>BSBN01000521.1:0-5714498 GCA_027924645.1 Cunninghamia lanceolata
GGAATGATTTTGACTTAATTAAATAATTAAGAATTATTTAATTGTTTGGAAGAATTTAATTAAATAAAGGATTTTATTTAATTTTGACTTTGGAAGAGATAATTAAATATTTTGATATTTAATTAACTTAGAGGAATATGAATCAAATAAATTTGTTTATTTATTTATTGATAGAAGAATTAGAATGGAATACATATTAAGAATATTTATTTGGATAGAGTCGTGTCATTTTTAGGTGTATACATTTTGCCCCTCTTTGATGCAATGCAGTTTATGGCATTGCTTGAAATAATAAATTGTCTGACAATGATACATGCCCTAGTTTGCCCCTAGTACAAGTTTAATGATAGGATGCCCCCTCAAGAGATTGGACATGAAGAAGGCAAAAGGGTGTGAGAAGGACAATCTCATGAAGAAGAAGATGAAGAAAGAGCTAAATGATATGCTATGCAAGGTAGAATGAAAACAAACATAAGAAAGCAAGTAAGTATGCACAAATGATACAAGAACAAACAAGGTATTGCCCTTGTCAAGAGGTAAACCAACGATACACTGATAACGATATACGACAGTGCTATTATGGTGGGGAACGATATATCCCTAGACCAACATAGCAGGTGTGTTGTCATGACGGGGAACAATAGATCCCTAGAGAAACACAAAGGATAGTGTCTGGTTTTAGGAAAATGGAACATGTCATGTAAGACGCGTGTGTTGGTCAAATTTCGACAATATTATATCTTGTATAAGATAATTGGTTGATTAACTGATTGAGTTGGTTTATAGCCAGACAAGGATCAAGACCACTAAGGGCGCTTGGGTAATTTGACAAGATTGACTTGACTCGATTGGTATGGATTAAGGATGGACCTACATGTGGATCGTTGCTTAGATTGACTGGACAAGGATGAAAGATGTGGTGATAGATAGAAAAATGACTTGACAGAAGAACTCAATAGCTTTTATTTGTATTGATACTTTGCATTGTTGGATCTTTATTGCATGGGGTACAGTATGGATGCTTTTATGGATGTATAATGGATGCGAATGGTGTTTCCTTTTGGCATCTTGATGGTGCAAGTATTTTGAAAGTGCTTATTTCATCATTGGGTGATTTTTTTTGGGTACTTTTTCTTATGTTGTAAGTTAATACAGGCATCTAGGTATAGTTGAACCAAGATGACCTGAGTATCACTTACATGGATTTTTATTTAGCAAGTTAATACAAGCATCAAGGTATAATTGAACTGAGATGACCTGCGTATTCCTTGCGTATCAACAGATAAGGATTGCCCCCGCTCATGTTAGACCTTTGAAGTCCTCGACGATCTTTTGTCGATCATGTCATTAGACAAGGCTTCACATTACTAAAGATTAATCCACAAACAACAAACAAAGAAAATAATCATGCCCCCATCATAGCATCTCTAGCTTTTGGCATCCTTGAGTAGTATAGAAAGACATGATAACAAAAATCAAGACACTACAAGCTAACCATGATCAGAACCACAGAACATTTTTTGCATTTAGATGTGTTTGTTTCCTGCCATAATTTAGGTAAAATCATTTTTGAGTGCTTTAGGTATTTGCATGTTTTTTTTGGATAGGTTGAAGTCCTACATCAAAATTTGTGCTTGAAAGTGGGTTCTTCTTGTGCTTGCTTTCCTTTGAGAGAGGTTCCATAATCTTATTGGTTAGATGGACCCTAAGGGACTAACCTAGTGCCTCGGGGGCTCATTGCAAAATGGACTTGCCTACGTGACAACGTAGAGGCAACATAGTTTGGGGTAAACCCTAATGGACCTAAGACCTAGGCGATTGCAAAGTGGCACGGACTCAGAAGTCCTAGACATGTGATGGATGGGACAGTGGAGCCTCGGGGTGCATTTGAATAATGGCCTTGCCTACGTGACAATGCAGAAGTAATGTAGTTCATGGACTTTGACCGTAGATGGACTAGAGGATAGACGACAAGATATGGGATGGACAGGGGAAGCCTTAGGAACACATTGAAAATGGCCTTGCCTATGTGACGATGTAGAGGCGACGTAGTTCATGGTTCACCCCATGATACTGAGATATGGATCAGATGAGACACGATATGTAAAAGATATGGATCAGATGAGATATGGTATGAAATAGAAATGGGTCAGATATGGACAAATATGGATCAGATATGGATCAGATGAGACACGACATCAAACAGAAATGGGTTAAATATGGAACAGGTATGGATCAGATATGGATTAGACACGGATCAAATATGGGATCGGATGATACTGATGATAAGGAAACACCACGGATAGGTAGATGGATGGGTGATAGTAGCTATGGATGGTTAGGTGGAAGGAAATAAGGATGTGATCTCCAAGGGACTATGTCACATAAGAATAACGTGCCCCATTGTAGGTAGAATATTTATAATTTTTCATGGCAATGCTTATGATGATAGGAGGATAGGAGGATAATGAAGGATTTCCTTGGTTTGGGAGGGATAAGGTATGTCAAGAGACCCCTAAAACATTTGTCAATGTTGTGCCCCTAATCTTTATCAAGATCAAAAATAGAGGAATGGAAGATTAGGATGGATAGACTGGACAATATAGGTATGCAATGGATAGAAGGATAGGATAGGAAATGGTATGGAAATAAACTGATAGGAGAAGAGTGATATACCAATGAGACAAGGTGCCCCCAAGTGTAGGTGATGTAGAAGACTAACTTACACACAACGCCTGTTTGCCAAGTTTTCATCATGGTACTATCCAAGTGCCTATTTGCTAGATTTTCCACCATTGGACGAAGGGATTTTTTTAACTCCTTTTAATATTTTTTGGATAAGAGAAGGTGAATACAGAAGGGAGAGACTCAAGTATCTAGTTCCTTGAAAGGTGATAGTCCCTGCTAGAAGGATGTTGTTGCACGGACCATGTCAAGTTTTCCCATAGATGTTGGTAGGAGATTGCATGACAGTGAAATGGAGAAGGTAGATAGCAGATTGCAGAAGGGGCAATAGTGGATGATGTTGCAGAATATGGAGGAAAGGCTTATGCAAAAGCATGGACCATAGGAATAGGATGAGGCAGACATGTAGGATAATAGTGGAAGGAAGGGGGAGATGGAGGTATATGAAAATGTTTGTGGGATGGAAGGGAATCATGACCAATAGTTGCACATACCATGATAAACATTGAATTTGGTGATGGGAAAGTAGTGTAGGAAGCACAGGAGACATTTTTCCTTGTGGATGAATGACTTAGGCATGTAGGGATCCACATAGACTGAGTATTTTTCTACACTTTGCTTGTCATGTGGATGGAAGAATTGGAGACTTTTGGATGGAATGGGAGAAAGTGGATGGTTGAGATTCTCGAGAGGTGGATGCCTCATGTAACTTGAGGGCTTTTTTCCTTAGGTACCCAAGCCATTTTGCTTTTAGATGGTACCTGTGAAGGTATGGTCTTGGGTGTATGTAGCTTTTGTGCAGCTTCGGAGGTAATTATGCGTTGGATGCAAACCCACACCTTTTTCAGCTTGGCGTATAGGTGTGTGGGTGTATGCAGCTCTGGAGGAAGGATGTTTCTTTAATTCTTGGCTTTTGTATCCTAGGTCATGAGGACTCTTAGGATTTTTGACTTTATAGGTAGAGGCATCTAGATTTTTGTTGTGAAATTCCCTTGGGATAGTGGAAGTGAGGTTTGTGGAAGCCCTTTGTTTAGAAAACACGTGCATTGGTTGGTCGTGATTGGGATTGTTAGAAGATTCATGGATGGGTGAATAAGGTGTTGGAAGTAGTAGTCGTAAAATGAATAGAGGGGATGTTAGGAGTTGGAAGTAGCAGAGGTAGATTGGATGGTGGAAGGTGTATGGTCACATGTTTTTGACGATTATAGGATGATGGAGGTGGAATGGTGACATATGTTTTGGAGATATGATAGGGTTTGCGATGAAAAGTGGGGGATTTAGGAGAGTGGAGGAAGTACCAACATCTCAAGATTGTTCACCTTGGGATGTGTATCCAAGGCCATATGAAGGAGGAGGAACATTGACATGGACGGGCTCCAAAATACCTTGTTCATGAAGGCCTAGCCTTTACCTTGATAGTTCATATGTTGGAGTATGCGGTGGACAGCGAGATTATGTGTAGGTGGAACACTAGACACAAGTTCCTTATTGGATGAAGAAGGTGGGATAGAGGATAATGGTGGCTGGTGTTGTAAGGAGGAACACTCATGAATGAAGGTGGTAAGACCAAGGATACATGGTGGGGGATTTACAGCATGGTCAATAATGGATGGCAGAGAAGTATTTTTGGTTTCATCTTCTATGCTTGCTTGGGAGGCAAGTATCTCATCAAGGGAAGTGGACGTTGTTGGATCTTGGATAGGACTAGATGGGGTTATAAGTTCAAGACCATGGAACGCATAAGGTGGGCCAAGAGGATCATCATGGTTTGCTTGATCATAGATAGGCTCATGATCGTAGATGGGATCTTGATCATAGATAGGATTTAGCATGATGAAATTAAGGTGTTGTATAGGTTCGTCATCAACGATAATATCCTGATCACATAAAGGATAGAGGTTATGGAGGGGCCAAAATTTGATCTCTAGCTCATGTATAGGATCAAGTTGCTCATGGATAGCTTATTTATCAAAGGTAGTATCTTGATCATGGAAAAGATATGGTTATGAATGGTTTGAAATTTGACTTCTTGCTCATGTATAGGTATAGTATCATTGAAAATTTAAAGGTTATGTAAGGGTCATATGGGAGTGCTTTGATCTTGATTTAGACAAGGGGTTGATGTTTCAAATGTTCTATAGTGTGCTCTTGACATTACTCTTGATGTGCTTGAATTGAAGTTTAGGTAGAGATTCTTGAATAGGCTCTTGGTCAACAACATGAAGGTGCGATGGACCTTAACTTTGGTGCATGGTAGGAGGTTCTTCAATATGCTCAAGGGGTTGCAAGTTACATGAAGGGGTTGTAGGATTTGACATGTTTGAAGACTCTTTGATAAGGTCAAGGACCAAAATTTGGGGACATGTTTGACTCTCTACTAGTAGCCCTTGGATCAAATCCTGCATAGGTGTATGGGTAGATGAATGAGGTAATGGATGGGTGGATTTGGAGTTCTCCATGGTAGGATTAGTATGCTTTGGGCCATGTGTTCTAGGAGATGGTGAAGGAGGACTAGTAGATGGAGTGGTATATGTTTTCTAACTTGAGGTGGTGCTTGCCTTGTCAAGAGTATCATAAAGACGAGAAAAGGATGTATGCTTTTGGGGCGAGGTGTAACTAGTACTAGCATGTTCATCCTGTAAGATTGTCATTTCTTAGTGTATCACTTGTAGTTCTTGGGCAATTTCTATACAATCTTGGGGGTGAGATATCAAAATTTAATTATTTGTGCAGGTATTGGAGTTCTTAAGCAATTACTTCTAATTGGTTTTTCATTTCAACAGAAACTAACACAAGACTAAAATGGGTATCTAGAAAACCTAAAATTTTTCTCTAAAAAGATGTGGAAATGCTCACTGTCATGGATGTGCAGAACCATATGCATAGCAGTAGAGGATATAAGCATAAAAACTTGACACAAATGCACAGTACTGATAAAAAGTAGATGCGCAATAATACGTGATATAAGCACAGCAAGTCTGTACAAATACGCAACAAGTCGAGATAGATGCTCAACTTCATATAATAAATGCGCAATTCTGGTTTTTTCAGTGTTTTTACAATTTTTTAGCAATTTTTCTGATGTTTTTGGTTTCTTTTGTTGCAAGATGATCTCTTTGATTTGATTTTCTGTAATTATGGCAAGAAGACATAGCAAACACAAAGAATGTTTTTATGGTTTTTTATTTTTTTATGATTTTTTTGACTCTTTTTGGACTAAAAGAAAGCAAGTACAATCCTAGGTTTCAAAGCACAATATAAAACTAAATTCTCACTATCTCTAGTGATGCATCTTTGGGAGGTGATAATTGCCCTTCCCTGCACCAACTTATAAGGGTTTTTGGCCACTAACACAAAGGTGTTTAATAAAGGCAACCGTTCGAGTGGTTATACATGCGGCAGCACTACTCTCCATTATGGAGTCTCCCAGCCTACAAAGGTTGTGCCTTGGAGGGTTTTGGGGGAGGTTGGCTGTTGGTATAACACAACTACACTCGTTGTTTGAAGCTTTCACTCCAAACACAATTTATTTATAGTGGATTGGTAGGGCTTGGTGTCTAGCCTGTTACCACCTAGGGTCATTCCTTCTTGGATGAATGGTATCCAAGAGCAGGCCCCTCTAAAGGAAAAACACATGTGAAAATGATATGTCCTACATTTTGGTCACCCAAGATAGGGAGAGCATAGGCCTGGTATCATTCCCAAAACATAGAAGACAGTGGTTCTTTTCCCCTAGTTAAAATGAGAAAAACTAGATGAGCTATCTACTTGGGTAAGCACAAAAATTTGTTAACTTTGAAGTGATAACAAGATAGCAATGGTTTAATTTTACCCAGATAGCAATGGTGTGTTCAATTTTACCTAGATAGTACTGATTTTTTAACTTTGAAGTGATAACAAGATAGCAATGAGTTGTTAACTTTGAAGGATAGCAATATAGCAATGATTCAATGATATGCAAGATAGCAATGATTCAATTACCACCTTCGTAGTTAAGACTATGTGAGATTTACATGAGCATCCATTTACTTTCCTGTTAGAAATTGAAATATGAGTTAACAAGTGCAACTATATGATTCTAAACCAAATACCTAGCTTGCAAAATAGATCAAGAGTGTTCTTGCAAAAAGGTGTTAGCATTAGCAAAAACTTCAAGGAAACCCTAAAAATCACTGCCTAGATCAGATGCACAGCTTCAGAGCTTGAATGCATAAAAATAGAGGTTAGAAGCGCCACAGTACATATGCACTAAGATAAAGGTCAAAAGCGCAGGAAAATAGTATATATGCATCGAACTGACAGGTGCGCCATATCAAAGGATAGATGCACCGAAACAAAGTCTGTGTGAACCAAAAGGATATATGCATTGGAATAGATAGTGGATGCGCCAGATTGGAGACTATATGCGCCGAAATGATGTATGTACTAGAACAGATGGTAGATGCATGTTAGGATGTGTCAAATGCGTAGTTTCCTCCTATGGACGGCTTTCTAAAACATAAAAACTTAGTTTTTGGGTTAAATCAGGGCTAGACCCCACGGTGACCACCAAAAATGTTAAGGGAAAATTAGAACTAAACATGAATAATCAATATAGTATATCAATAATACCCAAAACTCAATGAAATAATGAACAAAAGAGATTCAATCAAACAATAAACAATACAAAGCAAACCTCCTTTAATTCTCAGCTTCCATTGATCGCCTATCACAAATGATCTTGTCTATGAATATGGCCCTCAGAAGGTGCACTTCCTTAGTATGATTCCAAGATGTCAAATGGGAACGGCTATGATAGTATTTCAATGAAGATGAGCTTCACAACAATGATAGTAATGTATAGTAACAAGTGTGATCGCAAGCAATGAAGGAATTGGTTCCAAAGGTGCACTGTAATTCCTATAAAGTAACAATACTAAAATCTTGGATGATTGAAATGGAGGAATAAGGTTTAATTTATAGACTTGAGAGAGAGAAGATCAATGGTATATAAAGAACAAGAAGATCAATGATTGAGAAACCTTGAGGAATGTTCGTAAATAAGAAGAAGACAAGTGTCACACAAAAGTTGTTTTATTTGAGTTCACTACTTTCTTTTCTAAAGATAAGATATGACTTCATAAATTAGAAAGATTTTTTCTAATTTAGGAGATATTGATAAAAACAAGGTTGATTGAGTCATTTAACTCAACTTGAGATTTGCTTTTGCATGATTTGAGAGAAATTAAATAATAAATTATTTAATTTTATGTGCATGGAGAAGAAGATTTGGAAGATATTTGAAGATAGGAAAGTAAATTAAATAAATAAATTTATTTAATTATTGTGCATGATTTGGAAGAATAAATAAAATATTTGATTGTATTTTTTTTTTAGAGATTGAGAGGATTTTAAATAAATTTGATTTATTTATTTAAATTTGGAGGAATAATTTTGACTTAATTAAATAATTAAGAATTATTTAGTTGTTTGGAAGAATTTAATTAAATAAAGGATTTTATTTAATTTTGACTTTAGAAGAGATAATTAAATATTTTGTTACTTAATTAACTTAGAGGAATATGAATCAAATAAATTTATTTATTTATTTATTGATAGAAGAATTAGAATGGAATAAATATTAAGAATATTCATTTGGACAGAGTCTTGTCATTTTTAGGCGTATACAGGTTGATCCAGTTGAAACCAAGAAAGAAATGAGAAAGATTTGGATCAAGAAAGATGTGATTGAAGTCAAGGATGAATCTGCACCCACATCTAGTGTAGATACTTCCTCTAGGAAGTGAATTGGGAGATCTGACTCAGGGGGACCATTGTTGTAAATCTAGAACCCCCAGCTAGATAAATAGTGTTACAATCCGGCATGAAGATGTATGGTGGAATCTGATATGGAAGATCATATGGAAGAAAATATGGAAGAGAATGAGTCAGTGCGGTACTTTGTAGAGCAATTCTGATTAACTATATCTGTCATAGAAAAGTAAGGTAGCTTTTGACAATGAGCATTTATGATGATTAGGTCAAGTGCGGAGGATAAAAAGAAAACTCATTTGCATTTGAGCCACCAGATATCCAAGAGAGATTGAAGTAAGATTTCAAACGTCAACAAAAATTCAAAGAACTCAAAATGATTTAGGCTAAGAAAACCCTAATCTAGCGAAAAAGGTATTTACAATATGAAAACCCTACTATGATAATTAAATTATGTTGTGAAAATGTTTACTCCTCATGTAATTGAGATGGGGAAAATGCCTCACCCAAAGTTTAAGAAGCAATTCTTCAAATCACTAGAAAATGATCTGTTAGGGGCATTTTCAATTACACCACATGAGGTTTTGCATATGGAAGATGTTAGAGCATGCATTCGTATCAGTCCAGAAGAGTATGATCACATGAAGTTAGGAAAATTGTATTTGGATGAACTAACTATTGTGGAGATTGAATTGAAAGATGAATATAAGGTTCTAGGAGAAAAGAGATTTGACACCTGGTTGAATTTTCTCGTAATTCCAAATAATGCATGGGTCAAGCTTATTCTAAGTAGAACTCATGATGAATTTCTATGGCTTGATGAACCCTATCTGATAACTAAACAACATATTAAGATTGTAACTGGTATGAGCTCCTGCAAAAGAGTTCCAAGCATAAAGAAAATGAAGAACAATGTGGTAATGCAGCTAACAAGAGCCAAACTTTATAAGAATTCCCTTACAATAAATGATATTAAGACTCTGACTATTAGATTTGCATCAATGATTATTGGATACAAAATATACTTTTCCAGCAAGGAAAATTATGTGTCTGCATCAACTATTTACACAACATATGACATGATAAAAAACAATACAGATTATGACCTTTGTGAATTTCTCTAAAGTGAACTAATGGAAAACTTGAAAAGAACAAAAGAAACTAATCATCCTTTCAAATATGGAACATTAAGGGTAAGTGCAGGAAGATGGGGGGTCAAAAAGGGGTCTTAAGTGGCCACTTTTTTTCTGAAATCAGGAAATACTGGCCTTGGATGAGAAATTGAGCATAGTTACACTCAAAATTTGGAGATGCAACCAAAACAATGTTCGTAGTGCTCCGAGTCTACTTTCTAAACTACTATTATTTTTTGAAAATGGCATAGATTAAGGGGTTCAAAAGAGGGAGCCACAGAAATTGGTGTTGTTTCTGTCAAAAAAACATAACATAGCATGTTTTGTGGCTCCCTCAAAAGGTCAACTTTTTTTTGGTATTTTTAAAATTGCTTCAGTGAGAAATTAGCTAATAGCATGTAGTTTATGCCTGATTTTTCTGATAATTATTTGATGAATATTTGATTTTTTACTAATTTTCAAAGTGGACACATCCTCAAAAATAGAATTTTGGCCGTGCTACCCCTATAAATTTTGAAAACTAATCAAAAAACATTTTTTTCTTTTTTTAATATTTGTAGAATGGAGTCTAGTTTCTAAATATGTAATTTTTTTGAAATTTCAATGAATAGTTAATTTACAATGAAAAAAAGACCAAACAGTGGTTTTTGCCCAAAAACGGACACACAAACAAAAAAAATTAAAGATGAAAGGCTTAACATTGTTAAAATGTGAAAAAAATTACATCATCAGATAGCTAAGAGAAAGCCTAACATTACCCAGGTGTTTGATTTGTTTGACCTTGAAACACGTGCAAATCTGAGGGTTACCACGAACAAAATTATCTAAAATCTTGAAGAATATGGGAAAACATGTCTGTTACTGTTCATAAGGCACTCCAAGCCTTTGGGTTGGAAATCCAAAGCAAATCCCAAGCCCAAGGCTTGGGATTCCCAAAGCAAGACATAACGCGAGGGCGTTATAACGCGCTCGCGTTATTATTTTCTTTGCATTTTTCCTTTACAACAAAAGTTTGTGCTGTTTTTCATGTTTTAAATAACGCGAGCGCGTTATGTTAAACTTAAATTTTTTTATGTTTAAGGCTATTAATCATGTATGTAGGTATGCCTATATGTATGTATGTATGTATGTATGCCTATATGTATGTATGTATCTATGTATGCCTATATGTATGTATGTATCTATGTATGCCTATATGTATGTATGTATAGTGTTGACGATAGAGGAGGGTAGAGATGGGAGTGAGCCAGATAGGGGAGGAGAGGGGTGGATAAGGATTGAGTGATTAAGGTTTAAGGTTAAGGGTTGAGCATTTAGGGATAGGATTTGGAGCTTAGGGATAAGGGATTAGAGTTTAGGACCTTGAGGGATTAGGGTTTAGGGTTGAGGCTTTAGGGATAGCATTTAGGGTTAAGGGCCGAGGGATTAGAGTTAAGGTAGACTGTTGAGGGTAGAGGGATTAGGGATAGGGTTTAGGGTTGAAAGTTTAGGGTTGAGGGATTAGGGTTTAAGGTATAGTTTAGTAGTTCTTGTGGATAGAGCCAGTAAACAATGGGAGATTATTTGCTTGTTTCATAACAATATACCTCCCCTAAGTGCGGGGTGCACAGCAAGAAACATAGATGTACCCCAATGCAAAGCTTTTCTCATAATGATCATCCTTCTGATTTCAACTATTAATTACTCACTGTGGATGTACCATATGCAAATCTTTTCTCATAGTGTGTACACCTATTGGCATAATGAACCCCAAATGGGCCAGAAAAACATGCCATATAACATTACTAACATTAAAATAGTTCATAGCCATTTTTTTGACATATTCTTGCAACTCAAATATCCTTAAGAGAAGAGTGTCAAAAATGATGGGTTTAACAACCTAACATAAGGCAAAGTAGTTTTGTTGGGTTTAGGGATAGGGTTTAGGATTTAGGGTTGAGGGATTAGGGTTTAGGGATTATGGTTTAAGGTATAGTGTTGAGGGTTGAGGGTTTAGGGATATGATTTAGGGTTGAGGGATTAGGGTTTAGGGTTGACGGATTAGGGTTTAGGGTTGACGGATTAGGGTTTAATGTTGAGAGTTGAGAGTTGAGGGTTGAGGGTTGAGGGTTTAGGGATAGGGTTGATGGTCAAGGGATTAGGGTTAAAGTAGAGTGTTGAGGGTAGAGGGATTAGGGATAGGGTTTAGGGTTGAAGGTTTAATGATTGAGGGTTGAGGCTTTAGGGCTGAGGGTTAAGGGATTGGGGTTTAAAATATAGTGTTGAGCGTTGAGGGTTTATGGATAGGTTTTAGGGTTTAATTTTTAAAGGTTAAGGGTTGAGTGATAGTGTTTAGGGTTTAGGGATAAGGGATTAGGGTTTAAGGTATAGTGTCAAGGGTTGAGGGTTTAGGAATAGGGATAGAGTTTAGGGTTTAGGGATGAGGGATTAGGGTTGAGGGTTAAGGTATTAGGGTTGAGGGTTGAGGGATTAGGGTTTAAGGTATAGTTTCAAGGGTTGAGGGTTTATTAATAGTGTTTAGGGTTGAGGGTTGATGGATTAGAGTTTAAGGTATAGTGTCGAGTGTTGAGGGTTTAGGGTTAACAGATTAGGGTTTAGGGTTGGCGGATTAGTGTTTAATGTCAAGGTTAGGGTTAGAGTGTCGAGGGTAAAGGGATTACGGATAGGGTTTAGGGTTGAAGGTTTAAGAATTGAGGGTTGAGGCTTTAGGGATGAGGGTTTAAGGCTTAAGATATAGTGTCAAGTGTTGAGGGTATAGGGATAGGGTTTAAGTTTTAAGGGTTAAGGGATAGGGATTAGGGTTTAAGGTATAGTGTTGAGGGTTGATGGTTTAGGGATAGGGTTTAGGTTTGAGGGATTAGGGTTTATGGTTGATGAATTAGGGTTTAATGTGTAGAGTTGAGTGTTGAGGGTTGAGGGTTGAGGGTTGAGGTTGAGGTTGAGGGATAGGGTTAATGGTCAAGGGATTAGGGTTAAATAAGAGTGTCGAGGGTAGAGGGATTAGGGTTTAAGGTATAGTATTGAGCCTATTAAAGGTCTAGGAATAGGGATAGCATTTAGGGTTTAGGGATGAGGGATTCAAGTTGAGGGATGACAGATGATGGATTAGGGTAGAGGGTTGAGGGATTAGGGTTTAGGGACAAGGTTTAAGGTTAGGGTTGAGGGATTAGGGTTTAAGGTAAAGTGTTGAGGGTTTAGGGATAGGGTTTAGGGTTGAGGGTTTAGGGTTTAGGGTTGAGGGATTATGGTTTAAGGTATAGTGTTGAGGGTTGAGGGTTTAGGGATAGGATTTAGGGTTGAGGGATTAGGGTTTAGGGTTGACAGATTAGGGTTTAGGGTTGACAGATTAGGGTTTAATGTTGAGAGTTGAGGGTTGAGAGTTGAGGGTTTATGGATAGGGTTGATGGTCAAGGGATTAGGGTTAAAGTAGAGTGTTGAGGGTAGAGGGATTAGGGATAGGGTTTAGGGTTGAAGGTTTAACGATTGAGGGTTGAGGCTTTAGGGCTAAGGGTTAAGGGATTGGGGTTTAAAATATAGTGTTGAGCGTCAAGGGTTTATGGATAGGTTTTAGGGTTTAATTTTTAAGGGTTAAGGGTTGAGGGATAGTGTTTAGGGTTTAGGGATAAGAGATTAGGGTTTAAGGTATAGTGTCGAGGGTTGAGGGTTTAGGAATAGGGATAGAGTTTAGGGTTTAGGGATGAGGGATTAGGGTTGAGGGTTGAGGTATTAGGGTTGAGGGTTGAGGGATTAGGGTTTAAAGTATAGTGTCAAGGGTTGAGGGTTTATTAATAGTGTTTAGGGTTGAGGGTTGATGGATTAGGTTTTAGGGTTGATGGATTAGGGTTTAAGGTATAGTGTTGAGGGTTGAGGGTTTGGGGTTGACAGATTAGTGTTTAATGTCAAGGTTAGGGTTAGAGTGTCGAGGGTAGAGGAATTAGGGATAGGGTTTAGGGTTGAAGGTTTAAGAATTGAGGGTTGAGGCTTTGGGGATGAGGGTTTAAGGCTTAAGATATAGTGTCAAGTGTTGAGGGTATAGGGATAGGGTTTAAGTTTTAAGGGTTAAGGGATAGGGATTAGGGTTTAAGGTAGGGATTAGGGTTTAAGGTATAGTGTTGAGGGTTGATGATTTAGGGATAGGGTTTAGGTTTGAGGGATTAGGGTTTACAGTTGATGAATTAGGGTTTAATGTTTAGAGTTGAGTGTTGAGGGTTGACAGTTGACGGTTGAGGGTTGAGGTTGAGGGATAGGGTTAATGGTTAAGGGATTAGGGTTAAATAAGAGTGTCAAGGGTAGAGGGATTAGGGTTTAAGGTATAGTATCAAGCCTGTTGAGGGTCTAGGAATAGGGATAGCATTTAGGGTTTAGGGATGAGGGATTAGAGTTGAGGGATGATGGATGACGGATTAGGGTTGAGGGTTGAGGGATTAGGGTTTAGGGACAAGGTTTAGGGTTAGGGTTGAGGGATTAGGGTTTAAGGTATAGTGTTGAGGGTTTAGGGATAGGGTTTAGGGTTTAGGGTTGAGGGATTATGGTTTAAGGTATAGTGTTGAGGGTTTAGGGTTTAGGGATAGGATTTAGGGTTGAGGGATTAGGGTTTAGGGTTGACGGATTAGGGTTTAGGGTTGACAAATTAGGGTTTAATGTTGAGAGTTGAGGGTTGAGGGTTGAGGGTTTAGGGATAGGGTTGATGGTCAAGGGATTAGGGTTAAAGTAGAGTGTTGAGGGTAGAGGGATTAGGGATAGGGTTTAGGGTTGAAGGTTTAACGATTGAGGGTTGAGGCTTTATGGCTGAGGGTTAAGGGATTGGGGTTTAAAATATAGGGTTGAGCATCGAGGGTTTATGGATAGGTTTTAGGGTTTAATTTTTAAGGGTTAAGGGTTGAGGGATAGTGTTTAGGGTTTAGGGATTAGGGTTTAAGGTATAGTATCGAGGGTTGAGGGTTTAGGAATAGGGATAGAGTTTAGGGTTTGGGGATGAGGGATTAGGGTTGAGGGTTGAGGTATTAGGGTTGAGGGTTGAGGTATTAGGGTTGAGGGTTGAGGGATTAGGGTTTAAGGTATAGTGTCAAGGGTTGAGGGTTTATTAATAGTGTTTAGGGTTGAGGGTTGATGGATTAGGTTTTAGGGTTGATGGATTGGGGTTTAAGGTATAGTGTTGAGGGTTGAGGGTTTAGGGTTGACAGATTAGGGTTTAGGGTTGACAGATTAGTGTTTAATGTCAAGGTTAGGGTTAGAGTGTTTAGGGTAGAGGGATTAGGGATAGGGTTTAGGGTTGAAGGTTTAAGAATTGAGGGTTGAGGCTTTAGGGATGAGGGTTTAAGGCTTAAGATATAGTGTCAAGTGTTGAGGGTATAGGGATAGGGTTTAAGTTTTAAGGGTTAAGGGATAGGGATTAGGGTTTAAGGTATAGTGTTGAGGATTGATGATTTAGGGATAGGGTTTAGGTTTGAGGGATTAGGGTTTACGATTGATGAATTAGGGTTTAATGTTTAGAGTTGAGTGTTGAGGGTTGAGGTTGAGGGATAGGGTTAATGGTCAAGGGATTAGGGTTAAATAAGAGTGTCGAGGGTAGAGGGATTAGGGTTTAAGGTATAGTATCGAGCTTGTTGAGGGTCTAGGAATAGGGATAGTATTTAGGGTTTAGGGATGAGGGATTAGAGTTGAGGGATGACGGATGATAGATTAGGGTTGAGGGTTGAGGGATTAGGGTTTAGGGACAAGGTTTAGGGTTCGGGTTGAGGGATTAGGGTTTAAGGTATAGTGTTGAGGGTTTAGGGATAGGGTTTAGGGTTGAGGGATTAGAGTGAAGGGTTGAGGGATTAGGATTTGTTGTTGAGGGTTGAGGGTTTAGGGATAAGGGTTAGGGTTTAGGGTTGAGGGATTATGGTTTAAGGTATAGTGTTGAGGGTTTAGGGTTTAGGGATAGGATTTAGGGTTTAGGGTTTAGGGTTTAGGGTTGACGGATTAGGGTTTAGGGTTGACAGATTAGGGTTTAATGTTGAGAGTTGAGGGTTGAGGGTTGAGGGTTTAGGGATAGGGTTGATGGTCAAGGAATTAGGGTTAAAGTAGAATGTTGAGGGTAGAGGGATTAGGGATAGGGTTTAGGGTTGAAGGTTTAACGATTGAGGGTTGAGGCTTTATGGCTAAGGGTTAAGGGATTGGGGTTTAAAATATAGTGTTGAGCATCGAGGGTTTATAGATAGGTTTTAGGGTTTAATTTTTAAGGGTTAAGGGTTGAGGGATAGTGTTTAGGGTTTAGGGATAAGGGATTAGGGTTTAAGGTATAGTATCGAGGGTTGAGGGTTTAGGAATAGGGATAGAGTTTAGGGTTTGGGGATGAGGGATTAGGGTTGAGGGTTGAGGTATTAGGATTAAGGGTTGAGGGATTAGGGTTTAAGGTATAGTGTCAAGGGTTGAGGGTTTATTAATAGTGTTTAGGGTTGAGGGTTGATGGATTAGGTTTTAGGGTTGATGGATTAGGGTTTAAGGTATAGTGTTGAGGGTTGAGGGTTTAGGGTTGACAGATTAGGGTTTAGGGTTGATAGATTAGTGTTTAATGTCAAGGTTAGGGTTAGAGTGTCGAGGGTAGAGGGATTAGGGATAGGGTTTAGGGTTGAAGGTTTAAGAATTGAGGGTTGAGGCATTAGGGATGAGCGTTTAAGGCTTAAGATATAGTGTCAAGTGTTGAGGGTATAGGGATAGGGTTTAAGTTTTAAGGGTTAAGGGATAGGTATTAGGGTTTAAGGTATAGTGTTGAGGGTTGATGATTTAGGGATAGGGTTTAGGTTTGAGGGATTAGGGTTTACGGTTGATGAATTAAAGTTTAATGTTTAGAGTTGAGTGTTGAGGGTTGAGGTTGACGGATAGGGTTGATGGTCAAGGGATTAGGGTTAAATAAGAGTGTCGAGGGTAGAGGGATTAGGGTTTAAGGTATAGTATTGAGCCTGTTGAGGGTCTAGGAACGGGGATAGCATTTAGGGTTTAGGAATGAGGGATTAGAGTTGAGGGATGACGGATGACGGATTAGGGTTGAGGGTTGAGGGATTAGGGTTTAGGGACAAGGTTTAGGGTTCAGGTTGAGGGATTAGGGTTTAAAGTATAGTGTTGAGGGTTTAGGGATAGGGTTTAGGGTTGAGGAATTAGAGTGAAGGGTTGAGGGATTAGGATTTGATGTTGAGGGTTGAGGGTTTAGGGTTTAGGGTTTAAGGTTAGGGTTGAGAGTTGAGGGATCAGAGTTAAGGGTTGAGGGATTAGGGTTTGACGTCGAGGGTTGAGGGTTGAGGTTTTAGGGTCAAGGGTTTAGGGATAGGGTTGAGGTTCAAGGGATTAGGGTTAAAGTAGAGTGTGGAGGGTGTAAGGATTAGGGATAGGGTTGGAGGGTTTAGGGATAAGGGATTAGGGTTTAAGGTATAGTATCAAGTCTGTTGAGGGTTTAGGGATGACGGATTAGAGTTGAGGGATGATGGATTAGGGTTGAGGGTTGAGGGATTAGGGTTTAGGGATAAGGTTTAGGGTTGAGGGTTGAGGGATTAGGGTTTAAGGTATAGTTTTGAGGGTTGAGGGTTTAGGATTAGAGTTTAGGGTTGACAGATTAGCATTTAATGTCAAGGTTAGGGTTAGAGTGTCAAGGGTAGAGGGATTAGGGATAGGGTTTAGGGTTGAAGGTTTAAGGATTAAGGGTTGAGGCTTTAAGGATGAGGGTTTAAGGCTTAAGATATAGTGTCAAGTGTTGAGGGTGTAGGGATAGGGTTTAAGTTTTAAGGGTTAAGGGTTGAGGGATAGGGATTAAGGTTTAAGGTATAGTGTTGAGGGTTGATGGTTTAGGGATAGGGTTTAGGTTTGAGGGATTAGGGTTTAGGGTTGATGAATTAGGGTTTACTGTTGAGAGTTGAGGGTTGAGGGTTGACGGTTGAGGTTGAGGGATAGGGTTAATGGCCAACGGATTAGGGTTAAATAAGAGTGTCAAGGGTAGAGGGATTAGGATTTAAGGTATAGTATCGAGCCTGTTGAGGGTCTAGGAATAGGGATAGCATTTAGGGTTTAGGGATGAGGGATTAGAGTTAAGGGATGACAGATGATGGATTAGGGTTGAGGGTTGACGGATTAGGGTTTAGGGACAAGGTTTAGGGTTAGGGTTGAGGGATTAGGGTTTAAGGTATAGTGTTGAGGGTTTAGGGATAGGGTTTAGGGTTGAGGGATTAGAGTGAAGGGTTGAGGGATTAGGATTTGACATTGAGGGTTGAGGGTTTAGTGTTTAGGGTTTAGGGTTAGGGTTGAGATTTGAGGGATCAGAGTTAAGGGTTGAGGGATTAGGGTTTGATGTCAAGGGTTGAGGGTTGAGGTTCGAGGGTCAAGGGTTTAGGGATAGGGTTGAGGTTCAAGGGATTAGGGTTAAAGTAGAGTGTGGAGGGTGTAAGGATTAGGGATAGGGTTGGAGGGTTTAGGGATAAGGGATTAGGGTTTAAGGTATAGTATCGAGTCTGTTGAGGGTTTAGGAATAGGGATAGCATTTAGGGTTTAGGGATGAGGGATTAGAGTTGAGGGATGATGGATTAGGGTTGAGGGTTGAGGGATTAGGGTTCGGGGTTTAAGGGGGAGGTATATTGTTATGAAATAGGCAAATAATCTCCCATTGTTTACTGGCTCTATCCACAAGAACTACTAAACTATACCTTAAACCCTAATCCCTTAACCCTAAACTTTCAACCCTAAACCCTATCCCTAATCCCTCTACCCTCAACACTCTACCTTAACCCTAATCCCTCGACCCTTAACCCTAAACGCTATCCCTAAAGCCTCAACCCTAAACCCTAATCCCTCAAGGTCCTAAACTCTAATCCCTTATCCCTAAACTCTAAATCCTATCCCTAAATGCTCAACCCTTAACCTTAAACCTTAATCACTCAACCCTTATCCACCCCTCTCCTCCCCTATTTGGCTCACTCCCATCTCTACCCTCCTCTACCCTCGACACTATACATACATACATATAGGCATACATAGATACATACATACATATAGGCATACATAGATACATACATACATATAGGCATACATACATACATACATACATACATACATATAGGCATACATACATACATGATTAATAGCCTTAAACATAAAAAAATATAAGTTTAACATAACGCGCTCGCGTTATTTAAAACATGAAAAATAGCACAAACTTTTGTGGAGAAGGAAAAATGCAAAGAAAAGAATAACGCGAGCACGTTATAACGCGCTCGCATTATAACGCGACCGAGTTATAACGGGAGCGCGTTCTAACGCGCTCGCGTTATAACGCGCTCGCGTTTTGACCTTTTTTTTTTTGAAATTAATTTGGCCACTTTTTGGCCCCCCATCTTCTTGCACTTACCCTTGATTACATGTTTACTTTTTGACTTCTTGAGAGAGAGCTACTTGGTTTAGGAAATATTGTCTGGCTTAATCACATACCTGTAGATGCTCAAATTAGAAATCACATATAGAGTTTAGGTAATGCAGATAAGTAGAATGAAATCTTATGAAAATATTTCAAAGATTTTCAAAAGAAAATATTAAGAAGGTTCCAGATACCAGAAAATGTAGTGATAAAGTATGAAAAGGATATTGTATTCATGGTGGATAAAGACAAATGCTTCATGGAAGTTGTGGAACCAAGAACTGTATGGGTCCCTGCACTAGGTTATGAAGTTACAGAAGATGTCTTGACTAAATTAGATGATGCACTACTAAGTAAACCTATTGGTCCCAAAGAGGACAGATTTGGGACATTCTCAAAATTATCTTATAGAATGTTGATGGAACTTGAGTATTTAGAGAAAACATCAGATGAATAATTAAGTAAGACAAAAATCAAATTAGGAGGATCAAAGTCCATAAGTACTTCGATAGAATGGACATCAAGCACTCCAAAAAGGAAAGATAAAAGATATCAAGAGGAGAGACCAGCATCTAGTCCTAGAAAACGAATAAGGACCTCATCCATTATAGAAGCCACAACTGAAGAAAAGAAGAGAGAAAGTTTCACTTTGTGAAGAAAAACTAGCAAGAGACACTATTGCAAAACCTTTGGAAAAGCTACAAAGTGCACAAATCCTAGATCCACCCAAGTTTCTTCGAGAACCAGTAAATCTAAATTCCTTGTCTCCAGAATGGAAATTTGAATTAGTATCATTTACCCAAGCAAAGGCACAAGAAGAATTGATGAAAACTCGCATGCAAGACAATAAGTTCATTACAGTAGTATATGATGTATTGGGAAAATTTATGCCTGATGCCAGAAAGACACTTCAACATGATCTACTAATCAACTAAAAGTTATGATAAAATCAATTAGCAATCATTTTGAGTTCTTTGAAAAATCTGTAGAAACAAAGGTTAGAAAAGAATTTGATAAGAAAAGATTAGCCAAGTTAAAAACCATGTTGATCAATGATAAAATATCTTTAGACCAAGGAATAAGAGGTATAGAAAGTGCCATAAAAGAAGGCAGTGACTTGTACAAATTTTGTTTATCTTGGCCAGAGGTTACAAAGTAATTAGAAGATAAAATCAAGGGCATGGAACTCAAATTGCTTAATATTTCTAAGACATATAATCCAACAACTGAGTCAATAAGTGCCAAAGAGACACAGGTTGTAAATATTCATAATGATCTAAGCATTCTGATGAAGAAAATGGAAGAAATCAAAGACAGGTTGTGCTAGCTAAGGGGGTTGATAAGTCCAAAAATTGATTCCATGACCAATCTAGCAGATGAAGAGTTGAAATCACAAGCATTAATTAATACACCATCAGATGTGTAGAAGGCAGCAAACTAGTCTTTTTGATAAATAGCCACATCCATATTTTGGAGACTGCAAGGAATAGTTGGAATGGAGAGATAGATTTGATAAAGACTATCTATAATGATATTCTACCTTCAACTGTAAATTAAAATACAAATGTGTATTTGTATATATGTGGCAGAATATGACAGTTTTGAAAACATTTTGACACAATTTTGCTTGTTCACCCACCTTTTCCATTGATGTCAAAGGGGGAGAGGAAAACTAGTGAAAAAAAAGCATATGTCTAAAGGAGAACAGAAAAATAGAGTGTATAGAGAAAGGGGAGCAACACAAGCATTTTTCACTGAGTGCTACCATCAATGCCAAAGGAGGAGATTGTTGGCAAGAGACAGTGTTGTATTGAATAATTGAGTGTTGTAACTGATGGAAACAAGAAAAGGAACATGGTTGGAATAGATTTTGTGGTTCAGTAAAGAAGACTTAGTCATATTGGCTAAGTATTGGAAATGTACAGTGATAATTAAAGCATAACACACAATTGTTTTGGCTCACATTTCCCTGATGTTGTATATCTTGTTATGCAGTTTTGAGGTGTTATAAACACTTATATGAAGTATCTAAATCTAGAGTTGTAAGATTTGAAGTCCACTGGAAAGATATTTGCAAGCTGCTGAGTATCGCTACAGTGTTTGACAGAGTTTGAGTTTGACTATGACAAAGTCTGAGTTCTGATTGTCTACATTTTTCTGCTAAAGAATATTTTGCTTTGTGGTTTTGAAGGTATGATTGGTGATTTCTAAGGAGTCTTTGATATGATTTTTAGCAAGCCCTATGGTACACAGTAAAAGATGTAGTCTGACAGATGAACTAAATCAGTATGAGTCAAAGTTCTAGGTTGACATGATAAGTGTGAATTGTATGCAGTAAGTTCTATTATTTAGAACTTAAACCTAAGTTGTTAAATAGTTGAGGTTGACATGTTGGAACCCTAAAAATTTGGCATCACCATTAAAAATGAGTTAGGGTTGTTTTTTAAATTTCTTGAAAATTCCTTGGTTTTCAAGAGTTATGACCAAGTCAACGAGAGTCAAAACTATACACTGGTTGAAAATGTATCTCATATACATTCTCACTCGTATGCATATCATATACAATACCTTTCATATTTGTTGTGAGATAATATTCATCAGGTTTAATTCTCAAGTTGTCAATAAAGAGGCATACAAATCCGAACCCGATATCTTTCATCAGTATGCTTCATGATGTTTGAAATTCAAATTTGTATGTCATAGTGAATACAAAGCCAAATGTGCATTCATGGATGTCAAGAGATATTCAAAACTGGTATATAAGTCTACAACCCTATCATTTGTATACATTGCATACATACATGAGCAGACGCAAAAAGAAGATTCAATTGAACTTAGAAAGCAAAAGCAAGTAGTTATATTTGTATGTATACATGAACACATGTATTCAATATACATATACAAATCTAGACCCAATTAGAAAGTTAAATTTTGAGAAATTTATGTAAGGCCCATGCTTGTATATTATGATGCATTGTATCTGATATACAAAGAGGAAAAATGTAGCTGCGGATTGTATGTATGTGATATACAAAAAGCTAACACAACTAGATATATGCAGAATCAGATCAGAAGGTAAATTAAGCCTAGTTCATAAACCGATGTAGTCTGCATTTGTATGTATGTTCCAAATGCATAAAATATACAAAAATACAAATGTGAGGATCGATACAAAGGATTTTTCAAAACAAATAATTTAACTTCATATGCATATCATGAAGGGGTCAGATAAAATGAGAATGACATTTTGTTGATCAATGTATTGCTTTCAGTAATGAGAACAGGCAGAGCACATTTCATCAAATACTGCAATATTGGAGGATCTTGCCAGGCCAACGACTATAGGTGCTTATGACGATTAACCTAATTAGGCTTGGGTCAAATGTTTATGCCCCTATTATCTCTTTCCTTAATTATGTTCTAGTTATGTGAAAAGGTGCAATCCCTGAATAGTCATATTGTTTTAGCGCGAAACTTATTTCCTTCACATATATATAAGGGAAACCAAGGTAGAATGGGCATCATCAGCAGAACAATCATTTTTATACAGAATATTTTCAGTTGTATTTTAGAAGTAAGGTAGAAAACTTTCATGATATTTTAATAATATAAAGGGCAAGAATGATTTTATTTGTGGATATACTTGTGGTGTTCTGATATTTTATTGATATTCAATTTTGAAACTTGCCTAACTGTCTCCATCCTTATTATTTCAAGTTATTTAAATCATTGAATTTATCAAGTCACATTTGTTGTCTTTGTGAGGTATGTTGTGATTGGTTTCTATCAGAAATTGATTTTTTAAGTCCTTCTAAATGATTTATAGTTATAGGTATCTGCCCTGAGTTAAAATCCTTTAAACAGAATCAGTTTAGTTAGTTTCCTACAAAATAGAATTAAACCCTTTCCAATAGCCATAGCAACTTGGAAAATATCGACTGGATCTTAAAGAAGAGTCTGACAACCAACAATCTTGCACATTTACATAAGGTGTAAATAATTAAAAGTGTCAAATATTAAGAGTTAAACCATGTAGATCTACAAACCACATAAATCTTGACCCCATTACTCAATAGCATTAGGCAATAGTCACAACTCTTTTGTAATAATCTTTTTATATTCTACAACCTTACACACACATTTTGAAAGCTTAGACATTAGCAGTAGAAATAACTTATAACTTTACATCTACTTCACACCCATTTGCCATTGTGAAGGTCAAACAAGTCTGCACTAGTCATTTAGGTACACCCACCTAGGTTTGGCAGAGCCTGAAGTGAAGGGGGTTTAGCCATATCTACCTCGTGTTAGTTAGCCTAAACCATTAAGAGAGATTGGCAACCTCTTAGGGTTAAAACCTACGTTTTTGTGACCTAATAGAATTGGCAACTCTACTGGGGACCACACAAAAGGAAACCTGGTAGGAGACCATAACATTAGAGTCAAAAAGTTAAAAGGCATAACTCTGCTAGTCAGAAGAAAACCTAGAAGATTAATCAGTCCTCTTAAGTGAGGTGGAGGGGTGGGTGCAAAAAGTTGGGGGGCCAAAAAGTGGCCAACTTAAAAAAAATAGTAATAATGCGAGCACGTTATAACAAACTCGCATTATGGCTTAGTGTTGTCAAGCCTACACCAAGCCATAACATGCTCGTGTTACAACGCAAGTGTGTTATGTGCTGCTTTATATAAAAAAAGTAGTGTTCTATTTCATTATTTCATAGCAAATTGCAAGAAACCTGTGGCTTGAAAAAAGAAAGGAGCGCACTCACATTATTTGAGGTCCAATCATTAGCTATTTCTCACCGATTCATCATCAAAATGCTGCCACAACGTCGGGGAAATCGAAGAAGTAAGTTTTATTTTCTTTCTTGTGTGAATTTGTTGCTAAATAGGTAGGTTAAAATAGTTTTTGATGTAAATTTCTTAAATTTACAGGAGTTGATAATGCACCTCCTCCTCCTCCTGAAAATCGACAAAATCCTCTAGCAAATGAACAACAAATACTTGTTGAAGAAGAACCCCAACCACAAACACCTCCATTTATTCTTGAATATGCCCCTGGAACACAAGAAAATATAATGGGACAAATTGAAAATAATAAGAAACAAATTGAAGACATAATTGCAAGGTTGAAAGAACATACACTTCAACCTTGCATAGATCCATGCCTGCTCAATCCCTTGAACCTATGTTGTCAAATGTAGATTCAATAAGCAAGCAAATCACTAGTTGGATAGAAAAGAGGAGAGAATTTACAAAGTATTATGTTGACAAATTATCATATGAACAAGTGAAAAAGGAACAAATTACAAAACTTGACTTGTGTTCTATTTTCACAGAACTGCTAACAAATGAATCTCTACCCCTTACATGCAAGAGGTTCCATATCCATTGGTGTAAAAACCAAGTGATAAGGGATAGTTTTGCACAAAGGTGGTGGATGGTTTTTGACCATCCTCCATGCAACAATAATGAGGTCCCGTAATAATTTTTGAGGAAACTCTACTGTGAGTTTGTCAAAAATAAAGTGCTAAATTATTTTGATATGCAGGAGTTCTAGGGTAGAGGTAGGGGGTCAACACAAGATAGACTAGGGGCATGTCTTAATTCACAATGGCCAGGGAGACGAGCACTTGCTTGATTGGCCCATGAGCACATTTCTATCCCTTCCATTGTGAAGGAGAGTGTTGAGGTCAAGGCACTTCAGTCCATTAGTGCCTTGACCCAGACCATCTTACTGCATGCTAGTCCTGCATCACAGTGTGGGCTGGGGGAGAGTTCAAGTACAATTCCACCCCATACTTGTCATACTTGCAGGTCAGCATGTGGTTATGACCCCATGGATAGTCATGTTGTAGGTGCGCAGGCTACATCTGCAGCTGAGCAGATGGTGATGACAGATATCCACCTAAGTGAGACTTTCGAGCTTGATACTCAGGTAAATCTTAGCAAGTTCATTGAATTTAATTTATTAAATTTCATTTTTGAAATGCAAGACTAACTAATTTAGTTTGAAGATTTTAATGAAATTTTAGGGTCATAGCGTTGATGCAATTTTCAGTGGTTCTCCACCTGCATATTACACTACATCATCTACTATCGGGGTATGTAACTAGTAAACAATTATAAATATTACATGTGAATAGCATTGTTATATGAATGGTATTCTAATATCTAATTTTTGATATTGAATAGGTTAATATTGGAGATTTCATGGCAACACCTGCTAGTGGTGGTGGACTTCAAAGCTTCACGGAGGTAATAAAATAAATAGTTTAATGAATGAGTTGTACTTACTAGATTTTTGTATGTGACTTGTGTGCTTTATTGTGTGTACTTCCATGTTTAGGTGAATGTGTGTGTATGTTAGGAGCCATGATTTGCATCACTATTATAGTTTTCGTAATTGAATAATGTTGTTTTATTTCCAGATGATGCAAGCTACAGAGACACCTCCCAATGTTCATAGGGAAATGGAGCATGGTGTGACCTCTGTGATTCATAGCTCCATGCCATTGACAGGGGTATGAGGTAGATTAGCAAATTTCAATTTACATTCATTGTTATAGTTGTTTATTTTTAAAATATCAAAAGATTATTGATTCAAAGTTTAATTTCTATTTGGATGGTTTCTATAGGACATGACATCACCACAGCCTAATCCTTCTACTACGGCAAGTGAGGAGACAGATTATATGGTAGCCATAAGTGATTATTTTGTTAAATGTTTCATTTTTTATAACATGTAATTTCTATATATTAATGTCTATACTTTTTATTGTAAGAGCTACAGATACAGGAAAAACTAAATAGGAGCGGGCCTCAAGTTCTTAGTAGAGCACCCACATATGCATCTGGATCCCCTAGAAGATCAAAGGCTACCCATGATCTATTCTCTTCACCAGCTAGAGGGGAATGACTTTTTATTGTGTTCCTTTGTTGTATGCCTATATGGCATTTGTGGACATATATTTTGTATTGCATATAGTTGACATTGTATGCCTATATGGCATTCTTGTAAGCCTATAAGGCTATTTTGTATATATGTTATAATTATATCGATAGATATTGATGTATGCCTATATGGATATTTAGTTAATACAAATCTTTTTTATTCATGACATCTATACTTGCATTATAAATCCATGTTTGAATGGATATTTGTAGATGGGTATTTCAAATATTTAAAGTCCAATTGTATTACATCGGATGTTTGTTGATCCAATAAGCCATTTATTGTTATTCAAGTATCACATAAACCTCATTTTGGAACTAAAAGATAAAAGTTGTATTTAAAATAAAAATGAATCATCATGTTGAACAAAAAATATTCATATTCTTTGAGTTGCTCAATTGAAAATATTCAAATGAGTATGCTGATCCATATTCTTTATGAGTTGGTCAATTCAAATTATTTCTTAATTTCTTGTTATTATAACATATTGGGATGCAAAGAGTATGTTGTTTTGAATAAGATAGTCAAAATCATATGCTTATGAGCACTTGATGACCATTGTGGTTATTAAATGTAATTCCTCTTGCATATAAGGTGAGGTTATGACCTTACATTGAGTCTTACCTAATTTTAGTATGCAACATAACATTGGGGCTATAGGCTTCCATAAGTCATCAACAATCAAGGTTCAAGGTTGTCATTGAAGTCAAAGGGTCAAGGTTGTTTATCATTGATGTCAAGGTTGATGCCATGATGTTGATAAGGTGATACAGTGATTCAAGGTAGGTGATGGTCATGAGGTGCATGATGTTGTGAATATGGTTTTGGTGATAAGGTCTCTCAATTCATGTTGATTCTGCATAAGACAAACATGGTTCATATGATTCAAGGTTCATGTTCATGGTGGATGTGGTTTTGTTCATGCAAGGTTTTGTTGTGAATATGGTTTTCATGATAAGGTCTATCTTGAAAGGTTGATATGATGCAAGGTTCATATTCATGGTGGATGTGGTTTTGTTCATGCAATAAGAAGTTAGAGAAGACACAATTTTTCATAATCATAATCTTATTGATAGTTAGGGTTTGCATATTGGGCATTAAAGCCTAAAAAGAATCTACTTTTCTTAAGACTTTAAAACCCTCAATTACCTATCATGTGTAAAGTGCACTTTTGTTTTAATTTAATATTGACTTATAATCAAAAGTTACTATCACTTAAATCAACCTACTAAAGGGTCATTAAGTCATTAACTCACTAGCCCTTCAACCTGACTCAACTAGTATCTCTGGTAAACTCTCATAAGCTCGAGTGCCATATCATAATCGAAGGTCATATTTAATTGATATGAGGGCAAGAAAAAGGATTGGAAGGTTGGTATTTAAAAGGAATTTGGAATACAAAAAATCATCTCTATGCAGTTGAATTTGATGGGCATGCCTTTATAAAAGGCTAAAAGAAAACTTTATGTAGGATATCATGGTATTTGTAGTGTTTGAAGATTGAAGACTAGTTAGTGTTTGTAGCTCAGACTATTTCGGCATGTTTGGGTGCGAAACAGGACTATGCCTACACTAAATGTACCAATTTAGACGTGTTGGAATTGTCAGTTTGGCTGCACGAGGAGAAGAACAAAAGTTAGACCCCTTCGCAACTTTACACTACCTCCTTTTAACAATTTTTGGGGCAGCAAAAAAACTTTCACCATGGGCAAATGCCTCAGAGATATAAAAAATTAAGAGAGGTTATTGTAGAGGGACCCAACATGATCATGTTTCCTTAGACAGAATGTATCTAAGTGACACAATTTCTGAGTAACAACTCATCAAAGATTGCTACCTTTTTGCACTTTGGACTCTTCAGGGATATCGCCAGTACAATTTAGCTCAGACTATTTTGACATGTTTGGGTGCAAAAAAGGACCATGCCTAGCCTAAATGTACCCATCCAGACTTGTTGGAACTGTCAGTTTGGCCACACAAGGAGAAGAACAAAAGTTACACCCCTTTGCAACTTTACACTGCCTCCTAACGATTTTTGGGGCAACAGAAAACCTTTCACCAAGGGCAAACACCTTAGAGATATAAAAAACTAAGAGAGGTTATTGTAGAGGGACCCTACATGATCACTTTTCCTTAGACGAAATGTATCTAAGTGACATAGTTTCTGAATAACATCTCATCAAAAATTGCTACCTTTTTGCACTTTGGACTCTTCAAGGATATCATGTACAATGTAGCTTGGACTGTTTCAGCATGTTTGGGTGCAAAACAGACCCATGCCTAGCCTAAACATACCCATCTAGATGCGTTGGAACTGTTATTTTGGCCACACAAGGAGAAGAACAAAAGTTACACCCCTTTGCAACTTTACACTACCTCCTTTTGACAATTTTTGGGGCAGCAAAAAACCTTTCACCATAGGTAAACACCTCAGAGATATAAAAAACTGAGAGAGGTTATTGTAGAGGGACCCTACATGATCATGTTACCTCAGAAAAAATGTATCTAAGTGACATAGTTTCTGAGTAACAACTCATCAAAGATTGTTGCCTTTTTACACTTTAGACTCTTTAGGGATATCACCGGTACAATGTAGCTTAGATTGTTTCAGCATGTTTGGGTGCAAAAAAATACCATGCCTTGCCTAAACGTACCCATCCTGATGCATTGGAACTATCAATTTGGTCGCATCAGAAGTAGGACAAAGGTTACACCCCTTTGCAACTTTACACTACCTCCATCTAATGATTTTTGGGGCAACAGAAAACCTGTCACCACGGGAAAATGCCTCAGAGATATAAAAAATTGAAAGAGGTTATTTTAGAGGGACTCTACATAATCATGTTGCCTTAGACAAAATATTTCTAAGTCACACGGTTTTCAAGTAACATCTTGTCAAAGATTTCTTCCTTTTTACACTTTGTACTCTTCAGGGATATCGTCGGTACAATGTAGCTCAGACTGTTTCGACATGTTTGAGTGAAAAACATGACCATGCCTAGCGTAAATGTACCTATCTAGATGCATTGGAATAGTTAGTTTGGTTGCATCAAGAGCAGGACAAAAATTACACTTCTTTGCAACTTTACACTACCTCCTAACGATTTTTAGGGTAGCAGAAAACCTTTCACCACGGGTAAACACCTCAGAGTTATAAAAAACTAAGAGAGGTTATTGTAGAGGGACTCTATGTGATCATGTTACTTTAGAAAGAATGTTTCTAAGTGACACAATTTTTTAGTAACATCTTGTCAAAGATTGATGCCTTTTTACACTTTGGACTTTTCAGGGATATCGTCGATACAATATAGCTCAAACTGTTTCGGCATGTTTAGGTTAAAAATAGGACCATACCTAGTGTAAATGTACCCATCCAAACACATTAGAATAGTCAGTATGGTCGCATCAGGAGCAGGACGAAAGTTACACCCCTTTACAACTTTACACTACCTCCTAATGATTTTTGGGGCAGCAGGAAACCTTTCACCATGGGCAAACACCTCAGAGATATAAAAACTAAGAGAGTTTATTGTAGAGGAACCCTACATGATTGTATTACATTAGATGGAATGTATCTAAGTGACATGGTTTTCAAGTAACATCTCGTCAAAGATTGTTGCCTTTTTGCACTTTAGACTCTTCAAGGATATCATCGGTACAATGTAGTTCAAACTGTTTCGACATGTTTGGGAGAAAAATAGGACCATGCCTAGCATAAATGTACCCATATAGATGCATTGGAATAATCAGTTTGGTCACATCAGGAGCAGGATGAAAGTTACACTCCTTTGCAACTTTACACTGCCTCCTTCTGATGATTTTTGGGGCAATAGAAAACCTTTCACCATGGGAAAATGCCTTAGAGATATAAAAAACTGAGAGAGGTTATTGTAGAGGGACTCTACATGATCATGTTACCTTAGATTGAATATTTCTAAGTGATATGGTTTTTGAGTAACATCTCGTCAAATATTGCTGCCTTTTTGCACTTTGTACTCTTAAGGGATATCGTCGATACAATGTAGCTTGGACTGTTTTGACATGTTTGCGTGAAAAAAAAAACCATGCACAGCCTAAACATACCCATATGGATGTGTTGGAACTGTCAGTTGGTCGCATCAGGAGCATGACACCAAAAATGCAAAAGTTGTTTTGTGTAACTTGACAACTTTGACACTTTTTTGCAACAGGACTCAAAGACTCAAACTGACCCCAAATGACTCAAAGTGACTTAAAAATAAATGAAATGGTCTTAGAAGACCTTATTACATACAATTGACTCAATCAAAACAAAATTTCATTTTTTGACCCCTCTTGGAGGCATGACAACCTGGGTGCCCCTACACCATTAGTGCAACTGAAGTCGATAAAATTTTCCTATTAAGAAAAAAAGCTTCCCTTAGCTTCAAGAAATATAAATATTCTATACTGACAAGGCCAACCATGTGAAGGTGGAATCTCATGTGCTTCACTTAAGACCTAAGACACATGTAGTCTAGTAGACGTACGACACCTAAGACACCTATTTTCTAGTCTCTATCTACCTAGTTGACATATCGTATATACCTAAGACACAATTAGAGACACCTATTATCTAGTTAGAAACCAAGACACCTAGAGACACCTATATTTTATACATTACCTAGGTTTTATACATTAGTCACATGATCAACTTCATCCATCACTTAGTTCTAATCCCATGAAGCATAACATGATGATGTAAAAATGTGTATATGTGTAAAAATGTAGCAGCAACTTAAAAAAGACAAACCTTACAAATTAATGTGCATACCTACAACTCAATATAACATGATTTTACAAAATCAATGTGAATACTTACATATTAATCCAATGAACCATCTGGGTCTACTTTACTCTTTATTGTGTCAAGTATTGCTTCATGGTCAGACTCATGCACCTTCCATAAGGTCTTGTTTAAAGGTCTACCCTGATATTGTATCAAATGAATATTGGATGCCACGACAAGGTTCAAGTAATGAAGAATATTCTGATGCGTATCAAAGTCTTGAAATAGCCAAATATTAACACTCTTATGTGGGTACCTTCTAAGCCATGTTCCAGTAATAACCACTGATCCTGTAGGGCATTTGATGTTTTCTCCATCTGTAACTGGGGCCTCCAATTTCTTTTTGGCCTCAACACAATGAGATAAGTAATAATCTATTCCCTCTTCATTATCTTCATTTTCAATAACTGCATATACATGCCCTACATTGATATGTGTAGCAAATTAGATGAAATTAGTCAACATTACAAAAACACTACAAAGTAAGATGACATTAGGAATTTCAAAAACTATGCAAATAGATATATTACCTGGTTGAACTAGATCTGATATGTGGTCAAAGTCAAGTGATGATTCCATCTATGTTAGTTCTAGTGTTGTCGGGGGTTGATACGTGTCAAGTGGGCTAAGATAACTTAACTGTCATTCGTCAATCCACTCCTTTGACTCGCACTCATCCCAGGCTTGAACTATACAGGAAGAACAAAAGCATGACATCTTTCACATATGGATACTCCATGAACCTACAATTGAGCTTCTGAAAGAGTGCATCTCACTTGATCCTATCAGTGTAGAATAGTCCTCATATGGTACAATGTTAGTATCATCTATCAACCAAAAAAATCTATGAACTAAAGACTTACCTTCATTACCTGGACCCATGGAAGCATTACACCACTTGATGATCAATTTTGCATCTGTCAACTTTGCATTGTCTTTATACTTTAACTCTTCTCATGCTATGGTTCTTTTGATACATGCTCCTTCACCATCATGCTCCCCTTTTCCATGCCTAGCCTCACAAAAGTTCCACATATGTTGAATACCTGTAAAATTATGCCTCCTACTCAGCCAATAGATATTTTGTGAGTTCTTGAATTGTTACACACAATTATCTAACCATATGATATGCTGACTAAATGATATGCCCTTTCTAGCCAAATCATTGTAGAACACCTGAAAGCAACCTTGCACAAACTCCATAGAATGTGTGCGATCATCACTAATATAGAAATTATACTCCCTTATCATCTTTCTGTCATCCTCTGTACTATCATTCACATGAATGAATGTGATGTGGACAAATATAGAAACATGTGTGGAGTTGTAATATTGTGATTAAACCTCACGTTGTGGTTGTAGATTATAGTTCTCTGCAAAGTCGATGACTAAAACAATGCTACCAACCGGAAATGTGTCCTTGCATAACTTGAATTGCAAGTCCAACCATCGAGCTCTATGGGCATGTCTTGCATATTCATACACTATGCTGTCATGAAATATAGGCATAAAATGATGCACTGGAGTATTTTCAATAACCAATTCACACCTCTTTTCTTCTTTACCATCTTTTGTATTGTATGCCACTGTTTTATACTTTCCAAACTCTACTAGTTCATTTCCAACCACATGTGTTCTTTCCATATGTTCACATATTGGCAAATGTTGCAAGCCACCGCAACGATGACATGTGCCATCCAAGCATAATTTCTTCTTGAATATTTGACCTTCTCACTTTCACATAAAATTCTTGATATGAAGTCTCTTAAAGATGTTTGTGGAGCACGTATGGTACAACCCTGCAAAACATTATTAGTTTGCAAATCTAAATATATAGACCTATAAACATCAAAATGGTTAGAAAATTCAATATGTAATCTATAACAACAAGTAGTGCGTGTGTGATTTATCTTGACATAGAAAGGTTTTAGCATTTCAAAATATCTTTGACAAATTTAATTTGAGGATACTTCTCTAGAAATTTACCATAAAACTATGTTTGAGCCTCATCCAAAATATGCTTTGGATGTGGCTCATGGTTCTGACTACCAATTATCCTTCTTACCACATCCCTTTGATTCAGAGATACCCTTATGTAATTCTTCCAAAAGTCTTCAATTAGTGATCTCAACGCTTCAACAATTAGTTTATCTTTTTGTGGTAGTCTCCCCAAGAATGCCCATGATTCATTGGCATTAGTGTCCTTAATTCTTTGGCATCTTCCAACGGCTCTTGATAAAGTTTTCCTATTAATTCTCAATTCTTGACTCATCTTTCTAATGAGATGAGGTTTCCTCGTTGACTACTTACTATAGTCAATGTAATCACATGCTGTGTTGCATTACTATCTTTTGTGTGTGTGGTGTTACCCACACTCTCATATGCACTCATTAGATTCTTGACAATAGATTTTTCACTTGAAGCCTCTGATGTTCTCAACCCAAGAATCTTCATGATGGTCCTATACTTTATACTTCACATCTTTTCAATGAATAGTTGACATCTTGCAGTCTCATTTAACTTTTCAAAGAACAATCTCCAAATCTTATGAGCATATCTTCTACAAGTGTATTTTGGGATCTTACCTTCCATTGGCTGCAAAATATTCTCATCAATATCAATCAAATACTTTGGCTTCCTATGCAAAATTCTAGGTGGTGTTAAGTTAGGTAAATTCATCTCAACATTAGGAATTTCATCAATATTTAAATGAGATGGGCTAGATGGCATACCTTCAATCGAAGATGGAATAGATGACATACCTTGAGGTTGAGGTGGGAATGATGGCGTACCTCCTTCATCACATGTGAGTAATGATGTAATCTCAACTTGATATGTAGTAGATGGTGTCCCTACATGTTGACTTGTGGTAGACGATGTGTCTCCAACTATGGTATTCAAATCTCTCATAGTACGAAGTTTTTTCAATTGTTCTCTTTGTGCCACTAATACCATATCTCTTTGTGATGGTTGTGGTTCCTCTTCAATTCGCATGTCTTTGTTTATCGTGTCTAATTTTCTCTTCTCAAAAATTTCCCTCATAGCCACTGCTTTCTTTCAATTCTTAACTTCTATCCCTTCCTGTGTTGGTTTAATTCTTGATTGTTTCCTCAGCATGACAGAGAATTTGTCTGTAGCATGATAAAGAGACCAATATTAGTTCCTAAGAAATGGATCCATACAAATAACTAAAATATATGCCATTCAACCCTTCATAGTAAATGTACATACAATCATCATGTAAAAGAGTAAATGTCACTCAACCAAAATAGGTACAAAGCATACAAAGAAAATTATTGTAGCCATACAAAGCATTATTGCACAATGTTATTGCAGCCATACAAAACATTATGGTACAAAGTTCACTTCAGTCCTAGATGAGGATAAGGTCAAAGGAGAGTCACCTATTGAGGCTACAAGTGAAGAGTACATGGGACTTCATACTTGAAGAGGTTGAGGTAGACCCAATTTGACATGTTTGTTATTACTAGGGCTACTAGGATTTGGAATTGAGAAGGTGTTTTGTTGGTACTAGGGATACTAGGATTTGGGTGGCTTGTCAAGAAATAGACAACAATTGAAGAGTGTAGAGTTGAGTAAGGGTTTAGAATGGTTGTGTCTAAGTTCCTGAGGGGTAAGAAGACCTCTAGTAGCCTTGTTAGGTTTTGAAGTATTAAAGACCCTCTTTGTGCCTTTGTATAGGGAGATTGCTTGAGAGGAAATCTTATGAAATTTGAAAAAAATATTGGTATGATCCCTTTGGATTGAGTTGAACCCTACCTCTGCATCACATACCTAGGATTGTCATAAAAATCATTAGACTAGTCTCTATAATTTAGGGTATTGAATGGTATATAGTCGATCAAGGTAACCACCATCATGTGCTAACAAAGGACAATTACAAAATTTTGAAATATTGTTGTGTCATGTGCATGTACAAATCATCATGAATAGGTGCATAAGGAATGTCCTAGCCCAAGATATGTGCATACAAATCATCATGTCATGTGCATACTTGTATAATCTTGGCACCTATTCATTTGTATTTTAACTTGTTAATATGACAAGATAATAGTGGGATTGTATTTTTATTATGTTGTAAGGATTTATTCTTGTATATTTTGACATCATGCTTTGTTAAGGTCTGTTTATTACACATAATTATTAAAGAGCCCAAGTGTAGAAAATATACATGGCATCATGTCAGATTGTAGGCTACTTTCTTGATTGGGAATGTGTCTATTTTAAACATGTATGATAAAGCATGATAAAGTAATTCAAATAGAATTAATGAAAATGTAAAGAACATGCATGTAAAGACTTGACATACCTAAAAAATAGAGATTCAAATGGAGAGAGTACCCAATTATGTAGTGTTTTTTTCTTCTTGCATCACACTCCTCAACAATTTGAGTTTTTCACTACTTGCTTCCTTTTCAATGTTAAATTGAATAACACTCATATATAATTAGTAACAACAATACTATTAACCAATCTATAATGTTAAATTCCTAAAATTGAATCACAATTAACATTGCAACACTACAAAAATTGAAACTTGAATAGATATCTATCAAATTTGGTGTGAAAACTATGTTATTTCTTCCTTCTCAAGTTGGCAAAGTAGAAAAGGTGTTGGAAATCTCATGCAAAGGTGGTGGAATGTGTAAAATGTGCATGTGAACATCCCAATAGCATGAAAGTACTTTTTTTTTCAGAACACGCACATAATCAGCATGAAAATAGAGCATGTGGGCTAGATCATGGGGGTCAACACTTTTTTATTGTTTCTATAGCAAGACAAAATGCGAGTGTGTTATAACATACTCGTGTTTTGTCCTTCTATAGATTGATCTATAAATATTTGTACCTATCTCACCTTCGATAGAACCTTTACAATATCTCACCTCTAGTTCCATTAGATCATGTTCTATATATCTCACTCATCTCTCCCCCTCACCTCTCTACCTCTCCCCTCTCTATGTCTCTTAGTCGCTCCTTGTCCACCTCTCCATCCATCCTTAGCCATCTAGGTCTCACTTAATCCTAAACCCTAAAGCCATCTATCCCTATTCCTAAACCCTCAATGGGCTTGATACTATACCTTAAAACCTAATCCCTTATCCCTAAACCCTCCATCCCTATCCCTAATCCTTATACCCTAGACACTCTACTTTAACCCTAATCCCTCGACCCTCAACCCTATCCCTAATCCCTCAACCCTCGAACCTCAACCCTCATTGTCAAACCCTAATCCCTCAACCCTTAACTCTAATCCCTCAACCCTATCCCTAAACCCTAAACCCTAAAACATCAACCCTTAACCCTCAACGTCAAATCCTAATCCCTCAACTCTTCACTCTAATCCCTCAACCCTATCCCTAAACCCTCAACACTATACCTTAAACCCTAATCCCTCAACCCTAATCCATAAACCTTATCCCTAAACCCTAATCCCTCAACCCTCAACCCTAATCTGTCAATCCTCAACTCTAATCCCTCATCCCTAAACCCTAAATGTTATTCCTATTCCTAAACCCTCAACGAGCTCGATACTATACCTTAAACCCTAATCCCTTATCCCTAAACCCTCCAACCCTATCCCTAATCCTTATACCCTCGACACTCTACTTTAACCCTAATCTCTCGACCCTCAACCCTATCCCTAAACCCTTAGCCCTCAAACCTCAACACTAAACATTTAACATCAAACCCGTAATCCCTCAACCCTTAACTCTAATCCCTTGACCCTCAACCCTATCCCTAAACCCTAAACCATTAAACCTCAACCCTTAACCCTCAACATCAAATCCTAATCCCTCAACCCTTCACTCTATTCCCTCAACCCTAAACCATATCCATAAACCCTCAACACTATACCTTAAACCCTAATCCCTCAACCCTAAACCTTAAATGTTATCCCTAAACCCTAATCCCTTAACCCTCAACCCTCATCCCTCAACCCTCAACTCTAATCCCTCATCCCTAAACCCTAAACACTATCCCTATTCCTAAACCCTCAACAGGTTCGATACTATACCTTAAACCCTAATCCCTTATCCCTAAGCCCTCCAACCCTATCCCTAATCCTTATACCCTCGACACTCTAATTGAACCCTAATCCCTCGACCCTCAACCCTATCCCTAAACCCTCAACCCTCAAACCTCAACACTCAACCCTCAACGTCAAACCCTAATCCCTCAACCCTTAACTCTAATCTATCGACCCTCAACCCTATCCCTAAACCCTAAACCCTAAAACCCCAACCCTAACGTCAAATCCTAATCCCTCAATCCTTCACTCTAATCCCTTAACCCTAATCCCTATCCCTAAACCCTCAACACTATACCTTAAACCCTAATCCCTCAACCCTAAAACTTATCCCTCAACCCTCAACCCTAATCCCTCAACCCTCAACTCTAATTCCTCATCCCTAAACCCTAAACACTATCCCTATTCCTAAACCCTCAACAAGCTCGATACTATACCTTAAACCCTAATCCCTTATCCCTAAACCCTCCAACCCTATCCCTAATCCTTATACCCTCGACACTCTACTTTAACCCTAATCCCTTGACCCTCAACCCTTAACCCTCAAACCCCAACACTCAACCCTCAACGTCAAACCCTTATCCCTCAACCCTTAACTCTAATCCCTCAACCCTCAACTCTATCCCTGAACTCTCAACCCTAAAACCTCAACCCGCAACCCTCAACATCAAACCCTAATCCCTCAACCCTAAACCCTATCTCGAAACCCTCAACACTATACCTTAAACCCTAATCCATCAACCCTAAACCCTAAACCCCATCCCTAAGCCCTAATTCGTCAACCCTCAACCCTAATCCATCAACCCTTAACCCTAATCCCTCATCCCTAAACCCTAAACACTATACCTATTTGTAAACCCTCAATGAACTCGATACTATACCTTGAACCCTAATCCCTTATCCCTAAACCCTCCAACCCTATCCCTAATCCTTATACACTCAAGACTCTACCCTAACCCTAATCTCTCAACCCTCAACCCTATCCCTAAACCCTCAACCCTCAAACCTCAACCCTCAACCCTCAACATCAAACCCTAATCCCTCAACCCTTAACTCTAATCCCTCGATCCTAAACCCTATCCCTAAACCCTCAACCCTAAAACCTCAACCCTCAACCCTCAACATCAAACCCTAATCCCTTAACCCTACACCCTATCCCTAAACCCTCAACACTATACCTTAAATCCTAATCCCTCAACCCTTAACCCTAAACCCTATCCCTAAGCCCTAATCTGTCAACCCTCAACCCTAATCCATCAACTCTTAGCCCTAATCCCACATCCCTAAACCCTAAACACTATCCCTATTCCTAAACCCCCAATGGGCTCGATACTATCCCTTGACCCTTAACCCTTAAAACTTTAACCCTAAAACCTATCCCTACACCCTCGACACTCGACACTATATCTTAAACCCTAATCCCTAAAACCTTGACCCTGAATCCTTAACCTTTAACCCTAATCCCTATCCCTAATCCCCCTACCCTCGACACTCTACTTTAACCCTAATCCCTTGACCATCAACCCTATCCCTAAACCCTCAACCCTCAACCCTCAACTCTCAACATTAAACCATAATTCATCAACCCTAAACCCTAATCCCTCAAACCTAAACCATATCCCTAAACCATCAACCCTCAACACTATACCTTAAACCCTAATCCTTATCCTTCAACCCTTAACCCTTAAAACTTAATCCCTATCCCTACACCCTCAACACTCGACACTATATCTTAAGCTTTAAACCCTCATCCCTAAAGCCTCAACCCTCAATCGTTAAACCTTCAACCCTATCCCTAATCCCTCTACCCTCGACATTAAATGCTAATTTGTCAACCCTAAACCTTAATCCATAAACCCTAAACCCTATTCCTAAAACCTCAACCCTCAACACTATACCTTAAACCCTAATCCATCAACCCTAAAACCTAATCCCTCAACCCTCAACCCTCAACCCTATCACTAAACCCTCAACCCTCAACACCATTCCTTAAACCCTAATCCCTCAACCCTCAACCCTAATTCCTCAACCCTCAACCCTAATCCCTCATCCCTAAACCCTAGACACTATCCCTATTCCTAAACCCTCGACTCTATACCTTAAACCCTAATCCCTTATCCCTAAACCCTCAACCCTATCCCTCAACCCTTAACCCTTAAAACTTAAACCCTAAAACCTATCCATAAACCCTTGTCACTCAACACTATATCTTAAACCCCAATCCCTTAACCCTCAAGCCTAAAGCCTCAACCCTCAATCGTTAAACCTTTAACCCTAAACCCTATCCCTAATCCCTCTATGCTTAACACTCTAATTTAACCCTAATCCCTTGACCATCAACCATATCCCTAAACCCTCAACCCTCAACCCTTAACTCTGAACATTAAACCCTAATTCGTCAACCCTAAACCCTAATCCCTCAACCGTAAACCCTATTCCTAAACCCTCAACCCTCAAAAATATTCCTTAAACCCTAATCCATCAACCCTAAACCATAATCCCTCAACCCTAAACCCTATCCCTAAACCCTCGACCCTCAACACTATTCCTTAAACCCTAATCCCTCAACTCTAAACCCTAATCCCTCAACCCTAAATCCTAAAACCTATCCTTAAACACTTAACCCTGAGCAAGTTATACCTTAAAGCTTAATCCCTCAACCCTCAACCCTCAACCCTAGTCCCTCATGCCTAAACCCTAAATGTTATCCCTATTCCTAAACCCTCAACCCAAGACACTATACCTTAAACCCTAATCCCTTACCCCTAAACCTTAAACCCTATCCCTCAACCCTTAACCATTAAACCTTAAACCCTAAAACCTATCCCTAAACCCTCAACCCTATACGCTTAACAATATACTTAAGCCCTAATCCCTCAATCATCAACCCTATACCTTAAACCTAAAGCCTACACCCTCAAACACTCATCCCTAGACCATATAACCTCACCCTTATATCCTAAACCTTGAATATTGTGCCTCAACCTTATACTTAAATTAAACCTAAACTATACGTGCTCTCAACCCAAGTCACCCTACGCATTATATACCCTCAATCCATATCGTAAACCCTAAACCCTAATCCTCGCGTCTTACACACTTATTCTTATACACTCAACAACCTAAATACTAACCCTCAACTGTAACCCTCAACCCTCCACCCTCTACCTATTACTTAAGCCCTAATCCCTTAACCCTTTAAACTATACAGGCTTAGGTCCTTATATACACTAAACCCAAAACACATACATACATGCATACATACATACATACATACATACATAGATGCATACATACATACATGTATGCATGCATGTACATGCATACATACCTACAAGAATAGATATAAACATCCATGAAACATACTTATGAAATTTGAACATATCTCATTCAAAGGAAGACATAACACGAGCACGTTATAACGTGCTCGCGTTATATTGTGCTTTGGGAATCCCAAGCCTTGGGCTTGGGATTTGCTTTGGATTTCCAACCCAAAGGCTTCGAGTGCCTTTTCAACATCCATAGATGTGTTTTTACAAATTCTATAAGATTTCACATAATTTTGTTTGTGCTAACCCTCATATTTGCACGTGTTTCAAGGTCAAACAACTCAAACACCTGGGTAATGTCAGGCTTTCTCTTAGCTATTTAACGATGTAATTTTTTTCACATTTTGACAATGTTAAGCCTTTCATCTTTAATTTCTTTTGTTTGTGTGTTCGATTTTGGGCAAAAACCACTGTTTGATCTTTTTTTCATTGTAAATTAACCATTCATTGAAATTTCAAAAAAATTACATATTTAGAAACTAGACTCCATTCTACACATATTAAAAAGAAAAAGAAAAAATGATTTTCAATTAGTTTTCAAAATTTATAGGGGTAGCACGGCCAAAACTCTATTTTTTAGGATGTGTCCACTTTGAAAATTAGTAAAAAATTAAATATTCATCAAAAAATAATCAGAAAAATCAGGGATAAACTACATGTTGTTAGCTAATTTATCACTAAAGCAATTTTTAAAATACCAAAAAAAAGTTAACCTTTTGAGGGAGCCACAAAACATGCTATGTTATATTTTTTTGATAGAAACAACACCAATTTCTGTGGTTCCCTCTTTTGAACCCCTTAATCTATACCATTTTCAAAAAAAAATAGTAGTTTAGAAAGTAGACTCGAAGCACTACAAACATTGTTTTGGTTGCATCTCCAAATTTTGAGTGTAACTATGCTCAATTTCTCATCCAAGGCCGACATTTCCTAATTTTAGAAAAAAAGTGGCCACTTAAGACCCCTTTTTGGCCCCCCATCTTCTTGCACTTACCCACATCCTAATATACAACAGCATCACTTCCATAATCAGTATCAACCAAACCAATAATTACAAGGACCTCTTAACATCAATAGATACAGACAACTTGACTTGTCTAGATATCAAGTGTGCCCTTACCCTATTGATAATGATTTAAGGAATGCTCTCCCAAAATTTGTTGGGAACAATGCCATCTCTACAGAAGAGCACATTAGAAGTTTTGAGACAGTAATGGATAATTTTGAAGTGCAATATGAAGATGTTCAGATGAAATTATTCATGTTATCCCTTGTTGAAGATGCTAGGGACTGGTGTAAGAATCTACCTGATGCATCAATTTATTCTTATGAAGATTTCAAGCACCAATTTAAAGAACAATATGGAAGCTAATTTGATCCAAATTTTGTTGTCCATGAATTGACAAGCATCCAGAAGAACTATAATGAATCCGTGATGGATTTCAACCAAAGATTTTCAAAGATCTATCATAAGATCCCATTAGAACTAAAGCATCCAGATCGTATGGCCCTGGCCTTGTACTTAAATGCTTTTGATCCTAGAACTAGATATGAGCTCAGAAACAAGGCTCCTATGATGTTGGCAGAAGCTTAGAAAGTAGCCATCAGTATTGAAAACAATACAAGAGTAGCTGGGAAGCTTGGAAAAAGGGACAATCCAAAAATCCTACCTAATACAAATATCAATCAAACAAAGCCAGTGAGCTATTATAAGAATGAAAGGCCTAGACTGCATGATATACCTTATAACACAAACTGGAAAGATGGAAGGCATGTGGACAATAGATAGAAGAATTGTTTCAAAGAAACTCCTAATCCCCTAAAGAAACATGGGACACATGTAGCAAATAGCACTCCATGGTGTATTGCATGTAATCTTCCTCACTTACCAGAGTACTATGTGGTAGCCAAATCATTGCAGGAAAATGAGATACCATATGATTAAAACAGAGATGAGCATACTATAAATATGGTTGGATTAAGACCCCATTCAATTGATGAAGAGTATTCATCTAATGAAGATGGATTTGAGTACGATGTGAGTAATTAGAAGTATTATGTTAACATGGGTAAGTAGGAAATTTTTTCTGATCAAGAAGATAATTTTGAGGAAACCAGTCATGTATCAAATATGTTCCCATACTTCCAAGTGAGAAAACCCACTGAGGAGGAAAAGAGGGCCCTTATAATTGTTGTTGTGGCTCAGGCTAGAAACAATTACAACTTGAGGAATAGGACTGTGAATGCAAACCAAGGAACCCCTAGAGGTTTGTTTATTAAAGAACCAGACCATAAGAAGGAAACCTTGGGTAACCATAAGAAAGAAGAAAATCAAAAAGTTACAAACAAGGAAACATCCAAGATTGAACAAAATAAGGTATAGGATAATAATAAGCAGCAAACTGAAGAAAAGGTCTCCAATAAAGATAAATTAGAATAGGTTGTTGCTACTCCATTTGATATGACACAAGCATTGTCCCAAATCAAGATATCAGTACCATTAATGGAAATGATGAGAGTAGATGAATACATCTCTGGAGTACCACATCAAAATAGATACAAAGATAGAACAAATGAAAAGCTAATTAATCTTGGACAGGAAGTTGTGAATGCCCATGAAATCTATCTTGGTAATGCCATAATAAAGAACCTGGCCCAGATAGACCCATTTTACATAACATTGTTGATAAATAACAAGTTGGTGAGAAATTGTATGATTGATTCTAGGGTAGCAATAAATATTATGTCAATTGTTGTCATGAAAGAATTGGGTTTATGGGTAGATACAATATATGTCAAATGTTATGCAATGGACAATAGGTCTATCACTGTTGTTGGAATAATGAAGGATGTGGAACTGAAACTAGCTTCATGCCTTGAATCTGCCTACATAACTGATATTATTTTGATAGATACTCCACCTTACAATGGGATGCTATTATCTAGACAATGGACTACTACTGTGGGAGGGAATGTCCAGTTGGATCTATCATATGAAAAGATACTAGTGAATGGTAAAGAAGTTAAAATATACAGAGAGCCAAAATATGAGAATATAATAGAATGATTGGATCCAAACCAAACAAACTGTTTCTGTGATATAGATCTTGGGAGTTTTAGGGTTGAGAAGTCACATCCTAAATTACAAAGTACATAACCAATAAGAAAAGAGGCTCATATAGATAAAAATGGTGTATGGAGAATGTATTTTGATGGTGCATGCAGCAAAGGAGGAAATGGGGTAGGAATAGTATTTATTTCACCCACAGGCATAACATTCAAATATTCATTCTTGTTATCCTTTGAGTGTACAAATAACATTGTTGAGTAGGAGGCATTGCTATTGGGTTTGAACATCACCCTAAAACATCTAACCAAATTACTAGTAGTATATGGTGACCCTGAATTAGTTGTCTCGCAGATAAGGGCAAAATATTCTTCAAAGAATAAAAGACCGAAGGAATACAAGAATGCTGCACGGGATATGATAGAAATCTTCGATGCATTCTCTATGAATTGGATAGAAAGGTCTAAAAATATAATGGTAGATTTCTTAGCCAATGTAGCCTTGAAAAAGGATGATATTACATTATCAAGAATAGCAGAGGTAGAATTCAATGCTAGACCAACGACCCCTGATAGTATTTATAACTGGCAGATATTCAAGGGTGATCAAGACCTCATTAAATTCCTCCATTGTGTGGACTAATATGAATCACAAGAAATTGACTTCAATGCATTTGTTGAGGAAGTAGATGGCAAGGAGACTCTTTTTGGAAAAGAAGTGGTCCAACTCAAGACAAACAAAATTCTTAAAGGCCTTGTAGCCTTGGAGAGAGTATTCGATGGGCAGGACAAATGTAATCTTAGACTTGCAATGGTGAATTTTAAGGTTTTGGAGGAAATTAATTTGGGAACAGATATGGCCCCTAAGAAGGTTTACATTGGAAAGAGAATTAGTCCAAAAATCAGAGAAATGCTTATAGTCCTACTCAGGAAATACAAACATGTGTTTGCATGGTCTTATGATGATCTAAAGGCATATAGAGAAGATCTATTTCAACTTGAAATTCCACTAAAACCCAATGCCAAACCATTTAGGCATGGGTAAAGACCCATTAATCTGACACTAACACCTAAGATGCGGGAAGAACTTATAAAACTCAGGGAAGGTGGAATCATCAAACCAATTAGACATTCCTCTTAGGTTTCAAACATAGTCCCTGTAAGAAAGAAAAATGGGGAAATAAGATTGTGTGGATTTTAGAAAACTGAACGTGTCTTCAGTTAAAGATAATTATCTGCTTCCTAATATGGAAGCAATGTTGCAAACAATGACTGGATGTGAATTATTGTCTATGATGGATGGTTTCTCTGGGTATAACCAAGTGAAAGTTAAAGAATCTAAACAATATAAAACTCCTTTCACCACACCTTAGGGAACCTATGTTTATGTTAGGATGCCATTTGGTCATACAAATGTTGGGGCAACATTTCAAAGGGTCATGGATGTAGCCTTTGCTGATTTGATCAACACAATAATGGTAGTTTACTAGGATGACCTTACAACATATTCTAAAAAGGTTGAAGATCATTGTTCACACATGGAAAAAATATTTATCAAGGCATTCGAATATGGTATGTCTTTAATTCCAAAGTAGTGCCTTTTTGCTGTAACAGAAGGAAAACTGCTAGGGCACATAGTCTCAAAGCATGGTGTAATGATTGATCTTGAAAGGGTAGAGGCTATAGACAAGATTCCTATTCCAAAAAATGTGAAATCTATTCAATCTTTCTTTGGATAGATAAATTTTGTCAGAAGATTCATATCAAATTTTACAGAAATTGTTAAACTAGTCTAAAAATGTTGAAGAAAGGTACGAAGGTAGATTAGACTAAAGAAGCTATTGATGCATTTACATCCATCAAGAAGGTTATTAAAGAGGCCCTTGTACTAAAATCCCCAGATTTTGATAAACCATTCCTAATATTCTCTTTTGCATCTTTTCATAAAGTGGCAGCTGTAATGCTGCCGAAAAATAATGACCGGTATGAACATCCTATATCATTTTTCAGTAAATCACTCCAAGGGGTAGATTTGAAGTATGATATTACCAAAAACAAGCATATGCCTTAGTAAAGGCAGTAAAAGCATTCAGGCCATATTTGGTTGAGGCTGATGTGATAACGTATGTACCAAATGCTGCAGTAAAGGATGTTTTTGTCTAAAATGAATTTACTGGATGGAGGTGCAGATGGATTAATAAAATCTATGAATTTAACATTGACATTCAAATCACCAAGCTTGTTAGGGGTTAGGTCTACCTAAGTTGATGGTTGAATCAAACTTGGAGGCTACACAAATTTGCAACATGCAAGAGGGAGATAACTTCATTGCAAGCATTGAGCATACACCATGGTATGCCAATGTAATGTATTATCTCAAAAACATGAAATGTCCTAAGGGCCTGAATGATAATCAGAAGAGAACTCTAAAGCTTGTTGCATCAAAATATGTCCTCATGGATGGGGATTTGTATTGGAAAAATAGAGCTAGTGTTTTATTGTTGTGCCTAGGTAAGACACAAGCTGAGAAGATGTTACAAGAGATGCATGAAGGTGTGTGTGGAGGGCATTTCTTAGAAGGAAATACTACCCATAAAATAATGAGAGTAGGCTACTATTGGCCTAAAGTTTTTAAGGATGCCCACAAATATGTGAGAAATTGTGAAGCTTATCAAAAATTCTCTAGAAAATTGAAATATCAAGGAGCTCTACCATTATGACCAATGTAGGTTGAAGCTCCATTTCATCAATGGGGGATGGATTTTATAGGGGAGATCACAGAATAGTCTAGTGGTGGGCATAAATGGATTCTGGTAGCAATAGATTACTTTACAAAATGGATAGAGACAATCCTGACCAAACATGCCACTAGCAAGGTGGTAGTTAATTTTCTATTAGAAAATATCATCAGTAGATTTGGATTCCAGTAAAACTCATTACAGAGAATGGCATGTGTTTCAGATCAAAAGAGTTTAGAATATTTTATGAATCATATGGCATAACAATCTCATATGCATCCCCATATCACCCTCAAGCTAATGGACAAGCAGAATCAAGCAATAAAAGCATCTTGAAAATAATCAAAAGAATGTTAGAGAATAACAAAAATACCTGGGAATCAAAACTAAGATTGGCATTATGGGCACAAGAAAATCCTCATTTGAATTAGAATATGGTGCACAAGCCAGCCTACCAATCCACAATCTCTTGTTAGTTTACAAGTTTATTCTCCAAGAAAACATAGATGTTCCTAAACTCATGGAAGAAAGAATGGAACAATTAGCTGAACTAGATGAAATAAGGGCCCAAGCTCAGGAGCAGAATGAAAAAATGAAATTATAGATGAAATACTTTTTTGATAAAAGGGCTAAAGAATGGAAATTCAAGGTAGATGATATGGTGCTAATGTGGAATGTCAGAGGACATGATAAAGGAAAACATGGTAAATTTGAGGCATTATGGATGGGTCCATTCATCATCACTGGTAAATGTGGTGAAGATTCTTATTACCTACAAAATATGAGTGGTGAAGTATAGGGATTGCCAGTGCATGGACAATTCCTAAAATACTTCTCTTAAATTGTTTTTTCTTTTTCCATGCACATTAGGTTAGGATTTCCATTCTCCATCCTCCCCATCACCATTGGTCTGCATCCCAAAGAATATTTTTTGAATTCTTACAATGACCTCACGTACATTCATCCCCAATTAGAGCCACTGTTGTAACCCTAAAAACTTGGCATCACCATTGAAAATGAGTTAGGGTTGTTTTTAAAATTTCTTGAAAATTCCTTATTTTTCAAGAGTTATGACCAAGTCAACTAGAGTCAAAACTGTACACTGGTCGAAAATGTATCTCATATACATTCTCAATTGTATGCATATCATAAATAATACCTTTCATATCCGTCGGGAGATAATATTCATTGGGTTTAATTCTAAAGTTGTCAAAAAAGAGGCATACAAATCCGGACCTGATATCTTTCATAAGTATGCTTCATGATGTTTGAAATCTACATTTGTATGTCATAGTGCATACAAAGCCAAATTTGCATTCATGGATGTCAAGAGATATTCAAAATTAGTATATAAGTCTACAACCCTATCATTTGTATACATTGCATACATACATGAGAAGACTTGAAAAGAAGATTCAATTGAACTTAGAAAGCAAAAGCAAGCCATTATATTTGTATGTATATATGAAAGCATGTATTCAATATACATATACAAATTCGGACCCAATTAGAAAGTTAAATTTTGAGAACTTTATGTAAAGCCCACGCTTGTATATTATGTGCATTGTACCAGATATACAAAGAGGAAAAATGTAGCTGCAGATTGTATGTATGCAATATATGAAAAAGGTAACACAATTGGATATATGTAAAATTAGATCCAAAGGTAAATTAAACCTGGTTCATAAACCTGATGGAGTTCACATTTGTATGTATGTTCCAAATGCATAAAATATACAAAAATACAAATGTGAGGATCGATACAAAGGAATTTTCAAAACAAAGAATTTAAATGCATATGCATATCATGAAGGGGTCAGATAAAATGAGAATGACATTTTGTCGATTGATGTATTGCTTTTAGCAATGAGAACTAGCGGAGCACATTTCATCAAATACTACAATATTGGAGGATCTTTTCAGGCCAACGACTACAGGTGCTTTATGATGATTAACCTAATCAGGGTTGGGTCAAATGTTTATGCCCCTATTAGCTATTTTATTAATTATGTTCTAGTTATGTGAAAAGGTGCAATCCCTAAATAGTCATACTGTTTCGGCTTGAAACTTGTTTCCTTCACATATATATAAGGGAAACCAAGGCAGAAAGGGCATCATCAACAAAACAATCCTTTTTATACATAATATTTTTAGTTATATTTTAGAAGCAAGGTACAGAACTTTCATGATGTTTTAATACTATAAATGGAAATAATGATTTCATGTGTGGATATACTTGTGGTGTTCTGATATTTTGTTGATATTCAATTTTGAGAGTTGACTGATTGTCTCCATCCTGATTATTTCAAGTTATTTAAATCATTGAATTTATCAAGGCACATTTGTTGTGTTTGTGTGGTATGTTGTGATTGGTTATGTCAGAAGTTGATTTAAATCCTTCTAAATGATTTACAGTTATAGGTATCTTCCCTGAGTTAAAATCCTTTAAACAGAATCAGTTTAGTTGGTTTCCTTCAAAATAGAAATAAACCATTTCCAAGCCATAGTAACTTGGAAAATATCAACTGGATCTTAAAGAAGAGTCTGACAACCAATAATCTTGCATGTTTACATAAGGTGTAAACAATTAAAAGTGCCAAAAATTTAGAGTTAAGCCATGTAGATCTACAAACCACATAAATCTTGACCCCATTACCCAATAGCATTAGGCACTGGTCACAACTCTTTTGTAATAATCTTTTTATATACTTATAACAAGACATTTTGAAAGCTTAGACATTAGTAGTAGAAATAACTTATAACTTTACATCTACTTCACACACATTTGCCATTGTGAAGGTCAAACAAGTCTACACTAGTCATTCAGGTACACCCACCTAGGTTTGGTAGACCCTGAAGTGAAGGGGGTTTAGCCGTATCTACCCTGTGTTAGTTAGCCTAAAATGTTAAGAGAGCTTGGCAACCTCTTAGGGTTAAAACCTACATTTTTGTGACCTAACACAATATATGTGAATGCAATTTAAGTGTTCTTTGAGTCCACTGGGAGTTTTGGTAATTGAATTTGGCTAACAAGCTACTTAAGTCATGAGTGCATGCTTCACTTTATTAGGATGACCTAATATGAAGATATCATGTGTTGCAGATATATTTAATGGATTGAATTCAATGTTTAACAGGAGTGTTGCTAATGTGATAGGTACATATGTGTGACATACACTAGAAGGCAATTTTGTGGAAGCAATAAAGAGCAGAAGAAGAGAGATCTTATTCCCATGTAAAAGTAGAGCAGTGAAATAGAGTAGTCGGACATGAAGAGTTTTGAGACAGTATTTTTGTGCTTCATTGGAGTTACAGCTATGCATGTGTAGATGCAATCTAAGAAATTCAACTTAGCAGTGACCCATTCTTCATTCTTTTTTCTTTTTCTAGGCAGTGAGCCTTTCTTGCAGTGAGCATTTCTCTGGGTAATGAGCCCTAAGGTAGTGAGCCTTCTTGTAATCTGGTATTGTAGTATATTAATATATTCTGAGCTAACACTCACCATGGTTTTTCCCTTTTTGGGCTTTCCACATAAAAATCATGGTGTTAATGTGTTATGTCTTTATGGTTTCCATTCCTATGCTTATTCTATTTTTATATTATTTGACTTGGAAATTGCATTAACAAACTTGTTAAGAAGAGGTTTTGTGGAGTACTGATTCACCCCTCGCCTCTCAGTATTCCTTACTATCAACAAAAATGAACTTAATTTTGTTGTGAAATTTTGTTTAGGGGCATTAGAAAAACTTGTAGAAAAAATTGGATTGAAGTTGTTGTTTTTGGGTCAAATTATGGACACTGGCAGGAATTCAGCTCCCAGAGTCCAAGGACTACAGTGCCAGGTGCTAGTGTATTAGATAATAGTGCCCAAACATTGTTATGGGCATCTTTGCAACATTATTTGGGGCTCATCTTAATTTTTAGCTCAGTCTATCAGCCTAAGACAAATGGATAGGGGGAAAGGGTGAATCAAGTATTGTAGGATATGATTTGAATGTATGTCATGGATCAGCAATCCCAATTGGGAGAACTATTTGTACCTTGTTGAGTTTCCCTATAATAATGGGTACCATAGTTATCTTGGTATGGAACCATTACATGCTTTGAATGGATGACCAGGCTAGACTCCCTTAAGTTGGGATAGGCTTGAGGACCAAGTTATACTTGGTCCTGTGATGCTTCAACATATGGAGTTGTAGGTGGTTAGGATCAGAGAGTAGTTATTAACTACCTAGGATAGATAGAAGTATTCTGATGCCAAGAGATTGGATCAACACTTCTCAGTTGATCACCGTGTCTGCTAAGAGTGTGATCATGCAAGAGCCCAATCCATTATGGAAAAGCTTCTAAGCTTGTACCACATTTTGTAGGACCTTTTGATATCTTTGAGAGGATTGGTCAAGTTACCTATCGGCTTACCTTGCCACCTAGTCTTTTGTGCATCCATGATATGTTCAATGTGTTTCCTTACTTAGGCATTATATTTTTAATGTCACACATGTTCTTAATTAGGGTACTTTTCAGGTCAAGGAAGGTGGGCAACTTTCTTTAGAGATCATCTGCATTTTATAGGATCGAAAGATGGCACTTCGGGGTTGAGACTTGGATAAGTTAAGGGTCTAATGGGATCTGCTAGATGACTCTTCTGCTACTTGGGAGGATGCTACACCATTGAGGGTTTTATATCCTCATCTTATTGAAGGCTTTCAAGACTAAGCCTAGACTTAGAGTGTGAGACCCTTCCAGTTCTGCCATTGGGCAAGAAGTGATCCTCTATTTTTTTTTACTATGTACTATGATGGAACATCATACATTTGGCTCTAGTATTTTCTTAGACTATGGCTATGATATACATGTTATTTTGAATATATGATTTTTGATTAGATCATGGTTATATATATATATATATACACACACTCAATAGATTTATATAATGCTTTCAGGATTATATATATATATATATATATATATATATATATATATATATATATATATATATATATGTACACTCAATAGATTTATATAATGCTTTCAGGATTATGGTTCATATCGTATCTTCCATGGATTATGTCATTCATTTATGTGGAGCATTTCATTTATTATGTATAGAGATGTGTTGTGTAGTATTATTATTATCTTGATAATTGTAATCCATATGCTATTTATTATTATCATTACTTTGACTATCATATCTTAATCACAACTGACAATTTGAAATCAAGTGTGCAAGAATTCTTGAACTAGTGGGAATGGGGAAAATACCTGGAGACTCGTTTGTGATTCACCAATAAGTTGACCTAGCCAATTTGGAGAGGCTTAGGTCCATTGTATGGTTATGTGTATGTTGTGTTTAAGTCAATGTGGAATTGTGATATTGTTAATGTGAATTGTGATATTGTTAATGTAAATCGTGATGTTGTTTTAATGTGAAACAAGAAGTTATTAATGTGAGTCATGATGTTGTCAATGTGAGTCATTATGTGGACCTTGTGGAAATTATTCCTTTTGTTTTGAGGGGTTTCAATAAATGCTCCTAGTCATATTATTCAAAAAAAAAATCATACTTTTAGGAGTTGAAGTCAATAGGCTAATGTTAAGCTCCTTTGTGACGCATAATAAATTTTAAAATAAAGATAATTTTGAATATTTTTTGGGGGCATTTAAACCAATGACGAAAATTATAAAATAAAAAGAGAATATTAAATAATATGTGTAGAGAAAAAAGGGGGGACTATGTGTAGATTAATGTGAAGGCTAAGTAGAGCAGTTGTAAATAGACACATATTGCCCTCATAGAGAGACACATGCTATCTCATGGTGGATAGGTGGAAGTAGGAGATGAAAGGAAAAATAATATTTGAAATGTTGGACACTACGACTATCACTATTTTTTACTCAGGAATGAATTATTAAGCTTTAAAAAAAGAAAGAAAAGGTGGGAGAATTTGTGAGTAAAAGTTGGAGGAGAAGGAGATATATGTGGAGCTAAACCAGACCACAAATTCTGCTAAGGTTTCTAGGTAGGCATTAAAATCAAAGACCTAAATTTATAAATTGTTGGGTAAATTGAATAAATCTTTGTTGTGTAATCAAGATATATATATATATATATATATATATATATATATATATAATGGAAATTGAATCTAGGTTGTTTTATTGTTATGTGTATGAAGTAAGTATAATGTTATGTTGTTATGGTATTTACTAGGTTTGTGTGTAACTAGGTTGCCTCTTGATTTGTGTAGCCCTTGTATGGGGTAGAGGAAGTAGATGTCCCTATAGGGAGATTTATGTTGGGTAAGAGTACCCCTGTAGCAATTGCAATTATAAATCTTTCTAGTTCATTTGAGTACCCCTGTATTTTGTACTATGAAATTTTTTAGTGGGTAAGAGTACTAGGGTATAATGGTGCTATGAATTTATTAGAGGGTAAGAGTACCCATAAAAATATGATTGATAGTTGTAATGGTGAATTGGAGGGGATTATTGTCACAATTCTTGCAAATATACATCTAAATCCCTGTAGGTGGATGTCCTTTTCTCCCCCCCATGAAGGTTCCAAAGAGGTCCTTCTTATGGCCTAAATGTAAAAACATGTGTATGATGGTGTTAAAAAGAGCTATTTTAAATTTATGTGTTGTACCTTTGTTTGAGTGTGTTCCCTTATCTCCTTGTTTTTTCCCCTAGCTCGGGGGTGGGTAGCTACTACCCTAGACTGGGAGGTGAGCCTCCATTGGTTACACAAAGAAATTTAATCCTTGTTCAAGTTCCTACAGGTTGTTGAAAGAAATACTAGCTAAGATGGTATTGCTGCATTGTGAAGCTATCAAAGAAAATTAATACTCCATAAGGAGAACTATTGTACACCATAAGTGAAAAATAAAGGAGGCATGTTAAGTTAACTAGAATATTTGTGGCCATGAAAGGAATGTTGGTTATCTGAGTATGAGCTTGATAACATAAAATCTATTTCAAGTAATTGTATGAGGTAATTATGATATACTTTGTCCACTCCCTTAGAAATGTGAATGTTGATATTACAAGCTTATGGTTGGTAGAATATAAAGATAAAAAAAGGTCATAGTTATTATGTTTGATTGTAGCATATGCAAAATTTTCGTATACCAAGTTAATTAGGAAAAGCTTTTTTTCCTTAAATTCATAGTAACAAGCAAATGGATGAAATATTTCTTTTGATGTACTGTATACTTATCTGGGTAAATAAATGCATATTTTTTGTATGCTTGTTCAAAAACTGACAAGAAGAAATACAAAACAAAAAAAATGAATATGCTGCAAGAAAGGACTTTTATATCTATATTATCCTTTTATTACTGCAATTAATGCATTAGAATATAGTTGTTGTGTATCTTTACAATCTACCTTATGGGAGTCAAGATAAACCAAAGAAAATGTGAAGTGCTTAGATCTTATAAACAACACTTTGTATTACACTATTGATCTATTAGAAAAACAAAAAATTAGTTCTTTTGAAATATAGTGGTCTAGAAAAGAGGGGAGGGGCTATAGCCCAACTCAAGCATACCTACAGAGTGATCCACCCTTTATTTGGGGATCTCCTTAAAATGAGAACAAAATTATTTATACTTAGACAAATACATTAGACCTACACTCAAAAGAAGGGTTGGCATTAGGTGATTGAGAGGCCATGACCTCTCAGCTCTAAGACCATGCCTCCATAGCTCGACCCATTAAATAGTGCCTTCTAAAGACTCAAACAGAGCATACATGTTAGATTTCAAAAAAAAGAGAGAGATAACACCATAGAAGAATATATAAAGAGTTTATACAACTCTCAAGACCCTGAAGCAAAAAGAAAATGAGAGTGAACAACCATATTAGAGAGGTTGCAGTTCCTCTATCCAATGGTGTGCTTGGAGGAACATTTCTTCATCTGGGTTGCCTCTACAAAAATAAAGAGAGGAAAAAAAAGAAAATTCAAGGGTCAAATCACCTTTAAGAGGGGATGCAAGGAATGATAAAACAACAAATAACAATCTTCATTAATTTCATGCCTCCCAGAATGAATTTCAGTCTTTCAAATAGAATTAGGCACTAGAGAAGGGCATGGCCCCTCTATACAAGGTGAGCCTCTCAGAGGTCAAGCGAGCCTTCAGGTTCCTTGAGTAAAACCAAAACAAAAAGAAAGATATGAAAATTATAGAGAAAAAAAAAAGAGAACAAAAAAATATAACAAATCATTGAGGGACTACATCCCTGCTCTTACCCAATGCTTTAGCTATTCTGTGGAGTGCAAGAAGGGTGGTTGATCTGAGAAGAAAACCTTGTGGCAGCCATGAAAGAAGCCTCTAGAAAATGATCTACTTCTCCTTAGCATCTAGGGTTTCTAGCCAAGGCATGAGAGCCTTTAGGGCAAAACCTTTACCTCTAGTCTTCATGTGAAAATATAGGGTGAATAACCCCCTTAAGGAATTATAAACTATATTAGATTTTATAATGATTGTTTTTTTTATAAACAGAATTATAGGAATAGGTGCCTAGCTGAGTTAAGTTGTTAAAGTAATACTATGAGTTCGTTGGGTTCTTTTTCCTCAAATGTAATATGTTTCCTTTGATCAAAATTAAATAATTATGGAATCCCCCTTAAGGATAGCATTCTCTACTTTTTTCCTTTTATATTTGTAATTACATAATGATGTTTAATTAGGTACTGTGATAGATTAAAGAAAGATAATAATAATAGAAGCATATTAGGAAGCCTATTTCTAGCTTAGCAAACTTTAGATTATTATAAAAATTTCAGGATTATATTTATATTTAAATCTCTATTAAAAACGTAAAATTTATGGTAGTTGAAGAAGTACTAAATTTAATGTTTAAACTATCCTTCGTTAAACCTTCTTTCCAAACGTTTCTAGACCAAAGTCATGTTAGGAAAAACTTCATCACTCTTCTTCAAGTAAAATTCCAACTCCTTGCACAAGTTGTACCAAGAGCATAAGTGGTCAACATTTAATGCAAACAATAGTTATAAATAAAAAATTAGGATTTTGTGTCATGTTCTCATGAAGCCAATTGGGGCATTACATAGGGTATCAGAATAGGGTTCTCAACTTTGGGAGCTCTAGGATTAGGGTTGTTTGTGAATTTAATTATGTTTTACCTTGATTTTCTAGGATGCCACATAGGATGAGGAGAGAGCATCCTCCCTCTAGTGCGTTAGACAGAGCATGATCTCATGAGGGATGATCTGTGTCACATCATTTCAAGAGTATTAACTAGGGTAGAGAGCAAGAGTATGGACCTCAGATACTTCCAGCCTTGCAAGGTCTAATCGGTGTGATTGAGGAGAGACTTCTGCCAGTCAAGGGGCACCTTGGGGGGATTGGCCTGTGGTAGATGAGCATATGCTAGAGTTCCATGAGCGGAGCGGGAGTCCCCCATGTATGTGAGATGTTATTGTGGAGGTCAAGGATGAATCAGTTCACATTCCCCATCTCGACTTGTCTAGCCACAGACAAAGCTAGAGGCAGCACTGAGGACTTCCCAAGACACTGGAGATCAGATTCGAGAGTTGCTTCAATTGAAGCCCCCTACTTTCTTAGGAGCCACCGATGGGGTAGAGGCTGATTATTGGTTGCTTAGTCTAGACTGGTGCTTTCGGTTGTGACCATATGGAAGCAACTTGAATGTCAAGTTTTCTATCCATCAGCTGAGAGGACCCACTTCTACTTGGTGGTACCAGGAGGAGCGGAAGTATCACATTTTGATAGACACACTTTCATGCAATACCTTCTTAGAGAACTTCCAGGTGCAATACATTTTAGAGCACCTTAGGTAGAGATGCATTGATAAGCTCCACAATCTACAACATAGAGGCCTAGTAGTGGCCTTGTATGAGAGCAGATTCCTGGAGTTCCAACAATATGGAGATTACATCTAGGATGAGAATTTACTTGTCAACTGTTTCATCAGGTGCATGAACCCTATAATTTCAGGTTCTGTGTGTATAGCCAACCTAGTGGATATTAGTGATGTTGTGGAGAAGTCCCTCATAGTAGAGGGGGTACATGGGAGGTCCTAGGAGGCCCGAGAGAAGTTTAAAAACCACAATCAGGGATAGCAAGATCATGCTTTTTCTCGATCTACTCATCCCTATAAGGGGGAATTCAGATTCTCTTTGGGGCCTCAGAAGGCACCTCAGTGGCAGTAGTAGCATCAATAGCAGAGACAAAGACCCAAACCACAATAGGGACCACAAAGTAGTCACACTAGCTATTAATAGTCTCATGGACCTCCTAGAGATTAGAGGTCACATGGACAGTAGGTGATACCATCTCAAACTCAATAGTCCTTTAGGGGAGGATCCATTAGCTCTAGTAGGGTTAGACCATCCCATTTTAGCAAGACTCCATCCACATAGGATTAGATCAGAGGGCCTTGTTTTGCATGTGAAGGAGTAGGGCACCTAACTAAGGAGTGCCCACAGGGTTTTAGAGAAGGTGGGACCTACATTGGGGCCTCTGAACAGATAGTTGGAGATGTGGGGAGAACCTAGAAAGTTTTTATAGTGGTCAAGAACTACAGGCTGATCATCAGGCCACCATCATTAAGGCAACAAATATGACGAGAGATGTATCAGTTAGTATTTTGTTTGATTCTGAAGCATTTGATTCTTTTATATCTCCCACTATAGTGGAGCGTTGCAGGCTAGTGGCATCTAGGCAAGGCAATAGGTGGGAGGTGGAGTTGGCATCAAGAGCTAGAATGGTTGTGGACTCTATGGTTAGAGACTGTCAGTTAGTCTTTGGGACTATCACTACATTAGTGGATCTTTGGGTTACACCCTTGGGGTCTTATGACATAGTTCTAGGTATGGACTAGCTTGACGCACATCGAGCTAGAATTGACTGTAGACATAAGGTGATTGAGTTTCTTGATGATCATGCCACACTAGTGATATTATCAAGAGTATAGAGACCTATATCCCTTCGTATGATATCCTCTATGTAGATGAAGTGGAGCACATGTAAGGGATGTCAAATATTCACTATCACCATTAGTGATAGATCAAAGGGTTTGACAAAGATGTCCTTGGATGATCACCCTATCCTTAGGGAGTTTGCACATGTTTTTCTTTTAGAGTTGATAAATATGCCACCCCACCATGAGGTGGACTTCCACATTGATTTAGTTCCAAGGGCACAACCAGTTTCTCAGGCACCTTATAGGATGACTATGTAGGAGCTCAGTGAGCTCAAGATTCAACTAGAGGAACTTTTAGAGAAGGGCCACATTTGTCCTAACATCTCACCTTGGGGTGCACTAGTCATCTTCATTAAGAAGAAGGATGGGTCCTTTCACCTATGCATCAACTACAAATAGTTGAACAAATTAATGATCAATAATCATTATCCTCTACCTAGAGTTGGTGACCTATTTGATTAGATGAGTGGAGATAGAGTGTTGTCTAAGATAGACCTAAAGTATGGCTGCCATTAGTTGAGGATTGTTGACATTGACATTCATAAGGTAGCATTCTAGACTTGATATGGTCATTATTAGTTTACAATGGTGTCGTTTGGGTTGATGAATGCTCCTACAACATTCATGAGTTTGATGAATGGGATATTTCACACCTTTTTAGATTTTTTTGTTGATTTTTCTTGATGATATACTAATTTATTCTCAGACAAAGGAGGAGCTTTAAGATCATTTATGGTAGGTACTGCAATGTTTGAGCAGACATCAGCTATATGCTAATCTAGCTAAGTGTGCATTCTTTGAGTCAAAGGTTTAATATTGGGGTCACATCATATATGGAAATGGGATCTTAGTAGATCCATTGAAGGTTAGGGTGATTATAGAGTGACCCACACCCTCTAGTGTTACAAAGGTCAAGAGTTTCATGGGATTGGTTGGATATTATCATAGGTTTGTGGAGGGTTTCTCCAGGATAACACATCCCATCACTTCCCTTCAGCACAAGTGGAAGAGGTTTGAGTGGACTAAGTAGTGTGAGAGGGAATTTTAGATGCTCAAGGAGCATCTTACTAGTGCCCCCATCTTAGTAGTGCCTGATTTGACTTAGTATTTTATGGTTTGTATAGACCCTTCTTTGGATGGTATTTGTACAATACTTATGCAAGAGGGTCGAGTTATCACGTATGAGTCATAGAAACTTAAGACCCATGAGATGAACTATCCTACACATGACCTAGAGCTTGTAGTAGTAGTAAACACTCTTACCAGGTGGAGACATTTTCTCCTTGGACATTACTTCGAGATTCATTCTGACCATTGCAGTCTATAGTATATATTCATGTTTTACACCAAGAATACTAAGGCAGGAGGTGAATCAATATTCTATTAAACCTTTTACTTATTAAATCATTAATCCATTTTCCACATTTGATAACAACAAAACAAATTAAGTACAAAAGAAACAACCACAAAGCATCACACATAAACACCAAGATTTTTATGTGGAAAACCCTAAATAGGGAAAAACCACAATGAGTGTTAGCTCACAATAATTATGTAATAACAATACCAAATATCAAAAGAGGCTCACTACCCAGGACTCACTGCCCAAAGTAATGTTCATTGCAAGAAAGGCTCACTACCTTGAGAAAGAAAGGAGGAAGAAGAATGGCTCACTGCCAGGCTGATCTTCTTAGATTGCATCTACACATGCATGGTTACAGTTCCAATGATGCACATAAATATTGTCTCAAAATTGTTCATCTCTGACTGCTCTACTTTCACATAGGAACAAGATCTCTCTTCTTCTGCTCTTATTGCCTCCACAAAATCACCTTACTTCACATGTCATACATTCATATATTCACATTCTCATTTCATCACCAAACACCAAATTCAATCACATATAGATATCTACAACAATTAAAATCTTCATAATAGGTCAGCCTAATAAGGTGTAGCGCTTAGTCATACCTTAAGTAGCTTGTCGACCAAATTCATTCATCAAAATTCATAGTGGACACAAACAACACTTGAATCACATTCATATATGTCAGCCTCAACTATTCCACCACTTAGGATTAAGTTCAAAAAAATAGAACTTACCGCATACAAATTAAACTTATCATGTTGGCCTCAAACACAGGCTGCCACTAGTTCACTTCATCTGTCAAACTAAATATTTTATTACAAACCATAAGACTTTATCAAAAACATATCAAGGACTCTTCAGAGATCACAGATCATACCTTCAAAACCAAAAAGAAAAATGTCTTCTTGTAGAAAAATGCAGACCATCAGAACTCAGACCCTATCACAGTTAATCTCTGTCAAGCCATGTAATGATAGTTAGCATCTTATTACTATCTTTTTGGTTGACTTCAAAACCTATAAATCTAGATTTAGACACTTCATACAAGTGTTTACAACACCTCAAAATCACATAATAAAATATCTAACACCAGAGGAATGCAGACCAAAACAAGTGAGTGTTATGCTCTGGTTAGCACTGTATTTTGCTCTATTAAACTTAGGCTCTTTGAAGATGTAGTTCTAGAACTGATCAAAGTCTAAAGTCTTAGATATATGATCATCTAAGGACTGCAAACAATAAACCAGAACCCCATGATCTAATATTCAACTGCGGACCAATGCCAGCCATTACATTGTCTCTCTATCGTTGTCTCTTGTATACTACCAACACTTAGCCAAAATGACTAAGTCTTCTTCATTGGACCAAAACTCTCTTCAAATCTTGTTCCTTTTCTTGTTGCCATCAATGAAAATACTATCATGCTCATCCAATTTTTCTAACAATCTCCCCCTTTGGCATCGATGGAAACACTTGATGTGAAAAACTGTTAGACTACTCCCCCTTTCTCTTTACACACTTCTCCCCCTATTCTTCTCTCTTTACAATTCAAATGTTTTTCACATGTTTTCATTCTCCCTCTTTGACATCAATGGAAAGGGTCTATGATACAAAAATATGTACAAGTTGTCAAAACTTCAAAACTATTTTTTTGCTATCCATATATATATACGATTGAAATCAAAATGCCTTTCTGTTTTATTGAGAGAATGTCTAAATAGATTTTCCTTAATTACACAACATCTTCATCCCACTCGACCTTGGTATTAGTCAAAATTAATATGTGTCCATTGATTTGAAACACTAACTCTTCCACCTTCTTTAGGTAGCAGGAACCTCAGTAATTTTCTTAGTTTGTTCTATTGCTGCTACTAATCTGGCCATGGATGCTATCTTGAAGCTTATAATCTTCCTAAGTTGGCTCATTTTGTGTTTTATTACCTCCCTCTAGGTTTGCAACTTGTGTATGGTAGAGTGGATAGTCTCAACTTATGTCCTTTGATTGCCAATGGCATCTTTCACTGGATCATATGGTTTAGAAATGTTCATTATTTTAGCTTCCCATCCATTTATCTTCTCCTTTAGGTCCTTTGTTTTCTAAGGCCATGTAAGACATATTAGATATATTTCACTGGCCTCTTTGATAGTAGTCTCTATATACTCTATACTATTTTCTAACAAAACTTTATCTTGAGAAGCTTTGTCATTTAGCTCTACTAACCTTTTGTCCTCAATCTCTGCTCTTACTTTATTTTCTGCATCCTTTTCTGGGGACTCAAAAAGAGAATTGATTGACTCCATTAACTTTTTCATTTATCCAGCAGGGGCCAATGATGTATCTCTCCTTATTCCAGGCATTAACTTTTCAAAAATTGTTGATGTGTCTTCTATCAACTCATTGTCCTCAATATGAGATTTCAATATCTCTTCCTATGAAGTGGTTTGAAAAATTGTCCCAAGTCTTAATTTCTATAGTAGGGACATAAAGGCAAGGTTGATAGGTCCTTGCAGTAGCTAAAGAGAAGTCAAAATCTGAGCTTCCTTCTATTTCTCCAAAAACTCTCTCAAGGAGTCAGCAGTGTCTCTCTTCTCTTCAACTAAAGACACTTCAACTTCTTTTCTTTCTGGAGGTTGATCTTGAATGTTTTCTTGTTCATTTCCTTCTGGTGCTGGAGTAGGATTATCCATTATTTGTTCATTTATCTCTTCTCTCTGCTCTTCTTGTCTCTTATGGATCATATTCTCTTCTAGAGTTGCCTTTGCTTCTTCAGAGCTCTTCTCTTTCTTAGAATATTTCATTTCTTTATCCTTTCCTAGATTTTACGAAGGATTGATTGTACCTTGGTCCATGCTCTGCTCAATATTCTCTTTTAGGGCAATATTATCAACATTCTATTATGTGTTTGGCTTCTCTTCATCATTGTCCATCACAATTGAAATATGTAGCTCATGGAACACACCCAGTGTTATTTCCTCGGTTTTCTTCACCAAATTTTCAATGTCACTAGACATTAAAGTGTTTACCCTTTTCTTTTTTATGAATATCTTACAAGGTATCTTAGAGGCTTAGGTTCTTTCTTCAAGGGTGATGCTTGGACAGAGTTTTAATAGAACATATTCTTTTATTTCAACATCTTTTTCCATAGACCCTTCTTTTCTTGTATTCATTATGCTAGCTAGACTGTCCGAAAGATCATCAATAATTTCAATCAAGGCTTTACTAAACATTCATAAATATTTTATCACAACAACCTCAATTGTTGCCTTATCAACATCAAAGTTTTCATCATACATGTTAACATTGGGCTTTAAATTCCCATCCTCAGCCATTGGAGCAATGGTGGCTTCCAAGGACAGAGTCGTTTCATCTTTGGTCTTAGTCTTTTCCCCTTTCTTCTTCTTCTTGTCCTTAACCTTTTATGAGGGCTTCTCCTTTTTACCAAAGGGGGATTCATCTATTTTTTCCCTTTTTGTTCTAACTTCTTCATTAGTTTCGGTCTCTTCTTCTTCTCCTCCTCCTCCACCAAGGCTCACATACATTCTTTTGGTGGCCTTAGCTTTCTTTCTTTTCTTCTTCTCAGGAACTTCTTTGGTCACTTGAGGGTTTGAATGCAAAGTTATTTTTCTTTCAAATGAATTCCTTATATCCTCTTTTCATCAAGATTCAATCGTCATAAATGCTTATTTCAAAAAGCTATCAAAAACTTTCTGTACTACTCACAGTCGATTCAAATTGATCAGCAATCCACCATGGTTTCTTTTCTACCAGAATCTTCTCCAAAAGATATGTTATTCTATCTTACGACTCATATCTTCATGTTGGATATAAGCACCATACTTCTGGCTAGGGGAATAGGATTTTCATTGAGGCTTCCCTAAGCCAGAGTTTCCAATTTACTTCTTGAAGGAAGTACTAGCACCATAGTCTGGTGTGGACTCATCCTTGACTTCATGTACTTCATTCTTAATCCAAATCTAGTTCATCTCCTTCTTGATCTCTACCAGATCTATCTTTTGTACCAATTTCTTCATCTTTACCTAATTATCCTTCTTTATATTCTTACTTCTGTAGAATCTTGCAATGTGTCCAGGCATGTTGCAATTGAAGCATACAACATTTCTCTGTCCATTATTCATTTCATTCATCCTTGATCTACATTGGTTAGCATTGTGTCCAAATCTATTGCATGCAGAGCAATTCCTATTGAAAGATTGAGCATTCCTTCCATTATTATAGTTGTTTCTTATCTAACTTCTGCATTCACTAACTCTGTGACCAAATCTCTTGCATATAAAGCTCTTACCTCTAAAAGTTTGAGCATTCCTTCCATTGTTGTAACCATTCCTTATCTGACTTCTACATTCATTAGCTTTATTTTCATTCACTCTACTCCGACCTTGAGTAGCCTTATGACCAAACTTATTGCATGTAATACAATAACCATTCAAAGAAGGGTACCTTCAAGGATTTGGTTTCTTAATCGATGGTCTTATTGGTCTATTCCTTTGATTATGAATCTATTTTCCTTTGTCCTTCTTAATCTCAGCATTCTTTTCTTAACCCGTTTTAGAACTTTCACATTTTTCAAATCCCAAAGCTTCTTCATCATCAGGACTCTTCTAACTTGCAATAATTATATCAAGTTGGGCAGCGTTCACTCTGAATTTATCTTCGTAGCTCCATGCATGTTTTAGATCAACTTTTAGATCCGCAACTTCTCAAGTTCAATCTTTGTGTAGTCTTCAGTTTTCCTTTTCACCAACTCATTTAGGTCTTCTTCTACTTTTTCTCTTTGTACAACTTCCACTTTCAGATCATTCAAGGTGTCATTTGTAGATATCAATTATTCACTAACCTCCTTATATATTTCTTTGAACTTCTTGACTTATTCCCTCAATTTCATGATGCACTCATCTACTTCCTTGACATTATCTTTCAGATCCATGTTTTCTAATTCAACCTTTCCAAGATCTTCAAGCGCAACCTTGAGTTCTTCACTGAAAAGTATGCAATCTTCTTCTATTGTTTTAGTTGAATCAATTTATTTAGGAGTAGAATACTTCTTGCCTGCTATATGTTCAATCTCCAAGATCTTCCTCAAGCTATTAGACTTGTTCCAAGGAACCGGGCTCTGATACCAATTGTTGAACACCCATAATATTGAGAGGGGGGTTAATCAATATTCTATTAAACATTTTACTTTTTAAAGCATTAATCCATTAGCCACATTTGATAACAACAAAGAAAATTAAGAACAAAAGAAACAACCACAAAGCATCACACATAAATACTAGGATTTTATGTGGAAAACCCTAAATAGGGAAAAACCACAGTGAGTGTTAGCTCACAATAATTATGTAATAATAATAACAAATATCAAAAGAGGCTCACTGCCCAAGGAAATGCTCACTGCTAAAATAGGCTCACTACCAAAGTAGGCTCATTATCTTGAGAAAGAAAGAAGAAGAATGGCTCACTGCTAGGTTGAACTTCTTATAATGCATCTACACATGCATTGTTTATTTTCAATGAAGCACAAAAATATTGTCTCAAAACTCTTCATCTCTGACTACTCTATTTCACTGCTTTACTTTCACATAGGAACAAGATCTCTCTTCTTCTGCTCTTATCACCCCCACAAAATCACCTTACTTCACATGTCACACATTCATACATTCACCTTCTCATTTCATCACTCAAACACTGAATTCAATCACATATATATCCACAACACTTAAAATCTTCATAATAGGTTAGCCTAATAAGGTGTAGCGCTTAGTCATACCTTACTTGTAGCTTGTTGGCATAATTCATTCATCAAAATTCATAGAGGACACAAACAACACTTGAATCACATTCATATATGTTAGCCTCAACTATTCCACCACTTAGGATTAAGTTCTAAACAATAGAACTTACTGCATACAAATTAAACTTATCATGTTGGCTTTAAACACAGACTGCCATTGGTTCACTTCATCTATCAGACTACATCTTTTACTGCAAACCACGGGACTTGATCAAAAACATATAAAAGAATCTTCAGACATCATAGATTATACATTCAGAACCACAAAGAAAAATGTCTTCTTGCAGCAAAATATAGACCATGAGAACTCAGACCCTGTCACAGTTAAACTCTATCAAGCCATGTAGCAATACTTAGTAGCTCATAACTATCTTTCTAGTGGACTTCAAAACTTGTAACTCTAGATTTAGACACTTCATACAAGTTTTTACAACACCTCAAAACCACATGACAAAATAATTAACACTCGAGGAATGTGGACCAAAACAAGTGTGTTCTTCTCTGGTTACCACTATATTTTTCTCTATCGAACTTAGGCTCTTTAGAGATGTACTTCTGGAACTAATCAATGTTTAAATTAATCTTGGATATAAGATCATTTGAGGACTACAAACAACATAGTAGAACCACATGATCTGATCTTCAACTGTGGACCAATGCCAACCATTACACTTTCTCTCTATTGTCGTCTCTTGTATACTGCCAACGCTTAGCCCAAACAACTAAGTCTTCTTCACCGGACCAAAAATCTCTTCCAATCTTGTTCCTTTCTTTGTTTCCATCAATGAAAACACTATCATGCTTAGCAAAGTTTTCCAACATTTCACCTAGCCAAACTTGAATGCTTGACAGAGACATTTGATGGAGTTCCTATGTGAGTATGACTTCAAGGTGCATTACATTAGATGGAAGGAGAATGTAGTGGCAAATGACTTGAGCAAGTGACAACATGAGATTATGGCCATGATGATGGATACTTATTTGAGGTCCTGCATTTTACAATAGTTCCTAGAGGATGAGTGGTACCGTGAGGTTCAGAGCATGATGCAGTCTTGAAGGGCCCTTAAGGGAAAATATTTAGGATTTGTTCTTGAGGAAAATGAGTTGTTACAATACAGACAATATATTTATGTTCCACGTAGTGAAGATTTATGGAGATTAATTTTATCAGAGGCTCATAGGGCATCGTATGCAGCTTACCTAGGGGTTAAAAAGATGCACGTCAATCTTTGTCAGCTATATCATTGGGCAGGCATGTGTTGAGACATCCTAGAGTTTGTGGCTTGATGCCTTGAGTGTCAGGGGGTCAAGGCTAAGCACCAACACCCAACAAGACTTTTATACCCTCATGAGATTCTAGAATGGAAGTGGGATACCATCTCCATGGATTTCATAGTTGGTCTACTTTTGTCTACCAAACACCGTGATGCCATCAGGGTTACGATCGATAAGTTGACCAAGGTGGCCCACTTCTCACCTGTCCACACCACTTGTATAGCATTAGTCATAGCACAAGTATTCTTGCATGAGATTGTTAGATTGCATGGTGTACCACATAGGATTATATCAGACAAGGATCCATTGTTCACTTCAACATTCTAGATAACACTTCAGTGAGCTTTGGACACACAACTCAATTTTAGTACAACTTATCACTCTAAGATAGATGGATAGACAGAGAAGGTGAATTAGGTTTTAGAGGAAATGTTGAGGATGTATGTTATCAATGATATCAATCTATATGGGAGGAGTACCTATATTTGGTTGAGTTTGCTTACAACAATAGCTCCCATAGCTCCTTAGGTATGGCACCTTATCAGGCGTTGTATGGTAGACCGTGCAAGACTCCTTTGAGTTGGGGTCTATTGGAGGATAGAGTGGCTATCAGACCTAAGTTATTACATGATATGGAGCATTAGGTGACAGTGATTTGATAGAGGTTGTAGGAGGCTCAACATTGTCAGATGAAGTATGCAGACACCAAGAGGATATATTTTTCTTGAGAGTGCAACCCCATAAGATTTTAATCCATTATGGAAAGGGCTCTAAGATAGCACCTCGTTATATGGGCCCTTTTGAGATCTTGGAGTAGATAGGACTAGCCGCCTATTGTCTAGCTTTGCCACCTAGCCTGTCATGTATCCATGATGTGTTTCATGTTTCTATCTTGAGATGATATATTCATGATCCTTCTCATGTATTGGATTGGCCTATTCTACAAGTAGAGGCAGACTGGCAATTGATATTGGAGCCCATTGGTATTTTAGCTCATCGGATGTTGGGTATTCAAGGGTGAGAGCTGGACCAGGTTAGGGTCTAGTGGGATAGATATGATGAGGCTACTACCACTTGGGAGGACACTTATTTTATGAGAACTTTTTATCCTTATATCTTTGAGGACTTCTAGGAGAAAGTCCAATCCTAGGGGGAAGGATGTGAGACCCTTTTGATTCTGCCAATGGGCAAGAAGTGATCCTCTATTTATTTATTGTATTACTATGATGAGATATCGTACATTTGGCTCTAGTATTTTGTTAGACTATGGCTATGGTGGTTTGATATATATCATTCATTTATGTGTATCATTTCATTTATTCCATACAGAGATGTGTTGTATAGTATTATTATTATCTTGATGATTGTAATCCATAGAATAGTTAAATTACTATGACCATGCACATTGAGATATACTGAATTATATAAGTTTAATGAAGTATTTTAGTGAGTTGCATGAATGACATATGATTAATCAATGATTACGTTATATGTTATTGTTATCATTGCTTCAGATATCGTATCTTAATCACAACTGACAATTTCAAATCAAGTGTGTTGGATTTCTTGAACCAGTAGAAATGAGGAAAATTCCTGGAGAACCATTTGTGATTCACCAGTAAGCTAACCTGGCCTATTTGGAGAGGGTTAGGTCCATTGTATGCTTATGTGCATGTTTTGTTTACGTTGATGTGGAATTGTGATATTTTCAATGTGAATAGTGATATTGTTAATATAAATCGTGATGTTAATATGAAACATGATGTTGTTAATGTGAGTCGTGATGTTGTCAATGTGAATCGTAATGTGGACCTTGTGGAAATTATTCCTTTTGTTTTGAGGAGTTTCAATAAATGCTTCTAGTCATATTATTTAAAAAAATCATACTTTTAGGATTTAATGTCAATAGGCTAAATTTAAGCCCCTTTGCGAAGCATAATAAGTTATTTTAAAAAAAAGATAATTTTGAATATTTTTTGGGGCATTTAAACCAGTGACAAAAATTATAAAATAAAAAGAGAAAGTTAAATAATGTGTGTAGAGAAGAAAGGGTGAGGGGGGGACTATGTGTAGAGTAATTTCAAGGCCAAGTGGAGCAGATTTAAGAGACACATATTATCCTCGTACATAGACACATGCTATCTTATGGTGGATAGGTGGAACTAGGAGATGAGTGGAAAAATAATATTTGAAGTGCTTGTAACTAGGATTATCACTTTTTTAATTAGGGAATGAATTTTTTTACTGAGCTGTAAAAAAAAGAAAGAAAAGGTGGGAGAATTCGTGAGGAAAAGATGGAGGAGAAAGAAATATATGTGGAGTTCTACTGAGCTTTCTAGGTAGGCATTAAACTCAAACACCTAAATTTCTAAATTGCTGGATAAATTGAATAAATTTATGATGTGAAATCAAGAAAAATAAATATAATGGAAATTGAATGTGGGTTGTTCTTTTGTTATGTGTATGATGTTAGTATGTTGTTATGTGTATGAAGTGAGTATGTTGTTATGTTTTTATGGTGTTTAGTAGGTTTGTGTGTGACTATGTTGCCTCTTGATTTGAGTAGCCCTTGTATAGGGTAGAGGAAGTAGATGTCCCTCTAAGGAGATTTATGTTGGGTAAGAGTACCCCTGTAGTTGCAATTATGAAATTTGATAGTGGGTATGAGTACCCATATATTTTGTACTGTGAAATTTTTTAGTGGGTAAGAGTACCCCTACAATGGTGCTATAAAATTTATTAGAGGGTAAGAGGTAGATGTCCTTTTCTCCCCCTCTGTGAAGCTTCCATAGAGGTCCTCCTTGTGGCCTGAATATAAAAACCTGTGTATGATGTTGTAAAAAAAAAAAGAAAAAATATTGTGTTAAATCTACATGGTGTACCTCTGTGTGAGTGTGTTCCCTAGTTTCCTTGTGTTTTCCCCTAGCTTAGGGGTGGGAAGCTACTTCCTTAGGGTGGGAAGCTACTACCCTAGGCTGGGAGGTAAGCCTCCACTGGCTACACAAAGAAATTTAAGCCTTGTGCAGGTTCCTACAAGTTGTGGAAAGAAATCCTAGCTGAGATGGTATTGTTGCTTTGTGGAGCTGTCAAGGAAAATTAATATTCAATAAGGAAGGAGAACTATTGTACACCATAAGTGAAAAATAAAGGTGACATGTTTAGTTAACTAGAATATTTGTGGCTATGAAATGAATGTTGGTTACATGAGTATGAGCTTGATAACATAAAATGTGTTTCAAGTTATTGTATGAGGTAATTATGATATACTTTGTCCACTCCCTTAGAAATGTGAATGTTAATATTACATACTTACGGTTGGTAGAATAGAAAGACAGAAAGAGGTCATAGTTATTGCATTTGATTGTAGCATATGCAAAATTTCCGGATACCAAGTTAATTAGGAAAATCTTTTTTTTCCTCAAATTCATAGTAACAAGTAAATGGATGAAAGATTTCTTTTGATGTACAGTATACTTACCTGGTTGTAAATAAATGCCTATTTTCTGTATGCTTGTTCCAAAATTAACAAGAAGAAATACAAAACAAAAAGACAAAATATGTTGCAAGAAAGAACTTTATATATGTACTATCCTTTTATTACTACAAATAATGCATTAGAATATAGTTGATGTGTATCTTTACAATCTGCCTTATGGGTTTCAAAATAAACTCGAGAAAGTGTGAAGTGCTTAGATCTTATCAACAACACTATCTATTACACTATTGTTCTATTAGCAAAATAGAAAATTAGTTCTTTGGAAATATAGTGGTCTAGAAAAGAGGGGAGGGGTTGTAGCCCAACTCAAGCGCACCTACAGAGTGCTCAACCCTTCATTTCAGAATCTCCTTAAAAGGAGAACAAAATTATTTATACTTAGACGAATACATTAACATGCACTCAAAAGAAGGGTTGGCATGAGGTGATTAAGAGGCCATGACCTCTCAGCTCTAAGACCATGCCTCCATGGCTCGACCCATTAAATAGGGGCTTCTAAGGACTCAAATAGAGCACAATGTTAGATTTCAAAAAAAAAATAGATAACACCATAGAAGAATATATAAAGTTTAGACAACTCTTAAGACCCTGAAGCAAAAAGAAAATGAGAGTGAACAACCATATTAGAGAGGTTGTGGTTCCTTTGTCCAATGGTGTGCTTGGAGGAACATTTCTCTATCTGGTTCACCTCTATAAAAACAAAGAGAAAAAAAAAGAAAATTAAAGGGTTAAATCACCTTCAAGAGGAAGTGCAAGGAATGATAAAACAACAAATAATAGTCTTCATTAATTCCATGCCTCCCAGAATGAATTTTAGTCTTTCAAATAGAATTAGGTGTTGGAGAAGGGTGCGACCCCTCTATACAAGGTGAGCTACTTTAGATATATTTTTTAAATATAGGTATGCTATGTTGGCATAGTAACAATGGTATTACATTGTTAAATTTGCATCTATAGGTTAGTTTATGCATATTGAATAAATGTTAGTAAATAAAGCAATAGTTAGCTTGTTAGTTTGTGGGAGTTACATTCTCATATGGAGGTTATGTAGGTAGTTATCAAATGGTTAAAGGGAAGAGACTTTTATAAAGCCAATGTAATGCAATGTGAAAATCGTTCGAAGACAATAATATATTATTCTATATTTTATTTTGCTGTGTTAAAATGGTTTGATCTGGTTATCTGTGTTTCTGCTCTTAATTTCTCAATATGGTATCAGAGTTGGCCTTCATGTTAGTCTTCTGATGGCAATGGAGTTCTAGATCTAAGGCGCGAAGGAGCAAAGAGGAAGCGTTCAGGCTAGACAACATTTAAAGGAAGCATTGAAAGAGAGTGTTGAGTTTGAAGTTGAGTTTGGAGACCATTTGCAAGCCTGTCAGAATTGAGAGGGTCACAACAACAAAGAGCAACTAAAATCTATGTGCCTGTGTGTGTAAGGATTGAATGTTGCAAAGTATATTGAATCCAAAATTTCCAATGTGAGAGATACATGAAAGAAGATTAAATTATGTGAAGAATAGAGGTGTGACTGCTATGCATAATAAAAGGGGCAAATGGTGGAAGAAATATTCATTATTTAGCCATTGATTCAGGCTGCTGGGTATTCAGGCTATTCCATTATATTTGTTGGTTTGTTTTCTATTATTTTTTCATGCTTTATGTTTTTTTTTAGCAGATGAGGGAGTATTTCCATCAATTGGTCTATATTATATTTACAATGTTCCTTTGTGTCGAGAATCCACTTGCTAAGCACTCCCATCAATGTTTCAATCTACATATATGGAAATGGCATTAAACAAGTATTAATTTTGTTTCTGTGGTGGTCTCATTAATTTATGTATTAGTACTGTGTATGATACTTGGAAGCCATGAGTGATGTTATCAATTGATACATGGGTGTTAGTTATTATATTTTCCATCTGTGGATGTGTTGATTGTTGATGCCAAACCCTCAAGCGACATGGAGATTGGATATTAGTCTCTGCTATAAACAAGATAGCACTTTTGAAGTACATTGGTATAAAGAAAAATAAGGTTTGTTTGTTGGAGAAATAAGGGAATTATGGTGAAATAAGTGATAAATAGGTATAAGGGGTTTTTTAAAGGAGAAATAAGTAAGATGTTTTTGTTAAAGTTGAAATTACATGTTTTGGAGTTATAAGGTTGAGGGTCCATTATTGGTTGAAATTGATATCGCCATTTTTTAATCATGGATACACATATAACAAATGATGCTTGTGCTTCTGAGGCCTTTAAACACTCACACGCGTGTGCTATCAAAGAGATTAATGTGACATAAAGTGTAGCAGGGTCAAATTGAAGGAAGGTGGCATCAGAGGATGGAGAATTTTCCATCATCTCAAGTTAGCTTTTCGCTTTGAAATGATGCTTTGCAATGAGAAGCATTTTTGGTTTTGGTTGTTTTGCTTTTCTTTGTTGATGCTGACGGATTTGAAGAATGTATGTTTTGTGAAGATTTTGTTTTGGAGACAGGTTTGAGATTTGGGGTTGAGCAAAATATGGATTGTTGTCCAGTGAGCTTCAGAGTATATGATCAAGAATTATACCCTTTCATGGTCACTAGACAATGATAGAGATCTGTTGTATCTCTTAGGGATTGTTGTCGAATAATTCAAGACTGTGATTTGAGAGTTCGGTACTAAAGAGCTCAAGAAAATAGCTCGAAGCTACACCTTTCTAAGGGTAGACAAGATAGTATGATGGAGCCCCGCTTGGTTCAGGATTTGTTCTTTGGTAGAAGATCTTCTATAAAACATGTATTTATATTATGTAATCAACTTTGTTGAGTATTTTAGCATTCAGGGGTGGTCCCTTGATACTATTGTAGGAACAATGTAATAAGGGGGGAATGTTGGCATAGTACCAACGGTATTACATTGTTAAATTTGCATCTATAGGTTAGTTTATGCATATTAAATAAATGTTAGTAAATAAAGCAATAGTTAGTTTGTTAGTTTATGGGAGTTACATTTCCGTATGGAGGTTATGTAGGTAGTTATCAAATAGTTAAAGGGAAGAGGCTTTTATAAAGCGAATGTAATGCAATGTGAAAATCATCTAAAGACAATAATATATTATTCTATGTTTTATTTTGCTATGTTAAAATGGTTTAATCTGGTTATCTATGTTTGTGCTCTCCATTTCTCAATATGCTAGTAGCATCCGGAGAAACAAGCCAAATTCTAACTATATTATATATCTTAAGAATTATTATAATTATATAATATAATATTATAATAATTGTTAGATATATTATTATAATATATTATATAATAATTATAATTATAATTATGAAAGTTGGCAAAAATTAGACAAAATACAAAAAAAGCAGGCAGTCAGCGATAAAATAATATTATTAAGAATGTAGGAAATGAATCAAGGGCATAGCACCCTTGCAGCATTATACATGGGAATAAGAAGGTTTTATACGAGGGCGGGGCTCCCCCTTTGCATCCTCAGGACGAATAGGGCTGGCAAACTATGAAGAGTAGGATGCAGCAGAGGGGAGTTAGGGCAGAGGCAACAGCAAGAGTAACAGCTCAAGCTAGGGTGGCAGGAATGTGGGCTATCCCAATAACCTCAGCAACCCCAACATTTGTAACTGGATCAAACCGCACCACTCTAGGCTAAGAAAGATGTTGAGGTGCTCGACAACCCCTTGTTGTCTCCTACCCTTCCTATCCAAGGCAAGGATATGCGGAGGGTTTTTCAAAACTGGCCCCCAGGCTCATTCATGCAAAGGAAGATTCCCATACAGGCAGCATATCAAATTTCAGGGCACCCCACCAATGGTAAATCTCTAAAAACCCTAAATTCGGCAACTCGACTCCTAACACTCTTTGGAAGGGCATAGACCAAACAACACTCCGTGAACGGGCAAACCCTAGAACCCCTGGGTCGAGACCAAAAAAAAGTTCAATATATAATCAAAATTCTGAGGCCATGGAAAAGAAAGTATCAATCGATATCAAAAATATCTACACAAATAGTCTGGGGATTCATTGTACAACCCATGATTTCTATATTTGATGGTGTGGGATAGGACAGCCTGTGAAGGAAATTGGAGAATGGGTCCAAACCCTCTACAAAGACCAGGTAAGTATCACTATCACTTCTGAAGAATTCATATTCATTGTCTGCAAGAGTGCAAATCTAAAAAAAGAAAATTTAAACATCAGAAGCTTGTTTTACAAAGGGCATAATTTTGAGTACTTAGACTGGATACCTAATTTCGACCCTAGTAAACTAAAACTTAAAGTAGCTAGGTGGGTCAAGCTACTGAATCTTCGGGTCAAGCTCATCCATAGTAAAATCTTGAGGGAGATAGGGAATCACCTGGTAGAGTTCATGGGAATGGAGAAGGATTTCTTATCTTACTCAGATGTTTTCCTATTAGTAAAATTGGATATTAGCACCAAAGACCTTGAACCTCTTGAAATTAATACTAACCTGGCCAATTACTGCATCAAGCCAACTCTCCATCGTGGACCTAACCTTAGAAACACTAACAACATAATTCCAAAAATGCCCGCTAAGGTGCGCCCCATTTTCCAGCCTAGGGGTGTTAACATCAGATTTAAGGATAATAAAAGTGGATTTATTGTGGACTATCAGAGTAATAGCTCTTCTTCCCTTAAGGAGCACCTCAGTGGTAACAAGGAATTGTGTGGGAAAAATCAAAACCTGAGTATGGTAATAAACCAGCCTAAGAGAAGCCCTAAATCTTCCCAAAATAACAAAGAAAACACCCTGAATCACAATAATGAGGTTACTACATAGAACATGAATCTTGGTCAGGTCATCTCAAGGAAAAAAACAATCACAACAGTTAAGCCCCTAAATCAGAATTATGAACCATAGATAGGCAAAGAGAGGATGGAACTGGATGAGGGGGAAGTTCCTTTAGAAGCAATCAGAGACAATAACCCCATAGCAGTAGAAGGAAGTATAATCCCAGAGGTTTTAGAAACCCCAGAATGGGTTCTAAACATTTTCAATATAGAAGAAAAATATAAAGACTCCGAGAATCAAAAGAAATCCACAGACAAGCTCAGCCATTCAGATATAGAAGAGATCTGCAATGAGATCCTCAATAAGGCATTAGAGGAAGTGGTAATCAAGGAAGTTAACAAAGAGAAGGAAAAACTCATCACCAAGATTATAGAACTTGAAGAAGAAGAGGAAAGATAGGATAGAAAGAAAGAGAACCCAAAAGATCAAGGAGATAGAGAAGTGGATGAAGCAGATCTGAGGTTGGGAATTGCCATAACTGATTTAAATAAGGATACCCCAGACTATGCCAAAAGTAATAAGAAAAGGGGTAGGAAATCACTATTGGAGCTAAGAGAGAAGGTAGGCGAGGCTACTGATCAAACTAAGATCACCACACTATTCTATGTAGGGAAGGGGAAGTGCCTTCCCCCAGCGCTATGAGAGTCCACACCTGGAATGTTAGGGGTCTCAATGCCCCTAACAAACAGCGTATCATAAAATGTTGTATAACCAACACAAAACTAGATATACTAGTGATCCAAGAAACTAAACTAAATAAAGAAGAGATTGACACTCTAAACAAGAAGTTAGGAATATGGAAGCTAGTTGGAATTCTAGCTGAGGGTGCTTCGGGAGGCATAGGGGTAATTTGGGACCCTAGAGTGGTTTCATTTACAGTATTAAGTTGCAAGAAGAACTGGATGGTGGGGTATGTCAAAAGCACCAAAAGCAACCTACACTTTTTTCTCCTCAACATTTATGGTCTTCCTTAGAACGAGGATAAGAGAGCAGTTTGGATAGAAATAGAACAATTCTTGGGAACTTTACAAGATCAAGTATGTATTCTAGGGGGAGACTTCAATGCAATATTAGATCCAAAAGAAAAACTGGGAGGTCATGTTAGGTTATCTACAGTAGTGAAAGACTTTAAAGATTGGGTTCAGAAGAATAATTTATTGGAAATTAAAACTGCACAGGAAGGTTTTACATGGAACAACAGAAGAGAAGGTTTTAGCAATATTGCAGAAAAACTTGATAGATTCTTGTTAAGAGGTAATTGGGCCCAATTACCTTATATTCTGACGGCAGAGATCTTACCATACTCGGGCTCTAATCACTACCCAATGCAGCTGAGTATCTCAGAAGATTGCCAACCCAAACGATGCCCCTTTAAATTTGAACAAATGTGCATCAAAGATAACAACCTTATTACTCTAATTGAGCAATGGTGGAAAGAAACTATAGTATCTGGATCTAATCTTTTTTGTTTAGTATCCAAACTGAAAACTATTAAATGTAAGCTCCTAAGCTGGAATAAAACTAACTTTGGTAATATCTTTGAGTCCAAAACTAAGCTAGAAGAAGAACTGGAAAACCTAAACAGAATCGTGATTACCAGAGGAATGGACGCTGAAACGTTTTCAAAATAAAAATAGCTGAAAATTAAATATGAAGATATCCTAGCCAAAGAGGAAATCTTTTGACGTCAAAAGTCAAGAGAAACTTGGCTGGAAGAGGGAGACAAGAACACTAAGTTCTTTCATAACAGCACCAAAGCACGCAGAAACGTAAACAGAATCCTCAAATTAAAAATGCAGATAATGACTGGGTCAAAGATCCTCAACAAATTGCACATGAAATAGTTCAGTACTTTGAAAATATTCTTAATAATCAGGAGGGATTAAACTACATGTACCAACAAGCCATTCTGGAAGATATCCCAAGGATCATTTCAGAGGATCAAAACAAAGCTCTTAATGGTAAATTCACCAAAACTGAGGTAGAGCTGGCAATCTCTCAAATGCAACCAGATAAAGCTTCTGGTCCCGATGGCTTCCCAGTCTTCTTCTTCTAGAAATGCTGGCACTTCATAGGAGATGAAGTAGTCGAAGCACTAGAAGGGGTAAGAAATTTAGGAAGTATTCTCAAAGAGGTAAATAATACTTTCCTTACACTTATTCCAAAAAAAGAGAAGCCATAAAGTCTAGGGGATCTGCGGCCTATATCTTTGTGTAATACTATTTATAAAATTCTTACTAAAACCTTGGCTAATAGGATTCAGACAGTTCTTCTAGACATCATTAGTGACTAGAAAACAGGGTTTGTTCTGGGTAGATCTATATTTGAGGGAGTTATAACAACCCAAGAAGCCATCCACACCATACAACAAAACAAAAAACCTAGTATGCTAATTAAATTGGATATCAATAAGGCCTATGATAAGGTAGACTAGCGTTTCCTTTGCAAAACCCTAGAGGCTTTCGGTTTCACCAAACAATGGATAAACCTCATTTATGCATGTATTTCTAATCCTAAGATATCAGTTTTAATCAATGGAACTTCGGAAAGTTTTTTTAGCATCTCGAGAGGATTGAGACAAGGGGATCCCATTTCCCCTTTTCTCTTTATTATAATGGCAGACATATTAGGGAGAATGATCTCCAAGGCTAGGGAAGAAGGGAAGATCCAAGGTATCAAAATTACTTTCGGTGTCGATCCCACAACACATCAATAGTTTGTAGATGACACTATGCTCTTCAATAAGGAGTGCATGGAAAAAGCTAGGGCTTTCAAAGATATCCTGAACTCCTATTGTAGGGCCTTTGGACAGGAGGTAAATGTTGATCAATCAGAAATTTATTTTTTCAACACAGATCCTGAAACTGAAAGAGAAATATGTAGAATATTGTCTTATAAAAAAGGGGAAATGCCTTGTAAATATCTAGGTATACCGTTGGGTAAAAGCAATAAGATTAATGATCTTTGGGACCATATTACTTCCAAGATCAAGAATAGAGCAGAATCTTGGAAAGGCAAATGGCTCTCCTCAGCAGGCAAAGTGACAATGTTAAAATCGATTCTCTCAGCTATCCCAATTTACCAATTATCTTGTATGAATCTTCCAGTAGGACAATGGGAAGAAATCAACAAAATTCTAAGAACTTTCCTATGGCAAGGTTCGGAGGATAAAAAGAAAATAGCACTTGTGGCTTGGAACAAGATTTGTAGACCAAAAGAGGAAGGAGTCCTGGGCTTAAAAAACTTCAGAGAATAGAGTAAGGCTTTAGGCGCTAAACTTGTATGGAAAATGTATCAGCAACCTGATTCAAAATGGGTTAAAATTCTTAGAAACAAATATCTTAGAGGGGAGGAATCGGCATTCCTTTTTAGAATGGCTAACCCACCTAAAGGATCTCGCCTCTAGAATTTTATGATGGACTGTAGGAAGCTCATAATGGACAAACTAACTTGGAGTTCAGGAGACGGGAACCAAGCACTTTTCTGGGACGACTCATGGGGTGGGTATGAGGCGATAAGCAACTTGGATAATTTAGAGAATGCCAAAAGGATACTAGAATCCCACTGGGGGAAATATGTAAAAGATTATATAGATTTTCCCAATCATGAGGAGAATAAGGGGTGGAAATGGAAACCCCTGGATAATATGAAATTCCAGATAATGAGAAAGAGAAACTACTTGATATCCTTAACAAAAGGAGAGTATCTCTCAAAGGAGACTTAGAAAGATTAGTTTGGGATGGGGCTAAATCTGGAAATTATAAAACCAAGGATGTTTACAAAACTTTAATCAGACAGCAACTAAGACCAAAATCAGAGTTACCACTGAGACTGTGTTGGGATAAGAACTGTCTCCAAAAGGCTGGGTTGTTTACCTAGATGGCCTTGCAGAAAAAAAATCCTAACAGCGGATAGGTTCACCAAGATGGGATATGAGGGGCCCAGTAGATGTCCCCTTTGTGAAGAGGATCAAGAAACATCAAACCATATTCTCCTCAATTGTCAATTTTCTAATAAATGTTGGAATTAGCTAAGTAATAAGATGGGATGGATTACTACCATGCCTAATAACATTTTGAATCTTTTCCAATGCTGGCCTGAGACTCACAAACAAAGCATCTACCATATGCTATGGACAATTTCCCCTTCGATCATGGTTTGGGAGTTGTGGAAAGAAAGAAATAGAAGAATCTTTAAAGATAGGAAAATGACTTTTGGTCAGATAATCATTAAAATTGAGGCCATTATAATAGAAATAGTCAATAGTAGGATTCTAAATAACTCCAAAAAATAATCCACAATAATGCACTGGGATGAAAACATGTGGGGGAGATGGGCAGGACTAAAACTTCCCTCCTTTGTGGGACCAGGCAACCACAACTCCACCAACAAGAGAAAGGAATGTAAGTGGCAACCTCCTAAAGAAGGGTGGTTCAAGCTAAATTTTGATGGGGCATCTAGGGGCAACCCAGGAGTCGTAAGAATAGGTTGTGTAATCCACAATTCTGAATCTAAAGAAATGGCAACCTTAACCAAACCCCTAGGATAAACAACAAATAATACAACAAAATTAACTACCCTGATTGAAGGTCTAAGAATATGCAAAGACATGAAAATTAAAAAATTAGAGGTCGAAGGAGACTCTACGATCGTCATTAATGGCTTATGGAAAGGGAACGTGCCTATTTGGAGACTGAATTCCCTGCTGGCTAATACCCTTGACATCATTTCTTCTTTAAGGAGGTGCACATTCAATCACACTTATAGAGAAGGTAATAGCAAGGTAGACTCTCTTGCCAACAAAGGGGTGGATGGTCTCTACCTATCTACTAGAGCTAACACCACTGAAGTATTATCAGAATCAATCTAAAACTTTGGAGGAAAGTTATTTTGAGGCCAATCAGTTCATCACTTGGTCTAATAACATACCACGAAGGGTGAACAAACTCTAAGCATCTTCAAATTTTCTACCCTTTAGATAGCAAGGGAGTATAATAGAGAAATTAATATTTTCTTGCATCCTCCTTTTGTATATCATATACATATCTTTTGTAAATCAGATACATTTTCTTCTATATACAAGAGTGGGCTTGACTAGTTTTATGAAATGAATTGAAATCACCTTCGAATCCGCATCTGTATCACCTTCTTGTATATTGAATGCATGCGTTTTATATACAATAGTAGACCCCATCTAAAATTCACATTATTTAATCTGTCATTCAAATTTGGGTTTGTATAAACTTGTTTCTTCTATATACAAGAGCAGGCCTATCTAGGTTTATGAAATGAATTGAAATCACCTTCGAATCCACATTTGGGTCACCTTCTTGTATATCGAATGCAAGTGTTTTATATACAATAGCAGACCCCAGCACAAATTCACATTATTTAATGTGTCATTCAAATCTAGGTTTGTTTAAACTTGTATATCCATTGGTGATGGGGTCCTCATAGGGATCTTTGGTGTTTTGTGCATTTGTATATACATTTCCTTTGTTTCTCATATGCATTTGTCTTTGTATCTTGTATAGATACATCACAATATACAATCACAGACTTCAAATAAAGTTCTCAGAATTTAAACTTTATATCTGGGTCTGGACTTGTATGTATCTATTTGTATCTCCTTTTTATATCAAATGCATACACTTTTATACAATCACGGACTTCATTAGATTTGTGAAACGGATTGGAATTATCTTGGGATCCTTCATTGTATGTATCTTGTTGTATTACCCTTTTGGATATCATTTACAAACGTCTCCAACATATTTATGTGGCCCCCACCTGTTATTTATATCTCCAGTGATGTCAGGTTTTGTATAATATTCTCTTATATATTTTCTTTGTATATTGCCGTTTGTATGTTATCTTATATAAGCGCACATACAAAGCATCTTATACAAAGCCTCTCTTGTATATTTTCTTTGTATGTTGTCATTTGTATGTTATCTTGTATAAGCACACATACAAAGCATCTTATTCAAACCCTCTCTTGTATATTTTCCTTGTATACTGCCATTTGTATGTGATCTTGTACAAGCGCACATACAAAGCATGTCTTCCCCAGTGATGCTTGTATTCCTTTGTATATCAGGTATGTATATTATAAATACACAAGCACCCCGAACATAAAAAGACTTTTCAGGATTTAACTTTCTTCTCACATCTAGTTTGTATCTCTTATTTGCATCCTTCTTACTTGTATATTGGCTTGTATATCATTATTTATACAAGCCTGAAATGCATTCGGTGGAGCCCACATCACTTTTCAGATTGTATCTTCTGAAATGCATACTTGTATCCAATTTTTAGATACAAAGCCGAATACATACAAACTCCTTTGTATCACCTCTTCGGACTTCTTGTATTTAGAATGCAAGTGTTTTATATACAATAGCAGACCCCAGCTAAAATTCACATTATTTAATTTGTCATTCAAATCTGAGTTTGTTTAAACTTGTATATCCATTGACCTGATGGGGTCCTCATAGGTATCTTTGGTGTTTCATGCATTTGTATATACATTTCCTTTGTTTCTCATATGCATTTGTCTTTGTATCTTGTATAGATACATCACAATATACAATCACGGACTTCAAATAAAGTTCTCAAAATTTAAACTTTCTATTTGGGTCTGGACTTGTATGTACCCATTTGTATCTCCTTTTTATATCACATACATGCACTTTTATACAATCGTAGACTTCATTGGATTTGTGAAACAAATTGGAATTATCTTGGGATCCTCCATTGTATGTATCTTGTTGTATTACCTTTTTGTATTTTACAATTGTCTCCAACATACATACGTGGCCCCCACCCGTTATTTATATCTCCAATGATGTCAGGTATTGTACAATATTCTCTTGTATATTTTCTTTGTATATTTCTGTTTGTATGTTATCTTGTATAAGCGCACATACAAAGCATCTTATACAAACCCTATCTTGTATATTTTCTTTGTATATTGCCGTTTGTATGTTATCTTGTATAAGCACACATAAAAAGCATCTTATACAAACCCTCTCTTGTATATTTTCCTTGTAGACTGTCGTTTGTATGTGATCTTGTACAAGGGCACATACAAAGCATGTCTTCCCCAATGATGCTTTTATTCCTTTGTATATCGGGTATGTATATTATAAATATACAAGCACCCCGAACATACAAAGACTTTTCAAAATTTAACTTTCTTCTCACATCCGGTTTGTATCTCTTATTTGCATCCTTCTTACTTGTATATCGGCTTGCATATCATTATTTATACAAGCCCGATATGCATACGGTGGAGCCCACATCACTTTTCGGATTGTATCTTCTGAAATGCATACTTGTATCCAATTTTTAGATACAAACCCAAATACATACAAACTCCTTTGTATCACCTCTTCAAACTTATTTTATAAACCACAGTTGACTTATTTTTCGGCTCTACGTTGGATATAAAGTGCAATGCATCTAGTCATGATGCATCATTTTAACCAAATTTCAACCTTTCTTGAGTTCCACATTGTATGTATGTAATGTATAACCACACATACAATGTACGAAACATACAACAATAAAACCTCATTTCATAATCTTTCGATTCTGCGACATGCATATAGCTATGTATATCATCTTGTATGTTTCCCTTTGCCAAACTCAAAATTCATTCGTCAGACATGACCAATTTTATTTAAACTCTTATCTATGTTGGGTCCAGTTCTATGAAAAGTCATTAGGTCTGAATCTTCATGCATATCAATGTAAGCCTCGCCGAAGCACTTTTCTTCAACCGATGAGACTTTAGAGTATCAAAAAATCCTTGATTTTTCTTTCCGAGGATAATCCCCTTCCGATGATTGCTAGTTCCCTTCATTCCATTCGATGCTTCGGTGAGAATCCTACTGATCTCCAGCATAGGCATGACTTTCACTGTCGGGAGGGCTTGTAGAGTTCTCGCCGATAGTGTTTTCACAGGTTACAACATTTTCTATGATGGGTTAGAATTTAGTTGGAACGGGATATTGTGGTTTATCAACATTATTAAGTGAAATGGTTGATCACTTACTTATGCCCACATGAAGATATATATATTAATAGTTTATATATATAGATGTTGGCATATACAGTGGATCAGTCAACCAAAATGGGATGCCCCACATAACTGGACTTAAGTTAACATTGAAGTAAGTGTGCTTGATTAATTTTGATAAGCTTGGCAATAGCAATTATTTTTTCTTTATTCTCAGGCAAAGGTTTTAAAGAACTAACAGATGTTTGTAGGAGAATGAATTTTATGTTTTTGTATAGCTAACATGCAAAAAGAAGTAGTTTTCCTATGGTTTCAGGTTAGATAGGTATTCTGGTAGGAGCAAGATAGAAGAAGCCCTTTTTAATTGGATAATGGATAGTTGATCAAAGGTTATAAGCCTTGGAGGTCATCCCAGAAGTTGAAGAACCAAAAGACATACTGCAAGAGGATATCAAAAGAAAGGCCATGGATAAGGGCGATGTTTGTTTTTGTATCTTAGTAATTGTATAAGAAAATATGTTTCCTTGCTGGGCTTGACCCCGTATAAGTTCTATAAATAAATAGTATGTACTAGACTGTAAAAGTCCCGGGCTAGACTAAAGGTTTTCTTTGCTTTGTTCTTTCCTACCGGTGCTCGCACTGAATAGAGCTATATTTTATGACTAATTTTATATATTAATGGCCTTGGCCTTTTACAAATCAAAAAGATATATTATGATTATAAATATATATTAATTTTGAAGGTTTGAATGAAATTTAAATTTAAAATTAAATCATTTTGTTTAGGGATTGGGTTAGGATTATGCTTATAAATAGGATTAGATATAGGGTTAGGCTTATAAATCAATGTTAAGTGTAATCTTATAGTTATGGTTATAATTAGGGTTAGATTTACAATTAGCGTTTGGGTTAGGGTCAAAACCAAAGTTAGATTAGAATTAGGGTTTTGTTTACAATTAGGGTTTAGGTTAGGGTTAGAAAATTAAGGTTAGATTGGAATTAGGGTTATGCTTAAAATTAGGATTAGAATAAGATTTTAATCTAATTAGGTTTATGGTTATGTTTATAAATCTCATTACATTTAATATTTTATTTTTGTACCAAATTATGGTTAGGATTATAGTTCCATGTATGATAGGGATATAGTTATGATTTAAATTAGTGTTAAGCTTAGCATATTTATCTATAAAGATACAATATGCTAAGTGTAATGTTAGCACAACTTGTTAGAATTAGGCTTATAGTTAGGGTTCAAATGAAGGTCAGATAAATAGAACTACTATTTTGTTTAAGGATTGGGTTACAATTAGGCTTATAAATCAATGCTAGATATAGGGTTAGGCTTAACTCTAATTCTCAGCTTAATCCTAACCTTTATTATAACCCTAATATAATATACCCTAAATTGTAACCCTAACCCTAACCCTTATTATAACGCTAAACTTAATTTTGACCCTAATTCTCATTCTAATTCCCATGTTATTTTTAATTATAACCCTATAAATAGCTCTAATTTTATCCCTAACCCTAACTCTAATCCTAATCGTGATCGTAATTCAAATCCTAATCTTAACCTTAATACTAACCTTAAGGATATTTTAATTGTAGCCCTAACCCTAATTTATGTAAGGATACAGTATGCTAAGTGTAATGTTAGTACAACTTGTTAGAATTAGGCCATAACCCTAAGTCTATCACTAACCTGAATTCCATCCCTAACCCTAATTGTAAGTATAATTCTTAACCTAATTCTAATAGTAACCCTAATTCTAACTCTAACCGAAACACTAACCCTAATTCTAACTATAACCCTAACCCTAACCCTAATTCAAACACTAACCCTAACCTTATTTCTAACTCTAATTTTAGCCCTAACCCTAATTCTAAGCCTAACCCTAACATTAATTCTAATTCTAAACCTAACCCTAACCCTTATTATAACCTTAACCCTAATTATAACCCTAACTCCAACCCTAACACTAATCCTAATTCTAACCCTCACCATAAACTTGATTATAACCATAAATTTAATTCTAACACTGATCTGAACCCTAACCCTAACCCTTATTATAACCCTAACCTTACTTTTGATACTAATTCTCACTATGATTCTCAACCTATTTTTAACTATAACTCTAAAAATAGCTCTAATTTTAACCAACCCTAACCCTACTCTAGCCCTAATAGTGACATTAATTCAAACCCTAAATCTAACCTTAATACTAACCTTAACCCTAATTGTGATCTTAACCCTAATTGTAACCTTCACCCTAACTCTAATTCAAACCCTAACCCTAACCCTAACCTTAGTTCTAACCCTAACCATGATAGTCACCCTAACCCTAACCCTTATTATAAACCTAACCCTACTTTTGACCCTAATTCTCATTCTAATTCTCACCTTTTTTAATTGTAACCCTAATTATAATTATAATTCTAACCCCTATTCTAACCCTAATTCTAACTACAATTCCAACCCTAACTCTAATTTTGACCCTAACCCTAACCCTAATTCTAACATTACCCCTAATTATAGTTGTAACCTCATTCTAACTCTAACCCTAACCCTAATTATAACCCTACTTTTTTTAAAGGAATGTAATCAAATTGTGTGTTAAATGAAAATTAGGATTTAAAATTACTAAGACTTAAAATTGTTGCTAACTTATTTAATTTTTTATTTTAAAAGTTTAATTTAACTTTAAGATTTTTTTTTAATTTTTCTTATTCATTTGTTGATTAATTTTATATACAAATATTAATTGTATTTAAGATACCTAGAAATTGCATTTGATAACCCTAATTCTATCACTAACTGGAATTCCATCCCTAACCCTAATTGTAAGCCTAATTCTTACCCTAATTCTAATAGTAACCTTAATTCTAACTCTACCCAAACCCTAACCCTAACTCTAATTGTAACCCTAACCCTAATTCTAATTCTAACACTAACCCTAACCTTATTTCTAACTCTAATTTTTTCCCTAACCCGAATTCTTAGCCAAACCCTAACATTAGTTCTAATTCTTAGCCTAATTGTAACCCTAACCCTAACCCTAACTCTAACCCAAATTCGTCCAATGTGTAATACACCCAATAGAATTTAAAAATAGTGCATTCCATACTCTACTTTGCTCTATTTTAATAAAAAGGAAATACCGATTAATGTATCATATCAACCCAAAAAGAATTTAGATACTCATTTCATTTGTGCTCAATGGTGACTAACCCTTATAATTGCCCCTTTAAAATTATTTGCATACACTATTTTTTACCATTAAATCTAAATTAGAAATACACAATAATAAACAAAATGAAAGCACTCATCACTAAATTAATTTTAAAAGCACATCATAGTAAATCATCCTCACTTAAATGTAATTTCCAAAAAAAAAAACTTAATACAAAACATAATAATGTTTTTTTAAAGAAATAATAAAAATAACACTAATTCTAATAAATTAAAAGACCACTAAATAAATAAATTGGTAACCTAAATTCATGGAATAAGTATATGAAGCTAAATTTAAGGAAAATAAATAAAATTAGTTAAGAAGCATATAAAACATATCTCCTACTCAATTCCTTTTCATTTTCTCAAATTTTTCTTATGTTTCATTTATCTTTGCATGCACAATGAAGGAGAAGCTTCTGGCACAATCTTGAAATGCCCTTTTTATGTGTTTGTTAATTTACATTCTTTTTTGTTTTGAAACCCTACCTTTGAATTCTCTGTTGTTGTGGTAAGATCAAAGATGTGAAGCTTTCAAGTGTTGCATGATGCAAAAATGGTCTACAAAAATAAATTAATAGGTTTTTTCTATATATACAAGTATGTGCATGCATACAGGAGAGGAAGAAGAAGATTTAATAGGTTTTTTCTATATATACAGGTATGTGCATGTCATCCAAGAGAGGAAGAAGAAAATTTAAATATGTATGTCTTCAAATAACAATAGTATAAAATCTCTATTAAAATAGGATTTGTGGTTTCTTTTGTAAGCAATTGATCAATACAAAATTTAAAATTAATATTTATTTCTTGTTTTAATTAAATGGTTTACTACAGATTTGTTTTTTTTTTTTTTTAAAACTATGTCTGGATTATTTTGTTTTAAAATATTATTACATGCATTAATCTTTGTATACAAAATAAAAAAATTCTTAAATTTAAATTAAAATTTTAAAATAAAAACTTTAATTTTCATTTACTACATAATATGATTACATTCCTTTAAAAAAAGTAATTTTAAACAACAAACTATAATTAAGTCAAGTTGGCTACATTATAAGAACTTATTAATCCATATTTCTCTAATTAAAAATATATAGATAAAAGAATGAGTTGTTGCCTTTTTTTTTTGCTTTGGAGAAGCCTTTTAATTTAAAAGAAAAAGAAAAAGGAAATTAGTAACCTTTAAAGCAAAATTAGAATGGAAAAAAACAAATAAAAGTATTTAGGAATACTAACATTCTGTTTCACATAAATGCAACAATTTCTGAGCATGCACGATCAACTTGCATAGGCATCTCTACTAAACAAATAATTTTGGAATTGTAATTATGGACACATTCCATCCACAGAGTCTCCGACTGTCCGGGCAACAGCGCTGGACGTTATTTCTCTGCAAAATTAAAAACTACCATTAATCCTTAATCCTTCCTTCCACACAGCAATTAATGCAGAGAGAGAGAGGGGCGGCGGGGTTTTTATTCCTCTCAAAAAAGTAATTACTCGTGAATGCGAAATAGCTCATTGATGTCCATCTGTCTTTTTATCCATTCTTTCATATATTTTTTATCTGATTCATGTGAATGGAATCCTATTTGTTATTTTTAATTTTGTTTACACGGAAATTATGGAATCTTTTGGTTCTTGTTCTCCATCCTATTGTGACTGTATAAATGCCTCTCGGTGTAATTGTGTGGAAATATCAAACACAGTTTTTCCAGAAACAATAATGCATTACCATCATGGACTGTGGAAATATCATGTCTACAATCATGTGGAAAACTATCCAAAGCTACTATTGTAAATATATTTTGCCTAGCAGCCACCGTTCAATTTTTTTAGGAGATATTTCAAATCATGCGAAAAGATTCTATATTATCCTTTTCCCATAGTTGTAAATTTCCATGAAGCCACTCCAACTGCTTAAATTTAAATAGAAAAACAACTTAAGCAACCGCATGGGAACATAGGGTAATTCTTATAGACACTCATTTATACATGAATAAAATGATTAATGAAATGCTAAATTTGCTTTGTTCGACACTACAAATTTGGAGGGAAATGTAAAGTGAAAGGCATTTCTGAACAACAAACAAGGTCAAAAATGAAGTTTTCCTATTTAAAAATAAAGTTACTATTTACCATCTTTGTAGATTAATGTGGTGAAAGGGGGACTAGTAAACTACTCTCTTGAACGCAAGTCCCGGCTTCAAATTCTGAAATATTTACAGTTATCATGTTATTTATGACCATATAACTTTATCAATGACAAACTTTAAAATCATCATTTAAACTATGAACAAGTTTGCTAGAACAAAAATGAAAGGCTTAATTTCAATTGATTGTGTATCAACATTAAACCAGGAATTCCAGATAATCTGCTAAACAAAAACTCAAATTAACATCACAGATTATGTTAGAATAAGGCAAAAATAAGCTTAAGAATATGTATTCTACTTTCTAATGCACTTTTTTCCTAATAACTGCATAAACAACGTAACACAAATTTAAACATAAGGTTAGGAGTACATCTTTCGTATCAGATGCAGGTTTTTTCCTAATGCAACTGCACCAACACTCTTAACTCAAATGGAAATCTGTCAGAAAGGCCTATCATTAATTCTGATGTAACCCTTAATGCAAACCCTGACAGCCATGATTAAAAAACTAGATGCAGCTATCCCTAAATCGTAATAGCAGAGCTGCAGACTGCCCCAAAAGGCATTGAAGCATGCCAACACACCAAAAACCCTAAATCTGTGTGAAGTCTTTCAAAATAATTGATAAATTTTGAGTATTAAATATCTTCTGTCAGAATTTAGTTGTGTCAAAAAGATTTACATTCATGTTCCGCATCATACGTAATTTATATTCAGAGTTTGTGTCGAGAATTTAAGGCCTGTAGATTGTGACAAGCAATGGAAGCTGTACAACATCACGTCACGTAAATAGAACTACACGACAAAATGTTTTTTCAAACAAAACAATTTCTTTTTTGGGAAGATTGTGATTGTCACATCATACCAAAAAAAGTATTTGTCACATCATTAATGGAGGGATTAATGCACGAATAACAGGATTTGTTGCAGAGGGCGTTTAAATTCACCGTTTTTACTTTTTAACAATCAGTTATTAACGGAGGGATTAATGCGATCTGACTGCTGTGGCAGGTCAAAGAGTTAAAACTGACAGCGCGGTCAAATTATTGTGGCAGTTTCATTATCATTATCATTATCATCTTTACCTTATCATGAAAAATGCTCAACGATATCTTCCATATTAAACACTGTTTGGAAGAAGATAGCTGTCAATTCATTAAAGTTAAGCTTATTACTGATTTGTTTACTCTATTTATTGTCATTGAAGTTGATTATCATGGACGCAAATAAATACAGTAAACAAATCAGTAATAAGCTTTAACTTCAATGAATTGACAGCTATCTTCTTCCAAACTGTGTGTAATGTGGAAGATATGGTCGAGCATTTTTCATGATAAGGTAAAAAGATGATAATCATAATGAAAACTGAAACCGTCACAATAACTTAACCGTGCCGTCAGTTTTAATCCTTTAACCTGCCACAACATATTTTCGTTGAAGTTAAGTCTATTACTGATCATCTGCCAATTTAGGGGACTTATTAATGTAAGATGAGGTACATTTTATTAAAAGCAACGGATTTATAAATAGCGTTCCGTATTTGATGGAATACGGACGTTATTTTGTGTACACATATCAAAGAATTGATGTTACATGTTAAATTGTCTTATAAACTTTCAGTGTGAAATGTAACTTATTGAGATTTTCTCAAAGCTGGAAAACGTATGAATATAATTATTTTTGGTTTTTCATTACAAAAGTCGTGTATCTCCATCAACTTGAAGTTTAAAAAGTATTAATTCTTAATTTGTTATTTAATTGTACTAAATTAACTAGTATAGATATCTTAAATAAATTCATTTAAAACATGTCTAAGAGATATCAATTTGAAGTTATTTTATTTACATTGAGTTATTTTATTTCACATTACAACTATTTTATTTGCTATATACATGTATACATAAATTTTATTGTAAAAATTATAGTCTAATTATAATATTTTATTTATGTTTTGTTGTTTTAGATTTATATTATGCTTATTAAATATTAATATTTTGATATGTAAATAGCTATCAAATTTAAAGTAAAATTAAGAGTTTTTGTTACGCTCAAGCCATTACACTCCCCCCCTTACTGCCATTGTAGAATGCCTCTCGGCATTAATTAGAGAAATATATAATTATTTAATTGGTTATTTTTGAATTATTTAGGAAGTTAATTCTTTTCATTTATTTCTTTAAATTTTATAAATAAATAAAAATAGTTTGTTTAGATTAAGCTTATTTTTTGGATATAATAGTTGAAGTCTTTAAAGGGCCTCACCCTTGAAACTAAACAAAATTTATATATTATATCTATATCCATCGAAGAGAAATATTCCAAAACTATTATTATACTCCAAAAAACCATAAGATACTAAATAGGGGAAAACATTGAATCTAGAATATGCTATCACTAGTTCGAATACAACACAAAGCAACACCACCTTCAAACAAACCACCACCTCTCTCGACTAGTTGCAACATTCTCATGATCAATCACAAAATTTTCAACCCCCATAGCCAAACCAAGCATCTCCCCTATTGGAAACATGCTTTGAAATGCCCTTGATAGTGGTGCAAGCCTTAGCTCAAAGCACATATCCTTTTGACACTAAGTAGGTGTCAAGAGATACCACAAAAGTCTAGTATTGAATAGTCACTTTTGAGCTCTATACATCCACTGCAATGAGTGATACATAATGCTACTAACACCTTGATTGTGTCATAATAAAAGGCCATCAAGACTTCCACTTCTTGCTAAAGCTAACCCAATTCTCCTTGCCAATACATTTTAGCTACTATCGAGTTTACAAACTTATCCTACTCAAGCTCTATAACTTTCTTTTGCTTGGCTCCCTTGGGCTCCTCTATAATCTTAACCACCTGAATATCTCCCAATTGGTTGGGTAAGAAACTCTTCAACAAGCAAACCTTTAATTGCATGTCAGGGACAAAGTAGGTGAAAGTGGTGATGAAATCTTCCCTTAGAGCCATTTTCAACTTGTTACTGTAATCCTAACCCTGTTCTCCTAACCCTTTGCACACAAACCCTAGCGCCACTTCATTCACATAGTGTAAAATACTCCTAAGATGATATGTCGACACTTCAACATTATATTTGATATTATTTCCTTTGTATGTGCTTTTTTTGATCTAAAGTAATTAATTCATTAATAAATCATCCCCTTGAAAAATTTATTACAACTAGAAGGAGATAGAGCCTCAAATAGTATGTCCAACCTAAAATGCAGGGACAAAAAAAATTGAGGGTGATGACATATAGTTTTCTAATTCTAGCCAAGTATTAGTATGAAAAATACACTTATCTATAAGAGGATCTTGCTCTATTCCCATATTAGATAAATAGTCTATTGTTACATCTGCACTTATCCAACAATGATTAAATCTTAATTTAGAGAATTTTCATTTCAAACCTTGTGCTTCTTCCACAAAACAATTAAAAATTCAATTAGGACTAAATTTTTTCATAGCATTTAGATACTATTAGTGAGTCTCCCTCAATTATCACCTACTCATATTAGAGGGAAACCACTATACCCATCCCTACCATTAACACCTCCCATTCAACCTCATTGTTAGTTTTGATTCCAAAGAATAAAGATCTACCATACATTAAATTACTATTAAAGTCTACATAATTAGCCCTCATCCCACTTTAATTGGATTACCTTTGGAAGCCCCATTGAAGTTTACTTTAGCAAACCCATATGGAGAATGACCTCATAGATCCATGTCTACCTCTCTACAATTCTTTTTAATTTTTAACTTGTAGGTTACTTGAATGCTTTCCACTTACGCCTTGAACATGTGGTTTACATTAGATTTGTTAAGCATATTTGTATTGCTAATTAATAATTCATATTCATTCAATTATATTGAGTTATAAGGAGAGATCGAATTACCCAATTTAATGAGTTGGTTTATCGTTATTAATTAATTAGAGTATCACATTCATTTAAATAATTAAAAAGACCAAAAACAAATTCATTTATTTGTGTTGTTTAATTAGTTTAGATTTATTTCTTGCACAAAAAATCATAAAACAAAAAAAATAATTTACACCAAACAAGTACACATCTAGTGATCCAAACATAACCAAGTAAAATATTAACTTCCAAAATATTTGGTCAAAGAAATAAATAATGAAAAATCATTTTAAATAAACGTGAACAAAAAATTTAAATAGATTAACTTGCTCTCCTTAAATTCAAAGGGCCATTATTGATTTTATCAAATATGTGTCCTAGATTGAGGCCCAAATTAGTTGAATAAATCCTTAGAGAGATAGGAGAGACTTTGTCTCCTCCCCTCACCCTTTGTGCTCAAACAATGGCTTTATTAGAAAACATCAAACTTGAAAACACTCATTTGAATTATCTACATCACGCAAACAACTACAAAACAAACATTTATCCATAAACTACTCATAAAACATTTATCCACACACTACTCATCAAACATTTATCCACACACAACTCATCAAACATTTGCAAACATTACTTTCAAACTCATTCCCAAGAAGACCTTCCTCAAAGGGCATCTATATTATGTTTCCAAAAAAACAAGAAGAACACCACAAATTTTATACAACAAGCAACCATATGTTTCTAGTAAACTTGAAATGATTTCCTCAAGCTCATTAATGGTGCTTCAAATCTACTATTACTCACCAACACTTATGCAAATTTTTCCAACAATGAGCTAGTAGAGTATCCTAACCAGTGATATCACTAATTAAAGAAGACCTTTGAAGCCCTATGATTATCAACAAATAAATGTTGAGGAACAATTTCAAAGGCTTTACATAAGTCTATAAAGAACCATAGAGGTATAGAAAGAGGGAGAGAGAGAAGGGGAGAAGGAGAGATAGATAGAGAGTGGAAGAGAAAGGGAGGAAGAGAGAGGAGGGAGAGATATAGATATATTAAGAAGGGAGATGATAGAGAGAGGAATAAAGAAAGAGATATAGATTAGGGAAGAGAGAGAGAGACTCATCCAAATTATTATATAAAATTGTAGCACAAATTGAGAGTTATATTCTAATTTCGAATTGTTGACTTCTCATGAGGGGTCTCAAAATTAGCCCATGGTTTTGTTGAAAAGACAATTGGTTTATAACATGGGAATTTCTTATAGATGTAACCCTTTACATAGTGTTTTGATATCATTTGAATTATATTGTAAGGATTTGTAGGCTTTTAGTTTAAGTGTAACATATAATAAATTTCTTATGTTTCCTTCTATTTTTTTTCTGGGATTATTCATGTGGATTTGAAATAAGATTTGAAAATCAGAAGTCATGGCCAACACCCTAACAGTTGAGACTGAGAAGTTAGTGAGATAAAACTTTAAATTGTGGAAATTGAAGCTTGAAGATCTTTTCATGGACAGAGATTAGTGGATCATAATAATTTTTGCACTTGATTTTCTACCATCAGCAATGGATCAAGATGAATGGGACAAGTTGGATAGAAGAGATGGATCTACTATTAGGTTGTGTCTTTATAATTTAGCCTTGATGAATGTTGTGGACTTGCGCTAAGTCACTTTTTTAGTTCTAGATCTGATTCTTTGACTTTTAAAATTCAAATTAAAGTTAATGCCTTGTTGACCATTTCACTAGTCATTTGGAGCCAACTTAGCACACATTCTTGTTAACCTATGTCCTTCATTGTAAGGAAATTCATTCACTTATTTGAAAACATCTAGATTTTGAATTATAAAGGGAATAAAAATGAAATTAGCACATAATCAAAGAATTTTATCATATCACATCAATCTATGTTCGTCGCATGGTTTCTTTTCATTTTTATGTGTTGGATCAGAGCCATAAAGTCAATTCACTAGGGGTTTGACTGAGGAGAACTAGATCTTTACAATTCAGTAAATTCCTAAATGTGTTTGTAAACACCATCTATCTTTACAAGTTTTCAAATATTAGAGATTAGGATTAGCAAAGTTTAAAAGTATGTCAATTGTCAAATCATTCTGGAAAATACAAGTTTAATGCTATGCACAAGGTTCCTTTTTGCATTCATGACTATGATTGGTTCATTTCTACACTCAGATATCTGATCTAGCCAAATTTTAAGGAAAACTATCTTTAGATTTTTTCATTCTTCTTTTAACACATCTAAGAAGTTGCAATTCTAAGTTATAGTTCAAAAGTTATGGTTGAAACAAAAGATAATTATCTATCAACCATAAAGAATAACTAAGTGTTTTTTATTTATAGTTATTTCCAAAATTCTAAATTATGTTATATGATTTGTCACAACTCTAAATTAGGTTAATTGGAGCACATTACTTGTTGTATTCATTAAACCTAATCTCTAGTAAAGAAATAATATTATTATTTTTTACATTTTAGTGAACTTGACTTCCTTACAAAACTCAACCTAGGGTTTTCTCCTTAGGTTCTATCTTTCCACGTTAGAGTCATTATTTATATCTACCTTTATTTGTGCTTCATTGTATTATCTTGATTAGTGTTTGGGATATTATTATTTTTTATCTCTTTGATCCTTATCCAATGCACCCTCCTTTATGCACTTTTATTAATATATTTTTATCATGGATGTATTCTCCCCCTTCCTTACCAAAGTCATTTTTTATGTCCTTGTGCTTTATGATGACACATCTTTTGTAGCTTGTGATAGTGACTTAGCTTCTGCTTCATCCCTAATTCACTTCATATTTCTAGTAATCTTGACTCATCTGATATTGTGTCTAACAAACATTCCTTTTCAACACCTCATGATAGCTTATCATTTACATCTATGGATTCCCCTCCAAGTGCCTCTCTTGATCCACTTTTACTTGAGGAGTCCAATGATATAGATACAAGTGTTTCACCTTCACTTACGTATAATGATAATGGACCCTCTCTTGAACATAGTGTTATACTTGTTCCATGTGGAAAAAGAAAACATTATTTTGCATATGGAATAATTTGAAGTATACATAGTTTGTAAAATTGAGTTGCTAAGAGCAATAAATAGGGGGTGTATTTTGGAATATATACTAGTAATTGATGGGAAATTAGTGTTATAAATGAAGGTGAAAATATATACAATGGAAATATGATTACAAGTGTAAGTATTAATGTAGTGCAAAACCCAATGAAGATTATAGGAAATCAAATCAGCAATACAAATAAATAAAGGAACAAAAGAACTGAACACAAAACATAGTGTTTACATGGAGAAACCCTTTTGGGAAAAACTCCACACAAGTAGTGATGCACTAGTCTATATTAACTTCAATAGAGTTTACAATACATCACTAACAACCTTCTCTTCAATCTTCAATCTAGTAGCACCTATTTTTTAGTCTCAACTCTCTCTACCTCTACACAACTATAATACAATATCTCCATAAAGGGGTTGACTTGTAAGGAAAGAAAAGCCAACATAACCTCTAATGTCATATTTGTGACCTAATGATGAATGGTCTAGATTTATAATGACAAAATATATATAAAATATGGATTTTGAGGGCGCTGCCCCCAAACCCCCATTAGGGAATGCGGCCCCCAGACCCCCCATAGAGGGGGTGAGCCCCCTGAACCCCATACAAGGGGTACCCCTTGCATCCCCTAGATAACCATCATATGTCAGGTACTAGGATCAAACATGTGGTTGAAACAAGATTGCTACTTGGTGAACGCTTCATCCCTTATGAATGATTTACAAATAATATTAGGTGTAGTTAAATACATAGGATTTACAAGGTTGATGGCACCTTAACCCTAACATTCTCCCACTTGACATCATATATTATAAATACATCTATACGAAAACATAAAACAACTAAGCACTAGGAACAACTCCCATGGCCTTCTTGCACCGAGCAAACTTTTTTGTGCTCATAGATTTAGTAAGTGAATCTACAACATTTTCCTAGGTGTCAACCTTCTTCAACTCAATTTGATAATTAGCAATCATTTCATGAACAAAATGGAATTGAAAATCCACATTTTTAGTCTATGCATGATACATGGTGTTCTTGGACAAACATATTGCACTTTGGCTATCACAACAAATTTGAATTATCATGCAATCAAAACGAATACATGTACACAATCTCTATAACCAAACTGCTTCCTTGGAGATAATGAGTAGTAGCCATATACTCTTCTTTGGTGGTGGATAAATAAACGAAGGACTACCTTTTAATCATCCAACTCATAGCTCCTCCAAACAAATTAAACACATAGCCACTGTTGGCAAGAGATAGAGTAGTCATCAGAACATACCACAGTGTAGGTCGCAAGTGATGTTATCCTTATATAGCCTCTTAATACATTTTCATGGTGTCTTTCCCTTATGTCCTTTCATAATCACTCTTAATTATTTTCTTCCCATGAATTCACCCTTTCCTTTATGATATTTATCCTTATTATAGCTTATTTAGGTGTGTTAAGGTGTGTTTAAGTCTATTTAAGGCCTATATAATGGATATATGAGTTTAGAAATGACGCAAAATACATGTGCGGTACCACACAACTTGCTATATCCTACCAAGATTCTCCTCAGACCTAAAACATTGTCTTGTCCTCAAGACATCCTGGTGAAACCACTTATATCCTTCATGATTTCATTTCTTTCCATGGTTCTTCCTCAGCAACAACCCTCTTGACATGCTCTAACTCTTCCTCAGTAGCAACCCTTTTGGTGCACTCAGCAATACCCTCATTGGTGTGCTCTATTTCTTCTTTCCTATTTTTTTCTAATCTTTTCCAATATTTTTTTGTGGTCAGCTCCATCATTTGTTCAATGTCATCTTTAATCTACCTTAACTTCTTGTTTTCTTCTTTTACCATGGGTGTAAATGATTTGGAATTTCATTGATCCTTTTATGCATCCCATTTTGTTTATCCTTGTCCTACATTGATTAGTCACATCTTTTCATTTGTTGTACCCTAGGTGCCTAACCCCCTCTCACAAATCTAGGGTCTAAAAGAATATTCCACAAATTATAAAAAAATTATGTCCTATTTATATTATTTTGTTTAACGCTTATTTTTATTGCGCACTTCTCTGTTTTGATGATCTTGACTTGTTCCTGCATAATTCATTTTCTATTCTGAAATGAGAATACTTATGCATGTACAACACTTTAAACATACTTGTAACTTTTTTCTAATTTGATCCATGAATCCATCAATAATTCATTTGCATATAATCTTTCACATATTCTTTCTTCAACTATGTATTCCAATACATATTTTTATAATGATTCTTCAATCCACAAAGGCTACAAGGATGAAGATCTCAACACATTTCTTTTCTCTATCCTTCCCTATGACAACGATAAGATTGGATTTATTGAACTAAATTGTTAGTACCCATTTTACTTGTAAAATTATATGCTTTTCCATACCCAAGACCTTCATTCTTTGATTGCACTCTTGGTTTAATGGGCTCTTTAATTCCTTGTTCATACTTTCCCAAAATATTTCTTGCATGTCCTATTCTTCTCATCAACTTAAAACCAACATTCTTTGAAGAAATTCCTATGTCATTATCATCACTAGTAAATTTTACAAATTCAATCTCCTTGTATCTTCAACTTTACATTCATACATTCTAAAGAAGCTCCAGCTATATCACACAAATCACTCATATCACATGAAACACCACAAAGTAATGGTTTAGACATTAGACATTCATTTTTCTTTATGCATGTTGCAAGTGATTGATCTAACTGATTATTTTGTTCTTTCAATTTTAATATATCATCCTTTTGTAGACTGTTTTCATCTTCTAACCTTTCAACTTTTCTTTTAAATCTTCAAACAACTTCAACTTTTCTTTTAGTTCTTCATTTTTATCTTGAACTTTTTCCAATTGTTTTTCTAGATTATAGTCTTCACATAAATAATCATAATTATACATTTTTAACCACTTTATAATTTCTATTAGTGCTTTATTATCTTTTTTACTTTTCATCAATTCTTCTTCCAAAAAATCTTTTTCACGCATCAAATTTTCATTTTCCTTCTTAACTCTTTTACCAACTTTTCCCATTGCGACAAATAATTCTTTTATAATTTAATTAAATTGACCACGCCTCTTAATAATAAATATTGTAACCATGTATAAGTTAACCAAAATAAAAAAATTTAATTCATCCTTAACTTTGTAACACTAATTTCTTCTTTGGTATGATCTCCCTCCTTATGCAACAACAATCGAGGTTCCTATGATGGAACCAAATGTTGATAGAAAAACCTAGACTGGAGTCTAAGGTTTCATACTCTATTATATGTAGTAAATCTCGGTGTGATGCAATAAAAAGGGAGACACTCCAAAAATCCATAGGAGAGGCTAATGTACTATATCAATTTTATCTACAATGGCTCAAAACTAGAAAGAGTATAAAGGATCAAATTGACAACTTAAAGGCACAAGTAGTACAATCTATGGCAACATATGATCCAATAAAAGACATGAATGGAGAAGAAAGGGCATAGATTGGGGTGATACACACCCAACTACAACAACTACAAGATGAGAGGGAGAAAATAAAGTCACATATCAAACAATTAAGGGAAGTAGTCAGATTAAGGTTGGCTCACTTTATAGGGATATTAGGACTGGCCAAGAAGATGGCTCAAAAGATTTAGATTCCTTCTACTATTGGGGATACAGAGACAACACATATTCAGATAGAAGGCTACCTACAAGTGCTACAACAAGATTAAAAGTAGTGGGACACTACACTAACTCAACTCAAAGTAATCTACAAGAACATCTGGCCCAACAACTAGGACCACATGTCTTGAGGAAAAGCCATACTTTCAAAAAGGTGGGATGATGTTGGTAGGAGACAGAGTAGTCATAAAAACAAACCACAACCCACTGCAAGTGAAGTACGGAGGACATGGCTGACATATATGATAGTATTTAGGGTGTTTTGTAAGGGACATGTCCCTATTACATAGAAATATATAAAGATATGTAAGGATAGGATAATGTAAGTAAGAAGTAAGAAGTAAGAGAGAGGATAGGTAGGAATATACTGTACAGAGCAAAGACTAAGACTTGCCTTTTATTTATGGATATCAATGATTTGTATGTCTAATCTAATCTAACTGTACTATGTTGTTTTTAATGCAATGATCTAGACTTGTATCACTGTCACATCTAGGGTATAAATAAAGTCAAAAAATTGACTCAAGCTTAGATCTCTAGATTGTGATCTTCCATTTCTTGCCAATAACCACTAGTGGACCTTTGACTATCCAAGTCACCTACCCAATATACATCAACAAAACCTAGTATGTCTAATTTCTTATCCACACTATTAGTACCAAAAATAAAGAAATAGTAATTAGAAGTACCACACAAGTATCTTAACACCCTTTTGTGCATAATTCCAATGTTGTATACCAAGGTTAGACATAAACCTGCTCAAAACTCCCATTGTTTGGGCAATATTTTATCTAGTACTAACCATTGCATACATCAAACTTCCTACAACACTAGCACATGGCACATTAGATATATCCATTAAATCATCTTCATCCTTAGGACACATATCTAATGAAAGCTTAGTACCAATTAGTAAAGAATTCTAACTAAATTGCAATCTTGCATGTTAAATCCGTGCAAAATACTATTCGCATACTCACTTTGTGATAACCAAAGATTTCTATTACCTCAATCCCTTTTGATCTCCATTCCTAAAATATACCTAGCTTCCCCTAGATCCTTCACATCAAATGCACTTGAGAGTTGAGATTTTGACTCACTGATCATACCCTTAGTGTTACTGAAAAATAACATATCATCCACATACAAGGCAATAATCAAAATATCATCATCAATACATCAAATGTAGACACATTGATACTCTTCATTCTAACAAAACCCAATTTCAAAACAAATAAATCAAACTTTTCATACCACATTATGGGGTGACTATTTTAAACCATAAAGAGAACTTTTTAACTTGCATATTCAATGTTCTTTCCCTTTTACCTCAAAATCTGTAGGCTATTGCATATAAATTTCTTCTTCCAGATCTCCACGCAAAAATGCAGTCTTAACATCCATTTGCTCAATTTCAAAATCATAATCTACAACAATGGATAGAAGAAATCTAATAGAATATAATTTAGTAACAAGAGATAAAATTTCACCAAAATCGACCTGAGTAACCCTTGGCTATGAGTCTAGCCTTGTACTTATATAATGACTCGTTTGCTCCAAAATTCTTCTTGAAGGCCCACTTATAGCCTATGGCCTTTCTTCCTTTGGTAAATGGTACAACATCCTAGGTGTCACATGAATCTTAAGCCATCATCTCCTCCTACATCGCTAGCTACCAAGAATCTCTATCATCTGCATGAATAGATTCCTTTTAAGATCTAGGTTCATTGTCAATACTCAATAAAGAAAATACCAAATACAAATTTGGTGAGATATACCTATCAACTAGGTTTCAATTTCTTGTGGATCTTCTCAAGGATAAAGTAAGAGATTCTTCCTCATGTTCTTCTATATGCTCAAATTCTTTTGTAACAATAGTCTTCCTCATCTGAACTTTCACTTGAATCTTCTTTTTATTCTCCATCCCCTAATCCATCATTTTGTTCTTCCTGATGTGCATTTTCTTGCTATAAATCAAAATTAACCATCTTCTTCCTTTCTTTTTCTTCTGGCTATATAGGATAAGAAATAGCTCAAAGTTCCCTGAAAATCACATCTCTAGGAAAGATAACTTTTCTAGTTAGATGATCCCAAAGATTATAACCTTTAACATACTCACCATATCCAATGAAGATGCATTTTTGTGCCTTTGGATCAAGCTTAGATCACTTTTCCTTAGGCACATGAACAAAATCCTCATAGCCAAACACCCTTGAATGTGAAATAAAAGGTTTTTTATGTGTCCACACTTCATAAGTTGTCAAATCAAGAGGCTTACAAGGAGATCTGTTTAACAAGTAACAAGTGGTACTCAAAGCTTCTACCCAAAAACATTTATCCAACTATGCATCACTTAACATACTTCTAGCTCTTTCCATTATTGTTCAGTTCATTTTTTCTACAACACCATTTTGTTGTGGTGTATATGGAGTTGTCTTTTGTCTTATCATACTTGCATGCTTACAGAACTCATCAAATTTCTTAGAGAAATATTCCCCTCCATTATCAGATCTTAATATTTTTATCTAAGTCATAGTTGGTTCTCTACTCAGAATTTAAACTCCTTAAACTTAGTGAAAACTCTAGATTTATGCTTCATAAAATAAATCCATATGAACCTAGACACATCATCAATGAAGGTATCAAAATAACAAGGTTTGCAAATAAAATCATTATCCACAGGTCCAAACACATATGAATGACTAATATTTAACTTCTCTTCTACTCTATTACTTCTTAAAGATAGATTTTTTTTTTCTATTTACCAAACACAAAATTCTCACACAAATCAAAGTGCTCATCAGAATAGGAGAAACCACCCACCAACTTTTTATTCATAATTATTTTTTAAAAAAATTCACTTGTGTTCCCAATCTGTGGTGCCACAACATAAATTTATTTTCAATAGTTTTAGTTACATTAGTTGATCTATAAAAGGTATTGGCCTCAAGCCTAAATAGAGTTCCCATCCTTATTATCCTGGCTACCACCAATTGGCAACCGTGCTTATTAAATATTACATGCATTCCTGGATCATTCAACTTTGAAATAGAGATAAGATTTCTAGCCAATCTAGGAATATGTAAAAGACCAGGGATGGTTTTCATTCTCCCATCCTTGAAACACAATTATACCTTTCCCTACCCAACAGTTCGATATGTAGAGTTGTCCCTAAGGTAAACATTACCTCCATCATATCTCTCATATATGGAGAAACATTCTGTTGGAATTAGGGCAGACAACTAAGAGGGGGGGTGAATCAGTTGTCTCAAAACTTTAACACTTGCTGTAATTAATTTTTCTCTACCACTTATTTACAGATCATTATTATAACCATGAAAGCATGAATCAATAACACATGAGCAGAAACACAAAAATCACACTTGACACCAAGATTTTTAATTGGAAACTAGGTTAAAGGAAACCATGGTGGAGGTTAGTCCAAAAAAATTAATACCCTATTAAAAGTATTACAATGGGGAAGGCACATGCCTTCGGGCTCACTACCTAGAGCTCACTGCTCAAAGAGGCTCATAGCCTACAGAAATGATTACAAGAAGATTATAGAGTGTTTAAACTGATGAATAGAATTTACTAATGCAAGAATTCAGTTCTAGTTAAGTATAAAACACTGATCTTACACACTTCATCCTTGTTCTACTCTGTTTTGCCATGATCTGGTCCTCAAATCTCTTTTCTTTTGCACTTCTTTCTGCCTTTATCATACTTAGTCCATCACACACCACAATCACACTCCACAACACTCAAATCCATTGGCTATATATATATTCACATCAAGAAATTCAATCAATTGTAGTCGGCTTCAATAAAGCTTAGAACATTTATTAAGCACTCTACCCTGTCAGCTGAATCTATGCACAAATATCAATGCGGATCAAAAACTTGTGTTCCCAGATCATCAATCATGTCAGCCAATACCACTGATTATCACTAATTGCTTATCTAACAACTTTTCTATATCTGAACCAAGATCAACTACTAGGTCACCTTGTTCTTCTTCTGACTGTGCTAACTAACTAGAACCTGATACTCAAATCCTTATAACTTTTGAATCCTTTATCTACGGATGCTGAATCTCTGGATTTAGATATTCTTGACAATGCTTATCACTCCCTTAGATCTGCAGTCCACTGTGATTTACTACGAGAGAGATATGGACCAAGATACCAAACCCTGTCACATACTCTATTTTGGACATCCGAACTTAGACAAATCTTCACTCTGACTTCTGGTATGAATAAATCATAAAATACAAATATGTAAGGTTGACTTAGTTTCCATCAATGACAACACCTGTCATACGTAGCAGTGTCTCTTGCCAACAATCTCCCCCTTTGACATTGATGGCAATACTTAGTGAAAAATGACTAAGTGTCGAAACAACTCCCCCTTTCTATGTATACTTATGCTTTTCACTATTTTCCAATGCTCCCCTTTTCCTAGATTCCTCATTTTTCACTGCTCTTCACTCCCCCTTTGACATCAATGGCAAAGGGTGGGATCTGGAAACCAAAATTTACACAAAAAATTTATATACTAGGCCGCATATGTACAAACAATCCTTAAGTCCTATTTACATATACTTGAGTACATCTCCAAAAATGTACTTCCATTTTTCCAACTTGCTATCCCACCTCTTCTTCATGGTGTTCAAAATTGAGATATGGCCACTGAATAGGAAATCTTGTGATTCTGTCGTTTGCAGATCAATGGGATCACTTGATTGAGCAGCAGTTTGGGCTTCAGTTAAGGCATTGAACATTTCTTCCATTTTGGGGGAAATTAGTCCCCGGAGTTCACTCATCTTTGCCTCAATGTTCTACTTTTCTTTTGTCAATATCTTTATTTTTTTAGGAGATATTTCAAATCACGTGGAAAGATTCTATATTATCCTTTTCCCATAGTTGTAAATTTCCATGGAGCCACTCCAACTGCTTAAATTTAAGTAGAAAAACAACTTAAGCAACCGCATGGAAACATAGAGTAATTCTTATAGACACTCATTTATACATGAATAAAGTGATTAATGAAATGCTAAATTTGCTTTGTTCGACACTATAAATTTGGAGGGAAATGTAAAGTGAGAGGCATTTCTGAACAACAAACAAGGTCAAAAATGAAGTTTTCCTATTTAAAACTAAAGTTACTATTTACCATCTTTGTAGATTAATGTGGTGAAAGGGGGACTAGTAAACTACTCTCTTGAACGCAAGTCCCGGCTTCAAATCCTGAAATATTTACAGTTACTACGTTATTTATGACCATATAACTTTATCAATGACAAACTTTAAAATCATCATTTAAACTATGAACAAGTTTGCTAGAACAAAAATGAAAGGCTTAATTTCAATTGATTGTGTATCAACATTAAACCAGAAATTCCAGATAATCTGCTAAACAAAAACTCAAATTAACATCACAGATTATGTTAGAATAAGGCAAAAATAAGCTTAAGAATATGTATTCTACTTTCTAATGCACGTTTTTCCTAATAACTGCATAAACAACGTAACACAAATTTAAACATAAGGTTAGGAGTACATCTTTCGTATCAGATGCAGGTTTTTTCCTAATGCAACTGCAGCAACACTCTTAACTCAAATGGAAATCTGTCACACCGGCCTATCATTAATTCTGATGTAACCCTTAATGCAAACCCTGAAAGCCATGGTTAAAAAACTAGATGCAGCTATCCCTAAATCGTAATAGCAGAGCTGCAGACTGCCCCAAAAGGCATTGAAGCATGCCAACACACCAAAAACCCTAAATCTGTGTGAAGTCTTTCAAAATAATTGATAAATTTTGAGTATTAAATATCTTCTGTCAGAATTTAGTTGTGTCAAAAAGATTTACATTCATGTTCCGCATCATACGTAATTTATATTCAGAGTTTGTGTCGAGAATTTAAGGCCTGTAGATTGTGACAAGCAATGGAAGCTGTACAACATCACGTCACGTAAATAGAACTACACGACAAAATGTTTTTTCAAACAAAACAATTTCTTTTTTGGGAAGATTGTGATTGTCACATCATACCAAAAAAAGTATTTGTCACATCATTAATGGAGGGATTAATGCACGAATAACAGGATTTGTTGCAGAGGGCGTTTAAATTCACCGTTTTTACTTTTTAACAATCAGTTATTAACGGAGGGATTAATGCGATCTGACTGCTGTGGCAGGTCAAAGAGTTAAAACTGACAGCGCGGTCAAATTATTGTGGCGGTTTCATTATCATTATCATGAAAAATGCTCAACGATATCTTCCATATTAAACACTGTTTGGAAGAAGGTAGCTGTCAATTCATTAAAGTTAAGCTTATTACTGATTTGTTTACTCTATTTATTGTCATTGAAGTTGATTATCATGGACGCAAATAAATACAGTAAACAAATCAGTAATAAGCTTTAACTTCAATGAATTGACAGCTATCTTATTCCAAACTGTGTGTAATGTGGAAGATATGGTTGAGCATTTTTCATGATAAGGTAAAAAGATGATAATCATAATGAAAACTGAAACCGTCACAATAACTTAACCGTGCCGTCAGTTTTAACCCTTTGACCTGCCACAACATATTTTCATTGAAGTTAAGTCTATTACTGATCATCTGCCAATTTAGGGGACTTATTAATGTAAGATGAGGTACATTTTATTAAAAGCAACGGATTTATAAATAGCGTTCCGTATTTGATGGAATACGGACGTTATTTTGTGTACACATATCAAAGAATTGATGGTACATGTTAAATTGTCTTATAAAACTTTCAGTGTGAAATGTAACTTATGGAGATTTTCTCAAAGCTTGAAAACGCATGAATATAATTAATTTTGGTTTTTCATTACAAAAGTGGTGTATCTCTATCAATTTGAAAGTCTAAAAAGTATTAATTCTTAATTTGTTATTTAATTGTACTAAATTAACTAGTATAGATATCTTAAATAAATTCATCTAAAACATGTCTAAGAGATATCAATTTGAAGTTATTTTATTTTACATTACAACTATTTTATTTGTTATATACATGTATACATAAATTTTATTGTAAAAATTACAGTTTAATTATAATATTTTATTTATATTATACTTATTAAATATTAATATTTTGACATGTAAATAGCTGTCAAATTTAAAGTAAAATTAAGAGTTTTTGTTACGCTCAAACCATTACACTCCCCCCCTTACTGCCATTGTAGAATGCCTCTCGGCATTAATTAGAGAAATATGTAATTATTTAATTGGTTATTTTTGAATTATTTAGGAAGTTAATTCTTTTCATTTATTTCTTTAAATTTTATAAATAAATAAAAAAAGTTTGTTTAGATTAAGCTTATTTTTTGGATATAATAGTTGAAGTCTTTAAAGGGCCTCACCCTTGAAACTAAACAAAATTTATATATTATATCTATATCCATCGAAGAGAACTATTCCAAAACTATTATTATACTCCAAAAAACCATAACATACTAAATAGGGGAAAACATTGAAAGGCTCAAAACCTAGAATGTGCTATCACTAGTTCGAATACAACACAAATCAACACCACCTTCAAACAAACCGCCACCTCTCTCGACTAGTTGCAACATTCTCACGATCAATCACAAAATTTTCAACCCCCATAGCCAAACCAAGCATCTCCCCTATTGGAAACATGCTTTGAAATGCCCTTGATAGTGGTGCAAGCCTTAGCTCAAAGTACATATCCTTTTGACACTAAGTAGGTGTCAAGAGATACCACAAAAGTCTAGTATTGAATAGTCACTTTTGAGCTCTATACATCCACTGCAATGAGTGATACATAATGCTACTAACACCTTGATTGTGTCATAATAAAAGGCCGTCAAGACTTCCACTTCTTGCTAAAGCTAACCCAATTCTTCTTGCCAATATATTTTAGCTACTACCGAGTTTACAAACATCTCCTACTCAAGCTCTATAACTTTCTTTTGCTTGGCTCCCTTGGGCTCCTCTATAATCTTAACCACCTGAATATCTCCCAATTGGTTGGGTAAGAAACTCTTCAACAAGAAAACCTTTAATTGCATGTCAGGGACAAAGTAGGTGAAAGTGGTGATGAAATCTTCCCTTAGAGCCATTTTTAGCTAGTTACTGTACTCCAAACCCTATTCTCCTAACCCTTTGCACAAAAACCCTAGCGCCACTTCATTCACATAGTGTAAAATACTCCTAAGATGATATGTCGACACTTCGACATTATGTTTGATATTATTTCCTTTATATGTGCTTTTTTTTATCACCATACCCACTTTCGATTGAATGCCAACACCTACAAGATAGAAAATTGAGAAAGGAAGACACTATACCCATATTGCAACAAAAGAACACCAAGAGCACTATATAGAGGTCATCTTCACAGATTCTAAAGACTCCTTAATCTCTCATGCATACTGTATTATATCTTGTGAATGCTCAAGTTGAACAAGGGTCCAATCATCTATGACACCCTTAAGCTTTTAATTGATAATCCTTCATACATTCTACAAGAAACCTTCTTAGATCTAAAGTAATTAATTCATTAATAAATCATCCCCTTGAAAAATTTATTACAACTAGAAGGAGATAGAGCCTCAAATAGTATGTCCAACCTAAAATGCAGGGACAAAAAAAATTGAGGGTGATGACATATAGTTTTCTAATTCTAGCCAAGTATTAGTATGAAAAATACACTTATCTATAAGAGGATCTTGCTCTATTCCCATATTAGATAAATAGTCTATTGTTACATTTGCACTTATCCAACAATGATTAAATCTTAATTTAGAGAATTTTCATTTCAAACCTTGTGCTTCTTCCACAAAACAATTAAAACTTCAATTAGGACTAAATTTTTTCATAGCATTTAGATACTATTAGTGAGTCTCCCTCAATTATCACCTACTTATATTAGAGGGAAACCACTATACCCATCCCTACCATTAAGATCTCCCATTCAACCTCATTGTTAGTTTTGATTCCAAAGAATAAAGATCTACCATACATTAAATTACTATTAAAGTCTAAATAATTAGCCCTCATCCCAGTTTACTTGGATTACCTTTGGAAGCCCCATTGAAGTTTACTTTAGCAAACCCATATGGAGGACGACTTCATAGATCTTTGTCTACCTCTCTACAATTATTTTTAATTTTTAACTTGTAGGTTACTTGAATGCTTTCCACTTACACCTTGAACATGTGGTTTACATTAGATTTCTTAAGCATATTTGTATTGTTAATTAATTATTCATATTCATTCAATTATATTGAGTTATAAGGAGAGATCAAATTATCCAATTTAGTGAGTTGGTTTATCGTTATTAATTAATTAGAGTATCACATTCATTTAAATAATTAAAAAGACCAAAAACAAATTCATTTATTTGTGTTGTTTAATTAGTTTAGATTTATTTCTTGCACAAAAAATCATAAAACAACAAAAATAATTTACACCAAACAAGTACACATCTAGTGATCCAAGCATAACCAAGTAAAATATTAACTTCCAAAATATTTGGTCAAGGAAATAAATAATGAAAAATAATTTTAAATAAACCTGAACAAAAAATTTAAATAGATTAACTAGCTCTACTTAAATTCAAAGGGACGTTATTGATTTTATCATATATTTGTCCTAGATTGAGGCCCAAATTAGTTGAATAAATCCTTAGAGAGATAGGAGAGACTTTGTCTCCACCCCTCACCCTTTGTGCTTAAACAATGGCTTTATTAGAAAACATCAAACTTGAAAACACTCATTTGAATTATCTACATCAAGCAAACAACTACAAAACAAACATTTATACATAAACTACTCATTAAACATTTATCCACACACTACTCATCAAACATTTATCCACACGCTACTCATCAAACATTTGCAAACATTACTTTCAAACTCATTCCCAAGAAGACATTCCTCAAAGGGCATCTATATTATGTTTCCAAAAATACAAGAAGAACAACACAAATTTTATACAACAAGCAACCATATGTTTCTAGTAAACTTGAAATGATTTCCTCAAGCTCATTAATGGTGCTTCAAATCTACTATTACTCACCAACACTTATGCAAATTTTTCCAACAATGAGCTAGTAGAGTATCCTAACTAGTGTTATCACTAATTAAAGATGACCTTTGAAGCCCTACGATTATCAAGAAATAAATGTTGAGGAACAATTTCAAAGGCTTTACATAAGTCTATGAAGAACCATAGAGGTATAGAAAGAGGGAGAGAGAGAAGGGGAGAGGGAGAGATAGATAGAGAGTGGAAGAGAAAGGGGGGAGGAGAGAGGAGGGAGAGATATAGATATATTAAGAAGGGAGATGATAGAAAGAGGAATAAAGATAGAGATATAGATTAGGGAAGAGAGAGAGAGACTCATCCAAATTATTATATAAAATTGTAGCACAAATTGAGAGTTATATTCTAATTTCAAATTGTTGACTTCTCATGATGGGTGTCAAAATTAGCCCATGGTTTTGTTGAAAAGACAAGTGGTTTATAGCATGGGAATTTCTTATAGATGTAACCCTTTACATAGTGTTTTAATATCATTTGAATTGTATTGTAAGGATTTGTAGGCTTTTAGTTTAAGTGTAACATACAATAAATTTCTTATGTTTCTTTCTATTTTTGTTGTGGGATTATTCATGTGGATTTGAAATAAGATTTGAAAATCAGAAGTCACATGGCCAACACCCTAACAATTGAGACTGAGAAGTTAGTGAGATAAAACTTTGAGTTGTGGAAATTGAAGGTTCAAGATCTTTTCATGGACAGAGATTAGTGGATCATAATAATTTTTGCACTCGATTTTCTACCATCAGCAATGGATCAAGATGAATGGGACAAGTTGGATAGAAGAAATGGATCTACTATTAGGTTGTGTCTTTATAATTTAGTCTTGATGAATGTTGTGGACTTGAGCTAAGTCACTTTTTTAGTTCTAGATCTGATTCTTTGACTTTTAAAATTGAAATTTAAGTTAATGCCTTGTTGACCATTTCACTAGTCATTTGGAGCCAACTTAGCACACATTCTTGTTAACCTATGTCCTTCATTGTATGTAAGGAAATTCATTCACTTATTTGAAAACATCTAGATTTTGAATTATAAAGGGAATACAAATGAAATTAGCACATAATCAAAGAATTTTATCATATCACATCAATCTATGTTCATCACATGGTTTCTTTTTATTTTTATGTCTTGGATCAAAGCGATAAAGTCAATTCACTAGGGGTTTGACTGAGGAGAACTAGATCCTTACAATTCAGTAAATTCCCAAATGTGTTTGTAAACACCATCTATCTTTACACGTTTTCAAATATTAGATATTAGGATTAGCAAAGTTCAAAAGTATGCCAATTGTCAAATCATTCTTGCAAATACATGTTTAATGCTATGCACAAGGTTCCTTTTTGCATTCATGACTATGATTGGTTAATTTCTACACTCAAATATCTGATCTAGCCAAATTCTAAGGAAAACTATCTTTAGATTTTTTTCATTCTTCTTTTAACACATCTAAGAAGTTGCAATTCTAAGTTATAGTTCAAAAGTTATGGTTGAAACAAAAGATAATTATCTATCAACCATAAAGAATAACTAAGTGTTTTTTATTTGTAGTTATTTCCAAAATTCTAAATTATGTTATATGATTTGTCACAACTCTAAATTAGGTTAATTGGAGCACATTACTTGTTTTATTCATTAAACCTAATCTCTAGTAAAGAAATAATATTATTATTTTTTACATTTTAGTGAACTTGACTTCCTTACAAAACTCAACCTAGGGTTTTCACCTTAGGTTCTATATTTCCACGTTAGAGTCATTATTTATATCTACCTTTATTTGTGCTTCATTGTATTATCTTGATTAGTGATTGGGATATTATTATTTTTTATCTCTTTGATCCTTATCCCATGTACCCTCCTTTATGCACTTTTAGTAATAGATTTTTATCATGGATGTCTTCTCCCCCTTCCTTACCAAACTCCTTTTTTATGTCCTTGTGCTTTATGATGACACATCTTTTGTAGCTTGTGATAGTGACTTAGCTTCTACTTCATCCCTAATGCACTTCATATTTCTAGTAATCTTGACTCATCTGATATTTTGTCTACAACCATTCCTTTTTGACACCTCATGATAGGTTATCATTTACATCTATGGATTCTCCTCCAAGTGCCTCTCTTGATCCACTTTTACTTGAGGAGTCCAATGATATAGATACAAGTGTTTCACCTTTACTTATGTATAATGATAATGGACCCTCTCTTGCACATAGTGTTATGGGTAAGTGCAAAAAGATGGGGGACCAAAAAGTGGCCAAATTATTTTTTTTTAAATTAATACAAAACGTGCTTGCATTATAACACGCTCGTGTTATGGCTTGGTAATGACGAGCCTAAGGCTCGTCAAAACCAAGCCATAATGCCAGCGCGTTATAACACAGTTGCGTTTTGACTTACTATAAATTAAAAAAAGGTTTCTATCTCATTTCATTTCTTTCTTCTCCTCTATGCCCGCGGCTTGCAAACCCTAGAAAGCATGCTTGCATTTTGTAAAGCTCCATTTAACACAAAAACTTTATCGATTCATCGCCAAAATGCTGCCACGACGTTGAGCACGCGAAAGGAGTGAGTTATATTTGTTTTTTTGTTTGAATTTGTTTCTAAATAGGTAGGTTTGAGTTGATTTTTGATGTATATTTCATTAATTATCAGGAAATGTTAATGCACCTCCTCCTCCTCCTCAAAATCCACAAAATCCTAAGGAGGAAATACCTACAGAACAACAACCTCCTCCATCCATTCCTCGACATGCCCCTGGAACACAAGAAAATATAATGGGGCAAATTGAAAACAACAAAAAATAAATTGAAGATATAATTGCAAGGCTGAAAGATCCTTCCACTTCAACCTTGCATAGGTCCACGCTTGTTGAATCTCTTGAATCTATGTTATCAAATGTAGATTCAATTAGCAAGCAAATAACTAGTTGGATGGATAAGAGGAGAGAGTTCAGAGATTATTATGCAGACAAGTTGTCATACCAAGATGTGAAAAAATTACAAATCACAAAATTAGACTTGTGTTCCATTTTCACAAACCCACAAACAAATCAACCTCCACCCATTATATGCAAGAGGTTCCCTATCCATTGGTGCAACAACCAAGCAATAAGGGACAATTTTGGGTAGAGGTGGTGGATGGTTTTTGACCATCCTCCATGCAATAATAATGAGGTCCCGCAATACTTTTTGAGGAAACTCTACTGCGAGTTTTTCCTCAATAAAGTGCCAAACTATTTTGATATGTGGGACTTCTAGGGTAGAGATGGGGGGTTAGCACAAGATGGACCAGGGGCACGTCTTAACCCACAGCAGGTAGTGAGATGAGTAATCAGCAGAGCAGCACATGAGCATGTTTCTATCCCTTCCATTGTGAAAGAGAGTGTTGAGGTCGATACACTTTAGTCCATTAGTGCCTTGACCCAGAGCATCATAGAGCATGCCGGTCCTGCAGCACAGAGTAGGTTGGGAGATAGTATGAGGAGTAGGGTCCCACCCAATGCTTGTCAGGCTTGCAGGTCAGCTTGTGGTTATGACCACATGGATAGTCAGGACGCAGGTGCATAGGATATATCTGCAGCTGAGCAAATGGTGATGATAGATACCCTCCTGAGTGAGACTTTTAGACTTGATACTCAGGTAAATATTAGCAAGTTTATTAAATTTAATTTATTAAATTTCTTTTTTGAAATGCAAGATTAACTAATTTAAATTGATGATTTTAATGAAATATCAGGGTCATAGCGTCAATGCAGTTTTCAATGGTTCTCCACCTGCATTTTACACTATATCATCTACTGTTGGGGTATGTAACTAGTAAACAATTATAAATATTACATGTGAATAGCATCATTATATGAATGGTATTCTAATATCTAATTTTGGATGTTGAATAGGTTAATATTGTAGATTTCAAGGCAACACCTGCCAGCGGTGGTGGACTTCAAAGCTTTACGGAGGTAATAAAATAAATAGTGTAATGAATGAATTGTACTTACTAGATTTTTGTATGTGACTTGTGTGCTTTATTGTGTGTACTTCCATGTTTAGATGAATGCGTGTGTATGTTAGGAGCCATGATTTGCATCACTATTATAATTTTTGTAATTGAATAATGTTGTTTTATTTCCAGATGAAGCAGGCTGCGGAGACACCTCCCCATGTTCATAGGGCAATGGAGCAGGGTGTGGCCTCTGCGATTCATAGCTCCATGGCATTGACAGGGGTATGAGGTAGATTAGTAAATTTCAATTTACATTCATTGTTATAGTTGTCTATTTTTGAAAAATCAAAAGATTATTGATTTGAAGTTTAATTTCTATCTGGATGGTTTCTATAGGACATGACATCACCAGGGCCTATTCCTGCTACTGAGGCAAGTGAGGAGACAGATTATATGTTAGTGGTAAGTGATTATTTTGTTAAATATTTTATTTTTTATAACATGTAATTTCTATATATTAATGTCTATACTTTTTATTGTAACAGGTAAAGATGCAGGAAGAACTAAATAGGAGGAGTAGCCCTTGGGTTCGTAGTAGACCACCCACATGCACGTCTCCATCCCCTAGAAGATCAAAGGCTGCCTGTGATCTATTCTCTTCACCAGCCAGAGGGGAATGCTTTTTTATTGTGTTCCTTTGTTGTATGCCTATATGGCATTTGTGGACATATATTTTGTATTGTATATAGTTGACATTGTATGCCTATATGGCATTCTTGTAAGCCTATATGGCTATTTTTTATATCTGTTATACTTATATCGACAGATATTGATGTATGCCTATATGGATATTTGGTTAATACAAATCTTTTTTATTGATGTCGTCCATACTTGCATTATAAATCCACGTTTGAATGGATATTTGTAGATGGCTACTTTAAATATTTAAAGTCCAATTGTATTACATAGAATGTTTATTGATCTAATAAGCAAGCTATTGTTATTCAAGTATCACCTAAACCTCATTTTGGAACTAAAAGATAAAAGTTGTATTTAAAAAAAAATGAATCATCATGTTGAACAGAAAATATTAATATTCTTTATGAGTAGCATACAATTTCAACTATATGCAACACAAAAAAATGAATCATCATGTTATTCTTTATGTTTGAGATCCTAAAAATGACTAAGTCTCATAGACTGATATCCTGAAACACTAGGATGAATATCCAATTCATTAGGATGATTGCGCTTTGAGAAAAAGTCATTAAGATGAGTGCCTAAAGGAGACTTTCTTAAATATTCAAACATTGAGCAACAAGCATGAAGGGTTAAGGCACAATTTACAACTCATAAAGCCTCAAAAGGGCACCCAACTTAGAGAGAGCATTCATTTAAGACAAGGTGCCCATTGACACCTATTCCACCATAAAAGTGCGCCTAAGGTGGAAGGAGAACAAGCCTCTAGTAAGTGAAGCGCACCTATTGTCTAAACCACTTCATTATGGCACCCTAGCATGAGGAGTATATAAGTCAGTAGGAAATGGTGCCTAGAATGCAAATGAAGGACTAAGTGGCATTTTCAATAAGCATCAATTCACCTTGAGCTTTCAATAAATACATCAAATTGAGCCCCATAAGCCTAGGCACCCTTTGCCTTCAAAAGAACCTTGTATCGACGTCAAGAGTTGGTCGTATCGGCGTATCGGCAGACCTTGGTTAGGTTTTGCCAATAGTGGTCTGTCTTGCCAATGAGTGTGGTTCAAAGTCGAAGACATCAGTGGTTCACATGTTTCTAAGTGACATAGTTTTTGAGTAACATCTCATCAAAGATTGCTACCTTTTTGCACTTTGTACTCTTCAGGGATATCGTCGGTACAATGTAGCTCGGACTGTTTTGACATGTTTGGGTGAAAAACAGGACCATGCCTAGTGTAAATGTACCCATCTAGACGCGTTGGAATAATTAGTTTGGTTGCATCATGAGTAGGACGAAAGTTACACCCCTTTGCAACTTTACACTACCTCCTTTTGATGATTTTTGGGGCAGCAGAAAACCTTTCACCATAGGCAAATGCCTCAGAGATATAAAAAACTGAGACAGGTTATTGTAGAGGCACTCTACATGATCACATTACCTTAGACAGAATGTTTCTAAGTGACACAATTTTTGAGCAATATCTCATCAAAGATTGCTACCTTTTTGCACTTTGGAGTCTTCAGGGATATAATCGTTACATTGTAGCTCGAACTATTTCGACATGTTTGGGTGAAAAACAGGACCATCCCTACTGTAAATGTACCCATCCGGATGTGTTGGAACAGTTAGTTTGGTCGCATCATGAGTAGGACGAAAGTTACACCCCTTTGCAACTTTACACTGCCTCCTTCTGACAATTTTTGGGGCAGCAGAAAACCTTTCACCACAGGCAAATGCCTCAGAGATATAAAAAACCAAGCAAGGTTATTGTAGAGGCACTCTACATGATCGTGTTGCCTTAGATGGAATGTTTCTAAGTGACAGTTTTTGAGTAACATCACGTCAAAGATTGCTACCTTTTTGCACTTTGGACTCTTCAGGGATATCGTCGGTACAATGTAGCTCGGACTGTTTTGACATGTTTGGGTGAAAAATAGGACCATGCCTAGTGTAAATGTACCCATCTAGATGCGTTAGAATAGTCAGTTTGGTCGCATCACAAGCAGAACAAAAGTTACACCCCTTTGCAACTTTACACTGCCTCCTCACAATTTTTGGGGCAGCAGAAAACCTTTCACCACAGGCAAATACCTCAGAGATATAAAAAATTGAGAGAGGTTATTGTAGAGGCACTCTACATGATCACATTATCTTAGACAAAATGTTTCTAAGTGACATAATTTTCAAGTAACATCTCATCAAAGATTGCTGCCTTTTTCAACTTTGGACTCTTCAGGGATATCATCGGTACAATGTAGCTCAGACTGTTTCGACATGTTTGGGTGAAAAACAAGACCATGCCTAGTGTAAATGTACCTGTCCAGATGCATTGGAATAGTCAGTTTAGTCACATCACGAGTAGGACGAAAGTTACACCCCTTTGCAACTTTACACTGCCTCCTTCTAATAATTTTTGGGGCAGTAGAAAACCTTTCACCACAGGCAAATGCCTCAGAGATATAAAAAACTGAGAGAGGTTATTGTAGAGGCTCTCTATGTGATTGTGTTACCTCAGACAAAATGTTTCTAAGTGACACAATTTTTGAGTAACATCTCATCAAAGATTGCTGCCTTTTTGCACTTTGGAGTCTTCAGGGATATCGTCGGTACAATGTAGCTCAGACTGTTTCGGCACGTTTGGGTGAAAAAAGGACCATGCCTAGCATAAATGTACCCATCCAGACACATTGGAACAGTCATTTTGGCACCCTGTATGTGAAGGAAGATCTAAAGGCATGAAAGTGGATGTCGTTTTGCAAGAGTTTGGATCATCAAAATTGAAAGAAATAAGTCTATTAAGCTTGTGCACCCTTGGTCTTCTTCTCATTCATTATGAGTGCCTTGGGAGAATGGTATATAGGTCATCATCATGATTGGGCACCCTGGATCCAGAGTGTTGGAGAGATCATCAAATGGTGTCTAGAGGAAGTAGGGTGAGTTATGAGTTTGGTCGCATCAGGAGCAGGACACCAAAAATGCTTAACATGATGATATAAAAATGTGTACATGTGTGAAAATGCAGGAGAAAATTAAAAAAAAAAAAGACAAACCTTACAATGTAATGTGCATACTTACAACTCAATGTAACATGACTTTACAAAATCAATGTGAATACTTACAAATTAACCCAATGAACCATCCGGGTCTGCTCTACTCTTTATTGTGTCAAGTATTGCTTCATGGTTAGACTCATGCACCTTCCACAAGATTTTGTTCAAAGGTCTACCCCGATACTTTATCAAATGAACATTGGATGCCACGACAAGGTTTGAGTAATGAATAATCTTTCGATGCATGTCAAAGTCCTGAAATAGCCAAATATTAACACTCTTATGTGGGTACCTTCTAAGCCATGTTCCAGTAATAACCACTGAGCCTGTAGGGTATTCGATATTTTCTCCATCTATAATAGGGGCCTCCAATTTCTTTTTGGCCTCAACACAACAACATAAGTAATAATCTATTCCCTCTTCATTATCTTCATCTGCAATAATTGCATATGCGTGCCCTATATTGATATGTGTACCAAATTAGATGAAATTAGTCAACATTACAAAAACACTACAAAATAAGATGACATTACCTAGTTGAACTAGATGAAATTAGATGCATATACATGCCCTATATTACTTGGTTTAACTAAATCTGATATGTGGTCAAAGTCAACTGATGATTCCATCTGTGTTAGTTCCAGTGCCGTCGGGGGTCAATACGTGTCAAGTGGGCTAAGATAACTTAACTGCGATTCGTCAACCCACTCCTTTGACTCGCACTCATCCCAGACTTGAATTGTACAGGAAGAACAAAAGCATGACATCTTTCGTGTATGGATACTCCATGAACCTGCAATTGAGCTTCTGAAAGAGTGCATCTCATTTGATCCTGTCAGTGTACAACAGTCCTCATATGGTGCAATGTTAGTATCATCTATCAACCAAAAAAATCTACGAACTGAAGACTTACCTTCATTACCTGGACCCATAGAAACATTACACCACTCAACAATCAATTTTGCATCTGTCAACTTTGCATTGTCTTTATACTTTAACTCTTCTCGTGCTATGGCTCTTTTGATACATGCTCCTACACCATCATGCTCCCCCTTTCCATGCCTGGCCTCACAAAAGTTCCACATATGTTGAATACCTGTAAAATTATGCCTCCTACTCAGCCAATAGAAATTCTGTGAGTTCTTAAATTGTGATGCACAGTTATCCGACCATATGATATGCTGACTGAATGATATGCCCCTTCTAGCCAAATCATTGTAGAACACCTGAAAGCAACCTTGCACGAACTCCGTAGAATGTGTGCGAACATCACTAATATAGAAATTATACTCCCTTATGATCTTTCTGTCATCCTCTATACTATCATTTGCATGAATGAATGCGATGTGCACAAATATAGAAACCTATGTGGAGTTGTAATATTGTGATTGCACCTCACGCTGTGGCTGTAGACTGTAGTTCTCTACAAAGTCGACGACTGAAACAATACTACCAACCAGAAATGTGTCCTTGCATAACTTGAATTGCAAGTCCAACCATCGAGCTCTATGGGCATGTCTTGCATACTCATACACTATGCTGTCACGAAATATAGGCATAAACTGATACATTGGAATCTTTTCAATAACCAATTCACACCTCTTTTCTTCTTTACCATCTTTTTTATTGTATGCCACTATTTTATACTTGCCAGACTCTACTAGTTCATTTCCAATCGCATGTGTTCTTTCCATATGTTCACATATTGGCAAATGTTGCAAGCCATCGCAACGATGACATGTGCCATCCAAGCATAATTTCTTGTAGAATATTTGACCTTCCTCTCTTTCACATAAAATTCTTGATATGAAGTCTCTTGAAGATGTTGGTGGGGCACATATGGCACAACCTTGCAAATCATTGTCAGTATGCATATCTAAACATATAGACCTATAAGCATCAAAATAGTTAGAAAATTTAATATGTAATCTACAACAACAAGTAGTGCGTGTGTGATTTATCTTAACATAGAAAGGTTTTAGCATTTCAAAATATCTTTGACAAATTTTAATTTGAGGATACTTCTCTAGAAATTTACCATAAAACTGTGTTTGAGTCTCATCCAAAAAATGCTTTGGATGTGACTCATGGTTCTGACTACCGATTCTCCTTACCACATCCCTTTGATTCGGAGATACCCTTGTGTAATTCTTCCAAAAGTCTTCAATTAGTGATCTCAATGCTTCAACAATTGGTTTATCTTTTCGTGGTAGTCTCCCTGAGAACGCCCATAATTCACTGGCATTAGTGTCCTCAATTCTTTGGCGTCTTCCAACGGCTCTTGATAAAGTTTTCCTATTAATTCTCAATTCTTGACTCGTCTTTCTAATGAGACGAGCTTTCCTCGTTTGACTTCTTACTATAGTCAATGTAATCACATGCCGTGTTGCATTACTATCTTTTGTGCGTGAGGTGTTACCCACACTCTCATACGCACTCATTAGATTCTTGACAATAGATTTTTTACATGAAGCCTCTGATGTGCTCAACCCAAGAATCTTCATGATAGACCTATACTTCATACTTCACATCATTTCAATGAATAGTTGACATCTTGCAGTCTTATTTAACTTTTCAAAGAACAATCTCCAAATCTTATTAGCATATCTTCTACAAGTGTGTTTTGGAATCTTACCTTCCATTGGCTGCAACATATTCTCATCAATATCAATCAAATACTTTGGCTTTCTATGCAAAATTCTAGGTGGTGTTAAGTTAGGTAAATTCATCTCAACATTAGGAATTTCATCAATATTTAAATGAGATGGGTTAGATGGCATACCTTCAATCAAAGATGGAATAGATGACATACATTGAGGTTGAGGTGGGAACGATGGCGTACCTCCTTCATCACATGTGAGTGATGATGTACTCTCAACTTGAGATGTGGTAGATGGTGTCCCTACATGTTGACTTGCAGTAGAGGACGTGTCTCCAAATATGGTATTCAAATCTCTCGTACCATGAAGTTTTTTCATTCATTCTCTTTGTGCCGCCAATACCATACCTCTTTGTGATGGTTGTGGTTCCTCTTCAATTGGTATGTCTTCATTTATTGTGTCCAATTTCCTCTTCTAACGAAGTTCCCTCATAGCCACTTCTTTCTTTCCATTCTCAGCTTCTATCTCTTCATGTGTTGGTTTAATTCTTGATCGTTTCCTCGGCATGATGGAGAATTTGTCTGTAGCATGATAAAGAGAACAATATTAGTTCCCCAAGTGTAGAATTTGTCTGTAGCATGATAAAGACCCCAAGTGTAGAAAATATACATGGCATCATGTGAGATTGTAGGCTGCTTTCTTGATTGGGAATGTGTCTATTTTAAACATGTATGATAAAGCATGATAAAGTAATTCAATCTGAAATAAGGAAAATGTAAAGAACATACATGTAAAGATTTGACATACCTAAAAAATGAAGATTCGAATGGAGAGAGTACCCAATTATGTAGTGTTTTTTCTTCTTGCATCAAACTCCTCAACAATTTGAGTTTTTCACCACTTGCTTCCTGTTCAATGTTAAATTGATAACACTCAAATATAATTACTAACAACAATACTATTAACCAATCTATGATGTTAAATTCCTAAAATTGAATCACAACTAACACTACAAAAATTAAAATTTGAATAGATATATATCAAACTTGGTGTGAAAACTATGTTATTTCCTCCTTCTCAAGTTGGTAAAGCAGAAAAGGTGGTGGAAAGATCATGCAAAGGTGGTACAGTGCGTCAAATGTGCATGTGAACTTCCCAACAGCATGAAAGCACTTCTTTTTGTCAGAGCACGCGCAGAATCAGTATGAAAATAAAGCATGTGGGCCTGGATCACGGGGGTCAACACTTTTTTACCATTTCTATAGCAAGACAAAACGTGAGCACGTTATAATGAGCTCGCATTTTGTCCTGCTATAGATTGATCACATCCTTTCCATTGATCACATCTCTTTCCAAACCTTCCCCTTTAGATTTGAATGACCACAAGGTTTTTGAGGGAGAACTTTTCCTATTTCTTGCAAGAGCTTGCCAGATGCTTCGCCATATGATAGGCATAACAATGAAGGGGCAAGCCCTTGTAATCAAGTTCTTAATAGAAAATGCCCTCATAATCAACCCTAAACCCTATCCCTAAACCCTCAACATTATACCTTAAACCCTAATCCCTCAGCCCTCAACCCTAAACCTTATCCCTAAACCGTAATCCCTCAACCCTCAACCCTTATCTATCATCCCTCAACTCTAATCCCTCATCCCTAAACCCTAAATGCTATCCCTATTCCTAAACCCTCAACAGGCTCGATACTATACCTTAAACCCTAATCCCTTATCCCTAAACCCTCCAACCCTATCCCTAATCCTTATACCCTCCACACTCTACTTTAACCCTAATCCCTCGACCCTTAACCCTATCCCTTAAACCTTGACCCTCGAACCTCGACCCTCAACCCTCAACCCTCAATGTCAAACCCTAATCCCTCAACCCTTAACTCTGATCCCTCGAAGCTCAACCCTATCCCTAAGCCCTAAACCCTCAACCGTCAACCCTCAACATCAAATCCTAATCCCTCAATCCTTCACTCTAATCCCTCAACCCTAAACCCTCAACACCATACCTTAAACCCTAATCCCTCAGCCCTCAACCCTAAACCTTATCGCTAAACCCTAATCCCTCAACCCTAATCCGTCATCCCTCAACTCTAATCCCTCATCCCTAAACCCTAAATGCTATCCCTATTCCTAAACCCTCAATAGACTTGATACTATACCTTAAACCCTAATCCCTTATCCCTAAACCCTCCAACCCTATCCCTAATCCTTATACCCTCCACACTCTACTTTAACCCTAATCCCTCGACCCTCAACCCTATCCCTAAACCCTTGACCCTCGAACCTCAACCCTCAACCCTAAACGTCAAACCCTAATCCCTCAACCCTTAACTCTGATCCCTCGATCCTCAACCCTATCCCTAAACCCTAAACCCTCAACCCTCAATGTAAAATCCTAATCCCTCAACCCTCAATGTAAAATCCTAATCCCTCAACCCTTCACTCTAATCCCTCAACCCTAAACCATCAACACCATACCGTAAACCCTAATCCCTCAGCCCTCAACCCTAAACCCTAATCCCTCAACCCTCAAAACTAATCTGTCATCCCTCAACTCTAATCCCTCATCCCTAAACCCTAAATGCTATCCCTATTCCTAAATCCTCAACAGACTCGATACTATACCTTAAACCCTAATCCTTTATCCCTCAACCCTCTAACCCTATCCCTAATCCTTATACCCTCCACACTCTACTTTAACCCTAATCCCTCGACCCTCAACCCTATCCCTAAATCCTTGACCCTCAAACCTCAACCCTCAACCCTCAATGTCAAACCCTAATCCCTCAACCCTTAACTCTGATCCCTCGACCCTCAACCCTATCCCTAAACCCTAAACCCTAAACCCTCAACCCTCAACGTCAATCCTAATCCCTCAACCCTTCACTCTAATCCCTCAACCCTAAACCCTATCCCTAAACCCTCAACACTATACCTTAAATCCTAATCCCTCAACCCTAACCCTAAACCCTAATCCCTCAACCCTCAACCCTAATCTGCCATCCGTCATCCCTCAACTCTAATCCCTCATCCCTAAACCCTAAACGCTATCCCTATTCCTAGACCCTCAACAAGCTCGATACTATACCTTAAACCTTAATCGCTCTACCCTCGACACTCTTATTTAACCCTAATCCCTTGACCATTAACCCTATCCCTCAACCTCAACCCTCAACCCTCAACCCTCAACCCTCAACCCTCAACCCTCAACTCTCAACATTAAACCCTAATTCATCAACCCTAAACCCTAATCCCTCAAACCTAAACCATATCCCTAAACCATCAACCCTCAACACTATACCTTAAACCCTAATCCTATCCCTCAACCCTTAACCCGTAAAACTTAAACCCTATCCCTACACCCTCAACACTTGACACTATATCTTAAGCCTTAAACTTTCATCCCTAAAGCCTCAACCCTCAATCCTGAAACCTTCAACCCTAAACCCTATCCCTAATCCCTCTGCCCTCGACACTCTAGCCCTAACCTCGACATTAAGCCCTAATTCGTCAACCCTAAACCCTAATCCATCAACCCTAAACCCTATCCGTAAACCCTCAAACCTCAACACTATACCTTAAACCCTAATCCCTCAACCCTAACCCTAAACCTTATCCCTAAACCCTAATCCCTCAAGCCTCAACCCTAATCTGTCATTCGTCATCCCTCAACTCTAATCCCTCATTGCTAAACCCTAAATGCTATCCCTATTCCTAGACCCTCAACAGGCTCGATACTATACCTTAAACCCTAATCCCTCTACCCTCGACACTCTTATTTAACCCTAATCCCTTGACCCTCAACCCTATCCCTCAACCTCAACCCTCAACCCTCAACCCTCAACACTCAACACTCAACCCTCAACATTAAACCCTAATTCATCAACCCTAAACCCTAATCTCTCAAACCTAAACCCTATCCCTAAACCATCAACCCTCAACACTATACCTTAAACCCTAATCCCTATCTGTCAACCCTTAAGCCTTAAAACTTAAACCCTATCCCTACACCCTCAACACTTGACACTATATCTTAAGCCTTAAACCCTCATCCCTAAAGCCTCAACCCTTAATCTTTAAACCTTCAACCCTAAACCCTATCCCTAATCCCTCTACCCTCAACACTCTAACCCTAACCTTGACATTAAACCCTAATCTGTCAACCCTAACCCGTAATCCGTCAACCCTAAACCCTCAACCCTCAACACTATACCTTAAACCCTAATCCCTCAACCCTAACCCTAAACCTTATCCCTAAACCCTAATCCCTCAACCCTAATCCGTCATCCGTCATCCCTCAACTCTAATCCCTCATCCCTAAACCCTAAACGCTATCCCTATTCCTAGACCCTCAACAAGCTCGATACTATACCTTAAACCCTAATCCCTCTACCCTCAACACTCTTATTTAACCCTAATCCCTTGACCATTAACCCTATCCCTCAACCTCAACCCTCAACCCTCAACCCTCAACTCTCAACATTAAACCCTAATTCATCAACCCTAAAGCCTAATCCCTCAAACCTAAACCCTATCCCTAAACCATCAACCCTCAACACTATACCTTAAACCCTAATCCCTATCCCTCAACCCTTAACCCTTACAACTTAAACCCTATCCCTACACCCTCAACACTTGACACTATATCTTAAGCCTTAAACCCTCATCCCTAAAGCCTCAACCCTCAATCCTTAAACCTTCAACCCTAAACCCTATCCCTAATCCCTCTACCCTCGACACTCTAACACTAACCTTGACATTAAACCCTAATTCGTCAACCCTAAACCCTAATCTGTCAACCCTAAACCCTAATCCGTCAACCCTAAACCCTCAACCCTCAACACTATACCTTAAACCCTAATCCCTCAACCCTAACCCTAAACCTTATCCCTAAATCCTAATCCCTCAACCCTAATCCGTCATCCATCATCCCTCAACTCTAATCCCTCATCCCTAAACCCTAAACGCTATCCCTATTCCTAGACCCTCAACAGGCTTGATACTATACCTTAAACCCTAATCCCTTATCCCTAAACCCTCCAACCCTATCCCTTATCCCTTAACCCTCATGATTAATAGCCTTGAACATAAAAAATTTAAGGGGAACATAACGCGAGTGCGTATAACCCGCTTGCATTATGTCAAACATGACAAACAATAGACTTGCGGGAAAGGAAAAATGCAAAGCAAAACATAACGCGAGCGCGTTATAACGCGCTCGCGTTATGTCTTGCTTTGGGAATCCCAAGCCTTGGGCTTGGGATTTGCTTTGAATTTCCAACTCAAAGGCTTGGAGTGCCTTATGAACAGTCACAGACATGTTTTTCCATATTCTTCAAAATTTCACATAATTTCGTTCGTGCTAACCCTCAGATTTGTACGTGTTTCAAGGTCAAACAAATCAAACACCTGGGTAATGTTAGGATTTCTCTTAGCTATTTGACGATGTGAATTTTTTCACATTTTAACAATGTTAAGCCTTTCATCTTTAATTTCTTTTGTTTGTGTGTCCGTTTTTGGGCAAAAACCACTGTTTGGTCTTTTTTTCATTGTAAATTAACTATTCATTCAAATTTCAAAAAAATTACATATTTAGAAACTAGACTCCATTCAACAAATATTAAAAAAAGAAAAAAAAAAATTCAATTAGTTTTCAAAATTTATACGGGTAGCACGGCCAAAATTCTATTTTTTAGGATGTGTCCACTTTGAAAATTAGTAAAAAATCAAATATTCATCAAAAAATTATCAAAAAATTGGGCATAAACTACATGCTATTAGCTAATTTCTCATTGAAGCGATTTTAAAAATACCAAAAAAGAGTTGACCTTTTGAGGGAGCCACAAAACATGCTATGTTATGTTTTTTTGACAGAAACAACACCAATTTCTGTGACTCCCTCTTTTGAACCCCTTAATCTATTCCATTTTTAAAAAAAATAGAAGTTTAGAAAGTAGACTCGGAGCACTACGAACATTGTTTTAGTTGCATCTCCAAATTTTGAGTGTAACTATGCTCAATTTCTCATCCAAGGCAAATATTTCCTGATTTCAGAAAAAAAGTGGCCACTTAAGACCCCTTTTTGCCCCCCCATCTTCTTGCACTTACCCTTATACTTGTTCCATGTGGAAAAATAAAACATTATTTTGCATATGGAATAATTTGAAGTATACATAGTTTGTAAAATTGAGTTGCTAAGAGCAACAAATAGGGGGTGTATTTTGGAATATATACTAGTAATTGATGGGAAATTAGTGTTATAAATGAAGGTGAAAATATATAGAATGGAAATATGATTACAAGTGTAAGTATTAATGTATTGCAAAATCCAATCAAGATTATAGGAAATCAAATCAACAATACAAATAAATAAAGGAACAAAAGAACTGAACACAAAACATAGTGATTACATGGAGAAACCCATTTGGGAAAAACTCCACACAAGAAGTCATGCACTAGTCTATATTAACTTCAATAGAGTTTACAATACATCACTAACAACCTCCTCTTCAATATTCAATCTAGTAGCACCTATTTTTTAGTCTCAACTCTCTTTACCTCTACACAACTATAATACAATATCTCCATAAAGGGGTTGACTTCTAAGGAAAGAAAAGCCAACATAACCTCTAATGTCATATTTGTTACCTAATGATGAAAGGTCTAGATTTATAATGACAAAATATATATAAAATATGGCATTCAAGGGCGCTGCCCCCAAACCCCCATTAGGGAATGCGGCCATCAGACCCCCCATAGAGGGGGTGAGCCCCCTGAACCCCATACAGGGGGTACCGCCTGCATCCCCTAGATAACCATCATCTGTCAGGTACTAGGATCAAACATGTGGTTGAAACAAGATTGTTACTTGGTGAATGCTTCATCCCTTATGAATGATTTACAAATAATATTAGGTGTAGTTAAATACATAGGATTTACAAGGTTGATGGCACCTTAATCCTAACATTCTCCCACTTGACATCATATATTATAAATACATCTATACGAAAACATAAAACAACTAAGCACTAGGAACAACTCCCATGGCCTTCTTGCACCGGGTAAACTTTTTTGTGCTCATAGATTTAGTAAGTGAATCTACAACATTTTCCTAGGGGTCAACCTTCTTCAACTCAATTTGATAATTAGCAATCATTTCATGAACAAAATGGAATTGAAAATCCACATTTTTAGTCCGTGCATGATACATGGGGTTCTTGGACAAACATATTGCACTTTGGCTATCACAACCAATTTGAATTATCTTGCAATCAAAACGAATACTTGTACACAATCTCTATAACCAAACTGCTTCCTTGGATACAATGAGTAGTAGCCATATACTCTTCTTTGGTGGTGGATAAATAAATGAAGGACTACCTTTTAATCATCCAACTCACAGCTCCTCCAAACAAATTAAACACATAGCCACTGTTGGCAAGAGATAGAGTAGTCATTAGAACATACCACAATCTAGGTCGCAAGTGATGTTATCCTTATATAGCCTCTTAATACCTTTTCATGGTGTCTTTCCCTTATGTCCATTCATAATCACTCTTCATTATCTTCTTCCCATGAATTAACCCTTTCCTTTATGATATTTATCCTTATTATAGCTTATTTAGGTGTGTTAAGGTGTGTTTAACTCTATTTAAGGCCTATATAATGGATATATGAGTCTAGAAATGATGCAAAATACATGTGCGGTACCACACAACTTGCTATATCCTACCAAGATTCTCCTCAGACCTAAAACATTGTCTTGTCCTTAAGACATCCTAGTGAAACCACTTATATCCTTCATAATTTCATTTCTTTCCATGGTTCTTCCTCAGCAACAACCCTCTTGATATGCTCTAATTCTTCCTCAGTAGAAACCCTTTTGGCGCACTCAGCAGTACCCTCTTTGGTGTGCTCTATTTCTTCTTTCTTGTTTTTTTCTAATCTTTTCCAATATTTTTTTTGTGGTCAACTCCATCATTTGTTCAATGTCATCTTTAATCTACCTTAACTTCTTGTTTTCTTCTTTTACCATGGGTGTAAATGATTTGGAATTTCATTGATCCTTTTATGCATCCCATTTTGTTTATCCTTGTCCTACATTGATTAGTCACATCTTTTCATTTGTTGTACCCTAGGTGCCTAACCCCCTCTCACAAATCTAGGGTCTAAAAGAATATTCCATAGATTATAAAAAAATTATGTCCTATTTATATTATTTTGTTTAACACTTCATTTTATTCCGCACTTCTCTATTTTGACGATCTTGACTTGTTCTTGCATAATTCATTTTCTATTCTGAAATGAGAATACTTATGCATGTACAACACTTTAAACATACTTGTAACTTTTTTCTAATTTGATCCATGAATCCATCAAATTCATTTGCATGCAATCTTTCACATATTCTTTCTTCAACTATGTATTCCAATACATATTTTTAGAATGATTCTTCAATCCACAAAGGCTACAAGGATGAAGATCTCAACACATTTCTTTTCTCTGTCCTTGCCTATGACAATGATAACATTGGATTTCTTGAACTAAATTGTTAGTACCCATTTTACTTGTAAAATTATATGCTTTTCCATACCCAAGACCTTCATTCTTTGATTGCACTCTTGGTTTAATGGGCTCTTTAATTCCTTGTTCATACTTTCCCAAAATATTTCTTGCATGTCCTATTCTTCTCATCAACTTAAAACCAACATTCTTTGAAGAAATTCCTATGTCATTATCATCACTAGTAAATTTTGCAAATTCAATCTCCTTGTATCTTCAACTTTACATTCATACATTCTAAAGAAGCTCCATCTATATCACACAAATCACTCATATCACATGAAACACCACAAAGTAATGGTTTAGACATTAGACATTCATTTTTCTTTATGCATGTTGCAAGTGATTGATCTAAATGATTATTTTGTTCTTTCAATTTTAATATATCATCCTTTTGTAGACTATTTTCATCTTCTAACCTTTCAACTTTTCTTTTAAATCTTCAAACAACTTCAACTTTTCTTCTAGTTCTTCATTTTTATCTTGAACTTTTTCCAATTGTTTTTCTAGATTATAGTCTTCACATAAATAATCATAATTATACATTTTTAACCACTTTATAATTTCTATTAGTGCTTTATTATCATTTTTACTTTTCATCAATTCTTCTTCCAAAAAATCTTTTTCACGCATCAAATTTTCATTTTCCCTCTTGACTCTTTTACCAACTTTTCCCATTGTGACAAATAATTCTTTTATAATTTAATTAAATTGACCATGCCTCTTATTAATAAATATTGTAACCATGTATAAGTTAACAAAAATAAAAAAAAAGTAATTCCTCCTTAACTTTGTAACACTAATTTCTTCTTTGGTATGATCTCCCTCCTTATGCAACAACAATCGAGGTTCCTATGATGGAACCAAATGTTGATAGAAAAACCTAGACTGGAGTCTAAGGTTTCATACTCTGTTATATGTAGTAAATCTCGGTGTGATGCAATAAAAAGGGAGACACTCCAAAAATTCATAGGAGAGGCTAATGTACTATATCAATTTTATCTACAGTGGCTCAAAACTAGAAAGAGTATATAAAGGATCAAATTGACAACTTGGAGGCACAAGTAGTACAATCTGTGGCTACATATGATCCAATAAAAGACATGAATGGAGAAGAAAGGGCATAGATTGGGGTGATACACACCCAACTACAACAACTACAAGATGAGAGGGAACAAATAAAGTCACATATCAAGTAGTTAAGGGAAGTACTCAGATTAAGGTTGGCTCACTTTACAGGGATATTAGGACTGGCCAAGAAGATGGCTCAAAAGATTTAGATTCCTTCTACTATTGGGGATATAGAGACAACACATATTTAGATAGAAGGCTACCTACAAGTGCTACAACAAGATCAAAAGTAGTGGGACACTACACTAACTCAACTCAAAGTAATCTACAAGAACATTCTACCCAACAACTAGTACCACATGTCTTGAGGAAAAACCATACTTTCAAAAAGGTGGGATGATGTTGGTAGGAGATAGAGTAGTCATAAAAACAAACCACAACCCACTGCAAGTGAAGTACGAAGGACATGGCTGACATATATGATAGTATTTAGGGTGTTTTGTAAGGGATATGTCCCTATTACATATAAATATGTAAAGATATGTAAGGATAGGATGATGTAAGTAAGAAGTAAGAAGTAAGAGAGAGGATAGGTAGGAATACACTGTGCAGAGCAAAGACTAAGACTTGCCTTTTGTTTATGGATATCAATGATTTGTATGTCTAATCTAATCTAACTGTACTATGTTGTTTTTAATGCAATGATCTAGACTTGTATCACTGTCACATCTAGGGTATAAATAAACTCAAAGAATTGACTCAAGCTTAGATCTCTAGATTGTGATCTTCCATTTCTTTCCAATAACCACTAGTGGACCTTTGACTATCCAAGTCACCCACCCATTATACATCAACAAAACCTAGTATGTCTAATTTCTTATCCACACTATAGTACCAAAAATAAAGAAATAGTAATTAGAAGTACCACACAAATATCTTAACACCTTTTTTGCATAATTCCAATGTTGTATACCAGGGTTAGACATAAACCTGCTCAAAACTCCCATTGTTTGAGTAATATCTTCTCTATTCTAACCATTGCATACATCAAACTTCCTACAACACTAGCACATGGCACGTTAGATATATCCATTAAATCATCTTCATCCTTATGACACATATCTAATTAAAGCTTAGTACCAATTAGTAAAGAATTCTAACTAGATTGCAATCTTGCATGTTAAATCAGTGCAAAATAGTATTCGCATACTCACTTTGTGATAACTAAAGATTTCTATTACCTCTATCCCTTTTGATCTCCATTCCTAAAATATACCTAGCTTCCCCCAGATCCTTCACATCAAATGCACTTGAAAGTTGAGCTTTTGACTCACTAATCATTCCCTTATGTTACTGAAAAATAACATATCATCCACATACAAGGCAATAATCAGAATATCATCATCAATACATCAAATGTAGACACATTGATACTCTTCATTTCTAACAAAACCCAATTTCAAAACAAATAAATCAAACTTTTCATACCACATTATGGGGGGACTATTTTAAACCATAAAGAGAACTTTTTAACTTGCATATTCAATGTTCTTTCCCTTTTACCTCAAAACTTGTAGGCTACTGCATATAAATTTCTTCTTCCAGATCTCCATGCAAAAATGCAGTCTTAACATCCATTTGGTCAATTTCAAAATCATAATCTACAACAATGGATAGAAGAAATCTAATAGAATATAATTTAGTAACAAGAGATCAAATTTCACCAAAATCAACCTGAGTAACCCTTGGCTACGAGTCTAGCCTTGTACTTATATAATGACTCGTTTGCTCCAAAATTCTTCTTAAAGGCCCACTTATAGCCTATGGCCTTTCTTCCTTTGGTACATGGTACAACATCCCAGGTGTCACATGAATCCTAAGCAATCATCTCCTCCTACATCGCTAGCTACCAAGAATCTCTATCATCTGCATGAATAGATTCCTTGTAAGATCTAGGTTCATTGTTAGTACTCAATAAAGAAAATACCAAATACAAATTTGGTGAGCTATACCTATCAACTGGGTTTCATTGTCTTGTAGATCTTCTCAAGGATAAAGTAAGAGATTCTTCCTCATGTTCTTCTATATGCTCAAATTCTTTTGTAACAATAGTCTTCCTCATCTGAACTTTCACTTGAATCTTCTTTTTATTCTCCATCCCCTAATCCATCATTTTGTTCTTCCTGATGTGCATTTTCTTGCTATAAATCAAAATGCACCATCTTCTTCCTTTCTTTTTCTTCTAGCTATATAGGATAAGAAATAGCTCAAAGTTCCCTGAAAATCACATCTTTAGGAAAGATAACTTTTCTAGTTAGATGATCCCAAAGATTATAACCTTTAACATTCTCACCATATCCAATGAAGATGCATTTTTGTGCCTTTGGATTAAGCTTAGATCACTTTTCCTTAGGCACATGAACACAATCCTCATAGACAAACACCCTTGAATGTGAAATAAAAGGTTTTTTATGTGTCCGCACTTCATAAGTTGTCAAATTAAGAGGCTGACAAGGAGATCTGTTTAACAAGTAACAAGTGGTACTCAAAGCTTCTACACAAAAACATTTATCCAATTGTGCATCACTTAACATACTTCTAGCTATTTCCATTATTGTTTAGTTCATTCTTTCTACAACACCATTTTGTTGTGGTGTATATGGAGTTATCTTTTGTCTTATCATACTTGCATGCTTACAAAACTCATCAAATTTCTTAGAGAAATATTCTTCTCCATTGTCAAATCTTAATATTTTTATCTAAGTCATAGTTGGTTTTCTACTCAAACTTTAAACTCCTTAAACTCAGTGAAAACTCTAGATTTATGCTTCATAAAATAAATCCATGTGAACCTAGACACATCATCAATGAAGGTATCAAAATAACAAGGTTTGCAAATAGAATCATTATCCACAGGTCCAAACACATATGAATGACTAATATTTAACTTCTCTTCTACTCTATTACTTCTTAAAGACAGATTTTTTTTTCTATTTACCGAAAACAAAATTCTCACACAAATCAAAGTGCTCATTACAATAGGAGAAACCATTGAACAACTTTTTATTCATAATTATTTTTTTAAAAAAATTCACTTGTGTTCCCAATCTGCGGTGCCACAACATATATTTATTTTCAATAGTTTTAGTTACATTAGTTGATCTACAAAATATATTGGCCTCAAGCCTAAATAGAGTTACCATCCTTATTCCCCTGGCTACCACCAATTGGCAACCATGCCTATTAAATATTACATGCATTCTTGAATCATTCAGCTTTGAAATAGAGATAAGATTTCTAGCCAATCTAGGAATATGTAAAACACCAGGGATGGTTTTAATCCTCCCATCCTTGAAACACAACTATACCTTTCCCTGCCCAACAGTTCGATATGTAGAGTTGTCCCCAAGGTAAACATTACCTCCATCATATTTCTCATATGTGGAGAACCATTATGTTGGAATTAGGGCAGACAACTGAGAGGTGGGGTGAATCAGTTGTCTCAAAACTTTAACACTTGCTATAATTAATTCTTCTCTACCACTTATTTACAGATCATTATTATAACCATGAAAGCATGAATCAATAACACATGAGAAGAAACACAAAAATCACACTTGACACCAAGATTTTTAATTGGAAACTAGGTTAATGGAAACCATGGTGGAGGTTAGTCCAAAAAAAATAATACCCTATTAAAAGTATTACAATGGGGAAGGCATATGCCTTTGGGGTCACTACCTAGAGCTCACTGCTCAAAGAGGCTCATAGCCTATAGAAATGATTACAAGAAGATTATAGAGTGTTTGAATTGATGAATAGAATTTACTAATGCAAGAATTTAGTTCTAGTTAAGTACAAAATACAGATCTTACACACTTCATCCTTGTTCTACTCTGTTTACTGTTCTGCCATGATCTGGTCCTCATATCTCTTTTCTTTCGCACTTCTTTCGGCCTTTATCATACTTACTCCATCACACACTGCAATCACACTCCACAACACTCAAATCCATCGGCTATATATATATATATATTCACATCAAGAAATTCAATCAATTGTAGTCAGCTTCAATAAAGCTTAGAACATTTATTAAGCACTCTAACCTATTAGCTAAATCTATGCACAAATATCAATGCGGACCAAAAACTTGTGTTCCCAGATCATCAATCATGTCAGGCAATACCACTGATTATCACTAATTGCTTATCCAACAACTTTTCTACATCTGAACCAAGATCAAATACTAGGTCACCTTGTTCTTCTTCTGACTGTGATAACTAACTGGAAGCTGATACTCAAATCCTTATAACTTTTGAATCCTTTATCTCCAGAGGCTAAATCTCTGGTTTAGATATTCTTGACAATCCTTATCACTCCCTTAGATTTGCAGCACACTGTGATTTACTACGGGAGAGATATGGACCAAAATACCAGACCCTGTCACATGCTCTATTTCTAACATCCGGACTTAGACAAATCTTCATTCTGACTTCTAGTATGAAGAAATCATGAAATGCAAATATGTAAGGTTGACTTAGTTTCCATCAATGACAACACCTATCATGCGTAGCAGTGTCTCTTGCCAACAATCTCCCCCTTTGACATTGATGGCAATACTTAGTGAAAAATGATTAAGTGTCGAAACAACTCCCCCTTTCTATGTATATTTATGCTTTTCACTATTTTCCAATGCTCCCCTTTTCCTAGATTCCTCATTTTTCACTGCTCTCCACTCCCCCTTTGACATCAATGGCAAAGGGTGGGATCTGGAAACCAAAATTTACACAAAAATTTTATATACTAGGCCGCATATGTACAAACAATCCTTAAGTCCTATTTACATATACTTGAGTACATCTCCAAAAATGTTCTTCCATTTTTCCAACTTGCTATCCCACCTCTTCTTCATGGTGTTCAAAATTGAGATATGGCCATTGAATAGGAAATCTTGTGATTCTGTCATTTGCAGATCAATGGGATCACTTGATTGAGCAGCAGTTTGGGCTTCAGTTAAGGCATTGAACATTTCTTCCATTTTGGGGGAAATTAGTCCCGAGAGTGCACTCATCCTTGCCTCAATGTTCTACTTTTCTTTTGTCAATCTCTTTTTTTTTAGGAGATATTTCAAATCATGTGGAAAGATTCTATATTATCCTTTTCACATAGTTGTAAATTTCCATGGAGCCACTCCAACTGCTTAAATTTAAGTAGAAAAACAACTTAAGCAACCCCATGGGAACATAGGGTAATTCTTATAGACACTCATTTATACATGAATAAAATGATTAATGAAATGCTAAATTTGCTTTGTTCGACACTATAAATTTGGAGGGAAATGTAAAGTGAAAGGCATCCCTGAACAACAAACAAGGTCAAAAATGAAGTTTTCCTATTTAAAAATAAAGTTACTATTTACCATCTTTGTAGATTAATGTGGTGAAAGGGGGACTAGTAAACTACTCTCTTGAACGCAAGTCCCGGCTTCAAATCCTGAAATATTTACAGTTATCACGTTATTTATGACCATATAACTTTATCAATGACAAACTTTAAAATCATCATTTAAACTATGAACAAGTTTGCTAGAATAAAAATGAAAGGCTTAATTTCAATTGATTGAAATCAACATTAAACCAGAAATTCCAGATAGTCTGCTAAACAAAAACTCAAATTAACATCACAGATTATGTTAGAATAAGGCAAAAATAAGCTTAAGAATATGTATTCTACTTTCTAATGCACGTTTTTCCTAATAACTGCATAAACAACGTAACACAAATTTAAACATAAGGTCAGGAGTACATCTTTCGTATCAGATGCAGGTTTTTTCCTAATGCAACTGCACCAACACTCTTAACTCAAATGGAAATCTGTCACACCGGCCTATCATTAATTCTTATTATGTAACCCTTAATGCAAACCCTGACAGCCATTAGTAAAAAACTCGATGCAGCGGTCCCTAAATCGTAATAGCAGAGCTGCAGACTGCCCCAAAAGGCATTGAAGCATGCCAACACACCCAAAAACCCAAAAACTGTGAAATCTTTAAAAATAAATGATAAATTTTCAGTATTAAATATCTTCTGTCAGAATTTGGTAGATGTTTTGGGGTTGTGTCAAGATTTACATTCACGTTCCGCATCATAGGTAATTTATATTCAGAGATTGTGTCGAGGATTTAAGGCCTGTAGATTGTGAAAAGCAATGGAAGCTGTACAACATCACGTCACGTAAATAGAACTACACGACAAAATGTTTTTGCAAACAAAACAATTTCTTTTTTGGGAAGACTGTGATTGTCACATCAGACCAAAAAAAAATTATTTGTCACATCATTAATGGAGGGATTAATGTACGAATAACACGATTTATTGCAGGGGGCGTTTAAATTCACCGTTTTACTTTTGTTATTTTTAACAATCAGTTATTAACGGAGGGATTAATGCGATTTGACTGTTATGGCAGGTCAAAAAGTTAAAACTGACGGCGCGGTCAAAATATTGTGGCGGTTTCATTATCATTATCATCTTTACCTTATCATGAAAAATGCTCAACGATATCTTCCATATTAAACACTGTTTGGAAGAAGATAGCTGTCAATTCATTAAAGTTAAGCTTATTACTGATTTGTTTACTCTATTTATTAGCGTCCATGATATTTGTTTACGCTATTTATTGTCATTCAAGTTGATTATCATGGACGCAAATAAATACAGTAAACAAATCAGTAATAAGCTTTAACTTCAATGAATTGACAGCTATCTTCTTCCAAACTCTGTGTGTAATGTGGAAGATATGGTTGAGCATTTTTCATGATAAGGTAAAGATGATAATCATAATGAAAACTGAAACCGTCAAAATAACTTAGCCGTGCCGTCAGTTTTAACCCTTTGACCTGCCACAACATATTTTCATTGAAGTCTATTACTGATCACCTTCCAATTTAGGGGACTTATTAATGTAAGATGAGGTACATTTTATTAAATGCAACGGATTTATAAATAGCGTTCCCTATGGAATACGGACGTTATTTTGTGTACACAATTAAAAGAATTGATGGTACATGTTAAATTGTCTTATAAACTTTCAGTGTGAAATGTAACTTATAACTTATGGAGATTTTCTCAAAGCTGGAAAACGTATGAATATAATTAATTTTGGTTTTTCATTACAAAAGTGGTGTATCTCCATCAATTTGAAAGTTTAAAAAGTATTAATTCTTAATCTGTTATTTAATTGTACTACATTATCTAGTATAGATATCTTAAATAAATTCATCTAAAAAATGTCAAGAGATATCAATTTGAAGTTATTTTATTTTACATTACAACTATTTTATTTGTTATATACATGTATACATAAATTTTATTGTAAAAATTATAGTCTAATTATAATATTCTATTTATGTTTGTTGTTTTGTATTTATATTATACTTATTAAATATTAATATTTTGACATGTAAATAGCTGTCAAATTTAAAGTAAAAGTAAGAGTTTTTGTTAACACGCCATTACACTTCCCCCCTTACTACCATTGTAGAATGCCTCTCGGCATTAATTAGAGAAATATGTCATTATTTAATTGGTTGTTTTTTAATTATTTAGGAAGTTAATTCTTTTCATTTATTTCTTTAAATTTTATAAGTAAATAAAAAATAGTTTGTTTACATTAAGCTTATTTTTTGGATATAGTAGTTGAAGTCTTTAAAGGGCCTCACCCTTGAAACTAAACAAAATTTATATATTATATCTATATCCATCGAAGAGAACTATTCCAAAACTATTATTATACTCCAAAAAACCATAACATACTAAATAGGGGAAAACATTGAAAGGCTCAAAACCCTGAATGTGCTATCACTAGTTCGAATACAACACAAAGCAACACCACCTTCAAACAAACTGCCACCTCTCTCGACTAGTTGTAACATTCTCACGATCAATCACAAAATTTTCAACCCCCATAGCCAAACCAAGCATCTCCCCTATTGGAAACATGCTTTGAAATGCCCTTGATGGTGGTGCAAGCCTTATCTCAAACCACATATCCTTTTGACACTAAGTAGGTGTCAAGAGATACCACAAAAGTCTAGTATTGAATAGTCACTTTTGAACTCTATACATCCACTGCAATGAGTGATACATAATGCTACTAACACCTTGATTGTGTCATAATAAAAGGCCGTCAAGACTTCCACTTCTTGCTAAAGCTAACCCAATTCTTCTTGCCAATACATTTTAGCTACTACCGAGTTTACAAACTTCTCCTACTCAAGCTCTATAACTTTCTTTTGCTTGGCTCCCTTGGGCTCCTCTATAATCTTAACCACCTGAATATCTCTCAATTGGTTGGGTAAGAAAGTCTTCAACAAGCAAACCTTTAATTGCATGTTGTAAGGAAATGAAAGCATCTCATAACGTATTTCTAAGAATAATGGTGTCTTCGACAGATTACAATTCTTTTCAATTGCTTCAAAAACATGCACAACTATGCCACAAAGCGGAAACAAACATTAGAACATTTCCAACATTGACCCTTAGAGGAAATGCAAGCAACAAGATCTAATTTCAACAACAGAAATGCTAACACAAAAGATAGAACAGAAGACACATATATACGTGGGGAAAACCCTTACAGGTAAAAAACCCCACACTCCAAAAGCCTAGATCGCCATTGTATTATTCAGCAACAGAAAATACAGTTACAATACAAATCTGGCACTAAGCCTTTCATGGAGATTTACATCTTGCTCCTCTGGAAAAATAACTGACAGCATAACCCTGCACAAAGTTTTCCAGCACTCGGGTTAGTCCTTCATACTGTTATCATGCCACAAATAGCACACAGTAAAGGACATCACCCTACACTCGAACTTTGTTCTCTTTCTCCTCTCTCACTCTCCTCTGTTACAATGTGTTTTTAATATCACATTATAGAAGAGAGCATTTGGTTCATATCTTAGACCGTTACAACTTCCAAAAGGTTGACAGTTCATTTTTATCCATTCACAACCGTTCGTATTCATGAGGACTAAATAGTCCCACATGCATCAGTTAACAAACACAGTAGTAGTATATATCCACGAACACACGGTAAGTTTATCATCGGCGCTTTTGCCGTCGACAACCCCAGCCGATCAAACATCAACGAACCATTGGAGTGACCAAGACCTTTGGTTAGACTTCATCCTTCTTCGTCGACAAAGTTCCTTCTGCCGATGCTAAACTCCATCGGATAGACCAAGCTCATCAGAGACCACTCCACCATCCACATCGATGGTTCCTTGTCCCACCGATACCCAAGCCTTCATCCTTCGTCAATGTAACATGAAGTACCAGAGAGACATCTTCCAGCCATGCCGATGTCACTTGTCACGCCGAACACCTTTCCATCAGATAGACCTTGTCGACGCCAACCTTCAACAGTTCATCGGAGTAACACAAGGCAATCAGAGAGAGAACTTAAGATAAGGCCGACAGCGATAGTCAAGCTGATGGACAGAACACCATCGGTGAAACATACTCCATCATTGGAACACCAACAAGTTATGCCGAAGACCCCCGTTTCATCGATAGCACATCGCAGGAACAAACTACCATCGGGGAGACACAAACGGTCAGAGTAACAAAATAAAGCAAAGCCGATGGCAACACTTTGCCCAATCGCTAAGACAAAGCTCAACTCTTGCCAATGCCTGTAATATGAGTCACAATTACTCAACATTCTCCCACTTGACGAAGGAATTACAGGAAACCATCAATGCTCCAAGTCACAGAACCAAAGTTAATACTGCCTCCACTCCACTGTGCTCACAAGCTACACAGAAGCACAATATTATCAACTTCAAAGCTTCATCCTGAACACAACCATGAAGTCATCCTCTAGAAACAAGATAGAACATCAGCTAGAACAACAATCAGAAAACTGATTGCACCCATCCAACTGAACAAAACCCACGTGACTAAAAATAACACACACAACAAGTGCTAATCCATCCAATCATCCATACCTTGAAGGTATTCATATCAACAGACTCATGCCACCTACATATACACCCATCAACTGTAAATACAAGCTCCATGTGTCAACTAGTCGAAAAAGACCAAACACATCCAAGAACTCCCACTGCATGGGTAATGCAGATCTTGAAAAAAAATCATAGCATACAAAGTCCACCAATAACATCACATAGAAAGTGTAAACATCATGTAGTACCAAGGAAACATCCACAATGATATGCAACACCTGTAATCAAATAACAACTCCTCACCACCAATCCATAACTCTCCCAAGTTCTCCACACCCAACAAAGAAAAGAGATAATAGAACTTCCATGTCATCACTCAAGAACATAAGTGAAAACACATGACCACAAACTAGTGATCACCTCAACTCCAATCAGACCTCAAACCAATGTAGTGTGAAACAAACCATCTAGGAAGATAACCAGGACTATAGAGTGTAACTCTGCACATCATATACCTGTAGACAATCCTTCTACATACACCTCTGAATGCCAACTGTGTCAAGTATGATCTCCTTCAAAATACCACAAATAACAGCATAACAAGACCCAAGCAGACATTCAATCTTAAGAGATCAAATTGAACATATGTAATCATGCAACTAACATGGATGTAAGCCTCTCTAACCAAAGAAGATCAAACTAATCCATTTCTTGTTTCAACAAATCAGCCCAAAAAACCATCTCCTAACAATCCTCATCAATGAATGATATCTTAAACTCAAATGCACAAGGAGATTAATCATGCTATCCATCTCTCACAATGAATCCTCCAGAACCATATATCAGCAGTTCAAGATCCATGTCTATGAAAGAAGGCATAAAACACCTGAGAGAAACAATGGGCAATACCTCTCAAGTAATAAACTGTCGAGTAGACCATGAGCGGGGATAAGAATGCTCCTCCAAGATATACAAGCCATCATGACTCCTCCAAGAGCAATCTCCTCATAGGTCTCTGTTGAACTCATGTCCAACCAAGGTGTAGGCTTCTCAGACTTTCTGTTGACATCTTCATCAAGAGTAACCATCAACAACACTTCTCTCATCTCAAGAGAATTACAACCTCACCTTATTCTCCATGTACCCATGGGCATATGCAAATAATCATATCATGCTAAACTCCAAATGCATCACTGTACCAACATGAAGTAATCAAGAAAAAGATCAATGCACCCAACACACAGGCTATTACCAGACCATTGTCAAAGCTCCAATCATCTGAATCAAGAACTTATCATGACATCATGATCTTATTATCTCCCTTTGGAGATTCCATGCTCCAAGTGAACATAACCATGGTCTCAAGAGCAATGTAACATGCCAAAACTCAAATGCAGAAATCAAGAAAATATCATGACATGAAACAAACCAAACTCTAAACCAACATCACCTGTCAAGTACCACCAACACCTCAGCCAAGGATTTCATGAATCCTCCATGACTCCAAGATGTTACACATCCTCAAATAGTGCCTGCGAAAGAACCCTTCTACAGCAACAGGATCTAAGAGCTCCTCCTAGTAACACCTGCAACACTAAAGAAGATCATTCACCACTAAGTGATGAATCTGCATTCATTGCTAAAGCTCCCCCTAAACTGTGGCAACCAATCTTTCCAAGCAACATGACCAAACATCTCCTAATCTGAAAATCCTCCAGGTCCACACATTAACATGTCCATGTGACAATAAAACCAAGTGGCACCAAGATCTCCAAACCAAGGAAATACAACATCACTATCAAAAGCTTACACTGAACTGTGTATTCAAGCTATACATGAAATCATGATACACATGCTACAAATTACTGACTATTCAGGTACTTTACACTATCCACCCTTTTATCCCAATGCAATCACACCAATGCACAAGTGACCATAGACAAGGCCATCTAACAAGTCTACATAAACACTGAACGATCTTGTGAATATAGACAGTCCACATCTGAGTCATCTCACTGTAGCTTAATAGGTGGCCATCCCACAAAACTACATAACTCATAGATCCAATCAAAGCACCACACAATCTCACTATCGCACTAAAAACTACAAAACTCAGATCTCAATAGGTAAATAACCATGTAGACAACATGACAAAAAAACCAAATTACTTACAATCTAATTTGCCAAACCAGTCCACAACCTAAGCACCATAGTCAAAGAATCCATAAGAGCATCACCACAAAAATGTTGAGTGACTTATAATGTACCAACACTCCCACAAGACTGCAACTATCTCATCCAGCAACACCCCAAAAATAGGGTCTAGAAAATAGCTCAACTGCAGCTTCAACAAAACCACAAGTTTTTCTCTTGACCGTGTAAAACCTGTAAAACCACTGTGTTTGAAAAACACCCATGCACATCCACTCCACTTCACATCTGGATGACTCAAAAGTTTGCAACATAAACTCCATAACAGTTAAACCAGAATAATGGATCATCATGAATATGCATAACCATAGATTTTAAGGAAAAACTATAAAACCCCTCAAATCCAATAAACATGAATCTAAGTCATGCAAGTACAAAATATCCATTTAAGGAAACAACAGTTCAAGAGCTTCAGGCCTACTTGTAGACCAATTCCTCAACCACCAACATGCACATGCATCCGAGAGAATCAGGCTATTTCAGAAGCTCCCAGATCTTCTAATGATCAACTCCATAGTCTTTATGCAATTGGGGCAACAGAAACAATGCTTTCCAATACTAGGAACAAATATCCAGCATAAGCACACTTCTCCATGGCTAAGCAGCAATACAAACTTTTTCATATCACAAGGAATCCTCTCACATAGACACCCAATATGAAAGTTATTACAGAGACACAACCACAAAGCATAATCCACCCATGCAACAGGATTATACACTGTCAACTAAGAGCCTCAGGCCACATCATGACCAGCTCCAATCTCTTCATCTTCACCATCCTTCAAGCACTGCTGAAACAGAAAAAAAAGATCAACTGCCAGACTTCACTCAAAACAAGGATCAAACATCAGACGATTCCTTCAGATTTCCTCAAGCCTTTCACACTAAGAAATCATCACAGAATGAATACCCAGACCTTATACACCATGAACTCTTACATGCAAACACATGTAGCACACAAACATACATATGTGAGCAACAAAGCAGATCCCAGAAGAAGGTTCTGATACCACTTGTAAGGAAATGAAAACATCTCAGAATGTATTTCTAAGAACAGTGGTGTCTTCAACAGATTACAATTCTTTTCAATTGCTTCAAAAACACGCACAACTATGCCACAAAGCGGAAACAAACATAGAACATTTCCAACATTGACCCTTAGAGGAAATACAAGCAATAAGATCTAATTCAACAACAGAAATGCTAACACAAAAGATAGAACATAAGACACAGATATACATGGGGAAAACCCTTACGGGTAAAAAACCCCACACTCCAAAAGCCCAGATCGCCATTGTATTATTCAGGAACAGAAAATACAGTTACAATACAAATCTGGCACTAAGCCTTTCATGGAGATTTACATCTTGCTCCTCTGGAAAAATAACTGATAGCATAACCCTGCACAAAGTTCTCCAACACTCGGGTTAGTCCTTCATACTTTTATCATGCCACAAATAGCACAGAGTATAGGACATCACCCTACACCCAAACTCTATTCTCTTTCTCCTCTCTCACTCTCCTCTGTTACAATGCATTTTTCATATCACATTACAGAAGAGAGCACTCGATTCATATCTCAAACCATTTCAACTTCCAAAAGGTCGACAATTCATTTTTAACCATTCGCAACCATTCATATTCATGAGGACTAAATAGTCCCACATGCATCACTTAACAAACACAATAGTAGTATATATCCACGAACACATAGTAAGTTTATCATCAATGCTTTTGTTGCCGACGACCCCAGCCGGTCAAACATCAATGAACCATCGAAGTGACCAAGACCTTCAGTTAGACTTCGTCCTTCTTCACCGACAAAGTTCCTTCTGCCGATGCCAAACTCCATCAGATGGACCAAGCTCATCGGAGACCACTCCACCATCCACACCAATGGTTCCTTGTCTCACCGATACCCAAGTCTTCATCCTTTGTCGGTGTAACATGAAGTGTCGGAGAGACATCTTCCAGCCATGTCGATGTCACTTGTCACGCCGAACACCTTTCCATCGGATAGACCTTGCCAACACCAACCTTCAACAGTTCATCGAAGTAACACAAGGCAATCAGAGAGAGAACTTAAGACAAGGCCGACAGCGATAGTGAAGCTGATGGATAGAACACCATCGGTGAAACATACTCCATCACTAGAACACCAACAAGTTACGCCGAAGACCCCCATTTCACCGATAGCACATCATAGGAACAAACTACCATCGGGGAGACACAAACGGTCGGAGTAACAAACTAAAGCAAAGCGAATGGCAACACTCTGCCTGATTGCTAAGACAAAGGTCAACTCTTGCCGATGCCTGTAATCTGAGTCACAATTACTCAACACATGTCAAGGACAAAGTAGGTGAAAGTGGTGATGAAATCTTCCCTTAAAGCCATTTTTAGCTTGTTACTGTACTCCAAACCCTATTCTCCTAACCCTTTGCACACAAACCCTAGCGCCACTTCATTCACATAGTGTAAAATACTCCTAAGATGATATGTTGACACTTTGACATTATGTTTGATATTATTTCCTTTATATGTGCTTTTTTTATCATCATACCCACTTTCGATTGAATGCCAACACCTACAAGATAGAAAATTGAGAAAGGAAGACACTATACCCATATTGCAACAAAAGAATACCAAGAGCACTATATAGAGCTCATCTTCACAGATTCTAAAGACTCCTTAATCTCTCATGCATACTGTATTATATCTTTTGTACGCTCAAGTTGAACAAGGGTCCAATCATTTCTGACACCCTTAAGCTTTTAATTGATAATCCTTCATACATTCTAGAAGAAACCTCCTTAGATCTAAAGTAATTAATTCATTAATAAATAATCCCCTTGAAAAAATTATTACAACTAGAAGGAGATAGAGCCTCAAATAGTATGTCCAACCTAAAATCCAGGGAGAAAAAAAATTGAGGGTGATGACATATAGTTTTCTAATTCTACCCAAGTATTAGTATGAAAAATACACTTATCTATAAGAGGATCTTGCTCTATTCCCATATTACATAAATAGTCTATTGTTACATTTGAACTTATCCAACAATGATTAAATCTTAATTTAGAGAATTTTCATTTCAAACCTTGTGCTTCTTCCACAAAACAATTAAAACTTCAATTAGGACTAAATTTTTTCATAGCATTTAGATACTATTAGTGAGTCTCCCTCAATTATCACCTACTTATATTAAAGGGAAACCACTATACCCATCCCTACCATTAACACCTCCCATTCAACCTCATTGTTAGTTTTGATTCCAAAGAATAAAGATCTACCATACATTAAATTACTATTAAAGTCTGCATAATTAGCCCTCATCCCACTTTACTTGGATTACCTTTGGAATCCCCATTGAAGTTTACTTTAGCAAACCCATATGGAGGATGACTTCATAGATCCATGTCTACCTCTCTACAATTCTTTTTAATTTTTAACTTGTAGGTTACTTGAGTGCTTTCCACTTACACCTTGAACATGTGGTTTACATTGGATTTGTGAAGCATATTTGTATTGTTAATTAATAATTGGTATTCATTCAATTATATTGAGTTATAAGGAGAAATCAAATTACCCAATTTAGTGAGTTGGTTTATTATTATTAATTAATTAGAGTCTCACATTCATTTAAATAATTAAAAAGACCAAAAACAAATTCCTTTATTTGTGTTGTTTAATTAGTTTAGATTTATTTCTTGCACAAAAAATCATAAAACAACAAAAATAATTTACACCAAACAAGTACACATCTAGTGATCCAAACATAACCAAGTAAAATATTAACTTCCAAAATATTTGGTCAAAGAAATAAATAATGAAAAATCATTTTAAATAAACCTTAACAAAAAATTTAAATAGATTAACTTTCTCTCCTTATATTCAAAGGGTCATTATGGATTTTTTCAGATATGTGTCCTAGTTTGAGGCCCAAATTACTTGAATAAATCCTTAGAGAGTTAGGAGAGACTTTGTCTCCTCCCCTCACCCTTTGTGCTCAAACAATGGCTTTATTAGAAAACATCAAACTTGAAAACACTCATTTGAAATATCTACATCAAGCAAACAACTACAAAACAAACATTTATCCATAAACTACTCATAAAACATTTATCCACACACTACTCATCAAACATTTATCCACACACTACTCATCAAACATTTCCAAACATTACTTTCAAACTCATTCCCAAGAAGACCTTCCTCAAAGGGCATCTATATTATGTTTCCAAAAATACAAGAAGAACAACACAAATTTTATACAACAAGCAACCATATGTTTCTAGTAAACTTGAAATGATTTCCTCAAGCTCATTAATGGTGCTTCAAATCTACTATTACTCACCAACACTTATGCAAATTTTTCCAACAATGAGCTAGTAGAGTATCCTAACTAGTGATATCACTAATTAAAGAAGACCTTTGAAGCCCTATGATTATCAACAAATAATTGTTGAGGAACAATTTCAAAGGCTTTACATAAGTCTATAAAGAACCATAGAGGTATAGAAAGAGGGAGAGAGAGAAGGGGAGAGGGAGAGATAGATAGAGAGTGGAAGAGAAAGGGGGAAGAGAGAGGAGGGAGAGATATAGATATATTAAGAAGGGAGATGATAGAGAGAGGAATAAAGAAAGAGATATAGATTAGGGAAGAGAGAGAGAGAGACTCATCCAAATTATTATATAAAATTGTAGCACAAATTGAGAGTTATATTCTAATTTCAAATTGTTGACTTCTCATGAGGGGTGTCAAAATTAGCCCATGGTTTTGTTGAAAAGACAAGTGGTTTATAGAATGGGAATTTCTTATAGATGTAACCCTTTGCATAGTGTTTTGATGTCATTTGAATTGTATTGTAAGGATTTGTAGGCTTTTAGTTTAAGTGTATCATTTAATAAATTTCTTATGTTTCTTTCTATTTTTGTTGTGGGATTATTCATGTGGATTTGAAATAAGATTTGAAAATCAGAAGTCATGGCCAACACCCTAACAATTGAGACTGAGAAGTTAGTAAGATAAAACTTTGAGTTGTAGAAATTGAAGGTTGAAGATCTTTTCATGGATAAAGATTAGTGGATCATAATATTTTTTGCACTGAATTTTCTACCATCAGCAATGGATCAAGATGAATGGGACAAGTTGGATAGAAGAGATGGATCTACTATTAGGTTGTGTCTTTATAATTTAGTCTTGATGAATGTTGTGGACTTGAGCTAAGTCACTTTTGTAGTTCTAGATCTGATTCTTTCACTTTTAAAATTCAAATTCAAGTTAATGCCTTGTTGACCATTTCACCAGTCATTTGGATCCAACTTAGCCCATATTCTTGTTAACCTATGTCCTTCATTGTATGTAAGGAAATTCATTCACTTATTTGAAAACATCTAGATTTTGAATTATAAAGGGAATAAAAATGAAATTAGCACATAATCAAAGCATTTTATCATATCACATCAATCTATGTTCGTGTCATGGTTTCTTTTTATTTTTATGTCTTGGATCAGAGCCATAAAGTCAATTCACTAGGGGTTTGACTGAGGAGAACTTGATCCTTACAATTCAGTAAATTCCTAAATGTGTTTGTAAACACCATCTATCTTTACAAGTTTTCAAATATTAGAGATTAGGATTAGCAAAGTTCAAAAGTATGTCAATTGTCAAATCATTCTTGCAAATACAAGTTTAATGCTATGCACAAGGTTCCCTTTTACAATCATGACTATGATTGGTTCATTTCTACACTCAGATATCTGATCTAGCCAAATTCTAAGGAAAACTATCTTTAGATTTTTTCATTCTTCTTTTAACACATCTAAGAAGTTGCAATTCTAAGTTATAGTTCAAAAATTATGGTTGAAACAAAAGATAATTATCTATCAACCATAAAGAATAACTAAACTGTGTTTTTTATTTGTTGTTATTTTCAAATTTCTAAATTATATTATATGATTTGTCACAACTCTAAATTAGGTTAATTGGAGCACATTGCTTGTTGTATTCATTAAACCTAATCCCTAGTAAAGAAATATTATTATTATTTTTTACATTTTAGTGAACTTGACTTCCTTACAAAAATCAACCTAGGGTTTTTGCCTTAGGTTCTATCTTTCCATGTTAGTGTCATTATTTATATCTACCTTTATTTGTGCTTCATTGTATTAGCTTGATTAATGTTTGGGATATTATTATTTTTTATCTCTTTGATCCTTATCACATGCACCCTCCTTTATGCACTTTTATTAATAGATTTTTATCATGGATGTCTTCTGCCCCTTCCTTACCAACCTCATTTTTTATGTCCTTGTGCTTTATGATGACACATATTTTGTAGCTTGTGATAGTGACTTAGCTTCTACTTCATCCCTAATGCACTTCATATTTATAGTAATCTTGACTCATCTGATGTTGTGTCTAACAAACATTCCTTTTCGACACCTCATGATAGCTTATCATTTACATCTATGCATTCCCCTCCAAGTGCCTCTCTTGATCCACTTTTTCTTGAGGAGTCCAATGATATAGATACAAGTGTTTCACCTTCACTTACGTATAATGATAATGGACCCTCTCTTGCACATAGTGTTATACTTGGTCCATGTGGAAAAAGAAAACATTATTTTGCATATGGAATAATTTGAAGTATACAAGTTTGTAAAATTGAGTTGCTAAGAGCAATAAATAGGGGGTGTATTTTGGAATATATACTAGTAATTGATGGGAAATTAGTGTTATAAATGAAGGTGAAAATATATAGAATGGAAATATGATTACAAGTGTAAGTATTAATGTAGTACAAAACCCAATGAAGATTATAGGAAATCAAATCAGCAATACAAATAAATAAAGGAACAAAAGAACTGAACACAAAACATAGTGTTTACATGGAGAAACCCTTTTGGGAAAAACTTCACACAAGAAGTGATGCACTAGTCTATATTAACTTCAATAGAGTTTAAAATACATCACTAACAACCTCCTCTTCAATCTTCAATCTAGTAGCACCTATTTTTTAGTCTCAAATCTCTCTACCTCTACACAACTATAATACAATATCTCCATAAAGTGGTTGACTTCTAGGGAGAGAAAAGCCAACATAACCTCTAATGTCATATTTGTGACCTAATGATGAATGGTCTATATTTATAATGACAATATATATATAAAATATGGCTTTTGAGGGTGCTGCCCCCAAACCCCCATTAGGGAATGCAGCCCCCAGACCCCCATAGAGGGGGTGAGCACCCTGAACCCCATATAGAGAGTACCCTGCATCCCCTAGATAACCATCATCTGTTAGGTACTGGGATCAAACATGTGGTTGAAACAATATTGCTACTTGGTGAATGCTTCATCCCTTATGAATGATTTACAAATTATATTAGGTGTAGTTAAATACATAGGATTTACAAGGTTGATGGCACCTTAATCCTAACATTCTCCCACTTGACATCATATATTATAAATACATCTATACGAAAACATAAAACAACTAAGCACTAGGAACAACTCCCATGGCCCTCTTGCACCGCGTAAACTTTTTTGTGCTCATAGATTTAGTAAGTGAATCTGCAACATTTTCCTAGGTGTCAACCTTCTTCAACTCAATTTGATAATTAGCAATCATTTCATGAACAAAATGGAATTGAAAATCCACATTTTTAGTCCGTGCATGATACATGGGGTTCTTGGACAAACATATTGTACTCTAGCTATCACAACCAATTTGAATTATCCTGTAATCAAAACGAATACCTGTACACAATCTCTATAACCAAACTACTTCCTTGGAGACAATGAGTAGTAGCCATATACTCTACTTTGGTGGTGGATAAAGAAATGATGGACTATCTTTTAATCATCCAACTCACAGCTCCTCCAAACAAATTAAACACAACCACTATTGGCAAGAGATAGTGTAGTCATCAGAACATACCACAATCTAGGTTGCAAGTGATGTTATCCTTATATAGCCTCTTAATACCTTTTCATGGTGTCTTTCCCTTATGTCCTTTCATAATCACTCTTAATTATCTTCCTCCCATGAATTTACCCTTTCCTTTATGATATTTATCGTTATTATAGCTTATTTAGGTGTGTTAAGGTGTGTTTAAGTCTATTTAAGGCCTATATAATGGATATATGAGTCTAGAAATGACGCCAAATACATGTGCGGTACCACACAACCCACTATATCCTACCAAGATTCTCCTTAGACCTAAAACATTGTCTTGTCCTCAAGACATCCTGGTGAAACCACTTATATCCTTCATGATTTCATTTCTTACCATGGTTCTTCCTCAGCAACAATCCTCTTGACATGCTCTAATTCTTCCTCAGTAGCAACCCTTTTGGCGCACTCAGCAGTACCATCATTGGTGTGCTCTATTTCTTCTTTCTTGTTTTTTCCTAATCCTGTCCAATATTTTTTTGTGGTCAGCTCCATCATTTGTTCAATGTCATCTTTAATCTACCTTAACTTCTTGTTTTGTTCTTTTACCATGGGTGTAAATGATTTGGAATTTCATTGATCCTTTTATGCATCCCATTTGGTTTATCCTTGTCCTACATTGATCAGTCACATCTTTTCATTTGTTGTACCCTAGGTGCCTAACCCCCTCTCACAAAGCTCGGGTCTAAAAGAATATTCCACAGATTATAAAAAAATTATGTCATATTTATATTATTTTGTTAACGCTCTTTTTATTCTGTACTTCTCCCTTTTGACGATCGTGACTTGTTCCTGCATAATTCATTTTCTATTCTAAACTGAGAATACTTATGCATGTACAACACTTTAAACATACTTGTAACTTTTTTCTAATTTGATCCATGAATCCATCAATAATTAATTTGCATACAAAATTTCACATATTCTTTCTTCAACTATTTATTCCAATACATATTTTTAGAATGATTCTTCAATCCGCAAAGGCTACAATGATAAAGATCTCAACACATTTCTTTTCTATGTCCTTGCCTATGACAATGATAACATTGGATTTCTTGAACTGAATTGTTAGTACTCGTTTTACTTGTAACATTATATGTTTTACCATACCCAAGACCTTCATTCTTTGATAGCACACTTGGTTTAATGGGCTCTTTAATTCCTTGTTCATACTTTCCCAAAATATTTCTTGCATGTCCTATTCTTCTCATCAACTTAAAACCAACATTCTTTGAAGAAATTCCTATGTCATTATCATCACAACTAGTAAATTTTGCAAATTCAATCTCCTTGTATCTTCAAATTTACATTCATACATTCTAAAGAAGCTCCAGCTATATCACACAAATCACTCATATCACATGAAACACCACAAAGTAATGGTTAAGACATTAGACATTCATTTTTCTTTATGCATGTTACAAGTGATTGATCTAATTGATTATTTTGTTCTTTCAATTTTAATATATCATCCTTTTGTAGACTATTTTCATCTTATAACCTTTCTTTTCTTTTAAATCTTCAAACAACTTCAACTTTTCTTCTAGTTCTTCATTTTTATCTTGAACTTTTTCCAATTGTTTTTCTAGATTATAGTCTTCACATAAATAAACATAATTATACCTTTTTAACCACTTTATAATTTCTACTAGTGCTTTATTATCATTTTTACTTTTCATCAATTCTTCTTCCAAAAAATCTTTTTCATGCATCAAATTTTCATTTTCCTTCTTAACTCTTTTACCAACTTTTCCCATTGTGACAAATAATTCTTTTATAATTTTATTAAATTGACCACGCCTCTTAATAATAAATATTGTAACCATGTATAAGTTAACAAAAATAAAAAAATTTAATTCCTCCTTAACTTTGTAACACTAATATCTTCTTTGGTATGATCTCCCTCCGTATGCAACAACAATCGAGGTTCCTATGATGGAACCAAATGTTGATAGAAAAACCTAGACTAGAGTCTAAGGTTTCATACTCTGTTATATGTAGTAAAGCTTGGTGTGATGCAATAAAAAGGGAGACACTCCAAAAATTCATAGGAGAGGCTAATGTACTATATCAATTTTATCTACAGTGGCTCAAAACTAGAAAGAGTATAAAGGATCAAATTGACAACTTGGAGGCACAAGTAGTACAATCTGTGGCAACATATGATCCAATAAAAGACATGAATGGAGAAGAAAGGGCATAGATTGGGGTGATACACACCCAACTACAACAACTACAAGATGAGAGGGAACAAATAAAGTCACATATCAAGTAGTTAAGGGAAGTAGTCAGATTAAGGTTGGCTCACTTTATAGGGATATTAGGACTGGCCAAGAAGATGGCTCAAAAGATTTAGATTCCTTCTACTATTGGGGATATAGAGACAACACATATTGCAATAGAAGGCTACCTACAACTGCTACAATAAGATCAAAAGTAGTGGGACACTACACTAACTCAACTCAAAGTAATCTACAAGAACATCCTACCCAACAAATAGTACCACATGTCTTGAGGAAAAGGCATACTTTCAAAAGGATGGGATGATGTTGGTAGGAGACAGAGTAGTCATAAAAACAAACCACAACCTACTGCAAGTGAAGTGCGGAGGATTGGGCTAACATATATGATAGTATTTAGGGTGTTTTGTAAGGGACATGTCCCTAGTACATAGAAATATATAAAGATATGTAGGGATAAGATGATGTAAGTAAGAAGTAAGAAGTAAGAGAGAGGATAGGTAGGAATATACTATACAGAGCAAAGACTAAGACTTGCCTTTTGTTTATGGATATCAATGATTTGTATGTCTAATCTAATCTAACCGTACTATGTTGTTTTTACCACAATGATCTAGACTTGTATCACTGTAACATCTAGGGTATAAATAGACTCAGATAATTGACTCAAGCTTAGATCTCTAGATTGTGATCTTCCATTTCTTGCCAATAACCACTAGTGGACCTTTCACTATCCAAGTCACCTACCCAATATACATCAACAAAACCTAGTATGTCTAATGTCTTATCCACACTATTAGTACCAAAAGTAAAGAAATAGTAATTAGAAGTACCACACAAATATCTTAACACCCTCTTTGCATAATTCCAATGTTGTATACCAGGGTTAGACATAAACCTGCTCAAAACTCCCATTGTTTGGGCAATATCTTGTCTATTACTAACCATTGCATACATCAAACTTCCTACAACACTAGCACATGGCACATTAGATATATCCATCAAATCATCTTCATCCTTAGGACACATATCTAATAAAAGCTTAGTACCAATTAGTAAAGATTTCTAACTAGATTACAATCTTGCATGCTAAATCCGTGCAAAATAGTATTCGCATACTCACTTTGTGATAACCAAAGCTTTCTGTTACCTCTATCCCTTTTGATCTCCATTCCTAAAATATACCTAGCTTCCCCTAGATCCTTCACATCAAATGCACTTGAAAGTTGAGCTTTTGACTCACTGATCATACCCTTAGTGTTACTGAAAAATAAAATATCATCCACATACAAGGCAATAATCAAAATATCATCATCAATACATCAAATGTAGACACATTGATACTTTTCATTTCTAACAAAACCAAATTTCCAAACAAATAAATCAAACTTTTCATACCACATTCTGGGGGGACTATTTTAAACCATAAAGAGAACTTTTTAACTTGCATATTCAATGTTCTTTCCCTTTTACCTCAAAACCTATAGGCTATTGAATATAAATTTCTTCTTCCAGATCTCCATGCAAAAATACAGTCTTAACATCCATTTGCTCAATTTCAAAATCATAATCTACAACAATGGATACAAGAAATGTAATAGAAGGTAATTTAGTAACAAGAGATAAAATTTCACCAAAATCGACTCCCTCTCTCTAGGAGTAACCCTTGGCTACGAGTCTAGCCTTGTACTTATATAATAACTCATTTACTCTAAAATTCTTCTTGAAGGCCCACTTATATCCTATGGCCTTTCTTCCTTTGGTAAATGGTACAACATCCCAGGTGTCACATGAATCTTAAGCCATCATCTCCTCCTACATCGCTAGCTACCAAGAATCTCTATCATCTGCATGAATAGATTCCTTGTAAGATCTAGGTTCATTGTCAGTACTCAATAAAGAAAATACCCAATAGAAATTTGGTGAGCTATACCTATCAATTGGGTTTCATTGTCTTGTGGATCGTCTTAAGGATAAAGTAAGAGATTCTTCCTCATGTTCTTCTATATGCTCAAATTCTTTTATAACAATAGAGTCTTCCTCATCTGAACTTTCACTTGAATCTTCTTCTTATTCTCCATCTCCTAATCCATCATTTTGTTCTTCATGATGTGCATTTTCTTGCTATAAATCAAAATGCATCATCTTCTTCCTTTCTTTTTCTTTTGGCTATATAGGATAAGAAATAGCTCAAAGTTCCCTGAAAATCACATCTCTAGGAAAGATAACTTTTCTAGTTAGACGATCCCAAAGATTACAACCTTTAACATTCTCACCATATCCAATGATGATGCATTTTTGTGCCTTTGGATCCAACTTAGATCACTTTTCCTTAGGCACATGAACAAAATCCTCATAGCCAAACACCCTTGAATGTGAAATAAAAGGTTTTTTATGTGTCCACACTTCATAAGTTGTCAAATCAAGAGTCTTACAAGGAGATCTGTTTAACAAGTAACAAGTGGTACTCAAAGCTTCTACCCAAAAACAATTATCCAACTGTGCATCACTTAACATACTTCTAGTGCTTTCCATTATTGTTCGGTTCATTCTTTCTACAACACCATTTTGTTGTGGTGTATACGGAGTTGTCTTTTGTCTTATCATACTTGCATGCTTACAGAACTCATCAAATTTCTTAGAGAAATATTCCCCTCCATTGTTAGATCTTAATATATTTATCTAACTCATAGTTGGTTCTCTACTCAGACTTTAAACTCCTTAAACTTAGTGAAAACTCTAGATTTATGCTTCATAAAATAAATCCATGTGAACCTAGATACAACATCAATGAAGGTATCAAAATAACAAAGTTTGCAAATAGAATCATTATCCACAGGTCCAAACACATAGGAATGATTAATATTTAACTTCTCTTCTACTCTATTACTTCTTAAAGATAGAATTTTTTTTCTATTTACCAAACACAAATTTCTCACACAAATCAAAGTGCTCATCAAAATAGGGGAAACCATCCAATAACTTTTTATTCATAATTATTTTTTTTTTAAAATTCACTTGTGTTCCCAATCTGTGGTGGCACAACATAAATTTATTTTCAATAGTTTTAGTTACATTAGTTGATCTACAAAATGTATTGGCCTCAAGCCTAAATAGAGTTCCTATCCTTATTCCCCTAGCTACCACCAATTGGCAACCATGCTTATTAAATATTACATGCATTCTTGGATCATTCAACTTTGAAATAGAGATAAGATTTCTAGCCAATCTAGGAATATGTAAAACACCAGGGATGGTTTTAATCCTCCCATCCTTGAAACACAACTATACCTTTCCCTGCCCAACAGTTCAATATGTAGAGTTGTCCCCAAGGTAAACATTACCTCCATCATATTTCTCATATGTCGAGAACCATTCTGTTGGAATTAGGGCAAACAACTGAGAGGGGGGGTGAATTAGTTGTCTCAAAACTTTAACACTTGCTGTAATTAATTCTTCTCTACCACTTATTTACAGATCATTATTATAACCATGAAAGCATGAATCAATAACACATGAGCAGAAACATAAAAAACACACTTGACACCAAGATTTTTAATTGGAAACCAGGTTAAGGGAAACCATGGTGGAGGTTAGTCTAAAAAAAATAATACCCTGTTAAAAGTATTACAATGGGGAAGGCACATGCCTTCGGGGTCACTACCTAGAGCTCACTGCTCAAAGAGGCTCACAGCCTATAGAAATGATTACAAGAAGATTATAGAGTGTTTGAACTGATGAATAGAATTTACTAATGCAAGAATCTAGTTCTGGTTAAGTACAGAATACTGATCTTACACACTTCATCCTTGTTCTACTCAATTTACTGTTCTGCCATGATCCGGTCCTCAGATCTCTTTCGCACTTCTTTCTACCTTTTTCATACTTAGTCCATCACACACTGCAATCACACTTCACAACACTCAAATCCATCGGCTATATATATTCACATCAAGAAATTCAATCAACTATAGTCAGCTTCAATAAAGTTTAGAACATTTATTAAGCACTCTACCTTGTTGGCTGAATCTATGCACAAATATCAATGCAGACCAAAAACTTGTGCTCCCACATCATCAATCATGTCAGCCAATACCACTGATTATCACTAATTGCTTATCCAACAACTTTTCTACATCTGAACCAAGATCAAATTCTAGGTCACCCTGTTCTTCTTCTGACTGTACTAACTAACTGGAACCTGATACTCAAATCCTTATAACTTTTGAATCCTTTATCTCTGGAGGGTAAATATCTAGATTTAGATATTCTTGACAATCCTTATCATTCCCTCAGATCTGTAGCACACTATGATTTACTATGGGAGAGATATGGACCAAGATACCAGACCCTGTCACATGCTCTGTTTCTGACATCGGGACTTAGACAAATCTTCACTCTAACTTCTAGTACGAACAAATCATGAAATGTAAATATTTAAGGTTGACTTAGTTTCCATCAATGAAAACACCTGTCATGCGTAGCAGTGTCTCTTGCCAACAATCTACCCCTTTGAAATTGATGGCAACACTTAGTAAAAAATGACTAAGTGTCAGAACAACTCCCCCTTTCTATGTATACTTATGCTTTTCACTATTTTCCAATGCTCCCCTTTTCCTGGATTCATCGTTTTTCACTGCTCTTCACTCCCCCTTTGACATCAATGGCAAAGGGTGGGATCTGCAAACCAAAATTTACACAAAAAATTTATATACTAGGCCGCATATGTACAAACAATCCTTAAGTCCTATTTACATATACTTGAGTACATCTCCAAAAATGTTCTTCCATTTTTCTAGCTTGCTATCCCAGCTCTTCTTCATGGTGTTCAAAATTGAGATATGGCCACTGAATAGGAAATCTTGTGATTCTGTTGTTCGCAGATCAATGGGATCACTTGATTGAGCTGCAGTTTGGGCTTCAGTTAAGGCATTGAACATTTCTTCCATTTTAGGGGAAATTAGTCCCCAAAGTTCACTCATCCTTGCCTCAATGCTCTACTTTTCTTTTGTTAATCTCTTTATTTCTTCAACCAGGGTGATTGCCCGACACTCCTTGCTTGCCACTAATGCTGTCACAGGATCAAAAGATTTGGATACACTAGATAGTTTCTGCTTAGACTCCTTTATTTTATCTTCAATATCCTTTATACATTTAAGACAAGATAAGAAAAATTTATATACATTTCCTCCTTCTGTAAAAGCATTCTAAATGGTCTTTACACTAGTATCTAGCACCATTCTATCTACTCCAATCAACCCCTTTAGAGCATCAAATCTCTTATTATTGAATTCATTTTGAACCTTGACCTCTGCAGACTTCTCTAGAGATTCAAAATGAGAACTTACCAAGTTTATTAGATTTTTCAATTGGCTAGATGGAGATGCTGAAGAATCCTTCTGAAGAGTGGGCATGATCTCCAAAATTCTTGATGCTAGGCCAAGTAGCTCACTAACTATGTGAGACTTCAAAATGTCTTCTCTGGCTTTATCTTGAGCAATGGAGGCCAACTTTATCTTTTGCACCGGAGATAAGGTATCAAAATTTATTGGACCTTGTATAATGTCATGATCTTCTTCAATCTGTTTGTCTCTTTCCAAAATTTCCTTCACTTCTTCTGTAGTGTCTCTTGCCCAAAATGATGATGTATCTATTTGATCCTTATCGATATTGTCAACTGGATTGTCCTGCTTGGGCTCTCCATCAACCTTTGCAATCTCTACTTAATTTTCATTTTTCTCCTTGGCCTTTTCTGCTGCTTGGTCCTCTCCTTCTTCTAATTCATGGCTTTTATTCTTCAATGAATCATCTTCAATTTGATCATCTGCTTCAACATTCATCTCTGTATCTTCTTTGTAAGATTGATCCGAAGGAGTTTGAATACCTCTTGTATCATCAGTTTCATCTATCATATTTACATCTTCCTTGTTTATTTCTTCCTCTTTTGGAATAGAGGAGTCATCTAACTCAGTTTACTGCTATTTGATCTTCAATTCTTCAACATCTGGAATTGAGGAGTCAATCCCATCATCAATCTCCTTTTCAACAATAGCAAGATTATGTCTTTTCAGTGCATTTAGAAGAATCTCCTGAGTATCTTTGACTATCTCCTTTGTTTCACCAAGCATGAGTTTATTCATTCTCTTCTTACTCCTGAAGTCATCCTTCACTTCCTTGAATATCATGTTCATCTGATCTGGAGTAATTTGAGGGTACAAATTTATCAACACATGCTCCCTAATCTTCATGTCTTTACCTTTTGCATTTTCTTTTCTTAACTCTAGAATATCTACAAGACTTTTTGGGATTTCAAAAGTTATTTCAATCAAAGCCTTATTGTAGATGTTCAAATATTTGACTGTTGCTTCTTCTAGAACCCTCTTATCAGCATCACTGTAATGATCAAAGAATTTAGTCATTGGCCTTAAGTTACCATCTACAGTGACTGAATTGATGATGTCATCCATAGAGAGAGTAGGCTTTTCAACATATGTTTTAGTCTTTTGCATCTTGCTTTCTCTTTTTCTTTCAGAGGGCTTCTTCTTAGACACCTTGGCTTCTTTTGTGCTTGATGCCTTTAATTCCTTGACTTCAATATCAGAATCAGTTTCTTCTTCATCATTCTTCATGCTTTTATATGTCCAAGAGGCCTTAGTTTTCATCCTTTTCCCTTCTTTTCCAAATGATTTGCCTTCTAGTTTCTTAGGTTTGGTAGGTTTTGGGGGAACAGTGGTAGCAACAGAGCTTCTAGTTTTTCTAGGCTGGTTGGATGAGACTTCCAGAGCACTTCCTTGTTTCTTGTCCTGCTTCTCCTTCTCATATTTTTCTATCCTTTCTCTGTTCTACCTCACAGCTTCCTTAGTTATGCTAATACTTTCAGCATACATATCTACTTGCTTCTGAACTTTCCTTTTAATTTCTGGTTTTTTGAGCTCAACATGCAATTTTATACTTAGCTCCTTATACGTTCCAAATCTTTCAACTGTGGTATCCTTTGGCTTGCTTAAAAGGTGTTGAGCATACATGTCTAATACTTGCCCGTCAACTTCATAACCCATAGGCATAATCCATACCATTCTTGGTTCAACAGCTTCCATTAAGCACTGATCTATGTCTACCATAAAACAAACTATATCCTTGTATTTTTCAACTATAGAAGAAGGAATTCTCTCCCATAAATGCATCATAATTCATGAAATATCCCTAGAGAGCTATCTTTTAGGCATTGGCATCTCTAATACTATTCAAGTGCTCTTTTATCTGAATAGCAATAGGTTTATTACTGGTCCAACACATGCTTTTCTTGTCAGGTAACTCGTTCATGAAATAGAAGAACAAACATAAGACTAGTGTACCATATTTGAAGGTGTTCTTCTTATCCTTCTTTACCTTATTCAAATTTTTCATCAGTTGGTTCTGCAACAACTCACACAAGTCATAATCAACATTCTCTCTCAACATCTGATAAGCTGCATAGATAGTTGTACCAAATACATAATTTTTTCTCCTGGAATGATAAATCTTGTATCCAATCACCATTGAAGCAAACTTAACATTCGGATCAATAATGTCATTGATGGTCATTGCCCTTTTGTCAAACTTTAAACTGGTAGCATCAATCACAATTTGATTTTTTATAGCCTTCAACATTGGTAGTCCACCAGATGAGTTTAACCCTGTCACGGCTTTGATGGCATCCTTGGTGATTTTGAAAGGTTTCGCTAGCCATATAAACTCATCATGCATACGACTTAAAACATATTGGACCCATTCATCTTCATCGAAGTATGGAAACCCTATAACCTGAATGAAATGTTTATTATGCATTGCCTTATACTTAGGTTTAAGACCATGAATTTCATCCCTCAGATGATTCTTAAACAAATCTACAAACTTTGAGTCTCCAAATTCATCTATACTAGCATGAATGTAGGCCCTAATACCTCAACATGTAATACACCATACGGAACACTTGAAAATGCACCTAACAGGTTGACTTCTACTGATTTGTGTGGATGCTTCTTAAATTTGGGTCAGGGCCTTTCAGTAATATCAATAACCAATGGTGTAGCTATTGTAAAAGATCACAAGTTCAAAGTTTTGCAGAAAACACCTTTTTCTTCACGGAGTTAGGGTTAGCAGATGAATTCTCCGGTTGCACCTCAAATCCTTGAAATCTTAGCTCATGTGGTCTTTTGCTTGCTTTCATCAAATGCAAAGTGATCCAAATGCTTGAATGAATGATCCTCTGCAAAACCTAATTCTTCATTGTAATAAATGCTCTACCCTAACACATCTGGTTACACTGTTTTGTATACAATCGATCTTTAATTGCTCTTCAATCAGTCACATTAGCTTCTTTTCTTCCGGAATTAGATTCAATAGATCTGTAATAGCCCCTTTTTAACTTCATTCATTGTGCCAAATTCAGGTTCTCACTTACTGGCTAGGGGAATTAGTTTTTTAAAGCAGCTCCTCCTGAGCCAGAGCTCCTAATTCAATTCTCGGAGGAATTATTAGCACCAAATTCCAGTGCAGATCCATTATCAACATTCATTTCACCTTTCTTTACCCATGTTTTTCTCATTTCATTTTGGACCTCATTCACATCAACTTTACCCTTGCCTTTGTCTTGTCTCTACATGTTCTGATTTCTGGTTATCGGACCTTTTCTATTATTTCTGCTTCTACAAAATCTCGTAATATGACCAGATCTATTGCAATTAAAGCACACAACATTTCTTTGCTTATTTACTTGATTCCCATTTAATGTGCATGGATTGGCCATGTGTCCAAATCCATTGCATGCAAGACAATAGCCATTAAAGGAATTGTCATTTCCTCTATTGTTAGAGTTATTCATTATCATACTTCTGTATTCATTGGATCTATGCCCATACCTCTTACAATTGAAGCATTGACTAGAGAATGATGGACTACTTTGATTCACTATACTTTTGCATTGAGTAGCTCTATGACCAAATTTATTGCACTCGAAATAACTGCCATTGAAGGATGGATACCTTTGAGCATTGGGTTGTCTTATCAGAGGTCTTCTAGGACTCTTTGGATTTCTTGCTTCAGGATTTCTTTGACCAGATCTAGAGCTTTCACCTTTCTCAAATCCCAGACCATGCTTGTCATCTGTCTTCTTCTGACTATCAAGCAACACCTCAAGTTTAGCTGAGATTCTCTTGAATTTCTCTTTATATTCATTTGCAACTTCTAGCTCATGTTTGAGAATGACAATTTTCCTTTCAAGTTCTTTTTCATTGTCTCTACTTTCATGTAGATCAAACTCTAGATGACCAGCAATTCCGTCCAATTTGTAGTATTCTTCTATTCTTTCTTTTAGAGTTTGTTTCAGGTCTTCTTCAATCTTCTTTCTTTCCTCAATTTCTTTGATTAACCTCATCACCCCAGATTCCATCTCATGTTTTAGTACAACTTCTTCAGCTAACTTCTCACATTCCTTTGTCTTCTCTTTCAGGGCCTCATCCTTGTCCTTATCTTCATTCTGATTTCCTAGTTGAAGAAGTAGCTCCTTCCTTTTTCCATTCGATTTTCTCAATTTTTCTTTTAAGGTCTCAATGAAGTCTTCAACATCTTTAAGGTTCTCTTGCAGTTCCTTGACATCAGCTCTGGACTGATCAAGATCTTCTAAAGCAAGTTTAAGTTGTTCCTGGAGGTTGTATGAATCCATTTTAATACCTTCCTAGATCTTCCTCAAGTTGTTAAGCTTCTTCCAAGGAACTTGGCTCTGATACCAATTGTTGGAATTAGGGTAGACAACTGAGAGGGGGGTGAATCAGTTGTCTCAAAACTTTAACATTTGCTGTAATTAATTCTTCTCTACCACTTATTTACAGATCATTATTATAACCATGAGAGCATGAATCAATAACACATGAGTAGAAACACAAATAACACCCTTGACACCAAGATTTTTAACGTGGACACCCGGTTAAGGGAAAACCATGGCAGAGGTTAGTTGACAAAAATTAATACCTTGTTAAAAGTATTACAATGGGGAAGGCACATGCCTTCGGGCTCACTACCTAGAGCTCACTGCTCAAAGAGGCTCACAACCTACATAAATGATTACAAGAAGATTACAAAGTGTTTGAATTGATGAATAGCATCTACTAATGCAAGAATTCAGTTCCGGTTAAGTACAAAATACTGATCTTAAACACTTCATCCTTGGTCTACTCTGTTTACTGTTCTGCCATAATCTGGTCCTCAGATCTCTTTTCTTTCACACTTCTATCTTCCTTTTTTGTACTTACTCCATCACACACTGCAATCACACTCCACAACACTCAAATCCATTGGCTATATATATATGCATCAAGAAATTCAATCAACTATAGTCGGCTTCAATAAAGCTTAGAACATTTATTAAGCACTCTACCCTATCGGTTGAATCTATGCACAAATATCAACGTGAACCAAAAACTTGTGTTCCCAGATCATCAATCATGTCGGCCAATACCACTAATTATCACTAATTGCTTATCCAACAACTTTTTTGCATCTAGACCAAGATCAAATACTAGGTCACCCTATTCTTCTTCTGATTGTGCTGACTAATTGGAACCTGATACTCAAATCCTTATAACATTTGAATCCTTTGTCCCTGGAGGCTAAATCTCTGGATTTAGATATTCCTAACAATCCTTATCACTCCCATTGATCTGCAGCACACTGTGATTTACTATGGGAGAGATCCGGACCAAGATATCAGACCCTATCACATGCTCTCTTTCTGACATCTAGACTTAGATAAATCTTCACTTTGACTTCCGGTATGAACAAATCATGAAATGCAGATATGTAAGGTAGACTTAGTTACCATCAATGACAATACTTGTCATGCATAGCAATGTCTCTTGCCAACACATTCCTCATGAGGAGTCATATGATATAGGCAACCTGAGTCAATCAACCACTGTTGATTAGAAATAACATTATATTTAGAATGTAAAACTTCATCACTTGCATTTGAGGACTTTTTAGTAGAGGAATCCCACTATTTCTTTGGTTTTCTACATTCTTTCTTCACATGTCCTCTCTTACTATAGTTCCAACACTTAACTCTCTTCTTCTTCCTAGGAGTTTTAGATTGGTGTTTTGATTCCTTAGGCCCCTTGTGATATCCATTTGGTCTTCATTCATTATAATTCCTACTAACATTATGAGCATCCACTAAGCTATCCATAGACTTCTTCCTCATTTCTTGTGACAACATAGTTACAACAAGGGCATCCATATTTGGATCTTCAATGTTAGTAGTGATGGAAAAAATGAAATTCTCCCAAGACTCAGGCAAAGAAAAAAGAAGCATAATACACTTATCTTTTTCATCTATCTTAACATCCACAAAAGATAATTGACTCATAATCAAATTAAATGTATTCAAGTTCTCAGTTATCGAATCACCCTCCTTCATTTTAAGGAAAAATAACTTTCTTTTGAGATACAAATTATTTAACAAGCTCTTGGCTTGATAGATTTAACCCAACTGCTTTCATAAAGCATGTGTCATCTTCTTAGCAGAGCCATTCAATAGGACAGATTTTTTAAGGCATGTAACTGAATTGTTCCTCTAGCATTTTTGTCTAATTCATCCCACTCATCTTTATTGACATCATTGAGTTTATTTTCTCTTGATATGGCAAACCATTGTTCTCTCTCTTCAAGGAGATCCTCCATTTTCAGCTTCTACAACTCATAACCCATTCCATTGAATATTTCAATGTCCAATCAATATGAGGGTGTAACCATGGATTCTACACAAATCAACACAATAATTTTCAACCAAACCTCCCACTACAACACAAAAAACCTTTACACTTCCACCCAAGACACAAAACTAGCCAAGATCTGATACCAAATGTCAGAAATTAAGATGAACAACTATAGAATGAAAATATGATTAAAACTATAACAATTAATCTAGTGTAGAACCGAATAGAGATTATATGAAATTAAATCAACAATACAAAGAAATAAAGGAATAGAATAAATGAACATATAACACAATGTTTACATGGAGAAACCCTTTCAGGAAAAACTTGACACAAAAAGAGATGCACTAGTCTATATTAACTTCAATAGAGTTTTCAATACATCACTTACAATCTCCTCTTCAGTCTTCAATCCAATAACACTTTTTTTTTTCTCTTGACTCTCTCTACCTCTACAAAACCATAATATAATATCCCCGTAAAGGAGTTTCCTTCTAGGGAAAGAAAATCCAACATAACCTCTACCATCAGATATGTGACCTAATGATGAATGGTCCATATTTACAATGAGAATATATATATATATATATATATATATATATATATATATATATATAATGTGGCTTTCGAGGGCATTGCCCCTGGACCTCCACCGGGGCACATGGCCCGTAGACCCCCTGCTAGGGCGATGAGCCCCCCAGACCCTACAGGGGGTTACCCCCTACACCCCCTAGATAACCATCATTCGTCAGGTACCAGGATCAAACATGCATCTGAAACAAGATCGCTACTTGGTGAATACTTCATCCCTTATAAATGATTTACAAAAAATATTAGGAATAATTAAATATATAGGATTTACAAGGTTGATGGCATCTTAATCCTTGTAATTATAGTAAAATACTATATATATATATACATACACAGAGAGAGAGAGAGAGAGAGAGAGAGAGAGAGAGAGAGAGAGAGAGAGAGAGAGAGAGAGAGAGAGAGAGAGAGAGAGAGAGAGAGAGAGAGAGAGAGAGAGAGAGAGAGAGAGAGCAAATATGAAATCTCACAAATTTGAAGTAGCTACTAAGAAAAACACAAGGATATTAAAATCCAATAAGATTATGATAACAAATTCATTCACTTAAAAACATAACAATTAAACTTTCATAACTCTTCAATGTACCAATAGCACACCAAAGTGTGATTGCTAGTTATTATCCATATAATAAAAATAATGCAACTAAACATGTGTAAAATATCCTCAAGTTTAGTCTAGGCTAATCTAATAAAATGACTCATTAAATATTAATACACCTAGATTGAAGATAAATGGTATGGGCTTGATTAATAGATACATGTATTTGTTATATTTAGAAATAAAATAGGAGGATATGAATACTTAGCTTTATGATCGAAAAATGAAGATTATGGATAAAGATTCAAATATGTTGATGATTAGTTTTAGACAATATAATCTCTTAGTCTAATAAAAGACTATGGATTTGTGTATGAGAGGAAATATTTCTAGGTTAATACAAGAACATGACCATGAATTATTCTTGCTTCTATGAACTTATCCCAGTACTCAAATAAATCTCTACTATTCTGGTCATTTCATCCACATTATTTGCCTCTACTCTTTTGGGTTGCTAGGGGATAGACAATATTTAAAATTACCTTAATAGGTTGTCATATGAGCAAGTTGGGAGGATCCTTCATCTATATCAACCCCTGAAAGTAGACAAGATTGAAGATAATAAACGAGCCTTGGGATATAGATCTTTTACTCTTTTTAAGCACCAAATCCAAGTGTGTCACTATTAATTTTCTCATTTAGTGTCGTAGAATGAGAGAAGACATGCATGCAATTGAGAGATGATTAATATGAATGTAATAAATATATTTAAATACTAGTACATGTCAGTTGAATCTAGGTGGACAAAGTAAATGGGATAGTATGTTAATTTTTTTTAATAAAATAGACATTTAGATAACTATAAAAGTCTTTTAAAATAACTATATCATTAAAATAGTCCATGGAGATAATCACAACCATGAGTCTAAGCAAGGTGAGCTTTGAACATCATATCTAGAAAGAAAAACAAATCCTCTAAGAAACAAGAGATAAAACACTATTAGTAGGAGACTGGTCACAATCACCAAGTCTCCACACAACCAGGTTATCTTGATCATTAGGAATAAGATCCCAGCCATTGAGAGCACCCTAACCTTGATCCTCATTAGTTTTTGCTTCCTCACAAGGTTGACTTGCATCTTTGGTAGGCCAAATAGTTAGGGCAAGGTGAGGGAATTTTTCATTGTTTGGCAATTGATGGGCTCCTCCAGTGCAACAATAAGGAGAAGTTGAATGATGATGTAATGATTGAGACTAATAATGAACACAGGGACTATGAGTTGTGCGTTGAACATCACATGAATCATTAAGCCCATAGGTATTTTAACTTTTGTCATGTTGACACCCTCATGGTGGGGATTGACCACTATTGGAATGATGAGGTAGGGTTAGAAAAAAGTTGATAACCTTCCAAGATGCATTACCTGAATGATTAAGAAGCACCTAGAGATAGGTCATTTCAAGTGTAACTTTATTATCTTGCACTTGTATCTACATTAACATATTAGAACATATCATAGATTAAGAATACATGGAGAAATTACTATTAATAGTATATCTACAAAAATAGTAGAATTCCTATCTTTCCAAATACTAAATAGGCTTCCAATTTGAAAACATGCCATATTTGGGTGAATTTAGCAAATATTTTGTACCAACCTCTTTAAATAATCATACGTGAAGAAAAAGGCTTAGGTCTAAAAGATTAAAGAAGTCATGGATCCAATTCCTTGAGTTACATAGTATCTAAGCTAAAAACAAAAAAAAAAAATTGAGATTTTCTTAGTACCCACCAAAAGGGTAACAAGGACTGAAAACTTTGAAATGAACCAGTCTTGAACCAATAGGAAAACCTTGTTATAAGCACCAAGTAGAATGAGTAAGTTGCAACTCAATAATAGCTAACCAAATAGTTTGAAATCTACACTTCCATGTGTTATCCAAAGATTGAAGAGATAAACTATTGTTAAGCTTCTACATAATGTGCAAATGATGTGAAATCCAAGTGTAACCTTTATAAGCCTTATAATTACAAAATGGTTTATCAAGATATCATTTCCAATCTTTCCACCATGGTTTAAATCATTAGATCATAATTTCATTGAGCATATACGTTGGAATGGAATCAACAATAGTATAAAATGACTCAAAATATTGGTTGGTGAGTTTATAATTCACTTTGACTTCAAGCTAATAAAGTAGTTTCCTAATGGTTCTTTAAAAAGATTTGATACTCTCTTAGTCCCTCTACCAAAAAATGAAATATCTTGGTGGAGCTAAACACATTCTTGGGATGGAAGTTAGAAGAGATAGAGTGAAATAAACTATGGCTTGGTTAGAGTTGTTTTCTATCTCTAAATGCCACAATATTTATAGAATCTATTAAAATTATTAGAGAAAATTTCACCACCATTGTCAGTCCTCAAACATTTTATTTTCTTTCAAATCTACAACTCAGCCATTGCCTAAATTTTTTTAAATTGAGTAAACATTAAAATTTACTCTTTCAAAAATACACCCATGTCCTTTTGTTATTATCATCAATAAATAAAACATAATATATAGATTTTCCAATGGAAGGAACATCTATAAAAGAGAATACATTAGAATGAATAAGGTCTAAAATTTTGTTTCCAGAACATTTGGTCATGTAGTTCTATTTATGTGAGGCGATATTGTACGTAAACCTCTATTGTGTTTCTCAATATATAGTCCTCAAGAAGATCCCCGACACAAACTCAAGGGTAGTCTTAAAATAAATTATGATGTTGATCATGATGTAAATGTTAATGCAGTACCAAAAACATGTAACAAATTCTAACAAAAGAAATTTGATACCCAAAATTTGTCAATTATTTTCAGAAATTTGACAGAATTGTGACAGAAAAATCCATACATCAAAAAGGAAAAACAAATCCAAGGCTTATCTTTACATGGTTATAACATAATTTATAATACTGATTTTGGTTTTTGGTATGGTGCATGATTTTAAATTTATAGTTGATTATTGTTTCAATGTCCATAGTTTTTCCCTTTTTAGTCTCCTATTAGAACAAGGATATTCATCATTTAAAAGTTTGATTTGAATTTTTCAAACACATTTAAAAATATTGAAAAATAGATTTGTTAGTTAGATGTAATGAAAGTCCATTAATAATTTTTTTGGCTTCTCGAGTGCAAAATGTTCTCATTTAGAATCAAATTTAAACATTCAAATTTGGTAACTTTATATTATTTTAATAGACTTGTTTGGGAATTCTCCTATCTCTCTAATGATTGTAGAGGGCCTGTTCTTATTGAATACACAAATAAGGATTGACTTTATGCACTACGTGGATAATTACAACCTCAAGAGGGTAATGAAGGTTAGAAAATTCTACTTTTTCATTGCACATTTACTAGTGTGCCTTGTGGGCATGAAGCCTAAAGAAATCTTGGCCTCCATTATATTCCCATTATGCAGGAGCCTATTGAACTCCAAGGTTCTTTATCATTATAAGTATATTAAACTCTAAGGTTCTTTATCATTATAAGTATATAGAAAACCTAGGAAGCTATTAAGTTGTGTCTTATATGGAATGACAATGGGTTTAGACTTAGTTCATTCATTAATCAACATTATTATTGGTGGTCTCATGTGATTACTTGTCAACATAACCCTCTTTCCAAAGTTCCTTAGATTTATGTTGCCACTGCTTGCTATCTAATTAATAGGTCTCCTACATTAGCTTTTGTTGATAAAATGCCTATAGAGGCATGGTCAGGTCGCAAGAATTCATTGAGATATCTTAGAGTTTTTGGTTGTGAGGCATATGTAAATTACAAGAGAGAGTGAACAAAAACTATGTCTTGGTTAGAGTAAGTATATCAATTCAATTTTACAAAGGTTTAACATGCAAGAACACATAATGGATGTACAATTGTCTTGTTCCCTAATCTCATTTTATGTTTGAAAGAGGGTGGGCCTTCAGGAATCTTGGATCATTTTGATTGACTACTACTACATGTCAAAGGGAGATATCATGTGGTCATTATGATTGGCTAGAAAGATATGCACTAGAGATCTTATGGGCCTAAAGATGTGTATTCTCAGTGATCTTGTGGTATAGTATTATAATTGTAGGTTGTGATACATGTGATGGGCTCAAATTATTTTTCATTGTTCTAATATACTAATTAGCAATATTGATATATCAATGTCTACATCTGGTTGGTTGATTAATAAGGTGTAGGTATGGGTGTTGGTCCTCACATAGTTATCTAGTGCAAGAAATAGCCTTTTGATGTTGTGTAACAAAGTCTAAAGGTGGTGAGAACTTCTTAATGCATTGATGGTGCTTTCAAATTGGAGTGTCATGATCAATGAGTAGTTGATGTAGGAGTTATTGGATGTAGTAGGATATTCTTGTCTATTTCTATTAGAAATCTTATATAATGAAGATTGTCTCTACCTATTTAGAAATATATGATCTAATATGTACTCCATAATTCATGAAATTGATATGTAACAAAGATTGTTACCTTGAAATGAGTTTGAGTTTGATTTCAAGTGGAAATGGGATAGAAAGTGGGAAGTGTGGATCTGGCAAGGGTGAGCCCATGAAGGAAGGCATGATAATGCACCTAGTTCGTTGTTGATAGAGTGAAGAGGACAGCCTTGGAAGAAGGCAAGTTCGCATGTGTAGTTTGGAGCAGCTGAGAGTTTGTAGAGGGCATGCAGAGCTAGTGTAAAGAATGATTGAGCATCAAATATCCATTGAAGATTGATTGTGTAATGTGGTTATGCCAATTTTTTTTTGTTTGAACCAATTGTTGCAATCAAGTGTATTGAGGTATTTCTAATCCGAATAAAGATTATTGGCTTGTGAAAATTGTATGTCAAATTATGTGTTTTGTGAGGCAAGAGGTTTTTGTCTCTATGTCAATTGGTATCAGAGCTAGAAGACCCTAAGTGTGTAGAGTATGCATCAGGACCTGTGGGTAGGGAAGAGTGATGTAGTAGAGAAGAAGATCATGTGAAGGCTATTGTAGGTAGGAGAAGTCCTGAGCAACGAGAGAGCTAGGAAGCTACAGAGAAAGTTGTGAATGCAGGTTGCAGAGTGTGTGGTAAGTGTTTGCTAAAATTTTGAAGAGTAAAAGTATGAAGTTGGTCTTTAGAAGACTTTTGGAAATTTCATTCCTTGTGAGGAGAGAGAGAGAGTGATGATGGCAGAGTTGGATAATCACCTATAGGATTTGCGACAAGATACATGACATATTGTGAGAAAAACTATAGTGGAGATGAAGATGAAAACAAAAATGGGTAAGGAGAAGTCCCATGTTTCTTCTAATGATGTTTTGTATGCAGGTGGATTTGTGTGTGTAGAAAATGAGGAACAGGATGAAGAAAAAGATGAAGAAAAGAAAGGGATTGCAGCAGAAGAAGTTATAGTGGTAGACCATGAGGATGTTGTAGCAAATGGAGAAGGTGAAGAAGATTTGCTATCACAAATTTTGGTGGTAGAAGAAGAGTGGTTTCATAATCTTGCTAAATGAAGGAGGGAAGATGAATGTTGTAGCAAAGGACAAAGAAGATGATCTTGGAGCAGCGAAACAGAATGACGTAAATTTGGAAAATTTTGAGTTCAGTTTACCTTTATATACAAACATAAAAGTAGAGGAAGAAGTTGCATATTGGTGCGTAGATAGTGCATATTTGTGTGTAGAGATTGTAGAGGATGGTGTAGGTGGAACTTGGTGGAGGTGGTTAGTTTGTGGTGGGTTGGATTGCACAAAGGAGGAGAGGAGAGTAGAGAGTATTTGGAGGAGGAGGTCAACTTGTGGTGGACATGAGTCCGTGAGAGGAAGGAGAAAGAAGGTGCACACTTGGTGGAGGAGGACAACAAGTGTCTTGGCTAAGTGTTGGAAGAGGCAGACGAAGAAATTTTTTCTATCTAATTCAGTGATGGAGTTCACTGCAAGTTGGTGACAACCTGAAAGGGTGATTCTATCACTCCACTCTATTTTGTGAGCCCATGCTCATAAACATTCTACCTAGTGTGTCTAATGCAGGAGCACCCCAGGCGAACTAGCTATCTGCATAAAAAAAAAAAATAGGTTTTTGATTTTAGTTTTGGCTTGTTTTCCTTGGTTTTGTCAGTTGTTCTTCAGGGCTATTGTAGGTAGGAGAAGTCTTGAGCAATGAGAGAGTCAACATGAAAGGAGTAGCTAGATAGAAAGTGGGAAGTGTGGATTTGACAAGGGTGAGCCCATGAAGGAGGGCATGATAATGCACTTAGTTTGTTGTTGATAGAGTGAAGAGGACAACCTTGGAAGAAGGTGAGTAGGCATGTGCAGTTTGGAGTAGCTGAGAGTTTGCAGAGGGCATGTAGAGCTAATGTAAAGAATGATTGAGCATCAAATGTCCATTGAAGACTAATTGTGTAATGTGGTTATACCAATTTTGTTTTTGTATTGAAGCAATTGTTGCAATCAAGTCTATTAAGGTATTTCTAATCCGAATAAAGATTATTGGCTTATGTAAATAGTATGTCAAATTGTGTGTTTTGTGAGGCAAGAGGTTTTTCTCTACGTTAATTGGTATCAGAGCTAGAAGGCCCTGAGTGTGTAGAGTACACACCATGACCCGTAGGTAGGGAAGAGTTATGCGGTAGAGAAGAAGCTAGCGTGAGGGCTATTACATGTAGGAGAAGTCCTGAGCAGCGAGAGAGTTGGGAAGCCATGGAGAAAGTTGTGAATGCAGGTTGCAGAGTGTGTGGTAAGTGTTTCCTAAAATGTTGAAGAGGAAAAGTATGAGGTTGATCTTGAGAAGACCTTTGGAAATTTCATTCCTTGTGAGGGGAGAGAGAGAGTGATGATGGAAGAGTTGGATAATCACCTACAGGATTTGCGACAAGAGACATGACATATTGTGAGAGAAACTATAGCGGAGATGAAGATGGAAAAGAAAATGTGTAAGGAGAAGTCCCATGATTCTTCTAATGATGTTTTGTATGCAGATGGACTTGTGTGTGCAGAAAATGAGGAACAAGATGAAGAAAAAGATGAAGAAAAGAAAGAGATTGTAGCAGAACAAGTTGCAGGGGTAGAGCAAGAGGATGTTGCAACAAATGGAGAAGGTGAAGAAGATTTGTTATCACAATTTTTGGTAGTAGAAGAAGAGTGGTTTGATAAGCTTGCTGATGAAGGAGGGAAGATGAATGTTGCAGCGAAGGACAAAGAAGATGGTCTTGGAGTGGCGAAATAGAATGAGGTAAATTTAGAAAATTTTGAGTTTGGTTTACCTTTATTTACAAAGATAAAAGTAAAGAAAGAAGTTGCAGATTGGTGTGTAGATAGTGCATATTTGTGTGTAGAGATTGTAGAGGATGGTGCAGGTGGAACTTGGTGGAGGTGGTTGGTGTGTGGTGGGTTAGATCCCACGAAGGAGGAAAGGAGAGTAGAGCATATTTGGAGGAGGAGGTTGGGTTGTGGTTAACATGAGTCCATGAGAGGAAGAAGGTGCACACATGGTGGAGGAGGACGTCGAGTGTCTCGGCTAAGTGCTTGAAGAGGCAGAGGAGAAATTTTTTTCTGTCTAGTTTAGCGATGGAGTTCAATGTAGTTTGGTGACAACCTGAAAGGGTGATTCTATAACTCCACTCTATTTTGTGAGCCCTGCTCACAAAATTTCTACTTGACATGTCTGATGCAGGAGCATCTCAGGTGAACTGGCGATCTGCATCAATAAAAAAAATATTTTCAAGTTTTTGATTTCAGTTTTGGCTTGTTTTCCTTGGTTTTGTTAGTTTTTCTTCAGGAGCATTTACAGTTTCAACCTCACCCAAGTCTAGACTTAAGGTACAAATCAAAGCTTCTACAACATTGGCAGCACATGGGATTTATACAATTTGCAATGGAAAATATATGTTGGACAATGGGATTGGATCCCTCAAAGAATCTAATCAATAGAACCCTGCATGAGACATCTTTTTGATAAAAGTGTTAAATGATGATCGTGAAAGGAGTATATCGACAAAATTAAAGAAATAGTGTGGTGACTAGTTTACTTCTAAAATGAATGGCATGGTTGTAAATTTAAAAAGGAGATCCATAAGGTATTTGATTATCATCATGTGCTTGATAGCACCATAATTTTGGAGCTGTCCTTCCAAGTATGGATCCATTTGTGTAGATTGGCGTCGAGGCTTACTTGTCTATGGTGCTGAGCTCCCTATGATGGGGATGATTACCTCGTTTGACATCAGATACAATGCATTAAATTGTTCCAAAGTTGAGAGCAAATGAATAATAATAAATCCAAGCACTCTTCTCGTAAACCATTAGATGGATACACAAAAAATCCAAGCACCATGTTCTATACTTCGGCACTCATTTTGGGAAGGTTTATCCTTGAAGAAAGAGATAAATGGGTGGTCTTTTAAGACTGATTTGTTGTGGAATTTAAAGAGACAGAGGTGCCCACTAGGGATTTCTTGTTAAAAGAAAAATATTAGAATTGAAACGTCATATTTTTGAACTTTTCAACTCCTCTTTGAGGCATACAAAATAGATCAACATAAATAACAACACTGGAGCAGAGAGAAAGTAGCACCAGGGAGGCAAGAAAGAAGGCACCAGAAAGAGAAATGTTCAAGTGCGAAGTTCACGGAAGGAATAAGTCTTAGACTTAGCCTGGAGAAGAGGCTCGATCCATAATAAGGAGAGGTCGATTCAGAGAAGATAGAGTGGCCATATGAGACAAATTGAAACGTTGTAGATCAAAGGAAAGAAATAGTGAAATGTATAAAAAAACAGAGGTTGATTGGAGTGTTAAGACATTGCCAAAAGAATTTTAAAAGTGGCATTGTGCCATGTTTGTACATAGTTCGTTACAATGTTGAACTAAATAAACTTGACATAAATTTATTGTTGTTGTATGGATGTGAATTTGTTATGACTTGGTAAATTGTGTGATTGTTGTAATTGAGTTTGTGAGTAGATGAAATTGTGTGTATTCCCTCTGTGTCAAAATATATGATCTAATATGTACTTCATGATTCATGAAATTGATACGTAACAAAGATTGTTACCTTGAAATGAGTTTGAGTTTGATTTCAATTGGAAATGAGATGTGTTGTGCAAGTGACAACATCAACTCTCAAGGGGTTTATATAGGTGAAGGGTACTCATGACCTCGACGTATGACAACCTACCAAGGTATTTTTAAATATTACATATCCACTAGTAATAAAAAAGAGTAGAGGAAAATAGTGTGGATCAAATGAGAAAAAGAATATAAATCTAGTTGAGTACTAGGATGATTTCATATAAACATGAGTATGCGGTATTTTATCCAAGTTGTGTGTAAAAAACCCCCATTAATATGTCTATTTTCAATTCAAGTATGCACCCTTGTTAAGCTTTGTGAAAACTTAACTACTTGCTGAAACATGGAATCATTCTCGGATGTGGGTCTCCTTTCTTGAGAACAAATCTCCAGAGTGAGCTGGTTCTCTTATAATTTCTAAACTACTGACTTGAGGGGAAAAGGGATAGAAAGATGTAACTGAAATATAAACTAACTCTGAAATCTACACTAGATGAAGTTCTATCACTCACAAGCAAATCCTTTAACATAAATCCTCACAATTTCACTGATAGTTACTTCTTAAGTAATTTGCAACATGGTTTGGTGTCAAACACAAATTGCAACCAGGAAGAAACTAAATTTTAACAGTATTGAGACAAAATAAAGGACTGAAATAGTCACAATATAACATCAGATCAAGACTGCAAAAATGTATGTGAAACAAGATGATTTGCTATTAGAATTGAAAGGAATACAATGCATGAAAAATAAATGTGTGAGCCAACTGCTGTATACAACTCTGCAAGAGAGAAGAAACTAATGCTAATTGACTGAGAAAAAACTAAATTTTCCTCCTATAAATGTCTCCAAATGATCTCCTGTGAAGAAAGATGAAAAAGCTCCTAAAATTGGACCCTAAGTCTATTTTTGAGCTACTCATGAAAGCCAAAAATAAATCACTGAATCTACCACCAATCTATGAAGTAAAGCTGTAAAACTACCCTCTTATGTGGTTCCACCATAAAACTGCCTTTCTCTGTTCATGAAAGCTCCAAAATTCGTCCTATATGGCTCTAAATAAAACAAATCAAAATGGAATATTTAATCTATTTTATTAGCCTATAAATTGCCTAAAAATAGTTAAACTTTAAAAGCAATTCATAATTTCATTCTTTAAAGTTAACTTTACAATGATATGGCAATTTTAATCAATATCCTATCGATATGATTTTTTGCAAAAATAAAATGATATCTGGTTTATAATTTCACCAAGATATTTACAAGATATCATTAATGATTTTCTATAAAAATCATAAAAAATATGAACTATTACACATGTTTACAAAAAATAAATAAAAGCCTTAAAAGGCTTGACACCATGGACTCCAATGTTGATATTTTGCCACCTCAGCACTATCTATATGTCTTGGACAATGCCACTGCAGTGCCTATACAAGTGCCACATGTCAAAATAAAAGCCCTAAGTCTCCTTGTTACTCTGCCACCTTTGTCTTCATTTGATGACTCTTCAAATCATAAGGAATATTCTTCTTTGACCACATTTGTTTACCTCACATGATACATGTATTGTTTAAGAGAATCTTGTCTTATCGAAAGACACATGATGATAGGGAACCTCTTCGACCATGCAATGTCGACTCCAAGGTAATGAGTGTTGTTTGAAATTTTTCCAAGGTATAATGCACACCCTTAAGACCACCAACCACCATTTGATTTCAAACAAAATGCAAGGTCTATTTTCTATCAGCCACCTCTTATCGTGATGCTAGGAAAAACACTTATGAGTGTTGTTGACCTCGGTTGACATTTGGATATAGCAATAATTTGCATTTGGTGAAGTCAAAAAACAAAGATGAGAAAAGTTAGTTTCGAACAAAAGAATGGCCAAACCCTAATCACTTGTCACTTTTGTTCTCCTCACTAGTCGCCACTCTACAACTTCTTGGCACTAGGGTTTGATCTCTCTCAACTTCTTCCCTTGGCCTTTCTCTGTCAAATTCCATGATTTCTTGCATTCTCTGAGCATAAGGAGTGGTAGGAAGTGGTAAGTTTTGTATCATATTGGTATTTCTCTATTTCTGTGGTTTCTTATAAAAGTGGCCATGGCCATACCTGTACTTGCTCCCTCTGTATCATTTATTTGACATATTCTTTTCTCCTTTTGTGTTGAATATCTACAAAATGTGAGAAAAAATGTGGAAGAAAGATAAGAACCTCCTCAAGAAGTTGTATCCATACTTATTATTCTCCTTTGCATTCGAAGGTAACTCTATTCTTCTCCTTCTGTTGTGTATAGTTTGACCTATCTTTGATTAAAGAAACAAGATTTCAATTTTCTCATCTAGGTATTTAACTCTTTCCTTGTAGTTCATATGGTCATGGCCATTGTTACTCTCTGTAGAAGATTTAATGGTTTTTGACATGAAACTTGAAGGGTTTCAATTCTTTGTCACTGTAGATACTCAAAAATGGATACAAATGCATTCTATATAAATGGCCATACAAGAAAACACTTGTATTTCTTCTTCTTTCGACTGTCTTTGCAAAAAAAATGAGAAACGACTCTATCCTGCAACAAGGGTTTTGACTGTGATGATGCTATCTACCTTCTTCAAGCATGGCCATGATATAAGAACTCCTCCGTGTATTTATTCTTTTCATTGTGTAAATAATAAAGAATAGGGTTTCATGAAAAAAGAGGGTTTTCAATATTTGAATAGCTGGGTGTTTGTTTAGGCACAAAACTATGTTTCCTTATCATGGCCATGCTATGAAAACCTTTTTGTAACTCTCTTTTACTCTATGCATGAAAGTGAGCTAGGGTTTCAAATCCTGTTCAAGTATTTGCATCTTAAAAGGCTAGCATTCATCATACTTAATGTCTTGGTCTTTTGCTTTTGACTGAAAATGAAGCCTTCATGTAGATTGTTAGTAACTGTTCTAGATGCAATAGTAGTATGGACTCCTTAGTCTGTACATAAGCCTATACTGTTTCATGAAATGATGATGAATATGGAAACTCCTATGGGGTTTACTTTATTTGCATAAAGTATGGTACTTTCTTTGCAAATCTGGTCCTTGAAGTCTTTTTCTCTAGGATAACTGCTCCCTCACATGTTAACTATCATTACATTACTTTTATGATTTTATGATAGCTATCCTCTATAAATATCATTCATTTCAATGGTCAACAGTCAACATCAAGTTTGTTTACCTTCATTTATAATAAATAATGGTAAGTATTTATTTGTATCTTATCACTTCAAATTGAGCTATTTGACCATTGCAGTGAATGATATTTAAGTAGCTCTCTTCTATCATGGATGCATAGTACTTTACTTGTATTTGCATGAGTTCAGCTATAACCCATGGCTTGTGGGGGACATCTGATATGTCTTAGTTTCCTTCAATGCAATGTTTGTTCTCTTATGTATTCAAAATTGTAAATGAACAATCACTGTGGTGAATGAAACTTATCTCTGTTGACTATTCTGTAATGCAATGATTTGATCTAAAAACTCTCCTTTCTTGAACAACTGAACTACATCCAATACTAAAACATAATCACTATGCAACTAACTCATAACAGAACTAAATCAGACCTCTTTCAAAAATGAAAAATGTCTTAACTACATAGCCAAATTTTTTTTAAGCTATGGTCAAAAAATGGTAACATTTCTGGGGACTTCTGCTATGTGCTTGCCTACTAAGCATCTAACCAGTTACCTTGTCATCCATTGGGCATAGAGTCATACTCTTTCCTTCTTAGAAACTCAGAGAACACTACAATTCAGCTCCTCCTTCCAGTCCAAACAACAACATAAAACTAAAAACAACTCTACTGAAAGCAAACTAACAGGGCTTAATGGCCAAAACAAAATACTCAAAACAAATGTGCATGAGCACTTATTCACTGCAACACTACTCTAACCTACTCTAACTAGCCAAGGAAGCTAGTCAAACATATCCATTCACAGTTTGAGTCAAATAACTTCCCTTTCTGACTAGGAAAGGATGTTTTGCAAAGCTTCTGGCTACTGACATAACATGATTCATAAGGATATACTTCACAGAATGCTTCAAAATATTCTGAAGAATGAAAACAAGCTTATTGATTATCCAAACCTAATCATTGATACTGTTGTTATGAGGTGAATAAATAACCTCATTCTGTTGTTTTAGATCTGCAATTTGCTGTTTTGGTACAACAAAAATTTGCATCTCCCTTTTAAACTCTCTGTTAGCTATAGCCCTGATTAGACACCCTTTTGCAATGATGAATCCTTGGCTAACACTCCTGATATCTTGATTTAGATCTACTATCCTGTTTTCACCTGCAATCTCAGTCTACTTTGAAAAAATTAGCTCAAATGAATGAAATGAAGTAATGTCTACCTTTTTGACCTGAATAGGTCGATCACATACTGTTGGCTCATTTGACATTAGCTGATCATGAATGTTAGAACAAAAGACTTCTATGATGCCTAAAAACACATTCTCACAATCTTTCATTGAATCCAAATTAGCTATATCATCTAGTTGTTCAATACTAGGCATTGATGTTAGGATGCATGTGATATCTTCATTTTCATTAATAAATTTAGGAAGTTCATCAAATAAATCAGCTAGCTCTTGAGACTCAACCTCTATTTCTTTCACAAAAACATGTTCATCTTGATCTTGTTTTCCATCTAAGTTTGACACAAAGGACTCAAGATCATCCCAAAATGAAACATCATCACATTCCTATTGAAATTTTGGTAAAGGAGGACTGCTTATTACCTCATAAATGCTCTCAAATAGTTGTGTAAGTTGCATGATAGGCTTACCTTCACACTCTTCTAATTGATCCAAGATCAGATTGTCAAACTACTTAGCTTCAATCAGCAACCCTTATGCCTGTTTGATGTCTTCTTATTGTTCTGATATTGTTATTTCTACCTGTGGTATGAGCTCTTCATTTGGCTGAACAAAACCAGGTAACTGGTTAAACAAGGTTACTAGATCTTCTTCATGATCTGGTGCCTTCTCAGATGAGACTTGGGCTTTTAGTCTTTGCAGTTGAAGGCTTTCACCTTGTGACTTCTGCATCCTGCCTTCATGCATCTTATGAACAACTTTAGAAATTTTTTCAAATGACTCAAAATTCAAAGGGTTCAGTATCAGATTTAAATCTACTTGCTGTGTACACATAACAACAACCTTTTCAGGTGAATCAACCCTTTGCACTAGTTGATTTTCTACAAAAAATTTAACATCTTTTCCAACACAAGGAAGTTCTATGGTACGAACATCAGAAGGTTAATCGGAAGGGATCCTCTCTTGCTTGATCCTTTTCTATTCTAACCGGTATTGTTCTAAAGCTACATGTAGTAAATTCACTGGCCTATCTCTATTTTGTTGGTCAACAGATTGATCTCGAATGCTGACAGGCTCCTCAGTAAAATCAGATCCTCTAGGACTTGGGATTCTAACTTTCTGAGGAGTATGTTTGCATTCGAGACTAAGTTCTTGGTAGGAAGAGGATTTTTCAGGTAGCTTGAAACTCAGAATTTCTACTTTAGGAATATTGAGAGGCTTATCTTGTCTGAAACTTGGAAAGATATACTTACGTGTCTCTTTTCAAGTAGGCTATTCTAGGATAGAAGGGGTTGCTTGGGCTTGCGCAAGAAAGAGCTTGGTTTGTGCAGCTGCTTCTCTTTCAAGATTCTCCTCAAACTATCGCTTTTGTGCCTCCCACTCATGATCATAAATAACAACCTCATAGGGTGATTGCTCTAGGTGTTGAAGGTAAACTTGATGATTTAGCTCTTGCAGCTGCAAATCGGGCTCTTCATACTGTCTTGGTTGAAATCTCCCTCCTTGCTAGTACTGATAACCCTTTATATTTGTAATTTGCTGCTCATACTGTGCTCTTTGTGCCTCTAGCTCCTGCTCATGCAGATGGGCTTGGTAAGCCAGATCCTCCTGGTGCTATTTATACTCTCATTCCCTCTCTATCTCCTCCATCTGCCTATTAAAGTCTAACTGAATGTCTCTTCCCATGTCATTAATTATATACGGCTAGTAAGGACGCTGAGTAGGGGTGGGTGGGTGGCCATTATACTATGCATGCTAGCTTTATAGGGCCATGGGATTGGAAACAATAGCTTGATTGGCTTGATATAGCTGATAAGAGGTCCTATGGACAACATTTTCATAGTATGGTGGTGGATATTCATATTACCAATGAAAATCTGGCATTTCTACTCATATGTAAGCTGGAAAATGGAATGGAAAGGTGATTTTTATCACATACCAGCACTTGATCATACTGGAACTAGTAGATTTGAACTTAGAGTCACCAGGTGTACTTGTAAGATGCCTCCGAAGGCTGGAACACTGCTGGGTATACCAGAACAACAGCTATGAGGGTACAAATCTCTCTGAAATTACTTCCAGAGTCCCACCAGACATGCCAAAAACTATTGTGAATTCAAGTATGCACCCTTATTAAGCTTTGCAAAAACTTAATTACTTGCTGAAACATGGAATCATTCTCGGATATGGGTCTCCTTTCTTGAGAACGAATCTCCAGAGTGAGTTGGTTCTATTATAATTTCTAAACTACTGACTTGAGGGCAAAAGGGCTAGAAAGATGTAACTAAAATATAAACTAACTCTAAAATCTAAACTAGATGAAGTTCTATCACTCACAAGCAGATCCTTTAACATAAATCCTCACAATTTCACTAATAGTTACTCCTTAAGTAATTTGCAACAAGGTTTGGTGTCAAACACAAACTGCAACCAGGAAGAAACTAAATTTTAACAATATTAAGACAAAATAAAGGACTGAAATAGTCACAATATAACATCAGATCAAGACTGCAAAAATGTATTTGAAACAAGATGATTTGCTATTAGAACTGAAAGGAATACAATGCATGAAAAATAAATGTGTGAGCCAACTACTGTATACAACTCTGCAAGAAAGAAGAAACTGATGCTAACTGACTGAGAAAAAACTAAGTTTTCCTCCTATAAATGTCTCCAAATGATCTCCTGTGAAGAAAGCTAAAAAAACTTCTAAAAATAGATCCTAAGTCCATTTTCGAGCTACTCATGAAAGCCAAAAATAAAGCATTGAATTTGCCACCAATCTGTGAAGTAAAGCTGCAAAACTACCCTCTCATGTGGTCCAACCATAAAACTACCTTTCTATGCTCATGAAAGCTCTAAAATTCATCCTATATGGCTCTAAATAAAACAAATCAAAATGGAATATTTGATCTATTTTATTAGCCTATAAATTGCCTAAGAATAGTTAAACTTTAAAATTAATTCATAATTTCATTACTTTAAAGTTAACTTTACAATGATATGGCAATTTTAATCAATATCCTATCGATATGATTTTTTGAAAAAATAAAATGATATCTGGTCTATAATTTCACCAAGATATTTACAAGATATCATTAATGATTTTCTATAAAATCATAAAAATATGAACTATTACACATGTTTGCAAAAAATAAATAAAATCCTTAAAAGGCTTGACACCATGGACTCCAATGTCGATATTATACCACCTCACCGCTGTCTATATGCCTTGGACAATGCCACCTCACCGCCTATACAAGTGCCACATGTCAAAATAAAAGCCCTAAGTCTCCTTGTTACTTTGCCACCTTTGTCTTCATTTGATGACTCTTCAAAGCATAAGGAATATTCTTCTTTGACTACATTTGGGTACCTCACATGATACATGTATTGTTTAAGGGAATCTTGTCTTATCGAAAGGCACATGATGATAGGGAACCTCTTCGACCATGCAATGTCGACTCCAAGGTAATGAGTGTTGTTTGAATTTTTGCAAGGTATAATGCACACCCTTAAGACCATTGACCACCATTCGATTTCAAACAAAATGCAAGGTCTATTTTCTATCGGCCACCTCTTATCGTGATACTGGGAAAAACACTTATGAGTGTTGTTGACCTCGGTCCACAACTGGATATAGCAATAATTTGCATTTCGTGAAGTCAAAAAATAAAGATGAGAAAAGATAGTTTCAAACAAAAGAATGGCCAAACCCTAATCACTTGTCACTTTTGTTCTCCTCACTGGCTGCCACTCTGCAACTTCTTGGCACTAGGGTTTGATCTCTTAGCTTCTTCCCTTGGCCTTTCTCTGTCGAATTCCATGATTTCTTACATTTTCTGAGCATAAGGAGTGGCAGGAAGTGGTAACTTTTGTATCATACTGGTATTTCTCTATTTTTGTGGCTTCTTATAAAAATGGCTATGGCCATACCTGCACCTCCTCCCTCTGTATCATTTATTTGACATATTCTTCTCTTTTGTGTTGAATATCTGCAAAATGTGAGAAAAAATGTGGAAGAAAGATAAGAACCTCCTTAGGAAGCTGCGGCCATACTTATTCTTCTCCTCTGCATTTGAAGGTAACTCTATTCTTCTCCTTCTATTGTGTATACTTTGACGTGTCTTTGATTATACAAAAGAAACAAGATTTCAATTTTCTCATCTGGGTATTTAACTCTTTCTCTGTAGTTCATATGGGCATGACCATTGTTACTCTCTGTAGCATATTTAATGCTTTTTTACATGAAACTTGAAGGGTTTTGATTGTTTGTCACTGTGGATACTCAAAAATGCATACAAATGCATTCTATATAAACGGCCATATAAGAAAACACTTGTATTTCTTCTTCTTTCGACTGTCTCTGCAAAAAAAAAAAGAGAAACGACTCTATCCTGCAATAAGGGTTTTGATTGTGATGATGATATCTACCTTCTTCAGGCACGGCCACGATATAAGAACTCCTCCATGTATTTATTCTTTTCACTATGCAAACAATAAAGAATAGGGTTTCATGAAAAAAGAGGGTTTTCAATATTTGAATAGCTTTGTGTTCATTCAAGCACAAAACCTTGTTTCCTTGTCATGGCCATGCTATGAAAACCTTTCTGTAGCTCTCTTTTACTATATGCATGAAAGTGAGCTAGGGTTTCAAACCTTCTTCAAGTATTTGCATCTTAAAAGGCTAGCATTCATGATACTTACTGTCTTGGTCTTTTCCTTTTGACTGAAAATGAAGCCTTCATGTAGGTTGTTAGTAACTGCTCTAGATGCATTGGTAGTATGGACTCCTTACTTTGTACACAAGCCTGTACTATTTCATGAAACGATGGTGAATTTGGAAACTCCTATGGGATTTACTTTATTTGCATAAAGTATGGTACTTTCTTTGCAACTCTGGTCCTTGAAGGCTTTTGCTCTAGGGTAACGACTCCTTGACATGTTAACTATCATTACATTGCTTTTATGATTTTATGACAGTTATCCTCTATAAATATCATTCATTTCAATGGTCAACAGTCAACAACAAGTTTGTTTACCTTCATTTATAATAAACAATGGTAAGTATTTATTTGTATCTTATCACTTCAAACTGAGCTATTTGACCATTGTAGTGAATGATATTTAAGTAGCTCTTTCTTTCTCAGTATATTATTCTCTTCTATCATGGATGCATAGTATTTTACTTGTATTTGCATGAGTTCAACTATAACCCTCAGCTTGTGGGAGACATCTGATATGTCTTAGTTTCCTTCAATGCAATGTTTGTTCTCTTATGTATTCAAAATTGTAAATGAACAATCATTGTGGTGAATGAAACTTATCTCTGTTGACTGTTCTGTAATGCAATGATTTGATCTGAAAACTCTCCTCCTTTCTTGAACAACTGAACTACATCCAATACTAAAACATAATCACTATGCAACTAACTCATAACAGAAATAAATCACACCTCTTTCAAAAATGATAAATGTCTTAACTGCACAACCATTTTTTTTTTTAAGCTGTGGTCAAAAAATGGTAACAATATCCTAATAGGATGCATTTCTATAATGTTACATATAGACCTACACTACCATACATACTCTAAAGACTCACTTTATTCATGATAGAATAACCAATTTTTAGCCATACATCATGTAGTTTCTACCATAGTAACAATGAGCTATGAGACACCACCACCCTAAACAATAGTCTAACTCCACCACATTCTTATTGCAAAAGCCTATGATAATACATTAGTATTTTATGATCATACTTGTTAATTAGATCTTGAACAATCCCAAATATTCTCACTTGAGAACTTTCTGTAGCTAAATAACACACCAACAATAGAAGGTTCTTTGTGAATGTGCAAGTAAGTATACAAAGTAAAATGACCATATTAACAAGAGTATCATATGAATTTTCTAAAATCTTTATAAATATTTTCTTAAATAAATTTAAGATATTTATCCAAATAAAAGGATTGGCTACACAGTATCTCTTTTGTATATAATATCATTAAAGTTTTAAAATATATTGGATTTTTAGAACTTAGAAATGTAAGAGGATGCGGAAGATGATAAACTATACTTGAGTTCTTTAGGCGCAATAAATTTCATTCCACATTTCTTTAAATGACTACGTATATCCATAAACAAGGAAAATTAATCAAGTGTACTTTTTTTAATAATAGGTAGAAGTGCCTCAAGAAAGTGTATAGAACTTCATCGTCATCAATATGATATTTGAGAGTACCACATAAGGATCAGAAGAAAATACAACAATTATTAATAATAAACTCATTATCCATTTGGGGACATGTAAGTAAATCATTCAAATTTGTTTACAAGCCCATATTACCAATTTATTTCAAGAAAGATGTGATTAGATAATTAAAATAGGATGATTCTTTAAGGTTAATGGAAATAATTTGGATATGATTTCATATGTTAAATCTATGCATGTTGTAGTGAAAGATTGTAAATAAACATTAGGATCCCCTTATTCATAATATAGTTAAAATCAAGGTGCCACAAAATCTATTGACATGATAAGGCTTAGCCCTTTTATAACCTCTTCATTAGATACAATATTTAACAAGTGTCGTGTAGTCGGGAGTACCTGCCTTGTAGTGTTGTAAATGTAATATATGTTTTATTTGTAATTTATATGTTAGATTAAATATTTGTTGCATAGACAAATTGCAATCCAAAAACGTAAATTAAGTAATTGAATACTATATCATGGATTTGTTTTAATAATCCCCTAATTTCATAAAGATAGCTAACTTTAAACCGATAGCTTCAAAGGGTTCCATTCATATGTAAAATCAATAATTCTGGAGAAATATTATTATATTATTATTTTATTATTATTATTATTATTAAGAATTATATTGTTTTATTCAATACAAATTAAAGTATCATATTAATATGAAAATAAAAATATAATATTATACAATATTGTAATAACAAGTGTCACATAGTGGGAGTACCTCGCTTGTAGTGTTGTAATTATAGTATGTGTTTTAGTTGTAATTATAGTTGTGTTTTAGTTTTAATTTTTTAATTCATTAGCTAAACTTCAAATTTACTTTTTGTCAAACTAACAAAATCGTTATTATTTCTAGTTATAATATTCTTAATAATATTAATTATATTATTAATAATATTAATTATATTATTAATATTTATTATAACACTTGATATATTTTCTTAATTGATATTATAGTATTATAATATTAATTGATGTTATATTTGACTTAATTTTCTTCTTACAATAAATATTTGTTGTATAGACAAATTGGATTCCAATAATGTTAAACAAATAAATTTTCTTAAAGCCAATATAAATATTATAACAAAACTGTAATATTTATAGTATAATTTATAAATTTTTTTAGTTTAAATATTTAATGAAATAGTATAATTAATTATTTATTGCCAATAAGGGCATGATTCGGTGGTTAAGTCGTTCGGTTGTAGTGGCGGCCACCAGAGTTCAAACCCCCGCTAGGCGCGTTTTACGCCTTGGCTGGGCCAACGAGCTTGCGAGTTTGAAGTGTTCTTGCTAAAATATATTTTTTACAAAAATAAATAAATTATATTTTAATCATTATATCAGCCTCTAGGGGTCGCTCTGCAAGTTGATCGAGGGTTCTGGCTCCCTCCATGATCAATGTGCAGTACCCCCGTCCTGATTCTTGATCCTCTTTGCTCTATTTGTTCTACAATTATCCGCATTTTTTCCAGAAGTTTTACTTTCCAATTTCTTTTTCCTTTTAGTACTTTGGGGTGTATTGTTCACATTTTATGCTTAGTATTAACCATTTAGGTTTGAATTTAATGTTTTTGGTTTTCCCGCCTGCCTTAGCACATGTGAAAGGCTCTCTCAGAGCACAATGCTAGCTGAGGCATTAACTCTTCGGCCAGAGGAAGGGTGTGAGAATACTTTAGATGGCGGTGTTGCTCCGAAGGGTGTTGGTAGTTCTGGCAGTTCTAAGACATTCAAGGAGGCTCTTGACGTCAATGATGCTGCCACTACGCTAGAAGATGCGTGCCTTAAGGAGCGTGAGGAGGGAGAGAGTGGCTTGGCTGGTGGGAGGTGTAAATGGAGTGAAGGAAGAGAGGGCGCCGAGCAAGGTAAGGGTTCTAGTCTGCCTTCCAAATTGGTCCTTATTCCAAATGACGGTATGTAGTTGTCTGTAAATGCTGAAGAAAATAGACTCAAGAATGTAGCTTTATTCTTTGTTTGCCTGGATTTGGATAAACTACCTGCACAAATTTTTTTTGACCACTAGTTATATACAGTTTGGGGAAAAAAATCGGGGGCATCTCCAAAGGAATTTTTGTTATTATTTTGAAAAATCATTCTATGCAAAGGAAAATACTTGAAAAGGAGATGTGGAATGTAGGGAATGCATTGTTTAAAGTATTTCTATGGTCCCCAGAGGCATCCATGCAAGAAATTAAGTTCTGCTTAGTCTCCCAATGGCTATTGATTAAATTAGTTCCCATTCAATTGTGTGCCTTCATTCCCAAGCTATTGGAACCGCTGGGGAAAGTTTTAAAAATAGAGGATGCTAAGATGACCCTTCCCCATATGGATGCTAGGGTTCTTGTCTCTCTCAAGCCTAGAGTTAGTATTCTAGAGTGTATTCAAATAAATCTTGAGAATAAATCTCTTGAATGTGTTGTTGTTGGCCTCGGAGGCCTCAATTCCTATTTTTTGTGTAAAGTTGATGGTCATATTAGGAAGGATTGTCCTATCCTTAATAATAAAAACATAGGGTGAAAGTTTGAGCCTGTGAATCCTGAAAAACATAATTCTGGGTTAGGGGGTGATGGGCTACTCTCTGTCCCAACCACTATGGTTAAAGAACCTACTCTCGTGGTGGCCGAGGCAGGGGTTAACCCTTTATCATCTCCTAATGTCTCTGGCCAACTTGATAAGGCTTTGAAAGAGGTGAGAAACAACATGGAGAAATTGACCATTGATGAATTAGTTCCTAAACAAGTGGAGGTTGATCCTTCAAATGTGAGAAATGTGTCACTTTTCCCTTCCCCATCTGTGGGGATGCAAAACATGGTTTTTGGGGAGGCCAATGTGGATGTTGTAGCTACCTCTCCTGTGATCCTCCCCGTTCCTTTTGAGGCCCCATTGATTCTATCCCCCTCTCTGCCTACCTTATCCCTCATTGTTGAGTAGAAGTCTCTTTGGGAGTCAGCTCTAGGTGGGGGTGAAGACCTGATTTCTAAAAGTTTGTCAGAAGTTAATGATGGTCCTTCCTCCAGCTTTGTAGAAAAATGATTCTCTTTCAAAGGAGGGACTCACTTGGGGATCCTAGAAAAGAAGAATGCTCAGCAGTTGGTAATGATGAAATATAGAGAAGAACTTTTTAATAAAAAGATGCAAGATCTAGTGCAAGAACAGGGGCCTGGACTTCCTCTTGTTGCATGAATTAAAAGCTACCAAATTTCATCTGGATATTTTACTCAAATTTATTTGGAAGGACCCCTAAAAAATCTGCACTAAATATGATAAAGGTAAATGAGGAACTACTCTCCTCATCCATCCTAGTTGGGAATAGTTTTTATTTCAGTCAGGTTGCTCTCCTTGTAATAGGGCTGCTTGGGCTTGCTTTGATAACAATGGTGACAAGTTTGGTATCTATTCATTATATGCCTCTAATGATCATGGTGAGAGGGGAGGTTTGTGGGAATGGTTGTTTGCAAATCTCCCTAAGGTTCCATGGATAATGCTAGGGGACTTTAATATGGTAGAAAATAGGGAGGATAAGGTGGGTGGCATCAATGTAGGGTGGAAAGGGAATGAGAAGTATTTTTGGACCAGTTTTAAAATATCTCTGAAATTGATAGATCCTCTAGAAGGTGGCAAGAGGAATAGTTGTGGAATATGGTATACTTGGTGTAATGCCCAAGCAGGAAATAGAAGAATTTACTACAGACTTGACAGGTTTGATGTTAACAAAGACTTCTTTCAGGTTAAGAGGCAATTTGGAGATAATGGGGTGAAAGTCCTACCAAGCACCCTTTCAGATCATCACCCAATCTTTGCTGACATCTCTTTTGTTGGGCTTAATTCTGGGTCTAAGACCAAGGTTGGCATCCCTTTCAAGGTTAATATTAGGCTCCTTGACAGTGAAGTTTGTAAGGAAGGTATTATCTCAGTTATAGCCATTTTGAAAGCAGTACATGCTTAGGACAATCCCATCAGTTTTTGGGCCAAGCTCCTTAAAAGCTGTCAGGAGATTTTTCAAATTTGTGGGAAGAAAGTTGCCTTGGAGAGAAGGAAAGAGGAGAGGGAGCTCCAAAAATCCCTATTGAATTTTGAGGTGTTGATTTAGGAGGCCCCTTTTGATAGGATGTTGTTCTCGGGCTTGAATGAGGCTAAACATAAGCTTAGGAAATTTGAAACTGTTAGAGCCCAATATACCAAATGTAGGGCTAAGCTGAACTGGATTCAAGGAGGGGATAAAGGCTCTAAGTATTTTTTTAGTCTTTTGAAAAATAAGTTTAGGCAAGAGCACATTGAGTCGATTGTGGAAGAAGGAACATGCTATTCTAGTCTGGATGATATTATGAATCTTTTTAAGAACTTCTATGAGAATCTATTCAGAGTTGAAGATGATAATGATGCTTGTAGAGAGGCTTAGAACTTATGTTCCTGCATATGTCCTAAGAAAATAGATGAAGTGATGGCAGAAAAGTTAAAACTAGGACTATCTAAAGATGAGATTAAAAGTGCCATTTTATCAATGAAGGATGGTAAGTCCCCTAGATATGATGGGCTCCCAGTAGAGTTCTACAAAGCTAGTCTAGAATGGGTGGTTAGTGATTTGTTTGAGGTTTATCAAGAATCCATTTGCAAAGGGTCTTTGGGAAAAGATGTCAATAGAGGCATAATTAATATTTTACCCAAAGGGGGTGACAAATCCAACCTGAGAAATTAGAGGCCTATAACCTTGCTTAATGTGTCATTCAAAATCATGGCTAAAGTTTTGGCAAGAAGGCTGATTGATATATTGCCTAAAATTATTAATCCACTCAAACTGGGTTTATAAAAGGTAGATATATTTTAGAGAATCTTATTACAAGCTGGGAAGCCTCTCATTGGGCCAAGGAAATTGGGTAGAATGCAGGGATACTTCTCCTAGACTTTGAGAAAGCCTATGACAGGGTTGAGTGGTCTTTTATAATTTGTATTCTTAAAGCTATGGGATTCCCACAGAAATTTTTGTCAATGGTAAAAGTGCTTTTCCCAGATGCCTCTACTCAAGTTGAAGTAAATGGTGCCCTATCTTCTCCACTTTCGATGGGCAGGTCTATCAGACAAGGGTGTCCCTTAGCTCCAACTCTTTTTGTTATAGCTTCTGAAGCCCTATTTTATCTATTGAGAACTGATGTTGTCCTAGGGAAAGTGGACGGAATTAGGCTCCTAGATGGTAACTCATTGATTAATATGTAGTTTACTGATGATACTACTATGTATCCAGTTTTAGATAGAGAAAATATAGATAACCTCAAGCTTAGACTAAATATCTTTTGTTCTACTTCTGGTGCTAAGATTTCTTTGAATAAGTCCTATTTGATTGGATGGAACAATGCCCCTCCTTCTTGGCTAGGCATGGATGACTAGTAGTGGGGAGGTCCTAAAAAAATTGTTAGATTTCTTGGAATCCCCTTTGCTCTTGACCCATCCCTCAAGTAGATGTGGAGTTGGGTTTATTCAAAGATTGAAGTTAAGCTTAAAAGTTGGAACAGACAGGCTCTGACCCTTGCTAGCAGATTTCAGGTCTGTCAGAAGATCCTCTCAGCGTATTCAGTTTACTATGCATCAATGTGGCTCTTTTCTAATTTGCAGATTGAAAAAATTCAAAAAGAAATTAGGGCTTTTCTTTGGTCAGATGGCAAAGGGATTGGCAAGAAGCACTTAGTAAATTGGAATTGGTGCTACATCAACAAGGAAAATGGAGGTTTAGGATTGAAAGACCTGAAGTTACAGGGGATGGCCTTAGTGGCAAAATGGATTATTAACTCCCTTGAAGGTTTTGAACCATGGAAAGTTCTTGTAAGAAACAACATCAAGCTGTCATGTCCTAAAGCTACCCCGAACTAGAAAAGCTTACCTCCGTTGGACATTTTATTTGGTAAATTCAAAGAAAAGCCGTTTGGCACAGTGGTATTTGATTCCACATGGAGTGCATGGGAAGGTTGGAGGCACTTAGTGAGTACCTCTGAGTGTGATGAAGGTAGTGTTCAAAGGGGTATACATAGTTCTATTTGGTGGTCTCTAGAGTATAAGGAGAGACCGTTGGCTATTATTCAAGGGTGTTCTGGACATAAGTGGCACAAGCTAGGAGTAGTATCCTTTAAAGATGTGTTCTGTTCCTCAGGAATGAAAAGATGGGAGAATTTAAAAGAAGAATTTGGTTTGAGTGACTCTCAAAAAAGAACTTACTCCATGTTAGTGGCTACCTGCTCAGCTATCTCTAGCCAGCCAAGATTCTTGGATGTGCAGGTATGGTTGAACAAGCTAATATGGAAGGATGGAGGTTCTTTGACAGGTGGTGTAGCCAAAAGAGTTTATAAGATGCTTTGTGATGCTCATGAGATCCTTGATCATTGTGCTAAGGCATGGAACTGTGAACTTAATATAAAGAACCTTAGGGCCTTTTTTTTGGCAGTTTGGTCTAAGTATTTGGAACCTAAAAAGGGATGCTTTAGATGGTTACTGGGATTAAAAAAATTGCCAATTGGTTATAATAAACCCCTGTGTAGGCTGTGTAATGTTATTGAAAGTTGTGATCATATTTTTATTGACTGTCCTTATACAATTCAAGTGTGGAATATATTCTTGTATAGGTTTCCCCGCTGGTCCTTATCTGACTATAAACTTAGAGCTATTATTTTTGGTCATTTGGAAGGGATTAGTGCTAAGCATTAAGTTTTTTGGTTAGTATTATCTACTAAAATTTTGTGGACATTGTGGAAGTTGAGAAATGAGGATCATTTTCAAGGCAGGCTTAGAACTCTTACTGAGCCTAACTATAGACTCACACATTTTGACGTATGTGTGCAGGTGGTTATTGCTGTCGAAGGTCAGTTGGCTCAGTTGTCTGAGGGGCCAGATATTGGTTTTGCTTCTTCCAATGGTTCTACATCAATCTGGGCTGAAAAGAAACAGGCCAGCTTTGAAAGTGCCAAAAAGTCCTTTGAAGATAGACTTGAAGATGTGCTGCATAGACTACACGATCTTCATCTGTTTGGGGCAAGTGTTGTTGACTCTGCCCACATAAAGTACTGGCAAGTTATTCATAGGCCACCAGATATTGCTGTTGCACAAGAGGAAGGAAAGATTTATATGGTGTATGGGGGTGGGGCATCCTGCTCCAGAACTAGAGACCTTTTCCTCATATAGTGTTCTTGAACTTGTTCCTTCTTCATCAAATGTTCAATGCAAATACGAGATGATATAAGTAGTAGCTATATGCACACAATATTGCATAGGATGGTTTTGTTCATATGAAACTAGATTGTTATGCTACGACTGGTGTATAGGCTAGATCTTTTGGTAAGTTGTAATTAGGTTACTTTGCTGGATTGTTGTTCATCTGGTGCTCATCTTGACCACATTACGTAATGTCACATATATATTTTTTTGATAATATGATTAAACTACCTTCAATCCCAAAAAATATTTATTGATAATAAACAATGTTTATATTATAAATATGATAATAATATATTTATATTATTATATTATTCTAATATTATAATATTTTTATATAGTATTATATTATATTTTTGTTTTTTATTATATTGTTATATTATATTATATTTATGTTTATGATTATTATTATATCATTATACAATATTATTAGAATATTATTAATAGTATTATTAATATTATAACTATAAATAATAACAATGTTGTACCTTTGACAAAAAATAATTTTAAAGTTTAGTAATAAAGTAAAAAATTATTTTCTCTTAGAATTATCGTCACCTGTTTAGGCATGACTTAACTCGTGGGAGGTAAGATAAGTTTTCATAATTTGTTTACTTGCCACATCCTCCCCTCAAACTAAATTTTATTATCTTGACATAGGAAAAGTTCAAATTTATATCAAATTTGCACAAGAAAAATAATCATGTGTCTTGATTGGTTTACTGTTAATAGATTAATAACTAGATAAGCCTCAGTCGATGCAATAGTAATATTGTAATTCATGTAATAGTGTGAGAGAACTCAAATCTAAAAACCTAATAAGATATAAGGATGAAAACCTAAGTAGAATTATAGGGTATATAGGAATGTTAGGTTAACCAAACAATTTGTGGTAGAACTACCTTTATAGAATAGGCCAATCAAATATATGTAACAAATAAAAAGCATAAATTCACGTAAACACAAATGGTTGAACTAATAATTGTAATAAATACATGAGGATTAAATAAGAGGATAGAACATAGTTTTAAGATCAATTGTGAATAAATAATGTTGATATTGTTTTGAATCACATCACTTCTATCAAATAATTTATTGCCTCAACCAAACAGATGTCTTAATACTTATCTGAAAAACTTTATGGTCCAATTTAAACCTTGTGAATTTGATCCTAACTACCACAAACTTAATTTGTTATACAAGATTGATTTGTAACCTTAAATATTACTAGACCAAATATCTTAAATACAATATTAAAAATTTGAAAAATATATTCTTCAAGATAATTATTATTTCAATATGATAAATTCAAAATAAACACCTCTGAAATAACATCTATATAATTATATTTAAAATATTCTAACTAATAATCAGAGGTTCCAAAAACGGTCAAAATGAAGAAACCTCAAAATAAACAATTCAAAAAATTAACATTTTCATCAGTCCTCCCCTCTATTAATACTTGAAGACTTACATTCATATAATCTTATTGAGATATAATGGTAAAAATGTTTTGTAGAGAAACCATGTCCGTGGACGTGAAATCCATCTTATCTACCAGAAGAAAATTTTGTTCAGTCATTCATAATGCAAATGTAAATATTAATCAAGGCTCTATGACTTAGATGCAAAGAAAACCACAGAGAAAAATTCAACCTACCGAATTTCATACGAATTTTGTTATTCACTTAATTTTGGTTCTCTTTCTCTTTTAGATATTTGAGACCATCTCTTGAGGCACTTTTCTTTGCCACATCTTTCTTGATATATGCACCGCTTCCAGCCTTCTCATCATCTATATATACTTCCACAACTATCTTTTCCTGAATGTAAATATTAATGAAGGCTCTATGACTTAGATGCAAAGAAAACCACAGAGAAACATTCAACCTGCCGAATTTCATACGAATTTTGTTATTCACTTAATTTTGGTTCCCTTTCTCCTTTAAATATTTGAGACCATCTCTTGCGGCACTTTTCTTTGCCACTTCTTTCTTGATATTTGCACCGCTTCCGGCCTTCTCATCATCTATATATACTTCCACAACTATCTTTTCCTCTCCAGTCAATTTATAGTCTCTGTACTCAACACGCCTGCCCTTTTTTTGACATAATTCCTGAAGTTCAGAAACGGGATGCCTCTCCAATGCCTCTGGAGTGGCCAGTGGCTCTAACAAAATCTTGAGCTTCTACAAACCATAAAGTATTTACAGAGAAAGAAAAGGAAAGATTGTGTCAATATACACAATATTTTATTAGGTGGATGAAACTGTTACGAACAATATCTTAAGAATGAAACTGTTACGAACAATATCTTAAGATTTGGTATGAAAAAAAAAATAAAAATTAGTACAATAAAAGATGAAAGTTGGAAGACACAAGCAGAGTAGAGTTTATATAGTTGATATCTTGTACTTAATGTAAGACTTTACATGTTGAAAGATCTCTTTAAATAGGCAACAATTGCTAGAAGTTTTGCATTTCATTCGTGTTAGAAACTAGTAAATAATCATAAGACCAAATTTAATATTTAAGAATAACCTTCATAAAATCTATTTTTAATCTTCAAAAATACTAAATATTTGATCTAGTTTAAAACTAAAAACTATGCACAGGTTAGTAACAGCACATTGAGGTTGCCCAAACAAATCAAAACCCTTCAAGCGGATGGATACCAAAGAAAATAATTTTTACAATGAAAAAATAGAAGATGCAATTGTGTTCATTTTGTACCTCCCAAACTTCGTTCACATCAGAGCTGATGTTCTCCATTAACCCACCACTGCTATCAATAAACATTGCGCCTGCTATTGATTCAACTATATTAACCAAAACTGAGGGTGGGTTCACATCGTTACAATTGTCTTCGATGTCTTTAATGAATTTTTTAACCTAAATGACACCAAATGTGAATTTCCTTAGAGTAAGAATTAATCATTGTCCATACCTCGATCAAATATTTTAAAGAGTTACCTTATCTTCGAGTAATTTATTTGCAAACGTAAGATGCTTATGAACTTCTAATTTAATTACAGCAACTCTTGCCAGCTTCGCATTGTCCATAATGTTAGATCTTAACGTGGTCAAAATGCCTGGTTGATCGTTGGGATACTTTTTGTATAAGTATATTGTTATTGCTAGCTTGATGAACAAACTCCCAAGGAACTCCATTTTTTCATAAGATTTCAGACCTGCTGATTCAACGGCTTTATCGCATGTCTGGCATCGTCTAAAAACGTTGAGAGTTAGGATCTCCAAACGCTGACAAAATGTATCTTTCAGCAGTTTTCTAGTCTTGAAATTGTAGTTTAGTTTTTGTTCTATCTCTTCCAAGACATTAGACTTATATGAAGGATTAGCGAATTTAGGGATTAAATTCTCAATAAACATTTTCACTTCATCACACTTGCACTTTGCAGACACTTGTTTTTCTTTTGAACTCTGTGTTTCTTTCATTAGCCCAGCTTCGCTTGAAGAAGGGTTTTTTGTGGAACTAGACACATCAGTATTATGTTCATTCTTGTGATGTTTTTTCTCTGGAATTAGCAATTCACTCATCCAAGGCTCGAAGACCTATAAACATTCGGGAGGTTTTTAATATATAATTAAAGGCAAGGAGTTCAATACACTGGACTTTAAATATACAAAAATAATATGTATTTCATTGCATTCTTCATATTTAAGTTTTATTGCACCAATGGAATGGTATTCTTTTATAGTTCATGATGTTGGGTGACCTGATTTTAGGTCTACAGTTGATTTATATCATAAAAGATTACTCCATACTTTCAGTGCAGGAGGTGCATAACTATGCTTCTAACATAAGGTGTACATATCCTACTTCTTTCAAACATTTCAATAAAATTTACTAGTCTAATTAAAAATTTAAAAATTTATTTTAAAAAAAGAGTACTTCCTTACTTTCCAAACTTCATGAAATGGAAATTCACTATTCACATCCACATACACAGCACCGGCTATGGCTTCGATAACATTTGCAAGAACCTTTGGAGGCTTCACATTGACATCAGATTTGGATTTGTCTGTCATAGCTTCCAGGCATTCATTAGCCTGTAAAAACACATATCAATCATGAAAAATCAATATGGATTAAATAAGGAATTTTAAAATGTTTCAATGTATCTAGCTTACCCTATTTTTGGTATCCTTATCTAATAGGAACTTGTGAAACCCACGTTTTATAGCAATCCTTCCAAGGACATCATTTCGCACATTTGTCCTAACTAACCGTACAAATTCTCCTTTTTCTAATGTTTTAAAAGTACTGTATACGTGTATGGCGATCACAAACTCTAATACTGCATCTCCAAGGAATTCTAATCGGTGATAGGATTCTAGTGCTTCTTTCAATAAATCTTTGTTGTTGAATTTGTAGTTTAAAATGGATTCCGTCTCAGGTATGTCAACACTGAAATTTATCCACTCCATTTTCTCAGCCATAAAGTAAACCAGAATAACTTTTGTAGTTGGTGTACTCTCTGTAGTTGACAATTCGCTAAACTTCACCACAATTACAGGTTTTAAAAAATAAGAATGAGAAACAAGAGTTGCAAATGGATTTTATGGTGTTTGGAGAAAAATGTTGTTCGAAACTTTTCTCATTTATATTATTGCAAAATGATTTCTATGTTTGGGTTACGCCGATTCCGTACAGATGGAGCTCTCCTTAGTTAAGCTAGCGTTCTAATAATAAAAATGTATTTTTAGCACTTTTTTAAAAACAATTGTACTTGACCTCCTTTTGATGGTCAAGGGCGGCTATACGGCTAATAGCTAATATATAGTTTCTAGTTGGGTGGGAGGCCCGGCTGCTAATATAGTCATTAGCTTCAACGAACCCACTTCATTATTTGAGCATTTGAATCATAATATGTTTGCTGTAGTACTAAATTAATTAGTAAAGGTGCTATCAAATATTTATAGGCCTATATTGTTAAATGGTACATATATTTATATTTTTATTGGAAAGTCATGTATTTGGTGGACAAATCTATAAATACTACTAGTATACCTATATTTAAAAAATATATCTAAAGTACGCTTAGAGATATCCTTCTGAGATGTCTATTTCCACATATGTAGTAAATTGATTAAAATAATAGGGGCCTCAGAAAGATATGTAACATCCCACCCCGCAACCCCAGAGAGTAAGGGCCAAAAGAAGACAAGATATATTTTTTTTTTAAATAACAAGAGATAACATACATAGATATGGTTGCCGATTCGATAGATCGACAACATTCATAGCTAGGTATCAAATGTTCCTAATCCCATATCTAATATAAACATGAATCCAAAAGTATCAAGTACAAGCGGATCTGATACCCACACCGGAATCCGTAAGCCAAACATAAAACAACATCTCATTTCTTCTCATTAATTTACATGATTACATCCTCTCTATTACGAGAGTACAATTACATAAAAAATATACAAGTACAATGATAGAGCCATGAACATGGAATACAAGTACAATAAAATAGTCTTGAATCTGATACTATGACTGAATAGGTACAACAACAGGTAGGATAATGGGGAGTGAGAAAATCTCCAACTTGGTGCACCAATAACCTGTTCACCGATCCCCAATGGCGGTGGCAATGCCTCCCAACCATGTGGACTCATGAGAGACCACCCCACTATGCTCGGAGGTAGTCACAAGGCCCAAACAAAAATAATTAGGTACGGGTATACAGGATGACCAACACTCATATCAATCACAGAGCAGGCACGGAAAACAATGCATAATGCCACAGTCATAACATAGAGATACTCATCAAAGAGAATGTCAGGTGCTACTCACGACTACCAATGCACTAGACACTAGAGTGCAGATCAGATGGGGAGTCATCATGTGTGCTCAAAGGGATGGCACCACACAGAAACAAGTGCACCTCTTCTATAGACGAGGGGACTCAATCAGGCCCGAATCAACACTTTGCAGATGGATAGGTCTTGTCGTGTGCATCCTTAGTCTTTACAAGTTCTCAAGGCTATGCACGAGAACTCAATATCCTAGACCTAAGCTCATCTCGTTTAACCAAACAAGGTATACAAAACCTAATTAAATACAACTATGGTATAGATCTGTAGGAAAACTATTTTTATGCTTGTAAAGTACAAATCTGTAGGATTAGCCATTCTGTGATTATCCTCTAACACTGCTCTACAGTTATAAACGAGAATACTACACAATATGGGGTTGTAGTCATGTTGTATATCAGTAAATATGTGCAAATTCAGTGTGAGTGATCTTTGTCATTCTAAATTTTATTGACTTGTAAGCATTTTCTACCTTAGGTGATTGTTTTACTCTAGAAGTGGTGATGTTTAATTGTACGACATTCTTTATGCATTTTCAATTTACCAACAAAGACCATGGACAAGAGTTAACACTAATTCTGTTACTACTCTCTATTGGTCTTATGCCATATCCCATGCTTATGCGCCATGAAACAAACTTAAATCACTGCTCCTCTAAACTAGAGTTCAAGCTCTGAAAACAAAAGTTGAGTGTACATGAAAGGAAATCTGGTACAACAATCACACTAATGCACACAACTCTGAATATATTCTGGACCAGCAATATAAAACTGACCAAAAACTCATAGAAGTAACACATACTCGCAATGTTGGATATGCACAAAGTGGATTTATAAAAGGCTCTAGAACTTCCATGCAACTATTATTGGAAGGTGTAAGATCCATACTACACAACCTTTGACCGCGTCCTCCCTACCTATGCCAAAATGGAGGCTTTCAAAATAGGGTAGGGACATCCATCAAAGCATAACAGAAGAGGAATTTTTGTCAGATGTTATAGTTGCAAGCATGCTAGTAAACATGTATGCAAGCTGTGGAAGTATAGACAAGGAACATGAACTGTTTGATAAAATGCCTCAAATAGGCGTCATCACATGTAAAACAATGACTGCAAGATTTGTACAAAATGGATTTGTTGAGAAGGCCTTAGAAACTTTTAAGCAAATGCTACTGGTGGGTATAAAGCCAGATTCCACTCATTTTGCCAACATTCTCCCTACCTGTACCAAAATAGGAGCCTTTGAAATAGGGTATGTGCATTTGTCAAAGCATAATGGAAAGGGGATAATTTGTCAGATGTTGTAATTGCAAGAGACCTGATAGACATACGTGTAGAAGGTGGAAGCATAGACAAGGCACGAAACTATTTGACAGAATGCTTCACGACAACATGGTCTCAAGGAGACAATGATTTCAAGCTACAATAAAATAGATTTGTTTTTACATCATATAAACTATCAAGCAAATGCACTTGGTTCACGTAAGCCAAAACCTCAAACCTTTGTCATACCACACTGCCCACGTCTAAAGGGGAAACTTGGGCTGGATAAAAACATCCATCGAAGCATAAAGGTTTATAGCTAGGTGAGGCCGCATAGCAAAGCATGTGATCTGTTTGATTAAATACCCTCATGGCCTACTCTGGCAGCCACACAGTGAAAGGGGTAACATGGATAGTCTAAACCATTGACAAAACACGTGGTCTCCGGGATAGCAATGTGTAGATTAAACAAGGAAGATCTAATGTTTTTTAGTTCAACTTTCATGGAAACATTGTTGACTCCATACTTTGGAAATGGAGGATTTAACACAGAGTATGGGCAGCCATTAATCATGATACAGAGCAAGAGCATATGAGAACATAAAATCAAATGCAACCATCATGGACACCATGGATTAGTGGAGAAGATACCAAACATACCTGAAGATTGCAAGGATTGTAGAGAATAGAGTGTGTCGAACTGCTCTCCCTCCTCTCACGTGTCCAAAGCCACAACTTTTCCCTTGTTCTTCCCAAATGCAAAGCCCCTCTTTCAATTCGAGAGTCCAACCCCCAAAAATGAATCATTTTCATCAGAAATGATAGATTGGTCTGAAAGAATGTGGTTGTGAAACACATGTAAGTAGGTTAAGTGACATTGAAGGTAGGCTGGAAACAATAAGTAGTTAATAACATTTAATTTGCTGAGAGCTCCCATGCCTTATCTGGCTGCGTACAAATATATGAATGGACAAAAGCAGTAGTTCGTACCATTAAAGATGGTATGGGCAAAAGATTTATGTACAAGTTGCAAGATACTTCTGATGACTGCCAAGGATGGTCAATGAGCCCATAAAGATATTTTCTGGCCACCTTAAACTCATACCAACTCCTCTTTTAAGAGCCACGACTTCACTCCTGCTAACTTTTATTAAAAAAAAAAAAAGACTTGTCATGATTGAGTGGAGGGTCATTACATCCTACCCCCTAGGACTAGGCTTACTCCTGGAAGCCTGGAACCACTAAGATGTAGCCAAAGCACACACTAGTCCATGAAACTCGATACAAATAAAAAAATTAGGTTATCACATGCACAAATACATGCAATCAGTCCCAGAACATGGGTAAGGAATAGGCAAGGCACTCATTCCTACAAAATATACATTAGCATAAGACAATTTTCTCCAATCAAAGTAAAGAATGATGCTAAGGATACAACATCATACAACCAATGAAAACCAAGGAGAAAAGCCTCAGCAACCACACTGGCAAACTACACATGACTATAAGGGGCAATCTAGATATTACCATTAGGTAACCAAATGATAAGACAACAACACGAGAACATTGCACTAGCAGGGTACAGTGGCTAGGGTCGGGAATAGGGCCTATGACTATCTCCAGTAACCACCATCGGGGATAATAAGAGTATGCTTAGGCCTGTGAGTCCAGGCAGAGTCGATACTCAATACCTGCATCACTCCGATCACACGTTAAAGCACATGTGCATATAACATATATAGTATAGCCAAAGCAACATCAATCATCAGGAAGAGGGTCATGATATCATAAGCCTCTCAGGTATGAGTGTTACGACATCATCCCTTTCCTATCCATAATCATCCGAAAGCAATGATATAAACATATAAGCATGTAATTCCAACGTAAACCACACAATTTTCTCATAATTTGCAGCAAAATGCACTTTCAAGATATAAAATTTTTAATTCTCTAACTTTATATGCAGCTATCTATAAAATGGAGCACACATATACACATATACATAATTTCAACCTCTGATTTCATAGCATGCATGACATCTCTTTACATATAATGCAATAGTTTGTCACTTTTTAAGGCATAATGATGCAAATTTTGTTCTCTTCTATATTTTAATATGCAACTACATACATGACAATTGTACAACCCACATATACACACATAATCATTCACATCACAAGGCTACATTAGGGTTCACGTGGATATCATAGTACTATCCATATCTAAAATATCCATGAGTCCATAACCAATAACTATGTCCAATATCCAAAACCATGTGTCTTGATGGCATTGACCCACCTAGTGAGCCATCCATACAAACCACAATGACATATCTCTTGTTTGTGTAAGGGTTTTGGCCTCTAAGAGATAGTCAAGCAATAGGAAGGTAGTGAATTAGAGCTTAGAACAGCTCACACATACCCCCATCCTTAAGGGTTTCCCAGTGTCTACTTCCTCGTATACACTCAAATGGGTGGATCTCACCATACCCAATGAGGAATCATATCAAAACACAAGACCAACATTCCAAAACAGAAAAGTCAATTAGTTTAGCCACCAAGGATATAAATAATGAAGAATAAATCTCAATTCTAACAATAAGATAAGAAAAATGTGCATAGCTTCAACAATAAATCAAATGTAACCACAAGAGTTACATTCCAAAGAAAAACATAATCCGTGGCTAAACCAATACAAGCAAGATAAACTAAAGTACTGGTCCACACAAGCAAAATAAAAGTCACCAATAACTGAAAGGAAGATTCACAATCTTCGAAATATACACATCACAACACTATGTGACTATTGCTAGTCACCACACGAGGAAGGAGGAAAATAAGTGTGACTGTCTCAATAGTCCTTCATGTGCGTGTGGCCAACTCACGCAACCTCCACATGGAAAGGTACTATGCCAGAACTCCCAGGTCACATACCTCATGTGGCCAACCATACATGGTGTATGCCAAGCGAAGAAAGCACACAATGGTCATATACTGCATGGCAATGTCCTACTCATAGGGACGTCCCGCATAGTGTATACCCACGGAGAAAACACATGCACTAACACACCGAGCTAGAGGTGCACATGGCTAGATTCCACTCGCATGCCAACTGATCAAAATTGAGGCCTTCTTGAGCGAACCATCTACTCTGTGCGAGCAACCACTCCTCTCAGCACAAGTAGGAACACAACATATATACCACGCCTTCGTGCATCTAGGTATGTGGCATTGTGTCCTCGATCTCGGCTCACTACCATCAGTGACACGGCATCCTCACCAGCACTATGTCGGAACACCAGTGGGGGGGCATCATATCTAAAACAATCACATCAGGGTAAGATCATAGCTATCATAGGTACTCATACCACAAACTAAAATCATCCTCAAGAACTATACAGATTAGGCTGACATTGTATGAACCAAGTATCTGGTCCATTAATGAGGGGGAGTAGTGAGTACTTTCCCAGGAGGTTGAAATGATCATTGTTGTTTCGCGCCGCCATTATGCATATGCCATGCAATTCCCTCCCAAGGAACTTTGTTTCTTCTACTACCCTCCACGTATTGACCTATCAACAACCCTTGGGTTGGCAGTCAATATGGTGACAAAAAAAAAACACGTACATTGTTGATAACTGAGAGGGGCGGTGAATCATTATTTTTGACGTGGAAAACCCTATTAAGGAAAAAAACCACGGGGTGATTTGATGAAAGTAGATTGTCATTGATTTCAAAAAGGTGTTGGTATTGACAGGAATTGTTCATGTTATCAGAATCAGTGGATGTTCAAAGTCTTCATCATGTGATTGCTCATGGTTTCATGATCATAGTTTAGGAGTTGTTTAAATTTCATGATGTTCATGGTTTCATTTCAGGATGCTTGATGGAGTTCATATCTTGTTTATGTTTCTTGGTTCATTCTTGTTTGTGTTGGTTCATTCTTGTTCACAGGTTGATGTCTTACAGATGCATAGAAGTATGATGTTCTCCATGTGGGTGTTGACATTGGATTTCATGCAAGTTTCTTCAAGGTGATGTCATCAGGTACTATGTGCTCTGATATAAGTTATGTTGGTTGATGTGAAAATATCAAAGGTTGGACAAGAGGATCTCAATTGGATCTCAGTTGAACAATATTTGATGCTATTTGTCATATTTGTTAGTGATGTGTTGAGGATAGTCTTGTGCTTCAAATGTTGATCATACAGGAATCCAATGACTCATATTACATAGAAGATACAATGTCTAAAATGCATCACACCGAGGAATCATGTTTTTGGTATTGACATGTTTTCTATTTCATATTAGAATGTATATGAATCATGTTCATCATCAGGAGTTATTTCATTCACATCAGACATTCTCACTCACATTGGTGTTATCATGAGAATGTCCTCATGGTGTGTGGTTGGTGTTGGATTGAGTTGATTGTAGTTCTGATGATCTTGTTTAAGGTTGTCATCATCATCAGGGATCTTCATCAGGAGGATAGATGTTGTGCATTGCATATGGTAGAGGTATTAAGGTTTGATCATGGCATATGGTAGAGTTAAGTTTTGTATTATAGATGGCAGATGGTAGAGCACTTCATATGATTGTGTTAGATTTTGATTTATAAAAAGTCCAAAACAATAATCTAAATCTCTTAAAGTTTTCACAAGGTTCAAAGTGTTCCCAAGGTGCTCTAAATGCCTATCACACACTATATGCACTTTTTTCATAAAAAGATGTTTACTTGTTATTGCAGGTAAGTCACTTAAGAATGACCCTCTAAAGGGTTCTTATCACATTAAGCAACCGGCCATTTCACGTTGTAGGTCAAAAGATATAATATTGAGTACCAAAAAGTGCTTAAATTAGTATGATGGGAGTTAGAATGCATTTGTTTATGGATCCCCTTTATGTCATATGGTTGACATTTAAAAAAAATGAGTTTCATATTTTTAAGGGCTAAAAGTTAAAAAAAGGCCATATGGGCACGATTTTTAGTGGGGCTCGATTTTGTTTTAAAAAAAGGCATAAATGTTTTTTTTTAAGATTATTTTTAGCCTTTTTTTTAAAAAAAAGGCAATTTTGTGGGAAGGTTCTATTTTTTTCAAAAAAAAACTCTCCATCGTATAAATTGGAGGAGATAGTGGGGATGCCTTTTTAGAAGGCTATTATTATTAGAAATTTTTTTTAAGCCAGATTTTGTGAAAGGAAATTTTTTTTTTATGAAGATTTTTTTTGGTTCCCTTTCTTATATTCATATAGAAGGTTTTTGAGCTCCAAGTTAGAGAAGGAAAATAATTTTTCAGGTGGAGATGATTTAAAGATTATTTTTTGAGATGAAAAGTTTATTTTTATTCTTGTGATTTGGAAACAAATAAAATGATTTTCTTTTGGAAGGCATATTGGATAAATTTTTTTTGAAGATATTTTATGGACAAAATTGATTGAAGATTTTCTTGAGATGAATTTGTTCTGGAGAAGATGAAAATATTTTTGCAGGTGAAAATGAATAGTTATCTTTGGAGAAGATAAAGAGTTTGAATATTTTTTATGAGAACAATTTGTTTTCAAATTGAAGATATGCAGAGGAGAGGAATTCCAAGAGTCTTTTTGTTTATAATTTTATTGCAGAAGTTGTGTGATGATATGGAAGTGGAATATGAATGATTTTGAAGAACATTTATATGATTTATTTTTGCAGATTCTAGAGTGTGGGGTGTGTGTAATTGTTGTGCAGATCAATGATAAAGATAATTTGATGATAGAGATGAATGATTGAGTGAACCAATTTGCAGAGTAAAAAGATATATTGTGTGAGATATTCTTCTTTGTGATATGTTCTTACAGGTGTGTTAGATTGCATAAAGGCACTTGCACAGAGTTGTAATTAAGTTGTGAAAAATTGTTTGCAGTGAGACAACTTGTTTGTAGAGATGTGTAAAAGGATTATTTTATGGTGTTGATTTGAAAATCAAATAGGAGGTATAAGGATGTTTGATGAAACACAGAATGCATATTGGTGCAAATCAGATTGAGGTGTAATTATTTCTTGCACACTAAGTTTTATATTTTTGATGATGGTGATTGTTTATGCTAGTGAGGCCTTGTATCAGCTAGTGAGGCATAATGTATGCAGTGAGGCATCTTGTAGAGCTAGTGAAGCTTCTTTGGTCAGTGAGACCTTCATGTAACCAGTGAGGTTTTGAATAAGCCAGTGAGGTAGTTTCAGAGTGGTTTTTATTCCCCTTGAGGGTTTTCCACTCATCATATCTTGTGTTGTATGTCTTATGTGTCTTCATGATTTGTGTTTAATGTCTTGATTCATGCGTTCAATATTATAATTGTACATTTGTGTGTTAATAAATAACTTTGTCTTTGTCTTTCTCTCTCTTTATCCTATAAGTCAAAAGGATTAAAAATTGTAAAAAATTATACAACACTGATTCACCCCCCCTCTCAGTGTTGTCTTGGACTTCTACATGATTAACCCAAGATTGTATTCTCTATTAGAAGAATATAAAGAACAAAATGGCACTTGCCAATTAGGGCTCACTGCCCGAGCACACTACTCACAAGAGGCTCACTGCCTACAATAGTTTATACAAGGAAACTAGGTAGTTGAACTGATGAGAAGCATCCACATGTGCTTAGGTTCAGTTCTGGTTAAGCTCAATATACTGATTTACTGCACTTCATTCTTCCTCTTCTTTGGTGTTTCTGTCCTGTCACATACCAGACCTCCCTTACTGCTTTCACACTGCTCTTCTGCATTTCTTCACACTTCACAATACCACACACATACCTTCTCATCAAAATCCATCTGGTATATATATCTGTACCAAGGATTTCATCACCTTTCTAGTCGGCATCCGAAATTGTTAATATTTTCCCAAACTCTAGTCTGTCGGCTAAATCTTTGCTTACCAAGTGATGCGTATCAAAGAGATAGTTATAGAAGTCATCAATCATGTCAGCCAATCATGAATGATACCTTAAGAACCTTGATCACCATCAATATCTTATCCGGATTAAGGTCTGATGCTCTGCCAATTAGTTCTTCCTCTGTCTACTTTGCCAAATAGGAACCCAATACTTAGGTGCTTATATCTCTTCACTCTTTTATCATCGGAGGCTCAATCCCTAGAATCTATCAGTCAAGGTACTCCTCTTGACTTCCCCATGTCCGCACTTTACATAGATACTTCCTCTAAGAGATGCGGACCTGATTGTCAGATCTTGCTACATGCTCTATTCTTGGTCACCGGACCAAGTTACTCTACAATCTAACTTCCGGTATAGACACACCATGTCCTGCAGATATGTGGGATGAACTTTGTTGCCATCAATGACAACACTCATGAAGCCACACAATGTCTCTTGCCAACAATCTCCCCCTTTGGCATTGATGGCAACACTTAAGGAAAAATGACTAAGTGTCATACTACACTCCCCCTTGGCTGATGCTCTGTTCTAATGTATATTTTACCGGAGGTCACCCTTAGCTAGATTCCACATTTTTCACTGCTACTCACTCCCACTTTGACATCAATGGCAAAGGGTAGAATCCACACACTAAAACTCTCAAAAATCCAACTATACTTAGCCGCATAAGTATATATACATGTTATACTTACATATACTTTAGTATATCTGAAAAAGTTGTCTTTAATTGAACAAGTTCTGTTGCCCAACTCCACTTCATCCTCTCCAAAATTGAGATGTGACCACTCAACAGGAATGCAAAAGCTTCTGCCCTCTTTAGATCTGTTGGATCACTAGTCTGGGCTGTGGTCTGAGCATTAGTTAGGGCCTCATGCATGGCCTCTAACTTAGGGATAATAATCCCTCTTAGTTCACTTAGCCTGCTTATCCTATTTTTCTTCTCCTTCTCAAGCTTCTTTATTTAATTTATTGCCACAAGAGTCTGGCACTCTTGATTCATTATGGAAGAGGAGAGAGGATCAAAACTTTGAGACAGGCTTGATAGTTTATTCTCTTGATCTTCCATCTTCTTGGTAATATCTACTATCACGGTGGTCCAAGATAGACAGAATTTGTATAGATCTCCACCATCTTTAAGAGCATTTTCTAGGCTCTTTATTCCAATATTTAAATTTCTCCTATCATTTGCTATGTACCCCTGTACTGCAGAGAATCTTTTACCCAAAAATTCTTTTTGGACTTTCTCTTCTGCTGCTTTCTCTAAAGAGTCAAAATGTGTATTAACAGAGTTAACAAGAGACTTTAGATTACTGGATGTGGAGACTGAAGAATCCTTTTGGAAGGTTGGCCTGATTTTCTCTAGCACACTGGATGCAATCTCTATTAGATCACAATCTTCCATGTGAGACTTCAAAAGCTTTTTTTTTGCTTTGGCTTGAGCAAAAGATGCTACCTTCATTATCTGGACCGAAGAGAGAGAGTCAAAATTGAATGGCCCTTGAAGTAGTTCCGGTTCATCCAATTCCATCATTTCTTTTGTCAAGAAGTCTTTGACTGCTTCTGCAGTGTCTCTTGCCAGAGACAGAGTTTTCTTTCCTTCTGCAGCCTCAGCACTGTCACTTGAGGTCTTCTTAGTTTGACCTTCTTCTCTTCCCTTTACTTCTTCTTCTTGATTGATGCCCTCTTCTTTTCTTTCAATTTTGGAGTCTGCAGGGGGATCCGGAAGAGAGGTGTCTGCTTCTCCATGAACTTCCTCTTCCGGAATAGAGGAATCTAAGTGCTTGGCTTTCTCTTCATTTGTCTCCTTTGCCTCTTCTACCACTGTCTCAGTAGATTCTTCTTTGTCATCCATGGCAGAGGGCTCATCACCTAAGTCCTTTATGATAGGAATATTGAATCTTTTATAGGCATTCTTGAGGATCTCTTCAGTCTCTTTAGCCACCTGATCAGTCTCTCCGAGCATAAGCTTATTCATTCTAGCTTTGCTCTGGAACTCGTCCTTGCAATCTTTGAAGATCATGTTTATTTTCTTTGGAGTGATGGAGGGATAAAGTTGGATAGCAATCTACTCCTGGATTTCTAGGTCTTTTGCCATGGCATTGTTCTTTCTTATCTCAAGTTCCTTCTCCAAGCTTTTTGGAATCAGGGATATGATTTCAATGAATGCCTTGTTATAAATGTTAAGGTAGTTGACTGTAGGATCTTACAGGATCTTCTGGTCAGCTTCATTGTATTCATCATAGAACTTAGTCATTGGTTTCATGTTCCCATCCACAGTGACTGATTTGATGATATCATCAATGCAGAGAGTAGGCTTTTCAACAAATTCCTCTGCCTTCTCTTCTTTGCCTTGACTGATAGAGGGTTCACCAGATGTTTTCTTCTTCTTCTTCATTTTCTTTACTTCCTCATCTGTCTTTGTCTTTTCATCATCCTTGAGGCTTGTGTATGATCTCGTAGCTTTTGTCTTTGTCCTCTTTTCTCCTTTACCAAATGATTTTGCTTCTGGTTTTGATGCCTTTGAGCTCTTAGTAGTGGAAGGTGTAGAGCTCTTAGAGGATCTAGTCCGGGAGGGGGCTTCTACCGGAGCACTTTCTTTTCCTACTTCTTCCTTTTCTTTTTCTGCCCTTTCCATCTTCTCTCTATTTGCATCAAGTGCCTCCTTTGAAATTCCATGCCTCTTGGCAAATTCTTCTACTTCTCTCCTCACTTTTCTTTTCATTTCTGATTGTCTTAGCTCCACATGAATCTTCACACTCAACTCTTTAAAGGTTCCAAACCTTTCTCCCTTAGGATCCTTGGGTTGTCTAAGCATGTGTTGAATATGTAGTTCTACAATTTTCTCATCTACTTCATACCCCATTGGCATGATCCAGACTATCCTTGGCTCTACTGCCTCCATTAGGCATTGATCATTTTCTACCATAAAGCATACTGTATCCTTATACTTTTCAACCAGAGATTGGGGGATTCTATCTCTTGCTTGCATCATACTATGAAAATTCTTGAAGTAGCCCCATAGTACTGTATTCTGTGCCTTGGCATCACCTATTCCATGCAAATAATCCTTGATTTGTATGGCTACTGGTCTGTCATTTTGCCACATCCAACCATTAGATCTGGGTAGCTCATTCATGTAATAGAAAAATAGACAGAGTATCAAGCCACCATATTTGAAAGAGTTCTTCTTGTCCTTCTTTATCTTCTGCAGATTCTCCAAAAGTTGGTTAGAAGGAGCTCACAAAGACCATAGTCAGCATTCTTTTTTAACATTTCATAAGTAGTATTAACAATAGTTCCAGATACAGAATTTTCCCTGCTTGAGTGATATATCTTATAACCAATTATCATAGATGCAAACTTGATATCCGGATTAGTGATATCTTCTATAGTCATTGCTCTCTTGTCAAATTTTGATCCAGTAGCCTCACTCACAATTTGGTTTTTGACAGATTTGAGAGTAGGCAACCCACCGGATGAGTGCAATCCAGTTACCGCCCTAATGGCATCTTTAGTGATCTTAAACGGCCTATTCAACCACATGAAATTGTCATGCACTCTGCTCAAAATGTACCAGACCCATTCATCTTCTGCAAAACAGGGGAAATGGATGCAATGCTCAAAATGCTTGTCTCGGATAGCCTTGTACTACAGTTTGAGTTCAAAAGCATCATCTATTAACTGATTGTGATAGATATCCTTTAACTTGGATTCCCCAAATTCCTCAATGTTTGCATGAATATATGCCCTAACATCTTCTACATGCAAAACCCCATGCAGAATGCTTGAAAAGGTGCCTAGGGGATCAACTTCTAAGGATTTGTAGGGATGTTTCTTGAATTTAGGGCACGACCTATCATAGATCTTCACAACATTCAGAGTGGCCATCTTTCAAAAGATTCAGAGAAAGGTTTTCAAGAATGGAAAATACCTTTTACGCTTCTAGGTTTCACGAAATGAGGTAGGTTTCACGGAATGAGCTGGATCAGATTGCTGGAAGAATTGACTTTTGCGGTTGATCTTTGGGAGGCTTGAGATAAATTTGTTTGCAAAGCTCCTTTTCTCTTCTTCTTGAGTGCAAATGTACAAATGATGAACAAAAGAACCCTTTTATTTATGTGCAAACCCTAATTTCGTTTGCAATAAATGCATACCTTAAGTTATTCCAGTTGCTCTGTTCTCATTGTCCTGAGAGATTTTTTCGGATCACTAAGATGCCCTTAAAGTTATTTTCAGTGGATTTTAGCAATCTATCTACCTTTCACAATCATTCCATTTATCCACAAATCAAGATACCTCAAATTTGAATCATACCGGATCTAACTATGAAAATCCTGTTCTTACTAGATGACTATTGAACCAGATCAATCTTGGGAGATTAATCTTTTCAAAACTTCTTGTGGATCTTCCATATCTTTACCAAGGCTCATTTAGATGTTTCTCTGGGAGTGCTTTAATCCGCAACTTTCCATGTGTCAATTTCAGGTACCAATTGACTGGTTGGGGGAACTTATTTTCTTTTGAGACTCCCCTGAGCCAAAGCTCATCTATTTAGTTTCCGGAAGGAATATCAACACCAGATTCTGGTGCAGATCCATCCACAGCATTTTCTGTACTCCTCTTCACCCAAATCTTGTTAATCTCCCTTTGATTCTCATCCGCATTTACTTTTCCATTTCCTTTGTCTTGGTTTTGATTATGATGCACCGGACCCTTTTTGTCCTAACTCTTGCTTCTGCAGAATTTGACAATATGACCGGATCTATTGCAATTGTAGCAAACAACATTTCTTTGCATATTTGACTGATATCCTCTTGATCTACATTAATTATCCATATGTCCCATTCTATTGCATGCAAAGCATCTACCATTGAATGAGTTGTTCATTTGCATATTTCTACACTCATGAGATTTGTGACCATACCTTTTGCAATTAAAACACTGTTCGGAGAAGGATGAATTAGTCTGATTCATTCTTCTTCTGCACTGATTTGCTTTATGACCAAAGTTGTTGCAATTATGGTAGTATCCATTGAAGGATGGATATCTTTAAGCATTTGGTTGTCTTATTGGAGGTCTTCTAGGCCTATTCCTTAGATTTCCTGATCCAGAGTTCTTTTGACCTAATCTGGAGCTTTCACCTTTCTCATACCCCAAGCCTTGCTTGTCATCTACTCTCTTTTGGCTTTCAAGAAGAACTTCAAGCTGAGCAGAGCTTATCTTGAATTTCTCTTTGTATTTATTTGTTGTTTGGAGATCCCTTTTTAAAGTGACAATCTGATTCTCAAGTTGTTCTTCATTATCTCTAGCTTCTTCAAGATCAGATTCCAAATGCCTGATTATTCTATCCATTTTGTTGCAATCTTCTGACTTTTCTTTGAGAGATTGTTTTAAATTATCTTCAGTCTTTCTTTTCTCTTCAATTTCTTGAGTGAATTTCATAACACCTGATTCCATTTCATGTCTTACCATAATGACCTCTTTTGATAGCTTCTCACATAATTTGTTCTTTTCATTTAGATCTTCATCAGTAACATTGGCTTCACTTTGACTTGCTAATTGTTGAAGTAGTTCCTTTCTCTTTTTCATAGAGATACTCAGTTTCTCTTTTAGTTCATTTATGAAATCATCAGCTTGTTTTAGTCTTTCCTTCAATTCATTGACTTTGAAGTGAGATTACTCAAGATCATCTAGAGCATACTGAAGTTCTCCCCTTATACCATACATATTGAGATTCCTAGATCTTCCTTGAGTTGTTAGGCTTTGTTAGGAGAAAATTGGCTTTGATACCAATTGTTGATAACTGAGAGGGGGGGTGAATCAGTTATCTTAATAATCTGGTTTTTCTTCCTTTTAAACAATTAGAACAATATCATAATAGAAGCAGAAATAAACTCAACACACATGACACAATATTTTTGACGTGGAAAACCCTGTTAAGGGAAAAAACCATGGGGTGATTAACCCAAGATTGTATTCTCTGTTAGAAGAATATAAAGAACAAAATGACACTTGCTAATTAGGGCTCACTGCCCGAGTACACTGCTCACAAGAGGCTCACTACCTACAATAGCTTATACAGGGAAACTAGGTACTTGAACTGATGATAAGCATCCACATGTACTTAGGTTCAGTTCGGGTTAAGCTCAATATATTGATCTACTGCACTTCATTCTTCCTCTTCTTTGGTGCCGCTGTCCTATCACATACCAGACCTCCCTTACTGCTTTCACACTGCTCTTCTGCTTTTCTTCACACTTCATAATACCACACACACACATTTTCATCAAAATCCATCTGGTATATATATCCACACCAAAGATTTCATCACCTTTCTAGTCAATATCCGAAATAGTCAATATTTTCCCAAACTCTTCTCTATCGGTTGAATCTTTGCTTATCAAGTGATGCGTATCAAAGAGATAGTTATAGAAGTCATCAATCATGTCGGCCAATCATGAATGATACCTTAAGAACCTTAATCACCATCAATATCTCATCTAGATTAAGGTTTGATGCTCTGCCAGTCAGTTCTTCCTCTGTCTACTCTGCCAAACAGGAAACCAATACTTAGGTGCTTATATCTCTTCACTCTTTTATCACTGGAGGCTCAATACCTGGAATCTATCAGTCAAGGTACTGCTATTGACTTCCCCAAGTCTGCACTTTACATAGATACTTCCTCTGATAGATCCGGACCTGATTGTCGGATCTTGCTGCATGCTCTATTCTTGGTCGCCGGACCAAGTTACTCTACAATCTAACTTTTGGTATAGACACACCATGTCCTGTGAATGTGTGGGATGAATTATGTTGCCATCAATGACAACACTCATGAAGCCACACAGTGTCTCTTGCCAAGATACATGGTATGGTTTTCTCCCATACACATAATCTATATATATCCTCCATGGATGGGTACACAATATCACCATCCCATGGGCACACATCTCAAGCACTAGTTAATCACAACACTCAACAGGAATACATCAATGGATGTTCAGATAACAAGGAATACAATCACAATTTCTCTTACCCAAACATAACCATAGTTCACCTATGACTATGCAACATAATGCAAGATACACAACTTTACCCAACAATAGGTACTCCCAAATAGCCATACCGATTTTACTCTTTTCACAAGGGCAACTCATTACCCGTAACATCATAAATTCACTTTGTAATTCTATCAACATAAAACAATAGTGTATGAACATGTAAAGCATCATCACTATCATTTTAACATCAATGCACAAACATAAGTAACATTTTTTTTACAATCATTACTACATTCACTTCTATAATCACATAATGAAACATAATGTGACATCATGTCACAAGTCACAGGAATACCATTCATTCACAAGAGAATCAGATGCTAATAACATAATGAAATGAGTTTTGTTTGAGGAACTCTAATCATTTCTCTACATTCACATCCATACATATTAGCTTAAGTAACCATGGTTATATCAATGGCATGCAATTGGTCATCAAACAAGATATGCAACATTCCTATTACCCTACAATAAGTATTTTCAGTTGCATTGAAATACAAACATTCATATATAAAGTCTCATTGGAATCCACAATGCAATTGAGGAGATCAAATTTCATAAACAAGATATATCCATTAAGCAATTACTGTTCTCATGTAAACTCATTAAATAAGGGGTTACTCATAAACATGTAATCACTTTCATTCGCATAACCTTAATGAACATAAGTTATTCTTCACTAATTCTTTTACTTATTGAAATTCTAACATACTAATTAAATCCATATATGCCATTATTTTAACATCTTGCCAACTATTGACAACTAAGAAGAGGAGAGAAAGATAGATTTCTTCTCAAGTCAAGACATTACATGCCATCCAATATTCATTATGTAACCGTGCAAATTCTACTAAGGGAAAGTTTAAGGCACCATTAGTATTGCAATGACTTCAATATGTTATCAAGGGTGATAAATGTTAGCAACTCAAGCACATTAAGAGGTTATAAGAAAAATTAGAAATTATCCAACACTTACAAGAGAGCATGGAGCAATCAAACTACTTTGTCCACATCAGCAAATAGATACATCCTATCATCCTTCACATCTATAATATAAGAAGGAATTACAAGAGCAATCCATGATCAATTAGGGTCATCTCATTCACTAGAAACATAAAGGAACACACAAGAAGAGCATATCCAAGCAAAGGTAATTAGGCAACCCAAGTTACCTTCAACCTGCAAACATACAAGGCAGAACATTCCTACCCTCGTCTTATAACATGGGAGAGTGATCACTCTTAACCATGTGAGACTCTCAACCAAGGTCAATACTCTAGTCCCATTGAGTAAGGTAAGGACAAAGAGGCTATTTCCTCCACGATTTCTAAGCATGGGGTTGCAACTTAACTCACTAATGCCATGCTAAGGCATGAAAGAAATCAAGGCTATAAAGAAAATATAACAAGCTCACGCCACACATGCCAAACACGGCGAAACATAGGAGGCTCAAGTACGCCAGAGCTCCTAGTGTGTGAACTTGGCTCTGATACCAGATGTAATATCCCAGCCCGCCACCCTAGAGGGTAAGGGCCAAAAGAGGACAAGATAATTTTATTTTCTGAAATAACAAGTGATAACATACATAGATATGGTTGCCGATTCGATAGATCGACAACATTCATAGCCAGGTATGGCTGAATGCGCAACCCGAAGGAGAGGACTAATTCACCTTCCAGAGAAAACATTATAAAACTATATTCATTTTAAACACCAAATCAAATGTTCCTAATCCCATATCTAATATAAACATGAATCCAAAAGCATGATAGGACAAGCGGATCCGATATCCACACCGGAATCCATAAGCCAAACATAAAACAACATCTCATTTCTTCTCATTAATTTACATGATTACATCCTCTCTGTTAAGAGAGTACAATTATATAAAGAATATACAGATACAATGATAGAGCCATGAACATGGAATACAAGTACAATAAAATAGTCTTGAATATGATACTATGACTGAATAGGTACAACAACAGGTAGGATAATGTGGAGTGAGAACATCTCCAATCTGGAGCACCAATAACCTGTTCACCAGTCCCCAATAGCAGTGGCAACGTGTCCCAACCATGTGGACTCATGAGAGACCACCCCACCATGCTCAGAGGTAGTCACAAGGCCCAAACAGAAATAACTAGGTAAAGGTATATAGGATGGCCAACACTCACATCAATCACGGAGCAGGCACAGAAAACAATGCATAATGCCACAGTCATAACATAGAGATACTCATCAAATAGAATGTCAGATACTACTCATGACTACCAAGGCACTAGATGCTAGAGTGCAGATCGGATGGGGAGTCATTATGTGTGCTCAAAGGGATGGCACCACATGGAAACAAGTGCACCTCTTCTATAGACAAGGGGACTCAATCATGCCCGAATCAATGCCCCGCATACAGATAGGTCTTGTTGTGTGCATCCTTAGTCTTTACAAGTTCTCAAGGCCATGCATGAGAACTCAATATCCTAGACCTAAACTCATCTTGTTTAACCAAATGAGGTATACAAAACCCAATTAAATACAACTATGGTATAGATCTGTAGGAAAACTATTTTTACGCTTGTAAATGACAGATCTACAGGATTAGCCATTCTGTGATTATCCTCTAACACTACTCTACAGTTATAAACAAGAATTCTACACAATATAGGGTTGTAGTCATGTTGTATATCAGTAAATATGTGCAAAGTCAGTGTGAGTGATCCTTGTCATTCTAAATTTCATTGACTAGTAAGCATTTTCTACCTTAGATGATTGTTTTACTCTAGAAGTGGTGATCTTTAATTGTATAACATTCTTTATGCATTTTCAATTTACCAACAAAGACCATGGACAAGAGTCAACACTAATTCTGTTACTACTCTCTATTGGTCTTATGCCATATCCCATGCTTATGCACCATGAAACAAACTTAAATCACTGCTCCTCTAAACTAGAGTTCAAGCTTTGAAAACAAAAGTTGAGTATACATGAAAGGAAATCTGGTACAACAATCACACTAATGCACACAACTCCAAATATATTCTGGACCAGCAATATAAAATTGACCAAAAACTCACAGAAGTAACAGGTACTCGCAATGTTGGATATGCACAAAGTGGATTTATAAATGGCTCTAGAACTTCCATGCAACTGTTATTGGAAGGTGTAAGATCCATACTACACAACCTTTGACCGCGTCCTCCCTACCTATGTCAAAATGGAGGCTTTCAAAACAGGGTAGGGACGTCCATCAAAGCATAACAGAAAAGGAATTTTTGTCAGATGTTATAGTTGCAAGTGCGCTAGTAAACATGTATGCAAGTTGTGGAAGCATAGACGAGAAACATGAACTGTTTGATAGAATGCCTCAAATAGGCGTCATCGCATGTAAAACAATGACTGCAGGATTTGTACAAAATGGATTTGTTGAGAAGGCCTTAGAAACTTTTAAGCAAATGCTACTGGTGGGTATAAAGCCATATTCCACTCATTTTGCCAGCATTCTCCCTGCCCGTACCAAAATGGGAGCCTTTGAAACAGGGTATGGGCATTCGTCAAAGCATAATGGAAAGGGGATAATTTGTCAGATGTTGTAATTGCAAGTGACCTGATAGACATGCGTGCAGAAGGTGGAAGCATAGACAAGGCATGAAACTGTTTGACAGAATGCTTAACGAAAACGTGTTCTCAAGGAGACAATGATTTCAAGCTACAATAAAATAGATTTGTTTTTACATCATATAAACTATCAAGCAAATGCACTTGGTTGGCGTAAGCCAAAACCTCAAACCTCTGTCATACCACGGTGCCCACGTCCAAAGGGGAAACTTGGGCTGGATAAAAACATCCATCGAAGCACAAAGGCTTATGGCTAGGCGAGGCAGCATAGCAAAGCATGTGATCTGTTTGATTAAATACCCTCATGGCCTGCTCTGGCAGCCACACAATGAAAGGGGTAACATGGATAGTCTAGACCATTGACAAAATGCGTGGTCTCCAGGACAGCAATGTGTAGATTAAACAAGGAAGATCTGATGTTTTTGAGTTCAAGTTTCATGGAAACAATGTTGACTCCATACTTCCGAACTGGAGGATTTAACACAGAGTATGGGCAGCCATTAATCATGATACAGAGCAAGAGCATATGAGAACATAAAATCAGATGCAACCGTCATGGACACCATGGATTGGTAGAGAAGATACCAAACATACCTGGAGATTGCAAGGATTGCACAGAATAGAGTGTGTCCAGCTGCTCTCCCTCCTCTCACGTGTCCAAAGCCGTAGCTTTTCCCTTGTTCTTCCCAAATGCAGAGCCCCTCTTCCAATTCGAGAGTCCATCCCCCCACAAATGAATCATTTTCATCAGAAATGATAAATCGGTCTGAAAGAATGTGGTGGTGAAACACATGTAAGTAGGTTAGGTGACATTGAAGGTAAGCCGGAAACAACCAGCAGTTAATAACATTTAATTTGCTGAGAGCTCCCATGCCTTATCTGGCTGCGTACAGATATATGAATGGACAAAAGCAGTAGTTCGTACCATTAAAGATGGTATGGGCAAAATATTTCTGGGCAAGTTGCAAGATACTTCTGATGACTGCCAAGGACGGTTAATGAGCCCATAAAGATATTTTCTGGCCGCCTTAAACTCATACCATCTCCTCTTTTAAGAGCCATGGCTTCACTCCTGCTTATTTTTATTAAAAAAAAAAAAAAAAGACTTGTCATGATTGAGTGGAGGGTAACTCTCCACCTACTTTAGATATATTTTTTAAATTGTGTCTATTTTTGCATTAGGCTTTTGTGGTGTCACATGAGATTTATGATTCTCGTTCAGTGGAGATGCATGTAACATATAAATCTCAAAGGTAATCCGTAAATATTTACTCAAAACAAAGCTCTAAAAATTTCACTTGGGAAAAAACTTTTGAATGTAAACCTCTTATTTAACACTTTCCAAAATTGGAAACCTTTAAGAAAATCGGTGAACTTTCCAATTCTGAAAACTCTAAGTTCCTTTTTAAACTCCTCTTATGCATGGATTGGCATATTTTAAAAAAAGGTAGTAATGGGCTTTAGTTTTTTGGTGCTTACTAAAATTGCATCAAGCGTATTTTAGTTTCTGTGCTAGAAAAATAAAGAAATGCAAATCGATTTCTTAGAAGACATTGATTAGAAATTCAAATCGATTCCTTAGAAGGCATTGGCTGATGCTGATTGAAACAATTATTTGTTTGTGTCTATATGTTTCTGATCAATGAACCAAAGAAAAGCCTATCTATTCCATGACTAATGGAATAGTATTAAATGAATAATCACATGAACTGAATCATGAATGAACCATTAGATAACTAAATCATAAACAAATAATGAAGGATAATAGAAAATCCATGTTACTAATTTCCCTCTTGATAGGCACACATATATTTATAACTATATTGTTAACTAGTGTATTTTTTAAGGTAAATTTATTATATTTTGGCCAATAGGCCATTCTATATATGCACACATCTTGTAACTGCCAAAAATTTGGCAGTCCTATTTTTTAGTCGTCCATATAAAATAAATGGTTAAAACAACCAAAATTTGCTTATCCGACTGATTTATTATTTTAATAAGGAAAACTGTTTAATTTCTTTATACGAACACACTGCCAATAATAATAGATGAACCAGAATTCTGTTGTAGTTTTAATTGAGTAGCCAGGTGTATGATATCATGACAATAATAAGATCAATGCAAACGGCAGTGCCTCTTTGAATTCAACGGCAGTTTCAGGATGGAAATCTTTGGGTTTCTTTGTAGTTGGGGGAATGGGTGCCATGCTTTTTCTTCTACTGTTGGGTTTCATTATACTTGCCTGTTCTTATTGGAGACAGACGTGGAAAATTCCTCCCAATAACAATGGAGATGCTGGATGCAGCAGGAGGGGGAAGGAGATTATATTGTGTGATATAGAGGAATCAGGGAAAGTCATTGTGATATAGAGGAAGCAGGGAAAGTCATGGTGATTATGGCTGGGAATGAGAAACCCACGTTTTTTAGGTCAAGCTATGTCTCTCCATACCCAAGACCAGGACAGTCTGGTATAAGTTTTGTCTATGAGTGTTCAGGGTATTTTTGCTGAGTATGGTAATGTTTTGTTTTCTGTTTTCTACAGAAGTTTAGGTTGTGGGAATCATAAATCTAGATATTTTGTTGAGTATTTTGTGAGCTTTGATTTTATCTGTCATAGATTATGTTGTGTAAATATGACATAGATGTCAGTAAGGTGATTCGAAAATGTATAGACAAATGACCATGTCATTATAATCAAAACTCATAAGGAGATATTTACAGGATTCCATTGCAAGTAACAAATTTATATTAGCATGTAAATGAACACTGAAAAAGAAAAAAACCATATACATTAGCCTGTAACTATAGATGTTTTTTTATAGGTAAATCTTCTTTAACCATCATTTTTTTGCTATAAATTATAATCACACGTAATCACTTTTTTTAATGTTTTCATATCAGAAATTGTAACGATTTTGTCTTGGAATTGCAGGTATTAATTGAGATTCTGTTGGAGCTTCCCCATGGCGTAGCAATTGTGATAGTGATTCCAATGTGCACATTTGTTTCTGCCTTTGCCTGGTCCTGTAAAACTTTCAGAGCATGTGGTTGTAACCATCATAAGATACCCTTATCAGAGGCAATAATAGTTTCTTTTTACGCTCAAATATTTTAAAAAAATTTATGGTAATTATCCTTGGTAACTCAAAAAAAAATATCATTATAGTAAGTTGGTTCTTACCTTCTTCGTTAACTAGTAATTCTTATGAAATGATAATAAATCCTTAATTTCAAATTATAATTCCAAAATTTATTTTAAGATTATAATCAGTGGTTCGAAAGAATATGTATTACAATTCTAAAATTTACTTTAGAATTTTGTTATAAGATTATGACTTATAAAATTCTTCTTATATCAAATTTAAAAATTCTTCTTATATCAAATTTAAATTTGTAATTTAAGAGTACCAACATATAAAAATAATAGCATTTAGGATGTTAATATAGATTTTGTTTTGATTTTAATACGGTTTTAATGTGGTATTTAGGGTTTTAATCTTTTGGAGAATAAAATTGCAAATATCTACAATTATATATTGATGACATAAATTATAAATTAATAAAGTTTTTACTGCACAATTTTAATGTGATTCCTTGCCATTGCTTTTACAAGTTTTTTAAGGGAAGGCAAGGAGTTATGCCTTTTCAAATGTTTTTTTTTTTTGTCTTGGTTTTAAATTGTTGTGGCATATATAATTAATTCATTTTATGACATGACAAATATATCTAAATATATTAGGGTTAAAGTTTTAATATTAATTTAATATTAACAATATATTAGGACTAATTAGACACAAGAGAGGAACTTATCTAACTTTTACTTAGACACAAGATATCACTCCCCATCAACTTATGTAGCTTTTTGCATTCACTTTAATATATTAACTTAAAGTTTTTAATATTAACTCAATATTATAAAATATACTACTCTACACAAACTCAATATTAAAAAATATATGACTCTTCATATCTCTAAGGTACATATTTCAATAACTAGATTAAAGTTTTAAAAATTTATTAGGGTTAAAAGTTTTTAATATTAACTTAATATTAAAAATATATTAAGGTTAATGTTTTTGATAAAAATTATATTAGGGTTTTTTAATTTTTATTATTATAATACCATTTAGTATTACCATAATGACTATAGGATTGATTAAAATTTCTTAATATTAACTTAATATTAACAATATATTAGGATTAATATTTTTAACTTAGACACAAGAGCACCAACTTATGTAGCTTTTGACATTATTAAAGTTCTTAATATTAAATTAATATTAAAAATATCATTGTTAAAGTTTTTAATATTAACTTAATATTAACAATACATTAGGATTACATAAGAGCACCAACTTATGTAGATTTTTCCATTCACATTATTAAGTTACATAGATTAAAGTTCTTAATATGAACTTAGTATTAAAAAGAATTAAGTTAATATTTTTAATATTCTAATGTATTAAATCATTTAAACCATATGCCAATAGATTAAAATTTTTAATATTAGTAAGGATTTGAAATTACCCAACCCTAACTCTAACCATAATTCTAATTAAGGTTAGGATTAGGGTTATAGTTAGGGTTAGGGTTAGGGTTAGGGTTAGAATCAATGTTATGATTAGAATTATGGTTAGGGTTAGGGTTAGAGTTAGGATTAAGGTCCCTATTACAATTAGAGTTAGAATTAAGGTGGATTACCATTATAATTAATGGTAAGAATTAGAGTTACAGTTAGGGTTAGAGTTCAATTAGGGTTAAGGTTAGTATTAAGGTTAGGGTTAGGTTTTGAATTATAGTCAAACTTAGGGTTAGAGTTAGGGTAAGGGTTAGTGTTAAAATTAGAGCTATGTTTAGGGTTATAATAAGTAAGGGTTAGGGTTAGGTTTAAACTTAGAGTTAGGATTACAATTAGCAAATATAATGTGATCCGGTCCTTAAATGGGAAATCAATATCTTGGATTAACTCTATGACATGACAACTCTGACTTTTCCATAGACACTTTTTTGAGATGCAAAAATAAGAAAAACATTCTCCTAATAAAAGGGCTTTACTTAGAGTGCACTGTGTACAATGATCAAATAAGAGTTGGATTCCATCTTTTTCTAGACATAAAAAAAAGGACTCAACACATGATCAAACATATATAATGTGTAAATATTTATATAATATAGGTTTTCTTTATGTTTTAGAGCTTTTTTAATTAACTATAAATAAAGGAGAATCATTAATGATAAGATGCAGTTATTTCAATTATTTTTTACTTGTCATGGTGGATAATTTTAGATATACATGTACATTTTAGTTTTAATTTAGATTAAATTTACTCATAATTTAATTTATGAGTCATTTGGCACAGGTTTTTAAGAGTCTTTCAATACAAGGCATACCCAAGGCATGTGAATTGTATTTGTGCCTTGTGTATGCTTTGACATTTTGCATGCATGTATATTAGGCACTTGCAAAAACAACATGGTAGAAAATTTAGGTTTTGATTATGCTTTTATGAAAGCCCATCTCTTGTTCTGAAGCTCTCATTTGGGCACAAATGGGGAGGATGGTGGAAAAGGTTGTGGAATCTAGCCTTATTCCTTCTAATTGCATTTGCTTAAAAGTTTCCAAGGTAGTAATATTGATAAATACATTTTGAGTATATTCTACAATCATTACAATCCATGAATCTATGTTATTTTGAGGTATATCTTCAAACAATTCACATGCCTTATATACTATTTAGTGATGGACCTATAAATATTTGTAATGCCAAATCATAAACATTATTTATGAAGGGTTTTTTGGTTTTAGATTATTGAATGCTAATATTAAAATTTTGCACTGGGAAGCCAAAGTATGTTAATAAGAGAGTTGAATTGCAAGTATTTTCTTCCATTCTTTTAAAATTATGCTTGAAAATTAAAATGATCAACTAATCAAATCATGATGATATGTTACAAAGAATAGTTACTATAGTATGCATATCAAAATGGCCAAAACATACAAATTTGATAGCACCTTTGGTGCTTTTACTAGTTATAGCCATATTGATAAATATGCCTTGTTGGCCAAACATTGCATGAAATAACTCTTAAATAGTATATGTAAATGAAGTGTGCATATGAACAAACTATGTATGAAGTGATTGAAATAACATTGTGTGAACAGTGTGTTTTAACTTTGGTATTCACTTTGTGTGTGTTGATACTTTGGTATATTTCAACTTGAATATTTACTTCGTGTGTGGTTGAAATAACTTTGTACATGAATCATGTTTGAACTTTGGCACATGTTCACTTTCAATGTGTGAAGTGTGTGTTTGAACTTTGACATTCATTTTACTTGAATTGTGTGTCTAAAATCTAATTTTGGTATTGACTTTGTGTGGGGTGTGTTTTTGCACTTTACCATGTTTAATAATATTGGCACTCACTTTATGATAAACACATATATAGATAGGTTTATTGGCTAAGAATTGCAAATTTAAATTTTTTTGGTCAAAGTTATCTCATGCAGTGCTTGGCCAATAAGACTATTTATATATGTGTTAGCTATCCAATAGCACCTTTAGGTTCTTTTACTAGTTTATAATAATCTCATAGGTGCAATAAAGTAAGAGATTTTGTTGCATGTTTTTCTTTCAATATAAACCTCTACTCATTACGTTGCAATCATGTCTCTAGAGCAAGCATTTTCTTCAATTTGTGTCATGTCTCGATATTAAGGCATTGTTTAAATTAAATATTTAAAATGTCATGTTAAATATCCCAACCATAGTCCATTAATAAATATATATAATATTATAAATATATAATATTATATGATATTATCTATAAATATTCTAAATATTAACGGATATATTATATTTATAAATAACCAATACAAATATAAATATAAATATTAAAATAGCATATTATTTTTATATAATAAGAAATATAAATGTTAATATTAATTATTATTATGATTATAATATAATAAACATATTTATATAAATGAATATAAATCATACATTATATAGTATATTAGATTGCCTTTAAGACAATCCGTCAATGCAGTAGTAACTAATATATTTATAAAAAAAGGGCTAAAAAGTAGCGATCACATTATATTATGCAAACTATTATAAATACAATTGGCAGTAGCAATTATATTATAAAAAGACATGACCTTTGTGAAAAGGTATAGTCATTGACCATTTAGGAAAATATAAAGGTAGAGAGTGGAGGAAGCAAGAACCACAACAAAATACAATGAAGCAAGCAGCTATAAAATTAATAATTTATGAGTTTGAATTATAGACATGATTGAATATTAATTGATGGGGAAAATAAGATAAGTATGCTACACCTATATTCCCAAATAAAGAAATAAATTAATATATATATAAGTTATTTCATTATATTTTTTATATGGAGTGATATTAAAATATATATTTAAGTAATAAATTGAGTAATATAAGAAAGCAATATTATAAATAATATATTATTAAAAATATCAATATTAGTGATTAAATATTATTATAATTATAAATATAAATATATATAGATGATATGATAGCATGTTATAGTCAAGGTGGAGTGAATAACTAACATGATATAGATAGCTTAAACATCTATGAATAACATGATTATAAATGCTTACTCAATCCATCATCATTAGGACTAAGCCCCAATAAAGAGTTATCATACTTGATTTATATAATGAAGGCAAGGTCCTTAGAAACAAACCCATGATATAAGATCATAGAACACATTGAGAGATTGGAGGTAGACTTGTTAGGAAGAAGTAGCATTAATACATCGAAAGGTAGATAAGACCGGTGGTGGAATGGACCATGTTACATCATACTTAGGCAATGGATAAGACCTGCGGTGGAATGGACTATGCTACATCATATAAGGGCAATAAGTAAGACCTGTGGTGGAATGGGCATATGTCACATCATACAAAGGCACTTAGTAAGACCTAAGGTGGAATGGGCATGTGTTACATCATACAAAGGCACTACCATAGAGGATGATCATGCAACCTAACAAGAGATAGTCCTCATCTCCACTAGTGTTTGAAAATGAATAAAATTAACATGTAATAGATAACCCTAAGTATGAATGGACTTAAGGATTGGATAATTGAATTAATGATATATGTTGATATTATAAGAAGAATTGATTACTAATGTTCTCTTTTACAAGTTGAAATTCTGTGCAAGATTAAGAAAATTTGGACTTGTTAGAAGGGGACATTACAATTTGCCTACAAAAGAAGAATGGGAAAAAGAATAAGGCCTCTCTTAAACTTCCCAAAAGATATTTCAATTCAAAACTTAGAAGGCAACTTGTAGTTTGTGATGATTATCTTCCTTTTACTCTCAAACATGTGTGGTGATATATAAAAATGAACAGGGCATAGCAACAATTATCAAAATGGTCCTTGGAATCATCGAGTAAAATCTTAAAAAATGTGTCCATTATAGAATTATACAAGTAGTTGTTTACCAATCAATGGAAACTTAGGGTTTTTATAGTTTGATCTTTGATTTCTTTGATGTTGAGATTCTAAATTTGATTTAATTATTATTACCATGTGATATGTGTATAGGTACAAAATGGGCCCAACCCTTGTATTCTAATTAGCTTCTAGGGGCAATGTATTGAACACATCACATTCACAAATATTCATGATCTAACAAATAAAATAATGGGAAACTCCTATAATTTGCCTCTAATGTGAAACTTACATATAGAAATAAACCTATAAATGTATAGTGATGCAATGTAAACACTATTAAGTGTTGGGCAACCAACTTCTATGCAGGCCATGCCATCAAATCTTAGATCTCTTATATATTATTTCAATAAAGCCAAAAATATCTCTCCACAATTTTTAACTACTTATTACAACATAATTTATGCTAGATATAAAGAAATCAAACAATTTAAAACCCCTTACAATTTGAGTTATTTTACATTTTATTCCATCAAATTAAGACAATATGTCACAATGAAATAAATCTATTAATATTTCATCAAATATTAAAGAAACCTTTGAAATACAAAGTCATGTAAAGAAAACACTATGGAGTGCTCAACACCCAACTCCTCCCACATGATTTATACATTTTTTTCTAATCTTAAGTTATAGCAATTACATGCCGCTAACAACCACATACAAAGATATGCCAATATTTTGCATAATTAAATTTTCATAACTTAAAACATGAAAATATTAGTATCACCCACAATTCTATTGTGAAAATTGTATCCATCAACATTTTCAAAGAATTCAATAATTCTCAAAGATATGTGCATGTGCTCATCCTATTTTAAATAAAGTCTATATTAAAACATAGATTTATGCATGAATATGAAACCATGATTTATACAACAATAAAATTGAAACATCCTATTGTAAACATTTCATTGGTTTTATCATGTTTTACGAACTTCTATTACAGATCTATGAAATTCCTTCTTTAGTTTCTTGTTGGACCAAAAATTCCAAACAAAAAAGTTGAGCCAATTACACTTTTACCCCTAGCAGGACTACAGCCATCCCCTCTACATGTGGGTTTAGTCCCTGGATTAATAGGATTGCGTGCTTCCAAAAGGCAGTGTGAATCTTTTGCTAGCAAATTTTTACCCTAATAAGTTTGAATTCAGGGACTGGTATTTTAACCCTGCACCTCTCAAAGCTCAAAATCAAAAATAAAATGATGGCCTTGCCCCAAGGGGTACTGATCTCCAATGCAACCATGCTCTAACCCTATTGTAAAATTAACTTGAGATGCATCTCTACAAAAACAAATTTGTTCCTATAATCAATTGTTTAAAGATGGGGTTCTTAGAAGGGAAAATGTCTTATGAATTTCTAATGTAATGTTGACTTGAAACAGGATAGAGTGACATATCTAGAAATAATTTCATCAAATTAATTAAAATCCAACTTTCAATTTTCTTACTCAACTTCAACACTATTTCTAAAAAAATCAAACAAAATCTACAAAAAGTTGGAAGAGAAAATTGTCCAATGTCAAGTGTTTATGCAAAAATTCCAAATAAGTAAACACTATTTCTAAAAAAATCAAACAAAATCTACAAAAAGCTGGAAGAGAAAATTGTCCAATGTCAAGTGTTTATGCAAAAATTCCAAATAAGTAAACATAACAAGAAGATTGCCTTTGTAGTGACACTTGAAAGAGAAGAGTTATAATAATAATTAAGTTTGTAACTGTAGGATAATGGATTCCAAAAATAGAGATGTAGATATCATATTTATCTTCAATCTGTTATCCAGCTTGCCTCTTGTATAGGATTTTCTTACAGGAGATTATACAAATATATCATTATAAATAATGCCAAACTAATTTAAAAAATAATACTGATACCCTAACAATCATCTTGACCCTCAATGATATAATAAATCACCAAGTACTCAGAATTTCCATATTGATCACATATATTCTTTGTCAACAACTTCTTAAGAGCATGCTCAAATTAAAATGTAGAATTATTAGAAATCCTAGAGCATCATCTTAGAAATGGCATCTGAAGAAATTACAAGTTTATGGGGTAAAAGAGTAGAACCCAAATAGCCTATTGTGTATGTTACAGTTAATAACATAGCAGCAAGGTGAAGGAAGATACAAATGCTTTGGACCTCCACAACAAGTGTAGGCAGCACATATTTGGAAACTACCAAGCTTTCTTCTTATTTCGTTAAAAAACTAGAGTGCAGGTTGTGATAAATCAAAATGCATTATACATTTAGTCTAATTGTGTACGTTGTCTGCTACCTACATTGCAAGTTTTTAAATAAATCCATCTCAAATTTCTTCATATTACACTCCATTTTTAGTTAACACAATGTAAACCCCAATATTTAAAGACAAGCCATGGATTACTCAGGATAAATTAGGGGAAAATAATTTAAGAAATTCATCTCTCAATGTCCTTAAGTGCCATAAAAAATTTCAAAATGTTTATATATTTACAGAATCTTTTCTGGATAATAAGATGGAATCACAGTGATACATACTCACAATATTCGGCAACATGAAAGTAAAATAATAGCCATTTCTAACAATGCATATGAACATTAATCAGTCTGCAAAGAGATGGAAAAGACTCAAATAATTGATGCACGTGTTTAACCCTACACAAGATTTCTGTTATACAACAAACCTGGATCTATTTGAAGTAGATATGGAAATTTAACTTATATTTGTATCTTAAAACCATCTAATATGTTCTTCCCCTTTCTTGGCTCTAGAATGCAGTCATGTATTCTTCAAACTTATATCCTCTATACAAATCTAGGAGAAATAAAGGTATGCATCGATGGCCCACAAAAGGTAGGAATTGATACGCACTGTGGATGCGTTAGTTACAGCCTTGTGCTCGAGGGTCTTAAATTTTCCATTGCTCACAAGCTAATCAACTCACATCATATCATACACAAAAACTCACCTGAATCATTACTTCAAACATAAAATCTCTAAACAAACTGAACCTGTGAAATTGAATATACTTTGTATTCTAATTAGAAAAGACATGAAGTTGATCTCCCAAATTCAACACGAAGGCATTGAGTATGGGTTTTCACATCTCCTTGCATTAGAACAGTGATGCCTCGCGGATCTCAATGGGATGGAATGTCGAGTGTAAGATCTGGATTTGGGCAGGGAGGAAAATAATTTATACCCATTGCTTGGCTATGCTTCGCAAATAATCTATCCAAATAATGAAACTGCTGTCCCGGAGCCTCATAAATCATAGGTCCGGAAGCCTCAAAATGAGTCCTCTCACCTCCTTAGTATACTTACCTGCAACCTCTCTGGGTTGTAAATTTCAAAGATTTGTTCTTTTTTTTTATGATCAATAGATAGCTGTTCACTATTTTGATTATAACTCTTAAACTGTATATAGGATCACAACTTTTAAGTGTAGGAGGTGCATAATATGCCCAAACACAAAATATCATTCACACACAAAATGCTTAAACACAAGAATGGTCAAAATAGGAATGCTACGACATTCATTAACATCCCATTACTTGGTGATAAAAGCAATTGCTATTACTTGATGAAAAACCATTACATGATGCCTCTATTTATAGAGGTCTTTCCAATATTGTACTAATACATTTCTGGAAACATCTAAACATTCCATCACTATCTAGACTTCTCTAAGATTCTTTTTTCTAGACCTTTCTATTTCTTATTTCTCTTTTTCTACTTTTCATTTAATTATAAAATACAAACAGGGAGAAATTAATCACCAACATTCTCCCCCTTAATTTCGACCTCAAATGTTTTAACATCTTCATGTCTAGAACTTTCTTCTTAATGCCTTTCATGTTCGACGTGCTGCCGTTGTTGCTACAACGATACTGCATCTTGTATTCTTCTTCCTTTTTCTTCAAACCTGATGGCTGCTCTATAACCATCTCATTTGTTTGATTCGACGACCTCTTTTCTATGCTCCAGCTTCCCTTCAACTCTTTTATCTATTGCTGACTATTGTAGCGATCTAGATTTTTAATTATCTCTAGCCTCTTTTCTTTGGCTATGTCTTCTTTTAATTTGCAGATTCCTTTGGCGTCCTTATTCTGTGGACTTTGATTTTTTTGTCTACAGACACAACAGCCACTAAACTTGGCGATTCTTATTCCACTCAGACTTTGTGATTTTTTTTCTCCTTGTCATCAATTGCCAAACCCTCATGCGATTCAACTTTGTATAGGATTTTGTCTCTCTTCTATAATCACTTTGGCTACAGCGTTTCTCTTAAAACCGCGATTTCAATTTCAATGACTTGACAATCTTGGGCGACTTCTTTATTTTATGATTATGAATTATTTGCTCAATAGACTAACTATCATATGGATGGATATGAGGTGGATGTGGGATAAGCTTATCCCTACCCATGTGGAAAGGGAGAGTATCATTTGAGAGAGGATGATAGATGGTGATAAGTTGGTAATGGAACCAAAACATCCAAAAACCACACACACACTCATGTGAGTTGGTAACACAACTGCATGTGATGCTTGATAATCATCTGAAGCATGTTAGGCATTGTCATAAAGTTTTATTCAAATAGTCAATTTAATAGTTAAAGAGTCAATTATTATTTATTATTATTATTTCTATAGAAAAGTATCTTCATAACATATTTATGGTGTAGACACTCATAAGCATAGTATCAATACAATAAATTTAATTAATTTTAAATATAACATCATTTTTAGCATGATCTTATTTGGAATTCATGACCCCTTGAATGTGGTGTAGTGCCCACCTTTGTTGACCCTTTCCATCATGTGTTATATCTATGATTATATACATGGCTTCTATTATTGGATCCTTATGAGTCATGTTATGTTGAGTATTTCTGTAGTGTATTTTGTGTTCTCATGATTTGACATCATTGCACCGAATTTGCTGATGAGCTTGTTTCCATTGAGGTGTTCTGATGTGTAGTCTAGATGCTTTATGAGATGTTTTGTATGACCATCGAGGAGTTTTAGATGTGGTCATGTTATGACATTATTATGCTTTGGTCTTTTAGCTCCATTGTTTTCATTTAAGTGATATGCTGGGTAGGTAGACCTAGTTTCTTTTAGTATTAAGTTGTATATGAGTAATTGCACTTTGATCATATTGCCTCATGAATGATTTAATTCAAATGTGCATTCTAGATTGTTAATATTTAACTATGTAATTTTTGTTTTTCACTTCTACTATTGTCATATATTGGATAGATATGCATAACATTTTCATTGAGTGTGTAGGAGATTATAGGATATTGACCAATGGATGAAATGTTGTAAATGTTGACGTGGGATGCTTAGCCATCTCACCTTCATCTTTGTGTTGTTGAAAATTGAGAAACCTTATCTGAATCAATTTTGATTCTCGATCCCCTTGTGATAGACTAGTAAGTGTCTTCCTTGGTGTATTTAATTTATCACTTGTGTGATTCAAAGTTTGGTATGTGTGAAATACTTTGTAGTGTTTTGTGGGGGGTAGAAAGGAAAAATTATATTAATCCAAACTTATATAAAGTTACACCACAAAGATTTTAGATGGAAATAGCCAATACAATAAGAAACAAAACAAGAATCCACAAAGGATCCCTATAGAACCAACAAGCCAAAAGCAATAAAAAATCAAATCTCCAGAAAAACTGCATAATGATCAACCCCAAAAAGCTGATATCAATCTCCCTGATCTACTTGAAGAATCTAAAGAAGCTGAGTTGAGATTTAATCTGATTCAAATCAGTCCAACTCCAAACATTCCAGCCTCTCACAGCTTCAAAAGCCCATTCGACTAGGCAATCAACAACTTTATTCCACTCCCTAAAAATGTGAGCAAAGGATATAACATCATTTTTTGCCAAACAAAGAATCTTCTTAGCCACCGAGGCTAACTTCCAAGAATCCTCCAAAAATGAATTCTATTCAAAAGGGAAACTAGAATCATAGAATTAGTTTCACAAACAATTTTTTTCCATCCAATGGCTGAAGGCTTTTCAAGAGAAAAATGAATAGCCAAAGCCTCCATTTGATTATTATAATGAGTACAAATATAAGTAGAGAAGAAAAATTGAACAACTCGTGCACTATCACGACCAATGCCACCAATCCTCACATCACCTATGTTACCTCTTGAGGACCCATCTGTATTAATTATAACAAAATTAGATCAAGGAGGAGACCATTTATCTAAGTGTCACACCAAACTGGTTTCAGCAATTTCCATAGTGACTTTTCAGATTATACATTGCAGGATGGACTTTTGTTCAAAGGAAGCCAACTATGTATCCCTAAGTGTTCAATGAGGGATAATATAGTGAAGGAAAAACATAGTGGTGGTTTAGGAGGACATTTTGGGCTCAATAAGACCTTAGATCTTGTAAGAAGGTTTTACTTTTGGCCAAGGATGTAACATGATATCAGAAGGTTTGTTGAGAGTTGTATGATTTGCCAGAAAGCAAAGGGAGTCTCAACCAATGCAGGACTGTACCAACCTTTGCCCATACCAAATAGACCTTGGGAAAATTTGAGTATGTATTTTGTGATGGGATTGCCCAAGACAAGGATAGACTATGACAGTGTGTTTGTTGTGGTAGATAGATTTAGCAAAATGGCGCACTTTATTCCATGTAAGACCACCAATGATGCTACTTACATTGCAGGTTTGTTCTTTAAAGAAATTGTTAGGATTCATGGGTTACCTTTGAGTATTGTATCTGACAAAGACAACAAATTTGTGGGACATGTTTGGAGAACCTTGTGGAAAAGATTGGGTACAAATTTGTCTTTTAGTTCAGCCTATCATCCTCAGACTGATGGCCAAATTGAGGTTGTGAATAGGTCATTAGGCAATCTGCTGAGATGTTTGACAAAAGAACATGGCAGTAGTTGGGATGTGGTAATCCCACAAGCAAAGTATGCTATAATGATTCTACAAATAGAAGTACAGGTCTAAGTCCTTTTGAAGTTGTTTATGGTAGTCATCCTAGAGGAATTTTTGAATTAAGAGATGTTCAAGGGTTGGACAAAAGGAGTGGACATGCTGATACATTTGTAGAAGCTATGAAAGAGATCCATCAACAAGTCAGAGATACTCTACACCAAAACAGTCAGAAGATCCAGGCTAGAGTGGATCAAAGAAGAAGGGATGTGTAGTACCAAATAGGAGTTAGTCTCTAAGAGGACTTGAGACAACTTTTACCCAGGGAGTATGGTGCAGGAGCACCTAGAAAATCATGTTTTCTTTTATAATAAGGTCTATTTGACCAATGCATTTTCATTTTAGTTTGTGTCTAGGTTCATTTTGTAAGTCCCAAGTGACTTAGGGGACATTTGTCAAATTGTAACCGCATAATGCCAAAAATAGGGCAGTAGGGTAGTTGGAGGTTGTTTTAGATACCTAGTTGCTTGGATTGGTCTCCCAGCCACTTGGAGTCAGTTTGGTACTACTCAGGGCGAGTTTATAAACCCAGAGGATGGAACCAAATGTGGATATCATTTTTTTCATATTGCAATCATATCGAGTGTGATCGAATGTAATTGTGATTGTGCTAAGGAGAAATAGAATCATTCTGTTTCGTTAATTCAATTTTCATTTCCTGTAATTGTAATTTGTATAGCTGTAGATTTCTATTCTCTCTGTGCTTTCCATTTTGTTGCTATATGTCATCATGAAGCATTCCACTGGTGAGATTTTTGTCAAAATAAGTGGAATGGCTTTAGTGTATGAATATTTATTTTTCTCTTTGTTTTGTTTTTCCTGTTCGGGAGTGCAGAGGATCCAGACAGGGCGTTTCACGTAGTAGGATGACCTAGCATCTCCATGTGCTAGGGTTAGGAAGGAAGTAAACTATGCGATGGCATATTGGCGCATCAGCCAAAGGTTACAAGTGTTCACCGATGGAATGAGTCTCACCAAAGGCAAATGCCGTCGGGGCATTGGCAGAAGGATGAGAGACTTGGCCGATGGAGTTGAATCGATGGTTCATCTATTAGTTTGTCAACTGTGAGAAATTACGGCATCGGTTTGTGGTATCCACTGTGCGCTTCCCATCATATTGGTATCAGAGCCTAAAAAGATTTGGGTGGCAAATCAAATTAAGCATTTGTAGAAGTGTTGGCATTTGGTTGATGTCTGTTAATGTTTATGTTAGACAGAGAAAGCAAGACAGAGGCAAAGAGGATGCCTCCCAAAAGTATGTTGCAGGACGCCATTAAGAAGCTGATCGAGGAGATGCTTGCATCCAAGTTGGGAGACCTCAACCAGTCCAAAGGAAAAGATAGGGAAGATGAAAGTGACAGTGATGAAGGGGATACAGAAATTGCTAAAACCAGTAAAAAGGCAAAGGAGATACCAGCAGACCAGAGCACATTTTTAAATGCATTAAAGTCAGTCAATCAAGACATGATAGATGGGTTACCTATGTATAGCAGAAGTATGGAAGCTGAAGAGGTGATTGATTGGATTGAGGCATTGAACAATCATTTCAAATACAAAGAAGTCCCTGATGATAAAAGGGTTAAATTGGAAAAGGAAAGATTGAAGGGATCTGCTCTTACATGGTGGTATTATGAACAGAGAGAGAGAGAGTCAAGGAGGGGAAGAATATGATAACCTCCTAGGAAAGGATGAAGACCAAACTCAAGGCACAATTCTTACCCCTGGACTATGATGTGGAGATGTATAAGAAATTGCAGAATCTCAGACAGAGAGACCTTGATGTGAATGCATACACACAAGAGTTTCATAAACTCAGTCTCAGATCAAAGAGACAAGAAGAAGAGTCAGAGAAGGTGGCCAGGTACTTGAATGGCCTAAGGATGAACATCTAAGATGAGATCAGCATCTTAGCACCAGAAACAGTGAACAAGTGTTTCCAAATGGCCTTAAGGACTGAAGAGAAGATAAAGAGAAAGAGTGAGCAGAATAATAGAGGTAGAGATGGAAGGAATTTTAGAGGCAGAGGCAGTTTTGGAGGAAGAAGTCCTAACCAGAGGCCTAGTGGTGAGTCTAGCCAAGAAGAGCAAGTTGGAGACTCTAGTAGCAGAGGAGGCTACCAAGGAAGAAGGCCTAATGGAAGTGGTGGGATAAATGGATCAGGTCTAGGATCCAAATTCTCCAATATGAGATATTTTAACTGCAATCAGATAGGGCACCCAACATACAAATGTCTAGAGAAGGCCTCAACTTCTTATGGTGGTGAGAAGAGAACCACTTTGATTCAAGAAGATGCAAGGAGTGTGACATCTCCTAAAGTGAATCTAGCATCAGAAATGGGAGAAAATCTAATGATCAAGAGAATGTTGCTCAAGGAACCAGTGCAGATTGAGCCATCTCAAAGAAGGGCTTTGTTTCGAATCAACTGCAAGATCCAAGGTAAGGTTTGTAAAGTTATTATTGACTCTCATTCTACTGATAACATTATATCTGTGGAAGCAATGAATAAGTTGAAGTTAGAAAAGATACCCCATAGCAGTCCATATAAAGTCAGTTGGTTGAATAAGGGGCAGCACATACTCATCAATGAACAAGCATGGGTAGAATTTAGTATTGGGGGGTATAGAGACAAGATTTTGTGTGACATCCTTCCAATGGATGCTTGCCATCTTCTGCTGGGCAAACCATGGTAGTTTGACAGAAAGGCTCATCATGATGGAGAAAAGAATGCTTCCTCCTTCCAAAAGGATTGTGTGAATTATAGGATACAGTCATTGGTAGAAGAGGATCCACAGCATGTAGGGTCTAGTGTAATGCTGGAAGGAGAAAAAGAATTCATGTATACAATAAAGGAAGGTGATGGAGTAGGTTTTGATTTGATTGTGAAGCCTAAGGGGGAAAAGAAGAAAAGTGTGAGAGAAGTAGGACCTAAGGAGGTCAGAGATTTGCTTGAGAGTTACAAAGGAGTGATTGCAAAGGATATACCTAATTCCCTACCACCAATCAGAGACATTAGCCATCAGATAGATCTCATACCAAGAGCAGTACTTCCTAATAAGGCAGCATACAAAATGACCCCACAACAGAATGAAGAGATAGCAAATTAGATTGAAGAACCCCTAAACAAAGGGCTGATAAGGAAGAGCCTTAGCCCATGTGCAGTACCTATTGTTTTAGGCCCAAAGAAGGATGGGAAATGGAGACTTTGTACTAATTCTAGGGCAATAAATATGATAACCACCAGATACATTTTTCCTATTCCTAGAATTAAAGATCTAATGGATTGTTTGGGAGGGGCTACTTATTTCTCTGAAATAGACTTAAAGAGTGGGTATCACCAGATAAGGATAAGAGAGGGGGATGAGTGGAAGATAGCTTTCAAAACCAATGAAGGGTTGTATGAGTGGCTTGTGATGCTGTTTGGTCTTTTGAATGCCTCTAACACCTGTATGAGATTGATGAATGAGGTGTAGCAGGAATTCATAGGGAACTTTGTGGTAGTCTACCTTGATGATATCTTGGTATTCAGTAAGAGCAAGGAAGAGCACTTGAAACATTTGGAGATAGTCTTAAAGAGGCTACAAGATCAAAAGCTACTAATAAACTTGGAAAAGTGTGACTTCATGAAACAAGAATTGGTGTACCTAGGTTTTGTCATCTCTAAGCGTGATTTGAAAATGGATTCTTCCAAGGTAGAAGCTATTTTGAATTGGCCTACACCCAGGACAATAGGAGAGGTCAGAAGTTTCCATGGTTTAGCCACATTTTACAAGAAATTCATTAAGAACTACAGTGACATATGTGCACCTATGTTGGAGACCATCAAGGGTGGAGGTAAGATTAAGTTTGTGTGGACAAGAGAAGAAGATAGGAGCTTTGAGAGTCTGAAATAGAAAGTTGCTAAATTCCCTGTTTTAGTGTTACCTGCTTTTAATAAGGTTTTTACCATTGAATGTGATGCAAGTGGACTGGCTATAGGAGCAATGTTGAGCCAAGAAGGTAGACCAGTAGCCTTCTTCAGTGAAAAGTTAAATGAAGCCAAGAGGAAATACTCCTCTTATGATTTAGAGTTGTATGCTATGGTACAAGCTCTGAAAAAATGGAGGCACTACTTGCTTCCTAAGGAATTAATTGTATACACTAACAATCATGCTCTCAATTTTTTGAATGGATAGAAAAATCTCAGCCATAGACAAATGAAATGGGTGGAAAGTCTTCAAGCATACACCTTCATCATCAAACATAATAAAGGAATAACCAATAAGGTTGTTGATACTTTAAGCAGAGGGTATTGATAGTGCAAGAAGTGCAGCTAAAAAGTATGGGTGTTGAGTCACTCAAAGGATTGTATGAAGAAGACCAAAATTTTAAGGAGATTTATAGGGATCCTAATGAGAGATAATAAAGTAAAGGAAAAACATTGTGGTGGTTTGGGATGTGACAAAACCTAGGTACACCAATTCTTGTTTCATGAAGTCACACTTTTCCAAGTTTATCAGTAGCTTTTGATCTTGTAGCCTCTTCAAGACTATCTCCAAATGTTTCAAGTGCTCTTCCTTGTTCTTACTTAATACCAAGATATCATCAAGGTAGACTACCACAAATTTCCCTATGAATTCCTGCAACACCTCATTCATCAATCTCATAAAGGTGCTAGGGGCGTTAGAAAGACCAAACAGCATCACAAGCCACTCATACAACCCTTCACTGGTTTTGAAAGTTGTCTTCCACTCATCTCCTCATCTTATCCTTATCTAGTGATACCCACTCTTTAAGTCTATTTTGGAGAAATAAGTAGCCCCTCCCAGACAATCCATTAGATCTTCAATTCTAGGAATAGGAAACCTGTATCTGATGGTTATCCTATTTATTGCCCTGGAATCAGTACACAGTCTCCATTTCCCATCCTTCTTTGGGGCTAAAATAGTAGGTACTGCACATGGGGTAAGGCTCTTCCTTATCACCCCTTTGTTTAGGAGTTCTTGAATCTGATTTGCTATCTCTTCATTTCGTTGTGGGGCCATTTTATATGCTGCCTTATTACGAAGTACTGCTCCTGGTATGAGATCTATCTAATGGCTAATGTCTCTGATTGGTGGTAGGGAATCAAGTATATCCTTTGCAATCACTCCTTTGTAACTCTCAAGCAAATCTCTGACCTCCTTAGGTCCTACTTCTCTCACACTTTTCTTCTTTTCCCCCTTAAGCTTCACAATCAAAGCATAACCTACTCCATCACCTTCCTTTAGTGTATCCATGAATTCTTTTTCTCCTACCAGCATTACACTAGACCCTACATGCTGTGGATCCTCTTCTACCAATAACTGTATCCTATAAGTCACACCATCCTTTTGGAATGAGTAAGCATTCTTTTCTCCATGATTATGAGCCTTTCTGTCAAACTGCCATGGTTTGCCCAGCAGAAGATGGCAAGCATCCATTGGAAGGATGTCACCCAAAATCTTGCCCCCAATTACTAAATTCCACCCATGCTTGTTCATTGATGAGTACGTGCTGCCCCTTATTCAACCAATTGACTTTATATGGACTGCTATGGGGTATCTTTTCTAACTTCAACTTATTCACTGCTTCCAAAGATATAATGTTATCAGTAGAACCAGAGTCAATAATAACATAATAACTTTATAAAACTTGTATGTCAGGTACCCTATCTGATTGCAGTTATAACATCTCATATTGGAGAATTTGAATCCTCGGCCTAATCCATTTGTCCCACCTCTTCCATTAGGCCTTCTTCCTCGGTAGCCTCCTATGCTATTGGAGTCTACAACTTGCTCTTCTTGGCTAGACTCACCACTAGGCCTCTGGTTAGGACTTCTTCCTCCAAAATTGCCTCTGCCTCTGAAGTTCCTTCCACCTTTACTTCTATTATTCTGCTCACTCTTTCTCTTTATCTTCTCTTCAGCCCTTAAGGCCATTTGGAAACACTTGTTCACAATTTCTAGTGCTAAGATACTGATTTCATCTTGGATGTTCATCCTTAGGCCATTCAAGTACCCGGCCACCTTCTCTGACTCTTTTTCTTGTCTCTTCAATCTGAGACTGAGTTTATGAAACTCTTGTGTGTATGCATTCACATCAAGGTCTCTCTGTCTAAGATTCTCCAATTTCTTATACATCTGCACATCATAGTCCAGGGGTAAGAATTGTGCCTTGAGTTTGGTCTTCATCCTTTCCTAGGAGGTTATCATATTCTTCCCCTCCTTGACTCTCTCCCCTTGTTCATAATTTCACCATGCAAGAACAGATCCCTTCAATCTTTCCTTTGCCAACTTAACCCTCTTATCATCAGGGACTTCTTTGTATTCGAAATGATTGTTCAATACCTCAATCCAGTCAATCATCTCTTTAGCTTCCATACTTCCACTATACATAGGTAACCCATCTATGGTGTCCCTATTGAATGACTTTAATCCATTTAAAAATGCCCTCTAGTCTGCTGGTATCTCCTCTGTCTTTTTACTAGTTTCTCAACTTCTTATGGTGGTGAGAAGAGAACCACTTTGATTCAAGAAGATGCAAGGAGTGTGACATCTCCTTAATTGAATCTAGCATCAGAAATGGGAGAAAATCTAATGATGAAGAGGAGGCTACTCAAGGAACCAGTGCAGACTGAGCCATCTGAAAGAAAGGCTTTTTTTCAAATCAACTACAAGATCCAAGGTAAGGTTTGTAAAGTTATTATTGACTCTGGTTCTATTGATAACATTATATCTTTGGAAGCAATAAATAAGTTAAAGTTAGAAAAAATACCCCATAGCAGTCCATCTAAAGTCAGTTGGTTGAATAAGAGGCAACACGTATTCATCAATGAACAAGCATGGGTAGAATTAAGTATTGGGGGGTATAGAGACAAGATTTTTTGTGACATCCTTCCAATGGATGCTTGCCATCTTTTGTTGGGAAAGACCATGGCAGTTTGACAGAAATGCTCATCATGGTGGAGAAAAGAATTCTTACTCATTCTAAAAGGATGGTGCGACTTATAGGATATAGTCATTGGTAGAAGAGAATCCATAGCATGTAGGGTCTAGTGTAATGCTGGTAGGAGAAAAAGAATTCATGGATACACTAAAGGAAGGTGATGGAGTAGGTTTTGCTTTGATTGTGAAGCCTAAGGGGGAAAAGAAGAAAAGTGTGAAAGAAGTAGGACCTAAGGAGGTCAGAGATTTGCTTGAGAGTTACAAAGGAGTGATTGAAAAGGATATACCTGATTTCCTACCACCAAGCAGAGACATTAGCCATCAGATATATCTCATACCAGGAGTAGTACTTCCTAACAAGGCAGCATATAAAATGACCCCACAACAGAATGAAGAGATAGCAAATCATATTCAAGAACTCCTAAACAAAGGGCTGATAAGGATGTGCCTTAGCCCATGTGCAGTACCTATTGTTTTAACCCCAAAGAAGGATGGTAAATGGAGAATGTGTACTGATTCCAGGGCAATAAATAGGATAACCATCAGATACAGGTTTTCTATTCCTAAAATTGAAGATCTAATTGATTGTTTGGGAGGGGCTACTTATTTATCCAAAATAGACTTAAAGAGTGGGTATCACCAGATAAGGATAAGATAGAGGGATGAGTGGAAGACAACTTTCAAAACCAATGAAGGGTTGTATGGGTGGCTTGTGATGTCGTTTGGTCTTTCGAACACCCCTAGCACCTATATGAGATTGATGAATGAGGTGTTGCAAGAATTCATAGGGAAATTTGTGGTAGTCTACCTTGATGATATCTTTGTATTCAGTAAGAGAAAGGAAGAGCACTTGAATCATTTGGAGATAGTCTTGAAGAGGCTACAAGATCAAAAGCTACTAATAAACTTGGAAAAGTGTGGCTTCATGAAACAAGAATTGGTGAACCTAGGTTTTGTCATCTCTAAGGGTGATTTGAAAAGGAATTCTTGCAAGGTAGAAGCTATTTTGAATTGGCCTACACCTAGGATAGCAGGAGAGGTCATAAGTTTCCATGGTTTGGCCACATTTTACAGGGAATTCATTAAGAACTACAGTGACATCTGTGCACCTATGTTGGAGACCATCAAGGGTGGAGGTAAGATGAAGTTTGTGTGGACAAGAGAAGGAACAAGTGTTCACCAACGGAACGAGTCTCACCAAAGGCAAATGCCCTTGAGGCATTGGCAGAAGGATGAGAGACTTGGCCGATGGTGATGAATCAGTGGCTCATCTGTTAATTTGTCTACTGTGAGAAATTAGGGTATCAGTCTGTGGTATCCGCTGTGTGCTCCCCATCATATTTGTATTAGAGCCCGAAAAGATTTGGGTGGAAAATTGAATTGAGGATTTCTAGAAGTGTTGGTGTTTGGGTGATGTCTATGAATTTTTATGTTAGACAAAGAAAGCAAGACAGAGGCGGAGAGGATGCCTCCCAAAAGTATGTCGTAGGACGTTGTTAAGAAGCTGATCGAGGAGATGCTTGCATCCAAGTTGGGAGACCTCAAGCAGTCCAAAGGCAAAGATAGGGAAGATGAAAGTGACAGTGATGAAGGTGATATAGAAATTACTGAAACCAGTAAAAAGAAAGAGGAGATACCAGCAGACCAGAGGGCATTTTTAAATGCATTAAATTCAGTCAATAGGGACACCATAGATGGGTTACTTATGTATAGTGGAAGTATGGAAGCTGAAGAGGTGATTGACTGGATTGAGGCATTGAACAATCATTCAAATACAAAGAAGTCCCTGATGATAAGAGGGTTAAGTTGGCAAAGGCAAGATTGAAGGGATCTGCTCTTGCATGGTGGAATTATGAACAAGGGGAGAGAGTCAAGGAGGGGAATAATATGATAACCTCTTGGGAAAGGATGAAGACAAAACTCAAGGCACAATTCTTACCCCTAGACTATGATATGTAGATGTATAAGAAATTGCAGAATCTCAGACAGAGAGACCTTGATGTGAATGCATAGACACAAGAGTTTCATAAACTAAGTCTCTGATCAGAGAGACAAGAAGAAGAGTTGGAGAAGGTGGCTAGGTACTTGAATGGCCTAAGGATGAACATCCAAGATGAGACCAACATCTTAACACAAGAAATAGTGAACAAGTGTTTCCAAATGGCCTTAAGGGCTAAAGAGAAGATAAAGAGAAAGAGTGAGCAGAATAATATAGGTAGAGGTGGAAGGAATTTTAGAGGCAGAGGCAATTTTGGAGGAAGAAGTCCTAACTAGAGGAGGCTACCAAGGAAGAAGACCTAAAGGAAGAGGTGGGACAAATGGATCAGGTCGAGGATCCAAATTCTCCAATATGAAATGTTATAACTACAATTAGATAGGGCACCTAGCATAAAAGTGTCCAGAGAAGGTTGCAACTTCTTATGGTGGTGAGAACTGAACCACTTTGATTCAAGAAGATGCAAGGAGTGTGACATCTCTTGAAGTGAATTTAGAATCAGAAATGGGAGAAAATCTAATGATCAAGAGGATGCTGCTCAAGGAACCAGTGCAAACTGAGCCATCTCAAAGAAGGGCTTTGTTTTGAATCAACTGCAAGATCCAAGGTAAGGTTTGTAAAGTTATTATTGACTCTGGTTCTATTGATAACATTATATCTTTGGAAGCAGTGAATAAGTTGAAGTTAGAAAAGATACCCCATAGCAGTCCATATAAAGTCAGTTGGTTGAATAAGGGGCAACACGTACCCATCAATGAACAAGCATGGGTAGAATTTAGTCTTTGGGGGTATAGAGACAAGATTTTTTGTGACATCCTTCTAATGGATGCTTGCCATCTTCTACTGGGCAGACCATGGTATTTTGACAGAAAGGCTCATCATGATGCAGAAAAGAATGCTTACTCATTCCAAAAGGATGGTGTGACTTATCAGATACAGTCATTGGTAGAAGAGGATCCACAACATGTAGGGTCTAGTGTAATGCTGGTAGGAGAAAAAGAATTAATGGATACACTAAACGAAGGTGATGGAGTAGGTTTTGCTTTGATTGTGAAGCCTAAGGGGGAAAAGAAGAAAAGTGTGAGAGAAGTAGGACCTAAGGAGGTCAGAGATTTGCTTGAGAGTTACAAAGGAGTGATTGCAAATGATATACCTAATTCCCTACCACCAATCAGAGACATTAGCCATTAGATAAATCTCATACCAGAAGTAGTACTTCCTAATAAGGTAGCATATAAAATGACCCCACAGCAGAATGAAGAGATAGCAAATCAGATTCAAGAACTCCTAAACAAAGGGCTGATAAGGAAGAGCCTTAGCCCATCTGTAGTACCTACTATTCTATCCCCAAAGAAGGATGGGAAATGGAGACCGTGTACTGATTCTAGGGCAATAAATAGGATAACTTGTTGCAAGTATGAGGTTATCCAGTGTTGTCATTGATGTCAACATACTCATATTGCATTGACAAGAAGGATTTGATGAGCTATGTGCTGAGGATATTGAGAAAATTAGTCTCAGTCAGGAACAGTGAAGAACAGTGATGAGAAGAAGGTAAATGTACTGTATAGGATGAGAACCGGAGGATGCGGATTAAAGGGTTAGTAGATATGAGTCTTGAGATGCTACAGTTAAGATTTCAGAAGTCCGCATGAAGATCTGAAGGAGTTGTGGCTGCCGGTATAGAACCGGGTCCGGCAAGTATCCGGAGGTGACAGAGGATCACAAAAAGGTCCGGTGAGGTCCGGAATTGTATTATCCTAATCTGCGGATTGGAAGGAGTGTTTGGGATGTCCTTGTGATGTATCATCCTGATTTGTGTATGATTTGGAGGTCCGGAAGTACCTCTTGCATTATGACAGTCGCGACAGACTGTGTTCTTAAAGTTCCAGATGAGGAAGACAAGAGATCCCAGTAAGCAGAGGAAGTGCGGATGTATCCAGACATTCAGACAGGCTTGTGAAGGTTCTTGGATCATGTTTAGGTTGTGTTGTTGGTCCGCATTGATGGTAGAGCCCAGAATTGAAGTTATTCTTCCGAATGAAGTTCTTGCTCTGTGTAGCCGACCGGATGAGTTGTTCATCCTGCGAATGTTCTTGTGATGGCCGACCGGATGTGTTATTCATCTTGCGGATACTCCTATGGTTGTTTGCCGACTTAGATGCTTGTTCCTGAGTCGATGTCTTGTATAAATAACAGTTTGTAAGTTCATTTCAGTGTGAGGTGTGAGGATGAGTATGGTATAGCGAAGAAACGTGCAAAAGGCAGAGCAGAGATTGTTGGGCTTAATTGGAACTGATCCGGACATGATAGAGATGTCATTCTCTAGTTCAAGACTGTGATTTTTATCACTTTGTAGACAGTGTGTCTCCTTGTAGGCAGTGGGCCTCTTTGTGAGCAGTGTGCTCGGGCAGTGAGCCCTTATTGGCATGTGCCATTCATTTTTCTTTATTCTTCTAACAGAGAATAATTCTTGGGTTAATCACCCCGTCGTTTTTCCCTTAACCAGGTTTTCCACGTCAAAATCTTGGTGTTCAATGTGTTGATGCTTATCTGCTCTTGTGTTTATGTATTATGCTTCCATGGATGATTATTTGATATGCTGCTAACTAACAACAGTGAGTTAAGTGTTTGAATGAGAAGAAGTTTTATACAACTGATTCACCCCCCCCTCTCAGTTGTATGCCCTAGATCCAACATAACTGTCAAATACAGGTTTTCTATTCCTAGAATTGAAGATCTAATGGATTGTTTTAGAGGGTCTACTTATTTCTACAAAATAAACTTAAAGAGTGGGTATCACCAGATAAGGATAAGAGATGGGGATTATTGGAAAACAACTTTCAAAACCAATGAAGGGTTGTATGAGTGGCTTGTGATGCCATTTGGTCTTTTGAATGCCCCTAGCACCTTTATGAGATTGATGAATGAGGTGTTGCAGGAATTCGTAGGAAAATTTGTGGTAGTCTACCTTGATGATATCTTGGTATTCAGTAAGAGAAAGGAAGAGCAATTGAAACATTTGGAGATAGTCTTGAAGAGACTGCAAGATCAAAAGCTGCTGATAAACTTGGAAAAGTGTGACTTCATTAAACAAGAATTGGTGTACCTAAGTTTTGTCATCTCTAAGGGTGATTTGAAAATGGATTCTTCCAAGGTAGAAGCTATTTTGAATTGACCTACACCTAGGACATCAGGAGAGGTTAGAAGTTTCCATGGTTTGGCCACATTTTACAGGAAATTCATTAAGAACTATAGTGACATCTGTGCACCTATGTTGGAGACCATCAAGGGTGGAGGTAAGATGAAGTTTGTGTGGACAAGAGAAGGAACAAGTGGTCAGCAACGGAATGAGTCTCACCAAAAGCAAATGCCCTTGGGGCATTGGCAGAAGGATTAGACACTTGGTTGATGGAGATGAATCAATAGCTCATCTATTAGTTTGTCGACTGTGAGAAATTAGGGTATCAGTCTATGGTATTTACTGTGTGCTCCCCATCATATTGGTATCAGAGGCCAAAAAGATTTGGGCAGCAAATCGAATTGAGGATTTGCAGAAGTGTTGGTGTTTGGGTGATGTCTATGAATGTTTATGTTAGACAGAGAAAGTGAGACAGAGGTAGAGAGGATGCCTCCAAAAAGTATGTCGTAGGACGCCATTAAGAAGCTAATCAAGGAGATGCTTGCATCCAAGTTGGGACACCTCAAGCAGTCCAAAGGCAAAGATAGGGAAGATGAAAGTGACAACGATGAAGGTGATACGGAAATTATTGAAACCAGTAAAAAGATAGAGGAGATACCAACAGACCAGAGGGCATTTTTAAATGCATTAAATTCAGTCAATAGGGAGACCATAGATGGGTTACCTATGTATAGTGGAAGTATGGAAGCTGAAGAGGGTTACCTATGTATACAAAGAAGTCCCTGATGATAAGAGGGTTAAGTTGGCAAAGGCAAGATTGAAGGGATCTGCTCTTGCATGGTGGAATTATGAACAAGGGGAGAGAGTCAAGGAGGGGAAGAATATGATAACCTCCTGGGAAAGGATGAAGACCAAACTCAAGGCACAATTCGTACCCCTAGACTATGATGTGTAGATGTATAAGAAATTGTAGAATCTCAGATAGAGAGACCTTGATGTGAATGCATACACACAAGAGTTTCATAAACTAAGTCTCTGATCAAAGAGACAAGAAGAAGAGTTGGAGAAGGTGGCTAGGTACTTGAATGGCCTAAGGATGAACATCCAAGATGAGACCAGTATCTTAGCACAAGAAATAGTGAACAAGTGTTTCCAAATGGCCTTAAGGGCTAAAGAGAAGATAAAGAGAAAGAGTGAGGAGAATAATACGGGTAGAGGTGGAAGGAATTTTAGAGGTAGAGGTAGTTTTGGAGGAAGAAGTCCTAACCAGAGGAGGCTACTGAGGAAGAAGACCTAAAGGAAGAGGTGGGACAAATGGATCAGGTCAAGGATCCAAATTCTCCAATATGAAATGTTATAACTGTAATCAGATAGGGCACCTAGCATAAAAGTGTCCAGAGAAGGCTGTAACTTCTTATGGTGGTGAGAACTGAACCACTTTGATTCAAGAAGATGCAAGGAGTGTGACATCTCCTGAAGTGAATCTAGCATCAGAAATGGGAGAAAATCTAATGATCAAGAGGACGCTACTCAAATAACCAGTGCAAACTGAGCCATCTCAAAGAAGGGTTTTGTTTCGAATCAACTGCAAGATCCAAGGTAAGGTGTGTAAAATTATTATTGACTCTAGTTCTACTGATAACATTATATCTTTGGAAGGAGTGAATAAGTTGAAGTTAGAAAAGATACCCCATAGCAGTTCATATAAATTCAGTTGGTTGAATAAGGGGCAGCACATACTCATCAATGAACAAGCATGGGTAGAATTTAGTATTGGGGGGTATAGAGACAAGATTTTGTGTGACATCCTTCCAATGGATGCTTGCCATCTTCTGCTGGGTAGACCATGGTAGTTTGACAGAAAGGCTCATCATGATGGAGAAAAGAATGCTTACTCATTCCAAAAGGATGGTCTGACTTATAGGATACAGTCATTGGTAGAAGAGGATCCACAACATGTAGGGTCTAGTGTAATGCTGGTAGGAGAAAAATAATTAATGGATACACTAAAGGAAGGTGATGGAGTAGGTTTTGCTTTGATTGTGAAGCCTAAGGGGGAAAAGAAGAAAAGTGTGAGAGAAGTAGGACCTAAGGAGGTCAGAGATTTGCTTGAGAGTTACAAAAGGAGTGATTGCAAAGGATATACCTAATTCCCTACCACCAATCAGAGACATTAGCCATCAGATAGATCTCATACCAGGAGCATTACTTCCTAATAAGGCAGCATATAAAATGACCCCACAACAGAATGAAGAGATAACAAATCAGATTCAAGAAGTCCTAAACAAGGGGCTGATAAGGAAGAGCCTTAGCCCATGTGCAGTACCTACTATTTTAGCACCAAAGAAGGATGGGAAATGGAGACTGTGTACTGATTCCAGGGCAATAAATAGGATAACCATCAGATACAGGTTTCCTATTCCTAGAATTGAAGATCTAATGGATTGTTTCAGAAGGGCTACTTATTTCTCCAAACTAGACTTAAAGAGTGGGTATCACTAGATAAGGATAAGAGATGGGGATGAGTGGAAGACAACTTTCAAAACCAATGAAGGGTTGTATGAGTGGCTTGTGATGCCATTTGGTCTTTCAAACGCCCCTAGCACCTTTATGAGATTGATGAATGAGGTGTTGCCGGAATTCATAGGGAAATTTGTGGTAGTCTACCTTGATGATATCTTAGTATTCAGTAAGAGAAAGGAAGAGCACTTGAAACATTTGGAGATAGTCTTGAAGAGGCTGCAAGATCAAAAGCTACTGATAAACTTGGAAAAGTGTGACCTCATGAAACAAGAATTTGTGTACCTAGGTTTTGTCATCTCTAAGGGTGATTTGAAAATGGATTCTTCCAAGGTAGAAGCTATTTTTAATTGGTCTACACTCAAGAGATTAGGAGAGGTCAGAAGTTTTGATGGTTTGGCGACATTTTACAGGAAATTCATTAAGAACTACAGTGACATCTATGCACCTATGTTGGAGACCATCAAGGGTGGAGGTAAGATGAAGTTTGTGTGGACGAGAGAAGGAAGAAGTGTTCACCGATGGAACGAGTCTCACCAAAGGCAAATGCCATCAGGGCATTGGAAGAAGGATGAGAGACTTGGCCGATGGAGTTGAATCGGTGGCTCATCTATTAGTTTGTCAACTGTGAGAATTTAGGGCATCAGTCTGTGGTATCTGCTGTGCACTCCCCATCATATTGGTATCAGAGTCTTAAAAGATTTGGGCGGCAAATCGAATTAAGGATTTGTAGAAGTGTTGGCATTTGGGTGCTATCTATGAATGTTTATGTCAGACAGAGAAAATGAGACAGATGCGGAGAGGATGCCTCCTAAAAGTATGTCGTAGGACGTCATTAAGAAGTTGATTGAGGAGATTCTTGCATCCAAGTTGGGAGAGCTCAAGCAGTCCGAACGGAAAGATAGGGAAGATGAAAGTGACAACGATGAAGGTGATACAAAAATTACTGAAACCAGTAAAAAGATAGAGGAGATACCAGCAGACCAGACGACATTTTTAAATGTTTTAAAGTCAGTCAATAGGGACACCATAGATGGGTTACCTATGTATAGTGGAAGTATAGAAGCTGAAGAGGTGATTGACTGGATTGAGGTATTGAACAATCATTTTGAATACAAAGAAGTCCCTGATGATAAGAGGGTTAAGTTGGCAAAGGCAAGATTGAAGGGATCTACTCTTGCATGGTGGAATTATGAACAAGGGGAGAGATTCAAGGAGGGGAAGAATATGATGACCTCCTGGGAAAGGATGAAGACCAAACTCAAGGTACAATTCTTACACCTAGACTATGATGTGCAGATGTATAAGACATTGTAGAATCTCAGACAAAGAGACCTTGATGTGAATGCATACACAAAAGAGTTTCATAAACTCAGTCTCAGATCAAAGAGACAAGAAGAAGAGTCAGAGAAGGTTACCAAGTACTTAAATGGCCTAAGGATGTACATCCAAGATGAGATCAGCATCTTAACACCAGAAACAGTGAACAAGTGTTTCCAAATGGCCTTAAGGGATGAAGAGAGGATAAAGAGAAAGAGTGAGAAGAATAATAGAGGTAGAGGTGGAAGGAATTTTAGAGGCAGAGGCAGTTTTGGAGGAAGAAATCCTAACCAGAGGCCTAGTGGTCAATCTAGCCAAGAAGAGCAATTTGGAGACTACAGTAGCAGAGGAGGCTACCGAGGAAGAAGGCCTAATGGAAGAGGTGGGACAAATGGATTAGGTCGAGGATCCAAATTCTCCAATATGAGATGTTATAATTGCGATAAGATAGGGCACTTAACATACAAGTGTCCAGAGAAGGCCTCAACTTCTTATGGTGGTGAGAAGAGAACCACTTTGATTCAAGAAGATGCAAGGAGTGTAACATCTCCTAAAGTGAATCTAGCATCAGAAATGGGAGAAAATCTAAGGATCAAGAGGATGCTGCTCAAGGAACCAGTGCAAACTGAGCCATCTCAAAGAAGGTCTTTGTTTCGAATCAATTGCAAGATCCAAGGTAAGGCTTGTAAAGTTATTATTGACTCTGGTTCTACTGATAACATTATATCTTTGGAAGCAGTGAATAAGTTGAAGTTAGAAAAGATACCCCATAACAGTCCATATAAAGTCAGTTGGTTGAATAAGGGGCAGCCCGTACTCATCAATGAACAAGCATGGGTAGAATTTAGTATTGGGGGGTATATTGACAAGATTTTGTGTGACATCCTTCCAATGGATGCTTGCCATCTTCTACTGGGCAAACCATAGCAGTTTGACAGAAAGGCTCATCATGATGGAGAAAAGAATGCTTACTCATTCCAAAAGGATGGTGTGACTTATAGGATATAGTCATTGGTATAAGAGGATCTACAACATGTAGGATCTAGTGTAATGCTGGTAGGAGAAAAAAAATTCATTGATACACTAAAGGAAGGTGATGGAGTAGGTTTTTCTTTGATTGTGAAGCCTAAGGGGGAAAAGAAGAAAAGTGTGAGAGAAGTAGGACCTAAGGACGTTAGAGTTTTTCTTGAGAGTTACAAATGAGTGATTGCAAAGGATATACTTGATTCCCTACCAGCAATCAAAGACATTAGCCATCAGATAGATCTCATACTAGAAGTAGTACTTCCTAATAAGGCGGCATATAAAATGACCCCACAACAGAATGAAGAGATAGCAAATCAGATTCAAGAACTCCTAAACAAAGGGCTGATAAGGAAGAGCCTTAGCCGATGTGCAGTATCTACTGTTTTAGCCCCAAAGAAGGATGGTAAATGGAGATTGTGTACTAATTCTAGGGCATTTAATAGGATAACCATCAGATATAGGTTTCCTATTCCTAGAATTGAAGATCTAATGGATTGTTTGGGAGGGGCTACTTATTTCTCCAAAATATACTTAAAGAGTGGGTATCACCAGATAAGGATAAGAGAGGGAGATGAGTGGAAGGCAACTTTCAAAACCAATGAAGGGTTGTTTGAGTGGCTTGTGATGCCATTTGGTCTTTCGAACGCCCCTAGCACCTTTATGAGATTGATGAATGAGGTGTTGCAAGAATTCAGAGGGAAATTTGTGGTAGTCTACCTTGATGATATCTTGGTATTCAATAAGAGCAAGGAAAAGCACTCGAAACATTTGTACATAGTCTTGAAGAGGCTGCAATATGAAAAGCTACTAATAAACTTGGAAAAGTGTGACTTCATGAAACAAGAATTGGTGTACGTAGGTTTTGTCATCTCTAAGGGTGATTTGAATATGGATTCTTCCAAGGTAGAAGCTATTTTAAATTGGCCTACACCCTAGACAACAGAAGAGGTCAGAAGTTTCCATGGTTTGGCCACATTTTATAGGAAATTCATTAAGAACTATAGTGACATCCATGCACCTATGTTGGAGACCATCAAGGGTGGAGGTAAGATGAAGTTTGTGTGGACGAGAGAAGTAGATAGGAGCTTTGAGAGTCTGAAACAAAAAGTTGCTAAATTCCCTGTTTTAGTGTTACCTCCTTTTAATAAGGTTTTTACCATTGAATGTGATGCAAGTGGACTGGCCATAGGAGCAGTGTTGAGCCAAGAAGGTAGACCAGTAGCCTTCTTCAGTGAAAAGTTAAATGAAGCCAAGAGGAAACACTCCTCTTATGATTTAGAGTTGTATGCTATGGTACAAGCTCTGAAAAAATGGAGGCACTACTTGCTTCCTAAGGAATTTATTGTATACACTGACAATCATGCTCTCATATTTTTGAATGGACAGGAAAAGCTCAGCCATAGACAAATGAAATGGGTGGAAAGTCTTCAAGCATACACCTTCATCATCAAACATAAGAAAGGAATAACCAATAAGGTTTTTGATGCTTTAAGCAGAAGGGTGTTGCCAGTGCAAGAAGTGCAGCTACAAAGTATGGGTGTTGAGATACTCAAAGGATTGTATGAAGAGGACCAAGATTGTATGGAGATTTATAGGGTATGCAGTGAGTTTGCCAATGCTTTCCACATTGACTTTTCAGATTTACATTGCAGGATGGACTTTTGTTTAATGGAAGCCAACTATGTATCCCTATGTGTTCAATGAGGGATAATATAGTGAAGGAAAAACATAGTGGTGGTTTAGGAGGACATTTTGGGCTCAATAAGACCTTAGATCTTGTAAGAAGGTTTTACTTTTGGCCAAGGATGCAATCTGATATCAGAACGTTTGTTGAGAGTTGTATGATTTGCTAGAAAGGAAAGGGAGTCTCAACCAATGCAGGACTGTACCAACCTTTGCCCATACCAAACAGACCTTGGGAAAATTTGAGTATGGATTTTGTGATGGGATTACCCACGACAAGGACATGCTATGATAGTGTGTTTGTTATGGTAGATAGATTCAGCAAAATGGTGCACTTTATTCGTTGTAAGACCACCAATGATGCTACTTACATTGCAGGTTTGTTCTTTAAAGAAATTGTTAGGATTCATGGGTTACCTTTGAGTATTGTATCTGACAAAGACAACAAATTTGTGGGATATTTTTGGAGAACCTTGTGGAAAAGATTGGGTACAAATTTGTCTTTTAGTTCAGCCTATCATCCTCAGAGTGGTGGCCAAACTGAGGTTGTGAATAGGTCATTAGGCAATCTATTGAGATGTTTGACAAAAGAACATGGCATTAGTTGGGATGTGATACTCCCACAAGTAGAGTATGCCTATAATGATTCTACAAATAGAAGTACAGGTCTAAGTCCATTTGAAGTTGTTTATGGTAGTCATCCTAGAGGAATTTTCAAATTAAGAGATGTTCAAGGGTTGGAAAAAAGGAGTGGACATGTGCAGTACCAAATAGGAGTTAGTCTCTAAGAGGACTTGAGACAACTTTCACCCGGGGAGTATGGTGCATGAGTACCTAGAAAATCATGTTTTCTTTTGTAATAAGGTCTATTTGACCAATGCATTTTCATTTCAATTTGTGTCTAGGTTCATTTTGTATGTCCCAAGTGACTTAGGGGACATTTGTCAAATTGTAACCGCATAATGCCAAAAATAGGGCAGTAGCGTAGTTGGAGGTTGTTTTAGACGGTTGTCTCCCAGCCACTTCGACTGGTCTCCCAGCCACTTGGAGTCAGTTCGGTACTACTCAGGGTGAGTTTATAAACCAGGAGGATGGAACCAAATGTTGATATCATCTTTTTCATATTGTAATCAGATCAAGTGTGATAGAATGTAATTGTCATTGTGCTAAGGAGAAATAGAATCATTCTATTCTGTCAATTTGATTTCCATTTCCTATAATTGCAATTTGTATAGCTACAGATTTCCATTCTCTCTGTGCTTTCCATTTTGTTGTTGTATGTTGTCGTGAAGCATTCCATTGGTGAGATTTCTATCAAAATCAGTGGAATGGCTTCGTTGTATGAATATTTATTTTGCTCTTTGTTTTGTTTTTCCTGTTTGGTAGTGCAGAGGATCCATACAGGGTGTTTCGTGTAGTAGAATGACCTAGCATCTCCACGTGAAGGAAGTAAACTGTGCGACGATGTATTGGTGCATCAGCCAAAGGTTACAAGTGTTCACCGATAGAATGAGTCTCACCAAAGGTAAATGCCATCGGGGCATTGGCAGAAGGATTAGAGACTTGGCTAATGGAGTTGAATTGGTGGCTCATCTGTTGGTTTGTCGACTATGAGAAATTAGGGCATTAGTCTATGGTATCCACTATGCGCTCCCCATCATATTGGTATCAGAGCTTGAAAAGATTTGGATGCAAAATTGAATTGAGGATTTACAGAAGTGTTGGCATTTGGGTGTTGTCAATGAATGTTTATGTTAGACAGAGAAAGCGAGACAGAGGCAGAGAGAATGCCTTCCAAAAGTATGTTGTAGGATGTCATTAAGAAGCTGATCGAGGAGATGCTTGCATCCAAGTTGGGAGAGCTCAAGCAGTCCAAAGGCAAAGATAGGGAAGATGAAAGTGACAGCGATTAAGGCGATATGGAAATAGCTGAAACCAGTAAAAAGACAAGGAAGATACTAGCAAACCAGAGGGCATTTTTAAATGCATTAAAGTTAGTCAATAGGGACACCATAGAAGGGTTACCTATGTATAGTGGAAGTATGGAAGATGAAGAGGTGATTGATTGGATTGAGGCATTGAACAATCTTTTCGAATACAAAGAAGTCCCTGATGATAAGAGGGTTAAGTTGGCAAAGGCAAGATTGAAGGGATCTACTCTTGCCTGGTGGAATTATGAACAAGGGGAGAGAGTCAAAGAGGGGAAGAATATGATAACCTCCTAGGAATGGATGAAGACCAAACTCAAGGCACAAGTCTTAACCCTAGACTATGATGTGCAGATGTATAAGAAATTGTAGAATCTCAGATAGAGAGACCTTGATGTGAATGGATACACACAAGAGTTTCATAAACTCAGTCTCAGATCAAAGAGACAAGAAGAAGAGTAAGAGAAGGTGGCCAGGTACTTGAATGGCCTAAGGATGAACATCTAAGATGAGATCAGCATCTTAGCACCAGAAATAGTGAACAAGTGTTTCCAAATGGCCTTAAGGGCTGAAGAGAAGATAAAGAGAAAGAGTGAGCAAAATAATAGAGGTAGAGGTGGAAGGAATTTCAGAGGTAGAGGTAGTTTTGGAGGAAGAAGTCCTAACCAGAGGCTTAGTGGTGAGTCTAGCCAAGAAGAGCAAGTTGGAGACTACAGTAGAGGAGGCTACCAAGGAAGAAGGCCTAATGGAAGAGGTGGGACAAATGGATCAGGTCGAGGATCAAAATTCTCCAATATGAGATGTTATAACTACAATCAGATAGGGCACCTAGCAAAGAAGTGTCTAGAAAAGGCCTCAACTTCTTATGGTGTTGAGAAGAGAACCACTTTGATTCAAGAAGATGCAAGTAGTGTGACATCTCCTAAAGTGAATCTAGCACCAGAAATGGGAGAAAATCTAATGATCAAGAGGATGTTGCTCAAGAAACTAGTGCAGACTGAGCCATCTCAAAGAAGGGCTTTGTTTCAAATCAACTGCAACATCCAAGGTAAGGTTTGTAAAGTTATTATTGACTCTGGTTCTACTGATAACATTATATCTTTGGAAGTAGTGAATAAGCTGAAGTTAGAAAAGATACCCCATAGCAGTCCATATAAAGTTAGTTGGTTGAATAAGGGGCAACACGTACTCATCAATGAACAAGCATGGGTAGAATTTATTATTGGGGGGTATAGAGAAAAGGTTTTTTGTGACATCCTTCCAATGGATGTTTGCCATCTTCTGCTGCATAAACTATGGCAGTTTGGCAGAAAGGCTCATAATGATGGAGAAAAGAATGCTTACTTATTCCAACAGGATGGTGTGACTTATATGATACAATAATTGGTAGAAGAAGATCCACATCATTTAGGGTCTACTGTAATGCTGGTAGGAGAAAAAGAATTCATGGATACACTAAAGGAAGGTGATGGAGTAGGTTTTGCTTTGATTGTGAAGCCTAAGGGGGAAAAGAAGAAAAGCGTGAGAGAAGTAGGACCTAAGGAGGTCAGAGATTTGCTTGAGAGTTATAAAGGTGTGATTGCAAAGGATATACCTAATTCCCTACCACCAATCAGAGACATTAGCCATCAGATAGATCTCATACTAGGAGCAGTACTTCCTAATAAGGCAGCATATAAAATGACCCCACAACAGAATGAAGAGATAGCAAATCAAATTGAAGAACTCCTAAACAAAGGGTTGATAAGGAAGAGCCTTAGCCCATGTGCAGTACCTACTGTTTTAGCCCCAAAGAAGGATGGGAAATGGAGACTGTGTACTAATTCTAGGGCAATAAATAGGATAACCATCAGATACAGGTTTCCTATTCCTAGAATTGAAGATCTAATGGATTTTTTGGGAGGGGATACTTATTTCTCCAAAACAAACTTAAAGAGTGGGTATCACCAGATAAGGATAAGAGAGGGGGATGAGTGGAAGATAGCTTTCAAAACTAATGAATGGTTGTATGAGTGGCTTGTGATGCCATTTGGTCTTTTGAATGCCCCTAGCACCTTTATGAGATTGATGAATGAGGTGTTGCAGGAATTCATAGGGAAATTTGTGGTAGTCTACCATGATGATATCTTGGTATTCAGTAAGAGCAAGGAAGAGCACTTAAAACATTTGGAGATAGTCTAGAAGAGGCTACAAGATTAAAAGCTACTGATAAACTTGGAAAAGTGTGACTTCATGAAACAAGAATTGGTGTACCTAGGTTTTGTCATCTCTAAAGGTGATTTGAAAATGGATTCTTACCCCTGGACTATGATGTGTAGATGTATAAGAAATTGCAAAATCTTAGACAAAGGGACCTTGATGTGAATGCATACACACAAGAGTTTCATAAACTCAGTCTCAGATCAAAGAGACAAAAAGAAGAGTCAGAGAAGGTGGCCAGGTACTTGAATGGCCTAAGGATGAACATCCCAAATGAGATCAACATGTTAGCACTAGAAATAGTGAACAAGTGTTTCAAAATACCCTTAAGGGCTGAAAAGAAGATAAAGAGAAAGAGTGAGTAGAATAATAGAGGTAGAGGTGGAAGGGATTTCAGAAGCAGAGGCAGTTTTGGAGGAAGAAGTCCTAACCAGAGGCCTAATGGTGAGTCTAGCTGAGAAGAACAAGTTGGAGACTCCAGTAGTAGAGGAGGCTACCAAGGAAGAAGGCCTAATGGAAGAGGTGGGACAAATGGATCAGGTCAAGGATCCAAATTCTCTAATATGAGATGTTATGACTGTAATTAGATAGGTCGCCCAGCATACAACTGTCTAGAGAAGGCCTCAACTTCTTATGGTGGTGAGAAGAGAACCACTTTGATTCAAGAAGATGCAAGGAGTGTGAAATCTCCTGAAGTGAAGCTAGCATCATAAATGGGAGAAAATCTAATGATCAAGAAGACACTGCTCAAGGAACCAGTGCAAACGGAGCCATCTCAAAGAAGGGCTTTGTTTCAAATCAACTGCAAGATCCAAGGTAAGGTTTATAAAGTTATTATTGACTCTGGTTCTACTGATAACATTATATCTTTGGAAGCAGTGAATAAGTTGAAGTTAGAAAAGATACCCCATAGCAATCCATATAAAGTCAATTGGTTGAATAACGGACAGCACGTACTCATCAATGAACAAGCATGGGTAGAATTTAGTATTGGGGGGTATAGAGTCAAGATTTTGTGTGACATCCTTCCAATAGATGCTTGCCATCATCTGCTTGGTAGACCATGGCAGTTTGGCAGAAAGGCTCATCATGATGGAGAAAAGAATGCTTAGTCATTCCAAAAGGATGGTGTGACTTATAGGATACAGTCATTGTTAGAAGAGGATCCACAGCATGTAGGGTCTAGTGTAATGTTGGTAGGAGAAAAAGAATTCATGGATACACTAAAGGAAGGTGATGGAGTAGGTTTTTCTTTGATTGTGAATCCTAAGGGGGAAAAGAAGAAAAGTGTGAGAGAAATAGGACCTAAGGAGGTCAGATATTTGCTTGAGAGTTACAAAGGAGTGATTGCAAGTTGGAGACTCCAGTAGTAGAGGAGGCTACCAAGGAAGAAGGCCTAATGGAAGAGGTGGGACAAATGGATCAGGTCAAAGATCCAACTTCTCCAATATGAGATGTTATAACTGCAATCAGATAGGGCACCCAACATACAAGTGTCCAGAGAAGGCCTCAACTTCTTATGGTGGTGAGAAGAGAACCACTTTGATTCAAGAAGATACAAGGAGTGTAACATCTCCTAAAGTGAATCTAGCATCAGAAATAGGAGAAAATCTAATGATCAAGAGGATGCTACTCAAAGAACTAGTTCAAACTGAGCCATCTCAAAGAAGGGCTTTATTTTGAATCAACTGCAAGATCCAAGGTAAGGTTTGTATAGTTATTATTGACTCTAGTTCTACTAATAACATTATATCTTTGGAAGCAGTGAATAAGTTGAACTTAGAAAAGATACCCCATAGCAGTCCATATAAAGTCAGTTGGTTGAATAAGGGGCAGCACGTACTCATCAATGAACAAGCATGGGTAGAAGTTACTATTGGGGGGTATAGAGACAAGATTTTGTGTGACATCCTTCCAATGGATGCTTGCCATCTTCTACTAGGTAGACCATGGCAGTTTGATAGAAAGGCTCATCATGATGGAGAAAAGAAAGCTTACTCATTACAAAAGGATGGTGTGACTTATAGGATACAGTCATTGGTAGAAGAGGATCCACAGCATGTAGGGTTTAGTGTAATGCTGGCAGGAAAAAAAGAATTCATGAATACACTAAAGGAAGGTGATGGATTAGGTTTTGCTTTGATTGTGAAGCCTAAGGGGGAAAAGAAGAAAAGTGTGAGAGAAGTAGGACCTAAGGAGGTAAGAGATTTACTTGAGAGTTACAAAGGAGTGATTGCAAAGGATATACTTGATTCCCTACCACTAATCAGAGACATTAGCCATTAGATAGATCTCGTACCAGGAGCAGTACTTCCTAATAAGGTAGCATATAAAATGACCCCATAGTAGAATGAAGAGATAGCAAATCAGATTCAAGAACTCCTAAACAAAGGGCTGATAAGGAAGAGCCTTAGCCCATGTGCAGTACCTACTATTTTAGCCCAAAAGAAGGATGGGAAATGGAGACTGTGTACTAATTCCAGGGTAATAAATAGGATAACCATTACATACAGGTTTCCTATTCCTAGAATTGAATATCTAATGGAATTTTTGGGAGGGGCTACTTATTTCTCCAAAATAGACTTAAAGGTGGGTATCACCAAATAAGGATTAGAGGGGGATGAGTGGAAGACAGCTTTCAAAACCAATGAAGGGTTGTATGAGTGGCTTGTGATGCCGTTTGGTCTTTTGAATGCCCCTAGCACCTTTATGAGATTGATGAATGAGGTGTTGCAGGAATTCATAGGGAAATTTGTGGTAGTCTACCTTGATTATATCTTGGTATTCATTAAGAGCAAGAAAGAGCACTTGAAACATTTGGAGATAGTCTTGAAGAGGCTACAAGATCAAAAGCTACTGATAAACATGGAAAAGTGTGACTTCATGAAACAAGAATTGGTGTACCTAGGTTTTGTCATCTCTAAGGGTGATTTGAAAATGGATTCTTCCAAGGTAGAAGCTGTTTTGAATTTGCCTACACCCAAGATAGCAGGAGAGGTCAGACGTTTCCATGGTTTGGCCACATTTTATAGGAAATTTATTAAGAACTACAGTGACATCTTTGCACCTATGTTGGAGACCATCAAGGGTGGAGGTAAGATGAAGTTTGTGTGGGTGAGAGAAGCAGATAGGAGCTTTGAGAGTCTGAAATTGAAAGTCGCTAAATTCCCTATTTTAGTGTTACTTGCTTTTAATAAGGTTTTTACCATTGAATGTGATGCAAGTGGACTGGCCATAGGAGCAGTGTTGAGCCAAGAAGGTAGACCAGTAGCCTTCTTCAGTGAAAAGTTAAATGAAGCCAAGAGGAAATACTCCTCTTATGATTAAGAGTTGTATGCTATGGTACAAGCTCTAAAAAAATGGAGGCACTACTTGCTTCCTAAGGAATTTATTGTATACACTGACAATCATGCTCTCAGGTTTTTGAGTGGATAGGAAAATCTTAGATATAGACATATGAAATGGGTGGAAAGTCTTCAAGCATACACCTTCATCATCAAACATAAGAAAGGAATAACCAATATGGTTGCTGATGGTTTAAGCAGAAGGGTGTTGACAGTGCAAGAAGTGCAGCTACAAAGTATGGGTGTTGAGTCACTCAAAGGATTGTATGAAGAGGACCAAGATTTTAAGGAGATTTACAGGGTATGCAGTGAGTTTGCCAATGGTTTCCACAGTGACTTTTTAGATTATACATTGCTGTATGGACTTTTGTTCAACGAAAGCCAACTATGTATCCCTAAGTGTTCAATGAGGGATAATATAGTGAAGGAAAAACATAGTGGTGGTTTAGGAGGACATTTTGGGCTCAATAAGACCTTAGATCTTGTAAGAAGGTTTTGCTTTTGGCCAAGGATGCAATCTGATATTAGAAGGTTTGTTGAGAGTTGTATGATTTGCTAGAAAACAAAGGGAGTCTCAACCAATGCAGGACTGTACCAACCTTTGCCCATACCAAACAGAGCTTGGGAAAGTTTGAATATGGATTTTGTGATGGGATTGCCCAAGACAAGGATAGGCTATGACAATGTGTTTTTTGTGGTAAATAGATTTAGCAAAATGGTGCACTTTATTCCTTGTAAACTCTAGTACCATCCATAGCCTATGAGGGACCTGAGAGGAAGACCACTACAAAAGTTTAACAAGGTGTATACTAGAGGAAGTAGGAATCTTATCCATACCACATTCAGCCTCAATGGTCTCCTTAAGCATACACTTGATTTTATTCCTGAATAGATAACTTTACTTTGCATATCTTGGAATATTTGCGTATTTTGCTCCAACCAAATTTAACAGAGGATAAAAGAGGGTCCAATATCCCACACAACTAAAAGGAAAGAAGATGAGGTAGGGGGTTGACTCAGACTATCAAAAAACATAGTTGGAGAAGTAGCATGAATACCTAGTCTATTTCAAAGATGCCACCATAGACACCAAATTTCCATAGAAAATGGGTACTAAAAAAATACGTGATCAATACTTTCTTCATTACTTCCACATAGAACACAAATGGAGGGTCCATAAAATCCTCTCTTTCAAATGTTTTCCTCAGTTAGGAACTTTTTCTAACTCAACCACCACATAAAAAAATATATTTTGTCCATCCATACATATTCCATATTCTTCTCCATCTAGGCAACTTAGTAAACACTTATTTCTTTAGAACTAAAGAATGATACCCAAGAGTAACTGAATGCTCACCATTAGGATTATAACCCTAGGAAAGAATTTTAGGTTCTTCAAAAGAGCTAGAAGCTCTAGTAACCATAATGAAAGTAACATTATCCCTATCCTCCAAAGAACCTCCTCTTGGCTAGCTTTCAGGTGTCTTTCAATGGTGAAGAAAAGACCATCTGAGAGAATTATTGTATTTAAAATCAGCAACCCTCGACCATCAAACCTACAAAAGGTATCACAAAGAGACTAAAGTTGAGGGAAAGAAGAGAGAATAAGAGGATGATTGTCCCAAGAATCTCCATAGAATAAGGCATTATTGTATTTAAATTAATGAACCAGAAAAGACCTTCCTTAATAAGTTAAGCACCTTTCTTAAGAGTGTCCTAGATCATAGACCTGTTCCAACTCAAATCCATCCATGGGATATTTTTATCTGCCACCCCTCCTAGGTACTTGTAGTTAAGAATTCTATCCCAAGGCTACTCGGGATGCTTACACCATCTCAAAAAAAATTTAGCCACTAAGGATAAACAATCGATCTCAGATTGTCAGAGGCCAAGGCCTCCTACCCTCTTAGATCTATAAACAAGGTCCCAACTTGCAAGATTCCATTTTTGAGACTATATATTTATTTCCCATAGGAACTTCTTAGAAAGAGCATAAAACTCTTTAGGAAAGCTCTTGGGAGCTACTAAAATAATAAATCTTTAAATAGGAAAAGACATAGAAAAGTCACTCTACTTGTAAAGGATAGCCAATGGAAGGTCCAATGGCTCACCATCAAGTGAAACGTATCTAGAATTATCTTCTAATGCTCCTTATTAAGGTTACTATGCAGAAAGAGGAACATCCAAATAAATCACCAACAGTGTCTCAATTTGGAAGTGAAGAATATTTTCAATTCTATGTTGAATAAGCTTTGGCGTCTATTGAATAAAAATTACTTAAATTATCCTCATTAACTTGTTGACCCGAGATGGCTATGTAAATATCCAACACCCTCCTAAAACTAATTGCCTTATCAATTGTGGACACCCCCATCAAGGTGGCATCATCAACAAATTGCATATGAGATTGGGAGTCAAGATATTGCATCCAAGACCAATATTGAATAAGCCTTTTTGGAAATAAATGGTAAGGACATAGTCCAAACATTTGAGCCTGCTCATGTCTCTAATACCAGTTTATACCTCAAATGTGATAGTAGGAGAACCATAGATAATATCTAGGAATCATATAATGTGGTAAGAATACATCATGTACACAACATACCATATATAATTAGGTCTAATCCTTGTATCTCCTTATCTATTCATTGTAATATTAGATATAAAACTTGCAAGTCTAGGTCTCTTCTCTGGACATATATATTTTCTTATATATCTCTCTTCACTACTCTCTTATTATCATATCATTACATATATTTATACAAGCTATGATGTAATAGGAATTTGTCTCTTTTAAAACATCCTAATTACTATCCTCCATGTAGTCCTTGTCCTCCACACTCTACTTTTGGTGACTTGAGGGAAGTTCTACTTGTTTCCCTATATCTTGCCAACATCATCCCTCCTTTTTGAAACTATGTGTTGTCTTCAAGACATGTAAAGCTAATTCCATAGGAGGATTTTCTTGCATATCACCTTTAGCTATGTAATAGTGGTGTCCCAATTTACTTTTTGGCTTGTTGTAGTAGTTGTATATATCTTTCTATCTATATGTGTGTTGTCTTTACATCTCTAAGACTAGAAGGAATCTAAATCTTTTGGGCCATCTCTTTAGCTTCTCCCAATATGCCCATTAAGTGATTCAACCTCAAGCTTACTACTTTCCTTAATTGCTTAATCTACCCTTTTATTTTCTCCCTCTGGTCTTGTAGTTGTTCCAATTGGGTGTGGATTGTCTCAACTTGTGCGCTAACTACTTCATTGATATACTCTAATGGGTCATAGGTTGATGTAGTTTGCACTACCTATGCCTCCAAGTTGTTAGTTTGATCTTTTATACTTTTGTAGTTGATATCCACTATAATAAAAACTGATACAATACATTTTCCTCCCCTATAGCTTGCTACAGGTTCTTTATTTGGGTTACCAGATGAGTGTGTACTACCATATATTTCTTTGTGGCATATGTCAGGCTATTCTTTGTCAACTCATCCTTCACCTGCAGTTTCATCTTTTTCTCTTCATAGCTCATGTGTGCTTGCAGGATATTTACCAATTGTTTAAGCTATTGTGATAGTGACAGTGATGTATCTCTTTTTGCATCTGGTAGCTGATTTTTAATTGCATCTATTGCTTCTTGTAACCTCTCAATACTATCAACATGTTGTAAAATATCCTCTCTTTCTATGGAATGGAATATACATCCCACTTGTATCTTCTTGATTGGGAAATGATAGATAGATTTACTTGTGATCCAAGGAATCGGAGTTGTAGAAATTGTAGTCACTATTGGTTGTATTTTTTTCATTGAGCTAAGAATTGTTTGATAGATTGGATGGGAGATGTAAAGGTAGATGCTTCCTAGGTATCTAACTACTGAGGTCTTTCTCCTCAAGTTGTCTATCTTGTGTATCATGCAGAGGAGATTCCCTTCCTTATTCTTGTTCTCCTATCTCCTCTTCCATCATTGCATTCTATGCTCTTTTGGTTATCTTTGTTGTCTCCTTCTATACTTTTTCCTTTTCTACCTCTGTTAGGCACATTAGGGTATCGACCCTTTATTTTGTTCTTAGCTCCTTTTCATGCATCTCTATTAATTTATCTTTCTCTGTGTTAGAGATGGATATGTCTATTTCATCCATTACTTTTTCCCTCATTTCCTCCTCTATTTCTAGGGTTTGTTCCCTTCTTTTCCTCATTTCCTCTATCAACTCTTGAGGAAAATCCTCGAATATATCTCCCAGTGTTTGATCACTTCTCTGCATATAAATGATTAGTACCCTTTGTATAATTTCTTGGTTTTCCTAACAAACATCATTATACATGTCAATTGTTGATTTGAGTAGGCCATGGTATTGAATTGCATTGACTAATGTCTCTAAATTCATTATTATCTCATCTTCTTATGCTTGTTGTAGTTGATATTTTCTCCTATCACCACTATTGATGATTTGGTTTTCTTCTTTGGCAGTGGTTTGTATACTTCTACCACTTATTCTTCCCTAGTTTCTTCTTCTTTGGATGCATGTACTATAGTTATATTTACCCCTTCTTTCTTCTGTTCTTTTTTCAACACTCATTTGTAGAAGTATTTCTGATAGTTCTCACACTGCTCATTCCTTTTCTTTGCATTGTGATGTTGACACTATTTGTGTCAATGACTCTAGCTCTACTGCAACTTATGTTGGATACTATGGAGTGTCTTCTCCCTTATCTCCTTTATATTGGGGTTTGTGTTGTTGTGCTCACTTGCAAGGCTAATGTGATAGGTTGCAGAGCTTCTATACTAGGTTGCGGAGCTACGGAACTAGTCTGTGCCATTTGTTTAGTTATTCCCCATTGTATATTCAACATTTCCTTATGTTTCTTTATGTTTTCTTCTACATCTCTCTTATGATATTTGTCCATGAAGTCTCTATATGTCCCAAATCTCTTTGCATTTCCTAAAGCTTGCTCGATACAGTTTTTGCATATGGATATACTGTAAGGAATCTAAGCTAGCGAAATAACTTCCTATAGTAATCTTGAGGTTAGGGATATGAAGAAATTTCAAATATTTACAACAATTATAGAAGTAAACACAAATATAAATCATACTACAACACGATAATTATGTGGGGAAACCCTTTTTAGAGAAAAAACACACACTCTAAAGCTGCCCCAATATATTGTTCAAGAATAAAGAAGATTACAGTATACTTATAGATATATATTTCATAGGAGTATAACCAACTAGAGATCCAAAGGAAACTCAACAACTATATGACTCTTACATAGAACCTCCATATTGAGCTTGTGTTATATAGGAGATACAATACAGTAAACTGTCAATGGTAATTACAAAACCATGAGCCAAAACCACTGAAAAGTGGTGTCAAAATTATCTCCAATCAAAGATGCCTTGTGATGTTCCAAATCACACACCAACATGTCTAACTCTCCCTTTATAGCTCTTTTAATTGTCTAACACATTTTCACATTTCCCAGAACATGAGGTCGAACTTCCAGAGGCTATAACTTTTGATTTGGGTGTCTGATTGACAAACTGTTTAATGCGTTGGAAAGCTCATGAAGATATCTATCAAGTTATATCTAACTTTGTTGGTTACAACAAATTTAATGGTTTTTAGAAACCTCTAAGTGCCTCAAATTTGATTTTGAAACTTTTCCAAGAGTTTCAAAAATGGAAACTTTAATTACTTGCAATCTAGGTATGATTTGCTCATCTAAACTCACCCAATATGTTTACTTAGTAGTTCTATACCTTTTGGGAAAATTTTGGGTGCATCTTTGCTCAAATGTAGAGTTGCTAAAAATAGTAAGCCCTCCATTTTTATTCCCTTTTGGAAACTTTGAAAGTTCTAAACCATTCTTTAAGATAAATGGTATTCGAAAAGACCAAAGTTGAGAAGAATAGAAACCTTTTGTAGTTGGAAGGTTGAGACACCTTTCCTAACATTCTCCCACTTGTCAGACACCTTACAAGAGCAAAGGGAGTATCAACACCATGGTTTAATTGCTAGGGTCCAAGAGGCCTATAGACTCTGAACATCATTTTAACTTCTCTATGCTCATAGGCTTAGTTAATGAATCTGCAACATTCATCAAAGTATCTACCTTAACTAGCTCCACTCTACCATCCTTGACCCTATATCTAAAAAAATGATATTGTACATCAATGTGCTTGGTCCTGGCATGAAATGTTGGGTTCTTAGCTAGGGAAATCACACTCTGACTGTCAAAATAAAATGTCACTGCACCTTGTTTTATTATGATATCTAAACATAGTCTCTTAAGTCAAATGGCTTCTCTAGAATCATGAGTAGCTACCATATACTCTACTTTAGTAGTGGACAAAGCAACAATAACCTACTACTTACTCATCCAGCTAATTGTACCACCAAATAAATTAAATACTTAAGTACTGGTGGATCATATGATATCAACATCACGTACGAAGTTTGAATCCACATAACCATGGATATATAGGGAATGCATGTCTCCTATAAAATTACCATGATAACACAAGGAATACTCTGTGGTACCCTACAAATATCTGAAGACTCTTTTAACTTCATCCCAATGAACTCTACCAGGATTAGACATATATTTGGAATGAAATCCCACTTCTTGGGCAATGTCTAGTCTGGTAAAAACCATAGCATACATAAAACTTATGACTGGACAATGGTAATGCACTCTACTCATGTCTTCCAACATTGATGGGTATTTTGGACATTGTTAAGTAGATACCTTCGTTCCAACTATAAAAGGAACACATAATGGTCTACAATCTTGCATGTTAAACCTTTGTAAAACTAAATTGATATACTTACTCTTACCAAGGCATAGTTTCCTATTCACTTTATCTCTTCCTATTTCTATCTGAAGAATGTGTTTAGTTGTACCAAGATCTTCCATTTCCAATTTAGTTGCAAGTTGAGACTTTAGTTCTGAAATCATTCATTTCCCTTTACCAATAAATAACATATAATCAACATATAATGCAATAAATAGGAAATGATCACCATTAGATTTATAATAAACACAATGATTAGATTTAGAACACTCAAATCTCAAACTCAAAATATAGGTATCAAATTTTTGGTATGACATCCTAGTACTTTGTTTGAGGCCATAGAAAGATTTCAACTTACAAACCAAATTTATTTTACCTTTTGTAATGTCATAAAATGTGTACACCACCATTTTACACCTTGTTTAGCTCGTAGATGGGCCTCAAATGTTTCGACTTGTTAATTAAGACCTATTTTAATACCTTTTTAAGCATTAAGCAGGTAATACTTGATCTTAACGTGTGAAACCCAGAAAAGAAGAAGAAGACTAGGCTAAGAAGATGTTAAGTGTACATTTTTGGGAGTTAAGTGGCTAAAGGACCATGATACCTAAGCACCCTGGGCCCTTGTTTATCCCTACACAAAATTTATACGTTGTTGGGTTGGGCCCTCTAAGACATTCGTAATGTCGACCTTATGTGGTTTAACTGTCCAGAAATCGACGAGAATGCATATAAAAGTAAATTAAGTCATTCATTTATAGATCTCTATGCTATTTCTAAGTTCTTGCTAAGATTCTTATGCCCTCTTATGCCCTCCATTCTGTTCTCAAGCTCTCTATTGTTGATTATTGTTGTGGCACTAACTTATTGCATGTCTTGTGTTCAGATCTTGGAGGCTACATCAACTTCTTGAGTCAAGTTGTGACACCTTCTACAAGCATACAAGGGTGTTCCATGCTCATGGTGACTTCATTCCTTCATGCTTTTCATTAGTATTCCATTCTACATTGGATTTTCCTCTACCCTCCTAGGGAATGCACTCTTTGTTAATCATCTTTTCCAATGTGGAGGTGGAAACACCATTCATAGGGATTGACTGAGGAAAGCTCCTAAATAGCACCCATCCTTTTCCCTCTTTTCATGTGTATAGGTCAGATGGATAGATTTTGGAAAGTTATATCTGAGAAGAAGACTAATCTTTCTTGTGTAGACCCGACCGAGTTAATAGTTCTTGAAAAGTCTAATTTGTGACTAGGGTACCCAAGAGCCCCTGTCTTGGGCATTTTGACCTCTAAGAAAAGTTTTTGAATTTTTCATTGGCCTTTGTTGTTCCTTTGGCTACTAGGTTTTAGGTACCGATAGACGTTGTACTTAGATCTTCGATAGTTAGGGTTTTATGTCTTGATCCTAGCTTGATTGATAAGATTTGGGTTAATTGATTGTCTATACAACAAAAGGAAAGAATCCCTAAAGTTTGTCTTTCCTCTTAAGGTAGAAGCCAAGCTCAATTTGTGCCTTGAATGTTTTGTAGAAGAAGGTTTGACCTAGTTTGATCTATTGAGCTAGTCTATCTTTCGTATGTTAAATTTTGGTGAACCCGTTGTGTAGAGTAAAATACTCTACATTTTGTTTCAGAGTTGTAGTGTATCAGTGCAGTTGTGCATGTTTTAGTTTTACCTCTGCGAGTTTCAGTTTTGGCCGCGAAGGTTAGCTCACAAGGGTTTCATTTTTGCCTAAGTTTTTGCCTAAGTCTCAGAGTCCCGCAAAGAATGCCACGTGTCTTCAACCGAGACACATTTTTAGAAGTCTCAAACTATTGTGGAAGAGGCTGCGTGTCTTTTTACCTTAAGGCAGAACACGCCATGTGTTGGCATCCATGTTAAGTTTCAAGATCCTTATAATGTTTCCAGAGAGAGTCTGGTGGGTCCCTGTTTCTAAGTTTCTCCCTGCGCAGAAGACGCCAAGTGGCAGTATCCATCAAGTTTTTGAAAGCCCCTTTTAAAGTTTCTCAGTGAGCGCGGAACGTGCCATAGCCATAGAAGGTTTCAATAAGTTTCTCTAAGTTGTGCGGAAACCACCATGTGTCCCTTGTAATATTAGTGGAACACAATAAATGGCAATGTCTGCGAGGTTTGCTCTTTTGGTTTCATGGTTAAATAAAGGATGGAGGTGGGCCCCAGTGAGTTTCAAGTAAGGTAGAAAGCGCCATGTGTCACTATCCATTGCAAAGTTTAAAGACCCTTTTAATGTTTCTAAAGCAAGGTGAAAAGTGCCAAGTGGCAACGTCCGCAGGAGTTTCAATCAAGTTTCTTATGGAGTATAAGTTATGTGGATACCAACAAGTGTCATCTCCCACGGTACTCTCAAAAGGTTCCTACAGTTTCAAAGAAGATAGCGGAGGCCGCCACGTATCATTTTGTTGCTGTCCAGAAGACACCACCTGTCCCTGTTCTTTCTTTTTGAAGCTTCCTGACAAGAAGTGTGGTGGGTCCCTTCTTTTATAAGTGATTAAAGTTTCAAGGCTTTAGACTATGACAGATGTCACAGGCGGAACTCTTCTGATTACAAAGACACAGTTAAAGGAGATAGCAGATAAAGCCATGTATATGTTTCAATTGCAGCAGAGAGTGCCATGTGTCAAGTTCCTATTTTTTCTAGAAAGATGAAGGAGTTTCAAGTAAAGCAGGCAGACTATGCCATCTATTTCTGGGTTTATAGTCGTAAAGATGTGGAAGCTTCTAGGTGTCCCGACTTGACTCAAAGAGGAAAGCACCACATGTATCTGTTTCAGCCAATGGGCTCATGGGGAAGGTAACTGTTTCAGATCTGAAAGATATCTTTTGTCAGACACTTCCAGTTATCTCTAATTTGGCTAGGCTGTTGAGATCTGATTGTTACGAACAATCTAGGGATGTTCTATGCTATAAATATTTGTAAGATTAAGGAGTTAGATTTAGATTGGTTGTAAGTTTCCTTTCAAGATTTGTTTTCCATCAGAGATTTCAGAAAGAAGTTTGAAGACTTTTTGCTGTGGCCAGTGATATCATTTGCTTTTGTTTCTGTTTTCTTGATTCAGAAAGTTTATGTAACTGTGCATGTGTCTGTGCCTTTTATATGGCTGGAAAATTAATGAGAAGACTGATTTCTATGCCTTGCTAATATTCTCTATGTCATTGCAAAATTGTCTAATTGTGAGCCTTTGATTCTACTAGTTTTATTTGTTACATTGATCATGCATTGTCTGCTCTTTGATGTAACTGAATCTTAAAGATAGCTTCACTGTGCTTAGTGGTAAGAAACAAATTATAATCAGGCGCATCACCATAGTTAGATTTATTTTCATTATAGTTACAATTCTGTTCTATTCCTACCCTTTTCCCCAAAACATATTTGAGATAAAGAAGAGCCATCTTCTTTAAAATTTGGAGGTTGTTTTAGGTCGCAAGTCCCCCATTCCTGAAACTTCCCATGTTGGTGTTGGAATCATCACAATTTTAAGCATCAACAGTTTTTGGCATGCCCGATGGGACCATTCTTGAAGTTTCTGTCAAGACTATATGAACCAAAGAGCTACAAGGAGTCAAAGCTGTGGACCTATAACTAGAGCCCAATCTGCTGCTAACCTAGGTATTCTTTCACCACCACTGGTAGCTAATTCAAGAAGAAGAGTCAATCAGTTGGCAACAACACCAAGAGAAAATATGGGAGCACCTATAGCCCCAAGGAATTATGTAAATTGGAACACCGGCAGTCCTCTGATCCTCACAGTACCACCAGCCACTTGGGACCCAATTCCAACTAATGCTCTGAAGGCCCTGCCTAAGTTCAGTGGGGAAGATTTCAAGACACCTGAAGAACATTTGCAGGATGTTTCTGATGTTTATGCAGTGCATGTGATCACTCAAAAAAATGTGGCTATAAGGCTGTTGGCTACCTCTTTCAAAGGAAAGGTCCTTGACTGGTATAGATCTTTGACCCCTAACACAATATCCACATGGGACCAGCTTGGTGATGCTTTCTTTGATAGATTCAAAGAAAAGGGTGATAAATCTTCTTTGCTACAACAATTGATCACCATCAAAAGAGCACCACAAGAAGCAATGATTGATTTCAATTCCAGATTTCAAAAGACTTGGGAGAGAATTCTTGCCACAGCAAGGCCATTACTAGGTATGGCTATAGTGTTCTATCTTAAGGCTCTAAATATAGATATATCAGTAATGATTCAGTCACTTGGAGGTCAGACCCTACCACAAGCTTATGAGTTGGCAATCAAGGCTGAGAATAACTTGATAGATGCTGGAAAGTTGCCCCCAAGACCTGCTATGCCTATGTTCCCAGAGATTATCTTACCTTTTCCTCAAGGAGTTCCTAATTCCATTACCCCACCAGTGTCTATGTATACATTTCCTCAACAACCTGCTAAAACAGTTGCTCCTATCCAGTCTTCTAAGATGGATGATGTCAAGAACATCTTAAGGACCTTCTCTAATGAGATTATTAACCTAGAGAGATAGCAAAATCTGTATCCAAAGCCCCAATACCAAGGCTATCAAGGGAATAGACCTTCCTTTCAGCCAAATCAATACCAAGGCCCTCAGAGATAGGCTAATCCTTAGCCATCAAACCAATTAGTCACAGTCGCTACACCTCTACAGACTGTTCCTCCTAATCCCAATAGAGAAATTGTTCTAGGATAGAATAATTATGCAGATGGCACCAATGCTTGGTGTTTCCCTTGCAATAATTCTCATATGCCCAGAGACTGCCCTAGAGGGAATCTGCAGCAAAAAATAGTAGAACAGAGAGGATTAGAAGGACAATTTGTAGCTTCTGACACATCAACATATTAGTCTCCTTGTCTACAAAATGCAATTTTGTTGGCCCAGATGCAAGGCATGTCTTTACAGCAAGAAGAGGAAATAGCCCCTGAGCATGCTTTGTTTTCATAGATTGAAGATGAAGAGTCAGTGTTCTTGAATGAAGCATCTACTTCCAAGAAGCCACTGGTGCAATCAGATTATTATACCAGAGTGAAGAGGAGAATGATGGAACAACCTGAGGTCACAAATAATGAGATTACGGGTCATCAGAATACTGTTTCTAGACAAGAAGTACCATAGCCTGTGCAGAATCAAGTAGTCTCAGGGCAGATACTAGAAAAGTCAAGATACTCTTATTGCCCAAGGACCCAAACAATAGGACCTATGAATGTGGTGGATCAGCTGAAGAGAACTCCAGAACATGTGTCAATATGGGACATGCTTGCTATCCCTGAGTAGAAGACACTGTTGTAAGAGGCTCTGCAAGGTCAAGAAGCCCCTAAACATATTGGAGCTAAAGGAGGATCCGCCGATAAAGAAAAGCCACAGCTCAAAGGTATTGCCCCTCTACAGACAACAGCTCTATTGAATAACACACCTGAGGTAGGTAGATCTAAGCCAGATCCCTTTTATTTAACTTTAATAGTTGGGAAGAAACTGTTGCATAATGCAATGATAGACTCTGGGGCTAGTACCACAGTGATGCCAAAGCAAATAGCAGATGCTTTGAAAATAAAATATGAGCCACTTACAAGAGGAGTTATGTAGTTAGATGGAAAGTCCGTGCAAACAATAGGGAAAATTAAACAACTCCCATTGCAACTATATACCTGCCCTAATATAATTGCTAATCAGGATGTTGTAGTCATAGATATACCCCCTGTATTTGGCCTATGTTTATCCAGAGATTTCACAGCCAAGATAGGAGGTTATATGTCACTTGATTGGTCACATCTCATCTTAAGAACCAAATATGGGACAAAAATGAAGGTACTCTCTGAACCATTATTGAAAGATCATATCACAAATGAACCAACCCCAAAATTAGATGCAGCTCATGCTATGCTAAACAAAGATGAAAGAATCATTGTTGAAGAGATAGGGGATTGGACTAAACATGACCAACAGGGGGAAGAGAATAACCAGTTGTTAACCATGATGTAGAGTGATCCTTTTGGAAATTATGACTCAACAGGGCTAGGCACTTATGTCATATTCAAAGAAGACCAAGAGATCCCTAATGTCTTAAGAAAAGAAGATCCACAAACCCAAGAATCTATAAAAGATTCAGGAATCTGGACCCTAAATTTTGATGGGGCTAGAAGTAAAAATGGAGCTGGAGCAGGAATTTGTCTTACTGCCCCTAATGGTGAGAAGATTTTAAGAGACATTTGCTTTCATTTTGCTTGTACCAATAATGATGTTGAATATGAATCCTTAGTGCATGGACTCACATTGGCAAAGAAGAAAGGAGTAAAGAGCCTTGTAGTGAAAGGAGAATCTAAACTAGTAGTGAAGCAAATCAGAGAAAAGGCAGTGGCCAAGAATGTAATAATGAGATCCTATAGGCATAGAATCTGGGACCTAATAGATGGTTTTGAAGCTTTCAATATTGAAGTAGTCCCTAGAGCCCAAAATTCTAAGGCAGATATGATGGCACAAATTGGTTCATAGTTTGATCCAATAACTGATCTAATGGTTAATAATGAGTCAGTCAAAGTTATTGTGAGGCCAACTATCCCAGACAATGATGAAAATTGGCAAGTCTTTGAAAATGATTTTCAAGTACTTTCATTTTTGGAACAGTCAGGAGAATTTACTGATCAATTACAACCTAAAATTGAAGAGGCATATGGTGATTAGATTATTCAACTAAAGTCAAACAAACTCCCTAAAGGACCAATTACCCTGGAAAACTTGTTTGACCCAGAAGATGCTAGCCTAGAAAAGAAGAGGTTTCAAGCAAATAAAGAAGACTACTCTGAGATTCAGGTTAGTGAGGGGAGAAAATTGAAGGTTGGGAATTCTGCTATTCAACAAGAAAGAAAAAGGTTAATTGGTTTATGTGAGAAATATGATAGGGTCATAGCCTGGACCTATGAAGATCTCCATGGTTATGATAAGAACATCATTCAACACACTATAGAGCTGACTGAAGGATCTAAACCAGTCAAACAGAAGCAGAGGCTGGTGAATCTTAGGATTAAACCTCTAATGGTGGATGAGTTACAGAAGCTTTTAGAATCAGAAAACATTTTTCCAATTAAGCACTCAACCTGGGTATCAAATTTGGTGCCAGTCAGAAAAAAGAATGGTGATATAAGGCTATGTGTAGATTTTAGAGACCTAAATAGGGCATCTTTGAAAGATCACTATCCCTTGCCTTCTATGGAACATATTTTGCAAACTGTGGCTGGATCAGAGAGATTCTCCTTGTTAGATGGTTTCTCTGGATACAATCAAATTTGGTTGGCCGATGAAGATCAACATAAGATTGCTTTCACCACAAAATGGGGAACATTTGCATATGCAAAAATGCCTTTTGGTCTTTCAAATGCTGGAGCTACATTTCAGAGGGCAATGGATGTAGCATTTGGAGACCTTATAAATAAAATCATTCTGATTTATCTAGATGATCTCACTGTTTTCTCTAAAAGTGTTACGGATCATTTTGACCATCTAGAAGCTATTTTTAAGAAATGCCAAGAGTTCAGAATATCCCTGAATCCTAAGAAATGCATCTTTGCAGTACCTCAGGGCAAACTGTTAGGGCATATAGTATCCAAAGAAGGAGTCTCTATAGATCCAGAGAGAGTCACAGCCATAATGAACTTGTCTCTACCAGTAAATAAAAAGGTAGTTTAGTCCTTTTTGAGAAAGATAAATTTTGTCAGTCGTTTCATATCAGACTTTGCAGGCCTAATAAGACCAATGACACTTCTGCTGAAGAAAGACCTAGTGTTCAAGTGGACTACAGAAGGGAGACAAGCTTTTGAGGAGGTCAAGAAAGCAATTTCAATAGCCCCAGTACTTAAGAACCTAGACTTCTCTAAGTCTTTTATAATGTATGTCTATGGAGGAGAGTTTAGTGTTGCTGTTGTCCTAACACAGAAAGATGATCAACAAGAAGGAGAGCATCCAATAGCATTATTCTCAAGGACTCTCAGAGAGTATGAAGCCAGATACAATTTTGTGGAAAAATAGGCATATGCTATGGTAAAATCCCTCAAGAAGTTCAGGCATATGGTGACAGGAAATAAGATTCTAATTTTGGTAGCTCATCTGAGTGTTAGAGAATACACTATGGAAGGAGAGATCACTAAAAAAGAGTGAACTGGATAACAAAGATCCTTGAGTACGATGTAGAGGTCAGACCCACTAAGTTGGTCAGGGGAAAGGGATTGTGCCAATACATGGCCCAAGACATGGAAAGAATGGTGACTGTAGAAAAAGAAAGTGAGAGTGTGTTGAGGATACAAGAGATTGATCAGAATTCATGGGTCATAAATAGAATTTAGTTTATGAAACATGGGATTTTCCCAAAAGAACTCTCTCATGACAAAAGGAGATACTATAGGCAGCAAGGAATCCATTTTGTTTTAATTGACCAAGTTCTTTTCAGAAGAAACACTGATGGTATTCTTCTAAGATGTATAGAGAAAAATGAGGCTCAAGGAATACTACATGAAATGTACCATGGAGCCTTAGGAGGACACTTTTTTGGAAGAACTACTATCATAAAGATAACTCAAGCAGGATATTTCTGGCCAACTTTATTTACCGATTGCTATCAGCTGGTCAAAGAGTGCCAGTCTTGTCAGTTCTATGTAGGAAAAAGAAGAAATGCAGCAATGCCCCTTAGTCCCATAATTATAGATGAGCCCTTTGCCCAATGGGGTTTAGATTTCATTGGAATGATCAATCCAGTATCAAGTATGGGACATAAATGGATCCTAACTACAACAGATTATTTCACTAGATGGAGTGAAGCAGTGCCACTCAAAGAAGCAACAGAAAAGGTGATCTTAGACTTTCTGGAGGGTATTACTACTCGCTTTGGGCCTCCTTGTACTATGATTTTAGATAATACTAAGGCATTTCTAGGGGCAAAATATCTAAGTTTGCATTGAAATATGGAATCTATTTGAAAACTTCTTCAAATTATTACCCTCAAGGTAATGGTCTGGCAGAGTCTACTAACAAGAACCTGATTAGACTCATTAAAACAATAGGGGCTGATCATCACAAAGAGTGGCATAAAGTGCTTAATATAGCACTATGGGCTAACAGAATTACACCTAAGCAAGTAACAAAGATGTCCCCATATGAATTGGTCTATGAATTGGTCTATGGTAAGCCAGTAATAATGCCCCTGAGCCTAGAGATCCCTGCTCTACAATTGTTGAAACAGATTGAGATAGAGGAAAATGGTCCCATACAGGTCTGACTTGCTGAGCTCCTAGAAGTACAAGAAAAAAGAGATAAAGCACATGAATCATTAATGAAACATCAGAAAATAATCAAAGACTACTTTGATAAGAAGACTTCAAACCCTTATTTTGAAGTAGGCTCAGTTGTTTTGAAATGGGACGAGAGAGCTACCAAGCCGGGTCGACACAGCAAATTTGAATCATTATGGACCGGCCCCTACAAGATTCGTTCCTATAAGCAACAAAATTCATTTGAGCTTGAAACAATGGAGGGTGAACCTATGGAGATTCCTGTGAATGGGATCTACTTGAAACATTTCAATTAAGCAGTGTCTCCTATGTATTATAGTTAGTTAGTTTCCCTTTCCTTGTTTCTCTATTTTCCTGCCTTTTCTTTTAAATAAGTGTTCTATGAACATGTGGCCATAGCTCAAGTCTCTTTTATCTTTGGAACTTTCGCATTCGCTAGCTCTCTCTCCGATCCCCAAAAGTCCTGAAAGTACCACTTTACGCAGCCACTTTTATGACATGTCTGACACTCTGTCCCACACAGATTTCATAAGATACACTAACAGTTTTTGTCTTTAATGCCATTTATTCGACTTAATGTGTCATCAATGCCCTAGTATTTAGAGTTAAACCTTAAACGGTGTCTCTCATTTTCTCCTGCGTCTGCTAAGAAACCCTATTACTTGCAATTCCAATTCCTAGCGAACCTTGCTTAGAGAGGCGCCTTTTTCTGTTGTGAAGCTTCTATCCTTGTTACTTCAAGCTCACTAGCTTCTTAACACAGACACAGATATGTTGGAAGCACAATCTTCTCAACAGGGGCTTGGAATTTACGAGTCCATCGACAAGCTTCTAAGCCTCAAATCATACACTTCTGTACCTACACAATCCTTGAGAACCTATCCAAGGATGAGGGTCCCCAAGGTTGGATATGCAGTGGACCAAGAAAAAGTAAGGGATTTCACAGATAGTATCTATGACCCGGTTCTTCAAAAACCTACCAAAACTCTCTGTGAAGGGGCACTCCAAAGATGTCACCAAAAGGCAAAGGATGGGCAATCAGAAACATTTGGTATGAGGATTTGGACCTCACAATTGGCACAATTTATTGCTCCAAGTGTTCATCAGTGCCCTGACCTAGTGGATATGTGTGCAAAACTATTTCATGCACCCTCGAGAACCATACAATAGGGTCCATTCATGGTGCAAATCACACCTAAAGCTATTAGAGACATGTTGGCCCTATATCATGATAAAACGGCCACATTCCCCACCATTGCCAAAATGCAGAAAAATTGGGCAAATATCAATAATCAGCTGAGGTTTCTCAATTCAGAGTTGTAGTTAGAAGAAGAGAACACACAGATGCCCACATTACCTACAGGAAGGGGACAATTTTCTCAAGCCAGCCAGGAAGCATTATCTATGATGGCATTTATCTTCGGAATGAAAGAAAACATTACTGTCAATGACTCGCAGATTGCTATTTTGTTCAGATTAAAGACCGTGGACAAGTCTTAGGAGTATCAGCTTGATTTCTCAGAGCAAATCGCTTATTCAATGGTCGACCAACTCACCCACTTTAGGTCTAATGGGGTTTTTAGGTATTCTGCTTATCTATTTCACCTTATGCTATTCCAAAACCTTAGTATCTTTTCACAGTATATACAGCTAAATATGTATGACCCAAGTTTCGGTCATAATAGGACCATACCTGTGTCTGCATGGACACATGTCTTATCTGAGACATCAAACCCATATGAATTTTGGGAACTTTTTGTTGCCCTTGCCTTTTGCCACCTAAGTCCCGAGCCTGTAGAAGATAGGTTAACACCAAGCATCAGAGGCCTCATGGCAAATTGGCCTATTCCCTATGACTATTTCTTTAGGTCTCATCACACTATCATTAGGGTCCATGGTTTTAATGAAGAGCCAATGCTGCTACCTAAGATTTTGACTCCTAGGTTAGCTTTCCAAGAGGTCACTCGGCAAGTGTCTATGGTTGACAATGAATATGGCACTAAGAAGAAGAAAAAGAAAATGTATGATATCCCATGGGTAAGGAAAAACATGGCCCTAGAAGTCAGGGATGCTGAGCACTTGTTGCTGAGGAAGCTAACTATCTTGGGTTTCTTTCTTATAGAAGATAAATGGAGATATGACCCAAGCAGTTTCATTGCCTCATGGGTTAAGAATAACAAGGTCGGTGCTCAAATTGTGCATGAGGGTCATCCCTTTTGAGAAGACAGAAGAAACCCTAAAGAAGATACCCCTAACCTATATGTAGAATTGACAAATTTGCCTTTTGAGGGGCCCAAGCCATGGGAGACCTTTTATGTTAAGAAAAAGGCCTACGATCCTAAGATCAGAATGGGTACTGGATTGAAGAAGGCTTTGTTAAAAGGCAAAGAATGGAAACTCGAGAAAATAGAGGCCTATTGGAAATACAGGCAGGAAATTGCTGAGTCGACACACTCTTTTGGCAATGTTGATACTGATGAGAAATGGGAGTCTATCTGGGACGAATGGCATCCGTCACCAGTTTCTAGCTCTAACACAAGCAAAATCCAACATAAGGGTGAAGAGTCAGGAGAAGAGGCAGAATCAACCCATGCAATACAAGTAACAGGACAATCCTCAACATCTGCCCCTATTTCCCCTTGGCCCCAATCTCTCAGTACTTTGGAGAAACAAAAGAGTGTGGTATCATCACCACCTAGGGGGACTCCATCCATTTTAGGCTTTGAGGTTTCTAGTTTTGAATCATTGCCACATGTGGAAGAGAAAGGAATAGAGGAAATAGAAGAGAGGCCAAGGAAGCATAGGAGGCTAAACCTACAGCCAGATTTAGATGAGGATGTAGAGCCCTCATAATAGCGACCACCAATCACATCTATCACCTCTCAGGTACGTTTTGTTTCTCCTTCTTCTCAGTCTTTTTCTTCTACTATAGGGGTGGCAATCCCAACTGACCAAACATTATTATCCCCTGCCACCTCTACTATGCCAATATCTCAAATAGCCCCACTTGCCAATCTTTAGGCCATGTCATCACAGGCCACAGCCTTGCCCCCTTTTTCTCCCTCTGTTCCAAAGAAGGTCCCTCCCCAGATTCCTCCTATCCAACATTTGGCTATTCCCTATGGCTTACCACAAGGACATCCTTTTGCTGGAGGTTATATTGCCTCTCCCCCTACCTTTCAAGCTCAAGCTGATACTGCTAAAAAGGCCAGGGAGGCCAGGATGGATAAGAAAAGAAAGATAATAAAGCTTTGGCTGTACCACACATGAGGTCACTCTTTGACCCAATTCAACAGCAATTGACAGTGACACATTTGTCACCTACTATGGTCAAACCAAACGAGCAGATGCAGCCACATGATTTTACAATGAATGCAGTGGCTATGGATATGTCACTTTTTAGGCCACAAGATAGGGTTGAGTTGTTGAATGAAACTACTTCTGTTGTGGCAACTGATTATCTGAAAGTTTCAAAAAAGTTGCAGAAGGTTGAGGCCAGTTTAGCTCAAGAAAAGGCAAATTGTAGTAGCCTTGCTGCAGAGCTTAAATCCAAAAAAGATGAAATAGAGGATCTCAATAAATAGTTGCAAAATACTATTTCTTGTCAGATTCATTAGGTTACACAGGCCCAAAATGCTTCTTTGAAAGAGGAGCTAGCACAAGAAAAAGCTGCAGTGACTGTCCTAAGGCAAGAAAAGGCTGCACTGGAAAGGAGGTTTCAGGATAAATTGCAACAAGCCACACAGTTTTAGCAGCAGTTGTTGAATGAGCAAAACAATGTTGCTGCAATTTAAGCCCAACTCCAAGCTGAGCAACAAATGACAAAACAGTTGACACTTGAGTTGGCAAGTAGGCCAAAGAATGTAGGAGTTTTGAGCATGGTCAGGGATCTATATGTGTCAGTATGGAAAAGAATCTCTGAAGAGATTATCTAGCTCAGACCTTCTTTATCTTTCCTGCTAAATGCACAACAATTGTGTGAGAAGGTGGAGACTTCTGTTCAGGCCACTCTGTCCACTGTTTCCTTGAGAGTTTCTAATTCTCAACTGCTGCTGAAGAAACTATATGATACAACTGATGAAACATTGTCAGTAGCAGGGATTAGTGACAAAATGATTGCTGCAAAAAGGGTGAATGAAGTCCTCAGTTGCAATTCAGCTCCAATTAAATGCCAAGAGCTCCTCGATGTTGTCAAGGAGGGAGTCAAAGATATGAAGAAGAATATAGAAGATCTGGTACAATTGGGCCTTCCCTCCCCTTTTCCTAATAGCAACACTGTGTTAATGATTGATGAAATCAAACCTTTGTTGTTAACCAGGCGGAATGATCAGTCAATTTTCAAGGGTTTAATAGATTCTTCATCGGTACAAGAGGTGGAAACTGTCCTAATCCCAATGGCACAGCTTGAGTTTCAGCTGAAGGCTACGGTTCAAATTTTGTAGGGGTTCTCTCACAGGGACATTATAAACCTTGATTTTGCTTTCCAGGATTTGCAGAATAAGCAGGGTCTCTCTGATGCTGAATGGTCTGTTTATCAGACGGCTTTATAGAATCTCTAATTTTTGCTGTAAGATATACACATTTTTTGGATTCTTTTTGAGCAGGCTCAAAAGTCCTCAGGGTCACCAAGAATTGTAGAGTAAAATACTCTACATTTTGTTTCAGAGTTGTAGTGTATCAGCACGGCTGCGCGTGTTCTAGTTTTACCTCTGCGAGTTTCAGTTTTGGCCACGAAGGTTAGCTCACAAGGGTTTCAATTTTGCGTAAGTTTTTGCCTAAGTCTCAGAGTCTCGCAGAGAATGCCACGTGTCTTCAGCTGAGACACATTTTCAGAAATCTCAGACTATTACAGAAGAGGTCGCATGTCTTTTTACCTTAAGGCGGAACATGCCATGTGTCGGCATCCGCGTTAAGTTTCAAGATCCTTATAATGTTTCCAGAGAGAGTCTGGTGGGTCCCTATTTCTAAGTTTCTCCCTACACGGAAGGTGCCAAGTGGCAGTATCTATCGAGTTTTTGAAATCCCCTTTTAAAGTTTCTCAGTGAGCATGGAACGTGCCATGTGTCAACCGCGGAAGGTTTCAATAAGTTTTTCTAAGTTTTGCAGAAACCGCCATGTGTCCCTTGTAATATCAGTGAAACGCAACAAATGGCAACGTCCGTGAGGTTTGTTCTTTTGGTTTCATGGTTAAATAAAGGATGGAGGTGGGCCCTAGTGAGTTTCAAGTAAGGTAGAAAGTGCCATGTGTCCCTATCCATTGCAAAGTTTAAAGACCCTCTTAATGTTTCTAAAGCGAGGCGAAAAGTGCCAAGTGGCAACGTCCGTGGGAGTTTCAGTAAAGTTTCTTATGGAGTATAAGTTATGCGGATACCGACAAGTGTCATCTCCCACAATACTTCAAAAGGTTCCTACAGTTTCAAAGAAGATATCGGAGGCCGCCATGTATCATTTTATTGCTACGCAGAAGACGCCACCTATCCATGTTCTTTCTTTTTGAAGCTACCTGACAAGAAGTGTGGTGGGTCCCTTCTTTTATAAGTGATTAAAGTTTCAAGGCTTCAGACTGTGATAGATGTCATAGGCGGAACTCTCCCAATTACAAAGACACAGTTAAAGGAGATAGCGGATAAAGCCACGTATATTTTTTAATTATAGCAAAGAGTGCCATGTGTCGAGTTCCTATTTTTTCTAGAAAGATGAAGGAGTTTCAAGTAAATGAGGTGGACTATGCCATCTGTTTCTAGGTTTATAGTCACAAAGATGTGAAAGCTACCAGGTGTCCCTACCTGACTCAAAGAGGAAAGCGCCACATGTATTTGTTTCAGCCAATGGGCTCGCGGGGAAGGTAACCATTTCAGATCTGAAAGATATCTTTTGTTAGACACTTCCAGTTATCTCTAGTTCAGTTAGGCCATCGAGATCTGATTGTTATGAACAAACTAGGGATGTTCTATGCTATAAATATGTAACATTTATAAGATTAAGGAGTTAGATTCAGATTGGTTGTAACTTTCCTTTCGAGAGTTGTTTTCCATCAAAGATTTCAGAAAGAAGTTTGAAGACTTTTTGTTGTGGCTAGTGATATCATTTGCCTTTGTTTCTATTTTCTTGATTTAGAAAGTTTATGTAACTGTGCATGTGTCTGTGCCTTTTATATGGCTGGAAAATTAATGAGAAGACTAAGTTATGTGCCTTACTGATATTCTCTGTGTCATTGCAAAATTGTCTAGTTGTGAACCTTTGATTCTACTAGTTTTATCTATTACATTGATCATGCATTGTCTGCTCTTTGATGTAACTGAATCTTAAAGATCGCTTCATTGTGCTTAGTGGTAAGAAACAAATTATAATCAGGTGCATCACCATAGTTAGATTTATTTTCATTATAGTTACAATTCTATTCTATTCCTACCCTTTTCCCCAAAACATATTTGAGATAAAGAAGAGCCAGCTTCTTTAAAATCTAGAGGTTGTTTTAGGTCGCAAGTCCCCCATTCTTGAAACTTCCCATGTTGGTGTTGGAATCAGTGCAATTTTAAGCATCAACACATTGTTTCTTACATTTTGGCATCCTTCTTGCATCAGATTTGAGATATTTTCTTCCTTGGATCTGGTTATATTTCATTCATTCATCATTTTGCATAGTTGTATAGCTTAATTTTGCATTATTTAATTATTCTAGTGTTTGTAAAAACCTTGCATTTTTTGGAAAATTTAGCTAATCTTCAACTAAGGGTTTGTAGATCAGTATGTTGTTTCAAATATTGTTGCATTATTGGATTTATTAAAAGGTTTTAAGTATCTGTACCTTTTTATCCTTTCTATTCTATAACATTCTTGCAAATTTGCATTGAAAAAGTGAAAAAAAATTAAGCATTTTGGGCTTAGAAAAAGTTGTATTTGTGCATTGTTCTCATTGTATGTGTTATAGATCATCATTAAAAGGTTTAATTCTCTGATTTTTGCATTAGATATGAGTCATATTGTAGTTGATGATCATTTCATGGTGTGGTATCTTGTATTTGAAGGTCTCATTTGCTAGGGTTTTGGTGAAAAAATTGTATTTCAGAAAACCTAGTCAGTGTCAAAAGCCTAGGGTTTGTAATTAAAGTCTTGTTTCAGATTTTGTTTCTATTATAAACATTCCAAATCTAGTCTTGCATTGTTATTTCATGTCATAAATTTCATTTCTATTCAAAAATAAGGCTTGCATTTAAAATTTTTGGTCTAGAAGTGAGCATTTAAAATCTAGGGTTTGATGGTAAAACCCTAGCTAGTCTTGTATTTAGTGAATCTTTCTCAAAGCAATGTGTTATAATTAATTGTTGCATATAAGTGGATATATTATTTAGGCACTTAGTTTACACTTACTACACATCCTACACTTTCAAGACTTAGTTTTTGTGGTTACCAAGAAAATCACAATTTTTGGAAGCCACACTTGTCTTGCACTTATAGGTCTCTTATTGCAATATTATTCTCATCTCGGTGATACTTGATTAATATGCAGATCTGATTGTATATTGTTGTTCCAAAGACACTTCATTATGGTATCTTGATGTTATTTCTCTTTGATATCTATGCACGCATATGTCAAAGATCTTGAGCACTTATACAAATTCATTAATATGTATCCTTATGTATTAGATATTGATGTATTTAAAGAATCTTTATGTGAAATCCTTGGTTACATATATAATTTTGATAGCTTCATAACCCTCATGGGTGAGTATCCTTCAATATTAGAATATCTAACTAAATTCATCTCCATGAATAGTGATGATAACTTAGATAATGATGGTGATAGTTCTTCTCATACTGCTATTTTTACCATAGTACATGAGGTTTCTATGGCTCATCCTAAGGATCTCCCACCTTCAGTAGAATATCCATGTATCTTGGAAATCACTAGGGACATGAAGACATTTAATCTTCCTCCTTTGATTGAATGTTCAAGTACCTTGGATATCACTAAGGATGTGAAGACCCTTGGTATGTCTTCTTTGGTTGTATGTTCAAATCCCTTGGACACCATGGAAGATACAAGCTATTATGTCAGAAAATGTCCCCTTGGGGAGTTTCCCTCCTAACGTTTAGCTCCTGGGTCATGTAGAATGCATTTAGGTCATATTGCACATTAATTATGACTTATGATGAAGAAACCCCTGAGTTTTATGGCATATGGGACCTAGGGGATGTACTTATGATGAATCCTTCCTAAAATAGGGGGGAGACCTTGGGCATCCGTGCTCTAGTCCTGCTCTATTTTATGTTAGGGCCTATTTTCATGTGTCAGTTCTATGACTGTTATTAGGTCCTATGGCGACACCTCAAGTTTGAATTACTAATTTCTTGGTGGGAAGTTGTTTATTTGCATATATAAGAATGTTTAGGCATTCATTTGTAAACTAGAAGGTGAATGTGAACTTTAGGCATACTTGGGATTTCAAGATATTCATTGTGGCAAGAGCAGAACATTATTATTGTGTTTGTGAGTGTAGATTTGACTCCATCTTCTCATGTGATTGAAGAGCATTCATTAATGTGAGATCTACACTACAAGGTGATATATATTGTGTTTTCTATCATTTATCATTTGGATTTTGCCTCTATCCCACAGGAATACACACTATTTATCTAACAATGGTGTTCAGAAGACTTGAATGTCTCTCCAGGGCTTCACCAAGGCAAGCCTCTAAACACTGCAATCCCCAACCCACTTTTTTGTGATTACAGGTTACATCTTCTAGAAGTGAAAGAAGTGGAGTTGTAGAGAAGCATTACAGACTGTTAAAAGTGTAGAACAAAGAAGATAATTAGGGCTTGGACTAGGGCACCCACTGATTAGTCCTCCATATTTTGAAGCGGTGAAATCTCTGTGACATTAGGATCATGTTGCAGACATTCTTCAGAGATCCTAACAAAAGAAGGTACATTGGACTAGGCTGCCCGCTCATTAGTTCCTAACTTTTCTACACAATGAACTTTGAAATCTGGTATGTATTTGATTGTCATTTGATATCTCTCTATGTGATCATTTTCTGTAATTTGTCCGTTTGTTTACGATTTTATGAAATTAGGGTTTTGAGCATAATTGGCCTTAATTGAACAATAAATTCACACAGTTCTAATCTTCCCCTATGTTGCAAGTGACAAGAGATCTGTGGTAGAGTTCTCTACTCAGTTGAATGTCCTAGAATGTTTAGTGGTGAAAGGAGGTGTTTAGTGGAAAATTGGAGGGTTTGTTTAAACTAGGTTAAGTACTACCATTTCTACACTAAGCATTGGGAGGACAAGGACTGAGCTCATGAACAAGCTTCTAATCACTTTGTCTGTCCCTTATGCTCATATAGTTATGAAACCTAAGACCCTAACTAAGGTTTTATGAAGTGTTTTCCTTTTAACTAAGTAGAACCCTAATTATGCCTTAAATCAGAAATATTCAGAAACTAATGAAACAACTGGAAAAATTGATTACAAAAGTGTAGAGAGAGGGTTTTATAGACTGTGCATCTAGATTTTGAGGACCACTTGCACTAGGGCACCCGCTCCAATGTCCTGTAAGTTCCCAAATTGGAAAATCATCTGCATAGGGTGTCTGAGACTGCTAAATGACTTCCAAATCTTAGAAATATCTCCTAGTTGGACTAGGGCACCCACTCCAGTGTCCCGCAAGTGTTGGAATCCAAAGATTTGAAAGTCTATCATGACTGTACCCACAATATCATCCTTTCTATAGCTTCTTTCCGTCGGAACCTACAAAACATGATTTGCACCTACAAAAGAAGGAAAATGTTGTGGCTATATAGGAGCTTGCTTGAGTCAAGCCCCGTCTTTGGTATTCCTACCATAACAATAGCTAGAGAAAAAGATTTATAGATGTGTGTGCAATCCTAACAATGTGTATGCAGAAATATCAAACCCTAGATGTCTTACTCAAGGGAACATCATCAACTTGCTTTGCATTAATAAACACATACAACTTCACCTCAAGGAGATGAAACAAATGAAGACTTGCATGAACAAGAAGGTGAATCGACAATGTCCATGGAGGATCTCCAAGCTTGTTGTTGGAGGGTTCAATCCTTCTCATGATCATGCAAAGGGTGTACAAACCCTAGGAAGAGCAAGATAGACTCAAGATCTTGATTGCTAATCTCCATCCATTGTCTCCATGATAGCAAATAAAGAAATACTTCCAAGAGCTTCAACAAGTCACTGATCTTCAATAGCAATTGTGGTAAAGTTTTAACATCAAGCTTGCATAAGTGTTGTGTGTGATAAAATGATTTGTAAATGTCTTTTTATATCTAGCTTTAGGGAATTCAAATTTTGAAATAACATCTTGATATCGCGCGAAAACTAAGATTTTGAAAACGGAATCCTGAGGCACTTGGCGGGAGCCGACATCTCTCCAAAATTCAAAATCCTGGGAAATGAGGGAGGACTAGGGCATGGGCATACAAGTCCAAGCCCCCTATTTCCACTCAGATCTATATTTTTGGGGGTCCTAGGGACCCAAATCTCAATCCCCTTTCTAGGTTCTATCAATAAGTTACCACAAAAAGTGAATAGTTTGCTTCTAGACTTAGTCAATCAGGTTTTCGAGAAGGCCAGAAAAAGAAAGGGTTGAAAGGTCACCCAAGTGAGGAGCTAAACAAAGGGAAATTGTACCATTCCATATAGGAGGACAATTTCTGATGTTACATTTAGCCCCCACTTTAGTGGCCATATGACACTACGTGCATATGCAACTAAAGGAAAGTAAAATGCATCAATCATGAAAAGGATACCCAAAAGGATATTGTAGAGGAAGCTGAAGTGTTGTTGCTGAGAAGGAAGGAGCCCCAGGTTTGTAATCCTACAAGACCACAAATTTAGGAACCACATCCTGCAAAGCAACACTTGTCAGAAAATTAAAATTAAATCAACCTGCAACCACTACCAATAAGTCAGTACAAAAATGCTAAGGGGGTTGAGTGATGGGAAGGGAGGAAATCGAGGGAGATATATGCCCCCCCTTGTTTCTTCTTTCTTAGTCTGAGAGTAGAAACAAGGAGATATCCACGTGCATCGATTTCAAGGGAAACATGTAATGAGGATCATTTGAAGAAACAACACTCAAACATAACACATTAGGAAAGGATGAGAGTGGAACCAGGATTCCATCGCAACAAATAACTCAAGAAAAAGGGCTCAAGAGTGAAAGAGCACACTTTTGCACCTGATTAGGGATATGAATTCTCACTCACTTTATGTAAAAGTGAGTTGTCACTTATTACTAACTAATTCTTGTTTCTTATCATTGCAGAGAAAGAAAAAGAGAAATAGGGAAACGACCATGCCGAGCTGACATCCATATCATCCACCACGATTGGAGATGCTCTAAGCCCAGGTAACAGAGAGATGTTTCGAGGCTAAGGTAGGGTCTTGATCCAACTCTATTGTGATCTTTCATTGTACTTTTGCTTTTACATTTACCGATGTCTATGCCAAGGGGGGAAAGTGGCCAAGGGTCCCAGACAGGGGCACCTAGGTCCACCTAGGGCGCCAGAGTCCCTCTGGGGTGCCCTAGTCCCACAGGGGTGCCAGTGTCCCTCTGGGGTTCCCTAGTATTCTTGGGGCGCCCTAGCCCATAGAGGACACAAGACCTAGGCATATGCATTTTGTTCAGTTCTTGATAGCTTACTTTGGTTTCTAGAGGGGATTCTGATACCTTTCTTTCTTTCTGATTTGCAGGATATCCCTGAGATGTGTGAGCACATAGGTGGTCATCTGATGGTACTTCTACGAGAGCATACTAGCACCTTGACTATCATAGAGAGAGAGCATTTACAGACAGTGGGCCAATGGTGGGTGTTTGATATGCCCACTATTAGATTCCACTGTGTGATGCTTATGGTACTGATGGAGAGGTGGGATGCAGATACCTCCACATTCCACTTACCGATAGGTGAGATTACCATCACATTGGAGGATGTATTTCAGATCCTTCGACTGCTGATCTGAGGAGAGACAGTGAGGGTTGTTGGACATCACTTAGCAGGGTATACTCGTGAGAGTTGGCTATACTTCTTGGGTCGCACTATTACACAGGCAGAACGAGGACATATTTAGCTCTGTTTCCTAGAGCAAGGATGTGGAGACATTCCCTTACTATGGATGATCATGATTGTCATAGTCACACTAGCCATCGCACCAGATGGATTAGGCACTCACCTTCATGGGGGTCTTGTTCACACTATTAGAGCAATTGAGGAGCATCAAACTGTCTATGCATGGGGGCACAGTATGCTTGCACACCTTTACCGCGACTTGGGGTGATATGTCCATTATGAGATGCATAGTCTGATGGTATGCACACTACTATAGGTCTGGGCCTTTGAGCACATCAGCTGCACACAACCAGTGGGTTTTCCTATAGAGGCAGCATTCACCCATCTGCGTGTCTATGCCTATCCACTAGTCAGGTTTTGGAGGCACGACAATCTGTTATATTGGAGAGTAGTATTCGATAGATTACAGCTCGATGACATTATTTGGAATCCGTATCGTGGCTACATTAGATGGCCTAGCTAGCAGAGACAATTAGTGAGGATGCAAAGGGTTCAACTGATGGCCGGTCACCTTGATCATATCGTATCTTAGTTTTACTTTGACAGGATGGCACGACAGTTCAGATAGATACAAGATGTTCTTGCGGTTCATCTGAGCTACGCATAGGCTATTTGCAGCGCAGTTAGGGCAAATACTATCTGACGGTCAACAGTAGCAGACATGCCACTTAGAGACAATGATGGTCCTAAGGATGCAGAGCCAGTGTTAGACATAGATGATGTAAGATGAACCAAGCATATCAGACCTAGTGGCACACAGCATGGCCTACACCTATCTTTCTACCCGGGCACCCTATAGGGGACGCTTGACCTTGGGCTAGTCATGCAAGTGACACAGGGGTGGAGGACGATGTCAGTGATTTTGTGGGATACTACAATCTCAAGGAGGATGTTGAGGAGGATGAGGATGAGTCTGAGGAGGTCCCATCATAGTGCGTCTTCAGAGCAAGATCGCGATAGAGCCAGCAGGAGGTAGACACTGATGGAGGAGACCAAGTTCAGACCGTGGTCCAAGGCTTGTGGTCCTATACTTGCATGTGATGCGAGGCCTAGTCAGAGAGAGCAGATGAAGAGTAGTAGGTCTATGCTCCCAGTTGTAGATTAGACAATAGAGCTCATCACACCATTGGCAATCTGAGATCCATCCTAGAGAGATGGAGATCTAGGTGAGGTTTGATTTATTATTTTATGTTTTGGATAGTCTATTATTTGTGATATTTATATGGGAGTCTGACATCTATCTCATCCTCTATTTTGCATTTGGCACTGATACATGGTGAGACTTTGTGAGTCACGTCATAGGAGACATAGTACCTACAGATGCTTTTGAGTAGTGAGTGCGAGCAGGTTATTCACCATGATCATCCACTGGGTGGCATGCTGATATATTTCTGCCCATTGTTAGATACAGGACTACTAAAGAGGCCATGCTAGAGCAGTCTGCACGAGAGAGAGAGAGAGAGAGAGAGAGAGAGAGAGAGAGAGAGAGAGAGAGAGAGAGAGGAGTTTCAACAGAGAGCTGAGAGCACCAAGGCTGAGCTCAGGGCACAGCGAGAGTAGACAGTAGTGGTTCCTACATCGGAGGGAGAGCTAGTTGTCAGTGAGTTCTTGATGTGGGAGGTCCAGTAGACAAGAACTGACAGAGACAAGGTTCAGGCTAATAGAGACTGGTACCAGAGGATGTAACAGGAGGCACATGAGAAGATGATAGAGATGAGAGGCGAGATCAGGGGGTTACAATAACGAAGTGTCTCTAGGAGACATTCGCGATCCGTAGCCACACATGGTCAGGCTTCTGTCACTCATACACCATGAGGGCCTTAGGGTACTGGCGATCACGGCTCAGCTAAGATATATAGATTTTAGGTACTACGACATCCCATTTTGTTTTGAGGGATAGTCGATTCGGATGTATACATGAAACTAATATATATATGATAGTTATTTCTTTTGATCTATGTGTAATGACTTTTGATCTATCACATGTGATTTTTGCAAAAATACAACTAGTGATGATGTCTAAATGCTATAATTAATACTATTGTTATATACTAACAATTCTAAAAAGAACATGTAGTAACATACACAATGATTAATTAGTTTACACATAACTTTAACTTCCATGCTATATTCAGTTAATACAAAAGTGATCTGAGCAATTACTACTTAAACATGATACAACAATGATCAACTGAACAAAGATGTAATGCCAAATGAATTAAGACAAAACAATATTATCTTTTTGAAATTGAAGCTAATCTATGTGCTAAATTAGCTTAGGAACATTTAACATTAGATCCTTAAGCATAAAATCTTTTAAGGTGTGCAACATTAATAGGTTATTTAAGCGGTGTACCTTGCTCATCAACTAATTTATATGCTCTGGATCCAAAGGTTTCAATGATTATATACGGTCCAAGCCAATTAGGGCTGAACTTACCTTTTTCACTAGGCTATACATTTATGTTGCGTTGTTTTTCATAAAGAACCAAGTCCCCAACGTTAAATGAACGTTGTATGACTTGCGCATTATAGGCTCATTATACTCCTTTTTGATAAGCCTTGAGATGTTCAAGAGCGTTAATACATCTTTCAGCAAACATCTCAAGTTCCTATAATCTTTTCTCTCATTCTATGTCGTCATCCATGATATCTCGTAGGGAAATTCATAAAGAAGGAATTTCTAACTCCAAGGGCATTATCACATCTATACCATAGACAAGAGTATATGGTGTGTTACCAGTAGCTATTCAAATACTTGTTCTATAAGCCCATAATGCATAGGATAATTGTGTGTGCCAATCTTTTTTATGTTTATTAACAGTTTTCCATAGAATCTATCCAATAACCTTGTTTGAAGCTTCTGCTTGGCCATTTGATTAAGGATAATAAGGTGTAGAGAAGCGATGTTGTATATAATATTTTTTGAAGAACTTTTTCACATCCTTGTTCTTAAATGGTGTACCATTGTCCAAAACCAAGGAGGAAGGTATTCCAAATCAAGAAATTATGTTATCTTGTATGAATCGACAGATTACATCAGCGGTCGTGGATCGCAAAGGGACCACTTCGACCCAATTTGTAAAATAATTAGTGGTAGTAATGATAAACATATGTCCTTGAGAGGAGGGTGGGGAAATTTTACCAATTAGATCCAAACCCCAGATAGAGAATGGCCATGGTGACACCTGGGCACGAAGCTCTTGAGTGGGAGCATGGATTAGGTGTTTATGTTGTTGGCATTGTGGGCATCTCTTGATGTAAGCAAATGAATCTTGTTCCATATGCTTCCAATAGTATCCGATATGTAACAATTTTTGCACCAGTGATTTTCCACCAAAATGGCCTCCATAGGCACCAGAGTGAGCTTCTTCTAAAGATATCCGAACTCTGAATTGCTTAAACATCAGAGTAAAACACCATTATAACTTCGTAGATAAAAAACATTTGATAATATAATGTATCGCGTTGCTAGTTTGCGTAAATAGAGTTGGGCATTCTTAGATGTCGAATCAGGAATGGTTCCATCATGTAGATAGTTGAATATGTAGGATAACCATTCATCCATGTATGCATTACCATAGAGTTCCGAGTTCGCAACTATAGGGTCATCAATTATTGGTGTCTTAAGATTACGAACAACAAAAGTAAATTCCTCAGGGGAACCGTCAAGGGATATAAGGGAAGCTGCGCTTTCCATTGCATCCGCATGCTGGTTATCTTTCCTAGGAATGGTGTTGATTGAATATGATGTGAATTGTTTTAAGAAAGATAAAGCCAACTCACAGTACTAGGATATCTTATCGTGCTTAGTTTGATACAATCCCATTATTTGTTTAACAATTAACTGGGAATCTCTATATATTGTAATGTTTTTGATATTAAGAGCCAAGGTTGCACAAAGTCCAGTGATAAGAGCTTCGTATTCAGCTATATTGTTTGTGCATAAGAAATCTAAGCAGTAAGATAAAGGAATCGACTTACCAATGGGGGGTATCAATATAACACTAGCCTTGGAGCCAATTCGACATTTTGATCCATCAAATTATAACTCCCATTTTTCATCTAGAGAGATTGTTAAAATCTATTCATCACAAAATGCATCAACATTTTTTATAGAAAAAGGCAAGGGAGCGCCAGCTAATTGATCGAATATCACTTGCCCTTTAATCTCTTTTTGTGAAATAAATTTGAGATTGAATTCTGTTAATAGCATAACCCATTTAGCAAGACAACCAAATAAATTTGTTCTTGCGATGAGATGTTTCAAAGGGTCAAATTTTACAATTACATGTAGTTTAGCATTTAAGAGATAATGTCTAAGATTTTGAGTGGTAAACACTAAAGCTAAGAAATGCTTCTCTATAAAGGTGTATCGCACTTCATAATCAAGCAAAGTATGACTAATGTAATAGACATCACATTCTTTGCCTTCATCATTATGCTGCGCTAACAAAGCTGCTAGGGCATTGTTAGATGCTAAGATGTATAACTGAAATGGTTTATCAGAAATGGTAGGTTGCAAGATAGGTGGATTAGCTAAGTAATCCTTTAAATCATCAAAATCTTTTTGACATTTAGAATTCCATTGAAAGTGAGAATCTTTCTCTAGTAGTTACATAAAGGGGCGAGTCCTATCCATGAGTTGTGAAACAAATCGACGAATGGCTTGTATCTTTCCCTGCAAACTAAGAAGTTGAGATATGCTCTTAGGTATTGGCATATTAACAATCACATCTATCTTTTTCGTATCGACTTCTATACCTCGATTTTAAACAATAAACCTAAGTAACTTTGCATTGTCTATGCCAAAAATAAACTTACGGGGGTTCAATCACATATTATACTTTCGTATGTGCTCAAATATTTGTCGAAGATTTGTAACATGATCCTTACGATGGATAGACTTTGCTAAGATGTCGTCAACATAATCTTCTAAAATATTGTGCATATAATCATGAAATATAAGTCACTAGATGCCAGTAAGTAGCTCCTACATTCTTCAGTCCAAACGGCATGACTACCCAACAAAATGTACCCTAAGGTGTTATAAAGGCTATTTTATATTGATCGAGAGGATTTATAAGGATTTGGTTATATCCTGAAAATCCATCCATGAAAGATAGCAACTCATGTCCAGCTATGGAATCAACAATCATATCGATATTAGGGAGTGGAAAATCATCTTTCAAAGATGTTGAGTTTAAGTCTCAGAAATCTGTGCATGTTCTTCTATGACCATCAAGTTTAGCAATGGCAATAATATCATTCCATTACTATGTTTTTATATCACTTCAAGGGAGACATCTTGAAGTGATGTGTCTTTCACAAAGGAAGCAACTCTTCATAAACATAATAAACACATTCCTTAAATAAAATTGCAGCCCTTCACAATGAATCATATCTCCTTTGTTTTAAATACCATCATGTCTTTATTCAAATACTAATCAATGTCTCTAACATTATAGCCTTTGTAATTTACAAACTTACTTTATATAAATTGCAATACATAACTCTTAACTGCTACACATCTTTTGTACATCATATAGAGAGTGGATTATTGTTAGAAAGATATAAACATAAGCCTTATCTTGAAGGGGACAAGTTCTAACAGAATATTCTTTTGGTCCCTTATATGGAGTTCAGTATAATATAACTTAATTTAAATCATTTGAATATCCTTCAACGATGGTGCCAAGTTGAGTAATGTTTTATGATGTCTTTTGTTTCCTTAATCGGTGCCTTTTTCTTTTGTTGATCAATATGCATATTAAAGCTAATCACATCTATAATAATATTTTCTTACTTCTTTTTCGCTTCATATTATTTTTCTTCCTCAAATCATATTAGTATATTCTAATTACTTGTTATTAGAAGCTTCCAAATATGAACCATTTATCTTATATCATGGTATAAGACTCTTCATATTATTCAAATATGTTATAAATTATACTTTGTTATTTATTAAATATTATATATCAATAAGATTATATATGTTTATTAAATATTAATACATATACAATTATTACCAGAAGCACTTTCTATCATTCAATTAACTATGACAAAAAACCACATTTCAAGAAAGTAACTTCATCATTTTATCATGATGTTTAAATCTTTAATTTAAACAATGTCTTAACATCGGGATATCACACACATATCTAAGACCCTAAAAGTGATATATCATACAAAATGTGTACCAAGTCAGCTCATGGTGGGAAAGAAATGGGCAAGAATCAACAATATTATAAGTTTGAAAATTTGAAATTCAGGGTCAATTCCATGTGATGCAATATGACTTAAGTATTGGTGTGGGACAATGGAACACTAATATTGAGGTGAGGAATGAGTTTTATGAGATGGGTTAGAGTTAGAATTAGGGTTAGAGTTAAGGATAGAATTAAGCTTAGTGATAAAATGAGGGTTAGGTGTAGAATTAGGGTTAGATTGGAATTAGGGTTAGGTTAGAATTAGGGTTAGAAATAAAATTGGGGTTATCATTAGGGTTAGAATTATAGCTAGAATTAGGGATAGGGTTAGAATGAGATTGAAGGTTAGAATGACTATCAAAATTAAGGATACGATTAGGGTTATAGTTATAATTTGAGTTTGAATTATTAATATAAGTAGTATTGGGATGAGAATTAGGGATGGGGATAAAATCAAGATTGGAATTATAATTGGATTCAGGGTTATGATTACAATTATGGTTGGGATTACCACTAGAATTAGTGGTAGCATATGGGTTAGGGTTAGGGTTTAGGTAAGAATTAGGGTTAAAACTGTGATTAGAATCAAGGTTAGGGTAGGGGTTAGAATTGAGGTTATAATTAGGCTAAATGTTAGGGTTAGGGTTATAGTTACAATAAAACAACAACTTGGTCGTTTACATTTATATCTATATATAAAACTATTATTAGAATTAAGGTTGGGATAATGGATAGAATTAGGAATATAATTAGGGTTAAGTAGATCTAAGGGTAAAACTAGGGTTAGGGTTATAGTTATAATTTGGGTTCAAATTAGAAGTTAGGCTTACAATTAGGGTTAGGGTTCATGTTCATGTTAGAATTAGAGTTATAAATCTAGTTACTATTAGGGTTAGGGATAGAATTAGGCTTTGGGTTAGAATTACTCTCAGGATTAATGTTAGGGTTAGGGTTATATTATATATAATTCTAGCATACCTATTATATTATATATGGACAAATATAAGAGTAGAATTAGGGTTAGGGTTACAATTAGGGTTAGGGTTACAATTAGAGTTAGGGTTCATGTTCAAGTTAGAATTAGTGTTATAAGTATGGTTACTATTAGGGTTAGGGATGTTAGCGTAGGTTTTTTATTCCTTATTATAAGGTTTTTCCTACACATTTATTTAAGCTTGCTTAGGTTAATAAAGCATGTCTTAATTAGGTGAGTGGATTATGAGGTGTCATCTTCCTACATGTGAGCATCCATTAGCTATCTTGGGAAGATACTTTTCTCTCTTTTGTCCGATAGATGGTTGCTCCTCATTGGTCGGTGTTGCCACCTCCTCCCTCTCCTTGGTCTATATAAGCATGCTACCTAGCTTGTATTCTATATTTGATATTGGAGATAGTTAACTGATGCTATTTTACCATTCAAGCATTTCACATCAATCTCTTAGTATCGTTGTTATGTCGTTTCAATTGCTTTTGCAGTTATAGTTTATGTTTCTAACTCTTTCAATTAATTTTGGGTTATAATATGTTTTACATATTCTAATATGGTATCAGAGCAAGTTTTGTAAGGTTAGATTCTTTGTAGAAATCTTGCAAAATCCTGTATACTCTTCTCTTGCATTTTTGAACGATCTAAAGAATAAGAAAGGATTTATGAAGATCCAGTAATGTTGTTTTTGTATGTATGAGATTTGGGTGATTCCAGCATCTTTAGGTAGTCTGGTAGCATTTTTTAGTATTACATTGCATCCGGGAGGCTCTTGGAAGTAATTTTTGGCTTTCATTTCACTCATTTGGAGATCATTGGCCATACTTGCAAACAAGGGTTTTGAAGCTTGCATATTTTGTGTTTTCATCAATATTGCAAGTTGCAACATGTCGTTGCTTGTCTTAGGTAGTTGATTTTGCCTTTGCATACCATTTTTTGGTTGCTGGGGTCATTTTTTATTGTTAAAGGTGTATATTTTACATTAGATCTACATCTTCTATATGTCAGAAGAAAAACACCTTCTAGGTTTTGTTTGCAACATCGAAAAACCATTTGGGTAACTTTTAGTTTTTGCATGCAGTATGTATATTTTGCAGAAACAAACTTAGAAATCTACACTAGTACCCCTCTCCATTTGCAGTTGTAGATTTGAAGACAGTTTTCAAACGCTCCATTCTTGCTCATATGGACTCTGTTTCTCAAGATTTTTTTTATTGTTTTGGCTATTTTTTCATGCTCTATGTACTAGTGTAGATGTTTTTTTGATTTTGATGCAGATAATTTTTAGAAATTATAGATTCAAAGTCGTGACACTGCATAGTTCTCATTTTGGGAACTTTGAAGAAGCATAACTTTTGCATAAAACCTTAGATTGAGATTATTCTTTTTTTGAAAGTGCATGTTTTTTCATATACCGTGCAGTGATGTTGTTTATTTCATTGGATATTGTGCTAGAGTTGTATTTTCAACATATGCTCCTTTTGAAGATTTGTAATAGCATTGAGATCAAGTCCACTCAGTATTTCTTTCTGGTGGAAATTGTAAATGCACTAAATATAAAGTGCCAAATCAAATTTTCTTGGGGGGGGGCTTCTTTGATTGAGTGAAAAGGGGGTTTGTCTTATGTTCTCTCTTTGAGTTACATCTTTTATGGGGTTATTGTAATCATTTTGGGGGTTCATCATGGATTTCCCTTATTTCCATCCTTTTGTTGTTAAGCTAACCTCAGAGAACTATTTGTCTTGGTAATAAGGGATAAAGAATCAATGCCTTGAGCATGATCTATTTGGGAAGCAAACAAAGACAAGTTTCAAAAGCAAGGAACAAACATCTACTAGTTTGTTGGAGGTGGTGCATACAGACTTATATGGTCCTACAAGAATAAGAAGTCTACAAGGTGACAACTACATCATTCTACTTATTGATGATTATTCAGGAATGGCTTGGGTTACTTTTCTTAGAGAAAAATCTGAAGCCCTAGACAAGTTCAAGGCATTTAAAGCAATGGTTGAAAATGAGATGGATTTGAGAATCAAGTGTTTGAGGTTTGACAGAGGTGGTGAGTTTACTTCAAATGAATTCAATGCTTTTAGTGAAGAACATAGGATAAATAGACAATTGTCCCCCTAGAACTCCTCAACAAAATGGAGTAGTTGAATGAAAGAATAGAATAGTTTAGGAAGCTACTAGAATAATTATCAAAGAAGCTGACCTTCCAGAAGTATATTGGAAAGAAGCTATTCATACTGATGTCTATATTCGAAATAGAGTGCAAGTCAAATAAAATGGAACAAAGACACCTTACGAGCTATGGTATGGAAGAACTCCTACTATCAAGTAATTCAAAGTGTTTGGAAGTAAATACTATATCAAAAGAGATGAAGTGTTGGGAAAAATTGATGTTGAATGTGATGAATGTATATTTCTTGGGTACTCCACTAAAAGCAAAGCTTACCAGTGTTATAACAAAAGATTGAGGAAGATTATTGAAAGTGAAAATGTGAAGGTAGATGAAGATATTTAGAAAAACTCAAAGTTGAATGGATACAAGTCAGATGGATTTGCTGATACAGAGAAAGTTGAAGAAAAAGATAAGGATGTTGAGATTGAAGTGCAAGATGTTCCATAAGAAGAAGCTTAAGTTGAAGAAAAAGAAGCTCTAGAAAGAATTCCTAAAACCCCCAAGTATGTGCAATGAAATCATTCTAAAGATCAAATCATTCGTGACAAGAGGAAAAGAGTATTGACAAGAAAAGGAGCTACAGAAGAACATGTAAATCTTTGCTTGATTTCAAATTTTGAACCTAAGATAGTCTTTGAAGCATGTAAAGATGAACATTGGGTCAAGGAAATGAAAGAAGAATTGATGCCAATTGAAAATAACAAGACTTTGGAACTTGTCCCTAGGCCTGCAAATAAGAATGTGATTAGAACTAAGTGGGTTTTTAGGAGTAAGTTAAATGAGATTGGAGAAGTGGAAAGAAACAAAGGTAGACTTGTATGCAAAGGCTACTCACAAGTGGAAGGAATAGATTATGAAGAAACTTTTGCTCTGGTGGAAAGAACAGAAGTCATTAGATTATTTTGGGCCTATGCAACAAATAAAGATTTCAAAGTATATTAGATGGATGTGAAGTCTTATTTTTTGAATGGTGAGTTCGAAGAGGAAGTATATATAGAGCAACTAGATGGATTTTAGTTATCAGACAAATGAAACATGGTATACAGATTGAAGAAGGCATTGTGTGGACTAAAGAAAGCTCCTAGAGCTTGGTATGCAAGATTAGATAGGTATTTGTTGCAATGGATTAAGTCAAGGGTTTGTAGATAGTAATTTGTATATCAAGCTAAGAAAAGATCAAATTCTAATTGTTGAGGTCTATGTGGATGATATAATCATTGGTGGAAATGAAGGTATGTGTAAGAACTTTGCTGATGAGATGCAAAAAGAATTTGAGATGTCAATATGTGGTGAGATGAACTTTTTCCTTGGGCTAGAAATTAATCAGATAGATACAAGCATTTCATTTCACAATCAAAGTATGTCAAGGAGTTATTAAAGAAGTTTGGAATGGAAGAATCTAAACTAGTCTATACTCCCATGACAACTAGTTGTAAGCTGAGAAAATATGATGAATCCCCTAAGGCTGATCAGAGCAAGTATAGGTCTATGATTGGAGGATTGTTATACCTAACTGCTACCAAACCTGATATCATGCATGCAGTTTGTCTTGTGGCTAGATTTTAGGCAGATCATAAAGAGTCATATGTTATGGCAGTAAAAAGGATATTCAGGTACTTAAAAGGTACTTCTAATTATGGTCTATGTTATCCCAAGAATAATGACTTCAACCTAAGTGTATACACAGATGCATATTGGGGTAGATGTATAGATGATAGGAAAAGTACAAGTGGTGGTGTGTTCTTTCTTACAGATAGAGTTGTGTCTTGGAAAAGCAAGAAGTAGGATTCAATATCCTTATCTACTACTGAGTCAAAATACATTACAGTAGCATCATGTTGCACACAAGTGCTATGGATGATACAAACTCTAAAAGATATCAAAGTTGAGTATGAGGATCCGATTCCTATTTTCTATGATAACACTAGTGCCCTTAAAATTTCAAAGAACCAAGTGATGCATTCAAAGACAAAGCATATTTCTATCAGATATCACTTTATGAGAGAGAAGGTTGCCAAGAAAGAAGTGTGTTAGTAATAATTTATGTTTGGGGTTTTGAGTCAAATCTCTTCCCTAAAAATCCAAAAAAGTTCTAATGTTTTGGTCCCTGCAATTATCAAAAATGCATCTCACCTTGTATGCTCACGGTCAAAATATACATTGGCGGGTTAGAAATCTCCATCAGCCCCTGAAAATTGATAAAAAATGGGTCAAATGCATAAAAAATGCATATCAGGTCCCAGTTTTTAGTGTTTGTGATTATTTCTAACAGTGGCTGAGAGGGTCTAATTGTGCCAGTGCCACGGGACCACCAAGTGTTGTGCCCCAGTTTAAATCTGCGCCTTCATTTTTTATTCCCGCGGAGCGTGCCATGTGTCAATGGCGGAAGCAACCCCTTAAAGGTTCAACTAGGCGCGGAAGGCACCACGTGTCAGCTTCTGTGTGAGTCTCAACGCAGTTTCTAAAAGTTTCTTTTATGTTTCAAGAGTGCCGCGGAAGGCACCACGTGGAGGCACCCGAGGGACACAGAAAAAGCAACTAAAGGCCCTTAGTGTTTCTCAAGGCAACACAGAGCTTGCCAGGTGTCGCTATCCACTAGAGTTTCTAAAAGTTCCTAAGCTGTTGTGCACAGTGCCACGTGTCCCTTGTGGTTGCTGCAGAAGCTGACAAGTGTCAGCTTCCGCGTAAGTTTCTATTTTGTTTCATGTGATGCATTAATTGGTGGTGGGCCACTGCTATGGGGGTCGAGTTACGCGAAATGCGCCACGTGTTCAATGCGGTGCCAAAGCTACATTTGTTTTTGACCCTTCCCCGACCACAGTAATGAGTTTCTAAGTGATACAGAAACTAACAAATGTCAGCTTCTGTAGGAGTTTCATGGAGGGTCCTAATGTTTCAAGAGAGGGTCGTGGAGCTTGACAAGTGTCAGCTTCTGCGGACTTGCCCCTGTTTTCCTTTTTTGGTGGCGAGCGGGGGGTTGTGGGACCCGTTTCTTTTTGTGTCTCTAGGTTTCAAGGCTGCAGGTCGTGACATGTGTCACCTGTGAAAGCCACTTTGGTATTATGACACAATTTGTTTCTTGAGCGTTGCAGGTGGTGCCAAGTGTCACCATCCGTAGGAGTTTCAGGTGGGTTTCTTTGTTTCTTTGGTGGTCGCAGAACCTGCCAGGTGTCGATCTCCGTGAGGGTTTCAAAGTGTTTCTTAGTGTTTCAAGGGAGACCGCAGAGGTTGCCACCTGTCCCGATAGCCGATGCTGTAGAGGCCGCCGCGTGTCCTCTTTTTGAAAAGCAAATGGTGGAGCGGAAAAGTCAGCAATAGAAACTTGAAGTGCCTACGTGGCACGATTTGGTTGGTGCGCAACTTTTCAACATTTTTTTGGGGCCGTAGATGTCCATGACTGGGTTTTTGATCGATGGCCACATTTTGAACCTACAGCAAGGGTTTTCTCCTGAGCATTTGCAACTGTTTTTGGTGGGAGAAACTTGCTGCGGCTGCATTCCAGGGGTTGCGGGTTGGTGAAGCTTTAATGGCATATCGTGCAAAGAGGCATGGGTCGAGTTGATGTGTCAACTACCAGATTTAAGAGAAAATCTTCAGGTGGTGGCCCAAATCCCGATCTCACCTACTCTGTACTCTATTTCTTGCTACAACATTTACTGTTTTGAGCACCATTTCTCATGCATTGCATCTAGTAAATTTTTGATGTGCCATGTAATTAATTCGTTGAGTACACAGTTTTGCTATAAAAGGCAGACAGTGTCACTCATTTTCAGTTGTTGAAAACTAGACACATCTGGCTCTGTAGTAAGATACAACTAGTTTTGGTTGCTCTGTGCAGGTGATCTTGTGAGTTTATGTATCTCCTGTTGTATGCCTCATGCATGAATCTACTGATTTCATGATTGGTTTTATATGAGTAATGTTGTATTTGCATGTGTTTTGTTAATTTTGTCTCCAGTATTGCATGTGTCCTTCTGAATCTAGATGTCTAAGGGATGTCTGGGATTCTAGAATATAGAATTCCTATATTGAATGCTTGATCTTTCAACTTCTACTCAAGGGGTAGATTAAAGTGTTTTCAAATTGAGTATTGGGAAGGGTATACTGCAATAGGGATGCCATAAGTAGAGATAACTTAACACTCTGTATTGGGAGGTATCTGTAAGGCAGATATCACACAAATCCCCTTGAAATCTAGTTTTATTGTGTTCATGCTAATCATTCACAGGTGTATGTCTACCGACTCCAAGCCCTGGATAGGCACCAATCTAGCTATGTGTTGAGGTTATACACCAGGTCTAGGTTTGCGTCCAAACATCAAATCAAATCATTCCATAATTTCAACTTGTTAGTTGTAGGAGTAGGATTAGGAACCCCCTGCATACTCTCATACCCAACCAGACACATATGTCCAAGAATGTTGCCAACCTTGTGATCTATCATGCAGATCTTAGTCCATACATGAGCATATTCTGCCTATTGTTGTCAAGTTAGATCTTTCTATCTTTGAGCTAGTCAAGGTTACATCTTGAGTTATAGGGATACCCCCCTTGGTGCGGTAGAATGAGAAGTGAAGGGGAGGCAGCTCACGCAACCTCCCGTAATCTGTTGGCCAAATCTGCCTGTGCATTGGCGCTGGCAAACCCTCTACAGATTTGGTAACCAACATATTTTGGCGACTCTACTTGGGATCAAATGTCATATCCATAAAATTTGAGTCTAAAAGATTGAAAAATCAGACCTGGAGGTGCTTTGTTGCAGCAAAGGGAAAAGTTTTATATGTGGCTCTGCTGGTGGATGACCCAGAAAGAAAGAAATCAATTTTCAGCTTCAGCCAATTTGAAGCTCATTCCTCTGCCAAGGAGGTGGTGAATCTGTTGAATGAACCTATCAGCAGCTGCAACATATCCAGGTATTTGTACAAGTTTTTGAAAGATTCCCTATTTGGTGAAATAGCACTGATTAAAAGGGAAACATTGGTGAAAGCAGAGCTTGCATGCTTTTGTTAGAACCTACTCTGTATTTCAAAAGGGCATGCAATGTTGTTCAAAAGACTCATATAGAGGACTTTAGGCAGGTTGAAATAGCAGTTTGTATTTTAAGGGCCTAAGGTCATATTGTGATTGAAAATCTGAGTAGAGAGGAGGGTTGCAAAAAACATAAAAGCATGTATTGTCAGCCCATGCACCCTTGTGAGGTGTCAAATGCAACAATGTATAGTAGTCACTCCCAACCATGCAATAAAAGAAGTTTCAACATAGATAGATATAAGCCCATAAATTTCAGTGGCATTTGTGGCTACCCAAATGCTTTTCCACCTAAAATCAGAAAGTATTTGCCTAAATTCAATGGTATAAAGGATGAATCAGCTGAGAGACACTTGCAACAGTTTAGAAATGTTATTGATGATTTTGAGATTGACCATGAAGATGTAGTTATGAGATTATTTGTTCAATCTCTAGATGAGGATGCAAGGGACTGGTTCTCCTATCTCCCAGCTTGCTCTGTTAGACCTTGGCAAGAATTTAAATTTGCATTTCTACTACAATATGATGAAAATTTTTCTGATTATGCAGTTATTAGTAATTTTATGTACATCTATATTGAAGAAGATGAGCTGATCCCAGCCTTTAACCTCATATTTATGAAGGCATTGAATAGAATACCAGAATGTATGAGACCTAATGATGCACTGTGCTTAGTTGTCTATTTGGGAGCATTTGATAAAAAATGAGTTATAGATTGAGAGACAAGGAGCCCACCACATTGCATCAGGCACAACAGTTTGCAATTGATATTGAAAACAATTGGAGGTATGGAATACAAAAGGGTTATTTTTCTAAAAAAATTTGTTGTCCTGCAGCCCCCATTGTTGATGAAAGATTTAATTTAGGAGTTGAAGATGAATGTCAAAGTACTCACACCCCTATTTTCCTAGTTTTTGCATCATTCCAAGTTGATGATGTTTCTATTGTAGAGGAGGATGTCCCATTTTGCCCAGAAAATGAAGTTGAAAATAATGATTTTTCAAGTAATATTTGCATGCCAGTCCTAAACAAAGAGCATTCATGTTTAAATGATCCAGTTGTGCAAACTAGTGATCATATGGATCAAGAGTCAATAACAGTTTAATTAGGAAGCATTAGAGGGTTGGAAAATGATGTAGATAGTTCAACTTTAGAGTGCATTGAAGTAGCAAAAATTTTGTATGTGGGGCAATCAGATGATAAAGATGATATCCATGACCAGTTCATGGATCAATTTTGTTCTTCTTATGACTCTAGGTCTGACAATGATGAAAGAGAAATAGATTGTCATGAAGAAGAAACATAGACCTTTGCCATGAACATGAATCCCCTTTATGATGAGCCTCTGGATACATTTATTATTGTGTGTCATGACCTCCATTCTTACAAGATTAACCCTTTGTTTGAAGATGATGATGCTGATTTACAAACTATGAATAATGAATGTTCATTATCACCTGATTCAAACATGTGCAACATTGGGTGTATGGATCAGGATTTGTTTTCAATATCAGTAGATATTAGGGGTCTCATATATTCTGATTGTTTTTAGTTTATGGATCAGCTGGATGAGTGCTTGATGGTGTGCAACAACCAGATAAATGATGAAGATTGCCAAGAGCAACATGATGTACTCTCTGAGGGATATAACATACATGTGTTACCTAATGTTGAAGAATATTGTGTGTATGGTTATATGTCTAATTTTGAAATCCACAGTGACAGAGGCAATACTACAAGTGGCAAGTTGTCAAAAATGGTGGAATATCTAATTGAGCAGATGACATTATGGGCAGATTATGCAAATCTTTTCAGTTGGGATTGGGATCTTTCAGTGTGGAATTAGGCATTTGACAAGAAAAAATTATCGTTCTTCCTTTTTGGCTGCCCTGGGCCACCAAAATAATGTTTAAAAATAATGTGTTTGATGATGCAGATCAATATATCTTCATGATTCTATGCCCAATGGATAGTGGACTGGTCTGCATCCTAGAGATCTGAGGTTCTCGCTGCAGTCTTGCACCTGCATGTCCCCAATCAGAGCCTATGTTAGTAATAATTTATGTTTGGGGTTTTGAGTCAGGTCTCTTCCCTAAAAATCCAAAAAAGTTCTAATGTTTTGGTCCCTGCAATTATCAAAAATGCATCTCACCTTGTATGCTCAGGGTCAAAATATACATTGGCGGGTCAGAAATCTCCATCGGCCCCCAAAAATTGATAAAAAATGGGTCAAATGCATAAAAATGCATATTGGGTCATAGTTTTCAGTGTCTGTGATTGTTTCTAATAGTGGCTGAGAGGGTCTAATTGTGCCAGTGCCACGGGACCACCAAGTGTTGTGCCCCAGTTTAAATCTGTGCCTTTGTTTTTGCTTCCCACAGAGCGTGCCACGTGTCAATGGCGGAAGCAGCCCCTTAAAGTTTCAACTAGGCGTGGAAGGCGCCACGTGTCGGCTTCCATATGAGTCTCAACATAGTTTCTAAAAGTTTCTTTCATGTTTCAAGAGTGCCACGGAAGGCACCATGTGGAGGCACCCGAGGGACACAGAAAAAGCAACTAAAGGCCCTTAGTGTTTCTCAAGGCAATGCGGAGCTTGCCAGGTGTTGCTGTCCGCTAGAGTTTCTAAAAGTTCCTAAGCTGTCGCAGACAGTGCCACGTGTCCCTTGTGGTTGCTGTAGAAGCTGACAAGTGTCAGCTTCTGCGTAAGTTTCTATTTTGTTTCCTGTGATGCATTAATTGGTGGTGGGCCACTGCTATGGGGGTCGAGTTTCGCAGGATGCACCACGTGTTCAATGCGGTGCCAAAGCTACATTTGTTTTTGACCCTTCCCCGGCCACAGTAATGAGTTTCTAAGTGACGGGGAAACTGACAAATGTTAGCTTCCGCAGGAGTTTCATGGAGGGTCCTAATGTTTCAAGAGAGGGCCGTAGAGCTTGACAAGTATCAGCTTCCACGGACTTGCCCCTGTTTTCCTTTTTCGGTGGTGAGCGGGGGGTTGTGGGCCCCGTTTCTTTTTGTGTCTCTAAGTTTCAAGGCCGTGGGTTGTGACATGTGTCACTTGTGGAAGCCACTTTGCTATTGTGACAGTTTGTTTCTTGAGTGTTGCAGGCAGTGCCAAGTGTTGCCATTTGCAAGATTTTCAGGTGGGTTTCTTTGTTTCTTTGGTGGCCGTGGAACCTGTCAGGTGTTGATCTCTGTGAGGGTTTCAAAGTGTTTCTTAGTGTTTCAAGGGAGACTGCGGAAGTTGCCACCTATCCCGATAGCCGATGCTGTGGAGGTCGCCACATGTCCTCTTTTTGAAAAGCAAATGGTGGAGCGGAAAAGTCAGCGATAGAAACTTGAAGTGCCTATGTGGCACGATTTGGTTGGTGGGTGACTTTTCAACATTTTTTTGGGGCCCTAGATGTCCACGACTGGGTTTTTGATCGACGACCACATTTTGAACCTGCAGCGAGGGTTTTCTCCTGAACATTTGCAACTATTTTTGGTGGGAGAAACTTGCTGCGGCTGCATTCCAGGGGTTGCGGGTTGGTGAAGCTTTAATGGCATATCGTGCAGGGAGGCATGGGTCGAGTTGATGGGTCAACTACCAGATTTAAGAGAAAATCTTCAGGCGGTGGCCCAGATCCCGATCTCACCTGCTCTATCCTTTGTTTCTTGCTACAGCATTTATTGTTTTGAGCGCCATTTCTGATGCATTGCATCTGGTGAATTTTTGAGGTGCCATGTAATTAATTCATTGAGTACATAGTTTTGCTATAAAAGGCAGACTGTGTCACTCATTTTAGGTTTTTGAAAACTAGACACATCTGGCTCTGTAGTAAGATACAACTGGTTTTGGTTGCTCTGTGCAGGTGATCTTGTGAGTTTATGTATCTCCTGTTTGATGCCTCATGCATGAATCTACTGATTTCATGATTGGTTTTATATGAGTAATGTTGTATTTGCATGTGTTTTGTTAATTCTGTCTCTAGTATTGCATGTGTCCTTCTTTTGAATCTAGATGTCTAAGGGATGTCTAGGATTCTAGAATATAGAATTCCTGTATTGAATGCTTGATCTTTAAACTTCTGCTCAAGGGGTAGATTAAAGTGTTTTCAGATTGAGTATTGGGAAGGGTATACTGCAATAGGGATGCCATAAGTAGAGATAACTTAACACTCTGTATTAGGAGGTATCTATAAGGTAGATATCACACAAATCGCCTTGAAATCCAGTTTTATTGTGTTCATGTTGATCATTCACAGGTGTATGTCTACCAACTCCAAGCCCTGGATAGGCACCAATCTAGCTCTGTGTTGAGGTTATACACCAGGTCCAAGTTTGCATCCAAACATCAAATCAAATCATTCCATAATTTCAACCTGTTAGTTGTAGGAGTAGGATTAGAAACCCCTTGCATACTCTCATACCCAACCAGACACATATGTCCAAGAATGTTGCCAACCTTGTGATCTATCATATAGATCTTGGTCCATACATGAGAGTATTCTACCTGTTGTTGTCAAGTTAGATATTTCTATCTTTGAGCTAGTCAAGGTAACATCTTGAGTTATAGGGATACCCCCTTTGGTGCGGCAAAACCAGAAGTGAAGGGGAGGTAGCTCACGCAACCTCCCGTAATCTATTGGCCAAATCTGCTTGTGCATTGGAGCTGGCAAACCCTCTGCAGATTTGGTAACCAACAAAGTGAAGCTTGACTATGTTCCTATAAAAGATCAGGTTGCTGACATATTCACAAAATCTCTTTCTAAGGACACATTTGAGTATCTTCAGGAGACGTTAGGGGTCATTTCCCCTCCTTTGTTGAAAGGAAGTGCATCAAACTAGTGTAGTTTAGGAGTCATTCTTTTCTAGACTGATTATGGAGGCTACCTCTCAAGGGGAGCAGGTAGTTATACTAGAGAATGTTGTAGTATTAAAAAAGCATTCAAGGGAGTTAGGAACAATTGCAAGTATGTGCAGTGGAAGAGATGTGTTTCCCTTTGCCATTGATGTCAAAGGGGGAGAGAGTTCATTTGGAAAGAGATATGTTTCCCTTTGCCATTGCCAACCTTGATGTATGTTCTAGGGTTGATGATTCATATAATTAAATGTAATGAATCCATGTGTAAAGTGCATGTGTGTGAAGATACGAAGATGAAAGTGTTTGTGTTGTGAGGCAAGGAAGGTGATATATATTGCACTTAATTGGAATTGAACTCAGGCATATGGTAGATGGTAGCATATCAGTTCATGGTAGTGAGCCACCCATCTTGGTAGTGAGCCACGCCTTGGTAGTAAGCCACCATTTGGCAGTGACCCTTTTTGCAGTAAGCATTCTTTTGGGTAGTGAGCCCTTTTTGTTAGCATGCATTGTTTAGTATAACTATGCATATTACATTGTTTGGTAACTATCTGATAGTTATAGTTACGTCAGTTATGTAACTGTTTCCTCTGTTTCATCACAAGTATTTAACTGTGGTTTATATCTACAATTATCATCGAATAAACACTATCTTCTCTAATTTTCTGCATATGGTATCAAAGCATGGCAATATGGGAGCATTAGCATCAACTTTCAATCATTTTTCTGATGCTAGTGATAGGAATTTGTGGAGGGAAGTACCACCTCAATTTTGATCACTTGCTACAGAGGCCAACAACAAAACCAATCTTTCTTCATTGGATGCGCAGTGTTCCAGAAATAATTTTTTACAACTTTATTGGATCTTTGGCTTGTATGGCATAGTGCAGTATCGACAAGTGTGAGTTCATAGATAAGACATTTTTTTGGTCACATTATTTATTTTCTAAATTTTTTTTGAGATGGAGATTCCATTAGACAAATATTTTGGATTTAATTTTCATACTTGGAGAATGAAAATACAAATGCAACTAATGAATAAAAATTTATGGGGAATAGTAAGTGGAAAGGAAAAAGAACCTACAGATGCAAATAAGTTATTAGATTGGAGTAGTAGAGATGATAAAGCCAGGGCTATAATTGGTCTTTCTCTTTCTGACACTAAATTGTACCGCATTGATTTGGATAAATCATCAGCCAAATTTTGCGATAACCTCAATAAATTATTTGGAGCAAAAGCCGTTAATGCAAAGTTTTCTCTAAAACTTCAATTATTTAGATTTAAGGTGGAAGATGGAATAACAATGTCAAATCATATAACTTGCAGTCTCTCATTAGATAGCTAGCAAAGGTTAAGGTTACAGTAGATGATGATGATGATGATGATGCAATGTTGTTTTTACACTCAGTCAAATACCTTCACAAACTCTAGAAGGTATGATTTCTGCTCTTCTAGTAGAAGAGAAAAGAACAACAAAAGATTCAGAAGATAATCCTTAGGAGAAAGCATTATTTTCAAGAAGCAATTACAAGAGATCAGAGAGAATCAAATGTTTTTATTGTAAGAAAAATGGTCACACGGCTTGGGATTGTAGAACTCAAGCTAGTGATGTTCTTAAAGGGAAGGTCAAAAATGAAGGAAACCTTGCTAGCATTGAAGATGATAAGGATCCACCTGATATTGAGGATGAGGATCCACTAGATGGTGCCATTAATTTCTGTGGATATGCCCTTTAAGCATCATATTGGAGGTAGGTGGCATCGGAGGATGGAGTATTTTCCATCATCTCAAGTTGGCTTCTCACTTTGAGATGATGCTTTACATGAGAAGCATTTTTGGTTTTGGTTATTTTATTTGTCTTTGTTGATGCTGACGAAGCTGACAGATTTGAAGAATGTATGTTTTGTGAAGATTTTGTTTTAGAGTCAGGTTTGGGATTTGGTGTTGAGCTCAATATGGATTGTTGTCCAGTGAGCTTCAAAGAGTATATGATCTTGAATTATACCCTTTCACAGTCACTAGACAATGGCAGAGATCTGTCGTATCTTTTAGGGTTCATTGTTAAATAATTCTCAACTCTGTGATTTGAGAGCTTGGGACTAAAGAGCTCAAGAACACAGCTCGAAGCTACGCCTTTTCGAGGGTAGATGAGATAGCATGATGGAGCCCCGCTTGATTCAGGATTTGTTCTTTGGGGAAGATCTTCTACAAAATATGTATTCATATTATGTAATCAGCTTTGTTGAGTATTTTAGCATTTAGGGGGGGTCCCTTGGTACTATTGTAGGACCAATGTAATAAGGGGGGAATGTTGGCGTGCATTGTTTAGTATAACTATGCATATTACATTGTTTAGTAACTATCTGATAGTTACAGTTACATTAGTTATGCAACTGTTTCCTCTGTTTCATCACAAGTATTTAACTGTGGTTTGTATCTGCAATTATCATCGAATACACACTATCTTCTCTGATTTTTTGCACTTTGGTAGTGAGCCTCTTTTGTTATTTGGTATTTTTACTACATAATATTGTGAACTAACACTCATCATGGTTTTTCCCTTTTAGGGTTTTCCACGTAAAATTCTAATGTTCATGTGTGTATGGTGTTAATGTGTTTAGGTTTTAATTCTACATTTCATGTTTAATCTTCATAACAGATTAAGGAGTTAAAGCAAGTGAATATGAATTTAATTTTGTGTAAGAGAAGTTAAAGTTTTGGATACAACTAATTCACTCCCTCCTGTCAATTGTCTTGTGCCTTCAACACCTCCTCTAAATATTAGTGTAGGAATTCATTCCATTAACTTAACTTCCTTATAGAAATACCAAGATCTATTGACTTGAGACCTTACCTATGCTTCTTAGTCTTCTTTCAAGAGAGGATTTGGTTTCTCTGACTCTTAAGGTTAACATGTGTATTTTTACAAGTCAACAAGATGCTTCTTTACTTTTTGTGTCCATGAACATTTGCATTCACTATGTTCTAGTGTGGAGTAGTGTGGTAGTCCCATGAGCCCTTGTGCATGGAGGTGATGTCATTAGAGTAATGTGTCATATGGTCTTAAAATGATGTGGATGATCTAATGACCAATGAAGCCCTTGGTTAAAAGGTTTGTGATATGTTAGTGTAGGGTTACACTAACCATTCATCTCGTTTGGGATGTACAACTCTCTAGCTCCCTAGGCTCATTTTATGTTTGAAAGAGGATGGGCCTTGAGGACCCTTGGATCATTTTTATTGACTACTACTACATGTCATAGGGGGGATATCATGTGGTCATTATGATTGGCTAGAAATATATGTACTAGAGATCTTATGGACCCAAAGATATGTGTTCATAGTGTTCTTGTGGTGTGGTAGTGTAATCATAGGTTGTGATACATGTGATGGGATCAAATTATTTTAAATTCTTTTAAAGTACTAATTAGCGATATTGATATATCAATGCCTACATGTGGTTGGTTGATTAACAAGTTATAGATATGGGTTGGTCCTCACATAGTTATCTAGTGCCAGAAATAGCCTTTCGATGTTATGTGAAAAAGTATAAAGGTGGTGAGAACAACTTAATGCACCAATGGTGCTTTAAAATTTGAGTGTCATGATCAATGAGTAGTGGGTGGAATTATTGGATGTGGGTAGTTGGTATTTCAATATTCCAATGAGTGAGGAGCTCAAGGAGGCCTATGACAATTGGTGTAAACCTATAAATGGTCAATCTAACCTGGTGGATTGTGATTCAGTAGATTTGATGGTCGAATATAAGAGTTGAATGAAAATTAGAGATAAGCTCATGTAAACAAAATCAAGTATTTGTGGCAATCACCATTCTTTTAAAATTTAATTGAGATCAAATTCTCATGGATAAGTTTGGTGGTTGCAAATTTTTTACATGAGGTAGCAGGGTATTTTTGTCTATCTCTATTAGATATCTCATATAATGAAGATTGGCTCTACCTATTTAGAAATATATAATCTAATATGTAATCGAGATTCTTACACTCAAATGAGTTTGAGTTTGATTTTAAGTGGAAATGGGGTGTGTTTTGCAAGTGAGAATGTCTTCTCTCAAGGTGTTTATATAGGTCAAAGGTTCTCACGACTTCGACATATGACAACCTACCAAGGTATTTTTAAATACTACCTATCAATTAGTAATGAGAAAGAGAAGAGAATAGTGTGGACCAAATCAAGAGAAGAATAGAAATTTAATTGAGTACTAGGTTGAGTTCTAATAACATGCATTACGAATTTTGAAAGTTTAGGGTTTATGCGTTCTGTGTTCCATGGCTTATTAAGGTTTTTAGGGTTTCTGATTGCTTTTCTGTGATAATGGAGGTTAGTGCCTTGGGCAGTGCCTCTGGGAACCAAATATCGGTGGGGGAGGATCCTTTCAAAGGATGGAAAGGGGTATTAATAGGGAAGAAGATTTGTTCCCCTAAAGGCGTGTCGAGGCTTCCAGTCCAAAAGGATTCAGTTGAAGGAATGGCTCTGGATATTGCAGATGATTTGGTTGAAGAGATAGTGGTGGCCATGGATCTTGCACTAGTCGGTAAGTTTTTCTCCCTCCATCCTAATATTGAGATGGTAAGGAAGTGGGTGGCCACTCGGTGGAGGATCAAAGGTAGTGTGTCGGTCATCGCTATGGCAAGAGGATTATTTTTATTCAAGTTTATGAATAGGGAGGATATGCTAGCTATTCTCATAGGAGGACCCTGGCTCTATGGCACCCATTCGCTTGCATTGTTCCCTTGGAAACCTAGTTTGATCCTAGTACGGATCTCAATAGGTTTGCCCCTGTTTGGGTAAGATTGTTAGGGTTACCCTTGGAATTTTGGGATGAAAAGATATTTTTTGCTATTAGCAATACTTTTGGGTAGTATGTTATTGTGGATAATACCACTTGCACTAATTCCCAATGTGTGTATGCTTAGTTTTGTGTTAATGTGGAGATTCACCTAACCCTTCCCATGTCCATAAAGTTAAACTATAAATATGGGATTTGGACTCAGCCGATTCTCTATGAGAATGCTACTACCTTTTGTCAGATTTGTAAGAAGAAAGGCCATTTAATGACCCACTGTAAGGCAAAGCAGATGGTTGGTAATGCTGACCTCCATAATGAGGCTAAGGAAAACTCATTGAAAGAAGCTACCCTTGTTAATCAGGGAATGGGGGGTAATGAGGAAAATGTTATCCCAGAAGATTATACTAAGAAGGATATGGAGAAAGGTTGTCAGAAACTTGTTCTAGATACATATAACTATCAGGAAAAATAGAACAATCTGATTGAGGAGGGTGAGATACGCTCCCAGTCAATGGATGCTTCTGTTGAAGGCAACGAGGCCTTAGGTGATGACCAGCAGGCCCAACCCCTAGAAATGGCTGGCAATGATGGGGTGGTCACCTCTCGACCATCTTCAATATAGGATCCACCCCTTACCATAGAAGAGGGAGATCAGACAACTATTCTGTCATTGACAGTTGATATAGGACCAAGTGGCAGTGCTAACGACCAAGAGGATTGGATTACCCCTAAGAAAAAGAACTGTAGGGCTAAAAAGTCTGCGGATGTAGGCACTGATTCAAAACAAGGGAGACCAACCCTCAGAGAAACAAGGCAAAGGGAGATTTTCAGTGGTAAGTAAAAAACACTAGAGATCTAATCTTTTAAACCTCCTAAACGAGAATTCTATCCTAGAATTTGAGGGGCTTCAATAGTCCCACCAAACAGTTTGAAGTCAAAAACTGTGTTCTGGACAATAAGCTAGATATTTTGTTACTTCAAGAGGTTAAGATGACTGAGGAGAGCTTTAAGCAGATAGCTGATTATATATGGCCCAAGGCTACTTTCTGCATTAGCCCAGCTATTGGAGCCTCTGGCGAGATTGTCACAATGTGGAACGATGCTAAACTCTGGGGCTCGCTTGTTGTTTCTAGTAAGTATTTTCTAGTTGTTAACTTCTCTTTGCCTTCCTTAAACTGGTCCTTAATCAATATTTATGCCCCTAATACTAGAGCTCTGAGGAAAACTTTGTGGACTGATTTGAGTACCACTCTTTCCAATTCCCCGCACTCCCGTTGGATGTTGGCTGGTGATTTTAATACTCCCTTTTATCCTTCTAAGAAATCTGGAGGGGTTCTTGATTATTCTGATAGCATGTTTGACTTTGCGGAATTCATCAATGCTTTTGGTTTACTGGATATGGAGCTGCAGAATTAGAACTTCACCTAGTCTAATAGAAGAAGAGGAGATCAAATGATCCAAGTTAAATTGGACAGATTTCTTATTTCTAGCAATTGGGATAACCTTCATAATATGAGTCTGCAGGATCTTCCTAGAACCATGTCTGACCATTGCCCTATTTTCTTCAATTGGAAGGATCAGTGCAAACATGGTCCTTTCCCTTTCTGATTTGAAGCTATGTGGATTAAACATAGAGATTTTAGAAACATTGTGGCTCAATGGTGGCAAATTCCCATTCAGGGTACTCCTATGTTTAGGTTGGTCAAAAAGCTCCTTCACATTAAACACGAAGTTCATGGGTGGAATAGATATAGTTTTGGCAATATGTTTATTCAGAAGAAAAATATTTCTGGGAGATTAACAGAACTTCAACAGCTAATGGCTCAAGGAGATGCTCCAGAGAATATTATTCAAGAGGAGTGTGATCTGATTTCTAACTGGAAGAATCTTATGAGCAAAGAAGAGGTTTTTTGGAAATAGAAGTCCAAGGTTAAGTGGCTCAAAGAGGGAGATAGGGATACAACTTTTTTCCATCTCTCAGCCATGAAACATAGGAAGGCTAACTCCATATCAAAATTATGGTTGGAAAATGACAATATTATCATGGATGATATTGAGATTGGAGACCAAGCTGTGTTATTTTTTTAGAATTTGCTGTCTGACCAAGCTAGCAATGCTGGGAATGGAAGAGTTATGGACCAGTTCATTGATAAAATCCCCTTCTTGATAACTGAAGAAGGCAACTCGGAAATGCTAAAACTTATTTCTAAGGAGGAGTTTCGTGCTGTCTTATTTTCTATGGGCCCTTTCAAAGATCCTAGTCCTGATGGCTTTCCTCCAATATTTTTTCAAGAATATTGGGATATTGTGGGGACTGATCTAACTACTGCTGTTAGAGACTTTTTCAGAACCGGTAAACTTCTAAAGTAGATTAATAATACTTTTATTGTCCTTGTCCCTAAAAAGCCATAGCCTACTCATCTCTCTAATTTCAGACCCATTAGCTTGTGCAATACCATCTATAAGCTGTGCACTAAAGTGATTGTCCTAAGATTTCAACCTTTTTTGGATAAATTTATTTCCCCTTCTCAGAAAGGCTTTGTCCCTGGTCATCAAATTCTTGATGTTGTGATCTCCACTCATGAAACTATTCATTCCATGGACAAGAGTAGAATCCTTGGCATGGCCCTTAAATTAGATATTTCCAAAGCCTATGATAGAGTTTCATGGAAAATCATGTTTGAAGTCATTAAAAAGTTTGGTTTTAATGATAAAATTTCTCTTCTCATTCGTGAGGCTGTTTCTACTACTAAATTCTCAATTCTGGTTAATGGGGTCCCTAGGGGTTTTTTCTTTTCTTCGAGGGGAATCAGACAGGGGGATCCCCTCTCACCTTACTTGTTTATCATAATGGCGGAGGCCCTTGGGAGATTTGTTTACTCTAAGATTTCCTCTAAAGAAATTATGGGCATTAAACTTGCTTCCTCCCTTGCTCCTATGTCTATGCAGCAGTTTGTGGATGATACCATCCTCTTTGGCATCTCTTCTATGGTTGAAGCTCATAGTTGGAAGAATATTTTAAATGACTATGCCAAAGCTTCTGGTCAAGGCATAAACTTTCAAAAGAGCAAAGTGTATTTTTTAATACTCCAAATGATCTTCAGCGAAAAATTATTAATAGTATTGGCTGTGCTGAAGCTGAACTTCCTGCTATTTATCTTGGCCTCCCCCTTATGGTCAAAGAGGTGTCTCAAGGATTTTGGAATGGATTTATGGAAAGAACTCAGAAGAAGCTAGTTGGCTGGAAGGGGAAAATACTCAGTAGTGTGGGCAAATTATAGCTACTACGTGCTTCCTTGCAAGGTATCCCTACTTACTTCCTGTCCCTTTTTAAGATACCTAGTTTTTTTGCTGACAAATTGGAACAAATTCAAAGAAATTTCTTATGGACAAGGGTGGAAGACAAACAACGTATGTCTTTGGTTAGTTGGGAAAAAGTTTGTCTTCCCAAATCTCATGGTGGTCTTAATATCAGATCTATCAGGAATATGAATAAAGCCCTCCTTTCCAAAATCAATTGGAATTTGATCCACAACCATAAAGAATGGGGGGACATTATGCAAGCCAAGTATCTTCATGGAACTAATCACTTCAGTTTTCTCCAACAAGAAGGGATCCCCCAGGGATTTATTATTTGGAACAAAATGCTAAAGTTGAGAAGTCTTCTCAAACAGGGGCTTAGATGGAAATTGGGGAATGGAAATTCTATTAACTTCTGGAAAGATATCTGTATGAGTGATAAGGCTCTTGTTACTAAAGGGGATTATGGAGTCATAGCTAGCATTGCTACTCAGTTTTTTAGGGATAAAGTCTGTCGTTATATGTATAATAATAATGGCATTAAGAGCTGGAAAAACTTATTGGATTGTTGTACTCATCACCCTGATCTCAATCCTAGGATGTGGTCTATTCAATAGTTGATACAGGGGGTCAGAATTCCTCTTTTCCCTCAAGAAGATGAGCAGTATTGGTGGCCGGATAAGCAAGGTCATTTTTCTGTCAAGTTTGCTTACCATCTGCTGGTTCCTGAGGTGCATAGAAATGAGATTTGGAGGAAAGTTTGGAACCACAAACTTATTCCTAAAATTAACATGTTTTGGTGGGCTGTTGTTCATAACAAAATTCTAACCCAAGATAACTTACAGAGGAGGGGATTTACTCTAGTTAATAGGTGTTGTTTGTGCCTAAGAGAGGAGGAAACAGTCTCTCATTTAATTATCCACTGTGATTTTTCTAGGGAAGTCTGGAATATGATCTTAAGGAATTTTGGCATTCAATGGGTTTGTAATTCTGATATTAAGGAAGTCATTACCAGTTGGTGTCCTACCTTCTCTCATCCCTGGTTTGTTGAGCTATGGAACCAAACTCTGCTCGGTCTTGGTTGTACCTTATGGAAAGAATGCAATAATTGAATATTTAGGGATGTTGCTAGGGACACCTCTCAAGTTTTTTATTCCTTTGCGAAGATCCTCATGGAAAGTGTGACTAATTCCCACATTAGAATTGTAGAGAAACGTCTTTCTCATGAAGAGGAGCAAATTGCGGCTAACTAGAAGATCCTAAACCAAATTCTGGCTCATAATAATTCCAAATAGTTGCAGTGATTAAAAACTAGATGGATTCCCTCGAAGCCTAATTGGTTCAAACTAAACTTTGATGGGGCATCTAAGGCAGATGGCAAGGCTCGTGGTGGCAGGATTATAAGGGATGATAAAGGGTGGATGGTTGCTGCTTATGCTGGATAGGCTATCAAAGCAACAATTATGCTGAAGCCACTGCTCTTCTATGGGGGGTGAAGTTAGCTATTTCTCTTGGTATTAGGCAATTGCATGTTCAGGGGGATTCCAAACTAGTTATTGATGTGGTTAATAATGTGTCGACTTGTGGTTGGAAGATGAAAGACCTTATAGTGGATATCCATATCCTTCTGTAGAGGATTCCTAGTGTGGATATAGATCATATATATAGAGAGGGTAATGGGGTTGCGGATGCCTTTGCTGACCTTGGCCAACAATTTTCAAATTGGCATTGTTGGCACCCAGTTAATCAGATCCCTTTAATCATACGATACTTAATTCGAAAGGAGGTGACGTGTTGATGAGTCAGTATTCTTGGAAAGATAGCTCTCTCTATCAACTTTGTTGGAAGATGCTGACGTGTACCTTGAAGTACGTGATTTTTTGTACTTCTCTACTTAATGTCACTTCTACCTTATTACTCCCTTTTGGTAAGGTGAGTTGCTTACTTGTTAATTATAGCCAATGCCAAAAAATCATGATTGAGCATGGGAAGAGTAGGTGTCAAATTCGTAAGGTGGCTCTCATTAATGATAATGCGTGTAGGTTTTGTTACCACTATCGTTATCCCCGATCAAGTGGTTCATGTTAACCTACACACTAACTCTATGAAGTTTTGGGGTTTCTGTGCATTTGTCTAGAAGGCTAATATGGGTGGTGGCAGAATCCGAACAGAACCTGTTTCCTATTGTAGTTTAAAGACAATCCTGTGGTCTAGCACTACTGTAAGGAAGACAGTATTAGCCCTTACCTGGAATGTCTTAATGGTTATGATGAAAATTTGTCTGAGCAATTTGCTAGGTCATGGTAAAACTGGCGTGTCACTGTGGGGGAAATTGGGTTTGAGATTTCTAAGAATGTTATTGCTATGGCGTTTGGCATGTCGACTCAGGGGACCAAACTATAGAGGAAAGATAAAGTGGTGGACCATTCTAACCAGAAGTTATTCCTTGGGGATGGTGAAGAACTCATTCCTTATCAAGGAGGATTCAATCGCACTAAGCTACCTGAGCCATGGGACGGGGTGTGTTTTCTCTTTATTTAGTACTTCACTCTAGAGGGGCGCTTCACCATGTTCTACAATTATCATCTTCCCCTTCTGAATCACTTTAGGTGCAATGCTCATATTAGTTTTCCATTATATTTATTGTCTTCCCTTGAGCATTCAGTTCTTAGGGTTAGAGCTAAGTTGGCCAAGAAACTATCCAAGAAACCTATTCCCCTACACCAGGGTCTCATCCTCTGTTTATACAATTTCCACCTAGCCTTGGAGCCATCTAAGCCTATTCAGTCTCATAGTGGGGAGTCTACCAACCCAGAGGATACTATTGTTTCTGAAGAACCATGCCCTTCTCGTATTTCTCCTAAGATGAAAGGGGTTTTATTTTCTACTACTGAGGAAATCCCCCTAGCGACCACTACAAACACCCCGGTTTCTAAAGTTAGGTCGAAGAGCAAGAAGAGGAAGATAAGAGAAGTGGAAGAGGATATTGTGGGGGTTGCTATGGGGACCCCTAAAAATCCTTATAGTACCCTTGTGGGGCAGGGTAGCAAATCTAATTTGTCTGCTAAGGATATTAAGGAGGGCTTTTCCTCAGGGGTTAGGCAGTTGGGGAGGATTGTTGGAAAAACTGCGCCCAAAACTAAACTTATAGATTATTCTGAGAGTGTGTCTGATGAGTCCACTCAGGGTGAAGAGGCTAAGGATATGGAAGTGTAGGAGATTTCTGAGGAAGTTGATGGTAAGAATGGGAACAAATTGTTGGAGATTCTGAGGGTAATGCTGACGAAGTGGGAATGATGTTTGTGGAGGAAGTTGTTGATGAAATAGAGACAGATGTTGGTTATAGGAATGACATTGCTGCTCTGAGGGGCCATGTTGAGAATCTGGAGCAGTCCTTTTCCACTATGCTCAGGCGTATTGTTTTACTTAATCTTTCTATGCTACAAGATCTTGGGGCTACTGTTGCTGTTGACACAGATGAGAACTCTAAAAAGTTGGATGATTTTATTGATTCCATGGCTAAGAAAGGAGAGAATCTTTCTCCTTAGTTCTAGTTTCTTTTATGCTGTTGCTTCTCTGCTACTTCATATATACTGCCTTTAGACTGGTTTTGCTGTCTTTACTATTTTTGCTGGTTAAGTGGATTATGTTGTAACTGTTTCGAGGCTCTTTTGTGCTGATGCCTCTGGGGTTTCTTTTTTCTGTTTTGTAAGGGTTCGGCCCCTTGTTTTAGCCACCTTATATTATCAAAAACATGCATTACAATAATGTTAAATATAGACCTACACTACCATACATACTCTAAAGACTCTTTATTCATAATAGAATAACCAATTCTTAGCCATACATCATGTAGTTTCTACCATATCAATAGTGAGCTATGAGACATTACAACCCGAAACAATAGTCTAACTCCACCACATTCGTATTGCATAAGCCTATGACAATACATTAGTATTCTATGATCATATTGTTAATATGATCTTGAACAATCCCACATATTTTCACTTGAGAGATATTCATAGCTAAATAGTACATCAACAATAAGAGGTTCCTTGTGAATATGCAAGTATCTAAAGTAAAATGAGCATATTAATAAGAGTATCATATGAATTTTCTAAAATCTTTATAAATGTTTTCTTAAATAAATTTAAGACATTTATCCAAATAAAAGTATTGGCTACATAAATATTATTCAGTAGATGCACATTATCTCTTTTCTATATAATATCATTAACTTTTTAAAATATATTAGAGTTTTAGAACTTAGAAATGTAAGAGGATGTGGAAGATGATAAACTATACTCGAGTTCTTTAGGTGCAAGACATTTCATTCCACAATTCCTTAAATGAATACGTATAAAATTAATCAAGTGTACTTTTTTTTAATAGTAGGTAGAAGTGCCTCAAGAAAAGTCTATTGAATTTCATCGTCATCAATTTGATGTTTGATATTTGAGATTACCACATAAGGATTATAAAGCTCATTATCCATTTGGGAACATCTAAGTACAAGCCCTTATTTCAAGAAAGATGTCATTAGATAATAAAAATAGGACGACCCCTTAAAGTTTATTGAAATAATTTGGATATGATTTCATATGTTTAATCTATACATATTGTAGTGAAAGATTGTAAAAGAACATTAGGATCTCCTTTTCCATAATATTATTCAATTCAAGGTGCCACAAAATCTATTGACATGATAAGGCTTTGTGCCTTTATAGCCTAGCCCTTACATTCAATATTTGATAGGATATAAAGATGAAACCCTATAGTGAAATTATAAGTCGTGTAAGAGTGTGAGAGAACTCAGATCTAAAACCCTAATAAGATAGAAGGATGAAAACCTAGAGTAAAATCATAGGGCATTGAACTTTCTCAAAAACTTTATGGCCCAACTTGAGCCTTGTGAGCTTGATCCTAACTACCACAAACTTAATTTTTTATACAAGATTGATTTGTAACCTTAAATATTACTACTTAAAACCAAATATCTAAAATACGTATATATTAAAAATTTGGAAAATATACTCTTCAAAATCATTATTATTTTAATATGATAAATTCGGCAAGGTGGGTTTGATAGAGTAATGTTGCTGAGCTTTGTTCCCCTCGAAAATAAGCATTGAACATATGGTCAAAAAGATTTGTAAGCAAACCATGTCCATGGACTTGAAAACCAAAAGAAAAGCTTGTTCAGTGATTCATAGTGCAAAGAAAACCATAGAGAAACATTCAACCTACTATATTTCATACAAATTTTGTTATTCACTTAATTTTGGTTCCATTTCACTTTTAAAATGTTCAAGATCTTTTCTTGCAACCATTTTCTTTGCCACTTCTTTCTTTATATTTTCAGCCCTTCCAGCCACCACATCATTTATAAGTACTTCCACAGCTATCTTTTCCTCTCCAATCATTTTATGGTCTCTATACTCAACACGCCTATGCTTTTTATGACATAATTCCTAAAGTTTAGAAATGGGATTCATCTCCAATGTCTCTAGAGTGGCCAGTGGGTCTAACAAAATCTCAAGCTTCTACAAACCATATAGTATTCACAGAGAAAGAAAAGTAAAGATTGTGTCAATATACACAAATTATTTTTAGGTGAATGAAATCTTAAGATTTGGTATGAAAAAAATAAAATTAGTACAATAAAAGATGAAAGGTGGAAAGACTTAATGCAAGACTATTTACTTCTTGAAAGATCATTTTTAATAGGCAAAAATTACTAGTAATTTTGCATTTCAATCATGTTAGAATCTAGTAAATAATCATGTTATTTTTATGAGACAAATAATTATTTAATAAATCATTTAATATTTAAGAATGGCCTTCATTGAAATCTATTTTTAACCTTCAAAAATACTAAATATTTGATCTAGTTTAAAACTAGAAACTATGCACAGGTTAATAACAGCTCATTAAGGTTGCCCAAACAATTCAAAACCCTTCAAATGAATTTTTACAATGAAAAAATAGAAGATGCAATTGTGTTAATTTTGTACCAGGTTCCAAACTTCTTTCACACCAAAGCTGATGTTCTTCATTAACTCACCAAAACTGCTATCAAGAAACATTCCGCCTGCTATTGATTCAACTATATTAACCAAAACTGAGGGTGGGTTCACATCGTTACAATTGTCTTTGATGTCTTTAATGAAATTTTTCACCTACATGACACCATATGAGAATTTCCTTAAAGTAAGAATTAATCATTCTCCAAACCTCAATCAAATATTTTTAAGAGTTACCTTATCTTCGAGTGATTTATTTGCAAAGGTGAGATGCTTATGAACTTCTAATTTAACTACAACTCTTGCCAGCTTTGCATTGTCCATAATGTTAGATCTTAACATGGTCAAAATGCCTGGTTGATCGTTGGGATACTTATTGTATAAATATATTGTTATTGCTAGCTTGAGGAACAAATTCCCAAGGAACTCCATTTTTTCATAAGATTTCAGACCTGTCGATTCAATGGCTTTATCGCATGTCTTGCATCATCTAAAAACATTGAGATTTAGTATCTCCAAACATTGACAAAATGTATCTTTCAGCAATTCTCTACTCTTGAAATTGTAGTTTAGGTTTTGTTCTATCTCATCCAAGACATTAGACGTATATGAAGGATTAGGGAATTTAGGGATTAAATTCGCAATAAAAATTTTCATTTCATCACACTTGCACTATGCAGACACTTGTTTTTCTTTTGAACTCCGTGTTTCTTTCATTAGCCTAGTTTCGCTTGAAGAAGGTGTTGATGTTTTGGTAGCTTCAGGAGGTAAGCCTAAAGTCAAGTCAGCCAAGAAGTACAAATAGGCCGACCTCCCTTTGTGAATAGTCACCTCTCCTTGAAGGATCGCCTCTCTTGGGTGAAGAGACATTTGAAGAAATATAAAAAGGAGATGGAATGGGAGTTAAAAAGATAAGCAAGAAAACAATATACAACAGCATATCTGATCTTAAAAACTTAACATGGTATCAAAGCTAGGCCTAGGCTAGGAGCCCCAAGCACACAAGAGGTGTGGCTTAAGGGGGGTGTTGGTGTTGGAAATAAGCCACACCTAGACTGACAATGGATTGGTCTAAGAGGGGCCAGTAGCTCAGTGGTCGAGCACTCTAATAGTGAATGGAATGTCCTAGATTCAAGTCCTAGATGGTCCATGTCTCAACCTGGTATCAGAGCCAAACCCTGGCTAGGAGCCCCAAGCACACGAGAGGTGTGGCTTAAGGGGGGGTGTTGGTGTTGGAAATAAGGCACATCCAAACCGATGATGGACTAGTCCAAGAGGGGCTAGTAGCTCAGTGGTAGAGCACTCTAGCAGCGAAAGGAACATCCTAGGTTTGTGTCCTAGCTAGTCCATGTCTCAACATGGGATCAAAGCCAAGGTTCGAGTCCTAGATGGTCCATGTCTCAACATGGTATCAGAGTAGGTGGTCAATGCAGAGCCAAGCTATGGAGGATTGTAGTTTCCTCTACAATCTTATGGTGGACTATTTGACAGTGAGTTTGAGAAAATTATCAGATTAGAGCTATGGAGGATTGCAATTTCCTCTACAATCTTACGGTGGACTATTTGATAGTGAGTTTGAGAAAATTATCAGATTAGAGGTACAAGTTCAAATGGTCGCTCAAGTAAATATGTTGTGGCAACATCTGCAGTACTTCTTCTCCTGTTCTTCCATAGAGGAGTGTGTTAAGGACAAATTCTTGCTTTTCAAATGTTGTGTCTGAAAATCAGCATTGGTGGTATAGGCCATGTGGGCCACTCTTGGTCGCTACTGCTAGTGCTCAAAAGATGGTTATTGTTTATGATATCCGCAATGGTGATCATATGATAAAATGGGAGACACAAAGAAATGTAACTAACATGAATCATCTAGTCTGTTGCAATGGAGAAATAAAGGCAAGGTTGTTGTAGCATAAACTAAATCTATCAGCCTTTGGGATGTCAATACTTTGGATCCTCAATCTTTGTATTGTGTTGTTTTTCTAGGTAGAAAGGTTTTAGCTCTTCATGTGCATAGCACATCTACTGAGTGCAATGGTGGGGTATGGCAGAGAGCAAGTTCTACAGAATCAGAAGGCAATGATGGAGTCTTTTGCACTCAAGATGCAGTTAATGTCCTTGACTTTCGCATGTCTTCTGGAGTAGGCCTCAAAATACCAGTGTTTGGGGAAAATGTGCAGTTTGTATTTGCTCAGGGTGATTTGATTTTTGCTGGGATTGTAGCCCCAAGGTTTTCTTCAAAGATGCATGTTCAATAGAGAGTGAATCAATGGTCAATTCAGGGAGGGAAGTCTATATGCATGTATATGCTCCCAGAGTCCAATGTCTGCTTTGAAGAGTTTTTTGTTGCTCAAGTCTGGGGTTCTCTAAACTTGGTAATGGCTATTAATGGAAGAGATTCTATTAGCCTACATAGTATGCCTAAATGTTTGAACTCATAGAGGAGTCACAAGTAGATCTTCTAAGATAATTGGAGTCCAGATCAAGTGGATCTGCAAAAAATATATCTTTGACAAAGATAAGTCAAGGCAAGGATCTTGCAAGGAGTTGTGAAGTCTAGGACTCACAACTAAGAGGGAGTCTGACAAACCAATAGAGGATGAGGAGGTCAAGAGGTTGATGCTAGTACTTGGAGCTTCAGAGGGAATCACATCATCATGAAGATTTCTTGTTAATGCATTTTTCTCTGAGACGGAGAAATTTGAGGTGAAATCCCTTGTCCATCTCTGAGATGGAGATGTGGTTCTTTCCACCCTATGGGAGTAGACTGTTGCAAGTATGAGGTTAACCAGTGTTGTCATTGATGTCAACATACTCATATTGTATTGATAAGAAGGTTTGGATGAGCTATGTGCTGAGGATATTGAGAAAATTAGCCTCAATCAGGAACAGTAAAGAACAGTGATGAGAAGAAGGCAAAAGTACCCAATAGGCTGAGGATCAGAGCATGCGGTTCAAAGGGTTTGTAGATATGAGTCTTGAGATGTTCCAGTTAAGATTTTAGAGGTCCACATGAAAATCTGAAGAAGTTATGATCAATCAAGTAGAACCGGTTCAGGGAGATGCTCCGGAGTGATAGAGTGTTACAAAAAGGTCCGGTGAAATCCGAAAGTGCATTGTCCTATTTTGTAGATTGGAAGGAGTGTTTGGGATGTCCTTGTGATGTGTCATCTCAATTTTCTCGTAGTTTGGAGGTCCGAAAGCACCTTGTTCAATATGACAGTTGCGATAGACTGTGTTCTTGAAGTTCCGGATGAAGAAGAAAAGAATTCTAGTAAGTAGAGGAAGTGCGGATGTACCTAGTCATTCAAGCAAGCTTGTGAAGGTTCTTGGATCATGTTGAAGTTGTGTTGTTAGTTCGCATTAGTGTTAGAGCCTAGAATTGGAGATATACTTCTAGAAGAAGATGTTCTTGTTTAGGCTGGCCGACCGGATGAGTTATTCATCTTGCAAATGTTCTTGTGGATGATTGCCGACTTAGATGATTATTCCTAAGTCGATGCCTTGTATAAATAAAGGTTTGTGAATTCATTTCAAAGTGTGGGATGAAGCGGATGAGTGTGGTATAGCAAAAGAGTGAAAGGTAGAGCAGGTGTGTCTTGGGCTTAAATGGAACTGATCCAGACATGGTAAAGATATCAACCTCTAATTCAAGTTTGTAATATTTGTTATCTTGTAGACAGTGTGTCTCTTGTAGGTAGTGTGCCTCCTTGTGAGCAGTGTGCTCAGGTAGTGAGCCCTAATTGGCATGTGCCATCCATTTTTCTTATTCTTCTAATAGAGAATAATCCTTGGGTTAATCACCCCATGGTTTTTCCCTTAACCGGGTTTTCCATGTCAAAATCTTGGTGTCTAATGTGTTGATGTTTATCTGCTCTAATGTTTACACTTTATGCTTTCATGAATGGTTAATTGATATGCTATTAACTAACAAAGAAGAATCAAGTGTTTGAAGTAGAAGCAAGTTTTATACAATTGATTCACCCCCCCTCTCAGTTGTGTGCCCTAGATCTAACAATTGGTATCAGAGCCAAGTTCTTCTAAAAGGAGCTTAACCGCTTGAGGAGATCCAGGATGTCGTCATACAAGAAGGATAGTCCGAAGTTTGATGGAACCAACTTCTCTCTCTGGAAAGGTCGCATGAAATGTCACTTGGAGTGTATGGGAAAAGCATACTTGTCCATGGTCACAAAGGCATATGTACCTCCACAGGGTGGTCCAACAACTCTGAATAAAATCACAGATGCTGAGAACAATCTGCGGACAAAAGAAGCTCTTCTAAGTGCATTAACTGACTCAGAGCTCTCAAATGTTATTGACCTACCAACTACCTATGAGATCTGGATTAAACTGGAACTTCTGCATGAAGGAGATGAGTTTGTTAAGAGTGCAAGGTTGCAAAGTCTCAAAGGGAAATTTGAAAGATTGAAGATGAGAGATGATGAAAATATCACTACCTTTATGCCAAGAGTAAATGACCTGGTGTGTGGAATCAGGAATGCTGCTGAAGTTCTGGATGGAAATGAGATTGTTTGCAAAATTCTCAGATCCCTTCCTGCTGCCTACAAAATCAAGGTTGTTGCCATTGATGAATTCAGAGCCCATACAACTGTCACAAGAGAGCAATTGGCTGGCAAACTGGCTGCATTTGAAATGACCAAGTTTGGAGATGATCCCCCCAAGACTAAATCTGCATTCAAAGCCAGTGCCTATGTGAAAGGCAAACAAAGATTTGATCCGGGAGAAAACTCTTCAAGGAAGCTATCATGGTATGATCAAGCAAAGGAAAGACATGGAAGAGGAAGAAGCAGAAATAGCTCAACTTGAAGCCCTCATTGCAAGAAGACTGCCAAGAGGATCCGGTAAGTATGAAGGAAAATTACCTTTTAAATGCTTCAACTACAATAAGATTGGTCACTTTGCCTCAAGATGTCTGGAAAGATCTACAAGGTCAAACTCTAACAGACAAAGGTTCCAAAAGAATTGTTATTATGTTCATGAAGAAGCTGATAATGAAGGAGTAACAGATGATGAATCAGAGATGGGAGACAAATCTGGAAATGAATGAGTGTTTATTGCCATCAAGGAAGAAGAACCAATATCCTCTAAATATATCAATCATAAGGTTGTAGAAAGAGCTTTGGCTGCCCAAGTTGAAGAAAAGGATGATTGGGTTATTGACAGTGGATGCTCTCACCATATGACAGGTGACAAGAACAAATTCCTAGACTTGGAAAGGTATGAAGGAGGAATGGTAAAATTTGGTGATAATTTTGCTAGTAGAATCAGAGGTAGGGGAACTATTTATTTTGATGGAAAGAGTAAAATTGGTAATGTACTATATGTTGAAGGATTGAAACACAATCTTCTCAGTGTTGGACAGTTAGTAGACAAAGGTTATGATCTCCGGTTCAAATATGGAAGATGTAGGATCTTTGAAAGCTCTGGAATTGAGATTGCATCCGGTACTCAAACAAAAGGTAATATCTTCCATCTGGTTGGTTCTAATAAAAGTTGTTTGTTTGTTCAAGTTGACCAAAGTTGGTTATGGCATAGAAGGATGTGTCATGTAAATTTTGATAACATCATCAAGATAAGCAATACTCAGGCTGTAAGAGATCTTCCAAAATTGGTGAAACCTACAAATAGTTTGTGCAAAGAATGTAAGCTAGGTAAACAAAGCAGAGTCTCTTTCAAAAGCAAGGATTAGTCTTCTACCAGATTATTGGAATTAGTTCATACTTATCTATGTGGTCTGACAAGAATCAAGAGTATGCAAGGTGATAGATATTTCATGATACTGATTGATGACCATTCCCGGATGATGTGGGTTACCTTTCTAAAAGAGAAACCAAAAGCCTTTGAGAAGTTCAAAATCTTTAAAGCTATGATAGAGAATCAAACCAGATTGAAACTGAAATGTCTAAGGTCTGATAGAGGTGGTGAATTCACATCCAGTGAATTCGTAGACTTTTGTGAGAAGCATGGTATAAAGAGACAGTTGTCTACTCCTAGGACTCCTCAGCAAAATGGAGTAGTTGAGAGAAAGAACTAGACCATCCAGGAAGCATCCAGGATAATGATGATGGAAGCAAATGTTCCTCAGATGTTTTGGAGAGAAGCTGTCAGCACTGCAGTCTATACTCTCAATCAAGTTCAAATCAGAAGTAATACCGGTAAGACTCCCTATGAACTTTGGTTTGGTATAACTCCTACTGTGAGATATTTCAGAGTATTTGGTAGCAAATGTTACATCAAAAGAGATGAAGATCTAGGAAAGTTTGATGCTAGAAGTGATGAAGGAATTTTCTTGGGTTACTCCACTCAAAGTAAAGCATACTGGTGTTACAATAAGAGACTGAGAAAGATGATAGAAAGTACAAATGTGAAGGTTGATGAAGGAATTGAGAAGCCCTCAAGGTTTTATGAATATGATGAAGATGATCAGAATGGTTCTCTGGTGCAAGGAGCTCAATCCTCCTCTAAAAGTCAAATTCAAACTGATCCGGTAAATCAGGAAGAAGAGGTTTGTTTGAATGAGCCTGATCAAGATATAGTAGTGCAAGAAACTCCCAAAGTTCCAAGGTATGTAACTCTAAACCACTTTGAAGATCAGATCATAGGTGACAAAAGCAAAGGGGTACAAACAAGGAGGAGAATTGCTCAAAATTTAAATGAATACTGTCTAATTTCAAAGATTGAACCTAAGACAATTAATGAAGCTTGCAATGATGAAAACTGGACCAAAGCAATGGAGGAAGAGCTGATGCAAATTGAGAAAAATCACACTTGGGATCTTGTTCCCAGACCTAGAAACAAGAATGTGATTGGAACTAAATGGGTCTTCTGGAACAAACTAAATGAAGTTGGTGAAGTAATCAGAAACAAAGCTAGATTGGTCTACAAAGGCTACTCTCAAATAGAAGGAATTGATTTTGAAGAAACCTTTGCTTCGGTGGCAAGAATTGAAGCAGTCAGATTATTTCTTGCATTTGCTGCCTTCAAAGACTTCAAGGTATATCAGATGGATGTCAAGTTTGCCTTCCTAAATGGTGATTTGGAAAAAGAAGTATACATTGAACAACTGGATGGATTTCAATTGTCTGATCATGGTGATATGGTCTGCAAGTTGAAGAAAGCACTGTATGGATTGAAGCAAGCCCCAAGAGCATGGTATGAAAGGTTGGATAAGCATCTTGTGCAGATTGGTTTCAACAAAGGTACTGCTGATAGTAATCTATATTTCCAAATAGATAATGAAAACATCTTGATTGTTGAAGTTTTTGTTGATGATATCATCTTTGGAGGAAAAGACAGTTTGTGTAAAACCTTTGCAAATCAAATGAAAAGTGAGTTTGAAATGTCAATGCTTGGTGAAATGAATTTCTTCTTGGGTCTGCAAATTACTCAGACAAAGAAAGGCATCTTTATCTCTTAGACCAAATATGTGAAAGAATTGTTGAGGAAATTTAGAATGGAAGATTCAAAACCAATGAACACTCCTATGGCAACTGGACGTAAGTTGAGCAAAGATGATGACTCTTCTAAGACAGATCAGACAAAGTACAGATCATTAATTGGAGGATTATTGTATCTCACTCAAACTAGACCAAATATAATGTAGGCTATTGGTCTTGTGGAAAGATTTCAGGCTTATCCCAGAGAATCTCATGTCATGGCAATCAAAAGAATTTTTAGGTACTTGAAAGGAACAGTTGAGTATGGTCTATGGTATCCTAGAGATCAGGATTTTTCTCTTCATGCATATACAGATGCAGATTGGGCAAGAGATGTGGATGATAGGAAGAGTACAAGTGGAGGAGCTTTCTTTTTGGGAAAAAGATTAGTTTCTTGGCTAAGCAAGAAACAAGAGGCAATATATTTGTCTACAACTGAAGCAGAATACATTGTAGCAGTAGGTAGTTGCACTCAAATCTTATGGATGAAGCAGATGTTAAGAGACATTAAAGTAGAATATGAGGAGCCTATCACAATTTTCTGTGATAATTCAAGTGCAATAAATATTTCTAAGAATCTGGTGTTGCATTCTAAGACCAAGCACATATCTATCAAGTTTCACTTTCTGAGAGAGAAAGTGAACAAGGATGAAGTCAGATTGGAGTATGTAGCCTCAAAGGATCAGATTGCAGATATCTTTACTAAACCTCTTCCCAAGGATTCTTTTGAGTATCTCAAGGAGAAGTTAGGGGTCATGGCCCCTCCGGTGATGAACTAGGATGCACTGTTGTGCATCAGTCTAGTGGATATCACAGTCATATCTTGTGATCCGGATTGATGATGGGGAGCTGCTACTAAGGGGGAGTAGTTGGTATGATTCTAATGTGTTAGAATTGCAAGTATGAGCCCTTTGCCATTGATGTCAAAGGGGGAGAGAAGACATGTGAAAAACAATTGGTTGATGATCAAAGGGGGAGCAGTAAAGGAAGAGAAGACATGTGAAGAGTTGTTGCTAACAGGGGGAGCTGTGACAGAAAGGAGAAGTTCTTGTCTTGATGGGTTTTCACATAATATGTTGCCATTAATGACAAAGGGGGAGATTGTTGCAAGTATGAGGTTAACCAGTGTTGTCATTGATGTCAACATACTCATATTGCATTGATAAGAAGGTTTGAATGAGCTGTGTGCTAAGGATATTGAGAAAATTAGCCTCAATCAGGAACAGTAAAGAACAGTGATGAGAAGATGGCAAAAGTACCCAATAGGCTAAGGATCAGAGGATGCGGTTAAAAGGGTTTGTAGATATGAGTCTTGAGATGTTCCATTTAAGATTTTAGAGGTCCGTATGAAGATCTGAAGAAGTTATGATCGATCAAGTAGAACCGGTTCTGGGAGATGCTCTGGAGTGATAGAGTGTTACAAAAAGGTCCGGTGAGATCCAAAAGTGCATTGTCCTATTCTGCAGATTGGAAGGAGTGTTTGGGATGTCCTTGTGATGTGTCATCTCAATTTGCTCATAGTTTGGAGGTCTGAAAGCACCTTGTTTAGTATGATAGTTGCGATCGACTGTGTTCTTGAAGTTCCGGATGAAGAAGAAAAGAATTCTAGTAAGTAGAGGAAGTGCAGATGTACCTGGTCATTTAGGCAAGCTTGTGCAGGTTCTTGGATCATGTTGAAGTTGTATTGTCAGTCCGTATTAGTGTTAGAGCCTAAAATTGGAGATATACTTCCGGATGAAGATGTTCTTGTTCAGGCTGGCCGACCGGATGAGTTATTCATCTTGCGAATGTTCTTGTGGATGATTGCCGACTTAGATGATTGTTCCTAAGTCGATGCCTTGTATAAATAAAGGTTTGTGAATTTATTTCGAAGTGTGGGATGAAGTGGATGAGTGTGGTATAGTGAAAGAGCGAAAGGCAGAGCAGGTGTGTCTCGGGCTTAAATGGAACTGATCCAGACATGGTAAAGATGTCAATCTCCAGTTCAATTTTGTAATACTTGTTATCTTGTAGACAGTGTGTCTCTTGTAGGTAGTGTGCCTCCTTGTGAGCAGTGTGCTCGAGCAGTGAGCCCTAATTGGCATGTGCCATCCATTTTTCTTATTCTTCTAAAAGAGAATAATCCTTGGGTTAATCATGCCATGGTTTTTCCCTTAACCGAGTTTTCCACGTCAAAATCTTGGTGTCTAATGTGTTGATGTTTATCTGATCCGATCGTTATGCTTTATGCTTTCATGAATGGTTAATTGATATGCTATTAACTAATAAAGAAGAATCAAGTGTTTGAAGTAGAAGCAAGTTTTATAGAACTGATTCACCCCCCCTCTTAGTTGTGTGCCCTAGATCTAACATAGACATGGTGGACATCATGTTGAGTGACTCCATGACGATGTATTTTTTCCACTAATGGGAGTAGCCATTGTGGACATCACGTTGAGAGACTCCGTGATTATTCTCTTGTACTTGTATTTATCCACCCTCTGGAAGTATCCATGGTGGAAGTCATGTTGAGAGACTCCATGATGACATCACATTGAGTGACTCTGTGACAGGCACTTGGTCACTTGTTTTCTTTCCACCCTCTGGGAGTAGACATGGTGGATGTTGTTGATGTGTTGTTTATGCACATGCAAACTCAAAATAAAATACCGAGGTATTCTATCCTCTCTTGAACAAAGTCTCTTAAAGGCTAAACAATGTGATCCAATGAGACAACTCCAAGGTTCCAGATGTTAGGTCTTGACCTGTAATGGATAGACTCAGTAGTTGATGTGATTTTGCTAAAACTCACAAAGGGACTTATGCTGAATTAACTCCTTATTCCATTCTAAATATGTTATTCTCCTTCTTGTGAAGTGGAATTCTACAAACCAACTACAAAAAGAAAATACAAAAGGACAAGGGTTTAGGAAATCTACTCTAAGGACAAAGAGATAATGAAACATGTCTAGATAGACAAACTCCCAATGAAACCAAACTCCATTTCACCATGAGTACCAACAACTACACGAAGTCAGTGCAATCTTCTAAGGAAACTTGAGGATTTTCATGTTGTAAAATTTCATCCAAACACCCACTTCTGGCGTAGCTTGAATGAGCATCCACAACTAAACTAAATCAATTGTTGTTCAGGCTAACTTTGTAGTGCAAATCACCATTGGCAATCCATAAAAAGTATGAACCAAGAAGAATTCATCAAATATCTTTACATATATTCATTACATCAATGCACTTCTAATCTAATTCTACTCTACTTGGAAACATCTCTCCATCATATTCAAGAATTAGAAACCATGATAACATTCCATCACCACACAAATCACCATGAAGCATTCAACAATGAGCTTGTATTGGTTTCAGAAATGTATTTTTTACAACAATTTCATGTCTCTCCAATGACTTCGAAAAGTCCCCTTTAATCTACCTCTACTGCAACAACATCTACTCCTACTGCTTGGTTCCTACTCTCTCCTCTGATAATCTCCCTTACAAATGAGAGAAATGATCCCTTTTATAGACCTCAAAATTACATGAATGGCTAGGATCGATTCGAGAATCAAGGGCCAAGATTGAGACAACAAGGCAGTTTGTTACAAAATTTTACTATCTTTAGAATCATTGAATGCAGACAGATGATGTGGCAAACTGTGATTGGATCAATGTTGTGCACGTGCCACCTCAGCATTGAACAAACTAGTTTGATTTTCTTTGTGTTCATATTGCTCAGAATATTTTCCCAAATCATGTCATTTTTTGTAGTAGTCTTCGAATCTTCAAATTTTCACCTTTGGAACTTGGCTGCTTCAAAATTGAAACTTGGGAAAATTTGTCAAATTTCTTGTTGTTGTCCTTTATACAATTGTATAATTTATGGATCTGTGATGAGGTTGCTCATTTCTCTTATTCATGACTTTCTTGATGATATCATTGTGCAAGATCCAAGATTTTGGTTCTAGAGGATTGCGCACAAATTTTGGAGTAGACCGGTGTATGATGGATGTCTTTCTTTGATGCTAGACATGAATATCTCTGGAACTCATATGCAGCGTGAGTCTTTGGATGATGAACTTTCTTTTCATACATGATGAAGTGATGCTTCTCCTCAGACATATGAAGTTATATTCTTCGTGCAAATGATGATCTTGATGCAGAAATTCCTCCATTTGGTGATGATGTCTTCTCCCTTGAATGTTCTTGAACAAAGACTCCTCCATGCATTGAACTTCTCTTGTGTGAGCTTTTCGCCACTATCCTTCCATATCACTCTTCATTAGTGCATGTCTGTCTTTCGCGCTCATCGCTTACCTACACGAATACCTAGATATTAGCATAATAGGACTATGTATAAAAGACAAGCAAAAAAGACAAAGCTCACTGCACAATGCATGTGGGATAAAACAAATTCATAATTCTACCTTGTTTATATCAATAGAAAATGTGAGATTTGCAAAAAAGAAAGAAATTTGACCTATATCAATAATCCCAGTCCAATCTTGCTTTCGCTAGAATCTGCTCCCTAACACAGTGCTCGATTTGCAAGTGCAGATGATAATGACAATAAAATCTCTTTACAAATGCCTTGGTTTCAAGTATTGCATGGCTGAATGAGTCTCGAATTCCTCTCATAACCAACCATGTTTATTTTGTTGCAACAATTAGAATTTATGCACATCTGAATAAACCACAAGTTCCAAAGTCCTCAAATAATAAGCAGACACCCCCTTTTGTGATGGCACACAACGCAATAGAATGCAAGCTACAAGTTTTGCTCAGATATACACCTAATGAAATGCCTGAGTGCTCACGATATTTTTAGATACAGGCCTTTAAGGGACTCCATGAACTGCAAACCTCCATTTATAACATTCCTAAATAGAGTTTGAAGTCTCCTGCAGACATGCTAGACTGTCAATTATGAAATCATCTATTGCCAATGTGGACACAGCATGCACAACTCTCCCTAAAAATGAACTTGAGTCACATCAACCGCCATGTAAACAAATTTGAATGCAACCACTGCAACGTTGGTCTAGCCTACGGACCTGTCAGATTTGTCACATAATATCAATGACCAGATTCTAAGGAACGTGCTTGATGGCCCTTCTTTGGCTCTAATGCACTATACTAAGTTTAGCATAAACCCCACTAATTTTGACATGATTTGAATGTACCTAGGTAGTCCCTCCATCTTCTGACATATAATTCTAAACTTAGCACAAATAGCTCAACCACATACATGCGTCAGAGTGACTCTTCAATAGCTTCGTAATGTCAAAAGATATCAAACCTAATGTGTATGGAAGATGTGGATTACACAATGGAGATAGGAAAATGTTTTGGTGGACCATCCGATTTAGAGTATCTTCGCGAATATTTGTTTAGGATAATCCACTGTGCTGGATATGTATGATATGCAAATATAAAGATCCTTGAGTGGGCCCAAGAACGCGCCTTGTATTACCCTTGAGCAAACTTTATGATGATATCATGAAATAAGATTGAAGAAGTCTTACAAATGATACTAAAATGTCTGCCGAAGTGGACATTTAGGACCATCGTGGATTGAGAGAAAAAAGAAGGTTTGCAAGGAGCATCAAAAAGTCTACTTGAGTAGACATTCAAACACATCTTGCATGAATAATAAATTAAATGCATATTCAAGTGGACCCCTCATGGATGTTAAGATCACAACATTGCATCTAATTAGCAAAAGTTTGCCTAAGCAAACTATTAACACAAGATTTGAAGCGGTCCCTTCAGTGCTTGGTGAACTAATGCGGGTGGACATTTTGACGTTTCATGTATTTTGGAACTTTGCAATTCAATCTCAAACCAACACCTGAACAGATATTTGTGCGATACTTATCTCATGCCAATCACCGCTAGTGATGCATTATGGTAGAGTTTTGATTGCCTTGTGCATCATTTGAAGCTCCTTGTATATTGCCTAATGACTAATGATATCCGCTTAAGGGGGCTTCCAATGCAGCTCTGCATAAATTAATGTCACAAGTGATTACGTCCTACCCTGAGCCTTTGTTACATGGTACATAATCTTGGCTTAGCCTTTCAAACCCATCATCAACTCTAAGCCTTACCATCAATGCAGATTAAACATTTGCTCATTGTCTTCCTTAGACTTTTCTCCTCACAGGAGCACTAAGCTGAACACTTCACTTCCTGCCAACATCCTCACTTATGGGGGGAAATCTAAATGGGACCAAAACAAAAATGAAACTGTCAAGCCAAAAACCAAAGGGGGTCCCCATTCTTGATGGGGCAGTGTTGTGATGATGTCACAACATCTAGCGCCAATTCGAATAAATGTTCCTAAACATTTCAAAAATAAAAACCCAATCCAAACCCAAAAATGTCAAACAATACCTTTAAAGTCATCAACCGGCTAGGAAACACACTTAAAAGGGAAGAAGAATCATAGATTGGATCGAGACACTTCATAGTTAAGCATTTTCACAGCAATGATTAGTATAAAATCTCCAGTGTTCCAAAGATAAACAAGAATCAAAACTTCAAAATTCCTGTGTACACCCACATGTTAGGCCAAATAAACATGCATACTTGATCAAAGAATCAAAATCAAAAGATTAGCACAACCATTCATATCCCAAAGATCCAAGTGTGTGCAATTGAGTTCATTCCCATCCATCAACAACTAGGATCATCTCAGTTCCTCTGCATTAAGCTACGTGATTAGTACACACCTCATGAGCTACTTGGACATGGCCCTGCTGCTAGCAAGCGTCTATAGCCCCGATGAGTTTGTCTCATAATTCTACTTGAGCAGAGCCCTACTGCTGATTAGGCATCCATAGCCCCGATATAGATTACTCGATTGTCCATCTAATTGAGTTATAGTGTGTCATTTGTGATTTTCTTTTCATTTCTTTTTCTTTTCTCTTCTTTTTATTTTCAACAAGCTTATATTTGGTAGAGTACAATGCAGTACCACTACATGATAACCCAGCTAGCTGGGTGTGGACTTACGATGGCGGCAAAGGTGGACCTTTAGATTTTTCACTTAATGCGAGATCACAAAGATTCACTTAGGTACCTCTAGATTTTTAAAGCGTGAAAAGATATAAGATCTCAAAATAGTTCAAGTCATTCTAAATAGTCAATTTATCTTCCATGAACAAGCAACATGCTATTCAAACACTAACCATGGAGTCCATAATGAATCCATCCATCTGACGCAAGTTTCTCAAAGGAAAACTAAGAGGTTAATAAATAGATTAATATTTGGCATTTTAAACATGATAATCACAAGATGTTAGTGTCAAGACACAATATACAATTCCCTTCCGACTCAAGTACAAATCATAACTAGTTGATAAAGCTAAAGAAAATCATCCTCAGATTCCAAAGAATTTCATGAGAATTTATCAAAGAAATGAACTAACATTTGATAAGAATCAGGCCAAATGTGCTTAAAGGATAACATCACTTAGTTCACCAATGGGAAACCTACAAAAGCAAACCTAAACTAAAGCAACAACCCAAATTACGAAAAATAAACTAAACTATGACAAAACTACTCCAAAGCAATGGAAAGGAAAACCTACTCTAAATAAGCTATGTACAAAGAGCAAACAAGACTCAAAACACCAAAATATATACAAGACCTCAAATAATTTATCAAAATGAAAAGTAGTAATAAGGCACATGTGATGGTTCGGATTTTGGCAAATTTGTCCTTGAATTCAGAGAAAAATTCTCTAACAACACAATCATCAAATTTAGAAAAATTTACACACAAAATCAGCAGTTGTGGTGACTCATTTAGACCATGATTAATCCACATGCAGGTTGTTTTTCCAAAATTTCCATAATCGAATTCATACTCTTCAAATTTGCAACTTGGAAATTCATGATCTTCAAATTCATAATCTTTATCACTAGGAGCAAGGAAAGATACAACCTGGTGGTCTTCATCCTCAAGTAACAATTCTTGTTTGTCACTCACCAATATGTCCGGAGGTCAAAGTTGGTGATGAATCATCCCACTCGCATCCACAACATGCAAATCAACATTATAATCAATAGTGGGCATATCAAAATGAAAAGTTGAAAATAATGGAAATTTAGAGGCATGGAACATTTCACCTGTTAATTCATCGTAGATTTTTAGTAGCTGATCCAACATCAATTCAAATTTCTTTGTATATTTGGCCTCCACCTGTTCAACTTGTTCAATTTGGCATAGCTTTGACTATACTTCATCTATGAGAGCGTCGAGCGCCCCTTCAAATTGCACTTGATTGTCAGGTTTGTGGATGATGGCTTGTAGCATATCTTCATGATTACCATCTCTTTCAAGGACTCTCCCAACCTCTTGCAATTCACCTTTAATAATCTCTTCTAGCAATATGAATGAGTAAGGAATTCTTCTTCTTGTAGTGAACTCAATTCACTTTCTTCTTCAATAGAGGAATCAACATCCTGTTCAACACTTATCTTTATTTGAACATCTTCTATTCCTTTTTCAACTTTTTCAGTAGGAGGTTCATTCTTATTTGGAAGAAGGTATGCAAATTGACCTTCCACTTGATTATCTAGTTCACTTGTGTTATCTTCACTATTGAATAACATGGGAACATCTTCTTCTTTGGGTGGCGAATTGATTTCGTGAAGGCATTTACTCCACAAGTCATCTAATCTCAATTGTACTTTGGATTCTTCCTCCACTTGATGAATAGCTTCCCGACAAGATGAATACATGAGTTCTGAATGACTGGTGTTGTGAATCCAGCACCAACCACCTGGAATCAACATTTCTTCTACAGGTAGGTCCTTCTCAATACTTAGTCTCTTCTTGATCATTTCCTTAAAACTTATGAAGAACTCTCTTTCATCAAACAAGCCATCGGGAACCACCTTTGTAGAAACAATTGGCTCATGTACCTATGAGAAAGAAATTTTCTCTTGCAATGCTAATTCCATCCTTAATAAGAACGTTAGGCAATATATCTCCCCGTGTCCATTGGTATCGTGAATTCTACATCTCTTCCTTGATGTGAAGTCACCCAAACTCTTGGGATAGAGTTGTGCATTCAAAGTCCACCAAAGCTGAAGAATATCATCTTGAGGATGATCATATTGCTGCCCACAACCATGAAATTGCTTCATGTATGCTGAGAAATCCATCCCTGTTTTTAGTATTTTTCAATTTTTTTACTTTTTTGATTTTTTGAAGTTTTATACTTTTTTTTGTATTTTTTGGCATAAGAGAGATCTTTGAAATCTCACTTGATTCCAACTCCACAATTTAGAGTTTGTTCGTGTGCTCAGAGTGATAGAAGCAATGCAATTCCTTGTTCATGCCCTTTTATCCTGAGTTGAGATGTAGGAAATTCTTCGTGCTGGCCTCCTCCTTGTTGAACTCTATCAAGCGATGTAAGGAGAGGTGTGCATAAAAGTGATGAATGATAGAAAATGAATGATAAAACACCAGAATATCTTTTATATGCTTGGAACAAATGCAGAAATTCACTGTTCTCACCCTCCTAGCGCCAATTCTGTTGATGTGTTTTCTTTGCACATACAACATAGAATAAAATACTAAGGTATTCTATCCTCTCTTGAACAAAGTCTCTCAAAGGCTAAACAATGTGATCCAATGAGACAACTCCAAGGTTCCAAATGTCAGGTCTTGACTTGCAATGGATAGACTCAGTAGTTGATGTGATTATACTAAAACTCACAAAGGGACTTACACTGAATTGACTCCTTATTCCAATCAAATATGTTATTCTCCTTCTTGTGAAGTGGAACTGACTCTAACTGACTATGAAAAGAAAATAGAAAAGGACAAGGATTTAGGAAATCTACTCTAAGGAGAAAGAGAATGAAACATGCCGAGATAGACAAACTCTCAATGAAACCAAACTCCGTTTCGCCATGAGAAACAACAACTACAGGAAGTTAGTGCAATCTTCTAAGGAAACTCAAGGATTTTCATGTTGTAAACTTTCATCCAAACACCCACTGTTGGTGCAGCTTGAACGAGCATCCACAACTGAACTAAAACAAATGTGGTTTAGGCTAACTTTGCAAAGTGGATTACCTTCAACAATCCACAAACAGTATGAACCATTCAAGGAATTCATCAATTATCTCCACATATAAACATTACATCAATGCACTTCTAATCTACTTCTAAGCTACTTGGAAACATTTCTCCATCATATTCGAGAATTTGAAACCATGCTAACATTCCATCACCACACAAATCACCATGAAGCAATCAACAATGAGCTTGTATTGATTTTGGAAATGTATTTTTTACAACAATTTCATATGTCTCTTCCATGACTTCGAAGAGTCTCCTCTAATCTACCTCTACTCTAACAGCATCTACTCCTACTGCCTGATCCCTACTCTCTCCCTCTGATAATCCTCTGATAATCCCCTTTACAAATGAGGGAAATGAGCCCTTTTATAGGCCCCAAAATTACATGAATGGCCAGGATTGATTTGAGAATCAATGGCCCAGATTTTGAGAACAAGGCAGTCTGTTACAAAAAATTACTATCTTTAGAACATTGAATGCGGATTGACGACATGGCAAACTATGATTGGATCAATGCTGTGCACATGCCACCTCAGTATCGAGCAAACTGGTTTGGTTTTCTTTGTGTTCATATTGCTCAGAATATTTTCCCAAATTTTGTCATCTTTTGGAGTAGTCTTTGAATTTTTGAATTTTCACCTCTGGAACTTGGTTGTTTTGATATTGAAAACTTGGGAATTTTGTCAAATTTCTTTTTGTCGATCATGCAATTGTGATGCTTACTTGGGGTTCATTTCTTCTGTCATCTTCATGTATTATCGCAGGATGTTTTGTTCTATTTCTGGATGGTGTATGATGCTTCAAACATTAATTCTGGAGTAGATTTGCATATGATGGATGTCGTCTATCCTTGCCCATCGCATCAAATGAGTGACCTCTAAATTCTTAATTATAGACTTGAACCTCTAGAAACGAACTTGAAAGATGAAGTGATGTTCCTTCCTCTACTTGGCACATGAAATGGATGCTGACGAAAGCCTAGACCTGCATATGACCCTCTGGGTGATAACTCCCTATGCATTGAAAATGATGTTCTTCTTCTAGACATATGAAGTTATCCTCTGTGCAAATGATGATCTTGATGCAGAAATTCCTCCATTTGGTGATGATATCTTCTCCCTCGAATGTTCTTGAACAAGACTCCTCCATGCATTGAACTTCTCTTGTGTGAGCCTTTCACAACTATCCTTCCATATCGCTCTTCATAACTGCTTGCCTCTCCTTCGCATTCACCCTTACCCACATAAATATCGTGAATCAGCATATCAAAATAATGCATCAAAAGGATGCAAAAGAATAAAATCTTAATACTTAACATATGTAAGATTTGAAATATGCCATTTTAAATCACCTTGTTCTTTCACAAAGAAAATTACTAACACAGATTTTACAAATCCAATCCCGACCTTTCAACAAACTTTGCTTTTAATTGCAAAACTAAAATAAACAAATGCTCATCAAATACCTGCATCATTAGTTTTACAATTACATCCACTTGGTATTTAAACAACTCAATTTACTACCTAGGCAAATTTACTCAACTTCTTCGATCACAAGCCCGTGTCTTGAATTTGCCAATAAAGAAAATTGATTTCGAAGGCACAAAAGTTGTCTGTGTCTTTTGCTTAAACCTGCATCCTTGAATCATTGCTTCAGATATCTTGCTTCCTCTACAAACATTACAACCTCAAGTTTTGATGAATGACTCCATACTTGGGAGACACTGCTATATACTCAGGTGATACTGTTATAATTAGCAGATGCATTATTGCTCTCCACTAATAATAGCCCCTTGGTGCTAAGTATTATGACTACGAGTCCTGCGTTAGACTGTCCATTCACTCAATACATGCCTTGAATGGCATATACGTAATGTGCTATTCTTAGATAATGTTATATTTGGACAATACGTAACCTCCCACTACATTTTGCTTTGAATAATTCCACTAGAAACCGTAACTGCTAAGAGAAAACAGGGCTCGGATGTGTGGACAATCTTCAATTTTTGTACATACTTGCCAACATTGCTTGGCAGACCCTTCACCATGATGCACATACAAATTGCAATGAAATGCTAAAAGTCCATCATGCCCACGAATAGATCATGGAGTCTGCCATTCTAGAAGTTTCAACCACCCATGCAAACAATGCAAACGGGATAACAAAGTTCGCTCATAATGAATTGAGCAGACCGTATGACTTAGTATGTAATTTTGAAAAGTTCCTCATGCCTTGAAAATGTCCGTTGGAGTGCAAGGCATTCATAGACATGGGCCTAGAAGAGTTTTATTTTTAGCAGAGATTTAATGATATAATGCATAATGCCTGAAACCTGCGAATGCTAGTACCTCCGCTGAAGCAGACATTTTGATTAGCTATGCATAACACATATGATGTGATTGGGTTAGCAAAGTGTCTTGAAAAGATCGCTTAAGCGGACTTTTAATACCATGTTGCATGATGGTTATTGCTCATGTTTGTAAAGTGCCCCAAGATGTCTACTTGGGCGGACTTTGGATGCCCTATGCATAAGGTTTGGATTTTACCGTTTCAAATCATCTACCTATTTTCACCTAAGTGGTCATTCTGACGCTTAATGCATAATATACGTAATGCTTAAAGAATAACGTGTGGACTTGTTATGCATAATGTGAAGACTTTGTACCATGCAAATCTAGTTATTGCTAAACATTTGGGGCAGACTTTTTGAGTGTTAGTGCATAGAACGATGTTTAAAATGATTGCACCTATGTTGAATTTCACCATCTCAACAAACAAGTTACTCTACCTTGCTCTTCTTGGCGGATTTATCTACCATGCTCACATAAGTTGAAAGACCTAAATTGCACTTGGGCGAACCTCTTCACTTGCAATGTATGACACCTTTCATCTCCTACAGAGCAATCTTCTGCAAGCACTTGGAGTGAACACTATAAAACATCAAACATAGAAATGGGAAATTTGAATTGCAAATAGTATGTAGAAGTCCACCCAAGGGGGTACACCATGAATTACAAACTCCTCATTCTAGCGGGGATCACTTCCGAAACAAACTCAAACCAAAAATTAAAAAAAAAGGTGGGTCCCCATTGAAAATGGGGTGATGTTCAGATTATGTCACAACAGACATCATGTTGAGTGACTCCATGACAATGTATTTTGTCCACTAATGGGAGTAGCCATTGTGGACATCATGTTGAGAGACTCCGTGATGATTCTCTTGTACTTGTGTTTATCCACCCTCTGGGAGTAGCCATGGTGGACATCATGTTGAGAGACTCCATGATGACATCACATTGAGTGACTCCGTGATGGATACTTGTGCACTTGTTTTCTTTCCACACTTTGGGAGTAGCCATGGTGGACGTCATGTTGAGTGACGCCATGAAGACGTATTTTTTCCACTAATGGGAGTAGCCATTGTGGACATCACATTGAGAGACTCCGTGATGATTCTCTTGTACTTGTGTTTATCCACCCTTTGGGAGTAGCCATGGTGGACGTCATGTTGAGAGACTCCATGATGACATCACGTTGAGTGACTCCATGACGGGCACTTGTGCACTTGTTTTCTTCCACTCATGGGAGTAGCCATGGTGGACATCATGCTGAGTGACTCCATGATGATATCACATTGAGAGACTCCGTGATAAATTCTTCTCACTAATGGGTGTAGCCATTGTGGGTGTCATGTTGAGAGACTCCATGACATGGATATTTGGAAAGATATCTCCCTAGCTAAGAGGGAGTGTTAATGTTTGTAGCTTCAGGAGATTAGAGATTTCATGGCTGAATGGTTCTAGCGCTAGATAAAACAATACATCCATTGGCCGACTCCCTCCTTATGCACTCCAATGACAATAGTTAGTGATAATAACTATTATTGATTATGGAAAATCAATTTGAGAAAGAAATCAGTCAAATAAACTAAAGATAAACAAATCGATTCCATGAAATGGTGCCTTTTGAAAGGGTAGTGGCTAATGGTAAGAAAGCAACCCTTCAAGGCACATAAGAACGCAAGGAAAACTTTGCTATACCTCCCTAGCTAAGAGGGAGTGTTGATGTTTTGGTAGCTTTGGGAGGTAAGCCTAACGTCAAGTTGGCCAAGAAGTACAAATAGGCCGACCTCCCTTTGTGAATAGTCACCTCTCCTTGGAGGATTGTCTCTCTTGGGTGAAGAGACATTTGAAGAAATATAAAAAGGAGATGGAATGGGAGTTAAAAGGACAAGCAAGAAAACAATATACAACAGCATATCTGATTTGAAAAACTTAACAGAAGGGTTTTTTATGGAACTAGACACATCAGTATTATGTTCATTCTTGTGATGTTTTGTCTCTGGAGTTAGCAATTCACTCATCCAAGGCTCGAAGACCTATAAACATTCGTGAGGTTTTTAATATATAATTAACAAAATAATATATATTTCATTGCATTCTTCATATTTAAGTTTTATTTTACCAATGGAATGGTATTCTTTTATAGTTCATGATGTTGGGTGACCTGATTTGAGATCTACAGTTGGTTTATATCATACAAGATTACTTCATACTCTCAGCACATAATTGTGCTTCTAACATAAGATGTACATATCCTACCTCTTTCAAACATTTCAGTAAAATTCACTAGTCTAATTAAAAATTTATAAATTTATTTTAAGAAAAGGAATATTCCCTTACTTTCCAAACTTCATGAAATGGAAATTCACTATCAACATCCACATACACAGCACCGGATAACATTTGCAAGAACCTTTGGAGGTTGACATCAGACTTAGATTTGTCTATCATAGCTTCCTTCTATTCATTAGCCTGTAAAAGCACATATCAATCATTAAAATCAGTATCGATTAAATAAAGAGTTTTAAAATGTTTCAACGTATCTAGCTTACCCTATTTTTGGTATCCTTATCTAATAGGAACTTGTGAAACCCACGTTTTATAACAATCCTTCCAAGGACATCATTTCGCACATTTGTCCTAACTAACCGAACAAATTCTCCTTTATCTAATGTTTTAGAAGTATTGTATACGTGTATGGCCATCACAAACTCTAATACTGCATCTCCAAGGAATTCTAGTCGGTGATAGGATTCTAGTGCTTCTTTCAATAATTCTTTGTTGTTGAATTTGTAGTTTAAAATGGATTCCGTCTCAGGTATGTCAACACTGAAATTTATCCACTCCATTTTCTCAGCCATAAAGTAAACCAGAATAACTTTTGTAGTTGATGTACTCTCTGTAGTTGACAATTCGCTAAACTTCACCACAATTACAGGTTTTAAAAAATAAGAATGAGAAAAAAGAGTTGCAAATGGATTTTATGTTGTTTGGAGAAAAATGTTGTTCGAAACATTTCTCATTTATATTATTGCAAAAAGATTTCTAGATTTCGGTTACGCCAATTCCGTACAGATGGAGCTCTCCTTAGTTACGCTAGCGTTCTAATAACAAGAGACGCATTGTCAGGTTCTTCCCATTGTAATGTTGAATAAAATGAATGACATTGTAATTGATTAATATAAAGATTGATTTTAATTTGTTGATCCTTATAATACTTGAACAAAGTCATTGAATATATAGAGCATACCCTGATGCAAAAATCTAGGTTTGATTGTCTTATATATCAGAAGATCATGTTAGAGTCATAGCTTAGGTAAGAAGATAGTGTTTAGAAGTGGGTTTGCATTAAGGATTGGATCAGCACATTTGGCAACAATAGTAATGGTTTCTAGGCCTTGTTAGTCATTGGATATATATTGCATGCCCTAATGCAAAAACAATATCAGAATGTAATTCATTTACCATATAAGCCCTTATCCACAGTTTCCATTTGCACACAAATTTGTTAATAGTGCTAAAGAATCTATGTTTGTGATTTTAAATTTAGTTTGAGCTTGTGAGGCTCGGAGACCCAATGCTAATTCTGTATTTACTAGCTACCTGGGTTTGAGTTCAGCTGTCACAGAGCTTCTCCAGTAGTAGACACACACTTGTTGGTATCAGCAGGTGACCTAGGTGAACTGGGGATTACATCTTATTGCAGGAGGAATCAACCCTGCCTTCAAATTTTAAAAGCTCAATTGTTTCATCTCTGTGCAATTGTAAAAAAGGAAAAACATTTGCACTTTGCCTCAGAACAGTTGTTTGCAAACTTGTCTGATTTGATATGGAAAGATTCGGGATTGGAGTTGAGGATGTTTGGAGGTTGTGATCCAATATAATCGGGTTTGCAACTGCACAAATGAAGAAGGTTTGCAACTGACATGTGATTTAAGATTGAAGCTTTTGCTAATATGAAGCTATGGGTAGAAGTAGATGTGCTAACTTTAAGAGATGATGCAAGTTTAGAATAGACAACTTGTAAAGTATCTTACCCATATCCATGATTCAAAATTACTACATGAAATATTCTTCCTACTTGTGTAGGATTCTTTGCATTATCCAAACTATCAAGTTGAGTGGAAAAATCTTGTCTGTTCATATGAGCCCATGATCATGATTCATAATCTTCACCTAAGTTTATCTTAGTATGACCACCATTAATGATATCACTATCACTAGATTGAGTAGCCATATAAGGATTTAGGTGAGGGATTCTTCTCAATGGGAAATGAAGATCTTATGAAGCCTTTGGCCAAAACAATAAAACAATTTAGAACAGGCTTATAAATCATTAAATTAGAGATAAATCACATTTGTAAAAAAGCTCAAAGTGTAAACCCTAGACAAGGGTGGGTAGGGTTGGCAAAACGATAGTTAATGAAAACAATCACCAAGCCCTAGAAATAAGAAAAGATCAATAAAGATAAAAAACACAAGGGTGGATCAAATCAAAAAAGTGATGTAATTAGATATAACTTACAAATCTAAAAACCCTTGTCTAGACCAGGTAAGGTTGTGTACTTGTTCTATCAAGTTTCTGAAAATGAAAAGAGATCCTTATGTGTTTAATCTAGGCTAATAAACTCATGTATCTAAGAACAATTAACTTAGATGAAGAGTAAGAGTGGAATGGATCTTGATAGAATAATTTGACAATTGACAATTAGAAATTTTTTTATAAATAGAAAGTAAATAGGAGTATGGATTGTTTAGCTCTATGACTGAAAATGTGTGCTAAATGATGAAGACTCTATGATATGTGTACCTCAAAATTAGGAAATGCTTATGATAGTTATACAAAAATTAAAATAATCTTCTCAACTCTGCTCTACATCAAGATCATTGATATGGACCTAGTTCATAACCACAAACTTAATACCCTGCCTTCAAATTTTTAAAGCTCAATTGTTTCATCTCTGTGCAATTGTTAAAAAGGAAAAACATTTACACTTTGCCTCGGGACAGTTGTTTGCAAACTTTGCTGATTTGGCAAATAATACCAACAGATTTGATATGGAAAGATTCGGGATTGGAGTTGAGGATGTTTGGAGGTTGTGATCCAATATAATCGGGTTTGCAACTGACATGTGATTTAAGATTGAAGCTTTTGCTGGCATGAAACTTTTTTACATGTGCTGGCAAAAGAAGTGAGTCTATAATCATGTGTATTTTTTTTTCAGTTTTGAGCTGGTGTTTCTAATGGCATAAAGGCTAACCCAAACTTATTAGGATGCCCGAGTTCAAATCTCAACGGTGAAGAGATTCTCTGGCAAAGGGACCATGGAGAGATTCTCCAGCAAGGAGGTAGTGACCAGTTGCCGGAGATTAGTCAATCCAAGTGACATGGAGATTACATCTATGTTCCATGGAGTTTCTGGACAAGGGATGTTGGGATGTGTTTGCAGGATTGCAGAGGATTATAAAATTAAATTACGTAACATTAGAGTTGAATTGAGAATTCACATCAGAGTCAACACACAAATTAAAAAAAAAATATTGTTTTCATTGTCAATATGCATATATATTATATTAAAATTAAAGATGGAGGAACATTATATTGCTTTCTTTGCCATTACTAGGTCTACAACGAACACTTTGTTACTAGCTATTGCAGATTACTTCAATTCTTAGGGGTGAATTAGGCTTGTGTAAACACTATTAGATCAAAAGAAAAGGACCTTGACCTAAATGTCTTGGGATAAACATTATTTCACTTGTTATCATGTAATAGTTGTACACCAGACAAGCTCTTCTCTGTTTTTGTCGGTAGAAATACCAGGCATAACTATAGTTAAATATAATCAGTAATAACTCATTTACTGCTGTCACTTTATGTCAGCTCCTTTGCTTAAGAACTCAGTTATAAATGTTTTAGTTATAAATGTTTAAGAAGATGGACCGTTCCCACCACATGCTTGTCACAGTGCCAAGTTGGTACTTGATATTGAATGTTTTAAAATATAATAAAATTTAAATAATAATTCTATTTTCCACATTGACTGTTCATAAGATTAATTAAGGAATTTAACATATATAATAATTAAAGAAGAATTGGAAAATAAACTATTTATATTATTAATGTATTTGCAATCATAGTAAACTATTATAATGTTTAACTATGCCTACTAATAATTGTTTAAATATATATAATTGTATTTATGACTAGCAGACCTATCTTTAGAAAAACAAGTGAACAACATATTAGGTTTCTTTAACATCACACAGAAAAACATAGCATCTGAAATCATTTGAAACTTTCTACACCAAATGAACAACATGATAACAATAAACATCCACCAAAAGTCTATCTTCTTAGGGCCACATTTATGTAATGAAACAATTGAGTTGAAGAAGAGAACAATACAATAGATAGGCCCAAAGCTTGATGTTCTTCTCTGCAAACTTCTGATGAATATGCCTGTACACAAACACAGTAGCGTGTTCTCAACAATATGAAATAGAGAATTTCAGGAATTTCCGAAATACTAAGCAAAAACTACCGATTTGCTAAGAAGATGGGCAGTAAAGCAAGTTCCATACATGCTCACATCATACATAATTGTGGAAAACAGAAAACCATGGATTTGTCCATCAATCTTTACTTTTTCTTACAGGGATTTCTTAGATGTAAAAGGGATTTATTTGATTTCATTCCCAAAATTTAAAACTTAAGCTTTCAAACAAGTTCAGTAATCAAAACGCAATCCTACCTTTATTGGGCCAAGCAATCCATTAAAGCATCCAAGAAGAAATCGTGTTGAAATAGCCATTCAAAAATCAACGCTCATTCCAAATAGTTATTGAATATAATTCTACAAAATTAAACATGCACAATAAAAGGAAGCTGAAAACAGGTCCATCTGGAAGACAATTTTATCTTAAGACAGGGTAGCTGCCTGCTACTAAGAGAGTTTTCTTAAATTAAGCCAAACGCACTCTAACCAAAATAAATTATAAGATCATGCAACTACGTCACAGTAAAGAGAACCACTGACACTGAAGCAAAACCAATAAGCATAATAGGTTTGCGTCCATATTTGTCTGCACCCATCCCCCAAAGAACAGAGGTCAAAAATCACCCAAACATGAAGGATGATCCTGCGTCAATTGGATCCCAAAAAATCCACTGATTAAATCCCATTAGCGATATTCAGCAAAATTCAATCAATGAAATGACAGATCCATTTTTATGAACAAAAACAAGTTAGGTCATAGAGACTGACAATTATAGCCTGCATAATATCCAATATCTTGTGTCTTTCCAATATGAAAATCCCGTACCTGTCGAACATATATAATATAGAATAATGTTTAGGTGAAAAGAAATGAACACAAGTAATTATATCTCATGTATCATAGCATTTCTATTAGTTCTTTCTACCTAGTAATTAAACTAAGCACTTCCCCTTCAAGGATCTTTACCTATCAAATGATAATGATTTGATTAAGGTACAGTTTTCTAATGAGAATAAAAAAAAAAAAAATTTCCAGTTTAGAATAGGAAAATTTTGAAAATGGGAACAATTGACTTGGTATTGATTGTTCTGCATCAGGTTGGGAAATAAGGATTATGTCATTGCGAACAATCGACTTGGTATTGATTGTTCTGTGTCAGGTTCTGAAATTGAGTTTCATAAATTGCATGGTATTGACTGGGATGACCAGCCTCCTAGATGGTTGACAGTCGAGTAATCAGAGGTGAAACTGCAAAACTCAACTGCTCTCCATTGCTAGTACGTTTCAAGCCTGTTAAAAAGTGCTTGTTTCTTTCTAAATATATTATTTTTCCTGTTGGATTTCTAGTATTGGAAAATATGAATTTAATCAAATAACATTAATAATTAAATCTGCATGTTATAAATAGCCCTCTCTACTTTGCCACGAAACAAGAGGGCATTGCTTTGGAAATTTTGGAATTTCCAAGTGGATTGCAAAACCAATCGAACAATATTGAAATAGACTTCCGTTGGGAGGGCAAACCTTTTACTTCTTTACTTTATCCGCAGAAAATGTCCCTGTTGAAGTTCAAGGATCTCATTATTTTGTCTCCGTTTGGAAATATTAAGTATTTAAGAAATTTATCACGGCCCCTACGATAAGGTTCTTAGCTTTTTGTTCATATGTTGATTTCTGTCTATCGATGGCATCCCCTTACAAGTATTAGAGAGGGTTCTGCAGGCTACTAGAGAAAAAGGGTATTCTAATATTAGACTGGAGGTTATATTGGTTGGGCCTCTTGGATTTAATTACAAGGCAGATTTGAACTAGATGATGCAGAGAGACCCACGTTTTCATTTATTCAGAAAGCAATGGGTTCTTTCTTGTGTAACCCTGAATTGGTATGGGTTCTTTCTTGTGTAACCCTGAACTGGTTGTGTACGTTGACAAGTGGGATTTGGTTGCATGGAATGATAAAAAAAACTCTTTTCATTGTACAGCTAAATATATACTTTAACATTTAGTAGAGTTAAATATTTCTTTATTCTCGGACATCTTTTTTAGATTCTATCAAATTAGAAGTTCAATTCTGATTTCTAACTCCTCTTAGAGTAATATCTTGACATCACTGTTGGTGATGTTCAGATTTTGATATTGTAAAAATTGACACTTATTAATACAATATTTTCTATCTATCTATCTATATGAAAAATCTTAACTGTATTTCATGTATAAATGACAGAAAGTTTGGTCTAAAATTTTTCCTCCTATCTGATCTTCCTTCCTAAAACCAAAGGTATCCAAGTTTAGGTGAATGTTTATTTTGGGACAGATTAGTTGTTGGGTTGTTTTGGCTAAGTCTGGCTTTTGAGATGGCTTATAGACAAAAATGTGTCATCTCCTTGAAACTGTTCGGCATGTATTCTAGGAAATTGAATCGGCGGTTATGGCATACAGAGTATACAAGGCATTCTAGGATGGAAACCATTTTTACTGAGGGAAATTTCATGAATAGATATTTGGACTGGGAAGCTTCATCTTCTTTAACATTTCTGAATTTAAACAAAGGGTGAAGGTGCTTGTGGCTTCAAAGGCTTTAATTTGGTTTGGTGGCAGAGGCTCCACCCCACAATCATGCCCTGTATTGAAACAGAGAATGCGTCAAGGGCACTGCCCCTGGACCCTGTTGGGGGATGCCACCCAGACCCTAGTTCTGGTTTGAGAAAGAAAAATAAAACAATTTGAGCTGTACCAGATTAAATCTTAAGTGATTAAATTCCATTTATACTTTTGATTTACTGAGTCAAAATCTTGATTCTAAGTTATGCTACTATGGTTACAATCAAATGACTCAGACAGTAAATATAATGATCTCAATACAGATGCTTATATAATGATCTCAATAAAGATGCTTGGATTTCACACACGTACATTGTCGCTGCAACTTGTTGTAGACCTTTTTGTAAGTTTTATTCTCTAGTGAATACCTTATTTGGGAACATGCTAAAGTTCTTGATTGATATTATCAAATGACCCACTCAAAATTTGGCTAGCATTGGTGTATCTACTTTTATTTGTTCGATGAATAATGCTCGAAGTACTCTTTCTTCCAATTGATGAATGGCAGCAGATTTTATCACCTTTGAAACAACAAATGCAGAAACAGTGCCATGATTTGCTCAGATTTTTTACAAGCAGTTGAAATGATGATACCTACTAAGCCTAACAGTGGAGTCTTGGTCAATGGTTCAATTTTCGCTCCAGATAGAGGTGAAGACGTATTAATATTGTTATTTCTGATGCAGAATGCCTTACATCAAAACAACTTTGTAAAAATTTCAACTTCTTTTATTCGTATTGTTTAAATGATAAATTAAACTATTTTTATAATTATTTTTTCAAATATTAATTTGTATATATTATTTTAAAGCCGTCCTCCACAGTCCCCAATTTTTGGGGAAAATTTTGCCATCCCTTAAACTTATCCCCTGTTCCTACATGCCCGTCCACCTTTCCCATGCCCCAGGCTCCGAGGAACACTGTCAGTCGAATTTGCTTTCAAAACCTGCCTTGAGGTTTGGCATTTCACCTCTATTTCCAACTGGCATTTGTTGCATGAAATGAACAACCCAACAAAAAGATAAAGATATAAGACGCAATAATTTTGCCACAGGTAATTAACAAGGTTCCAAAAGAAAAATACCGATTCTGTGTTTGCAGAGTTCTGAACCTACCACTTCACATAAAGTACATGGATGAACCACTCATTTTAACAGCGTGGCCGATGATTTAATGTTAGCCCATGAGAATTAGTTTATTATTACCAGAAGAATTTAATGTCATTTTAACAGTGGGGAAAAGATAAGATCAATCCCCAAACTTTCAAATGTTAGGTTTTAAGTATGGCGTGCTTTATGCCTGCGCTGCACAGAGATGCAGAGACCAACCAGTAATCAAGAGCGATATACGGCCACAAACTATGATATTTTGTCCCATGTGTTCTTCATTGCTTGCATTCATAAACCAAATGCTCAAGGAATAATCGTAAAAATGGATTTTCCTTGGATCCAATTTTCCCTGTGTGCTATGTGGAAATGAGGATGAATCTACGGATCATATTCTGCTTTTATGCCCCTTTAGCAGAGATTGCTGGCTTTGATTCTTTAGAAAGTTAAAATGGTCCAGCCCTATATCTAAATCTTTGTTCCTAATGTTTAGGAACTGGCCTTGTTTTTAGATTCATCCTTAGCCTGTCTATGGGACATAAGCCCATCAATGATCATCTGGCATTTAAATGATCATCTGGCATTTATGTTGGAAATAGACCTTCGTATTTTTAGGAAGGAAGCAAGATCTGTGTACCAAGTGTGTGATAGGTTGGAAGCAGCGATTTCTGATCAACTAGTGGCACATCTCAGACGTTCGAACAACTGCAAGGCAGTATGGTCCAAGTGGGATGCGGCTATCCTTTCCTCATGGCCGGCAGTCAGGAGCTTAGGGGTAGGCAGTTTCTCAGGGGCTCCCAAGACCAATACAAACAAGACCAGGTAAAATGGATCCCACCCTCCCCTCCTTTCTTCAAGTTAAATTTCGATGGTGCATGCCGAGGTAATCCAGGGCCGTCTGGAACAAGATGTGTCATTAGAAATGAATTTGGTGTCATGGTTGCAGCTAAATCGACAAAACTACCCATAGGGATTAACAATGAGGCGGAAGCATGGGCGTTAGTTCATGGTTTACAGCTGGGGATTGAAAAAGGTATAAAGAATGTATGGATTGAGGGCAACTCCCTGATAGCAATCAACGCTATCAAAGGAAGAGGTTTAGATAATTGGAAACTCAATTATATTCTCCAGCAGGCTGGGACCCTCCTGTTCAGTTTTGATAATTATCTCATCTCCCATACCCTAAGGGAAGGCAATAAGGTAGCGGACCTTCTAGCAAATGTAGCAATTGAGAGTGAGAGCGCATCAGTGTCTTTTCCACCTAGAAACCAAATATACTCAAACTCTTTGTCAAATGTTCTATCATATGAAATGGTAGATGAGGTGGGCAGTACCTCCATTTGACTTTTCAGTTGCCATTTCAGTGCCAGCGTGGTTCTTTCAAAAGTTATTCATTTTCCTAGTTGGCTTTCTTCTACTAGAGTAAGGTTTGAAGTAGGTGGTAAAAATAGGCTGGTTTCATTCTGGCAGGCTTTAGTGTTTAGTTGCTTGTTTGAATGGCACCCACCATCTTAAATGTGGTTTATTTCCTTCTTTCAGAAACTGACAAGCTAGGAGTGATGGTTTGTCAGATCATAAGTGGGTAAGTGAATCGAGTCTGTCTATGGCAGCTCAGAAGTAATTGGGGGTAGGTGGGGATTGCGATTCCATCCCATTTCCATCTCTTATTTAAGGGAGGTGACAAGCCTTAAATGCCATGGCATTTAGATTTTCATTTGGTGGCGCCACGGATTCATCTCTTTTGTCCAGGGGCTTCAGCAGAGGACACGTTGCATGTTTTATCTAGCATCCTCCCTTGGGTAGTGTACTTCATATCTTGCCACTAGGACTATCTATTGTTATGACGTCTTTGAAGTCCTTCGCCATCTTTCGTTTGCTTTGTCAGTTTTGGGAAGTTATTCCTTCTACTTATGGTGTTCTTGGCTTACTTAAGGTTCCTTGTCACTCTACTTTAGACGATATCTCACATTGCTATGTTGCTTCTTTCGTTGTGATTCCCTTCCTGCGGCCCTCCTACTTTTGTTCCTTTCATTCTTTAAGGTTCATCCCATGGCCGGTACACGTCTTAACCAAAGATTGTTCTTCCCAGCTCTCGACTGGGAACCATAGATTCGTGGGAGAGTTAAGGTGGTAGACTTGATGACTCTGCTCCATTGGGACTGCACCCTCATTCAGTTTGTAGTTAGAAACATTGTTGGCCATGCTTGGATAAGGGGTTACGAGGGGTGTGTGCTCAACTTCTTAGATGTGGTTTCACAGCTTCTTTCAAACATTATGGATCTGGTTATGGATGATGAATATGTGCATGCCTTAGTGGCAGGATTGTTCTTCAAAAACGTCTATACTGTTGAGCGGTGGGAAGCAGCGGTGTCTTCTTACAGAATGGATCAGGGTGATGCTCTAATCGGTGGCCTTTTCAATCTTACTGCTACGCTCGTCTCCCCCGCAGCAAGTAGTCTATAGGGCATTGCAGGGTAGCCTTAAATCCCTATGTAGCGATGAAATTGATGCAGCGTTGCAGTCTCACTGTTGTATGTTTACCAAGAAAAAATTAGAGAGGATCAAGGATGTATTCACAACCATCCGTTTTCTAAGGATCCATGCATTAGATCTAGCTCCAGGTATACCTCAATATGCTCTAGAGGATCCTAATGAAGGTTCTCAATCATCTGCATCCATGGATTTAGATGAGCAGAGTTTCCCGGCAGCCCCGATAGCGGCTTGAGGATGTGAAGTCAGCTCGCCTTTTTGGCATGCTGGGGTGGTGGTTGGCTGTTTTGGTGGATCAGTGTCACTCTTGTTGTTGGCATGGGGTGTCTTTTGGTCCGAGGCTGGTTTTTTTGTTGTGTGGTCTGTGGGCCACTTTCTGTATTCGCCCGGGGGACATTTTCTCTGTTTTCCCATTTTTCCGTTTCTTTTCTTTCGTTAAGGTTTGCTAATGCTTTACTGTTACTAGACTTGGCTTCAGCCACAATCTTATGTAATATTTTTAATCTATCTTAATCTATGGGTGGTAACTGACCTTTTTTTGTTAAAAAAAAAAGGATTTTCCTGCACCAATATTCATTATTTTTCCAATTTAAACTATTTTAAATATTAAAACAGATCAATAAAATCGAAAGAAGAGCTCCTAATTATTTTTTAGCATTCACGATTTTTGACCCAAAAAAACACGTACAGTTGAAGAAAATAAAATGTGGAGTTATGAAAAAAGTTGCGAGATTGAAGGAAGCCACATACCATAAAATAAAGAAACGGGAATAAGGAAGATATTGGTAGAGTTGCAACATGCCCAAACAACAAAACAATATTAGTGTTGGTAAAATGATATTCGAGGAATAAAAATCAAACAAAAGATTTTCGCTTTTAAAAAATGTGGAGTTCGATTCTCTCGAATCGTTCCAACAAACAAATTAAAATAATAAGAAAACAAAAAAATAAACTATCTCCAGTAGACAACAACATAATAACATCATACCATGTGAACTCCCAAGTCTACACACAACTATTTTCCAAACTCCAGGCAACTCATCTGTAGCAGATTCCTTACTCATGTACTGGGACTGATTGCATGTAATTATGCATGTGATAACCTGATTTTTATAATTATATTGAGTTTCATGGTCTAGTGTGTGCTTTGCCTGCATCTTACTGTTTGCAGGCTTCCAGGAGTAAGCCTAGTCCTAGGGGGTAGGATGTAACAACCCTCCTATGTTAGCGAGGAGAGTCATGTGTGGCGTTAGTTGGAAGTTGTGGCTCTTAAAGGAGGTTGGTCAGAATAATCAAGGAGGAGAAACATATCTTTTGGGTAGATAAAAGTGGACATAGGAATTAATGTTGTTAGGATAGGATTTGGTTTCCCCATGACCGAAAACAGGCATGGTTGCCTACGTATGCCATTATGCACAACTTTTTGACTATCAGAAGAGATAATGGCAACTACGAGGCACATTAAGACTGGCGCATAGCCTGACAAACCTACTATGGGTGGTATGAGAATAGCTAGAGGTTTTAGAGTTGAAGGAGAAGGCAATGTTGGTGAATCTGCCATATCAAAGTCTGTGATTTATTTCCTGCACACATAGTAGCTCAATGGAAGAAATAATAGTGGGGAGGATGCTGGAAAATGTTTTGAAAGTGTAGAATGTTTTGAAGTGTGGAGAAAGAAGAGAAGCTAGTTTAGTTTCCTCCTATGCAATTTTTCAAAATTCCAGTCATCGTGGTAGATTCATGAGACCACATTGAGGTTTTGTCAAACACATCGCATTCATAGTCTCGAGTCTTTTGTTGAGCAGCTTAGGTGCTTTGTCTTTGTTCCAAACTTTGCATATAAATCGGTCAAATCCCCTTCATGTCTTGAGCTATGAGGATCTTGGATTTATATCTGCAAGTTCACATGCTTGAAAGTATCGTAAGCTGTAGTAATTGGCTTTACATCTATCATCTACTTTTGCATTGGTTCAAAATCTTCTGTAGCCAATCAACAAATCCATTTTGTGCTTATCCCTATGATCATGGTAGTCTATGAGACCATATTGCCGAGACATTTTGTCAAATAGCTCACGTGCTTTGTCTTGGCATGGGCTAGAAAGATGATGGCGTCAGCTGTGGAATTTGGCCTTACATTCGCCAATTTCATTAGCTTGAAAGTCTCTAAAGTCTTATTTTTTTAACAAATCCATTATGTGCATATCCTGCAACTTCTGTAGTTCATGAGACCGAATTCTTTGAGGCATCGTATTAAATAGATCGTGCCTTGTCTATACCTCCACCTTTTGCATACATGTGGACCAGAGCCTTTCCAACTATTATATTTGATAAAATTCCTCCACCCATTCTGCTTTGTTGGGTGTCCATACACTGTTCCCTTGCTCCCATTTTAGCACGTGCAGTGAGGATGCTGGCTAAGGTTGTGGCATCTGGCTTTACAGCTGCCAGTTGCATTTGCTTAAAAGTTTCTAAATCCTTTTCAACAAATCCATTTTGTGCATTTCTTGCAATCATTACTGTCAGTGAGACAACATTTTCTAGGCATGAAAATCTCAAGGAGGATGATGTTAAATTTCAGCGAAGAGCCCTGTTAAAATATGGTCTAGGAGAAGAAACATATGGCCTGGGATTCATGTTCAAAGAAGACTATCTACCTCCTATTAAAGGTACGGTGAACTTTTATGGCTATTTTATCTTCTGCAGAGTTTCAATTTAATGGTCTTCATATCTTGTGAAAAAGACATAATTAAATGAACTCTGATATGGGCTTTCTTTCTTCATTTTTTTTGAGTCTTCAAAACTTTGTGCAACTTGTTTACGGATGTGCTAATTTAAGCTGATATTTATAGGAGGGAAGTACCTTGTAACTTTTTATTTTGGATAGATTGACGTTTTAATAAGCAGAATCTTAAGGGAAGAGTTTTCAGAGTCGGTAGATGGGGGTTAGTTTTTATGTTGGGATTGGCTTCTACCATAAACAATTGATATGTTGACCATAACATGTTGGCTCTTTACAGTGACCAGTTTATAAAAAACTATTTTTTTTTGTGAAAAACAAATACCTTATTAAGTGTTTATTTATGTGATGTGGATGATATTTCACAAATAGTAATTGTAAAAATTGAATAGTTAGTAATTATAAAAGGTCGCTAGTTCATTTCACTTGTAACATTCAGTTGATGCTCATAAGAGTGAAACATGAAGACATTTATGAGATCACCCATCTCAAATTCATTTACACTTGACTATAAAATATTCTCCACAAACAAGGCACATAACTTTCTATCCTATTTTTGAAACCTTCAATATTTCTATCTTAGTTGTAGAGGTAGTGTCCTTGGGACACGTCCCCTACCCTCTATGGCTATTTCAAATACTTTGGGGATGCAGATGGGACACTCACCATGTCACCTATTCTTTATTGGATTGTTTAATTGGGTCTTGTATGCCTCGTTTGGGTAAACAAGATGAGCTTAGGTCTAGGATATTGAGTCCTCGTGCATGGTCATAAGCATTTGTAAAGGTTAAGGATGCACACGAGGAGGCCTATCCATCTGCAGGATGTCGAGTTATTTGTCTGCAGGGTGTTGATTTAGGTCTGATTGAGTGTCCTCATTTGTAGGAGAGATGCACTTGTTTCCAGGTGGTGCCATCCTTTCGAGCACATGTGACGACACTCCATCTGATTTGCACCCTACTGTCTTGTACCCTTTTAGTCATGAGTAGCACCCCACATTATATTGATGAGCATCTCTATGTTTTGACTTTGGATTTATGCATTGTTTTTTGTGCCTGCTCCATGATTGATGTGAGTGTTAACCATCATGTATACCCTTGCCTTTATTCTTCTATTTGGGCCTTGTGACTACCTCCAAGCACAGTGGGGTGGTCTCTTTTGAGTCCACATGGTTGGGAAGCATTGCCACTGCCATTGGGGACCGGTGTACAGGTTTTTGGAGCACCAGCTTGGGGATGTTCTCTTTCTTCTTGTTTCTCTATTAGTCATGTACCCATTTAGTTATTGTATCATTCATGGCTATGCCATTGTCCTTGTTTATTCCTTTATGTAATTTTTTACTTTCTTGTGAGAGATGATGTAAATTATAGTGATGATAAGATATGTGATGTTGCCTCTTATTTGACTTACGGATTCTGGTGTGGGTATCGAATCCGCTTGTACTATGGTGTTTATGGATTCATGTTTATATTTAGAAATGGGATAAGGAACATTTGAATTGGTGTTTAAAATGAATTTAGTTTTATAATATTTTCATCTGGAGGGTGAATTAGTCCTCTCCTTCGGGTTGTACATTCAGCCATACTTGGCCATGAATGTTGTCAATCTATCGAATCGACAACTACATCTTATGTATGTTATCTATTTATGTCAAAAAAAAAATTATGTTTTCCTCTTTTGGTCATTTCCCTTTGGGGTTGTGGGGCGAGATGTTACATCTGGTATCAGAGCCCATATTCACACACTAGGAGCTCTAGGATACTTGAGCCTTCTATGTTTCATCGTGTTTGGTATGTGTGGCGTGAGCTTGTTATATTGTCTTTATAGTCTTGATTTCTTTCATGCCTTAGCATGGCATTAGTGGGTTAAGTTACAACCTGATTTTTAAAAATCATGGAGGAAATAGCCTCCTTGGCATTACCTTACTCAGTGGGACTACAGTGTTGAGTCCTATATGGTTATTGGTTAAAGATAACTCAGATTGCCTAAATACCCTTGTTTACACTACTCTTGTAAGCTTTGTGCTATAGATGTAAAGGATGATAGGATGTAGCTATTTGCAAATATGGACAAATTAGTTTGATTGCTCCATGCTCTCTTGCAAGTGTTGGATGATTTCGTATTTTTCTTATAACCTCTTAATGTGCTAGAGTTGCTATAATGTATCATCTTTGGTAACATATTGAAGTCATTGGAATACTAATGGTGCCTTAAATCTTTCCCTTAGTAGAATTTGCATGTTTGTAATAATGAATATTGAATGGCATGCAATGTCTTGACTTGAGATGAAATCTTTATGTCCTCTTCTTAGTTGTCAATAATTGACAAGATGTTAGATTGATGGCTTATGAATTTAATTTGTATGTTAAAGTTGCAATAAGTAAAAGAATTAGTTAAAGAGACCTCATATTTGATATGGTTATGCATTGAAAGTGATCACATGTTTATTAGTGCCTCTGCAGTTAATGAGTTTACATGAGAATGGCAATTTCTTAATGGATAAATCTTGTTGATGAAATTTGATCTCCTCAATTGCATTGTGGATTTCAATGAGACTTTATAGCTGAATGTTTGTATTTTAATGCAACTAAAAATACTTAATGTAGGGTAATAGGAATGTTGTGTATCTTGCTTGATGAGCAATTGCATGCCATTGACACGACCATGGTTACTTAATCTAACATGTATGAATGTGAATGTTGAGAAATGGCTAGGATTCCTAAACCAAACTCATTTAATTGTGTTGATAGTTTCCCATTTTCTTGCAAATGAATGGTATTACTGTGACTTCTGACATGACAACACATTATGTGTAATTACGAGATGTATATCATTATGTGATTATAGAAGTGACCGCAATAATGATTGTGAAAAATGTTACTTATGTTCATGCACCATTGCGTTATATTAAAAACATTGTATGTGAACATCCAGTGATGTATTCTTGTTGAGCGTTTTGATTAACCAGTACTTGATATGTGTGCCCATGGGATGGTGGTACTGCATACCCATCCATGGAGGATATGTATGGATTATGTGTATGGGAGCAAACCATACCATCTATATGTTTACTTGTTGTCATCCAATTGACTACCAACCTGAGGGTTGTTGATAGGTCAATATGTAGAGGGTAGTAGCAGCAACAAAGTTCCTTGGGAGGGAATTGCACGGTGTATGTATAATGGCAGTGTGAATCGACAGTGATTGTTTCAACCTCCTAGGAAAGTACTCACTACTTCCCCTTATTAATGAACCAGATACTTGGTTCATACAGTGTTAGCCTAAATCCCCTCAGCTCTTGAGGATGATAGTTGTTTATGGTATGAGCACCTGTGACAGCTATGATCTTACCTTGATGTGATTGTTTTAGATATGATGCCACCCCCACTAGTGTTCCGAGATAGTGCTGGTGAGGATGCCGTGTCATTTATGGTAGCGAGCCGAGCTTGAGGACACAATGCCATGTACCTAGATGTGTGAAGGTGTAGTATATATGTTGTGTTCCTACTTGTGTTGAGAGGAGTGGTTGCTCGCACAGAGTAGAGGGTTCACTCAAGAGGGCCTTGATTCCGATTGGTTGGCATGTGAGTGGAATCTAGCCATGTGCACCTCTAGCTCAGTGTGTTATTGCATGTGTTTTCTCTATGGATACACACTATGCAGGATGTTCCTCTTAGTAGGACATTGCCATGCGATATACAGTCGTTGTGTGCTTTCTCCGCTTGGTGTATACCATGCGCGGTCATGCCGCATGAGGTATGTGACCTGGTTTCTAGTACAATACCTTTTCATGTGAGGTTGTGTGACTAGGCCACACCTACATGAAGGACTATTGCAACCGTCACGCTTATTTCCCTCCTTCCTCGTGTGGTGACTAGCGATAGTCACGTCGTGTTGTAATGTGTATATTTTAAAGATTGTGAATCTTCTTTTTACTTATTGGTGATTTTTACTTTGCTTGTGTGGACCAGCACTTTGGTTTATCTTGCTTGGGTTGGTTTAGCCATGGATGATTTTCTTGGCATGTAACTCTTTGTGGTTACATTTGATTTATTGTTGAAACTTTGCACATTTTCTTATCTTATTGTTGGAATTGAGATTTACTCATCCTTATTTATATCCTTGGTGGCTAAACTAATTGACCTTTTTGTTTTTGAATGCTGGTCTAGTGTTGTGATGTGATTCCTTATTAGGTATGGTGAGATCCACCCGTTTGAGTGTATACGAGGAAGTAGATGCAAGGAAACCCTTGAGGACGAGGGTATGTGTGAGCTGTTCTAAGCTCTAATTCACTACCTTCCTATTGTTTGATTATCTCTTAGAGGCTAAAACCCTTACACAAACAAGAGATATGTCATTGTGGCTTCTATGGATGGCTCACTAGGTGGGTCAATGCCATCAAGACACATGGTTATTGGTTATGGATATTAGACATGGTTATTGGTTATTGACTCATGGTTACTTTGGATTTGGATGGTACTACAACATCCACATGAACCCCTAATGTAGCTTTGTGATTTGAATGAGTATGTATGTATTTGTAGGTGGTACAATTGTCATGTATGTATTTGCATATTTAAATATAGAAGAGAATAAAATTTGCATCATTATGCCTTGAGAAGTGACAAACTATTGCATTTTATGTAAAGAGAGGTCATGCATGCTATGAAATTAGAGGTTGAGATTATGTACATGTGTGTTGTGTACTCCATTTTATGGATAGTTTCATGTAAAAGTTAGAGAATTGAAAAATTTTATGTCTTGAAAGTGCATTTTTTGTAAATTATGAGAAAACTATGTGATTTATTCTAGTATAAATGTGCAAATTAATGGTTGTTGATTTTCCTTGATGGATTCCAATACTATTATGATGTTGACATGATTGGTTATCATGTTGGATTACATGGTTATATGTTTATATACTGATATCATTACTTTTGTATGATTATGGACAGGACAGGGATGAGGTCGTAACACTCGTATCTGAGAGGCTTATGATTTCATGACCCTCTTCCTAATGATTAATGTTGCTTCGGCTATACGATATATGTTATATGCACATGTGCTTTGACATGTGATTGGAGTGATGCAAGTATTGGGTATCTACTCCGCCTGGACTCATAGGCCTGAGCATAGTCTTATTGTCCCCGATGGTGGTTACTGGAGATAGTCAGAGGCCCTGATCCCTACCCTAGCCACTTTACCCTGCTAGTGCAATGTTCCTATGTTGTTGTCTTATCATCTGGTTACCTAACAGTAATGTCCAGATTGTCCCTTATGGTTATGTGTAGTTTGCCAGTGTGGTGGTTGAGGTTTTTCTTCTTGGTTTCTATTTATTGTTCGATGTGGCTTCCTTGGCATCATTCTTTATTTTGATTGGAGAAAATTGTTTTATGCTAATGTATATTTTGTAGGAAGGAGTGCCTTGCATATTCCTTACCCATGTACTGGGACTGATTGCATGTAATTATGCATGTGATAACCTAATTTTATAATTATATTTAATTTCATGGTCTAGTGTGTGCTTTGGCTACATCTTAGCATTTGCAGGCTTCTAGGAGTAAGCCTAGTCCTAGGATGTAACAACCCTCCCATGTTGGCGAGGAGAGTCATGTGTGGTGTTAGTTGGAAGTCATGGCTCTTAAAGAAGGTTGGTGAGAATAATCAAGGAGGAGAAAAATATCTTTTGGGTAGATAAAAGTTGATGTAGGATTTAATGTTGTCAGGATAGGATTTGGTTTCCCCGTTACCGAAAATAGGCATGGTTGCCTACATATGCCATTATGCACAACTTTTTGACTGTTAGAAGAGATAATGGCAACTACGAGGCACATTAAGACTGGCGCGTAGCCTGACAAATCTACTACAGGTGGTATGAGAATAGCTAGAGGTTTTAGAGTCAAAGGAGAGGGCAATGTCAGCGAATCTACCATATCAAAGTCTGTGTTTTATTTCTTGCACACACAGCAGCTAAATGGAAGAAATAATAGTGGGGAGGATGCTGGTAAATGTTTTGAAAGTGCAGAATGTTTTCAAGTGTGGAGAAAGAAGAGTAGTTGGTTTAGTTTCCTCCTATGCAATTTTTCAAAATTCCAGTCATCGTGGTAGATTCATGAGACCACATTGAGGTTTTGTCAAACACATCACATTCATAGTCTTGAGTCTTTTGTTGAGAAGCTTAGGTTCTTTGTCTTTGTTCAAAACTTTGCATATAAATCGGTCAAATCCCCTTCATGTCTTGAGCTATGAGGATCTTGGATTTATATCTACAAGTTCACTTGCTCGAAAGTATCGTATGCTGCAGTAATTGGATTTACATTTGTCATCTACTTTTGTATTGGTTTGAAAGCTTCTGTACCCAATCAACAAATCCATTTTGTGCTTATCCCTGCCATCATGGTAGTCTATGAGACCATATTGCTGAGACATTTTGTTAAACAACTCACATGCTTTGTCTTGGCATGCGCTGGAAAGATGATGGCGTCAGTTGTGGAATTTGGCCTTACATTCACCAATTTCATTAGCTTGAAAGTCTCTAAAGTCTTATTTTTTAACAAATCCATTATGTGCATATCTTGCAACTTCTGCAGTCCATGAGACCAAATTCTCTGAGGCATCCTATTAAATAGATCGTGCCTTGTCTATACCTCCACCTTTTGCATACATGTGGACCAGAGTCTTTCCAACTATTATATTTGATAAAATTCCTCTGCCCATTCTGCTTTGTTGGGTGTCCGTACCTTGTTCCCTTGCTCCCATTTTGGCATGAGCAATGAGGATGCTGGCTAAGGTTGTGGCATCTGGCTTTACAACCGCTAGTTGCATTTGCTTCCAAGTTTCTAAAGCCTTTTCAACAAATCCATTTTGTGCATTTCTTGCAATCATTACTGTCTGTGAGACAACATTTTCTAGGCATGAAAATGTCAAGGAGGATGATGTTAAATTTCAGCGAAGAGCCCTGTTAAAATATGGTATGGGAGAAGAAACATATGGCCTGGGATTCATGTTCAAAGAAGACTATCTACCTCCTATTAAAGGTACGGTGACCTTTTATGGCTCTTTTATCTTCTACAAAGTTTCAATTTCATGGTCTTCATATCTTGTGAAAAAGACATAATTAAATGAACTCTGATCTAGGCTTTCTTTCTTCATTTTTTTTGAGTCTTCAAAACTTTGTGCAACTTGTTTACGGATGTGCTAATTGAAGTTGATATTTATAGGAGGGAAGTACTTTGTAACTTTTTATTTTGGATCGATTGACTTTTTAATAAGTAAAAGTTTAAGGGAAGATTTTTCAGAGTCGGTGTATGGTGGTTAGCTTTTATGTTGGGAGTGGCTTCTACTGTAAAAAATTACTATGTTGACCATAACATGTTTGCTCTTTACAGTGACTAGTTTATAAAAAACTATTTTTTTGGTGAAAAACAAATACCTTATTAAGTATTTATTAATGTGATGTGGATGATATTTCACAAATAGTAATTGTAAAAATTGAATAGTTAGTAATTATAAAGGTTGCGAGTTCATTTCACTTTTAACATTTAGTTGATGGTCATAAGAGTGAAACATGAAGACATTTATGAGATCACCCATCTCAAATTCATTTACACTTGATGATAAAATATTCTCCACAAACAAGGCACATAACTTTCTATCCTATTTTCGGAACCTTCAATATTTCTATCTTATTTGTAGAGGTGGTGTCCTTGGGACACATCCCTTGCCCTCTGTGGCTATTCCAAATACTTTGGGGATGCAGATGGGACACTCACTATGTCATTTGTTGGATTGTTTAATTGGGTCTTGTAGGCCTAGTTTGGGTAAACAAGATGAACTTAGGTCTAGGATATTGAGTCCTCGTGCATGGCCTTGAGCATTTGTAAAGGCTAAGGATGCACACAAGGAGGCCCATCCATCTGTGGGATGTCAAGTTATCCGTCTGTGGGGTGTTGATTCGAGCTTGACTGAGTCTCCTCATCTGTAGGAGAGATGCACTTATTTCCAGGTGGTGCCATCCCTTCGAGTACGCGTGATGACACTCCATCTGATTTGTGCCCTAGTGTCTTGTACGCTTTTAGTCGTGAGTAGCACCCAACATTATATTGATCAACATCTCTATGTTTTGACTTTGGCTTTATGCACTATTTTCTGTGCCTGCTCCGTGATTGATGTGAGTGTTGACCATCATGTATACCCTTGCCTTTATTCTTCTGTTTGGGCCTTGTGACTACCTCTGAGCATGATAGGGTGGTCTCTTTTGAATCCACATGGTTGGGAGGCATTGCCATTGCCATTAGGGACCAGTGTACAGGTTTTTGGAGTACCAGCTTGGAGATGTTCTCTTTCTTCCTGTTATTCTATCAGTCATGTACCCATTCAGTTATTATATCATTCATGGCTATGCCATTGTCCTTGTTTATTCCTTTATGTAATTTTGTACTCTCTTGTGAGAGATGATGTAAATTATAGTAATGAGAAGATATGTGATGTTGCCTCTTATTTGACTTACGGATTCCGATGTGGGTATCAGATCTACTTATACTATGGTGTTTATGGATTTATGTTTATATTTGGAAATGGGATTAGGAACATTTGAATTGGTGTTTAAACTGAATGTAGTTTTATAATATTTTCATCTGGAGCGTGAATTAGTCCTCTCCTTCAGGTTGCGCATTCGGCCATACTTAGCTATGAATGTTGTCGATCTATCAAATCAACAACTACATCTTGTGTATGTTATCTATTTATGTCAAAAAAAAATTTATCTTGTCCTCTTTTGGTCCTTTCCCTTTGGGGTTGCAGGGCGGGATGTTATAGAGGTTGGCTAAAAAAAACGTACAGCTGCCTAATGAATTTCAGTAACAGTTGGTCAAATAAACATTTAGCTTTAAAAAAATCAATGGCTCCAATCCTTCACCAAATTATTAAAAAATAACAATGTGAAGCTAACACATAAATCCATACACATTTTCTTTCAATCTTTTTACTAGCATCAGAAATCTTAAATAAGGTAGTAAAACAGAGCATCAATATTTAAGTTAGAAGTATTTTTATTGTAATTGTGATCATAATTGCCATCAGAACCTAGCACCAGAGCTATTAAACACCCTTTGCTAGTTGCAAAACCAGGAAAAAAAACAAAAGACACAAACACAAATTTTAGCAATAGAAGAATAAATCAAAAGCAGTACAACTAAAATACCAATGTTTTTTTAACAATAGAAGGAAAGCTGGAGGTTATTACAATTGTAGAGAACAACCATAGGGACAAGGCTCAATTCTTTTATAGGATAGACCTTTTCAGTAGCTTTATGCAAGTCCACTTTGTAGCCTGGGCACTTATCATTTGACGCCGTTGTTTAATAGCGGCTCCTTACAACGATCCATTTCCAACATTTTCTCAAATCCAAGATGGAAATAAAATTTACATAAATTTACCTCCGCAACTGATATGCATGCATTAATTTCATTATTATCCATTGGTACTGATTTGTGCATAATCATCCTCCAACTACTGTCTGACAACACCCACATTTATTATATCAGCTGCAGTTATGCTGTGCAACGTGGTACTTATATTAAATATTGAATGTTTAAAATATAATAAAATTTAAATAATAATTATATTTTAGAAAATGGGTACTAAAAGAATACGTGATCCATACTTTCTTCATTACTTCTAATAGAACACAAATGAAGGTTCCATAAAATCCTCTCTTGCAAATGTTTTCCTACGTTAGGCACTTTTACTGACTCAACAACCACATAAAAAATTATATTTTCTCCATCCATACATATTCCATGTTCTTCTCCATCTAGGAAACTCAGTAAACACTTATTTCTTTAGAACTAAAGAATGATACCCAAGAGTAACAGAATGCTCACCTTTAGGATTATAACCCTAGGAAAGAATATTAGGTTCTTCAAAAGAGCTATAAGCTCTAGTAACCAAAATTAAATCAAGATTATCCCTATCCTCCAAAGAACCTCCTCTTGGCTAGCTTTCAGGTGTCTTCCAATGGTGAAGAAAGGACCATCCGAGAAAATTATTCTATTTAAAATCAGCAATCTTGGACCATCAAACCTACAAAAAGTTATCACAAAGAGACTAAAGTTGAGGGAAAGAAGAGAAAATAGGAGGACGATTGTCCCAACAATCTCCATAGAATAAGACATTATTGGTTTTAAATTAACGATCCAAAAAAGACATTCCTTAATAAGTTAAGCACCTTTCTTAAAAGTGTCCTAGATCATAGACCTGTTCCAACTCAAATCAATTCGTGGGATATTTTTGTCTGCCACCCCTCCTAGGTACTTATAGTTAAGAATTCTATCCCAAGGCTACTCGGGATGCTTACACCATCTCAAAAATAATTTAGCCACTAAGGATAAACAATCGATCTCATATTGTCAGAGGCCAAGGCCTCCTGCCCTCTTAGATCTGTAAACAAGGTCCCAACTTGTAAGATTCTATTTTTGAGACTATATATTTATTTCCCATAGGAACTTCTTAGAAAGACCATAAAACTCTTTGGGAAAGCTCTTGGGAGCTACTAAAATAATAAATCTATAAATAGGCAAAGACTTAGAAGAGTCAATCTACTTGCAAAGGATAGCCAATGGAAGGTCCAATGGCTCACCCTCAACTGAAACGTATCTAGAATTATCTTCCAATGCTCCTTATTAAGGTTTCTATGTAGAAAGAGGAACATCCAAATAATTCACCAATAGTGTCTCAATTTTGAAGTGAAGAATATTTTCAATTCTATGTTGAATAAGCTTTGGCATCTATTGAATAAAAAATACTTAAATTATCCTCATTAACTTGTTGACCTGAGAAGACTATGTAAATATCCAGCACTCTCCTAATACTAATTGCCTCATCAATCATGGACAACCCATCAAGGTAGTATCATCAACAAATTGCAAATGAGATTGAGAGTCAAGATATTGCATCCAAGACCAATCTTGAATAAGCCTTGTTGGAAATAAATGGGAAGGACATAGTCCAAACGTTTGAGCCTACTCGTGTCTCTAATATTAGTTTATGCCTCAAACGTGACAGTAGGAGAACCATAGATAATATCTAGGAATCATATAATGTGCTAAGAATACATCATGTACACAACATACCATATATAATCATATACACACATCCATTAGGTCTAATCCTTGTATCGCCTTATGTATTCATTATAATATTAGATATAAAATTTGTAGGTTTAAGTCTCTTCTCTGGACATATATATTTGCTTACATATCTCTTTTCATTACTTGCTTATTATCATATCATTACATATATTTATACTCTATGATGTAATAGGAATGTGTCTCTTATAAAACATCCTAATTACTATCCCCCATTTCATCCTTGTCCTCCACACTCCACTTTTGGTGACTTGAGGCAAGTTCTACTTGTTGCCCTATATCTTGCCAACATCATCCCTCCTTTTTGAAACTATGTCTTGTCTTCAAGACATGTAAAGCTAATTCCCTAGGAGGATTTTCTTGTATATCACCTTTAGCTATATAGTAGTGGTGTCCCAATTTACTTTTTGGCTTGCTGTAGTAGTTGTATATATCTTTCTATCTATGTGTGTTGTCTTTACATCTCCAAGAGTAGAAGGAATCTAAATCTTTTGGGCCATCTCCTTAGCTTCTCCCAATATGCCCATTAAGTGATTCAACCTCAAGCTAACTACTTTCCTTAATTGCTTAATCTACCCTTTTATTTCCTTCCTCTAGTCTTGTAGTTGTTGCAATTGGGTGTGGATTGTCTCAACTTGTGCCCTAACTACTTTGTTCATATACTCTAGTGGGTCACAGGTTGACGTAGTTTGCACTACCTATGCCTCCAAGTTGTCAGTTTGAGCTTTTATACTTTTGTAGTTGATGTCCACTATAATAAAAACTAATACAATACATTTTCCTCCCCTATAGCTTGCTACAGGTTCTTTATTTGGGTTTCTAGATGAGCGTGTACTACCACATATTTTTATATGGCATTTGTCAACCTATTCGTTGTCAACTCATCCTTCACTTGCAGTTTCACCTTTTTCTCTTCATAGCTCATGTGTGCTTGCAGGATATTTTCCAATTGTTTAAGCTATTGTGATAGTGACAATGATGTATCTCAAATTTCTACCTTTGGTAGCTGATTTTTAATTGCATCTATTGCTTCTTGTAACTTCTCAATACTATCAACATGTTGTAAAATATCCTCTCTTTCTATGGAATGGAATATACATCCCAATTGTATCTTCTTGAATGGGGAAATGATAGATAGATTTACTTGTGATCCAAGGAATTGGAGTTGTAGAAATTGCAGTCACTATTGGTTGTATTTTCTTCTATTGAGCTATAAATTCTTTGATAGATTAGATGGGAGATGTAGAGATAGATGCTTCCTAGGTATCTAACTATGGAGGTCTTTCTCCTCAAGTTGTCTATCTTGTGTATCATGCAAAGGAGATTCCCTTCCTTATTCTTGTTCTCCTATCTCCTCTTCCTTCATTGCATTGTATGCTCTTTTGGTTATCTTTATTGTCTCCTTCTGTACTTTTTCCTTTTCTTCCTTTGTTAGGCACATTAGGGTATCGACCCTCTATTTTGTTCTCGGCTCCTTTTCATGCATCTCTATTAATTTATCTTGCTGTGTTTTAGAGATGGATATGTCTATTTCATACACTACTTTTTCCCTCATTTCCTCCTCTATTTCTAGGGTTTGTTCCCTTATTTTCCTCATTTCCTCTATCAACTCTTGAGGAAAATCCTCCAAGAGATCGCCCAGTGTTTGATCACTTCTCCACATATAAATGATTAGTACACTTTGTATAAGTTCTTGGTTTTACTAAAAAACATCATTATACATGTCAAGTGTTTATTCGAGTAGGACATGGTATTGAATTGCATTGAGTAATGTGTCTAAATTCATTATTATCTCATCTTCTTATGCTTGTTATAGTTGATATTTTCTCCTATCACCACTATTGATGATTTGGTTTTCTTCTTTGGCAGTGGTTTGCATACTTCTACCACTTCTTCTTCCCTAGTTTATTCTTCATTGGATGCATGTACTAAAGTTATATTTACCCCTTCTTTCTTGTGTTCTTTTTTCAAAACTCATTTGTAGAAGTATTTTTGATAGTTCTCATGCTCTGATTCCTTTTCTTTGCATTGTGATGTTGACACTATTTGTGTGGATGAATCTATCTCTATTGCAGCTTGTGTGTTGGATAATATGGAGTGTCTTCTCCCTTATATCCTTTATATTGGGGTTTGTGTTGTTGTACTCACTTGCGGGGCTAATGTGATAGGTTGCAGAGCTTCTATACTAGGTTGCGGAGCTACGAAACTGGTTTGTGCCATTTGTTTAGTTATTCCCCTCTATATATTCAACATTTCCTTATGTTTCTTTATGTTTTCTTCTACATCCCTCTTATGATATTTGTCCATAAACTCTCTATATGTCCCAAATCTCTCTGCATTTGGGTCCTAAATCTTGCTCGATACAATTTTTGCATATGCATATACTGTAAGGAATCTGAGCTAGCAAAATAACTTCCCACAGTAATCTTGAGGGTAGGGATATGAAGAAATTTCAAATATTTACAACAATTATAGAAACAGACACAAATAGAAATCATACTACAAAATAATAATTATGTGGGAAAACCCTTTTTAGAGAAAAAACACACACTCCAAAGCTGCCCCAATATATTATTCAAGAATCAAGAAGATTACAACATACTTATAGATAAATCTTTCATAGGAGTATAACCACCTAGAGATCCAAAGGAAACTCAACATCTATATGACTCTCACATACAACTTCCATATCGAGCTTGTGATATATAGGGGATACAATACAGTAAATTGTCAATGGTAATTACAAAACCATGAGCCAAAACCACTGAAAAATGGTGCCCAAATTATCTCCACTCAAAGATACCTTGTGATGTTCCAAATTAGACATCAACATGTGTAACTCTCCCTTTATAGCTCTTTTAATTGTCCAACATGTTTTTCACATTTCCCAAAACATGAGGTCCAACTTCCAAAGGCTATAACTTTCTATTCAGGTGTCTGATTGATGAACTGTTTAATGTATTGGAAAGTGCATGAAGATATCTATCAAGTTATATTTGAATTTGTTGGTTACAACAAATTTAATGGTATTTAAAAATCTCTAAGTGCCTCAAATTTAAGTTTGAAACTTTTCCAAGAGTTTCAAAAATGGAAACTTTAATTACTTGCAATCTAGGTATGATTTACTCGTCTAAACTCACCCAATATGTTTACTTAGTAGTTCCATACCTTTTGGGAAAATTTTGGGTCCATCTTTGCTCAAATGTAGAGTTACTAAAAATAGTAAGCCCTCCCATTTTTATTCCCTTTTGGAAACTTTGAAAGTTATAAACCATTCTTTAAGATAAAGGTATTCGAAAAGACCAAAGTTGGGAAGAATAGAAACCTTTTGTAGTTGGAAGGTTGACACACCTTTGCTAACATTCTCCCACTTGTCGGACACCTTGCAAGAGCAAAGGGAGTATCGACACCATGGTTTACATGGCTAGGGTCCAAGAGGCCTATAGACTTTGAACATCATTTTAACTTCTCTATGCTCATAGGCTTAGTTAATGAATCTACAACATTCATCAAAGTATCTACCTTAACTAGCTTCACTCTACCATCCTTGACCATATGTCTAAAAAAATGATATTGTACATCAATGTGTTTGGTCCTATCATGAAATGTTGGGTTCTGAGCTAGGCAAATCACACTCTGACTGTCACAATAAAATGTCACTACACCTTGTTTTGTTATGATATCTAAACATAGTCTCTTAAGCAAAATGGCTTCTGTAAAATCATGACTAGCTGCATATACTCTGCTTTCGTAGTGGGCAAAGCAACCATAACCTACTGCTTACTCATCCAACTAAGTGTACCACCAAATAAATTAAATACATAAGTACTAGTGGATCATATCCTATCAACATCATATACCAAGTCTAAATCCATATAACCATGAATATATAGGGAATGCATGTCTCCTATAAAATTACCATGATAATACAAGGAATACTCTGTGGTACCCTACAAATATCTGAAGACTCTTTTAACTTCATCCAAATGAACTCTACCAAGATTAGACATATATTTGGAATGAAATCCCACTACTTGGACAATGTCTGGTCTAGTAAAGACCATAGCATACATAAAACTTATGACTACACAATGGTAAGGTACTCTACTCATGTCTTCCATCACTGATGGGTATTTTGGATATTGTTAAGTAGATACCTTCATTCCAACTATAAAAGGAACACATAATGGTCTACAATCTTGCATGTTAAACCTTTGTAAAACTAAATTGACATACTTACTCTTACCAAGGCATAGTTTTCTATTCACTCTATCTCTTCCTATTTCCATCTGAAGAATGTGTTTGGCTACACCAAGATCTTTCATTTTCAATTTAGTTGCAAGTTGAGACTTTAGTTCTGAAATCATTCTTTTCCCTTTACCAATAAATAACATATAATCAACATATAATGCAATAAATAGGAAATGAGCACCACCAGATTTATAATAAATGCAATGATTAGATTTAGAACACTCAAATCCCAAACTCAAAACATATGTAACACATTTCTGGTATGACATTCTAGGACTTTTTTTGAGGCCATACAAAGATTTCAACTTACAAACCAAATTAATTTTACCTTTTGTAACATCATAAAATGTGTACACCACCATTCTACACCTTGTTTAGCTCCTAAATGGGCCTCAAATATTTCCACTTGTTAATTAAGACCTAATTTAATACCTTTTTAAGCATTAAGCAGGTAATACTTGATCTTGATGCTTGAAACCCAGAAAAGAACAATAAGACTAGGCTAAGAAGATGTTAAGTGCACCTTTTTGAGAGTTAAGTGGCTAAAGGACCATGTCATGCCCACATTTGCCATGCAGTCATGACACGCATCACATGTGTCATGTCCACATTTGTCATGTGGTCATGACACAAAATATCAAAAAAATTTCCACGCTTCCCTAGAAACCCCCTCGCATGCGTTAGTGTGCTCGGTGGCGTACGCTTAAGGCGTAAACAAAACAGTTGTTAGCGGGGTAATTCGCACACGTGTGTATACCCAAACGCAAGAAGGCCAACAGGGGGTCATCACGGTGCGGTTAGCGTCACTACGAGGGTTAAGCTTACTAACCTTCTAAACCCTAAATTCTAGGAAATTTCGGTAGCATAACGTCTCTTAGGCGTAAGTGGGGCTTATTACACTAACACTAATTCCTTCCAATAGGTTTCCTGATTGGATTAATACATCTCCTACAACTCTCTAATTACCATGAAATTACAGTTGATTAAGTTAATGGCACATTTTTCAACAAAGTCTGATCATCTGTTTTCCTTCACATTTTCTAAAATTTAATATAAATTTCTACTCCTAATTTTAGCAATTTCAACAAAGCCTGCACATTTGTTCTCCTTTCCGTTATCAAGATTTTATGATTAATCTGCTCTCCTTCACATTCTCTATCAATCAGAGTTATCACTGCATCCTTTACATTATTCCTAATTCCTTGGTAGATTAGTTCTCTATCAATCAGAGTTATCACTGCATCCTTTACATTATTCCTAATTTCTTGGTAGATCAGTTCTCTATCAATCAGAGTTATCACTACATCCTTTACATTATTCCTAATTTCTTGGTAGATCAGATCACTTGAAGAGGACTTACTAACTTCGCTTGATGAAGTCCCCTAGGTTTCCCCTCGAGGTTTAATTCAACATTTGAATTAATTTCGATAATTAATTTGTCCCTAATCAGGATTAACCAAAAGTTACATCTTAATTAGTTCTCTTAGCCTATTTCAGAAATGCCATGCATTTTCTCCTCTTTGTTTTCACTTTTATCTTTCTTTCTCTTTTTCGCTCATATTTCTCAATTGGACGTTTTTTTCAATCTACAGGTCGAGTTTACAATGGCCACATATGAAATGCATATGATGGCTTAATTTTATTTATAAAGATATACATATCTATATAAATGCAAATAAACTTATATATATATATATATATATATATATATATATATATATATATATATATATATATATATATATATATATATATATATAATGTGTTATAAAAAAAAGTTACGTTTTCTTTTATAAAACCTAAGTTTATTGTTTCACCTCATATTTTATTTTGAAACTCATTGAAAACCCTAACATTCTTTTGTTTTGCTTTGTGTTGAATGTGTAGGGTTTAATGGAGGGCGGTGGCATGGAGGAGAGGGACCACAGTGGTGGAGGTCACGGGTGGAGGGAGGCCACAGAGGGCATGGGCGGAGGAAGGCCGCAGAGGGTATGGGTGGAAGGACAAAGGTAAAGGGGACCGTGGAGAGGGAGAGGTAGGGCAGTTGATGGCGCGGGGGAAGCAGAGCTCGTGGGGGTTAGGAGTTGCTCTGGGGAAGGAAGAGGCGGGGGTGTGGGGAGGGGGCAGAGCCCCACCCACATCCCACTTAATGGGGTGTGGGTGGGGGCTCTACCCCCTCCCCACACCCTTTGCAATGACTACAGTGGGGGTTCAAACCCCCACCAATCTTGTAATTTTTTTTTTAACAGTGTTAACCCTCCAATCTACGAATGTAATTTTTTTATTCCTTAATAAATTTTATTTATTTAAATTCTAATATATATATATATATTCAAATATATATACATAGTAAACACAGAGTTTTAATTTATTCAGATTCACAATTAGAGTCTTATAAAATACACACACACACACATATACATAATGAGTAAATGTGAAACAATCCATTTATTGGACAGAATTAAGGGGAGCAATAATTTTTAAATTCATGTAAAAACTATAATTTTGCAATTTAATCAAAATATACAAAATTAAACATATATATATTTTCAATAATAATTTTCTTTCTAAGAACTCAGAGGAATTCTATTTTTTTTAAAAAACAAATATACCAGATTATATACAACAATATTTTTGCTTTTCTCAATTTTCTAAGAGTCAAGAATCTCATAAAAAGAAAAGGAAGAAACCAAATATATTTGCAATTTAAAATGAAAAGAACAACTCTAATGCTTAACTACAACCTATTTTCATTTCTTTCAAATAATAATTTATATTTTCTTGTTTGTTAAAATTACAACTTCGTAACTTTACAAGATTTTCAATTCAATATAACATACAATGCAATGGATTCTAACAAACTTTCTTTATTATTCATAACAACTAAAATCACAACTTTGCTAATAGAGGTATTAGGTATTATACAAAAATCAATATCCTTTTAAAAAAACAAATTCCTTTTCTTCTTCATCTCATAAATGGTAAAATTTAAATGAACGAACTATAATTATCAATATAAAGAAAGAGGTTTTCTCACATCTTTATAAAACAAAATATTACAACAATAGAGAGAGAAGTTCTCCTCTTTGAAACCAACAAGGATGAAATTCTTATTAAGACCAAGCTCTCCTCAAGAGCCTTAAGAGTAAAGGAAAATAAAATATTTTTCGCAAACAAGAAAATTTTAACTTCACTCTCAACTCCATGAAAACCTGTATAACACACAAGGGAAAGAAACACCACACATCCTGCTCTCCTCCCTACAGTAGACCCGCAACAGGGTCACTCCCGAGCTAGGGATATCATCCACACACATAGGGAATCCAAATCCACTTTACAACAAGGCAAAACAACATCCCAAAACACAAATACACCCATGGATATTTACAACACACAACTCAACCAAAGTGAGTTTAAAAAGGGGTAGGAGAGTGGAAACACTCAACTCTAGAGTGCCACCCTTCAAAATATTTCAACACAAATTTCCTCATGGCCTCAAGCCAAACATATTAACAAAATTTTCAAGGAGTCGATAATTTGGCTCTCAAGCCATGTGACAAATTTACTCAAAAATTACATAAAATACCCTCAAGGCTTTCAACATCTCAAAATAAGGCAATGACCTTGAGGAGGATCACTCCTCCCATACCCCACACTTAATGAGCATTTTCTCCCAAATGGGAGAGGCTCTTTCAACACCCTACTAAACATTCCCCACAATAATAAGATATAACACAAGAAAAATACATCTCACACATTCATCATGCAACAAATTAAATATTCAAGGGGAAGACCTTAGCCTTGAAAACCAAACTTTAAAGCCCTAATAATAGAAAAAGTTGATGTAGAGCTCCTCTAAAGTCTCCTCCAACCTAAGCCACCAAACTCCCTCTATCCTTTTTCCCAAAAAACAATTTCCAAGAATCAAAATTCTCAAAAATTCAACAACCCTTCTCCCTATCCCAAGTGGGATTATAATAAGCCCAATCCATGAGCTTAGAGGAATGGGGAGGTGACACTTGTCACCTCCTCACTCTTCCTCACCACTACTATTGTGTCCCAAGGGATGGGTGTTGACACATGTCACTCACCCATCCGTAAAGTCTTCCTCACCCCTTACCACATGTCCCCTCTCCAACACATGGGAGAGAAAAGGGGAGTTAAAGAGGGAAAGGGTGACACATGTCTCCCTTTCCTTTCCTCTCATGAAGGACCACACAACTCCATGGGGACTCTCACCAATTGTGAGAGAGACTTGAAGTCAAGTCTTCCACAATTGGTGGATCTTGGAGTCATCTCTAGCATTGGGAATTGAAAAGGGATGGGCTTGAGTGTTGATACCACTCATCCTATCTCTCCCATGCCTCCAAATTCGTCACTTAATTTCAGTGTGTAGTTAAGGTGACCATACAGAGGTTTACCAAGGGTTACCCAAGTCAAAAGGGACCCTAGACCCATGGGGTATATCCCAGGGTCAATTTTAACCTAGTTAGAACACCAAGGGTCAAGTTAAAACACAAGAAAAGGGTCTCTAAAAATTTAAAATTTGAAAATAAAATTCAAAGACAAATCTTACAACACATGATAATTCAAATTAAAAGAGGGTAGACATAATCCATTCAACCTCATGCAAATTAACATTACAACATTACATCATACACAGAGTTGATCTTGGTTCCTCGTGGAACCAGATCGGCTTCACAAGGGATTACAACATATGGTGTGGGATGATCTCTAGTATCTATGGTTTGTTAGAATACCTGCGCACTCAATTGCAAAGTTAATTTCACATATAAATATCATAGCCAAAGAAATTTAAAACATGCATTCCCATAAAATACCACAAGTTCTCTTAAGCATAAAGGAAATCACATTACAATTTTCTAACTAACATCACTCAATTAGTTTTCCTTTAATATAAACATCTATCTAACATCACCCAATTAGTTTTCCTATAAAATAAACATCTATCTAGCATCATCTAATTAGTTTTCCTATAAAATAAATATCTATCTAACATCACCCAATTAGTTTTCCTTTAACATAATAAAGTCCAAAAGTTTAGGAATCCGGGATCAACAGTCTCACAAGTATAAAAGTATCAGCTATAGTAGGGTAAATAGTCACATGGACAGAAATAAAAAAGGTAGGCCTCACATCCTCCCCCCTAAGACTGTACTTCCTCCTGGAAGTCATCAAAGAGGTGAGGATAAAGAGTTGTCAATCTCGCTGCATCCTCCCATGTTGCAGTGACCTCGTCATACATGTCCCACTGGACCCTAACCTAGTCCAGCTCTCGACCTCAAAGGCCCAGCATCTGACAAGCCAATATGCAAATTAGCTCCAAAGCCAGTTGTCCATCTACCTCTACCTAAAGAGCACTCCAATCCAATACGTGAGATAAGTCAGAGATGTAACGACATAAAACTGAAACATGAAAAATATCGTGGATACGCGATAGGCTAGGTGGCAAGGCTAGGTGATAGGCTACAGGTCCTATCTGCTCCAATATCTCAAAAGGTCCTACAAACTGAGGTGTGAGCTTAGAGCCCTTTCCGTAACAGATTGGACTCTTGTGCGGTCGTACTCTCAAAAATACCCTGTCACCCAGTGAGAAGCTCCGATCAGTTCTCTTAGCATCGGCATACTTCTTCTGTCTATCTTGTGCCTCCTGAAGTCTTTATCTAATTAGTGTAACTTGCTGCTCCATATCTTAAACTATCTCTGGACCAATGGTGACCTTGTCCTCTATCCGATCCCAACTCAATGGTGTCCTGCATGGTCTACTGTATAAACATTAGAAAGGAAGCACACCCAACGAGCTATGATGCCCATTATTATAGGCAAACTCAACCGGATATAGATACTCCTCCCATCTAGACTGATGGTCCATAACATACATATGAAGCATGTCTTCCAACACCTGATTAACTCTCTTTGTCTATCTGTCAGTCTCCAGATGGTAAATTGAACTGAAGTTGAGCTGAGTGCCCAATGCCTGCTGTAAGGCTCTCTGAAAAGTTGAAGTGAAAACTAAGTCTGTCAGAAATGATGCGGCGTGGTACTCCATGAAGTCTAACAATTTGATCTAAAAACACTCTCACCACAGATGGTACATTGTACGTCGTGCGTACAGGTGAGAAATGTGCCACCTTGGTCAACTTGTCAACTGTCACCATGATGGCATCATGGCGACGTGATGACATAGGTAGACCAATGATAAAATCCTTGGAAATGGTGTCCCATTTTGACTTAGGTATCTCGTGAGGGTACAACAGTCCTGCTGGATGTTGATGCTCGGCCTTAACCCTCTAACACTCAAGGCAACGAGCAACATATTCTGCAATGTCTCGTCTCAATCCAGCCCAATGATATAACTATCACAAATCAGCATGCATCATCTTCACTCCTGGGTGTGTTGCATAAGGTGCCCGATGAGCCTCTAAAAGAATCACTACATGCAGATCACCCACACGGGGTACATAGATACGCTGTCAATGTCTAAGCAAACCATCAGACTCAAGGGAATATCCTGTGAATTTTCCCTTAAGGGCCCTCTAATTCTAAATTTCCTGTTGTACCTCAAGAAACCACTCGTCCTCATGCAGATGCTATAAGATACGCTCTCTCAAGTCCACCCTCAATGTCAAGGTCAGGATTTTATGGCACCTTCAAGTCAAGGCGTCAGCGACCACATTCTCCTTCCCTTTGATGTAGTGAACATCAAAGTCATACTCGCATAAGAACTCCGTCCAACACCGCTGGCAGGCATTCAAATTTGGCTGTGTGAATATGTACTATAAGCTATGGTGATCCGAATGGAGTTCAAAGCATCAACCTAAAAGGAAGTGTCTCCAATGAACAAGAGCATGAATAACTGCTGTGAGCTTTAAATCATGAGTAGGGTAGTTTAGCTCATGTGTCTTGAGTTTACGCGATTCGTATGCAATCGCTCTACCACCCTACATAAGCACGGCTCCCAAACCCTCTAATGATGCATCTGTGCAAACAACAAAATACTCTGCAGGATCTAGAACTGCTAATATGGGAGCACTGGTAAGATGCTCCTTGAGGACCCCAAAGGCCCTCTCACACTACTTGGTCTAAGTGAAACCTTTCCCTTTCCACTGAAGGGAAGTGATGGGATGCGCTAACCTGGAAAAGCCTTCAACAAATTTACGATAATAACCAACTAATCCCATAAAACTCCTGACCTCTATCATGCTGGTGGGTGTTGGCCAGTCCTAAATTGCTCTAATCTTCATTGGATCTACGGAGATGCCATTGCCTGATAAGATGTGCCCCAAATACTGCACCTCTGTTCTGAAGAAGGTACACTTCGCTAGGTTGCCAAAAAGCTGCTGCTCTCATAAGCACTGCAACACCTAATGCAAATGATCCACATGTTCCTCCTCAGTCCATGAATAGATCAAAATATCGTCAAGAAATATGATCACAAACCGATCCAAGTAAGTGCAGAACACCCCGTTCATGAGACTTATGAACACTGCAGGGGCATTCGTCAAACTAAAGGGTACCACAGTGAACTCGTAATGGCCATATCTAGTTCATAAAGTAGTCTTATGAATATCTACCTCTGTGATGCACAATTGGTGATACCTAGATTTTAGATCAATTTTTGAGAACACTCTGGCTCCCTGCATCTAATCAAAGAGGTCGTCAATCCTAGGTAGAGGATAACGGTTTTTCACCGTCACCTTGTTCAACTGCCTGTAATCCATGCATAATCAAGGAGACACATCCTTCTTCTTTATGAAGATAACCAGTGCACCCCACAGTGAAATGCTAGGTTAGATGTGCCCATTCTCAAGTAACTCCTCTAACTACAGTTTAAGTTCTGTAAGCTCATGTGTAGTCATCCTGTAGGGTGCATGAGACACTGGCTCTGCACCTGGCACTAAGTTGATGTGGAAATCAACCTCTCTGCGTGGAGGCATACCTGGTAATTCTGGCAGAAATACGTCGGCAAAGTCTCTCAGGATAGGGTGATCATCTAAAGTAGCCTCAAGCTCATCCACTAATCTGTCACTGACCGTCATAGCAAACATCTGACAACCCTTCCGCATGCAGCACTTAAGTTGCTGAGCAGATATCACACGAGCAGCCATGGGCTTCTGAATGCCCACTATCTCAACTGGTGAACCATGATCATCTAAGAAGCTAATCATCCTTTGGTGACAATCTAGCTTGGCTCTATGAGCCGCAAGCTAGTCCATACCCAAAACTACACCGTAGGATCCTAATGGCATAACCCTAAGGTCACATGATGTAGTGAAGGAACCCAAGGAGATCTCGTAATATCTAACCAAGGTATCTACTGACATCCTGGCCCCAGAGGCCAACTCAACCTCCCACCTAATATCTTGCCTAGAAGCCACCAACTTGCAACATTCCACTAACGATGTAGACATAATAAAATCGGTAGCTCCTGAGTCAAAAAGAATAGAGATGGGAAAATCCCCAATCATACCTACTATCTCAATGACTGAAGCCTAGAAATTAGCCTAGCGGTTGTCAACCACTGCAAACATGCAGTGAGACCTGCCCACATCACCTACAGTCTGCTCAGATCCTCCTGAACGGGGCTGTCCCCCTACTGTAAATCTCTGTGTACACTCCCTAGCCATATGCCCTACCCCACCACATACATAACATAGGCCCCTAGCCTGTAACTGTCCTGACTGAGTCCTACCCGACTGCTGCTGTCCAGTCTGTCCAGTGGACCCCTGTGAGCCTCTGTAAGACTGCTGAGATCTCGTGGGTCCCGCAGATGATCCCTGTTGTCTCTGATCTCTATGCGGGCCCTGTTGCTGCCAACCTTGGTTCTGTCCTCCCTAAACCCTCTGCTCGGGTCTAGACCTCTGCTGATGCTACTGCTACTGCTGCTGTGGAGGCCTAGGAGGTAATGATGAGGAATTAAATCCTCCTCTCTGTGGTGTGGATTGTGGCCTACAAAAGTTTTGTTGTTGCTGATGATTACGGTCCTGAAACTGTGGGCGTGAATTCTGCCCTCATCCTTGAATTTCCTCTATGATAAAAGCCTTTTCGACAGCCTCACTCATAGTCTGAGGGTCTGCCATACATACTGGTCCTACTATCCCATGATTCAGTCCTCTGATGAATTTGTACACTAGGAGTTTCTCGTCATGGAGATACTCTACATAACAAGAAAGCTTAATGAACCGGCTCTCATACTGAGCAACTATGAGTCCTCTCTGGTGTAAATCATGGAACTCATCTATCCGACGTTGTCTATAGTGTTCTGGCAAGTACCACACATTAAAGTGCTCTATGAATATGTCCCATGGGAGGGTATCTAAAGATAATCGGTGCTTGCACTCCTTAGTGTGCCACCAAGTAGCTGCTGCATCTCTCAGAAGGTGTATTGCCACTCATGCTTTCATGTTGCTACCATAAGGTCACAACACAAAGCACCTATCTAAACTAATAAGCCAAGCCTCTGCCACAGCTCCCTTTGTAGCTCCTGTGAAGGTAGATGGGTTGAGCCTAAGCAGGTCTTTGATGGGGTCCCCTCTATCTCTCAGTCCTATAACCGGCTCATCCAACCCATACTCATACAGTCCATGGTGTATCTTCTCTACTCTCATGATCTCATCTCGTCTCGAAAGTCTCGGAGGACTCCTACTCTGTGCACGATAGGTTGACCCTACATCCTCTACTGTAGTATCAGGGATCTCTATGAAAGGCTCCATATGTGGTACCTCTTGCAGATCAACACGGGGCTCCACATGTGGCTCAGCAAGTGACTCAGCATGTGGCTCCTCTCGCAGATCGACACGAGGCTCATCATGTGGCTCTGGAATAACTGGCGGTAACCTCTCTAACATGGCCTACAATGTCTGTAGAATATGTGGACATATGTCAAATACTGGTGGATCTGCTATGACTGCAGGTCCCTGTTCCTTAGTAGAGGAATCACTATGCACCTCCACGGACACCGTGCTGCGCGATCGTGCTCGTCAAACACGTCAGGGAGGCATCCTACAAAATAAGGTAGGCACTAATTAATCAAAGTTGCAGAATAAATAATGTGCCCAAATATGCCCATTGTTTAAACTTGGGCTCTGATACCAAATGTCATGCCCACATTTCCCATACGGTCATGACACACATCACACGTGTCATGTCCACATTTGTCATGTGGTCATGACATGAAATATCAAAAAAATTTCCACGCCTCCCTAGAAACCCCCTCGCACGCGTTAGCGTGCTTGGTGGCATACGCTTAAGGTGTAAACAAATTAATTGTTAGCGGGGTAATTCACACATGTGCGCATACCCAAACGTAAGAAGGCCAACAGGGGGTCATCGCGGCATAGTTAGCATTGCTACGAGGGTTAAACTTACTAACCTTCTAAACCCTAAATTCTGGGAAATTCCGGTAGCATAACGCCTCTTAGGCGTGAGTGGGGCTTATTACACTAACACTAATTCCTTCCAAGAGGTTTCCTGATTGGATTAATACATCTCCTACAACTCTCTAATTACAATGAAATTACAGTTGATTAAGTTAATGGCACATTTTTCAACAAAGTCCAATCGTCTATTTTCCTTCACATTTTTTGAAATTTAATATTAATTTCTCCTCCTAATTTTAGCATTTTCAATGAAGCCTACACATTTGTTCTCCTTCCCGTTATCAAGGTTTTATGATTAATCTTCTCTCCTTCACTTTCTCTGTCAATCAAAGTTATCACTGCATCCTTTACATTATTCCTAATTCCTTGGTAGACCAGTTCTCTATCAATCAGAGTTATCACTGCATCCTTTACTTTATTCCTTATTTCTTGGTAGATCAGTTGTCTATCAATCAGAGTTATCACTACATCCTTTACATTATTCCTAATTTCTTGGTAGATCAGATCACTTGAACAAGACTTACTAACTTCACTTGATGAAGTCCCCTAGGTTTCCGCTCTAGGTTTAATTCAACGTTTGAATTAATTTTGATAATTAATTTGTCCCGAATTAGGATTAACGGAATGTTACATCTTAATTAGTTCTCTTAGCCTATTTTGGAAATGCCACGTATTTTCTCCTCTTTGTTTTCACTTTTACCTTTCTTTCTCTTTTTCGCTCATATTTCTCAATTGGACGTTTTTTTCAACCTACAGGTTGAGTTTACAATGGCCACATATGAAATGTATATGATGGCTTAATTTTATTTATAAAGATATACATATCTATATAAATGCAAATAAACTTACATATACATATATATCTATATATATATATATATGTTTATTTACATTTATATTTCTATGTTTTCTTTTATTATACAAATGAATTTATTTTAATAAATGAATGAAATTATGTTAATAAATCCATGAATTTATTTTAATAACAATTATATCTCTAGGTTTTCCTTTTTATGGTTATATATATATATATATATATAGATATATAAATAATTTTGGTTCATTTAAAAACAAAATGTATATATTTATATACATATATATACATTTTGTTTTTAAATGAACCAAATTTATTTATATATATTTATTTATATTATAATGTGTTATTCATTTAAAAACAAATTTATATATTTATATACATATATATACATTTTGTTTCTAAATGAACGAAATATATATATATATATATATATATATATATATATATATATATATATATATATATATATATATATTTATATTATAATGTGTTATAAACAAAAGTTAGGTTTTCTTTTATCAAACCTTAGTTTATTGTTTCACCTCATATTTTATTTTGAAACTCATTGAAAGCCCTAACATTCTTTTGTTTTGCTTTGTGTTGAATGTGCAGGGTTTAATGGAGGGTGGCGGCATGGAGGAGAGGGACCATAGTGGTGGAGGTTGCAGATGGAGGGTGGAGGTCGCAAGTGAAGGGCACAGGTGGAGGGATAGAGGTAAAGGGGACCACGGAGAGGGAGAGGCAGGGCGGTGGATGGCGCGGGGGAAGTAGAGCCCGCGGGGGTTAGGAGTTGTTGCGGGGAAGGAAGAGGTAGGGGTGTGGGGAGGGGGCGGAGCCCCCACCCACATCCCACTTAATGGGGTGTGGGTGGGGGCTCCGCCCCCTCCCCACACCCTTTGCAATGACTATGGTGGGCATTCGAACCCCCACAAATCTTGTAAAAAAATTCAAAGACAAATCTTACAACACATATCATAATTCAAATTAAAAGAGGGTAGACCTAACCCATTCAACCTCATACAAATTAACATTACAACATTACATCATACACAGAGTTGATCTTGGTTCCTCGTGGAACCAGATTGGCTTCACAAGGGATTACAACATATGGTGTGGGATGATCTCCAGTATCTGTGGTTTGTTAGAATACCTGCGCACTCAATTGCAAAGTTAATTCCACATATAAATATCATAGCCGAAGCAATTTAAAACATGTATTCCCATAAATACCACAAATTCTCTTAAGCATAAAGGAAATCACATTATAATTTTCTAACTAACATCACCCAATTAGTTTTGCTTTAATATAAACATATATCTAACATCACCCAATTAGTTTTCCTATAAAATAAATATCTATCTAACATCACCCAATTTGTTTTCTCTTAATACAAGCATCTATCTAACATCACCCAATTAGTTTTCCTTTAACATAATAAAGTCTAAAAGTTCAGGAATCTGGGATCAACAGTCCCACAAGTATAAAAGTATCAGCTACAGTAAGGTAAATAGTCACATGGACGGAAATGAAAATGGTAGGCCTCACAGACCACGATACCTAAGCACCCTAGGCCCTCCTTTAGCCCTACTCAAAATTTGTGTTGTTAGCTTGGGCCCTCTAAGACATCCCTATTGTCGGCCTTATGTGGTTTAACTGTCTAGAAATCAATGAGAATGCATATAAAAGTAAATTAAGTCATTCATTTGTAGATCTCTATGCTCTTGCTAACTTCTTCCTAAGATTCTTATGCTCTCTTATGCTCTCCATTCTATTCTTAAGCTCACTATTGTGGATTATTGTTGTGGTACTAACTTATTACAGGTCTTGTGTTCAGATCTTAGAGGCTACATCAACTTCTTGAGTCAAGTTGTGACACCTTCTACAAGCATACAAGGTTATTTCATGCTCATGGTGACTTTATTCCTTCATGCTTTTTTTTAGCATTCCATTCTACATTGGATTTTCCTCTACCCTCCTAGGGAATGCACTCTTTGTTAATCATCTTTTCTAATGTGGAGGTGGAAACACCATTCACAGGGCTTGACTGAGGAAATCTCCTAAATAGCACCTAGCCTTTTCCCTCTTTTCATGTGTATAGGTCAGATGGATAGATTTTGGAAAGTGATATCTAAGAAGAAGACTAATCTTGCTTGTGTAGACCCGACATAGTTAATAGTTCTTGAAAAGCCTAATTTGGGACTAGGGTGCCCAAGTGCCCCTATCTTAGGCATTTTGACCTCTGAGAAATTTTTTTGAATTGTTCATTGGCCTTTGTTGGTCCTTTGGCTACTAGGTTTTAGGTACCAATAGTCTGTTGTACTCATATCTTTGATAGCTGGAGTTTTATGTCTTGATCCTAGCTTGATTGATAGGATTTGGGTTAATTGATTCTCTATACAACAAAAGGGAAGAATCCTTGTATTTTGTCTCTCCTCTTAAGGTAGAAGCCAAGTTCAATTTGTGCCCTGAATGTTTTGTAGAAGAGGGTTTGACCTAGTCTGATCTATTGAGCTAGTCTATCTTTCCTATGTTAAATTTTGGTGAACCTGTTGTTTCTTACATTTTGGCATCCTTCTTGCATCAGATCTGAGATAATTTATTCCTTAGATCTGGTTATATTTCATTTATTCATCATTTTCCATAGTTATATAGCTTAAATTTGCATTATTTAATTAATATAGTGTTTGTAAAAACCTTGCATTTTTTGGAAAATTTAGCTAATCTTCAACCAAGGGTTTGTATATCAGTATGTTGTTTCAAATATTGTTGCATTATTGGATTTGTAAATTTGCATTGAAGAAGTGAAAAAAATTAAGCATTTTGGGCTTAAAAAAAGGTGTATTTGTGCATTGTTCTCATTGTATGTGTTATAGATCATCATTAAAAGGTTTAAAGCTCTAATTTTTACATCAGATATGAGTCATATTGTAGTTGATGATCATTTCATGGTGTGGAATCTTGCATTTGAAGGTCTCATTTGCTAGGGTTTTGGTGAAAAAATTGCATTTTAGAAAACCTAGTCAGTGTCAAAAGCCTAGGGTTTGTAATTAAAGTCTTGTTTCAGATTTTGCTTATGTTATAAATATTCCAAATCTAGTCTTGCATTGTTATTTCATGTCATAAATTTCATTTGTATTCAAAAATAAGGCTTGGATTGAAAAATTTTGGTCTAGAAGTGAGCATTTAAAATCTAGGGTTTGATGGTAAAACCCTAGCTAGTCTTGTATTTAGTGAATCTTTCTCAAAGCAATGTGTTATAACTAATTGTTACATTTAAGTGGATATATTATTTAGGAACTTATTTCACACATACTATACATCCTACACTTGCAAGACTAAGTTTTTGTGGTTACCAAGACTATCACAATTTTTGGAAGCCCCAATTCTCTTGCTCTTATAGGTCTCTTATTGCAATATTATTCTCATCTCGGTGATACTTGATTAATATGCAAATTTGATTGTATATTGCTGTTCCAAAGACACTTCATTATGGTATCTTCATGTTATTTCTCTTTGATATCTTTGCATGCATATATCAAAGATCTTGAGCACTTATACAAATTCATTAATATGTATCCTTATGTATTAGATATTGATGTATTTAAAGCCTCTTTATTTGAAATCCTTGGTTACATATATGATTTTGATAGCTTCATAACCCTCATGGGTGAGTATCCTTCAATATTAGAATATCTAACTAAATTCATCTCCATGAATAGTCATGAGAACTTAGATAATGATGGTGATAGTTCTTCTCATACTTCTATTTCTACCATAGTACATGAGGTTTCTATGGCTCATCCTTAGGATCTCCCACCTTCAGTAGAATATCCAAGTATCTTGGAAATCACTAAGGACATGAAGACCTTTAATCTTCCTCCTTTGATTGAATGTTCAAGTACCTTGGATATCACTAAGGATGTGAAGACCCTTGGTATGTCTCCTTCGGTTGTATGTTCAAATCCCTTGGACACTATGGAAGATACAAGTTGTTATGTTAGAAAATGTCCCCTTGGGGATTTTCCCTCCTAAGGTTTAGGTCCCGGGTCCTTTAGAATGCATTTAGGTCATATTGCACATTAATTATGACTTTCGATGAAGAAACCCCTGAGTTTTATGGCAAATGGAATGTAGGGGATGTACTTATGTTGAATCCTACCTAAAATAGGGGGGAGACCTTGGGTGTCCATGCTCTAGTCCTTCCCTATTTTAGTTTAGGACCTATTTTCATGTGTCAATTATATGACCATTATTAGGTCCTATGCCGACACCTCATGTTTGAATTATGAATTTCTTGGTAGAAAGTTGTTTAGTTTCATATATAAGCATGTTTAGGCATTCATTTATAAACTAGAAGATGATTATGAACTTTAGGCATACTTGTGATTTCAAGATATTTGTTGTGGCAAGAGCAGAGCATTGTTATTGTGTTTGTGATTGCAGATTTGACTCCATCTTCTCATGTGATTGAAGAGCCTTCATTTATGTGAGATCTACACTACAAGGTGATATATATTGTGTTTTCTATCATTTATCATTTGGATTTTACCTTTATCCCATAGGAATATGCACTATTTATCTGACAACGATGTTTGGAAGACTTGAATGTCTCTCCAGGGCTTGACCAAGGCAAGCCTCTAAACACTGCAACCCCCAACCCACTTTTTTGTGATTGCAGGTTACAGGTTTTAGAAGCAAAAGAAGTGGAGTTGTAGAGAAGCATTACAGACTATTAGAAGTGCAGAGCAAAGGAGAAAATTATGGCTTGGACTAGGGCACCCACTCATTAGTCCTCTAGATTCTGAAGTGGTGAAATCTCTATGACATTAGGATTAGGTTGCAGACATTCTTCAGAGATCCCAACAAAAGAAGGTACATTGGACTAGGGTGCCCACTCATTAGACCTGAACTTTTCTACACAATGAACTTCAAAATCTGGTATGTATTTGATTGTCATCTGATATCTCTTTGTGTGATAATTTTCTGTAATTTGTCCATTTGTTTACGATTTTATGAAATTAGGGTTTTGAGCATAATTGGACTTAATTAAACAACAAGTTCACATAGTTCCAGTCTTCCCCTATGTTTCAAGTGACATGAGATCTATAGTAGAGTTCTCTACTCGCATGAATGCCCTTGAATGTTTAGTGGTGAAAGGAGGATCAATATAAACCCTTCAAATCATCAAACTCCCTCATTTTCCCTCTTTTTACACAAAATTTTGGAGAAACCATGTTTTTAATGAATTTTGCACCTTGTTGAGTGTTATACTTCAAACTTTCATTCATTCATTTCATTTTCATCTTATTGCATTTGAAAAATTACAAAAAAATTGAAAAATTGGTATTTTTGGTTTGCATTTTCAAATAATTTGAATGAGCTTGCATTTACTTTCATATAAATTCTATCATTATCATCAGATCTGATTTGATTTACATAAATTCATCATTCATCATTCATGTACATTGCATTTTCATGATTAACTTGTTAAAAATTGCTTGAAATTGTGCATGTTTTCATATAACCTATTTTTGCATTAGCTAGGGTTTGAAGTCAAAATATTGTTTCAGATTTTACTACCCTTTCAAAACACTCATTAGGACTGATTTCTAACTGTAATATTTTATCATAGTAGTTTTCTTGCATAATTTCATGTCTAGGGTTTGAAAACCTTGCATTTTCACTAGATTTGGCCTTATCGTCTCTCTAGAATTGCATCATAGGTGTGTTGTGAAGATATTTTATGAACTAATTGAATGATATTAGGGTTATAATCTTCTACTCCTTCTGAAATTATTTACAACACCCTTTCTATTAGGTAGTTACAGTGAAAATTGGTGAAAAATTGCATATTTTAGGTGTATTTTCACTGGGTTTTGACTTGTCATCATTATAAGATTGCATAAGATGTGTGTTGTGAAGGATATTGCTGGCTTATTGGACTGATATTAGACATATTATTTGCTTCCCCTCATCATTTTCCTTACAACACCTCTTCTTTCACTTGTTTCCATTGAAAAAATTTGAAAAAATCAAGCATTTTAGATCATTTTAACATATAGTTTTGCACTTGTTTCTTGCATAACTTTTGAAAAGCTTTTAAAATCTGGTTTTTCATTGATTTTAAAACATATACACATGGCATATTCATGTTATTCTTCTTTGGAATCTTTGAATGAGTATATCCTCAATTTTGAAAATTTCTCTAATTTCATTAATGAGAATCCTCATGTTCTAGAGCACATAGCTTCTGTAAGTATTATTGATGTCTCTATATGTTCTACATATGAGCTGAAATTACTTTGTTATATACATGATTTGAATAGCTTCACATTACTCATAGGAGCATATCCTTTGATATTAAAAGATTTAACTAAATTCATTTGTAGGAATACTCATGAGAAAGGGTAGTGTGAAAATTCTTTTTCCATTAATACTTTTAAATCAATAGCTAAAAAATATGATGATGATGATGATTCCACAGGTTAGCCTACTTCTCCTATAGTTGAATGTCCAAGAGCCTTAGATTAGTTGACTACGGACAACTCTATTAATGATACAATACCTAATCTTCCTAAGAAACACTGTACCTTCCTCTCATTCCAATGCTCTCCCTAGCCAAGATGTACCATTAGTGGATGAGAAAAGGCAACTCACATTAAATCCTATAGGGATTGATGTTGGGTATACTCGAGAGGAAAACAATGTTAATTCAATATTCACTAATAGACTTTGTAGCAATATTCCTAAGATGGTTGTGTGGGGGGCACCTAGTGCACCTTCTTGCTTAAAACTAGTGATTACGGTTCAAGGTGTTCAACAACCATCTCGACCCCTGGATTACTTTTTAAACTGTGCAAGACAAATCATGCAAACAAATCTAGGTGTTCAAAATGTGTCGCAACAACCACACCACAATGTGATTGCTCACACATAAAACACCCATAATAACAAGCAAAGAAAGCGAGCACCTCATGTACCTATCTCTCTTCCATGTTCTCAACCTATGCTCCCCCCACCACTTCATCTTACTCATAAAAATGATCAAGAATATTATCTTGTTGACCAAATTTGCGCTACTCTAGCTAATATCTTTCTTTGGGATTTAATACAAACATCACCTACATACCATGGAATGTGAAAGGAAGCTAGATGTGCGGAAAATGCTTCCTACACTAATCTAATGAGGAGAGGGCTATGCAAATTCAAATTATTCCTTACAACTATAGCAACATAGAACATCTAAACATGATATTGTAGCAACATACATGAACCAGAAAGAAGACAGAATAAGAGAGACAGTGATATACAATGGGGAAAACCCTTATCGGGTGAAAAATGCCACACTTAGAAACTTGCACAATGTATTAACAAATCTGAAAGAATGTTTACAATACACTTGTAATGCAAGCTTCAATGGTCTTTAACACTTGTATCTGGGTTCAATCTAATAGCAAAACAATACCTGTAAACCTGTAACACAAACTCCATCTCCAAGCAGCTGTTTATATAGAAATTACAAGGCAAAATAGGTCCTATCTTGGGATGGGCATCCAACTTGGCCTCATGGCCCAAAATCTATGCCTAAGGACACTTGGTCAACATTGTAGAATGTGCCTAACACTTGTTCACAGCTCCCATCCCAAAGAGGTCACATTTTTCCAAAATGGGCTATGATAGATGCTCTTACGACACTTCCAACCATCATAGAATCTCTCACAGCAGTTACAACTTACAGCTGTAAGAGAATCTGTCATACACAGGCTATAAATAGCATATTCTCTTACAACATGTTATAGTCCACCTTGGGGCACCCAAATATGCATTTTTCAAAGATGCTTCATGACACATGTCCTCACCTATCTTACAATCATCTATTTCTGACTCTTACATGTCATAGATTCTGTCATAGGAATCTGTCATAACCATTTCAGACAATATTCCTTTACACAACATGGAAGATGCCGACACATGGCAAAATGCTCCTACCACAAAGTGGGATGCCTATCTCCTTATGTGGGGACAAAATTACAAGTTGTCATATTCCATGTAGGATTAACACATCACCATGCCACATCCCACAATATGACAATATGGAATTTACAAATATTTACAACATAGACAATTAAATAATAAATAAAAACATTAATAATGTAAGAAATTACCAAGGTTGAGACACCTTAATTCCCAACATTCTCCCACTTGTCGAACACCTTGTAAGAGCCAATAGAAAAATAGTATTTAACTACTATAGGCTGAGAGGCCGATAGACTCCGAACACCATCTGAACTTCTCTGTGCCCACTGGCTTCGTCAATGCATCTGCAACATTCTTCAAAGTATCTACCTTCTCCAAATTACCTTTCCATCCTCAACCATGTCTCGCACGAAGTGAAACTGAACATCAATGTGCTTTGTTCTAGCATTGAAAGTTGGATTCTTCGCAAGGCAAATTGCACTCTGACTGTCAAAAATGATCGTGATCTGACCTGCATCAACACCAATATTGGAACACAATCTCTTAAGCCAAATGGTTTCCTTACAAACATGAGCTGCTGCCATATATTTAGCTTCTATCATGGACAAAGCAATAATAGGTTTTCTCTTACTCATCCAACTAATAGTACCACCAAACAGTGTAAACACATAAGAACTGGTGGATCTCCTACTGTCAATGTCACCTGCCCAATCTGAATCCACAAATCCATGAATATCAATAGAATGTGGAGGTCTTGATACATTATTATGATAGAAAATGGAATACTTGGAAGTACCCCTCAAATATCTGAACACTCGCTTAACTGCATCCTAATGAACTCATCCAGGATTAGCCATAAATCGACTAAGGACTCCCACTGCTTGGGCAATGTTTGGTCTTATGCAGACCATAGCATACATCAAACTACCAACAACACTAGCATAAGGTACTCTGCTCATGTCCTCCACCTCACTAGGAGATTTTGGACAATCCTCAACAGATAACTTTGTCCCCAAAGAAACGGGAACACACAATGGTCTACAATCTACCATGCTGAACCTATCCAACACTGTCTTCACATACTTACTCTGGCTTAACTAAAGTTTTTTGTTGGTTTTGTCTCTTATGATTTCCATTCCTAGAATGTACCTGGTTGCCCCTATATCTTTCATTTCAAACTGTGCTGACAACTAAGATTTAAAATCAAAAATCATATTCTTACCCTTCCCAATGAGCAACATATCATCAACATATAGTACAACAATGAGAATATGATCACCATCAAACTTATAATACACAGCGATCTGATTTCGATCTCACAAATCTAAGTGACAACACAAAGGCATCAAACTTCAAGTACCATCTCCTAGGGGATTGCTTCAAACCATACAAAGACTCTTAAATTTGCAAACCAAATTTTCTTTATCTTTCACCATGTAATGCTCTAGCTGTGACATGTAGATTTCTTCCTCCAAATCAACATGAAGGAAAACTATCTTCACATCCATCTGTTCTACCTCCAAGTCATAAGTTGCTGCAAGAGACAATAGGAATCGAATGTATGTCAACTTTGCAATGGGAGAGAAGATCTCACCATAATCTATACCCTCCACTTGTGAATACCCCTTCGTAACCAATCTGGCCTTATACTTCTCAACACTGCCATTTGTACCAAATTTCTTCTTGAACACCCATTTGCATCCAACGGGTTTCCATCTAGGAGGCAAAGGCACCAAGTCCCAAGTTTGATTCTTTTCCAAAGAAGCCATTTCATCCTCCATGGCCTCCTTCTAGGAACCTACATCTTTCATGCCCATAGCCTCTGATACAGTTCTAGGTTCATCACTGTTAGTAAGCAAAGCAAAAGCACAACCAGAATCAAGCAATGTAAAACCAAACCTTTCAAGTTGCTTTCTTATCCATGTAGACCTCCTCAAGAGCTAAGGTTGAGGTTCAACTTCTTCATCTGAGCTTTCAAAGCTGCTAGATCTCTCCTCATCATCAGGTCCAACATTGTCTTTCTGTTCAGTCTTCTCATCCCGGATTAGAGCATTAGAATGCCGTAAAATGGATTCTTAGGTATTTGAGAGGTACATCCAATAAACACTTATGTTTTGGGGGCTCTAATACTGATTTAGTAGGCTATGTAGACTCAGATTTGGCAGGAGATATTGATACCAGGCGGAGTACTACAAGTTATGTCTTTACTGTAGGTGGAACAGTAGTGAGTTGGATTTTTAGGTTGCAAAAGGTGGTTGCTTTATCCACCACAGAGGCAAAATATGTAGCTGCCACAGAGGCTAGCAAGGAGATGATATGGCTGTAATCTTTCATGAAAGAATTGGGCACACAATAGGTTCACAGTTATTTGTTTATAGATAGCTAGAGTGCCATACATCTTGCAAAGAATTCTGCCTTGCATTCAAAGACCAAACACATACAGTTGAGGTATCACTTCATTTGGTTAGTGTTGGATGATGGACAGTTACAACTGGCCAAGATACATACAGATGACAATCTAGCAAATATGTTTACAAAGGCAGTAACAAGGGAGAAGCTAAGCTCCTCTTCAGCTTCGGTTGGTCTTCTAAACTAAAAACAACCAAAAATAGAACAACAGAGTCTAGGGTGCTTATTCCAGTGGGAGCTACAGGGTCAGTGGTGTTATGATCAGTCTCCAAGTGGGAGATGCTATGGTGTGGAGTCTGATCAGTCTCCAAGTGGGAGATTGTTGTTATATGGAGCCTAATCAGACTTGGAGGTTATATTTACCCCACTTTTATCGGCGCGGTTTCCCCCCAAATTCCTACAGGGTCAAGGGGCAGCGCCCCTTGCGAGGGTTTGGGGGCAGCGCCCCTGGTGCATTCCCTGTCGCGATACGGGGCAGGGTCGAGGGGCAGCGCCCCCGTGGGGGCTCGAGGGCAACGCCCCTGAAACCTCACATGGTTTTTTATTATTTTATAATGCACCGGGAGTTATTTTTCATTGATCGACATAAGAAAACCCTATTTTTTGTAAATGACAAAAAGCTTGATAAAAAGTAGCTAAGGGTTAGGGTTTTGATTCTTGTATTGTAGCATTTTGCAGTGGTATTGAGTTGCAGGGATTGCTGATTGTATTTAGTTTTGATTTACTGGATAATAATATTGGACTCTCTATTTGGTGGATGTAGCCCGAGTTTGGGTGAACCATGTTAAAACTTGTCTCTTGCTATTATTATTTCTATGTATTTCCATTCCTCTGTTTAATCTTTATTTGCATTTAATTGATATCTTCTTTCGGCTAACCCTAACATGTCGGAAGTGCAGATCAAAGAAGAAAATTAGGTCTTGGACTAATGTGCATGCTCATTAGTCCTCCAAATTCTGAAGCAGTGAAATCTTTGTGACAGTAGGATTAGGTTGCAGACATTCTTCAGAGATCCCAACAAAAGAAGGTACACTCGACTAGGGTGCCCGCTCATTAGTCCCTAACTTTTCTACACAACAAACTTCAAAATCTAGTATGTATTTGATTCTCATTTGATATCTCTGTGTGCAATCATTTTTTGTAATTTGTATATTTGTTTATGATTTTACAAAATTAGGGTATAGAGCATAATTGGACTTAATTGAACAACAAATTCACACAATTCCAATCTTCCCCTATGTTCCAAGTGATAGGAGATCTGTAGTAGAGTTCTCTACTTAGTTGAATGTCCTTGAATGTTTAGTGGTGAAAGGAGGATCAACATAAACTATTAAATCATCAAACTCCCTCATTTTTTGTCTTTTTACACTAAACACAAGCATCAACAATTTTCTTAACAACACTTTGTCTTCCCTTTATTCCAATGCTTCCCCTTCAAAAGATGAAGCATTATTGGATGAGGAAAGGTCTCTTGCATTAAACCACTTGGGGATGGATGTTGAGCTTAATCAAAAAGGAAATAAAGTTAATTCAATTATTATTAATAGACTTATTCCACACACTAAGGGGATAGTGGATAAGTGTACTAATGTTCCTAAAATTATTGTGCATGAGGTTCCTAATACAACTACTCATGTCAAACCAATGATTACGATTCAAGGTGTTCAAGGTGTGTCACAGCACTCCCACTACGATGTGGTTGCTCACACATATAACACCCGTAATAACAAGAAAAGTAAGAAAGAACCACATGTGCGGGTCTCTCTTCCACCTTCTCAGCCTATCCTACCTCAATAACCTCGCTAACCTATGAATACTAGTAAAGAATATGCTCTTGTCGAGTAGCTTCGTGCTACTCCAGCTAATATATCTCTATGGGAATTAATACAAACATCACTTGTATACCATGGAATGCTCTAAGAACCTTTACAAAAGGTGATTGTTCCACCCACTATTCAACCAAATGATGTAGCATCTTTGTTTAGTTGTATGCAGGCAACAACATCTGATATATAATTTCAACAACATGAGCTACCTCCCATAGAGATTCAACAACAAAATGAGCCTCTCATGATATATGTGGTCTTCAATTTAAAAAGACAATGAGGTGAACTATGAATGATGGTGGATCATGTCTTAATGTTTTTTGGAAAAGATTTGTTACATAAACTTAACATTGATGATTTTTAAATCCAACAAGATAAAACAACACTCCATGTCTTTGATAATGTCGATAGGCAATCATTGGGTACTATTACTCTACCTCTTAGGGCTAGACCTATGACATTGCCTACCCTTATCCATGTCATGCCTAACACTCTTTCATACAATCTTCTTTTTGGTAGAACCGTGGATTCATTCCATGAGGGCAGTTATGTCTACCCTCCATCACTCAATAATGTTCATCTTTCAAAATAAACTACACACAATTGAAGCCAACACAACTCTAGATAGTTGCTTGAAAATAGAAGTGAGACATAAAACTCCCTTGATTAGTTTGATCCCTTCTTCAACACTATCCTCTACTTCCACCAAACGTATTGGTCAATATAGTGTTGGTCCTTCGAATGTGTTTTTTGGTGCTGATTGGGGTTCATTAGATTTTACACCCTCCTTTGTAGGTGAATATAAAATCTCACCCTCACACCCTAAGACCTCAAAGTTAAATACAATTTCTTCAACACAATATCATACTCCTACAAAGATTAAACATAAATTTAATGATGATGGAACCTTTCAAAAGGATGAAAATTTCCACCTTTTCCTATAAGAATGGTGGCTGCTTGGGATAAAGTATCATCTCATTCAAATGAATCATCTAGATATAATGCATTTCATGGTAATTAAGCGGTCTCTTTAGATTTCAACACCAATGGGATAGTTGAAACAAAGTGTCACCCTCCACACCATGATAGAAAAAATGATGATCCTTCTTCTTCAACATATAATCATAATTCTCAAAATAAAGCTAGCCTCATGACCCCTCTTCGTCCTTTGGTCTTAGGGAAATGTTATGGGCGTGGATTCAAAATTATTTCAAAACTTGGATACAATGGAAATGGGTTAGGATGCAAAGAGAAAGAAATTAAGGTACCTGTGGAACCAACACTACACTTATTTAAAGTAGGTTTGGGTTTCTAACCTTCTCCTACATTCTCTCCACCATGTCCTCATGAAGCACAAATTCCACCTACTCTGGTTAAATCTCCCATTGAATCTAATAAAAAAAGATTAATTCATTCTCCAAAAAAATTCTCCTCTTCTATCTCAACAAAAAGGTTTTCTTCCTACTCCCCCTATATATTCTCAAGAGTTTTTGTTTGCGAGTCTTCTCAAAGATGGCTCAATCACTCTTCCTCCTCTTAAACACAAAAAAAATCATAAAGATAGCAATCAATATCAATATTATGTGTATCATCAAGCACTTGACCATTCCACTAATGAATGTTGACTCTTGAATAGAAAAATTCAACAACTTCAAACAAAGTTTAGCTCTAGCACTTCTCACCATGCTTCATGTAGTCCCTAGAGTGCCTTGACTTTCTTCAATCTATGTGGAACCTTGTAAAAATGCTCAACGTCATACCATGACTACACAAGCCATTGTGTATCATGCCTATAAGCATTTCCTTGGTTCTCTCATCTTGGGGGCAACCCCTTGTTGTGATGTAGCTTTTGTAAACACATCTCATTTGGGCCTGTACTTTAGAAAGCTCTCATGCTTGTCTTATGTTTCTTTGTCAATCTACCTCAAAGATAATTGCTCCCTATTGGAGTTAGCAATTTCTTTAAGGTGGGGGCATATATAGTGCTATGTACCTTAGCTTCTTCTTTTTATCTGGATAGTTGTTGATCATCTTGGTTACTACTCTCTCTTGGAAAGGATTATGGAAAGCTTGAAAACAAGATCGAGTCTATCTTGTTCTCCTAGGTTGAAACTTGAAAGCAAGACCTTGAGTCATCTTGTTCTCCTAAATTGAATGTCCTTGTATGTTTGGGAGAATGGTTGGACCACCAACTTGAGTTTGGTAGTAAGGTCACTTTGCCTTCTTATTCTACAAGGCTCTGTGTAATTCCTCTTGTAGGATGTAGCTTTTTCTTTTTCCTTGAGTGGAAACACTTTACTTTTGATATGAATTATGTGTATGATGTGTTTGTACTTCTCCTATGCTTCTTCTTATTTCTATCTAACCTCTTAGCATTCTTCTAAGTTATTGCATCTTGGCGAATGATGCGTGGTGATTGATACATAACTTAGATCAAGGTCTCCTTTGCCATGCTAACTCGAGGTCTTCCATGTTATGTTTTGATATTCTTATTCTATGTGTATTATATATGTATTCTATGTTTACTTTGAACCTTCTATGTTTATGCTTCATGTATACTCTGTGTATTACATGTATGCATTGTGACTTCTTAGGTGTGTGCCTCATTTTATCTAGTGTCTTCTAAGTGCTTCATGTATGTGAATGAATTATGTTATGTGTCTTATGTGTATGCCAATCATCATAGACTCCTAGAATCCTAAACTTGGGGGCATGACCACCCTTTAATTTTAGTATCAATCTTTGGTCTCTATATTTGTTGTGTTTGAATTTTGTCTTCTCCATCCCTTTAGTACGAGTACGTAAGTTTTTACCCACACTAAAGTGGGGGCTAAATGTAACGTCATAAAATGTGTACACCACCATTTTACACCTTGTTTCACTCCTAGATGGGCCTCAAATATTTCCACTTGTTAATTGGGACCTATTTTAATACCTTTTTAAGTATTAAATGGGTAATAATTGAACCCGATGCACGAAGCCCAAAAAGGAACAATAAGGATAGGCTAAGAAGATTTTAAGTGCCTCTTTTCAGGAGTTAAGTGGCTAAAGGACCAAGGCACCCAAGTGCCCTATGCCCTCCTTTAGGCTTGCCCAAAATTTCTACCTTGATAGCTTGGGCCCTCTCAGACATTCCTAATTTATACCTTATGTGGTTCAACTAACCAGAAATCAACTGGAATGCATATAAAAGTAAGTTAAGTCATTCATTTGTACATCTCTATGCTCTTGCTAACTTCTTATTAAGATTCTTATGCTTTCTTATGCTCTCCATTCTGTTCTCAAGCTCTCTATTGTGGATTATTGATGTGTCACTAACTTATTGCGGGTCTTTGGATGTGGATAGTTGGTATTTCGATATGCCAATGAGTGAGGAGCTCAAGGAGGACTATGGAAATTGGTGTAAACCTACAAATGGTCAATCTAACCTAGTGGATTGTGATTCAATAGATTTGATGGTTGTATATAAGACTTGAATAAAAATTAGAGCTAAGATCACGCAAACAAAATCAAATATTTGTGGCAAGGGCCATTGTTCAAACATTTAATTGAGATTAAATTCTTGTAGAAAAGTTTGGTGGTTGCATGTTTTTACATGCACTAGTAGGGTATTTTTGTCTATTCCTGTTAGAAATCTTATATAATGAAGATTGTCTCAACCTATTTAGAAATATATGATCTAATATGTACTCCATGTTTCAAGAAATTAATATGTAACACAGATTGTTACCTTGAAATGAGTTAGAGTTTGATTTCAAGTGGAAATGGGATGTGTTGTCTAAGTGACAACATCTACTCTCAAGCGGTTTATATAGGTGAAGGATCATCATGACTTCGACATATGACAACCTACCAAAGTATTTTTAAATAGTACCTATCAACTAGTGATAAAAAAGAGTAGAGGAGAATACTGTCGATCAAATGAGAAAAAGAATAGAAATCTAGTTGAGTACTAGGATGAGTTGATAAAAGCATGAGTACATGGTATTCTATCTAAATTGTGTATAAAAACACCCAGCAACATTTCCTAATAGGATGTATTTCAAAAATGTTACATGTAGACCTACACTACCATACATACTCTAAAGACGCACTTTATTCATGATAAAATAACCAATTCTTAACCATACATCATGTAGCTTCTACCATAGCAACAATGAGCTATGAGACATTACTACCCTAAACAATAGTCTAACTCCACCACATTCTTATTGCATAAGCCTATGACAATACATTAGTATTTTATGATCATACTTGTTAATAGGATCTTGAACAATCCCAAATATTCTCACTTGGGAGATTTTCATAGCTAAATAACACACCAACAGTAGAAGTTTCCTATGAATGTGCAAGTAAATATTAAAAGTGAAATGACCATATTAACAAGAGTATCAAATGAATTTTGTAAAGTCTTATTTAAGACATTTATCAAAACAAAAAGATTGGCTACATAATTATTATTCACTAGATTCATATTATCTCTTTTGTATATAATATTATTAAATTTTTAAAATATATTAGATTTTTAGAACTTAGAAATTGAAGAGGATGTGGAGGATGATAAACTCTACTTGAGTTCTTTAGGTGCAAGAAATTTCATTGCACAATTCTTTAAATGACTACGTATATCCATATACAAGAAAAATAATCAAAGCGTACTTTTTTAGTAGTAGGTAGATGTACCTCAAAAAAAGTGTATAGAATTTCATCAATATGATGTTTGAGATTACCACATAAGGATTAAAAGAAAATACAATAATTATTAATAATAAGCGTTTTATCCATTTGGGAACATTTAAGTAAATCATTCAAAATTGTTTACAAGTCCATATTACTATGAAATTATTTTTAAAAAGATGTCATAGATAATCAAAATAGGATGATCCCTTAAGGTTAATGGAAATAACTTGGATATGATTTCATATGTTAAATCTATACATGTTGTAATAAAAGATTGTAAATAAACATTAGGATCACTTTTTTCATAATATAGCTAAAATTAAGGTGTCACAAAATCTATTGGCATGATAAGGCTTAGCCTTTTTATAGCCTCTTCATTAGATACAATATTTAATAGGATAGAAGGTTGAAACCCTATAATAAAATTGTATGTGATGTAATAGTGTGAGAGAACTCAAATCTACAATCCCTAATAAGATATAAGGATGAAAACCTAGAGTAGAATTACAGGACATATAAGAATGTTAGGTTAACAAAACAATTTGTGGTAGAACTACCTTTATAGAACAGGCCAATCAAATATATGTAACAAATAAAAAGCATAAATTCACTTAAACACAAATGTTTGAACTAATCATTGTAATAAATACACAGGGATTAAATAAGAGGATAGAACATAGTTTTAAGATCAATTGTGAAGAAATAATGTTGATACTGTTTTGGATCACTTCACTTCTATGAAATAATTTATTGCCTCAACGAAACAGGTGTCTAAATATTTTACTTATCTAAAAAACATTATGGCCCAATTTGAACCTTGTGAGTTTGATCCTAACGACACCAAACTTAATTTGTTATACAAGATTGATTTGTAAACTTAAATATTACTAGAGCAAATATCTTAAATATATCTATATTAAAAATTTGGAAAATATATTCTTTAAAATAATTATTATTTCAATATGATAAATTCAGCAAGATTGGTTTGATAGAGCAAGGTTGCTGAGCTTTGTTCCCCTCGAGAAATAGCGATGAACATAATGGTCAAAAAATTTTGTAACGAAACCATGTCCATGGACTTGAAAACTAGAAGAAAAGCTTGTTCAGCGATTCATAATGCAAAGAAAACCACAGAGAAACATTCAACCTACTATATTTCATACAAATTTTGTTATTCATTTAATTTTGGTTCCATTCCACTTTTAAAATGTTCGAGAACTTTTCTTGCAACACTTTTCTTTGCCACTTCTTTCTTTATATTTTCAGCCTTTCCAGCCACCACATCATCTATAAGTACTTCCACAGCTATCTTTTCCCCTGCAGTCACTTTATGGTCTCTGTACTCAACACGCCTGCGCTTTTTTTGGCATAATTCCTGAAGTTCAGAAATGGGATTCCTCTCCAATGTCTCTGGAGTGGCCAGTGGCTCTAACAAAGTCTCGAGCTTCTACAAACCATATAATATTTACAGAGAAAGAAAAGTGAAGATTGTGTCAATATACACAATATTTTATTAGGTGAATGAAATCTTAAGATTTGGTATGAAAAAAAAAGTTAATACAATAAAAGATGAAAGGTGGAAAGACTAGAGTTTAATAGTTGATATCATGTACTTAGTGAGGGACTGTTTACTGGGTGAAGCAAAAATTACTAGTAATTTTGAATTTCATTCATGTTAGAAACTAGTAAATAATCATTTTATTTTTATGAGACAAGTAATTATTTAATAAATCATTTAATATTTAAGAATAACCTTCATAAAATTTATTTTTAACTTTCAAAAATACTAAATATTTGATCAGTTTAAAACTAAAAACTATGCACAGATTAATAATAGCCCATTGAGGTTGCCCAAACAAATCAAAACCCTTCAAGTGGATACCAAAGAAAATGAATTTTTATAATGAAAAAATAGAAGGTGCAATTGTGTTCATTTTGTACCTCCCAAACTTCTTCCACACCAGAGCTGATGTTCTTCATTAACCCACCACTGCTATCAAGAAACATTGCACCTGCTATTGATTCAACTATATTAACCAAAACTGAGGGTGGGTTCACATCGTTACAATTGTCTTCGATGTCTTTAATGAATTTTTTCACCTACATGACACCAAATGTGAATTTCTTTAATTTAAGAATTAATCATTCTCCAAACCTCGATCAAATATTTTTAAGAGTTACCTTATCTTCGAGTGATTTATTTGCAAAGGTGAGATGCTTATGAACTTCTAATTTAACTACAGCAACTCTTGCCAGCTTCGCATTGTCCATTATGTTAGATCTTAACGTGGTCAAAATGCCTGGTTGATCGTTGGGATACTTATTGTATAAATATATTGTTAGTGCTAGCTTGAGGAACAAATTCCCAAGGAACTCCATTTTTTCATAAGATTTCAGACCTGCTGATTCAACGGCTTTATCGCATGTCTTGCATCGTCTAAAAACGTTGAGAGTTAGTATCTCCAAACTTTGACAAAATGTATCTTTCAGCAATTCTCTACTCTTGAAATTGTAGTTTAGTTTTTGTTCTATCTCATCCAAGATATTAGACTTATATGAAGGATTAGCGAATTTAGGGATTAAATTCGCAATAAACATTTTCACTTCATCACACTTGCACTGTGCAGACACTTGTTTTTCTTTTGAACTCTGTGTTTCTTTCATTAGCCCAGTTTCGCTTGAAGAAGGGTTTTTTATGGAACTAGACACATCAGTATTATGTTCATTCTTGTGATGTTTTGTCTCTGGAGTTAGCAATTCACTCATCCAAGGCTCGAAGACCTATAAACATTCGGGAGGTTTTTAATATACAATTAAAGGCAAGGAGTTCAATACACTGGACTTTAAATATACAAAAATAATATGTATTTCATTGCATTCTTCATATTTAAGTTTTATTGTACCAATGGAATGGTATTCTTTTATAGTTCATGATGTTGGGTGATCTGATTTTAAGTTTACAGTTGGTTTATATCATACAAGAGTATTTCATACTCTCAGTGCACGAGGCACATAACTGTGCTTCTAACATAAGGTGTACATATCCTACCTCTTTCAAACAATTTCAATAAAATTTACTAACCTAATTAAAAATTTATAAATTTATTTAAAAAAGAAGAATATTTCCTTACTTTCCAAACTTCATGAAATGGAAATTCACTATCCACATCCGCATACACAGCACCGGCTATGGCTTCAATAACATTTGCAAGAACCTTTGGAGGCTTCACATTGACATCAGATTTAGATTTGTCTATCATAGCTTCCTTGTATTCATTAGCCTCTAAAAGCACATATCAATCATTAAAATCAGTATCGATTAAATAAGGAGTTTTAAAATGTTTCAATGTATCTAGCTTACCCTATTTTTGGTATCCTTATTTAATAGGAACTTGTGAAACCCACGTTTTATAGCAATCCTTCCAAGCACATCATTTCGCACAGTTGTCCTAACTAACCGAACAAATTCTCCTTTATCTAATGTTTTAGAAGTGTTGTATACGTGTATGGCCATCACAAACTCTAATACTGCATCTCCAAGGAATTCTAATCGGTGATAGGATTCTAGTGCTTCTTTCAATAAATCTTTGTTGTTGAATTTGTAGTTTAAAATGGATTCCGTCTCAGGTATGTCAACACTGAAATTTATACACTCCATTTTCTCAGCCATAAAGTAAGCCAGAATAACTTTTGTAGTTGATGTACTCTCTGTAGTTGACAATTCGCTAAACTTCACCACAATTACAGGTTTTAAAAAATAAGAATGAGAAACAAGAGTTGCAAATGGATTTTATGGTGTTTGGAGAAAAAAGTTGTTCGAAACTTTTCTCATTTATATTATTGCAAAATGATTTCTATGTTTGGGTTACGCCGATTCCGTACAGATGGAGCTCTCCTTAGTTAAGCTAGCGTTCTAATCATGAAAATGTATTTTTAGCACTTTTTTTAAAAACAATTGTACTTGACCTCCTTTTGATGGTCAAGGGCGGCTATACGGCTAATAGCTAATATATAGTTTCTAGTTGGGTGGGAGGCCCGGCTGCTAATATAGTCATTAGCTTCAACGAACCCACTTCATTATTTGAGCATTTCAATCATAATATGTTTGCTGTAGTACTAAATTAATTAGTAAAGGTGCTATCAAATGGTCCATGGGCACAAATATTTATAGGCCTATATTGTTAAATGGTACATATATTTATATTTTTATTGGAAAGTCATGTACTTGGTGGACAAATCTATAAATACTACTAGTATACCTATATTTAAAAAATATATCTAAAGTACGCTTAGAGATATCCTTTTGAGATGTCTATTTCCACATATGTGTAGTAAATTGATTAAAACAATAGGGGCCTCAGAAAGATATGTAACATCCCACCCCGCAACCCCAGAGAGTAAGGGCCAAAAGAGGACAAGATAATTTTTTTTTTTAAATAACAAGAGATAACATACATAGATATGGTTGTCGATTCGATAGATCGACAACATTCATAGCCAGGTATCAAATGTTCCTAATCCCATATCTAATATAAACATGAATCCAAAAGTATCAAGTACAAGCGGATCCGATACCCACACCAGAATCCGTAAGCCAAATATAAAACAACATCTCATTTCTTCTCATTAATTTACATGATTACATCCTCTCTATTACAAGAGTACAATTACATAAAAATATACAGGTACAATGACATAGCCATGAACATGGAATACAAGAACAATAAAATAGTCCTGAATCTGATACTATGACTGAATAGGTACAACAACAGGTAGGATAACGGGGAGTGAGAAAATCTCTAATCTGGTGCACCAATAACCTGTTCATCGGTCCCCAATAGCGGTGGCAATGCCTCCCAACCATGTGGACTCATGAGAGACCACCCCACCGTGCTCGGAGGTAGTCACAAGGCCCAAACAAAAATAATTAGGTACGGGTATACAGGATGGCCAACACTCACATCAATCACAGAGCAGGCACGGAAAACAATGCATAATGCCACAGTCATAACATAGAGATACTCATCAAAGAGAATGTTAGGTGCTACTCATGACTACCAATGCACTAGACACTAGAGTGCAGATCAGATGGGGAGTCATCATGTGTGCTCAAAGGGATGGCACCACACAGAAACAAGTGCACCTCTTCTATAGACGAGGGGACTCAATCAGACCCGAATCAACACTTTGCAGATGGATAGGTCTTGTCGTGTGCATCCTTAGTCTTTACAAGTTCTCAAGGCCATGCACAAGAACTCAATATCCTAGACCTAAGCTCATTTCGTTTAACCCAACAAGGTATACAAAACCTAATTAAATACAACTATGGTATAGATCTGTAGAAAAACTATTTTTATGCTTGTAAAGTACAAATCTGTAGGATTAGCCATTCTATGATTATCCTCTAACACTGCTCTATAGTTATAAACAAGAATACTACACAATATGGAGTTGTAGTTGTATTGTATATCAGTAAATATGTGCAAAGTCAGTGTGAGTGATCCTTGTCATTCTAAATTTTATTGACTTGTAAGCATTTTCTACCTTAGGTGATTGTTTTACTCTAGAAGTGGTGATGTTTAATTGTACGACATTCTTTATGCATTTTCAATTTACCAACAAGGACCATGGACAAGAGTTAACACTAATTCTGTTACTACTCTCTATTGGTCTTATGCCATATCCCATGCTTATGTGCCATGAAACAAACTTAAATCACTACTCCTCTAAACTAGAGTTCAAGCTCTGAAAACAAAAGTTGAGTGTACATGAAAGGAAATCTGGTACAACAATCACACTAATGCACACAACTCTGAATATATTCTGGACCAGCAATATAAAACCGACCAAAAACTCATAGAAGTAACACGTACTCGCAATGTTGGATATGCACAAAGTGGATTTATAAAAGGCTCTAAAACTTCCATGCAACTATTATAGGAAGGTGTAAGATCCATACTACACAACCTTTGACCGCGTCCTCCCCACCTATACCAAAATGGAGGCTTTCAAAATAGGGTAGGGACATCCATCAAAGCATAACAGAAGAGGAATTTTTGTCAGATGTTATAGTTGCAAGCGTGCTAGTAAACATGTATGCAAGCTGTGGAAGTATAGACGAGGAACATGAACTGTTTGATAAAATGCCTCAAATAGGCATCATCACATGTAAAACAATGACTGCAGGATTTGTACAAAATGGATTTGTTGAGAAGGCCTTAGAAACTTTTAAGCAAATGTTGCTGGTGGGTATAAAGCCAGATTCCACTCATTTTGCCAACATTCTCCCTACCTGTACCAAAATGGGAGCCTTTGAAATAGGGTATGGGCATTCGTCAAAGCATAATGGAAAGGGGATAATTTGTCAGATGTTGTAATTGCAAGAGACCTGATAGACATATGTGTAGAAGGTGGAAGCATAGACAAGGCACGAAACTATTTGACAGAATGCTTCACGACAACATGGTCTCAAGGAGACAATGATTTCAAGCTACAATAAAATAGATTTGTTTTTACATCATATAAACTATCAAGCAAATGCACTTGGTTCGCGTAAGCCAAAACCTCAAACCTTTGTCATACCACGCTGCCCACGTCTAAAGGGGAAACTTGGGCTGGATAAAAACATCCATCGAAGCATAAAGGTTTATGGCTAGGCGAGGCCGCATAGCAAAGCATGTGATCTGTTTGATTAAATACCCTCATGGCCTGCTCTGGCAGCCACACAATGAAAGGGGTAACATGGATAGTCTAAACCATTGACAAAAAACGTGGTCTCCGGGATAGCAATGTGTAGATTAAACAAGGAAGATCTAATGTTTTTTAGTTCAACTTTCATGGAAACATTGTTGACTCCATACTTCAGAAGTGGAGGATTTAACACAGAGTATGGGCAGCCATTAATCATGATACAGAGCAAGAGCATATGAGAACATAAAGTCAAATACAACCATCATGGACACCATGGATTAGTAGAGAAGATACCAAACATACCTGAAGATTGCAAGGATTGTAGAGAATAGAGTGTGTCGAACTGCTCTCCATCCTCTCACGTGTCCAAAGCCACAACTTTTCCCTTGTTCTTCCCAAATGCAAAGCCCCTCTTTCAATTCAAGAGTCCAACCCCCCCAAAATGAATCATTTTCATCAGAAATGATAGATTGGTCTGAAAGAATGTGGTTGTGAAACACATGTAAGTAGGTTAAGTGACATTGTAGGTAAGCTGGAAACAATAAGTAGTTAATAAAATTTAATTTGCTGAGATCTCCCATGTCTTATCTGGCTGCATACAAATATATGAATGGACAAAAGCAGTAGTTCGTACCATTAAAGATGGTATGGGCAAAAGATTTATGTACAAGTTGCAAGATACTTCTGATGACTGCCAAGGATGGTCAATGAGCCCATAAAGATATTTTCTAGCCACCTTAAACTCATACCAACTCCTCTTTTAAGAGCCACGACTTCACTCCTAATAACTTTTATTTAAAAAAAAAAAGACTTGTCATGATTGAGTGGAGGGTCATTACATCCTACCCCCTAGGACTAGGCTTACTCCTGGAAGCCTAGAATCGCTAAGATGTAGACAAAGCACACACTAGTCCATGAAACTCAATACAAATAAAAAAATTAGGTTATCACATGCACAAATACATGCAATCAGTCCCAGAACATGGGTAAGGAATAGGCAAGGCACTCATTCCTACAAAATATACATTAGCATAAGACAATTTTCTCCAATCAAAGTAAAGAATGATGCCAAGGATACCACATCGAACAACCAATGAAAACCAAGGAGAAAAGCCTCAGCAACCACACTGGCAAACTACACATGACTATAAGGGGCAATCTGGACATTACCGTTAGGTAACCGAATGATAAGACAACAACACGGGAACATTGCACTAGCAGGGTACAGTGGCTAGGGTAGGGAATAGGGCCTATGACTATCTCCAGTAACCACCATCAGGGATAATAAGAGTATGCTCAGGCCTGTGAGTCCAGGCAGAGTCGATACTCAATACCTGCATCACTCCGATCACACGTTAAAGCACATGTGCATATAACATATATAGTATAGCTAAAGCAACATCAATCATCAGGAAGAGGGTCATGATATCATAAGCCTCTCAGGTATGAGTGTTACGACATCATCCCTTTCCTATCCATAATCATTCGAAAGCAATGATATAAACATATACGCATGTAATTCTAACATAAACCACACAATTTTCTCATAATTTGTAGCAAAATGCACTTTCAAGATATAAAATTTTTAATTCTCTAACTTTTATATGCAACTATCTATAAAATGGAGCACACATATACACATATACATAATTTCAACCTCTGATTTCATAGCATGCATGACATCTCTTTACATATAATGCAATAGTTTGTCACTTTTTAAGGCATAATGATGCAAATTTTGTTCTCTTCTATATTTTAATATGCAACTACATACATGACAATTATACAACCCACATATACACACATAATCATTCACATCACAAGGCTACATTAGGGTTAACGTGGATGTCATAGTACTATCCATATCTAAAATATCCACGAGTCCATAACCAATAACTATGTCCAATATCCAAAACCATGTGTCTTGATGGCATTGACCCACCTAGTGAGCCATCCATACAAACCACAATGACATATCTCTTGTTTATGTAAGGGTTTTAGCCTCTAAGAGATAGTCAAGCAATAGGAAGGTAGTGAATTAGAGCTTAGAACAGCTCACACATACCCCCATCCTTAAGGGTTTCCCAGTGTCTACTTCCTCGTATACACTAAAATGGGTGGATCTCACCATACCCAATGAGGAATCACATCAAAACACAAGACCAACATTCCAAAACAGAAAAGTCAATTAGTTTAGCCACCAAGGATATAAATAACGAAGAATAAATCTCAATTCTAACAATAAGATAAGAAAAATGTGCATAGCTTCAACAATAAATCAAATGTAACCACAAGAGTTACATTCCAAAGAAAAGCATAATCCATGGCTAAACCAATACAAGCAAGATAAACTAAAGTACTGGTCCACACAAGCAAAATAAAAGTCACCAATAACTGAAAGGAAGATTCACAATCTTCGAAATATACACATCACAACACTATGTAACTATTGCTAGTCACCACACGAGGAAGGAGGAAAATAAGTGTGACTGTCCCAATAGTCCTTCATGTGGGTGTGGCCAACTCATGCAACCTCCATATGGAAAGGTACTGTGCCAAAACTCCCAGGTCACATACCTCATGTGGTGTGACCATACATGGTATACACCAAGCGAAGAAAGAACACAATGGTCATATACTGTATGGCAATGTCCTAGTCATAGGGACATCCCGCATAGTGTGTACCCACAGAGAAAACACATGCAGTAACACACCGAGCTAGAGGTGCACATGGCTAGATTCCACTCGCATGCCAACCAATCAAAATTGAGGCCTTCTTGAGTGAACCATCTACTCTGTGCAAGCAACCACTCCTCTCAGCACAAGTAGGAACACAACATATATACTACGCCTTCATGCATCTAGGTACGTGGCATCGTGTCCTTGATCTTGGCTCACTACCATCAATGACACGGCATCCTCACCAGCACTATGTCGGAACACCAGTGGGGGGGACATCATATCTAAAACAATCACATCAGGGTAAGATCATAGCTATCATAGGTACTCATACCACAAACTAAAATCATCCTCAAGAACTATACAGATTAGGCTGACATTGTATGAACCAAGTATCTGGTCCATTAATGAGGGGGAGTAGTGAGTACTTTCCCAGGAGGTTGAAATGATCATTGTCGTTTCGCGCCGCCATTATGCATATGCCATGCAATTCCCTCCCAAGGAACTTTGTTTCTTCTACTACCCTCCACGTATTGACCTATCAACAACCCTTGGGTTGGCAGTCCATAAGGTGACAACAAAAAACACGTACATTGTTGATAACTGAGAGGAGGGGTGAATCAGTTATCTTAAAAATCTGGTTTTTCTTCCTTTTAAACAATTAGAGCAATATCAAATCATATTAGCATACATAATAATGGAAGCAGAAATAAACTCAACACACATGACACAATATTTTTGACGTGGAAAACCCTATTAAGGGAAAAAACCACGGGGTGATTTGATGAAAGTAGATTGTCATTGATTTCAAAAAAGTGTTGGTATTGATAAGAATTGTTCATGTTATCAGAATTAGTGGATGTTCAAAGCCTTCATCATGTGATTGCTCATGGTTTCATGATCATAGTTCAGGAGTTGTTTATTACATGATTTTCATGGTTTCATTTCAGGATGCTTGATGGACTTCATATCTTGTTTATGTTTCTTGGTTCATTCTTGTTTGTGTTGGTTCATTCTTGTTGACAGGTTGATGTCTTACAGATGCATAGAAGTATGATGTTCTCCATGTGGGTGTTGACATTGGATTTCATGCAAGTTTCTTCAAGGTGATGTCATCAGGTACTATGTGCTCTAATATAAGTTATGTTGGTTGATGTGAAAATATCAAAGGTTGGACAAGAGGATCTCAATTGGATCTCAGTTGAACAATATTTGATGCTATTTGTCATAATTGTTAGTGATGTGTTGAGGATAGTCTTGTGCTTCAAATGTTGATCATACAGGAATCCAATGACTCATATTACATAGAAGATACAATGTCTAAAATGCATCACATTGAGGAATCATGTTTTTGGTATTGACATGTTTTCTATTTCATATTAGAATGTATATGAATCATGTTCATCATCAGGAGTTGTTTCATTCACATCAGACATTCTCACTCACATTGGTGTTATCATGAGAATGTCCTCATGGTGTGTGGTTGGTGTTGGATTGAGTTGATTGCAGTTCTCATGATCTTATTTAAGGTTGTCATCATCATTAGGGATCTTCATCAGGAGGATAGATGTTGTGCATTGCATATGGCAGAGGTATTAAGGTTTGATCATGGCATATGGTAGACTTAAGTTTTGTATTACAGATGGCAGATGGTAGAACACTTCATATGATTGTGTTAGAGTTTGATTTATAAAAAGTCCAAAACAATAATCTAAATCTCTTAAAGTTTTCACAAGGTTCAAAGTGTTCCCAAGGTGCTCTAAATGCTTATCACACGCTATATGCACTTTTTTCATAAAAAGATGTTTACTTGTTATTGCAGGTAAGTCACTTAAGAATGACCCTCTAAAGGGTTCTTATCACATTAAGCAACCGGCCCTTTCATGTTGTAGGTCAGAAGATATAATATTGAGTACCAAAAAGTGCTTAAATTAGTATGATGGGAGTTAGAATGCATTTGTTTATGGATACCCTTTATGTCATATGGTTGACATTTAAAAAAAATGAGTTTCATATTTTTAAGGGCTAAAAGTTAAAAAAAGGCCATATGGGCATGATTTTTAGTGGGGCTAGATTTTGTTTTAAAAAAAAGGCATAAATGTTTTTTTTAAAGATTATTTTTAGCCTTTTTTTTAAAAAAAGGCAATTTTGTGGGAAGGTTCTATTTTTTTCAAAAAAAAGACTCTCCATCGTATAAATTGGAGGAGATAGTGGGGATGCCTTTTTAGAAGGCTATTATTATTAGAAATTTTTTTTAAGGCAGATTTTGTGAAAGGAAATTTTTTTTTTATGAAGATTTTTTTTGGTTTCCTTTCTTATATTTATATAGAAGGTTTTTGAGCTCCAAGTTAGAGAAGGAAAATAATTTTTTAGGTGGAGATGATTTAAAGATTATTTTTTGAGATGAAAAGTTTATTTTTATTCTTGTGATTTGGAAACAAATAAAATGATTTTCTTTTGGAAGGCATATTGGATAAATAAATTTTGAAGATATTTTATGGACAAAATTGATTGAAGATTTTCTTGAGATGAATTTGTTTTGGAGAAGATGAAAATATTTTTGCAGGTGAAAATGAATAGTTATCTTTGGAGAAGATAAAGAGTTTGAAGATTTTTTATGAGAACAATTTGTTTTCAAATTGAAGATATGCAGAGGAGAGGAATTCCAAGAGTCTTTTTGTTTATAATTTTATTGCAGAAGTTGTGTGATGATATGGAAGTGGAATATGAATGATTTTGAAGAAAATTTATATGATTTATTTTTGCAGATTCCAGAGTGTGGGGTGTGTGTAATTGTTGTGCAGATCAATGATAAAGATAATTTGATGATAGAGATGAATGATTGAGTGAACCAATTTGCAGAGTAAAAAGATATATTGTGTGAGATATTCTTCTTTGTGATATGTTCTTACAGGTGTGTCAGATTGCATAAAGGCACTTGTACAGACTTGTAATTAGGTTGTGAAAAATTGTTTGCAGTGAGACAACTTGTTTGCAGAGATGTGTAAAAGGATTATTTTATGGTGTTGATTTGAGAATCAAATAGGAGGTATAAGGATGTTTGATGAAACACATAATGCATATTGGTGCAAATCAGATTGAGGTGTAATCATTTTTTGCACACTAAGTTTTATATTTTTGATGATGGTGATTGTTTATGCCAGTGAGGCCTTGTATCAGCCAGTGAGGCATAATGTATGCAGTGAGGCATCTTGTAGAGCTAGTGAAGCTTCTTTGGTCAGTGAGAATAAGGATGTTTGATGAAACATAGAATGCATATTGGTGCAAATCAGATTGAGGTGTAATCATTTCTTGCACACTAAGTTTTATATTTTTGATGATGGTGATTGTTTATGCCAGTGAGGCCTTGTATCAGCCAGTGAGGCATAATGTATGCAGTGAGGCATCTTGTAGAGCTAGTGAAGCTTCTTTGGTCAGTGAGACCTTCATGTAACCAATGATGTTTTGAATAAGCCAGTGAGGTAGTTTCAGAGTGGTTTTTATTCCCCTTGAGGGTTTTCCACTCATCATATCTTGTGTTGTATGTCTTATGCATCTTCATGATTTGTGTTTAATGTCTTGATTCATGCCTTCAATATTATAATTGTACATCTGTGTGTTAATAAATAACTTTCTCTTTGTCTTTCTCTCGCTTTATCCTGTAAGTCAAAAGGATTAAAAATTGTAAAAAATTATACAACACTGATTCACCCCCCCTCTCAGTGTTGTTCTGGACTTCTACATGATTAACCCAAGATTGTATTCTTTGTTAGAAGAATATAAAGAACAAAATGGCACTTGCCATTTAGGGCTCACTACCCAAGCACACTACTCACAAGAGGCTCACTGCCTACAATAGTTTATACAAGGAAACTAGGTAGTTGAACTGATGAGAAGCATCCACATGTGCTTAGGTTCAGTTCCGGTTAAGCTCAATATACTGATTTACTGCACTTCATTCTTCCTCTTCTTTGGTGTTGCTGTCCTGTCACATACCAGACCTCCCTTACTGCTTTCACACTGCTCTTCTGCTTTTCTTCGCACTTCACAATACCACACACATACCTTCTCATCAAAATCCATCTGGTATATATATCTGTACCAAGGATTTCATCACCTTTCTAGCCGGCATCTGGAATTGTTAATATTTTCCCAAACTCTAGTCTGTCGGCTAAATCTTTGCTTACCAAGTGATGCGTATCAAAGAGATAGTTATAAAAGTCATCAATCATGTCAGCCAATCATGAATGATACCTTAAGAACCTTGATCACCATCAATATCTTATCCGGATTAAGGTTTGATGCTCTGCCAGTCAGTTCTTCCTCTGTCTACTCTGCCAAACAGGAACCCAATACTTAGGTGCTTATATCTCTTCACTCTTTTATCATCGGAGGCTCAATCCCTAGAATCTATCAGTCAAGGTACTCCTCTTGACTTCCCCATGTCCGCACTTTACGTAGATACCTCCTCTGAGAGATCTGGACCTGATTGTCAGATCTTGATGCATGCTCTATTCTTGGTCACTAGACCAAGTTACTCTACAATCTAACTTCTGGTATAGACACACCATGTCCTGTAGATATGTGGGATGAACTTTGTTTGCCATCAATGACAACACTCATGAAGCCACACAGTGTCTCTTGCCAACAATCTCCCCCTTTGGCATTGATGGCAACACTTAGTGAAAAATGACTAAGTGTTATACTACACTCCCCCTTGGCTGATGCTCTGTTCTAATGTACATTTTACCAGAGCTCCCTTTTAGCTAGATTCCACATTTTTCACTGCTACTCACTCCCCCTTTGACATCAATGGCAAAGAGTAGAATCCGCACACCAAAACTCTCAAAAATCCAACTATACTTAGCCGCATAAGTATATATACATGTTATACTTACATATACTATAGTATATCTGAAAAAGTTGTCTTTAATTAGACAAGTTCTGTTGCCCAACTCCGCTTCATCCTGTCCAAAATTGAGATGTGACCACTCAACAGGAATGCAAAAGCTTCTGCCCTCTTTAGATCTGTTGGATCACTGGTTTGGGCTATGGTCTGAGCATCAGTTAGGGCCTCATGCATGGCCTCTAACTTAGGGATAATAATCCCTCTTAGTTCACTTAGCCTGCTTATCCTATTTTTTTTCTCCTTCTCAAGCTTCTTTATTTAATTTATAGCTACAAGAGTCTGGCACTCTTGATTCATTATGGAAGAGGAGAGAGGATCAAAACTTTGAGACAGGCTTGATAGTTTATTCTCTTGATCTTCCATCTTCTTGGTAATATCTGCTATCACAATGGTCCAAGATAGACAAATTTTGTATAGATCTCCACCATCTTTAAGAGCATTTTCTAGGCTCTTTATTCCAATATTCAGATTTCTCCTATCACTTGCTATGTACCCCTGTACTTCAAAGAATCTTTTACCCAAACATTCTTTTCGAATTTTCTCTTCTGCTGCTTTCTCTAAAGAGTCAAAATGTTTATTAACAGAGTTAACAAGAGACTTTAGATTACTGGATGTGGAGACTGAAGAATCCTTTTGGAAGGTTGGCCTGATTTTCTTTAGCACACCGGATGCAATCTCTATTAGCTCACAATCTTCCATGTGAGACTTCAAAAGCTTTTTTTTTGCTTTGGCTTGAGCAAAATATGCTACCTTCATTGTCTGGACCGGAGAGAGAGAGTCAAAATTGAATGGCCCTTGAAGTAGCTCCAGTTCATCCAATTCCATCATTTCTTTTGTTAAGAAGTCTTTGACTGCTTCTGCAGTGTCTCTTGCCAAAGACAGAGTTTTCTTTCCTTCTGCAGCCTCAGCACTGTCACTTGAGGTCTTCTTAGTTTGACCTTCTTCTCTTCCCTTTACTTCTTCTTGATTGATGCCCTCTTCTTTTCTTTCAATTCTGGAGTCTGCAGGGGGATCCGAAAGAGAGGTGTCTGCTTCTCCATGAACTTCCTCTTCCGGAATAGAGGAATCTAAGTCCTTGGCTTTCTCTTCATTTGTCTCCTTTGCCTCTTTTGCCACTGTCTTAGTAGATTCTTCTTTGTCATCCATGGCAGAGGGCTCATCACCTAAGTCCTTTATGATAGGAATATTGAATTTTTTATAGGCATTCCTGAGGATCTCTTCAGTCTCTTTAGCCACCTGATCAGTCTCTCCGAGCATAAGCTTATTCATTCTAACTTTGCTCTGGAACTCGTCCTTGCATTCTTTGAAGATCATGTTTATTTTCTTTGGAGTGATGGAGGGATAAAGTTGGATAGCAATCTACTCCTAGATTTCTAGGTCTTTTGCCATGGCATTGTTCTTTCTTATCTCAAGTTCCTTCTCCAAGCTTTTTGGAATCAGGGATATGATTTCAATGAATGCGTTGTTATAAATGTTAAGGTAGTTGACTGTAGGATCTTACAGGATCTTTTGGTCAGCTTCATTGTATTCATCATAGAACTCAGTCATTGGTTTCAGGTTCCCATCCACAGTGACTGATTTGATGATATCATCAATGTAGAGAGTAGGCTTTTCAACAAATTCCTCTGCCTTCTCTTCTTTGCCTTGACCGATAGAGGGTTCATCGGATGTTTTCTTCTTCTTCTTCATTTTCTTTACTTCCTCATCTGTCTTTGTCTTTTCATCATCCTTGAGGCTTGTGTATGATCTCGTAGCTTTTGTCTTTGTCCTCTTTTCCCCTTTACTGGATGATTTTGCTTCTGGTTTTGATGCCTTTGAGCTCTTAGTAGTGGAAGGTGCAGAGCTCTTAGAGGATCTAGTCCGGGAGGGGGCTTCTACCAGAGCACTTTCTTTTCCTGCTTCTTCCTTTTCTTTTTCTGCCCTTTCCATCTTCTCTCTATTTGCATCAAGTGCCTCCTTTGAAATTCCATGCCTCTTGGCAAATTCTTCTACTTCCCTCCTCACTTTTCTTTTCATTTCCAGTTGTCTTAGCTCCACATGAATCTTCACACTCAACTCTTTAAAGGTTCCAAACCTTTCTGCCTTAAGATCCTTGGGTTGTCTAAGCATGTGTTGAATATGTAGTTCTACAATTTTCTCATCTACTTCATACCCCATTGGCATGATCCAGACTATCCTTGGCTCTACTGCCTCCATTAGGCATTGATCATTTTCTACCATAAAGCATACTGTATCCTTATACTTTTCAACCAGAGATTGGGGGATTCTCTCTTGCTTGCATCATACTATGAAAATTCTTGAAGTAGCCCCATAGTACTATATTCTGTGCCTTGGCATCACCTATTCCATGCAAATAATCCCTGATTTGTATGGCTACTGGTCTGTCATTTTGCCACATCCAACCATTAGATCTGGGTAGCTCATTCATGTAATAGAAAAATAGACAGAGTATCAAGCCATTGTATTTGAAAGAGTTCTTCTTGTCCTTCTTTATCTTCTATAGATTCTCCAAAAGTTGGTTTAGAAGGAGCTCACAAAGATCATAGTCAGCATTCTTTTTTAACATTTCATAAGTAGTATTAACAGCAGTTCCGGATATAGAATTTTCCCTGCTTGAGTGATATATCTTATAGCCAATTATCATAGATGTAAACTTGATATCCGGATCAATGATATCTTCTATAGTCATTGCTCTCTTGTCAAATTTTGATCCAGTAGCCTCACTTACAATTTGGTTTTTGACAGATTTGAGAGTAGACAACCCATCAGATGAGTGCAATCTGGTTACCGCCCTACTGGCATCTTTAGTGATCTTAAACGTCCTATTCAACCACATGAAATTGTCATGCACTCTGCTTAAAATGTACAGGGAAACTAGGTACTTGAACTGATGAGAAGCATCCACATGTACTTAGGTTCAGTTCGGGTTAAGCTCAATATATTGATCTACTGCACTTCATTCTTCCTCTTCTTTGGTGCTGCTATCCTATCACATACCAGACCTCCCTTACTGCTTTCACACTACTCTTCTACTTTTCTTCACACTTCATAATACCACACACACACCTTTTCATCAAAATCCATCTGGTATATATATCCACACCAAAGATTTCATCACGTTTCTAGTCAGTACCTGGAATAGTCAATATTTTCCCAAACTCTTGTCTATCGGTTGAATATTTGCTTACCAAGTGATGCATATCAAAGAGATAGTTATAGAAGTCATCAATCATGTCGGCCAATCATGAATGATACCTTAAGAACCTTAATCACCATCAATATCTCATCTAGATTAAGGTTTGATGCTCTGCCGGTCAGTTCTTCCTCTGTCTACTCTGCCAAACAGGAACCCAATACTTAGGTGCTTATATCTCTTCACTTTTTTATCACTGGAGGCTCAATCCCTGGAATCTATCAGTCAAGGTACTGCTATTGACTTCCCCAAGTCCGCACTTTACATAGATACTTCCTCTGATAGATCCAAACTTGATTGTCAGATCTTGGTGCATGCTCTATTCTTGGTCGCCGGACTAAGTTACTCTACAATCTAACTTCTGGTATAGACACACCATGTCCTGCAAATGTGTGGGATGAACTTTGTTGCCATCAATGACAACACTCATGAAGCCACACAGTGTCTCTTGCCAAGATACATGGTATGGTTTTCTCCCATACACATAATCTATATATATCCTCCATGGATGGGTAAACAATATCACCATCCCATGGGCACACATCTCAAGCACTAGTTAATCACAACACTCAACAAGAATACATCAATGGATGTTCAGATAACGGGGAATACAATCATAATTTCTCTTACCCAGACATAACCATAGTTCACCTATGACTATGCAACATAATGCAAGATACACAACTTTACCCAACAATAGGTACTCCCAAATAGCCATACCAATTTTACTCTTTTCACAAGGGCAACTCATTACCCGTAACATCATAAATTCACTTTGTAATTCTATCAACATAAAACAATAGTGTATGAACATGTAAAGCATCATCACTATCATTTTAACATCAATGCACAAACATAAGTAATATTTTTTTTACAATCATTACTACATTCACTTCTATAATCACATAATGATATACATCTCATAATAAAACATAATGTGACATCATGTCACAAGTCACAGGAATACCATTCATTCACAAGAGAATCAGATGCTAATAACATAATGAAATGAGTTTTGTTTGAGGAACTCTAATCATTTCTCTACATTCGCATCCATACATATTAGCTTAAGCAACCATGGTTATATCAATGGCATGCAATTGGTCATCAAACAAGATATGCAACATTCCATTACCCTACAATAAGTATTTTCAGTTGCATTGAAATACAAACATTCATATATAAAGTCTCATTGGAATCCACAATGCAATTGAGGAGATCAAATTTCATAAACAAGATATATCCATTAAGCAATTACCATTCTCATGTAAACTCATTAAATAAGGGGTTACTCATAAACATGTAATCACTTTCATTCGCATAACCATAATGAACATAAGTTATTCTTCACTAATTCTTTTACTTATTGAAATTCTAACATACTAATTAAATCCATATATGCCATTATTTTAACATCTTGCCAACTATTGACAACTAAGAAGAGGAGAGAAAGATAGATTTCTTCTCAAGTCAAGACATTACATGCCATCCAATATTCATTATGTAACCGTGCAAATTCTACTAAGGGAAAGTTTAAGGCACCATTAGTATTGCAATGACTTCAATATGTTATCAAGGATGATAAATGTTAGCAACTCAAGCACATTAAGAGGTTATAAGAAAAATTAGAAATTATCCAACACTTACAAGAGAGCATGGAGCAATCAAACTACTTTGTCCACATTAGCAAATAGATACATCCTATCATCCTTCACATCTATAATATAAGAAGGAATTACAAGAGCAATCCATGATCAATTAGGGTCATCTCATTCACTAGAAACATAAAGGAACACACAAGAAGAGCATATCCAAGCAAAGGTAATTAGGCAACCCAAGTTACCTTCAACCTGCAAACATACAAGGTAGAACATTCCTACCCTCGTCTTATAACATGGGAGAGTGATCACTCTTAACCATGTGAGACTCTCAACCAAGGTCAATACTCTAGTCCCATTGAGTAAGGTAAGGACAAAGAGGCTATTTCCTCCACGATTTCTAAGCATGGGGTTGCAACTTAACTCACTAATGCCATGCTAAGGCATGAAAGAAATCAAGGCTATAAAGAAAATATAACAAGCTCATGCCACACATGCCAAACACGGTGAAACATAGAAAGCTCAAGTACGCCAGAGCTCCTAGTGTGTGAACTTGGCTCTGATACCAGATGTAACATCCCAACCCGCCACCCTGGAGGGTAAGGGCCAAAAGAAGACAAGATAATTTTATTTTCTGAAATAACAAGTGATAACATACATAGATATGGTTGCTGATTCGATAGATCGACAACATTCATAGCTAGGTATGGCCGAATGCACAACCCGAAGGAGAGGACTAATTCACCCTCCAGAGAAAACATTATAAAACTATATTCATTTTAAACACCAAATCAAATGTTCCTAATCCCATATCTAATATAAACATGAATCCAAAAGCATGATAGGACAAGCGGATCCGATACCCACACTGGAATCCGTAAGCCAAGCATAAAACAACATCTCATTTCTTCTCATTAATTTACATGATTACATCCTCTCTGTTAAGAGAGTACAATTATATAAAGAATATACAGATACAATGATAGAGCAATGAACATGGAATACAAGTACAATAAAATAGTCTTGAATATGATACTATGACTGAATAGGTACAACAACAGGTAGGATAATGTGGAGTGAGAACATCTCCAATCTGGAGCACCAATAACCTGTTCACCGGTCCCCAATAGCGGTGGCAACGTGTCCCAACCATGTGGACTCATGAGAGACCACTCCACCATGCTCAGAGGTAGTCACAAGGCCCAAACAGAAATAACTAGGTAAAGGTATATAGGATGGCCAACACTCACATTAATCACGGAGCAGGCACAGAAAACAATGCATAATGCCACAGTCATAACATAGAGATACTCATCAAATAGAATGTCAGGTACTACTTATGACTACCAAGGCACTAGATGCTAGAGTGCAGATCGGATGGGGAGTCATCATGTGTGCTCAAAGGGATGGCACCACATGGAAACAAGTGCACCTCTTCTATAGACGAGGGGACTCAATCTGGCCCGAATCAATGCCCCGCAGACGGATAGGTCTTGTCGTGTGCATCCTTAGTCTTTACAAGTTCTCAAGGCCATGCATGAGAACTCAATATCCTAGACCTAAGCTCATCTTGTTTAACCAAACGAGGTATACAAAACCCAATTAAATACAACTATGGTATAGATCTGCAGGAAAACTATTTTTACGCTTGTAAATGACAGATCTACAGGATTAGCCATTCTGTGATTATCCTCTAACACTACTCTACAGTTATAAACAAGAATTCTACACAATATAGGGTTGTAGTCATGTTGTATATCAGTAAATATGTGCAAAGTCAGTGTGAGTGATCCTTGTCATTCTAAATTTCATTGACTAGTAAGCATTTTCTACCTTAGATGATTATTTTACTCTAGAAGTGGTGATCTTTAATTGTATAACATTCTTTATACATTTTCAATTTACCAACAAAGACCATGGACAAGAGTCAACACTAATTCTGTTACTACTCTCTATTGGTCTTATGCCATATCCCATGCTTATGCGCCATGAAACAAACTTAAATCACTACTCCTCTAAACTAGAGTTCAAGCTTTGAAAACAAAAGTTGAGTATACATGAAAGGAAATCTAGTACAACAATCACACTAATGCACACAACTCCAAATATATTCTGGACCAGCAATATAAAATTGACCAAAAACTCACAGAAGTAACAGGTACTCGCAATGTTGGATATGCACAAAGTGGATTTATAAATGGCTCTAGAACTTCCATGCAACTGTTATTGGAAGGTGTAAGATCCATACTACACAACCTTTGAACACGTCCTCCCTACCTATGCCAAAATGGAGGCTTTCAAAATAGGGTAGGGACGTCCATCAAAGCATAACAGAAGAGGATTTTTTGTCAGATGTTATAGTTGCAAGTGCGCTAGTAAACATGTATGCAAGTTGTGGAAGCATAGACGAGAAACATGAACTGTTTGATAGAATGCCTCAAATAGGCGTCATCGCATGCAAAACAATGACTGCAGGATTTGTACAAAATGGATTTGTTGAGAAGGCCTTAGAAACTTTTAAGCAAATGCTACTGGTGGGTATAAAGCCATATTCCACTCATTTTGCCAGCATTCTCCCTGCCTGTACCAAAATGGGAGCCTTTGAAACAGGGCATGGGCATTCGTCAAAGCATAATGGAAAGGGGATAATTTGTCAGATGTTGTAATTGCAAGTGACCTGATAGACATGCGTGCAGAAGGTGGAAGCATAGACAAGGCACGAAACTATTTGACAGAATGCTTCACGACAACATGGTCTCAAGGAGACAATGATTTCAAGCTTTAGTTTCTGTGCTTTAGTTTTCTGATTAATGGGCTTTAGTTTTTTGGGGCTTTACTAAAATTGCATCAAGCGTATTTTAGTTTCTGTGCTAGAAAAATAAAGAAATGCAAATCGATTTCTTAGAAGACATTGATCAGAAATTCAAATCGATTCCTTAGAAGGCATTGGCTGATGCTGATTGAAACAATTATTTGTTTGTGTCTATATGTTTCTGATCAATGAACCAAAGAAAAGCCTATCTATTCCATGAATAATGGAATAGTATTAAATGAATAATCATGAATGAACCATTAGATAACTAAATCATAAACAAATAATGAAGGATAATGGAAAATCCATGTTACTAATTTCCCTCTTGATAGGCACACATATATTTATAACTATATTGTTAAATAGTGTACTTTTTAAAGGTAAATTTATTATATTTTGGCCAATAGGCCATTCTATATATGCACACATCTTGTAACTGCCAAAAATTTGGCAGTCCTATTTTTTAGTCGTCCATATAAAATAAATGGTTAAAACAACCAAAATTTGCTTATCCGACTGATTTATTATTTTAATAAGGAAAACTGTTTAATTTCTTTATACGAACACACTGCCAATAATAATAGATGAACCAGAATTCTGTTGTAGTTTTAATTGAGTAGCCAGGTGTATGATATCATGACAATAATAAGATCAATGCAAACAGCAGTGCCTCTTTGAATTCAACGGCAGTTTCAGGATGGAAATCTCTGGGTTTCTTTGTAGTTGGGGGAATGGGTGCCATGCTTTTTCTTCTACTGTTGGGTTTCATTATACTTGCCTGTTCTTATTGGAGACAGACGTGGAACATTCCTCCCAATAACAATGGAGGTGCTGGATACAGCAGGAGGGGGAAGGAGATTATATTGTGTGATATAGAGGAATCAGGGAAAGTCATTGTGATATAGAGGAAGCAGGGAAAGTCATGGTGATTATGGCTGGGAATGAGAAACCCACGTTTTTTAGGTCAAGCTATGTCTCTCCATACACAAGACCAGGACAGTCTGGTATAAGTTTTGTCTATGAGTGTTCAGGGTATTTTTGCTGAGTATGGTAATGTTTTGTTTTCTGTTTCCTACAGAAGTTTAGGTTGTGGGAATCATAAATCTAGATATTTTGTTGAGTATTTTGTGAGCTTTGATTTTATCTGTCATAGATTATGTTGTGTAAATATGACATAGATGTCAGTAAGGTGATTCGAAAATGTATAGACAAATGACCATCCCATTATAATCAAAACTCAAAAGGAGATTTTTACAGGATTCCATTGCAAGTAACAAATTTATATTAGCATGTAAATGAACACTGAAAAAGAAAAAAACCATATACATTAGCCTGTAACTATAGATGTTTTTTTATAGGTAAATCTTCTTTAACCATCATTTTTTTGCTATAAATTATAATCACACGTAATCACTTTTTTTAATGTTTTCATATCAGAAATTGTAACGATTTTGTCTTGGAATTGCAGGTATTAATTGAGATTCTGTTGGAGCTTCCCCATGGCGTAGCAATTGTGATAGTGATTCCAATATGCACATTTGTTTTTGCCTTTGCCTGGTCCTGTAAAACTTTCAGAGCATGTGGTTGTAACCATCATAAGATACCCTTATCAGAGGCATGTGTTGATTCAATAATAGTTTCTTTTTATGCTCAAATATTTTAAAAAAATTTATGGTAATTATCCTTGGTAACTCAACAAAAAATATCATTATAGTAAGTTGGTTCTTACCTTCTTCGTTAACTAGTAATTCTTATGAAATGATAATAAATCCTTAATTTCAAATTATAATTCCAAAATTTATTTTAAAATTTTAAGATTATAATCAGTGGTTCGAAAGAATATGTATTCTAAAATTTACTTTAGAATTTTGTTATAAGATTATGACTTATAAAATTCTTCTTATATCAAATTTAAAAATTCTTCTTATATCAAATTTAAATTTGTAATTTAAGAGTAGCAACATATAAAAATAATAGCATTTAGGATGTTAATATAGATTTTGTTTTGATCTTAATACGGTTTTAATGTGGTATTTAGGGTTTTAATCTTTTGGAGAATAAAATTGCAAATATCTAAAATTATATATTGGTGACATTAATTATAAATTAATAAAGTTTTTACTGCACAATTTTAATGTGATTCCTTGCCATTGCTTTTACAAGTTTTTTAAGGGAAGGCATGGAGTTTATGCCTTTTCAAATGTTTTTTTTTTTTTTGTCTTGGTTTTAAATTGTTGTGGCATATATAATTAATTCATTTTATGACATGACAAATATATCTAAATATATTAGGGTTAAAGTTTTAATATTAATTTAATATTAACCATATATTAGGACTAATTAGACACAAGAGAGGAACTTATCTAACTTTTACTTAGACACAAGATATCACTCCCCATCAACTTATGTAGCTTTTTGCATTCACTTTAATATATTAACTTAAAGTTTTTAATATTAACTCAATATTATAAAATATACTACTCTACACAAACTCAATATTAAAAAATATATGACTCTTCATATCTCTAAGGTACATATGTCAATAACTAGATTAAAGTTTTAAAAATATATTAGGGTTAAAAGTTTTTAATATTAACTTAATATTAAAAATATATTAAGGTTAATGTTTTTGATAAAAAATATATTAGGGTTTTTTAAATATTTATTATTATAATACCATTTAGTATTACAATAATGACTATAGGATTGATTAAAATTTCTTAATATTAACTTAATATTAACAATATATTAGGATTAATATTTTTAACTTAGACACAAGAGCACCAACTTATGTAGCTTTTGACATTATTAAAGTTCTTAATATTAAATTAATATTAAAAATATCATTGTTAAAGTTTTTAATATTAACTTAATATTAACAATACATTAGGATTACACAAGAGCACCAACTTATGTAGCTTTTTCCATTCACATCATTAAGTTACATAGATTAAAGTTCTTATTATGAACTTAGTATTAGAAAGTATTAAGTTAATATTTTTAATATTCTAATGTATTAAATCATTTAAACCATATGCCAATAGATTAAAAATTTTAATATTAGTAAGGATTTGAAATTACCCAACCCTAACTCTAACCATAATTCTAATTAAGGTTAGGATTAGGGTTATAGTTAGGGTTAGGGTTGGGGTTAGGGTTAGAATCAATGTTATGATTAGAATTATGGTTAGGGTTAGGGTTAGAGTTAGGATTAAGGTCCCTATTACAATTAGAGTTAGAATTAAGGTGGATTACCATTATAATTAATGGTAAGAATTAGAGTTACAGTTAGGGTTAGAGTTCAATTAGGGTTAAGGTTAGTATTAAAGTTAGGGTTAGGTTTTGAATTATAGTCAAACTTAGGGTTAGAGTTAGGGTAAGGGTTAGTGTTAAAATTAGAGCTATGTTTAGGGTTATAATAAGTAAGGGTTAGGGTTAGGTTTAAACTTAGAGTTAGGATTACAATTAGCAAATATAATGTGATCTGGTCCTTAAATGGGAAATCAATATCTTGGATTAACGTTGTGACATGACAACTCTGACTTTTCCATAGACACTTTTTTGAGATGCAAAAATAAGAAAAGCATTCTCCTAATAAAAGGTCTTTACTTAGAGTGCACTGTGTACAATGATCAAATAAGAGTTGGATTCCATCTTTTTCTAGACATAAAAAAAAGAACTCAACACATGATCAAACATATATAATGTGTAAATATTTATATAATATAGGTTTTCTTTATGTTTTAGAGCTTTTTAAATTAACTATAAATAAAGGAGAATCATTTATGATAAGATGCAGTTATTTCAATTATTTTTTACTTGTCATGGTGGATAATTTTAGATATACATGTACATTTTAGTTTTAATTTAGATTAAATTTACTCATAATTTAATTTATGAGTCATTTGGCACAGGTTTTTAAGAGTCTTTCAATACAAGGCATACCCAAGGCATGTGAATTGTATTTGTGCCTTGTGTATGCTTTGACATTTTGCATGCATGTATATTAGGCACTTGCAACAACAACATGGTAGAAAATTTAGGTTTTGATTATGCTTTTATGAAAGCCCATCTCTTGTTCTGAAGCTCTCATTTGGGCACAAATGGGGAGGATGGTGGAAAAGGTTGTGGAATCTAGCCTTATTCCTTCTAATTGCATTTGCTTAAAAGTTTCCAAGGTAGTAATATTGATAAATACATTTTGAGTATATTCTACAATCATTACAATCCATGAATCTATGTTATTTTGAGGTATATCTTCAAACAATTCACATGCCTTATATACTATTTAGCGATGGACCTATAAATATTTGTAATGCCAAATCATAAACATTATTTATGAAGGGTTTTTTGGTTTTAGATTATTGAATGCTAATATTAAAATTTTGCACTGGGAAGCCAAAGTATGTTAATAAGAGAGTTGAATTGCAAGTATTTTCTTCCATTCTTTTAAAATTATGCTTGAAAATTAAAATGATCAACTAATCAAATCATGATGATATGTTACAAAGAATAGTTACTATAGTATGCATATCGAAATGGCCAAAACATATAAATTTGATAGCACCTTTGGTGCTTTTACTAGTTATAGCCATATTGATAAATATGCCTTGTTGGCCAAACATTGCATGAAATAACTCTTAAATAGCATATGTAAATGAAGTGTGCATTTGAACAAACTATGTATGAAGTGATTGAAATAACTTTGTGTGAAGAGTGTGTTTTAACTTTGGTATTCACTTTGTGTGAAGAGTGTGTTTTAACTTTGGTATTCACTTTGTGTGTGTTGATACTTTGGTATATTTCAACTTGAATATTTACTTCGTGTGTGGTTGAAATAACTTTGTACATGAATCATGCTTGAACTTTGGCACATGTTCACTTTCAATGTGTGAAGTGTGTGTTTGAACTTTAACATTCATTCTACTTGAATTGTGTGTCTAAAATCTAATTTTGGTATTGACTTTGTGTGGGGTGTGTTTTTGCACTTTACCATGTTTAATAATATTGGCACTCACTTTATGATAAACACATATATAGATAGGTTTATTGGCTAAGAATTGCACATTTAAATTTTTTTGGTCAAAGTTATCTCGTGCAGTGCTTGGCCAATAAGACTATTTATATATGTGTTAGCTATCCAATAGCACCTTTAGGTTCTTTTACTAGTTTATAATAATCTCATAGGTGCAAGGTTCTTTTACTAGTTTATAATAATCTCATAGGTGCAATAAAGTAAGAGATTTTGTTGCATATTTTTCTTTCAATATAAACCTCTACTCATTAGGTTGCAATCATGTCTCTAGAGCAAGCATTTTCTTCAATTTGTGTCATGTCCTGATATTAAGGCATTGTTTAAATTAAATATTTAAAATGTCATGTTAAATATCCCAACCATAGTCCATTAATAAATATATATAATATTATATGATATTATCTATAAATATTTTAAATATTAACGGATATATTATATTTATAAATAACCAATACAAATATAAATATAAATATTAAAATAGCATATTATTTTTATATAATAAGAAATATAAATGTTAATATTAATTATTATTATGATTATAATATAATAAACATATTTATATAAATGAATATAAATCATACATTATATAGTATATTAGATTGCCTTTAAGACAATCCGTCAATGCAGCAGTAACTAATATATTTATAAAAAAAGGGCTAAAAAGTAGCGATCACATTATATTATGCAAACTATTATAAATACAATTGGCAACAGTAATTATATTATAAAAAGACATGACCTTTGTGAAAAGGTATAGTCATTGACCATTTAGGAAAATATAAAGGTAGAGAGTGGAGGAAGCAAGAACCACAACAACATACAATGAAGCAAGCAGCTATAAAATTAATAATTTATGAGTCTAAATTATAGACATGATTGAATATTAATTACTGGGGAAAATAAGATAAGTATGCTACACCTATATTCCCAAATAAAGAAATAAATTAATATATATAAGTTATTTCATTATATTTTTTATATGGAGTGATATTAAAATATATATTTAAGTAATAAATTGAGTAATATAAGAAAGCAATATTATAAATAATATATTATTAAAAAATATCAATATTAGTGATTAAATATTATTATAATTATAAATATAAATATATATAGATGATATGATAGCATGTTATAGTCAAGGTGGAGTGAATAACTAACATGATATAGATAGCTTAAATATCTATGAATAACATGATTATAAATGCTTACAGAATCCATCATCATTAGGACTAAGCCCCAATAAAGAGTTATCATACTTGATTTATATAATGAAGGCAAGGTCCTTAAAAACAAACCCATGATATAAGATCATAGAACACATTGAGAGATTGGAGGTAGACTTGTTAGGAAGAAGTAGCATTAATACATCGAAAGGTAGATAAGACCGGTGGTGGAATGGACCATGTTACATCATACTTAGGCAATGGATAAGACCTGCGGTGGAATGGACTATGCTACATCATACAAGGGCAATAAGTAAGACCTGCGGTGGAATGGGCATATGTCACATCATACAAAGGCACTTAGTAAGACCTAAGGTGGAATGGGCATGTGTTACATCATACAAAGGCACTACCGTAGAGGATGATCATGCAACCTAACAAGAGATAGTACCTCATCTCCACTAGTGTTTGAAAATGAATAAAATTAACATGTAATAGATAGCCCTAAGTATGAATGGACTTAAGGATTGGATAATTGAATTAATGATATATGTTGATATTATAAGAAGAATTGATTACTAATGTTCTCTTTTACAAGTTGAAATTCTATGCAAGATTAAGAAAATTTGGACTTGTTAGAAGGGGACATTACAATTTGCCTACGACAGAAGAATGGGAAAAAGAATAAGGCCTCTCTTAAACTTCCCAAAAGATATTTCAATTCAAAACTTAGAAGGCAACTTGTAGTTTGTGATGATTATCTTCCTTTTACTCTCAAACATGTGTGGTGATATATAAAAATGAACAGGGAATAGCAACAATTATCAAAATGGTCCTTGGAATCATCGAGTAAAATCTTAAAAAATGTGTCCATTATAGAATTATACTAGTTGTTTACCAATCAATGGAAACTTAGGGTTTCTATAGTTTGATCTTTGATTTCTTAGATGTTGAGATTCTAAATTTGATTTAATTATTATCACCATGTGATATGTGTATAGGTACAAAATGGGCCCAACCCTTGTATTCTAATTAGCTTCTAGGGGCAATGTATTGAACACATCACATTCACAAATATTCATGATCTAACAAATAAAATAATGGGAAACTCCTATAATTTGCCTCTAATGTGAAACTCACATATAGAAAAAAACCTATAAATGTATAGTGATGCAATGTAAACACTATTAAGTGTTGGACGACCAACTTCTATGCAGGCCATGCCATCAAATCTTAGATCTCTTATATATTACTTCAATAAAGCCAAAAATATCTCTCCACAATTTTTAACTACTTATTACAACATAATTTATGCTAGATATAAAGAAATCAAACAATTTAAAACCCCTTACAATTTGAGTTATTTTACATTTTATTCCATCAAATTAAGACAATATGTCAGAATGAAATATATCTATTAATATTTCATCAAATATTAAAGAAACCTTTGAAATACAAAGTCATGTAAAGAAAACACTATGGAGTGCTCAACACCCAACTCCTCCCACATTATTTATACATTTTTTTCTAATCTTAAGTTATAGCAATTACATGCCGCTAACAACCACATACAAAGATATGCCAATATTTTGCATAATTAAATTTTCATAACTTAAAACATGAAAATATTAGTATCACCCACAATTCTATTGTGAAAATTGTATCCATCAAGATTTTCAAAGAATTCAATAATTCTCAAAGATATGTGCATGTGCTCATCCTATTTTAAATAAAGTCTATATTAAAACATAGATTTATGCATGATTATGAAACCATGATTTATACAACAATAAAATTGAAACATCCTATTGTAAACATTTCATTGGTTTTATCATGTTTTACCAACTTCTATTACAGATCTATGAAATTCCTTCTTTAGTTTCTTGTTGGACCAAAAATTCCAAACAAAAAAGTTGAGCCAATTACACTTTTACCCTCTAGCAGGACTACAACCATCCCCTCTACATGTGGGTTTAGTCCCTAGAGTAATAGGATTGCGTGCTTCCAAAAGGCAGTGTGAATCTTTTGCTAGCAAATTTTTACCCTAATAAGTTTGAATTCAGGGACTGGTATTTTAACCCTGCACCTCTCAAAGCTCAAAATCAAAAATAAAATGATGGCCTTGCCCCAAGGCGTACTGATCTCCAATGCAACCATGCTCTAACCCTATTGTAAAATTAATTTGAGGTGCATCTCTACAAAAACAAATTTGTTCCTATAATCAATTGTTTAAAGATGGGGTTCTTAGAAGGGAAAATGTCTTATGAATTTCTAATGTAATGTTGACTTGAAACAGGATAGAGTGACATATCTAGAAATAATTTCATCAAATTAATTAAAATCCAACTTTTAATTTTCTTACTCAACTTCAACACTATTTCTAAAAAAATCAAACAAAATCTACAAAAAGCTGGAAGAGAAAATTGTCCAATGTCAAGTGTTTAGCCATTAGATAGATCTCATACAAGGAGCAGTACTTCCTAATAAGGTAGCATATAAAATGACCCCATAGTAGAATGAAGAGATAGCAAATCAAATTCAAGAACTCCTAAACAAAGGGCTGATAAGGAAGAGCCTTAGCCCATGTGCAGTACCTACTATTTTAGCCCAAAAGAAGGATGGGAAATAGAGAGTGTGTACTAATTCCAGGGCAATAAATAGGATAACCATTACATACAGGTTTCCTATTCCTAGAATTGAATATTTGATGGAATTTTTGGGAGGGGCTACTTATTTCTCCAAAATAGACTTAAAGGTGGGTATCACCAGATAAGGATAAGAGGGGGATGAGTGGAAGACAACTTTCAAAACCAATGAATGATTGTATGAGTGGCTTGTGATGCCGTTTGGTCTTTTGAACGCCCCTAGCACCTTTGTGAGATTGATGAATGAGGTGTTGCAGGAATTCATAGGGAAATTTGTGGTAGTCTACCTTGATTATATCTTGGTATTCATTAAGAGCAAGAAAGAGCACTTGAAACATTTGGAGATAGTCTTGAAGAAGCTGCAAGATCAAAAGCTACTGATAAACATGGAAAAGTGTGACTTCATGAAACAAGAATTGGTGTACCTAGGTTTTGTCATCTCTAAGGGTGATTTGAAAATGGATTCTTCCAAGGTAGAAGCTACTTTGAATTGGCCTACACCCAAGACAGCAGGAGAGGTCAAACGTTTCCATGGTTTGGCCACATTTTACAGGAAATTTATTAAGAACTACAGTGACATCTTTGCACCTATGTTGGAGACCATCAAGAGTGGAGGTAAGATGAAGTTTGTGTGGATGAGAGAAGCAGATAGGAGCTTTGAGAGTCTGAAATTGGAAGTTGCTAAATTCCCTATTTTAGTGTTACTTGCTTTTAATAAGGTTTTTACCATTGAATGTGATGCAAGTGGACTGGCCATAGGAGCAGTGTTGAGCCAAGAAGGTAGACCAGTAGCCTTCTTCAGTAAAAAGTTAAATGAAGCCAAGAGGAAATACTCCTCTTATGATTAAGAGTTGTATGCTATGGTACAAGCTCTAAAAAAATGGAGGCACTACTTGCTTCCTAAGGAATTTATTGTATACACTGACAATCATGCTCTTAGGTTTTTGAGTGGATAGGAAAAGCTTAGACATAGACATATGAAATGGGTGGAAAGTCTTCAAGCATACACCTTCATCATCAAACATAAGAAAGGAATAACCAATATGGTTGCTGATGGTTTAAGCAGAAGGGTGTTGACAGTGCAAGAAGTGCAGCTACAAAGTATGGGTGTTGAGTCACTCAAAGGATTGTATGAAGAGGAGCAAGATTTTAAGGAGATTTACAGGGTATGCAGTGAGTTTGCCAACGCTTTCCACAGTGACTTTTTAGATTATACATTGTAGTATGGACTTTTGTTCAACGAAAGCCAACTATGTATCCCTAAGTGTTCAATGAGGGATAATATAGTGAAGGAAAAACATAGTGGTGGTTTAGGAGGACATTTTGGGCTCAATAAGACCTTAGATCTTGTAAGAAGGTTTTACTTTTGGCCAAGGATGCAATCTGATATTAGAAGGTTTGTTGAGAGTTGTATGATTTGCCAGAAAACAAAGGGAGTCTCAACCAATGTAGGATTGTACCAACCTTTGCCCATACCAAACAGACCTTGGGAAAGTTTGAATATGGATCTTGTGATGGGATTGCCCAAGACAAGGATAGGCTATGACAATGTGTTTGTTGTGGTAAATAGATTTAGCAAAATGGTGCACTTTATTCCTTGTAAACTCTAGTACCATCCATAGCCTATGAGGGACCTGAGAGGAAGACCACTACAAAAGTTTAACAAGGTGCATACTAGAGGAAGCAGGAATCTTATCCATACCACATTCAGCCTCAATGGTCTCCTTAAGCATACACTTGATTTTATTCCTGAATAGAGTAAATTTACTTTGCATATCTTGGAATATTTGCCTATTTTGCTCCAACCAAATTTAACAAAGGATAAAAGAGGGTCCAATATCCCACACAACTAAAAGGAAAGAAGATGAGGTAGGGGGTTGATTCAGACTATCAAAAAACATAGTTGGAGAAGTAGCATGAATACCTAGTCTATTTCAAAGATGCCACCACAGACACCAAATTTCCATAGAAAATGGGTACTAAAAGAATACGTGATCAATACTTTCTTCATTACTTCCACATAGAACACAAATGGAGGTTCCATAAAATCCTCTCTTTCAAATGTTTTCCTCAGTTAGGAACTTTTTCTGACTCAACAACCACATAAAAAAATATATTTTGTCCATCCATACATATTCCATATTCTTCTCCATCTAGGAAACTTAGTAAACACTTATTTCTTTAGAACTAAAGAATGATACCCAAGAGTAACTGAATGCTCACCATTAGGATTATAACCCTAGGAAAGAATATTAGGTTCTTCAAAAGAGCTAGAAGCTCTAGTAACCAAAATTAAAGTAACATTATCCCTATCCTCCAAAGAACCTCCTCTTGGCTAGCTTTCAGGTGTCTTTCAATGGTGAAGAAAAGACCATTCGAGAGAATTATTGTATTTAAAATCAGCAACCGTCGACCATCAAACCTACAAAAAGGTATCATAAAGAGACTAAAGTTGAGGGAAAGAAGAGAGAATAAGAGGATGATTGTCCCAAGAATCTCCATAGAATAAGGCATTATTACATTTAAATTAATGAACCAGAAAAGACATTCCTTAATAAGTTAAGCACCTTTCTTAAGAGTGTCCTAGATCATAGACCTGTTCCAACTCAAATCCATCCATGGGATATTTTTATCTGCCACCCCTCCTAGGTACTTGTAGTTAAGAATTCTATCCCAAGGCTACTCGGGATGCTTACACCATCTCAAAAAAAATTTAGCCACTAAGGATAAACAATCGATCTCAGATTGTCAGAGGCCAAGGCCTCCTACCCTCTTAGATCTATAAACAAGGTCCCAACTTGCAAGATTCCATTTTTGAGACTATATATTTATTTCCCATAGGAACTTCTTAGAAAGAGCATAAAACTCTTTGGGAAAGCTATTGGGAGCTGCTAAAATAATAAATCTTTAAATAGGAAAAGACATAGAAAAGTCACTCTACTTGTAAAGGATAGCCAATGGAAGGTTCAATGGCTCACCATCAAGTGAAACATATGTAGAATTATCTTCTAATGCTCCTTATTAAGGTTACTATGCAGAAAGAGGAACATCCAAATAAATCACCAACAGTGTCTCAATTTGGAAGTGAAGAATATTTTCAATTCTATGTTGAATAAGCTTTGGCGTCTATTGAATAAAAACTACTTAAATTATCCTCATTAACTTGTTGACCCAAGATGGCTATGTAAATATCCAACACCCTCCTAAAACTAATTGCCTTATCAATCGTGGACACCCCCATCAAGGTAGCATCATCAACAAATTGCATATGAGATTGAGAGTCAAGATATTACATCCAAGACCAATATTGAATAAGCCTTTTTGGAAATAAATGGGAAGGACATAGTCCAAACATTTGAGCCTACTCATGTCTCTAATACCAATTTATACCTCAAATGTGATAGTAGGAGAACCATAGATAATATCTAGGAATCATATAATGTGGTAAGAATACATCATGTACACAACATACCATATATAATTAGGTCTAATCCTTGTATCTCCTTATCTATTCATTGTAATATTAGATATAAAATTTGCAAGTCTAAGTCTCTTCTCTAGACATATATATTTTCTTATATATCTCTCTTCATTACTTTCTTATTATCATATCATTACATATATTTATACTCTATGATGTAATAGGAATTTATCTCTTATAAAACATCCTAATTACTATCCTCCATGTAGTCCTTGTCCTCCACACTCTACTTTTGGTGACTTGAGGGAAGTTCTACTTGTTTCCCTATATCTTGCCAACATCATCCCTCTTTTTTGAAATGATGTATTGTCTTCAAGACATGTAAAGCTAATTCCATAGGAAGATTTTCTTGCATATCACCTTTAGCTATGTAATAGTGGTGTCCCAATTTACTTTTTGGCTTGTTGGAGTAGTTGTATATATCTTTCTATCTATATGTGTGTTGTCTTTATATCTCTAAGACTAGAAGGAATCTAAATCTTTTGGGCCATCTCCTTAGCTTCTCCCAGTATGCCCATTAAGTGATTCAACCTCAAGCTTACTACTTTCCTTAATTGTTTAATCTACCCTTTTATTTTCTCCCTCTGGTCTTGTAGTTGTTCCAATTGGGTGTGGATTGTCTCAACTTGTGCGCTAACTACTTCATTGATATACTCTAATGGGTCATAGGTTGATGTAGTTTGCACTACCTATGCCTCCAAGTTGTTAGTTTGATCTTTTATACTTTTGTAGTTGATATCCACTATAATAAAAACTGATACAATACATTTTCCTCCCCTATAGCTTGCTATAGGTTCTTTATTTGGGTTACCAGATGAGTGTGTACTACCATATATTTATTTGTGGCATATGTCAGGCTATCCTTTGTCAACTCATCCTTCACCTACAGTTTCATCTTTTTCTCTTCATAGCTCATGTGTGCTTGTAGGATATTTACCAATTGTTTAAGCTATTGTGATAGTGATAGTGATGTATCTCTTTTTGCATCTGGTAGCTGATTTTTAATTGCATCTATTGCTTCTTGTAACTTCTCAATACTATCAACATGTTGTAAAATATCCTCTCTTTCTATGGAATGGAATATACATCCCACTTGTATCTTCTTGATTGGGAAATAATAGATAGATTTACTTGTGATCCAAGGAATCAGAGTTGTAGAAATTGCAGTCACTATTGGTTGTATTTTTTTTCATTGAGCTAAGAATTGTTTGATAGATTGGATGGGAGATGTAAAGGTAGATGCTTCCTAGGTATCTAACTACTGAGGTCTTTCTCCTCAAGTTGTCTATCTTGTGTATCATGTAGAGGAGATTCCCTTCCTTATTCTTGTTCTCTTATCTCCTCTTCCTTCATTGCATTATATGCTCTTTTGGTTATCTTTGTTGTCTCCTTCTGTACTTTTTCCTTTTCTACCTCTATTAGGCACATTAGGGTATCGACCCTTTATTTTGTTCTTAGCTCCTTTTCATGCATCTCTATTAATTTATCTTTCTCTGTGTTAGAGATGGATATGTCTATTTCATCCACTACTTTTTCCCTCATTTCCTCCTCTATTTCTAGGGTTTGTTCCCTTCTTTTCCTCATTTCCTCTATCAACTCTTGAGGAAAATCCTCAAATATATCTCCCAGTGTTTGATCACTTCTCTGCATATAAATGATCAGTACCCTTTGTATAATTTCTTGGTTTTCCTAAGAAACATCATTATACATGTCAATTGTTGATTTGAGTAGGCCATGGTATTGAATTGCATTGACTAATGTCTCTAAATTCATTATTATCTCATCTTCTTATGCTTGTTGTAGTTGATATTTTCTCCTATCACCATTGTTGATGATTTGGTTTTCTTCTTTGGCAGTGGTTTGCATACTTCTACCACTTATTCTTCCCTAGTTTCTTCTTCTTTGGATGCATGTACTATAGTTATATTTACCCCTTCTTTCTTCTGTTCTTTTTTCAACACTCATTTGTAGATGTATTTCTGATAGTTCTCACACTACTGATTCCTTTTCTTTGCATTGTGATGTTAACACTATTTGTGTTGATGACTCTAGCTCTACTGCAACTTGTGTTGGATACTATGGAGTGTCTTCTCCCTTATCTCCTTTATATTGGGGTTTGTGTTGTTGTGCTCACTTGCAGGGCTAATGTGATAGGTTGCAGAGCTTCTATACTAGGTTGTGGAGCTACGGAACTAGTCTGTGCCATTTGTTTAGTTATTCCCCATTGTATATTCAACATTTCCTTATGTTTCTTTATGTTTTCTTCTACATCCCTCTTATGATATTTGTCCATGAACTCTCTATATGTGCCAAATCTCTCTGCATTTCCTAAAGCTTGCTCGATACAGTTTTTGCATATGGATATACTGTAAGGAATCTAAGCTAGCGAAATAACTTCCTATAGTAATCTTGAGGTTAGGGATATGAAGAAATTTCAAATATTTACAACAATTATAGAAGTAAACACAAATATAAATCATACTACAACACAATAATTATGTGGGGAAACCCTTTTTAGAGAAAAAACACACACTCTAAAGCTGCCCCAATATATTGTTCAAGAATAAAGAAGATTACAGTATACTTATAGATATATATTTCATAGGAGTATAACCAACTAGAGATCCAAAGGAAACTCAACAACTATATGACTCATACATACAACCTCCATATTGAGCTTATGTTATATAGGAGATACAATACAGTAAACTGTCAATGGTAATTACAAAACCATGAGCCAAAACCACTGAAAAGTGGTGTCAAAATTATCTCCAATCAAAGATGCCTTGTGATGTTCCAAATCACACACCAACATGTCTAACTCTCCCTTTACAACTCTTTTAATTGTCTAACACGTTTTCACATTTCCCAAAACATGAGGTCCAACTTCCAGAGGCTATAACTTTTGATTTGGGTGTCTAATTGACAAACTGTTTAATGCGTTGGAAAGGTCATGAAGATATCTATCAAGTTATATCTAACTTTGTTGGTTACAACAAATTTAATGGTTTTTAAAAACATCTAAGTGCCTCAAATTTGATTTTGAAACTTTTCCAAGAGTTTCAAAAATGAAAACTTTAATTACTTGCAATCTAGGTATGATTTGCTCATCTAAACTCACCCAATATGTTTACTTAGTAGTTCTGTACCTTTTGGGAAAATTTTGGGTGCATCTTTGCTCAAATGTAGAGTTGCTAAAAATAGTAAGCCCTCCATTTTTATTCCCTTTTGGAAACTTTGAAAGTTCTAAACCATTCTTTAAGATAAAGGGTATTCGAAAAGACCAAAGTTGAGAAGAATAGAAACCTTTTGTAGTTGGAAGGTTGAGACACCTTTCCTAACATTCTCCCACTTGTCAGACACCTTACAAGAGCAAAGGGAGTATCAACACCATGGTTTAATTGCTAGGGTCCAAGAGGCCTATAGACTCTGAACATCATTTTAACTTCTCTATGCTCATAGGCTTAGTTAATGAATCTGTAACATTCATCAAAGTATCTACCTTAACTAGCTTCACTCTACCATCCTTGACCCTATATCTAAAAAAATGATATTGTACATCAATGTGCTTGGTCCTAGCATGAAATGTTGGGTTCTTAGCTAGGCAAATCACACTCTGACTGTCAAAATAAAATGTCACTGCACCTTGTTTTATTATGATATCTAAACATAGTCTCTTAAGCCAAATGGCTTCTCTAGAATCATGAGTAGCTACCATATACTCTACTTTAGTAGTGGACAAAGCAACAATAACCTACTACTTACTCATCCAGCTAATTGCACCACCAAATAAATTAAATACTTAAGTACTGGTGGATCATATGATATCAACATCACGTACGAAGTTTGAATCCACATAACCATGGATATATAGGGAATGCATGTCTCCTATAAAATTACCATGATAACACAAGGAATACTCTGTGGTACCCTGCAAATATCTGAAGACTCTTTTAACTTCATCCCAATGAACTCTACCAGGATTAGACATATATTTGGAATGAAATCCCACTTCTTGGGCAATGTCTAGTCTGTAAAAACCATAGCATACATAAAACTTATGACTGCACAGTGGTAATGCACTCTACTCATGTCTTCCAACACTGATGGGTATTTTGGCCATTGTTAAGTAGATACCTTCGTTCCAACTATAAAAGGAACACATAATGGTATACAATCCTGCATGTTAAACCTTTGTAAAACTGAATTGGTATACTTACTCTTACCAAGGCATAGTTTCCTATTCACTTTATCTCTTCCTATTTCTATCTGAAGAATGTGTTTAGTTGTACTAAGATCTTTCATTTCCAATTTAGTTGCAAGTTGAGACTTTAGTTCTGAAATGATTCATTTCCCTTTACCAATAAATAACATATAATCAACATATAATGCAATAAATAGCAAATGATCACCATTAGATTTATAATAAACACAATGATTAGATTTAGAACACTCAAATCTCAAACTCAAAACATAGGTATCAAATTTTTGGTATGACATCCTAGTACTTTGTTTGAGGCCATACAAAGATTTCAACTTACAAACCAAATTTATTTTACCTTTTGTAATGTCATAAAATGTGTACACCACCATTTTACACCTTGTTTAGCTCGTAGATGGGCCTCAAATATTTTGACTTGTTAATTAAGACCTATTTTAATACCTTTTTAAGCATTAAGCAAGTAATACTTGATCTTGACGTGTGAAACCTAGAAAAGAAGAATAAGACTAGGCTAAGAAGATGTTAAGTGTACATTTTTGGGAGTTAAGTGGCTAAAGGACCATGATACCTAAGCACCCTGGGCCCTTGTTTAGCCCTACTCAAAATTTATGCGTTGTTGTGTTGGGCCCTCTAAGACATTCGTAATGTCGGCCTTATGTGGTTTAACTGTCCAGAAATAGACGAGAATGCATATAAAAGTAAATTAAGTCATTCATTTATAGATCTCTATTCTATTGCTAACTTCTTGCTAAGATTCTTATGCTCTCTTATGCCCTCCATTATGTTCTCAAGCTCTCTATTGTTGATTATTGTTGTGGCACTAACTTATTGTAGGTCTTGTGTTCAAATCTTGGAGGCTACATCAACTTCTTGAGTCAAGTTGTGACACCTTCTACAAGCATACAAGGGTGTTCCATGCTCATGGTGACTTCATTCCTTCATGCTTTTCATTAGTATTCCATTCTACATTGGATTTTCCTCTACCCTCCTAGGGAATGCACTCTTTGTTAATCATCTTTTCCAATGTGGAGGTGGAAACACCATTCATAGGGCTTGACTGAGGAAAGCTCCTAAATAGCACCCATCCTTTTCCCTCTTTTCATGTGTATAGGTCAGATGGATAGATTTTGGAAAGTTATATCTAAGAAGAAGACTAATCTTTCTTGTGTAGACCCGACCGAGTTAATAGTTCTTGAAAAGCCTAATTTGTGACTAGGGTACCCAAGTGCCCCTGTCTTGGGCATTTTGACCTCTAAGAAAAGTTTTTGAATTTTTCATTGGCCTTTGTTGTTCCTTTGGCTACTAGGTTTTAGGTACCGATAGACGTTGTACTTAGATCTTCGATAGTTAGGGTTTTATGTCTTGATCCTAGCTTGATTGATAAGATTTGGGTTAATTGATTGTCTATACAACAAAAGGAAAGAATCCCTATAGTTTGTCTTTCCTCTTAAGGTAGAAGCCAAGCTCAATTTGTGCCTTGAATGTTTTGTAGAAGAGGGTTTGACCTAGTTTGATCTATTGATCTAGTCTATCTTTCCTATGTTAAATTTTGGTGACTCGTTGTGTAGAGTAAAATACTCTACATTTTGTTTCAGAGTTGTAGTGTATCAGTGCAGCTGTGCATGTTTTAGTTTTACCTCTGCGAGTTTCAGTTTTGGCCGCGAAGGTTAGCTCACAAGGGTTTCATTTTTGCCTAAGTTTTTGCCTAAGTCTCAGAGTCTCGTAGAGAATGCCACGTGTCTTCAACCGAGACACATTTTCAGAAGTCTCAAACTATTGTGGAAGAGGCCGCGTGTCTTTTTACCTTAAGGCAGAACACGCCATGTGTTGGCATCCACGTTAAGTTTCAAGATCCTTATAATGTTTCCAGAGAGAGTCTGGTGGGTCCCTATTTCTAAGTTTCTCCCTGCGTGGAAGACGCCAAGTGGCAGTATCCGTCACGTGCCATGTGTCAGCCACGGAAGGTTTCAATAAGTTTCTCTAAGTTGTGCGGAAACCACCGTGTGTCCCTTGTAATATCAGTGGAACACAACAAATGGCAATGTCTACAAGGTTTGCTCTTTTGGTTTCATGGTTAAATAAAGGATGGAGGTGGGCCCCAGTGAGTTTCAAGTAAGGTAGAAAGTGCCATGTGTCACTATCCATTACAAAGTTTAAAGACCCTTTTAATGTTTCTAAAGCAAGGTGAAAAGCGCCAAGTGGTAATGTCTGCAGGAGTTTCAGTCAAGTTTCTTATGGAGTATAAGTTATGTGGATACCAACAAGTGTCATCTCCCACGGTACTCTCAAAAGGTTCCTACAGTTTCAAAGAAGATAGCGGAGGCTGCCACATATCATTATGTTGCTGTGCGGAAGATGCCACCTGTCCCTGTTCTTTCTTTTTGAAGCTGCCTAACAAGAAGTGTGGTGGGTCCCTTCTTTTATAAGTGATTAAAGTTTCAAGGCTTCAGGCTATGACAGATGTCATAAGTGGAACTCTCCTGATTACAAAGACACAGTTAAAGGAGATAGCGGATAAAGCCACGTATATGTTTCAATTGCAGCAGAGAGTGCCATGTGTCGAGTTCCTATTTTTTCTAGAAAGATGAAGGAGTTTCAAGTAAAGCAGGCAGACTATGCCATCTATTTCTGGGTTTATAGTCATAAAGATGCAGAAGTTGCTAGGTGTCCCTACTTGACTCAAAGAGGAAAGCACCACATGTATCTATTTCAGCCAATGGGCTCACGGGGAAGGTAACCATTTCAGATCCGAAAGATATCTTTTGTCAGACACTTCCAGTTATCTCTAGTTTGGTTAGGCCGTTGAGATCCAGTTGTTACGAACAATCTAGGGATGTTCTATGCTATAAATATGTAACATTTGTAAGATTAAGGAGTTAGATTTAGATTGGTTGTAAGTTTCCTTTCAAGATTTGTTTTCCATCAGAGATTTCAGAAAGAAGTTTGAAGACTTTTTGCTGTGGCCAGTGATATCATTTGCTTTTGTTTCTTTTCTCTTGATTCAGAAAGTTTATGTAACTGTGCATGTGTCTGTGCCTTTTATATGGCTAAAAAATTAATGAGGAGACTGAGTTCTATGCCTTGCTGATATTCTCTATGTCATTGCAAAATTGTCTAGTTGTGAGCGTTTGATTCTACTAGTTTTATCTGTTACATTGATCATGCATTGTCTGCTCTTTGATGTAACTGAATCTTAAAGATAGCTTCACTATGCTTAGTGGTAAGAAACAAATTATAATCAGGCGCATCACCATAGTTAGATTTATTTTCATTATAGTTACAATTCTGTTCTATTCCTATCCTTTTCCCCAAAACATATTTGAGATAAAGAAGAGCCATCTTCTTTAAAATCTGGAGGTTGTTTTAGGTCGCAAGTCCCCCATTCCTGAAACTTCCCATGTTGGTGTTGGAATCATTGCAATTTTAAGCATCAGTAGTTTTTGGCACGCCCGATGGGACCATTCTTGAAGTTTCTGTCAAGACTGTACGAACCAGAGAGCTACAAGGAGTCAGAGCTGTGGACCTATAACTAGAGCCCAATTTGCTGCTAACCCAGGTATTCTTTCACCACCACTGGTAGCTAATTCAAGAAGAAGGGTCAATCAGTTGGCAGCAACACCAAGAGAAAATATGGGAGCACCTATAGCCCCAAGGAATTATGTAAATTGGAACACTGGCAGTCCTCTGATCCTCCCAGTACCACCAGCCACTTGGGACCCAATTCTAGCTAATGCTCTGAAGGCCCTGCCTAAGTTCAGTGGGGAAGATTTCAAGACACCTGAAGAACATTTGCAGGATGTTTTCTGATGTTTGTGCAGTGCATGTGATCACTTAACAAAATGTGGCTATAAGGCTGTTGGCTACCTCTTTCAAAGGAAAGGTCCTTGACTGGTACAGATCTTTGACTCCTAACACAATATCCACATGGGACCAGCTTGGTGATGCTTTCTTTGATAGATTCAAAGAAAAGGGTGATAAATCTTCTTTGCTACAATAATTGATCACCATCAAAAGAGCACCACAAGAAGCAATGATTGATTTCAATTCTAGATTTCAAAAGACTTGGGAGAGAATTCCTACCACAACAAGGTCATTACCAGGTATGGCTATAGTGTTCTATCTTAAGGCTCTAAATACAGATATATCAATAATGATTCAGTCACTTGGAGATTAGACCCTACCACAAGCTTATGAGTTGGCAATCAACGCTGAGAATAACTTGATAGATGTTGGAAAGTTGCCCCCAAGACCTCCTATGCCTATGTTCCCAGAGATTAGCTTACCTTTGCCTCAAGGAGTTCCTAATTCCATTACCCCACCAGTGTCTATGTATACATTTCATCAACAACCTACTAAAATAGTTGCTCCTGTCTAGTCTTCTAAGATGGATGATGTCAAGAACATCTTAAGGACCTTCTCTAATGAGATTATTAACCTAAAGAGATAGCAAAATCTGTATCCAAAGCCCCAATACCAAGGCTATCAAGGGAATAGACCTTCCTTTCAGCCAAATCAATACCAAGGCCCTCAGAGATAGGCTAATCCTCAGCCATCAAACCAATTAGTCACAGTCCCTACACCTCTACAGACTATTCCTCCTAATCCCAATAGAGAAATTGTTCCACAATAGAATAATTATGCAGATGGCACCAATGCTTGGTGTTTCCCTTGCAATAATTCTCATATGCCCAGAGACTGCCCTAGAGGGAATCTGCAGCAAAAAATAGTAGAACAGAGAGGATTAGAAGGACAATTTGCAGCTTCTGACACATCAACATATCAGTCTCCTAGTCTACAAAATGCAGTTTTGTTGGCCCAGATGGAAGGCATGTCTTTACAGCAAGAAGAGGAAATAGCCCCTGAGCATGCTTTGTTTTCATAGATTGAAGATGAAGAGTCAGTGTTCTTGAATGAAGCATCTACTTCCAAGAAGCCACTGGTGCAATCAGATTATTATACTAGAGTGAAGAGGAGAATGATGGAATAGCCTGAGGTCACAAATAATGAGATTACGGGTCATCAGAATACTGTTTCTAGACAAGAAGTGCCATAGCCTGTGCAGAATCAAGTAGTCTCAGGGCAGATACTAGAAAAGTCAAGATACTCTTATTACCCAAGGACCCAAACAATAGGACCTATGAATGTGGTGGATCAGCTGAAGAGAACTCCAGAACATGTGTCAATATGGGACATGCTGGCTATCCCTGAGTAGAAGACACTGTTGCAAGAGGCTCTGCAAGGTCAAGAAGCCCCTAAACATATTGGAGCTAAAGGAGGATCTGCTGATAAAGAAAAACCACAGCTCAAAGGTACTGTCCCTCTACAGACAATAGCTCTATTGAATAACACACCTGAGGTAGGTAGATCTAAGCCAGATCCCTTTTATTTAACTTTAATAGTTGGGAAGAAACTGTTGCATAATGCAATGATAGACTCTGGGGCTAGTACCACAGTGATGCCAAAGCAAATAGCAGATGCTTTGAAAATAAAATATGAGCCACTTACAAGAGGAGTTATGTAGTTAGATGGAAAGTCTGTGCAAACAATAGGGAAAATTAAACAACTCCCATTGCAACTATATACCTGCCCTAATATAATTGCTAATCAGGATGTTGTAGTCATAGATATACCCCCTGTATTTGGCCTATGTTTATCCAAAGATTTCACAGCCAAGATAGAATGTTATATGTCACTTGATTGGTCACATCTCATCTTAAGAACCAAATATGGGACAAAAATGAAGGTACTATCTGAACCATTATCGAAAGATCGTATCACAAATGAACCAACCCCAAAATTAGAGGCAGCTCATGCTATGCTAAACAAAGATGAAAGAATCTTTGTTGAAGAGATAGGGGATTGGACTAAACATGACCAATAGGAGGAAGAGAATAACCAATTGTTAACCATGATGCAGAGTGATCCTTTTGGAAATTATGACTCAACAGGGCTAGGCACTTATGTCATATTCAAAGAAGACCAAGAGATCCCTAATGTCTTAAGAAAAGAAGATCCACAAACCCAAGAATCTATAAAAGATTCAAGAATCTGGACCCTAAATTTTGATGGGGCTAGAAGTAAAAATGGAGCTGGAGCTAGAATTTGTCTTACTGCCCCTAATGGTGAGAAGATTTTAAGAGCCATTTGCTTTCATTTTGCTTGTACCAATAATGATGTTAAATATGAATCCTTAGTGCATGGACTCACATTGGCAAAGAAGAAAGGAGTAAAGGGCCTTGTAGTGAAAGGAGATTCTAAACTAGTAGTGAAGCAAATCAGAGAAAAGGCAGTGGCCAAGAATGTAATAATGAGATCCTATAGGCACAGAATCTGGGACCTAATAGATGGTTTTGAAGCTTTCAATATTGAAGTAGTCCCTAGAGCCCAAAATTTTAAGGTAGATAGGATGGCACAAATTGGTTCACAGTTTGATCCAATAACTGATCTAATGGTTAATAATGAGTCAGTCAAAGTTATTGTGAGGCCAACTATCCCAGACAATGATGAAAATTGGCAAGTCTTTGAAAATGATTTTCAAGTACTTTCATTTTTGCAACAGTCAGGAGAATTTACTGATCAATTACAACCTAAAATTGAAGAGGCATATGGTGATTAGATAATTCAACTAAAGTCAAACAAACTCCCTAAAGGACCGATTACCCTGGAAAACTTGTTTGACCCAGAAGATGCCAGCCTAGAAAAGAAGAGGTTTCAAGCAAACAAAGAAGACTACTCTGAGATTCAGGTTAGTGAGGGGAGAATATTGAAGGTTGGGAATTCTGCTATTCAACAAGAAAGAAAAAGGTTAATTGATTTATGTGAAAATATGATAGGGTCATAGCCTGGACCTATGAAGATCTCCATGGTTATGATAGGAACATCATTCAACACACTATAGAGCTGACTGAAGGATCTAAACCAGTCAGACAGAAGCAGAGGCCAGTGAATCCTAGGATTGAACCTCTAATGGTGGATGAGTTACAGAAGCTTTTAGAATTAAATATCATTTTTCCAATTACGCACTCAACCTAGGTATCAAATTTGGTGCCAGTCAGAAAAAAGAATGGTGATATAAGGCTATGTGTAGATTTCAGAGACCTAAATAGGGCATCTTTGAAAGATCACTATCCCTTGCCTTCTATGGAACAGATTTTGCAAACTGTGGCTGGATCAAAGAGATTCTCCTTGTTGGATGGTTTCTCTGGATACAATCAAATTTGGTTGGCCGATGAAGATCAACATAAGATTGCTTTCACCACAAAATGGGGAACATTTGCATATGGAAAAATGCCTTTTGGTCTTTCAAATGCTGGAGCTACATTTCAGAGGGCAATGGATGTAGCATTTGGAGACCTTATAAATAAAATCATTCTGTTTTATCTAGATGATCTCACTGTTTTCTCTAAAAGTGTTGCAGATCATTTTGACCATCTAGAAGCTATTTTAAAGAAATGCCATGAGTTCAGAATATCCATGAATCCTAAGAAATGCATCTTTGTAGTACCTCAGGGAAAACTATTAGGGCATATAGTATCCAAAGGAGTCTCTATAGATCTAGAGAGAGTCACAGCCATAATGAACTTGTCTCTACCAGTAAATAAAAAGGTAGTTTAGTCCTTTTTGGGAAAGATAAATTTTGTCAGTCATTTCATATCAGACTTTGCAGGCCTAATAAGACCAATGACACTTCTGCTGAAGAAAGACCTGGTGTTCAAGTGGACTACAGAAGGGAGACAAGCTTTTGAGGAGGTCAAAAAAGCAATTTCAACAGCCCTAGTACTTAGGAACCCAGACTTCTCTAAGTCTTTTATAATGTATGTCTATGGAGGAGAGTTTAGTGTTGCTGTTGTCCTAACACAGAAAGATGATCAACAAGAAGGAGAGCATCCAATAGCATTTTTCTCAAGGACTCTCAGAGAGTATGAAGCCAGATACAATTTTGTGGAAAAATAGGCATATGCTATGGTAAAATCCCTCAAGAAGTTCAGGCATATGGTGACAGGAAATAAGATTCTAATTCTGGTAGCTCATCCGAGTGTTAGAGAATACATTATGGAAGGAGAGATCACTGAAAAAGAGTGAACTGGATAACAAAGATCCTTGAGTATGATGTAGAGGTTAGACCCACTAAGTTGGTCAGGGGAAAGGGATTGTGCCAATACATGGCCCAAGACATGGAAAGAATGGTGACTGTAGAAATATAAAGTGAGAGTGTGTTGAGGATACAAGAGATTGATCAGAATTCCTGGGTCATAAATAGAATTCAGTTTATGAAACATAGGATTTTCCCAAAAGAACTCTCTCATGACAAAAGGAGATACTATAGGCAGCAAGGAATCCATTTTGTTTTAATTGCCCAAGTTCTTTTTAGAAGAAACACTGATGGTATTCTTCTAAGATGTATAGAGAAAAATGAGGCTCAAGGAATACTACATGAAATGCACCATGGAGCCTCAGGAGGACACTTTTCTGCAAGAACTACTATCATAAAGATAACTCAAGCAGGATATTTCTGGCCAACTTTATTTACCGATTGCTATTAGCTGGTCAAAGAGTGCCAATCTTGTCAGTTCTATGTAGGAAAAAGAAGAAATGCAGCAATGCCCCTTAGTCCCATAATTATAGATGAGCCCTTTGCCCAATGGGGTTTAGATTTCATTGGAATGATCAATCCGGTATCAAGTATGGGACATAAATGGATCCTAACTGCAACAGATTATTTCACCAGATGGAGTGAAGCAGTGCCACTCAAAGAAGCAACAGAAAAGGTGATCTTAGACTTTCTAGAGGGTATTACTACTCGCTTTGGGCCTCCTCGTACTATGATTTCAGATAATACTAAGGCATTTCTAGGGGCAAAAATATTTGAGTTTGCATTGAAATATGGAATCTATTTGAAAACTTCTTCAAATTATTACCCTCAAGGTAATGGTCTGGCAGAGTCTACTAACAAGAACCTGATTAGACTCATTAAAACAATAGGGGCTGATCATCACAAAGAGTGGCATAAAGTGCTTAATGTAGCACTATGGGCTGACAGAATTACACCTAAGCAAGTAACAAAGATGTCCCCATATGAATTGGTCTATGGTAAGCCAGCAATAATGCCAATGAGCCTGGAGATCCCTGCTCTGCAGTTGTTGAAACAGATTGAGATAGAGGAAAATGGTCCCATACAGGTCTGACTTGTTGAGCTCCTAGAAGTACAAGAAAAAAGAGATAAAGCACATGAATCATTAATGAAACATCAGAAAATAATCAAAGACTGCTTCGATAAGAAGTCTTCAAACCCTTATTTTGAAGTAGGCTCAGTTGTTTTGAAATGGGACGAGAGAGCTGCCAAGCCAGGTCGACACAACAAATTTGAATCATTATGGACCGGCCCCTACAAGATTTGTTCCTATAAGCAGCAAAATTCATTTGAGCTTGAAACAATGGAGGGTGAACCTGTGGAGATTCCTGTGAATGGGATCTACTTGAAACATTTCAATTAAGCAGTGTCTCCTATGTATTATAGTTAGTTAGTTTCCCTTTCCTTGTTTCTCTATTTTCCTACCTTTTCTTTTAAATAAGTATTCTATGAACACGTGGCCATAGCTCAAGTCTCTTTTATCTTTGGAACTTTCGCATTCGCTAGCTCTCTCTCCGATCCCCAAAAGTCCTGAAAGTACCACTTTACGTAGCCACTTTTATGACGTGTCTAACACTCTGTCCCACACAGATTTCATAAGATACACTAACGGTTTTTGGCTTTAATGCCATTTATTCGACTTAATGTGTCTTCAATGCCCCAGTATTTAGAGTTAAACCTTAAACGGTGTCTCTCATTTTCTCCTGTGTCTTCTAAGAAACCCTATTACTTGCAATTCCAATTCCTAGTGAACCTTGCTTAGAGAGGTGCCTTTTTCTATTGCGAAGCTTCTATCCTTGTTACTTTGAGCTCACTAGCTTCTTAACATAGACATAGATATGTTGGAAGCACAATCTTCTCAACAGGGGCTTAGAATTTACGAGTCCATCGACAAGCTTCTAAGCCTCAAATCATACACTTCTGTACCTACACAATCCTTGAGAACCTATCCAAGGATGAGGGTCCCCAAAGTTGGATATGCAGTGGACCAAGCAAAAGTAAGGGATTTCGCAAATGGTATCTCTGACCCGATTCTTCAAAAACCTACCAAAACTCTCTGTGAAGGGCACTCCAGAGATGTCACCAAAAGGTGAAGGATGGGCAATCAAAAACATTTGGTATGAGGATTTGGACCTCACAATTGGCACAATTTATTGTTCCAAGTGTTCATCAGTGCCCTGACCTAGTGGATATGTGCGTAAAACTATTTCATTCACCCTCGAGCACCATACAATAAGGTCCATTCATGGTGCAAATCACACCTAAAGCTATTAGAGACATGTTGGCCTTATATCATGATAAAACAACCACATTCCCCACCATTGCCAAAATGCAGAAAACTTGGGCAAATATCAATAATCAGCTGAGGTTTCTCAATTCAGAGTTGTAGTTAGAAGAAGAGAACACACAAATGCCCACATTACCTACAGGAAGGGGACAATTTGCTCAAGCCAGCCAGGAAGCATTATCTATGATGGCATTTATCTTTGGAATGAAAGAAAACATTACTGTCTATGACTGGCAGATTGCTATTTTGTTCAGATTAAAGACTGTGGACAAGTCTTAGGAGTATCGGCTTGATTTCTCAAAGCAAATCGCTTATTCAGTGGTCGACCAACTCACCCACTTCAGGTCTAATGGGGTTTTCAGGTATTCTAGTTATCTATTTCACCTTATGCTATTCCAAAACCCTAGTATCTTTTCACAGTATATACAGCTAAATATGTATGACCCAAGTTTCAGTCATAATAGGACCATACCTGTGTCTGTATGGACACATGTCTTATCTGAGACATCAAACCCATATGAATTTTGGGACCTTTTTGTTGCCCCTGCCTTTTGCCACCTAAGTCCCGAGCCTATAGAAAATAGGTTAACACCAAGCATCAAAGGCCTCATGGCAAATTGCCCTATTCCCTATGACTATTTCTTTGGGTCTCACCACACTATCATTAGGGTCCATGTTTTTAATGAAGAGCCAATGCTGCTACCTAAGATTTTAACTCCTAGGTTAGCTTTCCTAGAGGTCACTCAGCAAGTGTCTGTGGTTGATAATGAATATGGCACTAAGAAGAAGAAAAATAAAATGTATGATATCCCATGGGTAAGGAAAAACATGGCCCTAGAAGTTAGGGATGCTGAGCACTTATTGCTGAGAAAGCTAACTATCTTGGGTTTCTTTCTTATAGAAGATAAATGGAGATATGACCCAAGCAGTTTCATAGCCTCATGGGTTAAGAATAACAAGGTCGATGCTCAAATTGTGCATGAGGGTCATCCCTTTTGGGAAGACAGAAGAAACCCTAAAGAAGATACCCTTGACCTATATGTAGAATTGACAAATTTGCCTTTTGAGGGGCCTAAGCCATGGGAGACCTTTTATGTTAAGAAAAAGGCCTACGATCCTAAGATCAGAATGGGTACTAGATTGAAGAAGGCTTTGTTAAAAGGCAAAGAATGGAAACTCGAGAAAATAGAGGCCTATTGGAAATACAGGCAGGAAATTGCTGAGTCGACACACTCTTTTGGCAATGTTGATACTGATGAGAAATGGGAGTCTATCTGGGACGAATGGCATCCATCACCAGTTTCTAGCTCTAACACAAGCAAAATCCAACATAAGGGTGAAGAGTCAGGAGAAGAGGTAGAATCAACCCATGCAGTACAAGTAACAGGACAAGCCTCAACATCTGCCCCTATTTCCCCTTGGCCCCAATCTCTCAGTACTTTGGAGAAACAAAAGAGTGTGGTATCATCACCACCTAGGGGGACTCCATCCATTTTAGGCTTTGAAGTTTCTAGTTTTGAATCATTGCCACATGTGGAAGAGAAAGGAATAGAGGAAACATAAGAGAGGCCAAGGAAGCATAGGAGGCTAAACCTGTAGCCAGATTCAGATGAGGATGTAGAGCCCTCATAATAGCGACCACCAATCACATCTATCGCCTCTTAGGTACGTTTTGTTTCTCCTTCTTCTCAGTCTTTTTCTTCTACTATAGGGGTGGCAATCCCAACTGGCCAAACATTATTATCCCCCGCCACCTCTACTGTGCCAATATCTCAAATAGCCCCACTTGCCAATCTTCAGGCCATGTCATCACAGGCCACATCTTTGCCCCTTTTTTCTCCCTCTGTTCCAAAGAAAGTCCCTCCCCAAATTCCTCCTAGCCAACATTTAGCTATTCCCTATGGCTTACCACAAGGACATCCTTTTGCTGGAGGTTATATTGCCTCTCCCCCTACCTTTCAAGCTCAAGCTGATACTGCTAAAAAGGCTAGGGAGGCCAGGATGGATAAGAAAAGAAAGAAAGATAATAAAGCTTTGGCTGTACCACACATGAGGTCACTCTTTGACCCAATTCAACAGCAATTGATAGTGACACATTTGTCACCTACTGTGGTCAAACCAAATGAGCAGATGCAGCCACAAGATTTTATAATGAACGCAGTGGCTATGGATATGTCACTTTCTAGGCCACAAGATAGGGTTGAGTTGTTGAATAAAACTACTTCTATTGTGGCAACTGATTATCTGAAAGTTTCAAAAAAGTTGCAGAAGGTTGAGGCCAGTTTAGCTCAATAAAAGGCAAATTGTAGTAGCCTTGCTGCAGAGCTTAAATCCAAAAAAGATGAAATAGAGGATCTCAATAAATAGTTGCAAAATACTGTTTCTTGTCAGATTCATCAGGTTACACAGGCCCAAAATGCTTCTTTGAAAGAGGAGCTAGCACAAGAAAAAGCTGCAGTGACTGTCCTGAGGCAAGAAAAGGCTGCACTAGAAAGGAGGTTTCAGGATAAATTGCAACAAGCCACATAGTTTGAGTAGCAGTTGCTGAATGAGCAAAACAATGTTGCTGTAATTCAAGCCCAACTCCAAGCTGAGCAACAAATGACAAAACAGTTGACACTTGAGTTGGCAAGTAGGCCCAAGAATGCAGGAGTTTTGAGCATGGTCAGGGATCTATATGTGTCAGTATGGAAAAGAATCTCTGAAGAGATTATCTAGCTCAGACCTTCTTTATCTTTCCTGCTAAAAGCACAACAATTGTGTGAGAAGGTGGAGACTTTAGTTCAGGCCACTCTGTCCACTGTTTCCTTGAGAGTTTCTAATTCTCAACTGCTGTTGAAGAAACTATATGATACAACTGATGAAACACTGTCAGTAGCAGGGATCAGTGATAGAATGATTGCTGCAAAAAGGGTGAATGAAGTCCTCAGTTGCAATTCAGCTCCAATTAATTGCCAAGAGCTCATGGATGTTGTCAAGGAGGGAGTCAAAGATATGAAGAAGCATATAGAAGATCTGGTATAATTGGGCCTTCCTTCCCCTTTTCCTAATAGCAACACTGTGTTAATGATTGATGAAAACAAACCTTTGTTGTTAACCAGGCAGAATGATCAGTCAATTTTCTAGGGTTTAATAGATTCTTCATCGGTATAGGAGGTGGAAACTATCCTAATCCCAATGGCACAGCTTGAGTTTCAGCTGAAGGCTATGGTTCAAATTTTGCAGAGGTTCTCTCATAGGGACATTATAAACCTTGATTTTTCTTTCCAGAATTTGCAGAATAAGTAGGGTCTCTCTGATGCTGAATGGTCTGTTTATCAGACGGTTTTATAGAATCTCTAATTTTTGCTGTAAGATATACACATTTTTTGGATTCTTTTTGAGCAGGCTCAAAAGTCCTCGGGGTCACCAAGAACTGTAGAGTAAAATACTCTACATTTTGTTTTAGAGTTGTAGTGTATTAGCACGGCTGCGCGTGTTCCAATTTTACCTCTGCGAGTTTCAATTTTGGCCACGAAGGTTAGCTCACAAGGGTTTCATTTTTGCATAAGTTTTTGCCTAAGTCTCAGAGTCTCGTGGAGAATGCCACGTGTCTTCAGCCAAGACACATTTTTAGAAGTCTCAGACTATTACGGAAGAGGCCACATGTCTTTTTACCTTAAGGCAGAACGTGCCATGTGTTGGCATCCGCATTAAGTTTCAAGATCCTTATAATGTTTCCAGAGAGAGTCTACTGGGTCCCTATTTCTAAGTTTCTCCCTGCGCGGAAGGTGCCAAGTGGTAGTATCTATCGAGTTTTTGAAATCCCCTTTTAAAGTTTCTCAGTGAGCACAGAACGTGCCATGTGTCAACTGCGAAAGGTTTCAATAAGTTTCTCTAAGTTTTGCGGAAACCGCCATGTGTCCCTTGTAATATCAGTGAAATGCAACAAATGGCAATGTCCGTGAGGTTTGCTCTTTTGGTTTCATGGTTAAATAAAGGATGGAGGTGGGCCCCAATGAGTTTCAAGTAAGGTAGAAAGTGCCATGTGTCCCTATCCGTTGCAAAGTTTAAAAACCCTCTTAATGTTTCTAAAGCGAGGCAAAAAGTGCCAAGTGGTAACGTCCGCAGGAGTTTCAGTAAAGATTCTTATGGAGTATAAGTTATGCAGATACCGACAAGTGTCATCTCTTGCGATACTTCAAAAGGTTCCTACAGTTTCAAAGAAGATAGCGGAGGCCGCCATGTATCATTTTATTGCTGCGCAGAAGACACCACCTATCCCTATTCTTTCTTTTTGAAGCTACCTGACAAGAAGTGTGGTGGGTCCCTTCTTTTATAAGTGATTAAAGTTTCAAGGCTTCGGACTGTGATAGATGTCACAGGCAGAACTCCCCGATTACAAAGACACAGTTAAAGGAGATAGCAGATAAAGCCACGTATATTTTTTAATTATAGCGGAGAGTGCCACGTGTCGAGTTCCTATTTTTTCTAGAAAGATGAAGGAGTTTCAAGTAAATGAGGTGGACTATGCCATCTATTTCTGGGTTTATAGTCACAAAGATGCGAAAGCTGCCAGGTGTCCCTACCTGACTCAAAGAGGAAAGCGCCACATGTATCTATTTCAGCCAATGGCTCGTGGGGAAGGTAACCATTTCAGATCCGAAAGATATCTTTTGTCAGACACTTCCAGTTATCTCTAGTTCAGTTAGGCCGTTGAGATCCAATTGTTATGAACAATCTAGGGATGTTCTATGCTATAAATATGTAACATTTGTAAGATTAAGGAGTTAGATTCAGATTGGTTGTAAGTTTCCTTTCGAGAGTTGTTTTCCATCAGAGATTTCAGAAAGAAGTTTGAAGACTTTTTGCTGTGGCCAGTGATATCATTTGCCTTTGATTCTGTTTTCTTGATTCAAAAAGTTTATGTAACTGTGCATGTGTCTGTGCCTTTTATATGGCTGGAAAATTAATGAGAAGACTAAGTTATGTGCCTTGCTGATATTCTCTGTGTCATTGCAAAATTGTCTAGTTTTGAGCCTTTGATTCTACTAGTTTTATCTATTACATTGATCATGTATTGCCTGCTCTTTGATGTAACTGAATCTTAAAGATAGCTTCACTGTGCTTAGTGGTAAGAAATAAATTATAATCAGGTGCATCACCATAGTTAGATTTATTTTCATTATAGTTACAATTCTGTTCTATTCCTACCCTTTTCCCCAAAACATATTTGAGATAAAGAAGAGCCAGCTTCTTTAAAATCTAGAGGTTGTTTTAGGTCGCAAGTCCCCCATTCTTGAAACTTCCCATGTTGGTGTTGGAATCAGTGCAATTTTAAGCATCAACACATTGTTTCTTACATTTTGGCATCCTTCTTGCATCAAATTTGAGATATTTTCTTCCTTGGATCTAGTTATATTTCATTCATTCATCATTTTGCATAGTTGTATAGCTTAATTTTGCATTATTTAATTATTCTAGTGTTTGTAAAAACCTTGCATTTTTTGGAAAATTTAGCTAATCTTCAACCAAGGGTTTGTAGATCAGTATGCTGTTTCAAATATTTTGCATTATTGAATTTATTAAAAGGTTTTAAGTTTTTGTACCTTTTTATCCTTTCTATTCTATAACATTCTTGCAAATTTGCATTGAAAAAGTGAAAAAAAATTAAGCATTTTGGGCTTAGAAAAAGTTGTATTTGTTCATTGTTCTCATTGTATGTGTTATAGATCATCATTAAAAGGTTTGATTCTCTGATTTTTGCATTAGATATGAGTCATATTGTAGTTGATCATTTCATGGTGTGGTATCTTGTATTTGAAGGTCTCATTTGCTAGGGTTTTGGTGAAAAAATTGTATTTTGGAAAACCTAGTCAGTGTCAAAAGCCTAGGGTTTGTAATTAAAGTCTTGTTTCAGATTTTGTTTCTATTATAAACATTCCAAATCTAGTCTTGCGTTGTTATTTCATGTCATAAATTTCATTTCTATTCAGAAATAAGGCTTGCATTTAAAATTTTTGGTCTAGAAGTGAGCATTTAAAATCTAGGGTTTGATGGTAAAACCCTAGCTAGTCTTGTATTTAGTGAATCTTTCTCAAAGCAATGTGTTATAATTAATTGTTACATATAAGTGGATATATTATTTAGGCACTTAGTTTACACTTACTACACATCCTACACTTTCAAGACTTAGTTTTTGTGGTTACCAAGAATATCACAATTTTTGGAAGCCACACTTCTCTTGCACTTATAGGTCTCTTATTGCAATATTATTCTCATCTCGGTGATACTTGATTAATATGTAGATCTGATTGTTTATTGTTGTTCCAAAGACACTTCATTATGGTAGCTTCATGTTATTTCTCTTTGATATCTATGCACGCATATATCAAAGATCTTGAGCACTTAAACAAATTCATTAATATGTATCCTTATGTATTAGATATTGATCTATTTAAAGAATCTTTATGTGAAATCCTTGGTTACATATATAATTTTGATAGCTTCATAACCCTCATGGGTGAGTATCCTTCATTATTAGAATATCTAACTAAATTCATCTCCATGAATAGTGATGATAACTTAGATAATGATGGTGATAGTTCTTCTCATACTGCTATTTTTACCATAGTACATGAGGTTTCTATGGCTCATCCTAAGGATCTCCCACCTTCAGTAGAATATCCATGTATCTTGGAAATCACTAGGGACATGAAGATCTTTAATCTTCCTCCTTTGATTGAATGTTCAAGTACCTTGGATATCACTAAGGATGTGAAGACCCTTGGTATGTCTCCTTTGGTTGTATGTTCAAATCCCTTGGACACCATGGAAGATACAAGCTATTATGTCAGAAAATGTCCCCTTGGGGATTTTCCCTCCTAACGTTTAGCTCCTGGGTCCTATAGAATGCATTTAGGTCATATTGCACATTAATTATGACTTATGATGAAGAAACCCCTGAGTTTTATGGCATATGGGACCTAGGGGATGTACTTATGATGAATCCTTCCTAAAATAGGGTGGAGACCTTGGGCATCCGTGCTCTAGTCCTGCTCTATTTTATGTTAGGACCTATTTTCATGTGTCAGTTATATGACTGTTATTAGGTCCTATGGCAACACCTCAAGTTTGAATTACTAATTTCTTGGTGGGAAGTTGTTTAGTTGCATATATAAGAATGTTTAGGCATTCATTTGTAAACTAGAAGGTGATTGTGAACTTTAGGCATACTTGGGATTTCAAGATATTCATTGTGGCAAGAGCAGAACATTATTATTGTGTTTATGAGTGCAGATTTGACTCCATCTTCTCATGTGATTGAAGAGCATTCATTAATGTGAGATCTACACTACAAGGTGATATATATTGTGTTTTCTATCATTTATCATTTGGATTTTGCCTCTATCCCATAGGAATACACACTATTTATCTAACAATGGTGTTCAGAAGACTTGAATGTCTCTCCAGGGCTTCACCAAGGCAAGCCTCTAAACACTGCAACCCCCAACCCACTTTTTTGTGATTACAGGTTACATCTTTTAGAAGTGAAAGAAGTGGAGTTGCAGAGAAGCATTACAGACTATTAGAAGTGTAGAACAAAGAAGATAATTAGGGCTTGGGCTAGGGCACCCATTGATTAGTCCTCCAGATTTTGAAGCAGTGAAATCTCTCTGACATTAGGATCATGTTGCAGACATTCTTCAGAGATCCTGACAGAAGAAGGTACATTGGACTAGGCTGCCCGCTCATTAGTTCCTAACTTTTCTACACAATGAACTTTGAAATCTGGTATGTATTTGATTGTCATTTGATATCTCTCTGTGTGATCATTTTCTGTAATTTGTCCGTTTGTTTACGATTTTATGAAATTAGGGTTTTGAGCATAATTGGACTTAATTGAACAATAAATTCACACAGTTCCAATCTTCCCCTATGTTGCAAGTGATAAGAGATCTGTGGTATAGTTCTCTACTCAGTTGAATGTCCTTGAATGTTTAGTGGTGAAAGGAGGTGTTTAGTGGAAAATTGGAGGGTTTGTTTAAACTAGGTTAAGTACTACCATTTCTACACTAAGCATTTGGAGGACAAGGACTAAGCTCATGAACAAGCTTATAATCACTTTGTCTGTCCCTTATGCTCACGTAGTTATGAAACCTAAGACCCTAACTAAGGTTTTATCAAGTGTTTTCCTTTTAACCAAGTAGAACCCTAATTATGCCTTAAATTAGAAATATTCAGAAACTAATGAAACAACTAGAAAAATTGATCACAGAAGTGTAGAGAGAGGGTTTTAGAGACTGTGCTTCTAGATTTTGAGGACCACTTGGACTAGGGCACCCGCTCCAATGTCCTGTAAGTTCCCAAATTGGAAAATCTTCTGCATAGGGTGTCTGAGACTGCTAAATGGCTTCCAAATCTTAGAAATATCCCCTAGTTGGACTAGGGCACCCACTCCAGTGTCCCGCAAGTGTTGGAATCCAAAGATTTGAAAGTCTATCATGACCGTACCCACAATATCCTCCTTTCTATAGCTTCTTTCCGTCAGAACCTACAAAACATGATTTGCACCTACAAAAGAAGGAAAATGTTGTGGCTATATAGGAGCTTGCCTGAGTCAAGCCCCGTCTTTGGTATTCCTACCATAACAATAGCTAGAGAAAAAGATTTATAGATGTGTGTGCAATCCTAACAATGTGTATGCAGAAATATCAAACCCTAGATGTCATACTCAAGGGAAGATCATCAACTTGCTTTGCATCAATAAACACATACAACTTCACCTCAAGGAGATGAAACAAATGAAGACTTGCATGAACAAGAAGGTGAATCAACAATGTCCACGGAGGATCTCCAAGCTTGCTGTTGGAGGGTTCAATCCTTCTCGCGATCATGCAAAGGGTGTACAAACCCTAGGAAGAGCAAGATAGACTCAAGATCTTGATTCCTAATCTCCATCCATTGTCTCCATGATAGCAAATAAAGAAATACTTCCAAGAGCTTCAACAAGTCACTGATCTTCAATAGCCATTGTGGTAAAGTTTTAACATCAAGCTTGCATAAGTGTTGTGTGTGATAAAATGATTTGAAATGTCTTTTTATATCTATCTTTAGGGAATTCAAATTTTGAAATAACATCTTGATATCGCGCGAAAACTGAGAATTTGAAAACGAAATCCTGAGGCACTTGGCGGGAGCTGACATCTCTCCAAAATTCAAAATCCTAGGAAACGAGGGAGGAATAGGGCATGGGCATACAAGTCCAAGCCCCCTATTTCCACTCAGATATACATTTTTGGGGGTCCTAGGGACCCAAATCTCAAATCCCCTTTCCAGGTTCTATCAATAAGTTACCTCAAAAAGTGAATAGTTTGCTTCTAGACTTAGTTAATCAGGGTTTCGAGAAGGCCAGAAAAAGAAAGGGTTGAAAGGTCATCCAAGTGAGGAGCTAAACTAAGGGAAATTGTACCATTCCATAGAGGAGGACAATTTCTGACGTTACATTTAGCCCCCACTTTAGTGGCCATATGACACTACGTGCATATGCAACTAAAGGAATGTAAAATGCATCAATCATGAAAAGGATACCCAAAAGGATATTGTAGAGGAAGCTGAAGTGTTGTTGCTGAGAAGGAAGGAGCCCCCAAGTTTGTAATCCTACAAGACCACAAATTTAGGAACTGCATCCTGCAAAGCAACACTTGTCAGAAAATTAAAATTAAATCAACCTGCAACCACTACTAATAAGTCAGTACAAAAATGCTAAGGGGGTTGAGTGATGGGAAGGGAGGAAATCGAGGGAGATATATGCCCCCCCTTGTTTCTTCTTTCTTAGTCTAAGAGTAGAAACAAGGAGATATCCACGTGCATCAATTTCAAGGGAAACATGTAATGAGGATCATTTGAAGAAACAACACTCAAACATAACACATTAGGAAAGGATGAGAGTGGAACCAGGATTCCATCGCAACAAACAACTCAAGAAAAAGGGCTCAAGAGTGAAAGAGCACACTTTTGCACCTGATTAGGGATAGGAATTCTCACTCACTTTATGTAAAAGTGAGTTGTCACTTATTACTAACTAATTCTTGTTTCTTATCATTGCAGAGAAAGAGAAAGAGAAATAGGGAAACGACCATGCCGAGCTGACATCCATATCATCCACCACGATTGGAGATGCTCTAAGCCTAGGTAATAGAGAGACGTTTCGAGGCTGAGGTAGGGTCTTGATCCAACTCTTTTGTGATTCTTTCATTGCACTTTTTCTTTTACATTTACCGATGTCTATGCCAAGGGGGGAAGGTGGCCAAGGGTCCCAGACAGGGGCACCTGGGTCCACCTAGGGCGCCAGAGTCCCTCTGGGCTGCCCTAGTCCCACAGGGGTGCCAGTGTCCCTCTGGGGTTCCCTAGTATTCTTGGCACACCCTAGCCCATAGAGGACACAAGACCTAAGTATAGGCATTTTGTTCAGTTCTTGATAGCTTACTTTGGTTTCTAGAGGGGATTCTGATACCTTTCTTTCTTTCTAATCTACAGGATATCCCTGAGATGTGTGAGCACATAGGTGGTCATCTAATGGTACTTCTACGAGAGCGTACTAGCACCTTGACTATCATAGAGAGAGAGCATTTACAGACGGTGGGCCTATGGTGGGTGTTTGATATGCCCACAATCAGATTCCACTGTGCGATGCTTATGGCACTGATGGAGAGGTGGGATGCAGATACCTCCACATTCCACTTACTGATAGGTGAGATTACCATCACATTAGAGGATGTATTTTGAATCCTTCGACTGCTGATCTGAGGAGAGATAGTGAGGGCTGTTGGACATCACTCAGTGGGGTATACTCGTGAGAGTCAGCTATACTGCTTGGGTCGCACTATTACACAGGCAGAACGAGGACATATTTAGCTCTGTTTCCTAGAGTAGGGATGTGGAGACATTCCCTTACTATGGAGGATCATGATTGTCATAGTCACACTAGCCATCGCACCAGATGGATTAGGCACTCACCTTCATGGGGGTCTTGTTCACACTATTAGAGCAATTGAGGAGTATCAAACTATCTATGCATGGGGGCGCAGTATGCTTGTACACCTTTACCGCGACTTGGGGTGATATGTCCATTATGAGATGCATAGTTTGATGGTATGCACACTGTTATAGGTCTGGGCCTTTGAGCACATCGGTTGCACACAACCAGTGGGTTTTCCTATAGAGGCAGCATTCACCCATCTGCGTGTCTATGCCTATCCACTAGTCAGGTTTTGGAGGCATGACAATCTGTTATATTGGAGAGTAGTATTCGATAGATTACAGCTCGATGACATTATTTGGAATCCGTATCATGGCTACATTAGATGGCCTAGCTAGCAGAGATAATTAGTGAGGATGCAAAGGGTTCAACTGATGGCCAGTCACCTTGATCATATCGTATCTTGGTTTTACTTTGACAGGATGGCATGACAGTTTAGATAGATACAAGATGTTCTTGCAGTTCATCTGAGCTAGGCACAGGCTATTTGCAGTGCAGTTAGGGCAAATACTATCTGACGGCCAACAGTAGCAGACATGCCACTTAGAGACAATGATGGTCCTGAGGATGTAGAGCCAGTGTCAGACACAGATGATGTAAGATGAACCAAGCATATCAGACCTAGTGGCACACAGCATGGCCTACACCTATCTTTCTACCCGGGCACCCTATAGGGGATGCCTGACCTTGGGCTGGTTATGCAAGTGACACAGGGGTGGAGGACGATGTCAGTGATTTTGTGGGATACTACAATCTCAAGGAGGATGTTGAGGAGGATGAGGATGAGTCTGAGGAGGTCCCATCATAGTGCGTCTTCAGAGCAAGATCGCGATAGAGCCAGCAGGAGGTAGACACTGATGGAGGAGACCAAGTCGAGACCACGGTCCAAGGCTCGTGGTCCTATACTTGCATGTGATGCGAGGCCTAGTCAGAAGAGCAGAGGAAGAGTAGTAGGTCTATGCTCCTAGCTGTAGATTACACAATAGAGCTCATCACACCATTGGCAATCTGAGATCCATCCTAGCGAGATGGAAATATAGGTGAGGTTTGATTTATTATTTTATGTTTTGGATAGTTTATTATTTGTGATATTTATATGGGAGTCTGACATCTATCTCATCCTCTATTTTGCATTTGGCACTGATACATGGTGAGACTTTGTGAGTCACGTCATAGGAGACATAGTACCTACAGATGCTTTCGAGTAGTGAGTGCGGGCAGGTTATTCACCATGATCATCCACTGGGTGGCATGCTAATATATTTATGCCCATAGTCAGATACAGGACTGCTACAGAGGCCATGCTAGAGCAGTCTGCACGAGAGAGAGGAGTTTCAATAGAGAGCTGAGTGCACCAAGGATGAGCTCAGGGCACAGCGAGAGCAGACAGTAGTGGTTCCTACATTGGAGGGAGAGCTAGTTGTCAGTGAGTTCTTACTGTGGGAGGTCCAGTAGACAAGAACTGACAGAGACAAGGTTCAAGCTAAGAGAGACCGGTACCAGAGGATGTAACAGGAGGCACATGAGAAGATGACAGAGATGAGAGGCGAGATCAGGGGGTTACAATCACGAAGTGTCTCTAGGAGTCATTCGTGATCCGTAGCCACACATGGTCAGGCTTCTATCACTCATACACTGTGAGTGCCTTAGGGTACTGGCGATCGCGGCTCAGCTATGTGATATATAGATTTTAGGCACTACGACATCCCATTTTGTTTTGAGGGATAGTTGATTCGGATGTATACATGAAACTGATATATATATATATATATATATATATATATATATATATATATATATATGATGGTTATTTCTTTTGATCTATGTGTAATGACTTTTGATCTATCACATGTGATTTTTGCAAAAATGCAACTAGTGATGATGTCTAAATGCTATAATTAATACTATTGTTATATACTAACAATTCTAAAAAGAACATGTAGTAACATACACAATGATTAATTAGTTTACACATAACTTTAACTTCCATGCTATATTCAGTTAATACAAAAGTGATCTAAGCAATTACTACTTAAACATGATACAACAATGATCAACTGAACAAAGATGTAATGCCAAATGAATTAAGACAAAACAATATTATCTTGTCGAAATTGAAGCTAATCTATGTGCTAAATTAGCTTAGGAACATTTAACATTAGATCCTTAAGCATAAAATCTTTTGAGGTGTGCAACATTAATAAGTTATTTAAGCGGCGTACCTTGCTCATCAACTAATTTATATGCTCTGGATCCAAAGGTTTCAATGATTATATACGGTCCAAGCCAATTAGGGCTGAACTTACCTTTTTCACTAGGCTGTACATTTATGTTGCGTTGTTTTTCATAAAGAACCAAGTCCCCAATGTTAAATGAATGTTGTATGACTTGCGCATTATAGGCTCATTGTACTCCTTTTTGATAAGCCTTGAGATGTTCAAGAGCATTAATACGTCTTTCATCAAACATCTCAAGTTCCTATAATCTTTTCTTTCATTCTATGTCATCATCCATGATATCTCATAGGGAAATTTGTAAAGAAGGAATTTCTAACTCCAAGGGCATTATCGCATCTGTACCATAGACAAGATTATACGGTGTGTTACCAGTAGCTATTTGAATACTTGTTCTATAAGCCCATAATGCATAGGATAATTGTGTGTGCCAATCTTTTTTATGTTTATTAATAGTTTTCCATAGAATCTATCCAATAACCTTGTTTGAAGCTTCTGCTTGGCCATTTGATTAAGGATAATAAGGTCTAGAGAAGTGATGTTGTATATAATATTTTTTGAAGAACTTTTTCACATCCTTGTTCTTAAATGGTGTACCATTGTCCAAAACCAAGGAGGAAGGTATTCCAAATCAAGAAATTATGTTACCTTGTATGAATCAACAGATTACATTAGTGGTCGTGGATCGTAAAGGGACCACTTCGACCCATTTTGTAAAATAATTAGTGGTAGTAATGATAAACATATGTCCTTGAGAGGAGGGTGGGGAAATTTTACCAATTAGATCCAAACCCCAGATAGAGAATGGCCATGGTGACACCTGGGCACGAAGCTCTTGAGCGGGAGCATGGATTAGGTGTTTATGTTGTTGGCATTGTGGGCATCTCTTGATGTAAGCAAAGGAATCTTGTTCCATATGCTTCCAATATTATCTGATATGTAACAATTTTTGCACCAGTGATTTTCCACCAAAATGGCCTCCATAGGCACCAGAGTGAGCTTCTTCTAAAGCTATCAAAATCTCTGAATTGCTTAAACATCAGAGTAAAACACCATTATAACTTCGTAGATAAAAAACATTTGATAATATAATGTATCGCGCTGCTAGTTTGCATAAATAGAGGTGGGCATTCTTAGATGTTGAATCAAGAATGGTTCCATCACGTAGATAGTTAAATATGTAGGATAACCATTCATCCATGTATGCATTACCATAGAGTTCTGAGTCTGCAACTATAGGGTTATCAATTATCGATGTCTTAAGATTATGAACAACAAAAGTAAATTCCTCAGGGGAACCGTCAAGGGATATAAGGGAAGCTGCGCTTTCCATTGCATCCGCATGCTGGTTATCTTTCCTAGGGATGGTGTTGATTGAATATGATGTGAATTATTTTAAGAAAGATAAAGCCAACTCACAGTACTAGGATAGCTTATCGTGCTTAGTTTGATACAATCCCATTATTTGTTTAACAATTAACTGGGAATCTCTATATATTGTAATGTTTTTGATATTAAGAGCCAAGGTTGCACAAAGTCCAGTGATAAGAGCTTCGTATTCAGCTATATTGTCTGTGCATAAGAAATCTAAGCAGTAAGATAAAGGAATCGACTTACCAATGGGGGGTATCAATATAACACTAGCCTTGGAGCCAGTTCGACATTTTGATCCATCAAAGTATAACTCCCATTTTTCATCTAGAGAGATTGTTAAAATCTGTTCGTCACGAAATGCATCAACATTTTTTATAGAAAAAGGCAAGGGAGCGCTAGCTAATTGATCGGATATCACTTGCCCTTTAATCTCTTTTTGTGAAATAAATTTGAGATTGAATTCTGTTAATAGCATAACCCATTTAGTAAGACAACCAAATAAATTTGTTCTTGTGATGAGATGTTTCAAAGGGTCAAATTTTACAATTACATGTAGTTTAGCATTTAAGAGATAATGTCTAAGATTTTGAGTGGCAAACACTAAAGCTAAGAAATGCTTCTCTATAAATGTGTATCGCACTTCATAATCAAGCAAAGTATGACTGATGTAATAGACATCACATTCTTTGCCTTCATCATTATGCTGCGCTAACAAAGCTGCTAGGGCATTGTTAGATGCTAAGATGTATAACAGAAATGGTTTATTAGAAATGGCAGGTTGCAAGACAGGTGGATTAGCTAAGTAATCCTTTAAATCATCAAAATCTTTTTGACATTTAGAATTCCATTGAAAGTGAGAATCTTTCTCTAGTAGTTACATAAAGGGGCGAGTCCTATCCGTGAGTTGTGAAACAAATTGACGAATGGCCTGTATCTTTCCCTGTAAACTAAGAAGTTGAGATATGTTCTTAGGTATTGGCATATTAACAATCGCATCTATCTTTTTCATATCGACTTCTATACCTCGATTTTAAATAATAAACCCAAGTAACTTTCCATTGTCTATGCCAAAAATACACTTACAGGGGTTCAATCACATATTATACTTTCGTATGTGCTCAAATATTTGTCGAAGATTTGTAACATGATCCTTATGATGGATAGACTTCGCTAAGATGTCGTCAACATAATCTTCTAAAATATTGTGCATATAATCATGAAATATAAGAGTCACTAGATGCTAGTAACTATCTCCTACATTCTTTAGTCCAAACGGCATTACTACCCAACAAAATGTACCCCAAGGTGTTATAAAGGCTATTTTATATTGATCGAGAGGATTTATAAGGATTTAGTTATATCCTGAAAATCCATCCATGAAAGATAGCAACTCATGTCCAGCTATGGAATCAACAATCATATCGATATTAGGGAGTGGAAAATCATCTTTCAAAGATGTTGAGTTTAAGTCTCAGAAATCTGTGCACGTTCTTATACGACGATCAAGTTTAGCAACGGCAACAATATTCAAGATCCATGAAGAGTAATCAATTGGTCAGATAAAACCAGATTGTAAAAGTTTTTCTATTTTAGTTTTAACAACCAAAGGAATCTTATGATTCATCTTACGAATCTTTTGTTTGAATGGCTAAACATCTGGTTTTAACATAATATTATGCGTTACAATATGAGGATCTATACCAGGCATGTCTAAATAATTCCAAGCAAATAATTCTGAGAACTCATTTAACAGTTTAGTCATTTCTTGTTTTTCTTCCACATTTAAACAATCACCAATAGGGATAACTTTTTCAGGGTTATCCTTATCCATAATGACATCAATAGTCTTTCTGATAAGGAGAGTACTATGGTCCGGGGGATTGTAGGATTGTAATTGTTCTTCAAGTTCTTCATTAATGTCTACTATAGTAGTTATTATGCTAGTAGTCTTTCTGAAATATGCATCATTATTTAAACAATAAGGTAGGCCATGTTTATGGTGATAATGAGGAATACCATCATAAGCACCTAAGAATTCCATTATTACTTCATCTGCCATAAACATATCCAAATGAAGTGATCCTAGAGGACAACTGATGTCAATCATCTCAAGGAATATCAAACTAAGTGTTGATATGGTATTCACATTTAGAGTAGGGCATTTGTGGGCTTTGGATTCCCTAAAAGGATTATATCCAATGCCATTTGAGCAATGTCACGTAGCGGATTCTATAGGGACTTTGATTCCTTGTTCATTTATGCCACAGCTATTACCTACATAGTCATAATTTTTATAAAGGATTTGAAATCCTCTTCCATAGAGAGAGTCCATGTCTTTGGAGGAAGACATAGCTTCATAAGTTTCATAGTTAGTAGTATAACTAAGAGTATTATCCTTATTTATCACCAAATAAGTCTTATGTTTATCATTCAAAGCATGTGATGTGATCGATGCAATATTTGATGTTTCGAGGATGGGGTTTTTAAATTTATAATCTCCTGTGGAGGAAGATGCAAAATCTAATGAACCCCAGTCATCACCAACAAATGCATTCAATTGTTTGGACTCTTGCGTAACATTTTTAAAGGCAAGAGGAGCTGACAACTCAGCTTTTAGATTGTTTAAACTTTTAGGACCAACAACATGCTTATGCACTTCCATTTGCAAACAATTATCAAGTTTAGGATCTGAATGGATAGTATGCAATTTACCTTTAAATATAAACTTGATCGAATGGTGTAAGGTAGAAGGAACTATTCCTAATGTATGTATCCAAGGTCTACCAAGAATCATGTTATAAGATAGAGAGCAAGGCATTACATGAATCAAGGTAGGCACAATCACAGGTCCTACTTGTATAGGTATAGTTATAGTTCCCACAGATTGTCATCTAACATTATCAAAGCCATGAATACTTAATGATTCTAGTTTAATGGTAGACATATCAATTTTAACCTTATGCAATAAATCAATGCCACAAACATTAAGGGCTGATCCATTATCAATCATAACTCTTTTAACCAATGTATTGTTTATTGTAATAAATATAACCAAAGGATCATATTGATTCTAAACCTCAAGAGATGGTAATTCATGTTGTTGAAACAAAATATCTATTTTTGTTGCATGCATAAAATCTAGTAAAGCGACAACATCATTGGTTTAACAGTGGAAGGAACAATCACCTTTTGTAAAGCTTCTTGTAGCATTCCATGGTAAGTAGGTGAAGTTTGTATAAGTTGCCAAAGAGATATCTTTGTAGGAGTAGCACGAAGCTGCTCTACAAGATCATAGTCTTTACCACCTTTATATGTTAAATGAGGTACTTGAGGAAGCATAGGTTGAGAAGTTGGTAAAGATATCGGAACACTTGTTTGTTGTGTACTTTGTTTGTTATTTTGAGTGTTATATGCATGAGCAACCACATTATGATTAGTTTGTTGTGAGTTTTGATTCGCTAGTTGTTTTCTATAATCATAAATGTGACTAGGAGATTGGGGAGGAGATGAAAGACCTTTAACAACAAGCACAGGTTTAGAGGACTGTTGAACCACATTTACACATAGAGTGACCACAATTTTCAAATTTTCAATTTCTTCCTTAGATTTAGGAACATAAATTGCATTTACAAATCTTTGAAATAATGATGGCTTAGAGGCCATAGTGGAATTTTCAATCGAGATAAAGTCCTCAAGGGATTCATCTAACATATCAAAGTCATCACAACTAAACGGCTCATCATAAGCATGAAAATCTTGAAAAAAAAAATTGACATTCTAACATGCTCTATTGAAACCAAGATTTAAATGCACTATGATGGCCGTTGAAAAAAAAATATAATATCCAACAATGAATGATAATTTCCAACTCTTTTAGTGAAGAGATAAAGAATTTAATTTATAATTTAACATATGCAATTTCACTAAAGAGGTTTTTCAATCCAATTATGTTCTAGAACAAATTATTTTAGATCTGAAGTTTAAAAGGATGCAAATTCTTTAAAGCTCAGGTTCACCAAAATGTTTAGTGGGAAATTGGATAGTTTGTTTAAACTAGGTTAAATACCACAATCTCCCTACTAAGCATTGGGAGGACAAGGAATGAGCTCATGAACAAGCTTCTAATCACTTTGTTTGTCCCTTATGTTCGCGTGGTTATGAAACCTAAGACCCTAACTAAGGTTTTATCAAGTGTTTTCCTTTTAACCAAGTAAAACCCTAATTATGCCTTAAATCATAAATATTCAGATACTAATGAAACAACTAGTAAAACTAATCATAAAACTGCAGAGAGAGGGTTTCAGAGACTGTGCACCCAGATTTTGAGGACCACTTGGACTAGGGCACCCGCTCTAGTGTCCTGCAAGTTCTCAAACTGGAAAATCTTCTACACAGGGTGTCTGAGACTACTAAATGGCTTCCAGATCCCAGAAATATCCCCTAGTTGGACTAGGGCGCCCACTCCATTGTCCCGCAAGTGTTAGAATCCAAAAATCTGGTAGTCTTTTGTGACTATACCTGCAATATCCTCCTTTCTGTAGCTTCTTTCCACCAAAACTTGTAAAACATGATATGCACCTACAAAAGAAGGAAAATGTTGTGGCTATATAGGAGCTTGCCTCAATCAAGCCCTGTCTTTGGTATTCCTACCTCAACAATAGCTAGAGAAAAAGGTTTGTAGAAGTGTGTGCAAATCTAACAATGTGTATGCAAAAATATCAAACCCTAGATGTCTCAATCAAGGGAAGATCAACAGTTTGCTTTGCATCAATAAACACATACAACTTCACCTCAAGGAGATGAAACAAATGAAGACTTGCATGAACAAGACAGCGAATCAGCAATGTTCATGGAGGATCTCCAAGCTTGTTGTTGGAGGCTTCAACCCTTCTCTCGATCATACAAAGGGTGTACAAACCCTAAGAAAAGCAAGATAGACTCAAGATCTTGATTCCTAATCTCCATCCATTGTCTCCATGATAGAAAATAAAGAAATACATCCAAGATCTTCAACAAATCACTAATCTTCGATAGCAATTGTGGTAGAGTTTTGGCATCAAGCTTGCATAACTGTTGTGTGTGATAAAATGATTTGCAAATGCCTTTTTATATCTACCAGGTTAGGGAATTCAAATTCTGAAATAACATCTTGATATCGCACGAAAACCATGAATTTGAAAACGGAATCCCAAGGCACTCGGCGGGAGCCGACATCCTGCCAAATTTCAAAATCTTAGGAAATAGGGGAGGACTAGGGCATGGGTGCCCAAGTCCAAGCCCCCTATTTCCACTCAAATCTGTATTTTTTGGGGGTCCTAGGGACCCAAATCTCAAATCCCCTTTCCGGGTTCTATCAATAAGTTACCTCAAAAAGTGAATAGTTTGCTTCTAGACTTAGTGAATTAGGGTATCGGGAAGGCTAGAAAAAGAAAGGGTTGAAGGTCACCCAAGTGAGGAGATAAACTAAGGGAAATTGTACCATTCCATACAGGAGGACAATTTCTGATGTCACAGGAGGATCAACATAAACCCTTAAAATCATCAAACTCCCTCATTTTCCCCATTTCTACACTAAACATTTTAGTGAAACCATATTTTTAATGAATTTTGCACCTTGTTGAGTGTTATACTTCAAAATTTCATTCATTCATTTCATTTTCATCTTATTGCATTTGAAAAATTACAAAAAAATTGAAAAATTGGAAAAATTTAAAAAAAATTGGCATTTTTGGTTTGCATTTTCAAATAATTTGAATTAGCTTGCATTTACTTTCATATAACTTCTTTCATTATCATCAGATCTGATTTAATTTACATAAATTCATCATTCATCATTCATGTACATTGCATTTTCATGATTAAATTGTTAAAAATTGCTTGAAATTGTGCATTTTATCATATAACCTATTTTTGCATTAGCTAGGGTTTGTAGTCAAAATATTGTTTCAGATTTTACTACCCTTTCAAAACACTCATTAGGACTGATTTCTAATGGTAATGTTTCATCATAGTGGTTTTCTTGCATAATTTCATGTCTAGGGTTTTAAAACCTTGCATTTTCACTAGATTTGGCCTTATCGTCTCTCTAGAATTGCATCATAGGAGTGTTGATAAGAATTTTTCTGCACTAATTGAATGATATCAAGTTTATAATATTATTCTCCTCCTTAAATTATTTACAACACCCTTTCTATTACGCAGTTACAGTGAAAATCGGTGAAAAATTGCATATTTTAGGTATATTTTCACTGGGTTTTGACTTGTCATCATTATAGGATTGCATCAAATGTGTGTTGTGAAGGATATTTTTGGCTTATTGGACTAATATTAGACAGATTTATTTTCTTCCCCTCATCAAATTCCTTACAACACCTCTTCTTTCACTTGTTTGTATTGAAAAAAGTTGAAAAAATCAAGCATTTTAGATCATTTTAACATATAGTTTTGCACTTGTTTCTTGCATAACTTTTGAAAAGCTTTTAACGTCTGATTTTTCATTGATTTGAAAACATATACACATGGTATCTTCATGTTATTCTTCTTTGAAATCTTTGCACGATTATATCCTCAATTTTTAAAATTTCTCTAAGTTCATTAATGAGAATCCTCATGTTCTAGAGCGCATAGCTTCTGTAAGTAATATTGATGTCACTATATGTTCTACATATGAGATGAAATTAATTTGTTATATACATGACTTGAATAGATTCACATTACTTATAAGAGCATATCCTTTGATATTAAAAGATTTAACTAAATTCATCTCTAGGAATACTCATGAGAAAGAGCAGGGTGAAAATTCTTTTTCCGCTAATACTTTGAAATCAATAGATAAAAAATATGATGATGATGATTCCATAGGTTATCCTACCTATTCTATAGTTGAATGTCCAAGAACCTTATATGAGTTGACTATGGACAACTCTATTAATGATACAATACCTAATCTTCCTACAATAACTATACCTTCCTCTCATTCCAATGCTCTCCCTAGCCAAGATGTAGCATTAGTGGATGAGAAAAGGTAACTCACATTAAATCCTATAGGGATAGATGTTAGGTATAATCAAGAGGACAACAATGTTAATTCAATATTCACTAATAGACTTTGTAGTAATATTCCTAAGATGGTTTTGTGGGGGGGAACCTAGTGCACCTTCCTGCTTAAAACCAGTGATTATGGTTCAAGGTGCTCAACAACCACCTCGACCCCTAGATTACTTTTTAAACTATGTAAGACAAATCACTCAAAGAAATCTAGGTGTTTAAAATGTGTCACAACAACCACACCACAATGTGATTTCTCACACATAAAACACCCGTAATAACAAGTAAAGCAAGAAAGCACCTCATGTTCCTATCTCTCTTCCATGTTCTGAACCTATGCTCCCCCCGCCACTTCTTCTTACTCATAAAAGTGGTCAAGAATATTATCTTGTTGACTAGTTTCACACTTTTTAGGCTAAGGTCTCTCTTTGGTATTTAATACAAACATCCCCTACATACCATGGAATGCTCCAAGAAGCTTTACAAAAGGTGATTGTGTCACTTACTGTTAAGCCGAATGATGTAGCAGCCCTGTTAGATTGTATGCATGTGAAAAATATAGATATCTTCTTCCAACCACATGAGATACCATCGATAAAATATGAATATGATCCACTTATGATCTTTGTCAAAATAAATAAAACATTGATAAAACACATTATGATTGACAATGGATCGGCTCTTAATGTTTGTGGTATTGACCTACTACAAAAAATCAAGGTTGACACATCTTTAATCAAACCAGATAGAACTACTATTCATGGCTTTTACAATGTTGCAAAACAAATAGTGGGCATGATAACTTTACCCGTAATGGTCGGACCCATGACATTAGATACTCTTTTTCATGTTATGCATGCTTCTCTCCCATACAATATGATTCTTGGTAGACCATGGATTCATGCCATGGGGGTAGTTTTGTCTACCCTTCATCAATCAATAAAGTTTATTTATCAAGACAATCTCTACACTTGGAAAGATGATCCTGAGCCAGATAACTATTGACATATTGAAGTGTAAAAATAAGCTTACAATCATAGGAGTCTAAACAACTTACAAGTTGATTCATCAAAACCTCTTGCCACATATAATGTTGTGCAAGACTCTAGAACATCGAGTGCATGTTTTGGTGATGATTGGAGTTCATTGGATTTTAATCCTTACAGTGTAGGGGAATATAAACTTAATAACCCTAACACATCAAAAGTCACATTGATCTCATCTAAGAAAACCAAAGCCTCCTAGATAGAAAACAAAGACAACACTCTTACTTATACTACGAATTATGAGACCTATGAGACTTCACCATCTTCTAAAGAAATGACATCCCTCTATGGTCAAGGATTTAAAATCCTTTATAACAACTATGACTATGTAGGCAAGGGATGTGGTGTAAATCAACAAGAGATTCGAGTACCTATAGAATCCGCTTCAAGACATTACTCAAGCGACATCAGATATAATCTTTTTAATGGAAAAAAATCCTCTTGTCATCCTAAACTCAATGTTAATGCAATTTCAACAAGACCAAATCAACATGTGAGATATCCTAAGCTGATAAGCCACACTCGTTGTAGCAAATATTATCGTTGCTCTCAAGGGTGGCCTCTTCCTAGATATGTCTATTCTTAATGTATTGGATTCTAGTAGGTAAGTATTTCTAACCTTGGTGGTCACCTATGTCGTAGCATCATTGGCTCATTTATGTGACCTCCCCTCTCATGTTGTGTTTCCCCCATACTATGTTATGTGTTCTTTAGGCCTCCTAGGATGACCCTTGATACTCTCGTAAGGTCAAGGATACTGGGAGACCACCTCTATTGTGACCCTTCTTCTATTTGTATCATCATTCTTCTATATTGCCTTTCCTCTATTTTCATTGTTATGTGTTGTGTCTTATGGACATAGCATTGCAGTTGGTGACTTGTGATGCAGAGGCATCCACACTAAAACCTTGACATACAGCATGTATGTCTAACACCCTTCATCATCATCATCATATTTCCCTTAACACTGTCAGCATCATCATATTTTCTCTTGCCGACTGATATCCTCCTGCAGACAAACCTTCATCCTTTCGCCTGTCAGCAGCATCATCATATTCAGCTATCGGCAGCATCATCACATTTGGCAAGTGCAAACATCCTCCTGACGTTCACTGTTCACCTTACCGCCAACCTCTATCTGCAGCATCATGATGTTCAACATCATGTTCATCAGCAGGATATGAAATATCCTGTTCCTCCCATATATCCTGATGACGACAACCTCATGCACCCTTCCTTCGATGCTTATGTCACCCTGATATCCTGATGACGATTATCCTAATGACGATGATGTCACATGCAGTTCTTTCAATATCTTGCTGTCGGCCAAACTTAACATTATCGGCCCGCGATGGTTTTATCAACCTGATCTTCTACCTTATGCCGATACGCTCCTCCTCGGCAACACCTGATGATGATCACCCCAATGCACATTCACTTTATGCAAACTACTGCATCATGCTCATCTCCATCTACTCGGATGACGCCCGAAGTAACTACAGGATAGACACAGAAATATCCTGATGATGCCGTTGTGACGAATTTCCAAACTTAGCAAATTTTGATCCCCTGAACCTCCTGGGGTGACCCGATCTGCTTCCTGGACAACTTTCCAGACTCTAACAACCAGCACGACCTAGCACATACCCATGCTAGGGTTCTCAACACCTCTCGACTGCGATCCTGCACACCTGCATGCGAACAAATAGAAAATGCAAACTACATCCTAAACTACTGTACACAGCCATTCCATCGATTCGACGAATCAACCGGTGGAATGGATCAGCGAATCCATGTAACCACCAAAACAGCAACTCGGCTACACAATGGAATTCAAAACAGAGAATTGACAAAAATAGGATCTCTTTATTGATAAAAGATGCAAGTACAATATTCAGTCTCTCTCTGCAATCTAACTCCTCTGCTCAATGTCTAAAACCAACCGATCCTCATGCATAAATAGGATTTCTTGCGAGTACTACCACTCGATTCCCAGCGGCTGGGAAATCTCTCCAGGCGGCTGGGAGATCCAATCGGACATACAGCATAACAGCTGTCATAACAAACTACCTAAAAATAGTAAAGTCTGGTCAACATGACCTTATTACATGCATTGGTCTTATACGACCTTCTTGGAAACATTAACAAGACCTAAAACAAACTAACTGCCTCATGGAGGCCAACTGTCAGGTAGGTGCTCCTGCACCATACTCCCCAATAGAAAAGAACTCATGTCCCATGAGTTTGGTTGTGGAAGAATCCCACCTTTACACTTTGCCTTTGTAGTGTCTTGACCTGTTCTAGCTTTGTCCTCTGCTAGCTCTCGGCTACTCCAAGACTTCTGAACTGTAACTTGCTTTCTTGCAAGTAAATCCTCATGCCTGTCAATGTAGGCCCTTCTCTCACATACCTTGTGTTTGTCAGGTTGTCTGACCAGAACCTCTGTCTGAACTGCCTCTTGAACTTCTGTAATGTTCAACTCTGTATACCACTATGATGCAGAGGCATCCACACTAAAACCTTGACATACAACATGTATGTCTAACACCCTTCATCATCATCATCATATTTCCCTTAACACTGTCAGCATCATCATATTTTCTCTTGCCGACCGATATCCTCTTGCAGACAAACCTTCATCCTTTCGCCTGTCAGCAGCATCATCATATTCGGCTATCGGCAGCATCATCACATTCGGCAAGCGCAAACATCCTCCTGACGTTCACTGTTCACCTTACCGCCAACCTCTATCTGCAGCATCATGATGTTCAACATCATGTTCATCAGTAGGATATGAAATATCCTGTTCCTCCCATATATCCTGATGACGACAACCTCATGCACCCTTCCTTCGATGCTTACGTCACCCCGATATCCTGATGACGATTATCCTGATGACGATGACGTCACATGCAGTTCCTTCAATATCCTGCTGTCAGCCAAACTTAACATTATCAGCCCGCGATGGTTTTATCAACCCGATCTTCTACCTTATGCCGATACGCTCCTCCTCGGCAACACCTGATGATGATCACCCCAATGCACATTCACTTTATGCAAACTATTGCATCATGCTCATCTCCATCTACTCGGATGATGCCCGAAGTAACTGCAGGATATACACAGAAATATCCTGATGATGCCGTTGTGACGAATTTCCAAACTTAGCGAATTTCAATCCGCTGAACCTCCTGGGGTGACCCGATCTGCTTCCTGGACAACTTTCCAGACTCTAACAACCAGCACGACCTAGCACATACCCATGCTAGGGTTCTCAACACCTCTCGACTGCGATCCTGCACACCTGCATGCGAACAAATAGAAAATGCAAACTACATCCTAAACTAATGTACACAGCCATTCCATCGATTCGACGAATCAACCGGTGGAATGGATCAGCGAATCCATGTAACCACCAAAACAGCAACTCGGCTACACAATGGAATTCAAAACAGAGAATTGACAAAAACAGGATCTCTTTATTGATAAAAGATGCAAGTACAATATTCAGTCTCTCTCTGCAATCTAACTCCTTTGCTCAATGTCTAAAACCAACCGATCCTCATGCATAAATAGGATTTCCTGCGAGTACTACCACTTGATTCCCAGCGGCTGGGAAATCTCTCCAGGCGGCTGGGAGATCCAACCGGACATACATCATAACAACTGTCATAACAAACTACCTAAAAATAGTAAAGTCTGGTCAACATGACCTTATTACATGCATTGGTCTTATACGACCTTCTTGGAAACATTAACAAGACCTAAAACAAACTAACTGCCTCATGGAGGCCAGCTGTCAGGTAGGTGCTCCTGCACCAACTTGGGGGCACCCTCCTACATGATTGTCCCTAAGGCACTTGTTTCTCCTCTCTTGATTTATTGTTTACCTTCCTCTATTGGTTTTATCTAGCTAGTAGATGAAGAAAAACATATTATACTTATATGGACCTAGTGTCCCTTTAGGGAGAAATAAAAAAATTGACCTAATCCATACATGACAATGGGGTTGATATATATTATCTGACACTTGGCTAGTAAAATCACTCTGTGTATATTTTGATGTTGTCTCATCGCACTTACAAAACATAATATTATTGTTGCTCTATGCACTTTGTCTATCTTGGATCTTGCTTTCCTTGGCTCTTTATGTGAATGATTACATGCATTGTTGTTTATCACGATTCTATGGATGCTAACACCTTTTCTTGCAGGAAATTATGTATTTGTGGGAATATTTGGCAATCATAAAATACATGTCACCTCTAGGGAGCATGGGCTTTTTGAGAGCTCAAGTTCCCTTGTGTGTTTTCTCTCTACCTTAACATGCTTGATATCGTTACATGATATCAACTACCTTAAGGTGGGGGCATATATAAAGGTAAGATGTCTGATAATTTTGGTACTAACGAAGTGTGTTTGAAGGCATCTACGGAGGTGGGATGTTATATCTCTAAGTGAGTGCACATCTTTCTTTTCTATATTGTAATCATTTAAGTCCTCTATGGAGGTAGGGATGGTGTATGTGTCGAGGAGATTGCACATCCTATCATTTTCAAAAAGTCCTCCAAGCAAGCAGAGAGTGGATATGAGACTATCCTAACCCTTAAGCATGTCTTCGATGATTGTTGTGGTGAAGCCCAATCATCGATGTGTTCCTGTAATGTGCTTGAGATGGCTGCAAACCTAGAAATAGGTTTCTTCAATCACTTGTTTGTCATGTTTTCTCTATGTCTTCCATGTGTGTGTGTATGACATGTTTGTTCCCAAGCATAGTTTCAAGACCAAAGGTGATGAGCTCCTCTTATGCTTTAGGATTTGTATGGCATGTTTGTTCTCAAGTGTAGTTTCAAGACTAGTGGCAATGAGCTCCTCCTACACTTTGAGGTTTGTTTGGTGTGTCTGTTGCCCCTTATGCAGTTTCAAGACTGGTGGCAATGAGCTCCTCTTGCATTTGGCTTGTGTGTTTACTTTCCTTGTACTTGCATTTGCATTTCATATATGAGAAAATGAAAAAATAAATAATTTCCACATTCACTACATTCACTATATTTTGCATGTCTTCAATGCTGTCTTCTCTATGTTTTACATGACTGTAACTATCTTCTCTATGTTTTACATCCCTGTTATTGTCTTCATTGTGATTGGCATTTCTTCTCTATGCTTGGCATGTTTGCTGTGTTTGTTGATCATACTTTAATGTATGTATGGGCCTCGCATTCATGCATACATTAAAGTGGGGGCTAAATGTTATATTAAAAATTGTCCCCTTGGGGGCTTTTCCCTCCTGAGGTTTAGCTCCTAGGTCCTTTAGAATGCATTTAGGTCATCTTGCATGTTAATGATGACTTGCAATGAAGAAACCCTTGAGTTTTATTGCAAATGGGACCTAGGGGATGTACTTATGTTGAATCCTACCTGAAATAGGGAGGTAGGACTTGGAAGCCCGCACCCTAGTCCTGCCCTATTTTAGGTTAGGACCTATTTTCATGTGTCAGTTATATGACAGTTATTAGGTCCTATGCCAGTACCTCAAGTTTAAATTACGAATTTCTTGGCAGGAAGTTGTTTAGTTGCATCTATAAGCATGTTCAAGAATTCATTTGTAAACTAGAAGATGATTGTGAACTTTAGGCATACTTGTCATTTCAATATATTCATTGTGGCAAGAGTAGAGCATTGTTATTGTGTTTGTGATTGCAGATTTGACTTCATCTTCTCATGTGATTGAAAAGCCTTCATTATGTGAGATCTACACTACAAGGTGATATCTATTGTGTTTTCTATCATTTATCATTTAGATTTTTCCTCTATCCCATAGGGATACACACTCTTTATCTGACAATGGTGTTTAGAAGACTTGAATGTCTCTTTAGGGCTTGCCCAAGGCAAGCCTCTAAACACCACAACCCCCAACCCACTTTTCTAAGAATGCAGGTTACAGGTTTCAGAAGTGAAAGAAGTGGAGTTGCAGACAAGCATTGTAGACTGTTGGAAGTGTAGAGTAAAGAAGAAAATAAGGGCTTGGACTAAGGTGCACGCTCATTAGTCCTCCAGATTTTGAAGTAGTGAAATCATTGTGAGAATAGGATCAAGTTGAAGACATTCTTCAAAGATCCTGACAAAAGAAGGTACATTGGACTAGGGTACCCGCTCATTAGTTCCCAACTTTTCTGCACAATGAACTTCAAAATCTAATATGTATTTGATTCTCATTTCATATATCTGTGTGCAATAATTTTCTATAATTTGTTTGTTTGTTTATGATTTTACAAAATTAGGGTATAGAGCATAATTAGACTTAATTGAACAACAAATTCACACAATTCCAAGCTTCCCCTATGTTCCAAGTGATAGGAGATCTGTAGCAGAGTTCTCTACTTAGTTGAATGTCCTTGAATGTTTAGTGGTGAAAGGAGGATCAACATAAACCATTAAAATCATTAAACTCCTTCATTTTCCCTCTTTTTACACTAAACACAAGCATCAACAATTTTCTTAACACTTTGCCTACCCTTCATTCCAATTCTCCCCCTTCAAAAGATGAAGCATTATTGGATGAGGAAAGGTCTCTTGCATTAAACCCCTTGGGGATGGATGTTGAGCTTAATCAAAAAGGAAATAAAGTTAATTCAATTATTATTAATAGACTTATTCCACCCACTATGGGGATAGTGGATAAGTGTACTGATGTTCCTAATATTATTGTATATGAGGTGCCTAATACAACTACTCATGTCAAACCAATGATTATGATTCAAGGTGTTCAAGGTGTGTCACAACAATCCCACTATGATGTGATTTCTCACACATATAATACCCATAAGAACAAGAAAAGTAAGAAAGCACCACATGTGCAGGTCTCTCTTCCACCTTCTCAACCTATCCTACCTGAAGAACCTTGCTAAGCTACGATTACTGGTAAATAATATGATTTTGTCAAGTAGCTTTGTGCTACTCTAGCTAATATATCTCTATGGGAATTAATATAAACATCACTTGTATACCATGGAATCTTCCAAGAACCTTTACAAAAGGTGATTGTTCCACCCAATGATCAACTGAATGATGTAGCATCTCTGTTTAGTTGTATGTAGGCAACAACATCTGATATATTATTTCAACAACATGAGCTACCTATCATAGAGATCCAACAACAAAATGAGCCTCTCATGATATATGTAGTCTTCAATTTAAAAAGATGATGAGGTGAACTATGATTGATGGTGGATCATGTCTTAATGTTTTTGGAAAAGATTTGTTACATAAACTTAACATTGATGATTCTTCAATCCAACAAGATAAAACAACACTCCATGTCTTTGATAATGTCGGTAGGCAATCATTGGCTACTATTACCCTACCTCTTAGGGCTAAACCCATGACATTGCCTACCCTTATCCATGTCATGCCTAACACTCTTTCATACAATCTTCTTTTTTGTAGAACCATGGATTCATTCCATGAGGTCAGTTATGTTTACCCTCCATCACTCAATAATGTTCATCTTTCAAAATAAAGTACACATAATTGAAACCAACACAACTCTAGATAGTTGCTTGAAAATAGAAGTGAGACATAAAACCCCCTTGATTAGTTTGATCCCTTCTTCAACACTATCCTCCACTACCACCAAATGTATTGGTTAGGATAGTGTTGGTCCTTCGAATGTGTTTTTTGGTGATGATTGGGGTTCATTAGATTTTACACCCTCCTTTGTAGGTGAATATAAAATCTCACCCTCACACCCTAAGACCTTGAAGTTAAATACAATTTCTTCAATGCAATATCATACTCCTACAAAGATTAAACATTAATTTAATGATGATGGTACCTTTAAAATGGATGAAAATTTCCACCTTTTCCTACAAGAATGGTGGTTGTTTGAGATCATCTCATTCAAATGAAACATCTAGATATAATACATTTCATGGTAATGAAGTGGTCTCTTTAGATTTCAAGCCCGATGTGATAGTTGAAACAAAGTGTCACCCTCCACACCATGATAGAAAAAATGATGATCCTTCTTCTTCAACATATAATCATACTTCTCAAAATAAATCTAGCCTCATGACCCCTTTTCATCCTTCGGTCTTAGGGAAATGTTATGGGCGTGCATTCAAAATTATTTCAAAACTTGGATACAATGGAAATGGGTTAGAATGCAAAGAGAAAGGAATTAAGGTACCTATGGAACTGACACTACACTTATTTAAAGTAGGTTTGAGTTTTTGACCTTCTCCCACATTCTCTCCACCATGTCCTCATGAAGCACAAATTCCACCTACTCCGATTAAATATCCCATTGAATCTAATCCAAAAAGATTAATTCATTCTCCAAAAAAAATCTCCTCTTCTATCTCAACAAAAAGGTTTTCTTCCTACTCCCCCCATATCTTCTCAGGATTTTTTGTTTGCAAGTCTTCTCAAAGATGGCTTAATCAATCTTCCTCCTCTTAAACACAAAAAAAATCATAAAGATAGTAATCTAAATCAATATTGTGTGTATCATCAAGCACTTGGCCATTCCACTAATGAATGCTGAATCTTGAATAGAAAAATTCAACAACTCCAAAGAAGGTTTAGCTCTAGCACTTCTCACCATGCTTCATGTAGTCCCTAGAGTGCCTTGTCTTTCTTCAATCTATGTGGCACCTTGTAGCAATGCTTGACATCATACCATGACTACACAAGCCATTTTGTATCATGCCTATAAGCATTTCCTTGGTTCACTCATCTTGGGGGCAACCCCTTGTTGTGATGTAGCTTTTGTAAACAAATCTCATTTGGGCATGCAATTTTAGAAAGCTCTCATGCTTGTCTTATGTTTCTTTCTCAATCTACCTCAAAGATAATTGCTCCCTATTGGAGTTAGCAATTGCTTTAAGGTGTGGACATATATAGTGCTATGCACCTCAGTTTCTTCTTTCTATCTAGACACGTGTTGATCATCTTGGTTACTACTCTCTCTTGGAAAGGATTATGGAAAGCTTGAAAATAAGATCTTGAGTCTATCTTGTTCTCCTGGGTTGAAACTTGAAAGCAAGACCTTGAGTCATCTTGTTCTCCTAAATTGAATGTCCTTGTATGTTTAGAAGAATGGTTGTGCCACCAACTTGAGTTTAGTAGTAAGGTCGCTTCGTCTTCTTATTCTACAAGGCTCTATGTAATTCCTCTTGCAAGATGTAGCTTGTTGTTTTCCCTTGAGTGGAAACACTTTCCTTTTGATATGAATTATCTGTATGATGTGTTTGTACTTCTCCTATGCTTCTTATTATTTCTATCTAACCTCTTAGCATTCTTCTTTATTGCATCTTGGCGAACGATGCATGGTGATTGATACATCACTTAGATCGCAGTTTCCTTTGCAATGCTAACTCAAGGTCTTCCATGTTATGTTTTGATATTCTTATTCTATATGTGTAATATATATGTATTCTATGTATACTTTGAGCATTCTATGTGTATGCTTCATGTATACTTTGTGTATTGCATGTATGCATTGTGAGTTCTTAGGTGTATGCCTCATTTTATCTAGTGTCTTCTGATGCAGGAGCATCCAGTGGTGTAAGGGCAATCTTCCATCACTCAAAAAAAGATGTGTTTCAAAACTGTTGATGTTCTTTCCATTTCTTTTTAAAATTTGTGGTTCTGGTTCCATAATCACTTGAATAATAATGTAGAACTTTCAATTTTTCCAAACTGCTAAAAATAGTAACCTGTTATTTTTAGAAAGTTTACATTTGGGCACGGATTGAAGTAAAAATTTACAGGAAGTTACATAATGGAAATATAAGACCTTTGGTGAAGGAATCACACAAAGATCATTTGCGAGCTAAAAGATATTAAACTTTTCATTTCTTGAAAAATGCCTGAAAATTATTTAAACTCAGGTTTGAGGCACTAAATGGCCCCGTACAGGCCCAAATATGGTCAGAACTAGTAGAGCAAGTTCTTAGCATGTAGAGCACTCCGCGAGATTTTTGACGCATAAAATAGTTCATCAATTGAACTCCCGGATCAAAAGTTATGGCTTCCGGAAGTTGACCTATTTTTGGAGGGAGATACAAATTTTGAAATTAGGTTGTTGGCTGCCAAAAAGGCTATTAATAACCATTTTTGGGAACCCTAGGGGTAATAGAGTTAAGGGGACAAGTGTGGAATCAAGAATAGGTGGGGAAAATAGAAACCCTAGCTGATTTGGGGTTACAGAAGGTAGGTGATTCTAGAGCCTCGGAATAGGAAGCTGTAATGTGTTGCAGCCTGTGGAGGGTTGATTCCTCTGATTATATTTGAGCTTCTGTAATGTAATAAGTTGTCCAAATCAATAAAGAAAGTTCTATTTTCTATGTACAATTTCTGTTGTTGTGTGTTTTATGATTTACCCCCTTCATCAGGTGGTATCAGAGCAAGGTTTCCTAAGTGTGTAGACAGATCGCCAACCGTGAGGCAGTTTGTACCAGGACCTGAGGTTGTGGGTTTGCTGTGGAGACCAAGATGCCTCCATGAAGGAATCGTTTTGGGAGAAATGCTTTGATAGAAGAGGGTTTTAGAGCCCTACAAAGGCAAATTGATGCATTGCAAGAGGAGCTACGAAGAGGGTTTGAGCCAAGGACGAGAGAAGAAAGTGAAGATGAAGCTGAAGAAGAGCCATCTGAGGAAGAACAAGAAGCTACCAGAGATCTTGCAAAAGTTAGGTTGTTGAGGGCCATTTCAAAGATCGAAAAGAGGTCCAGGATCAAAGTTTCTACATATTCTGGAGATTTGAATCTAGAACAGCTTATTGATTGGATTAATGACATGGAGGAGTATTTTGAGTACGAAGATGTGGAGGACCTAGATCAGGTTAAGTTTGCAAAAACAAAGTTGATGGGCCACGCCAATATTTGGTGGAAGGAGGTCCAATTAGAGAGGAACAAAAGAGGAAAAGGAAAGATCACCAGATGGGATCAGATGGTGGCGAAACTGAAAAAGTAGTTCATTCCTGTGGACTATGAGATGGAGTTGTTGAAGAAGCTGCAAGGACTGAAGCAAGGTAACAAGTCTGTTAATGAGTATACAGAAGAGTTTTATAAAATTGCTATCAGGATAGGCCAAGCAAAGCCCAACAAGGAGAAGGTAGCCCGTTACATTAATGGGTTGAGGCCGAGTATTCAAGAGGAGTTAAGCCTGGTCAGAATGACCACCATAGAAGATGCGTACCAGTTTTCCCTGAAGGTGGAAGAGAAGTTGAACAAAAGATTTGATAGCAAGCAAAGGGGAAGAGGTCGGGGTGCAAGGACTAGTGGAAGACCCTATAGAGGCCGTAATGAAGATCAAACGAAAATTGAAGAAGCAGGCACCAGTCAAAATCAAAGAGGGGATAATACCTACCACCCTCGTGACTAGAACAATGGTGAGCAAAGGGGAAGAGGAAGAGGCAGACTTGGGCAAGGACCTAGAAGAGGAGGTTTCAGAGAAACCTGTTTCCAATGTGGAGAAGAAGGGCATCAAGCATATGAGTGTCCGTAACATCAAGGAAGAACAAATAGAAGACCTAAAGGTAATGCACAAGTTGCACATGTAGATGAAGATGCACATTCTGAGAATTCTGAAGATACTGAAAGGGGAGAAACCCTAGTTGTCATAAGAACCTTGTTGAATGAGGAGAAAGAACCCAATCAGAGGAAAAGTTTATTCCATACAACGTGCAAATGTGAAGGTAAGTGTTGTGATATTATTATTGACAGTGGAAGCACTGATAATCTTGTTTCAGAGGAGATGGTTGATAATTTGAAGTTGACAAGAAGAAAGCATCCGCATCCATATTGGATTGCATGGTTGTAGAAGGACCATAGAGCTTTAGTCAATGAGCAGTGTTTATTGAAGTTCAAAATTGGTGACTACCATGATGAGGTGCTGTGTGATAACACATATTCCCTAACAAAGGATGAAGTTCATCATAAGTTGAATCCCTTGAAGGAGGTGGAAGAAAAGGTATGTAGTACTGCCAGAATTTGTTTGGTAGATGGTAGGAAATATTTGGAAGGTATGAAGCATGAGTGTCATTGCTTTGCATTGATTCCTAAGATCAGTCAAGAGAAATGTGAAGATGTACTAGTAGAAGTCTTAGATATGTTGGAAGAATTTTAGGATATTATCTCTGATAATGTACCAGAAGGTTTACCACTAGTAAGGAAGATAAGTCATCAAATAGATTTGATACCAGGAGCTAGTTTGCCAAAAAAAGCAGCCCATAGAATGACTCCAGCAAAGAGTGAAGAGTTGAACAGACAAGTTTAGGAGTTGTTGAGGAAGGGATTGATAAGAGAAAACCTAAGTCCATGTGTAGTACCTACAGTACTAGCACCAAAGAAAGATGGAGAGTAGAGAATGTGTACAGAGTCTCGAGCCATCAATAAGATCATGATCAAGTACATATTTCGATTGCCCAGAATGGATGACATAATGGACTATTTGAGTGGAGCCAAGTACTTCACAAAGATTGGCCTAAAGAATGGGTATCACCAGATCTGTATCAGAGAAGGAGATGAGTGGAAGACAGCCTTCAAAACTAAAGAAGGTTTGTATGAGTGGTTAGTCATGCCATTTGGGCTAACTAATGCACTGAGCACATTCATGCGGCTCATGAATGAGGTACTGAAAGAATTTTTGGAAAGTTTTGTTATTGTTTATTTGGATGATATTTTGATTTTCAGTAAGACTTGGGATAAGCATTTGATGCATATCAGAAGAGTTGTAGAGAAGCTGAGGGAGGAGAAGTTGTTGATTAATCTAAAGAAATGTAGTTTTGCAAAGAAGGAGTTGGTATACCTGGGATTTGTTGTCTCAGAGAAAGGTCTTAAGATGGACCCAGAAAAAGTAAGGGCTATCATTGAATGGCCTACGCCAAGGAGTGCAATGGAGGTAAGATCTTTTCATGGTTTGGCAAGTTTTTACAGAAAGTTTATCAGGAATTTCAGTAGCATTTGTGCACCCCTAACTGAGACAATAAGAGGGGATAGAAAAGAGTTTAGATGGACTAAAGGAGCAGACAAGAGCTTTGATACATTGAAGCAAAAAGTTGTAGGACAACCTGTTTTGGCACTTCTAGATTTCAATAAGGTATTTCAGGTAGATTGTGATGCTAGTGGTAGTGGTAAAGGAGCTATTTTGAGCCAAGAAAGTAAGCTCATTGCCTATTTTAGTGAGAAGATTAATGATGCCAAGAAAAAGTATTCTATTTAAGATCAAGAATTTTATGCAGTAGTTCAGGCTTTGAAGAAATGGAGACATTATTTGTTGCCAAAAGAGTTTGTTTTATATACTAATCATCAGGCTTTGTAGTATCTTAAATAGTCAAGGGAAGTTGAACCAAATGCACTTAAAATGGGTTGAGCTTTTGCAGAGTTATACCTTTGTTTTGAAGCACAGGAGTGGGAAGTCCAATAGAGTTGCAGATGCCTTGAGCAGAAGGCAAAATTTGTTGACAGAAATGAAGATAGAGGTTGTTGGGTTTGATTAGCTCAAAAGTTTGTATCCTGAAGATTTAGATTTTGCAGAGGCTTGGAAAGCTTGTCTGGAGCCTATTACTTTGGACAGGACAAAATGGTGGGATTTTATAATCCAAGATGGCATGTTGTTTAGAGGAAGCCAATTTTGCATTCCAAGGAGTTCCATGAGAGAGAACCTGATTAAGGAGAATCATAGTGGAGGATTGGCTGAACACTTTGGTTGAGATAAGACCATTTCTATTGTTGGTGAAAATTATCATTGGCCACTATTGCAGCAGGATGTGAGGAAGTTTGTGCAGAGTTGTAGAGTATGTCAGACAGAAAAAGGAACAAGTCAGAATATCGGGTTGTATCAACCATTACCTATACTAGAGAAGCCATGGGATGATATTAGTATGGATTTTATTCTTGGTTTACCAAGGACACAGAGAGGGCATGATTCTATTTTTTTGGTGGTGGATAGATTCTCAAATATGGCACATTTTATTCCTTGTAAGAAGACTAATGATGCTGTTCATATTGCAGAGTTATTTTTCAGGGAAGTGGTGAGACTACATGGTCTACCAAAGAGCATAGTTTTAGATCGAGATACCAAGTTTGTTGGTTATTTTTGGAGGACATTGTGGAAGAAGTTGAAGATAGATTTAAAGTTTAGTTTTGTACACCATCCACAGACTGATGGATAAACTAAAGTGGTGAATAGGAGTTTGGGTAACCTGCTACGATGCTTAGTAGGAGATAAGCCCAAGGGATGGGATTTGATTTTACCACAGGCAAAATTTGCTTACAAAAATTTTGTCAATAGGAGTACTGGTAAATCACCATTCTAGATTGTATATGGGAATAGTCCAAGAAATGCTTCAGAGTTAAGGAACCTGGACAAAGGAGAAAAGACAAGTGCCAAGGCTAAAGACTTTGCAGAACACATGAAGAATTTGCATGAAGAGGTGAAAAATCACATTAATAAGATGAATACTCAGTACAAGGCTAAGGGAGATCAGAAGAGGACATATAAGGAATTCTAGGTAGGAGATGAGGTCATGGTTCACATGAGAAAAGAAAGGTTCCCAATTGGAACATATAATAAATTAAAAATGAAGAAATTTGGACCATGCAAAATTTTGAAGAAACATGATTCAAAAAATGCATATGAGGTAGAGCTGCCGAGTGGGATCAACATTTCCCCTATTTTCAACATTACTGATTTATCAGAATATCATGAAGGTGGAACAGAGGATGGACCAATAGAAGAACAGTGGAGTATTCCGGCATCTACTTTAATAGAGGAGATAGAAGAGATCTTGGATAGCCATGTGGGAAGAAGTACTCAGAATAGGAAATATGAAGAATATCCGATGAAATGGAAAGGAAGACCTATTGAAGATTCTTCTTGGTTGTCTAAGGCAGAGGTTGACCATTTTGGTTTTCCTCACACAAACACTTGAGACGTGATAGGGTCACTTCTCAAATTACCCTAGGTGTCTGATGCAGGAGCATCCAGTGGTGTAAGGGCAATCTTGCATCACCCAAAAAAAGATGTGTTTCAAAACTGTTGATGTTATTTCCATTTCTTTTCAAAATTTGTGGTTCTGGATCCATAATCGCTTGAATAATAATGTAGAACTTTTAGTTTTTCCAAACTGCTAAAAATAGTAACCTGCTATTTTTAGAAAGTTTACATTTGGGTACAGATTGCAGTAAAAATTTACACGAAGTTACATAAGGGAAATATAAGACCTTTGGCGAAGGAATCACACAAAGATCATTTGCAAGCTGAAAGATATTAAAGTTTCTGTTTCCTAAAAAATGCCTGAAAATTATTCAAACTCAGGTTTGAGGCACTAAAAGGCCCCGTATAGGCCTAAAAAAGGTTGGAACTAGCAGAGCGAGTTCTTAGCACGTAGAGCACTCCACGATCTTTCTGACGCATAAAATGGTTCATCAATCGGACTCCCGGATCAAAAGTTATGGCTCCTGGAAGTTGACCTATTTTTGGAGGGAGATGCAAATTTTGAAATTAGGTTGTTGGCTGCCAAAAAGGCTATTAATAACCATTTTTGGGAAACCTAGGGGTAGTAGAGTTAAGGGGGCAAGTGTGGAATCAAGAATAGAAGGGGAAAATAGAAACCCTAGCTGATTTAGGATTACAGAAGGCATGTGATTCTAGAGTCTGGGAATAGGAAGCTGTAATGTGTTGCAGCTTGTGGAGGGTTGATTCATCTAATTGTATTTGAGCTTTTGTAATGTAACAAGTTGTCCAAATCGATAAAGAAAGTTCTATTTTCTGTCTACAATTTCTATTGTTGTGTGTTTTATGATTTACCCCCTTCATCATCTTCTAAGTGGTTCATGTATGTGAATGAATTATGTTATGTGTCTTATGTGTATGCCAATCATCATAGGCTCCTAGAATCCTGAACTTGGGGGCATGATCACCCTTCAATTTTAGTGTCAGTATTTGGTCTCTATATTTGTTGTGTTTGAATTGTGTCTTCTCCATCCCTTTAGTATGAGTATGTAAGTTTTTACCCACACTAAAGTGGGGGCTAAATGTAACATCATAAAATGTGTACACCACCATTTTACACCTTGTTTCGCTCCTAGATGGGCCTCAAATGTTTCCACTTATTAATTGGGGCCTATTTTAATACCCTTTTAAGTATTAAATGGGTAATAATTGAACCCGATGCACGAAGCCTAGAAAAGAACAATAAGGCTAGGCTAAGAAGACTTTAAGTGCCTGTTTTCAGGAGTTAAGTGGCTAAAGGACCAAGGCACCCAAGTGCCCTATGCCCTCCTTTAGGCTTGCCCAAATTTTCTGCCTTATGGGCTTGGGCCCTCTAAGACATTCCTAATTTATGCCATATGTGGTTTAACTAACCAAAAATCAACTGGAATGCATATAAAAGTAAGTTAATTCATTCATTTGTACATCTCTATGTTCTTGCTAACTTCTTGCTTAGATTCTTATGCTCTCTTATGCTCTTCATTCTATTCTAAAGCTCTCTATTGTGGATTATTGATGTGGCACTAACTTATTGCAGGTCTTGTGAAGATCTTAGAGGCTACATCAACTCATTGACTCATGTTGTGATGCCATCTATAAGCATACAAGGGTGTTCCATGCTCATGGTGACTTCATTCCTTCACACATTCTATTAGCATTTCATTCTACTTTAGATTTGCCTCTGCCCTCCTAGGGCATGCACTCTTTGTCAATTATCTAAATGCTATTGTGGAGGTAGAAACAACATTCATGGGGATTGACTAAGGAAATCTCCTAAATAGCACCCAACCTTTTACCTCTTTTGTGTGTGCATGTTAGAATTACACATTTCAGAAGGTGATATTCGAGAAGAAGACTAAGCTTGTTGGTGTAGACTGAAAAGAGTTAACAGTTTCTAAAAACCCTGATTCGGCACCAAGGCACTCAAGTGCCCATGTCTTGGGCATTCTAAACTCTAGGAAAAGTTTTTGAATTTTTCATTGGCCTTTGTTGTTCCTTTAGCTGTTGGGTTTCAGGTACAAACAGTCTACTATACTCAGATTTTTGATAGCTAGGGTTTTATGTCTTGATCCTAGCTTGATTGATTGGATTTGGGTTAATTGCTTCTCTATACAACAAAAGGGAAGAACCCCTATAGTTTGGTTCTCCTCTTAATGTAGAATCCAAACATGGTTTGTGCCCTGAATGTTTTGTAGAAGTGGGTTTAACGTAGTTTGATCTATTGAGCTAGTCTCTCTTTTCTATGTTATACATTTCACCATGTAGTGCTTTGGCTATGTCATGTAAATATCCTCCTCCAAGTCACCATGAAGGAAATCCTGGTGCAGGAGCACCTACCTGACAGCTGGCCTCCATGAGGCAGTTAGTTTGTTATAGGTCTTGTTAATGTTTCCAAGAAGGTCTTATAAGACCAATGCATGTAATAAGGTCATGTTGACCATACTTTACTATTTTTAGGTAGGTTGTTAGGACAGCTGTTATGCTGTATGTTCGGTTGGATCCTCCCAGCCGCTTGGAAGCTCCCAGCCGCTAGGAATCGAGTCGGTAGTACTCGCAGGAGATCCTATTTATGCATTAGGATCGGTTGGTTTTAGATAGTATTGCATTGAAGAGGAGATACAGATTGAGGAGTTAGATTGTGCTGTGTGAGAGATAGAGTATTGTATTTGCATCTTTTGAAATCAATAAAGAGATCCTGTTTGTGTCAATTCTCTGTTTGGATTCCATTATGTAATCAAGTTGCTATTTTGGTGGTTACATGGATTCACTGATCCATTCCACCAGTTGATTCGTCGAATCGGTGGAATGGCTGTGTACAGTAGTTTAGGATTTAGTTTGCTTTTTCTATTTGTTCGCATGCATGTTTGTAGGATCGCAGTCGAGATGTGTTGAGAACCCTAGCATGGGCATGTGCTAGGTTGTGCTAGTAGTTCGAGTCTGAAAAATTGTCCAGGAAGCAGATCGGGTCACCTCAGGAGGTTCGGCGGATTGAAAATTCGCTAAGGTTGGAAAATCCATCGCAACGGCATCATCAGGATATTTCTGTGTATATCCTGCAATTACTTCGGGCGTCATCCGAGTAGATGGAGATGAGCATGATGCAATCGATTGCATAAGGTGAATGCGTTTCGGGGTGATCATCATCAGGTGTTGCCGAGGAGGAGTATATCAGCATAAGGTAGAAAATCAGGTTGACAATTCCTTCGCGGGCCAATAATGTTAAGTTTGGCCGACAGCAGGATATTGAAGGAACTGCATGTGACATCATCGTCATCAGGATATCGGAGCAGCAGGATATTGAGGAGCTGCATGTGACGTCATCGTCATCAGGATAATCGTCATCAGGATATCGGGGTGACGTAAGCATCCAAGGAAAGGTGCGTGAAGTGTCATCATCAGGATATATGGGAGGAACCAGATATTTTATATCCTGCTGATGAACATGATGTTGAACATCATGATGATGAAGAAAGCGTTTGGCGGTAAGATGAACAGTGAACATCAGGAGGATGTTTGCGCTTGCCGAATGTGATGATGCTACCGATAGCCGAATATGATGATGCTGCTGACATGCGAAAGGGCGAAGGCTTGTCTGCAGGAGGATATCGGTCGGTAGAGAAAATATGATGATGCTGACAGTGTTAAGGGAAATATGATGATGATGATGAAGGGTTGCGGACATACATGCTGTATGTCAAGGTTTTAGTGTGGATGCCTCTGCATCATAGTGGTATCAGAGCTCAGCAAAAGGTCTGGGCTGTTGTGTGTTGATTCTGTCACCGAAAGGGCAGAGGTAGAGTTGATTCTATCACTGAAAGGACAGAGGTAGAGGAGTGAGAGGTTGACAAAATGCCTCCAAAAGGTAATGGTACTGCAAGGGAATTGTAGGAGATGAAGGAAAAACATGCCAGAGAGATGAGGAAGATGAAGGAGCTTGCTGAAGCACTTCAAGCCAGGCTTGTAGCCTTGGAGAAGAACAAAAAGAGGGAAGTGGACGACAGTGAATCAGAAGAAGATGAAGATGCTGTTGAAGAGTATGAAGAGGTAGCTGAAGATCTGGATGCTGAAGACCAGAGATTTGCAAAACTGTTAAAGGTAGTGCAGAGTGATAAACCTAAGGTAAAGGTTGATGTTTCCAAGTATAATGGAAGTTTGAATGAAGATGAGTTACTGGATTGGATTGCTGCACTTGATAATCACTTTGAATGTGAAGATGTTGCTGAGGATCAGAAGGTAAAGATTGCAAAGACCAAGTTAGGAGGTCGTGCTTTGGTATGGTGGGATTATGTACAATCCGAGAGAAGGAAACAAGGGAAGTCAAAGATCACTTCATGGGATAAAATGGTAGCAAGGATCAAAGGTAAATTCTTGCCCAAGGATTATGAAATTCAGATGTTTAAGAAGCTGCAATTTTTAAGGCAGAAGGAAATGGATGTGAAGGCATATACTGAGGAGTTTTATAAGTTGAGTATGAGATCTGGTCATCATGAGAATGAGGTAGAAAAGGTGGCTAGGTACTTGGCTGGTTTGAGATTGAACATACAAGATGAGTTAGTTTTAGCTAACCCTAAGAGTGTGGAGGATTGTTACCAAATGGCAATCAGGATTGAAGAAAAGATGAATAGGAGACAAGATAAGTCCATGAGAGGAAGAGGCAGCAATATGAGGGGAAGAGGATTAGCCCCTATAACAAGGCAAACCAATGAGGGTCAAGAAGACACTGGTAAAGGACAGGGACAGTCTGATTTCAGAGGTGGATGGAAAGGTAATAGAGGCAGATTTGGAAGTGGTAGAGGTTCTACTACATTTTCAGGAAAGTGTTACACCTGTGGTGAGTTTGGTCATCCATTTTTTAGATGTCCAGAAGGCAAAGGTTCATCATCCAGAAATGATAGAATGAATGACAAGAAAGTACAACTTATGCAAGAAGAGAAAGTAGAGCAAAGTGTGCAAAGTTTAAACACTTATGAAGATAGAGTTCCTGACGGTTATGGATATCCTGAGGAGGGAGAAGCATTGATGCTAAGGAGAATTAGTTTGCAGGCATCAAAGGATATGATGCAAAGAAGAGCTCTTTTCAAGACCACATGCAAGAGCAAAGGTAAAGTATGTAAGGTTGTCATTGATACTGGTTCAACAGACAACATGGTATCTCAGGAAATGGTGGATAAACTGCATTTGGAAAGGATTCCACATCAAAACCCTTACAAGGCATCTTGGGTGAGTGATAGCCAATCACTTTTTGTCTATGAACAGGCATATGTTGATTTTCAGATTGGAGCATATCATGATAGAGTTTTGTGTGACATTTTGCCCATGGAATGTTGTCACCTACTATTGGGTAGGCCATGGCAATTTGATAAGAGGGTACTGTATGATGGGTATGCTAATACCTACACCATCAAGAAAGATGGGAAGGCTATTATGTTGATGCCATTACAGGAAGCAGCTGCAGTACAGAAGGCAGCAAAAATCATTTTAGTGGGAAAGAAGGAATTTGTGCAGAAGCCTATAGGAGCAGGCATAAAGGCAGTTGAGGACATTGCAGGGAAAGAAGTTGTTAAGGACAACAGGTTGAAGAAAGTTGCAGTTTTGACTGACAGAGGTCAGCAGCAGGTTTAGCAACAGGTTTGCAAACAGCAACCAGTTGAGAGGAATGACAAGAATGTTGTCATAGTTGGGACTATTGTTTGTCCTATAAAGGTTGAAAGAAAGACAGAGTTGAACATTGCAAAAGTTCAAGAGGCAGTTTAGATAGAGGTTCTGGTCAGACAACCTGACAAACACAAGGTATGTGAGAGAAGGGCCTACATTGACAGGCATGAGGATTTACTTGCAAGAAAACAAGTTACAGTTCAGAAGTCTTGGAGCAGCCGAGAGCCAGTAGAGGATAAAGCTGGAACAGGTCAAGACACTCCAAAGGCAAAGTGTAAAGGTGGAGGACTTCCACAACTTAACTCATGGGACATGAGTTCTTTTCTGTTGGGGAGTATGGTGCAGGAGCACCTACCTAACAGCTGGCCTCCATGAGGCAGTTAGTTTGTTATAGGTCTTGTTAATGTTTCCAAGAAGGTCTTATAAGACCAATGCATGTAATAAGGTCATGTTGACCATACTTTACTATTTTTAGGTAGGTTGTTAGGATAGCTGTTATGCTGTATGTTCGGTTGGATCCTCCCAGCCGCTTGGAAGCTCCCAGCCACTGGGAATCGAGTCGGTAGTACTTGCAGGAGATCCTATTTATGCATTAGGATCGGTTGGTTTTAGATAGTATTGCATTGAAGAGGAGATACAGATTGAGGAGTTAGATTGTGCTGTGTGAGAGATAGAGTATTGTATTTGCATCTTTTGAAATCAATAAAGAGATCCTGTTTGTGTCAATTCTCTGTTTGGATTCCATTGTGTAATCAAGTTGCTATTTTGGTGGTTACATGGATTCGCTGATCCATTCCACCGGTTGATTCGTCGAATCGGTGGAATGGCTGTGTAAAGTAATTTAGGATTTAGTTTGCTTTTTCTGTTTGTTCGCATGCATGTTTGCAGGATCGCAGTCGAGATGTGTTGAGAACCCTAGCATGGGCATGTGCTAGGTCGTGCTGGTAGTTCGAGTCTGGAAAGTTGTCCAGGAAGTAGATCGGGTCACCTCAGGAGGTTCGGTGGATTGAAAATTTGCTAAGGTTGGAAAATCCATCGCAACGGCATCATCAGGATATTTCTGTGTATATCCTTGTTGGTCATGATGTTAGTCACAAACAAACATAGAATAAAAGTACACATTAACCTTTATTCATCTTGAAAGATACAATGAATTCAAAGAATTCATGATCCCAAGTCTCTGGTGATTAGGTCTTAATCTACTGACGTTACTCAGTGGTTAATGTGAGTTGCTGTTTCCATTTTGGGGCCTTACGTGAAAATGCACCATCATCATGAAGTTCCTGCAGAAATTCTTTATAGAGAAGTCAAATTATGCAGCTATTTGATGAAAAGATGTAAAATACTTCAATCTTTGCATGATATTTTTGATTGTGCATGCTTAGTGTTCAAATATGCTGAATATTTACGATTATCTACGGGATGTCTGCATATTTTGGGTTGTTTGCTTAAGATTATCAGTTTATTTGCAATTGTGATAGTGAGATGCTCTGAAATTGAAAGAAATTAAAAGAAATGCTTCTAATTAAGTTGAACCTTTAGCTTTTGATCCACATACATGCCTGATACTGTCATGAGGAGAAGAAATCAAACCATATGTTCACCAGGACATTCCACAGCTAGATACAGTTGATGCAAACTTCAGAGGATGATGAATGAAAACAATACATGCAACATGATGAGCACTCCAAGGGACGCAGCAAATCAAAGCATATATCCAGAATTCAGACACAGATTACTCAAGATTTATGAAGATTTGTAATCGGAATACTCTTCTCTTTCATTAAGTATGCAAAAGACATGTACATATACAGCAGCTTTGAAATAAGTCCTGAATATTTCAGCAATCAAATTTCAATTAAGTTTCGAATGAAAATAGCAAGGCATTCCACCACCTTTTATAGAATAAGGTGAGGAATCCGTTACAAAAGATCCACGGATCAGATTTATCAATACAAATCAACGGTCATCACTTCATGACTTGTCAGTATTACAAAAAGGCACAAGTTGCCAGCTGGCAACTATCTATACTACATATGCAAAATGTTCCCCTTCATGATGTATCTTCATCATGTCCTTCATCTGATGCATGCGGGTCATCATCATGTGCATTGCTCTCTGAACTTTCGCTATCCGGATGATGACGCCGCTGCATATGGGGCTGCATGCTGCTCTGGATTTGTTCGTATGAATGCACAACTTGGTCTATTCCTCCGCCATCTTGAGTCTTTGCCTTGATGATGGTGTGCTTGTGTGCTTCATACTTATCCCTGCTGTTATCCAGTTTATTCTTTCTGTCCTGCAGTGTTTCATTATAGTTCTCCATCTTGACCTTGATCCTCATCATCTTATTTATTACTTCTTCTGTCAAGTGGACTAGCGGACCATCATCTTCCACATGGAAGTTATCACGCAGAGCCTTGAGGGCAGAATCTTCATCTTGATTCTCTATTTTCCCTTCCACCTTGCCCTCTAATGTTTCGAGCATGTCTGCTTCAATGCCCATTAAATCACGTAGCCTCATGCTGATCTCCTTCAGCTTAATATTACATCTCTTGAGGACTCCGCATTCGAACTGTACATCTTTATACCATATATCCACTAATAATGTAGTATTATTATCTAACACCTGCTTACTGATAAGCAGTTGTGGATTTATCTGCCTTATTTCATCCAGCAGGCTGAGGACTTTCTCCAGTTTATAAGACCTCTTTCCGGTCTGCATCTGCAACCTGTCCACCTTGGTTTTGGAGTCACTTAGGATGCTCCATCTCTTCAAAGAACCCTTCATTATTTCTATAGCATCATCCAATGTGGATGACACCCATTTTCTGATTACATACACCTCATGTTTCATGAGGTCCAGTTTATTTACTTCCTCCTGAGAAATGGCAGTCAATGGGACTGCAGCTTCAGCTGTGGTATCTTCAGGGTTGGTTAATCCTTTAATATATGCATGCAACTGAGCAATGTGCTCTTTATGTTGCTTATTCTTCTCCTTCTCTCTTTTCACCTTCTGAATTAGAGAGTCAATGATGTCTTTTCCCTCCTGACCTTCCTGCTCTTCATTAGCAAAACCCAAATCAACTGTGCTTATCTGGAACTCATCCACAGTGATTTTGCCTTTCTCTTTCTCTACGGCAGGTACAGCAATCTGTGCGGTCCTTCTCCCTGTCGCCGGGTCTCTTTTGATGGCCGAAGTCATCCTGGCCTTTCTCCTGGGTTTTATTATATCCGCGGTGAACAGGGTGGAGACATTGAATTCTTGAATCTCCATCTCCTCCTCAATATTCACTTCTTTTGTCAACCATGGAGGTACCTGATCATGTTTTTCAGCATCATGATGCTGTTCACCTCTATCTCCCTTTTCTGTTAACAAGTGTTGTGGAGATGGTGACTTTTCTTTTTCTGGCTCTTGATGCTCGCCTTGCTGCTGTTGATCCTGAGGCGCCTCCTCCTGTTGAGGAACTTCTTTTTCCAGGGGAGCATCTTCTATGTGTGGGGAACCTGGCAGTGTACCTGTAGGTAGATCATGATGATCATGATCTTTTTCCTTCATTTCTTCATCTGTCCCCAGTTCTTCCCCTCGTGGAGGTTGATCATCCTCCTTTTGTTTTTCTACTTCTGGTGGTATTTCCACCACTTTTGACACTGTAGGATCTACCTGAGGTGATGGCATCTGCTCCGCAGCTGTTACTTGTCCTATGCCTACATCATCCACCTCTTGCGCCTTATCGGCAGGATCCTCTATCACTTCATTCTTCTTATCATCAGCCTTTGATCCTAGGACCTCTACTATAGCAGGTCTTGCTGACGTATCCTATGGGCTTTGTTGGCCAGATTCAAGAATATGGCCCTCTGCTTCGGCCATCTCTATCTCCTTTGTCAGGTGGCCCTTATCAGGTGATCCTGTTGGCTGTTCAGGACTTGCATCCTGCTTTTGTGTTAAGTCGACCACTGCAGGATCTGTCACCTCGGCAATCAGTGTGTCCAGCCCTATGTCCTGAGCTACCTACTCCGGGCTCTTCTCTAGTTCTGGGCTCTTTTCACGCTCTGCCTCTGCTTGTTTCATCTCTTCAAGCACTGTTTGAACCGTTGGAGGCTTGTGAGGAGCTACACTGATGCCAGCAGCCGCAAGTGTTTCCATTTCTTGTGCAGCTACATCCTGCACCACCTCATCATCAGACAAGTTTATTGTCTCGTCTAGTGAGACATGCTTTTCTACTTGTGCCTGAGATGTCTCCTTCTGTTGTTCTTCTGCAAGTTCTGTTTTGAACTTGACAATGGTAGGAAGTGGAACATTATGCTGAAGTTCCTTCTGCACTTCACTACCAACCCCTTGTACTTGTAATGGGGGATGACTTATCTCACCTCTCATGGAGGTTCTTGTTTTCTTCGGTGTGATAGGAACCAACACCTGGGGAGCTCTCCTCTTTCTTCTGATTATCAATGGAGCTTCCTCCTCTTCTTCAGGCTCTTCCTCCTTGAGGATATCCTTGCCTGGTTGTCTGGATGATTGACCCACTTCTTGGGTCTCTGTGGTTCCAGCCTCTGCTGTCTTGGCTTTCTTGGGCTTGGGAGGAGAATCTAATCCTGATCCTGCTCCTGCTGCTTCCGCAGCTGTAAACACTGCCCTTTCAATTATGACCCCTTTGGGTCCCTTTTCCACCTTCTTGCCTCTTGAGGCTCTCTTGCTTGACTGCTGGGGTGGAGGAATCTTCTCTCCCTTGGTCTTCCGTTTCTCCAGCAGGAAGTCATCATATTCGTCTGCAGGGATGTCCTGCCCCTTCTTCTTGTTGTCCACTGTGATGGCAACACCCTTTTTCTTCAATGCCTCTACCTGTGTAGCTACCCAAGCTTGGGTCAAGTGTATGGTTCTGGCAAAGAATGGGTCCAATGACATATCCTCCTGCATGGTGAGGTCAGGGGCAGAAATGGTATCATTGTATATCTTCTTCTGTTCGTATTCATTTGCCATGATCCTGCCGTCATCACTCTTCAACTGCTGAGGGAGGGGTATGCAGTCAAATGTCCTGATCTGGTTCAGAGTCAACCTCTGATACCTCCTCCTCCTGGCCTCTGCCTCATCTTCGTAGTCAGCCCAAAAATCCTCTAGGTGCCTCTGGTGAATAGGCTTTCCTAGGATCTTCTGCATTCAGCCATAAGGATCATATGGTCTTGTTACTGGGAAGGGTAGTAGATTCATTTTGTTCAGAGTGACCATCGCCTTCTTTATATTGTCAGAATCAGGGCACATATAGTTGCCGATGCTGACGGGAAACAAAATTGGAGGCAGCTTCTTGGCATCCTTATAAGTCTGTATGATGGTGGAGCCCTGCCTGATAAATTCCATTAGAACTACTGCATCAGTAGGATATCTTGGCAGCATCAGGGGATGCCCTTCAAAACCTTCTATCCTGATGTAGGAAAAGGTGGAAAATTAGATGTACCATGCCCCATGCTTGTATACCGCCTCCTGAGCTTCCATGCTCAGTCTTTTTGTTCTGTCATCTTCCATGGTCCTTACCAGATGCATAGAGAATGCATCATTGACCAGTTTGTAGTCTTTGATATAATTGGTTCTTTGCAGCTGGGGATGATGATCCCATATATAAGCTGCATTTGTGCCTGTTAGCTTCCCATCTGTGGTTAAGGCATCAAACGTACCTCTATATGCACAGGAATAAACAATGTAAGAGGTCATATAGAAGGCACAACCTGAACCTCCTAGGTTCAGCAGCTGCTCATGCAGAGCATCACTTATGATTTGGCCCCATAGTGGCTTGATGTCTGCATATAGGCACATCATTATTATGCCATACATCCAGTCTCTGAATTCTCCAGTATCAGGCTGGCCAGTCACCCTGTTCAGTAGGGCAATCACATACTGATATTCCTCGTTAAAATCAAACTTGAACATGTGCACAGGGAGCTTGGCTGCTGCATTGTATGTGCTGTTCTCGGCCCGCCAAGCATACATGTTTTTTCTGGCCGTCTTCTTGTTGGCCTCATACTCTCTTTCAGACTTCTTCAAGTCTACACTCTTTACCTTACTGCCCATTGGCAGTCCAAATGTCTGGGATAGACCTTTGATGGATAGGTCTGCATACACTCTCCCGTGCTTCGTCACCTGCCTCGTCTGAGGGTTGTAATTCCGGGCGCACTCAATAACCAGCTCCGGAGACTCCATGGAATAGGGGAAGCCAGCAGCGTTCCACATACCGGATACAAACACGGCATCCAATACTAGACTCTTATCTTGTCCATCATTCAGCTTGGCTGACCAAGCTTCCAGGTTGGTACTCCCCTGATGGGTATCTGTAATTGCCCCAAATTTGAACAGGACCCCTCTTTGTGAAGAGAACATAGGCCGGCTGAATTCTTCCTGATTCTTGACTAAGCATTTTTCAGCCATGGGTACCTGCAATTAACAATCATTTCTTCTCACAACAGGATATGCATGCATACATATTGCAAATATCATGCCTACTGCATCAATTTCACATTACTTATTCATATGGATACATAACCAAAACTTACAGCATCATATAGAAACAACATGATGAGGGTTTCAGTTCACTTACCTGGTTATGCAGATTTCTTTCTATACCAGTACATCGTTGAGAGGCTCTTACTTTAGCTGCTGATCACCTTCGTCCTTCTGTCTGTGGGCTCGAATCACGCAACGGTAGCTATTATGCAGATATGGAGGCTGGTGCTCTGTAAAACAAGTTTATCGCAGGTAAATGTAACAATGGCGGTTGAATTACCTTTTAACCTTGCAGTTAGGGTAAACTTAGGGTAACTCTGACAAGTTAGATCGCAATCTTTGATCATTCGTGCGAAAACTCAGGACCTCGCTAGACATTTCATTGGGTTCCGGGCTCGGCGGGAATCACCTACCTAATCGGCGTGCATTTAATGGCAGTGGCGGCAAAGGAGCAGGAGGATATCCATACGACAAGATATCATGAGGGTAGGATGATATTTCACAAATATCAAGTTGAGTTTCAATATCATCCTCCCTAGTCTTGAAATTGTTATCGTGACAAAATTCGGGTGACAACGCACCTTTGTTTTCATTTTAGCACATCAGGAGGGTATTTCGGTCCATCGGGTGATATTTCAAAATATGATGATGACCTTTAAACTTTACTCATTCTCCTTTCGGAATATCAGGATGACGTCATCATGATATTCGTTCTTTGTATTGGAAATGTCTTATGACGTCATCGTCATACTGGGTGAACAGGATCATGTTTACAAAATATCCTGTCGAAATGTAAATATGATGATGATGTCATCCGGATGTTTGTTTCTTCGTTTATCGTCTTCGGATGATGTCATCAGGATATTTGTTAAGGGTGATATTTTGCATCAGGATGATATTAACAAATATCGGGTTACTTTCAAAAACATGATGCTCGCGATACAAAAGACCGCTCGACGGGGAAAACTAACTACCACTTAAAGTTGACGTCCGGATATTTGAACCTCAGGATATTATCGGGGGGGGGGGGGGGGGGGGCGTTTCAAATATGATGATGACCTTCAAATAGCAAAACTGAGTTTATAACACATGACCTTCTTTTTGCGAATATCAGGTTTGACCAAGACTTTGACCGTTCATAACTCTCGCATCCTGATGAATATCAGGGTGATGTAAAAGGCAAACCTGCATGAATTTTAATGCTCTTTCAGAATATGTGGTCATATATATGAAATACGAATTTTGACAAACTGACCTCATATTAGGGCTTACCTCATCTTGACTCCACATGATGATGAACATGACTGATTTTACCAAACCGCCAGAAAGCAAACAACACAAGCCAAAAGAAAAGTTGGGTCCCTGTTTTGCCAAGTCAAAATGGGGTGTGTTGTGTAACCACACAACAACTTGCCACCAAAGAAAATAAACAAATTCCAATGATTCAATTGATGTGATCACATTCATCTATAGTGTTCTAATTCTGTCTAAGTGTAAGCATCATAATCTTCTGAATGATAAAATTTCATTATGGTGATAAAGCTAACAAAGGATCAAGTGTGTGCATATGATTAATTATCCTCATCTTGAAAGTAAGTTGAAAACATAAGTAACTGGTGTTAAACTACATAGTTGGAGATCATCCCTCATAGCCAACCTGGATAGAGCCTTGCTGCCAGTAGGCGTCTATAGCCCCGGCAAGGTTATCTATACAATCTCCCTAAGTAGAGCCCCACTGCCAGCAGGCGTCCATAGCCCCGGTAGAGTTACTTAGATGGCCTAATTTTATTTCTTTTCTGATTTTCCTTTAAAAAATTATATTTGATATCATCATGTCAGCTCATTTGTACAAGGTGTAGTCACTTGTAGCTTTAGGTTGGAGATTGTATTGGTAGCAAGGGAGTCCCTTTAGATTTTTCACTTAACACCTATACTAGTGTGTTCAACAAACCCAAGGCTGTTAGGTGTTTCATTGTGATAGATTCACTTTGACCAAGAAAAAGCGCCCTGATGAAAAGACATCACAAACCTGATCATGAATACTTCCTAGAATGAATCATAACCTATTTTTAAATGTGATCTCATCATTTGAATCTCACAATTTAATTATTTTCTTAGGGTGATGAAGTGCATCATCCTGACTTACCAGAACAAGGTCCCAACCAACAAAACAAAAAAACAAACACAACAAACAAACTGTACAAACAACTATACAAATATACAATATGATACACATGACTACCATGAAGAAGTCATTCAGGCCTGGAAATAATGTTTGAGGAATTGTCCATTGACTGGCAACGGAACATCCTCACCTGTCAGGTTCTTGAGCCTATAAGTGCTGTCTCCTAAGATTTCAGAAATCTGAAAGGGACCTATCCATAATCTATCAAACTTAGCATGATCACCTTTCTTTTCATGGGCTTTATCCCACATCAGGACTAAATCGGATATCCTGAAAGCTTTAATTCTGGCTCTCTTGTCAAACTAGCGTCTGACAACAGCCTGATGTTTTGCAAATTGGTCGATCGCTTGACTTCGTTTTTCTTCCAGGTGCATCAACTGAAGCAACCTGACTTCCTATTTATTATCTATGCCTAGATATTCTTGGGCAAACTGCAGAGTAGGAATTTTCAAGTTTACAGGGAGGATAGGATCTACCCCATATACTAGTTGAAAGGGTGAGTTTCCTAATGCAACTTTCATTCTAGTTCTGTCTACCCATAAGGCATATTTCAGAAATGAGTTCCATTCCCTGGGATTTTTCTCTATCAATTTTCTTATGATACTCAGTAAATTCTTGTTGGTGGATTCTGCTAATCCATTTCCCTGGGGATAATAGTTGGATGAAAACTTAAGTATGATCCCATGATCAAAAGCCCAACTTGACAATTTGGTGGAAATGAAGGCAGAACCATTATCACTTACCAATGCATAAGGAGTTCCATACCTGGTGATAATGTTGCTTTCCAGGAATTTGATGACATCATCTGCAGTACAGGTTTTGCTGCTGGTAGCCTCAGTCCATCTGGTACAATAATCAGTAATTGTTAGTACATACCTATGTCCTGAGGAAGATGGAGGATTGATCGGTCCTATGAAATCCATGCCCCACTGTGCAAATGGGCGCTCTTCCATCACTGGCTGCAACGGTTGTGCAACATATTTCTCTCTGTTGGCAGCAACCTGGCAAACATGACAACATTTAACATGATCAGCCGTGTCTTTAAAAATTGTAGGCCAGTAATATCCTGCTCTGAGGATTACATGTGTTGTGGCCAACGCTGATCCGTGGGCAGTTCCAAACTTGTCATGTAACTCTGTCAAAACTTTATTTGGTTCTGGTTTTTCTAAGCATCTCAGGTATATCCCTTCATAATTCTTTTTAAACAGGGTTCCTCCCTTCATCATATACTTCTGGGATCTTATCTTTAAGGCTCTTCTCTGTGAGGCCTGCATTCTTGAAGGACATCTTCCAGTGATCAGGATGTGCCTGATGTATGAATACCATTCTCTATTGTCTTTCTCATCGATCACATACTACTGACTGATGATGTTTGGATCAGTTTCAGATATCATCTGGCTCAGAGCTTGTCCTGTTACTAGCTTCATGGGTGTGATCTCCATGTCATATTCTTGTAGTACAGTAATCCATTTGGCCCTTTTTTCACCAGGTTCACTCTGCATCAGCAGCATCTTTACTGCTGCATCTGGTACCACAACAATCACTTTACTTCTTAGTATGTAATGTCTGAATTTCTTTACTGCTCTGACTAATGCAAGTGCCTATCTTTCGACATCTACATATCTCAACTCAGCATCCCTGAAAGGACAGCTCATGAAAGCAATTGGTTTCTCTTCTTTATCTTCATTTCTTTGAGTTAACACTGCTGCTGAGGTATGTTCTGAAGCAAATGAGTAGATGTAGAAATCTCTTGTATAATCTGGACTAATGAGGACAGGAGCATCTGAAATGGCCTTCTTTATATCTTCAAAGGCAGCCCTGGCTTCTGGTGTCCACTCAATTTGTGCATCCTTTTTCAACATGGCATTTAGTGGTCTGACAATCTCAGCAAAGCCGGTGATGAACTTCCTCACAAAATTTATCTTACCAAAATAAGATTTAAGTTCCTTTTTGCTTCCTGGAAGTTGTAACTTCATAATGGATTCCACCCTATCAGGATCAATGATAATTCCATCTTCTGTGATCAGGTGGCCTAGTAACTTTCCTGTTGTGACCCCAAATATGCACTTCTTGGGATTCAAAGATATTCCATATTCTTCACATTTCTTCAGTACACTTCTGAGATTAGCAACATGATTCCCCCTTTCCTTGGAGAATACTGTCAGGTCATCCATGTAGATGACTATACATTTTCCTACTAAGCCTCTGAAGGCTATGTCCATTGCTCGCTGGAAGGTAGCTCCAGCATTTATAAGTCTAAATGGCATACGTCTATATGCAAATATCCCCCACTTTGTGGTGAAGGCAATTTTCAATCTGTCAATTTTATCAACCATCACTTGGTTGTATCCTGAAAAGCCATCTAAGAAGGACATCATCTTGGCTCCATTTACCATCTGCAGAACTTCATCCAAAGAGGGCAAAGGATAATTATCCTTTTCTGATGCTCTGTTCAGGTTCCTGAAAGCTACACATAATCTGATGTCTCCATTCTTCTTTCTGACTGGCACAAGATTTGCCACCCAAGTGGAGTGCCTCACAGGAAATATTATCCGGGCATTTAACAATTTCTTGACTTCTTCAAGGATGATGGGCTCAAGCAGAGCATTGACTGGCCTCTGCTTCTGTCTGAAAGGTTTTGCATCTGGCTTGAGAGGTATAGTATGAGTTATGACAGAAGTGTCATATGTCTTCAGCTCGTCATAAGTCCATGCAATTACATGTATGTAATCCTTAAGGGCCTGAGTTATTCCTTCTAACTCTTCAGGTGTACAAACCTTACCCAACAAGACGTTTCTCTTGTCATCCGCTTGTCCAATATTTACCTGTGAATATTGACCTCCATCTGCCTTAGGCAGATCCTTATGTTTAAGCATATTATCTAGATCAAAGGCTCTTTCTAATTCAATCATACCTTTGGGAATTGTGTTGCTAGGCAACTCCAATATCTCATCTTCTTCCCAGACATGATCTTCCATACCATTCTCATCTATAATCTGAGCTTCAAATACGTCTCTGTTTGATATGAAGTCCAGGATGTGCTGATCATCATCAAACACCTAGAGATTAGTCACATTGTCAGGTACTGAAGGTACTGACACCAATTCTACTGAAAATCTCTTCAGACCAGATATAGACAGCGGTTCCAACGTACTAGCGGCCTGGGCAAGTGCATCTGCCCTCTGGTTCTGTTCTCTTGGTACGTGAACGATATTGAAGGCATCAAAGTCTTCAATCAGGTCCCACACACGATGCCTGTAATTTGACAGCTTTCTGTAATTATAGGAGTAAATTCCTCTTACTTGTCTCACAACTAGTTCTGAATCTCCAAAGACATGCAGGATCTTCACTTTCTTCTTATGAGCAAACAACAATCCATGAATCAGAGTTTCATACTCTGTGACATTATTGGTGCAGGGGAACTGTAGTCTGTAAGCTGCTAAATAGGATTTCCCTGATGGATCAATAAGGTCAATTCCTACCCCAACACCTTGCTTAGATTTGGATCCATCAAACCTCAGGATCCAAGGCTTATCTTCAGCAGGACATTTACTTGAACTTTCTTTCTTCTTTACAGCTCTGGCTGCTGCTCCGCCTGATATCCACTTTAACTTGGGGGTGTCATCTTCAAGTTTCTTTTTCCCTTTCTTTGATGAGCTTGATGGCTTTTCTGTTTTCTCTTCCATCTCAGCAGGAGGATGACGTTCAGCACATACAGCTGCATGCTTCTTCAAAATGTGTAAACACAGTGAGCAAGTTGTTTCTGAGTGAGGTGCCTCATGCAGCCTACACCAACCTTTAATTAAAACCTCCTGGGGAGATCTACACTGTTGTGTCATTTTTTCTATTTCTTGTACCAGAAATTCTTCGAACTTCGTCAGGTCACTGCCTTTATCTTCATCAGACAACTCGTAATCTGGTTCCATGAAGCAATCACTACCAGGAGTGATCTTTTCCTTTCTCGCATCATTCGTCTGATTGGACACCAGGACTTCTTCCATTTTCCGGATATGATCCTCATCAGGATCCGTCGGAGCCTCTATTCCTGCAGAAGACAAATAAGAATTAGTATCATCATCATCATCAGATGTAGCACTCACCTCAGAATATGATGATGATGCTTCACTACACGTCTGCTCTAGTATTATCATGTCTAAGCATGGTTCACAAGTCTTTTCTGAGTGTGCTTCACCATGTAATCTGCACCATCCATCAATCAAAATGTCATTAGCAGGTATATTTAATAATTGACAACGCTTTATCTGAGTAGATAAATGCATCTCAAAATCCCTGAAGCGATCTTTTTCATTCTCATTATCAGGATCATTATTAAGTTCTACAACTGGCATATCCTCATGATAATCATCATCATGATGATGATGAACATCAAGCATCAGGATCTCTTCTATTTTGACAGTTTGCGGCCTGATGTGATAAACTCCAGGTTCTACGTTTACATACATGATCTCATTTGTTTTGTTATATTCCGTGATCATATGTTTCATCCTAGGCTCAGCATCAATCCTGATCTGATTAGGTATACCTTTCCACGGCAACCACATGTGACTGAAGTCTGTGGACATGTATCCGTTGAGCGTTTTAGACCAGTCACGGCTAAGCAACATCCCATATGTATCAGGTATGTCAACTACCTGAATGTCAATGTAATACTGGATCCTAGGATTAGACGCTAGCTGCATGTGAATGTGAGTCAGTTCTCCTACAACACTTACTTCTGTCTTGTCTAGTTGAGTGACCTTCTTTAAGGATTTAGCAGGATGCAGTCCTAATGCGTTGCATATTGACAAAGGCATAACATTCGTTGAGGCTCCTGAATCGACTAAACAGTTGTGCAAGTTCTTGCTGAACATTCTTATGGTGAGGAGAAACGGAGGTGATTCAGTCTTATCTCTATACAAGGTCATGTGGGAGGTTTCAGCAGCTTGGACTGTAGCTGACACCTTGGGCTTGCTAGTATTATCTTTAGCAGCATGGTCTCTGCCATTTGATTGACTTGAAAGATGATTATCCTCTTTAGGAGCAGGATCATCTAGTGACTTCATGAATGCCCTTTTGATGGCAGGAGTTTTCAGTAACTCAGATAGGGACAGGCTGATCTTGATTTTCTTCATTTCATCAGCCAAATAACTGACTAACTTGTCAGACTCATGAGGTGCATTTGCGACTTTTGTTACTGTGTTTTGAGGAGACAAGTATTGAGCATTCACCTTAGGGAACCCAGGGTTATTGCTAGCCTTAGGATCAGGAGGTGTGTTGAAGTTGTTTGGAGGTAGAGATGATGTCAATGGACCAGCAGGTCTATTGGCATTACTCCTCAGGTTATAATTGTGCTTACCAGGATATTGCTGCTGGTATGCATGTACTTCCTCATGCTCTCTTGTAGGTTCGTTTTCATCCTCAAAGGGGAAGACATAGTTTGCTTCAAAGGTTAAGGCAGATTCTTCATAGGTCTGATTATAATCCTGATGAGGCTGATTAGTGTACGTTTCCAGCACAAAAGCTGAGTCATATCCACAAGGAACTATCTCATTTCCTTCTGCCTGAGGTGGATTTCTAGAAGTATTAGACACTTCAGCCTAAAAGATGCTGGCAGCAATCCTAAATTGTGGACAATCTAATTCTGCATGTGCATTGGTATTGTGAATCCTGCACCAATTGGTAAGGGCTGCTTCAGCAAGATTGACTCTGGTAGTTTGTTTGGCTTCACCAGGAGGCTGATTGTCTAGGGGTGATGGTAATGAACCATTATTTGGCCTAGAGTTCCACACTCTGGGCTGTCTAGGAGGATTATTATTATTTGCAGCACTATTGTTGAAGTTGTTGTTATTATATCCTCTGTCAGGGTAGTTTAGTCTGTCATTGGAATAACTCCTATTCTGACCCGACTGTGAATAAAACCCTTGATTTCTCAAGTGTGTTACTTCTGTGGTGAGTTTTCTCAGTTGAGCAGAAATTTCTTTGATTTCCTCTTTCTCCTCTTGAGCTTTGGCCACTACATTTTCAGTCTGAGGCTGGAAAAAGGAAGATCCATGGTTATTGTTGGATAGATCTGTACCCTGAGGTGTCTGAGCATGTGCAGGATATTGTGGCAACTGGCCATTTCCATTAGGAGGAGGCATAATACTCAATGGAGGTACTTGCAAAGGTGCAGGCATGATTGCTGGGGGCATCACTGATCCATTTGGATATTGTGCAGGATATTGTGAAGGATAAGCTGCAGGATATGGTGCTGGATATTGTGATTGTATGCCAGGCAAAGTAGGGAATGCTATATTAGGAGTAGGAGCAGGTATCAGCTGCTGATTTACCTTGATAGCTTCTTGAAAAGCTCCTGTCAGTGTGGTGATCTCAGGATGTGTTCTCCTGATGAACATGGAGGTTAATGGATCCAGGGCTGAATAATAGATACTCCTAGCAGCAGCATCAGCCACCACATATGGGGCAACTAGCTTGGACAACATTTTCTGGAACCTAGCATTGAAATTTGCAATAGGTTCATTCTCAAATCTCTTGATTGTGGCAAACATGTGGTAATTCATGGATGGATCAATAGGGACCTTGAATCTGTCAAGAAAGGCCTTCTCTAAGACAGCCCACGAACCGACAGAAGATTGACCAAGACTGATGAACCAATTATAAGCCTCTTCCCCTAAGGAAAAAGGGAATAATCTGCACACCACGTCCTGATGCTCTATTCTGGCTCTACAGCAAGCTTCTTTAAATGTCCTGATATGATCATCAGCATCTTGATAAGGATGATATTTTGGACAAAGTTTGTCTGGATACTTTGGTAACTCATGATACGCAGTAAAGGTCAAGGGTGATTCTGCTACAAAGAAAGACATTGCAACCTAAGGGGGCTGAACTGGTGGTGCAGTTGGCTGAGGTTGGACTAAAGGTATACCCTGAGGTTGAACAGGAGGTGTCATGGATATACCAGAAGGTATTTGCAAACCAATAGGAGTTACGGGAGGAGGTCCTGGTGAAGCTCTAGACGTACCAGACCCTGGAGTATGGTGAATGTCTACAGTCCTAGGTCTAAAACCTCTAACAGGCAATTCTTCAAAAATTTCACTATGTCTAGACCTGGTATTTATCCTGTGAGCTAGGATTTCTCGATTTGGAGGCAAATTGGCTGAAACTTTGCAAATATTGGTTGGATTCCACCGGATGAGGTGATATTTGTGGTCAGATGGCAAATTAGACTGGATATTTACGCAATATTTGCGAAGACACTGCAAATATGACAGGATATTGGGATATTCTGACCCGTAGCACAAGATCTTACATGTTTAATGCTCAAATTCTCAAAGCTTGAACAAATTTACGCATCTTTGGCCAATATTAGTGAATTTAAAGAAATCTACTGTAAAGCTTGCAATATTTATGTGAGATCAGGAAATCTTTACATAGAATGTGCATATACAAACTTGTCACAGCAAATATTTACGTAATTTACTGAAATTCACGGGCAATCTGAGATTACCTTACTCTTATACGTCATCAAACCTGAAAATATTGATGATGAGCGTGATCTTCTGGACTTAGGCCCTCCTTCTAGCGCCAATTTATGTTGCGTTGGGAGCGAGGGGCCTTTAGATATGTTAGCAAGATTTAAAGCGGGCAGCTAATAAACAGAGGCAGGGGATATGACTTCAACTGAAAAGAATTTATTATTCAGCCTTCCTTCTATGTTGAAATCCAGAAATTCACAGCTCAGCCCTCCTTCTAGCGCCAATTTATGTTGGTCATGATGTTAGTCACAAACAAACATAGAATAAAAGTACACATTAACCTTTATTCATCTTGAAAGATACAATGAATTCAAAGAATTCATGATCCCAAGTCTCTGGTGATTAGGTCTTAATCTACTGACGTTACTCAGTGGTTAATGTGAGTTGCTGTTTCCATTTTGGGGCCTTACGTGAAAATGCACCATCATCATGAAGTTCCTGCAGAAATTCTTTATAGAGAAGTCAAATTATGCAGCTATTTGATGAAAAGATGTAAAATACTTCAATCTTTGCATGATATTTTTGATTGTGCATGCTTAGTGTTCAAATATGCTGAATATTTACGATTATCTACGGGATGTCTGCATATTTTGGGTTGTTTGCTTAAGATTATCAGTTTACTTGCAATTGTGATAGTGAGATGCTCTGAAATTGAAAGAAATTAAAAGAAATGCTTCTAATTAAGTTGAACCTTTAGCTTTTGATCCACATACATGCCTGATACTGTCATGAGGAGAAGAAATCAAACCATATGTTTACCAGGACATTCCACAGCTAGATACAGTTGATGCAAACTTCAGAGGATGATGAATGAAAACAATACATGCAACATGATGAGCACTCCAAGGGACGCAGCAAATCAAAGCATATATCCAGAATTCAGACACAGATTACTCAAGATTTATGAAGATTTGTAATCGGAATACTCTTCTCTTTCATTAAGTATGCAAAAGACATGTACATATACAACAGCTTTGAAATAAGTCCTGAATATTTTAGCAATCAAATTTCAATTAAGTTTCGAATGAAAATAGCAAGGCATTCCACCACCTTTTATAGAATAAGGTGAGGAATCCGTTACAAAAGATCCACGGATCAGATTTATCAATACAAATCAACGGTCATCACTTCATGACTTGTCAGTATTACAAAAAGGCACAAGTTGCCAGCTGGCAACTATCTATACTGCATATGCAAAATGTTCCCCTTCATGATGTATCTTCATCATGTCCTTCATCTGATGCATGCGGGTCATCATCATGTGCATTGCTCTCTGAACTTTCACTATCCGGATGATGACGCCGCTGCATATGGGGCTGCATGCTGCTCTGGATTTGTTCGTATGAATGGACAACTTGGTCTATTCCTCCGCCATCTTGAGTCTTTGCCTTGATGATGGCGTGCTTGTGCACTTCATACTTATCCCTGCTGTTATCCAGTTTATTCTTTCTGTCCTGCAGTGTTTCATTATAGTTCTCCATCTTGACCTTGATCCTCATCATCTTATTTATTACTTCTTCTGTCAAGTGGACTAGCGGACCATCATCTTCCACATGGAAGTTATCACGCAGAGCCTTGAGGGCAGAATCTTCATCTTGATTCTCTATCTTCCCTTCCACCTTGCCCTCTAATGTTTTGAGCATGTCTGCTTCAATGTCCATTAAATCACGTAGCCTCATGCTGATCTCCTTCAGCTTAATATTACATCTCTTGAGGACTTCGCATTTGAACTGTACATCTTTATACCAGATATCCACTAATAATGTAGTATTATTATCTAACACCTACTTACTGATAAGCAGTTGTGGATTTATCTGCCTTATTTCATCCAGCAGGCTGAGGACTTTCTCCAGTTTATAAGACCTCTTTCCGGTCTGCATCTGCAACCTGTCCACCTTGGTTTTGGAGTCACTTAGGATGCTCCATCTCTTCAAAGAACCCTTCATTATTTCTATAGCATCATCCAATGTGGATGACACCCATTTTCTGATTACATACACCTCATGTTTCATGAGGTCCAGTTTATTTACCTCCTCCTGAGAAATGGCAGTCAATGGGACTGCAGCTTCAGCTGTGGTATCTTCAGGGTTGGTTAATCCTTTAATATATGCATGCAACTGAGCAATGTGCTCTTTATGTTGCTTATTCTTCTCCTTCTCTCTTTTCACCTTCTGAATTAGAGAGTCAATGATGTCTTTTCCCTCCTGATCTTCCTGCTCTTCATTGGCAAAACCCAAATCAACTATGCTTATCTGGAACTCATCCACAGTGATTTTGCCTTTCTCTTTCTCTACGGCAGGTACAGCAATCTATGCGGTCCTTCTCCCTGTCGCCGGGTCTCTTTTGATGGCTGAAGTCATCCTGGCCTTTCTCCTGGGTTTCATTATATCCGCGGCGAACAGGGTGGAGACATTGAATTCTTGAATCTCCATCTCCTCCTTAATATTCACTTCTTTTGTCAACCATGGAGGTACCTGATCATGTTTCTCAGCATCATGATGCTGTTCACCTCTATCTCCCTTTTCTGTTAACAAGTGTTGTGGAGATGGTGACTTTTCTTTTTCTGGCTCTTGATGCTCGCCTTGCTGCTATTGATCCTGAGGCGCCTCCTCCTGTTGAGGAACTTCTTTTTCCGGGGGAGCATCTTCTCTGTGTGGGGAACCTGGTAGTGTACCTGTAGGTAGATCATGATGATCATGATCTTTTTCCTTCATTTCTTCATCTGTCCCCAGTTCTTCCCCTCGTGGAGGTTGACCATCCTCCTTTTGTTTTTCTACTTCTGGTGGTATTTCCACCACTTTTGACACTGTAGGATCTGCCTGAGGTGATGGCATCTGCTCCGCAGCTGTTACTTGTCCTATGCCTGCATCATCCACCTCTTGCGCCTTATCGGCATGATCCTCTATCACTTCATTCTTCTTATCATCAGCCTTTGATCCTAGGACCTCTACTATAGCAGGTCCTGCTGACGTATCCTGTGGGCTTTGTTGGCCAAATTCAAGAATATGGCCCTCTGCTTCGGCCATCTCTATCTCCTTTGTCAGGTGGCCCTTATCAGGTGATCCTGTTGGCTGTTCAGGACTTGCATCCTGCTTCTGTGTTAAGTCGACCACTGCAGGATCTGTCACCTCGGCAATCAGTGTGTCCAGCCCTATGTCCTGAGCTACCTGCTCCGAGCTCTTCTCTGGTTCTGGGCTCTTTTCTCACTCCGCCTCTGCTTGTTTCATCTCTTCAAGCACTGTTTGAACCGTTGGAGGCTTGTGAGGAGCTACACTGATGCCAGCAGCCGCAAGTGTTTCCATTTCTTATGCAGCTACATCCTGCACCACCTCATCATCAGACAAGTTTATTGTCTCGTCTAGTGAGACATGCTTTTCTGCTTGTGCCTGAGATGTCTCCTTCTGTTGTTCTTCTGCAAGTTCTATTTTGAACTTGACAATGGTAGGAAGTGGAACATTATGCTGAAGTTCCTTCTGCACTTCACTACTAACCCCTTGTACTTGTACTGGGGGATGACTTATCTCACCCCTCATGGAGGTTCTTGTTTTCTTCGGTGTGATAGGAACCAACACCTGGGGAGCTCTCCTCTTTCTTCTGATTATCAATGGAGCTTCCTCCTCTTCTTCAGGCTCTTCCTCCTTGAGGATATGCTTGCCTGGTTGTTTGGATGATTGACCCACTTCTTGGGTCTCTGTGGTTCCAGCCTCTGCTGTCTTGGCTTTCTTGGGCTTAGGAGGAGAATCTGATCCTGATCCTGCTCCTGCTGCTTCCGTAGCTGTAAACACTGCCCTTTCAATTATGACCCCTTTGGGTCCCTTTTCCACCTTCTTGCCTCTTGAGGCTCTCTTGCTTGACTGCTGGGGTGGAGGAATCTTCTCTCCCTTGGTCTTCCGTTTCTCCAGCAGGAAGTCATCATATTCATCTGCAGGGATGTCCTGCCCCTTCTTCTTGTTGTCCACCGTGATGGCAACACCCTTTTTCTTCAATGCCTCTACCTGTGTAGCTACCCAAGCTTGGGTCAAGTGTATGGTTCTGGCAAAGAATGGGTCCAATGACATATCCTCCTGCATGGTGAGGTCAGGGGCAGAAATGGTATCATTGTATATCTTCTTCTGTTCGTATTCATCTGCCATGATCCTGCCGTCATCACTCTTCAACTGCTGAGGGAGGGGTATGCAGTCAAATGTTCTGATCTGGTTCAGAGTCAGCCTCTGATACCTCCTCCTCCTGGCCTCTGCCTCATCTTCGCAGTCAGCCCAAAAATCCTCTAGGTGCCTCTGGTGAATAGGCTTTCGTAGGATCTTCTGCATTCGGCCGTAAGGATCATATGGTCTTGTTACTGGGAAGGGTAGCAGATTCATTTTGTTCAGAGTGACCATCACCTTCTTTATATTCTCAGAATCAGGGCACATATAGTTGCCGATGCTGACCAGAAACAAAATTGGTGGCAGCTTCTTGGCATCCTTATAAGTCTGTATGATGGTGGAGCCCTGCCTGATAAATTCCATTAGAACTACTGCATCAGTAGGATATCTTGGCAGCATCAGGGGATGCCCTTCAAAACCTTCTATCCTGATGTAGGAAAAGGTGGAAAATTGGATGTACCATGCCCCATGCTTGTATACCGCCTCCTGAGCTTCCATGCTCAGTCTTTTTGTTCTGTCATCTTCCATGGTCCTTACCAGATGCATAGAGAATGCATCATTGACTAGTTTGTAGTCTTTGATATAATTGGTTCTTTGCAGCTGGGGATGATGATCCCATATATAAGCTGCATTTGTGCCTGTTAGCTTCCCATCTGTGGTTAAGGCATCAAACGTACCTCTATATGCACAGGAATAAACAATGTAAGAGGTCATATAGAAGGCACAACCTGAACCTCCTAGGTTCAGCAGCTGCTCATGCAGAGCATCACTTATGATTTGGCCCCATAGTGGCTTGATGTATGCATATAGGCACATCATTATTATGCCGTACATCCAGTCTCTGAATTCTCCAGTATCAGGCTGGCCAGTCACCCTATTCAGTAGGGCAATCACATACGGATATTCCTCGTTAAAATCAAACTTGAACATGTGCACAGGGAGCTTGGCCGCTGCATTGTATGTGCTGTTCTCGGCCCGCCAAGCATACATGTTTTTTCTGGCCGTCTTCTTGTTGGCCTCATACTCTCTTTCAGACTTCTTCAAGTCTACACTCTTTACCTTACTGCCCATTGGCAGTCCAAATGTCTGGGATAGACCTTTGATGGATAGGTCTGCATACACTCTCCCGTGCTTCGTCACCTGCCTCGTCTGAGGGTTGTAATTCCGGGTGTACTCAATAACCAGCTCCAGAGACTCCATGGAATAGGGGAAGCCAGCAGCGTTCCACATGCCGGATACAAACACGGCGTCCAATACTGGACTCTTATCTTGTCCATCATTCAGCTTGGCTGACCAAGCTTCCAGGTTGGTACTCCCCTGATGGGTATCTGTAATTGCCCCAAATTTGAACAGGACCCCTCTTTGTGAAGAGAACATAGGCCGGCTGAATTCTTCCTGATTCTTGACTAAGCGTTTTTCAGCCATGGGTACCTGCAATTAACAATCATTTCTTCTCACAATAGGATATGCATGCATACATATTGCAAATATCACGCCTACTACATCAATTTCACATTACTTATTCATATGGATACATAACCAGAACTTATAGCATCATATAGAAACAACATGATGAGGGTTTCAGTTCACTTACCTGGTTATGTAGATTTCTTTCTATACCAGTACATCATTGAGAGGCTCTTACTTCGGCTGCTGATCACCTTCGTCCTTCTGTCTGTGGGCTCGAATCATGCAACGGTAGCTATTATGCAGATATGGAGGCTGGTGCTCTGTAAAACAAGTTTATCGCAGGTAAATGTAACAATGGCAGTTGAATTACCTTTTAACCTTGCAGTTAGGGTAAACTTAGGGTAACTCTGACAAGTTAGATCGCAATCTTTGATCATTCGTGCGAAAACTCAGGACCTCGCCAGACGTTTCATTGGGTTCCGGGCTCGGCAGGAATCACCTACCTAATCGGCGCGCATTTAATGGCAGTGGCGGCAAAGGAGCAGGAGGATATCCATACGACAAGATATCATGAGGGCAGGATGATATTTCACAAATATCAAGTTGAGTTTCAATATCATCCTCCCTAGTCTTGAAATTGTTTTCGCGACAAAATTCGGGTGACAATGCACCTTTGTTTTCATTTTAGCACATCAGGAGGGTATTTCGGTCCATCGGGTAATATTTCAAAATATGATGATGACCTTTAAACTTTACTCATTCTCCTTTCGGAATATCAGGATGACGTCATCATGATATTCGTTCTTTGTATTGGAAATGTCTTATGACGTCATCGTCATACTAGGTGAACAGGATCATGTTTACAAAATATCCTGTCGAAATGTAAATATGATGATGATGTCATCCGGATGTTTGTTTCTTCGTTTATCATCTTCGAATGATGTCATCAGGATATTTGTTAAGGGTGATATTTTGCATCAGGATGATATTAACAAATATCGGGTTACTTTCAAAAACATGATGCTCGCGATACAAAAGACCGCTCGACGGGGAAAACTACCACTTAAAGTTGACGTCCGGATATTTGAACCTTAGGATATTATCGGGGGGGGGGGGGGGGCATTTCAAATATGATGATGACCTTCAAACAGCAAAACTGAGTTTATAACACATGACCTTCTTTTTGCGAATATCAGGTTTGACCAAGACTTTGACCGTTCATAACTCTCGCATCCTGATGAATATCAGGGTGATGTAAAAGGCAAACCTGCATGAATTTTAATGCTCTTTCAGAATATGTGGTCATATATATGAAATACAAATTTTGACAAACTGACCTCATATTAGGGCTTACCTCATCTTGACTCCACATGATGATGAACATGACTGATTTTACCAAACCGCCAGAAAGCAAACAACACAAGCCAAAAGAAAAGTTGGGTCCCTGTTTTGCCAAGTCAAAATGGGGTGTGTTGTGTAACCACACAACAATCCTGTAGTTACTTCGGGTGTCATCCGAGTAGATGGAGATGAGCATGATGCAATTGATTGCATAAGGTGAATGCGTTTCGGGGTGATCATCATCAGGTGTTGCCGAGGAGGAGTATATCGGCATAAGGTAGAAAATTGGGTTGACAATTCCTTCGCGGGCTGATAATGTTAAGTTTGGCCGACAGCAGGATATTGAAGGAACTGCATGTGACATCATCGTCATCAGGATAATCATCATCAGGATATCGGAGCAGCAGGATATTGAGGAGCTGCATGTGACGTCATCGTCATCAGGATAATCGTCATCAGGATATCGGGGTGACGTAAGCATCGAAGGAAAGGTGCGTGAAGTGTCGTCATCAGGATATATGGGAGGAACCAGATATTTTATATCCTGCTGATGAACATGATGTTGAACATCATGATGATGAAGAAAGCGTTTGGCAGTAAGATGAACAGTGAACATCAGGAGGATGTTTGAGCTTGCCGAATGTGATGATGCTACCGATAGCCGAATATGATGATGCTGCTGACATGCGAAAGGGCGCAGGCTTGTCTGCAGGAGGATATCGGTCGGCAGAGAAAATATGATGATGCTGATAGTGTTAAGGGAAATATGATGATGATGATGAAGGGTTGCGGACATACATGCTGTATGTCAACGTTTTAGTGTGGATGCCTCTGCATCTAATCCATTTTCACATCCATTTTCTCAACCTCTAGATCAGAAGCAGTAGTAATAGAAATCAAGAATCTAATGGATGCCATTTTTGCAACAAGAAAAAATATCTCACCATGTAATTAATAGCCTCTACCTGAGAGTAACCTTTTGCAACCAAATGTGCTTTGTACTTATCAATACTTCTATATGAACCAATATTTTTCTTGAACACCCATTTGTAACCAAAAGGTTTTCATCCTTTAGACAATGGTACTAGATCTAATGTATCATTCTATTTCAAGGATGTCATTTCTTCATCCATAGCAATCTTCCAAGAATCTACATCATTCATACCTAATGCCTCTTCGACAAATCTAGGTTCATCTATGTTGGTATTCAAAGAAAAAATACATCTCTAGTCATCAGGTTAATACCTTTCTAGTGGTTGTCTATGTCTTGTAGACCTTTGAAATAGTTGAGTTGGAGGTTCTTCCTCCTCTTCTAAAGATTTAGAGCTAGATGAGCTCTCCTCAACTTCATGTCTATCTAGGGGCATTGATTCAACTTTCTTAGGTGGAGAAGGGAGTTGAATCATATCTTTCTGTTCACTTTGTTCCACCTACAATGTAACAAAAGAAGGCTTAGATTCTCTAAAAATAACACTTCTACTATATATTACCTTGTATGCAATAGGATCTAAAATCTTTTATCCTTCACACCATAACTGTAGCTGATGAAGATACATTTCACAGACTTGTTCTCCAACTTTTTTCACTTCTCCTTTTGCACTTGTGCATATGCCTCGCAATCAAAAACTCTAAGATGTATCAATTATGGCTTATGCCCCAACCACACCTCCATAGGTGTTTTATCAATAAGATCTGTTGTAGGAGACCTATTAATCATGTAGCAAACAATAAAAAAACTTCAGCTCAAAACCTTTGTTCTAGACCAGCACCACTAAGCATACTCCTAGCCTTCTCCATCAATGTCTTATTCATTCTTTCTATAACTCCATTTTACTGTGGAGAATACAGAGTTGAATTTTGTTTATAAATACAACAATCTTTACATAATCTATCAAAATTATTAGAGAAAATTTCACTGTCATTGTCAATCCTCAAACATTTTATTTTCTTTCTAGTTTGCAACTCAACCATTGCTTTAAATTCTTTAAATTGACTGAAAGCTTCAAATTTATTTTTTAGAAAATATACTCATGCCCTTCTACTATAATCATCAATAAATGAAACATAATATATGGATTTCTCAATGGAAGGAATATCTATAGGACCATACATGTATCAGAGTGAATAAGATCCAATACACCAAAAGATTTATGAGAACTCAAGTAAAATTAATGTAGTTTTGTTTACCATAAATGCAATACTCATAGAAATCAAAATCAAGATTACAATCAATCAACCCTCTCTATAGGAAATTTTGATTTATAAGAAAGAAAATATTACCTACATCCTAATCAGAAAAGACTACCTGCACACTCACATCTATTAGTTTTCTCATAGATAATAAATTTCATGGTAATCCAAGGATATGAAACACAACATTAATAATTTTATTCTACCATCAAGAAATATGATTTTAACTTTACCAAAGACAACAATATTTAAATGAGAGTCATCACCCAAGTACACCTTACCTTGATCAAATTCTTGATATTCAAAAAACCAATCTCTATTAGGGGTCATATGGAAAGATACACATAAGTCAATTAACCATGTATCATTACTTGCATGAGTGGCCAAATCCGCAATGAATGCATCACCATATTCCTTCTCAGACTCAAAAACATAATCTAATTTCTTCTTTTCTTCTTCTTGTCTTCTTTACACTCCTTACATAAGTGTCCAGGATTAGCACAATTCCAACAAATAATTTTGGTCTTTCTAGGAGATTGAGATCTCCCTTTGGACTTTGATTTGTCATGATTCTCACTCTTCTTACCTTTTTATTTAGGTCTTCCATGAACAGTTTGGGATTCTTTGGAACTAATCGATTCCTTCCTCTTGTTTATTCAAAAACTAAAGAACCCACAACATCTTCAACTTTCAAGAAAACAAAAGTACTCCCAATCATCATAACAAGAGAATCCATTAATCAGGAAGAGAACAAAGTGGGATCTAACATTTCTCTTACTCATCCATTTTTACACCAATTTATGCCAATTAAAACACCAACATATTGAATGCCTCCAAGTGCTCTATGATTTGTCCACACTCTTCCATTATCAAGGATATATTTTCTTCCTCAAGAAAATCTTGCTCACTCAACGTTTGGCTTGATATATCTCAACAATTTTCTTCCATAGTTTCTTTGCAGAGGGCTCTTAATGGACATTGATTAAAACAGAGTCTGTCAAGCACAATATGATTAGACTCTTGGATTTATAGTCCATAACATCAAATTCAACATCCAAAGTATCATCTATGGGGCTTAAAACATTCACATCAATAGCATTCCACATATCTCAATCAATTAACAGATGCTCCGTATTCAACTTCTACATCTCAAAATTGTTACCAAAAAAACTATCTACCTCTATTCTCTCTGATGTGCTCACCATCTGAAAATCCCTATAACAAGATCACAAACTAGATATACCAAAGCTCCAACTCAAAACTTGATTAGTTAAAACACCTAACAACCCACAACTAAATTCAAAGGTGATCAAGCTCTGATAGCACTTGTAAGGAAGCTAAGGTAGAGGAACAACTTACTACACTAATCTTGAGGGGAGGATATGTAGAACTTCTAGATCTATACAATAGTTATAGAAGTAAACACATATAGAAAACATACCACAACACAATAATTATCTAGAGAAACCCTTTCGGGAGAAAAACCCCACACTGCAAAGCCACCCAATATATTATTCAAGAATCAAGAAGATTATAGTATACTTGCAGTGCAAGCTTTCATAGGAGTATAATCAATCAAAGATCTGGATGAAACTCAACATCTATAAGGCTCTTACACACAACCTCTGTCTCAAGCTCTTGATATATAGGAGATACAATATAGTAAACCATCAATGGTAATTACAAAATCATGAGCCAAAACCACCCAAAAGTGGAGCCTAAATTATCTCCAATCAAAGATACCTTGTGATGTGCCAAATCATACACAAAAATGTGTAACTCTCCCATATACAACTCTTTTAAGTGTCCAACACACTTTCACATTTTCCAAACTAGTAGATCCAACTTTGAAGGCCATAACTTTTGATCTAGGTGTACGATTGATGAACTGTTTGATGCGTTCTTGTGAAGAGATATATCAAGCTATAACTTACTTCATTAGTTTTGACAAAATTCATGGAATTAGGGATGTCTAAGTGCCTCAAATCTAAGTTGAAAACTTTTCTACAAGTTTCAAAAAATGGAAACTTTAATATCTAGCAATCCAAGTATGATCTTGAGTCCAAACTAACCAAAGATGTTTACTTGGTATTTCTACACCTCTTGGGAAAATTTTTAGTCCATCCATGTTCAAATGTAGAGTTACTAGAAATAGTAAGCCCTACCATTTTTATCTCCTTTTAGAAACTTTTAAAGTTGTAAACCATTCTTTGAGATAAATGGTATTCAAAAATACCAAATTTGGGATGAATAGAAACCTTTTGTAGTTGCAAGGTTGAGACACCTTTCCTAACATCTACCTCTTGTGTTGTTATCTCATAGGGTAACCTAGCTATCCATGATGTTCTAGGTTCTATAGCCTCTATATATGTACAATATTTGTGAACTAGGAATATTCTATTGTTTATATATCGCTTGACAAATTCATATGGTATCCTCTATCTTCCCTGCATTTGCTATTTTATGTCTTTGAAAAACCTCCAATTGCAGATGTGTAGCTCTGTATGTCCTTAAACTAACTGATGTGATACTTAATTTATGTAGCTAATAAAATATGTGTTTTCCATGCTTTACTGAGAAAATTAGGTAATTCATTCATAAAGTAGAATACCAGACATATGATGAGTGTGCCATACCAAAAATTGTAATGTGAGTCCTTCGTTTTGTGTAGATTCTCCATCAATTGCTCTTGTAGAACTTCACACAAGTCAATGTCTTTACCCTCAATCAACATATAGCATGCAGTATGGATTGCAGTACTAGTTGCGAAGCTTTCCCAGTTGGCATAGTATATCTTATACACTATTCCCATTGTAGCATATCTCAATGTAGGGTCTATTATCTCTTTAACATTCAAGATCTAGCCAACTAGTGTGGCTCTTCAGAGCTCAGTCACATTCTCATTTTTTATTGCATTCTTGGAGGGCATATCTCCCATTGCACTCAGTCCCATGGCTACTTGTATTGATTGCTTTTTAATGCAGTAGGGTTTATCTAGGTACATAAACTACTCATGAATTCAACTTAGTATAATCAACACCTAGTCATGCCCCATGAAAAATGTCCAAATAGTCCTTCCACATATATAGCTTCTTCTTCTCAATTTCTTGCTATTGAAGAAGGTACACAGTTTGGTCCAGTTGGACGAGTGTCCTATAGAGCTCCTCAAACTTAGTGTGATTGATATTTGAGATTGTCTAATGAATATACTTCCTTATATCTTTCGTATATACTATGTCTGGTGGAATTTATAAGAAATTGCCATCTTTATCCACCTCCATAGCCTTATGCAAGTATTTCTTATATTTTGGCCTTGGCTTGTTGGATACATCCACTAGTGTAGGAGTTACCATTGTTTTCTGCTTACAGATCTCAGCTAGGGTTTTCTTGTTATGTTTTTAGCTCACAACAATTTTATAATGTAAAGTTTTAATCTCGGTGTTAGGGTTCCTTATATATTTTTCAATCATACTATTATGCATTTAATGTATTTTCCTATTTTCATCTTCACAGAGTTTTCTATCTGTTAATCTTTCCTACTCCCTCTTAATGGTATTTTTTTGTCCTATAATACATTAATTTACATAAGATACATATTTTATGAATTTCCCATGTTATCTTCTTACTTCATCAGATAATGGTAGTGTTTTAATCTTGCACAATTAACATACGCTGTTGATGAATTTCCATTCATGTCTTGTAGTTTGATTGCCACTGATTTCAAATTTTCATTTAAAAGGTAGGTTCCAAGCCATCTTACCTTAAGGTTTCCTTCTTTCTTAAATTTACTATCTTAGAGTAGTGCTAAGTCACCCTATTTGAAAGTTTTAATCCGCAAGTTTTTGTCATGCCCAACCTTTTGTCACTTCCTTTCTAGGTTTGGGTTATATGCCACAATGAGCCTATTTTCATCTATTTTTCTAGATCCTCAATTCTTCCAACTAATGACTCTTACTATATTAACCACAAGGTTAATGTGGTATAAAACTTTGGAATTATAAAGTTTATTAGTACTGTGGTAGCCATCCCATATACTAGTTCAAAGGGTGTAAACTTTATTGTTCTTCTATATGATATGTGGTAAGCCCAAAGGACTTCAAGTACTTTTATGTCCCAATCTTGTCTAATTTCATTACACATTTTAGTTAGGGTTGTGCCTGTTATTTTTTTTAGCACTTCACTTGATCCATTTGTTTGTTGATGGTAAGGTGAGATCTTGTGTGATCATGGAAGTTTTTAGTAGTTCCACAATCATTTTAGTCACAAAGTGTTTACCCTAGTCACTAGTTATACTTAGTGGGCATCCAAATATCATTATTGTATTCTCATATAAGAACTTATCAATAGTATTTGTGATGCAATCCTTAGTTGGTTTAGCTTCTACCCATTTAGTTAATTATTTAACCCCTGTCATGATGAATCTAGAACTAGAGTGTTTGGCTTGGGGGTCTATTGTTTTGATGAGGTTAATTTCCCATTTCTAAAATGGAAGTTTAATATACACTGGTCTAAGTAGTATTTCATCTTTGGCAGTTGGTTCCCCTAGAATTATGACCTACTATTATTTCTTCATGAGCTTCACTTAATATAAATTATCTTTCATGCTCATAGCCACTCTTCTTATGATATCATCCTTTCCTAAAATGTGTAATTCTCCCTTTATCAATGTATAGGGTAAGGCTCTTGACATTAAGGGATGTTTATCATGCAGTGTCATATCCTTTGGAAATTTTCCTAAATAAAGTAAACCTGCTATATAGATTGTAATTCTTCTAGTACCATAGTTACTCTGAAAAAAATTGCATTGGGGAGGTCCTCCTCATGACTATAAGGTTCTTCCCCTATTTTAATTCTAGATAAATAATTTGGTCCCTGATTATGTTTCATTAGTTTCACCATTATTTTGGATTTAAATTCCTAGAATAAAAGTAACCAATGACAGAATCTTCCTTGAGTGATCGATTTATTTAGTGGGTATTTTAAGGGCTCATGGTCTGTATAAAAGGTAAATGGTGTTGATAGTAAGTAGTGCCTAAATTTTTCTAGTGTATAGACCATTGCTAGAGCTTCTCTTTCTATCGTGGTATAGTTTTTCTCCTCTTTTGATAATTATCTATTGGCAAATGCTATAGGGAGGCCTTTAGTGCCTTTTGGTTGTGCTAGAAAAAGGATGTGAAAAAAACATTCTTTCATGGTGATTTGGAGGAGGATAGTTATATGACACAGCCAAAGCACTATGTGGTAAAAAGTAAAAGTAATTTAGTTTATAGATTGAAGATATCCTTGTATGGCCTAGAACAAAGTCTTAAGATGTGGTAAAATAAATTTGATATATATGTGTTGAGTTTTGGATTAAGCATTCTAAATCAAATCACTATGTTTAATATAAATCTAATGGTGGTTGTTTCATGTTTATTATATTATATGTTGATGACATATTATTTATTGCTAAAGGGATATGAATAATCTCATAACTAAAGTCTCAACTTGTAACTAAATTTGAATTGAAAGATCTTGGTGTAGCTAAACACGTTCTTGGGATGGAAATTAGAAGAGAGTGAAAAAAAGTATGGCCTGGTTAGAGTAATTATATTAATTCATTTCTACAGAGGTTTAACATGCAGAATTATAGACCATTGTGTGTTATTTTTATGGTTAGAGTAAATTTTTTAAGTAGAAAGGTGGCAGAGCACCTATGCTATATTAGATAAAATATAATTACAATAGTCAAATAGAAACATGGCCAAGAATGTATCATCTAGTACTAGTCTAGCTAAATATGGAGCCTACATACATATAATGGGGAGAGCAGAGAGATCAAAATAATAACATCAAAACCAAACAAACACACAACTAGAACTGGGCTATTAATCTAATTTTGAGTCATGATGCTCCTCCAAAGGTTGCATGGAAAATGGTGTTGCAAGTATGAGTAGTTAGTGTTGTCATTCATGTCGACATGTTAGCTTGGGGTTGTCATTAGTATCAACTTGTTGAGTAGAGATGAGGTTGTTGCAATGGTATGAGCTATTTGGTTGAGTATCTTTGCTGAAGATGATTTCATTGCTTTGAAGAGGTACTAAATATGACAATAATATGCTTTTGTTGGTTGGTTTCCAAGTACTTTTGAGAAAATTTGATTAATAAATGAAACAATGTGTTGAGGTGGCATTTTGTTTTATAGAGTAGTGTTCTTGTCATGCTCAACATTTCCTCTATGTTGAAGATCCATCTTTGTGGTTTGGATATGATGTTCAGAGATGTTAAAAGATATTATATTCTAAATTTGGGTGTTCTGGTTCATTGTGCAGAGGAAGTTGTGTTCACTAGTGTGTGGATTGTGTTTCTAAGTTTTGCAGAGATGTCTAAGAGAAACTATTTTGCTCTGCATTTCTCTGCAGATTTGTTTCTGGCTCTATGGTTCTGGATTTGTGCTTATAATGCTTATATATTGCTTCAGTTCAACTTGTTCATGGTTTGGTGCTCTGCAAGATGATTTCCTTAGTTGCAGTGTATGACAGAGTTGTTTGAGTGCTCCAATATGAATTTCCTTCAGGTGAAAGTTGTTGTGAAAGGATTTGTTAGTTTTTAGGTGCTTGTGGATGCCTCTAGATCATGTTCAAGCTTGGCGCGTGGTCCGTGAGTTATGTTTTGATCATTGAGGAAGTGTGTACTTAAAATTTCATTGTGTTAACAAAAGTTTGGACAAGTTGGTTGTTTACACTACTTGTGGTTGTGCTTCGGTAATTGTGGAAGCCTGGAGTAACATGTAAGAGTGGATTTAGGTCTAAGATAAGGTGTGGTGTGGCTCACATTTATTCCTTTCCATTGTGGGAATGTTTAGGTCTAGAACTAATTTGATTTTTTTTGGTTAAGGTGATTTGCAGACCTTTGAGAATGTTCTAAAGGTTGAAGATAGTATAAATAAATCTCAAGGGATCATGATTGAGTGTGCATGTGATGGATGTAATGTGAATAATAGTGTGATAGAATGTGTGGTGCGATACAAACTTTGATGTGTTAGATTACTAGATGCAGTGAGCAGAAGGTGTCTACAATTCTTTAGTGTGACTATGAAGGTGTTGATGGTGTTGTGGTGGAATTCTCTATTGCATTGAGATAGTTTTCTCCTTGTAACAATCTTCTCTATCTTCTTCTCTATTTTGGCAATGAGCCTTGGTAGTGAGCCTTTCTTTTGGGTAGTGAGCTGTTTTACAGTGAGCCTATTATTTTTTGGTGTTGATATTACTTTATATTGTGAGCTAATCCTCACTATGGTTTTTCCCTTCTTAGCTTTTCTATGTAAATCTAGTGTTCTCTTGTGTTTGATGTTGATTTGATTCAGTTTCTGTTATTTTCTTTCATGCTTAATCATTATAACAGTTTAAGGGTTAATTTAATTGATGTGGATCTAAATATATTTGAGGGTTTTGGAATTATAAGTGACAATTGATTCACACCCCCTCTTAGTTTTCTTGTGCATTCAATAATTGGTATTAGAGAAAGGTTCATTGGAAGAAAGCTTAACCTCTTGAGGTAGATCATGGATGGTGCACAAGAAGGATGTTCCTTTGTTTGATGGAACATATTATGCATTCTAGAAAATAAATATGGAAGGTTATCTAGTTTCTCTTGAATATGAGATCTGGAAGGTTGTTGAGACTGAATACACAATACCAGAAAATAGTCTGAGTACTACAAATGAGATCAAGGCCTTTGAAACTAGTGGTAAAGAAAGGTATTCTCTTTTAGGTGGTCTTACTAATTTTGAATTGGTGAAAGTCATGAATCTGAAAACTGCTAATGAAATCTAGAAAAAGTTAAAAAGTATTCATGAAGGAGATGATAAGGTCAAGCAAGATAAAATGCATAATTTGAAGCTCATGTTTGAGACCATGTGAATGTTTGAAGATGAAAAAATTACAAGCTACTTACAAAATGTGGATGAAGTTTTCAATGGCATCAAAGGAATTTGTGGAGATGTGGATGAAAAACAAGTGGTATTGAATGTACTCAAAACTCTTCCTACAGCTTACAGTCATAAAATTTTTGCTACTGAAGAATTACAAAATATGAATCAATTTACCAAAGATTAGTTGCTTGGCACCTTAACTGCTTTTGAAATGAGAGAATATGGTACAAGTAGTACAAAGGGTGAGACTGGACCTTCAAGGTAAGTAAATCTAAGAAGACAATGGAATCAGATTAAGGGGACTTTGGAGATGTGGAAGCTAACTTTGTGAGACAAATAAAATTAGGTGTTAGTAAGTATAGTGGTAAGCTACCCTTCAAGTGTTTCAACTATGGAAAGATAGGTTATTATGCTTCATGATGTCTGGAAAGAATTTTGAAAAGTAAGAATAGGGAGAAGAAAAGCAAAGTGCCTAAGAAAAGCTACTATGTGAGAGAAGATGCAAGTATATCTAATGATGAATATGATTATGAAAATGATGAGGATAATGAATGTCTATTCATAGCTTTAAAAGATGATACTATTTCTACTAACATTGAGACATGTGTGAAGGAAAAGGCTCCAGAGGTAAGTCTTAATACTAAAGGTACTTTGATATCTGCTTCTCATACCAGACAAGAAAATAACTATTGGGTTATTTACAGTGGTTGCTCAAATCAATTGACTAGTGATAAAAGTAAGTTTGGTAAACATGAAAAATATGATGGAGGAATAGTTAGATTTTGAGATGATATAGCTGCTAAGATATGTCGAAGAGGTTCACTTAGTTTTGATGGAAAGCATAATACAAATGATGTTCTTTATATTAAGGGTTTAAAGAATAACCTCTTGAGTGTTGGACAAAAGTGTAGCAAAGGATACAATCTTGTGTTTCAAGATGGTGGTTTAGAGATTAGAAAAGATTCTAGAACTATAATAGATGCTAGAAAGATGATAGATAGAAATGTTTATCAGCTCAAAGGTGGTGATGATTATTGCTTCATGATTCAAATTAGTGAGAGTTGGTATGACATAGAAGATTATGTCACATGAATTTTGATAGCCTTGTAAGAATAAGTTCAGTTCAAGATGTAAGAGATTTTCCAAAGATTACAAAGCCCATCAGTGTTGTCTATAAAGAAAGTCAAATTGGAAAGCAAGCAAGAAAAGTTTCAAAGTCAAGGATCAACCTTCTATCGGATTGTTGGAATTGGTGCGTACAGATCTTTGTGGTCCTACCAAGGTAAGGATTTTTCAAGGTGACATGTATTTCATGATACTAATTGATGATTATTCTAGAATGATATGGGTCACTTTTCTCAAAGAAAATTTGAAGCTCTAGATAAGTTCAATGCATTTAAAGTCATGGTTGAGAATGAAATGGATATGAGAATTAAATGTTTGAGGTTTGACAAAGGTGGAGATTTCACCTCCAACGAGTTTAACATGTTTTGAGAGAATCATGGAATAAAGAGGCACTTATCTACCCCTAGGACTCCTCAGCAGAATGGAGTCATTGAAAGAAAGAATAGGACCATTCAAGAAGTTGTAAGGATAATGATAAAAGAAGAAAATCTACCAAAGGTCTACTAGAGAAAGGGAATTCATACTGTTGTTTATCAACTGAACAGAGTGTAGGAAAGAGAAAATACTACAAAAACCCCTTATGAGTTATGGTATAGAAGGATTCCTACTGCCAAGTACTTCAAAGTGCTTGGAAGCAAATGTTATATCAGAAGGGATGAAGAAAATCTAGGAAAGTTTGATGCAAAGTTTGATGAAGGTATCTTCCTTGGGTATTCTACTAAAAGCAAAGCTTACTAGTGCTACAACAAGAGGTTAAGAAGGATTTTTGAGAGTGCAAATGTCAAAGTTGATGAAGATCTACAAAATAATTTAGAAGTTAATGGATATGAATCAGATCAGTCCTCGTGCAAAGAAGAACAAAACATTTATGAAAAGGAAGTATAGATTGAAGAAGAAGAAGCTCTGAAAAAGACTCCTAAAACTCCCAAGTATGTACAGAAGCATCATTATGAAGATCAAATCATTGGTGACAAGAACAAAGGTGTGTTGACAAGAAGGAAAGCTATTGAAGAATAGGTAAATCTATGTTTACTCTCTAAATTTGAACCTAAAATAGTGATTTAAGCATGGAAGGATGAGTATTGGATCAAGGTTATGGAAGATGAACTAATGCAGATTGAAAATATTTAGAACTGGCAACTTGTTCCAAGACCAACAAACAAAATTACAATTGGAACTAAGTGGGTACTCCAGAGCAAACTGAATGAGAATAGAGAAGTGGTAATAAACAAGACAAGGCTTGTGTGTAAAGGTTATTTACAAGTAGAAGGAATAGACTATGAGGAAACCTATGCTCTGGTGGCAAGAATGGAGTCCATTAGGATGTTTTTGGCTTTTGTGGCACATAAGGATTTCAAAGCATATCAAATGGATGTGAAGTCTGCTTTCTTGAATGGTGAATTGGAAGAAGTATACATAGAACAAACAGATACATTTTAGTTATCAGATAAATCAAATATGATTTTTAGATTCAAGAAGGCATTATATGGATTGAAGCAAGACCCTAGATCTTGATATGAAAGGTTAGACAATTACTTATTACAGTAAGGATTCAATAAAGGTACCACAGATAGCAATTTATACATCAAATTAGGAGAAGATCATATTTTAATTGTGGAAGTGCATGTAGACGATATAAGCTTTGGTGGAAATGAAAGTATGTGTAAACATTTTGCAAATGAAATGTAGAAAGAAATTTAAATGTCAATGTGTGGGGAAATGAACTTCCTTGGGCTATAGATCAATCAGATAGATAAAGGTGTTTTCATTTCACAATCAAAGTATGTTAAGGAGATCTTAAAGAAGTTTGGAATGGAAGACTCTAAACCAGTATGTAACCCTATGACAATTGGTTGCAAGCTGGACAAGAATGATGAATCTCCTAAGGTTGATCAGAGTAGATACATGTGTCAATGATTAGAGGATTGTTATGTTTAACTACTACTAACCCAGATATTATGCATGTATTTTGTCTTGTAGCTAGATTTCAAGAAGATCCTAGAGAGTCACATGTTGCAGATGTGAAGAGGATATTCAAATATTTAAAGGGCACTTCAAATCATGGCTTTTGGTAACCAAAGGATAATGACTTTTCTCTAAGTGCTTACATAGATGTAGATTGGGTTGGTCATGTAGATGACAGGAAAAGTACAAGTGGTGGTGCATTTTTTCTTGGAGGCAGAGTGGAGTTATGGTTAAGTAAGAAGCAAAATTCAATATCTTTATCTACTGCAGAGGTAGAATACATTGTTGTAGCATCTTGCTACACATAAGTATTGTGGATGAGGCAAACCTTGAAGGATATCAAAGTTGTATATGATGAACCAATTGCTATCTTCTGTGATAATACAAGTGCTATTAACATTTCAAAGAATCTGGTGATGCATTCAAGGACAAAACATATATCAATCTGGTATCACTTTCTAAGAGAGAAGGTTGCAAAGAATGAAGGAAGCTTGAGTATGTGCCTACAAAGGATCAGGATGCTGATATATTCACAAAGACTCATCCTCAGGATACATTTGAGTATCTCTGGGAGAAGTTAGGGGTTATTGCCCCTCCTTTGAACTATTCATAAGGACATGCATCAGTCTAGTGGATTTCAAAATTTATCCCTCATTCTGGATTGATGTTGGAGGCTACATCTCAAGGGGAACATGTAGTGGTCATGATGGTTATGGCAGTTATAGGGAGCAAGTTCTAATGTTGGTTGCTTCTAAGAGGAGTATGATGATCATTACAAGAAAAGATGTGACAAAGCAGTTGTGAGTAGGTACAAATATGAGAATAAGAAACACAAAGATGAAGCCCTATGATGATCATTACAAGAAAAGATGTGACAAAGCAGTTGTGAGTAGGTACAAATATGAGAATAAGAAACACAAAGATGAAGCCCTTTGCCATTGATGTCAAAAGGGGAGAGAGAACAATGAGAAAAAGAAGAAAAAGGAGAGAGTCAGTTGTTAGGAAAGGAGTAGCAAGTTGAGAGGGAGAGAAAGAGAAAAGAAATGAGTTGGTATGAAGCATAGTATTGAGGATGCTATTGTCTTGATGGTTTTTCACATCATGTGTTGCTAGCAATGATAAAGGGGGAGATTATTAGAACTTTGAGCAGTTAGTGTTGTCATTGATGTTAACATGTTAGCTTGGTGTTGTCATTAGTGTCAACTAGTTGAGAAGAGATGAGGTTGTTGCAATGGTATGAGCTATTTTTTTAAGTTGCTTTGTTGAAGATGATTTGGTTTCTTTGAAGAGGTGCTAAAGATGTCAAAAATATGTTTTTGTTGGTTGGTTTCCAAGTGCTTTTGAGATAATTTGATTAATAAAGGAAATAGTGTGTTGAGGTGGCTTTTTGGTTTACAAAGTAGTGTTTGTTGGGATAAGGTGCCATTAACCTTGTAAATCCAAATATTGTATTTATTCCATTTATTATATGTAATTTGTAATTATCCATGAGGAGATGTACTAGTTTCACTGGCAGGGGTAATTTTGAAGTCAACAAAAGTTATTACGGAGTGACTTTTACTATTGGTAAATGTAAAAACTCATGGTAAATGAGGATAGGTGTGCTCCCTTGAAGAATATATTATTTTTGGCATGTATGACAACTCTCATAATGTTTGGTGAGTGAGTCTATGACAGCTGCAAGTTGTCATAAGATTCTGTGATTCTATGATGCATATGATGTATATGTTAGTTGTATATTTTCTATATTTAGCCCAAGCTTCCTATCTTGGAAAGATACTCTTTTGTGGAATCTATGATGGTTATGACACATCATAAGATGCTGTAAGAGGCCATATTTAATCTTGGGAGCCCAACCTTTGCATGGTTGTTTTTGGACAAGTGTAAGATGCTTGTAAGATGGTAATTAATGTTTACAGGTTGGAGAATCTTAGGAGAGAGAAGGTGAATGCCTAAGATGAGTTAGAAAATGTTTCTATAAGTATTTTCCATGTATTAGTTGCTGCAATACAGATTTTAGGTACTCGGGTGCTGCCGGAATGCTATCAGATTGAAGACTGGTGGAGAGAGTTGAAGTGTTGTTGTATTGTAAATCATTTTTAGATTAATACGAACACTAGGCCTCTTTCCTGTGTGGAGTTTTTTACCTAAAAGGGTTTTCTCCATGTTAAACATTGTGTTATGTGTTCATATTTCTAGTTTTACATTTCTATGAAGCATAGTTTTGTTTTTGTCTTACAATCTCCATTAATAACACACAGTTAAAGATTGCAGAAATTTATCTTGAATCAAATTTCTATTGAAGTAGTGTTTCTTTCATTTCTAACATTTGGTATTAGAGCCTAGCCAGCTTTGACTCTTGGGTGGTAGTGTGGAAGTTGTAGCTACAGTGGGAGATTTGGTTGTGTTTATTTTCCAGATCTTGTGTTGTTATTATGGTTGCAGCCACCATTGCATCAACCTCTCAATTGGACATTGAGAAGTTCAATGGAACATGGTATGAGTTGTGGAAGCTGAAAATGGAATATTTGTTGGAAGAAAGAAACCAATGGTTGGCTGTCCAAAAAGAGAAGAAACCTGATGATGTCTCTCAAGATGAGTGGGATAGACTAGATAAGAAGGCATGGGGAACCATCTAGCTGTGTCTTTTAGACTATCCTATTGAATGTCACAAAGGAAGAGACTGCATACAAGTTGTGGAAACGGTTGGATGAGATCTATCAAGCCAAGAGTATGGTAAATAAACTTTATTTAAAAAGAAAATTATTTTCGATGAAAATACGAGAAGGTGAAGCAATTGCAGAGCATTTAAATTCTTTTAATTTGTTAGTGAGTTAGCTTGATTCAGTAGATGTTGAGGTTAGTGAGGAAGATAAATGTATCTTACTTCTTTGTTCTTTACCTAAGTCTTGGGAGAATGTTATCCTTGCTATCACTACTAACCTTGCAGATCTGATGTGGGATGCTCTTGTTTTAGTGCTACTATCATAGGAATTGAGGAAGAAGAGTTTAGATAGTTCAAGGGATGCTCTCAGTGTCAGGGGAAGGTCTAAGGAAAGAGGAGCTAAAGGATATCAAAAAGGAGCCAAGGACAAGTCCAAGGGCTGATCTAAGACTCCTGGTAAAAATTATAGAGTTAAGTGTTGGAACTATGGTAAAAGGGGACATGTGAAGAAGGAGTGCATAAACCCTAAGAAATAGTGGGAGAGTGCTTTGAATAAGTCCTCAAATGTAGGTGAAGAAGTTTTACTTTTTGCATTTAATCTTATTTCTAATGATCATTGGTTGGTTGACTCAGGATGCTCGTTTCATATGACTCCACATAAGGAATGGTTCTCTTCATATGAAGAATATGATGGAGGTAATATCTACCTTGGTGACAACTCTACATATCTAATTGTTAGGAAAGGAAAGGTATTGTTGTGTTTTAGTGATGGGAAGATTAAAACCCTCCCAAGTGTTTTCAATGTTCCTAGATTAGCTAGAAATTTGATTTCAATTTAGAAGTTGAATGATTTGGGAATGCATGTGACATTTGACAAGCATGGCTACAGATTAGTGAGAGGGAACTTGGTGGTAGTGAAGGGGAAGAGATTCAGAAGCCTATTCAAGCGTGAAGCCACTACAATTTATAATGCCTCCTATGTATCTAAGGCTTCTGAAAACACTTGTATGTTGTGGCACCATAGATTGGACCACACAAGCAATAATGTATTGAAAACTATTAAGAATAAAAATTTGTTGGATGGTTTCTCCTATTCTGATGAGCACTTTGATTTCTATGAGCATTGTGTGTTTGGTAAACAAAACAAAAAATTATTTCCTTTAGGAAGTAATAGAGCAAAAGAGAAGTTAGAAATTATTCATACGGATGTGTTTGGACCTATGGATAATGAATCTATTAGAAAATCTCATTATTTTGTAACCTTCATTAATGATGTATCTAGATTTACATTGATTTATTTTATGAAGTATAAATTTGAAGTTTTCACTAAGTTTAAGGAATTCAAAGTCTTAGTAGAGAACCAATCAGGTTTAAAGATAAAAATATTAAGATCTAACAATGGAGGGGAATATTTGGTGCAGGAGCACCTCAAAACATAACAAATCTGAAAGATTCTGGTGTAGGAGCACCACTTCAACAAGCTAAATATACATCTGAGGGAGAAGACTAAGATGTAATATGTTTTATGCATTTTATGTGTCATGTAGTATTTGTGTTAACATTTCATGTTTGTGGTGTTAACATTTCATGTTTGTAAGAACTGACCCCACCATCCACCATATGAATCGAGGTCACAAATTGGGCATTCCAATAAGCCAATTTGGACAGCAATAGACATTAGGGTATGTGGATGATTAAATCAATGTGTCGAGCTATTTGGAGTTTTGTTGTCTTAAGCCAAACAGGTGTCATGAGATTAGTTAGGGTTTTTTCTTGGTTAAGAAAAATCAGAAGAGGAGTGGAATATAAAAAGATAGACAGAGCGTAGAGAGAAAGAAATGTATTTTTTTGAAGAAATAAAAAAAAAAGTTTGTGTCCTGGTTTAGTCAAAAGAATGTAGTTTGGGATCATTCCACTGGTGGATTTCTACAAAATCAGTGGAATGACCTCCGTGTTATTTAGTTTGTTTTTTTGTTAAAGTTTAGTTATTTATGTGTGTTGTTCGTTCAGTTGCAATTCACAGAGAAAGTTAATGGTGTGAATGCGGTGGTAAATCACCAAATATACAATTTATGAGTATATTGAAAATGTATGAGGGGGATATCTTGTGTGTATATTGCTAAGGTAGATTGAATAATAGTTCTTGTGTGTATCGCGGATGTAAATGAGTATCCTGTAGTTATATGTTGAAAGATACAATTCATGTATATATATCATTTGTATGTGAATCATTTTGTGAGTATCCGCAAATGTATGTGAAGAGACATTTTTTGTGTATATCACATTTGTATGCGAGTAGCATTCTGTGTATACCTCACTTTTGCATATCAGGAGTTGTATGTATGCAGCGAATGCACATTGTTAATATGCATTGATTTAGATACAAGTAATGACCGGCTGTATCAGGTCAATACAGGAGATGATACATTGGGTTACCAGTGATAGAAGGTCATGCATTGTATATGCAAAGTCAAAGTTTAGTGTTATGCATTTTGGGGTGATATGGATATCAAAGAATAAGTGAAGAGTTTTAAAAGCATTTTGAATATTATCCTATTTGTACTATTGGTTTTGTGGGTTTAATGGGTTTTTAACCTATTTTGTATGCTTCCACTATATTGCTCTGATACCAATTTGATGCAGAGCAATATAGTGGAAGCATACAAAATAGGTTAAAAACCCATTAAACCCACAAAACCAATAGTACAAATAGGATAATATTCAAAATGCTTTTAAAACTCTTCACTTATTCTCCGATATCCATATCACCCTGAAATGCATAACACTAAACTGTGACTTTGCATATACAATGCATGACCTTCTATCACCGATAACCTAATGTATCATCTCCCGTATTGACCTGATATAGCCGATCATTACTTGTATCTAAATCAATGCATATTAACAATGTACATTCACTACATACATACAACTCCCGATATGCAAAATTAAGGTATACACAGAATGCTACTCGCATACAAATGTGATATACACAGAAAATGTCTCTTCACATACATTCACGGATACTCACAAAATGATTCTCACATACAAATGATATATATACATGAATTGTATCTTTCAACATATAACTACAGGATACTCATTTACATCCACAATACACACAGGAATTGTTATTCAACCTACCTTAGCAATATACACACAAGATATCCCCCTCATACACTTTCAATATACTCATAAATTGTATATTTGGTGATTGACCACCGCATTCACACCATTAACTTTCTTTATCAATTGCAACCAAATGAGCAACACACATAAATAACTAAACTTTAATAGAAAACAAACTAAATAACATGGAGGTCATTCCACTGAATTCACATAAATCCACCAGTGGAATGACCCCAAACTACATTCTTTCGATTAAACCAAGACACAAACTTTTTTTTATTTCTTTAAAAAAATACATTTCTTTCTCTCTACGCTCTGTCTATCTTTTTATATTCCACTCCTCTTCTAATTTTGCTTAACCAAGAAAAAACCCTAACTAATCTCACGACACCTATTTGGCTTAAGACAACAAAACTCCAAACAGCTCGACACATTGATTTAATCATCCACATACCCCAATGTCTAATGTTGTCCAAATTGGCTTATTGGAATGCCCAATTTGTGACCTTGATTCATATGGTGGTTGGTGGGGTTGGTTCTTACAAACATGAAATGTTAACACCACAAACATGAAATTATAACACAAATACTACATGACACATAAAATGCATAAAACATATTACATCTTAGTCTTCTCCCTCATATGTATATTTATCTTGTTGAAGGGGTGCTCCTGCACCAAAATCTTTCAGATTCGTTATGTTTTGAGGTGCTCCTACACCAATATTGTTCTAAGGAATTTGATAAGTTTTACAAGCATGCAGGTATAATTAGACAAAAGACAACTCCATATACACCACATCCAAATGGTGTTGTAGAAAGGATGAATTGAACAATTATGGAAAGAGCTAGAAGTATACTTAGTGATGCACGGTTGGATAAATGCTTTTGGGTAGAGGTTGTGTTTACTGCTTGCTACTTGATAAACAGATCTCCTTGTAAGGCTCTTGATTTGACACCTTATGAAGTGTGGACAAGTAAGAAACCTTCTGTTTCACATTTAAGGGTTTTTGGCTATGAGTCTTTTGTTCATGTGCCTAAGGAAAAGCAATCTAAGTTGGATCCAAAGGCTGAAAAGTGTACATTCATTGGGTATGGTGACAATGTCAAAGGTTATAAGCTTTGGAATCCACTAACTGGAAAGATTATCTTTTCTAGAGATGTTATTTTTAGGGAACTTAGAGCTATTTCTGAACCTAAGCAGCCAAAAAAAAGATGAAAAGGTAAAGAAGGTACACTTTGATTAAGAGCAGCAAGATGCACCTCAGGAAGAATAGTATGATGGTTTGGGGGTGAAGAAGAAGAAGAATATTTGAGTAGTTCTGATGAAGATGAGTTTGTTGCTATAGAAAAACATTGTTGCAGATGATCATGCAGAAGAATGAGTAGATTCTTTTACTCCACCCTTGAGGAGATCCATAAGACAACGAAATCCAATTGATAGGTATAGCCCACTAGATTTCTATTGTGTATATGCTTTATTGAGTACTAACGATGAACCTAGATCGTATAGGAAAGCTATTTCTGCATATGATAGTGAGTCTTGGTAGCTAGCCATACAGGAGGAGATGATGGCTTTAGACTCTTGTAATACATGGGATCTTGTTCGTTTTCCCAAAGGAAGAAAGGCCATAGGATTTAAGTGGGTCTTCAAGAAGAAGTTTGGAGTAGATGGGTCATTGGAGAAGTACAAGGCTAGACTAGTAGCCAAGGGCTACTCCCAGAGAGAGGGAGTTGATTTTGGTTAGATATTCTCTTCTATTGCTAAATTGACTTCTATTAGATTTCTCTTATCCATTGCTGCAACTTATGATTGGGAGATTGAGCAAATGGATGTTAAGACTGCGTTCTTGCATGGAGATCTTGAAGAAGAAATTTATATGCAACAGCCTACAGGTTGAGGTAAAACGAAAAGAACATTGGGTTTGCATGTTAAAGAGGTCTCTTTATGGTCTGAAACAGTCCCCCAGAATGTGGTATCAAAAGTTTGATTCATTTGTTTTGAAATTGGGTTTTGTTAGAAGTGAGGAGGATCATTGTGTTTACATTCATTGTGTTGATGATTCTATACTAGTTATTGCTTTGTATGTTGATGACATGTTGTTTTTTAGCAATACTAAGAGTATGGTCAGTGAGCTTAAAGCCCAACTTTCAGGTGCATTTGAGATGAAGGATCTTGGTGCTACAAGGTATATTTTTTGAATAGAGATCAGGAGGGATAGAGTGAACAAAAAGCTTTGGTTGTCAAAAAGTAAGTATGTGAATACTATTGTGCAGAGGTTTAGTTTCAAGGACTGTAACCTAGTTAGAGTTCCTTTACCCATTGGTACTAAGCTTTCATTAGCTATGTGTCCAAAGACTGAGGATGATCTTGAGGATATGTCTAATGTGCCATATGCTAGTGTTGTAGGGAGTTTGATGTATGCAATAGTTTACACTAGACCAGATATTGCCCAAGCAGTGGGAGTTTTGAGCAGATTTATGTCTAACCCTGGTAGACAACATTGGAACTATGTGAAGAGGGTGTTTAAATATCTTGTAGGTACTCTTGATCATTGTTTGGTTTATTCTGGTACTGATAGTGATGATAAATCTTTGGACATATAGGGTTTTGTTGATGCAGATTGGGCAGGTGACTTGGATAGTGGAAGGTCCACTAGTGGCTATGTGTTTACTTTGTTTGGAGGTGCAGTGAGTTGGATGAGTAAGAGGCAACCCACAGTTGCTTTCTCCACTACAGAAGCAGAGTATATGGTTGCTACTTATGTCTCTAAGGAGGCATTTTGGTTGAGGAGACTGTGTACAGGTATTGGTTTTGATTGCAGGATCATTCAGATTGTTTGTGATAGCCAGAGTGCTATCTATTTGGCTAAGAATCCTATGTATCAAGCTTGAACTAAGCATGTTTATGTTCAGTATCACTTTGTTCAAGAGTTGGTTGCAAATGGAGAGATTGAGCGGAAGAAGATAGACACTCAAGAGAATGTTGTAGATTCATTGACCAAGCCTATGAGCATAGAGAAGTTCGTGTGGTGCAGAGAGGCCATGGGCCTTGTTTCTAGTGCTTGATTATTTCATTTGATTTCCTATGGGTTGATTTACAATTTATAATTTCAAGTGGAAGAATGTTAGGATAAGGTGCCATTAATCTTGTAAATCCCAATATTGTATTTATTCCATTTATTATATGTAATTGTAATTATCTATGAGGAGATGTACTAGTTTCACTGGCAGGGGTAATTTCAGAGTCACCGAAAGTTATTACGGAGTGACTTTTACTATTGGTAAATATAAAAACTCATGCTAAATGAGGATAGGCATGCTCCCTTGAGGAATATACTATTTTTGGCATGTATGACAACTGTCATAATGTTTGGTGAGTGAATCTATGACAGCTACAAGTTGTCATAAGATTCTGTGATTCTATGACGCATATGACAGATATATTAGTTGTATATTTGCTATATTTAGCCCAAGATTCCTATCTTGGAAAGATACTCTTTTGTGGAAATTATGATGGTTGTGACATGTCAAAATATGTTGTAAGAGGCCAGATTTAGTCCTGGGAGCCCAACCTTTGCATGGTTGTTTTTAGACAAGTGTAAGATGCTTGTAAGATGGTAATTAATGTTTACAGGTTGGAGAATCTTAGGAGAGAGAAGGTGAATGCCTAAGATGAGTTATAAAATGTTTCTATAAGTATTTTCCATGTATTAGTTGCTGCAATATAGATTTTAGGTACTTGGGTGCTGCCAAAATGCTATTAGATTGAAGACTGGTGGAGAGAGTTGAAGTGTTGTATTGTAAATCATTTTCAGATTAATACAAACATTGGGCCTCTTTCCTATGTTTAGTTTTTTACCCAAAGGGTTTTCTCCACGTTAAACATTGTGTTATGTGTTCATATTTCTGATTATACATTTTTGTAAAGCATAGTTTTGTTTCTGTGTTACAATCTCCATTAATAACACACAGTTAAAGATTGCAGAAATTTATCTTAAATCAAATTTCCATTGAAGTAGTGTTGCTTACATTTCTAACAGTGTTATGGTCTTGCTCCACATTTCCTCTATGTTAAAAATCTATCTTTGTGGTTTGGATATGTTGTTTGGAGATGTTAAGGTATGTTATATTTTGAATTTCATGTTTTGGTTCCTTGTATAGAGGAGGTTGTGTTCACTAGTGTGTGGATTGTGTTTCTAAGTTTTGCAGAGGTGTCTGGGAGAAACTATTTTGCTTCACATTTCTCTGTAGATTTGTTTCTAGCTTTACGATTCTAGATTTGTGCTTATAATGCTTATATATTTCTTCATTTCAAGTTGTTCATGGTTTGGTGCTCCACAAGATGAGTTCTTGAGTTGCAGGGTATGACAGAGTTGTTTGAGTGCTCCATTGTCAATTTCCTTCAGGTGAAAGTTGTTGTGAAAGGATTTGTTGGGTTTTAGGTGCTTATGGATACCTCTTGATCATTTTCAAGCTTGGTGCATTATCTGTGAGTTATCTTTGGATCGTTGAGGAAGTGTGTACTTCAAAGTTCATTATGTTAACACAAGTTTGGCCGACTTGGTTGTTTATACTACTTATGATTGTTCTTCAGTGATTGTGGAAGCATGGAGTAACATGTAAGATTGGATTTAGGTCTAACCTAATGTGTGGTGTGGTTTGCATTCATTCCTTTCCACCATGGGAATGTTTAGGTCCAGACTAAATTTGAATTTTTTTAGTTAAGGTGAGTTGCTGACCTTGTAAAATGTTCTCAAGGTTGAAGACAATATAAATAAATGTCAAGGGATCATGATTCAGTGTACACGTGATGTATGTAATGTGAATAACAGTGTGATAGAATATGTGGTGCAGTACAAGCTTTCATGTGTTAGATTACTCGATGTGGTGAGAAGAAGGTGTATACAATTCTTCAGTGTGACTGTGAAGGAGTTGATGGTGTTGCGGTGGAATTCTCTATTGCATTGAGATAGATTTATCCTTGTAACAATCTTCTCTATCTTCTTCTCTATTTTGGTAGTGAGCCTATTATTTTTTTATGTTGATATTACTTTATACTGTGAGCTAACCCTCACTATGTTTTTTCCATTATTGGGGTTTCCATGTAAATCTAGTGTTCTCTTGTGTTGTTGATTTGATTCAGTTTCTATTATTTTCGTTCATGCTTAATCATCATAAAAGTTTAAAGGTTAATTGAATTGATGTGGATCTAAATGTATTTGAGGGTTTTGGAATTATAACTTGCAACAGATTCACCCCCCTCTCTATTTTCTTGTGCATTCAACAATTGGTATTAGAGCAAGGTTCCTTGGAAGAAAGCTTAACCGCTTGAGGTAGATTGTGGATGGTGCACAAGAAGGATGTTCCTTTGTTCGATGGAAAAGATTATGCATTCTGGAAAATAAATATGGAAGGTTATCTGATTTCTCTTGGATATGAGATCTGGAAGGATATTGAGATTGAACACACAATAGTGGAAAATAGTCCAAGTACTGCAAATGAGATCAAGGCCTTTGAGACTAGTGGTAAATCAAGGTATTCTCTTTTAGGTGGTCTTAGTAATTTTGAATTGGTGAAAGTCGTGAATCTGAAAACTGCTAATGAAATCTAGAAAAAGTTAAAAAGTATTCATGAATGAGATGATAAGGTCAAGCACACTAAAATGCATAATTTGAAGCTCATGTTTGATACCATGAGAATGTCTGAAGATGAAAACATTGAAAGCTAGTTATAGAAGGTGGATGAAGTTTTCAATGGCATCAAAGGACTTTGTGGAGAGGTGGATGAAAAAGAAGTGGTAATGAAGGTACTCAAAACTCTTCCTAAATCTTATAGTCATAAAGTTTCTACTATTGAAGAATTACAAAATCTGAATCAATTTACCAAAGATTAGTTTCTTGGCACCCTAACTACTTTTGAAATGAGAGAATCTGGTACAAGTAGTGCAAAGGTTGAGACTGCCTTCAAGGCAGGTAAATCTAAGAAGACTATGGAATCAGATCAAGAGGACTCTGATGATGTGGAAGCTAACTTTGTGAGACAAATAAAATTAGGTACTGGTAAGTATAGTGGTAAGCTACCCTTCAAGTGTTTCAACTATGGAAAGATAGGTTATTATGCTTCATGATGTCTAGAAAGAATTTTGAAAAGTAAGAATAGGGATAACAAAAGTAGAGTGCCTAAGAAAAGCTACTATGTTAGAGAAGATGCAAGTATATCTGATGATGAATCTGATTATGAAAATAATGAGGATAATGAATGTCTATTCATAGCTTTAAAAGATGATACTATTTCTACTAACATTGAGAAATGTATGAAGGAAAAGGCTCCAAAGATAAGTCTTAATACTAAAGGTACTTTGATATCTTCTTTTCATACCAGAAAAGAAAAGAACTATTGGGTTATTGGCAATGGATGCTCAAATCAATTGACCAGTGATAAAAGTAAGTTTATTAGACATGAAAAATATGATGGAGGACTAGTTAGATTTTGTGAAGATACAACTGCTAAGATATGTGGAAAAGGCTCACTTAGTTTTGATGGTAAGCATAATACTAATGTTATTCTTTATATTAAGGGTTTACAGAATAACCTCTTTGAAAGGAAGCTGGGTGTGTGGAAATCGCTTCCTACACTAATCTAATGAGGAGAGATGTATGCAAATTCTTTACAACCTTTACAATTATAGTGATGTTAACACAACAACAGAGATATTGCAGCAATACACATACACACAAAATGTTGATAGAAGAGAGAGACAAGATATAATGTGGGGAAAGCCGTTTCGGGTGAGAAACACCACACTCCAAAGCCTACACAATGTATTATCAAAATAAAGAATGTTTACAACACACTTGCAATGCAAGTCTTTTTAGGAGTCTTTGACATTCATATCTAGAGATGTTCTGGTAGCATAACAGTACCTATCAATTACACTATGCATCTCCCATCCAAGCACCTATTTAGATAGACTTTACAAGGCAAAAATGGAACCTTCTTGAGATGGGCGTCCATCTTGGCCTCATGGCCCAAAACCTATGCCTAAGGACACTTGTCCATCATCACAACATGGATTTTACACTTGTCATATCACCACATCCTATAGTGGCCGCCTATTCCCAAGATAGGCTATGACATATGCTATTACACATCTTACAACTGTTATAGAATCTATCATAACTAACAACACTTACAACTGTAAGAGAATCTTTCATACACTAACTAAAAATAGCATATTCCTCTTACAACATGTCATGACCTCCCTAGGGCACCCAAAGATGCCTTCCTCAAAGATGCTCTTTGACACATGTCCTCACCTGTCATAGGATCTTCTATTTATGACTCTTACATGTCATATAATCTATCATAGGAATCTGTCATGATCGTTACATGTCATAATTCCTTACACACTACTCAAGATGCCAACACATGGCCGAAAACCTCTACCACAAAATGGGACACCTATATTCACATGGAGTGGGTTGACCATCCTAGTCACCTTACAAGTGGAGTGACAACTCATTGTGCCACTTCACACTAAATGATAAAATAGGATGTGCAACTTAATTACATCATAGGGTAATAAAATAAATACATTACAAATAAATACATACAAGGAATTACCAAGGTTGAGACACCTTAATTCTCAACATTCGCCCACTTGTCAGACACCTTGTAAGAACCAATAGAAATAACATGATTTAACTTTTATAGGTCAAGAGGCCTATAAACTCCAAACACCATCTAAACTTCCCTGTGCCCACTAGTTTCATCAATGCATCCACAACATTATTCAAAGTGTCTACCTTCTCCAATGTTACCTTTCCATACTCTACCATGTCTCACACAAAATGAAAATGTACATCAATATGCTTTGTTCTAGCATGGAAAGTTGGATTCTTTTCTAAGCAAATTACATTATGACTGTCACAAGAGATAGTAATCTGTCTTGCATCAACACCAATATCTGAACACAATCTCTTAAGCCAAATGGCTTCCTTGCAAGCATGAGTAGCTGCCATATACTCAGCTTTTGTCATGGACAAAATGACCATAGGTTGCCACTTACTCATCCAACTAATTGAACCACCGAACATAGGGAACACATAAGCACTGGTGGATCTCCGACTGTCAATGTCACTTGCCCAATCAAAATCAACAAATCCACAAATACTTATAGAATGCAGAGGTCTTATAGGATGAGCATGATAACATAGGGAATACTCAGAAGTACCCTACAAATATCAGAACACTCTCTTCACTACATCCCAATGTACCCATCTAGGATTAACCATAAACTGACTAAGGACTCCTACTGCTTGGGCAATGTCTGGTCTAGAATAGACCATAGCATACATGAAGCTGCCAACAACACTAGCATAAGGTACTCTGATCATGTCCTCCATCTCAGAAGGAGACTTTAGATAATCATTAATAGATAACTTTGTCCCCAAAGAAATAGGAACACACAATGGTCTACAATCTGCCATGCTGAATCTATCCAACACTGTCTTCACATACTTACTCTAGCTTAATCAAAGTTTTTTGTTTGCTCTATCTCTTTTGATTTCCATTCTTAGAATGTACCTGGCTGCCACTAATTTTTTCATCTCAAACTGTGTTGACAACCAAGACTTCAAATCAAAAATCATATTCTTACCATTCCCAATTAACAACATATCATGAACATACAATGCAATTATGAGAATGCGATCATTGTCAAATTTGTAATACACACAATGATCTAATTTTGATCTTAGAAATCCAATGGACAACATAAAGGCATCAAATTTTATATAGCACATCCTAGGAGATTGCTTCAAACCATACAAAGACTTCTTTAGTTTGTAAACAAAATTTTCTTTAATGTTTTCTATGTAATGCTCTGGCTGTGACATGTAAATCTCTTCCTCCAAGTCACCATGAAGGAATGTTGCCTTCACATCCATCTACTCCACTTCTAAATCTAATGCAAGAGCATTCTTGGTTTAAGAGCAATCTTGCATCAACCAAAACATTTGCATCTCAGTTTGTTTGCATTTCAGTTTGTTACTTTCATTTTCTAGTTCAGTTCAGGCAGTTCAGTCAGAAGCAATTTTAAGCTTGTGGTCCGGTATTGGCATTTCACATTTTACAGATTTGGACTTAGCACCTACATTCATTCATATACATCATATCAATAATTCAGAGTGTAGACACTAAAATTTATCCATGGGGTAAGTGCAAGAAGATGGGGGGCCAAAAAGGGGTCTTAAGTGGCCACTTTTTTTCTAAAATCAGGAAATACTAGCCTTGGATGAGAAATTGAGCATAGTTACACTCAAAATTTGGAGATGCAACCAAAACAATGTTCGTAGTGCTCCGAGTCTACTTTCTAAACTACTAATTTTTTTTGAAAATGACATAGATTAAGGGCTTCAAAAGAGGGAGCCACAGAAATTGCTGTTGTTTCTGTCAAAAAAACATAACATAGCATGTTTTGTGGCTCCCTCAAAAGGTCAACTTTTTTTTGGTATTTTTAAAATCACTTTAGTGAGAAATTAGCTAATATCATGTAGTTTATGCCTAATTTTTCTGATAATTTTTTGATGAATATTTGATTTTTTACTAATTTTCAAACTGGACACATCCTAAAAAATAGAATTTTGGCCGTGCTACCCCTATAAATTTTGAAAAGTAATTGAAAATATTTTTTTTCTTTTTTTAATATTTGTAGAATGGAGTCTAGTTTCTAAATATGTAATTTTTTTGAAATTTCAATGAATAGTTAATTTACAATGAAAAAAAGACCAAATAGTGGTTTTTGCCCAAAAAATGGACACACAAACAAAAGAAATTAAAGATGAAAGGCTTAACATTGTTAAAATGTGAAAAAAATTACATTGTCAGATAGCTAAGAGAAAGCCTAACATTACCCAGGTGTTTGATTTGTTTGACCTTGAAACATGTGCAAATTTGAGGGTTAGCATGAATGAAATTATGTGAAATCTTGAAGAATATGGAAAAACATGTTTGTTACTGTTCAAAAGTCACTCCAAGCCTTTGGGTTGGAAATCCAAAGCAAATCACAAGCCCAAGGCTTGGGATTCCCAAAGCAAGAGATAGCTCGAGCGCGTTATAATGCACTCGCATTATTTTTTTCTTTGCATTTTTCCTTTTCCACAAAAGTTTGTTCTATTTTTCATGTTTGAAATAATGCGAGCACATTATGTTCAACTTAAATTTTTTATGTTCAAAGCTATTAATCATGTATGTAAGTATGCCTATATGTATGTATGTATGTATGCCTATATGTATGTATGTATCTATGTATGCCTATATGTATGTATGTATAGTGTCGAGGGTAGAGGAGGGTAGAGATGGGAGTGAGCCGGATAGGGGAGGAGAGGGGTGGATAAGGATTGAGTGATTAAGGTTTAAGGTTGAGGGTTGAGCATTTAGGGAAAGGATTTAGAGTTTAGGGATAAGGGATTAGAGTTTAGGACCTTGAGGGATTAGGGTTTAGGGTTGAGGTTTTAGGGATAGCGTTTAGGGTTAAGGGTTGAGGGATTAGGGTTAATGTAGAGTGTTGAGGGTAGCGGGATTAGGGATAGGGTTTATGGTTGAAAGTTTAGGGTTGAGGGATTACGGTTTAAGGTATAGTTTAGTAGTTCTTGTGGATAGAGCTAGTAAACAATGGGAGATTATTTGCCTGTTTCATAACAATATACCTCCCCTAAGTGTGGGGTGGACAACAAGAAACATAGATGTACCCCAATGCAAAGCTTTTCTCATAATGATCATCCTTCTGATTTCAACTGTTAATTACTTATTGTGGATGTACCATACACAAAGCTTTTCTCATAGTGTGTACACCTATTGGCATAATGAACCCCAGATGGGCCAGAAAAACACGCCATATAACATTACTAACATTAAAAAAGTTCATAGCCAGTTTTCTGACATATTCTTGCAACTCAAATATCTTTAAGAGAAGAGTGTCATAAATGATGGGTTTAACAACCTAACATAAGGGAAAGCAGTTTTGTTGGGTTTAGGGTTGAGGGATTAGGGTTTAGGGTTGAGGGATTATGGTTTAAGGTATAGTGCTGAGGGTTGAGGGTTTAGGGATAGGGTTTAGGGTTGAGGGATTAGGGTTTAGGGTTGACGGATTAGGGTTTAATGTTGAGTGTTGAGGGTTGAGGGTTGAGGGTTTAGGGATAGGGTTGATGGTCAAGGGATTAGGGTTAAAGTAGAGTGTTTAGGGTAGAGGGATTAGGGATCAGGTTTAGGGTTGAAGGTTTAACGATTGAGGGTTGAGGCTTTAGGGCTGAGGATTAAGGGATTGGGGTTTAAAATATAGTGTTGAGCGTCGAGGGTTTATGGATAGGTTTTAGGGTCTAATTTTTAAGGGTTAAGGGTTGAGGGATAGGGTTTAGGGTTTAGGGATAAGGGATTAGGGTTTAAGGTATAGTGTCGAGGGTTGAGGGTTTAGGAATAGGGATAGTGTTTAGGGTTTAGGGATGAGGGATTAGGGTTGAGGGTTGAGGGATTAGGGTTGAGGGTTGAGGGATTAGGGTTTAAGGTATAGTGTCAAGGGTTAAGGGTTTATTGATAGTGTTTAGGGTTGAGGGTTGAGGGATTAGGGTTTAGGGTATAGTGTTGAGGGTTGAGGGTTTAGGGTTGACAGATTAGGGTTTAGGGTTGACGGATTAGTGTTTAATGTCAAGGTTAGGGTTAGAGTGTCGAGGGTAGAGGGATTAGGGATAGGGTTTAGGGTTGAAGGTTTAAGGATTGAGGGTTGAGGCTTTAGGGATGAGGGTTTAAGGCTTAAGATATAGTGTCAAGTGTTGAGGGTATAGGGATAGGGTTTAAGTTTTAAGGGTTAAGGGTTGAGGGATAGGGATTAGGGTTTAAGGTATAGTGTTGAGGGTTAATGGTTTGGGGATAGGGTTTAGGTTTGAGGGATTAGGGTTTAGGGTTGATGAATTAGGGTTTAATGTTGAGAGTTGAGGGTTGAGGGTTGAGGGTTGAGGGTTTAGGGTTTAGGGTTCAAGTTTTAAGGGTTGAGGGTCGAGGGATTAGAGTTAAGGGTTGAGGGATTAGGATTTGACGTTGAGGGTTGAGTACATTGAGGTTTGAGGGTTAAGGGTTGAGGGATAGGGTTGAGGGTCAAGGGTATACAGATTAGGGATAAGGTTGGAGGATTTAGGGATAAGGGATTAGGGTTTAAGGTATAGTATCGAGCCCATTGAGGGTCTAGGAATAGGGATAGCATTTAGGGTTTAGGGATGAGGGATTAGATTTGAGGGATGATGGATTAGGGTTGAGGGTTGAGGGATCAGGGTTTAGGGGTAAGGTTTAGGATTGAGTGTTGAGGGATTAGGGTTTAAGGTATAGTTTTGAGGGTTTAGGGATAGGGTTTAGGGTTGAGAGATTAGAGTGAAGGGTTGAGGGATTAGGATTTGACGTTGAGGGTTGAGAGTTGAGGCTTTAGGGTTTAGGGATAGGATTAAGGGTCGAGGGATCAGAGTTAAGGGTTGAGGGATTAGGGTTTGATGTTGAGGGTTGAGTACATTGAGGTTTGAGGGTTAAGGGTTTCAGGATAGGGTTGAGGGTTGAGGGATTAGGGTTAAAGTAGAGTGTCGAGGGTATAAGGATTAGGGATAGGGTTGGAGGGTTTAGGGATAAGGGATTAGGGTTTAAGGTATAATATCAAGCCCGTTGAGGGTCTAGGAATAGGGATAGCGTTTAGGGTTTAGGGATGAGGGATTAGAGTTGAGGGATGACGGATTAGGGTTGAGGGTTGAGGGATTAGGGTTTAAGGTATAGTGTTGAGGGTTTAGGGATAGGGTTTAGGGTTGAGGGATTAGAGTGAAGGGTTGAGGGATTAGGATTTGACGTTGAGGCTTGAGGGTTGAGGCTTTAGGGTTTAGGGTTTAGGGATAGGGTTGAGGGTCATGGGATCAGAGTTAAGGGTTGAGGGATTATGTTTTGACATTGAGGGTTGAGGTTCGAGGGTTGAGGGTTTAGGGATAGGGTTGAGGGTCAAGGGTTTAGGGATGAGATAGACAAGGAGCAACTAAGATACATAGAGAGGGGAGAGGTAGAGAGGTGAGGGAGAGAGATAAGTGAGATATAGAACCTGAGCTAATGGAACTAGAGGTGAGATATTGTAAAGGTGCTATCAAAGGTGAGATAGGCACAAATATTAATGGATCAATCTATAGAAGGACAAAACGTGAGCCAGTAAACAATGGGAAATTATTTGCCTATTTCATAACAATATACCTCCCCTAAGTGTGGGGTGGATAGCAAGAAACATAGATTTAGGGGTTAGGGATAGGGTTTAGGGTTGAGGGTTTAGGGATAGGGTTTAGGGTTGAGGGTTTAGGGATAGGGTTTAGGGTTGAGGGATTAGGGTTTAGGGTTGATGGATTAGGGTTTAATGTTGAGAGTTGGGGGATAATGTTCAAGGTTGAGTGTCCAAGGTTAAGTGTAAAGGGTATATAGGGTTTAAGGGTTTAAGGTTTGAGGGATTAAGGGTTTAAGAGTTGAGGGATTAGGGTTTAAGGCATAGTGTTGAGTGTAGAGGGTTTAGAGACAAGGTTTATGGTTGAAGGTTTAAGGGTTGAGGGTTGAGGCTTTAGGGCTGAGGGTTAAGGGATTAAGGTATAAGGTATAGTGTCGAGGGTAGAGGGTTTAGGATTTAAGGTTTAAGGGTTGAGGGTTGAGGCTTTAGGGATAGGGTTTAGTGTTTAGGTTAAGTTAGACACATAGATGACTAAGGACAGATGAAGAGGTAGACAAGGAATGACTGAGAGACCTAGAGAGGGGAGAGGTAGAGAGGTAAGTGGGAGATAGAGGTGAGGGGAGAGATAGAATAAAATGAGAGAGTGAAGTTGACAACTTGAGGGAAAGATGGGTAAGGAGGAGGTAGAGAGGTGGAGAGGAAGGGAAATATCTAGAGAGCCCTGAGAGATATACAAGTGAGTGACCTACAACCTAGTGAGAGAGGGGTGAGAGAGATAGGGGAGAGATGGGGGTGAGGTACATAGGGGAGGAGAGGGGTGGATAAGGGTTAAGGGTTTAAGGATTTAGGTTTTAAGAGTCAAGGGTTTAGGGTTTAAGGGTTGAGGGTTTAAGGGTTGAGGTATTAAGGGTCTAAGGGTTGATGGATTAGGGTTTAAGGTATAGTGTCGAGGGTTGAACCCTAATCCCTCAACCCTTGACACAATACCTTAAAACCCTAATCCCTCAACCTTGGGATTTAAGGTATAGTGTCGACAGTTAACGGATTAGGCTTCAACCCTCAACACTATACCTTAAACCCTAATCCATCAACCCTTAGACCCTTAATAGCTCAACCCTTAAACCCTCAACCCTTAAACCCTAAACCCTTGACCCTTAAACCCTCAACCCTTATCCACCCCTCTCCTCCCCTATCTGCCTCACTCCCATATCTCCTCTATCTCTCTCACCCCTCTCTCCCTAGGTTGTAGGTCTCTCACTTGTATATCTCTTAGGGCTCTCTAGATATTTCCCTTCCTCTCCACATGTCTCCCTCCTCCTTACCCATCTTTCCCTCAAGTTGTCAACTTCACTCTCTCATTTTATTCTATCTCTCCCCTCACCTCTCTCTCTCTCTCTCACTTCTAGCTCCCCCTCACCTCTACCTCTCCCCTCTCTAAGTTTCTTAGTCACTCCTTGTCTACCTCTCCATCCGTCCTTAGCCATCTAAGTGTCTCATTTAACCTTAAACCCTAAACCCTATCGCTAAATCCTCAACCCTTAAAACTTAAATCCTAAACCCTATCCCTAAACCCTCAACCCTCAACCCTTGACACTATAACTTAAACCCTAAACCCTATCCCTAAAGCCTCACCCCTCAACCCTTAAACCTTAAACCCTAAACCCTCTACCCTTGACACTATACCTTAAATCCTAATCCCTTAACCCTCATCCCTAAATCCTCAACCCTCATCCCTTAAACCTTCAACCCTAAACCCTCTACCCTCAATAGTATGCCTTAAACCCTAATCCTTCAACCATTAAACCCCTGACCCTTAAACATTGGGTAAACTTTTGCAAAAAGGAAAAAATGCAAACAAAATAATAACGCACTCGTGTTATAACACGAGTGAGTTATGCTCGTGTTATAACACGCTCGCGTTATAGCGCGAGCACGTTATGGTTTTGTGTTGCCAAGCCAAAGGCTTAGCAACACCAAGCTAGAACACAAGCGCGCTATAATGCAGGCGCGTTATAATGCGCTCACATTATGGCTTTTTAAAAAGTTTTAAGAATTTGGCCACTTTTTGGCCCCCCATCTTTTTGCACCCACCCCATGTCTCGACACAACACCTAGTCGACATGACCTTGTAATATTTTTCCCTAGGTCCTAGGTCATCCCGCTCTCACTCCAACTTAATCACATTCCAATTAACTAAATAAATCTCATTTTTTTAGTTAATAATCCCCCTTCACAAGTCTCACATAATTCAAATAAAAAAATTGAATAAACCCCTCACCTCTCATCACATTGCAACACATGTCGCATGTCTCATCTTCCACTTAATATGCCTTCACATGTCAAACTAATTCAAATATATATTTGAATTAGCTTACCTTTATCCTCCATCACACACTTGTTGCATTGCTACAACCTCTTGGAGTGGGAAACCCTAATCCAACCCTAATCAATCTAGATTGTCCAAATCATCCAACATAACTTGCAATCACAACCGTTGATTTGAATCAAACCTTTTCTATAAATCAAACCCTACAGAAGTCATTTTCATATCATGCATTGGAGTACTGTTAAGCTGCCAAAATTGTAAACAACCAACATCCTCCCATGATCAACCCTTCAAAATCTACATGCCTATGCACGATCGAGAAGAGCCATGAAGGTCAATCAACACTAGTGTGATTCTGGTTTGCATTTTGATTGTTTGTTTTGCATTTTCATTCTAGGTTGTGCTTCATGGTGCTTGATAGGGTTTAGTTAGTTTGTTGTTTTCAATACTAGATCTGATTTTTCCCTATCTACATTGGTGAACCTGATGTGAATCTAATAATTTTTGGTGATTTTTGAAAGTTAACTTTTGCAGGTTTCTCCTAGGCTTGAAACAGACCTCACAGTTGCATTCAGGGGGACTGAGAGATGAAAAATGATATAAAATACTCCATATTTTGCCAAAAAAAATTGAATTTTTTTAGTTTTGGCCCTATGCAAGGCTATACTGTATGGATCCGTACAGAGCCTTACGACTCCTGTGCAGGGCCCTCTCTCTCTTTGTGAAATTGATTATTTTCCTCTATCTTATTTTGGATGCAAATGATATGATGTTCTAGGTTCTATATCACTTATTCGTCAATTTAACGTGTTGTTTTCATGTTTCTCAGTTGTCTTGGGTTGCTAGATTGATTTTAAGTTGCAAGTTAGTTTCTTTGTTTACCGGTGGAAATTTGTTTGACATGGATTTGGAGGTTCCCCTCGCTGTCTATTTTTTTGCTTAAAACCCTAGTCAAAGAACCTCCTTGTCACTGCAGAATTGTGGACACCCATTTGCCGACCTCCTCATCGGCCTCTGCGAAACCCTTCACTTGGCCTTAGTCAACCACACTAAAGCTTTGTACAACCACAACAAACTCTTGGTCGCTCCTCCTTGCCACTCTGTCACCACCCTCGTATCATAGGTTAACACCCTAGAACCTAGCCACCGCTCGATATAAACCCAATGCCGCCCATTGCTGCCTATCAAAAACCCTAAACTCCACTCGTCAAGCCCCATTCTACCATCTCTGTCTGAGCTCCTCCACCTCAGAATCCCAGTGACCAACCTCTCCACTTTCCTCCATAATCCTATCACAATCGTCGCTCGACCATTAGGGATTCCTCACCATCTGCAGAACACCTGACGTCCACCACTATTTCCACTCACACCAGCACTCTTCATGGCAGAGTAAAAACTCTAAACTGCCAACATTCAAGCCTTAACAACTTAGCCCTGGCGGCTTAGCACTATCGAGTAAGGTCTGAAACTTGTGGTCGCAGGTCACACGGGTTTAAAACTGGTTTAAAATTTTTGTCAAAGCTTAAAAACCAAAAGTCTTTATTTGCTTACATCATTCATAGGGCTTGTAGCTCCGACACTTTGAGGTGTGGGTTGGGTCGCATTTGTGAATGCCAGCCCCATTTTTCTTTTGTCAATCCTTGGCTCCTGGTCACATGGGTGACCAGGAGCCCCCTTAAAAATAACTATTAGTGCCAAACATTAACTGCTAGGTGCTAACAGCTTCATATGACCACTCTAAAAGTGACCACTAGTAGTTTATGCTTGACTACCAGCCTTGACCTCCTTGCTCATGCATGCTCTAATAGGGCATTTTTTTCCTTTGGTCATAACTCTCACGTATGATATCAAATTTTCACAAAATTGGTGGCGTTAGAAAGTTGATCCAGTAAACTACATAGTGGTAGAGAAATTTTTAGGTGAAAGTGTCATTTTACAGAGTCTTTTCAGAGTCATAGTCAAACTTGCATGCAACCTTCAACTGCTCATAACTTTTGCATTTTTGATCAAATTTTCACATTTTTTTTTAAAGTGCTTAAAATCTCACATACTTTCTATTTATGATAGTTATTTTTCTATATCAGGTCACTTTCATCAATTTTTATCAGATTTATCTTTTTTGCATAACAGTCTCCTATGCACTTTTACTTATTCCATTTTTGTTCTGGTGACTTGCAAGTGATCATACAGGGTTAGAACAACATTTGGATCAATAAAAAAAGAAGCTTGGATAGTGAAATAATTAGGTGAATGTACTCTAATCTTTCATATCTCTTAACCATTGATTGTCTCACACTTTGATTTGGGCTCCTAAAATGAACATTTATCTTCATCACACATCAAATTGGGCATAAAAATGAATCAGTGTCTTCCATTCACATTTTGACTTGGGAATAAAAAGAACTAGTGTTTGGATTGCTTGGTGATTTTGATTGTGATTAGAGGTGTGTATGCTCTTCTCATGCACTTCGTGCAATCTTGAGAATCAAAAACACCTCTTATCCATTCATATTCACACCACACATTTCAATTTCTTAAGGGTAATTTACAAGTGCAAGTGTGAGTCAAGTGTGTGTGTGTATGCTCTTTGCTCGTGCTACTAGGTGATCTTGGAGATCAAAAACACCTCACTTGATTTGCTTTTGTTTACCCTTTCCTAGGAGGCCTCCTAGGGGATTTCATCATCCCTAGGGATGACCTCAACCACATGTTCTAGTGGGGTATATCAAAGGGGGGAGAGCAAAAATTATACCTCAATCTAGCCACGTAGTCATTAGGACAGCCTTGGGGTCCCAAGTGATTCCAGACACAAGGTGAAGTGGCATTCACTTATGCTTATGCCACATCCCTTCAATGGGCTAGTGTTCACAGATTTGGGCCCCTCGTACCTAGCGTATATTGGGGACACCTCTAGTTAACCCATGAACAACCTAGCTTAAGACCTACTAGCCATACCCCACTTAACTAATTATAGGGCTTGTTGATGTGTCTTCCATGTGTTCTTGTTTAATAATCACCACATTCTTCAAATTCAAAATTCAAAATTTTTGATGTGTCTTGCGTGAGTGAATCATGTTTGTACATGTGTGATCATTTGATCGAACATTGCCAAATCAAGCTAAACACCAAACACATAAGACAAGTCATCCTACACATTCATCAAATCCAATCACTTTCATCCTAATCACCATTCTTAGCCACTTCATATCCAAGACACCATAATTCAAACCCTAATCATTCCAGACCACCTTCTTTCTAATCAACCCCTAATCATCCTAGTCATCATCCTAATTAATCCAATTCATACAATCTTTCCATTCTTAATCATATCAAAGTCACATCCTTGTCACTCTACATCATCAAATCAACATCATTCTAATCATGACATACCATCTAGTCATATCCAAACAACATCAACCCTAATCATCCCTAATCATATTCTAATCATTTCTTCATTCCAAATCATTATCCTAATCATCATTTCACATCATCCAATCAATTATATCCTAATCATTCTTAATCAAATTCTAACCACATCTACATCATTCAACTTTCATCCTTGTTATTATTCTTATCACTCATTCCTAATCATTCCAAATCATATCCCCTTAACTCTAATCATATCATAATCATACCCTGATCATTCCTAATCTCCAATCAATTCATTTCACTTCACCTCATCATCATCAACCTATTCCTAATCAATACTTGTCAAAATGGCCCTAATCATAAATAAGCCCAATCAAAATCATAAACCCAAAATCATGGTCCAAGGGATCTACCCTTCTAATTCAAACAATGAGACAAAACCAAAGACCAAAATCATCATCCAAGGAGGCCCTCTCCCTAATACTAATCATGAGACAAATATAATACCTAAACTTGTACTTCGAGGAGCTCCTCCTAGTTCTAATGATCATAAAAGCCTTGTAAATAATGTATCATACCTTGAGGGACAACATGACATGCCAAGACTTAGACACATGTGTGACACCATGCCGACATTTGAAAAAAGATCCTAGCACCCCAACTCCAAAACCTCATCCAATCACTTCCCCAAATACACCAACATTTCAACCAACAAACTATACAACACTTACAATATACCCTTCAACCATTCCAACAAAGTCAATCACCTCACATGCAAGTCCTAGCTCAAATCCAACACATCTTAGCCACACACCAATCCCAAACCAAACAAACACAACTTCAAATTCCACACCAATCTTCATACCTACCTAATCCATCCATAGGCCAAGTTAATGCCACATCATCCAATCCAATTTCATTCCATGTGAACCAACATTCATATCCATCCACATCACAACAAACACATGTGAGAATAAGTCAACCCTTGCACCAAGGTCAAATTCCTTTGGGTCCTAATTCCACCATTGACAAGGGGAACACTAGTCTAGGTCATGCACCTTATAAGTATTTCATACCACTATCCAATCAAAAGCCCATCATAAAGCCACCATGGCCTAGTCCTAATCCAATGGTCCCTACACTTCCCAACCCATCAACCACTTCATTATCTTTACCATCCTCTAACCCACGTGCCCATGCACTAACTCCATGTCCCAAGTTCAAACATTACAAAAGTAAACATGTGGAGTTGTCCAAACCCACCAACCCATTTCCTCCATCCAATCAAAATCAAAACCCTAAGCCAACACCTTCCACCCCTACACCTATAAAGGATGTGACCCAAGGTCTACTAGCAAGGAATCAAACATTACCATGTCATCCAACACATATGCTTGAACATACAAAGGAGTCCCCAAACATTATGTCAAGTCCTTCAAACTGACCATGTCATCTGCAACCCATTGAACCTATTCAAGAGTCATCTTCTTCTATTCCAAGTCAAAACCTATGTCAAGAGCACAACCCTAAGCATAAAGAAACATCTAACCCTCATTCTAGTCAAGATCAAATCATTTTCCTTCAACCTATCCATAACATATACCTTTTCTATCATTAATACATTATACATGACAAAGAACATGTTCATAAGCAACTTGATCCCATTCATGAACAAGACACCCATGACCTACATGCTCTATCTCATGAAAGTCTTTTTGACTTACTTTAACATTCACCCCACTTTATGGCCTTCATTCAAAACACATAAACTTCTTCACTTATCCATGATCCAACCACTTCCACTTGTCTTAATGAGACTTGTGCCTCTCAAGAACACATAGAAGATCAAACCAATAACTTGGATCTACATGAACATAATAAAGATCCTCATGATCCTTCCACATCCACCATCAGTCCAATTTCAAGTCCACCACCATACCCACTTAGGATATCCACCTTCATTCATGAATGTTCCTCCCTGTGACAACAACAACCATTATTTGCCACATCAACTTCTCCATCAAATAATCAACTCAAGTCTAGTGTGCAACCTACACCAAGTTCCATAGTCAATCGCATGCTCCAAAACATGAATTACCAAGGCAAAGGCTTAGGCCTTCATGAACATGGAATTTTGGATCCTATACATGTCAAAGTCCCACCTCCATGCTCATATGACCTTGGCTACACACCCCAAGGTCAACAATCTAAAGCTATTGGTACTTCATCCACTCATCCTAAGTCCACCACTCTCCATCACACATAACATCATGTTCCTAAGACATATGTCACCATTCCACCTCCCTCATCCTATAAATGTCAAAAGCATGTGACCATACACCTTTCGCCATCAAATTTTTGTCCACTTCTTCAAACTCCTAATTTATGTCCATACACTTTACCACCATTGCTTCCAACACCCAACATTCCTGTCATTCACAAAACCCCTTACATTCTTAATCATGACCAGCAAATACACACATTGTCTAAACGTAAAGCTTCCACTCATTCCACGTGCCACATGGGATTCAAAACAAAATATTTGGATGCCTCCTTTCAAAGTCAAAAATCTTAAGGGTCCTAATGCCTTAGGACATCAACGCAAAGAATCAAAGCAAGGTACATTTAAAAATCCATCCAAACCAATACCTCCAAAAGCAAAGTCAAAAACTAAAAAGGTATGGGTCCCTAAACAAAAATGCAAGTCAAATGAGGCATCCACCTCTCAAAAATCCCAACCATCCTCTTCCATCCATTCCATTCAAAAGTCTCAAATTCATTCAACCCACATGAAAAAAAAAATCGTAAAATCATTAAGTCTATGTGGGTACCAAAAGTCCTACATCATCCATCCACTAATCAAACATCGCCATTGCTTCCCACACCACCATCCACTCAAAAGCTTATATGTCTATCATGGTGTGTACAACCGTTGGTCATGATTCCTTTTCACACCTCCATCACCCCAGCATTCAATCATTACCCTACATACTTGCCTTACCATCTCCTTATGGTCCATGCTTTGGCATAAACATTTCATCCATCTTGTTTGCATAAATCTCACATAATCCACTTTCATTCCCTACATAATTCACATAATAATCCACTTTCATTCCCTACATAATCCACCATCGTTCCCTCCATAATTAACTATCTACCTTATCCATATCACTTTTCATGCCATCACCTACCAACATCAATGAGCATCATGACATTTGACATGGTCAATGTGACATACCTTTGGGACTATCACCTTCATGGCACTAGACGCCTGAGTCCTTCTCATCCCTATTCCCCTATATAATTCAAAAAAATCAACAAAGTTGATCTTCTATGCCACTTACACTCGGGGGCACATTGTCTCATCTTCCTGTCATTTTCCACCTTACCATCCTTATTCATACACCTGCATGCCTATCATATCGCATCAATTCATCCTCCCTTCCTCTTTTGAACTTGATAAAGATTGGGGGCAGAATGTTGACAAATGTTTTGGGTATCTCTTGACATACGTTATTCCTCCAAACCAAGCAAATACTTCAAAATTCTATTATCATCCCATCACCCTAAGCTTTGTCATGAAAAATCCTAAGTGTTCCACCTCGAATGAGGCATGTTATTCTTATGCGACATAACCTTTGGTGATCACATCCTTGCCCTCACACATACATTCATCCATTCGCCATTGCTTATCCGTTTACCCATTCACCCAATCCCACCTGTTATCCTTACACCTAGACTTGGTTTCCCCTTGTCATTGGTATCTAGCGAAAAGGCTCCCCAAATTGTCATCCAATGCCACCTCACAATATTTCCAAAAAACCAAAAAAATCAAATATTCCACAAACTCCAAAAAAATTAAAACATTTCACAAATCCAAAAAAAATCAAATATTCCCAAAAATCCAAAAAAATCCAAATATGTCAAAAATACAAAAAAATCAAAACATTCAAAAAAACAAAAAAATTAAAACATTTCAAGAAAATACAAAAAAATCAAATATTGCCAAAAATCCAAAAAAATTCAAATATGTGAAAAATACAAAAAAATCAAAACATTCCAAAAACCCAAAAAAATTAAAACATGTCAAAAATCCAAAAACATCCAAATAATCTCAAAATCCCCAAAACATCAAAATATCATCAAAAATACAAAAAAATCAAATATCTACCAAAATCCAAGAAATAAAATCTATCCAATTCATCAATTCCACTCAATTATTCCAAACCATCAAATCAAATCATCCATAAAATAGAGTCACATCATTCAATTCATCCAATCAAATTTATTCCACATCAATCCCATTCAAATCCAATCAATTTCATCTTACCATTCCACATTATCTTAATCAATTATGCTAATCGTATCTCCTAACCACATCATCCAATCACTATCCTAATCCATTCCAAATCATTACACATCCTCATTCATAATCCAATCACCTTCTTCCTAATCATTCTCTGAATCATCTTGGTCAGCATCCCAATCCATCCAACTCGTCTTCATCTCATCACTACACATCATCATCCTCATCTAATTGATCACATTCTAATCATCTCCTAACCATTCATTTCGATCCAATCAATTTCATCTCAATCACAATACACCACAACCGTAGGGAAACCTTGGAGTATCTACTCTCCCTATCAAATCTGATTGCAGCTATGTCAAAGCATATTCAACTTTATTCCACTACATATTCAACCTCATTCCACTACACATTCAATTTCATTTAGAATTTGACATCTATAGAGGACCCTAAACATTAGTCTTCCTAAGGTTGAAACATAGGGAGAAACTGTCGAAGCTTGACTGTATCACAAGTACAAATCTATGGACCAAGAGACCTTGACATCTTTTTTTCACATCAATCACAACTTGGGCTTAATACTCCAAGGCTAGTTTAAGTCCATCCTTCCAAGTGAATTCTGAAATTCATGGGTTCACTTTCATCAATCATTTCTTCCACTTGGGCTTACTACTCCAAGGCTAGTTTAAGTCCATCCTTACAAGTAAATTCTAAAACTAATAGGTTCACTCCAATCAATCATCTCTTCCATATCTCAAGATCTGGATAAATCCAATCTGTGCTTTGAAAGGTCATTAGTAGATGAGAGTACCCTCTTGGAGCTAGACTTTTTGAAGACTAATATTGTTAGCCTCTATCATAGCCTGGGCCTCATCACATTCAATTGTCATCCCCATAACATACCACATTTCACAAGTCTCATTTGTTGAAGACATGGTTATAGAAAGAAGAGAAAGGGAGTAGATCCTCCTAGTCATCTCTCTTTCCACACATCAACTCACATTCTTCAAATTCAATCACATCACCCAATTCAACCAAATCATTCCAACTTATCCATTCAATTCTTTAAATCATTCATCCTTATCAAATCATTCCAAGCAATAAACTCAAATGCAAGTCAATCATCAATCCATACCAATCAAGCTCATCAATCATGTCAATTATTCAATCACATTCAATGGTCTTGATCCTAATCTTGATGTAAACCAAATCAATCAATTGTAATCAAAACCTGGTGTTGCTCGTATGACCAACAACACTAGTGTCAATCAATCAATTGTCTTAGATAGGATGTTGCATTGTCGAAACTAGACCAGGCATCTTATATGACATGTTTCGTTCCTAAAATCAGACATCATCAATCAATCAATCAATCAACAATCATTGGTTTATCGCTTAACAGGGGCAATACCTTATTTGTTTTTGTATCATTTGTGCATGCTTGCTTGTCTTTTGTGTTGTCATTCTCAACTTGCATTTGTTTCAAATCTGAATCCAACCCAGCTAATATTCATATCTTGTATCTAAACAAGGTTGTATTATGTTGGGGCACGAGACACACTGCCACCTTGGTCTTTATACCTTGGTGCATAATGTTTAGTACTAAATCAAACACCATGGTTACTCACCTCCATAGCATCATAATGCATCCTTTACTTCTTCTAGCCATTCCCTTATCTTTCTTCCTTGACCAATCCGTTTCATTTCAAGAGCCTAACCGTGTTTGTTCAACCCGCCTATCCTCTCGAGGGGCATCATCATCCCATTATCATTTTCCTCTATCCATTTCCTTATCTTCTTTGAAATGATGTTACTCAACATAAATCACATCATCTCGAACATCATCTCAAAGAGGGGCAAAATGTAGACACTAAAATTTGTCCATGTCTCAACACAACACCTAGTCAACATGACCTTGTAATATTTTTCCCTGGGTCCTCGGTCATCCCACTCTTACTCCAACTTAATCACATCCCAATTAACTAAATAAATCTCATTTGTTTAGTTAATAATCCCCTTTCACATGTCTCACATAATTCAAATTAAAATTTTGAATAAACCCCTCACCTCTCATCACATTGTGACACATGTCGTATGTCTCATCTTCCACTTAATATGCCTTCACATGCTAAACTAATTTAAATAAATATTTGAATTAGCTTCCCTTTATCCTCAATCACACACTTGTTGCATTGCTACAACTTCTTGGAGTGGGAAACCCTTATCCAACCCTAATCAATCTAGACTGTCTAAATCATCCAACATAACTTGCAATCACAACAGTTGATTTGAATGAAACCTTTTCTATAAATCAAACCCTACAGAAGTCATTTACATATCATGCATTGGAGTACTATTATGCTGCCAAAATTGTGAACAACCAACATCCTCCCATGGTTAACCCTTCAAAATCTATATGCCTATGCATGATTGAGAAGAGCCATGGAGGTCAATCAATGCTAGTGTGATTCTAGTTCGCATTTCGATTATTTGTTTTGCATTTTCATACTAGGTTGTGCTTCATGGTTCTTGATAGGGTTTAGTTAGTTTGTTGTTTTCAATACTAGATCTAATTTTTCCTTATCTACATAGAGCATTTGGATTAGTTACCAGAAAGATATCGCTATCAAAAGATCAACTATTTTCTCAAAACAGAGCATCCTGATAGTCTCAAATAATCAACTAAAAGAGAAGGCTTGTGGATCATTCCTTGACTTGTGGATCTTAATAAAACATCATTCAATGTTATTTGGTTCATGGCCAACCTTCCCCAACGGTCCACACATTGTTCCATTCATTTGAGGAAGTGTTCTATGCATTTTGGTCTGGCTTATCCGTGAACACGTTACATCTCTTCTTTAGAATTTGTGATCTTCCTTGGCCGACGTAGAGGAATCTATTGGTCCAGAGATGATATATATTGATGTAATAGATCCTAGGAAAGTAGTTCATAACATAGTGATAGTTGATAGTTTTATTTTTGTGCAAAGGAGCTTCAAAGCCTTATCTTGTGCATGTATGTAATCAGGCCTATGAGCCCTAATTGTGAGTCTGCATGTTGCCGGCCAGATTGTATTTGAATTCTATGATATACTGAATGATTGAATCTGCATTTGTTCCATTTCTTTGAGCTATTTCCGTTGTGTTTACTCTTGCTGCACGGTTCGGATAGTTCATTCTATGAACCCTCCTACCATGATTGTACTAAGTGGTGCAGAGCGAAAGTTTGATTCTTTGGAGTGAATTAGAGAAGGGGATTTTGTAAGATCTTGTTGTAAGCAGATCGCCAATCTGAGGCAGGTTACTTGTGCACAACTGGTCACTGATTGAGAGGCAGTTGTCATTTGTAGCCCGATCACTAAATTTGAGGCAGTTTGCACTTGATTTGAGGAAGATGCCGCTACGAATAGTTCCTCCTATTGGTACAATGGCTAATAGAATGGATGAGATGATGGAATTGATGAGAATAATATGAATTCATCTAGATGCTATTGAGGAAGATAGGCGAAGGGGATTGACACCTAGACCTAATGTTGAAAGTGATGATGAAGAAGAATTTCAATTTGCTTAACGAACTAGTGAAACCCTAGAAGGTCATGAAGAAGAAGAATTAGATTAGGTAAAGATGTTGCGAGCTATTTCAAAGATTGAAAAGAGACCTAGAGTTGATGTGCCAAATTATACTTGTAATTTGAACCCTGAAGAATTGATTGACTGGATAAATGACATGGAAGAATACTTTGAATATGAGAAAATTGAAGATCCAGAGAAGGTGAAATTTGCAAAGACAAAGTTGAAGGGACATGCTACTATATGGTGGAAAGAAGTTTAGTTGGAAAAAAACAAAAGAGGGAAAGAAAAGATTACAAAATGGGATAGGATGGTAACAAAGTTGAAGAATCAATTTATACTTGTTGACTATGAGTTGGAGTTGTTGAAGAGATTGCAAAACCTAAGACAAAAGGAGAAATTTGTGAAGGAGTACACTAAAAAATTTCATAAGATGATCATAAGAACAGGACATAGTGAAGCTAACAAGGAGAAAGTGGCTAGATACATCAATGAAATGAAATTGAACATTCAAGAGGAACTAAGCTTGGTGAGGATGACATCTTTGGAAGAAATCAGTTCGCCCTGAAAGTTGAAGAGAAGCTGAATAAGAGACATGATCAGAGACAGAGAGGTAGAGGAGGTAAATTTCAGAGAGGTAGGACATTTTCTAGAGGGGACAGATCATATCCAAAGTAGAACAAGTTTAACAGCCCATTTATGAAGGATGACCGAGATAACAATGCTTACCTGAGAGATGACATAAATTTTTACCAGAGAGGAAACCCTAGTGCATACCAGAATGAAGGATACATAAGAGAAGGAAGAGGATTTGATAAGAGAACATTCATTGGTACTTGCTTCAAGTGTGGAGGTGAAGGACATAGAGCATTTGAATGTAATCAGGGTAGTACAAGCAAGAGGACAGAGAATAGTAGAAGAGCAACCTTTGTTAAAGAAGAACTTGTTGAATCACCCTATCCAGTTGGCAATCTAGAGAAAGGAGAATCATTGGTGATGAGGAGAGCACTATTTCAAACAGAGGAAAATGAGGAACCATCGTAGAGGAAAAGCTTGTTTAGAAATAGATGCAAATCCAGAGGTAGGTGTTGTAAAGTTATGATTGATAGTGGTAGTTCAGATAACCTAGTTTCAGAGGAGATAGTGACTAAGCTGAAATTGGAAAGATTGAAACACCCTAAGCCCTATCAGATAGCATGGATTCAGGATGATCATAAGGTACTGGTGAGTGAACAATGTTTGGTGAAATTTCATATTGGATCTTATCATGATGAAGTGTTGTGTGATGTTATGCCTATGGATGTTTGTCATATCTTGTTGGGTAGACCATCGTAGTATGATAGAAAAGCTATACATGATGGGAGAAAGAATACATACATTATAACAGCAAATGGAAAGAGAATTACTTTGATTCCTTTGGAGGACGATCCTAAGAGTGAAGTATGTGGGAATGCTAGAATCTGTTTGGTAGATGGACGAAAATTTCTGGATGGTTTGAGACATGAGAATATGTGTTATGCCTTGATTCCTAAGAATCCTGAAACATTGAAGAAGGAGACTGAAGAGACATAACTAGAGGAGATAAGAGATTTGTTGACAGAGTATGAAGACATCATATCAGATAATGTGCCTGAAGGATTACCACCTATAAGGAGTATCAGTCATCACATGGATCTTATACTAGGAGCAAGTTTGCCTAACAAAGTAGCACATAGAATGACACCAACAGAGAATGAAGAATTGAATAGACAGATACAAGAGTTATTTAGGAAAGGTTTGATCAGAGAAAGATTGAGTCCTTGTGTAGTACCTGCAGTGCTTGCACCAAAGAGGGATGGAGAATGGAGAATGTGTACTAACTCTAAAGCAATAAACAAGATCATAGTTAAGTATAGATTTCCTTTACCTAGGATGGATGATATTATGGATTGTTTAAGTGGAGCAAGATATTTCACAAAGATAGAATTGAAGAGTGGATACCATCAAATCATAATCAGAGAAGGAGATAAATGGAAGACTACTTTTAAGACAAATAAAGGATTGTATGAGTGGTTAGTGATGCCTTTTGGATTGACAAATACCCCGAGTACTTTCATGAGATTGATGAATCAAGTTCTAAAGAAATTCTTGGGTGAGTTTGTGATTGTATACTTGGATGATATTTTGATTTTTAGTAAGACAAAAGAAGAACATTTGTGGCATATTAAACAAGTTTTGCAGAGACTGAGAAAAGAGAAATTGCTGATAAACATCAAGAAGTGTAGTTTCATGAAGGAAGAGTTGGTGTATTTGGGATTTGTGATTTCTAAGGAAGGATTGAAGATGGACCCTAAGAAAGTGAGAGCAATTGTTGAATGGCCTACACCAGAGAGCATTGGAGAGGTTAGATCATTTCATGGATTGGCTAGTTTCTACCAGAAGTTCATCATAAATTTTAGTTCAGTTTGTAACCCTATGACAGAGGCAATGAGAGGTGATAGGAAAGATTTTAAGTGGACATCTGGAGCAGATAAAAGTTTTGAGTTGTTGAATTAGAAGGTGATAGAGCAACCTATCTTGGAATTATTAGATTTAAATAAGGTATTTCAAGTTTATTGTGATGCAAGTGGAAGTACAATTGGAGTAGTATTAAGTCAAGAAGGTCGACCTGTAGCATATTTTAGTGAGAAGTTGAATGATGCAAGAAGAAGATATTCAGTTTATGATCAAGAGTTCTATGCCATAATTCAAGCCTTGAAGAAGTGGATACATTATTTGTTTCCTAAGGAGTTTGTGTTGTATACAGATCATCGAGCTTTACAATATTTGAATAGTCAAGGTAAGTTGAATCAGAGACATATGAGATGGGTAGAGTTCATGCAGAGTTATACTTTTGTGTTGAAGCATAGGAGCGGAAAATCAAACAAAGTTGCTAATGCATTGAGTAAGAGAAGAAACTTGTTGACAAACATGAGAGTTGAAGTGTTGGGTTTTGATGAATTGAGGAACATGTATGGGGGAGACACTGATTTTACAAAACCTTGGAAAGCATGCAACAAACCTGTTGTGATAGATAGGAGTAAGTGGTTGGACTATTTCATTCAGGAAGACATGTTGTTCAAAGGAAATCAGTTGTGCATACCTAGAAGTTCAATGAGGGATAATTTGATCAAGGAGAAGCATAGTGGAGGATTGGTAGGACATTTTGGCATTGATAAGACAGTGGCTTTGATAAGTGAACACTACTTTTGGCCTTAGATACATAAGGATGTTAGGATATTTGTGCAAAGTTGTAGAGTTTGTCAAGTTGCAAAAGGGAGTAGTCAGAATACTGGATTGTATAGACCTTTGATAGTACCAGAGAGACCTTGGGAAGACATAAGCATGGATTTTGTAATGGGATTGCTGAAGACACAAAAAGGACATGATTCAATATTTGTAGTGGCTCATAGATTTTCAAAGATGGTTCATTTCATAGCTTGTAAGAAGACAACTGATGCAGTGCATGTGGCTGACCTATTTTTCAAGGAGATTGTGAGATTGCATGGATTACCTAAGAGTATAGTTTCAGACAGAGATACAAAGTTTGTTGGTTACTTTTGGAAGATACTTTGGAAGAAGATGAAGATAGATTTGAAGTTCAATTTGACTTTTCATCTACAAACAGATGGATAGACAAAGGTAGTGAATAGGAGTTTGGGAAACTTGTTGAGATGTTTGGTTGGAGAAAAGACAGGAAGTTGGGACTTGATTCTTTCACAAGTAGAGTTTGCATACAATAATTCAGTAAATAGGAGTACTAGAAGAACACCCTTTGAGATTGTTACCGGAGTGAATCCTAGAGGAGTTGCAGAATTGAGAGTCATCAGTATAAAGGAAAAAAGAAGTGTAGAACAAGAAGAATTTACAGATCACATGAAGACAATGCATGATCAGGTGAAGAAGTATTTGGAGAATATGAATAGAAAGTCCAAAGAGAAGGTTGATGAGAAGTGAAGACAGAAGGAATTTGAAGTGGGAGATGAAGTGATGGTGTACTTGAGAAAAGGAAGATTTCCAGTTGGGACATATAACAAGTCAAACATGAAGAAGTTTGGCCCTTGTAAGATACTCAAGAAATTTGATTTAGGAAATGCATATGAAGTAGAGCTACCAGAGACATTGGGTATATCACATATTTTCAATATTGTAGATCTTTATCAGTATCATGAAGCAGAGTTCAGTGACAGTATGGTAGAAGACTTGAAGAAGTAATTACCACAACAAGCATCGGAGTAGATTGAGGATATTTTGGATAGCAGAGTTGGACACAGCCCCAAAGGAAGACAATATAAAGAATACCTTGTGAAGTTGAAAGGCAGGCCGGAAGAAGACTCATCATGGATTTCTCAAGCTGAGGTGGACTGTCTTGGTTCTCCCTTAGCCCTAGCAAAGTGAGGGACTCACTTTTTTCAATAACCCTAAATATCTAATGTAGGAGCATCCCTAGTTCAAGAGAAATCTTGCATCAACCAAAACATTTGCATCTCAATTCATTTGCATTTCAGTTTATTTCTTTCATTTTCTGGTTTAGTTTAGGCAGTTCAGTCAGAAGCAGTTTTCAGCTTGTGGTCTGGTATTGGCATTTCACATCTTGCAGATCTGGACTTGGCACCTACATTCATTCATCTACATCATATCAATAATTCAGAGCATTTGGACCAGTTACCGGAAAGATATCGCTATCATAAGATCAACTATTTTCTCATAATAGAGCATCCTGACAGTCTCAGACAAGCAGCTAAAGTAGAAGGCTTGAGGAAAACTCCTTGACTTATAGATCAAAATGACACATCATTCAATGTTCTTTGGTTCGTGGCTGACCTTCCCCAAGGCTCTGCACATTGTTCCATTCATTTGAGGAAGTGTTCTATGCATTCAGGTCTGGCCTATCTGTGAACATGTTACATCTCTTCTTTGGAATTTGTGATCTTCCTTGGCCGACATGGAGGAATTTATTGGTCTGGAGATGATATATTGATGTAATAGATCCTTAAGAAAGTAGTTCATAACATAGTGATAGTTGATAATTTTATTTTTGTGTGAAGGAGCTTGAAAGCCTTATCTTGTGCATGTATGTAATTAGGCCTATGAGCCCTGATTGTTAGTCCGCATGTTGCCAGCCAGATTGTATTTGAATTCTATGATATACTGAATGACTGAATCTACATTTGTTCCATTTCTTTGAGTTGTTTCTGTTAAGGGAAAATTGGATCTAAATGAATAATCAATATAATATATCAATAATACCCAAAACTGAATGAAATAATGAACAAAGAAGGTCAATTTAAACAATGAACAATACAAAAGCAAAACCTCCTTTAATTCTCAGCTTCCATTGATCGCCTATCACAAATGATCTTTTCTATGAATATGGCCCTCAAAAGGTGCACTTCCTTGCTATGATTCCAAGATTTTCAAATGGGAATGGCTATGATAGTTTCTCCATGAAGTTGAGATTCACAATAATGATAGTAGTGTGTAGTAACAAGCTTGATCACAAGCAATGAAGGAATTGGTGCCAAAGTAATGCTATAATTCCTGCAGAGTAAGTTTACTTAAAGCCTGGATGATTGAAATGGAAGAATAGGGTTCAATTTATAGACTTGAGAAAGAGAAGATCAATGGTATAGAATGGTTGAGGAACATGCACGAATAGAAAGAAGACAAGTGTCTTGATTTATTTTACATGAGAGGAATTAATAAAATAGAAGAATGAGATAACTGAAGAGATTAATCAATTAAAATAATAGATTAATCAATTAAGAGAATAGAACTAGAGAATGGAAATTGCATGAGGATGAGAAGATATTTTAGCTCAATTAAATATTTGGAATATTCAATTGCATGTGCATATTTGATTGAATTATGTTTAGAGATAACTCAATTTAGAAGAAATCAACAACTTAAATAAATATTTGATTTATTTAAATTTAGAGAAGATATTATTGGAAGAAACAATTAAATAATTGATATTATTTAATTTAGAATGAATTTGGGAGAACTAATTAAATAATTGATTTTATTTAATTGTTGGGAGAATATGAATCAAATAAATAAATTTGTTTATTTATTTATTGATAGAGGAATTTGACTTAAATAAATATTAAGAATATTTATTTGGACAGAGTCGTGTCATTTTTAGGCATATACATTTTGCCCCTCTTTGATGCAGTGGTTTTATCACGTTGTTTCAAAGAATAAATAGTTTGATAATGATACATGCCCCAGTTTACCCCTAGTACAGGTTATGACAACAGGATGCCCCCTCAAGACATTGGACGGAGAGAAGGCAGAAGGTGTGAGATGGACAATCTCATGATGAAGAAGGTTAGGTTTGAAGAAAATGGGTGAAGAAAGAGCATAATGATATGCAATGCAAGAGAAAATGATAACACACACAAGCAAGCGAGCAAGTATGCACAAATGATACAAGAACAAACAAGGTATTGCCCCTGTCAAGCTGTAAACCAACTGATTAATTGATAACGATATACAACAGTGTTGTCATGGTAGGGAACGATATATCCATAGAGGAACATGGAGGATAATGTCTAGTTTCAAGAAATGAAACATGTCATTTAAGATGCGTGTATTGGTCTAATTTCGACAATGCAACATCCTGTATACGACAATTGATTTATAATTGATTGAGTTGATTTATGACCAGACAAGGATCAAGACCACTGATTGTGATTGGATCATTTGACAAGATTGACTTGACTTGATCAGTATGGATTAAGGATAGACTTGCATTTGGATCATTGCTTGGACTGATAGCTAGAACTATTGGCGAGAGATATGATGATAGATAGAAAGTTGATTGATAGAAGAAACCGCAAATGAAGGAATCACAAGCTTTGAATTGTAAACATTGATACTATGCATAGAATCTTTATTGCATGGGATATGGATACAGATATGAAATACAATTGGATATGGTATGGATATGGAATGCAAATGGATTTTGCCATCTTGATATTGCAAGTATTTTGAAGTGTTGACTTCATCATTGGGTGATTGAAAATGTTGTAAGAAAATACAAGCATCTAGGTATAATTGAACCGAGATGACCTGAGTATCACTTACATGGATTTTGATTTAGCAAGTTAATACAAGCATTGAGGTATAATTGAACTAAGATGACCTGAGTATTTTTTGTGTATCAACAAACAAGGATTGCCCCCATTCATGTTACACCTTTGATGTCCTCAATGATCCTTTGCCGATTGTGTCATTAGAAAAGGTGTCACATTACTAAAGATGAATCCACAAACAATAGACAAAGAAAATGATTATGCTCCCATCATAGTATCTATAGCTTTTAGCATCCTCAAGTAGCATAGAAAGACATAAAAAAAATGAAGACCTCGTAACTTAACCATGATTCCAACCACAAAACATTCTTGCATTTAGATGTGTTTGTTTCTTTCCCTAATTTAGGTAAAATCATTTAGAGTGCTTTAGGTACTTGCGTGCTTTGCTCTAGATAGGTTTAGGTCATGCATCAAAATTTCTATGTTGGAAGTGGGCTTTGCTTTGCACTTTCTTGGCTGGTGAAAAATTCCACAATCCTTATTGGTCAGACGGAACCTAAGGGACTGACCTAGTGCCTCAGGGGCTCATTGCTAAATGGCCTTGCCTACGTGACGATACAAAGGCAACGTAGTTCGAGGTAAACCCTAATGGACCTAAGACCTAGGTGATATAAAGTGGCATGGACTCAAATAGATAGAAGGACTAGACATGTGATGGATGGGACAGTGGAGCCTCAAGGGCGTATTGAAAATGGCCTTGTCTATGTGACAACGCAGAGGCAACATAGTTCATGGACTCTGACCATGGATGGACTAGAGGATAGATGACAAGATATGGGACGGACAAGGAAGCCTTGGGGGCACATTGAAAATGACCTTGCCTACATGATGATGCAGAGGCAATGTAGTTCAGGATGAACCCCATGATATTGACGATAGACGACGTGCTAGGTTGACACTATGGATAGGATACTAGATAAAACCTTGGCTGACAAGGCAACAAATAGATAGAGTATCGAGCCATGATAGGTTATTGTTAGGTATTTTTATTATGTAATAGATATAGATCAAATGGGACACGAGTGAAGGAAGAATGGACACAGGGCGATTGGTTTCCCAAAGATGGAGGACGCGGTTTATCACAAGTAACGCATGTTTACCAGGTTTTCACCACTTGCTTTTATTTGTATGAAAGCTAGAAAGTATGCATGACACCTATTTGCCAGGTTTTCATCATGATACCTATCCAAGGCACCTATTTGCTAGCTTTTCACCAAAGGATGATTTTTTGTATTTTTCTAATTTTTTTATTTTTTTGTATTTTTTATTTTTTTTTTTTTTTTAATTTTTTGTATTTTATACCCCCCTTACATTGGGGTTATCTTAGGTATAAAACCAGAAAAGATGCATGTTTTTGATTGGGTCATCGAACAACTCACCCTTTGATGTTTCTAATTGATATGCTGCCGATCCATAAGCTGCTACGATCACATAAGGCCCAAGCTAGTTGGGTTCAAATTTGCCTTTCTTTTCCTGATTTTGTTGATTGTGGGGATTCTCCTTAAGTACTAGATCTCCAACTTTCAAGACTCTTGGGTGGACTTTGTGGTTGTAGCTTCATGACATCATTTGTTGATATGCCTTGAGATGATTGAAGGCTTTCTGTCTCCTTTCCTCTAGCAGCTCTAGCTCTTGTAATCTGGAAACTCTATACTCTTCATCAATTATGACACCTTTTAATGACACCCTTAGAGATGGTAGCTTGACCTCGATGGGCAGAATGACTTCTAAACCATAGACAAGGGCATAAGGGGTAGCACCTGTGGGAGTGCATATACTAGTTCAATAGGCCCATAGAGTGGGATTGAGTTAGATTTGCCAATCACGGCCAGCATCGTTGACTGTCTTCTTGAGGAGTTTCAAGATGGCCTTGTTGGATGCTTCTGCTTAGCCATTGCCTTGGGGGTAATAGGGTGTGGAGAAATGGTGTTAGATTTTGAATCGGTCACAGAGTTCTTGGACATCCTAGTTCTTGAAAGGTCTTTCATTATCTGTGATAATGGATGAGGGGATTTCGTATCTGTAGATGAGGTAATTAAGGATGAATGAGGAGATTTGTTTACCTATGACAGTGGTGAGGGGGACAGCTTCAATCCACTTGGTAAAGTACTCACTGGCAGTTATTATGAATTTGTGGCCATTGGATGAGGACAGGTGGATTTTACCTACAAGGTCAAGTCCCCATTGACAAAAGAGCCAAGGTGTCATTAAAGGTCTCAACTCTTGAGCTGGTGCATGTATCAGGTTCCCATGTATCTAGCATTACTTGCACTTCTTCACAAACTGATATGAATCTGTTTCCATGTTTGGCCAAGAATAATCCAAATGCATGAGTTTCTTAGCTAAGGAAGGACCGCTAGAGTGTGTTCTGCAGATCCCTTTGTGTATGTCTTGTAAGGTGGTTTGGGATTCTTCTCATTCTAAATAATAGAGTAAAGTACCATCTAGACCACGTCGGTATAGGGTGTTAGCAATAATGGTATAATAAGAGGTTTGGCGTATAAAAGTTCATCATTGGTTTGAAGATAAGTCAGGTGGGAGGGTGTTGTCCTCGAGGTAAGTGAAAATCTTACCGTACCAAGGTGAATCATATCCAACTAATAGGCATATGGAATGGGTTTTAGGAAGATCATAAGCTAGTTGCTGAATTGATTCCACTAAGAACTTGTACCGTGACTCATTCTCTGGGATTTCAAGGAGAGAGGCAATGGTTACCATGGCATCTATTGCTTTGTTTTCAATGTGAGGTATCTACTCAAAAGAGATGATCACAAAGTTTTCCTTAAAGTCCTCAACCATCCGTTTGTATGGGACAAGCTTCTCATCTTTGGTTTGGTAATCGTCATTGACCTGATTGACCACTAGTTGAGAATCACCATAGACGTGTAGTTCTTTGATTTTCCACTTTGTTGCCATTTTGAGACTAATGACCAGGGCTTCATATTCTACTGTTGTTGGTGCTTGGGAATAACAGATGATAAGACTTTGGTATGGTGTCACCATGAGGAGTTATAAACAAGATTCCTGCCCCCGATCCATGGTTTGTGTAGGACCCATCAAAGTAGATTTTCTAGGAATGTATTGATATATTGAATAAGGATTCATCTAGAAACTCAAAGTGCATTGGTGTGGTGTCCTATAGTGGTGCACCTGCTAACTGATTTGCAATGACTTGCCGCTTGATAGCCTTTCTGTCTACATACTCAATGTCGTATTCACTTAGGAGCATTACCCACTTAGCTAGGCGACCTGTTAGAGTTGCTTTGCTTAGTAGGTACTTCTGTGGATCTATTTTTGTAATAAGTTTGACTGAATGTGCTAGAATATAATGTCAGAGTTTTTGGGAAGAAAAAACTACCACAAGGCGTGATCTTTCTATCTGAGAGTATTGCAACTCATAGCCCACCAATGTGCGACTGATGTAGTAGACAGATCTTTCTTTACCTTCATAATCTTTCTATGCTAGAAGGGCCCCAAGAGCTGTGGGTGTAGCAGATATGTAAAGTAATAAAGGCTTCCCTTGGATAGGAGGCATGAGAATAGGTGGATTCATTAGATATTCTTTCAGTTTGTTGAATGCCTCTTTGTATTTCTCATCCCACCTAAAGGGAATGTTCTTGTACAAGAGATGACTGAATGGTTGACACTTGTCTCCCAATTGTGATATGAACATATGGATTGCTTGTAGCTTGCCCTGTAGAGATCTTAGTTGAGTAAGATTCTTGGGTGGTGGCATGTCTATAATACCCTTGACTTTGGCAAGGTCCACCTCTATTCCATTTGTTGTTACAATGAAACCTAAGAGCTTGCCTGAGGTGACTCCAAACACACATTTCTTTGGGTTCAACCTAACTTTGAACTATTCTAGTCTCTAAAAGACTTTATCTAACACATCTAGGTGTGATTCTCTTGTGAGTGACTTTGCAAGGATATCATCTACATAGTCTTCCATTGTGACGTGCATCATATCACGGAATATAGCGATTATAACACATTGATATGTGTCTCCTGCATTCTTTAGCGCAAATGGCATGACATTCCAATAGAAAGTGCCCCATGGAAAAGTAAAAGTTATCTTATGCTGGTCTTCTAGTGCTATCCTAATTTGATTGCATCCAGAGAAGCCATCCATGAGAGATGACATGGTATGCCCTGCTGTTAAGTGATTATGATATCTATATTTGGCAATGGAAAATCATCCTTGCAACAAGCTTTTTTTAGATCTCTGAAATCATTGCATAGTCTAACTCAGCCATCAGGTTTGGATATTGGTACTTGTTGATGGTGATGTTACTCACATACAAACATGAAATAAAAATTACACAACAACCTTTATTTATCTTGAAGGATACGATGAATTCAAAGAATTCATGATCCCAAGTCTCCATTGATTAGTTCATAATCTACTGACATTACTCAGTGGTTGATGTGTGTTGTTGTTTTCCATTTGAAGGGGTCTTACATTGATTAGTAGATTCTAATTTCTACAAATATGCTATTCTTTATGTTTACTCTGCATAAATCTCTAACAATTCTACCTCTGTACTATGAATTCACTCAAATATGTGCCTACAGGTTGATATTTACATGATTTCTACCATTTTTTGTAATTCTTTGCATGATATTTTCAACACTACATGTATTTAGCTCAAATATGCTAATGGTTTTCAGTTATCTATGGGATGTCAACATATTTCTCTGTTCTGCTTATTATTTATCATGATTTGCAATTATGGAAGTGATTCAATGAAATTAAAATGAGAAAAAGGGTTAAGAGAATGAGATTCCCAAAATTACTTGACTAAGATCATTGGTCCACATACATGTTCTAATACAGCAATGAAGAGAAGAAAACTAGAATCATACTTCACCAAGACATTCCACAAATCTGCATGATCAGTGTAAATCTTCAAAGGAAAAGTTGACAAAAACATGCAATAAAATGAAAGTGCTTCTATTGAACACAACATTCACCATTACATATCTAGAAATCAACTTGAAGATTACATAAATTTTACAATCAAGATGTACTCTGAAGCTTCATCTCCATTCAGTATGCTTTTAAAACAACTACATTTACAATGATCTGAAGAAAGAACCTTGACATTTCAACAATTCAGTCCTCATTAGTCTTAATAATCCGATCTCCTATATGAAACTGGTTCGGTCAGATTTTTTTATTGATTGACCTCCTTTTTTTTTAAAAAAAGTAAAGGGGCTCAATAAATACTCTGATTATCCCCAATATGTTTCCAAACCCTAGTTAATCAACGGTCCACCTTTCAAGTGCAGCATCGAATGGTGGAAAATAAATCCTGCCAAAAACCTCCAAGCAGCATACCCATACTGAGCGTAAGGATGCCCTCTAGAAACCCTAACAGTCACCAAAATAACTGTTGCTCCTTTTAATAATGTTTCTTTCCACCTACATTTTTTCTCCGCATTGAAAGCCTTTACCCCTCCTGCTTCATTCGTGATCTTCTGTGATCTGATCCTCCACCGGGTCAGAATGTTAGATTGGCCTTAATTGCAGTAGTTAATGTGCCATCAACTCAGTCTTTAGTTGTAGTGTGGGCACCTTTAACTCTTTGTATATCTTCATGATCAGCGTGACTCATCTAGTCGGGTCGATCCAACAGTTTCATCCCAATCACATCTTTCTCGCCGATGCTATTCCCTCATTAAAGCTCGATCTTTATATCTACCTGCACACCTGCAAATAGACAAGAATTAAGCATCATCATTTAAATAACCAGCAGGAAGATAAAAATTACATTAAATCAGGCTGAAAGTGCAAACACGGATATCGGGTTATGAATCAATAAAAATTTGCATATCCAAATGCATATACAATGTCAAAAATGGGTCGGGTCAACCACCGTTGACCAAAAACATGCTATTGGGCTCTAAAATGGATTGAAAATCCTCTTGCTTTGCTTTCCCACCTTTTCCCTTTTATCCTGCGAATGCATATCAGTTCTTTGTATATCAGCTTGTACATCATAAACATACAAGCACAAAATATACAAAGACTTTTCATTTTTAATTTTCTCTTCACATCCAGCTTGTATCTTTGCCTTGCATCTCTCACTTGTATATTTCCTTTCATACAAGGCCCAATACATACAAATGCCTTTGTATGTCCCTTTTCAGACTTCAACCTTTTATAAACCAGAGTTTATTCACTTTTGGCTCCGCAACCTGCATAAAGTGCAATGCATCATTTGATATACATTAAGTCAAGATGCATTGGTTTAAACGAAATCTAATCTTTCTTCAGTTCCGTGCTATGTATAAAAGCTTTGTATATTTCCTTTGTATGTCCCGAAACATATATACAAGGTGGAAACATACAACAATTTAATCTCATTTCATAACTCTTCGGTTCTGGCATTTGTATAGGTGCAATGCATATCAGCTTTGTATGTAAGATACATACAAAGCACAAAACATACATTGACTTAACCAACTTTAAAAAAACTTTCGGGTCTGCCTTTGTAAGTAGCCTTGTATATTTTGCTTTGTATGTTTCCGCTTTACCAAACATACAAGCCTAAAATGCATTCAATGGATTTTAAACAATTATGCATTTCAACTTCGAGTTGTGTCAGGTCCACCTTGCATGTACCGAAATGAAATGTTAGCCAAATGCATATAAGTATAAAAGTATATAAACAACTTTGTATATGCAACCCGTTGACTTAGAAAAATCGACAACCCATTTTGCGACTAACATAAGGACCCGATATACAAAGGACTTTGTATATGGGCAACCTTGTATGTTTTAACCTTGTATATGCAACCCAATATACAAAGACCTTGCATATACAATGACCTACTGTACAAAGGACCTTGTATATGCAACATTCAAACCCGATTGTACATTTTTCCAAAATACTCATAACTTGCAAAATACAGGGAATTTTAAGATGGTTCAAAAAGCAACCTCTATTCATTTTTAACAAGGAATCCATGCATATTATGCTTTGGTACTCAATGCAATTTTTTCATTATTTTCAACAAGGTTTGTAACATACACTTCCTTTTCCCTTTACCACCAAGCAGAACAACACACACACAAGCAAAAGCAACAGCCACAACAGGGTCCTCATTTTGCTAAGGAGTAAAATGGAGCGTGTTGTGAACATCACAACAACTAGAAACCAAACAAAACAATCAAATTAAAACCATTAAAGGAAATTCAATGAAATAAATTCATAACTTCCAACTATCTTTCCTACAAATCATCATTTAACTTGAGGCTCAATGTATTCAATAAGGTGCATGAATCTTCCTTTCAATTTAAGTGGGTGCACGTGATTAATAATCCTCATCTTGAAAATTAGTTGAACAAACCAGTGACTGACATTAGACTACATAGTTGATGTCATTCCCTCATAGCCAACCAAATAGAGCCTTACTGCCAGCAGGCGTCCATAGTCCTGACAAGGTTATCGTTACAATTCTCCTAAGTAGAGCCCCACTACTAGCAAGTGTTTATAAGCCCGGTAGAGTTACTTAGATGGTTTAATCTGGATTTTTAGTAAAATCCATTTTATTATTTTTATATTTTTTTTTTACATTTGATAGAGATTTCATAAGATATTACAGTTGTAACTTCATGATGCAAGGAGTGATCACTTGCTAAAATTAAGCTGAGAATTACAATTGGTAGCAAGGGTGACCTCTGATTTTTCACCTAATATCTACACTGGTAGGTTCAACAAACCCAAGGATTTTAGGTTTATCATTGTGAGAAACCTTCCTTGAATACTCAACCCACAGTTATTGAATGCAAAATTTCACAAGTTAACTAACTTTCTACATTCATGACAGTCACAACAAGTTATGCATAAATTTCAAATAATTAACCTGAATGATCTAAATTTTCTATTATTTTTAATGGTTGTTAGCCTACTCCTGTATACTCTAAATCAAAATAAAGATCCCAACACACACAAACAACAAAGCAAACAAACAAAACAGACTGTATAAACAACTATACATAAATGTACACTATGATACACATGGCTGTCATGACACTACTTCAGGCTTGAAAATAGTGTTTGAGACACTGTCCATTAACTGGTAATGGAACATCCTCACAAGTTAAGGTCTTAAGCCTGTAGGTGATGTCTCCTAAAATCTCAGAAATTTGAAAGGGACCTATCCAAAGTTTATCAAACTTACCATGATCTCCTTTCCTTTCATGTGCTTTGTCCCACATTAGGACTAAATCTGAGATCCTGAAAGCCTTAATTCTATCTCTTTTGTCAAACCAGCATTTGACAACAACCTGATGTTTAGCAAATTGATCAATTACTTCACTTCTTTTTTCTTCTAGGTGCATCAACTGTAGCAACTTAACTTCTTGTTTATTATCTATGCCTAGGTATTCTTGTGCAAACTGCAGTGTAGGAATCTTCAAATTAATAGGGAGGATGGGATCCACCCCATATACTAAGTGAAAAGGAGAATTTCCTAATGCAGCTTTATTCCTAGTTCTATCTACCCACAAGGCATATTTCAATAAAGTGTTCCACTCCCTTGGGTTCTTTTCTATCAATTTCTTTATGATGTTCAATAGGTTCTTGTTTGTGGATTCTACTAATCTATTCCCTTGGGGATAGTAATTTGAGGAGAATTTCAAGATGATCCCATAAACAAAACCCTAGCTTTATAGTTTAATTGAAGCAAAAGTAGATCAATTATCACACACCAAAGCATAAGGAACTTCATATCTGATTACTATATTGCTTTCCAAAAACCTGATGACATCCTTAGCATTACATGTCTTACTGCTGATAGCTTTAGTCCACCTGGTACAGTAATCAGTAATAGTTAAAACATACCTGTGGCCTGAAGATGATGGAGGATTGATAGGTCCTATGAAGTCCATTCCCCATTGAGCAAATGGGCGCATCTCCATCACTGGCTGCAAAGGTTGAGCAACATATCTTTCTCTGTTTGCAGCAACCTGACACATATGACAACATTTAATGTGTTCAGTAGTATCTTTAAAGATTGTGGACCAATAATACCCTGCCCTGAGGATGGCATGAGTGGTGGCTAAAGATGATCCATGTGTAGTCCCAAACTTATCATGCAATTCTGCTAGCACCTTATCTGCTTCTGATCTTTCTAGGCACCTCAGGTATATCCCCTCATAGTTTTTCCTAAAAAGGACTCCTCCTTTTATCATGTATTTCTGTGACCTTATCTTCGAGGCTCTCCTCTGTGAGGCCTGCAGTCTTGAAGGACATCTTCCAGTAATCAAGATGTGTCTGATGTCTAAGTACCATTCTCCATCTTCCTTTGCATTTACAACATATTGCTGGCTCATGATATTAGGATCAATCTCTGCTATCATCTGGCTCAATGCTTGTCCTCTCACTAACTTCTTGGGTGTAATGTCCATATCATACTCTTGGAGGACAGTGATCCATTTATCTCTTTTCTCACCTGGTTCACTTTGCATTAAAAGCATCTTCACTGTTGCATCAGGTACTACATCAATCACTTTACTTCTTCGAATGTAATGCCTGAATTTCTTAATTGCTCGAACTAGAGCAAGTGCCTATCTTTCAACGTCCATGTATCTGAGCTCTGCATCTCTAAAAGGGCAGCTCATGAAGGCTATAGGCTTTTACTCTTTTTCTTCATTTCTCTATGTCAACACTACTGCAGATGTATTCTCTGAAGCAAAGGAGTAAATGTAAAAGTCCTTGGTATAATCTAGACTGATCAGAACTGGAGCATTAGATATGGCTTTCTTAATATCTTCAAAAGCTACTTTAGCTTCAGGTGTCCACTTAATTTTAGCATCCTTCTTGAGCATGGCATTCAAGGGTCTGATAATCTCTACAAAGCCAACAATAAATTTCCTAACAAAATTAATCTTACCAAAGTAAGATTTGAGCTCCTTCTTGCTTCCAGGAAGTTGTATCTTCATGATTGATTCCACCCTGTCAGGATCAATGATAATCCTATTTTCTATTATCAGGTGGCTTAATAATTTCCCTGTGGTTATCCCAAATATGCACTTCTTAGGGTTCATGGATATCTCGTATTGTTCACACTTCTTCGGCACCTTTCTCATGTCCTCTACATGGTTTCCTCTATCTTTAAAGAAAATTGTTAAGTCATCCATGTATATGACTATGCATTTACCAATCAAGCCTCTGAAGGCTATGTCCATTTCTCGATGAAAGGTTGCCCCAGCATTTATTAACCCAAATGACATGTGCCTGTAGGTGAAGATCCCACACTTTGTGGTGAATGCAGTTTTTAATCTATCTATTTTGTCCACCATCACCTGGTTGTAACCTGAAAAACCATCTAGAAATGACATCATCTTGGCACCATTCATAATTTGCAAAACTTCATCCAGAGAGGGCAAAGGATAGTTATCCTTTTCAGAAGCTCTGTTTAAGTTCCTGAAGTCCACACACAATCTGATGTCACCATTTTTCTTCCTTATTGGGACCAAGTTTGCCACCCATGTGGAATGTCTCATAGGAAATATGATCCTGGCATCAAGCAGCCTTTTAACCTCTTCAAAAATGATGGGCTCCAGTAAAGCATTGATGGGTCTTTGTTTCTACCTAAAAGGCTTGGCATCTGGCTTCAACGATATCGTATGAGTGATGATTGATGTGTAATAAGTTTTTAACTCATCATAAGTCCAGGCAATGTCATGGATATAGTCTTTAAGAGGTTGGGTTATTCCTTCCAACTCCTCTTCTGTACAAACTTTTCTGATTAGGACATTTCTTTTTTGATCATTTTGTCCAATATTGACCTATGAATATTGTCCTCCATCTACTTTTTGAAGATCCTTTTGTTTTAGCATGTTATCTAGATCAAATGCTTTTTCTAGCTCTATCATTCCCTTAGGAATCCTATTACTAGGCAACTCTAGGATTTCTTCTTCTTCCCAGACATGATCTTCTACATTCGTTTCATCTATGATCTATGCCTCAAAAATACCCCTATTGGAAATAAAGTCCAATATATGCTGATCATCATCGAATACTTAAAGATTAGTTACATTATCTAGCACAGAAGGCACTGATACTAGTTCAACTAGGAATCTTTTTAAACCAGATATGGACAGAGGTTCTAGAGTACTTACAGCCTGGGCTAAGGCATCTGCCCTATGATTTTGTTCTCTGGGTACATGGGTGATATTGAATGCATCAAAATCTTCTATCAAGTCCCACACCCTATGTCTGTAATTAGACAATTTCTTGTAATTGCAAGAGTATATACCTCTTACCTATCTCACAACCAATTCTGAGTCTCCATAGACATGCAAAATCTTCACCTTCTTTCTAAGTGCAAACAATATCCCATGAATTAGAGCTTCATACTCTGTCACATTATTTGTACATGGGAACTACAATCTGTATACTGCTAAGTAGGATTTTCCAGATGGATCAATAAGGTCTACTCGTACTCCAGCTCCTTGTTTTGACTTGGATCCATCAAACCTGAGGATCCATGGCCTATCTTTAGCTAAAGGCTTGTCTGGGCCTTCCTTCTTCTTTTTAGCTATCTCAATTTTCCAAGACTTCCCCTTATCTACCTCATGTGAGGCTGATATTTCTTCTTTTCTCTTACCATCAGAAGGAAAATCTTTTGGACTAGGCAACATCTGCCTTTTTAGAATATGCATACACAATGAATAGGTAGTTTTTGAATGTGGTGCTTCATGTAACCTGCACCATCCCTCAATCAAAATATCCTATGGGGATCTTTGCTGTTGTGTCATCTTTTGAATCTCTTCTGATAAAAACTCTTCGAACTTGGATAGATTACTTCCCCTATCTTAATCAGATAACTCATAATCTGATTCTACTAAACAATCACTCCCTGGGGTAATTTTCTTCTTGCTTTTAGCATTACTCTTGTTGCATACTAGTATCTCTTCTATCATCTAAATAGAACTTTCATCTTGATATGTGCATTCTCCTATTCCTACAGAAGACAAACACAAATCAGTTTAACTGTCACTATCTGTAGAAATCACCTCGGATGATGATGAAGATGCTTCACTGTATGCTTGTTCCAACTCCAACATGTCTAAACAGGCATCACAATTCCTTTCAGAATGTGCCTCATCATGCAACCTACACCATCCATCAATTACAATATCATGACCAAGTATTTTTAACAACTAACATCGTTGCACCTCTTTAAGCAAATGCATCTCAAAATTCTTGAAATGATCTACCTCTACTTCATTTTCAAGGTTACAATCAGATTCTAAAGTCATTTTATCATCTTGAGGGTCATCATCATGATTATGAATGTCCAACATCAGGATCTCCTCTATGCTGGCGGTCTAGGGTCTGATGGAGTAAACTCTGGGTTCTACATCCACATACATGATTTCATTGGTTTTTTTATATTCAGTGATCATGTGTTTCATGCGAGGTTTAGTATCTATCCTTATTTGATTTGGTATCCCTCTCCAGGGCAACCACATATGACTAAAATCAGTTGAAATGTATCCAATAAGGGTTTTTGACCAGTCTCTACTAAGTAGCATCCCATATGTATTAGGTATATCAACTATCTGAATATCAATATAGTGTTGATTTCTAGGATCTGATGCTAATTGCATGTGAATGTGAGTTAGTTCTCCTACCACACTCACCTCTATTTTGTCCAATTGTGTTACTTTATTTAATGATTTAGCAGGATGTAACCCTAAAGCATTGCATATGGATAGGGGCATTACATTGGTAGATGCTCTTGAGTCTACTAAGAAGTTGTGCAAATTTTTACCAAACATCCTTATGGTAAGGAGGAAAGGAGGTGACTCACTCTTGTCTTTGTATAGGGTCATGTGGGATGTCTCTGCAGCTTGAATAGTAGCTGAGGCTTTGTGTTTAACATTAACATCTCTAGCAGCATGATCTTTATTTCCAAACTAACTTGAGGTATGACTATCCTCTTTTTGAGCAGGATCATCCAGTGATTTCATGAAAGCTTTCTTGATAGCAGGGGTTTTAAGGAGCTCTAACAATGACAAGCTGATTTTAACCTTTTTCATTTCATCTACTAGATATGTAACCAATTTGTTAGATTCAGGAGATAGATTACTAGCTTTTGGTGCTATATTCTATGGTGCTAAGTACTGAGCATTGACTTTGGGAAAGCCAGGGTTATTACTTGCATTGGGATCAGATGGAGTGTTGAAATTGTTTGGAGGCAAGGATGTGGTCAAAGGATCAGTAGATCTATTTGAGTTATTCCTCAAGTTGTAATTATGCCTACCCTGAGGTTGCTGTTGATAAGAATTTACCTCCTCATGTTTAATTGATGGCTCATTCTCATCCTCAAATGGAAAAACATAGTTAGATTCAAAAGACATGGCTGATTCCTCACATGTTGAGGTGTAATCTTGATGAGATGAAATTGTATGCTAATAAAGATGATGCATGAAGGTTTCTAGCACTATGGCAGAATCATATTCATAGGAGACAATTTCATTTCCTTCTGTATGATGTGGATTACCTGAAGTATTGGACACTTCAGTTTGGAATATCCTAGCAGCAATCCTAAACTAAGGACAATCTAGCTCTATATGAGCATTGGTGTTATGTATCTTGCACTAGTTTGTAAGTACTACCTCTGTAAGGTTTACTCTAGTGGTCTAGTTAGGTTCATTAGGAGACTGGTTATCTAGGGGTGATGGCAAGGAACCCTTGTTTGGCCTAGTGTTCCACACTCTAGGCTGTCTAGGGAGATTATTGTTGCCATTATTGTTATTGTAATTATTGTTGTACCCCTTATCAAGATAATTAGGTCTGTCATTGGCATAACCTCTATTCTGATTAGGCTTAGAATAAAAGTTCTAACTCCTCAGATGAGTGATCTCAGTGGTGAGTTTCCTTAACTATGCTGAATATCTCCTTCATTTCTCCTTTCTCTTCCTGAACCTTGGCCACTACATTCTCTATATGGGGCTTGAAAAAGGAAGACCCATTGTTATTGTTGGATTGTTCCACAACCTGAGGTACTTGTGTTTGTCCTAGATATTGTGACATCTGGCCATTTCCATTTGGTGGTGGCATGATACTAAGTGGAGGTATCTGCAAAGGGGCTAGCATCACAGCTGGAGGTATCGTGGCTCCATTGGTCTGTCGGTGAACAAGATATGTAGGATAACCAGGAAGTGTAGGGAAGGCAATATTTGGTGTGGGAGCAAGAGCCAATTACTGACTAACTTTGATAGCTTCTTCAAAAGATTCTGCCAAAGTTGTTACACCAGGATGTGTTCTCCTGATAAACATAGAAGTCAGGGGATCTAAAGCTAATTAATAAATGCTCCTAGCAGCTTCATCTGTTACAACAAAGGAAGCAACTAGCTTAGATAGCATCTTTTGGAACCTTGCATTGAAATTGGCAATAGGTTCTCCTTCAAATCTCTTGATTGTGGCAAATAAATGATAATTCATTGAAGGATCTATAGGTACCTTGAACCTATCCTTGAAATCTTTTTCCAAGGCATCCGATGAATTGATTGAACCTTGACCAAGACTGGTATACCAGTTATATGCCTCTTCCCTTAAGGAAAATGGAAATAACCTACATACCACATCTTCATGCTCAATTCTAGCCCTATCACAAGCTTCCTTGAATGTTCTAATATGATCATCAGCATCCTGATATGGATGATACTTAGGACAAATTTTATCAGGATTCTTAGGCAAAGCATCATATGCATTGAAATTCAGAGGTGACTCTGCTGTAAAAAATGACATTGTAACCAGTGGAGGTTGGACCTGAGGTATGACAGGTTGAGGTTGGACTTGAGGTGTGACAGGTGGTCCTATGGTGTTTGTAAGCCAATAGGAGTTACAGGAGCACACTCTGGTGAAGCTCTAGATGCACTAGAATCAGGAGAGTGATGAATGCCTACAGTTCTAGGTCTAAATCCCCTGATAGGTAATTCTTCAAAGAGTCCACTAGATCTAGACCTGGTATTTGGCCTGAGAGCCAGGATTTCTTAAATTTAAGGTAAATTGGCTGGTTTACTATAAAGATCAGTTGAAACTCCTTAGCCAAAGCTTGCAATATTTATGCTTAATTTTGAAAACTTCATAAATGATTAGCGTGCACAAACTTAAATCAGCAAATCATTGCATATAACTTGAAATACAGAGATGCTTGAGTGTTACCTTTCTGTCTGCATCATTAAATCAGACAAAACTTACTAATGATGAGGGGCCCTCCTTCTAGTGCCAATTCTATGTTGATGGTGATGTTACTCACATCCAAAAATGAAATAAAAGTTACACAACAACCTTTACTTATCTTGAAGGATACAATGAATTCAAAGAATTCATGATCCCAAGTCTCCGTTGATTAGTTCATAATCTACTGACATTACTCAGTGGTTGATGTGTGTTACTATTTTCCATTTCAAGGGGTCTTACACTGATCAGTAGATTCTGATTTCTACAAATATGCTATTCTTTATGTTTACTCTGCATAAATCTCCAACAATTCTACCTCTGCACTGTGAATTCACTCAAATAATGTGCCTACAAGTTGATATTTGCATGATTTCTACCATTTTTTGTAATTCTTTGCACGATATTTTCAACACTACATGCATTTAGCTCAAATATGCTAATGATTTTCAGTTATCTACAGGATGTCAGCATATTTCTCTATTCTACTTATTATTTATCATGATTTGCAGTTATGGAAGTGATTCAATGAAATTAAAATGAGAAAAAGGGTTAAGAGAATGAGATTCCCAAAATTACTTGACTGAGATCACTAGTCCACATACATGTTTTCATACAACAATGAAGAGAAGAAAACTAGAATCATACTTCACCAGGACATTCCACAAATCCACATGATCCAGTGGAAATCTTCAAAGGAAAAGTTGACAACAACATGCGATAAAATGAAAGCGCTTCTATTGAACACAACATTCACCATTACATATCTAGAAATCAACTTGAAGATTACATAAAGTTTACAATCATGATGTAATCTGAAGCTTCATCTCCATTCAGTATGCTTTTAAAACAACTACATTTACAATGATCTGAAGAAAGAACCTTGGCATTTCAACAATTCAGTCGTCATTAGTCTCAGTAATCTGATCTCCTATACGAAACTAGTTCAGTCAGATTTTTTTATTGATTGACCTCCTCTTTTTTTTACAAAGTAAAGGGTCTCAATATATAGCTCTGATTATCCCCAATACGTTTCCAAAACCCTAGTTAATCAATGGTCCACCTTTCAAGTGCAACATCGAACGGTGGAAATTAAATCTCGCCAAAAACCTCCAAGCAGCATACCCATACTGAGCGTAAGGATGCCCTCTAGAAACCCTAATAGTCACCAAAATAACTGTTGCTCCTTTTAATAATATTTCTTTCCACCTACATTTTTTCTTTGCATTGAAAGCCTTTACCCCTCCTGCTTCATTCATGATCTTCTGTGATCCGATCTGCCGCCTGGTCAGAATGTTAGGTTGGCCTTAATTACAGCAGTTAATGTGCCATCAACTTGGTCTTCAGTTACAGTGTGGGCACCTTTAACTCTTTGTATTTCTTCATCATCGGTGTGACTCATCTAGTTGGGTTGATCCAACAGTTTCATCCCGATCACATCTTTCTGGCCGATGCTATTCCCTCATTAAAGCTTCATCTTTATATCTACCTACACATCTACAAATAGACAAGAATTAAGCATCATTATTTAAATAACCAGCCGGAAGATAAAAATTACATTAAATTAGGCTAAAAATGTAAACACAGATATTGGGTTATGAATCAATGAAAATTCGTGTATCCAAATGCATATACAACATCAAAAATGGGTCGGGTCAACCACCATTGACCAAAAACATGCTATTGGGCTCTAAAATGGATTCAAAGTCCTCTTGCTTTGCTTTCTCACCTTTTTCCTTGTATCCTACGAATGCATATCGTTTCTTTGTATATCACCTTGTACATCGTAAACATACAAGCACCAAATATACAAAGACTTTTCATTTTTAATTTTCTCTTCACGTCTGGCTTGTATCTCTGCCTTGCATCTTTCACTTGTATATTTCCTTGCACACAAGGCCCAATACATACAAACGCCTTTGTATGTCCCTTTTTGGACTTCAACCTTGTATAAACTGGAGTTTATTCACTTTTGGCTCCGCAACCTACATAAAGTGCAATGCATCACTTGATATACATTAATTTAGGATGCATTGGTTTAAACAAAATCTAATGTTTCTTTAGTTCCATTCTATGTATAAAAGTTTTGTATATTTCCTTTGTATGTCCCGAAACATACATACAAGGCAGAAACATACAACAATTTAATCTCATTTCATAACTCTTTGGTTCTAGCATTTGTATATGTGCAATGCATATCGGCTTTGTATGTAAGATACATACAAAGCACAAAACATACATTGACTTAACCAACTTTAAAAAAACTTTTGGATCCGCCTTTGTATGTAGCCTTGTATATTTTGCTTTGTATGTTTCCACTTTGCCAAACATACAAGCCTAAAATGCATTCAACAAATTTTAAACAATTATGCATTTCAACTCCAAGTTGTGTTAGGTCCACCTTGCATGTACCAAAATGAAACATTAGCCAAATGCATACAAGTATAAAAGTATACAAACAACTTTGTATATGCAACCCGTTGACTTATAAAACTTGACAACCCATCTTGCGACTAGCACGAGGACCCGATATACAAAGGAATTTGTATATGGGCGACCTTGTATGTTTTAACCTTGTATATGCAACCTAATATACAAAGTACCTTGCATATACAATAACCCGACATACAAAGGACCTTGTATATACAACATACAAACCTGATTGTACATTTTACCAAAATACTCATAACTTGCAAAATATAGGAAATTTTAAGATGGTTCAAAAAGCAACCCCTATTCATTTTTACAAGGAACCCATCCATATTCTGCTCTAGTACTCAATGCAAAATTTTCATTGTTTTCAGCAAGGTTTGTAACATTCACTTCCTTTTCCCTTTACCACCAAGCAGAACAACACACACACAAGCAAAAGCAATAGCCATAGCAGGGGTCCTCATTTTTCTAAAGAGTAAAATGACACGTATTGTGAACATCACAACAATACTATGTTGGAGACCCATTTCAGATAGTCTATAGCTCTGATGAACCCTACATCTAATAGTTTCTTGAGTTCCTCTTTTACTAGTAGTGCAATGTGTGGATGCATCTTTCTAAGCTTTTGTTTCACTGGTTTCACTCCTGGATCTAATGGAAGATGATTTAGAATCATATCTAGATCTAACCCTGGCATATCTGCATATGACCAAGCAAAATTAACTTGCTTTTTCTTGAAGAATGGTACAAACTTAGTCTTTCTGGTGGGGTTAGAGACTTAGCAAAGTGAATGATCCTAAGTTGTTCCTCTATTCCAATGTTAATAGGTTTCGTAGGTTCCACAACAATCTGAAACTTTTCCTGGTGCATGTTGTTGGGGAGAGTGTCAAGCCTTCCATCGTCAGGTGCCACAGTTGGGTTTTCACCATCAGATGGGTCCTTTCTTTTTACTATTTTGGCATCTGACACTGTCGTGGAGTGGTTTTCACCATCAGATCTAGTTTTTATTTTGATATTTTTTCAACTAGAAGGATTGGCACCCTGTCTGAAATAAGCCACAATATTAAGTTCAATGTCGAAGCCAACTTTATGATCTCCTTTAGGTAGGTGGTCCCTAAGTTCCATGTAGTCAATATAGGCATCATCATTTTGGAACATATCTAGTTGCGAGGTTCCTTGTAGATCCCAATCAATAAGTTTAGGATGGACAAGGGGGAGGGAGTCAGAGGATAGATCTGATTCATTGATAGTTTGAATGGATATGATAGGGGTATTGATAGGGATAGTGCTCGGGATGGTACTTTCCTCCATAGTGTTTATCGCGATAGAACTTGAACCTTCCTCGAAAGTCATATTCTCAGGGATTGGCGAATTACACTCTAATGGTCTATGTGTAGCATTTCTCCCTCATAGTAGGGGCTATAAGTTTGAATGGTTTCAACCTCCTTGTCATCATAGGAGTGCTTTGTTATCTCATCCCACTCATACTCATTCGAATCTATGTCACTGTCCTATTGAAGGATATGGATCATTTCCACAAGACAAGCATTTGCTTTTGCTTTGCCCTCGTCCTTGTATCCTAGACCTTTTGTATTTCTCACCAATGATGATGAAGAAGGTTGAATGGGTTCTACTATTCCTTCTTTTCTTAGTCCAATGGGGCCTTGTCCATAACCCATTCTATGTAAGATGGTCTCACCGCACCCATAGATTTTCATTGGGAGCTTAGGTTGTTCTTGTTGTGTGCTCTCTTCTTCTTCTGTGTAGAGCTATTGTAGGATATCTCTTTCCTCTATCTCCTCTGATAGGGTCCCCCATTTTACAAAGGGAGCTATAGGAGGTGTAGGAGGAGCAGATGGCTTTGGAAAATGCTTGGGTCACCTAAAGGATGTAAGAGATAGAGGCATTTTGGCTAGATTGAGGCTATGCTCAATGGAGTATTCCCCTAATCCTATTTCTTTGAAGGTAATTTTATGCTCTTTAGGGTTGGATGAGGAAGCTTCAGAGGTAAAATCATGTTGTAGGGTAGGGGATGTAGATGCTCTATTGTTGGGTATGATGCAATCAGGTTTTGAGAGGACAGAGTTGCAATGCTAAAAGGGGTCAGGATCACCTTGGATGGTGACTTGCTTTCCTTTATGAGGGAATTTTATGCATTGGTGATAGGTAGAAGGCACAACTTTCATGGCATGAATCCATGGTCTACCTAGGAGAATATTATAGGCTAGCTCCCTATCTAGGACTTGGCACACAATGTATTTTATCACTAGTCCCACTTGTATGGGTAATACCACTATTACTTTGGTAGTTCTTTCCTCTTCATCATAGGCTTTGATAGTAATCTTCTTCCTTGGATCAACTGCATTTTCAGAGAACCCCAATGTAAGGACTAGCTTGAGCGTGCAAATATTTAAACTAGCTCCCCCATGAATGAGAACCCTCTTGATGCGGTGCTTATGGATGAAGGTGACAATATGTAAGGGGGTGTTATGAGGTTGAGACACTGAGAGGTCATCTTGTTCAGTAAATGATATGGTACTAAAGGAGGTCAGATTACCTACCATGGCTTGAAACTTCTCTTGGGCCAAGTTAGTGGGTACAGTTGTTTCCACCAAGGCTTTATCGAGAATCTCCTTGTGGGAAGGAGATAGACACAATAACTCCAAGATAGAAATGTGGGCAGGAGTCTTCCGTAGTTGGTCTATGACACTATACTGATGGGAATTGGTCTGAGAAGGTGATGAACTTGGAGGGAGGGTATTCAACGTGACCTTACCACTGCGAGTGATGATGTTGCAATCAATTTTGTTGGATCCTAATTGTTGGTTAGACATAACCACATTGATTTGTGGGACATGCTTTGATATGTAATTGATGGTATAATCGAATGGCACACTTGCATAATTGGCATTACTATTCCCATTATTTTGATTTTGCCTATTACAGTTGTTGTTGTTGTTGCCGTTGTTGTTGTTGCTATTGTTGTTGTTATTATATGGTCTATCATGATTGAGAAGTGAATCTTTGTAAGCTAGATGCGTCTCATTAGAAGTATGTTGTTGAGCACCTCCTTGATTTTCATCAAGTAAGTCTTGAATAACATGTTTGAGACGTATACAATTGTTGGTTGTATGTCCTCTTCCTCTATGATACTCACAAAAATCGGTGTCTTTCCAATAGTGAGGTCTGATTTGAGGTTCGTTATCGCTAGTGGGCAGGAGAGTGATCTCGTTGTTGGCCAATAGCTTTCATAATGTAGATTCTTGGGACTCATCCACCGGTGTGAACTTTCACCTAGGATTTGAGTTGAACCATGGTTTTAGCTCCCGAGAGAACATTTTGTTAGGCATAGCATTGTTTGTCTCTCCTTTGAGAGTGAATATTGGTTGACGTTTGGAAGCTGCCGCCTTGGCATCAACTACTCCATCATTGGCGACATTTTTATTCCTGGTCCAAAACTTTGATTTGTTCGCAGTGTAGTTGGAGTTAGGGGTGTCCTTGTACAACTTAAGTGAACCCTTGGCGATCATATCTTTCTCGATGAATAATCCCATCTCAATGACCTTCGATAATGAGGAAGGGCACTGAATTTGGATTTGATAGCTAAGATTAGAGTTGAGGTTATGGACAAATAGCTCCATCAATTGCTTCTCAGGTACATCATATGGGCATTTGCTTTCTAGTAGTCTCCACCTTTGTAGGAAGGAGGCGAATGATTCTCCACTCTTTTGTTTGGTATTGCATAGATCGAGCATGGAGACTTCATGTTCAATGTTGTATGAGAAGTGCATGATGAACTTGTTGACTAGCTCATCAAAGGTCTTGATACCCAGGGGAAGTCATGAGAACCACTCCATGGCTTGACTACCTAGAGATCTAGGGAATAGTTTCATTAATAAAGTCTCATTGTGAGCTACTTCCATGCATGCGGTGGTAAATTCCCTAATATGATCTCCTAGGTGTTCTTTTCCTTTGTACTTGTCAAATTTAGGAGCTTCAAACCAAAAGGGGAAGGGGACCATGTCCAAACTTTTATCAAAAGGGTATGGTGTGATGTCTTCCAAAGAGTAAGTTTTAGTACTCATTCCCATCTTGAGATCTGTCATTTGTTGTGTTAGACCCTCAATTTGTTTCCTCATTTCTTCCATAGGTAAATTTGGGTCCACAAATTTCTTTCCTTTATCACCCTCAGTGTGATTTTCATGCATTTTCTCCATGGTCTCTTTCAGTGTATTGAGATCAAAGTCAGAGGGAAGTTTGAGTCCTAGACTCACAAGATGCATAAAGTACTTGTGAGGGTCCTCATGGAGCAATTTTTCTAGTAAGTGCTGAAATTTCTAATCTTGGAGGTGCCCTTGATAATCTTCATGAGAGATATCCTCATCACTATCATGAGGAGTAACAATGTGATTGGATGATCCGGCCATTTCAAGTTGTGTTTTGTATTGAGATCTAGTAAGAACTATGCAAGGTGACAGGGGGTGCAGTGGGATGAAACTAGAGAGTTTGGTAAGATGCCAGTGGAGACTGATGAGGATAGGATACTTATGACAAGATTTGGACAAGGGATTCTCTTGATCAATGATTCCAAGTAAGATGGCCGATACAAGATGATAGCCACTAGTAAGGGTATTTGATACATGTCTTAATGTGTAGGGACTAGTCATGCACCAAGACCACTAGCAAAGTTCTATGACTTACTAGGGTTACTTGAATCCAAAATGATCTGATATGGGATACTTTGACTTTTCTTACGAAGACCTAGTAGAAGGTGGATGAGATGACTTACGAAAGGGAGGGTATGCTATGGAATGGATGGGAAAAAGTGATTGTAAGGTGAAATCTAATCTTAGAATCCTAAACAAGAATGAAATGGGTATTCAAAAATGGTAAAATTTTCCTCCCAAAGATTGTGGAAGTACTCACTGTTGTGCATGCACTGGAACAGATGCACAACATAAACTAGTAAATGTACGAAAAGTCGGTATAGATACGCAATACTAGTAAATTTCAAATCCATAGTAATAGGTAGTAAAGGTGTAGTAAGTCAACATAGATGCACAGCCAATCGGTACAAATGTGCAACAAAAAAGGATAAATGCATCGCTCTGGTTTTTCAGTGTTTTTGTAAAAAATTTTGGCAACTTTTCTGATGTTTTTGGTCTCTTTGGTTGAAAAAATTGTCTCTTTTGATCTAATTTCATTAACTATGGAAAGAAGACACAGCAAACACAAAGAATGTTTTCATGGCTTTTAAAATTTTTTTTTTTTTTTTTACGCTCTTTTTGGACTAAAAAGAAAAGCAAGTACAATCATAGGTTTCAAATGGATTACAAGGGTTTTTGGCCACTAGAACAAAAGATGTTTAATGAAGGCAACCATTTGAGTGGTTATACATGTGGCAGCACTACTCTCCATTATGGAGTCTCCCAGCCTGTAAGGGTTGCACCTTGGAGGGTTTTGGGGGAGGTTGGCTGTCAGTATAACACAACTGCACTCGTTGTTTCAAGCTTTCACTCCAAACATGATTTATTTATAGTGGATTGGTAGGGCTTGGTATTTAGCCTATTACCACTTAGGCTCGTTCCTACTTGGATGAATGGTATCCAAGAGCAGGCCCCTCTAAAGGAAAAACACATATGAAAATGATATGTCTGGCATTTTGGTCGCCCAAGATAGGGGAGAACATAGGCCTGGTATCATTCCCAAAACATAGAAGATAGTGGTTCTTTTTTCCCCTAGTTAGAAAGAAAAAAATTGAATGAGCTATCTACTTGGGCAAGCAGAAAAGTTTGTTAACTTTGAAGTGATAACAAGATAACAATGGTTCAATTTTATCCAGATAACAATGATGTGTTCAATTTTACCCAGATAGCATAGATTTGTTAATTTTGGAGTGATAATGAGATAGAAATGGTTTAGTTTTACCCAGATAGCAATGATGTGTTTAATTTTACCTAGATAGCATAGATTTGTTAACTTTGAAGTGATAACAAGATAGCAATGGTTCAGTTTTACCCAGCTAGCAATGATGTGTTCAATTTTACCCAGATAGCAGTGATTTGTTAACTTTGAAGTGATAATAAGATAGCAATGGTTTAGTTTTACCAAGATAGCAATGAGTTTGTTAACTTTTGAAGGATAGCAATATAGCAATGATTCAATGATATGCAAAATAGCAATGATTCAATTACTAGCTTCCTAGTTAAGACTATGTGAGATTTGCATGAGCATCCATTTACTTTCCCATTAGAAATTGAAGTGTGAGTTTAACAAGTGCAACTATATGATTCTAAATCAATACCTAGCCTGTAAAAAAATCAAGAGTGTTCATGCAAAAAGACATTAGAGTTAGCAAAAAACTTCAAGGAAACCCTAAAAATTACTACCTAGTTCAGATGCACAGCTTTAGAGCTTGAATGCGTAAAAATATAGCTCAGAAGTACCACAGTACATATGTGCTAAGATAGAGGTCAAAAGCACAGGAAAATAGTACATATGTGCTTAATTGATAGATGCACCATATCAGAGGATAGATGCACCAGAACAGAGTCTGTATGCGCTGAAAGAATGTATGCATCAAAACAGACAACAGATGCATGTTAGGATATGTCAGATGCACAGTTTCCTCATGTGTACGACTTTCTAAAACACAAAAACTCAATTTTTGGGTAAAAAATTAGGGCTAGGCCCCATGGTGGGCATCAAAAATATTAAGGGAAAATTGGATCTAAATGAATAATCAATATAATATGTCAATGATACCCAAAACTCAATGAAATAATAAACAAAGAAGGTCAATTTAAACAATGAACAATACAAAAGCAAAACCTCCTTTAATTCTCAGCTTCCATTGATCGCCTATCACAAATGATCTTGTCTATGAATATGGCCCTTAGAAGGTGCCCTTCCTTTCTATGATTCCAAGATGTTCAAATGTGAACGGCTATGATAGTTTAGCCATGAAGATGAGCTTCACAATAATGATAGTAGTGTGTATTAAAAAGTTTGATCACAAGCAATGATGGAATTGGTGCCAAAGGCATGCTGTAATTCTTGTAGAGTAAGTTTACTTAAAGCTTGGATAATTGAAATGGAAGAATAGGGTTCAATTTATAGACTTGGAAAAGATAAGATCAACAATATAGAGAGAATGAGAAGATCAATCGTATATAATGGTTGAGGAACGTGCACGAAAAGAAAGAAGACAAGTGTCTTGCTCTATTTTGCATGAGAGGAATTAATAAAATAGAAGAATGAGTTAACTGAAGAGATTAATCAATTAAAAGAATAGATTAATCAATTAAGAGAATAGAACTAGAGAATGGAAATTGCATGAGGATGAGAAGATATTTTAGCTCAATTAAATATTTGGAATATTGAATTGCATGTGCATATTTGATTGAATTATATTTAGAGATAACTCAATTTAGAAGAAATAGACAACTTAAATAAATATTTGATTTATTTAAATTTAGAGAAGATATTATTGGAAGAAACAATTAAATAATTGATATTATTTAATTTAGAATGAATTTGGGAGAACTAATTAAATAATTGATATTATTTAATTTGTTGGAGGATATTAGAAGAATTTAGGAATTTTAATTAAATAAATTGATTTTATTTAATTGTTGGGAGAATATGAATCAAATAAATAAATTTGTTTATTTATTTATTGATAGAGGAATTTGACTTAAATAAATATTAATAATATTTATTTGGACAAAGTTGTGTCATTTTTAGGCATATATAGTTTCCTTTGTGTTTACTCTTGTTGCACGGTCTAGACAGTTTATTCTGTGAACCCTCCTACTGTGACCACCAAAATCATAAGCTACTGCAAGAGATAATAGGAATCAAATAGATGTCAGCTTTGCAATGAGAGAGAAAATTTTACCATAATCAATTCCCTCCACTTATGATTACCCCTTGGCAACCAATCTGGCCTTGTACTTTTCAACACTGCCATCTGCACTGAATTTCTTCTTGAACACATATTTACAACCAACGGGTTTCCATCCTTCGAGAAAAGGCACCAAGTCCCAAGTTTTATTCTTCTCCAAAGATGTCATCTCATCTTCCATGGCCTCCTTCTAGGAACTTGCATCTTTCATGCTCATAGCCTTTGTCACAGTTCTAGGCTCATCAGTGTTAGTAAGAAAGAAAAAAACACAACTAGAATCAAGCAGTGAATAACCAAACCTAATAGGTTGCTTCTTTGTTCATGTAGACCTCCTCAAAGGCTGAGGTTGAGGTTTTGCTTCTTCTTCTAAGCTTTTAGAGCTGCTAGAGCTCTCCTCATCATCGGGTCTCACAGGGTCTGTCAGTTTAGTCTTCTTAGGGGTAGTGGGAAACTGAACCACATCCTCTTTCTTTTCTTTCTCTTCTGTCTGTAGAACAAAAGAAGAAGGTGTTAGCTCTCTAAAAATAACACTTCCTCTATAAAACAACTTTTCAGCCACAGGATCTCAAAGCTTGTATCCTTTCACACCAACACCATAGCTAATGAAGATACACTTAACAACCTTGTTCTCTAATTTTGACCTCTTCTCCCTAGGTACATGAGCATATGCCTCAATTAAAAATATGAAGATGTCTTACTGAAGGCTTCTTACCAAACCACACCTCCATGGGTGTCTTACCAACAAGAGCTGATGTAGGAGACCTGTTTACGAGGTAGCAAGCAGTGGCAATAGGTTTAGCCCATTAGTGTCCTATTCATCCTCTCTGCAACTCCATTTTGCTACGGGGTGTATGGAGTTGTCTTATGTCTTTCAATCCCAATGGTTCTTTATAGAACTTATCAAATTATGTGGAATAGAACTCACCACCATTGTTAGTTCTTAAACACTTAATTTTTTTACTAGTTTGATTCTCAATAAAAGCTTGAAACTCTTTGAACCAACTAAAGACTTCAGATTTACTTCTGAGAAAATAAATCCACACCCTTCTACTATAATCATCTATGAAAGATACAAAATATACATATTTAGAGATTGAAGGAACATTAACTAGACCAAACACATTAGAATGAATGAGATCAAATACACTAGAAGACTTATGAGAACTTGAGTAAAATTGACATGGTTTTTCTTTCCATATATACAATGTTCACAAAAGTCGAAATAGAGATTACAATCATCTAACCCATCAATGAAGTTTTTATTTTTTAGGGTTCTAAGACCCTTCTCATCAATGTGGCCAAGTCTCTTATACCATAACATTGTCTTCTCAGCAGGAAGCTTGACTTCCAAAGCATAAGCACCCTTAGGTACCCAAAATGCACTACCATCAGAATTTGATATAATAAATCTTTTCACTACTGGTTCCAATGATGGGGATGAAGTGACTGTAGCTCTTTTCTTCAAGTCAAAAGAACTATTGCATTGTGAAATGCATGCCTCCAACTAAAACAAAGTACCTCTTTGAGTACCCTTCGCAAGCACCATAGATCCTCTAGTCATCTTGCATCCATCTTTCAAAAATACAACCTGCACACCTGCATCATTCAATTTACTTATAGAGAGTAGGTTCCATGCCAAACCTGGTATGTGCATGATCCCAGAGATCCCATTCACTCATCCATTAGGGAATTAGATTGAGACTCTTCCATGACCAACAATCTTCAGATGAGAATCGTCACCAAGGTACACTCTTCCACCATCGAACTCTTCATAGTTTGTAAACCAGTCTTGATACAAGGTCATGTGGAAAGATGCATCAAAATTAATCAGCCACACATCATCAGATGCATGGGCGGCCAAGGCTATGATGAAAGCATCGCCATCATCTTGTGACTTGTCTGAATCTAAATCTGCGACATTATTTTTCTTCTTCTTTTTCTCCTCTTTGCATTCCTTTCAGAAATGCCTAGATTTACCACAGTTCCAATATAGAGCCTTAGACTTTATAAGAGATTTAAATCTCCCATGGGATTTGGACCTACCCTTCTCAGCTTTCTTGTCCTTGTTTTTCCCTTTCTCCTTGGGTCTTCCATGAACCACAAGAGCCTCTTTGGCTGACTTAGATGACTTTCTCTGCATCTCTTTATATAACAACAAAGACACCACTTCATCCATTTTGAAAGTGGATGTGGTACTCCCAATGGCCATAACAAGATGATTCCACAAATCTAGCAAAGAATAAAGCAAGGTCATACATTGATCCTCCTCCTCCATTTTCACACCAACGGATGTCAACTGTCTAACTAGCATGTTAAAAGCATTCAGATGGTCTGCAATGGATCCTCCATCTTCTATCCTTATAGAATATAGTTCCTTCCATAGGAATAATTTTTTTACTAGGGATTTGGCCTAATAAACATCACCAAGTTTCTTCCAAAGCTCCTTCGCAGTCTTCACCTCATGGACATTTAACAAGATAGAGTTAGCCAAACAGAGTCTCACAAGACCCTTAGCTTTCTAATCCTTGAGATCCCAATCATCTTGCGACATTGCCAATGGTTTTACACCAAAAATTGCTTCCCATAGATCTTAATCAACAAGCATGTCTTCCATCTTAAGTTTCCACAACTTGAAATTTGTGTCGTTAAACTTCTCCACCTCTACTCTTCCGGATGTGCCTACCATCGCCTTCCTACAACAAGATTTCAGAATACTCTGCACAGACTCCCACTAAATTTTAGATCATCTCAAAAACCCCTACCCAACAACTAGGACCAAAGGTGATCAAGCTCTAATACCAATTGAAAGGAAGCTAGGTGTGTGGAAATCGCTTCCTACACTAATCTAATGAGGAGAGATGTATGCAAATTCTTTACAACCTTTACAATTATAGTGATGTTAACACAACAACAGAGATATTGTAGCAATACACATACACACAAAATGTAGATAGAAGAGAGAGAGAGAGAGAGAGAGAGAGAGAGAGAGAGAGAGACAAGATATAATGTGGGGAAAACCCTTTTGGGTGAAAAACCCCACACTCCAAAACCTGCACAATGTATTATCGAAACAAAGAATGTTTACAACACACTTGCAATGCAAGTCTTTTCAGGACTCTTGAACACTTGTATCTAGAGATATTCTGGTAGACTAATAGTACCTATCAATTACACTATGCATCTCCCATCCAAGCACCTATTTAAATAGAGTTTACAAGGCAAAAATGGAACCTTCTTGAGATGGGTGTCCATCTTGGCCTCATGGCCCAAAACCCACACCTTAGGAGACTTGTCCATAATCAAAAAATGGATTTTACACTTGTCATATCATCCCATCCCAAAGTGGGTGCCTATTCCAAAGATAGGCTATGATAGATGCTCTTATGCACCTTACAACTCTCATAGAACCCGTCATAACTGACAACACTTACAACTGTAAGAGAATATATCATACACTAACTACAAATAGCATATTCCTCTTACAACATGTCATAATCTCCCTTGGGCACCCAAAGTTGCCTTCCTCAAAGATGCTCTTTGACACATGTCCTCACCTGTCATAGGATCTTCTATTTACAACTCTTACATGTCATATAATCTGTCATGACCATTACGCGTCATAATTCCTTACACATTGTTCAAGATGCCAACACATAGAAGAAAACCTCTACCACAATATGGGATGCCTATATCCAAATGGAGTGGGTTGATCATACTAGTCACCTTACAAGTGGAGTGACAACTCATTGTGCCACTTCACACTAAATGACAAAATAGGATGTGCAACATAATTACATCATAGGCTAATAAAATAAATACATTACAAATAATAAATACAAGTAATTACCAAGGTTGAGACACCTTAATTCACAACACTCTTGAGTGTTGTACAAATGTGTAGCAATGGATACAATCTTGTGTTTCAAGATGGTGGCTATGAGATCAGAAAAGATTCTGGAACTGTAATAGCTACTGGAAAGAGGACAGATGGCAATATTTATCATCTCAAAGGTGGTGATAGTTATTACTTCATGACTCAGATCAGTGAGAGTTGGTATGGCATAGAAGATTGTGTCACATCAATTTTCATAGCCTGGTAAGAATAAGTTTAGCTCAAGATGTAAGAGATTTTCCAAAGATTAAAAAGCCCATCAATGTTATCTGTAAGGAATATCAAATTGGAAAGAAAGTAGGAAAAAGTTTCAAAGTCAAGGATCAATCTTCTACTGGACTATTGGAATTGGTGCGTATGGATATTTGTGGTCCTACCAAGGTAAGGAGTTTTCAAGGTGATAGGTATTTCATGATGCTAATTGATGATTATTCTAGAATGATATGGGTAACTTTTCTCAAAGAAAATCTGAAGCTCTAGATAAGTTCAAAGCATTCAAAGTCATGGTTGAGAATGAAATGGATATGACAATTAAATGTTTGAGGTCTCACAAAGGTGGAGAGTTCACCTCCAATGAGTTTAACATGTTTTGAGAGAATCATGGAATAAAGAGGCACTTATCTGCCCCCAGGACTCCTCAGCAGAATGGAGTGGTTGAAAGAAAGAATAGGACTATTCAAGAAGTTGCAAGGACAATGATAAAAGAAGAAAATATACTAGAGGTCTACTGGAGAAAGGAAATTCATATTATTGTTTATGTACTAAATAGAGTGCAGGCAAGAGAAAATAGTACAAAGACCCCTTATGGGTTATGGTATAGAAGGATTCCTACTACCAAGTACTTCAGAGTGTTTGGAAGCAAATGTTAGATCAGAAGGGATGAAGAAAATCTGGGAAAGTTTGATGTAAGGTCTGATGAAGGTATCTTCCTTGGATATTCTACTAAAAACAAAGCTTACCAGTGCTACAACAAGAGGTTAAGAAGGATTGTTGAGAGTGCAAATCTCAAAGTTGATGAAGATCTACAAAAGAATTCAAAAGTTAATGGATATGAATCAAATTAGTCCTCTTGTGAAGAAGAAAACCCTGATGACAAGGAAGTATAGATTGAAGAAGAAGAAGCTCTAAAAAAGATTCTTAAAACTCCCAAGTATGTGTAGAAGCATCATTCTAAAGATCAAATCTATGGTGACAGGAACAAAGCTATGTGGACAAGAAGGAAAGCTATTGAAGAATAGGTAAATCTATGTTTACTCTCTAAATTTTAACCTAAAATAGTGATTGAAGCATGGAAGGATGAGTATTGGATGAACGTTATGGAAGATGAACTAATGTAGATTGAAAATATTTAGACCTAGGAACTTGTCCCAAGACCAAAAAACAAAAATGTGATTGGAACTAAGTGGGTATTCTAGAACAAACTGAATGAGAATGGAGAAGTGGTAATAAACAAGGAAAGGCTTGTGTGTAAAGGTTATTCACAAGTAGAAGGAATAGACTATGAGGAAACTTATGCTCTGGTGGCAAGAATGGAGGCCATTAGGATGTTTTTGGCTTTTGTGGCACATAAGGATTTCAAAGTATATCAAATAGATGTGAAGTCTGCTTTCTTGAATGGTGAATTGGAAGAAGTATACATAGAACAACTAGATGGATTTTAGTTATCAGATAAACTAAATATGGTTTTTAGGTTCAAGAAGGCATTATATGTATTGAAGCAAGCCCCTAAGCTTGATATGCAAGGCTAGACAATTACTTATTATAGCAAGGATTCAATAAAGGACAACAGATAGAAATTTATTCATCAAAGTAGGAGAAGGTCAAATTATGATTATGGAAGTGCATGTAGATGATATAAGCTTTGGTCAAAATGAAAGTATGTGTAAAAGTTTTACAAATGTTTTGCAAATGAAATGCAGAAAGAATTTGAAATGTCAATGTGTGGCGAAATAAACTTCTTCCTTGGGCTATAGATCAATCAAACAGATAAAGGTATTTTCATTTCACAATCAAAGTATGTTAAGGAGATCTTAAAGAAGTTTGGAATAGAAGAGTCTAAACTAGTATGTAACACTATGACAAGTGGTTGCAAGGTGGGAAAGAATGATGAATCTCCTAACTCTAATCAGAGAAGATACATGTGTCAATGATTAGAGGATTGTTATGTTTAACTTCTACTAGACCAGATATTATGCATGTATTTTGTCTTGTAGCTAGATTTCAAGAAGATCCTAGAGAGTCACATGTTGTAGTCGTGAAGAGGATATTCAGATATTTAAAGGGCACTCCAGATCATGGCTTGTGGTATCCAAAGGATAATGGCTTTTCTCTAAGTTCTTATATAGATGTAGATTGGGTTGGTCATGTAGATGACAGGAAAAGTACAAGTGGTGGTGCATTCTCTCTTGGAGGGATAGTGGTGTTATGGTTAAGTAAGAAGCAAAATTCAATATCTTTGTCTACTGTAGAGGAAGAATACATTGTTGTAGCATCTTGCTACACACAAGTATCATGGATGAGGCAAACCTTGAAGGACATCAGAGTTATATATGATGAACCTATTCCTATCTTTTTGTGATAATACAAGTGCTATTAACATTTCAAAGAATTCGGTGATGCATTCAAGGACAAAACATATATCAATCCAGTATCACTTTCTAAGAGAGAAGGTTGTAGAGAATGAAGTGAAGCTTGAGTATGTGCCTATAAAGGATTAGGATGCTAATATATTAATGAAGGCTCATCCTCAGGATACACTTGAGTATCTCCAAGAGAAGTTAGGGGTATTGCCCCTCCTTCTTTGAACTAGAAGCATAAGGAGATGCATCAGTCTAGTGGATTTCAAAATTTATCCCTCATTCTGGACTGATGTTGGAGGCTACATCTCAGGGGGAGCAGGTAGTGGTCATGATGGTTGTGGTAGTTATAGGGAGAAAGTTCTAATGTTGGTTGATTCTAAGGGGAGTATTATGAGCATTAAAAGAAAAGGTGTGACAAAGCAATGGTGAGTAGGTACAAATATGAGAATGAGAAAGAGAAAGATGATTCCCTTTGCCATTGATGTCAACAGGGGAGAGAGAACAATGTGAAAAAGGAGAAAAAGGAGAGTGTTAATTGTCACGAAAAGAGTAGCAAGTTGAGAGGGAGAGAAAGAGAAAGGAAATGAGTTGGTGTGAAGCATAGTATTGAGGATGCTATTGTCTTGATGGTTTTTCAAATCATGTGTTCCCATCAATGACAAAGGGGGAGATTGTTGCAAGTATGAGCAGTTAGTGCTGTCATTGATGTCAACATGTTAGCTTGGTGTTGTCATTAGTGTCAACTAGTTGAGTAAAGATGAGGTTCTTGTAATGGTATGAGCTATTTGGTTGAGTTGCTTTGTTGAAGATGATTTGGTTTGATTTGAATATGTGCTAACGATGTCAAGAATATGTTTCTATTGGTTGGTTTCCAAGTACTTTTGAGAAAATTTGATTAATAAAGTAAATAGTATGTTGAGGAGGCATTTTGGTTTACAGAGCAGTGTTATGGTCTTGCTTCGCATTTCCTCTATGTTGAAGATCTATCTTTGTGGTTTGGATATGCTGTTTATAGATGTTAAGATATGTTATATTCTAAATTTTGTGTTTTGGTTCATTATGTAGAGGAAGTTGTGTTCACCAATGTGTGGATTGTGTTTCTGAGTTTTGCAGAGGCATCTGGGAGAAACTATTTTGCTTCACATTTCTCTGTAGATTTGTTTCTAGCTTTGTGAGTCTAGATTTGTGCTTATAATTCTTTTATATTGCTTCAATTCAAGTTGTTCATGGTTTGGTGCTCTGCAAGATGATTTCTTGAGTTACACGGTATGACAAAGTTTTTTGAGTGCTTCATTGTCAATTTCCATCAGGTGAAAGTTGTTGTGAAAGGATTTGTTGTTTTTTAGGTTCTTGTGGATACCTCTAGATAATTTTCAATCTTGGCATGTGGTCTATGAATTATCTTTTGATCATTGAGGAAGTGTGTACTTCAAATTTCATTATGTTAACACAAGTTTGGCTGACTTGGTTGTTTACACTACTTGCAGTTGTGCTTTGGTGATTGTGGAAGTGTAGAGTAACATGTAAGATTAGATTTAGGTCTGATCTCATGTGTGGTGTGGTTCACATTCATTCCTTTCCACCATAGGAATGTTTAGGTCTAGACCTAATTTGACTTTTCTGGGTTAAGGTGAGTTGCTGACCTTGGAGAATGTTCTCAAGGCTAAAGACAATATAAACAAATGTCAAGGGATCATGATTGAGTGTGCATGTGATGGATGTAATGTGAATAACAATGTGATAGAATGTGTGGTGTAGTACAAGCTTTCATGTGTTATATTACTGGATGCAGTGAGAAGAAGGTGTCTACAATTCTTCAGTGTGACTATGAAGGTGTTGATGGTGTTGCGGTGGAATTCTCTATTGCATTGAGATAGTTTTCTCCTTGCAAAAATCTTCTCTATCTTCTTATCTATTCTAGAAATAAGCCTTGGTAGTGAGCCTTTGTTTTTCACTATTGATACTACTTTATATTGTGAGCTAATCATCACCATAGTTTTTCCCTTCTTGGGTTTTTCATGTAAATATGGTGTTCTCTTGTGTTTGATGATGATTTGATTTAGTTTCTGTTATTTACTTTCATGCTTAATCAGCATAACAGTTTAAGGGCTAGTTGAATTGATGTGGATCTAAATGTGTTTGAGGGTTTTGGAATTATAAGTTACAATTGATTCACCCCCCCTCTCAGTTGTCTTGTGCATTCAACAAATGGGAGGGCAAAGGCCAGGGTGCTTGGAGCTTGCAGAGGATCTGGAGCCATATCAGAGTAAACTTATCTAGTTCAAAATGTCCAACATCCCCATCAGAGATGGAAGACATGAGAAGATGATACAGGAGCATCCACGATCAATGGCAATCTTTCATCACCAAAAATATTGTTATTTTAATTTGGTTTGTTTTCAATAAGGTTTATGGGCTTGGGAAATAATATTTTAATTTGAAACAAATGTAATTTCCCTTGGGTGCAATTGTAAATGTAATTTTGGTGGGATTTGACTGATTTTGTCATAAGTGGGGCTGCCAAGAATCTTGGAATTGATTTCCAAGAGGTGGGGCCAGAAGCTTTGCATGTTGTTGCATGTGTGGGTCATTATTATGAAACCAAGTCTTTGTAAAATGGGCATAACTTTCTCATTTCATATCAAAATTGGAAAATTTAAAATGTTCTAGAAATCTAGAAATAAGGCTCACAAAACCCAGAAACCATTTTGAAAATCTAGAAAATTAAGGGAGAAATGATAGGTTGGATGCGACAGGTTTTTCTTGTGGACTTGGAGAGATTGTTTTGAGAAACCAATAATGGTTTTCTTCTCACACAATTTCTACATATTGAGGATTTCTCATTTGGGAGAGAGGACTTTTGGATGAAGATATTTGCATAGCTAGATGCTGCCAGTATGAGTCTAGATTGATGAAGACAAAAATTTGTTATAAGTGTGGATTGTATCTCTCAGAAGCTCATATGCTTCCATATTTTGTAATGAAATTTCATACTGAATAAATATTATTGTGCATATTTCTCTTCTTCTATTTACTATTCCATTTTATTTTTAGCCTTCTTTTAGAGGCTTGTTTAAGTGTTGTGTTGCAGATTTGAATGGATTAGTATCTCATTGTTGCATCAATTGGTGAATTATTATTTCCTTTGCATCAGTAGAGTACCTTACCAAAGTGTAGTTGAAAGTTTGATGTATGATATGGTCTATACTAGATTAGACATTGCCCATGTAGTGGAAATTTTTTCCAGGTATATGTCTAATCCTAGTAAAGTTCATTGGGATACAGTTAAGAGTGTCTTCAAATATTTGTTAGGTACCTCAAAGTATTCCTTGTGTTATAATGGTATTTTAATAGGAAATGGGCATTACCTTAATATTAGAGGTTATATAGATTTAGACTAGACAAATGATGTTGATAGTAGAAGATCCACCAATGCTTATTAGTTAGATGAGTAACAAATAGGCTCTGGTTTCTTTGTCCATTACTAAGGATGAGTATATGGTAGCTACTCATGCTTGTAAGGAATCCATTTTGCTTAAAATATTATGTTTCTAGATATTACTATAAAAAATGGTGGAGTAACAATTTATTGTGACAGTCAGAGTGTGATGTACCTAGCTATGAACTTGAGATTTTATGCCAAAACCAAACAAATTGACATAAAATATGATTTTTTCGTATTGTAACATCAAAAAATGTCCCCTTGGGGACTTTTCCCTCATAAGGTTTAGCTCCCAAGTCTTTTATCTACATTTAGGACATATTACATCATATTTCAACATCCCAATGAGAAAACCCCTAAGTGTCTTGGCAAATAGGACCTAGGGGGACCACTCAAGATAACCCTTGCCAAAAATAGGGGGAGGACTTGGGCACCCGTGCCCTAGTCTTGCCCTATTTTGGGGCACTCCCAATTTTTAGGTGTCAGCTTGTGACCATTATTTGGGTCCTATGCCAACACGCTAAGTTTGAATTATGAAATTCTTGATGGGAGTGTTTCTAATTGCATATAAAAGCATGTTTAGGCATTCATTTGTAAACTAGATGGACATTTTGATTCTCAGGCATTCTAAAAGGTGATTCAAGGGTTTGATTATGTTGCAAGAGCAAATTTGTGTGGTTTATGTGTTTGTATTTGTAGATTTGAGCATCCATCTCCTCATGGCATGGAGAGCTTCTTCCTCCATTAGATCCTCACTACAAGGTGACATTTATTTGTGTTTGTAAGTATTTATCATTTGGTTTTTTTCCTCTACCTCCCAGGGGTACGCACTCTCTATCTGACAACGGTGTTCAGAAGTCATGAATGTCTCTCCAGGGCTTGAATGAGGCAAGCCTCTAAACACCACAATCCCCTCCCAAAGTTTTCATGATTGTAGGTTACAGGTTGGAGTTGTAGACAAAGTGAAGTTATAGGAGGGTACAACAGAGTGTCAGAATTACAAATTAGAGAAGAAAACAACTCCTTGGACTAGGGCACCCGCTCATTAGTCCTCAAAGTTTCGCAATGGGATCTTGACAAAAAGTAGGGCATTAGACTTGGGTGCCTGCTCTTTAGTCCCTAACTTTTCTACCTTGGAACCCCAAAAATAGGTGCATAGTTATTTGTCATTTTACATCTTTCTGTAGCAGTATTTTCTGTTATTTGTTTGTTTGCTATCGTATTTACATAATTAGGGTTTTAAGACATAATTGAGCATACGAGAAGATAATTGGCAATCAAATCATAAAAATCCAAGTTTCCCTACATCACATAGTGACTTAGGGTATGATAGTACATTGCAACTCAACCCTACATCCTTAAATGAAAGGGTGAAAGGAGGATATACACCAAAACTACCAAAAATCAACTATCCAAATTTTACCCTTTAAATTTTGATGAACCCATGTTATTGGAATTATTTGCACCTTGCTGAGTGTTTTGCTTTAGTTTGCATTTATTTTCATTCATTCATGTAGTCATTCATCTTATTGCATTGGAAAATTGATAAAAAATATTGAAAATTTGGAAAAATTGGAAAAAATTGCGTTCTAGGGTTTGTATGTTGCATTAATTAATTTGAATTTCATAAAATTAAAATTTTTTTCATTATATCTAATTTAAATTATAGAAAATTACAAAAATACATTAGTTTGCATTGCATTTTCATCATAAAATTGCTAGGGTTTTGTTGAAAATTGTGAATTTTGCATATAACCTAGTAATTCCAAAATCTAGGGTTTGTAGGTAAAATATTTTTTCATATTTTTATACTAATTTTAGAGGTTCATTCAAATTTGTATTTATATTTAAAAAATTTGTATTTTTGGATAGAAAATTTCAACAAGAACTAGCATTTTCATTGATTTTTCATTAGATTTGCACTTGCATTTTGCATGTTAGAGATGGAAATCATTTTTAGATCTGAGAGTATGTAATTTTCATCATATATCATATTGAAAAAAATTCATACAGCATTATACATCAAGATCTCAAACCTAGGGCTTGAAAAACCTTGATTTTCACTAGATTTGGCCTTATCGACTCTCTAAACTTGCACTATAGGCATGTCGTAAAGAATATTTTTTCACTAATTGGCTGATATCAGGGGTATTGTCTTCTTCCCCTCCTAAAAATCTTCACAACACATTTCTATTGGCCTCTTGTATCAAAAATTTGGTAAAACATTGCCTATTTTTGATATTTTTGTCCTAAGGTTTGGCCTAGTTTGCACTCTAAGCATGTTGTAATAGATTTTATTCTTGTAGGTGATTTATATCACTAATATTATTTTCTTTACCTCCTTAAATTCTTTACAACACCCCTTTTTCTAGGTCTTGGAATTGAAAAACTGTGAAAAATTGCCTATTTTTGCTATATTTTCACTAAGGTTTGACCTTGGGTGACACTATAAGTGTGTTGTGATGGATATTTTGGCATTAGGTATTTTTTATTACTAAAATAATTTTCTTTCCATCATAATTTTTCTCACAAAACCCTTTGTCATGCTCTTTTTACATTAAGATTGGTGAAAAAATCGCATATTTTAGTGCATATTCACTATATTTTGACTTGTCATCATCTTAGATTTGCATAAAGAGTGTGTTGTGAAGGACCTTATTTTTGTAATGGATTGGTATCAGACATATTATTTTCTACCCTTGATCAAAATCATTATAACACCTTTTATTTCATATATTTGCATTGAAAAAGTACAAAAAATCAAGCATTTTAAGTCATTTTCATACATTCTTTTGCACTTGTCTTTTGTACCAAATTTGAAAATATTTTAAAATCTAATTTTACATTGAAAACAATGCAATGGAGCCTTCATGTCATTTTTCTATGGTATCTCTACATGCATTTATCAAAGATCTTGATTTTGACAAATTCCTAATCCTCATGAGTGAACATCCTTTGATATTAGAAGATTTAATCAAATTCATCTCTATGAACACTCATGAGAAAGATGAGAGTGAAAATCCTTTTTCCACCATAGAGTATGATGATGTACCTTCCTCTCATCCCATTGCTCTCCCTGGCCAAGATGTAGCATTAGTGGATGAGAAATGGTCTCTCACATTAAATCCTCTAGGGATGGATGTTGGGTACAATCAAGAGGGACACAATGTTAATTCAATAATCGTTAATAGACTTTATAGTAATATTCCAAAGATGATTGTCTGAGGGGCACTTAGTGCGCCCTCTTGCTTAATGCTGGTGATTATGGTTCAAGGTGTTCAAAATGTGTTACATCAACCACACCACAATGTGATTGCTCACACATACAACACCTGTAATAACAAGAAAAGTAAGTAAGCACTGCATGTGCCTGTCTCTCTTCCATGTTCTCAACCTATACTTCCTCCACCACCTCATCATACTCATAAAATTGGTCAAGAGTATGATCTTGTCGAACAGCTTCGTGCTACTCTAGCTAAGATCTCTCTTTAGGATTTAATACAAACATCACCTACATACCATGGAATACTCAAAGAAGCTTTACAAAAGGTGATTGTTCCACCTGCTGCTAAGCCTAATGATGTAGTAGCCATATTGGATAGTATGCATGTGATAAAAATGGATATACTCTTTCAACCACATGAATTACTGTCAATTGAAGTTCAAACCCAAAATGATCCTCTTGTAATCTTTGTCACAATAAATAAAACATTGGTAAAATGAGTTATGATTGACAATGGATCAGCTCTTAATGTTTGTAGCATTGACTTACTACACCAAATTAAAGCTAACACATCACAAATCAAACTAGACAACATTATCATTCATGGCTTTGATAATGTTGGATGACAATATGTGGGCACTATAACTCTACCCATACAAGTAGGATCTGTGATTGTGCCTACCCTAATTCATGTCATGCCTTGTTCTTTATCTTACAACATGATTCTTGGTAGACCCTAGATCCATGCATTGGGAGCAGTTCCTTCTACTTTACATCATTCAATTAAATTTATAGTCAATGGTAAACTTCATACTATTCACGTTGATCCTGAACCAAATAGATATTTACATATTGAAACACAAAAATTAGTTTACAATCATATGAGCTTAAACAATTTGCGAGGTGATCTATCCATGCCTCTTCCCATAGATAATGTTATGCAAGGCTCTAGAACATTGAATGCACTCTTTGGTGATGATTGGGGCTCATTAGATTTTAATCCTTGCAGTATAGGAGAATATAAAATTAATACCCTTGACACATCAAAAGTAGCATCAATCTCACCTAAGCAATCTTTTGAAGCACCTAAGAAACCTAAAGTCCCCTTGGTCAAGAAATAAAAACAATACTCTCACTTATACCACAAATTATGAGACCTATGAAGCTTCACCATCTTCTAAGGAAATGACATTCCTTTATGGTCGAGCATTTAAAATCCTTTATAACAATTGTGACTATGTAGGTAAGGGATGTGGTGTAAATCAACAAGGGATTCAAGTACCTAGAAAATCTGCTTCAATACATTACTCATGCGGCATTGGAAACAATCCTTTTAAAGAAAAGAAAGCCTCCCATCATCTTACAATTAACATTAATTCAACAAGATCAAAACAATATGATAGATATCCCAGATACGTATGTTCTTAGCGATGGTACCCTAATAGGTAAGTATGTCTAACGCTTTATCTCTATCATGATGTACTTCCCTTGTGATGTGTTATATGTTGTTCAAGCCTCCTGGGATGACCCTTGATTCTCTTGTAAGGTCTAGTATACCAAGAGACTGCCTCTGTTGTGACCTTCTATTTGTATTATCATTCCTCTATATTGCCTCTCTCTCTGATTTCATTGTTGTATGTTGTGTCTTACGAACATAGCATTATGGTTGGTGACTTGGGGGCACCCTCCTACATGACAAAAAATTAGACTTAGTTCCTAATACGATGATGGAGTTGAATTTCTTATCCAATGCTTGTCTATTGGAAGCACTTGTTCTTTCCATGTAGTGATTTTGATGATGTTTTTATCTCATTTACAAATCATAACAATACCAATGCTGTGAATTTTGTTTGTCTTTGAATCTAGCCTTGGTGGTACTTAATTCATAAATCTTCATGATATAGCCCCACGGTTATCCTCAAACTCTTAATTCATAGTATAACTTTGGCTCTTTGTTGTTAATCATATGCATTTAATGTTGTTGTTTATCATGATTATGTAGACACTAACATGTTTCTTGCAAGGATGTGTTTGCGGGAACATTTGGTGATCGTAAAATACATGTCACCTTCAAGGGGCATGGGCTTTGCAAATATCTGTGTTCCCTTGTGTGTTTTCTTCCTATCTTAACGTGCTTGGTATTGATGTGTGATATCAACCATCTTAAGGTGAGGGCATAATAAGGTAAGTTGTCTATTGTAGATGTTAACAATGTGCTTGTCCTCAAGTGCAGTTTAAAGACTTGTACGATGAGTATAACCCACACTTTGAGTTTGTTTGCAATCAATCAATCAATCATTTAAGCTCTCTGCGGAGGTGGAATATTGCATATATCCTTTTTATCTTAAGCCCTCTATCGAGGCGGGGATGGTGTGTTTCTTAGAGCAGATTGCATGATCCTATCATTTTCAAAAGTCCTCTATGCAGGCAAGGAGCAGTTCTATGACTAGCTCAACCCTTAAGCGTGTCTTTAGTGATTGTTGTGGCAAAGCCCATTCATTGTTGTCTTCCTGTAATGTGCCTGAGATGGTGTTGGACCTAGAAATAGGAACACTCCATTGCTTGTTTGTCATGTTTTCTCCATGTCTTCAAAGTGTGTTTTTGGCATGCTTGCTTTGTTTGGTGTGTATGTTGCCCCATATGCAGTCTAAAGACCTGTGTAATGAGTGCATTCTACATTTTGGGAGGTTTTGCATGTCTTGCGTGTGTGTTGCCCCATATGCAGTTTAAAGACCTGTGAGATGAGTACATCCTGCATTATGAGAGGTTTATTTACTTTCCTGTACTTGCATCTACATTTCATATATATGAGGAAAAAAAAGAAAGAAATCATTCCTATATTCTATACATTAATGTGTCTTCCGTGCATTCAATGTATACTTTGTGTTTTGCATGAATGTAACTGTCTTCTCTGTATTTTGCATGCCTGTCATTATCTTCAATGTGTCTAGCATGTCTTCTCTGTGCTTGGTGTGTTTGTGTGTTTGTTGACCATACTTTAATGCATGTATTGGCCTTGCATTTATACATACATTAAAGTGGGGGCTAACCGTAACATCAGAAAATGTCCCCTTGGGGGCTTTTCCCTCATAAGGTTTAGCTCCTGGGTCTTTTATCTACATTTAGGACATATTACATCATATTTCAACATCACAATGAGAAAACCCCTAAGTGTCTTGGTAAATAGGACTTAGGGGGACCACTTGAGATAACCCCTACCAAAAATAGAGGGGGAGGACTTGGGTGCCCATGCCGTAGTCCTTCCCTATTTTGGGGCAGTCCCAATTTTTAGGTGTCGGCTTGTGACCATTATTTGGGTCCTATGCTGACATGGTAAGTTTGAATTATGAAATTCTTGGTGGGAGTGTTTGTAGTTACATATAAAAGAATGTTTAGGCATTCATTTGTAAAATAGATGGACATTTTGATTCTCAAGCATTCTAAAAGGTGATTCAAGGCTTTCATTGTGTTGCAAGAGTAGGTTTGTGTGGTTTATGTATTTGTATTTTTAGATTTGAGCATCCATTTCATCATGGCATGAAGAACTTCTTCCTCCATGAGATCCTCACTACAAGGTGACATTCATTTGTGTTTGTAAGAATTTATCATTTGGTTTTTGCCTCTGCCTCCCAAGGGCACGCACTCTCTATTTAACAACAGTGTGCAAAAGGCTTGAATGTCTCTCCAGGGCTTGACTGAGGCAAGCCTCTAAACACCACAATCCCCTCCCAAAGTTTTCATAATTGTAGGTTATAGGTTGGAGTTGCAGACAAAGTGAAGTTGCAGGAGGGTACAACAGAGTGTTGGAATTGTAGATTAGAGAAGAAAACAATTCCATGGACTAGGGTGCCTACTCATTAGTTGTCAAAGTTCCATAATGGGAAAATCCATTGTACAACAGATACAGGTTCTAGACTGAGCTTCCAGATCTTGACAAAAATTAGGGCATTGGACTTGGGCGCCCGCTCTTTAGTCCCTGACTTTTCTGCCTTGGAACCCCAAAAATAGGTGCATAGTTATTTGTCATTTTACATCTTTCTATATTAGCATTTTCTGTTATTCGTTCGTTTGCTGTCGTATTTACATAATTAGGGTTTTAAGGCATAATTGAGCATAAGAGAAAATAATCAGAAATCAAATCATAAAAATCCAAGTTTCCCTACATCTCATAGTGACCTAGGGTATGATAGTACATTGCAACTCAAACCTAGGTCCTTAAATGAAAGGGTAGAAGGAGGATATACACCAAAACTACCAAAAACTAACTATCCAAATTTTACCCTTTACACATATATATATGGTCAAGGATAATAAGGTTAAACTAGTTAAGATAGTGACTTTAATGAATTTTGCATATTTTTTAACTAAGCCTTTGAGCACAGAGAAGTTTAGATGGTGTTTAGAGTCTATGGGCCTTTTGGCCCCTAGAAATTAGACACTGGTGTTGATACTCCCTTCTTTTCTCTTGCAAGGTGTTCAAAAAGTGGGAGAATGTTGGTAAAAGTATCTCAATATTTCAATTACAAAAGGTGTAATTTTTTCAGTTATAAAATTAAATAAACTCAATTTTTGGGCTATAGAGTTGGATTTTGGAAAAAATAAAAATTTTAGTTTGTTCGGCATTCTTATATGGTGCCCATTATGTAGTTCTCTTCAATCTATACAATTTTTAAAAAAAGGCCCAATCAACCTCCCAAATTAAAAGTTATGGCCTTTGGAAGTTGGGATTCCCCTATTGGAAAATGTAAAAACATGTTAAACACAAAAAAGAGATGTAAGGGGGAGTTGCATGTGTTGACCAAATTATGATACATTTTATGACACATCATAAGGCATCTTTTATTGGAGAAAATATAACCCTAAGATTTGGGTGCCACTTTTGTGTGGTTTTAGCTCATGGTTTTCTAATTACCATTTTAATGATTTCATGTATTATATCTCCTATAAATTAGGTGTTGGTGATGGAGGTTGTGTGAGAGTCTTATAGATGTTGTTAAGTTACCTTTGTTATGGCATAAAATGTGTACAGTAGCATTTTACACTTAGTTTAGCACCTGGTTGGACCTAAAATGTTACCATTTTTAATCAGGACCTATTTTAACACCTTTTTCTACCATAAAATGATAAAATATTGATACCAATGAAGAAACCTGATAGAATAAACTTAGGACTGGACTAATCCCATGGCATTTGACACTCCCCAGAGTTTGTGGGGCTAAAGGACCAGGGAAGCCGAGTGCCCTAGTCTTAGTTGGGATCTTTAGCCCCTCTCTCATGGTGTTGGCTTAGAACACATCCCTAGTTTTTACATGTCAGCTCCATTTGGTTTTATTTATCATTTGTGAGAGGGAACACATATATAAAGGATTTATATGGTTCATTTTACACCTAGATGGATAATTGCAACTTTTCTCTCATGTTTTGATCTTCTATGCTAAAGTGTTCTTCATGCTTGGAAGTGATATCTATTTGTGGATGTTATTGAATTTTGTTTATAGGTCTTGAAGAAAGTTTCAAGCCTTTTTTATAACTCTCCTTGTTGGTATAAGATCTTGAGTTATCCTCATCAACTAGGGTTTCACATATTGTGGTAATCATCATCATTTTCATTCATATTTCTATCATATATTAGAGATCTAACCTCTACCCTCCTAGGGCATGCACTCTTGGATATAATCAATAATATAGTTGAGGTGGAAACACTGACATAGGGTTTGACTAAGGCAAGGTCTTATACACAACACAACTTTTTCCTCTTTTCTTGTGTGTAGGTTGGAGGAAAAAGGTTTCTGAAGATAATTTCTTGGATGAAGACAGAGCTTGTAGGTATAGGTCTGGTGATACGCAAAGATTTTGCTAAACTCTAATTAGGGTCTAAGGAACCCAAGAACCACGATCTTTCGTGTTTCTACTTCTAGATCTAGGTTTTCTTTGCTTCCTAATCTCTATTGTCCTTTCATTTTTCTGATATCTATTTTTGATAGTTAGTTATTAGTAGATCTTTATCTTCTAGGGTTTGGTCATTTGCCCTAGTTTGCTTTCTAGTTGGTTGAATTTGGTTGATGTTTAGTAGTGAAAATGTGGAAGCAAGATAGATAATACAAGTCCTAAACTTTCACCTATACTAAAATATTAGGGAAGCAAAGGGTGATTTTAGGGATAAACCACAGATTTCCAATGTTCCCTTTTCTAATTAATTGTGTCTATGTGACTGTTGAATCAAATTTTGAAAGCTAGTTTTCCTCTCTAACCTTAAAAACCCTAATTTACATATCAAACTATAATAACTCAATCTCTGTCATAGATATTGATGAAACAAACATAGAAATGTAGAGTGGACAATTTTGACATAGTGTACCTAGAAACTGAGGAGCTATTGGACTAGGGTGCTAGTCATCGTGTCCCAAAAGTTTCCTATTGTTAGAATCTTCTGCACCAGTTGCTTCACAACCTCCAGAGGTTCTTGAATCCTAGAAAAATCATCCAATTGGACTAGGGCATGAGTCACCATGTCCCAAATTTCAAATTTTGTCATGACTGTGTCTGTAACATTAACTTTCCTGCAACTCCTTTCCATCGAATCCTGACAAATGCAACCTACACATGTAAAAGGAGGAGAAAAATGTTTGCGTCTATATAGGAGCTTGCCTTAGTCAAGCCCCGTTTTGGTGTTCCCACTTAAAATATAGCCACAAATAAAGATTTGCAGATGTATGTGCAAACCCTAGCAAAGTGTATGCATAAATTCTAAACCCTAGATGTCTCAATCAGGGGAAGATCAACAACTTGCATCAACTCAATGAACAAAACACAACTTCACCTCAAGGATATGAAAGCAATGAAGACTTGTATGAACAAGAAGGTGAATCAATAATGTCCACAAAGATCTCCAAGCTTGATGTTGGAGGCTTCAACCCTTCTCCCGATCATGCAAAATGTGTACAAACCCTAGGAAGAGCAAGATAGTCTCAAGATCTTGATTCCTAATCTCCATCCATTGTCTCCATGATAGCAAATTCAAATGACTTTGAGAGCTTCAACAAATTATTGATTTTCAATGGCAACTTTATAGATTTTTAGCATCAAGTTTGCAAAAGGTTGTCTGTGATGAAATGATTTTCAAATGTCTCTTTATATCCAACCTTAGGAATTTCAAATTTCAAAATAAGATGCGTGAAAAATGAAAATTTGAGAGTGGAATCCTGGAATGCATGGAAGGATCTGACATCCCTCTAAAATTCAAGACTGTAGGAAATAGAGTAGGACAAGGGCTCTAGCACCCAAGTTCAAGCCTTGATTTCCCACTCAAGACTGCTTCAAGGAGGTTAGGGGACCCAAAATCCAAGTTTTCATTTTCTATTTAGCCTTCAATTATTCCAAAATGTGAGATTCTTCCAGTTAGGCCTAAGTCAGTCAGGTTTTGGGAAGGTCTGTAAAAACTAGGTTGAAATGTCACCAAAGGGAAGGAGCTAAACCATGGGGAAATTGTACCATTCCATACAAGAAGACAATTTCCAACATAACATTTAGCCCCCACTTTAGTCGTCATATGACACTACGTGCATATGCAACTAAAGGAAAGTAAATACATTAATCATGAAAAGGATACCTAAAAGGATATTGTAGAGGAAAGAGAAGTGTTGTCACAAAAGAGGAAGAAGCCCCCAAGTCTGTAATCCTGTAAGACCATAAAGTTAGGAACCACAACTTGCAAAGGAACACTTGGCAGAGAATCCAAAATCAAATCAAATGAACCTGCAACCACTGTCAATAAGTTAGTTCATAAACACTAAGGGAGTTGAGTGATGAGACATGATGAGGGAGGAAATTGAAGGAGATATATGCCCCCTTGTTTCTGCTTGCTTAGTCCAAAAAGGGGAAATAAAGAGATATCTACATGCATCAATTTCAAGGGAAACTTGATGAAAAATGTATTGTGAGGGTTGTCTAAAGAAAAAACTCCCAAACACAACACATTGGGGAAGATGGAGAGTGGAACCAAGATTCTGACACAACAAACGACTCAAAGATCCAAGTTCATCAACTCAAGATAAAGGCTCAAGAGTGAAACTTGTTAATTTGTTTGTTTTTACACCTAGATAGTGATAGGATTTCTCATCTACTTAACTATATATAAAGGGAGTCATCACATTTTACTATTCATTTGTTACTTGTCATTGTGTAGAGGAGTGAAGGAGAGGGAAAAGGAGATCGATGATACTGACCTAACGTCCATACTAGCTTTCGCAACTAGAGATGCTCTAAGTCTGGGTGATGGAGAGACAATTTGAGGCTAAGGTAGGTCCCTGATCCTTGCTTGTTCTTCTTGTACTCTTCATTTTTTAGATTTTTGTTACTTTCTGTGTCTTTCAAATGAGAATGGATGAGGGTCCCAATCAAGGGTACCCGAGTCCACCCAAGGTGCCCAAGTCCTCCTTAGGTTCCCTAGTCCACTTGGGATGCCCAAGTCTAACTAAGGCACCCAGGTCCTCCTGGGGTACCCAAGTCTAGAAAGGACAAGGGCCCTAGGGACCAGGCATTGTTCCTTATGAAGTTACATTTTGTTGCTAAGAAATTGATTCAATCTCTACCTATTTATGTCATATAGGTCATCCTAGGGATGCGAGAGCACACAGGAGGTCACTTAATGTCGCTTCTATGTGATCACATTACTACCATGTCAAATGTAGAGAGAGAACATTTACAAGTAGTGGGCCTCTGGTGGGTATATGACATGCCCACAATTAGATTCCATGCTAGCATGTTGATGGCATTGATGGAGAGATGGAATGCGATTACATTGACATTTCATCTACCTATAGGAGAGATGACCATTACACTAGAGGATGTCTTCTTGATCCTTCAACTGCCCATATGAGGAGAGACACTGAGGATCAGAAATTGTCGCTCATTAGAGTACACTTGACAGAGTCAGATGTATTGTATTGACAGGATCAGAAAACCACCAAGAGGAGGGGGTGAATAAGTGGTCTATAAACTTTATTATCTTTTTTTTGCACCTTTAATCCACTACAAATAAAGTTTAAAGAGAACTCAAGAATCCTTCAAACACATATACAATGGTATGAACGAGTATCAAAGTACAAATATAGAGACAATCAAGAGCAATCATGACACAATGTTTATGAGTGGAAAACCCTTAAAAAGGGATTAAAAAACACTCTTGAATCTGCGCTTTATTATGCCTCAATGGAAAAAAAAAAACCTCACTAGTTACATTTAGTGTCTCACTAACACAGCCTCACTGGTAAAACAAAATGTCTCATTGACAACAAGAAATGTCTCACTGACCATGAAATATGTCTTAGTGACATAAACATCAAAGATATATACAAATTAGAGGGTTACTCTATTTCACTATAGCACAACACACCTTATGTCTCCCTTGACAGAATCACAAAAGAATATTACAATGAAGTTGAACTTCTGACCACAACTATGTTATGAAACAATCATGTCAAAACCATATGTAATCTACATATATTCAAAAACACTCTTGTTTTCTTGAATGGTCATTTTCTTTGGGAATGTACAAGTTGAAAAACAAAATAAGCACCAAGAGAACATTATCAAGCATTTAACAATACCTCCTGACAGTTTGCTATTTCAATCAGAAAGAAACCAATGCGACTTACATGGATCATGGTATTAAAAATGTTCAATGCCCTGACACTATATGTCCAACCATCCATACATCCGCTTTACTATATGAAGAAATTGAAGATACTTCAACACTTCATTCCTCTTTATCTTTGCATCATCCACACATTCTCAGAGAAATACAAATTCTCACATTTCTTAGAAAACCTACATCATCCATACTTTTCTCACACAAGTCTCTATTACAGATTCAAATACATCATTGAAAACTTGAAAACTCATTAGAACCAATAATGGTTATTCACAATATAGACATTTCTCACATTCCCTCAAAAGGTCTCAGTGTTATATATGCAAATCTTCAACAACATCTTGCAAAAACATCATACAGGTCTTTTTATAAATTTTCCTAGCCATTTTGTTTGTTGGAAAACCTACTTGCAAGGTAGTTAGGGTTGTTTTACACATTCTACCCATCAAAATTAAACAAGGTAAATAGCCATTGTTGTTTGAAACCATTTTAAATGCCCACCATTGATCAAGGTTTTCGTTTTCCTAATAACTATAAATATGAACCATAGATTTCATTTTGAGCGCTCGACATAAGGATCTTCACCAGAGGAGTTAGTATGTCTAAGAAAAGAAGTTGGTTTTACAATGTTATTAAGGCCCTTCAATGGGTAACTTAAGTGATATGACCTATGACAGCAAGTCAATATTGAATTATAACAAAAGTAATCTTTTAGACCTGATGGCTAGAATGGAATGCATTGGGTATAAATATATAGGGTTTAGAAAGTAGGGTTTTAGATTTTAAGAAATTAAATCTCCATACAACCCTTCTGATTATTATACCACATTGAACCTCAAGCTCTTGTATTATAGAATAAACTCCTTTACACTACCAACATCATAAACTTTATGAGAAAAATTGAGTGCACCTGATCAAACAACTTTGTGAACAAGTCTATACCAAATGAAATGTCCTCACTGCATGGAATAGAGTATTGATCTCCTAATGATGTGACACAATAACACCACAACATCAACCTCACTCAAACAACAAGACAACTTGAATCAAACACAACACCGACTCTTTTCTTTAAGAGAGAGAGGTACTAAATGAATTCTGACAATAATGAATATTAATGACTCCTTTGATCACACTATGAGCTAATCCACCCAACTGGGTTCACTATGAAATTGATGAGATGATCTATACCATGTTCATATCTTAATAATATCATGATCTTAGAATCCTCTTGAAGATGTGAACAACATAAAGGCACATGAAATCATCTTGACATATGAAGACACATTGTGCTCTTGAAGACTAGGTATCACAAAAATCAACATGAACACACTATGAAGATATTGTGCTTGATCAACAACAACACCATTGCCATTCAACAACCTGAGCATGAACATTATCACTATCAAAGCAACCTCAAGGCACAACCTGAACATGACAACACCAAAACATGATTAGAATGAGACATAACCTCCTTTGAAGGACAAGCACATCAACACCATGTGAGCATCCTAACAACAATGACAACTCAACCTAACCTCAACACAACTAAATCTTTGACATCAATGACAAACAATGCCAATGCCAACAAACTCTCCCATTGGCATTGATGTCAACATAAAAAACTTTGCATCCTTGTTCTCCATCATCAAAACAATTGAATGTTGTTCTCCCCCTTTGGCAACAATGACAAAGGGCCCTTGGTTGGAAAATAAGTACTCCCCCTATGAAAAACTCTACACTATCATAACTTCTTACTATTAGAACTTCCCTCTGTTTGAGAAAGATGTGAATGAACTAAGATAAAAACAACATTAAAACATTGTGATTTAAAAGATCAAATAGTATAAAGTTCACAAAAACATTGTCATCAGAGATAGTTACAATATTGATGATTAGTTTGAGTTAGAGTTGAGTTGTCATCACTATCAGGAGATTTGTATGGAGGAGGTATTATCCTTTGCTATCATAAGTGTCCATCAAGGTTGATGAAGTTTGTGTTGGCATCACATTGGTTGGTGTCACAGTGTTAGCTTCATGTTCATCGTTGATATTAGTGTGGAGTTCTTAGTTTGGATTGGTGCCATCATGCCATCATACCTTATCATACATCATAATTTATGCTATCTTCAAAACTTGTCACTGATGTCACAAGTGAATTCACAACATGACAAAGTTCAAATTTCATGTTATGATCAATGGTTGATAAGGTGTTTAGTATGGAATTAATGCTTATATGACAGGATCTTCATTGCTTTATGCTTATTGTGGGTTTAAATTGATGATCTTGTTAATGGTGTTGAAAGCTTGTAAACCTAGTGGAGTAAAGTTCAGTAGTTTTCTTTGATGGTTCATATTCTCATGCCACAATATTAGTTGGATGCCCAAGTTTAATTTGTCACATGATTTTGTCACATGCTCTCAATGAAGTGTCATTGCTTTGATAAAAGGATTGTATTTGCAAAAGGCACATACAAATGAGGAACATGCAGAGGACATGTAGAAGAATATGCTCATTTAGTTCTTGATACAAGTCTATGGAAGGTGTTTTTATGCATTAGGGTTTGTAACCTAAAATCCTAAATGTTCTTTCTACACTCTAAGTATGCATTGTTTAAAACCTAATTTAGCTATCATTTCTATAATGAACTTTTTATTTTAAATCATAGCTGACTTGCTATAACAAGTTAGTCACTTATAGTGACCTTTTGGGGGGTTATTAAAACATGTCAGCTAACCGGCCCTCTTTTAAGGACACTGGCTCTTCAAGTCACCCGAGTGCCCGTAAAAGATCAAATGTTCAGATTTAATTTTTTCATAGGCATGAATCTAAGATCAAAGGTTACGTTTTAAAGTTAGTTCAAATTGTAATGGATTTTCTTCTCCCTTAAAATTGATAGGTGGTTTCTTAAATGACTCTTCAATTGCCTTGTTCAGATGTCGAAAAGACTTAGAAGGCCATGGAAATTAATTTAAAAGGGTTGTGTCAATGTTGTTAGTACTTTGGTGAGTGATTTGAGTTCACAACAGTGAGATATTTCACAAAAAAATGGTTATAATGTTTATTTTTGAATATATATTGTTGGTGTGTACAAAAGAATGATACAAAGTTAAAGGATAAGGCATGAGTTTGTTTGAAGATAGATATCAGGTGAAGAGATTATATCATTGACTAAATCTGGTAAGGAAAGAATGTGATGTTCTAGGTGTAGTTTTCTTTTTGTAAAGGCAATATAGTGTTCTTTCTATAGTGGTAATGGTGTTATAGTAATCAATGAAAACTGGTTTGACAGAGAAGCTTGTGGTTCCTTATCTGAGAAAAATGGTGAAGATGTTGTATAATCAGAGATGATTATATCCTTAGGATGAAGGTAAATTTGACAAGGCTGTAGCATAGATATATGATAGTAGAGTGTGATATTTTTTTAGACATTGAGATGAGCATACTTATGTTAAGATTTTCATGTATAAACAAGCATTGGTGCAATAGGATTTATGTATGTTGATCAAGTTGACATTGGAGGTGCATTTGAAAACATAGTGACTTACAGAAAGTGGAAAAGATAGTGGTTTATAGTGAAATAGAGTGTCCCTCTGGATCTTTCATTTTCATTCAAATTAGTGATGTGTATCTTGTTTTTCCAGTGAGGCTAAGTTGCTAGTGAGGCATCTTGTTTTGATAGTGAGGATGATTTGCTAGTGAGGCATTTTGATTTGCCGGTGAGGCCCATATTGTATCCAGTGAGGATTGGCTAGTGAGGCTCAATAAAATCTATCATAGTGGCTTTTTAGCCTTCCAAGGTTTTCCACTCAAATCACTTGTGTCATCTCTCTTCTTGATGTTGTGTCTTATGATTAATCATCTTTGTTCTTAATGTTATGCTCAATTGTACTTGTTATGGTGATATCCAATATCCAATGTCTAATTGATTGATGTTTTAGATCTCTCTACATTATAAACAAGTGTGTTAAAAAGTGAAAAAGTTTGATTTCCCATTAGACCACTAATTTACCCCCCCTCTTAGTGGTCCTACACTCTAATAGTATTATACTAGAGGGTTATATTTGATAGATTAAAGCCTGGTGATATCATCTAGAGACCATATCATGGTTGCATATCATGGCCAAGTGAGTGGAGTCAGCTAGCGAGGATGCAGAGGGATTGACTGATGGCTAGTCACCTCGATCACATTGTCTCATGCTTTTATTTTGATCGAGTAGCACAATAGTTCAGATGCCAATAGGATGTTCCCATGATGCACTTGAGCTATTTGTGCTCTGTACGTAGTGCAGTCAGAGTGAATAGCACCAGACGACTGATGATAGTAGATGTACCAATTAGTTATGATGATGGTCCAGAGGATGCAAAGTTGATATCTGATGCAGATGACATTGGAGTGACCCAAGCGTATTAGACATGGTGGCAGACAGCATGACCTACTCCTATCTATCCACCTGGTCACCACATAGGTGATCCTTGACCTTGGGCCAGTCATGGGATAGAAACAAAGATGGAGGATGACATCAATGATCTAGCTAGGTATTATGACTTAGATTATGATTAGAAGGATGAGGACATGGACAAGGGAAAGGTCAACTTGAGGTACATCTTTAGGGTGAGACCACGGTGAGACTAGTAGGAGCTAGACATTGATGAGGAGAGTGATACCCAGTCTTAGTTGAGTGCTCGAGTTCCCATGTCTGTGGATGTGAGGGGATTGAGTCAGTGTGAGGAGGGTGAGTCCAATAGGTGCATGCCCCCACCTTCAACAGTGACTGCAGACCTTGTGACACCATCATCTATCCAAGATCCATCTTGGCAAGATGGAGATATCAGTAGGATGCTTTATGTATTTAGATCCAATTGTTTATGATTATCTATTTGTTTAATTGTTTATGATATCTATATGAGGTATTGATATGTAATGTGTTTCTATTTTGCAGTTGGGATAGATGTATGGTGTGACTTTGTGGGTTGTGTCATAGTAGAGAAAGTACCATCTAATGTGGCTGAGCATCGAGTGCATACGAGGTATTCTTCATAACTGTTTGTAGGGTGACATGCAGAGATCTTCATGTCGTTTATCCAATACAGATTGTCAATAGAGGAGATTTTGGATCAGTCTTCCTAGAGAACCAAGCATATGGAGGTAGAGCTCTATGCACTATGAGAGAAGACTGTAGTAGTATTTACACCTGTGAGAGATCTTATCATTGGTGAGACCTCATCGGTAGAGTTACGCTAGACTAGAGATGATAGGGACAAGATCCAAGAAGAGCTAGAGAGAGCTATCTTTGAGAGAGACTACTATTAGCAGATGTACCAAGATACACATGATGGGGTGCTAGGACTAAGAGGAGAGTTCAGGGGGTTACAAACATGGTGTGCCTCTAGGAGTCACTCATGGTCCATAGCCACACATGGTCAACCCTCTGTCACATGTACACCATGAGGTTCCAAGGGTACAGGTAATAGGGGTTCAGCTATGTGATGTATAAATTTTGTACTACAACATCCCATTTTACTATATGCGACAATTGACTCGGATGTATAAAAATGATGATGATATATATATGATATTTTCTTGTTATTGTTTCTAGCTGTTGTCTAATCTATCACATGTGATTTATGTAAAATGCAACTAGTGATAAATGTAAAATGCTTATGTGGAAATATGATTAATGCTAATGTGATACTAAAATAATTCTATGCAGAACATATAGTAGAAGTACCATGACTAATGAATTTCACACATAACCAATTGTAAGGTGGGGATATTTACCAACTAAAAATAATACCCAAAAAGAAAAACATATTGCATAAGTAAGATAATCAACCAATAATGGTTTCCAAATATCCATAAATCATATAATGGCAAGAATTCATGAATGAGAAAAATGATCCATATACTAGAATGGATTACAAATCAGTTTACATAAACCTGACTTGGTGTTACATTACATATGTTTCAATGTTACACAAAGAAAAACTATCATCAAGATATCCATGAATCATATTACAATTACAAATTGGCAATGAAGCCATACAAAGAACAAATATCATATCAATAATAATATCTAATCTCGGTTGCCTCGATCCTCTGTTCATCTGCGAACCAAATCCAAGAGAGTGGTTGAGGTGCTTTTTCCACCCAACCACAAAGTACTGAACTTCCCTAGGTTTCTTCATAATTTGAAGAAAGCACCAACCCCACATAAGGAGCCTAGCAACTTGGAACGGTGTAAGAAAGAGGGAAACTCTCGATGCATGCTTGTTGCATGTATGCATCCTAATACTAGAATGACATAAACTCTTGCAAATAGTATGTGGCAGAGACTACAAAGTTCAAGGCTTTTAAACAAATCCATCTGTTTCAATGGTACAGTAGCTTGGCCAAGCATTTTAAGTAAAATGATAGTTTTAGAAAAAGTAAAACTATCATCTCTGGGAGCCCACATTTGGCATCATGTCCCGAAAGTTTGTACTTTACCAAAATACATACAACACACTTTTCCTATGTTTTATTTTCCATAACCAAAATATCTATATTTCAAAATAAAAACATTATTTCCATTGATCAAATGATTTCACTAGTTTGCATAATGAAAATTTTACTATTTTTCCCTTATTTTATCTCATCTATTTGAAGATCTACTAGATAAACATTATGCATTTCTTTCATAATCAATAATTTAGATATACTACTAGTTTTTCCAATTGAAATGAAGAAATAACATTTATCAAGAATAATTCAAAAGTTTCTACAAGTCTTTCTCATTAATGCAAATAAAAAGAATATTTCTTTTTCTGCAGAACAATGAATCCAATTATATATATATATAAATAATTAAGTTATCATTGATAAAATGAATATAGTTATAAACCATTCTATTTCCAGACAATTGATTGTATATATATATAATTAAGTTATCATTGATAAAATGAATACAGTTATAAACCATTTTATTTCTAGACAATTGAGTTTACAATCAATTTATATATATATTACTATGAAATAATTGATTTAGTCATTATATTTTTTAGACTAAGAAATACAATCGAAACATTTACATTGATTATCGTCATAAACCTTTCAATTTCCAAATTATAAAATTACTTTGCAAAAGAAATGGAATTCATATAATATTGATGCTCATTCAATTAACAATTAAACTAAAAACAATAATAAAAGTTTATTTCATCATATTCATTTCTAACTACCAAAATATATGCAATATATATTCATAATATATATATATAAATATATATATAGATATATATATATTTATTTACATTGAAAATAAACAAGAGAAAATTTATATAGTCATTCTAATTTCAGACAGTAATCTTTAAGTTATAAGTTGATATAAAGAACTTTTTTGGCTTCTATAATGTAAAGATATAGTTATTACATTATAAAGAATTTTAGCTGCATTGAAATCAATTTCGGTCCATTGTGATATATATATATATATATATATATATATATATATATATATCACAATGGACCGAAATTAATTTCAATGCAGCTAAAATTATTCAAGAATCTCATAATTATTGGAGTGAAATACAAAATGTTTAAAAGATTTAGAACTCAGATTTAATGGCGACTGTCCCCAAATGGGGTCATAGTCCCTTAGGGACTATGGCTCCATCTAAGGAAGTCGATTCCCTCTTCTACAGAGTACGGCCTATGGCCAGTAAAACTAAGTTTTATTCAACTAAAATGCAAGACAACGATGTCAGATATGATACATTTCTATCATTATAAATTAAGAAATAAAACATTTTAGATATCATATGCTACTTTTAATGTATAACATGCAAAGAAACGCTATCGAATATCCTATGTTTCATTCAGTATAAATTTCAATAAAATAAACGATGGTAGATCTATACAGTTGATCAATCTATCTAAGGAAATGTAATTCGATTCAATACAGAAATTGTTTGATTCAATACAATCTACTAGAAGTTTTTCTTCATATATAAATATATATATAGAAACAAAACATTTATTTAACAATCTATAGCTAGTAACCTAATAATTAATAACAATTCAGACAGGGAAATCATGCATAAATAAGAAAAGATTCAACACAAAATAATAAAAAATGAAACTAAGATTTAATAAGAACTTGGGAAATTCATTCCTTAATGAAATTGCATGTTGGATTCCTACAGAAGCTTCCTTGATCTAATTTAATTTCCCATTTATGCCTAGAAAGCTTTCACAATTTCCTTTTGTTTGGAATGCAATTACGAAGATGATGATCCCCTCTTTTTGAGAATGCAAGATGTTAAATAGAAGTTTTGATGAGTAAGAAATGAATTACAACTCCTCTTTTCCTCTTCCTCAAGTGTTTTGTTTTCCATAACTTCTCTTTTTCCTCATATAAGTTTTTGTCTCAAAAATACATTTTATTCTATTTCCAGTTCTAAAAATATTGAAAAATAATTCACATATTTATCACAATAGAATATGAGTATTCTCTAAATAAAACAAATTAAATTACTAAATCAATTATTCTATTTTCTAAACACTCATAATATTTAAATAAATAATCTAATTAAATTACCATTAACTAACTATACGTTATATAATTCAAATAAAATAAAAATGCAATTTAAATTAAGCTATTAAATCATTCAATATGCAACATATGCAGCTACATGACATTATGTGAAGTGTGTGAAATTTATCCATCCATCTTAACCCTACCAAGATGCTAATCTCCTTTACCTCAACCACCTCTTGTCTTTGACAACCTGCAACTCATAGTAAACTCCAATTTCTCGTTAATAGATTAGTAATCCAAATTATCGAAGCATAGCTGAAGCATTACTAACATGAATATTACATTTATTTCATTACATCTTTTCATATTAAAAAATAACAATTATTCATCTATCTGCATATAATTATTCATGAAATATTTCCATTTAAGTTAAACTCAAATGTATCAAAATTTGAGATGTGACATCCTTTTCACCTTAAAAGAATCATCGTCTCAATGATCAACTTAACTGAAGATAAAATTTCATACCTCTTTAATTTTGTTTTACCTTAAAGTTAAAATTGGTCTACCTGACAATGTGCCATTGCTCCAAGCACTTGTTTGTTCATAACTGCAAAGATTCCTCTATCTAACATTCATTCACTTGCACACATCGTTAACATGTCATTGTTCATCAAATAGACAAATAAAATCATACAAGTTAAATCTTATTCATATCCCAAACATTTTCATAAAATAAAACATTTATGTTCAATTTTGCATGAGACAGCATAACAATTGCCCTTAAGATGAAAAACAAGCATCCCATACTACTTGTTGTCATCATTGGCAATCAAAATGTCTCAATAACATAAATATCACAATTTACAACAAAGTCTTCAATAAGATCATAGGTTTTCAACATGTAAGAAGATCATTACATGATTAGTAAGATCAAGGATAAAAGTTTATCATAATTTCAATAATAATTTCAATGGTGCCATATCCATCTATTTCAATGGTGCAATATCCATCTATTTCAATGGTGCAACAAAGTATGTTAATCAATATAAACAATCACACACATGGTCCTACTGCCAATACAAGCATATATCCGATACATGGTACAACTACCACCCAATTCCATACAAGTAACATATGGTACTTTTGTCAGAGCATAATCAAAATATCAGCACAATCAATGAAGTTATAAGGAAAAATAATTTTACCACCAAAGCACACCAAATGAGCCAAATATTAGTCCATCATATTCATTAAAAAGCACATCCAATGGAAATCATAACATACTTTCAAGAAATCAATTCTTCTAACCATCATGCATACAACTCCTTTGAGACTACACCACTCCATCGTTCCACTATCACTGCAATGAAAAGAAGCTCTAACCCAAAAAGCACAACAACATGTTAAGTCCATAAAAACTTAGGATCACAACTATGCTAGGATAACCTTTCAAGCTCTCAACTAAGTTTAAGGAGACTCACAAAGCTATCATATCTACTCTTAAGGAAAAAAATTACAACAAAAGATTATTCTCTCAACAGTCCTTCTTCACAATAAAAGAATTCAAGGATTAGGTAAGCTAACTCAAAAGGTTATATGCACTATTACCACATGTCTCAACTCTAGACACAGTTTCCCTATATGAAATACTTCCTCACGCTCCACTCCTAAAAGAGAGGGTTTCTTTAAAATTCTAACACTATACTACCAAAACTAGGACCAACCCAACATATTCTTAGAGGAAAGAATCTGATCACACCTTCTAATGAGGTAAACACTTATATAAAGCAAGGCTTAGCAACTTGTTACTCACTAGGAGCACATCTAAGATGACATCAATGTACCAACAAGGAGCAAGACTACTCCACCTTGCTACCATTTCCTCAAACTAGGATAGACCAAAATGTCTTACAACACAACTTGATCACAAATTCATGATCAACTAAGATACACAAGGCTTCTTCATAGCCTAACACTGAGTATCCATAAAATGGAATACAAAAGACGACTTATCTCATCCAGTATCAAGCTATAAAACCTCCAACTTCTAAGAAGAAATTCCTGAAGCAACTTGGTTTCCAAGGTTGACATTTAAAAAGACAACTATAATACCATAAATATCTATATACAATACATGGTCATGCACTAACTAAAGATCCATCATACCCTATATTATGTCAAAATTGAAGGTAGTTATGGAACTTACATACAACATGATACACTCTACCAATGCTAAACACTAAGGCATGGCATCGTGTTCAAGATCAACATGAACAAAATAAGCAAGAACAAATAAAGTTGGTGGACTAAGCCAACATTAGGCTAATTAAACTAAAACCAAGATTTAATCCCAATGTGTTCTCTACACAGTCATAAATTTACATTTAGTTCATACAAGAATACATCAAGTGATCCACAGAAACATAAAACCATTTCTGAATATTTCACACAATAGTCACTTCCACTTATCAACAAACCAAGGAATTTAATCTATCATAATTCTAGCAATACACACATCAAGTACTAGTTTATTCTCTGCATTCTACTCCCTTATACAATCCATCAGAGGCCCATCATGGACATGATAGAGAACATAACAGGACACATGATCAACAGTTAAAATCTTCAAGCATAGCCACCAATAATAATTAAGTAAATAAAGTCCAAAGAAAATAAAATCAAATTCAACAATAAAGTATAAAAATACATGCAATTACAATAGTAAATAAAATGTGATCATCAAGGTCATAAGATAAATAAACATCAATTTTGATGGCTATACTTTTTCATAAATAAAATAAAACAATTAAAAAAAATTCAAAATTAGTCCTTAGAAAGTCAAATAAAAATCAATATTCATAAGTTTCACATTACAAGAACTATGTGACTAATTCTAGCCACTACAAAGGGAGTACAATGCTACACTACACCTAGATCCAAGGTGAGTAAGAGAATAAACTAAACAACAAATCTTCCAAGATTCCAATCACGTCTATACCATAATATAAATTCTACGAACATCATTCAATGATGCCAATCAACCGTAAGTTGCATACAATCACTACATAAAAACATACACAGTTATCTGCTAGCAACCAACCAACAATCAAGACAAAGCTGAGACAAAATTAGGTTTACAACTAAGATATCTAAGCACATCAATCTTTCCAACATGCAGTGGTTAACACTTCTTATCAATCAAGGACTCACTAATATAACATATGGAATAAAATAGGAGGAAGGATTAGGTTGGGATTAAGCAATTACCCAATGTTCCTTTCACAAGATTCTAAACTCCTCCACAACATGATGACAAACATACTAAATGCATACAAGAGACAGAAAATCATAATTCAGGTCACAAGATGAAGGGATTTTAATACTTCAAAACATCACAAGGATTATACAAAAGGCCCTCTTCACAACCCCTTTTTCTCTTTAACTCTTGAAATAATGCATATGAAATAATTACACCCAAGTTCCCATATGAATACTAGGCAAAATGCAATATAGGAATAGAAGTCATTACCCAAATGATCTATTCTAGCAATGTGATGCAACAATATCTATCTTACAACCGCATAATTAATCCATACATGGGAACATGCTCTCAATAAGGCAATGTAATATGCATATCAAACAAGCATTACCAGTCTCTATACAGAGGCAAGCATTACGAGGATATGCTACCCTTGTACACAATAAGGTTCATTAATATTCAAAACATCCTCTTGTCCATATACAATGCATAACTTCTAAAAGAATAAACCAAGTCTAATCACACTCGAAACATGATATTTACTTTCACACAAAGGTCCTCATAACTCCACCATCATAGGTGGTTACACAAGGACAAACCTAACCCTTCAGAGGTCACTCAGGCACTTTCACATAGTGCAAAGACTCATGCCCAACACTCAAGGCGTTAAGAAGGAAAAATACCCATAAGCAACTTCTTGGAAAACATCAAGGTTTATTTAACCCATAATAATGTATTACTCACCACACACATGCGAGGATGACATACAAAAGAAGGCACATGCTACTTACTACATGCCAACACTCAAGGACCCACACATGCTCAAACAAACTGAGAAACACACACCCCAGAGCTCCCAATGTTAGAATTGTGCTCTAATACCAAATGTAAGGTGGGGAAATTTACCAACTAAAAATAATACCTGAAAAGAAAAACATATTACATAAGTAAGATAATCAACCAATAATGGTTTCCAAATATCCTTAAATCATATAATGGCAAGAATTCATGACTAAGAAAAATGATCCATATACTAGAATGGATTACAAATCAGTTTACATACACCTGACTTGGTGTTACAATACATCTGTTTCAATGTTAAACAAAGAAGAACTATCATCAAGATATCCATGAATCATATTACAATTGCAACTTGGCAATGAAGCCATACAAAAAAAATATATCATATCAATAATAATATCTAATCTCGGTTGCCTCGATCCTCCGATCATCAGCAAACCAAGTCCAAGAGAGTGGTTGAGGTGCTTTTTCCACCCAACCACGAAGTACTGAACTTCCCCGGGTTTCTTCATAATTCCAAGAAAGCATCGACCCTGCACAAGGAGCCTAGCAACCTGGAACGGTGTAAGCAAGAGGGAAACTCTCGATGCATGCCTGTTGCCTATATGCATCCTAATAGTAGAATGACAAACTCTTGAAAATAGGATGTGGTAGAGACTACAAAGTTCTAGGCTTTTAAACAAATCCATTTGTTTCAATGGTACAGTAGCTTGGCCAAGTATTTTAAATAAAATATCTATATTTCAAAATAAGAACATTATTTCCATTGATCAAATGATTTCATTGGTTTGCATAATGAAAAGTTTACTATTTTTCCCTTATTTTATCTCATCTATTTGAAGATCTACCAGCTAAACACAATGCATTTCTTTTAGAATCAAGAATTTAGATATACTACTACTTTTTCCAATTGAAATGAAGAAATAACATTTATCAAGAATAATTTGAAAGTTTCTACAAGTCTTTCTCATTAATGCAAATAAAAAGAATATATCTTTTTCTGCAGAACAATGAATCCAATTATATATACATAAGAAAAAATATATATATTAAAGAAAATATATAGATACTATATAATTTAATTTGACAATTGAACCCAATCAGCATTGTAGTTCTATTTTTCATATTCATTTCCAATAAACACAACAATACAATATATATATATATATATATATATAAGTTATCATTGATAAAATCGAATACAGTTATAAACCATTTTGTTTCCAGACAATTAAATTTACAATCAATATATATATATATATATATATATATATATATATATATATATATATATATATATATATATATATTTCTATGAAATAAGTGATTTAGTCATTCTATTTTTCAGACAATAAGAAATACAATCAAAACATTTACATTGATTACCATCATAAACCTTTCAGTTTCCAGATTATAAAATTACTTTGCAAAAGAAAGGAAATTCATATAATATTGATGCTCATACAATTAACAATTAAACTAAAAACAATAATAAAAGTTTATTTCATCATATTCATTTCTAACTATCAAAATATACACAATATATATTCATAATATATATATAAATATACACATATATATATATTGAAAATAAACAAGATAAAATTTATACAGTCATTCTGATTTCAAATAGTAATCTAAGTTATAAATTGATATAAAGAACTTTTTAGCTTCTAGAATGTAAAGATATAGTTATTACATTATAAAGAATAGAGAATGTTATGCATTTGTATATATATATATATATATATCACAATGGACCGAACTTGATTTAAACGCAGCTGAAATTATTCAAGGATCTCATAATTATTGGAGTGAAATACAAAATGTTTAAAAGATTTAGAACTCAGATTTAATGGTGACTGTCCGCAAATGGGGTCGCAGTCCCTTAGGGACTGCGGCTCCATCTGGGGAAACCGATTCCCTCTTCTACAGAGTACGACCTATGGCCAGTAAACCTAAGTTTTATTCAACTAAAATGCAAGACAACCATGTCAGATATGATACATTTCTATCATTATAAATTGGAAATAAAACATTTCAGATATGATATGCTCCTTTCAATATATAACATGCAAAGAAAAGTTATCAAATATGCTATGCTTCACTTAGTATAAATTTTAATAAAAGAAAACGATGGTAGATCTATACAGTTTGATCAATCGATCTAAGGAAATGTAATTCGATTCAATACAGAAATTGTTTGATTCAATACAATCTACTTTTCTTTTTCCTCAAATAAGTTTTTGTTTCAAGAAAATGTTTTATTCTATTTCCAGTTCTAAAAATATTGAAAAATAATTCACATATTTATCACAATAGAATATGATTATTCTCTAAATAAAAAAAATAAATTACTAAATAAATTATTCTATTTTCTAAACACTCATGATATTTAAATAAATAATCTAATTAAATTACCATTAACTAACTATATGATATATAATTCAAATAAAATAAAAAATTAATATAATTAAACTATTAAATCATTCAATATGCAACATATGCAGCTACATGACACTACGTGAAGTGTGTGAAAGTTATCCATCCATATTAACCCTACCAGGATGCTAATCTCCTTTACCTCAACCACCTCTTGTCTTCAACATCTTGCAACTCATAGTAAACTCCAATTTCTCGTTAATAGATTAGTAATCCAAATTATCGAAGCATAGTCGAAGCATTACTAACATAAATATTACATTTATTTCATTACATCTTTTCATATTAAAATATAACAATTATTCATCTATCGACATATAATTATTCATGAAATATTTCCATTTAAGTTAAACTCAAATGTATCAAAATTTGAGACATGACACCAATATTCTATGCTCAGATCAGTTGATACAAAGGTGATCTTTCAAGAGAACATATTTAAAAAAGATGCAACAATGATCAACTGAAAAAGATTCTATGTTAAATGAATTAAGACAATATAATCTTATCTTATCAAAATTGAAGTTAAACTACTAATAATTTTTCTCTAAAGAAACATCTAACATATAATCTTAAGCATAAAACTTCTTGAGATGCACTACATTAATAGGTTCTTTAAGTGACGTACCTTTCTCATCAACTAACTTATATGCTCCTAATCCAAAGGATTAGTAACAACATAAGCTTTGAGCTAGTTAGGGATGAACATTCTTTTTTCTCCAAGAGGTGCATTTACATTGTGTTGATTCTCATAAAGTACCAAATCTCCAACGTCGAATGAATGATGTATAACATGTTCATTATATGATCATTGTATACTTTTCTAATGGGCCTTAAGATGTTCAAGAGTGTTAATATGATGTTCATCCAACACCTCAAGTTGTAATTTCTTTATTCATTACATGTCATCATCTATGACAACTCTCAAGGAGACTATTAATAAAGGAATTTTGAGTTTTAAGGGCATTACTACATCAACGCCATAAACAAGATTGTACAGGGTGGTCCTAATATCTGTACGAATGCTTGTTCTATAAGCCCATAACATATAGGACAATTGAGTCTGCCAGCTTTTCTGATGCTTGTTAAGAGTTTTTTATAGGATTTGTCCTATAACTTTGTTTGAAGCTTCTGCTTGGCCATTTGACTGAGGATAATAAGGCGTAGAGAAGCGATGTTGAATATGATATTTTTCCAAAAATTTCTTGACATCCTTGTTCTTGAATGGCGTGCCATTGTCAAAAATGAGGGAGGAAGGAATGTTGAATCGAGAGATAATGTTATCTTGTATGAATCAACAAATTACTTCGGTTGTCATGGATCGTAAAGGGATAGCTTTGACCCACTTCATAAAGTAATTAGTAGCAGTGATTATAAAAGTATGTCCTTGAGAAGAAGGTGGAGATATTTTTCCAATTAGATTCAAGCTCCAAATAGAAAATGGCCAAGGTGAGACTTGGGCACAAAGTTCCTGGGCAGGTGCTCAGATTAAGTGTTGATGTTGTTGACATTGTAGGCACTTTTTGACATAACTGAAGGAATCTTGTTCTATGTACTACCAATAATATCCCATATGTATTAGTTTTTGCACTAGTGATTTTCCTCCAAAATGCCCTCCCACAAGCACCAAAGTGAGCTTCTTCTAAAGCTATCAGAATCTTTGAATTACTTAAGCATCGAAGCAAAACACTATTATACCTTCGTCTATAAAGAACATTCAACAATATGATATAGCATGCTACAATCTTATGTAAGTGAATTCGAGTATTCTCATATTTTGAATTAGGCATAGTTCCATCATGCAGATAATTGAAAATATGGGAGAACCATTCATCTTGATTTATATTACAGCATAGTTTTGAATTCACAATTATAGAATCATCTACAACTGGTGTTTTGATATCATGGATAATAAAGCTAAATTTATTATGAGAATCGTCAGGGGATATAAGAGAAGTTGCGCTTGCCATTGCATTTGCATGTCGATTATCTTTCCTGGGAATAGTATCTATTGTAAATGATGTAAACAGTTTTAATAGAGATAGAGCAAGATCATGATATTGAGATAACTTATCTTGTTTACCTTGATATGATCCATTTATTTGTCACACTATAAGCTGTGAATCACCATATATAGTGAGGTTTTTGATGTTTAAAGACAAAGTGGCACGAAGTCCGACAATGAGAACTTCATACTTGGAAACATTGTTCGTGCATGAAAATTCTAGATAGTAAGACATAGGGATCATCTTACCTGAAGAAGGTATCAATATGATACTAGCACGAGAGCCGGTTTGACATCTTGATCCATCAAAGTATAATTCCCATTCGTCTTCTTTATCAAGAGCTAAGATTTGGTCATCAGGAAATGTATCTGCACTTTGTATAGTAAAAGGAGAGGGTGCCTCAACTAAATGGTCAGCTAATGCTTGTCCTTTAATGGCCTTTTGAGAAATAAACTTAAGATCAAATTTAGTTAACAACATAACCCATTTAGCAAGATGCCCTGACAAATCAGTTTTAGCAAAAAGATGTTTCAAAGGGTCAAGTTTCACCATGACATGTACTTCAGCGGTTAAAAGGTAGTGTCTAAGCTTTTATGTTGTAAACACTAAAGCTAAGCAATGTTTCTCAATAATAGTGTATCGCAGTTCAAAATCAAGAAAGGTTTGACTGATATAATATACAACACATTATTTTCCTTCAGTGTTATGTTGTGCTAACAAAGCTACCAGAGCATCATTAGATCCTGAGGTGTAAAGGATAAAAGGTTTACCAGACATTGTAGGCTTTAAAACAAGAGGTTTAGCAAGGTAACTTTTTAAGTCCTCGAAAGCCTTCTGACAATCTAAATTCCATTAAAATTTTGAATCCTTTTTTAGTAGTTGATTAAAAGGGCGAGTCCTATCTGTGAGTTGTAAAACAAACCAGTGGATGGCCTATATCTTCCCTTGCAAACTATGAAGTTGAGATACATTCTTAGGTGTTGGCATATTAACAATCACATCAACTTTTTTTGTCTACTTTAATACCATGATTTGAAACTATAAACCCCAACAGTTTTCCACTGTCTACACCAAATACACATTTACAGGGATTTAATCGCATGTTATATTTCTTTATTCATTCAAATATTTGTCAGAGAGTCATGGCATGATCCTGGTGATGAATAGACTTCACTAAGATGTCGCTAACATAATCCTCTAGGATATTGTGCATATAGTCATGAAATATAAGGGTCATGGCACGTTGGTAGGTAGCTCTTGCATTCTTAAGTCCAAACGGCATGACCAACCAACAAAAGATTCCCCAAGGTGTTATGAAATCTATTTTATATTGATCATGAGGGTTTATAAAGATTTGGTTATATCCTAAAAATCCATGCATGAAGGGAAGTAATTCATGGCTAGCTATAGAATCAACAATCATATTAATGTTTGGGAGTGGAAAGTCATCTTTCAACGATGCTAGGTTTAAATCTCTAAAATTGGTACACATTCGAAGGCAGCCATTAGGTTTTAAAGACAACCACTATATTCGAAATCCAAGGTGAATAATCAATAGGATGGATAAAACTGGCTTGTAAGAGCTTTTCTATCTTAGCTTTTACAAGTAATGGAACTTTAGGATTCATTTTACAAACCTTTTGTTTAAACAGTTTATCGTCTGGTTTCAAGACGATATTATGTGTCACAATCTGAGGATCAATACCAAGCATATTCGAATAATGCCAAGAAAATAATTTAGAAAATTCATGTAATAACTTGGTTATTTATTCTTTCTCTTCTGTATTCGAACAATCACCAATAGGGATAACATTTTTAGTGTTCTCTTTCTCCATGAAGACATCAACAGTCTTTCCATTAAGTAGAGTATTGTGGTCTGGGAGATTGAGAGATCGTGATAAGTCTTTTGTTTGATCTTTAGATATCAAAGAATTGCTTATCATGCTAGAAGACTTTCCAAAATATGCATCATTATCTAGATAATAAGGCAATTCACATTTATGATGGTAATGGGGAATATTATCATAAGCACCCAAGAATTCAATTATTGCATCATTTGTCAAAAATACATTGAAAGGGATTTCTCCTGGAGGACAGTTGGTGTCAATTATCTTAGGGAAGATCAAATTAAGCATCAATATTGTATTTACATTGAGATTAGGACACTGACAGGCTTTAGATTCCCTAAAAGTGTTATATCTAATACCACTTGAGTAATGTTGCAAAGTAGATTCTATAGGGACATTAATTCCTTGTTGATTAATACTGCAACCCATACCTACATAGTCACAGTTCTTATAAAGGATCTAAAATCATCAACCATAAAGAGAAGCCATTTATTTGGAAGAAGGTGGGGCTTCATTGGTTTCATAATTTGTAGTATAATTAATAGTATTGTCTAAATTTGTAACCAAATAGACCTTAGGTTCCATAGTCAAACTTTGAGATAATATCAATGCAACTTTTGTTGTTTCAGGAACAGGATCATTAATTTTATATTCACCCATGGAAGGAGATGTAAAATCCAATGATCCCCAATCATCACCAAGAAATGCATTCAATTGTTTAGATTCTGGCACAATATTATTTGTGCAAGGGAAGCTGATGATTCAACTTTCAAATTGCTTAAGATTTTGTGTTCAACAACTTGTTTTTGTGACTCAATTTGTAAACAAAGATTAGGTTCAGGATCATCATGAATGGTATGAAACTTATCTTTATAAATAAATGTGATAAAATGATGAAGGGTAGAAGGGACTTCCCCCAGTGCATGAATCCATGGTCTACCCAGAATCATGTTGTAAGACAAAGAAGAAGGCATGCCATTAATCAAGCTAGGCAAAGTTATAGGCCCAACTTGTATAGGTAGAGTTATAATGCCTACAGATTGTCTTCCTGTTGATATGCATCAGACAACTTAGAGGGGGGGTGAATCAGTTGTCCCAAAAACTTAAACACTTTCTGCAATTAAACATTCATCACTTATCCACAATTATTATGATTTAACAATGAGTGCATAAAATCAGAAACTTAATCACAGATACAACATCAAACATAAGAGACACCAAATTTATGTGGAAAACCCTAAGGTGGGGAAAACTAAGGAGAGGATTAACTCTCAATATATATTACAATATTGAAATAATGATGTTTAGGCTTGGTCACTCCACAGGCCTAAATGTATTGGCTTCCTGCCATAAAAAACAACTAAGTCTAGCAAGATCACTACCTCAACCCTAAACCTAGCCAGATTACAATAAGGGATGTTAAACCCCAAGGGCTATTAAACCCTACTAGAAGCTTACTGCTAGACTCACTTCCACAATCAACACCTTTCTACATTTGTGATTGAAGTATTATAATTCCCTTGCTCTACTCTTCCTCTGCTCTACTCTTCCTCTTCTTTCCTTTGCCTCTTCTCTACTCTACCTTTTGGACCTTTCTTAATATCTTTTCATTTCTAGTCAAGGACAACTTTTCCACAACTCAAATACAAGTATTTATACACTACATCAACCTTGGAATGATCATCAAGGTCAACATCACAATCATCAACCATTGGAACAATCTCCAAAGTCGGTATTACAAACATTTATAAAATAGGTCCTGACCTATTACAACATTGTGCAAAGGAAATGAAATGTGGATCACACCATGGCTTAGTTGGTACTCAAAAATGATCTTCCATGCCACATCACACTTCCACAATCTTCCAGAGATCGCTGCAATCACTGGGATTAACGAGGTCGGCCAAGACTGGTTACATGCTACATTATCTGGGAACAATCTTCACACACCATCTCAATTTTTTAACGCGGACCAAAGTCCATATAGAAACATGGTTAGGAGACATCCACAAGCATGCTATAATCATTAGGAGCAACTGCATGAACATTAACCACTTTATCCATAGGAATCTTTTCACTGGAACACGTGAACTTCATTGTCTTCTACTGTCATAAAAGAAAGATAGATTGCGGACCACCAAACCATGAACCATTGCAATTGTAGAAACTTATTTTCATCCCAGACTTCTCTCTAGAACCACAGAGAAAAATACTCTATAACAGAGGAATACGGAGGAAAATACTTTCTTCCTGTCCCAACTGAACTTATAGAAAAAGTAAGTTTCACTCTGGTGAACACAACTCCCTCAAATATTCATGCGGAGGCTTTAAACCTAGAATGCAACATCCTTAGTCATACCTCTAACTTACTTCCAATCCACAGACCATGATCTTCAAGCAGAAGTAAATGTGGAGTATTTTACTAGATTGTTCTTTAGCATACAACACACTGTTTGTACTGCACTTCTCTGTAACTCACTTGATCCTTCCAGAAAGGCTAATTTTCTTAATATCCTCAACATACAAGTCTTCTAAACAATTAATAGAATAAGATATAGTTGACACCAATGACAACAAGGATATGTTGACATCAATGACAACACCGATTAGGAACATACTTGAAACAATCTCCCCCTTTGTCATTGACGGCAACATATGATGTGAAAAACTACAACAGCCATCAAGACAAGTTTCTCCCCCTTTCTCTTTACACACCTGCACTCTTTATTTCTCCAAAATTCTCCCCCTTTCTCTTGTACATCTGCACTCTAAGTTTTTCACATGACTTCTCTTCGCCTTTGACATCAATGGAAAAGGGCACATACTTGCACTCATCTGCTCTTATCTAATCTATCTTCTAAACTCTCTGACTACTCCCCCTGAGAAGTAGCCCTAAGTAGCATCAATCTAGACCTCTAACCACCTCCGGACTGATGCACTACTGTGCATCTTAGTTTAGAGTAGGAGGGGTGATAACCCCTAAATTTTCTCTAAGATACTCAAAAGTATCCTTACATAAAGGTGATGGCATGGTCATCTACTCATGCACAAATACCCCATTCAACCATCAAATGAGAATCAAGTCTCTACATAGCTTAAAAGGTTTTCATATAACTTCTACCATTTGGACACTAACATAAAGATTAAACAAAAGAAATTCATATGCAATTCAGATATACCGTAATATCAATGGGTGACATGAGATAGGTAAATACAGAGACTTAAACATTCATTTCATACAACTAATTCAGCTTTTATTACAATATATCAAAACTCTACAAATTACATATATTTATAACAACTCATTATTCCCAAATGACCTTCAATGGCCTACCAAGGGATTTCTACCTACTCTCTACCTCTATAGAGGCACTTCCCTCCTTCTATTCTTTATGGCTATAACCAAATCCTCCTCTTTCATATTGTTGTTGCCAGGCATCGCCTTCAAATCTGCCACCTTTTATGATACAGGGTTTTGCCACTTTTTGCCACTTCTTAATCCATGCTAAGCGGCCCCTCTGTATCATTGAACCATTAACATCTTTATCCTTTGCTCATTATTATTTAGCCTGCTCTATTACCACTATGCTGCCTCTCCAAATTGACTTTCTCTTCTTCCTTGTGTTTAGCCACTTATCTCTGCAATGATCAGCCCCCTTCTTGTTATTGGCCTCTCTACTTATTTCATATGGCCAGTCTGATTATCTTGACTATCGGCATGACAGTCTCCTTTTCTGTCACTCTCTGTCTCTCTCCTTTATTAGCATTATGCTTGACTATACGCTATTTGACTACACTACCAAAAACTGGCACACTACCTATTCTAAGCCGTGGCCTTTTTGGCTTAATCGATCTTTTCTTTTGCATGCAGCCTGCTCAATTATCTTCTGCTACTTCCAAAACCATCCTCTACATTATGACCAGCCTATCTTTTTATATCAGCCTCTCTCTCTTTCTACAAATCAGGCCTTTTTCCCAACGGCCTTCATTCTGTAACTACTCGGTCACCCACTCCCCATTTGCATGCGCCTTGCTTTTATTTTTCTTCTGCCACTTTTATCTATTTTTAGTTCTTTCTACCTTTCCACTGTCATTCACTATAGAATCTCATCAATACGCTTTTTGTCTATTAAGACAATATGGTTGGTACCTCCTCAAAATAGCCAATGATCCTTCTTGCACCCAATTCTGGATATAATTACCATTTTCTCCATTATTCACCTTTCTAGAAACTAACTATCAATTATTATTGTTCCTGTCACCTTGGCAACATGAGCATCCTTCCTCATGCTTCTGTCACTTGACTCAACATTAAAACCAAAAATCAAATGCCAATGACAATTTTCAAAATTTAATAGGATGCCCTTGCATCAAACTCCCTAGGGGACAAAGATCATGTGCTCTGACACATGTGCTCCTCTACAAACTTAATCAAACTTTTTCTTCCACCTCTTCCATCATTTCTCTATCTCATATGCATTATTCTTTGAACATTCTCATGCAACACTGTGAGCTACTCTCACATGATTGTCTGCATTACTTATGGTCCATCTCCATTCTTGAATTCTCCTTTCATTCACCTCTAACAAATCATACTCAAATGGAAAAATTATAACAACATCTATTTCATTATCAATACTTACCATTCTCATATCATCCATAATATGTTCATCTATCATATCTTTCAGCCATTCGTCCTTCATGGTCAACTGCTACAACACCACATCATTTTCAGCTTCATCTTTTATCATCTTACTCTCCAAATCTGCAACATCTTTAATCTTCATTTATGTAACCACTTCTACATCATTTCCTTCAATCTTCACTGCTGTCCTACTGGTGCTCAAATATCTAATCTTCTCATTCCATTCTTTTTCAATGGCTGCCAACTTCTTCCACAAATTGCCTTCAACATTTTCTATTGTTGCTCCATCTTTCTCTTCATTGCTTTTATTCTCCTTTGGTTTACCTTCTTGCTCTGGAAATCTGGCTGGTCCATCATCATCTTCTCCCTCTGTCATTGCTTGCTGGGTCAAATCTACATCTTCAACACATACCTCTGTTGTATTCTTTTTCCATACAACTCTTCTATTCCACTTTTTCTCTTTTCTATTATACCTGCATCCTTCAATTTGCCTTTTCCTACATTCTTGCCTTCTCAAATATCTATTTATGCTTATCTCGTTTTCATCTAATAATCTTCTCATATTTTCCTCATCATTATGAATTTCATTCAAGGCTTCATCAACATAAAAAATAAATTTCTTTTCTCTTACCTTGCCTACACTTTGCTTCTCTCATTGCAACTGTACTGAATGCTTCTTCTATTTCTTACCATCCTCTACTAGATTCATCATGGTTCCAGTTCCTCAGGGTTTATTCTCCTTTTCATTTCTCCAATTCTTTATCTTTTTTGCAACACATTTATATGCTACTATTTTCTTTACTACCCACACTCTATTACTGGACTGATGTCCTTTCCTTGCTACATTCGAGCTTCTCTTCACTTGCTCTGTCTTCATCCACAAATCATTTCCTCTAGGCCTCTTTGCTGGCCAACTAAACCTCACCTCAGATTGCCACTTATTCATTTGTACACCTCTCTTTCTATTCACTTGCTTGTTAGCATAAACACAATCAAAAGTATTCACTACGTAACAACTCAACTATTGCCTTACATCAATCTTTTTCTTTTGCCAACATGGCACTACATATCCATGATCCTCAATCACATTTACATTTTCCAATTTCTTTCTCTTAACCACTTGTCTACCCATATTCTTATTTCTACATTCATGATTAAAAGTAACAATTTTACCTTCACTATTTTGTGCAACGATCTACTTTCCCAAATTGCATGCACCTTCAGCTTCTTAGCTTTTCAACTTTTCTTCTCTATAAGCATCTTGTGCTACTACTGCACCATCTTCACATGCATCATGAAACTCTATGGTTTCCTTTATCTTCATCATCAAACTGAACGTCTCTAACATCAATCTCCTCTTCATTTTTAGGTTCTCTGCAATGCACCTCTGTTGCAAACTCTTCTTAGCATTCTCCTTCCATTAATCTTTCCTCGTTCACATGTTCCATTCTTTCTTCAGGAGCTATTCTTGCCCCATCTTTGATCATCTTCAAGGTCTCATCCTCGACCTTCCTCATCACTTTCTTTATACCTACATGCAAATCTGTAAACATGACATTAGCAAATAAAATGAGAGACCACAATGTCTCTATCAATTCCCTCCTCATGGACATTCTTCATTCTTCATTTCTCTTTTTATCAAGTGCTATCTGTTGCACTTCTTTCCCTTTCTCTCTTCCTCTTCTCATGTTCTCTTCACTGAGAACTCTCTGGACCTCTTCCAATCTATGTTGCTCTAAAGGCAACTCTCCGTTGTCCCATCTTTTTAGGAACCCTCTCATATTCTTATCTTCTCTTCTTAAGGATTCTATGTACTCTTCCTTTTCCTCTTCTCAACAATCTCCTTTACTGGCCATTTAACTTTTTACTCATTGGCCAAACCCAATAATAGCCTAGGTCTTATTCTTCATACCATTGTTTTGCCAACATCAGATCCCTCTTCAACTCTGTCAATTCTTTTTCAAATTCTGCAGCTATCATCCTTCTGCCTTCTTTTCTTTTATTTCTTTTTGTGAGACTCGCTTTCTTCATTTACTTTTGCATCATTCTTTCTTCTTTCATCTTTCGGGCACCTCACCTAGGGATTCTTTCTTTTTCACTTTACCCAATCTTTTGGTGCTACACACACACTGCAATACTTACAGTCTTCTTTCTTCTACTACTCACATGTCCTAGCTAAGTTGCCTCTCTTTGGCAATCTACTCAACACTCAAGACCAACCTTGTCCTTTGATACCAATTTGATGGTATGGTCATCTACTCATGAACAAATGCCCCATTCAACCATCAAATGAGAATCAAGTCTACACAATTTAAAATGTTTTCACATAACTTCTGCCATTTGGATAGCAACATAAAGATTAAACAAAAGACATTCATATGCAATTCATATATACCATAATATCAATGGGTAATAGGAGATAGGTAAATACATAGACTTAAACGTTCATTTCATACAACTAATTTGGCTTCTATTACAATATATCAAAATTTTGCAAATTACATATATTTATAACAACTCATTATTCCCAAATGACCTTCAATGGTCTATCGAGGGACTTCTACCTACTCTCCGTCTCTACAAAGGTACTTCCCTCCTATTCTTTATGACCATAACCAAATCAACCTCTTGCATATTGTTGTCACCAGACATCACCTTCAAATCTGCCACCTTTCATTATATAGGGTTTCACCACTTTCTATTGCTTCTTAACCCTTATTGAGCAGCCCCTCTCTATCATTGAACCATTAACATCTTTGGCCTTTCTTCATTATTACTCAGCCTGCTATATTACCACTGTGTCGCCTCTCCAAATCAACTTTCTCTTCTTCCTTGTGTTTGGCCCCTTATCTCTGCAATGATCACCCATCTTCTTGTTATTGGCCTCTCTACTTATTACATATAACCAGTCTGATTATCTTGAATATCAGCTTGGTAGCCTCCTCTTCTACCACTCTCTCTCCTCTCTCAACATTATGCTCAACTATACATTTTTTGACTGCACTACCACAAATTGGCACACTACCTATTCTTAGCCATGGCCTTTTTGGCTTAATCAGTCTTTTCTTCTGCATGCAGCCTACTCAATTATCTTCTACTACTTCTAAAATCATCCTCTTCATTATGATCAGTCTGTCTTTTTATATCGTCCTCTCTCTTTCTACAAATCGGCCCTTTTTCGCAATGGCCTTCATTCTACAACTACTCGGTCGCCCACTCCCCATTTGCATGCGGCCTACTTTTATTTTTCTATTGCTGCTTTTATCTATTTTTAGTTCCTTCTACCTTTCCACTATTAGTCACTATAGAATCTCATCAATACATTTTCTATCTGTTAAGACATTATGGTCGGTACCTCCTCAAAATAGCCAACAATCCTTCTTGCACCTAATCCTGGATATAATTACCATTTTTTCCATTATTCACCTTTCTAGAAACTAATTATCAATTATTATTGTTCCTGTCGCCTTGGCAACAAGAGCTTCCTTCCTCATGCTTCTATCACTTGACTCAACATTAAAACCAAAAATCAAATGCCAATGACAATTTTTAGATTTTAATAGGATTCCCCTACATCAAGAGCCTTGGTAAAAATGTTTGCAATATGATCCTTGGTAGAAACATAATCCAATTTGACTTCATTCTCTGTCACCTTTTCTCTCAGAAAATGATACCTAATGGATATGTGATTTGTCCTTGAATGCATCATTGGATTCTTTGATATGTTAATGGCACTTGTGTTATCACAAAAGATTGCAATGGGATCTTCATACCCAATTTTGATGTCCTTCAAAGTCTGCTTCATCCATAACACTTGAGTGCAACTACATGCTGCTAAAATATATTCTGCTTCTGTAGTAGACAGGTATATTGAATCCTGTTTCTTGCTCAACCAAGATACTACTTTTTTTCCCAAGAAGAATGCACCTGCACTTGTAATTTTTTTGTCATCCACAACTCTAACCCAATTTGCATCAGTATATGCACTAAGAGTAAAGTCACAGTCCATAGGGTACCACAAACCATAATCTATTGTGCCTTTTAAATATCTCAGAATTCTCCTGACTGCCATCACATGTGATTCCTTGGGTTCTACCTGAAATCTTTCCACAAGACACACTGCATGCATTATGTCAAGTCTGGTTTGAGTTAGCTAAAGTAATCCTCCAATCATAGATTTATACTTTTTCTGGTTTGCCATGGGTGAGTTATCATCTTTGCTCAACTTACAACTAGTTATCATAGGTGTGTATACTAGTTTAGAGTCTTCCATCCCAAATATCTTTAACAACTCTTTCACATACTTAGACTGAGAAATGAAGATACCTTTATCTAATTGACTTATTTGTAGACCTAAAAAGAAGTTCATTTCTTGAAACATAGACATTTCAAATTCATTCTGCATTTCTCCAACAAAAACTGAGCACATACCTTCATTGCCTCCAAAAATAATACCATAAACAAAAAATGCAACAATCAGGTTTTGTTCATCATTGATCTTGAAGTAGAAATTGCTATCTGTAGTACCTCTGCTGAACCCTATCTATATTAGGTACCTATCCAACCATGCATACCATGCTCTGGGAGCTAGTTTTAATACATACAAAGCTTTCTTTAATCTGCATACCATGTCACCCTGATCTGAGGACTAAAATCCTTCCTATTGTTCTATATACACTTCCTCTTCCACCATTTAGGAAGACAGACTTCACATCCATTTGATAAATCTTGAAATCTTTGTATGTTGCAAAAGCTAGAAACATCCTTATTGCTTTAATCCATTCCACTAGAGCAAAAGTTTCTTCAAAGTCTATTCCTTCAACTTGAGTGTATTCTTTGCATACCAACTTTGCTTTGTTTCTTACCACTTCACCATTCTCATTCATCTTGTTTCTGAAGACCCACTTTGTACCAATTACATTCTTGTCTATTGGTCTAGGAACAAGATCCCAAGTCTAATTCTTCTCTATCTGCATCAATTCCTCTTCCATAGCCTTTATCCAATTCTCATGTTTGCAAGCCTCATCCACAGTTTTAGGTTCAATCTTAGAAATCAGATAGAAATTTACTTGTTCCTCTGTAGCTTTTCTTCTAGTTAAGATACCTTTGCACTTATCTCCTATGATTTGATTTTTAGAATGATTGATTCTTACATATCTTGTAGTTTTGGTATCACTTAATGGAGCTTGTTCTTCTTCATCTATGTTGTCTTCATGTTCCACCACTTCTGAAACATCTGGATCATCTGACTCATATCCACTTGATTCTGAAGACCTATCCTTAGATTCATCAACTTTAACATTTGCACTTTCAATGATCTTATTCAGCCTCTTATTATAGCACCAGTAAGCCTTACTCTTGGTGGAGTAACCAAGGAAGATTCCTTCATCACATCTAGCATCAAACTTGCCTAAATATTCTTCTCTTTTGATGTAACATTTCCTACCAAAAATATTGAAATGTTTCACAGCAGTAACTCTATCATGCCACAATTCATAAGGATTCTCTGAACTATTACCTTTTACTTGAACTCTGTTTAGGATATATATTACGGTGTGAATTGCCTCTCTCTAATATGATTCCAGAAGATGAGCTTCTTGAATTGTTCTATTTTTCCTTTCAACAACTCCATTTATTTCTGGAGTTCTGGGAGCAGATAGCTATCTCTTTATTCCATGTTCTTCACAAAAATAAAATTCATTTGATGTGAACTCTTCTCCTCTACCAAACCTCAAGCATTTAATTTTCAAATCCATCTCATTTTCAACCATTCCCTTAAATGCCTTGAATTTATCTAGAGCTTCAACTTTCTCTTTCAAAAAGGTGACCAAAGTCATTCTAGAATAATCATGAATGAACAACTTGAAATACCTATCTCCTTCCAAACTTCTTATTTTGGTAGGTCCACACAAATATGTATGCACTAGCTCAAGTAGTCCTCCAACCGATTGGTCCCTGCTTTTGAAACTTGTTCTTGTCTGTTTCCCAAATTGACACTCCTTGCAAATAGGATTAGTAGGCTTCACAAGCTTAGGCAAATCTCTAACAATCTGTGTAGTACTTATCTTCATAATATTATAAAAGTTTATGTGACACAACCTTCTATGCCATAACCAACTCTCATTAGTCTGAGTCAACAAGCAATAGTTCTCGATTCCTTTCAAGTGATAGATATTACAGCTGGTCTTCTTACCAATTACAATGACTGTTTCGGAGCTTTCCCTGATCTTGCATCCATTGTCCTTGAAACTTAAGTCATAGCCCTTATCACACATCTAACCCACACTCAAAATATTGTGCTTTAATCCTTTCACATATAAGACATATTCAGTATTATGCTTGCCATCAAAAGAAATAGATCCTTTCCCACAAATCCTACCAGTTGTATCATCTCCAAACCTAACCAGTCTACTATCATATCTTTCCAAACTCACACAAATTACTTTTGTCACCAATCATATGGTGAGAGTAGCCACTATCAATAACTCATTCATCCTTGTCCTTAATGATCTGAGTAGCCAAAGCACTTTCCACTGGTTTTTCTTCCTTCACATAGCTAGAAGAATTAGTAGACACGAGATCTTCCTTAATAGCAATGAACAAGCATTAATTTACATAGGAACTAACATTATCTAGTTCACCATTATCTAATACTCCATCATCATCAAAATCTTCAACATAATAACACTTCTTTTGGGTCCTAGGTCTATTCTCATATCTTCTTCTATTTCTCTCAATTCTTTAGGACATCTGGAAGAAAAATGACCTACTTTACCATAGGAAAAACATTTGAAAGGTAATTTGCCTTTATACTTACCAGATCCTCTTTGCAGTCTATCCACAAAGTTGGCTTCAACTTCATCTAACTCATCATCAGATTCTACCTTGTATTTTTTTGATCTGGAAGTACTTCTAGGAGTACTGGCTTTGAAGGCCATCTCAACTTTCGGTAGAGCATCATCTAACTCCCTCATTTCAAAAGTAGTAAGCTTACCAAGCAGCTGATCCCTGTTAACCATTTTTACCTTCATGAATTCTTCAATTGTGGCTACCTTGTGATAGTAGGACTTGGGTAGAGATATGATAATTTTCATAACAACTTCCTTTTCTTCGAGAGTTTCGCGTATTGCTTTTATGCCTGTAACAAGTTCATCAACTCTTTTCATAAAGGCTGATATTTTATCATCATGATTCATCTTCAAGCTTTCATATTTCACTTTCAGACTTTGTAACTTGGCTTCCTTCACATAATCATCTCCTTCATACAAATTTTTCAACTTTTCCCATACCTTATTTGTAGTTTCAAGATCCACAACTTTTGTCAATATTGAGTCAGTTAATGAGATTAGCAGAGCATCCTTTACCTTGATATCTATCTCATATTTTTTGATTTCATCTTCAATTGTCAGACCATTTTAAGGTATGGTATATTATTTTTCTACAGTGTTCCAAACTTTGTAACCAAGAGAAAGAAGATGGCTTTTCATCCGAGCCTTCCAGAGAACATAATTTGTTCCATCAAAATGTGACACTTCCTTCTTGTAAGACATTTTGGATCTTCCTCAAGCTGTTAAACTTTCTTCAGAGGAATTTGGCTCTAATACCAATTGTTGATATGCGTTGGACAACTGAGAGGGGGGTGAATCAGTTGTCCCAAAAACATAAACACTTCAATTAAACATTCATCACTTATCCACAATTATTATGATTTAACAATGAGTGCAGGAAATTAGAAACTTAATCACAGATACAACATCAAACACAAGAGGCACTAGATTTACATGGAAAACCCCAAGGTGGGAAAAAACAACAGAGAGGGTTAACTCTCAATATATATTGCAATCTTGAAATAATGATGTTCAGGCTTGGTCACTTCACAAGCCTAAACATACTAGCTTACTTCCATGAAGAACAATTAGGTCTAGTAGGCTCACTACCTCAACCCTAAACCTAGCAAGATTACAATAAGGGATGTTAAACCCTATTGGTGGCTTACATCTAGACTCACTTCCATGATCAACACCTTTCTATATTTGCAACTGAAGTATAATAATTCCCCTGCTCTGCTCTTCCTCTGTTCTGCTCTTCCTCTTCTTTCCTCTGCCTCTTCTCTACTCTGCCTTTTGGACCTTTCTTAATAACTTTTCATTTCCACTCAAGGACACCTTTTCCATGACTCAACTACAAGTATTTATACACTACATCAACCTTGAAATGATCATCAAGGTTGGCATCACAATCATCAACCATTGGAACAATCTCCAAGGTTGGTATTACAAACATTTACAAAATAGGTCTTGACCTATTTGAACATTGTGTAAAGGAAATGAAATGTGGATAATTCCATGCCTTAGTTGGGACTCAAGCATGATCTTCTATGCCACAACACACTTCCACAATCTTCCAAAGATCTCTGCAATCACTAGGATTAACTAGGTGAGCCAAGACTAGCTACACACTACATTATTTGGGAACAATCTTCACACACCAATAGGTAATTTCTTAACGCGAACCAAAGCCTAGATAGGAACATGATTAGGAGATATCCACAAGCACACTATAATTGTCAGAAGCAACTGCACGAACCTTAACCACTTTATCCATAGGAATCTTCTCACCAGAACATATGAAATTCACTGTCTTCTACTGTCATAAAAGAAAGATAGCTTGCAGACCACCAAACCACGAACCATTGCAACTGTAGGAACTTATCATCATCCCAAACTTCCCTCTAGAATCATAGAGAAAAATACTTTATTGTGGAGGAATGCGAAGTAAAATACTTTCTTTCTGTCCCAACTAAACTTACAGAAAAGGTAGGTTTCACTCTAGTGAACATGACTCACTCAGATCTTCATGCGGAGGCTTTAAACCCTGAATGCAGCATCCTTAGTCATACCTCTAACTTACTTCCAATCCACAGACCATGATCTTCAAGCAGAACTAAATGCAGAGTAGTTTACCGGACTGTTCTTCAGCATACAACTCACTGTCTATACTGCACTTCTCTGTAACTCACTTGATCCTTCCGGAAAGGTTAATTTTATCAATATCCTCAACATACAAGTCTTCTAAACAAGTAATAGACTAAGATATAGTTGACACCAATGACAACAAGGATATGTTGACATCAATGACAACACTGATTAGGCACATACTTGCAACACTTCCAACATTATCAAAGCCACTAATACTTAACTTATCTAGTTTGATAAAAGGTGTAACAACTTTAATTTTATGTAATAAGATAATGCCAAAAATATTAAGATCTGACCCATTGTCAATCATAACTTAATTCATCAATTTCTTGTTTATTTTAAAAAAAATAATCAAAGCATCATACTAGTTTTGAACTTCGAGAGATGGCAACTCATTTTGTTGAAACAAAATATTTCTTTTTGTCACATGCATACAATCCAAAAGAGATGCCACATCATTAGGTTTAATAGTAGGTGACATAATCACCTTTTGTAAAGCTTCTTGGAGCATTCCATTATATGTAGGAGAATTTTTAATAAGTTCCCAAAGAGATATCTTAGCAAGGGTAGCATGAAGCTGCTCAACAAGATCATAATCTTGACCAACGTTTTGTGTTAAATGAGGTCCTTGAGGAGGCATCAATTGAGAATCTGGTAAAGATATTGAAATGCTTGATTTTTGTTTGTTTTGTTTGTTAATTCGAGTATTATATGTATGAGAAACCATAATAGAACTAGGTTGTTGTGAAGTTGGCTATGATATTCGTTTAGCATAGTTATAAATATAATCAAGAGAATGAGAAGAATATGAAGGACCTCTAATAGTGAACACTGGTTTCGAAGGAGGTTGAGCTACATCTGAACACAAAGTGACCACTATTTTTGGTTTCACGGTTTATTCTCTAGCTTTAGGAACTTAAATTACATTTACAAATCTTTGAAACAATGATGGTTTAAGAGTCGTATTGGACTATTTAATTGAGATAAAGTCATCAAGGGCTTCATCTAGCATATTGAAGTCATTACAACTAAATGTCTCATCATACACATGAATGTCTTGTAAAAAGTAATCTAACATTTTAACATGCTCAAATTTATCCAAGACTTGAATGTAAAATGCTATAACATAAACTTTGTGAAAAAGGTAATAAAATAACAATATGCAACACACAAACCTGTAATTTTTGAATTCTTTTCAATGAAAGAATAAGATAATCATTCAAGATTTAAAGCATGCACTTTCATGAAAGATGGTTTGCAATCTAAAAGTGTTTTAGGACAACAAACTAAATCAGATTTGAGTTGTGAAAGGATGCAAGTTCTTTAGAGCATGGGTTTAGAAAAATGTTTAATGGTGAAAATGTGGAAGCAAGATGGACTAAAGAAGTCCTACACTTTCAACTATACTAAAACATTAGGGAAGGAAAGGGTGATTTTAGGGATAAACCATAGATTTCCAATGTTCCATTTTCCTATAAATTGTGTCTATCTAGCTGTTAAATCAGATTTTGCAAGCTAGTTTTCGTCTCTAACCTTAAAAACCCTAATTTACATATCAGACTATAATAACTCAATTTTTGTCATAGATATTGATGAAACAAACATAGAAATGTAGAGTGGACAGTTTAGAGACAGTGTACCCATAAAGTGAGGAGTTGTTGGACTAGGGTGCTACTCATCGTGTCCTGAAAGTTTCTTGATGTCAGAATCTTCTGCACTAGCTATTTCACAATCTACAAAGGTTCCCGAATCCCAAAAAATCACCTCGTTGGACTAGGGCATGAGTCATCATGTCCTAGAACTCTCAAAATCCTAAAATTCAAATTCTTTCATGACTGTGTCCACAACATTAACCTTCTTGTAACTCCTTTCCGCTAGATCTCAACAAATGCAACCTACACATGTAAAAGGAGGAGAAAAATGTTTGGGGCTATATAGGCACTTACCTTAGTCAACCCTTGTTTTGGTGTTCCCACCTTAACAATAGCCAAAGATAAAGATTTGCAGATGTGTGTGCAAAGCCTAGCAAAGTGTATGCATAAATATCAAACCCTAGATGTCTCAATCAAGGGAAGATCAACAACTTGCATCAACTCAATGAACAAAACACAACTTCACCTCAAGGAGATGAAAGCAATGAAGACTTGCATGAACAAGAAGGCAAATCAAAAATGTCCATGGAGGATCTCCAAGCTTGATGTTGGAGGCTTCAACCCTTCTCCTAATCATGCAAAAGGTGTACAAACCCTAGGAAGAGCAAGATAGTCTCAAGATCTTGATTCCTAATCTTCATCAATTGTCTCCATAATAGCAAATTCAAATGACTTCAAGAGCTTCAACAAATTATTGACCTTCAATGGAAACTTTGGTAGAGTTTTGGCATCAAGTTTGCATAAAGATTGTGTGTGATGAAATGATTTTCAAATGTCTCTTTATATCCAACCTTAGGAATTTCAAATTTCAAAATAAGATGCGAGAAAAATGAAAATTCAAGAGTGGAATCCTGGAATGCATGACAAGAGCTGACATCCCTCCAAAATTTAAGACCCTGAGAAATAGGGTAGGACAAGGGTGCAAGCATCCAAGTCCAAGCCCTAATTTCCCACTCATGACTACCTCAAGAAGGTTAGGGGACCCCAAATCTAAGTTTTCTTTTCTCCTTCAGCCTTCTGTTATTCCAAAATGTGAGATTCTTCCAGTTAGACCTAAGTCAGTTAGGTTTCAGGAAGGTCTATAAAAACTAGGTTGAAAGGTCACCAAAGGGAAGGAGCTAAACCATGGGGTAATTGTACCATTCCATACAGAAGGACAATTTCTGACATAACAGTTGATTCTTAAATAGACAACAAAAGAGTAGGACCCCTATAGTTTGGCTATCCTTCTTGGGTAGAAGCCAAGCTTAGCTTGTGCCCCAATGTTTATAAAAGAGGGCTTGACTTAGTTTAACCTTTTAAGCTAGATCACTCTTTTCCACTAAACATTTTAGTGAACCTAACTTGTCTTGCACTATTGCATCCTTCTTCTCTTAGATATAAGTTGTTTAATAGTCTATATCTGATTGGGGTTGAGTTCATTAAGCATTTTGCATAAGTACATAGTTAAATTTTGCATAGGTTCAAAACAAGGGTTTGTAGAAACCTTGCATTTCTAGAAAATCTAGCTAGTTTTGAACCTAGGGTTTATAGATTTGAGTTGTTTTAGACCTTGGTGCATTGTTATCTTGCTTTAAAATTTTTCATTTTCTATACCTTATCATTCTTAGTGTTTAAAAAATTCTTGCATCCTTGCATTTGAAATTTAGAAAAGAAATACTTCATTCTAGACTTGGGAAAAAGCATATTTGTCACTTTGTTTGAATATCATAAGGATAGATCATCATAGCATGAATTAAATTTGTTATTTTTCATCAGATCTATTTGGTATTATAGTAATTAATCATTTCATAGTGTTATATTATTCATTTGAATCTTTTTCATTGCTAGAATGTGTCAAAAAGTTGCATTTTGTGAAAGCCTAGTTAATGTGGAAGACTAGGGTTTGTGATTGATATTTAAATTCAAACTTTTCTTCTATCATTTGCATTCAAAATATGATTTTAAATTGTTCTACAACATTACAAATGTCAGCTTGCTTTGAAAATTGAAAATAGGAATACATTTTGAGTTGTTGCATTTTGAAAAAAGTATTAAAATTTGGGTTTGATTTAAGCATTGACATTATTCATATCTAAGTGGATTTAAGTAGAGTTGAATTTTATTAAGGATATATTATGTGCATTATGTTTGTTTTGTTGAATGCACAAGACAACTGAGGAGTGGGGGTGAATTAGTTGTAACTTAAAATTTCAAAACACTTAGACGCACTCAAATCCACATTAATCTAATTAACTCTTAATCTTGTTATGATGATTAAGCATGAAATGTAAATAGCATAAACTAAATCATAATAGCACCATACAGAAGATAACACCAGATTTTACATGGAAAACCTAAGACGGGAAAAACCACGGTGAGGATTAGCTCACAATATAATATGATAAAACAACTGGTTAAGGTTGGTACAATTGGTGGACTCACTGTCCAAGAATGCTCACTATAGGTGGCTCACTACCAAAGAACTCACCATCCTAAAAGAAAGAGAGAAGAAATGGCTCACTGCCAAGATTTGACCAATTATAGTTGCATCTAACACATGCATGGAGTACAGTTCCATTGAAGCTCAATATTCACCGCAACATTAACGTCATCTTCACAACACCAATGAAAGATAGTAGACACATTCTACTCACTGAATCAAGTAATCTAACACATGAAGGCCTATACTACTCCACTCAATCAACCACTTTATTACTAACATCTTATCTATCACATGCACTCTCAGTCACAACCTCTTGACACTTATTTATACTATCTTCAACCTTAAGAACATTCTCCAAGGTCAACATCACAACTTAACACATAGAATTCAAATTAGGTCTGGACCTAAACATTCCCACAATGGAAAGGAATGAAGGTAAACCACATCATACCTTATCTTAGACCTAAATTCATCCAAGCATGCTACACCACACTTTCACAATCACCAAAGCAGCTCTGCAAATAGTACAAACATACAAGGTTGGCCAAACCTATGTAATGTGATGAACTTTTTAAGTACACACTTTCTTAAGGAAAGATATGGCTTAAAAACCATACACAAAACTTGAACACACTCTATAATCTTCTATAACCATCTCGAAGCAACCTAAAAACCAACAAACTCTTCTATAGTAGTTTCCACCTGAAGAAAGTTCACATCGGAGCACTCAACTAACTCTGCCATATACTACCACCCATGAAATCAACTTGTGGACCACCAAACCATGAACAACTTCAACTAGAGAAACATATAAACATTATAAGTACAATTCCAGAGCTGCAAGACCTAAAAGCTCTTTGCGGAGAAATGCAGAGCAAAGACATTTCTCCCAAAAACCTTTGCAACACTCAGAAACATAGTCTTCATATTGGTTAACATAACCTTCTGAAGTCACAATGAATAGAAGCATGAAACTTGGAATATAACATCTCTTAACATCTCTTAACAACATATCCAACCCGCATGGACAAATCTTCAATAGAGAGGAAGTGAAGAGTAAAACCATAACACTACTCTATTAAGCCAGACAATCTCTTCAACACATTGTTTCCTTTATTAATCAATTTTTCTCAAAAGCTCTTGGGAACCAACCAACAAAACCATATTCTTCACTTCTTCACCATTTCTCAAAGGCAGGCTAATCATCTTCAACAAAAAATCTCAATCAAAAAACAATAGCCTCATCAATGGACATAGTTGACACCAATGACAAGACAAGATTGTTGACATTAATGACAACACCGATAGCACATACTTGCAACAATCTCCCCCTTTGTCATGGATGGAAACACAATGTGAAAAACCATCAAGAAATATATCTACACCATACTTCTTTTCTTTCTCACTCTCCTCCTTTCTTTTACACATCTTACTCTCTCTCTGATCACTGATTCTTTTCTTTTTCACATTGCTTTCTCTCCTCCTTTGAAATCAATGGCAAAGGGTGAAACACCTCTTCTTTCACTCTTATCATGGCACATCATCTTTTCTTTTCACTGCTCTAAATACTCCCCCTTGGAGTGTACACCAAAATGTATCAACTATTACTCCCCATGTCTGTAACAATCATCATGACCAATACCTACTCCCCCTGAGAGGTAGCCTTCAACATAAGTTTAGAGAATAGAATGAATCTTGAAGTCTACTAGACTAATGCATCTCCTTATGCATCTAGTTCAAAGAAGGAGGGGAAAAAACCCCTAACTTCTCCCAAAGATACTCAAATGTATTCTTAGGAACAACTTTGGTGAATATGTCAGCAACCTAATCCTTTGTAGGGACATACTCTAGCTTCACTTCATTCTTTGCAACCTTCTCTCATAGAAAGTGATACCAGATTGAAATATGTATTGTTCTTGAGTGTATCGTCAAATTCTTTGAAATTTTGATGGCACTGGTATTATCACTAAACATAGGAATTGGCTCCTCATACACAACACTAATATCTTTCAAAGTTTGCTTCATCCACAACACTTGTGTATAAAAAGATGATGCTACAATGTATTCTACCTCTACAGTAGATAGAATACAGAATCCTACTTCTTACTTAACCATGACACCACTCTGTCTCCAAGAAAGAATACACCACCACTTGTACTTTTTCTATCATCTACAAATCCATCCCAATCTGCATCTGTATAAGCACTTAGAGAAAAGTCAGTACCCTTTGGATACCACAATCAATGATTTGGAGTGCCCTTTATGTATCTAAATATCCTCTTCATTGCTACAACATGTGACTCTTTGGAATATTCTTGAAATCTAGCTACAAGACAAACTACATGCATAATATCTGGTCTAGTAGCAATCAAGTATAATAATCCTAAAATCATTGACCTATACTTTCTTTGATTAGCCTTAAGTGATTCATCATTCTTTCTCATCTTGCAACCAGTTGTCATAGGAGTACAAACTGCTTTAGAGTCTTCCATTCCAAACTTCTTCAATATTTCCTTCAGATTCTTCGATTGTGAAATGAAAATGCCTTTATCTGTCTGATTGATCTATAGGCCAAGGAAGAAGTTCATTTCTCCACACATTGAAATCTTAAATTGTTTTTTGTATCTCATCTGCAAAGTTCTTACACATGCCTTCATTTCCATTGAAGATTGTATCATCCACATATACATCAACAATTAGAATCTGATCTTCACCTACTTTGATGTACATATTACTATCTACAAAACTCTTACTGAAACCTTTCTATAATAAGTACTTGTCTAACCTTAAATACCAAGCTCTGAGGGCTTTCTTCAATCTGTACAATGCCTTCTTTAATCTGCAAACCCTATCTAGTTTGTTTGATAACTGAAATGCATCTAGTTGTTCTATGTATACCTCCTTTTCTAACACACCATTCAAGAAAGTAGACTTCACATCCATTTTATATACATTGAAATCCTTATGTTCTACAAAATCCAAAAACATCCTGATGGCCTCCATCCTTGCCACTGGAGAAAATGTTTCCTCATAGTCTATTCCTTCTACCTGTGAGTAACTTTTACACACAAGCCTTGCCTTTTTTCTTACCACTTCTCAATTCTCATTCACTTTGTTCCCGAATACCCACTTAGTTCCAATCACATTTTTGTTTGCTGATCTTGGGACAAATTCCCAAGTCTGATTCTTTTTAATCCACATTAGTTTTTCTTACATAGCCTTGATCCAATACTTATCCTTGCATTCTTCACTTACTATTTTAGGTTCAACTTTAGAGAGTAAACATAGATTTACTTGCTTTTCAGTAGCTTTTCTTCTTGTCAGCACACCTTTGTCCTTATCACCAATGATTTGATCTTCAGAATAATGCTTCTGCACATACTTGGGAGTTTTAGGAGTCTTTTCTAGAGCTTTTTCTTCTTCAATTTGTACTTCCTTTTTTTCAATATTTTCTTCTTCGTTGCAAGATGACTCATCTGATTTATAACCATCAACTTCTAAATTCTTTTGTAGGTCTTCATCAACTTTGACATTTGCACTCTCAACAATCCTTCTTAACCTCTTGTTGTAACATCAATAAGCTTTTCTTTTAGTAGAATACCCAAGGAAAATACCTTCATCAGACCTTGCATAAATTTTTTCTAGATTTTCTTCATCCCTTCTGATGTAACATTTACTTCCAAACACTTTGAAGTACTTAATAGTAGGAATCTTTCCATACCACATCTCATAAGGTTTCTTTGAACTATTTTCTCTTGCTTGCACTCTCTTTAGTATGTAAATAGTGGTATGAATTTCATCTATCCAATAGACCTCTGGTAGGTTTGCTTCTTTTATCATTGTCCTTGCAGCTTCTTGAACAATCCTACTCTTTCTTTCAACCACTTCATTCTGCTAAGGAGTTCTAGGGGCAGATAATTGCCTCTTTATCCCATGATTCTCACAGAACATGTTAAACTCATTGGAGGTGAACTCTCCACCTTTGTTAGACCTCAAATATTTAATTGTCATATCCATTTCATTCTCAACCATGACTTTGAATTCTTTGAACTTATCTAGGGATTCAAATTTTTCTTTGAGAAAAGTAACCCATGTCATTTTAGAATAAGCATCAATCAATAGCATGAAATAATTGTCACCTTGAAAACTCCTTACCTTTGTAGGGCCACAAAGATATGTATGTATGAATTCCAACAATCTAGTAGAAGATTGATCCTTGACTTTGAAGCTTCTTCGTGTTTGCTTTCTGATTTGACATTCCTTATAGATAACATTGATGGGCTTTGTAATATTTGGCAGATCTCTCATAGATTGAACTGAACTTATCCTTACCAAGCTATCAAAATTGATGTGACACAATCTCCTATGTCATATCCAACTCTCACTACCATGAGTCATGAAGTAACAACCATCACCACCTTTGAGATGATAAACATTCCCATATGTCCTCTTTCCAATAGTAATCATAGTTCCAGAATCTTTTCCGATCTCACAACCATCATCGTGAAACACAAGATTGTATCCTTTGCTACACATTTGTCCAAAAATCAAAAGATTATGCTTTAGACCCTTAATATAAAGAACATCATTAGTATTATACTTTCCATCAAAACTAATTGAGCCTCTTCCACATATCTTAGCAGCATTATTATCACCAAATCTAACTAGTCCTCCATCATATTTTTCAAGTTTAACAAACTTACTCTTATCACCAATCGTATGATTTGAGCATCTGTTGTTAATGACCCAAAGGTTCTTTTCCTATGTAGTATGAAAAGTAGATATCACAGTCCTTTTAGCATTAAGACCTACAATCAGAGCCTTTTCCTTCACATATTTCCTAGAGTTAGTAGAAATAATATCATCTCTTGTAGCTATGAATAGACATTAATTATCCTCATTGTTCTCATAATCAGATTCATTATTAGATACACTTGCATCTTCTCTAACATAGTAGCTTTTCTTAGGAACTATAAGTTTTGTTTTCCCTATTCTTGCTCTTCAAAATTCTTTCTGGGCATCTTGAAGCATAATGACCTATCTTGTCAAAGTTGAAACACTTGAAAGGTAACTTACCACTGTACTTACAAGTAACCAATTCCATTCTTCTTGCAAAATTGGCTTCCAAATCATCTAAATCCTCCTAATCTAATTCCACACTCTTCTTAGATTTACTAGCCTTGAAGGCAGTCTTAGTCTTTGCACTACTTGTACCAAATTCTCTTATTTCAAAAGCAGTTATGGTTCCAAGCAACTGATCTTTGGTAAACTATTTCAAATTTCATAATTCCTCAATAGCAGAAACCTTATGACTAAGCTTTAGGAAGAGTTCTAAGTACCTTTAATATCACTTCTTATTCATCCATCTTTCCACTAAGACCTTTGATGCCATTGACAACTTCATCCATCCTCTATAAGTAGCTAATATTTTCATATTCAGACATTCATATGGTTTCAAACATGAGCTTCAAATTCTGCATTTTAGCTTACTTGACCTTAATCTCCTTCATGAATACTCTTTAACTTTTTCTAGATTTCATTAACATTTTTTAGATCCATGACTTTCACCAATTCAGAATTAGAGAGACTACTTAAAAGAGCATACCTTGCTTTACCATTGATTTCGTAGGCCTTGACTTCATCTACAGTGCTCAGAGCATTCTTAGGTATTGTATATGCATTCATTATAGACTTCTAGATTTCATATCCAAGAGAAATCAGATAACCTTCTATCCTTATTTTCTAGAAAGTATAGTCAGATCCATCAAACAAGGGAACATCCTTCTTGTGTGCCATCCTAGGCCTACCTCAAGCAGTTAATCTCTTTTCTAAGGAACCTCACTTTGATATAAATTTTTGAATGCACAAAGCAACTAAGACTAGGGGGTAAATTAGTTGTAACTTAAATTTTCAAAATTCTCATACACACTCAGATCCACATTAATCCAGCTAACCCTTAAGCTTGTTATGGTGATTAAGCATGAAATGCAAATAATAGAAACTGAATCATAACAACACCATACACAAGATAACACCTAATTTTATGTGGAAAACCTAGGATGGGAAAAACTACAATGAGGATTAGCTCACAATATAATATGATAAAACAACCAGTTAAGGTTGGAACAATTGGTGGACTCACTATCCAAGAATGCTCACTACAGGTGGCTCACTGCCAAAGGACTCATGGTCCTAAAAGAAAGAGATAGAAGAAATGTCTCATTGCCAAGATTTGAACTATTATAGTTGTATCTAACACATGCATGGAGTACAGTTCCATTGAAGCTCAATATTCACTTCAACAAAAACATCATCTCTGTAGCACCAATGAAAGATAGTAGACACCTTCTACTCACTATATCCAGTAATCTAACACATGAAGGATTGTATTGCTTCACTCCCTCAACCACTTGATTACTCAAATCTTAACCATCATGCGTGCTCTCAATCACAACCTCTTGACACTTATTTATAGTATCTTCAACCTTGAGAACATTCTCCAAGGTTGGCATCACAACTTAACACATAGAATTCAAATTAGGTCTGGACCTAAACATTCCCACGGTGGAAAGGAATGAAGGAAAACCACAACACACCTTATCTTGGACCTAAATTCATCCAAGCATGCTACACAAAACTTTGAAAATCACCAAAGCAGCTCCACAAATAGTACAAACATACAAGGTTGGCTAAACCTATGCAATGCAATGATCTTTTTAAGTACACACTTCTTGAAGGCAAGATACAGTTCACAGAAAATACACAATGCTTGAACACACTCTATAATGTTCCATAAACATCTTGAAGCATCCTAAAAACCAATAAACTCTTCTGCAGCAACTTCTGCCTGAAGAAAGTTCAAACTGGAGCACTCAACTGACTCTGTCATATACTGCCACTCAAGAAATCAACTTGCAGACCACCAAATGACAAACAACTTCAATTGGAGAAAGATATGAACCTTATAAGCACAATTATAGAACTGCAAGACCTAAAACCTCTTTGTGGAGAAATGTGGAGCAAAGACATTTCTCCTAGAAACCTCTGCAACACTCAGAAACATAGTCTTCATACTTGTGAACACAACTTTCTCTTCACAATGAAGCAGAGCATGAAACTTGGAATATAACATCTCTAAACATCTCTTAACAACATATCCAAACCACATGGATAGATCTTGAACAAAGAAGAAATGTGGAGCATAACTAGAACACTACTCTATTAAGCCAAACAATCTCTTCAACACACTATTTCCTCTATTAATCATTTCTTCTCAAAAGTACTTCGAAACCAACCAACAAAACCATATTCTTCACTTCTTTAGCATTTCTTCAAGGCAGCCAAATCATCTTCAACAAAGCAACACAGTCAAACAACAATAACCTCATCAGTGGACACATTTAACACCAATGACAACACAAGCTTGTTGACATCATTGACAAAACCAATAGCACATACTTGCAACATGTTTACATTTGAACAAAATATTGCTTCACTTAGACAAAAATCAAACCCTTATTTTTCTACATCATTCATTTCTTCTATTGGTACATCTTGTGTTTTACTAAAGATTGTAGATGCTTTTTCAGATTTGTGACTCGGTGCCCCAATTCTAACACTCTTGTTTGAAGAAGTCTTTGAATTATGGGTCCTAATTATTTTCATAATGATGATACCAATACCTCAGAACCCCAAATTCCTAGTCTTATCACACATGAAGGTAAAAAATGTCTAAAGTCCTAATATCCCAACTCCACATCTTCCTAAAGCATCAAACTACGATGAATCCATCAACATTAATGACCTTGTGGCTCATGTTCCTGAAGCTCAAATTTAGAAATTAGCTATTGAAATGACTAATTTCCATAAATTTGTAAGCTTAGAACATATAGATGAGGAGGCCACCCCTATTTTTGAAAGTCTAAGAAGTCTTTTTCTCGAAGGTCAAGAAGGATTGTAAGTCTTGTGTGACCTTGCTCATATAGTGCATAAACAACATTCTATCTTCATTTAGTTGCACTAAAATCATCAATAATGTTACTTCTAATCAAATAGGGACTCAAGTGTTGGCACACATTCCAACACTCCCTATTCCTACTTATACTTCTACTATTCTCACCACTACTACACAACCAAGTAATAGTGCTACCACATGTGTTGGGTTGTCTACTAGGAATCCTAGTAACCATTATACTACCATTCCATATAGTTACATAAATTCCAAACCTAATGTTACTCTACCTACATCTAGTCCTTCCAATTCATTCCAATCTCTACCCAATTCAGCTTCTGACCCTATCATAAACTAACTATTGAAAAATATGACCTCTGTCCAACAACAATTGGCTAGTATAAGCAATAGTCCACATAAAAATATTATAACAACACATTATATCCACAATCCTTTGTCCCATCTCATCCTAAGAACTCAAGTGTCCGAGAAGTTTGAGACTCCTCACTTTCAAGAATATAATGAGAAGGGAGACCCTAACAACCATGTCGTAACCTTTACCACTATGTGTAGTGATTTCTTTTGAGGATGTGATCTTGGAAAAACTCTTTTTTAGGTCACTCAAGGACATGACCTTGGATTGGTTTTTCTCTTTACCTCTTAATTCTATAAATTATTTCTTGCAATTAGTCAATAATTTCCTTGAGCATTTTTAAATGAACATTGGACCTTAGGTTTCTTTGATAGACTTGGTTCATTGCAAACAAGGAACGAAAGAAAAAATAATAGATTTTATGGGTCATTATCAAGCCCTCTTCTCACAAGTCTCATATTCTATTCCAGATGCTAATGTGAAAAGAATCTTTATAGGAAACTTACAACCTCACATCTGTGATAAGATATTTTTTATGAGATATGATTCTTTCACTCATCTTTGCACGACTCTCCATGATTATCAACTTTTGGTTAGTCAGTACGAGCATAATCCATCATCAGCTCTAGTTGGTCAATTTGAATCCTCTCACAATCATTATTTTAAATGAAACAACAAAAACTTCATTAAGATAAATAAAATTTTAGCTAATAACATAATAATGCAGTGGCAGTGTCATCTCTTTCTCCCACCACATATAAATTGAAACCAAAAACAAGAAATTTCACACAAGTATTAGAGTCTCTTTACTTTATAATGACACAACTTTTGGAAAGCAATCTCATCAAGCTTCCACCCATTAGACCTCTTGATCCAAGAAAGATGCAATCATCTTCCTTTTATTCAAAGGCCTTTTATCAATATCACCACTCCGTTGGCCTTGACACTGAAAGATGTATGCATCATAAACATGAAGTTCAAGACCTCATTGACTCTAATGTTACCCCGGTTGCTAGTGTGAAAGACAAAGGGAATAAATCATTGGCTACTCCTACTAAAAATATTCAAATATATATGGATCCTTTACCTCATCACAAATCTAACATTGTTGATATTTGCATGTTGGATGCTCGCCCTCACAAAGAGTGAGTGGGATCAAAATCTGCTACATCTTTTACTTGACATGATGCCTCTATTGAGTCTATTGATGGAGCTCTCTACATTAGCATTTGAATCAATGATAAACCTATTTAAGGTGCTATGATCGATCCTATATGCATGGTAAATGTAGTAAATGAAGAATTTCTCTACATGCATGGTTTACATCAAGATACGTACAACGTATCAGAGATGGCAATTAGACCACATGATGGGTCTATCCTTCCAACTCTTGGTGCCTTGACCCTTGATGTCAAGGTTGGGCCAAGAACCTTGGATGTTAATTTTGTCATCATTCCTAAATTGGACTTATTTCATGTGAAGTTGGGTCACTCATGGCTCCTCTCTATGAAGGTGGTCCCCTCTATAGTTTATAAGTCATTAAAAGTTCCTTTTGAGGGATGTGTGCATGCTATACATCATAGTCAGTACCGGCCTATTGCTCACAATGGGAATTTTACACTTGACTACTTCTGGCCACAACTAGTTGGAGTCACTCAAGCTAGAGAGGATTTATCTTCTTATCATACCAAAAGTTTAATGCAAACAAAATATCAGAGTTATCACTTAGTAATACTCCTCCTTGTGATATTCCTAAAAGTCCTTGATCTTCTGAGGTTACAACAATATTTCCTCTTGTCCCACAGGTGGTGAATGAAGCTAAACCCAAATTGAAGGTTCCTCCCTATCCCCAAGAATTTGGTAGATATGTTGACATTCCCCCTCTATCATCCCTTGAAGGACAATGAGGCAACCTCTGAGCACATAATAGACCTCCACACAATTGTAATGTTACTTTTGTACCACATGCCTCCATGTAGACTAGTGAAATCAATCAATTGAGTGTGTTTTATTTTTTGAGGTTTCTCAACTGCTTGAGGATACTCATGTAAATCCAGCTATTTCACAAGTTTAGAAGGAAGAGTATCTTGCATTGAGGAACTCTTCCCCTATAGTCTCCTATCCTTTGATGGTTCCTCATATTTCTTGTTTTGTTCTTGAAGAAAAAGAAGAAAAGGAACCCACATTAGATGATAATATGGTTCCCTTAGAAAGCATCATGAATAAAGCTAAGCGAAATAAGATTGTAAGAGAAATAAAGAAGCACTAGTGTGCTATGGTTCACCTTGCCATAGGATAGGAGAATCTCTCTCCTCACAATGATTTATCACTAATGGATGTGAAAGACACATCTAATATTATTTTGTCTATTGTAAAGAAAGATGAAGCTTCACAAGTTGCTATGGAACCTATTGTACTATATTCTGATAGAGAATCTAAGGATAATACAAGTATGCCTCTTGTTCCTTATACCTGATGTGCTATAGTTCCTCTTGCATCTTGTCCACCTTTCCAAATGGATGAAGAACAAGATTAGGAGAAGGATGATTTCCTTTAGGTTCACTCGCAAGTGAGGTATCTTATTTTTATTGTGTTATGAGTGCATGCGATTGTTTTCCCCCATGATGTGTTGCTTGATATGTTATTTATGTCATTGTTGTTAAGCTCCCTTTGGATGACCCTTGATACCCTTGTAGGTGCAATGATATAAAGAAAGTGGAATCCATTGTGACATTCTATCTATTTGTATCATCGTTTTCCTATATTACGTAATTTACATTATTGTTGTGTCCTTTGGGGATGACGAAAGTTTTAGGATGCTTCAGCATTCTCCCTTGTTAACCAAAAGGATTTTTATTTTTTATTTCATGTGATACTTCTTCATTTGTCTCTATAGTTTTACTAGTTGGAAGAGGATGAAAATTATATATATATATTCATGAGACATCTCTTATTATACGACTGTTATCTCCCAGATTTGCACCCTTGCTGCAGTTGTGAAACTTTAGCAATCTGGAGATACAATGGGAATGATCTCGAAGTGTGGGACCTTGTGAGTTGAGATTAGACCTCCAGAGAAGGCTAGTTCCTCTTTCTAAGCCTATTACTTAGAGCAATGCATCTAAACCTAGTTCTAATATTTGTAGGGGAAAAGAGTTAGAAGGAATATAAAATGGAAAGGAGTGATTCACCAGATTTAGTGAGTGATGGTGATCTTGGTGTAGGCACAACAATGATTTCAATCATGGAGGAGATTTACACAAACTTATAATTGATTGAGGCTTTGATATGAAGGTTCAACCTATAGAGCAGTCGTTTTGCTCACAGAACAGACAATAACTTTAATTAAAACATAGAAATCAAGACACAAGAGAGGCAAGAAGTCATGTATATATTAATCATGATGGCCAAAGACCATTACAATACAAAATGTTTAGTAGCAGAAGAGATCTGACTACAGAAAATTTGGCAGCATAACAGCCCCAATACCACCATCCCCCTCTTAAAAGAGTTTTCATTGCATTTTATAGGTCAGACTCCTACCAGAAAAGCATGGAGTCACTGCTCCATGGATCCGAGGTCATTAATGCCAGAACAAGGGTGCATGGGTAGAGGCATGGCTAAGGGGCAGGGACCATGCCACTGCCAGGTTTAAAACTGTAGAAAATAGCCGCTAGAAAGTGAGATAGGATAGGGCATGAAGAAGAAACCCCCATAGTCACCACCCAACACATGGAGATCAGTCCTGCAAGACATAGAGCCCATGCACATTGATGAGTGGAGCCATACGCCATGAATGCACCTGCAAGAATCACCAACCGGAGCTACTAAGAAAAGAACAGCCTCAATACACGCCAAAATGACCGCTGAGATGTCTTATCAGCTGAGCATGCAAAGCTAGATCCAAACTTGAAAGTGAAAAAAATCTCCCTCAAAATCCCACCAAATGAAAGAGGAGGTGAAAACAAGCATCTTTTGCCTTTTGACGCATGTCAAAATTTGCCAGGATGCAGAAGATACAGGCGGTCAAAGTTGCAGTCAACTATCTGTGCATATCATTTTGCATATCTACTTGTATCGGCCTTTGAAATCTCCTCTGAAACTGCCTTTGCATATGCAAAGTGCTTGGTATATGGCCTCTTGCATATCAGCTTTGTATATCTGATTGTATGTTTAAACATGCAATTGCGAATATACAAACACATGTATATACAATGCACGGACCCCAACACTAAATTTGGTGAATTTGACTTTACAGTTAGGTCTTCCTTGTATGTTCCTCTCTTGTACATTTCATTTGTATATCGCAAGATACAATGCACTCAATATACAAGCTGCGGACCTGAACCATTTTATCAACTGGATTGGAGAAATTTGAAATCCGGGCCTTGTATCTTCAATCTCTTGTATATCGGGATATACAATGCCATATGCATCCAAGTTGCGGACCTCAAACCATTATGAAGGATATTGCAATCGCCATCGGGTCCAAGCCATGCATGTTCCTCTTTGTACATTACTAATGTATGTCTCATATACAATGCGAACATACAAGCAAAGTATACATAAAAATTGTAGAATTCTGCCATTTATCAATTGGAATGTATGTTCATTTCAGATCCAGCTTGTATATTAGGAATGCATATTTGATTGTATGTGCAAACATACAATTACAAATATACAAGTGGTGGGCCCCAGATTTGAATCACTTTCCCTTGCATGTTGACTTTGCAAATTTCCCCTTGTATGTTTCTTTGCATCTGTTGCTTGTATGTAGGTCTTGTATGTCCTTCCTTTCTACCACATATACAAACTGATTTGTATATGACCTTGTATGTTGTCAATATACAAAGGCTTTTGTATGCACTTCTTTGTATGTGCCTGATGCATGTTTTTCTTGTATGTCCAAACATACAATCGCAAATGTACATTTGGTGGACCCCACCCTTTGCATCTCCTCTTTGTATGTTTAACCCCTTGTATATTGGATTTGTATATGCAAACATACAAAGTGAAATATACAAGCCACTATTACAACTACCTTACTATATCACACATGCATATCTCCTTGTACCCTTGGCGAAAGTCCTTTGTATGTTCTGCCGATGTACACTGCAAATGTGCATCAGCCTTTGTATGTCAACCTGACCTGCGACCTTCTTTGCATATCGGCAATGTACATTCACTCCTACATGTGAACCATTTGTATATCGCAAATACAATGTGCATCTATAAGCAACTATAGCTGATGCATCTTGTTGGGCCGCTCTCTTGTATGTGTGCATTGTATATTCAAACATACCAACTCAATATACATTCATCTTTGCATATGCGACAGTGACCCAATGTATATTGACTTGCATCTTTTCCATTGCACATTACTGATGTACATTCTGATTTGTATGTCGGCCTTATATGTCCAACATACAATGATCTTTGCATATGCATCAGTCGTCGGGGAGACTTTAAACTTGGTTGCCGATGAGGTTAGTCTGGCCAAAGACCCTTTCACTGTAGTGAATGCATGTCGGCCTCTTGTGTATTTTTCATTGTATATACTCGTTGTATGTGCAAACATACAAACCCGATATACATTCTATCCTGATATACAAGTGTAGAATATTCTGGGAATCTATGATAGATTCCCCAAATGTACATACAAACGCAGTGTGCATACAATCATTTTTCGCTTTCTTGAAGGCCGATTTAACTCTTTTTGGCACGCCAATGTACATCAGCACTTGTATGTCAACCTTGCATGTTTGCCAATTGCATCTAGGTCTTTGCATAATGTGAATGTATGTTCCAACATACATTGGCGAATGTATATGTGAATATACACTCAAAAATGCATCTATCTTTTCCTCGTATGAAACTAAGAAACCCTGTGATGGGAAGCACATGAGGACAAAAGGTTTCTAGTTTTTTCTGGGTTTTTGTCAAAGATTTTCTAGGCAGGATTTTAGGAAATTTGGAAAGGCAAAGCATGAGTAATTGAAGAATTTGAGCTTTCTGTCCTTCCATTTAGGCTTTCTCTAATCAGATTTCTTCGATAGGAGGGAAACAAGAAAATTTTGGGGCTAGGTAAAATATGACAATAGCTTTGGCAACTTCTCAGGGGTGTTTGCCTACTAAACAAATGATCAGTGGCCTTACATCCATTGGGCATGGAGTCAAAAGATTGAAAATACTTTTGACAAACCTCTTGACCTCAGTACCCCAGCATGACAAGAATGAAGAACATAGGAAGACTAAAGCCCAAACAAAAATGCCGAAAGCAACCCACAAACTGTGCTAGGCAGCACTTAGGGAAAACAAAGAGGCATCTAAACTACTATGCAACAACACTTATTGAAAGCAAGAAACCTAATATACTGATCTACAAGGAAACTCATACCTCAAAACACCTCTTTAGGTGCATCCCATTGACTGGGATAGGCAATTTTTCTCCATCCATATTCGATAATTGAAATACATTGTGCTCCTTGCATTTAGTAATGATAAATGGGCCACTCCACATGCTATCAAACTTGGAGTGCTTCCATGGCCTGCTTTTTAATTCATCCCATTTGAGCACCATATCACCTTTCCTAAAATTTTTGGGAGTGGCCTTCTTATCAAAAACTCTCTTTTTCTGAAGTTGATGATACTCCATAGCTTTCTTAGCTTTATCTCTGACCTCTTCAAGCTTGATGAGTTGAGCATTTCTGATAGCCATGGGATCCTCCTCTTCAAACATCTCCAGCTGATTCATGATCTTAAGAGCTGGCAGCTCTATAGATACAGGCAATCTTGCCTCTTTTCCATAAACTAGCATATATGGAGATTTCCCACTAGACCTCTTGGGAGTTATTCTATCTACCCATAAAGTAGATCTCAAATTGGTATGCCAGGCTCTCTGGTTATCCTCCATTGTCCTTTTGATAATTCTTATGAGATTTTTATTTGTGGATTCAGCCAAACCATTACCCTATGGGTAATAATTTGATGAAGTGCCCAGATAGATCCTATTCTTCATAGCCTAGTTAGTTATCCTTAATCTAATAAAGGCCAAGGCATTGTCTGAGATGATTGATTCCAGTACCTTGAATCTAGATACCAAATCACCATAAAAGTTCAAAATGGCACTCTCATTGGATTCCTTCAGAGCCACCACTTTAGTCCACCTTGTGAAATAGTCTATTACTGTAAGCACCCACCTGTGGCTTGCACTAGATGGTGGATTAATGGGACCTATAAAATCAATGCCCCATCTCATGAAGGGCTGCTCTACTTGAATCGGCTATAGGGGTAGAGTTGGCAGCCTTTCCTTGCCTACAAAAATTGCACATTTCACACACTTTCTAGCCCATGCATGAGCGTCCTTGAATAAGCTGGGCCAGTAATATCCAGCTCTCATTATTTTCCAAGAAGTAGTCCTTGGGACAAAATGACCCCCTGCTGTTCCATCATGAAACTCATGCATCACCTTGTCAGTCTGAGCTTCATCAATGCATCTTAACAATACACCATTAAAATCTTTCCTGAAAAGGATACCATTGATTAAAATGTATCGAATGGACTGCAATCAGAAATATCTCCTCTTGGCTCTATCTAGTCCTACTAGACATTCACCAGTTTGCAAAAAATGAGTCATGTTAATAACCCAACCTATGCCCACTACTATTGTATCAGCTTGATGCTCATCTTCAATGGCCAGAAGCACTTCCTTTTCCTTCTCTGCTTCATTTTTAGAACTAGTGGCAAGTTGTTCGCTAAGTCCTCTGCCTCTGATGAGCTTGGTTACTTTGATATCCACATCATTCTCCATGACTTTGGTAATCCAACTAGCTCTCTTCTCATTTACATCCTTACTTAATAGGAACTCCTTCACGCCAGGGTGAGCAACCATCAAATGTATCTTATTGTTAGAAACAAGATGCTGAAACTTCTTGAGGCTCCTTACCACTACAAGGACATGTTTTTCAATGAAGCTATATCTCTATTCATACTCTTCTAGCCCCTGACTAAAGAAAGCGATTGGCTATTCAAAGCCATCACTCTACTGTTGTACCAAAATCGCAGAGATTGTATCTAGACCGCCATATGCATACAAGATAAAATCTTTGGACAAGTCAGGATTTACCAGAGTTGGTGTAGCTGATAATGCCTCTTTTATGGACTCAAAGTTGAGTCTAGCCTCTTTCGTCCAACTGAAAACTGTATTCTTCTTTAACATGGACGTCAAAGGCTTTAATAGATTTGCAATGTTAGTTATGAATCTTCGCAGAAAATTAATTCTGCCAATAAAACTTTGAAGTCCCTTCTTGTGGCTGGGTAAGGGTAGCTCCAGAACAGCTCTTACCCTTTCACCATCAATGGTAATGCCTTCCTTTGACACAACGTGCCCCAACAGGTTGCCCTCATGCACAACAAAAATGCATTTCCTGGGATTGAGAGATATCCCAAACTCTTTGTATCTCTCAAATACTTGCCTCAATTGGAGTAAATGTTCAGATGCATCCTTGGAGAAAACCATTATGTCATCAAGGTACACCAACACCAATTTATATAGCAAACCCTTAAAAGCCATGTCCATAGCTCTCTAAAAAGTTGAGCCAGCATTTGACAGACCAAAAGGCATCCTTTTGTAGGTCATGGTGCCCCATTTGGTAGTAAAAGCAGTTTTAAATTGATCTCCCTCCTTGACTAACACTTGGTTATAACTAGAAAATCTATCAAGTAAGGAGAATCTTTCTGAACCAGCCACTACTTGCAGAATTTGCTCCATTGAGGGCAGCAGGTAGTGGTCCTTTAGAGAAGCTCTATTTAGGTCTCCAAATCAACACGCAGTCTAATCTCTCCATTCTTTTTCCTCACAAGGACAAGGTTGGAGACCCAAGAAGTATGCTTGATTAGAAAAATGATCTTTCCCTCAATCAACTTGGTCAACTTTCTAATCATTAGGGGCTCTAGATTTGGGTTTAAAGGTCTTTGCTTCTGCCTTATAGGTTTTGCACCTGGCTCTAACTCTATAGTATGTTGGGCAGTATGAGGGTCAAACCCTTTTAGGTCTAAATAATCCCAAGAAAACACATCTTCAAATTCTTGACAAAGAGCAATAAAAGCTCTCCTATCCTCAGGTGAATAGATTTTACCTATTTTGAGAAGCTTACCTTGAAAATTTCCAACTCCTCATAATGCTTTTCTTTTATCTACATACCGGCTTTGCTCTTCTTCAGCTAGTCACCTATACCAAAAATAGATTCCAAAGTTACCACTCCCTTGGGCAGCTTGTTTGTTCTCAACTAAACAATTTGATCATTGCCATATTGCTGTTTGAGTTTATCCTGATTCATCACGAAAAACTCATCCTCTTCTAATAGGAAACACATGATCTGCTCATCACTTTCAAAAACCTGCCAATGAATGTCATTATTAGGGATAGAAGGCCTATCAACTATTTTCACATAAGGCTGCACCTTTTCTCTTTGAATATCATTGGGGATATCAAACTGAGCCCCAATTGTAGCTAACCTATCTGCATGATAATCCTGATTTCTTGGAATAGAAATCAGATTGAAAGCATCAAACTCTTCAATCATGTCCCATACCCTATGCTTATAGCATTTCAAAGTATCATTCTTTGTGACATGTAGTCCTCTTACCTGATTTACAATAAGTTCACTATCCCCAAACACCTGCAAACGGCCAATTTTCCTCTTTCTTTCCCACTACAAACCTTGGATCAATCCCTCATATTCAGTAGTGTTATTTATACATGAAAAGGAAAAACAAAAAGAAGAATATATGTCACCTTGAGGAGACACAAGCATTGCACCGCCACCAAATCCATTCCTATTCCTAGAGCCATCAAAGTACATTTTACATACCTCATCTTGCTGCTCTATCTGTTGCTCTGGACTCTTTACAAGGCTTGGAATTTCTACTTCAAGTTCGTGTAGTATGTAAACTCCCATACCAGTTTCTTGAATGTGTTCCTCAGGACCATCAATAGTATTTTCCAAGGCCCACTCCTTTAACAGTACTTCTGGCATACTTTCAGCTTGTAGTTGTTGAGCAGCAACAAGCTCAGGGTCATTAGAAATAATTCAATTTGCATTAATGGCACTTGGGACATAAGGCTCTTTGTGATGTTTGGCAAGCAACTCAGATTTTATGGTCACCTTTGTGCCATATCAGGTCCTAAATAGTATGTGGGACCAATCTGAGGATAAATATCCTCCTATCTTGGCTGTGAACTCCCTTGACAAACACATGGCAAAATGAGGAGGTAGATCTATGACTAACACCTCTTGAGAAATGGACACGTTTGGGTAGGTATGCAAAGTGAGACCTAGGTCTTTTATAACACCTACAGTGTTAACAGATGTGCCATCTAGCTGGAGCACACCCTTTGTTAAGGGCTAGTATTTTAATCCTAATTGGTCTGCAATCTATTTTGGCATTACAGAACTACTTGCACCACTATCCACCATGCAGTTATGCACTAACTTGTCCCCTATTATTAATGACACATAGAATGGAAGTGGTTTAGCACTCTTGCTTGGCTATTTGCTGCTATCTTGGGGTGAATTGGTAAGGACGGCCCTAGCTGGGTCAACAGTTGTATCATTTGATGCTTTTAAACTAGACAAAGTGGATTGTAACATGTCCTTTTGACTTGGGATCGCTAAGGAATCCCACATAGACATTGTCACGTTCATTTTCTTCATATTTTCAATGATATTGAAAGGTGCAGTAACACTTACCTTCTGATGCGGCTTTGTAGTGGCAATATCAGCCTGTAAATGAGGCTGTTTGCTGGCAGTTGCTTGTGTATCTCTTTGCAACACATGAGAAAACTAGGATGTAGAAAGATCAGTAGGTCCCTTTTCTTTGCTTGCTTCTTGATCTATCTCATAACTCCTCCTTTTGGCTCTCGTGTTCACTTCAACTGAAGTGTCATCTCTATTCATGCCACAAAACTCATTTTCCTACCAATTTAGGAAGGTAGTATCATTCTGAGGCTGCTCTATCTGCTGTATAGTCCCAGCATTAGGTGTGCTTGGCTGCGAAACTGCAACATTTTGCACCATCAGGGCCTAATTTATCACTCCATTTGGGCAGGTTGCCTGACTGTGGGCTGATTGCATGAAGAGCACCATTCATACTCAGCTGCAAGGTTGTTCTAAACAGGGATGAGGTCACTAATGACACTGATGGGTGTAGGATTGTAAGGCTGGAAAGGCCTCTGGTTCACATTCTGCTTAGCCCCTTGGTAATTGTTCTGATAAGGTGGCCTATTAGCTTGGTATGGCTAGTTCTATCCCTGATAAGACTGGCCTTGCCCTTGGTTGTGTGGCTGATAAGGTTGTATGCTTTGGAACTGCTACTTTTTGATATTCGTTAGCTCATTACCAAAAGATTGCAACAATCCTTTGATCTCTTGTAACTCAAAAGATTGAGTTTGAGTAGCACTTTTTGATTTATGGGGCTACGGATTAGCTACTGGTAATGCTGGTGTGGTTGGTATAACAGCTATGGGAGGCACATATGTTGGAAATGGTGGCTGAATAGCGGGGAAAATTGGCAAAGGAGGCCTAGGGGCAATTTTACTAGCTTGAATGAGGCTATTTTTAGCTCTTATGGCTATGGTATAAGCTTGTGGTAGGGAAATTCCTCCCATAGATTGAATCATGATAGAGATATCACTGTTTAAAGCTCTCAAATAATACAAGAAAGCATGATCAGCTGTAGGCCTTACCGTTGGTGGGATTCTATCTCACATCTTTTAGAAACGGCGGTTGAAGTCTGACATAACTTCGTGAGGGGCTCTTTTAATTGTAGACAGCTACTCCACCAACAACAGATGGTCTAATTTGTCTTCAAAGAAGCTACACAACTCTTCTCCCAAGTGATCCCATGAATCTATGGAATTCACTGGCAGACTTCTGAACCACTGCAAAGCCTTCCCTTTGAGGGACGCCGCTAATAGCCTAATTTTGATGTTCTTTTCTATCACATGATGGACAGTACACAGGTTTGCAATGTCTTTGATATGCTCAGCTGGAGTAGTCTGATCTTCACCATTAAAAAATGGTAAACTTTTCAAGGCAGCGATAGGGATATCATCATGCTGATCTAGATTTAGTGGGCTGCCTTGGTTGAATGCAACAAAAGGCTAATTTTTGACCGCAAGAATCATCGTGACTGAGATTCTTGAGATAGTATGAGTTTCGATAGCAGGGGGAGTTGACTTGGCTCTCCTAGACTGGACGTGAGTCTTCTTAGGTTTCTCAGCTGCTATCCGTCTTCTCCTAGGTGGGGATAGTTACAAGTATTCAAAAGGTGAAGAACTGCTTCTGGTATGTATTCTTCTCATAAGCAGAAATACACTGATTCTGTTAAACAAAAGCTTAGAGTTTCCAGATGTGTAGGTTTTAACCTCTTACAGGTCTAGAAAACACTGGCTGCACATCAAAACTAGCAATAAGGTAGAATTTGAACTTGTTATTTTAATTCTTGGGTCCCATCGGGCGTGCCAGAAACTGTTATCTCCCAGATTTGTACCCTTGTTGTAGTTTTGAAACTTTAGCAATCTTGAGATACAATGGGAATGATCTCAAAGTGTGGGACCTTGCGAGTTGAGATCAGACCTCTAGATAAGGCTAGTTCCTCTTTCTAAGCCTATTACTTAGAGCAATGCATCTAAACCTAGTTCTAATATTTGCAGGGGAAAAGAGTTAGAAGGAAATTGAAATGGAAAGGAGTGATGCACTAGATTGAGTGAGTGATGGTGATCTTGGTGTAGGTACAACAATGATTTCAATGATGGAGGAGATTCACACAGACTTATGATTGATTAAGGCTTCGGTATGAAGGTTCAACCTATAGAGGAGCCGTTTTACTCATAGAACAGATAGTAACTTCAATTAAAACACAGAAATCAAGACACAAGAGAGGCAAGAAGTCATGCATATATTAATCATGAAGGCCAAAGACCATTACAATACAAAATGTTTAGTAGCAAAAGAGATCTGACTACAGAAAATTCAGCAGCATAATAGCCCCAATACCACCATGCCCCTCTCAAAAGAGTTTTCATTGCATTTTATAGGTCAGACTCCTGCCAAAAAAGCATGGAGTTGCTGCTCCATGGATCTGAGGTCATTAATGCTAGAACAAGGGCACATGGGTAGAGGTGTGGTGAAGGGACAGGGACCATGCCACTGCTTGGTTCAAAACCATAGAAAACAGCCGCTAGAACATGAGATAGGATAGGGGATGAAGAAGGCACCCCCACAGTCACCACCCAACACACAGAGATTGGTCCTGCAAGACATAGAGCTCATGCACATTGATGAGTGGAACCATATGCCATGAATGCACCTGCAAGAATCACCAACCAGAGCTACTGAGAAAAGAACAGCCTCAATACATGCCAAAATGACCGCTAAGACATCTTATCGGCCGAGCATGCAAAGCTAGATCCAAACTTGAAAGTGAAAAAAGTCCCCCTCAAAAGCCCGCCAAATGAAAGAGGAGGTGAAAACAAGCATCTTTGCATTTTGAAGCATGTCAAAATTCACCAGGATACGGAAGATATAGGCGGTTAAAGTTGCAGTCAACTGTCTGTGCATATCGTTCTGCATATCTACTTGTATCAGCCTTTGAAACCTCCTCTGAAACTGCCTTTGCATATGCAAAGCACTTTGTATATGGCCTCTTGCATATCGGCTTTGTATATCTGATTGTATGTTTAAACATGCAATTGCGAATATACAAACACATGTATATACAACGCGCGGACCCCAACACTGAATTTGGCAAATTTGGCTTTACAGTTGGGTCCGCCTTGTATGTTTCTCTCTTGTACATTTCATTTGTATATTGCAAGATACAATGCACTCAATATACAAGCTGCGAACCTAAACCATTTTATCAACCGGATTGGAGAAATTTGAAATCCAGGCCTTGTATCTTCAATCTCTTGTATATCAGGATATACAATGGCATATGCATGCAAGCTGCGGACCTCAAACCATTATGAAGCATATTGTAATCGCCATCAGGTCTGAGCCATGCATGTTCCTCTTTGTATATAACCAATGTATGTTGCATATACAATGCGAACATACAAGCAAAGTATACATACAAACTGCGGAATTCTACCCTTTATCAACTGGAATGTATGTTCATTTCAGATTTGGCTTGTCTATTAGGAATACATATTTGATTGTATGTGCAAACATACAATCGCAAATATACAAGTGGTGGGCCCTAGCTTTGAATCACTTTCCCTTGCATGTTGACTTTGCACATTTCCCCTTGTATGTTTCTTTGCATTTGTTGCTTGTATGTAGGTCTTGTATGTCCTTCCTTTCTACCACATATACAAATTGATTTATATATGACCTTGTATGTTGTCAATATTCAAAGGCTTTTGTATGCACTTCTTTGTATGTGCCCGATGCATGTTTTGCTTGTATGTCCAAACATACAATCGCAAACGTACATTTGGTGGACCCCACCCTTTGCATCTCCTCTTTGTATGTTTAACCCCTTGTATATCAGCTTTGTATATGCAAACATACAAAGCAAAATATACAAGCCACTATTACAACTACCTTACTATATTGCACATGCATATCTCCTTGTACCCTTGGCAAAAGTCCTTTGTATGTTCTGTCGATGTACATTGCAAATGTACATCAGCCTTTGTATGTCAACCTTCCTTGCGACCTTCTTTGCATATCGGCAATGTACATTCACTCCTGCATGTGATCCATTTTTATATCGCAAATAGAATGTGCATTTACAAACAACTATAGTCGATGCATCTTGTTGGGCCCCTCTCTTGTATGTCTACATTATATATTCAAACATACCAACTCAATATACATTCATCTTTGCATATGCGACAGTGACCTGATGTATATTGTCTTGCATCTTTTCCATTGCACATTGACTAATGTACATTCTGCTTTGTATGTCGGCCTTGTATGTCCAACATACAATGATCTTTGCATATGCATCAGCCATCAGGGAGACTATAAACTTGGCTGCCGATGAGGCTGGTCTGGCCGATGACCCTTTCACTGTAGCGAATGCATGTCAGCCTCTGGTGTATTTTTCATTGTATATACCCATTGGATGTGCAAACATACAAACTTGATATACATTCCATCCCGATATACAAGTGCAGAATATTCTGGGAATCTACGACAGATTCCCCAAATGCACATATGAACCCGGTGTGCATAAAAAGATGCATACAATCATTTTTCACTTTCTTGAAGGCTGATTTAACTCTTTTTGGCCCGCCAATGTACATCAGCACTTGTATGTCAACCTTGCATGTTTGTCAATTGCATCTAGGCCTTTGCATAACACAAATGTATGTTCCAACATACATTAGCAAATGTATATGCGAATATACATTCAAAAATGCATCTATCTTTTCCTTGTATGAAACTGAGAAACCCTACGATGGGCAGCACTTGAGGACAAAAGGTTTCTCGGTTTTTCTAGGTTTTTGTCAAAGATTCTCTAGGTGGGATTTTGGGAAATTTGGCAAGGTAGAGCATGAGTAATTGAAGAATTTGAGCTTTCTCTCCTTCCATTTAGGCTTTCTCTGATCAGATTTCTTCGATAGAAGGAGGGGAAACAGGAAAATTTTGGGGCTAGGCAAAATATGACAACAACAACCATTCATATACTAACACTAGTTAGGTAGATCCCTTTGTGTTATTACTTATTATTATTTATTGCTTCTTTTATGTTTTGATTTATGAGGCACCTTTTTGCTATGCTTGGCATCACACCATGACTACACAACCCATTCCGTATCCTGCCCATAGCATCACCTTGGTTTACCCATTGTGGGGTCAACCCATTTTATGTGATGTAGTTTTTAGGAACACATATCTTATGGGCATGTGCTTTTGGAAAGCTCTCATTCCTGTCTTGTGATTTTTTCTACCTTAAAGTAATTGCTCCATGAGCGGAGTTAGCAATCACTTTAAGGTGGGGGAATACGTCATGTTATGGTCTCTATCTTTGGTTAAATGTAATTGGCATGGAACTAACCTAGTGATTTGGCAGTCCTCACTAGCCTGTGATGTTTCCTTTTTAGTCCATGAGCCACCTAGTCCAACGAAGTTGGCTAGCCCATGTGCTTCATGTGACTTAACATGGTCACCTAGTAATTTGGCGGTCCTTACTAGTGTGAGATCTACACTGGCACTTATTTCCACATGACCCCTAGTGACAGAGCAGGCTAGTGTTAGAGTCATGTGCCTTGTGTATTTGTTCCTATGTGTGTTCTTATGTTTGTTTGTTTGTTTTTTTTGTTATATTATTTGATGCATTATGGTTGAACTTGTGTTCTATGTGTCTTCATCATGTTTTCCATGTGTTTTGTATGTAGTCTTTGTGTCTTACATATATGCTTTATGATTAATGTGTATGCTTCAAGTCAAGCATATATGTATTAAGTATGGCATGCATTACCTATGTGTATTGCATGTCTTTCACATGTATTTCTATGTATGCTTTTATTAGTCCATGTATGTGTGAATTATGTTGCAATGTCTTGCATGTTTGAAATATTTTTTCTTATGTGTTTTGCAACCTTCAAATTCTTAGATTAGGGACTACCTATAGTCCACAACTTGGAGGAATTCTTTGGGCTTCTATGCTTGTGTGATTGAAATTTGTCTTCTCCATCCTTTAGTGTGATTTTGAACGTAAGTTTGTACCCACACTAAAGTTCAGGCTAAATGTTATGACGTAAAATGTGTACACTAGCATTTTACACTTATTTTAGCACTTGGATGGACCTAAAATGTTACCCTTGTTAATCAGGACCTATTTTAACACCTTTCTAAGCATAAATCAATAAAATCTTGATCCTAATGGATAAACCTAACAGAATAAACTTAGGATTGGACTGAGCCTACTGACACTCCCCAGAGTTTGTGGGGCTAAACGCCTAGGGCACCTGAGTGCCCTAGTCCTAGTTGGGATTTTTAGCCCCTCTCTTGTGGTGTTAGCTTAGAACACATCATTAGTTTGTACATGTCAGCTCCATTTGGTTTTATTCTTTGCTTGTGAGTGGGAATGCATATATAAGGGAGTTTTATGATTAATTTTACACCTAGATGGATAATTGCAAGTTTTCTCTCATGTTTTGATCTTCTATGCTAAAGTATTCTTCATGCTTGGAAGTGATATCTACTTGTGGATGTTATTGAAGTTTATTTGTAGGTCTTGAAGGAAGTTTTAAGCCTTTTCATCACTCTCCTTATTGGCATATGATCTTAAGTTATCCTCATCAACTAGGTTTTCACATCTTGTGGTAGTCATCATCATTTTCATTCATATTTCTATCATATATTACAAATCTAGCCTCTACCCTCCTAGGGTACACATTCTTGGATCTAATCATCATTGTAGTGGAGGTCAAAACACCAACATAAGGTTTGACTAAGGCAAGCCCTTATACACAACACAACTTTTTCCTCTTTTCTTGTGTGCAAATTCAAGAAACAAGTTTCTAAAGATAATTTCTTAGAAGAAGACAAGGCTTGGAAGTACAGGTCTAGTGATAACTTGAGATTCTACTAAACCCTAATTATGGTCTAGGGCACCCAAGTGCCCTAGTCTTTGGTGTTTCTTCTTCTAGATCTAGGTTTCGATCTACTTCCTGATCTCATCTAGGGTTTGATCATTTGCCCTAGTTTTCTTCCTAGATCTTGGTTGAATTTGGTTTACTCTTATCTATACAAAAAAATGGAATAACCCCTATATATTGGCTCTCCTTGGGTAGAAGCTAGGTTCAGTTTGTGTCCAATGATTATGGAAAAGGGTTTGACCTAGTTTAACCTTTTAGGCTAGATCACTCTTTTTGACTAAACAACCTCTAGATCTCTGGTTGGTGATACTCCTATGAAAGCTTTCTTTGTCGGTATATTGTAATCTTATTAAGGTTTCCTAATAATATATTGAGTTTCTTTTGGATGTGGTGTTTTCTTCTGAACAAATTTTCTCCATATAAATCATTGTGTTATGTTATGATTTCTATTTATGTTTATTTTCTTATAATTTTTATAACTCTTGAAAAGATTTGAAATTTTTTGTATAACCCTCCTCTCAAGATTAGTGTAAGAAGTTGTTGCACTAACTTAGCTTCCTTATAGAAATACAAAGATTTAATGACCTCGAGACCTTAGGGATGCTTCTTAGTATTTTTTCAAGAGAGGAGTTGGTTTCCATTACTCTTAAAGTTAATGTGTGTATTTTTACAAGTCAACAAAGCCCTTTCTCTATTTTTTGTGTCCATGCATGTTTGCATTCACTATGTTATAGTGTGGAGTAGTGTGGTAGTCCCATGAGCCCTTGAGCATGGAGGTGATTTCAGTAGAGTAATGTGTCATATGATCTTGATGATGCGGATGATCTGATGACCAATGAAGATCTTGGTTAAAGCTTTGTGATATGTTAGTTTAGGGTTACACTAACCATTCATCTCATTTGGGATGTACAACTCTCCTGCTCCCTAATCTCATTTTATGTTTGAAATAGGATGGGCCTTGAGACCAGTTGGATCATTTTGGTTGACTACTACTACATTTCAAAGGGGGATATCATGTGGTCATTATGGTTGACTAGAAATACATGCACTAGATATCTTATGGGCCTAAAGATGTGTGTTCTCAATGTTCTTGTCATGTAGTAGTGTAATCATAGATTGTGATACATGTGGTTGGCTCAAATTATTTTTCATTGTTCTAAAGTACTAATTAGTGATATTGATATATCAATGTCTAAATGTGGTTGGTTGATTAATAAGGTGTAGATATGGGTGTTGGTCCTCACATACTTATCTAGTGCAAGAAATAGCCTTTTGATGTGTGACACAGTTTAAAGGTGGTGAGAACATCTTAATGCACCAATGGTGCTTTCAAATTTAAGTGTCATGATCAATGAGTGGTGGATGTACGAATTATTAGATGTGGGTAGTTGGTATTTCAATATGCCAATGACAGAGGAGCTCAAGCAGGGCTATGGTAATTGGTGTAAACCTACAAAAGGTCAATCTAACCTAATGGATTGTGATTCAATATATTTTATGGTTGTATATAAGACTTGAATTAAAATTAGAGCTAAGCTCATGTAAAAAAATTAATATTTGTGGCAAGGGCCATTATTCAAAAATTTAATTGAGATCAAATTCTTGTGGAAAATTTTTTTGTTTGGAAGTTTTTACATGTCGTAGTAGGGTATTTTTGTCTATTTATATTAGAAATATTATATAATGAATATTCTATCTACCTTATTGAGAAATATATGATATAATATGTACTCATGATTCAGTAAGAAAGGTCCTCATGATTCTGACTTATGAAAAACTACCAAGGTATTTTTAAATATTGCCTATCCACTAGTAATAAAAAAAGTAGAGGAGAATAGTGTGGATCAAATGAGAAAAAGAATAGAAATCAAGTTGAGTACTAGGATGAGTTCATAGAAGCATGAGTATGTGGTATTTTATCTAAGTTGTGTGCGAAAACACCCATCAACATTTCCTAATAGCATGCATTTCAATAATGTTACATGTATACCTACACTATCATACATACTCTAAAGACTCACTTTATTCATGATAAAATAACCAATTCTTAGACAAACAACATGTAGTTTCTACCATAGCAACAATGAGCTATAAATTCTCTTCATTACTCTTGCATTCAGAGAGAGGTCCTGAAATTTGAGTAACCACATGGCAATTGTGAATGTGAGAAAACAAGTTTGGAGATGGGAATTGGGAGACAATTTTGAAAGTAAATGAGTCAGAATAAGGGTTTTGAATGAAGACTGGCAGACAAGGCAGAATGTGAAGCCTGAATAGAGATATTGGGTTGGAAGTTAGTATGAAGAGAGAATGTGTAAAACTAGCATGGCATTCTTCACACAAAGATTTCATGAGCACAGAAAGGATTCATACAAGAAGAAGAACCCTCTAAAATCCCAACATGAAGCATTTTGAATGCATTAGGAGATCCTTAAGACTAGAAAACAAAATGCTAAAGGAAGGAATATGAAGGGCATGAGAGTTTCAAGATCCTCAGGGTAAATAAGTGTGATGGCAATATAGGCCAAAACTTAACATCCTTAAGGTGACTTGAATGAAAGAAGTCCATGATGACTATGTCCAAATCCTAGAGGAAACTATCAAGAGGAGAATAGAACATCTTAAAGAAACAACCTTGATAGGTAAGATTCTCTCCTGTCACTTTTCGATACTTGATTTGGAGGACTGGATCAAGGGGTGGAGTTGGGAGGATGTTCTTATGTTTTTAAATTTCAAGAGAAAGAAAATAGAGACAAAGTTCTGTAGAGTTGCCTTAGAAAATTTAGAGGGACAAATATATATTGCTAGCAATGGAAACCAAACTTTGTTCCTAGGATGGAAGAAATTTCATTTTTCCCTTATGGGTTCCAATCCCTAATCTCCCTATGGATTACAAAGATCTGGAAATATTGTAAATGATTGGAAACTTATTGGGAACATTCCAAGATATTGACTCTAACCTAAATCATTGTTGGCTCTCTATGGTTAGAATGCACATCCTTATGGACACAAGGTAGACGTTCCCTAAGATGATACATATTGAGTCACCAGAAGGTTCTTAAGATTAAGAGATTTGTTTTGAAGGGGTGAAAATAATGGAACTGGATGTGTTAAAGGAGAAGGATATAAGGAGAGCAAGAAGTAACATCAAGTCATCCCTAGTGGTTGAGAACCTAGAGATATGTCATTTAGATACTAGAGGGGATGAGGTAGAAGGAGAAGAGAAAGGTCCTCAAGTTCTGGGATTATCACTGAGGATGGAATAGAGGAGGAGGAGGACATTAGTCTCCAAGTGGTTTTATCTCCTCCATCAAAGGGAAGATTTCTTGATCATGAAGAAAGGCATTAGAGAAGGGACTTAGGAAAGGTTTCTTTCTTAAAATTAGACATAGTTGAGGAAATGAAGGAGGGAGCCTGGATAGTTAAGGATAATGGGAGGAAACCCCAACTAGATGAGAAGAAATGTGAGGAAAGAAGGATAGAAGAGATAGTTTCAACTAGTCATATGCAATCTATAGAGTTTCCTATGGATATGGACAAAGATAGGATGGTGACTTTGCTAGAAGAGGCTTTAGCAAAAGTAACTAATGAAATCTATGATGAAATTGTTGAGGAAGTCCTTTTAGAGGATGGAGTGGATGAAGAGAGGAATTCCCTAGGGATCTCTCAAATAGTTTTGGAGATGAGAGGGGTGAAGAATACATTGGCTTCTTCAAGAAAGAGAACCAAGTATAGAAAGTCCAAACCATAATTAGAGATAGTTGTGGGTATTCAAACAACCATTGACAAGGAAGTGAAAAAGAGGAGAGTAGAATGCTCTCCTTAGGAGCAATGAGTGTCATAACATGGAATGTTAGAGGCATCAATGCCCCTAACAAAAGATGCCTCATCAAATCCCAAATTGATGAGGCAAAAGTTTACACTGTTTTATTGTAGGAAACCAAACTCTTGGCAAAACAAGGGGATAATAGTTTTAGTCAATGGAAGGAATGGGAAAAGGTGACCTCACCCTCATGTGGTACCTCAAGGGGTATGGAAGTTCTATGGATAAGACATCTTCCAAGAATGGAGATGATAAGGAGAAGTAAAAACTAGATACTTGGTATGTTCCCGAAAATTCTTAATACATGTTGGTACCCAAAATGAATGCAACACAAAACTCTAAAACATTTCTAAATCAACTAGGCTAGGGGTTGTTATCATGGTGATAGAAAGAGGTTTATCAAAAAGTTATGGGTGATTTTTGCCAATTAACAAGAGTGGGTAGACTCCTTTTCTCTTTGATCTCAGCTTAGACTTTGGAGGGATATTCCAAGGGGTATACCTGAATAGGTATTAAGTTCAAACTAGATGAACAACTAAAAACATGGACAACCAACCCAACTCATTGTCTTAGTCCCAAAGGCTATCACTGAACCAAGAACAAATGGTTGTCACAAAACACCTATATAGCTAATTCAACTATGTGAATATACATACACAGGAAGGATGGTTTTTCCCTAAACCATTGGTAAATATTTGTGTGAATTAAAAGGTGTGTGATTGGTCTAATGGAGCCAAGACTAATGCCTATCCAATTGGGCTACAGAGTCTTATATGACAGAGAAGAAACAAATGGAAGGAAAATAAGGAAAAGTTGATCTTAGCACATGCTATATCAGATCATAGGTTTTGTGCATCAAACATATTTAATAATCTAGAACAGAACTATATGCATTTAAATGTAAAGAACAAATGACAATTACAAGGCTTGTAATATATTGAAAATGTTGTCACATTTTCAAATGTCCAATACAAACTTATCAGAAAATGTGATATGAGGAAAGACCCTAAGAACATACATACTACCATGGAGACATTCTCTGTACAATCCCTACTGCACATTATCTTTCATTTATATCAGAACCCCATTACTCCTCTACAATTGAAAATGACATGATTTGGAGCTGATGAAGGGGGTAAATGACAAAACACACAACAACAGAAATTGAACACAGAAAATAGAACTTTCTTTTATTGATTTGGACAACTTATTACATTACAGATGCGTAATTACAATCAGAGGAATCAACCCTCCACATGCTGCAACACATTACAGCTTCCTCTCTCAAGACTCTGGAATCATCCGCCTTCTATAACCTCAAATTAGCTAGGGTTTATGTTTTCCTACCTATTCTTGACTCTACTCTTCCACCCTTAGCTCTACTACCCCCAAGGTTCCAAAAATGGTTATTAATAGCCTTTTTTGGTGGCCAACAACCTAATTTCAAAATTTGCATCTCCCTCCAAAAATAGGTCAACTTCTGGGAGCCATAACTTTTGATCCGTGTGTCTGATTGATGAACCATTTTATGCGTCAGAAAGATCGTGGAGTGCTCTACACGCTAAGAACCCACTCTACCAGTTCTAGCCAATTTTGGGCCCATACATGGCTATTTAGTGCCTCAAACCTAAGTTTGAATAATACTCAGGCATTTTTTAGGAAACAGAAACTTTAATATCTTTTAGCTCGCAAATAATTTTTGCGTGATTCCTTCGCCAAAGGTCTTATATTTCCGTTATGTAACTTCCTATAAATTTTTACTTCAATCCATGCCCAAATGCAAACTTTCTAAAAATAGCAGGTTACTATTTTTAGCAGTTTGGAAAAATAGAAAGTCCTACATCATTACTCAAGCGATTATGGAACTAGAACCACAAATTTTGAAAAGAAATGGAAGGAACATCAATGATTTTGAGTCACATCTTTTTTTGGGTGATACAAGATTGCCCTTACACCACTGGATGCTCCTGTATCAGACACCCAAGGTAATTTGAGAAGTGACCCTGTCACGTCTCAGGTGTTTGTGTGAGGAAAACCCAAATGGTCAACCTTTGCCTTAGACAACCAAGAAGAATCTTCAATAGGTCTTCATTTCCATTTCACTAGATATTCTTCATATTGCCTGTTTCGAGTATGTCTTCCCACACGGCTATCCAAGATCTCTTCTATCTCCTCTGTTGAAGTAGATGCTAGAATACTCCACTGTTCTTTTGTTGTTCCATCCTCTCTGCCACCCTCATGATATTTTGTTAAATCAACAATGTTGAACACAAGGGAAATATTAATCCCACTTGGTAACTCTACCTCATATACATTTCTTGAATCATGCTTCCTCAAGATTCTACATGGTCCAAATTTCTTCATTTTCAACTTATTGTATGTTTCAATTGGGAACCTTTCTTTTCTCAAGTGAACCATGACTTCATCTCCTACCTAGAACTCCTTATACCTACTAAATATTCATCTTATTAATGTGCTTTCTCACCTCTTCATGCAAATTTTTTAGATGTTCTGCAAAGTCTTCAGCCTCGGCACTTGTCTTTTCTCCTTTGTCTAGATTCCTTAACTCTAAAGCATTTCTTGGACTATTTCCATATATAATCTGGAATGGTGATTTACTAGTACTCCTATTGATAGAATTGTTGTAAGCAAATTATGTCTATGGTAATATCAAATCCCATCCCTTGGGCTTATCTCCTACTAAGCATCATAGCAGGTTACCCAAACTCCTATTCACCACTTATGTCTGTCCATCAGTCTATGGATGGTGTGCAGAACTAAACTTCAAATCTGTCTTCAACTTCTTCCATAATGTTCTCTAGAAATAACCAACAAACTTGGTATCTCGATCTAAAACTATGCTCTTTAGTAGACCGTGTAATCTCACCACCTCTCTGAAAAATAATTTAGCAATATGAACAACATCATTAGTCTTCCTACAAGGAATAAAATGTGTCATCTTTGAGAATCTGTCCACCACCACAAAAATGGAATCATGTCCTCTCTATGTCCTTGGTAAACCAAGAACAAAATCCATACTGATATCATCCCATGGCTTCTCTGGTATAGGTAATGGTTGATATAGACCTATGTTCTGACTTGTTCCTTTTGCCATCTGACATACTCTGCAACTCTGCACAAATTTCCTCACATCCTGCTGCAACTATGGCCAATAATAATTTTCACCAACAATAGCAATGGTCTTATCTCGAGCAAAGTGTCTGGCCAATCCTCCACTATGCTTCTCCTTAATCAGGTTCTCTCTCATGGAACTCCTTGGAATGCAGAACTGGCTTCCTCTAAACAACATGCCATCTTAGATTATGAAATCCAACCATTTTGTCATGTCCAAAGTAATAGGTTTCAAACAAGCTTTCCAGGCCTTAGCAAAATCTAGATCCTCAAGATACAAGCTTTTGACCTCATCGAACCCAACAACCTCTATTTTCATTTCTGTCAACAAATTTTGCCTTCTGCTCAAGGCATCTGCAACTCTGTTGGACTTCCCACTCCTGTGCTTCAAAACAAAAGTATAGCTCTACAAAAACTCAACCCATTTTAAGTGCCTTTGGTTCAACTTCCCTTGACTATTAAGATACTGCAAAGCCTAATGATCAGTATATAAAATAAACTCTTTTGGCACCAAATAATGTCTCTATTTCTGTAAAGCCTGAACTATTGCATAAAATTTCTGATCATAAACAGAATACGTTTTCTTAGCATCATTAAGCTTCTCACTAAAAAAGGCAATGGGCTTACCTTCTTGGCTCAAAAGAGCTCCTATACCACTACCACTAGCATCACAATCTACCTGAAATACCTTATTGAAATCTAGAAATGCCAAAATAGGTTGTTCTACGACTTTTTGCTTCAATGTATCGAAGCTCTTGTCTGCTCCTTTAGTCCATCTAAACTCTTTTCTATCCCCTCTCATTGTCTGAGTTAGGGGTGCACAAATGCTACTAAAATTCCTAATAAACTTTCTGTAAAAACTTGCCAAACCATGAAAAGATCTTACCTCTATTTCACTCCTTGGCATAGGCCATTCAATGATAGCCCTTACTTTTTTTGGGTCCATCTTAAGACCTTCCTCTGAGACAACAAATCCCAGGTATACCAACTTCTTCTTTGCAAAACTACATTTCTTTAGACTAATCAGCAACTTCTCCTCCCTCAGCTTCTCTAGAACTCTTCTGATATGCATCAGATGCTCATCCCAAGTCTTACTAAAAATCAAAATATCATCCAAATAAACAATAACAAAACTTCCCAAAAATTCTTTCAGTACCTCGTTCATGAGCCACATGAATGTGCTTGGTGCATTGGTTAGTCCAAATGGCATGACTAACCACTCATACAAACCTTCCTTTGTCTTGAAGGCTATCTTCCATTCATCTCCTTTTTTGATATGGATCTGTTGATACCCACTCTTCAGGTCAATTTTCATGAAGTACTTGGCTCCACTCAAATAATCCATGATGTCATCCATTCTTGGCAATGGAAATCTATGAATCTAAAAACTTCTTGTTTAAACTGTGTGTAACTTTTTTTAGCATTGACGTTTCGGATCACACTCTGTGATCCATCATCAGGATGAGAAAGAGAGAATGAAGGAGATGAACTGCAGATCAAGTTCTAAAAGAGAGAGAGGTTTACACGGTTTACAAGATAGGAGATAAGAACAATAAAGAAAATAGGGATGATAGTGATTATCCATCAAACCAAAAATAAGAATAAGAATAGAAATGAGGATAATTTACCATTGAAATGATAAGATAACACAAAATAAAAAACCTTCAATAAAATATGAAAAAGGACTAGAGAAGGAAAGTCAAATAAGATAAGAGAATAAAATAACACAATAAATAAGAATGAAAACAAAATAAAAAGTTTACAAACTGAATAAATTCAAATAAGAGAATTTAGAAATCTAACCTAGTCTAAGCAGGTTATCTTGATCAAACAGAGACACAAGTTTAAGAAGAAATAGAAAGATGACATTAGTAGGTTAAAAAGAAACAAAGCCCTCAAGTTAAGTAATGCAATATAAATATTTAGATTTATATCATGGACTATGGAAATATCATGTCTTCAATGGAAATCTATACTTGATCGCTATCTTATTGATGGCTCGAGAGTCTGTACACATCCTCCATTCTCCATCCTTCTTTGGTGCTAGTACTGCAGGTACCACACATGGACTTAGGCTCTTCCTTATCAGTCCCTTCCTCAGCAACTCTTGAACTTCTCTGTTCAACTCTTCATTCTCTACAGGGGTCATTCTGTGGGCTGCGTTGTTTGGCAAATTGGCTCCTAGTATCAAATCTATTTGATGACTTATCTTCCTTACTGGTGGTAAACCTTCTGGTACATTATTAGAGATAATGTCTTAGAACTCTTCCAACATAGCTAAAACTTCTACTGATACATCTTCATAGTTCTCTTGACTAATCTTAGGAATTAATGCAAAGCAATGATGCTCATGCTTCATACCCTCCAAAAATTTCCTACCATCTACCAGGCAAATTCTGGCAGTACTACATACCTTTTCTTCCACCTCCTTCAAGGGCTTCAACTTATGACGAACTCCATCCTTTGTTAGGGAATATGTGTTTGCATGGCCATCATGGACAGTGCTCCTATCATACTACCACGACCTCCCCAACAACATATGACTTGCATCGATCGGTATGATATCACATAGCACCTCATCATGCTAGTCACCAATCTTGAACTTCACTAAACATTGCTCATTGACCAAAGCTCTATGGTCCTTTTACAACCATGCAATCTGATATGGATGCAGATGCTTTCTTCTTGTCAACTTCAACTTGTCAACCATCTCCTCTGAAACAAGATTATTAGTTCTTCCACTGTCAATAATAATATCACAACACTTACCTTCACATTTGCACCTTGTGTAGAATAAACTCTTCCTCTGATTGGGTTCTTTCTCCTCATTCAGCAAGGTTCTTCTGACAATGAGGGTTTCTCCCCTTTTAGTATCTTTAGAATGCTCAAAATGTGCATCTTCATCTACACGTGCAACTCGTGCATTGCCTTTAGGTCTTCTATTTGTCCTTCCTTGATGTTGTGGACACTCGTATGCTTGATGCCCTTCTTCTCCACATTGGAAACAAGTTCCTCTGAAACCTCCTCTTCCAGGTCCTTGCCTAGGTCTGCCTCTTCCTCTCCCTCTTTGCTCACCATTGTTCTGGTTAGGAGGGCAATAGGTATTATCTTCTCTCTGATTTCAACTAGTGCCAGCTTCTTCACTTTTCTTTGAATCTTCATTTCAGCCCCCATAGGGTCTTCCACCAGTCCTTCCGCCTTGACCTCTTCCCCTTTGCTTGCTATCAAATCTTTTATTTAGCTTCTCTTCCACCTTTAGGGAAAACTAGTATGCATCTTCTATGGTGGTCATTCTGACCAGGCTCAATTCCTCTTGAATACTTGGCCTCAACCCATTAATGTAATGGGCTACCTTCTCCTTGTTGGGCTCTGCATGGCCTATCCTAATAGTAATTTTATAAAACTCTTATGTATACTCCTTAACAGACTTGTTACCTTGCTTCAGTCCTTGCAGCTTCTTCAGCAACTCCATCTCATAGTCCACAGGAATGAACTGCTTCTCCAGTTTCTCCACGATCTAATCCCATCTGGTGATGTTTCATTTTCTTTTTCTGTTCCTTTCTAACTAGACCTCCTTCCACCAAATATTGGCATGGCCTTTCGATTTTATTTTTGCAAACTTGACCTGATCTGGGTCTTCTACATCTTCATACTTGAAATATTCCTCCATGCCATTGATCCAATCAATAAGCTATTCCAGATTCAAATCTCCAGAATATGTATAAACTTCAATCCTGGGCCTCTTTCTGATCTTTGAAATGGCCCTCAACAACCTAACTTCTATAGGACCTCCTATAGCTTCTTGTTCATCCTCAGATAGCTCTTCTTCAACTTCATCTTCACTTTCTTCTCTTGTTCTCGGCTCAAACCCTCTTTGCAGCTCCTCTTGCAATGCATCAATTTGCCTTTGCAAGCCTCTAAAACCCTCTTCCATCAAAGCATTCCTCCCAATATGGTTTCTTTGTGGAGGCATCTTGATCTCTACAGCAAACCCACAACCTCAGGTCCTGGTGCAAACTACCTCATGGTCAGTAATCTGTCTACACACTCAGGAACTTGGCTTTGATACCAATTGATGAAGGGAGTAAATCACAAAACACACAACAATAGAAATTGAACACAAAAAATAGAACTTTCTTTTATTGATTTGGACAACTTATTACATTATAGATGCTCAATTACAATTAGAGGAATCAACCCTCCACATGCTGCAACACATTACAGCTTCCTCTCGCAAGACTCTGGAATCATCTGCCTTCTATAACCCCAAATTAGCTAGGGTTTCTATTTTCCCACCTATTCTTGACTCTATGCTTCTCCCCTTAACTCTACTACCCCCAGGGTTCCAAAAATGGTTATTAATAGCCTTTTTTTGGTGGCCAACAACCTAATTTCAAAATTTGCATCTCCCTCCAAAAATAGGTCAACTTCTGGGAGCCATAACTTTTGATCCGGGTGTCCGATTGATGAACCATTTTATGTGTCAAAAAGCTCACAGAGTATTCTATGCGCTAGGAACCTGCTCTATTGGTTCTCGCCATTTTTGGGCCCGTATGGGGGCATTTAGTGCCTCAAACCTAAGTTTAAATAATTTTCAGGCGTTTTTAAGGAAACAGAAACTTTAATATCTTTCAGCTCACAAATGATTTTTGTGTGATTCCTTCACCAAAGGTCTTATATTTCTATTATGTAACTTCCTACAAATTTTCACTTCAATCCATACCCAAATGCAAACTTTCTAAAAATAGCAGGTTATTATTTTTAGCAATTTGGAAAAACTGAAAGTCCTACATCATTATTCAAGTGATTATGGAACTAGAACCACAAATTTTGAAAAGAATTGGAAAGAACATCAACAATTTTGAAACACATATTTTTTTGGGTGACACAAGATTGCCCTTACACCACTAGATGCTCCTACATTATGAGCCCTAGAATCATTGCTGGACTTGCACAACCTCTAACCACCAACAAAGAACCAACCAACCCCATCAACTATCACTGAAATTTGCATATATGGAAATTAGCTCCCCACATCATTCCAAGCACTGCATTCAATCAATGAGTATACCAATGTTGCATTAAAAGTCTGGCACAAATGTCCATCAAACAATTTGCAGACCTGAAAATGTCCATGCCCTAGAGTTCTTCTAGAATGGAAGTACTTGTAGAAAGATTTGGCTGCTAGGACACTTCATCCTTACATTTTATTTTGTTCCTTTTGTAGTGAAGAATTTTACTATTTCAACTACCTGCAATTGACCTTGGCCTACTACATATTAATGAAGAGTACAAACCAACAAGTTTCATCCTACAATCATGGCACAAATTCAAGAGATTGCCTCTTTAAAACTTTTACAACACTTTGAAAGGGTTGTCCAGTTTTCACTTACAATCCCTCTCTTTAAAATCAGACTGTACCTAAAGTATCTACTAGGTTGATTCTTATCTTTATCTTTATTGACTCATCTAAATCTTGATTTCATTTCCCTCTATGCATTGGGGACCTTCTTATTCTCCTTTGTTTGCAAATTTACCTTTCCATGAACCTTGGAAAAGTGCTTCTTTTCTTCCTTCGTTGCCTTGTCTTTTCTATCAGCCCCTTTTTGGTTTATCAACAAATCTTTAATTTGGAAAATGTGGCTTGTCATTGTTTTCCCATTTTCTCCTCTAGTAGGTGAATTCTAACTTTTGCAAACTAGCCCTATTTTCTTTCACCTTTGTCGTTTATCAACAAATTTTCTTTTTCTCGAACTTCTCATTTGCCACTGTTTTCACCTTATCGGTGAAAAGTGTTGGTGGTGAACTTGTCTCTCCCTTTTTCTTCTTCTCTATCCACCTTATCGTTGAACTTTCTTTTTTTCAAATCTCTTCTTTGTCACCTCCTTCTGCCTTGTTGACAATTTTTTTATTTTGTGAACCAACTGACTCTTACTTTCTTTCTCTATCTTCTTCCTCTTCTATCGGTGAATTCTCCCCACCATGAACTTGTTGCTTCCATCGCTTTCTTTCCTCCTTGGTTGCCTTATCAGCAATCTTTACTTTTTCAAACCAAGACCTAATCTCCTTTTTGTCAGCAAAATTTTGATTTCACGAACCATCTTCTCTTTTCTTCTTGTTGGCAATTTCACCCATCATCAAAACTATCCATTAGTGAGATTACATGTTCACAAACTCATCCTTTCACTGATAAAGCACTTGTCTTTTCTTTTCTTTGTCTTTTTCCTTTATCAGTCTTTTGTCCTATTAGAGAACTACTCTATCGGCAAACGTTTCGATTTGTGAACCAAGCCCATTGTTGATAAAGGCTTTCTTTATTTCCTAACTTTTTCTTCCTTTTTCTCCATTGCTCAATCACCTTATTGCAGAATTGACAAAATTAAGAACTCATGAACTCAGTGGGTAAATCGGCAAAATCACAAACTTGTGAATTTGCCTACAAAGGCCACAAACTTCAATGTTTTTTCTTTCTCCTTGTGCTCTACCATTTCACCCTTGCTTTATCCTTTATTGGCCAATCACCTTATTAGTGAACTACTCTGTCGGTGAACCTGTCAGTTGGAAAACTAGCAGGTTCATGAACTTCATAACTTGCCGATAAAGACATTCTCTTCCCTTTGCCCTTCTTATTAAACTTTTCCCTTTGCCTCTTTGTCAGAAAACTAGTAAATTGGCAAATTGGCAAATTGGGAGAAATACGAATTGCCGAACTCGTTCGCCAATTCGAGAAATTGTCGATTCGCTAATAAAGGGAAAAAATGAACAAATTTTTCTAAGGGAAGAAAACACAAAGAATATGGGGAACTTTACTTCTAATTTTTTGATATAAAACCCCCATAAAATATCTTAGATTAGATTTAAATAGGGGGTTTTGATTGCAAGGGTAAAAGTGGGGATTTTTAATGGATTTTTAGGTGAAAATAAGGCATGTTTGAGAACTACATTTTTTGAGCACCAACAATACAAAGGATCTCTAGATCATGTGCATATATGGACCTTCATGTATGACTAAAAAGTAGCATATAAGGACTTAGGTTAACCAATGGTTAAAGTTACTTAGGAAGGAAAGGATAATTCTAGGTGGAGATTTCAATGCAGTTATAGATGAACATGAGAAGCTAGGGGGTATCTCTCATCCTTCAAAGTATCAAGTGGATTTTAAAGATTTTATTATGGATAATACCGTTTTGGACTGCAATCCAAAGAATGGCAAATATACATGGACAAACAAGAGAAAGGAATTCCTAAAGATTACAAAACAATTAGATAGATTTATTATTTCCAATCAGTGTTTTCAAGACAATGGGGTCTGTGAAACTAAAATTCTTGCCTTTTATGGGTTTGATCACTTTCTGGTAAGATTAAGAATAGGAACTGTGAGGGGTGGGAGAAAGAAAAACTTCAAGTTCTAGGATATGTGGCTCAGAAATCCAACCTTCATACCCTTGGTTTGAGAGTCGTGATAGGATACACCTTTCATGAGAGGATAAAAAATGTTCCAACTAGAATCCAATCTTAAGTTTGTGAAGAAGAGAGTTATGGAATGGAACAGAGATCATTTTAAGAATATATTTGTGGAAAAGAAAAGGATCAAAGAAGATTTATATTTTATTGAGGCAAGGATTATAAAATTTGGTATGGATGTTGAGAGCTATTAGAAGGAGAAAAGTTTGAGAAAACAAATGGAAGAAATATTGAAGAGAGAAGAAGTCTTCTGGTGGCAAAATTTGAGGGAAACTTGGCTTAAGACGAGAGATAGAACACAACATACTTCCACCTCTCGACAAAAATTAGAAGAGCATCAAATTTGATCTACAATAGAATGAAGAGTAATGGGTTGATGACCAATGACATGGAAGAGATGAGAGTTCAGCTAGGTCCTTATTTGGAATTTTACTAGCAAAAGATAGAAACATGCAACAATGGGATGACAATAAGGTGTACATACCTAAGGTAGTATCAAAGGTAAAAAATAAGGAGCTAATGAGGAAGTTCTTATTGGAAGAAGATAAGGTAGTCATCTTCTCTATGCCATGAGAGAAGGCACCAGGATAGGATGGTTGGATGAGATCCTTTTTTCAAAACTGCTAGGACATTATGGGTAGAGATGTATTCTTGGCAATTGAGGAGTCTAGGAAATTCAAAAATGTTCTGAAGAAATGAATAATACAAGTATAATGCTTATCCCCAAGGTAAAGACTCCTCTAAAGTTTAAAGAATTTAGGCCAATTTCACTTTATAATTACATTTATAAAATCATTTCTAAGATGATAGCCATAAGATTGGCATCGCTCCTACCAGACATTTGTTCAAAGGAATAGGAAGGCATTGTCCCAGGGAAGGAGACTGTAGAGCAAGCAATTCTTACTCATGAAATCATACATTCAAGGAAGGAAGAGATCCATGTATGGTAATTAAATTGGATATGGAAAAGACCTATGATATGGTTGATTGGAATTTTCTTATGCTCGTATTAGATCACTTGGGATTCTCCATAGCATGGAGAAAATCTTCTTACATCACAGGTTCTAGAATTACTATCTTGGTTAACGGAAGGGAGACTATTCTATTTGAATCGACTAGGGTCTTAAGTCAAGGAGACCCCCTTTCCCTGTACCTCTTCATCCTTATGTCTGAGGCATTGATGTGGGTGATTTTGGATGCTAACAGATAGATGCTGTGGAAAGGAGTTAGGATCCAACAACTGCATGAAACCTTCACTCACACACTATTCATAGATCATACTATCTTGTTTGGCCAAGCCTTGTTGAGAGAAGCTAAGGCAATCAAGGAAAATATTGATTATTATTGTAGTGTTTTAGGCCAATTAGTAAATGATAGAAAATCTAAACTTTTCTTGTTACATTTAGAGGTGGCCAAGCAAGGAGAAATATCCATCATTTTTAACTTCAAAATTGATGTACTTCTAGGTAGGTATCTTGGTATTCCTCTCTTTAATGGGAGGCATAGAAAAGGGTTTTTGGAAGGAGGTGATTTCTAATCTAAAGAGAAAATTTGGGACTTGGAGAGGAGGTTGGTTGAAGCTCATAGGCAGATTGACCATGATCAAAGTATTGCTAATAGCTATTCCAATATACATGATGTCCACCCTACAAATTTGTAAAGGTGTCTGCTTAGAGTTAGGAATGATTTGTAGGCAATTTCTTTGGCAAGGGACTTCAGAAAGAAAGAAAATTCATCTTCTCTCTTGGGAGAAGGTGTGTAAACCTAAGCTTTAAGGAGTGGTAGGAATTTTAAACCTTAATATGCAAAATCAGGCTTTAGGAGTAAACTTAGCCTAGAGCATCTATAAGAGACCTCAATCCAAATGGGCAAGGTTGATGCACTTCAAATATCTGGATAATATGGAGAGGGAAAGAATATTTACGGTAAAGAACACCCATGAGGGTCAACCATGTGGAACTTCATTATAAGGAGTAGGGAGGTAATTTTACCACAATTATCATGGATAATTCATAATGGATTGGAGGAAGATTTTTGGGATGACTCATGGAATAGATGGAGAAAGCTATAAACATGGGAAGAGATAAAAAGAGAAAGGATCTATTTGAAGTAACATTGGGGAAGTAAGGTTCGAGATTACGATCAAATGAAGGTAGGATCCTTCTCACATAAAGCGGAGTGGAGAAACATAGTGGCTTGTGATTTTCCTCAAGATCAAAAGGATTTTCTCCAAGGCATCCTTAAGTCTAGAGTGGTGTTCTTATCAAACCAGGAAGATGAATTAGTCTAGACAACGGATAACTCAGGTTTGTATACAATCAAACAAGGCTATGGGAGTATAAGTGCAAGGTAGAAGTCAGAGTGGCCTACACATATAAGCTAGTATGATGCCACATTACCCAAGGCCAGAGCATTTGCTTGGCTTGCACTGCATAAGAGAATTCTTATCTAGGACAAAATTCAAAGATGGGCCATAGGTTCACACTTTAAATGTGTTCTATGTGGGGAGAGGAGGAGAACCTTGACCACATATGAATACTATGTCCTTTCAATAGTGAATGTCGGTATTGGATCCTCATAAAGCTAAATTGGGTCAAACCTATTTCGAAGTCCCTGTTATCATTGTTCAAAAGCTAGCCTAAACTGTTTCTAAAAGCAACCTTTGCATTCTTATGGGATGTGTGTCCATCCTTAGTAGCCTGGCATATCTAGTCAGAAAGAAATTTGAGATTTTTTAGGAAGGAGACTTTGATAGTTTGGAAGGTGTGTGAGAATTTAGATAAAGCAATTTGAGAGGTAGCCTTAACTAAAATAAGAAAATGAAGAAATGAGTGCATGCAAAGTGGTCAAGATGGGATGATCAGATAGTTAAAAATTGGATCCATCTAGTACCAATTAATAATATCTTGATAGTGCAGCCCAGTGATAAGGGACTTGATAGAAGCTAGCTTAAATGGTATCCTCCAAATCAGCCATATGCAAAGCTAAATCTTGATGGGGCATGTCACCATAACCCAAGATTGTCAAGAATAGGATACGTCATAAGAAATCATGAGGGGATGGTGATGACATCCAAATCATTAAAAATCCACCAAGGTACCAATATGAGGAGGAGGCCTGGGCTCTCCTGCATGACCTCCAATTGGATATATATTATAAAGTTACAAACTTGTGGATAGATGGGGACTCTCTTAATATAATTAGACCTCTCAAGGCTAAAAAATCTAATAATTGGAGGGTAGACTACATTCTTTGATATGCTCAAGATCAGGCTTCAAATTTGGAAATTTTTTAGATATCCCATTTCTATGGAGAAGGGAATAGGATGCATGATGCACTGGCTAATAGAGCCATAGAACAAAGTTAAGACATAGTAATCTTTGATCCTAGGCAAGGGAATATACCCAATTAGGTGATGAATGTGTCATGGATGACATGTGATTGTATAAGGCCCTATGTCCCTAAATGAGCATGTGAGATGTCAAAATTTATTATCTTTTCCTTTTTTAGTTGAGCGGCTCTGTGGAAGAGGCAAAGCGATGGACTCTTATGGGATATAATGACCACAATGACACTTTGGGCTTTAAATGGTAATTTCACACATGGCTCTTTAGGGGTTGTATCATCAATATTTCAACTATAATTTAGATGCAGATTGAATGTCTTAATAGACCAATGGTGGTTTTGGTTGGATTTGATGGATTGGGTGATTGTTCATTAATGGCTAATAATTGAAGAAGGTACAAATGGTTGTCCCCACACACCTCCAATGGAAAGTATATGAGATTGATTCAAAGCGAGCTCTACTTGTCAAATGACTGAGCAATTCTTATGTAGGGAATCTGGATCTTATGTATTCCTTGTAGGTGAGTCTAGTTGGATGGTGACTTGTATACCCACCAATCTTAATTATGATGACATTAGGGGTGGGGAGAAGAAGCCACATCTATGTGACAAGAATAGGGATTATTTATGGAAGTGCCAAGGTGTATGAGGATCGTTAATGGCGGCACAAGACATATCCAACTATGATCGCGATATTATTATTAAGGCTAATTCTTTACTCTTAGATGATGTCAACTTGTGAATATTCAAGCTACCCTGAGATTGGATGGAAAAGAACACAGGCTCCACTCTCTTTGTATAAAAAATCCTTTAAGACCACAAGCTTGGCCATGTTACATCCTTCTATCAACTAGGACAATTTATTAGGATGGTCCTTATCTTTTCTCTTGTAGGATTCAATAATGAAGGACAATAAGATTAACCAACACCTCTTTTTCCCTGCCATGTCATGGGATTCTAAAATACATGGCAAAGTTAGAATTATTGATATGGCTAAAATTTTGGATTTAGATTGTACCATGGTGTAATTTGTTGTGGGTAATATTTGTGGACAAAGGTGGCTCTTTTGTTTTGAGGAGAGAGTCTTGCATTAGTCCAATGTAGTTTCCCACATGTTGTCAAATATCATGGATATTGTATAGCATGGGAACTACGCCCATGCCATTGCCACTTGATTAATTTTTTTTTACTTGTATGGTCTAGATAGATGGAAGCTAGCTTTGCAGGGGTATGATATGTTTAGAGGTGAAGCCATGGTTGGGGATTATTCTCAATCCAATCCCTCAGAACATCCTCCACAACTAAGTGTGTCTACAAAGCCATGTCGAGGGGGCTAATTTGTGGGAGCATTAGTCTCTTGGATAGAGTTGTTCTTGGGCATAGCAACATCTTTTCCAAATGTATGGCTACTTAGTGTAGGGATGTCTTCATGTTGATTCAATTCCTTTAAATGCATGCCCTAGACTGGGCTCCTCATCTTCCCAAGGCAATAATAGATGATGAGAATCTAACTATGCAGGATGGAGTGAATGCGCCATCTATTAATGTGGTGTTGGCCACGATGGGAATGAGTTTGGTGCGTCTAGTGTCAGTGCAAGTAGAAGATCCTAGGTTGGAGGAAAGGAAGAGGGCTGATTTCTAATTGTTTGTATGATTATGTTTCCTGTTGCTATTTGTTGATGATGATGTTAGTCAAACAACAAGAGATAAAATTCACAAAGAATTTTTTCTTATCTTAAAGAATATGGAGAATATTTAGAAAATAGTTCTCAATTCCAAGTCTATGGTAATTAGGTCATGATTGTGTTAGATTTACTTAGTGTTCAATGTGAAGTTGTTTGTTCAAGGGCTCTTACGTGATTTAAACATTCATTACTGGCAATTATCACTCATTCTTTGCAAATAACCTCAAATACTTCTAAAGATGTCAATCCTTTGTAGATATTTGAACTTTCACATCAATCTTTGCATGAATTTCACAAAAATGGACTTCATATTTCAAACTTTATGAAAATTCTTAAAGATCTTTAGCATTTCCATGTATTTACTAGAATCTTTAAGAATTTATTTTAGAAGACTATGTTTCAGCTACTTATTTAAATGATTTATAAAAAAATCAAAAGATAGGGTTATAGACATGATCTGAACAACTATGATACTCTTCTACTCACGTGGACAAATTCTGACTACCTTGGACAAATAAGAAACAAATAAACTCTTATATGCTAATCCTAATCATTTCATGAACTCATGTATAGAATTGCAATCTTCAAGGAAATATATCAGCTAAAACACATAAATCAAATAACACTTAGGAATAGATGCAAAAATTTAGTGTTTGTATCTACTGATATGTGTCAACCATTTCAAATTTACAATATTTCATGACTTCAATTTTATGAATACATCAACAAAATCACCAGAACTTACAGACATTTTTACAAATATAGCAAGGCAAGATGTTCCACATATTATTTGCTATAGACATAAGCAAAAATTTTTAACTCCACTCACTATGCTCAATGTATTTTCTACAAATCACTTCTCTTGCAAATTCTCCAATAAATTTTCTATATCAATTGTGTGTACTAAAATATGACTATCAAAGACCCTTATATAGACTAAGATCCTCCTGTTATGATTACAAAATCACTAAAGGTCCAAAAATGCCAGTTGTCATTCCCAAAATATCTCAGAAGAATATTCCTTTCTAAGTGCAAAGATGCCTTTTTCGAATCTTTTGAAATAGTTGACCTTAACTTTGACCATTCACCAGTACTAATTTATAAATAGAGTATAACATGAAACAAATAATGAACAAGAACTCTAATCACTATCTCTGGCATCCTCTATCTGCATATCCCCTTTCTTCTTGGTCATGTAGTGTGTGAATCTTTTAGTTATGGTGGATAAGGATGATATGGTGTGGAGTCTGATCAATCTCCAAGTGGGAGATTGTTGTTATATGGAGCCTAATCAGACTCGGAGGTTAAATTTACCCCACTTTTATCAGCGCAGTTTCCCCCCAAATTATTTAATGGGGTCAAGGAGCAGTGCCCCTTGCGGGGGTTTGGGGGCAACGCCCCCAAGATGGGGTCAATGGGAAGCGCCCCTTGCAGGGTCCAAGGGCAGTGCCCCTGAAACCTCAAACAAATTTTATTATTTTATAAAGGCATCGAAAGTTATTTTTCTATTGGATGACATAAAAAAAACCCTATTTTTGCAACCGACATAAGGCTTGATAAAAGTGACTAAGGGTTATGGTTTTAGTTGATGTATTGTAGCATTTTGCAGTGGTATTGAGTTGCAATGATTGATGGTTGTAATCAGTTTGATTTACTAGATAATAATATTGAACTCTATTCGTGGATGTAGCTTGGGTTTGGGTGAACAACATTAAAACTTGTCTCTCACTATTATTATTTCCATGTATTTCCATTCCTTTGTTTAATCTTTCTTTGCATTTAATTGATATCTTCTACATGCAATCCCTAACAAGTGGTATTAGAGTGGGTTGTGTTCGATTATCATCTATAGGAAGGTTTAATGGTTGAGTGGGAGCAATGGTAGACGCAGGTAATTGAAGGTAGATAAATTCAATGTGCAGAACTATCAGTTATGGAAGATGAAGATGGAGGATTATCTCTATCAGAAGGATTTATGGAGGCCATTGGAAGGAATACCAAGAAACTGGAAGCAATGACTGATGACGATTAGAATCTTCTAGATAGAAAAGCACTGGGAACCATTTGGCTATGCCTGACACCATCTATGGAGTTCAATATAATAGAAGCGAAGAGAACAGATGAACTGATGAAAGATTTGGCTGAATTGTATGAAAAGCCCTTAACCTCAAATAAGGTATTTCTCATGAAGCATTTGTTTAATCTAAAAATGATTGAAGATGGATTTGTGATAGATCATTTAAATGAGTTTAATACGATTACTAGTCAGTTTACTTTAGTCAAAGTGAAATTTGATGAAGAGGTGAGGGATCTCTTGGTTTTATGTTCTTTGCCAGAAAGTTGGAATAGCTTGGTCATGGATGTAAGTAACTCTGTCTCTATTTCAAATACTTTGAAATTTGATGATGTTGTTGGTGTTATCCTTAGCGAGGAAATGTGACAGAAAAGTTCAGGAAGGTCCACACTAGATAGTGTTTTGAATGTAAAAAGTAGGGGTAGATCAAAGGAGAGAGGAAAAGATTTTGGAGGTCATGGGAAGTTATGAGGAAAATCAAAGGACAAGAGGTCCCAATCCAGAGGACAGAAGGATTACTAGTGCTATGGGAAACTAGGTCATTTGAAGAAAGATTGCTAGTCTCAGAAGAATAAAGGAGACAAACAAGAAGGGAATAGGGAGGTAATGTGGTAAGTAATAAATCTGAAGATGATGCTTTGGTTCTTTCCCTAGATAATGCTAATGATTCATGGGTTTTAGATTCTAGGGCCTCATTTCATGCTATATCCCATAGAAGTTATTTTCTTGATTATGTCCAAGGAGATTTTGGGCTGGTTTATTTGGGAGATAGTGAACCCTATCAAATTTTTGGAAAGGGAAGAATCAAGATTAAGTTGTAGAATGGAAATCATTGGCTACTACAAGAGGTAAGGAACATTCCAAGGATGAGTAGGAATTTAATTTCAATAGGGAAACTAGCTGATGAAGGTTGCATTGTTACATTTACTGATAAAAATTGGAAGGTTTCAAGAGGTACCTTAATAGTAGCAAAAGGTGTGAAAGTAGGAACCTTATATCTTTGTACAGGTCATACTGTTCCTTCTACTTTAGTCATTGTAGAGAAAAAACAAATAGGTTCAGAGGAAGAGACTGAAACAGTTGCTACAGGTTCTAAGACAACACTGTGGCATAACAGATTTGGGCATATGAGTGGAAAAGGTATTAAGGTACTTCATTCTAAGAAAGTTTTACCAGGTCTGAAATGTATTAATATATATTTCTGTAAAAGTTGTGTATGGGAAACAAAATAGAGTTAGTTTTCTCAAGGATAGGAAGCAAAAGAAAGATGAAAAGTTGGAGCTTGTGCATACAAATTTATGGGGACCAGCTCAGGTATCTTCTCTCAGTGGCTCTAGGTATTATGTTACATTCATAGATGATGCAACTAGGAAGGTTTGGATTTATTTCCTTAGGCAAAAATCTGATGTATTTGAAACATTTAAGAAATGGAGAATCTTGGTTGAGAATGAGATAGGTAAAAGATTAAAATGTCTCAGATCTGATAATGGTGGTGAGTATTGTAGCAAAGAATTTGAGGATTATTGTTCCTTTAATGGAATTCATATGCAAAAAATGGTTCTAGGGACTCCACAAGAAAATGGAGTGGTTAAGCGCATGAATAGGACAATAATGGAGCATGCAAGGACCACGAGATTGCATGTTGGGCTGCCTTTAAACATGTGGGAAGATGTTGTCAATATTGCTGTATATTTAATTAATAGAGGTCCTTCAGTTCCTTTGGGATGTGGTATTCCAAAGGAAGCATGGACAGTTAAGAAGGTGAGTTATTCTTTTCTCAAAACCTTCAAATGTGAAGCATTTGCACATGTAGATTTTAAAAATAGAACCAAGATGGATGCAAAATCAAAAAAAGTGTACCTTCGTTGGATATGGCATTGATGAATTTGGTTATAAGTTTTGGGTTTTTGAAAATCAGAAAATTGTGAGAAGCAGGGATGTATTCAATGAGAAGGTGTTGTACAAAGATCAGTTGTAGCAGCATTAGAAGAAAGAAAATGATTATGAGGTGCTGGACGATACTCTAGATAATGATGTTCCAGGGGTTCCTCATGCTCTGCAATAGCAACAAGAAATACCACAAACTCCAGTGAATGTTAGACGGTCAACAAGGCTAAGTAGACCTCTTGAAATGTTTTCTCCCTCTTTCTATTTTATTTTATTAATAGATGATGGTGAACTAGAATGGTATGATGAAGTTATGAATGTGGATACAAAGGTTCAATGGGAGCTTGCAATGAATGAAGAAATGGACTCCTTGCTGAAAAATTAGACTTGGGAATTATGTAAGTTGCTTGTAGGTAAAAAGACTTTACCAAACAAATGGGTTTATAGAATGAAAGAGGAACATGGAGGTAAGAAAATATTTAAATCCAGGTTAGTTGTAAAAGGATTTACATATAAAAAAGGTATTCATTTTGCTGAGATATTTTCTCCGGTTGTCAAGATGACTTCTATTTATACTGTTTTAAGTATTGTGGCTATTGAAGATTTGCATTTGGAATAGCTAGATGTGAAATCTACCTTTGTCCATGGTGATTTGGAAGAGGAGATATATATCGAATAACCCTAGGGATTTGAGATCAAAGGTAATGAGAAACTGGTGTGTAGATTGAAGAAGAGTTTATATGGCCTGAAACAAGTACCTCAGCAATGGTAATTGAAATTTGATAGTTTTATGGCTGAGCAAGGCTACAACCATTGTAATTCTGACTATTGTGTTTATTTTAAGACATTGGATAATGATAGCTACATTATTTTATGTTTATATGTTGATGATATGCTTATCGCAGGGTCTAACATGGATCACATAAGAGAGTTAAAACAACAGTTAGCAGAATGATTTGCTATGAATGATTTGGGGGCAGCAAAACAAATCTTTGGTATGAAAATTTGTAGAGATAGGAAGAATAGAAAATTGATTCTATCTTAGGCTGATTATGTTGAAAAGGTGTTGTAGAGATTCCATATGGAGAATGCAAAATCTATTAACACACCTTTGCCTAGTCATTTGAAACTAAGGAGATGTGTCCTAAGACACAAGAGGAGGAAGGCAAAATGTCTAAGGTACCATATGCTTCAGTTGTAGGAAGCTTAATGTAAGACATGGTATGCACGAAACCAAATATTACACATGATGTAGGAGTCATGAGTAGGTATATGAGTAATCCTGGATTAGAGCATTAGAATGTGGTAAAATGGATTCTAAGATAATTTAGAGGTACATCCAGTAAACACTTATGTTTTGAGGGCTCTAATACTGATTTAGCAGGTTATGTAGACTCAGATTTGGTAGAGGATATTGATACCAAGTGGAGTACTACAGGTTGTCTTTATTATAGGTAGGACATCAGTTAGTTGGATCTCATGGTTGCAAAAGGTGGTTTCTTTATCCACCATGGAGGTAAAGTATGTAGCTACAATAAAAACAAGCAAGAAGATGATATGGCTACAATATTTTATGGAAGAATTGGGAAAATAACAGGCTAACAATTATTTGTTTATAGACAGCCAAAGTGCCATACATCTTGCAAAGAATTATGCCTTGCACTTAAAGACCAAACACATATAGTTGAGGTATCGCTTCATTCGATCAGTGTTGGATGATGGACAATTATAGCTAGAAAAGATACATATAGATGAAAATCTAGTGGATATGTTTACAAAGGCAGTGAAATGGGAGAAGCTGAGCTGCTCTTCAGCTTCGGTTGGTCTTCAAGACTAAAAACAATAAAAATAGAACATCAATGTCTAGGGTGCTTATTTCAAGTGGGACCTACAGGGTCAGTGATGTTATGATTAGTCTCCAAGTGGGAGATGATATGGTGTGGAGTTTGATCAGTCTCAAAGTAGGAGATTGTTGTTATATGGAGCCTAATCAAACTCAGAGGTTAAATTTACCGTACTTTTATCGGTGCAGTTTCCCCCCAAATTATTTAATGGGGTCAAGGGGCAGTGCCCCCAAGACAAGGTCAAGGGGTAGCGTCCCTTGCGGGGTCTAGGGGCAACGCCCCCAAAAACCTCAAATGAATTTTATTATTTTATAAAGGCATCAGGAGTTATTTTTCGATTGGAGGACATAAAAAAAACCCTATTTTTGTAACCGACATAAGGCTTGATAAAAGTGACTAAGGGTTAGGGTTTTAGTTGATATATTTTAGCATTTTGTAGTAGTATTGAGTTGCAACGATTGCTGGTTGTAATCGGTTTGATTTACTGGATAATAGTATTGGACTTTTTGTTGGTGGATGTAGCCTGGGTTTGGGTGAACCATGTTAAAACTTATCTCTCACTGTTATTATTTCTATGTATTTCCATTCCTCTGTTTAATCTTTATTTGCATTTAATTGATATGCTTTGCATGCAATCCCTAATAATGGATGCATAACTTATTCTTTGAGAAGCATCCCAGGTGTACTGATGCATTTCAATACTTGTCCTTAATACTTATGCTCTATTTTATCTATCTTCCCACCTTTTATGATACTTTCTAGTCTTGGCGCTCAACTCCATCATCCTTTCTATTGCTTCTTCATCTTCAATTTTATCTACATCCACTACCTCTACACTTTCATTAGTTAATGCTTGGGCCTGGGATGTCTTTTCCATCATTCCCTTGGTCATTTCTTGTTTGTCCAATATAAACCCCTATATTTTCTCTTGTTGGGTTTGTTCTATAACTACTAGTGTTTGCTGAGATACCTATGATGTTTGGACAATTGGGTCTTGTTGTACCCTTATAGGTGAATTTTTAGGAGTTTTTCCTATTGGCTTGACTGCACTTGATGCTTCTCTTTCTCTAGATGTAATAACCCTTGAAGCAATGATGCAGGAGCATCTAGTGGTGTAAGGGCAATCTTGCATCACCCAAAAAAAGATGTGTTTCAAAACTGTTGATGTTCTTTCCCTTTATTTTCAAAATTTGTGGTTTTTGTTCCATAATCTCTTAAATAATAATGTAGAACTTTCAGTTTTTCCAAATTGCTAAAAATAGTAACCTTCTATTTTTAGAAAATTGCATTTGGGCACGGATTGAAGTCAAAATTTACTGGAAGTTATATAATGGAAATATAAGACCTTTGGTGAAGGAGTCACACAAAGATCATTTGTGAGCTGAAAGATATTAAAGTTTTTATTTCTTGAAAAATGCCTGAAAATTATTCAAACTCAGGTTTGAGGCACTAAACGGCCCCGTACGGGCCCAAAAATGGCCGGAACTGGAAAAGTGAGTTCTTAGCACATGGAGCACTCCATGAGCTTTCTGATGCATAAAATGGTTCGTCAATCAGACTCCCAGATCAAAAACTTATGGCTCCCGGAAGTTGACCTATTTTTTAAGGGAGATGCAAATTTTGAAATTAGGTTGTTGGCCACCAAAAAGGCTATTAATAACCATTTTTGGGAACCCTGGGTGGTAGTAGAGTTAAGGGGGGAAAGTGTGGAATCAAGAATAGGCTGGAAAATAGAAACCCTAGCTGATTTGGAGTTACATAAGGTAGGTGATTCTAGAGTCTGGGAATAGGAAGCTATAATGTGTTAAAGCCTGTGGAGGGTTGATTCCTCTGATTGTATTTGAGCTTCTGTAATGTAATAAGTTGTCCAAATCAATAAAGTTCTATTTTCTATGTACAATTTCTGTTGTTGTGTGTTTTATGATTTACCCCCTTCATCAAGTGGTATCAGAGCCATGTTTCCTAAGTGTGTAGACAGATCGCCAACCGTGAGGTAGTTTGCACTAGGACCTAAAGTTGTGAGTTTGTTGTGGAGACCAAGATGCCTCCACGAAGGAATCATGTTGGGAGGAATACTTTGATGGAAGAGGGTTTTAGAGCCCTACAAAGGTAAATCGATGCATTACAAGAGGAGCTACGAAAAGGGTTTGAGTCGAGGATGAGAGAAGAAAGTGAAGATGAAGCTGAAGAAGAGCCATCTAAGGAAGACCAAGAAGCTACCGGAGATCTTGCAGAAGTTAGGTTGTTGAGGGCCATTTCAAGGATTGAAAAGAGGGTCAGGATCAAAGTTTCTACATATTCTAGAGATTTGAATCCAGACCAGGCTATTAATTGGATCAATGACATGGAGGAGTATTTTGAGTATGAAGATGTGGAGGACCCAGATCAAGTTAAGTTTGCAAAAACAAAGTTGAAGGGCCACGCCAATATTTGGTGGAAGGAGGTCCAATTAGAGAGGAACAGAAGAGGAAAAGGAAAGATCACCAGATGGGATTGGATGGTGGAGAAACTAAAGAAGCAGTTCATTCCTGTGGACTATGAGATGGACTTGCTGAAGAAGTTGCAAGGACTGAAGCAAGGTAACAAGTCTGTTAAGGAGTATACAGAAGAGTTTTTAAAATTACTATTAGAATAGGCCATGCAGAGCCCAACAAGGAGAAGGTAGCCCATTACATTAATGGGTTAAGGCTGAGTATTCAAGAGGAGTTGAGCCTGGTCAAAATGACCACCATAGAAGATGCGTACCAGTTTTCCCTGAAGGTGGAAGAGAAGCTGAACAAAAGATTTGATAGCAAGAAAAGGGGAAGAGGTTAAGGTGGAAGGACTGGTGGAAGACCCTATGGAGGCTATAATGAAGATCAAAAGAAAAGTGAAGAAGCAGACACTAGTTGAAATCAAAGAGGAGATAATACCTACCACCCTCGTGACCAGAACAATGGTGAGCAAGGAGGAAGAGGAAGAGGCAAACCTGGGCAAGGACCTTGAAGAGGAGGTTTTAGAGGAACCTATTTCCAATGTGGAGAAGAAGGGCATCGGTCATATGAGTGTCTGCAACATCAAGGAAGGACAAATAGAAGACTTGAAGGTAATGCATGAGTTGCACATTCTGAGCATTTTGAAGATACTGAAAGGGGAGAAACCCTAGTTGTCAGAAGAACCTTGCTGAATGAGGAGAAAGAACCCAATCAGAGGAAGAGTTTATTCTGCACAAGGTGCAAATGTGAAGGTAAGTGTTGTGATATTATTATTGACAGTGGAAGCACTAATAATCTTGTTTCAGAGGAGATGGTTGACAAGTTGAAGTTGACAAGAAGAAAGCATCCGTATCCATATCGGATTGCATGGTTGCAGAAGGACCATAAAGCTTTGGTCAATGAGCAGTGTTTAGTGAAGTTCAAAATTGGTGACTACCATGATGAGGTGCTGTGTGATATCATACCAATGGATGCATGTCATATGCTGTTGGGGAGGCCATGGTAGTATGATAGGAGTGCTATCCATGATGGTCGTGCAAACACATATTCCCTAACAAAGGATGGAGTTTGTCATAAGTTGAAGCCCTTGAAGGAGGTGGAAGAAAAGGTATGTATACTGCCAGAATTTGTTTGGTAGATGGTAGGAAATTTTTGGAAGGTATGAAGCATGAGAGTCATTGCTTTACATTGATTCCTAAGATCAGTCAAGAGAAATGAGAAGATGTACTAGCAGAAGTCTCATATATGTTGGAAGAATTTCAGGACATTATCTCTGAAAATGTACTAGAAGGTTTACCACCAATAAGGAAGATAAGTCATCAAATGGATTTGATACCAGGAGCTAGTTTCCCAAACAAGGAAGCCCATAGAATGACTCCAGCAGAGAGTGTAGAGTTGAACAGACAAGTTTAGGAGTTGTTGAGAGGGGATTGATAAGAGAAAGCCTAAGTCCATGTGCAGTACCTACAGTACTAGCACCAAAGAAAGATGGAGAGTGGAGAATGTGTACAGACTCTCGAGCCATCAATAAGATCATGATCAAGTACAAATTTTCCATTGCCTAGAATGGATGACATAATGGACTGTTTGAGTGGAGCCAAGTACTTCACGAAGATTGACCTAAAGAGTGGGTATCACCAGATCTGTATTAGGGAAGGAGACGAGTGGAAGATAGCCTTCAAAACCAAAGAAGGTTTGTATGAGTGGTTAGTCATGCCATTTGGGCTAACCAATGCACCGAACACATTCATGTGGCTCATGAACGAGGTACTAAAAGAATTTTTGGGAAGTTTTGTTATTGTTTATTTGGATGATATTTTAATTTTCAGTAAGACTTGGGATGAGCATTTGATGCATATCAGAAGAGTTCTAGAGAAGTTGAGGGAGGAGAAGTTGCTGATTAATCTAAAGAAATGTAGTTTTGCAAAGGAGTTGGTATACCTAGGATTTGTTGTCTCAGAGGAAGGTCTTAAGATGGACATAGAAAAAGTAAGGGCTATCATTGAATGGCCTATGCCAAGGAGTGCAATGGAGGTAAGATCTTTTCATGGTTTGGTAAGTTTTTACAGAAAGTTTATCAGGAATTTCAGTAGCATTTGTGCACCCCTAACTGAGACAATGAGAGGGGATAGAAAAGAGTTTAGATGGACTAAAGGATAGACAAGAGCTTTGATACATTGAAGCAGAAAGTTGTAGAACAACCTATTTTGGTACTTCTAGATTTCAATAAGGTATTTCAGGTAGATTGTGATGCTAGTGGTAGTGGTATAGGAGTTGTTTTGAGCCAAGAAGGTAAACCCATTGCCTATTTTATTGAGAAGCTTAATGATGCCAAGAAAAAGTATTCTATTTATGATCAGGAATTTTATGCAATAGTTCAGGCTTTGAAGAAATGGAGACATTATTTTTTGCCAAAAGAGTTTGTTTTATATACTGATCATCAGGCGTTGTAGTATCTTCATAATCAAGGGAAGTTGAACCAAAGGCACTTAAAATGTGTTGAGTTTTTACAGAGTTATAACTTTGTTTTGGAGCATAGGAGTGGGAAGTCCAACAGAGTTACAGATGCCTTGAGCAGAAGGCAAAATTTGTTGACAGAAATGAAGATAGAGGTTGTTGGGTTCGATGAGCTGGAAAGTTTGTATCCTGAAGATCTAGATTTTGTAGAAGCTTGGAAATCTTGTCTGGAGCCTATTACTTTGGATAGGACAAAATGGTTGGATTTCATAATCCAAGATGGCATGTTGTTTAGAGGAAGCTAGTTGTGCATTCTGAGGAGTTCCATGAGAGAGAACCTGATTAAGGAGAAGCATAGTGGAGGATTGGCTGGACACTTTGGTCAAGATAAGACCATTTCTATTGTTGGTGAAAATTATTATTGGCCATAGTTGCAGCAAGATGTGAGGAAGTTTGTGTAGAGTTGCAGAGTATGTCAGATGGCAAAAGGAACAAATCAGAATATAGGGTTGTATCAACCATTACCTGTACCAGAGAAGCCATGGGATGATATTAGTATGGATTTTGTTCTTGGTTTACCAAGGACACAGAGAGGGCATGATCTATTTTTGTGGTGGTGGACAGATTCTCAAAGATGGAACATTTTATTCCTTGTAAGAAGACTAATGATGATGTTCATATTGTAGAGTTATTTTTTAGGGAAGTGGTGAGACTACATGGTCTACCAAAGAGCATAGTTTCAGATCAAGATACCAAGTTTGTTGGTTATTTCTGGAGGACATTGTGGAAGAACTTGAAGACAGATTTGAAGTTTAGTTCTGCACACCATCCACAGACTGATGGACAAACTGAAGTGGTGAATAGGAGTTTGGGTAACCTACTACGATGCTTAGTAGGAGATAAGCCCAAGGGATGGGATTTGATTTTACCACAGGCATAATTTGCTTACAACAATTCTGTCAATAGGAGTACTGGTAAATCACCATTCCAGATTGTATATGAGGATAGTCCAAGAAATGTTTTAGAGTTAATGAGCCTGGACAAAGGAGAAATGACAAGTGTCGAGGCTGAAGATTTTGCAGAACACTATTGGATCTAGGGCATACAACTGAGAGGGGGGGGGTGAATCAGTTGTATAAAACTTCTTCTTTTTCAAACACTTGATTCTTCGTTGTTAGTTAGCAGCATATCAATTAATCATTCATGAAAGCATAATACATAAACACAAGAGCAGATAAACATCAACACATTGAACACCAAGATTTTGACGTGGAAAACCTGGTTAAGGGGAAAACCACGGGGTGATTAACCCAAGAATTATTCTCTGTTAGAAGAATAAAGAAGAATGAATGGCACATGCCAATTAGGGCTCACTCCCCGAGCACACTGCTCACAAAGAGGCCCACTGCCTACAAGGAGACACACTGTCTACAAAGTGATAAAAATCATAGTCTTGAATTGGAGAATGACATCTCTACCATGTCCGGATCAGTTCCATTTAAGCTCAAAAACCTCTACTCTACCTTTCACACTTTTCTTCCTTATACCACACTTATCCACACAAAACCTCTCCTTGAAATGAACTCACAAACCATTATTTATACAAGACATCGACTTAGGAACAAACATCTAAGTCGGCAAACAACCATAAGAGTATCTGCAAGATGAATAACACATCCGGTCGGCCACCACAAGAACATTCGCAGGATGAACAACTCATCCGGTCAGCTAAACAGAGCAAGAACTTCATCCGGAAGAATAACTTCAATTCTGGGCTCTACTATCAATGCGGATCAACAACACAACCTTAACACGATCCAGAAAACTTCACAAGCCTGCCTGAATGACCGGATACATCCGCACGTCCTTTACTTGCTGGAATCTCTTGTCTTCCTCATCCAGAACTTCAAGAACACAGTCTGTCGCCACTGTAGAAGGTACTTCCGGACCTTCAAATCATACATTATCAATGCGGACCAACAACACAACCTCAACATGATCTAAGAACCTTCACAAGCCTGCCTGAATGACCAGGTACGTCTGCATTTCCTTTACTTACTGAAATCTCTTAGCCTCCTTATCCAAAACTTCAAGAACACTGTCTGTTGCCATTGTCATAATGCAAGAGGTATTTCCGGACCTCCAAATCATACACAACTCGAGTTGGCATATCAAAAGGACATCCCAAACACTCTTTCCAATCTGCAGATTAGGATTGTACAATTCCGGACCTCACCAGACCTTTCTGTGATCCTCTGTCACCTCTAAGCACTTGCCGGAACCGGTTCCACACAGACAGCCATAACTTCTTCAGGTCTTTATGCGGACCTCTAAAAACTTGACTGAAGCATCTCAAGACTCATATCTACAAACCCTTTAATCCGCATCCTCCGGTTCTCAACCTATCCAATATATTTGCCTTCTTCTCATCACTGTTCTTCACTGTTCCTTACTGAGGCTAATTTTCTCAATATCCTCAACACACAGCTCATCCAATCCTTCTTGTCAATGTAATATGAGTATGTTGACATCAATGACAACACTGGTTCACCTCATACTTGCAACAATCTCCCGCTTTGTCATTGATGGCAACATATGATGTGAAAAACCATCAAGACAAGAACTTCTCCTTTCTGTCACAGCTCCCCCTATCAACAACAACTTTTCACATGTCTTCTCTTCCTTTACTGCTCCCCCTTTGATCATTAACCACTTGTTTTTCACATGTCTTCTCTTCCCCTTTGACATCAATGGCAAAGGGCTCATACTTGCAATTCTAATACATCAGAATCATACCAGCTGCTCCCCCTTAGTAGCAGCTCCCCATCATCAATCCGGATCACAAGATATGACTGTGGTATCCACCGGACTGATGCACATCAGTGCATCCTAGTTCATCACCGGAGGGGCCATGACCCCTAACTTCTCCTGAAGATATTCAAAAGAGTCCTTGGAAAGAGGTTTTGTAAAGATATCTGCAATCTGATCCTTGGATGGAACATACTCCAATCTGACTTCTTCCTTGTTTACTTGTTCTCTCAAAAAGTGAAATTTGATAGATATGTGCTTAGTCTTAGAATGCAATACCAGATTCTTAGAAATATTAATTGCACTTGAATTATCACAGAAAATTGTGATAGGCTCCTCATATTCAACTTTAATGTCTCTTAGCATCTGCTTCATCCATAAGATTTGAGTGCAACTACCTGCTGCTGCAATGTATTCTGCTTCAGTTGTAGACAGAGATATTGCATCTTGTTTCTTGCTTAACCAAGAAACCAATCTCTTCCCCAAAAAGAATGCTCCACCACTAGTGCTCTTCCGGTCATCCACATCTCCTGCCCAATCTGCATCTGTGTAAGCATGAAGAGAGAAATCCGGATCTCTAGGGTACCATAGACCATACTCAAATGTTCCTTTCAAGTATCTAAAAATTCTTTTGATTGCCATAACATGAGATTCTGTAGGATCAGCCTGGAATCTTGCCACAAGACCAACAGCCTGCATTATATCTGGTCTAGTTTGAGTGAGATACAACAATCCACTAATCATTGATCTATACTTTGTCTGATCTGCCTTTGGAGAATCATCATCTTTGCTTAACTTACATCCGGTTGCCATAGGAGTGTTCATAGGCTTTGAGTCTTCCATACCAAATTTCCTTAACAATTCTTTCACATATTTGGTCTGAGAAATGAAGATCCCTTCTTTTGTTTGAGTAATTTGTAGACCCAAGAAGAAATTCATTTCACCAAGCATAGACATTTCAAACTCACTTTTCATCTGATTTGCAAAAGTTTTGCACATACTATCTCTTCCTCCAAAAATGATATCATCCACAAACACTTCAACAATCAAAATGTTTTCATGATCAATTTTGAAATATAAGTTACTGTCAGCAGTACCTTTGTTGAATCCAATCTGCACAAGATGCTTATCCAACCTTTCATACCATGCTCTTGGGGCTTGCTTCAATCCATACAAAGCTTTCTTCAACTTGCAGACCATATCATCATTATCAGACAATTGAAATCCATCCAGTTGTTCAATGTATACTTCTTCTTCCAGATCACCATTTAGGAAGGCAGACTTGACATCCATCTGATATACCTTGAAGTCTTTGAAGGCAGCATATACAAGAAGTAATCTAACTGCTTCAATTCTTGCCACCGGAGCAAAAGTTTCTTCAAAGTCAATTCCTTCTATTTGAGAGTACCCTTTGCAAACCAATCTAGCTTTGTTTCTGATTACTTCACTAGCTTCATTTAGTTTGTTCCGGAAGACCCACTTGGTTTGAATTACATTCCTGTCTCTAGGTCTGGGAACAAGATCCCAAGTATGATTTTTCTCAATTTGCATCAATTCATCTTCCATTGCTTTGGTCCAGTTTTCATCATTGCAGGCTTCATTTATTGTTTTAGGTTCAATCTTTGAAATCAGACAACATTCATCCTGATTTTGAGCAACATTCCTTCTAGTTTGTACACCTTTGCTTCTGTCACCTATGATCTGATCTTCAGAGTGGTTCAGTCTTACATACCTTGGAATTTTGGGAGTATCCTGCACTGCTGCTTCTTGATCAGGCTCATTCACACCTATCTCTTCTTCCTGATTTACCGGATCAAGCTGACTCTGTCTCACCGGAGAGGATTGAGGTCCTTGAACACTGTCTTGGTCATCTTCATCAAACTCATAAAATCTTGAAGGCTTCTCAATTCCTTCATCAACTTTCACATTGGTGCTTTCTATCATCTTCCTCAATCTCTTATTGTAACACCAATATGCTTTTCTTTGTGTGGAGTAACCCAAGAAAATTCCTTCATCACTTCTAGCATCAAACTTTCCTAGATCTTCATCTCTTTTAATATAACACTTGCTACCAAATACTCTGAAATATTTCACAGTAGGAGTGATGCCAAACCAGAGTTCATAGGGGGTCTTACCGATGTTGTTTCTGATTTGAACTCGATTGAGAGTGTAGACTGCAGTGCTGATAGCTTCCTTCCAAAACATTTGAGGAACATTTGCTTCCAACATCATTGTCCTGGCAGCTTCCTGGATGGTTCGGTTCTTTCTCTCAACTACTCCATTCTGCTGTGGAGTCCTAGGAGCAGACAACTGTCTCCTTATACCCTGCTTCTCACAAAAGTCAATGAACTCACCAGATGTAAATTCACCACCTCTATCAGACCTTAGACACTTTAGTTTCAATCCGGTTTGATTCTCTACCATAGCTTTGAAGATTTTGAACTTCTCAAATGCTTCTAACTTTTCTTTTAGAAAGGTAACCCACATCATCCGGGAATGATCATCAATTAACAACATGAAATATCTATCACCTTGCAGACTCTTGATTTTTGTCGGACCACAGAGATCAGTATGTACTAATTCCAACAATCCAGTAGAAGACTGATCTTTGCTTTTGAAAGAGATTCTGCTTTGTTTACCTAGCTGACATTCTTTGCACAAACTATTTGTAGTTTTCATCAATTTTGGAAGATCTCTTACGGCCTGAGTATTGCTTATCTTGATGATGTTATCAAAATTTACATGACACATTCTTCTATGCCATAACCAACTCTGATCAATTTGAGCAAACAAACAACTTTTATTTGAACCAACCAGATGAAAGATATTACCTTTTGTCTGAGTACCGGATGCAATTTTAGTTCCGGAGCTTGTAAAGATTCTGCATTTTCCATTCTTGAACCGGAGATCATAGCCTTTGTCCACTAACTAACCAACACTGAGAAGATTGTGCTTCAATCCTTCAACATATAGTACGTTACCTATTTTGCTCTTTCCATCAAAGGAGATAGTTCCCCTGCCTCTGATTCTGCCAGTAGAATTGTCACCAAACTTTACCATTCCTCCTTCATACCTTTTCAAATTCAAGAACTTATTCTTGTCACCAGTCATATGGTGAGAGCATCCACTGTCAATAACCCAATCATCCTTTTCTTCCACTTGAGCAGCCAAAGCTTTTTCAACAACTTTGTGATTGACAGATTCAGAGAGTATTGAATCTTCTTCCTTGATGGCAATAAACACCCACTCATTTCCGGATTTGCTTCCTAGTTCTGATTCATCATCTGTTACTCCTTCATTGTCATCTTCTTCATGAACATAATAGCAATTCTTTTGAAACCTTTGTCTGTTAGTATTAGACCTTGCAGATCTTTCCGGACATCTTGAAGCAAAATGACCAATCTTATTGCAGTTGAAACACTTAAAGGGTAGTTTTCCTTCATACTTACTGGATCCTCTTGGTAGTCTCTTTGCAATGAGGGCTTCAAGTTGAGCTGTTTCTTCTTCTTCTTCTTCCATGTCTCTTCTTGCTTGATCATACCATGACATTTTCCTTGATGAGTTTTCTCCCAGATCAAATCTCTGTTTACCTTTCACATAGGCACTGGCTTTGAAAGCAGATTCAGTCTTGGGAGGATCATCTCCAAACTCGGTCATTTCAAATGCAGCTAGTTTGCCAGCCAGTTGTTCTCTTGTGACAGTTGTGTGGGCTCTGAATTCATCAATGGCAGCAACCTTGATTTTGTAGGCAGCAGGAAGGGATCTTAGGATTTTGCAGACAATCTCATTTTCATCCAGAGTTCCACCAGCATTTCTGATTCCACATACCAGCTCATTCACTCTTGGCATAAAGGTAGTGATGTTTTCATCATCTCTCATCTTCAATCTTTCAAATTTCCCTTTCAGACTTTGCAACCTTGCACTTTTGACAAACTCATCTCCTTCATACAGAAGTTCTAGTTTAGTCAGGATCTCATATGCAGTTGGTAGGTCAATAACATTTGAGAGATCTGAGTCATTCAATGTGCTTAGAAGAGCTTCCTTGGTTCGCAGATTATTTTCTGCTTCTGTGATTTCATTCAGAGTTGTCGGACCACCTTGTGGAGGTACATATGGTTTTGAGACCATAGCCAAGTATGCTTTTCCCATACATTCCAAGTGACACTTCATGCGACCTTTCTAGAGAGTGAAGTTGGTTCCATCGAACTTCGGACTATCCTTCTTGTATGACGACATCCTAGATCTCCTCAAGCGGTTAAGCTCCTATCAGAGGAACTTAGCTCTGATACCAATTGTTGGATCTAGGGCATACAACTGAGAGGGGGGGTGAATCAGTTGTATAAAACTTCTTCTTTTTCAAACACTTGATTCTTCATTGTTAGTTAGCAGCATATCAATTAATCATTCATGAAAGCATAATACATAAACACAAGAGCAGATAAACATCAACACATTGAACACCAAGATTTTGACGTGGAAAACCCGGTTAAGGGAAAAACCACGGGGTGATTAACCCAAGAATTATTCTCTGTTAGAAGAATAAAGAAGAATGAATGGCACATGCCAATTAGGGCTCACTGCCCGAGCACACTGCTCACAAAGAGGCCCACTGCCTACAAGGAGACACACTATCTACAAAGTGATAAAAATCACAGTCTTGAACTAGAGAATGACATCTCTACCATGTCCGGATCAGTTCCATTGAAGCTCAAAAACCTCTGCTCTGCCTTTCGCACTTTTCTTCCTTATACCACACTTATCCACACAAAACCTCTCCTTGAAATGAACTCACAAACCGTTATTTATACAAGACATCGACTTAGGAACAAACATCTAAGTCGGCAAACAACCATAAGAGTATCCGCAAGATGAATAACACATCCGGTCGGCCACCACAAGAACATTCGCAGGATGAACAACTCATCCGGTCGGCTAAACAGAGCAAGAACTTCATCTGGAAGAATAACTTCAATTCCGGGCTCTACTATCAATGCGGATCAACAACACAACCTTAACACGATCCAGAAAACTTCACAAGCCTGCCTGAATGACCGGATACATCCGTACGTCCTTTACTTGCTGGAATCTCTTGTCTTCCTCATCTGGAACTTCAAGAACACAGTCTGTCACCACTGTAGAAGGTACTTCCAGACCTTCAAATCATACATTATCAATGCGGACCAACAACACAACCTCAACATGATCTAAGAACCTTCACAAGCCTGCCTGAATGACCAGGTACGTCCGCATTTCCTTTACTTACTGAAATCTCTTATCCTCCTTATCTGGAACTTCAAGAACACTGTCTGTTGCCATTGTCATAATGCAAGAGGTATTTCTGGACCTCCAAATCATACACAACTCGAGTTGGCATATCAAAAGGACATCCCAAACACTCTTTCCAATCCGCAGATTAGGATTGTACAATTCCGGACCTCACCGGACCTTTCTGTGATCCTCTGTCACCTCTAAGCACTTGCCGGAACCGGTTCCACACAGACAGCCATAACTTCTTCAGGTCTTTATGCGGACCTCTGAAAACTTGACTGAAGCATCTCAAGACTCATATCTGCAAACCCTTTAATCTGCATCCTCCGGTTCTCAACCTATCCAATATATTTGCCTTCTTCTCATCACTGTTCTTCACTGTTCCTTACTGAGGCTAATTTTCTCAATATCCTCAACACACAGCTCATCCAATCCTTCTTGTCAATGTAATATGAGTATGTTGACATCAATGACAACACTGGTTCACCTCATACTTGCAACAAACACATGAAGAATTTGCATGAAGAGGTGAAAAAACACATTAATAAGATGAATACTTAGTATAAGGCTAAGGTAGATCAGAAGAGGAGATATAAGGAATTCCAGGTCGGAGATGAAGTCATTGTTCACTTGAGAAAAGAAAGGTTCCCAATTGGAACATATAATAAGCTGAAAATGAAGAAATTTAGACCATGCAAAATTTTGAAGAAACATGATTCAGGAAATGCATATGAGGTAGAGCTATCGAGTGGGATTAACATTTCCCCTATTTTCAACATTGCTAATTTATCAGAATATCATGAAGGTGGAACAGAGGATGGACCAACAGAAGAACAGTGGAGTATTCTGGCATCTACTTCAATAGAGGAGATAGAAGAGATCTTGGATAGCCATATGGGAAGAAGCACTCAGAACAGGCAATATGAAGAATATCTGGTGAAATGAAAAGGAAGACCTATTGAAGATTCTTCTTGGTTGTCTAAGGCAGAGGTTGACTATTTGGGTTTTCCTCACACAAACACCTGAGACGTGACAGGGTCACTTCTCAAATTACCCTGGGTGTCTGATGCAGGAGCATCCAGTGGTGTAAGGGCAATCTTGCATCACCCAAAAAAAGATGTGTTTCAAAACTGTTGATGTTCTTTCCCTTTCTTTTCAGAATTTGTGGTTCTGGTTCCATAATCGCTTGAATAATAATGTAGAACTTTTAGTTTTTCCAAACTGCTAAAAATAGTAACCTGCTATTTTTAAAAAGTTTGCATTTGGGCAAGGATTGAAGTGAAAATTTACAAGAAGTTACATAACAGAAATACAAGACCTTTGGCGAAGGAATCACACAAAGATCATTTGCAAGCTAAAAGATATTAAAGTTTTTGTTTCCCGAAAAACACCTAAAAACTATTCAAACTCAGGTTTGAGGCACTAAACGGGCCTGAAAATGGCCGGAACTGGCAGAGCAAGTTTTTAGCACAGAGTACTCTGCGAGCTTTCTGATGCATAAAATAGTTCGTCAATCAAACTCCCGGATCAAAAAGTTATGGCTCCCAGAAGTTGACCTATTTTTCTAGGTAGATGCAAATTTCAAAATTAGGTTGTTGGCTACCAAAAAGTCTATTAATAACAATTTTTGGGAACCCTGGGCGGTAGTAGAGTTAAGGGGGGCAAGTGTGGAATCAAGAATAGGTGGGAAAATAGAAACCCTAGCTGATTTGGGGTTACATAATGCAGGTGATTCTAGAGTTTGGGAATAAGAAGCTATCATGTGTTGTAGCCTGTGGAGGGTTGATTCTTCTAATTGTACTTGAGCTTCTGTAATGTAATAAGTTGTCCAAATCAATAAAGAAAGTTCTATTTCAGTGTACAATTTTTGTTGTTGTGTTTTATTATTTACCCCCTTCATCAAGTAATGGCCACTGTCACCCCTAATGCATAGGGATCCAGCAAGGTGGCTCCTATATATGCATTTACTATTTGGGATTCCACTATTTTCCTTTTCCTTTTCAAGAAATCATCAAAACTAGCCTCAATTTCCATACTCCTCTTCTTACCTTTCTTTGACATGGTGACTGTTATTCCCTGGGCCTCCAACTCTATAATCTTATCTTTTACCCATGTATTTGATAAGGCCATTACTGGTTGTGATATATTATCAATTGAGTCTTCCCCAGGCTGAGTAAGGTCTAGCTCTGCAATGAACTCTTCAGCCACCTTGTTTATGTCATAGTTCTCATGTAATACATTTTCCTCATCTTTTCTTATTTCTTGGGGTACTTCCAATACTCCCAATGTTCTTATTTGATCTAATGTCAATCTTTGATAGGCCCTCTTTTCAACTTTATCCTCATTATCACAATCAACCCAATAGTCTTCAATGTGTAGCTAATGTTTGAATTTCTTATTAACAAAGTTATGAATTCTTCCAAGAGGATCAAAAGATCTAGCCAAATCAAAAGTGTGGAAACCAACATATTGGAGTTCTACTTCTGATGCTTTTGCTGTACCTTCATTTACACAAATGTACCTACCAATACTAAATGGGAATTTAACAATTCCTCTGCCAAATTTATTCTTGTACATTTGATGAATATTCAATATTTTCCTAGTAACCTCCAACAATATCATCTTATTTGTTGGGAATCTTGGTAGCCTGAATGGCTGACCCATAAATCCGTTAGTTCTTATGTAAGTAAAAGTGGAAAATTGAATATACCAAGCACTATGTAAATTGATAGAATTTCATGCCTGCTCTAACAACCTCTTATCTTTATAACCTATCAACATTCTTACTAGATACATGTAAAAAACATCATTCACCCTAATATGATTATGCATTACATTCCTTTCCTAAAGGTCAGGGTAATGATCATATACTAATGCTTGCCTTGGGCCATTTCCCAATGTACCAAATCTTGGTATTCCATTTATTTGCATGTTTGTTGCATAGGAGTATACAACATATGACACCATGAAGAACATTTTGTGCTTGCCCCATCTCATGACCTGTTTGTAAATGGTGTTGTTGATAGCCTAGGCCTAATGAATTACCCCTGTCTCCCTCTTAATAAACTAGATCACTGAGAACATCCATGTTTCAAACTTACTAGAATCTGTCAGTCCCATTACCCTGCTCAACAGAGTAATCGTGATGTGAATCTCCTCTTGAAAATCTATTCTGTAAAATACCTTAACCACTTGAACCGCTACCTTCGGCTTCCTATCTATGAGATACCATTCATAAAATATAATACATTTACACGAGGCTTCATTATTTTTAATTTCTATTGCATATTAGTATTGATCAATTTCTCTCATCTCACTGGTAAGCAGTAAACCAAAGGTTCTAGAAATACCTTCAACTGATAAGTCTACATACACCACACGATTATGTGCTACCTTCAATGAGTTTATATCATACTGCTGAATGCACTCAATCACTAGATCCCTGGCCTCCAGTGCCAACAGGAAGCCATCAACTTTGTATAACCCAACATCTAGTATATTTCTCATCACGAGGGATGCCCCAGGTGCTCTAATCTTCTATAAAAGTGTGGTAGAATCAAACTCCCCAATCTTTGTGTGAACCACCATTCTGGTAGGATAAATCTAAGAATTGTATCCTCTATGTAGAAATGTCTCTTTAACCACTTCTTTCTTCTTAGCCTCCATTTTCTTTTCCTTTCTAGTTGCCTTCATTGTGGTCTTTCATTTGGGTGCCATCCTATCAAATATAGTATATCTTAACAACCATGTTTTACATTCTCTAGGGTTTTACCACACATTTTGATCATTTAACATTTTACCCTAAGCCTCTTTTCTTTTAAATTATGAATATTCACCTTACTATATTTAAATTTATGATTTTTTCATAATGAATTACAGTAATTAACTAACTTTAACCTGTTTCATTTCCTTACTACAACTACTATAAAATTACCATAGTCGTATTCCGTAAAATCACAAGAGTGTTTGGTACATACCTGAATCGCAACCACTAACTTTATACTCTTGACAAAATCCATTTACCTTTCCAGCTCACTACAACTATTCTCAAATTTCAATTTGTCTTTGAATCGCCCTTCACCTTGGCTCTATAAAATGCTCTGCAACTTAATTCTGAATGCAACTATGAAGATTAACATAATCAAATTTCCCTTTAACCCTTTTGAATTTAGGTCTTCTAGTGGTAGATGTGCATTAAATGTTGTAGTTAATGCATACAATTCAATTTGTATTTTACTTTTCCTATTCAATTCATATGTTGAATCTTGTATACGTTAGTTCTCTACACTTTTGAGTTTTGTATATCATAGACATGCACTTTTCACTTTTATGTCTCACATACATGCATGATAAGTCCTTATGCACTTTAACAATTTCTCTCTCTTACTTTTTGTATATTTAGTTTTGTATATCCTTATGTATATCCTATACAATCATCTAAATATACAAACTTGGACTCCCACGGGTTTATAAAACAAGTTGGAATTAGTTTTGAGTCCGGCTCTGCATCTAAGTCTTTTCTATCACCCTTTTGTATATTATGCTTATGTATCTCACACATACAGTTGTGGATCCCACCCAAAGTATACAATGTTCAAACCTTTAATTACGTCAGGTTTTCTATATAATTTGTTTGTATATCCTCATGTATATCATATACATGCGCTTATATAAATATCGGTGATGTTGATTCTAAAACCTTTGTTATGAATGATTGCACTTTATTCATTATTTAATCTTGAGTTCAAATCTGTAAATGCATCTTTCACCTTTTTTATTTCTAATGCATGCACCTAAATATACTAACGTGGACCTCACTTAAAATTCATTTTGTTTAACCTTTTGGATCTCGTCCAGTTTTACATATGTATATAAATTACATGTAGTTATACATACAACAATACATACAAAGATGAGCATTCACATTCATTTTCTAAACTCAATTGAATTTTACCCTCAGGTCTGGATCTGCATTTGTATCAAAAGTATATCAAAAAAAATGTATTTATCATACAAATGAGATGACTTTGACCTTATACATCATTTTGAATTTATCTTTGACATCCGCGTTTGTATATTTTGAATTTGTATTTCTAATACATGAGTTGTAATATACAAATATAGACTATGGATTTCTGCATTTATACAATTCACTTTGAAATGTCGTCAGGTCTGGACTTGCATAAGTTTGTTTTAAACCACTAACAACAAGTAATATAAAACATGATCAATAGAATGAGCTGACAACCAAATGCATAACAGATACATGCAAATAACAATTTATATCAGATACACATTGACCAACACTATTCTAGCATTGACTTTTCATAGAAACAGGTATAACTCTCAAAATACACAAAATTTTCAAATGGTTCAAAAGGCAACCCTAGCTGATTTTTTATGCAAATTGTATTGATAACAACCATTAATCACCAAGCATTGCAACTCAAATTTCAAGCCCCAAGGACATTTTACCAATACCACCAAGCAAGCACAACCACACAGACCAAAAGTAAAAGCCACAGTAGGGGTCCTCATTTTGCTAAAGGGTAAAATGGGGCATGTTGTGAGTATCACAACACTATTGTTGGTGCTCACTACGGGTGCCCTTTTTTATGTTTTTAGATGGTGTGGTCTGGGATGGTTAGTGGTCATGGTTTTGTGTCTGTAGTCATTTATGCTAGTAGGTCAATATACCTGTCCATTTTGTAAGTTTTATAAATATGTTTTGGTTGATTGATTATGGAGATCCTCCATCCTCTTTTTATAATCAAACTTTTATTAATATAAGTTTAGGTGCTTTCCACCTTTGTTTAAAAAAACAATGAGCTATGAAACACTACCACCCTAAACAATAGTCTAACTCTACTACATTTTTATTAGATAAGCCTATGATAATAAATTAGTATTCTATGATCATAGTTGTTAATGGGATCTTGAATAATCCCAAATATTCTCACTTGGGAGCTTTTTATAGCTAAATAACACACCAACAATAGAAGGTTCCTTGTAAATGTGCAAGTAAGTATCCAAAGTGAAATGAACATATTAACAAGAGTATCATATGAATTTTCTAAAATCATTTGTATATAATATCATTAAATTTGTAGAACTTATAAATGTAAGAGGATGTGGAGGATGATAAACTATAATTGAGTTCTTTAGGAACAAGAAATTTCATTCCACATCTCTTTAAATGACTTCATATATCCATAAAAAAGGAAAATTAGTCAAGTGTACTTTTTTTAATAGTAGGTAGAAGCGCCTCAAAAAAAGTGTATAGAATTTCATCATCATCAATATGATGTTTGAGATTGCCACATAAAATGAGTGTACTCAAGAGAAGTGTATAGAATTTCATCGTCATCAATATAATGTTTGAGATTACCATATAAGGATTAGAAGAAAATACTACAATAATAATGATCTCATTATCCATTTGGGAACATCTAAATAAATCATTCAAATTTGTTTATAAGCCCATATAACAATGAAAATATTTCAAGAAATATGTCACTAGATAATGAAAATAGGATGATCCCTTAACGTTAATGAAAATAACTTGGATATGATTTCATATGTTAAATCTATATATATTGCAAAAGATTGTAAATGAACACTAGGATTGTTTTTTCTTAATATTAGCTAAAATCAAGGTGCCACAAAATCTATTGACATGATAAGGCTTAGCTCCTTTATAGCCTCTTCATCAGATAAAATATTTGATAGGATAGAATGCTAAAACCCTATAGTAAAATTGTAAGTCATGTAATAGTGTGAGAGAACTAAAATCTAAAACCCTAATAAGATAGAAGGAAGAAAACCTAGACTATAATTATAGGGCATATAGGAGTGTTAACTTAACCAAACAATTTGTGGTAAACTACCTTTACGTTAATCAATTATATGCAACAAATAAAAAGCATAAATTTGCCTAAACACAAAAGTTTGAAATAATAATTGTAATAAATACATGAGGATTAAATAAGAGGATAGAATGTAGTTTTAGGATCAATTGTGAATAAATAATGTTGATAATTTTTTGAATCACTTCACTTCTATCAAATAATTTATTGCCTCAACAAAATAGATGTCTCAATGTTTATACTTATCTCAAAAAATTTATGGCCCAATTTGAGCCTTGTAAGTTTGATCCTAACTACCACAAGATTGATTTGTAACCGTAAATATTACTAGAAAAAATATCTTATTTATACATCTATATTAAAAATTTGGAAAATATATTCTCTATAATAATTATTATTTGAATATGATAATTTCAAAATAAACACCTTTAAAATAACATCTATATAATTATATTTAAAATGCTCTAATGAATAATCAAAGTTAGTGATGTTGTATAAAGAAGACATCTAGAATACAAAATTTGGGCACTAGAGTTGGAGTAAGATGAATGACAACTTCCATAGAGAGTATGCAGACTTTCAAGTTGTCTATTGCAGACTACACCAGGTCAATTGGTCAAAGAATCAAGACTAGAGGTTCAGGGAGATCACTTCTCAAGACTTATATGGGAACAACAGAGCTCTTGAACTGTATCAGCCCCTAGGGACAACTAAAGATGTGGAATCTTTCAAAATTAGTGACAACAGGGATTGTGTGAGGGGACAAGACAATATGGTGCAAGAGAAACAAAACAAAGTCAAGGAAAAGTTGATTAAGACTAACCTAGTATATGATGGCACATACTTAGATGAGACCATTGATGAATAAGACTAGTAGACATCCACTCCACAACAGGACAAAGTGGTAGAGACCTTTGAGAACTTTAAAAAGATTGAGGAGAATATACCTACCAAAATGCAGTTTAGGATAGAAATGAAAAACTTAATACAAATGGTTTTGAAGTAATGGAACAATAGTGGCTTCTAGATAAGTCTTAATATAATAGTGTCAATTACATATTGGTTCTGATCTTATATATACAACACCTCATTTATGTAATCATTGCTTTTTGAGTAGTACTTCTCTTTGAACCTATATTATTGAAGCATAATCTTATAATAGGTTCCTTTTTGGATTGTAATCTATATATGGACTGATTTATGGTGGTCACCTTGATCACCTTATGATGTAATCTTGCTTTGATTAATATAATTGTGAAAGATCTTCAATGCAAAACTAATAATCAAAGGTTCCAAAAACTGTCTATGAAATGAAACCTCAAAATAAAAAATTTCAAAAACTAGTATATTCATCAGTCCTTCCCTATATTAATACTTAAAGGGTTACATTCATATAATCCTTTTTTAAATGAAAAAGGTGGAAGCCACCCATAGATTAATAAAAAGTTTTATAGAGAGTAGTCCATGATCATCATTAGATATTACAAATGAGAAATGGCCTTAATTTAAACATTAAAAATAGAAAAAGAAGACAAAAAATATTCCATCTGAGCTGACTTCACCTAACACTGGAAACCAAACCAAGAAAACTAGAGGACAACAAAGTGTTGCCACTCACTGGGGAGACACCTGCCAAAAGCACTTACCACCACTGGAGAACCTGCAACTCGACTATTAACATTCTCAACCGCCTCCACTTCACCACAAGTCAGAAGTAACATAGCACCCCACCCAAACACCACCAGCACCAGGAAACAAAATAGCCATGCCAACATACCAAAAAGAACTAACCATCTAAAGTAGAGACACCAACCACTGCACTACAAAACCTTCACCACCTTCCACCTACAACAATACTACCGAAAAGAGCCACAACCACCACTACACCCCTGAGAAATACTACGCTGCAGGACCTGCCATAGGAAAAGAAGTGTAATCCATAGGGTCTGCAATGATTCCAACCTCTCCCTAAGTATCTTCATTTCCTTCCTCCTGGTCGTCAAACACATCTCTAGGAATGCAAGGTGCCAGATTCAGGGCATGAACTCTTACAAGCCTGATGCCTGTGAAGGTATCCTTAATTCGCTTAGCATCCTTTTTCTAGATGAGGAAACTATAAGAAATGAGTTCTCTATCAAGCTCATTGCTGCTTAGTGTTTTGAGGGAGGATTGCATCACTCAGTAAACTACCTAGTGTGGAGCTAAAACTCTCAGAATTTGAATATGGAAAAGTCCTCCAATTAGGGCATCACCCTGGTCCATATTATATCCCTTAACCATCATAACCCATCTATCCACTATTTAAATATTACTGTAGAAAAGATCAGAGGAATGATTATGCACATATTCTGCATCTTATTCATTTATTCTACATTCATTTAATCATATTGAGATATACTTAAAATGGTAATTTTAAAATAATTAATGATAAGAAAATAGAACTAGTGAGGTAAGTTATAGCAATGAGAATAATGGTCAAAATGTCTTGTAGAGAAACCATGTCCATGGATACGATGCAAAGAAAAACTCATACAAACATTTTTTTGCCAGTTCTTTCTTGATATTTACACCGGTGCCAACCATCTCATCATCTAAATTATATACTTCCACAACTATCATTTGCCCTCTAGTCAATTTATGGTCTCAGTACTCAACACGCCTGCCCTATTTTTGACATAATTCCTAAAGTTCAAAAATGGGATGCCTCTCCAATGCCTCTGGAGTGACCAATGGCTCTAACAAAATCTTGGGCTTCTACAAACCATATAGTATTTATAGAGAAAGAAAAGGAAAGATTGTGTCAATATACACATTGTTTTATTAGATAAATGAAATTGTTAACAAACAATAACTTTAAGATTTGGTATAAAAAAAAGTTTAGGACAACAAAAGATGAAAGGTGGAAAGACAAGTAGAGTAGAGTTTAAATAGTTGTCTTGAACTATTGTGCAACAACTATAATGGTATTGAGTTTTCTTGCCCTTTTTTGTCTTTGGTTGGGCCTTGAACATTTCAACCATTATTGAGAAGTCTTCCTCTTCTTTAAAATAGCTCCTATATGGATGCTTGGTTTAGGGATGTCTTCATGTCGATTTAATTCCTTTAAATACATACCCTGGACTAGGATCCTCATGTTCCCAAGGTAATCATAGATGATAAGGATCCCACTATGCAGGATGGAGTGAATGTGACAGCTATTCATCTAGTGTTGGTCACGATGGGAATGAGTTTGGTGTGTCTAGTGTCAGTGCAAGGAGAGGATCCTAGGTTGGTGGGGAGGAAGAGGGATGATTTCTAATTGTTTGTATAACTCTATTTCCTGCAGCTATTTGTTGATGATGATGTTAGTCAAACAACAAGAGATAAAATTCACAAAGAAATTTTTCTTATCTTCAAGAATATGGGGAATATTTAGAAAATAGTTCTCAATTCCAAGTATATGGTAATCAGGTCATGATTGTGTTATATTTACTTAGTGTTTGATGTGAAGTTGTTTGTTCAAGGGGCCTTATGTGATTTAAATGTTCATTACTAGCAATTGTCACTCATTCTTTGCAAACTCAAATACTTCTAAAGATGTCAATGCTTTGCAAATATTTGGAACTTTCAAGTCAATCTTTGCATGAATTTCACAAAAATAGACTTCATATTTCAAACTTTATGAAAATCCTTAAAGATCTTTAGCATTTCCATGTATTTACTAGAATCTTTAACAATTTCCTTTAGATGACTATGTTTTAGCTACTTATTTAAATGATTCATAAAAAGGTCGAAATATAGGGTTAGAGACATGATCTAAACAACTATAATGGTCTGCTACTCACGTGGACAAATTCTGATCACCTTGGACAATTTAGAAATAAATAAACTCTTATATGCTAATCCTGATCATTTCATGAACTCACATATAGAATTGCAATCTTCAAGGAAATATATCATCCAAAATACATAAATTGAATAACACTCTGAAATAGATACATAAATTCAATGTTTGTATTTACTAATATGTGCCAGCCATTTCAAATTTACAATATTTTATGACTTCAATTTTCTAAATATATCAACAAAATCACTAGAACGTACAGACATTTTTACAGATATAGCAAGGAAGCAAGATGTTCCACATATTCTTTGCTATAGACATAGGTAAAAAATGCTAACTCCACTCACTATGCTCAAAGTATTTTCCACAAATCACTTCTCTTGCAAATTCTCCAATAGCTTTTCTCTATCAGCCGTGCGTACTAAAATATGACTATCAAAGACCCTTATATAGACTAAGATCCTCCTATTACGATTACAAAATCACTAACGGTCCAATAATGCTAGTTGCCATTCCCAAAATATCTCAAAAGAATATTCCTTTCTAAGTGCAAAGATGCCTTTTTCAAATCTTTTTAAATAGTTTATCTTAACTTTGACAATTCACCAATACAAAATTATAAACAGAGTACAACATGAAACAAATAATGAATAGGCACTCTAATCACTATCTCTTGCATCCTCTATGTGCATATCAAGTTTCTTCCTGCTCATGTAGTGTGTGAATCTTTCAGTTATGGTGGATATGGATGCATGACTTGTTCTTTGAGAAGCATCCCAGGTGTACTGCTGCATTTCAACACTTGTCCTTAATACTTGTGCTCTATTTTCTCTATCTTCCCTCCTCTTATGATACTTTCTAATCTTGGCACTCAACTCCATCATCCTTTCCATTGCTTCTTCATCTTCAACTTTATCTACATCCACTACCTCTACATTTGCATTAGTGGATGCCTAGGCCTTGGATGTCTTTTCGATCATTTCCTTGGTCATTTCTTGTTTGACCAATATAAACCCCTATATTTTCTCTTGTTTGGTTTGTTCTATAACTACAAGTTTTTGCTTAGATACCTGCAGTATTTGGACAATTGGGTTTTGTTGCACCCTTGTAGGTGAATTTTCAAGAGTCTGTCCTACTGGCTTGACTGCACTTGATGCTTCTCCTTCTCTATATGTAATAACCCCTAAAGCAATGGCCATTGTCACCCCTAATGGATAGAGATCTAGCAAGGTGGCTCCTGTATCTACCCTTGCTATTTTGGCTTCAACTATTTTCCTTTTCTTTTTTAGAAAATCATCAAAACTGGCCTCTGTTTCCAAATTCCTCTTCTTACCTTTCTTTGACATGGTGACTATTATTCCCTGGGCCTCCAATTCTGTAGTCTTCTCTTTTACCCATGCATTTGATAAGGCCATTAGTGGTTGTGATATTTTATCAAGTGAGTCTTCCCCAGGCTGAGTAAGGTCTGGCTCTACAATGAACTCTTCAGCCACCTTTTTTATGTCATAACTCTCATGTAATACATTTTCATCATCTTTTCTTATTTCTTGGGGTACTTCCAATACTCCCAGTGTTCTTATTTGATCTAATGTCAATCTTTGATAGGCCCTCTTTTTAACTTCAGCCTCATTATCACAGTCAGCCTAATAGTCTTTAATGTGTGGCTGATGTTTGAATTTCTTATTAACAAAGCTATGAATTCTTCCAAAAGGATCAAGAGATCTAGCCAAATCAAAAGTCTAGAAACCAAGATATTGCAGCTCTACTTTTGATGCTTTTGTTGTACCTTCATTTACACAAATGTACCTACCAATACTAAATGGGAATTTAACAATTCCTCTTCCAAATTTATTCTTGTACATTTGATGAATATGCAATATTTCCCTGGTAAACTCCAACAGTATCATCTTATTTGTTGGGAATCTTGGTAGCCTCTATGGCTCACCCATAAATCCTTCAGTTCTTATGTAAGTAAAAGTGGAAAATTGAATATAACAAGCATTGTGTAAATTGATAGCATTTCGTCACTACTCTGACAACCTCTTATCTTTATCACCTGTCAACATTCTTACTAGATATATGTAAAAAACATCATTCACCCTAATATGATTATGCATTACATTCCTTTCCAGAAGGTCAGGGTAATGATCATATACTAATGCTTGCCCCGTGCCATTTCCCAACATACCAACTCTTGGTATTCCATTTATTTACATGTTCGCTGCACAGGAGTATACTAGATATGACACCATGAAGAACATTTTGTGCTTGCCCCATCTCATGACCTATTTGTAAATGGTGTTGATGATAGCGTGGGCCCAATGAATTACCCATGTCTCCCTCTTAATAAAATGGATCACTGAGAACATCCATGTTTCAAACTCACTAGCATCTATCAATCCCATTACCCTACTCAATAGAGTAATCATGATGTCAATCTCCTCCTGAAAATCTATTCTGTATAGTACCTTAGGCACTTGAACCACTGTCTTTGGCTTCCTGTCTGGTAGATACCACTCAAAATATATAATAGTTTTACATGAGGCTTCATTATTTTTAAAGTTTGCTGCATATTGATCGTGATCAATTTCTCTCATCTCACTTGTAAGTGGTAAACCAAAGGTTCTAGCAATACCTTCAACCGATAAGTCTTCTTACACCACACCATTATGTACTAGCTTCCTTGAATTCATATAATACTTTTGAATGTAGTCAATTACTAGATCCTTGGCCTCCATTGCTAATGGGAAGCCATCAGCTTTGTATAACCCAACATCTAGTATATTTCTCATTGCGCAGGTTGTCCCAGGTGCTCTGATCTTCTCCAAAAGTATGGCAGAATCGAAACTTCCAATCTCTATGTCAACCGCCATTCCAGTAGGGTATATCTGAGAATTGTATCCTCTATGAGGAAATGTCTCTTTAACCACTACTTTCTTCTTAGCCTCTGTTTTCTTTTCCTTTCTAGTTACCTTCGTTGTGGTCTTTCATTTGGGTGCCATCCTATCAAATACAGTGTATCTGAACAACCAAGTTTTATGTTCTCTAGGATTTTAGCACTAATTTTTACCATTTAATGTTTTACCCTAAGTCTCTTTTCTTTTGAATAAGCATATTCATCTTACTGTGTTTAAATTTATGATTTTTCATAATGAATTATAGTAATTAACTAACTTTAACATGTTCCATTACCTTACTGCAACTACTGTAAAATTACTGTAATTGCATTCCGTAAAATCACAAGTAAAAATTTTTGGTACATACCTGATTCACAACTGTTAACTTTATACTCTTGACAAAATCCGTTTACCTTTTCATCTCACTGCAACTATTCTCAAATTTCAACTTGTCTTTGAATCACCCTTCACCATAGCTCTGTAAAATGCTCTACAACTTAATTTTGAATGCAATTGTGAAGATTAACATAATCAAATTTCCCTTTTACCCTTTTGAATTTAGCTCGTCCAGTGGTAGATGTGACTTAAATGTTGTATTTAATGCATACAATTCAATTTGTGTTTTACTTTTCCCGTTTAATTCATATTTTGAATCCTGTATATGTTAGTTCTCTACACTTAAAAGTTTGGTATATCATATACATGCACTTTTCTCTTTTATGTCTCACATACATAAACAATAAGTCCTTATGCACTTTAGCATTTTCTCTCTCTTACTTTTTGTATATTTTGTTTTGTATATCCTTATGTATATCTTATACAATCACCGAAATATACAAACTCAGACTCCCATAGGTTTATAAAACAAGTTGGAATTAGTTTCAAGTTTGGCTTTGCATCTAAGTCTTTTGTATCACCCTTTTGTATATTGCACTTATGTATCTCAAACATATAGATGTGAACCCCACCAGAAGTATACAATGTTCAAACCTTTAATTAAGTCAGGTTTTGTATAACCTCATGTATATCATATACATGCGCTTATACAAATATCTGTGATGTTGATTCTCAAACCTTTGTTATGAATTACCACACTTTATTCATTATTTAATCCCGGATTCAAATCTGCAAATGCATCTTTCACCTTTTGTATTTCTAATGCATGCATCTAAATATACTAACACAGACCTCACTTAAGCTTCATTTTGTTTAACTTTTAAGATCACGTCTGATTTTGCATATGTATATAAAATAGATGTAGTTATACATACAACAATACATACAAAGATGAGCATTCACATTCATTTTCTAAACTCAATTGAATTTTACACTCAGGTTTGGATATGCATTTGTATCAAAAGTATATCAAAAACAATGTATTTATCATACAAATGAGATGACTCTGACCTTATACATTATTTTGAATTTGTATTTCTTATACATGAGTTGTAATATACAAATACAAACTATGGATTTCTGTGTTTATACAATTTACATTGAAATGCCGCCAGGTCTGAACTTGCATAAGTTTGTTTTAAACCACTAATAACAAGTAATTTAAAACATGATGAATAGAATGACCCGACAACCAAATGCATAACAGATACATGCAAATAACAATGTATATCAAATACACATTGAGCAACCCTAGTCCAGTGTTGACTTTTCATAGAAACATGTATAACTCTGAAAATACATAGAATTTTCAAATGGTTCAAAAGGCAACCCTAGCTGATTTTTTATATAGATTCTATTGATAACAACCATTAATCACCAAGCATTGTAACTCAAATTTCAATTCCCAATGACATTTTACCAATACCACCAAGCAAGCAGAACTACACAGACCAAAAGCAAAAGCCACAAGAGGGGTTATCATTTTGTTAAAGGGTAAAATGGGGCATGTTGTGAGCATCACAACAACTAGAAACCAAATAAAACAACCAAATTCAACAGAACTCAAAGAACAAGATGAAATAAATCATAAATTTTCAACTTCTTTATATGCCAGTTGTTGCTCAATCACAGAAACAATGTATTCACTAACATCAAAAGAACCTTTCAAAAGGAATTTAAGTGTGTGCAACTTGATTCATTCCAATTCTTTGGATGAAACTCAAAAAACAACTATTTGCATTAAACTACATAGATGAACTTAACCTTCTAAACCAACCTAAATAGAGCCTTGCCAGAAGTCAGGCGTCCATAGGCTCAACAAGGTTATTGCCTATAATCTCCCTAAATAGAGCCCCACTGCCAATAGGTGTCCATAGCCTCGGTGGAGTTATGAGGTAGTCCTCATATGTTTCAAATGATTTTTTTGATCATTCGTTATATTTCATTTTGGTGTTATTGATATTGCAATGAAGCTCAGGCTTAACAAATAATAGAATCTTGTTAAGATATGCAGGGTGGAGATTATAGTGGTAGTGAAGGTAAACCTTTAGATTTTTCACTTAATTCAAGTGTCCACTATCCCCCAAACCTACTCCTAGAATCTTAAAGATGTGTATTTATATGATTCATTGAATGTTCTAATTTGTTGATGGTGAATAAAATCTTTAAAAGACCAAACAAACAAACTACATCTATAGAAGTCACAACTTATGCATAGATTTCAAATGTTTTTCTCAGTTCTATAAATTTTATTGTTTTCTAAAATTGCTAGCCTAATCCTATATATCCAAAATCAAAATGAAGATCCCCACAAAGAAAGATGCACCCAAACAACAAAGAAAACAAAAAAAACCAGCAAACAACCAAACAAACAAACAAAACAGACAACAAAACTATACAATATTGACAATATAGTACAAGGTAAGACTCAGCTCAACACTTTTAGGTCTAAAAGTAATGTTTAAGATATTGGCCATTAACATGTAATGGAATATCTTCACGAGTTAAAGTCTTCAACCTAAATGTGTTGTTCCCTATACTTTTGGTGATCTGGAGTGGACCTATCCATAACTTATCAAATTTCCTGCGATTTCCTTTTTTCTCATGGGCTTTATCCTAGCATAAGACTAAGTCTAAAATTTTAAATGTTTTAACTCTAGCTCTTTTATCAAACCATCTTTTTACTACTACTTGGTGTTTGGCAAACCTATCTATGGCTTGATTCCTTTTTTCATCAAGGTGTAGAAATTGAACTAACCTAGCTTCTCTCTGATCATCAAAACCTAGGTACTCATTAGCAAACTTCCAGATTGGAATTCTCAAATTAATAGGCAAAATTGCATCTATGCCATATACCAAATGGTATGGTGAATTTCCCAATGCTGCCTTAACTTTTGTTCTATCAACCCATAAAGAATATTTCAATAAGCTACTCCATTCCCTAGGGTTTTTGGCAATCAATTTTTTAATGATATCTAAAAGAATTTTGTTAGTGGAACTTGCTAACCCATTATCCTGTGGATAATAATTTGATGAAAATTTTAAAACAATGCCATATTCAAATGGCCAGTTTGAAAACTTTAAAGAAGAAAATGTAGGGCCATTGTCACATACCAGTGCATATGGTATGCCAAATCTCGTTATGATATTTTCCTCTAGAAATTGGATGACAACTATCGGTAAGAGACACTATATGGATTCATTATTGTTTTCATTGATGGCAACAAAATTCATCCCACACATTCGCAAGACTTGGTGTGTCTATATTGGAAGTCAGAGTGAAGAATGTTGTGGTTCGGTAAGCAAAAATAGAGCATGTGGTGAGGTTCGACAGTTAGGTCTAGATCTCTCAGAGGAAGCATCTTGGTGAAGTATGAGTTTGGGGAAGTCAAGAGGACTACCTTGACTGATAGATTCCAAGGATTTAGCCTCCGATGATAGATGAAGAGAAAGATATGAATGCTTGAGTATCTGGTTCCTGATTGATAGTATGGACAGATGAAAAACTGACTAGCAGAACATCAAACATTATTCCAGATGGGTTACTGATGATGGTAAAGGCTATTAAGGTATAAGTTATGATTGGCTGACATGATTGATGACTTATACAAGTATATCCTTGATCTGCATTACTTGGTAAGCAAGGATTCAACTGACATATCAGAGTTTGTGGAAAAGATTGACTATTCCGGATGCCAACTAGAAAGGTGATGAAATCACTTATGCGGATATATATACAAGATGGATTTAGTTGTGAGTTGTGTCATTGTTTTTGGTCTTGTGTGAAGAAAAGCAGTAGAGTACAGTAAAAGCAGTAAGGAAGATCTGGTATGTGAAAGGAGAGCAACACAAAAGAAGAGGAAAGATGAAGTGTAGTAGATCAGTATACTGAGCCTAACCAGAACTGAACTCTAGCATATGTAGATGCTCCTTATCAGTTCAAGTATTGTATTACAGTCTTTCTAAATTGTAGACAGTGTGTCTCTTCTAGGTAGTGTGCCTCTTGTGAGTAGTGTGCTCAGGCAGTGGCCCTAATTGGCAAGTGCCATTTTGTATTTCCATTCTTCTAATAGAGAATACAATCTTGGGTTAATCACCCCATGGTTTTATCCCTTAACAGGGTTTCCACATCAAAAATATTGTGTCATGTGTATTTCCATTTCATGGTTATGTTTTCTTATTTGAATTAATGCTACGTTGATTAATAAGAAAGTTCAGAAAGTAGAAATAATTAGGATAACTGATTCACCCCCCCTCTCAGTTATCAACAATTGGTATCAGAGCTAAGTTCCTCCCAACAGAGCCTAATAGCTAGAGGAAGATCTGGGAATTCAAATGGATGTGTATGGTATGAGGGAGCAACTCAAGTCTACCCTAGATGATCTTGAATAGTCAAATTTTGAAGTCAATGAATTGAAGGAAAGACTCAAACAGGCTGATGATTTCATAAATGAACCAAAAGGAAAACTAAGTCTCTCTATGAAAAAGAGAAAAGAGCACCTTCAGCAACTAGCAAGTCAAGGTGAAGCCAATGACACAAATGAAGATCTGAAGGAGAAAACCAAATTATGTGAAAAGTTATCAAAAGAGATCATCATGGTAAGACATGAGATGGAATCAGGAGTTATGAAGTTTACCCAAGAAATTGAAGAGAAAAGAAAAATTGAAGATGATCTAAGACAATCTCTCAAGGAGAAATTGGAAGACTGCCACAAGATGGATAGAATAATTAGACACCTTGAATTTGATCTTGAAGATGCTAAAGATAATGAAGAAAAACTTGAGGATCAAATTGTCTCTCTTAAAAGGGATCTTCAAACAGCAAATGAATATAAAGAAAAATTCAAGATAAGTTCTGCTCAACTTGAAGTTCTTCTTGAAAGTCAAAAGAGGGTAGATGACAAATGTGGTTTGGGATATGAGAAAGGAGAAAGCTTCAGATCTGGTCAGAAGAATTTTGGATCAGAAAATCCAAGGAATAGGCCTAGAAGACCTCTGATAAGGCAGCCTAATCCTCAAAGATATCCAACCTTCAATGGATACTGCCACAATTGCAATAACTTTGGTCATAAAGCTAATCAGTGCAGAAAGAGAATGAATCAGACTAATTCATCCTTCTTTAGACAGTGTTTCAACTGCAAAAGGTACGGTCACAATTCTTATGAATGTAGAAATATGCAAATGAACAAATCATTCGATGGTAGATGCTTTGCATGCAATAGAATAGGTCATATGGATAATCAATGCAGATCAAGAGGATATCAATCAAATATGTAAAGAAATGTTGTTTGCCAAATTTGCAATAGATCCGGTCATATTGCAAAATTTTGTAGAAGCAAGAATCAAGGAAAAAGAAGGTCTGGTACATCAAAATTAGAATCATGATAAGGGAAAACAAAAAGTGAATGCGGATGAAGTTCAAAATGAGATGAACAAGATTTGGGTGAAGAAAAGTACAAAGAATGTAGGAGATGGGTCCGCACCAGACTTTGGTGCTGATATTCCTTCCAAAAATTAAAAAGTGAGCTCTGGCTCATGGGGAGACACAAAGGAAACCTTGTTCCCCCAGCCAGTTAATTGGTGCCAGAACTGGCACAAGAAGAGTTGCAGATTAAAGGGTTCATAAGAGAAACACCCAAATAAACTATGGTTAAGATTTGAAAGATCCGCAAGATGTTTAAGATCAAGATTGGTCCAGTTCTTCAAGTCATCTGAATAAGGCAAACCGGAATGACGTAGATCGAGCATCTATTGCAACTTAACATTAGGGTTTGCGGAGCAATATAAGGGTTTTCTCATTAAGCATTTGTTCATTCTGCATTCAAGAAGATACGAAAAGAGAGAGCTCTGCAACAAATTCTCCCAAAGATCAAGACGATTCCTCCTACAAATCAATTGGGATTCCTTCATGTGCCCTAGACAACATTAAAAGGTATTCTTCGCTCTCAATATCTCTCAATAAAATTCTCTAGTGATGGATACTCTGAATATAGTAAAGATCTCTGATAGGCCTTACCCAAAATTCAAGAAACATCCATACAAATCCTTGGAGGTAGATCCCCTAGGAGCATTCTTTAGTGTTCCGCATGGTGTCTTGCACACAGAAGACTTTAGGGTTTACACACATGCAAATATTGAAGAGTTTGGGGAATTCAAACTAAGAGACATCTATCACAAACAATTGATAGATGATGCTTTTGAGCTTAAACCTGAATATAAGGGCATCCAGAAGAAACATTTTGATCAGTTCATTCATTTCCCCTGCTTTGAAGAAGATGAATGGGTCCGGTATGTATTGAGTAGGGTGCATGATAACTTCCTATGGCTGAACAGACCTTGCAAAATCACTAAGGAGGCAATTAGGGCAGTAACTAGTTTATACTCCTCCGGAGGGATACCTGTCCTCAAATCTGTCAAAAACAACATTGTAACTGAGGCCACCAGATCAAAATTTGATAAGAGGGCAATGACCATTGAATATATTACTGACCTGGATATCAAGTTCACATCTATGATAATAGGATATAAGATATATCACTCTAGTAGGAAAAATTTAGCATTTAAAACTACGGTATATACTGCCTATGAGATGCTGAGAAAGAATGCAGAGTATGATCTCTATGAACTCCTTCTAAGTCAATTGATGGAAAACATATAGAAGATCAAAAAGGACAAGAAGAACTCCTTTAAATATGGTGGACTGATATTGTGCTTATTTTTCTACTTCATGAATGAACTGCTCGGATCCAATGGATGGGTATGGGAAAATAACAAACCGATAGCAATTCAAATCAGAGATTACATGCATGAACTTGGGGATGCGAAGGCAAGGAATACAGCTCTGTGGGGGTACTTTAAGAACTTCCAAAATACTATGCAAATTAGAGAGAGAATTCCAAAATCTTTGGTTGAGAAATATAAAGATATAGTGTGCTTCATGGTAGACACTGATCAATGCCTAATGGAGGTAGTAGAGCCAAGGACAGTATGGATCATGCCTATGGGGTATGAAGTTGATGAACAAATTGTGGAGCTGCATGTTCAACACATGCTAAGTTAGCCAAAGGATCCAAAGGCAGAAATGTTTGGAACCTTTGAAGAGCTAAGTGTAAAAATTCATGTGGAACTCAGACAACCAGAGATCAAGAGGAAGGTAAGAAAAGAAGTTGAAGATGTTGCCAAAGGATTTGGCATCTCAAAGGAGGTATTTGATGCCAACAAGGAAAAGAGGCAAAGGGCTGAGGAAGAGAAGAAAGAGGCAGAAAAGGAAAGCAAGCAGAGTGCTCCGGTAGAAACCTCCACCCAGACTAGATCATCAAAGAGATCTGCACCTACCACTGCTAAGAGCTCAAAAACATCAAAACCGGACGCAAAATCATCTGGTAAAGTAGAGAAGAGAACAAAGAAAAAGGCAATGAGGTCCTATGCAAGCCAAAAGGATGAAGAAGAAACTGAATTAGATGAGGAGATAAAGAAAATGAAGAAGCAGAAGAAGGAAGGATCCAGTGAACCCTCTATCGGTAAAGACAAGGAAGAGATAACAGAAGAATTCATTGAAAGGCCTACTCTGTCATTAGATGATGTCATCAAATCAATCACTATGGATGGAAATCTCCAACCAATGGCTGAATTCTATGATGATTATATTGAAGCTGACCAGAAGATCTTGCAGGATGCTGTAGTTAATTATCTAAATATATATAATAAGGCTTTTATTGAAATCATATCTCTCATTCCCAAAAGCTTAGAGAAGGAACTAGAGATAAGAAAGAATAATGCCATGGCAAAAGACCTTGAGATCCGGGAAGAGATAGCTATTCAGCTATATCCTTCAATTAATTCAAAGCAAATGAATATGATCTTTAAATATTGCAAGGATGAGTTCAGGAGCAAAGCTAGAATGAATCAGCTCATGCTTGGTGAGACTGACAAGGTAGCCAAGGAAATAGAAGAGATCCTCCAGTAGACATTCAAAAGATTCAATCTTCCTATCATAAAGGACTTTGGTGCTGACCCCTCGGCCACAAATATTACAGAAGATTCCATTTAGAAAATGGCAGAAGAAGTAATGGACACTGGTACAAAAAAGGACAAGGAATTTGAATCCTCTGTTCTAGAAAAGGAAGTGCATGAATAGACAAACATCACTCCTCCAGTCTCCACCCTTGACTTCGGATCCAAAGTAGAAGAAAGAATAAAGGAGAAAAAAGCAGAGGTGAAGGAAAAAGGAGATGACAGTACAAAGGTTATGGAAGGAGAGAAAGCTCCAAAAGACAGTTCTATGACTGCAGAAGAAAAGAATAATCTGTCTCTGGCAAGAGACACTGCCGAATCTATCAGGACTTCTTTCCAAAAGAGTCTATGGAGATTGATGAACTAGAACTACTAAAAGGTCCATTAGACTTTGACTCTCTATCTCCGGTATAGACAATGAAGATAGCTTCATTTGCAAATGTGAAGCCCAAAGAGAAACTACTGAAATTTCACATGGAAGACTATGAGCTTATAGAGGTAGCATCCAGAGTGTTGGAAAAGATCATGCCATCTTTTTAGAAGGATCCCACAGCCTCCTCTTCTGATAATCTCAAAACTCTAGTCAATAGTGTTAGCACACATTTTGATTCTCTAGAGAAGTCAGCTGAACTAAAGGTCCGGAAGGAGATTCTGGATAAAAGATTCTCTGAAGTATAGGGTCTGATAACAAATGATTGGAGAGTTATGGATATTGGGATAAAGAGCTTGGAAAATGCTCTTAAAGATGGTGGAAATATATACAAATTTTGCTTATCTTGCCCCACAGTGACCAAAGATATTAAGAAGAAAATAAAAGAGCAAGAGGATAAACTACTAAGTTTGTCTCAAAGTTTTGATCCTCTCTCATCCTCCATAGTAAATCAAGAGTGTCAAACTATTGCAATCACAAATGCAATAAAGAATTTTGAGAAGGAAAGGAAGAACATAATTAGCCGGATGGGTGAACTTAGAAGGATCATTATCCCTAAGTTAGAGGCCATGCATGAGGCCATAAGTGAGGCTCAGACTACTGCCCGAACCAATGATCTGACATATCTTAAGAGGGCAGAAGCTTTTGCATTCTTGTTGAGTGGCCACATCTCAATTCTGGATAGGATGAAGGTGAGTTGGGCAACATAAGTTGTACAATTGACAAATACTTTTGTAGATATACTAAAGTTTATGTAAAGTATAACTGGAAAATATAATTATGAGACTAAGTATAGTTGAATTTTTGAGAATTTTGATGTGTGAACCCCACCCTTTGCCATTGATGTTAAAGGGGGAGTGAGAAGCAGTGAAAAATGAGGAATCCACCTAAGGGGGACCTCCTAAAAATGTATATAAAAATAGAGCATCAGCCAAGGGGGAGCATAGTGTAAACACTTAGTCATTTTTCACTAAGTGTTGCCATCAATGCCAAAGGGGGAGATTGTTGGCAAGAGACACTATATGGGTTCATTATTGTTGGCATTGATGGCAATAAAGTTCATCCCACACATCCGTAGGACTTGGTGTTTCTATACCGGAAGTCAGAGTGAAGAATGTTGTGGTCCGGTAAGCAAGAACAGAGCATGTGGCGAGGACCAACAGTCAAGTCTGAATCTCTCAAAGGAAGCATCTTGGTGAAGTGAAGATTTGGGGAAGTTAAGAGGACTACCTTGACTGATAGATTCCAAGGATTTAGCCGTTATTGATAGATGAAGAAAAAGATATGAATACTTCAGTATTGGGTTCTTGATTGACAGTATGGATAGAGGAAGAACTAACTGGCAGAACATCAGACATTATTCCGGATGGGTTACTGACGATGGTAAAGGATATTAAGGCATAAGTTATGATTGGCTAACACGATTGATGACTTCTACAAGTATATCCTTGATCCACATTACTTGGTAAGCAAGGATTCAGCCGACAGATCAGAGTTTGTGGAAAAGATTGACTATTCCGGATGCCAACTAGAAAGGTGATGAAATCACTTATGCAGATATATATACAAGATGGATTTAGTTGTGAGTTGTGTCATGGTTTTTGTTCATGTGTGAAGAAAAGCAGTAGAGTAGAGTAAAAGCAGTAAGGAAGATCCAGTATGTGAAAGGAGAGCAGCACAAAAGAAGAGGAAAGATGAAGTGCAGCAGATCAATATACTGAGCCTAACCAGAACTGAACTCTAGCATATGTAGATGCTCCTTATCAGTTCAAGTATTGTATTACACTCTTTCTAAATTGTAGACAGTGTGTCTCTTGTAGGCAGTGTGCCTCTTGTGAGCAGTGTGCTCGGGCAGTGAGCCCTAATTGGCAAGTGCCATTTTGTATTTCCATTCTTCTAACAGAGAATACAATCTTGGGTTAATCACCCCATGGTTTTCTCCCTTAACAAGGTTTCCACATCAAAAATATTGTGTCATGTGTATTTCCATTTCATGGTTATGTTTGCTTATTTGAATTAATGTTGCATTGATTAATAAGAAAGTTCAGAAAGCAGAAATAATTAGGATAACTTTAACCTGTTTCGTTACCTTACTACAACTACTATAAAATTACCATAGTCATATTTTGTAAAATCACAAGAGTGTTTGGTACATACCTGAATTGCAACCACTAACTTTATACTCTTGACAAAATCCATTTACCTTTCCAGCTCACTACAACTATTCTCAAATTTCAATTTGTCTTTGAATCGCCCTTCACCTTGGCTCTATAAAATGCTCTGCAACTTAATTCTGAATGCAACTATGAAGATTAACATAATCAAATTTCCCTTTTACCCTTTTGAATTTAGGTCTTCTAGTGGTAGATGTGCATTAAATGTTGTAGTTAATGCATACAATTCAATTTGTATTTTACTTTTCCTACTCAATTCATATTTTGAATCTTGTATACGTTAGTTCTCTACACTTTTGAGTTTTGTATATCATATACATACACTTTTCACTTTTATGTCTCACATACATGCACGATAAGTCCTTATGAACTTTAACAATTTCTCTCTCTTACTTTTTGTATATTTAGTTTTGTATATCCTTATGTATATCCTATACAATCATCTAAATATACAAACTTTGACTCCCACAGGTTTATAAAACAAGTTGGGATTAGTTTTGAGTCTAGCTCTACATCTAAGTCTTTTGTATCACCCTTTTGTATATTATGCTTATGTATCTCAAACATACAGATGTGGATCCCACCTGAAGTATACAATGTTCAAACCTTTAATTATGTTAGGTTTTCTATATAAGTCATTTGTATATCCTCATGTATATCAGATACATGCGCTTATATAAATATCGGTGATGTTGATTCTAAAACCTTTGTTATGAATGACTACACTTTATTCATTATTTTATCTTGAATTCAAATCCATAAATGCATCTTTCACCTTTTTTATTTCTAATGCATGCATCTAAATATACTAATGTGAACCTCACATAAAATTCATTTTGTTTAACTTTTTGGATCTCGTCTAGTTTTGCATATGTATATAAAATACATGCAGTTATACATACAACAATACATACAAAGATGAGCATTCACATTCATTTTCTAAACTCAATTGAATTTTACCCTCAGGTCTGGATCTGCATTTGTATCAAAAGTATATCAAAAACAATGTATTTATCATACAAATGAGATGACTCTGACCTTATACATCATTTTGAATTTATCTTTGACATCCACATTTGTATATTTTGAATTTGTATTTCTAATACATGAGTTGTAATATACAAATACAGACTATGGATTTCTGCGTTTATACAATTCACTTTGAAATGTCGTCAAGTCTGGACTTGCATAAGTTTGTTTTAAACCACTAACAACAAGTAATTTAAAACATGATCAATAGAATGATTTGACAACCAAAGCATAACAGATACATGCAAATAACAATTTATATCAGATACACATTGACCAACCCTATTCCAGCATTGACTTTTCATAGAAATAGGTATAACTCTCAAAATATGCAAAATTTTCAAATGGTTCAAAAGGCAACCCTAGCTGATTTTTTATGCAAATTGTATTGATAACAACCATTAATCACCAAGCATTGCAACTCAAATTTCAAGCCCCAAGGACATTTTACCAATACCACCAAGAAAGCACAACCACACAGACCAAAAGTAAAAGCCACAGTAGGGGTCCTCATTTTGCTAAAGGGTAAAATGGGGCATGTTGCGAGTATCATTGCGAGTATCACAACACTATTGTTGGTGCTCACTATGGGTGTCCTTTTTTATGTTTTTAGATGGTGTGGTCTGGGATGGTTAGTGGTCATGGTTTTGTGTCTGTAGTCATTTATGCTAGTAGGCCAATATACCTATCCATTTTGTAAGTTTTATAAATATGTTTTGGTTGATCGTTTATGGAGATCCTCCATCCTCTTTCTATAATCAAACTTTTATTAATATAAGTTTAGGTACTTTCCACCTTTGTTTTAAAAAATAATGAGCTATGAAACACTACCACCCTAAATAGTAGTCTAACTCTACTACATTTTTATTACATAAGCCTATGATAATAAATTAGTATTGTATGATCATAGTTGTTAATGGGATCTTGAATAATCCCAAATATTCTCACTTGGGAGCTTTTTATAGCTAAATAACACACCAACAATAGAAGGTTCCTTGTAAATGTGCAAGTAAGTATCCAAAGTGAAATGAACATATTAACAAGAGTATCATATGAATTTTCTAAAATCATTTGTATATAATATCATTAAATTTGTAGAACTTATAAATGTAAGAGGATGTGGAGGATGATAAACTATAATTGAGTTCTTTAGGAACAAGAAATTTCATTCCACATCTCTTTAAATGACTTTGTATATCCATAAAATAGGAAAATTAGTCAAGTGTACTTTTTTTAATAGTAGGTAGAAGGGCCTCAAAAAAAGTGTATAGAATTTCATCATCATCAATATGATGTTTGAGATTGCCACATAAAATGAGTGTACTCAAGAGAAGTGTATAGAATTTCATCGTCATCAATATAATGTTTGAGATTACCATTTAAGGATTAGAAGAAAATACTACAATAATAACGATCTCATTATCCATTTGGGAACATCTAAATAAATCATTCAAATTTGTTTATAAGCCCATATAACAATGAAAATATTTCAAGAAATATGTCACTAGATAATGAAAATAGGATGATCCCTTAACGTTAATGAAAATAACTTGGATATGATTTCATATGTTAAATCTATATATATTGCAAAAGATTGTAAATGAACACTAGGATTGTTTTTTCTTAATATTAGCTAAAATCAAGGTGCCACAAAATCTATTGACATGATAAGGCTTAGCTCCGTTATAGCCTCTTCATCAGATACAATATTTGATAGGATAGAATGCTAAAACCCTATAGTAAAATTGTAAGTCATGTAATAGTGTGAGAGAACTAAAATGTAAAACCCTAATAAGATAGAAGGAAGAAAACCTAGAGTATAATTATAGGGCATATAGGAGTGTTAACTTAACCAAACAATTTGTGGTAAACTACCTTTACGTTAATCAAATATATGCAACAAATAAAAAGCATAAATTTGCCTAAACACAAATGTTTGAAATAATAATTGTAATAAATACATGAGGATTAAATAAGAGGATAGAATGTAGTTTTAGGATCAATTGTGAATAAATAATGTTGGTAATTTTTTGAATCACTTTGCTTCTATCAAATAATTTATTACCTCAACAAAATAGATGTCTCAATGTTTGTACTTATCTCAAAAAATTTATGGCCCAATTTGAGCCTTGTAAGTTTGATCCTAATGACCACAAGATTGATTTGTAACCGTAAATATTACTAGAAAAAATATGTTATTTATACATCTATATTAAAAATTTTGAAAATATATTCTTTATAATAATTATTATTTGAATATGATAATTTCAAAATAAACACCTTTAAAATAACATCTATATAATTATATTTAAAATGCTCTAATGAATAATCAGAGGTAGTGATGTTGTATAAAGAAGACATCTAGAATGCAAAATTTGGGCACTAGAGTTGGAGTAAGATGAATGACAACTTCCATAGAGAGTATGTAGACTTTCAAGTTGTCTATTACAGACTGCACTAGGTAGATTGGTCAAAGAATCAAGACTAGAGGTTCAGGGAGATCACTTCTCAAGACTTATATGGGAAGAACAGAGCTCTTGAACTGTATCAGCCCCTAGAGACAACTAAAGATGTCAAATCTTTCAAAATTAGTGACAACAGGGATTGTGTGAGGGGACAGGACAATATGGTGTAGGAGAAACAAAACAAAGTCAAGGAAAAGTTCATTAAGACTAACCTGGAATATGATGGCATAGATTTAGATGAGACCATTGATGAAGAAGACTGGTAGACATCCACTCCACAACAGAACAAAGTGGCAGAGACCTTTGAGAACCTTAAAAAGATTGGAGGAGAATATACCTACCAAAATGCAGTGCAGGATAAAAATGAAAAACTTAATACAAATGGGTTTGAAGTAATGGAACAATAGTAGCTTCTAGATAAGTCTTAATATAATAATGTCAATTACATATTGTTTCTGATCTTATATATACAACACCTCATTTATGTAATCATTACATTTTGAGTAGTACTTCTCTTTGAACCTATATTATTGAAGCATAATCTTATAATAGGTTCCTTTTTGGATTGTAATCTATATATGGACTAATTTATGGTGGTCACCTTGATCACCTTATGATGTAATCTTGCTTTGATTAATATAATTGTGAAAGATCTTCAATGCAAAACTAATAAGCAGAGGTTCCAAAACTAATAATCACAGGTTCCAAAAACTGTCTATGAAATGAAACCTAAAAATAAAAAATTTAAAAAACTAGTATATTCATCAGTCCTTTCCTATATTAATACTTAAAGGCTTACATTCATATAATCTTTTTTTAAATGAAAAAGGTGGAAGCCACCCATATATTAATAAAAAGTTTTACAGAGAGTAGTCCATGATCATCATTAGATATTACAAATGAGAAATGGCCTGAATTTAAACATTAAAAATAGAAAAAGAAGACAAAAAATATTCCATCTGAGCTGACCTCACCTAATGATGGAAACCAAACCAAGAAAATTAGAGGACAACAAAGATTTGCCACTCACTTGGGAGACACCCGCCAAAAGCACTTGCCACCACTGGAGAACCTGCAACTTGACTATTAACATTCTCAACCACCTCTGCTTCACCACAAGTCAGAAGTAACATAGCACCCCATCCAAACACCACCAGCACCAAGAAACAAAATAGCCATGCCAACATACCAAAAAGAACCAACCATCTAAAGTAGAGACACCAACCACTGCACTACAATATTGCATGACTTAAATTTTCTGAATATATCAACAAAATCACCAAAACTTACAGACATTTTTACAGATATAGCAAGGAAGTAGGATGTTCCACATATTCTTTGCTATAGACAGAGGCAAAAAATGCGAACTCCACTCACTATGCTCAAAGTATTTTCCACAAATCACTTCTCTTGCAAATTCTCCAATAGCTTTTCTCTATCAGTGGTGTGTACTAAAATATGACTATCAAAGACCCTTATATAGACTAAGATCCTCCTATTACGATTACAAAATTACTAACGGTCCAATAATGCTAGTTGCCATTCACAAGATATCTCAAAAGAATATTCCTTTCTAAGTGCAAAGATGCCTTTTTCGAATCTTTTGAAATAGTTTATCTTAACTTTGACAATTCACCAATACAAAATTATAAACAGAGTACAACATGAAACAAATAATGAACACGCACTCTAATCACTATCTCTTGCATCCTCTATGTGCATATCACGTTTCTTCTTACTCATGTAGTGTGTGAATCTTTCAGTTATGGTGGATATGGATGCATGACTTGTTCTTTGAGAAGCATCCCAGGTGTACTACTACATTTCAACACTTGTCCTTAATACTTGTGCTCTATTTTCTCTGTCTTCCCTCCTCTTATGATACTTTCAAATCTTGGCGCTCAACTCCATCATCCTTTCCATTGCTTCATCTTCAATTTTATCTACATCCACTACCTCTACATTTCCATTAGTGGATGCCTAGGCCTTGGATGTCTTTTCCATAATGTCCTCGGTCATTTCTTTTTTGACCAATATAAACCCCTATATTTTCTCTTGTTTGGTTTGTTCTATAACTACAGGTGTTTGCTGAGATACCTGCAACATTTGGACAATTAGGTTTTGTTGCACCCTTGTAGATGAATTTTCAGGAGTTTGTCCTACTGGCTCAACTGCACTTGATGCTTCTCCTTCTATAGATGTAATAACCCCTGAAGCAATGGCCACTATCACCCCTAATGCACAAGGATCCAGCAAGGTGGCTCCTGTATCTGCCTTTACTATTTTGGCTTCAACTATTTTCCTTTTCTTTTTCAGAAAATCATCAAAATTGGCCTCAATTTACAAATTCCTCTTCTTACCTTTCTTTGACATGGTGACTATTATTCCCTAGGCCTCCAATTCTGTAGTCTTCTATTTTACCCATGCATTTGATAAGGCCATTAGTGGTTGTGATATATTATCAATTGAGTCTTCCCCAAGCTGAGTAAGGTCTGGCTCTACAATGAACTCTTCAGCCACCTTTTTATGTCATAACTCTCATGTAATACATTTTCATCATCTTTTCTTATTTCTTGGAGTACTTCCAATACTCCCAGTGTTCTTATTTGATCCAATGTCAATCTTTGATAGGCCCTCTTTTTAACTTCAGCCTCATTATCACAGTCAGCCTAATAGTCTTTAATGTGTGGCTGATGTTTGAATTTCTTATTAACAAAGCTATGAATTCTTCCAAAAGGATCAAGAGATCTAGCCAAATCAAAAGTCTAGAAACCAAGATATTGCAGCTCTACTTTTGATGCTTTTGTTGTACCTTCATTTACACAAATGTACCTACCAATACTAAATGGGAATTTAACAATTCCTCTGCCAAATTTATTCTTGTACATTTGATGAATATTCAATATTTCCCTAGTAAACTCCAACAATATCATCTTATTTGTTGGGAATCTTTGTAGCCTCTATGGCTCACCCATAAATCCTTCAGTTCTTATGTAAGTAAAAGTAGAAAATTGAATATAACAAGCATTGTGTAAACTGATAGCATTTTGTCCCTACTCTGACAACCTCTTATCTTTATCACCTGTCAACATTCTTACTAGATAAATGTAAAAAACATCATTCACCCTAATATGATTATGCATTACATTCCTTTCCAGAAGGTCAGGGTAATGATCATATACTAATGCTTGCCCCATGCCACCTCCCAATGTACCAACTCTTGGTATTCCATTTATTTGCATGTTCACTGCACAGGAGTATACTACATATGACGCCATGAAGAACATTTTGTGCTTGCCCCATCTCATGACCTATTTGTAAATGGTGTTGATGATAGTGTGGGCCCAATGAATTACCCATGTCTCCCTCTTAATAAAATGGATCACTGAGAACATCCATGTTTCAAACTTACTAGCATCTGTCAGTCCCATTACCCTACTCAATAGAGTAATCATGATGTCAATCTCCTCCTGAAAATCTATTCTGTATAGTACCTTAGGCAATTGAACCGCTGTCTTTGGCTTCCTGTCTGGTAGATACCACTCAAAAAATATAATAGTTTTACATGAGGCTTCATTATTTTTAAAGTTTGTTGCATATTGATCGTGATCAATTTCTCTCATCTCATTTGTAAGCGGTAAACCAAAGGTTCTAGCAATACCTTCAACTGATAAGTCTTCTTACACTACACCATTATGTACTACCTTCCTTGAACTCATATAATGCTTTTGAATGCAGTCAATCACTAGATCCCTGGCCTCCATTACTAATGGGAAGCCATCATCTTTGTATAACCCAACATCTAGTATATTTCTCATTGCGCAGGTTGCCCCAGGTGCTCTGATCTTCTCCAAAAGTACTGGAGAATCAAAATTTCCAATCTCTATGTCAACCGCCATTCTAGTAGGGTATATCTGAGAATTGTATCCTCTATGAGGAAATGTCTCTTTAACCACTTCTTTCCTCTTAGCCTCTATTTTCTTTTCCTTTCCAGTTACCTTCATTATGGTCTTTCATTTGGGTGCCATCTTGTCAAATACAGTATATCTTAACAACCAAGTTTTATGTTCTCTAGGATTTTAGCACACATTTTTACCATTTAAAATTTTACCCTAAGTCTCTTTTCTTTTGAATAAGCATATTCACCTTACTGTGTTTAAATTTATGATTTTTCATAATGAATTATAGTAATTAACTAACTTTAACATGTTCCGTTACCTTACTGCAACTACTGTAATTGCATTCCGTAAAATCACAAGAGTTTTTGGTACATAACTGATTCGCAACTGTTAACTTTATACTCTTGACAAAATCCGTTTACCTTTTCAGCTCACTATAACAATTCTCGAATTTGAATTTGTCTTTGAATTGCCCTTCACCATAGCTTTGTAAAATGCTCTAGAACTTAATTTTGAATGCAATTGTGAAGATTAACATAATCAAATTTCCCTTTTACCCTTTTGAATTTTGGTCTTCCGGTGGTAGATGTGCATTAAATGTTGTATTTAATGCATACAATTCAATTTATGTTTTACTTTTCCCATTCAATTCATATTTTGAATCCTGTATATGTTAGTTCTCTACACTTAAAAGTTTGGTATATCATATACATGCACTTTTCTCTTTTATGTCTCACATACATAAACAATAAGTCCTTATGCACTTTACCATTTTCTCTCTCTTACTTTTTGTATATTTTGTTTTGTATATCCTTATGTATATCTTATACAATCACCGAAATATACAAACTCAGACTCCCATAGGTTTATAAAACAAGTTGGAATTAGTTTCAAGTTTGGCTTTGCATCTAAGTCTTTTGTATCACCCTTTTGTATATTGCACTTATGTATCTCAAACATACAGATGTGGACCCCATCGGAAGTATACAATGTTCAAACCTTTAATTACGTCGAGTTTTGTATATCCGCATGTATATCATATACATGCACTTATGCAAATATCTGTGATGTTGATTCTCAAACCTCTGTTATGAATGACCATACTTTATTCATTATTTAATCCCAGATTCAAATCTGTAAATGCATCTTTCACCTTTTCTATTTCTAATGCATGCATCTAAATAGACTAACGCAGACCTCACTTAAACTTCATTTTGTTTAACTTTTTTCGACCACGTCTGATTTTGCATATGTATATAAAATAGATGTAGTTATACATACAACAATACATACAAAGATGAGCATTCACATTCATTTTCTAAACTCAATTGAATTTTACCCTTGGGTCTGGATATGCATTTGTATCAAAATTATATCAAAAACAATGTATTTATCATACAAATGAGATGACTCTAACCTTATACATTATTTTTAATTTATCTTTGACATCCACCTTTGTATATTTTGAATTTGTATTTCTTATACATGAGTTGTAATATACAAATAGAAACTATGGATTTCTGCGTTTATACAATTTACATTGAAATGCTGTCAGGTCTGAACTTGCATAAGTTTGTTTTAACAAGTAATTTGAAACATGATGAATAGAATGACCTGATAACCAAATGCATAATAGATAGATGCAAATAACAATGTATATCAGATACACATTGAGCAACCCTAGTCCAGCGTTGACTTTTCACAAAAACATGTATAACTCTCAAAATACGCAGACTTTTCAAATGGTTCAAAAGGCAACCCTAGCTGATTTTTTATACAGATTCTATTGATAACAACCATTAATCACCAAGCATTGTAACTCAAATTTCAAGTCCCAATGACATTTTACCAATACCACCAAGCAAGCAGAACTACACAGACCAAAAGCAAAAGCCACAAGAGGGGTTATCATTTTGTTAAAGGGTAAAATGGGGCGTGTTGTGAGCATCACAACAACTAGAAACCAAATAAAACAACCAAATTCAACAGAACTCAAAGAACAAGATGAAATAAATCATAAATTTTCAACTTCTTTATATGCCAGTTGTTGCTCAATCACAAAAACAATGTATTCACTAACATCAAAAGAACCTTTCAAAAGGAATTTAAGTGTGTACAACTTGATTCATTCCCATTCTTTGGATCAAACTCAAAAAACAACTATTTGCATTAAACTACATAGATGAATTTAACCTTCTAAACCAACTTAGATAGAGCCTTGCCGGTAGTTAGGCATCTATAGGCTCAACAAGGTTATTGCCTATAATCTCCCTAAATAGAGCCCCACTGCCAGCAGGCGTCCATAGGCCCGGTGGAGTTATGAGGTAGTCCTCATATGTTTCAAATGATTTCTTTTGATCATTTGTTATATTTCATTTTGGTGTTATTGATATTGCAATGAAGCTCAGGCCTAACAAATAATAGAATCTTGTTAAGATATGCAGGGTGGAGATTATATTGGTATTGAAGGTAAACCTTTAGATTTTTCACTTAATTCAAGTGTCCACTATCCCCCAAACCTACTCCTAGAATCTTAAATATGTGTATTTATATGATTCATTGAATGTTCTAATTTGCTGATGGTGAATAAAATCTTTAAAAGACCAAACAAACAAACTACATCTATAGAAGTCACAATTTATGCATAAATTTCAAATGTTTTTCTCAGTTCTATAAATTTTATTGTTTTCTAAAGTTGCTAGCCTATTCCTATATATCCAAAATCAAAATGAAGATCCCCACAAAGAAAGATGCACCCAAACAACAAAGAAAACAAAAAAAACTAGCAAAAAACCAAACAAACAAACAAAACAGACAGCAAAACTATACAATATTGATAATATAGTACAAGGTAAGACTCAGCTCAACACTTTTAGGCCTAAAAGTAATGTTTAAGATATTGGCCATTAACATGTAATGGAATATCTTCACGAGTTAAAGTCTTCAACCTAATGATGCAGAGCATCTAGGACAGCAGTCACTTGATCATAACTTCACATGTAAAAATCCCTCAAGACAACCTACAACACCATCTCCAACTTAATCTTGACTCACACACCATGAAGGAGGACTCCAAACCACCTTCCAAGATGCCAACTCCAAACAAGACTCCCTCTAACTCACCAAATAGGGTCTGCAGGATAGCAGTCACAACTATGCTTTCTTGAGACAGTCATAACATGGCTTGACAGTCACAATAACCTTCATAAGTGGACTCTTTGAAGGCAAACTCTTGCCTGGATTATAACTTACAAAATCAATAACTCACTAAGCATCTAATGCCTTTCTTGGCAAACCAATAATATGATGCACAAACTATCACCTCTTGATGTGACTGTTGTCCTTCACATGGTTCTACAGGGTCTCTTAACATGCTTAACTCACACTAGACTATTCTCCTGCCTTCCCAATCCTCACAAGACTCTGAAATAATTAAAATACACTCCATCCCATTGAGCAAAGACAGAAAAATGATCAATGGAATGGGCAAAAATACATTGGTTTGCTTAGAAATACCCAAAGGCAGGGTTCTAACCCACTTCCAAACAAAATAGAAATGCAAAGATAAAAAATGGATGTCAAGAATCCAAAAAAGATACATAGGATAGGTAACTCACTACCCTAACCACTCATCACTAGCACCATCCACTTCCAGGCTGTACAAGTATGGAATAATGTATAAAACAGTGAACTTTCTTGACAGTAATAGCAGATTTAAAGTAGTTTGTAGCCAAACATGATTTTCTCTCACCAAAATTTGTATCAAACCTCCAAATAAGACTCTAATCAAAGGTAATCCAATCCTCTATCAATCCAATGTACTCATGAGCCTTGACAGTTTTGTACAGGTACGGATTCTTTAGGAAAAGCAACAAATAACTTAAAGAACAGCAATTCAAAAAAATAGTTTATGGGAAATCTGCAATATCTTCCCTCTAATTCCTTGTCAAGACTTCAAACCTACGTCAATGGACAACTAACTCACCACATTAAACTCCCAGCTGGTCTAGCTTCCATGACAGGGCCGTACTGTACAGTGGTACGGCTATTTTGGCATATAAAATTCAAAAAAATTTAGAAAAGGCAGAAAACCATAGTTTTTTCTATTATTTCCTTCAAATTTCTTCAATGTTCTCTTTACAATAATGCTTGGCAGGGATATATCACACCTCCACATTGTATGCATCAAGTGGGAATCAAGAAAACTACCCCACATTGTGCTTTTTCCTAATTTGTAACTGCAGCAAACAAGACTATTTTTTTTAGAAACTGTCTTTTTTCTTTTGTTTTGGACAACAAAGATTGTTTTTATGCTTTTTTGACACTTGGCTAACCTTTGGTAAGGTTCCTAACATTCTTCCTAACCCATGACATGCCTTAAAAGGCTTACAACATGGAAAACTTAAAATGACTACATATATAACAATAAAACTTAAATGCATCTTGCAAACTACCTATGACTATCCTAACTAGGACTTATAACATATTAAAAGATTATTTTAGATATTTGGACAAAGTCCTATTACAACATGGCTACAAGCCTTATTACAACATTTAGATGGTCTCCAAGACCCAATTGACTCAAACAAACAACATGGAGATCAAATAAAATCTAGAAATCTAGGTGCTCCTACACCATACTCCCCGGCATGATGAAAACTCTTGTCCCAAGAGTTGTGGGACCTAATCCAAACGTTCTTCCATCTCTGACTAGGAAACATGAACTCTCCCAGAGTTATCGTTCTCCTTCTCCAACCTGCATGGCTCCTATAAACAGTGTTAGAGACATAAAACCTGTTGTGGTGTCCTTGCCTAGGACCTTGCTGCTGCAATGCTTCAGTTATTCTCAACTGGAGGCTCTGATTCATTCCTCCCTGCACCTTCTGCTATTTGTCTTCCTTTTGCTGGCTCCTTATAGGACACTCAATATCTCCAACTTTGACATAACTCAATTCCCATGCCTACTGCTCTCTAGGACTGTCATCCACCTTCTTGTGTTGCATCTGTGTCTGCTGTGTGCAATCACCCTGAACCTGCACATTCAACTTCAATTTCTCTCCAAAACAAATTATAGCCTATTCCTGCTTCTCCTCACAAGGTAAAGGAATCAATTTAAACTTTTTACCACCTTTGTGCACTACATAGGTATTAGTATACCCATCATGAATAGTCCTCAAATACTGCCATGGTCTGCCCAAGATTACATGCCCACATGTCATAGGAATAACATCACACAAAACATAGTCTTGATATGGACGAATTGTGAAATCAACATAAGCCTTCTTAGTGACTATTACCTGCTACTCTTGACTCACCCAAGTGACATGGTAAGGACTGGGATGATCAAAAGTCTTCAACCCCAACTTATTCACCATTTCCCAAGAAACTAAGTTATCATGAGAACTTGAATCTACAATCAACTTGCATATCTTGCCATGGCTCAGATAATTAGTTCTAAAAATAGATACCTGTGGTGGTTGCTGCATCTTACCTCTTTCCACCATGAGCATCTCTCCATCCATCATTGGAGAGGCTGACGACATCTCTGGTTCTTCTGGCTTCTCCTCCTCTTGTGCCAAGTGAACTCTTTTATCCTTGGTCTTGTCAACACCATCCTTCTTAGGATAGTTGAAAGATGTGTGTCCCACCTCATTTTAGTGATAACATCTGCCTGTGAACACTCCTCTACCTGAACCAAATCTACCTCCACCTCTATGTCCACCTCTCTATTCTGTAGATAACTCCTTACCCTTCTCATTGCTATTCTGAACTTCACTAGTAGGTTTGCCCCTACCTCTATTTCCTCTTCCATAACCTCCTTGCCTTTCTTGTTTCCTCTTCACTCTCTCTTCATCCGTGATGGCTAGCTAAAAACACTCTCCAAGTGATTTTGGTACTGATAAACCAATCTCATCCTGCAAGTTATACCTAAGCCCATTAAGGTATCTTGCCACTTTCTCTTCTTCATCTTCTAATCCACCTCTAATACCAAGCTTATGAAATTGCTCAATATAGGACATAACATCCATGTCCTTCTGCTTCAGATTCTATCTCATCCTCTTTGTCTGAATAGAGTAATCAGATGGAAGGAATTGGTCTTTCATCATGTCCTTCATCCTACTCCAAGAAGTGATTTTTGATGCACCTCTAGCCATTCTCTCTGTCTGCACACTACTCCACCAGGTAAGTGTTGTTCCTCTCAGTTTTGTCTTTGTAAACTTGATCTTCTTCTCATCAGTCATCTCCTCATACTCAAAAAAAATTTCCAGAGCATCTATCCACCCTAACACTTCTTCACTATCCATCTTTCCCTGATAGATAGGTAACTCTATATTTGCCTTAGTTCCACTTCCTTGGACTACCTTCAGCAATCTTACAAACTTCTTTTCTTCAGCATCTAACTCATCCTCAAGAGGATTCTCATCTACATCCTCATCTCCTTCTAACTCACTTTGTTCATCCTTTCTTGGATTCTTCTCTAATGCTTCCAATCTTGCCAAGATTGTTGCATTCTCCCTTCTTACTTGCCTCAGTTCTCTGTCTCTGGCAGCATCCTATTCTCTTCTGTCCTCAGCTCTTTCTCTCTTGTCTCTAAGGCTTCTCTCAGCTCAGCATTTTCTCTTGCCATTTGGTTCTTTGGAGGCATCTTCACAAACTCTCACAGACCGTATCTTCTTCACAAGATCCACAACACCTTCAAGGATCTACTAGCTAGCTCTGATACCAAAAATGATGCAGAGCATCTAGGACAGCAGTCACTTGATCATAACTTCACATGTAAAAATATCTCAAGACAGCCTACAACACCATATCCAACTTACTCTTGACTCACACACCATGAAGGAGGACTCCAAACCACCTTCCAAGATGCCAACTCCAAACAAGACTCCCTCTAACTCACCAAACAGGGTCTGCAGGATAGCAGTCACAACTATGCTTTCTTGAGACAGTCATAACATGACTTGACAGTCACAATAACCTTCATAAGTGGACTCTTTGAAGACAAACTCTTGCCTGACTTATAACATATAAAATCAATAACTCACTAAGCATCTAATGCCTTTCTTGGCAAACCAATAATATGATGCACAAACTATCACCTCTTGATGTTACTGTTGTCCTTCACATGGTTCTACAGGGTCTCTTAACATGCTTAACTCACACTAGACCATTCTCCTACCTTCCCAATCCTCACAAAACTCTGAAAAAATTAAAATACACTCCATTCCATTGAGCAAAGACATAAAAATGATCAATGGAATGGGCAAAAATACATTGGTTTGGTTAGAAATACCCAAAGGCAGGGTTCTAACCCACTTCCAAACAAAATAGAAATGTAGAGATAAAAAATGGATATCAAGAATCCAAATAGGATACACAAGATAGGTAACTCACTACCCTAACCACCCATCACTAGCACCATCCACTTCTAGGCCGTACAAGTACGGAATAATGTATAAAAATAGTGAACTTTCTTGACAATTTCAGCAGATTTAAAGTAGTTTGCAGCCAAACATGATTTTCTCTCACCAAACTTTGTATCAAACCTCTAAATAAGACTCTAATCAAAGGTAATCCAATCCTCTATCAATCCAATGTACTCATGACCCTTGACAGTTCTGTATAGGTACGGATTCTTCAGGAAAAGCAGCGAATAACTTAAAGAACAGCAATTCAAAAAAATAGTTTATGGGAAATCTACAATATCTTCCCTCTAATTCCTTGCCAAGACTTCAAACCTACTTCAATGGATAACTAACTCACCACACTAAACTCCCAGCTGGTCTAGCTTCCATGACAGGGCCGTACTGTATGGTGGTATGGCTATTTTTGCATATAAAACTCAGAAAATTTTAGAAAAGGCAGAAAACCATAGTTTTTTCTATTATTTCCTTCAAATCTCTTCAATGTTCTCTTTACAATAATGCTTGGCAGGGATATATCACACCTCCACATTGTATGCATCAAGTGGGAATCAAGAAAACTGCCCCACATTGTGCTTTTTTCTAATTTGTAATTGCAGCAAACAAGACTAATTTTTTAGAAACTGTCTTTTTTCTTTTGTTTTGGACAGCAAAGACTGTTTTTATGCTTTTTTGACACTTGGCTAACCTTTGGTAAGGTTCCTAACATTCTTCCTAACCCATGACATGCCTTAAAAGGCTTACAACATGGAAAACTTAAAATGACTACCTATATAACAATAAAACTTAAATGCATCTTGCAAACTACCTATGACTATCCTAACTAGGACTTATAACATATTAAAAGATTCTTTTAGATATTTGGACAAAGTCCTATTACAACATGGCTACAAGCCTTATTATGACATTTAGATGGTCTCCAAGACCTAATTGACTCAAACAAACAACATGGAGATCAAATAAAATCTAGACATCTAGGTGCTCCTGCACCACCTAAATGTGTTGTTCCCTATAATTTTGGTGATCTAGAGTGGACCTATCCATAACTTATCAAATTTCCTGTGATTTCCTTTTTTCTCATGGGCTTTATCCTAGCATAAGACTAAGTCTAAAATTTTAAATGTTTTAACTCTAGCTCTTTTATCAAACCATTTTTTTACTACTACTTGGTGTTTGGCAAACCTATCTATGGCTTGATTCCTTTTTTCATCAAGGTGTAGAAATTGAACTAACCTAGCTTCTCTCTGATCATCAAAACCTAGGTACTCATTAGCAAACTTCTAGATTGGAATTCTCAAATTAATAGGCAAAATTGCATCTGTACCATATACCAAATGGTATGGTGAATTTCCCAACGCTGCCTTAACTTTTGTTCTATCAACCCATAAAGCATATTTCAATAAGCTACTCCATTCCCTAGAGTTTTTGGCAATAAATTTTTTAATGATATCTAACAAAATTTTGCTAGTGGAACTTGCTAACCCATTACCCTGTGGATAATAATTCAATGAAAATTTCAAAACAATGCCATATTCAAATGGCCAGTTTGAAAACTTTAAAGAAGAAAATGTAGGGCCATTGTCACATACCAGTGCATAGGGTATGCCAAATCTCGTTATGATATTTTCCTCTAGAAATTGGATGACAACCTCAGTGGTAGATAACTTATAGCAGGTAGCCTCAGTCCATCTAATGCAATAGTCTATCATGGTCAAAATGAATTTGTATCTACCAAAAGATGGAGGGTTAATGACTCGATGAAATCTAACCCCCATTGTGCAAATGGTCTAGTCTCTATCACAGGTTGCAATGGATGAGTTAGATTTCTTCCCCTATTAGCAGTAGTTTGACATATATGGCAGCATCTGATATGTTCTTCCGTGTCTTTAAACATGGTGGGCTAGTAGTACCCCGCCCTCAAAATCTTATGTGTGGTGGCCATATGAGACCAGTGAGCTGTCCCATATTTATCATGTAATTCAAACATCACCTTATCAGCTTTCTCTATGTTTAAACATCTCATGTATATCCCATCATAATTCTTTTTGAACAATATACCTCCTTGGATCATATACTTTTGAGCTTTTAAACCTAATGCCCTTCTCTGGGAAGACTTCATGTGGCTAGGATATTTTCCTGATATCAGGAATGAATTAAGATCATCATACTATCCATTTGTAGTATTAGTATTTGTAATGGGTAAAATGGGATAATAAAATGAATTATAAAACACCTAATAACATCAATGAAATGTGCAAATAACAAAAGCTTTTAAAATAAGAATGATATAACCTTTGTTACCTTGTGATTTCCAGTGCTCGCCTATTCCCGTTTGATCTTTGGTGATGAATGCAGCCCTCAAGAAGCTTGCTTCCTTGCTTTAATTCCGCAAGATGGAAAAAGAGAAATGGCTTAGATACTTATTGTGTTGAAGATGAGCTTCAACACAATGTGAAATGGATAATAAATGATGTGATAGTGGGGGTGCCAATGGCGCACTATGGATTCTATAGCATAAGTTTACTTGAAAGCTTCGTGATTATGAAATGGAAGGAGAGGGTTGTATTTATAGACTTGCACAAGATCAATGGTGTAGAAGAAATAAGAAGATCAATGGTAGAGGATGTTCGAGAGAACATGCGCGAATAGAAGAAGGACATGTGTCATTCAAAAGGATGCTTTGTTTGAGTTAACTACTTTCTTGATGAGGATGAGCTTTTATTTCTTAAATTAGAATATATTTTTCTAATTTAAAAGTTTTGTTGATAAAAACAAAGTTGCTTTAAATTAGTTAACTCAGCTTTTGCTTTTGCATGACAAGAAGAATTTATTTTTAGAAGATTTTAAGATTTTTTAGAAGATAAGAAAGGGAATTAAATAAATAAATTTATTTAATTACTTGCACATGATTTAGAAAAATAAAATATTTAATTATATTTTATTTTTGGAGATTAAGATTTAATTTAAATAAATTTACATTTTATTTAAATTTGGAAGAATGAATGATTTAATTAAATAATAAAAATTATTTAACTGTTTAGAAGAATAAAGTTGATATTGATGGAATTAATTAAATAAATGTAATTTGTTCAATTAATGGGAGAAAATGAATCAAATAAATAAATTGATTTATTTAATTATTGATAGAGGAATATTAAGATGAAATAAATATTTAAAATATTTATTTAGGTAGAGTGATGTCATTTTTAGGTGTATACATTTTGCCTCTCTTTGATGCAATGTGTTTTATCATGTTGTTTCAAAGAATAAGAATTTTTGACAATGATACATGCCCCAATTTGCCCTTGGTACAAGTTTAATGATAGGATGCCCCCTCGAGAGATTAGACAAGAAGACAGCAAAAAGCATGAGACAGACAATCTCATGCAGAAGCAGGTAGAAAACAGGTTAGGATAGAGAAAAATAGGACATGGTTTGGAGGGATAGATATGGGAAGTAGTCACAGTTGTCACACACTTAGCTATGGCTCCCTTGCTATATATAGGAGTTGGGTCCACAAGTCTTATTCATTTGCACACTTGTCCTTAGTTGATTGGTCTTTGAGAGCTTAGGAGAGTAGAGGAGCTAGAGCAGTCGATAGAGATATGGATATTCCGCATGAGGAGCACCATTTTGAGTGAGTTCAACAGTTCAATCAGCCACCTGAGGTAGGACCACCGGTATGTAGTTCATCAAATCTCGCTAAAAGTCATTTATTAGACCAATAAATGCTTAGGGAAAATAGCTATGATAGATGCACCGAACTACAGTCCCGAAATGGCACATATACCGGGAAACCACACATCTGAGTGATCTTACAGTGCATATGATAAATGTGAGCATATAGCCTAGGAATTGGTGCATCCACTATAGAACTGCGCATGTGACACAAAAAGCGGTGCATGTGCCAGAATGGTGCATATATGTCAAGGATTGGCACATTCACGGTGAAGCAGCACATCTCATATGAATCAACGCATTTGCCACTTGGTTTAGTGCATTTGTACTAGGATAGTTAGTTGACTTAACGAAACTAACCCAATTGGTACCTTGATTAATGCATCAATCGATAAGTGATCTATGAGATTGCTGAGAATCTAGTTGAGAGATGATATGCTATTTTGATTAATTTGATATGTTAAATCAATGATAGGATAGTTTGATTACTTTGAGTAGGTTTTCTTAGATATGGATTTCTTTGATGCTATGCTTTGCTTGGTTGCAGGAGGAAATCCATGATACCCTGATGTCACGAGAGCAGTTCCGTTTGCCGTTGTTGCAGCGGTATATGCTGATAGATATGGACCATGAGGCTCTTGGTGCTATGGGTCTGCATTACATTTGTTTCATGCCCAAGGTTCATGCGAACCGTGGTTTGTTGACTACAATGATGGAGCAATTCCACAGTGAGGATGGGAAATTGCATCTACTGACCAGGGAGATGATGATCACTCTAGAGGACATGTACAAGATTCTACACCTCCCTATTCAGGGAGAGTTGGTAGAGTATGATCCATAGCGTGATGCGGGATTGGATGAGTGCAGATGTATTTTTGATGACCCAGAGTTGGCTGAGCAGGTGATTTCATGGCAGGACATTCAAGGCTACTATGACTACTTCCTGAGGATAGTGGCGGGATTGATTGGTGGCATAGTATGCCCCAATAGCAGGTCACACAGGTTCCTGATTGGCTAGGGGAGGGTGCTGGAGAGCATGATTACCAATGGGACTCAATACTCATGGGGTGTGTGCATGCTAGCACACTTGTACAGGGATATGCACCAGGTTGTGAATCAAAGAGGGGCCATCTTATCAGCAGGTGTGTCTCTTTTGCAATTTTGGTTATAGGAGCACGTAGCAATCATGCGAACGATATGTGTTTTTCATAGGCAGAGAGGGGAGCCCTACAACTATAGATATGTAGGCGTGATTTCCCAGCACAAGCTGGGAAAGCACAAGTATTGGAGACATGTGCTAGATATTGTGGATCTAGTTATCTGGCACCCATACCTAGACTATGAGATATGGGAGGATGAGGATGACGAGTTGCTATATTGTTTCTAGACTTGGTGGCTTATTGGCAGGATGCGGTACATACTAGAGTGTCAAATTGTTAGCAGAGTATAGAGGCAGTTTGGCAGAGTGTAGGGTAGGCCATAGGGGTAGGCGCGATTTGCAAGGACCCATGTAGAGAGTCTAAGGTGGGGTCCCATGGCATCGTATGAGGAGGCCTTGGTAGACTTTTGTCAGATCCCTTATGCAGCTTGACCTATGAGAAGGGAGATAGTAGATGCGGGTATGACACCAGACTATGAGGAGCGGTTTGCTGCTCATCTATTTCCCAGATATTCAGGACTTGGAGAGTTGGCTCCTCATATAGACGAGGAGGATTCAGATGATGAGGGTGGAGCTAGCAGGAGGAGGAGGGGATGGAGGGGGGAGAGGAGGTCAGGGAGATGATGGTGGAGATGGAGGAGGAGTTGGAGATGGTAGACCGAGATAGAGGAGGAGGTCTGGAGAGGGACCTTCGGGTCAGCAGCATGTTGCGCAGCTGTAGGTCCGAGTACAATAGGTGACACAACAAAGACAGATATCATCATCATAGCAGGTGGCACAACAGCAGGTGCAGGGACAAGGAGGGCAGGCTCCACAGCCTGACTTATAGTAGCAAGCCATTGTTGTGTTAGAGGGTCAGGTTAGACAGTTGAGGGCCCACCTGAGAGTAGTGGAGTCTCAGAGAGAGGTAGATGCATGACAGATATCAGAGATCTCTAGAGAGCAGGACTCAGCCTTAGCGAGGGTGTGGGCAATTAGAGTGGAAAGAGATGCAGCAATGGTAGTCTTAGGTATAGATAGTACTTCAAGCTTTTTGGTTGCCCAGGTGCAACAGGCACAGACACAGCTTGCACAGGTATAGACATAGCTGGCACAGGTGCAGTCATAGCTGGCACAGGAGCAGACACAGCTAGCTCGGGTACAGGGTGAGCTTGCCAGGGTGCAGGCTTAGACATAGTATTATAGATGATTATATCACAGTTCAGTACCAGTGGACCAGCGTATGCCTAGTTATAGGAGTCAGTCTGTGGCATCACATAGAGTAGGTGGATCTTGATCTGTAGCATCAATGAGAGGCCCCCAACAGTCAAGGGGTGATAGAGCGGAGGGCAATGTAGGGAACAGTGCTCCACAGTAGCAAGGTTAGCCAATTTTTGACACTTGTACCAATTTTTTTAGCTTGATGTACACATTTTTGATGGCTGAGATAGCCTATGATATATTATTTTGCCTTGAGACATGTATCATTATCTTTTTGTACTTTGTATACATTTCATGACATGACTCTGAGAGATGGACAGATGTTTTGATATATTACACATTTGGACATGTTTTTTATGTTCTATATGCACATGTTCTATGTTTATATGTTATGGATGCAATCTATCTTATGATGCTTTGTATATGTGATGTATACTAGATGGATTAGGATGATTTGATATACTAGTGCAAATGTGAAATGTTATTGATATGATTATGCATCTCTATATGTATTTATCTATGTTTTTTTATTTTTGATATAATATACGGATGCAAATGTATGTGGATGACCTAATGCACTTAAAATGATTTAATCATGTGAATGACTATCTCATGTGATATGATATGTTATGTATGCTATGTTTTTGATATGTCCAAATGTACTCAATCAACACATAGGTGATATAGATAGATGGAAGTGTATATCGAAAAATTTGGATTTATAAATGGAAATGACCAAACAATTGAAATGCATAACCTAAACCCAAATAATTCAATACCTCGAAGATGCAAGATGAGCTCGATTGATTGATTGCTTTGTTGTGTTGATTGCTCGATTCCACAACATAACGTTGATAAGGAGATAGATGATGGATGCTTGATGGTTGATAGATGCAAGCTAGATGGATTGAAGATGATGGATAATGGCTTGAGATGAAAATTCAATAGAGTGAGGTTGCATGAAGAAGAATCCTCTCTAATCCCCCCTCTAATGTCTCAAGAGAGGCTTGTTTTATAGGTTTGGCTTGATTCAAATGGATGGCTAGGATCAATTAGGGCTTTAGATGAATGGATGGATAGGATTAAGTTAGGTTTCCTTGCACATCAAGAAATTGTAGTCAATTGACTGTGGCAAGGGAAGATAAGGCTTAGGTGTGCTTGTGTAGATAAATACTAAAATTAGCTCCCATTAGTTGTGCATGTGAAGGATATGAATGAAAGTTGTATTACAACACATGATTGACTGGACAAGTGTTAGAATGTGGTGAAAGGTGAGGACTTAATTCAAATAAAATATTTGAATTAGTTGGGATATGAGTTGGATATTAATTAAATAAATAAGATTTATTTAATTAATTGGATAAATGAATAGGATGGGATAAGATATGATGTGGAAATTAATTAAATAAATAAAATTTATTTAATTAATTGGAAAGTGGGATTATGCATGTGAAATTAATTAAATAAATAAAATTTATTTAATTAATTGGCTAATGGATAAATGGGATTAAGAGTGGGATTTAGGACAAAAATGGCTTATGATGTCTAGGATAATGTTTAACAAGGTGTTGCTAGACATGGACAAAGTTGGGACAAATTTGGGTGTCTACAGGAAGAAAATGAATGAAAGAAATACTGGCTTTCATTTGATACTCTACAGGATTTTCTTATTGCATGGTTGATATGGATTTCTGGATATGGGATGGATGTGGATACTTTGTCATCATTAGAGTGCAAGTGTTTTGCTTTCATCATTGGGCACTTTTTGTTTCTTTTCTCTTTTTGAAATGTTGTAAGGAAATACAAGCATCTAGGTAAATTTAAATTGAGATGACCTGAGTATTCCTTACATGGATTTTGATATAGAAAGTTGATACAAGCATCTAGTCAAACTTGAATCTAGATGACCTGAGTACTTCTTGTGTTTCAATAGACAAGGATTGCCCTTTTTCATGTTTAGACCTCTGAAGTCCTCAATGATCTTTTGTTGATCATGTCATTAGACAAAAGTCATCACATTACTAAAGTTTGATCCATAAACAATAGACAAAGAAAAAGATTATGCCCCCATCATAGCATCTCTAGCTTTTGGCATCCTTGAGTAGCATAGAAAGACATAATAACAAAAATCTGAGACTTTGTAAGTTAACCTATTCACAAAACATTCTTGCATTAGATGTGTCTTTTTGCCATAATTGATATAGAGTCAGTTTGAGTGCTTTGGTATGGTGTTATGCTTTGCTTTGGATAGGTTGATGTTTTGTGTCAAGATTTTTGTTGTTTTCGGAAGCTTGTTTTTGCTACGTGCCCTTGTCTAGTGAAAGGTATCACAATCCTTTATTGGTATCCTCTTAGAACATGCCATTCAAAAATCCAAATATGTAACTAGGTCAAGGAGTTATCCCCAGTTTAGACAAAGGATCGACTTATTATGGGTGACATGACAAACAGATATGAAGAGACGAACCCTAAGGGACTAACCTAGTGCCTCGAGGGCTCATTACTAAATTGCCTTGCCTACGTGACAATGCAGAGGCAACGTAGTTCTGGGTGAACTTGATGGACCTAAGACCTAGGCGATGGCATAGATGTAGAAATGGTCACAGATAGTAGGACAGATGACACTAAAAGGAATGGAGAGGAAAGAAGCAGAGTGGAGCTGAGCCTCGGGGGTGCATTGATAATGGCCTTGCCTATGTGATAACTCAAAGGCGACGTAGTCTAAAAATGGTTCAAAGTATTGGTTCAGGGTGAATGATATGATGGACACAAGTGACATGAGGTCCCAATAGATGGAGGAAGTGGTTTGTCGTAGATAGTGCCTGTTGACCAGGTTTTCGCCACTTGCTTTTATTTGTACAATAGCTAAAAATACACATGACACCTGTTTGCCAGGTTTTCATCATGGTATCTATCCAAGGCACATTTTTGTTAGGTTTTTACCATAGGATGATTTTTTTGTTATATTTCCATCTTTCAATTTTTTTTGTTTTTTGATCACTTTTTCAAATTTTTCTGAAATTTTGACATTTTTTAGTTTTTTTGTTATTTTTGAGGACTCCCTTGCATTGGGGTTTAGGTGTAGAACTTACAAACATGTATGCTATTGATATTATCATCGAACAGTTCACCTTCAGATGTAGCCAATTGATATGCTCTTGACCCATAAGCTATAATGATGACATAGGGACCCAACCAGTTGGGTTCGAATTTGCCTTTCTTTTCTTGATCTTGCTGATTTCTAGGATTTTCTCTGAGGACTAGATCACCAACTTGGAATACTTGGAGATTTACCCTATGGTTGTAGCCTCTGGACATCCATTGTTGATAAACTTTTAGGTGGTTAAAGGTTTGTTGCTTTCTCTCTTCGAGCAACTCTAATTCTTGAAGTCTGGACACTCTGTACTCTTCATCAAATATGAGGCCTTTTAATGAAACTTGCAAGGATGGGATCTCGACTTCAATAGGCAAGATGGCATTAGATCCATAGACCAGGGAGTATGGTGTTGTACCTATGGGTGTGCAGATGCTTGTACAATAGGCCCATAGTGCAAGATTTAATTGGATATGCCAATAACGACTAGCATCATTGATAGTCTTCTTTAGGATTTTCAAAATGGTTTTATTTGATGCCTCTGCCTAGCCATTGCCTTGGGGGTAGCAGGGGGTAGAAAAGCGGTGTTGTATATGGAATTTGTCGCATAGTTCCCTGACATCTTAATTTTTGAAAGGTCATCCATTATCCATGACAATGGATGAAGGGATACCATAGCAACAAATGATATAGTTCAAGATAAAGGAGGCAATCTGCTTGCTTGTGATATTGGCTAATGGCATGGCTTCAATCCACTTTGTAAAGTACTTAGTGGTGATGATTATGAATGTATGGCCGCTGGATGAAGGAGGGTGAATCTTGCACACTAAGTTGAGTCCCCACTAATAGAAAGGCCAAGGAGTCGTTAATGGCTGTAGCTCCTGTGCTAGTGCATGTATCAGGTTCCCATGGATTTGGCACTTCTTGCACTTCTTTACAACATGATAGGAATCTTGTTCCATGGTTGGCTAGTAGTATCCCATGCGTATGAGTTTCTTGCCTAGGGTAGGGCCATTAGAGTGGGTCTCGCATATACCGTCGTGTACTTCATTCAGGGTGGTTTGATATTCCTCACTATCGAGACATCTAAGGAGAGTACCATCGAGACCTCTGCAATATAGGGTATTGGCGACAATGGCACACCAGGATGCTTGACGAATGAAGGTTTGTTTTTGGTTGCTGGAGAGATCAGGTGGGAGGTTATTCTCTTTAAGATAGGCAAATATTTTTCCATAGAGGGGGGAATTAGCTCCAACAATGTGGCAAATGATATGGGATTCGAAGGTGTCATATGTAGGACAGGACACTGGCTCTACCAAGAACTCGTAATGTGATTGATTATTTGGAATATCAAGGAGAGATGCAATCATTGCCATGGCATTTGTAGCTTTGTTCTCAATCCTTGGTATCTGCTCAAAAGAGATCTTGACAAAGTATTCTTTGAAGTCATCTACCATTCATTTGTAAGAGATTAATTTCTCATCTTTTGTCTGGTAGTCATCATTTACTTGATTTATGACCAGCTATGAGTCACCATACACCTGAAGTTCTTGGATATTCCATTCAACTGCTAGCTTGATGCCAATGACTAGGGCTTCATATTCTGCCACGTTGTTAGTGCAGGGAAATAGTAATCTGTAGGATTTAGGAATGGTGTCGCTACTAGGGGTGATCAACAAGATACCTTCTCCTGATCCATGTTGAGCATATGAGCCATCGAAACACATTTTCTAGGTTGTTGTGGTTATGTGAAAGATAGATTCATCTAGAAACTCAAAGTTCAAAGGGCTATCATCTATTAGAGGTACATCTGCTAGTTGATCTGCAAGTACTTGGCCTTTTATTGCTTTCCTGTCTACATATTCTATGTCAAATTCACTGAGAAGCATGACCCATTTGGACAATCTATCTGTTAGAGATGCTTTGTTGAGTAAGTACTTGAGTGGATTGATTTTTGCTACTAATTTGATGGAATGTGACAACATGTAATGTCTCCATTTTTGTGAGGCAAAGACCACAGTGAGACATGCTCTTTCAATGGGCATGTATTGCAGTTCATATCCAACAAGTGTTTGACTAATATAGTAGATTGCTTGTTCTTTCCCTTCATAATTTTATTGTGTGAGGAGAGCTCCCAAAGTTGTTGGTGTGGCCAAGATATACAGCAGCAGAGGTTTACCCTGAATCGGTGGCATCAATACAGGAGGCTTCATGAGATACTCTTTTAACTGTTGAAATGCCTGTTCGCATGAATCATTCCATTTGAAAGGGACATTCTTATGTAGGAGGTGGGAAAATGGGTGGCACTTGTCTACCAATTGAGAAATGAACCTCCTGATAGATTGTAGTTTTCCCTATAGGGACCTTAGCTGAGTGACATTCTTAGGAGGTGGCATTTCTATGATGGCTTTCACTTTAGTTGGGTCGACTTCGATTCCATTGGTGAACACTATGTATCCAAGTAGCTTACCTGAGGTAACTCCAAACACGCACTTCTTCAGATTGAGGTACACATTAAACTATTCTAGTCTTTTGAAGATTTTGTCCTGTATTGCCAAGTGTCCTTCTCTTATGAGTGATTTTGCCAGGATGTATCCATTATCTGATCTGTCAAGGGGGGTATCATTCTTTCCTCATGACTTTCACTATTGTTATTACATGGGTCGGACTCTAGTAGTCTAGCCCTTGGACCTTGTCTCTCATTTGCATGGGTTGGGTCATACTCAAGGACAACATCGATACCTTTTTTGTCACAAGATAGTTGTGAGAGACTATCCCACTCATATTTGTTGGAATTAGTCTCACTCCCCATTTGCAGTTGCTGAATTTGATCAACCAAATTACTAGCAGATATTTCTGGTTGTTTGCCTTTATTCTTATTTGCTCTATTGGTTCTTGTTGTGCCAGTGTAACCTAGCTCTGTAGTGTCTTGGGATACTAAGGTATGAGGTTGGATGGGTTCAGTGATACCATCTTTTCTTGAACCAAGTGGACCATGTCCTTCATACCCCATTCTTTGTAGCATTTGAAATCCTTGACCATATTGTTCAGTTTTTATAGTGGTGTGATGGTCTTGTTGTGTTGATGAATTACCTTCATCTTTATATAACCATTGAAGGATATCTTTTTCATCGCTCTCATCTTCAAGGCTTTCCCATTTGATAAACAGACCTTGGGTAGTTTTGACTACTTTGGATTTTCTTAGAGTAGGTCTTCCATGTGATCTAGGGGATAGGGGGACTTGTGCCAAACAGAGGGATTGGGAGATTGTGTACTCGCCCAGGCCCTTATCTTTGAGTCTGAGGTCAGGTTGGGATGCCTTTGAAGTGGAAGCAAGTGAAGTTGGGTCAACATGAGAGGAAGATGAAGCAGAAGTGTGGTTATGAGGAATCACAACTTCAGGTTTAGGATGAATGAAGTTACAATACTGAAATGGATTGGGGTCACCTTGGATGGTGATCTCTTGACCTTCATAAGGGAATTTGATACACTAGTGGTATGTTCACAGTACTGCTTTCAGAGCATGTATCTATGGTCTCCCAAGAAGAATGTTATATGCTAGCTTCATATCGAGGACTTGGCATGCCACATCTTTTACTATAGGTCCCACTCTGATTGGTAAAGTAACAGTTCCCTTGGAAGTTCTGTCCTCCTCATCATAGGCTTTGATAGAGATTTTCTTTCTTGGATCTATAGCTTTCTTTGCAAACCCCAATGCAAGGATTAGCTTCAAGGTACAAATATTCAAACTAGCTCCTCCATCGATTAGAACCCTTTTTATCTTGTGTTTGTGGATGAAGGCTTTGATATGAAGAGAGGCATTATGAGGTTGGGTAATTGACATATCATCCTTTGCAGTGAATGATAGGGAGTGAGGTGAGGTAATGTGACCTACCATGGTTTGAAATTGCTCTTCAACGAGGTTCATTGGAATGGAGGCTTTAGAAAGAGCTTTATCAAGTATGGCCCTATGGGACGGGACTAGACGTAGAAGTTCCAGGATGGAGATATGTACTGGTGTCTCATGGAGTTGATCTAGGATACTGTACTGATTAGCCAGAGAGGCGAGGGTTCCTCTAAGAGTGACTCTATTACTGTGGGTGGTAGCATCACAATCCGAATCTTTCTTTATAGTGATCACATTGATGTGTGAATCACTTTCTAAGATGTGGTTAACAACATAGTCAAAGGACACGTTTGTGTAATTGGCGTTGTTAGTTCCACTATTTTTTTGGTTGGAAGACCCTCCCTGCTCATAGTTGGTAAGATGATCCTTGAATGCCTGGTGATCATTATTAGAGGTATGTCCGTCAAGTGACACTTTGTTTTGCTCAATCAAATCTTGGATGGTGTGCTTGAGCGCAATGTAGTTAATGGTTTTGCGCCCCCTGTTTCGGTGGTACTCACATAAATTGTTGTCATTCCACCAAGGAGGTTTGACTTTTGGTTCATATTCCCACGCTGTTGGAAGTGTTATGATCTTACTTGTGACTAACTTCCGTAGGGTGGTTTCCAATGATTCTCCCAAAGATTTAAATTTTCTCCTAGGTTGAAAACTTGTAAACCGTGATTCAGTGTTTCTTGGTTTGTTTTGCAGGGGGTTATTTTGAGGATTCGATAAGTTGAAGATTGGTTGTTTTGGTGCTGCATTCTTGGCATCTACCACCCCATCATTCACAATGTTTTTGTTCTTTGTCCAAAATCTTGGTTTATCTATGTTGGTATGTACTAGGAGTGTCCTTACAAAGATTTATTTGACCCTTTGCGATTAAATCCTTTTCGATGATTAGACCCATCTCAATGACCTTACTAAAGGAAGTAGGACATTGGATTTGTATCTGATAGCTTAGGTTGGTTTGTAGGTTATGGACAGACATTTCCAGCATTTGTTTTTTAGGCATTTGATGTGGGCACTTACTTCCCAACTATCTCCATCTTTGTAGGAAGGTGACGAAAGATTCTCCACCTTTTTGCTTAGTGTTACAAAGGTCTAAGATTGAGGTGTCATGCTCAATACTGTAGGAGAAGTGTGTGACAAATTTGTCCACAAGTTTGTTAAAGGTTCTAATGTTGGGTGGTAGTCTAGAAAACCACTCCATGGCTTGTCCTCCTAAGCTTCTTGGAAACAGTCACATAAGATAAGTATCATTGTGGGTGACTTCAAGACATGCATCATTAAATTCCCTAATGTGGTCCCTTGGATCACCCTTTCCTCAATATTTATCAAATTTTGGCACCTCAAATTTAGAGGGGAAAGGTATCATGCTCAAGGTTCTATCAAAAGGATATGGTGAAATATCCTCTAGGGAATCATGCTTAGTTGATGTTCTTGTTTGCGTGTCTGTGAATTGTTGTTGTAGAGCTTGGATCTGTTGGCTCATTAAGCTTAAGGCATCCGTAGAATCAATGGTTTCTTTACTTTTGTCTGTTGGTATTTCCTCTTGTGTACTTCCCTTAGGGTTTCTTTCTTCCTCGGGTTCTTTTAGAGCTTCTACGTCAAAATCTTTAGGGAGCTTGACTCCTTATTGTGCTAAGTGGAGAAAGAATTTAATAGGGTCTTGGGCAAGTACCTTATCTATTATGCATTGAAACCTTCAGTCTTGCTGAGTTTGGAGAATCTCTTCCATATAAATTTCCTCATCACTATTGTGAGAGGACGGAATAGTTTTCGCATCCGTTTCAATCTATTTTTATTTTTGGGACCTCGTTAAGACCATGCAAGGTGACTTGAGATGGGATGGAGTGAGTTTGAAAGACTTGAGAAAGAAGTAATGAAATGCTAAGGTTTGAACAAGGTTTTCCTTAGATCAACTGGTATCAAACAAGACGGGTGAACAAAACGATAGTCAAACTAAGGAAGATAGAAATCTATTTACTTGATGTAGACTAGTTTTGTATAAGCCACTAGTGGAGTTGCAAGAGAAAAGGATGATTGATCCTTGATAGTGGAGACTCACTAGGTTTGTTTGAGGGTGATGCGATTAAGGATAGCTTGGTACTAACCTGGTTTTTGGATATCTTGCTTGATTTTGGAAAATCTTAGATGATGCGTGTGTGGGAAAAGTAGCTATGGTGCGGATATTGGTTGACTTACATGATTTTAATCAGATATTGGGAAAACTGAAACAAGTTTGAAATGGGTTCTTGAAAAGTTGAAATTTTTTCTCCTAGGGAGTATGGAACAGTTCTCTGGAATGGATGCACAACATTAAATGCACCGGAACAGACGTCAAAAGTGTTGTAGGTCGTGGCAGATTTTATATGCATTGCAATAGTAATTAAATGCATAGTAAGTCTAAATGGATGCGCCGCAGGTCACAGTAGATGCACTGTTCTAGTTTTTAGTTTTGTTTTTTTAGAGTTTTCAGCACGTTTTTTAAAAAGTTTTGTTTTTGGTTGAAAACTTGGTCTCTTTTTGAATTTTGATTTTCAATTATGGCAGATAAAGACATAGCAAGCGTATAGAAGTTTTCATGATTTTTTTTAATCTTTTATTATTTTTTTGTATTTTGTGGAGTTTTTGACACAAGAACAATTACAACCTAGGTTGGAAAGGACAGTACTTGTTGAGTCCCCTAGATATGCATATTCAAAGTGTGTAGCTCCAAGATCTGGTAGCACCGGTTCCTCTCCACGACACTCACTTCTCACGCATACCAGATCCAAGTTTCCTTAGGCTCGTACCCCCACTGAACCTTACGATTGTCGTTGCTACCTCTACTAAGAATCACATGAATCGGGGCCACTTCAAAGGTTCCACCTTTTGCGCCACCAAATAGAGGATTTTGGTATACTAAACAATGGCTAAATAGTCAGGGCAACCGTTCAAGTGGTTACACATGCAGCAGTACTACTCTTTGTTATGGAGTCTCCTAGCCGCCGAGGGTTACGCCTTGGAGGGTTTTAGGGGAGGTTGGCTGTTGGTGTAACACATCATCACTCATTACAGGAAGCCTTCGCCTCAAGCACAATTTATTTAAAGTGGATTGGTAGGGCTTGGCTTTAGCTTGTTACCACTTAGGGTCATTCCCACTTGGACAGGTAGGCATCCAAGGGTAGGCCCCTCTAAAGGTTATACACAAAGAATAACAAGTCTGGTGTTCTAGTCACCCAGTAAAGGGGAGAGCATAAGCCTATTGTCATTCAGCAGACACAGTAAACATGTGGTTCTTTCACCCCTATTTAAAAGACAAAAACTATATGTGTTACACTAATTGGGCACTCACACTGTTGTTAACTTTGTAGTGGTTAAAGATAGCAATGGTTCATTCCTTTTGTGAGATAGCAATGTTCTAAACTAAGAAAGATAGCAATAATGCAAAGATAACAATGATGTTTGTTTACTATCCTCCTAGTTAAGAACTACGTGAGATTTGCATGCATACATTTTTTTTACCTTTTCCCCTAATTAATCTATGATGAGTTAATAGGTGCAGCTAAATGACTATCCAGCTCCTAATCCTACATGACAAATGTTAGTGTTAACCCAAAAACAATGAGAAATCTTAGAATCACTGTGAAGAACATATGCGTAGCTTTATAGTCTTAATGCATAGAAATAGAGACTATAAGCACCAAATTACAAATGTGCTAAGACAGGTGTCAAATGCATAGGAATAAAGGACAAATGTACTATCTCTATGGATGCATCGTTTTAAAGGATGAAAGCGCCGTGTCTCGGGATATATGTACCAGAATACTACGGGTGCTGAAATAGGTTGTAGATGTGCCACCTTGGAGGATGTATGCACTGGATCGTTGCATGTGCTGGAATAGTGCTCAGATGTGCCTTAGGATCGATTAGATGCACCCACTAAACCTATTTGAAGACTGTATGGAACCTGTCACTCAAAAACTCAATTTTTTTGGTTAGATTTGGGGCAAATGCCCCACGGTGGGTGCCAGAAATGTAATGGGTAAAATGGGATAATAAAATGAATTATAAAACACCCAATAACATCAATGAAATGTGTAAATAATAAAATCTTTTAAAATAAGAATGATACTTACAACCTTTGTTACCTCACGATTTCCATTGCTTGCCTATTCCCATTTGATCCTTGGTGATGAATGCAGCCCTCAAGAAGCTTGCTTCCTTGCTTTAATTCCTCAAGATGGCAAAAGAGAAATGGCTTGAATACTTATTGTGTTGAAGATGAGCTTCAACACAATGTGAAATGGATAATAAATGATGTGATAGTGGGGGTGCCAATGGCATGCTATGGATTCTAGAGCATAAGTTTACTTGAAAGCTTCGTGATTATGAAATGGAAGTTGAGGGTTGTATTTATAAACTTGTGCAAGAGAAGATCAATGGTGTAGAATAAATAAGAAGATCAATGGTAGAGGATGTTCAAGAGAATGTGTGCAAATAGAAGGACATGTGTCATTCAAAAGGATGCTTTGTTTGAGTTAACTGCTTTCTTGATGAGGATGAGCTTTTATTTCTTAAATTAGAATATATTTTTCTAATTTAAGAGTTTTTTTGATAAAAATAAAGTTGCTTTAAATCAGTTAACTCAGCTTTTGCTTTTGCATGACAAGAAAAAATTATTTTTAGAAGATTTTGAAGATTTTTTAGAAGATAAGAAAGCGAATTAAATAAATAAATTTATTTAATTACTTGCACATGATTTGGAAAAATAAAATATTTAATTATATTTATTTTTGGAGATTAAGATTTAATTTAAATAAATTTGTATTTTATTTAAATTTGGAAGAATGAATGATTTAATTAAATAATAAAAATTATTTAATTGTTTAGAAGAATAAAGTTGATATTGATGGAATTAATTAAATAAATGTAATTTGTTCAATTAATGGGAGAAAATGAATCAAATAAATAAATTGATTTATTTATTTATTGATAGAGGAATATTAAGATGAAATAAATATTTAAAATATTTATTTAGGTAGAGTCATGTCATTTTTAGGTGTATATAGTATTCACGACATTTTGTTGGTGAAAAATATTGGGATCAATATTAATTATAGTCTGAATTAGAGCTTGACCTCTCACCAATTTCATTGGAATGATTTCCACATCAAACTCTTGTAACACAGTGATCTATTTTTCTCTTTTGTCTCCTAGTTCATTTTGCATTAGTAACATCTTTACTGCAGCATCAGGAACAATAGATTTAACTTGACTCCTTAAAATATAATGCCTAAATTTTTTCGTGGCCTTCACTAAGGAAAAATAATGCCTTTCAGTATCTAGGTATTTCAACTATGCACCTTTAATGGGAGCACTCATAAATGCTATTGGATTTTCCTCATTCTCCTCATCCTTTTGTGTTAAAGCTGTTGCATATGAGTGTTCAGATGCAAAAGAATAAATGAAGAATGGCTTAGTATAATTTGGACTGGTCAATACTGGAGCATTGGCTATAGCTTCTTTTATATCTTTAAACATCGCTCTAGCCCCTAGTGTCCACTCTATCTGAGCATCTTTCTTAAGCATAGGATTCAAAGGCTACACTATTTTAGCAAAACTAGTGATAAAATTTCTCACAAAGTTTATCTTACTAAAAAATGACTTCAGTTCTTTCTTACTGGCAGACAGTTGTAACTTATTTATTCCTTCCACTCTATCTGGGTCAATGGAAATCCCATTCTTAGAAATAATATGCCCTAGTAATTTGCCTTTTGTCACCCCAAAGACACATTTCTTTGGGTTCAGAGATATACCATATCTAAAGGGTAGAATTTGGATGTTAGGTTTTTGGTAGTTTTGTGTGTATTCTCCTTTCACCCTTACATTCAAGGACCTAGGGTCGAGTTGCAATGTACTATCATACCCTAGGTCACTATTGAGATGTAGGAAAACATGGATTTTTATGATTTGATTGACAATTTCCTTCTCTTATGCTCAATTGTGCCTTCAAACCTTAATTATGCAAATACGACAGTAAACAGATGAATTACAGAAAATGCTTCTGTAGAAAGATGTGAAATAACAAATAACTATGTACCTGTTTTCAGGGTTCTGATGCAGAAAAGTCAAGGACTAAAGAGCGGGCACCCAAGTCCAAGGCCCTTTTTTTGTTGTGATCTGGTAACAAGGTCTACAACCTATATCTAATGTATCAAAGATTTTCCCATTGCAGAACTTTGAGGACTAATGAGTAGGTACCCTAGTCCAAGTAGTTGTTTCTTTCAGTGATCTACAATTCTGACACTCTATTGTACCCTCCTACAACTTCACTTTGTCTACAACTTCAACCTGTATTGTGCAATCATGAAAACTTTGGGAGGGGGTTGTGGTGTTTAGAGGCTTGCCTCAGTCAAGCCCTAGAGAGACATTCAAGTCTTTCGAACACTGTTGTCAGATAGAGAGTGCATGCCTAGGGAGGCAGAGGCAAAAACCAAATGATAAATTCTCAATAATCACAATAGATATCACCTTGTAGTGAAGATCTCATGGGATGAAGAAGCTCTTCATTCCATGAGGAGATGGATGCTCAAATCTGCAAACACAAACAAATAGACAACACAAATCTGCTATTGCAACATAATGAAAGCCTTGAATCACTTTTAGGATGCATAAAGTTCACAATAGCCATCTAGTTTACAAATGTATGCCTAAGCATGCTTTTATATGCAACTACAAACATTCCTGCCAAGATTTCATAAATTCAAACTTACCGTGTCAGCCTAGGGACCAAATAACGGTCATAAACTGACACTAGAAATTTGGGCCTGACCTAAAATAGGGCAAGACTACGGTGTGGGCATCCAAGTCCTCCCCCCCCTATTTTGGGCAGGGTTAGGTTCAAGGGGTCCCCCTAGGCCCCATCTGTCATGATACCCAGGGTTCATTCCATTGGGATGTTGAATTATGATGCAAGATGTCCTAAATACACACTAAAGACATGGGAGCTAAACCTTTTGAAGGAAAAGCCCCCCAAGGGGACATTTTCTGACATTACATTTAGCCCCCACTTTAATGTATGTATAAACATGAGGCCAATACATGCATTAAAGTATGGTCAACAAACACAGCAAACATGTCAAGCATAGAGAAGACACGCCAAGCACATTGAAGACAATGACAGCCACGTAAAAACATAGAGAAGACAATTACAGTCACGCAAAACATGGAGAATATAGTAAATGCATAGAAGACACATTAATGGATGGAAGCCAGGAATGATTTCTTTTCTTTTCTTTTTCTCATATATATGAAATGCAAGTGCAAGTATAGGAAAGTAAACAAACCTCCCATAATATAGGATGCACTCATCACACAGGTCTTTAAACTATATATATGGGGCAACACACATGCAAGACATGCAAAACCTCCCAAAATGCAAGATGCACTCATCACACAGGTCTTTAAACTGCATATGGGGAGACAAACATGCTAAACAAAGTAACCGCGCCAAACACACACACTTTAAAGACATGGAGAAAACACAGCAGACAAGTGATGGAGTGTCTCTATTTCTAGGTTTAGCACCATCTCAGGCACATTATAGGCACACACCAATGATTGGGCTTCACCACAACAATCACTGAAGACACGCTTAAGGGTTGAGTTAGTCAAAGAATCACTCCCTGCCTCCGTATAGGACTTTTGAAAATGCAACCCTACCCACATCACGGAGATGCCTTACGGTGAAAAGGAGACCTATTCAAGCTCAAAAGTATACAACCCCAGCCACATCATGGAGATGCCTTATGGTGAAAAGGAGGTATATGAAATAGATTTCAAGATTGTTCAAACACACTTTACTTTCATTTAGAATAGACAACTTACCTTATATATGCCCCCACCTTAAGGTTGTTGATATCATGCATCGATATCAAGCACATTAAGGTAGGAAGAAAACACACAAGGGAACAAAGACTTTCTCAAAGCCCATGCCCCCTAGAGGTGACATGTACTTTACAATTGCCAAATGTTCCCACAAACACATACCTACAAGAAACATGTTAGAGTCTACAAAATCATGATAAACAACGACATCAATGCATATGATTAATCACACAAAGAGCCAAGGTTATACTACAAATTTGGAGTTTGAGGATAACCATGGGGCTATATCATGAAGATCTCTGAATTGAGTACCACCAAGGCTAGATTCAAAGACAAACAAAGTGCACAGAGCATCAGTATTGTTATGATTTGTAAATGAGATAAAAACATCATCAAAATCACTACGTGGAAAGTATGAGTACTTCCACTAGCCAAGTGTTGGATAAGATATACAACCCCATCATCATATTAGGAACTAAGTCCAATTATTGATTTCTTGCTAAAGGGATGCTAGGTCCACATTAGTATAAATGTTTTTCACCATCCACCCGCTAGATAGAAACACTAGAGGAAGGGAAACAATAAATAAGAGGGGAGAAACAAGTGTCTTAGGGATAGTCATGTAGGAGGGTGCCACCAAGTCACTAACTGCAATGCTATGTCCGTAAGACACAACACACAACAATGAAATCACAGAGAGAGGCAATATAGAAGAATGATGATACAAATAGAAAAAGGTCACAACTGAGTCGATCTCCTAGTATCTCATACCTTACAAGAGAATCAAGGGCCATCCCAAGAGGCCTAAACAACACATAACACATCATGGGGGAAACACACCACCAGAGATAAAGGGTTAGAGATACTTACCTGTAGGATCTTCGTATTAGATTTTGGAACTTGCAAACCTCTTGGAGAGGTACTAGATCATGTTGAGTGCAAATTTTGAGTGGTTCTTATGAAAGTATTGTTTAGTATCATATGATGGTTGTTTTGTAATTCCATGTTGAAGTGAGACTTTTTGTTTCTTATGAGAGGGAGAACCACTGTTGTTTCCAACCACTGACAGGTGTCTTACTCTTTTTTAATTTTTAGTGATTTTTCATTGTTGAATCTTTCTAACACATTAACATGAATTATCGTGTACCTTCTCACTTATCTATATCAGTTGTTCAACTTGTTTTTCTGGTGTATTTTGATTATCTCTCGATCCATATAATGAAAATGGAGGAGGAACCTCAGCATAAATTCTCTATCTTTGTGGACGAAGTGGATTATCCACTTGCTTCTTATCCACTTCAATCATACCCATTGTATTATCATAGTCTAGATAATCATCATCATCTATTTCCACTAAACCTTGTTCCATCATATTGGTATCAGTATGTTTAGAGAATGGATTAGTAAAGATTTGTAAATTCTGATTTGGCAGAGCAACTGATTTATTTCTGTTATCATTCACACCCGCTACCCGGATGAGATTCGAATCAATGAGGTCTTGTATTTCATGTTTAAGACACATACATCATTTAGTGTCATGTCTTTGTGTTTGATGAAAATGACAAAAGGCATTAGCATCAAAGTAAGGTCCTTGTGCTTTACTAGGATTGATAGACCTAATTGGGGGAAGCTTCAAAATGTTATTACTCAAATCTTGATTCATGATAGAATGATAGGACTCAAATATCAGAGTAAACTTTCTTGGTTGATATGATGCTTTCTTCGGATTGGTCATAGCAGACACATTAGAAAAGTTATTCGTATTCAGTCCATTAATCTTGATGAAACTCCTATTATGATTATTTCTCTTAAAGTTGTTTTGTGACAATCCACCCATGGATTGACTAACTTGAGCCAATGAGTTTTGATTTCATACTGACTAGATGAAAGTTGGTAATCACAAAGGGCGGTGCATAAATGTTGAAAGAAGTTATATACTTCATTAGGAGGATCTTATCATGGATATTAGGTTGTAGATTAGTGATAAACACATTCTAAACATCCTCATCTTTCATTTGATATTGAATTTGTGTATACAAAGCTTGATACCAACTAATTAATTCAGTTAATTTCTCTTTTGGACCTTGCTTGCAATGAACCAAGTCAATTAAGGAGACTTGGGGTCTGATGTTTTCTTCAAAATGTTTTACAAATTGATCAATCAACCCTGAAAAGGAATGTACTGAATTTAGAGGTAAAGAGAAAAACCATTCTAAAGCAGCACCTTTGAGAGATCATGGGAAAAGTTTTTCCAACAAGTCCTCTTCAAAGTACAAATCGCTACACATAGCTATGAATGTTGCCACATGAGTATTAGGATCACCTTTTCCACCATATTTTTTAAAGTGAGGGGTCTCAAACCTCTCGGGCATAGGAGCTCTTAGGATTGCATAAGAAAGGGGATTACGGGCATGATATGTTGGTATATTGGGCTACGAAGAATTTGTCAAATTTGTTACCTTTTGTTGTAAAGCATTCATGCCCTGTAAAAGTTGGTTTAGGATGGCATCGTTGGGAGATGTGGTTTGCTACGAGGAATTGGAACCAAAGTTAGGAGGTGATTGAGCTTGAGAGGTGATAGGTGAAGGTTGAGAATAGCTCAACGGTGGTTGGACATAATGGTAGGTGGAAGATGGTTGCGAGTAGGTAATAGGTGGCTGGAAATAAGTGGAATAGATAGGTGGTTGAGAACAATTATTCATAGAAGAGGTCCCCTTAGAAACCAAAATTTGATAATCAAATCCCATAGTTTTGTAATTAGTTCCATTAGATACTCCAATACTGGTGGTAGCATTACTACAAGCATTCACATCCATTGTTAAGATTGTTGATGTAAAAGTGGATATTCCCGTAGTCGGTATAGGTGCTGATACTTATGTATGAGATGGTGACAAGGTGTTATTTATCACTTTTACACATTTTGTCACTGGCATGATATTAGTTTGTACAATATGTGCTAAACCACGGATTGCATTAACACCATCTTGTCTTTCCTTTATCAATTCTCTTACATGGTGAATCACAGGTACAACTTCTTTATCTATCCTTTCAGTTTGCACATAGTCTTAGAATTCAGCTAGGTCTTTGTCAAGTTTATTTATTTTCTCATCAGATACATATCTTTTTGTCTCAAGAGTATCATCAACATTATGAAAAGTTTGCTCTTCTATTGTACTTGTTATAGGTGTAATGTCTTGTAACATTTGTGCCTCTCCTTTTGTAAAGAAGGTGTTCAATGTGCCAACTTATTCAAAAGAACTATATCCCATGTGTATTATGCTTATTATTAGAGGAATGTTTCTCTTAGGGTAGTGAGTTATTAGACTTACGCAAATCTAGGATAACGACAAGTCAAAATATAGTGAAAATATGTAAAAATATGCAATTTTTCACCAAATCTCAATGCAAAAGAGTATGACAAAGGGTGTTGCGAGGAAAATGATGATGGAAATAAAATTATATCAGTAATAACAGCTTATTGATGCCAAAATATCCATCACAACATGCTTTTAGTGCCACTCAAGGTCAAACCCTAATGAAAATATAGCAAAAATAGGTAAATTTGCATGGGTTTTCAACTCCAAGACCTAGAAAAAAGGGGTGTTGTAAATAATTTTAGGAGGTGAAGAAAATAATATTGATGATATAAGTCACCTCAATCCATAAAATTTGTTACAACACAATTGGAGTGCAAACTAGGCCAAACCCTAGGGCAAAAATAACAAAAATGTGCAATTTTTCAGCAACTTTTAAATACAAGAGGCTGATAAAAAGGTGTTGTGAAGATTTTTAGGATGGGAAACAAATTATTACCCTAATAAAAACCAATTAGTGCAAAAATATCCTCCACAAAATGCATATGGTGCAAATTTAAAGAGTCGATAAGGCCAAATCTAGTGAAAATCAATGTTTTTGAAGCCCTAGGTTTGAGATCTTGACACAAAATGCTATATGAATGTTTTTAAATATGAATTATTATTAAAATTAAATAAACTTAGATCTGAAAATGATTTCCAAAACATAACATGTGAAATGCAAGTGCAAATCTAATGAAAAATTAATGAAAATGCTAGTTTTTGTTGACTTTTTCTATGCAAAAATGCAAATTTTTAAAATCTAAATGTAAATTTGTTCCAAAATCCAAGACTAAAACCAAATTCAAATTTTAAAGAGTCTCTAAAATCAGTAGAAAATTTTGAAACAAGACTTTACCTACAAACCCTAGATTTTGGAATTACTAGGTTATATGCAAAATTCACAATTTTCAACAAAACCCTAGCAACTTTATGATGAAAATGCAATGCAAACTATTGAATTTTTGTAATTTTCTGCAATTTAACTTAGATATAATGCAAAAACTAGAAATTTGATGAAATTCAGATTAATTGATGCAAAATAGAAAACCTAGAATGCAATTTTTTTCCAATTTTTCCAAATTTTCAATTTTTTTGTAAATTTTCCAATGCAATAAGATGAATGATACTATGAATGAATGAAATCAATCAAAATATAAAGCAAAACACTTAGCAAGGTGCAAACAAGTTCAATAACATGGGTTCACCAAAATGTAAAGGGTGGAATTTGGATGTTAGGTTTTTGGTAGTTTTGTGTGTATCCTCCTTTCACCCTTACATTCAAGGACCTAGGGTCAAGTTGCAATGTAATATCATACTCTAGGTCATTATTGAGATGTAGGGAAACTTGGATTTTTATGATTTGATTGACAATTTCCTTCTCTTATGGTCAATTGTGCCTTAAAACCCTAATTATGCAAATACAACAGTAAACAGATGAATTACAAAAAATGTTTCTACAGAAAGATGTAAAATAACAAAGAACTGTGTACCTATTTTTAGGGCTCCAAAGCAGAAAAGTTAGGGACTAAAGAGCAGGTGCCCAGGTGTAAGGCCCTGCTTTTTGTCAAGATCTGGAAACAAGGTCTGCAACCTATATATGTTGTATCAGAGATTTTCCCTTTGCAGAACTTTGAGGACTAATGAGCGGGCGCCCTAGTCCAGGTAGCTGTTTCTTTCAGTGATCTACAATTTTGACACTTTGTTGTACCCTCCTACAACTTCACTTTGTTTGCAACTCCAAGTTGTAACCTGCAATCATGATAACTTTGGGAGGGGGTTGTGGTGTTTAGAGGCTTTCCTTAGTCAAGCCCCAGAGAGACATTCATTGTTAGATAGAGTGCGTGCCTAGGGAGGCAGAGGCAAAAACCAAATGATAAATGCTCAATAATCACAATAGATATCACCTTGTAGTGAAGATCTCATGGAAGGAAGAATCTCTTCATTCTATGAGGAGATGGATGCTCAAATCTACAAACACAAACACATAGACAACACAAATCTTCTCTTGCAACACAATGAAAGCCTTGAATCACCTTTAGTATGCATAAAGTTCACAATAGCCATCTAGTTTACAAATGCATGCCTAAGTATGCTTTTATATGCAACTGTAAACATTCCCACCAAGTTATCATAAATTCAAACTTATCGTGTTAGCCTAGGGACCAAATAACAGTCATAAACTGACACTATAAATTTAGGCTTGACCCAAAATAGGGTAGGACTAGGGCATGGGCGCCCAAGTCCTCCCCCCAATTTTGGGTAGGGTTAGGATCAAGGGGTCCCTCTAGGCCCCATTTGTCATGATACCCAGGGTTCATTCCATCAGGATGTTGAATTATGATGTAAGAGGTCTTAAATACACACTCAAGACCTAGGAGCTAAACCTTTTGAGGGAAAAGCCCCCAAGGGGACATTTTCTGACATTACACCATACTTTTCACATCACTATAATACCCTTTTCAAATCATCTGCATGGTTAGACCCGTCTTTAGAAAAACTGTTACATCATCCATATAAATCACTATGCATTTTCCTACTAATCCATGGAAAGCAATATCCATGGCTCTTTAGAATGTAACTCCTGCATTGATTAAACCAAATGGTGTCCTTCTATAGGTAAAATTACCCCATTTACATGTGAAAGTGGTTTTTAATCTATCTTCTTTATCTACCAAGACTTGATTATAACTAGAAAATCCATCCAGGAAGGACATCATCTTGGCTCCATTAACTACCTACAAAACCTCATCCAAAGGTGGAAAAGGGTAATTGTCTTTTTCTGAATCCTTATTAAGGTTTCTGAAGTCTACACATAGTCTAATATCTCCATTCTTTTTTCCTATAGGAACTAAGTTAGCTACCTAGGTAGAATGTCTAATATGAAAAATTATTCTAGTAGATAACAACTTCTTGACCTCTTCAAAGATCAAAGGTTCTAAAATGGCATTTACTAGTATTTGTTTTTGCCTAAATGACTTTACTCCTATTCTCAAAGGAACTACATGGGTTACAATAGTATATCATACATTTGGAGATCCTCATATGTCCACACAATCACATATTTACAAGCTTTTAACACAACATTTATATCCTCTCTTAACTCAGTGGAGGAAGTCTTACCAATTAATACATTTTGAGGATCCTAATCAGTACCTAAGTTGAAAGGCTCACATTTACCTCCTTCTATTTTAGGAAGGTCTTTTTGTATGACAACTCCATCAAAATAAAATATCCTCTCTAGCTTAATGACTCCTTTTGGTAAGGAATTGCTCTTTAGGTTAACAATATCTTCTTCATCCGAAGATATTTCTGGTCTATCCTGTTCATCAATTATCTAAGCTTCAAAGACATCATGACTTGTTATAAAATAAAGGATCTATTGATCACCTTTAAATACTTGGAAATTTGTTACATTATCAAGTATACTAGGAATAGATAATAGATCTACTACAAATTTCTTCAATCCTGACAAAGCTAATGGTTCAAGAGTGCTAGCTGCGACTGCTATAGCATTTGGATGTTGATTCAACTCTATGGGGATATGTATAATATTGAAAGCATCAGAAGACTCTATCAAATCACATACCCTACATCTATAACTCACCATCTTCCAAAAGTTGCAGGCATATAATTTTCTGACTTGCCTAACTACCAGTTCAGAATTAGATAAAACTTGAAGGAATCTCACTTTCTTCTTGATGGCCATTACCAATCCATGTACTAATCTTCATATTTAGCTACATTGTTACTATAGGGAAACTATAATCTAAAAATTACTAAAAATGACTTCTCATCAGAATCAATAAGTTCTATACTAGCCCCTACTCCCTGTTTGGATTTTGATCCATCTCACTTTAAAGTCCACATGATATTCTTTTTGTGAACTGAATCCTTTGTTTTCATAGGAAGTATCTTTTTTGCCTCAAGTTTTGTAGGAATGTGTATATTCTTATGTACTTTTGTTTGAATTTTAGGTACCGTTGTATTTTGTACAGGTTTGTGGAGGTTAGAATAATTGCTATCTTTTGCCTCCAAAGAATCACTTGAATCTTTTAGCATGACATTAACATTTCATGTGATAGCAACTCAGTTTTATTGATATTATGTTTTCCTTCCCAACTTCCCATTTGTGCTACACACTTTCTATGTTGATATTCAATAATTTCTCTACACATTCCATAGTCTTCCTCAGAATGACCAGTCATATGAACTGTACACCATTCCTTACATAAAACATCCTGAATAGGAATTCCCTGTTGGATGCATTTCCTAATTTATTGCCTCATGATTTGGCTAAAACTACTCATGGTATTCTCTTCTTCATCAAAAGAACGATGATCAGACTCAATAAACAAATTTGTTCTCTTATCAGTATGTCTCATTTCAAAATCAAAGGCTAGGATCTCTTCTATTTGTGCTCCCCTGTTGGAAACTCTATATACACCAGGTTCTACTGAAGCATATAGTACCTCATTTGTCTTGTTGTACTCTTTTATCATGTGTTTCATTTTAGGTTTAGCCTCAATCCTAATCTGGTTAGGAATACCTCTCCAGGGTAACCACATGTGTGAAAAGTCTATCACCATATATCCATTTAGAGTTTTAGACAATCCCTACTCAACAACATTATGTAATTCATAGGAATGTCAACTACTTAGATGTCAATAAAATGTGTGACTCTAGGATCGGCAACTAATTGCATCTGAATATACATCAATTGTCCTACAACATTTACTTTAGATTTGTCTAGTTGAGTTACAACCTTGGCTGACTTTGTAGGGGTGAGTCCTAAAGTTTACATATCCCTAATCACATAACATTGGCAAAGGCTCTTGAATCTACCATGCAATTGTGTAGGTTCTTTCCAAAAATTCTTAAGGTTAACAAGAAAGAAGGAGACTCTTTCTTCTCTATATATAAAACTACATTAGTACTTGTAGGTTTCTCAGTACTCTTATTCTTATCCTTAGTTTGTATATCTTTACTTTGATTGATAGGACCTATTGAATCTTCTATAGGACTTGATTTATCTAAAAACTTCACAAAAGCATTTCTGACTCCTAGACTTCTTAGCAATTCATACAAATGCACATTCACCTTAATTTTTCTAGTCTCTTCAGATAAAAACTCATTAATTTAGAAGCATCATTAGGTTTTGATTTACCTGCCTGAACTTTTGTTGATGTTGAAGTACTAGTGCCCTAATAATTTGCCTTTGGCGGTAGAGGATTATTGCTTGAATGCAGATTAGGTGGTGTATTAAAATTGTTTAGAGGCATAGAAGTAGTAAAAGGATCTCCAGGCTTATTATTACTTCTCAAGTTGTAAGTATGATTCTTTCTGAGATTGGTGAAATTCCTGAACCTCATCCACCTTGACTAGCACTTCAATCTCAGTTTCAAATGGAAATTGAAAAGTCTCTAACACTAGAGTTGATTCAGGATACAGACTCTCATGGTAATATGACTTGTCCTCTCCTCTCTTATCCTCTTCTTCTTTTGATGAGAAGGTAAAACTTTCCAGAACCATGGTTGACTCATACCCTAAAGGTACTATCTAATTTCCTTTAGGAATCAAGAACTTTGAGGTAGGGCTCTATACCTCAACTTTGAAGATGCTCATTGCCAAGTGAAACTATGGACAATCAAGTTTAGCGTGAGCACTCATATTATGGATTCTACACCAATTCTTAAGAGCTACATCTGCTACTTGTATCCTAGCAGGCTACTTAGATTCTTTATTGTTTGAATCCTCAAATGGAGAAGCCAAAGTGCCATTATTTGGCCTTGTATTCCAAATTATAGGAGGCTTAGGTTGTTTTGAGATTCTATTATCATTTCCACGAGCCTTATTGTCTCTATTGTGACCTCTATTATATAGTCCATGTCATTGATTCAGATGATTGTTGTTTCCTTGGTTCTGATGAGTACTATTTTGAGGATTTTGACCATAGAAACTATTATTCCTCAACTGAGTCACTTCAATGGTTAACCTCGTCAAATGAGTAGTAATTTCCTTCCACTCATCTTTGTCCTCTTGTGCCTTAGATAGAAAAGCATCCTGTGGAGGCTAAAAGAATGACTGGCCATTGAATTGGTTATCACTAGCAACATTACGTGTAGGGAACTATAGCATGAGTAGGGACCAGATTATATACTGGCATATGAGTAGGAACTGCATTGTACATCAGAGTATGCGTCATAGCACCATTCAATTGTTGCATTTGATTGGGAACCGTGGCTTCCCCATGACTCACTAGTGGTCCATGGCCTGTTTGTCGCATCTCCTAGTTTACATTCATAGCTTCTTTGTATGCTTGAGATAAATTCACCCGTATAGGTACCTGCCTCTTAACAAACATGGTAGTTAATGGATCCAAAGAAACATAATACATTTCTAATATTGTGTCATAAGTTACTATATAAGGAGAAATTAATCTTGAATAAGCTTTTTGAAAACAATCATTGAAAGCAGTTATGAATTCTCCTTCATTTCTTTTTATCTCTGCTAACTGTTGGTTATAATGTTAGTCATAAACACACATAGATAAAGAATTTCAAATCAAACCTTTATCATCTTGAAATATACGATGAATTTGGTGAATTCATGATCCCAAGTCTCCGTGGATTAGTTCATAATCTATTGATGTTACTCAGTGGTTTGATGTGCCATGTTGTTTTCCATTTAAGGGGTCTTACATTGCTATGCTACCGAGAACTGATGTCTAAACATCTAGCTTTACACCTACTTTCTATAAATCTTGAATAAACAAGGTTAATCCTACTGTATTTAACAAATGATGAAGATATTTTCTAAGTTTGATCAATTCTTCTGATCATCAACTATTATTGATTAATTTTCACTTCTACACTATGAATTTATCTAAATAATGTGCCTACAAGCAGATATTTGCATGATTATCATTGGGATTTATGTGTATTGGCATGATATCTTCAATTATACATGCTAATTAGCTCAAATATGCTATGGATATTCAGTTTCCTTTAAGATATTAGTATATTTGCTTAAGATTATCTATATATTTGCAACTGTGATGATGATTTTAATGAAATTAAACAAATTGTATTAAATGCTTTCTAATCTTTACTAGAATTTAGTGAATCTTCAGCTATTGATCCATATACATTCCAGATATAGTCATGAAGAGAAGGAAATCAAACCATAGGTTCAGCAAGATGTTCCACAGCTAATTATGGTTGATGCAAACTTTGATGAAAAGGAATGAAGACAACATGCACCACATGAATTGAACTCCAAGGGATGTAGCAAATCAAAGTACAAGTCAAGAATTCATCCACAAATTACTCAAAGTATACAATTGGATGTAATCTAAATCTTCTTCATTAAGTATGCAATAGACATGTATATTTACAATCAGCTTTGAGAATTACTCCTAAGAGGCTTCAACAATATAATCTCAATTAAGCTTCAAATAATGTTACAATGTGCACTCCATCTCCTTTTATAGGAAAAAGAGCGGAGGTGGTTACAAAAGATCCACTGACCAGGATTTAACCATCAAAATCAATGGTCCATATCATCTTTGACTTGGTGAACAAATGTCAAATGTAGTTGGCAACCATCTAGTGAGACTTGATAATTTTTTTATTCTTATTATGCATATGAACCTGTCATCATGCATCCTTCCTCCTTCCTCATCTTCTTCATCATTAGATGGGTCATCTTCTATATGTGTGCTGATGATCTCCCTGATGGGTTCATATGTCTATATTATTATTTTAATCTCTCCCCCACCTTGAGCTCTATCTTTTACTATAGCTTGCTCTTAGGAGTGGAATTGTGTCTATAATGTAGACCATTTGTTCTTTTTGTTATTCATCATTTCATTATATCCTTCCACCTTTGCTTTCATCCTCATGGATTTATTAACTATATCTTTTGTCAAATGGTGGAGAGGGTGGTCTGCTGCTTGCTTAAAATTACTCTAGAAGGCCTCAATTGTAAAATCAACATCTTGATTTTATATCTTCCCTTCTACTTTGTCTTCAAGAGCTTCTAGGACATTTACCTCCTCAGCCATAAGATAATGCAATTTGACACTAATATCCCTGAGCTTGGTGTTGCATCTCTTGGGGATATCACTTTCAAACTGAGTATCCTCATACCAAATACCTAATAACTGTGAAGTATTATTATCCAATACCTTATTGTATATAAGCACTTTCATAGCTACATGCTTCATTTCAGCTAGAGCATCTAGATCTTTCTCTACTTTGATTGATCTCTATCCAACCTCCTTTTGCAACTTATCCACTTTGCTCCTCAATGTGTTAAGTGAATTCCAATTGGTGAGAGAGGTCTTTATTACCTTCTCTACTTCAGAAATGAATTAAATAAACCAATTATCCACTACATGAGCCTTATGCTTTGTGATATCCAACCCTATTACCTCTTCCTAAGATATAATGGTCAAATGAGTAGCTGTGCTAACTAACATGTCATTAGGATCAATTAACCCCTTTATGAATGTATGTAGCTGGGCAATGTACTCCTTGTGCATTTTATTTTTGTCCTTCTCCCTTTTCACACTTTTCAATAAAGAATCAATAATATCCTTGGCCTCTTGGCCTTCTTTCTCTTCAGTAGCAAAGCCTAAATCAATATTAGTTATCTGAAATTCATCAATACTTATCTCTCCTTTTGCCTTATTTGCTATAGGAAAAGCTACCTAAGCTATTCTCTTGCCTTTGGTAGGATCTCTTTTGATTGCAAAAGTGGCCCTTGCCCTTCTATTTGGCTTAACCATGTCGGCTGAAAATAATGTAGAAATATCAAATTTAGGTACATCACTGACCTAAGGTGGGTTCACCTCCTACCGCAGCCAATATGGTATATCATCTGCAGACCCTTGCCAGTTTGTATGCTCAATGTGAGCATCATGAGACTTTACATTCTTCTCCACTCTCTATGGTGAAGGTTCTTCTCTTTGTTCATCTTGAACTTCTTCATGACATACATCTTCTTGTGCAGGGGATTCATGTTGTATTCTCACATTTTGGTCTTGTATATTTTGTGGTGCTTGATCCTCATGAGGAGCTTGAGCAGTCTGATCTAATGTATTTGGATGATTACCTTGATCATTCCTATTCACATTTTCTTCTTCTTTTCTCTGATTATCACCCCATTGAAGACCTTGTTCTCCACCCTTTAATGTGTCTACTCTAAGGTCTTGGGCTTTATCTATTCCCTCTTCATTTGTTCCCCTGTCAGGTTGTGTCTCATTGTCCTAATCATCATTTTGATCAGGCATCTCCTCATCCTCCATATGTACATTGGCTTCTAATTTATCCTATTCTAGAGGTAAGTCTTTATCTTTATTTTAATCCTCATCACCCTGATAACTCAAATCTATTTCTGTGGGGCTAGTGACTTGATCAACTAGTCTTGTCAATCCTATTTGTTGTACCACCACCTTAGGGTTACCTTCTTCTATGTCTTCTATTTTGACCTCCTTTTGCACCATGGGAGTGCCATGAGGGGTCATCTTAATATTCTTCACTCATGTCTGCTTAGAATGAGTAGAAACATCATTTACAATATCATCATCAGATAAATCCACCGTGTCATCCAATGGAAAGATCGATCATCCTTTACACTATGCATCTCTTTTATTTGTCCCTCCATTGTCTTAGACTTGAATTTTATGATTTCAGGGATTGGGACTTCATGCTGCAAATTCTTCAAAATGCCTTCACCACCTGCTTCTCTTAATAAAATGGAACTTATATCTACTGGCCCTCTCATAACAGATGCTTGCTTCTTCTGGGGTGGCTCTTGGATTTTCTTATTTTTCCTCCTTATCAAGAGATCATCATTTGAGCTCTCTTCCTTCTCAATATGCACATTAACAAGGGCAAGCAATCCAAATATTTTCTTTTGTTTTGTAGGTGCATGAGATGGTACTGCAGTAGACATGGAAGCTACATCCTCCTTTTGGTGAGGCTAACGAATAATTGTCACCCCAATAGATTGGCTTCCTTTCTTACCTTTACTTTTCTACCTTTCTCCTTTTGACTACGTCTTTTCCTTGACAAAGTCATCATATTCCTCATCTAATAATTCTTGTCTTTTTCTTTTGTTGTCAACGATGAGGGCCACTCCTTTCTTCTTCAATTTGGTGACTTCATTTTCCACCCACTTTTTGGTCAATTTTATGACCTTTTGCGTTATCTGATCCAAGGAAGTTAGCTCTGGTTGACTCCAATCTGAGGCTGATATTGTCTCATTGTATACTTTATTGTCCTCATATTCTTGAGACATGATCTTGCCATCATCTTTATGTAATTGAGCGGGCACTGGCATGCAATCTAGTTTGTGTATCTTATTCAGTGTAAGCCTATAGTTGACTCCAATCCAGGGCTGATATTGTCTCATTCTATACTTTATTGTCCTCATATTCTTAGGACATGATCTTGCCATCATCTTTATGTAATTGAGCAGGCATTGGTATGCAATCTAGTGTGTGTATCTGATCCAGCATAAGCCTCTTGTAATCTCTCCTTCTTACTTCTGCTTCATCATAACAATCATCCCAGTAATCTTCAATGTGCTTCTGATGCATAGGCTTCTTATTCAATGCTTGCATCCTAGCGTAGGGATCATATGGCCTAGGTAGTGAGAAGGGCTGCAGGTGCATCAAATTTAATCCTCCAATTACATCCTTTACATTCTCCTTATTAGGACACATATACCACCCAATTATAATTGCAAATAGAAAATTAGGTATCTTCCCCTTCTTAATATAAGCTTCCATTAAAGGCAATACCTGCCTGGCTAGCTCCATCAGGATGACCTTATCATTGGGGTACCTTGGTAACATAATAGGTTGCTCAGTGAAACCCTCTATTCTTATGTATGAAAAGGTGGGGAACTAGATGAACCAAGCCCCATGTCTGTATATTACTTCCTGAGCCTCTACGCTCATCCTCTTTGTTCTATCTTCCTCCATAGTCCTAACAAGGTCCATGGAGAATGAATCATTCACTCTCCGATAATGTTGGAGAGACTCTCTATACTTCAATTGTGAGTAATAATCCCAAATGTTTACATCACCAGGGTTATTTCCAACCCTGCCTACTACTTGTAATCCATCAATGGTGACTCTTAATGCACAGGCATATACCACATAGGAGGTCATATGGAACATGTTACTTCTTCCTTCTAAATTCTTCATCCCCTCATTCAGATTGTCACTTATGATCTTCATTCATTGGGGTTTCTATTTAGTATGTTCTACCATCCTAATGATGCCATACATCCAATTCTTGAAGGACCCAGCATTTGGTTTCCCTGTCATCCTATTGAGCATCACCATCATCAAACTTATAGAGATGCAATGGCAACTTGACAGAGGCCTTATATGTACTATCACGAGCCCTCCATTGGTACATGACCCTTCTAGCTTCTTTCTCCTTGCTATTATACTCTTTTTCTAATTTTCCCAAGTTTAATTGAACCACATTAGGTCCTTTAGGCAGATTGAAGGCTACATTGATACCAGCAATTGAAAAGTCTGCATAAACTCTACCATGTTTCTCTACCCTTCTGGTATTCACATTATAATTCCAGGTGCACTCTACTACCAATTCAGTGGCCTCCATTGCATAAAGAAATCCCCCTGCGTGCCACATTCCTAAACTATAGATGCTCATGAGTAGAGAATTCCCGCCTCCTTTCTCTAATTTTGTTGTCCATACATCGAGGTCTATGTTTCTGGAAAGTGTATCATTTATTTGTTGGTATTTGAAAGATACCCCCTCAAGATGTATGTGCATAGGTTTCAAGAATTTAGTGTCTAACCTATTCCTCTGGGCTACCATTGGATCCTGCAATGAAACATGTATATATCTTACCCTAACGTGTCATGTGTAGTGGTGGATTTAGTGATCACATGAATTTCATGGTGATAACTCTTTCATTCTCATATATTTTATGCATCACTATATCAATTTACTTTGGTAAAACCATTTTTACCATTCATTCACCATAAATGACAAAAGGAGGGTTTTATCATTATGTACCTGATATTCGTTAGCCTTTTTTACTATGTAAGTGATGTCTGAATGAGCACGTTCACTTTGCAATTACCATTTTCCGTTCCATCTCAATGTGTGTCCCGTTCTGTTGAGCTTGCAAGTTGTAGTAATGTCACTTTAGTCTCACAGTGGCTCTATAATTCTTCATTTAAATGTTTGGTAAATTCAAAATGAACTCAAATTCTTACTTTAATTGAGCACAATGGTGAATTAGGGTATGTTTAGTGTCCTCCCGTTAATATCCATTGATCGACACCTAAGGCTTGAAGATATTGACAAGTGACAGGCATTTATTTAAATTTTTGAAGGCTCAACCTACTGTTGAAATGGCATTTAATGTGGGGGTGATATTTGTGGAGATTAGAGATATTAGCAAATATGACTGTTATCTAGAAGATGAGGGTGATGTCATCACGAGGATGGTCAACTATTGACCAATGACCAAAGTCAGGTCACTATACCTTTGTTAATAATTGTGATAACATATTGCATTGATATGATCAGGTTGATCCACCACGTGGCACCATTTTATGCTTAGTGAAAAATCCCCATATCACAAGTATCAAGGGTTAATATGAGGGATATTAGGAAATATTCAAATACTCAGAACTACGAAATATCACCCCATTCTGGGATGTGAGGATGACGTTAGCTTCCTTTATAAGGCTTCAAATTGGTCAAGGAGATGTTGTCATCATCATATTAACTAAGATCAAGGATGTTAAGAAATATGATGGATATTCAGAAGATGACCCTCTGGGAATATGTGTGGGCACTTGATGAGTAAGTATTCTCTCACATTTAAATTTGACATTTGCATATCAAAGGTCATGAAGATATCAGGTTGTCTTCATTAAAACATATATTAGGGACATTAGCAGATGTGACTAATATTAGTGAATGTGACCCCCACTGGAAATATCAGGTTTGACTAAACTTTGACCAAGCATAACTTTCTATCCCTAAGGAATTTTAGGGTAATCCAAAAGGCAAATCTGCTTAGAATTTTACATTCTTCTATATTATCAGGTTTATGATGGTAGAATATGAATTTGACATTTGACCTTCCTTATGAGGCATATGCATGCACAGGAAGTGATATACTATTGTTTCATCTGACTTTTACCAAACTGTCCAAAGAAAAGAAAGCAAATAATAAGTAGAACCAACAAGGTTGGGTCCATATTTTGCTGAGGCAAAATGAGGCATGTTGTGTACCTGCACAACACTAACCTATGATAGAACGATGTTGGCTCTATTGGAACTCTAAACCTAGACAAGAATTCTTCCTCTAAAATCATGTAACTTGTGATGTGGTTGTTAGGCAAATTGACATAGTAGCTATAAGCATGTTTAGTTAAGGTGAAAGGAAACAACCTACATACCACATCCTCATGTACTATCCTTGCCCTGAAGCAAGTTTCTTTGAAGATCCTTATGTGATCTTTTGCATCCTGATGTAATTGAATTTTTGGAGATATCTTGTCTAGATTCTTTGCATGTCATGATATGCTGCAAAGGTTATAGGTGACTCTATGTTAAAGAACACCATGATAGGACCTCTAGGTGGAACTACGCCAAAATTTGGTTGATTATGAGGATTCAAACTAAAATTCAACAGTCTGAATGCAACAATGTTAGGACGTACTATGTTAGGTATAACCACAGGTGAACCTGGACTCAGAGGAGTATGTGATGAACTCCCTAGCTAAAAGATCCTAGGACTTGATATTAATGGATTATTTATTCCTTTTTGTCATTTATCAGACAATTGTACAAAAATATCCTCTGGATTTGACCTAGACATGGTCGTTCAACCAGTGTTATTAGCCAGTTTGCACAAAGATTGCTTTAAATCCTATCAGGCTCTCCTTCTAGCACCAAAGACTATTGATGATGAAGTTAGTCAAACAACAAGAGATAAAATTAACAAATAACTTTGTCTTATCTTGAAGAATATGGAGAATATTTAGAAAATAGTTCTCAATTGTAAGTCTACAGTAATCAGGGCATGATTTTGTTAGATTTACTTAGTGTTCAATGTGAAGTTGTTTGTTCAAGGGGCCTTACATGATTTAAATGTTCATTACTGGCAATTGTTACTCGTTCTTTACAAATAACCTTAAATACTTCTAAAGATGTCAATCCTTTGTAAATATTTGGAACTTTCAAGTCAATCTTTGCATTAGTTTCACAAAAACAGACTTCATATTTCAAACTTTATGAAAATCCTTAAAGATCTTTAGCATTTTTATTTATTTACTAGAATCTTTAACAATTTCCTTTAGATGACCGTGTTTCAGCTACTTATTTAAATGATTAATAAAAAAGTCAAAAGATAGGGTTAGAGACATTATCTAAACAACTATGATGCTCTACTACTCATGTGGACAAATTATAATTACCTTGGACAATTCTAAAACAAATAAACTCTTATATGCTAATCCTAATCATTTCATGAACTCACATATAGAATTGCAATTTTCAAGGAAATATATCAGCCAAAACACATAAATCAAATAACACTCTGGAATAGAAGTAGAAATTCAACATTTGTATTTACTGATATATGTGAGTCGTTTCAAATTTACAATATTTCATGACTTCAATTTTCTGAATACATCAACAAAATCACTAGAATGTAAAGAGATTTTTATAGATATAGCAAGGAAACAAGATGTTCCACATATTCTTTACTATAGACACGGGCAAAAAATGTTAACTCCACTCACTATGCTCAAAGTATTTTCCACAAATCACTTCTCTTGCAAATTCTCCAATAACTTTTCTCTATCAACCGTGTTTACTAAAATATGACTATCAAAGACCCTTATTTAGACTAAGATCCTCCTATTGTGATTACAAAATCACTAACGGTCCAATAATGCCAGTTCTCATTCCCAAAATATCTCAGAAGAATATTCCTTTCTAAGTGTAAATATGCCTTTTTGGAATATTTTGAAATAGTTGACCTTAACTTTGACCATTCACCAGTACAAAATTATAAACAAAGTACAACATGAAACAAATAGTGAACAAGCACTCTAATCACTATCTCTAGTGTCCTCTATCTACAAATCCCCTTTCTTCTTGCTCATGTGTACTGTTGCATTTCAGTTATGGTTAATATGGATGCATGACTTGTTCTTTGACAAGCATCCCAGGTGTACTGTTGCATTTCAACACTTGTCCTTAATACTTGTGCTCTATTTTCTCTATCTTCCCTCTTGTTATGATACTTTCTAATTTTGTTACTCAACTCCATCTTCCTTTCCATTGCTTCTTTATCTTCAATTTTATCTACATCCACTAGCTCTACATTTTCATTAGTGGATGCGTGGGTCTTGGATGTCTTTTCCATCATTTCCTCGGTCATTTCTTGTTTGACCAATATAAACCCCTGTATTTTCTCTTGTTGGGTTTGTTTTGTAACTACAGGAGTTTGCTGAGATACTTGTGGTGTTTGGACAATTGGGTCTTGTTGCACCCTTGCAAGTGAATTTTTAGGAGTCTATCCTATTGGCTTGACTGCACTTGATGCTTCTCCTTCTGTAGATATAATAACCCCTGAAGCAATAGCCACTATCACCCCTAATGCACAAGGATCTAGCAAGGTGGCTCCTGTATCTACCTTTGCTATTTTGGCTTCAACTATTTTCCTTTTCTTTTTCAGAAAATCATCAAAATTGGCCTCAGTTTCCAAATTCCTCTTCTTACCTTTCTTTGACATGGTGACTATTATTCCTCGGGCCTCCAACTTTGTAATCTTCTCTTTTACCCATGCATTTGATAAGGCCATTACTGGTTGTGATATATTATCAATTGATTCTTCCCAGGCTGAGTAAGGTCTTGCTCTCCAATGGACTCTTCAGCCACATTGTTCATGTCATAACTCTCATCTAATACATTTTCATCATCTTTTCTTATTTCTTGGGGTGCTTCTAATACTCCCAGTGTTCTTATTTGATCTAATCAATCTTTGAGAGGCCCTCTTTTTAATTTAAGTCTCATTATCACGGTCACCCCAATAGTCTTCAATGTGTGGCTGATGTTTGAATTCCTTATTAATAAAGTTATTTATTCTTCCAAAAGGATCAAAATATCTAACCAAATCAAAAGTCTAGAAACTAAGATACTACATCTCTACTTCTGATTCTTTTGTTGTACCTTCATTTACACAAATATACCTACCAATACTAAATGGGAATTTAACAATTCCTCTACCAAATTTATTCTTGTACATTTGATGAATATTCAATATTTGCCTGGTAAACTCCAACAGTATCATCTTATCTATTGGGAATCTTGGTAGCCTAAATGGCTCACCCATAAATCCTTTAGTTCTTATGTAAGTAAACATGGGAAATTGAATATGCCAAGCACTATGTAAATTGATAGCATTTCGTGCCTACTCTAACAACCTCTTATCTTTATCACTTGTCAACAATCTTACTAGATACATGTAAAAAACATCATTCACCCTAACATGATTATGCATTACATTCCTTTCCTAAAGGTCAGGGTAATGATCATATACTAATGCTTGCCCTAGGCCATTTCCCAATGTACCAACTCTTGGTATTCCATTTATTTGCATGTTCACTGCACAGGAGTATACAACATATGATGCCATGAAGAACATTTTGTGTTTGCCCCATCTCATGAACTATTTGTAAATGGTGTTGCTAATAGCCTGGGCCTAATGAATTACCCCTGTCTCCCTATTAATAAACTGGATCACTGAGAACATCCATGTTTCAAACTTACTGGCATCTGTCAGTCCTATTACCCTGCTCAACAGAGTAATCATGATGTGAATCTCCTCCTAAAAATCTATTCTATATAGTACCTTAGGCACTCAAACCGCTGTCTTCGGCTTCCTATCTTGTAGATACCACTCATAAAATATAATACTTTTACATGAGGCTTCATTATTTTTAAAGTCTGTTGCATATTGATCTTGATCAATTTCTCTCATCTCACTAGTAAGTGGTAAACCGAAGGTTGTAGCAATACCTTAAACCGATAAGTCTGCATACACTACACCATTATGTACTACCTTACTTGAATTCATATCATACTTTTGAATGCACTCAATCACTAGATCCCTGAGCTACATTACCAATGGGAGGCCAATAGCTTTGTATAACCCAACATCTAGTATATTTCTCATCATGAGGGATGCCTCAGGTACTCTAATCTTCTACAAAAGTGTGGTAGAATCAAAATCCCCAATCTCTGTGTGAACTACCATTCCGATAGGGTAAATTTGATAATTGTATCCTGTATGCAGAAATGTCTCTTTAACCACTTCTTTCTTCTTAGCCTTCATTTTGTTTTCCTTTCCAGTTGCCTTCATTGTGGTCTTTCATTTGGTTGCCATCCTATTAAATATAGTATATCTTAACAACCATGTTTTATATTCTCTAGGGTTTTACCACACATTTTTACCATTTAACGTTTCACCCTAAGCCTCTTTTCTTTTGAATTATGCATATTCACCTTACTATGTTTAAATTTATGATTTTTTCATAATGAATTATAGTAATTAACTAACTTTAACCCGTTCCATTACCTTATTGCAATGACTTTAATATTACAGTAATCGTATTCCATAAAATCACAAGAGTTTTTGGTACATACTTGAATCACAACTGTTAACTTTATACTCTTGACTTCTTTTTTTACCTTTCTAGCTTACTACAACTGTTCTCAAATTTCAATCTATCTTTGAATCACCCTTCACCTTAGCTCTGTAAAATGCTCAGCAACTTAGTTTTGAATGCAATTGTGAAGATTAACATAATCAAATTTCCCTTTTACCCTTTTGAATTTAGGTCTTCCAGTGGTAGATGTGCATTAAATGTTGTAGTTAATTAACACAATTCAATTTGTGTTTTATTTTTCCCATTCAATTCATATTTTGAATCATGTATACATTAGTTCTCTATACTTTTGAGTTTTGTATTGTAATGTTAGAAAATGTCCCCTTGGGGGATTTTCCCTCATAAGGTTTAGCTCTGAGTTTTGTTGCATGCATTTAGGACATCTTACTTCATAATTTGCCATCCCAATGGAATGAGCCCTAGGTATCAATTTCATCATGGAATGAGGAGCATCTTCCTCCCATGATATCTTCACTACAAGGTGTCAATATATTGTGTTTTCATCATGATTTCCTTTGGTTTTTACCTTTGCCTCACAAGGTACGCACTCTCTATATGACAACGGTGTTCGGAGACTGAAATGTCCTTCGGGGGTTGACTGAGGCAAGCCTCTAAATAGTGCAACCCCTTCCCAAAGTTTTCATGGTTGCAGGTTATAGGTTGCAGAGCTGGGAAAACTCAAGTTGCAGGAAGGTATCTTGAAGTATCAAAATTGTAGAACAGAAGCAAAAATAGTACCCTAGACTTGGGTGCCCACTCATTAGTCCTCCAACTTCTGTGATGGGAAAATCTCTAGGACAATAGGGAAGAGTTATAGACTAAGTTTCCAAAACCAAACAAAAAGTAGGGCATTGGACTTGGGAACCCACTCTTTTGTCCCTAAATTTTCCACCTCAAAACCCCAAAAATAGGTAATCTGTGATTTGATATTTTTCTTCCGTCTGCAAGAGCTTTTTCTGTTATTCTTTTGTTTACAGTCGTATTTGCAAAATTAGGGTTTCAATGGTTAATTGAGCATAAGATAAGGAAACTTGATATTTAGACACCCTAATCCAAGCTTCCCTACATCTCATAGTGATCTAGGGTATGATAGTGAATTGCCACTTGACCTTAGATCCTTCTTGAATTTATAGGGTGAAAGGAGGATTCAAACATCTAAACACTTAAAAACTAGACAATCCCAATTTTACCCTAAACATTTTGGTGAACCCATGTTTTTGGACTTAAATTGCAACTTACTGAGTGTGTGTCTTTAGATTTGGATTGATTTCAATCAATCATATAGTCTTTCATTTTATTGCATTAAGAAAAATTCAAAAAAATTGAAAATGTTGAAAAATTCCAAAAATTGCATTGTTTGGTTTACTAAATTGCATCAATTCTTTATAAATTTTCCTAATTCATGATTTTTGCATCAGATCTAATATAAACTATAGAAAAATACAAAAATTCAGAAATTTGCATTGCATTTTCAACATTAATTTCCTAAGCTTTTGTAGAAAATTTGACAATTTTCATATAACCTAGTAATTCCAAAATCTAGGGTTAGTAGGCAAAATCTTCTTTAAGATTTTTCTACTGATTTGGAGACTCATTTAAATTTGCATTTGGCTGTAGTCTTGAATTTTGGTGTAAATGTACATTTAGATTTAAAATATTTGCATTTTTGCATAGAAAATTTCAACAAAAATCTAGCAATTTTCATGCATTTTCATTAGAATTGCATTGGCATTTTGCATATTAGGGCTTTAAAATAATTTTCAGATCTGAGTACACTTCATTTTCATCATAAAACAGACTTCAAATATTCACATAGCATTTTGTCCCAAGATCTCAAACCTAGGGCTTAAAAAAATGATTTTCACTAAAATTGGCCTTATCGACTCTCTAAACTTGCACCATAGGCATGTTGTGAATGATATTTTTGCATTAATTGGCTGTTATTAGAGTAATCATTTTCTTCCACTCCTAAAAATATTCACAACACCTTTTTAACGGGCTCTTGTATTGAAAATTCGGTGAAAAACTACATATTTTGGCTATTTTTGCCTTAGGGTTTGACCTAGTTTACACTCCAAGCGTGTTGTGAAAAATTTTATGGATTGAGGTGATTGATATCATTGATTTTATTTTCTGCACCTCCTAAAATTATGTTGGAAACAAGGTGGATAACTGAGAGGGGGGATGAATCAGTTATCCAATTATTTAACTTTCTTTTCCTCTTAACAATTAGTGCAGTATCAAAACATATAAGCATACATGAACATAAGAGCAGAAAAGAAATTAACACACATAACACAAGGATTTTTATGTGGAAAACCCTGTTAAGGGAAAAACCACGGAGTGACTAACCCAAGATTGTATTCTCTATTAAAAGAATAGAAGTACAAAATGGCACTTGCCAATTAGGGCTCATTGCCTGAGCACATTGCTCACAAGAGGCTCACCGCCTACAAGAGACTCACTGCCTACAAGGTATATAGAAAGTAACTAGGTGTTTGAACTAATCAAAGGCATCCACATATGCTGAGGTTCAGTTCTGGTTAGGCTCAATATACTGATCTACTGCACTTCATTCTTCCTCTGCTTTAGTGCTATTGTTCTATCACATACTAGACTTGTTTTAGTACTTCCACACTTATCTCTGCCTTTCTTCACACATTATCACACAACACACACACCTTCATACTGAAATCCATCTGGTATATATATCCACACCAAGGATTTCAACATCTTTCTAGTCGGCAAATGAAATACTTAAGATATTTACAAAACACTAATCTGTCGGCTAAATCCATGCTTAATATGTGATACATATCAAATTCATAGACATAGAAGTCATCAGTCATGTTGGCCAGCCATGAATGATCCCTCAAGAAGCTTGATCACCATTAATTTATCATCCAGATTAAGGTCTGATGCTCTGTCGGTTAGTTCTTCATCAGTCTGCTTTTCCTGTCAGGAACCCAACACTTAGGTGCTCATATCTTTTCACTTTTTCATCACCGAAGGCTCAATCTCTAGAATGTGGTAGTCATGGTACTCCTCTTGACTTCTCCAAGTCCACACTTTGCTGAGATACTTCCTCTGAGAGATCCAAACCTGATTGTCAGACCTTTCTGCATGCTCTCTTCTTGTTCACCAGACCAAAACACTCTTCAATCAGACTTCTGGTATAGACATACTATGTGCTGCGGGTGTGTGGAATAGACTTTGTCGCCATCAATGACAACAATCAAGAAGCCACATAGTGTCTCTTGCCAACAATCTCCCCCTTTGGCATTGATGGCAACACTTAGTGAAAAATGAATAAGTGTTATAACAAACTCCCCCTTAGTTGATGCTCTATCTTATGTACACTTTTACCAAAGCTCCCCCTTAGCTGGATTCCACATTTTTCACTACTCCTCACTCCCCCTTTGACATCAATTGCAAAGGGTGGAATCTGCACACCAAAATTTGCAAAAAGTAACCTATACATAGCCACATATATACAAGTTATACTTACATAAATTTAAGTATATCCACAAAAGTGGTTTTCAGCTGGACAAATTCTATTGCCCAACTCTGCTTCATCCCGTACAAAATGGAGATGTGACCACTTAACAAAAATGCAAAAGCTTCTTCCCTCTTTATGTCTACGAGATCACTGGTCTGGGCTATGGTCTGAGCATTAGTTAGGGCCTCATGCATTGCCTCTAACTTAGAGATAATTATCCCTCTTAGTTCACTCATTCTTCTTATTTTATTCTTCTTCTCCTTCGCAAGCTGCTTTATCTCATTTATAGTGGCAATAGCCTGGCACTCTTGATTCATTATAGATGAGGTGAGAGGATCAAAATTCTGAGATAAACTTGATAGTTTACTCTCTTATTCTTCCACCTTCTTTGCAATGTCTATTGTCACTGTGGACCAAGATAAACAAAATTTGTATAATTCTCTGCCATCTTTAAGAGCATTTTCTAGGCTCTTTACCCAATATCTAGATTTCTCCTATCATTTGATATGAGTCCCTATACTTTGGAGAATCTCTTACCCAAAAACTCTTTCCGGACCTTTTCTTCTGCCAATTTCTCTAAGGAATCAAAATGAGTGTTGACAAAGTTTATCAGAGATTTAAGATTACTGGATGGAGAGGCAAAATAATTTTTTTGGAAGGATGGAATGATCTTCTCCAACATTCCTAAAGCAATCTCTATCAGCTCACAATCTTCCATGTGAGACTTCAGGAGTTTTTCTTTTGCCTTGGCTTGGGCAAAAGATGCTATCTTCATTGTCTGAACCAGAGAAAGGGAATCAAAATTGAGTGGTACTTGGAATAGTTTCAGTTCATCAATCTCCATCATTTCCTTGGTCAAGAAATTCTTCACTACTTCTGTAGTGTCTCTTGCTAGAGACTTCTTTCCTCTTGCAGCCTCAAAGGTGTCATCAGAGATCTTCTCTATTTATTCTTCTTCTCTTCCCTTTTTCTCCTCTTCTTGACTTACCTTCTCCTCTTTTCTTCCTTCTCCTTCTGTTCCAGAGTCTAGAGGGGGATCCAAAAGAGATATTTTCTTCTTCATGGACTTCCTCTTCTAGAACAGAGGAATCTAAGTTCTCAGTCCTCTCCTCACCTATCTCCTTTGACTCTTCTACAATTTTCTCAGTAGAGTCTTCCTTTGATGCACTTAATCCTTGGACATCCATGGCAGAAGGTTCGTCACTTATGTCCTCTATAATAGGAAGATTGAATCTTATATATGCATTCTGGAGGATGTCTTCAGTCTCTTTTTCCACCTGATCAGTCTCTCTGAGGATGAGTTTGTTCATTCTTTCTTTGCTCTAGAACTCATCCTTGCAATCCTTGAAGATCATGTTCATTTGTTTTGGAGTGATGGAAGGATAGAGCTGAATAGCTATCTATTCCCAAATCTCCAAATCCTTTTTCTTAGCATTGTCTTTTCTGAGTTCAAGTACTTTCTCTGAACTCTTGGGGATTAGAGAGATGATTTCAATGAATGCTTTATTATAAATGTTTAAGTACTTAACTGTAGCTTCTTCCAAGATCCTTTTGTCTGTGTCACTATACTCATCATAGAATTCTGTCATTGGTTATAGATTACCATCCACGGTAACTACCTTGATGACATCATCAATGGAGAGAGTAGGCCTTTTAGTAAATTCTTCTGCCTCGTTTTCCTTGTTTGCACTAGCAGAGGATTCACCTGATGATTTCTTCTTCTTCCTCATTTTCTTAATTTCCTCATTGGTCTTAGTTTCTTCATCATCCTTCTAGCTTGTATAGGACCTTGTGGCCTTGGTTTTTGTTCTCTTTTCTCCCTTACTAGATGTCTTGGCTTCCGGTTTGGAGGATCTTGAGCTCTTAGAAGTGGCAAGTGTAGAGGAGGATCTAGTCCGGGAGGGGACTTGCACCAGATCACTTTCTTTTTCTACTTCTTATCTCTCTTTCTCTGCTCTTTCTACTTTCTCTCTATTTGCATCAACTGCCTCTTTCAAAATGCCATATCTTTTGGCAACTTCCTCTACTTCTCTTCTCACTTTTCTTTTCATCTTCAGCTGTCTTAGGTCAACATGAATTTTCACACTCAGTTCTTAAAAGGTTCCAAACCTTTCTGCCCCAGGGTCCTTAGGCTAACTCAGCAGGTGTTGGATATGCAGTTCAAGGATTTTCTCATCTACCTCATAGCCCATTGGCATAATCTAGAATGTTCTAGGTTCTACTGCCTCCATTAGGCATTGATCAGTGTCTACCATGAAGCACACTGTATCCTTATATTTTTCAACTATTGTCTGAGGAATTCTTTCTCTGGCTTGCATCATACCTTGGAAGTTCTTGAAATACCCCCAGAGTGCTTTACTTTGAGCCTTGGCATCACCAAGCCCATACATATAATCTCTGATTTGTGTGGCAACCGGTCTATCATTTTGCCATACCCAACCACTGGATCCGGGTAGCTCTTTCATATAGTAAAAGAAGAGACATAGTATCAAGCCACCATACTTAAATGGGTTCTTCTTATCCTTCTTTATTTTCTGTAAATTTTCTAATAGTTGGTTTAGGAGAAGCTCACAAAGATCATAATCAGCATTTTCTCTTAGCATTTGATAAGTAGTGTAGATTGCTATTCTGGACATAGAATTCTCCCTGTTGGATTGATATATTTTATAACTGATTATCATAGAAGCAAATTTGATATCTGGATCTATGATATCCTCTATTGTCATTGCTCTTGTTTCAAATTTTAATCTGGTAGCCTCACTTACAGTTTGGTTCTTAACTAATTTAAGAGCAGGCAACCCACCAGATGAGTGCAAACCAGTTACTGCCCTGATTGCATCCTTGGTTATCTTGAAGGGCTTCAACAACCACATGAAGTTATCATGTATTCTACTAAGAACATACGAGATCCATTCATCTTCTGCAAAACAAGGGAAGTGGATGTAATGTCCAAAATGATTGTCCTAGATGGCCTTGTATTGAGGTTTAAGTTCAAATGTTTCATCCATTAATTGCTTGTGATAGATATCCATCAGTTTGGACTCCCCAAATTCCTCAATATTTGTATGTATGTGTACCCTAACATCTTCTACATGCAGAACCCCATGCGGAATGCTAGAGAATGCACCTAGGGGATCAACTTCTAGGGATTTGTAAGGATGTTTCTTGAACTTAGGGCGTGGCTTATCAGTGATCTTAACAATATTTGGAGTAGCCATCTTCCAAAAGATTCAAAGAGAGGTATTCAAGAGTGAAAATACCTTTTTATGCTTCTAGGGTTCACGATAAGAGCTGAAAAGATCACTGGTTGAATCAAATTCTATGGTTGATCTTTGAGAGGGTTGAAGCAATCTTGTTGTAGAGCTCTTTCTTTCTTCTTCTCAAATGCAAATGTGCAAATGATGAACAAAAGAACCCTTATATTTCTGCGCAAACCCTAAATTCATATTGCAATAAATGCACACCTTAAGTCATTATGGTTCCCTTGTTCTGACCTTGTTCTAAGAGAGATCCTTTTGAATCACTGAGATACACTTAGAATTATTCTTGGTGATAATTGACAATCTATCTTCCTTTCTCCAATCATTCCATTTATCCGCAGATCAAGATATTTCAATTTTGAATCATACTGGATCTAACTATGAAAATCCTTCTTTTACTGGATGACTGTTAAACTGGATCAATCTTGAATGATTAACCTCTTCAAAACTCCTTACCGATGTTTTATCTTCAATTTTTCTTCTCTTGAATTTTTTAGGTGAATTTCATAACCCTTGATTCCATTTCATGTCTTACCATAATGATCTCTTTTGATAGCTTCTCACATAGCTTGTTTTTCTCATTTAGATCTTCATTAGTATCATTGGCTTCACTTTGACTTGCTAATTGTTGAAGAAGTTCCTTTCTCTTTTTCACAGAGATACTCAATTTTTCTTTTAGTTCATTTATGAATTCATCAACTTGTTTGAGTCTTTCCCTCAGGTAATTGACTTTAGAGTGAGATTGCTCAAGATCATCTAGGGCAGACTGAAGTTGTTCCCTCATACCATACATATCCATTGAGATTCCTAGATCTTCCTCAAGCTATTAGGCTCTTTTTGGAGGAACTTAGCTCTGATACCAATTATTGGAAACAAGGTGGATAACTAAGAGGGGGGGCTGAATCAGTTATCTAATTATTTAACTTTCTTTTCCTCTTAACAATTAGTGCAGTATCAAAACATATAAGCATACAAGAACATAAGAGTAGAAAAGAAATTAACACAGATAACACAAGGATTTTTACGTGGAAAACCTTGTTAAGGGAAAAACCATGGGGTGACTAACCTGAGATTGTATTCTCTGTTAAAAGAATAGAAGTACAAAATGGCACTTGCCAATTAGGGCTCACTGCCTGAGCACACTGCTCACAAGAGGCTCACTGCCTATAAGAGACTATCTACAAGTTATATAGAATGTAACCAGGTGTTTGAACTGATCAGAGGCATCCACATATGCTGAGGTTTAGTTCCAGTTAGTCTCAATATACTGATCTACTGCACTTCATTCTTCCTCTGCTTTAGTGCTGCTGTTCTGTCACATACTGGACTTGTTTTACTACTTCCACACTTATCTCTACCTTTCTTCACACATTATCACACCACACACACCTTCATACCAAAATCTATCTGGTATATATATCTGTACCAAGGATTTCAACATCTTTCTAGTCGGCAGATGAAATACTTAAGATATTTACAAAACACTGATTTGTCGGCTGAATCCATGCTTAATATGTGATGCATATCAAATTCATAGACATAGAAGTCATCAATCATGTTAGACAACCATGAATGATCCCTCAAGAAGCTTGATCACCATAAATTTATCATCCAGATTAAGGTCTGATGCTCTGCCAGTTAGTTCTTGTTCAGTCTCCTCTGCCTGTCAGGAATCCAACACTTAGGTGCTCATATCTTTTCACTTTTTCATCACCGGAGGCTCAATCTCTAGAATGTGGAAGTCATGGTACTCCTCTTGACTTCCCCAAATCTTCACTTTGCTGAGCTACTTCCTCTAAGAGATGTGGACCTGATTGTCAGACCTTGCTGCATGCTCTATTTTTGTTCACCGGACCAAAACACTCTTCAATCAAACTTCTGGTATAGATATACTATGTGCTATGGATTTGTGGAATAGACTTTGTTTCCATCATTGACAATAATCAAGAAGCCACATAGTGTCTATTTCCAACAAATTCATTACAACACCTTTTTTTCTAGGTCTTGAAATTGAAAAACCGTGAAAAGTAGCCTATTTTTGCTATATTTTCACTGAGGGTTTTACCTTAAGTGGCATTAAAAGTGTGTTGTGTTGGGCATTTTTTCATTAAGTGGCTATTATTACTGATATAATTTTCTATCCATCATCACTTTCCTCACAACACCCTTGGTCATGTCCTTTTGCATTGAGTTTTGGTGAAAAAAAAAGTGCCTATTTTGACATATTTTCACTATATTTTGACTTGGCATTATCTTTGATTTGCATCAAGAGTGTGTTGTGAAGGATTTTATGGCTGTATTGGACTGAAAATGGACTTATCATTTGCTACCCCTGATAAAAATCCTTACAACACCTTTTCTTTCATATATTTGCATTGAAAAAGTAAAAAAAAAAAAACATTTTAGGTCATTTTTGCATATAAGTTTGCATTGGTCTTTTCCATACTTTTGAGAAAGCTTTTAAAATCTAATTTTGCATCTCATTATGGCCTCTTCATGTTATTCATCTCTAAAATCTTTGCATGAGTATATCCTAGATTTTGAAAATTTCTCTAATTTCACTAATGAGAATCCTGATGTTCTAGAGCACATAGCTTCTGCAAGTGGTATTGATGCTTCTATATGCTCTACATATGAGCTGCAATTGATACACATGATTTTAATAGCTTCAAACTATTCATAGGAGCATATCCTTTGATATTAGAATATTTAACTAAATTCATCTCTAAGAATACTCATGAGAAAGATGAGAGTGAAAAGCCTTTTTCTGCCACAAAGTATGATGATGATGATGATGTACCTTCCCCTAATCCCATTTCTCTCCTTGACCAAGATGTAGCATTAGTGGATGAGAAAAGGTCTCTCACATTAAATACTTTAGGGATGGATATTGGGAGCAATCGAGAGGGAAACAATGTCAATTCAATAATTGTTAATACACTTCGTAGCAATATTCCAAAAATGATTGTCTGAGGGACACTTAGTGCACCCTTGCTTAAAACTAATGATTACTATCCAAGGTGCTCAACAACCACCTAGACCTCTCGATTACATTTATGATCATACAAAATAAATTGCTCAACCAAGTCAAGGTGTTCAAAATGCATTACAACAACCACACCACAATGTGATTTCTCACACATACAACACTCGTAATAACAAGCAGAGTAAGAAAGCACCACATGTACCTATCTCTCTTCCATGTTCTCAACCTATGCTCCCTCCATCAATTCACCTTACTCATAAAACTAGTGAAGAGTATGATCTTGTCAAACAACTTCATGCTACTTCGGCTAAGATCTATCTTTGGGATTTAATACAAACATCACCTACATACCATGGAATTCTCCAAGAAGCTTTACAAAAGGTGATGGTGCCACCTACTACAAAGCCTAATGATGTAGCAGCTATATTAGATAGTATGCATACGATAAAAATAGATATTCTCTTTCAACCACATGAATTACCATCAGTCGAAGTTCAAAACCAATATGATCCTCTCGTTATCTTCATCACAATAAACAAATCATTGGTTAAGAGAGTTATGATTGATAATGGATCAACTCTTAATGTTTGTGGCATTGACTTATTACATGAGATTAAAGCTGACACATCACAAATCAACCCAGACAACACTAGCATTTGTGGAATTGATAATGTTGGATGACAAACCATGGGCACTATAAATCTACTATACAGGTAGGACCTGTGATGGTGCCTAGCCTAATTCACGTCATGCCTTTTTCTTTATCTTACAACATGATTCTTAGGAGACCTTGGATTCATGCATTGGGGGCAGTCCATTCCACCCTGCATCATTCAATCAAATTTATATTCAAAGGTAAACTTCATACTATTCATACTGATCCTGAACTAGATAACTGTTTACATATTGAAAAACAAAAACCGATTCACAACCATAGAGGCTTAAACAACTTGCGAGATGATCCATCAATGAATAATGTTATGTAAGACTCCAGAACATCAAATGCACTCTTTGGTGATGATTGGGGCCCATTAGATTGTAATCCTTGTAGTATGGGGGAATATAAAATTAATAGCCTTGACAAGTCAAAAATCTCACCTAAGAACTCTTTTAAAACACCTAAGAAACCTAAAGTCCCCTTGGTCAAAAATAAAAATAATACTCTCACTTATAACACAAATTACGAGACCTATGAGGCTTTACCATCATCTAAGGAAATGACATCCCTTTATGGTCGAGGATTTAAAATCCTTTATAACAATTGTGAATATGTAGGTAAGGGATGTGGTGTAAATCAACAAGGGATTCGAGTATCTATAGAAGCTGCTTCACCACATTACTCAAGTGGCATTGGATATAATCCTTTTAAAGAAAAGAAAGCTTCCCATCGTCCTAAACTTAATGTTAATTCACCACGATCTAAACAACATGACATATATGTATGTTCTTAACAATGGTACCGTAATAGGTAAGTATCTCTAACCCTTCACCTCTCTCATGATGTGCTTCCCCCATGATGTGTTATGTTTTGTTTAGGCCTCCTAGGATGACCCCTGATTCTCCTATAAGGTCCAAGACACCAGGAGACCGCCTATGTTGTGACCTTCTATTTGTATCATCATTCTTCTAAATTGATCTCTCTAATTTCATTGTTGATTGTTGTGTCTTACGGACATAGCGTCGCAGTGCGAACCCTCCTATGTGACTATCCCTAAGACACTTGTTTCTCCTCTCTGATTTATTGTTTCCCTTCCTCTAGTGTTTCCACATAGTGGGTGGATGATGACAAACATTTATACTGATGCGGACCTAGTGTCCCTTTCAAGAGAAATCAAAAAATTAACTTAGTTCCTAATATGACGATGGGGTTGTATATTTTATCTTACGCTTGGCTAGTGGAAGCACTCGTTCTTTCTGCGTAGTGACTTTCATGATGTTTCTATCACATTTACAAACCTTAACAATACTACTACTCTATACACCTTTGTTTGTCTTTGAATCTAGCCTTGGCGGTACTCAATTCAGAGAGCTTCGTGATATAGCCCCATGATTATCCTTGAACTCTGAATTCATTATATGACCTTCACTCTTTGTGTGGTTAATCATATGCATTGATGTTGTTTATCATGATGTTGTAGACACTAACATGTTTCTTGTAGGGATGTGTTTGTGGGAACATTTGGCGATCGTAAAGTACATGTCACCTCCAGGGGGCATAGGCTTTGCGAAAGTCAGTATTCCCTTGTGTGTTTTCTTCCTACCTTAACATGCTTGATATCGATGCATGATATCAACCAACTTAAGGTGGGAGCATATAAGGTAAGCTATCTATTATATATGTTAGCAATGTGTTTGTCCTCAGGTGCAAAGACCTGCGTGATGAGTGCATTATGCATTCTGAGTTTGTTTACAATCAATCAATCAATCATGTAAGCTCTCTATAGAGGCAAGATATAATGTATATCCTTTTCATCTTTAGCCCTCTGTGGAGGCGGGGATGGTGTATTTCTCAGAACATATTACATCATCCTGTCATTTTCAAAAGTCTTCTATGGAGGCAGGGAGCCATTCTATGACTAACTCAACCCTTAAGTGTATCTTTAGCAATTGTTGTGGTGAAGCACAATCATCAGTGTGTTCTTGTAATGTGCCTGAGATGGTGATGAGCCTAGAAATAGGGAACACACCATCGCTTGTTTACCATGTTTTCTCCGTGTCTTCAAGTGTGTGTGTTTTGGCATGTTCGCTTAGTTTAGCATGTTTGTTGCCCCATATGCAGAATAAAGACTAGTGCCTTAGGGTTGTGCTTCTTGCATTTTAGGAGGTTTTTCATGTCTTACATGTGTGTTGCCCCATATATACAAAGACCTGCACAATGAGTGTATCATGTATTATGGGAGGCTTGTTTACTTTTTAGTACTTGCATTTGCATTTCATATATATGAGAAAAAGAAAAAGAAAAGAAATCATGCCTATCTTCCATGCATTAATGTGTCTTCTATGCATTGATTGTCTTCTCCATGTTTTACATGACTATAACTATTTTCTCTATGTTTTGCATGCTTGTTACTGTCTTCTATGTGATTGGTATGTCTTCTCCGTGCTTGATGTGTTTGTTGTGTTTGTGACCTTACTTTAATGCATGTATTGGCCTTGTGTTTATACATACATTAAAGTGGGGGCTAAATGTAATGTCAGAAAATGTCCCCCTTGGGGGATTTTCCCTCATAAGGTTAGCTCCCGGGTCTTTTGCATGCATTTAGGACATCTTACTTCATAATTTGACATCCCGATGGAATGAGCCCTAGGTAACATGACAAATGGGACCTAGGAGGACACCTTGAGCTTAACCCTACCCAAAATAGTGGGGGAGGACTTGGGCGCCTGCACCCTAGTCCTACCCTATTTGGGAATAGTCCCAATTTTTGGGTGTCAGTTTATGACCATTATTTGGGTCCTATGCTAACATGACGACTTTGAATTACAAAAAACTTGGTGGGAGTGTTTCTAGTTGCATATAATGTTTAGGCATTCATTTGTAAACTAGATGGCGATTGTGATGTTTAAGTGTTTTCAAGGTGATTCAAGGCTTTCATTGTGTTTCAAGAGTAGAATTGTGTGGTTTATGTGTTTGTGTTTGCAAATTTGAGAATCCATTTCATCATGGAATGAAGAGCATCTTCCTCCCATGATATCTTCACTACAAGGTGACATTATATTGTATTTTCATCATCATTTCCTTTGGTGTTTACCTCTGCCTCTCAAGGGCATGCACTCTTTATCTAACAACGGTGTTTGGAGACTTAAGTGTCCTCCAAGGCTCGATTGAGGAAAGCCTCTAAACACCACAACCCCCTCCCAAAGTTTTCATGGAGCTGGGAAAAGTGAAGTTGTAGGAAGGCATCTTAAAGTGTCAAAATTGCAGAACAGAAGGAAAAACAACACCCTGGGCTTGGGTGCCTGCTCGTTAGTCCTCCAACATCCATGACGGGAAAATATCCAAGATAGCAGGGAAGAGTTACAGACGAAGTTTCTAGATCCAGACAAAGCACAAGGCATTGGACTTGGATGCCCACTCCTTTGTCCCCAACTTTTTTGCCTCAAAACCCTAAAAATAGGTACTCTGTGATTTGATATTTTACTTCCATTTGCAAGAGCTTTTTCTATTATTCTTCTATTTATAGACATATTTGTGAAATTAGGGTTTTAATGGTTAATTGAGCATAAGAGAAGGAAACTTAATAATTAAACACCCTAATTCAAGCTTCCCTACATCTCACAATGATCTAGGGTATGGTAGTGAATTTCCACTCGAACCTAGATCCTTGAATGTATAGGGTGAAAGGAGGATTCAAACATCTAAACACTTAAAAACTAGGCAATCCCAATTTTACCCAAAACATGTATATCATATACATGCACTTTTCTCTTTGATGTCTCACATACATGCATGATAAGTCCTAATGCACTTTAGCAATTTCTCTCTCTTACTTTTTGTATATTTAGCTTTGTTTATCCTTATGTATATCTTATACAATCATCAAAATATACAAAATCGGACTCCTGCAGGTTTATAAAACATGTTGGAATTAGTTTCAAGTCTGGCTTTGTATCTAAGTCTTTTATATCACCCTTTTGTATATCGCACTTATGTATCTTAAACATACAGATGTGGATGCCACCCAAAGTATACAATGTTCAAACCTTTAATTCCATCAGCTTTTTTATATAATTCCTTTGTATATCCTCATGTATATCATATACATGCACTTATACAAATATCTACGATGTTGATTCTCAAACCTTTGTTATGAATGACTACACTATATTCATTATTTAATCCCAGATTCAAATCTGCAAATGCATCTTTCACCTTTTGTATTTCTAACGCATGCATCTAAATAAACTAACACGAATCTCACTAAAAATTTATTTTGTTTAACTTTATGGATCACGTCTAGTTTTGCATATGTAAAGAAAATACATGCAGTTATACATACAACAATACATACAAAGATGAGCATTCACATTCATTTTCTAAACTCAATTGAATTTTACCCTCAGGTGTAGATCTGCATTTGTATCAAAAGTGTATTAAAAACAATGTATTTATCATACAAATGAGATGACTCTGACCTTATACATCATTTTGAATTTATCTTTGACATTCACCTTTGTATATTTTGAATTTGTATTTCTAATAGATAGTTGTAATATACAAATACAAACTACCTATTTTTGTGTTTATACAATTCACTTTGACATGTCGTCAAGTCTAGACTTGCATAAGTTTGTTTTAAACCACTAACTATAAGTAATTTAAAACATGATGAATATAATGACCTGACAACCAAATGCATAAAAGATACATACAAATAACAATGTCTATCAGATACACATTGACCAACGCTAGTCCAACATTGACTTTTCACATAAACAGACATAACTCTCAAAATGCGTAGAATTTTCAAATGGTTCAAAAGACAACCCTAGATGATTCTATTGATAACAACCATTAATCACCAAACATTGCAACTTAAATTTCAAGCCCCAAGGACATTTCACCAATACCACCAAGCAGGCAAAACCACACAAACCAAAAGGAAAAGCCATAGTAGGGGTCCTCATTTTGCTAAAGGGTATATTGGGGCATGTTGTGAGCATCACAACACTATTATTGGTGTTCACTAGGGATTTCCTTCTTTATTTTTTTAGATGGTGTGGTCTAGGATGGTTGGTGGTCATGGTTTTGTCTCTGTAGTCATTTATGCTAGTAGGCCAGTATACCTGTCCATTTTGTAAGTTTTATAAATATGTTTTGGTTGATCATTTTTTGAGATCCTCCATCCTCTTTCTGTAATCAAACTTTTATTACTATAAGTTTAGGTGCTTGCCACCTTTTGATTAAAAAAATAATGAGCTATGAAACATTGCCACCCCAAATAGTAGTCTAACTCTACTACAATCTTATTACATAAGCCTATGACAATACATTAGTATCCTATGATCATACTTGTTAATGGGATATTGAACAATCCCAAATATTCTCACTTTGGAGATTTTTGTAGCTAAATAACATACCAACAATAGAAGGTTCCTTATAAATGTGCAAGTATCCAAAGTGAAATGAACATACTAACAAGAGTATCATATGACTTTTCTAAAATCTTTTGTATATAATATCATTAAATTTTTAGAACTTATAAATGTAAGAGGATGTGGAAGATGATAAAATATACTTGAGTTCTTTAGGCACAAGAAATTTCATTCCACATTTCTTTAAATGACTACGTATATCCATAAAAAGGAAAATTAGTCAAGTGTACTTTTTTTAATAGTAGGTAGAAGTGCCTCTCAAAAAGTGTATAGAATTTCATCGTCATCAATATGATGTTTGAGATTGCCACATAAATTGAGTGTACTCAAGAGAAGTGTATAGAATTTCATCATCATTAGTATAATGTTTGAGATTACCATTTAAGAATTAGAAAAAAATACTACAATAATAATAAGCTCATTATCCATTTGGGAACATCTAAGTAAATCATTCAAATTTGTTTATAAGCCCATATAACAATGAAATTATTTCAAGAAATATGTCACTAGATAATGAAAATAGGATGATCCCTTAACGTTAATGAAAATAACATAGATACGATTTCATATGTTAAATCTATATATGTTGTGGAAGATTGTAAATGAACACTAGGATTCTTTTTCTTAATATTAACTAAAATCAAGGTGCCACAAAATATATTGACATGATAAGGCTTAGCTCATTTATAGCCTCTTCATTAGATACAATATTTGATAGGATAGAAGGCTAAAACCGTATAGTAAAATTGTAAGTCATGTAATAGTGTGAGAGAAATGAAATCTAAAACCCTAATAAGATAGAAGGAAGAAAACCTAGAGTAGAATTATAGGGCATATAGGAGTGTTAAATTAGCCAAGCAATTTTTGGTAAACTACCTTTACGTTAATCAAATATATACAACAAATAAAAAGCACAAATTTACCTAAACACAAATGTTTGAACTAATAATTGTAATAATTACATGAGGATTAAATAAGAGGATAGAATATAGTTTTAGGATCAATTGTGAATAAATAATGTTGATATTATTTTAAATCACTTTACTTCTATCAAATAATTTATTGCCTCAACAAAATAGATGTCTCAATGTTTGTACTTATCTCAAAAACTTTATGGCCCAATTTGAGCCTTGTAAGTTTGATCCTAACTACCACAAGATTGATTTGTAATTATAAATATTACTAGACAAAATATCTTATTTCTACATCTATATTAAAAATTTGGAAAATATATTCTTTAAAATAATTATTATTTCAATATGATAATTTCAAAATAAATGTCTTTAAAATAACATCTATATAATTATATTTAAAATGGTCTAACTAATAATCAGAGGTAGCAATGATGTATAAAGAAGACATCCAAAATGTAAACTTTGGGCACCAGAGTTGGAGTAAAGATGAATGACAACATCCATAGAGAGTATGCAGAATTTCAAGCTAGCTACTGCAGACTGTACCAGGTAGATTGGTCAAAGAATCAAGACCAAAGGTTCAGGGAGATCACTTCTTCGAACTTATATGGGAACAACAAAGCTCTTGAACTATATCATCCCCCAGAGACAACTAAAAATGTTGAATCTTTCAAAATTAGTGACAACAGGGACTGTGTGAGGGGACAAGACAATATGGTGCAGGAGAAACAAAACAAAGTCAAGGAATAGTTCATTAAGACTAACCTGGAATATGATGGCATAGACTTAGATGAGACCATTGATGAAGAAGATTGATAGACATCTACTCCAAAATAGGGCAAAGTGATAGAGACCTTTGAGAACCTTAAAAAGATTGGAGGAGACTATACCTACCAAAATGTAGTGCAGGACAGAAATGAAAAACTTAATACAAATGGGTTTGAAGCAATGGAACAATAGTAGCTTCTAGATAAGTTTTAATATAATAGTGTCAATTACATATTGGTTTTGAACTTATATATACAGTACCTTGTATATGTAACCATTGCTTTTTGAGTAGTACTTCTCTTTGAACCTATTATTAAAGCATAATATTATAATAGGTTCCTTTTTGGATTGTAATCTATATATGGACTAATTTATGGTGGTCACCTTGATCACCTTATGATGTAATCTTGTTTTGATTAATATAATTGTGAAATATCTTCAATCCAAAACTAATAATTAGAGGTTCCAAAACTAATAATCTGAGTGTAAGATCAGAAAATGTCCCCTTGGGGGCTTTTCCCTCATAAGGTTTAGCTCCTGGGTCTTTAGTATGCATTTAGGACATCTTAGTTCATATTTTGGGATCCCGATGGATTGAGACCTAGGTTCCATGGCAAATTGGACCTACATGGACCCCTTGAGTTGTACCCTACCCAAAAATAAGGGGGAGGACTTGGGTGCCCGTGCCCTAGTCCTACCCTATTTTGGGGCAACCCTAATTTCTAGGTGTCGGTTTATGACCAATATTTGGCCTTTTTGCCAACATGGTAAGTTTTGATTTTTAAAATCTTAGCGGGAGTTCTTGTAGTTGCATATATAAGGATGCTTAGGCATTCATTTAGAAACTAGATGGCAATTGTGATGTTCAAGTGTTCTCAAGGAGATTTAAGGCTTCCTATTGTGTTGTAGGAGCATGCTTGTGTGTTTTGTGTGTTGATGTTTGTAGATTTGAGCATTAATTTCCTCATGGCATGAAGAGCATCTTCCTCCCATGAGAGATTCACTACAAGGTGACATAATATTGTGTTTTCATTATTCATTCCTTTGGTTTTTGCCTCTGCCTCACAAGGTCATGCACTTTTTTATCTGACAACGATGTTCAGAGACTTAAGTGTCCTTTGGGGCTTGACTGAGGCAAGTCTCTAAACACCACAACCCCCAAACCAAGTCTTATGATTGCAAGTTACAGGTGTCACATTTGGAAAAAGTGGAGTTACAAGAAGGATTGGTAGGCATCAAGGATTCAGGATCTAAAGAAAAGAAGGACATAGGAGCACTTCCAAGACTTGGGTGCTCGCTCTAGTGTCCTCTGCATCTAAGTTTTAGAAAATAGAAGTTACATGGCTGATCAGTGTCGGAAGGAGGTCTGGATCCCACAAAGAAACTGGTACCTTGGACTTGGGTGCCCGCTCTAGTGTCCCCGACTGTTCCGCTTTGGAACCCCAAAAAGCAGGTATTCTGTAATTTGGTATTTTACTCCTGTCTGTAAGAGCTTTTTTTGTCATTCATCAATTTGTTGTCATATTTGCATAATTAGGGTTTTAATGGATAATTGGACATGGGAGAAGGAAAATTAATAATTAAATTCCCTAATCTAAGTGTCCCTACATCTTCAAGTGACCTAGGGTATGATAGTGCTCGTCACTCGACCCTAGATCCTTGAATGTAAGGTGGAAAGGAGGATTTAAACATCTAAAATCTAGAACATTAACAAATCTAATTTTTCCCCTAAACATTTTGGTGAACCCGTGTTTTTGGACTTAAATTGCAATGTGTTGAGTGTTTATCTTTAGATTTGGATTTCATTCATTCATCCATATAGTCATTCATTTTATTGCATTGAGAAAAATTCAAAAAAATTGAAAAATTTGGAAAATACAAAAAAATTGCATTGTTTGGCTTACTAAATTGCATCAATTCTTTCTAAATTTTCTTAATTCATGATTTTTGCATCAGATCTAATATAAACTGCAGAAAAATCTAAAAATTCAGAAATTTGTATTGCATTTTCATTAATAATTTGCTAGGTTTTTGTAGAAATTTTGACAATTTTGATATAACCTAGTAATTCCAAAATCTAGGGTTTGTAGGCAAAATATTTTCTCAGATTTTTCTAATAATTTTAGAGGCTAATTAAAATTTACATTTGGCTTTAGTATTAAATTTTAGTGTAAATTTGCATTTAGATTTAAAATTTTTGCATTTTTGCATAGAAAATTTCAACAAAAACTAGCAATTTTGATGCATTTTCATTAAATTTGCATGGGCATTTTGCATGTTCAAGCTTGAAAATAATTTTCAGATCTGAGAGTAATTCATTTTCATCATAAAATAGACTTCAAAAAATTCACATAGTATTTTGTCCCAAGATCTCAAAACTAGGGCTTCAAAAACAATGATTTTCACTAAATTTGGCCTTATTGACTCTCTAAACTTGCACCATAGGCATGTTGTGAAAAGTATTTTTACATTAATTTTCTTTTATCATGGTAATAATTTTCTTCCTCTCATAAAAAGATAGACAACACCCTTTTAACGGGCTCTTGTAGTGAAAGTTCGGTGAAAAACTACAATTTTTAGCTATTTTTGCCTTAGGGTTTGACCTAGTTTGCACTCCAAGCATGTTGTGACAAATTTTATGGATTGAGGTGACTGATATTATTCATATTATTTGCTTTACCTCCTAAAATTTTTTACAACACCTCTTTTTCTACGTCTTGGAATTGAAAAACCATGAAAATTTGCATATTTTGCTATATTTTCACTAGGGTTTTACCTTAAGTGGTACTAAAAGCATGTTGTGTTGGGTATTTTTGCATCAAGTGGCTGTTATTACTAATATTATTTTCTTTCCATCATTAGTTTCCTCACAACACCCTTTGTTATGCTCTTTTTCATTGAGTTTTGGTGAAAAAAGTGCCTATTTTGACATATTTTCACTATATTTTGACTTGGCATTATCTTGGACTTGCATCAAGAGTATGTTGAGAGTGATTATATTGCCATTTTGGACTGACATAAGACATATAACTTGCTTCCCTGCACTAAAATCCTTACAAGACCCTTTTGGTTCATTCAATTGCATTGAAAAATTATAGAAAAATCAGGCATTCTAGGCTAATTTTTTTTGCTCTTGTCTTTTGCACCAATTTTGAAAATCTTTCAAAATCTGATTTGGCATTGGTTTGAGCATAAAAACATGGCCTCTAATTAGAACAATAACAATAGGTTCCCTCCTAGACCTTACATGAAAAGAAAGGCTCCTAAACCTGAAATTATTTTCACACCTCATGATAGAACAACTGGTGATTCTGAAGGACCTCTTTACATCACTATGAAAATAATGGGAAATCTCATGAATGGAACTCTTATTGACCATAATTTCATGAATAATGTTTCCACCGAAGAATTCCTCTTTTCACATCAACTAATGCAAGGTTCTTATGACCTCTCGAACATGATGATTAAGACACATAAGGGAACCTTTATCAAGCCTTTAGGTAAGATATCATTGCTAGTAACATTATCCAGAAAACATGTCAAACAAGGGTTTGATGTTGTCTCTATTTCTAACCTCTTTCACATTAAATTGGGACATCCTTGGCTAAAAGAAATGAAAGATATTCCTTCAACAATACACCATTGTCTGAAATTCCTCTGGTTGGCCGTATAATCACTATCCCTCACAACAAGTATAAAACTTTGGTTTATAAAAAAATTTACAAGTTGAATTACTTTTGGGATAAAACTAAAGTACCTAGTCCTCCTACACAAGAAATGACAAATGATAAATGACCCGCATGTGAAGAGAACTTTAGACTAAAAGGACAAGGTCCCTATGCTAAGGTTCCTCCCTCAAAATCCTTACAGGGATCAGGAGGTCATTGTCAACAACAAAGTGTTCCACTGTGACAAATGAGATTTGATCCCAGTGCTTCATCTTCTAATTTGCACAAGCCTATGAAAGAGGATAGCCCTATCTTACAAGAGATAAGTGGTAAAAGAAAATGAAATAGAAAAGCAAGATAAAGAAGAAAAAGAAGACAAGCTTATGCTATAAACCTTGCCTCTCAACAAGAAAACATTGATCCCAACATTCAACCAAGCAATAATGATCCCAATGATGAACAAGATATGAATTTGGCTATGGTACCATATGTCCCACTATACTCCAACATTAGGGATTGGGAAGATGATGATGATTTGCTTATAGACAACTTCTAGCCCAAAAGGGACCCTACAGGTAAGTATCACTAACCCTTTATCTCTCTCATGATGTGCTTCCCCTGTGATGTGTTATGTGTTGTTTAGGCCTCCTAGAATGATATTAGATTATCTCATAAGGTTTGGGATACTAGGAGACAACCTCTGTTGTGACCTTCCTCTATTTGTATCATCATTCTTCTAAATTACTCTCTTTGAATTCATTGTTGAGTGTTGTGTCTTACAGACATATCGTTATGGTTGGTGACCTAGGGGCACCCTCCTACGTGACTATCCCTAAGATACTTGTTTCTCCTTTCTTATTTATTGTTTCCCTTCCTCAAAGTGTTTCCATCTAGCGGGCGGATGACGACAGATATTTATACTGATGCAGACCTACTGTCCCTTTCGAGAGAAATCAACAAATGGACTTAGTTCCTAATATGACGATGGGGTTATATATTTTATCTGACACTTGGCTAGTGGAAGCACTCGTGCTTTCTGCATAGTGAATTTTATGATGTTTCTATCGTATTTACAAACCTTAACAATACTGCTACTCTATGCACCTTTGTTTGCCTTTGAATCTAGCCTTGGAGGTACCCGATTTGGAGAGCTTTGTGATATAGCCCCATGGTTATCCTCTAACTCTAAATTCATTATATAGCCTTGGCTCTTTGTGTGGTTAATCATATGCATTGATGTTGTTGTTTATCATGATGTTGTAGACACTAACATGTTCCTTCCAAGGATGTGTTTGTAGGAACATTTGGCAATTGTAAAGTACATGTCACCTCTGAGGGGCATGGGCTTTGCAAAAGTTGGTGTTCCTTTATGAATTTTCTTCCTACCTTAATGTGCTTGATATTGATAGATGATATCAACCACCTTAAGGTGGGGGCATATATAAGGTAAGCCGTCTGTTGTAGATGTTAGCTATGTGCTTATCCTCAGGTACAGTCTAAAGACTTGCTCAATGAGTGCATCCTGCATCTTGAGTTTGTTTGCAATCAATCACTCAATCATGTAAGCCCTCTGCAAAGGTAGGATATCATGTATATCCTTTTTATCCTAAGCCCTCTATGGAAGTGAGATATCACGTCTATCCTTTTTATCCTAAGCCCTCTACGGAGGCAGGGATGGTGTATTTCTCAAAGCAGATTGCATTATCATGTCATTTTCAAAAGTCCTCTATGGAGGCAGGGAGTCATTCTGTGAATAAATAAACACTTAATCATGCCTTCGTTGATTATTGTGGTGAAGCCCAATCATTGGTGTGTACCTATAATGTGTCTGAGATGGTGATGAGCCTAGAAATAGGGAACACACCATCGCTTGTCTGCCATGTTTTCTTTTTGTCTTCAAGTGTGTGTGTTTTGGCATGCTGGTGTGTTTGTTGCCCCATATGTAGTCTAAAGACTTGCTCGATGAGTTCATCCTGCATGTTGGGCAGTTTTGTGTGTCTTGCGTGTGTGTTGCCCCATATATGCAGTCTAAAGACTAGCACGATGAGTGCTTCCTGCATTATGGGAGGTTTGTTTATTTTCCAGTACTTGCATTTGCATTTCATATATATGTGTTGGCCTCATTTTCAATGCTTCCAAATTTAAACTTTTTGTGTCAAAATTACAAATCTAATCATACTTTGAACCCTTTCTCCAGAGTCACCTTCCGATTGTAAAACACCAGTGTCACATTTTTCCTACATAAGTCATTAAGATAACTTATTTCTGAGATGTCACAATCTATTTCCCTACATCAAACTTTGCATAACAACATCATTTTGGAGCAGAGATACTCATAATCTCACTGAGTATCTCAGGCACACTTGTCCAGTTTGTGGCATTTTATGAAAACAATTAAATATTGAAAATTTGTGATAGATGGTGTGAAATTTTTTTTAAAGCAGTGTTCATGACTCCATTTCACCTAATGTGGTGACTTTTTGGGTCAAGAAGTCTTATGGTTTGAGAGATTTTAAACTTTCAATTTTTTGGTGGGCGATTGGCAGAAACAATAAGATCGTGGTTTCTATAAGGTCTGGAGTAAAATTGTTTGGCACAGAGATTTATAATGTTAATACGGACAACTTGGCAAGATTTCATGATGATCTGACTTTCTAGTTGAAAGTTATGCACTTTTCACTATTTCTCGCACCTGCACAGTTCGCAAGTTGCAAATTCGCCTAAGTTGAGAAGATATCACGTCAACTTGTACTTTTGGTAAAACCTCGCATGAAGTTTTGATTTTTGCTAAGTTGGTGTTAGCTTTCAAAAAGGAGTTATTTTTGGCCTACTTAGGAAAAACTGAAAGTTTGCGTCAACTTGCACTTTTGTCCAACCTCGCAGCAACTTTCACTTTCCGTCAACTTTGTATGTACTTGTACTTTCATCAAACCAAAACAAAGGTGTTGCTTCATGTCCATTAAAATCTCTAATAATCAAGTGGACAGTTGTAAAACTAACTTCTTTGGCTGCCAGTTTCTATTAACTGAAGTTAAAAGGTTTTGAAACTTGTGTAAATTACCAACGAAGGTTGTGAAAGGATGTAAAGAGGCCGATGAATGGATCAAGAAGTAGTTATTTTAACTACCTAAGTTCAAGTAAATGAAATATGGGAGTAAAACGTATTCCACAACCTTTACCAGCAATCTCCTTACCGCCTTCACCAACATCCACCAGTGCCAAAATGAAAGCTTTGGAAAAAGATTTGATATTCATTGAAGCTTGATTGAAAGTGGTCTGTATCAGTTGTTATAGCTGAAATCTCTGGTAAGCATGCATGCTACACAAAGCACATTGGCCGTCTGGATTGTTATGGCGACAGCTTTTGCTTCCACTTCTTTGCCATTTTCCATGCTTGGGCCGCCCCATGTTTGCATCCAGTAAACCAATTTTGCATAGTAGTAAGCTGAGCATTCTGTGAAATTTAAATTTTCTTTTCACACCTAAATTTTTGTGAGCCATAGATGTACAGAATTTCATGGACTTTGGATAACCCATGGGAACAAGAGGACTTGGAATCTTATTGTATCTTTAGACTTTACACCAATGCTTGATAGTGCAGTGGCTGGAGAAGCTGCAGGCATTAGCATGGGCCTGCTGATGGTTGGGACAAGTGAAAAAGCGGGTGAAATGCTTGCATATGCACATGATACACAACATGAGATGATTATCAGGGGTTTGGCTCTTGAAATAGCACTTATTGTCTATGGAAGAGAAGAAGAGGCTGACACACTTATTGAATAGATGACATGGGATCAAGATCCTATTTTGCGCTATGGTGGAATGTATGCTCTTGCCTTGGCATATCGTGGAACATCCAATAACAAGGCCATTCGATGCCTTCTACACTTTGTTGTCTCAGATGTAAGCGATGATGTAAGGAGAACTACAGTATTAGCCCTTGGTTTTGTCTTATATTTGGAACCTGAGCAGACACCACGAGTAGTATCCTTGCTATCAGAATCATACAATCCACATGTCAGGTATGGAGCAGCTATAGCAGTCGGCATTTCTTGTGCTAGGACAGGATTAAGTGAATCCATTTCACTGTTAGAGCCCTTGACATCAGATGTAGTTGATTTTGTTTGCCAATGTGCTCTTATAGCTATGGCTATGGTTCTTGTTTAGACAAATGAATCACGTGAACCACGTGTTGGTAACTTCAGGTGTCAACTAGAGAAGATAATTCTAGATAAGCGTGAGGATACCATGAGTAAGATGGGTACAATTTTTGCATCAAGCCTTTCAGATGCAAGTGGTAGAAATTTAACAATTAAAGTTCTTTCTAGGACAAAGCATGATAGGATGACTGTTGTTATTGAAATGGTAGTATTCACTCAATTTTGGTATTGGTATCTGCTCATATATTTCTTGAGGATGTCTTTTGCCCCCACTTCTTTTATTGGGCTTAACTATGATCTCAAGTTACCAAAGTTTGAATTCTTATCTGATGTGAAACCTTCAATGTTTGAGTATCCACATCCCACTGCACCTCTGACAACATCCTCAGCAACGAAGTTACCAAGTGTTGTTCTGTCCACATCAGTGAGAGCTAAAAGCAGAGCAAAAAAGAAGCAGACAATAAAATTACTATTAAAAAATCATCTATGGGTGATGGAAATACAAATATATCTGCTAGTGGCAGTACATGAGCTTCAAAGGACCTAAACTCTAGTGATAAGGATGGTGAATCTATGCAGGTTGATAAGACATCTAAGAAGAAAATTGAAACTGAGACATCTTCAGAGGTCTTGATGAACCCTGCCAGGGTTGTCCTGGCACAAGAGAAGTATATTAAGTTTTTTTGAAGATAGTAGATATGTGCCCATTAAACCAACACGTTCAGGGTTTGTCTTGCTGATGGATTTGCAGCCATCTGAACTGGTGCTCATTTCCAGTGATGCACCTACATCATCTGTGTCGGTGGGAAGTGTGTCAAATTTACAATTACCTGCAATAGTTGTGGAGGATGGAGAGCCTCAACCACCACAACCATTTGAATTCCATGCATAAGCATAAGTTAGAGATGACACAGACTTCCATCTGCTACTAGATTTGAAATATGTCTGACTTGCTCTTAACTATCATCCACTTCAATCATCAAAGGATAATTTTGGCCAATAAAAATAGAACAAATATTTACCACTTTTTATTGTGAACGAAGTGTAAAATTGCTATTGGATTTTTTACCATTAAAATGGATGATATTTAAATTAGAGTGAGAAAAATGCAGTGTCACAAACTCAGATGATTGTAGGATTTTCACAAAATGGGTTTGGATCCAAGTTGATGCCTATGGTAAAATGAGTATCAAATGCTACAGGAATCTAAGAAAGTCAAGACAAAGAATGTAGGTTCTATCATTAAAAAGACCCTCCATCTTATGTTTGTAGGAGGTCTGGATTCCAAATGAGGAGCTTGTGAATGAGTATGAAAAGTGATTCTAAAATACCAAATATGAAATCTACAAACTTGGGCACTCTACCCTCGTAACTTTGAATGTGAATAAAAGTGTCAATGTTCCACTTCTTAGTACATTTGAACTTAAACGATAATGGGCTTGTGTGAAAATGATCTTTCATTATGGAAGTTGAATGAAGAGTACAACTAGGAAGAAAGAAACAACTGACCCTCTCTGCATAGCACCTTGAGATTGAGATGAATAATGGATGATGATAGCATTCTATGATTGTGATTGAGGTGAAAGTCTAAGGTTCAGGTATTCTGAGATTTAAAGGGTTTGTCAAGATCTAGCGAGGTTCAGTTGTCAAAATGGAGCATATGAAGATGGAAAGGACTTAGTGAAGTTCAAAACTCACAATTTGCAAGTGTTAGGTTACCCTTTTGGAAAAGTGACTCTTGTCACTTATTGTAATTCACAAGTTAGAAAATGAACCTCTTTCTTGGAAAACTAATGTAAAATATAATCAAAGATAAGGTTCATTATATTTTTGTATTTCAAAAAGGTAGTTATTAGGTAGTTGTGAAGTAGTTACAAAGTGGTTACTAGGTGGTTATGGGAAAAAGCCTATAAATATGAGGCTATTTCAAATGTAAAGAGGGGGGGGGGGTCTCTGGAGAGAGGACATTTGCAGGGGGAACTTATGAAACTTCTTGGAACAGTTTTGGTTCTACACATTGTATAGTTTACATTTGGAATTGTATAATTTTGAAAAGATAATGAAGAATGCATTTTAGTTCGTATGTTTTTAATGTATTTCTGAGTTATGATTACTAGTTTCTCGTATGTCAAAATGGTAATCTTTCTATGTATTTGTGTAAATCAAAGTTATCCGTTGAAGCATGCAATTGGGGTGATGAAGCACAATCATGTCTCAGTATCCTGATTTGAATGTTTTAAGATAAATTATCTCTTCGTATGTTGAGATTTGTCATCCATCTTCATCGTTGTTGCACATATGTCATGAAATTCATCATGGAGTTTAGGAAAGTGGTTTCTATCTTTGTGGTGAAATCCCCTCGTACTTTTCAATAAGATTGTGAAACTCCTGTTGGTTTTCGTACATCTACCACAAGGGTTTCTACATGCCCATTTCTCCTGTTATTTTGCTTTTCTTCCCTTTTGTACTTTAAGGTTAAAAGTACACAAAAACCCACAAATAACCCTATCATATGAGGGAGCTTCCCCTCTCAAACACAAAGGAAAGTTGTTAGTCCAGTAACAACTTCTCAAACTATTGGGACAATTTAGTCACCGCTCTAAGGGCAACAGGTCATTTTCAAGGTTATTTCACGGTGACAAATCTGTTTACCAACAATATGAGAAAAAGAAAAGAAAAGATATCATTTATATCTTCCATGCATTAATGTGTCTTCTATGCATTGACTGTATTCTCCATGTTCTGCATGACTGTAACTATCTTCTCCATGTTTTGTGTGCCTATTACTGTCTCCTATGTGATTGGTGTGTCTTCTTCGTGCTTGGCGTGTTTGCTGTGTTTATGACCTTACTTTAATGCATGTATTGGCCTCTCATTTATACATACATTAAACTAGGGGTTAAATGTAATGTCGAAAAATGTCCCCTTGGGGGCTTTTCCCTCATAAGGTTTAGCTCTCGGGTCTTTAGTATGCATTTAGGACATCTTAGTTCATATTTTGGCATCCCGATGGAATGAGACCTAGGTTCCATGGAAAATTGGACCTAGGTGGACCCCTTGAGCTATACCCTACCCAAAATAGGGGGGAGGACTTGGGCGCCCGCACCCTAGTCCTGCCCTATTTTGGGGCAGCCCTAATTTCTAGGTGTCAGTTTATGACTATTATTTGGCCCTTTTGCTGACACTGTAAGTTTTAATTTTTAAAATCTTGGCAGGAGTGCTTGTAGTTGCATATATAAGCATGCTTAGGCATTCATTTAGAAACTAGATGGCAATTGTGATGTTCAAGTGTTCTCAAGGAGATTTAAGGCTTCCTATTTTGTTGCAAGAGCAGACTTGTGTGTTTTGTGTGTTGATATTTGTAGATTTGAGCATCAATTTCCTAATGGCATGAAGAGCATCTCCCTCCGATGAGACCTTCACTACAAGGTGACATAATATTGTGTTCTCATTATTGATTCCTTTGGTTTTTGCCTCTGCCTCACAAGGGCATGCACTCTTTTATCTGATAATAGTGTTCAGAGACTTATATGTCCTCCGGGGCTTGACTGAGGCAAGCATCTAAACACCACAACCCCCAAACCAAGTCTTATGATTACAAGTTATAGGTGTTGCATTTGGGAAAAGTGGAGTTGTAGGAAGGATTGGCATGCATCAAGGATTTGGGATCTGAATAAAAGGACACAAGAGCACTTCTAGGACTTGGGTGCTCAGTCTAGTGTCCTCCGCATTCAAGTTTTGGAAAACAAAAGTTACAGGGCTGATTAGTGTCGCAAGGAGGTCTGGATCCCTTGAAGAAACTGGCACCTTGGACTTGGGCACCTACTCCAATGTCCCTGACTATTCCACTTCGAAACCTTGAAAATAGGTATTCTGTAAATTGGTATTTTACTCCTGTTTGCAAGAGCTTTTTTCATCATTCATTAATTTGTTGTCGTATTTACATAATTAGGGTTTTAATGGTTAATTGGGCATAAGAGAAGGAACATTAATATTTAAATTCCCTAATCCATGTTTCCCTACATCTGCAAGTGACCTAGGGTATGATAGGGCTCGTCACATGACCCTAGATCCTTGAATGTAAGTTGGAGAGGAGGATTTAAACATCTAAAATCTAGAACATTAACAAATCCAAATTTTCCCCTAAACACAGAGGTTCCAAAAATTGTCTATGAAAAGAAACCTCAAAATAAAAAATTCAAAAAATAAGTATATTCATCAGTCCTTCCCTGTATTAATACTTAAAGGCTTACATTCATAATATAATTTTTTTAATGAAAAAGGTTGAAGCCACCCATAGATTAATAAAAAAGTTTTATAGAGAGTAGTCCATGATCATCATTAGATATTACAGATGAGAAATGGCCCTAAAAAGGCTTGAATTTAAACATTAAAAACAAAAAAAGAAGATAAAAAATCTTCCATTCGAGCTGACTTCACCTAACGTGGGAAACCAAACCAAGAAAACTAGAGGAAAATAGAGGTAGCACCCACTGAGAAGAAACCTGCCAAAAGCACTCCCCACCACTAGAGAACGTGCAACTTGACCATTAATGCTCTCAACCACCTCCACTTCACCACAAGTTAGAAGTACCACAACACCCTGTCTGAACACCACCAGCACCAGGAGACAAAATAACCATGCCAACATGCCAAAAACAACCAACCATCCAAAGCAGAGACACTAACCACTGCGCTACAAAAACTTTGCCACCTTCCACCGGCAACAAGACTACAAAAAAGAGCCACAGCCACCACTACACCCCTAAGCAATACTACACTGCAGGACTTGCCACAGGAAAAGAAATGCAATCCATTGGGTCTACAATGATTCCAACGTCTCCCTAAGCATCTTCATCTACTTCCTCTAGTTTGTCAAATGCATCTCTGGGAATGTGAGGCACTAGATCTAGGGTGAAACTCTTACAAGCCTGATGCCAATGAAGGTATCCGTAATTCGCTTAGTGTCCTTTTTTGAGAAGAGGAAACTGTAAGCAATGAGTTCTCTATTAAGCTCATCACTGCTTAGTGTTTTGAGGGAGGATTGCATCACTCTGTAAACTGCCCAGTGGGGAGCTGAAAATCTCAGAGTTTGAATATGGAAAAGTACTCCAATTAGGGTGTCACCCTGGTCCATATTATATCCCTTGACTGTTGTAACCCATCTATCCACTGTGTAAATATTATTGTAGAAAAGACAGGAGGAAAGCTTATGGATGTATTCTACATTCATATAATCTTATGCACGTATTCTACATTCATATAATCTTATTGAGATATATTTAAATCTGTAATTTTAAAATAATTAATGATAAGAAAATAGAATTGGTGAGGTAAGTTATAGCAATTAACATAATGGTCAAAATATTTTGTAGAGAAACCATGTCCACGGACATGATGCAAATAAAACCACATACAAACTTTTCTTGGCCACTTCTTTCTTGATATTTCCACCACTTCCAGCCATCTCATCATCTATATATGCTTTCACAACTATTATTTGCCCTCTAGTCAATTTATGGTCTTTGTACTCAACATGCCTGCCCTTTTTTTGACATAATTCCTAAATTTTAGAAATGAGATGCCTCTCCAATGCCTCTGGAGTGGCCAATGGCTCTATGAAAATCTTGGGCTTCTACAAACCATATAGTATTTACAGAGAAAGAAAAGGAAAGATTGTGTCAATATACACAATGTTTAATTAGCTGAATGAAACTATTAACGAATAGTAACTTTAAGATTTGATATGAAAAAAAAAGTTTAGCACAACAAAAGATGAAAGGTGGAAAGACAAGTAGAGTAGAGTTTAAACAGTTGTCTTGAACTGTTGTGCATCAACTATGATAGTAGAGAGTTTTCTTTCCCTTTTTGTCTTTGGTTGGGCCTTAAATATTTCAACCATTATTGAGAAGTCTTTCTCTTCTTCAAAATAGGTCCTATATCTCATCTCAACTATGTGGTTCAACAACATTGGCAACCTTGATCTTGATGTAAATTTTCTTGTAGGGGAAGGCGGTGAGGGTTGATTCTTCCCTGGAGTGACATTAAGGGAACAATGAAGAGAAGAATAAGGATAAGGTGTCAAAATTTATTTCCATTGAGTGTTGTGACCCTTTACCTTGATCAATTAGTGGGGAAGGAGATATCATGGGCTAGCTAGTCTAGATTTTCAAATTTTTCCCATGGGGCAAGGGGACCTTTAGCTATGTTTTATCCTCTAACTTCTCACCACAATCTCCTAATGGTTTCTCTTATTTAGTAGCTTGGGAGGATGATGAATCCTTTGTATGTGGAGGAGGAGGTGGAGGAATAGGAAAAGAAAATGGTGGCTAAGGAGTGGTTGAGATAGGTGTTCGGGATGATAGTGTCAAGATTTGTAGAGGTGGAACTAAAGTTCGAGAATGAGGTTGATGAACTTGAGGAGGTGGTTATGGTTGAGGTGCTTGTGGAGGTGGTTTAGGTAGAGGATCTTGTGGAGGTGGATAAGTTTGAGGTGCTTGTGGAGGAGGTTGAATGGAATTTTAAGGTGGTAAGGAAGAGGGTGAGTGTACAGGGGATGATGTATGAGTTGTCTCTCCAACAGATGTTTGACTAGGAACCTAATTAGTAAAGGGAACTTAGACATCTTTCTTCTTCTTCCTAATCAAAGGGATGTTGTGCACCTCATCCTCACTAAAGAGAATATCCATAGCCTTCTCCTGATCATTATTCCTTTCCACAGAAACCCTTGTTTCTCTAGGTTCTTTTTCCTCTATTACTTCAGCTATAATCCTTGTCTTGGATGGGGTTGATAATTCACCCTACTATATATTCTTCTTCTTCTTCTGATCTTTGGGTGTTGGGTGAGGGTTCAATATGGGGTATGGTTTCTTTATCCATTCAACTAACCTATCCACCACCATCTAAGACCTAGTTATCATGGAAGAATCTTCTACCTCATCCCAATTTACGTCACCAATAGGCTCATTAAACACTTTATTTGTGTTGTATAAATGGTGCAATACATTACCATTTTATTTAATTCCTTTTGGTACTTTGGCCACATGGAATAGATTTATCATGTCGAGTATGAGCCCATTATAATATCTAATACATACCCAATGCTTATTTAAGCAATGATACTAATGATCCTCTAAAGCTAGCTCATGCTTATAATATGCCCCTATCAATGGGCTAATCTTCCCAATTAGATCATATTTGCTCTTGATATTTATATCTATGTCCATAAATATGGGCCATTTCTAATTCTATAGTCTTGGCATTTATCATGTTGAGGAAAGTGTGCCCTCCTACCTTAATGGGAAACTGAAAACCATCCTTGGTTTTTCTAGTGACCAAATTTTTAATCTTTTCCATCTGCATATAGATATCCAATAGAATGATCTTATCATCAAGATGTCTTGTAGCTTATAAGGGGTTGTGTAGAAGACAACCACTTTGATTTATATAAATGTTTTTAACTAGATGGCCTGATTACCCTAGTTTTCCATCTCAATTAAAGCTTCTATTGATGTCCTATTAGTATAATCATTTTATAGGCTCCTGATGATTTCATAAACAAAGGCATCATTTTATAGGATCTAGTCTAATTAGTACACTAAATCTATGGTGACCTACCATAGTTTCAATCTAGCCTACTCGAAAGGTTACAAGAATGTTTGGATTGAAAGGGACTATCTTAACATTATAAAATGCCTTAAGAACATTCAAGCCTCTAGCTGGACTATTCAAATGTTATTAAAATATTTGATCAAAATGATAAATTCATTTGAAGAGTCCCTTATATCTCATAATTTCCAAAGGGAAATTGGGTAACTGATGTCAAGGATAATAAGGGAGTTATTTCCCATGCTCTTCAATGATGGGAAACGTAGTCAAACTTGCCTAGTAAAGTGAAGTCCATCATATCCAATGAAGGAAATTGTGATTAAAAATTCTATTTTTAATGTGAGAGTTAATCTTATGATTACTTTACTACAAATCACACAATCTCTAGGTAGTTCAAGGATCACTTCATTTTATACTAGTTGAGTCTGGTTTCTTCTACATGAGCGATATTGAAATTTTGCAAGAGACAATTTTGTTGTGACTAGGATGGGAGGAGAAAGGAATAGAGTGGAGCCCTGTTTGTGCAATGGGGTCCATAGAAGACCTCAAATGTAGAAATTTATGATGGATAGGGGACTCATCCCTTTCATGGAGAAGATGCATGGGTCTGACCTGATCGACACCAACTTGTTTATCAAAGGGTGATGAGATAGGAAAGTCAAAATGTATGGGATTGAAACGGAGATTATTGAGGAGTTTATAGCATGGATAATAGGCATGTCCCGAGAGGAAGGTAAAATGGTGTTTAAGGACTGTAGAGAGCTAGTGAGGAGGCTGTTAAGGTTTTATTTAAAGGCAACAAAAGAAATTAGCTTGTCAAATTCTACTCTGGAGGGTATGGAAGGAAGTTCATCAAAAAAATTTGGGGAGAGGTAGTGGAGGTGATCATGCCATACATCTCCCTTAAAGGTAGGTTTACCACCATCTATAGCTATCATTTTATGCTCTTGAATCATTTCAGGTATAAATTTGCAGTCTCCTTCCCATTTTATTTGTTGTCCTCTATGGAATTCACCATTAAGGAAAATAAAAGAAACCCTATACTTCCTATTATACATGAGGGATTAATCCTGCTTATAGTGGATCATATTGAAACCCTAGTTCCTAGTTGGGAGGTGAAGGAAAATTTTGTAAAGAAAGGAAAAAGTCCTATTGTGGATTATTCTGTGTCGACTGATGCTGAAATAGGTGAGGAAGAACAGGACCCTGATTGGGCCAAGGAGGATGAGCTAGTGGAAGTCCTTTCGACTTCACGCTCCTCTCAAAATAAGGAGGGAGATAACTCTAAAAAGCGAAAAGGAGTGATGATAAGACAACCCCAAACAACTAGAGTAGGAAGGAAGATGTGTCTTGGTATATGAGTTCCCTTATTGAGGAAGAAAGGAATGAGGAGTATACTAAGGAGAAGTAGATTAAACACAAAACTATTAAGAAGAAGGTAATGCAATGTTAGAAAGGTATTGATGTCTTTGAAGGAAAATAAGCTGACAAGATGAAGAAAAGAAAGAGTAAGGAGAAGATGCAGAAAGGGAGGGATATAAGTTTGAAAGGTAAGAAGAATGTGAAGTAGGGTACTTTGACTAATGAACCTGGGGCAGGGATTCCTTTTCCACAAATTTTGGATGCTTCAAGTAATCTTCCCAACAAAAGAGTCATATATGACTACATAAGGAAGGAATTTATGAAGAAAGAATGAAAATCACAAGGAGAGGTTGTAGAAGTAATAAAAAATAAGAGGAACCTAAAAAAGAAGTCAAAGATAAAAATTATTTGGTAGGATAAGATTCTTTATTAGTTTCTAATTATGTCATGTGACACCAAAATATCAATGATTTAATTACAAAAGGGGTTCCACTTGATGAATTGGAAGAATTCAAGTTGAAGGAAGACACCTTAAATCATGCTCTATCTTTCAAACTTAATAATATTGAGCCATTGATGGATGTGCAAAGTAGCATGATGGTTGAATATACATTTGAGAAGAACACTTTGATTAGCCATAATATGGAGGTTTCAAGTCATAACAATGAAGATGTTAAGGATATATCAACAAATACAATTTTTGTAAATGAGGATGTCCATACTTTAGCTAGTGGGAAGGATGGCTCTACTTTTGAAATTCACGGTGACCATTTTTGAAGAATAATGGATACATTCACCAAGTTGTCATCCCACCGCACTTGAAGATAAAGGCAATATAGTCACCCCAAGGAGCTTGATGCTAGATGAAGTAAAGGATACGACCTACAATAAATGACACTTAGATCCCTTTACTCAAATACAAAATTGTCTTTACACAAAGGAGTGGGATCTTGGTATTCACAACACTCCCACAATTCATTATAGAAAAGGATGCAACATTTTGTTGTCATCTTGGATGTCAACAATGAAAATCAAGAGTTTGTATTCATTGCCTAGGATCTTTGGTGAAAATGAAATGAGAGAAAAAAAGATCATGACATCATATGATATCATTCAATGTGATTAGACTAATATTTCTTGTTCCTTTGCAAGGCCAAGATCTACTAAGGAGAATACATCTGCTCTTGCTAATATAGGTGTTTCCCAATGATAGTTGAAAGACATACATAATACTAGATATATGAATGAATAAAAAATTATAGTAATTGTGTTAAGTATTGTATATTGGTTCATAACATATATCTAGTACTAGAGAGAGGGTCGTACATGAGAATGAATCTTGTAAGAAAAGAGTAACTTGTGAAAGCTTCCTTTCTTCTATGGGTAATGGCAGTGATAGAAAATTTCCCATCTTCTTATTATTATGGTATTCATTTGATGGAACCTTTGTAACATTATCTAACAAAACTCACACTAGTGCACGTAAGATCATACAATAGAGGCAAATTATTTTAATGGATTATAATAAGAACATATTCCTACCATCTACCTATGAAGGGACTTTTTTGCAAAGTGAAGATCTTGTTGCTATCATTGGTAATGGAAAAAAGGAATTTATGTTCACCATTATTCTAAGGCAACTAGTACCATCTATAGTGCATAACTATAATGCTCCTATGTTTTACATTTTGGATAAGTGACGAGGAAGGCAAGCATGGGTAGAGAACATCACATTGGTTCTTACATGGAATAGTCAACCAATAGATGATATGAAATTCACCTATAAGGTTGTTTGGGATAATAAAAATCCATTGACAAATATATGTACTAATAAAAATCAAAGGAATCTATACTTCACACTAATCTAATCATGATCAACCAATGTCATGAGGCTGAAATGAAAGGCATGGAGACACCAAGAGAAACTAGGGAAATTGAATTAGATTTTCTCCCATAAACTAAGGAAACCATGAAAAGCACCATTGTAGTTCTAAAGAATGAGCTTACTCAAACAAGAGTATTGAGTTAGAACCATGAGAAGTTATGTATTTAAGAAAAAGATGAGTTGCAAAATAAGGTGAAGGAATACAACCATGTGATTGAGGAATTACAAAAAAAAGTGAATGAAGATAGATGTTCATGGGATAATTGTACGATAGATGTACAAGGAGAAATTGTAAGGCTACAAAATAAGCTTGATTCTGGAGTTAATAAAAGAAAAGGGTTAAACCAAAAACATGAGGAATTATGCACTAAACATAGAAATGATAAAAATGAGTCAATAAAATTAAATAATAGGGATAAGAAATTAAAAGCAAACATGGTCAAAGGTCAAAGAATATGGGATTCTAGTAGGGTGGATTTAGAATAAAAAATTATAGAACTTCAAAGTGATGTTAATGAAAAAAGAATATTAAGTCAGGAACATGAAGAAATATGCACAAAACAAAGGCCCTAATCAATATTCTTCCCATCAATGATTTTCATGTAAAATTGGCACATCCATGAATACCATTCCTTAGCAGTAGCGAGCCTGAAGATCCTACTAAGGAGTGTGATTGCATCCTTACCATCTTACTTAAACTCACTCCTATGCTACACTTTCACCATTTTTATGGGGTTCTTCCTTTAAGTGATGAGAAGATGTTGGTTAATGCAATCTGTTGTTGTCTTGGCCATCTTCTCATAGCACTCAAGTGTAGTCTTCATGTTGATTTTCTCATGTTTGGCATAAGTGGGGAATCCAAAGACTCTCTATCACATTAGGACTAACATCCAACACCACCTATCCTATAGGACCAAATACCCCTTTCTAATTTTGATCATACTATCATGCCCCTATAATAAGGCATAAACTTGAACATCATGATTCATCCAAATATGATGGTTTCCATCTAACCTACATGGAATATAACCTTCTTTCTATAAAGACATTTGCAACTTGTGATGAAATTGTTGGTGCTTATTTCCAATCAGGTGTTGGGAAGGAATTATATATATTTGAGGCAGTTATTTTTAGTATGGAGTAATTCGAAGTATGAGCTCAAATTTTTGTTACTTTATCTTATCAGGCCACACTTCAAGGATATACATCAAATGTGATCTCAATAAAAGGAGAATCCTTTTTACGAAAGATGTGAATATTGTAGTTCATTTTGGGAAACTTTTCACAAAGCATCTACATGGAATGGCTAATATAGAAGGGCATTGGTCATTGCATCTATTTGAAGTTATGGGGCATATTTTAGCAAATGGCTCTAAATACGGTGGGGACTATGGGTCAGATATCACCTTGGATAAACTAAAATATTTTCACAGGCATTGACTAAAGGTCCTTTTTGAGGTAGGATTAGATCTATTGTCTTTTGAGACTATTCCAAATAAACTGAAACCTAGGCTTGTATTGAATGATTGGAGGAAGAGGACATCCAAGTTCCATCATGGTTATGTTTTAGTTCTATTGAGAGTATATACATACCGTCTAGTGAGACAATTCAATAATGTATTGACGTAGTCAAAATAAGTGAAAAGGTTATTGTCATTGGTATAAATTGTTCTCTCCTAGAAATTCAAAGGTAACCATTAAATCAGCCATGCTTAAAATAGGAGGTTGTAGATGCCTTTAGTTTAATATATCTCAATAGAAGGTTGCTAATTTAAATGATACAGATCACACTTGGCAAGAAAATAACTATTATACATAGAAAGGTGATCATAAACACAAGCCACCAAAATAGATAAGGAAGCACCAAGGAATAAGATGTAATAACTGCAGCTAAATAAGATTAGTTGTTAAGAATAGTCAATGATCATTTAAAGGATCATTTAGAGGGTTATGTCTCTTGAAAGGGTAAAGTATTAAAAAAAGATCATTCAAGGAGAAGAATGACATGACTTGTGAAGAAAATATTATATATTATTCCATGTGAATCATTCATTCCAAGAGGACAAAACCTCTCAAAGGTTCATGGAGAGATTTAAGGATAAAACCCCTTAACTTCTCTTAGCAAGTTAGTGAATGAAAACCCTTAACTTGGGTAGACATTAGAGATGTTCATTCCAAGAAATAGTTGCAAATTGAAGGAAACATCATAGAAGGAAACAAGGATAAGTTATATTTCATAAGCTTTAAATATGAATATTATAATATGTTACATTAGAAAATGTCTCCCCAGGACTTTTTCCCTCCTAAGTTTATCTCCTGAGACCTTTTAATGTAATCATGCATGTTTATTTTATCTCCCGATGGAAATCCCTGAAAAAACATGTCAAAATGGACCTAGGGGGCCCTTGTGAGCTTAACCCTGACCTAAATAGGGGCTGAGGACTTTGGTGCCCATGCCCTAGTCCTACCCTATTTAGCAGGGTCCAAAATTTAAAATGTCGGTTATGTGACCATTAGAAGTGTTCGTTGTCAACATCTCAAGTTTGAATTATGAAATTAAAGCAAGAATTTGTTTAGTTGCATATATATGCATGTTTAGGTATTCATTTGTAAACTAGAAGATGATTATGAACTCTTGGCACATTTATGATTTGAGAGTATTCAAAGTATTCATTGTTGTAGAGAAGACTTCTCTTGTTATTGTGTTTGTTATGTAGATTTGGCTTCATCTTCCATGATGTGAAAGATTTTCATCTATATGTTAGCTACACCTATGAGGTTACAGGTGTATAAGTAGAAGTGGAGTTGTAGGGAGGCATAACAAAGTGTCAAAATTATAGATCTCAGAAAAAAAGTAGGACCTGGACTTGGGTGCCTGCACGAGTGTCCTCCAGATCCTAAGACATAGAAATCTTTCAAATAGTAGAAATAGGTTACAGACAACTTTTAGAGATCTTGACAAAAAATAGTAGGTTGGACTTGGGTGCCTGCTTATTAGTCCTAGACTTTTCCACATCCAGAATCTTGAAGTTTCCTATGTATTTACTCTAAATATTATATCTTTATCTGTGAACATTTGTCGTGTTTCATCCGTTGATTTATGATTTTATGAAATTAGGGTTTTAAGAATAATTAGGCTTTAATTAATCAATTAATAAACAATTTACAAGTTTCCTCTCCTTTCCAAGTGACATAAATCTTAAGTAGAGCCCTCTTGTAAATATTGTGTCTTGACTCGATTTATGTCCTTGAATGTAAGGTGTGAAAGGAGGAATTAACCTACACATTCATTGAAATTCAAAACCCCCTCTTTTCCACGAAACATTTTGGTTAACTCGTGTTTTATTGAATTTTGTACCTTGATGAGTGTTTTCCTTCAAAATTGCATTCATTTAATTCATCATTTTCATATTGCATTTGAAAATTTACAACAAAAAAATTGAAAATTTTGAAAAATTTGAAAAAAATTGGCATCCTAGGCTTGCATTTTGGTATAATTTGCATTAATTTGATTAAATTTCATTTAATTTATGATTTCTAAATCTGATCTTACATAAATTATAGAATTTCATCATATTACAATCCTTTACATTATATTTTTCATATTAAAATTGCTAGGGTTTGTTTAAAATTTTGAATTTCTTATAACCTAGTGATTTCAAAAACTAGGGTTTGTAGTTAAAATCTTGTTTTAGATTTTACTACTCATCTTAGGCACTCATTCAAATCTGATTTTTTTTGTAGTGTTGTATTTTTGGGTTTTTTTGCATTCATATTTCAAAAATTTATATTTACACTTAGATAATTTCAACAAAAACTAGCATTTTCATTAATCATCCTGAAAAATTGCACTTGCATTGAGTATTATAGGACTTTAAAGAGTTTTCAGATCTAAGATAGGTTGTTTTTCATAATTTGTTTGATTAGAATTCATTTTCATATCATTTTGCACATATTCATGCCTTAATTTCACAACTAGGGTTTGAAAAACTTGCATTTTCACTAGATTTTGGCTTATTTTGCATATAGAATTGCATTATAGGTGTGTTGTGAAGGATATTGCTGCATTATTGGACTGATATATATCTTATTATTCACTTCCCCTCATCAATATCCTTACAACACCTTTTCTGTTAGGCATTTGCCTTAAAAAAAGTGAAAAAATCAAACATTTTGGGTCATAAACTTACATAATTTTACACCTGTTCCTTGCATAAGTCTTGAAAACCTTTTAAAATCTGATTTTGCATTGATTTGAAAACATATACACATGGTTTCTAATCACAACAATAACATTAGGTTCCCTCCTAGGCCTTAAAGGTCCCTGAACCCGAAATTGTATTTACACCTCATGATAGAAAAATTGGAGAAATTGAAGGACCTCTTTATGTCACTATGAAGATTATGGAAAAACCTATGGATGGAATGCTTATGGATCCTTATGGCATAATTAATGTGGCAACACAAGAGTTCCTCTATTCACATGAGTTGGTACAAGACTTCTATGATCCTTCTAACATGATGATTAAGACACATAATGGAGCTTTTATAAACAATTCTGGTAAGATATCTTTATTGGTCATGGTATTTGAAAATTTTGTAGAAAAACTATTTGATGTTGTCCCTCTATCTGACTTTTTTCACATTAAATTAGGACACCCATCGTTTAAAGCTATGAAAGCTATCCCTTCAATGATTCATAACTGTGTAAAATTTCCTTTGAATAGACAAGTGCATACTATTTGTTGAAATAGATATAAACATTTGGTTGCAAGACAAAACTTCAACCTTGATTACTTTTGGCCATGATCTAATCAGGAACTAGAGCCATGAATAGAATTTAACTTCTTGGGATATAGAAAATATAAAACAAAATTACTACATTGAGTGGCCAGTCCTTCTATTTAAGAAACAATAAGCAACGAACAACCCGCATTAGAAGAACTTCCTAGAGAAAAAGGAAATGGACCCTATGTTGAGGTCCCTCCCCTGCCCTCCTTAAGAGGATCAGGAGATACTTGTTGAGAACAAGGTACTTCATCAAGACAAATAAGATTTGAACAAGCTTCATCCTCTAAGATATAAAAAACAATGGAACAAGATGACAAGACTTTTAAAGATATAAGCATTAGAACAAAAATAAATCAACAAGCAAGAGAAAGGAGGAAGAGAAGACAAGATTTTACCCAACAAAATGCACATCAACAAGAAAACATTCCACCTAACATTGAATTAAACCACATAGAGCTATAGAATGAACAATCTGATTAATAGAAAAAGGGTCACTGTGAGATGTAGGGAAGCTTGGATTAGGGTGTTTAATTATCAAATTTCCTTCTCTTATGATTAATTGACCATTAAAACCTTAATTATACAAATATGACTGTAAATAGAAGAATATCAGAAAAAGATCTTGTAGAGGGAAGCAAAATATCAAATCATAGAGCACCTATTTTTGGGGTTCTGAGGCAGAAAATTTGGGGACACAGGAGTGGGCGCCTAAGTCCAAGGTACCAGTTTCTTTATGGGATCTTGACCTTCTTCTGACACTGATCTACATTGTAACTTCTGTTTCCAGAAATTCAACTGCAGAGGACACAGGAGCGAGCGTCTAAGTACCAAAAGAGCTCTGGTGTCCTACTTCTCTTTAGATCCTAAATCCTTGATGTTTGTTAATCCTTCCTGCAACTCCACTTTTTCCAGATGCGACATCTGTAACCTACAATCACAAAACTTTGGGAGGGGGTTGTGGTATTTAGAGGCTTGCCTCAGTCAAGCCCCAGAGAACACTTAAGTCTCTGAACACCGTTGTCAGATAAAGGGTGTGTGCGCTTATGAGGTAAAGGCAAAAACTAAAGGAAATGATGATAAAAACACAATATAATGTCACCTTGTAGTGAAGATCTCATGGAGGAAGATGCTCTTCATTCCATGATGAAATGGATGCTAAAATCTGCAAACAGAAACACATAAACCACACAAATCTACTTTTGCAACACAATGAAATCCTTTAATCACCTTGAGAATGCCTAAAGTTCTCAATGATTGTCTAATAATGCTATAGTTTACAAATGAATGCCTAAACATGCTTTTATATGAAACTACAAACACTCCCACCAAGATTTTCATAATTCAAACTTACCATGTCGGCATAGGACCCAAATAAGAGTCGTAAACTGACACCCAAAAATTGGGACTGCCCCAAAATAAGGCAAGACTAGGACATGGGTGCCCAAGTCCTCCCCCCTATTTTGGGTTAAGCTCAAGGGGACCTCCTAGGTCCCATTTGTCATGTTACCTAGGGCTCATTACATCATGATGCCAAATTATGAAGTAAGATGTCCTAAATGCATACAAAAGACCCAGGAGCTAAACCTAAAGAGGGAAAAGCCTACAAAGGAATATTTTCTAACGTTACATTTAGCCCCCACTTTAATGTATGTATAAACACAAGGCCAATACATGCATTAAAGTAAGGTCACAAACATAGCAAACACATCAAACATAGAGAAGACATGCTAATCACATGGAAAATAGTAACAGGCATGCAAAACATAGAGAAGATAGTTACAGTCACATAGAACATGGAGAAGACAGTCAATGCATAGAAGACACATTAATGCATGGAAGACATGCATGAATTCTTTTCTTTTTCTTTTTCTCATATATATGAAATGCATATGCAAGTACTAGAAAGTAAACAAACCTCCCATAATACATGATGCACTCATTGCACAAGTCTTTGTATATATGGGGCAACACACATGCAAGACACGCAAAACCTCCCAAAATGTAGGAAGCACAACCTAAGGCACCGGTCTTTATACTACATATGGGGCAACAAACATGCCAAACAAAGAAAGCATGCCAAAACACACACACTTGAAGAGACGGAGAAAACACGAAAGATAAGAGATGGTGTGTTCCCTATTTCTAGGCTCATCACCATCTCAGACACATTATAGGAACACACCAACAATTGGCCTTTGCCACAACAATCACTAAAAAATGCTTAAGGGTTGAGTTAGTCACAAAACAGCTCCCCGCCTCGGTAGAGGACTTTTGAAAATGACAGGATGATACAATCTGCTCTTAGAAATACACCATCCCCCCTCCACAGAGGGCTTAAGATAAAAAAGGATATACGTGATATCCCGCCTCTGTAGAGGGCTTACATGATTGATTGATTGATTGCAAACAAAGTAAGGATGCATGATGCACTCATCGACAGGTCTTTTCATCTGAGGGTAAACACATTGCTAACATATACAACAACAACTTACCTTATATGCCCCCACCTTAAGGTGGTTGATATCAGGTATACATATCAAGCACATTAAGGTAGGAAGAAAACACACAAGGGAACACAAATTTTTGCAAAGCCCATGCCCCCTAGAGGTGACATGTACTTTACGATCACCAAATGTTTCCACAAACACATCCCTGCAAGAAACATGTTAGTGTCTACAACATCATGATAAACAACATCATCAATGCATATGAGTAACCATACAAAGAGCCAAGGTTATACCACGAATTCAAAGTTTGAGGATAACCATGGGGCTATATCATGAAGCTCTCCAAATTGAGTACTGCCAAGGCTATATTCAAAGACAAACAAAGGTCCACAAGCAGCAGTATTGTTAAGGTTTGTAAATGACATAAAAACATCATCAAAGTCACTACGTGGAAAGCACGAGTGCTTCCACTAGCCAAGCATCGGATAAGATATACAACCCCATCATCATATTAGGAACTAAGTCCATTTTTTTATTGCTCTCTAAAGGGATGCTAGGTCCACATTAGTATAAATGTTTTTCATCATCCACCCGCTAGATAGAAACACTAGAGGAAGGGAAACAATAAATCAAAGAGGAGAAACAAGTGTCTTAGGGACAATCACATAGGAGGGTACCCCCAAGTCACCAACCACAATGTTATGTTTGTAAGACACAATACACAATGATGAAATCAGAGAGAGCACAATTTAGAAGAATGATGATACAAAAAGAAGGTCACAATAGAGGCAGTCTCTTGGTATCCTAGACCTTACAAGAGAGTCAAGGGTCATCCTAGGAGGCCTAAACAACATATAACACATCATGGGGGAAGCACATCACGAGAGAGATAAAGGGTTAGAGATACTCACCTGTAGGGTCTTCGTATTAGATCTTGGAACTTGCAAACCTTTTGGAGAGGTATTCGATCATGTTTAATTGAAAATTTGAGTGGTACTTATGAAAGTTTTGTTTATTATCATATGATGCTTGTTTTGTGATTTCTTGTTGAAATGAGACTTTTTGTTGCTTATGAGGGGGAGAACCATTATTATTTCCAACTATTGATTGTCATTTTACTCTTTTTTTATTTTTAGGGAGTTTCCGTTGTTGAATCTTTCTAGCATGGTAACAGGAATCATCCTGTACCATCTCACTTATGTATATCGGTTGTTGTTCTTGCTTTCCTGATGCATTTTGATTATCTCCCGATCCATATAAGGATAATGGAGGAGGAACCTCCACATAAATTCCATTTCTTTGTGGATGAGGTGGATTGTCCACTTGTTTCTTATCTACTTCAATCATTCCCATGATAATATCATAGTCCAAGTAGTCATCTTCATCTACTTCCATTAAACCTTCTTGCAACATATTATTTTTAGTATGTTTAGGGAAAAGATTAGTGAATATTGTAAATTCTGATTTGGTGGAGCAACTGACTTGTTTCCATTATCATTCACACCTGATACCTAGATGACATTTGAATCAATAAGGTCATGTATCTCATGTTTAAGATGCATACATTGTTCAGTGTCATGTCCTTGCATTTGATGATAATGAAAAAAGGGATTAGCATCGAAATAAGGTCCTTGTTTACTAGGATCAACATGCTTGATCAGGGGAAGCTTCAGAATGTTATTACTCACAACTTGATTCATGATAGAATGATTAGACTCAGATATCGAAGTAAACTTTCTTGGTTGATATGATGCTTTGTTTCGATTAGTGATAGCTAAAACATTTGAAAAGTTGTTCATATTCAGTCCATTAATCTTGATGAAGCTCTTGTTATTATTATTCCTCTTAAAGTTATTTTGTGATGATCCACCCATGGATTGACCAACTGGAGCTGATGAGTTTTGGTTTTCATACTGACTAGACGAAAGTTGATAATGACGAAGGGCGGTGCATAAATGTTGAAAGGAGTTATACTTCATCAAGAGGATATTATCATGAATATTAGGTTGTAGATTTGTAATAAATATCTTCTGAACATCTTCATCTTTCATTTGATATTGAATCTATGCATAAAGTCCTTGATACTGACTAATGAATTCAGTCAACTTTTCTTTTGGACCTTGTTTACATTGAACCAAGTCAATAAGCGTGACTTGGGGTTCAATATTTGCTTAAAAATGTTATAAAAATTGATCAATCAACAACAAAAAGGTGTGTATTGAATTCAGAGGTAAAGAGAAAATCTATTCTAAAGCAGTATCTTTGAGAGATCGCAGGGAAAGTTTTGCCAACAAATCCTCTTCATAATAAAAATTACTACACATAGCTGTAAATGCTGCCACATGAATATTAGGATCACCTTTTCCACCATATTTTTCAAAACGGGGAGTCTCAAACCTCTTAGGCATAGGAGTTCTCAAGATTGCATAGGAAAGGGGATTATAGACATGATATGTTGGTAGACTAGGTTGCGACAAATTTGTCAAGTTTGTTACCTTTTGTTGTAAAGCATTCATGCCGTGTAAAAGTTGGTATAGGATGGCATCATTTGGAGATGCAGTTTGTTGTGAGGAATTGGAAGCAAAGTGAGGAGGTGAATGAGTTTGAGATACAATAGGTGGAGGATGAGAATATGTCAATTGTGGTTGGACATAGTGATAAGTGGAAGATGGTTGTGAGTAGGTAATAGGTGGTTGGAAATGAGTGGAATAGATAGGTGGTTGAGAACAATTATGCATAAAGGAGGTTCTGTTAGAAACCAATTTCTAATAATCAAATCCCACAACTTTGTAATTAGTGCCATTAGATACTCCAATACCAGTGGTAGCATTACTACAAGCATTTGCATCAGTTATTAAGATCGTTCGTGTAAAAGTCAATATTCTCGTAGTCGTTATAGGTATGGATACTTGAGTATGAGATGCTGATAAAGTGTTATTTATCACCTATACACATTTGGTCATTGGCATGATATTGGTTTGTACAATATGTGCTAGACCGCAAATTGCATTAACACCATCTTGTCCCTCTTTTATCAATTCTCTTATATTGTGAATTGTAGGGACAGCTTCTTCGGCTATTCTCTCATTTTCCATAAATGATTGAAATTGTGCTATCTCTTTATCCAATTTTTCTATTTTCTCATCAGATACATATCCTGTCACCTCAATAGTAACATCAACATCATGAAAAGTTTGTTCTTCCATTGTAGTTGTAATGGGTGTAATATCTTGTGATATTTGAGTCTCTCCTTTTGTAAAGAAGGTGTTCAGTGTACCAACTTCTTCAAGGGAACTAGATCCCATGTGTCTTATGCTTCTTCTTAAAGGAATATTTCTCTTAGGGCAGTTAGTTATTAGACTCATGCAACAATATACTCAAGTTTTAGGCTTAGGATATGTTGTCAATGCTTGATTTTTGTACTTTTTTCAATGCAAATGAATGGAATAAAGAGTGTTGTAATGATTTTGATCAAGGGAAGCAATTTATATGTCTAATATCAGTCCAAAACAAAAATATGATCCTTCTCCACACACTCTTGATGCAAATCCAAGATAATGCCAAGTCAAACTATAGTGAAAATATGTCGAAATAGGCACTTTTTTCACCAAAACTTAATGCAAAAGAGCATAACAAAGGGTGTTGTGAGGAAAGTGATGATGGACAAAAAATTAAATCAGTAATAAAATCCAATTAATTTCAAAATGCCCAGCACAACACACTTTTAGTGCCACTCAAGGTCAAACCTTAGTGAAAATATAGCAAAAGGGGTGTTGTAATGAATTTTAGGAGGTTCAGAAAATGCAATCAATGATATCAATCACCTCAATCCATAAAATTTGTCACAACATGCTTAGAGTGTAAACTAGGCCAAACCCTAGGGCAAAAATAGCTAAAATATGTAGTTTTTCACTGAATTTTCAATACAAGAGTCCGTTAAAAGGGTGTTGTGAAGCTTTTTAGGAGGGGAAAAAAATTATTAATCTAATAGTAACCAATTAGTTCAAAAATACAATTCACAACATGCCTATGGTGCAGGTTTATAAAGTCGATAAGGCCAAATTTAGTGAAAATCGTTGTTTTTGAAGCCCTAGGTTTGAGATCTTAACACAAAATACTATGTGAATGTTTTGAAGTATGATTTATGATGAAAATGAATTACTCTCAGATCTGAAAATTATTTCCAAGTTTTAATGTGCAAAATGCCAATGCAAATCTAATGAAAATGCATGAAAATTACTAGTTTTTGTTGAAATTTTCTATGCAAAATTGCAAATATTTGAAATCTAAATGCAAATTTACACTTAAATGCAAGAATAAAGAAAAATTATAATTTTAATGATCCTCTAAAATCATTAGAAAAATCTGAAAGAAGATTTTGCCTACTAACCCTAGATTTTGTAATTACTAGGTTTAAAGAAAATTGTCAAAATTTCTACAAAAGCCTAGCAAACAAATGATAAAAAAATGCCATGTAAATTATTGATTTTTTACATTTTTCTATAGTTTATATCAGATATGATGTAAAAATCATGAATTAGAAAAATTTAGAAAGAATTGATGCAATTTAGTAATCTAATGAAAATGCAAGCTAGGGTTTTCAAATTTTTGCTAATTTTTTATTTTTTTGTAATTTTCTCAATGCAATAAGAAGAAAGACTATATGAATGAATGAAATCAATCCAAATCCAAAGACACACACTTAGAAAGTTGCAATTTAAGTCTAAAAACAGGGGTTCACCAAAATGTTTTAGGTGAAATTGGGATTGTTTAGATGTTTGAATCCTCCTTTCACCCTATACATTCAAGGATCTAGGATTGAGTGGCTAGGCACTATCATACCCTAGGTCACTGTGAGATGTAGGGAAGCTTGGATTAGGGTGTTTAATTATCAAATTTCCTTCTCTTATGCTTAATTAACCATTAAAACCCTAATTATGGAAATACAACTGTAAATGGAAGAATAACAGAAAAAGCTCTTGCCGAGGGAAGAAAAATATCAAATCACAGATTACCTATTTTCAGGGTTCTGAGGCAAAAAAGTTAGGGACACAGGGGTGGGTGCCCAATTCCAAGGTACCAGTTTCTTTACAGGATCCTGACCTTCCGACACTAATCTGCACTGTAACTTTTGTTTCTAGAAATTCAACTGTGGAGGACACAAGAGTGAGCGACCAAGTCCCGAAAGGGCTTTGGTATCCTACTTCTCTTCAGATCCCAAATCCTTGATGTCTTCTGATCCTTCTTACAAATCCACTTTTTCTAGATGTGATACCTATAACTTGCAATCAAAAAACTTTGGGAGGGGGTTGTGGCATTTAGAGAATTGCCGCAATCAAGTCCCAAAGGACACTTAAGTCTTTGAACACCATTGTTAGATAAAGAGTGTGTGCCCTTGTCAGGCAGAGGCAAAAACTAAAGGAAATGGTGATAAAAACACAATATAATGTCACCTTGTAGTGAATATCTCATGGAGGAAGATGCTCTTCATTCCATGATGAAATGGATGCTAAAATCTGCAAACAGAAACACATAAACCACACAAATCTGCTCTTGCAACACAATGAAATCCTTTAATCACCTTGAGAATGCCTAAGTTCTCAATGATTGTCTAATAATGCTATAGTTTACAAATGAATGCCTAAACATGCTTTTATATGAAACTACAAACACTCCCACCAAGATTTTCATAATTCAAACTTACCATGTCGGCATAGGACCCAAATAAGAGTCGTAAACTGACACCCAAAAATTGGGACTGCCCCAAAATAAGGCAGGACTAGGACATGGGTGCCCAAGTCCTCCCCCCTATTTTGGGTTAAGCTCAAGGGGACCTCCTAGGTCCCATTTGTCATGTTACCTAGGGCTCATTACATCGTGATGCCAAATTATGAAGTAAGATGTCCTAAATGCATACAAAAGACCCAGGAGCTAAACCTAAAGAGGGAAAAGCCTATAAAGGGATATTTTCTAATGTTACATTTAGCCCCCACTTTAATGTATGTATAAACACAAGGCCAATACATGCATTAAAGTAAGGTCACAAACATAGCAAACACATCAAACATAGAGAAGACATGCTAATCACATGGAAAATAGTAACAGGCATGCAAAACAATGAAAACCTTGAATCACCTTGAGAATGCCTAAAGTTCACAATGATCATCTAATAATGTTCTAGTTTACAAATGAATGCCTAAACATGCTTTTATATGCAACTACAAACACTCTCACCAAGATTTTCATAATTTAAACTTACCATGTTGGCATAGGACCCAAATAACTTTCGTAAATCGACAACTAAAAATTGGGACTACCCCAAAATAGGGAAGGACTAGGGCACTAGTGTTAGAACTAGGGCACACAACTGAGAGGGGGGGTGAATCAATTGTGCAAAAACTTGCTTCTACTTGAAACACTTGATTCTTCTTTATTAGTTAATAGCATATCAATTAACCATTCATGAAAGCAGAAAGCATAAACACTGGAGCAAATAAACATCAACACATTAGACACCAAGATTTTTGACGTGGAAAACCTGGTTAAGGGAAAAACCACGGGGTGATTAACCCAAGGATTATTCTCTATTAGAAGAATAAGATAAAATGAATGGCACATGCCAATTAGGGCTCACTACCCGAGCACACTGCTCACAAGGAGGCACACTGCCTACAAAGAGACACATTGTCTACAAGATCATAAGGATCACAACCTTGAACTGGAGAATGACATCTTCACCATGTCTAGATCAGTTCCATTTAAGCCTGAAACACTTCTACTCTCCCTTTCACTCTTTCGCTATACCACTCTCATCTTCCCACAACTCCCACTTTGAAATGAACTCACAAACCTTTATTTATACAAGTCATCAGCTTAGGAACAATCATCTAAGTTGGCAATCAACCATAAGAACATTCGCAGGATGAATAACACATCCGGTTGGCTAGTCTGAACAAGAACTTCATCCGGAAGAATATCTTCAATTCTGGGCACTACCACCAATGTGGATCAACAACACAACCTCAACATGATCCAAGAACCTTTACAAGCCTGCCTGAATGACCAGGTACATCTGTACTTCCTCTACTTACTAGAATCTCTTCTCTTCCTCATCTGGAAGTTCAAGAACATAGTCTATCACCACTGGCATACTACCAGAGGTGCTTTCAGACCTCCAAACCACATACCAATTGAGATGACACATTAAAAGGACCTCCCAAACACTCCTTCCAATCCACAGAGTTTGACAATACACCTCCAGATCTCACCGGACCTTTTTGTAACACTCTGTCACTCTGGAGCATCTCCCAGAATCGATTCTATTTGATCGATCACAACTTCTTCACATCTTCATGCGAACCTCTGAAATCTTAATTGGATCATCTCAAGACTCATATCTACAAACCCTTTAATCCGCATCCTCTGAATCTCAACCTATTGAGTACTTTTGCCTTCTTCTCATCACTGTTCTTCACTGTTCCAGATTGAGACTAATTTTCTCAATATCCTCAGCACACAGCTCATTCAATCCTTCTTGTCAAAGCAATATGAGTATGTTGACATCAATGACAACACTAGTTCACCTCATACTTGCAACAATCTCCCCCTTTGTCATTGATGGCAACATATGATGTGAAAAACCATCAAGACAAGAACTTCTCCTTTCTATCACAGCTCCCCCTATCGACAACAACTCTTCACATGTCTTCTCTTCCTTTATTGCTCCCCCTTTGATCAACAGCCACTTGTTTTTCACATGTTTTCTCTCCCCCTTTGACATCAATGGCAAAGGGCTCATACTTGCAATTCTAACACATCAGAATCATACCAGCTGCTCCCCCTTAGTAGCAGCTCCCCATCATCAATCCGGATCACAAGATATAACTGTGATATCCACCGGACTGATGCACATTAGTGCATCCTAGTTCATCACTGGAGGGGCCATGACCCCTAATTCTCCCGGAGATACTCAAAAGAGTCCTTGGGAAGAGGTTTAGTAAAGATATTTGCAATCTGATCCTTGGAGGGTACATACTCCAATCTGACTTCTTTCTTGTTCACTTGTTCTCTCAAAAAGTGAAACTTTATAGATATGTGCTTAGTCTTAAAATGCAATACCGAATTCTTAGAAATATTAATTGCACTTGAATTATCACAGAAAATTGTGATAAGCTTCTCATATTAAACTTTAATGTCTCTTAGCATCTGCTTCATCCATAAGATTTGAGTGCAACTACCTACTGCTGCAATGTATTCTGCTTCAGTTGTAGATAGAGATATTGCATCTTGTTTCTTGCTTAGCCAAGAAACCAATCTCTTTCCCAAAATAATGCTCCACCACTGGTGCTCTTCTGGTCATCCACATCTCCTACCCAATCTGTATCTATGTAAGCATGAAGAGAGAAATCATGATCTCTAGGATACCACAGACCATACTCCACTATCCCTTTTAGATATCTAAAAATTCTCTTGATTGCCATAACATGAGATTCTCTAGGATCAGCTTGAAATCTTACCACAAGACCAACAGCCTGCATTATATTTGGTCTAGTCTGAGTGAGATACAACAATCCACCAATCATTGATCTATACTTTGTCTGATCTATCTTCGGAGAGTTATCATCTTTGCTCAACTTACATCTGGTTGCCATAGGAGTGTTCATTGGCTTTGAATCTTCCATACTGGATTTCCTCAACAATTCTATCACATATTTGGTCTGAGAAATGAAGATCCCTTTCTTTGTTTGAGTAATTTGCAGACCCAAGAAGAAATTCATTTCACCAAGCATAGACATTTCAAACTCACTTTTCATCTGATTTGCAAAAGTTTTGTACATATTATCTCTTCCTCCAAAAATGATATCATCCACAAACACTTCAACAATCAAAATGTTTTCATGATCAATTTTGAAATATAAGTTACTGTTAGCAATACCTTTGTTGAATCCAATCTACACAAGATACTTATCCAGCCTTTCATACCATTCTCTTGGGGCTTGCTTCAATCCATACAATGCTTTCTTCAACTTGCAGACCATATCATCATTATCAGACAATTGAAATCCATCCAGTTGTTCAATGTAAACTTCTTCTTCCAGATCACCATTTAGGAAGGCAGACTTGACATCCATTTGATATACCTTGAAGTCTTTGAAGGCAGCAAATGTAAGAAATAATCTGACTGCTTAAATTCTTGCCACCGGAGCAAAGGTCTCTTCAAAATCAATTCCTTCTATTTGAGAGTAGCCTTTGCAAACCAATCTAGCTTTGTTTTTTATTACTTCACCAACTTCATTTAGTTTGTTCCGGAAGACCCATTTGGTTCCAATCACATTCTTGTCTCTAGGTCTGGGAACAAGATCCCAAGTATGATTTTTCTCAATTTGCATCAATTCTTCCTCCATTGCTTTGGTCCAGTTTTCATCATTGCAAGCTTCATTAACTATCTTAGGTTCAATCTTTGAAATCAAACAGTATTCATTTGAGTCTTGAGCAATTCTTCTCCTCATTTGTACCCCTTTACTCTTGTCACCTATGATCTGATCTTTAGAGTGATTTAGAGTTACATACCTTGGAACTTTGGGGGTTTCTTGCACTACTAATTCTTGATCAGGCTCATTCAGACAAACTTCTTCTTCTTGATTAACCAGATCAGTCTGGATCTAAATTTCAGAGGAGGATGGAGCTCCTTGCACTAGAGGATCATTCTAATCATCTTCATCACATTCATAGAATCTTAAGGGCTTCTCCATTCCTTCATCAACGTTCACATTTGTACTTTCTATCATCTTTCTCAATCTCTTATTGTAACACTGGTATGCTTTGCTTTGAGTGGAGTAACCCAAGAAAATTCCTTCATCACTTCTAGCATCAAACTTTTCTAAATCTTCATCTCTTTTGATATAACATTTGCTACCAAATACTCTGAAGTATCTCACAGTAGGAGTTACACCAAACCAAAGTTCATAAGGAGTCTTATCAATGTTGCTTCTAATTTGAACTCGGTTAAGAGTGTAGACTGTAGTGCTGACAGCTTCTCTCCAAAACATCTGAGGAACATTTGCTTCCATCATCATTATCCTAGAGGCTTCCTGGATGGTCCGGTTCTTTCTCTCAACTACTCCATTCTACTGTGGAGTCCTATGAGTAGACAGCTGTCTCTTTAGGCCATGCTTCTCACAAATGTCTATGAATTCACCGAATGTGAATTCACCACCTCTATCAGACCTTAGACACTTTAGTTTCAATCCGGTTTGATTCTCTACCATAGCTTTGAATATTTTGAACTTCTCAAGGGCTTCTGATTTCTCTTTTAGGAAGGTAACCCACATCATCCGGGAATGGTCATCAATTAGCAACATGAAATATCTATCACCTTACATACTCTTGATTCTTGTCAGACAACAGAGATCAGTATATACTAATTCCAACAATCCGGTAGTGGACTGATCCTTGCTTTTGAAAGAGACTCTACTCTATTTGCCTAGCTGACATTCTTTGCATAAACTATTTGTAGGTTTCACCAATTTAGGAAGATCTCTTACAACCTGAGTATTGCTTATCTTGATGATGTTATCAAAATTCACATGGCACATCCTTCTATGCCATAACCAACTCTGATCAACTTGAACAAATAGATAACTTTTATTAGAACCAACTAGATGGAAAATATTACCTTTTGTTTGAGTACCGGATGCAATTTCTGTTCCGGAGCTTGTAAAGATTCTGCATCTTCCATTCTTGAACCAAAGATCATAGCCTTTGTCCACTAACTGACCAACACTGAGAAGATTGTGCTTCAATCCTTCAACATATAGTGCATTACTGGTTTTGCTCTTTCCATCAAAAGAAATAGTTCCCCTACCTCTGATTCTGCCAACAGAATTGTGACCAAACTTTACCATTCCTCCTTCATACTTTTCCAAATCTAAGAACTTGTTCTTGTCACTAGTCATATGGTGAGAGCATCCACTGTCAATAACCTAATCATCCTTTTCTTCAATTCGGGCAGCCAAAGCTCTTTCTACAACCTTATGATTGACAAATTCAGAGGATATTGAATCTTCTTCCTTGATGGTAATAAACACCCATTCATTTCTGGATTTGCTTCCTATTTCTGATTCATCATCTGTTACTCCTTCATTATCATCTTCTTCATGAACATAATAGCAGTTCTTTTGAAACCTTTGTCTGTTAGCATTTGACCTTGTAGATCTTTCTGGACATCTTGAAGCAAAATGACCAATCTTATTGCAATTGAAGCACTTAAAGGGTAATTTTCCTTCATACTTACCGGATCCTCTTGGCAGTCTTTTTGCAATGAGGGCTTCGAGTTGAGCTATTTCTACTTCTTCCTCTTCCATGTCTCTTCTTGCTTGATCATACCATGACATCTTCCTTGAAGAGTTTTCTCCCAGATTAAATCTCTGTTTGCCTTTCACATAGGCACTAGCTTTGAAAGCAGATTCAGTCTTGGGGGGATCATCTCCAAACTCCGTCATTTCAAATGTAGCTAGTTTGCCAGCCAATTGTTCTCTTGTGACAATTGTGTGGGCTTTGAATTCATCAATGGCAACAACCTTGATTTTGTAGGCAGTAGGAAGAGATCTGAGAATTTTGCAAACAATCTCATTTTCATCCAGAGTCCCACCAACATTTCTAATTCCACATACCAGCTCATTCACTCTTGGCATAAAGGTAGTGATATTTTTAGCATCTCTCATCTTCAATCTTTCAAATTTCCCTTTCAGACTTTGCAACCTTGAACTCTTGACAAACTCATCTCCTTCATACAAAAGTTCTAGTTTAGTCCAGATCTCATATGCAGTTCGTAGGTCAATAACATTTGAGAGATCTGAGTCATTTAATGCACTTAGAAGAGCTTCCTTGGTCCACAAATTGTTTTCAGCATCTGTGATTTCATTCAAAGTTATTGGACCACCCTGTGGAGGTACATATGGTTTTGAGACCATGGCCAAGTATGCTTTTCCCATACACTCCAAGTGACATTTCATGCGACCTTTCCAGAGAGTGAAGTTGGTTCCATCGAACTTCAGACTATCCTTCTTGTATGACGACATCCTGGATCTCCTCAAGCGGTTAAGCTCGTTTTAGAGGAACTTAGATTTGATACCAATTGTTAGATCTAGGGCACACAACTGAGAGGGGCCGTGAATCAGTTGTGCAAAAACTTGCTTCTACTTGAAACACTCAATTCTTCTTTATTAGTTAACAGCATATCAATTAACCATTCATGAAAGTAGAAAGCATAAACACCGGAGTAGATAAACATCAACACATTAGACACCAAGATTTTTGATGTGGAAAACTCGGTTAAGGGAAAAACCATTGGGTGATTAACCCAAGGATTGTTCTCTATTAGAAGAATAAGATAAAATGAATGGCACATGCCAATTAGGGCTCACTGCCTGAGCACACTGCTCACAAGGAGGCACACTGCCTACAAAGAGACACACTATCTACAAGATCATAAGGATCACAACCTTGAACTGGAGAATGACATCTTCACCATGTCTGGATCAGTTCCATTTAAGCCCGAAACAATTCTACTCTCCATTTCACTCTTTCGCTATACCACTCTCATCTTCCCACAACTCCCACTTTGAAATGAACTCACAAACTTTATTTATACAAGTCATCAGCTTAGGAACAATCATCTAAGTCAGCAATCAACCATAAGAACATTCGCAGGATGAATAACACATCCGGTCGGCTAGTCTGAACAAGAACTTCATCCGGAAGAATATCTTCAATTCTGGGCTCTACCACCAATGCGGATCAACAACACAACCTCAACACAATCGAAGAACCTTCACAAGCCTTCCTGAATGACCAGGTACATCCGCACTTCCTCTACTTACTGGAATCTCTTCTCTTCCTCATCTGGAACTTCAAGAACATAGTCTATCGCCACTGTCATACTGCCAGAGGTGCTTCTAGACCTCCAAACCACATACCAATCAAGATGACACATTAAAAGGACCTCCCAAACACTCCTTGCAATCTGCAAAGTCTAATAATGCACCTCTGGATCTCACCGGACCGTCCTGTAACACTCTGTCACTCTGGAGCATCTCTTGAAACTGGTTCTATTTGATCAATCACAGCTTCTTCACATCTTCATGTGGACCTCTAAAATCTTAACTGGATCATCTCAAGACTCATATATACAAACCCTTTAATCCGCATCCTCTGAATCTCAACCTATTGAGTACTTTTGCCTTCTTCTCATCACTGTTCTTCACTATTCCAGATTGAGACTAATTTTCTCAATATCCTCAGCACACAGCTCATTCAATCCTTCTTGTCAAAGCAATATGAGTATGTTGACATCAATGACAACACTAGTTCACCTCATACTTGCAACAACTAGCACCCAAGTCCTCGCCCCTATTTTGGGTAGGGTTAAGCTCAAGGGGTCCTCCTAGGTCCCATTTTTCATGTTACCTAGGGCTCATTCCATTAGGATGCCAAATTATGAAGTAAGATGTCCTAAATGCATGGAAAAGACCTAGGACCTAAACCTAAAGAGGGAAAAGCCCCCAAGGGGACATTTTCTAATGTTACGCTAAAAGAAAAATTAAAGAAATCAATGGAGAAAAGGAAGGAGGTACTTCATCAAGTAACTAATCTTACTGAAGAAAATGGCATGAATGAGGCTTTGGAAGAAAAGACAAAAGAATGTGAGAAGCTAACCAAAGAAGTTTTTGTTCTAAAACATGAGATGGAATATGGGGTGATGAGGCTAACCAAAGAAATTGAAGTAAGGAAGAAAACTAAAGAAGACTTGAATCAAACTCTGAAGGAAAGAACAAAAGAATAATTTAGAATGGATAGAACAATTGGCCACCTAAAATCTAATCTACAAGAATACTGATATACTGAGGAGGAACTTAAAAGGCAAATTGTCATTCTCAGACATGACCTAGAAATTGCAAATGAATACAAGGAGAAGTTCAAGATAAGCTCAACTAAATTTGAAGTGCTACTTGAGAGTCAGAAGAAGGCTGATACTAAGCATTGTCTTGGGTATGAGAAAGGTGAAAGCTCCAGATCTAGATGAAGAAATTATCAATCAAGGAATGGGAGAAACAAACCTAGAAGACCTCCAATAAGACATCCTAATGCTCAAAGATATCCATCTTTCAATGGCAATTGTTTCAAGTGCAATAAATTTGGTCATAGAGCTACTCAATACATAAGTAGAGTGAATCAAAGTAGTCCATCCTTCTCTAATCAATGCTTCAATTGTAAGAGGTATGGTTAGAGATCCAACGAATGCAGAGGTATTATAATGCATAACTCTAACAATAGAGGAAATGACAATTCCTTTAATGGCTACTATTTCACATGCAATGGATTTGGACAAATGGCCAATCAGTGTAGATCAAGAGGAAATCAAGTAAATAAGTAAAAAAATGTTGTGTACTTTAATTGCAATAGATCTGGTCATATTGCAAGATTCTGCAAAAGCAAGAATAATAGAAAAGGTACGGTAAACAGAAACTAAAACATCTAGAGAGAAGACAAAGGCAAGGGTAAAATTGATGTGAATGAGGTCCAAAATGAAATGAGCAAAACATGGGTAAAGAAAGGTGAAATGAATGTTGATGATGGATCCACATCAGAATCTGGTGATGATAATTCCTCCGAGAATTGAATTAGGAGCTCTGGGTTAGGGGGAGCTACTTTCAAAATCTAATTCCCCTAGCTAGTAAGTGAGTACCTAAATCTAGCACAATGAATGAAGTTAGAGAAGGCTATTGCAGATCTATTGAAGATAATTATAGAAGAAAAGAAGCTAATGTGACTGATTGTGAAGCAATTGAAGATTGACTGTATGCAAAACAGTGTAACCAGATGTGTTAGGGTAGAGCATTTATTACAATGAAGAATTAGGTTTTGCAGAGGATAAAAGGTCATTTATTTAAGCCTTTGGATTACTTTGCATTCAGAGAAAGAAAGCAAAAGAGCACTTGAGCTAAGATTTCAAGGATTTGAGGTGCAACCAACGAATTCATCAGCTAACCCTAACTCCATGGAAGAAAAAGGTATTTTTCTGCAAAGCTTTGAACTTGTGATCTTTTGAGATGGCTACTCCTCTTGTTGTTGATATTACTGAAAGGACTGACCAGAATTTAAGAAGCATCAATACAAATCAGTTGAAGTCAAACCATTAGGAGCATTTTCTGGTGACCCATATGGAGTACTGCATGTCAAGGATATTAGGGCATACATTGATGCAAGAGCATCTAGTGGTGTAAGGGCAATCTTGCATCACCCAAAAAGAAGATAATTCAAAATCATTGTGGTTCTTTTCATTTCTTTCCATAATTAGTGTTTTTGGTTCCACAATATCTAGAATAATGATGTAGGACTTTCAGTTTTTCCAAAACTGATAAAAATAGCAACATGCCTGTTTTGGAAAGTGTACCTACTATTTTAGGAAAGTTTGCATTTGGGCATGGATTGAAACAAAAACTTACAGAAAGTTACATAATAGAAATATAAGACCTTTGGCAAAGGAATCAGGCAAAGATCATTTGTGAGCTGAAAGATATTAAAGTTTTTGTTTTCTGAAAAGCCCCTAAAAATTTTCTAAATGAGATATGAGGCACTAAAACATCCCATAATGTCCTAAAAATTTGATGGAAATCTATTTATGAATTTTCAACATGATAGTTCACATCACGAGCTTTCTAGCGCTTAAAACGGTACGTCAATCCGACACCCGAATCAAAAGTTATGCTTCTTGGAAGTTGACCTACTTTTGGAGAGAGTTGCAAATTTCAAAATTTAGCTAGAGGCTGCCAAAAAGTGCTATTTATGACTATTTTGGGAACCTTGGGTGGTAGTAGAGTTAAGGGGGCAAGTGTGGAGTCAAGAATAGGTGGGAAAATAGAAACCCTAGCTGATTTGGGGTTACAGAAGGCAAGAGATTCTAGAGCCTGGGAGGTGTAGCTGTAGTGTGTTGCAGCGTGTGGAGAATTAATTCTTCATATTGTAATTGAGCTTCTATAATGTAATGAGTTACCCAGATCAATAAAGAAATATTCTATTTTCTATATTCTATTTTTGTTGTTGTGTGTTTTATGATTTACCCCCTTCATCAAGTGGTATCAGAGCAAGGGTTCCTGAGTGTGTAGACAGATTGTCGACCGTGAGGTAGTTTGCAGCAGGACCTGAGGTTGTGGGTTTGCTACAGAGATCAAGATGTCTCCATGAAGAAATCATATTGGGAGGAATAGTTTAACAAAAGAGGGTTTTAGAGCCCTGCAAAGGCAAATTGATGCATTGCAAGAGGAACTGCAAAGAGGGTTTGATCCGAGAACAAGAGAAGAAAGTGAAGATGAAGCAGAAGAAGAACTATTTGAGGAAGAACAAGAAGCTGCAGGAGATCATGCAGAAGTTAGGTTGTTAAGGGCCATTTTGAAGATTAGAAAGAGGCCCAGGATCAAATTTTCTACATATTCTGGAGATTTGAATCCGGAACAGCTTATTGATTGGATCAATGACATGGAGGAGTATTTCGAGTATAAGGATGTGGAGGACCCAGATCGGGTGACGTTTGCAAAAACAAAGTTGAAGGGCCACACCAGTATTTGGTGGAAGGAGGTCCAATTAGAGAGGAATAGAAGAGGAAAAGGAAAGATCATCTGATGGGATCAGATGGTGGAGAAACTGAAGAAGCAGTTGATTCCTGCGGACTATGAGATGGAGTTGTTGAAGAAGCTACAAGGACTAAAGCAAGGTAACAAGTCTGTCAAGGAGTATACAGAAGAGCTTTATAAGATTACTATCAGGATTGGCCATGCAGAGCCCAACAAGAAGAAGGTAGCCCATTATATTAATGGGTTGAGGCTGAGTATTCAAGAGGAGATGAGTTTTCCCTAAAGGTGGAAGAGAAGTTGAATAAAAGATTTGATAGCAAGCAAAGGGGAAGAGGTCAAAGCGAAAGGACTGGTGCAAGACCCTATGGGGGCCGAAATAAAGATGCAAAGAAAAGTGAAGAAGTTGGCACTAGTTAAAATTAGAGAGGATATAATACCTACCACCCTCGTGACTAGAACAATAGTGAGAAAAGAGGAAGAGGAAGAGGCAAACCTGGGCAAGGACCTAGAATAGGAGGTTTCAGAGGAACCTATTTCCAATGTGGAGAAGAAGGGCATTGAGCATATGAGTGTCCACAACATCAAGGAAGGAAAAATAGAGGACCTAAAGGTAATGTATGAGTTGCACATGTAGATGAAGATGTGTAATCTGAGCATTCTGAAGATGCTGAAAGGGGAGAAACCCTAGTTGTCAGAAGAACTTTGCTAAATGAGGAGAAGTAACCCAATTAGAGGAAGAGTTTATTCCACACAAGGTGCAAATGTGAAGGTAACTGTTGTGACATTATTATTGATAGTGGAAGTACTGACAATCTTGTTTCAGAGGAGATGGTTGACAAGTTGAAGTTGACAAGAAGAAAGCATCCACATCCATATCGAATTTCATGGTTGTAGAAGGACCACCGAGCTTTGGTCAATAACCAATGTTTAGTGAAGTTCAAGACTGGGGACTACCATGATGAGGTGCTATGTGATATCATACAGATGGATGCGTGTCATATGTTGTTGGGGAGACCGTGGCAGTATGATAGGAGCGCTATCCATGATGGCTATGCAAACAAATATTCCCAAAGTTGAAGCCCTTGAAGGAGGTGGAAGAAAAGGTATGTAGTACTGCTAGAATTTTCTTGGTAGATGGTAGAAATTTTTTGGAGGGTATGAAGCATAAGCATCATTGCTTTACATTCATTCCTAAGATTAGTCAAGAGAGATGTGAAGATGTACCAGTAGAAGTCTCAGATATGTTGGAGGAATTTTAGGATATTATCTCTGATAATGTACTAGAAGGTTTACCACTAGTGAGGAAGATAAATCACCAAATGGATTTCATACCAGGAGCTAGTTTGCCAAATAAGGCAGCCCACAGAATGACTCCTGTTGAGAGTGAAGAGTTGAACAGACAAGTTCAGGAGTTGTTGAGGAAGGGATTGATAAGAGAGAGCCTAAGTCCATGTGTGGTACCTACAGTGCTAGCACCAAAGAAATATGGAGAGTGGAGAATGTGTACAGACTCTCGAGCCATCAAATAAGATCATGATCAAGTATAGATTTCCATTGCTTAGAATGGATGACATAATGGACTATTTGAGTGGAGCCAAGTACTTCACGAAGATTGATCTGAAGAGTGGGTATCACCAAATCTAAATTAGAGGAGATGAATGGAAGACAACCTTTAATACTAAGGAGGGTTTGTACGAGTGGTTAGTCATGCCATTTGGGCTAACCAATGCATCGAGCACATTCATGCAGCTCATGAATGAGGTACTGAAAGAATTTTTGGGAAGTTTTTTTATTGTCTATTTAGATGACATTTTGATTTTTAGTAAGACTTGGGATGAGTATCTGATGCATATCACATATCAAAAGAGTTTTAGAGAAGCTAAGGGAGGAGAAGTTGTTGATTAATCTAAAGAAATGTAGTTTTACAAAGAAGGAGTCGGTATACCTGGGATTTGTTGTCTTAGAGGAAGACCTTAGGATGGACCCAGAAAAGGTGAGGGCTATCATTGAATGGCCTACGTCGAGGAGTGCCACAAAGGTAAGATCTTTTCATGGTTTGGCAAGTTTTTATAGAAAGTTTATTAAGAATTTTAGTAGCATTTGTGCACCCCTAACTGAGATAATGAGAGGGGATAGAAAAAAGTTTAGATGGACTAAAGAAGCAGACAAGAGATTTGATACATTGAAGCAAAAAATCATAAAACAACCTATTTTGGCACTTCTAGATTTCAATAAGGTATTTTAGGTAGATTGTGATTCTAGTGGTAGTGGTATAGGAGTTGTTTTGAGTCAAGAAGGTAAGCCCATTGCCTATTTTAGTGAGAAGCTTAATGATGCCAAAAAAAAGTATTCTATTTATGATCAGGAGTTTTATGTAATAGTTCAGGCTTCAAAGAAATGGAGACATTATTTGTTTCCAAGGGAGTTTGTTTTATATATTGATCATCAGGCTTTGCAGTATCTTAATAGTCAAGGAAAGTTGAACCAAAGGCACTTAAAATGGGTTGAGTTTTTGCAGAGCTATACTTTTATTTTGAAGCACAGGAGTGGGAAGTCCAATAGAGTTGCAGATGCCTTGAGCAAAAGGCAAAATTTGTTGACAGAAATGGAGATAGAGGTTGTTGGGTTTGATGAGCTCAAAAGTTTGTATCCAGAAGATCTAGATTTTGCAGAGACTTGGAAAGCTTGTCTAGAACTTGTTACTTTGGAAAGGACAAAATGGTTGGATTTCATAATCCAAGATCTCATGTTCTTTAAAGGAAGCCAGTTGTGCATTCTAAAGAGTTCCATGAGAGAGAACCTAATTAAGGAGAAGCATAGTAGAGGATTGGCTGGACACTTTGGTTGAGATAAGACCATTGCTATTGTTGGTGAAAATTATTATTGGCTACAGTTGTAGCAAGATGTGAGGAAATTTGTGCAGAGTTACAGAGTATGTTAGATGGCGAAAGGAGCAAGTCAGAATACAAGTATATATCAGTCACTACCTATACCAAAGAAGCCATGGGATGATATTAGTATGGATTTTGTTCTTGGTTTACCAAGGACACAGAGAGGACATGATTTCATTTTTGTGGTGGTGGACAGATTCTCAAAGATGGCACATTTTATTTCTTGCAAGAAGACTAATGATGCTATTCATATTGCAGATTTATTTTTCAAGGAGGTGGTGAGATTACACGGTCTACCAAAGAGCATAGTTTCAGATCGAGATACCAAGTTTGTTGGTTATTTTTGGAGGATATTATGGAAGAAGTTGAAGACAGATTTGAAGTTCAGTTCTGCACACCATCCACAGACTGATGGAAGTGGTGAATAGGAGTTTGGGTAACCTTCTACGATGCCTGGTAGGAGATAAGCCCAAGGGATGGGATTTGATTTTACCACAAGCAAAATTTTCTTACAACAATTGTTTCAATAGGAGTACTGGTAAATCACCATTCTAGATTGTATATGGAAATGGCCCAAGAAATTCTTCTGAGTTAAGGAAGTTGGACAAAGGAGAAAAGACAAGTGCTGAAGCCGAAGACTTTGACAAACATCTAAAGAATTTGCATGAAGAGGTGAGAAAGCACATTAAAAAGATGAATATTTAGTACAAGGCTAAGGTAGATCAGAAGAGGAGGTATAAGGAGTTCCAGGTAGGATATGAAGTCATGGTTCACTTGAGAAAAGAAAGGTTTCCAATTGGAACATACAATAATTTGAAAATGAAGAAATTTGGACCATGCAGAATCCTAAAAAAGTATGATTCAGGAAATGCATATGAGGCAGAGCTGCTGAGTGGGATCAGTATTTCCCCTATTTTCAACATTGCTGATTTATTAGAATATCATGAAGGTGGAACAAAGGATGGACCAACAGAAGTGCAATGGAGTATTCTGGCATCTACTTCAATGGAGGAGATAGAAGAGATCTTGGATAGTCATGTGGGAAGAAGTACTCAGAACAAGCAATATGAAGAATATCTGGTAAAATGGAAAGGAAGGCCTGTTGAAGATTCTTCTTGGTTGTCTAAGCCAGAGGTTGACCATTTGGGTTTTCCTCACACAAACATCTAAGATGTGACAGGGTCACTTCTCAAATTACCTTGGGTGTCTGATGCAGGAGCATCCAGTGGTGTATGGGCAATCTTGAATCACCCAAAAAGAAGATAATTCAAAATCATTGTAGTTGTTTTCATTTCTTTCCATAATTAGTGTTTTTGGTTCCATAATATCCAGAATAATGATGTAGGACTTTGAGTTTTTCCAAAACTGCTAAAAATAGCAACCTGCTTATTTTGGAAAGTGTACCTACTATTTTAGGAAAGTTTGCATTTGGGTATGGATTGAAGTGAAAAATTACACAAAGTTACATAATGGAAATATAATACCTTTGGCGAAGGAATCAGGAAAAGATCATTTGTGAGCTGAAAGATATCAAAGTTTTTGTTTTCTGAAAAGCCCCTAAAAATTTCTGAAACGAGATATGAGGCACTAAAACATCCCATAACATCTCAAAAAGTTGAGGGAAATCCATTTACAGATTTTTGGCATGATAGTTCACATCACAAAATTTCTGGCACTTAAAACGGTTCGTCAATCAGACACCTGGATCAAAAGTTATGCTTCCCAGAAGTTGACCTACTTTTGGAGGGAGTTGCAAATTTTGAAATTTAGTTGGAGGCCGCCAAAAAGTGCTATTTATGACTATTTTGGGAACCCTGGGTAGTAGTAGAGTTAAGGGGACAAGTGTGGAGTCAAGAATAGGTGGGAAAACAGAAACCCTAGCTGATTTGGGGTTACAAAAGGTAGGAGATTCCAGAGCCTGGGAGGTGTAGCTATAGTGTGTTGTAACCTATGGAGGATTAATTCCTTAGATTGTAATTTAGCTTCTATAATGTAATGAGTTTCCCAGATCAATAAAGAAATATTCTATTTTCTATATTCTATTTTTGTTATTGTGTGTTTTATCATTTACCCCCTTCATCATACATCCACTATAGCATAGATGAATTTGGGAATTTGAAATTGCTAGATTTGTTTGACAACTACCTAAGGGATGAAAATTATGAATTGAACCTAGAATACAAAGCCCTAGAAAGCAAACATTTTCTACAGGTCATTGAATTTTTGACATTTGATTAAAGTGAGTGGGTTCGATATGTCTTGAGCCGAATGCATGATGATTTTATATGGCTGTTGAAACCATTTAAGATTACAAAGGATGTTATCAAGATTGTAATTGGGTTGAATTCAACCAGTGGTTTTCCCATGCTGAAATCCATAAAGAACTAGAACATAACTAATGTAACCACTGCAAAATTTGACAAGAGGGCAATGAGTATCAATGACATTATTGATCTAGATGTTCAATTTGCTTCAATGGTAATTGGTTACAAGATTTATCACACTAGTAGGGAGAATTATGTGTCTGGAATGGCCATATATGTTGCATACAAAATGTTGAAAGAAAATGTAGATTATGTCCTATGTGAGTTGTTATAGAACCAACTAATTGAGAACTTAAGCAAAATCAAGAAGGACAAGAAAAACACCTTTAAATATGGTTCTTTGGTTATATGTTTATTTTTCTACTTCATGAATAAGATGCCTGGAGTAAAGGGTGTGCACTAGACTAATGACATGCCAGTTGCTATTTAGATAAGAGATCATCTACAAAGCATTGGTGACTCTAAAACACAAAAAATTGCAATTTGGGGATACTTCAAGAATTTTCAGAGTATGATGCATTCTAGGGAAAGAATCCCTAAATCAGTTATTGAGAAATACAAGAATGAAATTTGTTTTATGGTGGACACTGATCAATGCTTAATGGAAGTAGTAGAGCCCAGAACTATTTGGATTATGCCCATGGGATATGAGGTAGATGAAATTTTTTTGAATATGTATGCTCAACACCTTTTGAGCAATCCAAAGGACACAACTGTTGAAATATTTGGGACATATGAGGAGCTAAGTATGAAACCACATGTTGAGCTCAGAAAAACTAAAACCAATAGGAAAGTAAACAAAGAAGTTGAGCAATTGGCTGAGAATCTAGGCCTCATCAAGGAAGCTATGAGGCATATTAGGGAAAGAACAGAAAAGGTTGAGAGGGAGAAGCAGGATAAGAAACAAGCAAGTGCTTCGATCGAATCCTCCTCCACACCAAGGACTACTAGGAGCTCTATTGCTACCCCTAAGAAACTGAAAGACATATCATCCCATAAGGAAAAGAAAAGAACTAAAGTAAAGGCAAAGAGGTCATATGATAGTTTGGAAAAGGAGGATGAAGAAAAGATAGATTCTAATGAAGAGCTTAAAGATTTGAAGGCCGTAGGCACTAAAGCTGTTAAAGTGTCAAAAGAGAAGCCTTCTGAAAGCAACAAGACAAACAAGAGGCAGAAGTCAGAGGCTAATATTGAGAAGCCAATTCCCTCTGTGAAAACCATTGTTAAGACAATCACTGTTGATGGGAATTTAAAACCATTGATTAAATTCTATGATCTTTACAATAATACTGAAAAAAACTTTTGGAAGAAGCCACTATCAAGTACTTGAATGTATTCAATCGAGTACTGGTAGAAATTTTGTCAGAAGTTCCAAAAGGTTTGAGAGATATTCTAGAAATTAGGAAAGAAGCTACCAAGACAAAAGATATGGAGCTGAGGGAACATGTGTTAAACCAGTGTATGTCTGGTGATCTCTAGCAGAGAAGCAAATAAAATTTTTAAAGAGGTCAAAAATGAATTTAGGAGTAAGACAAGGATGAACAAATTGATGATTGGAGACATAGATGAAGTTGTCCAAGAAACTGAACAAATTCTGAGGAGAGCATTGGACAAGAACAAATTCTTCGTGGTTTCAGATGAACCTGCTAATAACACATCAGTTCCAGATGATGAAGAGTAGTAGAAGATTGAGCAACAAATTGGAATAGATGACTCCTTTATTCTAGAAGTGGAAGCAATAAAAAAAGAAGATGAGGAGATGACAGATAAAACTAATGATGCAGAAGGTATTCAAACTCCTCCAGATCAATCCAAAAAAGTAAATACAAAGATGAATGTTAAAATAGATGATCAAATTTAAGATGATTCATTAAAGTTTGAAGAGCATGAAATAGAAAAGGATAAGGATGAAGAAGCAAAAGAAGTCAAGGAGAAAAATGATAAAGAAGAAGAGATTGTAAAGGATGATGAAGAGCTCAAGTAGGACAATCTGGTTGATAGTACCAGTAAGAATTAGATAGACACATCATCATCTTGGGCAAGAGACACTGCAGAGGTAGTAAAGGAAATTTTGGAAAGGAACAAAAAAAATGAAGATTAGGACATAATCCAAGGTCTAATAAATTTTGATACATTATCTCCAATACAAAAGATAAAGTTGGCTTCCATTGCTCAAGCTAAAGCCAGAGAAGACATTTTGAAGTCTCACATAGAAGACAGTGAGCTACTTGGTCTGGCATCAGGGATTTTAGAGAAAATCATGCCAACATACCAGAAGGATTCTTCAGCATCCCCCTCTAGACAGTTAAAGAACTTGATAAACTCGGTAAGCTCTCATTTTGAATCTTTAGAGAAGTCTACAAAGATCAAGGTCCAAAAGGAATTCAATGATAAAAGATTTGATCCTCTTAAAGGTTTGATTGGAGTAGATAGAATGGTGTTGGATGCCAGTGTAAAGAGTATTTAGAATGCTTTTATAGAAGGAGGAAATGTATATAAATTTTGCTTATCTTGTCCTAAAGTTATAGAGGACATTGAAGATAAAATAAAGGAGTCTAAGCAGAAACTATCTAGTGTATCAAAATATTTTGATCCAGTGACAACATCAGTGGCAAGCAAGGAATGGTGGGCAATTAGCCTAATTGAAAAAATAAAGAGATTGACAAAAGAAAAAGAGAACATTGAGGCAAGGATGAGTGAGCTCCAGGGACTAATTTCTCCCAAGATGGAAGCAATGTTTGATGCTCTAACTGAAGCCCAAGCTATAGCTCAATCAAGTGACCCAATTGATCTGTGGACTGCAGAGTCAAGCATTCCTATTCAATGGTCACATCTCAATTTTGAACACTATGAAGAAGAGCTAGGATAGTGAGCTGGCACAACTAAACAACATTTTTGGTGATATACTTAAGTTTATGTAAATAGGACTTAGGGATTGTTTGTACATATATGGCCTGGTATTTAAAATTTTTGTGTAATTTTTGGTTTGTGGACCCCACCCTTTGCCATTGATGTCAAAGGGGGAGTGAAGAATGAGGAATCCAACAAAGGGGAAGCTTTGGAGTATAGTAAAAATCACAAGTGTACATAGACATGTTGATAACTAAGAGGGGGGTTGAATCAGTTATCCTAATTATTTTTGCTTTCTGAACTTTCTTAATAATCAATGTAGCATTAATTCAAATAAGCAAACATAACTATGAAATACAAATACACATGACACAATATTTTTGACGTGGAAACCTTGTTAAGGGAAAAAACAACAGGGTGATTAACCCAAGATTGTATTCTCTGTTAGAAGAATGGAAATACAAAATAGCACTTGCCAATTAGGGCTCACTGCCTAAGCACACTGCTCACAAGAGGCACACTACCTACAAGAGACTCGCTATCTACAAAAATAGTGTTATACAATACTTGAACTGATTGGGAGCATCTACATATGCTGGAGTTCAGTTCCAGTTAGGCTCAGTACACTGATCTGCTTCACTTCATCTTTCCTCTTCTTTTATGTTGCTTTCCTTTCACATACCGGACCTTCCTTACTTCTTTATCTCTGCTCTTCTACTTTTATTCGCACATCACCAACAATCACAACACTTCTCACAACTAAATCCATCTTGTATATATGTCTGCACAAGTGATTTCATCACCTTTCTAGTCGGCACCAGAATAGTCAATATTTTCCATAAACTGTGATCTGTCGACTGAATCCTTGCTTACCATGTAATGCGGATCAAGGATATACTTGTGGAAATCATTAATCATGTCGGCCAAACATAATTTATGCCTTCATAACCTTTACCAACATCAGTAACACATCCAGAATAATGTCTGATGTTCTGCTAGTCAGTTCTTCCTCTGTCACACTGCCAATCAGGGACCCGATACTCAAGTATTCATATCTTTTTCCTCATCTATCATCGGAGGCTAAATCATTGAAATATATCACTCAAGGTAGTCCTCTTGACTTCCCCAAATTTGTACTTAACCAAGATACTTCCTCTGAGAGATCCAAACCTGTCTGTCAGACCTCGCCACATGCTCTGTTCTTGTTTATCGGACCACAACATTCTTCACTCTAACTTCTGGTAGAGACATATTATGTCCTACGGATGTGTGGGCTGAACTTTATTGCCATCAATGACAACAATCATGAATCCATATAGTGTCTGTTGCCAACAATCTCCCCCTTTGGCATTGATGGTAACACTTAGTGAAAAATGACTAAGTGTTTACACTATGCTCCCCCTTGGCTGATGCTCTATTTTTGTATACATTTTCCTGAACTCCCCCTTAGTTGGATTCCACATTTTTCACTGCTCCTCACTCCCCCTTTGACATCAATGGGAAAGGGTAGGGTTTGCATAACAAAATTTTCAAAAATTTAACTATACTTAGCCGCATATACCATACTCACATAAACTAAAGAATATCTGCAAAAGTTGTTTTCAATTGAATGAGTTCTGTAGCCCAACTTTGCTTCATTCTATCCAAAATTGAGATGTGACCACTCAATAGGAACATAAAAGCTTCTACCCTCTTAAGATCTGTCGGATCATTGGTTCGGGCAGTAGTCTGAGCATCACTTATGGCCTCATGCATGGCCTCTAACTTAGGGATAATGATCCTTCTAAGTTCACCCGTCTGGCTAATTATGTTCTTCCTTTCCTTCTAAAATTTTTTTATTGCATTTGTGATTGCAATAGTCTGACACTCTTGATTTACTATGGAGGATGAGAGAGGATCAAAACTTTGAGATATACTTAGTAGTTTATCCTCTTGTTCTTTTACTTTCCTCTTAATATCTTTGGTCACTGTGTGCCAAGATAAGAAAAATTTGTACATATTTCCACCATCTTTAAGAGCATTTTCCAAGCTCTTTATCCCAATATCCATAACTTTCCTATCATTTGTTATCAGACCCTATACTTCAGAGAATCTCTTATCCAAAAACTCCTTCCAGACCTTTTCTTTAGCTGACTTCTCTAGAGAATCAAAATGTGTACTAACACTGTTGACTAGAGTTTTGACATTACCATAAGAGGAGGCTGTAGGAACCTTCTGAAAAGAAGGCATGATTTTTTCTAGCACTCCGGATGCTACCTCCATAAGCTCACAATCTTCCATGTGAGATTTCAGTAGTTTCTTTTTGACCTTTGCATTTGCAAATGAAGCTATTTTCATTGTTTGCACCGGTGATAGAGAGTCAAAATCTAATGGCCCTTTGAATATTTTCGGTTCATCAATCTCCATAGTTGCTTTTGTCAAAAAGTCCTTGACTGATTCTATAATGTCTCTTGCCGGAGACAGATTTTTCTTTTCTTCTGCATTCTTAGAGCTATCTCTTGGAGCTTTCTCTCCTTCTACATTCTTACCACTAGCAGTTGTGGTCTTCTCTGTTGAAGTCTTCTCTCCTTCTGCAACCTTGGTATTGTCATCTTCTTTTTCCTTCACCTCTACTTCTTTCTCCTATATGCTTTCTTCTCCTTTAGATCCAGAGACTATAGGGGAAACTGGAGGAGAGATATTTGTTTGTTCATGAGCCACCTTTTCCAGAGTGGAAGATTCCAAGTCCTTATCCTTTTCTGCACTAGTGTCCATGACTTGCTCAGTTGATTCTTTTTCAACACTTGTGGTTGAGGGGTCAGTACCCAAGTCCTCTATAATTGGAATGTTGAATTTCTTAAAAGCATTTCAGAGGATCTCTTTAGTTTCTCTTGCCACTTTGTCGGTTTCACCAAGCATGAGCTAATTCATCCTGGCTTTGCTCCGGAACTCATCCTTGCAATCTTTGAAGATCATGTTCATTTGTTGCGGAGTGATTGAAGGGTATAGCTGAATTGCTATCTGATCCCAGATTTCTAGATCTTTTGCTTGAGCATTGTTCTTCCTCATTTCAAGCCTTTTCTCTAAGCTTTTGGGAATTAGAGAGATAATTTCAATAAAAGCTTTATTGTAAGTGTTCAAAAACTAAACAGTGGCTTCCTCCAGAATTGTTTTATCTGCTTCATTATAAGCATCATGGAATTCTATTAAGGGTTGCAGGTTCCCATCCACAGTGATGCTTTCATTACAACATCTAAGGATAGAGTGGGTTTTTCAATAAATTCCTCTTCCTTCTCTTCTTCTCCTTAACTGGTAGAGTGTTCACTGGATGATTTCTTCTTCTTCTTCTTTAGTTTCTTTATCTCTTCGTCTAATTTGGTTTCCTCATCATCCTTTAGGCTAACATAGGACCTTGTTGCCTTTTTCTTTGTTCTCTTTTCTCCTTTTTCGGATGATTGTGCTTTCAGTTCTGATGTCCTTGAGCCTTTGGTAGTGGTAGGCGCAGATCTCTTTGATGATCTGGTCTGGGTGGAAGGTTTTGCCGGAGCACTTTCCTCATTTTTCTTTTATGCCTTCTTCTTCTCTTCCTCAGCCCTTTCCATCTTTTTCCTGTTGGCATCAAGTGTCTCCTTTGAGATGCCAAGGCCTTTGGCAACATTTTCTACTTCTTTTCTCACCTTCCTCTTGATCTCTGGTTCTTTGAGTTCCACATGAATCTTTACACTCAGCTCCTCAAAGGTTCCAAACCTTTCTGCCTTTGGATCCTTTGGCTGACTTAGCATGTGTTGAACATGTAGCTCCACAATTTGTTCATCAACTTCATACCCCATGGGCATGATCCATACAGTTTTTGGTTCTACTGCCTCCATTAGGCACTGATCAGTCTCTACCATAAAACATACTGTGTCTTTGTATTTCTCAACAAGAGACTGGGGAATCCTTTCTCTTACTTGCATCATGTTCTAAAAATTCTTGAAATATCCCCACAAAGCTGTATTTTGTGCTTTGTCATCACCAAGTCCATGCAAATAATCTCTGATTCTATTGGTCTATCATTCTCCCACACCCAGCCACTAGATCCAGGAAGCTCATTCATAAAGTAGAAGAATAAGCACAATATTAATCCACCATACTTGAATGAATTCTTTTTATCTCTCTTTATTTTCTGCAGATTCTCCAAGAGTTGGTTCAAGAGAAGCTGACAAAGATCGTAGTCTGCATCCTTTCTTAGCATTTCAAAAGCGGTGTAGATGGCAGTTCCAGGTACTGAATTTTCCCTGCTAGAATGATATATTTTATATCCAATGATCATAGAGGCAAACTTGACATCCAGATCAGAGATGTCATCTACTGTCATTGCTCTTTTGTCAAACTTGGATCTGGTAGCCTCACTCACAGTTTGATTCTTCATAGATTTAAGAACAGGAATCCCACCAGATGAGTGTAATCCGGTAACTGCCCTGATGGCATTTTTGTGATTTTGAATGGTCCATTTAACCACATGAAGTTGTCATGTATTCTGCTCAAAATATACCTGACCCATTCATCCTCAGTAAAACAAGGGAAATGTATGTATTGTGCAAAGTTCTTATTTCAAAGGCCCTTGTATTGGGGTTTGAGCTCAAATGAATCATCTAACAGTTGTTTGTGATAGATATCTCTTAGTTTAAATTCCCCAAACTCTTCAACATTTGCGTGTATGTAAACCCTAATATCTTCGGTGTGCAAAACACCATGCGGAACACTAGAGAAGGCTCCTAGGGGATCTACCTCCAAGGATTTGTATGGATACTTCTTAAAAATGGGGCGAGGTCTATCAGAAATCTTTACTATATTCAGAGTAGCCATCATCAAGGAATCTTACTAAGAGATAAGAACAAAGAATACCTTTTATACTGTTTAGGGCACACACGATGAAATCCGGATTGAGCTATATGAAGAATTGTCTTGATCTTTGGGAGTAGTTGCAAAGCTCCTTTTATCTTTTCTTTGAATGTGAGTGTACAAATGATGAGTGAATGAACTCTTTTATTTCTGAGAAGCCCTAATTTTCATTCTGCAATAAATGTGCAACCTAATTCATTCTGGTTTGCCTTGTTTGTCTTATTTAGAGACAAAACCTTTCTGGATCATTAAGACAGATTTTGAAATTTATTCTAGGAGAGTAGTGATAATCTATCTTCCTTTCATTAGTCATTTGATCTATTTACAGATCAAGACACCATAGTTTGAATCATACCAGACCAAACTTGTAAGGAATCTATTTTTACCGGAAGACTATTTTACCGGATCAATTCTGGTAGGATTAGACTCTTCAAATCTTCTTGGGGATCTCTCAAATCTTTACCATACCCCTTTTAGATGTTTCTTGTATGACCCCTTTTAATCCGCAGCTCTCCTTGTGCCAATTCTGGCACCAATTGACTGGCTAGGGGAACAAGGTTTTCTTTGTGTCTCCCCCTAAGCCAGAGCTCACCTTTTAATTTTTGGAAGGAATATCAGCACCAGAGTCTAGTGCGGATCCATCCCTTACATTCTCTATACTTTTCTTCACCCAAATCTTGTTCATCTCACTTTGAACTTCATCCACATTTACTTTTTGTTTTCCCTTATCTTGATTCTGATTATGATATACCAGACCTCTTGTGTTCTGATTCTTACTTCTACAGAATTTTGCAATATGACCAGATCTGTTGCAAATTTGGCAAACAACATTTCTTTGCATATTTGATTGATATCCTCTTGATCTGCATTGATTAGCCATATGACCTATTCTATTGCATGTAAAAGATCTACCATTGAATGATTTGTTCATTTGCATATTTCTGCATTGATGAGATTTGTGACCATACCTTTTACAGTTAAAACACTGTCCGGAGAAGGATGAATTAGTCTAATTCATTCTCTTTCTGCACTGATTAGCTTTATGACCAAAGTTATTGCAGTTGTGACAGTATCCATTGAAGGATGGATATCTTTGAGCATTAGGCTGTCTTACCAGAGGTCTTCTAGGCATGTTCCTTAGATTTTCTGATCCAAAATTCTTCTGACCGGATCCAGAGCTTTCTCCTTTCTCATATCCCAAACCACACTTGTCATCTACCCTCTTTTGACTTCCAAGAAGAACTTCAAGTTGAGCAAAACTTATCTTGAATTTCTCTTTATATTCATTTGCTATTTGAAGATCCCTTTTGAGAGAGACAATTTGATCCTCAAGTTTTTCTTCATTATCTTTAGCATCTTCAAGATCAGATTCAAGATGTCTGATAATTCTATCCATCTTGTGGCAATCTTCTAATTTCTTTCTGAGAGATTGTCTTAGATTATCTTTAGTTTTTCTTTTCTTTTCAACTTCTTGGGTAAACTTCAGAACTCCTGATTCCATTTCATGTCTTACCATAATGATTTCTTTTGATAACTTTTCACACAACTCGGTTTTTTCCTTCAGTTCTTCATTTGCATCATTTGTTTCACCTTGTCTTGCCAATTACTAAAGCAACTCCTTTCTCTTTTTCATAGAGAGACTTAATTTGTCTTTTAGTTCTCTCATGAAATCATTAGCCTATTTGAGTCTTTCCTTTAATTCATTGACTTCAGAGTTTGATTGTTCAAGATCATCAAGGGCAGTCTTGAGTTGCTCCCTTAAACCATATGCATCCATTTGAATTCCCAGATCTTCCTCAAGCTGTTAGACTCTGTTAGGAGGAACTTAGCACTGATACCAATTGTTGATAACTAAGAGGGGGGGTGAATCAGTTATCCTAATTATTTCTACATTCTAAACTTTCTTAATAATCAATGCAACATTAATTCAAATAAGAAAACATAACTATGAAATGCAAATACACATGACACAATATTTTTGATGTGGAAACCCTGTTAAGGGAAAAAACCACGGGGTGATTAACCCAAGATTGTATTCTTTGTTAGAAGAATGGAAATACAAAATGGCACTTGCCAATTAGGGCTCACTGCCCAAGCACACTACTCACAAGAGGCACACTGCCTACAAGAGACTCACTGTCTACAAAAAGAATGTTATACAATACTTGAACTGATTGGGAGCATCTACATATGCTGGAGTTCAGTTCTAGTTAGGCTTAGTACACTGATCTGTTGCACTTCATCTTTCCTCTTCTTTTATGATGCTTTCCTTTCACATATCGGACCTTCCTTACTGCTTTATCTCTGCTCTTCTGCTTTTATTCACACATCACCAACAATCACAACACTTCTCACAACTAAATCCATCTTGTATATATATCCACACAAGTGATTTCATCACCTTTCTAGTTAGCACCAGAATAGTCAATATTTTCCATAAACTCCGATCTTTTGGCTGAATCCTTGCTTACCAAGTAATGCGGATCAAGGATATACTTGTGGAAATCATTAATCATTTCGGCCAAACATAATTTATGCTTTCATAACCTTTACCAACATCAGTAACACATCCGGAATAATGTCTGATGTTCTGCCAGTCAATTCTTCCTCTGTCACACTACCAATCAGGAACCCGATACTCAAGTATTCATATCTTTTTCCTTATCTATTATCGGAGGCTAAATCCTTGGAATATATCACTCAAGGTAGTCCTCTTGACTTCCCCAAATCCATACTTCACCAAGATACTTCCTCTGGGAGATCTGGACCTATCTGTCAGACCTCGCCACATGCTCTGTTCTTGTTTACCGGACCGCAACGTTCTTCACTCTGACTTCTAGTAGAGACATATTATGTCCTACGGATGTGTGGGATGAACGTTGTTGCCATCAATGACAACAATCATGAATCCATATAGTGTCTCTTGCGAACAAGATAGGGGGAGTTGTTTCGACACTTAGTCATTTTTCATTAAGTGTATCCATCAATGCCAAAGGGGGAGTTTGTTGGCAAGAGACACAGTTGTACATGATAGGTGTTGTCATTGATGGCAACTAAGTCTATCCTACACATCCACATTACATGATTTGATCATACCAGAAGTCAGAGTGAGGATTTGTCTAAGTCCTGATGTCAGAAATAGAGCATGTGACAAGGTTTGATATCTTTGTCCGGATCTCTCCAATGGTAAATCATAGTGTGCTGCGGATCTGAGGGAGTGATAAGGATTGTTAGGACTATCTAAATCCAAAATCTTAGCCTCTGGTGATGGAGGATTCAAAAGATATAAGCATCTAAGTATCAGGTTCTAGTTAGTCAGCACAGTCAGAAAAGGAACAGGGTGACCTAGTATTTGATCTTGATCCAGATGCAGAAAAGTTGTTGGATAAGCAAGTAGTGATAATTAGTGGCATTAGATGACATGATTGATGATTTGGGAACACAAGTTTTTGGTCCACATTGATATTTGTGCATAGATTCAGCCGACAGAGCATAGTGCTTAATAAATGTTCTAAGTTTTATTGACGGCGACTATAGTTGATTGAATTTCTTGATGTGGATATATATACAACCAATGGATTTGAGTCTTTTGGAGTACAATTGTGATGTGATGATGGAGTAAGTGTGAAAAAGGAAAAAAAGGTGTGAAGGAGAAGAGATCTGAGGACCGGATCATGGCAGAATAGTAAACAGGGTAGAGCAAGGATGAAATGTGTAAGATTAGTATTTTGTACTTCACCAAAACTGAATTCCTACATTGTTAGATGCTATTCACCAATTCAAACACTCTGTAATCCTCTTGTAATCATTTTTATAGGCAGTGAGCCTCTTTGAGTAGTGAGCTTTGGGCAGTGAGCCTGAAGGCATGTTCCCCATTTGTAATACTTTTAACAGGGTATTAATTTTTGTGGACTAACCTCCATCGTGGTTTTCCTTTAACTGAGTTTCCATGTTAAAAAATCTTGGTGTGAAGTGTGTTATTTGTGTTTTTGCTCATGTGTTATTGATTCATGCTTTCATGGTTATAATAATGATCTATAAATAAGTGGTAGAGAAGAATTAATTGCAACAAGTGTTAGAGTTTTGAGCCAACTGATTCACCTGCCCCCCTCAGTTGTCTGCCCTAATTCAAACACTTCTATCATACTTCTCTATTTTCATTATTGTGTGTTGTGTCCTAGGGGCATAGCATTGTAGTTGGTGACGTAGGGGTACCTTCCTATGTGACCACCCTAAGGGACTTGTTTCTCCTCTCTCTATTTATTGTTTACCTTCTTCTAGTGGTTCTATCTAGCTGGCGGATGAAGAAAAACAAATAATACTGATATGGACCATGTGTCCCTTTAGTAAGCAAGCAAAAATGGACCTAGTCCATACATGATGACAGGGTTGATATATATTATCCAACTCTTGGCTAGTAGAATCACTCTATGTGATATTTTGATGTTGTCTTATCATACTAAAAAATCATAACAATACATCTGCTCCATGAACTTTATTTATCTTTGAATTTTGCCTTGGTTACACTCAGTTCTAAGATTTCTATAGTATAGCCCCACTGCTATACTCAGATTTCAAATCCGTAGTATAGCCTTGGGTCTTTATGTGAATGATTACATGCATTGATTTTACCATGTGATGTGGTTGTTATCCTAGAGAAAGATTTCTAACCTCTCTTCTTGTAGGAAATTATGTGTTTGTGGGAACATTTAGCGATCGTAAAGTACATGTCACCTCTGGGAGCATGGGCTTTGCATGAGTCTTTGTTCCCTTGTGTGTTTTCTCTCTACTTTAAATTTCTTGATACCGGTACATGACATCAACCACCTTAAGGTGGGCGCATATAAGGTAAGTTGTCTAATGATTTGGTACTAATGAAGCATGTTTGTAAGCCCTCTATTGAGGTAGGATGTTGTATCTCCACGCGAGTGCACATCTTTGTTTTATATTACAATGATAAAGCCCTTTGCAGAGTCAGGATATCATGCATATCCTTTTATTTTAATCCCTCTATGGAGGTGAGATATCATACATATCCTTTTATTTTAAGCCCTCTATAGAGGTGGGGATGGTGTATCTCTGGCGCTAGTGCACATCCTTTTTATTCTAAAAGTCCTCTGAGTAGGTGGGGTTGGTGTATCCTCCCTTAAGCATGTCTTTGGCCATTATTGTGGCATAACCCCAACCATCAGGTGTGCTTGGAATGTACTTGAGATGGTGGTGAACCTAGCAATAGGCTCCTTCCATCGCTTATTTTCCATGTTTTAGATGTATAGTATGTCTTTGGCATACTATATGGCGCTCGTGTCTTCCATGTGTTCTCCTTGTGTTTTCCCCCTTGTCTAGTCTAAATATTTGTGGTGATGAGGCCCTTCTACACTCAGGTTTTGTATGGCATGTTTATTCCCAAGCATAGTCTAAAGACATGTGGCGATGAGTCCCTCCTATGCTTTGGGATTTGCATGGCGTGTTTGTTCTCAAGTGTAATCTAAAGAAGTGTGGTGATGAGTCTCTCCTACACTATGAGATTTGTATTGTGTGTCTATTGCCCTATATGTAGTTTCGAGATATGTGGCAAAATACCCCTCCTACATTTTGAGTTGTGTGTGTTTACTTTACATGTATTTGCATTTGCATTTATATATGAAAATGAAAAAGAAATAATCACTGCATTCACTGTATTCACTATGTTTTGCATGTCTTCAATACTATTTTCTCTATGTTTTGCATGCCTGTTATTGTCTTCTCCATGTTTTGCATGCCTGTTACTATCTTCATTGTGTTTTTTGTGTCTGTGATGTGTCTTCTCTAATGTCTACCTCAGACTAGGGGCTAGAAATAGTTCTCAATCTTTGTGTATACATTAGCTCTAAGTCCTCGCATGTTTGCTATGTTTGTTGACCATACTTTAATGCATGTATAAGCCTTACCTTCATGCATACCTTAAAGTGGGGGCTAAATGTTATGTCAAAAAATATCTCCCTAGGGCTTTTTCCCTTCTAACTTTAGCTCCCGAGTCCTTTTAATGTAATCATGCATGTTTATTTTATCTCCCGATGGAAATCCCTGAAAACCCATGTCAAAATGGACCTAGGGGACTCTTGTGAGCTTAACCCTAACCTAAATAGGGGCTGAGGACTTGGGTACCCATGCTATAGTCCTTCTCTATTTAGGGGGGTACCAAAATTTAAATGTCAGTTATCTGACCGTTAAAGTGTCCGTTGCCGACATCTCAAGTTTGAATTATGATATTAAAGCAGGAATGTGTTTAGTTGCATATATAAGCATGTTTAGCGATTCATTTATAAAATAGAAAATGATTATGAACTCTTGGCACACTTATGATTTGAGAGCATTCAAAGTATTCATTATTGTAGAGTTGACTTGTCTTGTTATTTTGTTTGTTATGTAGATTTGGCTTCATATTCTCATGATGTGAAAGATTTTCATCTGTATGTGAACTACACCTCTGAGGTTACATGTTCATAAGCTGAAGAAGTGGAGTTACAAGGAGGCATAATAGAGTTTTGGAATTACAGATCTAAGAAGGAAACTAGGACCTAGACTTGGGCACCCGTACCAGTGTTCTCCGGATCCCAAGACACAAAAATTTCTGGAACAATAGAAACACGTTACAAAAAACTTTCTTAGATCCTGACAGAAAATAGTAGGCTGGAATTGGGCACCCGCTTATTGGTCCTCAACTTTCCCACATCTAGAATCTTGAATTTTTCTATGTATTTACTCTAAATATTATATATCTGTTTGCAAACATTTGTCGAGTTTGTCTTTTTACATATGATTTTACAAAATTAGGGTTTTAGCATAATTGGGCTTTAATTAATCAATTACTCAACAATTTCCATGTTTCCTCTTCGTTTCAAGTGACACTAAATCTTAAGTAGAGCCCTCTTGTAAAGATTGTGTCTTCACTCAAGTTATGTCCTTGAATGTAATGTGTGAAAGGAGGATTTAACCTACAAATTCATTGAAATTGAAAACCCCTCTTTTCCACGAAACATAAAAAAAATTACAATTTTTGATAAATTAATATTTATAAATATTATGCACTTATCACTTCAATTTAGGATTGTTGTTTTAAGGCAAAAATAAGGAAAGTCTAGAATGAGACATTATAATTGGTATCAGATCTTTGATCCTACTAGCCTATAGGGAAATCTAAAATGTTGGATGCATCGTAGTCAAAAATATTTGAAGGAAAAAAAAGGGAAGAAGACATGGATCTTAAGCAAGAATTATTGTATAAACATGAGGCCCCTAAAATTATTGACTGATATCAAAGCATGTCAGATCATGTAAAATCCTCTATTCCCATTGATGAGTACTTAGAGGCACTTAGGTACTAGTTTGCCAACAAAAGAGTCCTATATGACAACATAAGGAAGGAATTGATGAAGAAAGAATCAAAATCACAAGGAGAGGTTGTAGAAGTAATAAAAAACAAGATGAACCTAAAAAAGAAGTCAAAGATAAAAAATATTTGGTAGGATAAGATTCTTTATTGGTTTCTAATTATGTCATGTGACACCAAAATATCAATGATGTATTGACAAAAGGGGTTCCGCTAGATGAATTGGAAGAATTCAAGTTGAAGGAAGACACCTCAAATCATTCTCTATCTTTCAAACTTAAAAATATTGAGCCATTGACGGATGTGCAGAGTAGCATGATGGTTGAATATACATTTGAGAAGAACACTTTGGTTAGCCATAATATCGAGGTTTTAAGTCGTAACAATGAAGATGTTAAGGATATATCAACAAATTAAATTTTTGTAAATGAGGATGTCCATACTTTAGCTAGTGGAATGGATGGTTCTACTTTTGAAATTCACAGTGATCATTTTGAAGAACAATGGATGCATTCACCAAGTTGTTATCCCACCGCACTTGAAGATAAACAGGATATAGTCACCCCAAGGAGCTTGATGCTAATGAAGTGAAGGATATGACCTAGAAAAAAGGACACTTAGATCCATTTACTCAAATACAAAATTGTCTTTACACAAAGTAGTGGGATCTTCTTATTCATGACACTCCCACAATTCATCATAGAAAAGGATTCAACATTTTGTTGTCTTGGATGTCAACAATGAAAATCAAGAGTTTGTATTCATTGCCTAAGATCTTTGGTGACAATGAATTGAGAGAGAAAAAATCATGACATCATATAATATCATTCAATGTAATTAGGATAATATTTCTTGTTCTTTTAAGGCCAAGATTTACTAGGGAGAATACATATGCTCTTCCTGATATTGGTGTTTCCCAATGACAGTTGAAAGACATACATAATACCAGATATATGAATGAACAAAATTTGTATATTAATTGGGTTAAGTAGAGTACATTGTTTCATAACATACATCTAGCACTAGAGAGAGGGTCACACAAGAGAATTCAATTTTGTAAGAAAGGAGTACCATGTGAAAGCTTCCTTTCTTCTATGGGTAATGGCAGTGATAGAAAATTTCCCATCTTCTTATTATTATGGTATTCATTGGATGGAACCTTTGTAACATTACCCCTCAAATCTCACACTAGTGCACATAAGCTCATACAATAGAGGCAAATTATTTTATTGGATTATAATAAGAACATATTCCTACCACCTACCTATGAAGGGACTTTTTTGCAAAGTGATGATCTTGTTGTTATCATTGGTAATGGAATAAAGGAAATTATCTTCACCATTATTCTAAGGTAGCTAGTACCAAATATGGTGCATAACTATAATGCTTCTATGTTTTACATTTTGGATAAGTAGGGAGGAAGGCAAGCATGGGCAAATAACATCACATTGGTTCTTACATGGAATAGTCAACCAATAGATGATATGAAATTCACCTACAAGGTTGTTTGGGATAATAAAACTCTAATGACAAATATATGGGCTAATAAGAATCAAAGGAAGCTATTCTTCACACTAATCTAATCATGATCAACCAATGTCATGTGGCTGAAATGGAAGGAATAGAGACACTAAGAGAAACTAGGGAAATTGAATTTGATTTTCTCCCACAAACTAAGGAAACCATGAAAACCACCATTGCAGTTCTAAAGAATTAGCTTACTCAAACAAGAGGATTGAGTGAGAACCATGAGAAGTTATGTATTCAAGAAAAATGTGAGTTGCAAAATAAGGTGAAGGAATGCAACCATGTGATTGAGGAATTACAACAAAAGGCGAATGAAGATAGATGTTCATGGGATAATTGTAAGACAGATATACAAGGAGAAATTGTAATGCTACAAAATAAGCTTGATTTTGGAGTTAAAAAAAGAAAATGGTTAAACCCAAAACATGAGGAATTATGTGCCAAACATAGAAATGATAAAAATGAGTCAAGAAAATGAAATAATGGGGCTAATAAATTAAAAGAAAACATGGTCGAAGGTCAGAGAATGTGGGATTCTAGTAGGGTGGATTTAGAATAAAAAATTGTAGAACATCAAAGTGAGCTTAATGAAAAAAGATTATTGAGCCAAGAATATGAAGAAATATGCATAAAGCAAAGGTAAGAAAAAATTGTTTGGAAAATATATTGAAATAGTGTAATGATTGTACTGTAAAAAATTGATACCTCTTACAATTTCACAATACACTTCCTGTTGTGGCTTATATGATCTTGTATGTTTACACTATGCAATTTCTAGTACTTATATAATAAACAGGGCATAATCCTTTGTCATCTGGCATTTGGACAATCCAAATTACGAGGACTAGGGTGCCTAGAACTAGAGTCTTGGCAATTTGGCCCAAACAACTTATATTTTATTGTTGGCCTTATGACTTAAGTGATGCACCTTGTTAGCCTGAATTCAATTGGGCCCTCATAAAGTAATTAAAATGCATATATTAAAAAGCCTCTTTCACTCATTTACACTAGATGTTTTTTATGTGAATGACACTCTTTATGATGATTCTCTCTAACGAGCTCTTATCTACAAGATCTCTATTTCTACATATTATTGATGTGTGTACTAACCCTTGTTGTAGATCTTCAAGGAAGATCCTTCCTCCTTCACTCCCTCCTTGTGGTGATTTGATCTAGTGACATCATTCCATCAAGGGTTTCATGTTGATGGTAACATATTTCCTTCATACTTGTTTACATTTATCTTTGATTATTTAGATCTAGCTCTACCTACCTAGGGAACACACTCTTGTTCTAATCCTTGTTGTTGTGGAAGTGGGAACACTTACATGGAGGTTTGAATGAGGGAAGCCTCTATACAACACCACCATTTCCCCTCTTTCATGTGTGCAGATTGCATCAGAAGGTTCTAACATGAAACAATGACAAGATGGAAGATCCTTGAACGCAAATTACCTATCCAAAAATTGATATAAAACCCTAGGAACATGGAGCCTGAGAGCCCTAGTCCTCCATATTTAGCCCTTTTTTATAGTAGCCTCCAACAAATCTACAATGCTTAGTTCAGCTCCTAGTTTTTGGGCTTTTAGCCTTGATAGATTTGTAAGTTCCATTTTATCATATTTCATCATAGAAACCCTAGATCTTGATATTCTAAGTTCAATATCATCTATTACAATAGAAAGAAGAATGAAGCCCTAGACTAGCTTGGCTCTCCCTTGAGGACTGTGGCCAAGTACATTAGTCTTGGTTGGCTTGTATTCTAATGTTCTATATGAAAGATTGATCTAGTTAGTGTACAATTGACTAGGCTCTTCTTTCCTATGTAATATTTTGGTGAATCTGACATATCCTACACTTGCACTTTTTGATTTCATTGCTCTGATCTATAGATGTGTTAATTAGTTGATAAATCTGATTATACATTTATGTTGTGTAACTTCTCTTATCTCATGTATATACTATTGATGATGATTGTTAGTCACAACAACACTCATAAAAATGTTCACAACAAACCTTTATTATCTTAAAAAGTATGATCAATTTGGAACAAATTGATGACTCCAAGTCCCTGTTGATCAGGTCATGATCTTCGGACGTTACTCAGAGGTTGATGTGACATGTTTTTTTTCATTTCAAGGGGTCTTACTTTGTCTAGATGATCAATTCTACATGTGTTTACTGTAAATTCACTTCACAAATGAGGCTATTTCTACTATGCTTCACATATTATGGTTATATTTATAAGTTTGATCAATTCTTTTGAGCATTTACTATCATGAACATGTATATACTTCTACACTATGTATTTAATCAAATTAAATGCCTACAAGTAGATATTCACATGTTTATTATTGATATTAATGTGTATTTGCATGATATTTATCATTATTAACATGCTTTTTCTCAAAATATGATCTGTGTGTTCAATTGTTTATGGGATATAGGCATATTTTATATTATTTGCTTTAGATTGTATGTTATTTACAATTATGAAGGTGATTTACAATGAAATTCAAAGAAATTTAAGGAAATACTTCTAAATTTGGTGAACCTTTAGCTATTGAGTCACATACATTCTAGATACATTCATGAAGAGAAGAAATCAAACCATAATTTCACTAGGATGTTCCACAGCTAGGTATGGTTGATGCTAACTTCAAAGGAACAAGGAATGAAAAAAATACATGCAAACTGACAAGCACTCCAAGGGATGCATCTAATCATTGCATATATCTAGATCTCATTCACTGACTACTCAAGATTTACAATTGTTTGTAATCAAAATAACTTCTCTTTCATTAAGTATTCAAAAGACATGTACATTCACGAAAGCTTTGAAATCAGTCTTGAATACTTCAACAATCCAATTCCAATTAAGTTTCTAATTCTTTAAAGAGTGCACTCCATCCCCTTTTTATAGAATAAGGAGAGGAGGAGGTTACAAATGACCAATGGTCAAGATTCATCCATTTAGATCAATAGTCAACATTCTCTTATTGACTTAGTCAATATTTGCATATGTGGCACAAGTTGCCAGTTGGCAACCATCTAACAAAACTCATTCACTTGTAAGTGGACTATGCATATGATTCTATTATCATGCATCTTTACTTACTCTTCATCATCATCTTCTTCTTCACTTTCCTCTTCTCCATCATTTTCGACATCATCATCATCTCCATCATCACAGTCACTCCGATGCAGCACATCCCCTATGTGCACTCTTATGGTTGCCCTGATGGATTCATATTGATGTACTATTCTATCAATTTCACCTCCATCCTGAACCCTAGCTTTCAGTACGGCATGCCTGTGGGAATGAAACTTTTCTTGAAGGGCATCCATCTTACTCTTCCTATTGTTCAATGTTTCATTGTACGTTTCTACCTTGATCTTTATCCTCATGACTTTGTTTATTACCTCTTCTATCAAATCATGCAAGGGCTCCTCTGCAGCTTGCTTAAAATTATCATAAAAAGCCCGAATAGCAAAATCAGTATCTTGATTCTCTATTTTCCCCTCCACCTTTCCTTCTAGAGCCTCTACGGGTTTTGCCTCTTTTTACATAAGATCATGTAGTTTGACACTTATGCCCTTGAGTTTGCCACTACATCTCTTCAAAGTGTCACATTCAAATCCAGTGTCCTCATAACAAATATTGAGTAGTTGGGAGGTGTTATTATCCAGTATTTTGTTATCTATAAGTATCTTTATATCAATTATTTTCATCTCTCCCAAAGCATTTACGTGTTTTTCTAGTTTGAAGGATCTCCTGCCAACTTCAATTTGTAGCTTATCCACCTTTCTTTCCAAAGCACTAAGAGAATTCCACCTCTCTAGAGAGATTTTTACCACATCTTCAGCTTCAAAAATAGAATACATGAACCACTTGTCCATTAATTGTGCTTTATGCTTCATCAGATCTAATCTGGTAACTTCTTCTTGGGATATAATTGTTAATGGAGTGGTTGTACTAATAGGTGTGTGCTTTGGATCAACCAATCCTTTAATAAAAGAATGCAATTGAGCAATGTGCTTTTTACATTTCTTATTCTTATCCTTTTCTCTTTTTACCCTTTGTGTCAAAGAATCAATACTATCTTTACCTTCTTGACCTTCCTGGTCCTCATTTGCAAAACCCAAATCAATATCAATTATTTGAAACTCACCAAGGCCTATTTTGCCTTTCTCCTTTTCAATTGTTGGTAAGGCTACTTGATCTGTTCTCCTACCTATAGTAGGATCTCTCCTTATTGCAGATGTAAGCCTTGCCTTTCTTCTAGGTTTCATCATACTTTCAGCAAATAATGCGGACACATCAAAATCATGTACCTCATCCATTTGTTGTAGATTTATTCTTGTTACAACCAATAAGGGATATTATCTTTGGGATCTTGATGATCATCTTCCTTATTTTGAGTATCTTGGGATTGTGTATCAGACCCTGCCCTCAATGGTGAATTTTCTTTTCTTATTTCTCCCTCATGCACATTCTCATTATGGGATTCTATTGAGGTGGCTCTTGTTGAGGGATTTCTCCTTAAGGTGGAGGATTCTCTTGCGAAGTATTCACATTCTAATCTTGTACTTGTTGGAGTCCAGAACAACACGGAGAGGGGGGGTAAATCAGTGTTGTATAAATTTTGAAACCTTTTTGTATTTCTTAACTTTCAAGACACAAAGAGAGAAAGTCATCCATGATTTGTTACACATATGCACATAACTGAGAACAAAAGGAATAAACAAAAGAAACTCATGACCAAAATATTAACATACACACATACAGATAAAAACAACATGAATCATGACACAAGTTTTTTCATGAGTGGAAAACCTTCATGGGGTAGAAAAACCACTCCAAAACTGTCTCACTAGCTTAACTGAAAAACATGCCCCACTGGCTACATATAGGTATCATTGACCAGGCAAGCCTCACTGGCTACAATATGTGTCTCACTAACAAATTTAAGGTCTCACTGACCTATAAGCCTCACTGGCATACTGTGCCTCACTGGCAAACACAATCACCATTAGAAAAGATAAACAAAATTAGAGGGTTTCTATTTCCATTCAATTCATTATCCCATCTCTGCATAATACAAACTCCATTTGTAATTTCTCCATGTGTATGTCTTCAACCTACATCTGATGCTCAATCAATTCACCTAAATTCACCTGATTTATATTATCTCTGCACATTCAAACTTGATTTGATTCAATCTGTGTCATAAAGTTGTCTTAAATTTTTTATATTGATTCACATCCATTTCACACTCCTCATTTTCACAACCTTAATATTTATATTTACAACAATAAGACTTTCCAAATTCAACTTTTCTCTTGCAAAGAAAAATCTTTTCATATTCCTCTATACATATTCAATTCTTCAATAACCCCTTCAAATTCAATCTTCTCTCTACAATTTTCTCTTTCAAAAAATCAAAACCTTTTCATAAAAAAAAATTACTCTTCAATCTCTTCAATCTCTTCAATACACAAATATCTTTCATATTTTGAAACCTTCAATTTGTTCATCTTCCTTCAATCTTTTTATCTTCCCTACACAAACCATCTTGAAAAAAATAAGATCATAAAAATCTTCAATGAAATCAAACACCATTCATCTTCCTCTTTCCCTGCAATAAAAATATTCTTCAATTGATTTAATAAATCTATCCCAAAATAAAATTATCTCTCTATTCATTTTATAGCCCTTTCATATTCTTCTTCCCATTTGTCTTCATAAATTTTATTTTCCTTAAAAAAATATTATCTCATGAAAATCTCCTCCTTTAGCTTTTAATATCTCAAAAATTGCCTTTTTTTGAAATAAAAAAAACATTCACATTAGTCATAAAATCTACAACTTCCTCTTTAAATCTTCATTTATCTCCTTAAAAAAAAACTCTTCCAAAAATAAATTCCTTGAAAATCTCCTTAAAAAACTCAGTCTTCATATTATTCTCTCTCATAGAAAGATGCCTTTTAGAAGGCCAATAAAATAGGAGATAAAAGATTTCTAAATTTAAAAATAAAGCCATTGATGGCTTATTCATGTTCAAGGAGGATTTAAATAATGCTATTGATTTTTTGTCAGGAAGCTTGATCCATATAAAGAACCTTAAGAACTAGTCACCTTTAGTGACTTAACTTGCAAGCTCAGGTCAACATCTAAATAAAACAAAAATTGTTCTTTTGTAAATACTAAACTCTTTAGGATTTTAATAACGTTTCAAACCATTGTAGGTATATGAAGCTTGAATAAATATAAACCTTAGTTTCATAACCAGTATTTATTTAAATGAAAGCTCTACTCTAAGATTGATTTATGCAGAGAAGAATAAGATCTATAGTTGAACTCCTGAAATCTGATATAGCATGGATGACAAAGATGTTCAACATCAACCTTGAAGTAACTTGCATGAAATCCTGAAACATGAAGACCAACATGAACATCACAAATTAGCTTCTGATGATCAAATATGAACTCCTCTGGTCTATAAGAATCTAATATGAATAATGCTTCTTTAACATCATGGTATCAAAAGATTATACTGCATAAACTTGGATGCTGAACATTTGTCAACACTTGACAACTTCAAGGAAACCAACAACTCAAACCTATGAAAGTGTCAACAAGAGATCTATCAAGATCTTGGGAGCACTGCAAACACAACATGCATCAGATCCTATCACTCATCTATCAACTACCACCAAAACATGAATATTATTGCATACACAAACATTAGCTACAACTTTTGGCCTGCAAGTGATCATTCTACAAGACTTACTTCATCAACATGATAAAGAACATAATGAGCATCAATACACTTCATAACAACATGAATGAGAATGAGTAACATCGAGTCATGATATTCACCATGAATGGATACCAAGCATTATGAAGCACCTACATAACAATTATAATTGCATCAACAGCTCAAACACCTTTTTGGCATCAATGACAATCAATCTCCATCAGTACTCACTTTTGTAAACTTTCCTGAGTGGTTTCTTGAAAATTCTGACTTTGTTTGTTATGTGGCACTTGGGTTTCTTGAGAAAACTGGGTGTTTTGACCTTGGGGATCACCCTGATCACCCTAAGTCACTTTTTTTTGTTTCTTTATGTTGACCTACACCTTGTGCCAAAATATGTTCTTTATTTTTTGATGTATTAACTTCTCCCAAGGTCAACTCTTTCTCGCTTGATTGTTCTTCTAATCTTCTATTTTCACCTTGATCACTTCTTTCATCATGTGGTGAGGAAAGGCCTTAGTCCTGATTAGCATCCTTATCTTTATTCTGATCACCCCTATTCTAAAGTTATGCCCCTAACTTCTCTTATTCTATGGGTGCATTACCCTGATCTCTATTTTGATTGGGTGTCATATCACCAGCTTCTGTATGCATTGTATTTTTAGCCTTTTTAGGCTTCAAAGGTTGATCATTGTCTTTATTCAGGTTCATATCACCCTGATAAGCTAAATCTATCACTACAGGACTAGTAACCTACTCTATTAGATTGGTCAGCCCTATCTGTTGGGCTACCTCTTCAGATTATCCTGCTCCATTTCATCCATTTTATCTTCTATTTGACTAGTCACCTTCTGGGCCAATGAGGACCCATGAGGGGTCATCCTAGTATTAGCTACTAAGGTCTCCATACACTGAGTGACCACATCCTAAACTACTTCATCATCTGACAACTCAATAGTGTTATCAAGTGGAAAGGGGGACTCTTTACCACCCATATGCATTTCCTTTTCTTTCTTCTCTTCCATCTTTTCAGTCTTAAATTGAATAATGTCAGGAATGGAGACCTCATACTGTAGTTCCCTCATGAAAGTCAACACTAGCACCCCTTAATATGATAGGGTCAGTGCTAACATTTCCCCTCATAGCTATTCTTTGTTTTGTTGTGGTGTTTGTTGTACTTTCTCTCTTTTCTTTCTTGTTATTAGTAAATGATCATCCTTAGGCCCCTTATCCAACCACTCTACCTCTAAGGGATTTTCCTCCTCTTGCTCATCCTGTAATGGCGCATCCTCCATTTGTTCCTCTGTAACTTCAAGAAAAGGCTTTATTACCCTTTTGCCTTTCTGTTTATCAGGGGATTGTTGTGATGTGGATGCAGGCACAGATGTTGATGCCCCATCACCTTTTAGTGGAAGTCTTTTAATAATCATCCCTTGTTGTACAAGATCAGCCTTCTTGCCTTTGCTTGGTGGCTTTTGTTCCTCAACAGGTAATCTCTCTCCATTAGATTTCCTTTTTTGAATAAGAAAGTCATCATATTCTTCTTCTGATAACTCTTGTATTTTCTTTTTATTATTAACAGTGAGGGCCATACCCTTGTTCTTCAATTTATTAACCTTAGCACTTACCCAACTCTAGGTCAGTTGGATGACCTTTTTCATTATTTGATCCAATGAGGTTTCCTCTGGCTGTGTTAGATTAGGAGCTGAAATGGTGTCATTATACACCTTTTTATCCTCATATTCATTAGACATTATCTTTCCATCATCATCATACAGCTGTGCAGGCACTAGAATGTAATCAAATGTCTAATGTGGTTAAGAGTGAGCCTTTGATAAGCTCTTCTTCTCACCTCCACCTCATCATCACAATCAGTCCAATAATCTTTAAGGTGTTTTTGATGTATTTATTTCCCTAATAACTTTTGTATTCTGCCATATGGGTCATATGACCTAGCTATAGAAAATGGCTGTAGGTGCATGAACTTCAACCCCCAATGGCATCTTTAATACTCTCGCTGTTAGAGCATATATACTAGCCCATGTACATTGGGAACAACACAAGAGGAATCTTCTTCTGCTCCAAGTGAGCTTCAACTTAGGTTGATACTTGTCTCACAAACTCCATCAAGATGACCCTATCAGTGGGATATCTTGGCAACTTTAGAGGTTGCCCCTCAAATCCTTCTATTCTTATGTATGAAAAAGTGGGAAATTGGATAAACCAAGCCCCATGTTTATAGATAATGGCTTGAGCCTCCATGCTTAATCTTTTGGTTCTGTCCTCCTCCATGGTTCTGACTAAATGCATTGAAAATGAGTCATTTACCAGTTTATAGTCTTAGAGGTATGCTCTCCTCTGTAATTGTGGGTAATGGTCCCAAATGTTCACATCACCAGTACTTTTTCTAACCTTGCCCATTGTTTCCAAGGCATTAAATGTTCCCTAGAAAGCACAGGCATACATGACATAAGATGTCATATGGAATATACAAGTTTTGCCACCCATCCTTCTCATCCCTTCATCTAAACAATCACTAATGATCTTGGCCCAGAGAGGATTGTTTTATGAATACAACACCATCTAGATGATCCCATACATCTAATTTTCAAAGTTCCCAGCATGTTGTCTATTGGTCATCCTACTTAACAAGGCAATCATATATTGATACTCCTCATCAAAGTCAAATTTGTACAAGTAAACAGGCAACTTAGCAGAAGCTATGTATGTACTGTTCTTGGCCCTTTATTAATACATGATTTTCCTAGCTTCTTTCTTATTATTATTATATTCTTTCTCTAGCCTACTTAAGCTTACAATAACCACTTTATTCCCCACAGGAAAATGAATGCAGCAGTGATGCCCTTGATCGAGAAGTCTGCATACACTCTACCATGCTTTTCCACTCTTCTACTCTCAGGGTTGTAATTTCTAGCACATTCCACCACTAGCTTAGTGGCCTCCATTGCATATGGAAATCTTGCGGTGTGCCACATACCAGTTGTGAATATCCTATCTAGTATGGGGTTATCAGTATCATTGTCTAATCTCCTTGTCCATGCATCCAATTTTGTTTTCCCTTGATGTGTATCATCTATCACACCATATCTGAATCCTACTCCCTTAGGTTGTACGAACATGGGTTTCAAGAACTTGAAGTCGGATCTATTCTTTCTGACCTCCATTAGATCCTACAATAGAAATATGCATTTCTTAGCCTAGGGTGTTTGTATGGAGGAAGCTCAAAGATATCATACATTTCATAGTTATTATTCAATATTTCAATTTATTTCATGCATCATCATGTATATTAACCTAATAAAGAACCATTTTACCTTGTGATTTACAGTAAATGACAATGGAGAGGGTTTAATTTATTTACCTGATATTCACTTTTACACTCTTGTTATATGACTGATAACAGGAAAATGCAGATATGCTGTATCATCTGTTCCATTCTGTTATGCTAAGTGTCACGCTCCGTAGGTAGATGACTGTGAGGTGATGACTTTTAGAGCTTTGTAAATTTCAATTATCGCAGTGTAAATGTAAATAATCCCTAAGTTTTAATTTTAAATCAATCTATAGGACAAATTAGGGCATATGTGTTATTTTGATTCAATATATTGATTATCCACATGAAGTTCGTAGATGCTGCCAAGTGTTGGATTTATATTTCAAACCAACGAGGCTCCATCTACCTTTGGGCTCACATTTAATGCTAGAGGGTGATCTTTTGAAGAATAGGGATATTTGAAAATATCACCCTAACGGAAAATATGACCCCCCCCCCACGTGGGATAATCATTCATTAAAAGATCAAGGTGATATGGACAATCTTTGAATACTAAGCAAGATCGGGTCATATAGTTAAAGATAAGGGATATTCAAAAATATCTGGGTCTTTTGATAATCACAAATATCCCCCTCACTCAAGAATACAAAGGGTAACATTATCACCATATGGACTTCAACAAATTATTTGTGAAAGATGATGTCATGGTCATTTTGCTAAGGTTAGGGATATTTTGAAACATGACCCCCATTGGGGTAGATCATGATGACATCATCATGCCATCCATCTTCTCTTGTCATTGGGTTATGGTGACATCATCATCATATTGAGAAATATGACAGATATTGGGATGTATGACCCTCCATGGGTCATGTGAAATGATTACATCATCATCAGGGTGGTCTCTTTTATTCGTTGGAACTGAATGGTGTCATAGTCATATTGGCATAGGGTGATATTCATGAAAGGGTGATATTTTATAAGATGACAGATATTAGGAAATATGACCCCTCTGCAAATACTTGAAATTCTTGACGGGTAGATATTCATCATCATTTAAGTTTGACATTTGCGTATAGAGGATCAAATGAATATTGGGTGATTTTCTAAGTCAGGGTCATGTTAATGAAGGTGACTAATATTTAGAAATATGATGCCTATGGGAAATATCTAGGTTGACCAATCTTTGACTCAACATAACTTTCTATCCTTAAACAATATCAGGGTGATCAAAAAGGCAAACCTACTTAGAATTTTGTATTCTTTCCAATCATGAGGTTTGTGGTAGAAAACACTAAATTGGACAACTAATCTCCCTTTGTGATGCACATACCTTAACAAATGTGACATACATGACTAAATTTTACCAAACTGCCCAAAGCATGAAAACAAACAAGCAGAATTAAAAAGTTGGGTCCCTGTTTTGCTAAGGCAAAATGGGGCATGTTGTGTAACTACACAACAACTTTCCACCAAAGGAAACAACCAAATTCAAAAGATTCAAGTGATGTGATCACATTCTAACATACCACTCTAATTCTTTCTAAGACAAGTATTATGACCTTTCTGAATGATATAATGTTCATTATTTCAATAGTGCTAGTAAGGGATCAAGTGTGTGCAAATGATTAATTATCCTCATCTTGAAAGTAAGTTGAAAACATGAGTAACTGGTGTTAAGCTACATATTTTGGATTCATCCCTCATAGCAAACTGGGATAGAGCCTTGTTGCCAGCAGGCATCCATAGCCCCGACAAGGTTATCTATACAATCCCCCTAAGGAGAGACCCACTACCAGCAGGTGTCTATAGCCCCGGTAGAGTTACTTAGATGGCCTAATTTTATCCCTTTTGGATTTTTTAATATTTATCTTCTGTTTATATAATATCATCATGTAAGCTCAATATGCAAGGTGTGGTCACTTACTGATTTAGGTTGGAGATTGTAATGGTAGCAAGGGAGTCCCTTTATATTTTTTACTTAACACCTATACTAATGTGTTCCACAAACCCAAGGCTATTAGGTGAGTCATTGTGAAAATCTCCTCAATTAATAAAAGGCACCACGATGAAAAGAATATCACAGACTTGATTAAAGATACTCCTCAAAATGAGTCATAACCTATATAGGAACTTGTTCTCATCACTTGAATCCTAACAAGTTGGTTAGTTTCTTAGGGTGATAAGATGCATCATCTTAACTAACCAAAATGAAGACTCAACAAAACAAACAAACAAACACACAAACAAAACAAAATTGTACAGACAACTATACAATATGCACAGTATGATACAAATGACTTACATGACCTTGTTTTAGGCTAAAAAATAATGTTTGAAGAATTGCCCATTAACTAGTAATGGGACATCCTCATCGGTTAAAGTCTTAAGTCTGTAGGTACTATCTCCTAGGATTTTTGAAATTTGAAAAGGACCTATCCAAAGTTTGTCAAATTTACCATGGTCACCTTTCTTTTCATGTGCTTTATCCCATGCTAAGACTAGGTCTAAAATCCTAAAAGCCTTAATTCTAGCTCTTTTGTGAAACCAGCACTTGACAATACCTTGATGTTTAGCAAATTGATCAATTGCTCTATTTCTTTTTTCTTCTAGATGCATGAGCTGATGTAACCTAACTTCTTGTTTGTTATCTATGCCTAGATACTCTTGTGCAAATTATAATGTGGGGATCTTTAGGTTAATAGGGAGGATAGGATCCACCCTATACACTAACTGATAAGGAGAATTTCCTAATGCAGTCTTCATCCTAGTTCTATCCACCCACAAGGCATACTTTAATAGGGTATTCCACTCCCTAGGGTTCTTCTCTATCAATTTATTTATGATATTCAATAAGTTCTTATTTGTTGACTCTGCTAGGCCATTCCCTTGAGGATAATAATTTGAATAGAATTTTAAAATGATTCCATGATCAAAAGCCCAACTAGATAGTCTTAATGATGCAAAGGCAGGTCCGTTGTCACACACCAAAGTGTAAGGAACTCCATACCTAGTTACTATGTTGCTTTCTAAGAATTTGATCACATCATCAGCATTGCATGTCTTAGTGCTAACATCTTTAGTCCACCTGGTGTAATAATCAGTGATAGTCAAGACATACTTATGGCTTGAAGATGATGGTGGACTGATAGGTCCTATGAAATCCATCCCCCATTGAGAAAATGGGTGCATCTCCATCACTGGCTGTAGGGGTTGAGCAACATATCTTTCTCTATTGGTTGCAACCTGACATGTATGACAACACTTAATATGTTTAGCAGTGTCCTTAAAGATAGTAGGCCAATAGTATCCTGCTCTCAGGATAGCATAAGCAGTAGCTAGATGTGATCCATGTGTGGTTCCAAACTTATCATGCAACTCTGCTAACACCTTATATGCTTCTTGCCTTTCTAGGCATCTAAGATATACTCCTTCATAGTTCCTTTTGAAAAGGACTCCTCCTTTTATCATATATCTCTATGATCTGATCTTCAAGGCTCTTCTCTGTGAAGTCTACAATTTTGATGGGCATCTCCCAGTAATCAAAACATGCCTGATGTTTGAATACCATTCTTCAGTTTCTCTATTGTTTACCACATATTGTTGGCTCATGATGTTAGGATCAATTTTTGATATCATCTAGTTCAAGGCTTGTCTTCTTACTAACTTCATGGGTGTTATATCCATATCATATTCTTGGAGGACTGTTATCCACTTAGCCCTTTTATCACCAGGCTCACTCTACATTAGGAGCATTTTCACTGTTGCATCTAGTACTACAACAATTATTTTACTTCTCAAAATGTAATGTCTGAATTTCTTGACTACTCGGACTAGAGCAAGAGCTTGTCTCTCAACATCCATGTATCTAAGCTTTGCATCCTTGAATGGGCAGCTCATAAAATCTTTAGGCTTTTCTTATTTAGCCTCATTTCTTTGTGTTAATACTACTACGGATGTATGCTCTAAAGCATATGAATAAATGTAGAAATCTCTTGGATAATTTGGACTGATCAGAATAGGGGCATCAAATATGGCTTTCTTGATGTCCTCAAAAGTTACTCTGGCCTCAGGAGTACATTTAATTTTGGCATCCTTCTTGAGCATTGCATTTAGTGGCCTGACAATCTCTGCAAAGCTAGTAATGAATTTCCTAACAAAATTTATCTTACCAAAATATGATTTAAGTTCTTTCTTACTCCTAGGGAGCTGCAGTTTCATAATGATTCTACTCTTGTAGGGTCAATGTTGATCCAATTCTCTGTTATCAGATGACCTAGTAACTTACTTGTAGTTACTCTGAATATGCACTTCTTGGGATTCAATTATATACCATATTGTTCACACTTTTTAAGCACCTTCCTGTGGTCTTATATATGATCACCTCTTTGTTTGGAGAAGACTATCAAGTCATCCATGTAAATGACTATGCATTTTCCTACCAAGGGCCTGAAGGCTATGCCCATTACATGTTGAAAGATAGCACCAGCATTTATCAATCCAAAAGGCATGCACCTATAAGCAAATATACCCCACTTAGTGGTGAATGCGGTTTTCAACCTATCTATTTTATCTTCCATCACCTGGTTATAACCTGAGAAACCATCTAAGAATGACATCATTCATGCACCATTTACTATTTGTATGACCTCATCTAATGGAGGTAAAGGATAGTTATCCTTTTTAGAAGCTCTATTCAGATTTCTTAAGTCTACACACAACCTGATATTAGCATTTTTCTTTCTTACAGGGACTAAGTTGGCCACCCATGTTGAATGTATCACTAGAAATATGATCTTAGCATTGAGCAACTTCTTCACTTCTTCAAAAATGATGGGTTCCAACAAGGCATTGACAGGCCTTTGTTTTTGTCTAAAAGGTTTGGCATCTAGCTTCAATGGTATAGTATGGTTGATGATTGAGGTGTCAAAAGTTTTCAACTCATCATAGGTCTAGGTGATAACATGGATATAATCTTTTAGTGCTTGGGTTATCCCTACCATTTCTTCTTTTGTAGAAACTTTACCAACTAGGAGATTCTTTATTTCCTTATCTTGTCCTATATTGACTGATGAGTATTCTCGTCCATTAGTCTTTGGGAGATCTTTCTATTTTAACATATTGTGCAAATCAAATGCTCTTTCTAACTCTATCATCCCTTTGGGTATCTTGTTAGTAGGTAGATCTATGATCTCCTCTTCTTCCCAAGTATGATCTTCTACATTTCTTTCATCTATGATCTATGTGTCAAACAGATCTCTATTTGATATAAAATCCAAAATGTGTTGGTCATCATCAAACACTTGAAGATTGGTGACATTATCTGGTACAAAGGGTACTGACACTAGTTCAATTGAAAACCTCTTTAGACCAGATATGGATAATGGTTCCAAAGTACTTGTAACTTGAGCCAAGGCATCTGCTCTGTGATTTTGTTCTCTAGGCACATGGGTGATGTTGAATGCATCAAAGTCTTCTATCAAATCCCATACCCTGTGTCTGTAATTGGACAACCTTTTATAATTACAAGAGTATATGCCTCTTCCTTGTCTTACCACCAATTCTGAGTCTCCATAGACATGTAGAATCTTTACTTTTTTCTTGATTGTAAACAATAGCCAATGAATTAAAGATTAATACTCTATCACATTATTTGTGCATGGGAATTGCAATCTATGTGCTACTAAATAGGATTTTCCACCTAGATCAATAAGATCTATTCCTATTCTAGCCCCTTGTTTTGACTTAGATCCATCATACCTAAGGATCCATGGTTTATCTTCAGTTAAAGGCCTATCAGGACCTTCTCTTTCTTTTTAGCTTTGGTAGCTGTACCACTTGATATCCATTTCAGTTTTGGTGACTCATTCTTTTCTACTTTTACTTTCTCTAACTGATGTAGATCTGATGAATCTTTATTCCTTTTATTTGTAATGCCATGATCATTAGTATTTGTTTGTACTTTAACATTTTTCTTTTCATCATTCAGCATGCCTCTTCTATCAAGTAGTTGATCCTTTGAGTTAAGCATCTCTTGTTTTTTTAAAATGTGCAAGCATAATGAGTAAGCAGTCTCCGAATGTGGTGCTTCATGCAACAAGCACCAACCTCTGATTAGAGCATTTTGTAGAGGTTTTTCGGCAACCTCATCCTCTGAACCTTTTTCGACAAGAATTCCTCAAACTTGGTTAGGTTACTCCCTCTATCTTCATCTAACACTTCATAATCAGACTCAATCAAACAGTCAATCCTTGGGGTCATGTTGTCTCCACCGCTAGAAATATTCTCATTGCACACCAGGATTTCTTCTGAACTATGATTGTAGCTTTCATCCTGATATATAATTACCTCTATACTTGGAGATGATGAATAAGAATCAGTATCACTATAACTATCTGTATGACTTACCTTAGGTAATGACAATCCTTCCTCACTACATGTTTATTCTAGCTCCATCATATATAAACAAGCATCATAGGTTTTTTCAGAATGTGCCTCTTCATGCAGCCTGCACCAGCCTTCAATCAAAACATTTTCATTAGATATATTTAGCATTGACAACGTTGTATTTCTCTGGATAGATGCAAGTCAAAATTTCTAAAATGATCTGACTCATCACTATCATCTGAACTATGATCAGACTCTATAATTACTCTATCATCTTGGTGATCGTCCTTATAAACATGAATATCATACATGAGGATCTCCTCTATCTTGACCATTTGGGGTATGATGGTGTAAACTCTAGGTTCAACATCCACGTACATGATCCCATTGGTTTTATTATACTCAGTGATCATGTGCTTCATGCGAGGTTCAACATCTATCCTAACCTGATTGGGAATCCCTTTACAAGGTAGCCACATGTGACTAAAATTAGTAGACATATATCCATTTAGTGTTTTTGACCAATCCCTGCTAAGTAGCATCCCATATGTATCAAGGATATCTACTACCTAGATATAAATGTAATATTGAATCCTCGGATCTGATGCTAATTTCATATGAATGTGAGTTAATTCTCCTACAACACTTACCTCAGTATTATCTAACTATGTCACCTTAAGTGACTTTGTAGGATGTAACCCTAAGGCCTTGCATATGGTCAATGTCATTACATTGGTAGACGCGCCTGAATCTACTAAGCAGTTATGTAAATTCTTATTGAACATCCTTATGGTAAGGAGAAATGGAGGTGACTCAGTCTTATCCCTATAAAGGGTCATGTGTGAAGTTTTAGTAGCTTGGACAGTAGCTGAAGTTTTGTGTTTAACATTAGTATCCTTAGCTGCATGATCCTTACTCAAAATCTAGTTTGAATTAAAGGGATGGCTATCTTCTTTTGGTGCAAGATCATCTAAGGATTTGATGAATGCCTTCTTAATAGCCAGGGTTTTAAGTAATTTTGACAATGACAAGCTAATTTTAATCTTTTTCATTTCATCTGCGAAGTATGTGACCAATTTATCAGATTCAGGAGGCTGGTTATTAGCTTTTGGCACTACATTCTTAGGTGCTAAGTATCGAGAATTAACCTTAGGAAATCCAGGGTTATTGTTTGCCTTTGGATCAGGAGGAGTGTTAAAATTGTTGGGAGGCAAAGATGTGGTTAGGGGACCAGAAGATCTATTTGAGTTATTCTTGAGATTGTAGTTGTGTCTACCCTGATACTACTGCTGATAGGCGTGCACTTCCTCATGTTCAACTAATGGCTCATTCTCATCCTCAAAAGGAAAAACATAATTTGTTTCAAAAACCACGGTTGATTCTTCACATGCTAGGGTGTAATTCTCATGAGATGAGATTATTTGCTGATGAGGAAGGTTAACAAAACTTTCCAATACAAGAGAAGAGTCATATCCACAAGGGACAATTTTGTTTCCTTGAACAAAGGGAGGGTTATCTGTAGTATTTGATACTTCGTCCTCAAATATATTGTCTGCTATCCTAAACTAAGGACAATCCAATTCAGCATGAACATTGGTGTTATGGATTCTACACCAGTTTGTAAGAGTTGCTTTTTCCAAGTTCACCCTAGTGGTCTACTTTGGTTCACTAGGAGGCTGATTATCTAAAGGTGATGGCAGAGAACCATTATTTGGCCTAGTATTCCACACTCTAGGTTGTCTAGGTACATTGTTGTTACTACTGTTGTTGTTATTGTTGTAGTTCCTATAATTGTTATATCCCCTATCAAGATATCTTGATCTGTCATTATTATATCCTCTATTTTGATTTGATTAGGAATAAAAATTATGACCTCTCAAATGCATGATTTCAGTTGTCAACTTTCTCAACTGGGCTGATATATGTTTTATTTCCTCTTTTTCTTCCTGACCTTTATCCACTACATTCTCTACTTGGGGTTTGAAAAAGGAAGAACCATTATTGTTACTTCTCTATCCTACATCTTGAGGTACTTGTGCATGTCCTGGATATTGCACTATCTAGCCATTTCCATTTGGAGGTGGCATTATGCTAAGTGGAGGTATTTGTAAAGGACTAGGGAATACAATTGGAGGAATCATAACTCCATTTTTCTGCTATTGAGCAGGATATGTAGGAAATGTAGGATGTGTAGGGAAGGTAATATTAGGTGTTGGAGTAGGGATCAGTTACTGATTAACCTTAATCGCTTCTTCAAAAGATCCTGCTAGAGTTGTGACACCAGGATGTGTCCTTCTAATAAACATAGAAGTCAAGGAATCTAGTGCTGAGTAATATATACTTCTAGAAGCTTCACTTGCTATAGTATACGGAGCTACCAACTTTGAAAGCATCTTTTGGAATCTAGCATTAAAGTTGGTAGAAGGTTCTCCTTCAAATCTCTTGATTGTAGCAAATAGGTGATAATTCATTGAAGGATCTATAAGTATCTTGAATCTATCCTTGAAAGCTTTCTCTAAAGCAGCCCATGAACAAACTAAACCTTGAACAAGACTGATATACCAATTATATGCTTCCTCTCCCAAGGAGTATGGAAATAATCTGCATCCCACATCTTTATGTTCAATCCTAGCTCTACAGCAAGCTTCCTTGAATGTCATGATATGATCATCAGTATCCTGATATGGATGATATTTAGGACAAATTTTATCAGGATTTTTAGGTAAAGGATGATATGTAGTGAAAGTCAAAGGTGACTCTGCAGCAAAGAATGACATTATGACTCGTGGTGGTTGGACTGGGGGTATGACAAATGATCCAGAAGGTGTTGGAAATGTAAGAGGAGACACAGAAGGTGTGGCAATATATCATGATGAAGATCTAGACGCACCTGAGTTAGGGGTGTGATGATTTTTTGTAGTTCTAGGTCTAAGTCCTCATATAGGCAATTCCTCAAGAAGTCCACCAGATCTAGACCTAGTATTTATGAAAATTTGACTTGTTTTTCTATAAAGATCAATAGAACTAAACAAGCAAAGGAAATATTTATGACCAGAATCCAAAACAAACTAGATATTTATGCAATATTTTCATGAAGCTTGCAAATATGGACATGTATAAGACTTCTAGACATTGATAATAGGATATCAAGTAACAAAAGCAAATTACAACAAAGATCCATTAGGAAAGCTTGAATAATGACTCAATCTTAAAAGATTACAAGAATTGACTGTAAAGTTCAAGATATCTATGCTCAATTCTAAAATAGTTATGATGAACTGATATGAAATGATGTAGAACTAGCAAATCTTTATAGAAACACTCAAAGCATGAACAATTACGATAAGCTTTGAGAAGATTACCTCATTTCAGACTCAGAGATACGCATATACAACTAATTCACCTTTCAGACAAGAAAAAGGCCCTCCCTCTAGCCCCAATTTATGTTAATGATGATTTTTAGTCACAACAACACTCATAAAAATTTACACAACAAACCTTTGTTATCTTGAAAAGTACGATCAATTTGGAACAAATTGATGACTCCAAGTCTCTGTTGATCAGTCCATGATCTTCTTACATTACTCAAAGGTTGATGTGACATGATGTTTTCCATTTCAAGGGGTCTTATGTTGTCTAGATGATCAATTCTGCACCTATTTACTATAAATTCACTTCACAAACGAGGTTATTTCTACTATGCTTCACAGATTATGGCTATATTTATAAGTTTGATCAATTCTTATGAGCATTTACTATCATGAACATGTATATACTTCTGCACTATGTATTTAATCAAATGATATGCCTACAAGTAGATATTCACATGTTTATTATTGATATTAATGTGTAGTTACATGATATTTATCATTATTAACATGCTTTTGCTCAAAATATGCTCTGTGTTCAATTATTTATGGGATATAGGCATATTTTATGTTATTTACTTTAGATTGTATGTTATTTGCAATTATGTAGGTGATTTGTAATGAAATTCAATGAAATTTAAGGAAATACTTCTAAATTAGGTGAACCTTTAGCTATTGAATCACATACATTCCAAATACAGTGATGAAGAGAAGAAATCAAACCATAATTTCACCAGGATGTTCAACAGCTAGGTATGGTTGATGCTAACTTCAAAGGAACAAGGAATGAAAACAATACATGCAAACTGACAAGCACTCCAAGGGACACAATTTATCAATGCATATATCCAGATCTCATTCACTGACTACTCAAGATTTACAATTATTTGTAATCAAAATAGCTTCTCTTTCATTAAGTATTTAAAAGACATGTACATTCACAAAATCTTTGAAATTAGTCCTGAATGCTTCAACAATCCAATTCCGATTAAGTTTCTAATGCTTTAAAGAGTGCACTCCACCCCCTTTTATAGAATAAGGAGAGGAGGTAGTTACAAATGACCAATGGTCAAGATTCATCCATTTAGATCAACAGTCAACATTCTCTCATTGACTTAGTCAATATTTGCATATGTGGCACAAGTTACCAGCTGGAAACTGTAATAAGTGAAATCAGAATGAAGATAAAAACTAATCTAATGCATAAATACATGATTATACCTTCATGAAGACCTCACAAATTCATGCGGGAAGGAGATGTGCCTATGTAGCTCCTCAAGATTGTTCCCATGATCAGTGTGACTAATGTGGATTGATCAGGTGCTCACAACATAATGTATATGAGTGATTTGGACTGATATGGAGATGGAGATGAGGATGAGAGATAATTTTGGTAGAGGTTTGATGATATGAGGAGATTTTGGAGAGATTTGGGCAGAGGTTTGATGCATGAACTGGTCTTATGAAAATGGCTTGGGAGAGGCTCAATTTATAGAATTTTGGAGATGAGGATGGAGGGTGAGGATTCATTTGACAAGATCAATGGCTAGGAATAAAAGTGAATCTTTTATTCCTAGTGGATGAATTAAAAATTCCCATTTTGGGAAGAGTGGGGGATAGTGGGAGACATCTGAATTTAAAATTTAGTGAGTGGGAGACATCTAAATATTAAATTCAGTGAGTGGATGAGTGCGAGACAAGGTTAATTAAGTGTCATATTAATTAACTTAAGTCTAGGTTAATCAGATAATCAGGATTTATCTAATTAACAGGGATTAGGGAAATGAATAAATCATCTAAATAAATATTAGCAATATTCATTTAATTGATAGGATAGAGTTGTAAGGTTAAATGGATTAATTAGATGAATTAATTGATCACCAAGGATATTTAGATTGAGGGAGTAGATGAATGCAGAGGTACGGGAAAATTGGTTTGTAGAGCAGTCCAATTTTAGGTGTCTACATTTGCCCCTCTTTGAGATGGTGTTGCGGCTAAGTAACACCATTTCAAAGAAACTATAACATAGAGATGGATTGGATAGAAAAAAGGTTTTGGTTTGGAAGAATAAGGTTTGGGGATAATTGGTAAGGGTGATGCCCCCTCGAGAGGATAGGCGGGTTGCGAGAACACGGCTGTGCTCTCGAAAGGGATGGGACAGATTGGTAGATGTGGTTAGAGGATAAGTGGTGGGACGCAAGGATGATGATGCTGGGAGATGATTCGTGGATGATCATTGTGCTGTGACTGAATTTGAGAAATCCTAGGTTTGATATAGCAAAGTGGATATGTTCACCAAGGTATAAAAGACCAGGGTGATGATGTTTATCCAACATTTGTATGGACTAGACATGCAGACTAAGGGAGGATCTCATTCATGCCCAAGATAGTAGAACCTTGTCTAGACGAGGGAAGGGGACTCATAGCATAAGCCCTTGGTACAAAAAAGGTATGATTAACCTTAGATGCATAAGGAGATTAATATGCTAGAACCAACCCTATGATCGATCAAGATATGAATACTAGCTTGGAGTAATGAGACCAACCCACAAGCACAGCATACAAAAGCAAACTATGCCCCATTCTAGATGTTGTCGCCACATACCATGATATAATAAGATTAGGGTAGCTTTGATGTGATCATCAAATAGGACAAAAGATAAAAATCAAAAACCAAAAGACCAACGAACCAAACAAGTAACCATTGTATCTTTTGCCAAAAATGGATGATGATGTGATAGATGCTTCCTATCGTAGGAAAGATATATCCAAAGGCAGGGATTGATAAATGATTTGATGATGTGGTGATAATTGGCTCAAGATGTGATGGTGACAAGTTGTGATTGATGCTGATTTGAGAGTTGATGATTTTTGATAAGGGATGATGCTTTGATGGGTGATGCGATGCTTGGATCTAGTGTAAGCTTTAGTGAGGATAGATGTAATGATGATGTAGGATGATGATAAATGTGATGATGATGAGAATGTGATGGAGCAAGTTTTATTTGTGTGATGGATAGATTATTTTTGGAAGTTTGTGTGTTTTCTATTGTTTTTGTATTTTGTGATTTTGTGATGTTTTTGTATTTTCTAATTTTATGATGTTTTTGTATTTTGTGATTTTGTGATGTTTTTGTATTTTCTGATTTTATGATGTTTTTGGATTTTTGTGATTTTGTGATGTTTTTGTATTTTCTGATTTTATGATGTTTTTGGATTTTTGTGATTTTGTGATGTTTTTTGCATTTTCTGATTTTATGATGTTTTTGGATTTTTGTATTTTGTGAAAGGGCATGATTTATTATGATGGTTGCCTTGGATTTCGTGTGGATAGCCTTTATGCTAAATACCAATGACAAGGGAATCACCAAGTCTAGAGGTGAAGGTGATGGGATTGGGTAGTGGGATTGGCGATAAAAGGATAATGGATAGGAGATTTTGATAAATGGATAGATAAATGCAGATAAGGTGTAGGATGGGGGATGAAGGATCTAGTAGGGAGACATGATAAGTAGGTGGAGGGATTGTTAGTGGAAGGTGATAGAGAGGGGATTCATGATAGATGGAGTGCAAGATAGATGGATGGGAGATGAGGATAAGGATTTTCTCGAAGGGCTAGGTTGCAAGGAATCATATGCCCCAATGCCTAAAGAATTTTGCATGATGGGCTCATGTTTGAATGGGTGGACTTTGCAGTAGGTGGATGGAGGATATACTGACGAAGGGAGTATGCCAAGAGGTCTCCAACGCATGTTGTTGATATTTTGCCCCTTGTCTTTATCAAGAGCTAAGGTGGGAGATATAGTGGATATAATGGATGGGGAATGATAGGATGAATAGGGGATAGGAATATGATAAGATTAGGATAAGATAGTGGAGAAGATGTGCAAAGGATATGATGGATGTGGATGAAAGATACGGTTTTGCCCCCAAGTGTAGGGATACAAAATGGATGGAGAAGGGATTACGCATGATGCCCACAAGGGGTTTTCATCATGGTACTCACCCAAAGTGCCACAAGCAGTGGTTTTCACCATTGGACAAATTTTTTCTCTTTACTATTTGCTTGATTTTTTTATTTTTTTGCTTTTTTTTTGGCTTTTTTGACTTTTTTGATGGAAGGGGGACTCTAGCGTCTGTTTCCATAGCAAGGAGAAGATGGTCCCATGTTGGATAATAGTATGGATTATGATTGCATGGATTGTTAGAAGATAGGAGAAGATGGAATGGATGGTGGATAATGGATTATGATGTTATGATGTGGGTTATGCAAAAGCATGGACTATAGGAATGCAACGGGGAAGATATGTAGGATAGTGAACAAAAGATGGAGAGATGGAGGTATGTGGGAATGTTAAGTGATGGAGGGGAACCAAGACCAATGGTGGCACACACCGTGGTGTATTTGGAAGCTTGTACTTGGGATGTGGAGTTGGGAGTAATTGGGATCGGGATGGGGGATTGTTGGATGGTCGATTTGGGGTTTTAGGGACCCAAATAGACTTAGGAATTATGGGATTTTTAGATGGGCAACGGGATGTTTGGGATTTTGCGGTAGATTGGGATGTGGATGCCTCATTAGAGTTTTGTGCTTTTCGTTTAGGGACACACACCATTTTTGTTTTTTCTTTTGCTTGTGATGGTGTGAGATTGGATAGCCTTTTTGATTTTTCAGGTTGATTGGAAGGAATAATATCCTTAGGCTTTTGTGCTTTATGAGTTGAGGCATTCAAATTTTTGAATCTCATGGATTTGGGGGAAGCTTCATGTTTGAAAGATGTGTGCTTCTGTTGGTCTTGATTCAGGATTTTAGTGGACTTATGGATGGAGGGGTAAAAAGTGGATTTTTGGATAGATGGATGAAGTGATTTGATGATTGGGATATTGGGAGTTGGGAGGATGGGAGGATAAGAGGATTTGTGGATAGGGATATTGGTAGTTGGTAGGATAGGAGGTAGAGTGGATTTGATAGGGATCTTTGGAGTTGGAAGTAGTGGAGGTAAATTGGATGGAGGGAGATGGATGGTCACATGCTTTTGCAAATGGTAGGATGATGGAGGAGGGATGACGACATATGTTTTTGGGGTGCGATGTGATGCATCATGTTTGGGATTAGATGAATGGATTTTGGAAGGTGGGTGGATGGTATCGACATGTGTAGGTTGTTTGCCTTGAGATGTATAGCCAAGGCCATGCGAGGATGGATGGAATGTGGTGTGAATGGGCTCCAAAATGCCTTGTTCATGAAGGCCTAAGCCTTTGCCTTGATAGTTCATAAGTTGGAGCATGCGACATGCAATGGGATGTTTGTTGATGTGGAAAGAAGACACGAATCCATTATTTGTTGGGGAAAGGTATGTGATAGATGGAAGTTGTTCACCTCCTACGAGGGAGTCACCACAGATGAAAATGCTTTTTCCAAGTGGATAAGGGGATGGATTTGGGATGGGATTGGTAGATGGAGGTAAAGGATTCATAGGGGATGGTAAAGGGGTGGTAGAAGAAGGTGTGGGATTAATAAGTTGACCAATAGATGGGAGGGGATCGGGGATGGGATTAGATGGGATGGTTAGATCTTGATTAGGAGAAGGGGTTGATGTTTCAACATGCTTTGGATTTGTTTCTTGACATAGCTTGTGTGCTTGCATGGAAGTGGAAGTGACTTGGATAGATGTGATGGGTGCTTGGATGGGTTCTTGAACATGGCTACATGATGGTTCTTGACTTATTATAGGGGATTGTTCAAGAGGTTTGGTGGATGTTGGATTGCATGAGGGTGTTTGATTCCTTGCTAATAGCCAATGGATGACATCCTTCATGAGTGTATGGGTGGAAGAACAATATAATGGATGGATAATGATGGTGAATGGTGTAGAAATAGGATTGGGATTGGATAGGTGGGTGATAGGATTAGGTAGTGATGGTTCTTGGGTGGGTTCAAGGATAGGTGTGGGATTAGATGGTGGAGGGTACTCTAGATTGGCATCTCCCTTGTCAAAGGTTATTATATCTTGCCTAGGATAACTTGGACTCAGTTGATTTATGGACAAGGGACCACTTGGACTTGCATGTGCTTCTTGTTGCAAAGGTGGATTTGGGCTCACTAGTGCTTGTTGGGGCAGCCATTGATAGTCTTGGGAGCTAGGTGTAATGGTAGGATATGTAGACGAAAGGCTTTAGGGTTGGTATGAAGTTGAGGGTTGATATGAGGATGATGGAGGTTGATATGATGGAATTTGATATGAGGTTGATGGAGGTTGATATGATGGAAGTTGATATGAGGTTGAAGGTTGATATGAGGATGATGGAGGTTGATATGATGTTGAAGATGATGACATGTAAGGTTGTTGTGGAATTTGTTGAGGTCGGGATGGTGTTGGGACTTCTTATGGTGATATGAGTTGTTGTTGATGTTGGTAGATGTGTTGATGTGATGATGATGGAGGGGTTGCATAGGATAATGATTGTTGTGATATGGATGGATATAGATAAGGGTTGTGATAAGTTGATAACAGGTTGATATGACATGTGGATGAATTTGGTTGATATGAAGTGGGATAAGTTGATGCAGAATTGGTTTGATGTGTAGGTGGATATGATGGTATAGGTGTTAGATATGAGGGTTGTTGGACTTTGCAAGTGGCCACGAGGTGTTGGATTTCTGCCAAGAGATATTGTATATGTGAGGATTGGCTTGTTTGACGTATTTGAATCAATTCTTGAATGCTTTGAAAGGTTTACTGATCTAAAGGGGATTGGCTTGCATGCATGTGGTGAAGCATATGAAGGAGCTTTCAGAGGTCCTCTACGGTTGACATGATGTCTTAAGTCTGTTTTGGCAAGTGCTTGTTTATGATTCGATGATTATGTGGATTGTTTGGATGAAGTTGATTTTTCTTAGCAAGTAGACAAACAATCAAGCAAGAAAACACAATGGCCAAAGGTTTGATTTATGAAAGATGTGATAATCAAGCATGCACAACCTTAGAGATTTGGGCCACTAAAACAAAGGTTTGTAGTGGGGGAACATCTGGGGGATCGGCACCTTATGAGCATCCGATAAACCACTTAAGGTTTTGACTAGCTCTACTAGGAGTTTAATATACCTTGAGGGTACTACTTGCTGTCAAGCTAGCACCGAATGGTAAGCGCTCATACCGATTAGACTTGGCTTTTGCCTTATCCTTAATTTACATATAGCGGACCAGATGAAAGTATCGTTTGGGGTCGCCAATGAGTTCTCTAAATGGATGTGTCTCAAGGGCAAGCCCATGTCCTAAAAAAATAGAATAGAACCATTTCTCTTCACCCAAGATCCTTGTGAAGGCAAGGGGAGAGGATACTTTGATTCTACCCTATGGGATAACACAAATGTGCAAGTGCACAAGACATGGCAAACAAGAGCTAATATTCATTTTAAGCCCAAATTGAAAATGTGCCTAAGGTTGTTTGTTACAAGCAATGATTAATTGTAGTTGCACCAAAATCAAATGTTCTTTACAGTAAGGCACACAAGGATTCTTTTTAGGTGCACCAAAATGAAATGTGTGATTATATATTGTTTAGAAGAAAGATTCATTTTAGGTGCACCAAAGATAAATGTTCTTTAAGCTAATAAATCCCTGCAACAAAGATGTTAGTAACTTCCAAGTGCTTTTGATGACCTATACAATCTGAGAAAATTTGATGAAAAATAGAACTAATACAGGAAAACAGATTGCATGAACAGAAAATTCAGGAAATTTTATGCGATTTGAAAAAAAATTTCTCTGAAAAATGATCAAATTTGCCCAAGTTATGATGATTTAAAAATTTTAAGCATGTTTGACTTTGACTGATGAAAAAGGTAGGAACAAAGTATAGTCACCTAATAAAAACCTCACAATTGTGAAGTGCTAAGAGTCCTCTTTCCGAGGAGTCCTTGTTTGCATGATTTCGCCTTCATATGACGAAGTTATGAGAAAAAGAAAAAAATAGCCCTCTTATGGCATGTAGAAGGCACGAGGAGGCTTGCTAACTGTTTACAAAAAATGTTAGCTGCTTGTTACATGCTAGTCACATGGGCGATCAGTTGAGACTAGCTGTTAAGGGTATGTTGGTGGTTAAAAGGGGCCCTTGGTCGCTGATATGACTAGGGGCTAGATCCTGGCAAAAAAAAAAAAAAAAAGATATAATGAAATCCCTCCTTGCACCCATGGTTAGGGTTTTTGTTCTAATGTTTGAACTGCAGGATGGTGGGAGAGATGATCGGGGGTTTGGGCGGCCGAGTGGGGAGTGGTGAGTAGAGTGGTGCAGGGGGCGAGAAGGTAGGGTGGAGGGTGGTCGTGGGGTGGGGCGCAGGGGGCTCTGCAGGGAGTGAGGCAGGGAGGGGTGTTGGAAGTGACGAGGAGGGGAGGAGCTGTGGGCGGCGTCAGGCGGTGAGCAGGAGGACTTGCGAGGGGAATGGAGGTCAGGGGAGTGTTGCAGGTGGTGGCAGAGGTAGCGGTGGTCAGAGGGGAGGAGGATGGTGGCGGGGGAACGAAGGTCTGCAGGTTCAGGGCGGGAGTTTGGAGTGGGGAGCGCGGGGTGTCGGCGGGGAGCGGCTGTGTGCTGTAGAGCGATGGTTGGATGATGGAGTTTGAAGTGGTTGTTAGGGTTGTAACAAAAAACCTGCAAGTAAAACACATTAACCTACAAACAAATGAAAATCCTTGCAACAAACGATGGCAGAAAATAGCAAATGCACCACCTAGCACAGCATGGGGTAAAGTACCGTATGGTATGGATCCGTACGGTATGGATCTGTATAGTACGGACTGTACCCTAAAAAAATTTCAATTTTTTTTAAAATTTTTTTCTCAGAACATAGATGTGTTTACTATTAAAATTCACAGAAACAACATCCAGAGCACAAAAATGATGTCCGTTTCTGCTCAAAATGAAACCTGCAACACTTCGTTCACCAAACTTGCAAAAAATTGTTAGAAAAATGAAGATTTTAACAAGAAACCTTCACAAAATGACGAGTAAATTTGAGACCGGGTGTGCCAATGTAATAAGTGAAATTAGAATGAAGATAAAAACTAATCTAATGCATAAATACATGATTATACCTTCATGAAGGCCTCACGAATCCATGCAGGAAGGAGATGCGCCTATGTAGCTCCTCAAGATTGTTCCCGTGATCAGTGTGACTAATGTGGATTGCTCAAGTGCTCACAACACAATGTATATGAGTTATTTGGACTAAGATGGAGATGGAGATGAGGATGAGAGATAATTTTGGCAGAGGTTTGATGAGATGAGGAGATTTTGGAGAGATTTGGGTAGAGGTTTGATGCATGAACTGGTCTTATGAAAATGGCTTTGGAGAGGCTCAATTTATAGAATTTTGGAGATGAGGATGGAGGGTGAGGATTCATTTGACAAGATCAAGGGCTAGGAATAAAAGTGAATCTTTTATTCCTAGTGGATGAATTAAAAATTCCCATTTTGGGAAGAGTGGTGGATAGTGCGAGACATCTAAATTTAAAATTCAATGAATGGGAGACATCTGAATATTAAATTCAGTGAGTGGGAGACATCTGAATATTAAATTCAGTGAGTGGATGAGTGGGAGACAAGGTTAATTAAGTGTCATCTTAATTAACTTAAGTCTAGGTTAATCAGATAATCAGGATTTATCTAATTAACAGGGATTAGGGAAATGAATAAATCATCTAAATAAATATTAGCAATATTCATTTAATTGATAGGATAGGGTTGTAAGGTTAAATGGATTAATTAGGTGAATTAATTGATCACCAAGGATATTCAGATTGAGGGAGTAGATGAATGCAGAGGTACAGGAAAATTGGTTTGTAGAGCAGTCCAATTTTAGGTGTCTACAGAAACTATATAGCAAAACTCATTCTCTTGTAAGTGGACTATGCATATGATTCTATTCTCATGCATCTTTACTTACTCTTCATCTTCTTCTTCTTCTTCACTTTCCTCTTCTCCATCATTTTTGACATCATCATCATCTCCATCATCACTGTCACTCCGATGCAGCTCATCCCCTATGTGTACCCTTATGGTTGCCCTAATGGATTCATATAGCTGTACTATTCTATCAATTTCACCTCCATCCTGAACCCTAGCTTTCAGTATGGCATGCCTGTGGGAATGAAACTTTGCTTGAAGGGCATCCATCTTACTCTTCCTATTGTTCAACATTTCATTGTACATTTCTACCTTGATCTTTATCCTCATGACTTTGTTTATTACCTCTTCTATCAAATGGTGCAAGGGATCCTCTGTAGATTGCTTAAAATTACTATGAAAAGCTCGAACAGCAAAATCAGTATCTTGATTCTCTATTTTCCCCTCCACCTTTCCTTCTAGAGCCTCGAAGGTTTTTTCCTCTTTTGCCATAAGATCATGTAGTTTGACACTTATGTCCCTAAGTTTTCTACTGCATCTCTTCAAAATGTCACATTCAAATCTAGTGTCCTCATACCAAATATTGAGCAGCTGGGAGGTATTATTATGCAGTATTTTGTTATCTATAAGTATCTTCATATCAATTATTTTCATCTCTCCCAAAGCATCTAGGTGTTTTTCTAGTTTGAAGGATCTTTGCCAACTTCAATCTGTAGCTTATCCACCTTTATTTTCAAAGTACTAAGAGAATTCCACCTCTCTAGAGAGATTTTTACCACATCTTCAGCTTAAAAAATAGAAGACATGAACCACTTGTCCATTAATTGTGCTTTATGCTTCATCAGATCTAATCCAGTAACTTCTTCTTGGGATATAATTGTTAATGGAGTGGCTTTACTAATAGGTGCATGCTTTGGATCAACCAATCCTTTAATAAAAGAATGCAATTGAGCAATGTGGTCTTTATGTTTCTTATTCTTATCATTTTCTCTTTTAACCCTTTGTGTGAAATAATCAATACTATATTTACCTTCTTGACCTTGCTGGTCCTCATTTACAAAACCCAAATCAATGTTAGTTATCTAAAACTCACCAAGGCCTATTTTTCCTTTGTCCTTTTCAACTCTTGGTAAGGCTACTTGAGCTATTCTCCTACCTGTAGTAGGATCTCTCCTTATTACAGATGTAGGCCTTACCTTTCTTCTGGGTATCATCATACTCTCAGCAAATAATGTGGACACGTCAAAATCATGTACCTCATCCATTTGTTGCCGATTTATTTCTTGTTGCAACCAATTAGGGATATCACCTTTAGGCTCTTGATGATCATCTTCCTTATTTTGGGTATCTTGGGATTGTGTATCAAACCCTGCCCTCAATGGTGAAGTTTTTTTTCTTATTTCTTCATCATGCACATTCTCATGAGGGGACTTCTGTTGAGATGCCTCTTGCTAAGGGATTTCTTCCTGAGGTGGAGGATTCTCTTGCAAAGTATTCACATTCTGATCTTTTACTCCCTTTTGTAAACTTTCCCTAGGGGTTTCTTGAACATTCTAACTTTGTTTGTCAACCCTCAGTCAGTTTTTCTGTTTCTTTGTGCTGACTTGTACCTTGTGCCAAAATCTATTCTTCATCTTTTTATGTATTAACTTCTCCCAAGTTCAACTCTTTCTCACCTGATTGTTCTTCTAATCTTGGATTTTCACCTTGATCACTTCTTTCATCATGTGGTGAAGAAAGGCCTTGGTCCTGATCAACATCCTTATCTTTATTCTGATCACCTCTATTATGAAGTTGTGCCTCTAACTTCTCTTGTTCTATAGGTGCATTACCCTAATCTCTATTTTGATTGGGTGTCATATCACCAGCTTCTATATGCATTGTATTATCATCCTTTTTAGACTCTAAAGGTTGATCATTGTCTTTATTTAGGTTCATATCACCCTGATAAGCTAAATCTATCACTGCAGGACTAGTAACCTGCTCTATCAGATTGGTCATCCCTATTTGTTGAGCTACCTCTTCAGGATTAACCTACTCCATTTCATCCATTTTATCCTCTATTTGACTAGTCACCTTCTGGGCCAATGGGGTCCGATGAGGGGTCATCCTAGTATTAGCTACTAAGATCTCCATATGCTGAGCAACCACATCTTGAACTACTTCATCATCTAACAACTCAACAGTGTTATCAAGTTGAAAGGGGGACTCTTTACCACCCATATGCATTTCCTTTTCTTTCTGTTCTTCCATATTTTTAGTCTTAAATTGAATAATGTCAGGAATGAGGACCTTGTGTTATAGTTCCCTCATGAAAGTCAAACCACCTGCAGCCCTTAATATGATAGGGTTAGTGCTAACATTTCCCCTCATAGTTGTTCTTTGTTTCTTTTGTGGTGATGTTTGTTGTACTTTATTTCTTTTCTTTCTTGCTATTAGTAAATCATCATCCTTAGGCCCCTTATCCAACCACTCTACCTCTAAGGGATTTTCTTCCTCTTGCTCATCCTGTAATGGCTCATCCTCCAATTGTTCCTCTGTAACTTTAGGAATAGGCTTTATTACCCTCTTGCCTTTCTGTTTATCAATGGATTGTTGTGATGTGGATGCAGGCATAGATGTTGATGCCCCATCACCTTTTGGTGGAAGTCTTTTAATAACCACCCCTTGTTGTACATGATTAGCCTTCTTGCCTTTGTTTGGTGGCTTTTGTTCCTTAGTAGGTAATCTCTCACCATTAGATTTCTTTTTTTCAATAAGAAAGTCATCATATTATTCCTTTGATAACTCTTGTCTTTTCTTTTTATTATCAACAATGAGGGCCATACCCTTGTTCTTCAATTTATTGACCTCAGTACTTACCCAACTCTAGGTCAGTTGGATGACCTTTTTCATTATTTGATCCAATGAGGTTTCCTCTAGCTGTGTTAGATCAGGAGTTGAAATGATTTCATTATACACCTTTTTATCCTCATATTCATTAGACATTATCTTTCCATTATCATCATGCAACTGTGCAGGCACTAGAATGTAGTCAAAAGTCTAGATTTGGTTAAGAGTGAGTCTTTGATAAGTTCTTCTTCTCACCTCTTCCTCATCATCACAATCAATCCAATAATCTTCAAGGTGTTTTTGATGTATTTGTTTCCCTAATAACTTCTACATTCTACCATATGGGTCATAAGACCTAGCTATAGAAAATGGCTGTAGGTGCATGAGCTACAACCCCCGAAAGGCATCTTTAATACTCTATCTATCAAGGCATATATACCAGCCCATGTACATTGGGAACAACATAGGAGGAATCTTCTTCTACTCCAAGTGAGCTTCAATTGAGGTTGATACTTGTCTTACAAATTCTATCAAGATGACCCTATCAGTGGGATATCTTGGCAACATGAGAGGTTGCCCCTCGAATCCTTCTATTCTTATGTATGAAAAAGTGGGGAATTGGATAAACCAAGCCCCATACTTATAGATAATGGCTTAAGCCTCCATGCTCAATCTTTTGGTTCTGTCCTCCTCCATGGTTTTGACTAATTGCATTAAAAATGAGTCATTTACCAGTTTATAGTTTTGGAGGTATGCTCTCCTCTGTAATTGTGGGTAATGGTCCCAAATGTTCACATCACCGATGTTGTTTCCAACCTTGCTCACTATTTCCAAGGCATTAAATGTTCCCCAGAAAGCACAGGCATACACGACATAAGAGGTCATATGGAATATACAAGTTTTACCACCCAGACTTCTCATCTCTTCATCTAAATAATCACGGATGATCTTAGTGTAGAGACAATTGTTTTCAAAATATAACACCATCTGAATGATCCCATACATCCAATTTTAAAAGTTTCCATCATGTTGTCTGTTGGTCATCCTTCTTAACAGGGTAATCATATATTGATACTCCTCATAAAAGTCAAATTTGTACAAGTAAACGGGCAACTTAGTAGAAGTTGTGAATGTACTTTTCTTGGCCCTCCATTGGTAGATGATTTTCCTGGCTTCTTTCTTATTATTATTATACCCTTTCTCCGCCTACTTAAGCTTACACTAGCCACTTTGTTCCCCACAGGCATATGAATGTAGCAGTGATGCCCTTGATCGAGAAGTCTACATACACTCTACCATGCTTTTCTACTCTTCTACTCTCAGGGTTGTAATTTGTAGCACATTCCACCACTAGCTAAGTGGCCTCCATTGCATATGGAAATCCTGTGGCGTGCCACATACCAATTGTGAATATGCTATCTAGTATGTGGTTATCAGTATCATTGGCTAATCTCCTTGTCCATGCATCCAATTTTGTTTTCCCTTGATGTTTATCATCTATCACACCATTTATGAATCCCAGTCCCTTAGGTTGTATGAACATGGGTTTCAAGAACTCAGAGTTGGATCTATTCTTTCTGATCTCTATTAGATCCTGCAATAGAAATATACATTTCTTACCCTAGGGTGTTTGTATGGTGGAAGCTCAAAGATATCATGCATTTCATAGTTATTATTCAACATTTCAATTTATTTCATGCATCATCATGCAGATTAACCAAATAAAGAACCATTTTACCTGGTTATTTGTAGTAAACAACAATGGAGAGGGTTTTAATTTACTTACTTGATATTTGTTTTTCCACTCTTTTTATATGACCCATAACGGGAAGATGCAGATATGCTATATCATCTATTCTGTTCTGTTATGCTGAGTTTCACACTCCGCAGGTAGATGACTATGAGGTGATGACTTTCAAATCTCTGTAAATTTCAATTATCATAGAGTAAATGTAAATAATCCTTAATTTTTACTTTTAAACTGATCAATATGACAAATTAGGGCATATGTGTTATTTTGATTGAATCCGTTGATTATCCACATGAGGTTCATAGATGCTACCAAGTGTTGGATTTATATTTGAAACCGATAGGGCTCCATCTACCTTTGGGCTCACATTTAATGCTAGAGGGTGATCTTTTAAAGAATAGGGATATTTGAAAATATGACCCTAATGGAAAATATGACCCCCCCGCGTGGGATAATCATTCATTAAAAGATCAAGGTGATATGGTCAATCTGTGACTACTAAGCAAGATCGAGTAATATAGTTAAAGATAAGGGATATTCAAAAATATCTAGGTCTTTTGATAATCACAAATATCCCCCACTCTAGAATACAAGGGGTAATGTCATCATCATATGGACTTCAACAAATTATTTGAGAAAGATGACATCACGGTCATTTTGCTAAGGTCAGGGATATTTCGAAACATGACCCCCATTAGGGTAGATCTTGATGACATCATCACGCCATCCATCTTCTCTTGTTATCAAGTTATTGTGACATCGTCATCATATTGAGAAATATGATGGATGTTGGGATGTATGACCCTCTGTGGGTCATGTGAAATGATTACGTCATCATCAGGGTGGTCTCTTTTATTCATTGGAATTGAATGGCATCATAGTCATATTAGCATAGAGTATTATTTGTGAAAGGGTGATATTTTATGAGATGACGAATATTAGGAAATATGACCCCTCCATAAATACATTAAATTCTTGACAGGTAGATATTCATCCTCATTTAATTTTGATGTTCACGTATAGAGGATTGAATGAACATTGGGTGATTTTCTAAGTCATGGTCATGTTAACAAATGTGATTGATATTTATAAATATGACCCCTATGGGAAATATCTAGGTTGACCGATCTTTGACTCAACATAACTTTCTATCCTTAAACAATATCAAGGTGATCCAAAAGGCAAACTTGCTTAGAATTTTGTATTCTTTCCAATCATGAGGTTTGTGGTAGCAAATGCTAACTTGGACAATTGATCTCCCTTTGTGATGCACATACCTAAATAAAGGTGACGCACATGACTAAATTTTACCAAACCGCCCAAAGCAAGAAAGTAAACAAGCAGAAGCAAAAAGTTGGGTCCCTATTTTGCTAAGGCAAAATGGGACATGTTGTGTAACTACACAACATATACATTAGAAAGAAACACACTCATAGATCTTTATTGTTGTGTTTACAAAAAATCCTACATTTTTGGCAAACCCTTCTAGGTTTCAATCTTCTTTTTGTTGTATTTAATTAGATCAGCTGATTAGGCACTTCTCTTCCATATCTTAGACAAGTTATTTCATCATGACATCTTCACGTTATTACTTTTTGGAATATTTACATGCATATATGATAGATCTTGACAAATTTTCCAAATTCTTTAATCTTCATCCATATGTATTAGATGACATAGCATCCATGTATGATATTGATATTTCTACATGTTCTATATATGAGATCATTTGTTATATATCAAATTTTTCTAGCTTTACGACTCCTATGGGTTTGTACCCTTTGATATTAGAAGATTTTACTGAGTTCATCTCCATGAGTTGTCATCAGAAAGATGCTGGTGATAGTTGTTCTTCTATTCCTACTATAATACATGATGATTCCATGACTCATTCTATTGATATTCCTCCTTTAGTTGCATGTTTAAGTACCTTGAATATCATTAAGGACACAAAGACCTCTTTTCTTCCTCCTTTGGTTGCATGTTCACATACCTTGGATATCACTAAGGATGCAAAGACCTCTCTTCTTCCTCCTTTGGTTACATGTTCAAATACCTTGGATATCATTAAGGATGTGAAGACTTCTTCTCTTCCTCCTTTGGTTGCATGTTCAAGTACCATGGATATCACTTAGGATGCGTAGACCTTTTCTCTTCCTCCTTTGGTTGCATGTTCAAGTCCCTTGGATATCAAGAAGGATGTGAAGACCTCTTCTCTTCCTCCTTTCATGGGGTATTCAAGTCATTGGATATCATAGATGATGTGAAGACCTCTTCTCTTCCTCCTTTGGTGGCACATTCAAGTACCTTATATATCATGAAAGATATGAAGACCTCTTCTCTTCCTCCTTTACCTGAATATTCAAGATCATTGGATATCACACACAAAAAAATCATAGATACTTCTCTCAACATCACTTTTTACTCCATTGTTCTCCATTGTAGAAATCAAAGTTCCATGAAGGAAAACTCAAAGCTCACATTAACTTCTACACAAATACATAATCTCAGCAACCAAGTCAACAAAATCTATGTTTCTAGTTTCTCAAAAGAGCATGCAAAACCTAAGATTGTTATGCATCTTCATCCAAATAACCAACTTGTTCAAAATATGTCACAACAACCTAGTTACCACATGGTTTCTCACACATACAATACTTGCAAAAAACAAAATAAACAAGCACTAATTGTTCCTGCTTCTCTTCCACCTTCTCAACCTTTTCTTCCTCCACCACCTTGTCTTTCTCAATAGACTAAAATAGAATATGATCTTGTCCAGCAACTCCATGCTACTCCAGATAAGATATCACTCTAGGATCTAAAACAAACCTCATCTACATACCAGATGATGATCCAGGAGGCTCTACAAAAGGTAACTATCCTAACTTTTGATAGATTAGATGATGTAGGATCCTTGTTTTATTGTATGCATGCGACAAGTTTGGATATCATCTTTCATCAACTTGATTTACCTCCTATTGAAGTTAAACAACAATATGATGCTCGCATGATTTTGGTCATCATTAATAAAATGGAATATAGAGTACTCTAATCAATAATGGATCAGGTCTTAATATTTGTAGCATAGACTTGTTACAAAAAATCAATGTAGATGCATCTCTCATCAAACCTAATAATCCCTCTATTCGTGGCTTTGATAATGTTAGTATATAGTCACTAGGGACAATCAAACTACTTGTTGAGGTTGGACCTATAATGTTGATAACTCTTATCCCTATCATGCTTAATTCTATTTCATATAACCTTCTTCTTTGTAGACAATGGACTAATGCCATGGGGACAGTCCAATCTACTCTTCATCATAAATTGAAGTTCAAATATAATAATAAACTTTAAATAGTTGAGGGTGATCCAAATCTAAATAGTTTCTTACAAGTACAAGTAGAATACCAACCTCCTATCTCAAAATCTCTCAACACTTTGATTCCTTCTTCAACAAAAGATGATCCACTATTATTCATTGCTAACAATAGTGATGTTTAGAATAGTGCTTTTCCTTTGAGTGCATTTTATAGTGATGATTGTGGTTCATTATATTTTGCACCCTCCTACATTGGAGAGTACAAAATCCTACAATATAAACCTAAGATCCCAAAGGTGGCTTTAGTTTTCTCTACACAATCCATTCCTTCTTCTAAACTCACCGCTCAAACTTCTTCAACTTAAACAAGTTCTCAAACACTTTTCTTACATTTTATACATGATGATATACCTTCTTATTATAATGAAATTATTGGTGATGATTGGGCCCCTTTAGATTTTGACCCATGTGGGCCTGCTAAGTCTAAGATCGACCCGCTCGCCCTGACATTGTAAGAATCAACAAGGATCTACATCCCTGCAAAAGGACCGATCCCCATATGCCTCAAATCAATTCTATTTCTACCTCTTCTTCAACATCTGACCATGCTTCTAATCTCAATGAAGATCATAATATCATCAAGCTCCTCCTTTGTCTAATTTGGAGACATGTTATGAGCCTGGATTCAAGATTCTTTCTAAACATGGATACAATGAAAATGGTTTAGAGTGTATGGAAGAAGGGGTTAAGGTTCTTATGAAACTGACATCATACTTTTATAAAGTAGGTTTAGGTTTTTGACCTTCTCCTATGTCTACATACCCTCCATCATTGTCTAATGTCTCTATGACTCCTCTTTAAAAATCAAGCCTTTCTCCACAAGAGAAAGGATTGCTTCCTACTCCACCCATTTCTTCTTGTCTATCTCAACAAGAGTGTATTTTACTGATTCTACTCAAAGATTTCTTGATCACTCTTCCTCCTCCAATACGTAAATTTTTTCCACAAAATAGTCAATCTACACTTGCCTTTTGTGCATATAATTGAGTGCTTGGCCATTCCACTAGTGAATGTCGAGCCTTGTGTGACAATATTCAATATCTTCATGACACATGCACTCGCACCTCCTTTTTCTTGTATCACTTATTCATTCTCAAATAACATTCTTCTTTCTACATCATCATGATGGAGTCTCCTTTATTATGACATTGAGACCCACCTCTATCTAGCTCACCTAGATCTTTATACTCTTCTTTCACACTTAACATTAGTCACCTCAATTGTGATGCTACACCTCTCCCCTTTTGGTGGTAAGAAGTTGTTTTATTCCATTGATGGTGACCCTTCTATTTTCACTCATGCTTCATGCTCTACCCATGGAGATCTCTCTTCCTCTCCTTGTGATGTAGACCTCATTAATCACTTCACTATTGACATAGAAATTGTATTTTTTTCTTATTATCTTATTGCTAGGCAAAGTGATTCAATCTCATTTTCTTTTTAATAATAACATAACTCTTATTTTTAATGGTTTCTTTCACCTATACTCTGGGGGCAGTAGGACAACATGTTAAATGAGTAGGCATTATTTTTTAGGATCTCCCCTCTTCTTTACCTTAAAACCTTCACATATTATACATGAAAACATATTGAAGGGGGCATGTATTCCATATTCAATTTTGCATCGATACATGCACCCTCATTCATTCATTCCTCTTGAGCTTTATCTTATTGATGTACCCCCACAGTGGTGTTTTTCATACCACCCCTTGAGGCGCGGTTATCAATATGCTCCCTAAGGCATTATTTATTTTTGTACTTCTTGAAGCGCTACACTCCCTAAGGTATTCTTTATTCATGATCCATAAAGCATTGGTAGTTTTTGGTCACCTAGGATAATGCAACTTGCTATCCTATGATCCATTTAGTCTATGATCCACCTATCATAATGCAACTTGCTAGCCTGTGGGCTTCATATGACCTTAAATCATAGTCACCTATTATAATGCAACTTGCTAGCCCGTGATCCATGAGGATATCTTGATTTACATGACCTCTAGAAATAGAGCAAGCTAGTGCTAGAGTCATGTACTCCTCTTCATTTGATTTATCCCTGTCTATTTGTGTGTCTTCTCTCCTTATAGCAATGGATCAACTCATTACATTCTTCTATCTCCTTTTTAGAATTCCTTTATTTTGGTTTTCTCTTTAGGATGATACAAAGTATTGAGACATCCTTTCAACCAAGGTCACTTTACTTTGATTGACTCGAAGTTTTTCTTTTTCATTTTCTTACTTTCTTTCCTACTTCATGGTTACAAGCTTTAGTTTTCCATGACTACTCTGTGCTTTATGTATGCTTCATCTATGTCCTATGTATGCTTCATGTTTTCATGTATGCATTGTGCCTTTCATGTCTACTTCATGTTTTCCATGTGTTTGCTTCATGTATTCCATGTCTTCTTTGGGTATTCCATGATTACTTCGTGTTTTCCATGTATGCCTAGTGTTTTCTATTACTTCTTTGTGTATTCTCCATGTGTGTTTTATGTATGATCTATCCTAAGTGTTCTTGTGTATGTTGTTATGGAGTAAAATGTGTATACTTTTTAATTAGGACCTAATTTAACACCTTTTTGAACATCAAATGGTTAAATCTTGATCTCAATGAATAAACCTGACAAAATAAAGTTAGGATTGGTCTAAGCCCACTTAAATGGACACTCTCCAGAGTTTTTTAGGATAGAGGACCAGGATGCCTAGTGCCCTAGTCTCAGATGTTAGCTCCATAGCTCCGATCCTATTTTGTGGTGTCATCTTAGAACACCTCCTTAACTTTTAATTGTTGGCCCCATTTGGTTTTATTTGTCATTGGTCACTAGGAATGAATATATAAAAAAAGTTTTACAATTCATTTTATAACCTAGAAAACAAGTAGATGATAACTAGCTTGTTATGAGAAGGATTTGATTTTTTTACATGATTGATCTCCTATGCTCAAGTGCTCTTTGTGCTTGCATGTGCTAAATTCTTGTGGTTGTTATGATGTTCATTTGTAGGTTTTGAAGGAAGTTTAAGCTATCTTTATCTATCTCCTTGTTGGTGCATGATCTTGAGTTATCTACTCCACCTAGGGTTTCACACCTTGTGGTTGAAGATGCAAGTTTTTGAAGACAAGATCTAGGAAGAAGAAAGGGTTTGTAGGTACAGGTTAGATGAAACTTGAAGATTCTATAAAACCTTAAAAAGGGTCTAGGGAACCTAGCATCCTAGTCATTATGGTCTCCCAAACTCAGATCTAGGTTGTGATTTATCTCTTGATCTCTGTTGTAATTTCTAATTTTCTATTTTCATTTTTGACTGTCATATATTTGTCCATCATTGGCATTAAGGTTTCATCTTTTGCCATAGTTTGCTTTCTTAGTTGTGGTTGGATTTGGTCGATTCACCCTTATAGAATAGAAATACAAAACCCTTGTAGTTTGGGTCTCCCTTATGGGTAGAATCTAATCTTGGTTTGTGTCCTAATGTTTATGGAAGAGGGATTGAGCTAGTTTGACCTCTTAGGATAGATCACTCTTTTCCTACATAAACATTTTGGTGAACCTATCATTTCTTGCATTTTGGAATCCTTCTTCAATTAGATCTATGTTTTTTTCTTCCATAGATCTGATTAGCATTAGATCCTTTAATCATTTTGCATGCCTACATAGCTCATTTTTACATTGTTTCAAAATTAGGGTTTACAAAAAAACCTTGCATTGTTAGAAAACCTATCTAGCCTTGAGCCTAGGATTTGAAGATTAGTGATTGGTTTCAGATTTGTATGGCATGTTTAAATTGATTTTATTTTTTGAAGCATATCATCTTTGAGTTTACAAAAAGACATTCTTGCATACTTGTATTGAAAAGTGAAAAATCAAGCATCTTAGGGTTAGAAAAAATCATACTTATTGCATTGATTTCATTGCATAAGTTTAGATCATCATAGAAAGATTTAAATTTCTGATTTTTGTATTAGATCTGATAGGTATTACAACAGATAATCTTTTCACATCTCTCTATTTTTCATTTAGACTTATTCATTGCTAGGGTTTTGTCATAAAAAGTTGTAGTTTTAGGAAAACCTAGTTATTTTAAAATATAGGGTTTGTGATTCATATCTTGTTTCAAATTTTTCTGATCATGTTTCCCTTTCAAATCTGATTTTACTTATCTCATACATCATATATGTCATCTTTTATTGAAATTTTAAAAGAAGAACAATTTTTACATTGATAAATTTTGAGAAAAGCATAAAATTTAGGGTTTGATTTGACGATGATTATGAATGGTACCTAATTTGTTTTGAGTAGATTTGAAATTGATAATCATTTATTTTTGCATCACATGTGTTTTCATTTGATCAAAAGTTCAAAACATTGGTTCATTTAAATGAAAACTCAAACTTTTCTTTCATTACCTCATTCATCTATTCTTTGTGTGCATCTTGTGTGTCACTAAAGCCTATAAGCAATTTATAAGTTTTGTGATCTAGTGCCATAATTATAGCACTCTTTTTCAAAGAAGTTTTCAAATTATGGGTTCTAATGCTTTGAATAATGGTGATAACAACACATCGGAAACCCAATTTCCAAGTTTAATCACAAAAGAATGTCAATCACTTCTTCCTGATATTCCTTCTTCACATATGCTGGAAGGATCAATTTTTCATGAATCTATCAACATAGATGACCCTTTAGGTCATGTTCCTGAAGCTAAAATTCAAAGATTAGACAAAGAGTTGGCTAATTTTAAGCAATTCGTAAGCTCAAAATATATAGCTGAAGAGGTCATCCCTGTTGTTGGGAGTATAAGAAGTCTTTTTCTTGAAGTTTAAGAAGGATCAAAATTCTTGTGTGGCCTAGCTCATATAGTGCATAACAACATTTTACCCACATCTAGTTGCGCTAAAATCATCACTAATGTAACTTATTCTGATCAAATAGGGACTCAAGTGTCAGCACCCATACTAATACTCCCTAATCCTACATACACTTCTATTCTAACCACAACTACACAACTAAGGAATAGTGTTACCACATGTGTTGGGTTATCTGTTGGGAATCGCTTTTGTCATTATAGTTCCAACGTTCACTTTAATTATACAAATACTACACCTAGTGTCACCCTGCCTACTCAAACTAAACCTAATATCACTTACGAAAAGGCCAATCATATAGTGTTACAACCTATATTTATCACTATCCATTCATACCCATCTCAACCTAGCTCACCTTCCAACCCTCTCATCAATCAACTTTTACAAAATATGAACTCCATCCAACAACAATTAGCAAGCATAAACCAAAGTCCTACCAAACCCTCTATGACATCACATTATATTTTTAACCCTTTATATTATCCTATCCTAAGAGCTCAAGATCTTGATAAGTTTGAAACCCCTCATTTTGTGAAGTATAATGGGAAGGGAGACCCTAACAACCATGTTGTAGCCTTTACAGCTATGTGTAGTGATTTCTTTTTTGAAGATGCGATCTTGGGAAAATTCTTTCCTAGGTCACTCAAAGAATTGGTTTTGGATTGGGTTTGACCATTGCCTCCTAATTCAATCACTTCATTTTAATAAATAATCAATAAACTCCTCAAACATTTTCAAGTGAACATTAGACCTCAAGTCTCTTTGATCGACTCGGTTCATTGCAAACATGGAATAAAAGAGAATGTAACATATTTTATGTGACATTACTAAGCCCTATTTTCATATGTTCAATATTCTCTTTCAGATGCTAATGTATAAATACTCTTTATTGCAAACTTACAACCACACATTTGTGATAATAAATTATTGACGCATTATGATTCTTTCACTCATCTTTGCATGACTCTTTGTGATTACCAACTCTTTCTTAGTCAGTATGAGAATAATCCCTCATCAGCTCTAGTTGGTTAATCTAAAGCCTCACACAATCATTCATTCAAAAAACACAACAAAAAATTTATCAAAATCAATGCAAAATCAGCCAATAACATAAGAAAAAATGTGGCAGTAGCATCATCTCTTGCTCCCACCCCATATGAATTGAAACTAAAAACAAGACATTTCACATCATTATCAGAGTTTCTCTACTCTATAATGACACAACTTTTGAACCACAATATCATCAAGCTTCCACCCATTAGACCTCTTGATCCAAGTAAGATACAATCATCTTCTTTTGATTTGAAGGCCCTTTTTCAATTTCATTGCATCACTGGTCATGACACTAAAATATGTATGCGTCTTAAACATGAAGTTCAACACCTCATTAATTTCAATGTCATTCAAGTTGCTGGTGTAAATGACAAAGGAAATAAATTGGTGGCTTTACCTAATCAAAATCTACAAATATACACAAATCCATTACCTCATCATGAATCTAATGTTTTAGACACATCTCAAGAACAAGACTATGAAGGTGATGTTTGTATGGTATATGCCTGCCCTCATAAAGAGTGAGCAGAACCTAAATTGGCTATATCTTTTACTCCTCATGATGCTACTATTGAAGCTCCAGATGGACCTCTATACATCACCATTAAAATCAATAATAAACCTATAAGTGGTGTTATGATTGATCCTATATACATGGTAAATGTAGTAATTGAAGAGTTTCTCTACATGCATGGTTTACACCATGATAACTATGATATATAGGAAATTAGGATTAAAGCACATAATGGGTTTATCCTTCCAACCCTTGGTGCCTTGATAGGCTTGATGTCAAGGTTGGGCCAAGAACCTTGGATGTTACTTTTGTCATTGAATTCCTACATCACACTTATTTCATGTGAAGTTGGGTCACCCATGGCTCTGATCCATGAAGGTAGTCCCCTCTATGGTTCATAAGTGATTAAAGTTTCCATTTGAGGGATGTGTGCACATTGTACATCACATTCAATACAAGCCTATTGCTTGACATGGACACTTTACACTTAACTACATCTGGCCAAAACTAGTCTGAGTTGCTTGAGCTAGATAGGATTTATTCTTTTTGTCATATCAAAAATTTAAAGAAAATAAAATAGAAGCATTATCATTAGTAACATACCTCCTTTTTATGTCCCCAAACCTCATCACTGTTTTGAGGCTATGAAGGTAGTTCCATTGGTGGTGAATTAGGTTAAGCTCAAATCAAAGGTTCTTCCCCATCCTGGAATGTCTATTAGAAATACTGAGGTTCCCCCTTTGCCATCCCTTTAAGGACAATGAGGAAAACATCAAGAACAAAATAGACCTCCCCACAATTGCAATATTACTTTTGTCTCACCCACCTCTACAAAGACTAGTGCAAAGGAATTAGTTGCACGTGTATTATTTCCTGATGTTACTCAACCACTTGTGGAGGCTCAAGTACTTCTACATGTTTCACAAGTTAAGAACAAAGAGCTTCCCGCATAGAGGAACCCTCCCCATGGTCTCCAAACCTTTGGTGGTTCCTCTTGTTTCTTCTAATGTTCGTAAAAAAAGGAAGAAAAGGAACCCATGTTAGAAGACACTATGGTTCCCCTCACAAACATCACAAATAAAGATTTGAAAAATAAAATTGTGAGAAAAAAAAAGAAGTGTCATCGTGCTATTGTTCACCTTGCTACAAGAGAGGATAATCTCCCTCCTCACAAGCTACTATCATCGACGGATGTGATAGAGACATATACTACTACATTGTCTCCTCTAGACAAGGATAAAGCTTCACACACTACTATGGAACCTATCATGCTATATTCTACTAGTGAATGTGAAGATAATAATGTAATGTAGGAGCATCACTAGTTCAAGAGAAATCTTGCATCAACCAAAAACATTTTGATTTCAGTTTGTTTACATTTTAGTTTGTTTCTTTTCATTTTCTAGTTCAGTCAGTAGCAGCTCCTATATTTTGGTCCACATTCTACCACAGTTGTATTTCATATCTTACAGAGCTGGACATAGAATCTAGACTCATTCATGCACATCATATCTAAAACTCAGAGCATTTGGATGAAGTACAGGAAAGTTATTGCTATCAGAAGATTGACTATTTTCTCATAGTAGAGCATCCTAACAGTCTCAAACAATCAGCTGAAGGAGAAGACTTGTAGAGCATTTCGTGACCTGTAGAGACAAATTAGACATCATTCAATGTTGTTTGGTATGTGGCTGACCTTCCTTGAGATCTACACACCATTCCATCCATTTGTGGAGGAACTCTATTCAATTAGGTCTGACCTATACACACATTATAGCTCTTCATTGGAGTTTGTGATCTTCCTTGGCTGATGCAGATGAATCTATTGTTCTGTAGATGATATATAATGATGTAATAGATGTATAGGAAAATAGTGATTTATAATTCTACAAGTTGATAGTTTGGATTCTTTGCAAAGGAGCTTAAAAGCTATATCTTGTGCATACTCTGATATTCTGTAATCAGGCCTGTGAGTCCTAATTGTAAGCCCACATGTTTTCAGCCAATTTGTATTTGATTTCTATGATATACTAAATGACTAAATATGCATTTTATTCATATCTTTCAGTTGTTTCCATTATGTTTACTCTAGCTATACAGTTTGGATAGTTCACCTTATGGACCCTCCTAACTGTGACTGTACCAAGTGGTATAAAAGCAAAACTTCCAATCTTTGGGAGTGACTTGAGTGAATTTGGTGAAGGAATTCTATAAGATCATTTTTTGAATAGATCTCTAAATCTAAGGCAAGTTACTAGTGTTGCAACTGATCACCGATTGTGATGCAGTTGTCACCTTGTAGCCCAATCACCAAATTTGAGGTAGTTGCACTTGATCCTAGGAAGAATGCCACCAAGTAGAATCCATTCTATTGGAACAATGGCTAGAAGAATGGATGAAATGATCGAGATGATGAAAACCATGCAAGTTTTCTTGGATGCTATGGAAGAAGATAGGAGAAGAGTATTGACACCTAGACCTAATGTTGAGAGTGATGATGATGAAGAATTTGAATCCACCGATCAAATTGGTGAAACCCTAAGAGTTGAAGAAGAAGAATAAGATCAAGTCAAGATGTTGTGAGCTATTTCAAAGATTGGAAAAAGACCTAGAGTTGATGTACTAAACTATACTAGAAATTTGAACCCTAAAGAGTTGATTGACTTCATAAATGACATGGAAGAATACTTTGTGTATGAAGAAATTAAGGATCTAGAGAAGGTGAAATTTGCAAAGGTAAAGCTGAAAGGACATGCTACTATATGGTGGAAAGAAGTTTAGTTGGATATAAACATAAGAGGAAAAGAAAAGATTACAAAGTGGGATAGGATGGTGACAACATTTAAGAATCAGTTTATACCCATTGACTATGAGTGGGAATTGTTGAAGAGATTGCAGAACCTGAAACAAAAGGAGAAATCTGTGAAGGAGTGTACTAAAGAATTTCATAAGATGATCATAAGGACATGACATAGTGAAGAAAGCAAGGAGAAAGTGGCTAGATACATCAATGGACTGAGATTGAACATTCAAGAAGAACTAAGTTTGGTGAGGATAACAACATTGGAAGAAGCATATCAGTTTGCCCTGAAAGTAGAAGAAAAGTTGAACAAGAGCCATGATCAGAAACAAAGAGGTAGAGGAGGTAAATTTTAGAGAGGAAGAAAATTTTCTAGAGGAGAAAGATAATATGCGAAGCAAAAGAAATATGAGAATACATTCAAGAAGGAGGATAGAGATAACAATGCATGCCAGAGAGATGACAAAAATTTGTACCGTAGAGGAATCCCTAGTCCATACCAGAGTGAAGGATACAAAAGAAAAGGAAGATGACCTGATAGGAGAATATTTAGAGGAATCTATTTCAAGTGTGGAGGTGAAGGACATAGAGCATTTGAATGTAATCAAGGGAGTACAAGAAAAAGAACTGAGAACATCGAAAGAGCAGCCTATGTGGAAGAAGAACCTATTGGATCACCTAGTTGAGTTGGCAAACCTGAGAAAGGAGAATCACTTGTGATGAGGAGAGCACTATTTCAAGTAGAGAGAAATGAGGAGCCACTGTAGAGGAAAAGTTTGTTGAGAAGCATATGCAAATCAGGAGGTAAATGTTGTAAAGTTGTTAATGGTAGTGATAGTTCTGATATCCTAGTTTCAGAGGAGATGGTAACTAAGTTGAAGTTGGAATGATTGAAACACCCTAAGCTGTATTAGATAGCATGGATTCAAGATGATCATAAAGTACTGGTGAGTGAACAATGTTTGGTGAAATTTCATATTGGATCTTATTATGATGAAGAATTGTGTTATATTATGCTTATGGATGTAAGTCATATTTTGTTGAGTAGACCTTGGCAGTATGATAGAAAATCTATATATGATGGAAGAAAGAATACTTACAATATAACATCAAATGGAAAGAGAATTACCTTGATTCCTTTGGAAGATGTTCCTAAGAGTGAAGTATGCGGAAATACTAGAATCTGTCTGATAGATGGAAGGAAATTTTTGGATGGTTTGAGACATGAGAATATGTGTTATGCTTTGATCCCTAAGAATCCTGAAACCTTTAAGACTAAAGAATCACAATTGGAGGAGATAACTGAGTTGCTGACAGGTATGAATACATCATATCAAATAATGTACTTGAAGGATTGCCACAAATCAGGAGTATCAATCATCACATTGATCTTATACCAGGAGCTAGTTTGCCTAACAACAGCACATAGAATGATAGCAACAGAGAATGAAGAATTGTATAGACAGATACAAAGTTATTGAGGAAAGGTTTGATCAAAGAAAGATTGAGTCCTTGTGTAGTACTTGCAATGTTAGCACCTAAGAAGGATGGAGAATGGAGAATGTGTACAGACTCTAGAGCAATAAACAAGATCACAGTTAAGTATAGACTTCTCTTACCTAGGATGGATGATGTCATGAATTGATTGAGTGGAGCAAAATATTTCACAAAGATAGATTTGAAGAGTGGATACCATCAGATTAGAATTAGAGAAGCAGATAAATGGAAGACTTCTTTTAAGACAAATGAGGGATTGTATGAGTGGTTAGTGATGCCTTTTGGATTAACAAATGCATTGAGTTCTTTCATGAGATTGATGAATGAAGTCTTGAAGAAATTCTTGGGTAAGTTTGTTATTGTATATTTGGATGACATTCTAATTTTTAGTAAGACAAAAGAAGAAAATTTGTAGCACTTGAGACAAGTATTGCAGAGACTAAGAGAAGAGAAATTGCTAATAAATATCAAGAAGTGTAGTTTCATGAAGGAAGAATTGGTGTACTTGGGATTTGTAATTTCTACAGAAGGATTGAGGATGCACCCTAAGCAAGTGAGAGCAATTGTTGAATGGCCTACACCAAAGAGCATTGGAGAAGTTAGATCATTTCATGGATTGGCTAGATTCTACTAGAAGTTCATTAGATATTTTAGTTCATTTTGTAACCCTATGACAGAGACAATGAGAGGTGACTGAAATGATTTTAAGTGGACATCAGGAGCAAACAAAAGTTTTGAATAGTTGAAGCAGAAAGTGATAGAGAAACCTATTTTGGTAATACCAGATTTAAATAAGATATTTCAAGTAGATTATGATACAAGTGGGAATGTAATTGGAGTAGTACTAAGTCAAGAATTTAGACCTATATCATATTTTAGTGAGAAATTGAATGATGCAAGGAGAAGATATTTAGTCTATGATCAAGAGTTCTATGCCATAATTCAAGCCTTGCAAAAGTGGATACATTACTTGTTTCCCAAGGAGTTTGTGTTGTATATAGATCATCAAGCTTTGCAATATTTGAATAGTAAAGGAAAGTTAAATCAGAGACACATGAGATGGGTAGAGTTCATGTTGAGTTATACATTTGTATTGAAGCATAGGAGTGGAAAATCAAACAAAGTTGTTGATGAATTGAGTAGGAGAAGAAACTTGTTGACAAAGATGAGAGTTGAAGTGTTGGGATTTGATGAGTAGAAGAACATGTATGAGGAAGATCTTGATTTTGTAGAACCTTGGAAAGCATGTAAGGAACCTATTGTGACAAATAGAAGTAAATGGTTGGACTATTTCATTCAGGAAGATATGTTGTTTAGAGGAAATCAATTGTGCATACCAAGGAGTTCCATGACAGACAATTTGATCAAGGAGAAGCATAGTGGTGGATTACCAAGACACTTTGGCATTGATAAAATAGTGGCCCTGGTGAGTGAAAATTACTTTTGGCCTCAAATACATAAGGATGTTAGGAAATTTCTGTAGAGTTGTAGAGTTTGTCAAGTTGCAAAAGGGAGTAGTTAGAATACTAGATTATATAAACCTTTGACAGTATCGAAGAGACCTTGGGAAGACATAAGTATGGATTTTGTAATGGGATTGCCTAAGACACAAAGAGGGCATGATTCAATATTTGTAGTTGTGGATAGATTTTCAAAAATGACACATTTCCTACCTTGTAAGAAGACAACTAATGCAGTACATGTAGCTGACCTATTTTTCAAGGAGATTGTGAGATTGCATGGATTACCTATGAGCATAATTTAAGTCAGAGACACAAGATTTCTTGGATATTTTTGGAAGACACTTTGGAAGAAAATGAAGATAGATTTGAAGTTCAGTTCAACATTTCATCCCTAGATCGATGGACAAACAGAGATAGTGAATAGGAGTTTGGGAAACTTGTTGAGATGTTTGGATGGAGAGAAGGTAGGAAGTTGGGATTTGATTCTTTCACAAGTAGAGTTTGCATACAATAATTTAATGAACAGGAGTACTAGGAGAACACCTTTTGAGATTACTACCACAGTAAACCCTAGAGGAGTAGCAAATTTGAGAGATATCAATATGAAAGACGAGAGAAGTGTAGAAGTAGAATAATTTGTAGGACTTATAGAGACAGTGCATAATCAGGTGAAGAAGCATTTGGAGGATATGAATAGTAAGTACAAAGAGAAGGCAGATGAGAAGAGAAGACCCAAGGAATTTACAGTTGGAGATGAAGTGATGGTATACCTAAGAAAAGAAAGATTTCTAGTTGGGACATATAACAAACTAAAGATGAAGAAGTTTAGACCTTTGTAGGATACTCTGAAAGTTTGATTTAAAAAATGCATATGAAGTGGAGTTACCGGAAACATTGGGCATATCACCTATTTTCAACATTGCAGACCTATACTAGTATCATGAAGTAGAGTTCAGTGACTGCATTGAAGAAGACTTGAAGAAGTAGTTACCATAACAAGCACCATAATAGATTGAGGACATTTTGGATAGCAGAGTTGGACGCAACACCAGAAGAAGACAATACAATGAATATCTTGTGAAGTGAAAAGGTAGACTGGTAGAAGATTCATCTAGGATTTCTCAAGCTGAGATGGTTCATCTTGGTTTTCCTCTATACCTAGAAAAGTGATGGACTAACTTTTTCAACAACCCCAAATGTCTGAGGTAGGAGCATCCCTAGTTCAAGAGAAATCTTGCATCAACCAAAAACATTTGTAGTTTAGCTTGTTTGCATTTTAGTTTGTTTCTTTTCATTTTCTAGTTTAGTCTAGGCAGTTTAGTCAGTAGCAGCTTCTATATTTTAGTCCACATTCTACCGCAATTGTATTTTAGATCTTGTGGAGCTTGACTTAGCATCAAGACTCATTCATGCACATCATATCAAAACTCAGAGGATTTGGATCAAGTACCGAAAAGTTATCACTATCAGAAGATTGACTGTTTTCTCAGAGAAGAGTATCCTGACAATCTTAAACAATCATCTAAAGGAGAAGACTGGCAGATCATTTCATGACCTACAGAGCTAAATTGTACATCATTAATTGTTGTTTGGTTCATGGCCAACCTTCCTTGAGATCTATACACTATTCCATTGATTTGTGGAGGAACTCTATTCAATTAGGTCTGACCTATCCGTGTACACACATTACAGCTCTTCATTGGAGTTTGTGATCTTCCTTGGCCAACGTAGAGGAATCTATTGTTTCAGAGATGTTATATATAATGATTTAATAGATGCCTAGGAAAGTAGTGATTGATAGTTTTACAAGTTGATAGTTTGCATTCTTTGCGAAGGAGCTTTAAAGCTATATCTTGTGCATACTCTGATATTCTATAATCAAGCCTGTTAGCCCTAATTATAAGCCTGCATGTTGTTGGCCATTTTTTATTTGAATTCTATGATATACTGAATGACTAAATCTGCATTTGCTTCATATCTTTGAGTTTTTTCCACTGTGTTTACTCTAGCTGCATGGTTTGGATAGTTCACCTTGTGGACCCTCCTAACTGTGACTGCACCATAATGATACAAGTATGACTCTTGCTCCTTAAACCATGCTTTCTATAGTTCCTCTTGCATCTTGTCCACCTACCCAAATTGATGATGAACAAGATTGGGAGGAGGATGATTTGTTTCAAGTTGACTCATGAGTGTGGCCCCTATTTCTATTCTGTCATGAGAGCATGTGATTATTTTCCCCCATAATATGCTTCTTGATGGTTTATTAATGTTGCTTTTGTTCTTAATCTCTCTTTTGATGACCCTTGACACCCTTGTTGGTGCAAGGATACAAAGGGACTAAAATTCATTATGAGATTCTCTCTGTTTGTATCATCATTCTTCTATATGTCATAAGTTGCATTTTTGTTATTTCCTTTGGGGATGACGCAAGGTGTAGAATGATTTAACATTCTCCCTTGTTGACCCAAGGGATTTTTTATAGGATTTCATGTTATACTTCTTTTGTCTTCATAGTTATACCAACTAGCCAATGATGAAAATTTGAAAAATATATAATCTCAAGATATCTCTTATTATATAACCATTCATATACTAACACTAGTCATGTAGATCCCTTGGTGTTATTACTTTATATTATTAAGTCTAACTTATTGTTACTTGCATGATTTCATTTATATGGCACCTTGTTGCTATGCTCAACATCATACCATGACTACACAAGCCATTGTGTATCATGCTCATAGCACTGCCTTGGTTTGCCTTTTGTGGGGGAAACCCCTTGGTTGTGATGTATTTTTTGGAACACATATCACATGGGCATGTGCTTCCAAAAATATCTTGTGCCTATCTTGTGGTTTATTCTACCTTAAAGAAATTTCTCCCTGATAGAAGTTAGCAATCACTTTAAGGTTGGGGTATACGTCATGCTATGCTCTTTTGATTACATACTTTTAATTTTAGTTTGTATGAAACTCACTTAGTGATTCGGTGGTCCTCACTAGTCCTTGATGTTTCCTTTTTATCCATGAGACACCTAATACAATGAAGTTGGCTAGTCTGTGTACTTCATGTGACTTGTTGTGGTCACCTAGTAATTTTCCAATCCTTACTATTGTGTGATCCACAAAGGCACTTCTCTTCACATGACCCCTAGCAACAAAGAAATCTAGTGTCAGAGTCATGTGCCTTGTGTATTTGTTTCTATGTTTTTTTTTGATATATTATTTGAAATTGTATTCCTTAATAATTATGTATGTATTGTATGTCTTCATCATGTCTTCCATGTGTTTTTTATGTAATCTCTATACCTTATGTGTGTGCTTCATGTCAAGCATGTATGCATTGTGTATGGCATGTATTCACTTTGTGTATTGCATGTATCTTGCATGTATTCCTATGTATTGATGCAGAGGCATCCACACTATAACCTTCGCATATAGCATGAATGTCTGCAGACCAACCTCATCATCATCATCTTCGCCATCATCATCATATTCCGCTTTATACTGTCAGCATCATCATGTTTCCTAAAACCAACAGCATCATCATATTTCGGACACTCGCAATTGTCCTCCTGCCGACTACTATTCACCTCCTCCGCTTTCCTCCTAACATCATCATCATGATGTTCAGCGGGCGAACACATCCTCCGGTTGCACTGTTCATCGGGCGCCGGACTCCATCGTCATCATCATAACATGCAACAACTCCTTCGTCAGCAGGATATTCAACATCCGGTTGTCCCAAATATCCTGATGACGTTCACCTTCAGCAGCTTACCTTCGATGCTCCGCTACCCGACGATACGAGCAACAGCATCATGATATAATTTATCCGGTTCTCTTCGAAACCTCCTGATGACGATGTTAACACAACTTCCTGCCACGGACTTCCGCCGATACCCAAGCACTTAACGACGGCAGGATAAACTCGCATAGGGGGGATATCTCAATATCCTGATGATGATGACGTCATATCCTGATGACGATGACGTCACCAAATATCCTGATGACCTCTTCAACACTTAGCCAAAAACACGAACTTTCTCTTCCGCATCTACTCGCGATATGCGGATGTTTGGCCCTCCCGATATGATGATCCTGATGCCGATACACTCCTTGGCTCCTCCTGCTGATGATCACCCCGACGAACTCACACTTCATGCAATCGACAACATCATGCCGATCTTCTCCACTTATCCGGATGACGATGTCCGAACTGTCTGCAGGATATTCACCAAGATATCCTGATGATGCCGTCTTCACGAACTTCTTCACTTAGCGAAATTTCCCTTCGCCGATCCACCAGGGATGACCCGACCCAACCTCAGGGTGATCTTCCAACTCCAGTTTATCAACTTGACCTAGCACATGAGGATGCTAGGCTTCTCAGCATCTGTCGACCGCGATCCTGCACACCTGCATGTAAACAGAAAACAAACTACAATCTAACCTACTGTACATTACCATTCCACCGATCAGATGAGTCAACCGGTGGAATGGATCAGGAAATCCATGACACCCTCTCAAACCAGCAGATCAATCAAGTAATGGAATGCAACCAGAGCAAGAACACAAACAGGATCACTTTATTGATTTCAAAGATGCAATACAATATGATCAATCTCTCTCTTAGTCTCACTCAAGCTCGATCGATGATATCTGTCTGTCTGTCCAACATCAACCGATCTCATGCTTATAAAGACTTTCCCTACGAGTACTACTGACCCAACTCCAAGCGGCTGGGAACTCTCCAAGCGGCTGGGAGATCCCACCGAACATACATCATGATAGCTGTTATAACTAACTAGCTAAAAATAGCAAAAGCCTGGTCAGCATGATCTTATCATGATCAGCATGACCTTATTACATGCAATTGGTCTAACAGACCTTCTTGGAAACACAAACAAGACCTAAACTACTAACTGCCTCATCAAGACCAGCTGTCAGGTAGGTGCTCCTGCACCATACTCCCCAAAAGAAAAGAACTCATGTCCCATGAGTTTAGTATGTGGAAGTCCTCCACCTTTACACTTTGCCTTGTCAATAGTCTGACCTGCTCCAGCTTTATCCTCTGCTGGCTCTTGGCTGCTCCAAGACTGCTGAACTGTAACTTGCTTTCTGGCAAGTAAATCTACATGCCTGTTGATGTAGGCCTTTCTCTCACATACCCTGTGTTTGTCAGATTGTCTGACCAGAACCTCTGGCTAAACTGCCTCTGTGGTGTTCAACTGTACCTTTCTTTCAATCTTCATAGGACAAGCAATAGTCCCAACTATGACAACATCCTTGTCATGCCTCTCAACTGGTTGCTGTGTACAAACCTGTTTCTGCACCTGCTGCTGACCTCTGTCAGTCACAACTGAAACTTTCTTCAGCTTGTTGTCTTTAACAACTCCTTGCCCTGCAGTGTCCTGAACTGCCTTTATGCCTGTTCCTCTAGGCATCTGCACAAACTCCTTCTTTCCCATCAAAATGATTTGAGCTGCCTTCTATACTGCAGCTTTTGCCTGCAATGGCATCAACTTAATAGTCTTCCCATCCTTCTGGATGGTGTAGGTATTAGCATACCCATCATACAGTACCCTTCTGTCAAATTGCCATGGTCTACCCAGCAGTAGGTGACAACATTCCATAGGCAATATGTCACACAAAATTCTATCCTGATATGGTCCAATCTGGAAATCCACATATGCCTGCTCAGAGACAAAAAGTGATTGCCTATCACTCACCCAAGATGCCTTGTAAGGGTGTGGATGTGGAATTCTTTCCAACTTCAGTTTATCCACCATTTCCTGAGATACCATGTTGTCTGTTGAACCAGTATCAATGACAACTTTACATACCTTACCTTTGCTCTTGCATGTGGTCTTGAAAAGAGCTCTTCTTTGCATCAGATCCTTTGATGCCTGTAAACTAATTCTCCTTAACATCAGGGATTCTCCACTCTCTGGATATCCAAAATTCTCAGGACCTTTGTTTGAACTCTGTGCACTTTCTTCTCCTTTTTCTTCTTGCACAAGTTGTACTCTCTTGTCACTAGTTCTATCATTTCTGGATGATGAACCTTTGTTTTCTGGACATTTGAAAGATGGATGACCAAACTCTCCACAGGTGTAACACTTTCCTGAAAATGTAGTAGAACCTCTACCACCTCCAAATCTTCCTCTAGTACCTTTCCATCCACCTCTGAAATCAGACTGTCCCTGTCCTTTACCAGTGTCTTCTTGACCCTCATTTGTTTGCTTTTGTGCAGGGGCTGCTCCTCTTCCCCTATTGTTTCCTCTTCCTCTCATGGACTTATCATGTCCTCTATTCAGCTTTTCTTCAATCCTGATTGCCATTTGATAACAATCCTCCACATTCTTAGGGTTAGCTAAAACTAACTCATCTTGTATGTTAAACCTCAAACCAGCCAAGTACCTAGCCACCTTTTCTACCTCATTCTCATGATGACCAGATCTCATACTTAACAGATAAAATTCCTCAGTATATGCTTTCACATCCCTGTCTTTCTGCTTTAAAAATTGCAGCTTCTTAAACATCTGGATTTCATAATCCCTTGGCAAGAATTTCCCTTTTATCCTTGCTACCATCTTATCCCATGAAGTGATCTTAGACTTCCCTTGTTTCCTTCTCTCAGATTGTACATAATCCCACCATACCAAAGCATGACCTCCTAACTTGATCTTTGCAATCTTTACCTTCGCATCCTCAGCAACATCTTCACACTCAAAGTGATTATCAAGTGCAGCAATCCAATCCAACAACTCATCTTCATTCAAGCTTCCAGTATACTTGGTAACATCAACCTTTACCTTAGGTTTTTCACTCTGTACTGCCTTCAACAGTTTTGCCAGTCTCTGGTCTTCAGCATCCAGATCTTCAGCTACCTCTTCATACTCTTCAACAGTATCTGCATCTTCTTCAGACTCACTGTCTTCCACTTCCCTCTTTTTGTTCTTTTCCAGGGCTGTCAGCCTGGCTTGAAGTGCTTCAGCAAGCTCCTTCATCTTCCTCATCTCTCTAGCATGTTTCTCCTTCATTTCCTGCAATTCCCTTGCAGTACCATTACCTTTAGGAGGCATTTTGTCAACCTCTCAATCACAACACACAACACACAACTCAACTCTACCTCTGCCCTTTCGGTGACAGAATCAACACACACCAGCCCAGACCTTTTGCTGAGCTCTGATACCACTATGATGCAGAGGCATCCACACTATAACCTTCGCATATAGCATGAATGTCTGCAGACCAACCTCATCATCATCATCTTCGCCATCATCATCATATTCCGCTTTATACTGTCAGCATCATCATGTTTCCTAAAACCAACAGCATCATCACATTTCGGACACTCGCAATTGTCCTCCTGCCGACTACTATTCACCTCCTCCGCTTTCCTCCTAACATCATCATCATGATGTTCAGCGGGCGAACACATCCTCTGGTTGCACTGTTCATCGGGCGCCGGACTCCATCGTCATCATCATAACATGCAACAACTCCTTCGTCAGTAGGATATTCAACATCCGGTTGTCCCAAATATCCTGATGACGTTCACCTTCAGCAGCTTACCTTCGATGCTCCGCTACCCGACGATACGAGCAACAGCATCATGATATAATTTATCCGGTTCTCTTCGAAACCTCCTGATGACGATATTAACACAACTTCCTACCACGGACTTCCGCCGATACCCAAGCACTTAACGACAACAGGATAAACTCGCATAGGGGGGATATCTCAATATCCTGATGACGATGACGTCATATCCTGATGACGATGACGTCACCAAATATCCTGATGACCTCTTCAACACTTAGCCAAAAACATGAACTTTCTCTTCCGCATCTACTCGCGATATGCGGATGTTTGGCCCTCCCGATATGATGATCCTGATGCCGATACACTCCTCGGCTCCTCCTGCTGATGATCACCCCGACGAACTCACACTTCATGCAATCGACAACATCATGCCGATCTTCTCCACTTATCCGGATGACGATGTCCGAACTGTCTGCAGGATATTCACCAAGATATCCTGATGATGCCGTCTTCACGAACTTCTTCACTTAGCGAAATTTCCCTTCGCCGATCCACCAGGGGTGACCCGACCCAACCTCAGGGTGATCTTCCAACTCCAGTTTATCAACTTGACCTAGCACATGAGGATGCTAGGCTTCTCAGCATCTGTCGACCGCGATCCTGCACACCTGCATGTAAACAGAAAACAAACTACAATCTAACCTACTGTACATTACCATTCCACCGATCAGATGAGTCAACCGGTGGAATGGATCAGGAAATCCATGACACCCTCTCAAACCAGCAGATCAATCAAGTAATGGAATGCAACCAGAGCAAGAACACAAACAGGATCACTTTATTGATTTCAAAGATGCAATACAATATGATCAATCTCTCTCTTAGTCTCACTCAAGCTCGATCGATGATATCTGTCTGTCTGTCCAACATCAACCGATCTCATGCTTATAAAGACTTTCCCTACGAGTACTACTGACCCGACTCCAAGCGGCTGGGAACTCTCCAAGCGGCTGGGAGATCCCACCGAACATACATCATGACAGCTGTTATAACTAACTAGCTAAAAATAGCAAAAGCCTGGTCAGCATGATCTTATCATGATCAGCATGACCTTATTACATGCAATTGGTCTAACAGACCTTCTTGGAAACACAAACAAGACCTAAACTACTAACTGCCTCATCAAGACCAGCTGTCAGGTAGGTGCTCCTGCACCATGTATTCTGTTAGTACTCCACATATGTGTGAATTAGTTGCAATGTCTTGCATGTTTGAAAATCTCTTCACTTATGTGTTTTCAACCTTAGAATCCTAAGCTTGGGTGCTATTAATAGTCCATAACTTGGTGGGATTATTTGGGCTTCTATGTTCTCATGTTCAAAATCTATCTTCTACCTACATTAGTTTGAGTTTGAACATAAGTTCATACCCATGCTAAAGTACAGGCTAAATGTTATGGAGTAAAATGTGTACACTTGTTAATCAGGACTTATTTTAACACCTTTTTGAACATTAAATGATTAAATCTTGATCCTGATGAATAAACCCAAAAAAATAAAGATAGGAATGGTCAAAGCCCACTTAAATTGACACTCTCTGAAGTTTGTGGGGCTAAAATACTAGGGTGACTAGCGCCTTGGTCCTGAATCTTAGGGCTGATCCTATTTTTTTGGTGTCATCTTAGAACACCTCCTTAACTTTCACTTCTCGGCCCCATTTGGTTTTATTTTTCATTGGTGAGCAAGAATCAATATATAAACAATTTTTACAATTCATTTCACAACCTAGAAGATAAGTAGATGAACACTATCTTTTTTCTGAGAAGGATTACATTTGCTTACATGATTGATCTCCTATGCTCAAGTGCTCTTCATGCTTTGATATGCTACATTCTTGTTAATGTTATGATGCCATTATGGAGTAAAATGTATCCATATGCCTTTTACCTCCTAGTTTAGCTCCTAGGTCCCCGTGTTTACACTTTAGAAGACTAATACTTATCTCGAAGCAATTTCCCCTGAAACCCATGTCAAATGGTACTTAGGGACCCACTATAAATGATAATCAAGAACAAAAAGTGGCCTTGGGACTTGGGCACTTGTGTCCAAGTCTAGGATGATTTGCCAGGATCCAAATTTAGATGTGTCAACATAGGACCTTTAAACAGGTTTCCCTCTATCGACCTTTCCAATTTAATTTAAGAAAGTTAGTGGGAAAGTATATATAAGTGAGCTTATGTCTTTATTTTACACCTAGATGGATAATGTGAACTTGTGATATTGAGCTAAGGGATTTCAAGGCATTCATTATGTTGCAAAGAAGAATTGTGTTGTTATTGTGTTTTTTTGTTGTAGATTTGGCTTCATCAATCCATCTCCTCATAATTTGAAGGACCTTCATCTCTATGAGGGCTTCACCTCTAAGGTGACATATATATTTGTGTTTCAAGAATTCTATTTCATCATTAGATTTTCCCTCTGCTCTCCTTGGGCACACAGTCTATCTAACAATGATGTTAGAAGACTTGAATGTTATTCTGGGGCTTGAACAAGGCAAGCTCCTAAACACCACAACCCCCAAACCCCTCTCTTTGTGATTGCAAGTTACAAGTGTAGGATTTGGGAAAGTGTAATTGCAAAGAAGAAATTTAACCAATAAGGATTCAAGATCTGGAGAAAACTTGCTGATATTTTACCCTACTGGACTAGGGCACCCACCCTGTAGTCCTCCCAACAGGATTTCCCTAAACTCAGGAGATAAACATTATCTCACACATTTGACTACTCCGAATCTATAGAAATATTGCCCTATCAAACTTGGGTGCCCACCCCATAGTCTGTAAAGTCTTCAATTCTACAAATCTAAATTTTGGTATGATTTTGATCCTTCCTGAGTGTCTTCCTATCTAATGATCTGTAGCATTCTATTCATCTATACCTGATTGCATTACAATTAGGGTTTGAGGCTTATTCAAATTAGGCTTTGACAAATCTCTTAATATAATCAATCTTCCCATATCATTCTTGAGTGCATCAACATGTAGTTGAGTCCTCATTCATCTGTAGTGACTTGGCTTGGTTGTTATCTGTGAATGTTAGTGTGAAAGGAGAGTTTGATTTGATAGATCTCAACACTATCCACCATCTTCCCACTTTTCATACATAACATTTTGGTTAACCCATGTTTTTTCTAAACTTGCATCTTTCTGAGTGTTATAATTAGTCCTTACATTCATTCATATCATATTGATCATCTTGCATTGAAAATTTTTGCATGTACATTTGAAAAAAATTGAAGAAACAAGCATTCTAGGCTTATATTAAGGCATAGTTTTGCATATTTTGCATTGTATATTATAAAAATATTTAATTCTATGATTTTTGAGTTAGGTTTGATCCTTATTACAGTAATTCATCATTTTTTCATATCAAATCTTGCATTTACTAGGGTTTTGCTTAAAAAGTTGCATTTTTCATATAACCTAGTCTTTGCAAACCTAGGGTTTGTAATCAAAATTTCATTTTCAAATTTTGCTATTCCTTTTCAACGTTCATTAAAATATTGTTTTGAAGTTTAGTGTTGGATCATAGTGCATACTTTTGCATCCCATCTTTGAACCTTTCACCTTTTGCAATTACACATTGTGTATTTCAACACTTAGAGTTTTATACACTTCTTTAAGAAAACTTTCAAATCATTCCTCTTGCCTTGTTGTGTAGCACTATTTCCATCTTACTCACTTGGTTTGTTTTGAAATTTGTGTGTTTTTCTCTTTCAAAACCTGATTTCCTGAAACAAGTAGTTTGGTGTGGAACAGTCTCACATACATGGCTTATCATCACAGAAATACTATGGTCCCTCCTAGAGTTTACATGAAGAGGAAGACTCTTGACCTTGAATTTATCTTTACACCACATGTTAGAACAATTGGAAGCATTGAGGGACCACTTTACATCATTGTACCTATGATAATGGGGAATCCTACAAGGGTAGCCCTTATTGATCCTAATTGCATGAATAATGTGGCTATTGAAGAGGTCCTCTATTCACATAATTTGATGCAAGAATCTTATGAGCCCATAGACATGATGATTAAAATACATACTAGAACTTTCCTCCTGGCCATAGGGAAGATTAATTTATCAATCAAAGTATTCGCTAGAGCTTTGGAACAATCTTTTGACATCGTCCCTACATCTGACCTCTTCCATATAAAGTTAGGTCATCCATGGCTCAAGGCCATGAAAGGTGTCCCTTCCATAATTCATAAATGCCTAAAATTTTCTCACCAAGGAAGGATGTATACTATTCACCATAGTTAATGGAAACCCATGGTTACTTGGAAAAACTTTAAATTTGATTACTTTTGGCCACAACTAAACCTCCCTAACCAAGAGAAGATCAAACCTTCTTGGGATATCAATGATATAAAGAAAAATTGATAACAAAATTGGTTGGACCTCCTATAGAACAAATCATAAGTAAAGAGAAACTTGAATTGAAAGAACCCCCTAGACCAAGAGGTAAGGGAGTCTTTTCCGAGGTACCTACTCGGTCATCCTTACAAGGCTTGGGAGATATCCATAAATAACAAAACATTTCATCACAAAAGGTTAATTTAGCACAAGCTTCCTCCTCTGAGATGTCAAAGACTATGGAAAATCATGACAATACTTTTGCAAACATCACCAATAAAACATTAAGGAATAGACAAGAAAGAGAAAGAAGGAGGAGGAAACAAGCCTTAGCTCGAAAAACTACACCTCAATAAGAAAACATTCCACCAACAGATATTGAAACAAACAAGGAAGAGCTTAAGGTTGAAGAGATTAAAGACAATGAGAAAAGTTGGGAAATTATACCTTATGTACCTCTTTGCTCTTGCATTCGAGATTGGGAGGAAGATGATTTGCTTGACAACAACTGCTAGTTTGATTGAGTAAACAGGTAAGTATTTCTAACTCTTTTAGCCATGTTTATCATATCACATCTTTGGTCTCTTATGTGGCCTCCTCTTATGTGTTGTGTTCCTCCATGTTGTGTTATATGTTGTTTAGGTCTCCTAGGAAGACCCTTGATAGTCTTGTAAGGTCAAGGATACCGGGAGACCACTGCTATTGTTACCCTTCTTCTATTTGTTTCTACATTCTTCTATTCTTCTCTCCTCTATTTTATTGTTGTGTGTCGTGCATTGGGGGCATAGAATTGCAAATGATGTCTTGGGGGTATCCTCCTACGTGGTGTCGCTATGGAACTTGATTCTCCTCTCTCATTTTTATTGCTTCCACTTCTTTAGTGATCCTACCTAGTCATCAAATAATGAAAATAAAAAAATACTGATAAGGGTCATGTGTCCCTTCAGCAAGTAAGAAAAAATGGATGCAGTCCATTTATGAAGATGGGGTTGATATATATATATATATATGTCCGTTCAGCAAGTAAGAAAAAATGGACGCAGTCCATTTATGAAGATGGGGTTGATATATATATATATATCGGATGCTTGACTAGTAGAATTACTCCATGTGATCTATTGTTGTCATATATTTCATAAAAAACCTTTACAATACACTCAATTTGCTTCTACACAGTTTGGATGGTTTTGTATCCCTCCTTGTTGTTACACTCAGTTCAAGGATGCTTGCAGTATAAGCCCAACTACTATACTTAGTTCTAAACCTACAAGTGTAGCCTCTATTTTTGATGTGATATATGATTTATGCCTATCTTTCATGATTTGATTTAGTTATTATCTTAGAGTAAGATTTTTTAACCTTGTCTCTTGTTGATTATCTTAGCAATTCATAATGATGTCTTTGTGGGAACATTTGGTGATTGTGGCACATGTCACCTTTAGGGGCATGGGCTTTGTGAGAGCTCTTGTTTCCTTGTGTGTTTTCACTCGACCTTAATTTTCTTGATACCAACAAGTTATATCAGCCACCTTAAGGTGGGGGCATATATAATAGTATCTATCTAATTATATTTTACACTGACAAAGCATGTTTGAAAGACCTCACCACGAGGTTGGATGGTGTATCTCTTGAGGTAGTGTACATCCTTATAAAAAGAAAGAAAAAATCCCTCATCACAAGGTGGGATGATGTATCTCTTTAGATAGTGCATATCCTTTTATACAAATCCATTTTTGTGGAAGGTGGGATGGTGTCTGTCTTGAGCTAGTGCACATCCTTTTATACAAAGTCCTTTGCAGAGGTAGGGCTAGATCTTGAGTCATCCACCCTTAAGCATGTCTTTAGCAGTTGTGGTAGCATAGCTCAACTGTCAGGTGTGTTTGGAATGCTTTATATGGTGGGACATAGCAATAATCTCCTTACCATTGCTCATGTTTTCTATGTATAAGATGTATAGTGTGTCTATGGCATACAATGTAGTGCTCATGTATTCAATATATTTCCCTTATGTGTTTTTTGTGTCTTCCCCTAGGTGTGGTTTAAAGGTGCGTAGAGATGATCTCCCTCCACACTTGGCTTCTTTTTTGGTGTGTCTTCCCCTTGGTGTTTTCTAAAGGCTCATATCAATGAGCTCCCTCCACACTTTGGGGTTTGTTTCACCTATTTTTGGTAGTCTAAAGGTGTGCAGTGATGATCTCCCTCCACCTTGTAGTTTAGGATTTTATTTTAGTTGTTAAATCAATGTATTCTTCATGTATTGTGTCACTTCTCTCATATCTTCACCATGTATTGCATTCTTCCACTGTATTCTCCATGTTTTATTTGCTTCTTACTGTCTTCCTTGTGTCTTTCATTTCTTCCATGTTTTTTCTAGGGATTACATGATATTGGGGGCTAGAAAGTCCTCCAACCTTTAGGTATGCCTTAGCTCTATGTGCTTCCCATGTTTGGTATGCTTCGACCATATGTTAATGCATGTATGGAATCATAAGATCATATATACATTAAAGTGGGGGCTATATGTTATGGAGTAAAAAGTATCCCTATGTCTTTTTACCTCCTAGTTTAGCTCCTAGGTCCCTGTGTTTACACTTTACAAGCTTAATACTTATCCTAGAGCAATTTCACCTAAAACCCATGTCAAATGGGATGTAGGGGCCCACTCTAAATAATAATCAAGACCAAAACATGGCCTTGGGATAATGTGAACTTGTGATATAAGTGAGTTTATGTCTTCATTTTATACCTAGATGGATAATGTGAACTTGTGATATTGAGTTAAGGGATTTCAAGGCATTCACTATGTTGCAGAGCAAAATTGTGGTATTATTGTGTTTGTTTGTTGCAGATTTCACTTCATCAGTCCATCTCCTCATGATTTGAAGGATCTTCATCTCCATTAGGGATTCACCTCTAAGGTTACATCTATTAGTGTTTCAATCATTCAATTTCGTCATTGGACTTGGCCTTTGCCCTCCTTGGGCACACACTTTATCTAATAATAGTGTTGGAAGACTTGAATGTAATTTTGGGGCTTGGCCGAGGCAAGTTCTTAAACACCACAACCCCTAGACCCCTCTGTTTGTGATTCCAAGTTACAGGTGCATGATTTGGGAAAGTGTATATGTAGAGAAACAATTCAAAGGATAAGGATTCGAGATCTGGAGAAAACTTGTTGATATTTTACCCTACTAAACTAGGGTGCCTACCCAATAGTCCTCCCAATAGGATTTTCCCCAAACTCAAGAGCTAAACATAATCTAAAACATGTCACTGCTCTAGATCTACAGAAATATTGCCCTATTAGATTTGGGTGCTACCTTGTAGTCTGCAAAGTCTTCAATTCTAGAAATCCAACTTCTGGTATGTTTCTGATCCTTCTTGAGTGTCTTCCTATTTGGTGATCTGTAGCATTTTGTTTGTTTGTACCTGACTGCATTATAATTAGGGTTTCAGGATTATTCAAATTAGGGTTTGACAAATATCTAAATCTAATCAATCTTTCCATATCATTCCTGAGTACATCAACCTGTAGTTGAGTCCTCATTCATCTGTAGTAACTTGGCTCAGTTGTTGTCCTTGAATGTTAGTGTGAAAGGAGGGTTTCATTTGATAGATCCCAACACTATTCACCATCTTCCCACTTTTCATATTTATAACAGATACTTATTTGCAGGTTTTCAAGGAATTTAAATCTATCTTTAAATCTATCTCCTTGTTGGTGCATGATCTTGAGTTATCTACTCCAACTAGTGTTTCACATCTTATGGTTGAAGATACAGGTTTCTGAAGACAAGATCTGGGAAGAAAAAAGGGTTTGTAGTTACAGGTTGGGTGAAAATAAGAGATTCTATATAGTCCTAAAAAGGGTCTAGGGCACCCAGTGCTCTAGTATTTATGGCCTCTTAAACTTAGATACATGTTATGATCCATCTCTTGATCTCTATTGTACTTTTTGATTTTTGATTTTCATTTCCAACTATTGTATATATGTTGATCTTTGGCAATTATGATTTCATATTTTTCCCTATTTTACTTGGTTAGCTTTAGTTGGTTTTGTTTGATTTTCCTCTATACAAAAAAAGGACATAACCCCTATAGTTTGGCTCTCCTTCATGGGTACAAGCCAAGCTCAGTTTGTGTCCTAATGTTTATGGAAGAGGGTTGGACTTAGTTTAACCTTTTAGGCTAGATCCCTCTTTTCCTACGTAAACATATGTATAACCTCTTTATCTAAGCATTATGGACTTGTAGAATCCTAATCTTGGGGGCTAGTGTGACTCTCAACTTAGTGACATTATACGGCTTCAACATCTTGGTAAATATATTTTTGTCTACTCTATACTTCAACAAGAGTATGAGCATAAGTTCATACCCTCACTGAACTGGAGTCTTAATGTACTGTTGAAAATTGATACCTCTTAAAATTTCACACTACATTTAGCACTGGTTGTGGCTTATATGATCATCATTATTTACACTATGCAATTTCTAGTACTTCTATGATAAACAAGTTATAATCCTATGTCATCTAGCATTTGGACAACGCAAATTACCAGGGTCCTAGGGCACCCAATGCTAGAGCCTTGGCAATTTGGCCCTGACAACTTATATTTTATTGACGGCCTTATGACTTAAGTAATGCACCATGTCATCCTCAATTCAATTGGGCCTTCAAAAAGGTATTAAGATGCATATATAAACAAGCCTCTTTCACTCATTTACACCAGATGTTCTTTATGTGAATGACATTCCTTATGATGATTCTCTCTAACAAGATCTTATCTACAAGATCTATATTTTTGTACATTATTGATGTGTATAACCCTTATTGTAGATCTTAAAGGATGATCCTTCCTCCTTCATTCTCTCATTGTTGTGATTTGATAGTGACATCATCCCATCAAGGGTTTCATGTTCATGATAACATCTTTCCTTCATACTTGTTGTTGCAAGTATGGACCCAACTGGTGTTGTCATTTATGTCAACATACTCCTGTTGCATTAATGATAAGGATTGAATGAGTTATATGCTGAGGATATTGAGAAAACTAGTCTCAATCAGGAACAATGAAAAATAGTGAGGACAATAAGGTAAAAGTCCAAGATAGGATAAGGATCAAAGGATGTGGTTTAAAGGGTTTGTAGATATGTGTCTTAAGGTGGTCCAGTAGAGATTTTAGAGGTCTACATGATGATCTGAAGAAGTTGTGGCTGCTCAAGTAAAACTAGTTCCAGCAGGTGTTCAGAGGTGACAGAGTGACACAGATAGGTCCGGTAAGATCCGGAAATGCATTATCCTATTCTGCGGATCTGAGGAAGTGTTGAGAAAGTCTTTGTGAAGTGTCTACTCAATTAGTTCATAGTTTGAAGGTCCACAAGCATCTATTCTTTTGTGACAGTGATGACAGACTATGTTCTTAAAGTTTTGGTTGAATGAGAGAAGGACTTCAGTAAGCAGGTGAAGTGTGGATGTTCTTGGTGATTCAGGAGAGCTTGTGGAAGTCTTTGGATCATGTCCAATTCATGTTGGTGGTCTGCATTAGAGTTGGAGATCGCAATTGAAGAATAACTTCTGGATGAAGGTGTTCTTCTTGAGATTGGCCGATCGGATGAGTTACACATCCTGTGGATGATCTTGTTGATGTTTGTCGACTTAGATGATCATTCCTAAGTTGGTGTCTTGTATAAATAAGGGATTACACATTCATTTCAAAGGTGTTCTTGTGGAGATGAGAGAGTGGTAGCAAGGAAGAAAGTGAAAGGCAGAGCAGAAGCTTTGGGCTTAAATGGAACTGATTCAAGCATGGTGAACAAAGTATATACTACCACAGGGTGCTCCAAAAGCCCCAAATGAAATCACAGATGTTGAAAACAATCTGTGGACTATAGAAGCTCTTTTAAGTGCATTATCTAACTTAGAGCTCTCAAATGTTGTTGACCTACTAACTGCATTTGAGATTTGGGAAAAACTGGAACTTCTGCGTGAAGGAGACAAGTATGTTAAATGTGCAACGTTACAAAGTCTGAAAGGAAAATTTGAAAATATGAAGATGAGAGAAGATGAAAATATCACTACCTTTATGCCAAGAGTAAATGACCTTGTTTGTGGAATTAGAAATGCTGGTGGAGTCTTGGATGAAAATGAGATTATTGGCAAAATTCTCAGATCCCTTCCTGCTTCTTATAAAATCAAGGTTGCTGCCATTGAAGAATTTAGAGCCCATACAACTATCACAAGAGATCAATTGGCTAGCAAATTGGTTGCATTTGAAACGACCGAGTTTGGAGATGACATCCCCAAGACTGAATCTGCATTCAAAGCCAGTGCCTTTGTAAACTATAAACAAAGGTTTGATCCAGGAGAGAACTCTTCAAGGAAACTATCCTGGTATGAAAAGACAAGAAAAGACCTGGAAGAAGAAGAAATAGAAACTACTCAACTAGAAGCCCTTATTGCAAAAAGATTGCCAAGAGGATCTGGTAAGTATGAAGGAAAATTGCCTTTTAAGTGTTTTAACTACAATAAGATTGGTCATTTTACCTCAAGATGTTCAGAAAGATTTTGAAGGCCAAATCCTAATAGATCAAGGTTCCAAAAGAATTGTTACTATGTTCATGAAGAAGATGATAATTAAGGAGTAACAGATGATGAATCAGAGATAGGAAACAAATCCAGAAGTGATTGGGTGTTTATTGCCATCAAGGAAGAAGAACCAATATCCTCTGAATCTGTTAATCATAAAGTTGTAGAAAGAGCTTTGGCTGCCCAAGTTGAAGAAAAGGATGATTGGGTCATTGACAATGGTTGCTCTCACCATATGAGGTGACAAAAATAAGTTCATAGATTTTGAGAAGTATGGAGGAGTGGTAAAGTTTGGTGATAATTCTGCTGGTAGAATCAGAGGAAGAGGTACTATTTCTTTTGATGGAAGGAATAAAATCATTAATGTACTATACGTTGAAGGTTTGAAGCACAATCTTCTTAGTGTTGGACAGTTGGTGGACAAAGGCTATGATCTCCAGTTCAAGAATGGAAAATACAAGATCTTTAAAAGTTCTGGAATAGAGATTGCATCCGGTACCCAAACTAAAGGCAATATCTTCCACTTGGTTGGTATTAGTAAAAGTTGCTTATTTGTTCAAGTTGATCAGAGTTGGTTATGGCATAGGAGAATGTGTCATGTGAATTTTGATAATATCATCAAGATAAGCAATACTCAGGCTGTAAGAGATCTTCCAAAACTGGTGAAACCTACTAATAGCTAGTGCAAAGAATGTCAGTTGGGTAAGCTGAGTAGAGTCACATTCAGGAGTAAGGAACTGTCTTCTACAATATTATTGGACTTAGTTCATACTGATTTTTGTGGTCTGGCAAGAATCAGGAGTGTGCAAGGTGATAGATACTTCATGTTACTGATTGATGACTATTCCTGGATGATGTGGGTAACCTTTCTAAAAGAAAAATTAGAAGCTCTTGAGAAATTCAAAATATTCAAGGCTATGGTAGAAAATGAAACTGGATTAAAATTGAACTGTCTGAAGTCTGATAGAGGTGGAGAATTCACATCTGGTGAGTCCATAGATTTCTATGAGAAACATGGAATCAAGAGACAGTTGTCTACTCCTAGGAGTCCACAGTAGAATGGAGTAGTTGAGAGAGAATCGGACCATCCAGGAAGCATCTAGGACAATGATGATGGAAGCTAATGTTCCTCAGATCTATTGGAGAGAAGTTGTCAGCACTGCAATCTATACTCTCAATCGAGTTCAAATCAGAAGCAATACCAGTAAGACTCCTTATGAACTTTGGTTTCACATCACTCCTACTGTGAGGTATTTTAGAGTTTTTGGTAGCAAATGTTATATTAAAAGAGATGAAGATCTAGGAAAGTTTGATGCTAGAAGTGATGAAGGAATATTCTTGGGTTACCATACTCAAAGCAAAGCATACTAGTGTTATAACAAGAGACTAAGAAACATTATAGAAAGTACAAATGTGAAGGTTGATGAAGGAATTGAAAAACCCTCAAGGTTTTATGAATATGATGAAGATGTTCAGAATGGTGCTCTGATTCAAGGAGCCCAACCCCTTCTACAGTTCAGATAAAAACTAATCCGGTAATTCAGGAAGAAGATATGAGTTTCAATGAGCTTGATCAAGAAGAAGTGCAAGAAACTCCCAAAGTACCTAGGTATGTAAGATTGAACCACTCTGAAGATCAAATCATAGGTGATAAAAGTAAAGGTGTACAAACAAGAAGGATAATTGCTCAAGATTCAGATGAATATTGTCTGATTTCAAAAATTAAACCTAAGACAGTGAATGAAGCTTGCAATGATGAAAACTAGACTAAAGCAATGGAGGAAGAGCTAATGCAAATTGAGAAAAATCACATTTGGGATCTTGTTCCCAGACCTAGAAACAAAAATTTGATTGGAACAAAATGGGTCTTCCGAAACAAACTAAATGAAGTTGGTGAAGTAATAAAAAATAAAGCCAGATTGGTTTGCAAGGGTTACCCTCAAATAGAAGGAGTTGATTTTGAAGAAACTTTTGCTCCGGTGGCAAGAATTGAAGTAGTTAGATTATTTCTTGCATTTGCTGCCTTCAAAGATTTCAAAGTGTATCAGATGGATGCCAAGTCTACCTTCCTGAATGGTGACATGGAAGAAGAAGTGTACATTGAGCAATCGGATGGATTTCAATTGTCTAATCATGTTGATATGGTTTGCAAGTTGAAGAAAGCTCTGTATGGACTGAAGCAAGCCCCAAGAGCCTGGAATGAAAGATTGGATAATCATCTTTTGAAGATTGGTTTCAACAAAGGTACTGCTGACAGTAATTTATATTTCAAAATTGATCATGAAAATATCTTGATTCTTGAAGTGTTTGTTGATGATATCATTTTTGGAGGAAGAGATGATATGTGTAAAACCTTTGCAAATCAAATGAAAAGTGAATTTGAGATGTCCATGCTTGGGGAAATGAATTTCTTCTTGGGTCTACAAATCTCTCAAACAAAGAAATGAATCTTCATTTCTCAGACCAAATATGTGAAAGAATTGTTGAAGAAATTTGGGATGGAAGACTCAAAGCTAATGAATACTCCCATGGCAACCAGATGTAAGTTGAGCAAAGAAGATGAATCTCCCAAGGCTGATCAGAAAAAGTATAGGTCAATGATTGGAGGACTGTTGTATCTCACTCAAACTAGACTAGACATTATGTAGGCTGTTGGTCTTGTTGCTAGATTCTAGGCTGATCCTAGAGAATCTCGTGTCATGGTAATTAAAAGGATTTTTAGATATCTAAAAGAGATAGTTAAGTATAGTCTGTGGTATCCTAGAGATCATGATTTCTCCCTTCATGCATATACAGATGCTGATTGGGTAGGAGATGTGGATGACCGAAAGAATACTAGTGGTGGAGCATTCTTTTTAGGGAAGAGATTGGTTTCTTGGATAAGTAAGAAACAAGAGGCAATATCTTTGTCCACTACAAAAGCAGAATATATTGCAGCAGCAGGTAGTTGCACTCAAGTTTTGTGGATGAAACAAATGCTAAGAGACATGAAAGTGGAGTATAAGGAGCCTATCACAATCTTCTATGATAATTCAAGTGCAATAAATATATCTAAGAATCTAGTGTTGCATTCAAATACCAAACATATATCCATCAAGTTTCACTTTTTGAGAGGGCAAGTAAACAACAATGAAGTTAGATTGGAGTTTGTGCCTTCCAAGGATCAGATTGCAGACATCTTTACTAAACCTCTACCTAAGGACTCTTTTGAGTTTCTCAGAGAGAAGTTAGGGGTTATTGCCCCTCTGGTGATGAATTAAGGTGCACTAATGTGCATCAGTCTGGTGGATATCACAGTCATAACTTGTGATCCAGATTGATTGGGGCTGCTACTCAGGGGGAGCAGCCAATATGATTTAGAATTGGCAGAATTGCAAGTATCTGCCTTTTGCCATTGATGTCAAAGGGGGAGAGAAGACATGTGAAAAACAAGTGGTTCCTAATCAAAGGGGGAGCAAGAAAGGAAAAGAAAGCATGTGAATGGTTGTTGCTGATAGGTGGAGTTGTGTCAGTAAAGAAGAGTTCTTGTCTTGATGGTCAAAACTATTTTTCACATCATATGTTGCCATCAATGACAAAGGGGGAGATTGTTGCAAGTATGGACCCAACTGGTGTTGTCATTGATGTCAACATACTCTTGTTGCATTAATGACAAGGATTGAATGAATTATGTGCTGAGGATATTGAGAAAACTAGTCTCAATCAGGAACAGTGAAAAACAGTGAGAACAATAAGGTAAAAGTCCAAGATAGGATGAGGATTAGAGGATGCAGTTTAAAGGGTTTGTAGATATGTGTCTTAAGGTGGTCTAGTAGAGATTTTAGAGGTCCACATGATGATCTGAAGAAGTTGTGACTGCTCAAGTAAAACTAGTTCCTGTAAGTGTTTACAGGTGACAGAGTGACACAGATAGGTCCGGTAAGATCTGGAAATGTATTATCCTATTCTGTGGATCTGAGAAAGTGTTGAGGAAGTCTTTGTGAAGTGTATACTTGATTGATTTATAGTTTGAAGGTCCGCAAGCATCAATTCTTTTGTGACAGTGATGACAGACTATGTTCTTGAAGTTCTGGTTGAAGGAGAGGACTTCAGTAAGTAGGTGAAGTGTGGATGTTCTTGGTGATTCAGGAAAGATTGTGGAAGTCTTTGGATCATGTCCAGTTCATGTTGGTGGTTTGCATTAGAGTTGGAGCTTGCAACTGAAGAATAACTTCCGGATGAAGGTGTTCTTCTTGAGATTGGCCGACCAAATGAGTTACACATCCTGCGGATGATCTTGTTGATGTTTTTCGACTTAGATGATCATTTCTAGGTTTGTGTCTTGTATAAATAAGGGATTATGAAGTCATTTCAAAGGTGTTCTTGTGGAGATGAGAGAGTGGTAGCAAGGAAGAAAACGAAAGGCAGAGCAGAAGTTTTGGGCTTAAATGGAACTGATTCAAGCATGGTGAAGATGCTATTCTCCAGTTTATGTATGTGATACTTATTACTTTTTAGACAGTGTGTCTCTTGTAGGCATTGAGCCTCTTATGAGAAGTGTACTTGGGTAGTGAGCCCTAATTGGCATGTGCCATTTTGTTCTTTCTATTCTTCTAATAGGGAATACAATCTTAGGTTAATCACCCTGTGGTTTTTCCCTTAATCGGTTTTCCACATCAAAATCTTGGTGTCTCATGTGTTGTGTTTCTTCTCTTAATTTATTGCACTATATTTCCATGATTTATTTATTGTTATGTTGTTGAATTACAAAGTGGATTAAAGTGTTTAATTGGAAGAAAGTGTCATACAACTGATTCACTCCCCCCTCTCAATTGTATGCCCTAAATCTAACACTTGTATACATTTATATTTGATTATTTATATTTTCCTTTTCCTACCTAAGGCATATGCTCTTAATCTAATTCTTGTTGATGTGCAAGTGGGAACACTTACATAGAGGTTTGACTAAGGCAAGCCTCTATACAGCACCACCATTTCCCTTCTTTTGTGTGTGTAGATCACATCAGACGGTTCTGACATGAAACAATGACCAGTCTAAAATTTGGTCTAAAACCCTAGGACTACGGCTCCTCAGCACCCTAATCCTCCATATTTAGCCCTTGTTTTTGACAGCAGTCTCTGATGGATCTACACTACTCAGTTCAACTCCCGATTTTTGGGTTTTCAGCCCCAACAGGTTAGTAAGTTCTATTTTATCACATTTCATCATAAAAGCCCTAGATCTTTTTATTCTCAAGTCAATCTCATCTATTACAATAGAAAGAAGAACCAAGCCCCAAAACTTCGCTCTCCCTTGAGTACTGTAGCCAAAAACACAATTCTTGGTTGGCTTGTATTCTAATGCTTTATAGGAAAGGTTGATCTGGTTAGTGTACAATTGACTAGGCTCTCTTTTCCCATGTAACAATGATATAAATAAGTAATTACAAGAGACAATGATTGAAAATGGTCTTTTGTTTGATGTTTGTAAAATGGAATTGGAACGAAGAGTTGCAGGGCTGCAAGATGTCTTTTTGTTTCTTCTCTCTGAGGATGAGAGAAAACTTATCTTAAATTATAGACTTTACCAATTTCTAAATCTTGGTTGTTGTGAAGAGTTATTGAGAAATACAAGTACATGAGCCAAAAAAAGATTGGACAATAAATGGTCCTCATATTTTAGAAAATGGTATCAACCTTATGATGATTAAAGGACCATATTGGCAATCTGGTTGAGGCAAGTATACTAACAACTACTCTCCAATAACATAATTGTAGTTTAGAGTTGGACATAACCAAGACAATAAGAGAAGCATTACTTTGCACAGAGTTTTCAATTCCTAATTACATCAAAATGTCCTAGCAAAAGATAATTACATCACAAGGATAATCAATGTCTAGAAATTATAAATCTATAAGGTTGATTTGGGATCTTAGTCATGGAAAAATGATTCAGTTTGAAAGACTAATAGTTGAAGCAACATTCCTTGAGGACAATCAATCTTTGGGAAGGGTGGACTATAATGCCCCGATATTAAGGCATAAACTTGTGCATCACTATTCATACAAATATGATAGTTTCTATCTAACCTACATGGAATATAACCTTCTTGCTATATTAAGACATTTGTAACTTGTGATGAAATTTTTGGTGTTGGTCTCCAATTAGGTGTTGGGAAGGAATTAGATATATTCAAAGTAGTTATTATCAGTATGGAGTATTTACAAGTAGGAGTTGAATTTTGGTTACTTCATCTTATCAAGCCACACTTCCAAGATTTACATCAAATGGGATTTCAATAAAAGGAGGAAAATCCTTGTTACAAAAGATGTGAATATTGGAATTAATTTTGGGAAACTCTACACAAAGCATCTATGAGGAATGGCTAATATAAGAGGGCATTGGTCTCTATGTCTATTCAGATTTATGGGACATATTTAGTAGATGGCTCTGAATATAGTGGGGACTATGGGTCAGATATCACCTTGGATAAATAAAAATATTTTCACAGGTGTCAACTGAAGGTCCTTGTTGAGGTGAGATCAGATATAATGACTTTTGAGACTATTTTTAGTAAACTAAAACCCAGGCTTGTATTAAATAGTTGAAGGAAGAGGACATCTAAATTTCATCACAGTTATGTTTTAGTTCTATTGATATTATATACACACCCTCTGGTGAGATAATTCAAGAATGTATTGATGTAGTCAAAATAAGTGAAAAGGTTGTTGTCATTGGTATAAATTGTTCTCTCCCAAAAATTTAAAGGAACCATTAAATCATCCATTCTTAAAATAGGATGTTGTTGATCCTACCTTTAGTTTAATATATCCCAACAAGAGGTCATTGATTTAAATGGTACATATCACACTTGGTAAGAAAATCACTATTATACAAAGAAAGGTGATCATAATTACAAGCCACCAAATAGGTAAGGAAGCACCAATGAACAAGAATTAATAACTGCAATTATATAAGATTATTTGTTAAGAATATTCAATGGTCATTTAAAGGGTTATTTCACTTGAAAGCGTAAAGTATAAAAAAAAATAATTCAAGGAGAAGGACATGAATTATGAATAACATATTATATATTATTCCATGTGAATCACTTAGGCCAAGAGGATGAAACCCCTCACAGGTTCATGGAGAGATTTATGGATGAAAACCCATAAATTTGGTAGCAATTAGAGATGTTCATTTTGAAAAATAGCTACAAATTGAAGGAAAAATCATAGTAGAAAACAAGGATAAGTTATATTTTTAGAAATATTTCATAATATTTAAATCTAAATATTAGAACAAAAATTAAAAATTTAGATAAATTAATATATATAACTATTATGCACTTATCACTGTGAGTTTTAAGGAAAAAATAAGGAAAGTATAGAACAAAACATTACACATAGCTCTGATCACATGCTAAGAGAAGATTAAGAGATTGGAGAGACACAAGGAAAGTAGCAGCTTGGAATAAGCTATAGATAGCCATGCATTGTACTTGAAAGGTCTTGTCTCCTTTCTTATGTACTCTCTACAAAAATCCTTAGATATTAACATGTGCCAAGTTAGTTTCTCTAATCTTTAGGTATGGGGTTAACATCTTGGATGGGGGATGGTAGCCCTTGAACTCATACTTCTCCTTTTGTGGGAGTTTAGCCTACATTTCAATAATAATGCACCCAAACCATCCATTAGAAACCATTCATTTGATCCACTTTTTTATACATCCTCATTAGGCTCATTAATAATAGTATACATCATAGTTTAGAACCTATCCTATAAATAAATTAATTTGATTTCCATAAAAGGAGAAAATAGACAAGTCTTGGAGATTAAAGTTGCAATTCATTACTAGGCATCAAATATCTTAGAAGTCTGATACCTACCAAAAGGATAGCACCATGAGAGGAATATTGAACATCAAAGATTGGGTAAACCCTCTAATAAATACACAAAAGTGAAGAAAAAAATTAATGCCTAGACATCCCAAACCCACAAAAGCATGATGTAGAATTATCAAAGATCAGGAGTCAGATAGACTTTCGAATTCATGCCAAAATGGTAAAGAGAAAAGAAGCACCCTGATTCCCTAATATGACTAAAGGTAAGATTATGATGCCTTGAGAATCAAAGATCAGGAAAACCATGAAAATACTATTATAATGGCAATCAAAATTAAGCTAGTCCAATCTTACGATCCCCAAATAGTATAAAAGTACAAAATGTCAGTCATCGGGGATCTGAAAGATTGTCTAACTCATCCCTAGAAAGTAGTCCAAAATGGGGAGGTCTAATTCACTAATCTCAAAAGAATTATTAAGTGCACACATCAAGATCAAGGATTAGAGAGGATGCCAAAGATAAGCTAAAAAAGTAGTCAACTCTGAGGAGGTTCAATCTCGTGATCCCAAAAAAATTAGCTAGTGTAAAGTGTATGGGATCAAGAATTTGGGCCACCTCCAAATTAATGACAAAATTCTATGAAAACATAAAAAATCTAAAGGACTGAAGAGGGACATGACATTAGAAAAACAACCTCAAAAAGCATGTAATGGCCCAAAATGGATTTAAAGGCCAAAACTACGGAAAATGAAAGGGGCAAAATGAAAATAAAACAAAAAGAAAAATGAGCAAAAATGAAAATGAAAACCAAGTATACGAACAATAGAAAACAACCACAATCAAAGAAGATGAAACCAAAAAGAAAAATGCACACCTAAATGAAACTCCATTAAACATAAAGAAGGCTCATGAACCCTACCTAGAATGAAAATACTTAAATAGAGGACTGAAAATGATAGCGACAACCACAAACAATACCACACCAAGATCACTCATCCAAGAATGCACCAGTAGCATCAATCTTGCAAAAAAGGTTTAGTAGAAAGACCCAATTACTAGATCACTAAGAATGAGATCATCAAAGAAAAATGAAAAGAAAAATGAGCTAAACAATAATAAACCCCCCCTTGCACACATGTGAGAAAATTGCAATAAATGCAAAGATGAGGATAGATTCAAGTCTATTACATATGAAAAAGGGGATGAAGGAGACAAGCATGCACACTAAGTAAAACACTCTTCCACAATAACATTCAAGGATAAGACCAAGCCAAATCACTACCAATGCAAGGTGGACTTAGCTATAGATCTTGTGTTCTTATTTGCTATAGAATGATAAGATTTAACCAAGCCTTTTATCAAACCCTAGGTCAAGTATACATAAAACCCCAGTTCTAAGATAATTAGCTTATAACAAATGGAAAATGACTAAAACTTAGAATATATGAATGCACAAGGATGATCAAAGAGATATCAAAACTTTTGTCTTAGAAGATGAAGTGTCAGAGGATAAAATAAGGATTGCCTAAGTCCTGAAAGTGAGAATATGTCAGAGATCAAAGCTAAGAAAATGTTGTAACTAATTCTCAGATGCCAAATTTAGAGTTTGAAATCCCAAAAGACTAGGGTTCCAACCACCCAATTATTTTCGAAGGAATATTCTTGAACTGATTTTGGATCTCCAAACCATAATTCTTGCACAGTTTTCCTATAACTTCACTTCTCCTGAATCTAGTACCTATAACTGGCACACAAGATGACAACACAGGGTTTGGAGGGTTGTGGTTTTAGGGATTTGCCTTAGTCAAACCCATGAATGGCATTTAATCCTTCAAAACACCATTGATAGATAAGAGAGTGTGTCCTAGCAAGGTAGAGGCTAAACAAAATGATGATAAAATTATTCAAATAACAATGATATCACCTCAGAGGTGAAGCCCTTAGGAGAATGTAGATCCTTAAACTCATAAGGAGATGGACGATGATTCCAAATCTACAACAACACACACAATACAACTATAAATTTGTTCTAATAACACAATGAATGCCTTGAATGCTCTTTCCTCCAATATTATATGTTCACCATATCCATCTAGGTTCTTAATGTAATAAAAAACACACATATATATGCTTTCCCACTAACATTCATGAAATTAAATCACAAGAGTTGATAAAGAGGAACATTTTTAAAGGTCATATGCTGACATAGCATTAATTGGCCCCAACCAATCAGGGGAGACTTGGGCGATTGGTACCCAAGTCTAGGAGCACTTTTTTAGTCGAGGATGAGATTAAGGAAGGGCCCAAGGTCCCAAATTCACATTGGTGCAGGGTAATCTCTTCGGGATGATCAATTATAATGCATAATGTAAGTACATGGACCTAGGAGCTAAACAAGGAGGCAAAAAGGTAAGTGTCCACTTTTTACTCCATAATATTTAGCCCCCACTTTAATGTGTGAATGATCTTATGATTCAGTACATGCATTAAAGTATAGTCAAAGCATATAAAACACATTAAACAAAAGAATGAAGACACACCCTATGTTTTAAGGACTATTTCTAGTCCCCAAGCTTAGGCAAACATAAGAAAACTCTTCATAGTGATGCAAAACATAATGAACATAGTAAGGAAGCACACAATACATGGACAAGATAGTGAATCATGTAATACATGAAGAAGACATGAATAGAGTCATGCAAGACATAGAGAAGGCATGATTAAACACACAGACACAGATATATATATATATATATATATATACACACACACACACATATGTACATATGTATATACGTATGTACATGTATATATATATAAATATATATATGTATATATATACATATGTATATATATACATTTGTATACATATATACATATGTATATATATATATGTATATATATATACACATATATACACATATGTATATATATAGATATGTATATATATACATATGTATATGTATACATATGTATGTATATATATATATATCTATATACATATGTATATATATATATATATACATATGTATATATATACATATCTATACATATACATATGTATATATATACATATACATATGTATATATATACATATACATATCTATATATATATATGTATATATATATATACATATATACATATACACATATATATACATACATATATACATATATACATATAATCCTAACACAAAACACACAGGGTGGAGGGTGCTCCTTGCTATGTGCCTTTAGATCATGCAAAGACACGTAAAACACAGGGCGTGGAGGGATCTCATCACTATGTGCCTTTAGACCATACAAAAACATGCAAAAAATGCAAGGAAGACACATAAAACACACGGAAAACACATGAAATACATAAGCATCATATAGTATGTTGTTGATAGACTATATATCTTATACACAACTAACACATGTGATAAGGAGGAGCTCATCACTAAGCTCCACTATCCAAGACACGCCAAACACAACTGACAGTTGAGCTATGCTAACACAATAGTGAGAGACATACTTAAGTTTGAATAAATCAAGATCCAACCCTGCCTCCATAGATGACTCTTAAAAGGATGTGTAACCTCTCAAGGGAAGACACAATCCCACATTCTGCAGAAAGGCTTTGAAAATTCTACCTCACTCGCATCTGCAGATGCCTTCTGGTAAAAATGAGGCATGCTCAAAGTATACAACCCCAACTGCATCATGGAGATGCCTTACATTGAAAAGGAGGTATACATAAACACAACAAAGTACACAACCCCACCTACATCATAGAGATGCCTCACAGTGAAAAGGAAGCATACACAAACATGCTCTATCATCAATGTCTAAAATAATCAACCATGATATATGCCCCCACCTTAAAGGGGTTTATCCCACCTATCAGTATCAATCACATTTAAGGTACAGTGAAAACACGCAAGTAGACACGAGCTTTCACAAAGCCCATGTCTTGAAGTGACATGTGCTTGCAATCACCGAATGTTCCCACAATTACACCATTATCATTTTCTAACATAATCAACAATATATAAGCTTTAGTTATAAAATCTATTCTAAGATAACAACAAAATTAATTGTACAAATCATTTATCATATCAAATAATAGACCAAGGCTACACTTATGGGTTTAGACTTGAGTATAGCCGTTAGTTTATACTTCAAGTATCTTAGAACTGAGTGTAGCTACAAGGTGAGATACAAAACAATCCAAAGTGCATAGAAGAACATTTAGAGTATTGCAAATGTTTGTTACAACGAATTTCATAATACAATATATCACAACACGGAGTGATTCTACTAGTCAAGCATCAATAATATATCAACCCCATCTTCATATATGGATTGGGTCTATTTTTTCTTTCTTTCTATAGGGACGCATGATCCTTATTAGTATTTATTTGTTTTTGTCATCTGCTAACTAGTAGAGCCACTAAAGAATTGAAACACTAAAAACAAGAGAGAATAAAACTGACTTGGGTTCACAATGTGGGAAGATGCCCCCAAGACATCCTCCACAACATTATGCCCCCATGGTACTACACACAACAATTACAATAAGATAGATGAAAGCGGAAGAATGTAGAAACAAATGGAAGAAGTGTCACAATAGAGGTGGTCTCCTTCTATCCTTGACCTTACAAGAGTACCAAGGGTCATCCAAGGAGACCTAAAAAACACTTAACACAACATGGTGGAATACAATACAACACATGAGATGAGGCCACTCATGAGAGGAACTCAAGGTGGTGCTACATCAAAAGTGGCTAAAAGGGTTAGAAATACTTACCTTTGATCTTTGATCTTTATCTTTATATTTACTATTAAGGCTTGGTGCTTTGTTATTCCTTGTCTTCGTGACATGTTAGCTGTGTTGTCCATATTTTCTAGTATTTGTGAAGTGGAAGCCATAGGATTGTGTAATTAGATGCTTTTCTCTTGCTATATATAAGGATGATGGTTGAGGGGGTGTTGGAGCACCTTGAACCCTAGAAATGATATATTTATTTTGTGTAAGTTCAACATCCCTTCCCAAAGGTTTTAGTTTAGGATACTTTTCGTGTTCTCTACATACTTAGAGATATCCCATGTATGTAAATGTTCAAGAAACGGTCTTAAGAAATCCATAGTATGAGTCTCATTTAGGAGACTGTTGAGAAGAGATTTAAGAGTAGAACATGAACATTCATTATCAATAGATTGAGGAGTCTATTCAAGAGGAGACTCTTCATCCTCTAATGTTTCATCTTGTCTAGGGAGAGCATTTGAATAAAGAGATGGTAGGGTGTTGTTAAGGAATGTATCAATGATTTCATCTTCTTGCTCAAGAATTTCCTCACAAGTGGGGATCATTTTGGGATAGGAGTCCAAATCATTCGATGAGGTAGACAAGGCTATATCATCCTCGTATGTCTTAGAAATGTAGTAAGAGAAGGACTATCTCCATAATTGTCTTCCCTAGGATCATTCATGGAGATGAAATTAGTGAGATTTTCTAATATCAAAGGGTATATACCCATGAAATCTATGAAACTATAAAACCAGATATATAATAAAGAATTTCATATGTGGAACAGATAGAAATGACAATATCATATAAGTATGCTATTTGTTTTAAGACTTGAGGATTCCTATTAGTGAATTTAGAGAAATTATCAATAGCTATGATGTATGCAAACAAAGATTCTAAAGATGAATAACAAGAAGCATCCATGATGAAAGTATGATAACTCATTACACACATAGACACTACTTTGAGGAAATTAGGTTTTGAATATAAAAAACACACTAATTTCACTACAGATAGAGTGAGCAATATGTGAAGAGTTTTACACAACAAGGCAATATGAATGAATTTGAGATTTTGCAGAAAGAAGTGTGAAGAGGAAGCTAGAGTTCTTAATGTTGAAATACACAATCTGTAATTTCAAAATTGTGAGTTTTGAGATTAGAGATGAGAAATGATATAACACTTCAATGCAAAATCAGATTTGAATGAATGTTTATGATAGCAAAAAAATTTGAAGAAAAATTTTGACTACAAACCCTAGCTTTGTAAAAGACTAGGTTATAGGGAAAAAATGTTGGTTTTCAACAAAAACCTAGCAAATGATATCTTCAAATGCAAGATGTGATATCATAAAATGATTAATTGTTGTAATATGGATCATATCTGATGTAAAAATGAGAAAATAAAATGGTTCAATGATATGCAATGAAAACAATGTAATGCTATGCCTTTATGTAAGCCTAGAATGCTTATCTTTTCAGTTTTTTCAAAGTTATGCAAGATTTTTCAATGAATAATGATAAGTATGCTATGAATGAATGTAATATTTGATTTTAAAACTCAGCAAGATGCAAATTCTCAGAGCTACGGGTTCACCAAAATGTTATATATGAAAAGGGGATGAAGGAGACAAGCATGTACACTAAATCAAACACTCTTCCACAATAACATTCAAGGACAAGACCGAGCCAAATCACTGCCAAAGGGAGGAGGACTCATCTATAGATCTTTTTCTCTTGTTTTCTATGGAAAGATAAGATTTAACCAAGACTTTTATCAAACCCTATGTCAAGTATGCATAACATCCTAGTTCTAAGATAATCAACATATAATAGATAGAAAACATTTGAAACTTAGAATCTGAATGCACAAGGATGATCAAAGAGATATCATAACCTATGTCTTAGAATAAGAAGTGTTAGAGGATGAAATAAGGACCACCCAAGTCATGAAAGTGAGAATCTATTGGAGGTCAAAACTAAGAAAATGTTGTAACTAGTGCTCAAATGCCAAATCCAGAGTTTGAAAGCCTAGAATACTAGGGTGCCAACTGCCCAAGTCTTTTTAGAGGAATATTCTAGAACTTCTTTTGAGTCCTAAAACCTTAATTCCTACACAGTCTTCCTGTAAGTTCATTTCTCCTGAATCTAGTACCTATAACCTGTACACAAGATGACAAGAGAGGGTTTGGGGGGTGTGCTTTTAGGGATTTGCCTCAGTCAAACCTTGAAATGGCATTCAAGCCTTCTAACACCCTTGATAGATAAGAGAACATGCCCTACCAGGGCATAGGATAAACAAAGTATGATTAAATGATTCAAATAACAATGATATCACCTCAGAGGTGAAGCCCTTAGGAGAATGAAGATCCTTCAACTCATAAGGAGATGGATGATGATTCTAAATTTGCAAAAACACACACAATAAAAACACAAATCTGCTCTAATAACTATTACTAACACTAAATTTAGTTGGACCTAATTTGTAGTTGTTTTAGAAGGAGTAAAAAAAAAGTTTTAAGTTATTGCAATTAGTGAATATTTGATGTCTTGACAAGAGGAAACAATGATCAGTTGTCATGATAATCCAAAAATCCAATCAAGACTATCAAATCATCATGACAAGTGAATTTTAATGTCAAGAAATCAAACAGTCAATGAGAGATAGTTGATCTAAACTATTGTTATCTTTCAGATTTATAAGATATTATTCAAATGATCATAATTGAAAGCAACAAAGAAAGGTATTCATTTGAACTATCATTTGATATCATATTTGGAACATACATTCAATTTCAGTTATTCTATCCTATGCATTATATGAAAAGAAACATACATAAATCAAGTGCATAAGGAAAATTAACTGATCATGTTTAAAAGAAGTGTTCAAATGTGTCCCACACAAGCAGTGGGAATGACTAAACTGAGCGATGCAGACATATGCAAGCTATACATCTGATGATAAATGAAATGAGGAAGAACACATGATAAAATTAAATATCCATCATTGCCTGAGCAAGGTTGATATCTTTTGTTGGTTGTTGAACTTGTTGATGGTTGATCTTCAGCTCTCATCTTTAGCTCTAGTTGTATCAAGTTAACCTACACAAAATTGAGGAAGGTCCCGTTAGAGATCTAGATATTTAACACTATCATATGCTTTTATCAAATAGACTTATCAACTTGCAAACATCACGCATTTCATATAAAAGAGTCAAATTAGACATGCACAATAAATCAGAACATCATCAGGAGGATCAATCAACTCCATAAGATATGTTTTATGCTAACTTTTTTGTTCACTGTGCAGGTATAGGAAAAGTAATGTTGCTGATTTGAAGACATTAAAACATGTAGAAAAAATGTGGCTCCCACAAGGGTTGAGTCTAGCATGTTCCCTTTTCTATTCATGTGAAAAGGATATCAGAATAAAAGATAGGACGCATCATTCAAACATATATCATACATCATAAAATCAACTTGCAAAAAAAGTGTGGCATCATGATCATGAAAAGGAGTAGTTACTCCTATAAACTATGTTCACCTTGATTATAGTTGATTAAATTGGATCAGATATGTTCAAGTGCCCGAGTCAACTTGGCAGATTGTAGAAAACAAAAATGCAACTATGAAAGGTACTTTTCTTATTTATACCATCATTAAAATGCCTTATTGCTGTCATGTTTCATGCCATAGTTTCATAAAATCAGACTTAAGATATAACAGAAGCATGCAAATGAAATTAAGGATAGATCATATAGAAGCAACATTTAACTATGACAGTCAAGTAAAGAATACAAGTGCAGATCAACAAGTTCAGATAACATCAAATGCAAGTAGGCAGTCATCCATGACAGTTGATAAGAACAGATACAAAGAGAAAGATACATGATATCCAGTATACAAGAGGTTCTTTATACACAGAAAGTGAAGTAAAAAGACACAGTTTCAAGCTTGTTATTAGATCATATATTTGTTACATCCATGCTTCTATCTAGTATAGGTAAAGACATTCATGTCTTTCTATTCTATAATTATAGTCAAATGAAAGTGAATGATCAAGACCAACATCATGAAGACCTACAATAAGTCACTACAGGAGAAACTATAAGATCAAGTGTTCATATCATTGATTGAAAAGTAAGTGACTAACATAAAGATAGAGTGTCTTTTAAACAATGACAATCATAACTAAAGAGAATGAGCAAAGTCAAACTGGTAAAGAGAAGCTACAGAACTAGAAAATCAAATGACCAGACAAGAAGAAATGATTTCTGTGTTCAAAATTTGAAGCCCTTATTTCATTTTAGTTCATACAGTGAAATAAATGTTACAGAGATGATTATACTACCATAGCCATGGAAAGAAGTGCTACTATGTAGAAAAGGTTGAAACCCTTGTTTCATTTTTAGACTGAAGAGTTACAAAAATGTATCTCTACTATGGCAACGTCAGAGAAGGGTTCCTACAGGTAAAGATGAGATACCCATCTCATATTTTTAAACCATCATATCATCTTTTTGTCTTCTATCAAAATGAAAACCTACAGGAAGCAAATTGAAGTAGCCATAGCATGGAGAAGTATATTAAACACATAAAAATGAAACCCCTACTTCATAGTTAAAGAACCCTTACGTTTTTGCATTAGAAGTCTAAGAAAGTGCTACAGAACTATATATAATGGCACGACCATAGCAGAGGAAGAAGTATTTTCTTTAAACATGGATACCCATTTCATTTCTTGCAAAAGAAACCCTTATCTTCTTTCAGGTTGCAATGACAAAGAATATATAGGAAAAATAGTATGGAACTCACCATTCATTTGTAGAGGAAGAAGCTACCATAATCGTAGCCTCTTTTGAGGTTTTTATTATTTTACAGGTTGAAGACACAGAGAAACGGAAGAAGAATGTCAAAAGAAACTTACAGAAGAAAAGAAACCAGTATGGACATGGCCATTTCAACAAGAAACTACAAAAAGGAATAAAAATTACTAGTCAAAGCTTCAAGCACAATGCTTACCAAGTTCATGTCATTCTTCTTGCACAAGAAATGTAAGTTTTCAACCACAAAGGCCATCGAATGGAGAGAAAAACTAGAGGATCATCAAACCCTAAGCAACAACATGAAATGTTGCAGAGCCAAAACAAAGAAAATGCAAAATGAAAATGAAATGAACTTTAGGGTTTACTCAAGGCTTTTTGTTCGAAGCTTCTTTTTCATCTTTTAATTTGTGACTTTGCAAATAAAAAATATCATTACCTTATCCAAATGATGCCGTAGTCAAGACTTGAGAAATGAGATTCCTAGTGATCATTGTATGGAGAGGCCGAAAAGTGCCTGTTGCTTTTGTTTCCTAAGTCAAAAGGTGGTCGTATCATTAGACGGTAATGTTTATGCCTTATAAAATTTCAAACAACCTTTTATTCCTTATGGTTGATCAAGCATTTGGTCGAAGATACTCAAACAACACATGCTCGAATATACCTTATCTTCTTGCAATCAAATATTCCTCTTTATGATACATAACTCATGCAGGATGACTGAATATGGTCAAAAGGAGTTTTGGTGCCTTGTAATCTTACCATCCAAAGTCAAAGTTAAGAATTCATATGAAGACAATATAAGGTTACAAGGTGGCAGAGGCTTATCATTAGGGTTCTTTCTTTGCATGATGGAGTTTCTTGTTTCTTTGAGATAGAAAGGTATTTGCATGAAGGTATACGACATATTGCAAGGTGGCAGTCGCTTGTATTAGAGCTTGATTTTTGTATGATGGAGATTATATGGCAGTGAGGTGGTATTTTTGACATTGTAAATGGAGTAATAACACAGAGTATATTGTTATTTCCTCCTTAGTGAATGCAGAGTGATAAGGGATTTTTCTTATGCCTAAATTGTTAAAAAATGCATTCTTCTCTCATTAGGCAGTGTAAATGGAGTAATAAGGATCAATTGTTGCCTTAATGCATATGTCATGCAAACTAGGAGATTTTTCTCACATGGAGATATAAGGGAATTTTATTTTCTTCTACATCCTATTTTTGCTCAAATCATGCAAATTAGGCAAGTGTATTTGGAGATATAAGGTATTATTTTCTCTTTCATCATGCATGATTTTACAAATAAATCAATGTAAGCAAATAAAAAAGTAATATTCTACAAATTACTTTATTATTTTTCACAAGTTGTAAAATAAAAAATAATGCAAATTGTAACTAATAGTAAAGTAATTATTGTAATTACTTTATTTTCCACTCACATCAATTTTGCATATGTAAAATCAAGCAAATTGATGAGTTGAGTTAACTGAGGCCATTGAGGGACTTTTTGCATGATTTGGAGAATGATTTAAGGAGTTTGGTCAATTTCTTGGTCAAACATATGGAGGGGATCAACTTGGAGCTATTTTTGCTCAAATTGTGGTAGTTTGGACCCTTATTTTTAGGGATTTCTTGGTTTTCTCATGGATTACTTTTGAGAGATTATTTTTAGAGAGGTAGTTAGCTGCAGTTCTATTTTTCATGCCTCTTGGAGAGAGAAAGCTATATATTGTAAAGCAAAACTTAGGTTTTTCTAGTTCTTACATTCTTTTCTCTTTTACACATTGAGATAAAGAGGTTTTGTAACTCATTTTGAGTTCATGCCTTTTTGCTCTTTACACTTCGAGAGAGAATGAATTTTTGTAACTCATTCATTATAGATTTTATAGAGATTACAGTAGGTTACAGGTTCCATTTTTGTCTCTCTTGCAATATTTTCCTTTAGTTTTTCATTGAATTCAAGTGTTTGCCTTTCCATTGATGCTACTTATATGGATGATTTGATAAAATTTTAATGTGTTTAAATATTGAAACCTTTAAAATTATTGTCTCATTCTTATTTGTAAGTGTTAAGCATATTGATATCACAGGTCTTAGGTTGTGTTAATGAAATCCCTTCTTTCATGTTGTGAAGAATTCTTTTCCTTCATAAAGAATAGTTTTTTTAGCCTTCCTTAGAAACATTTATGTGATTATTGTGTTAAAAGTGGATTGTGTAGGTAAGATTTCTAAAGTCTATTTTGAATCAAATTTATAATTTTTCCATCATTACTAGGTGCATCACCAAAATTTTACAGTTTTATTACCTTAGAGATTCTTTCTTACCCTTTTTCAAATAAAAAAGTCATAGTTTCAAATTGAACATTTTAAGGGAACCAGTCTACAATCTGGAGGTTCAAACTAATTATACATCACCCACAACCTGAGTTTGTCCCCATGTTTCGAAGGATTGCAGAGTTTCACAACTTTAAACAAAGGTGCAATCCTCATTGACAATAGTTTTTAGCACACTCGGTGGGACTTTGAACTGATTCTCAGTTCAAAAAAGAACTTATTATTGTTGTTGCTTTGGTATGATCAGCAACTATTACAACCTTTCAGAGGTTTTTATTTCAAAATACCTAGTGACTCTAACTTTCTAGTTTGATAGATCAGAATTTGCAGACTACGAGAAGAATTTCACAAGATCATGTTTCAGTTGTTTTATAGCTCTTTGAATGAGTAGGCATGTCTACGTTTTATGGGAATATGTGATATCATCCATCATATCACAAAAAATGTTGCTAACCCACCATCTTATCAGCCATATCTGATCAGCCATGCTGCTAATTTCAACCCAAATTCTATGGCTTCTCAAGGAAACCAGCATGTTCAATATGCTTACCACCTGCCCACCCCTGCTCAACCTTCATATCAACATTTATATTGTTAGAAGTCACAAGGAACCTAGAAGAGTTTAAGAGGCAGCAAGAATATGAGTAGCAGTAAGAGGAGCTAGATTATCAAGCCTATCTTCATGAGCAAGAGTTGGAGGCATAGAGGATATAGTTTGAAGAAGGTCTCAGAATAGAGATAGCAGAAAAAGAGGAGCAGATGAAGTTTTTGTTTGCACAAGTACAAAGGCAAGCAATTCAAATAGCCGCATTCATTCTGGATCAACCTGTTCAAAATGAGGTTAGCAGGTATCAAGTTTCAAGTTTCAGAAGTTGTGATTTTGATCAGGAACCTATTTACATTCAAAATTAGTCTATTAGCCCTCAGTTTTAGTCACATCTAGAGCCTAAACCGAGTCATCACAGTCTTGAGCAACCATGGCAGCCTTCTTGGACCAAACATCCTGATTATGAAATGCCAAATCTTATTAAGGCTACCCTTTCCATACCAATTTAAAATCAGGAAGAGGAAAAGGTAGTAGTGTCTGAACCAATCAAGATTCCAAGTTGGTATAGTGAACAAGAGCAAAAGGAAGCCCAATCCAATCAAGATTCCAAGTTTTAACCCAAGAGCTAAAGGTGCTGCTATTTTTTCTGTATTTCCAGCTAAAAGTAAGCATAATGCATATGATGTGGAGCAAGAGGTCACTGTTACTCCAAATCCTTTACATTTTGATTCATTTAAAAAGTTTTCTAATGCTATTTATAAGATGAATGAAATAAGAATGCAGAGACAAATTGCCCAAGTTCCAAGTGAGAATAAACCAGACAAAGAAGAGGATTCAATTTCATTGTTTGATCAACTACCTTCTTTTGTTAACCAAGATGAAGATATCATACAAGTGCCCAAAATACCAGCTATTTTGAGATAGCTAGATGATATTGTAGAACATGATGTACTGCCAGTCCATAAGGATAAGAATGAGGTTGAGGCCTTAGTTCAGCTAGAAGAGCAAAAGGACAGTCCCATTTTGGAGACTAACAATCTTGTTTTACATGATCATAGGATTGATTACCCGGCTAGATATGAGACTAAATCAAATGACATCCTCTATGAAAATAAGCAATCTGATTTATTTTCAGAGCAGCCAAGTGCACTGATTGAAGATATTCAATCTTTTCAAGATAATTCTATTTCTGATTGTCAAGATCCTGATAGCTCAACTTGTAGGGAGCTTGCTAATCTATTGGATTCTTGTAGTGATCAAGAGCCTAAGTCAGTAAATGATGAGTATAACAAGGTAAATTAGGTTTCTAAACTTTTGCCTTTTGCATTTGAACAATATGAGGCTGATCAGTTTGAAGACATCAAGGAAAGTGTGCAAGTGAAACAATAGAGGGATGGAATTCGTATAGTTGCAGTGCAAAATTATCAGTAAAATGAGAGCATGTTTTCAGGCATTATAGAGGATTTTTGTTCTAACATTGATAATGATCTGATACCATGTGAATCAATAGTATATGATCAGCCTATTTAGGTCAAAGAGGCTAGTATTCCTTAATTTCATTCATGTAGGCTAACTCTTTCAAATCAAGTTGAAATTGCAAGAGAAAACAGGACAACGGATCTCAATAAGGAAACCAGGAGTATGAGCAAAAAGTTCATCATTGCAAGAGGATGTCTAATCAAAGATATGATTATCAGAGAGCTAGATAAGTAGGTATAGATTGTTGTTGTACCCACAAAGTAGTTTTTAGCCCTAGAACAACAAAATGAGATCATTGATTCACCCTATAGTAGCAGTGTCAATGATCTTATTCATATGGTGAATGAGTTTGTTTTCATCCTTCAAAGAGTTTTGCAGCATTCTATAAGGTATATCCTTATGAATCATATCATGTTAGTAACATATCACATTGCAGAACATCCTTTCTTAACCAGAAAGGGAAGTTATTTCACAAAACTAGTTAATGGATTTGTTTGACCAGCTTCAATGACTGGTTAGTGTAGGGTAGAGTAGAATTTTAGTTCAATATTTCATTTTCCAACAAGTGCTTCTACACATTTTGTTGGCTTTGTCTTAGCAAGCCAGTTTAGTTTCAGTTTTAGTTTTCTTACTACTATAGTTTTCTATTAGTTTGAGTTGCAGAAAAGTTTTTCAAGGTTCATGGTAGAAGAAGAATCATATGCCCAATGGAATTGTAAGGCTACTGGTTCTAAGTTGTTTAGCAGGCAAACATCCCTAAGAGGTCACAAAAAATGTTACTAAATTTTGTTCACACTAAACTTAGTTGGACCTAATTTGCAGTTGTTTCAGAAGAAGTAAAAGAAAATTTTTAAGTTATTGCAATTAGTGAATATTTGATGTCTTGACAACAGGAAACAACGATCGTCATGATAATCCAACAATCCAATCAGGACTGTCAAATCATCATGACAAGTGAATTTTAATGTCAAGAAATCAAACAATCAATGAGAGACAGTTGATCTAAATTGTTTTTATCTTTTAGAGTTATAAGACAATTTGATTATTCAAATGATCATAATTGAAAGCAACAGAGAAAGATATTCATTTGAACTGTCATTTCATATCATATTTGGAACATACATTTAGTTTTAGTTATTCTATCCTATACATTGATTGAAAAAAAATACATAAATCAAGTGCATAAGGTAAATTAATTGATCATGTTTAAAAGAAGTGGTCAAATGTGTCCCACACAAGTTGTGGGAGTGACTAAACTAAGCAATACAGACATATGCAAGCTATACATCTAATGATAAAAGAAATGAGGAAGAACATATGATAAAATTAAATATCCATCATTGCCTGAGTAGGGTTTATATCTTCTATTGGTTGTTGAACTTGTTGATGGTTGATCTTCAGCTCTCATCTTCAGTTCTAGTTGTATCCACTTAACCTATAAAAAAATTGGGGAAGGTCCTCTTAGAACTCTAGATATTTAACACTATCATATTCTTTTATCAAACAAACTTATCAACTTGCAAACATCATGCATTTCATATGAAAGAGTCAAATCAGACATGTGCAATAAATTAGAACATCATCAGGAGGATCAATCAACTCCATAAGGTATGTTTTTATGCTAACTTGTTTTTTCACTATGTAGGTATAGGAAAAGTAATGTTGCTGATTTGAAGACATTCAAACATGTGGAGAAAATGTGGCTTCCACAAGGGTTGAGCATAGCATGTTCCCTTTTCTATTCATGTGAAAAGGATATTAGAATAAAAGACATGATGCATCAATCAAATCTATATCATGCATCATAAAATCAACTTGAAGAAAAAGTGTGTCATCATGATCATGAAAAGGAGTAGTTACTCCTATAAACTATGTTCACCTTGATTATAGTTGATTAAATCGGATGAGATATGTTCAAGTACCTGAGTCAACTTGGTAGATTGCAAAAAATAGAAATACAGCTATGAAAGGTACTTTTCTTATTTATACCATCATTAAAATGCCTTATTACTATCATGTTTCATGCCACAGTTTCATAAAATCAGACTTAAGATATAACAAAAGTATGCAAATGAAATTAAGGACATATCATATAGAAGCATCATTTGACTATGACAGTCAAGCAAAGAATACAAGTGCAGTTCAATAGGTTCAGATAACATCAAATACAGGTAGGTAGTCATCCATGACAATTGATAAGAATAGATACAAAGAAAAAGATACATGATATCCAGTATATAGGAGGTTCTTTATACACAGAAAGTGAAGTAAAAAGACACAGTTTCAAGCTTGTTATAAGATCATATATTTGTTACGGCCATGCTTCTATCTAGTACAGGTTAAGACATTCATGTCCTTCTATTCTGTAATTCTTTCAAGACCAACATCATGAAGACCTATAGCAAGTCACTACAGGAGAAACTATAAGATCAAGTGTTCATATCATTGATTGAAAACTAAGTGACTAACACAAAGATAGAGTGTCTTTTAAACAGTGACAATCATAAATAAAGAGAATGAGCAAAGTTAAACTGGAAAAGAGAAGCTACAGAACTAGAAAATCAAATGACCAAACAAGAAGAAATGATTTCTATGTTCAAAATTTGAAGCCCTTATTTCATTTTAGTTCATACAATGAAATAAATGTTACAGAGATGTTTATGCTGCTAGACCCATGGAAAGAAGTGCTACTATGTAGAAAAGGTCAAAACCCTTGTTTTAAATTGAAACCCTTGTTTCATTTTTGGACTGAAGAGTTACAGAAATGTATTTATGCTATGGCCACGATAGAGAAGGGTTCCTATAGGTAAAGATGAGATACCCATCTCATATTTTTAAATTGTCAAATCATCTTTTTGTCTTCTATCAAAATGAAAACCTACAGGACGCAAACTGAAGTAGCCGTAGCATGGAGAAGTATATTGAACACATAAAAATGAAACCCCTACTTCATAGTTAAAGATCCCTCAAGTTTTTACATCAAAAGTCAATTAAAGTGCTATAGAACTACATATAATGGCATGGCCATAGTAGAGGAAGAAGTATTTTCTTTAAACATGGATACCCATTTCATTTTTTGCAAAAGAAACCCTTATCTTCTTTCAAGTTGCAATGACAAAGAATATATAGGAAAAATAGTATGGAACTCAGCTTTCATTTGCAGAGGAAGAAACTGCCATGACCTCGGCCTGTTTTGAGGTTTTTATTATTTTATAGGTTGAAGACATAGAGAAACGAAAGAAGAATGTCAAAAGAAAGTTATAGAAGAAAAGAAACCAGTATGGCCATGGCCATTTGATCAAGAAACTACAGAAAGTAATAAAAAATGCCAGTCAAAGCTTCAAACATAATGCTTACCAAGTTCCTGCTGTTCTTCTTGCACAGGAAATGCAAGTTTTCGACTACAGAGGGCATTGAATGGAGAGAAAAACTAGAGGATCATCAAACCCTAATCGGCAACATGAAATTTTGTAGAGACGAAACAAAGAAAATGTAAAATGAAAATGAAATGAACTTTAGGGTTTACTCAAGGCTTTTTGTTCGAAGCTTCTTTTTCATCTTTCAATTTGTGAGTTTGCAAATCAAAAATATCATTACCTTATCCAAAATGATGCCATAGTCAAGACTTGAGAAATGAGATTCCTAGTGATCATTGTATGGAGAGGCCGACAGGTGCCTGTTCTTTTTTTTCCTAAGTCAAAAGGTGGTTGTATCATTAGAAGGTAATGTTTATGCCTTATAAAATTTCAAACAACCTTTTATTCCTTGTGGTCGATCAAGCATGTGGTCAAAGATACTCAAACAACACATGGTTGAATATACCTTATCATCTTGCAATCAAATATTCCTCTTTATGATACATAACTCATGCAGGATGACTGAATATGGTCAAAAAGTGTTTTGGTGCCTTGTAATCTTACCATCCAAAGTCAAAGGTAAGAATTCATATGAAGACAATATAAGGTTACAAGGTGGTAGAGGCTTATCATTAGGGTTGTTTTGTTTTCATGATGCAGTTTCTTCTTTCTTTGAGAGAGAAAGGTATTTGTATGAAGGTATAAGGCATATTACAAGGTGGTAGGAGCTTGTATTAGAGTTTGATTTTTGCATGATGGAGATTATATGGCAATGATGTGGTATTTTTGACATTATAAATGAAGTAATAAGGCAGAGTATATTGTTATTTCCTCCTTAGTGCATGTGGAGTGATAAGGGATTTTTTTATGCCTAAAGTGTTAATAAATGCATGATTCTCTCATTAGGTAGTGTAAATGGAGTAATAAGGATCAATTTTTGCCTTAATTCATATGTCATGCAAACTAGGAGATTTTTCACACATGGAGATATAAGGGAATTTTATTTTCTTCTAAATCCTATTTTTTTCTCAAATCATGCAAATTAGGCAAGTGTATTTGGAGAGATAAGGTATTATTTTCTCTTTCATCATGCATGATTTTACAAATAAATCAATGTAAGTAAATAATAAAGTAATATTCTACAAATTACTTTATTATTTTTCACAAGTTGTAAAATAAAAAACAATGCAAATTGTAACTAATAGTAAAGTAATTATTCTAATTAATTTATTATCCACTCACATCAATTTTGTAAATGCAAAATCATGCAAATTGCTGAGTTTAGTTAACTAAGGCCATTGAGAGACTTTTTGCATGATTTGGAGAGAGATTTAAGGAGTTTTGGTCAACTTCTTGGTCAAACATATGGAGGTCATCAACTTGGAGCTATTTTTGCTCAAATTGTGGCAGTTTGGACCCTTATTTTTAGGGATTTCTTAGTTTACTCATGGATTACTTTTGAGAGATTTTTTTTAGAGAGGCAGTTAGTTGCAGTTCTATTTTTCATGCCTCTTGGAGAGAGAAAGCTATATATTGTAAAGAAAAACTTAGGTTTCTCTAGTTCTTGCATTCTTTTCTCTTTTACATATTGAGATAAAGAGGTTTTGTAACTCATTTTCAAGTTCTTGCCATTTTGCTCTTTACACTTTGAGAGAAGAAGGTTTTGTAACTCATTGATTACAGATTTTATAGAGATTACAACAGGTTACAAATTCTATTTTTGTCTCTATTGCAATATTTTCCTTTAGTTTTTCATTGAAATCAAGTGTTTGTCTTTCCATTGGTGCTACTTATATGGATGATTTAATGAAATTTTAATGTGTTTTAATATCGAAACCTTTAAAATTATTGTATCATTCTTATTTGTAAGTGTTAAGCATATTGATATCACAGGTCTTAGGTTGTGTTAATGAAATCCTTTCTTTCATGTTGTGAAGAGTCCTTTTCCTTCAAAAAGAATAGTTTTTCCAGCCTTCCTTAGAAACATTTATGTGATTATTGTGTCAGAAGTGGCTTGTGTAGGTAAGATTTCTAAAGTCTATTGTGAATTAGATTTGCAATTTTTTCATCATTACTAGGTGCATCACCAAAATTTTACAATTTTTTTACCTTAGAGATTCTTTCTTACCCTTTTCCAAATCAAAAAATCATAGTTTCAAGTTGAACATTTTAAGGAACTAACCCATAATCTAGAGGTTCAAACTCATTATAGGTCACCCACAGCCTGAGTTTGTCCCCATGTTTCAAAGGATTGCAGAGTTTAACAGCTTTGCATAAAGGTGCAATCCTCATCGACAACAATAACACAATGAATCCCTTGAATACTCTTTGCTCCAATATCATAAGTTCACCATATCCATCTAGGTTCTTAATAAAATAAAAAACACACATATAGATGTTTTACCGCTAATGTTCATGAAATTAAATAACAAGAGCCGACAAGGAGGAACATTTTTATATGCCCTATACCAACATAGCATTAATTGGCCCTAATCAATCTAAGGAGACTTGGGAGGTTGGCTCCCAAGTCTAGGAGCCCCTTTTTATTCCCCAATGAGATTAAGGAAGGGACCAATGTCCCAAATTCATATTGGTGCTGGGTAATCTCTTTAGGATGATCAACTATAATACATAATGTAATTATGGAGACCTAGGAGATAGACAAGGAGGTAAAATGGCAAGTGTCCACTTTTTACTCCATAATAAAGTCATGCCCCTTGCCAATCAAAACATCAAAGATTCCTTCACTATCATTCCAAAATGACAAACTTTGAAAGTATGACAATGGTGACATAGAATTCTGCCACTAGAACCCTTGGACATCGAGATGTTTGGTAAGCTTCTACTATCATGCCAAAATGACAAACTCTGAGACTTTGACAAAATAGATAAATAGAAAAAAATAAATCATAAACAAAAAACCAAAATCAAACCCTAAATAAGCATAGGTGAAAGGAAAAGGGGGTTCCCCATTTTTCCAAGCTAAAATGGATCATGTGTTTGAGCAACAAGAAGCAGGACTAGGGGTTGTAGATTGCATAATAAAGTTTTGAAACAAGGGATCCATGATGGATATGATGAAGGATGAAAACATATTTAGATTCAATTATGTGCTAGGATGCACATCTGGATTTAGTAGACCAAGTATGAGACTATGATTTAAAAAATATATTTTACACAAGATAGGTATGAAGCTATGACTTAGTGTTAGAGTAAATGCATATTTAAGTTTTACTTTGGTAGACTATAGTTTAGTTGCATTTAATTTATTAAACTGAGAAATTAGTTTTCTTTTCTATAGGGGGTTTTTTACCCGTGTGGGTAATTTTCCCACCTGTCATCTCATTCTCAAAGCATTTTCTCTTTGGTGAAATATCTTCTCTCTTGTCAAGGTTTATTTCTGCAGTTGGTCATCCTGGGTGTGTTTCTCTCATATGGTATTAGAGCCACCCACTGCAGCTCCTTCTTGAGAGTCTTCGTCAGAGATTTTGAGATTGATTGGGGATCATTCAGCATTTGGAAATTTTTAAAATTTTCAAATTTGTCATATTATTCTTTTTTCGCTGGTGAATGCAATTGATTGAAGGCCGATTTTGATCAGAACTGGTACAATTTTGAGTCAAGAAGGCATACGTACCCTATGAAGTCCTCTTTGCTATGGCACGAGATTTTTGTGCAGTGTGTAAAGAAGGCACATATTCATTTCAAAGAGCTTGGAGCATGACAGGTGTAATTTGGCATGTGAGATCCTTAGAGAACATGCACAATCTCCAGCAAGTCTGTGGTGTAGATCCTCAGTGAGTAGATCAAGCGTGAGTGGCGGGAGGGCTGTTGCGAAAGGTGAAAACAAAACATGTAGACCCATGCTGGTCGGATATCCATTTATGAGCAGCATATAGTTTGTAAAGTTTGAATCAAATATTTATTTAGGTTTTTGGTGTACATTGAAGTGGTTCCCTAGTTTTTTGAAGTTGTTTGGGAATACCATTTGCCAGACGGTGAAGTACTTATGTGTTCATATACAACACTATGTTCTTGGTTGGTGTGAGTAAGACTCATAGGCACTGAAGAGACTCGTGATTGTGCTTTGTGTGGAGGCTAGCCGATTAATCAAGGTGCCTTTATTTTTGCTCAATATCTTTTTCCTAGTTTCAAATAATCAGCTTTTTGCTTGGAGTAATTTTTGGAAAAGTGGTGAAATAATTTCTATAGGCTGCATTCTTTGAGGTTTTTATCAATTTGGTTTAATTTTTCTGTTTAGTGCAATCTTTGTCATGGATACTCCTGCATCTATTGAATTACTAACTCCCCAAAATTACCACACCTAGAAAATGAAAATTCATAGATTTCTTCAATTCCAAGGTCTGTGGTCCACTCTAAATGCTACCCAACCCACCCTCACCAAGGAATATGAAATATTTTCCCATGAAAATAAATGTGACCAAGCTATGGGGTTGATGAAGTTAAATGTTTCAGATAGTCTCCTTTTTCCATATTGATGAGTTGGGTTCACCAAAAGAAATCTGAGATAAGTTAGAAAACCTATTTGGTAAGGTTAGCGAGATCCGTGCATTGAAATTGAAGGATAAGTTAAACTCTCTTATCCCTAAAGCATTTCCTACTATTTATGACTTCCTAGTGAAATTCAAATCAGTAAGGTCACAACTAGCAGGATTTGGAAAGGGAAAAACTAATAAGGAGTCCATTTTTTTTATTCTGTGTAAGTTAAGAGGCCCTTTTGCTATGTTTTCCTCTACCTTTTACTCTACAATAGATGCATTAGGTAGTGCATTCCAAATGCCCTCTTTTGAGACCTTTTGTGACCGGTTAACAAGGGAGCGAGCCAAACTTGCCCAGTTGGAGGGGGTCCCTAAAAATCATGCATTGGTTACACATGGCTCTCAAAGTAAGGGGAAGAAAAAACCTCAACCTAAAATAGAGTCATATGAGACCCCCATCACTACACAAGAAGAAAAGCCAAAGAAGGAAAAAGTCTGTTGTGTATATTGTAAAAAGAAGGGGCATGATGAGCATCATTATTACACAAAGAAGATAGATGAGCTCTCCCACCTTCTTAAGAAAAATAATATCCCACTGCCATCTTCTATGACTCCTACAACCTCTACATCTTCATCTACTCCATCCACCAAGCCAACATAGTCTGGTAGTGCAGACATTGCAAACAGTAAATAAGATAAGCACTACATGGGTAAGAAACATGCACTGGCCACTTCTGCAGTTGATTCTTACTGTGACAGATGGTTTTTGGATTTTGGTGCATCTCAACACATGAGTTCTTTACACTATCCTTTCATGGGTTTGCACCCCTCTGACACTTCCAAAAATTTGTTGGGGAACAATAAGTTGTTCAATGTTCAGGGGATAGGCATTGTTGATGTAGGTGATGGTTATTTTCAGGATGTACTGTGCATTCCAAAGTTACACACTAATCTTTTGTCTATATACTAGATAACACATGGTGAAGTCCCTAAGACTATGGAGTTTACAGCCAATTCTGTGTTTATTAGAGAAGTTGATTCTAGAAAGCTCATTGCTATTGGCAATGTTGATTGAGTCTCAATTGTATAGCTTCTCTCACTTTGTTAAGGAGGATGACTATGTACCTCGCACACCCTTGGCTAGTATTGATAGTAATATTGGTCATTTGCATTTTGTGGTACTTCAGACTCATGTTGATATTGTTCCTGTTACTTCAGAGGTTGGGTTTCCAGCCTAGCAGGCTATCTTTGATCCCTCAGATCTTGTTTTGTTGGATGAGTACTTAGAAGGCATCTATAATTTGTTTGTAGAGTGTCACCTTGTAGATTTGGGAGATTCACTTGAGGGGATTCCTCTCCTCTTTGATGATAGTTGTAGCATGCTAGTTGATTTATTCATATTGTTTTTCGAGGTTGACTTGCCTGTGCCTTCTCTTGATCTATCGCATTTCTTGGTTGTGGTTGATCATGATCATGTGATGGATTGCTCTATTTGGAGACTTCCTTCCCCTTCTTAGTTGGATATGGAATGGTTCCTTCTTCATCTGGTGGACCTATTTCTTCCTGAGGGAAGAGGTTTTGCTTGCAAGCACTAGATCATCTTTTGTCTTCAGGCATCCTTCATCAGTATTGGAGCTTCTTCATTGTGGGGGGGCTATATAGTCTCTCACTTTCCCTCTTATGGGGGGGCCATTGATTGTATGTACATGATGTATATAGTACTTGGGGGGTGTGATTGAGTCCTCCATCCATGCATCATTTTTGTTTTCTTTCTCTCTTTTAGAGAGGGGTTTTTTCCCACAGGGTTTTTCTCCTTTTCTTTAATTATGAGATATTTCCTTTTGCATTGTAAATGGGTACCTAACATGGTTGGGTATCCAGGACCCATATTGCATCTTCATTCTCCCTAAGTTACACTTAAGGGGGGGGGGGGGGGTGTTAGAGTAAATGTATATTTACTTAAGTTTTACTTAGGTAGACTATAGTTTAGTTGCATTTAATTTATTAAACTAGGAAATTAGTTTTCTTTCCTATAGGGTGGTTTTTTACCTGTGTGGGTAGTTTTCCCACCCGTTATCTCATTTTCTTTCCTTTATAAGGCACCTTTGTACAATAATGTAAATCATCTCATTCTCAAAGCATTTTCTCTTCAGTGAAATATCTTCTCTCTTGTGAAGGTTTATTTCTGCAGTTGGTCATCCTTGGTGTGTTGCTCTCACACTTAGAAAATAATCTTGGAATGATTTCAACATTTTTACAAGAGGATTTAGCTATGGTCTCTTCAAAGTGGAATTTCATGGTTTGATTGTAAGTTTATAGTTTGGATATTCAAGGACTTGTTTGCAATATTGGTTGAAGGATTCAAGAGAACTCAAAAAATAAAGAAAACACTTTGGTTTAAGTGATAGATTTAAGGATATTCACTAGCTTTGCTTAAGAAAACACATCAGATGCATCAATATCCTAGTTTTTTCCAAGTGGGTGTATTAGTTTCTGTTCACCCACAGGTATGTTATCTTCTAAGCTATGGATAGATAGGGAATGTAAGATCATGTACCACCTATACACCCTTTATGATGGATACTAAAGCCTTCTTATAATGAGCTCTATTTCAATAGACTCAAAAACATGACATGAGTAATATCCTTGGGATAACTTCCTCCTAATACACTACAAAATAAGATGGCTAAACGGCTCCTAATCTAGGCTTTACACACATCTAAGGGATTTCCTTATTATACACTTGGTACGTGAGGCCCAAGTCTATGAAATGAGGGGTATGTCTAATGGTTAGGTTTGAGAGGCTAACTAACTCTCCTCCTTGACTTTGCAAGGTATATAGATCTTGCAATCTTAGCCAAAAGTGACAAGTATCCCCCAATGGGAGAGTCTTTTGATTCTCTCCCAAATTTGTATACCCACCAGAACATGAGGGTTCAGGTCATCCCCCAAGGTGATGAAATCCTTAGGCATGCCCACTAAAGGGGAAGAAGATCAACTTCTTTTGATCCCTAAGATCATCTTGTGGCACTAAGGAAGAGCATACATAACTCTATTTATTAGGATTAACACAAATAAAAGAATGAGAAGGTGCTTTTGATCTCCAAGATCACCTTTTAGTATGACGAGAGATCATGGACACTTACAAGCATTTAATAAGCATAGAAAACAATGTTCATTCCCATTAAAGCATAAAATAATTGTGCAACTAAACTAGTGAGAAAAAAGATAGTCTCCAATAAACATAGATTTTTAAGTGTTAGTAGTTTTAGAGATAGTCTTGGAAAAATAGCTTTTCTGCAAGAGATGTAGTAAAAGAAAAATAAAATCCCTAAAAAATTCATGAAATAATGTTATGATACAACAAAACAAAGATATGCAAAAGATATGCTCATCAAAAGATTGAATAACCCATTGAAACTATAGTTTCTAGATTTTTACCACATAGTCAACTTAAATACAATTGTTTTGTAATGTTTTTGGACACAAAAAAAACAAATAATATACCCCCATAAATTTTGGAGAGATTCTCAGAAATGTAAAGATATTAGAAAAATTTGTTGATTTATGACTTAGAAAGTAGATTTATGTAAAATCATACAATTTGCATAACTCAGTCAATATTAATGCTTTGAATTTGATTTTGGGATAATAGCCTTCTTAGATGATCCTAAAGCTTCATTTAAGAAAATGGTGAAAATTCAAAGTCATTTGAAATATATAAATGAATCTTTCAAAACCATAAAACTAGAATAATGAACTCAATATCATTAATATAAACTTGGTTTTTGGATTGTAGTCTCCTTAGATGATCCTAACAATTTAGTAGAAAAATTGTAGAGCAACTCCTAGTTGTTTGGAAGATATAAGTGAATCTTTAAAATCTAGGGTTCTATCTTTAGATTTGATCAAATCATGGCTCTATGTAGAATTTCACCCTCAAATTTCTCCACAAAAGAATGGAAGCTTGCAAGATCGGGTCAGCAAAAATATACAAACACAAAGGTTAAAGAGGGACAAGGTCCCATTGGACATGCCATAAATGTGTATAAAAAAATATAGACAAAAATAAAGGATTCAAATGAAATTATCAAAAACCTTTGATCTACACTTAATTCAACCTTAGTTAGAGCAAAGAAATCAAATATAATTGAATAAAACATAAATGTTACCGAAATTGATATTTGTTGTACCAAAAGGTAGTTATTCTCAAATGATGATAGGGTGTGGTTTCTCATAGTAGAAGCATGAAATTTCTATGATAGTTGATTATGGAAATGATTCACATAAGGGTCCATTTATAGATTTCTAGATTGGATGATCAATTGTCAAGATTGGTTGAGAATTGGTTGAGAGATTAATGGTGAGAATTGAGTTGTTTGGGTAATTGGGAGATGGATGGTGGAGGATAAAAGAGATTTTTTAAAATTTATTTTAAATTTGTGGGAGAAGGTTAGAATTTTTTTTAAAAATAATGCACCTGGTAAACTTTTTAACATGACCGGTGACGCTGGTGTGACATGCCCTCCGACTCCACGCAATGCTTTTGCCCGGAGCTATAAACCGGTGAGGCCACAACATGGGGGACTTCATCCCCAAGTAAGAACACTTCAGACCTGCGAGCTCATTGGCCCAACAAAGGCGTAATGCATGCGAGCTCGTTGGCCCAGCGGGGGTTTGAACTCTGGTGGCTGCCACTAGAACTGAGTGACTTAACCACTAAACCATGCCCTTATCAACAAAGAGAAGGTTAGAAAATGAGTAGTGGAGAATAAAGGGAATTTATAATTCTTTCATTCACTTTTTAGGTAGTTGATTATAAAAATAAATATTTAAAAAACTAATATCTATTAACTCATGTGAAGTGGGAATGTAATTAAATATTTATTTATTTAGGAGTTAGGAAAAGGGATAATTAATTAAATAATTTGTTCTAATTTATTTAATTAATAGGATAAGAATGTGGTAGGTGTGGCTATAATAGTGGGAGACTTTTAGGTGTCTACACATATATTAAACATTAGAATCAATAAATACATGTCATTACTATAAAAATACAAGTAAAAATTAGAAGCAATGAAATAACATCATTACAAAATCAAGATATATAAGGGATCAAGAAATACAACCCTCATCAATGGCAATGAATATAATGTCATAAATCTAACACTAGATATATAATGTGGCAATGTACAAGGTACATCAGAAATATATATTCGAAGGACCCTAGATTAACCCTATAAGATAATCCCTCTAAGCTGTTGGTGTTAATGGTAAAGGTCTAATATATTCCTTTTCTCCCCAACCATTAGTCTGACAATGAAGCATCCAAGAAATAATTCAAGAGTGCAGAAATTGCAAACACAATAGTGATTATCTATTAGTTCATTTCTTAGTTTGCATACAACCATTCAAGACAACCAATTCATACACATACAATATTAGAACATCAATTAGACAACATTAAACACACCAATATAAATACTTACAATAGATCACTCAAGGATATAAATACACATAGAATACAAGTACATAATATAAGACAAAAATACAAGTAATGAGAGTTATATATAAACATAATTACTGCACAACCATAACATAGATTTAATTTCTCAAGAAGCAATATCTAGATGGTGCAATGTATTCAAGTAGGCCAGCTCCTCACATAAGATAAGAAGGTTAATTATACTATCTACAAAGCACTCCACCCCAAGGTTGAATAGTATGCATACCAAATAACGTAACACAAAGCTTAGCTTTAGAGATCTTCTAGATATTAGTGATGGATGAAAAACATAGTGCATTAATATCTTATATGTACCTGCTACCATCAAGATCACTAGAGCTTCAATCTATTGTGGTTCTTATAGAAAAATGTATAACTCAATCTCGACTAACTTTCTCATAAGAAGTCTTAGTGTGTTGGGATTGAAGTAGAGAAGATGATACCAAGATGTATCCATCTAAGATGAGGACATCCAACCTGTCCTAGACTCCTTTAATCTAGTGATGTCCCATAGAAGATGAAGACATCAACCATCATATCCCATAGGGTAATGTAGGTGCTAAGAATTTCTATGATAACTCCCATAAAGTACATACTCATATAACAACCTCTACTCTTATGAGTAGAACTATGATAGTAGATGTTATAAAATGAATAGTTAACCTCACCAAGGATATAATACATCATCATCACAATATCAATTTATACAAATATAATGAGGATAACCTTAGCCCACAAATATAGTCAAAGAAAAATTAGATATCATATTTTATTGAGTATAGAACATTCATATAGTCAAAATATAGTAATATAGATTATTAGGAACAATATACAACTATTAAATTTCACAATTAGTTCAATAAATAGTGTACCATTTGGATGCCATAGAATTTTAAGGATATAGTGTGAAAACTAAATGTTATTGCAAATAAATAGTAGTGCATTTTCCTCAAATGACAACAGGACTTTTAGAATATTTTACTCCCACACTTTTGTCCTATGCTAGCATCTTGCTCATGCATGTGCCACAATTTATTATTCAAAACCCTTACCCTATTATAGACTTCCTACTAAAATTGAATCAGGAATATGAATATGACACTTCTAGAATATAGTGTAAGTAAAACAAGGTTGATACAAACTTGCAAAAGAAAATTTGAGACATCTTCATATTTAGATTTGAATTAATAATTTATTTCAATTTCAAGATAATGCTATATCCATAGTACATGAATTTTCCATAGTAAAAACTATAAAAAAATAATTCACAAGAAAATCATTTTCCCCAAGTTTTGTATTACATTACTTCAGAACAAGAAGCTATGTGTTCAAATCCTCAAGAACCCAAATTTACAGTTAAAAAAATTTCTAATCAGTATAATGGTTTTTAGTTAAACCTACACCAATCTCAATTCACCAAAACCTTCCAAGGTTACAGGTGAGAAGGACATTTAATGATGATTGTTAGAAGTGCCATTGGATGAGGGCGTCTAGCACTCACGCCACTCAATGTGATGGGATTGGTGTATTTATGAAACATTAAGATGAGCAAAGGGTCTCGTTGTCCTTAATGCTATGCTCTGGCATATTGGACGCGTGTTATTTGCAATATGTATGTTGGTTGCTATGTGTTGAGGTGGCTAAGTGGAGATGGCTTCGGTAGCAGGGAAGCGACATTTGGGAGGCAGAATGGTGATCTCCGGTGAAATTAAAATCTAGTCAGGAGGGGAATGTAGTCAGAAATGTAAGTGTAGAGCGACGGGAGGTGAGGTGGTGAATGAACTCATCCATTTTATGGACGCAGAAATTGATAATCTTTGTCTGCGTATGTAAATGGTGTGAATGTGGGGGGTGGAAAAAGATGCTGATGGTCTACCTGAGACTAAGCTAAGGGAGGCTATGGTGGGTTTTTGTTCGACCCTAGATATACTAGAGGTTGATGGAGATCTTATGATGTGTGCAGTCGCTTGCCTATGCCACGCTCATGGCGACGACAACTACCTCTTTCCTTCTGCATGATGATTTTCTTGATTTGGGTAACCATATGGATATATATCATGACTATCTATTGGACCATTTGCACGATATCAAGCGTAGGATCGCTAGTCTTCAGAATGAGATGGATGCTCTGGCAAAAGGGTTACGAGTGACTCTTTCGACAGGCTCCTTCCCAGCGGATTCAGAGTGTTGTTCGGGAGTGGCGGTGGATTTGGGAGGCAAGGAACATCAATGTGGTGGCGTTATTTGAAATTCAGGTGGATGATATAGAATGTAAGCTTAATGTGGCGGGGAAGTGGCCTATGTAATTTGCCCCTTCCCCTGTAGTTTTTATCATTTTCAGTTAAGATTCTGTAGACTGATATAGTATAGATATAGAATAGAAACATAATATGAAGGAGGGTGATAATGTATTAGTATACACAGTTTTTTGAATATGAATATAAGATACTGGTTATGCAGAGCTTGGCTCTAGTTTTTCTCTGGTCCTTGGTCCGTAACCAAGGTTATATTCAAAAAAAAAATCATCGTAACATCTAATTGAATCATTTGACTATTCCTCTAAAGATTTCTTATTGCAAAACAAATTAAATATTGAAATCTCTTTCACAAATAACCTATATTTATTTATTAACTAATTTAAAAAAATTTCTAATACTTTTAATTAAAACAATGCTACCTCAATTCTTGTAGTAAAATTGAAAATGATAGAAATAAACAAAAATCCATGACAATCCTTCAATTCTTGACAAAATAACTTTGAAGAATCCTCAATCCTAAAAACTTTTATTTTCTCTTCCATTTAGTACATTTTTTCATTTCCCTTCCAATCCTAAAAATAAAAACCTAAAAGCAAATAGAATATTGTATTCCTTATAAAAGAAGATAATAATAAAATATATTCATTAGAATCTCGTGCACATTCTTTTTTAACAATAATTTATATTAAAACATTAATTCTTCAAATTCAATCTAAATAAAAGAATTCACTTAAAACTAATATTTGGAAATTATATTTTGGAATTCACAAACAAGAGAAATTAATTAACAAATAAAATCAATTAAATTTATTTATTTTCTAAAATATAAATTAATTACCAAAACAAATCAATAAAAAGAAGTAAATTTACAGACTCAAAATTTAACCAACAATTTTAGTTTATTTGTTTCCAATCAGTTTATTTCTTTTTATATAAATTAATTAATCAATCCTATTTTTGTAGACTTAGACCATAGAATGAAACACTCCATGCCCAAGACCTAGTTCATCTTCCCCATTACTTGTACCTATTACATAACACATCTTTCCATACAAACCTATAGTAGAATTAACAAATAAAGTCGACAAAACATCGTACAATGATAAAATTAGCATATTGTTAAAAACATCTAAAAATAAGTTAGGTGAGGGATGTCACATTTAAACACATAGATATAAGCAAATTTCATCCTCAAAATTTTATCCATCTGAAAAATAAGTTTTTTACTTTAATTATTGGCATATCTTACTAAAACATGAATGGTTCATGATAGATTCACATGCCCACTAAATTGGGGAAAAATGTAGAGAATAAAACTACATAACACATTTTTTCTATTGTATTCCACTCACTTAGGCCTTGTCAATAAGTTTGCACTTAGGTGTAGTGCTTCTATCTTGGGTGTTGTTGTCTTTACATTGATGTCAAAATGTTGATGATCATGGTGGTGATCTCTCAGATCTCTCAGTGACATGGGTTAACATGGTGGTGATCTCTCAGATCTTTCAATGACATGGGTTAACATGGTTTTGTGAAGTTGTAGTGGCTTGGTCATCTCATATGATGGTCTGCCATATTCATATGTTGTGTGTGTTGTGTCTCATATGTCAAAATGACAAATTGCCTAAACATTCAAATGTTAAATGTCATTGTTGAAGGATAAAGTTTTTCATTGTTGTCTTATCTCTACCATAGTTTATGGTGTCTATGTAGTTTTCCTATACATGGTATTGCATTCATGGTTGCTAAAGTTATTCAAGTATTAAATCCTAATTGTCACTATGTCCTATGTTGTGTTCTTACCTTATAATTGTCTAAAGGGGTTCTGAGACATGTAGTCAATTAGTATGTCATTGCAGTCATAAATGGTGTCTTATCATTATCTAATGGTTTCTGAGATTAGTATGTTACATGCTATGAAGGGTCATTTACCTAAACATCAAAATCTATGTTAAAGACCCTAAACTAAACTTATGTCATCCTTCCTAATCCCTCATCTACTCGTCAATTCACTTTTGTTTTAACTACTAGTTGACCAGTCGAAATGGTAAGAGTCACTTAAGTGATGATGTTAAGGGTGTGATAACATTGTTCTGACTGGCCCCATTCATTTGGTGTCCGGTTAATCGGTGGAGGCTCAAAATGTTCGTGGGAAAAAGCTTATCGATGGCTATGGTTTAAAAGACTAGTGGCGGCCTTATTTAATTGAATGGATAAGTTTTAAAAAAGGAAAAAAGAAGAGAAACAGTTAGCATGTAATCATATTTGACAGTCTTTGTGCATACAAAAGCTAGAAAAATCATGCTTGTTTCTATTTTTTGTGACAGGGAAGATCAAAAGGTGTGAAGATAGAAATTTTTGAAGATGGAAAGTTTGTCAAGATGATTTAATTGGATTTGGCATGTGAACCAACTAGATTTTGTTAAAATAGAAATATTTGATATGGATGAAAATATAAATGTAATGCTTTTGAGGGTGATCTTTGATAGATTTGTGAGAATTTTGTTTGGAAAGATTTTCATTGGGATTTGGTTTTTGATAGAGGAAAGATTAATATGCTGTGAGATAAACTAGTAAAGTGTGGAGGATTTTTTTTTTTTTGTTCTGAGAAGGATTATGTCAATTTGTTTTTTTTGCAGAGAAGAAGGACGTTAAAATTAAGGAGAAGGATTATCTATTTGTAAATTTGAAATGAAGCTCTTTTGTTGAGTTGCAAAGGTATGACAAGATTTTGAAGACCAAATTGATCAAATGTTTTGGAGATGATGAATATTTGATGATGTCAATTTATTCCATTAATTTGCAGAAAAATGTATATTTGTTGAAAGAAGTTGAACAAAAGAGATAAGATATTGAGTCAGATTGAAATGAGGAAACCCACTGATTTTATTTTGTTCATTGTTCCTCAGATGATGATAGTCAGTGAGACTTGAGATGAAAATCAATATGCCAGTGAGGCAAAATTATATATGTCAGTGAGACATTTGTAAACTTGAAGTTTTCATTTAAACCAGTGAGCTAGTTTGAGTGGTTTTTCTACCCCTGGAGGGTTTTCCACTCGGTAATATTTTGTGTCAAAAATTTTTGTGTTAATGTTCTGCATATTTTCATATCTGTTTGAAAATTTGGTGATTGTGAAATCAAAGTTCATTAAAATTTTGTAAGGTGATAATTTTTTTTTGTTTATCAACACTGATTCCCCCCCCCCCTCTCAGTGTTGAGTGTACTCCTACATTAGGCACATGAAAATGATAGGAATTGATCTACCAAGATTTTAATTCCTAATAAGTTTTTTAACTCACTTGAATTCAACCCAAGTTTTGCAATATAAGTGCACTAGTTTAAGAGTAGATAACAATCAAGGACACAATCACAAAATATAGATAGAATTGTAGATATGCATGTTAAAATCAAACCAATTATCTCATCCAATTGATTTAAAAGATTAACAACACATTTATTCTAAAATTGACATGTTAGATTTGAAATTAGAAATTAAAACACAATTTAAAAGTGGGACATCAACCAAATTGCATTACATAGACACTTCATACTTATTAAGTGGTTACTATAAAATTCCTTTATTTGTATTGCAATAATAAAATATGTACTTATATATAGATCAAGTGAATCATTAAACATTTTAACAATCAATTTATTATTAAAACATAATTAGTTCATTTGAAAGGCATTATACAATGGTATTAGTGGCAAGAGTGCTACCATGTACATAAAAATAAAACATAGCTAATGTATATTAAAAAAAGATAGCAGATTTTTAAGAGATACATACAAACCTTCATATAATCCTTTAAGATCTATAAAATAAATCTTAAAACAAACTGATAATACAGTTGGTTTTGGTGGATTGGACTTTCAGGAGTGCCTAGGGGTTGCATGAGGGTTTCACTATAATCCTCGGTGTGCTTCCTGTTTGGGTTTCTCTCCCTGCATTGGAACCTTTCTGAATTCTTTGTGGGATTTGAGGGAATGAATCTATTCCTAGGTTTTATGTGCATGTCTATTTTATTTGATAAGTATTACTTATTGTCTCTTTTGTATCCCTTGTCTTTTAATGATTTATTTTTAAATTTTCAAATGTTGCATTGATTTTTGCCCCACCCATTCCTTTGTGTCACCCTGGTGTCACCTGAACGTGTTGATGGGAGGGCACTGGTGGAGGTAGTACTGGCTGGGAATTGAATTTATTACTAGGAATTAATATGTGATGGAGAATAACTCAGACAGAGATGTAGAAAAAATAAAAGGCTAGACTAAATCTTATAGGGAAGTTGTAAACGCTAAAGATTCCTAAGCATCGCCTAAAAATGTCAAATTTTTTATCGAGTTTACATTTAGAAGAAACAGTGGAATCACCAAAGAAGGTGGTGTGATAGGTGAGAATGTGGAACAAGGACAAGGTGAGTCCCTCGCCCTGCTAAGGAATTTTCTTTATACCCTAATGAAAAAATGGTTAAAGCAGTAAAGAATGAAGAATCTAGACTAAAGAATGTTGCTATATTCTTTACCTGCATTAATGTTGAGAAAATGCCATCAAGAAATTTTTTTGACAACTGGTTAATTTTAGTATGGGGTAAAAAATTAGGAATTCATTTCTTTTTTTGTAGAATGATTCAAGCAAGAATTTTTGTCATATTCTTTAAAAATCACAGTGTAACAACCCTCCCTTGAACATGAGTGGATGGCTCTTAAACATGGTTGATGAGTTGGTGAAGGAGTTAATGTTGCAAGATATCTTGTAGGGCAGCGTAGGAAGGAAGATAGAAAAGTCAATGTTGCAAGGAAATATCTATGGAGTACATGAATTTGTTTAATGTTGAGAAGGCGCCACAATGAAGTGGGTCAGTGAATTATTGTATGCTTTTGGTGTGTGAATTGTAGAGAGGTGTATTAAATGCTAATGGAATCCTATTTTGGTTGTTTCTATCAATCTAGTCCCTTTTTATGTTGGTAGGTGAAGGTGGTTATGGCATCAAGTGGCGAGTCCTACTTGGGAGGTTTGGCCATCATTTGTCAGGGGCTTGAGAGTACAAAATTTTTTTGACGTGTCTAGAAACTTTTTGATCATGGTAAAAAAAATTGGGTCTTTGACCTCTAGCTCTTGTGCCAGTCACAATCTTCTCTTTTTACTTCAAAAGTTAAAAAAAAAAAATTCTTTGTATCTGGCACATAAAACTGGTCAGATGAGGTTGGAGTTGGAAGTGGTGGAACACTTATGATCTAGTTTATTTCTTTTGGCTATCCAAAAGGGCAATGAGGAGAACCACGTTTGGGCTGTTGTTGGAGATCATTGAGCCCCAGCTGAGGGGACATAGAAGGGAGATTAAGGAGATGATGAATACTTTACTCCTGAATCTATCATCTAGTATGAATTCTAATTTTGTAGTTGGGGCTTCCACGGTCTTTCTCTTGGCAATAATAGTTATTTTACTTAGAAAAGACAGAACTAGTAAGCATAGACTTTCCCCAAGACCCAGAGTGCTCCCTAGAATAGGTTGTTTCTATCTCTTGACGGACAGGGAAAAGCCCCTTCATCGAATTCTGATTCACTCTCAAAAGTTTATGGATCCATTATGCATCTCAAATTTGGCTTCACGCCACCAGTTGCATTTGCTTAAAAGTTTCTAAATCCTTTTTAACAAATCCATTATGTGCATATCCTACAACTTCTACAATCCATGAGATTAAATTCTCTGAGGCATTCTATTAAACAGATTGTGCCTTATCTATGCCTCTACCTTTTGCATACATGTCGATCAAAGCATTTCCAACTATCATATCTAATAAAATTCCTCCATCCATTCTGCTTTGTTGGACGTCCATACCTTGTTCCATAGCTCCCATTTTGGGTAGGCAGCGAAGATGCTGGCAAAGGTTTTGGGATTTGGCTTTACACCACCAATTGCATTTGTTTAAAAATTTCAGAAGCCTTTTGAACAAATCCATTTTGTATGTTTCCTATAGTCATTTTTGTCTATGAGACAACATTTACTAGGCATGATAATCTCAAGGAGGATGATAAATTTCAGCTAAGAGTCTTGTTAAAATCTGGTCTGGGAGAAGAAACATATGGCTCGGGATTCATGTTTAAAGAAGACTATCTACCTTCTATTAAAAGTATGGTGACCTTTTATGGCTATTTTATCTTCTGCAGAGTTTCAATTTAATGGTTTTCATATCTTGTGAAAAAGACATAATTAAATGAACTCTAATCTGGGCTTTCTTTCTTCACTTTTTTTAAGAGCCTTCAAAACTTTAGACATTTATTAGTATGGCTTAAATCCTCCACTGGGAAGTCGCATGGGTCTTCAAAACTAAATGTGCAGCTTGTTTATGGATGTGCTAATTTAAGCTAATATTTATAAGAGGGAAGTACCTTGTAACTTTTTATTTTGGATAGATTGACTTTTTATAAATAGAAGTTTAAGGGAAGAGTTTTAAGAGTCGATATATGGGGGTTAGCTTTTTTGTTGGGAGTGTCTTCTACCATAAACAATTGGTATGTTGACCATAACATGTGGAGGGAAGCTAGGTGTGTAAAAATTGCTTCCTACACAAATCTAATGAGGAGAGATGAGTGCAAATTTGTTTTAATCTTTATAGTTACAACAATGTTAACCCACTAATAGAGAGATTAAAAAAACACATACACAAGAATGTAAGACAGAAGAAGAGGGCAATAAGATATACATGGGGAAAACCTTTATAGGTGAAAACCCCACACTTCAAAACACAACTCAAATGTATTCCAGTAAACAATCAAGGTTCCAATATAGTTTTAGAGCCAATGCTCTTATAGGAGTCTTCAACACTCGTATCTGTAGATAATCTTCCAGCATAATAGTACCTGTCAATCACATAATACATCTCCTCTCCAAAGCACCTCTTTATATAGAAAATACAAAGCAAAAATGGCTCTATCTTGAGATGGATGTCCAACATGGCCTCATGGCCCAAAACCCACACCTATGGACACTTGTACAACATTGTAGGATGTTCCTAACACTTGTCAGGTCACCCCATCCCAAAGAGGTCACCTATTCCCAAGATAGGCAATGACAGATACTCTTACGACATTTACAACCATCATAGAATCCATCATAGATGTCATATCTTATAGTTGTAAGAGAATATGTCATAAATAGGCTATAAATGACATATTCTATTACAACATGTCATAACCCTCCTTGGGGTGCCCAATGATTCTTTTTTTAAAGATGCTTCTTGACACATGTCTTCACCTATCATATAATCTTTCATTTATGACTCTTACACATCATAGAACTATCATAGGAATCTGTCATGACCATTTCAGTCAATATTCCCTTACACACTATCTAAGATGCTGACACATGGAAAAATATTCCTACCACTAACTGGGATGCCTATCACCTCATGTGAGGACAAATTTACATGTGGTCATCTTCCATGTAGGATGACACATCACCGTGCCAACTCCCACAAGATGACAACATAGGATTTGCATCCTAATTACACAATAGGCAATAAATAAATAAATACAATGAAATAATACAAGGAATTTATCAAGGTTGAGACACCTTAATTCCCCACATTCTCTCACTTGTTGAACACCTTGTAAGAACCAATGGAAATAACAGGATTTAACTGCTATAGGTCAAGAGGCCCATAGACTCTCAACACCATTTGAACTTCTCTGTGCCCACTAGTTTCATCAATGCATCCGCAAAATTCTTCAAAGTGTCTACCTTCTCGAAATTCACCCTCCCATCTTCTACCATGTCTCATACGAAGTGAAACTGTACATCAATGGGCTTTATTCTAGCATGGAAAGTTGGATTCTTTGCTAGGTAAATTGCACTTTGACTGTCACAACAAATCGTAATCTATCGTCCATCAACACTAATAGCTGAACACAATCTCTTAAGCCAAATGAATTTCTTGCAAGCATGAGCTGCTTCCATATACTTAGCTTTTGTCATGGACAAAGTAACCACCAGTTGTCTCTTACTCATCCAACAATTTGCACCACCAAACATAGTGAACACATAGGCACTGGTGAATCTCCTACTGCCAATGTCACATGCCCAATTAGAATCCACGAATCTACAAATACAAACTGAATGCGGAGGTCCTGTAGCATTACCATGATAGCATATGGAGTACTCAGAAGTACCCCTCAAATATCTGAACACTCACTTAACTACATCCCAATGTACCCATCCAGGATTAGCCATAAATCGACTAAGGACTCCCACTACTTGGTTAATGTCTGGTCTTGTGTAGACCATATCATACATCAAACTACCAATAGCACTAGGATAAGGTACTCTGCTCATATCATCCACCTCACTAAGAGATTTTGGACAATCTCTAATAGACAACTTTGTCCCCAATGAAACAGGAACACATAGTGGTCTACAATCTGCTATGTTGAACCTATCCAACACAGTCTTCACATACTCTGGCTTAACCAAAATTTTCTATTAGCTTTCTCTCTTTTGATTTCCATTCACAGAATGTACCTGGCTGCCCCTAGATTTTTTATCTTAAACTGTGCTAACAACTGAGACTTCAAATCAGAAATCATATTCTTACCATTCCCAATTAACAACATATCATCAATATACAATGCAATAATGAGAATACAATCATTGTCAAATTTATAATACACACAATGATCCGATTTTGATCTTAGAAATCCAACTAAGAACACAAAGGCATCAAACTTCAAGTACCACATCCTAGGAAACTACTTCAAAACATACTTTTTCAACTTGTAGACCAAATTTTCTTTACATTTCTCTATGTAATGCTCTGGTTGTGACATGTAAATCTCTTCCTCCAAATCACCATGAAGGAAAGTTGTCTTCACATCCATCTGATCCACCTCTAAGTCATAAGTTGTTGCAAGAGATAATAGGAACTGAATAGATGTCATCTTTGCAATGGGAGAGAAAATTTCACCATAATCAATTCCCTCCACTTGTGAATACCCCTTTGCAACTAGTTTGGCCTTGTACTTTTCAACACTGCCATTTGCACTAAATTTCTTTTTGAACACCCATTTGCATCCAACGGGTTTCCATCCTTCAGGAAAAGGAACCAAATCCCATGTTTTATTCTTCTCTAAAGAAGCCATCTCATCTTCCCTGGCCTCCTTCTAGGAACCTACATCTTTCATGCCCATAGCCTCTTTCACAGTTCTAGGCTCATCAGTGTTAGTAAGCAAAGAAAAAGCACGCCTAGAATCAAGCAATGAATAACCAAACCTATCAGGTTGCTTTCTTGTTCATGTAGACCTCCTCAATGGCTGAGGTTGAGGTTCTACTTCTTCTTCTGAGATTTTAGAGCTGCTATAGCTCTCCTCATCATCAGGTCTCACATGGTCTGTCGGTTCAGTCTTCTCAAGGGTAGAAGGAAACTGAACCACATCTTCTTTCTTTTTTATCTGTTCTGGCTGTAGAACAATGGAAGAAGGTGTTATCTCTCTGAAGATAACACTTCTTCTATACAAAACTTTTTCACCCATAGGATCCCAAAGCTTGTATCCTTTCACACCGACACCATAGCCAATGAGAATACACTTAACAACCTTGTTCTCCAATTTAGACTGTTTCTCCCTAGGCACATGTGCATATGCCTCACAACCAAAAACATGAAGATGTCTAATTGAAGGCTTCTTACTAGACCACACCTCCATAGGTGTCTTACCAACAAGAGTTGATGTAGGAGACTTGTTTACCAGGTAGCAAGTAGTGGCTATAGCTTCAACGCAAAACTTTTGTTCGAGGCTTGCTCCACTAAGCATACTCCTAGCCTTCTCCATCAGTGTCCTATTCATCCTCTCTACAACTCCATTTTATTGTGGGGTGTATGGAGTTGTTTTATGTCTTTCAATCCCTTCCTCTCTATAGAACTTATCAAACTTTGTTGAATAAAACTCACCACCATTATCAGTTCTCAAACACTTAATCTCTTTACTAGTCTAATTTTTAGAAAAAGCTTTAAACTCTTTAAACTGACTAAAGAATTTAGTCTTTCTTTTGATAAAATAAACCCATGTCCTTCTACTGTAATCATCTATGAAAGATACAAAATATACAGATTTAGAAATTGAAGGAACATTAACATGACCAAACACATCAGAATGAATAAGATTAAATACACTAGAAGAGTTGTGAGAACTAGAGTAAAACTAAACATGGTTTTGCTTTCCATATACATAATGTTCACAAAAGTCAAACTCAATATTACAATCATTTAACCCCTCAATGAAGTTTTTATTTTTCAAGGTTCTAAGACCCTTCTTACCAATGTGCCCATATCTCAAATGCCATAACACAGTCTTTTCAGCAAGAAGTTTAACTTCCAAAGCATGTGCACTACCATCAGAATGTGTTACAACAAATTTCTTCAATGCTCATTTAAATGGTGGAGATGAAGTGACTGCAGCTCTTTTCTTTGAGTCAGAAGAACTATTGCACTATGAAGTGCATGCCTCCAACTGAAATAGAGTACCTCTTTGAGTACTCTTCGCAAGCACCGTAGATCCTCTAGTCATCTTGCATCCATCCTTTGAAAAGACAACCTGCACACCTGCATCATTCAGCATACTTACAAAAAGTAGGTTCCATGCCAAGCCTAGGATGTGCATAACCCTAGGATGTGCATAACTCCAGTGATCCCCTTCACTCATCCATCAGGAAATTGGATTGAGACTCTTCTACAGCCAACAATCTTCAGATGAGAATCGTCACCCAGGTACACTCTTCCACCATCAAACTCTTCATATTTCATGAACCAGCTTTGATACTAGGTCATGTGGAATGATGCATCGGAATCTATCAACCACACATCATTAGATGCATGGGTGCCCAGGGCTATGATGAAGGCATCACCATTATTTTGTGACTTGTTAGAATCTAATTCTGGGGCATTCTTCTTTTTCTTTTTCTTTTTCTTTTATTCTTTGCATTCCTTTCACAAATGCCCAAATTTTCCACAGTTCCAATAGAGAGCTTTGGACATTCCATGAGATTTGGATCTACCCTTCTTAGCTTTCTTGTCCTTCTTTTTCTCTTTCTCCTTGGGTCTTCCATGAACCACAAGAGCCTCTTTGGCTGTCTCAGAAGACTTTCTCTGCATCTCTTCAGATAATAGGGAAGATACCACTTCATCCATTTTGAATGTGGATGTGGTGCTCCCAATAGCCATAACAAGATAATCCCATGAGTTTGGCAATGAACAAAGCAAGGTCATACACCGATCCTCTGCCTCCATCTTCACACCAATGAATGTCAATTAAGAAACTAACATGTTAAAAGCATTCAGGTGATCTACAACCAATCCTCCATCCTTAGAGAAAACAACTTCTTTCTCAAAAAAATCTTGTCCACTAGGGATTTGGCCTGATAAACATCATGCAGCTTCTTCTAAAGCTCTTTTGTGCTCTTCTCCTCATGGACATTTAATAGGACAGAATCAGCTAGACTGAGTCTAATGAGAGCCTTAGCCTTCCTATCTTTGAGATCCCAATTAGCTTATGTCATTGCGGTTCATTTTACACTGGATATGGTTTCCCATAGGTCTCGATCAACAAGTATGTCCTCCATCATAAGTTTCCATAACTCAAAATTAGTGACATTGATTTTCTCCACCTCTAATCTTTTAGATGTACCTGCCATCTCTTTCCTACAACAAGATTACAAAATGCTCTACAAAAAGTTCGCACTCAACCTAAGATTAGCTCAAAAAACCCCCACCCTACAACTAGGACCAAAGGTGATCAAGCTCTAATACCAACTGAAAGGAAGCTAGGTGTGTGTAAATCGTTTCCTAGATGAATCTATTGACGAGAGATGAGTGCAAATTCATTTTAATCTTTACAATTACAATAATGTTAACCCACTAATAGAGATATTGCAGCAAACACATACATAACAATGTAAGACCAAAGAAGAGAGAGATAAGATATATGTGTGGAAAACCCCACACTCCAAAACATAGCTCAAATGTATTCCAGTAAACAATCATGGTTACAATATGGTTTCAAAACCAATACTCTTGCAGGTGTCTTTGACACTCATATCTAGAGATAATCTAGTAGCATAACAGTACCTGTCAATCACATAATACATCTCCTCTCCAAAGCACCTATTTTTATAGAAAATACAAAGCAAAAATGGCTCTATCTTGAGATGGGCATCCAACATGGCCTCATGGCCCAAAACCCATGCCTATATATACTTTTCCAACACTGTAGGATGTTCCTGACACTTGTCAAGTCATCCCATCCCAAAGAGGTCTCCTATTTCCAAGATGGGCAATGACAGATACTCTTATGCCACGTACAACTGTCATAGAATCTGTCATAGCGTTCATATCTTACAACTGTAAGAGAATATGTCATAAACATGCTATAAATAGCATATTCTCTTACAACATGTCATAACCCTCCTTGGGGCACCCAAAGATGCCTTTTTCAAAGATGCTTCTTGACACATGTCTTCACCTGTCATAGAGTCTTCCATTTATGACTCTTACACGTCATAGAACTATCACAGGAATCTGTCGTGACCATTTCAGTCAATATTCCCTTACACACTATACAAAATGCTGACACATGGAAAAATATTCCTACCACTAAGTGGGATGCCTATGTCCTCATGTGATGACAAATTTACATGTGGTCATCTTCCATGTAGGATGACACATCACCGTGCCAACTCCCACAAGATGACAACATAGGATTTGCATCCTAATTACATAATAAGCTATAAATAAATAAATAAATACAATGAAATAATACACAAAATTTATCAAGGTTGAGACACCTTAATTCCCAACAACATGTTGGCTCTTTATAGTGACCAGTTCATAAAAAAAAAAAAAAATTTGTGAAAAACAAATACTTTATTAAGTTTTTATTTATGTGATGTGGATGATATTTCACAAATAGTAATTGTAAGAATTGAATAGTTAGTAATTATAAGAGCTCACTAGTTCATTTCACTTGTAACATTTAGGTGATTCTCATAAGAGGGAAACGTGAAGACATTTACGAGATCAGCCATCTCAAATTCATTTACACTTGAATATTAAATATTCTCCACAAACAAGGCACATAACTTTCTATCCTATTTACAAAAGCTTCAGTATTTCTATCTTATTTGTAGAGGTGGTGTCCTTGGGGCACATCCCCTATCCTCTGTGGCTATTCCAATACTTTAGATATGGAATTTTTTCTTGGTTGGTGGATTTGCATTTTTAAATAGTATTTTTTTTACTTGATGGACTTAATCAATGATCATCATGGATTGTGACTATTATTGAGATGTTTTGATTTGACTATGTATACCTCGTTTGGTTAAACAAGATGAGCTTAGGTCTAGGATATTGAGTCCTCATGCATGGCCTTGAGTGCTTGTAAAGGCTAAGGATGTAACAAGAGGGCCTATCCATCTGTGGGGCATCAAGTTATCCGTCTATGGGGTGTCCAGTTATTTGTCTACGAGGCATTGATTCGGGCATGTTTGAGTCTCCTTGTCAGTATGAGTAGGGTACTTGATTCCATGTGCTGCCATTCTTTCATGAACACATGGTGACACCCTATCCGATCTACACCCTAGTGTCTTGTACCATAGTAGTCATAAGTAGTACCTGTCCTATGATTGGATGAGCGTCTCTATGTTACAACACTGGCTTTATGCTTTGTTTTCTGTGTCTACTCTGTGATTGATTGGAGTGTTGGCCATCATGTATTCCCTTACCTTGTTACTACTGTTTGGGCCTTGTGACTTTCTCCAAGCATGGTGGTGTGTCGTATGAGTCCACATGGTTAGGAGGCATTGCCATTGCCATTAGGGACCGGTAAACAGGTTATTAGAGCACTAGATTGGAGATGTTCTCACTCTCTGTTACCCTATCTTTTGTTGTACCTATTCAGTCATTGTACTCTTTCAGTTATTGTACTCATATATCATACTCATGGCTATACCATTCTACTTGTATATCCTTTTATGTAGTTGTACTCTCTTAAGAGAGAAGATGTAATCATGCAAATTAATGAGAAGAAATAAGATGTTTCCTATTTGGTTTACAGATTCTGACGTGGGTATTGGATCCGCTTGTACTAAGATTCTTTTGGATTTATGATAATAATCTGGAATGGGTTATAGGAACATTTGGGTTGGTGTTTAAAATGAACATTGTTTATTAATGTTTCTCTAGAGAGTGATTTAGTCCTCTCCTATGGGATGTGCATTTGGCCATACTTGACCATGAATGTTGTCGATCTATCAAATCAACAACCATATCTATGTCTATTATCACTTGTTATTCAAAAAAAATTATCTTGTCCTCTTTTGGCCCTTACCCTTCGGGGTTGCGGGGTGGGATTTTACACATAGTATGCAACAAAGGGTTGTAGAAATTATTTTTGGAGCATTAGACTGGCATTGTTTAAAGCCTTTCCTTGGGCACCGAACACCACTCATAAGGAAATCTAGTTTTGTTTGGTTTCCAGATGGATTTTAGTTAAAAATGTCCCTGTGGAATTTTGGAATTTTTTGCCTCAGATTATGAAACCATTTGGAAGAATTTTAAAAATAGACGAAACTCATACTACTCTTCCACATTTAGATGTAAGATTGCTTGTGGCTTTCAATACTAGAACTTAGATTCCTGATAAAGTGGAGATAAACTAGGAGAATAAAATTGTGCAATGTGAAATAGTAGGACTAGGAGGTCTAAATTCATGCTTTCTTTACAAAATGGATGGTGATCAAAGGAGGGACTGCCCTATCCTTAATATAAGTGTTAAAAAGGATAATAGGGGGTTTGAAACTAAAGAAAAAAATGTTAATAATATCAATGAAAATAGGCCCCTGAGAGGTTTGGGGAGTGATTCTAGGGTCCTCCTCCCTGAGGTGACAAGAACTCAAACTACAAAATATGCTAAACCTAAGTCTAGTGAGGAACAAATAACTGAAAAAGAAGAGAGACTTTATACTAATAGTAACACAAAAAACAAAGTACTAGATTTTGTGCTATTGGGTAGTGATCACCAAGATGAAGGGGATTCTGATAGTACTCCAGATGGTGGTCTTAGTTTATTCTCTATGGAATAAAATGATAGTGAAAACTTGATGGAAGATGACCCATCCTTTGTGTCTCAAATTGAGGAAACTCAACTACATTCAAACACTAGTATCGAAGATGGTCTACCTAGTGATGACCAAAGTAAGGCCCCAGATAGAAATATGTGAGGATATAACTCTGATAATGATTTTTTTAATGTGAGGAGGGAAAATGCCCAACAAATGGCATTAGACAAGATTAGAAAGGTAGCAAAGAAAATGATTAAACTAGATAAGTTGAAGGATGAGTTTCTTAAGAAAAATGATGCAAATCCCCAAGGTGTAGTTATTGATCTTCACAAGCAAAGTAACATGAAAGTAACTTCTACCTCTATTAGAGATAAGATGATATCATAGGGTAGACTAGAGGGGAGGAAGAACCTACAAGAATTTGATAAATTAGAAGAGGAAGGAAAGAAGAGAAAGAACATGAGCAGGACCAATAGCTCTGTTAAACCAGGTAAAAAAAGAAGAGATAACCTTATTCCCAAATATTTTGACAGCATCCAAAAGGGGGATAACCCCAACTCCTCCTAGAATTAGTCAGTGATGAGAAACATCCACTACTTCAGTTGGAATGTTAGAGTATTAGAAACCCCAAATAGAAAATATGTGGTAAGGGACTTCTGCAACAAAAATAAGGATATGGATATTCTGATGATCCAAGAAGTCAAAGCTGTGGGCTTTATGATGGAGAACACTTTAAGATTTGTTTAGAGAGAAGTAATTGCTTTTACCACAAAGCATGAGAGGGGCAAATGTGGTAATGCCATTCTGCTTAATAGGAAATGGGAAAATATTCTCAAAGATACATGGCAATCCCCTTGTAATAGATGTATTTGGATAGCATTTGATGTAGGGGGCTGGTTATTTAGCTCTGCTCAATTTATGCCCCTAATAAATACTATAATAGAGTTAAACTATAGAATTGGATGACATCTGAGCTGCCTAAGGTACCTTAGGTAATTGGGAGTGATTTTAACATGATTGACCAAATGGAAGATAGAAAGGGAGGCAACCCAATGGATTGGAAAGGAAATGAAAAATTCTTTTGGAAAAGGTTAAAAAAGTCATTGAAAATAGTAGACCCTCTAGAAGGTGAAAAGAAGAATAGCAAAGCTATTTGGTTCTCTTAGACTAACTACCAGAAAGCCAATAGAAGGATTTATAGTAGATTGGACATATTCTATATGGAGAAGGAAACTTTTTTGATCCAAAACAAGAAGGAAATGAATAAAGTCCAAGTGATCCCTAGTGCATTATCTGACCATCATTCCATAAAGACTATGATAATAATAAAAAACAAGAGGAAACGATTAGGAAAAAAAGGTAGCCCTTTTAAGCTTAATTGTGAACTTCTAAAAGATCAATACAATCTGAATGGTATTAAAACATTGAGAAATATTTGCAAGTCACTTTATAAAAATAAAGAAGCTTCTCTCTATTGGAATAGGCTGATAGACTCCTATAAATTTATTTTCCAAATTGTGGGAAAAAATACTCATTAGACAAAAAAAGAGAAAAGTTTGTGCTACAAGAAGAATTCCTCCAAGTTAAAGAAAAGATTTAGAATAATCCAAAGGATGAACACTTAATTGAAAAAATGGGAGAGGTTAAACACAGATCAAGGAAATTCTAGATTAGGAAAGGTCAAGGGGCTAAAATTAGAGAAAAACTGAATTGGTTAGAGGATGGCGATAAGGGCACAAAATATTTCTTCAATCTCCTAAAATACAAAAATATAAAAGAAAACATTGAAGCAATGGTTGTTAATGGAGTTTACCTAAGGAAGCAAGAGGAAATTTTGGAAGCTTTTAGAAGTGTCTATGAAAAACTATTCAACGCAGAAGATAATTATCCAAGGTGCTTGGAGGCTCAAGAGCTATGTTGCAAAATTTTTAAGGTAAGGGTAAATGAGGAAATGAGAAAAACCCTAGACAAAGAACTATCAAAAGATGAAATAGAAGTAGCCATTAGATCTATGAATGGTAAATTCCCTAGTGCTAATGGCCTCCCAGCTGAGTTTTACAAAGCAATTATGGAATAGATAGTGGATGATTTGTTTGAATTATACAATGAAGCAATAGATAAAGGTTCTTTCGGTGAAGATATAAACAAAGGAATTATCAAACTCTTACCCAAAGATGGAGACAAGATGGAAATTAAAAATTGGAGGTCTGTAATATTATTGAATGTTTCACATAAAATCATTGATAAATTTTTGGCTCTTAGGGTAAGAGGTATTCAATTGGAGGTTATTAATTCAACCCAAACATGTTTCATAAAAGGTAGATACATTCTAGAAAATCTTATTACAAGTTGGGAAGCTCTTCAGTGGGCAAAAGAGACCAATCAAAATGCTGGTATCCTCATCGAGTAGAGTGGTCTTTCAGCTTCAAAATTCTTAAAGCCATAGGGTTCCCTGAACACTTTTGAAAGATGGTAGAGATGATGTTTGAGGATCCTTTAGCCCAAATTGAGTGAATGGGGAATTGTTTGGTCCTTTTAAAATGGGAAGATCTATTAGGCAAGGATTCCCCCTTGCCCTCTCCTTATTTGTGATTGCCTTTGAATCCCTCCATTATCTATTGAGAACAGAGCTAATTAAAGGTAAACTAGAAGGTATTTCCTTGCCTAATGGTGATAGATTGCTAAATATGTAGTTTGCTAATGATACTACTCTTTTTCCTAGAGCTAATAGATAGGAAATGGAAAGTCTAGAGAAGAGGTTACATTTATTTTGTCTAGCCATTGGAGCTAAAATATCTTCTACTAAATCTATCCATTTGTCTTGGGATCGGTCTACTCCTGTTTGGCTTGATCCTGGCAAATGGTAGTGGGGAGGTCCAACGAAGCAAGTTAGGTTTCTCAGGATCACCTTTTCCATTTGCCACTCCCTAAAGCATATGTGAGATTAGATATTCACTAAAATTGAAAAGAAACTTAAAAACTAGAACAGAATGTATCTTTCTTTGGCTAGCAGGGTGCAAGTTTTTCAAAAGATACTTTCTGCTTATTCAATATTTTACTCCTCAATGTGGCTCTTTGCTAATTATTAATTTGATGTTATTCATAGAGTAATTAGAAGTTTCTTGTGTTTGTATGGGAAGGGGAAGTGTAAGAAGAATCTAGTCAGGTGGGATTGGTGTTGTCTTAGCAAAGACTTAGGAGGGCTGGGGCTCAAGGACTTGAAGATTCAAGGTGTTTCTCTGGCAACAAAGTGGATAATCAATTCCCTAAATAGTGAAGATCCTTGGAAGGTCTTGGTAAGAAATAATCTTGAGAAAGTTGTTCCAGCAAAGAAAAAATGTTGGGGAAAGTTGTACTTTCATGATGCTTTCTTGGGGGACTTCAAATCTAAACTTGGAGGATCTATAATCTTTGGTAGTATTTGGAAAGCCTGGGAACATGCTAAGGCTCTTATCTTAGATAGAGAAGCTATCAACCTTGACAATAATAGCATATGGGGTCACAGATATATTTGGTGGAATGTTAGACATAAAGGGTTAACTAACATGTTAAATCTTTTTGATGAGGGCTCTCCAAAAAAGTGGATTAAAATTAAAGAAGAGTTTCAGCTAAACAAGAAACATTACAGAACTTATTCTACTTTGAATAAAGCTTTGCTGAGCAAGTTTCAATCAAAGGTTTCCCTTATAGGTGTGGAAAACATTGAGAAGCTAAAATGGGTGGATGGCACCAGTTTCATGAATTTGAAACCTAAATTGATATATAAGATGCTTACCAATTCTTAGGAGATATACCAACATATCATCATAACTTGGGGTGACACCTTGGGGCACAAAGATTTATCCAAAACTTTTAAACTGTTGTGGTCCAAAATATTAGAACCCAAAAAATCTTGCTTCTAATGGTTGTTAATCCTAAACAAATTGTGTATTGGTATTGATAATGTCTTGTGCCCGTTATGTAATATTCTTGAGTTTATTGTTCATATCTTCTTTGATTGTCTGTATGCTAAAAATATTTGGTCCTTTTTCATGGGTAATATATATTTTTGGAGTCTGGCTATGAACACAAACTGGAAAGAAATTATATGTGGATATATTTATGGTCTTAATTTAAAAGTTAACACCTTTTGGTTTGTCATGTCTACTGAAATCTTGTGCTTTATATGGAAAAAAAGGAATGAGGAAAGGTTCCATGGCAGGGAGAGGTTACTCACCGGGACTTTCTTGAGTCTCACCACTTACAATTTCTTTGAACAAGTGATGGTAGCAATGGAGATCTCTCTATACATGTTCAAGAAGCTAATGGATATAGGTACTATGTTCTCTAAAGAGGATATAAAAGAGACTAATTTCTGTGCTAGAAACTTGAGAAGATTCGACTAGAGGTTCTACAATGTCTATACAGACTTCTAGGCTTTGTATAGTAAATAGAAGCAGAGAGAGATGGGAAAAAGTTAAATTCACAAATATTGGGAGAAAACGTCTCAAAATTTTAGTATTGGCATTGAAGAGTTGAGGAACTCACCAAGCATTGGAATCATACCTGGCATGGACTCTTGCAACACCAGTGACAATAGACTGCACATCTGGGATCATGAAGTAGGTTGGTTTGAAGACCCAAGGTGGAGGTTGAGGAAGATAAGATTAGAGGAGGACAACTATGGGACAGATTTGGATGATAGTCAAGACTTCTATTACCAGTATGTAGAGATGGGGAATGAGGAAGTAGCAGCAAGACATCACATGGATTCAGGTGAGGAATTGGCAGTAGAACAGCACAAGGATCCAGGTGAAGATAATATTGTGGCAGAAAGAGGCGGTGATAATGAGATAACTAGACATGTTGAAGGGGATGAGGACAAGATGGAGCAGTAACCTTGCACAGGAACATCTAAGAATTTCATTTTGAAGTTGTTTATACATAATAGTGTTTTAATTATATTTGACTCTCTAGTATATACTTAAGTTTTGAAAAATGGCAAAACTGTTCATATGTATTAGTGAAAACTTGTTTTTTTGGATTGACTGAAGCTACAAGCTAAATTCTGATGTGGTCTTCTTAACCACAAAGATGTAAATAATGTTTTAGTTTGAATATAATTTGTGCATGATTCTTAATCCCAAAAATAAATAAATCTTAAGTATATATAATAACTATAAAAAACTCTTTAAGTAAATAAAGTGAGAAATTTACTTTAAAATAAAGTAAAATTATATAAACCTTTATATTTAATATAATCTTATATATGGATTTATATAAGGTCCAGAAAGGTAAATCTTAAGTAATTAAAATAAATTTATAGTATTACAATACCTTTCATTAATATATATTATATATTTGGGGTTGACCTTAAAGTGCAACAGTTAAGTTGCAAGGCAGTAGATTTACTACCACATGTTCGAATCCCACAAAGTAGTGTGGGTTTGCGGTCGAAGGAAGGAATAGGCAGTGAAGGTGATGTTCCTAGTGGCAACTTTGGAGGTAGAAAATGCTCAATCTTACTAGCGACAGAGTTGTAGAAGTGAAGAGATATTGAAGGGAGATAGAAGGAGAGAAGGCATAAGGAGTAAGGCACTCTCTATGGAGGTTAATCTCGATGATAGTAGAGCAACGAAGTTGTTGTAATGAGTGTAGGTGAAAGCAATGGCAACCAAGGATGATATCAGGGGGAGAATATGGTGGCTCATGGCTACCGTGGAGGAGGATAAAAGGATGCCAAAATAGTGGAGGAGGCAGTAGTGGTGGTAGTAGCAGTGACTTGTAGGTGGTGAGAAGGTAGAAAGAAGGGCAAGTAAGAGAGGAGGCCCATAGGTGGCAGTTTGAAAGTGAAAATTCCTTAGTATTCAAGCTAAAGGGTTTGGGGGATGAGGTCCGCCCATTATGGCCTCACCAGTTCATAGCTCCGGTCAAAACCATTCTCACTGGTTCATAGCTCCAGCCAAAAGCATTCAGGGTTCTGACCCCATCTCAGTAGTTCACCAAGCAAATATATATATATATATATATATATATATTACATATTTTAACTTTATATTATAAATTATATAATCCCATATATATACATAAATGGTTAATGAGATTAAGGAGAAAAAGAATGCTTCTAAATCTTAGAATTATACTTTAAGATAACCTTTATATATAATCCTTCATAAATATATAGAAAACACATCTGTCTTGGAGGTCTTGGACTCAGCAATACTTAATCCTTGGTGGGCTCATTTAGAATCTTTCAACTTCACTAGTAGACATAAGACCCATTGACTCTTGCTTCTATATTTTAGAAATGTATTTTGAAATGATTCTAAAGTAATTAAGATAAATTCATATTATTATAATATATAATATGAATATAATATATAGACTCTTGTATTATATATATGTCTTTGTGTAAATCTATATATTTAGAGAATATATAGAAAGATTTATTACAATTTTAAGATATATACAAACGTTTATAATATCCAAAGTTAAATCATCAAAGATGGGGACTTTTTTCTGGATAATAAAGATACAAATGTTGGGGTATACGTGAGCATAAAATATGAAAGCATAGACAATGCACATTTGATATAATGCTTCAAAGAACTGTGTACACATGATTTGCCTTGATGGAGAGAATAAATAGAAATGCATTGTCTAATCGATCTTTTCAACATTTTTAGATTTTATATTTTAATATATAATATTATTTAATTCTCAAATATCATAGATATTTGTATTTCATTTAATAGATGTTTCATGTATAGTTATCACTTGAATAAGGCAAAACTAAGACTACATGTTCTTTTTTAAAATATATATACATATACACATTTATTTATTGGGATATTCTATTGCAATTAATAGAAGAATATAAATCTAATAAACCACTACATTTATAACTTAATTTTGATTTGACAAATAAAATGTTGTAGAGAACAATTTCCATATAAAATAAAATTGAAAAGAGGAATGCATCTAAATTTAATAAAAGCATATTATCCTTGCCCAATAAAACAAAATATTAATGGGACCACATTTTGTGTTTGATAAAAAAGTTGGTTAAAAAAAGAAATATATTTATGGGACCACATTTAGTGTATGATTAAAAAAATGGTTAAATAGAGAGCTATAATATAAAAGCACTAAATACTTTATAATCATGGAAAAGAGTCTACAAGTCTTACACACTTTAGCCTATTCAAATTTAAAAATACATCCACCTATATAAATTATTTTAACTTTTACAATCTCTAAATATGTACCTTCCATTATTGTTGTGTCTTGTCAATCCTCTTAATTTTTGTTCTACTCTTTTATGTTGAAGGATGTATATTTGAAGATAGTTATGCTCTCTTTTATGTTGAAGCATATACATTTAGAGGTACTTATGCTATCTCAAACTTTCTTAATAAGTTTTTCTAGGACTACAAGATTTCCTTGTCTAAGTTGAGTGTCATACTCTTTTCCATTTCATCTTTTGTTTGAATATATAGAATTGCACTAAGTATTTCATTGAAGAACTTCATGTCTTCCATTGCATGTAATTTTTTTCAACATTAATCATTGTTTTAACCATTAATTATCAATTGTCAAGTTTGAGAATATTGCTACTATAGGCCATCATTATCAATAAAAAATGCTTCAATAATTAAAATAATGTTGTTTACATGTTCAAAATATGGATGCTACTAGCATAACAAATTATAGAAAAATATATTTGAAATACACCAAAGATATCCTTCTTAAAGCAGCCTATTGTATCTACCTATTCAACTTATATATGATAAAATGTTTCTAAATTAGGCACCTCCTTATATCTCTGTGTATTTCCAATAGAGATACATTTTTATTTATTTACTTAAGAATTATTTTATTTTACTTTGGAACTATATAGAATATATAGAGATACAATACATTTTAAAGATATATACAAATTTTTATATATATCCAAAGTTAAATCATCAAAGATCAAATTTTTTTCTAGATAATATAGATACAATTTTGGGATATACATGAGCGTAAAATATGAAAGCATAGAGAATGCATAGGATTTCTTTGATATTATGATTCAAAAGATTGTGTACACAAGATTTGCCTTGAAGGCAAGAATAATTATAAATGCATTGTCTAATTAGCCTTTTCAACATTTTTAGATTTTATATTTTCTATTATAATATTGTTTAAGTCTCATACTTAATATATATTTGTATTTCATTAAATAGATGTTTGATCTATAGTTATCACTTCAACTCACAAAGTAAATCTAAGATTACAAATAGGCATGTTCTTTTTTTAAAAATACATATACATATATACATTTAGTTATTAGTAATCCAATAAACAAAAAAGACATTGTATTACAACTAATAGGAGAATATAAATCTAATAAAACACTACAATAATAACTTCATTTTCATTTGACAACTAAAATGTTGTGGAGGACAATTTCGATATAAAATAAAATTTAAAAGAGGAACACATATGAATTTTATAAAAAAATATTATCCTTGCCCAAGAAACAAAAGATTAATGGGAGCACATTTTGTGTTTGACAAAAAAAAGTTGGTTAAAGAAAGAAAAATATTTATGAGACCACATTTTGTTTATGGTTTAAAAAAATGGCTAAATAAAGATATCCAATTTGAATCCTTTTTATAATAATGGAAAAAGTCTACAAATCATACACACTTTAGCCTATTCAAATGTAAAAATATAACTACTTTTTCAAATTATTTTAATTTTTACAATCTCTAAATATTCACCTTCCATTATTGTCGTTCCTTGTCAATCCTCTTAATCCTTGTTCTGCTCTTTTATGTTGAAGGATATATCATAGGAGATAGTTATGCTCTCTTTTATGTTGAATATATATATATATATATATATATATATATATATATATATATATATATATATATATATATATATATAGGTAGTTATGTTATTTCAAACTTTCTTAAGAAGTTTTTTTAGGGATACAAGATTGACTTGTTTAAGTTGAGTATCATACTCTTTTCCATTTCATTTTTTTTTAACTTCTATAATTACACTAAGTATTTTATTGAAGAACTCCATGTCTTCTATTGCATGTAATTTTTTTTTCAATACTAATCATTGTTTTAACCATTAATTATCAATTTCTAAGTTTGAGCATCTTGCCACCATAGGCCATCATTATCACTCAAACAAAAATGTGCCAATCATCAAAATAATGTTGTTTACATGTTCAAACTATAGATGCTACTAGCATAACAATATTTAGAAAAATATATCTATTTTGTGTGCCTATTTAAATTATATATGATAAAATGCTTCAAAAATCTCTCAGTGCATTTCAAATAGTGATGGAGTTTTCTTTATTAGTTTCTGCCAAGGAAACTATATTGGAGGATTGTTTAATCTATTTGGCAAAAAAAAATTACCTGATAAGAGCAATTACCATTACAATAATGGCGGTAATATTGGCTTATGGAAAAGGAGTGGCAGAGTGACCAATGAGTTTTTATTACCTAGTAATTATTCTATCCAAAATAAACCAATGACAAGAGGGTATTTTTTAAATGTTAAACAAATATTAATTTTTTCCTAAATCTATATGCAAATATTTGTTGAATAAACCAATGACAAGAGAGTATTTATTTAAATGCTAAACAAATATTAAATTTTTCCTAAATCTATATGCAAATATTTATTGAATAAACACATGACAAGAGAGTATTTATTTAAATATTAAACAAATATATAATGTACTAGTTTAATATAAAAACATTAAATGTCCATAATACATTATTACTAGTATAGATATCTTAAATACATCTATCTAAAAGATGTTTGGAGATGCCTATATTAAATTTGTTATTTAGAATGGATAAGAACCTCAAATGATATCTCTCCACATCTTTTAGATAGATTTATTTAACATAACAAAGACAGTACTATTTTTGAATTCACTTTATTAGATTCAAGTATGTTGATAAAAATTGATTGTAAAACTATGTAGTTGAATCTCGATAAAACATCACATAATTTAATATATTGTGAAAACACCATTTAAATTTAATAAATATACTTAGTAACTAGTAAGTGAATTAAAAAATAGTTCTTATGTCTTTTTTATGTTAAATAAATCTATCTAAAAGATATGGAGATATATCGTTTGAGGTTCTTATCCATTCTAAATAACAAATTTAACATAGGCACCTCCAGACATCTTTTACTCTTAAGTGAATTAAAGAATAGTTCTATGTCTTTTTTTTATGTTAAATAAATCTATCTAGAAGATGTGGAGACATATCATTTGAGGTTCTTATCCATTCTAAATAACAAATTTAATATAGGCACCTCTAAACATCTTTTATATAGATGTATTTAAGATATCTATACTAGTAATAATGTATTATGGACATTTAATGTTTTATATTAAATTTGTACATTATAAATTATATTTTATTAGATTCAAGTATGTTGACAAAAAATTGATTGGAAAACTATGTAGTTGAATCTTGATAAAATATCATATAATTTAATATATTGTGGAAACACTAGCTAAATTTAAATAAATTAGTTATAACAAACCCAATAAAGTATGTATGATCATGTGGATGCATTTGTTAACATCATATAATTTAATTTACTACCAAAATACCACCTAAATTTAATAATGTACATTTTTCTCAAATAGATATGCTAGTAAATAAAATAACTCTAAAGTAAAATAAAGTAACTCTTAAGTGAATTAAAAAATAGTTCTATGTCTTTTCTTATGTTAAATAAATCTATCTAAAAGATGTGGAGGGATATCATTTGAGGTTGATAGATGTATTTAAGATATATATACTAATAATAATGTATTATGGACATTCACTGCTTTATATTAAATTAGTATATTATATCACATTTTATTAGATTCAAGTACGCTGATAAAATTTGATTGGAAAAATATGTAGTTGAATCTTGCTAAAACATCATATAATTTAATATATTGTGAAAACACCACCTAAATTTTAAAAAATTAAATAAATTCGTATATACCAAACCCAATAAAATATATATGATTATGTGGATATATTTTTAACATCATATAATTTAATAATTAGCCCATGAGCTTATATGTGGGACATTTTTGTCCCAGAAAACTGTCTCACGCCCGAAAGTTGTCAGCCTCCGGTCGACATTTCGTTTTCCGTCAAAAAAATTCTTGCCCGGAAATTTTCTAAACGTCGGTCCGGATTTGGTCTTCCCGTCAAAAAATTCATGCCTCGTCGGAAAATCGTCTCATGTCGTTTAAATGTCCCAGACAATCCGCGAAAACAGTTTAAAGCAAATAACTCAGGCAAGATTTGAGGTGAGCCGAAGGGAAGTGCGAACAGAAAACAAAAGAAGCGCCTTCCGAGGAATCGAACCAAGGCCGTGGAGGAAATCTTCTTTTTAAAAAAGAGGTATTGGCATCAGTTTTTTGTTTTTCTAGCACAAAAACTAGAATCTGCAATTTCATTACGCACATAAAAACTGAAACCCTATTACACTCGCCTGCGTCCCACTCCCACATCACTTCATGAGGGCCGCCTGTGCACAGATTATCTGGGTAGATTATCAGGTAACATTTATAGAGATGGTTGCAAAGTGTCCTGTCCTGCAAGTCAATTTAAAAGTAATAAGGGAACTGTTAGCCCTGCTGAAATTACAAATTTAGCCAGAGTCAAAAATAATGATCCAATAGATGTTATAATGAAAACAAGATTGCAAGATTACATTTATCATCTCAACGTAGTCAGAGTAATTCTGCTGGACTCATATTGTCTGTTACAGTTATAGCCACTTGAGATTTGACACAATAGGTCAAACCTCTATATACCAAAAAATTGAATAGATGAATTGAATGGATGAAGAAGAGACTAGGAAGATGTGCAACATATTGAATCAGGTGTATCAGATATGATGTTGAATGCCAAGAAGACAGAAAATCTAAGAGAATTTGATAGAAAACATATAGCTCAGCTTCTTTACACCCACATGTTTAATATAGCAAATTATAAAAAACACAAAATGTACATCATTGATGCAGGTTTACTCTATAATTGTATGAATTAGGTTTGCAACATTGCTGCAACACTTTCTTTGTATCTTTTAGTTTCCTCACATGGTATACAGAGATGCTGATAGAACATTAAGAACCTAGAGAAAGAAGCATTGTTGTTTATTCTAGCAATGATATGAGGAGTTTAAAAAGATAAGGAAGGATTAAGATGAGTTGAACATCAGAGTGGAAATTGATGTCACAGTACTAATTAATTCAAGAAACTCTGGCAAAGCCAAAGCCCCATTTTCTTGGAATTGAACCATTCTTAACAAGAGACCTTACAATCACATTGACAAAGCTGTCTGTCATCCAAATCAGAATAAGCCTAAACAGCAGGCTCGTTGGTGTCCACCTGCCCATGGCTTTGTAAAATTAAATTTTAACAGTTCCTCAAACGGTAACTGGGTAAGGCTGAGGCCAGCTATTTAATCCATGATAAATTAGGGATGTTGGTTGATGTCCACTCTATTTTTCTTTCCAGCTCCACTAACAATGAAGCAGAGATTTCTGCCCTGGTTGAGGGGCTGAGAATGGCTAAAAACATTGGCATCTCAAAGCTTGTCACTGAAAATGATTCACAAATTGTTTTGAGAATATGAAAAAACCAAAAGGGCTATATGCCTAATTGGAAGATAAATTTTGCACTGAATGTAGCCCTGATCCTTGCAGGGCACTTCAAAATTTCTTTTGTTCACATTTTCAGGAGAAGGAACAAACCTGCTGACCTGCTCGCAAATCCAGAGGTTGAACAAGAGTTAATTAGTCTTATGTCTGGCAATCCAGATGACGAGTGGGAAGGCTTCTTCCAATCCTAATTGAAGATAAAGCCTAGATTTTCAATTATTTATCATATTCCTACATGTATGACCCCTCTTTAATGATTGGTTGGCTATCCCTTTACTGCCAGTACTAGCATCCAAGTAGATGGGTTTTCATCACTAGTCACATTGTTATCTTGAAAATATCTATCTCTGTTTGGTATGCATCAGACTTTTTCTTGCGTGTAAAGTTTGTTTCAAACTAGTGTGGGTGCTCACTGCTTCTCATGGCAGAGGTGGCAGAGGTTCTACAAGTATTGGGTACAAATGCACCCACAATGGTGTCAACACATCATTTATTGGGAAGGTCTCTATACACAGATGAAATTACATTTCAGCACTACAGTGATAACACTTTAGTACTATTTAGGTGGACTTTTGGTCAATCAAGGCAGGATGATATTGGATTTTGGAGATCAAAAGAGTTCAATCCTGAAGCGATTAAGATTCTCCACTAGCGTTTCCAAATCTCATAGCAAGTTTGCCCTTTCCAAGCAAAAATCTTGTGATGTTGCCTGCCATTCAATCTGAGGGTTTTCCCTATGAGCTAAGTGTTGATATTTTTCTCAGCACTATTCGGCTATGGCCTTGGTTGCATGAGTGGGGGTCTAAAAACAGAACCCTGTGCCCTATCTCAAGCACCATTTTAAAGTTTCCATTATAAATTATAAGTTTATTCATGAACAAATATTGTTTTTCAAAGTTAAATAACATTACATGACATAGTTTTCAATAATATTCATCTTGAATAAAAGAGATAATTCTACTCATCAAAACCTTAAATATTCTTAAAAACAAAATAACAAAATTTTTTCCAATAATCCTCAAACACAAGGGATAAATATACTCATTAATTTTGAACCTTACTAAAGATATATATATATAAATCAGTACCCCAACAAATTCTCAAAGTACATCTTCTTAACTAATTGGGGGTTGTCTTAACGTATGAGTCCTCATGGGCATGCCAATTGCACTTGCTGGTGTGATAAATAGTATATGAGACTTGTTGCCAAGACTTCCTAGGTTCATGATTTTGCAAGAAATTGCTAATAGTGGCCGAGTATGCACTAATTAACTAAAGTGAGGTTCAAGAAACAGTCAAAGATTCAGCATGGCAGCACTACAGTTAATCTAGCCCGGAAAGCTTGATGGAGTCTCAATGCCAATCCACTTGAATGCCACTCCTATCTATCTTGGAGGTACAAGCATATATAAAGCTTGACCCTTAATGTCATCCCATATGCCCACAGATGTTATGGCCAACTAGGGAAGAGAGCCCAATGGTGGTGCACCCTACCTTTACTATTGTCCACATAGAAATTGATGCCATGTCAATACCTGAAAGTGACACAATGGCTGGTCTGATCTATCACAAATAGAAATATTTTATTTGTAACTTAATCATCCCACAATTATATTGGCAACAACAAATTTCCTAAAAATTATTAATAAATGTCAATTTTATAACCATGTCCTACAACTGTCTGTGTGTACCATCAATTGTTGAATTGCACAACACTTGCTACAAGATTTCAAAAAGACCCCAATGATTGACACCAACATTAGACCCAAGACCCTAGACTCCCTACCTAACATGCAATTGTTCCAACCCTTAGCTACCATGATCATCAATTTTGGTTTCATATCACCATTCCCATCTAGAAGACACAAGAATTTAATACAATGAATAATTTTTGAGCACTCTAAAGCTCTATGTAGGTGACCACCATAAAGATGAGGCAAAGTATATGCATTGGTAACTTCAAGAGTGCCTTTATTATGAGAAACCAATAGGAATTTGACAACCAAACATAAATTTTGACAAACATTGTAAGGGTCTCAACTCCATTATTCATTGCAAACAACTCTTCCTTAATCACTTTAAGTTCAACACTATCCAAATTTTTTGAATCAGCCATGAGAACCTCTACCTCCTCCAAATCATTCTCTACCACCATTGCATTCTTAGAGTGGAGGAGTAGAAGTTCCAACAAGCCATGAACATCCTCTGACTAAACCACCTACTCAAGCTTCTTCCAAAAAACAACAATGGTGGCCTAAAAAATTAAGGACCTATTATTAACAATTCCCTCCTCCCTTGAAACGAGCTTCACTAGATTCAACAACATTAATTTAGGGCATCAAAAGATTTTACTCATATGATGGTTAAAAAGCCAACCATGCTTGAGGGGGCCCTTACTACCACTTTCCATAATTCCAAGCAATACCACTTCACAAAAACCAAAGACCATGCCAAGATCATTCTCACACCACCACCCAAATATCCAAACCCATGACAAGATAAACCAGAAAAGACACCTATCAAACTATTGCAAGGAGAGTGCGGGTTCAGAAAATGCCATAGCTAAAACTACAACACATGCACTAGCCTTGCCACATTTAAAATCAAAATTATTCTGATCTATGGGACTTAGGAATTATCATTACCAAATCACCCCCCTTGGGAAGCCAACCAAAAAGGTGTACTACAAGGCACCTATAATACTGATCATGATGACACCTCTTTAATTTTAATGTCATCTAATCCTTCTCACTCTACCACCCTTTAGTTTACTAAAGAGGAAAATGTGTTAGTCTATTCCTTTGTTCACAAGCAAATACACCACTTCATTCCATTCACAAAAATAATGGGAGAAGGAAACAAACTCTTTTTTTTTTACAAATGAGAATAACTTCTTCCAATAAACCACATAGTTTCCAATTAGGACAGTACACTTTACATCAATCAAAATATTGTTAGTTATTTTTGGGCATGTTTTGGGTTTCAATTGGAATCTATCTATGTCAGAAACACTCCTGTGGTAAAAGTTGCATTTTTGGAGTTATCGCCAAATTGCCGCATTGAGGTTTTGTAGGGTAGTTTTACATAAACAACTATTTTCAGAGTTCTATAAGAGATGGTCAAAACTATTTCAGGGGAAGATTTTTGAAAGCATTTTGCCTAATTTTCAAAAGGAATCAGTGCAGAATTCCTCACCATTTGAGAGAATTTAATGCCAATAATTTGTTTTGATGGGTCTGCAGAAAGTTTAAAATTCACAATTCTTGTAAGTAGAAGAGAAATAATTTTTGCTTATCACACCCGATTCTGCACATTATTCTCTAGTTAGGTGAATATTATTTTCAACTATAAACACATTCTACAGAAGAAATTATTCTTTAATTGACTTTAAAGGCATGGTTTTCTTATTTTTTTTTAAAGAGCACCGACAGCTGGGAACCAGCTAGCTCTGCTTCCCATTTGTACTTACATTTGTTTTTTCCTTAGACTTTCTCACTATTAAACTAGTTTCTTCAAAGTTGGAGTAGCTCTATAGTATTAAATCTCCAAATATTAGAATAAAAATGATTCAATAATGTTTGCATAAATATTTTTCCCACACGCTAAAATTAATTAGTGTTTATCAATTACGTTTTAATACACTCTCAAAACGATGGAGGCAACTAGACAGATACACTAGAAAACAAGCATGGTCAACCATATAATGCAATGTGGTCTCCACCTTCCTAAGACTTTTCAAAATGACACTACTTAGAGAACAATAATGATTTCACTATACAATTAAAGTTTCAATAGTGCTTTCCACTCTTTGACAAACATGGGGCTAAAATATACTCCAAAGCATATGAATCCAAATGAAATGTACAAATTCCCTTCTCTTAAAAATATACATACAGAATCTATTCAACAATCTACTTGGTGCATCCAATTTTGTGTCAAGGTTTGTCATAGTAGTAGTATGTAGTCACTCAAAATATTACATAGCTATTTATTACACAATAGAATGTAATTAAAAAACCATATTTTTAAACTACAAAACATAGCATGATAGCTGATGTCATAGACAATTTCAAGAAGGATGCAAAAAAAATGACTATATAAATATACGCAAGAGGAACCACTATATTTTGAGAATTGATACTCCTTTGCAATGCTTATAAATCACAATTACACTACCTTCTGTTGATGTCTATTTTTTGACAAGTCAACAATAGAGTGAAATACTAGAGTATCTGACTCTCTCTTGACCAAAGCCTCTTGAATGCTGAATGAAGTGATCAAACAAGATGACTCCAAGGTTCCTTTCATATGATTTTGCAAGAGATAGCTCAGTGACTAAGTATGATTATGCTGGTAAACACAAAGGGACTTACGCAATTGTTCGACAAGTTGTTGATTCAATGATTGTGAAGGCAAACACTGGGATATCTAAGTACTAACACTTATGATGTATGATATTGCGGTGATGTTATCGATCCTAACTCTAACCAAATGGATAAAAAGAACAAAAGATGAAAGGTTCAATAACACTAATCTACCCCTACATGCAAGGACAATATTTACTCAAGTGAAATCAAACCAAATCTTGCTTTGCCAAGTCTGACAACTACACAACATTGATGCAATCTTCTAAGGTTTTAAAAGATGTTTAGATCACTTATGCTTATGAAACATTCAACAAACATAGAGATCAAATTGAGGTTCAATTTTGTTCAGACCAACCATACACTGCAATTTGCATGCCACAAACTACAAATGGTGTGAACTTATATATTTCACTGCAAGCAATAAAGAAACCTTCCACCAACTAACATGTACTTACAGAAAACTTAATCTAATATTAATATTCGCTTGAAGAGATCCAAACCATGCAACACTTAAAAACATATATAGAGTCACCAAAACAATGAGTCTTATATTATTCTAGAGCTTTTGCAACAATTCCAAAGTCTTCAACCTTACAAATGAGAGCAACAAGAGCCCTTTTATAGACCTCAAAATGAATGAAGAGTCAAGATCGGCCGGCCAAGCCAATGGACCAAATCAAGCCACATCACAAGTAGTTGTAATAAACTCATGTCTTTATTGAATGAAAGAGGCTAACTTTAACAAATGAAAGAAGGCAATGAGGGCACGCTTTCTAAGAAGATAAGGATGCCACATCATATCCTTTTCACATGATAGTACTATGAGATGCAATGAACCTAGACACAACTTGAGCAACATCTCCCATTGGTACACTTGTCGTAGCATTAATGGATCCTTCTGCCACTGCCACATTTGACTCATAGATGCCAAGTGTTTCCTCCCAGTCATTTATCCAAGACTTATTTGCTCCAAGATGATATGCAAGTGTGAATATGCTATCTAACTGTTCTTCATCAATCCTATCATCCTGAAAATAGAATGCCTTGACTTGTTGTTTCATGTTCTCAATAGTGATCTCCCCATATGGATTACATATTGTTGTCAATGCAGTGTATACATGATTCTCTATTCTTAGAAGAACACTTTTGATTCTAGACATATCCACTTCAATTTTATCAACTAGTTGCCCTTTGTTGTGAAAGGAAAAATACCAAGTGGTGAAGTCATGTGGAGAATTTGATCAACCACCTTATCATGAACTAGATCTTCCAATGGAGTTTCCATTAAATTCTTGAATTGTGGCATGTACTACTCCTTGGTAGGCTTGAACTCAACACATATCTTTAGCAAAGCTTGAACTCTATCCTTGAGGTTAATGACTCTGTCATAAACTCGCACAATTTCTTCAAGATAAGTATATGCTTTCTCTTCTGTCTTTTCTATCCATCCCTTCATTATCTGAGATGAAGTTCTCATATTTTCAACTTGAGACACTGTTTCCTATGGAAGAATGGACGGAGGTATTGGAATGGCTTCCTTCTGTTGGATAGGCTACATGACTTGCTGAATGTAGTGCTTTAGTGTATTGAAGTCCTACTCAACCTTTAACTTAGCTTCTCTTTCCTACTTTAACATGACTCTCACACTATTCACTAATTCCTAAAGTTCTTCCTCTATCTGTTCCCCTGTAATTGGACCCATACCAGTAGTAGTCACATTGTAATCTTCAGGTGCCATGTCTTCTACATCCTTTTCAAGTCTAGGAACAACTATATGTACCTCTCTGTTTCAAGAAGGACCTTGAGTGATTTTTGAAAAGACAGTTGCTTTCTTCTATTGATTATTCGTCTGTGCATTTATAAACAATTCTTCAACTGGAGCAGGCTGATATGTTTATATGATTGTACTTTCTTTAATTCTCTACCTCAACCAAGGTGGAAAAGCAGAGAGATCTTGTTGCCTTTGTACCTAATTATGTTGTACATGTGCTACTTCTTCATCAGATTCTACTTGACCTTCCTCATCTTGATTAGCAACATCATCTTCCTCTATTACAATAGTTGGACTTGAATGAATTTCGTTGAATGGAATCAACATAGTTTCTTCCACTACCTTGACTTCCTGTATTGGATCCTGAATATCTAAAATTCCTTCTTGTAGGCTAGATGAAGTAGATGGATTATTCCTCTTCTTAGGTCTTCGACTTGATTCTCCTTGGTCTTGACTAGGTCTCTTACTTTTAATAACTAGATTATCACTTTGATCACCTCCACTATGCTGGAGTCCACTATGTGCACTATGTTGTCCTGGTTCTCCGTCATCCATCTTGTTGTAGGTAAGAACTCGCCCTTCATCATTCATCTCTTGTAGTAGTTGAGTTATACAGGCTTGTGTCATGGCTAGGATTGGTTCCATCAATTCTTCTTCAGATAGACCTCTCCTTTACGAATCAACTGTGTAAGGCAAATTCTTTATCTTTTCGAATTCATCTATCAACATAGTATCATCCTCTATGAACTAATCTGGAATCCTAAATAGTCTGGAGGCCCTAACTAAATCCCATGTGAGTCTTGAACATTGGAGTGTTCGAAGATTATCCTAATCCTTTACACTAGCCCAATGATCTTCCAACTGCATGACATGCTTGTATTCCCTATTGTATTTCTAGCAAACTTGAAGAGGATCAAAATTAAGCATTTTGGTGCCATGAGTTTGTAAATGATATGCTTGAACCTCTATCTCAGAATACTCTCCTATCGCTAATGATGGACACTCCAGATTTTGTCCAAGGAGAAATGGAAATTGAATCCCGACTTGCTTTTTCAACTTTTGGAGCCTGATGAGTTCTAGGAGTTGCCTTGAAACTTCTAACATAACCATCCTGTTGGTTGGATATCTTGGTAACCTATATGGATAAGATGTGAAACCTTGGATTCTTATGTAAGTGTACCTTTCATGTTGAGTATACCAATGTCCATATGCTGCAATGAACTCCCTTGTCGCATTTCACAATCTTTTATGAAACTCTCCTCTTAATTTCTTTAATATAAACATAGCAAACACATCATTGAACCCTGTATAATGATTGATATTCTTGAAATGTAACTGAGGGTAACACTGATGCGACAAGTACTTATTAGGACCAATTCCAACTTCTCCTCTCCTTGTCAAACCTGAGTAGGCTTCATTCCTTGCTAGAAGGTACACCACATAGGAACTCATATAAAATGACTTAGTCTTAGAAAAATTGATGATCTACTCATGTATACTCTAACTGATGAGCCCAGCCCAATCAATCATTTTCTCTTTAAGAACCAATTTGATGAAAGAATACGTCTAGGGTTGAAAGGTAGCAGATTGTAGCATTCCTATCACTCTGTTGAGGAACATGATCAAGTATCCGATTTCAGGATGAAAATATGACTTGTGAAACTATGGAGGATTATTCATATTAAACTTCATGGATGGATTAGACATCCAATCTCTCTTCATTTCCTGCAACTTTGTCTTTTAATCAACATTATATTCTTGTTGACGTTGCTGTATAGAAATGTTGATCATCCTATCCTTAGTTGGAATGTTGAAGGTCTCTCTGATTGCTTCCATTTGCAAATAAGCTAATACTATTCTGTCCTTGGCCACAATTTGTCTATTATTGATATCATATCTCTTAACACATTCAATGATCATCTCTGAACAAGGAAGAGCTGGCGGAAAACAAGCAGCTTCAATAGCTCCACTCCTCATGATGGCTCTAGCAAGACTACCTCTAGTGGGTTCCTCAAGGATAGACTTGATGTCTTCTAGGTTGTTGTTGCCCATGTTTGTATCTCTGACATTTGTCCACCTTGAAATGAGCTTCGATTCTAGAACTTTGCTCTTAGCATCCATCCGGATCCTTTCTTGTCTCTCCTTCGAAGTCATTGCCATGATCCTACAAACTTGACATGAATAAGTAATTTCAAATATAAATGATTGACAATCTACTCTAGCTTCCTTAATGCATAGGATTTCTAATTTTATCCTTGTAAGAATGAAGTTTTGCAAGAAAATATTATCATATAAACTCAAGGAATGTATCATAAATTGACTTGTCTTCTTAATTTTTACTCACACTTGGACAATTTTCAATGCATCTATTGAAATAAAAAGGAAAATCAGATTAGTTGTGTTTAGATCAGACTTACCTTGAATTAATACCTTCAAAAAATTTTCAAATTCTAGCTTACATTGATAAAATCAGATCTGTACTTTAGAAAATCACCTTATTTCTGCTCCTTGAAGACAAATCTGCTCCTTAATGATGAAACTAAAAGCCACAACAACTATAAATACAAAATTTTCTTTAAAATCTTGCCTAACTACCTAGGCCGACCCTATTAAATGAGGTGAAAATCATTTAATTTCATCTGATCTTATTCAATGTGGCCTGAATTTCAATGCAAGACTTGCTTTTTTTTTTTTTTTTTTCAGAAAATCATAAGGCGGAATGACTAAATGTTGCAATTTATTCCTTTAAAGGCATTGGATAAGGTATTTAAAATCTCCTATAGGTTGGTGCATTGGTTGAGGATCAAAAGATCTTCCCTCGTGTTTGGCAGCGCATTAGTTAAGTATTTTAGAATCCCCCTGTATCTCATCTTGGCGGATTGGTTGGTACTCTTGAGATCCTCTAGCTTGAAATCCTTTATGTAACAATTCTAATCAAAATTCCTCCCCTTTAGATGGCGCATTGGTTGAGGACTTTGAATTCCTCTTGATCTTCTAAAATTTACACTACATTTAGAACTTATCCTTCCACCTTGGCGTGACAGTTGACACTTATAAAATCCTCTAGATTTCCTTTTGGCGCATTGGATGAGGACTTCAAAATCTTCCTCACTAGATCCTAGTGCGGCGGTTCAAGGTTGAAGGATCCTCTTATTTTCTGCCTTGATAAACCTTTACACTTCTCCCCCCTCATCAATCTTGGCGCGATAGTTAAGACTTTTGGAATCTACTTGTTTAGCACATTCATTAAGACTTTGATACCCCCTTGAAGATGGTGTGACGGTTCAACATATGGATTTCTTCTAGATTTGGCGTGGTAGTTAAGGTATTTTGAAATCCTCTTGAAGGTAGTGCAATAGTTGAGGGGTTGAGGATCCTTTCAAAGGTAGCACGATAGATAGGGTGCTAAGAATCCTTACAAATTCCACCTTCAAATTCTACTTCATAGCACATTTGATTGAGGTATTGGAATCCTCTTCCTTAGGTGCATTGGTCAAAGGTTTTGAATTCTTTTAGAAACATTATGAAATTTGAATCTAAACACTTAGAATCTGCCTTGGTACATTAGTTAACCTTTTAGAATTCTTCTCCCTTATCCCTCCAGAATAGCGCAATATTTGAAATCCTCTAAAACTAGCACAATGGATCACAAGTTGGCGCATTGGTTTGGCATATTGAGATCTTCTTTTACATGTGGCAAGTTAGATCAAGGTTTTTCCCTTACCTCCCCTTTAGTGCATCGGTTGAGGTGTAGGATATCTTCCTCACTAGATTTTGAAACCCCCTTAGAATTGGCACGTTGGATGAGTGTTAAAAGATCCTTGTGAAACATTAGCATTTTTTGCCTTGGCACATTAGTTAACAATCTTAAGATCCTCATAGCAATTGGCGCAATGGTTGAAGAAAATGAATTCCCCTTGATAAGCCTCTAAAATCTTGAATTAGAGCACCCTTTACTAGTGGCTCATTAGTTCAAAAGTTTGATTTCTTCTAGGTTTTCTATCCTTTTGATGCATTGGATAAGATATTAGAAATCTTCCTTGATGTTTAACCTTTCCTTCTCACTTACCTTGCATCAAGCACATTAGATGAGGGTCTTTGAATCTTCCTAAAAAACCTTATCTTCTCCTTCTCCTTTGGCATGCTGGTTAAGGTGTTCAAATTCTTCCTCACTAGGTTTTAGCGCATTGGATACCCATGTTAGAATCCTCTGGCATTTGTACTTTGGTTAAGGATTTTGAAATTCTCTTGATGTTTACCTAAATTTGTAATAAACCCCTCCTCCAAGCACATTAGACCTTGATTTTGGGTCCTCCTTGAAGTGGTCGCATTAGTTGGGGTGTTTGGAATCCTCTTCTTTATCCCTCCACAAGGGCGCATTGGATGAGGAATTCAAAATCCTCTTGAAATGTGCTTTCAAAACTTGACTTTACTCCCCTCCATAGGGTGGTGCAATGATTGGATGTTTTGGTTTCCTCTAGATAGACCTTTACATCTTTTTGGTGTTGGCACATTGGATCAAGGGTTGAAGATCCTCTTGTTGTGGTGCGGCGGCTGACACCTTTGATATCCTCTTCACCCCCTTTTGGCGCAAGAGATCAAGATTTTGATTTCCCTTCCTTGGGTGCTTAGGTTAGGGTGTAAGAGATCCTCTAAAAGGTGGCGCATCGGTTCAAGGTTCGGAGATCCTCTAGCACTAGATGGGAAATTTGCGCCCTCTCAGTACTTTAAATAAGTTGAGAGATTGAATTTCTTATACTTTAAATGTTTTTCAATATACCTTTCAGGATGTGTGAGATAGGTCTCGAATCCACCAGATTTAACATGCAAAATCTAGAATTTGGAGGATTCACCAGATTTCAGACTTACTCAATTTTTCAGGATTTTTAGGATTTCAAGCTACCAGACTTAGTGATTTTCAGGACCTCAAACATACATCAGGATTGATCTCAAGATTCATTAATTGGGTGGAATTTGATCAAGACTCTTCATTACTACAAGTTCATATACCAGATGAGACCTCCAGTTATAAAGAAAAAAATCTTCAAGGAGAGAGACTTATTATTGGATTGGCAGAGGAAAAGAACCCAGGACATCATCAAAACTTCATGCAAAGCACAGAGCTCCAAAAAAGGGGAGGGTCCCTATTCCTAATGGGGTGATGTGTGATTTGGTCACAACATCTAGCGACTCCACTAGAGGAATTTTCCTGAACATTTCTAAAACAAGAATTCAATTCCAACTCAGAAACATCAAATCATCCTCCTCAATCATCAACTAGGCAAAACGCACTCAAAATGGACAAGAAATCATAAATTGGATTATGACACTACATCTTCAGTTGTATGATTAAAGATAGGTTTTAGTAAAAAAAACTTCTTAAATGTTCCAAAGATAAACAAAATTTATGTTTCAACATCTCCATGTACACCCGCACACTAGACCAAAGAGATACGACTACTCGATCAAAGAATCAAAGCCAGTTACCATCACAACTATCCATATCTGAGGTTTGAAGTACAAGCACTTATGTTCATTCCCATCCCTTAGAAACCATAATCATCTAAGTTCACCTTTCAAAGCTAAGTAAATTCATGAAAGTGAATGGATGGGTGAATATGTACATATGGATGAATGGGCTATGTAATACTTAGAATGGAGCAATGACTGAACAAGGTGATATGGAGAGGATCGGAAATGGAATGACGTGAAGGAGTGAAAGAAGTGAAATGCAATGAGACATTGTGTCTCTACCATGATGCCTGTTTGCTAGGTTTTCCCTAGTGGACAAAATTTTTTCTCTTTACTATATTTTTTTTATAGAATTGGATAACCATTACACACTTCACCTGTTTGCCAAGTTTTCACCATGGTAACGAACAAGAAGAACTCCAAAGTCTAATTCTACAGATAACATGCTGGTTCATACACAACCATGTCAAGTTATGATACGCACTTACTAAGGTTGGCAGGAAAGGATGAATATGATACGGTGAATGAAAATAGTAGATTATGATGTGGATTATATAACGGACGGGTGGAAGTGTATTCAGTCATAAACAAGATGATTGATGGGATATGCTAAATGGTGGGAAGTAGAAATGGATGGTATATAGCGAGATGAACAGAAGGAAATCATAATCAATGTTTGTTCATATCGACCTACACTTCGAAGCTTGCAGGCAGAAGGGAGATATGATAGGTAACAGGACGAGTGATAACTGGTAATGAAATCTTCACAACCTTCACGAACTTAGGATTTCTCCCTTTAATTTTGGTTCGTGGGCTGAAGTAATGGATGAAATGGAAAATGAAATGAATGGACGGATTGGATGTGGTAGCCTCTTTGAATTCAGCTGCAAGTACCCACAGCTTCATTTTTTTTAAGCCCTTCTTCATTTGGAAATACAAAATGAAATAGCTTTTGAACATGCCTTGCTTAGGATTTTGGGCATTTGTACTTTAAGACATAAAGATTTATAGGATCTTCAAGAATTTATGTGTTCGATAGGTAAAAGCATCCAAATATTTATTTTATGGAAATATGGGGGAATGGGTGGAAGGAATCGCAAGCTTCTAATTCAGATGACACTCACATTCGCTGACCATGATAATGAAATAGGTGAAAGGGATAAAGGATATGATAATGTGATTTGGGATAAATAGAGGAAGGATGGGTTATAGAAAGTATGGATAGTTACATGCCTTGAGACTTTGCATAGTGGTAAAGGCGAAGTGAACATATATAATAGGTGGATAATGAAAAACGATGGATTTTAGATGGAGCAGAGTGGGAATACCAACATCCTGACCTTGAATTGTATGTAGTGGACAAGATCATTTAAGAAAGAATATTGACATGGAAATACTCCAGTAATTCATAGGGAATTTAACTTACCCTTCTAGAGTATTCAACGAACAACAAGACCATATGAATGATTCAGACATCAAACTTGAGCTCATTATTGGATGAAAATGCAACGTGGATTGAAACTTTACTGCTTTCAAATGAAATGGATGAAAGACTTTATTGTAGTCTGAGATGTGGTAAGAGGAATGATGGAGATGGAATTATGCAAAATGCTTATTATGGAATGGAAGCGAGAACATGAATTACCTTGAGATTTTACTTGATCCAGATTCACAAAGACTCTCCTAGCAACTTTAGGATTATTAAGATGTGTAAATATAAAACCTCAAAATACTTCAGTCAATACCAAACAATTGACTCACCTCCCAAGAGCAAGCAATCATGCTATTTGACACTAGTGATGGAATCCACAGGAAATCCATCAATCATGACCCAAGTTTCTCAAAGGAACAAATAAGAATTCATAAACTTTAGATTTGGCATTTTAAAACATTAAGATTAGAAGACAATAGCGTTAAGACACAATAGATGAATAGTGTCCCAATCAAGTACAGAGTTCATCTTGTTGATAAATTAAAAACTATGATCCTTCAAGTCTAAGAACTTCATGAATAAATATTTAAGAAATGAGATAACATATTCCAGCGAAGTCATACCAAATGCCTACATAAAATTCATCATTTCTGCAGGAACTGGGAATTCCTAAAATAACTAATCTAAATCAAATGAAAAACAACTAACTATGAAAGCAAGGAAATTCTTGAGTCAAATGACATCAAGATGAGCAAATCTAGTCTAAGAATGCAAAAACTACAGAAAGGAAATCCTATTCTAACTATGTACAAACCAGCCCCTCAGGGAACTCAAGGCTAGAAATAGTGTTTCAAAAATTGCACATTGATAGGCAATGGGATGTCTTCTCTGGTTAAAGTTTTTAGTTTGAACGCATTTTCTCCCAGGATCTGTACAATTTGGTATGGGCCTTTCCAGAGATAATCAAACTTGTCATGATCACCTTGTCTTTCATGTGCCTTATCCCAATATAATACTAGATCAAAAATTTTGAAGGCTTTCACCCTTGCTTGGCGATCAAACCAACTCTTGACCACCCCTTGATGCTTTATAAACTTATCCATGGCAATATCCTACTTTTCTTCTAAATGCAACAGTTGTGACAATCTTATTTGGACTCTTTCATCTTTGTCTAAGTACTCTTGCATGAACTGCAAGGTTGGAATCCTTAATTGTATCATGAAGATGGGATCCTGCCCATAAACCAAATGATATGGAGAAGTACCCAGAGAAGACTTGACTCACGTTCTGTCTGCCCAAAGAGTGAATTTCAGCTGTGTGTGCTAGTCTCTCAGATTCTTATCCAGCAGCTTCTTGATTGTATTCAAGAGATTCTTATTTGTAGATTCTGCTAAGCCATTACCCTACGGATAATAATTCGATGAGAAATTCAAAGTTATTCCATATTCATAGGCCCAATTGAAAAATCTTAGTGATGAAAAAGTAGGACCATTGTCGCACATAAGGGCATTGGGATAGCCAAATTTGGTAATTATGTTATCTTCCAAAAATTTGATTACTACCTCAGAAGTACAAAACTTCAAGGCATGGGCTTCTGACCATCTGGTACAATAATCAATCGTAGTCAGGATGTACCTATGCTATGCAGAAGAAGGTGGGTTTATCATACCAATAAAATCAAGTCCCCACTTAGCGAAAGGCCTAAACTCAACTACTGGCTGTAAAGGCATTGCTGGATTTCTTTCTCTTGAAGCTGCCACTTGACAGGTATGGGAAGTCTTAATGTGCTGATGAGCATCTTGAAACAGTTTTGGCCAATAATATCCTACTCTCAATATCTGATTTGCAGTTGCTAATTCACCGCCATGACAAGTTTCGAACTTATCATGAAATTGTTCCATAATCTTTTTAGCCTCACTTCTGCCAACGCACCTCAAATAAATCCCTTCATGATTTTGCCTGAATAGAACTGACCCTTGCAACATGAAGCATTTGCTTCTGTACCTTAATGCTCTTCTCTTTGTTGGACTCATGTAATCTAGACATTTTTGGGACAATAGGTAATAAACAATATCATTGTACCACTCATCTAGGGATACTGCCTCAAGTACATAAGCCTGTTGAACCAATCCAGGACCCTCAAGTGCTATGGTCTGTGTAAGCACTTGTCCTTGAAGCAGTTTCATTGGTTGAATTTCAATGTCATACTCTTGGATGGTGGCGACCCACTTGCCTCTTCTTTCACCCAATTCATTTTGCATCAATAATATCTTGACTGCGGCATCTGGAACTATTGCATATACTCTGCTTCGCAAGATGTAATGTTTGAATTTCTTAATGGTCTTCACCAAAGCGTACGCTTGTTTCTCAACTCTAGGATATCTTAACTCAGCATCCTTAAAGGGAGCACTCATAAAAGCGATTGGATGCTCATCTTTACCATCTATCCTTTGGGTCAAGATCCCTGCACAGGTGTGATCTGATGCAAAAGAATACCAAAAAAGGGCTTCAAATAATTTGGACTGATGAGAATAGGAGCACTAGCGATTGCTTGCTTAATTTCATCAAATGCTCTTTTATCTTGCGGAGTCCATTCAATTTTTGCGTCTTTCTTCAACATATCATTCAAAGGCTTGACAATCTTTGCAAATCTGGTAATAAACTTCCTCACAAAATTAATCTTACCGAAGAAAGACTTCAATTCCTTTTTACTTGCAGGCATTCTTGTTGTGACCAAATCACACATCACCCCATTGCAAATGGGGACCCCCTTTTTTTGAGCTCCAATGTTTTGCATGAGATCTTAGATGATGCCTTAGATTCATTTCCTTTGCCAATCCAACAATAAGTCTCTCTTCTAGAAGATTTTGCTTTATAACTGGAGGTCTTATCTAGAGGATGAACTTGCAGTGATGAAGACTCTTGATCAAATTCCATTCAAGTAATGAATATTGAGACCCATCCTGATGTATGTTTGAGATCCTGAAAAGACTAAGTCTGATAGCCTGAAATCCTAAAAATCCTATAAAATTGACTAAGTCTGAAATCTGGTGAATCCTCCAAATTCTATATTCTGCATGTTAAATCTGGTGGATTCGAGACCTATCTCAAACATCCTGAAAGGTATATTGAAAAATATTTAAAGTATAAGAAATTCAATCTCTCAACTTATACTTTAATATATTTTTCAATATACCTTTATCCTCACGAACCCTAAAAATGACCAACTACTCCAGAGGATTCAAAAAGTTGATCCAGTGTGATGGCATATTAAGGTAGCACAAAATCTTCATAAATCACGCCACTTTCAAGATGATTTCAAGTTGATGATCCCTTGCGCTTGAACAAATGCGCCCAAGGATAAAGGATAGAAGAGGATTCCGAACCCTCCAACCAATGCGCTCAATACAAGAGGATTTCGAAACCTCCGTCCATTGCGCCATATTGTAGAGGATCTCCAAACACCTATCTAATGCGCCAAGGGGAAAGGAAAAATTCTAAGTGTCAAGGTGTAAGTTTTTGATGTTTCTAGAGGATTTCAAATCCTTATCTAATGAAAAAATCAAGAGGATTTCAAATCTTTAACCAATGCAAAATTTTAGAGGATTTCAAACCTTCATCCAATGCGAATTTTAGAGGATTTCAAACCCTTCATCCAATGCGACCAAAGGTAAAGGAGGGATTTTGGTTGGGATTGTTACACAATGCGAATTTTAGAGGATCTCAATCCCTTGGTCTAATGCGCCAAAGAAGGAGGTGATTCTTTTCAAATTTTAAGGCAAAATCAAGAGGATTTTCAAATCTTTAACCAATGCGCCAAGATGGATGATAGGTAGTTTCTAAGGGTCAAAGTGCAAATTTCATATTGTTTCTAGAGGATCTTGAATACCTCAACCAATGCGCCACTAGATAAGGTGGTCTAGATCAAAGTTTAAAGGCTTATCAAGTTGGAATTTCTAGAGGATCCTTCACTCTTGAACCAATGCGCCACTTTGAGAAGAATAGGCAAAATTCCAGAGGAAATCAAACACCTCAACTAATGCGATCCAAGTTAGAAGTGATGTGTCAAGACTGATTTGCAAGAATATAATATACATTTTTAGGAAGATCTCGAAACCATTAACCAACGCGCTGCCCACAGGAGGAATTTAAGACCCTTGTTCAACGCGACACTTGAAGAAGATGATTTTAAAATGCTAAGTTTTAGAGGATTTGAAATCCTTATCTAATGTGAAAAGCTAGAGGAATTCACCTCCTTGAACCAATGCACCACCTTTGGATAATGGCAAAATGTAAGTTTTGTGAATAAAATCAAGAAGATTTTGAAATCTTTAATCTAGTGAGGAAGAATTCGAACCAGTGCGCTAGTCTTGGAGGATGTGCGAGTTTGATCTAAGGTGTATGCATTTCATTTTTCTTAGGAAGATCTTGAACACTTCATCTAATGCGTTAGGCTTAGAAATGCATGAAGTGATTCTTATATGTTATAAATCAAATATTATCATGTTTATCAAGAAGATCGATATTATTTCTTTCTTTGTGTTGCAGGAGCTAGGGAGTCATTAGAGGAGCAAAAGTCTAGAACCACTTTCATGCTAGAAGGGAAGACAAGAAAACATCCATCCAAAGGACATCATCTTCATCAAAGGCTTTCCGAAGGCATCCACTCTACTTCAAAGAAGAACCTCATGTAGCTGCTCCAAAGGATCTTCATATCATTAAGCATTCCAGAGACTTCTATAAAACTTCAAGTACTCATTCAATATTCAATTCTCTTTCTACATCTGATGGCGACGTTATTATAAAATACCTACACTCTAAAGGAGATTACTTCAAGATCATCTTCATGGAAGCATGTCATCAACTACAACATGATCATCAAGGATCATCGTTCAAGAGCAGTTCATCCTCAAATCAAGCAAGAGCATTCATCCATTAAACTTCAAGACTCTTCAAATTTTCAAGTCCAAGAGAGTCTCCTACTCTTCATGAAGGAATCAAGTGTCATCATCTACTCTCTACTCTCTTCAAGAGGATGCATCCAAAGAAGATCATTCATATCTACATCCTACAAGAAGAAGAAACATTGCAAAGTTAGTCAAGTGAAGCAACAAGTATTATACATTCAGTCTACAAGAAGAATGAAATGCATTTCTTTAGATTCAAGGAAATTCCATATGTTCTACAAGCTTCAAAAACTTTCCTTAAATGATCCACATGATCTGCTCTGATTTTTGAGAACATAGTAAGGTCATCCATGTAGATGATAATGCACTTTCCAATTATGTCTCTGAAGGTGATGTCCATGTCTCTTTGAAAAGTTGCTCCAGCATTAATCAAGCCAAAAGGCATCCTTCTGTATGCGTACATTCCCCATTTAGTGGTGAAAGCAGTCTTTAACTGATCTTCTTCTTCAACCATCAATTGATTATATCCTGAATACCCATCCAGAAAGGACATCATCTGTGACCCATTAACAATCTGAAGTACCTCATCAAGTGAAGGCAAAGGATAATTATCCTTTTCTAATGCTTTGTTAAGATTTCTAAAATCAACACGTAGTCTTATTTCTCCATTCTTTTTCCTAACTGGAACTAAATTGGCGACCCACATCGAGTGCCTTATCAGAAAGATTATCCTAGCCTGCAATAGCTTCTTCACTTCTTGATAGATAAGAGATTCCAACAAAGGGTTAACTAGTCTATCTTTGTCAAAACAGTTTGCTCCCTGGCTTGAGAGGGATGGTATGTGTGATAATGGATGTATCATATGTTTTCAAATCATCATACCCCCAAGCAATGACATCCTGAAACTCCATGCTATTGACAATCCTTTCTCTTTCTTCAGGTGTACAAACCTTGCCTATGAAAACATTCTTTACCTCTTGATCTGTCCCCAAATTAACTACCTCACACTTGTTCCCTTTTCCATCGTGGTACTGAAGGGTGCTCAATCTGTCGAAGTCAAAGAGTCTATCTAGTTCAATCATGCCTTTTGGAATAGTGTTGTCTTTTAGATTCATGATCCCATCTGGATCAACTTCTGCTTCTGCTTCACTTTCATCAATGACTTGGGTAGTGAAAATACCTGAATTAGTCAGGAAGTCTAGTATGTGCTTGTCATCATCAAAAACTTGAAAATTTGTAATAATGTCTGGTACTGAAGGTATTGATGTTAGTTCAATTGTAAACTTCTTTATCCCTTCCATGGCTAACGGCTCTAAAGAACTTGCAGCTTGGGCTAGTGTGTTGGCTACTTGATTTGTTGACCTGTAGATTGATTTGATGTTGAATGCCTCGAAGTCTTCGATGAGATCCCATACCCAATTTCTATATTTCTTTAATCTCTTATCGTGGCATACATACTATTTTCTGACTTGTCTAATAACTATATCAGAATCCCCAAACACATGCAAAATCTTAACTTTCTTCTTGATGGCAAGCAGCAATCCATGCACCAAAGCAGCTTCCCCCATTGGACTAATCAATTCAAAACCAGCTCCTGATCCTTGTTTGGATTTTGATCCATCAAACCTTAGAGTCCATACCTAGTTAGTTTTGGGATTTGACACATTACTATCTTCATTCACTTCTCTAGATTCAACTTGACTACTTTCTTGGGCTGATGCTGACATACTTGCTTCACCTATGAAGAATGCATCTGAGACAGGTTCTCTCAACTTCAATGTTTTTTGAATTTCTAAACCCATTGCCTCTGGAATTCTTTTCTGGACCTATTCCAAGGCTACTCCACACATAGCGCAAGAGAAATTAGAATGGAAGGCATTATGTATCCTGCACCAATTAGGTAATAATAAGTCTTGAACATGCACATGGCTTCCCAATTCTACTCCTTGCTTCACATGCTTCATAACAAACTTTTAGAAATTCTCAAACATGCCTTCCCCTTCCTCATCTGATGATGTATTATGATCGCTTTCTATGAGGGCTTCGGTTGAATTATGCAGAATTAAAATCTCTTCAATTTTAGGTTTGTAAACACCCAGATCTATTTCTACAAAAAGGATTTCGTTATCTTCACCATACTCTGTGATCATCAACTTTAGGCATGGGGTGCTATCTATTCTAATCTGATTTGGAAGTCCCTTCCATGATTGCCACATGTGTGAAAAGTCAGTGGAAATGTACCCATTGAGCTTCCTTAGCCAATCTCTCCTCAGCAGCATTCCGTACCCTTCTGGTATATCAACCACATAAATATCAATGTAGTGTTGAATCCTGGGATCCGCTGCCAACTGCATGTGAATATTATGAAGTTCACCCACCACAGGAACTTCAGTCTTATCTAATTGAGTAACTTTCTTGGATGTCTGTTTTGGAATGAGACCAAGTGCCTTACAAACACCCAATGGCATCACATTTCTTAAAGCTTCTGAATCCATTAAGTAGTTATGTAACAGCTTTCCAAACACTCTGACTAATAGCAAGAATGGGGGTTGTTCATCTTTTCCCTGATAAAAGACTAGCCATTTCTTCTTTGGAGCACTATACCTATCATCCACTAATTCTGGATTGACTTGCAAATTTTGACTCTTCAATGCATTGTTCCTTTCTGTAGGTTCTTTCTTCACATCCGCTAGCTTATCATTTGTCATGTTAGATGAATCTTGTGCAACAAAAATAGCATTTGTCTATCCTTGTGGATGAGGTGGCCTCATTTGAGTCGGATTCACATTCTAACCCACATTTGCTCTGGGTACATTTGAAGTAGATGGGCTTGATGATCCTGTTAGGATTTGCACATTTTGATTCCCACCTCTTGCCATAGTATCATCAAAACTCTTCAAGAAGGCTTCCCTTATCTCAGGTACTCTGACCAATTCTGTTAGTGGTAGGTTAAGCTTGATTTTGTTGAGTTCCTTGACAACACATTGGCTTAACCTTTTCAAATCCTCTTGGGGAGCTTCTTTCCTAATTAGATCACTCCTTGGAGAAGCATTCTGTTGCTGAGCATCTTATGCTGAAACAACTTTCTGAGCTAGAGTCTTCTATCTATATTCGGGTGAATCTCTTAGATAACTTGGGTTGTTACTTGCATTAGGTTGCAGCGGAGTCTGCAAATTATTTGGAGGGGTCAATGTAGTAACATGATCTTGTGCCCAGTAATTCCACTGATAGACCCTCTACAGTGCATTGCCAGAAGACTGCTGAAAAGCCTGAACTTCATCTACTCCTTGCGTTTGGAAATTACCCTCGAATGGAGGAGGAAAATATGCATCATCAACAGGCCCATTTGCAGAAGCTGGCAGGAACCTTCCATTATACTCTGACATATCATATTCCATCATGGGTGGAAAAGTGAAATCCTCAATGATTAAAGCTTGATCATACCTTGTTGTTGGCATGATTTCATATCCAGTAACAGGAGGGTTTTCTGGTACCTGTGAGCCATGCATTTCTTGTTGGAAGATATCAGTAGCTATCTTAAATTTGGGACATTGGAGTTCTGAATGTTGATTAGTATTATGCAATCTACACCAAGTGGATAATGCAACTTATGCCAAGAAAACTTTATCTGCTGGTTTCGGGTCAAAAACTGGCGGATTATCAAGTGGTGAAGGTATGCTTCCATTGTTGGGTGTTGTGTTCCAAGTTCTGTTTTGCCTCTGAAAACCTTGATTGTTTCATCTGAAGCCTTGATTATACCATTGATTGTATCCTGGATTATATCCTTGATTACCACCTTGGTTTCCTTGGTATCCACCCTGATTGCCTTGGAAATTCCTTTGCAGATAATTATTTTAATTTCTCAAATGTGTAACTTCAGTAGACAACTTCTTTACCTAATCAATCAGTTCCTTCATTTCATCTTTCTCTTCTTGAGTCTTTGCAGAGGATGACGACCCTTATAGATATACCAGCTTTTCTGGTGCAACCTGTGAAATTAGTGCCCCTGGATGTAGAACCAACTGATTAGCAAGAGTGGGAACAGGAACTGGATTCAATACTAGCATATGTTGAGCCAGTGCTTGATTGATTCCCTGGATCTGGTTAGGCATCGCCACATGCCCTATGTGATTAAGTGGCCCATGAGTGTTCATGCCCAAATCAATGTTTACCTTGACAGCTTCGGCATATGCTCCTATCAAGGTGGTGGGTGGTGTCGTTGCCCTTTTCACAAACTTGGAGGTAAGGCGATCCAAGGCGGCATAATAAATCTCCTTCGCCATTTCTTTAGTGATGTCATATGGAGCTTGTAATCTGGAATATGCTTTGTGAAACCTGTGATTAAAAGCAGCAATAGGTTCATGTTCTTGCCTCCTCACTTCAATGAACTGTTTCTAGAGTTCTGCAGGAGTGATGGGAATTCTGAACTTATCCAAGAAAGTAGTTTTCATCTGTTGCCAACTAGTGATAGACCCAGCTGGCAGGTTGACATACCAAAAAGTAGCATCTCCCTCAAGAGAGTATGGGAATAACTGGCATGATACATCCTCATGCACAATCTATCGATTTATCAAGGTACCTTCAAAGATCTTGATGTGTTCCTCAGCTATCCTGTTTGGATCATTGACATGAAATTTTGAACAAAAGTGCTCAGGATTCTTGGGCATGTTATGGTAGTCTGTGAAAGTCCCAAGAGGTAAAACATTTTCCAAGGGCCAAGCCTGAGCTGGTGCTACCATTTGAACATTGGGTTGTTGTCCTGGACAGGTTTGAGCAGCTCCTGGCTAAAGAGGAGTTCCCGGAGTGGTTGTCTAAGTATTACTAGTTTGAGAAACTCCTTGCTTTTGATTATGCAGAGGTGGAGACTGAAATAAATTTGAAATATCACCTCCACTTGGAGATCCTTGATCTGATGAGGTCGCCTTCTTTCCCTTCTTTGACTTAGGAGGGAATCCCAACTCAGTGATCTCCTTGGATGCTCCCAATGTAGACCTTAAAATTCTTTGGTGCCTTTCCGACGAGAAAGAACCAATTCGCTCCAGGATGTTCTTCCTTCTTCCCCAATGTGAAAATAAAACAACTTATTAGCCCTCCTTCTAGTGCCAAAAATGTTGATGTCTATTTTTCGACAAGTCAATAATAGAGTGAAATACTAGAGTATCTGACTCTCTCTTGAGCAAAGCCTCTTGAATGCTGAATGAAGTGATCAAACAAGATGACTCCAAGGTTCCTTTCGTATGATTTTGCAAGAGACGGATCAGTGACTAAGTATGATTATGCTGGTAAACACAAAGGGACTTATGCAATTATTCGACAAGTTGTTGATTCAATGATTGTGAAGGCAAACACTGGGATATCTAAGTACTACAACTTATGATGTATGATATTGTGGCAATGTTCTCGATCCTAACTCTAACCAAATGGATAAAAAGAACAAAAGATGAAAGGTTCAGTAACACTAATCTACCCCTAGATGCAAGGATAATTATTGCTCAAGTGAAATCAAACCAAATCTTGCTTCACCAAGTTAGACAACTACACAAGATTGATGCAATCTTCTAAGGTTTTACAAGATGTTTAGATCACTTATGTTCATAAAACATTCAACAAACATAGGGATCAAATTAAAGTTCAATTTTGTTTAGACCAACCATACACTGCAATTTGCATGCCACAAACTACAAATGGTGTGAACTTATAGATTTCACCGCAAGCAATAAAGAAACCTTCCACCAACTAACATGTACTTAAGCAAAACTTAATCTAATATTAATATTCGCTTGAAGAGATCCAAACCATGCAACACTTAGAAACATATACAGAGTCACCAAAGCAATGAGTCTTATATTATTCCAGAGAGTTTTTGCAACAATTCCAGAGTCTTTAACCTTACAAATGAGAGCAACAAGAGCCCTTTTATAGACCTCAAGATGAATGAAGGGTCAAGATCGGCCGGCCAAGCCAATGGACTAGATCAAGCAACATCACAAGTAGTTGTAACAAACTCATGTCTTTATTAAATGAAAGAGGCTAACTTTAATAAATCAAAGAAGGCAATGAGGGCATGCTTTCCAAGAAGATAAGGATGCCACATCATATCCTTTTCACATGATAGTACTATGAGATGCAATGAACCTAGACACAACTTGAGCAACATCTCCCATTGGTACACTTGTTGCAGCATTAATGAATCCTTCCGCCACTACCACATTTGACTCATAGATGCCAAGTGTCTCCTCTCAGTCATTTATCCAAGACTTATTTGCTCCAAGATGATATGCAAGTGTGAATATGCTATCTAACTATTCTTCATCAATCCTATCATCCTAAAAATAGAATGCCTTGACTTGTTTCATGTTCTCAATAGTGATCTCCCCATATGGATTACATATTATTGTCAATGTAGTGTATACATGATTCTCTATTCTTAGAAGAACACTTCTGATTCTAGACATATCCACTTCAATTTTATCAACCAGTTGCCCTTTGTTGTGAAAGGAAAAATACCAAGTGGTGAAGTCATGTGGAGTATTCTAATCAACCACCTTATCATGAACTAGATCTTCCAATGGAGTTTCCATTAAATTCTTGATCTGTGGCATGTACTGCTCCTTGATAGGCTTGAACTTAACACATATCTTTAGCAAAGCTTGAACTCTATCCTTGAGGTTAATGACTCTGTCATAAACTCACACAATTTCTTTAAGATAAGTATATGCTTTCTCTTTTGTCTTTTCTATCCATCCCTTCATTATCTGAGATGAAGTTCTCATATTTTCAACTTGAGACACTATTTCCTGTGGAAGAATGGATGGAGGTATTGGAATAGCTTCCTTCTGTTGGATAGGTTGCATGACTTGCTGAATGTAGTTCTTCAGTGTATTGAAATCTTGCTCAACCTTTAACTTAGCTTCTCTTTCCTACTTTAACATGATTCTCACACTATTCACTGATTCCTGAAGTTCTTCCTCTATCTGTTCCCCTGTAATTGCACCCATGCCAATAGTAGTCACATTGTAATCTTCAGGTGCCATGTCTTCTAGATCCTTTTCAACTCTAGGAACAACTATATGTACCTCTCTGTTTCTAGAAGGACCTTGAGTGATTTTTGAAAAGATAGTTGCTTTCTTCTTTTGATTATTCTTCTATGCATTTACAAGCAATTCTTCAACTAGAGCAAGCTGATATGTTTCTATGATTGTACTTTCTTCAATTCTCTGCCTCAACCAAGGTGGAAAAGCAAAGAGATCTTGTTGCCTTTGTACCTGATTATGTTGTGCATGTGCTACTTCTTCATTAGATTCTACTTGACCTTCCTCATCTTGATTAGCAACATCATCTTCATCTATTACAATAGTTGGACTTGAATGGATTTCTTCGGATGGAATCAACATAGTTTCTTCCACTACTTCAACTTCCTATATTGAATCCTGAATATCTAAAATTCCTTCTTGTAGGCTAGATGAAGTAGATGGATTATTCCTCTTCTTAGGTCTTTGACTTGATTCTTCGTGGTCTTGACTAGGTTTCTTCCTTTTTCAAACTAGATTATCACTTTGATCACCTCCACTATTCTGGAGTCCACTATGTGCACTATGTTGTCCTGGTTTTTCGTCATCCATCTTGTTGTAGGTAAGAACTCGACCTTCATCATTCATCTCTTGTAGCAGTTGAGTTATACAGGCTTGTGTCATGGCTAGGATTAGTTCCGTCAATTCTTCTTTATATAGATCTCTCCTTGACCAATCAACCGTGTAAGGCAAATCCTTTATCTTTTTGAATTCATCTATCAACATAGTATCATCCTCTGTGAACTGATCTGGAATCCTGAATACTCTGGAGGCTCTAAATAAATCCCCTGTGAGTCTTGAACATTAGAGTGTTCGAAAATCATCCTCATCCTTTACACTAGCCCAATGATCTTCCAACTACATGACATGCTTGTATTCCATGTTGTCTTTCTAGCAAACTTGAAAAGCATCAAAATTAAGCCTTTTGGTGCCATGAGTTTGTAAATGATATGCTTGAAGCTCTATCTCGGAATACTTAGCTACCGCTAATGATGGACACTCCATATTTTGTTCAAGGAGAAGTGGAAACTAAATCCCAGCTTTCTTTTTCAACTTTTGGAGCCTGATGAGTTCTAGGAGTTGCCTTGAAACTTCTAACATCACCATTCTGTTGGTTGGATATCTTGGTAACCTATATGGATAAGATGTGAAACCTTAGATTCTTATGTAAGTGTACCTTTCATGCTGAGTATACCAATGTCCATATGCTGCAATGAACTCCCTTGCTGCATTTGATAATCTTTTATGAAACTCTCCTCTTAATTTCTTCAATATAAACATAGCAAACGCATCATTGAACCCTGTATATTAATTGATATTCTTGAAATATAACTGAGGGTAACACTGATGCGACAAGTACTTATTAGGCCCAATTCCAACTTCTCCTCTCCTTGTCAAACCTGAGTAGACTTCATTCCTTGCTAGAAGGTACACCACATAAGAACTCATATAAAATGACTTAGTCTTAGAAAAAATGATGATCTACTCATGTATACTCTGACTGATGAGCCCAGCCCAATCAATCATTTTCCCTTTAAGAACCAATTTGATGAAGGAATACATCTAGGGTTGAAAGGTAGCGAATTGTAGCATTCCTGTCACTCTGTTGAGGAACATGATCAAGTATCTGATTTTAGGATGAAAATCTGACTTGTGAAACTATGGAGGATTATTCATATTGAACTTCATGGATGGATTGAACATCCAATCTCTCTTCATTTCTTGCAACTTCATCTTTGAATCAACATTATATTCTTGTTGACCTTGCTGTATAGAAATGCTGATCATCCTGTCCTTAGTTAGAATGTTGAAGGTCTCTCCAATTGCTTCCTTTTGCGAATAAGCTAATACTATTTCATCCTTGGCCACAATTTGTCTATTATTGATATCATATCTCTTAACACATTCAATGATCATCTCTGAACAAGGTAGAGCTAGTGGAAAACAAGTAGCTTCAATAGCTCCACTCCTTATGATGGCTCTAGCAAGACTACCTCCAGTGGGTTCCTCAAGGACAGACTTGATGTCTTCTAGGTTGCTGTTGCCCATGTTCGTGTCTCTGACATTTGTCCACCTTGAAACGAGCTTCGATTCTGGAACTTTTCTCTTAGCATCCATCCAAATCTTTGCTTGTCTCTCCTTCGAAGTCATTGCCATGATCCTACAAACTTGACATGAATAAGTAATTTTGAATATAAATGACTAACAACCTACTCTAGCTTCCTTAATGCATAGGATTTCTAATTTTATCCTTGTAATAATGAAGTTTTGCAAGAAAATATTATCATCTAAACTCAAGGACTGTATCATAAATTGACTTGTCTTCTTAATTTTTACTCACACTTAGACAATTTTCAATGCATCTACTGAAATAAAAAGGAAAATCAGATTAGTTGTGTTCAAATCAGACTTACCTTGAATTAATACCTTCAAAATTTGATCAAATTCTAGCTTAAATTGATAAAATCAGATTTGCACTTTATAAAATCACCTTATTTCTGCTCCTTGAAGACAAATCTGCTCCCTAATGATGAAAATGAAAGCAACAGAAGCTATAAATACAAAATTTGCTTTAAAATCTTGCCTAACTGCCTAGGTCGACCCTATTAAATGAGGTGAAAATCATTTAATTTCGTCTAATCTTATTCAATGTGGCTTGAATTTCAATGCAAGACTTGCTTTTTTTTTTTTTCCAGAAAATCATAAGGCAGAATGACTAAATGTTGCAATTTATTCCTTTAAAGGCATTGGATAAGGTCTTTAAAATCTCCTATAGGTTGGTACGTTGGTTGAAGATCAAAAGATCTTCCCTCTTGTTTGGCGGAGCATTAGTTAAGGATTTTAGAATCCTCCTCTATCTCATCTTGGCAGATTCGTTGGTACTCTTGAGATCCTCTAGCTTGAAATCCTTTATGTAACAATTCTAATCAAAATTCCTCCTCTTTAGATGGTGCGTTGGTTGAGGACTTTGAATTCCTCTTGATCTTCTAAAATTTACACTACATTTAGAACTTATCCTTCCACCTTGGCATGGCAGTTGACACTTATAAAATCCTCTAGATTTCCTTTTGCACATCGAATGAGGACTTCGAAATCTTCCTCACTAGATCCTAGCGCAGCGGTTCAAGGGTGAAGGATCCTCATATTTTCTTCCTTGATAAACCTTTACACCTCTTCCCCCTCATCAGTCTTGGCGTGGTAGTTAAGACTTTTGGAATCTTCTTGTTTAGCACGTTGATTAAGACTTTGATACCCCCTTGAAGATAGCGCGACGGTTCAACATATGGATTTCTTCTAGATTTGGCGCAGTAGTTAAGGTATTTGAAATCCTCTTGAAGATAGTGCAATGGTTGAGGGTTGAGGATAGTGCAATGGTTGGAGCTCTGTGCTTTGCCAACAAGTCATGAAACACAATCACTTCTCAAAAAACATTTACTTTATAAAAGATACTCCCTTACAATGCCTATATATCACAAATTACACTACCTTATCAAAGAATGCAATGCCAGCAAGTCATGAAACACAAACACTTCTCAAAAAACATTTAATTTACAATTGCCTATTGGCAAAACCGTTGCACGTTCATCTGTGCAACTGCTAGTATACTGTGAAAACACCACCTAAATTTAATAAATATAGATTTTTCTAAAGATTTAAAATGGGGTATACATTGTTGATCGTAGAAGTGTCTGGTGAGGTGGCAGACCTTTCGCGAGTAGGGATAGATATTCTTGGAGCGAGAATTCTTTTAGAGAAACCGTTTCTTGGCGGGCAAATGAGAGCTCATTCGCATAAACACAAGTAGTTTTGAGCTCATTCACATATACACAAGTAGTATCTTGGAAAGAAGAATGAGAGCTCATTTGCATAAACAAAAGTAGTTTTGAGATCATTCACAGATACACAAGTAGTACTTTGGAAAGAAGAAAAAAAACAATCTTGGAGGAGGTGGTGGGAATACGCAGAGATAATACTCACTCTTACGTATGCACATTGTACAGCTGGGTAGAAGATTCGATGACAGAGACCAGTAGGAAAAGCTAAGAAAGGATAAAACTTTAGTGCCGTCTTCCCACCTTCATCAGGAGAAGAAAATCTAAGCGGTAAGAGTTTATTGCTTTCAGACCTTAACAAAAATCAGTCCAGATACGGGACACTGATTATTATAAGGTCTTAAAAATCTCATGTGTACTTCATTGCTAAACTCTTAAAACTTAATAAGTCGGTCTATTCCTTCAATCTTTGCTTGCGAACATATTAAGACATGCTGTTCTTTAGAATTATGAAAGAAAGGTTTATCTATATAATATAAAACCTTCGAGAGGATGAAGGAACCAGTTGTGATATACCAGACTTTCCTTTCTTTCTCGAGCTCACTGCTACAAAATCGTTTATGCTAACCTCTCATCCATACTCCGTGGTCTTTTGCACATTGTTGCTCTGTATCTATCATAGACATTTGTTTTCCTTTAAGCTTGGTGTCGTTTCCCCGAGCACACTCAGTATATATGTAACTGGTTCTGAAGCCGGCTTACATGGCCATTCGCATGTAAATTTTAAAGCCCAATACCAAATGTAGCTTCCTACATATAACTCTCCGTTAATATACTTAAATATTTTTCCATTATCCTTCACCCATTTCTTGTTTAAAAACAAGTCTATAATTGATATTAAAGAAACTAGCAATTTTATTCATAGATTGGAGCGAGTTGAATATTATCAAAGACTTTGGTTACTAATTTAGGTGAGTTGATAGACGATCCAAGATAAATTTTGTTCTATTTTTAAACTTATACCTGATGATCATTCACAAACAACTTCAACCAAATGTGCCATCATAAGCAAGAAATGAAAAGTCTTAGCTTTATCATTAAAGCATATCTTCATGCATCTCATTTTCCCCCAACTCTTATGGATCCTGCACTATGTTCATATTTTGACTTTTTTGTTCTCAAGTTTGAAATCTATCAGCTAGATCTTCCACTAACTAGGTAGCCATGGACAACTTCCATGTCAAAGCAAAAGTAGCATCCATTTTCCATGTGGTAACCTCATTCAAATTGAAATATATTTGAGAATACAGGGTGAAGGCATCATTACTTAATGTTTGAGTTCCATTGATTTTGGGTCTATCCTCATCCTGACAGCAATAGAATATGTATAACACCTTCAAAGAATGGTATTTCGTGTTGCAATCACAACAAATTATTTGCGCCAGAATAAACTCTATAATCAATACAAACAAATCTCAAAGTGTAAAACCTAAAATTGCTTTAAATTTTACCAAATGCAATGCTTTTTGTTGTTGGTTTCTTGGCCACCCTTGTCCTGTTTGGATTTGGCCCATTGTACTACATGCAGGTTTATTTTAGTTTTTTTATATTTTTTTTTCCTACCCATGTGCATTTGGATCTTATACACGGGTCTTGTTTGGAACAAGAAATCTTGGAGGTGCTGACCTTAAATCAAGGAGAAGCTGAAACACATTTTCTTTTAATATGCATGCTGTATAAGGATTAGGCACAATCATACAGATCGCAATTGCATTTTAAATCAAGACAACCAAACAGAGGTTGGGTAATTTATTTATTTTTTATAGAGGAGTGAAGTTTTGCAAAGTTTGTATGGCCAAAGCGTTAGGCTGCCAGATCTTCAACTCCTCATTTTATAACAAAAATACAAAATTTAGGCAAGCCTAATAACATGCACGTCACAGTCAGTTCAAGATGCTATAGAATAAACTGACATATCAGTGGCCAAAATATCAGCTTCTAAAAGCCTAATTAGAAGAAAAACATTAATAAAAAGCTTTTAGTCTGGGCTGCAGAAGAACACATTCTTAAAGAGTCACTTTTCAATCCTCTTGAACTTTTAAGGCCTTGTAGATTTGATTTGGAGGCAGTCTTCAGGTGGAGGAGCAGGAGGAGGAGGGTCAGCATGAGCAGTAGTATCATTCTTATCTTGAGTCTATTTGAAAGCCACTAAGTTAGGCAGATCTGTTCCCCTTAGATAGTCTTCGGTTGGTGGTGCCAACAGTTGATTCTTGAAATTTCTCTTAAATGCCACTGGATACCTTTTCAGTGATTGATACCCCTTCATTGACTAACTGTGTACCCTCACAAATATGGATACTCTTCTGGAGAATCTCTTTGGCACTCAAACATATTCTGCACATGCATGTGAGGACTCCTATTCCCATCAAAAAGGCTTAGTTTTGGGTTTCTAGGTGGTCTACACAGTGGTAAATTTGTATAAAGAGAAACAACAAGATATGCATTGTCAATATTGTATGGCCACTCATTCGTGGTACTCCTGTTCACCCTTTCAACCTATCGTAGCTCTTAAATGTCCTGGTAATCCTGATTGTCAATTATCACATTAGGTGTGAATTCTTGCTTGTTTATCCTCAAATTTGTCAACCTTCCTACACCCAACACTCTTTCAAGTACTTATGTGGAAATAGCAACAACCTTCATTTCAATCCCTTTTCCTCTGGAAGGTGTCATGTACTCAGGAAGTTGGTTCCATCTGAGGATTCAGATGAACGGACAGTATTAACAAGGTCCCTGTTCTGCAAATTCTCAGCTCTTTTATCACCTTCCTGTCATATGTGATGTTCTATCTTTTCTGGCACCAATGCATTCAATGCCTCTTCTTTTTCTGCAGAAGGCAAACTGACCGGAACATTATCACTGTCCTCTATCAAAGGGTGATGATGAAGATCTTGGAACCCTAGCAACCAATTTGTTATATAATATATTTCCCCATGTTGGGGAGTTTCCTGTTCTGAGGAGCTTCCTTAAGTCCTGCTGCTGCATAGTCAACTCCATGGCCCTGCAAAAACATGGGGTAGGGAATGATTCCACCAGTGATGTCAGTAGGTTCCGTGCACTTGTTTTGAAACACATACTTATTCCATTTTCTCCTAAAAAAGCCAAAAGGACATTTGTAGAGACAACTAACCATAGAGTATCGAAAGAATAAGATTGTTGCTGTTTAACATCAGTAAGGGAGCCAGTCCAAATATCAATCCATGTGATTTTTCTTTTATATAATACGTCCTATCCTTTTAGCACAGATTCCGAGCAAGTCTAGCATTGTGAAAATCAAAGAAGAAATATTTTATATTTTTTGCATTACTACATACTAGATAGTTTTGAACTTGTATTCCAGACTTTTTCAAGTTCTCTGATACAGCTAGCTTGTTCTTCATTATTATTCATCTAGAGCATTTTTTTAAAGTAAGTTTAAAATAACCACTTATCTTAAAAGAGAAAAGATTCATCAAATATTATTATTCTACGAAGCAAAAGATGAGATTTTTGAAGGTGACTATTATGAAAAAATATAAATAATCTCCTACAATGTTAATGTTTTTCTGTTAAAACCTGGCCTCCATACTCGCAGAAGTTGGATTCGCTGAAATTGAGATCCAAGGGACCAAGGAGTTGCTTTACATCTCATCAAAAGTAAAATATACACCATGACAAATGTTGTAAAGCCTTGCGGAAAGGCAGGTTGGTCCCCAATTATTGATGAGCTTGTGCACCTTATCAGATTAATATATATTTGTATACTACTCCGGGCTATTATAATGCTTGAACAATATATTGCATTAAATGCAACCCAGGAAGCTGGATTATAATGGCAGATGACCTGGTTTCTGCTGTCAACCCTGAATAGCATGGGATGTTAATGGACATTGAATATGAAAGGGATAATTGAACACGTTTTCTACATTGGTGTCCAAGAGATTGTTACAGTCGATTAGGTTGAAAAAGGATGGAGAAAACTGCATATAATATCATAGTTACAAAATTTACCGATTTTAATTTTATTCCAATTAATTGCACTCACCTCCTTAATGATTTGATCTTATAAAAATTTGTGATTTTTTTATTTAATCACTTATAATGTGTTTAATTTTCCTATTTTGCAAAAGGTGTGCATTGAAAAATGAGAGCATCTACAAATTTACTTCAACAACATACAAAATTTGACAAGTAACATATTACACCTATTTTGTTTTTATATTTCTAGTATGTTTTTATATTGTTCATAAGAAAAGAGTGAACCAAAAAAATCATTGCATACTATCATAGATATAGAAAGTTATGAATCAATGAAAACAAATGAAGAACAAACAATAGATGTAGTATTGAAAGGATAAGTCCATTTGTATACAACATAGGGGATTGTCTTTTTGAGTCTTTGCAATATTTGTTAGATATGCACTTCACTTCCGTAGAATTGCAAAATGGTATGATTGATTATTTTCTTAATTGTCTAGCAAAAAGGACCGTAACACTTTGTTTTCATATAGACATGAGCTAGACCCTGAAACATTGAGTGAATTGCATTAAATTACTGATGTTAATACATACTTACAACGTATGTGCCTATCTGCGGTTAAAAAACCATATTGTAAAGAGTATGGCCTTTGGGGTGACTTATTTTGTATTAAATGGATAGCAAAGTGGTTAGATATCCAAATATGTATTTGGTCATCAACTAGAAAAGTGAAGTACTTGCATTTCAATGAAAATTCAAAAAGTACTACATATTTTATTTTGTTCCATGACGAAGACCATTTGAATGGACATTTTGAACCACTTGTTTCCAAAGAAAGAAAACCACTGGAACAACGTATTAACCAATCTAATGACTCAAAAACAACTAGTAACTTGAGAAAACAAATTGTTGAGGATAAGTCAATAGATTCAATGTCCAAGTTCTGTCAATATGCATTATCAATACAAAATTTTGCATTGGATAATATCATAGATGTAGAGAACTATGGCTCAAGAAACACACATATAGATATCTCAATTGACATAGTATTGGAAGACAATAACCTATTTAGAATAAGCCCCTTTGTATACAATATAGGTGATTGTCTTTTTGACTCATTACAACTACTCTTTACATATGCGATACACATTTGTTGAACTAAGAAATGGAGTAGTTGATCATTTTCTAAATTGTCTAGTAATCGATGATCTTGATGCTTTGTTTTCACTTCAAAATGAGCTAGACTTGCACACGCTATTGAAAATGCATGGCGTTCATGATGTTAGTACATATCTACAATGCATGTGACTATCTACAATTCCAAAGCCAAATTGTAATGAGTATGGCCTTTGGGGAGACTTGTTTTGTATTAAATGGTTGTCCAAGTGGTTAGATATTTAGATATGTATTTGGTCTTTAACAAGAAAAACAAAGTACTTGTGTTTCAATGAAAATTCACTAAGTACACCATATTCTATTATGTTCCATGATCAGGATCATAAAAATGCACATTTTGAACCACTTGTGAGCAAAAAAATAAAGACACCTAAACAACAAGCTCACCAATCTAAACATTCTAGAGAAAATATATATTCCCCAAAGAAATAGTATTGCAAGTTTGATGCAAAATGAATATGACTGCCAATGTCTTAGATGCTACATGGCTCAATCCTTTTGCAATGCAATGTTAAATGGAGACAACATAGCAAATGAATGCCTTGAAACATGCTTAAAATCTAATTTGAAAATTAGTTGTGGTGTCACAAACTGGAAAACATTTATTTTAAAAGTTGGAGATCCATTTCAACAAAGTGAAATTGAAGGATATGATTTTTGTTTTGAATGGCTATCATACATTTTGCACATAAAAATTGAAGTTTTCTAAGAAAATAGTACGATGCCTACCAAAGTATATTGCAAATGTGTACAACCAACGAAAGTATACAATGTCATATGTAACAAAGTCAATGACATGCATACACATTATAAGCTAGGTGAAGTGGAGATAATAATGATAAGTGACATTTATCCTGCATAGCCACAAAAAAACAATAATGAGAAGCAAACAAAAGCGTAGTATGCATAAATTAAAAAATCCATTCGAAATAGTAAACAAGTAAAAACTTGCAACTCTACACATCTCACAAAGGGGTCCAACACTATTCTCCATAACTCACTTCATAAACTAAAACAAGAGATATGCAAAAAACCTAAACAAAAGATTAATATGCACAAATTGAAAGAATCCATTCCAAATAGTAAACAAGTAAAAACTTGCAACTCTACACATCTCACAAAGGTGATTAGCACTATTTTCCATAACTCACTTTGTAAAGTAAAACAAGAGATACACAAAAGCCATAAAATCTGAAACATACAACAAGGTGGAAGAAAAAAATACCAGTAGAATCTTACATGACAAAAATCAAAGACACACCTAAACATGTGTGTGCAATTTGTAGGCAATTGCATTTCAAAAAGAATATTATAAATCTAAGTCAACAAACAATGGAAACATATGGGCTAGTTTTATTAAGGACACAAGAATTTTATGGAAACAAAACATGCAATTTTTGTAACTATTGTCAATCAGGATTGCACCCTAGCCAAGTTAAACTTAACTATCCTGCTGAAACATGGAAATAATTTCAGGTTGTAGGTGACCTATAGTGAGACTGAATCTCTAGAGTGGGTTGGTTCCCTTGGTGGATCACCTAATCTAAATGACTTTCTAAGGAAAGGGTTTAGAAAGATAACTGCAAATGAAATTCTAAAACCTAAGGATGATTCACCAAAATTTTAAATTGATTTTGATAATTTTACTCACAAACAATTTCTCAAAAACTTTAACCCTCACAATCTCACTTGAAACATACAACTCAACAATAATTTGTATGAAGGCTCAAACTAAACATAATCAAACAACCTAAATTATATGAAATTTTACACACAAACTTACAATAACAAGACACAAAAGGATTTAATATTTTGAACCACAATGACATCAAATTGATACTATAAACATGAGACAAAATAGGGGAAGGAAAGCTCTGCTGGTTTATTAAAACTAAAGGAGTATGCCAAATCAAAATCTAAGTACAAAAGTGTTTACAAAGCTCTCTGCAAATGAACAAGAGAGAAAGAAACAATATTTAGAATTGAGAAAAACTGAGTTGTCTTCCCCTATATATAGCCAAAAGGCTTTCTAAAAACCCAACCAACTATCTTACCCAAAAGAAGAAACTAAAATCCCATTTTTGAGCAAGGGAAAAAGGCCACAAAAATACGGCCTAAAATTGATCCAAACTAAGCAATAAAAGGTGGATATTGTTGAAAACAAGGCAGATAACTGAGAAGTGGGGGGGTGAATCAGTTATCTCAAGCTTTCCTTAATTTTCTTTTCGTTAGCTATCTCAATATTCAGTGTTATATCAAAACATGAACGCATATGTAATAATGAGAGCAGAAATAAAATTAACACACATAACACAAGGATTTTTATGTGGAAACCTTCTTAAGGGAAAAACCACAGGGTGACTAACCCAAGATTGTATTCTCTGTTAAAAGAATAAAGGAGTACAAAATGGCACTTGCCAATTAGGGCTCACTACCTGAGCACACTACTCATAAGAGCCACACTGCCTACAAAAGACTCACTGTCTACAGAACTTACAAAAGATAATCAAGTGTTTGAACTAATGAGAAGCATCTACATATGTAAGAGTTCAGTTTTGGTTACGCACAATATACTAATCTGATGCACTTCATTCTTCCTCTGTTCAATGTTGTTGTTCAATCACATACCAGACTTGAATTGCTGTTCTCACACTTATCCCTACTTTTCTTCTCACCTTATTACTTTACGCCTTCACCACATACCCTTACATACTAGAATCCATCTAGTATATATATCCGCATCAAGGATTTCATCAACTTTGTATTCAGCAACATAACACTCAAGATATTTGCAAGTTATTAATTTATCGACTGAATCCATGCTTGATTTGTGATGTGCATCAAAAGATTAAGCATAGAAATCATTAATCATGTCGGCCAACAATGTATAATCCCAAAAATTACTTGATCAAGACCTTTTACACATCTGGATTCAAGTCTGATACTCTATCGGTCAATTCTTCCTCTGTCTAATTGGAACCCAACACTCAGATGCTCATATCTTTTTCATTCTTTATCACTAGAGGCTAAATCTCTGGAATACAGTAGTCATGATACCCCTCTTGACTTTATCTAAGTCCACAACTTACTAAGTTACACCATTTGAGAGATCTGAACCTGATTGTCAGACCTTGTTACATACTATGTTCTTGTTCACCAGACAAAAACAATCTTCAATCTGACTTCTGGTATAGGCATACTATGTACTACAGATGTGTGGGATAGACTTTGTTGCCATGAATGACAACATTTATGAAGCCACACAGTGACTCTTGCCAACAATCTCCCCCTTTGGCATTGATGGCAAAACTAAGTGTAAAATGGCTAAGTGTCACAATAACTCCCCCTTGGCTGATGCTCTATCTTTTGCATTGTTATACAGAACTCCCCCTTAGCTGGATTCCACATTTTTCACTACTCTTCACTCCCCCTTGGACATCAATGGCAAAGGGTGGAATCCACATAACAAAATTTTGTAAAAACTATTCTATACATGGCCGCATAAGTATATATAATTGATATGTTATACTTACATATACTTAAGTATATTCACAAAAGTAGTCTTCAGTTGTACAAACTTTGTGGCCCAACTCTATTTCATCCTATCCAAAATGGAGATGTGACCACTCAACAAAAATGCATATGCTTCTGCCCTTCTTAAATCAAATTTATCACTGGTCTGGGTTGTGGTCTGAGCATCTGTCAATGCCTCAAGCATTGCCTCTAGCTTAGGGATAATTATCCCTCTGAGTTCACCCATTCTATCCATTTTGTTCTTGTTTTCTTTGCCCAATCTCTTTATTTCATTTATTATAACAATAGCCTAGCATTCTTGATTCATTAAAGAGGAGGAAAGAGGCTCAAAATTCTGAACTAGGCTTGATAGTTTTTCTTCTTGTTCTTTTACTTTCTCCTCAATATCTTTTGTCACTTTAGGCCAAGTCAGACAAAATTTGAATAGGTCCCCACCATCTTTGAGAGTATTTTTGAGGGTCTTTACTCCAATATCTAGAGTCCTCCTATCATTTGCAGTAAGTCCTTGCACCTCAGTGAATCTTTTCCCCAAAAACTCCTTCCAGACCTTTGCTTCTGTTGATTTCTCTAGAGATTCGAAATGAGTGTTAACAGAATTTACTAAGTTTCTCAAGTTACCGGATGGTGAGGCCAAAGGATCCTTTTGATAAGATGACATGATCTTCTCCAGCATCCCAGATGCAATCTCCAACAGTTCATAGTCCTCCATGTGAGATTTTAAGAGTTTTTCTTTTGCTTTGGCTTGAGCAAAAGCTGCTATTTTCATTGTCTGAACCGAGGAGAGAGAGTCAAACTTTAGTGGTCCTTGAAATAGTTCAGGTTCATCTAACTCCATCATTTCTCTATCTAAGAAGTTCTTCACTATCTCTGCAGTGTCTCTTGCTAGAGATTGAGACTTCTTTGAAATATTAGAAGAGTCATCATTAGTCTTTCCTACTTGTTCTTCTTCTTGAATCTTCTTCTCCTCTCTTCTAGCTTCTCCTTTAGCTTTAGAGTCTGGAATGTTTGTCATAGCTATAGTGAGATCTAGAGGAGAGATGTCACCTATGTTTACTACTTCCAGAATAGAGGAATCTAAGTCCTCAGACTTCTCTTCATCTATTTTCTTTGATCCTTTTACTTCCTTGTCAGAAGATTCTTCATTGATTACATTTAATCCTTTAACATCCATGGTAGAAGGTTCTTCATTTGTTTCCTCTACAATAGGAAGATTGAATCTTTTTAAAGCATTCCAGAGGATATCTTTTGTTTCACTTGCTACTTGGTTAGTTTCTCCAGGCATTAGTTTATTCATTCTCGCCTTACTTCAGAACTCATCCTTATAGTCCTTGAAAACCATGTCCATTTGTTTTGGAGTGAAAGAAGGGTAAAGTTGAATCATTATTTGCTCCCAGATTTCTAAGTCTTTAATCATTGCATTCTCTTTTCTTAGCTCAAGTACCTTTTCTAGGCTCTTAGGAATAAATGATATAATTTCAATGAAAGCTTTATTGGAAATGTTCAAGTACTTGAGAGTAGCTTCTTCTCGAATTCTCTTGTCACTATCACTCTATGCATCATAGAACTCAGTCACCAGCTACAGGTTCCCATCCATAGTAACTACCTTGATGATGTCATCAATGGAAAGAGTGGGCTTTTCAACAAATTCCACTGCCTTCTCTTCCTCATTTTTGCTAGTAGAGAACTTTCTAGATGTTCTCTTCTTCTTCATTTTCTTGATTTCTTCATCTAATTATGTTTCTTCATCATCCTTATGGCCTGTATATGTTCTTGAGGCTTTGGTCTTCATTCTATTTTCACTTTTTCTAGATGGCTTGACTGCTGGTTTAGTAGCCTTTTGAGCTTTTAGGAGTGACAGGCACAGAGCTCTTAGAAGATCTAGTCTGGGAGGAGGCTTGCACCGGAACGTTTCGTTTCTTTGCTTCTTATTTCTTTTTCTTAGCCTTCTCCATTTTCTCTCTATTTGTATCTACAACCTCCTTTGATAGGCCAAATCTTTTGGCAATTTGTTCAACTTCCCTTCTTAATTTCGTCTTCATCTCCAGCTGTCTTAACTCAACATGTATTTTTATACTTTGTTCTTCAAAGGCGCCAAACCTTTTTGCTTCGGTGTCCTTAGGCTAGCTCAGTAGGTGTTGAATATGCAACTCCAAGATCTTTTCATTGACCTCATATTCCATAGGCATTATCCATATAGTTCTTGGCTCAACTGCCTCCATTAGGCATTGATTAGTGTCAACCATGAAGCAAACTGTGTCCTTGCATTTCTCAACTACAGACTGTGCTAATCTCTCTCTGGCTTGCATCATGCTTTGGAAGTTCTTAAAGTACCCCCAGAGGGTTGTGTTTTGGGCTTGAGCATCACCAAGTCCATACATGTAATCTCTAATCTGAATTGCAACCAGTTTATCATTTTCCCAGACCCAACCAATTGATCCATGTAGTTCATTCATATAATAGAAGAACAGACATAGTATTAGACTTCCATATTTAAAGAAATTTTCTTATCCTTTTTTATCTTCTACAAGTTCTCCAATAGCTGATTTAGAAGAATCTCACATAGATCATAATCTACATCTTCCCTCAACATTTGATATGCTGCATAGATAGTTATGCTAGACTCTGAATTCTCCCTTCTCAAGTGATAGATTTTGTAGCCGATTATCATTGAGGCAAACTTGACATCTAGATCTGTGATGTCATCTATGGTCATTGCTCTTTTGTCAAATTTAGATCTGGTGGCTTTAGTTACTATTTGGTTCTTCATAGATTTAAGTGCAGGTGACCCACCAGATGAATGCAGTTTGGTCACTGCCCTAATGGCATCTTTAGTTATCTTGAAGGGCCTCATTAGCCACATAAAATTTTCATGCATCCTGCTTAGAACATACTGGACCCAATCATCTTCTGCAAAACATGGAAAATGTATGCAATGTCTGAAGTGTTTGTCCCGGATGGCCTTAAATTCAGGTTTGAGTTCAAAATTCTTGTCTATTAGTTGTTTGTGATAAATTTCCATCAATTTTGAGTCTCCAAATTCTTCAATGTTGGCATGGATATAAACCCTAACATTTTCTACATGCAATACTCCGTGTGAAATGCTAGAAAATGTGCCCAAAGGATCAACTTCTAGAGATTTGTAAGGGTGTTTCTTGAATTTAGGTCATGGCCTATCAGAGATATTACCATTGGAGTAGCCATTTTGCAAGAGATTTAGAGAGAGATTTTTAGAATGGAAGTACCTTTTCATGCTTTAGGGTTTGAAGCAGGAGCCCAAACAAATTGCTGGTTGAATTTATTTTTCAGTTGATCTTGAGTGAATTGTAGAATTGTTTTTGCAGAGCTCTTCTTTTCTTGTTTGTGAGTGCAAGTGTGTAAATAATGAGTAAAAGAATTAGTTTATCCTTGTGCAAACCCTAATTTTCTTTTGTAATAAATGCAAAACTTAAGTTATCTGGTTGCCCCATTTTAAGATAAATCTTCTTGAATCATTATGCCAAACTTAGAATCATTGTTAGTGAGGATTGACAACGTATCTTCTTTTCTTCAATCATGCCATGGGTACACAAATCAAAGCATTTTAATTATGAATCATACTGGATCTGTCTACAAAATTATGCTTTACCATATAGCTGTCAGAACCGGATTAACTTGAGTGGTTATAAATCTTGAAAAACTCCAAGTACATCTTTCACATTTTGATTAAAGGTTATTTGGAGGTTTTTCTGAGAACCCTTTAATCTGCAACGTCAGATGTTTACTCAATAGGCACTAGTTAATTGGCTGGGGGAAATTATTTTTCTCTATGACTCCCCCTAAGCTAGAGCTCCCCTTTTTAGTTTCTGGAAGGAATATCAGCACCGGATTCTGATGCAGATCCATCCCCAATACTTTATGTACTCTTCATTACGCAAATCTTGCTCATTTCCTTTTGAACTTCATCTGCATTCACTTTACTTTTTCCCTTATCTTGTTTCTGATCATGTTCCATCAGACCTTTTCTATCCTAATTTCTGCTTCTATAGAAGTTGGCAATATGACCGTATCTATTGCAATTGTAACATTTAACATTTCTTTGCTTATTTCATTGATATCCTCTTGATTTGCATTGATTAGCCATATGTCCCATTCTATTGCATGCAAAGCATCTACCATTGAATGAATTATTTATTTGCATATTTCTACATTCATGAGATTTGTGACCATACCTTTTACACTTAAAACATTGTCTGGAGAAGGATGGATTATTCTGATTCATTCTTCTCCTGCACTGAGTTGTTTTATGACTGAAATTGTTGCAATCGAAACAGTATCCATTGAAGGATGGATATCTTTGGGCATTTGGTTGCCTTATCGAAGGTCTTCTAGGCCTATTTCTATGATTTCTTGATCCAAAGTTCTTCTGACTGAATCCAGAGCTTTTACCTTTCTCATATCCCAAGCCACGCTTATCATCTACCCTCTTTTGGATTTCAAGAAGAACTTCAAGTTGGGCTGAGCTTATCTTGAATTTTTCTTTGTATTCATTTGTAGTTTGAAGATCTTGTTTAAGAGTGTCTATCTGATTCTCAAGTTGTTCTTCATTGTCTCTAGCTTCTTCAAGATCAAATTCAAGATGCCTGATTATTCTGTCCATTTTGTGGTAGTCCTTTGTCTTCTCCTTTAGGGATTGTTTTAGATTATCTTCAATCTTTCCATTTTCTTCAATTTTTTAGGTGAATTTCATAACCCCTGATTCCATTTCATGCCTTACCATAATGAATTCTTTTGACAACTTCTCAGATAACTTATTTTTCTCTTTCAGATCTTCATTAGTATCATTGACTTCACTCTAATTGGCTATTTTTTGAAGTAGTTCCTTTCTCTTTTTCATAGAAATACTAAGTTTTTCTTTTATCTCATTCATGAATTCATCAGCTTGTTTAAGTCTTTCTCTCAAATTATTGACTTCAGAGTGGGATTGATCAAGATCATCTAAGGTAGACTGAAGTTGTTCCTTCATACCATATGCATCCATTGAGATTCCTAGATCTTCCTCAAGCTGATAGGCTTTGTTCAAAGGAACCTTGCTCTGATACAAATTGTTGAAAACAAGGTAGATAACTAAGAGGGGGGTGGTGAATCAGTTATCTCAAACCTTAATTTTCTTTTCTTTAGTTATCTCAATATTCAGTGTTATATCAAAACATGAAAGCATATGTAATCATGAGAGCAGAAATAAAATTAACACACATAACACAAGGATTTTTACGTGGAAACCTTGTTAAGGGAAAAACCACGGGGTGACTAACCCAAGATTGTATTCTCTATTAAAAGGCTAAAGGAGTACAAAATGGCACTTTCCAATTAGCGCTCACTGCCCGAGCACATAACTCACAAGAGACACACTGCCTACAAGAGACTCACTGTCTACAAAGCTTACAGAAGATAATCAAGTGTTTGAACTGATGAGAAGCATTTACATATGCAAGAGTTTAGTTCCAGTTAGGCACAATATACTGATCTGATGCACTTCATTCTTCCTCTGTTTAATGTTGTTGTTGAGTCACATACTAGACTTGAATTGCTATTCTCACACTTATCCCTACTTTTCTTCTCACCTAATTACTTTACACCTTCACCACACACCCTTACATATTGGAATCCATTTGGTATATATATCTGCATCAAGGATTTCATGAACTTTCTAGTCAGCAACAAGAACACTCAAGATATTTGCAAGTTATTGATCTGTCGGTTGAATCCATGCTTGATTTGTGATGTGCATCAAAAACTTAAGCATAGAAATCATTAATCATGTTGGCCAAAAATGTATAATCCCACAAATTGCTTGATCGAGACCTTGACACATCTAGATTCAAGTCTGATACTCTACCAATCAATTCTTCCTCTATCTGCTCTGTCTAATTTGAACCCAACACTCAATTGCTCATATCCTTTTCATGCTTTATCACTGGAGGCTAAATCTCTGGAATATAGTAGTCATGATACCACTCTTGGCTTGTCCGAGTCTGTAACTTACTGAGTTACACCATCTGAGAGATCTGGACCTGATTGTTAGACCTTGTTACATACTATGTTCTTGTTCACTGGACCAAAACAATCTTCAATCTGACTTCTAGTATAGGCATACTATGTATTGCGGATGTGTGGGATAGACTTTGTTGCCATCAATGACAACACTTATGAAGCCACACAGTGTCTCTTTCTACTAGATACTTTCCTTCCCAAGTGCCCCCCCTAAAAAGACTCAAAAATTAGTCTCCATTTAGATTGCCCAATTTTTTCCAATTTCAGCCAAAGGAACTCAACCTCAGAAAAGAAAGATTTTTCTATATTTTCTTTTCTCTAACTGCATTTTAATAACAATTATTAAAGCAATTTATAAGGATATTTCTTTTAATAATGTTTTACAATGATTTTGCAATTTCAATATTATCGAAAATACAAAAGAAAAATTGATTTGGCTTGATTTGATTTTCACAAGATACAAGGCAAGTATGGTTTTGATAAAAAAAATTTACCAAGTATCAAGTACTTCTCTATTTGGGAATTTTTATTTTCTATACAAATCACAAAATGTTCTAAGGCATATTGAAGGTCTATTTTTTCCCCAAGGTTGTAAAATAATTCAAAGGTATAAAGCCTAGGACTATATGCAAAGGTAAATATAATACCATGAAGGTATTAGTGGGCATTTGACTTTTTAAAAGGATGTGATAAAAACCACATTTGAATTAGGGAAATCATGAGCCCTAAAAAAAAAACCAACCCTAAATTTTTGGCCTCATTTTGCACTTGACTTTTGGAGAAGTTTGGCTCTGCCTGGCCACCACCATTGCTAGGGTTTGAAGCTTGAACTCTTCATTTTCCTTCTATTTCAAAGCATTTTTTAAAAGACTCTTACAAGAGATTACAAGGTAAATCTTTCTCTATCACAAAACATGACATTGATCTACATTTTGAAGCATTAATTAGCCTTTTTAGCTATGGCCAAGATTCTTTTCTGATGTATTTCATTTTTGGTCTCTTCCTATTGAATCACTCCTCTATATTCGAGGCCACCATAAAAGTACTTTCTAAAGTTTATATGAGCTTTTGGAAGTAGATTTTATATTGCAAAATGTCTAAACTCCTCTAGGCCACAAGGTGAACATTTCTTTGATCTCTTATTTTGGAAATCTTGTTTATTTGAGAAGAAAAAACCTTCTTCCATCTTTGGTATTTGGGACTTTTATGGCCACGGCTTGGGCGTATTGATAACATTTCTAGGTATTTCTTTATGCTAGGAAAACTCGAGGGTTTCTTTTATTTATGTTCTTGATTCCTCCATTTCTTCATGGAAACCCTTATGGGTTTAGATTTTATCTACAAAAAGAAACACAACCACCTAGGTTGTAACTATAAAAACCATACTTAACTTGTATTCTAAAGATCTCTCCTACTTGAAAACATGGCTGGACACATAGCAATGGTCTTGTTTATCAATCCTTTCCCTACCGCATACAACCCCCTCAAGTTGCAGATCTTCAATATGTAGATTTACATTCTCTAGAACACTTTACACAGAAGAATTTTCACTCTTACTATAGACCACCATCCTATCACTGTATAGGAACACTTGGAACACTTGAATGCTTACCAGTTTCACTTTATTGCTATCTATTAGTTGCCTTGCGACTATGCACCTTAAATACTTTCTCACTCTTCTAATCTTGAGGAAAATGCATGAATGTTGTCTTATCATTTGTTGACTATTTGTTATTGTTCATCATTGTGATGTGGGATCTTTGCAAACAACATCCTATCTATCGTCATGTCTTCAGTCTTCAAATGCTTTGAATGTCATACCACCATGTTTTGATGATGTCTTCATATTGAACCTGCATGAAGAGGACCATATCTTAAGTTATTAGCAGGATAGGGTTTATACATTTAATTATCTTTCATTCACTATTTATCAGTGCCTTATCTCCACTATCTCAAACTTCTTCTTTTTATATTCACATATGTTGATGGGCTTGTATGTGTAAATTCAAATTAAACTTATAATCCCTGACTTGGATATTTTATGAAAGTTGGATATTTATATTGCAGACTTAACTTATTACTTTCTTTTGTATTTCAGATACAATTTCCACTTCTCATACACTTCCAATTTTTGTGTCAATCCATGGTATTGCAGGGCAAAGACATTGATATAAATATGTGAGTAATGGTAGGAGTCACATCTGTGATAGACGTGACTCCTAAAGGAGTCACGCCTATCACAGGCGTGACTTTATCACCATTTATATTGTAATCGGTTTCACCAATTTTAACAGTTACTAATCACTGTTTAGAATGCAAAAGATGTTTATGCTTTGGTAATATATCATTCGATCATGCTATATTGATATTTATCTTAACATACCTTATATATTAAGTATGAATATATAAGTAATATTTAATATTACTTATATATTCATATTTATTATGATCAAATATATATGTTATCTGATCGAAGCTACAAACAACTCAACACTCCCTCTTAGCTCGGGAAGATAACAATATCACAGTAATCTCTGTGAATATCAATTATCTGATTTGTAATGAATCACTCAAAGTAATTTAATATCACATAACTCATGATATATAGTATCACCTATCTTGTGATACGTAGCATCACCTACCTCATGATACTAAGGGATATACTATACTCGAGAACATTACATTCTCCTTATATATATCCCAGTTATGGTATGTGCACTGACATTAAGTCACATAATTTCTACCATAACTTAATCATGATAACTCCATGATTCATACCAATATCAAGTCACATGATATCAGTCTAATGAACATTATAAGATCGTCACCTTATAATGTTAGGTATAAGTGTAGATTATCCAGAAAATCGTCACCTTTTGGAAATAAACATAGAATCGGTAGACCCATAATGTTATAGAGTCACACATATGACACAAGATGTTTACACATTAAACATCTTTAATTTATTAGTACAAATCAATTAGAATTTTACATTTCAATCATACCAAGATTTTTTCTGAAGTATTCAACTTTCACCATGAGGAGTGGTTTAGTAAGAATATCAGTAGTTTGATCTCCTATATGGATATACTCCAATTGAATCACATTCCTTTCCACCATATCACGTACATAGTGATGAGGAATCTCAATATGTTTAGATCTATCATGGAATACTGGATTCACGGATAGCTTAATATGGCTTTGATTGTCGCAGTGGATGATAGTTGGTTTCAGAGGTTTACCAAATAATCCCACAAGCAATTTTCTAAGCCATACTGCCTCTCTGGAAGCCATAGAAGCTACAATATATTTGGCTTTTGTAGAGCTCTGAGCAACTGAAGACTATTTTCTGCTGATCCATGATATCATTGCTGACCCTAAACTAAAACAACATCGGGAGGTGCTCTTCCGATTTGTTACACTTCAAACCCAATCTGAATCTGTGAATCCATGTAGATCTAAGTCAACCTTTTCATATTTTAAGCCATAATTTAGAGTACCTTGAAGGTATCTCATTATATGCTTCACAACCACAAGATGTATCTCCTTGGACTCAAGCATAAACTGACTTAAAGCATTTACAATATAGTAGACATCAGGTCTGGTATTGACCAAATACATCAAGGATCCAATTATCTATCTGTACAGAGTGGGATCTGCCAACGGAGAATCTGCTACTACTTCCTTCAATTTATGAAGATTTGTTTCCATGGGGGAAGACATAGGTCTACATTCCATCATACCAAACCTTTTTAATATATCAATTTTGTACTTCTCTTAGTTTAGAATAATACAGTCTAATTTCTGCCATACTTCCAGTCCAAGGAAGTAGTGTAATAGACCTAAGTCCTTCATGTCAAATTCTAAAGCTAGATCTTTCTTACACTGATCAATAAGGTGATCTTCTCCTATAATCAATTGATCATCAACATATAATATCAATATTAACATATCACCTTTGCTTTGTTTGAAGTAGAGATTTGGATTTGCATCATTCTTTGAGAAGCCTAATCTCAAGAGATAACTGTCAATTCTTTCATACCAGGCTCTGGGGGCCTGATTAAGTCCATATAAAGCTTTCTTTAATTTACATACATGGGATCCTGCATTGTGAATCTAAAATCCTTCGGGTTGCTCTAAGTAAACCTCTTCTTCAATGGTTCCATTTAAGAAAGCAAGTTTTACATCCATTTGATGGATTTTCCACCCTTTCGCTACTGCAATAGCTAGAACTGCCCTGACTGATGTATATCAAGCAACTAGAGAAAAGGTTTCATCGTAATCAATTCCTTCCTTTTCTAAAAATCCTCTAGCTACAAATCTTGCTTTGTATTTCCCTATACTGCCATCTGCAGCATGTTTGATTTTAAATAGCCATTTTGAAGAAACAACAGATTTCCCTTTTGGTCTAGGTACTATATCCCACACATCATTCTTTAGGATGGATTTATATTTTTCTATCATGGCATCCTTCCATACTTGGTGCTAAGAGCTTCTATAGCACTAGAAGGTTCTGATTTAGTGAATTCACTCATTAAAGCTACATAACTAGAGAATCTCTTAGGTCTTGTGCTTTCCCTAAAAGTCCCTGATGGAGCAGCATAATTTTTAGCTTCTTCCATTGTTTTGGTGGCCCAGAGTGGTCTTTTCTTGGTATTTTCTAGTGATGTGATTTGTTCATGGTTTACCTCTTCCTCAGGGTACTCCCTCTAAAACTCAGGTGTAGGATCCTCTTCTATGCTTGAGTTGGAAGTTTGAATTTCTAACTCAATATAATTTATGGCTCTTTTGAAAGTTATGTCTTCCTCAAAAATCACATCTCTGCTTAGTTCAATCTTTCTTTGACTAGGTATATATATTCTATAAGGTTTTGATGTTTGATTATAGCCTACAAAGATGCCTTTTCTCCCAAAAGGTTCTAGCTTAGTTCTTTTCTCTTTAGGCACATGAATGTAAACAGGATAGCCAAATATCCTTAAATGACTAATGTTTGGTTTTGTGCCAGTGAAGGCTTCTTTAGGAGTTTTGTCATCAATACGAGAGTGAGGACATATGTTCTGTATATAGACAGTAGTACTAGATGCTTTTGCCCAAAGTGAAGTGTCTATATTATGATCAAGTAACATAGCCCTAGCAGCTTCTACAATGGTTCTATTTTTTCTTTCTGCAACTCCATTTTGTTGAGGATTATAAGGTACAGTGAACTCCCTCTTAATCCTAGTGTTTTTACAAAAGTCTTTGAAAATGTCTGAAGTGTATTCATTCCCATTATCTATTCTTAAGATTTTGATTTTTCTCCCAGAAGAGTTTTGAGTAATGGATTTGAATTCCTTAAATCTTTTAAGGATTTCCTGTACATTTAAGAAAATAGATCCATGTCTTTCTAGAGAAGTCACCAACAAAGATTACATAGTATAGAAACCCACCTAAGGAGGGTATAGACATGGATCCACATAAATCTGAGCGGACTAGTTCTAATACTTTATTTGTTTTTCTAGAACTATTTTGAAAGGACCCCTCTATATTTTTCCCTAATGCATACCCCTTGCATACCCCTAAATTACATTGTTTGAATTTGGGTAACCCTGTAACTAGTCTTTCCATGGAAGATAGGGCACGAAAATTTAGGTGTCCTAGTCTTCTATGCCATATTTCATTGGAGTCTGCAATTTCATGAATTAGGGCTCGATTTGGTTCCATACATAACTCGTACAAGTACCCTTGTCTATGACCTATGGTTTTGGCTTTCTTAATAGTAGAATTCTTTGGCCATGCCAATACTTTGCTATCCATAAAGGTCACCCTATATCCATTATCTTCAAGTGCAAATATGGAGACTAGGTTTCTTTTGATTCCTGAGACAAACAATACTCCAGTAAGTTGGATGGAGATGCCAGTCTTTAATTTGAGGGTGCATGTGCTAACACCCTTGAATGGATGTACAAAGTTATCTCCAATTGTTACTTCTTCGTCAGTCTCTTCTACCATGGTGCTAGTAGTTCCCTGAACCCTGTGATGTGTCTTGATGAACCACTATCTATAACCTAGGTGTTGGATTTATTTGATACTTGGTTTGAAAGTGTAGAGTAGAATACATATTTATCGGATTCATGCTCCTTTATTTTGGCATAAGATGCTTGTTGTTTGGTTCTGTTAGGACATCTGATTGCATAGTGTCCCTATTGGTCACATCTAAAACATTGGATGCGAGAAATGTCTTTCTTGAATGAACCTTTCCCGTGATAATTTTTCTTCTTCTTGAAGTGTTTCTTCTTCTCTTTCTTTTGAGAGTTTGTATTTAGAACATGAAGGTCTTCATCTATATTTTTCTGTTTTGACCCTTTCTTTGTCTGTCTAGATTCTTCTTGAAGACAGTCTGATCTTAGGTGGTCAAATTTTGGAAATTTGGACCTTGCACTAATGCCTTGAACAAATGTCTCCCAGGAATTTGGGAGACCATCTAGAGAAATAAGTGTTAGTTCCTTTCTTTCAATTTGGTACCCAAGTGTTGATAGTTGATCCCTTAGTGCAGATATTCTCATAAAGGATGCATTGATAGATTCTCCTTTGTTCATACTTATATGATTTATTTCTCTCTTTAGAGCTAAGGTTGTGCTGGAGTTATTAATTTCATAATTGCCTTCAAGTGACTTAAACATATGATATGCAGTCTCATGTTTTGTCAGAATCGGCACAATATGATCTCTAACTCCATCAACTATGATTTTCATGGCTTTGTCATTTCCTTCAATCCATGTCATTTTATCAGGATCATTCTTTGGTTTCGTTTTGTTTTCTCTCACAAATGAATCAACTTTATTTTCTTTTAGTATCATCATAATTCTAAATTTACATGATGAGAAGTTATTTCCTCCTTCCAATATGTCTTTGAATCGGATTGCTGCTGTCATTTGAGAAATGAGATGTATTAAATCTAAATTTCTCAAGTTTGATTTTCTGCCTAGATTCTGCTTAACTTGGCTCTGATACCATGTAAATTCAAATCAAACTTATAATCTCTGACTTGGATATTTTCTAAAAGTTGGATATTTATATTGTAGACTTAACTTATTACTTTCTTTTGTATTTCAGATGCAATTTCCACTTCTCATACACTTCCAATTTTTGTGTCAATCCATGGTATTGTAGGGCAAAGACATTGATATAAATATGTGAGTAATGGTAGGAGTCACATCTGTGATAGACGTGACTCCTCAAGGAGTCATGCCTATCATAGGCATGACTTTGTCACCGTTTGTATTGTAATCGGTTTTGCCAATTTTAACAGTTACTAATCACCATTTAGAATGCAGAAGATGGTTATGCTTTGGTAATATATCATTCGATCATGCTATAGTGACATTAATCTTAACATACTTTATATATTAAGTATGAATATATAAGTAATATTTAATATTACTTATATATTCATATTTATTATGATCATAATAAATATGTTATCTAATCGAAGCTACAAACAACTCAACAGTATGAACTTCATATGGAACTTATTTATATGATTCGTTTGACCTTGTGCAGGGGTAACAAAGATTTGATCACATCTCTAACCCTTATTCTCATCTTATCTAACTACCCCAAAATTTATATGGATCAGGGAACAAAATGATAGTATGGCACCGCTTCTCTAGAAATACAAATTTCAATGTTGCAAATGTTGAAAGAAAAAAATGTGTTTCAGTAATGAGTATGAACCCCTCATAATAGTGTCATAGTTCATCCCTACATAATGACTGTTTTGTCCTTGGTGATGATTGTCATCATCCTTTTCAATTTTTGACAATGTAAGCCCAAGATGTCTATCTTTATTTCTCTTCTTCATTCTTTGTCATATTCAAGGTTATATGAAGATTTCTCCATAGTGGTTTTGCCAACTTAAAAATGGATGCTCAATACAAAAATAATCTTGTGTGATATTCTTTAATAGGACATTGAATGATACTCTTTGTTAGTCCTTTATTTGCCTTTGATATGACTATCACCTACATATGACTGTGGCTATCCCTTATGGATCATTGTCTTCGATAAGATGTCCTCAATAAGATAACATGACTATGTACTATTCTTGATTCCTGTATGATATTCTTCAAGATCATTGTTAAGACTATTGCATCTTTGTTATATGTTGTTCCATTTGGAGATACAATTCATGACAGTCATGCTAGTATGGATAGTAATGTATGAATTTTATGACAACAAGAAATGAAGATATGGCAGCCAATTAGATGAAGTAAAATGATGCCAATGTTGCATTTACTCAGTTTGCACATTATTTACATAAGTTCATTACTCATATGATGATTGCCCTTTATTATTTGTGACCGTAATACCTCCCTCAGGTGGCTGTCCTTCTTTGTATAGCTATGAATGGTACTTCTCCTTGATTTGTACACTTGTGTCTTTGATTCAAATGTATTGTATCCTCTTTTGATTCAAATGTATACTTAATGCGGCATGACCTGCACCTTCATTTGATTCATGGTGGTACACTGTATCCTAAGGATTATTGTCTTTCACTTGTACCTTGTACTCTATGGCTTTATCTTGTATATTGTAGAGGCATATGGTAATTATATGATGAATGGATGGTCATTAAGCTGATTGTCCCATGGTTTGAAACATTGCAAGCTCTTCTTATAGTAGTTAGACATTATGATTATTCAATGATTGCCCTCTTCTTATGATTGCAATAAAATATTCACCATACCTGTAGTATAGTGTCATGATAGTATGGCTAATGAGCAGTATCTTGATCATTAAAATCCTCCATCATGGACTTGTACCCTACTGCTTCCTTGCATATTAGATAGCTGACATGGCATTCTACTATAGGTATCATTCATGTCACAATTGTTCCAATCTATATAGTGTATGTTGCACTTCACTTTGTGCATATAGATTATAGGGTCATCATCTATCTTCTTCAATTGATAATATGCTTCTTGAATGATAGGACAGTCATGATCATGACTAATTTTTTGTCCTTTATGGCTATTTTATGCATTGAATAGCAACCTTATACCCCATTCACAACAAAAGGTGGTAATTACCTGTTCCATTTCTATCTTTGGTTGTTGATCCATGATGTATTGGTGTTGTCATTGACTTTCAATTAGAATATGTTTTTATCTATTGATCTGAAAGCTTCTTTACTTATCTTATATTCCCTTTAAGATCAATAGGCAACATGTTGGGCTCAACCCTTGTGGGAGCCCATTTTTACACCACATGCTATGATGTCTTCAGAAATGGATCAGTAACATAATTTCTCCTATACCTGCATAGTGAACAAACATGTTAGATAAAATAGTGAAGTTCAATACTCCTGTGATGTTTTACTTTTCAAGCCTTCTTGTATATATCTGATGCTTGTCAACTGATTCAATGCAACATAGGCAATGTATTATACTTTTGTTGATAGGCACATAGCAAGACTCATATCTAGAGCTCTAACCAATCTTTTTCAATCATTGCAGGTTCACTTGAAGACTAGGAGCAAGGATGAGACAGTAACAATAGAGACGAACTCAAGACATTAAATAGACAATGATGGATATGCCTCCTCTTATATGCTTATTTTTCATTCTTTATCTTCAGATGCATAGTATATTTCTTATATTGTACCGGTTCAACTATTCCCATGGCTTGTGTGGGAGATTTGATCCTTTTTTCTTTCCAGTGAATATTAATACAACACTTATGTAGTTTTGTGTATATCTCTTTTGTAAAATGAATGAAAGCATTATAATATGAAATGAGACCACTTCCTATCATCTATGAAATCTCCTTTATGTTGCAAAGCACTGAATGACAAGTTGAATTTTTTCCTTTCTGTAATAACACATGGCATCATTAAACTGAACCTTTTCTTTTCCAAAGACTTTAAACTATGCAAAGGATAAGAAAAGAAGAAATGTATTAGGAACTATTCACCTTAAATGGAAACAACTACTTCAGCTCTACCAGTTTGAGTTGTAGGTGCAAAATTGGTAACAGTAAGCACCAATTGAGGCAAAATAAAACACCAATATATGCAACACCAGAACATATTAAAATAAATAAGCCACTACAATACACTGCTACACTTTCAGAACTCAAAGAAAGACTAGTGTCCCTTTGACTTGCCTTTGCACAAATCTGAGAACTATGATTCTAAAGACCTCAAATTGGACTAAAAGGAACAATTATCAATGTCCCAATAGACATGCACATTATACAAAGAGTTTTGCCATGCTCCACCAATGAAACATGCACAATTTCTATTGCATTATAGAGGTGTTTACAATATAGAAATGCGTACCAAAAAGGAAGAGTTCAACCAAATGTTATCATATGAATTCTTTAAACTAATTGTGTAACACAATGTTGTACAAAATACAAAATATTGAATTGAACAAAAATTGGCATCAACATTTGTACCATTTAGAAGAGCATAGTTACCGATTCTTCATCAAGTGATAGAGACAAAGAAAATGACACAAATAATCCAATGGAAATAGAAATAGATACCTTGATCCATGGATTCAATACAAGGCAAAGTCATTGAAATTGTACCTGCTGAAGGAAAACAACCTCTTGGAATATTCCAAGACAAATATGTGGAAGAAACGAATTTTCCAGTACTATTTTTTGGAGAACCACGTTATGAACGAATTGAAAAGAAAATTTCATACCAAAAAATTGCACAATGGGAATTACAAAATTGAAATTGAACATTTACTTATCATACCACCAACTTATTTTTCAAAACCATTAAAATTCTAATTGCCCAAGTTTTTCCTACACTATGGATAAGAATTCACAAAGGTAAATTACAAGGTATAACCCTACTAGTAAAAGATGTGAAGCACAAGCCAAACCTTGAAAAAATATTACAATCAAATATTGGATATGTAGATTTCAAAACAATAAAAAATTCACTAGACTATTTGCAACACCTAAAGATAAATCTTTTCGTAATGATATGACAGTTAGGGCCACCTACTTTTTTGTTACTTTGAGTAGTGTAGAATAAAACTAGGAGCCATTAAAAGAAATATTGGAATAATTGTACATCTCAAACAAAAATAAATCAATAGAAAACCAACAAGAATTGCTTAATGAAGTTGACATTACCTATTTGATTAAAAAGGATCCAACAACTTGTACTCATTATTATAAACATAGAATTAATCCAATGAAACAATTAATATGTTTAGATGAGACATTTTTCAAAAAGGTATTGGACTACTTTTCAGTTACAGAATTCCAAAATTGAGTAAATAAACATGACCATTTCATTCTATGGGCTAAAAATGCATCTATTTATGGAAAAGATATTAATACTAGTATTGAACATTTTGTAGACAAATACATAACTTGCAATAATAAAACTTTAAACGAACAAATAGCTAAAATACAAATACATCACCATACTAAAAAATGCAGCAAGACCAAAAAAAATGCTGCTTTGGTTTTCCACAACCACTAATGAAAACAACAAGAATTCTTGAACCATGCATCGACAACAAAAGAAACATGTCTTTGGTTGAAAAACTTAGATCCACTTTAGAATGTTCAAATTATGATTGTTCTACATCTTTTGGGGATTTCCTAGTGAACATAAGTATGAATGAAGAAGAATACATATTGGCCATGCAATCTATATTGATTAGACCAACAATGTTTCTGAAAAGGAAGCCAGCTCAAATTTTGAACAATACATTGTGTAAAAAAATTCCACATCTATGGCAAGCAAATACATATGCATAATTTGTTCTAAATGCATATGCTACATCAATGTACTATAGCTCATACATGAAAAAATGCAATGCGTCAATAACAAATGCATTTAAAAAAATATGCACATAGCACAAAGAACAAAACATTGATGCAATTAAATAATAACAAAACCTGGCAATGGTTTACTCAACCTACAACAAATGTCTACTCAACAAGTTGTACACATTGTGCTTTCACATTCTCTTAACTATAGTTTGAGGAAATGCAAATTCATAGACATATCAACTACTGAGAACCATACATTTATTTTGAAAAATTCAACATAGCCAAAAAATGAGCCATATGATTCACAAAATTTTTCTTGTAAAAGTTTAATTGACTATTATGTAGCATGCCCTAAAATATTGGCAAATGTTTGTCTAGTAGAATTTTTCATAGAATACACAACAAAAAAAGGACAATTAAAAAAAAGTAGACCACAAATTATTTGATATATAAGATACAATAAACATGTTGACATCAAGGACTATTATAGGGAACAACTTTTACTGTATGTCCCATTTTCCATAGATGAAAACATATTGAAAAAAGGCTTCACAACATGGGAAAACACTTTCATTGCTAATGAAATGATAGTAAAACTTAATCAAGCAAACTACACATACCATATAAATGAGCTATGGGGTGATTTGGACAATGCTATTAATGATGTCAGTATTGAAAATGAGAACTGTACAGAAACAAATAATGTTGAAAACAAAATTACCGAATATAATGAACAATACAATTTACAATTGGATCTAGACACAATAAAACTAAAATTCTACAACAAACAAATGAGAAGACCATTTGAAATTGGTAAACATCCAAACTTAGTTGAGAACACAAAATACTACAATGTTTGTTGAATGCTAAACAAAGAGCAACAAGCCATAGTAAAGGACATACTAATAAAAAAAAACATAAATTACTTGAACCATTGCATTTGTTTCTAATAGGAGGTTCTAGAATAGGAAAAACATTCACTACCAAAGCTATATACCAAGGCCTACTGCATATATACAATAACTCTACTGATAGTGACCCAGATAAGATAAAGGGCTTGTTACTCACATACACAGGTAAAGCAACTTACAATATTGGAGGCACAACTTTGCACTCTGCACTATTCATACCATTTAACAAATCCACTACTATTCCATTAAGCTCAAACAAATTAGATATATTGACAAAAGAATATCAATAATTGTGTATTATTCTTATTGATGAAGTCTCATTATTTGGAGCGAGACTATTGCGTTGCATAGATAAAAGATTGCGTGACATCATGCAAACACCTACTAAATATTTTGGCGGTTTAGACATTATTTTTTGTGGTGATTTCTATCAAGTAGAACCTATCCATGACTATCCAGTGTTTCAAACTATAAAATTAGACACCAAACTAGTTCCATACAATTTTTGGTAAAACATCAAATGCTATAACTTACAAAGAACTATGAGACAAAAAGATGAAATCTTCATCAATATTCTTAACAGAATACGAACAAACTCTCAAACAGATAGTGGCATAGCATACTTGAATAATAAATGCTTATGTCCTACACCTACTGATCCAACATTTCCATTTCTTTTTTACAAGAGAAAAGATGTTAATGCACACAATCAAAAAAATATTATGTTAATGCAACCAATGTAATTAACAAATGGGATAATTATGTTTATGTAGAAAAATTGTTCAAAAATAATACAAATCTAAAAGACCAAATTATGTGAGAAAAAGACATACTAGTTGAAATTAATGGTGGAAACTATGATACACAAGATGGTCTCATAAATGGATCAGATGGAATATTCAAAACATATACACAATATGCTGACATGGAAATTATATGGATTGAATTCAATGATCATCATATAGGAAAAGGTCAAGCTACAAAACTATCACTTTTAAACCAAACATATATTAACAATGGATGGGTTGCCAAACCAATCCTAAAACTAAATGCTCAGCAAAAGAATATTGTTAGGAAAAATTTCCAGTACAATTAGCATGTTCTCAAACAATACATAGAACACAAGGGCTTACAATGCATGGCCTTGCATTTGAACCATTAGGTGTACACCAACATGGGTTAACTTACACAACTCTTTCTCGCACATCAACAATTGAAACATTATTTTTGTTAAGCCCTCTAACTACAAAAAACATTAAAGTAAAAACACAAATCATAGATGAAATTACACGGTTAGAAACAGTAGCTAAGTGGACTCTTCAAAATGATATACATTATAAAACTCAAACATCATGTATTACCATATCTACATTGAACACTCATCATTTCTAGAAACACAAATAAGACATTGTACATGACAAAGATTTAATGTCATCAGACATTATTCATCTGCAAGAGACAAATTTACAAAACCTGATAACAAATGATGCATTACCAGAATATAATTGCTCTATAGTATACCATATACATGGGATAACGACCTGCACAAAAAAACATATACAAATATCAAATGCAATTTGACTTATAGAAGATAATGTTAAAGCAATATTAAGTACATTGATATTTACTAAACAAAGCCTTTATATTTGTAATATCTATGCCAGACAAGCATCATTGCTTACAAATATTATAGCAATTGTTAACAAAGCAATGGCAATTACTTCTATTGGAAGCCTTATTTACATTGTATGTGACTTCAACATTAGCATTTCCAACTCCTCAAAAAAATAGAAATGCTTAAAGAGAACATACAAATACACAACTTGCACTTGTTATAGGAAAATACAAAACTTTTCTCAAGGACCATTATTGATCATGTGTGGACAAACAATAATGCAAATACAACAAAAATTTAAAGATTCGAATTGTACTGGATAGATCATGACACTCTTCTATTTCATGTTGTCAACATCGTCTAGCCATGCTCTACATCTCGGAAAAGGTAATCATGTACAACAAATTTATATGACAAAACATTTTATTGTCTACATGTAATGCCCCTTGCATTTTGGCTTGTGATAGTTGTTAGTTTCATATTTCTCTCTGTCAGTTCTGAGACAGTTGCTAGTCTTTCATTGCATTTATACAGTTCTGAGACATTTGATTAGTAGGTTATGGTTTATGCTTATTTGGATCTGGATGGACTATCTTTGACTGATATAGTTAGACATGTTATATGAGTTTATGATGACATTATTATTACTTCAGTTATGATGAGTTGGACATGATTAGTAATGGATTAATATTAGCATGTTTTATTTGATTTGTTGATATCTGAATGTAAATGTAGTAGTTATAATCTTGTTCAAGAGCAGGGGCGGTGTAGTACTACTTGTTTCGAGCACCCTACTATGTCATGATTCTCTAACTCTCTGTGTGTTGACATATATGTATTTGATTGTATACAATCAATTGTTCAGATGTAGGCTATAGGTACCAAGCCTCGACTCCACCTGACATAGCAAGTTTGAGCGGTCTCTTGCACCAATGGGTATCAATGATGGGAAATAACGTGAGGTTTATTCTTCTAGGTCAGTCCTAGTCTTTTGTTGTTGTCTTGTGTCGTGCTGTGACATTGGATCCTCATTTCTTGTTGTTGGTCGTCACGTGTTGTGGGCATTGAGAGTTTGTTTAAGTTATGTATATGTGTTCTTGTTATCGTTATGTTAAATCCAAAAGTATTCTGAGTAGTTGTAAAAATTTGGAATATTATTTAAGTAAAATGTATTTTGTCTTGATTAATTATTTCAAGTTTGTTTTACCATCATAAGTTTTAGTATGATTAATTATTATGTTGTTATTTAAAAAAATAATTTTAGGTCGTAAATTAATGTCATGAGTTGTCAATTTTGAAATTTTACGATTTGGAGGATCTCTTTTTATAGCAAGATTTCAAATTCTTAGAGGAGTGGGATGTTGGGGAACGGATGAATGTCTATGTTAATTTATGAGTTGAACCATTTTATATTGGGGGATTTTGTTAGGGAGAGGGGGTTGGAAGGAAAATTCAAAAATTGGGGCGAAAACAAAGAGTTGGTTATGGGAATATGGAAGAAATTGGAGGCTCCAGATCAAAATTTTGTTCTGGGTATGTTACTGTATAATTCTTGATTAAGTGTTATTTTTTCTTTAATAAATTACTTCTTCTCCCTTGTGCTTTTGAATCTGTTAGTCTGGGGTTTCCTGCTACTTCCTTCTATCTCAATTTTTGTAGCAATTCATCTTTGAAATTTTATAAATCAAATCTTGTGGCCTTCTTGGAACCTTGTGTTGAATCAATCATTTTCAGTTGTGTCTTATTGTCATCTTTATCTCTGCAAATTTTAATCTCTAGATGATCTTATGTCGATTTCCCATCTTGGCGTCGAGGGATGTAATATATTGTTCCTACATTCATTGCTGAGACTTTCTTTTGCAGGATTTTCTCTATAGTCATTGGACTTGTTTGTGTTTCTCCATTTTGCATTTATGTCTACCAGAGTATTTCCAACCATACTTTCTGACTAAAATTGCCCTTCCTTATGCTATTCCAAGCAGTTATTTTGTTGAGACAAGGAGGGTTTTGTCTAGTGCCGTAGGTTCGGCCTTACAACTATTAGTCATTTTTCTTGAAAATATTTTTACCTATTCAACAAAATCCATTTTGTACAAATCCTGCAAATCAAAGAATTTTATGAGACCTTATTTCTTTTGGGCATTTTGTAAAATAATTCATGTACCTGTCTATGATTCCACATTTTGAATATGTGTCTGTCAGAGTTTTGCAACTATTCTATCTGAATTATATCCCCTTGGTATCATGCTCAGTGGATGACTATACTCTCTTCCTAGGCTTCTATTATAGGGCTATATTCAGATAATATATGTGTCTTTTCTGCCATTAAAATCTAGTATAAACAAGTAAGAATCTTCTGCTATAAATGAGCATTAGATTTATCTTATCCTTGTGTCCTTTACTGCTATTTAATGGTGTTATGCTCTACATATAATCTTATCGAATTTCCTATATAGACAATTAATTCTTTCTAGTTTTTCTTCTAAATGGTGTCTTGGCTAAATCTTTGTTAAATCTGCCTTATTCTCATAATCCTAGAAAACATAAATTGTATAAACATTGTGGAAGCGTTGCCGGTGCCTAAACCAAATAAATTTCTGAATGATTAGATTAGAATGTGAGTAATTTTTTGCTAGTTGATCTTTTTATCCTCGAGTTCTATTTCTATTTTGATCGGTTGTCTGTGTCTTAAGTAATGGATGTAGATTTTTTTTGTCAGTCACCTTCCAATTTTTGTTGATGCTTTTTAAACCTTTTCCATGTTTTGACAGATCAATTAGTTAGATGTGTAATAATAGAGTGTGCTTTAAGTGAAAGGTATTCACATATTGGTGGTCGCTTTAGCTGGCAGTGTAGTCAAAATGTGGGGTGGGTAACACATTAGTAATTGTTCTTTTAGAAAGTTGTATTTGTAGGAAGTTAAGGGTTAGTTGATGTGCATAGTAAAATAATTGTAATTTGAAGGTGTTTATTAATTATTGAAGATAGTGGTAGCGATGGGGAAAATACATATTTTTCTTGTAGTGTTCAATTTGAGATTGTTTTGTATTAGATGAAAATTTATGCTTGGGAAAAGAAATATATATGAAATTGTAGTTGATCTGATTAAGAATTATAGTTCGTAACATGTTGATAGTATTATATACAAATAGGAAAAATGTATTTACTTATAGTTCTGTTTATTAGAAATTTGTAAATGGTAAGATGTTAGGAAAATACATATCTTTATAGTGTTTTGTTTTGAAATGATAATTCATAAAATGTTAGTAGGGAATCTATGCTTGTGGGAAAATATTTATATATGTATAGTGTTTGATTTGAAGTTGTATTGGCTAATTGTTAGATGATAATTTACGTTCTTAAGAAAATATATTGGTATTTATAGTTGTTTAATTAGAAATTGTGGTAGTAAAATTATCGACAGAAACTTTATTATTATAGTAAGAATATATTTATTCTTGTAGATGTAGAGAAATTGTTAACTCCGTAAACTAGAATTGTCTTAAAAATAAAGTTATAATCTCATAGTTAATTCCATGTTATGGTTAGGGAAATATTGAATCTCATTTACATGTTTGTCTTCCTTGTCATATCAAAATGCTTACCGTGGGTCATTGTATCTATTTGAGGTTTGAACTTATAGTAATGCTTTGTCTAAGTGTGAAGTAAGGTAACTAGAGAGATGTCATGGCTACTTGGTGTCAAGATGTGAAAGCGTTGTCCTTGTTGGATAATGGTTACTTTATCATTGGTTTTGTACCTAACTGCAGAGGTGTGGTTTCTTGGTCTTTGGTTCAAAATTATGGCATGTCAATGTAATGGGCTAACTAAATTTTTGAGTCTTGTAATGAATGGGAAATAGTTTTTTGGATATGGAACTTTGTATCTATTTATGTATCATGATGGATTGTGGGAAGCTAGATGTCTTATAGTTTTTCGCTCATGCATGTCATTTGTTTCAGATGTTGTATAAGGGATGCTAGTGTAGTAAGGAGAGTGGCTTCCATGGTGGGGTCGGTGCCCAAAGTGGTTGCCTAACCCCATGGATGTTGTAGTCAAGTGATAACTTAAAATATATTTAGGTGGATCGGGTAGTCTTTCACATAACAAGATAAGTATGTTGCCTCACCCATGCCTTGAGTGCTCTCAAAGGCTAAGGATCGGTTGAGAAGGCCTGGTTTGCAAGGTCGACCTCCTTGTCCACATGAGAGGATGTGTCAACTCCGCATGTGTCATCCTATGGGGCCGATGCCAAAAGAAAGGGTCGCCGGGATAACCAGAGATGGGGGCCAGCTTCTAGTGAGAGTTAGCCTGGATAACCCAAGATTAGGACCATGCGATGACACTCTCCTCACTGCAGCTTAGCTACTTCCCTCTTTATGCATTTCCATTGTTGCCTCTGGAGTGTTGTTATGCCTTCTGCAGTCTTGTTTAAATGGTTGGTTTGTGTCAAGTCAGTATTCGTTTGGTTACATTTGTTGTTTTGTCCTTAGTGGAATCCTTGTCGTTATCTCTTAGCTCGGAGGGGTGGACCTCACCTCAGGGTTCCACATAGTTGGGAGGTTGATCTATCCATTGGTTTTCTTGGAGATTCAGTTCGAATCCAGTGCAGAAGTGTTCCAGTGCCAGATTGCTTTCCACTCTTGATGTTGTTGTATACTTTCATATGTATTCATTTGTAAACCGAAATGATCAGTCTTGTAATTTTGTATTGTAAATTGTAAATTAACTATCTTGAAATGTAAAAGTTATTCTTATCTGTAGTAATGGTATGATGTATATCACTTGTGTTGTTTAAACTTTATGATCAACTATTGCAGTTATGTTTCCCTAGGGGAGTTAGAACTGCACTCTTCTCTATGTTGTGTATTACGATACCTTTGGTTACCAATATTGCAATTTCTTGCTTGTAAAAAAAATTTATTTCTTTAATTTTGCTCTTATTAGCCTAACTCTCTAGGGTTGCATGATGGGGCATCACATTTGGTATCAGAGCCAAGTTTAAACATTGGGTACTCTGGTTACAATTGAGCTCATTATGTGACCTAGTGCTTAAACTCTGTAGATTAATTTCATCCCTATTGTGTTCCTTTCTCTATTTAATAAATCATCTTTTGGTGTTGTAGGTAGATGCCTACAGGTAGGGGTCAAGGTCATGGCAGGGGTAGCGGTACACCTCCTCCCAGCTCTCCTCATGAGAGTGCTCATGAAGGCGGGGGTCAGAATGTGGGGGGTCAAGGTCAGCTTGAGGGAGCCCAGTTCAGACAGATTATTGAGGAGGCCCTTGCTTGTTTAGGCCCTAGACAGGACGTTGAGCAGCCTAGAGGGGGTCGGGAGGTAGATCAGCTGGATCCTACAGAGAGAGATCTCCTAGGCGGAGAGAGTTGAGAGCTGAACAAGAGGCCACTCTAGCCAGCCATATGAGATATCTTCTCAGGGCACACCCTCCCACCTTTGATGGAGTTAGTAGTGGTCTAGAGGTGGAGACTTAGTTATTGGATATAGGTAGGTGTTTCACCATGCATCCTTATGGCAGCAACACCAAAGCTGGATGTGCTATTTTGCATCTTTGAGGGTTTGCTTCGACTTGGTGGCAGTTAGAGGAGTAGAAGTTGAATTTGGACATTAGCACCATCTCTTGGGAGTTGTTTTTAGAGTGGTTTATAGCTCATTTCCTTTCTGATCATTGAAGGCAATGCCGCACAGATGAGTTTCATGACCTGAGGTAGATGGCCATGACAGTGGAGTAGTACAAGCACATATTTTATGAGCTCAAATAGTATGCAGGTATTGGGGATGACGAGTCTATGTTGGTGTAGCATTTTATCAGGGGATTGAATGCCCAAATTAGTGGAGGGTTCATGTATTTGAACCTAAGTCTATGGAGGTTACTGTGAAGAAAGCCTAGTTAGTGGAGGAGAATTTGGCTATGGCTCTTGGTGGGCATACAGGTGTGCACATTGGTAGTGCACCTTTTGCAGGATATGGTTCTCATGGTGGTCATATTCATGCATCAGGATCTCATGCATCCTCTAAGGGTGGACAACAACAGTAGCGCTCACAGTCCAAACCGAAGAATTCACAGCCACAACAAGGTAATAGATTTCAAAATAAGAAGAACCAGAATTGGCAGCCTACTAGACAAGATCATGTTGATCGACCTGCTCAGAGCATTCAGTCTACAGTGAGCAGAGGTAGTTTTTAGTAGTCTAGTGCTTTCCAGGGTGGCGGTGATTTTGGTAGAGGCATAAGGTGTTTCTCTTGTGGCCAACAGGACCATATTGCTAGATAGTGTCCGTAATAGGGTGGTTCAGGGTTTGGACATCGATCGACAGCTTTAGACCCAATAGTTGGTGATGCAGGAAAATCACACAGAGTCTTTGCAGCAGTGGATAACCGTTAGGTAGAGCATCAGGGCACCATGGTGGAGACTTCTAGTTTGTTGCGAGGTATTGGGTTTTCTATTATTTTTTATTCTGGTGCATCTAATTCATTCATATCTCCTTCTCTTGTGGAGCATTGTGGATTAGTGGCAACAAAGTAGGATGTTAGGTGGAAGGTTAAGTTGGCTTTCAGGGCTAAGGTTGTAGATGAGTCTCTAGTTCTCAAGTGTGAGTTGAGGATTGGCTCTCTATCTACTATAGTAGACCTTCTCATCCTACCCCTTGGATCATATGATATAGTTTTGGGGATGCATCTCTTGATGATCACCCACTCTTGAGGGAGTATGCTAATGTTTTTCCATATGATATTCTAGGGATGTCACCTAAGCGTGACATCAACTTTAGGATTGATTTGGTTCTCAGTTCTAAACCTATCTCACAAGCTCCATAAAAGATGACCACTCAAGAGCTTAAGGAGCTTCGACTATAGTTGGAGGAGCTATTAGCCAAAGGATTCATTTGACCTAGTGTTTCTCCTTGAGGAGAATTTGTGATCTTTGTGAAAAATAAGGATGGATCTCTGCAGCTATGTATCGATTATCAATAGCTCAATAAGGTAACAGTAAGAAATCGATACCCCTTGCCTCAAATCGATGAGTTGTTTAATCAAATTAAAGGAGCAAAGGTGTTCTCTAAAATTGACCTTGAGTCAGGATATGACCAGTTGCGGATATTCGAGATAGATATTCACAAAACAACATTTTGCACCTGTTATGGACATTATGAGTTCACAGTTGTATCATTTGGGTTGACGAATGCACCTTTAATTTTCATGAGCCTGATAAATAGTGTTTTCCACACTTATCTCGATAGGTTTGTCCTTGTTTTTCTAGATGATATATTGATCTATTTGAGGACTATGGAGGAGCATGAAGAGCATTTGCATCAGGTGTTGCAGTGTTTGACAGAAAATCAGCTTTATGCCAATTTGTCGAAGTGTGAATTCTTTCAGGTAGAGGTGAAGTATTTGGGTCATGTTATCTCTAGATAGGGTATTGAGGTGGATCCATCGAAGATCCAAGCTATTTTAGATTGGCCTAAACCTACTAATGTTTCTGAGTTTCACAGTTTTATGGGTTTGGTAGGCTACTATCGCTGTTTTGTTATGGGGTTTTTGAGGATTGCCCATCCTATTACTTCTCTTCAGAGGAAAGGGAAGAAGTTTGTTTGGTCAGAGCAGTGTCATGCAGCTTTTCAGACCCTTAAGGAGTAGTTGACCAGTGCACCTATTTTAGCAGTTCTTGATCCTACTAGAGACTTTGTTGTTTGTACCGATGCTTTTGAAGGGTTTGGGAGCAGTTCTAATGCAGGATGGTTGCGTGATCGCCTATGAGTCTCGTAAACTCAAGGATCATGAATTGAACTATCCCACTCATGACTTGGATTTAGCCACAATTGTGGATGCCTTGGTGAGGTGGAGGCATTTTCTCTAAGGGCATCGGTTTGAGCTGCACAATGATCATCATAGTTTGTAGTATATTTTCACGTAGCTAAACTTGAATGCGAGGTAGACACATTTGATGGAGTTCTTGTATGAATACAACTTTGACATCAGATACATTCAGGGCAAAAAGAATGTGGTAGTGGATACTCTTAGTTGTTGGAGGCTTGAGATCTTAGTGGTCTCTTTCTTACTTGATTTGAGAGGTTAGATTCTCGTAGCACTTCCTACCAACAGTTGGTGCCAGGAGGTGAAGTCCGAGATTGAGTCTGGTAGACCTTTAGAGGGTAGATTCTCTAGTTACTCTCTAGAGTCAGATGGTCTTTTGTGACATTTGGGTCATATCTTTGTTCCTAGTTCTAAGGGTCTTCGCATCCTAGTGTTGTCAGAGGGGCATCAAACACCCTATTCTGCTCATCCAGGTGTTAAGAAGATGCATGCAGATCTGCATCAGCTATACTTTTGAAGTGGTATGAAGTAGGACATTACTGATTTTGTGTCGAGATGTCTTGAGTGTCAGAGAGTGAAGGTGGAACATTAGCATCCTATAGGTCTTTTACAGTCTCATTTGATTCCAGAGTGGAAGTGGGATATCATTTTAGACTTCATTGTTTTTTTTCCAGTATCTTCTCACCGACACGATGCTATTATGGTCACTGTGGATAGGTTGACGAAGGTATCTCACTTCTCTCCTATCCGTTCTTACAATGCTACGATAGTGGCTAGAGTGTTCATGGAGGACATCATTAGACTTCATGGGATTCCTCGTAGGATCATCTCTGATAGGGATCCAGTGTTCACTTCCAGCCTTTGGAGTTCTTTGTAGGATGCCTTGGGGACATAGATGAACTTTAGTTTAGCTTACCATATTGAGACTAATGGTCAGACCGAGAGGGTTAATCAGGTTCTCAAAGATATGTTGAGGATGTATGTGATGGATCGGTAGAGTCGTTGGGAGGACTACCTTTACTTGGTGGAGTTTGCCTATAATAATGGATATCATAGTTCTATCAGCATGTCTCCATTTCAGGCCTTGTATGGTCACCCATGTAGGACGCCTTTGAGTTGGGATTACCTCAAGGATAGAGTTCTTCTAGGTCCTGATATGCTTAGAGATATGGAACAGTAGGTTGAGATGATTAGAGAGCATTTGGTGGTAGCTTAGGATAGAAAAAAGAAGTATGCAGATGCTCATAGGATCGATCGACAGTTTTTAGTGGGGGATCGGGTGTTCTTACGTGTGTGACTGTGAAAAAGTCCAATCCACTATGGAAAGGGCTCTAAGCTAGCACCACACTTTGTTGGACCTTTTGAGGTGCTGGAGAGGATCAGTCCAGTTGCTTATCGTCTTGCGTTGCCACCTAGCCTTTCACAGGTCCATGATGTGTTTCATGTTTCTGTACTTAGACCTTACTATCTGGACATTGCTCATGTTCTTGATTGGACTGGTTTACAAGTAGAGGACGAGCAACTAGCTTTGGAGCCTGCAGGCATTCTACAGCACATGAGACTTGCACTTAGGGGTAGAGGTGTGGAGCAGATCAGGGTCCAGTGGGATCCTAACGATTAGACTTCTTCTACCTGTGAGGATACTTCCAAGATGAGAGAGTTATATCCTTACTTGTTTGCAGGCTTCCAGGAGTAAGCCTGATTCTAGGGGGGGAGGATGTAATTTCCCTCACATTTTGGCTTGTCATAATTGTTAGTTTCATATTTCTCTGTTGGTTCTGAGACAGTTGCTAGTCTTTCATTACATTTATATAGCTCTGAGAGAATTGATTAGTAGATTATGGTTTATGCTTATTTGGATCTGGATGGACTATGTTCGACTGATATAGTTAGATATGTATTATTCGTTTATGATGACATTATTATTACTTCAATTATGATGAGTTGGACATGATTAGTAATGGATTAATATTAGCATGTTTTAGTTGATCTGTTGATAACTGAATGCAAATGCAGTGGTTATAATCTTGTTCTAGAGTAGGGATGGTGTAGTACTACTCGCTTTGAGCACCCTACTACGTCATGATTCTCTGACTTTCTGTGTGTTGACACATATGTATTTGATCATATACAATCAATTGTTCAGATGCAAGCTGCAGGTACTGAGCCTCGACTACACCTGACATAGCAGGCTTGAGTGGACTCTTACACCAATGGGTATTAGTGATGGGAGATAATGGAAGGTTTATTCTGCTAGGTTAGTCCTAGTCTTTTGTTGTGGTCTTGTGTCATGAAGTGATGTTGGATCCTAATTTCTTGTTGTTGGTCATCACATTTTATGGGCATGGAGAGTTTGTTTCAGTTATGTATATGTGTTCTTGCTATCATTATGTTAAATCCAAAAGTATTTTGAGTAGTTGTAAAAATTCAGAATATTGTTTAAGTAAAATGTATTTTGTCTTGATTAATTATTTCAGGTTTGTTTTACCATCATAAGTTTTAGTATGATTAATTATTATGTTGTTATTTAAAAGAATAATTTTTAGGTAGTAAATTAATGTCATGAGTTGTCAATTTTGAAATTTTAACATTTGGAGGATCTTTTTTTATAGCAAGATTTTAAATTCGTGGAGGAGTGGGATGTTGGGTAATGGATGCATGTCTGTGTTAATTTATGAGCTAAGCCATTTTATATTGGGGGATTTTGTTCTGGAGAGGGGGTTGGAAGGAGAATTCAGAAATTGGGGAAAAAATAAAGAGTTGGTTAGAGGAATATGAAAGAAATTGGAGGCTCCAGATCAAAATTTTGTTCCAGGTATGTTACTGTATAATTCTTGATTAAGTGTTATTTGTGTTTGGATAAATTACTTCTTCTCCCTCATGCTTTTGAATCTGTTAGTCTGGGGTTTCCTGTCGCTTCCTTCTATCTTGATTTTTGTAGCTGTTCATCTTTAAAATTTTATAAATCAAACCTTGTGGCCTTCTTGGAACCTTTTGTCAAATCAATCCTTTTTAGTTGTGTCTTATTGTCATCTTTATCACTACATATTTTAATCTTTGGATGCTCTTATGTTGATTTCCCATCTTGGCGTCAAGGGATGTAATACCTTGTTCCTACATTCGTTGCTAAGACTTTTTTTTGAGGAATTTTGTCTACAGTCATCGGGCTTGTCTATGTTTCTCCATTTTGCATTTATGTCTACCAGAGTTTCTCCAACCATACTTTCTGACTAAAATTTCCCTTCCTTATGCTATTCCAAGCACCTATTTGTAATATCTATGGCAGACAAGCATCATTGCTTACAAATAGTATAGAAATTGTTAACAAACCAATGACAATTACTTCTATTGGAAGCCTTATTTACATTGTACGTGACTTCAAGATTAACATTTCCAACTCCTCAAAAAAATAGAAATGCTTAAAGAGAACATGCAAATACACAACTTGCACTTGTTACAGGAAAATACAAAACTTTTTTCAAGGACCATTATTGATCATGTGTGGACAAACAATTATGCAAATACAACAAAAATTTAAAGATTTGAATTGTACTGGATAGATCATGACACTCTTCTATTTCATGTTGCCAACATCGTCTAGCCATGCTCTACATCTTGGAAAAGGTAATCATGTACAACAAATTTATATGACAAAACATTTTATTGTCTACATGTAATGCCCCTTGCATGTTGGCTTGTGATAGTTGTTAGTTTCATATTTCTCTCTGTCGATTCTAAGACAATTGCTAGTCTGGTGTAGGAGCACCTACCTGACAGCTGGCCTCCATGAGGCAGTTAGTTTGTTATGAGTCTTGTTAATGTTTCCAAGAAGGTCTTGTAAGACCAATGCATGTAATAAGGTCATGTTGACCATACTTTGCTATTTTTAGCTAGTTTGTTATGACAGCTGTTATGCTGTAGGTCCGGTTGGATCTCCCAGCCGCCTGGAGAGATTTCCCAGCCGCTTGGAATCAAGTGGTAGTACTCGAGAGGATTCCTATTTATGCATGAGGATCGGTTGGTTTTAAGATAATATAGCATTGTATTGCAGAAGAGAGTGACAGAGAGTGAGAGCCTGAGTATTGTATTGCATCTTTTGAAATCAATAAAGATCCTGTTTGTGTTCATTCTCTGGTTGGATTCCATTGTTTAATCGATTTGCTGGTTTGGGTGGTTTCATGGATTCGCTGATCCATTCCATCGGTTGATTCGTTGAATCAGTGGAATGGCTGTGTACAGTAGGTTAGGCTTTAGTTTGCTTTCTGTTTGCATGCAGGTGTGCAGGATCGTCGTCGAGATGTGTTGAGAACCCTAGCATGGGCATGTGTTAGGTCGAGCTGATAGTTAGAGTTTGGAAGATCACCCTGGAAGTAGATCGGGTCATCCCAGGAGGTTCGGCGGATCAAAATTTGCTAAGGTTGGAAGTTCGTCAAAACAGCATCATCAGGATATTTCTGCATATATCCTGCAGTTACTTCGGGCGTCATCCGAGTAAAGGGAGATGAGCATGATGCAGTCGGTTGCATGAAGTGAATGAGCGTCGGGGTGATCATCATCAGGTATTGCCGAGGAGGAGCGTATCGGCATAAGGTAGAAGATCGGGTTGATAAAACCATCGCGGGCCGATAAGGTTAAGTTTGGCTGACAGCAGGATATTGAAGGAGTTGCATATGACGTCATCGTCATCAGGATATTGGGGCAGCAGGATATTGAGGAGCTGCATATGACGTCATCGTCATCAGGATAATCGTCATCAGGATATCGGGGTGACGTAAGCATCAAAGGAAAGGTGCGTGAAGTTGAGGTTGTCATCATCAGGATATATGGGAGGAACCGGATGTTCTATATCCTGCTGATGAACATGATGTTGAACATCATGATGCTGAAGATAGTGTTTGGCGGTAAGGTGAACAGTGAACGTCAAGAGGATGTTTGCGCTTGCCGAATGTGATGAGGCTGCCGATAGTCGGATATGATGATGCTGCTGACATGCGAAAGGGCGAAGGCTTGTCTGCAGGAGGATATCGGTCGGCAGAGTAAATATGATGATGCTGACAGTGTAAAGGTAAATATGATGATGATGATGAGAGGTTGCGGACATCCATGCTGTATGTCAAGGTTATAGTGTGGATGCCTCTGCATCATAGTGGTATCAAAGCTCAGCAAAAGGTCTGGGCTGTTGTGAGTTGATTCTGTCACCAAAAGGGCAGAGGTAGAGTTGATTCTGTCACCGAAAGGGCAGAGGTAGAGTTGAGTGTGTGTTGTGTGTTGATTGAGAGGTTGACAAAATGCCTCCGAAAGGTAATGGTACTGCAAGGGAATTGCAGGAGATGAAGGAAAAACATACCAGAGAGATGAGGAAGATGAAGGAGCTTGCTGAAGCACTTCAAGCTAGGCTTGTAGCCCTGGAAAAGAACAAAAAGAGGGAAGTGGAAGACAGTGAGTCTGAAGAAGATGAAGATACTGTGGAAGAGTATGAAGAGGTAGCTGGAGATCTGGATGCTGAAGACCAGAAATTTGCAAAACTTTTAAAGGCAGTGCAGAGTGATAAACCTAAGGTAAAGGTTGATGTTTCCAAGTATAATGGAAGTTTGAATGAAGATGAGTTACTGGATTGGATTGCTGCACTTGATAATCACTTTGAATGTGAAGATGTTGCTGAGGATCGGAAAGTAAAGATTGTAAAGACCAAGTTAGGAGGTCATGCTTTGGTATGGTGGGATTATGTACAATCCGAGAGAAGGAAACAAGGGAAGTCAAAGATCACTTCATGGGATAAGATGGTAGCAAGGATAAAAGGTAAATTCTTGCCTAGGGATTATGAGATTCAGATGTTTAAGAAGCTGCAATTTTTAAGGTAGAAGGAAATGGATGTGAAGGCATATACTGAGGAGTTTTATAAGTTGAGTATGAGATCTGGTCATCATGAGAATGAGGTAGAAAAGGTGGCTAGGTACTTGGCTGGTTTGAGATTGAACATACAGGATGAGTTAGTTTTAGCTAACCCTAAGAATGTGGAGGATTGTTACCAAATGGCAATCAGGATTGAAGAAAAGATGAATAGGAGACAAGATAAGTCCATGAGAGGAAGAGGCAGCAATATGAGGGGAAGAGGAGCAGCCCCTACAACAAGGCAAACCAATGAGGGTCAAGAAGACACTGGTAAAGGACAGGGACAGTTTGATTTCAGAGGTGGATGGAAAGGTAATAGAGGCAGATTTGGAAGTGGTAGAGGTTCTACTACATTTTCAGGAAAGTGTTACATCTGTGGTGAGTTTGGTCATCCATTTTTCAAATGTCCAGAAAACAAAGGTTCATCATCCAGAGATGATAGAACGAATGACAAGAGAGTACAACTTGTACAAGAAGAGAAAGTAGAGCAAAGTGTGCAAAGTTCAAACACTTATCAAGGAGATAGAGATCCTGACAATTATGCATATCCTGAAGAGGGAGAAGCATTGATGCTCAGGAGAATTAGTTTACAGACATCAAAGGATATGATGCAAAGAAGAGCTCTTTTCAAGACCACATGCAAGAGCAAAGGTAAAGTATGTAAGGTTGTCATTGATACTGGTTCAACAGACAACATGGTATCTAAGGAAATGGTGGATAAACTGAATTTGGAAAGGATTCCACACCAACACCCTTACAAGGCATCTTGGGTGAGTGATAGTCAATCACTTTTTGTCTATGAACAGGCATATGTTGATTTTCAGATTGGAGCATATCATGATAGAGTTTTGTGTGACATTTTGCCCATGGAATGTTGTCACCTATTGTTGGGTAGACCATGGCAATTTGATAGGAGGGTACTGTATGATGGGTATGCTAATACCTACACCATCAAGAAAGATGGGAAGACTATTAAGTTGATGCCATTGCAGGCAAATGCTGTAGTACAGAAGGCAGCCCAAATCATTTTAATGGGGAAGAAGGAGTTTATGCAGAAGCCTATAGGAGTAGGCATAAAGGCAGTTGAGGACACTGCAGGGAAAGAAGTTGTTAAGGACAACAGGTTGAAGAAAGTTTCAGTTTTGACTGACAGAGGTCAGCAGCAGGTTCAGAAACAGGTGTGCAAACAGCAACCAGTTGAGAGGAATGACAAGGATGTTGTCATAGTTGGGACTATTGTTTGTCCTATAAAGGTTGAAAGAAAGCTAGAGTTGAACATTGCAGAAGTTCAAGAGGCAGTTCAGACAGAGGTTCTGGTCAGACAACCTGACAAACACAAGGTATGTGAGAGAAGGGCCTACATTGACAGGCATGAGGATTTACATGCAAGAAAACAAGTTACAGTTCAGAAGTCTTGGAGAAGCCAAGAGACAACAGAGGATAAAGCTGGAACAGGTCAGAATATTGCACAGGCAAAGTGTAAAGGTGGAGGACTTCCACATCCTAAACTCATGAGACATGAGTTCTTTTCTGTTGGGGAGTATGGTGCAGGAGCACCTACCTGACAGCTGGCCTCCATGAGGCAGTTAGTTTGTTATGAGTCTTGTTAATGTTTCCAAGAAGGTCTTGTAAGACCAATGCATGTAATAAGGTCATGTTGACCATACTTTGCTATTTTTAGCTAGTTTGTTATGACAGCTGTTATGCTGTAGGTCTGGTTGGATCTCCCAGCCGCCTGGAGAGATTTCCCAGCCACTTGGAATCGAGTGGTAGTACTCGAGAGGATTCCTATTTATGCATGAGGATCGGTTGGTTTTAAGATAATATAGCATTGTATTGCAGAAGAGAGTGACAGAGAGTGAGAGCCTGAGTATTGTATTGCATCTTTTGAAATCAATAAAGATCCTATTTGTGTTCATTCTCTGGTTGGATTCCATTGTTTAATCGATTTGCTGGTTTGGGTGGTTTCATGGATTCACTGATCCATTCCACCGGTTGATTCATCGAATCAGTGGAATGGCTGTGTACAGTAGGTTAGGCTTTAGTTTGCTTTCTGTTTGCATGCAGGTGTGCAGGATCGTCGTCGAGATGTGTTGAGAACCCTAGCATGGGCATGTGCTAGGTCGAGCTGATAGTTAGAGTTTGGAAGATCACCCTGGAAGTAGATCGGGTCATCCCAGGAGGTTCGGTGGATCAAAATTTGCTAAGGTTGGAAGTTCGTCAAAACGGCATCATCAGGATATTTCTGCATATATCCTGCAGTTACTTCGGGCGTCATCCGAGTAAAGGGAGATGAGCATGATGCAGTCCGTTACATGAAGTGAATGAGCGTCGGGGTGGTCATCATCAGGTATTGCCGAGGAGGAGCATATCGGCATAAGGTAGAAGATCGGGTTGATAAAACCATCGCGGGCCGATAAGGTTAAGTTTGGCTGATAGCAAGATATTGAAGGAGTTGCATATGACGTCATCGTCATCAGGATATACATCATCAGGATATCAGGGCAGCAGGATATTGAGGAGCTGCATATGACGTCATCGTCATCAGGATAATCGTCATCAGGATATCGGGGTGACGTAAGCATCGAAGGAAAGGTGCGTGAAGTTGAGGTTGTCATCATCAGGATATATGGGAGGAACCGGATGTTCTATATCCTGCTGATGAACATGATGTTGAACATCATGATGTTGAAGATAGTGTTTGGCGGTAAGGTGAACAGTGAACGTCAGGAGGATGTTTGCGCTTGCCGAATGTGATGATGCTGCCGATAGTCGGATATGATGATGCTGCTGACATGCGAAAGGGTGAAGGCTTGTCTGCAGGAGGATATCGGTCGGCAGAGTAAATGTGGTGATGCTGACAGTGTAAAGGGAAATATGATGATGATGATGAGAGGTTGCGGACATCCATGCTGTATGTCAAGGTTATAGTGTGGATGCCTCTGCATCATAGTCTTTCATTGCATTTATACAGTTCTGAGACATTTGATTAGTAGTTTATGGTTTATGCTTATCTGGATCTAGATGGACTATCTTTGACTGATATAGTTAGACATGTTATACGAGTTTATGATGACATTATTGTTACTTTAGTTATGATGAGTTGGACATGATTAGTAATGGATTAATATTAGCATGTTTTATTTGATTTGTTGATATCTGAATGCAAATGCAGTGGTTATAATCTTGTTCAAGAGCAGGGACGATGTAGTACTACTTGCTTCGAGCACCCTACTATGTCGTGATTCTCTAACTCTCTGTGTGTTGACATATATGTATTTGATTGTATACAATCAATTGTTCAGATGAAGGCTATAGGTACCGAGCCTCGACTCCACCTGACATAGTAGGTTTGAGTGGTCTCTTGCACCAATGGGTATCAGTGATGGGAGATAATGTGAGGTTTATTCTTCTAGGTCAGTCCCAGTCTTTTGTTGTGGTCTTGTGTTGTGATGTGACATTGGATCCTCATTTCCTATTGCTGGTTGTCACGTGTTGTGGGCAATGAGTGTTTGTTTAAGTTATGTATATGTGTTCTTGCTATCGTTATGTTAAATCCAAAAATATTCTGAGTAGTTGTAAAAATTTAGAATATTGTTTAAGTAAAATGTATTGTCTTGATTAATTATTTCAAGTTTGTTTTATCATCATAAGTTTTAGTATGATTAATTATTATGTTGTTATTCAAAAGAATAATTTTTAGGTAGTAAATTAATGTCATGAGTTGTCAATTTTGAAATTTTAGGATTTGGAGGATCTCTTTTTATAGCAAGATCTTAAATTCTTAGAGGAGTGGGATGTTGGGTAACAGATGAATGTCTATGTTAATTTATGAGTTGAGCCATTTTATATTGGGGGATTTTGTTGTGGAGAGGGGGTTGGAAGGAGAATTCAAAAATTGGGGTAAAAACAAAGATTTGGTTATGGGAATACGAAGGAAATTGGAGGCTCCAGATCAAAATTTTGTTCTGGGTATATTACTGTATAATTGTTGATTAAGTGTTAATTTTTCTTTAATAAATTACTTCTTCTCCCTTGTGCTTTTGAATCTATTAGTCTGGGGTTTCTTGTTCCTTCCTTCTATCTCAATTTTTGTAGTTGTTCATCTTTGAAATTTTATAAATCAAATCTGGTGGCCTTCTTGGAACCTTGTGTCAAATTAATCATTTTCAGTTGTGTCTTATTGTCATCTTTATCTCTGCAAATTTTAATCTCTAGATGATCTTATGTCGATTTCACATCTTGGCGTCGAGGGATGTAATACATTGTTCCTGCATTCATTGCTGAGACTTTCTTTTGAGGGATTTTCTCTACAGTCATCAGACTTGTTTGTGTTTCTCCATTTTACATTTATGTCTACCAGAGTATTTCCAACCATACTTTCTGACTAAAATTTCCCTTCCTTATGTTGTTCCAAGCAGTTATTTTGTTGAGACAAGGAGGGTTTTGTCCAGTGCCATAGGCTTGGCCTTACAACTATTAGTCATTTTTCATGAAAATATTTTTACCTATTCAAGAAATTCCATTTTGTACAAATCTTGAAAATCAAAGAATTTTATGAGACCTTATTTCTTTTGGGAATTTTGTAAAATAATTCATATACCAGTCTATGATTCCACATTTTGAATGTGTCTGCCAGAGTTTTCCAACTATTCTATCTGAATTATATCCCCTTGGTATCATGCTCAGTGGATGACTATACTCTCTTCCTAGGATTTTGTTATAGGGCTAAATTGAGATAATATATGTGTCTTTTCTGCCATTAAAATCTAGTATAAATAAGTAAGAATCTTCTACTATATATGAGCATTACATTTATCTTTATCCTTGTGTCCTTTACTGCTATTTAATGGTGTTATGCTCTAAATATAATCTTATCAAATTTCCTATATAGAAAATTAATTCTTTCTAGTTTTTCTTCTAAATGGTGTCTTGGCTAAATCTTTGTTAAATCTGCCTTATTCTCATAATCCTAGAAAACATAAATTGTATAAACATTGTGGAAGTGTTGCCGGTGCCCAAACCAAATAAATTTCTAAATGATTAGATTAGAATGTGAGTCATTTTTGGTAGTTGATCTTTTTATCCTCGAGTTCTGTTTCTATTTTGATCGGTCCTCTGTGTCTTAAGTAATGGACGTAGATTTTTTTTGTTAGTCACCTTCCAATTTTTGTTGATGCTTTTTAAAACTTTTCCATGTTTTGATAGATCGATTAGTTAGACATGTAATAATAGAGTGTAGTTTAAGTGAAAGGTATTCACATATTTGTGGTCACTTTAGCTGGCAATGTAGTCAGAATGTGGGGTGGGTAACACATTAGTAATTGTTCTTTTAGAAAGTTGTAGTTGTAGGAAGTTACGGGTTAGTCGATGTGCATAGTAAAATAATTGTAATTTGAAGGTGTTTATTAATTATTGAAGATAGTGGTAGCGATGGGGAAAATACATATTTATCTTGTAGTGTTCGATTTGAGATTGTTTTGTATTAGATGAAAATTTATGCTTGGGAAAAGAAATATATATGAAATTGTAGCTGATCTCATTAAGAATTATAGTTCATAACATGTTGATAGTATTATATGCAAATAGGAAAAATGTATTTACTTATAGTTCTGTTTATTAGAAATTCGTAAATGGTAAGATGTTAGGAAAATACATATGTTTATAGTGTTTTGTTTTGAAATGTTAATTCGTAAAATGTTAGTTGGGAATCTATGCTTGTGGGAAAATATTTATATATGTATAGTGTTTGATTTGAAGTTGTATTGGCTAATTGTTAGATGATAATTTAAGTTCTTAAGAAAATATATTGGTATTTATAGTTGTTTAATTAGAAATTGTGGTAGTAAAATTATTGACAAAAAGTTTATTATTATAGTAAGTATATATTTATTCTTGTAGATGTAGAGAAATCATTAATTCCGTAAACTAGAATTTTTGTAAAAATGAAGTTATAATCTCATAGTTAACTCCATGTTATGGTTAGGGAAATATTGAATCTCATTTACATGTTTGTCTTCCTTGTCATATCGAAATGCTTACCGTGGGTCATTGTATCTATTTGAGGTTTGAACTTATAGTTATGCTTTGTCTAAGTGTGAAGTGAGGTAACTAGAGAGATGTCATGGCTACTTGGTGTCAAGATACGAAAGCGTTGTCCTTGTCGGATAATGGTTACTTTATCATTGGTTTTGTACCTAACTCCAGAGGTGTGGTTTCTTGGTCTTTGGTTCAAAACTATGGCATGTCAATGTAATGGGCTAACTAAATTTTTGAGTCTTGTAATGAATGGGAAATAGTCTTTTGGATATGGAACTTTGTATCTGTTTATGTATCATGATGGATTGTGGGAAGCTAGATGTCTTATAGTTTTCTGCTCATGCATGTCATTTGATTCAAATGTTGTATAAGGGATGCTAGTGTAGAAAGGAGAGTGGCTTCCATGGTGGGGCCAATGCCCAAAGTGGTTGCCTAACCCCATGGAAGTTGTAATCAAGTGATAACTTAAAATATATTTAGGTGGATCGGGTAGTCTTTTACATAACAAGATAAGTATGTTGCCTCATCCATGCCTTCAGTGCTCTTAAAGGCTAAGGATGGGTTGACAAGGCCTGGTTCACAAGGTCAACCTCCTTGTCCACATGAGAGAATGTGTCAACTCTGCATGTGTCACCCTATGGGGCCAATGCCAAAAAAAAGGGTCGCCAGGATAACCATAGATGGGGGCCAGCTTCTAGTGAGAGTTAGCCTAGATAACCCATGATTACGACCATGCAATGACACTCTCCTCGCTATAGCTTAGCTACTTCCCTCTTTATTCATTTCCATTGTTGCCTCTGGAGTGTTGTTATGCCTTCTGCAGTCTTGTTTAAATGGTTGGTCTATGTTGAGTCAATGTTCATTTGGTTACATTTGTTGTTTTGTCCTTAGCTTAGTGGAATCCTCATCGTTATCTCCTAGTTCAGAGGGGTGGACCTCACCTCAGGGCTCCACATGGTTGGGAGGTTGATCTATCCATTGGTTTTCTTGGAGATTTAGTTTGAATCTAGTGTAGAGGTGTTCCAGTTCCAGATTGCTTTCCACTCTCGATGTTGTGGTATACTTTCATATGTATTCATTTGTAAACCGACATGATCGATCTTGTAATTTTGTATTGTAACTTGTAAATTAACTATCTTGCAAATGTAAAAGTTATCCTTATCTGTAGTAGTGGATGATGTATATCACTTGTGTTGTTTAAACTTTATGATCAACTGTTGCAGTTATGTTTCCCTAGAGGAGTTGGAAGTGCACTCTTCTCTATGTTGTGTATTACGATACCTTTGGTTACCATTATTGCAATTTCTTGCTTGTAAAAAAAAATTATTTCCATAATTTTGCTCTTATTAGCATAACTCTCTAGGGTTGCATGATGGGGTGTCACATTTGGTATCAGAGCTAGGTTTAAACATTGGGTACTCTAGTTACAATTGAGCTCATTATGTGACCTGGTGCTTAAACTCTGTAGATTAATTTCATCCCTATTGTGTTCCTTTCTTTGTTTAATAAATCATCTTTTGGTGTTGTAGGTAGATGCCTATAAGTAGGGGTCATGGGAGAGGTGGTGGTGGTACACCTCCTCCCAGCTCTCCTCATGAGAGTGCTCATGAAGGTGGGGGTCAGAATGTGGAGGGTCAGGGTCAGCTTCACGGAGCCCAGTTCAGACAGATTATTGAGGAGGCCCTTGACTGTTTAGGCCCTGACAGGAGGTTGAGCAGCCTAGAGAAGGTCAGGAGGTAGATCAGTTGGATCCTAGAGAGAGAGATCTCCTAGGCAGAGAGAGTTGAGAGCTGAACAAGAGGCCACACTAGCCAACCATATGAGATAGCTTCTGAGGGCACACCCTCCAACCTTTGATGGAGTTGGTAGTGGTCTAGAGGTGGAGACTTAGTTATTGGATATAGGCAGGTGTTTCACCATGCATCCTTATGGTAGCAACATCAAAGCTGGATGTGCTATTTTGCATCTTCGAGGGTTTGCTTTGACTTGGTGGTAGTTAAAGGAGTAGAAGTTGCATTTAGACATTAGCACCATCTCTTGGGAGTTATTTTTAGAGAGGTTTAGAGCCCGTTTCCTTTCTGATCATTGGAGGCAACACCGCGTAGATGAGTTTCACAACCTAAGGCAGATGGCCATGACAGTGGATTAGTACGAGCACAGATTTTATGAGCTCAAATAGTATGTAGGTTTTAGGGATGATGAGTCTATGTTGGTGTGACATTTTATTAGGGGCTTGAATACCCAAATTAGTGGAGGGGTTCATGTATTCGAACCTAAGTCTATGGAGGTTGTCATGAAGAAAGCCTGGTTAGTGAAGGAGAGTTTGGCTATGGCTCTTGGTGGGCATACAGGTGTGCACATTGGTAGTGCACCTTTTGCAGGTTATGGTTCCCATGGTGGTCATACTCATGCATCAGGATCTCATGCATCCTCTAAGGGTGGACAACAATAGCAGTGCTCATAGTCCAAACTGAAGGATTCACAGCCACAACAAGGTAATAGATTTCAAAATAGGAAGAACTAGAATTGGCAGCCTGCTAGACAGGATCATGTTGATCGACCCACTCAGAGCACATAGTCCGCAGTGAGCAGAGCTAGTTTTTAGTAGTCTAGTGCTTTCCAGGGTGGCGGTGATTTTGGTAGAGGCATAGGGTGTTTCTCTTGTGGCCAATAGGACCATATTGCTAGACAGTGCCCATAATAGGGTGCTTCAAGGTTTGGACATCGACCGGCAGCTTCAGAGCCAATAGTTGGTGATGCAAGAAAATCACACAGAGTCTTTGCAGTAGTGGATAACCGTTAGGTAGAGCATCAAGGCACCATGGTGTAGACTTCTAGTTTGTTGCGAGGTATTGGGTTTTCTATTTTTTTAATTCTGGTGCATCTTATTCATTCATATCTCCTTCTCTTGTGGAGTGTTGTGGCTTAGTGGCAACAAAGTAGGATGTTAGGTGGCAGGTTGAGTTGGCTTCCAGGGCTAAGGTTGTAGTTGAGGATTGGCTCTTTGTCTACTACAATAGACCTTCTCATCCTACAATATGATATAGTTTTGGGGATGGATTGGTTAGAGGCCCATTAGGCAGTGATCGATTGTCGGAATTAGTCTATTAGATGTGTGGATGATTCTGGTGTAGAGGTTGAGGTTGTAGGAGTTTAGAACCTATTTCCCTATGTATGATCTCCGCTATGCAACTTAACAGATGCATGCATTCAGGATGTCATCTTTTTTTCAATTTTTGTTAGTGACTTGGAGATTGAGGAGAGTCGAGAGGCATCTCTTGACGATCACCCACTCTTGAGGGAGTATGTTAATATTTTTCCATCTGATATTCTAGGGATGTCACCTAAGCGTGACATTGACTTCAGGATTGATTTGGTTCTCAGTGCAGAACCTATCTCACAAGCTCCATACAGGATGACCACTCAAGAGCTTAAGGAGGTTCGACTATAGTTCGAGGAGCTATTAGCCAAAGGATTCATTCGACCTAGTGTTTCTCCTTGAGGAGAATTTGTGATCTTTGTGAAAAATAAGGATGGATCTCTATGGCTATGTATAGATTATCGATAGCTCAATAAGGTAACAATGAGAAATCGATACCCCTTGCCTCGAATCGATGATTTGTTTAATCAGATTAAAGGAGCAAAGGTGTTCTCTAAAATTGACCTTGAGTCAAGATATCACTAATTGCAGATATTTGAGATAGATATTCACAAAACAATATTTCGCACCTGTTATGGACATTATCAGTTCACAGTTGTATCATTCGGGTTGACGAATGCACCTTCAATTTTCATGAGCCTAATGAATAGTGTTTTCCGCACTTATCTCGATAGGTTTGTCCTTATTTTTCTAGATGATATATTGATCTATTTAAGGACTATGGAGGAGCATGAAGAGCATTTGCATCAGGTGTTGCAATGTCTAAGAGAAAATCAGCTTTATGCCAATTTGTTGAAGTGCAAATTCTTTCAGACAGAGGTGAAGTATTTGGGTCATGTTATCTCTGGAGAGGGTATTGAGGTGGATCCTTTGAAGATCCAAGCTATTTTGGATTGCCCCGAACCTACTAATGTTTCTGTGTTTTGCAGTTTTATGGGTTTGGTAGGCTACTATCGCTATTTTGTTATGGGGTTTTTGAGGATTTCCCATCCTATTACTTCTCTTCAGAGGAAAGGGAAGAAGTTTATTTGGTCAGAGCACTATCATGAAGCTTTTTAGATCCTTAAGGAGCAGTTGATGAGTGTACCTATTTTAGTAGTTTTTGATCCTACCAGAGACTTTGTTGTTTGTACCGATGCTTTTGGAGGGTTTGGGAGCAGTTCTAATGCAGGATGGTCACGTGATCACCTATGAGTCTCGTAAACTCAAGGATCATGAATTGAACTATCCCACTCATGACCTGGATTTAGCCGCAGTTGTGGATGCCTTGGTGAGGTCGAGGCATTTTCTCTTAGGGAATCTTTTGAGCTGCACAATGATAATCATAGTTTGTAGTATATTTTCACGTAGCCAAACATGAATGTGAGGCAGTCACATTGGATGGAGTTCTTGTATGAATACAACTTTGATGTTAGATACATTTAGGGCAAAGAGGATGTGGTAGCGAATTGTCTTAGTTGTTTGAGGCTTCAGATCTTAGCAATCTCTCTCTTACTTGACTTGAGAGGTCAGATTCTCGTAGCACTTCCTACTAATAGTTGGTGCCAGGAGGTGAAGTCTGAGATTGAGTCTGGTAGACCTTTATAGGGTAGATTCTCCTATTACTCTCTAGAGTTAGATGGTCTTTTGCGACATTTGGGTCATATCTATGTTCCTAGTTCTGAGGGTCTTCTCATCCTAGTGTTATTAGAGGGGCATCGAGCACCCTATTCTGCTCATCCGGTTGTTAAGAAGATGCATGCTGATCTGCGTTAGCTGTACTTTTGAAGTGGTATGAAGCGGGATATTGCTGATTTTGTGTCAAGATGTCTTAAGTGCCAGAGAGTGAAGGTGGAACATTAGCATCCTACAGGTCTTTTGCAGTGTCATTTGACTCCAGAGTGGAAGTGGGATATCATTTCAATAGACTTCATTGTTGGTTTTTTGGTATCCTCTCACTGAAACGATGCTATTATGGTCACTATGGATAGTTTGACGAAGGTATCTCACTTCTCTCCTATCTGTTCTTACAATGCTACCATAGTGGCTAGAGTGTTCATGGAGGACATCATAAGACTTCATGGGATTCCTCGTAGGATCATCTTTGATAGGGATCCAGTGTTAACTTCTGCCCTTTGGAGTTCTTTGCAGGATGCCTTGGGGACACAGCTGAACTTTAGTTTAGCTTACCATATTGAGACTAATGGTCAGATCGAGAGGGTTAATCAGGTTCTCGAGGATATGTTGAGGCTGTATGTGATGGATCGGGAGAGTTGTTGGGAGGACTACCTTTACCTGGTGGAGTTTGCCTATAATGATGGATATCATAGTTCTATCGGCATGTCTCCATTTCAGGCCTTGTATGGTCACCCATATAGGACCCCTCTAAGTTGGGATTGCCTCAAGGATAGAGTTCTTCTAGGTCCTGATATGCTTAGAGATATGGAATAGTACGTTTAGAGGATCAGAGAGCATTTGGTGGCAGCTTAGGATAGACAAAAGAATTATGCAGATGCTCATAGGATCAATTGATAGTTTTTAGTGGGGGATCAGGTGTTCTTACATGTGTGACTATGAAAAAGTCCAATCTGCTACGGAAAGGGCTCTAAGCTAGCACCACACTTTGTTGGACCTTTTGAGGTGCTGGAGAGGATCTGTCTAGTTGCTTATCGTCTTGTGTTGCCGCCTAGCCTTTCACAGGTCCATGATGTGTTTCATGTTTCTGTACTTAGACCTTACTATCCAGACGTTGCTCATGTTCTTGATTGGACTGGTTTATAGGTAGGGGACGAGTAGCTGGCTTTGGAGCCTATAGACATTCTATAGTACATGAGACTCGCTCTTAGGGGTAGAGGTGTGGAGCAGATTAGGGTCTAGTGGGATCCTAACAATTAGACTTCTTCTACCTGGGAGGATATTTCCAGGATAAGAGAGTTATATCCTTACTTGTTTGTAGGCTTCAAGGAGTAAGCTTGATTCTAGGGGGAGGATGTAATTTCCCTCACATTCTGGCTTGTCATAATTGTTAGTTTCATATTTCTCTCTGTCCATTCTGAGACAGTTACTAGTCTTTCATTGCATTTATATAGCTCTGAGAGATTCGATTAGTAGATTATGGTTCATGCTTATTTCGATCTGGATGGACTATGTTCGACTGATATAGTTAGACATGTGTTATGAGTTTATGATGACATTATTATTACTTCAATTATGATGAGTTGGACACGATTAGTAATGGATTAATATTAGCGTGTTTTATTTGATCTGTTGATATTTGAATGCAAATGCAGTGGTTATAATCTTGTTCCAGAGCAGGGATGGTGTAGTACTACTCGCTTTGAGCACCCTGCTATGTCGTGATTCTCTGACTCTCTATGTGTTGACACATATGTATTTGATCATATACAATCAATTGTTCAGATGCAAGCTGTAGGTACTGAGCCTCGACTCCGCCTAACATAACAGGCTTGAGCGGACTCTTACACCAATGGGTATCAGTGATGGGAGATAATGTGAGGTTTATTCCGCTATGTCAGTCCTAGTCCTTTGTTGTGGTCTTGTGTCATGAAGTGATGTTGGATCCTCATTTCCTGTTGTTGGTCATCACGTTTTGTGGGCATTGAGAGTTTGTTTAAGTTATGTATATGTGTTCTTTCTATCATTATGTTAAATCCAAAAGTATTCTGAGTAGTAAAAATTCAGAATATTGTTTAAGTAAAATGTATTTTGTCTTGATTAATTATTTTAGGTTTGTTTTACCATCATAAGTTTTAGTATGATTAATTATTATGTTGTTATTTAAAAGAATAATTTTTAGGTAGTAAATTAATGTCATGAGTTGTCAATTTTGAAATTTTAACATTTGGAGGATCTCTTTTTTATAGCAAGATTTTAAATTCTCGGAGGAGTGGGACGTTGGGTAATGGATGCATGTCTATGTTAATTTATGAGCTAAGCCATTTTATAATAGGGGATTTTGTTTTGGAGAGGGGGTTGGAAGGAGAATTTAGAAATTGGGGGAAAAACAAAGAGTTGGTTACAGGAATACGAAAGAAATTGGAGGCTCCAGATCAAAATTTTGTTCCGGGTATGTTACTGTATAATTCTTGATTAAGTGTTATTTGTGCTTGGATAGATTACTTCTTCTCCCTCGTGCTTTTGAATCTGTTAGTCTATGGTTTTCTGTCGCTTCCTTCTATCTCAATTTTTGTAGTTGTTCATCTTTGAAATTTTATAAATCAAATCTTGTGGCCTTCTTGGAGCCTAATCTCTGGATGCTCTTACGTTGATTTCCCATCTTGGCATCGAGGGATATAATGCCTTGTTCCTACATTTGTTGCTAAGACTTTCTTTCAAGGGATTTTGTCTACAGTCATTGGGCTTGTCTGTGTTTCTCCATTTTGCATTTATGTCTACCAGAGTTTTTCCAACCATACTTTCTGACTAAAATTTCCCTTCATTCTGCTGTTCCAAGCACCTATTTGTAATATCTATGGCAGACAAGCATCATTGCTTACAAATAGTATAGCAATTGTTAACAAGGCAATGACAATTACTTCTATTGGAAGCCTTATTTACATTGTGCGTGACTTCAACATTAACATTTCCAACTCCTCAAAAAAATAGAAATGCTTAAAGAGAACATGCAAATACACAACTTGCACTTGTTACAGGAAAATACAAAACTTTTCTCAAGGACCATTATTGATCATGTGTGGACAAACAATTATGCAAATACAACAAAAATTTAAAGATTCGAATTGTACTGGATAGATCATGACACTCTTCTATTTCATGTTGCCAACATCATCTAGCCATGCTCTACATCTTGGAAAAGGTAATCATGTACAACAAATTTATATGACAAAACATTTTATTGTCTACATGTAATGCCCCTTGCATTTTGGCTTGTGATAGTTGTTAGTTTCATATTTCTCTCTGTTAGTTCTGAGATAGTTGCTAGTCTTTCATTGCATTTATATAGTTCTGAGACATTTGATTAGTAGGTTATGGTTTATGCTTATTTGGATCTGGATGGACTATCTTTGACTGATATAGTTAGACATGTTATATGAGTTTATGATGACATTATTATTACTTTAGTTATGATGAGTTGGACATGATTAGTAATGGATTAATATTAGCATGTTTTATTTAATTTTTTGATATCTGAATGCAAATGCAGTGGTAATAATTTTGTTCAAGAGCAGGGATGGTGTAGTACTACTTGCTTCAAGCACCCTATTATGTCATGATTCTCTAGCTCTCTGTGTGTTGACATATATGTATTTGATTGTATACAATCAATTGTTCAGATGCAGGCTATAGGTACCGAGCCTTGACTCCACTGACATAGCAGGTTTGAGCGGTCTCTTGCACCAATGGGTATCAATGATGGGAGATAACGTGAGGTTTATTCTTCTAGGTCAGTCCCAATCTTTTGTTGTGGTCTTGTGTCGTGATGTGACATTGGATCCTAGTTTCCTATTGTTGGTGGTCACATGTTGTGGGCATTGAGAGTTTGTTTAAGTTATGTATATGTGTTCTTGCTATCATTATGTTAAATCCAAAAGTATTCTGAGTAGTTGTAAAAATTTAGAATATTGTTTAAGTAAAATGTATTTTGTCTTGATTAATTATTTCAAGTTTGTTTTACCATCATAAGTTTTAGTATGATTAATTATTATGTTGTTATTTAAAAGAATAATTTTTAGGTAGTAAATTAATTTCATAAGTTGTCAATTTTGAAATTTTAAGATTTGGAGGATCTCTTTTTATAGCAAGATTTTAAATTCTTAGAGATGTGGGATGTTGGGTAATAGATGAATGTCTATGTTAGTTTAATGAGTTAAGCCATTTTATATTGAGGGATTTTGTTGTGGAGAGGGGGTTGGAAGGAGAATTCAAAAATTGGGGCAAAAACAAAGAGTTGGTTATGGGAATACAGAAGAAATTGGAGGCTACAGATCAAAATTTTGTTTTGGGTATGTTACTGTATAATTATTGATTAAGTGTTATTTTTTCTTTAATAAATTACTTCTTCTCCCTTGTGCTTTTGAATCTGTTAGTCTGGGGTTTCCTGTTGCTTCCTTCTATCTCAATTTTTGTAGCTGTTCATCTTTGAAATTTTATAAATCAAATCTTGTGGCCTTCTTGGAACCTTGTATCGAATCAATCATTTTTAGTTGTGTCTTATTGTCATCTTTATCTCTGCAAATTTTATTCTCTAGATGATCTTATGTCAATTTCCCCTCTTGGCGTTGAGGGATGTAATACATTGTTCCTGCATTCGTTGCTGGGACTTTCTTTTGAGGGATTTTCTCTATAGTCATCAGACTTGTTTGTGTTTCTCCATTTTGCATTTATGTCTACCAGAGTATTTCCAACCATACTTTCTGACTAAAATTTCCCTTCCTTATGCTGTTCCAAGCAGTTATTTTACTGAGACAAGGAGGGTTTTGTCTAGTGCCGTAGGTTTGGCCTTACAACTATTAGTCATTTTTCTTGAAAATATTTTTACCTATTCAACAAAATCCATTTTGTACAAATCCTGTAAATCAAAGAATTTTATGAGACCTTATTTCTTTTGGGCATTTTGTAAAATAATTGATGTACCTATCTATGATTCCAAATTTTGAACATGTGTCTGCCAGAGTTTTCCAACTATTCTATCTGAATTATATCCCCTTGCTATCATGCTCAGTGCATGACTATACTCTCTTCCTAGGCTTCTGTTATAGGGCTAAATTGAGATAATATATGTGTCTTTTCTGCCATTAAAATCTAGTATAAACAAGTAAGAATCTTTTACTATATATGAGCATTACATTTATCTTTATCCTTGTGTCCTTTACTGCTATTTAATGGTGTTATGCTCTACATATAATCTTCTCAAATTTCCTATATAGACAATTAATTCTTTCTAGTTTTTGTTCTAAATGGTGTCTTGGCTAAATCTTTGTTAAATCTGCCTTATTCTCATAATCCTAGAAAACATAAATTGTATAAACATTGTGGAAGCATTTCTAGCGCCCAAACCAAATAAATTTCTAAATGATTAGATTAGAATGTGAGTCATTTTTGGTAGTTGATATTTTTATCCTAGAGTTCTATTTCTATTTTGATCAGCTGTCTGTGTCCTAAGTAATGGACATAGATTTTTTTTGTCAATCACCTTCCAATTTCTGTTGATGCTTTTGAAACCTTTTCCATGTTTTAATAGATCAATTAGTTAGACGTGTAATAATAGAGTGTGCTTTAAGTGAAAGATATTCACATATTTGTCATCGCTTTAGCTGGCAGTGTAGTCGAAATGTGGGGTGGGTAACACATTAGTAATTGTTCTTTTCAAAAGTTGTAGTCGTAGGAAGCTAAGGGTTAGTCAATGTGCATAGTAAAATAATTGTAATTTGAAGGTGTTTATTAATTATTGAAGATAGTGGTAGCGATGGGGAAAATACATATTTATCTTGTAGTATTCGATTTGAGATTGTTTTGTATTAGATGAAAATTTATGCTTGGGAAAAGAAATATATATGAAATTGTAGCTGATCTCATTAAGAATTATAGTTTGTAACATGTTGATAGTATTATATGCAAATAGGAAAAATGTATTTACTTATAGTTCTATTTATTAGAAATTCGTAAATGGTAAGATGTTAGGAAAATACATATGTTTATAGTGTTTTGTTTTGAAATGATAATTCGTAAAATGTTAGTTGGGAATCAATGCTTCTGGGAAAATATTTATATATGTATAGTGTTTGATTTGAAGTTGTATTGGCTAATTGTTAGATGATAATTTACGTTCTTAAGAAAATATATTGGTATTTATAGTTGTTTAATTAGAAATTGTGGTAGTAATATTATCGACAGAAAGTTTATTATTATAGTAAGAATATATTTATTCTTGTAGATGTAGAGAAATCATTAATTCCGTAAACTAGAATTTTCTTAAAAATGAAGTTATAATCTCATAGTTAATTCCATGTTATGGTTAGGGAGATATTGAATCTCATTTACATGTTTGTCTTCTTTGTTATATGGAAATGCTTACTGTGGGTCATTGTATCTATTTGAGGTTTGAACTTATAGTTATGCTTTGTCTAAGTGTGAAGTAAGGTAACTAGAGAGATGTCATGGCTACTTGGTGTCAAGATGTGAAAGCATTGTCCTTGTCGGATAATGGTTACTTTATCATTGGTTTTGTACCTAACTCTAGAGGTGTGGTTTCTTGGTCTTTGGTTCAAAATTATGGCATGTCAATGTAATGGGCTAACCAAATTTTTGAGTCTTGTAATGAATGGGAAATAGTCTTTTGGATATGGAACTTTGTATCTGTTTATGTATCATGATGGATTGTGGGAAGCTAGATGTCTTATAGTTTTCCACTCATGCATGTCATTTGTTTTTGATGTTGTATAAGGGATGCTAGTGTAGAAACAAGAGTGGCTTCCATGGTGGGGCCAGTGCCCAATGTGGTTGCCTAACCCCATGGAAGTTGTAATCAAGTGATAACTTAAAATATATTTAGGTGGATCGGGTAGTCTTTCACATAACAAGATAAGTATGTTGCCTCACCCATGCCTTGAGTCCTCTCAAAGGCTAAGGATGGGTTGAGAAGGCCTGGTTCGCAAGGTCAACCTCCTTGTCCACATGAGAGGATGTGTTGGCTCTGCATGTGTCACCCTATGGGGCTGATGCCAAATAAAAGGGTTGCCATGATAGCCATAGATGGGGGCCAGCTTCTAGTGAGAGTTAGCCTAGATAACCCATGATTAGGACCATGCGATGACACTCTCCTCGCTACAGCTTAGCTACTTCCCTCTTTATTTATTTCCATTGTTGCCTCTGGAGTCTTGTTTTGCCTTCTGCAGTCTTGTTTAAATGGTTGGTTTGTGTCAAGTCAATATTTGTTTGGTTACATTTGTTGTTTTGTCCTTAGCTTAGTGGAATCCTCATCATTATCTCCTAGCTCAGAGAGGTGGACCTCACCTCAGGGTTCCACATGGTTGGGAGGTTGATCTATCCATTGGTTTTCTTGGAGATTCAGTTCAAATCCTATGCAGAAGTGTTCTAGTGCCAGAATGCTTTCCAATCTCGATGTTGTGGTATACTTTCATATGTATTCATTTGTAAACCGACATGATCGGTCTTGTAATTTTCTATTGTAACTCGTAAATTAACTATCTTGCAAATGTAAAAGTTATTCTTATCTGTAGTAGTGGTATGATGTATATCACTTGTGTTGTTTAAACTTTATGATCAACTGTTGCAGTTATGTTTCCCTAGAGGAGTTAGAAGTGCACTCTTTTTTATGTTGTGTATTACGATACCTTTGGTTACCAGTATTGCAATTTCTTGCTTGTAAAAAAAAAATTATTTCTATAATTTTGCTCTTATTAGCCTAACTCTCTAGGGTTGCATGATGGGGCGTCACATTTGGTATCAAAGCCAAGTTTAAACACTGGGTACTCTAGTTACAATTCAGCTCATTATGTGACCTAGTGCTTAAACTCTGTAGATTAGTTTCATCCCTATTGTGTTCCTTTCTTTGTTTAATAAATCATCTTTTGGTGTTGTAGGTAGATGCCTACAGGTAGGGGTCAAGGTCATGGCAGAGGTAGGGGTCATGGGAGAGGTGGTGGTGGTACACCTCCTCCCAGCTCTCCTCATGAGAGTGCTCATGAAGGCAGGGGTCAGAATGTGGAGGGTCGGGGTCAGCTTGAGGGAGCCCAGTTCAAACAGATTATTGAGGAGGCCCTTACCTGTTTAGGCCCTAGATAGGAGGTAGATCAGCTAGATCCTAGAGAGAGATCTCCTAGGAAGAGAGAGTTGAGAGCTGAACAAGAGGCCACACTAGCTAGCCATATGATATATCTTCTGAGGGCACAACCTCCCACCTTTGATGGAGTTGCTAGTGGTCTATAGGTGGAGACTTAGTTATTGGATATAGGCAGGTCTTTCGTCATGCATCCTTATGGTAGCAACACCAAAGCTGGATGTGCTATTTTGCATCTTCGAGGGTTTGCTTCGACTTGGTGGTAGTTAGAGGAGTAGAAGTTGCATTTGGACATTAGCACCGTCTCTTGGGAGTTGTTTTTAGAGAGGTTTAGAGCCCGTTTCTTTTTTGATCATTGGAGGCAATGCCGCATAGATGAGTTTCACGACCTGAGGTAGATGGCCATGACAGTGGAGTAGTACGAGCACAGATTTTATGAGCTCAAACAGTATGCAGGTATCAGGGATGACGAGTCTATGTTGGTGTAGCATTTTATCAGGGGCTTGAATGCCCAAATTAGTGGAGGGGTTCATGTATTTGAACCTAAGTCTATGGAGGTTGCTGTGAAGAAAGCTTGGTTAGTGGAGGAGAATTTGGCTATGGCTCTTGGTGGCCATACAGGTGTGCACATTGGTAGTGCACCTTTTGTAGGAAATGGTTCTCGTGGTGGTCATACTTATGCATTAGGATCTCATGCATCCTCTAAGGGTGGACAACAAAAGCAGTGCTCACAGTCCAAACCGAAGAAATCACAGCCACAACAAGGTAATAGTTTTCAAAATAAGAAGAACTAGAATTGGCAGCCTGCTAGACAGGATCATGTTGTTCGACCCACTCAGAGCACTCAGTCCGCAGTGAGTAGAGGTAGTTTTTAGTAGTCTAGTGCTTTCCAGAGTGGCGGTGGTTTTGGTAGAGGCATAGGGTGTTTCTCTTGTGGCCAATAGGACCATATTGCTAGATAGTTCCCATAATAGGATGGTTTAGGGTTTGGACATTGACTGGCAGCTTCAGAGCCAATAGTTGGTGATGCAAGAAAATCACATAGAGTCTTCGCAATAGTGGATAATCGTCAGGTAGAGCATCAGGGCACCATGGTGGAGACTTCTACTTTGTTGCGAGGTATTGGGTTTTCTATTATTTTTTTATTTTGGTGCATCTGAGTCATTCATATCTCCTTCTCTTGTGGAGTGTTGTGGCTTAGTGGCAACAAAGTAGGATGTTAGGTGGCAGGTTGAGTTGGCTTCTGGGGCTAAGGTTGCAGTTGAGTCTCTAGTTCTCAGGTATGAGTTGAGGATTGGCTCTCTGTCTACTATAGTAGACCTTCTCATCCTACCCCTTGGATCATATGATATAGTTTTGGGGATGGATTGGTTAGAGGCCCATTAGGCAGTGATCAATTATCAGCATAAGTCTATTAGATGTGTGGATGATTCTGGTGTAGAGGTTGAGGTTGTAGGAGTTCAGAGACCTATTTCCCTATGTATGATCTCCGCTATGCAACTTAACAGATGCATGCGTCAGGGATGTCATCTTTTTGCTATTTTTGTTAGTGACTTGGAGATTGAGGAGAGTCAAAAGGCATTTCTTGATGATCACCCACTCTTGAGGGAGTATTCTAATGGTTTTCCATCTGATATTCTAGGGATGTCACCTAAGCATGACATTGACTTCAGGATTGATTTGGTTCTCGGTGCAGAACCTATCTCACGAGCTCCATATAGGATGACCACTCAACAGCTTAAGGAGCTTTGACTATAGTTGGAGGAGCTATTATACAAAGGATTCATTTGACCTATTGTTTCTCCTTGAGGAAAACTTTTGATCTTTGTGAAAAATAAGGATGGATCTCTACGTCTGTGTATCGATTATCAATAGCTCAATAAGGTAACAGTGAGAAATTGATACCCCTTGCCTCGAATCGATGATTTGTTTAATCAGATTAAAGGAGCGAAGGTGTTCTCTAAAATTGACCTTGAGTCAGGATATCACCAATTGTGGATATTTGAGATAGATATTCATAAAACAACATTTTGCACCTGTTATGGACTTTATGAGTTCATAGTTGTATCATTCGGGTTAACGAATGCACCTTCAATTTTCATGAGACTGATGAATAGTGTTTTTTGCACTTATCTCGATAGGTTTGTCCTTGTTTTCCTAGATGATATATTGATCTATTCGAGGACTATGGAGGAGCATGAAGAGCATTTGTGTCAGGTGTTGCAGTGTCTGAGAGAAAATCAGCTTTATGCCAATTTGTCGAAGTGCAAATTCTTTCAGACAGTGGTGAAGTATTTGGGTCATGTTATCTCTAGAGAGGGTATTGAGGTGGATCCTTTGAAGATCCAAGCTATTTTGGATTGGCCTGAACCTACTAATGTTTCTGAGTTTCAGAGTTTTATGGGTTTGGTAGGCTACTATCACTATTTTGTTATGGGGTTTTTGAGGATTGCCCATCCTATTACTTCTCTTTAGAGGAAAGGAAAGAAGTTTATTTGGTCAGAGCAGTGTCATGTAGCTTTTCAGACCCTTAAGGAGTAGTTGACCTGTGCACTTATTTTAGCAGTTCTTGATCCTACCAAAGACTTTGTTGTTTGTACCGATGCTTTTGGAGGGTTTGGGAGCAGTTCTAATGGTAGATGGTCGCGTGATCGCCTAAGAGTCTCGTAAACTCAAGGATCATGAATTGAACTATCCCACTCATGACCTGGATTTAGCCACAGTTGTGGATGCCTTGGTGAGGTGGAGGCATTTTGTCTTAGGGCATCAGTTTGAGCTACACAATGATCATCATAGTTTGTAGTATATTTTCACGTAGCCAAACTCGAATGCAACATAGACGCGTTGGATGGAGTTCTTATATGAATACAACTTTGACGTCAGATACATTCAGGACAAACAAAATGTGGTAGTGGATGCTCTTAGTTGTTAGAGGCTTGAGATCTCAGCGGTCTCTCTCTTACTTGACTTGAGAGGTCAGATTCTCGTAGCACTTCCTACTGACAGTTGGTGCCAGGAGGTGAAGTCTGAGATTGAGTCTGGTAGACCTTTAGAGGGTAGATTCTCTGGTTACTCTCTAGAGTCAAATGGTCTTTTGTGACATTTGGGTCATATCTATGTTCCTAGTTATGAGGTCTCCACATCCTAGTGTTATCAGAGGGGCATCGAGCACCCTATTCTGCTCATCTGGGTGTTAAGAAGATGCATGCAGATCTGCATCAGCTATACTTTTGAAGTGGTATGAAGTGGGATATTGCTGATTTTGTGTCGAGATGTCTTGAGTGTCAGAGAGTGAAAGTGGAACATTAGCATCCTACAGGTCTTTTGCAGTCTCATTTGATTCTAGAGTGGAAGTGGGATATCATTTCGATAGACTTCATTGTTGGTTTTCTAGTATCCTCTCACCGACATGATGCTATTATCATCACTATGGATAGGTTGATGAAGGTATCTCACTTCTCTCCTATCCATTCTTATAATGCTACCATAGTGGCTAGAGTGTTCATAGAGGACATCATCAGACTTCATGGGATTCCTCATAGGATCATCTCCGATAGGGATCCTATGTTCACTTCCGCCCTTAGGAGTTCTTTGCAGGATGCCTTGGGGACACAACTGAACTTTAGTTTAGCTTACCATATTGAGACTAATGGTCAGACCAAGAGGGTTAATCAGGTTCTTGAGGATATGTTGAGGATGTATGTGATGGATCAGTAGACTCATTGGGAGGACTACCTTTACCTGGTGGAGTTTGCCTACAATAATGGATATCATAGTTCTATCGGCATGTCTCCATTTCAGGCCTTGTATGGTCACCCATGTAGGACCCCTCTAAGTTGGGATTGCCTCAAGGAGAGAGTTCTTCTAGGTTATGATATTCTTAGAGATATGGAACAGTATGTTGAGAGGATTAGAGAGCATTTGGTGGCAGCTTAGGATAGACAAAAGAAGTATGCAAATGCTCATAGGATCGATTGACAGTTTTCAGTGGGGGATCAGGTGTTCTTGCGTGTGCAACTGTGAAAAAGTCCAATCCGCTACGAAAAGGGCTCTAAGCTAGCACCACGTTTTATTGGACCTTTTGAGGTGCTGGAGAGGATTGATCTAGTTGCTTATTGTCTTGCGTTGCTGCCTAGCCTTTCACAGGTCCATGATGTGTTTCATGTTTCTATACTTAGACCTTACTATCTAGACATTGCTCATGTTCTTGACTGGACTAGTTTACAGGTAGAGGATGAGTAGCTTGCTTTGGAGCCTACAGGCATTCTACAGTACATGAGACTTGCTCTTAGGGGTAGAGGTGTGGAGCAGATCAGGTTCCAGTGGGATCCTAACGATTAGACTTCTTCTACCTGGGAGGATACTTCCAGGATGAGAGAGTTATATCCTTACTTGTTTGCAGGCTTCCAAGAGTAAGCCTGATTCTAGCGGGGGGGATGTAATTTCCCTCACATTTTGGCTTGTCATAATTGTTAGTTTCATATTTCTCTCTATCGGTTCTAAGACAGTTGCTAGTCTTTCATTGCATTTATATAGCTCTGAGAGATTTGATTAGTAGATTATGGTTTATCGTTATTTGGATCTGGATGGACTATGTTCGACTGATATAGTTAGACATGTGTTATGAGTTTATGCTGACATTATTATTACTTCAGTTATGATGAGTTGGACATGATTAGTAATGGATTAATATTAGTATGTTTTATTTGATCTATTGATATCTGAATGCAAATGAGAGTAGGGATGGTGTAGTACTACTCGCCTTGAGCACCCTACTATGTCGTGATTCTCTGACTCTCTATGTGTTGAGACATATGTGTTTGATCGTATACAATCAATTATTTAGATGCAAGCTACAGGTACCGAGCCTTGACTCTACCTGACATAGCAAGTTTGAGCGGACTCTTACACCAATGGGTATCAGTGATGGGAGATAATGCGAGGTTTATTCCGCTAGGTCAGTCCCAGTCTTTTATTGTGGTCTTGTGTCATGAAGTGATGTCAGATCCTCATTTCTTGTTGTTGGTCATCATGTTTTGTGGGCATTGAGAGTTTTTTCAAGTTATGTATATGTGTTCTTGCTATCATTATGTTAAATCCAAAAGTATTCTGAGTAGTTGTAAAAATTTAGAATATTGTTTAAGTAAAATGTATTCTATCTCAATTAATTATTTTAGGTTTGTTTTACCATCATAAGTTTTAGTATGATTAATTATTATGTTGTTATTTAAAAGAATAATTTTTAGGTAGTAAATTAATGTCATGAGTTGTCAATTTTAAAATTTCAACATTTGGAGGATCTCTTTTTATAGCAAGATTTTAAATCCTTGGAGGAGTGGGATGTTGGGTAATGGATGCATGTTTGTGTTAATTTATGAGTTAAGCCATTTTATATTGGGGGATTTTGTTCTAAAGAGGGGGTTGGAAGGAGAATTCAGAAATTGGGGGAAAAACAAAGAGTTGGTTACAGGAATACAAAAGAAATTGAAGGCTCTAGATCAAAATTTTGTTCTGGGTATGTTACTGTATAATTCTTGATTAAGTGTTATTTGTGCTTGGATAAATTACTTCTTCTTGCTCATGCTTTTGAATCTGTTAGTCTGGGGTTTCCTGTCGCTTCATTCTATCTCAATTTCTGTAGCTGTTCATCTCTGAAATTTTATAAATCAAATCTTGTGGTCGTCTTGGAACCTTGTGTTGAATCAATCCTTTTTAGTTGTCTTATTGTCATCTTTATCACTACAAATTTTAATCTCTGGATGCTCTTACGTCGATTTCCCATCTTGGCGTCGAGCAATGTAATACCTTGTTCCTACATTTGTTGCTGAGACTTTCTTTTGATGGATTTTGTCTACAATCATCGGGCTTGTCTGTGTTTCTCCATTTTGCATTTATGTCTACCAGAGTTTTTCCAACCATACTTTCTGACTAAAATTTGCCTTCCTTATGTTGTTGCAAGCACCTATTTTGCTGAGACAAGGAGGGTTTTGTCTAGGGCCATAGGTTCGGCCATACAACTGTTAGTAATTTTTCTTGAAAATATATTTAGCTATTCAACAAAATCCATTTTGTACAGATCTTGCAAATCAAAGAATTTTATTAGACCTTATTTCTTCTGGGCATTTTGTAAAATAATTCATGTACCTATCTATGATTCCACATTTTGAATATATGTCTGCCAGATTTTTCCAACTATTCTATCTGAATTATATCCCCTTTCTATCATGCTCAGTGGATGACTATACTCTCTTGCTAGGCTTCTATTATAGGGCTAAGTTGAGATAATATATGTATCTTTTCTGCCATTCAAATCTGGTATAAACAAGAATCTTTTGCTATATATGAGCATTACATTTATCTTTATCCTTGTATCCTTTACTTCCATTTAATGGAATTATGATCTACATATAATGTTATTGAATTTCCTATATAGATAATTAATTCTTTCTAGTTTTTCTTCTAAATGTTGTCTTGGCTAAATCTTTGTTAAATCTGCCTTATTCTCATAATCCATTAAACATAAATTGTATAAACATTGTGGAAGCATCACCGGTGCCCAAGCCAAATAAATTTCTAAATGATTAGATTAGAATGTGAGTCATTTTTGGTAGTTGATCTTTTTATCCTCAATTTTTGTTTCTATTTTGATCAGCCAATTGTGTCTTAAGTAACATGGATGTAGATATTTTTTGTCAGTCACCTTCCAATTTCTGTTGATGCTATTAAACCTTTTCCATGTTTTGACAAATCAATTAGTTAGACGTGTAATAATAGAGTGTGCTTTAAGTGAAAGTTATTCACATATTTGTGGTCACTTTAGTTGGCAGTGTAGTCAAAATGTGGGGTGGGTAACACATTAGTAATTGTTCTTTTAGAAAATTGTAGTCATACGAAGTTAAGGGTTAGTCGATGTGCATAGTAAAATAATTGTAATTTGAAGTTGTTTATTAATTATTAAAGATAGTGGTAGTGATGGGGAAAATACATATTTATCTTATAGTGTTCGATTTGAGATTGTTTTGTATTAGATGAAAATTTATGCTTGGGAAAAGAAATACATATGTAATTGTAGCTGATCTCATTAAGAATTATAGTTAGTAACATGTTGATAGTATTATATGCAAATAGCAAAAATGTATTTACTTATAGTTGTGTTTATTAAAAATTCGTAAATGGTAAGATGTTAGGAAAATACATATGTTTATAGTGTTTTGTTTTGAACTGATAATTGGTAAAATGTTAGTTGGGAATCTATGCTTGTGGGAAAATATTTATATATGTATAGTGTTTGATTTGAAGTTGTATTGGCTAATTGTTAGTTGATAATTTATGTTCTTAAGAAAATATATTGGTATTTATAGTTGTTTAATAAGAAATTGTGGTAGTAAAATGATCGACGAAAAGTTTATTATTATAGTAAGAATATATTTATTCATGTAGTTGTAGAGAAATCATTAATTCCGTAAACTAGAATTTTCTTAAAAATGAAGTTATAATTTCATAGTAAATTCCATGTTATGGTTAGGGAAATATTGAATCTCATTTACATGTTTGTCTTCCTTGTCATATCGAAATGCTTACCATGGTTCATTGTATCTATTTGAGGTTTGAACTTATAGTTATGCTTTGTCTAAGTGTGAAGTGAGGTAACTAGAGAGATGTCATGGCTACTTGGTGTCAAGATGTGAAAGCGTTGTCCTTGTCAGATAATGGTTACTTTATCATTGGTTTTGTACCTAACTCTAGAGGTGTGGTTTCTTGGTCCTTGGTTCAAAAATTTGGCTTGTCAATGTAATGGGTTAACTAAATTTTTGAGTCTTGTAATGAATGGGAAATAGTCTTTCGGATATGGAACTTGGTATCTATTTATGTATCATGATGGATTGTGGGAAGCTAGATGTTTTATAGTTTTCCGTTCATGCATGTCATTTGTTTCAAATGTTGGATAAGGGATGCTAGTGTAGAAAGGAGAGTGGCTTCCATGGTGAGGCCAGTGCCCAAAGTGACTACCTAGATAACCCCATGGAAGTTGTAATCAAGTGATAACTTAACATATATTTAGGTGGGTCAAGTAGTCTTTCACATAACAAGATAAGTATGTTGCCTCACCCATGCCTTGAGTTCTCTCAAAGGCTAAGGATGGGTTAAGAATGCCTGGTTGGCAAGGTCGACCTCCTTGTCTACATGAGAGGATGTGTCTACTCCACATGTGTCACCCTATGGGGCCGGTGCCAAAAAAAAGGGTCGCCAAGATAACCATAGATGGGGGCCAGCTTCTAGTGAGAGATAGCCTGGATAACCCATGATTAGGACCATGCCATGACACTCTCTTCACTGCAGCTTAGCTACTTCCCTCTTTGTTCATTTCCATTGTTGCCTTTATAGTGTTGTTTTGACATGTGCAGTCTTATTTAAATGGTTGGTCTGTGTCGAGTCGGTATCCATCTGGTTACATTTGTTATTTTGTTCTTGGCTTAGTGGAATCCTTGTCATTATCTCCTAGCTCGGAGGGGTGGACCTTAGGGTTCCACATGGTTGGGAGGTAGAGCTATCCATTGGTTTTCTTGGAGATTCAGTTTGAGTCCAATGCAGAAGTGTTCCAGTTCTAGATTGCTTTCCACTCTCAGAGTTGTGGTATACTTTCATATGTATTCATTTGTAAACCAACATGAACGGTCTTGTAATTTTGTATTGTAACTTGTAAATTAGCTATCTTGCAAATATAAAAGTTATTCTTATCTATAGTAGTGGTATGATGTATATCACTTGTGTTATTTAAAAGTTATGATCCCTAGAGGAGTTAGAAGTGCACTCTTCTCTATGTTGTGTATTATGATACCTTTGGTTACTAGTATTGCAATTTCTTTCTTGTAAAAAAAAATCATTTTTGTAATTTTGCTCTTATTAGCCTAACTCTCTAGGGTTACATGACAGGGCATCACACTACATACATTAACTCTTAGTTAAAAAATAGTACTTAAACTCATTACTTATACTATTATACATATCATAATTCATATAATGAAAAATCATACAAATATTATTTTTTTGGTAATTTGAAATCATGAATATTGGGCAAAACAAAGTTTCTACTTTAGTACCTGCAAAAGCACAAGGCACAAATAAAGAGTAAATTACATGGACAACATACATAATTTATTTTCTTTAACAAAATATTGTCTTGAAAAACCATAGTTGACTAACACATTTGTTTTGTCAAAGATGATTGGATATGAATAAAGTTAACAACACTCTAGCAGCGACTATCCATACAACGAATATTACATTGGATGAAAGGTGTGTTTACTAGCCAAAAATCAAGTACAAAACAATTTCTAAATATATAAGAAATATATCTAAATGTAATAGGAAAAACACTATTTTAATAGTAGATTACTATAGAAGTAAAAAATAAAAGTATTTTGTAGTTTTGTCAAAAACATGGAAATCAGTGAAGAAGATCTTGATGTAGATGATCTTGATGAATATTTATTTGTACCTGCAAAAGAATGCATAACAAAACAGTCAATCATATTATTTCTTCCAAATTAGTTAAAAGTTAAATAGTATTTTCCACAAATTACATGACTAACAATTGCATTTCTTGCTATAGTCATTTGGAAAGCATCAAACTAAATAGCACTTCTCCTATGAGAATGACCTTTCAAAGTAGCAAAGAAAGGTATTAATTTTTAATACTCTTCTTTTCTACCAAATTTTGTTAATAAGCTATGTATATATTTCTACATTTTCCATAGATTTCTACAAACACCAACATACATAGTGAAAAATATTTAATTTATATTTGGACAATTAAGAATAACATGCATTTTCTGTAACTAAAATAGAGTGCATAACAAAACAGTGAGACTTGACAATACTTCCAAATTAATGAAAAATTAAATAGTATTTTCCAGAAATTTTAGGACTAACAATTTCATTTCTTGCTACAGCCATTTGGAAAGCATTGAACTAAATAGCACATCTCCTACCAAAATGACTACTCAAAGAAGCAAAGAAAGGAGATGTCCTTGTTGTCTATGGTCTTGCTTGTACCAAGTACACCAACACCCAAAAAAGGGTAGAAATAATACATGTGGTTCTTGTATATTGCAACGGTCAAATGACTATAACTCTAAACATTAGTAACAATCTTATCAGTATATTCTTGCCCCATATGTTTGTTGGGTCTAGCATTCACATCACCAACTTTTTAATCAAGACTAAAACTCAATATGAAAGAGGCAATGCAGATTGTTGCCTTATCTTAACTAGTAGAAGCATAGTTGAAAATGTACCAATTGTTTGTAAAAAATGTAGATTAACTCTAGACGTCACTATCTCCCAACTAATAGAAGCAGACAATGACTATTTTGTTGGTTCATTTGGAACAATAAGGACATCTTATCATTTCAACAAAAACTAGTTTGAATTGCATGTCAAAGATGGAGATCTACAAGAAGACATGGCAACTGTATATTTCTAACCATCTATATTTCATTTTCATATTCAACTTTACTTATAAACTTAAATTAATTAACAATTTTGTTTTGTAGGTTGTTATCTCAAGTACCAACACAAATTTATATGCATATTTACAACAAATGTTTTCAAAAATAGACATGCTACTCCTCGTTAAAAATGTTGTTAGAAATGGTTCACAAGGCACAAACGCAATGCACACAATAGAGGCAACATTTATTTGAGGAGCTTAATGATGCATACACAAGACCACAGTTGCAATCTCTTGCAAAATGTAGCATTTAGGCAAGAGCACAAAAAACAATAATTTTTTTTACATTTACATAACATATCTATTAAATTATTTCAACTCCCTACAAAATACATAAGTTATTTTTTTCACAGGTACATGGCACACTAAAGCCAAAGAATGTCCACTTGCAACCCTTTGAAGCTTGTTGTAGCCCATGTAATCACTCCATGCTATTTGACAAGTCTCTTGAAAAAGGATCTACCATTTGCACGTATTACAAAACAACCACCTAACTTTTCTACCGTCACAATCTGGATTACACATTGTATAGGAAAGAAGGAAACATTGATTTCTACTTAGATGGAGACCTACTTAAACAAAGTTTTTGAAATCTTACAGAAATAACAAATGAGGAATATAAAGATGACATTTCACCTATAGTGTTCTTGTTATACAGATTCCATTTACAAGGAACTTTTACACTATCTGTTAACAATTTCATTGTGAAAATTGTTCAACAATGACTATTTTATTGTTTCTAGAAATTGCACTTTCACAAACAATCTACCATATTGGACTACAAATTTTGTATATGTAAATAAGTAATTTTGATGTGTTTCAATTTTGTACACTTACATGATCTGTACTATATTATGATCTTTCCCATCTTTTTAAAGCTATTTTTTTTCTTGCTTTTTATGTCAGTTACGGTTCAAATCTACACTAAATTGTTAGTGTGTTGCCCTATTTTTTCTCCAAGTATGTCTCCTATGTCTTGTTAGTCTGTTATCCTATGTTTTTCCCAAGTATCGCTTGTATGTTTCAAGCTAAACATTACTTCACTTTGCAATGCTATTTAGAGACTTCTCCAGATATATTCAAAATTGTGATGTCACAAGTTTTACTCGTAGTATGTCAAAATAATTATTTATGGCATTTTTCATTCAGTCCTTTAATGTCATTATGAAAGGGAAATAACTATATATATAATCTGTTCATTAGATCAAATAGTGAAAGTTCTGCCATTATGGGTTTCAAGGTTCTATAGTTTTCTCCTTTTAATAAGAGCTATGTACATATTTTGAATGGTTGAAGGGAAAGACATATGGATTTACTTGCTTGTTTAAATTCTACTTACAAATTGGTTCATGTTTGGATCATTTTTCTCTAGAATAAATCAAAATGACCAATCATTAATCAGTTTAGCTCCAGACACAATTTTTCTTCCATTCTACAATTAAGATGTCCACACATAGTTTTCCTTCTAATCTATAGAATAAGTTAACAATTGCTTTTTTATGTATAGCTTGAACTTTAACAATAAGAGTGATTTTTATAGTAGCCTATTTTATCAAAGCCCAATGGCATTCATACAGAGTTGCAGGCCATATCGTAATCCTAATAGGGTAGTACGCTTAAGATTCTTCTTTAATATTAATCTATAATCTACTTAAATTGTATAAACTTTAACCTGGTTAATTTTGGGGTTTCTACATCAATCTTAGATTCTTCTTTCCTACATATCTATACTTCATCCCTGCTTGCAGCCAATAGTAGCATAAATTATGATATGCAATATTCCTTTTACTTTTCCAAATCCATCACAACAATAAATTAGTTAACTTGACTTAGGTCTATCTCTTACTCTCTAGATGATTAATATAATATTGTTCTTTCTGAGATTTTTGAAGATGCTTCTATTTGATAGATTAACTTTAATTTTGTCATTACTAAGCAAAGGTTAGTTTTGCAACAAATTAAAACATGACTATTCATGAACATTTTGGCAGAAACTTCATTGCTCTGCAGCTCTTGTTTACTTAACAATTATTCATTTTACTTTGAAACTATAGAGAATAGAAAGAGATTTAGTACATTTTTAAGATACATACAAACCTTTATAGACATCCAGAGTTAATTCATCAAAGATGAGGAAATTTTCTAGATAATATAGATACAAATATTGGGATATACATTAGTGTAAAATATGAAAGCATAGACAATACACGTGATCTATTTTATATAATGCTTCAAAGAACTCTATACACAATATCTGCCTTTATGGCAAGAATAAATAAAAATGCAATTGATCTTTTCAACATTTTTAGATTTTAGATTTTATTTTATAATATTATTTAACTCTAAAACCTAATAGACATTTTTATTTCATTTAATAGATCTTTGATCTATAGTTATCATTTCAACTCACAAGGAAAAACTAAGACTACAAATTGCCATCTTTTTTTAAAATACATATACATATACATATACACATTTATTTATTGGTAATCCAATAAATAATATAAAGGATATTGTATTGCAACTAATAAGAGAAAACAAAACTAATAAACCATTTCAATTATAACTTCATTTTCATTTCAAAAATAAAATGTTGTAGAGAACAATTTTGAAATAAAATAAAATTCAAAAAAAAGGAATGCATATAAATTTAATAAAATCACATTGTCCTTGCCCATAAAAAAAAATATTAATGAGACCACATTTTGTGTTTGATGAGAAACTTGGTTAGAAAAAGGAAAATACTTATGAGATCACATGTAACACCCCACCAAGGAACCCAGAGGATAACACAACTAAGCTTACAAAAAAGACAAATATTTATTTTTTTTAAGAAAGAAATAACAACAAAAGGTAAATCATATTTACTCCTAACATAAGTTAAGCTTTATCCTCTAGGGTTCCATGGCTGCATTACTGATGAACAAGTAGCAAGGTCTTAAACAACATGATGAACTAACTAACAACCATGGTTCATTCAAGGTTTATTTGCATCTGACGAATAAACACATACAATTCCATTTTATATCATCAGATGAGTAACATTAGGATCTCACACATAGGATCACAAGTACATAAAAAAGTTCTTTTACATGAGAGTACAACATTACATTGTTTACAATAACACTATCTAGATTACATTGGAGTACATACATAGAGATAACAGTACATGATTCAACTGATATAAAAGACTGGAACATGATCATAAGTATCTGTCTCCTTAGCTAGATCAAGATCTAAAATTTGGTACACAAGGTACATCCTTTTCACACATGAACAACAATAAGAGAAACCAATAGAGATATAAGCACAACCACCTGACCATGTGGAACCCTAAGGTCCACCCCCCGTGCTAGGAGATAACAATAAGGTCCCACAACATGAAATAGTTAAGAAGATAGGAACACAACATAAAAGGATAACATGACTCCAACATACAAGTACACATGACATTCACAACAGAGTCACCACTTCCTCCAATAGTAAAAAAGACAATAGACTAACAGGTGCAAGGACTATACATGACTCCAAAACAAGACTAGTCAATAAGGACATCACAAGTAACTCAAGCATCACTTCCAAAGGAATTCAGAAAATAAAGGGGAGAACACAACTAGAGAATGCTAGACTACAGTAGGGATGAGTGTCATCGCATGGGTTACCCTTATAGTCTCTAGCTAGATGGCTAGCCCCCATCCATGGGTTACCCTGATTGTCTCTTGCTAGGCACCAGCCCCCATCTATGGTTACCTTGACAGTCTGTCACTAGACACTGACCCCATAGGGTGACACATGTGGAACCAACATTCCTTTCATGAGGACAAGGAAGTTGACTTTTCCAACCACAGCCTTCTCATCTCATCCTTAGCCTGAACAAGCACTACAAACATGAGTGAGGCATCCAATTATCTTGATTAGTGTGAAAACTACATAACCCTCTAGATTTATTATTAAGTTATCACTAGATTAAAAACTTCCAATGGGTTACCTTGACGAGCCACTTTGGATGTCGGCCCCACATTGAAAGCCACTCCCCCTTCATTGTATCTAGAATCTCAAGGCCCAAAACAATACCCAAGCATGAACTATCACATTTCTCATCATGATACATTTACAACACAAAATATACATCATTTCACATTACACAAAGTAAAGCATTACTCATCTTGCATAGTTATCATAACCACATGAATAGGTACACTGAGCAAGGCATTATCCATCTTGCACAGGCATCATAACCACATGAATCCATAAACAAAGGAGAGTCAACATATAACCAATACATATTCAACCATTAGCAAGATTACATAATCACAGGAGTCATACACACGACTACCCCTCTTGGCCTCTAGAATCAACTTTCCTAAATGACACAAACACTTGACACACTAAAAACTATGGTCTCACATCACATTCACTCTCAAATGCACATCATCACCTAATAGACCAAACTAAGATCCTTCATCAATAATTTAAATATAACACCACAATTCTGACATATGACATAATGCACTAATTATGGGTCTTGAAGAATGTAACATTAATTGAATCATGATTAATCATCTAACAATCATAAAGTGAATCTTCCTCAACAATATAAAACTATCATATTCTAACCACTAGTAATAGTTACTTTTATGATCATAAGATATAAGAGTCCACGAGTGACAATATTATAACCAATAGATCTCAAGACTTATTTAAGTTTTGTTTGACTAAAAATGATTGCGATCAACATGTAAATAACCCTAAGGCATACATATTAAAATATAACAATTTTTTAAATGCAATTCTTATCACAGTGGGTGACTATCACCACAATTAAAATCATACAAAGGAGTATTAATAACCATAACACATGAATGCTATACCAATGGCTACAAAATTTACTAAACCACTATTTACACTAATGTAGATTTCATTAATAATCTAGACAATTTTGTAAATACTATTAAATATAACTTTATAAGAAAGGCTAAAAGCCTATAATATTAGAATGCTATAAATATCTTACACTAGTTAGATTCACAAGATACAAAACCCAAAGCTACAATGAAAGAACCTTGTTCTAAGGTTAGGTTGAGAGGAAAGGAATATAGAACAACAAAACATTCCTATAGATCTAACATCTTCACTAAATCTACCACACTTTTAACCACATCCATATGATAGGATCAACACAAAATGAATTTGTTGCAAAGGCTTTAGAAGTTACCAACAATGCAACATGTGAAAGCATAGACAAGACATGCAGACTGATTGGTAGAATGCCTCAAAGAGAGTCATATGATGGAAAGCAATGATCATAGGATATGCGTGAAATGAATTTCTTGAAAAATCTCAGAGAAACCCAGTTCAAAAATATAGAGTTATTGGTGACGCAACAAACTATTTTAATAGAGACGAAATGAGTGAGAGGTAGACAGTAAAAAAATATTCATATGTCAAAAATGACAAACTAGGTATGGCTAATTTTTAAATATGATTTATATATCCAGGTCATGCACCACATATAAAAAAATAGAGAAACCCAATTTGTAAAATTAAAGTTATGGCTAACGCAATAGACTGCTCAAACAAAGATGAAATGTGTGAGAGGTAAACAGTCACAAAATATTCATAACTCAAAAATGACAAACTAGGTATGGTTAATTTTTGGATATGATTTAGATATCCAAGTTGTACACCATATATAAAAAACTAGAGAAACCCAGTTCATAAAATTAAAGTTATGGCTAATGCAATAGACTAGGTTCAGAAAATGTAGAGGAAAATTCACAGAATATTTTACTAAATCTAATGCAACAATAAATTAGATTCATATCTCAGTCCATACCTAGAATATTGCTTCTATCACATCTTCACAAAATTTCCTAGCTCACAATCATTTTCCCCAAGTCTTTTCTTTTGGAAGCTATGGTTTACAGTGCCAAAAGAAAAATGAAAACTTTTTGAGAGAGAGAAAGAGCTCACCAAAACATAAAACATATTCTCCATTTGAAATGCACACATGTACCCCAAATTATGTCTTGAGATTTCAAAAATAAAGTTGAATATGCATAACCACCCCCATAATTTCTTCTAGAAGATTCTCCTTTATTACTTTCTTACAATTTACTATTTTTAACCAAACAATAATTTATCTCTGATTTTATTTATTTTGGAATTTTCTATTCATTTCATTTACAACCAAACAAAAATAGTTTCTTTCTACTTTTCTAAAATTAGTCTCTTACACAAAAGAAATAATTATTTCTAAGATTCCCTCTAGAGGTGCGTAACTGCCAGTTCTTCCAATTGGACAAAATGGAAAGTAATTACTCAAGGCAATAATAATAAATAAAGAGAATCTTTTTCAAACATAATAATACATATTTCCCCACAACTATAATTTACATAAAATGATCTATATTTATTGATCAAAGTGCCCTCTTGACTTAATAATTTTATTTTAATGAAGCAATTAATTAGAACATTAATCAAACAATTCCAAATAAGACCTGACACAATGTACGATAAAAAACATGACCACAATAATAGTGACTAACCATTACACCCATATAGACAACACTGACTAGGTGCAAAACTAGATACTCATCCTTTTCAAGGATGATGGCTAACTGGGGGACCACATGTTATCTCCATTCAACAGTTTCCATCAAGTTTAAGGCACGCTTAGACCTGTCAATTTAGGTGGAGTTGATGCTTGGTACTTGCATCTTGTAGCAACCAAACAGTCAAACAAATAGACACATATATATAATCATATAGTCAAATACACTATGAAAGAGAATCACAGCATAGAAGTGTACTCATGCATGAGTAATGTGACACTGTCCCTTCCACCATCACATCAAACACATAATCACAACACATATAGCAATCAGTTACTGAATGACGAAATAAGAACCATCATCAGATAATCGCATGATACACATAATAAGATTAATCCACACAAAATATCACAACGTAACATACTATGATATAGAATCAGTCGCATAAAAATCAATTTTAACATATAACAATCATAGTAAGATCAACATCATAATCACCTGAATGTAAAACAATGTCAGAGCATATAAATTATCAGTGTCGCAACAATGATTATCAATAAAACATACTAACTGTTATATGAAACCACACATGAGCATAATTAGGAATGTCATCAACATGAATGTAGCATCTACCAACATCATTTAATGCACAACATCAACTATCTAACATACCCTAAATATTCCTATTATTTTACATTCATCTTCATGCTCCTTAGCCAGACCATCTGCACATCCAAGATGAGAATGGAGGGGCATTACATCACATTTTATGTATGATTAAAAAAATGGTTAAATAAGGACCTACAATATAAATGCACTAATTCCTTTATAATCATGGAAAATAGTCTACAAATATTACACACTTTAGCCTATTCAAAATTCAAAAATACATCCACCTCGATAAATTATTTTTAATTTTACAATCTCTAAATATGCATCTTCCATTATTTTTGTCCCTTGCTAATCCTTTTAGTCCTTGTTCTTCTCTTTTATGTTGAAGGATATATCTTTGTAGATAGTTATGCTCCCTCCTTTATATTGAAGCATATATCTTTAGAGGTAGTTATGTTATCTCAAACTTTCTTAAGAAATTTTTCTAGGACGACAAGATTTCCTTGTCTAAGTTGACTATCATACTCTTTTCCATTTCATCTTTTGTTTTCATGTCTAGAATTGAACTAAGTATTTCATTGCATGTTAATTTTTTTAAACATTAATGATTATTTTAACCATTATTTATCAATTTCCTAGTTTGATTGTCTTGCCACCATAGGCCATCATTACCACTCAAACAAGAATGTGTTAATCATTAAAATAATGTTGTTTACATGTTTAAACTATAGATGCTACAAGGATAACAATCTTTAGAAAAAAATATTTGAAATACACCAGATATATCTTTCTTGAGGCAGCATATTTTATGTGCCTATTCAACTTATATATGATAAAATGTTTCAAAAATGGGCACCTCCTTACAGATATCTCTATGTATATTTCAAATAGAGATGGATTTTTCTTTATTTGCTTAAGAATTATTTTATTTTACTTTGGAACTATAGATAATATAGAGAGATTCAATACATTTTAAAGATATATACAAACCTTTATATATATCCAAAGTTAAATCATCAAAGATGAGGAATTTTTCAAAATAATATAGATACAAATGTTAGGATATACATGAGTGTAAAATATGAAAGCATAGACAATGCACGTGATCTGTTTTATATAATGCTTCAAAGGACTAGGTAAACAAGATTTGCCTTGATGGAAAGAATAAATAGAAATGCATTGTCTAATTGGTCTTCTCAACATTTTTAGATTTTATATTTTAGATTATAATATAATTTAACTCTCAAACTTAGTTTATAGCTATCACTTCAACTCAAAAAGAAAAACTAAGACTACAAATATACTATGTTCTTTTTTTTAAAAAAGTATACATATACACATTTATGTATCCATAATCCAATAAATAAAATGAAGGATATTGTATTGCAATTAATAGGAGAATATAAATCTAATAAACCACCACAGTTATAAAATTCATTTTCATTTGACAAATAAAATGTTGTAGAAAACATTTTGGATATAAGATAACATTGAAAAGATGAATGCATATAAATTTAATAAAAGCATATTATCTTTGCCCCACAAAATAAAAGATTAGTAAGACCACATTTTGTGTTTTATAAAAAAGATGGTTAAAATAGAAAAATATTTATGAGACCAAATTTTGTGAATGATTAAAAAAATGGTTAAATAAAGAAATACAATATAAATGCACTCAATCCTTTATAATCATGAAAAAGACTCTACAAATCTTACAAACTTTAGCCTTTTCAAACTTTAAAATACATACACCTCTATAAAATATTTTAATAATCCTTGTTCTCCTCTTTTATGTTCAAGGATATATCTTTGGAGATAGTTATGCTATGTCTTTTATGTTTTATGTTGAATCATATACATTTAGAGGTAGTTATGCTATCTCAAAGTTTCTTAAGAAGTTTTTCTAGGACTACAAGATTTCCTTGTCTAAGTTGAGTATCATACTCTTTTACATCTCATCTTTTGTTTCAATGTTTAGAATTGCACTAAGTTTTTCATTGAAGAACTTCATGTCTTCCATTGCATGTAAATTTTGTCAACATTAATCATTGTTTTACCCATTAATTTTCAATTGTCAACATTAATCATTGTTTTAGCCATTAATTATCAATTGAAAATTTTTCAGAGCATCTGGCCACCATAGGCCATCATTATGACTCAAACAAAAATGTGTCAATCATTAAAATAATGTTGTTTACATGTTCAAACTATAGATGCTACTAGTATAAAAATATTTAGAAAAATATATTTGAAATACAAAGAGATCCTTCTTGAGGTAGCCTATTTTATATGCCTAGTCAACTTATATATGATAAAATGTTTCAAAGTCAGGCATCTTCTCAAAGATATCTCTTCATGTATTTCAAATAGAGATAGATTTTTCTTTATTTACTTAAGAATTATTTAATGGGCCTAACCTATTTTATATGCCCAGTCAACTTATATATGATAAAATGTTTCAAAGTAGGGCATCTTCTCAAAGATATATCTTCATGTATTTCAAATAGAGATAGATTTTTCTTTATTTACTTAAGAATTATTTTATTTTATGAATATAGGCACCTTCTCAAAGATATCTGCTCGTGTATTTCAAATAGAGATCCAGATATTTCTTTATTTACTTAAGAATGATTTTATTTTACCCTGGAACTATAGAGAATATAGAGAGATTTAGTACATTTTAAAGATATATACAAACCTTCATATATATCCAAAGTTAGATCATCAAAGATAAAGAATTTTTCTAGATGATATAGACAGAAATGTTGGGGAATATACATGATTGTAAAATATGAAAGAATAGACAATACACATGATTTATTTGATATAATACTTCAAAGAGCTATGTACACAAGATTTACCTTATGACAAGAATAAATAGAAATGCATTGTCTAATTGATCTTTTGAACATTTTTAGATTTTAGATTTTATATTGTAATGCCCGCCTTGAACGCCTTAAAGAATACATACTTATGCAATATGAAACAAGAAATTTTTTTTTTAAAAAGATTAAGTAACGTTAACACAACTGATTACAACATATTCTCTAAGGGTCCAAGGCTGCATCACTTAACAAATCGGCTAACATACATCAGTAACTGATCCAAATTCATGCTCAAATAAATAACTTATTCACATTCATTGCAAGTCATCAAATAACAGAATCTGCATGATTAAATACATAACTGAAATGCTTTCATATAAGTACATCAAGACATCATTACATTACCACTTTTAGTCTACATCAAAGTTACGTACATAAAGAATGTTCTGTTACACAAATCTGGTACAAGGTTATACACTTACATCGTCATCACTAGAACAAGTACAACTGGAACAAATCCTTTTCTGCATAAGATCTTGACAAGAATAACCAATGGATAAAATAGCTCTTCCACCTGACCATGTGGAACCCTAAGGTCCACCCCCCGAGCTAGGAGTTAACATGAGGTCCCAAACACTGACAGTCAGGTAGACGATAGACAAACAAGACAAAGAACAACCAAACACCAATACAACACATAGCAATAACAATACAACACAACATAACTTAACTTAACTTTCACTTCTACTTCCAGAGGCGACACAAAACAAATGAGGAGAGATCGAATCAAGGGCTGCTAGGTTGTAGTAGGGAGAGTGTCGTCGCATGGTCCTAGCATGGGTTATCCTGACAGCCTCTCACTAGGCGCCGGCCCCCATCTATGGTTATCCTGACAGCCTCTCACTAGGCGCCGGCCCCATAGGGTGACACATGCGGAATCGACCTTCCTTTCGTGAGGACAAGGAAGTCAATCATGCCAACCAGGCCTTCTCTACCCATCCTTAGTCTATACAAGCACTACAGGCCATGGGAGAGGAATCCATTAATCTTGTTTAGTGTGAAATCTACCCTTAACCCCCTAGTTCATTTTAGGTTATCACTTGATTAATCTACTTTCAACGGGTTATCCTGACTGCCACTTTGGGCGCCGGCCCCACGTTGAAAGCCACTCTCCTTCCTAACACCTAGTAAACCTTAAAACATCATACAATACTTAATAACAACACACGTATAATTACACTGCAAGGCATAAACCTTCTTGCATCAAAATAGAATCATAACATCAATTGTTATCCAACACTATTAACATTGCAATACTTTATCCTCTTACAGATTTCAGATCTCTCCTTACGACAAAACGGTACAATAAGAGCACAAGAGGTTTGATATTTCATCCTGAGATTATTACTTTACAAGACACAACATTCAACTTGACAGAACCTCATTATACTTCATACTTTGTTTGATACATATAAAGGCTATTACATCACAATTACAAAACAGCAATACGCAAGTTGCCAATACTTAACAACGACAACTTAGCCTCTGGAATACAAGTTTAAACAACCACAATACGACTCATTGCAACACTCATACAATTCAAATCAATTCAGATTCAGGGGATAAAATACTACAACTCATTCTCAGTTTAATGCAAACAACTTCTGAAATAAGATCAACATTATATTATAACACTTGCAACTAAATCTCTAACTAATCTTTATTTTGCTTCAAAAGATAAATAAATTGATTAACTAAAACATTACAATAATTGACATGAGAACCACTTAATTTCTGTTTACCGTTTGACACTTTCAAAACGATACGATCTCATATACTTTCCTTCAATCTTGTCCGATTAGCTTATTCTATTAAGGATAATAACGCTAGGAGAGGTATCTTACGACTAAATGATAATTACACGAGGAGAGTTTGTTCCCTAAATGTTTGTTATCCTTCATACGGTCTTTCAGACATTCTAATGAGCTCAACCAAATGGATTCTTTTATGATGGTTTGAAGATGTCTCTGAAACTGATTTTAACCATAGTGATTTAATTCCTCAAAGAGAACGATCGTAATTGCGCCCTATACGAACAGCTTGGGATATTTTACTAATGAGATGTAAAATTGCTATTGACTGTTTTACCACTGACGTAAATGATATTTGATTGTTTCAGTGTTCGTCAACTTGGAATTTTAATAAATTGATGGCATAACTTAAGAGTTCTCTTTCTCTAACAAAAAGGCAAGGGCTGTAGGAAAACAATGACACACAGAAATGACGAACTGGAGTTGTCGAAAAGATTACTTACATACTCAACACCATGCAGATTTCCAATTACAAAAAGGTGTGGAAACAGTGTAACAACTGGAAGGAAGTTTATCTCTGACGGAAAGTCGCAGATTACAAATCCTCTGTAGGTTTCGACTGTTGTTTACTGTGTGAAGGCAGAACCATCTTTCTTGGCAGCGCATGCCTTTCTATGTGCTAACTCAGTTATTGATATATCTGTTAATTCTGCACTGGTTGTACGAATCATTTTCCAGAAAATAGTTGAATGAGGGTAGAGGTGAACTTGAGCGCTCAGCTGAGTACAACTCTCCAATAGATGGAATGATTGTAGGACAAAACAATGCTGGATTTGTTGCATAAACTTTACAAACTCGCCATAGGGCGATCTGTGGTTATAAAACTGGATTCTACAGAAATATTTTCTTTTGAGATGCAATCATATGGTAATCCTATTGTTGTGCAAGATCGCTGGTATACACAGAATGGTTTTGCTGACAAGGTCAAGCTAGGCAAAAATGGAATTTGATGGAGTATGGAATGGATGCAGAACACAAACAGTGATGATGAAGTCCCAAGATGGATAATCTAAATGTTGAAAGAGGTGACTTCAAACACTTTGGAATTAGACATTTTTGAGATCGAGATGCATTCTTGATGCCAAAAAGGATCCTCATATTAATGAGATCTCCATAGTGAGGAGATTTAATTGGAGTGCGCAAGGGTTGGATCAAGGGTGTACAGTAATGAATATGTGGAGTTGTACTTGAAGGCAAAGCCATTGAGTATCATTTATGCTTAAGAACGAAACCAATGTGAAGTTGTGAAGTAGAAAGAGACGCCAAAATTGAATTTGTGAAAAGTCTACCATAGAGATCTAAGGAAGTTCACTTAAGATCATGAACTATTGTTAATTGAAGAAGGGATTCACAATAAAGATGCATGGACGTCATCGTTCATTCTCTTGATTATCAATTGTCCTATGAGAGAACAGTGAACCGAAGTTGGTAACATACGAAATGGCTTGACGTGATGTAGGTGGTCTTATCCTATGGATTTCACCACTGGAGGAGTGGCAAGGTGTTAGTCAAAAGACTTGCTCACAAGTGGAACCTGTTGAAGATGAGATATAATCATTGGAATACATTCATTGTGGGTTGAGTCGCTAACCATCTGTGAAGTGCTTGAAGCCTTGCGGTTAGAATGCCAAATATATAGCTCTAATATGTTCTTCCGTAAAGATAGCAGTTTAGGGTTTATACTGACCGAGAGATGAATACTACATCCTCTCGACCCTAGAGACGGCAACCAACAACTTGGAGACCTATCTGCCCCTGGCAGATATGCGCCTAACTCATTCGGCTGGGAAAACCAGGGACGAGTGTTGGTATCCCACAGACAAACCTTCATTCATCGAAAATGAATGGGTTTCAACGACTCCAGCCAAGGCATAAGTTAGTCATTGGAATAAGCATAATACCTAGCAAATGGCGAAAGAAGGGCTACGAAGCTCTCATACACAGCGAATGATAGTTAGGCAACGGTCATGAGTAAATGGTAGGTTAATGGTTAAAGCAGAGAATTCAAAATTTTCTTCCATTCTAGATGCATGGTAAGAGTGCAGCGGTCTATCAAGTATCAACGGCCTCAATACACAAAAATGATAAAGTATGACAATATATATATAGGACAGCAAAACAACAAGACTATTGAGAATTTCAACCAGATCGAATAAATAGACCAATAGCAGCGAACTGCCCATCACGCCTAGCATTGCAATATGCAGCGCTTTCCATTAACATCGAGTCACTGATAAATAATACTAACGAGTATAAAAAGAATAAATTCAATATCCAGTGAGCAATTGCTGTACAGGTCTCTAAGCAATAGAATTTCCGTATGCAGATGTGGGAGGGCAAGTTGAAAAAAAAAGACACGCAACCGGGAAAATCAAATGAACACAAAGCGACTTACAGAGAAAGAAACAATAACAACATTAATCTGATCTTACCGGAACAACTAGCTGTAGCCAACAGCGATTTACGGCAAAGCTATCGAGGTGTCCTACAAACCCTACCAAGATCACGCCGTTCTGAGAATGCATACAAAAAAATTTGGCAACCCGTGGAATTTGACTTACGGAATCTTAGGGCAGAAGCGAAGTATTTAACCCCTAAGACAAAATGCTGTTTAATCATAGAGAGGACAATCTGCAAACTTGAACTTTGATGGCACAACACAGAGAGCAAACTAATTTCGGATCGAACTATTTGGAAACAATCAAACTACAACACCATTTGCAGATTCAGAAAGAAAATTCAGAGATAAGCATTCGACGGAACCTGGTTTCGCAATCAACTCGACGACTCTGCTCCAATCGTTGCAGTTTCAAGCTGCTTCTTTCCTTTCACCTGCGATGATCTCCTTGATGCCCCTCCAGCTCTTTTATAACTCAGTCTCTCTCTCCTCTCCTAGGGCTTGACACGTGATTCCGTGAAACTCCTTTTAAAGAATATGTATTTTTTTTAATTTAATTTAATGATTCCCAATTATTAGATACTTTATTTTATTATTATTTTTCTTTATAACCGACCCCAAAATATTGTTTTAAATAGAATAGTACTTTTTCGACAATTATATAATTTTGTACTATCTTTTAATTTATTTTATTAAACAAGCTGTGAATCACAATTTTACAAGCATGATTATATCTATTTATTTATTTAAACGTTTATTATAAATAATATTATATCGAATAATACAAACTTCTTACCACTTTATTTATCAACAACATTTCTATTAAAATAATAATTTATTTATAACTAAAATCGACAACTAACGACAATATGCCCATTTAACAACACTAAACTCTTCCGTAGAATAATTCTAATTAAAGCACAACATTACCACACATACTTAGACACCCTCAAACTTGATTTGACTCCAAGATACAATATTACCTGACAGTAAGACATGGGCGAATGACAACTAATAACCACAAGGGTAAACTGACGACGAAGGAACACTGACTAGGGGCCTCATGTTAACTCCAACCAACTAATCCATTGGCGAAGGCACGCTCAGACCTGTAATCAGGTGGAGTCGATGCCTAGTACCTGCATCCTGCAGCAACGCACAGTTAACCATAACAAGATATACATATGCATCACATGCAGTCCTATCGTGAATGGAAATCGCAGTGAGGTAGGGTACTTGAGAACGAGTAATACAACACTGTTCCATTCACGTTTATAAATAATAATCAACTAAATTGAACAAGATATCAGATTACTAATCTACGACATAAAATGATCAACTAACTTCCAATCCCATATAATGAATAACATCAAAGCATTTAAAACATCAGTTCATTTATCAAATTGTAGAGCATAAAATGACATAATCCAACATCAACATCTGTTATCATAATAATTAGGTTCATACTAAAATAGCAAGATAACTAGAAATCCAACATCAACGGTCCAAAAATACTGTCAAAATGTCCAGTACTACTAAGCAAACATCAGTCCAAAAGACGATAAGTTGAGGGGCACTACATATATTATAATATTGTTTAACTCTCAAGCTTAATAGATATTTGTACTTCATTTAATAGATGTTTGATCTAAAGTTATGACTTCAACTCACAAGGAAAAACTAAGACTACAAATAGCTTTGTTCTTTCTTCAAAATACATATACATAAATAGATTTAATTATTGATAATCCAACAAATAAAATGAAGGATATTGTATTGCAATAAATAGGAGAATATAAATCTAATAAACCACTATAGTTATAACTTCATTTTGATTTAACAAATAAAATGTTGTAGACAACAATTTGGATAAAAAATAAAATTGAAAAGAGGAATGCATATAAATTTAATAAAAGGATATTATACTTGCCCAACAAAACAAAATATTAATGTTTGATAAAAAAGTTGGTTAAAAAAAGAACAATATTTATGAGACCACATTTTGTGTAGATTAAAAAAATAGTTAAACAAAGACCTACAATATAAATGCATGGAATCCTTTAAAATCATGGAAAATAGTCTACAAATCTTACACACTTTAGCCTATTCAATCCTAAAAATACATCCACACTCTATAAATTATTTTAATTTTGACAATCTTTAAATATGCACCTTCCATTATTGTTGTGTCTTGCCAATCCTCTTAATCCTTGTTATGCTTTTTTATGTTGAAGGATATATCTTTGAAGATAGTTATGCTCTCTCTTTTATGTTGAAGTATATATCTTTAGAGGTGGTTATGCTATCTCAAACTTTCTTAGAAATTTTTTCTAGCACTACAATATTTCCTTGTCTAAGTTGAGTATCATACTCTTTTCCATTTCATCTTTTATTTGAATGTCTAGAATTGCACTAAGTATTTGATTGAATAACTTCATGTCTTCCATTGCATATAAACATTTTTGGACATTAATCATTGTTTTAACCATTAATTATCAATTGCCAAGTTTGAGCATCTTGCCACCATAGGCCATCATTATCACTCAAACAAAATTGTGTCAATCATTAAATTAATGTTGTTTACATGTTCAAACTATAGATGCTACTAGCATAACAATCTTTAGAAAAAATATATTTGAAATACACCAAAGGTATCCTTCGTGGGGCAGCCTATTTTATATGCCTAGCCTATTTTATGTGCATATTCACCTTATATATGATAAAATGTTTCAAAAATAGGCACCCCCTGAAATATATCTCTGGTGTATCTAATTTTCACTAATATAGTTTTTATGTAACTTTAAAGTTTACTTTTTACTCTTGCCTTTTATTTTTACTTTGAAAAGTGTAGAAAATATTGTATTTATATCTTACTTTTAATAGCTCCATTTGTTTATATATATCTTTTGGCATCTTTGACATAAATTTATTTAAGATAAGTATACTATTTTTTTTTTATTTTTTTAAAATATGCATTAACTATATTTCAATTTTTATGTATAGAACCCTTCCATGGTGAATAAATTTAAATACCAAACAACAAAAATAAATTGAAAATTGACATATTGATCCTCAACTATTTCAAAATATCCAATACATGTATAATTGACCACTTGTCAAACATCATCTGGATTAATGATTAAACAGTCAATAAAATTTTTACACCTCATCCACAATAAAGAGTGGTAAATATTTGTCTACCAATATTTAAGAATAGCAGCAATTGACTTTGGGTTTCGCAAAACTATTGCGAGCGTATCTGCATTTTTATCAGGCGATGGCGTCCTGGGTTCTGCAAGGGATGACGCCCTACTTCCGTCGAGATTTGGGTCTCCTCTTTCTGCCGCGGGCTCTGTTAGGGTTTCTTCTTTGACAGAATGAAAAGACTTCAAAAGACTTTCCAGCGCTGGATCCCATACGCCTTCTCTAACCCTAGCCTCTGCTTCGTCAGCTCCTTCGCCCCAGATTTCGTCTCAGAACGGATCAACACGCCACCGTTAAACAAAATGTTTTAACAGAGAACTCACCTTTATTTGATCTGTGGAATGATAAGCATAAAAGATAAAATCTTCAACTATTTCATAACAAATAATTGACATATATCTGCAATTTATAAATATATATGGATATGAACAGTATCCATTTTCACTCCAAAGTCTTATTGGCTCTTTAGTTACTCTAAATCTAAGATATGAAAAATGAAAAATAATGTCGTTATGAAGGGCTTACTTTTGTCTTCTCCAGATGATAAACATGCTTCTCAGACATGTTTTCTTTGACAGGCTTTCTTATGACCCCCTAGAGATTGCATGCTAGGGCACACCGTGCCGCACAATGAGCATAACCAGATTCTACCTCCTCTGATGTCATCCTTGATTTTTTGTTTGCAGCTTCTCTTATGTGGGCCTAGTGCTTGTCCAGAATAAAAAATTCTCCCACATCTTTGGCATGTGAACCTTTTACTCTCGGGAGTTATGGCTCCTTCAGATTCGTCCATACCCATTTCCATTTCAGTACGTGAATGAAAAATGCTTTCTGATACATCTTCTGTGGAGATTTCAGAGTCGTCCATATCATCATTACGCTGGCCTTTTCTCCATTTCTGTATTTTAGATGAGGATCCTTCTAAATTTGGAACCAGACTGCACTTTGCTTGCTTCTTTCCTCGATCATCATTACTTCTATAACTTGACTCCTCTTCTAGTGGTTGTGTAGCAGAAAACACATTTCCGAGTGAACTCCTGACTGGCTTGGATTGCTTTCTTCTGCACTTGTAAGGACATGATTTCGCATCATCTTGATTAATTCCACCATCGTGCTGCGGATCCATATTTTGATCAACCTTTTTTTTCCCTGAATCTCGATAGCCTGCCTCCGAATTGTTTTTACTACACTTGAGTTCTATATTCTCTTATCGTGCAGTTCCACCAATTTTGCTGTTTCGAGTTTAACCCCAAGAATGGAGCAGAATGGGAGAGACATGGATATATAACAGAATACTAAATGAGGCTAGAGGCACCTTCCTTCATGTTGGGTACCGGCAGACACCTTTTTATGTTCCCCAGAATTGAAGGATGTATTTAATAAAGCTAGATTGATAGAAAGACATTTATTTTTTTCAGCATATCTTCTGTGTTTTAATATAATTATAGATTTATAGAAAGGTAGACATTAATTTTTTTTTAGCAGATCTTCTATGTTTAAATATAATTATACGCGTGCTCTTGGCTTTTAGTTAAAGAGGTTCTAGTTTAAGACACCGTGTCTTTGGTTTTTAGTTAAAGAGGCTCTAGCTTAAGACACCATGTCTTTGGTTTTTAGTTAAAGAGGCTCCAGCTTAAGATACCGTGTCTTTGGTTTTTAGTTAAAGAGGCTCTAACTTAAGACACCGTGTCTTTGGTTTTTAGTTAAAGAGGCTCTAACTTAACACACCGTGTCTTTGGTTTTTAGTTAAAGAGGCTCCAGCTTAAGACACCGTGTCTTTGGTTTTTAGTTAAAGAGGCTCTAGCTTAAGACAGCGTGTCTTTGGTTTTTAGTTAAAGAGGTTTCAGTTTAAGGCTCATGCTCCCATATTGAGTAGCTAAACAATTTTGTGGGTTTGATATAAAACCCTACTCACTCAATGAGCACTTGTTTTAAGTTAATTACTATTATATTATACTTACTACATAGAGACAATTCATACGAATATGGAAAGTAGTAGTGAGATGAGTTGTTAACAAATTTTAATTATAAATAAAAATTGAAAATATAAATAATAAAATAATATATAATTTTTATTAATAATAATATTCAGAGGTGTAATTTATAGTAAAAGTAAATATGAAGTATAATGGCATGAAGATATTAATAAAAAAAATTCTTAGTAAATAAAACAGAAAATTAAGTTAACAAGTAAAATTATTTTAATATTGGAAATTTGATATACACTATTTTACATAGGATAGATAGATGCCTTGAAACCAAAACACAACCCACTTACTAACAATAATTAATAATTATATAGGATATATATAGGATACATATAGGATATATATAGGATAGATAGATGCCTCAAAACTAAAACACAACCGACTTACTAGAAATAATTAATAACCCATTACTCACTGAATTCTTGGTGGCATTGAACTATCATTTACTTCTGGTATCTTAAAAAGTTATATTACAATACTATTAAATATCTCTACTACATTTAACAATAGAATATTAAAAATAGTTAATAACCCATTGCTCACTAAACTCTAGGTGGAACTTGATTGCCATTTACCTACCACATCTTATAAGATTATATTGCAAAAATATAAATAGTTTAAAATAAATAAATAAATTGTTTCGGTATGGTAGGTGTAGATATTGAAGGGACAAAATTTATTTGTTTCTTATTCTTGTTAAAAAATAAATTAGTAAGGATATATTTCTTGATGGTTTGAACTTAAGAACAAATTCTCAATCAAGTTTATAATCCATTTTATTTATAAAAAAATTTAATGGTTGAATTTATATATTTATATTTATTTTTTTTAAAATTTGTATTCAATTTTGGGAGAGTGTCTTTATATATAGATATATTACCAAATAAACTAATTTTATATAATTTTGGGTCCATTCCCCTATGCCACGGACATATCTATTATACATATTCTTATGTACTTATTCCTTACTTCATCCTTATGTTCAGACATCCCTATACATTCATCTTATCAACTTATTTGTTAGACTCATATGCTCACACTTTCATGCGCACATTACCCACTTGAATTTAACTATCTTCATGTTCATGGGCAAGTTTGTTGTCTCTAAGACATATTCATGGTCATAAACTTATCCTCTTAAGAGATAAAATTTAAAATTGAAATTTGGCCAACTCCCACATGTACCCTTCTCATCTAGGGCTAACTAAACAACACTTTTTTTTGTAATTTGTTGATAAGTATTTGTATTTAAGGACATTCAATGCATTCATTTAAGTTTTGTAAGGATCAAAGAGCTATATTTAGTATCATTTATATTTCACACTTTCGTTGGTGCACTAAAAGGAACCTAGATCTACATGAGCATTCATACAATTATGTGCACGTTTGAAGAGTGTTGTCAATCATTCAAACACATTTCCATAAGTTGAGAACATGTCCCCTTGTGACATACCAACAACCTTGCCAAGTTATTTTTGATCACAAGAAGCACGTAGATATTATAGAGAAGAAGTAATAGTCAAGACTCAAGCAAAATAAGATACAAAGATTTAATGATTTCATTGTATATGTTCATAGGTGAGATAAATTTGTAACCATAAACTTATCCTTGATCTCTAAATTCATCCCTACACATACGAGAAAAAAAAAATTAGATTTTGAGATGTTAGTAAATGAATTAGTACAAACAAATCAGTAACATTTATTGGGGTGAAATTCCTCCTTTCAAATGGGGAGGTTAGCTTATTGAAAGCTAAAAACACTATCTCTACTAGTATACAATTTATGAATTTATAGTTAAAGTTTTTTGAAAAGATTTTACAAATTAGAAAACAAATTGTTAAAAAAGGAAAGATTTTTAAAATAGGAAAAAGGATGTGAGTTTGAATCTAGTTTAATAGAATATAAATAATTTTTAGAAAATATTAAAATGTAGACTAGTGCTAACATTTGCCAATATCAAAGAAGTATTTAGAAACATAAAGGAATTGGTCTTTCAGTATGTGCATGATTAATACATGTTTTCTGAGGATTATTGAATGAAACTTTGAGAATGTACGGCCTCTTCAATACTCGTGCATTAATAGGGAGTATCTTCAAAATTTGTGAGATATAACACTCGCCAACCTTTAATTGTATCTATAACGTTCTTATGCGTGGATTGCAAAATGCATGTGAAGTTACATTTTGGAACTCTCTTCATTCACATAGAAGTGAAATTGGTGCAAAGAGAGTGGGTAGGATTGAGGACATTTTTGTACTGCCCACATGTACACGTGTACAAATGGGCACATGAACACATAATTTCTTTTAAAGAACTAAGTGTAGAGAATAGAACAACGAGGTTTAGCTAAAAGAGTTTTATGTGACCATAAGCCACTAGAAAGAAGGCGTTGTGGATGACTCCTCACGAGTGATCTATGTTCATAATTGAAAAGTCAAAGTGAGAAAATGTTTAAAAGGGATTTTAAACTCATGTTTTATTCTATGTTGTCTAGTGTTAAATTGTGAATCTAATTGGTTTACCATAAAATTAAGTATAGATTCATGATTAAAACTAACTAATAAATTGAATAATTTAATTAATTATGGTCTCACTACTAATCCATAATTTAATGCAATCATAGTTTAAATATTAATTTAATGAGTTGAATGGATTTAATAATTAAATTATATAAAATAGTTATTTCTTTTATTAAAGATAATTAATAATGACAATTGTGAATAACTACATTTTAAAATATCAAATCATTCTACAAATCTAATGAACAATTTGTAAATAAAATAAGAACAAATAAAATAATCTACGTATTAATTAAAATAATTGAAAAAAGATAAATAAATTAATTTAATTAAAATGATAATAACAAAGCAAGCTTTATCTATGTGCATGCAAAAATATGGAATGAAATAAGGAAATAATACAAGCATCTATTCCATACTTAAGACACTCAAGATGCATAAGACTAAAGAAATGAAATAGAAACAAATAAATACTATTACCACAATAGCCTTCTTGTTGCACCTTCTTGCTCCAATGACATTTTGATAGAGATTTATATATGTTGGTTTCTCAATTCTCCAAAATAACTTTATCATATGCAAACTTGATGATAATGGCTTGGTTGATGTTTCATTTATAGATGCGTGGGTAATAGGATGAGTGACTAGGATTAAGAGGTGCAATTGATGGTTTTAATTAAGACGTGGAAATAGATGGCTAAGATTTGATGAGAGGATTATAAGATAAGAACAAAGATTTTAGGGCATCCTTATGTGAATGGCTAGGATTTGGAGATGTAGTATGAGATGAATGGTGGAGATGAAAAACTCATTTATTTTTTATGGAAAGTCATGTGACTCTTAATATTTAATTTCAATAATAAAATTATTTAATTAATTATTGGATAGGAGATGATGGGAAGATAAATTATTACTATTACTTTAAATATGCATTGTAAACTTTTTAATGTGACCAGTGATGCTAGTGTGACATGCCCTCCAACTCCACGCAATGCTTTTCCCCAAAGCTATGAATCGGTGAAGCCAAAACACGAGGGACCTCATCCAAGAAAGAACACTTCAAACCCACAAGCTCGTTGGCCTAGTGAAGGCGTAACACCTGCGAGCTCGTTGGCCTAGTGGGGGTTTGAACTTTCATGGTCACCACTATCATCAAGTGACTTAACCATCGAACCACACCCTTATCGGCAATGGGAAGATAAATTAATTAAATAAATAAGATTTATTCAATTAATTTTGGTTAAAAGGGATAAATGGATTAATTAATTAAATATAATTCATTTAATGAACTTGGGAAAGGGATTAAGGGACAATGTGTTGCAAGATGAATATCTAGGGAATGTCAAAGGGTTATGAGGACATGATGAATTTAGGTGTCTACATTTTGTGCCTCTTTGAGATGATATTGTGACTAAGAGAAGTAATATCATTTCAAAGAAGATAAGGTGTGGATGAATGGAAAAGGATGTCCCAACCACTTGAAAGAGTGACAAAGAGAAATGATGTAAGGATGGGATGTCCCTCAAGAGCATAGGAAGGTTGGCAGGACATGGGTATGCTATCTAAATGGATGAGACAAATTAGGTAAGGGATGGAGGAAATGGGTGAAAAGAATGTTATCCTACAAATTTAGGTGAGCAAAAATATAGTTTTATATAGCACTAGACATTATGTACCAAGGCATAAAGACCAGGGTGGCAATGTCTCATGTTCATGAAAGGACTAACTCAAAAAAGATAAAAGGTCACAAGCACACATATGCCTTTGGACACCATGATATGGAAGACCATGATGCTATTGTAGTAATATGTTGCAAGGACTTGAATCATATGAAAGATTGAATGATAACATAGACAAGAAAGCAAGCATGCATGCACAAATGATTCAAAAACAAACAAGTTATGCCCCCATCAAGCTGAAAATTGATGGTTCATTGATTGATTGGCTAATGAAGTGTTCTAATTGTAGGGAAAAATATATCCCTAGATCAATACAAGGATACAGGAATGATATATCTCATTGATGATGATTAATGATTGATTGATTGATTGATTGGGTTGATAGCAAGGTTGGAACAAAACCAGGGATGTGATTGGATAATTTGAATAGATTGCTTGACTAGAGTGGTGTGGATTAAGGATGGCTTTAATTTGGATTTATTTCTTGAATTTTTACATATGTTTTAAATTTTGTGTTTTTTGGTATGTTATGTGATGTTTTGATGTTATTTTAAGATGGTGGCATTGGAGTCCAGTTAGATAGCCTAGATCCTAGATACCAATGAGAAGGGAAAACCATGTCGAAGGACAAGAACGAAAAGAGAAGTGGATAGATTGACAAAAGGATTATGGATGGAAGATAGGAAGGATGGAGGATCCATAATGGATGAAGGGGGTTAGGACGTGATCTCCAAGGACTATGTCACATAGGAATACCCACTTTGTTCCTATAACATTCTTTTTAGCTGGTCTGGGAATCAAGTCCCATGTCTGATTCTTTTCTATCTAATTCAATTATTCTTCCATTGCTTCCAACCATCCATCATCATTCCTAGCATCAACAAAGGTTTTAGGGTCTACCGTTGATAGTAGGCACAAGTTCACTTGCTCACTTGCTTTTGCAAATGTTCTTCTAGTTTGCACTCCTTCATTCTTATTCCCAATAATCTGATCTATTGAGTGATTCCTTTGAACATACTTTGCTGAAGTCTTAGGGACATTCTTTGATTCTTATTCCTTCTCTTCTTTATCCTCTCCTTCTTCTTCAATGTAGAGAGGTATATTAGATCCACAATCCTCTGGTTCTTGATAAATTTGATACAAGTCTTCATCTACATTAACATTTGTGCTTTCAACTATCTTTCCCAACCTCTTGTTGTAGCATCTATAGGCCTTGCTTCTAGTTGATTAACCAAGAAAGATCTCTTCATCACTGCTTGAATCAAATTTACCAAGGTCTTCTTCATATATCCTAAAGTAGCATTTGCTGCCAAAGATCCTCAAATATATGATAGTGGAAGGTCTTGCATACCATAGCTCATAACAGATCTTAGTGCAATTGACTCTCAATTGTACTCTATTAAGAAGATAGACAATTGTGTGAACTGTTTCCTTCCAGTACATATCATATAAATTTGCATCTTTCAACATTTCCCTACCCATCTCTTGTATAGTCCTATTCTTCCTCTCCACTATCCCATTTGGTTGAGGGGTCCTAGGAGTAGAAAATTTCTCCTAATACCATGATCTTCACAAAACATTTCAATTTCATTTGAAGTAAATTCACCTCCTCTATTAGATATTAAGCATTTGATCTTAGCATCCATTTCATTCTCAACTATTGCTTTGAAAATATTAAACTTATCAAAGGCTTCTGGTTTTTCTCTTAAGAAAGTAACCCAAGTCATTCTAGAGTAATCATCATTATGCAACATGAAATACCTTTCACCTTGATGACTCTTTGTTCTTGTGGGACCACATAGGTCATTGTGAATCAGCTCAAATGGCATTGTAGAAGAACATTCCTTGCTCTTGAAATTCTTCTTTGTCTTCTTTCCCATTTGACATTTCTTGCATAAAGTGTTTGCAACCTTGGTTATCTTAGATATAACTCTCACTACATGAGTAGAGATAATCTTTACCATATTGTCAAAGTTTATCTGTCCCATTCACTTGTACCACAACCAACACTCACTCGATTGAGCCAATAAATAGGTTCTTCCATATGCCTCCTTTAGATGATAGATATCTCCATATGTCTTAATACCTTTTACAAAAAGTCTTTCGGACCCTAGCTTCTTGATTTCACATCCTTTGGCATGAAAGGTAAGATTGTATCCTTTACTGCATATCTGATTGACACTGAAAAGATTGTGCTTTAGTCCTTTGACATAGGGGACATCCTCAGTCCTTTTCTTCCCATCAATAGTTATAGCACCCTTTCCATAGATTTATGATGACTCATTACCACCAAACTTAATAGCTCCACCATTCAACTTCTTAAGGCTAATAAACTTCTCCTTGTCACCAATCATGTGGTTAGAACAACCACTTTCAATTACCCAAGCATTGGCTTCTTTCTTTGCATGAAAGATAATCCATGCAACCATTAATTTTTCATTATTTTGATCTTCCTACAAGGTATCAGACATTTTGAACATTTCCCAATATCACCCTTTTTATCATCAACATTCAAGGCCATGAATAGTGTTTCATCATTTAAATCATCATGATCCTCATATTCTAAAGAGTAGCTATTCTCCATGGAGTAAATACCATTTTTGAATTTCTCTTTCTTTTTGCCACCCCTTGGATCTTTCAAAGGACATTTAGAAGCAAAATGACCAATTTTCTCACAATTGAAACATTTGAAAGGTAACTTACCTTTGTATTTGTCAGCGCCCTTCTTTAATCTTCTCACAAAGTTTCCTTCTACCTCATCAAGGTCATCATCTTGATCAGCTACTTCTCCTTCTACCTTCATACTTGCTTTGAATGTTACTTCCCTTTTTGGAGCACCTTTCTCAAATTATGTCATTTCAAAAGTTGTGAGAGAGCCAAACAGTTGATCTACTGTATATCAATCAAAATCTTGAGTTTCCGCAATAGTAGATACCTTAAATGACTATAAGATTTGGGAAGAGAACTCAAAACCTTCTTCACAATCTCATCATCTTTCCCTTCTCCACCAAGTCGACTAATGCCATTAACTATTTCATCTATCAAAAGCATATAACTAGCAATGTCTTCATCCTCAGCCATCTTCAGGGTCTCAAATTTGCTCTTGAAGATCTGCATCTTGGTTTGCTTTACTTTACTATCTTCTTCATGAATGTTTTTAAGTTTATCCCAGACATCCTAAGAAAAAGTGCAACTCATAACCTTCAAAATTTATTAATCAACTAACCCACTCATGATAGCACTCTTTGCCTTTGCAATGTTCTCATACAACTTAATCTCATCAACATCTATAGGATCAGAAGTAGGAGTAGTGTAACCATTCTTAATAGCTTGTCAAACACCAAAACGTACAGAAGATAGATAAGTCTCCATCCTTAGCTTCCAAAAGAAGTAATTTGTTCCATCAAACATAGGTGCCTTGTGAGATCTATTATGAGCCATCCTAGACCTTCATTAAGCAATTATGATTTTTCATAGGAACTTGGTTCTAATACCAATTTTTGAAGGCACGCAGATACTGAGAGAAGGGAGGTGAATCAATATTAAAACAAACTTCAAATCCTCCAGAGTAGATTAAAATTTAATGTTTATAGCATTAACATAAACATGAAATATCAACACAATGTACAACAACACATAACACCAGATATTTATGGAAAACCCCAAAAGGGGAAAAACCATGATTAAGATTAACTCACAATATATGAAGCTCACTTCAATAAAATATTACAACTTTGTTTTAAGGCTACAACCCAAGGAAGATACTATTCCTTGTTGACTTTGTTTTAGGGTTATAACCCAAGGAAGCAACTAATCCTTGCTAACTTTGTTTTAGGGCTACAACCCAAGGAAGCAACTACTCCTTCAAGAAAAGTTTTAGGGTCATTCCCAAGGAAACTAAAACTCCCTACAGACATTGTTTTTGGGCTACAACCTAAGGAAGCAACAACTCAATAAAATGAGAATAAACTTAGGAAATATTACAGCACAATAGTACTTCTACTATATGAGATTGACAATGAAGCTCACTCCTTTAATGACTGCACTTTTGCCTTTTCTCTCCTCTTTTGATGATTGAAACAATTAAGCACACTCTTTACTTTCCTTCTATCACAAAAATGTCTTTAAGATTAATCACGACAAAGCTTATTGCTTCTACTCTTTCTCCTTCAATTCCACATCATAATGCATATCATATTCATATTCTACTCTTCACACACTCATATTCACAATCATACTTCACCTAGATTAACTAGGTTTACAATATATACATGATATTACACTGATTTATTTGCATATCGGCCAGAGCCAGTAAGAATATTACAATTACAGGTCAGCCAATAGGTCAAACATCATGAAACGTGTAGAGGGAAAGCCCTAACATGAATTACACTCAACACCAAGAAGAAGAACATGCCATGTGGATCCCCACACATGCTTAACCTAGTCTTAAACAATCTTGATAGCATCATCCTTTAAGGAATAACATCCTTACACCTTACACAATTTAATTAGGTCACCCTTAATTAAGAACACATGAAGCTTGTAGGACATCAGTCATTACAATCTTTGTGGTGCATATGAATGATTAAACATTGCTTGTGGATCTCCCAAATGATGTGGTATGACCCATACAACACCTCTAGACACTCCTTGGTCTCTGTACAACAAATATTTTGAACTACACACTATCAACATTCCTTAGTCGCCTAGGCAAGAGCATAATCCAACAACAACATCATTCTGGACCACATCCAATTTCAGAGAAAGAAGAAAACACATTGTGGAGCAACACGAAACATCACAAGATCATCAAGATCATCATCCATCAACCAATTCACCATTTCATGTAACAGTAAGTAAGCACACATCATCACCAAAGGTTCTGAGAATAATTAGGCATTCGAAACAGTCCGTAGCACACTGTCACTAGAAAAATTGAAATTGTGGACCACCAAAACACTTGATACTACAAAGTGTTATGGAGAAAAAGGTTTGCACATATGTTTTTACCTCCTAGATTATCTCCTAGGTCCCCTTGTTTACACATTACAAGCAAATTATTCATCTAGGTGAAAAATCCCCTGAAAGCCATTTCAAATGGGAACTAGTGGCCAATTTAATGCTTAAGTCCCAAACAAAAAATCACCTTGGGACTTGGGCACTCATGCCCAAGTCCACCCTGATTGGTTAGGGTAAAATTTAATGTATGTCAGCCTTGGACTCTTAAATGGTTCCCTCTTTTTCAGCCCTTTAATTTAATTTGTGAATGTTTAATGGGACATCATATATAACCAAGTGTTTGAATTCATTTGTAACCTAGATGGATATTGTGAACTTATGATATTTGAACAAAGAACATTCAAGGCATTCATTGTGTTATTGTTACAAATTTGTGTGTTTGTTGCAGATTTGGAATCATCATCCATCTCCTTATGAGTTGAAGAAACTTCATCCTAAGGACTTCACCTCTGAGGTGACAACATCATTGTGTTTGAATCATTTCATTATCATTTGGATTATCTTTAGCCACTGTCTTGCAAGGACATGCTCTCTTTAACAATAGTGTTGGGAAGCTTAAGTGCTATCCTAGGATTTCACTAAGGCAAGTCCCTAAACACCACAACCCCCAAACCCCTTTTCTTCTTGTGTGCATCTTATCGGTGCGAGAATAGAAGAAGTGAAGATATAGGGAGGTTTATTAAGAGATAAAGATTCAAGCTCTAAAAATAGAGTTTGGAAATTCACCTGTAGCAGACTTGGGCACTATCCCCAGTGTCCAACATCTAAAATACACCCTGAATTCAACATCAGAGGATCATTTATGACATTTTTGTAGTTTTGAGCTTTCAGATATCTAGACTTTTTGGACTCAGGCACTAGCCCTAGAGTCTTCCAACATTTCAGCTTCTAAGGGACAGTTTGGATATCTAATTGATCACACTAGTAATTTTAGATCCTAATTTTTGATTGTTGTTTCTCTGTTATGAGATGATTATCCAAATTCTAGGGTTTAGTGCATTGATAGGCCTAGGGTTTGATAAAAGGATTGGTTGAATCACATCTTCCCTTGACAAACAAGAGCACAAAATCTATAGTTCATTCCTCTTGCATCTTGAAGTGACTTAGTTTGTTTTTTTTGTTGAATGTTGTAGTGAAAGGAGGATTTGATCTAGTGTACTTACATGCTTATATCCATCTCTCTTTTTACATATAATATTTTGGTGAATCTGTAACATTGAGCATTTGCATCTTACTTAGTTTTGAAATCAGATTTGCATTACTTCATATCATACTTGTCATCTTGCATTGAAACATCTTGCATACAGTTTGAAAAAATTGAAAAAAAAAAGATTCTAGGCTTGCATAAACGCATAGTTTTGCATTATTTCATTCCATGTCATTGGTAACATTTGATTTTCTGATTTTCCCATCATATATCAAAATAATTACATCAATTAATCATTTCATGATCTCACATCTTTCATTAGCATATCTCATTTATTAAGGTTTTGTTAAAAACATGCATTTCTCATATAACCTAGTCATTTGCAAAGCTAGGGTTTGTAGTCAAAATCTTATTTCAGATTTTACTACTATCATAAATATTTCAAATCATATCTTCCACTGATTTCTTTGCATATTCATTCAAAAAAATTGTCTAATTTTAGAAAAAGTGCAAAATTATCATACCTTTGCAATTACAGAACGTGCACTTCAACATAAGAGAATAAGCATCTTTTTCACATATTTTGCATTAAATCAAAAAATTATCAATATAACCTCTTGTGTAGAACTTCTAACATTAAATTCACTTGGTTTGTAGTGACACTAGTGTGTTTTTGTTCTTTGTAAAAAGCTTCAAAAACTTGATTTCCTCAAACTAGTGTTGTGGTGTACAAAAGCCTCTCATATTGATAAATGAATAGATTTTTTTATACATTGATGTTCCATGACATTTTGTTATGGAACCTTCTAATTGTTCCTATTTAGTATCCTTGTATACATATATCCAATATTTTGGAAGTTTTTACAAATTCGTTAATATGCATCCTTGTGTTTAGACTCATATACAATCCATGTATGATAAGGATATCTTTAAATGTTCTTCATTTGAAATCCTTGATTATGTATCTGATTTAAATAACTTCGTAATTCTTACAAATGAATATCATTTGATATTAAAGGAATTTACTAATTTCATCTCCATGAATTGTCATGAGAAAGATGATGGTGATAATTCTCCTCTTACTTCTATTACAAGTCATAACAGTAACCTAGCCTTGCCTAGTTCACCTTATGCTTTGGATGCCTCTCCCAAAGTTGTTCCCACTTGTGAGGACATTTTAGAGAAAGAGCATGAAATCATTGATATATTCCTTAACATCACCTCACCTTCTCTTCAGTCCAATGCTCTCCTTTCAAAAGATGAAGCATCGCTGCATGACGAAAGGTCTCTCACATAAAATCCTTTAGGGATGGATGCTAAGCTTAATCAAAGTAAACATAATGTTAACTCAATCATCACTAATAGACTTATTCCACCTATTAAGGGGATTGTAGATAAGTGTGCTAATGTTCCTAAACTCATTGTGCATGGGTTAGCCAATGCGCCTCCTCGTTTCAAACCGGTGATTATAGTTCAAGGTGCTCCAACACCACCTAGACCCCTAGGCTACATTCTCAATTGTGGAAAACATATTACTCAAGAAAATCAAATGTATCAAAATGTGTTGCAACAACCCTATCACAATGTAGTTGCTCACACATACAATATGCAAAATAATAAAAAAGTAAACGATAATCAAACATTTTGATCACTTTACCAACTTCTCAACATATGCTTCCTCAACCACCTCATCTCACTCATAAAGGTGGTCAAGATTACGATCCTGTTGTTGATTATCTTAGCAAATGATATTGATGTGTTTGTGGGAGTAGTCGGTGATTGTGGCACATGTCACTTTGGGGCATGGGCTTTGTGAGAGCTCTTGTTCCCTTGCTTTTTTTACTCTACCTTAATGTGCTTGATACCAGAAAGAGAGATCAACCACCTTAAGGTGGGACATCTATAATGGTATATGTCCAATTACTTTGTACATTGACAAAGCATGTTTGAAAGCCCTCATCACAAGGTGGGATCGTGTATCTCTTGATCTAGTCATATCCTTCTAAAAGAAAAAATCCCTCATCGCGAGGCAGGATGGCCTATCTCTTGAGCTAGTGCACATCCTTTTATACAAAGCCCTCATCGTGAGGCAAGATGGCATATCTCTTAAGCTAGTCCGCATCCATTTATACAAAGCCCTCATCATGAGGTGGGATGGTGTATCTCTTGAGCTAGTGCATATCCTTTTATACAAAGTCCTCATCGTGAGACAAGGTTGGATCTTGAGTCATTCACCCTTAAGCATGTCTTTGGTGGTTGTGGTAGCATAGCTCAATCATTATGTGTGTTTGACACGTTTTAGAGAGTGGAGTGCAGTGATGAGCTCCTTCTTATCACCCATGTTTGTCATGTATAAGATGTGTGGTGTCTCAATAACACACTATATGGGACTCGTGTATTCCATGTGTCTTCCATGTGTTTTACACGTATTCCTTGCATGTCATGTGTGTTTGTTGTGTGGTCTAAAGTTGTGTGGTGATGAGTCCCTCTGAGCATTGTATGTGTTTTACATGTCTTCACATGTGTGTTTTGTTTACTTCAGTTAGCATTATATATAGATATGTAATTACTTAATCATTTCTTCTCTTCTTCGTGTCTTGCATGACTGTGTTGATGTCTTCTCGATGTATTGCATGCTTTCACTATCTTCTCTGTGTATTGTGTGTTTCCTTACTATATTCACTATGTCTTATGTGATTGTTAACTATTTTCTTATGTTTTCCCAAGTTTGGGGGTTAGAAATAGTCCTTCAAGCATGGGGTGTGTATGCATTCTAGTGTTTGATGTGTTTTAGATATGCTTCAATCATACTTTAATGCATGTGTTGTATCATCGGATCACTTAGACATTAAAGTGGGGGCAAAATGTTATGCAGTAAAATGTGGAAACATGCCTTTTTGCTTCCTAGTTTAGCTCCTAGGCCCCTATATTTACACTTCACAAGCAAATTATTCACCTTGATGAGAAATCCTCTAAAACCCATGTCGAATGGGAACTAGGGGACCATTTAATGCTTAAGTTCTGACCAAAAGAGCACCTTCAGACTTAGGTACTCATGCCCAAGTACACCCTAATTGGTTGGGATAAAATTTCATGTACGTCAGCCTAGGACTCTTAAATGGATCCCTCTTTGTCAACCCTTTCATTTAATTTGTGAATGTTCAACAAGATAGCATATATAAGCAAGTTTTTGAATTCATTTGTAACCTAGATGGATATTGTAAAATTATGATATTGGAACAAAGTGCATTCAAGGCATTCATTGTGTTATTGTTGTAGATTAGTAATCATCATCCATCTCCTTATGAGTTGAAGAAGCTTCATCCTAAGCACTTCAACTCCGAGGTGACACCATTATTCTATTTGAATCATTTAATTATCATTTGGATTATCTTTAGCCTTTGTCCTACAAGGACATACTCTCTCTCTAACAACAGTGTTGGGAAGCTTGAGTACTATCCCAAGATTTGACTGAGGCAAGTCCCTAAGCACCACAACACCCAAAACCCTTTTCTTCTTGTGTGTAGGTTACATGTGTGGGCATAGAAGAAGTGAAGGTATATGGAAGTTTCTTAAGGGATAAAGATTCAATATATGAAAATAAAGTTCATAAATTCCCCTTTAGCAGACTTGGGTGCTATCCCCAGTGTCCAATAGCTAAAACAAACCCTAAATTCATCATCAAAGAATCATTTATTAAATTTTTCCAGTTTTGAGCTTTTAGATATGGAGACTTTTTGGACTTGGGTGCTAGCCATGGAGTCTTTTGACATTTAGCTTTTGAGGGACAGGTTTGGACATCTCACTGATCACCCTGGTACTTTCAGATCCTGATTTGTTGTTGTTGGTGATTCTCTGTTATGAGATGATTATCCAAATTCTAGGGTTTAGTTCATTGATAGGACTAGGGTTTGATAAAAGGCTTGGTTGAATCACACCTTTCCTTAACAAAAAAGAGCACAAAATTAGTAGCTGAGTCCTCTTACATCTTGAAGTGACTTAGCTCAGTTTTGTCCTTGAATGTTGTAGTGAAAGGAGGGTTTGATCTAGTGTACTTACATGCTTGCATCCATCTCTCTTTTTACATATAACACAAAGTATAATGCATTAAAAATCTTTGAATGTGTCCTCAAAATTGCATGACCAAATATTAACTTCTAAAGGAATGTGGAGCATTCCAAATAGACTTCATCATTACTTTACTCTGCCATAGCATAGACTGGAACTCTGTCACTTGTAACTTCCACTACAGAGAAGAAAATGATCTAAAGATTTGGGTTTAGCACCTTTGTAGCATACTTAACTTAACTTTTGAACTGCATGACCATATTTTCAAATGTGGAGGAATGTGGAACATTTTACTAATCAGTCTTCCAGGAAGCTTCCTACAACAGTAACCTTTACCAACATCCAAAGACTAGATTCTTCTTGTATCAACACATACATCCTTGAGAATGATAGGAAGGATCATACAACATGCTATAGATCATCATCAACATCTTCTCAACCTCACCATAGCTTCTAATACCAATCTTAATATATCACCATTCATCTTAATGCTTCTAATTCCCATCTTAATATATCATCATGAAATCATCTCTGCTAACCACAAACATGCTCAATTCAACTTTTCTTGACACTAATCAAGGCAAGACATCCAACCATAAACACCAACAACCAGCCATGAACATCAACAACCATTAATGGCACACCATCAACATAGTATATCATCATCATAAGAATTCAATCATAGTGTTCACATCAATGACAACCTTAGATAACATATGTGCAATAATAAAACATGTTCTTACACCTTGTACCTTTGTGCTAACAAGGATGACAAGGGAGAACAAAACATCACAATATGGCAATAACAATGCATACAAACATAACATATATGAGAAGGGACCACTCTTGCGAGTCCACCTATAACAAATTATGCTCCCCCAACTTGATTATAAAAATGGATGTTGGAAAAGGTGCTCTAGGGACAACATCAAGCATGGTGAAGAGTGCTAGAGCCAAACCTTGTTCAAAGTTGTTGAATTTTGTCACCAAAGACTTGACATTCCTCAGTGGAATGACCAAGTGCTCAAATATATGCACAATAATGAGGTAATGAAAGATTATTTTGTTTTATCTTTTTGTGTTTTGGAGTAGGAAAAGTGATTAAGCAATGTTTGAGTAGACTCAACAACATACACACTTTTTGATATAGAAAAGAAGATATAGGGGGAGTAGGAAGCAATTCTTTTTGTTGTGAACATGGTGGAGAGAATGTAGGAGAAGGTCAGGAACCTAAACCTACTTTAGACAAGTACAGTGTTGGTTCCATAGGTTCCTCAATTCCTTGTTCTTTACATCCTAACCCATTTCCATTGTATCCTTGTTTAAAAATAATTTTGAATCCACACCCATAACACTTCTCCAAGTTTGAAGGAAGAGGAGAGGTCATATGACTATCTTTGTTGAAATTGTTGCATATATTTTACCTATGGTTGTCACTAATTTGGTTGTCATTGATGTCAACACTTAATTTGGGTTGTCATTAATGCTTATGTTGATGGTGTGGTAAACATGATGTTGCTAATGTTCATGGTTGGATGTCATGTCTTGTTTTAATGTCAATTAAAGAAGTATTGAGTATGTTTGTTGTCAGCAAGGATGATATCATGATGATATATTAAGATAAGAATTAGAAGCATTGAGATGAGGATTAGAAGTAATTCTTATGTTGGGGAGATGTTTTTGATGGTCTGTAGTATGGTGTATGCTCTCTCCTATTGTTCCTAAGAAATTATTTGTTGCTACATGGAGGCTCTAGTCTCCAGATGTTGGTGAAGGTTTTTGCTATAGGAAGTTGCCTTGAAGATAGATTGGGAGAATGCTTCGCATTCCTCTGCCTTTGAAGATATGGTATTGTAGTTTGGGATTCAATGTCTATTTTTGTGGATGTTGTACTCTTATCTTTTCAAGTCACCAGTGTTGTCGTGGTGGTCTCTGGTAATTACAATAGCTTAGTAGTTTGGTTATTTGTTAGGATTGGTCTAGAAAATGCTCTGCATTTCTTTGCTTTTTTGTTTCTATTCCTACAGCTTGGTGGACATGCTCTTAGTGCTTGTATTGTGTCTCAGTTCATCTTTCATGTGATGAAGGTTACCCCAAGTTGGTTTGTAAATGTTATATCTCATGACTGGGTCTTTTGGGCTTCCTGCATGAAGTGTTCTATCTCTATTTTGTTTGCGCTAGCTATTTTTTGTATGCCATTAAGAAACATGTATATGGAAGTAAGCTTGGACATTCATGGAACATCTCTTTGAGGCTGCGTATTGTTTTGAGTTGGTTTTCTCAAAACTTGTGGATATTTGGCTGGTAGGGCTTGTTCTCTTGTTTATGCTATGTGTTTGGGGGTTTACGCCAATAATTGATGTTGTGTTAAGATGTGTTTTGCTCCTGCCCTATCCTTTTGAGAGCCACATTGAGCAAATTTAGTTGGAAGATGTGTTTTTTGACCAACTGGTAAAGTGCTAAATGTTTCTATTGAATGCACAAGACAACTGAGAGGGGAGTGAATCAGTTGTAACTTAAAACTCCACAACCCTCACACACATTTAGATCCACATTAATTTAGTTAATCCATTAAAATTTTAAGATGATTAAGCATGAAAGAAAATAACAGAAACTAAATCAAATCAACATCAAACATAGGAGAACACTAGATTTGTCGAAATTACGGCAGACAATTGAGAATGGGGCGTGAATCAGTTGTCACAAAACTTTTATCTTTTGCTACAATTAATCTTCTTTACCACTTATTAACAGATTAATGATATAACTATGAAAGCATGAATGAAAAACACATGAGCAGAGAAATAATCAACACACATAACACTAGGATTTTTACACGGAAACCTGGTGAAGGGAAAAACCATGATGCGGGTTAACCCACAAGATTTGTTCTCTGTTAAAAGAATAAAAGAATGGGAAGGCACTTGCCTTCTAGAGCACTGCCTAGAGCTCACTTCTCAAAGGAGGCTCACTACCTACAAGAACATTCACAATGTTAACACTGAAAGGTTGAATTGAGAAATATCTTCTTCATGCAAGATTCAGTTCCATTGAAGCACACAACACCTCTGCTCTACCCCCTAATCACTTTCTTGCTACATCTGCATCTTCACTAACAACAACACATTTCCATGACTTCACAACACTTATTTATACATGAGATTGACTTTGGAATGAACATCAAAGTCGGCCTTGCAATCATTTATCTGTAACATTCTCCAAGATAGCCATTACAAGCAATTATAATCACAATACTTAAAATGCTACATGCAAATCTTTATACTATTGGCCAAACATAGATGGGACTCAAATCTTCCTCGATCAACATGCCACACTCCATAAAACTCTTCTTAGATCATCCACAACATGCACCAAGTATCCGGTCAGCCAAGACTGGAAAGAACAACAACACTAAAGGAGAAATCTTCAACCGTGAGCTCAACTCTCAATGCGGACCACCAAAACAATAGGTACATGAGCTAGAGACCACCAAAAGCACAATGAAATCAATAAGAACAACTGCATCACCTCAAATCATCAAAAGCACTTGCATCTTCATCCCAGAACTTAAGAACACCAACTATCATGACTTTTACACTAGAAAGATTGCTTCTTGACCTCCAAACCACGAACCACTTGAGTTGAGGATATGCACCAACATCCAAAACATACCTCTAGATCTGTAGCCCATAATATCCCAATGCAGAGCAATCCGGACCAAATTCTTTCCATTTTGTAACCTCTAAACAACTATAAAACCTAGTTCTACTCAGATGGCCATAACTTCACAAATACTTCATGCAGACCTCTCAAATCTTAATTGGAGCAACTTTAGGGAATCCTCTAAAAGCCCTTTAATCTGCAGACTCTGATCATCATCTCAGTATGAATGAACATCAATCTACTTCACTGAACTGCATTGTCTTCACTGTCTCTAATAGAGAGATATGTAACTCACTTGTTTCTTCTGGAGAGGCCAATTTTCTTAATATCCTCAACATATAAGTCTTCTGAACAAGTGAAAGAATAAGATATAGTTGACACTAATGACAACAAGGATATTTTGACATCAATGACAACACCAATTAGGCACATATTTGCAACAATCCCCCCCTTTGTCATTGATGGCAACATATGATGTGAAAAACTATTTCAACCATCAAGACAAGAACTTCTCCTCCTTTCTCTTATCACACCTGCAACCAATTTCTTCACTACTCCCCCTTTCACCAACAACTACTCACTTTCATCCAAGTTTTTCACATGACTTCTCTTGCCCTTTGACATCAATGGCAAAGGGCACATATTTGCAATCATCTCTCACCCTTTTATATCTTAGATAAGACCAAACTAAACTCAAAACATACTAACTACTCCCCCTAAGTAGTATCCCCTTAACACCAATCTGGATCATAAGATATGACTATGATTTCCACTAGACTGATACACACTAGTGCACATTAGTTCTGAATAAGAGGGGTAATCACCCCTAGCTTCTCTCTGAGATACTCAAAAGTGTCCTTAGGTAGAGGCTTATTGAAGAAATCCACAATCTAATCCTTTGAAGGAACAAACTCCAATCTAACTTCATTCTCATTTACCTTCTCTCTCAAAAAGTGAAACTTGATGGATATGTGCTTTGTCATTGAATGAAACACTAGATTCTTTGAAATGTTTATTGCACTTGAATTATCACAGAAGATTGTAATAGGCTCTTCAAACACAATTTTGATATCCTTCAACATTTGCTTCATCCAAAAAACTTGAGTACAATTTTTTGCTACTGCTATATACTCTACCTCTATAGTAGATAGAGATATTGCCTCCTACTTTTTGCTGAAATAGGAAACCAATCTCTTCCCCAAGAAAAATGCACCACCACCAGTACTTTTCCTGTCATCCACATCTCCTACCCAATCAACATCTATATATGCATAAAGAGTGAAATCATCATCCTTAGGATACCATAAGCTATAATCATATGTTCCCTTTAGATATCTGAAAATTCTTTTGATTACTACAACATAAGATTCTCTAAGATTAGTTTGAAATCTAGCAACAAGGCCAACTGCATTCATAATATCAGGTCTGGTATGAGTCAGATAAAGCAGTCATCCAATCATTGATCTATACCTTTTTTGATCTGCCTTAGGGGAATCATCATCTTTACTCAATTTGCATCCAGTTATCATAGGAGTGCTCATTGGTTTTGAATCCTCCATTCCACACTTTTTCAACAACTCTTTTACATACTTGGACTAAGATATGAAGATGCTCTTGTCTGACTGAATGATTTCCAGACCAAAGAAGAAATTCATTTCACCAAGCATGGACATCTTAAATTTACTTTGCATTTGATCAAGAAATTTATTAGACATGCTCTCATTTCCACCAAAAATGATATCATCAACAAATATCTCAACAATCAAGATGTACTCATGATCAATCTTGAAATAAAGATTATTGTCAGTTGTGCCTTTGCTAAAACCTAATTTTAGCAGATACTTATCTAATCTTGCATACTAGGCTCTTGGGGCTTGTTTAAGTCCATACAATGCTTTATTTAACCTGCAAATCATAACTCCTTGATTAGACAACTGGAATCCTTCAAGTTGCTAAATGTAGACTTCTTCCAAATCTCCATTTAGGAATGTTGACTTGACATCCATCTGGTAAACTTTGAAATCTTTGTAAGCAACAAAGGCAAGAAATAATCTGACTACTTCAATTCTGACCACCAAAGCAAAAATTTCCTCAAAATCAATTCTCCTTACCTAAGAATATCCTTTGCACACCAATCTTGCTTTGTTTCTCACAACTTCACCATTTTCATTCAATTTATTCTAGAAGACCCATTTAGTTCCAATTACATTTTTTTTTCAAGTCTAGGAACAAGATCCCAAGTATGATTCTTTTCAATTTGCATTAATTCTTCTTCCATTGCTTTTACCCAACTTTCATCATTACAAGCTTCATTCACTAATTTTGGTTCAATCCTTGAAATCAAACAATACTCCTCTTTTTCTCCAACATTTTTTCTTCTAGTTTCAATACCTTTATTTTTATTTCCTATTATCTGATCTTTAGAATGATTCAACCTTACATACCTGGGAGTTTTAGGATTTTCTTGAACTTCTAATTCGTGAACTTGTTTCTCAACATTTGCACTAGTTTCTTGAGTCACTGGATTCTCCGGAGCAATCTAAATATGAGTTTGAGGAATTTCATTTTGATCATCTGATTCATATCCACAAAACATGGAAGGTCTCTCCTTGCTTTCATCAACCTTGACATTAGCACTTTCAATATTCTTTTTCAATCTCTTGTTAAAGCACTGGTATGCCTTGCTTTGGTTAGAATAACCCAGAAATATTACTTCATCACAACTTGCATCAAACTTGCCTAGATCTTTATCTCTTTTGATATAGCATTTACTACCAAAAAATCTAAAATATTTCACACTAGGAGCATTACCAAACCACAGTTCATAAGGAGTTTTACCAGTGTTGCCTTTGATCTACACCCAGTTAAGAGTGTAGACAGGAGTACTCACAACCTCTCTCCAATAGACATGTGAAACATTTTCTTCCATCATCATGGTTCTAGCAGCCTCTTGAATAGTTTGGTTCTTCCTTTCCACAGCTCCATTCTACTGAGGAGTCCTATGAGTAGATAACTATCTTTTTATTCCATGCTTTTCACAAAATGCATTAAACTCATCGGAGATAAAATCTCCACCTTTATCAGATCTCAGACACTTTCTCTTCACACCAATCTCATTCTCCACCCTAGCCTTGAACACCTTGAATCTGTCAAGAGCCTCTGATTTATCTCTCAAGAAAGTGACCCACATCATCTGGGAGTAATCATCAATTATTAACATAAAGTATCTGTCTCCTTGCAAACTCCTAATGCTAGCAAGACCACACAAATCAGTGTGCACAAGTTCCAACAATCCACTTGAAAATTGTTCTTTACTTTTGAAAGTAGTTCTGCTTTGTTTTCCTAACTAACATTCCTTACACATGCTATTAGCAGGTTTTACATGATTTGGAAGATCTCTCATAGCTAGAGTAGTACTTATCTTGACAATAATGTCAAAGTTTACATGACACATTCTCCTATGCCATAACCAACTCTGATCAATCTAAGAATTTAAACAACTTTTACCAGTACCACTTAAATGAAAGATATTACCCCTAATCTGTGTACCAGATGCAATCTTAGTTTTGGAGCTTTCAAAACATCTACTTTTTCCATCCTTGAATAAGAGATCATACCCTTTGTCAACCAACTATCCAACACTGAGAAGATTATACTTTAACCTTCTACATACAAAACATCATTAGTGTTATTATTATCATCAAGAGAGATGGATCCTCTACCATGGATTCTACCAGCTGCATTGTCCCCAAACTTCACAATTCCACCTTCATAACTTTCCATACTTACAAACAAGTACTCTTATCACATGTCATATGATGAGAACATCCACTATCAATCACCCATTCATCCTTGTCTTCAACCTGAGTACCCAAGGCACTTTCCACATTCAAATAGCTAGTAGATTTATTAGGCACTAGATTTTCTTCTTTGATAGCAATGAACACCCATTCATTTCCAGATGTACTTCCTTTATCAAATTCATCATCTACAACTCCTTTATCAGTAGCTTCTTGGACATAGTAGCATTTGTTATGAAACCTAGGTCTATTAGGGTTTGGTTTCGAAACCCTCTGCAGACATCTTGAAGCAAAATGACCAATTTTATTGTAAGAAAAACATTTGAAAGGCAACTTTCCTTCATACTTACAAGATCCTCTTAGTAATCTTTTGGCAAAAAGGGCTTCAAGTTCTTCAAGCTCTATTTCATCTTCTTCAAGTTCCTTCCTTGCCTTCTCATAACTAGTTAGTCTTCTTGAAGAGCTTTCACCTGGATCAAATCTTTGCTTCTAGGAAATACTGGCCTTAAACACATATTCTAATTTAGGAAGGGAATCACCAAACTCATTTCAAATGCTGAAATCTTGCCAACCAACTGATCCCTTGTAACAGTTGTCATAGTCCTGATCTCCTCAATAGTAGCAAATCTATGCTTTTATGAAGAAGGTAAGGATCTAAGTACCTTTCCAACAATATCTGATTCTTCCAATTTTCCACTAGCACACCTGATACTACACACAAGTTCATTCACCTTCTGCATGTAGGAAGTGATGTTCTCATCTTCGCACATCCTCAAACTTTTGAATCTACCCTTCAAGCTCTGCAACTTAGCACATTTGACATATGCATCACCTTCATATAGAGTTTCCAACTTCTTCTACATTTCATGAGCAATTTTCAATTCCCAGACATTTGCCATTTCTGTATTAGTTAGGGTACTCAATAATGCTTCTTTAGCCTAAATGTTGTTTCCAACATCTTTGATTTCATCTAGAGTTCAAGGACCTTTCTCCAGAGGCTTATACTTATCCTTAGTTATCAACCAATAAGGATCACCCATACATTGCAAATAACACTCCATCTGATTCTTCCAAAGAGAGTAGTTTGTTCTATCAAATCTCAGACTGTCCTTCTTGTATGTCAACATCTTTGATCTCCTCAAGGGGTTAAGCTTCTTTTAGAGGAACTGGCTCTGATACCAATTGTTGAAATTAGGGCAGACAACTAAGAGGGGGGTAAATCAGTTGTCACAAAGCTTTTATCTTTTTCTACTATTAGTCTTCTTTACCACTTATTAACAAATTAATGATATAGCCATGAAAGTGTGAATCAACAACACATGGGAAGAAACATAACCAACACACATAATACTAGGATTTTTACGTGGAAACCTGGTTAAGGGAAAAACCACGGTGGGGGTTAACACACAAGATTTATTCTTTGTTATAAGAATTAAAAAATGGGAAGGCACTTTCCTTCAGGTACACTGCCCAGAGTTCACTACTCAAAGGAGGCTCACTACCTACAAGAACATTCACAATGCTAACACTAAAAGGTTGAATTCTTCATGCAAGATTTAGTTCCATTGAAGCACACAACACCTCTACTCTACCCCCTACTCACTTCCTCACTATATCCACATATTTGCTAACAAAAACACATTCCATGACTTCACAACACTTATTTATACATGACGTTGACTTTAGAATGAAAATCAAAGTTAGCCTTACAATCATCTATCTAGAACATTCTCCAAGATAGGCATTACAAGAAATTACAATCACGAGACTTAAAATATTAAATGCGAATCTTTATACTGTTAGCCAAACATAGCTAGGACTCAAATCTTCCTCAATCAACACACCATGCTCCATAGAACTCTTCTTAGATCGTCTGCAACATGCACCAAGCATTCAATTAGCTAAGACTAGAAAGAACAACAACACTCAAGGAGAAATCTTCAACCACGAGCTCAATTCTTAATGTGAACCACCAACATAATAGGCACATGATCTAGAGACCACCAAAAGCACAATGAAATCAATAAGAAAAACTGCATCACCTCAAATCACCAAAAACACTTGCATCTTCATCTGAGAACTTAAAAACACCAACTATCATGACTATTATACTAGAAAGATTGCTTGTTGACCTCCAAACCATGAACCACTTAAGTTGAGGATATGCACCAATATCCCAAACATACCTCTAGATCCTAAGACCATAATATCCCAATGCAGAGCAATCCAAACCAAATTCCTACCACTTTGTCACCTTTGAACAACTACAAAACCCAGTTCTACTCAAATGGCCATAACTTCACAAGTACTTCATGTGGACCTCTCAAATTTTAACTAGAGCAACTTCAGGTAATCCTCTACAAACCCTTTAATCTGCAGACTCTGATCATCATCTCACTAGGAATGTGGAGCAATCTACTTCAGTAAACTACACTGTCTTCACTGTCTCTAATAGAGAGATATGTAACTCACTTGTTTCTTCTGGAGATGCTAATTCTCTTAATATCCTCAACATACAAGTCTTCTAAACAAGTGAAAGAATAAGATACAGTTGACACTAATAACAACAAGGATATGTTAACATCAACAACAACACTAATTAGGCACATATTTACAACAAGATTTACATGGAAAACCCAAGAAGAGGAAAACCATGGTGAGAATTAGCTCACAATATAAAGTAATAGCAATACCAATTTATACAATAGGGCTCACTGCCAGAAGGCTCACTACTAGAGGGCCCACTGCCCAAGAGAAAGAAAGGCTCATTGGGCCAAAATAGAAAAGAAGATAGAGAAGATTGTTAAAAGGAGAAAACTATCTCAATGCAACAGATAAGTCTACCACAACACCGTCATCACCTCCATAGTCTCACTGAGGAATTGTAGACACCTTCTACTCACTGCATCCAGTAATCTAACACATGAAAGCTGACACTGCATTGCACAAAATCACACTCTATAACTTTGTAATTCACATCTCTGGTGCAGGAGCACCCGCACATGATCAGGATATAGGTCCGCATGATGACATACATGATCAGGATATAGGATAATTATCAGTATGATGACAGGATAGCCTATTTTTAGTATGTTTGACTTTAGCATGTAATAAGGTCCATTGGACCGATGCTATGTATTAGATCAGCATAGGAGTATGTGTAGGCAGTTAGAGATCGGGATAAGGTTATCTGAGCTATCCTCTCTCCCAGCCGCTTGGAAGCTCCCAGCCGCTGGGAAGTGAGTTGGTAGTACTCGAAGGATTTGTTATATATACCTTCGATCTGTTAGGGTTTAGATACATGGAGTTCATATTGATAGTTCATATTGAGTTTGATAGATGTTATGTTCAGGAGAGTAGTACTGGTGATATGCTGTACTGGTGATCAGTCCAGATATTGTGAAGCAGAATTGTAAAAGCAGGACATTTGAATCTCAATTGAATAAGATCTCATCTTTTGCAGTATTTGAGTTGATCAGTTGTATATGTGTTGATTTCCTTTCTGTTTGCAAGTTAATGGGTACTTTCAACCCTTCCACCGGTTGATCCTGCAAATCGGTGGAATGGTCTTGTATCATAGCTTAGGTTGCATTTGTGTTTTCTGTTTATGCATTGCATTGTTCAAGAGATCTGTTAGGAGCATGCTGTGAATCAGCCTAGCATCCTCATGTGCTAGGTATAGAAAGATAAGTTGTTAGACTTTGGTTTGAAGGTGATCCGGCCCGGTCGTCACATTGTTTTTGTGAAATTATGCGGGTCTGAGTGTTTACATGCAGTGGACGGATACACAGGAGTCTGCATGTGCGTTTCCAGTCGGAACAAGCTGCATCGTCATCTGCGAATGCATCGCCATCAGGATCGGGTCGTGGAGCTGTTGAAGTTTGCAAGTTGCAAGTGCATCAGGATGTTTTGAGTTGGATATATACTCAGTGTATATATCGCAGTCAGGATCATCTCTCGGAGAAGCTCATCATCCGCGTATCGCTAGCAGATGCGGGTGTGAAAGTTCAGTTTTTGTCTAAGTATTGAAGAGTTCATCAGGATGATGAGTGACGTCATCGTCATCAGGATATGACATCATCGTCATCAGGATATTCAGAAATCCCTCTATGTGAGTTTATCCTGTTGTCGCTAAGTGGTTAAGTATCGGCGCAGGCAGGAAGTTGTGAAACATCATCAGGAGGTTCCAAGACAACCGGATAAATTAGATCATGATGCTGTTGCTTTTATCGTTGGGTAGCGGGGCATCGAAGGGAAGGTGTTAAGTTGTTCGTCATCAGGATATCGGGAGCAACCGGATATTTGGATATCCTGCTGACGAAGGTGATATTGAATATCATGATGATGCCGCTTGTATTTGGCGCCCGATGAACAGTACAACCGGAGGATGTTCGCACCCGTTGATTATCATGATGATGATGATAGGCGACAGGCGGAGGAGATGAACAGTAGCCGGCAGGAGGATAAGTGTGATCGTCTGAAATATGATGATGCTGTTGGTGTTTCTAGGAAATATGATGATGATGTTTAGCTGATAGTGAATTTTATCATGCTGTTTGTATTGTTGGCTACTCCTTCCTGTTAGGCTGCCTCCGTTGCGTTTCACTCTGCATCATAGTGGTATCAGAGCAAAGGATAGGATCTTCTGGAAAAGATAAGCAGGATGTCAGACGAAGAAGGAACATCTGAGGTTCCAGCAAGGATGACCAACGCTGAGTTGGCAGTTCTGGTGAAGAAACAGATTGCAGAAAGCAAGGCCGTGAAGGCTCAGAATCAGGAGTTGAAAGATGAGTTAGCAAAGTTGAGGAGCAGAGTAGGTTCTGGTAGAGAAGATGATAGGGAAGAAGAAGAGATCCCTAATTGGAGCGAGGAGGTCATTCCTGCAGACCAGAGGCCACTGTTGAACGCCCTCAAGGCCATGGAGAGGAGAACCATGGATGTGAAGCTGGATTTGCCAGTGTTTACAGGTAAGATGGACCCTGATTCAGTAATGGAATGGATAGACTATTTGAACAATTTCTTTGTAACAGAGGAGATACCAGAACAGCAGAGAGTGAAGATAGCACAGTCAAAGATGAAAGAAGCTGCCTTGACATGGTGGAACTTTGTTCAGGATGACAGAGTACAGGAAGGAAAACGTAGAGTTGCCACATGGAAGAAGATGATGGAATTGGTGAAGGAAGCTTATATTCCTTTGGATTACAGTATCCAGTTACACAAGAGGAAGCAGAACCTGAAGCAGAAGGAGCTAGATGTCAGCTCATATACAGAAGAGTTCATGAAACTCTGTATGAAGACAAAGGTGAAAGAAAGTGAAGAAGAAAAGGTAGCCAGATACCTTAATGGATTGAGGTTTAATATTCAGGAAGATCTGAGTCTGCATAATCCAGATACAGTGCAGAAATGCTTTCAGTTGGCATTGAAAGTGGAAGAAAAGCTGAAGAGAAAACAAGAACAAAACAATAGAGGAAGAGGAAGACAACAAAGAGGTGGAAGAGGTCCCTTCAGAGGCAGAGGACATGGACAGGGATATCAAGGAGAATCCAGTCAAGACAATAGTAAGGGCAACAATAGTCAGAATCAGAGGGAGAATTACAGCCAGCAAGGAAACTTCAGAGGTAGAAGACCTTACAGAGGAAGATCCCAGGGAAGAGGATCCATCAGGTGTTACAACTGTAACAAAGAAGGCCATATAGCCAGCAGATGTCCAGACAAGGCCACAAGCTCAGCAGGAGAAAGGAGGACAAATCTGGTCAAAGAACCTGATACTCAAAGTAGGACAAGCTTTAATGATTTTCAGAGTGTGAATGCTCCTGATAACTATGGATATCCAGAAAGTGGAGAGTCTCTGATGATGAGAAGAACAGTAACTACCATGAAGGTACCTGACAAAGAAGCCCCTCAAAGGAAGTCTCTTTTCAGAACCATTTGCAAAGCAGGAGGTAAGGCATGTAAGGTTTTGATTGATTCTGGTTCTACTGAGAACTTTGTGTCTGAAGAAATGGTGGTAAAGCTGAAGCTTAGGAGATTGCCTCACCCATCTCCCTATAAAGTCTCATGGCTTACTCAAGGTCAGCAGACAACTGTAGAAGAACAGGCTTGGGTAGAATTTCAGATTGGTGGATATAAGGATAGGTTGTTGTTTGATATCACCAAGATGGATGCTTGCAACCTTTTGTTTGGTAGACCATGGCAGTATGATCTGAAGGCACAGCATGATGGTGTTAAAAACACCTATAAAATCACTAAAGATGGTATAGATGTAACACTATTCCCATTGAAGGAGAAAGAGGAGAAGTCTAAAGGAAAAGAGGTCAAGGTCATGCTGATGGAAGGCAAACAGTTCATGAAAGAAGTAGCAGCAGAAGGTGCAGTTGCATATGCCCTGATCCCCTGTATGAGTGTGAATAAGGAACAACAGCAAGCAGGCAAGAAAGAGAAGAAGCCAAGGTTGATAGACCCAGCTGTCCAAGAGTTATTGGATAAGTACAAAGGTGTCATCTCAGAGGGAATGCCAAGATCCCTACCACCTGTCAGAGATATCAGTCATTGCATAGACTTGATTCCAGGGTCTACACTTCCAAATAAAGCAGCTTATAAGCTTACCCCAGAACAGAATGCAGAAGTAGCCAGACAGATTGAAGAATTGATGAATTCAGGTCTGATTGGAAAGAGTTTGAGTCCATGTGCAGTACCAGCTGTACTAGCACCAAAGAAGGAAGGCACTTGGAGGCTTTGCACAGATTCCAGAGCCATCAACAAGATCACAATCAGGTATAGGTTTCCAATCCCCAGAATTGAGGATTTACTTGATTGTTTGGGAAGTGCTAAGTACTTTACCAAAATAGATTTGAAGAGTGGATACCATCAGATCAGGATTAGACCAGGTGATGAGTGGAAGACAGCATTCAAAACAAATGAAGGGTTATATGAATGGAAAGTTATGCCTTTTGGTTTGTCTAATGCCCCTAGTACTTTCATGAGGCTGATGAATGAGGTTCTGAAGGAATTCATTGGTAAGTTTGTCATAGTCTATTTAGATGACATTCTGATTTTCAGTAACACCAAAGAAGAACATCTCAGACATATAGATCTGGTTCTTAAGAGGTTACATGAAGAGAAGCTGATGATAAACTTGGACAAGTGCTTGTTCATGAAAAAGGAGATCACCTATTTGGGTTTTGTCATTTCACAAGGAAAGCTACAGATGGATAAGGAAAAGGTGAGTGCCATATTGAATTGGCCAACTCCACAGACCATGAATGATGTCAGAAGTTTCCATGGGTTAGCAACTTTCTACAGAAAATTTATAAAGGGGTTCAGTCATATTTGTGCACCCATGTTGGATACCATAAAAGGAGGACAAAAGTGCAGGTTTGTTTGGACTCAAGGAGCAGATGATTCCTTTGAGGCATTGAAGAGGAAGGTGGCACAGCAGCCAGTCCTTTCACTTCCAGATTTTAACAAGATCTTTCAGGTAGAGTGTGATGCCAGTCACATGGCCATTGGAGCAGTACTCAGTCAAGAGGGTAGACCAATTGCATTTTTCAGTGAAAAGCTCAATGATGCTAAGAAAAGGTATTCATCATATGATCTGGAAATGTATGCTTTAGTTCAGTCCCTTAAGAAATGGAGGCATTACCTGATGCCAAAGGAGTTCATAGTATTCACAGATAACCAGGCTTTGAGTTTCATCAACAGTCAGGAGAAGCTGAACCACAGACATATGAAGTGGGTAGAAACCTTACAGGCTTTCACTTTTACCTTGAAGCATAAGAAAGGGGTCAAAAACAAAGTTGCAAATGCCTTGAGCAGGAGAGTTCTCACCGTCAATCAGATTCAGTTAGAGAGTGTTGGTATTGATTCACTCAAGACCATGTATGAGTCTGATGCAGATTTTGGAGAAATATATCAGGTCTGTACTTCTTTTGGGGAGAGATACCATGCTGAGTTCTCTGAATTCCTGATCCAGGATGGATTGTTGTTCAAGGGTGGACAGTTGTGTATCCCAAGGTGTTCCATGAGATTAAATATAATCAAGGAGAAACATTGTGGAGCAATGGCAGGTCATTTTGGTCTAGACAAGACTCTTGATCTGGTCAGGAGGCATTATTTCTGGCCTAAGTTGCAATCAGATGTCAGGAAATTTGTAGAAACCTGTGTAATTTGTCAGAAGGCTAAAGGCAGGTCAACTAATGCAGGATTATATCAGCCCTTACCCATTCCTTCCAGACCGTGGGAAAGTATCAGTATGGATTTTGTTTTGGGTTTACCAAGGACCAGGAGAGGATTTGACAGTGTCTTTGTTGTAGTGGATAGATTCAGTAAAATGGCACATTTCTTGCCATGCAAAACCACTGCTGATGCCTCATATATTGCAGATTTATTCTTCAGGGAGATTGTCAGAATTCATGGGTTGCCTTTGAGCATAGTTTCAGACAGAGATGTGAAGTTTGTGGGTCACTTCTGGAGAACCCTATGGAGGAAACTGGGAACCAATTTGTCTTTTTCCTCTGCATATCATCCGCAAACGGATGGTCAGACTGAAGTAGTGAACCGTTCCTTGGGGAATCTACTTAGATGCTTAACAAAACAGCATGGAGAGAAGTGGGACAATATTCTGTCTCAAGCTGAGTTTTCATATAATGATACTGTCAATAGGAGCATAGGGAAATCGCCTTTTCAGGTAGTGTATGGAATGCATCCCAGGGGAATTTTGGAGTTGCGAGATCTCCCTACAGCAGATCCTGTTAGTGCAGATGGAGAAGCTTTTGCTGAAGCCATCAAAGAAGTTCATGATCAGGTCAAGACCCAACTCCAGCAAACCACCTTAAAATATAAGGAATATGCTGATAAGAAGAAGAAGGATGTTCAATTTGCTGTTGGAGATTTGGTTTGGGTTCACTTGAAGAAAGACAGGCTTCCTAAGGGGAAGTATACTAAGCTCATGCAAAAGAAAGTTGGACCATGTCAGATTTTGCAAAAGCATGGACAAAATGCTTATGAGATCCAACTCCCACCTGATCTCGGTTTGTCTCCTATCTTCAATGTATGTGATTTAACTCCATACAAGGCTAATCCAGATGCAGATCAGGATATCCTACAGGATACAGTTGCTGAAGACATTCCTCAACATGATCCCCCACAGTTACAGAAAGTTTTGGATACCAGAGTGGTCAAACAGACCAGGAACAAAAAGTACTTGGAGTACCTCGTCTCTTGGAAGGGACAGCCGAACTCTAAAGCAGTATGGATGACTACAGAACAGATACAGAAACATGGTGCCGACCTTAATACTCTCATCTCAAGTGGACTTGAGATTTCTTCTTTTGGGGAGTATGGTGCAGGAGCACCCGCACATGATCAGGATATAGGTCCACATGATGACATACATGATCAGGATATAGGATAATTATCAGTATGATGACAGGATAGCCTATTTTTAGTATGTTTGACTTTAGCATGTAATAAGGTCCATTGGACCGATGCTATGAATTAGATCAGCATAGGAGTATGTGTAGGCAGTTAGAGATCGGGATAAGGTTATCTGAGCTGTCCTCTCTCCCAGCCGCTTGGAAGCTCCCAGCCGCTGGGAAGTGAGTTGGTAGTACTCGAAGGATTTGTTATATATACCTTCGATCTGTTAGGGTTTAGATACATGGAGTTCATATTGATAGTTCATATTGAGTTTGATAGATGTTATGTTCAGGAGAGTAGTACTGGTGATATGCTGTACTGGTGATCAGTCCAGATATTGTGAAGCAGAATTGTAAAAGCAGGACATTTGAATCTCAATTGAATAAGATCTCATCTTTTACAGTATTTGAGTTGATCAGTTGTATCTGTGTTGATTTCCTTTCTGTTTCCAAGTTAATGGGTACTTTCAACCCTTCCACCGGTTGATCCTGCAAATCGGTGGAATGGTCTTGTATCATAGCTTAGGTTGCATTTGTGTTTTCTGTTTATGCATTGCATTGTTCAAGAGATCTGTTAGGAGCATGCTGTGAATCAGCCTAGCATCCTCATGTGCTAGGTATAGAAAGATAAGTTGTTAGACTTTGGTTTGAAGGTGATCCAGCCCGGTCGTCACATTATTTTTGTGAAATTATGCGGGTCTGAGTGTTTACATGCAGTGGACGGATACACAGGAGTCTGCATGTGCGTTTCCAGTCGGAACAAGCCGCATCGTCATCTGCGAATGCATCGCCATCAGGATCGGGTCGTGGAGCTGTTGAAGTTTGCAAGTTGCAAGTGCATCAGGATGTTTTGAGTTGGATATATACTCAGTGTATATATCACAGTCAGGATCATCTCTCGGAGAAGCTCATCATCCGCGTATCGCTAGCAGATGCGGGTGTGAAAGTTCAGTTTTTGTCTAAGTATTGAAGAGTTCATCAGGATGATGAGTGACGTCATCGTCATCAGGATATGACGTCATCGTCATCAGGATATTCAGAAATCCCTCTATGCGAGTTTATCCTGTTGTCGCTAAGTGGTTAAGTATCGGCGCAGGCAGGAAGTTGTGAAACATCATCAGGAGGTTCCAAGACAACCGGATAAATTAGATCATGATGCTGTTGCTTGTATCGTCGGGTAGCAGGGCATTGAAGGGAAGGTGTTAAGTTGTTCGTCATCAGGATATCGGGAGCAATCGGATATTTGGATATCCTGCTGACGAAGGTGATATTGAATATCATGATGATGCCGCTTGTATTTGGCACCCGATGAACAGTGCAACCAGAGGATGTTCGCACCCGTTGATTATCATGATGATGATGATAGGCGACAGGCGGAGGAGATGAACAGTAGCCGGCAGGAGGATAAGTGTGAGCATCTGAAATATGATGATGCTGTTGGTGTTTCTAGGAAATATGATGATGATGTTTAGCCGATAGTGAATTTTATCATGCTGTTTGTATTGTTGGCTACTCCTTCCTGTTAGGCTGCCTCCGTTGCGTTTCACTCTGCATCAATCTCATACACCACACACTTCTCAATCATTATCCTTCAACAACTTAACACTTATTTATACTATCCTCAACCTTGAAAACATTCTCCAAGGTCATCCAAATGCCTTAATTATTTCAACTTCAAATTAGTCGGCACCAAAACATTCGTATAGTGTAAAGGAATGAAGACAGACCACAACACACTTTAGCTTGGACCTAAATCCACTCATACACACTGTTCCACATGCTTCCACAATCATCAAGACAACTATGTAATTAGTGTAAGCACCCAAGGTCGGCCAAACTTGTGTTAACACAATAAACGTTTAGGTACACTCTTCGTCAAAACTAAATACTACTTGTAGACCATACACCAAGCTTGAGCACCATATAGAATATTCCATAGTCATCCTAAGACATCCAAAAATCTAACAAATTTCTCTGCAATAACTTTCACCTATCGAACAAACTTACCCTATTTACCCAACATACTCAAGCATATTTGTTATGTACCGTAACTCAAGAAATCAACTTGTAGAGCATGAACCCACTAACAACTTCAACTAAAGGTATATATGAACCTTATAAACACACTTCCAAAAATGCAAAACCGTAAACCACTATGCGGTGAAATGCAAAGCAAAAACCTTTCTCCTAGACACTTCAGCAAAACACAATTCACACACTGGTGTACACACCTTCCTCTGCACAATGATCTACTATGGCAAATTCTAAATGAAGCACCTCTAAACACCTCTGAAAAACATATCCAAATTGTATGAGTAGATCTTCAACATAGTAGAAATGTGGAGCAAAATAAGAACACCACTCAGAACATCTTTACAACACACTATTAGTTTTATCATTCAAATTTTCTCAAAAGCACCTGGAAGCCAAGAAATAGAACCATATCAGCAACATGTTCACCACTTCCTCATTATTAGAGACAACATTAGCTCAATACCAACTACTCACACTCTTTCTCAACTCTTGTTCAAATAGTTGACACCAATGACAACACGAACTTGTTGACATTAATGAAAACACTAACTACACATACTTTCTACTCACTGCATCCAGTAATCTAACACATGAGAGCTCACACTGCATTGTATAAATTCACACTCTATAACTCTATAATTCACATCTCATACACCACACTCTTCTCACTCACTACCCTTCAATATCTTAACACTTATTTAGACTATCCTCAACCTTGGAAACATTCTCTAAGGTCAGCCAAACACCTTAACCATATAAAATTTAAATTAGGTCAGCACCAAAACATTCCCATGGTGGAAAGGAATGAAGTTAGACCACAACACACCTTAGCTTGGACCTAAATCCACTCTTACATACCACTCCATACTTCCACAACCATTGAAACAACTCTGTAATTACTGTAAATACTCAAGGTTGGCCAAACCTGTCTTAACACAATAAACTTTTAAGTACACACTTCCTCAAAGCCAAATACTACTTGCAGACCATACACCAAGCTTGAACACTATCTAGAATATTCCATAATCATCCAAAAACATCCTAAAAGCCAACAAATTCTTCTACAACAACTTTCACCTATCGAACAAACTTACCATGTTTACCCAACATACTCTAACATCTCTATTATGGTACTGTAACTCAATAAATTAACTTGTTGAGCACCAAACCACAAACAAATTCAACTAAATGTATATATGAACCTTACAAACACACTTCTAGAACTGAAAAACTTGAAACCACTCTACGGAGAAAGGTGGAGCAAAACTCTTTCTCTCAGACACTTCAGTAAAACATAGCTCACACACTGGTGAACACACCTTTCTCTATACAATGATCCACTATGCCAAATTCTAAATAAAGAACCTCTAAACACCACCAACCAACATATCCAACCTGCATGAGAAGAACATCAACATAGTAAAAATACAGAGCAAAATTAGAACACCACTCAAAAAATCTTTAGGACACACTATTTCCTTTATCATTCAATTTTTTTCAAAAGCACTTGGAAGCCAATCAATAGAACCATATCAGCAACATATTCAGCACTTTCTCATTATCAGAGACAACATTAACTCAATACCAACTACTCACACTCGTTCTCAACTCTTGCTCGAATAGTTGACACCAATGACAACATAGACTTGTTGACATCAATGACAACACTAACTGCACATACTTGGAAAAGTTTCTTCTACTTGTTTCCTTGTTTCTAACTTGGGATGCTATGCACCACCATGTTTGTTGTTTGGGATAATATTGGAAGGTGTAATAAGTTGTTTTTGGTCCTCTCTACCTTTTGGATAGGACCGCATTCACTGCATTTGTGTTTTGTGGCTAACTTGTTGAGATCATTGTTTGTCTCCTATTCTGGCACACCTAATTGGTGTTTTGTGATATTGTGGAGGATATAAATGGAACAAATAATTAGTTACAAAGTGTGAGAGTGTGAGATGTGTGTGGAATAATGTAGTAAGGAATGTGAGCCATGAAAGATCTAGATCAGATGCACCTCAATGCCTCAGTTAATAGAGTGTATTATTGTCATATGTTGTAAATTCAAAGTTTCATGTATCCCACTTTGAGATAGTGAGTCTCATTAGGTCCTTGTATCTTTCCCTAAGGTTGTGCACCTTAGCCTACAAGTCCTTTGTATCTTTTGCTAAGGTTGTACACCTTAGCTTGCAAGTCCTTCGGGGAGTAGTTTGGTTCCTGAGGTAGTGAGCCTTAAAACAAATTGTAAGCTTGTTCATATATATAGTGAGATTTCTCACCATGGTTTTTCCCTACTTGGGTTTTCCATGTATATTTCGTGTTATCTTGTGCATGTGTGTTCATTGCTTTATCTTTCATTATTTCTCATATGTTTAAGGATTGTTGATCTTGTTAGAAGACTAAATTTGCATTGCACTGAGGGTTGAAGTTTTTGAAGATACTAATTCATCCCCGCCTCTCAGTATCCTTATATGCTCAACAATTGGTATCAGAGCTAGGTTACTAAAAATGAGTTTAACTACTTGAGGAAGGTTTAGGATGACACATGATAGATCTTACAAGGCACCTAAGTTTGATGGAACAAATTACACCTTTTGGAAGCTAAGGATGGAAGGTTATCTATCCTCTCTCGGGTTTGGTGTTTGGCAATCTATCAAGGAGGTTACACTTCTCATGCTACTACTCCTATAGATCCAATTGAGATTAGGTTGTATGAAAACAATGCCAAGGCCAAAAATGCTATCATGACTAGGTTAGCTGATTCAAAACTTCTTAAGATAATAACTTGTAGTTTTACTATGGTTGTCTAGGAAAAACATAGCAACATTTATGAAGGAGATAATAAAGCAAAGCAAGCCAAGATGCAAATCTTCAAGAGAAAATTTGAGACCCTGAGGATAAAAAAGGATGAAGACATTGCTAGTTATATGCTTTGGGTGGATGAAATAGTTAATGGCATCAAAGGTCTTGGTGGAGAAGTGAAAAAAGAGGAGATTGTGAAGAAGGTTCTAAGATCTCTCCCTAAATCTTACATTCATAAGGTATCTTCTATTGAGGACTCTAAGTATATGGATAACTATTCAGTAGATCAATTATTTGGTGCTCTCATAGCCTTTGAAATGAGAGAGTTTGACAAAGATTCTCCAAAGAAGGAAGCAACAGTCAAAGTCAGTAAGAAGATAGAAAATGAAACAACTAATCAAGATGGTGACCATGATGAGGTAGAGGTGAACTTTGTGAGAAGATTGAAGAAGGGTACTGCCAAATACAGAGGTAAGTTACCTTTCAAGTGATTCAATTGTGGGAGAATTGGTCATTTTGCCTCTACATGTCTTTTTAAAGGATCAGAGGATAGGAACAAAAGAGAGAAATTCAAAATAACTCTTCATTCCATGGAGAACAACTATTCTTTAGAAGATGAGGATCACATGATGATTCAAATGATGAAACACTTTTGATAGCTTTGAAAGTTGGTGACAAAAAGAGTGATATTGGAAAATGTAAGAAGTCTGGTACCTTGTAGGCTAACAAAATAATGAAAAGTCTATGGTTGTGTGGACTTCTTTTCATGAAAGATAAGAAGCAAATTCTTGGGTTATTAACAATTGTTGCTCTAACCACATGATTGGTGACAAGGGGAAGTTCATTAGCCTTAAGAAGTGGTATGGTGGAGCTGCCAGCTTTGGTGGTGATGAGTCAACACAAATTTATGGAAAGGGTGCTATAACCATTGATGGAAAGAACAAGACTAAGGATATTCTCTATGTCAAAGGAATGAAGCACAATCTCTTTAGTGTTAGTTAGATGTCCAGTAAAGGATACAATCTTACATTTAATGCCAAAGGTTGTGAGATCGGGAAGGTAGGATCCAGAAGATTAGTTGTAGAAGGTACTAGGACATATGGAAATGTCTATCATCTAAAGGAGGCAAATGGAAGAACCTGTTTATTGGGTCAATCTACTAAGTGTTATCTGTGGTACAAGTGGATGGGACACATAAAATTTAACAATATGGTGAAGATCAACTCTACACTTGTGGTGAGAGATATGCGTAAGATAAACAAGCCTACAAATGCATTATGTAAGGAGTATCAAATGGTAAAGCAAACAAGAACAAATTTCAAAAGAAACGATTTCTCTTCTATAGTGTCATTATAGTTGATTCACACCAACCTATCTAGACCTACAAGGACAAAGAGTCAACAAGGTGAAAGGTACTTCATGTTTCTTATTATTGATTACTATCAAATGACTTGGGTTACATTTTTAAGAGAAAAATCAAAAGCCTTTGATATGTTTAAGATTTTAAAAGAAAAAGTTGAGAATGAAATGAATGCTAAGATCAAATGCTTAAGATCTGATTAAGGAGGTGAATTTACTTCAAATGAATTTGAGAAGGTTTATGAAGATCATGGTATTAGGAGACAATTGTCTGCTCCGAGGACCCCTCAGTAGAATGAGATAGTGGAGAGGAAGAATAGGACTGTGCATGAGATGGCTAGGGAAATTTTGAAAGATGTAGATCTTCCTGATATGTATTGGGTAGAAGTAGTTCACACTATTGTCTACCTGCTTAGCAGAGTACAATTGAGGGTCAATAGCACTAAGAGCCCTTATGATCTACAGTATGAAAGAACTCCCACTATCATATACTTCATGATCTTTGATAGCAAATGCTACATCATGAGAGATGAAGAAGACCTTGGAAAGTTTGATTCAAGGTGTGATGAATGGATCTTTATTGGTTACTCAACTAGAAGCAAGGCCTACAGATGCTACAACAAGAGATTGGGAAAGATGATTGAAAGCACAAATGTTAAGGTAGATGAAGATTTGCATTAGATCTCACAAGAACTAGAGGTTTTTAGATCTGATATACCTCCCTACATCAAAGAAGGAGAAGAAGAAGAGGAGAAAGAAGAGAAGGAACAAGAATGAGAAAAGACCCCTAAGACTCTAGAAAAGTATGTTTAGAGGAACCATTCAATAGATCAGATCATTGGGGATAGAATGAAGGTGTGCAGGCTAGGCGAAGGCTTGTAAAAGTAAGTGAGCAAGTGAATTTGTGCTTAATGTCAAAGGTGGAGCCCAAAACCTTCTCTAATGCTAGAAAAGATGAAGAATGGTTGAATGTAATGGAAGAAGAATTGAATCAGATAGAAAAGAATTAGACATGGGAATTGGTTCCTAGACTAGCTAATAAGAATGTTATAGGAACAAAGTGGGTGTTCCAAAACAAGTTGAATGAGGATGGTAAAGTTGTGAGGACAAAGCAAGATTGGTGTGTAAGGGTTACTCACAAGTTGAAGGTATTGATTTTGAGGAGACCTTTTCTCTGGCAGCCAGAATGGAGGCAATCAGGATGTTTCTTACCTTTGATACTCACAAGAATTTCAAGGTCTATCAGATGGATGTCAAGTCAGCCTTCTTGAATGGTGATTTAGAGGAAGACATCTACATTGAGAAACCTGATGGTTTCCAACTATCAGAAGATCTAGACATGGTGTGCAAACTCAAGAAAGATTTGTATGGACTCAAGCATGCTCTTAGAGAGCTTGGTATGCTTGGTTGGATAGGTACTTACTTTAGCAAGGTTTCAAGAAAGGTACTGTAGATAGTAATGTTTACATTATGGTATAGGAAGACAAGATTTTGATAGTTGTTGTATATGGTGATGACATTGTCTTTGGTGGAGATGATAATATGTGTAAGAGGTTTGTCAAAGAGATGTAGAAAGAGTTTAAGATGTCTATGATTGGTGAGTTGTCTATCTTCCTTGGGCTCAAAATTGTTACACTAGATGATGGTATCTTTATTTCTTAGGCTAAGTATGTCAAAGAGATGTTGAAGAAATTTGGAATGGAGGATTCTAAACTAGTAAGTACTCATATGGGTAATGGTTGTCACTTGAGAAAGCCTGATGAGTAAGGAGTAAGGTTGAAACTTTGACGAACTCCAGCAAGAGTAAAACTGAAACTATGAACTTTGATAAACTGTAGAAAAAATGTCTGTCACTTAGTCTGATTAAACTTCTAGTCTTAGACTCATCAATGACAACACTTGAACACTTTCCTTTGGCACCAATGACAATAATTCAACAATCTTCCCCTTTTTCATTGATGGAAACCAATGGATAATCTATCTTTAATTTCTTCCCTAACTCTTCTACATGTGATCCCCTGTCCAATCTCTTTTGCACAACATTAAACAACATATTATTCCTCGGCAGTGGAAAATGTGACTAAATGTTTGCGAGGAACCTCCTGAAACAATATAACGAAAAAACACAAAATAATAGAAATAGCATAACACAAAAAGAATTTATTGATTGCATGCGACTTCGAGGGGCAACCTCCTTTGAGCAAGCTCAATACAATAAACTCATGGATGCCTTCATTGGCCTCAACATGTACTTACATACTAAGTCTAATCTAAACAACTATTACTCCCCATGAATGTGGGATAATACAATATACTCACGGGATGACTTACAAAGCATATGCATCCAACAACAATATACTAATAAAGTAAAGAGATGGGTTAAACATAGGTTCTTAACATCCCCTCCCTCTTAGAAAACTTTTGTCCTCAATAATTAACATGTGGAAATTGTTGCTGAATTTGAAGGAGTGGTTCCCATGTAGCATCCTGTGGTTGCATTCCATGCCACTGAATTAATACCTTTGTGATGGATTGAGACCAAAGCTAACGAGTACTCCTGTTGAGGATTGCCTTCAACAACAAAATGATGGATCCTTCATTATCCAGTGGATCCTTCATTATCTAGTGCTGGTAAAATAGTTTGTGCTCTAATGTTGGTGACGAGAACTTTCTTTAGACAAGAGACATGAAATACTGGATGAACGCAGGAAGGAGGAAGCTCCAATTTATAAGCAAATGACCCAATCTTTTGAAGAACCTTATATGGCCCATAGAACTTTGGAGCCATCTTTTGACACCCTTTGAGTTTTAGGAAGGATTTCTTATATGGCTGTAGATGAAGAAAAAACATATCACCTACTTGAAAAGTGCACTCAGAACGGTGTTGATTGGCTTGTTGTTTCATTCAATTTCTTGCCATATGAAGATTGTCCTACAAAATACAAAGAATCTAATCTTATGTTCAGAGAATCGTGTCAACTACCTAAATTGGTGAATTGCTAGGGGTGTATGGAAGGAGCACTGGTAGTGCCTAACCATAGACTGCCTAATCAGTGAGAGGGAGCCACTTTGCCACTGATGTTGTTGTTTTGAGGTGAAACAATGAAGATAAGTTTCTAAACATTTGTTGATAACTTTAGTCTGACCATCTACTTGTCGGTGATACCTGGAACTCATCTTCAGTTTGGTGCTAGTGTGGCGAAATAGTTATGTCCAAAAATGACTGGTGAAAGTGGCATCATGATCTGAGACAATGAAAGAAGGGATTCCATGAAGACAGAAGATCTGGTGCATGAAAATCTATGCAATGGAGGAGGGAGTATAGGAATCACTGAGGGCACAAAAATGACTATATTTGGAGATGTGATCAACCATAACCAAGATCACTATCTTCCCTCTAGATTTATGGAACCCTTCAATGAAATCCATAGAAATATTTGTCCAAATCCATGTAGGGATGGGCAAGGGTTCCATTAATCTAGGAAGGAGTGTCGTTTCACCCTTGTGGAACTGGCAGGGATAACATTCAGCCACCATCTGTTGAATTGCCCTTTTCATTCCCTTCCAAAAGAAGTTACACCATGCCTGTTCATAAGTTTTGAGGAACCCAGAGTGCCCTACCGATGGAGATACAGGGAGTTCATAGAAAATAGCCCGTTGAAGATTTGGATTCTAGGGAAGCACCAGACAACCCTTATATCTTAGAGAAGTACCATCCCAAGAGTAATATGGTATAGAAGAAGGGTTATTGGCCAACTGTTGGATGATTTGAGATAATGAAGAGTCAATGACGTAGCCCTACTAGACAGATTCCAACCAATTTGGAACAAGCATAGAAATAGCTGAAAGAGAAGCTTGGTCATCCAATGTATGAGAAAGAGCATTCACCACAATATTGCTCTTACCCTTCTTGTAAGTGATCTCATAGTCATTACCCATGAGTTTGCTAACCCATTTTTGTTGTGCTGGGGAGGAGACCCATTGTTCCCAAAAAAATTTCAAACTCTGGTGATCAGTCTTGATGCATAAATGATTCCCTAATAGGTATGGCCACCACTTGTGTACTGCATGCAAAATAGCCATCCTTTCCTTCTCATATGTAGAGTGTACTAAATTCTTACTTGAAAGGGCTTTGCTGCTGAATGCAATGGGATGTTCATCTTGAAGGAGAACAACACCAAGTGCATTGCCACAAGCATCACTCTCAATAGTGAAGGTCTTGGAAAAATTTAGCATAGCTAGAATAGGTGTAGTACACATAGCTTCTTTCAGTTTTTCAAATGCACATGTAGCATGATGTGTACATGTAAAAGCATACTTTTTCAACAGAGTTGTTAACAAAGCTACAATCTTCTCCTAATCCATGACAAACTTGTGGTAGTAGCCAGTTAGTCCCAAAAAACCATGGAGGCTCTTGAGTGTCTAAGGATGCGTCTAATTTTTCTTGCCATCTATTTTGATAGGATCCACTCGAACCCCTTAGGCTGAAATAATATGCCTAAGATACTCCACTTCCTCCTGCCCAAAAACACATTTAGATTGTTTTGTACAAAGATGATGATCAAAGAGAAGTTGCAGTACAAGATCTAGATGCTAGAGATGCTCAGCCCATGTTTTACTATAGATGAGGATATCATCAAAGAAGACCATAATGAATTTCTCCAAGTAGGGATGAAATATTTTGTTTGATCAATGCCTGGAATGTGGAAGGAGCATTAGTGACGTAAAAGGGCATGACCAAAAATTCATAGTGGCCAACATGCATGTGGAAAGTCATTTTATGGATATCATCCTCATGAACCTAAATTTGGTGATACCTAGAATGAAGATCCAACTTGGAGAAAAAATGAGCACCATGAAGCTCATCAAGAAGCTCATCAACAACAGGAATTAAAAACTTATCTTTGATTGTGATGTGATTAAGTGCTCGAAAGTCAATGCAAAGGCACCATGACCCATCTTTTTTCTAAATAAGAAGAACTAGAGAAGAAAAGGAACTGGTATTAGGGCGAATAATACCTTGCTTCAGTAAGTCCTGAATGAGCATCTCAATCTCTATCTTTTGGTGAAATTGGTAGCAGTAGGGCCTGATGTTGGGAGGAATGCTTCCAAGAAGGAGCTGAATACGATGGTCCTCTAGTTGGGAAGGGGGCAATCCCGTTGGTTCAACAAAGACACAGGCATATCTATCAAAAATTTGTTGTAGATCCGAAGGACTAGTGGAGACTGCTGATGGTTGCATCTGAATGGAATGGGGCTAAGCGATGACACCATGTAAATTCTTCTTAAGGAGATTTTTCATGCAATGTGAATTGATGATGTTGAGAGACCCTAGTTGTAAGCCTTTCAATGTGTGTTTTTGCCCATTGTCATAAAAATGCATCCAAAGTTTAGCAAAATCCCATAAGATGGATCCAAGTGTACATAACCATTGAGCACTCAAAACCACATCACATCCACCTAAGGGCAAGGAAAACATGTCAAAGTGCAAGTTTTAATATCCAATAGAGATACGCACATTATGACACTTCCTTTTGCAAGATAATGTGCCCCCATTAGCAATCATGACTTCAAAGCTGGAGCAAGGACAGACAAAACAATCATCTTGTTTGGCGATTTGAGGGTCAATGAAGTTATGAGTGCTACCAGAATCAATGAGTATTGTCAGAGGGAGCTTCTTGAAGTAACCCTTGACCCACATGGTTTGTGGGGTGGTGACTCCTACTAAAGCATGAAGAGAGATCTCTGGGTGGTCTTCCTAAGGAGGGTCAACATGCGGCTACTGAATGTTGACCTAATCATCTACTGTATCTTGAGCATCTTCATAAACTTTAGTTGTAGGTCAAGAATCCACATCTAAGAGATAGAGCTTTTACTCGACACATCTATGTCCCTGACTGAATTTCTCATCAAAATTATAACAAATCCCTTTTTTCTCTATGTGCCCTCATCTCCACTTCAGACAAATGCTTGATAGGAGTTCTTCTAGGAGCTGGTGTGATTGGAGGTCTTTGGGAAACCATATTTCTAAATGGAACTAAAGTGGATTTGGAGTGCTGTTGAGCTGTGATCTTGTCCTGTGCCAAATTAGCCAACCCTAGGGCTCCCATCATTGTACTAGGATGGAACATTTTAACCTCAGATTGGATTGCATCCTTTAGACCACTGACAAAACAACTCCTAAAAAATTTATTAGATAATCCCTCTGTGATTGGCTAGTTTCTCAAATTCAGTCTGATATTCTCTCACAGTGCCAGTTTGGCAAAGTTTAGTGAGTGCTCCTGTGAAGTCATCAAAAGCACTAGGGCTAAATTGTTGCAAAATGAGTTTGCAAAAATCTGTCCATTTTGGCTCTTCATGAGCCTTGATGTACCAACGGAAGCATTGAAGGGCTTCATGTTCCAAATGAAAGGATGCAAGTGAGACTTTGTTGACATCAAAAGTATTATATAGACTAAAATATTGTTCAGCCCAGTATATCCATCCAGTCAGATCATCACCATTGAAGTGAGGAAAATCAAGCTTCGGCCCATGAAAATTGTTGGAAGAAGAGAACCCAATGTCTACAGAAGACTCTGGCTACTGTTTATTGTTCATGGCTCAATGCTAAGGATTGGGGCCAAGAATTGTTTCATCCAAATCTTGGAGTTTGGTCTTGAGGGATTCAAGTTCATCCTCCATGTTTTTGGATCTTGCGCGGGTGACGGCCATAACCAAGAGGGTTTTTTTTTTTATGGGAAAGGGTAGAAAAACAAAAATAAAAACTTTTTTAGTAAAGGAAAATTTTGATTTGGGAAAAACTCAGATGGGTAATTAGGGTTTGACTAGGGTTTGGACACTTTCTAAGGGATAGGGAAGTAGAAAATGGGGATTTTAGAAGTGGGGTGAAAGAATGGGAAAATTTGTCCAAGAGGGACAAAGGAACAAAAATAAGAAATGAATACTATGGCAAAATTTGAAGGCACTTGGGTGAGAATCGTAGAAGGTATGGAAAACCCTAAAAATAGACAAATGTGGGATTTCTAGCTTCGATAAATGGAATTTGGGATATGGTCCTCAAGGAAGGAAATATGCAGAATGGAATTTTAGGGGTTCTAGTGAATTTTCAGATGAAATAGAGTGAAAGCAAGGAAGATATGGCGAAAAAACAAAAAAAAAATTTCTAGAAATGATCAGCAACAGGATCTACAATAGCGCTGGATAGATTCAATTGGTGATTTTTTAGCTATAATAGATATGGACACTAGGTAAGTTCAACTCCCTAAAGGTTCAGGGGATTCACTCGAATACCAATGTTGTCTAATGGCTTGTGTATTGGGGCAGTACCCCTCACTCCATGGCTCAGGTAAAATTGATAACTGCTTTGCCACAAACGACAACTCTTGGTTTACCTCACGGATGGAAACTAGTCAATCAAGTAGGGGCCATTGCCCTTTTCACTGGTAAGTCCTCTCAATGGGCCACCTACTTCGGGGTTCCTATGGTACTCCTCACAATGAGTTTTAGGTTTATGCCTAGGCACTTCCCACAATTAAGCGGATAGGGATTATTCCCTGATCTAAACCTGCAATTAAAATGAACAATATAGATGCAAAGAAAAAAGAATTACTACAATAATCACAGTGCCTAGATGCCACTACAAAAAAAAAAATTTGGCATTCCACCCAGCGAGCCCAAGAAAGCGCTCTAGTACTAGATGAGAGGAACCTCCTACAACAATATAATGAAAATGCAAGGAATAATAGAAATAGCAAAACACATAACGAATTTATTGATCGCAAGCCACTTCAAGGGGGCAACCTCCTTTGAGCAAGCTCAATACACTAAACTCATGGATGCCTTCATTGACCTCAACATGTACTTATATAATAAGTCTAATCCAAACAACTATTACTCCCCATGAATGTGGGATAATACAATATACTCAGGGGATGACTTACAAAGCATATGTGTCCAACAACAATATACTAATAAAGTAAAGAGAAGGGTTAAGCATGGGTTCTTGACAATCTTTCTTCTTGTTGAGCCATGATACCAACCTATCACCTAGAAAGAAAGCTCCACCACTCACACTTCTCCCATCATCTATACTTCCTGCCCAATCAACATCTGTATATGTTGTCAAGTCTTAAGTCATAAAATGTCCCCAAGGACTTTTACCTCCTAAGTTTAGATCCTAGGTCCCCTTAGATTAATCATGCATGTGTAAAACTTATCCTGGAGAAAATTCCCTTGAAGTTACCCATGTCAAATGGGATTTTACGGGCTACTCTAATGCTTAATCATGACAAAAAATAGGCCCCTGGACTTGGGTGCCCATGCCCTAGTCCAGACCTATTTTGTTGGGACCTAAATTTAAATTTTCGTTAAAGTGACTGCTAAAAAGTTGCCCTTCGTCAGCCTTGTAAATTTAATTAATGAATATTTAGTGGGAATGCATGTATAAACATGTTTAAAAATTCATTTTACTCCTAGTTGATTAGGGGAAACTTATGATCATCAAGCAAAGAGCATTCAAAGCATTCATTATGTTGCAAATCAATATTGTGTTGTGTTTGTATGTGTTTGCTATAGATTTGGCTCCATCAACTCATTTCCTCATGATCTAAAGGCATTTCATATTCATGAGAGTTTACACCTGCTAAGGTGATATCTATTTTGTGTTTGAATCAGTCAATCTTATCATTTTATTTTACCTCTATCCACCAAAGACATGCACTCTATCTAACAATGATGTTGGAAGGCTTGAATGCCATTCTAGGGCTTGATCAAGGTAAGGTCCTAAACACCACAACCCCCAACCCCTTTCTTGTGATTGTAGGTTATAGGTGCAGATTCTTGCAAAGAGGAGTTGTAGGAGGTTAGAGCAGAGGATAAAGATTTGGGATTTCATGCTTCTTACTATCTTCATTGTGTCTTGTGTGAATTCAATTTGTCTTCTATTTCTTACCTGAGACTGGGGGCTAGAAATAGTTTCTCAATCTTTGTGTATGCCTTAGCTTCATGTGCTTGGCACGTTTGATGTGTTTTCAATTGTACTTTAATGCATATATGGGTCATAAGATCATACATACATTAAAGTGGGGGATAAATGTTATGTCATAAAATGTCCCCTAGAACTTTTACCTCCTAAGTTTAGCTCCTATGTACCCTTAGATTAATCATGCATGTGTAAAACTTATCTCAGAGAAAATTCTATTGAAACCCATGTCAAATTGGCCTTAAGGGGCCACTCTAATACTTAATCATGACCAAAAATAGGCCCCTGGACTTGGGTGCCCACACCCTAGTCTAGACCTTTTTTTGTCATAACCCAAATTTAAATTGTCAGCAAAGTGACCGTTAAAAGGTTTCCCTTTGTCATCCTTGTCAATTTAATTTATGAATCTTTAGTGAGAATGTATATATAAATATGTTTAGGACTTAATTTTACTCCTAGTTGATTAAGGTGAACTTATGATCATCAAGCAAAGAGCATTCAAGGCATTCATTATGTTGCAAAGCAGTATTGTGTTGTGTTTGTTATAGATTTGGCTCCATCAACTCATTTCCTCATGATGTGAAGGCATTTCATCTCCATGAGGGTCTACACCTACTAAGGTGATATCTATTTTGTGTTTCAATTAATCAATCTTATCATTTCATTTTGCCTCTATCCACCAAGGACACACACTCTATCTAACAATAGTGTTAGAAGGATTTAATGCCATTTTGGGGCTTGACCGAGGCAAGCTCCTAAACACCACAACCCCCAACCCCTCTCTTGTGATTGCAAGTTACAGGTGCAGAATCTTGTAGAGAGGAGTTGTAGGAGGTTTGAGCAGAGGATAAAGATTTGGGATTTGAAGAAAACAATGAAGAATATTCCTTTTTAGACAAGGTCACCTACCCTTGTGTCCTCCAATTTGGCTTTTTCAGAAACTCTTGAGTAAGTTGCAGTCTTCATCATTTGATAGCTCGAGATCCATAGAAAAATGTGCCTATTGGATTAGGGTGTCCTCCCTAGTGTCCCTGAATTTTCCACTTTCCATAATTTGAATCTTGGTATGTTTCTAATCTGCATTTAGTGCCTTCATATGCAAGTATTTGTCATGTTTCATCTATTTGTTTGCGATTTCATATAATAAAGGTTTAAGGATTAATTATACTAGGGTTTAACAAACTAATCAACAACTTCCAAATTTCCTTATCATTCCAAGTGATACCAAACCCGTAGCTAATTCCTCTTGTAAAAGTTGTGACTTGATTTAGTTTAATGTCCTTGAATGTTATATGTTAAAGGAGGATTTAATCACACTATCAACCATTATCATCATTCCCTCTTTTCCTACGTAACATTTTCGTGAACCTATTTTTTTTCTGAACTTGCATCTTTCTGATTGTTGCAATCATATTTTCAATCATTCATATCATTTTCATCATCATACATTCAAAAACCTTGCATAAAAATTGAAAATTTTGAAAAAATCAATATTCTTAGCTTGCATTTAGACATAATTTGCATTCTCTTCCTTGCATAAAATTGAAAAAATAATAATTTTCTGATATTTAGATCAGATCTGAGATAAATTAGAGAATTTCATCTTTTTATCATCATTTACCTTGCATTTGCATCTCTCATTTTCTAGGGTTTTGCTTGAAATTTTGCATTTTTCATATAACTTAGTAATTTCAAAAGCTAGGGTTTGTAACTAAAATGTTGTTTCATATTTTGTTACTCATTTAACACTCTTTCACATCTTATCTTTTACTCTAGTGTGGCTGAATTATGTATCTTTGCATTTACATTTGCATTATTAGTACATTTAGATTGAAAAAAGTAAAAAATTTGAGCATTTTAGGTGCATAAACAAGCATAGTTTTGCTTTGTTTGATTAATATTTCTCATTGCAAATATTGCATTCATCTCCAAGCATACATTCATTGGTCATTTGAAATTTTTTCTTCATAGTATTGTGTGAAAATTGGCATTACATAGTGTGTATTTTAACATTACTGTTTACACACCTTATTCACACTTCATTGATCAAAACCTTTACAAACACTTACTTTGCCTTATTGTGTGATACTTTTTCCTCTATCCACTTTGTTTGTTGCGAACTCCATGTGTCTTTTATAACTTTTTTTTCTCAAACAAGTGCTCGGTGTGAAATAGTCTCACATGTATGGTTTCTCATCATAATAACAATGATAGGGTTGCTCCTCGCCTTTGTAAGAAAAGGAAGACCCCTGAACTAGAAATAACATTTACACCATGAGATAGAATAGTTGGAGACATTGAAATTCCCCTTTATATTATTGTTAAGATAATGGGAACTCTTGTAATAAGAGCCCTTGTTGATCCAAATTGCTTGACTAACATTGCTATGGAAGAGTTCCTTTACTCACATAAATTGATAGAAGAAACTTATGAGCCTATAGACATGATGATAAAACACACATAATGTTGCTTTCCTCCCAGTTATAGGGAAGATTACTTTAATGATCTAGTTACTTAACAAAGATTTAGAACAATCATTTGATATCATCCCTACATTTGATCTCTTCCATGTAAAACTAGGTCATTCATGGCTCAATGCTATGAAAGCTATCCCTTCAACACTTCACTAATGCTTAAATATTCCTCATCATGGGTCTATACAAATTGTTCACCATAGTCGATGACAACCTATGGGTATGTGAAAGAACATCATCCTTGACTACTTTTGGCCTAAACGTACTGAAGAGCCTAAACCACAAATAGCTCAAACTCTCTTGGGATATCAACATTACAAAGCACAAGTACTATCAAAATTGGTCAGACCCCCTATTCAACAAACAACAAATAAAGAACAACCTACATTACAAGAACCCCCTATATCAAAAGGTAGGGGACTGTATGCTGAGGTTCCACCTCTATCATCCTTACAAGGATCGGGAGATACCTGTGGAAAACAAATCAATGCACCAGTAAGAGATAATCACATGGATACTTCTTTTGAAATACCACGAACTATGGAAAATCATGATAATACTCTTGACAACATTACTGATAAAACATGAAGGAATAAACAAGCAAAAGAATGAAGGAAGAAAAGACAAGCCTTGGATCCAAATACACCACTACAACAAAAGAACATCTCACCATCTAGCATTCAATAAAACAAATAAGAGCTTAAGGCCGAAGAGTTAAAGGATGATAAATTTATTTAGGCAATTGTACCTTATATTCCCCTTTCTTCATGCATTAAAGATTGGGAGGAAGATGACTTGCTTGATGACAACCACTAGATTGGTTGTATATGCAGGTAAGTATTTCTAAACCTGTTGGTCACCTTTGTAGTAGCATATCTTTGCTCACTTATGTGACCTCCTCTTATGTGTTGTGTTCCCCCATGATGTGTTATTTGTTGTTTAGATCTCCTTGGATGACACTTGATACTCTTATAAGGTCAAGGATACTAGGAGACCACCTCTATTGTGACCATCCTTCTATTTGTTTCATCATTATTCAATCTTGCACCTCCTCTATTTTATTATTGTGTGTCATGCCTTGAGGGCATAGCATTGTGGAGGGTGTTTTGGGGGCATCCTCCTATGTGGTGTTCCTAAGGAACTTGTTCTCCTCTCTCATTTTTATTATTTACCTTTTTCAGTGATTCTACCTAGTTAGTAGATGATGAAAATAAATAAATATTGATACAGACTGTGCATCCCTTGAATGAGAAGGAACAAATGGACCTAGTCCATATATGAATATGGGGTTGATATATATATTTGATGGTTGACTAGTAGAATCACTCCATGTGATGTATCATCTTATGGCATTTCTTGTGACTAACATTTTACAATCCACTCAATATTCTCTTGTACACTTTGAATGGTATCTCACCTTCTTTCTACACTCAGCTCCAAGGTACTTGTAGTATAGCCCAATGGTTATACTCATCTCCAAACTTGTGAGTATAGCCTTGGTCCTTGATGTGATTGTCTTCATGCATATCTTTATGATGTGATTTGGTTATTATCTTAGAGTAAGTTTCTCTAACCATCTTGTTGATTATCTTAGGATATCTTATTAATGTGTTTGTGGGAACATTTGGAGATCATAAGCACATGTCACCTTGGGGGTATGGGCTTTGTAAGAGATCTTGTTCCCTTGTGTGTCTTCTCTCTACCTTAATGTGCTTGATATTGACAAGTGGTATCAACCACATTAAGGTGGGGGCATATATAATGGTATCTGTCTGATAATTTTTGCACTAATGAAGTGTATTTATAAGGCCTCTCCATGAGGTGGGATGTTGTATCTCTTGAGATAGTGCACATCCTTATATTAATTGCAATAAAAAATCCCTCTCCATGAGGCATGATAACATATTTCTTGAGCTAGTGTGTATCCTTTTATACAAAGCCCTCATCAGGAGGAGGGATGGTGTACCTTTCGAGCTAGTGCACATCCTTTTATACAAAGTCCTCATCGGGAGGCAGGGTTGGATCTTGAGCTATCCTCCCTTAATCATGTCTTTGGCGGTTGTTGTGGCATAAGCCCAATCATTAGGTGTGTCTGCAACCTGTTTGAGATGGTCGGACTGAGCAATAAGCTCTTTCCATCACCTGTGTTTGTCATGTTTAAGGCATATACTATGTCTATGGCATGCTATACAGTACTTGTGTATTCTGTGTGTCATTCATTTGTTTTGCCTCATGTGTTGTGTAAAGGGTGTGGTGATGTGTCCTCCCACACTTAGGTCTTATTTGGTGTGTCTTCCCTCATGTGTGGTGTAAAGGGCACGGGGATGAGTCCCCACCATGCTTGGGTTTTCTTTGGTGTGTTTTCCCCTTGGTGTAGTGTAAAGGATGTGGAAATGAGCCCCCCCTACACTTTGGGTTTTGTATGGCATGTTTTTGGTGGTGTAAATAGTGTAGCAATGAGTTCCCTTGCCCCTTAGTTAGAATTTTATTACATATACATGAAAATGTTATATCATTGTATTCATTGTGTTTTGCATGACTGCTCTCATGTCTTCATCATGTATTGAATGTTTCTCACTATCTTCTCCATTTTTTACATGCTTCTTACTATCTTCATCATGTCTTGTGTGACTTCAATGTGTCTTCTAGTGCTTACCTAAGACTACAAATAGTTCCTCAATCTTTGTGTATGCCTTAGCTTCATGTGTCTGGCATGTTTGATGTGTTTTTTTATTGTACTTTAACACATATATGGATCATAAGATTATCCATACATTAAAGTGGGGGATAAATATTATTTCATAGATTGTACCCCTAGGACTTTTACCTCCTAAGTTTAGCTCCTAGGTCCCCTTAGATTAATCATGCATGTGAAAAACTTATCCCAGACTAAATTCCATTGAAACCCATGTCAAATGGGGCTTAAGGGGCCACTCTAATGCTTAATCATGACCAAAAATAGGCCCCTGGACTTGGGTACCCACACCCTCGTCCAAACCTTTTTTTATTGAGACCCAAATTTAAATTGTTGGTAAAGTGACCATTTAAAGGTTTCCCTTTGTCTGCCTTGTAAATTTAATTTATGAATGTTTAGTGGGAATGCATATATAAACATATTTAGGACTTCATTTTACTCCTAGTTGATTAAGGCAAACTTATGATCATCAAACAAAGAGCATTCAAGGCATTCATTATGTTGCAAAGTAGTATTGTGTTCTATTTGTATTTGTTTGTTGCAGATTTGGCTCCATCAACTCATTTTCTCATGATGTGAAGGAATTTCATCTCCATGAGGCTTTACACCTACTAAGGTGATATCTATTTTGTGTTTCAATCAATCAATCTTATCATTTCCTTTTGTCTCTTTCCACCAAGGACATGTACTCTATCTAACAATGGTGTTGGAAGGCTTAAATGCTATTTCGAGGCTTGACCGAGCCAAGCTCCTAAACACCACAACCCCCAACCCCTCTCCTATGATGGCAAGTTACAGGTGCAGAATCTTGCAGAGAGGAGTTGCAGGAGGTTAGAGCAGAGGATAAAGATTTGGGATCTAAAGAAAATAGTGAAGAATATTCCTTTTTGGACAAGGGCACCCACTCCTATGTCCTCTAGATTGGTTTTTCTAGAAACTCCTTAGTAGATTGCAGTCTTCACCATGTGATAGCTCTAGATCAACAAAAAAAGCTACCTATTGGACTGGGGCTCCTGCCCCAATGTCCCTGAAGTGTCTACTTTCTAGAATCCAAATCCTAGTATTATTCTAATCTACATTTAGTGCCTTCTTGTGCAAGCATTTGTTGTGTTTCATTTGTTTGTTTACGATTTCATATAATTAGGGTTTAAGGCTTGATTGGACTAGGGCTTAACAAATTAATCAACAACTTCCAAATTTCCTTATCATTTCAAGTGACACCAAACCTATAGCTGAGTACTCTTGCAAAAGTTGTGACTTGACTAATTTTAATGTCCTTGAATGTTTTATGTGAAAGGAAGATTTAATCATACTATCAACCATTATCATCCTTCCCTCTTTTCCTACATAACACAAAGTAAAATCATTATTTCTAAGGTACTATTGTGTAGTTGCACAACACACCCCATTTTGACTTGGCAAAACAGGGACCCAACTTTTTGGCTTGTTGTGCACTTTCTGGCGATCTGGTAAAAGTAAGTCATGCAAATCATCATGCATGGAAGGGCTGGGTAAGTCATCATCATGAGGTTACTTTGTTAAAGTTCATATTTTATTCCAGTCATCTCATATTTAGAAAGAGCATAAAGTGTCATGCAGGTTTGCCTTTTGCAGCACCCTGATATTCATCAGGATGTGAAAGTTATGAATGGTCAAAGTTTGAGTCAAACCTGATATTCACAGGGGTGAGGATCATATTTCTAAACATCCGTCATATTGTAGAAGGTCACCCTGATCTAATTTATCACCTGATAAATCATGCGGTCTGAATGTCTGGATGTCAAATTTAGGTGAAAATAGCCTTACCCGTCAGTAGCCTCATGCATTTCACGAGGATCATATTTTTTAATGTAACCTGATATTTCTTAATATCCTCCTATCATGAAATATCCCCCTAAGCCAATATCTTGATGATGTCATTCAAGTCGGATAAATGAAGAAATAAACATGACAATGACGTAATCATCATTTTACCTCTCGGGGCATATTTCCTAACATGGTCCTACTCGTATAGCATGACGATGATGTCAAGATGCCTTAGCGATACAAAAGCTGAATATCTGGATGATGTCATCCTGATATACCGAGAGAGAGAAATATAGTTTTGTCCGATCATCATCATCATCATCACTTTTTGAAATATCACCCGATATCCAAATATCATGCATTCGTGATATCTTGTCCTCTAGATATCACCCAGCTCCCATTGCCACCATTAACATTTAATGCGTGCAGAGGTGGTAGGTGGTTCCCACGGACCACAAAACCTGATGGACCAGCTGGCAAAATCTTGCGTTTCCGTACAAATGATCAATGAATGAACTTTAATCCGTCGGAGTTGCCCTAAACTTACCCTAGTTGCAAGGTTAAAAGGTGAATTCATCATCATTTCAAACTTACCTTGCGATAAAGATCATTTTTACAGAGCACAAGCTTTCGAACCCTCATCCAGGTGACATTTGTACAAACAGAGCTTGCAGGCAAGAAGAAGCACGTGATCATCAGCAGCATTAAGAGTACATTTAGAAGTCCACTGGTATAAAGGGGATCTGCATAACCAAGTAGGTAATTGAAACCCTCATCCATTTATCTCTGCATAGTCAGGTATGGTGATGTTGGTTTAAGGTTATGGTTTATGCATCCCATGATAGAAAATGATGAATAAGTACTGTCTGCATGATCTAAAATTGAAATAAATGCTATGTACATGCAAGTGAGTATCCATTGTAAGACCAAGTGTGTTAATTGTAGGAATCTATGACTGACAAGAGGTTGGCTAAGTGTGAAGCTAAGTTCAGAAGGCCCATGTTCTCGTCTCCCAGGGGGATCTTGTTTAAATATGGAGCCATAACAGATACACACCAAGGGAGTACCAATTTAGAAGCCTGGTCTGCCAAGCTGAATGATGATAAGAATAGAAGCCTAGTGCTGGATGCAGTGTTTGTGTCCGGATTGTGGAATGCGGCCAGTTTTCCATACTCCATGGAGTCTCCAGAGCTGGTGGTTGAGTGTGCACGGAACTACAACCCAGAGACCAGGCAGGTGGTTAAACATGGAAGAGTATATGCAAACCTATCCATTAAAGGTCTTTCCAGGACATTTGGACTGCCATTGGGCAGCAAGGTTAAAAGTGTGGACTTGAAGAAGTCTGAACGAGAGTATGAAAGCAAGAAGAAACAGGCCAGGAAGAACATGTACCAATGGAGGGCTAAAAATAGCACATATCCTGTAGCTGCCAAACTTCCTGTGCACATGTTTAAATATGACTTTGATGATGAATACCAGTACATGATTGCATTACTTAGCAGAGTAATAGGCTAGCCTGATGCTGGTAGTTTTAAAGATTGGATGTATGGTGTAATTATGATGTGCATATATGCAGACATCTAGCTGATAAGTGATGCTCTACATGAGCAGCTGATGAACTTGGGAGGTTCCAATTGTGCTTTCTATATGACATCATACATTGTATACTCCTGTGCTTATAGAGGCACATTTGAGGCATTGACAACAGTTGGAAAGATCAGAGGAACCACTAATGATGCGTACATCTGGGATCATCATCCTCAATTACAGAGAGTTAACTACCTCCAGGATTATAAATTGGTAAATGATGCTTTTTCTATGCATCTGGTAAGAACCATGGAGGAGGACAGGACAAAGAGATTAAGCATAGAAGCTCAAGAGATAATTTATAGGCATGGAGCCTGGTATATTCAATTTGCTACTTTTTCTTATATGAGGATTGAGAGTTTTGAAGGGCATCCCCTCATGCTGCCAAGGTATCCCACTGATGCAGTGATACTGATGGAATTCGCAAGGTAGAGCTCCACAATGCTAAAAGCATACAAGGATGCACAAAAGCTGCCACCAATTTTATTTTCAGTCACCATTGGCTAGTATATGTGCCCTGACTCAGAAAAGATTGAGAAGGTGATGGTCAGCTTGAATAAGATGAATTTGTAGCCATTCCCCCTGGCAAGACCATATGATCCTTATGGAAGGATACAGAAAATAACAGGCAAACCTCTGCATATGAAGCACCTAAAGGACTTCTAGGCTGACTATGAAGATGAAGCAGAAGCCAGAAGGAGAAGATACTAAAGGTTGACACTAGGTCAAATCAAAACCTTTGACTGTATTCCTCTTCCTCAGCAGTTAAAGAAAGATGATGGCAGGCTAATTGCAGATGAATATGAGGAGGAGAAAATATACAATGATACCATATCTATACTTGACCTTACTATAGAGGAAGATATATCATTAGATCCTTTCATTTCCAGGACCTTACAGCTAACCCAAGCTTGGGTTGATGAACAAATAGAGGCATTGAAGAAGAAAGGTGTTGCCTTTACTATGGACAACAAAAAGAAAGGACAAGATATTCCTAATGAGGAATATGATGATTTCAGTAATGAAAAGAGAAAGTCTAAGGGAGACAGGTTGCCTCCACAACAACAACAAAGCAAAAGACCCCCCAGGGGTAAGAAAATTGATAGTGAACCCAAAGGGGTGATCATTGAAAAGGTAGTGTTTGCAGCTGAACAGGAGGTAGCATCAGGATCAGGATTCGGATCAGGATCAACATCACCTCCATGGACAAGGAAGCAAAAGTCCAAGAAAGCTAAGACTGCAAAAGCAAAACTTACAGAGACCGAAGAAGAGGGTCAATCTTCAAGACAACCAACTGAAGAGGATGTCCTTATAGAAAAAGAGCTTGAAGAAGAAGAGGCCCCTCTACTGTTCAGATGTGTTAATTAATTATCAATTTCCAAGTTTGATTGTCTTGCCACCATAGGCCATCATTACCACTCAAACAAGAATGTGTTAATCATTAAAATAATGTTGTTTACATGTTTAAACTATAGATGCTACAAGGATAACAATCTTTAGAAAAATATATTTGAAATACACCAGATATACCTTTCTTGAGGCAGCATATTTTATGTGCCTATTCAACTTATATATGATAAAATGTTTCAAAAATGGACACCTCCTTATAGATATCTCTATGTATATTTCAAATAGAGATGGATTTTTCTTTATTTACTTAAGAATTATTTTACTTTACTTTGGAACTATAGATAATATAGAGAGATTCAATACATTTTAAAGATATATAGAAACCTTTATATATATCCAAAGTTAAATCATCAAAGATGAGGAATTTTTCAAAATAATATAGATACAAATGTTAGGATATACATGAGCGTAAAATATGAAAGCATAGACAATGCACGTGATCTGTTTTATATAATGCTTCAAAGGATTAGGTAAACAAGATTTGCCTTGATGGAAAGAATAAATAGAAATGCATTGTCTAATTGGTCTTCTCAACATTTTTAGATTTTATATTTTAGATTATAATATAATTTAACTCTCAAACTTAATTTATAGCTATCACTTCAACTCAAAAAGAAAAACTAAGACTACAAATATAGCTATGTTCTTTTTAAAAAAAAAAATATACATATACACATTTATGTATCCGTAATCCAATAAATAAAATGAAGGATATTGTATTGCAATTAATAGGAGAATATAAATCTAATAAACCACCATAGTTATAAAATTCATTTTCATTTGATAAATAAAATGTTGTAGAAAACATTTTGGATATAAGATAACATTGAAAAGATGAATGCATAAATTTAATAAAAGCATATTATCTTTGCCCCACAAAATACAAGATTAATAAGACCACATTTTGTGTTTGATAAAAAAGATGGTTAAAATATAAAAATATTTATGAGACCAAATTTTGTGTATGATTAAAAAGATTGGTTAAATAAAGAAATACAATATAAATGCACTCAATCCTTTATAATCATGAAAAAGACTCTACAAATCTTACAAACTTTAGCCTTTTCAAACTTTAAAATACATACACCTCTATAAAATATTTTAATAATCCTTGTTCTCCTCTTTTATGTTGAAGGATATATGTTTGGAGATAGTTATGCTGTGTCTTTTATGTTTTATGTTGAATCATATACATTTAGAGGTAGTTATGCTATCTCAAAGTTTCTTAAGAAGTTTTTCTAGGACTACAAGATTTCCTTGTCTAAGTTGAGTATCATACTCTTTTACATCTCATCTTTTGTTTCAATGTTTAGAATTGAACTAAGTTTTTCATTGAAGAACTTCATGTCTTCCATTGCATGTAAATTTTGTCAACATTAATCATTATTTTACCCATTAATTTTCAATTGTCAACATTAATCATTGTTTTAGCCATTAATTATCAATTGAAAAATTTTCAGAGCATCTTGCCACCATAGGCCATCATTATGACTCAAACAAAAATGTGTCAATCATTAAAATAATGTTGTTTGCATGTTCAAACTATAGATGCTACTAGTATAAAAATATTTAGAAAAATATATTTGAAATACAAAGAGATCCTTCTTGACGTAGCCTATTTTATGGGCCTAGCCTATTTTATATGCCTAGTCAACTTATATATGCTAAAATGTTTCAAAGTTAGGCATCTTCTCAAAGATATCTCTTCATGTATTTCAAATAGAGATAGATTTTTCTTTATTTACTTAAGAATTATTTAATGGGCCTAGCCTATTTTATATGCCTAGTCAACTTATATATGATAAAATGTTTCAAAGTAGGGCATCTTCTCAAAGATATCTCTTCATGTATTTCAAATAGAGATAGATTTTTCTTTATTTACTTAAAAATTATTTTATTTTACCAATATAGACACCTTCTCAGAGATATCTACCCGTGTATTTCAAATAGAGATCTAGATACTTCTTTATTTACTTAAGAATGATTTTATTTTACCCTAGAACTATAGAGAATATAGAGAGATTTAGTACATTTTAAAGATATATACAAACCTTCATATATATCCAAAGTTAGATCATCAAAGAAAAAGATTTTTTCTAGATAATATAGACACAAATGTTGGGGGATATACATGATTGTAAAATATGAAAGAATAGACAATACACATGATTTATTTGATATAATGCTTCAAAGACCTATGTAGACAAGATTTACCTTATGACAAGAATAAATAGAAATGCATTGTCTAATTGATCTTTCGAACATTTTTAGATTTTAGATTTTATATTATAATATTGTTTAACTCTCAAGCTTAATAGGTATTTGTACTTCATGTAATAGATGTTTGATCTAAAGTTATGACTTCAACTCACAAGGAAAAACTAAGACTACAAATAGCTTTGTACTTTTTTCAAAATACATATACATAAACAGATTTAATTATTGATAATCCAACAAATAAAATGAAGGATATTGTATTGCAATAAATAAGAGAATATAAATCTAATAAATCACTATAGTTATAACTTCATTTTGATTTAACAAATAAAATGTTGTAGACAACAATTTGGATAAAAAATAAAATTGAAAAGAGGAATGCATATAAATTTAATAAAAGGATATTATATTTGCCCAACAAAACAAAATATTAAAGTTTGATAAAAAAGTTGGTTAAAAAAAGAACAATATTTATGAGACCACATTTTGTGTAGATTAAAAAAATAGTTAAACAAAGACCTACAATATAAATGCATGGAATCCTTTATAATCATGGAAAACAGTCTACAAATCTTACACACTTTAGCCTATTCAATCCTAAAAATACATCCACACTCTATAAATTATTTTAATTTTGACAATCTTTAAATATGCACCTTCCATTATTGTTGTGTCTTGCCAATCCTCTTAATCCTTGTTATGCTTTTTTATGTTGAAAGATATATCTTTGAAGATAGTTATGCTCTCTCTTTTATGTTGAAGTATATATCTTTAGAGGTGGTTATGCTATCTCAAACTTTCTTAGAAATTTTTTCTAGCACTACAATATTTCCTTGTCTAAGTTGAGTATCATACTCTTTTCCATTTCATCTTTTATTTGAATGTTTAGAATTGCACTAAGTATTTGATTGAATAACTTCATGTCTTCCATTGCATATAAACATTTTTGGACATTAATCATTGTTTTAACCATTAATTATCAATTGCCAAGTTTGAGGATCTTGCCACCATAGGCCATCATTATCACTCAAACAAAATTGTGTCAAACATTAAATTAATGTTGTTTACATGTTCAAACTATAGATGCTACTAGCATAACAATCTTTAGAAAAATATATTTGAAATATACCAAAGGTATCCTTCTTGGGGCAGCCTATTTTATATGCCTAGCCTATTTTATGTGCCTATTCACCTTATATATGATAAAATGTTTCAAAAATAGGCACCCCCTGAAATATATCTCTGGTGTATCTAATTTTCACTAATATAGCTTTTATGTAACTTTAAAGTTTACTTTTTACTCTTGCCTTTTATTTTTACTTTGAAAAGTGTCAAAAATATTGTATTTATATCTTACTTTTAATAGCTCCATTTGTTTATATATATCTTTTGGCATCTTTGACATAAATTTATTTAAGATAAGTATACTATTTTTTTTATTTTTTTAAAATATGCATTAACTATATTTCAATTTTTATGTATAGAACCCTTCCATGGTGAATAAATTTAAATACCAAACAACAAAAATAAATTGAAAATTGACATATTGATCCTCAACTATTTCAAAATATCCAATACATGTATAATTGACCACTTGTCAAACATCATTTGAATTAATGATTAAACAGTCAATAAAATTTTTACACCTCATCCACAATAAAGAGTGGTAAATATTTGTCTACCGATATTTAAGAATAGCAGCAATTGACTTTGAGTTTCTCAAAACTATTGCGAGCGTATCTGCTTTTTTATCAGGCGATGGTGTCCTGGGTTCTGCAAGGGATGACGCCCTACTTCCGTCCAGATTTGGGTCTCCTCTTTCTGCCGCGGGCTCTGTTAGGGTTTCTTCTTCGACAGAATGAAAAGACTTCAAAAGACTTTCCAGCGCTGGATCCCATACGCCTTCTCTAACCCTAGCCTCTGCTTCGTCAGCTCCTTCGCCCCGGATTTCGTCTCAGAACAGATCAGCACGCCACCGTTAAACAAAATATTTTAACAGAGAACTCACCTTTATTTGATCTGTGGAATGATAAGCATAAAAGATAAAATCTTCAACTATTTCATAACAAATAATTGACATATATCTGCAATTTATAAATATATATGGATATGAACAGTCTATCCATTTTCACTCCAAAGTCTTATTGGCTCTTTAGTTACTCTAAATCTAAGATATGAAAAATGAAAAATAATGTCGTTATGAAGGGCTTACTTTTGTCTTCTCCAGATGATAAACATGCTTCTCAGACATGTTTTCTTTGACAGGCTTTCTTATGACCCCCTAGAGATTGCATGCTAGGGCACACCGTGCCGCACAATGAGCATAACCAGATTCTACCTCCTCTGATGTCATCCTTGATTTTTTGTTTGTAGCTTCTCTTATGTGGGCCTAGTGCTTGTCCAGAATAAAAAATTCTCCCACATCTTTGGCATGTGAACCTTTTACTCTCGGGAGTTATGGCTCCTTCAGATTCGTCCATACCCATTTCCATTTCAGTACGTGAATGAAAAATGCTTTCTGATACATCTTCTGTGGAGATTTCAGAGTCGTCCATATCATCATTACGCTGGCCTTTTCTCCATTTCTGTATTTTAGATGAGGATCCTTCTAAATTTGGAACCAGACTGCACTTTGCTTGCTTCTTTTCTCGATCATCATTACTTCTATAACTTGACTTCTCTTCTAGTGGTTGTGTAGTAGAAAACACATTTCTGAGTGAACTCCTGACTGGCTTGGATTGCTTTCTTCTGCACTTGTAAGGACATGATTTCGCATCATCTTGATTAATTCCACCATCGTGCTGCGGATCCATATTTTGATCAACCTTTTTTTTCCCTGAATCTCGATAGCCTGCCTCTGAATTGTTTTTACTACACTTGAGTTCTATATTCTCTTATCGTGCAGTTCCACCAATTTTGCTGTTTCGAGTTTAGCCCCAACAATGGAGCAGAATGGGAGAGACATGGATATATAACAGAATACTAAATGAGGCTAGAGGCACCTTCCTTCATGTTGGGTACCGGCAGACACCTTTTTATGTTCCCCAGAATTAAAGGATGTATTTAATAAAGCTAGATTGATAGAAAGACATTTATTTTTTTCAGCATATCTTCTGTGTTTTAATATAATTATAGATTGATAGAAAGGTAGAGCAGATATTCTATGTTTAAATATAATTATACGTGTGCTCTTGGCTTTTAGTTAAAGAGGTTCTAGCTTAAGACACCGTGTCTTTGATTTTTAGTTAAAGAGGCTCTAGTTTAAGACACTGTGTCTTTTGTTTTTAGTTAAAGAGGTTCCAGCTTAAGACACCGTGTCTTTGGTTTTTAGGTAAAGAGGTTCTAGCTTAATACAGTGTGTCTTTGGTTTTTAGTTAAAGAGGCTCCAGCTTAAGACACCGTGTCTTTGGTTTTTAGTTAAAGAGGCTCCAGCTTAAGACAGCGTGTCTTTGGTTTTTAGTTAAAGAGGCTCTAGCTTAAGACAGCGTGTCTTTGGTTTTTAGTTAAAGAGGTTTCAGTTTAAGGCTCATGCTCCCATATTAAGTAGCTAAACAATTTTGTGGGTTTGATATAAAACCCCACTCACTCAATGAACACTTGTTTTAAGTTAATTACTATTATATTATACTTACTACATAGAAAAAATTCATAGGAATATGGAAAGTAGTAGTGAGATGAGTTGTTAACAAATTTTAATTATAAATAAAAATTGAAAATATAAATAATAAAATAATATATAATTTTTATTAATAATAATATTCAGAGGTGTAATTTATAGTAAAAGTAAAGATGAAGTATAATGGCATGAAGATATTAATAAAAAAAATTCTTAGCAAATAAAACAGAAAATTAAGTTTACAAGTAAAATTATTTTAATATTGGAAATTTGATATACACTATTTGACATAGGATAGATAGATGCCTTGAAACCAAAACACAACCCACTTACTAACAATAATTAATAATTATATAGGATATATATAGGATACATATAGGATATATATAGGATAGATAGATGCCTCAAAACTAAAACACAACCGACTTACTAGAAATAATTAATAACCCATTACTCATTGAATTCTTGGTGGCATTGAACTATCATTTACTTCTGGTATCTTAAAAAGTTATATTACAATACTATTAAAATCTCTACTACATTTAACAATAGAATACTAAAAATAGTTAATAACCCATTGCTCACTAAACTCTAGGTGGAACTTGATTGCCATTTACCTACCACATCTTAAAAGATTATATTGCAAAAATATAAATAGTCTAAAATAAATAAATAAATTGTTTCGGTATGGTAGGTGTAGATATTGAAGGGACAAAATTTATTTGTTTCTTATTCTTGTTAAAAAATAAATTAGTAAGGATATATTTCTTGATGGTTTGAACTTAAGAACAAATTCTCAATCAAGTTTATAATCCATTTTATTTATAAAAATTTTTAATGGTTGAATTTATATATTTATGTTTATGTTTTTTTAAATTTGTATTCAATTTTGGGAGAGTGTCTTTATATATAGATATATTACCAAATAAACTAATTTTTATATAATTTTGGGTCCATTCCCCTATGCCACGGACATATCTATTATACATATTCTTATGTACTTATTCCTTACTTCATCCTTATGTTTAGACATCCCCATACATTCACCTTATCAACTTATTTGTTAGACTCATATGCTCACACTTTCATGCACACATTACCCACTTGAATTTAACTATCTCAATGTTCATGGGCAAGTTTGTTGTCTCTAGGACATATTCATGGTCATAAACTTATCCTCTTAAGATATAAAATTTAAAATTGAAATTTGGCCAACTCCCACAGGTAACCTTCTCATCTAGGGCTAACTAAACAACACTTTTTTTTGTAATTTGTTGATAAGTATTTGTATTTAAGGACATTCAATGCATTCATTTAAGTTTTGTAAGGATCAAAGAGCTATATTTAGTATCATTTATATTTCACACTTTCTTTGGTGCACTAAAAGGAACCTAGATCTACATGAGCATTCATACAATTATGTGCACGTTTGAAGAGTGTTGTCAATCATTCAAACACATTTCCATAAGTTGAGAACATGTCCCCTTGTGACATACCAACAACCTTGCCAAGTTATTTTTGATCACAAGAAGCACGTAGATATTATAGAGAAGAAGTAATAGTCAAGACTCAAGCAAAATAAGATACAAAGATTTAATGATTTCATTGTATATGTTCATAGGTGAGATAAATTTGTAACCATAAACTTATCCTTGATCTCTAAATTCATCCCTACACATACGAGAAAAAAAAAATTAGATTTTGAGATGTTAGTAAATGAATTAGTACAAACAAATCAGTAACATTTATTGGGGTGAAATTCCTCCTTTCAAATGGGGAGGTTAGCTTATTGAAAGCTAAAAACACTATCTCTACTAGTATACAATTTATGAATTTATAGTTAAAATTTTTTGAAAAGATTTTACAAATTAGAAAACAAATTGTTAAAAAAGGAAAGATTTTTAAAATAAGAAAAAGGATGTGAGTTTGAATCTAGTTTAATAGAATATAAATAATTTTTAGAAAATATTAAAATGTAGACTAGTGCTAACATTTGCCAATATCAAAGAAGTATTTAGAAACATAAAGGAATTGGTCTTTCAGTATGTGCATGATTAATACATGTTTTCTGAGGATTATTGAATGAAACTTTGAGAATGTACAGCCTCTTCAAAATTTGTGAGATATAACACTCGCCAACCTTTAATTGTATCTATAACGCTCTTATGCGTGGATTGCAAAATGCATGTGAAGTTACATTTTGGAACTCTCTTCATTCACATAGAAGTGAAATTGGTGCAAAGAGAGAGGGTAGGATTGAGGACATTTTTGTACTGCCCACATGTACACGTGTACAAATGGGCACATGAACACATAATTTCTTTTAAAGAACTAAGTGTAGAGAATAGAACAACAAGGTTTAGCTAAAAGAGTTTTCTGTGACCATAAGCCACTAGAAAGAAGGCGTTGTGGATGACTCCTCACGAGTGATCTATGTTCATAATTGAAAAGTCAAAGTGAGAAAATGTTTAAAACGGATTTTAAACTCATGTTTTATTCTATGTTGTCTAGTGTTAAATTGTGAATCTAATTGGTTTACGGTAAAATTAAGTATAGATTCATGATTAAAACTAACTAATAAATTGAATAATTTAATTAATTATGGTCTCACTACTAATCCATAATTTAATGCAATCATAGTTTAAATATTAATTTAATAAGTTGAATGGATTTAATAATTTAATTATATAAAATAGTTATTTCTTTTATTAAAGATAATTAATAATGAGAATTGTGAATAACTACATTTTAAAATATCAAATCATTCTACAAATCTAATGAACAATTTGTAAATAAAATAAGAACAAATAAAATAATCTACGTATTAATTAAAATAATTAAAAAAAGATAAATAAATTAATTTAATTAAAATGATAATAACAAAGCAAGCTTTATCTATGTGTATGCAAAAATATGGAATGAAATAAGGAAATATTACAAGCATCTATTCCATACTTAAGACACTCAAGATGCATAAGACTAAAGAAATGAAATAGAAACAAATAAATACTATTACCACAATAGCCTTCTTGTTGCACCTTCTTGCTCTAATGACATTTTGATAGAGATTTATATATGTTGGTTTCTCAATTCTCCAAAATAACTTTATCATATGCAAACTTGATGATAATGGCTTGGTTGATGTTTCATTTATAGATGCATGGGTAATAGGATGAGTGACTAGGATTAAGAGGTGCAATTGATGGTTTTAATTAAGACGTGGAAATAGATGGCTAAGATTTGATGAGAGGATTATAAGATAAGAACAAAGATTTTAGGGCATCCTTATGCGAATGGCTAGGATTTGGAGATGTAGTATGAGATGAATGGTGGAGATGAAAAACTCATTTATTTTTTATGGAAAGTCATGTGACTCTCAATAATTAATTTCAATAATAAAATTATTTAATTAATTATTGGATAGGAGATGATGGGAAGATAAATTATTACTATTACTTTAAATATGCATGGTAAACTTTTTAATGTGACCAGTGATGCTGGTGCGACATGCCCTCCAACTCCACGCAATGCTTTTGCCCAAAGCTATGAATCGGTGAAGCCAAAACACGAGGGACCTCATCCAAGAAGGAACACTTCAAACCCACAAGCTCGTTGGCCTAGTGAAGGCGTAACACCTGCGAGCTCATTGGCCTAGTGGGGGTTTGAACTTTGGTGGTCACCACTATAATCAAGTGACTTAACCATCGAACCACACCCTTATCGGCAATGGGAAGATAAATTAATTAAATAAATAAGATTTATTCAATTAATTTTGGTTAAAAGGGATAAATGGATTAATTAATTAAATATAATTCATTTAATGAACTTGGGAAAGGGATTAAGGGATAATGTGTTGCAAGATGAATGTCTAGGGAATGTCAAAGGGTTATGAGGACATGATGAATTTAGGTGTCTACATTTTGTGCCTCTTTGAGATTGTATTGTGACTAAGAGAAGTAATATCATTTCAAAGAAGATAAGGTGTGGATGGATGGAAAAGGTTGTCCCAACCACTTGAAAGAGTGACAAAGAGAAATGATGTAAGGATGGGATGTCCCTCAAGAGCATAGGAAGGTTGGCAGGACATGGGTATGCTATCGAAATGGATGAGACAAATTAGGTAAGGGATGGAGGAAATGGGTGAAAAGAATGTTATCCTACAAATTTAGGTGAGCAAAAATATAGTTTTGTATAGCACTAGACATTATGTACCAAGGCATAAAGACTAGGGTGGCAATGTCTCATGTGCATGAAAGGACTAACTCAAAAAAGATAAAAGGTCACAAGCACACATATGCCTTTGGACACCATGATATGGAAGACCATGATGCTATTGTAGTAATATGTTGCAAGGACTTTAATCATATGAAAGATTGAATGATAACATACACAAGAAAGCAAGCATGCATGCGCAAATGATTCAAAAACAAACAAGTTGTGCCCCCATCAAGCTGAAAATCGATGGTTCATTGATTGATTGGCTAATGAAGTGCTCTAATTGTAGGGAAAATTATATCCCTAGATCAATACAAGGATACAGGAATGATATATCTCATTGATGATGATTAATGATTGATTGATTAATTGGGTTGAAAGCAAGGTTGGAACAAAACCAGGGATGTGATTGGATAATTTGAATAGATTGCTTGACTAGAGTGGTGTGGATTAAGGATGGCTTTAATTTGGATTTTATTTCTTGAATTTTTTCATATGTTTTAAATTTGTGTTTTTTGGTATGTTATGTGATGTTTTGATGTTATTTTAAGATGGTGGCATTGGAGTCCAGTTAGATAGCCTAGATGCTAGATACCAATGACAAGGGAAAACCATGTCGAAGGACAAGAATGAAAGGAGAAGTGGATAGATCGACAAAAGGATTATGGATGGAAGATAGGAAGGATGGAGGATCCATAATGGATGAAGGGGGTTAGGACGTGATCTCCAAGGACTATGCCACATAGGCATAACATGCCCCACTCTAAATATTATACTTAGGAATGTACATGAATGATACTTATGATGATAAGGTAATAAGATTGGGTAGAAAGCATTTGGTATATCAAGAGATGTTAAGAGCATTTTTCAATAGCTTCCCCCTTACCTTTATGAAGTGAAACTAGAGGATGTGATAGATGGATCATCATTCCCCAAGTGCAAGGTACATAGATAATCAACCTACACATGATGCCCCTGAATGGTTTTTCATCATGGTACTTATCAAAGGTATCATTGAGGTAGTTTTCACCATTGAACAAATGATTTATCTTTACTATTTTGACTTTTTTGACTTTTTTATTTTTTTTTTGATTTGTTGATTTTACTGGATATGGCAATGGGATAGGTATATTTGGATGGATAAAAGGATTTGTAGCAAGATCGGGACTCAAGAATCTATTTCCATAGCAAGGTGATAGTGTGACCCCATTATAGATGGATGTTGCATATGGACCATGTCGAGTGTCATTATGTGCATGGATGTTGTTAGAGGATCGCATGAGATGGAAATGGAGTGAATTAATGATGAACAACTGATAGATGAAAGGTTTATGCAAAAGAATGGACCATAGGAAGGTGATGAAGGAGATACATGTGACATAGTGGATATAGGATCAGAAGATGAAGGTGTGTGGGAATGTAGTGGAATGGAGACGAACTAAGACCAACATAAAACTTTACAGCATTAACATAAACATGAAATATTAACACAATGCACAACAACACATACCACCAAATATACGTGGAAAACCCCAAAAGGGGAAAAACCACTATGAGGATTAACTCATAATATATGAAGCTCACTACAATAAAATATTACAACTTTGTTTTAGGGCTACAACCTAAGGAAGCTACTTCTTACTAACTTTGTTTTAGGGCTACAACCCAAGGAATCAACTATTCCCTATTGACTTTGTTTTAGGGCGACAACCCAAGGAAGCAACTACTCCCTAAAGAAAGGTTTGAGGGTCACTCCCAAGGAAGCTACAACTCCCTGCAGACTTTGTTTTAGGGCTACAACCCAATGGAGCAACAACTCCCTGAATTGAGAATAAACATAGGAAAGATTATAGCATGACAATCCTTCTAATAACTAAAACTAACAATAAAGCTCATTCCTTTGATGATTGTACTTCTACCTTTTCACTCCTCTATTGATGGTTGAAACAATTAGTCACACTCTTTACTTTTGTCACAAAAATGTATTCAAGATGAATCAGGACAAACCTTATTAGTTTTTCTCTTTCTACTTCAGTCGCACATCATAATGCATATGATATTCATATTCTTCTCTTCACACACTCATATTCACAATCATACTTCACCTAGATCATCTAGGTTTACAATATATACATGATATTACATTGATTTCAACACTAGGAAGAGGACCACCCCTTGCAGATCCCCACACATGCTTAACTTGGTCTTGACCAATCTTCATAGCATCATCCTTCAAGGAATAACATCTGCATGCTTCACACAATTGAATTAGGTTACCCTTAAGCAAGAACACGTGAAGCTTGTAGCACATCAGTAATTACAATCTTTGCGGTGTATATGAAAGATTAAACATTGCTTATAGATCTCCAAGATGAGTCAACATGACCCATACAACACCTCTAGACACTCCTTGATCTTCATGCAACAAATATTTTGAACTGCACACCATCAACATTCCTCAGTTGGCCAGCCAAGAGCATAACCTAGCAACACCATCATTCTAGACCACATCCAGTTCTAGAGAAAGTAGAAAACACATTATGAAGCAACAAGAAACTTCACAAGATCATCAATACCATATTCCACTAGCCAATTCAACATTTCATGTAGGAGCAAGTAGGCACACATTATCAGCATATGTTCTAAGAACAATTAGGCATCTGAAACTATCTGTAGCACACTATTACTAGAAAAATTAAACTTGTAGACCACCAAAACACTTGATACCAAAAACTATAATGTAATTAACATCTCTGAACTTGCCCTCAAAATTGCATGACCAAATATTAACTTCCAAATCACAGACCAGAACTCTGTCACTTGTAACTTCCACTACGGAGGAGAAAATGATCTGAAACTTTAGATTTAGTATGTTTATATCATACTAAACTTAACTTCTAAATCACATGACCATATATTCAAATGTGGAGGAATGCGAAGAAAATTTATGAAGTAGTCTTCCAAGTAGCTTCCTGCAACAACCTTTACCAACATCCAAAGACTAGAGTCTTCTTGTATCAACACATACATCCTTAGGAACAATATGAAGGATCATACAACATGCTATAGCTCATCAAAAACATTTTCTCAACCTCAACATAGCTTCTAATTCCCATATTAGTATATTATCATTCATCTTAATTCTTCTAATTCTCATCTTAACATATCATCATGAAATCATCTCTACTGACCACAAACATGCTCAATACAACTTTCCTTGACATTAATCAATGCATGACATCAAACCATGAACATCAGTAACCATTGCCAGCACACCATCAACATAGTATATTATCATCATAAGCATTTAAGCATAGTGTTGACATCAAAGACAACCACACAACCACACCAGTGACAACTTTAGGTAACATATGTGCGATGCTCATTATTGTTGACATCAATGACAACCTTAGATAACATATGTGCAATAATCTCCCCCTTTGGCATTGATGGAAACACAGACCTGCTCATTCTCCCCCTTTAACATCAAGGACAAAGGGAAACAACTTATTCTCCCAATCCTTTCTCCCCCTTAGGGTACACAATCTCCTTTTCAACCTTCTCCCCTATCAACAACAACCACTCCATGCCCCCCTGAGATGTAGCCACATTAGTCTAGGAAAAAAGATAGCATGAATTACTCCCTCTCGAACCCATGCATCTAGTTAAAAGGAGGGGAAATTACCCCTAAATTCTATTAGAGATACTCAAAAGTATCCTTTACAAGAGCCTTTGTTGGAAGATATTCTAACTTCACTTCCTTATCTGTAACCTTCTCTCTCAAAAAGTGATACCTGATTGATATATGCTTGGTTCTAGAATGCATCACTGGATTCTTGGAAATTATATTGATAGCACTTTTATTATCACACAAAATAGGAATAAGCTCATCATACTATACCTTGATATCCTTCAATGTTTGCTTCATCCACAATACTTGTATGCAACAAGATGTTGTAGAAATATACTATGCCTCTGTTGTGGATAAGGATACTAAGTCTTTTTTCTTACTAAACCAAGAGACCAATCTATCTCCTAAAAAAAATTCACTTCCACTGGTGGGTAAGTGTGAGATCATGATGGGTCAAATAGTGGCAATGGAGAAAAAACTTGCTGGATGAAAAAGTGCTAACATTTAGATTAATATTTAGATTTGGATGGAAAGGATGTTAATATTTCTAGCTCAATTATGGATTCCCTCCAAAAATACCTTAGGATTACCTTATATTTAGGCAAATGGGAGTCCCAAAACTTGACAAAGAAACTTGCAAAACCACCCATTTAGTGTTATCCTAAAAATTTCCACAATTTCATCCTTGAAGTTGATAGACATTTTTGCAACTAAATTTAATCAAATGAAAAGGGTTTATAGAGGAAGATATTAGGATTCTAAAAATATAATATATGCCTCATAATAATTTTAATAGGTAATTATTATTAATTTTCTATATACACAATGTCTAATTTGTTGATAGATATACATATTGAAAAACATCCATCACTTTCAACATATTAATCATTTTTTAATCCAAAAGATGTGTCACATTCTAGGATTTATTGGGTATACATTAAAATTTAAAATTTTTGAGTTTCATATATTTTTGACCAAGTTAGGTTGGATGCAAAATTGAATTTTGATATTTTAAAAAAGTCACAGTAAAAAATTCATAAATAATTATTTATTTACTTAAAAAATTCAAAAAAATATGCATCACATCCAGTCATGTGTCCTTTACTTAAATCAAAATCATGGAGTAACAATATTATCTTTTTCTCATAATTAGGTTGGGTAGAATGACACCTACTATGTACATTTTTTTTTCTAAAAAATTTAGTAGTGCTTCATTGAAATATCTAATTTTCACCAAACTATTTTTAAAATTTTCAAAAATAAAGTAGTAGCCCATAAACTACATTCAATTTATTACAACTTTTATTACTACCTTATTTCTAAATTGTGTAGTTAACTCATTCAATTTTTTGCATGAAGTTACTTAAGTTTGTTTTTCACATTTACATTGCCACTTAGGGGTAATGTTTGGCCCATCATGATCTTCCACTCACCCTGGTGCTTCTTTGGTCATCCACACATCCGACCCAATTAGCATTAGTATAGGTACTCAAAGAGAAATTAACATCCTTCTTATACCACAAACCATAATCTAGAGTTCCCTTCGAATATATGCATATCCTTTTCACTACCTTCTCATGAGTTTCTTAGGATTACCTTGATATCTAGAAACCAAACATACTACATCCATAATATCAGGTCTAGAAGCAGTCAAGTACAATAATCCTCACAACTTTAGCATCTTCATTTAACTTGTTTTAGAATACCCACTTTGTTCCTATAACATTCTTGTCAGCTGGTCTGGGAATTAGTTCCCATGTCTAATTCTTTTCTATCTAATTCAATTATTCTTCCATTGCTTCCAACCATCCATCATCATTCCTAGCATCAACAAAGGTTTTAGGGTCTACCATTGATAGTAGGCACAAGTTCACTTGCTCACTTGCTTTTGCAAACTTTCTCTTAGTCTGCACTCCTTCATTCTTATTCCCAATAATCTGATCTATTGAGTGATTCCTTTGAACATACTTTGCTAAAGTCTTAGGGACATTCTTTGATTCTTATTCCTTCTCTTCTTTATCCTCTCCTTCTTCTTCAATGCAGAGAGGTATATCAGATCCACAATCTTGTGGTTCTTGATAAATTTGATACAAGTCTTCATCTACATTAACATTTGTGCTTTCAACTATCTTTCCCAACCTCTTGTTCTAGCATATATAGGCCTTGCTTCTAGTTGATTAACCAAGAAAGATCTCTTCATCACTACTTGAATCAAATTTACCAAGGTCTTCTTCATGTATCTTGAAGTAGCATTTGCTGCCAAAGATCCTCAAATATATGACAGTGCAAGGTCTTGCATACCATAGCTCATAACAGATCTTAGTGCAATTGACTCTCAATTGTACTCTATTAAGAAGATAGACAATTGTGTGAACTGTTTCCTTCGAGTACATATCAGATAGATTTGCATCTTTCAACATTTCCCTACCCATCTCTTGTATAGTCCTATTCTTCCTCTCCACTATCCCATTTGGTTGAGAGGTCCTAGGAGTAGAAAATTTCTCCTAATACCATGATCTTCACAAAATGTTTCAATTTCATTTGAAGTAAATTCACCTCCTCTATCAGATATTAAGCATTTGATCTTAGCATCCATTTCATTCTCAACTATTGCTTTGAAAATATTAAACTTATCAAAGGCTTCTGGTTTTTCTCTTAAGAAAGTAACCCAAGTCATTCTAGAGTAATCATCATTATGCAACATAAAATACCTTTCACCTTGTTAACTCTTTGTTCTTGTGGGACAACATAGGTCATTGTGAATTAGCTCGAATGGCATTGTAGAAGAACATTCCTTGCTCTTGAAATTCTTCTTTGTCTTCTTTCCCATTTGACATTTCTTGCATAAAGTGTTTGCAACCTTGGTTATCTTAGACATAGCTCTCACTGCATGAGTAGAGATAATCTTTACCATATTGTCAAAGTTTATCTATCCCATTCACTTGTACCACAACCAACACTCACTAGATTGAGCCAATAAATAGGTTCTTCCATTTGCCTCCTTTAGATGATAGATATCTCCATGTCTTAATACCTTTTACAAAAAGTCTTCTAGACCCTGGCTTCTTGATTTCACATCCTTTGGCATGAAAGGTAAGATTGTATCCTTTACTGCATATCTGACTAACACTGAAGAAGATTGTGCTTTAGTCCTTTGACATAGGGAACATCCTCAGTCCTTTTCTTCCCATCAATAGTTATAGCACCCTTTCCATAGATTTATGATGACTCATTACTACCAAACTTAATAGCTCCACCATTCAACTTCTTAAGGCTAATAAACTTCTCCTTGTCACCAATCATGTGGTTAGAACAACCACTTTCAATTACCCAAGCATTGGCTTCTTTCTTTGCATGAAAGACAATCCATACAACCATTAATTTTTCATTATTTTGATCTTCCTACAAGGTACAGACTTTTTGAACATTTCCCAATATCACCCTTTTTATCATCAACATTCAAGGCCATGAATAGTGTTTCATCATTTAAATCATCATGATCCTCATATTCTAAAGAGTAGCTATTCTGCATGGAGTAAATACCATTTTTGAATTTCTCTTTCTTTTTACCACCCCTTGGATCTTTCAAAGGACATTTAGAAGCAAAATGACCAATTTTCTCACAATTGAAACATTTGAAAGGTAACTTACCTTTGTATTTGTTAGTGCCCTTCTTTAATCTTCTCACAATGTTTCCTTCTACCTCATCAAGGTCATCATCTTGATCAGCTACTTCTCCTTCTGCCTTCATACATGCTTTGAATGTTACTTCCCTTTTTGGAGCACATTTCTCAAATTATGTCATTTCAAAAGTTGTGAGAGAGCCAAACAATTGATCTACTGTATATCAATCAAAATCTTGAGTTTCCGCAATAGCAGATACCTTAAATGACTATAAGATTTGGGAAAAGAACTCAAAACCTTCTTCACAATCTCATCATCTTTCCCTTCTCCACCAAGTTGACTAATGCCATTAACTATTTCATCTATCCAAAGCATATAACTAGCAATGTCTTCATCCTCAGCCATCTTCAGGGTCTCAAATTTGCTCTTGAAGATCTGCATCTTGGTTTGCTTTACTTTACTATCTTCTTCATGAATGTTTTAAGTTTATCCTAGACATCCTAAGAAAAAGTGCAACTCATAACCTTCAAAACTTATTAATCAACTAACCCACTCATGATATCACTCTTTTCCTTTGCAATGTTCTCATACAACTTAATCTCATTAGCATCTATAGGATCAGAAGTAGGAGTAGTGTAACTATTCTTGATAGCTTGTCAAACACCAAAATGTAGAGAAGATAGATAAGTCTCCATCCTTAGCTTCCAAAAGAAGTAATTTGTTCCATCAAACATAGGTGCCTTGTGAGATCTATTATGAGCCATCCTAGACCTTCATTAAGCAATTATGCTTTTTCATAGGAACTTGGTTCTAATACCAATTGTTGAAGGCACCCAGATACTGAGAGAAGGGAGGTGAATCAATATTCAAACAAACTTCAAATCCTCCAGAGTAGATTAAAATTTAATGTTTATAGCATTAACATAAACATGAAATATCAACACAATGCACAACAACACATAACACCAGATATTTGTGGAAAACCCTAAAAAGGGGAAAAACCACGATCAAGATTAACTCACAATATATGAAGCTCACTTCAATAAAATATTACAACTTTGTTTTAAGGCTACAACCCAAGGAAGATACTACTCCTTGTTGACTTTGTTTTAGAGTTATAACCCAAGGAAGCAACTAATCCTTGCTAACTTTGTTTTAGGGCTACAACCCAAGGAAGCAACTACTCCTTCAAGAAAAGTTTTAGGGTCATTCCCAAGGAAACTAAAACTCCCTACAGACTTTGTTTTAGGGCTACAACCTAAGGAAGCAACAACTCACTAAACTGAGAATAAACTTAGGAAATATTACAGCACAATAGTACTTCTACTATATAAAATTGACAATGAAGCTCACTCCTTTGATGATTGCACTTTTGCCTTTTCTCTCCTCTTTTGATGATTGAAACAATTAAGCACACTCTTTACTTTCCTTCTATGACAAAAATGTCTTCAAGATTAATCAAGACAAAGCTTATTGCTTCTACTCTTTCTCCTTCAATTGCACATCATAATGCATATCATATTCATATTCTACTCTTCACACACTCATATTCACAATCATACTTCACCTAGATTAACTAGGTTTACAATATATACATGATATTACATTGATTTATTTGCATGTCGGCTAGAGCTGGTAAGAATATTACAATTACAAGTCAGCCAATAGGTCAAACATCATGAAACATGTAGAGGTAAAGCCCTAACATGAATTACACTCAACACCAAGAAGAACATGCCATGTGGATCCCCACACATGCTTAACCTAGTCCTAAACAATCTTGATAGCATCATCCTTCAAGGAATAACATCCTTACACCTTACACAATTTAATTAGGTCACCCTTAAGTAAGAACACATGAAGCTTGTAGCACATCAGTCATTACAATCTTTGTGGTGCATATGAATGATTAAACATTGCTTGTGGATCTCCCAGATGAGACGGTATGACCCATACAACACCTCCAGACACTCCTTGGTCTCTGTGTAACAAATATTTTGAACTACACACTATCAACATTCCTTAGTCAGCTAGGCAAGAGCATAATCCAACAACAACATCATTTTGGACCACATCCAGTTTCAGAGAAAGAAGAAAACACATTGTGGAGCAACACGAAACATCACAAGATCATCAAGATCATCATCCACCAAACAATTCACCATTTCATGTAACAGTAAGTAAGCACACATCATCACCAAAGGTTCTGAGAATAATTAGGCATTCAAAATAGTCCGTAGCACACTATCACTAGAAAAATTGAAATTGTGGACCACCAAAACACTTGATACTACAAAGTGTTATGGAGAAAAAGGTTCGCAGATATGTTTTTACCTCCTAGTTTATCTCCTAGGTCCCCTTGTTTACAAATTACAAGCAAATTATTCATCCAGACGAAAAATCCCCAAAACCCCATTTCAAATGGGAACTAGTGGCCAATTTAATGCTTAAGTCCCAAACAAAAAATCACCTTGGGACTTGGGCACTCATGCCCAAGTCCACCCTGATTGGTCAGGGTAAATTTTAATGTATGTCAGCCTTGGACTCTTAAATGGTTCCCTCTTTTTCAGCCCTTTAATTTAATTTGTGAATGTTTAATGGGACATCATATATAACCAAGTGTTTGAATTCATTTGTAACCTAGATGGATATTGTGAACTTATGATATTTGAACAAAGAACATTCAAGGCATTCATTGTGTTATTGTTACAAATTTGTGTGTTTGTTGCAGATTTGGAATCATCATCCATCTCCTTATGAGTTGAAGAAACTTCATCCTAAGGACTTCACCTTTGAGGTGACAACATCATTGTGTTTGAATCATTTCATTGTCATTTGGATTATCTTTAGCCACTATCTTGCAACGACATGCTCTCTTTAACAATAGTGTTGGGAAGCTTAAGTGCTATCCTAGGATTTCACTAAGTTAAGTCCCTAAACACCACAACCCCCAAACCCCTTTTCTTCTTGTGTGCATCTTATCGGTGCAAGAATAGAAGAAGTCAAGATATAGGGAGGTTTATTAAGAGATAAAGATTCAAGCTCTGAAAATAGAGTTTGGAAATTCACTTGTAGCAGACTTGGGCACTATCCCCATTGTCAACATCTAAAATACACCCTAAATTCAACATCAGAGGATTGTTTATGACATTTTTCTAGTTTTGAGCTTTCAGATATCCAGACTTTTTGGACTCAGGCACTAGCCCTAGAGTCTTCCAACATTTTAGCTTCTGAGGGATAGTTTGGACATCTAATTGATCACACTGGTAATTTTAGATCTTAATTTTTTATTGTTGTTTCTCTGTTATGAGATGATTATCCAAATTCTAGGGTTTAGTGCATTGATAGGCCTAGGGTTTGATAAAAGGATTGGTTGAATCACATCTTTCCTTGACAAACAAGAGCACAAAATCTATAGTTGATTCGTCTTGCATCTTGAAGTGACTTAGTTTGTTTTTTTTGTTGAATGTTGTAGTGAAAGGAGGATTTGATCTAGTGTACTTACATGCTTGTATCCATCTCTCTTTTTACATATAATATTTTGGTGAATCTGTAACATTGAGCATTTGCATCTTACTTAGTTTTGAAATCAGATTTGTATTACTTCATATCATACTTGTCATCCTACATTGAAACATCTTGCATATAGTTTGAAAAAATTGAAAAAAATAAGATTCTAGGCTTGCATAAGCGCATAGTTTTGCATTATTTCATTCCATGTCATTGGCAACATTTGATTTTCTGATTTTCACATCATATATCAAAATAATTACATCAATTAATCATTTCATGATGTCACATCTTTCATTGGCATATCTCATTTATTAAGGTTTTGTTAAAAACATGCATTTTTCATATAACCTAGTCATTTGCAAAGCTAGGGTTTGTAGTCAAAATCTTATTTCAGATTTTACTACTATCATAAATATTTAAAATCAGATCTTCCACTGATTTCTTTGCATATTCATTCAAAAAAATTGTATAATTTTTGAAAAAGTGCAAAATTATCATACCTTTGCAATTACAGAACGTGTATTTCAACATAAGAGAATAAGCATCTTTTTCACATATTTTGCATTAAATCAAAAAATTATCAATATCACCTCTTGTGTAGAACTTCTAACATTAAATTCACTTGGTTTGTAGTGACACTAGTGTGTTTTTGTTCTTTGTAAAAAGCTTCAAGAACATGATTTCCTCAAACTAGTGTTGTGGTGTACAAAAGCCTCTCATATTGATAAATGAATAGATTTTTTTATACATTGATGTTCCATGACATTTCGTTATGGCACCTTCTAATTGTTCCTATTTAGTATCCTTGCATACATATATCAAATATTTTGGAAGTTTTTACAAATTTGTTAATATGCCTCCTTATGTTTAGACTCGTATACAATCCATGTATGATAAGGATATCTTTAAATGTTCTTCATTTGAAATCCTTGATTATATATCTGATTTAAGTAACTTCGTAATTCTTACAAATGAATATCCTTTGATACTAAAGGAATTTACTAATTGCATCTCCATGAATTGTCATGAGAAAGATGATGGTGATAATTCTCCTCTTACTTCTACTACAAGTCATAACGGTAACCTAGCCTCGCCTAGTTCACCTTATGCTTTGGATGCCTCTCCCAAAGTTGTTCCCATGTGTGAGGACATTTTAGAGAAAGAGCATGAAATCATTGATATATTCCTTAACATCACCTAACCTTCTCTTCATTCCAATGCTCTCCTTTCAAAAGATGAAGCATCGCTACATGACGAAAGGTCTCTCACATAAAATCCTTTAGGGATGGATGCTAAGATTAATCAAAGTAAACATAATGTTAACTCAATCATCACTAATAGACTTATTCCACCTATTAAGGGGATTGTGGATAAGTGTACTAATGTTCCTAAACTCATTGTGCATGGGTCAGCCAATGCGCCTCCTCGTTTCAAACCAGTGATTACAGTTCAAGGTGCTCCAACACCGCCTAGACCCCTAGGCTACATTCTCAATTGTGGAAAACATATTACTCAAGAAAATCAAATCTATAAAAATGTGTTACAACAACCTTATCATAATGTAGTTGCTCACACATACAATACACAAAATAATAAAAAAAGGAAACGATAATCAAACATTTTGATCACTTTACCAACTTCTCAACATATGCTTCCTCAACCACCTCATCTCACTCATAAAGGTGGTCAAGATTACGATCCTATTGTTGATTATCTTAGCAAATGATATTGATGTGTTTTTGGGAACAGTTGGTGATTGTGGTACATGTCACTTTGGGGCATGGGCTTTGTGAGAGCTCTTGTTCCCTTGCTTTTTTTTACTCTACCTTAATGTGCTTGATACCAGAAAGAGAGATCAACCACCTTAAGGTGGGACATCTATAATGGTATATGTCCAATTACTTTGTACATTGACAAAGCATGTTTGAAAGCCCTCATCACAAGGTGGGATGGTGTATCTCTTGATCTAGTGCATATCCTTCTAAAAGAAAAAATCCCTCATCACAAGGCAGGATGGCCTATCTCTTGAGCTAGTGCACATCCTTTTATACAAAGCCCTCATCGTGAGGCAAGATGGCATATCTCTTAATCTAGTTCACATCCATTTATACAAAGCTCTCATCATGAGGTGGGATGGTGTATTTCTTGAGCTAGTGTATATCCTTTTATACAAAGTCCTCATCGTGAGGCAAGGTTGGATCTTGAGTCATTCACCTTTAAGCATGTCTTTGGTGGTTGTGGTAGCATAGCTCAATCATTACGTGTGTTTGACACATTTTAGAGAGTGGAGTGCAGTGATGAGCTCCTTCTTATCACCCATGTTTGTCGTGTATAAGATGTGTGGTGTCTCAATAACATGCTATATGGGACTCATGTATTCCATGTGTCTTCCATGTGTTTTACACGTATTCCTTGCATGTCATGTGTGTTTGTTGTGTGGTCTAAAGTTGTGTGGTGATGAGTCCCTCTGAGCATTGTATGTGTTTTACATGTCTTCACATGTGTGTTTTGTTTACTTCAGTTAGCATTATATATAGATATGTAATTACTTAATCATTTCTTCTCTTCTTTGTGTCTTGCATGACTGTGTCGATGTCTTTTCCATGTATTGCATGCTTTCACTATCTTCTCTATGTATTGTTGTTTTCTTACTATATTCACTATGTCTTATGTGACTGTTAACTATTTTCTTATGTTTTCCCAAGTTTGGGGGCTAGAAATAGTCCTTCAAGCTTGGGGTGTGTATGCATTCTAGTGTTTGATGTGTTTTGGATATGCTTTGATCATACTTTAATGCATGTGTTGTATCATCAGATCACTTAGACATTAAAGTGGGGGCAAAATGTTATGCAGTAAAATGTGGAAACATGCCTTTTTGCTTCCTAGTTTAGCTCCTAGGCCCCTATGTTTACACTTCACAAGCAAATTATTCACCTTGATGAGAAATCCTCTAAAACCCATGTCAAATGGGAACTAGGGGACCATTTAATGCTTATGTTCTAACCAAAAGAGCACCTTTAGACTAGGGTACTCGTGCCCAAGTACACCCTAATTGGTTGGGGTAAAATTTCATGTATGTCAGCCTAGGACTCTTAAATGGGTCCCTCTTTGTCAACCCTTTCATTTAATTTGTGAATGTTCAATGGGATAGCATATATAAGCAAGTTTTTGAATTCATTTGTAACCTAGATGGATATTGTAAAATTATGATATTGGAACAAAGAGCATTTAAGGCATTCATTGTGTTATTGTTGTAGATTAGTAATCATCATCCATCTCCTTATGAGTTAAAGAAGCTTCATCCTAAGGACTTCAACTCCGAGGTGACACCATAATTCTATTTGGATCATTTAATTATCATTTGGATTATCTTTAGCCTTTGTCCTATAAGGACATACTCTCTCTCTAACAACAGTGTTGGGAAGCTTGAGTACTATCCCAAGATTTGACTGAGGCAAGTCCCAAAGCACCAGAACACCCAATACCCTTTTCTTCTTGTGTGTAGGTTACATGTGTGGGAATAGAAGAAGTGAAGGTATATGGAGGTTTCTTAAGGGATAAAGATTCAATATATGAAAATAAAGTTCATAAATTCCCCTATAGCAGACTTGGGTGCTATCCCCAGTGTCCAACAGCTAAAACAAACCCTAAATTCATCATCGAAGAATCATTTATTAAATTTTTCTAGTTTTGAGCTTTTAGATATGGAGACTTTTTGGACTTGGGTGCTAGCCATAGACTCTTTTGACATTTAGCTTTTGAGGGACAGGTTTGGACATCTCACTGATCACCCTGGTACTTTTAGATCCTAATTGTTGTCATTGGTGATTCTCTGTTATGAGATGATTGTCCAAATTCTAGGGTTTAGTTCATTGATAGGACTAGGGTTTGATAAAAGGCTTGGTTGAATCACATCTTTCCTTGACAAAAAAGAGCACAAAATTAGTAGCTGAGTCCTCTTGCATCTTGAAGTGACTTAGCTCAGTTTTGTCCTTGAATGTTGTAGTGAAAGGAGGGTTTGATCTAATGTACTTACATGCTTGCATCCATCTCTCTTTTTACATATAACACAAAGTATAATGCATTTAAAATCTCTGAATGTGTCCTCAAAATTGCATGACCAAATATTAACTTCTAAAGGAATGTGGAGCATTCCAAATAGACTTCATCATTACTTTACTCTACCATAGCACAGACCGGAACTCTGTCTCTTGTAACTTCCACTGCGGAGAAGAAAATGATCTGAAGATTTGGGTTTAGCACCTTTGTAGCATAGTTAACTTAACTTCTGAACTGCATGACCATATTTTCAAATGTGGAGGAATGTGGAGCATTTTACTAATCAATCTTCCAGGAAGCTTCCTACAACAGTAACCTTTACCAACGTCCAAAGACTAGATTCTTCTTGTATCAACACATACATCCTTGAGAATGATAGGAAGGATCATACAACATGTTATAGGTCATCATCAACATCTTCTCAACCTCACCATAGCTTCTAATACCCATCTTAATATATCACCATTCATCTTAATGCTTCTAATTCCCATCTTAATATATCATCATGAAATCATCTCTGCTAACCACAAACATGCTCAATTCAACTTTTCTTGACACTAATCAAGGCATGACATCCAACCATAAACACCAACAACCAGCCATGAACATCAGCAACCATTAATGGCACACCATCAACATAGTATATCATCATCATAAGAATTCAATCATAGTGTTGACATAAAAGACAAACACGCAACCACATCAGTGACAACCTTATCTAACATATGTGTAGTGCTCACTAGTGTTGACATCAATGACAACCTTAGATAACATATGTGCAACAATAAAACAACATGTTCTTACTCCTTGTACCTTTGTGCTAACAAGGATGACAAGGGAGAACAAAACATCACAATATGGCAATAACAATGCATATAAACATAACATAAATGAGAAGGGACCACTCTTGCGAGTCCACCTATAACAAATTATCCTCCCCCAACTTGATTATAAAAATAGATGTTGGAAAAGGTGCTCTAGGGACAACATCAAGCATGGTGAAGAGTGCTAGAGCCAAACCTTGTTTGAAGTTGTTGAATTTTGTCACCAAAGACTTGACATTCCTCAGTGGAATGACCAAGTGCTTAAATATATGCACAATAATGAGGTAATGAAACATTATTTTGTTTTATCTTTTTGTGTTTAGGAGTAGGAAGAGTGATTAAGTAGTGTTTGAGTAGACTCAACAACATACACACTTTTTGATATAGAAAAGAAGATATAGGGGGACTAGGAAGCAATTCTTTTTGTTGTGAACATGGTGGAGAGAATGTAGGAGAAGGTCAGGAACCTAAACCCACTTTAGACAAGTACGGTGTTGGTTCCATAGGTTCCTCAATTCCTTGTTCTTTACATCCTGACCCATTTCCATTGTATCCTTGTTTTAAAATAATTTTGAATCCACACCCATAACACTACTCCAAGTCTAAAGGAAGAGGAGAGGTCATATGACTATCTTTGTTGAAATTGTTGCATATATTTTACCTAAGGTTGTCACTGATTTGGTTGTCATTGATGTCAACACTCAGTTTGGGTTGTCATTAATGCTTATGTTGATGGTGTGGTAAACGTGATGTTGCTAATGTTCATGGTTGGATGTCATGTCTTGTTTTAATGTCAATTAAAGTAGTGTTGAGTATGTTTGTTGTTAGCAAGGATGATATCATGATGATATATTAAGATAAGAGTTAGAAGCATTAAGATGAGGATTAGAAGTAATTCTTATGTTGGGGAGATGTTTTTGATGGTGTACAGTATGGTGTATGCTCTATCCTATTGTTCCTAAGGAATTATTTGTTGCTACAAGGAGGCTCTAGTCTCCAGATGTTGGTGAAGGTTTTTGTTACAAGAAGTTGCCTTGAAGATAGATTGGGAGAATGCTTTGCATTCCTCTGCCTTTGAAGATATGGTATTGCAGTTTGGGATTCAATGTCTATTTTTGTGGATGTTGTACTCTTATCTTTTCAAGTCACCAGTGTTGTCGTGGTAGTCTGTGGTAATTACTGTGGCTTGGTATTTTCGTTATTTGTTAGGATTGGTCTAGAAAATGCTCTGCATTTCTCTACATTTTTGTTTCTATTCCTACAGCTTGGTGGACATGCTCTTAGTGCTTGTATTGTGTCTCAGTTCATCTTTCATGTGATGAAGGTTACCCCAAGTTGATTTGTAAATGTTATATCTCATGACTGGGTCTTTTGGGCTTCTTGGATGAAGTGTTCTATCTCTATTTTGTTTGCGCTAGCTATTTTTTGTATGCCATTAAGAAACATGTATATGGAAGTAAGCTTGGACATTCATGGAACATCTCTTTGTGGTTCATACATCAATGGTATATCTCTTTGAGGTTGCATATTGTTTTGAGTTGGTTTTCTCAAAACTTGTGGATATTTGGCTAGCAGGGCTTGTTCTCTTGTTTACGCTATGTTTTTGGGGGTTTGCACCAACAATTGATGTTGTGTTAAGATGTGTTTTGGTCTTGCCCTATCCTTTTGAGAGCCACATTGAGTAAATTTAGTTGGAAGATGTGTTTCTTGACCAACTGGTAAAGTGCTAAATGTTTCTATTGAATGCACAAGACAACTGAGAGGGGAGTGAATCAGTTGTAACTTAAAACTCCACAACCCTCACACACATTTAGATCCACATTCATTTAGTTAATCCATTAAAATTTTAAGATGATGAAGCATGAAAGCAAATAACAGAAACTAAATCAAATCAACATCAAACATAGCAGAACACTAGATTTGTCAAAATTACGGCAGACAATTGAGAATGGGGCGTGAATCAGTTGTCACAAAACTTTTATCTTTTGTTGCAATTAATCTTATTTACCACTTATTAATAGATTAATGATATAACCATGAAAGCATGAATGAAAAACACGTGAGCAGAGAAATAATCAACACACATAACACTAGGATTTTTACATGGAAACTTGGTTAAGGGAAAAACCATGATGGGGGTTAACCCACAAGATTTATTCTCTATTAAAAGAATAAAAGAATGGGAAGGCACTTGCCTTCTAGAGCATTACCTAGAGCTCATTTCTCAAAGGAGGCTCACTACCTACAAGAACATTCACAATGTTAACACTGAAAGGTTGAATTGAGAAATATCTTCTTCATGCAAGATTCAGTTCCATTGAAGCACACACCTCTGCTCTACCCCCTAATCACTTCCTTGCTACATCTGCATCTTCACTAACAACAACACATTTCCATGACTTCACAACACTTATTTATACATGAGATTGACTTTGGAATGAACATCAAAGTCGACCTTGCAATCATTTATCTGGAACATTCTCCAAGATAGCCATTACAAGCAATTATAATCACAATACTTAAAATGCTACATGAGAATCTTTATACTATTAGCCAAACATAGATGGGACTCAAATCTTCCTCGATCAACATGCCACACTCCATAAAACTCTTCTTAGATCATCCACAACATGCACCATGTATCCGGTCAGCCAAGACTGGAAAGAACAACAACACTAAAGGAGAAATCTTCAACCATGAGCTCAATTCTCAATGCGGACCACCAAAACAATAGGTACATGAGCTAAAGACCACCAAAATCACAATGAAATCAATAAGAACAACTGCATCACCTCAAATCATCAAAAGCACTTGCATCTTCATCCTAGAACTTAAGAACACGAACTATCATGACTTTTGCACTAGAAAGATTGTTTCTTGACTTCCAAACCATGAACCACTTGAGTTGAGGAAATGCACCAACATCCAAAACATACCTCTAGATCTATAGACCATAATATCCCAATGCGCAGCAATCCAAACCAAATTCTTGCCATTTTGTCACCTCTGAACAACTATAAAAAATGGTTCTACTCAGATGGCCATAACTTCACAAATACTTCATGCGGACCTCTCAAATCTTAATTGGAGCAAATTTAGGCAATCCTCTAAAAACCCTTTAATCTGCAGACTCTGATCATCATCTCAGTATGAATGAAGATCAATCTACTTCACTGAACTACATTGTCTTCACTGTCTCTAATAGAGAGATATGTAACTCACCTGTTTCTTCTGGAGAGGCCAATTTTCTTAATATCCTTAACATACAAGTCTTCTGAACAAGTGAAAGAATAAGATATAGTTGACACTAATGACAACAAGGATATTTTGACATCAATGACGACACCAATTAGGCACATATTTGCAACAATCTCCCCCTTTGTCATTGATGGCAACATATGATGTGAAAAAGTATTTCAACCATCAAGACAAGAACTTCTCCTCCTTTCTCTTATCACACCTGCAAGCAATTTCTTCACTACTCCCCCTTTCACCAACAACTACTCACTTTCATCAAAGTTTTTCACATGACTTCTCTTGCCCTTTGACATCAATGGCAAAGGGCACATATTTGCAATCATCTCTCACCCTTTTATTTCTTAGATAAGACCAAACTAAACTCAGAATATGCTAACTACTCCCCCTAAGTAGTATCCCCTTAACACCAATCTGGATCATAAGATATGACTGTGAGTTCCACTAGACTGATACACACTAGTGCACATTAGTTCTGAATAAGAGGGGTAATCACCCCTAGCTTCTCTCTGAGATACTCAAAAGTGTCCTTAGGTAGAGGCTTAGTGAAGATATCCAAAATCTAATCCTTTGAAGGAACAAACTCCAATCTAACTTCATTCTCATTGACCTTCTCTCTCAAAAAGTGAAATTTGATGGAAATGTGCTTTGTCATTGAATGCAACACTAGATTCTTTGAAATGTTTATTGCACTTGAATTATCACAGAAGATTGTAATAGGCTCTTCAAACACAATTTTGATATCCTTCAACATTTGCTTCATCCAAAAAACTTGAGTACAATTGTTTGCTACTGCTATATACTCTACCTCTATAGTAGATAGAGATATTGCCTCCTACTTTTTGCTGAAATAGGAAACCAATCTCTTCCCCAAGAAAAATGCACCACCACTAGTACTTTTCCTGTCATCCACATCTCTTGCCCGATCAACATCTATATATGCATAAAGAGTGAAACCATCATCCTTAGGATACCATAAGCTATAATCATATGTTCCCTTTAGATATCTAAAAATTCTTTTGACTACTACAACATGAGATTATCTAAAATTAGTTTGAAATCTAGCAACAAGGCCAATTGCATTCATAATATCAGGTCTGGTATGAGTCAGATAAAGTAGTCCTCCAATCATTGATCTATACCTTTTTTGATCTGCCTTAGGGGAATCATCATCTTTACTCAATTTGCATCCAGTTATCATAGGAGTGCTCATTGGTTTTGAATCCTCCATTCCAAACTTTTTCAACAACTCTTTTACATACTTGGACTAAGATATGAAGATGCTCTTATCTGACTGAATGATTTCCAGACCAAAGAAGAAATTCATTTCACCAAGCATGGACATCTTAAATTTACTTTGCATTTGATCAACAAATTTATTAGACATGCTCTCATTTCCACCAAAGATGATATCATCAACAAATATCTCAACAATCAAGATGTACTCATGATCAATCTTGAAATAAAGATTATTGTCAGCTGTGCCTTTGCTAAAACCTAATTTTAGTAGATACTTATCTAATCTTGCATACTAGGCTCTTGGGGCTTGTTTAATTCCATACAATGCTTTCTTCAACCTACAGATCATAACTCCTTGATTAGAGAATTGGAATCCTTCAGGTTGCTCAATGTAGACTTCTTCTTCCAAATCTCCATTTAGGAATGTTGACTTGACATCCATCTGGTAAACTTTGAAATCTTTGTAAGCAACAAAGGCAAGAAATAATCTGACTACTTCAATTCTTACCACCAGAGCAAAATTTTCCTCAAAATCAATTCTCCTTACCTAAGAATATCCTTTGCACACCAATCTTGCTTTGTTTCTCACAACTTCACCATTTTCATTCAATTTATTCTTGAAGACCCATTTAGTTCCAATTACATTTTTTTTTCAAGTCTAGGAACAAGATCCCAAGTATGATTCTTTTCAATTTGCATTAATTCTTCTTCCATTGCTTTTACCCAACTTTCATCATTACAAGCTTCATTCACTGATTTTGGTTCAATCTTTGAAATCAAACAATACTCCTCTTATTCTCCAACAATTTTTCTTCTAGTTTGAATACCTTTATTTTTGTTTCCTATTATCTGATCTTCAGAATGATTCAACCTTACATACCTAGGAGTTTTAGGATTTTCTTGAACTTCTAATTCGTGAACTTGTTCCTCAACATTTGCACTAGTTTCTTGAGTCACTGGATTCTCCAGAGCAATCTAAATATGATTTCGAGGAATTTCATTTTGATCATCTGATTCATATCCACAAAACTTGGAAGGTCACTCCTTGCTTTCATCAACCTTGACATTAGCACATTCAACAATCTTTTTCAATCTCTTGTTAAAGCATCAGTATGCCTTGCTTTGGTTAGAATAACCCAGAAATATTACTTCATCACAACTTGCATCAAACTTGCCTAGATCTTCATCTCTTTTGATATAGAATTTACTACCGAAAAATCTGAAATATTTCATAGTAGGAGCATTACCAAACCACAGTTCATAAGGAGTTTTACTAGTATTGCCTTTGATCTACACCCGGTTAAGAGTGTAGACAGGAGTACTCACAACCTCTCTCCAATAGACATGTGGAACATTTTCTTCCATCATCATGGTTCTAGCAGTTTGGTTCTTCCTTTCCACAACTCCATTCTACTATGGAGTCCTATGAGTAGATAATTGTCTTTTTATTCCATGCTTTTCACAAAATGCATTAAACTCATTGGTGGTAAAATCTCCACCTTTATCAGATCTCAGACACTTTATCTTCACACCAATCTCATTCTCCACCCTAGCCTTGAACACCTTGAATCTGTCAAGAGCCTCTAATTTATCTCTCAAGAAAGTGACCCACATCATCTGGGAGTAATCATCAATTAGTAACATAAAGTATCTATCTCCTTGCAAACTCCTAACGCTAGCAAGACCACACAAATCAGTGTGTACAAGTTCCAACAATCCACTTGAAAATTGTTCTTTACTTTTGAAAGTAGTTCTGCTTTGTTTTCCCAAATGACATTCCTTACACATGCTATTAGCAGGTTTTACATGATTTGGAAGATCTCTTATAGCCTGAGTAGTACTTATCTTGACAATAATGTCAAAGTTTACATGACACATTCTCCTATGCCATAACCAAATCTGATCAATCTAAGAAATTAAACAACTTTTACCAGTACCACTTAAATGAAAGATATTACGTCTAATCTGTGTACCAGATGCAATCTTAGTTTTGACCAAAATTCTACATTTTCCATCCTTGAATCAGAGATCATACCCTTTGTCAACCAATTGTCCAACACTGAGAAGATTATGCTTTAAGCCTTCTACATACAAAACATCATTAGTGTTATTATTATCATCAAGAGAGATGGATTCTACCAGCTGAATTGTCCCCAAACTTCACAATTCCACCTTCATAACTTTCCATACTTACAAACAAGTACTCTTATCACATGTCATATGATGAGAACATCCACTATCAATCACCCATTTATCCTTTTCTTCAACCTGAGTACCCAAGGCACTTTCCACATTCAAATAGCTAGTAGATTTATTAGGCACTAGATTTTCTTCTTTGATAGCAATGAACACCCATTCATTTCTAGATGTATTTCCTTTATCAGATTCATCATCTACAACTCCTTTATCAGTAGCTTCTTGGACATAGTAGCATTTGTTATGAAACCTAGGTCTATTAGGACTTGGTTTCAAAACACTCTCTAGACATCTTGAAGCAAAATGACCAATTTTATTGTAAGAAAAACATTTGAAAGGCAACTTTCCTTCATACTTACAAGATCCTCTTAATAATCTTTTGGCAAAAAGGGCTTCAAGTTCTTCAAGCTCTATTTCATCTTCTTCAAGTTCCTTCCTTGCCTTCTCATAACTAGTTAGTCTTCTTGAAGAGCTTTCCCCTGGATCAAATCTTTGCTTCTAGGAAATACTGGCCTTAAATGCATTTTCTAATTTAGGAAGGGAATCACCAAACTCATTTCAAATGCTGAAATCTTGCCAACCAACTGATCCCTTGTAACAGTTGTCATAGTCCTGATCTCCTCAATAGTAGCAACTCTATGCTTTTATGAAGAAGGTAAGGATCTAAGTACCTTGCCAACAATCTCTGATTCTTCCAATTTTCCACTAGGACACCTGATACTACACACAAGTTCATTCACCTTCTACATGTAGGAAGTGGTGTTCTCATCTTCGCACATCCTCAAACTTTTGAATCTACCCTTCAAGCTCTGTAACTTAGCACATTTGACATATGCATCACCTTCATATAGAGTTTCCAACTTCTTCTACATTTCATGAGCAGTTTTCAATTCCTAGACATTTGTCATTTCTATATAAGTTAGGGTACTCAATAATGCTTCTTTAGCCTAAATGTTGTTTCCAGCATCTTTGATTTCATCTAGAGTTCAAGGACCTTTCTCCAGAGGCTTATACTTATCCTTAGTTATCAACCAATAAGGATCACCCATACATTACAAATGACACTCCATCTGATTCTTCTAAAGAGGGTAGTTTGTTTTGTCAAATCTCAGATTGTCCTTCTTGTATGTCAACATCTTGGATCTCCTCAAGGGGTTAAGCTTCTTTTAGAGGAACTGGCTCTGATATCTATTGTTGAAATTAGGGTAGACAACTAAGAGGGGGGGTAAATCAGTTGTCACAAAGATTTTATCTTTTTCTACAATTAGTCTTCTTTACCACTTATTAACAAATTAATGATATAACCATGGAAGCGTGAATCAACAACACATGGGAAGAAACATAGCCAACACACATAACACTAGGATTTTTACATGGAAACCCAGTTAAGGGAAAAACCACGATGGGGGTTAACACACAAGATTTTTTCTCTGTTATAAGAATAGAAAATTGGGAAGGCACTTTCCTTCAGGTACACTGCCCAGAGTTCACTACTCAAAAGAGGCACACTACCTACAAGAACATTCACAATGTTAACACTAAAAGGTTGAATTGAGAAACAACATCTTCTTCATGCAATATTCAGTTCCATTGAAGCACACAACACCTCTACTCTGCCCCCTACTCACTTCCTCACTACATCCACATCTTTGCTAACAAAAACACATTCCATGACTTCACAACACTTATTTATACATGACATTGACTTTGGAATGAAAATCAAAGTTAGCCTTATAATCATCTATCTAGAACATTCTCCAAGATAGGAATTACAAGCAATTACAATCACGAGATTTAAAATTCTAAATGGGAATCTTTATACTATTAGCCAAACATAGCTAGGACTCAAATCTTCCTCAATCAACACACCACACTCCATAGAACTCTTCTTAGATCGTCTGCAACATGCACCAAGCATTCGGTCAGCTAAGACTGGAAAGAACAACAACACTCAAGGAGAAATCTTCAACCACGAGCTTAATTCTTAATGTGAACCACCAACATAATAGGCACATGATCTAGAGACCACTAAAAGCACAATGAAATCAATAAGAAAAACTGCATCACCTCAAATCACCAAAAACACTTGCATCTTCATCTGAGAACTTAAAAACACCAACTGTCATGACTGTTACACCAGAAAGATTGCTTGTTGACCTCCAAACCATGAACCAATTGAGTTGAGGATATGCACTAACATCCCAAACATACCTCTAGATCCTAAGACTGTAATATCCCAATGCAGAGCAATCCAAACCAAATTCCTACCACTTTGTCACCTTTGAACAACTACAAAACCCAGTTCTACTCAAATGGCCATAACTTCACAAATACTTCATGTGGACCTCTCAAATTTTAACTAGAGCAACTTCAGGCAATCCTCTACAAACTCTTTAATCTGCAGACTCTGATCATCATCTCACTAGGAATGTGGAGCAATCTACTTCACTAAACTACACTGTCTTCACTGTCTCTAATAGAGAGATATGTAACTCACTTGTTTCTTCTGGAGAGGCTAATTTTCTCAATATCCTCAACATACAAGTCTTCTAAACAAGTGAAAGAATAACATACAGCTGACACTAATAACAACAAGGATATGTTAACATTAACAACAACACTAATTAGGCACATATTTACAACAAGATTTACATGGAAAACCCAAGAAGAGGAAAACAGCGGTGAGAATTAGCTCACAATATAAAGTAATAGCATTACCAATTTATACAATAGGGCTCACTTCTAGAAGGCTCTCTACTAGATGGCCCACTACCCAAGAGAAAGAAAGGCTCACTACCAAAGGCTCATTGGGCCAAAATAGAGAAGAAGATAGCGAAGATTGTTAAAAGGAGAAAACTATCTCAATGCAACAGATAAGTCTATCACAACACCATCATCACCTCCATAGTCTCACTGAGGAATTGTAGACACTTTGTACTCACTGCATCCAGTAATCTAACACATGAAAGCTGACACTGCATTGCACAAATTCACACTCTATAACTTTGTAATTCACATCTCATACACCACACACTTCTCAATCATTATCGTTCAACAACTTAACACTTATTTATACTATCCTCAACCTTGAAAACATTCTCCAAGGTCATCCAAATGCCTTAATCATTTCAACTTTGAATTAGTCAGCACCAAAACATTCCTATAGTGTAAAGGAATGAAGACAGACCACAACACACTTTAGCTTGGACCTAAATCCACTCATACATGCCACTCCACATGCTTCCACAATCATCAAAACAACTCTGTAATTAGTGTAAGCACCCAAGGTCGGCCAAAGTTGTGTTAACACAATAAACATTTAGGTACACACTTCATCAAAGCCAAATACTACTTGTAGACCATACACCAAGCTTGAGCACCATATAGAATATTCCATAGTCATCCTAAGACATCCTAATATCCAACAAATTTCTCTACAATAACTTTCACCTATCGAACAAACTTACCCTATTTACCCAACATACTCAACCATATTTGTTATGTACCATAACTCAAGAAATCAACTTGTAGAGCATGAAACCACTAACAACTTCAACTAAAGGTATATATGAACCTTATAAACACACTTCCAAAAATGCAAAACCATAAACCACTATGTGGAGAAATGCAAAGCAAAAACCTTTCTCCTAGATACTTCAGCAAAACACAATTCACACACTGGTGTACACACCTTCCTCTACACAATGATCTACTATGCCAAATTCTAAATGAAGCACCTCTAAACACCTCTGAAAAACATATCCAAATTGTATGAGTTGATCTTCAACATAGTAGAAATGTGGAGCAAAATAAGAACACCACTCAGAACATCTTTACAACACACTATTTCCTTTATCATTCAAATTTTCTCAAAAGCACTTCGAAGCCAAGAAATAGAACCATATCGGCAACATGTTTGCCACTTCCTCATTATTAGAGACAACATTAGCTCAATACAAACTACTCACACTCTTTCTCAACTCTTGTTCAAATAGTTGACACCAATGACAACACGAACTTGTTGACATTAATGAAAACACTAACTACACATACTTTCTGCTCACTGCATCCAGTAATCTAACACATGAGAGCTTGCACTGCATTGTATAAATTCACACTCTATAACTCTATAATTCACATCTCATACACCACACTCTTCTCACTCATTACCCTTCAATATCTGAACACTTATTTAGACTATCCTCAACCTTGGAAACATTCTCTAAGGTTAGCCAAACACCTTAACCATATAAAATTTAAATTAGGTCAACATCAAAACATTCCCATGGTGGAAAGGAATGAAGTTAGACCACAACCATACTTAAATGCACTCTTACATACCACTCCATACTTCCACAACCATTAAAACAACTCTGTAATTAGTGTAAATACCCAAGGTTGACCAATCCTGTCTTAACACAATAAACTTTTAAGTACACACTTCCTCAAAGACAAATACTACTTGAAGACCATACACCAAGCTTGAACACCATCTAGAATATTCCATAATCATCCAAAAACATCCTAAAATCCAACAAATTCCTCTACAACAACTTTCACCTATCGAACAAACTTACCATGTTTACCCAACATACTCAAACATCTCTATTATGGTACTGTAACTCAATAAATCAACTTGTTGAGCACCAAACCACAAACAACTTCAACTAAATGTATATATGAACCTTACAAACACACTTCTAGAGCTGAAAAACCTGAAACCACTCTATGGAGAAATGTGGAGCAAAACCCTTTCTCTCAGACACTTCAGCAAAACACAGTTCACACACTAGTGAACACACCTTCCTCTATACAATGATCCACTATGCCAATTTCTAAATAAAGAACCTCTAAACACCACCAACCAACATATCCAACTTGCATGAGAAGAACATCAACATAGTAAAAATGTAGAGGAAAATTAGAACACCACTCAAAAAATCTTTAGGACACACTATCTCCTTTATCATTCAATTTTTTTCAAAAGCACTTGGAAGCCAATCAATAGAACCATATCAGCAACATATTCAGCACTTCCTCATTATCAAAGACAACATTAACTCAATACCAACTACTCACACTCTTTCTCAACTCTTGCTCGAATAGTTGACACCAATGACAACATAGACTTGTTGACATCAATGACAACACTAACTACACATACTTGCAAAAGTTTTTTCTACTTGTTTCCTTGTTTTTGACTTGGGATACTATGTACCACCATGTTTGTTGTTTGGGATAATATTGGAAGGTGTAATAAGTTGTTTTTGGTCCTCTCTACCTTTTGGATAGGACCACATTCACTGCATTTGTGTTTTGTGGCTGACTGGTTGAGATCATTGTTTGTCTCCTATTCTGGCACACCTAATTGGTGTTTTGTGATATTGTGGAAGATATAAATGGAACAAATAATTAGTTACAAAGTGTGAGAGTGTGAGATGTGTGTGGAATAATGCAGTAAGGAATGTGAGCCATGAAAGATATAGATCAGATGCACCTCAATGCCTCAGTCAACAGAGTGTATTATTGTCATATGTTGTAAATTCAAAGTTTCATGTATCCCACTCTGAGATAGTGAGTCTCATTAGGTCCTTGTATCTTTCCCTAAGGTTGTACACCTTAGCCTACAAGTTCTTTGTATCTTTCTCTAAGGTTGTGCACCTTAGCTTGCAAGTCCTTCAGGGAGTAGTTTGCTTCCTGAGGTAGTGAGCCTTAAAACAAATTGTAAGCTTGTTCATATATATAGTGAGATTTCTCACCGTGGTTTTTCCCTACTTGGGTTTTCCATGTATATTTGGTGTTATCTTGTGCATGTGTGTTCATTGCTTTATCTTTCATTATTTCTCATATGTTTAAGGATTGTTGATTTTGTTAGAAGACTAAATTGGCATTGTGCTGAGGGTTGAAGTTTTTGAAGATACTAATTCACCCCTGCCTCTCAGTATCCTTATATGCTCAACAATTGGTATTAGAGCTAGGTTAATCAAAATGAGTTTAACTACTTGAGGAAGGTTCGGGATGACACATGATAGATCTTACAAGGCACCTAAGTTTGATGGAACAAATTACACCTTTTGGAAGCTAAGGATGGAAGGTTATCTATCCTCTCTAGGGTTTGGTGTTTGGCAATCTGTCAAGGAGGTTACACTTCTCATGCTGCTACTCCTATAGATCCAGTTGAGATTAGGTTGTATGAAAACAATGCCAAGGCCAAAAATGCTATCATGACTGGTTAGCTGATTCAAAACATCTTAAGATAATAACTTGTAGTTTTACTATGGTTGTCTAGGAAAAACATAGCAACATTTATGAAGGAGATAATAAAGTAAAGCAAGCCAAGATGCAAATCTTCAAGAGAAAATTTGAGACCTTGAGGATAGAAAAGGATGAAGACATTTCTAGTTATATGCTTTGGGTGGATGAAATAGTTAATGGCATCAAAGGTCTTGGTGGAGAAGTGAAATAAGAGGAGATTGTGAAGAAGGTTCTAAGATCTCTCCCTAAATCTTACAGTCATAAGGTATCTTCTATTGAGGACTCTAAGTTTCTGGATAACTATTTAGTAGATCAATTATTTGGTGTTCTCATAGCCTTTGAAATGAGAGAGTTTGACAAAGATTCTCCAAAGAAGGAAGTAACATTCAAAGTCAGTAAGAAGATAGAAAATGAAACAACTAATCAAGATGGTGACCATGATGAGGTAGACGTAAACTTTGTGAGAAGATTGAAGAAGGGTACTGCCAAATACAGAGGTAAGTTACCTTTCAAGTGATTCAATTGTGGGAGAATTGGTCATTTTGCCTCTACATGTCCTTTTAAAGGATCAAACAATAGCAACAAAAGAGAGAAATTCAAAATAACTCTTTATTCCATGGAGAACAACTATTCTTTAGAAGATGAGGATCACATGATGATTCAAATGATGAAACACTTTTGATAGCTTTGAAAGTTGGTGACAAAAAGAGTGATATTGGAAAATGTAAGAAGTCTGGTACCTTGTAGGCTAACAAAATAATGAAAAGTCTATGGTTGTGTGGACTTCTTTTCATGAAAGATAAGAAGAAAATTCTTGGGTTACTAACAATTGTTGATCTAACCACATTATTGGTGATAAGGGGAAGTTCATTAGCCTTAAGAAGTGGTATGGTGGAGCTGCCAGCTTTGGTGGTGATGAGTCAACACAAATTTATGGAAAGGGTGCTATAACTATTGATGGAAAGAACAAGATTGAGGATATTCTCTATGTCAAAGGAATGAAGCACAATCTCTTTAGTGTTAGTTAGATGTCCAGTAAAGGATACAATCTTACATTTAACACCAAAGGTTGTGAGATTGGGAAGGTAGGATCTAGACGATTAGTTGTAGAAGGTACTAGCACATGGAAATGTCTATCATCTAAAGGAGGCAAATGGAAGAACCTGTTTATTGGGTCAATCTACTAAGTGTTGTCTATGGCACAAGTGGATGGGACACATAAAATTTAACAATATGGTGAAGATCAACTCTACACTTGTGGTGAGAGATATGCGTAAGATAAACAAGCCTACAAATGCATTATGTAAGGAGTATCAAATGGTAAAGCAAATAAGAACAAATTTCAAAAGAAAGGAGTTCTCTTCTATAGTGTCATTATAGTTGATTCACACCAACCTATCTAGACCTACAAGGACAAAGAGTCAACAAGGTGAAAGGTACTTCATGTTTCTTATTATTGATTACTATCAAATGACTTGGGTTACATTTTTAAGAGAAAAATCAAAAGCCTTTGATATGTTTAAGATTTTCAAAGAAAAAGTTGAGAATGAAATGAATGCTAAGATCAAATGCCTAAGATCTGATTAAGGAGGTGAATTTACTTCAAATGAATTTGAAAAGGTTTATGAAGATCATGTTATTAGGAGACAATTGTCTACTCCGAGGACCCCTCAGCAGAATGAGATAGTGGAGAGGAAGAATAGGACTGTGCAAGAGATGGCTAGGGAAATTTTAAAAGATGTAGATCTTCCTAATATGTATTGGGTGGAAGTAGTTCACACTATTGTCTACCTGCTTAGTAGAGTACAATTGAGGGTCAATAGCACTAAGACCCCTTATGATCTACGATATGAGAGAAGTCCCACTATCATATACTTCATGATCTTTGACAACAAATGCTACATCATGAGAGATGAAGAAGACCTTGGAAAGTTTGATTCAAGGTGTGATGAATGGATCTTTATTGGTTACTCAACTAGAAGCAAGGCCTATAGATGCTACAACAAGAGATTGGGAAAGATGATTGAAAGCACAAATGTTAAGGTAGATGAAGATTTCCGTTAGATCTCACAAGAACCAGAGGTTTTCAGATCTGATATACCTCCCTACATCAAAGAAGGAGAAGAAGAAGAGGAGAAAGAAGAGAAGGAACAAGAATGAGAAAAGACCCCTAAGACTCTAGCAAAGTATGTTTAGAGGAACCATTCAATAGATCAGATCATTGGGGATAGGAATGAAGGTGTGCAGACCAGGAGAAGGCTTGTAAAACTAAGTGAGCAAGTGAATTTGTGCTTACTATCAAAGGTGGAGCCCAAAACCTTCTCTAATGCTAGAAAAGATGAAGAATGGTTGAATGTAATGGAAGAAGAATTGAATCGGATAGAAAGGAATTAGACATTGGAATTGGTTCCCAAACTAGCTAATAAGAATGTTATAGGAACAAAGTTGGTGTTCCAAAACAAGTTGAATGAGGATGGTAAAGTTGTGAGGACAAAGCAAGATTGGTGTGTAAGGGTTATTCACAAGTTAAAGGTATTGATTTTGAGGAGACCTTTTCTCTGGCAGCTAGAATGTAGGCAATCAGGATGTTTCTTACCTTTGATGCTCACAAGAATTTCAAGGTCTATTAGATGGATGTCAAGTCAGCCTTCTTGAATGGTGATTTAGAGGAAGACATCTACATTGAGAATCCTGATGGTTTCCAACTATCAGAAGATCTAGACATGGTGTGCCAACTCAAGAAAGATTTGTATGGACTCAAGCATGCTCTTCGAGAGCTTCGTATGCTTGGTTGGATAAGTACTTTAGCAAGGTTTCAAGAAAGGTACTGTAGATAGTAATGTTTATATTATGGTATAGGAAGACAAGATTTTGATAGTTGTATATGGTGCTGACATTATCTTTGGTGGAGATGATAATATATCTAAGAGGTTTGCCAAAGAGATGTAGAAAGAGTTTGAGATGTCTATGATTGGTGAGTTGTCTTTCTTCCTTAGGCTCAAAATTGATAAACTAGATGATGGTATCTTTATTTCTTAGGCTATGTATGTCAAAGAGATGTTGAAGAAATTTGGAATGGAGGATTCCAAACTAGTAAGTACTCATATGGGTAATGGTTGTCACTTGAGAAAGCCTGATGAGTAAGGAGTAAGGTTGAAACTCTGATGAACTCCAGCAGGAGTAAAACTGAAACTATGAACTCTGATAAACTATAGAAAAAATGTCTGTCACTTAGTCTAATTAAACTTCTGGTCTTAGACTCATCAAGGACAACACTTGAACACTTTCCTTTGGCACCAATGACAATAATTCAACAATCTTCCCCTTTTTCATTGATGGAAACCAATGGATAATCTATCTTTTATTTCTTCCCTAACTCTTCTGCATGTGATCACCTATCCAATCTCTTTTACACAACATTAAACAACATATTATGCCTCGACAGTGGAAAATGTGACTAAATCTTTGAGAGGAACCTCCAGCAACAATATAATGAAAAAACACAAAATAACAGAAATAGCAGAACACAAAAGGAATTTATTGATTACATGTGACTTCGAGGGGCAACCTCCTTTGAGCAAGCTCAATACAATAAACTCGTGGATGCCTTTATTGGCCTCAACACATACTTACATACTAAGTCTAATCTAAACAACTATTACTCCCCATGAATGTGGGATAATACAATATACTCATGGGATGACTTACAAAGCATATGTGTCCAACAACAATATACTAATAAAGTAAAGAGAAGGGTTAAACATGGGTTCTTAACAATCTTTCTTCTTGTTGAGCCATGATACCAACCTATCACCTAGAAAGAAAGCTCCACCACTCACGCTTCTCCTGTCATCTATACTTCCTGCCCAATCAACATCTGTATATGTTGTCAAAGTCTTATGTCATAAAATGTCCCCTAAGACTTTTACCTCCTAAGTTTAGATCCTAGGTCCCCTTAGATTAATCATGCATGTGTAAAACTTATCCTGGAGAAAGTTCCCTTGAAACCCATTTCAAATGGGATTTTATGGGCTACTCTAATGCTTAATCATGACAAAAAATAGGCCCCTGGACTTGGGTGCCCATGCCCTAGTCTAGACCTATTTTGTTGGGACCTAAATTTAAATTGTCGATAAAGTGATTGCTAAAAAGTTGCCCTTTGTTAGCCTTGTAAATTTAATTAATGAATATTTAGTGGGAATGCATGTATAAACATGTTTAAAAATTCATTTTACTCCTAGTTGATTAGGGGAAAATTATGATCATCAAGAAAAGAGCATTCAAAGCATTCATTATGTTGCAAAGCAATATTGTGTTGTGTTTGTATGCGTTTGCTGTAGATTTGGCTCCATCAACTCATTTCCTCATGATCTAAAAGCATTTCATATTCATGAGAGTTTACACCTACTAAGGTGATATCTATTTTGTGTTTGAATCAATCAATCTTATCTTTTGCTTTTACCTCTATCCACCAAGGACATGCACTCTATCTAACAATGATGTTGGAAGGCTTGAATGCCATCCCAGGGCTTGATCAAGGCAAGGTCCTAAACACCACAACCCCCAACCCCTCTCTTGTGATTGCAGGTTATAGGTGCAGATTCTTGCAGAGAGGAGTTGTAGGAGGTCAAAGCAGAGGATAAAGATTTGGGATCTAAAGAAACCAACTATCTTCTCCATGTTTTTCATGCTTCTTACTATCTTCATTGTGTCTTGTGTGAATTCAATTTGTCTTCTAGTTCTTACCTGAGACTAGGGGCTAGAAATAGTTCCTCAATCTTTGTGTATGCCTTAGCTTCATGTTCTTGGCATGTTTGATGTGGTTTCAATTGTACTTTAATGTATATATGGGTCATAAGATCATACATACATTAAAGTGGGGGATAAATGTTATGTCATAAAATGTCCCCTAGGACTTTTACCTCCTAAGTTTAGCTCCTATGTACCATTAGATTAATCATGTATGTGTAAAACTTATCTCAGAGAAAATTCTATTGAAACCTTTGTCAAATGGGGCTTAAGGGGCCACTATAATACTTAATCATGACCAAAAATAGGCCCCTAGACTTGGGTGCCCACACCCTAGTCTAGACCTTTTTTTGTTAGAACCCAAATTTAAATTGTCAGCAAAGTGACTGTTAAAAGGTTTTCCTTTGTCATCCTTGTCAATTTAATTTATGAATCTTTAGCAAGAATGTATATATAAAAATGTTTAGGACTTAATTTTACTCCTAGTTGATTAAGGTGAACTTATGATCATCAAGCAAAGAGCATTCAAGGCAATCATTATGTTGCAAAGCAGTATTGTGTTGTGTTTGTTACAGATTTGGCTCCATCAACTCATTTCCTCATGATGTGAAGGCATTTCATCTCCATGAGGGTTTACACCTACTAAGGTGATATCTATTTTGTGTTTCAATTAATTAATCTTATCATTTCATTTTGCCTCTATCCACCAAGGACACACACTCTATCTAACAATAGTGTTGGAAGGATTTAATGCCATTTCGGGGCTTGACTGAGGCAAGCTCCTAAACACCACAACCCCCAACCCCTCTCTTGTGATTGCAAGGTATAGGTGCAGAATCTTGTAGAGAGGAGTTGTAGGAGGTTGGAGCAGAGGATAAAGATTTGGGATTTGAAGAAAACAATTAAGAATATTCCTTTTTAGATAAGGTCACCTACCCCTGTGTCGTCCAATTTGGCTTTTTTAGAAACACTTGAGTAAGTTGCAGTCTTCATCATCTGATAGCTCGAGATCCATAGAAAAATGTGCCTATTGGATTAGGGTGTCCTCCCTAGTGTCCCTGAATTTTCCACTTTCCATAATTTGAATCTTGGTATGTTTCTAATCTGCATTTATTGCCTTCGTATGCAAGTATTTGTCATGTTTCGTCTGTTTGTTTGCGATTTCATATAATTAGGGTTTAAGGCTTAATTAGACTAGGGTTTAACAAATTAATCAACAACTTCCAAATTTCCTTATCATTCCAAGTGATACCAAACCTGTAGCTAATTCCTCTTGTAAAAGTTGTGACTTGATTTAGTTTAATGTCCTTGAATGTTATATGTTAAAGGAGGATTTAATCACACTATCAACCATTATCATCATTCCCTCTTTTCCTACGTAACATTTTTGTGAACCTATTTTTTTTCTGAACTTGCATCTTTCTAATTGTTGCAATCATATTTTCAATCATTCATATCATTTTCATCACCATACATTCAAAAATCTTGCATAAAAATTGAAAAATTTGAAAAAATCAACATTCTTAGCTTGTATTTAGACATAATTTGCATTCTCTTCCTTTCATAAAATTGAAAAAATAATAATTTTCTGATATTTAGATCAGATCCAAGATAAATTAGAGAATTTCATCTTTTTATCATCGTTTACCTTGCATTTGCATCTCTCATTTTCTAGGGTTTTGCTTGAAATTTTGCATTTTTCATATAACTTAGTAATTTCAAAAGCTAGGGTTTGTAATTAAAATGTTGTTTCATATTTTGTTACTCATTTAACACTCTTTCACATCTTATGTTTTACTCTAGTGTGGCTGAATTATGTATCTTTGCATTTACATTTGCATTATTATTACATTTCGATTGAAAAAAGTAAAAAAATTGAGCATTTTAGGTGCATAAACAAGCATAGTTTTGCTTTGTTTGATTAATATTTCTCATTTCAAATATTGCATTCATCTCCAAGCATACATTCATTGGTCATTTGAAATTTTTTCTTCATAGTATTGTGTGAAAATTGGCATTACATAGTGTGTATTTTAACATTACTGTTTACACACCTTATTCACACTTCATTGATCAAAACCTTTAAAAACACTTACTTTGCCTTGTTGTGTGATACTTTTTCATCTATCCACTTTGTTTGTTGCGAACTCCGTGTGTCTTTTATAACTTTTTTTTCTCAAACAAGTGCTCGGTGTGAAATAGTCTCACATGTATGGTTTCTCATCATAACAACAATGATAGGGTTGCTCCTCGCCTTTGTAAGAAAAGGAAGACCCCTGAACTAGAAATAACATTTACACCATGAGATAGAATAGTTGGAGACAATGAAATTCCCCTTTACATTATTGTTAAGATAATGGGAACTCGTGTAATAAGAGCCCTTGTTGATTCAAATGGCTTGACTAACATTGCTATGGAAGAGTTCCTTTACTCACATAAATTGATAGAAGAAACTTATGAGCCTACAGACATGATGATAAAACACACATAATGGAGCTTTCCTCCCAGTTATAGGGAAGATTACTTTAATGATCTAGTTACTTGACAAAGATTTAGAACAATCATTTGATATCATCCCTACATTTGATCTCTTCCATGTAAAACTAGGTCATTCATGGCTCAATGCTATGAAAGCTATCCCTTCAACACTTCACTAATGCTTAAATATTCCTCATCATGGGTCTATACAAATTGTTCACCATAGTCGATGACAACCTATGGGTATGTGAAAGAACATCATCCTTGACTACTTTTGGCCTAAACCTACTAAAGAACCTAAACCACAAATAGATCAAACTCTCTTGGGATATCAACATTACAAAGCACAAGTACTATCAAAATTGGTCGGACCCCCTATTCAACAAACAACAAATAAAGAACAACCTACATTACAAGAACCCCCTAGATCAAAAGGTAGGGGACTGTATGCTGAGGTTCCACCTCTATCATCCTTAGAAGGATCGGGAGATACCTGTGGAAAACAAATCAATGCACCAGTAAGAGATAATCACATGGATACTTCTTTTGAAATACCATGAACTATGGAAAATCATGATAATGCTCTTGACAACATTACTGATAAAACATGAAGGAATAAACAAGCAAAAGAATGAAAGAAGAAAAGACATGCCTTGGATCCAAATACACCACTACAACAAGAGAACATCTCACCATCTAACATTCAATAAAACAAATAAGAGCTTAAGGCCGAAGAGTTAAAGGATGATAACTTTAGTCAGGCAATTGTACCTTATATTCCCCTTTCTTCATGCATTAAAGATTGGGAGGAAGATGACTTGCTTGATGACAACCACTAGACTGGTTGTATATGTAGGTAAGTATTTCTAAACCTATTGGTCACCTTTGTAGTAGCATATCTTTGCTCACTTATGTGACCTCCTCTTATGTGTTGTGTTCCCCCATGATGTGTTTTTTGTTGTTTAGATCTCCTTGGATGACACTTGATACTCTTATAAGGTCAAGGATACTGGGAGACTGCCTCTATTGTGACCATCCTTCTATTTGTTTCATCATTATTCAATCTTGCACCTCCTCTCTTTTATTATTGTGTGTCATGCCTTGAGGGCATAACATTGTGGAGGGTGTTTTGGGGGCATCCTCCTATGTGGTGTTCCTAAGGAACTTGTTCTCCTCTCTCATTTTTACTATTTACCTTCTTCAGTGATTCTACCTAGTAAGTAGATGATGAAAATAAATAAATATTGATACAGCCTGTGCATCCCTTGAATGAGAACAAACAGATGGACCTAGTCCATATATGAATATGGGGTTGATATATATATTTGATGGTTGACTAGTAGAATCACTCCATGTGATGTATCATCTTATGGCATTTCTTGTGACTAACATTTTACAATCCACTCAATATGCTCTTGTACACTTTGAATGGTATCTCACCTTCTTTCTACACTCAGTTCCATGGTACCTACAGTATAGCCCAATGGTTATACTCGTCTCCAAACTTGTGAGTATAGCCTTGGTCCTTGATGTGATTGTTTTCATGCATATCTTTATGATGTGATTTGGTTACTATCTTAGAGTAAGTTTCTCTAACCATCTTGTTGATTATCTTAGGATATCTTATCAATGTGTTTGTGGGAACATTTGGTGATCATAAGCACATGTCACCTTGGGGGTATGGGCTTTGCAAGAGATCTTGTTCCCTTGTGTGTCTTCTCTCTACCTTAATGTGCTTGATATTGACAAGTGGTATCAACCACCTTAAGGTGGGAGCATATATAATGGTATCTGTCTGATAATTTTTGGACTAATGAAGTGTGTTTATAAGGCCTCTCCACGAGGTGGGATGTTGTATCTCTTGAGCTAGTGCACATCCTTATATTAATTGCAATAAAAAATCCCTCTCCATGAGGCATGATAATATATTTCTTGAGCTAGTGTGTATCCTTTTATACAAAGCCCTCATCAGGAGGAGGGATGGTATATCTTTTGAGCTAGTGCACATCCTTTTATACAAAGTCCTCATCGGGAGGCAGGGTTGGATCTTGAGCTATCCTCCCTTAATCATGTCTTTGGCAGTTGTTGTGGCATAAGACCAATCATCAGGTGTGTCTGCAACATGTTTGAGATGGTCGGACTTAGCAATAAGCTCTTTCCATCACTTGTGTTTGTCATGTTTAAGGCATATACTATGTCTATGGCATGCTATATAGTACTTGTGTATTCTGTGTGTCATCCATTTGTTTTCCCTCATGTTTTGTGTAAAGGGTGTGGCGATGAGTCCTCCCACACTCAGGTCTTATTTGGTGTGCCTTCCCTCATGTGTGGTGTAAAGGGTGCGGGGATGAGTCCCCACCATGCTTGGGTTTTGTTTGGTGTGTTTTCCCCCTGGTGTAGTGTAAAGGATGTGGAAATGAGCCCCCCCTACACTTTGGGTTTTGTATGGCATGTTTTTGGTGGTGTAAATGGTGTAGCAATGAGTTCCCCTGCCCCTTAGTTAGAATTTTATTACTTATACATGAAAATGTTATATCATTGTATTCATTGTGTTTTGCATGACTGCTCTCATATCTTCATCATGTATTGAATGTTTCTCACTATCTTCTCCAATTTTTGCATGCTTCTTACTATCTTCATCATGTCTTGTGTGACTTCAATGTGTCTTCTAGTGCTTACTTGAGATTGGGGGCTAAAAATACTTCCTCAATCTTTGTGTATGCCTTAGCTTCATGTGTCTGGCATGTTTGATGTGTTTTTTTATTGTACTTTAACACATATATGGATCATAAGATTATCCATACATTAAAGTGGGGGATAAATATTATGTCGTAGATTGTACCTAGCACTTTTACCTCCTAAGTTTAGCTCCTAGGTCCCCTTAGATTAATCATGCATGTGAAAAAATTATCCTAGACTAAATTCCATTGAAACCCATGTCAAATGGGGCTTAAGGGGCCACTCTAATGCTTAATCATGACCAAAAATAGGCCCCTGGACTTGGGTGCCCATGCCCTCATCCAAACCTTTTTTTATCGAGACCCAAATTTAAATTGTCGGTAAAGTGACCATTAAAATGTTTCCCTTTGTTGGCCTTGTCAATTTAATTTATGAATGTTTAGTGGGAATGCATATATAAACATATTTAGGACTTCATTTTACTCCTAGTTGATTAAGGCAAACTTATGATCATCAAATAAAGAGCATTCAAGGCATTCATTATGTTACAAAGTAGTATTGTGTTCTATTTGTATTTGTTTGTTTGCAGATTTGGCTCCATCAACTCATTTTCTCATGATGTGAAGGAATTTCATCTCCATGAGGGTTTACACCTACTAAGGTGATATCTATTTTGTGTTTCAATCAATCAATCTTATCATTTCCTTTTGCCTCTATCCACCAAGGACATGTACTCTATCTAACAATGGTGTTGGAAGGCTTAAATGCTATTTCGGGGCTTGACCAAGCCAAGCTCCTAAACACCACAACCCCCAACCCCTCTCCTGTGATGGCAAGTTACAGGTGCAGAATCTTGTAGAGAGGAGTTGCATGAGGTCAGAGCAGAGGATAAAGATTTGGGATCTAAAGAAAATAGTGAAGAATATTCCTTTTTGGACAAGGGCACCCACTCTTGTGTCCTCTAGTTTAGTTTTTCTAGAAACTCCTTAGCAGATTGCAGTCTTCACCATCTGATAGCTCTAGGTCAACAAAAAAGGCTACCTATTGGACTAGGGCACCTGCCCTAGTGTCCCTGAAGTGTCTACATTCTAGAATCCAAATCCTAGTATTATTCTAATCTATATTTAGTGCCTTCTTGTGCAAGCATTTGTTGTGTTTCATTTGTTTGTTTACGATTTCATATAATTAGGGTTTAAGGCTTAATTGGACTAGGGCTTAACAAATTAATCAACAACTTCCAAATTTCCTTATCATTTCAAGTGACACCAAACCTATAGCTGAGTACTCTTGCAAAAGTTGTGACTTGACTAATTTTAATGTCCTTGAATGTTATATGTGAAAGGAGGATTTAATCATACTATCAACCATTATCATCCTTCCCTCTTTTCCTACATAACACAAAGTAAAATCATTATTTCTATGGTACTGTTGTGTAGTTGCACAACACGCCCCATTTTGACTTGGCAAAATAGGGACCCAACTTTTTGGCTTGTTGTACGCTATCAGGCAGTCTAGTAAAAGTAAGTCATGCAGATCATCATGCATGGAAGGCCTGGGTAAGTCATCATCATGAGGTCAATTTGTTAAATTTCATATTTTATTCTAGTGATCTCATATTTAGAAAGAGCATAAAATGTCATGCAGGTTTGCCTTTTGCAGCACCCTGATATTCGTCAGGATGTGAAAGTTATGAATGGTCAAAGTTTGAGTCAAACCTGATATTCATAGGGGGGAGGATCATATTTCTAAACATCCATCATATTATAGAAGGGCACCCCAATCTAATTTATCACCTGATAAATCATGCAGTCCGAATGTCCGGATGTCAAATTTAGGTGAAAATAGCCTTACCCGTCAGCAGCCTCATGCATTTCACGAGGATCATATTTTTTAATGTAACCCGATATTTCTTAATATCCTCCTACCGCGAAATATCCCCCTAAGCCAATATCCTGATGATGTCATTCAAGTTCGATAAATGAAGAAATAAACATGACGATGATGTAATCATCATTTTACCTCTTGGGGCATATTTCCTAACATGGTCCTGCTCATATAGCACGATGATAACATCAAGATGCCTTAGTGATACAAAAGGGGAATATCTGGATGACATCATCTTGATATATCGAGAGAGAGAAATATAGTTTTGTCTGATCATCATCATCATCACTTTTTGAAATATCACCCGATATCCAAATATCATGCATTCATGATATCCTGTCCTCTAGATATCACCCCACTCCCGTTGCCACCATTAACATTTATTGCATGCAAAGGTGGTAGGTGGCTCCCACCGACCACGAAACCCGATGGAATAGCTGGTGAAATCCTGTGTTTTCACGTGAATGATCAATGAATGAACTTTAATCCATTGGAGTTGCCCTAAATTTACCCTAGTTGCAAGGTTAAAAGGTGAATTCATCATCATTTCAAACTTACCTTGCGATAAAAATCATTTTTACAGAGCACAAGCTTTCGAACCCTCATCCAGGCGACATTTGTATGAACAGAGCTTGCATGCAAGAAGAAGCACGTGATCATCAACATCGTTAAGAGTACGTTCAGTAGTCCACTAGTATAAAGGGGATCTGCATAACCAAGTAGGTAATTGAAACCCTCATCTGTTTGTTTCTGCATAGTCAAGTATGGTGATGTTGGTTTAAGGTTATGGTTTATGTATCCCATGATAGAAAATGATGAATAAGTACTGTATGCATGATGTAAAATTGAAATAAATGCTATGTAAATGCAAGTGAGTATCCATTGTAAGACCAAGTGTGTTAATTGCAGGAATCCGTGGCTGACAAGAGGTTGGCTAAGTGCAAAGCTGAGTTCAGAAGGCCCATGTTCTCGTCTCCCAGGGGGATCTTGTTTAAATATGGAGCCATAACAGATACACACCAAGGGAGTAGCAATTTAGAAGCTTGGTCCACCAAGCTGAATGATGATAAGAATAGAAGCCCAGTGCTGGATGCAGTGTTCATGTCCAGATTATGGAATGCGGCTAGTTTTCCATACTCCATGGAGTCTTCAGAACTGGTGGTTGAGTGTGCATGGAACTACAACCCAGAGACTAGGCAGGTGGTCAAACATGGAAGAGTATATGCAACCTATCCATTAAAGGTCTTTCTAGGACATTTGGACTGCCATTGGGTAGCAAGGTTAAAAGTGTAGACCTGAAGAAGTCTGAACGAGAGTATGAAAGCAACAAGAAATAGGCCAGGAAGAACATGTACCAATGGAGGGCTAAAAATAGCACATATCCTGTAGCTGCCAAACTTCTTGTGCACATGTTTAAATATGACTTTGATGATGAATACCAGTACATGATTGCATTACTTAGCAGAGTAACAAGCCAGCCTAATGCTGGTAGTTTTAAAGATTGGGTGTATAGTGTAATTATGATGTGCATATATGCAGACATCAAGCCACTATGGGGCTAGCTGATAAGTGATGCTCTACATGAGCAGCTGATGAACTTGGGAGGTTCTAATTGTGCTTTTTATATGACATCATACATTGTATACTCCTATGCTTATAGAGGCACATTTGAGGCATTGACAATAGTTAGAAAGATTGGAGGAACCACCAATGATGCCCACATTTGGGATCATCATCCTCAATTATAGAGAGTTAACTACCTCCAGGATTATAAATTGGTAAATGATGCTTTTTCTATGCATCTGGTAAGAACCATGGAGGAGGATAGGACAAAGAGATTGAGCATGGAAGCTCAAGAGATAATTTACAGGCATGGAGCCTGGTATATTCAATTTGCTACTTTTTCTTATATGAGGATTGAGGGTTTTGAAGGGCATCCCCTCATGCTACCAAGGTATCCCACTGATGCAGTGATACTGATGGAATTTGTAAGGTAGAGCTCCACAATGCTAAAAGCATACAAGGATGCACAAAAGCTGCCACCAATTTTGTTTCCAGTCACCATTGACTGGTATATGTGCCCTGACTCAGAAAAGATCAAGAAGGTGATGGTCAACCTGAATAAGATGAATCTGTAGCCATTCCCCCTGGCAAGACCATATGATCCTTATGGAAGGATACAAAAAATAACAGGCAAACCTCTGCATATGAAGCACCTAGAGGACTTCTGGGCTGACTATGAAGATGAAGCAGAAGCCAGAAGGAGAAGATACCAAAGGTTGACACTGGGTCAAATCAAAACCTTTGACTGTATTCCTCTTCCTCAGTAGTTGAAGAAAGATGATGGCAGGCTAATTTTAGATGAATATGAGGAGAAGAAAATATACAATGATACCATATCTGCGCCTGACCTTAGTATATAGGAAGATATATCATTAGATCCTTTCATTGCCAGGACCTTATAGCTAACCCAAGCTTGGGTTGATGAACAAACAGAGGCATTGAAGAAGAAAGGTGTTGCCCTTACTATGGACAACAAAAAGAAAGGACAAGATATTCCTAATGAGGAATGTGATGATTTCATTAATGAAAAGAGAAAGTCTAAGGGAGACAGGTTGCCTCCACAACAACAACAAAGCAAAAGACCTCCCAGGGGCAAGAAAATTGATAGTGAACCCAAAGGGGTGATCATTGAAAAGGCAGTGTTTGTAGCTAAACAGGGGGCAGCATCAGGATCAGGATCCGGATTAGGATTAGCATCACCTCCACGGACAAGGAAACAAAAGTCCAAGAAAGCTAAGACTGTAGAAGCAAAACTTACAGAGACCCAAGAAGAGGGTCAATCTTCAAGACAACCAACTGAAGAGGATGTCCTTATAGAAGAAGAGCCCGAAGAAGAAGAGGCCCCTCTACTATTCAGATGTGTTAATTAATTATCAATTTCCAAGTTTGATTGTCTTGCCACCATAGGCCATCATTACTGCTCAAACAAGAATGTGTTAATCATTAAAATAATGTTGTTTACATGTTTAAACTATAGATGCTACAAGGATAACAATATTTAGAAAAATATATTTGAAATACACCAGATATACCTTTCTTGAGGCAGCATATTTTATGTGCCTATTCAACTTAAATATGATAAAATGTTTCAAAAATGCGCACCTCCTTACATATATCTCTATGTATATTTCAAATAGAGATGGATTTTTCTTTATTTAGTTAAGAATTATTTTATTTTACTTTGGAACTATAGATAATATAGAGAGATTCACTACATTTTTAAGATATATACAAACCTTTATATATATCCAAAGTCAAATCATCAAAGATGAGGAATTTTTCAAAATAATATAGATACAAATGTTAGGATATACATGAGTGTAAAATATGAAAGCATAGACAATGCACGTGATCTATTTTATATAATGCTTCAAAGGACTAGGTAAACAAGATTTGCCTTGATGGAAAGAATAAATAGAAATGCATTGTCTAATTGGTCTTCTCAACATTTTTAGATTTTATATTTTAGATTATAATATAATTTAACTCCCAAACTTAATTTATAGCTATCACTTCAACTCAAAAAGAAAAACTAAGACTACAAATATAGCTATGTTCTTTTTTTTTTAAATATACATATACACATTTATGTATCCGTAATCCAATAACTAAAATGAAGGATATTGTATTACAATTAATAGGAGAATATAAATCTAATAAACCACCACAGTTATAAAATTCATTTTCATTTGACAAATAAAATGTTGTAGAAAACATTTTGGATATAAGATAACATTGAAAAGATGAATGCATAAATTTAATAAAAGCATATTATCTTTGCCCCACAAAATAAAAGATTAATAAGACCACATTTTGTGTTTGATAAAAAAGATGGTTAAAATAGAAAAATATTTATGAGACCAAATTTTGTGTATGATTAAAAAAATTGGTTAAATAAAGAAATACAATATAAATGCACTCAATCCTTTATAATCATGAAAAAGACTCTACAAATCTTACAAAATTTAGCCTTTTCAGACTTTAAAATACATACACCTCTATAAAATATTTTAATAATCCTTGTTCTCCTCTTTTATGTTGAAGGATATATCTTTGGAGATAGTTATGCTGTGTCTTTTATGTTTTATGTTGAATCATATACATTTAGAGGTAGTTATGCTATCTCAAAGTTTCTTAAGAAGTTTTTCTAGGACTACAAGATTTCCTTGTCTAAGTTGAGTATCATACTCTTTTACATCTCATCTTTTGTTTCAATGTTTAGAATTGCACTAAGTTTTTCATTGAAGAACTTCATGTCTTCCATTGCATGTAAATTTTGTCAACATTGATCATTATTTTACACATTAATTTTCAATTGTCAACATTAATCATTGTTTTACCCATTACTTATCAATTGAAAAATTTTCAAAGCATCTTGCCACCATAGGCCATCATTATCACTCAAACAAAAATGTGTCAATCATTAAAATAATGTTGTTTACATGTTCAAACTATAGATGCTACTAATCAATAGATACTATAGATGTTATTTTATGGGCCTAGCCTATTTAATATGCCCAGTCAACTTATATATGATAAAATGTTTCAAAGTCAGGCATCTTCTCAAAGATATCTCTTCATGTATTTCAAATAGAGATAGATTTTTATTTATTTACTTAAGAATTATTTTATTTTACCAATATAGACACCTTCTCAAAGATATCTGCCCGTGTATTTCAAATAGAGATCTAGATATTTCTTTATTTACTTAAGAATGATTTTATTTTACCCTAGAACTATAGAGAATATAGAGAGATTTAGTACATTTTAAAGATATATAAAAACCTTCATATATATCCAAATTTAGATCATCAAAGATAAAGAATTTTTCTAGATAATATAGACACAAATGTTGGGGGATATACATGATTGTAAAATATGAAAGAATAGACAATACACATGATTTATTTGATATAATGCTTCAAAGAACTATGTACACAAGATTTACCTTATGACAAGAATAAATAGAAATGCATTGTCTAATTGATCTTTTGAACGTTTTTAGATTTTAGATTTTATATTATAATATTGTTTAACTCTCAAGCTTAATAGATATTTGTACTTCATTTAATAGATGTTTGATCTAAAGTTATGACTTCAACTCACAAGGAAAAACTAAGACTACAAATAGCTTTGTTCTTTTTTCAAAATACATATACATAAACAGATTTAATTATTGATAATGCAACAAATAAAATGAAGGATATTGTATTGCAATAAATAGGAGAATATAAATCTAATAAACCACTATAGTTATAACTTCATTTTGATTTAACAAATAAAATGTTGTAGACAACAATTTGGATAAAAAATAAAATTGAAAAGAGGAATGCATATAAATTTAATAAAAGGATATTATACTTGCCCAACAAAACAAAATATTAGTGTTTGATAAAAAAGTTGGTTAAAAAAAGAACAATATTTATGAGACCACATTTTGTGTAGATTAAAAAAATAGTTAAACAAAGACTTACAATATAAATGCATGGAATCCTTTATAATCATGGAAAATAGTCTACAAATCTTACACACTTTAGCCTATTCAATCCTAAAAATACATCCACACTCTATAAATTATTTTAATTTTGACAATCTTTAAATATGCACCTTCCATTATTGTTGTGTCTTGCCAATCCTCTTAATCCTTGTTATGCTTTTTTATGTTGAAGGATATATCTTTGAAGATAGATATGCTCTCTTTTTTATGTTGAAGTATATATCTTTAGAGGTGGTTATGCTATCTCAAACTTTCTTAGAAATTTTTTCTAGCACTACAATATTTCCTTGTCTAAGTTGAGTATCATACTCTTTTCCATTTCATCTTTTATTTGAATGTTTAGAATTGCACTAAGTATTTGATTGAATAACTTCATGTCTTCCATTGCATATAAACATTTTTGGACATTAATCATTGTTTTAACCATTAATTATCAATTGCCAAGTTTGAGCATCTTGCCACCATAGGCCATCATTATCACTCAAACAAAATTGTGTCAATCATTAAATTAATGTTGTTTACATGTTCAAACTATAGATGCTACTAGCATAACAATCTTTAGAAAAAATATATTTGAAATACACCAAAGGTATCCTTCTTGGGGCAGCCTATTTTATATGCCTAGCCTATTTTATGTGCCTATTCACCTTATATATGATAAAATGTTTCAAAAATAGGCACCCCCTGAAATATATCTCTGGTGTATCTAATTTTCACTAATATAGTTTTTATGTAACTTTAAAGTTTACTTTTTACTCTTGCCTTTTATTTTTACTTTGAAAAGTGTAGAAAATATTGTATTTATATCTTACTTTTAATAGCTCCATTTGTTTATATATATCTTTTGGCATCTTTGACATAAATTTATTTAAGATAAGTATACTATTTTTTTTTTAATTTTTTTAAAATATGCATTAACTATATTTCAATTTTTATGTATAGAACCCTTCCATGGTGAATAAATTTAAATACCAAACAACAAAAATAAATTGAAAATTGACATATTGATCCTCAACTATTTCAAAATATCCAATACATGTATAATTGACCACTTGTCAAACATCATCTGGATTAATGATTAAACAGTCAATAAAATTTTTACACCTCATCCACAATAAAGAGTGGTAAATATTTGTCTACCAATATTTAACAATAGCAGCAATTGACTTTGGGTTTCTCAAAACTATTGCGAGCGTATCTGCTTTTTTATCAGGCGATGGCGTCCTGGGTTCTGCAAGGGATGACGCCCTACTTCCGTCCAGATTTGGGTCTCCTCTTTCTGCCGCGGGCTCTGTTAGGGTTTCTTCTTCGACAGAATGAAAAGACTTCAAAAGACTTTCCAGCGCTGGATCCCATACGCCTTCTCTAACCCTAGCCTCTGCTTCGTCAGCTCCTTCGCCCCGGATTTCGTCTCAGAACGGATCAGCACGCCACCGTTAAACAAAATATTTTAACAGAGAACTCACCTTTATTTGATCTGTGGAATGATAAGCATAAAAGATAAAATCTTCAACTATTTCATAACAAATAATTGACATATATCTACAATTTATAAATATATATGGATATGAACAGTCTATACATTTTCACTCCAAAGTCTTATTGGCTCTTTAGTTACTTTAAATCTAAGATATGAAAAATGAAAAATAATGTCGTTATGAAGGGCTTACTTTTGTCTTCTCCAGATGATAAACATGCTTCTCAGACATGTTTTCTTTGACAGGCTTTCTTATGACCCCCTAGAGATTGCATGCTAGGGCACACCGTGCCGCACAATGAGCATAACCAGATTCTACCTCCTCTGATGTCATCCTTGATTTTTTGTTTGCAGCTTCTCTTATGTGGGCCTAGTGCTTGTCTAGAATAAAAAATTCTCCCACATCTTTGGCATGTGAACCTTTTACTCTCGGGAGTTATGGCTCCTTCAGATTCGTCCATACCCATTTCCATTTCAGTACGTGAATGAAAAATGCTTTCTGATACATCTTCTGTGGAGATTTCAGAGTCGTCCATATCATCATTACGCTGGCCTTTTCTCCATTTCTGTATATTAGATGAGGATCCTTCTAAATTTGGAACCAGACTACACTTTGCTTGCTTCTTTCCTCGATCATCATTACTTCTATAACTTGACTCCTCTTCTAGTGGTTGTGTAGCAGAAAACACATTTCCGAGTGAACTCCTGACTGGCTTGGATTGCTTTCTTCTGCACTTGTAAGGACATGATTTCGCATCACCTTGATTAATTCCACCATCGTGCTGCGGATCCATATTTTGATCAACCTTTTTTTTCCCTGAATCTCGATAGCCTGCCTCCGAATTGTTTTTACTACACTTGAGTTCTATATTCTCTTATCGTGCAGTTCCACCAATTTTGCTGTTTCGAGTTTAACCCCAACAATGGAGCAGAATGGGAGAGACATGGATATATAACAGAATACTAAATGAGGCTAGAGGCACCTTCCTTCATGTTGGGTACCGGCAGACACCTTTTTATGTTCCCCAGAATTGAAGGATGTATTTAATAAAGCTAGAAAGACATTTATTTTTTTCAGCATATCTTCTGTGTTTTAATATAATTATAGATTGATAGAAAGGTAGACATTTATTTTTTTGAGCAGATCTTCTATGTTTAAATATAATTATACGTGTGCTCTTGGCTTTTAGTTAAAGAGGTTCTAGCTTAAGACACCGTGTCTTTGGTTTTTAGTTAAAGAGGCTCCAGCTTAAGTCACCGTGTCTTTCGTTTTTAGTTAAAGAGGCTCTAACTTAAGACACCGTGTCTTTGGTTTTTAGTTAAAGAGGCTCTAGCTTAAGACACCGTGTCTTTGGTTTTTAGTTAAAGAGGCTCCAGCTTAAGACACCGTGTCTTTGGTTTTTAGTTAAAGAGGCTCTAGCTTAAGACAGCGTGTCTTTGGTTTTTAGTTAAAGAGGTTTTAGTTTAAGGCTCATGCTCCCATATTGAGTAGCTAAACAATTTTGTGGGTTTGATATAAAACCCCACTCACTCAATGAGCACTTGTTTTAAGTTAATTACTATTATATTATACTTACTACATAGAGACAATTCATACGAATATGGAAAGTAGTAGTGAGATGAGTTGTTAACAAATTTTAATTATAAATAAAAATTGAAAATATAAATAATAAAATAATATATACTTTTTATTAATAATAATATTCAGAGGTGTAATTTATAGTAAAAATAAAGATGAAGTATAATGGCATGAAGATATTAATAAAAAAAATTCTTAGTAAATAAAACAGAAAATTAAGTTAACAAGTAAAATTATTTTAATATTGGAAATTTGATATACACTATTTTACATAGGATAGATAGATGCCTTGAAACCAAAGCACAACCCACTTACTAACAATAATTAATAATTATATAGGATATATATAGGATACATATAGGATATATATAGGATAGATAGATGCCTCAAAACTAAAACACAACCTACTTACTAGAAATAATTAATAACCCATTACTCACTGAATTCTTGGTGGCATTGAACTATCATTTACTTCTGGTATCTTAAAAAGTTATATTACAATACTATTAAATATCTCTACTACATTTAACAATAGAATATTAAAAATAGTTAATAACCCATTGCTCACTAAACTCTAGGTGGAACTTGATTGCCATTTACCTACCACATCTTAAAAGATTATATTGCAAAAATATAAATAGTTTAAAATAAATAAATAAATTGTTTCGGTATGGTAGGTGTAGATATTGAAGGGACAAAATTTATTTGTTTCTTATTCTTGTTAAAAAATAAATTAGTAAGGATATATTTCTTGATGGTTTGAACTTAAGAACAAATTCTCAATCAAGTTTATAATCCATTTTAATTATAAAAATTTTTAATGGTTGAATTTATATATTTATGTTTATGTTTTTTTAAATTTGTATTCAATTTTGGGAGAGTGTCTTTATATATAGATATATTACCAAATAAACTAATTTTATATAATTTTGGGTCCATTCCCCTATGCCACAGACATATCTATTATACATATTCTTATGTACTTATTCCTTACTTCATCCTTATGTTCAAACATCCCTATACATTCATCTTATCAACTTATTTGTTAGACTCATATGCTCACACTTTCATGCGCACATTACCCACTTGAATTTAACTATCTTCATGTTCATGGGCAAGTTTGTTGTCTCTAAGACATATTCATGGTCATAAACTTATCCTCTTAAGATATAAAATTTAAAATTGAAATTTGGCCAACTCCCACATGTACCCTTCTCATCTAGGGCTAACTAAACAACACTTTTTTTGGTAATTTGTTGATAAGTATTTGTATTTAAGGACATTCAATGCATTCATTTAAGTTTTGTAAGGATCAAAGAGCTATATTTAGTATCATTTATATTTCACACTTTCGTTGGTGCACTAAAAGGAACCTAGATCTACATGAGCATTCATACAATTATGTGCACATTTGAAGAGTGTTGTCAATCATTCAAACACATTTCCATAAGTTGAGAACATGTCCCCTTGTGACATACCAACAACCTTGCCAAGTTATTTTTGATCACAAGAAGCACATAGATATTATAGAGAAGAAGTAATAGTCAAGACTCAAGCAAAATAAGATACAAAGATTTAATGATTTCATTGTATATGTTCATAGGTGAGATAAATTTGTAACCATAAACTTATCCTTGATCTCTAAATTCATCCCTACACATACGAGAAAAAAAAAATTTAGATTTTCAGATGTTAGTAAATGAATTAGTACAAACAAATCAGTAACATTTATTGGGGTGAAATTCCTCCTTTCAAATGGGGAGGTTAGCTTATTGAAAGCTAAAAACACTATCTCTACTAGTATACAATTTATGAATTTATAGTTAAAGTTTTTTGAAAAGATTTTACAAATTAGAAAACAAATTGTTAAAAAACGAAAGATTTTTAAAATAGGAAAAAGGATGTGAGTTTGAATCTAGTTTAATAGAATATAAATAATTTTTAGAAAATATTAAAATGTAGACTAGTGCTAACATTTGCCAATATCAAAGAAGTATTTAAAAACATAAAGGAATTGGTCTTTCAGTATGTGCATGATTAATACATGTTTTCTGAGGATTATTGAATGAAACTTTGAGAATGTACGGCCTCTTCAATACTCGTGCATTAATAGGGAGTATCTTCAAAAATTGTGAGATATAACACTCGCCAACCTTTAATTGTATCTATAACGTTCTTATGCGTGGATTGCAAAATGCATGTGAAGTTACATTTTCGAACTCTCTTCATTCACATAGAAGTGAAATTGGTGCAAAGAGAGTGGGTAGGATTGAGGACATTTTTGTACTGCCCACATGTACACGTGTACAAATGGGCACATGAACACATAATTTCTTTTAAAGAACTAAGTGTAGAGAATAGAACAACAAGGTTTAGCTAAAAGAGTTTTATGTGACCATAAGCCACTAGAAAGAAGGCGTTGTGGATGACTCCTCACGAGTGATCTATGTTCATAATTGAAAAGTCAAAGTGAGAAAATATTTAAAAGGGATTTTAAACTCATGTTTTATTCTATGTTGTCTAGTGTTAAATTGTGAATCTAATTGGTTTACGGTAAAATTAAGTATAGATTCATGATTAAAACTAACTAATAAATTGAATAATTTAATTAATTATGGTCTCACTACTAATCCATATATTAATGCAATCATAGTTTAAATATTAATTTAATGAGTTGAATGGATTTAATAATTTAATTATATAAAATAGTTATTTCTTTTATTAAAGATAATTAATAATGACAATTGTGAATAACTACATTTTAAAATATCAAATCATTCTACAAATCTAATGAACAATTTGTAAATAAAATAAGAACAAATAAAATAATCTACGTATTAATTAAAATAATTAAAAAAAGATAAATAAATTAATTTAATTAAAATGATAATAACAAAGCAAGCTTTATCTATGTGTATGCAAAAATATGGAATGAAATAAGGAAATAATACAAGCATCTATTCCATACTTAAGACACTCAAGATGTATAAGACTAAAGAAATGAAATAGAAACAAATAAATACTATTACCACAATAGCCTTCTTGTTGCACCTTCTTGCTCCAATGACATTTTGATAGAGATTTATATATGTTGGTTTCTCAATTCTCCAAAATAACTTTATCATATGCAAACTTGATGATAATGGCTTGGTTGATGTTTCATTTATAGATGTGTGGGTAATAGGATGAGTGACTAGGATTAGGAGGTGCAATTGATGGTTTTAATTAAGACGTGGAAATAGATGGCTAAGATTTGATGAGAGGATTATAAGATAAGAACAAAGATTTTAGGGCATCCTTATGTGAATGGCTAGGATTTGGAGATGTAGTTTGAGATGAATGGTGGAGATGAAAAACTCATTTATTTTTTATGGAAAGTCATGTGACTCTTAATAATTAATTTCAATAATGAAATTATTTAATTAATTATTGGATAGGAGATGATGGGAAGATAAATTATTACTATTACTTTAAATATGCATGGTAAACTTTTTAATGTGACCAGTGATGTTGGTGCGACATGCCCTCCAACTCCACGCAATGCTTTTGCCCAAAGCTATGAATTGGTGAAGCCAAAACATGAGGGACCTCGTCCAAGAAAGAACACTTCAAACCCACAAGCTCGTTGGCCTAGTGAAGGCGTAACACCTGCGAGCTCGTTGGCCTAGTGGGGGTTTGAACTTTGGTGGTCACCACTATAATCAAGTGACTTAACCATCGAACCACACCCTTATCGGCAATGGGAAGATAAATTAATTAAATAAATAAGATTTATTCAATTAATTTTGGTTAAAAGGGATAAATGGATTAATTAATTAAATATAATTCATTTAATGAACTTGGGAAAGGGATTAAGGGACAATGTGTTGCAAGATGAATGTCTAGGGAATGTCAAAGGGTTATGAGGACATGATGAATTTAGGTGTCTACATTTTGTGCCTCTTTGAGATGATATTGTGACTAAGAGAAGTAATATCATTTCAAAGAAGATAAGGTGTGGATGAATGGAAAAGGATGTCCCAACCACTTGAAAGAGTGACAAAGAGAAATGATGTAAGGATGGGATGTCCCTCAAGAGCATAGGAAGGTTGGTAGGACATGGGTATGCTATCGAAATGGATGAGACAAATTAGGTAAGGGATGGAGGAAATGGGTGACAAGAATGTTATCCTACAAATTTAGGTGAGCAAAAATATAATTTTATATAGCACTAGACATTATGTACCAAGGCATAAAGACCAGGGTGGCAATGTCTCATGTGCATGAAAGGACTAACTCAAAAAAGATAAAAGGTCACAAGCACACATATGCCTTTGGACACCATGATTTGGAAGACCATGATGCTATTGTAGTAATATGTTGCAAGGACTTGAATCATATGAAAGATTGAATGATAACATACACAAGAAAGCAAGCATGCATGCACAAATGATTAAAAAACAAACAAGTTGTGCCCCCATCAAGCTGAAAATCGATGGTTCATTGATTGATTGGCTAATGAAGTGTTCTAATTGTAGGGAAAAATATATCCCTAGATCAATACAAGGATACAGGAATGATATATCTCATTGATGATGATTAATGATTGATTGATTGATTGATTGGGTTGATAGCAAGGTTGGAACAAAACTAGGGATGTGATTGGATAATTTGAATAGATTGCTTGACTAGAGTGGTGTGGATTAAGGATGGCTTTAATTTGGATTTATTTCTTGAATTTTTACATATGTTTTAAATTTTGTGTTTTTTGGTATGTTATGTGATGTTTTGATGTTATTTTAAGATGGTGGCATTGGAGTCCAGTTAGATAGCCTAGATGCTAGATACCAATGACAAGGGAAAACCATGTCGAAGGACAAGAACGAAAGGAGGAGTGGATAGATCGACAAAAGGATTATGGATGGAAGATAGGAAGGATGGAGGATCCATAATGGATGAAGGGGGTTAGGACGTGATCTCCAAGGACTATGTCACATAGGAATACCCACTTTGTTCCTATAACATTCTTTTCAGCTGGTCTGGGAATCAAGTCCCATGTTTGATTCTTTTCTATCTAATTCAATTATTCTTCCATTGCTTCTAACCATCCATCATCATTCCTAGCATCAACAAAGGTTTTAGGGTCTACCATTGATAGTAGGCACAAGTTCACTTGCTCACTTGGTTTTGCAAACTTTCTTCTAGTTTGCACTCCTTCATTCTTATTCCCAATAATCTGATCTATTGAGTGATTCCTTTGAACATACTTTGCTGAAGTCTTAGGGACATTCTTTGATTCTTATTCCTTCTCTTCTTTATCCTCTCTTTGTTCTTCAATGTAGAGAGGTATATTAGATCCACAATCCTCTGGTTCTTGATAAATTTGATACAAGTCTTCATCTACATTAACATTTGTGCTTTCAACTATCTTTCCCAACCTCTTGTTGTAGCATCTATAGGCCTTGCTTCTAGTTGATTAACCAAGAAAGATCTCTTCATCATTGCTTGAATCAAATTTACCAAGGTCTTCTTCATATATCCTGAAGTAGCATTTGCTGCCAAAGATTCTCAAATATATGACAGTGGAAGGTCTTGCATACCATAGCTCATAACAGATCTTAGTGCAATTGACTCTCAATTGTACTCTATTAAGAAGATAGACAATTGTGTGAACTGTTTCCTTCCAGTACATATCAGATAGATTTGCATCTTTCAACATTTCCCTACCCATCTCTTGTATAGTCCTATTCTTCCTCTCCACTATCCCATTTGGTTGAGGGGTCCTAGGAGTAGAAAATTTCTCCTAATACCATGATCTTCACAAAACATTTCAATTTCATTTGAAGTAAATTCACCTCCTCTATTAGATATTAAGCATTTGATCTTAGCATCCATTTCATTCTCAACTATTGCTTTGAAAATATTAAACTTATCAAAGGCTTCTAGTTTTTCTCTTAAGAAAGTAACCCAAGTCATTCTAGAGTAATCATCATTATGCAACATGAAATACCTTTCACCTTGATGACTCTTTGTTCTTGTGGGACCACATAGGTCATTGTGAATTAGCTCAAATGGCATTGTAGAAGAACATTCCTTGCTCTTGAAATTCTTCTTTGTCTACTTTCCCATTTGACATTTCTTGCATAAAGTGTTTGCAACCTTGGTTATCTTAGATATAGCTCTCACTACATGAGTAGAGATAATCTTTACCATATTGTCAAAGTTTATCTGTCCCATTCACTTGTACCACAACCAACACTCACTAGATTGAGCCAATAAATAGGTTCTTCCATTTGCCTCCTTTAGATGATAGATATCTCCATATGTCTTAATACCTTTTACAAAAAGTCTTTCAGACCCTGGCTTCTTGATTTCACATCCTTTGGCATGAAAGGTAAGATTGTATCCTTTACTGCATATCTGACTGACACTGAAAAGATTGTGCTTTAGTCCTTTGACATAGGGGACATCCTCAGTCCTTTTCTTCCCATCAATAGTTATAGCACCCTTTCCATAGATTTATGATGACTCATTACCACCAAACTTAATAGCTCCACCATTCAACTTCTTAAGGCTAATAAACTTCTCCTTGTCACCAATCATGTGGTTAGAACAACCACTTTCAATTACCCAAGCATTGGCTTCTTTCTTTGCATGAAAGATAATCCATGTAACCATTAATTTTTCATTATTTTGATCTTCCTACAAGGTATCAGACTTTTTGAACATTTCCCAATATCACCCTTTTTATCATCAACATTCAAGGTCATGAATAGTGGTTCATTATTTAAATTATCATGATCCTCATATTCTAAAGAGTAGCTATTCTCCATGGAGTAAATACCATTTTTGAATTTCTCTTTCTTTTTGCCACCCCTTGGATCTTTCAAAGGACATTTAGAAGCAAAATGACCAATTTTCTCACAATTGAAACATTTGAAAGGTAACTTACCTTTGTATTTGTCAGCGCCCTTCTTTAATCTTCTCACAAAGTTTCCTTCTACCTCATCAAGGTCATCATCTTGATCAGCTACTTCTCCTTCTGCCTTCATACATGCTTTGAATGTTACTTCCCTTTTTGGAGCACCTTTCTCAAATTATGTCATTTCAAAAGTTGTGAGAGAGCCAAATAGTTGATCTACTGTATATCAATCAAAATCTTGAGTTTCTGCAATAGTAGATACCTTAAATGACTATAAGATTTGGGAAGAGAACTCAAAACCTTCTTCACAATCTCATCATCTTTCCCTTCTCCACCAAGTCGACTGATGCCATTAACTATTTCATCTATCGAAAGCATATAACTAGCAATGTATTCATCCTCAGCCATCTTCAGGGTCTCAAATTTGCTCTTGAAGATCTGCATCTTGGTTTGCTTTACTTTACTATCTTCTTCATGAATGTTTTTAAGTTTATCCCAGACATCCTAAGAAAAAGTGCAACTCATAACCTTCAAAATTTATTAATCAACTAACCCACTCATGATAGCACTCTTTGCCTTTGCAATGTTCTCATACAACTTAATCTCATCAACATCTATAGGATCAGAAGTAGGAGTAGTGTAACCATTCTTGATAGCTTGTCAAACACCAAAACGTAGAGAAGATAGATAAGTCTCCATCCTTAGCTTCCAAAAGAAGCAATTTGTTCCATCAAACATAGGTGCCTTGTGAGATCTATTATGAGCCATCCTAGACCTTCATTAAGCAATTATGATTTTTCATAGGAACTTGGTTCTAATACCAATTGTTGAAGGCACCCAGATACTGAGAGAAGGGAGGTGAATCAATATTCAAACAAACTTCAAATCCTCCAGAGTAGATTAAAATTTAATGTTTATAGCATTAACATAAACATGAAATATCAACACAATGTACAACAACACATAACACCAGATATTTATGGAAAACCCCAAAAGGGGAAAAACCACGATTAAGATTAACTCACAATATATGAAGCTCACTTCAATAAAAGATTACAACTTTGTTTTAAGTCTACAACCCAAGGAAGATATTACTCCTTGCTGACTTTGTTTTAGGGTTATAACCCAAGGAAGCAACTAATCCTTGCTAACTTTGTTTTAGGGCTACAACCCAAGGAAGCAACTACTCCTTCAATAAAGGTTTTAGGGTCATTCCCAAGGAAACTAAAACTCCCTATCGACTTTGTTTTAGGGCTACAACCTAAGGAAGCAACAACTCCATAAACTGAGAATAAACTAAGGAAATATTACAGCACAATAGTACTTCTACTATATGAAATTGACAATGAAGCTCACTCCTTTGATGACTAAACTTCTACCTTTTCTCTCCTCTTTTGATGATTGAAACAATTAAGCACACTCTTTACTTTCCTTCTATCTCAAAAATGTCTTCAAGATGAATCAGGACAAAGCTTATTGCTTCTACTCTTTCTCCTTCAATTGCACATCATAATGCATATCATATTCATATTCTACTCTTCACACACTCATATTCACAATCATACTTCACCTAGATTAACTAGGTTTACAATATATACATGATATTACATTGATTTATTTGCACGTCAGCCAGAGCCAGCAATAATATTACAATTACAAGTCAGCCAATAGGTCAAAAATCATGAAATGTGTAGAGGGAAAGGCCCAACATTAATTACACTCAACACCAAGAAGAAGAACATGCCATGTGGATCCCCACACATGCTTAACCTAGTCCTAAACAATCTTGATAGCATCATCCTTCAAGGAATAACATCATTACACCTTACACAATTTAATTAGGTCACCCTTAAGTAAGAACACATGAAGCTTGTAGCACATCAGTCATTACAATCTTTGTGGTGCATATGAATATTAAACATTGCTTGTGGATCTCCCAAATGATGTGGTATGACCCATACAACACCTCTAGACACTCCTTGGTCTCTGTACAACAAATATTTTGAACTACACACTATCAAAATTCCTTAGTTGGCTAGGCAAGAGCATAATCCAACAACAACATCATTTTGGACCACATCCAGTTTCAGAGAAAGAAGAAAACACATTGTGGAGCAACATGAAACATCACAAGATCATCAAGATCATCATCCACCAACCAATTCACCATTTCATGTAACAGTAAGTAAGCACACATCATCACCAAAGGTTTTGAGAATAATTAGGCATTCGAAACAGTCCGTAGCACACTGTGACTAGAAAAATTGAAATTGCGGACCACCAAAACACTTGATACTACAAAGTGTTATGGAGAAAAAGGTTTGCACATATGTTTTTACCTCCTAGTTTATCTCCTAGGTCCCCTTGTTTACACATTACAAGCAAATTATTCATCTAGGTGAAAAATCCCCAGAAACCCAGTTCAAATGGGAACTAGTGGCCAATTTAATGCTTAAGTCCCAAACAAAAAATCACCTTGGGACTTGGGCACTCATGCCCAAGTCCACCCTGATTGGTCAGGGTAAAATTTAATGTATGTCAGCCTTGGACTCTTAAATGGTTCCCTCTTTTTCAGCCCTTTAATTTAATTTGTGAATGTTTAATGGGACATCATATATAACCAAGTGTTTGAATTCATTTGTAACCTAGATGGATATTGTGAACTTATGATATTTGAACAAAGAACATTCAAGGCATTCATTGTGTTATTGTTACAAATTTGTGTGTTTGTTGCAGATTTGGAATCATCATCCATCTCCTTATGAGTTGAAGAAACTTCATCCTAAGGACTTCACCTCTGAGGTGACAACATCATTGTGTTTGAATCATTTCATTATCATTTGGATTATCTTTAGCCACTGTCTTGCAAGGACATGCTCTCTTTAACAATAGTGTTGGGAAGCTTAAGTGCTATCCTAGGATTTCACTAAGGCAAGTCCCTAAACACCACAACCCCCAAACCCCTTTTCTTCTTGTGTGCATCTTATCGGTGCGAGAATAGAAGAAGTGAAGATATAGGGAGGTTTATTAAGAAATAAAGATTTAAGCTCTAAAAATAGAGTTTGAAAATTCACCTGTAGCAGACTCGGGCACTATCCCCAGTGTCCAACATCTAAAATACACCTTGAATTCAACATCAGAGGATCATTTATGACATTTTTCTAGTTTTGAGCTTTCAGATATCTAGACTTTTTGGACTCAGGCACTAGCCCTAGAGTCTTCCAACATTTCAGCTTCTAAGGGACAGTTTGGACATCTAATTGTTCACACTAGTAATTTTAGATCCTAATTTTTTATTGTTGTTTCTTAGTTATGAGATGATTATCCAAATTCTAGGGTTTAGTGCATTGATAGGCCTAGGGTTTGATAAAAGGATTGGTTGAATCACATCTTTCCTTGACAAACAAGAGCACAAAATCTATAGTTCATTCCTCTTGCATCTTGAAGTGACGTAGTTTTTTTTTTTTGTTGAATGTTGTAGTGAAAGGAGGATTTGATCTAGTGTACTTATGTGCTTGTATCCATCTCTCTTTTTACATATAATATTTTGGTGAATCTATAACATTGAGCATTTGCATCTTACTTAGTTTTGAAATCAGATTTGCATTACTTTATATCATACTTGTCATCCTCCATTGAAACATCTTGCATACAGTTTGAAAAAATTAAAAAAAAAAAGATTCTAGGCTTGCATAAACACATAGTTTTGAATTATTTCATTCCATGTCATATATCATTGAAAGGAGGATTTGATCTAGTGTACTTATGTGCTTGTATCCATCTCTCTTTTTACATATAATATTTTGGTGAATCTATAACATTGAGCATTTGCATCTTACTTAGTTTTGAAATCAGATTTGCATTACTTTATATCATACTTGTCATCCTGCATTGAAACATCTTGCACACAGTTTGAAAAAATTAAAAAAAAAAATATTCTAGGCTTGCATAAACGCATAGTTTTGCATTATTTCATTCCAACATTTGATTTTCTGATTTTCACATCATATATCAAAATAATTACATCAATTAATCATTTCATGATCTCACATCTTTCATTAGCATATCTCATTTATTAAGGTTTTGTTAAAAACATGCATTTCTCATATAACCTAGTCATTTGCAAAGCTAGGGTTTGTAGTCAATATCTTATTTCAGATTTTACTACTATCATAAATATTTCAAATCATATCTTCCACTGATTTCTTTGCATATTCATTCAAAAAAATTGTCTAATTTTAGAAAAAGTGCAAAATTATCATACCTTTGCAATTACAGAACGTGTACTTCAACATAAGAGAATAAGCATCTTTTTCACATATTTTGCATTAAATCAAAAAATTATCAATATCACCTCTTGTGTAGAACTTCTAACATTAAATTCACTTGGTTTGTAGTGACACTAGTGTGTTTTTGTTCTTTGTAAAAAGCTTCAAAAACTTGATTTCCTCAAACTAGTGTTGTGGTGTACAAAGGCCTCTCATATTGATAAATGAATAGATTTTTTTATACATTGATGTTCCATGACATTTCGTTATGACACCTTCTAATTGTTCCTATTTAGTATCCTTGCATACATATATCAAATATTTTGGAAGTTTTTACAAATTCGTTAATATGCATCCTTATGTTTAGACTCATATACAATCCATGTATGATAAGGATATCTTTAAATGTTCTTCATTTGAAATCCTTGATTATGTATCTGATTTAAATAACTTCGTAATTCTTACAAATGAATATCCTTTGATATTAAAGGAATTTACTAATTTCATCTCCATGAATTGTCATGAGAAGATGATGGTGATAATTCTCCTCTTACTTCTACTACAAGTCATAACAGTAACCTAGGCTCACCTAGTTCACCTTATGCTTTGGATGCCTCTCCCAAAGTTGTTGCCACTTGTGAGGACATTTTAGACAAAGAGCATGAATTCATTGATATATTCCTTAACATCACCTCACTTTCTCTTCATTCCAATGCTCTCCTTTCAAAAGATGAAGCATCGCTGCATGACGAAAGGTCTCTCACATAAAATCCTTTAGGGATGGATGCTAAGCTTAATCAAAGTAAACATAATGTTAACTCAATCATCACTAATAGACTTATTCCACCTATTAAGGGGATTGTGGATAAGTGTGCTAATGTTCCTAAACTCATTGTGCATGGGTTAGCCAATGTGCCTCCTTGTTTCAAACTGGTGATTATAGTTCAAGGTGCTCCAACACCACCTAGACCCCTAGGCTACTTTCTCAATTGTGGAAAACATATTACTCAAGAAAATCAAATGTATCAAAATGTGTTGCAACAACCCTATCACAATGTAGTTGCTCACACATACAATACGCAAAATAATAAAAAAAGTAAATGATAATCAAACATTTTGATCACTTTACCAACTTCTCAACAGATGCTTCCTCAACCACCTCATCTCACTCATAAAGGTGGTCAAGATTACGATCTTGTTGTTGATTATCTTAGCAAATGATATTGATGTGTTTGTGGGAATACTTGTTGATTGTGGCACATGTCACTTTGGGGCATGGGCTTTGTGAGAGCTCTTGTTCCCTTGCTTTTTTTTACTCTACCTTAATGTGCTTGATACCAGAAAGAGAGATCAACCACCTTAAGGTGGGACATCTATAATGGTATATGTCCAATTACTTTGTACATTGACAAAGCATGTTTGAAAGCCCTCATCACAAGGTGGGATCGTGTATCTCTTGATCTAGTCAGATCCTTCTAAAAGAAAAAATCCCTCATCGCGAGGCAGGATGGCCTATCTCTTGAGCTAGTGCACATCCTTTTACACAAAGCCCTCATCGTGAGGCAAGATGGCATATCTCTTAAGCTAGTCCGCATCCATTTATACAAAGCCCTCATCACGAGGTGGGATGGTGTATCTCTTGGGCTAGTGCATATCCTTTTATACAAAGTCCTCATCGTGAGGCAAGGTTGGATCTTGAGTCATTCACCCTTAAGCATGTCTTTGGTGGTTGTGGTAGCATAGATCAATCATTACGTGTGTTTGACATGTTTTAGAGAGTGGAGTGCAGTGATGAGCTCCTTCTTATCACCCATGTTTGTCATGTATAAGATGTGTGGTGTCTCAATAACACGCTATATGGGACTCATGTATTCCATGTGTCTTCCATGTGTTTTACACGTATTCCTTGCATGTCATGTGTGTTTGTCGTGTGGTCTAAAGTTGTGTGGTGATGAGTCCCTCTGAGCATTGTATGTGTTTTACATGTCTTCACATGTGTGTTTTGTTTACTTCAGTTAGCATTATATATAGATATGTAATTACTTAATCATTTCTTCTCTTCTTCGTGTCTTGCATGACTGTGTTGATGTCTTCTCCATGTATTGCATGCTTTCACTATCTTCTCTGTGTATTGTGTGTTTCCTTACTATATTCACTATGTCTTATGTGATTGTTAACTATTTTCTTATGTTTTCCCAAGTTTGGGGGCTAGAAATAGTCCTTCAAGCTTGGGGTGTGTATGCATTCTAGTGTTTGATGTGTTTTAGATATGCTTCAATCATACTTTAATGCATGTGTTGTATCATCGGATCACTTAGACATTAAAGTGGGGGCAAAATGTTATGTAGTAAAATGTGGAAACATGCCTTTTTGCTTCCTAGTTTAGCTCCTAGGCCCCTATGTTTACACTTCACAAGCAAATTATTCACCTTGATGAGAAATCCTCTAAAACCCATGTCGAATGGGAACTAGGGGACCATTTAATGCTTATGTTCTAACCAAAAGAGCACCTTCAGACTTAGGTACTCATGCCCAAGTACACCCTAATTGGTTGGGGTAAAATTTCATGTACATCAGCCTAGGACTCTTAAATGGGTCCCTCTTTGTCGACCCTTTCATTTAATTTGTGAATGTTCAATAGGATATCATATATAAGCAAGTTTTTGAATTCATTTATAACCTAGATGGATATTGTAAAATTATGATATTGGAACAAAGTGCATTCAAGGCATTCATTGTGTTATTGTTGTAGATTAGTAATCATCATCCATCTCCTTATGAGTTGAAGAAGCTTCATCCTAAGGACTTCAACTCCGAGGTGACACCATAATTCTATTTGAATCATTTAATTATCATTTGGATTATCTTTAGCCTTTGTCCTGCAAGGACATACTCTCTCTCTAACAATAGTGTTGGGAAGCTTGAGTACTATCCCAAGATTTGACTGAGGCAAGTCCCTAAGCACCAGAACACCCAAAACCCTTTTCTTCTTGTGTGTAGGTTACATGTGTGGGAATAGAAGAAGTGAAGGCATATGGAGGTTTCTTAAGGGATAAAGATTCAATATATGAAAATAAAGTTCATAAATTCCCCTGTAGCAGACTTGGGTGCTATCCCCAGTGTCCAACAGCTAAAACAAACCCTAAATTCATCATCAAAGAATCATTTATTAAATTTTTCTAGTTTTGAGCCTTTAGATATGGAGACTTTTTGGACTTGGGTGCTAGCCATGGAGTCTTTTGACATTTAGCTTTTGAGGGACAGGTTTGGACATCTCACTGATCACCCTGGTACTTTCAGATCCTGATTTGTTGTTGTTGGTGATTCTCTATTATGAGATGATTATCCAAATTCTAGGGTTTAGTTCATTGATAGGACTAGGGTTTGATAAAAGGCTTGGTTGAATCACACCTTTCCTTGACAAAAAAGAGCACAAAATTAGTAACTGAGTCCTCTTGCATCTTGAAGTGACTTAGCTCAGTTTTGTCCTTGAATGTTGTAGTGAAAGGAGGGTTTGATCTAGTGTACTTACATGCTTGCATCCATCTCTCTTTTTACATATAACACAAAGTATAATGCATTAAAAATCTTTGAATGTGTCCTCAAAATTGCATGACCAAATATTAACTTCTAAAGGAATGTGGAGCATTCCAAATAGACTTCATCATTACTTTACTCTGCCATAGCACAGACCGGAACTCTGTCACTTGTAACTTCCACTGCGGAGAAGAAAATGATCTGAAGATTTGGGTTTAGCACCTTTGTAGCATACTTAACTTAACTTCTGAACTGCATCACCATATTTTCAAATGTGGAGGAATGTGGAGCATTTTACTAATCAGTCTTCCAGGAAGCTTCCTACAACAGTAACCTTTACCAACATCCAAAGACTAGATTCTTCTTGTATCAACACATACATCCTTGAGAATGATAGGAAGGATCATACAACATGCTATAGATCATCATCAACATCTTCTCAACCTCACCATAGCTTCTAATACCAATCTTAATATATCACCATTCATCTTAATGCTTCTAATTCCCATCTTTATATATCATCATGAAATCATCTCTGCTAACCACAAACATGCTCAATTCAACTTTTCTTGACACTAATCAAGGCAAGACATCCAACCATAAACATCGACAACCAGCCATGAACATCAGCAACCATTAATGGCACCCCATCAACATAGTATATCATCATCATAAGAATTCAATCATAGTGTTGACATAAAAGACAACCACACAACCACATCAGTGACAACCTTATCTAACATATGTGTAGTGCTCACTAGTGTTGACATCAATGACAACCTTAGATAACATATGTGCAATAATAAAACAACATGTTCTTACTCCTTGTACCTTTGTGCTAACAAGGATGACAAGGGAGAACAAAGCATCATAATATGGCAATAACAATGCATACAAACATAACATATATAAGAAGGGACCACTCTTGCGAGTCCACCTATAACAAATTATGCTCCCCCAACTTGATTATAAAAATAGATGTTGGAAAAGGTGCTCTAGGGACAACATCAAGCATGGTGAAGAGTGCTAGAGCCAAACCTTGTTCAAAGTTGTTGAATTTTGTCACCAAAGACTTGACATTCCTCAGTGGAATGACCAAGTGCTCAAATATATGCACAATAATGAGGTAATGAAAGATTATTTTTTTTTATCTTTTTGTGTTTTGGAGTAGGAAAAGTGATTAAGCAATGTTTGAGTAGACTCAACAACATACACACTTTTTGATATAGAAAAGAAGATATAGGGGGAGTAGGAAGCAATTCTTTTTGTTGTGAACATGGTGGAGAGAATGTAGGAGAAGGTCAGGAACCTAAACCTACTTTAGACAAGTACAGTGTTGGTTCCATAGGTTCCTCAATTCCTTGTTCTTTACATCCTAACCCATTTCCATTGTATCCTTGTTTAAAAATAATTTTGAATCCACACCCATAACACTTCTCCAAGTTTGAAGGAAGAGGAGAGGTCATATGACTGTCTTTGTTGAAATTGTTGCATATATTTTACCTATGGTTGTCACTAATTTGGTTGTCATTGATGTCAACACTCAATTTGGGTTGTCATTAATGCTTATGTTGATGGTGTGGTAAACATGATGCTGCTAATGTTCATGGTTGGATGTCATGTCTTGTTTTAATGTCAATTAAAGCAGTATTGAGTATGTTTGTTGTCAGCAAGGATGATATCATGATGATATATTAAGATAAGAATTAGAAGCATTGAGATGAGGATTAGAAGTAATTCTTATGTTGGGGAGATGTTTTTTATGGTTTGTAGTATGGTGTATGCTCTCTCCTATTGTTCCTAAGAAATTATTTGTTGCTACAAGGAGGCTCTAGTCTCCAGATGTTGGTGAAGGTTTTTGCTATAGGAAGTTGCCTTGAAGATAGATTGGGAGAATGCTTCACATTCCTTTGCCTTTAAAGATATGGTATTGTAGTTTGGGATTCAATGTCTATTTTTGTGGATGCTGTACTCTTATCTTTTCAAGTCACCAGTGTTGTCGTGGTGGTCTTTGGTAATTACAGTAGCTTAGTAGTTTGGTTATTTGTTAGGATTGGTCTAGAAAATGCTCTGCATTTCTTTGTATTTTTGTTTCTATTCCTACAGCTTGGTGGACATGCTCTTAGTGCTTGTATTGTGTCTGAGTTCATCTTTCATGTGATGAAGGTTACCCCAAGTTGGTTTGTAAATGTTATATCTCATGACTGGGTCTTTTGGGCTTCCTGGATGAAGTGTTCTATCTCTATTTTGTTTGCGCTAGCTATTTTTTGTATGCCATTAAGAAACATGTATATGGAAGTAAGCTTGGACATTCATGGAACATCTCTTTGTGGTTCATACATCAATGGTAAATCTCTTTGAGGCTGCATATTGTTTTGAGTTGGTTTTCTCAAAACTTGTGGATATTTGGCTGGCAGGGCTTGTTCTCTTGTTTACGCTATGTGTTTGGGGGTTTACACCAATAATTGATGTTGTGTTAAGATGTGTTTTGGTCTTGTCCTATCCTTTTGAGAGCCACATTGAGTAAATTTAGTTGGAAGATGTGTTTCTTTACCAACTGGTAAAGTGCTAAATGTTTCTATTGAATGCACAAGACAACTGAGAGGGGAGTGAATCGGTTGTAACTTAAAACTCCACAATCCTCACACACATTTAGATCCACATTAATTTAGTTAATCCATTAAAATTTTAAGATGATTAAGCATGAAAGCAAATAACAGAAACTAAATCAAATCAACATCAAACATAGGAGAACACTAGATTTGTCGAAATTACTGCAGACAATTGAGAATGGGGTGTGAATCAGTTGTCACAAAACTTTTATCTTTTGCTACAATTAATCTTCTTTACCACTTATTAATAGATTAATGATATAACCATGAAAGCATGAATGAAAAACACATGAGCAGAGAAATAATCAACACACATAACACTAGGATTTTTACATGGAAACCTGGTTAAGGGAAAAACCATGATGGGGGTTAACCCACAAGATTTATTCTCTGTTAAAAGAATAAAAGAATGGGAAGGCACTTGCCTTCTAGAGCACTGCCTAGAGTTCACTTCTCAAAGGAGGCTCACTACCTACAAGAACATTCACAATGTTAACACTGAAAGGTTGAATTGAGAAATATCTTCTTCATGCAAGATTCAGTTCCATTGAAGCACACAACACCTCTGCTCTACCCCCTAATCACTTTCTTGCTACATCTGCATCTTTACTAACAACAACACATTTCCATGACTTCACAACACTTATTTATACATGAGATCAACTTTGGAATGAACATCAAAGTCGGCCTTGCAATCATTTATCTAGAACATTCTCCAAGATAGCCATTACAAGCAATTATAATCACAATACTTAAAATGCTACATGAAAATCTTTATACTATTGGCCAAACATAGATGGGACTCAAATCTTCCTCGATCAACATGCCACACTCCATAAAACTCTTCTTAGATCATCCACAACATGCACCAAGTATCCGGTCAGCCAAGACTAGAAAGAACAACAACACTAAAGGAGAAATCTTCAACCATGAGCTCAATTCTCAATGCGGACCACCAAAACAATAGGTACATGATCTAGAGACCACCAAAAGCACAATGAAATCAATAAGAACAACTGCATCACCTCAAATAATCAAAAGCACTTGCATCTTCATCCCAGAACTTAAGAACACCAACTATCATGACTTTTACACTAGAAAGATTGCTTCTTGACCTCCAAGCCACGAACCACTTGAGTTGAGGATATGCACCAACATCCAAAACATACCTCTAGATCTGTAGCCCATAATATCCCAATGCAGAGCAATCTGGACCAAATTCTTGCCATTTTGTCACCTCTAAACAACTATAAAACCTAGTTCTACTCAGATGGCCATAACATCACAAATACTTCATGCAGACCTCTCAAATCTTAATTGGAGCAACTTTAGGGAATCCTCTAAAAACCCTTTAATCTACAGACTCTGATCATCATCTCAGTATGAATGAAGATCAATCTACTTCACTGAACTGCATTGTCTTCACTGTCTCTAATAGAGAGATATGTAACTCACTTGTTTCTTCTGGAGAGGCCAATTTTCTTAATATCCTCAACATACAAGTCTTCTAAACAAGTGAAAGAATAAGATATAGTTGACACTAATGACAACAAGGATATTTTGACATCAATGACAACACCAATTAGGCACATATTTGCAACAATCTCCCCCTTTGTCATTGATGGCAACATATGATGTGAAAAACTATTTCAACCATCAAGACAAGAACTTCTCCTCCTTTCTCTTATCACACCTGCAACCAATTTCTTCACTACTCCCCCTTTCACCAACAACTACTCACTTTCATCCAAGTTTTTCACATGACTTCTCTTTCCCTTTGACATCAATGGCAAATGGCACATATTTGCAATCATCTCTCACCCTTTTATATCTTAGATAAGACCAAACTAAACTCAAAACATACTAACTACTCCCCCTAAGTAGTATCCCCTTAACACCAATCTAGATCATAAGATATGACTATGAGTTCCACTGGACTGATGCACACTAGTGCACATTAGTTCTGAATAAGAGGGGTAATCACCCCTAGCTTCTCTCTGAGATACTCAAAAGTGTCCTTAGGTAGAGGCTTAGTGAAGAAATCCACAATCTAATCCTTTGAAGGAACAAACTCCAATCTAACTTCATTCTCATTTACCTTCTCTCAAGTGAAACTTCATGGATATGTGCTTTGTCATTGAATGAAACACTAGATTCTTTGAAATGTTTATTGCACTTGAATTATCACAGAAGATTGTAATAGGCTCTTCAAACACAATTTTGATATCCTTCAACATTTGCTTCATCCAAAAAACTTGAGTACAATTGTTTGCTACTGCTATATACTCTACCTCTATAGTAGATAGAGATATTGCCTCCTACTTTTTGCTGAAATAGGAAACCAATCTCTTCCCCAAGAAAAATGCACCAGCACTAGTACTTTTCCTGTCATCCACATCTCCTGCCCAATCAACATCTATATATGCATAAAGAGTGAAATAATCATCCTTAGGATACCTTAAGCTATAATCATATGTTCCCTTTAGATATCTAAAAATTCTTTTGGCTACTACAACATGAGATTCTCTAAGATTAGTTTGAAATCTAGCAACAAGGCCAATTGCATTCATAATATCAGGTCTGGTATGAGTCAGATAAAGTAGTCATCCAATCATTGATCTATACCTTTTCTGATCTACCTTAGGGTAATCATCATCTTTACTCAATTTGCATCCAGTTATCATAGGAGTGCTCATTGGTTTTGAATCCTCCATTCCACACTTTTTCAACAACTCTTTTACATACTTGGACTAAGATATGAAGATGCTCTTGTCTGACTGAATGATTTCCAGACCAAAGAAGAAATTCATTTCACCAAGCATGGACATCTTAAATTTACTTTGCATTTGATCAAAAAATTTATTAGACATGCTCTCATTTCCACCAAAGATGATATCATCAACAAATATCTCAACAATCAAGATGTACTCGTGATCAATCTTGAAATAAAGATTATTGTCAGTTGTGCCTTTGCTAAAACCTAATTTTAGCAGATAAATATCTAATCTTGCATACTAGGCTCTTGGGGCTTGTTTAAGTCCATACAATGCTTTCTTCAACCTACAAATCATAACTCCTTGATTAGACAACTGGAATCGTTCAAGTTGCTAAATGTAGACTTCTTCCAAATCTCCATTTAGGAATGTTGACTTGACATCCATCTGGTAAACTTTGAAATCTTTGTAAGCAACAAAGGCAAGAAATAATCTGACTACTTCAATTCTGACCACCAGAGCAAAAATTTCCTCAAAATCAATTCTCCTTACCTAAGAATATCCTTTGCACACCAATCTTGCTTTGTTTCTCACAACTTCACCATTTTCATTCAATTTATTCTGGAAGACCCATTTAGTTCCAATTACATTTTTTTTTCAAGTCTAGGAACAAGATCCCAAGTATGATTCTTTTCAATTTGCATTAATTCTTCTTCCATTGCTTTTACCCAACTTTCATCATTACAAGCTTCATTCACTGATTTTGGTTCAATCCTTGAAATCAAACAATACTCCTCTTTTTCTCCAACAATTTTTCTTCTAGTTTGAATACCTTTATTTTTATTTCTTATTATCTGATCTTCAGAATGATTGAACCTTACATACCCGGGAGTTTTAGGATTTTCTTGAACTTCTAATTCGTGAACTTGTTTCTCAACATTTGCACTAGTTTGTTGAGTCACTGGATTCTCCGGAGCAATCTAAATATGATTTTGAGGAATTTTATTTTGATCATCTGATTCATATCCACAAAACTTGGAAGGTCTCTCTTTGCTTTCATCAACCTTGACATTAGCACTTTCAATATTCTTTTTCAATCTCTTGTTAAAGCACTGGTATGCCTTGCTTTGGTTAGAATAACCCAGAAATATTACTTCATCACAACTTGCATCAAACTTGCCTAGATCTTCATCTCTTTTGATATAGCATTTACTACCAAAAAATCTAAAATATTTCACAGTAGGAGCATTACCAAACCACAGTTCATAAGGAGTTTTACCAGTATTGCCTTTGATCTACACCCGGTTAAGAGTGTAGATAGGAGTACTCACAGCCTCTCTCCAATAGACATGTGAAACATTTTCTTCCATCATCATGGTTTTAGCAGCCTCTTGAATAGTTTGGTTCTTCCTTTCCACAGCTCCATTCTACTGAGGAGTCCTATGAGTAGATAACTATCTTTTTATTCCATGCTTTTCACAAAATGCATTAAACTCATCGGAGGTAAAATCTCCACCTTTATCAGATCTCAGACACTTTCTCTTCACACCAATCTCATTCTCCACCCTAGCCTTGAACACCTTGAATCTGTCAAGAGCCTCTGATTTATCTCTCAAGAAAGTGACCCACATCATCTGGGAGTAATCATCAATTAGTAACATAAAGTATATGTCTCCTTGCAAACTCCTAATGCTAGCAAGACCACACAAATCAGTGTGCACAAGTTCCAACAATCCACTTGAAAATTGTTCTTTACTTTTGAAAGTAGTTCTGCTTTGTTTTCCTAACTAACATTCCTTACACATGCTATTAGCAGGTTTTACATGATTTGGAAGATCTCTCATAGCCAGAGTAGTACTTATCTGGACAATAATGTCAAAGTTTACATGACACATTCTCCTATGCCATAACCAACTCTGATCAATCTAAGAATTTAAACAACTTTTACCAGTACCACTTAAATGAAAGATATTACCCCTAATCTGTGTACCAGATGCAATCTTAGTTTTGGAGCTTTCAAAAATTCTACATTTTCCATCCTTGAATCAGAGATCATACCCTTTGTCAACCAACTATCCAACACTGAGAAGATTATACTTTAAGCCTTCTACATACAAAACATCATTAGTGTTATTATTATCATCAAGAGAGATGGATCCTCTACCATGGATTCTACCAGCTGCATTGTCCCCAAACTTCACAATTCCACCTTCATAACTTTCCATACTTACAAACAAGTACTCTTATCACATGTCATATGATGAGAACATCCACTATCAATCACCCATTCATCCTTGTCTTCAACCTAAGTACCTAAGGCACTTTCCACATTTAAATAGCTAGTAGATTTATTAGGCACTAGATTTTCTTCTTTGATAGCAATGAACACCCATTCATTTCTAGATGTACTTCCTTTATCAAATTCATCATCTACAACTCCTTTATCAATAACTTCTTGGACATAGTAGCATTTGTTATGAAACCTAGGTCTATTAGGGTTTGGTTTCGAAACCCTCTCCAGACATCTTGAAGCAAAATGACCAATTTTATTGTAAGAAAAACATTTGAAAGGCAACTTTCCTTCATACTTACAAGATCCTCTTAGTAATCTTTTGGCAAAAAGGGCTTCAAGTTCTTCAAGCTCTATTTCATTTTCTTCAAGTTCCTTCCTTGCCTTCTCATAACTAGTTAGTCTTCTTGAAGAGCTTTCACCTGGATCAAATCTTTGCTTCTAGGAAATACTGGCCTTAAACACATATTCTAATTTAGGAAGGGAATCACCAAACTCATTTCAAATGCTGAAATCTTGCCAACCAACTGATCCCTTGTAACAATTGTCATAGTCCTGATCTCCTCAATAGTAGCAACTCTATGCTCTTATGAAGAAGGTAAGGATCTAAGTACCTTTTCAACAATATCTGATTCTTCCAATTTTCCACTAGCACACCTGATACTACACACAAGTTCATTCACCTTCTGCATGTAGGAAGTGATGTTCTCATCTTCGTACATCCTCAAACTTTTGAATCTACCCTTCAAGCTCTGCAACTTAGCACATTTGACATATGCATCACCTTCATATAGAGTTTCCAACTTCTTCTACATTTCATGAGCAGTTTTCAATTCCCAGACATTTGTCATTTCTGTATCAGTTAGGGCACTCAATAATGCTTCTTTAGCCTAAATGTTGTTTCCAACATCTTTGATTTCATCTAGAGTTCAAGGACCTTTCTCCAGAGGCTTATACTTATCCTTAGTTATCAACCAATAAGGATCACCCATACATTGCAAATGACACTCCATCTAATTCTTCCAAAGAGAGTAGTTTGTTCTATCAAATCTCAGACTGTCCTTCTTGTATGTCAACATCTTTGATCTCCTCAAGGGGTTAAGCTTCTTTTAGAGGAACTGGCTCTAATACCAATTGTTGAAATTAGGGTAGAAAACTAAGAGGGGGGTAAATCAGTTGTCACAAAGATTTTATCTTTTTCTACTATTAGTCTTCTTTACCACTTATTAACAAATTAATGATATAGCCATGAAAGTGTGAATCAACAACACATGGGAAGAAACATAACCAACACACATAATACTAGGATTTTTACGTGGAAACCTGGTTAAGGCAAAAACCACGGTGGGGGTTAACACACAAGATTTATTCTCTGTTATAAGAATAGAAAAATGGGAAGGCACTTTCCTTCAGGTACACTACCCAGAGTTCACTACTCAAAGGAGGCTCACTACCTACAAGAACATTCACAATGTTAACACTAAAAGGTTGAATTCTTTATGCAAGATTTAGTTCCATTGAAGCACACAACACCTCTACTCTTCCCCCTACTCACTTCCTCGCTACATCCACATCTTTGCTAACAAAAACACATTCCATGACTTCACAACACTTATTTATACATGATGTTGACTTTGGAATGAAAATCAAAGTTAGCCTTACAATCATCTATCTAGAACATTCTCCAAGATAGGCATTACAAGAAATTACAATCACGAGACTTAAAATATTAAATGCGAATCTTTATACTGTTAGCCAAACATAGCCAGGACTCAAATCTTCCTCAATCAACACACCATGCTCCATAGAACTCTTCTTAGATCGTCTGCAACATGCACCAAGCGTTCAGTTAGCTAAGGCTAGAAATAACAACAACACTCAAGGAGAAATCTTCAACCACGAGCTCAATTCTTAATGTGAACCACCAACATAATAGGCACATGATCTAGAGACCACCAAAAGCACAATGAAATCAATAAGAAAAACTGCATCAACTCAAATCACCAAAAACACTTGCATCTTCATCTGAGAACTTAAAAACACCAACTATCATGACTGTTATACTAGAAAGATTGCTTGTTGACCTCCAAACCATGAACCACTTGAGTTGAGGATATGCACCAATATCCCAAACATACCTCTAGATCCTAAGACCATAATATCCCAATGCAGAGCAATCCAAACAAAATTCCTACCACTTTGTCACCTTTGAACAACTACAAAACCCGGTTCTACTCAAATGGCCATAACTTCACAAGTACTTCATGTGGACCTCTCAAATTTTAACTAGAGCAACTTCAGGCAATCCTCTACAAACCCTTTAATCTGTAGACTTTGATCATCATCTCACTAGGAATGTGGAGCAATCTACTTCACTAAACTACACTGTCTTCACTGTCTCTAATAGAGAGATATGTAACTCACTTGTTTCTTCTGGAGATGCTAATTTTCTCAATATCCTCAACATACAAATCTTCTAAACAAGTGAAAGAATAAGATACAATTGACACTAATAACAACAAGGATATGTTAACATCAACAACAACACTATTTAGGCACATATTTACAACAAGACTTACATGGAAAACCCAAGAAGAGGAAAACCACGGTGAGAATTAGCTCACAATATAAAGTAATAGCAATACCAATTTATACAATAGGGCTCACTGCCAGAAGGCTCACTACTAGAGGGCCCACTGCCCAAGAGAAAGAAAGGCTCATTGGGCCAAAATAGAAAAGAACATAGAGAAGATTGTTAAAAGGAGAAAACTATCTCAATGCAACAGCTAAGTCTACCACAACACCATCATCACCTACATAGTCTCAATGAGGAGTTGTAGACACCTTCTACTCACTGCATTCAGTAATCTAACACATGAAAGCTGACACTGCATTGCACAAATTCACACTCTATAACTTTGTAATTCACATCTCATACACCACACACTTCTCAATCATTATCCTTCAACAACTTAACACTTATTTATACTATCCTCAACCTTGAAAACATTCTCCAAGGTCATCCAAATGCCTTAATCATTTCAACTTCAAATTAGTCGGCACCAAGACATTCGTATAGTGTAAAGGAATGAAGACGGACCACAACACACTTTAGCTTGGACCTAAATCCACTCATACACATTGTTCCACATGCTTCCACAATCATCAAAACAACTATGTAATTAGTGTAAGCACCCAAGGTCGGCCAAACTTGTGTTAACATAGTAAACGTTTAGGTACACTCTTCGTCAAAGCTAAATACTACTTGTAGACCATACACCAAGCTTGAGCACCATATAGAATATTCCATAGTCATCCTAAGACATCCAAAAATCTAACAAATTTCTCTGCAATAACTTTCACCTATCGAACAAACTTACCCTATTTACCCAACATACTCAAGCATATTTGTTATGTACCATAACTCAAGAAATCAACTTGTAGAGCATGAAACCACTAACAACTTCAACTGAAGGTATATATGAACCTTATAAACACACTTCCAAAAATGCAAAACCATAAACCACTATGCGGTGAAATGCAGAGCAAAAACCTTTGTCCTAAACACTTCAGCAAAACACAGTTCACACACTGGTGTACACACGTTCCTCTGCACAATGATCTACTATGGCAAATTCTAAATGAAGCACCTCTAAACACCTCTGGAAAACATATCCAAATTGTATGAGTAGATCTTCAACATAGTAGAAATGTGGAGCAAAATAAGAACACCACTCAAAACATCTTTACAACACACTATTTCCTTTATCATTCAAATTTTCTCAAAAGCACTTGGAAGCCAAGAAATAGAACCATATCAGCAACATGTTCACCACTTCCTCATTATTAGAGACAACATTAGCTCAATACCAACTACTCACACTCTTTCTCAACTCTTGTTCAAATAGTTGACACAATGACAACACGAACTTGTTTACATTAATGAAAACACTAACTACACATACTTTCTACTCACTGCATCCAGTAATCTAACACATGAGAGCTCACACTGCATTGTATAAATTCACACTATATAACTCTATAATTCACATCTCATACACCACACTCTTCTCACTCACTACCCTTCAATATCTTAACACTTATTTAAACTATCCTCAACCTTGGAAACATTCTCTAAGGTCAGCCAAACACCTTAACCATATAAAATTTAAATTAGGTCAGCACCAAAACATTCCCATGGTGGAAAGGAATGAAGTTAGACCACAACACACCTTATCTTGGACCTAAATCCAGTCTTACATACCACTCCATACTTCCACAACCATTGAAACAACTCTGTAATTACTGTAAATACCCAAGGTTGGCCAAACCTGTCTTAGCACAATAAACTTTTAAGTACACACTTCCTCAAAGCCAAATAATACTTGAAGACCATACACCAAGCTTGAACACCATCTAGAATATTCCATAATCATCCAAAAACATCCTAAAAGCTAACAAATTCTTCTACAATAATTTTCACCTATCGAACAAACTTACCATGTTTACCCAACATACTCTAACATCTCTATTATGGTACTGTAACTCAATAAATTAACTTGTTGAGCACCAAACCACAAACAAATTCAACTAAATGTATATATGAACCTTACAAACACACTTCTAGAACTAAAAAACTTGAAACCACTCTATGGAGAAATGTGGAACAAAACTCTTTCTCTCAGACACTTCAGCAAAACACAGTTCACACACTGGTGAACACGTCTTCCTCTATACAATGATCCACTATGCCAAATTCTAAATAAAGAACCTCTAAACACCACCAACCAACATATCCAACCTGCATGAGAAGAACGTCAACATAGTAAAAATGCAGAGCAAAATTAGAACACCACTCAAAAAATCTTTAGGACACACTATTTCCTTTATCATTCAATTTTTTTCAAAAGCACTTGGAAGCCAATCAATAGAACCATATCATCAACATATTCAGCACTTCCTCATTATCAGAGACAACATTAACTCAATACCAACTACTCACACTCTTTCTCAACTCTTGCTCAAATAGTTGACACCAATGACAACATAGACTTGTTGACATCAATGACAACACTAACTGCACATACTTGCAAAAGTTTCTTCTACTTGTTTCCTTGTTTCCGACTTGGGATGCTATGAACCACCATGTTTGTTGTTTGGGATAATATTGGAAGGTGTAATAAGTTGTTTTTGGTCCTCTCTACCTTTTGGATAGGACCGCATTCACTGCATTTGTGTTTTGTGGCTAACTTGTTGAGATCATTGTTTGTCTCCTATTCTGGCACACCTAATTGGTGTTTTGTGATATTGTGGAGGATATAAATGGAACAAATAATTAGTTACAAAGTGTAAGAGTGTGAGATGTGTGTGGAATAATGTAATAAGGAATGTGAGCCATGAAAGATATAGATCAGATGCACCTCAATGCCTCAGTCAATAGAGTGTATTATTGTCATATGTTGTAAATTCAAAGTTTCATGTATCCCACTTTGAGATAGCGAGTCTCATTAGGTCCTTGTATCTTTCCCTAAGGTTGTGCACCTTAGCCTACAAGTCCTTTGTATCTTTCACTAAGGTTGTGCACCTTAGCTTGCAAGTCCTTCAGGGAGTAGTTTGCTTCCTGAGGTAGTGAGCCTTAAAACAAATTGTAAGCTTGTTCATATATATAGTGAGATTTCTCACCGTGGTTTTTCCCTACTTGGGTTTTCCATGTATATTTGGTGTTATCTTGTGCATGTGTGTTCATTGCTTTATCTTTCATTATTTCTCATATGTTTAAGGATTGTTGATCTTGTTAGAAGACTAAATTTGCATTGCACTGAAGGTTGAAGTTTTTGAAGATACTAATTCACCCCCGCCTCTCAGTATCCTTATATGCTCAACAATTGGTATCAGAGCTAGGTTACTAAAAATGAGTTTAACTACTTGAGGAAGGTTCAAGATGACACATGATAGATCTTACAAGGTACCTAAGTTTGATGGAACAAATTACACGTTTTGGAAGCTAAGGATGGAAGGTTATCTATCCTCTCTAGGGTTTGGTGTTTGGCAATCTGTCAAGGAGGTTACACTTCTCATGCTACTACTCCTATAGATCCAATTGAGATTAGGTTGTATGAAAACAATGCCAAGGCCAAAAATGCTATCATGACTAGGTTAGCTGATTCAAACCTTCTTAAGATAATAACTTGTAGTTTTACTATGGTTGTCTAGGAAAAACATAGAAACATTTATGAAGGAGATAATAAAGTAAAGCAAGCCAATATGCAAATCTTCAAGAGAAAATTTGAGACCCTGAGGATAGGAAAGGATGAAGACATTGCTAGTTATATGCTTTGGGTGGATGAAATAGTTAATGGCATCAAAGGTCTTGGTGGAGAAGTGAAAAAAGAGGAGATTGTGAAGAAGGTTCTAAGATCTCTCCCCAAATCTTACAGTCATTAGGTATCTTCTATTGAGGACTCTAAGTATATGGATAACTATTCAGTAGATCAATTATTTGGTGCTCTCATAGCCTTTGAAATGAGAGAGTTTGACAAAGATTCTCCAAAGAAGGAAGCAACATTCAAAGTCAGTAAGAAGATAGAAAATGAAACAACTAATCAAGATGGTGACCATGATGAGGTAGAGGTGAACTTTGTGAGAAGATTGAAGAAGGGTACTGCCAAATACAGAGGTAAGTTACCTTTCAAGTGATTCAATTGTGGGAGAATTGGTCATTTTGCCTCTACATGTCCTTTTAAAGGATCAGAGGATAGCAACAAAAGAGAGAAATTCAAAATAACTCTTTATTCCATGGAGAACAACTATTCTTTAGAAGATGAGGATCACATGATGATTCAAATGATGAAACACTTTTGATAGCTTTGAAAGTTGGTGACAAAAAGAGTGATATTGGAAAATGTAAGAAGTTTGGTACCTTGTAGGCTAACAAAATAATGAAAAGTCTATGGTTGTGTGGACTTCTTTTCATGAAAGATAAGAAGAAAATTCTTGGGTTATTAACAATTGTTGCTCTAACCACATGATTGGTGACAAGGGGAAGTTCATTAGCCTTAAGAAGTGGTATGGTGGAGCTACTAGCTTTGGTGGTGATGAGTCAACACAAATTTATGGAAAGGGTGCTATAACCATTGATGGAAAGAACAAGACTAAGGATATTCTCTATGTCAAAGGAATGAAGCACAATCTCTTTAGTGTTAGTTAGACGTCCAGTAAAGGATACAATCTTACATTTAATGCGAAAGGTTGTGAGATCGGGAAGGTAGGATCTAGAAGATTAGTTGTAGAAGGTACTAGGACATATGGAAATGTCTATCATCTAAAGGAGGCAAATGGAAGAACCTGTTTATTGGGTCAATCTACTAAGTGTTTTCTATGGCACAAGTGGATGGGACACATAAAATTTAACAATATGGTGAAGATGAACTCTACACTTGTGGTGAGAGATATGCGTAAGATAAACAAGCCTACAAATGCATTATGTAAGGAGTATCAAATGGTAAAGCAAACAAGAACAAATTTCAAAAGAAAGGAGTTCTCTTCTATAGTGTCATTATAGTTGATTCACACCAACCTATCTAGACCTACAAGGACAAAGAGTCAACAAGGTGAAAGGTACTTCATGTTTCTTATTATTGATTACTATCAAATGACTTGGGTTACATTTTTAAGAGAAAAATCAAAAGCCTTTGATATGTTTAAGATTTTAAAAGAAAAAGTTGAGAATGAAATGAATGCTAAGATCAAATGCTTAAGATCTGATTAAGGAGGTGAATTTACTTCAAATGAATTTGAGAAGGTTTATGAAGATCATTGTATTAGGAGACAATTGTCTGCTCCGAGGACCCCTCAGCAGAATGAGATAGTGGAGAGGAAGAATAGGACTGTGCAAGAGATGGCTAGGGAAATTTTGAAAGATGTAGATCTTCCTGATATGTATTGGGTGGAAGTAGTTCACACTATTGTCTACCTGCTTAGCAGAGTACAATTGAGGGTCAATAGCACTAAGACCCCTTATGATCTACGGTATGAAAGAACTCCCACTATCATATACTTCATGATCTTTGACAGCAAATGCTACATCATGAGAGATGAAGAAGACCTTGGAAAGTTTGATTCAAGGTGTGATAAATGGATCTTTATTGGTTACTCAACTAGAAGGAAGGCCTACAGATGCTACAACAAGAGATTGGGAAAGATGATTGAAAGCACAAATGTTAAGGTAGATGAAGATTTGCATTAGATCTCACAAGAACTAGAGGTTTTCAGATCTGATATACCTCCCTACATCAAAGAAGGAGAAGAAGAAGAGGAGAAAGAAGAGAAGGAACAAGAATGAGAAAAGACCCCTAAGACTCTAGAAAAGTATGTTTAGAGGAACCATTCAATAGATTAGATCATCGGGGATAGGAATGAAGGTGTGTAGACCAGGTGAAGGCTTGTAAAAGTAAGTGAGCAAGTGAATTTGTGCTTAATGTCAAAGGTGGAGCCCAAAACCTTCTCTAATGCTAGAAAAGATGAAGAATGGTTGAATGTAATGGAAGAAGAATTGAATCAGATAGAAAAGAATTAGACATGGGAATTGGTTCCCAAACTAGCTAATAAGAATGTTATAGGAACAAAGTGGGTGTTCCAAAACAAGTTGAATGAGGATGGTAAAGTTGTGAGGACAAAGCAAGATTGGTGTGTAAGGGTTATTCACAAGTTGAAGGTATTGATTTTGAGGAGACCTTTTCTCTGGCAGCCAGAATGGAGGCAATCAGGATGTTTCTTACCTTTGATGCTCACAAGAATTTCAAGGTCTATCAGATGGATGTCAAGTCAGCCTTCTTGAATGGTGATTTAGAGGAAGACATCTACATTGAGAAACCTGATGTTTTCCAACTATCAGAAGATCTAGACATGGTGTGCAAACTCAAGAAAGATTTGTATGGACTCAAGCATGCTCTTAGAGAGCTTGGTATGCTTGGTTGGATAGGTACTTACTTTAGCAAGGTTTCAAGAAAGGTACTGTAGATAGTAATGTTTACATTATGGTATAGGAAGACAAGATTTTGATAGTTGTTGTATATGGTGATGACATTGTCTTTGGTGGAGATGATAATATGTGTAAGAGGTTTGTTAAAGAGATGTAGAAAGAGTTTAAGATGTCTATGATTGGTGAGTTGTCTTTCTTCCTTGGGCTCAAAATTGTTACACTAGATGATGGTATCTTTATTTCTTAGGCTAAGTATGTCAAAGAGATGTTGAAGAAATTTGGAATGGAGGATTCCAAACTAGTAAGTACTCATATGGGTAATGGTTGTCACTTGAGAAAGCCTGATGAGTAAGGAGTAAGGTTGAAACTCTGATGAACTCTAGCAAGAGTAAAACTAAAACTATGAACTTTGATAAACTGTAGAAAAAATGTTTGTCACTTAGTCTGATTAAACTTCTGGTCTTAGACTCATCAATGACAACACTTGAACACTTTCCTTTGGCACCAATGACAATAATTCAACAATCTTCCCCTTTTTCGTTGATGGAAACCAATGGATAATCTATCTTTTATTTCTTCCCTAACTCTTCTGCATGTGATCCCCTGTCCAATCTCTTTTGCACAACATTAAACAACATATTATTCCTCGGCAGTGGAAAATGTGACTAAATCTTTGAGAGGAACCTCTTGCAACAATATAACGAAAAAACACAAAATAATAGAAATAGCATAACACAAAAAGAATTTATTGATTGCATGCAACTTCGAGGGGCAACCTCCTTTGAGCAAGCTCAATACAATAAACTCGTGGATGCCTTCATTGGCCTCAACATGTACTTACATACTAAGTCTAATCTAAACAACTATTACTCCCCATGAATGTGGGATAATACAATATACTCACGGGATGACTTACAAAGCATATGCATCCAACAACAATATACTAATAAAGTAAAGAGATGGGTTAAACATAGGTTCTTAACATCCCCTCCCTCTTAGAAAACTTTTGTCCTCAATAATTAACATGTGGAAATTGTTGCTGAATCTGAAGGAGTGGTTCCCATGTAGCATCCTGTGGTTGCATTCCATGCCACCAAATTAATACCTTTGTGATGGATTGAGACCAAAGCTAATGAGTACTCCTGTTGAGGATTGCCTTCAGCAACAAAATGATGGATCCTTCATTATCTAGTGCCGGTAAAATAGTTTGTGCTCTAATGTTGGTGACAAGAACTTTCTTTAGACAAGAGACATGAAATACTGGACGAACGTAGGAAGGAGGAAGCTCCAATTTATAAGCAAATGACCCAATCTTTTGAAGAACCTTATATGGCCCATAGAACTTTGGAGCCATCTTTTGACACCCTTTGAGTTTTAGGAAGGATTTTTTATATGGCTGTAGATGAAGAAAAAACATATCACCTACTTGAAAAGTGCACTCAGAACGGTGTTGATTGGCTTGTTGTTTCATTCAATTTCTTGCCATATGAAGATTGTCCTACAAAATACAAAGAATCTAATCTTAGGTTCAGAGAACCGTGTCAACTACCTAAATTGGTGAATTGCTAGGGGTGTATGGAAGGAGCACTGGTAGTGCCTAACCGTAGACTACTTCATATGGAGTTATTTTAGATGCAGTGTGGTAGGAGGTATTGTACCACCATTTAGTGAGAGGGAGCCACTTTGCCCACTGATGTTGTTGTTCTAAGGTGAAACAATGAAGATAAGTTTCTAAACATTTGTTGATAACTTGAGACTGACCATCTACTTGTCGGTGATACCTGGAACTCATCTTCAGTTTGGTGCTAGTGTGGTGAAATAGTTATGTCCAAAAATGACTGGTGATAGTGGCATCATGATCTGAGACAATGAAAGAAGGGATTCCATGAAGACAGAAGATCTAGTGCATGAAAATCTATGCAATGGAGAAGGGAGTATAGGAATCATTGAGGGCACAAAAATGACTATATTTGGTGATGTGATCAACCACAACCAAGATCACTATCTTCCCTCTAGATTTAGGGAGCCCTTCAATGAAATCCATAGAAATATTTGTCCAAATCCATGTAGGGATGGGCAAGCGTTCCATTAATCTAGGAAGGAGTGTCGTTTCACCCTTGTGGAACTGGCAAGGATAACATTTAGCCACCATCTATTGAATTGCCCTTTTCATTCCCTTCCAAAAGAAGTTACACCATGCCTGTTCATAAGTTTTGAGGAACCCAGAGTGCCCTACTGATGGAGATACATGGAGTTCATAGAAGATAGCCCGTTGAAGATTTGGATTCTAGGGAAGCACTAGACGACCCTTATATCTTAGAGAAGTACCATCCCAAGAGTAATATGGTATAGCAGAAGGGTTATTGGCCAACTGTTGGATGATTTGAGATAATGAAGAGTCAATGACATAGCCCTACTAGATAGATTCCAACCAATTTGGAACAAGCATAGAAATAGATGAAAGAGAAGCTTGGTCATCCAATGTATGAGAAAGAGCATTCACCACAATATTGTCCTTACCCTTCTTGTAAGTGATCTCATAGTCATTACCCATGAGTTTGCTAACTCATTTTTGTTGTGCTGGGGAGGAGACCCATTGTTCCCAAAAAAATTTCAAACTCTGGTGATTAGTCTTGATGCATAAATGATTCCCTAATAGGTATGGCCACCACTTGTGTACTGCATGCAAAATAGCCATCCTTTCCTTCTCATATGTAGAGAGTACTAAATTCTTACTTGAAAGGGCTTTGCTGCTGAACGCAATGGGATGTTCATCTTGAAGGAGAACAACACCAAGTGCATTGCCGCAAGCATCACTCTCAATAGTGAAGGTCTTGGAAAAATTTAGCATAGCTAGAATAGGTGTAGTACACATAGCTTCTTTTAGTTTTTCAAATGCACATGTAGCAGCATGTGTACATGTAAAAGCATACTTTTTCAACAGAGTTGTTAACAAAGCTACAATCTTCTCCTAATCCATGACAAACTTGTGGTAGTAGCTAGTTAGTCCCAAAAAACCATGGAGGCTCTTGAGTGTCTAAGGATGCGTCTAATTTTTCTTGCCATCTATTTTGGCAGGATCCACTCAAACCCCTTAGGCTGAAATAATATGCCTGAGATACTCCACTTCCTCCTGCCCAAAAACACATTTAGATTATTTTGCACAGAGATGATGATCAAAGAGAAGTTGCAGTACAAGATCTAGATGCTAGAGATGCTCAGCCCATGTTTTACTATAGATGAGGATATCATCAAAGAAGACCATAATGAATTTCTCCTAGGGATGAAATATTTTGTTTGATCAATGCCTGGAATGTGGAAGGAGCATTAGTGACGTAAAAGGGCATGACCAAAAATTCATAGTGGCCAGCATGCATGTGGAAAGTCATTTTATGGATATCATCCTCATGAACCTAAATTTGGTGATACCTAGAATGAAGATCCAACTTGGAGAAAAAATGAGCACCATGAAGCTCATCAAGAAGCTCATCAACAACAGGAATCAAAAACTTATCTTTGATTGTGATGTGATTAAGTGCTCGAAAGTCAATGCAAAGGCACCATGACCCATCTTTTTTCTAAATAAGAAGAACTAGAGAAGAAAAGGAACTAGTATTAGGGCGAATAATACCTTGCTTCAGTAAGTCCTGAACGAGCATCTCAATCTCTATCTTTTGGTGAAATTGGTAGCGGTAGGGCCTGATGTTGGGAGGAATGCTTCCAAGAAGGAGCTGAATACGATGGTCCTCTAGTTGTGAAGGGGGCAATCCCGCTGGTTCAACAAAGACACAGGCATATCTATCAAAAATTTGTTGTAGATCTGAAGGACTAGTGGAGACTGCTGATGGTTGCATCTGAATGGAATGGGGCTAAGTGATGACACCATGTGAATTCTTCTTAAGGAGATTTTTCATGCGATGTGAACTGATGATGTTGAGAGACCCTAGTTGTAAGCCTTTCAATGTGTGTTTTTGCCCATTGTCATAAAACTACATCCAAAGTTTAGCAAAATCCCATAAGATGGATCCAAGTGTACGTAACCATTGAGCACTCAAAACCACATCACATCCACCTAAGGGCAAGGCAAACATGTCAAAGTGCAATTTTTAATATCCAATAGAGATACGCACATTATGACACTTCCCTTTGCAAGATAATGTGCCCCCATTAGCAATCATGACTTCAAAGCTGGAGCAAGGACGGACAAAACAATCATCCTGTTTGGCGATTCGAGGGTCAATGAAGTTATGAGTGCTACCAGAATCAATGAGTATTGTCAGAGGGAGCTTCTTGAAGTAACCCTTGACCCACATGGTTTGTGGGGTGGTGACTCCTACTAAAGCATGGAGAGAGATCTCCGGGTGGTCTTCCTAAGGAGGGTCAACATGTGGCTACTGAATGTTGACCTAATCATCTACTGTATCCTGAGCATCTTCATAAACTTTAGTTGTAGGTCAAGAATCCACATCTAAGAGATAGAGCTTTTACTCGACACATCTATGTCCCTGACTGAATTTCTCATCAAAATTATAACAAATCCCTTTTTCTCTATGTGCCCTCATCTCCGCTTCAGACAAATGCTTGATAGGAGTTCTTCTAGGAGCTGGCATTGTTGGAGGTCTTTGGGAAACCATATTTCTAAATGGAACTAAAGTGGATCTGGAGTGCTGTTGAGCTGTCATCTTGTCCTGCGCCAACTTAGCCAACCCTAGGGCTTCCATCATTGTACTAGGATGGAACATTTTAACCTCGGATTGGATTGCATCCTTTAGACCACTGACAAAACAACTCCTAAAAAATTTATCAGATAATCCCTCTATGTGATTGGCTAGTTTCTCAAATTCAGTCTGATATTCTCTCACAGTGCTAGTTTGGCAAAGTTTAGTGAGTGCTCCTGTGAAGTCATCAAAAGCACTAGGGCCAAATTGTTGCAAAATGAGTTTGCAAAAATCTGTCCATTTTGGCTCTTCATGAGCCTTGATGTACCAACGGAAGCATTGAAGGGCTTCATGTTCGAAATGAAAGGATGCAAGTGAGACTTTGTTGACATCAAAAGTATTATACAGACTAAAATATTGTTCAGCCCAGTATATACATCCAGTCAGATCATCACCATTGAAGTGAGGAAAATCAAGCTTCAGCCCATGAAAATTGCTGGAAGAAGAGAACCTAATGTCTCCTGAAGACTCTGGCTACTGTTTATTGTTCATGGCTCAATGCTAAAGATTGGGGCCAAGAATTGTTTCATCTAGATCTTGGAGTTTGGTCTTGAGGGATTCAAGTTCATCCTCCATGTTTTTGGATCTTGCGCGGGTGACGGCCATAACCAAGAGGTTTTTTTTTATGGGAATGGGTAGAAAAATAAAAATAAAAACTTTTTTAGTAAAGGAAAATTTTGATTTGGGAAAAACTCAGATGGGTAATTGGGGTTTGACTAGGGTTTGGACACTTTCTAAGGGACAAGGAAGTAGAAAATGGGGATTTTAGAAGTGGGGTGAAAGAATGGGAAAATTTGTCCAAGAGGGACAAAGGAACAAAAATAAGAAATGAATACTATGGTAAAATTTGAAGGCGCTTGGGTGAGAATCGTAGAAGGTATGGAAAACCCTAAAAATAGACAAATGTGGGATTTCTAGCTTCAATAAATGGAATTTGGGATATGGTCCTCAAGGAAGGAAATATGCAGAATGGAATTTTAGGGGTTCTAGTGAATTTTTAGATGAAATAGAGTGAAAGCAAGGAAGATATGGTGAAAAAATAGAATTTTTTTTTTTCTGGAAATGATCAACAATAGGATCTACAATAGCGCTGGATAGATTCAATTGGTGATTTTTTAGCTATAATAGATATGGACACTAGGTAAGTTCAACTCCCTAAAGGTTCAGGGGATTCACTCAGATACCAATGTTGTCTAATGGCTTGTGTATTGGGGCAGTACCCCTCACTCCATGGCTCAGTTAAAATTGATAACTACTTTGCCACAAATGACAACTCTTGGTTTACCTCACGGATGGGAACTAGTCAATCAAGTAGGGGCCATTGCCCTTTTCGCTGGTAAGTCCTCTCAATGGGCCAGCTACTTCGGGGTTCCTATGGTACTCCTCACAATGAGTTTTAGATCTATGCCTAGGCACTTCCCACAATTAAGTGGATAGGGATTATTCCCTGATCTAAACCTGCAATTAAAATAAACAATATAGATGCAAAGAATAAAGAATTACTACAATAATCACAGTGCCTAGACACCACTATGAAAAAAAAAAATGGCATTCCACCCAGCGAGCCCAAGAAAGCACTCTACTACTAGATGAGAGGAACCTCCTACAACAATATAATGAAAATGCAAGAAATAATAGAAATAGCAAAACACATAATGAATTTATTGATCGCAAGCCACTTCAAGGGGGCAACCTCCTTTGAGTAAGCTCAATACACTAAACTCATGGATGCCTTCATTGGCCTCAACATGTACTTATATAATAAGTCTAATCCAAACAACTATTACTCCCCATGAATGTGGGATAATACAATATACTCAGGGGACGACTTACAAAGCATATGCATCCAAAAACAATATACTAATAAAGTAAAGAGAAGGGTTAAGCACGGGTTCTTAACAATCTTTCTTCTTGTTGAGCCATGATACCAACCTATCACCTAGAAAGAAAGCTCCACCACTCACGCTTCTCCCATCATCTATACTTCCTGCCTAATCAACATCTGTATATGTTGTCAAAGTCTTAAGTCATAAAATGTCCCCTAGGACTTTTACCTCCTAAGTTTAGATCCTAGGTCCCCTTAGATTAATCATGCATGTGTAAAACTTATCCTAGAGAAAATTCACTTGAAACCCATGTCAAATGGGATTTTACGGGCTACTCTAATGCTTAATCATGACAAAAAATAGGCCCTTGGACTTGGGTGCCCATGCCCTAGTCCAGACCTATTTTGTTGGGACCTAAATTTAAATTGTCATTAAAGTGACTGCTAAAAAGTTGCCCTTCGTCAGCCTTGTAAATTTAATTAATGAATATTTAGTGGGAATGCATGTATAAACATGTTTAAATATTCATTTTACTCCTAGTTGATTAGGGGAAACTTATGATCATCAAGCAAAGAGCATTCAAAGCATTCATTATGTTGCAAAGCAATATTGTGTTGTGTTTGTATGTGTTTGCTATAGATTTGGTTCCATCAACTCATTTCCTCGTGATCTAAAGGCATTTCATATTCATGAGAGTTTACACCTGCTAAGGTGATATCTATTTTGTGTTTGAATCAATCAATCTTATCATTTTCTTTTACCTCTATCCACCAAAGACATGCACTCTATCTAACAATGATGTTGGAAGGCTTGAATGCCATTCTAGGGCTTGATCAAGGTAAGGTCCTAAACACCACAACCCCCAACCCCTCTCTTGTGATTGTAGGTTATAGGTGCAGATTCTTGCAAAGAGGAGTTGTAGGAGGTTAGAGTAGAGGATAAAGATTTGGGATTTCATGCTTCTTACTATCTTCATTGTGTCTTGTGTGAATTCAATTTGTCTTCTAGCTCTTCCCTGAGACTGGGGGCTAGAAATAGGTCCTCAATCTTTGTGTATGCCTTAGCTTCATGTGCTTGGCACATTTGATGTGTTTTCAATTGTACTTTAATGCATATATGGGTCATAAGATCATACATACATTAAAGTGGGGGATAAATGTTATGTCATAAAATGTCCCCTAGAACTTTTACCTCCTAAGTCTAGCTCCTATGTACCCTTAGATTAATCAAGCATGTGTAAAACTTATCTCAGAGAAAATTCTATTGAAACCCATGTCAAATTGGCCTTAAAGGGCCACTCTAATACTTAATCATGACCAAAAATAGGCCCCTGGACTTGGGTGCCCACACCCTAGTCTAGACCTTTTTTTGTCAGAACCCAATTTTAAATTGTCAGCAAAGTGACCGTTAAAAGGTTTCCCTTTGTCATCCTTGTCAATTTAATTTATGAATCTTTAGCGAGAATGTATATATAAACATGTTTAGGACTTAATTTTACTCCTAGTTGATTAAGGTGAACTTATGATCATCAAGCAAAGAGCGTTCAAGGCATTCATTATGTTGCAAAGTAGTATTGTGTTGTGTTTGTTACAGATTTGGCTCCATCAACTCATTTCCTCATGATGTGAAGGCATTTCATCTCCATGAGGGTCTACACCTACTAAGGTGATATCTATTTTGTGTTTCAATTAATCAATCTTATCATTTCATTTTGCCTCTATCCACCAAGGACACACACTCTATCTAACAATAGTGTTAGAAGGATTTAATGCCATTTCGGGGCTTGATTGAGGCAAGCTCCTAAACACCACAACCCCCAACCCCTCTCTTGTGATTGCAAGTTACAGGTGCAGAATCTTGTAGAGAGGAGTTGTAGGAGGTTTGAGCAGAGGATAAAGATTTTGGATTTGAAGAAAACAATGAAGAATATTCCTTTTTAGACAAGGTCACCTACCCTTGTGTCCTCCAATTTGGCTTTTTTAGAAACTCTTGAGTAAGTTGCAGTCTTCATCATTTGATAGCTCGAGATCCATAGAAAAATGTGCCTATTGGATTACGGTGTCCTCCCTAGTGTCCCTAAATTTTCCACTTTCCATAATTTGAATCTTGGTATGTTTCTAATCTGCATTTAGTGCCTTCGTATGCAAGTATTTGTCATGTTTCATCTGTTTGTTTGCGATTTCATATAATTAAGGTTTAAGGCTTAATTAGACTAGGGTTTAACAAACTAATCAACAACTTCCAAATTTCCTTATCATTCCAAGTGATACCAAACCCATAGCTAATTCCTCTTGTAAAAGTTGTGACTTGATTTAGTTTAATGTCCTTGAATGTTATATGTTAAAGGAGGATTTAATCACACTATCAACCATTATCATCATTCCCTCTTTTCCTACGTAACATTTTCGTGAACCTATTTTTTTTTCTGAACTTGCATCTTTCTGATTGTTGCAATCATATTTTCAATCATTCATATCATTTTCATCATCATACATTCAAAAACCTTGCATAAAAATTGAAAAATTTGAAAAAATCAATATTCTTAGCTTGCATTTAGACATAATTTGCATTCTCTTCCTTGCATAAAATTGAAAAAATAATAATTTTCTGATATTTAGATCAGATTTGAGATAAATTAGAGAATTTCATCTTTTTATCATCATTTACCTTGCATTTGGATCTCTCATTTTCTAGGGTTTTGCTTGAAATTTTGCATTTTTCATATAACTTAGTAATTTCAAAAGCTAGGGTTTGTAGTTAAAATGTTGTTTCATATTTTGTTACTCATTTAACACTCTTTCACATCTTATCTTTTACTCTAGTGTGGCTGAATTATGTATCTTTGCATTTATATTTGCATTATTAGTACATTTAGATTGAAAAAAGTAAAAAATTTGAGCATTTTAGGTGCATAAACAAGCATAGTTTTGCTTTGTTTGATTAATATTTCTCATTGCAAATATTACATTCATCTCCAAACATACATTCATTGGTCATTTGAAATTTTTTCTTCATAGTATTGTGTGAAAATTGGCATTACATAGTGTGTATTTTAACATTACTGTTTACACACCTTATTCACACTTCATTTATCAAAACCTTTACAAACACTTACTTTGCCTTGTTGTGTGATACTTTTTCCTCTATCCACTTTGTTTGTTGTGAACTCCATGTGTCTTTTATAACTTTTTTTTCTCAAACAAGTGCTCGGTGTGAAATAGTCTCACATGTATGGTTTCTCATCATAATAACAATGATAGGGTTGCTCCTCGCCTTTGTAAGAAAAGGAAGACCCCTGAACTAGAAATAACATTTACACCACGAGATAGAATAGTTGGAGATATTGAAATTCCCCTTTATATTATTGTTAAGATAATGGGAACTCTTGTAATAAGAGCCCTTGTTGATCCAAATTGCTTGACTAACATTGCTATGGAAGAGTTCCTTTACTCACATAAATTGATAGAAGAAACTTATGAGCCTACATACATGATGATAAAACACACATAATGGAGCTTTCCTCCTAGTTATAGGGAAGATTACTTTAATGATCTAGTTACTTAACAAAGATGTAGAACAATCATTTGATATCATCCCTACATTTGATCTCTTCCATGTAAAACTAGGTCATTCATGGCTCAATGCTATGAAAGCTATCCCTTCAACACTTCACTAATGCTTAAATATTCCTCATCATGGGTCTATACAAATTGTTCACCATATTCGATGACAACCTATGGGTATGTGAAAGAACAACATCCTTGACTACTTTTGGCCTAAACCTACTGAAGAACCTAAACCACAAATAGATCAAACTCTCTTGGGATATCAACATTACAAAGAACAAGTACTATCAAAATTGGTCGGACCCCCTATTCAACAAACAACAAATAAAGAACAACCTACATTACAAGAACCCCCTAGATCAAAAGGTAGGGGACTCTATGCTGAGGTTCCACCTCTAACATCCTTACAAGGATCGGGAGATACCTATGGAAAACAAATCAATGCACCAGTAAGAGATAATCACATGGATACTTCTTTTTAAATACCACTAACTATGGAAAATCATGATAATACTCTCGACAACATTACTGATAAAACATGAAGGAATAAACAAGCAAAAGAATGAAGGAAGAAAAGACAAGCCTTGGATCCAAATACACCACTACAACAAAAGAACATCTCACCATCTAGCATTCAATAATACAAATAAGAGCTTAAGGCTGAAGAGTTAAAGGATGATAACTTTAGTCAGGCAATTGTACCTTATATTCCCCTTTCTTCATGCATTAAAGATTGGGAGGAAGATGACTTGCTTGACGACAACCACTAGATTGGTTGTATATGCAGGTAAGTATTTCTAAACCTGTTGGTCACCTTTGTAGTAGCATATCTTTGCTCACTTATGTGACCTCCTCTTATGTGTTGTGTTCCCCCATGATGTGTTATTTGTTGTTTAGATCTCCTTGGATGACACTTGATACTCTTATAAGGTCAAGGATACTGGGAGACCGCCTCTATTGTGACCATCCTTCTATTTGTTTCATCATTATTCAATCTTGCACCTCCTCTATTTTATTATTGTGTGTCATGCCTTGAGGGCATAGCATTGTGGAGGGTGTTTTGGGGGCATCCTCCTATGTGGTGTTCCTAAGGAACTTGTTCTCCTCTCTCATTTTTATTATTTACCTTCTTCAGTGATTCTACCTAGTCAGTAGATGATGAAAATAAATAAATATTGATACAGACTGTACATCCCTTGAATGAGAAGGAACAAATGGACCTAGTCCATATATGAAGATGGGGTTGATATATATATTTGATGGTTGACTAGTAGAATCACTCCATGTGATGTGTCATCTTATGGCATTTCTTGTGACTAACATTTTACAATCCACTCAATATCCTCTTGTACACTTTGAATGGTATCTCACCTTCTTTCTACACTCAGCTCCAAGGTACCTGCAGTATAGCCCAATGGTTATACTCGTCTCCAAACTTGTGAGTATAGCCTTGGTCCTTGATGTGATTGTCTTCATGCATATCTTTATGATGTGATTTGGTTATTATCTTAGAGTAAGTTTCTCTAACCATCTTGTTGATTATCTTAGGATATCTTATTAATGTGTTTGTGGGAACATTTGGAGATCATAAGCACATGTCACCTTGGGGGTATGGGCTTTGTAAGCGATCTTGTTCCCTTGTGTGTCTTCTCTCTACCTTAATGTGCTTGATATTGACAAGTGGTATCAACCACCTTAAGGTGGGGGCATATATAATGGTATCTGTCTGATAATTTTTGCACTAATGAAGTGTGTTTATAAGGCCTCTCCATGAGGTGGGATGTTGTATCTCTTGAGATAGTGCACATCCTTATATTAATTGCAATAAAACATCCGTCTCCATGAGGCATGATAACATATTTCTTGAGCTAGTGTGTATCCTTTTATACAAAGCCCTCATCAGGAGGAGGGATGGTGTACCTTTTGAGCTAGTGCACATCTATTTATACAAAGTCCTCATCGGGAGGCAGGGTTGGATCTTGAGCTATCCTCCCTTAATCATGTCTTTGGCAGTTGTTGTGGCATAAGCCCAATCATCAGGTGTGTCTGCAACCTGTTTGAGATGGTCGGACTTAGCAATAAGCTCTTTCCATCACCTGTGTTTGTCATGTTTAAGGCATATACTATGTCTATGGCATGCTATATAGTACTTGTGTATTCTGTGTGTCATCCATTTGTTTTACCTCATGTGTTGTGTAAAGGGTGTGGCGATGAGTCCTCCCACACTTAGGTCTTATTTGGTGTGTCTTCCCTCATGTGTGGTGTAAAGGGCACGGGGATGAGTCCCCACCACGCTTGGGTTTTCTTTGGTGTGTTTTCCCCTTGGTGTAGTGTAAAGGATGTGGAAATGAGCCCCCCCTACACTTTGGGTTTTGTATGGCATGTTTTTGGTGGTGTAAATGGTGTAGCAATGAGTTCCCCTGCCCCTTAGTTAGAATTTTATTACATATACATGAAAATGTTATATCATTGTATTCATTGTGTTTTGCATGACTGCTCTCATGTCTTCATCATGTATTGAATGTTTCTCACTATCTTCTCCATTTTTTGCATGCTTCTTACTATCTTCATCATGTCTTGTGTGACTTCAATGTGTCTTCTAGTGCTTACCTGAGACTAGGGGCTACAAATAGTTCCTCAATCTTTGTGTATGCCTTAGCTTCATGTGTCTGGCATATTTGATGTGTTTTTTTATTGTACTTTAACACATATATGGATCATAAGATTATCCATACATTAAAGTGGGGGATAAATATTATTTCATAGATTGTACCCCTAGGACTTTTACCTCCTAAGTTTAGCTCCTAGGTCCCCTTAGATTAATCATGCATGTGAAAAACTTATCCCAGACTAAATTCCATTGAAACCCATGTCAAATGGGGCTTAAGGGGCCACTCTAATGCTTAATCATGACCAAAAATAGGCCCCTGGACTTGGGTACCCATGCCCTCGTCCAAACCTTTTTTTATCGAGACCCAAATTTAAATTGTCAGTAAAGTGACCATTTAAAGGTTTCCCTTTGTCGGCCTTGTCAATTTAATTTATGAATGTTTAGTGGGAATGCATATATAAACATATTTAGGCCTTCATTTTACTCCTAGTTGATTAAGGCAAAGTTATGATCATCAAACAAAGAGTATTCAAGGCATTCATTATGTTGCAAAGTAGTATTGTGTTCTATTTGTATTTGTTTGTTACAGATTTGGCTCCATCAACTCATTTTCTCATGATGTGAAGGAATTTCATCTCCATGAGGGTTTACACCTACTAAGGTGATATCTATTTTGTGTTTCAATAAATCAATCTTATCATTTGCTTTTGCCTCTTTCCACCAAGGACATGTACTCTATCTAATAATGGTGTTGGAAGGCTTAAATGCTATTTCGAGGCTTGACCGAGCCAAGCTCCTAAACACCACAACCCCCAACCCCTCTCCTATGATGGCAAGTTACAGGTGCAGAATCTTGCAGAGAGGAGTTACAGGAGGTCAGAGCAGAGGATAAAGATTTGGGATCTAAAGAAAATAGTGAAGAATATTCCTTTTTGGACAAGGGCACCCACTCCTATGTCCACCTATTGGACTGGGCCACCTGCCCCAATGTCCCTGAAGTGTTTACTTTCTGGAATCCAAATCCTAGTATTATTCTAATCTACATTTAGTGCCTTCTTGTGCAAGCATTTGTTGTGTTTCATTTGTTTGTTTACGATTTCATATAATTAGGGTTTAAGGCTTGATTGGACTAGGGCTTAACAAATTAATCAACAACTTCCAAATTTCCTTATCATTTCAAGTGACACCAAACCTATAGCTGAGTACTCTTGCAAAAGTTGTGACTTGACTAATTTTAATGTCCTTGAATGTTTTATGTGAAAGGAAGATTTAATCATACTATCAACCATTATCATCCTTCCCTCTTTTCCTACATAACATAAAGTAAAATCATTATTTCTAAGGTACTATTATGTAGTTGCACAACACACCCCATTTTGACTTGGCAAAATAGGGACCCCACTTTTTGGCTTGTTGTGCACTTTCTGGCGATCTGGTAAAAGTAAGTCATGCAGATCATCATGCATGGAAGGGCTGGGTAAGTCATCATGAGGTTAGTTTGTTAAAGTTCATATTTTATTCTAGTGATCTCATATTTAGAAAGAGCATAAAGTGTCATGCAGGTTTGCCTTTTGCAGCACCCTGATATTCATCAGGATGTGAAAGTTATGAATGGTCAAAGTTTGAGTCAAACCTAATATTCACAGGGGGGAGGATCATATTTCTAAACATCCATCATATTATAGAAGGTCACCCTGATCTAATTTATCACCTGATAAATCATGCGGTCTGAATGTCCGGATGTCAAATTTAGGTGAAAATAGCCTTACTCATCAGTAGCCTCATGCATTTCGTGAGGATTATATTTTTTAATGTAACCTGATATTTCTTAATATCCTCCTACCGTGAAATATCCCCCTAAGCCAATATCCTGATGATGTCATTCAAGTCTGATAAATGAAGAAATAAACATGACAATGATGTAATCATCATTTTACCTCTCGGGGCATATTTCCTAACATGGTCCTACTCGTATAGCATGACGATGATGTCAAGATGCCTTAGCGATACAAAAGGTGAATATCTGGATGATGTCATCTTGATATACCGAGAGAGAGAAATATAGTTTTGTCCGAGCATCATCATCATCACTTTTTGAAATATCACCTGATATCCAAATATCATGCATTCGTGATATCTTGTCCTCTAGATATCACCCCACTCCCGTTGCCACCATTAGCATTTAATGCACGCAGAGGTGGTAGGTGGTTCCCACGGACCACAAAACCTGATGGAACAGCTGGCAAAATCTTGCATTTCCACATGAATGATCAATGAATGAACTTTAATCCATCGGAGTTGCCCTAAACTTACCCTAGTTGCAAGGTTAAAAGGTGAATTCATCATCATTTCAAACTTACCTTGCGATAAAGATCATTTTTACAGAGCACAAGCTTTCAAACCCTCATCCAGGCGACATTTGTACGAACAGAGCTTGCAGGCAAGAAGAAGCACGTGATCATCAGCAGCATTAAGAGTACGTTTAGAAGTCCACTAGTATAAAGGGGATCTGCATAACCAAGTAGGTAATTGAAACCCTCATCCATTTGTTTCTGCATAGTCAGGTATGGTGATGTTGGTTTAAGGTTATGGTTTATGCATCCCATAATAGAAAATGATGAATAATTACTGTATGCATGATCTAAAATTGAAATAAATGCTATGTACATGCAAGTGAGTATCCATTGTAAGACCAAGTGTGTTAATTGCAGGAATCTATGGCTGACAAGAGGTTGGCTAAGTGGGAAGCTAAGTTTAGAAGGCCCAAGTTCTTGTCTCCCAGGGGGATCTTGTTTAAATATGGAGCCATAACAGATACACACCAAGGGAGTACCAATTTAGAAGCCTAGTCCGCCAAGCTGAATGATGATAAGAATAGAAGCCCAGTGCTGGATGCAGTGTTTGTGTCCGGATTGTGGAATGCGGCCAGTTTTCCATACTCCATGGAGTCTCTAGAGCTGGTGGTTGAGTGTGCACGGAACTACAACCCAGAGACCAGGCAGGTGGTTAAACATGGAAGAGTATATGCAAACCTATCCATTAAAGGTCTTTCCAGGACATTTGGACTGCCATTGGGCAGCAAGGTTAAAAGTGTGGACTTGAAGAAGTCTAAACGAGAGTATGAAAGTAACAAGAAATAGGCCAGGAAGAACATGTACCAATGGAGGGCTAAAAATAGCACATATCCTGTAGCTGCCAAACTTCCTGTGCACATGTTTAAATATGACTTTGATGATGAATACCACTACATGATTGCATTACTTAGCAGAGTAATAGGCTAGCCTGATGCTGGTAGTTTTAAAGATTGGATGTATGGTGTAATTATGATGTCAATATATGCAGACATCAAGCCACTATGGGGCTAGCTGATAAGTGATGCTCTACATGAGTAGCTGATGAACTTGAGAGGTTCCAATTGTGCTTTTTATATGACATCATACATTGTATACTCCTGTGCTTATAGAGGCACATTTGAGGCATTGACAACAGTTGGAAAGATCAGAGGAACCACCAATGATGTGTACATCTGGGACCATCATCCTCAATTACAGAGAGTTAACTACCTCCAAGATTATAAATTGGTAAATGATGCTTTTTCTATGCATCTGGTAAGAACCATGGAGGAGGACAGGACAAAGAGATTAAGCATAGAAGCTCAAGAGATAATTTACAGGCATGGAGCCTGGTATATTCAATTTGCTACTTTTTCTTATATGAGAATTGAGGGTTTTGAAGGGCATCCCCTCATGCTGCCAAGGTATCCCACTGATGCAGTGATATTGATGGAATTCGCAAGGTAGAGCTCCACAATGCCAAAAGCATACAAGGATGCACAAAAGCTGCCACGAATTTTGTTTTCAGTCACCATTAGCTGGTATATGTGCCATGACTTAGAAAAGATTGAGAAGGTGATGGTCAGCTTGAATAAGATGAATTTGCAGCCATTCCCCCTGGCAAGACCATATGATCCTTATGGAAGGATACAGAAAATAACAGGCAAACCTCTGCATATGAAGCACCTAAAGGACTTCTAGGCTGACTGTGAAGATGAAGCAGAAGCTAGAAGGAGAAGATACCAAAGGTTGACACTGGGTCAAATCAAAATATGAGGAGGAGAAAATATACAATGATACCATATCTATGCCTGACCTTACTATACAGGAAGATATATCATTAGATCCTTTCATTGCCAGGACCTTACAGCTAACCCAAGCTTGGGTTGATGAACAAATAGAGGCATTGAAGAAGAAAGGTGTTGCCTTTACTATGGACAACAAAAGGAAAGGACAAGATATTCCTAATGAGGAATATGATGATTTCATTAATGAAAAGAGAAAGTCTAAGGGAGACAGGTTGCCTCCACAACAACAACAAAGCAAAAGACCCCCCAAGGGCAAGAAAATTGATAGTGAACCGAAAGGGGTGATCATTGAAAAGGCAGTGTTTGCAGCTGAACAGGAGGCAGCATCAGGATTAGGATTCGGATCAGGATCAACATCACCTCCATGGAAAAGGAAACAAAAGTCCAAGAAAGCTAAGACTGCAGAAGCAAAACTTACAGAGACCCAAGAAGAGGGTCAATCTTCAAGACAACCAATTGAAGAGGATGTCCTTATAGAAGAAGAGCTTGAAGAAGAAGAGGCCCCTCTACTGTTCAGATGTGTTAATTAATTATCAATTTCCAAGTTTGATTGTCTTGCCACCATAGGCCATCATTACCACTCAAACAAGAATGTGTTAATCATTAAAATAATGTTGTTTACATGTTTAAACTATAGATGCTACAAGGATAACAATCTTTAGAAAAATATATTTGAAATACACCAGATATACCTTTCTTGAGGTAGCATATTTTATGTGCCTATTCAACTTATATATGATAAAATGTTTCAAAAATGGACACCTCCTTATAGATATCTCTATGTATATTTCAAATAGAGATGGATTTTTCTTTATTTACTTAAGAATTATTTTAGTTTACTTTGGAACTATAGATAATATAGAGAGATTCAATACATTTTTAAGATATATAGAAACCTTTATATATATCCAAAGTTAAATCATCAAAGATGAGGAATTTTTCAAAATAATATAGATACAAATGTTAGGATATACATGAGTGTAAAATATGAAAGCATAGACAATGCACGTGATCTGTTTTATATAATGCTTCAAAGGATTAGGTAAACAAGATTTGCCTTGATGGAAAGAATAAATAGAATTGCATTGTCTAATTGGTCTTCTCAACATTTTTAGATTTTATATTTTAGATTATAATATAATTTAACTCTCAAACTTAATTTATAGCTATCAGTTCAACTCAAAAAGAAAAACTAAGACTACAAATATAGCTATGTTCTTTTAAAAAAAAAAAAAATACATATACACATTTATGTATCCGTAATCCAATAAATAAAATGAAGGATATTGTATTGTAATTAATAGGAGAATATAAATCTAATAAACCACCACAGTTATAAAATTCATTTTCATTTGACAAATAAAATGTTGTAGAAAACATTTTGGATATAAGATAACATTGAAAAGATGAATGCATAAATTTAATAAAAGCATATTATCTTTGCCCCACAAAATAAAAGATTAATAAGACCACATTTTGTGTTTGATAAAAAAGATGGTTAAAATAGAAAAATATTTATGAGACAAAATTTTGTGTATGATTAAAAAAATTGGTTAAATAAAGAAATACAATATAAATGCACTCAATCCTTTATAATCATGAAAAAGACTCTACAAATCTTACAAACTTTAGCCTTTTCAAACTTTAAAATACATACACCTCTATAAAATATTTTAATAATCCTTGTTCTCCTCTTTTATGTTGAAGGATATATGTTTGGAGATAGTTATGCTGTGTCTTTTATGTTTTATGTTGAATCATATACATTTAGAGGTAGTTATGCTATCTCAAAGTTTCTTAAGAAGTTTTTCTAGGACTACAAGATTTCCTTGTCTAAGTTGAGTATCATACTCTTTTATATCTCATCTTTTGTTTCAATGTTTAGAATTGCACTAAGTTTTTCATTGAAGAACTTCATGTCTTCCATTGCATGTAAATTTGGTCAACATTAATAATTGTTTTACCCATTAATTTTCAATTGTCAACATTAATCATTGTTTTAGCCATTAATTATCAATTGAAAATTTTTCAGAGCATCTTGCCACCATAGGCCATCATTATGACTCAAACAAAAATGTGTCAATCATTAAAATAATGTTGTTTGCATGTTCAAACTATAGATGCTACTAGTATAAAAATATTTAGAAAAATATATTTGAAATACAAAGAGATCCTTCTTGACGTAGCCTATTTTATGGGCCTAGCCTATTTTATATGCCTAGTCAACTTATATATGCTAAAATGTTTCAAAGTTAGGCATCTTCTCAAAGATATCTCTTCATGTATTTCAAATAGAGATAGATTTTTCTTTATTTACTTAAGAATTATTTAATGGGCCTAGCCTATTTTATATGCCTAGCCAACTTATATATGATAAAATGTTTCAAAGTAGGGCATCTTCTCAAAGATATCTCTTCATGTATTTCAAATAGAGATAGATTTTTCTTTATTTACTTAAGAATTATTTTATTTTACCAATATAGACACCTTCTCAGAGATATCTACCCGTGTATTTCAAATAGAGATCTAGATATTTCTTTATTTACTTAAGAATGATTTTATTTTACCCTAGAACTATAGAGAGTATAGAGAGATTTAGTACATTTTAAAGATATGTACAAACCTTCATATATATCCAAAGTTAGATCATCAAAGAAAAAGAATTTTTCTAGATAATATAGACACAAATGTTGGGGGATATACATGATTGTAAAATATGAAAGAATAGACAATACACATGATTTATTTGATATAATGCTTCAAAGAACTATGTACACAAGATTTACCCTATGACAAGAATAAATAGAAATGCATTGTCTAATTGATCTTTTGAACATTTTTAGATTTTATATTTTATATTATAATATTGTTTAACTCTCAAGCTTAATAGATATTTGTACTTCATTTAATAGATGTTTGATCTAAAGTTATGACTTCAACTCACAAGGAAAAACTAAGACTACAAATAGCTTTGTTCTTTTTTCAAAATACATATACATAAACATATTTAATTATTGATAATGCAACAAATAAAATGAAGGATATTGTATTGCAATAAATAGGAGAATATAAATCTAATAAACCACTATAGTTATAACTTCATTTTGATTTAACAAATAAAATGTTGTAGACAACAATTTGGATAAAAAATAAAATTGAAAAGAGGAATGCATATAAATTTAATAAAAGGATATTATACTTGCCCAACAAAACAAAATATTAATGTTTGATAAAAAAGTTGGTTAAAAAAAGAACAATATTTATGAGACCACATTTTGTGTAGATTAAAAAAATAGTTAAACAAAGACCTACAATATAAATGCATGGAATCCTTTATAATCATGGAAAATAGTCTACAAATCTTACACACTTTAGCCTATTCAATCCTAAAAATACATCCACACTCTATAAATTATTTTAATTTTGACAATCTTTAAATATGCACCTTCCATTATTGTTGTGTCTAGCCAATCCTCTTAATCCTTGTTATGCTTTTTTATGTTGAAGGATATATCTTTGAAGATAGTTATGCTCTCTCTTTTATGTTGAAGTATATATCTTTAGAGGTGGTTATGCTATCTCAAACTTTCTTAGAATTTTTTTCTAGCACTACAATATTTCCTTGTCTAAGTTGAGTATCATACTCTTTTCCATTTCATCTTTTATTTGAATGTTTAGAATTACACTAAGTATTTGATTGAATAACTTCATGTCTTCCATTGCATATAAACATTTTTGGACATTAATCATTGTTTTAACCATTAATTATCAATTGCCAAGTTCGAGCATCTTGCCACCATAGGCCATCATTATCACTCAAACAAAATTGTGTCAATCATTAAATTAATGTTGTTTACATGTTCAAACTATAGATGCTACTAGAATAACAATCTTTAGAAAAATATATTTGAAATATACCAAAGGTATCCTTCTTGGGGCAGCCTATTTTATATGCCTAGCCTATTTTATGTGCATATTCACCTTATATATGATAAAATGTTTCAAAAATAGGCACCCCCTGAAATATATCTCTAGTGTATCATATGCAAACTTGATGATAATGGCTTGGTTGATGTTTCATTTATAGATGCGTGGGTAATAGGATGAGTGACTAGGATTAAGAGGTGCAATTGATGGTTTTAATTAAGACGTGGAAATAGATGGCTAAGATTTGATGAGAGGATTATAAGATAAGAACAAAGATTTTAGGGCATCCTTATGCGAATGGCTAGGATTTGGAGATGTAGTATGAGATGAATGGTGGAGATGAAAAACTCATTTATTTTTTATGGAAAGTCATGTGACTCTCAATAATTAATTTCAATAATAAAATTATTTAATTAATTATTGGATAGGAGATGATGGGAAGATAAATTATTACTATTACTTTAAATATGCATGGTAAACTTTTTAATGTGACCAGTGATGCTGGTGCAACATGCCCTCCAACTCCACGCAATGCTTTTGCCCAAAGCTATGAATCGGTGAAGCCAAAACACGAGGGACCTCATCCAAGAAGGAACACTTCAAACCCACAAGCTCGTTGGCCTAGTGAAGGCATAACACTTGCGAGCTCGTTGGCCTAGTGGGGGTTTGAACTTTGGTGGTCACCACTATAATCAAGTGACTTAACCATCGAACCACACCCTTATCGGCAATGGGAAGATAAATTAATTAAATAAATAAGATTTATTCAATTAATTTTGGTTAAAAGGGATAAATGGATTAATTAATTAAATATAATTCATTTAATGAACTTGGGAAAGGGATTAAGGGACAATGTGTTGCAAGATGAATGTCTAGGGAATGTCAAAGGGTTATGAGGACATGATGAATTTAGGTGTCTACATTTTGTGCCTCTTTCAGATGTTATTGTGACTAAGAGAAGTAATATTATTTCAAAGAAGATAAGGTGTGGATGGATGGAAAAGGATGTCCCAACCACTTGAAAGAGTGAAAAAGAGAAATGATGTAAGGATGGGATGTCCCTCAAGAGCATAGGAAGGTTGGCAGGACATGGGTATGCTATCGAAATGGATGAGACAAATTAGGTAAGGGATGGAGGAAATGGGTGAAAAGAATGTTATCCTACAAATTTAGGTGATCAAAAATATAGTTTTGTATAGCACTAGACATTATGTACCAAGGCATAAAGACCAGGGTGGCAATGTCTCATGTGCATGAAAGGACTAACTCAAAAAAGATAAAAGGTCACAAGCACACATATGCCTTTAGACACCATGATATGGAAGACCATGATGCTATTGTAGTAATATGTTGCAAGGACTTTAATCATATGAAAGATTGAATGATAACATACACAAGAAAGCAAGCATGCATGCACAAATGATTCAAAAACAAACAAGTTGTGCCCCCATCAAGCTGAAAATCGATGGTTCATTGATTGATTGGCTAATGAAGTGTTCTAATTGTAGGGAAAAATATATCCCTAGATCAACACAAGGATACAGGAATGATATATCTCATTGATGATGATTAATGATTGATTGATTGATTGGGTTGATAGCAAGGTTGCAACAAAACCAGGGATGTGATTGGATAATTTTAATAGATTGCTTGACTAGAGTGGTGTGGATTAAGGATGGCTTTAATTTGGATTTATTTCTTGAATTTTTACATATGTTTTAAATTTTGTGTTTTTTGGTATGTTATGTGATGTTTTGATGTTATTTTAAGATGGTGGCATTGGAGTCCAGTTAGATAGCCTAGATGCTAGATACCAATGACAAGGGAAAACCATGTCGAAGGACAAGAACGAAAGGAGAAGTGGATAGATCGACAAAAGGATTATGGATGGAAGATAGGAAGGATGGAGGATCCATAATGGATGAAGGGGGTTAGGACGTGATCTCCAAGGACTATGTCACATAGGAATAACATGCCCCACTCTAAATATTATACTTAGGAATGTACATGAATGATACTTATGATGATAAGGTAATAAGATTGGGTAGAAAGCATTTGGTATATCAAGAGATGTTAAGAGCATTTTTCAATAGCTTCCCCCTTACCTTTATGAAGTGAAACTAGAGGATGTGATAGATGGGTCATCATTCCCCAAGTGCAAGGTACATAGATAATCAACCTACACATGATGCCCCTGAATGGTTTTTCATCATGGTACTTATCAAAGGTATCATTGAGGTAGTTTTCACCATTGAACAAATGATTTATCTTTACTATTTTGACTTTTTTGACTTTTTTTTTTTTTTTTTTGATTTGTTGATTTTACTGGATATGGCAATGGGATAGGTATATTTGGATGGATAAAAGGATTTGTAGCAAGATCGGGACTCAATAATCTATGTCCATAGCAAGGTGATAGTGTGACCCCATTATAGATGGATGATTCATATGGACCATGTCGAGTGTCATTATGTGCATGGATGTTGTTAGAGGATCGCATGAGATGGAAATGGAGTGAATTAATGATGAACAACTGATAGATGAAAGGTTTATGCAAAAGAATGGACCATAGGAAGGTGATGAAGGAGATACATGTGACATAGTGGATATAGGATCGAAAGATGAAGGTATGTGGGAATGTAGTGGAATGGAGACGAACCAAGACCAACATAAAACTTTACAGCATTAACATAAACATGAAATATTAACACAATGCACAACAACACATAACACCAAATATACGTGGAAAACCCCATAAGGGGAAAAACCACTATGAGGATTAACTCATAATATATGAAGCTCACTACAATAAAATATTACAACTTTGTTTTAGGGCTACAACCTAAGGAAGCTACTACTTCTTACTGACTTTGTTTTAGGGCTACAACCCAATGAATCAACTATTCCCTATTGACTTTGTTTTAGGGCAACAACCCAAGGAAGCAACTACTCCCTAAAGAAAGGTTTGAGGGTCACTCCCAAGGAAGCTACAACTCCCTGCAGACTTTGTTTTAGGGCTACAACCCAATGGAGCAACAACTCCCTGAATTGAGAATAAACATAGGAAAGATTATTGCATGACAATCCTTCTAATAACTGAAACTAACAATAAAGCTCATTCCTTTGATGATTGTACTTCTACCTTTTCACTCCTCTTTTGATGATTGAAACAATTAGTCACACTCTTTACTTTACTTTTGTCACAAAAATGTATTCAAGATGAATCAGGACAAACCTTATTAGTTTTTCTCTTTCTACTTTAGTCGCACATCATAATGCATATGATATTCATATTCTTCTCTTCACATACTCATATTCGCAATCATACTTCACCTAGATCATCTAGGTTTACAATATATACATGGTATTACATTGATTTCAACACTAGGAAGAGGACCACCCCTTGTAGATCCCCACACATGCTTAACTTGGTCTTGAGCAATCTTCATAGCATCATCCTTCAAGGAATAACATCTGCATGCTTCACACAATTGAATTAGGTTACCCTTAAGCAAGAACATGTGAAGCTTGTAGCACATCAGTAATTACAATCTTTCCGGTGTATATGAAAGATTAAACATTGCTTATAGATCTCCAAGATGAGTCAACATGACCCATACAACACCTCTAGACACTCCTTGATCTTCATGCAACAAATATTTTGAACTGCACACCATCAACATTCCTCAGTTGGCCAGCCAAGAGCATAACCTAGCAACACCATCATTCCAGACCACATCCAGTTCTAGAGAAAGTAGAAAACACATTACAAAGCAACAAGAAACTTCACAAGATCATTAGTACCATATTCCACTAGCCAATTCAACATTTCATGTAGGAGCAAGTAGGCACACATTATCAGCATATGTTCTAAGAACAATTAGGCATCTGAAACTATCTGTAGCACACTATCACTAGAAAAATTAAACTTGTAGACCACCAAAACACTTGATACCAAAAACTATAATGTAATTAACATCTCTGAACTTGCCCTCAAAATTGCATGACGAAATATTAACTTCCAGATCACAGACCAGAACTCTGTCACTTGTAACTTCCACTACGGAGGAGAAAATGATCTGAAACTTCAGATTTAGTACCTTTATATCATACTAAACTTAACTTCTAAATCACATGACCATATATTCAAATGTGGAGGAATGCAAAGAAAATTTATGAAGTAGTCTTCCAAGTAGCTTCCTGCAACAACCTTTACCAACATCCGAAGACTAGAGTCTTCTTGTATCAACACATACATCCTTAGGAACAATATGAAGGATCATACAACATGCTATAGCTCATCAAAAACATTTTCTCAACCTCAACATAGCTTCTAATTCCCATATTAATATATCATCATTTATCTTAATTCTTCTAATTCTCATCTTAACATATCATCATGAAATCATCTCTACTGACCACAAACATGCTCAATACAACTTTCCTTGACATTAATCAATGCATGACATCAAACAATGAACATCAGTAACCATTGCCAGCACACCATCAACATAGTATATCATCATCATAAGCATTTAAGCATAGTGTTGACATCAAAGACTACCACACAACCACATCAGTGACAACTTTAGGTAACATATGTGCAATGCTCATTATTGTTGACATCAATGACAACCTTAGATAACATATGTGCAATAATCTCCCCCTTTGGCATTGATGGCAACACAGACCTGCTCGTTCTCCCCCTTTAACATCAAGGACAAAGGGAAACAACTTATTCTCCCAATCCTTTCTCCCCCTTAGGGTACACAATCTCCTTTTCAACCTTCTCCCCTATCAACAACAACCACTCCATGCCCCCCTAAGATGTAGCCACATTAGTCTAGGAAAAAAGATAGCATGAATTACTCCCTCTCGAACCCATGCATCTAGTTAGAAGGAGGGGAAATTACCCCTAAATTCTATTAGAGATACTCAAAAGTATCCTTTACAAGAGCCTTTGTTGGAAGATATTCTAACTTCACTTCCTTATCTGCAACCTTCTCTCTCAAAAGTGATACCTGATTGATATATGCTTGGTTCTAGAATGCATCACTGGATTCTTGGAAATTATATTGATAGCACTTTTATTATCACACAAAATAGGAATAAGCTCATCGTACTATACCTTGATATCCTTCAATGTTTGCTTCATCCACAATACTTGTATGCAACAAGATGTTGTAGAAATATACTATGCCTCTGTTGTGGATAAGGATACTAAGTCTTTCTTCTTACTAAACCAAGAGACCAATCTGTCTCCTAAAAAAAATTCACTTCCACTGGTGGGTGAGTGTGAGATCATGATGGGCCAAATAGTGGCAATGGAGAAAAAACTTGCTGGATGAAAAAGTGCTAACATTTAGATTAATATTTAGATTTGGATGGAAAGGATGTTAATATTTCTAGCTCAATTATGGATTCCCTCCAAAAATACCTTAGGATTACCTTATATTTAGGCAAATGGGAGTCCCAAAACTTGACAAAGAAACTTGCAAAACCACCCATTTAGTGTTATCCTAAAAATTTCCACAATTTCATCCTTGAAGTTGATAGACATTTTTGCAACTAAATTTAATCAAATGAAAAGGGTTTATAGAGGAAGATATTAGGATTCTAAAAATATAATATATGTCTCATAATAATTTTAATAGGTAATTATTATTAATTTTCTATATACACAATGTCTAATTTGTTGATAGATATACATATTGAAAAACATCCATCACTTTCAACATATTAATCATTTTTTAATCCAAAAGATGTGTCACATTCTAGGATTTATTGGGTATACATTAAAATTTAAAATTTTTGAGTTTCATATATTTTTGACCAAGTTAGGTTGGATGCAAAATTGAATTTTGATATTTTAAAAAAGTCACAGTAAAAAATTCATAAATAATTATTTATTTACTTAAAAAATTCAAAAAAATATGCATCACATCCAGTCATGTGTCCTTTACTTAAATCAAAATCATGGAGTAACAATATTATCTTTTTCTCATAATTAGGTTGGGTAGAATGACACCTACTATGTACGTTTTTTTTTCTAAAAAATTTAGTAGTGCTTCATTGAAATATCTAATTTTCACCACACTATTTTTAAAATTTTCAAAAAGAAACTAGTAGCCCATAAACTACATTCAATTTATTACAACTTTTATTACTACCTTATTTCTAAATTGTGTAGTTAACTCATTCAATTTTTTGCATGAAGTTACTTAAGTTTGTTTTTCACATTTACATTGCCACTTAGGGGTAATGTTTGGCCCATCATGATCTTCCACTCACCCTGGTGCTTCTTTGGTCATCCACACATCCGACCTAATTAGCATCAGTATAGGTACTCAAAGAGAAATTAACATCCTTCTTATACCACAAACCATAATCTAGAGTTCCCTTCGAATATATGCATATCCTTTTCACTACCTTCTCATGAGTTTCTTAGGATTAGCTTGATATCTAGAAACCAAACATACTACATCCATAATATCAGGTCTAGAAGCAGTCAAGTACAATAATCCTCACAACTTTAGCATCTTCATTTAGCTTGTTTTAGAATACCCACTTTGTTCCTATAACATTCTTGTCAGCTGGTCTGGGAATCAATTCCCATGTCTAATTCTTTTCTATCTAATTCAATTATTCTTCCATTGCTTCCAACCATCCATCATCATTCCTAGCATCAACAAAGGTTTTAGGGTCTACCATTGACAGTAGGCACAAGTTCACTTGCTCACTTACTTTTGCAAACTTTCTCCTAGTCTGCACTCCTTCATTCTTATTCCCAATAATCTGATCTATTGAGTGATTCCTTTGAACATACTTTGCTAAAGTCTTAGGGACATTCTTTGATTCTTATTCCTTCTCTTCTTTATCCTCTCCTTCTTCTTCAATATAGAGAGGTATATCAGATCCACAATCTTGTGGTTCTTGATAAATTTGATACAAGTCTTCATCTACATTAACATTTGTGCTTTCAACTATCTTTCCCAACCTCTTGTTCTAGCATATATAGGCCTTGCTTCTAGTTGATTAACCAAGAAAGATCTCTTCATCACTACTTGAATCAAATCTACCAAGGTCTTCGTCATGTATCTTGAAGTAGCATTTGCTGCCAAAGATCCTCAAATATATGACAGTGGAAGGTCTTGCATACCATAGCTCATAACAGATCTTAGTGCAATTGACTCTCAATTGTACTCTATTAAGAAGATAGACAATTGTGTGAACTGTTTCCTTCCAGTACATATTAGATAGATTTGCATCTTTCAACATTTCCCTACCCATCTCTTGTATAGTCCTATTCTTCCTCTCCACTAATTTGGTTGAGAGGTCCTAGGAGTAGAAAATTTCTCCTACTACCATGATCTTCACAAAATGTTTCAATTTCATTTGAAGTAAATTCACCTCCTCTATTAGATATTAAGCATTTGATCTTAGCATCCATTTCATTCTCAACTATTGCTTTGAAAATATTAAACTTATCAAAGGCTTCTAGTTTTTCTCTTAAGAAAGTAACCCAAGTCATTCTAGAGTAATCATCATTATGCAACATAAAATACCTTTCACCTTGTTAACTCTTTGTTCTTGTGGGACCACATAGATCATTGTGAATCAGCTCGAATGGCATTGTAGAAGAACATTCCTTGCTCTTGAAATTCTTCTTTGTCTTCTTTCCCATTTGACATTTCTTGCATAAAGTGTTTGCAACCTTGGTTATCTTAGACATAGCTCTCACTGCATGAGTAGAGATAATCTTTACCATATTGTCAAAGTTTATCTATCCCATTCACTTGTACCACAACCAACACTCACTAGATTGAGACAATAAATAGGTTCTTCCATTTGCCTCCTTTAGATGATAGATATCTCCATATGTCTTAATACCCTTTACAAAAAATCTTCCGGACCCTGGCTTCTTGATTTCACATCCTTTGGCATGAAAGGTAAGATTGTATCCTTTACTGCATATCTGACTGACACTGAAGAAGATTGTGCTTTAGTCCTTTGACATAGGGGACATCCTCAGTCCTTTTCTTCCCATCAATAGTTATAGCACCCTTTCCATAGATTTATGATGACTCATTACTACCAAACTTAATAGCTCCACCATTCAACTTCTTAAGGCTAATAAACTTCTCCTTATCACCAATCATGTGGTTAGAACAACCACTTTCAATTACCCAAGCATTGGCTTCATTCTTTGCATGAAAGACAATCCATACAACCATTAATTTTTCATTATTTTGATCTTCCTACAAGGTACAGACTTTTTGAACATTTCCTAATATCACCCTTTTTATCATCAACATTCAAGGCCATGAATAGTGTTTCATCATTTAAATCATCATGATCCTCATATTCTAAAGAGTAGCTATTCTGCATGGAGTAAATACCATTTTTGAATTTCTCTTTCTTTTTGCCACCCCTTGGATCTTTCAAAGGACATTTAGAAGCAAAATGACCAATTTTCTCACAATTGAAACATTTGAAAGGTAACTTACCTTTGTATTTGTCAGTGCCCTTCTTTAATCTTCTCACAAAGTTTCCTTCTACCTCATCAAGGTCATCATCTTGATTAGCTACTTCTCCTTCTGCCTTCATACATGCTTTGAATGTTACTTCCCTTTTTGGAGCACGTTTCTCAAATTATGTCATTTCAAAAGTTGTGAGAGAGCCAAACAATTGATCTACTGTATATCAATCAAAATCTTGAGTTTCCGCAATAGCAGATACCTTAAATGACTATAAGATTTGGGAAAAGAACTCAAAACCTTCTTCACAATCTCATTATCTTTCCCTTCTCCACCAAGTTGACTAATGCCATTAACTATTTCATCTATCCAAAGCATATAACTAGCAATGTCTTCATCCTCAGCCATCTTCAAGGTCTCAAATTTGCTCTTGAAGATCTGCATCTTGGTTTGCTTTACTTTACTATCTTCTTCATGAATGTTTTTAAGTTTATCCTAGACATCCTAAGAAAAAGTGCAACTCATAACCTTCAAAATTTATTAATCAACTAACCCACTAATGATAGCACTCTTTTCCTTTGCAATGTTCTCATACAACTTAATCTCATCAGCATCTATAGGATCAGAAGTAGGGGTAGTATAACTATTCTTGATATCTTGTCAAACACCAAAACGTAGAGAAGATAGATAAGTCTCCATCCTTAGCTTCCAAAAGAAGTAATTTGTTCCATCAAACATAGGTGCCTTGTGAGATCTATTATGAGCCATCCTAGACCTTCATTAAGCAATTATGCTTTTTCATAGGAAGTTGGTTCTAATACCAATTGTTGAAGGCACCCAGATACTGAGAGAAGGGAGGTGAATCAATATTCAAACAAACTTCAAATCCTCCAGAGTAGATTAAAATTTAATGTTTATAGCATTAACATAAACATGAAATATCAACACAATGTACAACAACACATAACACCAGATATTTGTGGAAAACCCCAAAAGGGGAAAAACCATGATCAAGATTAACTCACAATATATGAAGCTCACTTCAATAAAATATTACAACTTTATTTTAAGGCTACAACCCAAGGAAGACACTACTCCTTGTTGACTTTGTTTTAGGGTTATAACCCAAGGAAGCAACTAATCCTTGCTAACTTTGTTTTAGGGCTACAACCCAAGGAAGCAACTACTCCTTCAAGAAAAGTTTTAGGGTCATTCCCAAGGAAACTAAAACTCCCTACAGACTTTGTTTTAGGGATACAACCTAAGGAACCAACAACTCACTAAACTGAGAATAAACTTAGGAAATATTACAGCACAATAGTACTTCTACTATATGAAATTGACAATGAAGCTCACTCCTTTGATGACTACACTTTTGCCTTTTCTCTCCTCTTTTGATGATTGAAATAATTAAGCACACTCTTTACTTTCCTTCTATCACAAAAATGTCTTCAAGATTAATCAGGACAAAGCTTATTGCTTCTACTCTTTCTCCTTCAATTGCACATCATAATGCATATCATATTCATATTCTACTCTTCACACACTCATATTCACAATCATACTTCACCTAGATTAACTAGGTTTACAATATATACATTATATTACATTGATTTATTTGCATGTCGGCTAGAGCTAGTAAGAATATTACAATTACAAGTCATCCAATAGGTCAAACATTATGAAACGTGTAGAGGTAAAGCCCTAACATGAATTACACTCAACACCAAGAAGAACATGCCATGTGGATCCCCACACATGCTTAACCTAGTCCTAAACAATCTTGATAGCATCATCCTTCAAGGAATAACATCCTTACACCTTACACAATTTAATTAGGTCACCCTTAAATAAGAACACATGAAGCTTGTAGCACATCAGTCATTACAATCTTTGTGGTGCATATGAATGATTAAACATTGCTTGTGGATCTCCCAGATGAGGCGGTATGACCCATACAACACCTCCAGACACTCCTTGGTCTCTATGTAACAAATATTTTGAACTACACACTATCAACATTCCTTAGTTGGCTAGGCAAGAGCATAATCCAACAACAACATCATTTTAGACCACATCCAGTTTCAGAGAAAGAAGAAAACACATTGTGGAGCAACACAAAACATCACAAGATCATCAAGATCATCATCCACCAACCAATTCACCATTTCATGTAACAGTAAGTAAGCACACATCATCACCAAAGGTTCTGAGAATAATTAGACATTCAAAACAGTCTGTAGCACACTGTCACTAGAAAAATTGAAATTCTGGACCACCAAAACACTTGATACTACAAAGTGTTATGGAGAAAAAGGTTTGCACATATGTTTTTACCTCCTAGTTTATCTCCTAGGTCCCCTTGTTTACAAATTACAAGCAAATTATTCATCCAGATGAAAAATCCCTAGAAACCCATTTCAAATGGGAACTAGTGGCCAATTTAATGCTTAAGTCCCAAACAAAAAATCACCTTGGGACTTGGGCACTCATGCCCAAGTCCACCCTGATTGGTCAGGGTAAATTTTAATGTATGTCAGCCTTGGACTCTTAAATGGTTCCCTCTTTTTCAGCCCTTTAATTTAATTTGTGAATGTTTAATGGGACATCATATATAACCAAGTGTTTGAATTCATTTGTAACCTAGATGGATATTGTGAACTTATGATATTTGAACAAAGAACATTCAAGGCATTCATTATGTTATTGTTACAAATTTGTGTGTTTGTTGCAAATTTGGAATCATCATCCATCTCCTTATGAGTTGAAGAAACTTCATCCTAAGGACTTCACCTCTGAGGTGACATCATTGTGTTTGAATCATTTCCTTATCATTTGGATTATCTTTAGCCACTATCTTGCAATGACATGCTCTCTTTAACAATAGTGTTGGGAAGCTTAAGTGCTATCCTAGGATTTCACTAAGTTAAGTCCCTAAACACCACAACCCCAAACCCCTTTTCTTCTTGTGTGCATCTTATCGGTGCGAGAATAGAAGAAGTGAAGATATAGGGAGGTTTGTTAAGAGATAAAGATTCAAGCTCTGAAAATAGAGTTTGGAAATTCACTTGTAGCAGACTTTGGCACTATCCCCATTGTCCAACATCTAAAATACACCCTGATCAGAGGATTATTTATGACATTTTTCTATTTTTGAGCTTTCAGATATCTAGACTTTTTGGACTCAGGCACTAGCCCTAGAGTCTTCCAACATTTTAGCTTCTGAGGGATAGTTTGGACATCTAATTGATCACACTGGTAATTTTAGATCCTAATTTTCTATTGTTGTTTCTCTGTTATGAGATGATTATCCAAATTCTAGCGTTTAGTGCATTGATAGGCCTAGGGTTTGATAAAAGGATTGGTTGAATCACATCTTTCCTTGACAAACAAGAGCACAAAATCTATAGTTGATTCGTCTTGCATCTTGAAGTGACTTAGTTTGTTTTTTTTGTTGAATGTTGTAGTGAAAGGAGGATTTGATCTAGTGTACTTAAATGCTTGTATCCATCTCTCTTTTTACATATAATATTTTGGTGAATCTGTAACATTGAGCATTTGCATCTTACTTAGTTTTGAAATCAGATTTGCATTACTTCATATCATACTTGTCATCCTACATTGAAACATCTTGCATATAGTTTGAAAAATTTGAAAAAAATAAGATTCTAGGCTTGCATAAGCGCATAGTTTTGCATTATTTCATTCCATGTCATTGGCAACATTTGATTTTCTGATTTTCACATCATATATCAAAATAATTACATCAATTAATCATTTCATGATGTCACATCTTTCATTGGCATATCTCATTTATTAAGGTTTTGTTAAAAACATGCATTTTTCATATAACCTAGTCATTTGCAAAGCTAGGGTTTGTAGTCAAAATCTTATTTCAGATTTTACTACTATCATAAATATTTAAAATCAGATCTTCCACTGATTTCTTTGCATATTCATTCAAAAAAATTGTATAATTTTAGAAAAAGTACAAAATTATCATACCTTTGCAATTACAGAACGTGTATTTCAACATAAGAGAATAAGCATCTTTTTCACATATTTTGCATTAAATCAAAAAATTATCAATATCACCTCTTGTGTAGAACTTCTAACATTAAATTCACTTGGTTTGTAGTGACACTAGTGTGTTTTTGTTCTTTGTAAAAAGCTTCAAGAACATGATTTCCTCAAACTAGTGTTGTGGTGTACAAAAGCCTCTCATATTGATAAATGAATAGATTTTTTTATATATTGATGTTCCATGACATTTCGTTATGGCACCTTCTAATTGTTCCTATTTAGTATCCTTGCATACATATATCAAATATTTGGGAAGTTTTTACAAATTCATTAATATGCATCCTTATGTTTAGACTCATATACAATCCATGTATGATAAGGATATCTTTAAATGTTCTTCATTTGAAATCCTTGATTATATATCTGATTTAAGTAACTTCATAATTCTTACAAATGAATATCCTTTGATACTAAAGGAATTTACTAATTTCATCTCCATGAATTGTCATGAGAAAGATGATGGTGATAATTCTCCTCTTACTTCTACTACAAGTCATAACGGTAACCTAGCCTCGCCTAGTTCACCTTATGCTTTGGATGCCTCTCCCAAAGTTGTTCCCACGTGTGAGGACATTTTAGAGAAAGAGCATGAAATCATTGATAGATTCCTTAACATCACCTGACCTTCTCTTCATTCCAATGCTCTCCTTTCAAAAGATGAAGCATCGCTACATGACGAAAGGTCTCTCACATAAAATCCTTTAGGGATGGATGCTAAGCTTAATCAAAGTAAACATAATGTTAACTCAATCATCACTAATAGAATTATTCCACCTATTAAGGGGATTGTGGATAAGTGTACTAATGTTCCTAAACTCATTGTGCATGGGTCAGCCAATGCGCCTGCTTGTTTCAAACCGGTGATTACAGTTCAAGGTGCTCCAACACCACCTAGACCCCTAGGCTACATTCTCAATTGTGGAAAACATATTACTCAAGAAAATCAAATGTATAAAAATGTGTTACAACAACCCTATCACAATGTAGTTGCTCACACATACAATACACAAAATAATAAAAAAAGTAAACGATAATCAAACATTTTGATCACTTTACCAACTTCTCAACATATGCTTCCTCAACCACCTCATCTCACTCATAAAGGTGGTCAAGATTACGATCCTGTTGTTGATTATCTTAGCAAATGATATTGATGTGTTTGTGGGAACACTTGGTGATTATGGTATATGTCACTTTGGTGAATGGGCTTTGTGAGAGATCTTGTTCCCTTGCTTTTTTTTTACTCTACCTTAAAGTGCTTGATACCAGAAAGAGAGATCAACCACCTTAAGGTGGGACATCTATAATGGTATATGTCCAATTACTTTGTACATTGACAAAGCATGTTTGAAATCCCTCATCACAAGGTGGGATGGTGTATCTCTTGATCTAGTGCATATCCTTCTAAAAGAAAAAATCCCTCATCACGAGGCAGGATGGCCTATCTCTTGAGCTAGTGCACATCCTTTTATACAAAGCCCTCATCGTGAGGCAAGATGGCATATCTCTTAATCTAGTTCACATCCATTTATACAAAGCCCTTATCATGAGGTGGGATGGTGTATTTCTTGAGCTAGTGCATATCCTTTTATACAAAGTCCTCATCGTGAGGCAAGGTTGGATCTTGAGTCATTCACCTTTAAGCATGTCTTTGGTGGTTGTGGTAGCATAGCTCAATCATTACATGTGTTTGACACATTTTAGAGAGTGGAGTGCAGTGATGAGCTCCTTCTTATCACCCATGTTTGTCGTGTATAAGATGTGTGGTGTCTCAATAACACGCTATATGGGAAACATGTATTCCATGTGTCTTCCATGTGTTTTACACGTATTCCTTTCATGTCATGTGTGTTTGTTGTGTGGTCTAAAGTTGTGTGGTGATGAGTCCCTTTGAGCATTGTATGTGTTTTACATGTCTTCACATGTGTGTTTTGTTTACTTCAGTTAGCATTATATATAGATATGTAATTACTTAATCATTTCTTCTCTTCTTCGTGTCTTGCATGACTGTGTTGATGTCTTTTCCATGTATTGCATGCTTTCACTATCTTCTCTATGTATTGTGTGTTTTCTTACTATATTCACTATGTCTTATGTGACTATTAACTATTTTCTTATGTTTTCCCAAGTTTGGGGGCTGGAAATAGTCCTTCAAGCTTGGGGTGTGTATGCATTCTAGTGTTTGATGTGTTTTGGATATGCTTTTATCATACTTTAATGCATGTGTTGTATCATCAGATCACTTAGACATTAAAGTGGGGGCAAAATGTTATGCAGTAAAATGTGGAAACATGCCTTTTTCCTTCCTAGTTTAGCTCCTAGGCCCCTATGTTTACACTTCACAAGCAAATTATTCACCTTGATGAGAAATCCTCTAAAACCCATGTCAAATGGGAACTAGGGGACCATTTAATGCTTATGTTCTGACCAAAAGAGCACCTTTAGAGTGGGGTACTCATGCCCAAGTACACCCTAATTGGTTGGGGTAAAATTTCATGTACGTCAGCCTAGGACTCTTAAATGGGTCCCTCTTTGTCAACCCTTTCATTTAATTTGTGAATGTTCAACGAGATAGCATATATAAGCAAGTTTTTGAATTCATTTGTAACCTAGATGGATATTGTAAAATTATGATATTGGAACAAAGAGCATTCAAGGCATTCATTGTGTTATTGTTGTAGATTAGTAATCATCATCCATGTCCTTATGAGTTGAAGAAGCTTCATCCTAAGGACTTCAACTCCGAGGTGACACCATAATTCTATTTGAATCATTTAATTATCATTTGGATTATCTTTAGCCTTTGTCCTGCAAGGACATACTCTTTCTCTAACAACAATGTTGGGAAGCTTGAGTACTATCCCAAGATTTGACTGAGGCAAGTCCCAAAGCAACAGAACACCCAAAACCCTTTTCTTCTTGTGTGTAGGTTACATGTGTGGGAATAGAAGAAGTGAAGGTATATGGAGGTTTCTTAAGGGATAAAGATTCAATATATGAAAATAAAGTTCATAAATTCCCCTGTAGCAGACTTGGGTGCTATCCCTAGTGTTCAACAGCTAAAACAAACCCTAAATTCATCATCGAAGAATCATTTATTAAATTTTTCCAGTTTTGAGCTTTCAGATATGGAGACTTTTTGGACTTGGGTGCTAGCCATAGACTCTTTTGACATTTAGCTTTTGAGGGACAGGTTTGGACATCTCACTGATCACCCTGGTACTTTCAGATCCTGATTGTTGTTGTTGGTGATTTTCTGTTATGATATGATTATCCAAATTCTAGGGTTTAGTTCATTGATAGGACTAGGGTTTGATAAAAGGCTTGGTTGAATCACATCTTTCCTTGACAAAAAAGAGCACAAAATTAGTAGCTGAGTCCTCTTGCATCTTGAAGTGACTTAGCTCAGTTTTGTCCTTGAATGTTGTAGTGAAAGGAGGGTTTGATCTAGTGTACTTACATGCTTGCATCCATCTCTCTTTTTACATATAACACAAAGTATAATGCATTTAAAATCTCTGAATGTGTCCTCAAAATTGCATGACCAAATATTAACTTCTAAAGGAACGTGGAGCATTCCAAATAGACTTCATCATTACTTTACTCTACCATAGCACAGACCAGAACTCTGTCACTTGTAACTTCCACTGCGGAGAAGAAAATGATCTGAAGATTTGGGTTTAGCACCTTTGTAGCATACTTAACTTAACTTCTGAACTGCATGACCATATTTTCAAATGTGGAGGAATGTGGAGCATTTTACTAATCAGTCTTCCAGGAAGCTTCCTACAACAGTAACCTTTACCAACGTCTAAAGACTAGATTCTTCTTGTATCAACACATACATCCTTGAGAATGATAGGAAGGATCATACAACATGCTATAGGTCATCATCAACATCTTTTGAACCTCACCATAGCTTCTAATACCCATCTTAATACATCACCATTCATCTTAATGCTTCTAATTCCCATCTTAATATATCATCATGAAATCATCTCTGCTAACCACAAACATGCTCAATTCAACTTTTCTTGACACTAATCAAGGCATGACATCCAACCATAAACACCAACAACTAGCCATGAACATCAGCAACCATTAATGGCACACCATCAACATAGTATATCATCATCATAAGAATTCAATCATAGTGTTGACATAAAAGACAACCACGCAACCACATCAGTGACAACCTTATCTAACATATGTGTAGTGCTCACTAGTGTTGACATCAATGACAACCTTAGATAACATATGTGCAAGAATAAAACAACATGTTCTTACTCCTTGTACCTTTGTGCTAACAAGGATGACAAGGGAGAACAAAACATCACAATATGGCAATAACAATGCATATAAACATAACATAAATGAGAAGGGACCACTCTTGCGAGTCCACCTATAACAAATTATCCTCCCCCAACTTGATTATAAAAATAGATGTTGGGAAAGGTGCTCTAGGGACAACATCAAGCATGGTGAAGAGTGCTAGAGCCAAACCTTGTTCGAAGTTGTTGAATTTTGTCACCAAAGACTTGACATTCGTCAGTGGAATGACCAAGTGCTTAAATATATGCACAATAATGAGGTAATGAAAGATTATTTTGTTTTATCTTTTTGTGTTTTGGAGTAGGAAGAGTGATTAAGCAGTGTTTGAGTAGACTCAACAACATACACACTTTTTGATATAGAAAAGAAGATATAGGGGGAGTAGGAAGCAATTCTTTTTGTTGTGAACATGGTGGAGAGAATGTAGGAGAAGGTCAGGAACCTAAACCCACTTTAGACAAGTACGGTGTTGGTTCCATAGGTTCCTCAATTCCTTGTTCTTTACATCCTAACCCATTTCCATTGTATCCTTGTTTAAAAATAATTTTGAATCCACACCCATAACACTTCTCCAAGTCTGAAGGAAGAGGAGAGGTCATATGACTGTCTTTGTTGAAATTGTTGCATATATTTTACCTAAGGTTGTCACTGATTTGGTTGTCATTGATGTCAACACTTAGTTTGGGTTGTCATTAATGCTTATGTTGATGGTGTGGTAAACATGATGTTGCTAATGTTCATGGTTGGATGTCATGTCTTGTTTTAATGTCAATTAAAGTAGTGTTGAGTATGTTTGTTGTCAGCAAGGATGATATCATGATGATATATTAAGATAAGAGTTAGAAGCATTAAGATGAGGATTAGAAGTAATTCTTATGTTGGGGAGATGTTTTTGATGGTCTGCAGTATGGTGTATGCTCTCTCCTATTGTTCCTAAGGAATTATTTGTTGCTACAAGGAGGCTCTAGTCTCCAGATGTTGGTGAAGGTTTTTGCTACAGGAAGTTGCCTTGAAGATAGATTAGGAGAATGCTTCGCATTCCTTTGCCTTTGAAGATATGGTATTGTAGTTTGGGATTCAATGTCTATTTTTGTGGATGTTGTATTCTTATCTTTTCAAGTCACCAGTGTTGTCGTGGTGGTCTCCGGTAATTACAGTGGCTTGGTAGTTTGGTTATTTGTTAGGATTGGTCTAGAAAATGCTCTGCATTTCTCTACATTTTTGTTTCTATTCCTACAGCTTGGTGGACATGCTCTTAGTGCTTGTATTGTGTCTTAGTTCATCTTTCATGTGATGAAGGTTACCCCAAGTTGATTTGTAAATGTTATATCTCATGACTGGGTCTTTTGGGCTTCTTGGATGAAGTGTTCTATCTCTATTTTGTTTGCGCTAGCTATTTTTTGTATGCCATTAAGAAACATGTATATGGAAGTAAGCTTGGACATTCATGGAACATCTCTTTGTGGTTCATACATCAATGGTATATCTCTTTGAGGCTGCATATTGTTTTGAGTTGGTTTTCTCAAAACTTGTGGATATTTGGCTGGCAGGGCTTGTTCTCTTGTTTACGCTATGTGTTTGGGGGTTTAAACCAACAATTGATGTTGTGTTAAGATGTGTTTTGGTCCCGCCCTATCCTTTTGAGAGCCACATTGAGTAAATTTAGTTGGAAGATGTGTTTCTTGACCAACTGGTAAAGTGCTAAACGTTTCTATTGAATGCACAAGACAACTGAGAGGGGTGTGAATCAGTTGTAACATAAAACTCCACAACCCTCACACACATTTACATCCACATTAATTTAGTTAATCCATTAAAATTTTAAGATGATGAAGCATGAAAGCAAATAACAGAAAGTAAATCAAATCAACATCAAACATAGGAGAACACTAGATTTGTCGAAATTACGGCAGACAATTGAGAATGGGGCGTGAATCAGTTGTCACAAAACTTTTATCTTTTGTTGCAATTAATCTTCTTTACCACTTATTAACAGATTAATGATATAACCATGAAAGCATGAATGAAAAACACGTGAGCAGAGAAATAATCAACACACATAACACTAGGATTTTTACATGGAAACCTGGTTAAGGGAAAAACCATGATGGGGGTTAACCCACAAGATTTATTCTCTATTAAAAGAATAAAAGAATGGGAAGGCACTTGCCTTCTAGAGCACTGCCTAGAGCTCACTTCTTAAAGGAGGCTCACTACCTACAAGAACATTCACAATGTTAACACTGAAAGGTTGAATTGAGAAATATCTTCTTCATGCAAGATTCAGTTCCATTGAAGCACACAACACCTCTGCTCTACCCCATAATCACTTCCTTGCTACATCTGCATCTTCACTAACAACAACACATTTCCATGACTTCACAACACTTATTTATACATGAGATTGACTTTGGAATGAACATCAAAGTTGACCTTGCAATCATTTATCTGGAACATTCTCCAAGATAGCCATTACAAGCAATTATAATCACAATACTTAAAATGCTACATGCGAATCTTTATACTATTGGCCAAACATAGATGGGACTCAAATCTTCCTCGATCAACATGCCACACTCCATAAAACTCTTCTTAGATCATCCACAACATGTACCATGTATCTGGTCAGCCAAGACTGGAAAGAACAACACTAAAGGAGAAATCTTCAACCATGAGCTCAATTCTCAATGCGGACCACCAAAACAATAGGTACATGAGCTAGAGACCACCAAAAGCACAATGAAATCAATAAGAACAACTGCATCATGTCAAATCATCAAAAGCACTTGCATCTTCATCCTAGAACTTAAGAACACCAACTATCATGACTTTTACACTAGAAAGATTGCTTCTTGACCTCGAAACTATGAACCACTTGAGTTGAGGATATGCACCAACATCCAAAACATACCTCTAGATCTGTAGACCATAATATCCCAATGTGCGACAATCCAGACCAAATTCTTGCCATTTTGTCACCTCTGAACAACTATAAAACCTGGTTCTACTCAGATGGCCATAACTTCACAAATACTTCATGCGGACCTCTCAAATCTTAATTGGAGCAACTTTAGGCAATCCTCTAAAAACCCTTTAATCTACAGACTCTGATCATCATCTTAGTATGAATGAAGATCAATCTACTTCACTGAACTACATTGTCTTCACTGTCTCTAATAGAGAGATATGTAACTCACTTGTTTCTTCTAGAGAGGCCAATTTTCTTAACATCCTTAACATACAAGTCTTCTAAACAAGTGAAAGAATAAGATATAGTTGACACTAATGACAACAAGGATATTTTGACATCAATGACAACACCAATTAGGCACATATTTGCAACAATCTCCCCCTTTGTCATTGATGGCAACATATGATGTGAAAAAGTATTTCAACCATCAAGAAAAGAACTTCTCCTCCTTTCTCTTATCACACTTGCAACCAATTTCTTCACTACTCCCTCTTTCACCAACAACTACTCAGTTTCATCAAAGTTTTTCACATGACTTCTCTTGCCCTTTGACATCAATGGCAAAGGGCACATATTTGCAATCATCTCTCACCCTTTTATTTCTTAGATAAGACCAAACTAAACTCAGAATATGCTAACTACTCCCCCTAAGTAGTATCCCCTTAACACCAATCTGGATCATAAGATATGACTGTGAGTTCCACTAGACTGATACACACTAGTGCACATTAGTTCTGAATAAGAGGGGTAATCACCCCTAGCTTCTCTCTGAGATACTCAAAAGTGTCCTTACGTAGAGGCTTAGTGAAGATATCGACAATCTAATCCTTTGAAGGAACAAACTCCAATCTAACTTCATTCTCATTGACCTTCTCTCTCAAAAAGTGAAATTTGATGGATATGTGCTTTGTCATTGAATGCAACACTAGATTCTTTGAAATGTTTATTGCACTTGAATTATCACAGAAGATTGTAATAGGCTCTTCAAACACAATTTTGATATCCTTCAACATTTGCTTCATCCAAAAAACTTGAGTACAATTGTTTATTACTGCTATATACTCTACCTCTATAGTAGATAGAGATATTGCCTCCTACTTTTTGCTCAAATAGGAAACCAATCTCTTCCCTAAGAAAAATGCACCACCACTAGTACTTTTCCTGTCATCCACATCTCTTGCCCAATCGACATCTATATATGCATAAAGAGTGAAATCATCATCCTTAGGATACCATAAGCTATAATCATATGTTCCCTTTAGATATCTAAAAATTCTTTTGACTACTACAACATGAGATTCTCTAAGATTAGTTTGAAATCTAGCAACAAGGCCAATTGCATTCATAATATCAGGTCTGGTATGAGTCAGATAAAGTAGTCCTCCAATCATTGATCTATACCTTTTTTGATCTGCCTTAGGGGAATCATCGTCTTTACTCAATTTGCATCCGGTTATCATAGGAGTGCTCATTGGTTTTGAATCCTCCATTCCAAACTTTTTCAACAACTCTTTTACATACTTGGACTAAGATATGAAGATGCTCTTGTCTGACTGAATGATTTCCAGACCAAAGAAGAAATTCATTTCACCAAGCATGGACATCTTAAATTTACTTTGCATTTGATCAACAAATTTATTAGACATGCTCTCATTTCCACCAAAGATGATATCATCAACAAATATCTCAACAATCAAGATGTACTCATGATCAATCTTGAAATAAAGATTATTGTCAGCTGTGCCTTTGCTAAAACCTAATTTTAGCAGATACTTATCTAATCTTGCATACTAGGCTCTTGGGGCTTGTTTAATTCCATACAATGTTTTCTTCAACCTACATATTCATAACTCCTTGATTAGACAATTGGAATCCTTCAGGTTGCTCAATGTAGACTTCTTCTTCCAAATCTCCATTTAGGAATGTTGACTTGACATCCATCTGGTAAACTTTGAAATCTTTGTAAGCAACAAAGGCAAGAAATAATCTGACTACTTCAATTCTTACCACTGGAGTAAAAGTTTCCTCAAAATCAATTCTCCTTACCTAAGAATATCCTTTGCACACCAATCTTGCTTTGTTTCTCACAACTTCACCATTTTCATTCAATTTATTCTTGAAGAACCATTTAGTTCCAATTACATTTTTTTTTCAAGTCTAGGAACAAGATCCCAAGTATGATTCTTTTCAATTTGCATTAATTCTTCTTCCATTGCTTTTACCCAACTTTCATCATTACAAGCTTCATTCACTGATTTTGGTTCAATCTTTGAAATCAAACAATACTCCTCATATTCTCCAACAATTTTTCTTCTAGTTTGAATACTTTTATTTTTATTTCCTATTATCTGATCTTCAGAATGATTCAACCTTACATACCTGGGAGTTTTAGGATTTTCTTGAACTTCTAATTCGTGAACTTGTTCCTCAACATTTGCACTAGTTTCTTGAGTCACTGAATTCTCCAGAGCAATCTAAATATGATTTTGAGGAATTTCATTTTGATCATCTGATTCATATCCACAAAACTTGGAAGGTCTCTCCTTGCTTTAATCAACCTTGACATTAGCACATTCAACAATCTTTTTTAATCTCTTGTTAAAGCATCAGTATGCCTTGCTTTGGTTAGAATAACCCAGAAATATTACTTCATCACAACTTGCATCAAACTTGCCTAGATCTTCATCTCTTTTGATATAGCATTTACTACCAAAAAATCTAAAATATTTCACAGTAGGAGCATTACCAAACCACAGTTCATAAGGAGTTTTACTAGTATTACCTTTGATCTACACCCAGTTAAGAGTGTAGACAGGAGTACTCATAACCTCTCTCCAATAGACATGTGGAACATTTTCTTCCATCATCATGGTTCTAGCAGTTTGGTTCTTCCTTTCCACAACTCCATTCTACTAAGGAGTCCTATGAGTAGATAACTGTCTTTTTATTCCATGCTTTTCACAAAATGCATTAAACTCATTGGAGGTAAAATCTCCACCTTTATCAGATCTCAGACACTATCTTCACACCAATCTCATTCTCCACCCTAGCCTTGAACACCTTGAATCTATCAAGAGCCTCTAATTTATCTCTCAAGAAAGTGACCCACATCATCTAGGAGTAATCATCAATTAGTAACATAAAGTATATGTCTCCTTGCAAACTCCTAACGCTAGCAAGACCACACAAATTAGTGTGTACAAGTTCCAACAATCCACTTGAAAATTGTTCTTTACTTTTGAAAGTAGTTCTGCTTTGTTTTCCCAAATGACATTCCTTACACATGCTATTAGCAGGTTTTACATGATTTGGAAGATCTCTTATAGCCTGAGTAGTACTTATCTTAACAATAATGTCAAAGTTTACATGACACATTCTCCTATGCCATAACCAAATCTGATCAATCTAAGAAATTAAACAACTTTTACCAGTACCACTTAAATGAAAGATATTATGTCTAATCTGTGTACCAGATGCAATCTTAGTTTTGGAGCTTTCCAAAATTCTACATTTTCCATCCTTGAATCAGAGATCATACCCTTTGTCAACCAACTGTCCAACACTGAGAAGATTATGCTTTAAGCCTTCTACATACAAAACATCATTAGTGTTATTATTATCATCAAGAGAGATGGATTCTACTAGCTAAATTGTCCCCAAACTTCACAATTCCACCTTCATAACTTTCCATACTTACAAACAAGTACTCTTATCACATGCCATATGATGAGAACATCCACTATCAATCACCCATTCATCCTTCTCTTCAACCTGAGTACCCAAGGCACTTTCCACATTCAAATAGCTAGTAGATTTATTAGGCACTAGATTTTCTTCTTTGATAGCAATGAACACCCATTCATTTCTAGATGTATTTCCTTTATCAGATTCATCATCTACAACTCCTTTATCAGCAGCTTCTTGGACATAGTAGCATTTGTTATGAAACTTAGGTCTATTAGGATTTGGTTTCAAAACCCTCTCCAGACATCTCGAAGCAAAATGACCAATTTTATTGTAAGAAAAACATTTGAAAGGCAACTTTCCTTCATACTTACAAGATCCTCTTAGTAATATTTTGGCAAAAAGGGCTTCAAGTTCTTCATGCTCTATTTCATCTTCTTCAAGTTCCTTCCTTGCCTTCTCATAACTAGTTAGTCTTCTTGAAGAGCTTTCCCCAGGATCAAATCTTTGCTTCTAGGAAATACTGGCCTTAAATGCATATTCTAATTTAGGAAGGGAATCACCAAACTCATTTCAAATGCTGAAATCTTGCCAACCAACTGATCCCTTGTAACAGTTGTCATAGTCCTGATCTCCTCAATAGTAGCAACTCTATGCTTTTATGAAGAAGGTAAGGATCTAAGTACCTTGCCAACAATCTCTGATTCTTCCAATTTTCCACTAGCACACCTGATACTACACACAAGTTCAGTCACCTTCTGCATGTAGGAAGTGATGTTCTCATCTTCGCACATCCTCAAACTTTTGAATCTACCCTTCAAGCTCTGCAACTTAGCACATTTGACATATGCATCACCTTCATATAGAGTTTCCAACTTCTTCTACATTTCATGAGTAGTTTTCAATTCCTAGACATTTGTCATTTCTATATAAGTTAGGGCACTCAATAATGCTTCTTTAGCCTAAATGTTGTTTCTAGCATCTTTGATTTCATCTAGAGTTCAAGGACCTTTCTCAAAAGGCTTATACTTATCCTTAGTTATCAACCAATAAGGATCACCCATACATTACAAATGACACTCCATCTGATTCTTCCAAAGAGAGTAGTTTGTTCTATCAAATTTCAGATTGTCCTTCTTATATGTCAACATCTTGGATCTCCTCAAGGGGTTAAGCTTCTTTTAGAGGAACTGGCTCTGATACCAATTGTTGAAATTAGGGCAGACAACTAAGAGGGGGGGTAAATCAGTTGTCACAAAGATTTTATCTTTTTCTACAATTAATCTTCTTTACCACTTATTAACAAATTAATGATATAACCATGGAAGCATGAATCAACAACACATGGGAAGAAACATAGCCAACACACATAACACTAGGATTTTTACGTGGAAACCCAGTTAAGGGAAAAACCACGATGGGGGTTAACACACAAGATTTTTTTCTCTGTTATAAGAATAGAAAAATGGGAAGGCACTTTCCTTTAGGTACACTTCCCAGAGTTCACTACTCAAAAGAGGCTCACTACCTACAAGAACATTCACAATGTTAACACTAAAAGGTTGAATTGAGAAACAACATCTTCTTCATGCAAGATTCAGTTCCATTGAAGCACACAACACCTCTACTCTGCCCCCTACTCACTTCCTCGCTACATCCACATCTTTGCTAACAAAAACACATTCCATGACTTCACAACACTTATTTATACATGACATTGACTTTGGAATGAAAATCAAAGTTAGCCTTATAATCATCTATCTAGAACATTCTCCAAGATAGGAATTACAAGCAATTACAATCACGAGACTTAAAATTCTAAATGGGAATCTTTATACTATTAGCCAAACATAGCTAGGACTCAAATCTTCCTCAATCATCACACCACACTCCATAGAACTCTTCTTAGATCGTCTGCAACATGCACCAAGCATTCGGTCAGCTAAGACTAGAAAGAACAACAACACTCAAGGAGAAATCTTCAACCACGAGCTCAATTCTTAATGTGAACCACCAACATAATAGGCACATGATCTAGAGACCACTAAAAGCACAATGAAATCAATAAGAAAAACTGCATCACCTCAAATCACCAAAAACACTTGCATCTTCATCTGAGAACTTAAAAACACCAACTGTCATGACTGTTACACTAGAAAGATTGCTTGTTGACCTCCAAACCATGAACCACTTGAGTTGAGGATATGCACTAACATCCCAAACATACCTCTAGATCCTAAGACTTGTTGATGATTGTTTTGATGCAATCATAACAGTAAGTTAAAATTCACATATAATGAACTGAAACTATACTTGAAAGATAAGAAGGAATCATTTAAGATTCAACTAATCCCAAGTCTATAATGGTTCAGTTGGTCAAGTTCAGTTGGTCAATGTGAAGCTGTAATGTTCAAGGGGCCTTACGTAGTTTAGGTTTGTTTGGTGGTTTAATGGACTAAGAATATGCAAAAGAATCATAGATTTCAACAAGTATTTTGTTCATTTGCATACAAGTGTTACTGTGTTGCAAATTCAGATGGTTTTCTTGAATTATTGCAGCCTTCTCTTTTATACATATATGAAAACTGTCTACTCTTAACTCTGTTATGCATGCTTCTTCAAATTTGAGGCAATTTCCTTTAGATTTCTACGTTTTCAGCTAAATATTTCAGATGGGTTGGGAAAAGTTAGAAAGATCTAATCTATACCTCATTTAATCTACCGAAGGATCTAATTGTTTATGTTATGCACTATGTAAATACTACAATAATTTGATCAAATCCACAGTAAAAAACCTTAAATGCAAGTTCTGAGCATTTTCACAAACATACATTTAAAATTGCAAGCTCTCAAAGAAAATATTTCAAAACACAAAGAAGAGCAGGAGAACACTCAGAAGATAGATGCAGAACTCCAGATTCTATTGTATTAGAAACGAATAGTCATACATGATTTACAATGTAGGAATGACTCTTCGTTTCATTGATCATACTACAGAGAACTTCCAAGCTTTACAGATACAGTAAGGCAGCCAGACATTCCACGCGCACCTTACTACAGACAAACAGGCGACCTCCTTCTTCTACTTCTAGACTAAACTAAGCTAACTTGCTGTGTTTTCCTAAAAATCTCTGTGTAGCCCCTGTTGTAAAGTATTACAGTGTAGAGAGGCACAATATAAAGACATTCTGATTGTCCTCACTACAGCAATAAATACAGGTGAACCAGTTCTTCAAATATCTCTGAGTAGTGTCAAATCTGGGTGAACTATTGCCCCTTCTGAGAAGCTTTGGTAGCTCAGCAATAACTTCCGTTTGTTTGTTGTAGTAATACCTTCAGTTGCAACTCTGTCCTCCATTGGGTTGGCCTTGACTTCTTCACACTTCATCTTTATCTTCCTGCTCTTGAGATCGGATTTCCTTCCTCCATGATGTCACTGTGTTGAATTTCCAGCTGCTTCCTCAACTGCAAGCCTACAAGACAAGACAAGCAATAACTATCAAATTTTCCAAATGAATAGTAGGAAACCAAAATATCTATTTAAATCAGGGTGACTGTACAAAAATGTGGAAATCGGGTCCAAAAAACTCTCAAAAACGCATTCAAAACGCACACAGACTGCTCAAAACCCATCGGGTCAACTATCGCTGACCAAAAATGCTATGGGTGCCAAAAAAATGAGTTTAAAACTCCTATCGCATTTCCCTTTCCCACCCATCGGCGTGACAATCGCCATCGGCGTGCCAAAAAATACATTGGCCGATATTCGCTGTTTGGCCGATGGCCTTTCTCTCTTTGTTTTTTCCTTTGTTTTCTCTATTTCCTTCCTATCGGCAAGAGCTTATACTATCGGCGAGCTCTATATTCTCTCCGCCGATGACCTTCGTTTGGCCGACGCCCCCTTGCTTTGTTTATCCTTTGTTTATTCCTCTGTCGGCTTGTTTTTCCCCTTCATCGGCGAGAGATTCGCCATCGGCGAACTCTGAATCATCTCCGCCGACCACCCTCTTCTTATCGATGTCCTTACATCGGTGTGACTCCCACCGATGTCCCCTCCTTCGTTTGTCATCGGCGAGAGGTCGCCCATCGGCAACCTCCATTCTTCCTGCGCCAATGCGTCTTGTTATACCGATAGCCCTTTATCGGCGTAAGTGTTGCCGATGTAAGTTGTTAGTTCTATCGGTGAGAGATCCCCTCTCGCCCACATATTTCCAAATACTGCCGACGGTGCTTGTTATGCCGATGGCATACCATCGGCGAGACCACGTGCTTCGGGGTGACCATTTCAAACTTGGCCGACATTGAATGTTACACCGATGGCAAAAGGCCATCGGTGAGAGACCTTACTTCAGTGATATATATTTGAACTCCGCCGATCACATATGTTAGGCCGATGGCCTCTTCGCCATCTTTCCTGCCTAAGCCTTGAACCCAAACCATTGAATTTAAACCATTGAACCCCGAACCCTTTGAACCAAAAAAGAAAAAAAGGTTCAATGTTGTAAAAACACTGCCAATGAATGAATAATGGTGATCAAAGTGTTCGATGCATTTCTGCAAAATAGTTAAATGTGAGATATAGAGTGGAACCCAGACAAAATTGCCCATGACCTGGAACCACTAACTATGAATATTTCAAAATTTAAAACGAATGCCAACAAAAGGGCAAACAACTGACTGTATATTATGCAAAACCTGATAGTTCATTTTACCAAATCGATCATAACTTGCAAAATATGATAAATTTTAAGATGGTTCAAAAAGCAACCTTGGCTCATTTTTCGCAAGGAATCCAACCATATTATGCAATGGTACTAAAAAATACATTTTTCCATATTTTTAACAAGGTTTGCAAATTTGACTCTCTTTTCCCTTTACCACCAGACAGAACAAACACAAGCAGAAGCAAAAAGCAAAGCGACAGCAGGGGTCCTCGTTTTGCTAAGGGGCAGAATGGGGTGTGTTGTGAACATCACAACAACTAGCAACCAAACAAAACAATTAAATTCAAAGTGTTCAAGAAAACTAGATGAAATGAACTCATAACTTCCGACTATCCCTCCTGCAAATTACTATTCAGCTTGAGACTTAAGGTATTCAATAAGGGTGCATGAATTTCCATTTTTAGTTTAGTTGTGTGCACGTGATTAATTATCCTCATCTTGAAGATTGGTTAAACAAACCAGTGACTGACATTAGCCTATGTAGGTGAGGATATTCCCTCATAGCCGACCGGATAGAGCCTTGCTGCCAGCGAGCGTCCATAGCCCCGGCAAGGTTATCGTTACAATTCTCCTAAGTAGAGCCCCACTGTCAGCGAGCGTCCATAGCCCTGGTAGAGTTACTTAGATGGCTTAATCTGGGTTTTCAGTATAATCTGCTTTATTTATTTATTTATTTTTATTTTCTCATTTTGAAAGACTTCATAAGATATAACAATTTGTAACTTCATGATGCAAGGAGTGGACACTTGCTGAAATTAAGCTGAGAATTGTAATGGTAGCAAGGGTAACCTCTGATTTTTCACCTAATATCTACACTGATAAGTTCAACAAACCCAAGGATTTTAGATGTGTCATCGTGAGAAACTTGCTTTGAATTCTCAATCACATTTATTGAATACAAAACTTCAGAAGATGAACAACTCTCTAAATTCATGACAGTAACAAGTTATGTGTAAATTGTAAATGATTAACTTGAATATCCTAAATTTTATACTGTTTTGAATGGTTGCTAGTTTTGCTCCTTAATACTCTAAAGTAAAATAAAGATCCCTGCTGAGGAGACAACTAACAAACCAACCAAACAAGCTGTACAAACAACACAAAAAAAAAGAAAAAACTGTACAAACAGAAAGAAACAAAAACGAAAGAAACAAAAAGGAACTATACAAACAACTAACCTAAAAAAAAAAAGCAAAACAGCAAAACAAAACAAAAACAACTACCCTACAAAACTATATACAAGCCTCTACAAGGCAATCAGAAACCCAGGAAAAAGACCCAAGAACACCCCTACTTGCGTATTTCTTCAGATTGTGCAGGAGTAACAGGGTACTAGTTATGGTTCTCATTCTAGCAGATTTATCTTTGAATTCTGAAAAAAAATCTGGTATTCTAGATTCATTGTGTTTATCAGAATAGCTCTTAATAACTAGTAACTGAGGCAGCTCATCAGGGTTATGATTAATCCATATGCAGGTCCTATCTCTTGAATTTCCATAATCAAAATAGCATTTATCATTGTTTACTAAGGAAAGGAAAGAGACAACCTGATGTGCCTTTAGCTCTGTGGAACACACTTGTTTATTAATAGCTGGCTTTTCATTTAGCTCTGCATTTTCGTTGCCCAGCTCTATGTCTAGTCCTTTTTCAAGTTGAAAGATGAATGACTCTAGATGTATCATTTCTTCATCTTCATCCAGCTTTGTTCCTTCATTCTGGATGTTCAGTTTATCCTCAAACTCAGCAAACCTCTCAATGTTCTCATTAGTTTCCTGCACATCAGTACTTAAGTAAGTATCTTCATCATCATCTGATATACATAATTTAATCATTTCTAAATCACTTGAGAGTAAAGGTGGGACGACATCTTTAGATCGACAGGAATACTCCCCTATTTTATTTTCAACATGGCATGGGGGGGATGTCTGATTATGCACAGCAGCTCTATGATCTTCTGTATTTTCAATTTTTAAGAATTGGTCATCAACTGACTCACATTTATCGTCCAGTGTGGAGTCTGCTTCTATTAACCTGCAACAATCCTGAACTTGGTCATTCAATTCGGAGAAATCAGTCATGGGATTGGGATTTACTTTCTCCTCTATGACTTCACTAGTTTTTATAGTAGGGATCTCATCAATTTCAGTGCACTCTAATTTTTTCATTTGCCCACATTTCTCCTTTCCATAAAATGACTCAAGGAAAGATGTTTTACTATCTTTACCAAAAGCATTAGGATCAGCAATAAAAACCTTATCCTGACAAATGGTTTCCTCTCTACAAGATTTAAAAGATTTATACTTGCACTTCCCTTTTCCTGTATTAGGAAGTAGAGACCTACTATCAATCCCTCCATAATATGACCTAAGAAAAGATGCTCTGTTATCATTCCCTTCCAGAATTGATTTTTCTATTGTATTTTCTAACCACCTATTAGTTTCTAGTGCTGTATTAGCTTGTTGCTGCAAAATTTCTTTTTCCTGCCAGCTTTCAGCCCTGAACACATCTGAAAAAATAATTAGTCCTTTTAAATATGAAACTATCCTAGTGAGGAATGTTAAACATTTAAGTTCATTGTGTTCAATAGTCTGGTGTATCCTGCAACAACTAGACAAACAAAAATTAGATAAACTTTGAGAATAAAACTGTTCATTCAAAGCTCCCTGAAATAAAGGACTATTAACTTGAAAAATGTCCCCATATGTGTCCATTAAAAAAAAAAATGGGACCTTCTTTTCACCCTTTTAGGCCTTTTGAAATTTTATGAGATCTAACATATCTCAGAATATAACATTTAAAACTCAAAATTTTAACCCTAAACCAAATCAGGCCCTCCTCCAGAAAACTGTTGATGATTACAATATACAGCCTTCTAGCCCTCCTTCTAGCGCCAGAAAACTGTTGATGATTGTTTTGATGCAATCATAACAGTAAGTTAAAATTCACATATAATGAACTGAAACTATACTTGAAAGATAAGAAGGAATCATTTAAGATTCAACTAATCCCAAGTCTACAATGGTTCGGTTGGTCAAGTTCAGTTGGTTAATGTGAAGCTGTAATGTTCAAGGGGCCTTACGTAGTTTAGGTTTGTTTGGTGGTTTAATGGACTAAGAATATGCAAAAGAATCATAGATTTCAACAAGTATTTTGTTCATTTGCATACAAGTGTTACTATGTTGCAAATTCAGATGGTTTTCTTGAATTATTGCAGCCTTCTCTTTTATACATTTATGAAAACTGTCTACTCTTAACTCTGTTATGCATGCTTCTTCAAATTTGAGACAATTTCCTTTAGATTTCTACGTTTTCAGCTAAATATTTCAGATGGGTTGGGAAAAGTTAGAAAGATCTAATCTATACCTCATTTAATCTACCGAAGGATCTAATTGTTTATGTTATGCACTATGTAAATACTACAATAATTTGATCAAATCCACAGTAAAAAACCTTAAATGCAAGTTCTGAGCATTTTCACAAACATACATTTAAAATTGCAAGCTCTCAAAGAAAATATTTCAAAACACAAAGAAGAGCAGGAGAACACTCAGAAGATAGATGCAGAACTCCAGATTCTATTGTATTAGAAATGAATAGTCATACATGATTTACAATGTAGGAATGACTCTTAGTTTCATTGATCATACTACAGAGAACTTACAAGCTTTACAGATACAATAAGGCAGACAGACATTCCACGCACACCTTACTGCAGACAAACAGGCGACCTCCTTCTTCTACTTCTAGACTAAACTAAGCTAACTTGCTGTGTTTTCCTAAAAATCTCTGTGTAGCCCCTGTTGTAAAGTATTACAGTGTAGAGAGGCACAATATAAAGACATTCTAATTGTCCTCACTACAGCAAAAACCTAACTAAATCCCTGGTTCAAACCCCTGGTTACAGCAATAAATACAGGTGAACCAGTTTTTCAAATATCTCTGAGTAGTGTCAAATCTAGGTGAAATATTGCCCCTTCTGAGAAGCTTTGGCAGCTCAGCAATAACTTTCATTTGTTTGTTGTAGTAATACCTTCAGCTGCAACTCTGTCCTCCATTGGGTTGGCCTTGACTTCTTCGCACTTCATCTTTATCTTCCTGCTCCTGAGATCGGATTTCCTTCCTCCATGATGTCACTGTGTTGAATTTCCAGCTGCTTCCTCAACTGCAAGCCTGCAAGACAAGACAAGCAATAAGTATCAAATTTTCCAAATGAATAGTAGGAAACCAAAATATCTGTTTAAATTAGGGTGACTGTACAAAAATGTGGAAATCGGGTCCAATAAACTCTCAAAAATGCGTTCAAAACGTACACAGACTGCTCAAAACCCATCATGTCAACTATCGCTGACCAAAAATGCTACGGGCGCCAAAAAAAATGAGTTTAAAACTCCTATCGCATTTCCCTTTCCCGCCCATCGGCATGACAATCGCCATCGGCGTGCCAAAAAATACATTGGCCGATATTCACTGTTTGGCCGATGGCCTTTCTCTCTTTGTTTTTTCCTTTGTTTTCTCTGTTTCCTTCCTATCGGCAAGAGCTTATATTATCGGCGAGCTCTATATTCTCTCTGCTGATGACCTTCGTTTGGCCGACGCCCCCTTGCTTTGTTTATCCTTTGTTTATTCCTCTGTCGGCTTGTTTTTCCCCTTCATCGGCGAGAGATTCGCCATCGGCGAACTCTGAATCATCTCCGCTGACCACCCTCTTCTTACCGATGTCCTTACATCGGTGTGACTCCCACCGATGTCCCCTCCTTTGTTCATCATCGGCGAGAGGTCGCCCATCGACAACCTCCATTCTTCCTACGCCGATGCCTCTTGTTATACCGATAGCCCTTTATCGGCGTAAGTGTTGCCGATGTAAGTTGTTAGTTCTATCGGCGAGAGATCCCCTCTCGCCCACATATTTCCAAATACTGCCGACGGTGCTTGTTATGCCGATGGCATACCATCGACAAGACCACGTGCTTCAGGGTGACCATTTCAAACTTGGCCGACATTGAATGTTACACCGATGGCAAAAGGCCATCGGTGAGAGACCTTACTTCGGCGACATATATTTGAACTCCGCCGATCACATATGTTAGGCCGATGGCCTCTTCGCCATCTTTCCTGCCTAAGCCTTGAACCCAAACCATTGAACCCCGAACCCTTTGAACCAAAAAAGAAAAAAAGGTTCAACGTTGTAAAAACACTGCCAATGAATGAATAATGGTGATCAAAGTGTTCGATGCATTTCTGCAAAACAGTTAAATGTGAGATACAGAGTGGAACCCAGACAAAATTGCCCATGACCTGGAACCACTAACTATGAATATTTCAAAATTTAAAACGAATGCCAACAAAAGGGCAAACAACTGACTGTATATTATGCAAAACCTGATAGTTCATTTTACCAAATCGATCATAACTTGCAAAATATGATGAATTTTAAGATGGTTCAAAAAGCAACCTTGGCTCATTTTTTGCAAGGAATCCAACCATATTATGCAATGGTACTAAAAAAATACATTTTTCCATATTTTAACAAGGTTTGCAAATTTGACTCTCTTTTCCCTTTACCACCAGACAGAACAAACACAAGCAGAAGCAAAAAGCAAAGCGACAGCAGGGGTCCTCGTTTTGCTAAGGGGCAAAATGGGGCGTGTTGTGAACATCACAACAAGACTGTAATATCCAAATGCAAAGTAATCCAAACCAAATTCCTACCACTTTGTCACCTTTGAACAACTACAAAACCCAGTTCTACTCAAATGGCTATAACTTCACAAATACTTCATGTGGACCTCTCAAATTTTAACTAGAGCAACTTCAGGCAATCCTCTATGAACTCTTTAATCTGTAGACTCTAATCATCATCTCACTAGGAATGTGGAGCAATCTACTTCACTAAACTACACTGTCTTCACTGTCTCTAATAGAGAGATATGTAACTCACTTGTTTCTTCTGGAGAGGCTAATTTTCTCAATATCCTCAACATACAAGTCTTCTAAACAAGTGAAAGAATAAGATATAGTTGACACTAATAACAACAAGGATATGTTAACATTAACAACAACACTAATTAGGCACATAATTACAACAAGATTTACATGGAAAACCCAAGAAGAGGAAAACAGCGGTGAGAATTAACTCACAATATAAAGTAATAGCAATACCAATTTATACAATAGGGCTCACTTCCAGAAGGCTCACTACTAGAGGGCCCACTGCCCAAGAGAAAGAAAGGCTCACTACCAAAGGCTCATTGGGCCAAAATAGAAAAGAAGATAGAGAAGATTGTTAAAAGGAGAAAACTATCTCAATGCAACAGATAAGTCTACCACAACACCATCATCACCTCCATAGTCTCACTAAGGAATTGTAGACACCTTGTACTCACTGCATCCAGTAATCTAACACATGAACGTTGACACTGCATTGCACAAATTCACACTCTATAACTTTGTAATTCACATCTCATACACCACACACTTCTCAATCATTATCGTTCAACAACTTAACACTTATTTATACTATCCTCAACCTTGAAAACATTCTCCAAGGTCATCCAAATGCCTTAACCATTTCAACTTCAAATTAGTCAGCACCAAAACATTCCTATAGTGTAAAGGAATGAAGACAGACCACAACACACTTTAGCTTGGACCTAAATCCACTCATACATGCCACTCCACATGCTTCCACAATCATCAAAACAACTCTGTAAGTAGTGTAAGCACCCAAGGTCGGTCAAAGTTGTGTTAACACAATAAACGTTTAGGTACACACTTCGTCAAAGCCAAATACTACTTGTAGACCATACACCAAGCTTGAGCACCATATATAATATTCCATAGTCATCCTAAGACATCCTAATATCCAACAAATTTCTCTACAATAACTTTCACCTATTGAACAAACTTACCCTATTTACCCAACATACTCAAGCAAATTTGTTATGTACCGTAACTCAAGAAATCAACTTGTAGAGCATGAAGCCACTAACAACTTCAACTAAAGGTATATATGAACCTTATAAACACACTTCCAAAAATGCAAAACCATAAACCACTATGCGGAGAAATGCAGGGCAAAAACCTTTCTCCTAGACACTTCAGCAAAACACAGTTCACACACTGGTGTACACACCTTCCTCTACACAATGATCTACTATGCTAAATTCTAAATGAAGCACCTCTAAACACCTCTGAAAAACATATCCAAATTGTATGAGTTGATCTTCAACATAGTAGAAATGTGGAGCAAAATAAGAACAACACTCAGAACATCTTTAGAACACACTATTTCCTTTATCATTCAAATTTTCTCAAAAGCACTTGGAAGCCAAGAAATAGAACCATATCGGCAACATGTTCACCACTTCCTCATTATTAGAGACAACATTAGCTCAATACCAACTACTCACACTCTTTCTCAACTCTTGTTCAAATAGTTGACACCAATGACAACACGAACTTGTTGACATTAATGAAAACACTAACTACACATACTTTCTGCTCACTGCATCCAATAATCTAACACATGAGAGCTCGCACTGCATTGTATAAATTCACACTCTATAACTCTATAATTCACATCTCATACACCACACTCTTCTCACTCATTACCCTTCAATATCTTAACACTTATTTAGACTATCCTCAACCTTGGAAACATTCTCTAAGGTTAGCCAAACACCTTAACCATATAAAATTTAAATTAGGTCAGCATCAAAACATTCCCATGGTGGAAAGGAATGAAGTTAGACCACAACACACCTTAGCTTGGACCTAAATCCACTCTTACATACCACTCCATACTTCCACAACCATTAAAACAACTCTGTAATTAGTGTAAATACCCAAGGTTGGCCAAACCTGTCTTAACACAATAAACTTTTAAGTACACACTTCCTCAAAGACAAATACTACTTGAAGACCATACACCAAGCTTGAACACCATCTAGAATATTCCATAATCATCCAAAAACATCCTGAAATCCAACAAATTGCTCTGTAACAACTTTCATTTATCGAACAAACTTACCATGTTTACCCAACATACTCAAACATCTCTATTATGGTACTGTAACTCAATAAATCAACTTGTTGAGCACCAAACCACAAACAACTTCAACTAAATGTATATATGAACCTTACAAACACACTTCTAAAACTGAAAAACCTGAAACCACTCTATGGAGAAATGTGGAGCAAAACCCTTTCTCTCAGACACTTCAGCAAAACACAGTTCACACACTAGTGAACACACCTTCCTCTATACAATGATCCACTCTGCCAATTTCTAAATAAAGCACCTCTAAACACCACCAGCCAACATATCCAACTTGCATGAGAAGAACATCAACATAGTAAAAATGTAGAGCAAAATTAGAACACCACTCAAAAAATCTTTAGGACACACTATCTCCTTTATCATGCAATTTTTTTCAAAAGCACTTGGAAGCCAATCAATAGAACCATATCAGCAACATATTCAGCACTTCCTCATTATCAGAGACAACATTAACTCAATACCAACTACTCACACTCTTTCTCAACTCTTGCTCGAATAGTTGACACCAATGACAACATAGACTTGTTGACATCAATGACAACACTAACTGCACATACTTGCAAAAGTTTTTTCTACTTGTTTCCTTGTTTTTGACTTGGGATGCTATGCACCACCATGTTTGTTGTTTGGGATAATATTGGAAGGTGTAATAAGTTGTTTTTGGTCCTCTCTACCTTTTGGATAGGACCACATTCACTGCATTTGTGTTTTGTGGCTGACTTGTTGAGATCATTGTTTGTCTCCTATTCTGGCACACCTAATTGGTGTTTTGTGATATTGTGGAGGATATAAATGGAACAAATAATTAGTTACAAAGTGTGAGAGTGTGAGATGTGTGTGGAATAATGCAGTAAGGAATGTGAGCCATGAAAGATATAGATTAGATGCACCTCAATGCCTCAGTCAACAGAGTGTATTATTGTCATATGTTGTAAATTCAAAGTTTCATGTATGCCACTCTGAGATAGTGAGTCTCATTAGGTCCTTGTATCTTTCCCTAAGGTTGTGCACCTTAGCCTACAAGTTCTTTGTATCTTTCGCTAAGGTTGTGCACCTTAGCTTGCAAGTCCTTTAGGGAGTAGTTTGCTTCCTGAGGTAGTGAGCCTTAAAACTAATTGTAAGCTTGTTCATATATATAGTGAGATTTCTCACCGTAGTTTTTTCCCTACTTGGGTTTTCCATGTATATTTGGTGTTATCTTGTGCATGTGTGTTCATTTCTTTATCTTTCATTATTTCTCATATGTTTAAGGATTGTTATTTTGTTAGAAGACTAAATTGGTATTGTGCTGAGGGTTGAAGTTTTTGAAGATACTAATTCACCCCCACCTCTCAGTATCCTTATATGCTCAACAATTGGTATTAGAGCTAGGTTACTCAAAATGAGTTTAACTACTTGAGGAAGGTTCGGGATGACACATGATAGATCTTACAAGGCACCTAACTTTGATGGAACAAATTACACCTTTTGGAAGCTAAGGATGGAAGGTTATCTATCCTCTCTAGGGTTTGGTGTTTGGCAATCTGTCAAGGAGGTTACACTTCTCATGCTGCTACTCCTATAGATCCAGTTGACATTAGGTTGTATCAAAACAATGCCAAGGCCAAAAATGCTATCATGACTGGTTAGCTGATTCAAAACTTCTTAAGATAATAACTTGTAGTTTTACTATGGTTGTCTAGGAAAAACATAGCAACATTTATGAAGGAGATAATAAAGTAAAGCAAGCCAAGATGCAAATCTTCAAGAGAAAATTTGAGACCCTGAGGATAGAAAAGGATGAAGACATTTCTAGTTATATGCTTTGGGTGGATGAAATAGTTAATGGCATCAAAGGTCTTGGTGGAGAAGTGAAATAAGAGGAGATTGTGAAGAAGGTTCTAAGATCTCTCCCTAAATCTTACAGTCATAAGGTATCTTCTATTGAGGACTCTAAGTTTATGGATAACTATTTAGTAGATCAATTATTTGATGCTCTCATAGCCTTTGAAATGAGAGAGTTCGACAAAGATTCTCCAAAGAAGGAAGTAACATTCAAAGTCAGTAAGAAGATAGAAAATGAAACAACTAATCAAGATGGTGACCATGATGAGGTAGAGGTGAACTTTGTGAGAAGATTGAAGAAGGGTACTACCAAATACAGAGGTAAGTTACCTTTCAAGTGATTCAATTGTGGGAGAATTGGTCATTTTGCCTCTACATGTCCTTTTAAAGGATCAAAGGATAGCAACAAAAGAGAGAAATTCAAAATAACTCTTTATTGCATGGAGAAAAACTATTCTTTAGAAGATGAGGATCACATGATGATTCAAATGATGAAACACTTTTGATAGCTTTGAAAGTTGGTGACAAAAAGAGTGATATTGGAAAATGTAAGAAGTCTGGTACCTTGTAGGCTAACAAAATAATGAAAAGTCTACGGTTGTGTGGACTTCTTTTCATGAAAGATAAGAAGAAAATTCTTGGGTTACTAACAATTGTTTCTCTAACCACATTATTGGTGACAAGGGGAAGTTCATTAGCCTTAAGAAGTGGTATGGTGGAGCTGCCAGCTTTGGTGGTGATGAGTCAACACAAATTGATGGAAAGGGTGCTATAACTATTGATGGAAAGAATAAGATTGAGGATATTCTCTATATCAAAGGAATGAAGCACAATCTCTTTAGTGTTAGTTAGATGTCTAGTAAAGGATACAATCTTACATTTAACACCAAAGGTTGTGAGATCGGGAAGGTAGGATCCAGATGATTAGTTGTAGAAGGTACTAGGACATGGAAATGTCTATCATCTAAAGGAGGCAAATGGAAGAACCTGTTTATTGGGTCAATCTACTAAGTGTTGTCTATGGCACAAGTGGATGGGACACATAAAATTTAACAATATGGTGAAGATCAACTCTACACTTGTGGTGAGAGATATGTGTAAGATAAACAAGCCTACAAATGCATTATGTAAGGAGTATCAAATGGTAAAGCAAACAAGAACAAATTTCAAAAGAAAGGAGTTCTCTTCTATAGTGTCATTATAGTTGATTCACACCAACCTATCTAGACCTACAAGGATAAAGAGTCAACAAGGTGAAAGGTACTTCATGTTTCTTATTATTGATTACTATCAAATGACTTGGGTTACATTTTTAAGAGAAAAATCAAAAGCCTTTGATATGTTTAAGATTTTCAAAGAAAAAGTTGAGAATGAAATGAATGCTAAGATCAAATGCTTAAGATCTGATTAAGGAGGTGAATTTACTTCAAATGAATTTGAAAAGGTTTATGAAGATCATGGTATTAGGAAACAATTGTCTACTCCGAGGACCCCTCAGCAGAATGAGATAGTGGAGAGGAAGAATAGGACTGTGCAAGAGATGGCTAGGGAAATTTTAAAAGATGTAGATCTTCCTGATATGTATTGGGTGGAAGTAGTTCACACTATTGTCTACCTGCTTAGCAGAGTACAATTGAGGATCAATAGCACTAAGACCCCTTATGATCTACGATATGGGAGAACTCCCACTATCAGATACTTCATGATCTTTGATAGCAAATGCTACATCATGAGAGATGAAGAAGACCTTGGAAAGTTTGATTCAAGGTGTGATGAATGGATCTTTATTGGTTACACAACTAGAAGCAAGGCCTATAGATGCTACAACAAGAGATTGGGAAAGATGATTGAAAGCACAAATGTTAAGGTAGATGAAGATTTGTGTTAGATCTCACAAGAACCAGAGGTTTTCAGATCTGATATACCTCCCTACATCAAAGAAGGAGAAGAAGAAGAGGAGAAAGAAGAGAAGGAACAAGAATGAGAAAAGACCCTTAAGACTCTAGCAAAGTATGTTTAGAGGAACCATTCAATAGATCAGATCATTGGGGATAGGAATGAAGGTGTGAAGACTAGGAGAAGGCTTGTAAAACTAAGTGAGCAAGTGAATTTGTGCTTACTATCAAAGGTGGAGCCCAAAACCTTCTCTAATGCTAGAAAAGATGAAGAATGGTTGAATGTAATGGAAGAAGAATTGAATCATATAGAAAGGAATTAGACATGGGAATTGGTTCCCAGACTAGCTAATAAGAATGTTATAGGAACAAAGTGGGTGTTCCAAAACAAGTTGAATGAGGATGGTAAAGTTGTGAGGACAAAGCAAGATTGGTGTGTAAGGGTTATTCACAAGTTGAAGGTATTGATTTTGAGGAGACCTTTTCTTTGGCAGCCAGAATGTAGGCAATCGGGATGTTTCTTACCTTTGATGCTCACAAGAATTTCAAGGTCTATTAGATGGATGTCAAGTCAGCCTTCTTGAATGGTGATTTAGAGGAAGACATCTACATTGAGAATCCTGATGGTTTCCAACTATCAGAAGATCTAGACATGGTGTGCAAACTCAAGAAAGATTTGTATGGACTCAAGCATGCTCTTAGAGAGTTTGGTATGCTTGGTTGGATAAGTACTTACTTTAGCAAGGTTTCAAGAGAGGTACTGTAGATAGTAATGTTTACATTATGGTATAGGAAGACAAGAGTTTGATAGTTGTTGTATATGGTGATGACATTATCTTTGGTGGAGATGATAATATGTCTAAGAGGTTTTCCAAAGAGATGTAGAAAGAGTTTGAGATGTCTATGATTGGTCAGTTGTCTTTCTTCCTTAGGCTCAAAATTGTTACACTAGATGATGGTATCTCTATTTCTTAGGCTAAGTATGTCAAAGAGATGTTGAAGAAATTTGGAATGGAGGATTCCAAACTAGTAAGTACTCATATGGGTAATGGTTGTCACTTGAGAAACCCTGATGAGTAAGGAGTAAGGTTGAAACTCTGACAAACTCCAGCAGGAGTAAAACTGAAACTATGAACTCTGATAAACTGTAGAAAAAATGTCTGTCACTTAGTCTAATTAAACTTCTGGTCTTAGACTCATCAATGACAACACTTGAACACTTTCCTTTGGCACCAATGACAATAATTCAACAATCTTCCCCTTTTTCATTGATGGAAACCAATGGATAATCTATCTTTTATTTCTTCCCTAACTCTTCTACATGTGATCACTTGTCCAATCTCTTTTACACAACATTAAACAACATATTATGCCTCGGCAGTGGAAAATGTGACTAAATCTTTGAGAGGAACCTCCAGCAACAATATAATGAAAAAACACAAAATAACATAAATAGTAGAACACAAAAGGAATTTATTGATTACATGTGACTTCGAAGGGCAACCTCCTTTGAGCAAGCTCAATACAATAAACTCATGGATGCCTTTATTGGCCTCAACACATACTTACATACTAAGTCTAATCTAAACAACTATTACTCCCCATGAATGTGGGATAATACAATATACTCATGGGATGACTTACAAAGCATATGCATCCAACAACAATATACTAATAAAGTAAAGAGATGGATTAAACACAGGTTCTTAACATCCCCTCCCTCTTAGAAAACCTTTGTCCTCAATAATTAACATGTGGAAATTGTTGCTGAATCTGAAGGAGTGGTTCCCATGTAGCATCCTATGGTTGCATTCCATGCCACCGAATTAATACCTTTGTGATGGATTGAGATCAAAGCTAACGAGTACTCCTGTTGAGGATTGCCTTCGGCAACAAAATGATGGATCCTTCATTATCTAGTGGATCCTTCATTATCTAGTGCCAGTAAAATAGTTTGTGCTCTAATGTTGGTGCCAAGAACTTTCTTTAGACAAGAGACATGAAATACTAGATGAACGTAGGAAGGAGGAAGCTCCAATTTATAAGCAAATGACCCAATCTTTTAAAGAACCTTATATGGCCCATAGAACTTTGGAGCCATCTTTTGACACCCTTTGAGTTTTAGGAAGGATTTCTTATATGGCTATAGATGAAGAAAAAACATATCACCTACTTGATAAGTGCACTCAGAACGGTGTTGATTGGCTTGTTGTTTCATTCGATTTCTTGCCATATGAAGATTGTCCTACAAAATACAAAGAATCTAATCTTAGGTTTAGAGAACCGTGTCAACTGCCTAAACTGGTGAATTGCTAGGGATGTATGGAAGGAGCACTGGTAGTGCCTGACCATAGACTACTTCATATGGAGTTATTTTAGATGTAGTGTGGTAGGAGGTATTGTACCACCATTTAGTGAGAGGGAGCCACTTTGCCCACTGATGTTGTTGTTCTGAGGTGAAACAATAGAGATAAGTTTCTAAACATTTGTTGATAACTTTAGTCTAACCATCTATTTGTCTATGATACCTGGAACTCATCTTCAGTTTGGTGCTAGTGTGGTGAAATAGTTATGTCCAAAAATGATTGGTGAAAGTGGCATCACAATCTGAGACAATGAAAGAAGGGATTCCATGAAGACAGAAGATTTGGTGCATCAAAATCTATGCAATGGAGGAGGGAGTATAGGAATCACTGAGGGCACAAAAATGACTATATTTGGAGAGGTGATCAACCACAACCAAGATCAATGTCTTCCCTCTAGATTTAGGGAGCCCTTCAATGAAATCCATAGAAATATTTGTCCAAATCCATGTAGGGATGGGCAAGGGTTCCATTAATCTAGGAAGGAGTGTCATTTCACCCTTGTGGAACTGGCAGGGATAACATTCAGCCACCATCTGTTGAATTGCCCTTTTCATTCCCTTCCAAAAGAAGTTACACCATGCCTGTTCATAAGTTTTGAGGAACCCAGAGTGCCCTTCCGATGGAGACACATGGAGTTCATAGAAGATAGCTTGTTGAAGATTTGGATTCTGGGGAAGCACCAGATGACCCTTATATCTTAGAGAAGTACCATTCCAAGAGTAATATGGTATAGCAGAAGGGTTATTGGCCAATTGTTGGATGATTTGAGATAATGAAGAGTCAATGACATAGCCCTGCTAGACAGATTCCAACCAATTTGGAACAAGCATAGAAATAGTGGAAAGAGAAGCTTGGTCATCCAATGTATGAGAAAGAGCATCCGCCACAATATTGTCCTTACCCTTCTTGTAAGTGATTTCATAGCCATTACCCATGAGTTTGATAACCCATTTCTGTTGTGCTAGGGAGGAGACCCATTATTCCCAGAAATATTTCAAACTCTGGTGATCAGTCTTGATGCATAAATGATTCCCTAATAGGTATGGCCGCCACTTTTGTACTGCATGCAAAATAGCCATCATTTCCTTCTCATATGTAGAGAGTACTAAATTCTTACTTGAAAGGGCTTTGCTGCTGAACGTAATGGGATGTTCATCTTGAAGGAGAACAACACCGAGTCCATTGCCACAAGCATCACTCTCAATAGTGAAGGTCTTGGAAAAATTTAGCATAGCTAGAATAGGTGTAGTACACATAGCTTCTTTTAGTTTTTCAAATGCACACGCAGCAGCATGTGTACATGTAAAAGCATGCTTTTTTAACAGAGTTGTTAACAGAGCTACAATCTTCCCCTAATCCATGATAAACTTGTGGTAGTAGCTAGTCAGTCCCAAAAAACCATGGAGGCTCTTGAGTGTCTAAGGATGCGTCTAAATTTTCATGGCATCTATTTTGGCAGGATCCACTCAAACCCCTTGGGCTGAAATAATATGCTTGAAATACTCCACTTCCTCCTGCCCAAAAACACATTTAGATTGTTTTACACAGAGATGATGATCAAAGAGAAGTTGCAGTACAAGATCTAGATGCTAGAGATGCTCAGCCCATGTTTTACTATAGATGAGGATATCATCAAAGAAGACCATAATGAATTTCTCCAAGCGGGGATGAAATATTTTTTTTGATCAATGCCTGGAATGTGGAAGGAGCATTATTGATGTAAAGGGGCATGACCAAAAATTCATAGTGGCCAGCATGCATGTGGAAAGACATTTTATGGATATTAAATCCTCATGAAACTAAATTTGGTGATACCTAGAACGAAGATCCAACTTGGAGAAAAAATGAGCACCATGAAGCTCATCAACAACAAGAATCGAAAACTTATCTTTGATTGTGATGTGATTAAGTGCTTAAAAGTCAATGCAAAGGCGCCATGACCCATCTTTTTTCTAAACAAGAAGAACTAGTGAAGAAAAGGAACTGGTACTAGGGTGAATAATACCTTGCTTCAGTAAGTCCTGAACGAGCATCTCGATCTCCATCTTTTGGTGAAATTGGTAGCGGTAGGGCTTGATGTTGGGAGGAACACTTCCAAGAAGGAGCTGAATACGATGGACCTCTAGTTGTGAATGGGGCAATCCTGCTAGTTCAACAAAGACACAGGCATATCTATCAAAATTTTGTTGTAGATCCGAAGGACTAGTGGGGACTGCTGATGGTTGCATCTGAATGGAATGGGGCTAAGCGATGACACCATGTGAATTCTTCTTAAGGAGATTTTTCATGCGATGTGAAATGATGATGTTGAGAGACCCTAGTTGTAATCCCTTTAATGTGTGTTTTTGCTCATTGTCATAAAACTGCATCCAAAGTTTAGCAAAATCCCATAAGATGGATCCAAGTGTACGTAACCATTGAGCACTCAAAACCACATTACATCCACCTAAGGGCAAGGCAAACATGTCAAAGTACAATTTATAATATCCAATAGAGATACACACATTATGACACTTCCCTTTGCAAGATAATGTGCCCCCATTGGCAATCATGACTTCAAAGCTGGAGCAAGGATGGACAAAATAATCAGCCTGTTTGGTAATCCGAGGGTCAATGAAGTTATGAGTGCTACCAGAATTAATGAGTATTGTCAGAGGGAGCTTCTTGAAGTAACCCTTGACCCACATGGTTTGTGGGGTGGTGTCTCCTGCTAAAGCATGGAGAGAGATCTCTGGGTGGTCTTCTTAAGGAGGGTCAACATGCGGCTGCTGAATGTTGACTTGATCATCTACTGTATCCTAAGCATCTTCGTAAACTTTAGTTGTAGGTCAAGAATCCACATCTAAGAGATAGAGATTTTACTCGACACATCTATGTCCCCGACTGAATTTCTCATCAAAATCATAACAAATCCCTTTTTCTCTATGTGCCCTCATCTCTGCTTCAGACAAATGCTTGATAGTAGTTCTTCTAGGAGCTGGCATGATTGGAGGTCTTTGGGAAACCATATTTCTAAATGGAACTAAAGTGGATTTGGAGCGCTGTTGAGCTGTGATCTTGTCTTGTGCCAACTTAGCCAACCCTAGGGCTTCCATCATTGTGCTAGGATGGAAAATCTGTCCATTTTGGCTCTTCATGAGCCTTGATGTACCAACAGAAGCATTGAAGGGCTTCATGTTCCAAATGAAAGGATGCAAGTGGGACTTTGTTGACATCAAAAGTATTATGCAGACTAAAATATTGTTCAACCCAGTATATCCATCCAGTCAGATCATCACCATTGAAGCGAGAAAAATCAAGATTTGGCCCATGAAAATTGCTGGAAGAACATAACCCAATGTCTGTAGAAGACTCTAGGTACCGTTTATTGTTCATGGCTCAATGCTAAAGATTGGGGCCAAGAATTGTTTCATCCAGATCTTGGAGTTGGTCTTGAGGGATTCAATTTCATCCTCCATGTTTTTGGATCTTGCGCAGGTGAAAGCCATAACCAAGAGGTTTATTTTTTTATGGGAATGGGTAGAAAAACAAAAATAGAAACTTTTTTAGTAAAGGAAAATTTCAATTTGGGAAAAACTGAGATGGGTAATTGGGGTTTCACTAGGGTTTGGACACTTTCTAAGGGACATGGAAGTAGAAAATGGGGATTTTAGAAGTGGGGTGAAAGAATGGGAAAATTTGTCCAAGAGGGACAAAGGAACAAAAATAAGAAATGAATACTATGGCAAAATTTGAAGGTGCTTGGGTGATAATCGTAAAAGGTATGGAAAACCCTAAAAATAGACAAATGTGGGATTTCTAGCTTCGATAAATGGAATTTGGGATATGGTCCTCAAGGAAGGAAATATGCAGAATGGAATTTTAGGGGTTCTAGTGAATTTTCAGATGAAACAGAGTGAAAGCAGGGAAGATATGGTGAAAAAATAGAATTTTTTTTCTGGAAATGATCAGCAATAGGATCTACAATAGCACTGGACAGATTCAATTGGTGATTTTTCAACTATAATAGATATGGACACTAGGTAAGTTCAGCTTCCTAAAGGTTCAGGGGATTCACTTAGATGCCAATGTTGTCTAACGGCTTGTGTATTGGGGTAGTACCCCTCACTCCATGGTTCAGGAAAAATTGATAACTGCTTTGCCACAAATGACAACTGTTGGTTTACCTCATGGATGGGAACTAGTCAATCAAGTAGGGGCCGTTGCCCTTTTCGCTGGTAAGTCCTCTTAATGGGCCAGCTACTTCGGGGTTCCTATGGTACTCCTCACAATGAGTTTTAGGTCTATGCCTAGGCACTTCCCACAATTAAGTAGATAGGGATTATTCCCTGATCTGAACCTATAATTAAAATGAACAATATAGATGCAAACAAAAAAGAATTACTACAATAATCATAGTGCTTGGAGGCCACTACGAAAAAAAAATTTGGCAAAAATTCCACCCAGCGAGCCCAAGAAAGCGCCCTAATACCAGATGAGAGGAACCTCCTGCAAAAATATAAAGAAAATGCAAGAAATACTAGAAATAACAGAACACAGAATGAATTTATTGATCACAAGCCACTTCAAGGGGGCAACCTCCTTTGAGCAAGCTCAATACAATAAACTCATGGATGCCTTCATTGGCCTCAACATGTACTTATACAATAAGTCTAATCCAAACAACTATTACTCCCCATGAATGTGGGATAATACAATATACTCAGGGGATGAATTACAAAGCATATGTGTCCAACAACAATATACTAATAAAGTAAAGAGAAGGGTTAAACATGGGTTCTTAACAATCTTTCTTCTTGTTGAGCCATGATACCAACCTATCACCTAGAAAGAAAGCCCCACCACTCACGCTTCTCCCGTCATCTATACTTCCTGCCCAATCAACATCTGTATATGTTGTCAAATTCTTATGTCATAAAATGTCCCTTAGGACTTTTACCTCCTAAGTTTAGATCCTAGGCCCCCTTAGATTAATCATGCATGCGTAAAACTTATCCTGGAGAAAGTTCCCTTGAAACCCATTTCAAATGGGATTTTATGGGCTACTCTAATGCTTAATCATGACAAAAAATAGGCCCCTGGACTTGGGTGCCCATGCCCTAGTCTAGACCTATTTTGTTGGGACCTAAATTTAAATTGTCGATAAAGTGATTGCTAAAAAGTTGCCCTTTGTTAGCCTTGTAAATTTAATTAATGAATATTTAGTGGGAATGCATGTATAAACATGTTTAAAAATTCATTTTACTCCTAGTTGATTAGGGGAAACTTATGATCATCAAGCAAAGAGCATTCAAAGCATTCATTATGTTGCAAAGCAATATTGTGTTGTGTTTGTATGTGTTTGCTATAGATTTGGCTCCATCAACTCATTTCCTCATGATCTAAAAGCATTTCATATTCATGAGAGTTTACACCTACTAAGGTGATATCTATTTTGTGTTTGAATCAATCAATCTTATCTTTTTCTTTTACCTCTATCCACCAAGGACACGCACTCTATCTAATAATGATGTTGGAAGGCTTGAATGCCATTCCAGGGCTTGATCAAGGCAAGGTCCTAAACACCACAACCCCCAACCCCTCTCTTGTGATTGCAGGTTATAGGTGTAGATTCTTGCAAAGAGGAGTTGTAGGAGGTCAGAGCAGAGGATAAAGATTTGGGATCTAAAGAAACCAACTATCTTCTCCATGTTTTTCATGCTTCTTACTATCTTCATCGTGTCTTGTGTGAATTCAATTTGTCTTCTAGTTCTTACCTGAGACTAGGGGCTAGAAATAGTTCCTCAATCTTTGTGTATGCCTTAGCTTCATGTTCTTGGCACGTTTGATGTGTTTTCAATTGTACTTTAATGTATATATGGGTCATAAGATCATGCATACATTAAAGTGGGGGATAAATGTTATGTCATAAAATGTCCCCTAGGACTTTTACCTCCTAAGTTTAGCTCCAATGTACCCTTAGATTAATCATGTATGTGTAAAACTTATCTCAGAGAAAATTCTATTGAAACCCATGTCAAATGGGGCTTAAGGGGCCACTCTAATACTTAATCATGACCAAAAATAGGCCCCTGGACTTGGGTGCCCACACCCTAGTCTAGACCTTTTTTTGTTAGAACCCAAATTTAAATTGTCAGCAAAGTGACCGTTAAAATGTTTTGCTTTGTCATCCTTGTCAATTTAATTTATGAATCTTTAGCAAGAATGTATATATAAAAATGTTTATGACTTAATTTTACTCCTAGTTGATTAAGGTGAACTTATGATCATCAAGCAAAGAGCGTTCAAGGCATTCATTAGGTTGCAAAGCAGTATTGTGTTGTGTTTGTTATAGATTTGGCTCCATCAACTCATTTCATCATGATGTGAAGGCATTTCATCTCCATGAGGGTTTACACCTACTAAGGTGATATCTATTTTGTGTTTCAATTAATCAATCTTATCATTTCATTTTGCCTCTATCCACCAAGGACACACACTCTATCTAACAATAGTGTTGGAAGGATTTAATGCCATTTTGGGGCTTGACTGAGGCAAGCTCCTAAACACCACAACCCCCAAGCCCTCTCTTGTGATTGCATGTTATAGGTGGAGAATCTTGTAGAGAGGAGTTGTAGGAGGTTGGAGCAGAGGATAAAGATTTGGGATTTGAAGAAAACAATTAAGAATATTCCTTTTTAGACAAGGTCACCTACCCTTGTGTCATCCAATTTGGCTTTTTTAGAAACACTTGAGTAAGTTGCAGTCTTCATCATCTGATAGCTCGAGGTCCATAGAAAAATGTGCCTATTGGATTAGGGTGTCCTCCCTAGTGTCCCTAAATTTTCCACTTTCCATAATTTGAATCTTGGTATGTTTCTAATCTACATTTAGTGCCTTCGTATGCAAGTATTTGTCATGTTTCATCTGTTTGTTTGTGATTTCATATAATTAGGGTTTAAGGCTTAATTAGACTAGGGTTTAACAAATTAATCAACAACTTCCAAATTTCCTTATCATTCCAAGTGATACCAAACCTGTAGCTAATTCCTCTTGTAAAAGTTGTGACTTGATTTAGTTTAATGTCCTTGAATGTTATATGTTAAAGGAGGATTTAATCACACTATCAACCATTATCATCATTCCCTCTTTTCCTACGTAACATTTTCATGAACCTATTTTTTTTTCTGAACTTGCATCTTTCTAATTGTTGCAATCATATTTTCAATCATTCATATCATTTTCATCACCATACATTCAAAAATCTTGCATAAAAATTGAAAAATTTGAAAAAATCAACATTCTTAGCTTGTATTTAGACATAATTTGCATTCTCTTCCTTGCATAAAATTGAAAAAATAATAATTTTCTGATATTTAGATCAGATCTGAGATAAATTAGAGAATTTCATCTTTTTATCATCATTTACCTTGCATTTGCATCTCTCATTTTCTAGGGTTTTGCTTGAAATTTTGTATTTTTCATATAACTTAGTAATTTCAAAATCTAGGGTTTGTAATTAGAATGTTGTTTCATATTTTGTTACTCATTTAACACTCTTTCACATCTTATGTTTTACTCTAGTGTGGCTGAATTATGTATCTTTGTATTTACATTTGCATTATTAGTACATTTAGATTGAAAAAAGTAAAAAAAATGAGCATTTTAGGTGCATAAACAAGCATAGTTTTGCTTTGTTTGATTAATATTTCTCATTTCAAATATTGCATTCATCTCCAAGCATACATTCATTGGTCATTTGAAATTTTTTCTTCATAGTATTGTGTGAAAATTGGCATTACATAGTGTGTATTTTAACATTACTGTTTACACACCTTATTCACACTTCATTGATCAAAACCTTTAAAAACACTTACTTTGCCTTGTTGTGTGATACTTTTTCCTCTATCCACTTTGTTTGTTGTGAACTCCATGTGTCTTTTATAACTTTTTTTTCTCAAACAAGTGCTCGGTGTGAAATAGTCTCACATGTATGGTTTCTCATCATAACAACAATGATAGGGTTGCTCCTCGCCTTTGTAAGAAAAGGAAGACCCCTGAACTAGAAATAACATTTACACCATGAGATAGAATAGTTGGAGACATTGAAATTCCCCTTTACATTATTGTTAAGATAATGGGAACTCTTGTAATAAGAGCCCTTGTTGATCCAAATGGCTTGACTAACATTGCTATGGAAGAGTTCCTTTACTCACATAAATTGATAGAAGAAACTTACGAGCCTACATACATGATGATAAAACACACATAATGGAGCTTTCCTCCCAGTTATAGGGAAGATTACTTTAATGATCTAGTTACTTGACAAAGATTTAGAACAATCATTTGATATCATCCCTACATTTGATCTCTTCCATGTAAAACTAGGTCATTCATGGCTCAATGCTATGAAAGCTATCCCTTCAACACTTCACTAATGCTTAAATATTCCTCATCATGGGTCTATAGAAATTGTTCACCATAGTCGATGACAACCTATGGGTATGTGAAAGAACATCATCCTTGACTACTTTTGGCCTAAACCTACTGAAGAACCTAAACCACAAATAGATCAAACTCTCTTGGGATATCAACATTACAAAGCACAAGTACTATCAAAATTGGTCGGACCCCCTATTCAACAAACAATAAATAAAGAACAACCTACATTACAAGAACCCCCTAGATCAAAAGGTAGGGGAATCTATGCTGAGGTTCCACCTCTATCATCCTTACAAGAATCGGGAGATACCTGTGGAAAACAAATCAATGCACCAGTAAGAGATAATCACATGGATACTTCTTTTGAAATACCATGAACTATGGAAAATCAGGATAATGCTCTTGACAACATTACTGATAAAACATGAAGGAATAAACAAGCAAAACAATGAAGGAAGAAAAGACATGCCTTGGATCCAAATACACCACTACAACAAGAGAACATCTCACCATCTAACATTCAATAAAACAAATAAGAGCTTAAGGCCGAAGAGTTAAAGGATGATAACTTTAGTCAGGCAATTGTACCTTATATTCCCCTTTCTTCATGCATTAAAGATTGGGAGGAAGATGACTTGCTTGATGACAACCACTAGATTGGTTGTATATGCAGGTAAGTATTTCTAAACTTGTTGGTCACCTTTGTAGTAGCATATCTTTGCTCACTTATGTGACCTCCTCTTATGTGTTGTGTTCCCCCATGATGTGTTTTTTGTTGTTTAGATCTCCTTGGATGACACTTGATACTCTTATAAGGTCAAGGATACTAGGAGACCGCCTCTATTGTGACCATCCTTCTATTTGTTTCATCATTATTCAATCTTGCACCTCCTCTCTTTTATTATTGTGTGTCATGCCTTGAGGGCATAGCATTGTGGAGGGTGTTTTGGGGGCATCCTCCTATGTGGTGTTCCTAAGGAACTTGTTCTCCTCTCTCATTTTTACTATTTACCTTCTTCAGTGATTCTACCTAGTCAGCAGATGATGAAAATAAATAAATATTGATACAGCCTGTGCATCCCTTGAATGAGAACGAACAGATGGACCTAGTCCATATATGAATATGGGGTTTATATATATATTTGATGGTTGACTAGTAGAATCACTCCATGTGATGTATCATCTTATAGCATTTCTTGTGACTAACATTTTACAATCCACTCAATATGCTCTTGTACACTTTGAATGGTATCTCACCTTCTTTCTACACTCAGTTCCATGGAACCTACAGTATAGCCCAATGGTTATACTCGTCTCCAAACTTGTGAGTATAGCCTTGGTCCTTGATGTGATTGTTTTCATGCATATCTTTATGATGTGATTTGGTTACTATCTTAGAGTAAGTTTCTCTAACCATCTTGTTGATTATCTTAGGATATCTTATCAATGTGTTTGTGGGAACATTTGGTGATCATAAGCACATGTCACCTTGGGGGTATGGGCTTTGCAAGAGATCTTGTTCCCTTGTGTGTCTTCTCTCTACCTTAATGTGCTTGATATTGACAAGTGGTATCAACCACCTTAAGGTGGGAGCATATATAATGGTATCTGTTTGATAATTTTTGCACTAATGAAGTGTGTTTATAAGGCCTCTCCACGAGGTGGGATGTTGTATCTCTTGAGCTAGTGCACATCCTTATATTAATTGCAATAAAAAATCCCTCTCCATGAGGCATGATAATATATTTCTTGAGCTAGTGTGTATCCTTTTATACAAAGCCCTCATCAGGAGGAGGGATGGTGTATCTTTTGAGCTAGTGCACATCCTTTTATACAAAGTCCTCATCGGGAGGCAGGGTTAGATCTTGAGCTATCCTCCCTTAATCATGTCTTTGGCAGTTGTTGTGGCATAAGCCCAATCATCAGGTGTGTCTGCAACATGTTTGAGATGGTCGGACTTAGCAATAAGCTCTTTCCATCACCTGTGTTTGTCATGTTTAAGGCATATACTATGTCTATGGCATGCTATACAGTACTTGTGTATTCTGTGTGTCATCCATTTGTTTTCCCTCATGTTTTGTGTAAAGGGTGTGGCGATGAGTCCTCCCACACTCAAGTCTTATTTGGTGTGTCTTCCCTCATGTGTGGTGTAAAGGGCGCGGGGATGAGTCCCCACCATGCTTGGGTTTTGTTTGGCATGTTTTCCCCCTGGTGTAGTGTAAAGGATGTGGAAATGAGCCCCCCCTACACTTTGGGTTTTGTATGGCATGTTTTTGGTGGTGTAAATGGTGTAGCAATGAGTTCCCCTGCCCCTTAGTTAGAATTTGATTACATATACATGAAAATGTTATATCATTGTATTCATTGTGTTTTGCATGACTGCTCTCATATCTTCATCATGTATTGCATGTTTCTCACTATCTTCTCCATTTTTTGCATGCTTCTTACTATCTTCATCATGTCTTGTGTGACTTCAATGTGTCTTCTAGTGCTTACCTGAGACTGGGGGCTAAAAATACTTCCTCAATCTTTGTGTATGCCTTAGCTTCATGTGTCTGGCATGTTTGATGTGTTTTTTTATTGTACTTTAACACATATATGGATCATAAGATTATCCATACATTAAAGTGGGGGATAAATATTATGTCGTAGATTGTACCCCTAGGACTTTTACCTCCTAAGTTTAGTTCCTAGGTCCCCTTAGATTAATCATGCATGTGAAAAACTTATCCCAGACTAAATTCCATTGAAACCCATGTCAAATGGGGCTTAAGGGGCCACTCTAATGCTTAATCATGACCAAAAGTAGGCCCTTGGACTTGGGTGCCCATGCCCTCATCCAAACCTTTTTTTATCGAGACCCAAATTTAAATTGTCGGTAAAGTGACCATTAAAAGGTTTCCCTTTGTTGGCCTTGTCAATTTAATTTATGAATATTTAGTGGGAATGCATATATAAACATATTTAGGACTTCATTTTACTCCTAGTTGATTAAGGCAAACTTATGATCATCAAACAAAGAGCATTCAAGGCATTCATTATGTTGCAAAGTAGTATTGTGTTCTATTTGTATTTGTTTGTTTGCAGATTTGGCTCCATCAACTCATTTTCTCATGATGTGAAGGAATTTCATCTCCATGAGGGTTTACACTTACTAAGGTGATATCTATTTTGTGTTTCAATAAATCAATCTTATCATTTCCTTTTGCCTCTATCCACCAAGGACATGTACTCTATCTAACAATGGTGTTGGAAGGCTTAAATGCTATTTCAAGGCTTGACCGAGCCAAGCTCCTAAACACCACAACCCCCAACCCCTCTCCCGTGATGGCAAGTTACAGGTGCAGAATCTTGTAGAGAGGAGTTGCTGGAGGTCAAAGCAGAGGATAAAGATTTGGGATCTAAAGAAAATAGTGAAGAATATTCCTTTTTGGATAAGGGCACCCACTCTTGTGTCCTCTAGTTTGGTTTTTCTAGAAACTCCTTAGTAGATTGTAGTCTTCACCATCTGATAGCTCTAGATCAACAAAAAAAGCTACCTATTGGACTAGGGCACCTACCCCAGTGTCCCTGAAGTGTCTACTTTCTGGAATCCAAATCCTAGTATTATTCTAATCTACATTTAGTGCCTTCTTGTGCAAGCATTTGTTGTGTTTCATTTGTTTGTTTACGATTTCATATAATTAGGGTTTAAGGCTTAATTGGACTAGGGCTTAACAAATTAATGAACAGCTTCCAAATTTCCTTATCATTTCAAGTGACACCAAACCTATAGCTGAGTACTCTTGTAAAAGTTGTGACTTGACTAATTTTAATGTCCTTGAATGTTATATGTGAAAGGAGGATTTAATCATACTATCAACCATTATCATCCTTCCCTCTTTTCCTACATAACACAAAGTAAAATCATTATTTCTACGGTACTGTTGTGTAGTTGCACAACACGCCCCATTTTGACTTGGCAAAATAGGGACCCAACTTTTTGGCTTGTTGTGCGCTTTCTGGTAGTCTAGTAAAAGTAAGTCATGCAGATCATCATGCATGGAAGGCCTGGGTAAGTTATCATCATGAGGTCAATTCGTTAAAGTTCATATTTTATTCCAGTGATCTCATATTTAGAAAGAGCATAAAATGTCATGCAGGTTTGCCTTTTACAGCACCCTAATATTCGTCAGGATGTTAAAGTTATGAATGGTCAAAGTTCAAGTCAAACCTGATACTCATAGGGGGGAGGATCATATTTCTAAACATCCATCATATTATAGAAGGTCACCCCAATCTAATTTATCACCTGATAAATCATGCAGTTCGAATGTCCGGATGTCAAATTTAGGTGAAAATAGCCTTACCCGTCAGCAGCCTCATGCATTTCGCGAGGATCATATTTTTTAATGTAACTCGATATTTCTTAATATCCTCCTACCACGAAATATCCCCCTAAGCCAATATCCTGATGATGTCATTCAAGTTCGATAAATGAAGAAATAAACATGACGATGACGTAATCATCATTTTACCTCTTGGGGCATATTTCCTAACATGGTCCTGCTCGTATAGCACGACGATAACATCAAGATGCCTTAGTGATACAAAAGGGGAATATCTAGATGACGTCATCCTGATATATCGAGAGAGAGAAATATAGTTTTGTCTGATCATCATCATCATCATCACTTTTTGAAATATCACCCGATATCTAAATATCATGCATTCGTGATATCCTGTCCTCTGGATATCGCCCCACTCCTGTTGCCGCCATTAACATTTATTGCGTGCAAAGGTGGTAGGTGGTTCCTGTCGACCACGAAACCCGATGGAACAGCTGGCGAAATCCTGCATTTTCATGCGAATGATCAATGAATGAACTTTAATCCGTCGGAGTTGCCCTAAATTTACCCTAGTTGCAAGGTTAAAAGGTGAATTCATCATCATTTCAAACTTACCTTGCAATAAAAATCATTTTTACAGAGCACAAGCTTTCGAACCCTCATCTAGGTGACATTTGTATGAACAGAGCTTGCATGCAAGAAGAAGCACGTGATCATCAGCAGCGTTAAGAGTACGTTCAGTAGTCCACTAGTATAAAGGGGATCTGCATAACCAAGTAGGTAATTGAAACCCTCATCCATTTGTTTCTGCATAGTCAGGTATGGTGATATTGGTTTAAGGTTATGGTTTATGCATCCCATGATAGAAAATGATGAATAAGTACTGTATGCATGATGTAAAATTGAAATAAATGCTATGTAAATGCAAGTGAGTATCCATTGTAAGACCAAGTGTGTTAATTGCAGGAATCCATGGCTAACAAGAGGTTGGCTAAGTGCGAAGCTGAGTTCAAAAGGCCCATGTTCTCGTCTCCCAGGGGGATCTTGTTTAAATATGGAGCCATAACATATACACACCAAGGGAGTACCAATTTAGAAGCTTGGTCCGCCAAGCTGAATGATGATAAGAATAGAAGCCCAGTGCTGGATGTAGTGTTCATGTCCAGATTATGGAATGCGGCTGGTTTTCCATACTCCATGGAGTCTCCAGAGCTGGTGGTTGAGTGTGCATGGAACTACAACCCAGAGACTAGGCAGGTGGTCAAACATGGAAGATTATATGTAGACCTATCCATTAAAGGTCTTTCTAGGACATTTGGACTGCCATTGGGTAGCAAGGTTAAAAGTGTAGACCTAAAGAAGTCTGAACGAAAGTATGAAAGCAACAAGAAATAGGCCAGGAAGAACATGTACCAATGGAGGGCTAAAAATAGCACATATCCTGTAGCTGCCAAACTTCCTGTGCACATGTTTAAATATGACTTTGGTGATGAATACGAGTACATGATTGCATTACATAGCAGAGTAACAGGCCAGCCTGATGCTGGTAGTTTTAAAGATTGGGTGTATGGTGTAATTATGATGTGCATATATGCAGACATCAAGGCACTATGGGGCCAGCTGATAAGTGATGCTCTACATGAGCAGCTGATGAACTTGGGAGGTTCTAATTGTGCTTTTTATATGACATCATACATTGTATACTCCTGTGCTTATAGAGGCACATTTGAGGCATTGACAATAGTTGGAAAGATTGGAGGAACCACCAATGATGCCCACATCTGGGATCATCATCCTCAATTACAGAGAGTTAACTACCTCCAGGATTATAAATTGGTAAATGATGCTTTTTCTATGCATCTGGTAAGAACCATGGAGGAGGACAGGACAAAGAGATTGAGCATGGAAGCTCAAGAGATAATTTATAGGCATGGAGCCTGGTATATTCAATTTGCTACTTTTTCGTATATGAGGATTGAGGGTTTTGAAGGGTATCCCCTCATGCTGCCAAGGTATCCCACTGATGCAGTGATACTGATGGAATTTGTAAGGTAGAGCTCCACAATGCTAAAAGCATACAAGGATGCACAAAAGCTGCCACCAATTTTGTTTCCACTCACCATTGGCTGGTATATGTGCCCTGACTCAGAAAAGATCAAGAAGGTGATGGTTAACCTGAATAAGATGAATCTGCAGCCATTCCCCCTGGCAAGACCATATGATCCTTATGGAAGGATACAAAAAATAACAGGCAAACCTCTACATACGAAGCACCTAGAGGACTTCTGGGCTGACTATGAAGATGAAGTAGAAGCCAGAAGGAGAAGATACCAAAGGTTGACACTGGGTCAAATCAAAACCTTTGACTGTATTCCTCTTCCTCAGCAGTTGAAGAAAGATGATGGTAGGCTAATTGCAGATGAATATGAGGAGAAGAAAATATACAATGATACCATATCTGTGCCTGACCTTACTATATAGGAAGATATATCATTAGATCCTTTCATTGCCAGGACCTTATAGCTAACCCAAGCTTGGGTTGATGAACAAACAGAGGCATTGAAGAAGAAAGGTGTTGCCCTTACTATGGACAACAAAAAGAAAGGACAAGATATTCCTAATGAGGAATATGATGATTTCATTAATGAAAAGAGAAAGTCTAAGGGAGACAGGTTGCCTCCACAACAACAACAAAGCAAAAGACCCCCCAGGGGCAAGAAAATTGATAGTGAACCCAAAGGGGTGATCATTGAAAAGGCAGTGTTTGTAGCTGAACAGGAGGCAGCATCAGGATTAGGATCCGGATCAGGATCAGCATCACCTCCACAGACAAGGAAACAAAAGTCTAAGAAAGCTAAGACTTTAGAAGCAAAACTTACAGAGACCCAAGAAGAGGGTCAATCTTCAAGACAAACAACTGAAGAGGATGTCCTTATAGAAGAAGAGCCCAAAGAAGAAGAGGCCCCTCTACTATTCAGATGTGTTAATTAATTATCAATTTCCAAGTTTGATTGTCTTGCCACCATAGGCCATCATTACCACTCAAACAAGAATGTGTTAATCATTAAAATAATGTTGTTTACATGTTTAAACTATAGATGGTACAAGGATAACAATATTTAGAAAAATATATTTGAAATACACCCGATATACCTTTCTTGAGGCAGCATATTTTATGTGCCTATTCAACTTAAATATGATAAAATGTTTCAAAAATGTGCACCTCCTTACAGATATCTCTATGTATATTTCAAATAGAGATGGATTTTTCTTTATTTACTTAAGAATTATTTTATTTTACTTTGGAACTATAGATAATATAGAGAGATTCAATACATTTTAAAGATATATACAAACCTTTATATATATCCAAAGTCAAATCATCAAAGATGAGGAATTTTTTAAAATAATATAGATACAAATGTTAGGATATACATGAGTGTAAAATATGAAAGCATAGACAATGCACGTGATCTGTTTTATATAATGCTTCAAAGGACTAGGTAAACAAGATTTGCCTTGATGGAAAGAATAAATAGAAATGCATTGTCTAATTCGTCTTCTCAACATTTTTAGATTTTATATTTTAGATTATAATATAATTTAACTCTCAAACTTAATTTATAGCTATCACTTCAACTCAAAAAGTAAAACTAAGACTACAAATATAGCTATGTTCTTTTTTAAAAAAAATATATACATATACACATTTATGTATCCGTAATCCAATAAATAAAATGAAGGATATTGTATTACAATTAATAGGAGAATATAAATCTAATAAACCACCACAGTTATAAAATTCATTTTCATTTGACAAATAAAATGTTGTAGAAAACATTTTGGATATAAGATAACATTGAAAAGATGAATGCATAAATTTAATAAAAGCATATTATCTTTGCCCCACAAAATAAAAGATTAATAAGGCCACATTTTGTGTTTGATAAAAAAGATGGTTAAAATAGAAAAATATTTATGAGACCAAATTTTGTGTATGATTAAAAAAATTGGTTAAATAAAGAAATACAATATAAATGCACTCAATCCTTTATAATCATGAAAAAGACTCTACAAATCTTACAAAATTTAGCCTTTTCAGACTTTAAAATACATACACCTCTATAAAATATTTTAATAATCCTTGTTCTCCTCTTTTATGTTGAAGGATATATCTTTGGAGATAGTTATGCTGTGTCTTTTATGTTTTATGTTGAATCATATACATTTAGAGGTAGTTATGCTATCTCAAAGTTTCTTAAGAAGTTTTTCTAGGACTACAAGATTTCCTATTCTAAGTTGAGTATCATACTCTTTTACATCTCATCTTTTGTTTCAATGTTTAGAATTTCACTAAGTTTTTCATTGAAGAACTTCATGTCTTCCATTGCATGTAAATTTTGTCAACATTGATCATTATTTTACCCATTAATTTTCAATTGTCAACATTAATCATTGTTTTACCCATTACTTATCAATTGAAATTTTTTCAAAGCATCTTGCCACCATAGGCCATCATTATCACTCAAACAAAAATGTGTCAATCATTAAACTAATGTTGTTTACATGTTCAAACTATAGATGCTACTAGTATAAAAATATTTAGAAAAATATATTTGAAATACAAAGAGATCCTTCTTGAGGTAGCCTATTTTATGGGCCTAGCCTATTTTATATGCCTAGTCAACTTATATATGATAAAATGTTTCAAAGTCACGCATCTTCTCAAAGATATCTCTTCATGTATTTCAAATAGAGATAGATTTTTCTTTATTTACTTAAGAATTATTTTATTTTACCAATATAGACACCTTCTCAAAGATATCTGCCCGTGTATTTCAAATAGAGATCCAGATATTTCTTTATTTACTTAAGAACGATTTTATTTTACCCTAGAACTATAGAGAATATAGAGAGATTTAGTACATTTTAAAGATATATACAAACCTTCATATATATCCAAATTGAGATCATCAAAGATAAAGAATTTTTCTAGATAATATAGACACAAATGTTGGGGGATATACATGATTGTAAAATATGAAAGAATAGACAATACACATGATTTATTTGATATAATGCTTCAAAGAACTATGTACACAAGATTTACCTTATGACAAGAATAAATAGAAATGCATTGTCTAATTGATCTTTTGAACATTTTTAGATTTTAGATTTTATATTATAATATTATTTAACTCTCAAGCTTAATAGATATTTGTACTTCATTTAATAGATGTTTGATCTAAAGTTATGACTTCAACTCACAAGGAAAAACTAAGACTACAAATAGCTTTGTTCTTTTTTCAAAATACATATACATAAACAGATTTAATTATTGATAATGCAACAAATAAAATGAAGGATATTGTATTGCAATAAATAGGAGAATATAAATCTAATAAACCACTATAGTTATAACTTCATTTTGATTTAACAAATAAAATGTTGTAGACAACAATTTGGATAACAAATAAAATTGAAAAGAGGAATGCATATAAATTTAATAAAAGGATATTATACTTGCCCAACAAAACAAAATATTAATGTTTGATAAAAAAGTTGGTTAAAAAAAGAACAATATTTATGAGACCACATTTTGTGTAGATTAAAAAAATAGTTAAACAAAGACCTACAATATAAATGCATGGAATCCTTTATAATCATGGAAAATAGTCTACAAATCTTACACACTTTAGCCTATTCAATCCTAAAAATACATCCACACTCTATAAATTATTTTAATTTTGACAATCTTTAAATATGCACCTTCCATTATTGTTGTGTCTTGCCAATCCTCTTAATCCTTGTTATGCTTTTTTATGTTGAAGGATATATCTTTGAAGATAGTTATGCTCTCTCTTTTATGTTGAAGTATATATCTTTAGAGGTGGTTATGCTATCTCAAACTTTCTTAGAAATTTTTTCTAGCACTACAATATTTCCTTGTCTAAGTTGAGTATCATACTCTTTTCCATTTCATCTTTTATTTGAATGTTTAGAATTGCACTAAGTATTTGATTGAATAACTTCATGTCTTCCATTGCATATAAACATTTTTGGACATTAATCATTGTTTTAACCATTAATTATCAATTGCCAAGTTTGAGCATCTTGCCACCATAGGCCATCATTATCACTCAAACAAAATTGTGTCAATCATTAAATTAATGTTGTTTACATGTTAAAACTATAGATTCTACTAGCATAACAATCTTTAGAAAAATACATTTGAAATACACCAAAGGTATCCTTCTTGGGGCAGCCTATTTTATATGCCTAGCCTATTTTATGTGCGTATTCACCTTATATATGACAAAATGTTTCGAAGATAGGCACCCCCTGAAATCTATCTCTAGTGTATCTAATTTTCACTAATATAGTTTTTATGTAACTTTAAAGTTTACTTTTTACTCTTGCCTTTTATTTTTACTTTTGAAAAGTGTAGAAAATATTGTATTTATATCATACTTTTAATAGCTCCATTTGTTTATATATATCTTTTGGCATCTTTGACATAAATTTATTTAAGATAAGTATACTATTTTTTTTTTTAAAAAAAAATATGCATTAACTATATTTCAATTTTTATGTATAGAACCCTTCCATGGTGAATAAATTTAAATACCAAACAACAAAAATAAATTGAAAATTGATATATTGATCCTCAACTATTTCAAAATATCCAATACATGTATAATTGACCACTTGTCAAACATCATCTGGATTAATGATTAAACAGTCAATAAAATTTTTACACCTCATCCACAATAAAGAGTGGTAAATATTTGTCTACCAATATTTAACAATAGCAGCAATTGACTTTGGGTTTCTCAAAACTATTGCGAGCGTATCTACTTTTTTATCAGGCGATGGCGTCCTGGGTTCTGCAAGGGATGACGCCCTACTTCCGTCCAGATTTGGGTCTCCTCTTTCTGCCGCGGGCTCTGTTAGGGTTTCTTCTTCGACAGAATGAAAAGACTTCAAAAGACTTTCCAGCGCTGGATCCCATACGCCTTCTCTAACCTAGCCTCTGCTTCGTCAGCTCCTTCGCCCCGGATTTCGTCTCAGAACGGATCAGCACGCCACCGTTAAACAAAATATTTTAACAGAGAACTCACCTTTATTTGATCTGTGGAATGACAAGCATAAAAGATAAAATCTTCAACTATTTCATAACAAATAATTGACATATATCTGCAATTTATAAATATATATGGATATGAACAGTCTATACATTTTCACTCCAAAGTCTTATTGGCTCTTTAGTTACTTTAAATCTAAGATATGAAAAATGAAAAATAATGTCGTTATGAAGGGCTTACTTTTGTCTTCTCCAGATGATAAACATGCTTCTCAGACATGTTTTCTTTGACAGGCTTTCTTATGACCCCCTAGAGATTGCATGCTAGGGCACACCGTGCCGCACAATGAGCATAACCAGATTCTACCTCCTCTGATGTCATCCTTGATTTTTTGTTTGCAGCTTCTCTTATGTGGGCCTAGTGCTTGTCCAGAATAAAAAATTCTCCCACATCTTTGGCATGTGAACCTTTTACTCTCGGGAGTTATGGCACCTTCAGATTCGTCCATACGCATTTCCATTTCAGTACGTGAATGAAAAATGCTTTCTGATACATCTTCTGTGGAGATTTCAGAGTCGTCCATATCATCATTACGCTGGCCTTTTCTCCATTTCTGTATTTTAGATGAGGATCCTTCTAAATTTGGAACCAGACTGCACTTTGCTTGCTTCTTTCCTCGATCATCATTACTTCTATAACTTGACTCCTCTTCTAGTGGTTGTGTAGCAGAAAACACATTTCCGAGTGAACTCCTGACTGGCTTGGATTGCTTTCTTCTGCACTTGTAAGGACATGATTTCGCATCATCTTGATTAATTCCACCATCGTGCTGCGGATCCATATTTTGATCAACCTTTTTTTTCCCTGAATCTCGATAGCCTGCCTCCGAATTATTTTTACTACACTTGAGTTCTATATTCTCTTATCGTGCAGTTCCACCAATTTTGCTGTTTCGAGTTTAACCCCAACAATGGAGCAGAATGGGAGAGACATGGATATATAACAGAATACTAAATGAGGCTAGAGGCACCTTCCTTCATGTTGGGTACCGGCAGACACCTTTTTATGTTCCCCAGAATTGAAGGATGTTTTTAATAAAGCTAGATTGATAGAAAGACATTTATTTTTTTCAGCATATCTTCTGTGTTTTAATATAATTATAGATTGATAGAAAGGTAGACATTTATTTTTTTGAGCAGATCTTCTATGTTTAAATATAATTATACGTGTGCTCTTGGCTTTTACTTAAAGAGGTTCTAGCTTAAGATACCGTGTCTTTGGTTTTTAGTTAAAGAGGCTCTAGCTTAAGACACCGTATCTTTGGTTTTTAGTTAAAGAGGCTCCAGCTTAAGACACCGTGTCTTTGGTTTTTAGTTAAAGAGGCTCTAGCTTAAGACACCGTGTCTTTGGTTTTTAGTTAAAGAGGCTCTAGCTTAACACACCGTGTCTTTGGTTTTTAGTTAAAGAGGCTCCTGCTTAAGACACCATGTCTTTGGTTTTTAGTTAAAGAGGCTCTAGCTTAAGACAGCGTGTCTTTGGTTTTTAGTTAAAGAGGTTTCAGTTTAAGGCTCATGCTCCCATATTGAGTAGCTAAACAATTTTGTGGGTTTGATATAAAACCCCACTCACTCAATGAGCACTTGTTTTAAGTTAATTGAGTTGTTAACAAACGACAATGTGGTGAGATGAGTTGTTATACTTACTACATAGAGACAATTCATAGGAATATGGAAAGTAGTAGTGAGATGAGTTGTTAACAAATTTTAATTATAAATAAAAATTGAAAATATAAATAATAAAATAATATATAATTTTTATTAATAATTATATTCAGAGGTGTAATTTATAGTAAAAGTAAAGATGAAGTAATGGCATGAAGATATTAATAAAAAAAATTCTTAGTAAATAAAACAGAAAATTAAGTTAACAAGTAAAATTATTTTAATATTGGAAATTTGATATACACTATTTTACATAGGATAGATAGATGCCTTGAAACCAAAACACAACCCACTTACTAACAATAATTAATAATTATATAGGATATATATAGGATACATATAGGATATATATAGGATAGATAGATGCCTTAAAACTAAAACACAACCGACTTACTAGAAATAATTAATAACCCATTACTCACTGAATTCTTGGTGGCATTGAACTATCATTTACTTCTGGTATCTTAAAAAGTTATATTACAATACTATTAAATATCTCTACTACATTTAACAATAGAATATTAAAAATAGTTAATAACCCATTGCTCACTAAACTCTAGGTGGAACTTGATTGCCATTTACCTACCACATCTTAAAAGATTATATTACAAAAATATAAATAGTTTAAAATAAATAAATAAATTGTTTCGGTATGGTAGGTGTAGATATTGAAGGGACAAAATTTATTTGTTTCTTATTCTTGTTAAAAAATAAATTAGTAAGGATATATTTCTTGATGGTTTGAACTTAAGAACAAATTCTCAATCAAGTTTATAATCCATTTTATTTATAAAAATTTTTAATGGTTGAATTTATATATTTATGTTTATGTTTTTTTAAATTTGTATTCAATTTTGGGAAAGTGTCTTTATATATAGATATATTACCAAATAAACTAATTTTATATAATTTTGGGTCCATTCCCCTATGCCACGGACGTATCTATTATACATATTCTTATGTACTTATTCCTTACTTCATCCTTATGTTCAGACATCCCTATACATTCATCTTATCAACTTATTTGTTAGACTCATATGCTCACACTTTCATGCGCACATTACCCACTTGAATTTAACTATCTTCATGTTCATGGGCAAGTTTGTTGTCTCTAAGACATATTCATGGCCATAAACTTATCCTCTTAAGATATAAAATTTAAAATTGAAATTTGGCCAACTCCCACATGTACCCTTCTCATCTAGGGCTAACTAAACAACACTTTTTTTTGTAATTTGTTGATAAGTATTTGTATTTAAGGACATTCAATGCATTCATTTAAGTTTTGTAAGGATCAAAGAGCTATATTTAGTATCATTTATATTTCACACTTTCGTTGGTGCACTAAAAGGAACCTAGATCTACATGAGCATTCATACAATTATGTGCACGTTTGAAGAGTGTTGTCAATCATTCAAACACATTTCCATAAGTTGAGAACATGTCCCCTTGTGACATACCAACAACCTTGCCAAGTAATTTTTGATCACAAGAAGCACGTAGATATTATAGAGAAGAAGTAATAGTCAAGACTCAAGCAAAATAAGATACAAAGATTTAATGATTTCATTGTATATGTTCATAGGTGAGATAAATTTGTAACCATAAACTTATCCTTGATCTCTAAATTCATCCCTACACATACGAGAAAAAAAAATTAGATTTTGAGATGTTAGTAAATGAATTAGTACAAACGGTGTGCAGGGGTTGGGCAAGGATCGGACAGGGGTTTGATCCCTCATTTCGGCGGCTAGGCTTTTTTATGGCCTTTTTTCAGTGCGAGGGTTTCTTGACAGGGGGGTACGCGGCGGCTGGGGCCTTTGGGCCGTCTGCATTCTCTCTTTCCCTCTTTGTTTGATGCTTGGGCTCGTCTAGCCATGGAGAATCAGGGTCTTGTTTCTTCCCTAGACTTGGAGATGTTAGATCCATCCTCTTCGGTGCATGCCAATATCAAGGATCGGACCGAGTTTCCTCTTTCTGGAGAGGGCACCTCCTCAGCAAAAGGGTCGTTTCGAATTAAAAGAGTGAACGGATGTTTAGAGAGATCAGAAGATAGGCCGGTTTTGGTTATCCAACCTGAGCAAGTCTCAGAGGATGTTGATTATTGGTGCAAGCATGCGCTTATTTGCAAATTTTTGGGCCTTCGTCTTTCTCTTCCTGTGTTGGAATCCTGGGCGCGACGGGTTTGGAACCCTGAAGGAGATATGGAGATCCTTTTAGCGGCTAATAACTATTTTCTAGTTATTTTTTCAAGCATGTCGGACAGGAATAGAGCTTTCGAAGGTGGCCCTTATTTTTTTAACCAGGTTGGGCTCTTCATTAAGCCTTGGCATATGGGCTTCAACTCTGCTAAAGAGATCCCTTCGCGGGTGCCTGTGTGTGTTCGCTTGCCGAGGCTTCCGCTGGAATTCTGGAGGGAAGATATCCTCCATTCAATCTCTTTGCTTCTTGGGAAACCTGTTGGATCGGCTTCACAGACTCAAGACCGTAAGGTAATTTCTTTTGCTCGTATTTGTGTCGAAGTTGATTTGAATAATCCATTACCAGACTCTATGGAAATTTGCATGGGTTCTTCCTCCTGGATCCAACAGCTAGATTACGAAACCCTACCATTCAGATGCCGAATTTGCCATGAATATGGGCATCTACACCGCAGATGTCCCAGATTGAATTCTTCCCCCATGTCTGCCTCTGGACCTCCTAGGATGAACAAGGGGAAAACTCCAGTGTCGGATGGCCCTGTTGATAAGGAGGGATTTACCCCAGTTTCAGCTCGGAATAAAGGCAAAGGCAAGAAGAGATCCTGGATGGATAGACAGAATGATGGCACATTTAATCGGTTTGAGGTTCTTGATAGCGTAGTCCAAGAAGATGGTGATCCGGTAGAGCCCTCTTCTGGGGTTAAAGGCCAGGAAGAGATTCAGGAGGCGGAGGCAAAGGAGGAAGAGCTCATTCTTCCGTCAGGGTTTCATCAAGCTGGTTAGCCGGCTTTGGACTTGCCTCCTCAAGTTCAGAATATTGGTGGCCTCCAGGAGTCACATTTTCCAGTGGGTTCTATTAGTTCGGCTCCCCGACCCCAAGCTACGAAGGGGTCTGCGGATCTGGTGAAGGGGGCTAAGGCCCCTCCGGCCTTAGGTTTGCATCAAAAAACTTTCAAAAAGGGGCCTCTAGATAAACAGTCAAGGAGTGGAAGGAAAACTGACCAAGAGAAGGTTAAGATTATGGGTGATACTCTGGTTGAGTCTGGGTCTGTGAAGCCCATTGATTCCCACTTCTCCCACCCCCCTAAATGATAGTTTTATCTTGGAATGTAAGGGGTTTGAACAGCATCCCTAGACAAAAGGCTGTTCGCAGATTAATTAAGTCTCAGGCTCCGGATGTAGTCTTTGTACAGGAAACCAAGCTTACAGTGGATGGTCTGAATAATTGTGCTCCGCGTATCTGGCCCCAAGGCTACTGGCAGGGGGTGGGGGCAATGGGCAGTTCTGGGGGGGTGGCTTGCTTCTGGAACCCGAGGAAAGTTTCCCCCTTATGGTGGGTTTCTAGTCGGTCCTCCATCTCTATGGTGGCCTCCATTTTTGAAATTGGTGAAAGATGTCTTTTCTCTAATATTTATGCTCCTACTGATCTTCCAGGTAAGACTCAGCTTTGGGATCATATCTATTTTATCCGTTCTCTGGACCCGTTTCTCCCGTGGATATTGGCAGGTGATTTTAATGCTGTTATTAGTATGGAGGAAAAACAAGGAGGGTTAGTCAGGCTTGATTCTTCTTCTCTTTTGCTCAGAGATAATATTGGTTTCCTTAACCTTGTTGATGTGAAGCCAATCAATGGAGTTTTTACTTGGAACAACAGGAGGTGTGGTGCTGCGGCTATCTCAGAACGGCTAGATAGATTTCTGGTTTCTTGTTTTTGGATGAGCAGCAGGTGGACTACCAGTTCTGAAATCCTGGATTGGAGGGGATCCGATCACTGGCCGATCAAACTCTGTGTCTCCTCTTATGGGGTCACTAAAAATCCTTCTTTCAAATTTCAATTGATGTGGCTACAAAAGCAATCTCTTTGGGATCTTGTGCTAGACTGGTGGTACGAAGGGCTTCTTGCCCATGGGAGGGCCATGTACACATTTAGTAAACAGCTTCAATATGTGAAGTATCAGCTTAAGAGGTGGAACTATCAATGTTTTGGGAACTTGCATGCTCAGAAGCTGGCTGCTCAGTCCAAGCTGGATAGTGTCACTCGTCAGATTCGAGACTATGGGCTATCCTCTGTCCTTCTGAATGCTGAGTCCCTGGCCCTCAAGGATGTTGAAGAGTGGGAGCTTCGGGAGGAGATTTTCTGGAAGCAAAAAGCTCGGATTGATTGGCTTCAGGAGGGGGACAGGAACACGGCTTTTTTTCATAACTCGGTTAAGGCCCGTAGGCAAGGGAACTCTATTTCCACTCTTGTCTCGAGTGATGGGACTCATCTCTCGTCCTATGGTGAAATTTCCAGGGAAGCTATCAACTTTTTTTCTAATCTTTTTTTCAGGGAGGATATTGCTGCCAGATCTGACGAGCGGGCTATCTTGGATTGTATTCCTTGCTTGGTCTCGGATGAGATGAATAGGGCTCTTCTGAGTCCAATCTTGTTACCTGAGTTGGAGAAAGTTGTGTTTAGTATGAAAAAAGGAAAAGCTCCTGGCCCCGATGGGTTTCTGATTGAGTTCTTCCAGGAATTTTGGGAAATTATAAAGTCTGATCTCCTTGAGGTGGTTCAGGAATCTCTTAGGAACAAACAAATGCTTAAGTCTTTGAATTCTACTTTTCTGGCTCTCATACCTAAGAAGGAAGGGGCTAATCGGATGGACCAATTTAGGCCTATTGCCTTATGCAATGTCACCTATAAGATCATTACCAAGTTGATTGCGGAGAGACTCAAACCCATCCTTGGTGCTTTAATTTCTGCTGAGCAGGGTGGTTTTGTGGACGGGCGACAGATTTTGGATGGTGTCGTGATTGCTACAGAGGTTATTCACTCTATGGCTTCCTCTAAGGAGAAGGCGATGTTCATTAAGCTTGACATGGCTAAAGCTTATGATCGGGTGAGCTGGGAGTTTCTTCAGAATATCCTCTTGGCTTTTGGCTTCAACGAGGAATGGGTGAGCTGGGTTCTCAGTTGTGTAACCTCATCCTCCTTCTCTATTCTTCTTAATGGGGATTCTTCAGATTGGTTTAGTGCTTCTCGGGGTCTTCGACAAGGGGACCCTCTGTCCCCGTATCTTTTCATTCTCAAGGCGGAGGGTCTTGGTAGATTTATTAAATCTCAGGTGCGGCTGGGTCTTCTTCACGGTTGGAGCTGGACCAATGATATCCCTCCCTGTTCTCACCTTCAATTTGTGGATGATACTGGACTGATGGGCTTGGCTAGAATTAGTGAGGCAGTAAACTTCAGGAGAGCTTTAGACATCTATTTGAGAGCTTCTGGTCAGCGTATCAATGATGACAAATCTTCCATCTACTTCTTTAATACTCCTCGTCTCATTCAGAATAGGATTGCCCAGATTCTTAGATTCCAAATTGGTTCTCTTCCCATGATGTACCTGGGGACCCCTTTGGCTCTGGGATCTCAGCGTCGAGATTTTTGGCAGGGGATTTTGGATAAGTTCCAGAGTAAGGTAAGCCATTGGACTCACAGATGGCTCTCTTCTGCTGGTAGAGTGCTTCTCCTAAAAGCTGTGGTGCAGTCTCTCCCTATTTACAGGTGTTGTGTGCAGATTCCTCCTACATCCTTTGTGAGGGAGTTTGATGCTCTTTCCCGACAATTCCTTTGGTCGGGCACTCTTCTTTCCTCGAAATGGAGTTTAGTCAAGTGGGAGTCTGTCTGTAGGCTGAAGCATGCTGGGGGCCTTGGCCTCAGGTCTATGGCTCTTGTGGTTACGGCTTTGGCGGCTAAGCTATACTGGAGATGGTGCAACAGCCAGGATTAGGTTTGGGCCAAGATTCTTGCTTGCAAGTATGTTCCTGGGGTTGAGAGCCGGGATGTGCCACGGATTGCTTTGTCGGGCAAAGGCTCTTGTATTTGGGATACTCTTAAGAAGGGAGCTCAGCTTGTTCAGAGTGGTCTTTTCTGGATTTGTAATAATGGTTCTGATGCTCTTTTTTGGTTGGACTCTTGGGATGGCTACCCTCCCATTCTGTCTAGTTTCCCTCAGCTTATGCCTCTTTGCCAGATGTTCTCTGAGGCTGGTTGGACTAGGGTGGAGCATTTTAAAACAGTTAAGCGCATCGGTCATCTGGAGGTGTCGTGCTGGAAGGATCCGCAGGAGTGGCCTGTGGGTGGCTCTGATGAGGATCGTGCTGCTTTGTGTAAGGTCTTGGAGGGCAGGCTTTGTAGCACTCTGAAGGAGAGGGACAAGTTGGCTTGGAGCCCTAGCCCAAAAGGGAATTATACTGTTGCTCAAGGTTATGCTGTGCTTGACACGAATTTATATGGGCCTTCCGAGGTGCCCTGGTGGAGGAAGGTTTGGAACAACTTTTCGTGGCCCAAGTGTAACTTCTTTTTATGGTTGGTTGCCCAGAAGAAATGTCTCACTTGGGAGAATCTTCGTAAACGGGGGTTTCAGGGACCTTCCATTTGTTTTCTTTGTTTGTGCAGTGAAGAATGTTCTTCCCACTTGTTTTTTCATTGCCCCTTTTCTCGTGAGATTTGGCACAGATGGTGGGAGGCTTGGCATCATGGGTGCATTCATGTCTCCTCTCTTATTGAGTTTTGGGAGAGCCTGGGTAGGCCTCCAGCGAAGACGCCTTTTCTTCAGGTGGCCTGGCTCATTGGGCCCATTTTCATTCTTTGGAACCTTTGGCTGGAAAGGAACCGTAGAGTGTTTTGTGATTCCATATTGGATACTGGTCAACTGTGGACGAAGATTATCAGTAGGCTTCAAGAGACTATTTCCGCTAAATGTGATATGTCTGAAAGTATTGATCCTGGGGATGTTGCGGTTGTGCGGGATCTGAACCTGGGCGCTAAGAGTAGGGGGTGCCGTACAGGTCTTATGCCACACCGTGTCAAGAAACGGGTCTGTCGTGATGGGAAGTGGGCACCTCCTCCAGATGGAGTCCTGAAGATTAATACTAACGGATCTTCCCGTGGGAATCCTGGGCATGCTGGTATTGGGGGTATTGGTAGAAGTAAGGATGGGGATGTCATTTTTTGCTTCTCTGTCTACAAAGGGCATCACTCTAATAACCTGATGGAGGCCCTCGCTATTAAGATTGCTGTTGAGCGGAGTTGCTCTCTTGGATGGAGGAGGCTAATCTGTGAGTCCGACTCTCAGATTGTGGTGGATATGTTGAACAACCGGAGATTGGATGGTGTTAGTTGGCATTTAGCCTCGATGGTCAGACAAATTTTAAATGTTTGCAGTTCCTTAGAATCAGTCTCTTTCTGCCACATCCCTAGAGAGTGGAACAGCGTGGCTGACTGCTTGGCGAAGTGGGCCTCCGAGAAAGGGGAGGGCTGGGATATCAGTGGTAGGAATGAGTTACCTTCTGATTATCTGGGGATTCTTGAGAGATTTTTATTGGAAGACATGACTATGTAGTGTTGTTGTTTGTTTGTTGGTTGTTTTCCTTTCTCTTGAGCCTGGGGCTCTTGCCTTGTTTCTTGATTTGGATTGAATAAAAAATTTTCCCCCCTTTTTTAAAAAAAAAATAAATAAATAAATAAAAATGAATTAGTACAAACAAATCAGTAACATTTATTGGGGTGAAATTCCTCCTTTCAAATGGGGAGGTTAGCTTATTGAAAGCTAAAAACACTATCTCTACTAGTATACAATTTATAGTTAAAGTTTTTTGAAAAGATTTTACAAATTAGAAAACAAATTGTTAAAAAAGGAAATATTTTTAAAATAGGAAAAAAGATGTGAGTTTGAATCTAGTTTAATAGAATATAAATAATTTTTAGAAAATATCAAAATGTAGACTAGTGCTAACATTTGCCAATATCAAAGAAGTATTTAGAAACATAAAGGAATTGGTCTTTCAGTATGTGCATGATTAATACATGTTTTCTGAGGATTATTGAATGAAACTTTGAGAATGTACGGCCTCTTCAATACTCGTGCATTAAAAGGGAGTATCTTCAAAAATTGTGAGATATAACACTCACCAACCTTTAATTGTATCTATAACACTCTTATGCGTGGATTGCAAAATGCATGTGAAGTTACATTTTCGAACTCTCTTCATTCACATAGAAGTGAAATTGGTGCAAAGAGAGTGGGTAGGATTGAGGACATTTTTGTACTGCCCACGTGTACAAATGGGCATATGAACACATAATTTCTTTTAAAGAACTAAGTGTAGAGAATAGAACAACAAGGTTTAGCTAAAAGAGTTTTATGTGACCATAAGCCACTAGAAAGAAGGCATTGTGGATGACTCCTCATGAGTGATCTATGTTCATAATTGAAAAGTCAAAGTGAGAAAATATTTAAAAGGGATTTTAAACTCATGTTTTATTCTATGTTGTCTAGTGTTAAATTGTGAATCTAATTGGTTTACGGTAAAATTAAGTATAGATTCATGATTAAAACTAACTAATAAATTGAATAATTTAATTAATTATGGTCTCACTACTAATCCATAATTTAATGCAATCATAGTTTAAATATTAATTTAATGAGTTGAATGGATTTAATAATTTAATTATATAAAATAGTTATTTCTTTTATTAAAGATAATTAATAATGACAATTGTGAATAACTACATTTAAAAATATCAAATCATTCTACAAATCTAATGAACAATTTGTAAATAAAATAAGAACAAATAAAATAATCTACGTATTAATTAAAATAATTAAAAAAAGATAAATAAATTAATTTAATTAAAATGATAATAACAAAGCAAGCTTTATCTATGTGTATGCAAAAATATGGAATGAAATAAGGAAATAATACAAGCATCTATTCCATACTTAAGACACTCAAGATGCATAAGACTAAAGAAATGAAATAGAAACAAATAAATACTATTACCACAATAGCCTTCTTGTTGCACCTTCTTGCTCCAATGACATTTTGATAGAGATTTATATATGTTGGTTTCTCAATTCTCCAAAATAACTTTATCATATGCAAACTTGATGATAATGGCTTGGTTGATGTTTCATTTATAGATGCGTGGGTAATAGGATGAGTGACTAGGATTAAGAGGTGCAATTGATGGTTTTAATTAAGACGTGGAAATAGATGGCTAAGATTTGATGAGAGGATTATAAGATAAGAACAAAGATTTTAGGGCATCCTTATGTGAATGGCTAGGATTTGGAGATGTAGTATGAGATGAATGGTGGAGATGAAAAACTCATTTATTTTTTATGGAAAGTCATGTGACTCTTAATAATTAATTTCAATAATAAAATTATTTAATTAATTATTGGATAGGAGATGATGGGAAGATAAATTATTACTATTACTTTAAATATGCATGGTAAACTTTTTAATGTGACCAGTGATGCTTTTGCCCAAAGCTATGAATCGGTGAAGCCAAAACACGAGGGACCTCATCCAAGAAAGAACACTTCAAACCCACAAGCTCGTTGGCCTAATGAAGGCGTAACACCTGCAAGCTCGTTGACCTAGTGGGGGTTTGAACTTTGGTGGTCACCACTATAATCAAGTGACTTAACCATCGAACCACACCCTTATTGGCAATGGGAAGATAAATTAATTAAATAAATAAGATTTATTCAATTAATTTTGGTTAAAAGGGATAAATGAATTAATTAATTAAATATAATTCATTTAATGAACTTGGGAAAGGGATTAAGGGACAATGTGTTGCAAGATGAATGTCTAGGGAATGTCAAAGGGTTATGAGGACATGATGAATTTAGGTGTCTACATTTTGTGCCTCTTTGAGATGATATTGTGACTAAGAGAAGTAATATCATTTCAAAGAAGATAAGGTGTGGATGAATGGAAAAGGATGTCCCAACCACTTGAAAGAGTGACAAAGAGAAATGATGTAAGGATGGGATGTCCCTCAAGAGCATAGGAAGGTTGGCAGGACATGGGTATGCTATCGAAATGGATGAGACAAATTAGGTAAGGGATGGAGGAAATGGGTGAAAAGAATGTTATCCTACAAATTTAGGTGAGCAAAAATATAGTTTTATATAGCACTAGACATTATGTACCAAGGCATAAAGACCAGGGTGGCAATGTCTCATGTGCATGAAAGGACTAACTCAAAAAAGATAAAAGGTCACAAGCACACATATGCCTTTGGACACCATGATATGGAAGACCATGATGCTATTGTAGTAATATGTTGCAAGGACTTGAATCATATGAAAGATTGAATGATAACATACACAAGAAAGCAAGCATGCATGCACAAATGATTCAAAAACAAACAAGTTGTGCCCCCATCAAGCTGAAAATCGATGGTTCATTGATTGATTGGCTAATGAAGTGTTCTAATTGTAGGGAAAAATATATCCGTAGATCAATACAAGGATACAGGAATGATATATCTCATTGATGATGATTAATGATTGATTGATTGATTGATTGGGTTGATAGCAAGGTTGGAACAAAACCAGGGATGTGATTGGATAATTTGAATAGATTGCTTGACTAGAGTGGTGTGGATTAAGGATGGCTTTAATTTGGATTTATTTCTTGAATTTTTACATATGTTTTAAATTTTGTGTTTTTTGGTATGTTATGTGATGTTTTGATGTTATTTTAAGATGGTGGCATTGGAGTCCAGTTAGATAGCCTAGATGCTAGATACTAATGACAAGGGAAAACCATGTCGAAGGACAAGAATGAAAGGAGAAGTGGATAGATCGACAAAAGGATTATGGATGGAAGATAGGAAGGATGGATGATCCATAATGGATGAAGGGGGTTAGGACGTGATCTCCAAGGACTATGTCACATAGGAATACCCACTTTGTTCCTATAACATTATTTTCAGCTGGTCTGGGAATCAAGTCCCATGTCTGATTCTATTCTATCTAATTCAATTATTCTTCCATTGCTTCCAACCATCCATCATCATTCCTAGCATCAACAAAGGTTTTAGGGTCTACCATTGATAGTAGGCACAAGTTCACTTGCTCACTTGCTTTTGCAAACTTTCTTCTAGTCTGCACTCCTTCATTCTTATTCCCAATAATCTGATCTATTGAGTGATTCCTTTGAACATACTTTGCTGAAGTCTTAGGGACATTCTTTGATTCTTATTCCATCTCTTCTTTATCCTCTCCTTCTTCTTCAATGTAGAGAGGTATATTAGATCCACAATCCTCTGGTTCTTGATAAATTTGATACAAGTCTTCATCTACATTAACATTTGTGCTTTCAACTATCTTTCCCAACCTCTTGTTGTAGCATCTATAGGCCTTACTTCTAGTTGATTAACCAAGAAAGATCTCTTCATCACTGCTTGAATCAAATTTACCAAGGTCTTCTTCATATATCCTAAAGTAGCATTTGCTGCCAAAGATCCTCAAATATATGATAGTGGAAGGTCTTGCATACCATAGCTCATAACAGATCTTAGTGTAATTGACTCTCAATTGTACTCTATTAAGAAGATAGACAATTGTGTGAACTGTTTCCTTCCAGTACATATCAGATATATTTGCATCTTTCAACATTTCCCTACCCATCTCTTGTATAGTCCTATTCTTCCTCTCCACTATCCCATTTGGTTGAGGGGTCCTAGGAGTAGAAAATTTCTCCTAATACCATGATCTTCACAAAACATTTCAATTTCATTTGAAGTAAATTCACCTCCTCTATTAGATATTAAGCATTTGATCTTAGCATCCATTTCATTCTCAACTATTGCTTTGAAAATATTAAACTTATCAAAGGCTTCTGGTTTTTCTCTTAAGAAAGTAACCTAAGTCATTCTAGAGTAATCATCATTATGCAACATGAAATACCTTTCACCTTGATGACTCTTTGTTCTTGTGGGACCACATAGGTCATTGTGAATCAGCTCAAATGGCATTGTAGAAGAACATTCCTTGCTCTTGAAATTCTTCTTTGTCTGCTTTCCCATTTGACATTTCTTGCATAAAGTGTTTGCAACCTTGGTTATCTTAAATATAGCTCTCACTACATGAGTAGAGATAATCTTTACCATATTGTCAAAGTTTATCTGTCCCATTCACTTGTACCACAACCAACACTCACTAGATTGAGCCAATAAATAGGTTCTTCCATTTGCCTCCTTTAGATGATAGATATCTCCATATGTCTTAATACCTTTTACAAAAAGTCTTTTGGACCCTGCCTTCTTGATTTCACATCCTTTGGAATGAAAGGTAAGAGTGTATCCTTTACTGCATATCTGACTGACACTGAAAAGATTGTGCTTTAGTCCTTTGACATAGGGGACATCCTCAATCCTTTTCTTCCCATCAATAGTTATAGCACCCTTTCCATAGATTTATGATGACTCATTACCACCAAACTTAATAGCTCCACCATTCAACTTCTTAAGGCTAATAAACTTCTCCTTATCACCAATCATGTGGTTAGAACAACCACTTTCAATTACCCAAGCATTGGCTTCTTTCTTTGCATGAAAGATAATCCATATAACCATTAATTTTTCATTATTTTGATCTTCCTACAAAGTATCAGACTTTTTGAACATTTCCCAATATCACCCTTTTTATCATCAACATTCAAGGCCATGAATAGTGTTTCATCATTTAAATCATCATGATCCTCATATTCTAAAGAGTAGCTATTCTCCATGGAGTAAATACCATTTTTGAATTTCTCTTTCTTTTTGCCACCCCTTGGATCTTTCAAAGGACATTTCGAAGTAAAATGACCAATTTTCTCACAATTGAAACATTTGAAAGGTAACTTACCTTTGTATTTGTCAGCGCCCATCTTTAATCTTCTCACAAAGTTTCCTTCTACCTCATCAAGGTCATCATCTTGATCAGCTACTTCTCCTTCTACCTTCATACATGCTTTGAATGTTACTTCCCTTTTTGGAGCACCTTTCTCAAATTATGTCATTTCAAAAGTTGTGAGAGAGCCAAACAGTTGATCTACTATATATCAATCAAAATCTTGAGTTTCTGCAATAGCAGATACCTTAAATGACTATAAGATTTGGGAAGAGAACTCAAAACCTTCTTCACAATCTCATCATCTTTCCCTTCTCCACCAAGTCGACTAATGCCATTAACTATTTCATCTATCGAAAGCATATAACTAGCAATGTCTTCATCCTTAGCCATCTTCAGGGTCTCAAATTTGCTCTTGAAGATCTGCATCTTGGTTTGCTTTACTTTACTATCTTCTTCATGAATGTTTTTAAGTTTATCCTAGACATCCTAAGAAAAAGTGCAACTCATAACCTTCAAAATTTATTAATCAACTAACCCACTCATGATAGCACTCTTTGCCTTTGCAATGTTCTCATACAACTTAATCTCATCAACATCTATAGGATCAGAAGTAGGAGTAGTGTAACCATTCTTGATAGCTTGTCAAACACCAAAACATAGAGAAGATAGATAAGTCTCCATCCTTAGCTTCCAAAAGAAGTAATTTGTTCCATCAAACATAGGTGCCTTGTGAGATCTATTATGAGCCATCCTAGACCTTCATTAAGCAATTATGATTTTTCATAGGAACTTGGTTCTAATACCAATTGTTGAAGGCACCCAGATATTGAGAGAAGGGAGGTGAATCAGTATTCAAACAAACTTCAAATCCTCCAGAGTAGATTAAAATTTAATGTTTATAGCATTAACATAAACATGAAATATCAACACAATGTACAACAACACATAACACCAGATATTTATGGAAAACCCCAAAAGGGGAAAAACCATGATTAAGATTAACTCACAATATATGAAGCTCACTTCAATAAAAGATTACAACTTTGTTTTAAGGCTACAACCCAAGGAAGATATTACTCCTTGCTGACTTTGTTTTAGGGTTATAACGCAAGGAAGCAACTAATCCTTGCTAACTTTGTTTTAGGGCTACAACCCAAGGAAGCAACTACTCCTTCAATAAAGGTTTTAGGGTCATTCCCAAGGAAACTAAAACTCCCTACCGACTTTGTTTTAGGGCTACAACCTAAGGAAGTAACAACTCTGTAAACTGAGAATAAACTCAGGAAATGTTACAGCACAATAGTACTTCTACTATATGAAATTGACAATGAAGCTCACTCCTTTGATGACTGCACTTCTGCCTTTTCTCTCCTCTTTTGATGATTAAAACAATTAAGCACACTCTTTACTTTCCTTCTATCTCAAAAATGTCTTCAAGATGAATCAGGACAAAGCTTATTGCTTCTACTCTTTCTCCTTCAATTGCACATAATAATGCATATCATATTCATATTCTACTCTTCACACACTCATATTCACAATCATACTTCACCTACATTAATTAGGTTTACAATATATACATGATATTACATTGATTTATTTGCATGTCGGCCAAAGCTAGTAAGAATATTACAATTACAAGTCAGCCAATAGGTCAAACATCATGAAAAGTGTAGAGGGAAAGCCCTAACATGAATTACACTCAACACCAAGAAGAAGAACATGCCATGTGGATCCCCACACATGCTTAACCTAGTCCTAAACAATCTTGATAGCATCATCCTTCAAGGAATAACATCCTTACACCTTACACAATTTAATTAGGTCACCCTTAAGTAAGAACACATGAAGCTTGTAGCACATCAGTCATTACAATCTTTGTGGTGCATATGAATGATTAAACATTGCTTGTGGATCTCCCAGATGATGTGGTATGACCCATACAACACCTCTAGACACTCCTTGGTCTCTGTACAACAAATATTTTGAACTACACACTATCAACATTCCTTAGTCGGCTAGGCAAGAGCATAATCCAACAACAACATCATTCTGGACATCCAGTTTCAGAGAAAGAAGAAAACACATTGTGGAGCAACACAAAACATCACAAGATCATCAAGATCATCATCCACCAACCAATTCACCATTTCATGTAACAGTAAGTAAGCACACATCATCACCAAAGGTTCTGAGAATAATTAGGCATTCGAAATAGTCCGTAGCACACTGTCACTAGAAAAATTGAAATTGCGGACCACCAAAACACTTGATACTACAAAGTGTCATGGAGAAAAAGGTTTGCACATATGTTTTTACCTCCTAGTTTATCTCCTAGGTCCCCTTGTTTACACATCACAAGCAAATTATTCATCTAGGTGAAAAATCCCCAGAAACCCATTTCAAATGGGAACTAGTGGCCAATTTAATGCTTAAGTCCCAAACAAAAAGGTCACCTTGGGACTTGGGCACTCATGCCCAAGTCCACCCTAATTGGTCAGGGTAAAATTTAATGTATGTCAGCCTTGGACTCTTAAATGGTTCCATCTTTTTCAGCCCTTTAATTTAATTTGTGAATGTTTAATGGGACATCATATATAACCAAGTGTTTGAATTCATTTGTAACCTAGATGGATATTGTGAACTTATGATATTTGAACAAAGAACATTCAAGGCATTCATTGTGTTATTGTTGCAAATTTGTGTGTTTGTTGCAGATTTGGAATCACCATCCATCTCCTTATGAGTTGAAGAAACTTCATCCTAAGGACTTCACCTCTGAGGTGACAACATCATTGTGTTTGAATCATTTCATTATCATTTGGATTATCTTTAGCCACTGTCTTGCAAGGACATGCTCTCTTTAACAATAGTGTTGGGAAGCTTAAGTGCTATCCTAGGATTTCACTAAGGCAAGTCCCTAAACACCACAACCCCCAAACCCCTTTTCTTCTTGTGTGCATCTTATCGGTGCGAGAATAGAAGAAGTGAAGATATAGGGAGGTTTATTAAGAGATAAAGATTCAAGCTCTAAAAATAGAGTTTGGAAATTCACCTATAGCAGACTTGGGCACTATCCCCAGTGTCCAACATCTAAAATACACCCTGAATTCAACATCAGAGGATCATTTATGACATTTTTCTAGTTTTGAGCTTTAAGATATCCAGACTTTTTGGACTCGGGCACTAGCCCTAGAGTCTTCCAACATTTCAGCTTCTAAGGGATAGTTTGGACATCTAATTGATCACACTAGTAATTTTAGATCCTAATTTTTTATTGTTGTTTCTTTGTTATGAGATGATTATCCAAATTCTAGGGTTTAGTGCATTGATAGGCCTAGGGTTTGATAAAAGGATTGGTTGAATCACATCTTTCCTTGACAAACAAGAGCACAAAATCTATAGTTCATTCCTCTTGCATCTTGAAGTGACTTAGTTTGTTTTTTTTGTTGAATGTTGTAGTGAAAGGAGGATTTGATCTAGTGTACTTACGTGCTTGTATCCATCTCTCTTTTTACATATAATATTTTGGTGAATCTGTAACATTGAGCATTTGCATCTTACTTAGTTTTGAAATCAAATTTGCATTACTTCATATCATACTTGTCATCCTGCATTGAAACATCTTGCATACAGTTTGAAAAAATTGAAAAAAAAAAGATTCTAGGCTTGCATAAATGCATAGTTTTACATTATTTCATTCCATGTCATTGGCAACATTTGATTTTCTGATTTTCACATCATATATCAAAATAATTACATCAATTAATCATTTCATGGTCTCACATCTTTCATTAGCATATCTCATTTATTAAGGTTTTGTTAAAAACATGCATTTCTCATATAACCTAGTCATTTGCAAAGCTAGGGTTTGTAGTCAAAATCTTATTTCAGATTTTACTACTATCATAAATATTTCAAATCATATCTTCCACTGATTTCTTTGCATATTCATTCAAAAAAATTGTCTAATTTTAGAAAAAGTGCAAAATTATCATACCTTTGCAATTACAGAACGTGTACTTCAACATAAGAGAATAAGCATCTTTTTCACATATTTTGCATTAAATCAAAAAATTATCAATATCACCTCTTGTGTAGAACTTCTAACATTAAATTCACTTGGTTTGTAGTGACACTAGTGTGTTTTTGTTCTTTGTAAAAAGCTTCAAAAACTTGATTTCCTCAAACTAGTGTTGTGGTGTACAAAAGCCTCTCATATTGATAAATGAATAGATTTTTTTATACATTGATCTTCCATGACATTTCATTATGGCACCTTCTAATTGTTCCTATTTAGTATCCTTGCATACATATATCAAATATTTTGGAAGTTTTTACAAATTCATTAATATGCATCCTTATGTTTAGACTCATATACAATCCATGTATGATAAGGATATCTTTAAATGTTCTTCATTTGAAATCCTTGATTATGTATCTGATTTAAATAACTTCGTAATTCTTACAAATGAATATCCTTTGATATTAAAGGAATTTACTAATTTCATCTCCATGAATTGTCATGAGAAAGATGATGGTGATAATTCTCCTCTTACTTCTACTACAAGTCATAACAGTAACCTAGCCTCGCCTAGTTCACCTTATGCTTTAGATGCCTCTCCCAAAGTTGTTCCCACTTGTGAGGACATTTTAGAGAAAGAGCATGAAATCATTGATATATTCCTTAACATCACCTCACCTTCTCTTCATTCCAATGCTCTCCTTTCAAAAGATGAAGCATCGCTGCATGACGAAAGGTCTCTCACATAAAATCCTTTAGGGATGGATGCTAAGCTTAATCAAAGTAAACATAATGTTAACTCAATCATCACTAATAGACTTATTCCACCTATTAAGGGGATTGTGGATAAGTGTGCTAATGTTCCTAAACTCATTGTGCATGGGTTAGCCAATGCGCCTCCTTGTTTCAAACCAGTGATTATAGTTCAAGGTGCTCCAACACCACCTAGACCCCTAGGCTACATTCTCAATTGTGGAAAACATATTACTCAAGAAAATCAAATGTATCAAAATGTGTTGCAACAACCCTATCACAATGTAGTTGCTCACACATACAATACGCAAAATAATAAAAAAAGTAAACGATAATCAAAAATTTTGATCACTTTACCAACTTCTCAACATATGCTTCCTCAACCACCTCATCTCACTCATAAAGGTGGTCAAGATTACGATCCTATTGTTGATTATCTTAGCAAATGATATTGATGTGTTTGTGGGAATAGTCAGTGATTGTGGTACATGTCACTTTGGGGCATGGGCTTTGTGAGAGCTCTTGTTCCCTTGCTTTTTTTTACTCTACCTTAATGTGCTTGATACCAGAAAGAGAGATCAACCACCTTAAGGTGGGACATCTATAATGGTATATGTCCAATTACTTTGTACATTGACAAAGCATGTTTGAAAGCCCTCATCACAAGGTGGGATCGTGTATCTCTTGATCTAGTCATGTCCTTCTAAAAGAAAAAATCCCTCATCGCGAGGTAGGATGGCCTATCTCTTGAGCTAGTGCACATCCTTTTATACAAAGCCCTCATCGTGAGGCAAGATGGCATATCTCTTAAGCTAGTCCGCATCCATTTATACAAAGCCCTCATCACGAGGTGGGATGGTGTATCTCTTGAGCTAGTGCATATCCTTTTATACAAAGTCCTCATCGTGAGGCAAGGTTGGATCTTGAGTCATTCACCCTTAAGCATGTATTTGGTGGTTGTGGTAGCATAGCTCAATCATTATGTGTGTTTGACATGTTTTAGAGAGTGGAGTGCAGTGATGAGCTCCTTCTTATCACCCATGTTTGTCATGTATAAGATGTGTGGTGTCTCAATAACACGCTATATGGGACTCATGTATTCCATGTGTCTTCCATGTGTTTTACACGTATTCCTTGCATGTCATGTGTGTTTGTCGTGTGGTCTAAAGTTGTGTGGTGATGAGTCCCTCTAAGCATTGTATGTGTTTTACATGTCTTCACATGTGTGTTTTGTTTACTTCAGTTAGCATTATATATAGATATGTAATTACTTAATCATTTCTTCTCTTCTTTGTGTCTTGCATGACTGTGTTGATGTCTTCTCCATGTATTGCATGCTTTCACTATCTTCTTTGTGTATTGTGTGTTTCCTTACTATATTCACTATGTCTTATGTGATTGTTAACTATTTTCTTATGTTTTCCCAAGTTTGGGGGCTTGAAATAGTCCTTCAAGCTTGGGGTGTGTATGCATTCTAGTGTTTGATGTGTTTTAGATATGCTTCAATCATACTTTAATGCATGTGTTGTATCATCGGATCACTTAGACATTAAAGTGGGGGCAAAATGTTATGCAGTAAAATGTGGAAACATGCCTTTTTGCTTCCTAGTTTAGCTCCTAGGCCCCTATGTTTACACTTCACAAGCAAATTATTCACCTTGATGAGAAATCCTCTAAAACCCATTTCGAATTGGAACTAGGGGACCATTTAATGCTTAAGTTCTGACCAAAAGAGCACCTTCAGACTTAGATACTCATTCCCAAGGACACCCTAATTGGTTGGGGTAAAATTTCATGTACGTCAGCCTAGGACTCTTAAATGGGTCCCTCTTTGTCGACCCTTTCATTTAATTTGTGAATGTTCAACATGATAGCATATATAAGCAAGTTTTTGAATTCATTTGTAACCTAGATGGATATTGTAAAATTATGATATTGGAACAAAGTGCATTCAAGGCATTCATTGTGTTATTGTTGTAGATTTGTAATCATCATCCATCTCCTTATGAGTTGAAGAAGTTTCATCCTAAGGACTTCAACTCTGAGGTGACACCATTATTCTATTTGAATCATTTAATTATCATTTGGATTATCTTTAGCCTTTGTCCTGCAAGGACATACTCTCTCTCTAACAACAGTGTTGGGAAGCTTGAGTACTATCCCAAGATTTGACTGAGGCAAGTCCCTAAGCACCAGAACACCCAAAACCCTTTTCTTCTTGTGTGTAGGTTACATGTGTGGGAATAGAAGAAGTGAAGGTATATGGAGGTTTCTTAAGGGATAAAGATTCAATATATGAAAATAAAGTTCATAAATTCCCCTGTAGCAGACTTGGGTGCTATCCCCAGTGTCCAACAGCTAAAACAAACCCTAAATTCATCATCAAAGAATCATTTATTAAATTTTTCCAGTTTTGAGCTTTTAGATATGGAGACTTTTTGGACTTGGGTACTAGCCATGGAGTCTTTTGACATTTAGCTTTTGAGGAACAGGTTTGGACATCTCACTGATCACCCTGGTACTTTCAGATCCTGATTTGTTGTTGGTGGTGATTCTCTGTTATGAGATGATTATCCAAATTCTAGGGTTTAGTTCATTGATAGGACTAGGGTTTGACAAAAGGCTTGGTTGAATCCCACCTTTCCTTGACAAAAAAGAGCACAAAATTAGTAGCTGAGTCCTCTTCTATCTTGAAGTGACTTAGCTCAGTTTTGTCCTTGAATGTTGTAGTGAAAGGAGGGTTTGATCTAGTGTGCTTACATGCTTGCATCCATCTCTCTTTCTACATATAACACAAAGTATAATGCATTAAAAATCTTTGAATGTGTCCTCAAAATTGCATGACCAAATATTAACTTCTAAAGGAATGTGGAGCATTCCAAATAGACTTCATCATTACTTTACTCTACCATAGCACAGACCGGAACTCTGTCACTTGTAACTTCCACTGCGGAGAAGAAAATGATCTGAAGATTTGGGTTTAGCACCTTTGTAGCATACTTAACTTAACTTCTGAACTGCATGACCATATTTTCAAATGTGGAGGAATGTGGAGCATTTTACTAATCAGTCTTCTAGGAAGCTTCCTACAACAGTAACCTTTACCAACATCCAAAGACTAGATTCTTCTTGTATCAACACATACATCCTTGAGAATGATAGCAAGGATCATACAACATGCTATAGATCATCATCAACATCTTCTCAACCTCACCATAGCTTCTAATACCAATCTTAATATATCACCATTCATCTTAATGCTTCTAATTCCCATCTTAATATATCATCATGAAATCATCTCTGCTAACCACAAACATGCTCAATTCAACTTTTCTTGACACTAATCAAGGCAAGACATCCAACCATAAACACCAACAACCAGCCATGAACATCAGCAACCATTAATGGCACACCATCAACATAGTATATCATCATCATAAGAATTCAATCATAGTGTTGACATAAAAGACAACCACGCAACCACATCAGTGACAACCTTATCTAACATACATGTAGTGCTCACTAGTGTTGACATCAATGACAACCTTAGATAACATATGTGCAATAATAAAACAACATGTTCTTACTCCTTGAACCTTTGTGCTAACAAGGATGACAAGGGAGAACAAAACATCACAATATGGCAATAACAATGCATACAAACATAACATATATGAGAAGGGACCACTCTTGCGAGTCCACCTATAACAAATTATGCTCCCCCAACATGATTATAAAAATAGATGTTGGAAAAGGTGCTCTAGGGACAACATCAAGCATGGTGAAGAGTGTTAGAGCCAAACCTTCTTCAAAGTTGTTGAATTTTGTCACCAAAGACTTGACATTCCTCAGTGGAATGACCAAGTGCTCAAATATATGCACAATAATGAGGTAATGAAAGATTATTTTGTTTTATCTTTTTGTGTTTTGGAGTAGGAAAAGTGATTAAGCAATGTTTGAGTAGACTCAACAACATACACACTTTTTGATATAGAAAAGAAGATATAGGGGGAGTAGGAAGCAATTCTATTTGTTGTGAACATGGTGGAGAGAATGTAGGAGAAGGTCAGGAACCTAAACCTACTTTAGACAAGTACAGTGTTGGTTCCATAGGTTCCTCAATTCCTTGTTCTTTACATCCTAACCCATTTCCATTGTATCCTTGTTTAAAAATAATTTTGAATCCACACCCATAGCACTTCTCCAAGTCTGAAGGAAGAGGAGAGGTCATATGACTGTCTTTGTTGAAATTGTTGCATATATTTTACCTATGGTTGTCATTGATGTCAACACTCAATTTTGGTTGTCATTAATGCTTATGTTGATGGTGTGGTAAACATGATGTTGCTAATGTTCATGGTTGGATGTCATGTCTTGTTTTAATGTCAATTAAAGCAGTATTGAGTATGTTTGTTGTCAGCAAGGATGATATCATGATGATATATTAAGATAAGAATTAGAAGCATTGAGATGAGCATAAGAAGTAATTCTTATGTTGGGGAGATGTTTTTGATGGTCTGTAGTATGGTGTATGCTCTCTCCTATTGTTCCTAAGAAATTATTTGTTGCTACAAGGAGGCTCTAGTCTCCAGATGTTGGTGAAGGTTTTTGCTATAGGAAGTTGCCTTGAAGATAGATTGGGAGAATGCTTCGCATTCCTCTGCCTTTGAAGATATGGTATTGTAGTTTGGGATTCAATGTCTATTTTTGTGGATGCTATACTCTTATCTTTTCAAGTCACCAGTGTTGTCGTGGTGGTCTCTGGTAATTACAGTAGCTTAGTAGTTTGGTTATTTGTTAGGATTGGTCTAGAAAATGCTCTGCATTTCTTTGCATTTTTGTTTCTATTCCTACAGCTTGGTGGACATGCTCTTAGTGCTTGTATTGTGTCTCAGTTCATCTTTCATGTGAGGAAGGTTACCCCAAGTTAGTTTGTAAATGTTATATCTCATGACTAGGTCTTTTGGGCTTCCTGGATGAAGTGTTCTATCTCTATTTTTTTTGCGCTAGCTATTTTTTGTATGCCATTAAGAAACTGGTATATGGAAATAAGCTTGGACATTCATGGAACATCTCTTTGTGGTTCATACATCAATGGTAAATCTCTTTGAGGCTGCACATTATTTTGAGTTGGTTTTCTCAAAACTTGTGGATATTTGGCTTGCAGAGCTTGTTCTCTTGTTTACGCTATGTGTTTGGGGGTTTACGCCAATAATTGATGTTTTGTTAAGATGTGTTTTGGTCCTGCCCTATCCTTTTGAGAGCCACATTGAGTAAATTTAGTTGGAAGATGTGTTTCTTGACCAACTGGTAAAGTGCTAAATGTTTCTATTGAATGCACAAGACAACTGAGAGGGGAGTGAATCAGTTGTAACATAAAACTCCACAACCCTCACACACATTTAGATCCACATTAATTGAGTTAATCCATTAAAATTTTAAGATGATTAAGCATGAAAGAAAATAACAGAAACTAAATCAAATCAACATCAAACATAGGAGAACACTAGATTTGTCGAAATTACGGCAGACAATTGAGAATGGGACGTGAATCAGTTGTCACAAAACTTTTATCTTTTGCTACAATTAATCTTCTTTACCACTTATTAATAGATTAATGATATAACCATGAAAGCATGAATGAAAAACACATGAGCAGAGAAATAATCAACACACATAACACTAGGATTTTTACATGGAAACCTGGTTAAGGCAAAAACCACGATGGGGGTTAACCCACAAAATTTATTCTCTGTTAAAAGAATAAAAGAATGGGAAGGCACTTGCCTTCTAGAGCACTACCTAGAGCTCACTTCTCAAAGGAGGCTCCCTACCTACAAGAGCATTCACAATGTTAACACTGAAAGGTTGAATTGAGAAATATCTTCTTCATGCAAGATTCAGTTCCATTGAAGCACACAACACCTCTGCACTACCCCCTAATCACTTTCTTGCTACATCTGCATCTTCACTAACAACAACACATTTCCATGACTTCACAACATTTATTTATACATGAGATCGACTTTGGAATGAACATCAAAGTCAGCCTTGCAATCATTTATCTGGAACTTTCTCCAAGATAGCCATTACAAGCAATTATAATCACAATACTTAAAATGCTACATGCAAATCTTTATACTATTGGCCAAACATAGATGGGACTCAAATCTTCCTCGATCAACATGCCACACTCCATAAAACTCTTCTTAGATCATCCACAACATGCACCAAGTATCCGGTCAGCCAAGACTGGAAAGAACAACAACACTAAAGGAGAAATCTTCAACCATGAGCTCAATTCTCAATGCGGACCACCAAAACAATAGGTACATGAGCTAGAGACCACCAAAAGCACAATGAAATCAATAAGAACAACCGCATCACCTCATATCATCAAAAGCACTTGCATCTTCATCCCAGAACTTAAGAACACCAACTATCATGACTTTTACACTAGAAAGATTGCTTCTTGACCTCCAAACCCTGAACCACTTGAGTTGAGGATATGCACCAACATCCAAAACATACCTCTAGATCTGTAGCCCATAATATCCCAATGTAGAGCAATCTGGACCAAATTCTTGCCATTTTGTCACCTCTAAACAACTATAAAACCTAGTTCTACTCAGATGGCCATAACTTCACAAATACTTCATGCAGACCTCTCAAATCTTAATTGGAGCAACTTTAGGGAATCCTCTAAAAACCCTTTAATCTACAGACTCTGATCATCATCTCAGTATGAATGAAGATCAATCTACTTCACTGAACTACATTGTCTTCACTGTCTCTAATAGAGAGATATGTAACTCACTTGTTTCTTCTGGAGAGGCCAATTTTCTTAATATCCTCAACATACAAGTCTTCTGAACAAGTGAAAGAATAAGATATAGTTGACACTAATGACAACAAGGATATTTTGACAGCAATGACAACACCAATTAGGCACATATTTGCAACAATCTTCCCCTTTGTCATTGATGGCAACATATGATGTGAAAAACTATTTCAACCATCAAGACAAGAACTTCTCCTCCTTTCTCTTATCACACCTACAACCAATTTCTTCGCTACTCCCCCTTTCACCAACAACTACTCACTTTCATCCAAGTTTTTCACATGACTTCTCTTTCCCTTTGACATCAATGGCAAAGGGCACATATTTGCAATCATCTCTCACCCTTTTATATCTTAAATAAGACCAAACTAAACTCAGAACATACTAACTACTCCCCCTAAGTAGTATCCCCTTAACACCAATCTGGATCATAAGATATGACTGTGAGTTCCACTGGACTGATGCACACTAGTGCACATTAGTTCTGAATAAGAGGGGTAATCACCCCTAGCTTCTTTCTAAGATACTCAAAAGTGTCCTTAGGTAGAGGCTTAGTGAAGAAATCCACAATCTAATCCTTTGAAGGAACAAACTCCAATCTAACTTCATTCTCATTTACCTTCTCTCTCAAAAAGTGAAACTTGATGGATATGTGCTTTGTCATTGAATGAAACACTAGATTCTTTGAAATGTTTATTGCACTTGAATTATCACAGAAGATTGTAATAGGCTCTTCAAACACAATTTTGATATCCTTCAACATTTGCTTCATCCAAAAAACTTGAGTACAATTGTTTGCTACTGCTATATACTCTACCTCTATAGTAGATAGAGATATTGCCTCCTACTTTTTGCTGAAATAGGAAACCAATCTCTTCCCCAAGAAAAATGCACCACCACTAGTACTTTTTCTGTCATCCACATCTCCTGCCCAATCAACATCTATATATTCATAAAGAGTGAAATCATCATCCTTAGGATACCATAAGCTATAATCATATGTTCCCTTTAGATATCTAAAAATTCTTTTGACTACTACAACATGAGATTCTCTAAGATTAGTTTGAAATCTAGCAACAAGGCCAACTGCATTCATAATATCAGGTTTGGTATGAGTCAGATAAAGCAGTCATCCAATCATTGATCTATACCTTTTCTAATCTGCCTTAGGGGAATCATCATCTTTACTCAATTTGCATCCGGTTATCATAGGAGTGCTCATTGGTTTTGAATCCTCCATTCCACACTTTTTCAACAACTCTTTTACATACTTGGACTAAGATATGAAGATGCTCTTGTCTGACTGAATGATTTCCAGACCAAAGAAGAAATTCATTTCACCAAGCATGGACATCTTAAATTTACTTTGCATTTTATCAAAAAATTTATTAGACATGCTCTCATTTCCACCAAAGATGATATCATCAACAAATATCTCAACAATCAAGATGTACTCATGATCAATCTTGAAATAAAGATTATTGTCAGTTGTGCCTTTGCTAAAACCTAATTTTAGCAGATACTTATCTAATCTTGCATACTAGGCTCTTGGGGCTTGTTTAAGTCCATACAATGCTTTCTTCAACCTGCAAATCATAACTCCTTGATTAGACAACTGGAATCCTTCAAGTTGCTAAATGTAGACTTCTTCCAAATCTCCATTTAGGAATGTTGACTTGACATCCATCTGGTAAACTTTGAAATCTTTGTAAGCAACAAAGGCAAGAAATAATCTGACTACTTCAATTCTAACCACCAGAGCAAAAATTTCCTCAAAATCAATTACCTAAGAATATCCTTTGCACACCAATCTTGCTTTGTTTCTCACAACTTCACCATTTTCATTCAATTTATTCTGGAAGACCCATTTAGTTCCAATTACATTTTTTTTTCAAGTCTAGGAACAAGATCCCAAGTATGATTCTTTTCAATTTGCATTAATTCTTCTTCCATTGCTTTTACCCAACTTTCATCATTACAAGCTTCATTCACTAATTTTGGTTCAATCCTTGAAATCAAACAATACTCCTCTTTTTCTCCAACAATTTTTCTTCTAGTTTGAATACCTTTATTTTTATTTCCTATTATCTGATCTTTAGAATGATTCAACCTTACATACCTAGGAGTTTTAGGATTTTCTTGAACTTCTAATTTGTGAACTTGTTTCTCAACATTTGCACTAGTTTCTTGAGTCACTGGATTCTTTGGAGCAATCTAAATATGAGTTTGATAAATTTCATTTTGATCATCTGATTCATATCCACAAAACTTGGAAGCTCTCTCCTTGCTTTCATCAACCTTGACATTAGCACTTTCAATATTCTTTTTCAATCTCTTGTTAAAGCACTGGTATGCCTTGCTTTGCTTAGAATAACCCAGAAATATTACTTCATCACAACTTGCATCAAACTTGCCTAGATCTTCATCTCTTTTGATATAGCATTTATTACCAAAAAATCTAAAATATTTCATAGTAGGAGCATTACCAAACCACAGTTCATAAGGAGTTTTACCAGTATTGCATTTGATCTACACCTGGTTAAGAGTGTAGATAGGAGTACTCACAGCCTCTCTCCAATAGACATGTGAAACATTTTCTTCCATCATCATGGTTCTAGCAGCCTCTTGAATAGTTTGGTTCTTCCTTTCCACAGCTCCATTCTACTGAGGAGTCCTATGAGTAGATAACTGTCTTTTTATTCCATGCTTTTCACAAAATGCATTAAACTCATCGGAGGTAAAATCTCCACCTTTATCAGATCTCAGACACTTTCTCTTCACACCAATCTCATTCTCCACCCTAGCCTTGAACACCTTGAATCTGTCAAGAGCCTCTGATTTATCTCTCAAGAAAGTGACCCACATCATCTGGGAGTAATCATCAATTAGTAACATAAAGTATCTGTCTCCTTGCAAACTCCTAATGCTAGCAAGACCACACAAATCAGTGTGCACAAGTTCCAACAAGTTCCAACAAGTTTACATGGCACATTCTCCTATGCCATAACCAACTCTAATCAATCTAAGAATTTAAACAACTTTTACCAGTACCACTTAAATGAAATATATTACCCCTAATCTGTGTACCAGATGCAATCTTAGTTTTGGAGCTTTCAAAAATTCTACATTTTCCATCCTTGAATCAGAGATCATACCCTTTGTCAACCAACTATCCAACACTGAGAAGATTATACTTTAAGCCTTCGACATACAAAACATCATTAGTGTTATTATTATCATCAAGAGAGATGGATCCTCTACCATGGATTCTACCAGCTGCATTGTCCCCAAACTTCACAATTCCACCTTCATAACTTTCCATACTTACAAACAAGTACTCTTATCACATGTCATATGATGAGAACATCCACTATCAATCACCCATTCATCCTTGTCTTCAACCTGAGTACCCAAGGCACTTTCCACATTCAAATAGCTAGTAGATTTATTAGGCACTAGATTTTCTTCTTTGATAGCAATGAATACCCATTCATTTCCAGATGTACTTCCTTTATCAAATTCATCATCAACAACTCCTTTATCAGCAGCTTCTTGGACATAGTAGCATTTGTTATGAAACCTAGGTCTATTAGGGTTTGGTTTCGAAACCCTTTCCAGACATCTTGAAGCAAAATGCCCAATTTTAATGTCAGAAAAACATTTGAAAGGAAACTTTCCTTCATACTTACAAGATCCTCTTAGTAATCTTTTGGCAAAAAGGGCTTCAAGTTCTTCAAGCTCTATTTCATCTTCTTCAAGTTCCTTCCTTGCCTTCTCATAACTAGTTAGTCTTCTTGAAGAGCTTTCACCTGGATCAAATCTTTGCTTCTAGGAAATATTGGCCTTAAACACATATTCTAATTTAGAAAGTGAATCACCAAACTCATTTCAAATGCTGAAATCTTGCCAACCAAGTGATCCCTTGTAACAGTTGTCATAGTCCTGATCTCCTCAATAGTAGCAACTCTATGCTTTTATGAAGAAGGTAAGGATCTAAGTACCTTGCCAACAATATCTGATTCTTCCAATTTTCCACTAGCACACCTGATACTACACACAAGTTCATTCACCTTCTGCATGTAGGAAGTGATGTTCTCATCTTCGCACATCCTCAAACTTTTGAATCTACCCTTCAAGCTCTGTAACTTAGCACATTTGACATATGCATCACCTTAATATAGAGTTTCCAACTTATTCTACATTTCATGAGCAGTTTTCAATTCCCAGACATTTGTCATTTCTGTATCAGTTAGGGCACTCAATAATGCTTCTTTAGCCTAAATGTTGTTTCCAACATCTTTGATTTCATCTAGAGTTCAAGGACCTTTCTCCAGAGGCTTATACTTATCCTTAGTTATCAACCAATAAGGATCACCCATACATTGCAAATGACACTCCATCTGATTCTTCCAAAGAGAGTAGTTTGTTCTATCAAATCTCAGACTGTCCTTCTTGTATGTCAACATCTTTGATCTCCTCAAGGGGTTAAGCTTCTTTTAGAGGAACTGGCTCTGATACCAATTGTTGAAATTAGGGCAGACAACTAAGAGGGCGGTAAATCAGTTGTCACAAAGCTTTTATCTTTTTCTACTATTAGTCTTCTTTACCAGTTATTAAAAAATTAATGATATAGCCATGAAAGCGTGAATCAAGAACACATGAGAAGAAACATAACCAACACACATAACACTAGGACTTTTACGTGGAAACCTGGTTAAGGGAAAAACCACGGTGGGGGTTAACACACAAGATTTATTCTCTGTTATAAGAATAGAAAAATGGGAAGGCACTTTCCTTCAGGTACACTGCCCAGAGTTCACTACTCAAAGGAGGCTCACTACCTACAAGAACATTCACAATGTTAACACTAAAAGGTTGAATTATTCATGCAAGATTTAGTTCCATTGAAGCACACAACACCTCTACTCTACCCCCTACTCACTTCCTCGCTACATCCACATCTTTGCTAACAAAAACACATTCCATGACTTCACAACACTTATTTATACATGATGTTGACTTTGGAATGAAAATCAAAGTTAGCCTTACAATCATCTATCTAGAACATTCTCCAAGATAGGCATTACAAGAAATTACAATCACAAGACTTAAAATATTAAATGCGAATCTTTATACTGTTAGCCAAACATAGCTAGGACTCAAATCTTCCTCAATCAACACACCATGCTCCATAGAACTCTTCTTAGATCATCTGCAACATGCACCAAGCATTCAGTTAGCTAAGACTAGAAAGAACAACAACACTCAAGGAGAAATCTTCAACCACCAGCTCAATTCTTAATGTGAACCACCAACATAATATGCACATGATCTAGAGACCACCAAAAGCACAATGAAATCAATAAGAAAAACTACATCACCTCAAATCACCAAAAACACTTGCATCTTCATCTGAGAACTTAAAAACACCAACTATCATGACTGTTATACTAGAAAGATTGCTTGTTGACCTCCAAACCATGAACCACTTGAGTTGAGGATATGCACCAATATCCCAAACATACCTCTAGATCTTAAGACCATAATATCCCAATGCAGAGCAATCCAAACCAAATTCCTACCACTTTGTCACCTTTGAACAACTACAAAACCCGGTTCTACTCAAATGGCCATAACTTCACAAGTACTTCATGTGGACCTCTCAAATTTTAACTAGAGCAACTTCAGGCAATCCTCTACAAACCCTTTAATCTGCAGACTCTGATCATCATCTCACTAGGAATGTGGAACAATCTACTTCACTAAACTACACTGTCTTCATTGTCTCTAATAGAGAGATATGTAACTTACTTGTTTCTTCTAGAGATGCTAATTTTCTCAATATCCTCAACATACAAGTCTTCTAAACAAGTGAAAGAATAAGATACAGTTGACACTAATAACAACAAGGATATGTTAACATCAACAACAACACTAATTAGGCACATATTTACAACAAGATTTACATGGAAAACCCAAGAAGAGGAAAACCACTATGAGAATTAGCTCACAATATAAAGTAATAGCAATACCAATTTATACAATAGGGCTCACTGCCAGAAGGCTCACTACTAGAGGGCCCACTGCCCAAGAGAAAGAAAGGCTCATTGGGCCAAAATAGAAAAGAAGATAGAGAAGATTGTTAAAAGGAGAAAACTATCTCAATGCAACAGATAAGTCTACCACAACACCATCATCACCTCCATAGTCTCATTGAGGAATTGTAGACACCTTCTACTCACTGCATCCAGTAATCTAACACATGAAAGTTGACACTGCATTGCACAAATTCACACTCTATAACTTTGTAATTCACATCTCATACACCACACACTTCTCAATCATTATCCTTCAACAACTTAACACTTATTTATACTATCCTCAACCTTGAAAACATTCTCCAAGGTCATCCAAATGCCTTAATCATTTCAACTTCAAATTAGTCAGCACCAAAACATTCCTATAGTGTAAAGGAATGAAGACGGACCACAACACACTTTAGCTTGGACCTAAATCCACTCATACACGCTGTTCCACATGCTTCCACAATCATCAAAACAACTATGTACTTAGTGTAAGCACCCAAGGTTGGCCAAACTTGTGTTAACACAATAAATGTTTAGGTACACTCTTCGTCAAAGCTAAATACTACTTGTAGACCATACACCAAGCTTGAGCACCATATAGAATATTCCATAGTCATCCTAGGACATCCAAAAATCTAACAAATTTCTCTGCAATAACTTTCACCTATCGAACAAACTTACCCTATTTACCCAACATACTCAAGCATATTTGTTATGTACCATAAGTCAAGAAATCAACTTGTAGAGCATGAAACCACTAACAACTTCAACTAAAGGTATATATGAACCTTATAAACACACTTCCAAAAATGCAAAACCATAAACCACTATGCGGTGAAATGCAGAGCAAAAACCTTTCTCCTAGACACTTCAGCAAAACACAGTTCACACACTAGTGTACTCACCTTCCTCTGCACAATGATCTACAATTCCAAATTCTAAATGAAGCACCTCTAAACACCTCTGAAAAACATATCCAAATTGTATGAGTAGATCTTCAACATAGTAGAAATGTGGAGCAAAATAAGAACACCACTCAGAACATCTTTACAACACACTATTTCCTTTATCATTCAAATTTTCTCAAAAGCACTTGGAAGCCAAGAAATAGAACCATATTGGCAACATGTTCACCTCTTCCTCATTATTAGAGACAACATTAGCTCAATACCAACTACTCACACTCTTTCTCAACTCTTGTTCAAATAGTTGACACCAATGACAACACGAACTTGTTGACATTAATGAAAACACTAACTACACATACTTTCTACTCACTGCATCTAGTAATCTAACACATGAGAGCTCGCACTGCATTGTATAAATTCACACTCTATAACTCTATAATTCACATCTCATACACCACACTCTTCTCACTCACTACCCTTCAATATCTTAACACTTATTTAGACTATCCTCAACCTTGGAAACATTCTCTAAGGTCAGCCAAACACCTTAACCATATAAAATTTAAATTAGGTCAGCACCAAAACATTCCCATAGTGGAAAGGAATGAAGTTAGACCACAACACACCTTAGCTTGGACCTAAATCCACTCTTACATACCACTCCATACTTCCACAACCATTGAAACAACTCTGTAATTACTGTAAATACCCTAGGTTGGCCAAACCTGTCTTAACACAATAAACTTTTAAGTACACACTTCCTCAAAGCCAAATACTACTTAAAGACCATACACCAAGCTTGAACACCATATAGAATATTCCATAATCATCCAAAAACATCCTAAAAGCCAACAAATTCTTCTACAACAACTTTCACCTATCAAACAAACTTACCATGTTTACCCAACATACTCTAACATCTCTATTATGGTACTGTAACTCAATAAATTAACTTGTTGAGCACCAAACCACAAACAAATTCAACTAAATGTATATATGAACCTTACAAACACACTTCTAGAACTGAAAAACTTGAAACCACTCTATGGAGAAATGTGGAGCAAAACGCTTTCTCTCAGACACTTCAGCAAAACACAGTTCACACACTGGTGAACACACCTTCCTCTATACAATGATCCACTATGCCAAATTCTAAATAAAGAACCTCTAAACACCACCAACCAACATATCCAACCTGCATGAGAAGAATGTCAACATAGTAAAAATGCAGAGCAAAATTAGAACACCACTCAAAAAATCTTTAGGACACACTATTTCCTTTATCATTCAATTTTTTTCAAAAGCACTTGGAAGCCAATCAATAGAACCATTCAGCAACATATTTAGCACTTCCTCATTATCAGAGACAACATTAACTCAATACCAACTACTCACACTCTTTCTCAACTCTTGCTCGAATAGTTGACACCAATGACAACACTAACTGCACATACTTGCAAAAGTTTCTTCTACTTGTTTCCTTGTTTCTGACTTGGGATGCTATGCACCACCATGTTTGTTGTTTGGGATAATATTGGAAGGTGTAATAAGTTGTTTTCGGTCCTCTCTACCTTTTGGATAGGACCGCATTCACTGCATTTGTGTTTTGTGCCTAACTTGTTGAGATCATTGTTTGTCTCCTATTCTGGCACACCTAATTGGTGTTTTGTGATATTGTGGAGGATATAAATGGAACAAACAATTAGTTACAAAGTGTGAGAGTGTGAGATGTGTGTGGAATAATGTAGAAAGGAATGTCAGCCATGAAAGATATAGATCAGATGCACCTCAATGCCTCAGTCAACAGAGTGTATTATTGTCATATGTTGTAAATTCAATGTTTCATGTATCCCACTTTGAGATAGCGAGTCTCATTAGGTCCTTGTATCTTTCCCTAAGGTTGTGCACCTTAGCCTACAAGTCCTTTGTATCTTTCGCTAAGGTTGTGCACCTTAGCTTGCAAGTCCTTCAGGGAGTAGTTTGCTTCCTAAGGTAGTGAGCCTTAAAACAAATTGTAAGCTTGTTCATATATATAGTGAGATTTCTCACCGTGGTTTTTCCCTACTTGGGTTTTCCATGTATATTTGGTGTTATCTTGTGCATGTGTGTTCATTGCTTTATCTTTCATTATTTATCATATGTTTAAGGATTGTTGATCTTGTTAGAAGACTAAATTTGCATTGTGCTGAGGGTTGAAGTTTTTGAAGATACTAATTCACCCCTGCCTCTCAGTATCCTTATATGCTCAACAATTGGTATCAGAGCTAGGTTACTAAAAATGAGTTTAACTACTTGAGGAAGGTTTAGGATGACACATGATAGATCTTACAAGGCACCTAAGTTTGATGGAACAAATTACACCTTTTGGAAGCTAAGGATGGAAGGTTATCTATCCTCTCTAGGGTTTGGTGTTTGGCAATTTGTCAAGGAGGTTACACTTCTCATGCTACTACTCCTATAGATCCAATTGAGATTAGGTTGTATGAAAACAATGCCAAGGCCAAAAATGCTATCATGACTAGGTTAGCTGATTCAAAACTTCTTAAGATAATAACTTGTAGTTTTACTATGGTTTTTTAGGAAAAACATAGCAACATTAATGAAGGAGATAATAAAGTAAAGCAAGCCAAGATGTAAATCTTCAAGAGAAAATTTGAGACCCTAAGGATAGAAAAGGATGAAGACATTGCTAGTTATATGCTTTGGGTGGATGAAATAGTTAATGGCATCAAAGGTCTTGGTGGAGAAGTGAAAAAAGAGGAGATTATGAATAAGGTTCGAAGATCTCTCCCTAAATCTTACAGTCATAAGGTATCTTCTATTGAGGACTCTAAGTATATGGATAAATATTCAGTAGATCAATTATTTGGTGCTCTCATAGCCTTTGAAATGAGAGAGTTTGACAAAGATTCTCCAAAGAAGGAAGCAACATTCAAAGTCAGTAAGAAGATAGAAAATGAAAGAACTAATCAAGATGGTGACCATGATGAGGTAGAGGTGAACTTTGTGAGAAGATTGAAGAAGGGTACTGCCAAATACAGAGGTAAGTTACCTTTCAAGTGATTCAATTGTGGGAGAATTGGTCATTTTGCCTCTACATGTCCTTTTAAAGGATCAGAGGATAGCAACAAAAGAGAGAAATTTAAAATAACTCTTTATTCCATGGAGAACAACTATTCTTTAGAAGATGAGGATCACATGATGATTCAAATGATGAAACACTTTTGATAGTTTTGAAAGTTGGTGACAAAAAGAGTGATATTGGAAAATGTAAGAAGTCTAGTACCTTGTAGGCTAACAAAATAATGAAAAGTCTATGGTTGTGTGGACTTCTTTTCATGAAAGATAAGAAGAAAATTCTTGGGTTATTAACAATTGTTGCTCTAACCACATGATTGGTGACAAGGGGAAGTTCATTAGCCTTAAGAAGTGGTATGGTGGAGCTGCCAGCTTTGGTGGTGATGAGTCAACACAAATTTATGGAAAGGGTGCTATAACCATTGATGGAAAGAACAAGACTAAGGATATTCTCTATGTCAAAGGAATGAAGCACAATCTCTTTAGTGTTAGTTAGATGTCCAGTAAAGGATACAATCTTACATTTAATGCCAAAGTTTGTGAGATCGGGAAGGAAGGATCCAGAAGATTAGTTGTAGAAGGTACTAGGACATATGGAAATGTCTATCATCTAAAGGAGGCAAATGGAAGAACCTGTTTATTGGGTCAATCTACTAAGTGTTTTCTATGGCACAAGTGGATGGGACACATAAAATTTAACAATATGGTGAAGATCAACTCTACACTTGTGGTGAGAGATATGCATAAGATAAACAAGCCTACAAATGCATTATGTAAGGAGTATCAAATGGTAAAGCAAAAAAGAACAAATTTCAAAAGAAAGGAGTTCTCTTCTATAGTGTCATTATAGTTGATTCACACCAACCTATCTAGACCTACAAGGACAAAGAGTCAACAAGGTAAAAGGTACTTCATGTTTCTTATTATTGATTACTATCAAATGACTTGGGTTACATTTTTAAGAGAAAAATCAAAAGCCTTTGATATGTTTAAGATTTTAAAAGAAAAAGTTGAGAATGAAATGAATGCTAAGATCAAATGCTTAAGATCTGATTAAGGAGGTGAATTTACTTCAAATGAATTTGAGAAGGTTTATGAAGATCATGGTATTAGGAGACAATTGTCTGTTCTGAGGACCCCTCAGCAGAATGAGATAGTGGAGAGGAAGAATAGGACTATGTAAGAGATGGCTAGGGAAATTTTGAAAGATGTAGATCTTCCTGATATGTATTGGGTGGAAGTAGTTCACACTATTGTCTACCAGCTTAGCAGAGTACAATTGAGGGTCAATAGCACTAAGACCCCTTATGATCTACGGTATGAAAGAACTCCCACTATCATATACTTCATGAACTTTGACAGCAAATGCTACATCATGAGAGATGAAGAAGACCTTGGAAAGTTTGATTCAAGGTGTGATGAATGGATCTTTATTGGTTACTCAACTAGAAGCAAGGCCTATAGATGCTACAACAAGAGATTGGGAAAGATGATTGAAAGCACAAATGTTAAGGTAGATGAAGATTTGCATTAGATCTCACAAGAACTAGAGGTTTTCAGATCTGATATACCTCCCTACATCAAAGAAGGAGAAGAAGAAGAGGAGAAAGAAGAGAAGGAACAATTATGAGAAAAGACCCCTAAGACTCTAGAAAAGTATGTTTAGAGGAACCATTCAATAGATCAGATCATTGGGGATAGGAATGAAGGTGTGCAGACCAGGCGAGGGCTTGTAAAAGTAAGTGAGCAAGTGAATTTGTGCTTAATGTCAAAGGTGGAGCCCAAAACCTTCTCTAATGCTAGAAAAGATGAAGAATGGTTGAATGTAATGGAAGAAGAATTGAATTAGATACAAAAGAATTAGACATGGGAATTGGTTCCCAGACTAGCTAATAAGAATGTTATAGGAACAAAGTGGGTGTTCCAAAACAAGTTGAATGAGGATGGTAAAGTTGTGAGGACAAAGCAAGATTGGTGTGTAAGGGTTATTCACAAGTTGAAGGTATTGATTTTGAGGAGACCTTTTCTCTGGCAGCCAGAATGGAGGCAATCAGGATGTTTCTTACCTTTGATGCTCACAAGAATTTCAAGGTCTATCAGATGGATGTCAAGTCAGCCTTCTTGAATGGTGATTTAGAGGAAGACATCTACATTGAGAAACCTGATGGTTTCCAACTATCAGAAGATCTAGACATGGTGTGCAAACTCAAGAAAGATTTGTATGGACTCAAGCATGCTCTTAGAGAGCTTGGTATGATTGGTTGGATAGGTACTTACTTTAGCAAGGTTTCAAGAAAGGTACTGTAGATAGTAATGTTTACATTATGGTATAGGAAGACAAGATTTTGATAGTTGTTGTATATGGTGATGACATTGTCTTTGGTGGAGATGATGATATGTGTAAGAGGTTTGTCAAAGAGATGTAGAAAGAGTTTAAGATGTCTATGATTGGTGAGTTGTCTTCCTTCCTTGGGCTCAAAATTGTTACACTAGATGATGGTATCCTTATTTCTTAGGCTAAGTATGTCAAAGAGATGCTGAAGAAATTTGGAATGGAGGATTCCAAACTAGTAAGTACTCATATGGGTAATGGTTGTCACTTGAGAAAGCCTGATGAGTAAGGAGTAAGGTTGAAACTCTGATGAACTCCAGCAAGAGTAAAACTAAAACTATGAACTTTGATAAACTGTAGAAAAAATGTCTGTCACTTAGTCTGATTAAACTTCTGGTCTTAGACTCATCAATGACAACACTTGAACACTTTCCTTTGGCACCAATGACAATAATTCAACAATCTTCCCCTTTTTCATTGATGGAAACCAATGGATAATCTATCTTTTATTTCTTCCCTAACTCTTCTGCATGTGATCCCCTGTCCAATCTCTTTTACATAACATTAAACAACATATTATTCCTCGGCAGTGGAAAATGTGACTAAATCTTTGAGAGGAACCTCCTGCAACAATATAACGAAAAAACACAAAATAACAGAAATAGCATAACACAAAAAGAATTTATTGATTGCATGCGACTTCGAGGGGCAACCTCCTTTGAGCAAACTCAATACAATAAACTCGTGGATGCCTTCATTGGCCTCAACATGTACTTACATAGTAAGTCTAATCTAAACAACTATTACTCCCCATGAATGTGGGATAATACAATATACTCACGGGATGACTTACAAAGCATATGCATCCAACAACAATATACTAATAAAGTAAAGAGATGGGTTAAACATAGGTTCTTAACATCCCCTCCCTCTTAGAAAACTTTTGTCCTCAATAATTAACATGTGGAAATTGTTGTTGAATCTGAAGGAGTGGTTCCCATGTAGCATCCTGTGGTTGCATTCCATGCCATCGAATTAATACCTTTGTGATGGATTGAGACCAAAGCTAACGAGTACTCCTATTGAGGATTGCCTTTAGCAACAAAATGATGGATCCTTCATTATCTAGTGGATCCTTCATTATCTAGTGCCGGTAAAATAGTTTGTGCTCTAATGTTGGTGACAAGAACTTTCTTTAGACAAGAGACATGAAATACTGGACGAACATAGGAAGGAGGAAGCTCTAATTTATAAGCAAATGACCCAATCTTTTGAAGAACCTTATATGGCCCATAGGACTTTAGAGCCATCTTTTGACACCCTTTGAGTTTTAGGAAGGATTTCTTATATGGTTGTAGATGAAGAAAAAACATATCACCTACTTGAAAAGTGCACTCAGAACGGTGTTGATTAGCTTGTTGTTTCATTCAATTTCTTGCCATATGAAGATTGTCCTACAAAATACAAAGAATCTAATCTTAGGTTCAGAGAACCATGTCAACTACCTATATTGGTGAATTGCTAGGGGTGTATGGAAGGAGCACTGGTAGTGCCTAACCATAGACTGCTTCATATGGAGTTATTTTAGATGCAGTGTGGTAGGAGGTATTGTACCACCATTCAGTGAGAGGGAGCAACTTTGCCCACTGATGTTGTTGTTCTGAGGTGAAACAATGAAGATAAGTTTCTAAACATTTGTTGATAACTTTAGTCTGACCATCTACTTGTCGGTGATACCTGGAACTCATCTTCAGTTTGGTGCTAGTGCGGCAAATAGTTATGTCCAAAAATGACTGGTGAAAGTGGCATCACGATCTGAGACAATGAAAGAAGGGATTCCATGAAGACAAAAGATCTGGTGCATGAAAATCTATGCAACAGAGGAGGGAGTATAGGAATCACTGAGGGCACAAAAATGACTATATTTGGAGATGTGATCAACCACAACCAAGATCACTATCTTCCCTCTAGATTTAGGGAGCCCTTCAATAAAATCCATAGAAATATTTGTCCAAATCCATGTAGGGATGGGCAAGGGTTCCATTAATCTAGGAAGGAGTGTCGTTTCACCCTTGTGGAACTGGCAGGGATAACATTCAGCCACCATCTGTTGAATTGCCCTTTTCATTCCCTTCCAAAAGAAGTTACACCATGCCTGTTCATAAGTTTTGAGGAACCCAGATTGCCCTGCTGATGGAGATACATGGAGTTCATAGAAGATAGCCCGTTGAAGATTTGGATTCTAAGGAAGCACCAGACGACCCTTATATCTTAGAGAAGTACCATCCCAAGAGTAATATGGTATAGCAGAAGGGTTATTGGCCAACTGTTGGATGATTTGAGATAATGAAGAGTCAATGACGTAGCCCTACTAGACAGATTCCAACCAATTTGGAACAAGCATAGAAATAGCTAAAAGAGAAGCTTGGTCATCCAATGTATGAGAAAGAGCATCCGCCACAATATTGTCCTTACCCTTCTTGTAAGTGATCTCATAGTCATTACCCATGAGTTTGCTAACCCATTTTTGTTGTGCTGGGGAGGAGACCCATTGTTCCCAAAAAAATTTCAAATTCTGGTGATCAGTCTTGATGCATAAATGATTCCCTAATAGGTATGGCCACCACTTGTGTACTGCATGCAAAATAGCCATCCTTTCCTTCTCATATGTAGAGAGTACTAAATTCTTACTTGAAAGGGCTTTGTTGTTGAACGCAATGGGATGTTCATCTTGAAGGAGAACAACACCGAGTGCATTGCCGCAAGCATCACTCTCAATAGTGAAGGTCTTGGAAAAATTTAGCATAGCTAGAATAGGTGTAGTACACATAGCTTATTTCAATTTTTCAAATGCACATGCAGCAGCATGTGTACATGTAAAAGCATACTTTTTCAACAGAGTTGTTAACAAAGCTACAATCTTCTCCTAATCCATGACAAACTTGTGGTAGTAGCCAGTTAGTCCCAAAAAACCATGGAGGCTCTTGAGTGTCTAAGCATGCGGCTAATTTTTCTTGCCATCTATTTTGGCAAGATCCACTCGAAGCCCTTAGGCTGAAATAATATGCCTGAGATACTCCACTTCCTCCTGCCCAAAAACACATTTAGATTGTTTTGCACAAAGATGATGATCAAAGAGAAGTTACAGTACAAGATCTAGATGCTAGAGATGCTCAGCCCATGTTTTACTATAGATGAGGATATCATCAAAGAAGACCATAATGAATTTCTCCAAGTAGGGATGAAATATTTTGTTTGATCAATGCCTGGAATGTGGAAGGAGCATTAGTGACGTAAAAGGGCATGACCAAAAATTCATAGTGGCCAGCATGCATGTGGAAAGTCATTTTATGGATATCATCCTCATGAACCTAAATTTGGTGATACCTAGAATGAAGATCCAACTTGGAGAAAAAATGAGCACCATGAAGCTCATCAAGAAGCTCATCAACAATAGGAATCAAAAACTTATCTTTGATTGTGATGTGATTAAGTGCTCGAAAGTCAATACAAAGGCACCATGACCCATCTTTTTTCTAAATAAGAAGAACTAGAGAAGAAAAGGAACTGGTATTAGGGCGAATAATACCTTGCTTCAGTAAGTCCTAAACGAGCATCTCAATCTCTATCTTTTGGTGAAATTGGTAGTGGTAGGGCCTGATGTTGGGAGGAATGCTTCCACGAAGGAGCTGAATACGATGGTCCTCTAGTGGAGACTGCTGATGGTTGCATTTGAATGGAATGGGGCTAAGTGATGACACCATGTGAATTCTTCTTAAGGAGATTTTTCATGTGATGTGAACTGATGATGTTGAGAGACCCTAGTTGTAAGCCTTTCAATGTATGTTTTTGCCCATTGTCATAAAACTGCATCCAAAGTTTAGCAAAATCCCATAAGATGGATCCATGTGTACGTAACCATTGAGCACTCAAAACCACATCACATCCACCTAAGGGCAAGGCAAACATGTCAAAGTGCAAGTTTTAATATCCAATAGAGATACGCACATTATGACACATCCCTTTGCAAGATTATGTGCCCCCATTAGCAATCATGACTTCAAAGCTGGAGCAAGGATAGACAAAACAATCATCTTGTTTGGCGATTCGAGGGTCAATGAACTTATGAGTGCTACCAGAATCAATGAGTATTATCAGAGGGAGCTTCTTGAAGTAACCCTTGACCCACATGATTTGTGGGGTGGTGACTCCTACTAAAGCGTGGAGAGAGATCTCTGGGTGGTCTTCCTAAGGAGGGTCAACATGCGGCTGCTGAATGTTGACCTGATCATCTACTGTATCCTGAGCATCTTCATAAACTTTAGTTGTAGGTCAAGAATCCACATCTAAGAGATAGAGCTTTTACTCGACACATCTATGTCCCTAACTGAATTTCTCATCAAAATTATAACAAATCCCCTTTTCTCTATGTGCCCTCATCTCCGCTTCAGACAAATGCTTGATAGGAGTTCTTCTAGGAGCTAGCGTGATTGGAGGTCTTTGGGAAACCATATTTCTAAATGGAACTTGTTGTGATGTTCACAACACGCCCCATTATGCTCCTTAGCAAAATGGGGACCCCTGCTGATGTTTTGCTTTTTGCTTCTGCTTGTTTTTTTTTTTTTTTTCTGCTTCCTGGCGGTCTGGTAAAAATGAAGGTCAGGTGCATCATCATCATCATGAGGTTAGTTTGTCAAAGTTCATATTTTGTTTCTGTGACCTCATATTTTAAAAGAGCTTGAAATTTCATGCAGGTTTGCCTTTTACTTCACTTGAAAATTCGTCCATATGTGGAAGTTATGCACGGTCAAAGTCTTGGTCAAACCTGATATTCGCAGGAGAATCATCATATTTTTATATCCTAAGTCATGTTGACAGGATCATCATGATCTTCGCATTATGCAGCATCATGATATCTTTTAGGAAGGTCATATTATAAACTCAGTTTTGCTGAAGAGCATCATCATCATCATATTTGAACGCACCCCCCCGACAATATCCTGAGGTTCGAATATCATGATGACACCACACTTTAAGTCAAGGTAAGTTACCCCGTCGAGCGGTCTTTGTATCGCGAACATCATCATGATATCCTTGCATCGCCTGATCTTAAAATATCATGCTGATGGTATAGGATCACCCTGACTTAACAAATTCACCTTCGGCATATTTGCATGCGCATGCTATAAACCTATCGCAAGGTCATCATCATGATATTTGCTGAACTTCACAAAGATGATGATGACGACTCCATATCATCTTGATCTTTCACAGGACATTCGCTGAAATTCACTAAGTAATGAAGACATCATCATGATATATTCGAAGGAGGATCATCATCTTCATATCCTCCTGATCTTCTTTAGCGAAGTATCATGACGATCACCCTATCTATTAAGAAGAAGCTGATATTACATTTCTCAATAGCATCATCATATTTTGTAATATCACCCTAGCGCAAATATCATGATGACCAGCTCATCCTTGTGCTCCGAAAGCGAAATATGATGATGACGTCATCATCATATTTTTTATCCTGTCCTATTGTCAAGATCATCATGATCTTGTTTGTTCGCCTGATATTTCGCTAAGTCCTCCTGCCGATGAAATACAACCTTTTGCAAGTATCCTGATGATCCTCATCATGATCATATTTTCCCTTCGGCAGGATATTTCTCAAACATGATCCGGTTGGCGAAATATCATGATGACGTCATGTTTTAAATTTAACGAAGGCTCCGGATATCATGATGACGTCATCCCGATCTTATAACGAAAAAGTAAATATCCTGATCATCATCATCATCATTTTTTCTTTCAACAGGATATTTTCCAAAACCTGATCTGGTTCGCGAAATATGATGATGATGTCTTATTCTATGTTCGACAAAAGCAAATATGATGATGATCTTCATCATGCTGATTTTCTTTCGAGAGGGTTACCTTGGCCGCGAAAGGGTCATATTCACTTCATCATCCTGATCATGCTCCTTATGTGACCCGATATCACAAATATCCCCCTGATCTTAACCGAACATGATGATGACGTCATCCTTAGCATTTCAATAAAGCCCGAATATCATGATGACGTCACCATCATCTTCCTTTCCTCGGCAGCATGATTATATTCATATCCTCCTTTTCTTCTTCAACATGATGATGATGATGATGTTGTTCGTTTCTCCATATGCAGAAGTCAAATATCATGATGACATTCATCTGAACCTTCAGGAGGGAGAGCATCATATTTTCTGAATATTATCATGATGATGAGGTATATCGACTAACCTGTTTTTTGACGCACCGACAGCGAATATCATGCCGATGGGCGGGAAATGAGGCGGTGGACATTTTAAAGCATTTTTTTTGGCGCCTCTGGCATTTTTCGGTCAGCAATGGTTGACCTGATCTATTTTGAGCAGTCTGAACACGTTTTGACGCGTTTTTGAGCGATTTTCTGATCCGATTTTCTCCATTTTTGTGCTGTCACCTGTATTTAAACGCTTATTTTAATTTTCATGCTATTTTTTGTGATAAATGTGATACTTATTGCTTGTCTTGTCTTGCAGGCTTGCAGTTGAGGAGGCAGCTGGAAAGTCAATATAGCGACCTCATGGAGGCAGAAGATTTGATCTCAGGAGCAAGAAGATAAAGATGAAATGCAAAAAGTCAAAGCCATTCAAGTGAAGAGGAAGGTCGCAGCTGGAGGTATTATCACAAAAGACAAATAGAAGTTATTGCCTAGCTGTTGGAACTTCTCAGAAGGGGCAATATTTCGCCCAGATTTGACCACTGCTCTGAGATATTTTTGAGAACTGGTTCATCTGCATTTATTGCTGTAACTAGGGGTTTGAACCAGGGGTTCAGTTAGGTTTTTTGCTATAGTGAGGACAATCATAATGTTATATATTGTGCCTCTCTACACTGTAATACTTTACAACAGGGGCTATACAACAGGGATTTTAGGAAAACAACAGGGGCTATACAACAGGGATTTTAGGAAAACAACAGGGGCTACACAACAGAGATTCTAGGAAAACATAGCAAGATAGCTTAGCATAGTTTAGAGTAGAAGGAGGAGGTCGCCTGTTTGTCTGCAGTAAGGTGCGCGTGGAATGTCTGGCTACCTTACTGTATCTGTAAAGCTTGTAAGTTCTCTGTAGTATGATCAATGAAACTAAGAGTCATTCTTACATTGTAAATCATGTATGGCTATTCGTTTCTAATACAATAGAATCTGGAGTTCTGCATCTATCTTCTGAGTGTTCTCCTGCTCTTCTTTGTGTTTTGAAATATCTTCTTTGAGAGCTTGCAATTTTAAATGTATGTTTGTGAAAATGCTCAGAACTTACATTTAGGGTTTTTACTGTGGATTTGATCAAACTACTGTGGTATTTACATAGTGCATACCAGAAACACTTAGATCCTTCTGTAGATTAAGTGAGGTATAGAGTAGATCTTTCTAACTTTTCCCAACCCATCTGAAATATCTAGCTAAAAACGTAGAAATCCAAAGGAAATTGCCTCAAATTTGAAGAAGCATGCATAACAGAGCTATAAGTAGACAGTTTTCATAAACAGATAAAGAAGAAAGCTGCAAAAATCTAAGAAAACCCTCTAAAACTTGCAGCCCAGTATCACTTGTATGCAAATGAGCAGAATACTTGTTGAAATCTATGACCTCTTTGCATATTCTTAGTCCAGTAAACCACAAAACAAACCTAAACTACGTAAGGCCCCTTGAACATTACAGCTTCACATTGACCAACTGAACTTGACCAACCGAATCATTGTAGACTTGGGATTAGTTGAATCACCAAATGATTCCTTCTTGTCTTTCAAGTATAGTTTCAGTTCATTTTATGTGAATTTTAACTTATTGTTATGATTGCATCAAAACAGTCATCAACAGAACTAAAGTGGATTTGGAGTGCTGTTGAGCTGTGATCTTGTCCTGTGCCAACTTAGCCAACCCTAGGGCTTCCATCATTATACTAGGATGGAACATTTTAACCTCGGATTGGATTGCATCCTTTAGACCACTGACAAAACAACTCCTAAAAAATTTATCAGATAATCCCTCTATGTGATTGGCTAGTTTCTCAAATTCAGTCTGATATTCTCTCACAGTGCCAGTTTGGCAAAGTTTAGTGAGTGCTCCTGTGAAGTCATCAAAAGCACTATGGCTAAATTGTTGCAAAATGAGTTTGCAAAAATCTGTCCATTTTGGCTCTTCATGAGCCTTGATGTACCAATGGAAGCATTGAAGGGCTTCATGTTCCAAATGAAAGGATGCAAGTGAGGCTTTGTTGACATCAAAAGTATTATACAGACTAAAATATTGTTTAGCCCAGTATGTCCATCTAGTCAGATCATCACCATTGAAGCAAGGAAAATCAAGCTTTGGCCCATGAAAATTGCTGGAAGAAGAGAACCCAATGTCTGCAGAAGACTCTGGCTACTGTTTATTGTTCATGGCTCAATGCTAAAGATTGGGGCCAAGAATTGTTTCATCTAGATCTTGGAGTTTGGTCTTGAGGGATTCAAGTTCATCCTCCATGTTTTTGGATCTTGCGCGGGTGACGGCCATAACCAAGAGGTTTTTTTTTATGGGAATGGGTAGAAAAACAAAAATAAAAACTTTTTTAGTAAAGGAAAATTTTGATTTGGGAAAAACTCAGATGGGTAATTGGGGTTCGACTAGGGTTTGGACACTTTCTAAGGGACAGGGAAGTAGAAAATGGGGATTTTAGAAGTGGGGTGAAAGAATGGGAAAATTTGTCCAAGAGGGACAAAGGAACAAAAATAAGAAATGAATACTATGGCAAAATTTGAAGGCACTTGGGTGAGAATCGTAGAAGGTATGGAAAACCCTAAAAATAGACAAATGTGGGATTTCTAGCTTTGATAAATGGAATTTGGGATATGGTCCTCAAGGAAGGAAATATGCAGAATGGAATTTTAGGGGTTCTAGTGAATTTTTAGACGAAATAGAGCGAAAGCAAGGAAGATATGGTGAAAAAATAGAATTTTTTTTCTGGAAATGATCAGCAACATGATCTACAATAGCGCTGGATAGATTCAATTGGTGATTTTTTAGCTATAATAGATATGAACACCAGGTAAGTTCAACTTCCTAAAGGTTTAGGGGATTCACTTGGATACCAATGTTGTCTAATGGCTTGTGTATTGGGGCAGTACCCCTGACTCCATGGCTCAGGTAAAATTGATAACTGCTTTGCCACAAATGACAACTCTTGGTTTACCTCACGGATGGGAACTAGTCAATCAAGTAGGGGCCATTGCCCTTTTCACTGGTAAGTCCTCTTAATGGGCCAGCTACTTTGGGGTTCCTATGGTACTCCTCACAATGAGTTTTAGGTCTATGCCTAGGCACTTCCCACAATTAAGCGGATAGGGATTATTCCCTGATCTAAACCTGCAATTAAAATGAACAATATAGATGCAAAGAAAAAAGAATTACTACAATAATCACAGTGCCTAGATGCCACTACGAAAAAAAAAATTGGCATTCCACCCAGCGAGCCCAAGAAAGCGCTCTAATACTAGATGAGAGGAACCTTCTACAACAATATAATGAAAATGCAAGAAATAATAGAAATAGCAAAACACATAACGAATTTATTGATCGCAAGCCACTTCAAGGGGGCAACCTCCTTTGAGCAAGCTCAATACACTAAACTCATGGATGCCTTCATTGGCCTCAACATGTACTTATATAATAAGTCTAATCCAAACAACTATTACTCCCCATGAATGTGGGATAATACAATATACTCAGGGGATGACTTACAAAGCATATGCGTCCAACAACAATATCCTAATAAAGTAAAGAGAAGGGTTAAGCACGGGTTCTTAACAATCTTTCTTCTTGTTGAGCCATGATACCAACCTATCACCTAGAAAGAAAGCTCCACCACTCATGCTTCTCCCATCATCTATACTTCCTGCCCAATCAACATCTATATATGTTGTCAAAGTCTTAAGTCATAAAATGTCCCCTAGGACTTTTACCTCCTAAGTTTAGATCCTAGGTCCCCTTAGATTAATCATGCATGTGTAAAACTTATCCTGGAGAAAATTCCCTTGAAACCCATGTCAAATGGGATTTTACGGGCTACTCTAATGCTTAATCATGACAAAAAATAGGCCCCTAGACTTGGGTGCCCATGCCCTAGTCCAGACCTATTTTGTTGGGACCTAAATTTAAATTGTCATTAAAGTGACTGCTAAAAAGTTGCCCTTCGTCAGCCTTGTAAATTTAATTAATGAATATTTAGTGGGAATGCATGTATAAACATGTTTAAAAATTCATTTTACTCCTAGTTGATTAGGGGAAACTTATGATCATCAAGCAAAGAGCATTCAAAGCATTCATTATGTTGTAAAGCAATATTGTGTTGTGTTTGTATGTGTTTGCTATAGATTTGGCTCCATCAACTCATTTCCTCATGATCTAAAGGCATTTCATATTCATGAGAGTTTACACCTGCTAAGGTGATATCTATTTTGTGCTTGAATCAATCAATCTTATCATTTTCTTTTACCTCTATCCACCAAAGACATGCACTCTATCTAACAATGATGTTGGAAGGCTTGAATGCCATTCTAGGGCTTGATCAAGGTAAGGTCCTAAACACCACAACCCCCAACCCCTCTCTTGTGATTGTAGGTTATAGGTGCAGATTCTTGCAAAGAGGAGTTGTAGGAGGTCAGAGCAGAGGATAAAGATTTGGGATTTCATGCTTCTTACTATCTTCATTGTGTCTTGTGTGAATTCAATTTGTCTTCTAGTTCTTACCTGAGACTGGGGGCTAGAAATAGTTCCTCAATCTTTGTGTATGCCTTAGCTTCATGTGCTTGGCACATTTGATGTGTTTTCAATTGTACTTTAATGCATATATGGGTCATAAGATCATACATACATTAAAGTGGGGGATAAATGTTATGTCATAAAATGTCCCCTAGAACTTTTACCTCCTAAGTTTAGCTCCTATGTACCCTTAGATTAATCGTGCATGTGTAAAACATATCTCAAAGAAAATTCTATTGAAACCCATGTCAATTTGGCCTTAAGGGGCCACTTAATACTTAATCATGACCAAAAATAGGCCCCTGGACTTGGGTGCCCACACCCTAGTCTAGACCTTTTTTTGTCAAAACCCAAATTTAAATTATCAGCAAAGTGACCGTTAAAAGGTTTCCCTTTGTCATCCTTGTCAATTTAATTTATGAATCTTTAGTGAGAATGTATATATAAACATGTTTAGGACTTAATTTTACTCCTAGTTGATTAAGGTGAACTTATGATCATCAAGCAAGGAGCGTTCAAGGCATTCATTATGTTGCAAAGCAGTATTGTGTTGTGTTTGTTACAGATTTGGCTCCACCAACTCATTTCCTCATGATGTGAAGGCATTTCATCTCCATGAGGGTCTACACCTACTAAGGTGATATCTATTTTGTGTTTCAATTAATCAATCTTATCATTTCATTTTGCCTCTATCCACCAAGGACACACACTCTATCTAACAATAGTGTTAGAAGGATTTAATGCCATTTCAGGGCTTGACTGAGGCAAGCTCCTAAACACCACAACCCCCAACCCCTCTCTTGTGATTGTAAGTTACAGGTGCAGAATCTTGTAGAGAGGAGTTGTAGGAGGTTTGAGCAGAGGATAAAGATTTGGGATTTGAAGAAAACAATGAAGAATATTCCTTTTTATACAAGGTCACCTACTCCTGTGTCCTCCAATTTGGCTTTTTCAGAAACTCTTGAGTAAGTTGCAGTCTTCATCATTTGATAGCTCGAGATCCATAGAAAAATGTGCCTATTGGATTAGGGTATCCTCCCTAGTGTCCCTGAATTTTCCACTTTCCATAATTTGAATCTTGGTATGTTTCTAATCTGCATTTAGTGCCTTCGTATGCAAGTATTTGTTGTGTTTCATCTGTTTGTTTGCAATTTCATATAATTAAGGTTTAAGGCTTAATTAGACTATGGTTTTAAAAACTAATCAACAACTTCCAAATTTCCTTATCATTCCAAGTGATACCAAACCCGTAGCTAATTCCTCTTGTAAAAGTTGTGACTTGATTTAGTTTAATGTCCTTGAATGTTATATGTTAAAGGAGGATTTAATCACACTGTCAACCATTATCATCATTCCCTCTTTTCCTACGTAACATTTTCATGAACCTATTTTTTTTCTAAACTTGCATCTTTCTGATTGTTGCAATCATATTTTCAATCATTCATATCATTTTCATCATCATACATTCAAAAATCTTGCATAAAAATAGAAAAATTTGAAAAAATCAATATTCTTAGCTTGCATTTAGACATAATTTGCATTCTCTTCCTTACATAAAATTGGAAAAATAATAATTTTCTAATATTTAGATCAGATCTGAGATAAATTAGAGAATTTCATCTTTTTATCATCATTTACCTTGCATTTGCATCTCTCATTTTCTAGAGTTTTGCTTGAAATTTTGCATTTTTCATATAACTTAGTAATTTCAAAAGCTAGGGTTTGTAATTAAAATGGTGTTTCATATTTTGTTACTCATTTAACACTCTTTCACATCTTATCTTTTACTCTAGTGTGGCTGAATTATGTATCTTTGCATTTACATTTGCATTATTAGTACATTTAGATTGAAAAAAGTAAAAAATTTGAGCATTTTAGGTGCATAAACAAGCATAGTTTTGCATTGTTTGATTAATATTTCTCATTGCAAATATTGCATTCATCTCCAAGCATACATTCATTGGTCATTTGAAATTTTTTCTTCATAGTATTGTGTGAAAATTGGCATTACATAGTGTGTATTTTAACATTACTGTTTACACACCTTATTCACACTTCATTGATCAAAACCTTTACAAATACTTACTTTGCCTTGTTGTGTGATACTTTTTCCTCTATCCACTTTGTTTGTTGCAAACTCCATGTGTCTTTTATAACTTTTTTTCCTCAAACAAGTGCTCGGTGTGAAATAGTCTCACATGTATGGTTTCTCATCATAATAACAATGATAGGGTTGCTCCTCGCCTTTGTAAGAAAAGGAAGACCCCTAAACTAGAAATAACATTTACACCATGAGATAGAATAGTTGGAGACATTAAAATTCCCCTTTACATTATTGTTAAGATAATGGGAACTCTTGTAATAAGAGCCCTTGTTGATCCAAATTGCTTGACTAACATTGCTATGGAAGAGTTCCTTTACTCACATAAATTGATAGAAGAAACTTATGAGCCTACAGACATGATGATAAAACACACATAATGGAGCTTTCCTCCCAGTTATAGGGAAGATTACTTTAATGATCTAGTTACTTAACAAAGGTTTAGAACAATCATTTGATATCATCCCTACATTTGATCTCTTCCATGTAAAACTAGGTCATTCATGGCTCAATGCTATGAAAGCTATCCCTTCAACACTTCACTAATGCTTAAATATTCCTCATCATGGGTCTATACAAATTGTTCACCATAGTCGATGACAACTTATGGGTATGTGAAAGAACATCATCCTTGACTACTTTTGGCCTAAACCTACTGAAGAACCTAAACCACAAATAGATCAAACTCTCTTGGGATATCAACATTACAAAGCACATGTACTATCAAAATTGGTCAGACCCCCTATTCAACAAACAACAAATAAAAAACAACCTACATTACAAGAACCCCCTAGATCAAAAGGTAGGGGACTCTATGCTGAGGTTCCACCTCTATCATCCTTACAAGGATCGGGAGATACCTGTGGAAAACAAATCAATGCACCAGTAAGAGATAATCACATGGATACTTCTTTTGAAATACCATGAACTATGGAAAATCATGATAATACTCTTGACAACATTACTAATAAAACATGAAGGAATAAACAAGCAAAAGAATGAAGGAAGAAAAGACAAGCCTTGAATCCAAATACACCACTACAACAAAAGAACATCTCACCATCTAGCATTCAATAAAAAAAATAAGAGCTTAAGGCCGAAGAGTTAAGGGATGATAACTTTAGTCAGGCAATTGTACCTTATATTCCCCTTTCTTCATGCATTAAAGATTGGGAGGAAGATGACTTGCTTGACGACAACCACTAGATTGGTTGTATATGCAGGTAAGTATTTCTAGACCTGCTGGTCACCTTTGTAGTAGCATATCTTTGCTCACTTATGTGACCTCCTCTTATGTGTTGTGTTCCCCCATGATGTGTTATTTGTTGTTTAGATCTCCTTGGATGACACTTGATACTCTTATAAGGTCAAGGATACTGGGAGACTGCCTCTATTGTGACCATCCTTCTATTTGTTTCATCATTATTCAATCTTACACCTCCACTATTTTATTATTGTGTGTCATGCCTTGAGGGCATAGCATTGTGGAGGGGGTTTTGGGGGCATCCTCCTATGTGGTGTTCCTAAGGAACTTGTTCTCCTCTCTCATTTTTATTATTTACCTTCTTCAGTGATTCTACCTAGTCAGTAGATGATGAAAATAAATAAATATTGATACAGACTGTGCATCCCTTGAATGAGAAGGAACAAATGGACCTAGTCCATATATGAAGATGGGGTTGATATATATATTTGATGGTTGACTAGTAGAATCACTCCATATGATGTATCATCTTATGGCATTTCTTGTGACTAACATTTTACAATCCACTCAATATGCTCTTGTACACTTTGAATGGTATCTCACCTTCTTTCTACACTCAGCTCCAAGGTACCTGCAGTATAGCCCAATGGTTATACTCGTCTCCAAACTTGTGAGTATAGCCTTGGTCCTTGATGTGATTGTCTTCATGCATATCTTTATGATGTGATTTGGTTATTATCTTAGAGTAAGTTTCTCTAACCATCTTGTTGATTATCTTAGGATATCTTATTAATGTGTTTGTGGGAACATTTGGAGATCATAAGCACATGTCACCTTGGGGGTATGGGCTTTGTAAGAGATCTTGTTCCCTTGTGTGTCTTCTCTCTACCTTAATGTGCTTGATATTGACAAGTGGTATCAACCACCTTAAGGTGGGGGCATATATAATGGTATCTGTCTAATAATTTTTGCACTAATGAAGTGTGTTTATAAGGCCTCTCCATGAGATGGGATGTTGTATCTCTTGAGATAGTGCACATCCTTATATTAATTGCAATAAAAAATCCCTCTCCATGAGGCATGATAACATATTTCTTGAGCTAGTGTGTATCCTTTTATACAAAGCCCTCATCAGGAGGAGGGATGGTGTACCTTTTGAGCCAGTGCACATCCTTTTATACAAAGTCCTCATCGGGAAGCAGTGTTGGATCTTGAGCTATCCTCCCTTAATCATGTCTTTGGTAGTTGTTGTGGCATAAGCCCAATCATCAGTTGTGTCTGCAACCTGTTTGAGATGGTCGGACTTAGCAATAAGCTCTTTCCATCACCTGTGTTTGTCATGTTTAAGGCATATACTATGTCTATGGCATGCTATATAGTACTTGTGTATTCTGTGTGTCATCCATTTGTTTTGCCTCATGTGTTGTGTAAAAGGTGTGGCGATGAGTCCTCCCACACTCAGGTCTTATTTGGTGTGTCTTCCCTCATGTGTGGTGTAAAGGGCACGGGGATGAGTCCCCACCATGCTTGGGTTTTCTTTGGTGTGTTTTCCCCTTGGTGTAGTGTAAGGGATGTGGAAATGAGCCCCCCCTACACTTTGGGTTTTGTATGGCATGTTTTTGGTGGTGTAAATGGTGTAGCAATGAGTTCCCTTGCCCCTTAGTTAGAATTTTATTACATATACATGAAAATGTTATATCATTGTATTCATTGTGTTTTGCATGACTGCTCTCATGTCTTCATCATGTATTGAATATTTCTCACTATCTTCTCCATTTTTTGCATGCTTCTTACTATCTTCATCATGTCTTGTGTGACTTCAATGTGTCTTCTAGTGCTTACCTGAGACTAGGGGCTACAAATAGTTCCTCAATCTTTGTGTATGCCTTAGCTTCATGTGTCTGGCATGTTTGATGTGTTTTTTTATTGTACTTTAACACATATATGGATCATAAGATTATCCATACATTAAAGTGGGGGATAAATATTATTTCATAGATTGTACCCCTAGGACTTTTACCTCATAAGTTTAGCTCCTAGGTCCCCTTAGATTAATCATGCATGTGAAAAACTTATCCCAAACTAAATTCCATTGAAACCCATGTCAAATGGGGCTTAAGGGGCCACTCTAATGCTTAATTATGACCAAAAATAGGCCCCTGGACTTGGGTACCCACGCCCTTGTCCAAACCTTTTTTTATCGAGACCCAAATTTAAATTGTTGGTAAAATGACCATTTAAAGGTTCCCTTTGTCGGCCTTGTCAATTTAATTTATGAATGTTTAGTGGGAATGCATATATAAACATATTTAGGACTTCATTTTACTCCTAGTTGATTAAGGCAAACTTATGATCATCAAACAAAGAGCATTCAAGGCATTCATTATGTTGCAAAGTAGTATTATGTTCTATTTGTATTTGTTTGTTGCAGATTTGGCTCCATCAACTCATTTTCTCATGATGTGAAGGAATTTCATCTCCATGAGGGTTTACACCTACTAAGGTGATATCTATTTTGTGTTTCAATCAATCAATCTTATCATTTCCTTTTTCCTCTTTCCACCAAGGACATGTACTCTATCTAACAATGGTGTTGGAAGGCTTAAATGCTATTTTGAGGTTTGACCGAGCCAAGCTCCTAAACACCACAACCCCCAACCCCTCTCCTATGATGGCAAGTTACAGGTGCAGAATCTTGCAGAGAGGAGTTGCAGGAGGTCAGAGCAGAGGATAAAGATTTGGGATCTAAAGAAAATAGTGAAGAATATTCCTTTTCAGACAAGGGCACCCACTCCTATGTCCTCTAGATTGGTTTTTCTAGAAACTCCTTAGCAGATTGCAATCTTCACCATGTGATAGCTCTAGATCAACAAAAAAAGCTACCTATTAGACTAGGGCACCTGCCCCAGTGTCCCTGAAGTGTCTACTTTCTGGAATCCAAATCCTAGTATTATTCTAATCTACATTTAGTGCCTTCTTGTGCAAGCATTTGTTGTGTTTCATTTGTTTGTTTACGATTTCATATAATTAGGGTTTAAGGCTTGATTGGACTAGGGCTTAACAAATTAATCAACTTCCAAATTTCCTTATCATTTCAAGTGACACCAAACCTATAGCTGAGTACTCTTGCAAAAGTTGTGACTTGACTAATTTTAATGTCCTTGAATGTTTTATGTGAAAGGAAGATTTAATCATACTATCAACCATTATCATCCTTCCCTCTTTTCCTACATAACACAAAGTAAAATCATTATTTCTAAGGTACTATTGTGTAGTTGCACAACACACCCCATTTTGACTTGGCAAAACAGGGACCCAACTTTTTGGCTTGTTGTGCGCTTTCTGGCGATCTGGTAAAAGTAAGTCATGCAGATCATCATGCATGGAAGGGCTGGGTAAGTCATCATCATGAGGTTAGTTTGTTAAAGTTCATATTTTATTCCAGTGATCTCATATTTAGAAAGAGCATAAAGTGTCATGCAGGTTTGCCTTTTGCAGCACCCTGATATTCATCAGGATGTGAAAGTTATGAATGGTCAAAGTTCGAGTCAAACCTGATATTCACAGGGGGGAGGATCATATTTCTAAACATCCATCATATTATAGAAGGTCACTCTGATCTAATTTATCACCTGATAAATCATGCGGTCTGAATGTTCGGATGTCAAATTTAGGTGAAAATAGCCTTACCCGTCAGTAGCCTCATGCATTTCGCGAGGATCATATTTTTTAATGTAACCCGATATTTCTTAATATCCTCCTACTATGAAATATCCCCCTAAGCCAATATCTTGATGATGGCATTCAAGTCTAATAAATGAAGAAATAAACATGACAATGACGTAATCATCATTTTACCTCTCGGGGCATATTTCCTAACATGGTCCTACTTGTATAGCATGACGATGATGTCAAGATGCCTTAGCGATACAAAAGGTGAATATCTGGATGATGTCATCCTGATATACCGAGAGAGAAATATAGTTTTGTCCGATCATCATCATCATCACTTTTTGAAATATCACCCGATATCCAAATATCATGCATTTGTGATATCTTGTCCTCTAGATATCACCCCGCTCCCGTTGCCATCATTAACATTTCATGTGTGCAGAGGTGGTAGGTGGTTCCCACGGACCACAAAACCTGATGGAACGGCTGGGGAAATCTTGCGTTTCCGCGCGAATGATCAATGAATGAACTTTAATCCATCAGAGTTGCCCTAAACTTACCCTAGTTGCAAGGTTAAAAGGTGAATTCATCATCATTTCAAACTTACCTTGCTATAAAGATCATTTTTACAGAGCACAAGCTTTCAAACCCTCATCCAGGTGACATTTGTATGAACAGAGCTTGCAGGCAAGAAGAAGCACGTGATCATCAGCAGCATTAAGAGTACGTTTAGAAGTCCACTGGTATAAAGGGGATCTGCATAACCAAGTAGGTAATTGAAATCCTCATCCATTTGTTTCTGCATAGTCAGGTATGGTGATGTTGGTTTAAGGTTATGGTTTATGCATCCCATGATAGAAAATGATGAATAAGTACTGTATGCATGATCTAAAATTGAAATAAATGCTATGTACATGCAAGTGAGTATCCATTGTAAGACCAAGTGTGTTAATTGCAGGAATCTATGGCTGACAAGAGGTTGGCTAAGTGTGAAGCTAAGTTTAGAAGGCCCATGTTCTCGTCTCCCAGGGGGATCTTGTTTAAATATGGAGCCATAACAGATACACACAAGGGAGTACCAATTTAGAAGCCTGGTCCACCAAGCTGAATGATGATAAGAATAGAAGCCCAGTGCTGGATGCAGTGTTCATGTCTGGATTGTGCAATGCGGCTAGTTTTCCATACTCCATGGAGTCTCCAGAGCTGGTGGTTGAGTGTGCATGGAACTACAACCCAGAGACCAGGCAGGTGGTTAAACATGGAAGAGTATATGCAAACCTATCCATGAAAGGTCTTTCAAGGACATTTGGACTGCCATTGGGCAGCAAGGTTAAAAGTGTGGACTTGAAGAAGTCTGAACGAGAGTATGAAAGCAACAAGAAACAGGCCAGGAAGAACATGTACCAATGGAAGGCTAAAAATAGCACATATCCTGTAGCTGCCAAACTTCCCGTGCACATGTTTAAATATGGCTTTGATGATGAATACCAGTACATGATTGCATTACTTAGCAGAGTAATAGGCCAGCCTGATGCTGGTAGTTTTAAAGATTGGATGTATGGTGTAATTATGATGTGCATATATGCAGACATCAAGCTACTATGGGGCTAGCTAATAAGTGATGCTCTACATGAGTAGCTGATGAACTTGGGAGGTTCCAATTGTGCTTTTTATATGACATTATACATTGTATACTCCTGTGCTTATAGAGGCACATTTGAGGCATTGACAACAGTTGGAAAGATCAGAGGAACCACCAATGCTGCATACATCTGGGATCATCATCCTCAATTACAGAGAGTTAACTACCTCTAGGATTATAAATTGGTAAATGATGCTTTTTCTATGCATCTAGTAAGAACCATGGAGGAGGACAGGACAAAGAGATTAAGCATAGAAGCTCAAGAGATAATTTACAGGCATGGAGCCTGGTATATTCAATTTGCTACTTTTTCTTATAGAAGGATTGAGGGTTTTGAAGGGCATCCCCTCATGCTGCCAAGGTATCCCACTGATGCAGTGATACTGATGGAATTCATAAGTTAGAGCTCCACAATGCTAAAAGCATACAAGGATGCACAAAAGCTGCCACCAATTTTGTTTCTAGCCACCATTGGCTGGTATATGTGCCCTGACTTAGAAAAGATTGAGAAGGTGATGGTCAGCTTGAATAAGATGAATTTGCAGCCATTCCCCCTGGCAAGACCATATGATCCTTATGGAAGGATATAGAAAATAACAGGCAAACCTCTGCATATGAAGCACTTAAAGGACTTCTAGGCTGACTATGAAGATGAAGCAGAAGCTAGAAGGAGAAGATACCAAAGGTTGACACTGGGTCAAATCAAAACCTTTGACTGTATTCCTCTTCCTCAGCAGTTAAAGAAAGATGATGGAAGGCTAATTGCAGATGAATATGAGGAGGAGAAAATATACAATGATACCATATCTATGCCTGACCTTACTATACAGGAAGATATATCATTAGATCCTTTCATTGCCATGACCTTACAGCTAACCCAAGCTTGGGTTGATGAACAAATAGAGGCATTGAAGAAGAAAGGTGTTGCCTTTACTATGGACAACAAAAAGAAAGGACAAGATATTCCTAATGAGGAATATGATGATTTCATTAATGAAAAGAGAAAGTCTAAGGGAGACAGGTTGCCTCCACAACAACAACAAAGCAAAAGACACCCCAGGGGCAAGAAAATTGATAGTGAACCCAAAGGGGTGATCATTGAAAAGGCAGTGTTTGCAATTGAACAGAAGGCAGCATCAGGATCAGGATTCGGATGAGGATCAACATCACCTCCATGGACAAGGAAACAAAAGTCCAAGAAAGCTAAGACTGCAGAAGCAAAACTTATAGAGACCCAAGAAGAGGGTCAATCTTCAAGACAAGCAACTGAAGAGGATGTCCTTATAGAAGAAGAGCCTGAAGAAGAAGAGGCCCCTCTACTGTTCAGATGTGTTAATTAATTATCAATTTCCAAGTTTGATTGTCTTGCCACCATAGGCCATCATTACCACTCAAACAAGAATGTGTTAATCATTAAAATAATGTTTTTTACATGTTTAAACTATAGATGCTACAAGGATAACAATCTTTAGAAAAATATATTTGAAATACACCAGATATACCTTTCTTGAGGCAGCATATTTTATGTGCCTATTCAACATATATATGATAAAATGTTTCAAAAATGGACACCTCCTTACAGATATCTCTATGTATATTTCAAATAGAGATGGATTTTTCTTTATTTACTTAAGAATTATTTTATTTTACTTTGGAACTATAGATAATATAGAGAGATTCAATACATTTTTAAGATATATAGAAACCTTTATATATATCCAAAGTTAAATCATCAAAGATGAGGAATTTTTCAAAATAATATAGATACAAATGTTAGGAAATATGAAAGCATAGACAATGCACGTGATCTGTTTTATATAATGCTTCAAAGGATTAGGTAAACAAGATTTGCCTTGATGGAAAGAATAAATAGAAATGCATTGTCTAATTGGTCTTCTCAACATTTTTAGATTTTATATTTTAGATTATAATATAATTTAACTCTCAAACTTAATTTATAGCTATCACTTCAACTCAAAAAGAAAAACTAAGACTACAAATATAGCTATGTTCTTTTTTAAAAAAAAAATATACATATACACATTTATGTATCCGTAATCCAATAAATAAAATGAAGGATATTGTATTGCAATTAATAGGAGAATATAAATCTAATAAACCACCACAGTTATAAAATTCATTTTCATTTGACAAATAAAATGTTGTAGAAAACATTTTGGATATAAGATAACATTGAAAAGATGAATGCATAAATTTAATAAAAGTATATTATCTTTGCCCCACAAAATAAAAGATTAATAAGACCACATTTTGTGTTTGATAAAAAAGATGGTTAAAATAGAAAAATATTTATGAGACCAAATTTTGTGTATGATTAACAAAATTGGTTAAATAAAGAAATACAATATAAATGCACTCAATCCTTTATAATCATGAAAAAGACTCTACAAATCTTACAAACTTTAGCCTTTTCAAACTTTAAAATACATACACCTTTATAAAATATTTTAATAATCCTTGTTCTCCTCTTTTATGTTGAAGGATATATGTTTGGAGATAGTTATGCTGTGTCTTTTATGTTTTATGTTGAATCATATACATTTAGAGGTAGTTATGCTATCTCAAAGTTTCTTAAGAAGTTTATCTAGGACTACAAGATTTCCTTGTCTAAGTTGAGTATCATACTCTTTTACATCTCATCTTTTGTTTCAATGTTTAGAATTGCACTAAGTTTTTCATTGAAGAACTTCATGTCTTCCATTGCATGTAAATTTTGTCAACATTAATCATTGTTTTAGCCATTAATTATCAATTGAAAATTTTTCAGAGCATCTTGCCACCATAGGCCATCATTATGACTCAAACAAAAATGTGTCAATCATTAAAATAATGTTGTTTACATGTTCAAACTATAGATGCTACTAGTATAAAAATATTTAGAAAAATATATTTGAAATACAAAGAGATCCTTCTTGAGGTAACCTATTTTATATGCCTAGTCAACTTATATATGATAAAATGTTTCAAAGTCATGCATCTTCTCAAATATATCTCTTCATGTATTTCAAATAGAGATAGATTTTTCTTTATTTACTTAAGAATTATTTAATGGGCCTAACCTATTTTATATGCCCAGTCAACTTATATATGATAAAATGTTTCAAAGTAGGGCATCTTCTCAAAGATATCTCTTCATGTATTTCAAATAGAGATAGATTTTTCTTTATTTACTTAAGAATTATTTTATTTTACGAATATAGGCACCTTCTCAAAGATATCTTCTCGTGTATTTCAAATAGAGATCCAGATATTTCTTTATTTACTTAAGAATGATTTTATTTTACCCTGGAACTATAGAGAATATAGAGAGATTTAGTACATTTTAAAGATATATACAAACCTTCATATATATCCAAAGTTAGATCATCAAAGATAAAGAATTTTTCTAGATGATATAGACACAAATGTTGGGGGATATATATGATTGTAAAATATGAAAGAATAGACAATACACATGATTTATTTGATATAATGCTTCAAAGAACTATGTACACAAGATTTACCTTATGACAAGAATAAATAGAAATGCATTGTCTAATTGATCTTTTGAACATTTTTAGATTTTAGATTTTATATTATAATATTGTTTAACTCTCAAGCTTAATAGATATTTGTACTTCATTTAATAGATGTTTGATCTAAAGTTATGACTTCAACTCACAAGGAAAAACTAAGACTACAAATAGCTTTGTTCTTTTTTCAAAATACATATACATAAATAGATTTAATTATTCATAAGCCAACAAATAAAATGAAGGATATTGTATTGCAATAAATAGGAGAATATAAATCTAATAAACCACTATAGTTATAACTTCATTTTGATTTAACAAATAAAATGTTGTAGACAACAATTTGGATAAAAAATAAAATTGAAAAGAGGAATGCATATAAATTTAATAAAAGGATATTATACTTGCCCAACAAAACAAAATATTAATGTTTGATAAAAAAGTTGGTTAAAAAAAGAACAATATTTATGAGACCACATTTTGTGTAGATTAAAAAAATAGTTAAACAAAGACCTACAATATAAATGCATGGAATCCTTTATAATCATGGAAAATAGTCTACAAATCTTACACACTTTAGCCTATTCAATCCTAAAAATACATCCACACTCTATAAATTATTTTAATTTTGACAATCTTTAAATATGCACCTTCCATTATTGTTGTGTCTTGCCAATCCTCTTAATCCTTGTTATGCTTTTTTATGTTGAAGGATATATCTTTGAAGATAGTTATGCTCTCTCTTTTATGTTGAAGTATATATCTTTAGAGTTGGTTATGCTATCTCAAACCTTCTTAGAAATTTTTTCTAGCACTACAATATTTCCTTGTCTAACTTGAGTATCATACTCTTTTCCATTTCATCTTTTATTTGAATGCCTAGAATTGCACTAAGTATTTGATTGAATAACTTCATGTCTTCCATTGCATATAAACATTTTTGGACATTAATCATTGTTTTAACCATTAATTATCAATTGCCAAGTTTGAGCATCTTGCCACCATAGGCCATCATTATCACTCAAACAAAATTGTGTCAATCATTAAATTAATGTTGTTTACATGTTCAAACTATAGATGCTACTAGCATAACAATCTTTAGAAAAAATATATTTGAAATACAGCAAAGGTATCCTTCTTGGGGCAGCCTATTTTATATGCCTAGCCTATTTTATGTGCCTATTCACCTTATATATGATAAAATGTTTCAAAAATAGGCACCCCCTGAAATATATCTCTGGTGTATCTAATTTTCACTAATATAGTTTTTATGTAACTTTAAAGTTTACTTTTTACTCTTGCCTTTTATTTTTACTTTGAAAAGTGTAGAAAATATTGTATTTATATCTTACTTTTAATAGCTTCATTTGTTTATATATATCTTTTGGCATCTTTGACATAAATTTATTTAAGATAAGTATACTATTTTTTTTTTATTTTTTTAAAATATGCATTAACTATATTTCAATTTTTATGTATAGAACCCTTCCATGGTGAATAAATTTAAATACCAAACAACAAAAATAAATTGAAAATTGACATATTGATCCTCAACTATTTCAAAATATCCAATACATGTATAATTGACCACTTGTCAAACATCATCTGGATTAATGATTAAACAGTCAATAAAATTTTTACACCTCATCCACAATAAAGAGTGGTAAATATTTGTCTACCAATATTTAACAATAGCAGCAATTAACTTTGGGTTTCTCAAAACTATTGCGAGCGTATCTGCTTTTTTATCAGGCGATGGCGTCCTGGGTTCTGCAAGGGATGACGCCCTACTTCCGTCCAGATTTGGGTCTCCTCTTTCTGCCGCGGGCTCTGTTAGGGTTTCTTCTTCGACAGAATGAAAAGACTTCAAAAGACTTTCCAGCGCTGGATCCCATACGCCTTCTCTAACCCTAGCCTCTGCTTCGTCAGCTCCTTCGCCCCGGATTTCGTCTCAGAACGGATCAGCACGCCACCGTTAAACAAAATATTTTAACAGAGAACTCACCTTTATTTGATCTGTGGAATGATAAGCATAAAAGATAAAATCTTCAACTATTTCATAACAAATAATTGACATATATCTGCAATTTATAAATATATATGGATATGAACAGTCTATCCATTTTCACTCCAAAGTCTTATTGGCTCTTTAGTTACTCTAAATCTAAGATATGAAAAATGAAAAATAATGTCGTTATGAAGGGCTTACTTTTGTCTTCTCCAGATGATAAACATGCTTCTCAGACATGTTTTCTTTGACAGGCTTTCTTATGACCCCCTAGAGATTGCATGCTAGGGCACACCGTGCCGCACAATGAGCATAACCAGATTCTACCTCCTCTGATGTCATCCTTGATTTTTTGTTTGCAGCTTCTCTTATGTGGGCCTAGTGCTTGTCCAGAATAAAAAATTCTCCCACATCTTTGGCATGTGAACCTTTTACTCTCGGGAGTTATGGCTCCTTCAGATTCGTCCATACCCATTTCCATTCCAGTACGTGAATGAAAAATGCTTTCTGATACATCTTCTGTGGAGATTTCAGAGTCGTCCATATCATCATTCCGCTGGCCTTTTCTCCATTTCTGTATTTTAGATGAGGATCCTTCTAAATTTGCAACCAGACTGCACTTTGCTTGCTTCATTCCTCGATCATCATTACTTCTATAACTTGACTCCTCTTCTAGTGGTTGTGTAGCAGAAAACACATTTCCGAGTGAACTCCTGACTGGCTTGGATTGCTTTCTTCTGCACTTGTAAGGACATGATTTCGCATCATCTTGATTAATTCCACCATCGTGCTGCGGATCCATATTTTGATCAACCTTTTTTTTTTCCCTGAATCTCGATAGCCTGCCTCCGAATTGTTTTTACTACACTTGAGTTCTATATTCTCTTATCGTGCAGTTCCACCAATTATGCTGTTTCGAGTTTAACCCCAACAATGGAGCAGAATGGGAGAGACATGGATATATAACAGAATACTAAATGAGGCTAGAGGCACCTTCCTTCATGTTGGGTACCGGCAGACACCTTTTTATGTTCCCCAGAATTGAAGGATGTATTTAATAAAGCTAGATTGATAGAAAGACATTTATTTTTTTCAGCATATCTTCTGTGTTTTAATATAATTATAGATTGATAGAAAGGTAGACATTTATTTTTTTGAGCAGATCTTCTATGTTTAAATATAATTATACGTGTGCTCTTGGCTTTTAGTTAAAGAGGTTCTAGCTTAAGACACCGTGTCTTTGGTTTTTAATTAAAGAGGTTCTAGCTTAAGACACCGTGTCTTTGGTTTTTAGTTAAAAAGGCTCCAGCTTAAGACACCGTGTCTTTGGTTTTTAGTTAAAGAGGCTCTAGCTTAAGACACCGTGTATTTGGTTTTTAGTTAAAGAGGCTCTAGCTTAAGACAGCATGTCTTTGGTTTTTAGTTAAAGAGGTTTCAGTTTAAGGCTCATACTCCCATATTGAGTTGCTAAACAATTTTGTGGGTTTGATATAAAACCCCACTCACTCAATGAACACTTGTTTAAAGTTAATTACTATTATATTATACTTACTACATAGAGACAATTCATAGGAATATGGAAAGTAGTAGTGAGATGAGTTGTTAACAAATTTTAATTATAAATAAAAATTGAAAATATAAATAATAAAATAATATATAATTTTTATTAATAATAATATTCAGAGGTGTAATTTATAGTAAAAGTAAAGATGAAGTATAATGGCATGAAGATATTAATAAAAAAAATTCTTAGTAAATAAAACAGAAAATTAAGTTAACAAGTAAAATTATTTTAATATTGGAAATTTGATATACACTATTTTACATAGGATAGATAGATGCCTTGAAACCAAAACACAACCCACTTACTAACAATAATTAATAATTATATAGGATATCTATAGGATACATATAGGATATATATAGGATAGATAGATGCCTCAAAACTAAAACACAACCGACTTACTAGAAATAATTAATAACCCATTACTCACTGAATTCTTGGTGGCATTGAACTATCATTTACTTCTGGTATCTTAAAAAGTTATATTACAATACTATTAAATATCTCTACTACATTTAACAATAGAATATTAAAAATAGTTAATAACCCATTGCTCACTAAACTCTAGGTGGAACTTGATTGCCATTTACCTACCACATCTTAAAAGATTATATTGCAAAAATATAAATAGTTTAAAATAAATAAATAAAGTGTTTCGGTATGGTAGGTGTAGATATTGAAGGGACAAAATTTATTTGTTTCTTATTCTTGTTAAAAAATAAATTAGTAAGGATATATTTCTTGATGGTTTGAACTTAAGAACAAATTCTCAATCAAGTTTATAATCCATTTTATTTATAAAAATTTTTAATGGTTGAATTTATATATTTATGTTTATGTTTTTTTAAATTTGTATTCAATTTTGGGAGAGTGTCTTTATATATAGATATATTACCAAATAAACTAATTTTATATAATTTTGGGTCCATTCCCCTATGCCACGGACTTATCTATTATACATATTCTTATGTACTTATTCCTTACTTCATCCTTATGTTCAGACATCCCTATACATTCACCTTATCAACTTATTTGTTAGACTCATATGCTCACACTTTCATGCGCACATTACCCACTTGAATTTAACTATCTTCATGTTCATGGGCAAGTTTGTTGTCTCTAAGACATATTCATGGTCATAAACTTATCCTCTTAAGATATAAAATTTAAAATTGAAATTTGGCCAACTCCCACATGTACCCTTCTCATCTAGGACTAACTAAACAACACTTTTTTTTTGTAATTTGTTGATAAGTATTTGTATTTAAGGACATTCAATGCATTCATTTAAGTTTTGTAAGGATCAAAGAGCTATATTTAGTATCATTTATATTTCACACTTTCGTTGGTGCACTAAAAGGAACCTAGATTTACATGAGCATTCATACAATTATGTGCACGTTTGAAGAGTGTTGTCAATCATTCAAACACATTTCCATAAGTTGAGAACATGTCCCCTTGTGACATACCAACAACCTTGCCAAGTTATTTTTGATCACAAGAAGCACGTAGATATTATAGAGAAGAAGTAATAGTCAAGACTCAAGCAAAATAAGATACAAAGATTTAATGATTTCATTGTATATGTTCATAGGTGAGATAAATTTGTAACCATAAACTTATCCTTGATCTCTAAATTCATCCCTACACATACGAGAAAATAAAAATTAGATTTTGAGATGTTAGTAAATGAATTAGTACAAACAAATCAGTAACATTTATTGGGGTGAAATTCCTCCTTTCAAATGGGGAGGTTAGCTTATTGAAAGCTAAAAACACTATCTCTACTAGTATACAATTTATGAATTTATAGTTAAAATTTTTTGAAAAGATTTACAAATTAGAAAACAAATTGTTAAAAAAGGAAAGATTTTTAAAATAGGAAAAAGGATGTGAGTTTGAATCTAGTTTAATAGAATATAAATAATTTTTAGAAAATATTAAAATGTAGACTAGTGCTAACATTTGCCAATATCAAAGAAGTATTTAGAAACATAAAGGAATTGGTCTCTCAGTATGTGCATGATTAATACGTGTTTTCTGAGGATTATTGAATGAAACTTTGAGAATGTACGGCCTCTTCAATACTCGTGCATTAATAGGGAGTATCTTCAAAAATTGTGAGATATAAGACTCGCCAACCTTTAATTGTATCTATAACGCTCTTATGCGTGGATTGCAAAATGCATGTGAAGTTACATTTTCGAACTCTCTTCATTCACATAGAAGTGAAATTGGTGCAAAGAGAGTGGGTAGGATTGAGGACATTTTTGTACTGCCCACATGTACACGTGTACAAATGGGCATATGAACACATAATTTCTTTTAAAGAATTAAGTGTAGAGAATAGAACAACAAGGTTTAGCTAAAAGAGTTTTCTGTGACCATAAGCCACTAGAAAGAAGGTGTTGTGGATGACTCCTCACGAGTGATCTATGTTCATAATTGAAAAGTCAAAGTAAGAAAATGTTTAAAAGGGATTTTAAACTCATGTTTTATTCTATGTTGTCTAGTGTTAAATTGTGAATCTAATTGGTTTACGGTAAAATTAAGTATAGATTCATGATTAAAACTAACTAATAAATTGAATAATTTAATTAATTATGGTCTCACTACTAATCCATAATTTAATGCAATCATAGTTTAAATATTAATTTAATGAGTTGAATGGATTTAATAATTTAATTATATAAAATAGTTATTTCTTTTATTAAAGATAATTAATAATGACAATTGTGAATAACTACATTTTAAAATATCAAATCATTCTACAAATCTAATCTAATGAACAATTTGTAAATAAAATAAGAACAAATAAAATAATCTACTTATTAATTAAAATAATTAAAAAAAGATAAATAAATAAATTTAATTAAAATGATAATAATAAAGCAAGCTTTATCTATGTGTATGCACAAATATGGAATGAAATAAGGAAATATTACAAGCATCTATTCCATACTTAAGACACTCAAGATGCATAAGACTAAAGAAATGAAATAGAAACAAATAAATACTATTACCACAATAGCCTTCTTGTTGCACCTTCTTGCTGTAATGACATTTTGATAGAGATTTATATATGTTGGTTTCTCAATTCTCCAAAATAACTTTATCATATGCAAACTTGATGATAATGGCTTGGTTGATGCTTCATTTATAGATGCGTGGGTAATAGGATGAGTGACTAGGATTAAGAGGTGCAATTGATGGTTTTAATTAAGACGTGGAAATAGATGGCTAAGATTTGATGAGAGGATTATAAGATAAGAACAAAGATTTTAGGGCATCCTTATGCGAATGGCTAGGATTTGGAGATGTAGTATGAGATGAATGGTGGAGATGAAAAACTCATTTATTTTTTATGGAAAATCATGTGACTCTCAATAATTAATTTCAATAATAAAATTATTCAATTAATCATTGGATAGGAGATGATGGGAAGATAAATTATTACTATTACTTTAAATATGCATGGTAAACTTTTAATGTGACCAGTGATGTTGGTGCGACATGCCCTCCAACTCCACGCAATGCTTTTGCCCAAAGCTATGAATCGGTGAAGCCAAAACATGAGGGACCTCATCCAAGAAGGAACACTTCAAACCCACAAGCTCGTTGGCCTAGTGAAGGCGTAACACCTGTGAGCTCGTTGGCCTAGTGGGGGTTTGAACTTTGGTGGTCACCACTATAATCAAGTGACTTAACCATCGAACCACACCCTTATTGGCAATGGGAAGATAAATTAATTAAATAAATAAGATTTATTCAATTAATTTTGGTTACAAGGGATAAATGGATTAATTAATTAAATATAATTCATTTAATGAACTTGGGAAAGAGATTAAGGGACAATGTGTTGCAAGATGAATGTCTAGGGAATCTCAAAGGGTTATGAGGACATGATGAATTTAGGTGTCTACATTTTGTGCCTCTTTGAGATGATATTGTGACTAAGAGAAGTAATATCATTTCAAAGAAGATAAGGTGTGGATGGATGGAAAAGGATGTCCCAACCACTTGAAAGAGTGACAAAGAGAAATGATGTAAGGATGGGATGTCCCTCAAGAGCATAGGAAGGTTGGCAAGACATGGGTATGCTATCGAAATGGATGAGACAAATTAGGTAAGGGATGGAGGAAATGGGTGAAAAGAATGTTATCCTACAAATTTAGGTGAGCAAAAATATAGTTTTGTATAGCACTAGACATTATGTACCAAGGCATAAAGACCAGGGTGGCAATGTCTCATGTGCATGAAAGGACTAACTCAAAAAAGATAAAAGGTCACAAGCACACATATGCCTTTGGACACCATGATATGGAAGACCATGATGCTATTGTAGTAATATGTTGCAAGGACTTTAATCATATGAAAGATTGAATGATAACATACACAAGAAAGCAAGCATGCATGCACAAATGATTCAAAAATAAACAAGTTGTGCCCCCATCAAGCTAAAAATCGATGGTTCATTGATTGATTGGCTAATGAAGTGTTCTAATTGTAGGGAAAAATATATCCCTAGATCAATACAAGGATACAAGAATGATATATCTCATTGATGATGATTAATGATTGATTGATTGATTGGGTTGATAGCAAGGTTGGAACAAAACTAGGGATGTGATTGGATAATTTTAATAGATTGCTTGACTAGAGTGGTGTGGATTAAGGATGGCTTTAATTTGGATTTATTTCTTGAATTTTTACATATGTTTTAAATTTTGTGTTTTTTGGTATGTTATGTGATGTTTTGATGTTATTTTAAGATGGTGGCATTGGAGTCCAGTTAGATAGCCTAGATGCTAGATACAAATGACAAGGAAAACCATGTCGAAGGACAAGAACGAAAGGAGAAGTGGATAGATCGACAAAAGGATAATGGATGGAAGATAGGAAGGATGGAGGATCCATAATGGATGAAGGGGGTTAGGACGTGATCTCCAAGGAATATGTCACATAGGAATAACATGCCCCACTCTAAATATTGTACTTAGGGATGTACATGAATGATACTTATGATGATAAGGTAATAAGATTGGGTAGAAAGCATTTGGTATATCAAGAGATGTTAAGAGCATTTTTCAATAGCTTCCCCCTTACCTTTATGAAGTGAAACTAGAGGATGTGATAGATGGGTCATCATTCCCCAAGTGCAAGGTACATAGATAATCAACCTACACATGATGCCCCTGAATGGTTTTTCATCATGGTACTTATCAAAGGTATCATTGAGGTAGTTTTCACCATTGAACAAATGATTTATCTTTACTATTTTGACTTTTTTGACTTTTTTATTTTTTTTTGATTTGTTGATTTTACTAGATATGGCAATGGGATAGGTATATTTGGATGGATAAAAGGATTTGTAGCAAGATTGGGACTCAAGAGTCTATTTCCATAGCAAGGTGATAGTGTGACCCCATTATAGATGGATGTTGCATATGGACCATGTCGAGTGTCATTATGTGCATGGATGTTGTTAGAGGATTGCATGAGATGGAAATGGAGTGAATTAATGATGAACAACTGATAGATGAAAGGTTTATGCAAAAGAATGGACCATAGGAAGGTGATGAAGGAGATACATGTGACATAGTGGATATAGGATCAGAAGATGAAGGTATGTGGGAATGTAGTGGAATGGAGACGAACCAAGACCAACATAAAACTTTACAGCATTAACATAAACATGAAATATTAACACAATGCACAACAACACATAACACCAAATATACGTGGAAAACCCCAAAAGGGGAAAAACCACTATGAGGATTAACTCATAATATATGAAGCTCACTACAATAAAATATTACAACTTTGTTTTAGGGCTACAACCTAAGGAAGCTACTACTTCTTACTGACTTTGTTTTAGGGCTACAACCCAAGGAATCAACTATTCTCTATTGACTTTGTTTTAGGGCGACAACCCAAGGAAGCAACTACTCCCTAAAGAAAGGTTTGAGGGTCACTCCCAAGGAAGCTACAACTCCCTGCAGACTTTGTTTTAGGGCTACAACCCAATGGAGCAACAACTCCCTGAATTGAGAATAAACATAGGAAAGATTATAGCATGACAATCCTTCTAATAACTGAAACTAACAATAAAGCTCATTCCTTTGATGATTGTACTTCTACCTTTTCACTCCTCTTTTGATGATTGAAACAATTAGTCACACTCTTTACTTTACTTTTGTCACAAAAATGTATTCAAGATGAATCAGGACAAACCTTATTAGTTTTTCTCTTTCTACTTCAGTCACACATCATAATGCATATGATATTCATATTCTTCTCTTCACACACTCATATTCACAATCATACTTCACCTAGATCATCTAGGTTTACAATATATACATGATATTACATTGATTTCAACACTAGGAAGAGGACCACCTCTTGCAGATCCCCACACATGCTTAACTTGGTCTTGAGCAATCTTCATAGCATCATCCTTCAAGGAATAACATCTGCATGCTTCACACAATTGAATTAGGTCACCCTTAAGCAAGAACATGTGAAGCTTGTAGCACATCAGTAATTACAATCTTTGCGGTGTATATGAAAGATTAAACATTGCTTATAGATCTCCAAGATGAGTCAACATGACCCATACAACACCTCTAGACACTCCTTGATCTTCATGCAACAAATATTTTGAACTGCACACCATCAACATTCCTCAGTTGGCCAGCCAAGAGCATAACCTAGCAACACCATCATTCCAGACCACATCCAGTTCTAGAGAAAGTAGAAAACACATTACGAAGCAACAAGAAACTTCACAAGATCATCAATACCATATTCCACTAGCCAATTCAACATTTCATGTAGGAGCAAGTAGGCACACATTATCAGCATATGTTCTAAGAACAATTAGGCATCTGAAACTATCTGTAGCACACTATTACTAGAAAAATTAAACTTGTAGACCACCAAAACACTTGATACCAAAAACTATAATGTAATTAACATCTCTGAACTTGCCCTCAAAATTGCATGACCAAATATTAACTTCCAGATCACAGACCAGAACTCTGTCACTTGTAACTTCCACTACGGAGGAGAAAATGATCTGCAACTTCAGATTTAGTACCTTTATATCATACTAAGCTTAACTTCTAAATCACATGACCATATATTCAAATGTGGAGGAATGCGAAGAAAATTTATGAAGTAGTCTTCCAAGTAGCTTCCTGCAACAACCTTTACCAACATCCGGAGACTAGAGTCTTCTTGTATCAACACATACATCCTTAGGAACAATATGAAGGATCATACAACATGCTATAGCTCATCAAAAACATTTTCTCAACCTCAACATAGCTTCTAATTCCCATATTAATATATCATCATTCATCTTAATTCTTCTAATTCTCATCTTAACATATCATCATGAAATCATCTCTACTGACCACAAACATGCTCAATACAACTTTCCTTGACATTAATCAATGCATGACATCAAACCATGAACATCAGTAACCATTGCCAGCACACCATCAACATAGTATATCATCATCATAAGCATTTAAGCATAGTGTTGACATCAAAGACTACCACACAACCACATCAGTGACAACTTTAGGTAACATATGTGCGATGCTCATTATTGTTGATATCAATGACAACCTTAGATAACATATGTGCAATAATCTCCCCCTTTGGCATTGATGGCAACACAGACCTGCTCATTCTCCCCCTTTAACATCAAGGACAAAGGGAAACAACTTATTCTCCCAATCCTTTCTCCCCCTTAGGGTACACAATCTCCTTTTCAACCTTCTCCCCTATCAACAACAACCACTCCATGCCCCCCTGAGATGTAGCCACATTAGTCTAGGAAAAAAGATAGCATGAATTACTCCCTCTTGAACCCATGCATCTAGTTAGAAGGAGGGGAAATTACCCCTAAATTCTATTAGAGATACTCAAAAGTATCCTTTACAAGAGCCTTTGTTGGAAGATATTGTAACTTCACTTCCTTATCTGCAACCTTCTCTCTCAAAAAGTGATACCTGATTGATATATGCTTGGTTCTAGAATGCATCACTGGATTCTTGGAAATTATATTGATAGCACTTTTATTATCACACAAAATAGGAATAAGCTCATCATACTATACCTTGATATCCTTCAATGTTTGCTTCATCCATAATACTTGTATGCAACAAGATGTTGTAGAAATATACTATGCCTCTGTTGTGGATAAGGATACTAAGTCTTTCTTCTTACTAAACCAAGAGACCAATCTGTCTCCTAAAAAAATTCACTTCCACTGGTGGGTGAGTGTGAGATCATGATGGGCCAAATAGTGGCAATGGAGAAAAAACTTGCTGGATGAAAAAGTGCTAACATGTAGATTAATATTTAGATTTGGATGGAAAGGATGTTAATATTTCTAGCTCAATTATGGATTCCCTCCAAAAATACCTTAGGATTACCTTATGTTTAGGCAAATGGGAGTCCCAAAACTTGACAAAGAAACTTGCAAAACCACCCACTTAGTGTTATCCTAAAAATTTCCACAATTTCATCCTTGAAGTTGATAGACATTTTTGCAACTAAATTTAATCAAATGAAAAGGGTTTATAGAGGAAGATAGTAGGATTCTAAAAATATAATATATGCCTCATAATAATTTTAATAGGTGATTATTATTGATTTTCTATATACACAATGTCTAATTTGTTGATAGATATACATATTGAAAAACATCCATCACTTTCAACATATTAATCATTTTTTAATCCGAAAGATGTGTCACATTCTAGGATTTATTGGGTATGCATTAAAATTTAAAATTTTTGAGTTTCATATATTTTTTACCAAGTTAGGCTAGATGCAAAATTGAATTTTGATATTTTAAAAAAGTCACAGTAAAAAATTCATAAATAATTATTTATTTACTTAAAAAATTCAAAAAAATATGCATCACATCCAGTCATGTGTCCTTTACTTAAATTAAAATCATGGAGTAACAATATTATCTTTTTCTCATAATTAGGTTGGGTAGAATGACACCTACTATGTACGTTTTTTTTTCTAAAAAATTTAGTAGTGCTTCATTGAAATATCTAATTTTCACCAAACTATTTTTAAAATTTTCAAAAAGAAAGTAGTAGCCCATAAACTACATTCAATTTATTACAACTTTTATTACTACCTTATTTCTAAATTGTGTAGTTAACTCATTCAATTTTTTGCATGAAGTTACTTAAGTTTGTTTTTCACATTGATAGTGCCACTTAGGGGTAATGTTTGGCCCATCATGATCTTCCATTCACCCTGGTGCTTCTCTGGTCATCCACACATCTGACCCAATTAGCATCAGTATAGGTACTCAAAGAGAAATTAACATCCTTCTTATACCACAAACCATAATCTAGAGTTCCCTTCGAATATATGCATATCCTTTTCACTACCTTCTCACGAGTTTCTTAGGATTAGCTTGATATCAAGAAACCAAACATACTACATCCATAATATCAGGTCTAGAAGCAGTCAAGTACAATAATCCTCACAACTTCAGCATTTTCATTTAGCTTGTTTTAGAATACCCACTTTGTTCCTATAACATTCTTGTCAACTGGTCTGGGAATCAATTCCCATGTCTAATTCTTTTCTATCTAATTCAATTATTCTTCCATTGCTTCCAACCATCCATCATCATTCCTAGCATCAACAAAGGTTTTAGGGTCTACCATTGACAGTAGGCACAAGTTCACTTGCTCACTTACTTTTGCAAACTTTCTCCTAGTCTGCACTCCTTCATTCTTATTCCCAATAATCTGATCTATTGAGTGATTCCTTTGAACATACTTTGCTAAAGTCTTAGGGACATTCTTTGATTCTTATTCCTTCTCTTCTTTATCCTCTCCTTCTTCTTCAATGCAGAGAGGTATATCAGATCCACAATCTTGTGGTTCTTGATAAATTTGATACAAGTCTTCATCTACATTAACATTTGTGCTTTCAACTATCTTTCCCAACCTCTTGTTGTAGCATATATAGGCCTTACTTCTAGTTGATTAACCAAGAAAGATCTCTTCATCACTACTTGAATCAAATTTACCAAGGTCTTCTTCATGTATCTTGAAGTAGCATTTGCTGCCAAAGATCCTCAAATATATGACAGTGGAAGGTCTTGCATACCATAGCTCATAATAGATCTTAGTGCAATTGACTCTCAATTGTACTCTATTAAGAAGATAGACAATTGTGTGAACTATTTCGTTCCAGTACATATCAGATAGATTTGCATCTTTCAACATTTCCCTACCCATCTCTTGTATAGTCCTATTCTTCCTCTCCACTATCCCATTTGGTTGAGAGGTCCTAGGAGTAGAAAATTTCTCCTAATACCATGATCTTCACAAAATGTTTCAATTTCATTTGAAGTAAATTCACCTCCTCTATCAGATATTAAGCATTTGATCTTAGCATCCATTTCATTCTCAACTATTGCTTTGAAAATATTAAACTTATCAAAGGCTTTTGGTTTTTCTCTTAAGAAAGTAACCCAAGTCATTCTAGAGTAATCATCATTATGCAACATAAAATACCTTTCACCTTGTTAACTCTTTGTTCTTGTGGGACCACATAGGTCATTGTGAAACAGCTCGAATGGCATTGTAGAAGAACATTCCTTGCTCTTGAAATTCTTCTTTGTCTTCTTTCCCATTTGACATTTCTTGCATAAAGTGTTTGCAACCTTGGTTATCTTAGACATAGCTCTCACTGCATGAGTAGAGATAATCTTTACCATATTGTCAAAGTTTATCTATCCCATTCACTTGTACCACAACCAACACTCACTAGATTGAGCCAATAAATAGGTTCTTCCATTTGCCTCCTTTAGATGATAGATATCTCCATATGTCTTAATACCTTTTACAAAAAGTCTTCCGGACCCTGGCTTCTTGATTTCACATCCTTTGGCATGAAAGGTAAGATTGTATCCTTTACTGCATATCTGACTAACACTGAAGAAGATTGTGCTTTAGTCCTTTGACATAGGGGACATCCTCAGTCCTTTTCTTCCCATCAATAGTTATAGCACCCTTTCCATAGATTTATGATGACTCATTACTACCAAACTTAATAGCTCCACCATTCAACTTCTTAAGGCTAATAAACTTCTCCTTGTCACCAATCATGTGGTTAGAACAACCACTTTCAATTACCCAAGCATTGGCTTCTTTCTTTGCATGAAAGACAATCCATACAACCATTAATTTTTCATTATTTTGATCTTCCTACAAGGTACAGACTTTTTGAACATTTCCCAATATCACCCTTTTTATCATCAACATTCAAGGCCATGAATAGTGTTTCATCATTTAAATCATCATGATCCTCATATTCTAAAGAGTAGCTATTCTACATGGAGTAAATACCATTTTTGAATTTCTCTTTGTTTTTGCCACCCCTTGGATCTTTCAAAGGACATTTAGAAGCAAAATGACCAATTTTCTCACAATTGAAACATTTGAAAGGTAACTTACATTTGTATTTGTCAGTACCCTTCTTTAATCTTCTCACAAAGCTTCCTTCTACCTCATCAAGGTCATCATCTTGATCAGCTACTTCTCCTTCTGCCTTCATACATGCTTTGAATGTTACTTCCCTTTTTGGAGCACGTTTCTCAAATTATGTCATTTCAAAAGTTGTGAAGAGCCAAACAATTGATCTACTGTATATCAATCAAAATCTTGAGTTTCCGCAATAGCAGATACCTTAAATGACTATAAGATTTGGGAAAAGAACTCAAAACCTTCTTCACAATCTCATCATCTTTCCCTTCTCCACCAAGTTGACTAATGCCATTAACTATTTCATCTATCCAAAGCATATAACTAGCAATGACTTCATCCTCAGCCATCTTCAGGGTCTCAAATTTGCTCTTGAAGATCTGCATCTTGGTTTGCTTTACTTTACTATCTTCTTCATGAATGTTTTTAAGTTTATCCTAGACATCCTAAGAAAAAGTGCAACTCATAACCTTCAAAATTTATTAATCAACTAACCCACTCATGATATCACTCTTTGCCTTTGCAATGTTCTCATACAACTTAATCTCATCAGCATCTATAGGATCAGAAGTAGGAGCAGTGTAACTATTCTTGATAGCTTGTCAAACACCAAAATGTAGAGAAGATAGATAAGTCTCCATCCTTAGCTTCCAAAAGAAGTAATTTGTTCCATCAAACATAGGTGCCTTGTGAGATCTATTATGAGCCATCCTAGACCTTCATTAAGCAATTATGCTTTTTCATAGGAACTTGGTTCTAATACCAATTGTTGAAGGCACCCAGATACTGAGAGAAGGGAGGTGAATCAATATTCAAACAAACTTCAAATCCTCCAGAGTAGATTAAAATTTAATGTTTATAGCATTAACATAAACATGAAATATCAACACAATGTACAACAACACATAACACCAGATATTTGTGGAAAACCCCAAAAGGGGAAAAACCATGATCAAGATTAACTCACAATATATGAAGCTCACTTCAATAAAATATTACAACTTTGTTTTAAGGCTACAACCCAAGGAAGATACTACTCCTTGTTGACTTTGTTTTAGGGTTATAACCCAAGGAAGCAACTAATCCTTGCTAACTTTGTTTTAGGGCTACAACCCAAGGAAGCAACTACTCCTTCAAGAAAAGTTTTAGGGTCATTCCCAAGGAAACTAAAACTCCCTACAGAATTTGTTTTAGGGCTAAAACCTAAGGAAGCAACAACTCACTAAACTGAGAATAAACTTAGGAAATATTAGAGCACAATAGTACTTCTACTATATGAAATTGACAATGAAGCTCACTCCTTTGATGACTGTACTTTTGCCTTTTCTCTCCTCTTTTGATGATTGAAACAATTAAGCACACTCTTTACTTTCCTTCTATCACAAAAATGTCTTCAAGATTAATCAGGACAAAGCTTATTGCTTCTACTCTTTCTCCTTCAATTGCACATCATAATGCATATCATATTCATATTCTACTCTTCACACACTCATATTCACAATCATACTTCACCTAGATTAACTAGGTTTACAATATATACATGATATTACATTGATTTATTTGCATGTCGGCTAGAGCTAGTAAGAATATTACAATTACAAGTCAGCCAATAGGTCAAACATCATGAAACATGTAGAGGTAAAGCCCTAACATGAATTACACTCAACACCAAGAAGAACATGCCATGTGGATCCCCACACATGCTTAACCTAGTCCTAAACAATCTTGATAGCATCATCCTTCAAGGAATAACATCATTACACCTTACACAATTTAATTAGGTCACCCTTAAGTAAGAACACATGAAGCTTGTAGCACATCAGTCATTCCAATATTTGTGGTGCATATGAATGATTAAACATTGCTTGTGGATCTCCCAGATGAGGCGGTATGACCCATACAACACCTCCAGACACTCCTTGGTCTCTGTGTAACAAATATATTGAACTACACACTATCAACATTCCTTAGTTAGCTAGGCAAGAGCATAATCCAACAACAACATCATTTTGGACCACATCCAGTTTCAGAGAAAGAAGAAAACACATTGTGGAGCAACACGAAACATCACAAGATCATCAAGATCATCATCCACCAACCAATTCACCATTTCATGTAACAGTAAGTAAGCACACATCATCACCAAAGGTTCTGAGAATAATTAGGCATTCAAAACAGTCTGTAGCACACTGTCACTAGAAAAATTGAAATTATGGACCACCAAAACACTTGATACTACAAAGTGTTATGGAGAAAAAGGTTCGCACATATGTTTTTACCTCCTAGTTTATCTCCTAGGTCCCCTTGTTTACAAATTACAAGCAAATTATTCATCCAGATGAAAAATCCCCAGAAACCCATTTCAAATGGGAACTAGTGGCCAATTTAATGCTTAAGTCCTAAACAAAAAATCACCTTGGGACTTGGGCACTCATGCCCAAGTCCACCTTGATTGGTCAGGGTAAATTTTAATGTATGTCAGCCTTGGACTCTTAAATAGTTCCCTCTTTTTCAGCCCTTTAATTTAATTTGTGAATGTTTAATGGGACATCATATATAACCAAGTGTTTGAATTCATTTGTAACCTAGATGGATATTGTGAACTTATGATATTTGAACAAAGAACATTCAAGGCATTCATTGTGTTATTGTTACAAATTTGTGTGTTTGTTGCAGATTTGGAATCATCATCCATCTCCTTATGAGTTGAAGAAACTTCATCCTAAGGACTTCACCTTTGAGGTGACAACATCATTTTGTTTGAATCATTTCATTATCATTTGGATTATCTTTAGCCACTATCTTGCAACGACATGCTCTCTTTAACTATAGTGTTGGGAAGCTTAAGTGCTATCCTAGGATTTCACTAAGTTAAGTCCCTAAACACCACAGCCCGCAAACCCCTTTTCTTCTTGTGTGCATCTTATCAGTGCGAGAATAGAAGAAGTGAAGATATAGGGAGTTTTATTAAGAGATAAAGATTCAAGATCTAAAAATAGAGTTTGGAAATTCACTTGTAGCAGACTTGGGCACTATCCCCATTGTCCAACATCTAAAATACACCCTGAATTCAACATCAGAGGATTGTTTATGTCATTTTTCTAGTTTTGAGCTTTCAGATATCCAGACTTTTTGGACTCAGGCACTGGCCCTAGAGTCTTCCAACATTTTAGCTTCTGAGGGATAGTTTGGACATCTAATTGATCACACTGGTAATTTTAGATCCTAATTTTTTATTGTTGTTTCTCTGTTATGAGATGATTATCCAAATTCTAGGGTTTAGTGCATTGATAGGCCTAGGGTTTGATAAAAGGATTGGTTGAATCACATCTTTCCTTGACAAACAAGAGCACAAAATCTATAGTTCATTCCTCTTGCATCTTGAAGTGACTTAGTTTGTTTTTTTTGTTGAATGTTGTAGTGAAAGGAGGATTTGATCTAGTGTACTTACATGCTTGTATCCATCTCTCTTTTTACATATAATATTTTGGTGAATTTGTAACATTGAGCATTTGCATCTTACTTAGTTTTGAAATCAGATTTGTATTACTTCATATCATACTTGTCATCCTACATTGAAACATCTTGCATATAGTTTGAAAAAATTGAAAAAAATAAGATTCTAGGCTTGCATAAGCGCATAGTTTTGCATTATTTCATTCCATGTCATTGGCAACATTTGATTTTCTGATTTTCACATCATATATCAAAATAATTACATCAATTAATCATTTCATGATGTCACATCTTTCATTGGCATATCTCATTTATTAAGGTTTTGTTAAAAACATGCATTTTTCATATAACCTAGTCATTTGCAAAGCTAGGGTTTGTAGTCAAAATCTTATTTCAGATTTTACTACTATCATAAATATTGAAAATCAGATCTTCCACTGATTTCTTTGCATATTCAGTCAAAAAAATTGTATAATTTTAGAAAAAGTGCAAAATTATCATACCTTTGCAATTACAGAACGTGTATTTCAACATAAGAGAATAAGCATCTTTTTCACATATTTTGCATTAAATCAAAAAATTATCAATATCACCTCTTGTGTAGAACTTCTAACATTAAATTCACTTGGTTTGTAGTGACACTAGTGTGTTTTTGTTCTTTGTAAAAAGCTTCAAGAACATGATTTCCTCAAACTAGTGTTGTGGTGTACAAAAGCCTCTCATATTGATAAATGAATAGATTTTTTTATACATTGATGTTCCATGACATTTCATTATGGCACCTTCTAATTGTTCCTATTTAGTATCCTTGCATACATATATCAAATATTTTGGAAGTTTTTACAAATTCGTTAATATGCATCCTTATGTTTAGACTCATATACAATCCATGTATGATAAGGATATCTTTCAATGTTCTTCATTTGAAATCCTTGATTATATATCTGATTTAAGTAACTTCGTAATTCTTACAAATGAATATCCTTTGATACTAAAGGAATTTACTAATTTCATCTCCATGAATTGTCATGAGAAAGATGATGGTGATAATTCTCCTCTTACTTCTACTACAAGTCATAACGGTAACCTAACCTCACCTAGTTCACCTTATGGTTTGGATGCCTCTCCCAAAGTTGTTCCCACATGTGAGGACATTTTAGAGAAAGAGCATGAAATCATTGATATATTCCTTAACATCACCTGACCTTCTCTTCATTCCAATTCTCTCCTTTCAAAAGATGAAGCATCGCTACATGACGAAAGGTCTCTCACATAAAATCCTTTAGGGATGGATGCTAAGCTTAATCAAAGTAAACATAATGTTAACTCAATCATCACTAATAGACTTATTCCACCTGTTAAGGGGATTGTGGATAAGTGTACTAATGTTCCTAAACTCATTGTGCATGGGTCAGCCAATGCGCCTCCTCGTTTCAAACCGGTGATTATAGTTCAAGGTGCTCCAACAACACCTAGACCCCTAGGCTACATTCTCAATTGTGGAAAACATATTACTCAAGAAAATCAAATGTATAAAAATATGTTACAACAACCCTATCAGAATGTAGTTGCTCAAACATACAATACACAAAATAATAATAAAAGTAAACGATAATCAAACATTTTGATCACTTTACCAACTTCTCAACATATGCTTCCTTAACCACCTCATCTCACTCATAAAGGTGGTCAAGATTACGATCTTGTTGTTGATTATCTTAGCAAATGATATTGATGTGTTTGTGGGAATAGTTGGTGATTGTGGTACATGTCACTTTGGGGCATGGGCTTTGTGAGAGCTCTTGTTCCCTTTCTTTTTTTTACTCTACCTTAATGTGCTTGATACCAGAAAGAGAGATCAACCACCTTAAGGTGGGACATCTATAATGGTATATGTCCAATTACTTTGTACATTGACAAAGCATGTTTGAAAGCCCTCATCACAAGGTGGGATGGTGTATCTCTTGATCTAGTGCATATCCTTCTAAAAGAAAAAATCCCTCATCACGAGGCAGGATGGCCTATCTCTTGAGCTAGTGCACATCCTTTTATACAAAGCCCTCATCGTGAGGCAAGATGGCATATCTCTTAATCTAGTTCACATCCATTTATACAAATCCCTCATCATGAGGTGGGATGGTGTATTTCTTGAGCTAGTGCATATCCTTTTATACAAAGTCCTCATCGTGAGGCAAGGTTGGATCTTGAGTCATTCACCTTTAAGCATGTCTTTGGTGGTTGTGGTAGCATAGCTCAATCATTACGTGTGTTTGACACATTTTAGAGAGTGGAGTGCAGTGATGAGCTCCTTCTTATCACCCATGTTTGTCGTGTATAAGATGTTTGGTGTCTCAATAACACGCTATATGGGACTCATGTATTCCATGTGTCTTCCATGTGTTTTACACGTATTCCTTGCATGTCATGTGTAATTGTTGTGTGGTCTAAAGTTGTGTGGTGATGAGTCCCTCTGAGCATTGTATGCGTTTTACATGTCTTCACATGTGTGTTTTGTTTACTTCAGTTAGCATTATATATAGATATGTAATTACTTAATCATTTCTTCTCTTCTTCGTGTCTTGCATGACTGTGTTGATGTCTTTTCCATGTATTGCATGCTTTCACTATCTTCTCTATGTATTGTGTGTTTTCTTACTATATTCACTATGTCTTATGTGTCTGTTAACTATTTTCTTATGTTTTCCCAAGTTTGGGGGCTAGAAATAGTCCTTCAAGCTTAGGGTGTGTATGCATTCTAGTGTTTGATGTGTTTTGGATATGCTTTGATCATACTTTAATGCATGTGTTGTATCATCAGATCACTTAGACATTAAAGTGGGGGCAAAATGTTATGCAGTAAAATGTGGAAACATGCCTTTTTGCTTCCTAGTTTAGCTCCTAGGCCCCTATGTTTACACTTCACAAGCAAATTATTCACCTTGATGAGAAATCCTCTAAAATCCATGTCAAATGGGAACTAGGGGACCATTCAATGCTTATGTTCTGACCAAAAGAGCACCTTTAGACTGGGGTACTCATGCCCAAGTACACCCTAATTGGTTGGGGTAAAATTTCATGTACGTCAGCCTAGGACTCTTAAATGGGTCCCTCTTTGTCAACCCTTTCATTTAATTTGTGAATGTTCAACGGGATAGCATATATAAGCAAGTTTTTGAATTCATTTGTAACCTAGATGGATATTGTAAAATTATGATATTGGAACAAAGAGCATTCAAGGCATTCATTGTGTTATTGTTGTAGATTAGTAATCATCATCCATCTCCTTATGAGTTGAAGAAGCTTCATCCTAAGGACTTCAACTCCGAGGTGACACCATAATTCTATTTGAATCATTTAATTATCATTTGGATTATCTTTAGCCTTTGTCCTGCAAGGACATACTCTCTCTCTAACAACAGTGTTGGGAAGCTTGAGTACTATCCCAAGATTTGACTGAGGCAAGTCCCAAAGCACCAGAACACCCAAAACCCTTTTCTTCTTGTGTGTAGGTTACATGTGTGGGAATAGAAGAAGTGAAGGTATATGGAGGTTTCTTAAGGGATAAAGATTCAATATATGAAAATAAAGTTCATAAATTCCCCTGTAGCAGACTTGGGTGCTATCCCCAGTGTCCAACAGCTAAAACAAACCCTAAATTCATTATCGAAGAATCATTTATTAAATTTTTCCAGTTTTGAGCTTTCAGATATGGAGACTTTTTGGACTTGGGTGCTAGCCATAGACTCTTTTGACATTTAGCTTTTGAGGGACATGTTTGGACATCTCACTGATCAACCTAGTACTTTCAGATCCTGATTGTTGTTGTTGGTGATTCTCTGTTATGAGATGATTATCCAAATTCTAGGGTTTAGTTCATTGATAGGACTAGGGTTTGATAAAAGGCTTAGTTGAATCACATCTTTCGTTGACAAAAAAGAGCACAAAATTAGTAGCTAAGTCCTCTTGCATCTTGAAGTGACTTAGCTCAGTTTTGTCCTTGAATGTTGTAGTGAAAGGAGGCTTTGATCTAGTGTACTTACATGCTTGCATCCATCTCTCTTTTTAAATATAACACAAAGTATAATGCATTTAAAATCTCTGAATGTGTCCTCAAAATTGCATGACCAAATATTAACTTCTAAAGGAATGTGGAGCATTCCAAATAGACTTCATCATTACTTTACTCTACCATAGCACAGACCGGAACTCTGTCACTTGTAACTTCCACTGCGGAGAAGAAAATGATCTGAAGATTTGGGTTTAGCACCTTTGTAGCATACTTAACTTAACTTCTAAATTGTATGACCATATTTTCAAATGTGGAGGAATGGAGCATTTTACTAATTAGTCTTCTAGGAAGCTTCCTACAACAATAACCTTTACCAACATCCAAAGACTAGATTCTTCTTGTATCAACACATACATCCTTGAGAATGATAGGAAGGATCATACAACATGCTATAGGTCATCATCAACATCTTCTCAACCTCACCATAGCTTCTAATACCCATCTTAATATATCACCATTCATCTTAATGCTTCTAATTCCCATCTTAATATATCATCATGAAATCATCTCTGCTAACCACAAACATGCTCAATTCAACTTTTCTTGACACTAATCAAGGCATGACATCCAACCATAAACACCAACAACCAGCCATGAACATCAGCAACCATTAATGGCACACCATCAACATAGTATATCATCATCATAAGAATTCAATCATAGTGTTGACATAAAAGACAACCATGCAACCACATCAGTGACAACCTTATCTCACATATGTGTAGTGCTCACTAGTGTTGACATCAATGACAACCTTAGATAACATATGTACAATAATAAAACAACATGTTCTTACTCCTTGTACCTTTGTGCTAACAAGGATGACAAGGGAGAACAAAACATCACAATATGGAAATAACAATGCATATAAACATAACATAAATGAGAAGGGACCACTCTTGCAAGTCCACCTATAACAAATTATCCTCCCCCAACTTGATTATAAAAATAGATGTTGGAAAAGGTGCTCTAGGGACAACATCAAGCATGGTGAAGAGTGCTAGAGCCAAACCTTGTTCGAAGTTGTTGAATTTTGTCACCAAAGACTTGACATTCCTCAGTGGAATGACCAAGTGCTTAAATATATGCACAATAATGAGGTAATGAAAGACTATTTTGTTTTATCTTTTTGTGTTTTGGAGTAGGAAGAGTGATTAAGCAGTGTTTGAGTAGACTCAACAACATACACACTTTTTGATATAGAAAAGAATATATAGGGGGAGTAGGAAGCAATTCTTTTTGTTGTGAACATGGTGGAGAGAATGTAGGAGAAGGTCAGGAACCTAAACCCACTTTAGACAAGTACGGTGTTGGTTCCATAGGTTCCTCAATTCCTTGTTCTTTACATCCTAACCCATTTCCATTGTATCCTTGTTTAAAAATAATTTTGAATCCACACCCATAACACTTCTCCAAGTCTAAAGGAAGAGGAGAGGTCATATGACTGTCTTTGTTGAAATTGTTGCATATATTTTACCTAAGGTTGTCACTAATTTGGTTGTCATTAATGCTTATGTTGATGGTGTGGTAAACGTGATGTTGCTAATGTTCATGGTTGGATGTCATGTCTTGTTTTAATGTCAATTAAAGCAGTGTTGAGTATGTTTGTTGTCAGCAAGGATGATATCATGATGATATATTAAGATAAGAGTTAGAAGCATTAAGATGAGGATTAGAAGTAATTCTTATGTTGGGGAGATGTTTTTGATGGTCTGCAGTATGGTGTATGCTCTCTCCTATTGTTCCTAAGGAATTATTTGTTGCTACAAGGAGGCTCTAGTCTCCAGATGTTGGTGAAGGTTTTTGCTACAGGAAGTTGCCTTGAAGATAGATTAGGAGAATGCTTCGCATTCCTCTGCCTTTGAAGATATGGTATTGCAGTTTGGGATTCAATGTATATTTTTGTGGATGTTGTACTCTTATCTTTTCAAGTCACCAATGTTGTCGTGGTGGTCTCTGGTAATTACAGTGGCTTGGTAGTTTGGTTATTTGTTAGGATTGGTCTAGAAAATGCTCTACATTTCTCTACATTTTTGTTTCTATTCCTACAGCTTGGTGGACATGCTCTTAGTGCTTGTATTGTGTCTCAGTTCATCTTTCATGTGATGAAGGTTACCCCAAGTTGATTTGTAAATGTTATATCTCATGACTGGGTCTTTCGGGCTTCTTGGATGAAGTGTTCTATCTCTATTTTGTTTGCGCTAGCTATTTTTTGTATGCCATTAAGAAACATGTATATGGAAGTAATCTTGGACATTCATGGAACATCTCTTTGTGGTTCATACATCAATGGTATATCTCTTTGAGGCTGCATGTTGTTTTGAGTTGGTTTTCTCAAAACTTGTGGATATTTGGCTGGCAGGGCTTGTTCTCTTGTTTACGCTATGTGTTTGGGGGTTTACACCAACAATTGATGTTGTGTTAAGATGTGTTTTGGTCTTACCCTATCCTTTTGAGAGCCACATTAAGTAAATTTAGTTGGAAGATGTGTTTCTTGACCAACTGGTAAAGTGCTAAATGTTTCTATTGAATGCACAAGACAACTGAGAGGGGAGTGAATCAGTTGTAACTTAAAACTCCACAACCCTCACACACATTTAGATCCACATTAATTTAGTTAATCCATTAAAATTTTAAGATGATGAAGCATGAAAGCAAATAACAGAAACTAAATCAAATCAACATCAAACATAGGAGAACTCTAGATTTGTCAAAATTACGGCAGACAATTGAGAATGGGGCGTGAATCAGTTGTCACAAAACTTTTATCTTTTGTTGCAATTAATCTTCTTTACCACTTATTAACAGATTAATGATATAACCATGAAAGCATGAATGAAAAACACGTGAGCAGAGAAATAATCAACACACATAACACTAAGATTTTTACATGGAAACCTAGTTAAGGGAAAAACCATGATGGGGGTTAACCCACAAGATATATTCTCTGTTAAAAGAATAAAAGAATGGGAAGGCACTTGCCTTCTAGAGCACTGCCTAGAGCTCACTTCTTAAAAGAGGCTCACTACCTACAAGAACATTCACAATGTTAACACTGAAAGGTTGAATTGAGAAATATCTTCTTCATGCAAGATTCAGTTCCATTGAAGCACACAACACCTCTGCTCTACCCCCTAATCACTTCCTTGCTACATCTGTATCTTCACTAACAACACATTTCCATGACTTCACAACACTTATTTATACATGAGATTGACTTTGGAATGAACATCAAAGTCGACCTTGCAATCATTTATCTGGAACATTCTCCAAGATAGCCATTACGAGCAATTATAATCACAATACTTAAAATGCTACATGCGAATCTTTATATTATTGGCCAAACATAGATGGGACTCAAATCTTCCTCGATCAACATGCCACACTCCATAAAACTCTTCTTAGATCATCCACAACATGCACCATGTATCCGGTCAGCCAAGACTAGAAGGAACAACAACACTAAAGGAGAAATCTTCAACCATGAGCTCAATTCTCAATGCGGACCACCAAAACAATAGGTACATGAGCTAGAGACTACCAAAAGCACAATGAAATCAATAAGAACAACTGCATCACCTCAAATCATCAAAAGCGCTTGCATCTTCATCCTAGAACTTAAGAACACCAACTATCATGACTTTTACACTAGAAAGATTGCTTCTTGACCTCCAAACCATGAACCACTTGAGTTGAGGATATGCACCAACATCCAAAACATACCTCTAGATCTGTAGACCATAATATCCCAATGCACAGCAATCCAGACCAAATTCTTGCCATTTTGTCACCTCTGAACAACTATAAAACCTGGTTCTACTCAGATGGCCATAACTTCACAAATACTTCATGCGGACCTCTCAAATCTTAATTGGACAACTTTAGGCAATCCTCTAAAAACCCTTTAATCTGCAGACTCTGATCATCATCTCAGTATGAATGAAGATCAATCTACTTCACTGAACTACATTGTCTTCACTGTCTCTAATAGAGAGATATGTAACTCACTTGTTTCTTCTGGAGAGGCCAATTTTCTTAATATCCTTAACATACAAGTCTTCTGAACAAGTGAAAGAATAAGATATAGTTGACACTAATGACAACAAGGATATTTTGACATCAATGACAACACCAATTAGGCACATATTTGCAACAATCTCCCCCTTTGTCATTGATGGCGACATATGATGTGAAAAAGTATTTCAACCATCAAGACAAAAACTTCTCCTCCTTTCTCTTATCACACCTGCAACCAATTTCTTCACTACTCCCCCTTTCACCAACAACTACTCACTTTCATCAAAGTTTTTCACATGACTTCTCTTGCCCTTTGACATCAATGGTAAAGGGCACATATTTGCAATCATCTCTCACCCTTTTATTTCTTAGATAAGACCAAACTAAACTCAGAATATGCTAACTACTCCCCCTAAGTAGTATCCCCTTAACACCAATCTGGATCATAAGATATGACTGTGAGTTCCACTAGACTGATACACACTAGTGCACATTAGTTCTGAATAAGAGGGGTAATCACCCCTAGCTTCTCTCATAGATACTCAAAAGTGTCCTTAGGTAGAGGCTTAGTGAAGATATCCACAATCTAATCCTTTGAAGGAACAAACTCCAATCTAACTTCATTCTCATTGACCTTCTCTCTCAAAAAGTGAAATTTGATGGATATGTGCTTTGTCATTGAATGCAACACTAGATTCTTTGAAATGTTTATTGCACTTGAATTATCACAGAAGATTGTAATAGGCTCTTCAAACACAATTTTGATATCCTTCAACATTTGCTTCATCCAAAAAACTTGAGTTCAATTGTTTGCTACTGCTATATACTCTACCTCTATAGTAAATAGAGATATTGCCTCCTACTTTTTGCTCAAATAGGAAACCAATCTCTTCCCCAAGAAAAATGCACCACCACTAGTACTTTTCCTGTCATCCACATCTCTTGCCCAATCAACATCTATATATGCATAAAGAGTGAAATCGTCATCCTTAGGATACCATAAGCTATAATCATATGTTCCCTTTAGATATCTGAAAATTCTTTTGACTACTACAACATGAGATTCTCTAAGATTAGTTTGAAATCTAGCAACAAGGCCAATTGCATTCATAATATCAGGTCTGGTATGAGTCAGATAAAGTAGTCCTCCAATCATTGGTCTATACCTTTTTTGATCTACCTTAGGGGAATCATTGTCTTTACTTAATTTGCATCCGGTTATCATAGGAGTGCTCATTGGTTTTGAATCCTCCATTCCAAACTTTTTCAACAACTCTTTTACATACCTGGACTAAGATATGAAGATGCTCTTGTCTGACTGAATGATTTCCAGACCAAAGAAGAAATTCATTTCACCAAGCATGGACATCTTAAATTTACTTTGCATTTGATCAACAAATTTATTAGACATGCTCTCATTTCCACCAAAGATGATATCATCAACAAATATCTCAACAATCAAGATGTACTCATGATCAATCTTAAAATAAAGATTATTGTCAGCTGTGCCTTTGCTAAAACCTAATTTTAGTAGATACTTATCTAATCTTGCATACTAGGCTCTTGGGGCTTGTTTAATTCCATACAATGCTTTCTTCAACCTACAGATCATAACTCCTTGATTAAACAACTGGAATCCTTCAGGTTGCTCAATGTAGACTTCTTCTTCCAAGTCTCCATTTAGCAATGTTGACTTGACATCCATCTGGTAAACTTTGAAATCTTTGTAAGCAACAAAGGCAAGAAATAATCTGACTACTTCAATTCTTACCACTGGAGCAAAAGTTTCCTCAAAATCAATTCTCTTTACCTAAGAATATCCTTTGCACACCAATCTTGCTTTGTTTCTCACAACTTCACCATTTTCATTCAATTTATTCTTGAAGACCCATTTAGTTCCAATTTCCTTTTTTCTTTCAAGTCTAGGAACAAGATCCCAAGTATGATTCTTTTCAATTTGCATTAATTCTTCTTACATTTCTTTTACCCAACTTTCATCATTACAAGCTTCATTCACTGATTTTGGTTCAATCTTTGAAATCAAACAATACTCCTCTTATTCTCCAACAATTTTTCTTCTAGTTTGAATACCTTTATTTTTATTTCCTATTATCTGATCTTCAGAATGATTCAACCTTACATACCTTGGAGTTTTAGGATTTTCTTGAACTTCTAATTCGTGAACTTGTTCCTCAACATTTGCACTAGTTTCTTGAGTCACTGGATTCTCCAGAGCAATCTAAATATGATTTCAAGGAATTTCATTTTGATCATCTGATTCATATCCACAAAACATGGAAGGTCTCTCCTTGCTTTCATCAACCTTGGCATTAGCACATTTAACAATCTTTTTCAATCTCTTGTTAAAGAATCAGTATGCCTTGCTTTGGTTAGAATAACCCAGAAATATTACTTCATCACAACTTGCATCAAACTTGCCTAGATCTTCATCTCTTTTGATATAGCATTTACTACCAAAAAGTCTAAAATATTTCATAGTAGGAGCATTACCAAACCACAGTTCATAAGGAGTTTTACTAGTATTGCCTTTGATCTACACCCGGTTAAGAGTGTAGAGAGGAGTACTCACAACCTCTCTCCAATAGACATGTGGAACATTTTCTTCCATCATCATGGTTCTAGCAGTTTGGTTCTTCCTTTCGACAACTCCATTCTACTAAGGAGTCCTATGAGTAGATAACTGTCTTTTTATTCCATGCTTTTCACAAAATGCATTAAACTCATTGGAGGTAAAATCTCCACCTTTATCAGATCTCAGACACTTTATCTTCACACCAATCTCATTCTCCACCCTAGCCTTGAACACCTTGAATCTGTCAACAGCCTCTAATTTATCTCTCAAGAAAGTGACCCACATCATCTTGGAGTAATCATCAATTAGCAACATAAAGTATCTGTCTCCTTGCAAACTCCTAACGCTAGCAAGACCACACAAATCAGTGTGTACAAGTTCCAACAATCCACTTGAAAATTGTTCTTTACTTTTGAAAGTAGTTCTGCTTTGTTTTCCCAAATGACATTCCTTACACATGCTATTAGCAGGTTTTACATGATTTTAAATATCTCTTATAGCCTGAGTAGTACTTATCTTTACAATAATGTCAAAGTTTACATGACACATTCTCCTATGCCATAACCAAATCTGATCAATCAAAGAAATTAAACAACTTTTACCAGTACCACTTAAATGAAAGATATTATGTCTAATCTGTGTACCAGATGTAATCTTAGTTTTGGAGCTTTCCAAAATTCTACATTTTCCATCCTTGAATTAGAGATCATACCCTTTGTCAACCAACTGTCCAACACTGAGAAGATTATGCTTTAAGCCTTCTACATACAAAACATCATTAGTGTTATTATTATCATCAAGAGAGATGGATTCTACCAGCTGAATTGTCCCCAAACTTCACAATTCCACCTTCATAACTTTCCATACTTACAAACAAGTACTCTTATCACATGTCATATGATGAGAACATCCACTATCAATCACCCAGTCATCCTTTTCTTCAACTTGAGTACCCAAGGCACTTTCCACATTCAAATAGCTAGTAGATTTATTAGGCACTAGATTTTCTTCTTTGATAGCAATGAACACCCATTCATTTCTAGATGTATTTCCTTTATCAGATTCATCATCTACAACTCCTTTATCAGCAGCTTCTTGGACATAGTAGCATTTGTTATGAAACCTAGGTCTATTAGGATTTGGTTTCAAAACCCTCTCCAAACATCTTGAAGCAAAATGACCAATTTTATTGTAAGAAAAACATTTGAAAGGCAACTTTCCTTCATACTTACAAGATCCTCTTAGTAATCTTTTGGCAAAAAGGGCTTCAAGTTCTTCAAGCTCTATTGAACATCTTCTTCAAGTTCCTTCCTTGCCTTCTCATAACTAGTTAGTCTTCTTGAAGAGCTTTCCCCTGGATCAAATCTTTGCTTCTAGGAAATACTGGCCTTAAATGCATATTCTAATTTAGGAAGGGAATCACCAAACTCATTTCAAATGCTAAAATTTTGCCAACCAACTGATCCCTTGTAACAGTTGTCATAGTCCTGATCTCCTCAATAGTAGCAACTCTATGCTTTTATGAAGAAGGTAAGGATCTAAGTACCTTGCCAACAATCTCTGATTCTTCCAATTTTCCACTAGCACACCTGATACTACACACAAGTTCATTCACCTTCTGCATGTAGGAAGTGATGTTCTCATCTTCGCACATCCTCAAACTTTTGAATCTACCCTTCAAGCTCTGCAACTTAGCACATTTGACATATGCATCACCTTCATATAGAGTTTCCAACTTCTTCTACATTTCATGAGCAGTTTTCGATTCCTAGACATTTGTCATTTCTATATAAGTTAGGGCACTCAATAATGCTTCTTTAGCCTAAATTTTGTTTCCAGCATCTTTGATTTCATCTAGAGTTCAAGGACCTTTCTCCAGAGGCTTATACTTATCCTTAGTTATCAACCAATAAGGATCACCCATACATTACAAATGACACTCCATCTGATTCTTCCAAAAAGAGTAGTTTGTTCTGTCAAATCTCAGATTGTCCTTCTTGTATGTCAACATCTTTGATCTCCTCAAGGGGTTAAGCTTCTTTTAGAGGAACTAGCTCTGATACCAATTGTTAAAATTAGGGCAGACAACTAAGAGGGGGGTAAATCAGCTGTCACAAAGATTTTATCTTTTTCTACAATTAGTCTTCTTTACCACTTATTAACAAATTAATGATATAACCATGGAAGTGTGAATCAACAACACATGGGAAGAAACATAGCCAACACACATAACACTAGGATTTTTACGTGGAAACCCATTTAAGGGAAAAACCACGATGGGGGTTAACACACAGGATTTTTTCTCTATTATAAGAATAGAAAAATGGGAAGGCACTTTCCTTCAGGTACACTGCCCAGAGTTCACTACTCAAAAGAGGCTCACTACCTACAAGAACATTCACAATGTTAACACTAAAAGGTTGAATTGAGAAACAACATCTTCTTCATGCAAGATTCAGTTCCATTGAAGCACACAACACCTCTACTCTGTCCCCTACTCACTTCCTCACTACATCCACATCTTTGCTAACAAAAACACATTCCATGACTTCACAACACTTATTTATACATGACATTGACTTTGGAATGAAAATCAAAGTTAGCCTTATAATCATCTATCTAGAACATTCTCCAAGATAGGAATTACAAGCAATTACTATCACGAGACTTAAAATTCTAAATGGGAATCTTTATACTATTAGCCAAACATAGCTAGGACTCAAATCTTCCTCAATCAATACACCACACTCCATAGAACTCTTCTTAGATCGTCTGTAACATGCACCAAGCATTCGGTCAACTAAGACTGGAAAGAACAACAACACTCAAGGAGAAATATTCAACCACGAGCTCAATTCTTAATGTGAACCACCAACATAATAGGCACATGATCTAGAGACCACTAAAAGCACAATGAAATCAATAAGGAAAACTGCATCACCTCAAATCACCAAAAACACTTGCATCTTCATCTGAGAACTTAAAAACACCAACTGTCATGACTGTTACACTAGAAAGATTGCTTGTTGACCTCCAAACCATGAACCACTTGAGTTGAGGATATACACTAACATCCCAAACATACCTCTAGATCCTAAGAATGTAATATCCCAATGCAGAGCAATCCAAACCAAATTCCTACCACTTTGTCACCTTTGAACAACTACAAAACCCAGTTCTACTGAAATGGCCATAACTTCACAAATACTTCATGTGGACCTCTCAAATTTTAACTAGAGCAACTTCAGGCAATCCTCTACATACTTTTTAATCTGCAGACTCTGATCATCATCTCACTAGGAATGTGGAGCAATCTACTTCACTAAACTACACTGTCTTCATTGTCTCTAATAGAGAGATATGTAACTCACTTGTTTCTTCTAGAGAGGCTAATTTTCTCAATATTCTCAACATACAAGTCTTCTAAACAAGTGAAAGAATAACATACAGTTGACACTAATAACAACAAGGATATGTTAACATTAACAACAACAATAATTAGGCACATATTTACAACAAGATTTACATGGAAAACCCAAGAAGAGGAAAACAGCGGTGAGAATTAGCTCACAATATAAAGTAATAGCAATACCAATTTATACAATAGGGCTCACTTCCAGAAGGCTCACTACTAGAGGGCCCACTGCCCAAGAGAAAGAAAGGCTCACTACCAAAGGCTCATTCGGCCAAAATAGAAAAGAAGATAGAGAAGATTGTTAAAAGGAGAAAACTATCTCAATGCAACAGATAAGTCTACCACAACACCATCATCACCTCCATAGTCTCACTAAGGAATTGTAGACACCTTCTACTCACTGCATCTAGTAATCTAACACATGAAGACTGACACTGCATTGCACAAATTCACACTCTATAACTTTGTAATTCACATCTCATACACCACACACTTCTCAATCATTATCGTTCAACAACTTAACACTTATTTATACTATCCTCAACCTTGAAAACATTCTCCAAGGTCATCCAAATGCCTTAATCATTTCAACTTCAAATTAGTCGGCACCAAAACATTCCTACAGTGTAAAGGAATGAAGACAGACCACAACACACTTTAGCTTGGACCTAAATCCACTCATACATGCCACTCCACATGCTTCCACAATCATCAAAACAACTCTGTAATTAGTGTAAGCACCCAAGGTCGGCCAAAGTTGTGTTAACACAATAAACGTTTAGGTACACACTTCGTCAAAGCCAAATACTACTTGTAGACCATACACCAAGCTTGAGCACCATATAGAATATTCCATAGTCATCCTAAGACATCCTAATATCCAACAAATTTCTCTACAATAACTTTCACCTATCGAACAAACTTACCCTATTTACCCAACATACTCAAGCATATTTGTTATGTACCGTAACTCAAGAAATCAACTTGTAGAGAATGAAACCACTAACAACTTCAACTAAAGGTATATAAGAACCTTATAAACACACTTCCAAAAATGCAAAACCATAAACCACTATGCGGAGAAATGCAGAGCAAAAACCTTTCTCCTAGACACTTCAACAAAAGACAGTTCACACACTGGTGTACACACCTTCCTCTATACAATGATCTACTATGCCAAATTATAAATGAAGCACCTCTAAACACCTCTGAAAAACATATCCAAATTGTATGAGTTGATCTTCAACATAGTAGAAATGTGGAGCAAAATAAGAACACCACTCAGAACATCTTTACAACACACTATTTCCTTTATCATTCAAATTTTCTCAAAAGCACTTGGAAGCCAAGAAATAGAACCATATCGGCAACATGTTCACCACTTCCTCATTATTAGAGACAACATTAGCTCAATACCAACTACTCACACTCTTTCTCAACTCTTGTTCAAATAGTTGACACCAATGACAACACGAACTTGTTGACATTAATGAAAACACTAACTACACATACTTTCTGCTCACTGCATCCAGTAATCTAACACATGAGAGTTCACACTGCATTGTATAAATTCACACTCTATAACTCTATAATTCACATCTCATACACCACACTCTTCTCACTCATTACCCTTCAATATCTTAACACTTATTTAGACTATCCTCAACCTTGGAAACATTCTCTAAGGTCAGTCAAACACCTTAACCATATAAAATTTAAATTAGGTCAGCATCAAAACATTCTCATGGTGGAAAGGAATGAAGTTGGACCACAACACACCTTAGCTTGGACCTAAATCCACTGTTACATACCACTCCATACTTCCACAACCATTGAAACAACTCTGTAATTAGTGTAAATACCCAAGGTTGGCCAAACCTGTCTTAACACAATAAACTTTTAAGTACACACTTCCTCAAAGACAAATACTACTTGAAGACCATACACCAAGCTTGAACACCATCTAGAATATTCCATAATCATCCAAAAACATCCTAAAAGCCAACAAATTCCTCTGCAACAACTTTCACCTATCGAACAAACTTACCATGTTTACCCAACATACTCAAACATCTCTATTATGGTACTGTAACTCAATAAATCAACTTGTTGAGCACCAAACCACAAAGAACTTCAACTAAATGTATATATGAACCTTACAAACACACTTCTAGAACTGAAAAACCTGAAACCACTCTATGGAGAAATGTGGAGCAAAACCCTTTCTCTCAGACACTTCAACAAAACACAGTTCACACACTAGTGAACACACCTTCCTCTATACAATGATCCACTATGCCAATTTCTAAATAAAGCACCTCTAAACACCACCAACCAACATATCCAACCTACATGAGAAGAACGTCAACATAGTTAAAATGTAGAGAAAAATTAGAACACCACTCAAAAAATCTTTAGGACACACTATCTCCTTTATCATTCAATTTTTTTCAAAAGCACTTGGAAGCCAATCAATAGAACCATATCAGCAACATATTCAGCACTTCCTCATTATCAAATACAACATTAACTCAATACCAACTACTCACACTCTTTCTCAACTCTTGCTCGAATAGTTGACACCAATGACAACATAGACTTGTTGACATCAATGACAACACTAACTGCACATACTTGCAAAAGTTTTTTCTACTTGTTTCCTTGTTTTTGACTTGGGATGCTATGCAACACCATGTTTGTTGTTTGGGATAATATTGGAAGGTGTAATAAGTTGTTTTTGGTCCTCTCTACCTTTTGGATAGGACCACATTCACTACATTTGTGTTTTGTGGCTGACTTGTTGAGATCATTGTTTGTCTCCTATTCTGGCACACCTAATTGGTGTTTTGTGATATTGTGGAGGATATAAATGGAACAAATAATTAGTTACAATGTGTGAGAGTGTGAGATGTGTGTGGAATAATGTATTAAGGAATGTGAGCCATGAAAGATATAGATCAGATGCACCTCAATGCCTCAGTCAACAGAGTGTATTATTGTCATATGTTGTAAATTCAAAGTTTCATGTATCCCACTCTGAGATAGTGAGTCTCATTAGGTCCTTGTATCTTTCCCTAAGGTTGTGCACCTTAGCCTACAAGTTCTTTGTATCTTTCGCTAAGGTTGTGCACCTTAGCTTGCAAGTCCTTCAGGGAGTAGTTTGCTTCCTAAGGTAGTGAGCCTTAAAACAAATTGTAAGCTTGTTCATATATATAGTGAGATTTCTCACCGTGGTTTTTCCCTACTTGGGTTTTCCATGTATATTTGGTGTTATCTTGTGCATGTGTGTTCATTGCTTTATCTTTCATTATTTCTCATATGTTTAAGGATTGTTGATCTTGTTAGAAGACTAAATTGGCATTGTGCTAAGGGTTGAAGTTTTTGAAGATACTAATTCACCCCCGCCTCTCAGTATCCTTATATGCTCAACAATTGGTATTAGAGCTAGGTTACTCAAAATGAGTTTAACTACTTGAGGAAGGTTTGGGATGACACATGATAGATCTTACAAGGCACCTAAGTTTGATGGAACAAATTACACCTTTTGGAAGCTAAGGATGGAAGGTTATCTATCCTCTCTAGGGTTTGGTGTTTGGCAATCTGTCAAGGAGGTTACACTTCTCATGCTGCTACTCCTATAGATCCAGTTGAGATTAGGATGTATGAAAACAATGCCAAGGCCAAAAATGTTATCATGACTGGGTTAGCTGATTCAAAACTTCTTAAGATAATAACTTGTAGTTTTACTATGGTTGTCTAGGAAAAACATAGCAACATTTATGAAGGAGATAATAAAGTAAAGCAAGCCAAGATGCAAATATTCAAGAGAAAATTTGAGACCCTGAGGATAGAAAAGGATGAAGACATTTCTAGTTATATGCTTTGGGTGGATGAAATAGTTAATGGCATCAAAGGTCTTGGTGGAGAAGTGAAATAAGAGGAGATTGTGAAGAAGGTTCTAAGATCTCTCCCTAAATCTTACAGTCATAAGGTATCTTCTATTGAGGACTCTAAGTATATGGATAACTATTCAATAGATCAATTATTTGGTGCTCTCATAGCCTTTGAAATGAGAGAGTTTGACAAAGATTCTCCAAAGAAGGAAGTAACATTCAAAGTCAGTAAGAAGATAGAAAATGAAACAACTAATCAAGATGGTGACCATGATGAGGTAGAGGTGAACTTTGTGAGAAGATTGAAGAAGGGTACTGCCAAATACAGAGGTAAGTTACCTTTCAAGTGATTCAATTGTGGGAGAATTGGTCATTTTGCCTCTACATGTCCTTTTAAAGGATCAAAGGATAGCAACAAAAGAGAGAAATTCAAAATAACTCTTTATTCCATGGAGAACAACTATTCTTTAGAAGATGAGGATCACATGATGATTCAAATGATGAAACACTTTTGATAGCTTTGAAAGTTGGTGACAAAAATAGTGATATTGGAAAATGTAAGAAGTCTGGTACCTTGTAGGCTAACAAAATAATGAAAAGTCTATGGTTGTGTGGACTTCTTTTCATGAAAGATAAGAAGAAAATTCTTGGGTTATTAACAATTGTTGCTCTAACCACATTATTGGTGACAAGGGGAAGTTCATTAGCCTTAAGAAGTGGTATCGTGGAGCTGCCAGCTTTGGTGGTGATGAGTCAACACAAATTTATGGAAAGGGTGCTATAACTATTGACGGAAAGAACAAGATTGAGGATATTCTCTATGTCAAAGGAATGAAGCACAATCTCTTTAGTGTTAGTTAGATGTCCAGTAAAGGATACAATCTTACATTTAACACCAAAGGTTGTGAGATCGGGAAGGTAGGATCTAGACGATTAGTTGTAGAAGGTACTAGGACATGGAAATGTCTATCATCTAAAGGAGGCAAATGGAAGAACCTATTTATTGGGTCAATCTACTAAGTGTTGTCTATGGCACAAGTGGATGGGACACAGAAAATTTAACAATATGGTGAAGATCAACTCTACACTTGTGGTGAGAGATATGTGTAAGATAAACAAGCCTACAAATGCATTATGTAAGGAGTATCAAATGGTAAAGCAAACAAGAACAAATTTCAAAAGAAGGGAGTTCTCTTCTATAGTGTCATTATAGTTGATTCACACCAACCTAGCTAGACCTACAAGGACAAAGAGTCAACAAGGTGAAAGGTACTTCATGTTTCTTATTATTGATTACTATCAAATGACTTGGGTTACATTTTTAAGAGAAAAATCAAAAGCCTTTGATATGTTTAAGATTTTCAAAGAAAAAGTTAAGAATAAAATGAATGCTAAGATCAAATGCTTAAGATCTGATTAAGGAGGTGAATTTACTTCAAATGAATTTGAAAAGGTTTATGAAGATCATGGTATTAGGAGACAATTGTCTACTCCGAGGACCCCTCAGCAGAATGAGATAGTGGAGAGGAAGAATAGGACTGTGCAAGAGATGGCTAGGGAAATTTTGAAATATGTAGATTTTCCTGATATGTATTGGGTGGAAGTAGTTCACACTATTGTCTACCTGCTTAGCAGAGTACAATTGAGGGTCAATAGCACTAAGACCCCTTATGATCTACGATATGAGAGAACTCCCACTATCAGATACTTCATGATCTTTGACAGCAAATGCTACATCATGAGAGATGAAGAAGACCTTGGAAAGTTTGATTCAAGGTGTGATGAATGGATCTTTATTGGTTACTCAACTAGAAGCAAGGCCTATAGATGCTACAACAAGAGATTGGGAAAGATGATTGAAAGCACAAATGTTAAGGTAGATGAAGATTTGCGTTAGATCTCACAAGAACCAGAGGTTTTCAGATCTGATATACCTCCCTACATCAAAGAATGAGAAGAAGAAGAGGAGAAAGAAGGGAAGGAACAAGAATGAGAAAAGACCCCTAAGACTCTAGCAAAGTATGTTTAGACGAACCATTCAATAGATCAGATCATTGGGGATAGGAATGAAGGTGTGCAGACCAGGAGAAGGCTTGTAAAACTAAGTGAGGAAGTGAATTTGTGCTTACTATCAAAGGTGGAGCCCAAAACCTTCTCTAATGCTAGAAAAGATGAAGAATGGTTGAATGTAATGGAAGAAGAATTGAATCAAATAGAAAGGAATTAGACATGGGAATTGGTTCCCAGACTAGCTAATAAGAATGTTATAGGAACAAAGTGGGTGTTCCAAAACAAGTTGAATGAGGATGGTAAAGTTGTGAGGACAAAGCAAGATTGGTGTGTAAGGGTTATTCACAAGTTGAAGGTATTGATTTTGAGGAGACCTTTTCTCTAGCAGCTAGAATGTAGGCAATCAGGATGTTTCTTACCTTTGATGCTCACAAGAATTTCTAGGTCTATTAGATGGATGTCAAGTCAGCCTTCTTGAATGGTGATTTAGAGGAAGACATCTACATTGAGAATCCCGATGGTTTCCAACTATCAAAAGATCTAGACATGGTGTGCAAACTCAAGAAAGATTTGTATGGACTCAAGCATGCTCTTAGAGAGCTTGGTATGCTTGGTTGGATAAGTACTTACTTTAGCAAGGTTTCAAGAAAGGTACTGTAGATAGTAATGTTTACATTATGGTATAGGAAGACAAGATTTTGATAGTTGTATATGGTGATGACATTATCTTTGGTGGAGATGATAATATGTCTAAGTGGTTTGCCAAAGAGATGTAGAAAGAGTTTGAGATGTCTATGATTGGTGAGTTGTCTTTCTTCCTTAGGCTCAAAATTGTTCTTTAGCTGCTGAGGGAGGGAGATGCAGTCGAACGTTCTAATCTGGTTCAGAGTCAACCTCTGATACCTCCTCCTCCTGGCTTCTGCCTCATCTTCGCAGTCAGCCCAAAAATCTTCTAGGTGCCTTTGGTGAATAGGTTTCCCTAGGATCTTCTGTACCCGGCCGTAAGGATCATATGGTCTCGTTACTGGGAAGGGCAGTAGATTCATCTTGTTCAGAGTGACCATCACCTTCTTTATATTATCAGAGTCAGGGCACATGTAGTTGCCAATGCTAACTGGGAACAAAATTGGTGGCAGCTTCTTGGCATCCTTATACATTTGTATCATGGTGGAGCCCTGCCTGATAAATTCCATTAATACTACTGCATCTGTAGGATATCTTGGCAGCATCAGGGGATGTCCTTCAAAACCCTCTATCCTGATATAGGAAAAGGTGGCAAATTGTATGTACCATGCCCCATGCCTGTATACTACCTCCTGAGCTTCCATGCTCAGTCTTTTAGTTATGTCATCTTCCATGGTCCTTACCAGATGCATAGAGAATGCATCATTGACCAGTTTGTAGTCCTTGATGTAATTGGTTCTTTGCAGCTGGGGATGATGATCCCAGATATAGGCTGCATTTGTGCCTGTTAGCTTCCCATCTGTAGTTAAGGCATCAAACGTACCTCTATATGCACAAGAATAAACAATGTCAGAAGTCATATAGAAGGCACAATCTGAACCTCCCAGGTTCAGCAGCTGCTCATGCAGAGCATCACTTATGATTTGGCCCCACAGTGGCTTGATGTCTGCATATAGGCACATCATTATTATGCCATACATCCAATCTCTGAATTCACCAGTATCAGGCTGGCCAGTCACCCTGTTCAGGAGAGCAATCACGTACTGATATTCTTCATTAAAATCATATTTGAATAGGTGCACTGGGAGCTTGGCTGCTGCATTATACGTGCTGTTCTCGGCCCGCCAAGCATACATATTCTTTCTGGCCGTCTTCTTGTTGGGCTCATATTCTCTTTCAGACTTCTTTAAGTCTACACTCTTTACCTTACTGCCCATTGGCAGTCCAAACGTTCGGGAGAGACCTTTGATGGATAGGTCTGCATACACTCTCCCATGCTTCACCACCTACCTCGTCTGAGGGTTGTAATTCTGGGCGCACTCAATAACCAGTTCCGGAGACTCCATGGAATAGGGGAAGCCAGCAGTGTTCCACATGTCGGATACAAATACCGCGTCCAGTATAGGACTTTTATCATGTCCATCGTTTAGCTTGGCTGACTAGGCTTCCAGGTTTGTACTCCCCTGATGGGTGTCTGTAATTGCCCCAAATTTAAACATGACCCCTCTCTGTGAAGAGAACATAGGCCTGCTGAATTCCTCTTGACACTTGACTAAGAGCTTTTCAGCCATGGGTACCTACAATTAACAACATCTCCTCTCACAACACGGACATGTATGCATACATATTGCAAATATCATGCCTATTGCACCAATTTCACGTTACTTATTCATACGGATACATAACCAGAACTTACAGCATCATATAGAAACAACGTGATGAGGGTTTCAGTTTACTTACCTGGTTATGCTGATTTCCTTTTATACCAGTATATCTCTAAGACACCCTTAATTCAGCTGCTGATCACTTCCTTCCTTCTATCTATGAGCTCGAATTGCGCAACGGTGGCTATTCTACGGATATGAAGGCTAGTGCTCTGTAAAACAATTTTAACGCAGGTAAATGTAACAATGGCGGTTGAATTACCTTTTAACCTCGCAGTTAGGGTAAACTTAGGGTAACTCTGACAAGTGAGATTGCAATCTTTGATCATTCGTGCGAAAACTCAGGATCTCGCCAGACGTTTCATTGGGTTCCGGGGTCGGCGGGAATCACCTACCATATCTGCGCGCATTTAATGGCAATGGCGGCAAAGGGAGTGGGGGGATGTTCATACGACAAGATATCATGAGGGCAGGATGATATTCATAAATATCAGGTTGAGTTTCAATATCATCCTCCCTAGTCTTGAAATTGTTATCGTGACAAAAATTCGGGTGACAACGCACCTTTGTTTACACTTTAGCACATTAGGAGGATATTTCGATCTATCGGGTGATATTCCAAAATATGATGATGACCTTCAAACTTACTCATTCTCCTCTTTGAATATCGGGATGACGTCATCATGATATTTGTTCTTTGTATTGGAAATGTCTCATGACATCATCGTCACATTGGGTGAACATGATCATGTTTACAAAGTATCCTGTCGAAATGTAAATATGATGATGATGTCATCAGGATGTTTCTTTCATCATTTATCGTATTCAGATGATGTCATCAGGATACTTGCTAAGGGTGATATTTTGCATCAGGATGATATTAACGAATATCGGGTTACATTTGAAAACATGACGTTCGCGATACAAAAGATCGTTCGACGGGGAAGACTTACTATCACTTAAAGTTGACGTCCAGATATTTGAACTGCAGGATATTATCAGGGGGGGACGTTTCAAATATGATGATGATGTTCTTCAAACAGCATAACTGAGGTTATAAAATATGACCCTCTTCTTGCGAATATCAGGTTTGGCCAAGACTTTGACTATTCATAACTCTCACATCCTGATGAATATCAGGGTGATGTAAAAAGCAAACCTGCATGAATTTTAATGCTCTTTCAGAATATGTGGTCATATATATGAAATATGAATTTTGACAGACTGACCTCATATTGGGGCTTACCTCATCTTGACTCCACATGATGATGAACATGACTGATTTTACCAAACCGCCAGAAAGCAGACAACACAAGCCAAAAGAAAAGTTGGGTCCCTGTTTTGCCAAGTCAAAATGGGGCGTGTTGTGTAACCACACAACACCACTATGAGGATTAACTCACAATATATGAAGCTCACTACAATAAAATATTAAAACTTTGTTTTAGGGCTACAACCTAAGGAAGCTACTACTTCTTACTGACTTTGTTTTAGGGCTACAACGCAAGGAATCAACTATTCCCTATTGACTTTGTTTTAGGGCGACAATCCAAGGAAGAAACTACTCCCTAAAGAAAGGTTTTAGGGTCACTCCCAAGGAAGCTACAACTCCCTGCAGACTTTGTTTTAGGGCTACAATCCAATGGAGCAACAACTCCCTGAATTGAGAATAAACATAGGAAAGATTATAGCATGACAATCCTTCTAATATGAAACTGACAATAAAGTTCATTCCTTTGATGATTGTACTTCTACCTTTTCACTCCTCTTTTGATGATTGAAACAATTAGTCACACTCTTTACTTTCCTTTTGTCACAAAAATGTATTCAAGATGAATCAAGACAAACCTTATTAGTTTTGCTCTTTCTACTTCAGTCACACATCATAATGCATATGATATTCATATTCTTCTCTTCACACACTCATATTCACAATCATACTTCACCTAGATCATCTAGGTTTACAATATATGCATGATATTACATTGATTTCAACACCAGGAAGAGGACCACGCCTTGCAGATCCCCACACATGCTTAACTTGGTCTTGAACAATCTTCATAGCATCATCCTTCAAGGAATAACATCTGCATACTTCACACAATTGAATTAGGTTACCCTTACGCAAGAACACATGAAGCTTGTAGCACATCAGTAATTACAATCTTTGCAGTGTATATGAAAGATTAAACATTGCTTATAGATCTCCAAGATGAGTCAACATGACCCATACAACACCTCCAGACACTCCTTGATCTTCATGCAACAAATATTTTGAACCACACACCGTCAACATTCCTTAGTTGGCTAGCCAAGAGCATAACCTAGCAACACCATCATTCCAGACCACATCCAGTTCTAGAGAAAGTAGAAAACACATTACAGAGCAACAAGAAACTTCACAAGATCATCAGTACCATCTTCCACCAACCAATTCAACATTTCATGTAGGAGCAAGTAGGTACACATTATCAGCATATGTTCTAAGAACAATTAGGCATCTGAAACTATCTGTAGCACACTATCACTAGAAAAATTGAACTTGTAGACCACCAAAACACTTGATACCAAAAACTATAATGTAATTAACATCTCTGAACTTGCCCTCAAAATTGCATGACCAAATATTAACTTCCAGAGGAATGTGAACCATTCCAAACAACCTTCATCATTACTTTACTCTGCCAGAGCATAGACCAAAACTCTGTCACTTGTAACTTCCACTACGGAGGAGAAAATGATTTGAAACTTCAGATTTAGTACCTTTATATCATGATAAACTTAACTTCTAAACCACATGACCATATATTCAAATGTGGAAGAATGCGAAGAAAATTTATGAAGTAGTCTTCCAAGTAGCTTCCTGCAACAACCTTTACCAACATCCAGAGACTAGAGTCTTCTTGTATCAACACATACATCCTTAGGAACAATATGAAGGATCATACAACATGCTATAGGTCATCAAAAACATTTTCTCAACATCAACATAGCTTCTAATTCCCATATTAATATATCATCATTCATCTTAATTCTTCTAATTCCCATCTTAATATATCATCGTGAAATCATCTTTACTGACCACAAACATGCTCAATACAACTTTCCTTGACATTAATCAAGGCATGACATCAAACCATGAACATCAGTAACCATTGCTAGCACACCATCAACATAGTATATCATCATCATAAGCATTCAAGCATAGTGTTGACATCAAAGACTACCACACAACCACATCAGTGACAATTTTAGATAACATATGTGCAATGCTCATTATTGTTGACATCAATGAGAACCTTAGATAACATATGCGCAATAATCTCCCCCTTTGGCATTGATGGCAACACAGACCTGCTCATTCTCCCCCTTTAACATCAAGGACAAAGGGAAACAACTTATTCTCCCAATCTCTTCTCCCTCTTAGGGTACATAATCTCCTTTTCAACCTTCTCCCCTATCAACAAAAACCACTCCATGCCCCCCTAAGACATAGCCACATCAATATAGGAAAAAAGACAGCATGAATTACTCCCTCTGGAACCCATGCATCTAGTTAGAAGGAGGGAAAATTACCGCTAAATTCTATTAGAGATACTCAAAAGTATCCTTTGCAAGAGCCTTTGTGAAAAAAATCTGCAATCTGATCCTTTGTTGGAAGATATTCTAACTTCACTTCCTTATCTGCAACCTTCTCTCTCAAAAAGTGATACGTGATTGATATATGCTTGGTTCTAGAATGCATCACTGGATTCTTGGAAATTATATTGATAGCACTTTTATTATCACACAAAATAGGAATAAGCTCATCATACTATACCTTGATATCCTTCAATGTTTGCTTCATCCACAATACTTGTATGCAACAAGATGTTGTAGAAATATACTATGCCTCTGTTGTGGATAAGTCTTTCTTCTTACTAAACCAAGAGGCCAATCTATCTCCTAAAAAAAATTCACTTCCACTGGTGGGTGAGTGTGAGATCATGATGGGCCAAATAGTGGCAATGGAGAAAAAACTTGCTGGATGAAAAAGTGCTAACATTTAGATTAATATTTAGATTTGGATGGAAAGGATGTTAATATTTCTAGCTCAAATATGGATTCCCTCCAAAAATACCTTAGGATTACCTTATATTTAGACAAATGGGAGTCCCAAAACTTGACAAAGAAACTTGCAAAACCACCCATTTAGTGTTATCCTAAAAATTTCCACAATTTCATCCTTGAAGTTGACAGACATTTTTGCAACTAAATTTAATCAAATGAAAAGGGTTTATAGACGAAGATATTAAGATTCTAAAAATATAATATATGCCTTATAATAATTTTAATAGGTAATTATTATTAATTTTCTACATACACAATGTCTAATTTGTTGATAGATATACATATTGAAAAACATGCATCACTTTCAACATATTAATCATTTTTTAATCCAAAAGATGTGTCACATTCTAGGATTTATTGGGTATACATTAAAATTTAAAATTTTTGAGTTTCATAGATTTTTGACCAAGTTAGGTTGGATGCAAAATTGATTTTTAATATTTTTAAAAAGTCACAGTAAAAAATTCATAAATAATTATTTATTTACTTAAAAAATTCAAAAAAATATGCATCACATCCAGTCATGTGTCCTTTACTTAAATCAAAATCATGGAGTAACAATATTATCTTTTTCTCATAATTAGGTTGGGTAGAATGACACCTACTATGTACGTTTTTTTTCTAAAAAATTTAGTAGTGCTTCATTGAAATATCTAATTTTCACCAAACTATTTTTAAAATTTTCAAAAAGAACGTAGTAGCCCATAAACTACATTCAATTTATTACAACTTTTATTACTACCTTATTTCTAAATTGTGTAGATAACTCATTCAATTTTTTGCATGAAGTTACTTAAGTTTGTTTTTCACATTTACATTGCCACTTAGGGGTAATGTTTGGCCCATCATGATCCTCCACTCACCCTGGTGCTTCTCTAGTCATCCACACATCCTACCTAATTAGCATTAGTATAGGCACTCAAAGAGAAATTAACATCCTTCTTATACGACAAACCATAATCTAGAGTTTCCTTCAAATATATGCATATCCTTTTCACTGCCTTCTCATGAGTTTCTTAGGATTAGCTTGATATCTAGAAACCAAACATACTACATCCATAATATCAAGTCTAGAAGCAGTCAAGTACAATAATCCTCACAACTTCACCATCTTCATTCAGCTTGTTTTAGAATACCCGCTTTGTTCCTATAACATTCTTGTCAGCGGGTCTGGGAATCAATTCCCATGTCTGATTTTTTTCTATCTAATTCAATTATTCTTCAATCATCATTCCTAGCATCAACAAAGGTTTTAGGGTCTACCATTGATAGTAGGCACAAGTTCACTTGCTCACTTGCTTTTGCAAACTTTCTCCTAGTCTGCACTCCTTCATTCTTATTCCCAATAATCTGATCTATTGAGTGATTCCTTTGAACATACTTTGCTGAAGTCTTAGGGACATTCTTTGATTCTTGTTCCTTCTCTTCTTTATCCTCTCCTTCTTCTTTAATGTAGAGAGGTATATCAGATCCACAATCCTCTGGTTCTTGATAAATTTGATACAAGTCTTCATCTACATTAACATTTGTGCTTTCAACTATCTTTCCCAACCTCTTGTTGTAGCATCTATAGGCCTTGCTTCTGGTTGATTAACCAAGAAAGATCTCTTCATCACTTCTTGAATCAAATTTACCAAGGTCTTCTTCATGTATCTTGAAGTAGCATCTGCTGCCAAAGATCCTCAAATATATGACAGTGGAAGGTCTTCCATACCATAGCTCATAACAGATCTTAGTGCAATTGACTCTCAATTGTACTCTATTAAGAAGATAGACAGTTGTGTGAACTGTTTCCTTCTAGTACATATCAGATAGATTTGCATCTTTCAACATTTCCCTACCCATCTCTTGTATAGTCCTATTCTTCCTCTCCACTATCCCATTTGGTTGAGGGATCCTAGGAGTAGAAAATTTCTCCTAATACCATGATCTTCACAAAACGTTTCAATTTCATTTGAAGTAAATTCACCTCCTCTATCAGATATTAAGCATTTGATCTTAGCATCCATTTCATTCTCAACTATTGCTTTGAAAATATTAAACTTATCAAAGGCTTCTGGTTTTTCTCTTACGAAAGTAGCCCAAGGCATTCTAGAGTAATCATCATTATGCAACATGAAATACCTTTCACCTTGTTGACTCTTTGTTCTTGTGGGACCACATATGTCATTGTGAATCAGCTCCAATGGCATTGTAGAAGAACATTCCTTGCTCTTGAAATTTTTCTTTGTCTTCTTTCCCATTTGGCATTTCTTGCATAAAGTGTTTGCAACCTTGGTTATCTTAGACATAGCTCTCACTGCATGAGTAGAGATAATCTTTACCATAGTGTCAAAGTTTATCTTTCCCATTCACTTGTACCACAACCAACACTCACTAGATTGAGCCAATAAACAGGTTCTTCCATTTGCCTCGTTTAGATGATAGATATCTCCATATGTCTTAATACATTTTACAAAAAGTCTTCCGGACCCTGGCTTCTTGATTTTACATCCTTTGGCATGAAAGGTAAGATTGTATCCTTTACTGCATATCTGACTAACACTGATAAGATTGTGCTTTAGCCCTTTGACATAGGGGACATCCTCAGTCCTTTTCTTCCCGTCAATAGTTATAACACCCTTTCCATAGATTTATGGGTATGTGCAGGATCATCGTGGGCCAAATAGTGGCAATAGGAAAAAAATTGTGTTTTTACTTAGCCAAATTCGTGACTTGGCAAAGTTTGACTTTGAAACAGATATCTATTTTGGTTTGGATACCAAACCAAAATGGATATCTGTTTTCTAGAAAAATTTGGGAAAAAGGCTTTTTAGTCTTTTTGAAAATATACCTCTTAAATCTTGGATCTCCCATCAATATATGAACCTCCTTAAAGACTGTTTCTAGTGAAGGAGGAGGGCAAATTAACATTGGTAGCCTTTTTACACATTAATCTATAAGGATTTGTTAAACACTAAGAATCATCACTAATGAATTACTCAAATAATCAATAATAAAATATTCAGTGTTGTTCATCATGTGAAATTATCACTTTTAGACTATGTTCCAATATTTCGGGGATAGGAATGCTGGGGCAACAGGGGATGTGTTTCGGGGCGTTTTGGATTTCATGCCCTAAATTGCTTTACCCAATCCTTCATATGATTTGATTCATGATACACATGATATACCCTTACCCTCTAGTGATAAAATTATGAATGATACTTTATGTGGTGAAGCTACACCTTCATTAATCCTTCATGACATTTTTATTCCTTGTGATGATGATGTCCTTCATGTGATATGTTAGGACATAATGCAAAGTTAACATGGCATGAACTCTCTTGGAAGGGTAAGCATGGACTATAAGAACATTGAACTAGTTGGATCTGTTAAGCTCGCCATTAATGAAAGAACCTTAAAGGTTAACCTTAATTAGGTAAGGTTATGTTTTAGTGTGGTTGTTTATGCAACAATGTGTAAATTAATGTTACCGAAGGATAAATCTAACTACACTAACATTTTAATAACCATGAGAGCTGGGACTAACAATTAGACTAAAAACTTGACAAACAATACAACTTGGACACATGTAGGACTTGGAAAATGGAAAAGAATATAATTAAATGTAGAAAACAATGAAAAAGTGGTATTAGTTGCACCTATATAGAGAAGTGGTTTAGAGGTTGGTTAGGGGAATTATTCAGGGTTTAGAGGTTTAGGGTTGCTCGGGTTTAGGGTTTATAGTTTAAAGAGAGATAGAGAGAGGGGACTGAAAGAGTGTGGGAGAGATAGAGGAGACAGAGGGGAGAGATAGGGAGATAGAGAGTGAGAGACATGTCCAAAGACATAGAGAGAGAGAGAGAGAGAGAGAGATTGAGAGGTAGAGGGATGACAGAGATAGGAAGATAGAGGTTTATGGAAGCTTGGGTTTAGGGGCATTATTTAGGGTTTAGGGTTTAAGGTCTTGGGGTTAGGGGTTAAGGTTTACAGGTCTAGGGCTTAGAGTTTAGAGAGAGATAAAGAACCAATAGGGAGATATAGAGGAGTCCAAGGGGAGAGATAGGGAGATAAAGAGTGAGGGACATGGCAAGAGACATAGCGAGAGAGATTGAGAGGTAGAGGGACAAAGGTGATAGGGAGATATGGGAGAGATAGGGAGATAGTGGTTTATGGTTACTTGGGTTTAGGGTTTAGGGGTTTGGGGTTTAGGGTTTCTTAGGTTTAGGGGTTAGGGGTTAGGGTTTAGGGGCATTATAATTTAGGGTTTAGGATTTATTGTTTAGGGGTTAGGGGTTAGGTTTAGAGGTTTAGGGTTTTGGATTTAGGGTTTATAGAGAAAGAGGAATGATAGGGAGATATAGAGGAGTCTGAGGGGAGAGATAGGGAGAAAAAGAGTGAGGGACATGGCCAGAGACATAGGGAGAGAGATTGAGAGGTAGAGGGACAAAGGTGGTAGGGAAATAGGGGAGAGATAGGGAGATAGTGGTTTAGGGTTACTTGGGTTTAGGGTTTAGGGGTTAGGATTTAGGGGCATTATTTAGGGTTTAGGATTTTAATTGTTTAGGGGTTAGGGGTTAGGTTTAGAGGTTTAGGGCTTTGGATTTAGGGTTTATAGAGAGAGGAATGATAGGGAGATAGAGAGAGGAGATCAAGGAGAGAGATAAGGAGATAGAGAGTGAGGCACATGGCTAGGGACATAGGGAGAGAGATCAAGAGAGGTAGACGGATGATAGAGATAGGGAGATAGGGGAGAGATAGGGAGATATAGGTTTAGAGTTGATTGGATTTAGGGTGTACCTGGGTTTAGGGTTTCTCAGTTTTGTAGATAGCCAGATAGAAAGAGAGAAGAGACAGATAGGGAGAGATGGAGGTGACAAAGGGGAGAGATAAGGAGATAGAGAGTGAGCGAGATGTCCAGAGAAATGGGGAGAAGGATTGAGAGGTAGAGCTCAATGATAGAGATAGGGAGATAAGGGAGAGATAGGAGACAGGGTATAGGGTTTAGGGGTTCGGGGTTAAGGTTTATGGGCATTATTTAGGGTTTAGGGTTTATGGTTTAGGGATTAAGGTTTAGAGGTTTAGGGTTTAGTGTTAAGAGAGAGAGGACAATTAGGGAGATATAGATGAGGAACATGGCCAAAGCATAGGGAGAGAGATTGAGAGGTAGAGGAATGATAGTGATGGGGAGATAGTGAGATAGGGAGATAGAGGTTTAGGGTTCCTTTGGTTTAGTGTTTAGGATTTAGGGGTTTATGGTTTCTCAAGTTTAGGGTTTAGGAGTTAGGAAATAGGGGTTAGGGGTTAGGGGTTAGGGTTTAGGGGTTAGGTTTAATCATGTGTTAATACAGGTTGTGGAGTGAGAAATGGGTGGTATGGGAAATCGGAAGACTAGTTTAAAGTTGGGCCGATGGATATATGTCACAGCGAAAGGTTCAAAGGCTCATCAAAAGTGGAGTGATCGGAGCATTGGTATAAGAATTTTTGAGTTGACTGATAGTGTTTATCTTGCCGACAGGAAGAATGTATATGATTTGATGTTATTTGGGACTTTGAGAAGGTTTCTTAAAGCTAATTAAGCTTTAATCTATTTGAACTATAGGTTTGATGGGTATTTCACCATGTTTTGAGAGCTTCCACTGTGTGCTCTACATCAGACCAATAGGGAGATATAGAGGAGTCTGAGGGGAGAGATAGGGAGATAAAGAGTGAGGGACATGGTAAGAGACATAGCGAGAGAGATTGAGAGGTAGAGGAACAAAGGTGATAGGGAGATAGGGGAGAGATAGGGAGATAGTGGTTTATGGTAACTTGGGTTTAGGGTTTAGGGGTTTGGGGTTTAGGGTTTCTTAGGTTTCCCTCAAATCATGTATAAATATGCATAAAGCTTCGTGGAAAAAGCATTGGAGATGTATTGAAAATATTTTGAAGATGAATTGACGACAAGTTTGAATGAAATTAATCTCAGGGAACTCTATTTTTTGTAGATTTTACTATTTTCCTACTATTTCTTTGTTTACTATAGCCCTGTATGGATGTGTTAGGGCCTAAGAGAAATTGTAATTGAAAGCTAGAAGAATCTACTTTCTTGTATTTTAGGTGCCAATAAGGCCAATAAGGACACTAGGGGCACATTATAAACATAAAAAACTTACATCTTGGGGGGAGGTGCCAATAAGGCCAATAAGGATACTATTTCAGCTGGGTGTGTGTGTACGCAAATCCCATTTATGGCTGAGAAGCTCTGCGAATAAACTCATCATTCGATAAGGAGTGGAAGGATAAAGTCACATTCCCAAAACCTCTTAAAATCACATGTCTGCCCTTATGAAAACTAGGGTCTTTGCCAATACATTGTTCTGTAAGAGCAAAAACCTTGCTAGTTGCCATATTTTTTGTTTTGCTGGTCGAACGAACTATGCCAATGCATCAGAGTGGGCTGGTAAATGCCAGTGGAGGTCTTGTTTCATGTGCCAAGCATCCCAGTCATTCTAGGCAAGAGGCTACTGGCAATGTCCCTTAAGACCCCTGAGACCAAAAATGCGCCAAACTTTGACAGAGTAGTTCTCAGAATTTGTGATAGCTAGGAATGTTGTGTTTAGACCTACAAGTGTATGTGGGGTCTATCAACAATGACCTCTCTCATTTTTGGTCAACTCCATTCTGTTTGACTATACCAAAATCAAATGCATTGTTGCAAAATGCTTCAATTTGATGCAGTGGAAAGGTGCTAGGTGTGATATTTTTCATTCCATAGCTCATGGAGTCAAACAGATTACACCAACACATCGGGGTGGGTGGGTAAATGCTATTGGAGGTCTTATTTCATGCACCAAGCATCCCAGTCCTTCCGGGCAAGAGGCTACCGGTAAAGTCCCTTAAGATCCCTGAGACCAAAAATGTGCCAAACTTTAAAGAAATAGTTCTCAGAATTCGTGATAGCTGGGAATAGTGTGTTTGGACCTACAGGTGCATGTGGGGTCTGTTGATAATAACCTCTCTCATTTTTGGTCAACTCCATTTCGTTTGACTATGTCGAAATCAAATGCATTGTTACAAAATGCTTGAATTTGATGCAGTGGAAAGGTGCTAGGTGTGACATTTTTCATTCCATAGCTTGTGGGGTCGAATGGACTACACCAATGCATCAGGGTGGGTAGGTAAATGCTAATGAAGGTCTCATTTTGTGCGCCAAGAGTCCCAGTCGTTTCGGGCAAGAGGCTACTGGCAAAGTCCCTTAAGATCCTTGAGACCAAAATTGTGCCAAACTTTGACGGAGTAGTTCTCAGAATTCATGACAGCTGGGAATATTGTGTTTGGACCTACAAGTGAATGTGGGGTCTGTTGACAATAACCTCTCTCATTTTTGGTCAACTCCATTTCATTTGACCATGCCGAAATCAAACGTATTGTTGCAAAATGCTTCAATTTGATGCAGTGGAAAGGTGCTAGGTGTGACATTTTTCATTCCATAGCTCATGGGGTCGAATGGACTATGCCAATGCGTCGGGGTGTGCAGGTAAATGCCAATGGAGGTCTCATTTCATGCGCCAACCATCCTAGTCGTTCTGGGCAAGAGGCTACCAGCAAAGTCCCTTAAGACCCCTAAGACCAAAAATGTGCCAAACTTTGACAAAGCAGTTCTCGAGATTCGTGATAGCTGGAAATGTTGTGTTTAGACATACAGGGGTACATGGGGTCTATTGACAATAACCTCTCTCATTTTTGGTCAATTCCCTTCCGTTTGACCGTGCTGAAATCAAATGCATTGTTGCAAAATGCTTCAATTTGATGCAGTGGAAAGGTGCTAGGTGTGACATTTTTCATTCCATAGCTCATGGGGTTGAACGGACTACACCAACATGTCAGGGTGGGTGGGTAAATGCTATTGGAGGTCTCATTCCATGCGCCAAGCGTCCCAGTCCTTCCGGGCAAGAGGCTACCGATAAAGTCCCTTAAGATCCCTGAGACCAAAAATGCACCAAACTTTGACAGAATAGTTCTCAGAATTTGTGATAGCTGGGAATATTGTGTTTAGACCTACAAGTGCATGTGGGGTCCATCAATAATAACCTCTCTCATTTTTGGTCAACTCCATTCTATTTGACTGTGCTGAAATTAAACGCATTGTTGCAAAATACTTGAATTTGATGCAGTGGAAAGGTGCTAGGTGTGAAATTTTTCATTCCATAGCTTGTGGGATCGAACAGACTGTGCCGACATGTCAGAGTGGGCAGGTAAATGCCAGTGGAGGTCTTGTTTCATGCGCCAAGCATCCCAATCCTTCCAGGCAAGAGGCTACCGATAAAGTCCCTTAAGATCCCTGAGACCAAAAATGTGCCAAACTTTGACGGAGCAGTTCTTAGAATTTGTGATAGCTGGGAATGTTATGTTTGGACCTACAGGTGCACGTGGGGTCCATCAACAATAACCTCTCTCATTTTTGGTCAACTCCATTCCATTTGACCGTGTCGAAATCAAACGCATTGTTGCAAAATGCTTCAATTTGATGCAGTGGATAGGTGCTAGGTGTGAAATTTTTCTTTCCATAGCTCATGGGGTCGGATAGACTATGTCAACACGTCAGGATGAGTGGGTAAATGCTAGTGGAGGTCTCGTTTCATGAGCCAAGCTTCCCAGTCATTTCGAGCAAGAGGCTACCGATAAAGTCAAAAGTTGCTAGGATTAAAATTTTGCATTCCACAGGTCCTGGGGTCAAACAAATTATACCAACATATCAAGGTGGGTGGGTAAATGCTAGGGGAGGTCTCATTTTGTGTACAAAGCATCCCAATCATTCCAAGCTATAAGCTACTGGTAAAGTCACTTTGCTGGTAGCTTACAGCTCAGAAGGACTGGGAGACTTGGCACATAAAATGAGACCTCCCCTAGCATTTACTCACCCACCCCAATGTGTTGGCACAATCTGTTTAGCCCTAGGACCTGTAGAATGCAAAATTTCAATCCTAGCAACTTTTGACTTTGTCGGTAGCTTACAGCTTAGAACGACTGGGACACTTGGCGCACAAAACAAGACCTCCACTGGCATTTACCTACCCACCCTGACTAGTTGGCGCAGTCCATTCAACCCCATGAGCTATGGAATGAAAAATGTCACACCTAACACCTTTCCACTGCATCAAATTGAAGTATTTTGCAATAATGCGTTTGATTTCGGCGTGGTCAAACGGAATGGAGTTGACCAAAAATGAGAGAGGTTATTGTCGATGGACCTCATGTGCACCTGTAGGTCCAAACACAATATTCCCATCTATCACAAATTTTGAGAACTGCTCCGTCAAAGTTTGGCGCATTTTTGGTCTCAGGGATCTTAAGGGACATTACCGGTTGCCTCTTGCCCGGAAGGACTGGGATGCTTGGTGCATGAAATGAGACCTCCACTAGTATTTACCCACCCACCCCAACACATTGGCGTAGTCTTTTCGACTCCACGAGCTATGGAATGAAAAATGTCACACCTAGCACCTTTCCACTACATCAAATTGAAGCATTTTGCAACAATGCGTTTGATTTCGGCACGATCAAATAGAATGGAGTTGACCAAAAATGAGAGAGGTTATTATCGACAGACCCCACATGCACCTGTAGGTCCAAACACAACATTCCCAGCTATTACGAATTCTGAGAACTCCTCCGTCAAAGTTTGGGGCATTTTTGGTCTCAGGGATCTTCAGGGACTTTGCTGGTAGCCTCTTGCCCGAAACGAGTGGGATGCTTGGCACACATAACAAGACCGCCACTGGCATTTACCCACCCACCCCGACATGTTAGCGTAGTCTGTTCAACCCCATGAGCTATGGAATGAACAATGTCACACCTAGCACCTTTCCACTGCATCAAATTGAAGCATTTTGCAACAATGCGTTTGATTTCAGCACGGTCAAATGGAATGGAGTTGACTAAAAATGAGAGAGGTTATTGTCAATGGACCCCATGTGCACTTGTAGGTCCAAACACAACATTCCCATCTATCACAAATTTTGAGAACTCCTCCGTCAAAGTTTGGCATATTTTTGGTCTCAGGGATCTTAAGGGACTTTGCCAGTAGCGTCCTGCCCGGAACAACTGGGATGCTTGGCGGATGAAATGAGACCTCCACTGGCATTTACCTACCCACCCTAATGCATTGGCATAGTATATTCGACCCCACGAGCTATGGAATGAAAAATGTCACACCTAGCACCTTTCCACTACATCAAATTGAAGCATTTTGCAACAATGCATTTGATTTCGGCACGGTCAAACGGAATGGATTTGACCAAAAATGAGAGAGGTTATTGTCAACGGACCCTGCGTACACTTGTAAGTCTAAACACAACATTTCCAGCGATCACAAATTTTGAGAACTACTCCGTCAAAGTTTGGCACATTTTTGGTCTCAGGGATCTTAAGGGACTTTGCTGGTAGCCTCTTGCCCGAAACGACTGGGATGCTTGGCGCATGAAACAAGACCTCCACTGGCATTTGTCCACCCACCCCGATGTGTTAGCGTAGTCCGTTTGACCCCATGAGCTATGGGATGAACAATGTCACACCTAGCACCTTTCCACTACATCAAATTGAAGCATTTTGCAACAATGCGTTTGATTTCAACACGGTCAAACGGAATGGATTTGACCAAAAATGAGAGAGGTTATTGTCGATGGACCCCACATACACCTGTAGGTCCAAACACGACATTCCCAGCGATCTATGTTTGTTTGTGACTAACATCATGATCAACATAAATTGGCGCTAGAAGGAGGGCCTGAGTCCGGAAGATCATGCTCATCATCAGTATTTTCAGGTTTGATGACGCATAGAGTAAGGTAACCTCAGATTGTCTGTGAATTTCAGTAAATTACGTAAATATTTACTGTGAAAAGATTGTATATGCACATTCTATGTAAAGATTTCTAGATCACACATAAATACTGCAAGCTTTACAGTAGATCTCTCTGAATTCACTAATATCGGCTAAAGATACGTAAATTTGTTCAAGCTTTGAGAATTTTAGGCCTTAGGCACTTGAGATCTCGTGCTACGGGTCAGGATGTCCCAATATCATGTTATATTTGCAATGTCTTCGCAAATATGTCGTAAATATCCAGTCTGATTTGTCATTTGACCGCAAATATCACCTCATCCGGTGGAATCCAGCCAATATTTGCAAAGTTTTAGCCAATTTGCCTCCAAATCGAGAAATCCTGGCTCACAGGATAAATACCAGGTCTAGACCTAGTGAAATTTTTGAAGAATTGCCTGTTAGAGGTTTCAGACCTAGGACTGTAGACATTCACCATACTCCAGGGTCAAGCGCGTCTAAAGCTTCACCAGAACCTCTTCCTGTGACCCCTGTCAGTTTGCAAATACCTTCTGGTATATCCGCGACACCTCTGGTTCAACCTCAGGGTGTGCCTTTAGTTCAAACTCAGCCAGCTGCACCACCAGTTCAAACCCCTCAGCTTGCAATGTCTTTCTTTGCAGTGGAGTCACCTTTGACCTTTACTGCATATCATGAGTTACCAAAGAATCCGGACAAAATTTGCCCAAAATATCATCCTTACCAAGACACTGATGATCATATCAGGACATTTAAAGAGGCTTGCTGCAGAGCTAGAATAGAACATCAGGACGTGGTGTGTAGATTATTTCCTTTTTCCCTAGGGGAAGAGGCTTATAATTGGTTCATTAGTCTTGGTCAATCTTCTGTCGGTTCGTGGGCTATCTTAGAGAAAGCCTTTCTTGACAGGTTCAAGGTCCCTATTGATCCATCCATGAATTACCATATGTTTGCCACAATCAAAAGATTTGAGAATGAGCCTATTGCCAATTTCAATGCTAGGTTCCAGAAAATGTTGTCCAAGCTAGTTGCCCCATATGTGGTGGCTGATGCTGCTACTAGGAGTATCTATTATTCAGCCCTGGATCCATTAACTTCCATGTTCATCAGAAGAACACATCCTGAGATCACTACCTTGACAGGAGCTTTTCAAGAAGCTATCAAGGTAAATCAGTAGTTGATACCTGCTCCTACTCCAAATATAGTATTCCCTACTTTGCCTAGCGTGCAAGCACAATATCCAGCACAATATCCTGCAGCTTATCCTTCACAATATCCTGCACAATATCCTAATGGATCAATGATACCCCCAGCAGTCATGCCTGCACCTTTGCAAGTACCTCCATTAAGTATTATGCCTCCTCCTAATGGAAATAGCCAATTGCCACAATACCCTGCACATGCTCAAACACCTTAGAGTACCGATCTATCCAACAATAACCATGGATCTTCCTTTTTCAAGCCTCAGACTGAAAATGTAGTGGCCAAAGCTCAAGAAGAGAAGGAGGAAATCAAAGAAATTTCTGCTCAACTCAGAAAACTCACCACAGAAGTAACACATTTGAGAAATCAAGGGTTTTATTTGCAGTCAGGTCAGAATAGAAATTATTCCAATGACAAACCAAACTACCCTGACAGAGGATATAACAACAACAACTTCAACAATAATGTTGGAAGTAATAATAATCCTCCTAGACAGCCCAGAGTGTGGAACTCCAGGCCAAATAATGGCTCATTGCCATCACCCCTAGACAATCAGCCTCCTGGTGAAGCCAAACAGACTACTAGAGTCAATCTTGCTGAGGCAGCCCTTACCAATTGGTGCAGGATCCACAATACCAATGCACATGCAGAATTAGATTGTCCACAATTTAGGATTTCTGCCAGCATCTTTCAGACTGAAGTGTCTAACACTTCTGGAAATCCACCTTAGGTAGAAGGAAATGAGATAGTTCCTTGTGGATATGACTCAGCTTTTGTGCTAGAAACGTACACAAATCAGCCTCATCCGAGTTATGATCAGACTTGTGAAGAGTCTGCCTTAACCTTTGAAACAAATTATATTTTTCCTTTTGAGGATGAAAATAAACCTGCAAGAGAGCATGAGGAAGTACATGCATACCAGCAGCAATATCCTGGTAAGCACAATTATAACCTGAGAAGTAGTGCCAACAGACCTACTGGTCCGTTGACATCATCTTTACCTCCAAACAATTTCAATACACCTCCGGATCCTAAGGCTAGCAATAACCCTGGGTTCCCTAAGGTGAATGCTCAATACTTGTCTCCTCAAAACACAGTAACAAAAGTCGTAAATGCACCTCATGAGTCCGACAAGTTAGTCAGCTATTTGGCTGATGAAATGAAGAAAATCAAGATCAGCCTGTCCCTATCTAAGTTATTGAAAACTCCTGCCATCAAAAAGGCATTCATGAAGTCATTAGATGATCCTACTCCTAGAGAAGATAGCCATCTTTCAGGTCAGTCTAGCGGCAAGGATCATGCTGCTAAGGATAATATTAGCAAGCCCAAAGTGTCCGCTACAGTCCAAGCCGCTAAAACCTCCCACATGACCTTGTATAGAGATAAAACTGAATCACCTCCATTCCTCCTCACCATAAGAATGTTCAGCAAGAACTTGCACAACTGTTTGGTTGATTCAGGAGCCTCAACGAATGTTATGCCTTTGTCGATATGTAACGCATTAGGACTGCATCCTGCTAAATCCTTAAAGAAGGTCACTCAACTGGACAAGACAGAAGTAAGTGTAGTAGGAGAACTGACTCACATCCACATGCAGATAGCATCTGATCCTCGGATCCAATATTACATTGACATTCAGGTAGTTGACATACCTGATACATATGGGATGTTGCTTAGCCGAGATTGGTCTAAAACGCTTAACAGATATATGTCTACAGATTTCAGTCACATGTGGTTACCATGGAAAGGTATACCTAATCAGATCAGGATTGATGCTGAGCCTAGGATGAAACATATGATCACGGAATATAACAAAACAAATGAGATCATGTATGTAAACATAGAACCTGGAGTTTATCACATTAGGCCGCAAACTGTTAAAATAGAATAGATCTTGATGCTTGATGTTCATCATCATCATGATGATGATTATCATGATGATGATGAACATCAAGCATCAGGATCTATTCTATTTTAACAGTTTGCGGCCTAATGTGATAAACTCCAGGTTCTATGTTTACATACATGATCTCATTTGTTTTGTTATATTCCGTGATCATATGTATTATCATGAGGATATGCCAGTTATAGAACTTAATAATGATCCTGATAATGAAAATAATGTGAATAGCTTCAGAGATTTTGAGATACATCTATCTACTCAGGTAAAACGTTGTCAATTATTAAATATATTTGCTAATGATATTTTGATTGATGGATGGTGCAGATTACATGGCGAAGCACACTCAGAAAAGACTTGTGAATCATGTTTAGACATGATGATACTGGAGCAAACGTATAGTGAAGCATCATCATCATATTCTGAGGTGAATGCTACATCTGATGATGATGATGATACTAATTCTTATTTGTCTTCTGCAGGAACAGAAGAGTCGACAGATCATGATGAAGATCATATCCTAAAAATAGAAGAGATCTCGGTGTCCGATCAGATAAATGATGCGAGAAAAGAAAAGATCACTCCTGGTAGCGATTGCTTCATGGAACCGGATTATGAGTTGTCTGATGAAGACAAAGGCAGTGACCTGACGAAGTTCAAAGAATTTCTGGTAAAAGAAATAGAAAAGATGACACAACAGCGTAAATCTCCCCAGGAGGTTTTAATTAAAGGTTGGTGTAGGCTGCATGAGGTGCCCCACTCAGAAACAACTTGCTCACTGTGTTTACACATCTTGAAGAAGCATGCAGCTGTATATCTTGAACATCATCCTCCTACTGAGATGGAAGAGAAAACATAAAAGCCATCAGGCTCACAAAATAAAGGAAAGAAGAAACTCGAGGATGATAATACCTCTAAGTTAAAGTGGATATCAGGCGGAGCAGCAGCCAGAGCTGCAAAGAAGAAAGAAAGTTCAAGTAAATATCATGCTGAAGACAAATGTCCTGCTGAAGATAAGCCTTGGATCTTAAGGTTTGACGGATCTAAATCCAAGCAAGGTGCTGGGGTAGGAATTGACCTTATCAATCCATCAGGAAAATCCTATTTAGCAGCTTACAGATTACAGTTCCCCTGTACTAACAATGTAATAGAGTATGAGGCTCTGATTCATGGACTGTTGTTTGCTCATAAGAAGAAAGTGAAGATCCTGCATGTCTTTGGAGATTCATAACTGGTTGTGAGACAAGTAAGAGGAATTTACTCTTGTAATTACAGAAAGCTATCAAATTACAGGCATCGAGTGTGGGACTTGATTGAAGACTTTGATGCCTTTAATATCGTTCACGTACCAAGGGAACAGAACTAGAGGGCAGATGCACTCGCCCAAGCCGCCAGTACGTTGGAACCGCTATCTATATCTGGTCTGAAGAGATTTTCAGTAGAATTGGTGTCAGTACCTTCAGTACCTGACAATGTGACTAATCTCCAGGTGTTTGATGATGATCAGCACATCCTGGACTTTATATCAAACAGAGACATATTTGAAGCTCAGATTATAGATGAGAATGGTATGGAAGATCATGTCTAGGAAGAAGATGAGATATTAGAGTTGCCTAGCAACAGAATTCCCAAAGGTATGATTGAATTAGAAAGAGCCTTTGATCTAGATCATATGCTTAAACATAAAGATCTGCCTAAGGCAGATGGAGGTCAATATTCACAAGTGAATATTGGACAAGCTGATGACAAGAGAAATGTCTTATTGGGCAAGGTTTGTACACCAGAAGAGTTAGAAGGAATAACTGAGGCCCTTAAAGATTACATACATGTAATTGCATGGACTTATGATGAGCTAAAGACATATGACACTTCTGTCATAACTCATACTATACCTCTCAAGCCAGATGCAAAACCTTTCAGACAGAAGCAGCGGCCAGTTAACACTCTGCTGGAACCAATCATCCTTGAAGAAGTCAAGAAATTGTTAAATGCCCGGATAATATTTCCTGTGAGGCACTCCACTTGGGTGGCGAATCTTGTGCCAGTCAGAAAGAAGAATGGAGACATCAGGTTATGTGTAGATTTCAGGAACCTAAACAGAGCATCAGAAAAGGATAATTATCCTTTGCCCTCTTTGGATGAAGTTCTACAGATTGTAAATGGAGCCAAAATGATGTCCTTCTTAGATGGTTTTTCAGGATACAACCAAGTGATGGTAGATGAAATTGACAGATTGAAAACTGCCTTCACCACAAAGTGGGGTATATTTGCATATAGACGTATGCCATTTGGACTTATAAATGCTAGAGCTACATTCCAGCGAGCAATGGACATAGCCTTCAGAGGCTTAATAGGAAAGTGTATAGTCATCTACATGGATGACCTGACAATATTCTCCAAGGAAAGGGGGAATCATGTTGCTGATCTTAGAAGTGTACTGAAGAAATGTGAAGAGTATGGAATATCTTTGAATCCTAAGAAGTGTATATTTGGGGTCACAACAGGAAAATTACTAGGCCACCTGATCACAGAAGATGGAATTATCATTGATCCTGACAGGGTGGAATCCATTATGAAGTTACAACTTCCAGGAAGCAAAAAGGAACTTAAATCTTATTTTGGTAAGATAAATTTTGTGAGGAAGTTCATCACCGGCTTTGCTGAGATTGTCAGACCACTAAATGCCATGTTGAAAAAAGATGCACAAATTGAGTGGACACCAGAAGCCAAGGCTGCCTTTGAAGATATAAAGAAAGCCATTTCAGATGCTCCTGTCCTCAGTCTAGATTACACAAGAGATTTCTACATCTACTCATTTGCTTCAGAACATACCTCTGCAGTAGTGTTAACTCAAAGAAATGAAGAGATAAGTTTCTAAACATTTGTTGATAACTTTAGTCTGACCATCTATTTGTCTGTGATACCTGGAACTCATCTTCAGTTTGGTGCTAGTGTGGTGAAATAGTTATGTCCAAAAATGATTGGTGAAAGTGGCATCACAATCTGAGACAATGAAAGAAGGGATTCCATGAAGATAGAAGATTTGGTGCATGGAAATCTATGCAATGGAGGAGGGAGTATAGGAATCACTGAGGGCACAAAAATGACTATATTTGGAGAGGTGATCAACCACAACCAAGATCACTATCTTCCCTCTAGATTTAGGGAGCCCTTCAATGAAATCCAGAGAAATATTTGTCCAAATCCATGTAGGGATGGGCAAGGGTTCGATCAATCTAGGAAGGAGTGTCGTTTCACCCTTGTGGAACTGGCAGGTATCACATTTAGCCACCATCTGTTGAATTACACTTTTCATTCCCTTCCAAAAGAAGTTACACCATGCCTGTTCATAAGTTTTGAGGAACCCAGAGTGCCCTGCCGATGGAGACACATGGAGTTCATAGAAGATAGCTTGTTGAAGATTTGGATTCTGGGGAAGCACCAGACGACCCTTATATCTTAGAGAAGTACCATCCCAAGAGTAATATGGTATAGCAAAAGGGTTATTGGCCAACTGTTGGATGATTTGAGATAATGAAGAGTCAATGACGTAGCCCTGCTAGACAGATTCCAACCAATTTGGAACAAGCATAGAAATAGCGGAAAGAGAAGCTTGGACATCCAATGTATGAGAAAGAGCATCCGCCACAATATTGTCCTTACCCTTCTTGTAAGTGATCTCATAGCCATTACCCATGAGTTTGCTAACCCATTTCTGTTGTGCTAGGGAGGAGACCCATTGTTCCCAGAAATATTTCAAACTCTGGTGATCAGTCTTGATGCATAAATGATTCCCTAATAGGTATGGCCGCCACTTGTGTACTGCATGCAAAATAGCCATCATTTCCTTCTCATATGTAGAGAGTACTAAATTCTTACTTGAAAGGGCTTTGCTGCTGAACGCAATGGGATGTTCATCTTGAAGGAGAACAACACCGAGTGCATTGCCACAAGCATCACTCTCAATAGTGAAGGTCTTGGAAAAATTTAGCATAGCTAGAATAGGTGTAGTACACATAGCTTCTTTCAATTTTTCAAATGCACACGCAACAACATGTGTACATGTAAAAGCATACTTTTTTAATAGAGTTGTTAATAGAGCTACAATCTTCCCCTAATCCATGATAAACTTGTGGTAGTAGCCAGTCAGTCCCAAAAAACCATGGAGGCTCTTGAGTGTCTAAGGATGCGTCTAATTTTTTATGGCATCTATTTTGGCAGGATCCACTCAAACCCCTTGGGCTGAAATAATATGCTTGAGATACTCCACTTCCTCCTACCCAAAAACACATTTAGATTGTTTTACACAGAGATGATGATCAAAGAGAAGTTGCAGTACAAGATCTAGATGCTAGAGATGCTTAGCCCATGTTTTACTATAGATGAGGATATCATCAAAGAAGACCATAATGAATTACTCCAAGTAGGGATGAAATATTTTGTTTGATCAATGCCTGGAATGTGGAAAGAGCATTAGTGATGTAAAGGGGCATGACCAAAAATTCATAGTGGCCAGCATGCATGTGGAAAGACATTTTATGGATATCATCCTCATGAAACTAAATTTGGTGATACCTAGAATGAAGATCCAACTTGGAGAAAAAATGAGCACCATGAAGCTCATCAAGAAGCTCATCAACAACAGGAATCAAAAACTTATCTTTGATTGTGATGTGATTAAGTGCTCAAAAGTCAATGCAAAGGCGCCATGACCCATCTTTTTTATAAACAAGAAGAACTGGTGAAGAAAAGGAACTGGTAATAGGGCGAATAATACCTTGCTTCAGTAAGTCCTGAATGAGCATCTCAATCTCTATCTTTTGGTGAAATTGGTAGCGGTAGGGCTTGATGTTGGGAGGAACGCTTCCAAGAAGGAGCTGAATACGATGGTCCTCTAGTTGTGAAGGGGGCAATCCTGCTAGTTCAACAAAGACATAGGGATATCTATCAAAATTTTGTTGTAGATCCGAAGGACTAGTGGAGACTGCTGATGGTTGCATCTAAATGGAATGGGGCTAAGCGATGACACCATGTGAATTCTTCTTAAGGAGATTTTTCATGCGATGTGAACTGATGTTGTTGAGAGACCCTAGTTGTAATCCCTTCAGTGTGTGTTTTTGCCCATTGTCATAAAACTGCATCCAAAGTTTAGCAAAATCCCATAAGATGGATCCAAGTGTACGTAACCATTGAGCACTCAAAACCACATTACATCCACCTAAGGGCAAGGCAAACATGTCAAAGTGCAAGTTATAATATCCAATAGAGATACACACATTATGACACTTCCCTTTGCAAGATAATGTGTCCCCATTGGCAATCATGACTTCAAAGCTGGAGCAAGGATGGACAAAACAATCAGCCTGTTTGGTGATCCGAGGGTCAATGAAGTTATGAGTGCTACCAGAATCAATGAGTATTGTCAGAGGGAGCTTCTTGAAGTAACCCTTGACCCACATGGTTTGTGGGGTGGTGACTCCTGCTAAAGCATGGAGAGAGATCTCTGGGTGGTCTTCCTAAGGAGGGTCAACATGCGGCTGCTGAATGTTGAATTGATCATCTACTGTATCCTAAGCATCTTCATAAACTTTAGTTGTAGGTCAAGAAGCCACATCTAAGAGATAGAGATTTTACTCGACACATCTATGTCCCCGACTGAATTTCTCATCAAAATTATAACAAATCCCTTTTTCTCTATGTGCCCTCATCTCTGCTTCAGACAAATGCTTGATAGGAGTTCTTCTAGGAGCTGGTGTGATTGGAGGTCTTTGGGAAACCATATTTCTAAATGGAACTAAAGTGGATTTGGAGCGCTGTTGAGCTGTGATCTTGTCCTGTGCCAACTTAGCCAACCCTAGGGCTTCCATCATTGTGCTAGGATGGAACATTTTAACCTCGGATTAGATTGCATCCTTTAGACCACTGACAAAACAACTCCTAAAAAAATTCATTAGATAATCCCTCTATGTGATTGGCCAATTTCTCAATTCAGTCTGATATTCTCTCACAGTGCCAGTTTGGCAAAGTTTAGTGATTGCTCATGTGAAGTCATCAAAAGCACTAGGGCCAAATTGTTGCAAAATGAGTTTGCAAAAATATGTCCATTTTGGCTCTTCATGAGCCTTGATGTACCAACAGAAGCATTGAAGGGCTTCATGTTCCAAATGAAAGGATGCAAGTGGGACTTTGTTGACATCAAAAGTATTATGCAGACTAAAATATTGTTCAACCTAGTATATCCATCCAGTCAGATCATCACCATTGAAGCAAGGAAAATCAAGCTTCGGCCTATGAAAATTGCTGGAAGAACAGAACCCAATGTCTGCAGAAGACTCTGGGTACCGTTTATTGTTCATGGCTCAATGCTAAAGATTGGGGCCAATAATTGTTTCATCCAGATCTTGGAGTTTGGTCTTGAGGGATTCAATTTCATCCTCCATGTTTTTGGATCTTGCGCAGGTGAAAGCCATAACCAAGAGGTTTTTTTTTTAATGGGAATGGGTAGAAAAACAAAAATAGAAACTTTTTTAGTAAAGGAAAATTTTGATTTGGGAAAAACTTAGATGGGTAATTGGGGTTTGACTAGGGTTTGGACACTTTCTAAAGGACAGGGAAGTAGAAAATGGGGATTTTAGAAGTGGGGTGAAAGAATGGGAAAATTTGTCCAAGAGGGACAAAGGAACAAAAATAAGAAATGAATACTATGGAAAAATTTGAAGGCGCTTGGGTGAGAATCGTAGAAGGTATGGAAAACCCTAAAAATAGACAAATGTGGGATTTCTAGCTTCAATAAATGGAATTTGGGATATGGTCCTCAAGGAAGGAAATATGCAGAATGGAATTTTAGGGGTTTTAGTGAATTTTTAGAGGAAACAGAGCGAAAGCAGGGAAGATATGGTGAAAAAATAGAATTTTTTTTCTGGAAATGATCAGCAACAGGATCTACAATAGCGCTGGACAGATTCAATTGGTGATTTTTTAGCTATAATAGATATGGACACCAAGTAAGTTTAGCTTCCTAAAGGTTCAGGGGATTCACTTAGATGCCAATGTTGTCTAACGGCTTGTGTATTGGGGTAGTACCCCTCACTCCATGGTTCAGGTAAAATTGATAACTGCTTTGCCACAAATGACAACTCTTGGTTTACCTCATGGATGGGAACTAGTCAATCAAGTAGGGGCCGTTGCCCTTTTCGCTGGTAAGTCCTCTCAATGGGCTAGCTACTTCGGGGTTCCTATGGTACTCCTCACAATGAGTTTTAGGTCTATGCCTAGGCACTTCCCACAATTAAGTAGATAGGGATTATTCCTTGATCTGAACCTATAATTAAAATGAACAATATAGATGCAAAGAAAAAAGAATTACTACAATAATCATAGTACTTGGAGGCCACTACGAAAAAAATTTTTGGTAAAAATTCCACCCAGTGAGCCCAAGAAAGCACCCTAATACCAGATGAGAGGAACCTCCTACAACAATATAATGAAAATGCAAGAAATAATAGAAATAGCAGAACACAGAATGAATTTATTGATCTCAAGCCACTTCAAGGGGGCAACCTCCTTTGAGCAAGCTCAATACAATAAACTCATGGATGCCTTCATTGGCCTCAACATGTACTTATATAATAAGTCTAATCCAAACAACTATTACTCCCCATGAATGTGGGATAATACAATATACTCAGGGGATGACTTACAAAGCATATGTGTCCAACAACAATATACTAATAAAGTAAAGAGAAGGGTTAAACATGGGTTCTTAACAATCTTTCTTCTTGTTGAGCCATGATACCAACCTATCACCTAGAAAGAAAGCTCCACCACTCACGCTTCTCCCGTCATCTATACTTCCTGCCCAATCAACATCTGTATATGTTGTCAAAGTCTTATGTCATAAAATGTCCCCTAGAACTTTTACCTCCTATGTTTAGATCCTAGGTCCCCTTAGATTAATCATGCATGTGTAAAACTTATCCTGGAGAAAATTCCCTTGAAACCCATTTCAAATGGGATTTTATGGGCTACTCTAATGCTTAATCATGACAAAAAATAGGCCCCTGGACTTGGGTGCCCATGCCCTAGTCTAGACCTGTTTTGTTGGGACCTAAATTTAAATTGTCGATAAAGTGATTGCTAAAAAGTTGCCCTTTGTTAGCCTTGTAAATTTAATTAATGAATATTTAGTGGGAATGCATGTATAAACATGTTTAAAATTTCATTTTACTCCTAGTTGATTAGGGGAAACTTATGATCATCAAGCAAAGAGCATTCAAAGCATTCATTATGTTGCAAAGCAATATTGTGTTGTGTTTGTATGTGTTTGCTATAGATTTGGCTCCATCAACTCATTTCCTCATGATCTAAAAGCATTTCATATTCATGAGAGTTTACACCTACTAAGGTGATATCTATTTTGTGTTTGAATCAATCAATCTTATCTTTTGCTTTTACCTCTATCCACCAAGGACATGCACTCTATCTAACAATGATGTTGGAAGGCTTGAATGCCATTCTAGGGCTTGATCAAGGCAAGGTCCAAAACACCCCAACCCCCAACCCCTCTCTTGTGATTGCAGGTTATAGGTGCAGATTCTTGCAGAGAGGAGTTGTAGGAGGTCAGAGCAGAGGATAAAGATTTGGGATCTAAAGAAACCAACTACCTTCTCCATGTTTTTCATGCTTCTTACTATCTTCATCATGTCTTGTGTGAATTCAATTTGTCTTCTAGTTCTTACCTGAGACTGGGGGCTAGAAATAGTTCCTCAATCTTTGTGTATGCCTTAGCTTCATGTTCTTGGTACATTTGATGTGTTTTCAATTGTACTTTAATGTATATATTGGACATAAGATCATACATACATTAAAGTGGGGGATAAATGTTATGTCATAAAATGTCCCCTAGGACTTTTTCCTCCTAAGTTTAGCTCCTATGTACCCTTAGATTAATCATGTATGTGTAAAACTTATCTCAGAGAAAATTCTATTGAAACCCATGTCAAATGGGGCTTAAGGGGCCACTCTAATACTTAATCATGACCAAAAATAGGCCCCTGGACTTGGGTGCCCACACCCTAGTCTAGACCTTTTTTTGTTAGAACCCAAATTTAAATTGTCAGCAAAGTGACTGTTAAAAGGTTTTCCTTTGTCATCCTTGTCAATTTAATTTATGAATCTTTAGCAAGAACGTATATATAAAAATGTTTAGGACTTAATTTTACTCCTAGTTGATTAAGGTGAACTTACGATCATCAAGCAAAGAGCATTCAAGGCATTCATTATGTTGCAAAGTAGTATTGTGTTGTGTTTGTTACAGATTTGGCTCCATCAACTCATTTCCTCACGATGTGAAGGCATTTCATCTCTATGAGGGTTTACACCTACTAAGGTGATATCTATTTTGTGTTTCAATTAATCAATCTTATCATTTCATTTTGCCTCTATCCACCAAGGACACACACTCTATCTAACAATAGTGTTGGAAGGATTTAATGCCATTTCGAGGCTTGACTGAGGCAAGCTCCTAAACACCACAACCCCCAACCCCTCTCTTGTGATTGCAAGTTATAGGTGTAGAATCTTGTAGAGAGGAGTTGTAGGAGGTTGGAGTAGAGGATAAAGATTTGGGATTTGAAGAAAACAATGAAGAATATTCCTTTTTAGACAAGGTCACCTACCCCTGTGTCATCCAATTTGGCTTTTTTAGAAACACTTGAGTAAGTTGCAGTCTTCATCATCTGATAGCTCGAGATCCACAGAAAAATGTGCCTATTGGATTAGGGTGTCCTCCCTAGTGTCCCTGAATTTTCCACTTTCCATAATTTGAATCTTGGTATGTTTCTAATCTGCATTTAGTGCCTTCGTATACAAGTATTTGTCATGTTTCGTCTATTTGTTTGCGATTTCATATAATTAGGGTTTAAGGTTTAATTAGGCTAGGGTTTAACAAATTAATCAACAACTTCCAAATTTCCTTATCATTCCAAGTGATACCAAACCTGTAGCTAATTCCTCTTGTAAAAGTTGTGACTTGATTTAGTTTAATGTCCTTGAATGTTATATGTTAAAGGAGGATTTAATCACACTATCAACCATTATCATCATTCCCTCTTTTCCTACGTAACATTTTCGTGAACCTATTTTTTTTTCTGAACTTGCATCTTTCTAATTGTTGCAATCATATTTTCAATCATTCATATCATTTTCATCACCATACATTCAAAAATCTTGCATAAAAATTGAAAAATTTGAAAAAATCAACATTCTTAGCTTATATTCAGACATAATTTGCATTCTCTTCCTTGCATAAAATTGAAAAAATAATAATTTTCTGATATTTAGATCAGATCCGAGATAAATTAGAGAATTTCATCTTTTTATTATCATTTACCTTGCATTTGCATCTCTCATTTTCTAGGGTTTTGCTTGAAATTTTGCATTTTTCATATAACTTAGTAATTTCAAAAGCTAGGGTTTGTAATTAAAATGTTGTTTCATATTTTGTTACTCATTTAACACTCTTTCACATCTTATGTTTTACTCTAGTGTGGCTGAATTATGTATCTTTGCATTTACATTTGCATTATTAGTACATTTAGATTGAAAAAAGTAAAAAAAATGAACATTTTAGGTGCATAAACAAGCATAGTTTTGCTTTGTTTGATTAATATTTCTCATTTCAAATATTGCATTCATCTCCAAGCATACTTTCATTGGTCATTTGAAATTTTTTCTTCATAGTATTGTGTGAAAATTGGCATTACATAGTGTGTATTTTAACATTACTGTTTACACACCTTATTCACACTTCATTGATCAAAACCTTTAAAAACACTTACTTTGCCTTGTTGTGTGATACTTTTTCCTCTATCCACTTTGTTTGTTGCGAACTCCGTGTGTCTTTTATAACTTTTTTTCTCAAACAAGTGCTCGGTGTGAAATAGTCTCACATGTATGGTTTCTCATCATAACAACAATGATAGGGTTGCTCCTCACCTTTGTAAGAAAAGGAAGACCCCTGAACTAGAAATAACATTTACACCATGAGATAGAATAGTTGGAGACATTGAAATTCCCCTTTACATTATTGTTAAGATAATGGGAACTCTTGTAATAAGAGCCCTTGTTGATCCAAATGGCTTGACTAACATTGCTATGGAAGAGTTCCTTTAGTCACATAAATTGATAGAAGAAACTTATGAGCCTACAGACATGATGATAAAACACACATAATGGAGCTTTCCTCCTAGTTATAGGGAAGATTACTTTAATGATCTAGTTACTTGACAAAGATTTAGAACAATCATTTGATATCATCCCTACATTTGATCTCTTCCATGTAAAACTAGGTCATTCATGGCTCAATGCTATGAAATCTATCCCTTCAACACTTCACTAATGCTTAAATATTCCTCATCATGGGTCTATACAAATTGTTCACCATAGTCGATGACAACCTATGGGTATGTGAAAGAATATCATCCTTGACTACTTTTGGCCTAAACCTACTAAAGAACCTGAACCACAAATAGATCAAACTCTCTTGGGATATCAACATTACAAAGCACAAGTACTATCAAAATTGGTCAGACCCCCTATTCAACAAACAACAAATAAAGAACAACCTACATTACAAGATCCCCCTAGACCAAAAGGTAGCGGACTCTATGCTGAGGTTCCACCTCTATCATCCTTACAAGGATCAGGAGATACCTATGGAAAACAAATCAATGCACCAGTAAGAGATAATCACATGGATACTTCTTTTGAAATACCACGAACTATGGAAAATCATGATAATGCTCTTGACAACATTACTGATAAAACATGAAGGAATAAACAAGCAAAAGAATGAAGGAAGAAAAGACATGCCTTGGATCCAAATACACCACTACAACAAGAGAACATCTCACCATCTAACATTCAATAAAAAAAATAAGAGCTTAAGGCCGAAGAGTTAAAGGATGATAACTTTAGTCAGGCAATTGTACCTTATATTCCCCTTTCTTCATGCATTAAAGATTGGGAGGAAGATGACTTGCTTGATGACAACCACTAGATTGGTTGTATATGCAGGTAAGTATTTCTGAACCTATTGGTCACCTTTTTAGTAGCATATCTTTGCTCACTTATGTGACCTCCTCTTATGTGTTGTGTTCCCCCATGATGTGTTTTTTGTTGTTTAGATCTCATTGGATGACACTTGATACTCTCATAAGGTCAAGGATACTGGGAGACCGCCTCTATTGTGACCATCCTTCTATTTGTTTCATCATTATTCAATCTTGCACCTCCTCTCTTTTATTATTGTGTGTCATGCCTTGAGGGCATAGCATTGTGGAGGGTGTTTTGGGGGCATCCTCCTATGTGGTGTTCCTAAGGAACTTGTTCTCCTCTCTCATTTTTACTATTTACCTTCTTCAGTGATTCTACCTAGTCAACAGATGATGAAAATAAATAAATATTGATACAGCCTGTGCATCCCTTGAATGAGAACGAACAGATGGACCTAGTCCATATATGAATATGGGGTTGATATATATATTTGATGGTTGACTAGTAGAATCACTCCATGTGATGTATCATCTTATGGCATTTCTTGTGACTAACATTTTACAATCCACTCAATATGCTCTTCTACACTTTGAATGGTATCTCACCTTCTTTCTACACTCAGTTCCATGGCACGTACAGTATAGCCCAATGGTTATATTCATCTCCAAACTTGTGAGTATAGCCTTGGTCCTTGAAGTGATTGTTTTCATGCATATCTTTATGATGTGATTTGGCTACTATCTTAGAGTAAGTTTCTCTAACCATCTTGTTGATTATCTTAGGATATCTTATCAATGTGATTGTGGGAACATTTGGTGATCATAAGCACATGTCACCTTGGGGGTATGGGCTTTGCAAGAGATCTTGTTCCCTTGTGTGTCTTCTCTCTACCTTAATGTGCTTGATATTGACAAGTGGTATCAACCACCTTAAGGTGGGAGCATATATAATGGTATCTGTCTGATAATTTTTGCACTAATGAAGTGTGTTTATAAGGCCTCTCCACGAGGTGGGATGTTGTATCTCTTGAGATAGTGCACATCCTTATATTAATTGCAATAAAAAATCCCTCTCCATGAGGCATGATAATATATTTCTTGAGCTAGTGTGTATCCTTTTATACAAAGCCCTCATCAGGAGGAGGGATGGTGTATCTTTTGAGCTAGTGCACATCCTTGTATACAAAGTCCTCATCGGGAGGTAGGGTTGGATCTTGAGCTATCCTCCCTTAATCATGTCTTTGGCAGTTGTTGTGGCATAAGCCCAATCATCAAGTGTGTCTGCAACATGTTTGAGATGGTCAGACTTAGCAATAAGCTCTTTCCATCACCTGTGTTTGTCATGTTTAAGGCATATACTATGTCTATGGCATGCTATACAGTACTTGTGTATTCTGTGTGTCATCCATTTGTTTTCCCTCATGTTTTGTGTAAAGGGTGTGGCGATGAGTCCTCCCACACTCAGGTCTTATTTGGTGTGTCTTCCCTCATGTGTGGTGTAAAGGGCACGGGGATGAGTCCCCACCATGCTTGGGTTTTGTTTGGTGTGTTTTCCCCCTGGTGTAGTGTAAAGGATGTGGAAATGAGCCCCCCCTACACTTTGGGTTTTGTATGGCATGTCTTTGGTGGTGTAAATGGTGTAGCAATGAGTTCCCCTGCCCCTTAGTTAGAATTTTATTACATATACATGAAAATGTTATATCATTGTATTAATTGTGTTTTACATGACTGCTCTCATATCTTCATCATGTATTGAATGTTTCTCACTATCTTCTCCATTTTTTGCATGCTTCTTACTATCTTCATCATGTCTTGTGTGACTTCAATGTGTCTTCTAGTGCTTACCTGAGACTGGGGGCTAAAAATACTTCCTCAATCTTTGTGTATGCCTTAGCTTCATGTGTCTGGCATGTTTGATGTGTTTTTTTATCGTACTTTAACACATATATGGATCATAAGATTATCCATACATTAAAGTGGGAGATAAATATTATGTCGTAGATTGTACCCCTAGGACTTTTACCTCCTAAGTTTAGCTCCTAGGTCCCCTTAGATTAACCATGCATGTGAAAAACTTATCCCAGACTAAATTCCATTGAAACCCATGTCAAATGGGGCTTAAGGGGCCACTCTAATGCTTAATCATGACCAAAAATAGGCCCCTGGACTTGGGTGCCCATGCCCTCATACAAACCTTTTTTATCGAGACCCAAATTTAAATTGTCGGTAAAGTGACCATTAAAAGGTTTCCCTTTGTTGGCCTTGTCAATTTAATTTATGAATGTTTAGTGGGAATGCATATATAAACATAGTTAGGACTTCATTTTACTTCTAGTTGATTAAGGCAAACTTATGATCATCAAACAAAGAGCATTCAAGGCATTCATTATGTTGCAAAGTAGTATTGTGTTCTATTTGTATTTGTTTGTTTGCAGATTTGGCTCCATCAACTCATTTTCTCATGATGTGAAGGAATTTCATCTCCATGAGGGTTCACACCTACTAAGGTGATATCTATTTTGTGTTTCAATCAATCAATCTTATCATTTCCTTTTGCCTCTATCCACCAAGGACATGTACTCTATCTAACAATGGTGTTGGAAGGCTTAAATGCTATTTTGGGGCTTGACTAAGCCAAGCTCCTAAACACCACAACCCCCAACCCCTCTCCTGTGATGGGAAGTTACAAGTGTAGAATCTTGTAGAGAGGAGTTGCAGGAGGTCAGAGCAGAGGATAAAGATTTGGGATCTAAAGAAAATGGTGAAGAATATTCCTTTTTGGACAAGGGCACCCACTCCTGTGTCCTCTAGTTTGGTTTTTCTAGAAACTCCTTAGCAGATTGCAGTCTTCACCATCTAATAGCTCTAGATCAACAAAAAAAGCTACCTATTGGACTAGGGCACCTGCCCCAGTGTCCTTGAAGTGTCTACTTTCTGGAATCCAAATCCTAGTATTATTCTAATCTACATTTAGTGCCTTCTTGTGCAAGCATTTGTTGTGTTTCATTTGTTTGTTTACGATTTCATATAATTAGGGTTTAAGGTTTAATTGGACTAGGGCTTAACAAATTAATCAACAACTTCCAAATTTCCTTATCATTTCAAGTGACACCAAACCTATAGCTGAGTACTCTTACAAAAGTTGTGACTTGACTAATTTTAATGTCCTTGAATGTTATATGTGAAAGGAGGATTTAATCATACTATCAACCATTATCATCCTTCCCTCTTTTCCTACATAACACAAAGTAAAATCATTATTTCTATGGTACTATTGTGTAGTTGCACAACACGCCCCATTTTGACTTGGCAAAACAGGGACCCAACTTTTTGGCTTGTTGTGTGCTTTCTGGCAGTCTAGTAAAAGTAAGTCATGCAGATCATCATGCATGGAAGGCCTGGGTAAGTCATCATCATGAGGTCAATTTGTTAAAGTTCATATTTTATTCCAGTGATCTCATATTTAGAAAGAGCATAAAATGTCATGTAGGTTTGCCTTTTGCAGCACCCTGATATTCGTCAGGATGTGAAAGTTATGAATGGTCAAAGTTTGAGTCAAACCTGATATTCATAGGGGGGAGGATCATATTTCTAAACATCCATCATATTATAGAAGGTCACCCCAATCTAATTTATCACCTGATAAATCATGCAGTCTAAATGTCCGGATGTCAAATTTAGGTGAAAATAGCCTTACCCGTCAGCAGCCTCATGCATTTCATGAGGATCATATTTTTTAATGTAACCCAATATTTCTTAATATCCTCCTACCGTGAAATATCCCCCTAAGCCAATATCCTGATGATGTCATTCAAGTTTAATAAATGAGAAATAAACATGACGATGACGTAATCATCATTTTACCTCTTGGGGCATATTTCCTAACATGGTCCTGCTCATATAGCACGACGATAACATCAAGATGCCTTAGTGATACAAAAGGGGAATATCTGGATGACATCATCTTGATATACCGAGAGAGAGAAATATAGTTTAGTCTGATCATCATCATCATCACTTTTTGAAATATCACCTGATATCCAAATATCATGCATTCGTGATATCCTGTCCTCTGGATATCGCCCCACTCCCGTTGCCGCCATTAACATTTATTGTGTGCAAAGGTGGTAGGTGGTTCCCGCTGACCACAAAACCTAATGGAACAGCTGGCCAAATCCTGTGTTTTCACATGAATGATCAATGAATGAACTTTAATCCATCAGAGTTGCCCTAAATTTACCCTAGTTGCAAGGTTAAAAGGTGAATTCATCATCATTTCAAACTTACCTTGCGATAAAAATCATTTTTACAGAGCACAAGCTTTCGAACCCTCATCCAGGTGACATTTGTATGAACAGAGCTTGCAGGCAAGAAGACGCACGTGATCATCAGCAGCGTTAGTACGTTCAGTAGTCCACTAGTATAAAGGTAATCTGCATAACCAAGTAGGTAATTGAAACCCTCATCCATTTGTTTTTGCATCGTCAGGTATGGTGATGTTGGTTTAAGGTTATGGTTTATGCATCCCATGATAGAAAATGATGAATAAGTACTGTATGCATGATGTAAAATTGAAATAAATGCTATGTAAATGCAAGTGAGTATCCATTGTAAGACCAAGCGTGTTAATTGCAGGAATCCATGGCTGACAAGAGGTTGGCTAAGTGCGAAGTTGAGTTCAGAAGGCCCATGTTCTCGTCTCCCAAGGGGATCTTGTTTAAATATGGAGCCATAACAGATACACACCAAGGGAGTACCAATTTAGAAGTTTGGTCTGCCAAGCTGAATGATGATAAGAATAGAATCCCAGTGCTGGATGCAGTGTTCATGTCTAGATTATGGAATGCGGCTGGTTTTCCATACTCCATGGAGTCTCCAGAGCTGGTGGTTGAGTGTGCATGGAACTACAACCCAGAGACTAGGTAGGTGGTCAAACATGGAAGAGTATATGCAGACCTATCCATTAAAGGTCTTTCTAGGACATTTGGACTGCCATTGGGTAGCAAGGTTAAAAGTGTAGACCTGAAGAAGTCTGAACGAGAGTATGAAAGCAACAAGAAATCGGCCAGGAAGAACATGTACCAATGGAGGGCTAAAAATAGCACATATCCTGTAGCTGCCAAACTTCCTGTGCACATGTTTAAATATGACTTTGATGATGAATACCAGTACATGATTGCATTACTTAGCAGAGTAACAGGCCAGCCTGATGCTGGTAGTTTTAAAGATTGGGTGTATGGTGTAATTATGATGTGCATATATGTAGACATCAAGCCACTATGGGGCCAGCTGATAAGTGATGCTCTACATGAGCAGCTGATGAACTTGGGAGGTTCTAATTGTGCTTTTTATATGACATCATACATTGTATACTCCTGTGCTTATAGAGGCACATTTGAGGCATTGACAATAGTTGGAAAGATTGGAGGAACCACTAATGATGCCCACATCTGGGATCATCATCCTCAATTATAGAGAGTTAACTACCTCCAGGATTATAAATTGGTAAATGATGCTTTTTCTATGCATCTGGTAAGAACCATGGAGGAGGACAGGACAAAGAGATTGAGCATGGAAGCTCAAGAGATAATTTACAGGCATGGAGCCTGGTATATTCAATTCGCTACTTTTTCTTATATGAGGATTGAGGGTTTTGAAGGGCATCCCCTCATGCTACCAAGGTATCCCACTGATGCAGTGATACTGATGGAATTTGTAATGTAGAGCTCCACAATGCTAAAAGCATACAAGGATGCACAAAAGCTGCCACCAATTTTGTTTCCAGTCACCATTGGCTGGTATATGTGCCCTGACTAAGAAAAGATCAAGAAGGTGATGGTCAACCTGAATAAGATGAATCTGCAGCCATTCCCCCTGGCAAGACCATATGATCCTTATGGAAGGATAGAAAAAATAACAGGGAAACCTCTACATACGAAGCACCTAGAGGACTTCTGGGCTGACTATGAAGATGAAGCAGAAGCCAGAAGGAGAAGATACCAAAGGTTGACACTGGGTCAAATCAAAACCTTTGAGTGTATTCCTCTTCCTCAGCAGTTGAAGAAAGATGATGGCAGGCTAATTACAGATGAATATGAGGAGAAGAAAATATACAATGATACCATATCTGTGCCTGACCTTACTATATAGGAAGATATATCATTAGATCCTTTCATTGCTAGGACCTTATAGCTAACCCAAGCTTGGGTTGATGAACAAATAGAGGCATTGAAGAAGAAAGGTGTTGCCCTTACTATGGACAACAAAAAGAAAGGACAAGATATTCCTAATGAGGAATATGATGATTTCATTAATGAAAAGAGAAAGTCTAAGGGAGACAGGTTGCCTCCACAACAACAACAAAGCAAAAGACCCCCCAGGGGCAAGAAAATTGATAGTGAACCCAAAGGGGTGATCATTGAAAAGGCAGTGTTTGCAGCTGAATAGGAGGCAGCATCAGGATCAGGATCTGGATCAGGATCAGCATCACCTCCACGGACAAGGAAACAAAAGTCCAAGAAAGCTAAGACTGTAGAAGCAAAACTTACAGAGACCCAAGAAGAGGGTCAATCTTCAAGACAACCAACTAAAGAGGATGTCCTTATAGAAGAAGAGCCCGAAGAAGAAGAGGCCCCTCTACTATTCAGATGTGTTAATTAATTATCAATTTGCAAGTTTGATTGTCTTGCCACCATAGGCCATCATTACCGCTCAAACAAGAATGTGTTAATCATTATAATAATGTTGTTTACATGTTTAAACTATAGATGCTACAAGGATAACAATCTTTAGAAAAATATATTTGAAATGCACTAGATATACCTTTCTTGAGGCAGCATATTTTATGTGCCTATTCAACTTAAATATGATAAAATGTTTCAAAAATGCGCACCTCCTTACAGATATCTCTATGTATATTTCAAATAGAGATGGATTTTTCTTTATTTACTTAAGAATTATTTTATTTTACTTTGGAACTATAGATAATATAGAGAGATTCAATACATTTTTAAGATATATACAAACCTTTATATATATCCAAAGTCAAATCATCAAAGATGAGGAATTTTTCAAAATAATATAGATACAAATGTTAGTATATACATGAGTGTAAAATATGAAAGCATAGACAATGCACGTGATCTGTTTTATATAATGCTTCAAAGGACTAGGTAAACAAGATTTGCCTTGATTGAAAGAATAAATAGAAATGCATTGTCTAATTGGTCTTCTCAACATTTTTAGATTTTATATTTTAGATTATAATATAATTTAACTCTCAAACTTAATTTATAGCTATCACTTCAACTCAAAAAGAAAAACTAAGACTACAAATATAGCTATGTTCTTTTTAAAAAAATATATATAAATATACAAATTTATGTATCCGTAATCCAATAAATAAAATGAAGGATATTGTATTACAATTAATAGGAGAATATAAATCTAATAAACCACCACAGTTATAAAATTCATTTTCATTTGACAAATAAAATGTTGTAGAAAACATTTTGGATATAAGATAACATTGAAAAGATGAATGCATAAATTTAATAAAAGCATATTATCTTTGCCCCACAAAATAAAAGATTAATAAGACCACATTTTGTGTTTGATAAAAAAGATGGTTAAAATAGAAAAATATTTATGAGACCAAATTTTGTGTATGATTAAAAAAATTGGTTAAATAAAGAAATACAATACAAATGCACTCAATCCTTTATAATCATGAAAAAGACTCTACAAATCTTACAAACTTTAGCCTTTTCAGACTTTAAAATACATACACCTCTATAAAATATTTTAATAATCCTTGTTCTCCTCTTTTATGTTGAAGGATATATCTTTGGAGATAGTTATGCTGTGTCTTTTATGTTTTATGTTGAATCATATACATTTAGAGGTAGTTATGCTATCTCAAAGTTTCTTAAGAAGTTTTTCTAGGACTACAAGATTTCCTTGTCTAAGTTGAGTATCATACTCTTTTACATCTCATCTTTTGTTTCAATGTTTAGAATTGCACTAAGTTTTTCATTGAAGAACTTCATGTCTTCCATTGCATGTAAATTTTGTCAACATTGATCATTATTTTACCCATTAATTTTCAATTGTCAACATTAATCATTGTTTTACCCATTACTTATCAATTGAAAATTTTTCAAAGCATCTTGCCACCATAGGCCATCATTATCACTCAAACAAAAATGTGTCAATCATTAAAATAATGTTGTTTACATGTTCAAACTATAGATGCTACTAGTATAAAAATATTTAGAAAAATATATTTGAAATACAAAGAGATCCTTCTTGAGGTAGCCTATTTTATGGGCCTAGCCTATTTTATATGCCTAGTCAACTTATATATGATAAAATGTTTCAAAGTCACGCATCTTCTCAAAGATATCTCTTCATGTATTTCAAATAGAGATAGATTTTTCTTTATTTACTTAAGAATTATTTTATTTTACCAATATAGACACCTTCTCAAAGATATCTGCCCGTGTATTTCAAATAGAGATCCAGATATTTCTTTATTTACTTAAGAATGATTTTATTTTACCCTGGAACTATAGAGAATATAGAGAGATTTAGTACATTTTAAAGATATATACAAACCTTCATATATATCCAAATTTAGATCATCAAAGATAAAGAATTTTTCTAGATAATATAGACACAAATGTTGGGGGATATACATGATTGTAAAATATGAAAGAATAGACAATACACATGATTTATTTGATATAATGCTTCAAAGAACTATGTACACAAGATTTACCTTATGACAAGAATAAATAGAAATGCATTGTCTAATTGATCTTTTGAACATTTTTAGATTTTAGATTTTATATTATAATATTATTTAACTCTCAAGCTTAATAGATATTTGTACTTCATTTAATAGATGTTTGATCTAAAGTTATGACTTCAACTCACAAGGAAAAACTAAGACTACAAATAGCTTTGTTCTTTTTTCAAAATACATATACATAAACAGATTTAATTATTGATAATGCAACAAATAAAATGAAGGATATTGTATTGCAATAAATAGGAGAATATAAATCTAATAAACCACTATAGTTATAACTTCATTTTGATTTAACAAATAAAATGTTGTAGACAACAATTTGGATAACAAATAAAATTGAAAAGAGGAATGCATATAAATTTAATAAAAGGATATTATACTTGCCCAACAAAACAAAATATTAATGTTTGATAAAAAAGTTGGTTAAAAAAAGAACAATATTTATGAGACCACATTTTGTGTAGATTAAAAAAATAGTTAAACAAAGACCTACAATATAAATGCATGGAATCCTTTATAATCATGGAAAATAGTCTACAAATATTACACACTTTAGCCTATTCAATCCTAAAAATACATCCACACTCTATAAATTATTTTAATTTTGACAATCTTTAAATATGCACCTTCCATTATTCTTGTGTCTTGCCAATCCTCTTAATCCTTGTTATGCTTTTTTATGTTGAAGGATATATCTTTGAAGATAGTTATGCTCTCTCTTTTATGTTGAAGTATATATCTTTAGAGGTGGTTATGCTATCTCAAACTTTCTTAGAAATTTTTTCTAGCACTACAATATTTCTTTGTCTAAGTTGAGTATCATACTCTTTTCCATTTCATCTTTTATTTGAATGTCTAGAATTGCACTAAGTATTTGATTGAATAACTTCATGTCTTCCATTGCATATAAACATTTTTGGATATTAATCATTGTTTTAACCATTAATTATCAATTGCCAAGTTTGAGCATCTTGCCACCATAGGCCATCATTATCACTCAAACAAAATTGTGTCAATCATTAAATTAATGTTGTTTACATGTTCAAACTATAGATGCTACTAGCATAACAATCTTTAGAAAAAATATATTTGAAATACACCAAAGGTATCCTTCGTGGGCCAGCCTATTTTATATGCCTAGCCTATTTTATGTGCCTATTCACCTTATATATGATAAAATGTTTCAAAAATAGGCACCCCCTGAAATATATCTCTGGTGTATCTAATTTTCACTAATATAGTTTTTATGTAACTTTAAAGTTTACTTTTTACTCTTGCCTTTTATTTTTACTTTGAAAAGTGTAGAAAATATTGTATTTATATCTTACTTTTAATAGCTCCATTTGTTTATATATATCTTTTGGCATCTTTGACATAAATTTATTTAAGATAAGTATACTAATTTTTTTTTATTTTTTTAAAATATGCATTAACTATATTTCAATTTTTATGTATAGAACCCTTCCATGGTGAATAAATTTAAATACCAAACAACAAAAATAAATTGAAAATTGACATATTGATCCTCAACTATTTCAAAATATCCAATACATGTATAATTGACCACTTGTCAAACATCATCTGGATTAATGATTAAACAGTCAATAAAATTTTTACACCGAGGTCAATATTTGTCTACCAATATTTAAGAATAGCAGCAATTGACTTTGGGTTTCTCAAAACTATTGCGAGCGTATCTGCATTTTTATCAGGCGATGGCGTCCTGGGTTCTGCAAGGGATGACGCCCTACTTCCGTCCAGATTTGGGTCTCCTCTTTCTGCCGCGGGCTCTGTTAGGGTTTCTTCTTTGACAGAATGAAAAGACTTTCCAGCGCTAGATCCCATACGCCTCTGCTTCGTCAGCTCCTTCGCCCCGGATTTCGTCTCAGAACGGATCAGCACGCCACCGTTAAACAAAATATTTTAACAGAGAACTCACCTTTATTTGATCTGTGGAATGATAAGCATAAAAGATAAAATCTTCAACTATTTCATAACAAATAATTGACATATATCTGCAATTTATAAATATATATGGATATGAACAGTATCCATTTTCACTCCAAAGTCTTATTGGCTCTTTAGTTACTCTAAATCTAAGATATGAATAATGAAAAATAATGTCATTATGAAGGGCTTACTTTTGTCTTCTCCAGATGATAAACATGCTTCTCAGACATGTTTTCTTTGACAGGCTTTCTTATGACCCCCTAGAGATTGCATGCTAGGGCACACCGTGCCGCACAATGAGCATAACCAGATTCTACCTCCTCTGATGTCATCCTCGATTTTTTGTTTGCAGCTTCTCTTATGTGGGCCTAGTGCTTGTCCAGAATAAAAAATTCTCCCACATCTTTGGCATGTGAACCTTTTACTCTCGGGAGTTATGGCTCCTTCAGATTCGTCCATACCCATTTCCATTTCAGTACATGAATGAAAAATGCTTTCTGATACATCTTCTGTGGAGATTTCAGAGTCGTCCATATCATCATTACGCTGGCCTTTTCTCCATTTCTGTATTTTAGATGAGGATCCTTCTAAATTTGGAACCAGACTGCACTTTGCTTGCTTCTTTCCTCGATCATCATTACTTCTATAACTTGACTCCTCTTCTAGTGGTTGTGTAGCAGAAAACACATTTCAGAGTGAACTCCTGACTGGCTTGGATTGCTTTCTTCTGCACTTGTAAGGACATGATTTCGCATCATCTTGATTAATTCCACCATCGTGCTGCGGATCCATATTTTGATCAACCTTTTTTTTCCCTGAATCTCGATAGCCTGCCTCCGAATTGTTTTTACTACACTTGAGTTCTATATTCTCTTATCGTGCAGTTCCACCAATTTTGCTGTTTCGAGTTTAACTCCAACAATGGAGCAGAATGGGAGAGACATGGATATATAACAGAATACTAAATGAGGCTAGAGGCACCTTCCTTCATGTTGGGTACCGGCAGACACCTTTTTATGTTCCCCAGAATTGAAGGATGTATTTAATAAAGTTAGATTGATAGAAAGACATTTATTTTTTTCAGCATATCTTCTGTGTTTTAATATAATTATAGATTGATAGAAAGGTAGACATTAATTTTTTTTTAGCAGATCTTCTATGTTTAAATATAATTATACGCGTGCTCTTGGCTTTTAGTTAAAGAGGTTCTAGCTTAAGACACCGTGTCTTTGGTTTTTAGTTAAAGAGGCTCTAGCTTAAGACACCGTATCTTTGGTTTTTAGTTAAAGAGGCTCCAGCTTAAGACACCGTGTCTTTGGTTTTTAGTTAAAGAGGCCCTAACTTAAGACACCGTGTCTTTGGTTTTTAGTTAAAGAGGCTCTAACTTAACACACCGTGTCTATGGTTTTTAGTTAAAGAGGCTCCAGCTTAAGACACCGTGTCTTTGGTTTTTAGTTAAAGAGGCTCTAGCTTAAGACAGCATGTCTTTGGTTTATAGTTAAAGAGGTTTCCGTTTAAGGCTCATGCTCCCATATTGAGTAGCTAAACAATTTTGTGGGTTTGATATAAAACCCCACTCACTCAATGAGCACTTGTTTTAAGTTAATTACTATTATATTATACTTACTACATAGAGATAATTCATAGGAATATGGAAAGTAGTAGTGAGATGAGTTGTTAACAAATTTTAATTATAAATAAAAATTGAAAATATAAATAATAAAATAATATATAATTTTTATTAATAATAATATTCAGAGGTGTAATTTATAGTAAAAGTAAAGATGAAGTATAATGGCATGAAGATATTAATAAAAAAAATTCCTAGTAAATAAAACAGAAAATTAAGTTAACAAGTAAAATTATTTTAATATTGGAAATTTGATATACACTATTTTACATAGGATAGATAGATGCCTTGAAACCAAAACACAACCCACTTACTAACAATAATTAATAATTATATAGGATATATATAGGATAGATAGATGCCTCAAAACTAAAACACAACCGACTTACTAGAAATAATTAATAACCCATTACTCACTGAATTCTTGGTGGCATTGAACTATCATTTACTTCTGGTATCTTAAAAAGTTATATTACAATACTATTAAATATCTCTACTACATTTAACAATAGAATATTAAATATAGTTAATAACCCATTGCTCACTAAACTCTAGGTGGAACTTGATTGCCATTTACCTACCACATCTTATAAGATTATATTGCAAAAATATAAATAGTTTAAAATAAATAAATAAATTGTTTCGGTATGGTAGGTGTAGATATTGAAGGGACAAAATTTATTTGTTTCTTATTCTTGTTAAAAAATAAATTAGTAAGGATATATTTCTTGATGGTTTGAACTTAAGAACAAATTCTCAATCAAGTTTATAATCCATTTTATTTATAAAAAATTTTAATGGTTGAATTTATATATTTATGTTTATGTTTTTTAAAATTTGTATTCAATTTTGGGAGAGTGTCTTTATATATAGATATATTACCAAATAAACTAATTTTATATAATTTTGGGTCCATTCCCCTATGCCACGGACTTATCTATTATACATATTCTTATGTACTTATTCCTTACTTCATCCTTATGTTTAGACATCCCTATACATTCACCTTATCAACTTATTTGTTAGACTCATATGCTCACACTTTCATGCGCACATTACCCACTTGAATTTAACTATCTTCATGTTCATGGGCAAGTTTGTTGTCTCTAAGACATATTCATGGTCATAAACTTATCCTCTTAAGATATAAAATTTAAAATTGAAATTTGGCCAACTCCCACATGTACCCTTCTCATCTAGGACTAACTAAACAACACTTTTTTTTTGTAATTTGTTGATAAGTATTTGTATTTAAGGACATTCAATGCATTCATTTAAGTTTTGTAAGGATCAAAGAGCTATATTTAGTATCATTTATATTTCACACTTTCGTTGGTGCACTAAAAGGAACCTAGATTTACATGAGCATTCATACAATTATGTGCACGTTTGAAGAGTGTTGTCAATCATTCAAACACATTTCCATAAGTTGAGAACATGTCCCCTTGTGACATACCAACAACCTTGCCAAGTTATTTTTGATCACAAGAAGCACGTAGATATTATAGAGAAGAAGTAATAGTCAAGACTCAAGCAAAATAAGATACAAAGATTTAATGATTTCATTGTATATGTTCATAGGTGAGATAAATTTGTAACCATAAACTTATCCTTGATCTCTAAATTCATCCCTACACATACGAGAAAATAAAAATTAGATTTTGAGATGTTAGTAAATGAATTAGTACAAACAAATCAGTAACATTTATTGGGGTGAAATTCCTCCTTTCAAATGGGGAGGTTAGCTTATTGAAAGCTAAAAACACTATCTCTACTAGTATACAATTTATGAATTTATAGTTAAAATTTTTTGAAAAGATTTACAAATTAGAAAACAAATTGTTAAAAAAGGAAAGATTTTTAAAATAGGAAAAAGGATGTGAGTTTGAATCTAGTTTAATAGAATATAAATAATTTTTAGAAAATATTAAAATGTAGACTAGTGCTAACATTTGCCAATATCAAAGAAGTATTTAGAAACATAAAGGAATTGGTCTCTCAGTATGTGCATGATTAATACGTGTTTTCTGAGGATTATTGAATGAAACTTTGAGAATGTACGGCCTCTTCAATACTCGTGCATTAATAGGGAAAAATTGTGAGATATAAGACTCGCCAACCTTTAATTGTATCTATAACGCTCTTATGCGTGGATTGCAAAATGCATGTGAAGTTACATTTTCGAACTCTCTTCATTCACATAGAAGTGAAATTGGTGCAAAGAGAGTGGGTAGGATTGAGGACATTTTTGTACTGCCCACATGTACACGTGTACAAATGGGCATATGAACACATAATTTCTTTTAAAGAATTAAGTGTAGAGAATAGAACAACAAGGTTTAGCTAAAAGAGTTTTCTGTGACCATAAGCCACTAGAAAGAAGGTGTTGTGGATGACTCCTCACGAGTGATCTATGTTCATAATTGAAAAGTCAAAGTGAGAAAATGTTTAAAAGGGATTTTAAACTCATGTTTTATTCTATGTTGTCTAGTGTTAAATTGTGAATCTAATTGGTTTACGGTAAAATTAAGTATAGATTCATGATTAAAACTAACTAATAAATTGAATAATTTAATTAATTATGGTCTCACTACTAATCCATAATTTAATGCAATCATAGTTTAAATATTAATTTAATGAGTTGAATGGATTTAATAATTTAATTATATAAAATAGTTATTTCTTTTATTAAAGATAATTAATAATGACAATTGTGAATAACTACATTTTAAAATATCAAATCATTCTACAAATCTAATGAACAATTTGTAAATAAAATAAGAACAAATAAAATAATCTACGTATTAATTAAAATAATTAAAAAAAGATAAATAAATTAATTTAATTAAAATGATAATAACAAAGCAAGCTTTATCTATGTGCATGCAAAAATATGGAATGAAATAAGGAAATAATACAAGCATCTATTCCATACTTAAGACACTCAAGATGCATAAGACTAAAGAAATGAAATAGAAACAAATAAATACTATTACCACAATAGCCTTCTTGTTGCACCTTCTTGCTCCAATGACATTTTGATAGAGATTTATATATGTTGGTTTCTCAATTCTCCAAAATAACTTTATCATATGCAAACTTGATGATAATGGCTTGGTTGATGTTTCATTTATAGATGCGTGGGTAATAGGATGAGTGACTAGGATTAAGAGGTGCAATTGATGGTTTTAATTAAGATGTGGAAATAGATGGCTAAGATTTGATGAGAGGATTATAAGATAAGAACAAAGATTTTAGGGCATCCTTATGTGAATGGCTAGGATTTGGAGATGTAGTATGAGATGAATGGTGGAGATGAAAAACTCATTTATTTTTTATGGAAAGTCATGTGACTCTTAATATTTAATTTGAATAATAAAATTATTTAATTAATTATTGGATAGGAGATGATGGGAAGATAAATTATTACTATTACTTTAAATATGCATGGTAAACTTTTTAATGTGACCAGTGATGCTAGTGTGACATGCCCTCCAACTCCACGCAATGCTTTTCCCCAAAGCTATGAATCGGTGAAGCCAAAACACGAGGGACCTCATCCAAGAAAGAACACTTCAAACCCACAAGCTTGTTGGCCTAGTGAAGGCGTAACACCTGTGAGCTCGTTGGCCTAGTGGGGGTTTGAACTTTCGTGGTCACCACTATAATCAAGTGACTTAACCATCGAACCACACCCTTATCGGCAATGGGAAGATAAATTAATTAAATAAATAAGATTTATTCAATTAATTTTGGTTAAAAGGGATAAATGGATTAATTAATTAAATATAATTCATTTAATGAACTTGGGAAAGGGATTAAGGGACAATGTGTTGCAAGATGAATATCTAGGGAATGTCAAAGGGTTATGAGGACATGATGAATTTAGGTGTCTACATTTTGTGCATGTTTGAGATGATATTGTGACTAAGAGAAGTAATATCATTTCAAAGAAGATAAGGTGTGGATGAATGGAAAAGGATGTCCCAACCACTTGAAAGAGTGACAAAGAGAAATGATGTAAGGATGGGATGTCCCTCAAGAGCATAGGAAGGTTGGCAAGACATGGGTATGCTATCTAAATGGATGAGACAAATTAGGTAAGGGATGGAGGAAATGGGTGAAAAGAATGTTATCCTACAAATTTAGGTGAGCAAAAATATAGTTTTATATAGAACTAGACATTATGTACCAAGGCATAAAGACCAGGGTGGCAATGTCTCATGTGCATGAAAGGACTAACTCAAAAAAGATAAAAGGTCACAAGCACACATATGCCTTTGGACACCATGATATGGAAGACCATGATGCTATTGTAGTAATATGTTGCAAGGACTTGAATCATATGAAAGATTGAATGATAACATAGACAAGAAAGCAAGCATGCATGCACAAATGATTCAAAAACAAACAAGTTGTGCCCCCATCAAGCTGAAAATTGATGGTTCATTGATTGATTGGCTAATGAAGTGTTCTAATTGTAGGGAAAAATATATCCCTAGATCAATACAAGGATACAGGAATGATATATCTCATTGATGATGATTAATGACTGATTGATTGATTGATTGGGTTGATAGCAAGGTTGGAACAAAACTAGGGATGTGATTGGATAATTTGAATAGATTGCTTGACTAGAGTGGTGTGGATTAAGGATGGCTTTAATTTGGATTTATTTCTTGAATTTTTACATATGTTTTAAATTTTGTGTTTTTTGGTATGTTATGTGATGTTTTGATGTTATTTTAAGATGGTGGCATTGGAGTCCAGTTAGATAGCCTAGATCCTAGATACCAATGACAAGGGAAAACCATGTCGAAGGACAAGAACGAAAGGAGAAGTGGATAGATTGACAAAAGGATTATGGATGGAAGATAGGAAGGATGGAGGATCCATAATGGATGAAGGGGGTTAGGACGTGATCTCCAAGGACTATGTCACATAGGAATACCCACTTTGTTCCTATAACATTCTTTTCAGCTGGTCTGGGAATCAAGTCCCATGTCTGATTCTTTTCTATCTAATTCAATTATTCTTCCATTGCTTCCAACCATCCATCATCATTCCTAGCATCAACAAAGGTTTTAGGGTCTACCGTTGATAGTAGGCACAAGTTCACTTGCTCACTTGCTTTTGCAAACTTTCTTCTAGTTTGCACTCCTTCATTCTTATTCCCAATAATCTGATCTATTGAGTGATTCCTTTGAACATACTTTGCTGAAGTCTTAGGGACATTCTTTGATTCTTATTCCTTCTCTTCTTTATCCTCTCCTTCTTCTTCAATGTAGAGAGGTATATTAGATCCACAATCCTCTGGTTCTTGATAAATTTGATACAAGTCTTCATCTACATTAACATTTGTGCTTTCAACTATCTTTCCCAACCTCTTGTTGTAGAATCTATAGGCCTTGCTTCTAGTTGATTAACCAAGAAAGATCTCTTCATCACTGCTTGAATCAAATTTACCAAGGTCTTCTTCATATATCCTGAAGTAGCATTTGCTGCCAAAGATCCTCAAATATATGATAGTGGAAGGTCTTGCATACCATAGCTCATAACAGATCTTAGTGCAATTGACTCTCAATTGTACTCTATTAAGAAGATAGACAATTGTGTGAACTGTTTCCTTCCAGTACATATCAGATAGATTTGCATCTTTCAACATTTCCCTACCCATCTCTTGTATAGTCCTATTCTTCCTCTCCACTATCCCATTTGGTTGAGGGGTCCTAGGAGTAGAAAATTTCTCCTAATACCATGATCTTCACAAAACATTTCAATTTCATTTGAAGTAAATTCACCTCCTCTATTAGATATTAAGCATTTGATCTTAGCATCCATTTCATTCTCAACTATTGCTTTGAAAATATTAAACTTATCAAAGGCTTCTGGTTTTTCTCTTAAGAAAGTAACCCAAGTCATTCTAGAGTAATCATCATTATGCAACATGAAATACCTTTCACCTTGATGACTCTTTGTTCTTGTGGGACCACATAGGTCATTGTGAATCAGCTCAAATGGCATTGTAGAAGAACATTCCTTGCTCTTGAAATTCTTCTTTGTCTGCTTTCCCATTTGACATTTCTTGCATAAAGTGTTTGCAACCTTGGTTATCTTAGATATAGCTCTCACTACATGAGTAGAGATAATCTTTACCATATTGTCAAAGTTTATCTGTCCCATTCACTTGTACCACAACCAACACTCACTCGATTGAGCCAATAAATAGGTTCTTCCATTTACCTCCTTTAGATGATAGATATCTCCATATGTCTTAATACCTTTTACAAAAAGTCTTTCAGACCCTGGCTTCTTGATTTCACATCCTTTGGCATGAAAGGTAAGATTGTATCCTTTACTGCATATCTGACTGACACTGAAAAGATTGTGCTTTAGTCCTTTGACATAGGGGACATCCTCGGTCCTTTTCTTCCCATCAATAGTTATAGCACCCTTTCCATAGATTTATGATGACTCATTACCACCAAACTTAATAGCTCCACCATTCAACTTCTTAAGGCTAATAAACTTCTCCTTGTCACCAATCATGTGGTTAGAACAACCACTTTCAATTACCCAAGCATTGGCTTCTTTCTTTGCATGAAAGATAATCCATGCAACCATTAATTTTTCATTATTTTGATCTTCCTACAAGGTATCAGACTTTTTGAACATTTCCCAATATCACCCTTTTTATCATCAACATTCAAGGCCATGAATAGTGTTTCATCATTTAAATCATCATGATCCTCATATTCTAAAGAGTAGCTATTCTCCATGGAGTAAATACCATTTTTGAATTTCTCTTTCTTTTTGCCACCCCTTGGATCTTTTAAAGGACATTTAGAAGCAAAATGACCAATTTTCTCACAATTGAAACATTTGAAAGGTAACTTACCTTTGTATTTGTCAGCGCCCTTCTTTAATCTTCTCACAAAGTTTCCTTCTACCTCATCAAGGTCATCATCTTGATCAGCTACTTCTCCTTCTACCTTCATACATGCTTTGAATGTTACTTCCCTTTTTGGAGCACCTTTCTCAAATTATGTCATTTCAAAAGTTGTGAGAGAACCAAACAGTTGATCTACTGTATATCAATCAAAATCTTGAGTTTCCGCAATAGCAGATACCTTAAATGACTATAAGATTTGGGAAGAGAACTCAAAACCTTCTTCACAATCTCATCATCTTTCCCTTCTCCACCAAGTCAACTAATGTCATTAACTATTTCATCTATCAAAAGCATATAACTAGCAATGTCTTCATCCTCAGCCATCTTCAGGGTCTCAAATTTGCTCTTGAAGATCTGCATCTTGGTTTTCTTTACTTTACTATCTTCTTCATGAATGCTTTTAAGTTTATCCCAGACATCCTAAGAAAAAGTGCAACTCATAACCTTCAAAATTTATTAATCAACTAACCCACTCATGATAGCACTCTTTGCCTTTGCAATGTTCTCATACAACTTAATCTCATCAACATCTATAGGATCAGAAGTAGGAGTAGTGTAACCATTCTTAATAGCTTGTCAAACACCAAAACGTACAGAAGATATATAAGTCTCCATCCTTAGCTTCCAAAAGAAGTAATTTGTTCCATCAAACATAGGTGCCTTGTGAGATCTATTATGAGCCATCCTAGACCTTCATTAAGCAATTATGATTTTTCATAGGAACTTGGTTCTAATACCAATTGTTGAAGGCACGCAGATACTGAGAGAAGGGAGGTGAATCAGTATTAAAACAAACTTCAAATCCTCCAGAGTAGATTAAAATTTAATGTTTATAGCATTAACATAAACATGAAATATCAACACAATGTACAACAACACATAACACCAGATATTTATGGAAAACCCCAAAAGGGGAAAAACCATGATTAAGATTAACTTACAATATATGAAGCTCACTTCAATAAAAGATTACAACTTTGTTTTAAGGCTACAACCCAAGGAAGATATTACTCCTCGCTGACTTTGTTTTAGGGTTATAACCCAAGGAAGCAACTAATCCTTGCTAACTTTGTTTTAGGGCTACAACCCAAGGAAGCAACTACTCCTTCAATAAAGGTTTTAGGGTCATTCCCAAGGAAACTAAAACTCCCTATAGACTTTGTTTTAGGGCTACAACCTAAGGAAGCAACAACTCCATAAACTGAGAATAAACTCAAGAAATATTACAGCACAATAGTACTTCTACTATATGAAATTGACAATGAAGCTCACTCCTTTGATGATTGCACTTCTACCTTTTCTCTCCTCTTTTGATGATTGAAACAATTAAGCACACTCTTTACTTTCCTTCTATCTCAAAAATGTCTTCAAGATGAATCAGGACAAAGCTTATTGCTTCTACTCTTTCTCCTTCAATTGCACATCATAATGCATATCATATTCATATTCTACTCTTCACACACTCATATTCACAATCATAATTCACCTAGATTAACTAGGTTTACAATATATACATGATATTACACTGATTTATTTGCATATCGGCCAGAGCCAGTAAGAATATTACAATTACAAGTCAACCAATAGGTCAAACATCATGAAACGTGTAGAGGGAAAGCCCTAACATGAATTACACTCAACACCAAGAAGAAGAACATGCCATGTGGATCCCCACAAATGATTAACCTAGTCCTAAACAATCTTGATAGCATCATCCTTCAAGGAATAACATCCTTACACCTTACACAATTTAATTAGGTCACCCTTAAGTAAGAACACATGAAGCTTGTAGGACATCAGTCATTACAATCTTTGTGGTGCATATGAATGATTAAACATTGCTTGTGGATCTCCCAAATGATGTGGTATGACCCATACAACACCTCTAGACACTTCTTGGTCTCTGTACAACAAATATTTTGAACTACACACTATCAACATTCCTCAGTCGGCTAGGCAAGAGCATAATCCAACAACAACATCATTCTGGACCACATCCAATTTCAGAGAAAGAAGAAAACACATTGTGGAGCAACACGAAACATCACAAGATCATCAAGATCATCATCCATCAACCAATTCACCATTTCATGTAACAGTAAGTAAGCACACATCATCACCAAAGGTTCTGAGAATAATTAGGCATTCGAAACAGTCCGTAGCACACTGTCACTAGAAAAATTGAAATTGTGGACCACCAAAACACTTGATACTACAAAGTGTTATGGAGAAAAAGGTTTGCACATATGTTTTTACCTCCTAGTTTATCTCCTAGGTCCCCTTGTTTACACATTACAAGCAAATTATTCATCTAGGTGAAAAATCCCCTAAAACCCATTTCAAATGGGAACTAGTGGCCAATTTAATGCTTAAGTCCCAAACAAAAAATCACCTTGGGACTTGGGCACTCATGCCCAAGTCCACCCTGATTGGTCAGGGTAAAATTTAATGTATGTCAGCCTTGGACTCTTAAATGGTTCCCTCTTTTTCAGCCCTTTAATTTAATTTGTGAATGTTTAATGGGACATCATATATAACCAAGTGTTTGAATTCATTTGTAACCTAGATGGATATTGTGAACTTATGATATTTGAACAAAGAACATTCAAGGCATTCATTATGTTATTGTTACAAATTTGTGTGTTTGTTGCAGATTTGGAATCATCATCCATCTCCTTATGAGTTGAAGAAACTTCATCCTAAGGACTTCACCTCTGAGGTGACAACATCATTGTGTTTGAATCATTTCATTATCATTTGGATTATCTTTAGCCACTGTCTTGCAAGGACATGCTCTCTTTAACAATAGTGTTGGGAAGCTTAAGTGCTATCCTAGGATTTCACTAAGGCAAGTCCCTAAACACCACAACCCCCAAACCCCTTTTCTTCTTGTGTGCATCTTATCGGTGCGAGAATAGAAGAAGTGAAGATATAGGGAGGTTTATTAAGAGATAAAGATTCAAGCTCTAAAAATAGAGTTTGGAAATTCACCTGTAGCAGACTTGGGCACTATCCCCAGTGTCCAACATCTAAAATACACCCTGAATTCAACATCAGAGGATCATTTATGACATTTTTGTAGTTTTGAGCTTTCAGATATCTAGACTTTTTGGACTCAGGCACTAGCCCTAGAGTCTTCCAACATTTCAGCTTCTAAGGGACAGTTTGGACATCTAATTGATAACACTAGTAATTTTAGATCCTAATTTTTGATTGTTGTTTCTCTGTTATGAGATGATTATCCAAATTCTAGGGTTTAGTGCATTGATAGGCCTAGGGTTTGATAAAAGGATTGGTTGAATCACATCTTTCCTTGACAAACAAGAGCACAAAATCTATAGTTCATTCCTCTTGCATCTTGAAGTGACTTAGTTTGTTTTTTTTGTTGAATGTTGTAGTGAAAGGAGGATTTGATCTAGTGTACTTACGTGCTTATATCCATCTCTCTTTTTACATATAATATTTTAGTGAATCTGTAACATTGAGCATTTGCATCTTACTTAGTTTTGAAATCAGATTTGCATTACTTCATATCATACTTGTCATCCTGCATTGAAACATCTTGCATACAGTTTGAAAAAATTGAAAATAAAAAGATTCTAGGCTTGCATAAACGCATAGTTTTGCATTATTTCATTCCATGTCATTGGTAACATTTGATTTTCTGATTTTCACATCATATATCAGAATAATTACATCAATTAATCATATCATGATCTCACATCTTTCATTAGCATATCTCATTTATTAAGGTTTTGTTAAAAACATGCATTTCTCATATAACCTAGTCATTTGCAAAGCTAGGGTTTGTAGTCAAAATCTTATTTCAGATTTTACTACTATCATAAATATTTCAAATCATATCTTCCACTAATTTCTTTGCATATTCATTCAAAAAAATTGTCTAATTTTAGAAAAAGTGCAAAATTATCATACCTTTGCAATTACAGAACGTGCACTTCAACATAAGAGAATAAGCATCTTTTTCACATATTTTGCATTAAATCAAAAAATTATCAATATCACCTCTTGTGTAGAACTTCTAACATTAAATTCACTTGGTTTGTAGTGACACTAGTGTGTTTTTGTTCTTTGTAAAAAGCTTCAAAAACTTGATTTCCTCAAACTAGTGTTGTGGTGTACAAAAGCCTCTCATATTGATAAATGAATAGATTTTTTTATACATTGATGTTCCATGACATTTTGTTATGGAACCTTCTAATTGTTCCTATTTAGTATCCTTGTATACATATATCCAGTATTTTGGAAGTTTTTACAAATTCGTTAATATGCATCCTTGTGTTTAGACTCATATACAATCCATGTATGATAAGGATATCTTTAAATGTTCTTCATTTGAAATCCTTGATTATGTATCTGATTTAAATAACTTCGTAATTCTTACAAATGAATATCATTTGATATTAAAGGAATTTACTAATTTCATCTCCATGAATTGTCATGAGAAAGATGATGGTGATAATTCTCCTCTTACTTCTATTACAAGTCATAACAGTAACCTAGCCTCGCCTAGTTCACCTTATGCTTTGGATGCCTCTCCCAAAGTTGTTCCCACTTGTGAGGACATTTTAGAGAAAGAGCATGAAATCATTGATATATTCCTTAACATCACCTCACCTTCTCTTCATTCCAATGCTCTCCTTTCAAAAGATGAAGCATCGCTGCATGACGAAAGGTCTCTCACATAAAATCCTTTAGGGATGGATGCTAAGCTTAATCAAAGTAAACATAATGTTAACTCAATCATCACTAATAGACTTATTCCACCTATTAAGGGGATTGTAGATAAGTGTGCTAATGTTCCTAAACTCATTGTGCATGGGTTAGCCAATGCGCCTCCTCGTTTCAAACCGGTGATTATAGTTCAAGGTGCTCCAACACCACCTAGACCCCTAGGCTACATTCTCAATTGTGGAAAACATATTACTCAAGAAAATCAAATGTATCAAAATGTGTTGCAACAACCCTATCACAATGTAGTTGCTCACACATACAATATGCAAAATAATAAAAAAGTAAACGATAATCAAACATTTTGATCACTTTACCAACTTCTCAACATGTGCTTCCTCAACCACCTCATCTCACTCATAAAGGTGGTCAAGATTACGATCCTGTTGTTGATTATCTTAGCAAATGATATTGATGTGTTTGTGGGAATAGTCGGTGATTGTGGCACATGTCACTTTGGGGCATGGTCTTTGTGAGAGCTCTTGTTCCCTTGCTTTTTTTTACTCTACCTTAATGTGCTTGATACCAGAAAGAGAGATCAACCACCTTAAGGTGGGACATCTATAATGGTATATGTCCAATTACTTTGTACATTGACAAAGCATGTTTGAAAGCCCTCATCACAAGGTGGGATCGTGTATCTCTTGATCTACTCATATCCTTCTAAAAGAAAAAATCCCTCATCGCGAGGCAGGATGGCCTATCTCTTGAGCTAGTGCACATCCTTTTATACAAAGCCCTCATCGTGAGGCAAGATGGCATATCTCTTAAGCTAGTCCGCATCCATTTATACAAAGCCCTCATCACGAGGTGGGATGGTGTATCTCTTGAGCTAGTGCATATCCTTTTATACAAAGTCCTCATCGTGAGGCAAGGTTGGATCTTGAGTCATTCACCCTTAAGCATGTCTTTGGTGGTTGTGGTAGCATAGCTCAATCATTACGTGTGTTTGACACGTTTTAGAGAGTGGAGTGTAGTGATGAGCTCCTTCTTATCACCCATGTTTGTCATGTATAAGATGTGTGGTGTCTCAATAACACACTATATGGGACTCATGTATTCCATGTGTCTTCCATGTGTTTTACACGTATTCCTTGCATGTCATGTGTGTTTGTCGTGTGGTCTAAAGTTGTGTGGTGATGAGTCCCTCTGAGCATTGTATGTGTTTTACATGTCTTCACATGTGTGTTTTGTTTACTTCAGTTAGCATTATATATAGATATGTAATTACTTAATCATTTCTTCTCTTCTTCGTGTCTTGCATGACTGTGTTAATGTCTTCTCGATGTATTGCATGCTTTCACTATCTTCTCTGTGTATTGTGTGTTTCCTTACTATATTCACTATGTCTTATGTGATTGTTAACTATTTTCTTATGTTTTCCCAAGTTTGGGGGCTAGAAATAGTCCTTCAAGCATGGGGTGTGTATGCATTCTAGTGTTTGATGTGTTTTAGATATGCTTCAATCATACTTTAATGCATGTGTTGTATCATCGGATCACTTAGACATTAAAGTGGGGGCAAAATGTTATGCAGTAAAATGTGGAAACATGCCTTTTTGCTTCCTAGTTTAGCTCCTAGGCCCCTATATTTACACTTCACAAGCAAATTATTCACCTTGATGAGAAATCCTCTAAAACCCATGTCGAATGGGAACTAGGGGACCATTTAATGCTTAAGTTCTGACCAAAAGAGCACCTTCAGACTTAGGTACTCATGCCCAAGTACACCCTAATTGGTTGGGGTAAAATTTCATGTACGTCAGCCTAGGACTCTTAAATGGGTCCCTCTTTGTCGACCCTTTCATTTAATTTGTGAATGTTCAACAGGATAGCATATATAAGCAAGTTTTTGAATTCATTTGTAACCTAGATGGATATTGTAAAATTATGATATTGGAACAAAGTGCATTCAAGGCATTCATTGTGTTATTGTTGTAGATTAGTAATCATCATCCATCTCCTTATGAGTTGAAGAAGCTTCATCCTAAGCACTTCAACTCCAAGGTGACACCATTATTCTATTTGAATCATTTAATTATCATTTGGATTATCTTTAGCCTTTGTCCTACAAGGACATACTCTCTCTCTAACAACAGTGTTGGGAAGCTTGAGTACTATCCCAAGATTTGACTGAGGCAAGTCCCTAAGCACCAGAACACCCAAAACCCTTTTCTTCTTGTGTGTAGGTTACATGTGTGGGCATAGAAGAAGTGAAGGTATATGGAGGTTTCTTAAGGGATAAAGATTCAATATATGAAAATAAAGTTCATAAATTCCCCTGTAGCAGACTTGGGTGCTATCCCCAGTGTCCAACAACTAAAACAAACCCTAAATTCATCATCAAAGAATCATTTATTAAATTTTTCCAGTTTTGAGCTTTTAGATATGGAGACTTTTTGGACTTGGGTGCTAGCCATGGAGTCTTTTGACATTTAGCTTTTGAGGGACAGGTTTGGACATCTCACTGATCACCCTGGTACTTTCAGATCCTGATTTGTTGTTGTTGGTGATTCTTTGTTATGAGATGATTATCCAAATTCTAGGGTTTAGTTCATTGATAGGACTAGGGTTTGATAAAAGGATTGGTTGAATCACACTTTTCCTTGACAAAAAAGAGCACAAAATTAGTAGCTGAGTCCTCTTACATCTTGAAGTGACTTAGCTCAATTTTGTCCTTGAATGTTGTAGTGAAAGGAGGGTTTGATCTAGTGTACTTACATGCTTGCATCCATCTCTCTTTTTACATATAACACAAAGTATAATGCATTAAAAATATTTGAATGTGTCCTCAAAATTGCATGACCAAATATTAATTTCTAAAGGAATGTGGAGCATTCCAAATAGACTTCATCATTACTTTACTCTGCCATAGCACAGACTAGAACTTTGTCACTTGTAACTTCCACTACACAGAAGAAAATGATCTAAAGATTTGGGTTTAGCACCTTTGTAGCATACTTAACTTAACTTCTAAACTGCATGACCATATTTTCAAATGTGGAGGAATGTGGAACATTTTACTAATCAGTCTTCCAGGAAGCTTCCTACAACAGTAACCTTTACCAACATCCAAAGACTAGATTCTTCTTGTATCAACACATACATCCTTGAGAATGATAGGAAGGATCATACAACATGCTATAGATCATCATCAACATCTTCTCAACCTCACCATAGCTTCTAATACCAATCTTAATATATCACCATTCATCTTAATGCTTCTAATTCCCATCTTAATAAATCATCATGAAATCATCTCTGCTAACCACAAACATACTCAATTCAACTTTTCTTGACACTAATCAAGGCAAGACATCCAACCATAAACACCAACAACCAGCCATGAACATCAGCAACCATTAATGGCACACCATCAACATAGTATATCATCATCATAAGAATTCAATCATAGTGTTGACATCAATGACAACCTTAGATAACATATGTGCAATAATAAAACAACATGTTCTTACACCTTGTACCTTTGTGCTAACAAGGATGACAAGGGAGAACAAAACATCACAATATGGCAATAACAATGCATACAAACATAACATATATGAGAAGGGACCACTCTTGCGAGTCCACCTATAACAAATTATGCTCCCCCAACTTGATTATACAAATGGATGTTGGAAAAGGTGCTCTAGGGACAACATCAAGCATGGTGAAGAGTGCTAGAGCCAAACCTTGTTCAAAGTTGTTGAATTTTGTCACCAAAGACTTGACATTCCTTAGTGGAATGACCAAGTGCTCAAATATATGCACAATAATGAGGTAATGAAAGATTATTTTGTTTTATCTTTTTGTGTTTTGGAGTAGGAAAAGTGATTAAGCAATGTTTGAGTAGACTCAACAACATACACACTTTTTGATATAGAAAAGAAGATATAGGGGGAGTAGGAAGCAATTCTTTTTGTTGTGAACATGGTGGAGAGAATGTAGGAGAAGGTTAGGAACCTAAACCTACTTTAGACAAGTACAGTGTTGGTTCCATAGGTTCCTCAATTCCTTGTTCTTTACATCCTAACCCATTTCCATTGTATCCTTGTTTAAAAATAATTTTGAATCCACACCCATAACACTTCTCCAAGTCTGAAGGAAGAGGAGAGGTCATATGACTGTCTTTGTTGAAATTGTTGCATATATTTTACCTACGGTTGTCACTAATTTGGTTGTCATTGATGTCAACACTTAATTTGGGTTGTCATTAATGCTTATGTTGATGGTGTGGTAAACATGATGTTGCTAATGTTCATGGTTGGATGTCATGTCTTGTTTTAATGTCAATTAAAGCTGTATTGAGTATGTTTGTTGTCAGCAAGGATGATATCATGATGATATATTAAGATAAGAATTAGAAGCATTGAGATGAGGATTAGAAGTAATTCTTATGTTGGGGAGATGTTTTTGATGGTCTGTAGTATGGTGTATGCTCTCTCCTATTGTTCCTAAGAAATTATTTGTTGCTACATGGAGGCTCTAGTCTCCAGATGTTGGTGAAGGTTTTTGCTATAGGAAGTTGCCTTGAAGATAGATTGGGAGAATGCTTCGCATTCCTCTGCCTTTGAAGATATGGTATTGTAGTTTGGGATTCAATGTCTATTTTTGTGGATGCTGTACTCTTATCTTTTCAAGTCACCAGTGTTGTCGTGGTGGTCTTTGGTAATTGCAGTAGCTTAGTAGTTTGGTTATTTGTTAGGATTGGTCTAGAAAATGATCTGCATTTCTTTGCATTTTTGTTTCTATTCCTACAGCTTGGTGGACATGCTCTTAGTGCTTGTATTGTGTCTCAGTTCATCTTTCATGTGATGAAGGTTACCCCAAGTTGGTTTGTAAATGTTATATCTCATGACTGGGTCTTTTGGGCTTCCTGCATGAAGTGTTCTATCTCTATTTTGTTTGCGCTAGCTATTTTTTGTATGCCATTAAGAAACATGTATATGGAAGTAAGCTTGGACATTCATGGAACATCTCTTTGAGGCTACATATTGTTTTGAGTTGGTTTTCTCAAAACTTGTGGATATTTGGCTGGTAGGGCTTGTTCTCTTGTTTATGCTATGTGTTTGGGGGTTTACGCCAATAATTGATGTTGTGTTAAGATGTGTTTTGGTCCTGCCCTATCCTTTTGAGAGCCACATTGAGTAAATTTAGTTGGAAGATGTGTTTTTTGACCAACTGGTAAAGTGCTAAATGTTTCTATTGAATGCACAAGACAACTGAGAGGGGAGTGAATCAGTTGTAACTTAAAACTCCACAACCCTCACACACATTTAGATCCACATTAATTTAGTTAATCCATTAAAACTTTAAGATGATCAAGCATGAAAGCAAATAACAGAAACTAAATCAAATCAACATCAAACATAGGAGAACACTAGATTTGTCGAAATTACGGCAGACAATTGAGAATGGGGCGTGAATCAGTTGTCACAAAACTTTTATCTTTTGCTACAATTAATCTTCTTTACCACTTATTAACAGATTAATGATATAACCATGAAAGCATGAATGAAAAACACATGAGCAGAGAAATAATCAACACACATAACACTAGGATTTTTACATGGAAACCTGATTAAGGGAAAAACCATGATGCGGGTTAACCCACAAGATTTGTTCTCTGTTAAAAGAATAAAAGAATGGGAAGGCACTTGCCTTCTAGAGCACTGCCTAGAGCTCACTTCTCAAAGGAGGCTCACTACCTACAAGAACATTCACAATGTTAACACTGAAAGGTTGAATTGAGAAATATCTTCTTCATGCAAGATTCAGTTCCATTGAAGCACACAACACCTCTGCTCTACCCCCTAATCACTTTCTTACTACATCTGCATCTTCACTAACAACAACACATTTCCATGACTTCACAACACTTATTTATACATGAGATCGACTTTGGAATGAACATCAAAGTCAGCCTTGCAATCATTTATCTGGAACATTCTCCAAGATAGCCATTACAAGCAATTATAATCACAATACTTAAAATGCTACATGCAAATCTTTATACTATTGGCCAAACATAGATGGGACTCAAATCTTCCTCGATCAACATGCCACACTCCATAAAACTCTTCTTAGATCATCCACAACATGCACCAAGTATCCGGTCAGCCAAGACTGGAAAGAACAACAACACTAAAGGAGAAATCTTCAACCATGAGCTCAACTCTGAATGCGGACCACCAAAAGCACAATGAAATCAATAAGAACAACTGCATCACCTCAAATCATCAAAAGCACTTGCATCTTCATCCCAGAACTTAAGAACACCAACTATCATGACTTTTACACTAGAAAGATTGCTTCTTGACCTCCAAACCACGAACCACTTGAGTTGAGGATATGCACCAACATCCAAAACATACCTCTAGATCTGTAGCCCATAATATCCCAATGCAGAGCAATCTGGACCAAATTCTTTCCATTTTGTAACCTCTAAACAACTATAAAACCTAGTTCTACTCAGATGGCCATAACTTCACAAATACTTCATGCAAACCTCTCAAATCTTAATTGGAGCAACTTTAGGGAATCCTCTAAAAGCCCTTTAATCTGCAGACTCTGATCATCATCTCAGTATGAATGAACATCAATCTACTTCACTGAACTGCATTGTCTTCACTGTATCTAATAGAGAGATATGTAACTCACTTGTTTCTTCTGGAGAGGCCAATTTTCTTAATATCCTCAACATATAAGTCTTCTGAACAAGTGAAAGAATAAGATATAGTTGACACTAATGACAACAAGGATATTTTGACATCAATGACAACACCAATTAGGTACATATTTGCAACAATCCCCCCCTTTGTCATTGATGGCAACATATGATGTGAAAAACTATTTCAACCATCAAGACAAGAACTTCTCCTCCTTTCTCTTATCACACCTGCAACCAATTTCTTCACTACTCCCCCTTTCACCAACAACTACTCACTTTCATCCAAGTTTTTCACATGACTTCTCTTGCCCTTTGACATCAATGGCAAAGGGTACATATTTGCAATCATCTCTCACCCTTTTATATCTTAGATAAGACCAAACTAAACTCAAAACATACTAACTACTCCCCCTAAGTAGTATCCCCTTAACACCAATCTGGATCATAAGATATGACTATGATTTCCACTGGACTGATGCACACTAGTGCACATTAGTTCTGAATAAGAGGGGTAATCACCCCTAGCTTCTCTCTGAGATAATCAAAAGTGTCCTTAGGTAGAGGCTTATTGAAGAAATCCACAATCTAATCCTTTGAAGGAACAAACTCCAATCTAACTTCATTCTCATTTACCTTCTCTCTCAAAAAGTGAAACTTGATGGATATGTGCTTTGTCATTGAATGAAACACTAGATTCTTTGAAATGTTTATTGCACTTGAATTATCACAGAAGATTGTAATAGGCTCTTCAAACACAATTTTGATATCCTTCAACATTTGCTTCATCCAAAAAACTTGAGTACAATTTTTTGCTACTGCTATATACTCTACCTCTATAGTAGATAGAGATATTGCCTCCTACTTTTTGCTGAAATAGGAAACCAATCTCTTCCCCAAGAAAAATGCACCACCACCAGTACTTTTCCTGTCATCCACATCTCCTGCCCAATCAACATCTATATATGCATAAAGAGTGAAATCATCATCCTTAGGATACCATAAGCTATAATCATATGTTCCCTTTAGATATCTGAAAATTCTTTTGATTACTACAACATGAGATTCTCTAAGATTAGTTTGAAATATAGCAACAAGGCCAACTGCATTCATAATATCAGCTCTGGTATGAGTCAGATAAAGCAGTCATCCAATCATTGATCTATACCTTTTTTGATCTGCCTTAGGGGAATCATCATCTTTACTCAATTTGCATCCAGTTATCATAGGAGTGCTCAGTGGTTTTGAATCCTCCATTCCACACTTTTTCAACAACTCTTTTACATACTTGGACTAAGATATGAAGATGCTCTTGTTTGACTGAATGATTTCCAAACCAAAGAAGAAATTCATTTCACCAAGCATGGACATCTTAAATTTACTTTGCATTTGATCAAGAAATTTATTAGACATGCTCTCATTTCCACCAAAAATGATATCATCAACAAATATCTCAACAATCAAGATGTACTCATGATCAATCTTGAAATAAAGATTATTGTCAGTTGTGCCTTTGCTAAAACCTAATTTTAGCAGATACTTATCTAATCTTGCATACTAGGCTCTTGGGGCTTGTTTAAGTCCATACAATGCTTTCTTTAACCTGCAAATCATAACTCCTTGATTAGACAACTGGAATCCTTCAAGTTGCTAAATGTAGACTTCTTCCAAATCTCCATTTAGGAATGTTGACTTGACATCCATCTGGTAAACTTTGAAATCTTTGTAAGCAACAAAGGCAAGAAATAATCTGACTACTTCAATTCTGACCACCAAAGCAAATATTTCCTCAAAATCAATTCTCCTTACCTAAGAATATCCTTTGCACACCAATCTTGCTTTGTTTCTCACAACTTCACCATTTTCATTCAATTTATTCTAGAAGACCCATTTAGTTCCAATTACATTTTTTTTTCAAGTCTAGGAACAAGATCCCAAGTATGATTCTTTTCAATTTGCATTAATTCTTCTTCCATTGCTTTTACCCAACTTTCATCATTACAAGCTTCATTCACTGATTTTGGTTCAATCCTTGAAATCAAACAATACTCCTCTTTTTCTCCAACATTTTTTCTTCTAGTTTGAATACCTTTATTTTTATTTCCTATTATCTGATCTTTAGAATGATTCAACCTTACATACCTGGGAGTTTTAGGATTTTCTTGAACTTCTAATTCGTGAACTTGTTTCTCAACATTTGCACTAGTTTCTTGAGTCACTGGATTCTCCGGAGCAATCTAAATATGAGTTTGAGGAATTTCATTTTGATCATCTGATTCATATCCACAAAACATGGAAGGTCTCTCTTTGCTTTCATCAACCTTGACATTAGCACTTTCAATATTCTTTTTCAATCTCTTGTTAAAGCACTGGTATGCCTTGCTTTGGTTAGAATAACCCAGAAATATTACTTCATCACAACTTTCATCAAACTTGGCTAGATCTTCATCTCTTTTGATATAGCATTTACTACCAAAAAATCTAAAATATTTCACAGTAGGAGCATTACCAAACCACAATTCGTAAGGAGTTTTACCAGTATTGCCTTTGATCTACACCCGGTTAAGAGTGTAGACATGAGTACTCACAACCTCTCTCCAATAGACATGTGAAACATTTTCTTCCATCATCATGGTTCTAGTAGCCTCTTGAATAGTTTGGTTGTTCCTTTCCACAGCTCCATTCTACTGAGGAGTCCTATGAGTAGATAACTATCTTTTTATTCCATGCTTTTCACAAAATGCATTAAACTCATCGGAGGTAAAATCTCCACTTTTATCAGATCTCAGACACTTTCTCTTCACACCAATCTCATTCTCCACCCTAGCCTTGAACACCTTGAATCTGTCAAGAGCCTCTAATTTATCTCTCAAGAAAGTGACCCACATCATCTGGGAGTAATCATCAATTATTAACATAAAGTATCTGTCTCCTTGCAAACTCCTAATGCTAGCAAGACCACACAAATCAGTGTGCACAAGTTCCAACAATCCACTTGTAAATTGTTCTTTACTTTTGAAAGTAGTTCTGCTTTGTTTTCCTAACTAACATTCCTTACACATGCTATTAGCAGGTTTTACATGATTTGGAAGATCTCTCATAGCTAGAGTAGTACTTATCTTGACAATAATGTCAAAGTTTACATGACACATTCTCCTATGCCATAACCAACTCTGATCAATCTAAGAATTTAAACAACTTTTACCAGTACCACTTAAATGAAAGATATTACCCCTAATCTATGTACCAGATGCAATCTTAGTTTTGGAGCTTTCAAAACATCTACTTTTTCCATCCTTGAATAAGAGATCATACCCTTTGTCAACCAACTATCCAACAATGAGAAGATTATACTTTAAGCCTTCTACATACAAAACATCATTAGTGTTATTATTATCATCAAGAGAGATGGATCCTCTACCATGGATTCTACCAGCTGCATTGTCCCCAAACTTCACAATTCCACCTTCATAACTTTCCATACTTACAAACAAGTACTCTTATCACATGTCATATGATGAGAACATCCACTATCAATCACCCATTCATCCTTGTCTTCAACCTAAGTACCCAAGGCACTTTCCACATTCAAATAGCTAGTAGATTTATTAGGCACTAGATTTTCTTCTTTGATAGCAATGAACACCCATTCATTTCCAGATGTACTTCCTTTATCAAATTCATCATCTACAACTCCTTTATCAGTAGCTTCTTGGACATAATAGCATTTGTTATGAAACCTAGGTCTATTAGGGTTTGGTTTCGAAACCCTCTGCAGACATCTTGAAGCAAAATGACCAATTTTATTGTAAGAAAAACATTTGAAAGGCAACTTTCCTTCATACTTACAAGATCCTCTTAGTAATCTTTTGGCAAAAAGGGCTTCAAGTTCTTCAAGCTCTATTTCATCTTCTTCAAGTTCCTTCCTTGCCTTCTCATAACTAGTTAGTCTTCTTGAAGAGCTTTCACCTGGATCAAATCTTTGCTTCTAGGAAATACTAGCCTTAAACACATATTCTAATTTAGGAAGGGAATCACCAAACTCATTTCAAATGCTGAAATCTTTCCAACCAACTGATCCCTTGTAACAGTTGTCATAGTCCTGATCTCCTCAATAGTAGCAACTCTATGCTTTTATGAAGAAGGTAAGGATCTAAGTACCTTTCCAACAATATCTGATTCTTCCAATTTTCCACTAGCACACCTGATACTACACACAAGTTCATTCACCTTCTACATGTAGGAAGTGATGTTCTCATCTTCGCACATCCTCAAACTTTTGAATCTACCGTTCAAGCTCTGCAACTTAGCACATTTGACATATGCATCACCTTCATATAGAGTTTCCAACTTCTTCTACATTTCATGAGCAATTTTCAATTCCTAGACATTTGCCATTTCTGTATTAGTTAGGGCACTCAATAATGCTTCATTAGCCTAAATGTTGTTTCCAACATCTTTGATTTCATCTAGAGTTCAAGGACCTTTCTCCAGAGGCTTATACTTATCCTTAGTTATCAACCAATAAGGATCACCCATACATTGCAAATAACACTCCATCTGATTCTTCCAAAGAGAGTAGTTTGTTCTATCAAATCTCAGACTGTCCTTCTTGTATGTCAACATCTTTGATCTCCTCAAGGGGTTAAGCTTCTTTTAGAGGAACTGGCTCTGATACCAATTGTTGAAATTAGGGTAGACAACTAAGAGGGGGGTAAATCAGTTGTCACAAAGCTTTTATCTTTTTCTACTATTAGTCTTCTTTACCACTTATTAACAAATTAATGATATAGCCATGAAAGTGTGAATCAACAACACATGGGAAGAAACATAACCAACACACATAATACTAGGATTTTTACGTGGAAACCTGGTTAAGGGAAAAACCACGGTGGGGGTTAACACACAAGATTTATTCTCTATTATAAGAATCAAAAATTGGGAAGGCACTTTCCTTCAGGTACACTGCCCAGAGTTCACTACTCAAAGGAGGCTCACTACCTACAAGAACATTCACAATGTTAACACTAAAAGGTTGAATTCTTCATGCAAGATTTAGTTCCATTGAAGCACACAACACCTCTACTCTACCCCCTACTCACTTCCTCACTACATCCACATATTTGCTAACAAAAACACATTCCTTGACTTCACAACACTTATTTATACATGACGTTGACTTTGGAATGAAAATCAAAGTTAGCCTTACAATCATCTATCTAGAACATTCTCCAAGATAGGCATTACAAGAAATTACAATCATGAGACTTAAAATATTAAATGCGAATCTTTATACTGTTAGCCAAACATAGCTAGGACTCAAATCTTCCTCAATCAACACACCATGCTCCATAGAACTCTTCTTAGATCGTCTACAACATGCACCAAGCATTCAGTTAGCTAAGACTAGAAAGAACAACAACACTCAAGGAGAAATCTTCAACCATGAGCTCAATTCTTAATGTGAACCACCAACATAATAGGCACATGATCTAGAGACCACCAAAAGCACAATGAAATCAATAAGAAAAACTGCATCACCTCAAATCACCAAAAACACTTGCATCTTCATCTGAGAACTTAAAAACACCAACTATCATGACTGTTATACTAGAAAGATTGCTTGTTGACCTCCAAACCATGAACCACTTGAGTTGAGGATATGCACCAATATCCCAAACATACCTCTAGATCCTAAGACCATAATATCCCAATGCAGAGCAATCCAAACCAAATTCCTACCACTTTGTCACCTTTGAACAACTACAAAACCCAGTTCTACTCAAATGGCCATAACTTTACAAGTACTTCATGTGGACCTCTCAAATTTTAACTAGAGCAACTTCAGGCAATCCTCTACAAACCCTTTAATCTGCAGACTCTGATCATCATCTCACTAGGAATGTGGAGCAATCTACTTCAATAAACTACACTGTCTTCACTGTCTCTAATAGAGAGATATGTAACTCACTTGTTTCTTCTGGAGATGCTAATTCTCTCAATATCCTCAACATACAAGTCTTCTAAACAAGTGAAAGAATAAGATACAGTTGACACTAATAAGAACAAGGATATGTTAACATCAACAACAACACTAATTAGGCACATATTTACAACAAGATTTACATGGAAAACCCAAGAAGAGGAAAACCATGGTGAGAATTAGCTCACAATATAAAGTAATAGCAATACCAATTTATACAATAGGGCTCACTGCCAGAAGGCTCACTACTAGAGGGCCCACTGCCCAAGAGAAAGAAAGGCTCATTGGGCCAAAATAGAAAAGAAGAGAGAGAAGATTGTTAAAAGGAGAAAACTATCTCAATGCAACAGATAAGTCTACCACAACACCATCATCACCTCCATAGTCTCACTGAGGAATTGTAGACACCTTCTACTCACTGCATCCAGTAATCTAACACATGAAAGCTGACACTGCATTGCACAAAATCACACTCTATAACTTTGTAATTCACATCTCATACACCACACACTTCTCAATCATTATCCTTCAACAACTTAACACTTATTTATACTATCCTCAACCTTGAAAACATTCTCCAAGGTCATCCAAATGCCTTAATCATTTCAACTTCAAATTAGTCGGCACCAAAACATTCGTATAGTGTATAGGAATGAAGACAGACCACAACACACTTTAGCTTGGACCTAAATCCACTCATACACACTATTCCACATGCTTCCACAATCATCAAAACAACTATGTAATTAGTGTAAGCACCCAAGGTCGGCCAAACTTGTGTTAACACAATAAACGTTTAGGTACACTCTTCGTCAAAACTAAATACTACTTGTAGACTATACACCAAGCTTGAGCACCATATAGAATATTCCATAGTCATCCTAAGACATCCAAAAATCTAACAAATTTCTCTGCAATAACTTTCACCTATCAAACAAACTTACCCTATTTACCCAACATACTCAAGCATATTTGTTATGTACCGTAACTCAAGAAATCAACTTGTAGAGCATGAACCCACTAACAACTTCAACTAAAGGTATATATGAACCTTATAAACACACTTCCAAAAATGCAAAACCGTAAACCACTATGCGGTGAAATGCAGAGCAAAAACCTTTCTCCTAGACACTTCAGCAAAACACAATTCACACACTGGTGTACACACCTTCCTCTGCACAATGATCTACTATGGCAAATTCTAAATGAAGCACCTCTAAACACCTCTGAAAAACATATCCAAATTGTATGAGTAGATCTTCAACATAGTAGAAATGTGGAGCAAAATAAGAACACCACTCAGAACATCTTTACAACACACTATTAGCTTTATCATTCAAATTTTCTCAAAAGCACCTGGAAGCCAAGAAATAGAACCATATCAGCAACATGTTCACCACTTCCTCATTATTAGAGACAACATTAGCTCAATACCAACTACTCACACTCTTTCTCAACTCTTGTTCAAATAGTTGACACCAATGACAACACGAACTTGTTGACATTAATGAAAACACTAACTACACATACTTTCTACTCACTGCATCCAGTAATCTAACACATGAGAGCTCACACTGCATTGTATATATTCACACTCTATAACTCTATAATTCACATCTCATACACCACACTCTTCTCACTCACTACCCTTCAATATCTTAACACTTATTTAGACTATCCTCAACCTTGGAAACATTCTCTAAGGTCAGCCAAACACCTTAACCATATAAAATTTAAATTAGGTCAGCACCAAAACATTCCCATGGTGGAAAGGAATGAAGTTAGACCACAACACACCTTAGCTTGGACCTAAATCCACTCTTACATACCACTCCATACTTCCACAACCATTGAAACAACTCTGTAATTACTGTAAATACCCAAGGTTGGCCAAACCTGTCTTAACACAATAAACTTTTAAGTAGACACTTCCTCAAAGCCAAATACTACTTGCAGACCATACACCAAGCTTGAACACTGTCTAGAATATTCCATAATCATCCAAAAACATCCTAAAAGCCAACAAATTCTTCTACAACAACTTTCACCTATCGAACAAACTTGCCATGTTTACCCAACATACTCTAACATCTCTATTATGGTATTGTAACTCAATAAATTAACTTGTTGAGCACCAAACCACAAACAAATTCAACTAAATGTATATATGAACCTTACAAACACACTTCTAGAACTGAAAAACTTGAAACCACTCTATGGAGAAATGTGGAGCAAAACTCTTTCTCTCAGACACTTCAGCAAAACACAGCTCACACACTGGTGAACACACCTTTCTCTATACAATGATCCACTATGCCAAATTCTAAATAAAGAACCTCTAAACACCACCAACCAACATATCCAACCTGCATGAGAAGAACATCAACATAGTAAAAATACAGAGCAAAATTAGAACACCACTCAAAAAATCTTTAGGACACACTATTTCCTTTATCATTCAATTTTTTTCAAAAGCACTTGGAAGCCAATCAATAGAACCATATCAGCAACATATTCAGCACTTTCTCATTATCAGAGACAACATTAACTCAATACCAACTACTCACACTCTTTCTCAACTCTTGCTCGAATAGTTGACACCAATGACAACATAGACTTGTTGACATCAATGACAACACTAACTGCACATACTTGCAAAAGTTTCTTCTACTTGTTTCCTTGTTTCTAACTTGGGATGCTATGCACCACCATGTTTGTTGTTTGGGATAATATTGGAAGGTGTAATAAGTTGTTTTTGGTCCTCTCTACCTTTTGGATAGGACCGCATTCACTGCATTTGTGTTTTGTGGCTAACTTGTTGAGATCATTGTTTGTCTCCTATTCTGGCACACCTAATTGGTGTTTTGTGATATTGTGGAGTATATAAATGGAACAAATAATTAGTTACAAAGTGTGAGAGTGTGAGATGTGTGTGGAATAATGTAGTAAGGAATGTGAGCCATGAAAGATCTAGATCAGATGCACCTCAATGCCTCAGTCAACAGAGTGTATTATTGTCATATGTTGTAAATTCAAAGTTTCATGTATCCCACTTTGAGATAGTGAGTCTCATTAGGTCCTTGTATCTTTCCCTAAGGTTGTGCACCTTAGCCTACAAGTCCTTTGTATCTTTCGCTAAGGTTGTGCACCTTAGCTTGCAAGTCCTTCAGGGAGTAGTTTGGTTCCTGAGGTAGTGAGCCTTAAAACAAATTGTAAGCTTGTTCATATATATAGTGAGATTTCTCACCATGGTTTTTCCCTACTTGGGTTTTCCATGTATATTTGGTGTTATCTTGTGCATGTGTGTTCATTGCTTTATCTTTCATTATTTCTCATATGTTTAAGGATTGTTGATCTTGTTAGAAGACTAAATTTGCATTGCACTGAGGGTTGAAGTTTTTGAAGATACTAATTCACCCCTGCCTCTCAGTATCCTTATATGCTCAACAATTGGTATCAGAGCTAGGTTACTAAAAATGAGTTTAACTACTTGAGGAAGGTTTAGGATGACACATGATAGATCTTACAAGGCACCTAAGTTTGATGGAACAAATTACACCTTTTGGAAGCTAAGGATGGAAGGTTATCTATCCTCTCTAGGGTTTGGTGTTTGGCAATCCGTCAAGGAGGTTACACTTCTCATGCTACTACTCCTATAGATCCAATTGAGATTAGGTTGTATGAAAACAATGCCAAGGCCAAAAATGCTATCATGACTAGGTTAGCTGATTCAAAACTTCTTAAGATAATAACTTGTAGTTTTACTATGGTTGTCTAGGAAAAACATAGCAACATTTATGAAGGAGATAATAAAGTAAAGCAAGCCAAGATGCAAATCTTCAAGAGAAAATTTGAGACCCTGAGGATAAAAAAGGATGAAGACATTGCTAGTTATATGCTTTGGGTGGATGAAATAGTTAATGGCATCAAAGGTCTTGGTGGAGAAGTGAAAAAATAGGAGATTGTGAAGAAGGTTCTAAGATCTCTCCCTAAATCTTACATTCATAAGGTATCTTCTATTGAGGACTCTAAGTATATGGATAACTATTCAGTAGATCAATTATTTGGTGCTCTCATAGCCTTTGAAATGAGAGAGTTTGACAAAGATTCTCCAAAGAAGGAAGCAACATTTAAGGTCAGTAAGAAGATAGAAAATGAAACAACTAATCAAGATGGTGACCATGATGAGGTACAGGTGAACTTTGTGAGAAGATTGAAGAAGGGTACTGCCAAATACAGAGGTAAGTTACCTTTCAAGTGATTCAATTATGGGAGAATTGGTCATTTTGCCTCTACATGTCTTTTTAAAGGATCAGAGGATAGGAACAAAAGAGAGAAATTCAAAATAATTCTTTATTCCATGGAGAAAAACTATTCTTTAGAAGATGAGGATCACATGATGATTCAAATGATGAAATACTTTTGATAGCTTTGAAAGTTGGTGACAAAAAGAGTGATATTGGAAAATGTAAGAAGTCTGGTACCTTGTAGGCTAACAAAATAATGAAAAGTCTATGGTTGTGTGGACTTCTTTTCATGAAAGATAAGAAGAAAATTCTTGGGTTATTAACAATTGTTGCTCTAACCACATGATTGGTGACAAGGGGAAGTTCATTAGCCTTAAGAAGTGGTATGGTGGAGCTGCCAGCTTTGGTGGTGATGAGTCAACACAAATTTATGGAAAGGGTGCTATAACCATTGATGGAAAGAACAAGACTAAGGATATTCTCTATGTCAAAGGAATGAAGCGCAATCTCTTTCGTGTTAGTTAGATGTCCAGTAAAGGATACAATCTTACATTTAATGCCAAAGGTTGTGAGATCGGGAAGGTAGGATCCAGAAGATTAGTTGTAGAAGGTACTAGGACATATGGAAATGTCTATCATCTAAAGGAGGCAAATGGAAGAACCTGTTTATTGGGTCAATCTACTAAGTGTTTTCTATGGCACAAGTGGATGGGACACATAAAATTTAACAATATGGTGAAGATCAACTCTACACTTGTGGTGAGAGATATGCGTAAGATAAACAAGCCTACAAATGCATTATGTAAGGAGTATCAAATGGTAAAGCAAACAAGAACAAATTTCAAAAGAAAGGATTTCTCTTCTATAGTGTCATTATAGTTGATTCACACCAACCTATCTAGACCTACAAGGACAAAGAGTCAACAAGGTGAAAGGTACTTCATGTTTCTTATTATTGATTACTATCAAATGACTTGGGTTACATTTTTAAGAGAAAAATCAAAAGCCTTTGATATGTTTAAGATTTTAAAAGGAAAAGTTGAGAATGAAATGAATGCTAAGATCAAATGCTTAAGATCTGATTAAGGAGGTGAATTTACTTCAATTGAATTTGAGAAGGTTTATGAAGATCATGGTATTAGGAGACAATTGTCTGCTCCGAGGACCCCTCAGTAGAATGAGATAGTGGAGAGGAAGAATAGGACTGTGCAAGAGATGGCTAGGGAAATTTTGAAAGATGTAGATCTTCCTGATATGTATTGGGTAGAAGTAGTTCACACTATTGTCTACCTGCTTAGCAGAGTACAATTGAGGGTCAATAGCACTAAGACCCCTTATGATCTACAGTATGAAAGAACTCCCACTATCATATACTTCATGATCTTTGACAGCAAATGCTACATCATGAGAGATGAAGAAGACCTTGGAAAGTTTGATTCAAGGTGTGATGAATGGATCTTTATTGGTTACTCAACTAGAAGCAAGGCCTACAGATGCTACAAAGAGAGATTGGGAAAGATGATTGAAAGCACAAATGTTAAGGTAGATGAAGATTTGCATTAGATCTCACAAGAACTAGAGGTTTTTAGATCTGATATACCTCCCTACATCAAAGAAGGAGAAGAAGAAGAGGAGAAAGAAGAGAAGGTCAAGAATGAGAAAAGACCCCTAAGACTCTAGAAAAGTATGTTTAGAGGAACCATTCAATAGATCAGATCATTGGGGATAGAATGAAGGTGTGCAGACTAGGCGAAGGCTTGTAAAAGTAAGTGAGCAAGTGAATTTGTGCTTAATGTCAAAGGTGGAGCCCAAAACCTTCTCTAATGCTAGAAAAGATGAAGAATGGTTGAATGTAATGGAAGAAGAATTGAATCAGATAGAAAAGAATTAGACATGGGAATTGGTTCCTAGACTAGCTAATAAGAATGTTATAGGAACAAAGTGGGTGTTCCAAAACAAGTTGAATGAGGATGGTAAAGTTGTGAGGACAAAGCAAGATTGGTGTGTAAGGGTTACTCACAAGTTGAAGGTATTGATTTTGAGGAGACCTTTTCTCTGGCAGCCAGAATGGAGGCAATCAGGATGTTTCTTACCTTTGATGCTCACAAGAATTTCAAGGTCTATCAGATGGATGTCAAGTCAGCCTTCTTGAATGGTGATTTAGAGGAAGACATCTACATTGAGAAACCTAATGGTTTCCAACTATCAGAAGATCTAGACATGGTGTGCGAACTCAAGAAAGATTTGTATGGACTCAAGCATGCTCTTAGAGAGCTTGGTATGCTTGGTTGGATAGGTACTTACTTTAGCAAGGTTTCAAGAAAGGTACTGTAGATAGTAATGTTTACATTATGGTATAGGAAGACAAGATTTTGATAGTTGTTGTATATGGTGATGACATTGTCTTTGGTGGAGATGATAATATGTGTAAGAGGTTTGTCAAAGAGATGTAGAAAGAGTTTAAGATGTCTATGATTGGTGAGTTGTCTATCTTCCTTGGGCTCAAAATTGTTACACTAGATGATGGTATCTTTATTTCTTAGGCTAAGTATGTCAAAGAGATGTTGAAGAAATTTGGAAGGGAGGATTGTAAACTAGTAAGTACTCATATGGGTAATGGTTGTCACTTGAGAAAGCCTGATGAGTAAGGAGTAAGGTTGAAACTTTGACGAACTCCAGCAAGAGTAAAACTGAAACTATGAACTTTGATAAACTGTAGAAAAAATGTCTGTCACTTAGTCTGATTAAACTTCTAGTCTTAGACTCATCAATGACAACACTTGAACACTTTCCTTTGGCACCAATGACAATAATTCAACAATCTTCCCCTTTTTCATTGATGGAAACCAATGGATAATCTATCTTTAATTTCTTCCCTAACTCTTCTGCATGTGATCCCCTGTCCAATCTCTTTTGCACAACATTAAACAACATATTATTCCTCGGCAGTGGAAAATGTGACTAAATCTTTGAGAGGAACCTCCTGAAACAATATAACGAAAAAACACAAAATAATAGAAATAGCATAACACAAAAAGAATTTATTGATTGCATGCGACTTCGAGGGGCAACCTCCTTTGAGCAAGCTCAATACAATAAACTCGTGGATGCCTTCATTGGCCTCAACATGTACTTACATACTAAGTCTAATCTAAACAACTATTACTCCCCATGAATGTGGGATAATACAATATACTCACGGGATGACTTACAAAGCATATGCATCCAACAACAATATACTAATAAAGTAAAGAGATGGGTTAAACATAGGTTCTTAACATCCCCTCCCTCTTAGAAAACTTTTGTCCTCAATAATTAACATGTGGAAATTGTTGCTGAATCTGAAGGAGTGGTTCCCATGTAGCATCCTGTGGTTGCATTCCATGCCACTGAATTAATACCTTTGTGATGGATTGAGACCAAAGCTAACGAGTACTCCTGTTGAGGATTGCCTTCAGCAACAAAATGATGGATCCTTCATTATCCAGTGGATCCTTCATTATCTAGTGCTGGTAAAATAGTTTGTGCTCTAATGTTGGTGACGAGAACTTTCTTTAGACAAGAGACATGAAATACTGGATGAACGCAGGAAGGAGGAAGCTCCAATTTATAAGCAAATGACCCAATCTTTTGAAGAACCTTATATGGCCCATAGAACTTTGGAGCCATCTTTTGACACCCTTTGAGTTTTAGGAAGGATTTCTTATATGGCTGTAGATGAAGAAAAAACATATCACCTACTTGAAAAGTGCACTCAGAACGGTGTTGATTGGCTTGTTGTTTCATTAAATTTCTTGCCATATGAAGATTGTCCTACAAAATACAAAGAATCTAATCTTATATTCAGAGAATCGTGTCAACTACCTAAATTGGTGAATTGCTAGGGGTGTATGGAAGGAGCACTGGTAGTGCCTAACCATAGACTGCCTAATCAGTGAGAGGGAGCCACTTTGCCACTGATGTTGTTGTTTTGAGGTGAAACAATGAAGATAAGTTTCTAAACATTTGTTGATAACTCTAGTCTGACCATCTACTTGTCGGTGATATCTGGAACTCATCTTCAGTTTGGTGCTAGTGTGGCGAAATAGTTATGTCCAAAAATGACTGGTGAAAGTGGCATCACGATCTGAGACAATGAAAGAAGGGATTCCATGAAGACAGAAGATCTGGTGCATGAAAATCTATGCAACGGAGGAGGGAGTATAGGAATCACTGAGGGCACAAAAATGACTATATTTGGAGATGTGATCAACCACAACCAAGATCACTATCTTCCCTCTAGATTTATGGAGCCCTTCAATGAAATCCATAGAAATATTTGTCCAAATCCATGTAGGGATGGGCAAGGGTTCCATTAATCTAGGAAGGAGTGTCGTTTCACCCTTGTGGAACTAGCAGGGATAACATTCAGCCACCATCTGTTGAATTGCCCTTTTCATTCCCTTCCAAAAGAAGTTACACCATGCCTGTTCATAAGTTTTGAGGAACCCAGAGTGCCCTGCCGATGGAGATACATGGAGTTCATAGAAGATAGCCCGTTGAAGATTTGGATTCTAGGGAAGCACCAGACAACCCTTATATCTTAGAGAAGTACCATCCCAAGAGTAATATGGTATAGCAAAAGGGTTATTGGCCAACTGTTGGATGATTTGAGATAATGAAGAGTCAATGACGTAGCCCTACTAGATAGATTCCAACCAATTTGGAACAAGCATAGAAATAGATGAAAGAGAAGCTTGGTCATCCAATGTATGAGAAAGAGCATTCGCCACAATATTGTCCTTACCCTTCTTGTAAGTGATCTCATAGTCATTACCCATGAGTTTGCTAACCCATTTTTGTTGTGCTGGGGAGGAGACCCATTGTTCCCAAAAAAATTTCAAACTCTGGTGATCAGTCTTGATGCATAAATGATTCCCTAATAGGTATGGCCACCACTTGTGTACTGCATGCAAAATAGCCATCCTTTCCTTCTCATATGTAGAGAGTACTAAATTCTTACTTGAAAGGGCTTTGCTGCTGAATGCAATGGGATGTTCATCTTGAAGGAGAACAACACCGAGTGCATTGCCACAAGCATCACTCTCAATAGTGAAGGTCTTGAAAAAATTTAGCATAGCTAGAATAGGTGTAGTACACATAGCTTCTTTCAGTTTTTCAAATGCACATGCAGCATGATGTGTACATGTAAAAGCTTACTTTTTCAACAGAGTTGTTAACAAAGCTACAATCTTCTCCTAATCCATGACAAACTTGTGGTAGTAGCCAGTTAGTCCCAAAAAACCATGGAGGCTCTTGAGTGTCTAAGGATGCGTCTAATTTTTCTTGCCATCTATTTTGATAGGATCCACTCGAACCCCTTAGGCTGAAATAATATGCCTGAGATACTCCACTTCCTCCTGCCCAAAAACACATTTAGATTGTTTTGTACAAAGATGATGATCAAAGAGAAGTTGCAGTACAAGATCTAGATGCTAGAGATGCTCAGCCCATGTTTTACTATAGATGAGGATATCATCAAAGAAGACCATAATGAATTTCTCCAAGTAGGGATGAAATATTTTGTTTGATCAATCCCTGGAATGAGGAAGGAGCATTAGTGACGTAAAAGGGCATGACCAAAAATTCATAGTGGCCAACATGCATATGGAAAGTCATTTTATGGATATCATCCTCATGAACCTAAATTTGGTGATACCTAGAATGAAGATCCAACTTGGAGAAAAAATGAGCACCATGAAGCTCATCAAGAAGCTCATCAACAACAGGAATCAAAAACTTATCTTTGATTGTGATGTGATTAAGTGCTCGAAAGTCAATGCAAAGGCACCATGACCCATCTTTTTTCTAAATAAGAAGAACTAGAGAAGAAAAGGAACTGGTATTAGGGCGAATAATACCTTGCTTTAGTAAGTCCTGAACGAGCATCTCAATCTCTATCTTTTGGTGAAATTGGTAGCAGTAGGGCCTGATGTTGGGAGGAATGCTTCCAAGAAGGAGCTGAATACGATGGTCCTCTAGTTGTGAAGGGGGCAATCCCGCTGGTTCAACAAAGACACAGGCATATCTATCAAAAATTTGTTGTAGATCCGAAGGACTAGTGGAGACTGCTGATGGTTGCATCTGAATGGAATGGGGCTAAGCAATGACACCACGTAAATTCTTCTTAAGGAGATTTTTCATGCGATGTGAACTGATGATGTTGAGAGACCCTAGTTGTAAGCCTTTCAATGTGTGTTTTTGCCCATTGTCATAAAACTGCATCCAAAGTTTAGCAAAATCCCATAAGATGGATCCAAGTGTACGTAACCATTGAGCACTCAAAACCACATCACATCCACCTAAGGGCAAGGAAAACATGTCAAAGTGCAAGTTTTAATATCCAATAGAGATACGCACATTATGACACTTCCCTTTGCAAGATAATGTGCCCCCATTAGCAATCATGACTTCAAAGCTGGAGCAAGGACGGACAAAACAATCATCCTGTTTGGTGATTCGAGGGTCAATGAAGTTATGAGTGCTACCAGAATCAATGAGTATTGTCAGAGGGAGCTTCTTGAAGTAACCCTTGACCCACATGGTTTGTGGGGTGGTGACTCCTACTAAAGCATGGAGAGAGATCTCTGGGTGGTCTTCCTAAGGAGGGTCAACATGCGGCTGCTGAATGTTGACCTGATCATCTACTGTATCTTGAGCATCTTCATAAACTTTAGTTGTAGGTCAAGAATCCACATCTAAGAGATAGAGCTTTTACTCGACACATCTATGTCCCTGACTGAATTTCTCATCAAAATTATAACAAATCCCTTTTTTCTCTATGTGCCCTCATCTCCGCTTCAGACAAATGCTTGATAGGAGTTCGTCTAGGAGCTGGCGTGATTGGAGGTCTTTGGGAAACCATATTTCTAAATCGAACTAAAGTGGATTTGGAGTGCTGTTGAGCTGTGATCTTGTCCTGTGCCAACTTAGCCAACCCTAGGGCTCCCATCATTGTACTAGGATGGAACATTTTAACCTCGGATTGGAATGCATCCTTTAGACCACTGACAAAACAAATCCTAAAAAATTTATTAGATAATCCCTCTATGTGATTGGCTAGTTTCTCAAATTCAGTCTGATATTCTCTCATAGTGCCAGTTTGGCAAAGTTTAGTGAGTGCTCCTGTGAAGTCATCAAAAGCACTAGGGCTAAATTGTTACAAAATGAGTTTGCAAAAATCTGTCCATTTTGGCTCTTCATGAGCCTTGATGTACCAACGGAAGCATTGAAGGGCTTCATGTTCCAAATGAAAGGATGCAAGTGAGACTTTGTTGACATCAAAAGTATTATATAGACTAAAATATTGTTCAGCCCAGTATATCCATCCAGTCAGATCATCACCATTGAAGCGAGGAAAATCAAGCTTTGGCCCATGAAAATTGTTGGAAGAAGAGAACCCAATGTCTGCAGAAGACTCTGGCTACTGTTTATTGTTCATGGCTCAATGCTAAGGATTGGGGCCAAGAATTGTTTCATCCAAATCTTGGAGTTTGGTCTTGAGGGATTCAAGTTCATCCTCCATGTTTTTGGATCTTGCGCGGGTGACGGCCATAACCAAGAGGTTTTTTTTTTATGGGAAAGGGTAGAAAAACAAAAATAAAAACTTTTTTAGTAAAGGAAAATTTTGATTTGGGAAAAACTCAGATGGGTAATTAGGGTTTGACTAGGGTTTGGACACTTTCTAAGGGACAGGGAAGTAGAAAATGGGGATTTTAGAAGTGGGGTGAAAGAATGGGAAAATTTGTCCAAGAGGGACAAAGGAACAAAAATAAGAAATGAATACTATGGCAAAATTTGAAGGCGCTTGGGTGAGAATCGTAGAAGGTATGGAAAACCCTAAAAATAGACAAATGTGGGATTTCTAGCTTCGATAAATGGAATTTGGGATATGGTCCTCAAGGAAGGAAATATGAAGAATGGAATTTTAGGGGTTCTAGTGAATTTTCAGATGAAATAGAGTGAAAGCAAGGAAGATATGGTGAAAAAATAGAAAATTTTTTTCTGGAAATGATCAGCAACAGGATCTACAATAGCGCTGGATAGATTCAATTGGTGATTTTTTAGCTATAATAGATATGGACACTAGGTAAGTTCAACTCCCTAAAGGTTCAGGGGATTCACTCGGATACCAATGTTGTCTAATGGCTTGTGTATTGGGGCAGTACCCCTCACTCCATGGCTCAGGTAAAATTGATAACTGCTTTGCCACAAACGACAACTCTTGGTTTCCCTCATGGATGGAAACTAGTCAATCAAGTAGGGGCCATTGCCCTTTTCACTGGTAAGTCCTCTCAATGGGCCAGCTACTTCAGGGTTCCTATGGTACTCCTCACAATGAGTTTTAGGTTTATGCCTAGGCACTTCCCACAATTAAGCGGATAGGGATTATTCCCTGATCTAAACCTGCAATTAAAATGAACAATATAGATGCAAAGAAAAAAGAATTACTACAATAATCACAGTGCCTAGATGCCACTACAAAAAAAAAAAATTTGGCATTCCACCCAGCGAGCCCAAGAAAGCGCTCTAATACTAGATGAAAGGAACCTCCTACAACAATATAATGAAAATGCAAGAAATAATAGAAATAGCAAAACACATAACGAATTTATTGATCACAAGCCACTTCAAGGGGGCAACCTCCTTTGAGCAAGGTCAATACACTAAACTCATGGATGCCTTCATTGGCCTCAACATGTACTTATATAATAAGTCTAATCCAAACAACTATTACTCCCCATGAATGTGTGATAATACAATATACTCAGGGGACGACTTACAAAGCATATGCGTCCAACAACAATATACTAATAAAGTAAAGAGAAGGGTTAAGCACGGTTCTTAACAATCTTTCTTCTTGTTGAGCCATGATACCAACCTATCACCTAGAAAGAAAGCTCCACCACTCACACTTCTCCCATCATCTATACTTCCTGCCCAATCAACATCTGTATATGTTGTCAAGTCTTAAGTCATAAAATGTCCCCAAGGACTTTTACCTCCTAAGTTTAGATCCTAGGTCCCCTTAGATTAATCATGCATGTGTAAAACTTATCCTCGAGAAAATTCCCTTGAAACCCATGTCAAATGGGATTTTACGGGCTACTCTAATGCTTAATCATGACAAAAAATAGGCCCCTAGACTTGGGTGCCCATGCCCTAGTCCAGACCTATTTTGTTGGGACCTAAATTTAAATTTTCGTTAAAGTGACTGCTAAAAAGTTGCCCTTCGTCAGCCTTGTAAATTTAATTAATGAATATTTAGTGGGAATGCATGTATAAACATGTTTAAAAATTCATTTTACTCCTAGTTGATTAGGGGAAACTTATGATCATCAAGCAAAGAGCATTCAAAGCATTCATTATGTTGCAAATCAATATTGTGTTGTGTTTGTATGTGTTTGCTATAGATTTGGCTCCATCAACTCATTTCCTCATGATCTAAAGGCATTTCATATTCATGAGAGTTTACACCTGCTAAGGTGATATCTATTTTGTGTTTGAATCAGTTAATCTTATCATTTTATTTTACCTCTATCCACCAAAGACATGCACTCTATCTAACAATGATGTTGGAAGGCTTGAATGCCATTCTAGGGCTTGATCAAGGTAAGGTCCTAAACACCACAACCCCCAACCCCTCTCTTGTGATTGTAGGTTATAGGTGTAGATTCTTGCAAAGAGGAGTTGTAGGAGGTCAGAGCAGAGGATAAAGATTTGGGATTTCATGCTTCTTACTATCTTCATTGTGTCTTGTGTGAATTCAATTTGTCTTCTAGTTCTTACCTGAGACTGGGGGCTAGAAATAGTTTCTCAATCTTTGTGTATGCCTTAGCTTCATGTGCTTGGCACGTTTGATGTGTTTTCATTTGTACTTTAATGCATATATGGGTCATAAGATCATACATACATTAAAGTGGGGGATAAATGTTATGTCATAAAATGTCCCCTAGAACTTTTACCTCCTAAGTTTAGCTCCTATGTACCCTTAGATTAATCATGCATGTGTAAAACTTATCTCAGAGAAAATTCTATTGAAACCCATGTCAAATTGGCCTTAAGGGGCCACTCTAATACTTAATCATGACCAAAAATAGGCCCCTAGACTTGGGTGCCCACACCCTAGTCTAGACCTTTTTTTGTCATAACCCAAATTTAAATTGTCAGCAAAGTGACTGTTAAAAGGTTTCCCTTTGTCATCCTTGTCAATTTAATTTATGAATCTTTAGTGAGAATGTATATATAAACATGTTTAGGACTTAATTTTACTCCTAGTTGATTAAGGTGAACTTATGATCATCAAGCAAAGAGCATTCAAGGCATTCATTATGTTGCAAAGTAGTATTGTGTTGTGTTTGTTACAGATTTGGCTTCATCAACTCATTTCCTCATGATGTGAAGGCATTTCATCTCCATGAGGGTCTACACCTACTAAGGTGATATCTATTTTGTGTTTCAATTAATCAATCTTATCATTTCATTTTGCCTCTATCCACCAAGGACACACACTCTATCTAACAATAGTGTTAGAAGGATTTAATGCCATTTTGGGGCTTGACTGAGGCAAGCTCCTAAACACCACAACCCCCAACCCCTCTCTTGTGATTGCAAGTTACAGGTGCAGAATCTTGTAGAGAGGAGTTGTAGGAGGTTTGAGCAGAGGATAAAGATTTGGGATTTGAAGAAAACAATGAAGAATATTCCTTTTTAGACAAGGTCACCTACCCTTGTGTCCTCCAATTTGGCTTTTTCAGAAACTCTTGAGTAAGTTGCAGTCTTCATCATTTGATAGCTCGAGATCCATAGAAAAATGTGCCTCTTGGATTAGGGTGTCCTCCCTAGTGTCCCTGAATTTTCCACTTTCCATAATTTGAATCTTGGTATGTTTCTAATCTGCATTTAGTGCCTTTGTATGCAAGTATTTGTCATGTTTCATCTATTTGTTTGTGATTTCATATAATTAAGGTTTAAGGCTTAATTAGACTAGGGTTTAACAAACTAATCAACAACTTCCAAATTTCCTTATCATTCCAAGTGATACCAAACCCGTAGCTAATTCCTCTTGTAAAAGTTGTGACTTGATTTAGTTTAATGTCCTTGAATGTTATATGTTAAAGGAGGATTTAATCACACTATCAACCATTATCATCATTCCCTCTTTTCCTACGTAACATTTTCGTGAACCTATTTTTTTTTTTGAACTTGCATCTTTCTGATTGTTGCAATCATATTTTCAATCATTCATATCATTTTCATCATCATACATTCAAAAACCTTGCATAAAAATTGAAAAATTTGAAAAAATCAATATTCTTAGCTTGCATTTAGACATAATTTGCATTCTCTTCCTTGCATAAAATTGAAAAAATAATAATTTTCTGATATTTAGATCAGATCTGAGATAAATTAGAGAATTTCATCTTTTTATCATCATTTACCTTGCATTTGCATCTCTCATTTTCTAGGGTTTTGCTTGAAATTTTGCATTTTTCATATAACTTAGTAATTTCAAAAGCTAGGCTTTGTAACTAAAATGTTGTTTCATATTTTGTTACTCATTTAACACTCTTTCACATCTTATCTTTTACTCTAGTGTGGCTGAATTATGTATCTTTGCATTTACATTTGCATTATTAGTACATTTAGATTGAAAAAAGTAAAAAAATTGAGCATTTTAGGTGCATAAACAAGCATAGTTTTGCTTTGTTTGATTAATATTTCTCATTGCAAATATTGCATTCATCTCCAAGCATACATTGATTGGTCATTTGAAATTTTTTCTTCATAGTATTGTGTGAAAATTGGCATTACATAGTGTGTATTTTAACATTACTGTTTACACACCTTATTCACACTTCATTGATCAAAACCTTTACAAACACTTACTTTGCCTTGTTGTGTGATACTTTTTCCTCTATCCACTTTGTTTGTTGCGAACTCCGTGTGTCTTTTATAACTTTTTTTTCTCAAACAAGTGCTCAGTGTGAAATAGTCTCACATGTATGGTTTCTCATCATAATAACAATGATAGGGTTGCTCCTTGCCTTTGTAAGAAAAGGAAGACCCCTGAACTAGAAATAACATTTACACCATGAGATAGAATAGTTGGAGACATTGAAATTCCCCTTTATATTATTGTTAAGATAATGGGAACTCTTGTAATAAGAGCCCTTGTTGATCCAAATTGCTTGACTAACATTGCTATGGAAGACTTCCTTTACTCACATACATTGATAGAAGAAACTTATGAGCCTACAGACATGATGATAAAACACACATAATGGAGCTTTCCTCCCAGTTATAGGGAAGATTACTTTAATGATCTAGTTACTTAACAAAGATTTAGAACAATCATTTGATATCATCCCTACATTTGATCTATTCCATGTAAAACTAGGTCATTCATGGCTCAATGCTATGAAAGCTATCCCTTCAACACTTCACTAATGCTTAAATATTCCTCATCATGGGTCTATACAAATTGTTCACCATAGTCGATGACAACCTATGGGTATGTGAAAGAACATCATCCTTGACTACTTTTGGCCTAAACCTACTGAAGAACCTAAACCACAAATAGCTCAAACTCTCTTGGGATATCAACATTACAAAGCACAAGTACTATCAAAATTGGTCGGACCCCCTATTCAACAAACAACAAATAAAGAACAACCTACATTACAAGAACCCCCTATATCAAAAGGTAGGGGACTCTATGCTGAGGTTCCACCTCTATCATCCTTACAAGGATCGGGAGATACCTGTGGAAAACAAATCAATGCACCAGTAAGAGATAATCACATGGATACTTCTTTTGAAATACCACGAACTATGGAAAATCATGATAATACTCTTGACAACATTACTGATAAAACATGAAGGAATAAACAAGCAAAAGAATGAAGGAAGAAAAGACAAGCCTTGGATCCAAATACACCACTACAACCAAAGAACATCTCACCATCTAGCATTCAATAAAACAAATAAGAGCTTAAGGCCGAAGAGTTAAAGGATGATAAATTTAGTCAGGCAATTGTACCTTATATTCCCCTTTCTTCATGCATTAAAGATTGGGAGGAAGATGACTTGCTTGACGACAACCACTAGATTGGTTGTATATGCAGGTAAGTATTTCTAAACCTGTTGGTCACCTTTGTAGTAGCATATCTTTGCTCACTTATGTGACCTCCTCTTATGTGTTGTGTTCCCCCATGATGTGTTATTTGTTGTTTACATCTCCTTGGATGACACTTGATACTCTTATAAGGTCAAGGATACTGGGAGACCACCTCTATTGTGACCATCCTTCTATTTGTTTCATCATTATTCAATCTTGCACCTCCTCTATTTTATTATTGTGTGTCATGCCTTGAGGGCATAGCATTGTGGAGGGTGTTTTGGGGGCATCCTCCTATGTGGTGTTCCTAAGGAACTTGTTCTCCTCTCTCATTTTTATTATTTACCTTCTTCAGTGATTCTACCTAGTTAGTAGATGATGAAAATAAATAAATATTGATACAGACTGTGCATCCCTTGAATGAGAAGGAACAAATGGACCTAGTCCATATATGAAGATGGGGTTGATATATATATTTGATGGTTGACTAGTAGAATCACTCCATGTGATGTATCATCTTATGGCATTTCTTGTGACTAACATTTTACAATCCACTCAATATGATCTTGTACACTTTGAATGGTATCTCACCTTCTTTCTACACTCAGCTCCAAGGTACTTGTAGTATAGCCCAATGGTTATACTCATCTCCAAACTTGTGAGTATAGCCTTGGTCCTTGATGTGATTGTCTTCATGCATATCTTTATGATGTGATTTGGTTATTATCTTAGAGCAAGTTTCTCTAACCATCTTGTTGATTATCTTAGGATATCTTATTAATGTGTTTGTGGGAACATTTGGAGATCATAAGCACATGTCACCTTGGGGGTATGGGCTTTGTAAGAGATCTTGTTCCCTTGTGTGTCTTCTCTCTACCTTAACGTGCTTGATATTGACAAGTGGTATCAACCACCTTAAGGTGGGGGCATATATTATGGTATCTGTCTGATAATTTTTGCACTAATGAAGTGTATTTATAAGGCCTCTCCATGAGGTGGGATGTTGTATCTCTTGAGATAGTGCACATCCTTATATTAATTGCAATAAAAAATCCCTCTCCATGAGGCATGATAACATATTTCTTGAGCTAGTGTGTATCCTTTTATACAAAGCCCTCATCAGGAGGAGGGATGGTGTACCTTTCGAGCTAGTGCACATCCTTTTATACAAAGTCCTCATCGGGAGGTAGGGTTGGATCTTGAGCTATCCTCCCTTAATCATGTCTTTGGCAGTTGTTGTGGCATAAGCCCAATCATCAGGTGTGTCTGCAACCTGTTTGAGATGGTCGGACTGAGCAATAAGCTCTTTCCATCACCTATGTTTGTCATGTTTAAGGAATATACTATGTCTATGGCATGCTATACAGTACTTGTGTATTTTGTGTGTCATCCATTTGTTTTGCCTCATGTGTTGTGTAAAGGGTGTGGTGATGAGTCCTCCCACACTTAGGTTTTATTTGGTGTGTCTTCCCTCATGTGTGGTGTAAAGGGCACAGGGATGAGTCCCCACCACGCTTGGGTTTTCTTTGGTGTGTTTTCCCCTTGGTGTAGTGTAAAGGATGTGGAAATGAGCCCCCCCTACACTTTGGGTTTTGTATGGCATGTTTTTGGTGGTGTAAATGGTGTAGCAATGAGTTCCCCTGCCCCTTAGTTAGAATTTTATTACATATACATGAAAATGTTATATCATTGTATTCATTGTGTTTTGCATGACTGCTCTCATGTCTTCATCATGTATTGAATGTTTCTCACTATCTTCTCCATTTTTTACATGCTTCTTACTATCTTCATCATGTCTTGTGTGACTTCAATGTGTCTTCTAGTGCTTACCTGAGACTAGGGGCTACAAATAGTTCCTCAATCTTTGTGTATGCCTTAGCTTCATGTGTCTGGCGTGTTTGATGTGTTTTTTTATTGTACTTTAACACATATATGGATCATAAGATTATCCATACATTAAAGTGGGGGATAAATATTATTTCATAGATTGTATCCCTAGGACTTTTACCTCCTAAGTTTAGCTCCTAGGTCCCCTTAGATTAATCATGCATGTGAAAAACTTATCCCAGACTAAATTCCATTGAAACCCATGTCAAATGGGGCTTAAGGGGCCACTCTAATGCTTAATCATGACCAAAAATAGGCCCCTGGACTTGGGTACCCACGCCCTCGTCCAAACCTTTTTTTATCGAGACCCAAATTTAAATTGTTGGTAAAGTGACCATTTAAAGGTTTCCCTTTGTTGGCCTTGTCAATTTAATTTATGAATGTTTAGTGGGAATGCATATATAAACATATTTTGGACTTCATTTTACTCCTAGTTGATTAAGGCAAACTTATGATCATCAAACAAAGAGCATTCAAGGCATTCATTATGTTGCAAAGTAGTATTGTGTTCTATTTGTATTTGTTTGTTGCAGATTTGGCTCCATCAACTCATTTTCTCATGATGTGAAGGAATTTCATCTCCATGAGGCTTTACACCTACTAAGGTGATATCTTTTTTGTGTTTCAATCAATCAATCTTATCATTTCCTTTTGCCTCTTTCCACCAAGGACATGTACTCTATCTAACAATGGTGTTGGAAGGCTTAAATGCTATTTCGAGGCTTGACCAAGCCAAGCTCCTAAACACCACAACCCCCAACCCCTCTCCTATGATGGCAAGTTACAGGTACAGAATCTTGCAGAGAGGAGTTGCAGGAGGTCAGAGCAGAGGATAAAGATTTGGGATCTAAAGAAAATAGTGAAGAATATTCCTTTTTGGACAAGGGCACCCACTCCTATGTCCTCTAGATTGGTTTTTCTAGAAACTCCTTAGTAGATTGCAGTCTTCACCATGTGATAGCTCTAGATCAACAAAAAAAGCTACCTATTGGACTGGGGCTCCTGCCCCAATGTCCCTGAAGTGTCTACTTTCTAGAATCCAAATCCTAGTATTATTCTAATCTACATTTAGTGCCTTCTTGTGCAAGCATTTGTTGTGTTTCATTTGTTTGTTTACGATTTCATATAATTAGGGTTTAAGGCTTGATTGGACTAGGGCTTAACAAATTAATCAACAACTTCCAAATTTCCATATCATTTCAAGTGACACCAAACCTATAGCTGAGTACTCTTGCAAAAGTTGTGACTTGACTAATTTTAATGTCCTTGAATGTTTTATGTGAAAGGAAGATTTAATCATACTATCAACCATTATCATCCTTCCCTCTTTTCCTACATAACACAAAGTAAAATCATTATTTCTAAGGTACTATTGTGTAGTTGCACAACACACCCCATTTTGACTTGGCAAAACAGGGACCCAACGTTTTGGCTTGTTGTGCGCTTTCTGGCGATCTGGTAAAAGTAAGTCATGCAAATCATCATGCATGGAAGGGCTGGGTAAGTCATCATCATGAGGTTACTTTGTTAAAGTTCATATTTTATCCCAGTCATCTCATATTTAGAAAGAGCATAAAGTGTCATGCAGGTTTGCCTTTTGCAGCACCCTGATATTCATCAGGATGTGAAAGTTATGAATGGTCAAAGTTTGAGTCAAACCTGATATTCACAGGGGTGAGGATCATATTTCTAAACATCCGTCATATTGTAGAAGGTCACCCTGATCTAATTTATCACCTGATAAATCATGCAGTCTGAATGTCTGGATGTCAAATTTAGGTGAAAATAGCCTTACCCGTCAGTAGCCTCATGCATTTCACGAGGATCATATTTTTTAATGTAACCCGATATTTCTTAATATCCTCCTATCATGAAATATCCCCCTAAGTCAATATCTTGATGATGTCATTCAAGTCGGATAAATGAAGAAATAAACATGACAATGACGTAATCATCATTTTACCTCTCGGGGCATATTTCCTAACATGGTCCTACTCGTATAGCATGACGATGATGTCAAGATGCCTTAGCGATACAAAAGGTGAATATCTGGATGATGTCATCCTGATATACCGAGAGAGAGAGATATAGTTTTGTCCGATCATCATCATCATCATCACTTTTTGAAATATCACCCGATATCCAAATATCATGCATTCGTGATATCTTGTCCTCTAGATATCACCCAGCTCCCATTGCCACCATTAACATTTAATGCGTGCAGAGGTGGTAGGTGGTTCCCACGGACCACAAAACCTGATGGACCAGCTGGCGAAATCTTGCGTTTCCGCGCGAATGATTAATGAATGAACTTTAATCCATCGGAGTTGCCCTAAACTTACCCTAGTTGCAAGGTTAAAAGGTGAATTCATCATCATTTCAAACTTACCTTGCGATAAAGATCATTTTTACAGAGCACAAGCTTCCGAACCCTCATCCAGGTGACATTTGTACGAACAGAGCTTGCAGGCAAGAAGAAGCACGTGATCATCAGCAGCATTAAGAGTACATTTAGAAGTCCACTGGTATAAAGGGGATCTGCATAACCAAGTAGGTAATTGAAACCCTCATCCATTTATTTCTGCATAGTCAGGTATGGTGATGTTGGTTTAAGGTTATGGTTTATGCATCCCATGATAGAAAATGATGAATAAGTACTGTATGCATGATCTAAAATTGAAATAAATGCTATGTACATGCAAGTGAGTATCCATTGTAAGACCAAGTGTGTTAATTGTAGGAATCTATGACTGACAAGAGGTTGGCTAAGTGTGAAGCTAAGTTCAGAAGGCCCATGTTCTCGTCTCCCAGGGGGATCTTGTTTAAATATGGAGCCATAACAGATACACACCAAGGGAGTACCAATTTAGAAGCCTGGTCCGCCAAGCTGAATGATGATAAGAATAGAAGCCTAGTGCTGGATGCAATGTTTGTGTCTGGATTGTGGAATGCGGCTAGTTTTCCATACTCCATGGAGTCTCCAGAGCTAGAGGTTGAGTGTGCATGGAACTACAACCCAGAGACCAGGCAGGTGGTTAAACATGGAAGAGTATATGCAAACCTATCGATTAAAGGTCTTTCCAGGACATTTGGACTGCCATTGGGCAGCAAGGTTAAAAGTGTGGAATTGAAGAAGTCTGAACGAGAGTATGAAAGCAAGAAGAAACAGGCCAGGAAGAACATGTACCAATAGAGGGCTAAAAATAGCACATATCCTGTAGCTGCCAAACTTCTTGTGCACATGTTTAAATATGACTTTGATGATGAATACCAGTACATGATTGCATTACTTAGCAGAGTAATAGGCCAGCCTGATGCTGGTAGTTTTAAAGATTGGATGTATGGTGTAATTATGATGTGCATATATGCAAACATCAAGCCACTATGGGGCTAGCTGATAAGTGATGCTCTACATGAGCAGCTGATGAACTTGGGAGGTTCCAATTGTGCTTTCTATATGACATCATACATTGTATACTCCTGTGCTTATAGAGGCACATTTGAGGCATTGACAACAGTTGGAAAGATCAGAGGAACCACCAATGATGCGTACATCTGGGATCATCATCCTCAATTACAGAGAGTTAACTACCTCTAGGATTATAAATTGGTAAATGATGCTTTTTCTATGCATCTGGTAAGAACCATGGAGGAGGACAGGACAAAGAGATTAAGCATAGAAGCTCAAGAGATAATTTACAGGCATGGAGCCTGGTATATTCAATTTGCTACTTTTTCTTATATGAGGATTGAGGGTTTTGAAGGGCATCCCCTCATGCTGCCAAGGTATCCCACTGATGCAGTGATACTGATGGAATTCGCAAGGTAGAGCTCCACAATGCTAAAAGCATACAAGGATGCACAAAAGCTGCCACTAATTTTATTTTCAATCACCATTGGCTAGTATATGTGCCCTGACTCAGAAAAGATTGAGAAGGTGATGGTCAGCTTGAATAAGATGAATTTGTAGCCATTCCCCCTGGCAAGACCATATGATCCTTATGGAAGGATACAGAAAATAATAGGCAAACCTCTGCATATGAAGCACCTAAAGGACTTCTAGACTGACTATGAAGATGAAGCAGAAGCCAGAAGGAGAAGATACCAAACGTTGACACTAGGTCAAATCAAAACCTTTGACTGTATTCCTCTTCCTCAGCAGTTAAAGAAAGATGATGGCAGGCTAATTACAGATGAATATGAGGAGGAGAAAATATACAATGATACCATATCTATGCTTGACCTTACTATACAGGAAAATATATCATTAGATCCTTTCATTGCTAGGACCTTACAGCTAACCCAAGCTTGGGTTGATGAACAAATAGAGGCATTGAAGAAGAAAGGTGTTGCCTTTACTATGGACAACAAAAAGAAAGGACAAGATATTCCTAATGAGGAATATGATGATTTCATTAATGAAAAGAGAAAGTCTAAGGGAGACAGGTTGCCTCCACAACAACAACAAAGCAAAAGACCCCCCAGGGGCAAGAAAATTGATAGTGAACCCAAAGGGGTGATCATTGAAAAGGTAGTGTTTGCAGCTGAACAGGAGGTAGCATCAGGATCAGGATTCAGATCAGGATCAACATCACCTCCATGGACAAGGAAGCAAAAGTCTAAGAAAGCTAAGACTGCAAAAGCAAAACTTACAGAGACCGAAGAAGAGGGTCAATCTTCAAGACAACCAACTGAAGAGGATGTCCTTATAGAAGAAGAGCTTGAAGAAGAAGAGGCCCCTCTACTATTCAGATGTGTTAATTAATTATCAATTTCCAAGTTTGATTGTCTTGGCACCATAGGCCATCATTACCACTCAAACAAGAATGTGTTAATCATTAAAATAATGTTGTTTACATGTTTAAACTATAGATGCTACAAGGATAACAATCTTTAGAAAAATATATTTGAAATACACCAGATATACCTTTCTTGAGGCAGCATATTTTATGTGCCTATTCAACTTATATATGATAAAATGTTTCAAAAATGGACACCTCCTTATAGATATCTCTATGTATATTTCAAATAGAGATGGATTTTTCTTTATTTACTTAAGAATTATTTTATTTTACTTTGGAACTATAGATAATATAGAGAGATTCAATACATTTTTAAGATATATAGAAACCTTTATATATATCCAAAGTTAAATCATCAAAGATGAGGAATTTTTCAAAATAATATAGATACAAATGTTAGGATATACATGAGCGTAAAATATGAAAGCATAGACAATGCACGTGATCTGTTTTATATAATGCTTCAAAGGATTAGGTAAACAAGATTTGCCTCGATGGAAAGAATAAATAGAAATGCATTGTCTAATTGGTCTTCTCAACATTTTTAGATTTTATATTTTAGATTATAATATAATTTAACTCTCAAACTTAATTTATAGCTATCACTTCAACTCAAAAAGAAAAACTAAGACTACAAATATAGCTATGTTCTTTTTTTTTAAAAAAATATACATATACACATTTATGTATCCGTAATCCAATAAATAAAATGAAGGATATTGTATTACAATTAATAGGAGAATATAAACCTAATAAACCACCATAGTTATAAAATTCATTTTCATTTGATAAATAAAATGTTGTAGAAAACATTTTGGATATAAGATAACATTGAAAAGATGAATGCATAAATTTAATAAAAGCATATTATCTTTGCCCCACAAAATACAAGATTAATAAGACCACATTTTGTGTTTGATAAAAAAGATGGTTAAAATAGAAAAATATTTATGAGACCAAATTTTGTGTATGATTAAAAAGATTGGTTAAATAAAGAAATACAATATAAATGCACTCAATCCTTTATAATCATGAAAAAGACTCTACAAATCTTACAAACTTTAGCCTTTTCAAACTTTAAAATACATACACCTCTATAAAATATTTTAATAATCCTTGTTCTCCTCTTTTATGTTGAAGGATATATGTTTGGAGATAGTTATGCTGTGTCTTTTATGTTTTATGTTGAATCATATACATTTAGAGGTAGTTATGCTATCTCAAAGTTTCTTAAGAAGTTTTTCTAGGACTACAAGATTTCCTTGTCTAAGTTGAGTATCATACTCTTTTACATCTCATCTTTTGTTTCAATGTTTAGAATTGCACTAAGTTTTTCATTGAAGAACTTCATGTCTTCCGTTGCATGTAAATTTTGTCAACATTAATCATTATTTTACCCATTAATTTTCAATTGTCAACATTAATCATTGTTTTAGCCATTAATTATCAATTGAAAAATTTTCAGAGCATCTTGCCACCATAGGCCATCATTGTGACTCGAACAAAAATGTGTCAATCATTAAAATAATGTTGTTTGCATGTTCAAACTATAGATGCTACTAGTATAAAAATATTTAGAAAAATATATTTGAAATACAAAGAGATCCTTCTTGACGTAGCCTATTTTATGGGCCTAGCCTATTTTATATGCCTAGTCAACTTATATATGCTAAAATGTTTCAAAGTTAGGCATCTTCTCAAAGATATCTCTTCATGTATTTCAAATAGAGATAGATTTTTGTTTATTTACTTAAGAATTATTTAATGGGCCTAGCCTATTTTATATGCCTAGTCAACTTATATATGATAAAATGTTTCAAAGTAGGGGATCTTCTCAAAGATATCTCTTCATGTATTTCAAATAGAGATAGATTTTTCTTTATTTACTTAAATTTTTTTTTATTTTACCAATATAGACACCTTCTCAGAGATATCTACCCGTGTATTTCAAATAGAGATCTAGATATTTCTTTATTTACTTAAGAATGATTTTATTTTACCCTGGAACTATAGAGAATATAGAGAGATTTAGTACATTTTAAAGATATATACAAACCTTCATATATATCCAAAGTTATATCATCAAAGAAAAAGATTTTTTCTAGATAATATAGACACAAATGTTGGGGGATATACATGATTGTAAAATATGAAAGAATAGACAATACACATGATTTATTTGATATAATGCTTCAAAGAACTATGTACACAAGATTTACCTTATGACAAGAATAAATCGAAATGCATTGTCTAATTGATCTTTCAAACATTTTTAGATTTTAGATTTTATATTATAATATTGTTTAACTCTCAAGCTTAATAGATATTTGTACTTCATTTAATAGATGTTTGATCTAAAGTTATGACTTCAACTCACAAGGAAAAACTAAGACTACAAATAGCTTTGTTCTTTTTTCAAAATACATATACATAAACAGATTTAATTATTGATAATCCAACAAATAAAATGAAGGATATTGTATTGCAATAAATAAGAGAATATAAATCTAATAAATCACTATAGTTATAACTTCATTTTGATTTAACAAATAAAATGTTGTAGACAACAATTTGGATAAAAAATAAAATTGAAAAGAGGAATGCATATAAATTTAATAAAAGGATATTATATTTGCCCAACAAAACAAAATATTAAAGTTTGATAAAAAAGTTGGTTAAAAAAAGAACAATATTTATGAGACCACATTTTGTGTAGATTAAAAAAATAGTTAAACAAAGACCTACAATATAAATGCATGGAATCCTTTATAATCATGGAAAATAGTCTACAAATCTTACACACTTTAGCCTATTCAATCCTAAAAATACATCCACACTCTATAAATTATTTTAATTTTGACAATCTTTAAATATGCACCTTCCATTATTGTTGTGTCTTGCCAATCCTCTTAATCCTTGTTATGCTTTTTTATGTTGAAAGATATATCTTTGAAGATAGTTATGCTCTCTCTTTTATGTTGAAGTATATATCTTTAGAGGTGGTTATGCTATCTCAAACTTTCTTAGAAATTTTTTCTAGCACTACAATATTTCCTTGTCTAAGTTGAGTATCATACTCTTTTCCATTTCATCTTTTATTTGAATGTTTAGAATTGCACTAAGTATTTGATTGAATAACTTCATGTCTTCCATTGCATATAAACATTTTTGGACATTAATCATTGTTTTAACCATTAATTATCAATTGCCAAGTTTGAGGATCTTGCCACCATAGGCCATCATTATCACTCAAACAAACTTGTGTCAATCATTAAATTAATGTTGTTTACATGTTCAAACTATAGATGCTACTAGCATAATAATCTTTAGAAAAATATATTTGAAATATACCAAAGGTATCCTTCTTGGGGCAGCCTATTTTATATGCCTAGCCTATTTTATGTGCCTATTCACCTTATATATGATAAAATGTTTCAAAAATAGGCACCCCCTGAAATATATCTCTGGTATATCTAATTTTCACTAATATAGCTTTTATGTAACTTTAAAGTTTACTTTTTACTCTTGCCTTTTATTTTTACTTTGAAAAGTGTCAAAAATATTGTATTTATATCTTACTTTTAATAGCTCCATTTGTTTATATATATCTTTTGGCATCTTTGACATAAATTTATTTAAGATAAGTATACTATTTTTTTTATTTTTTTAAAATATGCATTAACTATATTTCAATTTTTATGTATAGAACCCTTCCATGGTGAATAAATTTAAATACCAAACAACAAAAATAAATTGAAAATTGACATATTGATCCTCAACTATTTCAAAATATCCAATACATGTATAATTGACCACTTGTCAAACATCACTTGGATTAATGATTAAACAGTCAATAAAATTTTTACACCTCATCCACAATAAAGAGTGGTAAATATTTGTCTACCGATATTTAAGAATAGCAGCAATTGACTTTGAGTTTCTTAAAACTATTGCGAGCGTATCTGCTTTTTTATCAGGCGATGGCGTCCTGGGTTCTGCAAGGGATGACGCCCTACTTCCGTCCAGATTTGGGTCTCCTCTTTCTACCGCGGGCTCTGTTAGGGTTTCTTCTTCGACAGAATGAAAAGACTTCAAAAGACTTTCCAGCGCTGGATCCCATACGCCTTCTCTAACCCTAGCCTCTGCTTCGTCAGCTCCTTCGCCCCGGATTTTGTCTCAGAACGGATCAGCACGCCACCGTTAAACAAAATATTTTAACAGAGAACTCACCTTTATTTGATCTGTGGAATGATAAGCATAAAAGATAAAATCTTCAACTATTTCATAACAAATAATTGACATATATCTGCAATTTATAAATATATATGGATATGAACAGTCTATCCATTTTCACTCCAAAGTCTTATTGGCTCTTTAGTTACTCTAAATCTAAGATATGAAAAATGAAAAATAATGTCGTTATGAAGGGCTTACTTTTGTCTTCTCCAGATGATAAACATGCTTCTCAGACATGTTTTCTTTGACAGGCTTTCTTATGACCCCCTAGAGATTGCATGCTAGGGCACACCCTGCCGCACAATGAGCATAACCAGATTCTACCTCCTCTGATGTCATCCTTGATTTTTTGTTTGCAGCTTCTCTTATGTGGGCCTAGTGCTTGTCCAGAATAAAAAATTCTCCCACATCTTTGGCATGTGAACCTTTTACTCTCGGGAGTTATGGCTCCTTCAGATTCGTCCATACCCATTTCCATTTCAGTACGTGAATGAAAAATGCTTTCTGATACATCTTGTGTGGAGATTTCAGAGTCGTCCATATCATCATTACGCTGGCCTTTTCTCCATTTCTGTATTTTAGATGAGGATCCTTCTAAATTTGGAACCAGACTGCACTTTGCTTGCTTCTTTCCTCGATCATCATTACTTCTATAACTTGACTCCTCTTCTAGTGGTTGTGTAGCAGAAAACACATTTCCAAGTGAACACCTGACTGGCTTGGATTGCTTTCTTCTGCACTTGTAAGGACATGATTTCGCATCATCTTGATTAATTCCACCATCGTGCTGCGGATCCATACTTTGATCAACCTTTTTTTTCCCTGAATCTCGATAGCCTGCCTCCGAATTGTTTTTACTACACTTGAATTCTATATTCTCTTATCGTGCAGTTCCACCAATTTTGCTGTTTCGAGTTTAACCCCAACAATGGAGCAGAATGGGAGAGACATGGATATATAACAGAATACTAAATGAGGCTAGAGGCACCTTCCTTCATGTTGGGTACCGGCAGACACCTTTTTATGTTCCCCAGAATTAAAGGATGTATTTAATAAAGCTAGATTGATAGAAAGACATTTATTTTTTTCAGCATATCTTCTGTGTTTTAATATAGTTATAGATTGATAGAAAGGTAGACATTTATTTTTTTGAGCAGATCTTCTATGTTTAAATATAATTATACGTGTGCTCTTGGCTTTTAGTTAAAGAGGTTCTAGCTTAAGACACCGTGTCTTTGGTTTTTAGTTAAAGAGGCTCTAGTTTAAAACACCGTGTCTTTGGCTTTTAGTTAAAGAGGTTCCAGCTTAAGACACCGTGTCTTTGGTTTTTAGTTAAAGAGGTTCTAGCTTAAGACAGTGTGTCTTTGGTTTTTAGTTAAAGAGGCTCCAGCTTAAGACACCGTGTCTTTGGTTTTTAGTTAAAGAGGTTCCAGCTTAAGACAGCGTGTCTTTGGTTTTTAGTTAAAGAGGCTCTAGCTTAAGACAGCGTGTCTTTGGTTTTTAGTTAAAGAGGTTTCAGTTTAAGGCTCATGCTCCCATATTAAGTAGCTAAACAATTTTGTGGGTTTGATATAAAACCCCACTCACTCAATGAACACTTGTTTTAAGTTAATTACTATTATATTATACTTACTACATAGAGAAAATTCATAGGAATATGGAAAGTAGTAGTGAGATGAGTTGTTAACAAATTTTAATTATAAATAAAAATTGAAAATATAAATAATAAAATAATATATAATTTTTATTAATAATAATATTCAGAGGTGTAATTTATAGTAAAAGTAAAGATGAAGTATAATGGTATGAAGATATTAATAAAAAAAATTCTTAGTAAATAAAACAGAAAATTAAGTTAACAAGTAAAATTATTTTAATATTGGAAATTTGATATACACTATTTGACATAGGATAGATAGATGCCTTGAAACCAAAACACAACCCACTTACTAACAATAATTAATAATTATATAGGATATATATAGGATACATATAGGATATATATAGGATAGATAGATGCCTCAAAACTAAAACACAACCGACTTACTAGAAATAATTAATAACCCATTACTCATTGAATTCTTGGTGGCATTGAACTATCATTTACTTCTGGTATCTTAGAAAGTTATATTACAATACTATTAAATATCTCTACTACATTTAACAATAGAATACTAAAAATAGTTAATAACCCATTGCTCACTAAACTCTAGGTGGAACTTGATTGCCATTTACCTACCACATCTTAAAAGATTATATTGCAAAAATATAAATAGTCTAAAATAAATAAATAAATTGTTTCGGTATGGTAGGTGTAGATATTGAAGGGACAAAATTTATTTGTTTCTTATTCTTGTTAAAAAATAAATTAGTAAGGATATATTTCTTGATGGTTTGAACTTAAGAACAAATTCTCAATCAAGTTTATAATCCATTTTATTTATAAAAATTTTTAATGGTTGAATTTATATATTTATGTTTATGTTTTTTTAAATTTGTATTCAATTTTGGGAGAGTGTCTTTATATATAGATATATTACCAAATAAACTAATTTTTATATAATTTTGGGTCCATTCCCCTATGCCACGGACATATCTATTATACATATTCTTATGTACTTATTCCTTACTTCATCCTTATGTTCAGACATCCCCATACATTCACCTTATCAACTCATTTGTTAGACTCATATGCTCACACTTTCATGCGCACATTACCCACTTGAATTTAACTATCTCAATGTTCATGGGCAAGTTTGTTGTCTCTAAGACATATTCATGGTCATAAACTTATCCTCTTAAGATATAAAATTTAAAATTGAAATTTGGCCAACTCCCACATGTACCCTTCTCATCTAGGGCTAACTAAACAACACTTTTTTTTGTAATTTGTTGATAAGTATTTGTATTTAAGGACATTCAATGCATTCATTTAAGTTTTGTAAGGGTCAAAGAGCTATATTTAGTATCATTTATATTTCACACTTTCGTTGGTGCACTAAAAGGAACCTAGATCTACATGAGCATTCATACAATTATGTGCACGTTTGAAGAGTGTTGTCAATCATTCAAACACATTTCCATAAGTTGAGAACATGTCCCCTTGTGACATACCAACAACCTTGCCAAGTTATTTTTGATCACAAGAAGCACGTAGATATTATAGAGAAGAAGTAATAGTCAAGACTCAAGCAAAATAAGATACAAAGATTTAATGATTTCATTGTATATGTTCATAGGTGAGATAAATTTGTAACCATAAACTTATCCTTGATCTCTAAATTCATCCCTACACATACGAGAAAAAAAAAAATTAGATTTTGAGATGTTAGTAAATGAATTAGTACAAACAAATCAGTAACATTTATTGGGGTGAAATTCCTCCTTTCAAATGGGGAGGTTAGCTTATTGAAAGCTAAAAACACTATCTCTACTAGTATACAATTTATGAATTTATAGTTAAAATTTTTTGAAAAGATTTTACAAATTAGAAAACAAATTGTTAAAAAAGGAAAGATTTTTAAAATAGGAAAAAGGATGTGAGTTTGAATCTAGTTTAATAGAATATAAATAATTTTTAGAAAATATTAAAATGTAGACTAGTGCTAACATTTGCCAATATCAAAGAAGTATTTAGAAACATAAAGGAATTGGTCTTTCAGTATGTGCATGATTAATACATGTTTTCTGAGGATTATTGAATGAAACTTTGAGAATGTACGGCCTCTTCAATACTCGTGCATTAATAGGGAGTATCTTCAAAATTTGTGAGATATAACACTCGCCAACCTTTAATTGTATCTATAACGCTCTTATGCGTGGATTACAAAATGCATGTGAAGTTACATTTTGGAACTCTCTTCATTCACATAGAAGTGAAATTGGTGCAAAGAGAGTGGGTAGGATTGAGGACATTTTTGTACTGCCCACATGTACACGTGTACAAATGGGCACATGAACACATAATTTCTTTTAAAGAACTAAGTGTAGAGAATAGAACAATAAGGTTTAGCTAAAAGAGTTTTCTGTGACCATAAGCCACTAGAAAGAAGGCGTTGTGGATGACTCCTCACGAGTGATCTATGTTCATAATTGAAAAGTCAAAGTGAGAAAATGTTTAAAAAGGATTTTAAACTCATGTTTTATTCTATGTTGTCTAGTGTTAAATTGTGAATCTAATTGGTTTACGGTAAAATTAAGTATAGATTCATGATTAAAACTAACTAATAAATTGAATAATTTAATTAATTATGGTCTCACTACTAATCCATAATTTAATGCAATCATAGTTTAAATATTAATTTAATAAGTTGAATGGATTTAATAATTTAATTATATAAAATAGTTATTTCTTTTATTAAAGATAATTAATAATGACAATTGTGAATAACTACATTTTAAAATATCAAATCATTCTACAAATCTAATGAACAATTTGTAAATAAAATAAGAACAAATAAAATAATCTACTTATTAATTAAAATAATTAAAAAAAGATAAATAAATTAATTTAATTAAAATGATAATAACAAAGCAAGCTTTATCTATGTGTATGCAAAAATATGGAATGAAATAAGGAAATATTACAAGCATCTATTCCATACTTAAGACACTCAAGATGCATAAGACTAAAGAAATGAAATAGAAACAAATAAATACTATTACCACAATAGCCTTCTTGTTGCACCTTCTTGCTCTAATGACATTTTGATAGAGATTTATATATGTTGGTTTCTCAATTCTCCAAAATAACTTTATCATATGCAAACTTGATGATAATGGCTTGGTTGATGTTTCATTTATAGATGCATGGGTAATAGGATGAGTGACTAGGATTAAGAGGTGCAATTGATGGTTTTAATTAAGACGTGGAAATAGATGGCTAAGATTTGATGAGAGGATTATAAGATAAGAACAAAGATTTTAGGGCATCCTTATGCGAATGGCTAGGATTTGGAGATGTAGTATGAGATGAATGGTGGAGATGAAAAACTCATTTATTTTTTATAGAAAGTCATGTGACTCTCAATAATTAATTTCAATAATAAAATTATTTAATTAATTATTGGATAGGAGATGATGGGAAGATAAATTATTACTATTACTTTAAATATGCATGGTAAACTTTTTAATGTGACCAGTGATGCTGGTGCGACATGCCCTCCAACTCCACGCAATGCTTTTGCCCAAAGCTATGAATCGGTGAAGCCAAAACACGAGGGACCTCATCCAAGAAGGAACACTTCAAACCCACAAGCTCGTTGGCCTAGTGAAGGCGTAACACCTGTGAGCTCGTTGGCCTAGTGGGGGTTTGAACTTTGGTGGTCACCACTATAATCAAGTGACTTAACCATCGAACCACACCCTTATCGGCAATGGGAAGATAAATTAATTAAATAAATAAGATTTATTCAATTAATTTTGGTTAAAAGGGATAAATGGATTAATTAATTAAATATAATTCATTTAATGAACTTGGGAAAGGGATTAAGGGACAATGTGTTGCAAGATGAATGTCTAGGGAATGTCAAATTGTTATGAGGACATGATGAATTTAGGTGTCTACATTTTGTGCCTCTTTGAGATGATATTGTGACTAAGAGAAGTAATATCATTTCAAAGAAGATAAGGTGTGGATGGATGGAAAAGGTTGTCCCAACCACTTGAAAGAGTGACAAAGAGAAATGATGTAAGGATGGGATGTCCCTCAAGAGCATAGGAAGGTTGGCAGGACATGGGTATGCTATCGAAATGGATGAGACAAATTAGGTAAGGGATGGAGGAAATGGGTGAAAAGAATTTTATCCTACAAATTTAGGTGAGCAAAAATATAGTTTTGTATAGCACTAGACATTATGTACCAAGGCATAAAGACTAGGGTGGCAATGTCTCATGTGCATGAAAGGACTAACTCAAAAAAGATAAAAGGTCACAAGAACACATATGCCTTTGGACACCATGATATGGAAGACCATGATGCTATTGTAGTAATATGTTGCAAGGACTTTAATCATATGAAAGATTGAATGATAACATACACAAGAAAGCAAGCATGCATGTGCAAATGATTCAAAAACAAACAAGTTGTGCCCCCATCAAGCTGAAAATCGATGGTTCATTGATTGATTGGCTAATGAAGTGCTCTAATTGTAGGGAAAATTATATCCCTAGATCAATACAAGGATACAGGAATGATATATCTCATTGATGATGATTAATGATTGATTGATTAATTGGGTTGATAGCAAGGTTGGAACAAAACCAGGGATGTGATTGGATAATTTGAATAGATTGCTTGACTAGAGTGGTGTGGATTAAGGATGGCTTTAATTTGGATTTATTTCTTGAATTTTTTCATATGTTTTAAATTTTGTGTTTTTTGGTATGTTATGTGATGTTTTGACGTTATTTTAAGATGGTGGCATTGGAGTCCAGTTAGATAGCCTAGATGCTAGATACCAATGACAAGGGAAAACCATGTCGAAGGACAAGAATGAAAGGAGAAGTGGATAGATCGACAAAAGGATTATGGATGGAAGATAGGAAGGATGGAGGATCCATAATGGATGAAGGGGGTTAGGACGTGATCTCCAAGGACTATGCCACATAGGAATAACATGCCCCACTCTAAATATTATACTTAGGAATGTACATGAATGATACTTGTGATGATAAGGTAATAAGATTGGGTAGAAAGCATTTGGTATATCAAGAGATGTTAAGAGCATTTTTCAATAGCTTCCCCCTTACCTTTATGAAGTGAAACTAGAGGATGTGATAGATGGGTCATCATTCCCCAAGTGCAAGGTACATAGATAATCAACCTACACATGATGCCCCTGAATGGTTTTTCATCATGGTACTTATCAAAGGTATCATTGAGGTAGTTTTCACCATTGAACAAATGATTTATCTTTACTATTTTAACTTTTTTGACTTTTTTATTTTTTTTTGATTTGTTGATTTTACTAGATATGGCAATGGGATAGGTATATTTGGATGGATAAAAGGATTTGTAGCAAGATTGGGACTCAAGAATCATTTTCCATAGCAAGGTGATAGTGTGACCCCATTATAGATGGATGTTGCATATGGACCATGTCGAGTGTCATTATGTGCATGGATGTTGTTAGAGGATCACATGAGATGGAAATGGAGTGAATTAATGATGAACAACTGATAGATGAAAGGTTTATGCAAAAGAATGGACCATAGGAAGGTGATGAAGGAGATACATGTGACATAGTGGATATAGGATCAGAAGATGAAGGTATGTGGGAATGTAGTGGAATGGAGACGAACTAAGACCAACATAAAACTTTACAGCATTAACATAAACATGAAATATTAACACAATGCACAACAACACATAACACCAAATATACGTGGAAAACCCCAAAAGGGGAAAAACCACTATGAGGATTAACTCATAATATATGAAGCTCACTACAATAAAATATTACAACTTTGTTTTAGGGCTACAACCTAAGGAAGCTACTACTTCTTACTGACTTTGTTTTAGGGCTACAACCCAAGGAATCAACTATTCCCTATTGACTTTGTTTTAGGGCGACAACCCAAGGAAGCAACTACTCCCTAAAGAAAGGTTTGAGGGTCACTCCCAAGGAAGCTACAACTCCCTGCAGACTTTGTTTTAGGGCTACAACCCAATGGAGCAACAACTCCCTGAATTGAGAATAAACATAGGAAAGATTATAGCATGACAATCCTTCTAATAACTGAAACTAACAATAAAGCTCATTCCTTTGATGATTGTACTTCTACCTTTTCACTCCTCTTTTGATGGTTGAAACAATTAGTCACACTCTTTACTTTTGTCACAAAAATGTATTCAAGATGAATCAGGACAAACCTTATTAGTTTTTCTCTTTCTACTTCAGTCGCACATCATAATGCATATGATATTCATATTCTTCTCTTCACACACTCATATTCACAATCATACTTCACCTAGATCATCTAGGTTTACAATACATACATGATATTACATTGATTTCAACACTAGGAAGAGGACCACCCCTTGCAGATCCCCACACATGCTTAACTTGGTCTTGAGCAATCTTCATAGCATCATCCTTCAAGGAATAACATCTGCATGCTTCACACAATTGAATTAGGTTACCCTTAAGCAAGAACACGTGAAGCTTGTAGCACATCAATAATTACAATCTTTGCGGTGTATATGAAAGATTAAACATTTCTTATAGATCTCCAAGATGAGTCAACATGACCCATACAACACCTCTAGACACTCCTTGATCTTCATGCAACAAATATTTTGAACTGCACACCATCAACATTCCTCAGTTGGCCAGCCAAGAGCATAACCTAGCAACACCATCATTCCAGACCACATCTAGTTCTAGAGAAAGTAGAAAACACATTATGAAGCAACAAGAAACTTCACAAGATCATCAATACCATATTCCACTAGCCAATTCAACATTTCATGTAGGAGCAAGTAGGCACACATTATCAGCATATGTTCTAAGAACAATTAGGCATCTGAAACTATCTGTAGCACACTATTACTAGAAAAATTAAACTTGTAGACCACCAAAACACTTGATACCAAAAACTATAATGTAATTAACATCTCTGAACTTGCCCTCAAAATTGCATGACCAAATATTAACTTCCAGATCACAGACCAGAACTCTGTCACTTGTAACTTCCACTACGGAGGAGAAAATGATCTAAAACTTCAGATTTAGTACCTTTATATCATACTAAACTTAACTTCTAAATCACATGACCATATATTCAAATGTGGAGGAATGCAAAGAAAATTTATGAAGTAGTCTTCCAAGTAGCTTCCTGCAACAACCTTTACCAACATCCAAAGACTAGAGTCTTCTTGTATCAACACATACATCCTTAGGAACAATATGAAGGATCATACAACATGCTATAGCTCATCAAAAACATTTTCTCAACCTTAACATAGCTTCTAATTCCCATATTAATATATCATCATTCATCTTAATTCTTCTAATTCTCATCTTAACATATCATCATGAAATCATCTCTACTGACCACAAACATGCTCAATACAACTTTCCTTGACATTAATCAATGCATGACATCAAACCATGAACATCAGTAACCATTGCAAGCACACCATCAACATAGTATATTATCATCATAAGCATTTAAGCATAGTGTTGACATCAAAGACAACCACACAACCACATCAGTGACAACTTTAGGTAACATATGTGCGACGCTCATTATTGTTGACATCAATGACAACCTTAGATAACATATGTGCAATAATCTCCCCCTTTGGCATTGATGGAAACACAGACCTGCTCATTCTCCCCCTTTAACATCAAGGACAAAGGGAAACAACTTATTCTCCCAATCCTTTCTCCCCCTTAGGGTACACAATCTCCTTTTCAACCTTCTCCCCTATCAACAACAACCACTCCATGCCCCCCTGAGATGTAGCCACATTAGTCTAGGAAAAAAATAGCATGAATTACTCCCTCTCGAACCCATGCATCTAGTTAGAAGGAGGGGAAATTACCCCTAAATTCTATTAGAGATACTCAAAAGTATCCTTTACAAGAGCCTTTGTTGGAAGATATTCTAACTTCACTTCCTTATCTGCAACCTTCTCTCTCAAAAAGTGATACCTGATTGATATATGCTTGGTTCTAGAATGCATCACTGGATTCTTGGAAATTATATTGATAGCACTTTTATTATCACACAAAATAGGAATAAGCTCATCATACTATACCTTGATATCCTTCAATGTTTGCTTCATCCACAATACTTGTATGCAACAAGATGTTGTAGAAATATACTATGCCTCTGTTGTGGATAAGGATACTAAGTCTTTCTTCTTACTAAACCAAGAGACCAATCTATCTCCTAAAAAAAATTCACTTCCACTGGTGGGTGAGTGTGAGATCATGATGGGTCAAATAGTGGCAATGGAGAAAAAACTTGCTGGATGAAAAAGTGCTAACATTTAGATTAATATTTAGATTTGGATGGAAAGGATGTTAATATTTCTAGCTCAATTATGGATTCCCTCCAAAAATACCTTAGGATTACCTTATATTTAGGCAAATGGGAGTCCCAAAACTTGACAAAGAAACTTGCAAAACCACCCATTTAGTGTTATCCTAAAAATTTCCACAATTTCATCCTTGAAGTTGATAGACATTTTTGCAACTAAATTTAATCAAATGAAAAGGGTTTATAGAGGAAGATATTAGGATTCTAAAAATATAATATATGCCTCATAATAATTTTAATAGGTAATTATTATTAATTTTCTATATACACAATGTCTAATTTGTTGATAGATATACATATTGAAAAAATCCATCACTTTCAACATATTAATCATTTTTTAATCCAAAAGATGTGTCACATTCTAGGATTTATTGGGTATACATTAAAATTTAAAATTTTTGAGTTTCATATATTTTTTACCAAGTTAGGTTGGATGCAAAATTGAATTTTGATATTTTAAAAAAGTCACAGTAAAAAATTCATAAATAATTATTTATTTACTTAAAAAATTCAAAAAAATATGCATCACATCTAGTCATGTGTCCTTTACTTAAATCAAAATCATGGAGTAACAATATTATCTTTTTCTCATAATTAGGTTGGGTAGAATGACACCTACTATGTACATTTTTTTTTCTAAAAAATTTAGTAGTGCTTCATTGAAATATCTAATTTTTACCAAACTATTTTTAAAATTTTCAAAAATAAACTAGTAGCCCATAAACTACATTCAATTTATTACAACTTTTATTACTACCTTATTTCTAAATTGTGTAGTTAACTCATTCAATTTTTTGCATGAAGTTACTTAAGTTTGTTTTTCACATTTACATTGCCACTTAGGGGTAATGTTTGGCCCATCATGATCTTCCACTCACCCTGGTGCTTCTTTGGTCATCCACACATCCGACCCAATTAGCATCAGTATAGGTGCTCAAAGAGAAATTAACATCCTTCTTATACCACAAACCATAATCTAGAGTTCCCTTCGAATATATGGATATCCTTTTCACTACCTTCTCATGAGTTTCTTAGGATTAGCTTGATATCTAGAAACCAAACATACTACATCCATAATATCAGGTCTAGAAGCAGTCAAGTACAATAATCCTCACAACTTTAGCATCTTCATTTAGCTTGTTTTAGAATACCCACTTTGTTCCTATAACATTCTTGTCAGCTAGTCTGGGAATTAGTTCCCATGTCTAATTCTTTTCTATCTAATTCAATTATTCTTCCATTGCTTCCAACCATCCATCATCATTCCTAGCATCAACAAAGGTTTTAGGGTCTACCGTTGATAGTAGGCACAAGTTCACTTGCTCACTTGCTTTTACAAACTTTCTCTTAGTCTGCACTCCTTCATTCTTATTCCCAATAATCTGATCTATTGAGTGATTCCTTTGAACATACTTTGCTAAAGTCTTAGGGACATTCTTTGATTCTTATTCCTTCTCTTCTTTATCCTCTCCTTCTTCTTCAATGCAGAGAGGTATATCAGATCCACAATCTTGTGGTTCTTGATAAATTTGATACAAGTCTTCATCTACATTAACATTTGAGCTTTCAACTATCTTTCCCAACCTCTTGTTCTAGCATATATAGGCCTTGCTTCTAGTTGATTAACCAAGAAAGATCTCTTCATCACTACTTGAATCAAATTTACCAAGGTCTTCTTCATGTATCTTGAAGTAGCATTTGCTGCCAAAGATCCTCAAATATATGACAGTGCAAGGTCTTGCATACCATAGCTCATAACAGATCTTAGTGCAATTGACTCTCAATTGTACTCTATTAAGAAGATAGACAATTGTGTGAATTGTTTCCTTCTAGTACATATCAGATAGATTTGCATCTTTCAACATTTCCCTACCCATCTCTTGTATAGTCCTATTCTTCCTCTCCACTATCCCATTTGGTTGAGAGGTCCTAGGAGTAGAAAATTTCTCCTAATACCATGATCTTCACAAAATGTTTCAATTTCATTTGAAGTAAATTCACCTCCTCGATCAGATATTAAGCATTTGATCTTAGCATCCATTTCATTCTCAACTATTGCTTTGAAAATATTAAACTTATCAAAGGCTTCTGGTTTTTCTCTTAAGAAAGTAACCCAAGTCATTCTAGAGTAATCATCATTATGCAACATAAAATACCTTTCACCTTGTTAACTCTTTGTTCTTGTGGGACAACATAGGTCATTGTGAATTAGCTCGAATGGCATTGTAGAAGAACATTCCTTGCTCTTGAAATTCTTCTTTGTCTTCTTTCCCATTTGACATTTCTTGCATAAAGTGTTTGCAACCTTGGTTATCTTAGACATAGCTCTCACTGCATGAGTAGAGATAATCTTTACCATATTGTCAAAGTTTATCTATCCCATTCACTTGTACCACAACCAACACTCACTAGATTGAGCCAATAAATAGGTTCTTCCATTTGCCTCCTTTAGATGATAGATATCACCATGTCTTAATACCTTTTACAAAAAGTCTTCTAGACCCTGGCTTCTTGATTTCACATCCTTTGGCATGAAAGGTAAGATTGTATCCTTTACTGCATATCTAACTGACACTGAAGAAGATTGTGCTTTAGTCCTTTGACATAGGGGACATCCTCAGTCCTTTTCTTCCCATCAATAGTTATAGCACCCTTTCCATAGATTTATGATGACTCATTACTACCAAACTTAATAGCTCCACCATTCAACTTCTTAAGGCTAATAAACTTCTCCTTGTCACCAATCATGTGGTTAGAACAACCACTTTCAATTACCCAAGCATTGGCTTCTTTCTTTGCATGAAAGACAATCCATACAACCATTAATTTTTCATTATTTTGATCTTCCTACAAGGTACAGACTTTTTGAACATTTCCCAATATCACCCTTTTTATCATCAACATTCAAGGCCATGAATAGTGTTTCATCATTTAAATCATCATGATCCTCATATTCTAAAGAGTAGCTATTCTGCATGGAGTAAATACCATTTTTGAATTTCTCTTTCTTTTTACCACCCCTTGGATCTTTCAAAGGACATTTAGAAGCAAAATGACCAATTTTCTCACAATTGAAACATTTGAAAGGTAACTTACCTTTGTATTTGTTAGTGCCCTTCTTTAATCTTCTCACAAAGTTTCCTTCTACCTCATCAAGGTCATCATCTTGATCAGCTACTTCTCCTTCTGCCTTCATACATGCTTTGAATGTTACTTCCCTTTTTGGAGCACATTTCTCAAATTATGTCATTTCAAAAGTTGTGAGAGAGCCAAACAATTGATCTACTGTATATCAATCAAAATCTTGAGTTTCCGCAATAGAAGATACCTTAAATGACTATAAGATTTGGGAAAAGAACTCAAAACCTTCTTCACAATCTCATCATCTTTCCCTTCTCCACCAAGTTGACTAATGCCATTAACTATTTCATCTATCCAAAGCATATAACTAGCAATGTCTTCATCCTCAACCATCTTCAGGGTCTCAAATTTGCTCTTGAAGATCTGCATCTTGGTTTGCTTTACTTTACTATCTTCTTCATGAATGTTTTTAAGTTTATCCTAGACATCCTAAGAAAAAGTGCAACTCATAACCTTCAAAACTTATTAATCAACTAACCCACTCATGATATCACTCTTTGCCTTTGCAATGTTCTCATACAACTTAATCTCATCAGCATCTATAGGATCAGAAGTAGGAGCAGTGTAACTATTCTTGATAGCTTGTCAAACACCAAAACGTAGAGAAGATAGATAAGTCTCCATCCTTAGCTTCCAAAAGAAGTAATTTGTTCCATCAAACATAGGTGCCTTGTGAGATCTATTATGAGCCATCCTAGACCTTCATTAAGCAATTATGCTTTTTCAGAGGAACTTGGTTCTAATACCAATTGTTGAAGGCACCCAGATACTGAGAGAAGGGAGGTGAATCAATATTCAAACAAACTTCAAATCCTCCAGAGTAGATTAAAATTTAATGTTTATAGCATTAACATAAACATGAAATATCAACACAATGTACAACAACACATAACACCAGATATTTGTGGAAAACCCCAAAAGGGGAAAAACCACGATCAAGATTAACTCACAATATATGAAGCTCACTTCAATAAAATATTACAACTTTGTTTTAAGGCTACAACCCAAGGAAGATACTACTCCTTGTTGACTTTGTTTTAGGGTTATAACCCAAAGAAGCAACTAATCCTTGCTAACTTTGTTTTAGGGCTACAACCCAAGGAAGTAACTACTCCTTCAAGAAAAGTTTTAGGGTCATTCCCAAGGAAACTAAAACTCCCTACAGACTTTGTTTTAGGGCTACAACCTAAGGAAGCAACAACTCACTAAACTGAGAATAAACTTAGGAAATATTATAGCACAATAGTACTTCTACTATATGAAATTGACAATGAAGCTCACTCCTTTGATGACTGCACTTTTGCCTTTTCTCTCCTCTTTTGATGATTGAAACAATTAAGCACACTCTTTACTTTCCTTCTATGACAAAAATGTCTTCAAGATTAATCAGGACAAAGCTTATTGCTTCTACTCTTTCTCCTTCAATTGCACATCATAATGCATATCATATTCATATTCTACTCTTCACGCACTCATATTCACAATCATACTTCACCTAGATTAACTAGGTTTACAATATATACATGATATTACATTGATTTATTTGCATGTCGGCTAGAGCTAGTAAGAATATTACAATTACAAGTCAGCCAATAGGTCAAACATCATGAAACGTGTAGAGGTAAAGCCCTAACATGAATTACACTCAACACCAAGAAGAACATGCCATGTGGATCCCCACACATGCTTAACCTAGTCCTAAACAATCTTGATAGCATCATCCTTCAAGGAATAACATCCTTACACCTTACACAATTTAATTAGGTCACCCTTAAGTAAGAACACATGAAGCTTGTAGCACATCAGTCATTACAATCTTTGTGGTGCATATGAATGATTAAACATTGCTTGTGGATCTCCCAGATGAGACGGTATGACCCATACAACACCTCCAGACACTCCTTGGTCTCTGTGTAACAAATATTTTGAACTACACACTATCAACATTCCTTAGTCGGCTAGGCAAGAGCATAATCCAACAACAACATCATTTTGGACCACATCCAGTTTCAGAGAAAGAAGAAAACACATTGTGGAGCAACACGAAACATCACAAGATCATCAAGATCATCATCCACCAAACAATTCACCATTTCATGTAACAGTAAGTAAGCACACATCATCACCAAAGGTTTTGAGAATAATTAGGCATTCAAAACAGTCCGTAGCACACTGTCACTAGAAAAATTGAAATTGTGGACCACCAAAACACTTGATACTACAAAGTGTTATGGAGAAAAAGGTTCACACATATGTTTTTACCTCCTAGTTTATCTCCTAGGTCCCCTTGTTTACAAATTACAAGCAAATTATTCATCCAGATGAAAAATCCCCAGAAACCCATTTCAAATGGGAACTAGTGGCCAATTTAATGCTTAAGTCCCAAACAAAAAATCACCTTGGGACTTGGGCACTCATGCCCAAGTCCACCCTGATTGGTCAGGGTAAATTTTAATGTATGTCAGCCTTGGACTCTTAAATGGTTCCCTCTTTTTCAGCCCTTTAATTTAATTTGTGAATGTTTAATGGGACATCATATATAACCAAGTGTTTGAATTCATTTGTAACCTAGATGGATATTGTGAAGTTATGATATTTGAACAAAGAACATTCAAGGCATTCATTGTGTTATTGTTACAAATTTGTGTGTTTGTTGCAGATTTGGAATCATCATCCATCTCCTTATGAGTTGAAGAAACTTCATCCTAAGGACTTCACCTCTGAGGTGACAACATCATTGTGTTTGAATCATTTCATTGTCATTTGGATTATCTTTAGCCACTATCTTGCAACGACATGCTCTCTTTAACAATAGTGTTGGGAAGCTTAAGTGCTATCCTAGGATTTCACTAAGTTAAGTCCCTAAACACCACAACCCCCAAACCCCTTTTCTTCTTGTGTGCATCTTATCGGTGCAAGAATAGAAGAAGTGAAGATATAGGGAGGTTTATTAAGAGATAAAGATTCAAGCTCTGAAAATAGAGTTTGGAAATTCACTTGTAGCAGACTTGGGCACTATCCCCATTGTCAACATCTAAAATACACCCTGAGTTCAACATCAGAGGATTGTTTATGACATTTTTCTAGTATTAAGCTTTCAGATATCCACACTTTTTGGACTCAGGCACTAGCCCTAGAGTCTTCCAACATTTTAGCTTCTGAGGGATAGTTTGGACATCTAATTGATCACACTGGTAATTTTAGATCCTAATTTTTTATTGTTGTTTCTCTGTTATGAGATGATTATCCAAATTCTAGGGTTTAGTGTATTGATAGGCCTAGGGTTTGATAAAACGATTGGTTGAATCACATCTTTCCTTGACAAACAAGAGCACAAAATCTATAGTTGATTCGTCTTGCATCTTGAAGTGACTTAGTTTGTTTTTTTTGTTGAATGTTGTAGTGAAAGGAGGATTTGATCTAGTGTACTTACATGCTTGTATCCATCTCTCTTTTTACATATAATATATTGGTGAATCTGTAACATTGAGCATTTGCATCTTACTTAGTTTTGAAATCAGATTTGCATTACTTCATATCATACTTGTCATCCTACATTGAAACATCTTGCATATAGTTTGAAAAAATTGAAAAAAATAAGATTCTAGGCTTGCATAAGCGCATAGTTTTGCATTATTTCATTCCATGTCATTGGCAACATTTGATTTTCTGATTTTCACATCATATATCAAAATAATTACATCAATTAATCATTTCATGATGTCACATCTTTCATTGGTATATCTCATTTATTAAGGTTTTGTTAAAAACATGCATTTTTCATATAACCTAGTCATTTGCAAAGCTAGGGTTTGTAGTCAAATTCTTATTTCAGATTTTACTACTATCATAAATATTTAAAATCAGATCTTCCATTGATTTCTTTGCATATTCATTCAAAAAAATTGTATAATTTTAGAAAAAGTGCAAAATTATCATACCTTTGCAATTACAGAACGTGTATTTCAACATAAGAGAATAAGCATCTTTTTCACATATTTTGCATTAAATCAAAAAATTATCAATATCACCTCTTGTGTAGAACTTTTAACATTAAATTCACTTGGTTTGTAGTGACACTAGTGTGTTTTTGTTCTTTGTAAAAAGCTTCAAGAACATGATTTCCTCAAACTAGTGTTGTGGTGTACAAAAGCCTCTCATATTGATAAATGAATAGATTTTTTTATACATTGATGTTCCATGACATTTCGTTATGGCACCTTCTAATTGTTCCTATTTAGTATCCTTGCATACATATATCAAATATTTTGGAAGTTTTTACAAATTTGTTAATATGCATCCTTATGTTTAGACTCGTATACAATCCATGTATGATAAGGATATCTTTAAATGTTCTTCATTTGAAATCCTTGATTATATATCTGATTTAAGTAACTTCGTAATTCTTACAAATGAATATCCTTTGATACTAAAGGAATTTACTAATTGCATCTCCATGAATTGTCATGAGAAAGATGATGGTGATAATTCTCCTCTTACTTCTACTACAAGTCATAATGGTAACCTAGCCTCGCCTAGTTCACCTTATGCTTTGGATGCCTCTCCCAAAGTTGTTCCCACGTGTGAGGACATTTTAGAGAAAGAGCATGAAATCATTGATATATTCCTTAACATCACTTGACCTTCTCTTCATTCCAATGCTCTCCTTTCAAAAGATGAAGCATCGCTACATGACGAAAGGTCTCTCACATAAAATCCTTTAGGGATGGATGCTAAGATTAATCAAAGTAAACATAATGTTAACTCAATCATCACTAATAGACTTATTCCACCTATTAAGGGGATTGTGGATAAGTGTACTAATGTTCCTAAACTCATTGTGCATGGGTCAGCCAATGCGCCTCCTCGTTTCAAACCGGTGATTACAGTTCAAGGTGCTCCAACACCGCCTAGACCCCTAGGCTACATTCTCAATTGTGGAAAACATATTACTCAAGAAAATCAAATGTATAAAAATGTGTTACAACAACCTTATCATAATGTAGTTGCTCACGCATACAATACACAAAATAATAAAAAAAGTAAACGATAATCAAACATTTTGATCACTTTACCAACTTCTCAACATATGCTTCCTCAACCACCTCATCTCACTCATAAAGGTGGTCAAGATTACGATCCTATTGTTGATTATCTTAGCAAATGATATTGATGTGTTTGTGGGAACAGTTGGTGATTGTGGTACATGTCACTTTGGGGCATGGGCTTTGTGAGAGCTCTTGTTCCCTTGCTTTTTTTACTCTACCTTAATGTGCTTGATACCAGAAAGAGAGATCAACCACCTTAAGGTGGGACATCTATAATGGTATATGTCCAATTACTTTGTACATTGACAAAGCATGTTTGAAAGCCCTCATCACAAGGTGCAATGGTGTATCTCTTGATCTAGTGCATATCCTTCTAAAAGAAAAAATCCCTCATCACAAGGCAGGATGGCCTATCTCTTGAGCTAGTGCACATCCTTTTATACAAAGCCCTCATCGTGAGGCAAGATGGCATATCTCTTAATCTAGTTCACATCCATTTATACAAAGCCCTCATCATGAGGTGGGATGGTGTATTTCTTGAGCTAGTGTATATCCTTTTATACAAAGTCCTCATCGTGAGGCAAGGTTGGATCTTGAGTCATTCACCTTTAAGCATGTCTTTGGTGGTTGTGGTAGCATAGCTCAATCATTACGTGTGTTTGACACATTTTAGAGAGTGGAGTGCAGTGATGAGCTCCTTCTTATCACCCATGTTTGTCGTGTATAAGATGTGTGGTGTCTCAATAACACGCTATATGGGACTCATGTATTCCATGTGTCTTCCATGTGTTTTACACGTATTCCTTGCATGTCATGTGTGTTTGTTGTGTGGTCTAAAGTTGTGTGGTGATGAGTCCCTCTGAGCATTGTATGTGTTTTACATGTCTTCACATGTGTGTTTTGTTTACTTCAGTTAGCATTATATATAGATATGTAATTACTTAATCATTTCTTCTCTTCTTTGTGTCTTGCATGACTGTGTTGATGTCTTTTCCATGTATTGCATGCTTTCACTATCTTCTTTGTGTATTGTGTGTTTTCTTACTATATTCACTATGTCTTATGTGACTGTTAACTATTTTCTTATGTTTTCCCAAGTTTGGGGGCTAGAAATAGTACTTCAAGCTTGGGGTGTGTATGCATTCTAGTGTTTGATGTGTTTTGGATATGCTTTGATCATACTTTAATGCATGTGTTGTATCATCAGATCACTTAGACATTAAAGTGGGGGCAAAATGTTATGCAGTAAAATGTGGAAACATGTCTTTTTGCTTCCTAGTTTAGCTCCTAGGCCCCTATGTTTACACTTCACAAGCAAATTATTCACCTTGATGAGAAATCCTCTAAAACCCATGTCAAATGGGAACTAGGGGACCATTTAATGCTTATGTTCTAACCAAAAGAGCACCTTTAGACTGGGGTACTCGTGCCCAAGTACACCCTAATTGGTTGGGGTAAAATTTCATGTATGTCAGCCTAGGACTCTTAAATGGGTCCCTCTTTGTCCACCCTTTCATTTAATTTGTGAATGTTCAACGGGATAGCATATATAAGCAAGTTTTTGAATTCATTTGTAACCTAGATGGATATTGTAAAATTATGATATTGGAACAAAGAGCATTTAAGGCATTCATTGTGTTATTGTTGTAGATTAGTAATCATCATCCATCTCCTTTTCTTCTTGTGTGTAGGTTCCATGTGTGGGAATAGAAGAAGTGAAGATATATGGAGGTTTCTTAAGGGATAAAGATTCAATATATGAAAATAAAGTTCATAAATTCCCCTATAGCAGACTTGGGTGCTATCCCCAGTGTCCAACAGCTAAAACAAACCCTAAATTCATCATCGAAGAATCATTTATTAAATTTTTCTAGTTTTGAGCTTTTAGATATGGAGACTTTTTGGACTTGGGTGCTAGCCATAGACTCTTTTGACATTTAGCTTTTGAGGGACAGGTTTGGACATCTCACTGATCACCCTGGTACTTTTAGATCCTAATTGTTGTCATTGGTGATTCTCTGTTATGAGATGATTGTCCAAATTCTAGGGTTTAGTTCATTGATAGGACTAGGGTTTGATAAAAGGCTTGGTTGAATCACATCTTTCCTTGACAAAAAAGAGCACAAAATTAGTAGCTGAGTCCTCTTGCATCTTGAAGTGACTTAGATCAGTTTTGTCCTTGAATGTTGTAGTGAAAGGAGGGTTTGATCTAATGTACTTACATGCTTGCATCCATCTCTCTTTTTACATATAACGCAAAGTATAATGCATTTAAAATCTCTGAATGTGTCCTCAAAATTGCATGACCAAATATTAACTTCTAAAGGAATGTGGAGCATTCCAAATAGACTTCATCATTACTTTACTCTACCATAGCACAGACCGGAACTCTGTCTCTTGTAACTTCCACTGCGGAGAAGAAAATGATCTGAAGATTTGGGTTTAGCACCTTTGTAGCATACTTAACTTAACTTCTGAACTACATGACCATATTTTCAAATGTGGAGGAATGTGGAGCATTTTACTAATCAATCTTCTAGGAAGCTTCCTACAACAGTAACCTTTACCAACATCGAAAGACTAGATTCTTCTTGTATCAACACATACATCCTTGAGAATGATAGGAAGGATCATACAACATGTTATAGGTCATCATCAACATCTTCTCAACCTCACCATAGCTTCTAATACCCATCTTAATATATCACCATTCATCTTAATGCTTCTAATTCCCATCTTAATATATCATCATGAAATCATCTCTGCTAACCACAAACATGCTCAATTCAACTTTTCTTGACACTAATCAAGGCATGACATCCAACCATAAACACCAACAACCAGCCATGAACATCAGCAACCATTAATGGCACACCATCAACATAGTATATCATCATCATAAGAATTCAATCATAGTGTTGACATAAAAGACAACCATGCAACCACATCAGTGACAACCTTATCTAACATATGTGTAGTGCTCACTAGTGTTGACATCAATGACAACCTTAGATAACATATGTGCAACAATAAAACAACATGTTCTTACTCCTTGTACCTTTGTGCTAACAAGGATGACAAGGGATAACAAAACATCACAATATGGCAATAACAATGCATATAAACATAACATAAATGAGAAAGGACCACTCTTGCGAGTCCACCTATAACAAATTATCCTCCCCCAACTTGATTATAAAAATAGATGTTGGAAAAGGTGCTCTAGGGACAACATGAAGCATGGTGAAGAGTGCTAGAGCCAAACCTTGTTCGAAGTTGTTGAATTTTGTCACCAAAGACTTGACATTCCTCAGTGGAATGACCAAGTGCTTAAATATATGCACAATAATGAGGTAATGAAACATTATTTTGTTTTATCTTTTTGTGTTTAGGAGTAGGAAGAGTGATTAAGTAGTGTTTGAGTAGACTCAACAACATACACACTTTTTGATATAGAAAAGAAGATATAGGGGGAGTAGGAAGCAATTCTTTTTGTTGTGAACATGGTGGAGAGAATGTAGGAGAAGGTCAGGAACCTAAACCCACTTTAGACAAGTACGGTGTTGGTTCCATAGGTTCCTCAATTCCTTGTTCTTTACATCCTGACCCATTTCCATTGTATCCTTGTTTTAAAATAATTTTGAATCCACACCCATAACACTACTCCAAGTCTGAAGGAAGAGGAGAGGTCATATGACTATCTTTGTTGAAATTGTTGCATATATTTTACCTAAGGTTGTCACTGATTTGGTTGTCATTGATGTCAACACTCAGTTTGGGTTGTCATTAATGCTTATGTTGATGGTGTGGTAAACATGATTTTGCTAATGTTCATGGTTGGATGTCATGTCTTGTTTTAATGTCAATTAAAGTAGTGTTGAGTATGTTTGTTGTCAGCAAGGATGATATCATGATGATATATTAAGATAAGAGTTAGAAGCATTAAGATGAGGATTAGAAGTAATTCTTATGTTGGGGAGATGTTTTTGATGGTCTACAGTATGGTTTATGCTCTATCCTATTGTTCCTAAGGAATTATTTGTTGCTACAAGGAGGCTCTAGTCTCCAGATGTTGGTGAAGGTTTCTGCTACAAGAAGTTGCCTTGAAGATAGATTGGGAGAATGCTTTGCATTCCTCTGCCTTTGAAGATATGGTATTGCAGTTTGGGATTCAATGTCTATTTTTGTGGATGTTGTACTCTTATCTTTTCAAGTCACCAGTGTTGTCGTGGTAGTCTGTGGTAATTACTGTGGCTTGGTATTTTGGTTATTTGTTAGGATTGGTCTAGAAAATGCTCTGCATTTCTCTACATTTTTGTTTCTATTCCTACAGCTTGGTGGACATGCTCTTAGTGCTTGTATTGTGTCTCAGTTCATCTTTCATGTGATGAAGGTTACCCCAAGTTGATTTGTAAATGTTATATCTCATGACTGGGTCTTTTGGGCTTCTTGGATGAAGTGTTCTATCTCTATTTTGTTTGCGCTAGCTATTTTTTGTATGCCATTAAGAAACATGTATATGGAAGTAAGCTTGGACATTCATGGAACATCTCTTTGTGGTTCATACATCAATGGTATATCTCTTTGAGGCTGCATATTGTTTTGAGTTGGTTTTCTCAAAACTTGTGGATATTTGGCTGGCAGGGCTTGTTCTCTTGTTTACGCTATGTTTTTGGGGGTTTACACCAACAATTGATGTTGTGTTAAGATGTGTTTTGGTCCTGCCCTATCGTTTTGAGAGCCACATTGAGTAAATTTAGTTGGAAGATGTGTTTCTTGACCAACTGGTAAAGTGCTAAATGTTTCTATTGAATGCACAAGACAACTGAGAGGGGAGTGAATCAGTTGTAACTTAAAACTCCACAACCCTCACACACATTTAGATCCACATTAATTTAGTTAATCCATTAAAATTTTAAGATGATGAAGCATGAAAGCAAATAACAGAAACTAAATCAAATCAACATCAAACATAGGAGAACACTAGATTTGTCAAAATTACGACAGACAATTGAGAATGGGGCATGAATCAGTTGTCCCAAAACTTTTATCTTTTGTTGCAATTAATCTTCTTTACCACTTATTAATAGATTAATGATATAACCATGAAAGCATGAATGAAAAACACGTGAGCAGAGAAATAATCAACACACATAACACTAGGATTTTTACATGGAAACCTGGTTAAGGGAAAAACCATGATGGGGGTTAACCCACAAGATTTATTCTCTATTAAAAGAATAAAAGAATGGGAAGGCACTTGCCTTCTAGAGCACTGCCTAGAGCTCATTTCTCAAAGGAGGCTCACTACCTACAAGAACATTCATAATGTTAACACTGAAAGGTTGAATTGAGAAATATCTTCTTCATGCAAGATTCAGTTCCATTGAAGCACACAACACCTCTGCTCTACCCCCTAATCACTTCCTTGCTACATCTGCATCTTCACTAACAACAACACATTTCCATAACTTCACAACACTTATTTATACATGAGATTGACTTTGGAATGAACATCAAAGTCGACCTTGCAATCATTTATCTAGAACATTCTCCAAGATAGCCATTACAAGCAATTATAATCACAATACTTAAAATGCTACATGAAAATCTTTATACTATTAGCCAAACATAGATGGGACTCAAATCTTCCTCGATCAACATACCACACTCCATAAAACTCTTCTTAGATCATCCACAACATGCACCATGTATCCGGTCAGCCAAGACTGGAAAGAACAACAACACTAAAGGAGAAATCTTCAACCATGAGCTCAATTCTCAATGTGGACCACCAAAACAATAGGTACATGAGCTAGAGACCACCAAAATCACAATGAAATCAATAAGAACAACTGCATCACCTCAAATCATCAAAACCACTTGCATCTTCATCCTAGAACTTAAGAACATGAACTATCATGACTTTTACACTAGAAAGATTGTTTCTTGACCTCCAAACCATGAACCACTTGAGTTGAGGATATGCACCAACATCCAAAACATACCTCTAGATCTATAGACCATAATATCCCAATGCGTAGCAATCCAAACCAAATTCTTGCCATTTTGTCACATCTGAACAACTATAAAAACTGGTTCTACTCAGATGGCCATAACTTCACAAATACTTCATGCGGACCTCTCAAATCTTAATTGGAGCAAATTTAGGCAATCCTCTAAAAACCCTTTAATCTGCAAACTCTGATCATCATCTCAGTATGAATGAAGATCAATCTACTTCACTGAACTACATTGTCTTCACTGTCTCTAATAGAGAGATATGTAACTCACCTGTTTCTTCTGGAGAGGCCAATTTTCTTAATATCCTTAACATACAAGTCTTCTGAACAAGTGAAAGAATAAGATATAGTTGACACTAATGACGACAAGGATATTTTGACATCAATGACAACACCAATTAGGCACATATTTGCAACAATCTCCCCCTTTGTCATTGATGGCAACATATGATGTGAAAAAGTATTTCAACCATCAAGACAAGAACTTCTCCTCCTTTCTCTTATCACACCTGCAACCAATTTCTTCACTACTCCCCCTTTCACCAACAACTACTCACTTTCATCAAAGTTTTTCACATGACTTCTCTTGCCCTTTGACATCAATGGCAAAGGGCACATATTTGCAATCATCTCTCACCCTTTTATTTCTTAGATAAGACCAAACTAAACTTAGAATATGCTAACTACTCCCCCTAAGTAGTATCCCCTTAACACCAATCTGGATCATAAGATATGACTGTGAGTTCCACTAGACTGATACACACTAGTGCACATTAGTTCTGAATAAGAGGGGTAATCACCCCTAGCTTCTCTCTGAGATACTCAAAAGTGTCCTTAGGTAGAGGCTTAGTGAAGATATCCAAAATCTAATCCTTTGAAGGAACAAACTCCAATCTAACTTCATTCTCATTGACCTTCTCTCTCAAAAAGTGAAATTTGATGGAAATGTGCTGTCATTGAATGCAACACTAGATTCTTTGAAATGTTTATTGCACTTGAATTATCACAGAAGATTGTAATAGGCTCTTCAAACACAATTTTGATATCCTTCAACATTTGCTTCATCCAAAAAACTTGAGTACAATTGTTTGCTACTGCTATATACTCTACCTCTATAGTAGATAGAGATATTGCCTCCTACTTTTTGCTCAAATAGGAAACCAATCTCTTCCCCAAGAAAAATGCACCACCACTAGTACTTTTCCTGTCATCCACATCTCTTGCCCAATCAACATCTATATATGCATAACGAGTGAAACCATCATCCTTAGGATACCATAAGCTATAATCATATGTTCCCTTTAGATATCTAAAAATTCTTTTGACTACTACAACATGAGATTCTCTATGATTAGTTTGAAATCTAGCAACAAGGCCAATTGCATTCATAATATCAGGTCTGGTATGAGTCAGATAAAGTAGTCCTCCAATCATTGATCTATACCTTTTTTGATCTGCCTTAGGGGAATCATCATCTTTACTCAATTTGCATCCGGTTATCATAGGAGTGCTCATTGGTTTTGAATCCTCCATTCCAAACTTTTTCAACAACTCTTTTACATACTTGGACTAAGATATGAAGATGCTCTTGTCTGACTGAATGATTTCCAGACCAAAGAAGAAATTCATTTCACCAAGCATGGACATCTTAAATTTACTTTGCATTTGATCAACAAATTTATTAGATATGCTCTCATTTCCACCAAAGATGATATCATCAACAAATATCTCAACAATCAAGATGTACTCATGATCAATCTTGAAATAAAGATTATTGTCAGCTGTGCCTTTGCTAAAACCTAATTTTAGTAGATACTTATCTAATCTTGCATACTAGGCTCTTGGGGCTTGTTTAATTCATACAATGCTTTCTTCAACCTACAGATCATAACTCCTTGATTAGACAACTGGAATCCTTCAGGTTGCTCAATGTAGACTTCTTCTTCCAAATCTCCATTTAGGAATGTTGACTTGACATCCATCTGGTAAACTTTGAAATCTTTGTAAGCAACAAAGGCAAGAAATAATCTGACTACTTCAATTCTTACCACCAGAGAAAAATTTTCCTCAAAATCAATTCTCCCTACCTAAGAATATCCTTTGCACACCAATCTTGCTTTGTTTCTCACAACTTCACCATTTTCATTCAATTTATTCTTGAAGACCCATTTAGTTCCAATTACATTTTTTTTTTCAAGTCTAGGAACAAGATCCCAAGTATGATTCTTTTCAATTTGCATTAATTCTTCTTCCATTGCTTTTACCCAACTTTCATCATTACAAGCTTCATTCACTAATTTTGGTTCAATCTTTGAAATCAAACAATACTCTTATTCTCCAACAATTTTTCTTCTAGTTTGAATACCTTTATTTTTGTTTCCTATTATCTAATCTTCAGAATGATTCAACCTTACATACCTAGGAGTTTTAGGATTTTCTTGAACTTCTAATTCGTGAACTTGTTCCTCAACATTTGCACTAGTTTCTTGAGTCACTGGATTCTCCAGAGCAATCTAAATATGATTTCGAGGAATTTCATTTTGATCATCTGATTCATATCCACAAAACTTGGAAGGTCGCTCCTTGCTTTCATCAACCTTGACATTAGCACATTCAACAATCTTTTTCAATCTCTTGTTAAAGCATCAGTATGCCTTGCTTTGGTTAGAATAACCCAGAAATATTACTTCATCACAACTTGCATCAAACTTGCCTAGATCTTCATCTCTTTTGATATAGCATTTACTACCAAAAAATCTAAAATATTTCATAGTAGGAGCATTGCCAAACCACAGTTCATAAGGAGTTTTACTAGTATTGCCTTTGATCTACACCCGGTTAAGAGTGTAGACAGGAGTACTCACAACCTCTCTCCAATAGACATGTGGAACATTTTCTTCCATCATCATGGTTCTAGCAGTTTGGTTCTTCCTTTCCACAACTCCATTCTACTATGGATTCCTATGAGTAGATAATTGTCTTTTTATTCCATGCTTTTCACAAAATGCATTAAACTCATTGGTGGTAAAATCTCCACCTTTATCAGATCTCAGACACTTTATCTTCACACCAATCTCATTCTCCACCCTAGCCTTGAACACCTTGAATCTGTCAAGAGCCTCTAATTTATCTCTCAAGAAAGTGACCCACATCATCTAGGAGTAATCATCAATTAGTAACATAAAGTATCTGTCTCCTTGCAAACTCCTAACGCTAGCAAGACCACACAAATCAGTGTGTACAATTTCCAACAATCCACTTGAAAATTGTTCTTTACTTTTGAATGTAGTTCTGCTTTGTTTTCCCAAATGACATTCCTTACACATGCTATTAGTAGGTTTTACATGATTTGGAAGATCTCTTATAGCCTGAGTAGTACTTATCTTGACAATAATGTCAAAGTTTACATGACACATTCTCCTATGCCATAACCAAATCTGATCAATCTAAGAAATTAAACAACTTTTACCAGTACCACTTAAATGAAAGATATTACGTCTAATCTATGTACCAGATGCAATCTTAGTTTTGGAGCTTACCAAAATTCTACATTTTCCATCCTTGAATCAGAGATCATACCCTTTGTCAACCAATTGTCCAACACTGAGAAGATTATGCTTTAAGCCTTCTACATACAAAACATCATTAGTGTTATTATTATCATCAAGAGAGATGGATTCTACCAGCTGAATTGTCCCCAAACTTCACAATTCCACCTTCATAACATTCCATACTTACAAACAAGTACTCTTATCACATGTCATATGATGAGAACATCCACTATCAATCACCCATTCATCCTTTTCTTCAACCTGAGTACCCAAGGCACTTTCCACATTCAAATAGCTAGTAGATTTATTAGGCACTAGATTTTCTTCTTTGATAGCAATGAACACCCATTCATTTCTAGATGTATTTCCTTTATCAGATTCATCATCTACAACTCCTTTATCAGCAACTTCTTGGACATAGTAGCATTTGTTATGAAACCTAGGTCTATTAGGACTTGGTTTCAAAACACTCTCTAGACATCTTGAAGCAAAATGACCAATTTTATTGTAAGAAAAACATTTGAAAGGCAACTTTCCTTCATACTTACAAGATCCTCTTAATAATCTTTTGGCAAAAAGGGCTTTAAGTTCTTCAAGCTCTATTTCATCTTCTTCAAGTTCCTTCCTTGCCTTCTCATAACTAGTTAGTCTTCTTGAAGAGCTTTCCCCTGGATCAAATCTTTGCTTCTAGGAAATACTGGCCTTAAATGCATATTCTAATTTAGGAAGGGAATCACCAAACTCATTTCAAATGCTGAAATCTTGCCAACCAACTGATCCCTTGTAACAGTTGTCATAGCCCTGATCTCCTCAATAGTAGCAACTCTATGCTTTTATGAAGAAGGTAAGGATCTAAGTACCTTGCCAACAATCTCTGATTCTTCCAATTTTCCACTAGCACACCTGATACTACACACAAGTTCATTCACCTTCTACATGTAGGAAGTGATGTTCTCATCTTCGCACATCCTCAAACTTTTGAATCTACCCTTCAAGCTCTGTAACTTAGCACATTTGACATATGCATCACCTTCATATAGAGTTTCCAACTTCTTCTACATTTCATGAACAGTTTTCAATTCCTAGACATTTGTCATTTCTATATAAGTTAGGGTACTCAATAATGCTTCTTTAGCCTAAATGTTGTTTCCAGCATCTTTGATTTCATCTAGAGTTCAAGGACCTTTCTCCAGAGGCTTATACTTATCCTTAGTTATCAACCAATAAGGATCACCCATACATTACAAATGACACTCCATCTGATTCTTCTAAAGAGAGTAGTTTGTTTTGTCAAATCTCAGATTGTCCTTCTTGTATGTCAACATCTTGGATCTCCTCAAGGGGTTAAGCTTCTTTTAGAGGAACTGGCTCTGATACCTATTGTTGAAATTAGGGTAGACAACTAAGAGGGGGGGTAAATCAGTTGTCACAAAGATTTTATCTTTTTCTACAATTAGTCTTCTTTACCACTTATTAACAAATTAATGATATAACCATGGAAGTGTGAATCAACAACACATGGGAAGAAACATAGCCAACACACATAACACTAGGATTTTTACATGGAAACCCAGTTAAGGGAAAAACCACGATGGGGGTTAACACACAAGATTTTTTCTCTATTATAAGAATAGAAAATTGGGAAGGCACTTTCCTTCAGGTACACTACCCAGAGTTCACTACTCAAAAGAGGCACACTACCTACAAGAACATTCACAATGTTAACACTAAAAGGTTGAATTGAGAAACAACATCTTCTTCATGCAATATTCAGTTCCATTGAAGCACACAACACCTCTACTTTGCCCCCTACTCACTTCCTCGCTACATCCACATCTTTGCTAACAAAAACACATTCCATGACTTCACAACACTTATTTATACATGACATTGACTTTGGAATGAAAATCAAAGTTAGCCTTATAATCATCTATCTAGAACATTCTCCAAGATAGGAATTACAAGCAATTACAATCACGAGACTTAAAATTCTAAATGGGAATCTTTATACTATTAGCCAAACATAGCTAGGACTCAAATCTTCCTCAATCAACACACCACACTACATAGAACTCTTCTTAGATCGTCTGCAGCATGCACCAAGCATTCGGTCAGCTAAGACTGGAAAGAACAACAACACTCAAGGAGAAATCTTCAACCACGAGCTTAATTCTTAATGTGAACCACCAACATAATAGACACATGATCTAGAGACCACTAAAAGCACAATGAAATCAATAAGAAAAATTGCATCACCTCAAATCACCAAAAACACTTGCATCTTCATCTGCGAACTTAAAAACACCAACTGTCATGACTGTTACACTAGAAAGATTGCTTGTTGACCTCCAAACCATGAACCACTTGAGTTGAGGATATGCACTAACATCCCAAACATACCTCTAGATCCTAAGACTGTAATATCCCAATGCAGAGCAATCCAAACCAAATTCCTACCACTTTGTCACCTTTGAACAACTGCAAAACCCAGTTCTACTCAAATGGCCATAACTTCACAAATACTTCATGTGGACCTCTCAAATTTTAACTAGAGCAACTTCAGGCAATCCTCTACAAACTCTTTAATCTGCAGACTCTGATCATCATCTCACTAGGAATGTGGAGCAATCTACTTCACTAAACTACACTGTCTTCACTGTCTCTAATAGAGAGATATGTAACTCACTTGTTTCTTCTGGAGAGGCTAATTTTCTCAATATCCTCAACATACAAGTCTTCTAAACAAGTGAAAGAATAACATACAGTTGACACTAATAACAACAAGGATATGTTAACATTAACAACAACACTAATTAGGCACATATTTACAACAAGATTTACATGGAAAACCCAAGAAGAGGAAAACAGCGGTGAGAATTAGCTCACAATATAAAGTAATAGCATTACCAATTTATACAATAGGGCTCACTTCTAGAAGGCTCTCTACTAGAGGGCCCACTGCCCAAGAGAAAGAAAGGCTCACTACCAAAGGCTCATTGGGCCAAAATAGAGAAGAGGATAGAGAAGATTGTTAAAAGGAGAAAACTATCTCAATGCAATAGATAAGTCTACCACAACACCATCATCACCTCCATAGTCTCACTGAGGAATTGTAGACAATTTGTACTCACTGCATCCAGTAATCTAACACATGAATGCTGACACTGCATTGCACAAATTCACTCTATAACTTTGTAATTCACATCTCATACACCGCACACTTCTCAATCATTATCGTTCAACAACTTAACACTTATTTATACTATCCTCAACCTTGAAAACATTCTCCAAGGTCATCCAAATGCCTTAATCATTTCAACTTTGAATTAGTCGGCAACAAAACATTCCTATAGTGTAAAGGAATGAAGACAGACCACAATACACTTTAGCTTGGACCTAAATCCACTCATACATGCTGCTCCACATGCTTCCACAATCATCAAAACAACTCTGTAATTAGTGTAAGCACCCAAGGTCAGCCAAAGTTGTGTTAACACAATAAACGTTTAGGTACACACTTCGTCAAAGCCAAATACTACTTGTAGACCATACACCAAGCTTGAGCACCATATAGAATATTCCATAGTCATCCTAAGACATCCTAATATCCAACAAATTTCTCTACAATAACTTTCACCTATCGAACAAACTTACCCTATTTACCCAACATACTCAAGCATGTTTGTTATGTACCATAACTCAAGAAATCAACTTGTAGAGCATGAAACCACTAACAACTTCAACTAAAGGTATATATGAACCTTATAAACACACTTCCAAAAATGCAAAACCATAAACCATTATGCGGAGAAATGCAAAGCAAAAACCTTTCTCCTAGACACTTCAGCAAAACACAGTTCACACACTGGTGTACACACCTTCCTCTACACAATGATCTACTATGCCAAATTCTAAATGAAGCACCTCTAAACACCTCTGAAAAACATATCCAAATTGTATGAGTTGATCTTCACCATAGTAGAAATGTGGAGCAAAATAAGAACACCACTCAGAACATCTTTACAACACACTATTTCCTTTATCATTCAAATTTTCTCAAAAGCACTTCGAAGCCAAGAAATAGGACCATATCGGCAACATGTTTGCCACTTCCTCATTATTAGAGACAAAATTAGCTCAATACCAACTACTCACACTCTTTCTCAACTCTTGTTCAAATAGTTGACACCAATGACAACACGAACTTGTTGACATTAATGAAAACACTAACTACACAGACTTTCTGCTCACTGCATCCAGTAATCTAACACATGAGAGCTTGCACTGCATTGTATAAATTCACACTCTATAACTCTATAATTCACATCTCATACACCACACTCTTCTCACTCATTACCCTTCAATATCTGAACACTTATTTAGACTATCCTCAACCTTGGAAACATTCTCTAAGGTTAGCCAAACATCTTAACCATATAAAATTTAAATTAGGTCAACATCAAAACATTCCCATGGTGGAAAGGAATGAAGTTAGACCACAACACACCTTAGCTTGGACCTAAATGCACTCTTACATACCACTCCATACTTCCACAACCATTAAAACAACTCTGTAATTAGTGTAAATACCCAAGGTTGGCCAAACCTGTCTTAACACAATAAACTTTTAAGTACACACTTCCTCAAAGACAAATACTACTTGAAGACCATACACCAAGCTTGAACACCATCTAGAATATTCCATAATCATCCAAAAACATCCTAAAATCCAACAAATTCCTCTACAACAACTTTCACCTATCGAACAAACTTACCATGTTTACCCAACATACTCAAACATCTCTATTATGGTACTGTAACTCAATAAATCAACTTGTTGAGCACCAAACCACAAACAACTTCAACTAAATGTATATATGAACCTTACAAACACACTTCTAGAGCTGAAAATCCTGAAACCACTCTATGGAGATGGTGCAGGAGCACCAAGGCTCAATGCAGCCATACATAGTTTTGGTTTGTCAATTTTGAGTTTGCAGCTTGTGTTTTGTTTTTGTGTGTTTTCTTCGAGTTTCCTGAAGATGCAATGGGGGGAGAAGCATTTTGTTTTTGATGGGTTTTTGAGCCAAGTGCAAGTTCAAGTTGAAGGTGTTCAGTATTTGTTCAACGTTTGAACCACGCCGTTGAACCTATCAGTTGAACCCCTTTGTTGAACCCCGCGGTTGAACCTCGCGCCAGGGTTCAACGGTTCAACAGTTTTATATTTCTGTTTGGTGCAGTTAAGTGTTGGTCCATTTGTTCAAACGGTTGAACCGCGCCGTTGAACCTCTTCGTTGAACCTTTCGATTGAACCCGCTGTTGAGGTTCAAAGGTTCAACGGGTTCATGCATAGAGGATGGTGGAGTTGAAAATACCGATCATTTTGTTGGAGGTTGAACCTCACGGTTGAACCTGGTGATTGAACCGCTGTTGTGGTTCAATGGCTCAGTGAAGGAGTATGTATCGCGGTGATAAAAGGCATCGGCACAAGTTTCAATTCTTGCGCCGACAAAGTATTGTCACACCGACAGAAAGGAATGAAGGAAGCACATCGGCATGACCAAAGATATCGGTGGGATGAATGTGAAGGTTGCCGATAGAATGTGGTCTCACTGAAGGCGGTTGTTAGGACCGTCGGAGTAAAAAAATGCATATCGGCTAACCAAGGAAAAGCTACGCCGGCAATGTAATGCTTAAAGCCGTCGGAGAGAAATGGTCCATCGGCGGAAGGGACTTAGGCTAGGCCGATAGTCATCCGTTTTGCCGATACAATGTGTCGGAGAGACATCATGGTAAGTCTTGCCGACTGTCAAGAAAATGCAGAATTCAACCGACAGTTAGAATACGAACCGTCTGGTAACTGAATCGTCTTGTAACGGACATGGAATTCATATAAAATGTAACATTCTTCCTGTAGAGGGTGGAGAGGAGAAGAATCGAAGAAGTGAATTTTGGTGTGTGAAGCACTTTGATGTAATCAGAATTTTTGAATAGAAATAAAATACAGCAGTTCGATCATTTGTATATTCTGTTCTATTTTCACTTATCATTCTGAAATAGATTAGTCATTTCTGTTTCTGCAATTTTGTTTTCTTTTGCAAACCATGACTCTGTTTTGATGATCCTTCAAATCCCAATGTACAGTATGGAGATCATCAAACAGAGCCAGGATTTTTGTTTGTTTTTCTTTTGTGGGGTGGTCGGATTGCCAGTTAGAGGCAATGCATGCTTGTTCTAGGCAAGCTCAGTGAGGAGTCCGGCTAGATAAACAAGTAGGAAAATAGATTTGCAGGGGTGGAAAAATAGAGAGAAGGAAAGTGAGTACCAAGCAGTCCAGACCCTTGAATAGAGTGAGAAGGGTGGGCAACGGGCTCAGAAAGTTATGTGCCATTGAGGTAGCATCCTGGAAAGTAGTGAGGACAAGGTATGTGTCCCACACCAAGTAGGGAAGTAGAGTTTTCCATCTCTGCAAAGAGTATGTCTTTTAGCACTTTGAATTGGTAGGAAGGCTAGAGTTGTCAAATGGTCTTGTACACCTACAGGATGCAGAAGCAGGCAACCTAGAGTCATACCCTATCAAATTGGTATCAGAGCAGTAAGATTTGGGTTATTCCTAGGTTGGAATAGAAGAGTTGTATGTCATCACCGAGTTCAAGTGAGTCTGTTAGTTCATCCAATAAAATGGTGACTAATGCAGAGTTAGCAAAGAAGGTTGAGGATCAAGAAGAGGAGAATAGACTCCTACAAGAAAGACTAGCAAAAATGGAGAGTAAGCTAGGCTTAATGTTGCAAAAGACTGAGGAAGTCAGCCAGAGAGTTAAATATTCTGAGGATAAGGGAAAAGGTGTGTCTATAGAAGATGAAGAGCCCACACCTGATCCTAAGTTGGAAGAAGAACCATTCTTGAAAGCTTTGAAAGCAATGAGTGGTAAAACATTGGAAGGAGTACCACTTTTCAGTGGGAAAATGGACCCAGATTTGGTCATGGAGTGGATAGAAGGACTTGAAAATCACTTTGAATGTGATGGTGTAAGTGAGGCACAGAAAGTAAAGGTGGCCAAATCCAGACTCAGGGGAGCTGCTTTAACCTGGTGGAAATTTGTGCAGACTGAAAGAGCAAAAGAAGATAAGAAGCCCATAGCTACTTGGAACGGAATGGTAGCTAAAATCAAAGAAGCATATATGCCAGAAGATTATGAAATACAGCTGCATAGGAAGAGACAGAATCTGAGACAAAAGGAATTAGATGTCAGTGCATACACTGAAGAATTCCAAAAGCTATGCTTAAGGTCCAAAGTAATGGAGGATGAAAGCATAAAGGTAGCAAGGTACCTTAATGGTCTGAAGTGGAATATACAAGAAGAAATCAGTTTATTGTGCCCTACCACAGTGCAAAAATGCTATCAGGTAGCACTGAAAGTGGAGGAAAAGAATAAGAGGAAACAAGACTCAAATAGCAGAGGAAGAGGAAGAGGCAGAGATAACAGAGGACACAGAGGAGGTTTTGGTGGAAGAAATACTGACAATAGATCCCAAGCAGAATCCAAACTCACAGAGCAGAGTGGGGAGTCAAGTGGTAGAGGAAACCATAGAGGAAGAGGGTCTAACAGAGGAAGGTCAGGAGGATCAGGCAGAGGATCCTATTTCACCAACATGAAGTGTTACAACTGTGGCAATCTAGGTCATCCAGCATATAGGTGTCCAGAAAAGGCCACATCCTCTTCTCAAGGAGGTGATAAGAGAAATCACTATGTCCAAGATAATGCATCCAGCAGCCAGTCACCTGAGGTCAATCTGAACTCAGAAGATGGAGAGAACCTGATGATAAGGAGAACTTTGATCAAAGAACCAGTGAAGTCTGAACCAAGCCAGAGGAGAGCACTATTCAGAATCAAGTGCAAGATTTTGAATAAGGTATGTAAAATTATCATAGACTCAGGATCCACTGATAATATTATTTCTGATGAGGCAGTTAAGAAACTGAATTTGAAAAGAATTACTCATGCAAACCCATATAGAGTCACATGGTTGAATAAGGGTCAACATGTGGTAGTAAATGAACAAAGTTGGGTAGAGTTTAGTATAGGTGGCTACAAGGATAAGGTATTATGTGATATACTACCCATGGATGCATGCCATCTCTTATTGGGTAGACCATGGCAGTATGATCGAAAAGCAGTACATGATGGTGAGAAGAATGCCTATTCTTTTCAGAAGGATGGTGTCACCTATAAGATTCAGTCATTGGAGGATGAAGATGCAGTTCAGACAAAGAGTCCTAATATCTTGGTTGTGAGTGGAAAAGAGTTTCTGAATACTCTTAAGGAAGATGGTATTGGTTATGCCATCATAGTGAAACCAAAAGAAGGACAGTAGGGTAAGAAGACAGATATTCCCAAGGAAGTGCAGCCTATACTGGAGAAGTATAAAGGCATAATCAGTGATGGTACACCAACCACATTGCCTCCACAAAGAGCAATAAGCCATCAGATAGACCTGATTCTAGGAGCATCTTTGCCAAACAAGGCACCTTACAAGATGACTCCAGATCAGCACAAAGAGATTTCCAGGCAAGTGCAGGAATTGCTAGATCAAGGATTGATCAGGAAGAGTATTAGTCCTTGTGCAATACCCACAGTGTTGGCACCCAAGAAAGGAGGATCATGGAGATTGTGTACAGATGCCAGAGCCATAAACAAGATAACTATAAGGTATAGATTCCCAATTCCTAGAATTGAAGATCTCATGGACTGTATTGGAAAAGTAAAGTATTTCACCAAGATAGACCTGAAGAGTGGTTACCAGCAAATAAGAATCAAGGAAGGTGACGAGTGGAAGACAGCCTTCAAGACCACAGAAGGACTGTATGAATGGCTTGTTATGCCATTTGGTCTATCAAATGCACCTAGCACCTTTATGAGACTCATGAATGAAGTCCTAAAGGATTACATTGGTAAATTTGTTGTTGTTTTTCTAGATGATATTCTAATTTTTAGTCAGACCAAGGAAGAACATCTAAAACATGTAAATACTGTTTTGCAAAAATTACATGATGAACAACTAACCATCAATCTGGAGAAGTGTGAATTCATGAAGCAGGAATTGGTATACCTTGGTTTTGTGGTGTCCCAGGGAGAGTTGAAGATGGACAAGTCCAAAGTAGAAGCCATATTGAGCTGGCCTACTCCCAGAGCAGCCACAGAGGTGAGAAGTTTTCATGGCTTAGCCTAGTTTTACAGAAAGTTTATCAGAAATTTCAGTGGAATATGTGCACCTATGTTGGATACAATTAAGGGTGGAATGAAAGCAAAATTCAGATGGACACCAGCTGCAGATAGAAGTTTTGAAAGGTTGAAGAAAGAGGTAGCAACACAACCTATTTTGTTGTTGCCTAGTTTTGATAAGCTATTTACTATTGAATGTGATGCAAATAATATAGCTGTAGGAGCAGTGCTAAATCAGGAAAACAGACCTGTAGCCTTTTTCAGTGAGAGGCTGAATGAAGCAAAGAGTAAGTACTCTTCATATGACTTAGAGTTGTATGCTCTAGTCCAAGCATTGAGGAAGTGGAGACATTATCTCCTACCTAAAAAATTGTTGTCTACACAGATAACCAAGCTCTGAGTTTTCTGAACTCACAGGATAAGTTAAGCAGCAGGCATATCAAATGGATGGAGTACCTGCAGTCTTATACCTTTACAATTAAGCATAAGAAGGGGCAGCTGAACAGAGTTGCAGATGCTTTGAGCAGAAGATTGCTCACAGTGTAGGAAGTGCAATTGAAGAGCATTGGGATTGAAGATTTCAAGAATCTTTACCAAGATGATGGAGATTTTGCTGAGGCATACAAGGTATGTCAAGACTTTGAGAATCACTTTCACAGTGAATTTGCAGATTTCACCTTACAGCAGGGATTGCTATTCAAAGGTGGACAATTATGTGTGCCAAGAGGATCTATGAGAGAAAATCTCATACAGGAGAAGCATAATGGCAGTTTGAGCGGACATTTTGGTCTGAACAAAACATTGGAATTAGTCCAGAGGTTCTACTATTGGCCGAAGATGCACAAAGATGTTAGGAAGTATCTGGAGCAGTGTATCGTATGTCAGAAGGCCAAGGGAACCACTTCTAATGCAGGACTGTACCAACCCTTACCCATTCCTTCCAGGCCATGGGAATGTGTAAGCATGGATTTTGTAGTTGGTTTGCCTAAGACTAAGACTGGTTATGATAGTATATATGTAGTAGTGGACAGGTTTAGCAAGATGAGCCATTTCATTCCCTGTAAAGTGACTCATGATGCCAGTCATATAGCACACTTGTTTTTCAGAGAAGTGATCAGAATTCATGGACTTCCAGCAAGCATTGTGTCTGACAGAGATGCTAAATTCATGGGGCATTTCTGGAAAACATTGTGGCAGAGATTGGGAACAAATTTGTCTTTCAGTTCAGCATATCACCCACAGACAGATGGTCAGACAGAGGTGGTAAACAGGACATTGGGCAACCTGTTAAGGTGTATAACCAAAGAATATGGACAGAGTTGGGATCTTGTCATTCATCAGGTAGAATTTGCCTATAATGACAGTGTGAATAGGACTACTGGTAAGAGTCCATTCGAAATAGTCTATGGAATGCATCCTAGAGGTATATATGAGCTCAGGAATATGGGAAACATGGAGAACAGAAGTGGACATGCAGAGGATTTTGCACAATCCATGAAAGAAGTGCATGAACAGGTGAAGAAAGCCTTGACAGAGAACACACAGAAGATCAAGGATAGAGTAGATGCCCACAAAAGGGATATTCAGTTTGAGGTTGGTGCTCTGGTTATGGTGCACTTGAACAAAGCCAGAATGCAGAAAGGAATGCCAACCAAACTACAGATGAGGAGAATTGGTCCTTGCAGAATCCTGAACAAGTATGGAAATAATGCATACAGAATTGAATTGCCAAAAGATTTGGCAATCTCACCAGTGTTTAATGTCCAAGACCTGGTGCAATACAGGGGTCCTCAGTCAGCAGTAGATGGATCCATTTCAGAGAAGGAACAGACAGAAATAGATGTGACTTTGCCACTCAAACCCAAACTACAGGCAGAGCGAATACTGGATTCCAGAGTATAGAAGCAAACTAGACATGGTATCTACATGGAGCATTTGGTCAAGTGGAAGCAGTTGCCTGAAGCAGAAGCTACCTGGGTTGCAGAGTCAGAATTCAAAAAGAGGGGCATTGATTTTGCCTCATTGTCACCGGAGGTGACTTAGCTTCTTCCTGCACAGGGGGAGTATGGTGCAGGAGCACCGAGGCTCAATGCAGCCGTACATAGTTTTGGTTTGTCAATTTTGAGTTTGCAGCTTGTGTTTTGTTTTTGTGTGTTTTCTTCAAGTTTCCTGAAGATGCAATGAGGGGAGAAGCATTTTGTTTTTGATGGGTTTTTGAGCCAAGTGCAAGTTCAAGTTGAAGGTGTTCGGTATTTGTTCAACGGTTGAACCACGCTGTTGAACCTATCAGTTGAACCCCTTTGTTGAACCCCGTGGTTGAACCTCACGCCAGGGTTCAACAGTTCAACAGTTTTATATTTCTGTTTGGTGCAGTTAAGTGTTGGTCCATTTGTTCAAACGGTTGAACCGCGCTGTTGAACCTTTCGATTGAACCCGCTGTTGAGGTTCAAAGGTTCAACGGGTTCATGCATAGAGGATGGTGGAGTTGAAAACGCCGATCATTTTGTTGGAGGTTAAACCTCACGGTTGAACCTGGCGATTGAACCGCTGTTGTGGTTCAATGGCTCAGCGAAGGAGTATGTATCGTGGTGATAAAAGGCATCGGCACAAGTTTCAATTCTTGCGCCGACAAAGTATTGTCACACTGACAGAAAGGAATGAAGGAAGCACATCGGCATGACCAAAGATATCGGTGGGATGAATGTGAAGGTTGCCAATAGAATGTGGTCTCACTGAAGGCGGTTGTTAGGACCGTCGGAGTAAAAAAATGCATATCAGCTAACCAAGGAAAAGCTACGCCGGCAATGTAATGCTTAAAGCCGTCGGAGAGAAATGGTCCATCGGCGGAAGGGACTTAGGCTAGGCCGATAGTCATCTGTTTTGCCGATACAATGTGTCAGAGAGACGTCATGGTAAGTCTTGCCGACTGTCAAGAAAATGCAGAAATCAACCAGCAGTTAGAATACGAACCGTCTGGTAACTGAATCGTCTTGTAACGGACATGGAATTCATATAAAATGTAACATTCTTCCTGTAGAGGGTGGAGAGGAGAAGAATCGAAGAAGTGAATTTTGGTGTGTGAAGCACTTTGATGTAATTAGAATTTTTGAATAGAAATAAAATACAGCAGTTCGATCATTTGTATATTCTGTTCTGTTTTCACTTATCATTCTGAAATAGATTAGTCATTTCTGTTTCTGCAATTTTGTTTTCTTTTGCAAACCATGACTCTGTTTTGATGATCCTTCAAATCCCAATGTACAGTATGGAGATCATCAAACAGAGCCATGATTTTTGTTTGTTTTTCTTTTGTGGGGTGGTCGGATTGCCGGTTAGAGGCAATGCATGCTTGTTCTAGGCGAGCTCAGTGAGGAGTCCGGCTAGATAAACAAGTAGGAAAATAGATTTGTAGGGGTGGAAAAATAGAGAGAAGGAAAGTGAGTACCAAGCAGTCCAGACCCTTGAATAGAGTGAGAAGGGTGGGCAACGGGCTCAGAAAGTTATGTGCCATTGAGGCAGCATCCTGGAAAGCAGTGAGGACAAGGTATGTGTCCCACACCAAGTAGGGAAGTAGAGTTTTCCATCTCTGCAAAGAGTATGTCTTTTAGCACTTTGAATTGGTAGGAAGGCTAGAGTTGTCAAATGGTCTTGTACACCTACAGGATGCAGAAGCAGGCAGCCTAGAGTCATACCCTATCAGGAGAAATGTGGAGCAAAACCCTTTCTCTTAGACACTTCAACAAAACACAGTTCACACACTAGTGAACACACCTTCCTCTATACAATGATCCACTATGCCAATTTCTAAATAAAGCACCTCTAAACACCACCAACCAACATATCCAACCTGCATGAGAAGAACATCAACATAGTAAAAATGTAGAGCAAAATTAGAACACCACTCAAAAAATCTTTAGGACACACTATCTCCTTTATCATTCAATTTTTTTCAAAAGCACTTGGAAGCCAATCAATAGAACCACATCAGCAACATATTCAGCACTTCCTCATTATCAGAGACAACATTAACTCAATACCAACTACTCACACTCTTTCTCAACTCTTGCTCAAATAGTTGACACCAATGACAACATAGACTTGTTGACATCAATGACAACACTAACTACACATACTTGCAAAAGTTTTTTCTACTTGTTTCCTTGTTTTTGACTTGGGATACTATGCACCACCATGTTTGTTGTTTGGGATAATATTGGAAGGTGTAATAAGTTGTTTTTGGTCCTCTCTACCTTTTGGATAGGACCACATTCACTGCATTTGTGTTTTGTGGCTGACTTGTTGAGATCATTGTTTGTCTCCTATTCTGGCACACCTAATTGGTCTTTTGTGATATTGTGGAAGATATAAATGGAACAAATAATTAGTTACAAAGTGTGAGAGTGTGAGATGTGTGTGGAATAATGCAGTAAGGAATGTGAGCCATGAAAGATATAGATCAGATGCACCTCAATGCCTCAGTCAACAGAGTGTATTATTGTCATATGTTGTAAATTCAAAGTTTCATGTATCCCACTCTGAGATAGTGAGTCTCATTAGGTCCTTGTATCTTTCCCTAAGGTTGTACACCTTAGCCTACAAGTTCTTTGTATCTTTCTCTAAGGTTGTGCACCTTAGCTTGCAAGTCCTTCAGGGAGTAGTTTGCTTCCTGAGGTAGTGAGCCTTAAAACAAATTGTAAGCTTGTTCATATATATAGTGAGATTTCTCACCGTGGTTTTTCCCTACTTGGGTTTTCCATGTATATTTGGTGTTATCTTGTGCATGTGTGTTCATTGCTTTATCTTTCATTATTTCTCATATGTTTAAGGATTGTTGATTTTGTTAGAAGACTAAATTGGCATTGTGCTGAGGGTTGAAGTTTTTGAAGATACTAATTCACCCCCGCCTCTCAGTATCCTTATATGCTCAACAATTGGTATTAGAGCTAGGTTACTCAAAATGAGTTTAACTACTTGAGGAAGGTTCTGGATGACACATGATAGATCTTACAAGGCACCTAAGTTTGATGGAACAAATTACACCTTTTGGAAGCTAAGGATGGAAGGTTATCTATCCTCTCTAGGGTTTGGTGTTTGGCAATCTGTTAAGGAGGTTACACTTCTCATGCTGCTACTCCTATAGATCCAGTTGAGATTAGGTTGTATGAAAACAATGCCAAGGCCAAAAATGCTATCATGACTGGTTAGCTGATTCAAAACATCTTAAGATAATAACTTGTAGTTTTACTATGGTTGTCTAGGAAAAACATAGCAACATTTATGAAGGAGATAATAAAGTAAAGCAAGCCAAGATGCAAATCTTCAAGAGAAAATTTGAGACCCTGAGGATAGAAAAGGATGAAGACATTTCTAGTTATATGCTTTGGGTGGATGAAATAGTTAATGGCATCAAAGGTCTTGGTGGAGAAGTGAAATAAGAGGAGATTGTGAAGAAGGTTCTAAGATCTCTCCCTAAATCTTATAGTCATAAGGTATCTTCTATTGAGGACTCTAAGTTTATGGATAACTATTTAGTAGATCAATTATTTGGTGTTCTCATAGCCTTTGAAATGAGAGAGTTTGACAAAGATTCTCCAAAGAAGGAAGTAACATTCAAAGTCAGTAAGAAGATAGAAAATGAAACAACTAATCAAGATGGTGACCATGATGAGGTAGAGGTGAACTTTGTGAGAAGATTGAAGAAGGGTACTGCCAAATACAGAGGTAAGTTACCTTTCAAGTGATTCAATTGTGGGACAATTGGTCATTTTGCCTCTACATGTCCTTTTAAAGGATCAAACAATAGCAACAAAAGAGAGAAATTCAAAATAACTCTTTATTCCATGGAGAACAACTATTCTTTAGAAGATGAGGATCACATGATGATTCAAATGATGAAACACTTTTGATAGCTTTGAAAGTTGGTGACAAAAAGAGTGATATTGGAAAATGTAAGAAGTCTGGTACCTTGTAGGCTAACAAAATAATGAAAAGTCTATGGTTGTGTGGACTTCTTTTCATGAAAGATAAGAAGAAAATTCTTGGGTTACTAACAATTGTTGATCTAACCACATTATTGGTGACAAGGGGAAGTTCATTAGCCTTAAGAAGTGGTATGGTGGAGCTGCCAGCTTTGGTGGTGATGAGTCAACACAAATTTATGGAAAGGGTGCTATAACTATTGATGGAAAGAACAAGATTGAGGATATTCTCTATGTCAAAGGAATGAAGCACAATCTCTTTAGTGTTAGTTAGATGTCCAGTAAAGGATACAATCTTACATTTTACACCAAAGGTTGTGAGATTGGGAAGGTAGGATCTAGACGATTAGTTGTAGAAGGTACTAGCACATGGAAATGTCTATCATCTAAAGGAGGCAAATGGAAGAACCTATTTATTGGGTCAATCTACTAAGTGTTGTCTATGGCACAAGTGGATGGGACACATAAAATTTAACAATATGGTGAAGATCAACTCTACACTTGTGGTGAGAGATATGCGTAAGATAAACAAGCCTACAAATGCATTATGTAAGGAGTATCAAATGGTAAAGCAAACAAGAACAAATTTCAAAAGAAAGGAGTTCTCTTCTATAGTGTCATTATAGTTGATTCACACCAACCTATCTAGACCTACAAGGACAAAGAGTCAACAAGGTGAAAGGTACTTCATGTTTCTTATTATTGATTACTATCAAATGACTTGGGTTACATTTTTAAGAGAAAAATCAAAAGCCTTTGATATGTTTAAGATTTTCAAAGAAAAAGTTGAGAATGAAATGAATGCTAAGATCAAATGCCTAAGATCTGATTAAGGAGGTGAATTTACTTCAAATGAATTTGAAAAGGTTTATGAAGATCATGGTATTAGGAGACAATTGTCTACTCCGAGGACCCCTCAGCAGAATGAGATAGTGGAGAGGAAGAATAGGACTGTGCAAGAGATGGCTAGGGAAATTTTAAAAGATGTAGATCTTCCTAATATGTATTGGGTGGAAGTAGTTCACACTATTGTCTACCTGCTTAGCAGAGTACAATTGAGGGTCAATAGCACTAAGACCCCTTATGATCTACGATATGAGAGAAGTCCCACTATCATATACTTCATGATCTTTGATAGCAAATGCTACATCATGAGAGATGAAGAAGACCTTGGAAAGTTTGATTCAAGGTGTGATGAATGGATCTTTATTGGTTACTCAACTAGAAGCAAGGCCTATAGATGCTACAACAAGAGATTGGGAAAGATGATTGAAAGCACAAATGTTAAGGTAGATGAAGATTTCTGTTAGATCTCACAAGAACCAGAGGTTTTCAGATCTGATATACCTCCCTACATCAAAGAAGGAGAAGAAGAAGAGGAGAAAGAAGAGAAGGAACAAGAATGAGAAAAGACCCCTAAGACTCTAGCAAAGTATGTTTAGAGGAACCATTCAATAGATCAGATCATTGGGGATAGGAATGAAGGTGTGCAGACCAGGAGAAGGCTTGTAAAACTAAGTGAGCAAGTGAATTTGTGCTTACTATCAAAGGTGGAGCCCAAAACCTTCTCTAATGCTAGAAAAGATGAAGAATGGTTGAATGTAATGGAAGAAGAATTGAATCGGATAGAAAGGAATTAGACATGGGAATTGGTTCCCAGACTAGCTAATAAGAATGTTATAGGAACAAAGTTGGTGTTCCAAAACAAGTTGAATGAGGATGGTAAAGTTGTGAGGACAAAGCAAGATTGGTGTGTAAGGGTTATTCACAAGTTAAAGGTATTGATTTTGAGGAGACCTTTTCTCTGGCAGCCAGAATGTAGGCAATCAGGATGTTTCTTACCTTTGATGCTCACAAGAATTTCAAGGTCTATTAGATGGATGTCAAGTCAGCCTTCTTGAATGGTGATTTAGAGGAAGACATCTACATTGAGAATCCTGATGGTTTCCAACTATCAGAAGATCTAGACATGGTGTGCAAACTCAAGAAAGATTTGTATGGACTCAAGCATGCTCTTAGAGAGCTTCATATGCTTGGTTGGATAAGTACTTACTTTAGCAAGGTTTCAAGAAAGGTACTGTAGATAGTAATGTTTACATTATGGTATAGGAAGACAAGATTTTGATAGTTGTATATGGTGATGACATTATCTTTGGTGGAGATGATAATATGTCTAAGAGGTTTGCCAAAGAGATGTAGAAAGAGTTTCAGATGTCTATGATTGGTGAGTTGTCTTTCTTCCTTAGGCTCAAAATTGTTACACTAGATGATGGTATCTTTATTTCTTAGGCTAAGTATGTCAAAGAGATGTTGAAGAAATTTGGAATGGAGGATTCCAAACTAGTAAGTACTCATATGGGTAATGGTTGTCACTTGAGAAAGCCTGATGAGTAAGGAGTAAGGTTGAAACTCTGATGAACTCCATCAGGAGTAAAACTGAAACTATGAACTCTGATAAACTATAGAAAAAATGTCTGTCACTTAGTCTAATTAAACTTCTAGTCTTAGACTCATCAATGACAACACTTGAACACTTTCCTTTGGCACCAATGACAATAATTCAACAATCTTCCCCTTTTTCATTGATGGAAACCAATGGATAATCTATCTTTTATTTCTTCCCTAACTCTTCTGCATGTGATCACCTATCCAATCTCTTTTACACAACATTAAACAACATATTATGCCTCGGCAGTGGAAAATGTGACTAAATCTTTGAGAGGAACCTCCAGCAACAATATAATGAAAAAACACAAACTAACAGAAATAGCAGAACACAAAAGGAATTTATTGATTACATGTGACTTCGAGGGGCAACCTCCTTTGAGCAAGCTCAATACAATAAACTCATGGATGCCTTTATTGGCCTCAACACATACTTACATACTAAGTCTAATCTAAACAACTATTACTCCCCATGAATGTGGGATAATACAATATACTCACGGGATGACTTACAAAGCATATGTGTCCAACAACAATATACTAATAAAGTAAAGAGAAGGGTTAAACATGGGTTCTTAACAATCTTTCTTCTTGTTGAGCCATGATACCAACCTATCACCTAGAAAGAAAGCTCCACCACTCACGCTTCTCCCGTCATCTATACTTCCTGCCCAATCAACATCTGTATATGTTGTCAAAGTCTTATGTCATAAAATGTCCCCTAAGACTTTTACCTCCTAAGTTTAGATCCTATGTCCCCTTAGATTAATCATGCATGTGTAAAACTTATCCTGGAGAAAATTCCCTTGAAACCCATTTCAAATGGGATTTTATGGGCTACTCTAATGCTTAATCATGACAAAAAATAGGCCCCTGGACTTGGGTGCCCATGCCCTAGTCTAGACCTGTTTTGTTGGGACCTAAATTTAAATTGTCGATAAAGTGATTGCTAAAAAGTTGCCCTTTGTTAGCCTTGTAAATTTAATTAATGAATATTTAGTGGGAATGCATGTATAAACATGTTTAAAAATTCATTTTACTCCTAGTTGATTAGGGGAAAATTATGATCATCAAGAAAAGAGCATTCAAAGCATTCATTATGTTGCAAAGCAATATTGTGTTGTGTTTGTATGTGTTTGCTGTAGATTTGGCTCCATCAACTCATTTCCTCATGATCTAAAAGCATTTCATATTCATGAGAGTTTACACCTACTAAGGTGATATCTATTTTGTGTTTGAATCAATCAATCTTATCTTTTGCTTTTACCTCTATCCACCAAGGACATGCACTCTATCTAACAATGATGTTGGAAGGCTTGAATGCCATCCCAAGGCTTGATCAAGGCAAGGTCTTAAACACCACAACCCCCAACCCCTCTCTTGTGATTGCAGGTTATAGGTGCAGATTCTTGCAGAGAGGAGTTGTAGGAGGTCAGAGCAGAGGATAAAGATTTGGGATCTAAAGAAACCAACTATCTTCTCCATGTTTTTCATGCTTCTTACTATCTTCATTGTGTCTTGTGTGAATTCAATTTGTCTTCTAGTTCTTACCTGAGACTAGGGGCTAGAAATAGTTCCTCAATCTTTGTGTATGCCTTAGCTTCATGTTCTTGGCATGTTTGATGTGGTTTCAATTGTACTTTAATGTATATATGGGTCATAAGATCATACATACATTAAAGTGGGGGATAAATGTTATGTCATAAAATGTCCCCTAGGACTTTTACCTCCTAAGTTTAGCTCCTATGTACCCTTAGATTAATCATGTATGTGTAAAACTTATCTCAGAGAAAATTCTATTGAAACCTTTGTCAAATGGGGCTTAAGGGGCCACTCTAATACTTAATCATGACCAAAAATAGGCCCCTAGACTTGGGTGCCCACACCCTAGTCTAGACCTTTTTTTGTTAGAACCCAAATTTAAATTGTCAGCAAAGTGACCGTTAAAAGGTTTTCCTTTGTCATCCTTGTCAATTTAATTTATGAATCTTTAGCAAGAATGTATATATAAAAATGTTTAGGACTTAATTTTACTCCTAGTTGATTAAGGTGAACTTATGATCATCAAGAAAAGAGCATTCAAGGCATTCATTATGTTGCAAAGCAGTATTGTGTTCTGTTTGTTACAGATTTGGCTCCATCAACTCATTTCCTCATGATGTGAAGGCATTTCATCTCCATGAGGGTTTACACCTACTAAGGTGATATCTATTTTGTGTTTCAATTAATCAATCTTGTCATTTCATTTTGCCTCTATCCACCAAGGACACACACTCTATCTAACAATAGTGTTGGAAGGATTTAATGCCATTTCGGGGCTTGACTGAGGCAAGCTCCTAAACACCACAACCCCCAACCCCTCTCTTGTGATTGCAAGGTATAGGTGCAGAATCTTGTAGAGAGGAGTTGTAGGAGGTTGGAGCAGAGGATAAAGATTTGGGATTTGAAGAAAACAATTAAGAATATTCCTTTTTAGACAAGGTCACCTACCCCTATGTCGTCCAATTTGGCTTTTTTAGAAACACTTGAGTAAGTTGCAGTCTTCATCATCTGATAGCTCGAGATCCATAGAAAAATGTGCCTATTGGATTAGGGTGTCCTCCCTAGTGTCCCTGAATTTTCCACTTTCCATAATTTGAATCTTGGTATGTTTCTAATCTACATTTATTGCCTTCGTATGCAAGTATTTGTCATGTTTCGTCTGTTTGTTTGCGATTTCATATAATTAGGGTTTAAGGCTTAATTAGACTAGGGTTTAACAAATTAATCAACAACTTCCAAATTTCCTTATCATTCCAAGTGATACCAAACCTGTAGCTAACTCCTCTTGTAAAAGTTGTGACTTGATTTAGTTTAATGTCCTTGAATGTTATATGTTAAAGGACGATTTAATCACACTATCAACCATTATCATCATTCCCTCTTTTCCTACGTAAAATTTTTGTGAACCTATTTTTTTTCTGAACTTGCATCTTTCTAATTGTTGCAATCATATTTTCAATCATTCATATCATTTTCATCACCATACATTCAAAAATCTTGCATAAAAATTGAAAAATTTGAAAAAATCAACATTCTTAGCTTGTATTTAGACATAATTTGCATTCTCTTCCTTTCATAAAATTGAAAAAATAATAATTTTCTGATATTTAGATCAGATCCGAGATAAATTAGAGAATTTCATCTTTTTATCATCGTTTACCTTGCATTTGCATCTCTCATTTTCTAGGGTTTTGCTTGAAATTTTGCATTTTTCATATAACTTAGTAATTTCAAAAGCTAGGGTTTGTAATTAAAATGTTGTTTCATATTTTGTTACTCATTTAACACTCTTTCACATCTTATGTTTTACTCTAGTGTGGCTGAATTATGTATCTTTGCATTTACATTTGCATTATTAGTACATTTAGATTGAAAAAAGTAAAAAAATTGAGCATTTTAGTTGCATAAACAAGCATAGTTTTGCTTTGTTTGATTAATATTTCTCATTTCAAATATTGCATTCATCTCCAAGCATACATTCATTGGTCATTTGAAATTTTTTCTTCATAGTATTGTGTGAAAATTGGCATTACATAGTGTGTATTTTAACATTACTGTTTACACACCTTATTCACACTTCATTGATCAAAACCTTTAAAAACACTTACTTTGCCTTGTTGTGTGATACTTTTTCATCTATCCACTTTGTTTGTTGCGAACTCCGTGTGTCTTTTATAACTTTTTTTTCTCAAACAAGTGCTCGGTGTGAAATAGTCTCACATGTATGGTTTCTCATCATAACAACAATGATAGGGTTGCTCCTCGCCTTTGTAAGAAAAGGAAGACCCCTAAACTAGAAATAACATTTACACCATGAGATAGAATAGTTGGAGACAATGAAATTCCCCTTTACATTATTGTTAAGATAATGGGAACTCATGTAATAAGAGCCCTTGTTGATTCAAATGGCTTGACTAACATTGCTATGGAAGAGTTCCTTTACTCACATAAATTGATAGAAGAAACTTATGAGCCTATAGACATGATGATAAAACACACATAATGGAGCTTTCCTCCCAGTTATAGGGAAGATTACTTTAATGATCTAGTTACTTGACAAAGATTTAGAACAATCATTTGATATCATCCCTACATTTGATCTCTTCCATGTAAAACTAGGTCATTCATGGCTCAATGCTATGAAAGCTATCCCTTCAACACTTCACTAATGCTTAAATATTCCTCATCATGGGTCTATACAAATTGTTCACCATAGTCGATGACAACCTATGGGTATGTGAAAGAACATCATCCTTGACTACTTTTGGCCTAAACCTACTGAAGAACCTAAACCACAAATAGATCAAACTCTCTTGGGATATCAACATTACAAAGCACAAGTACTATCAAAATTGGTCGGACCCCCTATTCAACAAACAACAAATAAAGAACAACCTACATTACAAGAACCCCCTAGATCAAAAGGTAGGGGACTGTATGCTGAGGTTCCACCTCTATCATCCTTAGAAGGATCGGGAGATACCTGTGGAAAACAAATCAATGCACCAATAAGAGATAATCACATGGATACTTCTTTTGAAATACCATGAACTATGGAAAATCATGATAATGCTCTTGACAACATTACTGATAAAACATGAAGGAATAAACAAGCAAAAGAATGAAGGAAGAAAAGACATGCCTTGGATCCAAATACACCACTACAACAAGAGAACATCTCACCATCTAACATTCAATAAAACAAATAAGAGCTTAAGGCCGAAGAGTTAAAGGATGATAACTTTAGTCAGGCAATTGTACCTTATATTCCCCTTTCTTCATGCATTAAAGATTGGGAGGAAGATGACTTGCTTGATGACAACCACTAGATTGGTTGTATATGCAGGTAAGTATTTCTAAACCTATTGGTCACCTTTGTAGTAGCATATCTTTGCTCACTTATGTGACCTCCTCTTATGTGTTGTGTTTCCCCATGATGTGTTTTTTGTTGTTTAGATCTCCTTGGATGACACTTGATACTCTTATAAGGTCAAGGATACTGGGAGACTGCCTCTATTGTGACCATCCTTCTATTTGTTTCATCATTATTCAATCTTGCACCTCCTCTCTTTTATTATTGTGTGTCATGCCTTGAGGGCATAACATTGTGGAGGGTGTTTTGGGGGCATCCTCCTATGTGGTGTTCCTAAGGAACTTGTTCTCCTCTCTCATTTTTACTATTTACCTTCTTCAGTGATTCTACCTAGTAAGCAGATGATGAAAATAAATAAATATTGATACAGCCTGTGCATCCCTTGAATGAGAACGAACAGATGGACCTAGTCCATATATGAATATGGGGTTGATATATATATTTGATGGTTGACTAGTAGAATCACTGCATGTGATGTATCATCTTATGGCATTTCTTGTGACTAACATTTTACAATCCACTCAATATGCTCTTGTACACTTTGAATGGTATCTCACCTTCTTTCTACACTCAGTTCCATGGTACCTACAGTATAGCCCAATGGTTATACTCGTCTCCAAACTTGTGAGTATAGCCTTGGTCCTTGATGTGATTGTTTTCATGCATATCTTTATGATGTGATTTGGTTACTATCTTAGAGTAAGTTTCTCTAACCATCTTGTTGATTATCTTAGGATATCTTATCAATGTGTTTGTGGGAACATTTGGTGATCATAAGCACATGTCACCTTGGGGGTATGGGCTTTGCAAGAGATCTTGTTCCCTTGTGTGTCTTCTCTCTACCTTAATGTGCTTGATATTGACAAGTGGTATCAACCACGTTAAGGTGGGAGCATATATAATGGTATCTGTCTGATATTTTTTGCACTAATGAAGTGTGTTTATAAGGCCTCTCCACGAGGTGGGATGTTGTATCTCTTGAGCTAGTGCACATCCTTATATTAATTGCAATAAAAAATCCCTCTCCATGAGGCATGATAATATATTTCTTGAGCTAGTGTGTATCCTTTTATACAAAGCCCTCATCAGGAGGAGGGATGGTATATCTTTTGAGCTAGTGCACATCCTTTTATATAAAGTCCTCATCGGGAGGCAGGGTTGGATCTTGAGCTATCCTCCCTTAATCATGTCTTTGGCAGTTGTTGTGGCATAAGCCCAATCATCAGGTGTGTCTGCAACATGTTTGAGATGGTTGGACTTAGCAATAAGCTCTTTCCATCACCTGTGTTTGTCATGTTTAAGGCATATACTATGTCTATGGCATGCTATACAGTACTTGTGTATTATGTGTGTCATCCATTTGTTTTCCCTCATGTTTTGTGTAGAGGGTGTGGCGATGAGTCCTCCCACACTCAGGTCTTATTTGGTGTGTCTTCCCTCATGTGTGGCGTAAAGGGCGCGGGGATGAGTCCCCACCATGCTTGGGTTTTGTTTGGTGTGTTTTCCCCCTGGTGTAGTGTAAAGGATGTGGAAATGAGCCCCCCCTACACTTTGGGTTTTGTATGGCATGTTATTGGTGGTGTAAATGGTGTAGCAATGAGTTCCCCTGCCCCTTAGTTAGAATTTTATTACATATACATGAAAATGTTATATCATTGTATTCATTGTGTTTTGCATGACTGCTCTCATATCTTCATCATGTATTGAATGTTTCTCACTATCTTCTCCAATTTTTGCATGCTTCTTACTGTTGTGATGTTCACAACACGCCCCATTATGCTCCTTAGCAAAATGGGGACCCCTGCTGATGTCTTGCTTTTTGCTTCTGCTTGTGTTTTTTCTGCTTCCTGGCAGTCTGGTAAAAATGAAGGTCAGGGGCATCATCATCATGATATATGATGAGGTAGGTCATCATCATGAGGTCTATTTTTCAAAGTTCATATTTTGTTTCTGTGACCTCATATTTTAAAAGAGCTTGAAATTCCATGCAGGTTTGCCTTTTACTTCACTTGAAAATTCGTCCATATGTGGAAGTTATGCACGGTCAAAGTCTTGGTCAAACCTGATATTCGCAGGAGGATCATCATTTTTTTTATATATCCTAAGTCATGTTGACAGGATCATCATGATGTTGGTCTATCACCCGCTAAAAATCATGCAGTCGCAATATCCAGACGTCAATTTTAGGTGGTAGTTCCCTTTACCCGTCAAATGGCCTCAGGCGCATCATCAGCATCATGATTTTCTTAGGAGTGTCATATTTTATAAACTTGGTTTTGCTGTATAAAGACATCATCATCATATTTGAAACGTACCCCCCCGATAATATCCTGAAGCGCGAATATCATGATGATATCAACTTTAAGTCAAGGTAAGTTCCCCGTCGAAGTGGTCTTTTGTATCGCAAGCATCATCATGATAATTCAACATTACCTGATCTTATATTATCATGCTGATCACCCAGACTTAGAAAATTCATCATCGGCATATTTGCATGCGCGTATTATAATCCTATCGCAGGGTCATCATCATGATATTTACTGAACTTCGAATTATGATGATGACGACTTCATATCATCCTGATCTTTCACAAGAAGGTCATATTCACTGAAATTCGCTAAGTGCTGGAATCATCATCATGATAATTTGAGAAAGAGGATCATCATCTTCATATCCTCCTGATCTCCGGTTAGCGAAATATCATGATGATCACCCTATCTATTCAGAAGAAGTCGATATTGCATTCCTCAACCGCACGATCATATTTTGCAATATCACCCTGGCCCGAATATCATGATGACCAACTCATCCTTGTGCTCCGAAAACGAAATATGATGATGATGTCATCATCATATTTTTATCCTGTCATATTGTCAAGATCATCATGATCTTGTTTGTACGACCGATATTTCGCCAAGTCCTCCTGCCGATGAAATACAACCTTTTGCAAGTATCCTGATGATCGTCATCATCACATTTTCCCTTCGGCAGGATTTTTTCACAAGCATGATCCGGTTGGCGAAATATCATGATGACGTCATGTTTTAAGTTTAACAAAGGTTCCAAACATCATGATGACGTCATCCTGATCTGATAAACGAAGAAGCTAATATCCTCCTGATGACCATCATCATCACATTTTTCCTTCAAGCGGGATATTTTTTCAAGCACGATTCGGTTCCCGAATATGATGATGACGTCTTATTCTATATTCGACAAAAGCAAATATGATGATGATCTTCATCATGCTGATTTTTTTTTCGAGAGGGTTACCTTGGCCGCAAAGGGGTCATATTCACTTCATCATCCTGATCATGCTCCTTAGGTGACCCGATATCACAAATATCCCCCTGATCTTAACCGGATATGACGATGACGTCATCCTTAGCATTTCAATGAAGCCCGAATATCATGATGACGTCACCATCATTTTCCTCTCCTCGACAGCATGATCATATTCGCATCCTCCTATTCTTCTTGAACAATATGATGATGATGATGTTGTTCTTTTCCCCGAATATGCAGAAGCGAAACATCATGATGACATTCATCTAGACCTTCAGGAGGGAATGCATCATATTTCCAATATCATGATGATGAGGTATATCGACTAACCTGTTTTTTGACGCGCCGACAGGGATGATCATGCCGATGGGTGGGAAATGAAGCAGTGGAGTTTTAAAGTGTTTTTTTTGGTGCCTCTGGCATTTTCCCGGTCAGCGATGGTTGACCCATGAATCTTGAGCAGCTTGAGCGCATTTTTGGACGCATTTTTTGGAGTTTTCTAGATCCGATCTCCTCCATCTTGCGCAGTCACCTGGGTTTAAACTCTTATTTTAATTTCATGCTGTTTTTTGTGATAAATGTGAAACTTATTGCTTGTCTTGTCTTGCAGGCTTGCAGTTGAGGAAGCAGCTGGAAAGTCAGCGCAGTGACCTCATGGGGGCAGAAGATCTGATCTCAGGAGCAAGAAGATAGAGATGAAATGCAAAAGGTCAAGGCCATTCAAGTGAAGAGGAAGGTCGCAGCTGAGGGTATTATCACAACAGACAAACAGAAGTTATTACCCAGCTGCTGGAACTTCTCAGAAGGGGCAATAGTTCGCCCAGATTTGACCACTGCTCAGAGATATTTTTGAGAACTGGTTCACCTGCATTTATTGCTGTAACTAGGGGTTTGAACCAGGGGTTCAGTCAGGTTTTTGCTGTAGTGAGGACAATCAAAATGTCTTTATATTGTGCCTCTCTACACTGTAATACTTTACAACAGGGATTTTAGGAAAGCAATAGTGGCTACAACAGAATTTCTTTTTTAGGAACATACAGCAAGTTAGAATAGTTTAGAAGTAGAAGAAGGAGGTCGCCTGTTTGTCTGCAGTAAGGTGCGCGTGGAATGTCTGGCTACCTTACTGTATCTGTAAAGCTTGTAAGTTCTCTGTAGTATGATCAATGAAACTAGGAGTCATTCTTACATTGTAAATCATGTATGGCTATTCGTTTCTAATACAATAGAATCTGGAGTTCTGCATCTATCTTTTGAGTGTTCTCCTGCTCTTCTTTGTGTTTTGAAATATCTTCTTTGAGAGCTTGCAATTTTAAATGTATGTTTGTGAAAATGCTCAGAACTTACATTTAGGGTTTTTACTGTGGATTTGATCAGATTACTGTGGTATTTACATAGTGCATAACAGAAACAATTAGATCCTTCTGTAGATTAAGTGAGGTATAGAGTAGATCTTTCTAACTTTTCCCAACCCATCTGAAATATTTAGCTAAAAACGTAGAAATCCAAAGGAAATTGTCTCAAATTTGAAGAAGCATGCATAACAGAGCCATAAGTAGACAGTTTTCATAAATAGATAAAGAAGAAAGCTGCAAAAAATCCAAGAAAACCCTCTAAAACTTGCAGCCCAGTATCACTTGTATGCAAATGAATAGAATACTTGTTGAAATCTATGACCTCTTTGCATATTCTTAGTCCAATAAACCACAAAATAAACCTAAACTACGTAAGGCCCCTTGAACATTACAGCTTCACATTGACCAACTGAACTTGACCAACCAAACCATTGTAGACTTGGGATTAGTTGAATCACCAAATGATTCCTTCTTGTCTTTCAAGTATAGTTTCAGTTCATTTTATGTGAATTTTAACTTATTGTTATGATTGCATCAAAACAGTCATCAACAGTTTTCTGGCGCTAGAAGGAGGGCCTGCCTGAGTTAGGTATCATTTCAAACTGGCTAACGACAGTAACAAAGTGACTAGGTCTAGGTCCAGTTCAGGAGATATATTTGTGCAACTACCTGATACAAGGCGAAGTAAAAGCCCTTTAATCTGGAATCCAAAGATATCGTAAGCAGGAAGTTCATCGGGAACACCTCCTGGGTCACCTTTTAACATCTGTAGTATTGTAAGTCCTGACAGATCGCTGTTCAGATCTTTAAATCTTGGTTCAGGCACTCCTGGAGGTCTCAATCCTCCTCTAAATCTTAATCCACCAATCAATCCAGGTATTTCTGCAAGTTCAAGTCAAGCTCAAACACCTGCAATGGCTTATTTCGATGTCAATTCTCCCATATTCTTCAATGATTATCATGACATGCCAAAAAATTTGGAAAAGATATGTCCCAAATACCAGTTGCATCAAGACCCAGAAGATCATATTAGAATATTGAAGGAAGCATGTTTTAGGGCTATGTTAGAGCACGAGGATGTTGTGTGTAGGTTGTTTCCTTACACCTTTAATGAGTAGGCCTCTAGCTGGTACGTAAACTTACCCAATGGTTACATTTCTTCCTGGGCACTTATGGAAGAAGCATTTCTATCAAGATTTAGAGGACCCATTGACCCTTGTGCTTTGTATCATAAGTTGGCTGCTATAAAACGAGGTGAGGGAGAGCTAATTGATAATTTCAATGACAGATTTCAAAAGGCCTATTCTAGGCTAGTAGCCCCTTATACCATAGATGATGCTCCCTTGTTGGCTATGTACTATGCTGCTTTGGATCCTTTAACTGCCATGTTTGTCAAAAGGAAACCTGACATAGATTCAATATCCAAAGCCTATAAAGAGGCAGCCTCAGTGAACCAAGAAATGAGACATACAACTTACAGTCCATTTGGAGGAAATTTTGGAGTACAGAATCAGGCACACCCATGGAATGGAGTCCCTGTGCAGCATGCTCCACTAATAAATCCGGTTCCTTCTTACACGCCTGTGTATAATCCTACTCCAATCCAGGCTATAATTCCTTACACGGCTAGTACTTCCAATAATAGTCAAAATAATGGTCAGCCTTTCTTCCAACTTCCTAGGGATGTAACTGTGGCAAAAGCACAAGAGGATAGGGAAGACATCAAAGAGATTACTGCACATTTGAAAAGATTAACAACCGAAGTGACACAGCTAAGAAATGAGAACCTCTATGGAAGAAGCAACCAAAACTACAATCCACCTCAAGGTCACAACCAAGGCCAAAATCAGAATTATAGTCTCAACCAGAATCAGCAGTACAATCAGAACCAAAACTACAATCAGCATCAAGGCCCCAGTCAGGGGCAACCAATGCAAAATAGGGGGCCAGTGATAGATAATAGGACCTGGGGCAATAATAACAAAAATTAGAATCAACCTAGGCCACCCAAGACATGGAACACTGGGCCCAACAACGGTACTCTGGCTTCTCCTTTTGAGAATACAGATAATCATGGTGCAAAACAAACAACTAACATACAAATGGCCAATACAGCACCCAAAAATTGGTGCAGATTTCACAATACCAATACCCATGCTGAGCACGACTGTCCACAGCTCCACTTGGCAGCTAGTATTTTTAACGTAGACGTACAGCCTCCTACCTCTAAATTTCTCATTCCTAAGGGTAATGAGGTAGTACCCTCAGAATATGACACATCATTAGTCTTAGAAACGATTACCTTCGCAACTGCAGAAGAGAAAGAGGATGAATTGCTAGAGGATGAACCATACTGTTGTGAAAGTCTTTATCCTGAATCAGCCTTTGTGTTAAATGCTTCTTAGTTTCCTTTTGAATCTGAAAACGAGATATTAAATGAAACAGAGGAGGTGCAGGCCTTTCAACAGACAAATAAAAGCCACACCTACAATTTGAGGAACAACCCTAGGCCGGGAGGACCTTTCACCACTTCCACTCCCCCGAATAACATCAATACACCCCCAGATCAGAATGCTAGCAACAATCCTGCCATACTTAAAGCTAGTCAGCACACAAATAACGAAACAGCAGTGCAAAAGGATCAAACAAGTAAGACAGAAGCAGTAGAGACAACAAGACTAATGAATTACTTATCAGAGGAAATAAAGAAAATGAAGGTCAGCATACCTCTAAATGAATTATTGAAGACCCCAGGGATCAGAAATGCTTTTTTAAAATCCCTGGATACATCCATGACAAACATGGTGTCTGCTGATATAACTGTTCCTAGTAGTGATTCACCACCTAGCGAGAAGGGTAAGAAAGTTGAGCAGCCTTCCAACACAAATGTAGTAATACATGCGGATAAGAGGGATACTCAACCTTTCTTGTTAACTGTTAGGTTGTGTGGGAAGAATATACACAATTGCATGGTAGATTCTGGTGCTTCAGCCAATGTAATGCCCTTAGGAATATGTAAAACTCTCGGGCTGACTCCCACCAAATCTGCCAAGGTTGTCACGCAATTAGATAAGACCGAGGTTAGTGTGATAGGAGAACTCATGAACATACAGGTGCAGTTAGCTTCAGACCCTAGGGTGAGCCAAATCATTGACATCCAAGTAGTGGATATACCCGTAAATTATGGAATGTTGCTAAGTAGGGATTGATCCAAGACATTAAACGGATATATGGCTACTGACTTTTCACACATGTGGTTACCGTGGAGAGGTATCCCAAACCAGATCAGAATAGAGGCAGAGCCCAGAATGAGACATATGATAACAGAGTATAATCGAACTAATGAAATATTATATGCTACTGTTGAACCAGGTGTCTATAGAATTACCAACAATGGGATGCAGATTGAAGAGGTTATGATGTTAAACATTAGAAAGAAGTGTGTCAGCAATAGAACAGCACTATTCATTGAGTCTAACGGAAATTCTTCAGATGAGGAAAATAATGCAATAGACAAATTTGGTCATGCCATTAGACAAGAGGTGGAAGAGTGCGTTACACACAATCTCCCAGTCCAATGTAAGTTATATAAAAATAGGTGTAGAGTCCATGATAGGCAACATTCTGAGGAGAATTGTGAAATATGCAAAGACATCATTGAATATGAATACAAAAAGTGCATAGGGAGGGTAGAGTCACAAGAGAAAAATGAGAATCCTGATCCAACACAAAGATATGTTCAGGATAATATAGATGCCTTGATTCCAGATTTAGGAAAAGAAATAGAGGACAAGGGTAGTTATCTTTCTGAGATGCAAACTACAAACACACATATGCAAGATAACCAAACGGAAAAACCCATGAATAAACAAGACAACACCCCACAGGCAATAAAAGAGACAAAGTATGCCAAGGTAAAAGATCATAAAAGTAAGGATGGCATGTGGACGTTAAAATGTGATGGGTCCAAATCAAAACAGGGTGCAGGTGCAGGTATTGAACTCATAAATCCTCAAGGTAAATCACATTTGGCAGCATATAGATTACAATTTTCCTACACTAATAATATTGCTGAATATGAGGCCCTAATTTTAGGACTTGTCATGGCCATCAGGAAAGGGGTAAAAACCATCAGAGTATTTTCAAACTCTGAATTAGTAGTCAGACAAGTGAGGAAACTATATGCCTGCAATTATAAGAAGATGATCAGTTACAGACATAGAGTTTGGGGTTTAATGGATTCATTTGATGCTTTTAACATAGAGCACATTCCTAGAGAGCTAAACCACAGGCCAGATGCATTAACAGTTGCTGCTAGTACATTAGAACCATTGACACTGTCAGGATTAAGACGATTTGCTGTTGAGCTAGTTAACGTGCCCAGTATACCAGACAACGTTACACACTTTCAGGTATTTGGAGAAGATCAGCAAATTATTGATTTTCTGACTTGTAATGAGGCATTTGAGGCCCAAATTATTGATGAACAAGAAAGGCCTGAAGTAACATGGGACGAAGAAGATATGATAAACTTAAAGAGCAACTTCTTGCCAAAAGGAGTAATTGAATTAGAACACATCTTTGACTTCGACGGAATAATAAGACAGAAGGACTTACCCAAAATAGAAGGGGGTAAGTGTGATTTACATAACTTAGGGACTGAGCTAAATCCGCAAAATGTACTAGTTGGGAAAGCTTGCTCTGAGAAAATCAGAAAAGAGGTTCTGGATGTTCTGAAAGAATATAAACATGTCATAGCATGGACTTATGAAGACTTGAAAACATTTGATGAGTCCATCATAACTCACGTAATACCTTTAAGAAAAGAAGTCAAACCATTTAGGCAGAAACAGAGGCCTGTAAACGCCATTCTAGAGCCTTTAATCTTTGAGGAAGTTAAAAAACTACTGTCCGCTGGAATAATTTTTCCAGTCAGACATTCTGTCTGGGTAGCTAACTTGGTACCAGTGAGGAAGAAAAACGGAGACATTAGGTTGTGCGTAGACTTTAGAAATTTAAACAAGGCTTCTGAAAAGGATAATTATCCTTTGCCCCCAATAGACGAAGTACTGCAAGCAGTAAATGGCGCAAAGATGATGTCCTTTTTAGATGGTTTTTCAGGTTATAACCAGGTTTTAATTGACAGAGAAGATAGACTAAAAACCACCTTCACTTGCAAATGGGGAAATTATGCGTATAGAAGAATGCCTTTTGGTCTGATTAATGCAGGTGCCACTTTTCAGAGGGCCATGGACGTTGCTTTTCGTGGATTATCAGGTAAATGCATTGTTGTGTATATGGATGATTTAACTGTGTATTCCAAGGATGCATCCACCCACGCTGAGGACCTCAGAAAAGTACTCCAGCGATGTGAAAGGTATGGGATTTCCCTTAATCCTAAGAAATGTATATTTGGCGTAACTGAAGGTAAATTATTAGGCCATGTCATTTCTGAAAATGGAATTTCAATTGATCCAGATAGAATAGAATCCATAAAAAATTTGCAAATACCAAACAGTAGGAAAGAATTGAAATCATTTTTTGGTAAAATTAACTTTGTTCGGAAGTTTATAACAGGTTTTGCAGAGATTGTGCAGCTGTTGAATGCCATGTTAAAGAAAGATGCACAAATGGAATGGACGCCAGTAGCCAAAGCCGCATTTGAAGATATCAAGGAGGCAATTTCTAATGCCCATGTATTGGCAAGTCCAGACTACACATGCCCGTTTTACATCTACTCCTTCGCATCTTCTCATTCTGTCGCTGCTGCCTTGACACAGAAAGGTGAAAATAATGACGAGAGGCCCATAGCATTTATGAGTGTGCCTCTGAAGGATGCACAGCTGAGATATCTAGATATCGAAAGACAGGCATTCGCATTAGTGAAGACTGTAAAAAAATTCAGACACTACATTCTGCGCAGCCAGATTAAAGCCATAGTACCAGATGCAGCAGTAAAGATGTTGCTGATGCAAAATGAGCCTGGAGAAAAAAGAGCCAAATGGATCACCACGCTGCAAGAATTTGACATGGAGATCATTCCCGCAAAGCTGGTCAGAGGGCAGGCGTTGGTGCAGACAATAGCAAACATGGATCCAAATCTGATAAAACAGCAATATGTATTGAATTCCCAGGACGCATCAGGCTGGTACGATGATTTAAGCACCTTCCTGATAGCTGGAAAGTACCCAGGCAAGATGAAGGCTTCTCAGAGGAGAGCTTTGAAGATTAAGGCACAGCATTATATGGTGCAAGGAGGTCTTCTATTCAGGAAGAACCATGATGGAATTTATTTGAGATGCATAAACAGAACTGAAGCTGATAAAGTGTTGACAGAACTACATGACAAGTACAGAACCGGCCATGGTTCCCATTTAGCTACAGCACACAAAATACTAAGAGCGGGCTATTACTGGCCCACTATATTCAAAGATACTAAGAGTCACATCAGAAGCTGCCACACCTGTCAGACTGCAGTAGACAAAGGAAGAAATCTGGCCAATCCACTGCAGCCTGTGATCGAGTCCAGACCGTTTGCACAATGGGGCTTGGATTTTATCAGAGTCATCAATCCCCCATCTTCTGCAGGACACAAGTTTATATTGACGGTAACGGACTATTGTACAAGGTGGACTGAGGCCACCTGCTGCAAATTTTCCACAACTGAGGTAGTTATCAAGTTCCTTGAAGAAAACATTATCACCAGGTTTGGAACGCCCTATTCATTGGTATGTGATAACGGCCCTGCTTTTTCTTCTTTAAAATTTTCTAAATGGGCATTTGAATATGGGATCATTCTAAGGTTTTCTTCGAATTATTACCCTCAAGGTAATGGACTGGCTGAATCAACAAACAAAATCTTACTAGACATCATCAAGAGGTTAATTGCCAAAAGTTCTAGAGAGTGGAATACCCTATTAAGATATGCATTATGGGTAGATAGGACCAAGTTCAAAACAGCTTTAGGTAGCACACCTTATCACTTAGTTTATGGGACTGATCCCATACTTCCGGTTAATCTGAGAATACCAACCTGGAAGTTTGCCAATGAATATGTAGGCTTTGATAACCATAGGGAAGCCAGAATAGTGCAAATGTTGCAACTAGAGGAGAAAAGAGGTCAAGCCCTTGAGAAGTTTGCCAAACACCAAGCAGTTGTTAAGAGGTGGTTTGACAAAAGGGCAAGAGTCAAAACATTTAGGATATCAGACTTAGTGTTGTGCTGGGACAAAGCACATGAAAAGAAAGGAAGCCATGGAAAATTCGATAAATTATGGTTGGGTCCATTACAAATCTCAGAAATAATAGGAGATAACACCTTTAGACTTAAGACCTTGACTGGAGAAGATGTGCCATTACCAGTTAATGGCCAGCATTTGAAACACTACTTCTAGGCTTGAAGGTCAGGATGAGGCAGTCCTTTCTTTCTTAATGTAAAATGCTGTAGATAATGTACAGTTCTACTTTTGCTATTTTCTTTCGGGTTGGTTGTTTGTATAGTTCCTTTCTGTTTGTTTTTGCTTTTGTTTCTTTCTATTTGTACAGTTTTTTTTGTTGCTGTGTTGTTTGTACAACCTGTTTGTTTGGTTTGTTTGTTGTCTCCTCAGCAGGGATCCTTATTTTACTGTAGAGTATTAAGGAGCAAAACTAGCAACCATTCAAAACAATATATAATTTAGGATATTCAGGTTAACCATTTGCAATTTACACATAACCTGTCACTGTCATGAATGTAGAGAGTTGTTCATCTTCTGAAGTTTTGTATTCAATAAATGTGATTGAGAATTCGAAGCAGGTTTCTCACGATGACACACCTAAAATCCTTGGGTTTGTTGAACATACCAGTGTAGATATTAGGTGAAAAATCAGAGGTCACCCTTGCTACCATTACAATTCTCAGCTTAATTTCAGCAAGTGTCAACTCCTTGCATCATCATGAAGTTACAAATTGCTATATCTTATGAAATCTTTCAAAATTAGAAAACAAAAAAATAAATAAATAAATGAATAAAGCGGATTATACTGAAAATCCATATTAAGCCATCTAAGTAACTTTACCGGGGCTATGGACGCTCGCTGGCAGTGGGGCTCTACTTAGGAGAATTGTAACGATAACCTTGCCGGGGCTATAGACGCTCACTGGCAGCAAGGCTCTATCCGGTCGGCTATGAGGGAATATCCTCACCTACGTAGGCTAATGTCAGTCACTGGTTTGTTCAACCGATCTTCAAGATGAGGATAATTAATCACATGCACACAACTAAACTGAAAATGAAAATTCATGCATCTTTATTGAATACTTTGAGTCTCAAGCTGAATAGTAATTTGCAGAAAAGATAGTTGGAAGTTATGAGTTCATTACATCTAGTTTCCTTGAACACTCTGAATTTAATTGTTTTGTTTTGGTTTCTAGTTGTTGTGATGTTCACAACATGCCCCATTATGCTCCTTAGCAAAATGGGGACCCCTGCTGATGTCTTGCTTTTTGCTTCTGCTTGTGTTTTTTCTGCTTCCTGGCGGTCTGGTAAAAATGAAGGTCAGGTGCATCATCATCATGATATATGATGAGGTAGGTCATCATCATGAGGTCTGTTTGTCAAAGTTCATATTTTGTTTCTGTGACCTCATATTTTAAAAGAGCTTGAAATTCCATGCAGGTTTGCCTTTTACTTCACTTGAAAATTCGTCCATATGTGGAAGTTATGCACGGTCAAAGTCTTGGTCAAACCTGATATTCGCAGGAGGATCATCATTTTTTTTATATATCCTAAGTCATGTTGACAGGATCATCATGATCTTGGTCTATCACCCGCTAAAAATCATGCAGTCGCAATATCCGGACGTCAATTTTAGGTGGTAGTTCCCTTTACCCGTCAAATGGCCTCAGGCGCATCATCAGCATCATGATTTTCTTAGGAGCGTCATATTTTATAAACTTGGTTTTGCTGTATAAAGACATCATCATCATATTTGAAATGCACCCCCCCGATAATATCCTGAAGCGCGAATATCATGATGATATCAACTTTAAGTCAAGGTAAGTTCCCCGTCGAAGTGGTCTTTTGTATCGCAAGCATTATCATGATAATTCAACATTACCTGATCTTATATTATCATGCTGATCACCCAGACTTAGAAAATTCATCATCGGCATATTTGCATGCGCGTATTATAATCCTATCGCAGGGTCATCATCATGATATTTACTGAACTTCGAATTATGATGATGACGACTTCATATCATCCTGATCTTTCACAAGAAGGTCATATTCGCTGAAATTTGCTAAGTGCTGGAATCATCATCATGATAATTCGAGAAAGAGGATCATCATCTTCATATCCTCCTAATCTCCGGTTAGCGAAATATCATGATGATCACCCTATCTATTCAGAAGAAGTCGATATTGCATTCCTCAACCGCACGATCATATTTTGCAATATCACCCTGGCCCGAATATCATGATGACCAACTCATCCTTGTGCTCTGAAAATGAAATATGATGATGACATCATCATCATATTTTTATCCTGTCATATTGTCAAGATCATCATGATCTTGTTTGTACGACCGATATTTCGCCAAGTCCTCCTGCCGATGAAATACAACCTTTTGCAAGTATCCTGATGATCATCATCATCACATTTTCCCTTCGGCAGGATTTTTTCCCAAGCATGATCTGGTTGGCGAAATATCATGATGACGTCATGTTTTAAGTTTAACAAAGGTTCCAAACATCATGATGACGTCATCCCGATCTGATAAACGAAGAAGCTAATATCCTCCTGATGACCATCACCATCACATTTTTCCTTCAAGTGGGATATTTTTTCAAGCATGATTCGGTTCCCGAATATGATGATGACATCTTATTCTATATTCGACAAAAGCAAATATGATGATGATCTTCATCATGCTGATTTTTTTTCGAGAGGGTTACCTTGGCCACGAAGGGGTCATATTCACTTCATCATCCTGATCATGCTCCTTAGGTGACCCGATATCACAAATATCCCCTTGATCTTAACCGGATATGACGATGACGTCATCCTTAGCATTTCAATGAAGCCCGAATATCATGATGACGTCACCATCATTTTCCTCTCCTCGGCAGCATGATCATATTCGCATCCTCCTATTCTTCTTCAACAATATGATGATGATGATGTTGTTCTTTTCCCCGAATATGCAGAAGCGAAACATCATGATGACATTCATCTAGACCTTCAGGAGGGAATGCATCATATTTCCAATATCATGATGATGAGGTATATTGACTAACCTATTTTTTGACGCGCCGACAGGGATGATCATGCCGATGGGCGGGAAATGAAGCGGTGGAGTTTTAAAGTTTTTTTTTGGCGCCTCTGGCATTTTCCCGGTCAGCGATGGTTGACCCATGAATCTTGAGCAGCTTGAGCGCATTTCTGGACGCGTTTTTTGGAGTTTTCTAGATCCGATCTCCTCCATCTTGCGCAGTCACCTGGGTTTAAACTCTTATTTTAATTTCATGCTGTTTTTTGTGATAAATGTGAAACTTATTGCTTGTCTTGTCTTGCAGGCTTGCAATTGAGGAAGCAGCTGGAAAGTCAGCGCAGTGACCTCATGGGGGCAGAAGATCTGATCTCAGGAGTAAGAAGATAGAGATGAAATGCAAAAGGTCAAGGCCATTCAAGTGAAGAGGAAGGTCGCAGCTGAGGGTATTATCACAACAGACAAACAGAAGTTATTACCCAGCTGCTGGAACTTCTCAGAAGGGGCAATATTTCGCCCAGATTTGACCACTGCTCAGAGATATTTTTGAGAACTGGTTCACCTGCATTTATTGCTGTAACTAGGGGTTTGAACCAGGGGTTCAGTCAGGTTTTTGCTGTAGTGAGGACAATCAAAATGTCTTTATATTGTGCCTCTCTACACTGTAATACTTTACAACAGGGATTTTAGGAAAGCAATAGTGGCTACAACAGAATTTCTTTTTTAGGAACATACAGCAAGTTAGAATAGTTTAGAAGTAGAAGAAGGAGGTCGCTTGTTTGTCTGCAGTAAGGTGCGCGTGGAATGTCTAGCTGCCTTACTGTATCTATAAAGCTTGTAAGTTCTCTGTAGTATGATCAATGAAACTAGGAGTCATTCTTACATTGTAAATCATGTATGGCTATTCGTTTCTAATACAATAGAATCTGGAGTTTGTTTGTACGACCGATATTTCGCCAAGTCCTCCTGCCGATGAAATACAACCTTTTGCAAGTATCCTGATGATCATCATCATCACATTTTCCCTTCGGCAGGATTTTTTCCCAAGCATGATCCGGTTGGCGAAATATCATGATGACGTCATGTTTTAAGTTTAACAAAGGTTCCAAACATCATGATGACGTCATCCCGATCTGATAAACGAAGAAGCTAATATCCTCCTGATGACCATCATCATCACATTTTTCCTTCAAGCGGGATATTTTTTCATGCACGATTCGGTTCCCGAATATGATGATGACGTCTTATTCTATATTCGACAAAAGCAAATATGATGATGATCTTCATCATGCTAATTTTTTTTCGAGAGGGTTACCTTGGCCACGAAGGGGTCATATTCACTTCATCATCCTGATCATGCTCCTTAGGTGACCCGATATCACAAATATCCCCTTGATCTTAACCGGATATGACGATGACGTCATCCTTAGCATTTCAATGAAGCCCGAATATCATGATGACGTCACCATCATTTTCCTCTCCTCGGCAGCATGATCATATTCGCATCCTCCTATTCTTCTTCAACAATATGATGATGATGATGTTGTTCTTTTCCCCGAATATGCAGAAGCGAAACATCATGATGACATTCATCTAGACCTTCAGGAGGGAATGCATCATATTTCCAATATCATGATGATGAGGTATATCGACTAACCTATTTTTTGACGCGCCGACAGGGATGATCATGCCGATGGGCGGGAAATGAAGCGGTGGAGTTTTAAAGATTTTTTTTGGTGCCTCTGGCATTTTCCCGGTCAGCGATGGTTGACCCATGAATCTTGAGCAGCTTGAGCGCATTTTTGGACGCATTTTTTGGAGTTTTCTAGATCCAATCTCCTCCATCTTGTGCAGTCACCTGGGTTTAAACTCTTATTTTAATTTCATGCTATTTTTTGTGATAAATGTGAAACTTATTGCTTGTCTTGTCTTGCAGGCTTGCAATTGAGGAAGCAGCTGGAAAGTCAGCGCAGTGACCTCATGGGGGCAGAAGATCTGATCTCAAGAGTAAGAAGATAGAGATGAAATGCAAAAGGTCAAGGCCATTCAAGTGAAGAGGAAGGTCGCAGCTGAGGGTATTATCACAACAGACAAACAGAAGTTATTACCCAGCTGCTGGAACTTCTCAGAAGGGGCAATATTTCGCCCAGATTTGACCACTGCTCAGAGATATTTTTGAGAACTGGTTCACCTGCATTTATTGCTGTAACTAGGGGTTTGAACCAGGGGTTCAGTCAGGTTTTTGCTGTAGTGAGGACAATCAAAATGTCTTTATATTCTGCCTCTCTACACTGTAATACTTTACAACAGGGATTTTAGGAAAGCAATAATGGCTACAACAGAATTTCTTTTTTAGGAACATACAGCAAGTTAGAATAGTTTAGAAGTAGAAGAAGGAGGTCGCCTGTTTGTCTGCAGTAAGGTGCGCGTGGAATGTCTGGCTGCCTTACTGTATCTGTAAAGCTTGTAAGTTCTCTGTAGTATGATCAATGAAACTAGGAGTCATTCTTACATTGTAAATCATGTATGGCTATTCATTTCTAATACAATAGAATCTGGAGTTCTGCATCTATCTTCTGAGTGTTCTCCTGCTCTTCTTTGTGTTTTGAAATATCTTCTTTGAGAGCTTGCAATTTTAAATGTATGTTTGTGAAAATGCTCAGAACTTACATTTAGGGTTTTTACTGTGGATTTGATCAGATTACTGTGGTATTTACATAGTACATAACAGAAACAATTAGATCCTTCTGTAGATTAAGTGAGGTATAGAGTAGATCTTTCTAACTTTTCCCAACCCATCTAAAATATTTAGCTGAAAACGTAGAAATCCAAAGGAAATTATCTCAAATTTGAAGAAGCATGCATAACAAAGCCATAAGTAGACAGTTTTCATAAATAGATAAAGAAGAAAGCTGCAAAAAATCCAAGAAAACCCTCTAAAACTTGCAGCCCAGTATCACTTGTATGCAAATGAACAGAATACTTGTTGAAATCTATGACCTCTTTGCATATTCTTAGTCCAGTAAACCACAAAATAAACCTAAACTACGTAAGGCCCCTTGAACATTACAGCTTCACATTGACCAACTGAACTTGACCAACCGAACCATTGTAGACTTGGGATTAGTTGAATCACCAAATGATTCCTTCTTGTCTTTCAAGTATAGTTTCAGTTCATTTTATGTGAATTTTAACTTATTGTTATGATTGCATCAAAATAGTCATCAACACTTACTATCTTCATCATGTCTTGTGTGACTTCAATGTGTCTTCTAGTGCTTACTTGAGACTGGGGGCTAAAAATACTTCTTCAATCTTTGTGTATGCCTTAGCTTCATGTGTCTGGCATGTTTGAATTGTTTTTTTATTGTACATTAACACATATATGGATCATAAGATTATCCATACATTAAAGTGGGGGATAAATATTATGTCGTAGATTGTACCTAGCACTTTTACCTCCTAAGTTTAGCTCCTAGGTCCCCTTAGATTAATCATGCATGTGAAAAAATTATCCTAGACTAAATTCCATTGAAACCCATGTCAAATGGGGCTTAAGGGGCCACTCTAATGCTTAATCGTGACCAAAAATAGGCCCCTAGACTTGGGTGCCCATGCCCTCGTCCAAACCTTTTTTTATCGAGACCCAAATTTAAATTGTCAGTAAAGTGACCATTAAAAGGTTTCCCTTTGTTGGCCTTGTCAATTTAATTTATGAATGTTTAGTGGGAATGCATATATAAACATATTTAGGACTTCATTTTACTCCTAGTTGATTAAGGAAAACTTATGATCATCAAACAAAGAGCATTCAAGGCATTCATTATGTTACAAAGTAGTATTGTGTTCTATTTGTATTTGTTTGTTTGCAGATTTGGCTCCATCAACTCATTTTCTCATGATGTGAAGGAATTTCATCTCCATGAGGGTTTACACCTACTAAGGTGATATCTATTTTGTGTTTCAATCAATCAATCTTATCATTTCCTTTTGCCTCTATCCACCAAGGACATGTACTCTATCTAACAATGGTGTTGGAAGGCTTAAATGCTATTTCGGGGCTTGACCAAGCCAAGCTCCTAAACACCACAACCCCCAACCCCTCTCCTGTGATGACAAGTTACAGATGCAGAATCTTGTAGAGAGGAGTTGCATGAGGTCAGAGCAGAGGATAAAGATTTGGGATCTAAAGAAAATAGTGAAGAATATTCCTTTTTGGACAAGGGCACCCACTCTTGTGTCCTCTAGTTTGGTTTTTCTAGAAACTCCTTAGCAGATTGCAGTCTTCACCATCTGATAGCTCTAGGTCAACAAAAAAGGCTACCTATTGGACTAGGGCACATGCCCCAGTGTCCCTGAAGTGTCTACATTCTAGAATCCAAATCCTAGTATTATTCTAATCTATATTTAGTGCCTTCTTGTGCAAGCATTTGTTGTGTTTCATTTGTTTGTTTACGATTTCATATAATTAGGGTTTAAGGCTTAATTAGACTAGGGCTTAACAAATTAATCAACAACTTCCAAATTTCCTTATCATTTCAAGTGACACCAAACCTATAGCTGAGTACTCTTGCAAAAGTTGTGACTTGACTAATTTTAATGTCCTTGAATGTTATATGTGAAAGGAGGATTTAATCATACTATCAACCATTATCATCCTTCCCTCTTTTCCTACATAACACAAAGTAAAATCATTATTTCTATGGTACTGTTGTGTAGTTGCACAACACGCCCCATTTTGACTTGGCAAAATAGGGACCCAACTTTTTGGCTTGTTGTGTGCTTTCTGGCAGTCTAGTAAAAGTAAGTCATGCAGATCATCATGCATGGAAGGCCTGGGTAAGTCATCATCATGAGGTCAATTTGTTAAAGTTCATATTTTATTCTAGTGATCTCATATTTAGAAAGAGCATAAAATGTCATGCAGGTTTGCCTTTTGCAGCACCCTGATATTCGTCAGGATGTGAAAGTTATGAATGGTCAAAGTTCGAGTCAAACCTGATATTCATAGGGGGGAGGATCATATTTCTAAACATCCATCATATTATAGAAGGTCACCCAATCTAATTTATCACCTGATAAATCATGCAGTTCGAATGTCTGGATGTCAAATTTAGGTGAAAATAGCCTTACCCGTCAGCAGCCTCATGCATTTCGCGAGGATCATATTTTTTAATGTAACCTGATATTTCTTAATATCCTCCTACCGCGAAATATCCCCCTAAGCCAATATCCTGATGATGTCATTCAAGTTCGATAAATGAAGAAATAAACATGACGATGATGTAATCATCATTTTACCTCTTGGGGCATATTTCCTAACATGGTCCTGCTCGTATAGCATGATGATAACATCAAGATGCCTTAGTGATACAAAAGGGCAATATCTGGATGACGTCATCTTGATATATCGAGAGAGAGAAATATAGTTTTGTCTGATCATCATCATCATCACTTTTTGAAATATCACCCGATATCCAAATATCATGCATTCATGATATCCTGTCCTCTAGATATTGCCCCACTCCCGTTGCCACCATTAACATTTATTGCATGCAAAGGTGGTAGGTGGCTCCCGCTGACCATGAAACCCGATGGAACAGCTGGCAAAATCTTGTGTTTTCAAGTGAATGATCAATGAATGAACTTTAATCCATCAGAGTTGCCCTAAATTTACCCTAGTTGCAAGGCTAAAAGGTGAATTCATCATCATTTCAAACTTACCTTGCGATAAAAATCATTTTTATAGAGCACAAGCTTTCGAACCCTCATCCAGGCGACATTTGTATGAACAGAGCTTACATGCAAGAAGAAGCTCGTGATCGTCAGCAGCATTAAGAGTACGTTTAGTAGTCCACTAGTATAAAGGGGATCTGCATAACCAAGTAGGTAATTGAAACCCTCATCCATTTGTTTCTACATAGTCAAGTATGGTGATGTTGGTTTAAGGTTATGGTTTATGCATCCCATGATAGAAAATGATGAATAAGTACTGTATGCATGATGTAAAATTGAAATAAATGCTATGTAAATGCAAGTCAGTATCCATTGTAAGACCAAGTGTGTTAATTGTAGGAATCCGTGGCTGACAAGAGGTTGGCTAAGTGCGAAGCTGAGTTCAGAAGGCCCATGTTCTCGTCTCCCAGGGGGATCTTGTTTAAATATGGAGCCATAACAGATACACACCAAGGGAGTAGCAATTTAGAAGCTTGGTCCGCCAAGCTGAATGATGATAAGAATAGAAGCCCAGTGCTGGATGCAGTGTTCATGTCCAGATTATGGAATGCAGCTGGTTTTCCATACTCCATGGAGTCTCCAGAGTTGGTGGTTGAGTGTGCATGGAACTACAACCCAGATACTAGGCAAGTGGTCAAACATGGAAGAGTATATGCAACCTATCCATTAAAGGTCTTTCTAGGACATTTGGACTGCCATTGGGTAGCAAGGTTAAAAGTGTAGACCTGAAGAAGTCTGAACGAGAGTATGAAAGCAACAAGAAATAGGCCAGGAAGAACATGTACCAATAGAGGGCTAAAAATAGCACATATCCTGTATCTGCCAAACTTCTTGTGCACATGTTTAAATATGACTTTGATGATGAATACCAGTACATGATTGCATTACTTAGCAAAGTAACAAGCCAGCCTGATGCTGGTAGTTTTAAAGATTGGGTGTATAGTGTAATTATGATGTGCATATATGCAGACATCAAGCCACTATGGGGCTAGCTGATAAGTGATGCTCTACATGAGCAGCTGATGAACTTGGGAGGTTCTAATTGTGCTTTTTATATGACATCATACATTGTATACTCCTGTGCTTATAGAGGCACATTTGAGGCATTGACAATAGTTGGAAAGATTGGAGGAACCACCAATGATGCCCACATCTGGGATCATCATCCTCAATTATAGAGAGTTAACTACCTCCAGGATTATAAATTGGTAAATGATGCTTTTTCTATGCATCTGGTAAGAACCATGGAGGAGGATAGGACAAAGAGATTGAGCATGGAAGCTCAAGAGATAATTTACAGGCATGGAGCCTAGTATATTCAATTTGCTACTTTTTCTTATATGAGGATTGAGGGTTTTGAAGGGCATCCCCTCATGCTGCCAAGGTATCCCACTGATGCAGTGATACTAATGGAATTTGTAAGGTAGAGCTCCACAATGCTAGAAGCATACAAGGATGCACAAAAGCTGCCACCAATTTTGTTTCTAGTCACCATTGGCTGGTATATGTGCCCTGACTCAGAAAAGATCAAGAAGGTGATGGTCAACCTGAATAAGATGAATCTGCAGCCATTCCCCCTAGCAAGACCATATGATCCTTATGGAAGGATACAAAAAATAATAGGCAAACCTCTGCATATGAAGCACCTAGAGGACTTCTGGGCTGACTATGAAGATGAAGCAGAAGCCAGAAGGAGAAGATACCAAAGGTTGACACTAGGTCAAATCAAAACCTTTGACTGTATTCCTCTTCCTCAGCAGTTGAAGAAAGATGATGGCAGGCTAATTGCAGATGAATATGAGGAGAAGAAAATATACAATGATACCATATCTGCGCCTAACCTTACTATATAGGAAGATATATAATTAGATCCTTTCATTGCCAGGACCTTATAGCTAACCCAAGCTTGGGTTGATGAACAAACAGAGGCATTGAAGAAGAAAGGTGTTGCCCTTACTATGGACAACAAAAAGAAAGGACAAGATATTCCTAATGAGGAATATGATGATTTCATTAATGAAAAGAGAAAGTCTAAGGGAGATAGGTTGCCTCCACAACAACAACAAAGCAAAAGACCTCCCAGGGGCAAGAAAATTGATAGTGAACCCAAAGGGGTGATCATTGAAAAGGCAGTGTTTGTAGCTAAACAGGAGGCAGCATCAGGATCAGGATCTGGATCAGGATTAGCATCACCTCCATGGACAAGGAAACAAAAGTCCAAGAAAGCTAAGACTGTAGAAGCAAAAGTTACAGAGACCCAAGAAGAGGGTCAATCTTCAAGACAACCAAGTGAAGAGGATGTCCTTATAGAAGAAGAGCCCGAAGAAGAAGAGGCCCCTCTACTATTCAGATGTGTTAATTAATTATCAATTTCCAAGTTTGATTGTCTTGCCACCATAGGCCATCATTACTGCTCAAACAAGAATGTGTTAATCATTAAAATAATGTTGTTTACATGTTTAAACTATAGATGCTACAAGGATAACAATATTTAGAAAAATATATTTGAAATACACCAGATATACCTTTCTTGAGGCAGCATATTTTATGTGCCTATTCAACTTAAATATGATAAAATGTTTCAAAAATGCGCACCTCCTTACATATATCTCTATGTATATTTCAAATAGAGATGGATTTTTCTTTATTTAGTTAAGAATTATTTTATTTTACTTTGGAACTATAGATAATATAGAGAGATTCAATACATTTTTAAGATATATACAAACCTTTATATATATCCAAAGTCAAATCATCAAAGATGAGGAATTTTTCAAAATAATATAGATACAAATGTTAGGATATACATGAGTGTAAAATATGAAAGCATAGACAATGCACGTGATCTGTTTTATATAATGCTTCAAAGGACTAGGTAAACAAGATTTGCCTTGATGGAAAGAATAAATAGAAATGCATTGTCTAATTGGTCTTCTCAACATTTTTAGATTTTATATTTTAGATTATAATATAATTTAACTCTCAAACTTAATTTATAGCTATCACTTCAACTCAAAAAGAAAAACTAAGACTACAAATATAGCTATGTTCTTTTTTTTTTTAAATATACATATACACATTTATGTATCCGTAATCCAATAAATAAAATGAAGGATATTGTATTACAATTAATACGAGAATATAAATCTAATAAACCACCACAGTTATAAAATTCATTTTCATTTGACAAATAAAATGTTGTAGAAAATATTTTGGATATAAGATAACATTGAAAAGATGAATGCATAAATTTAATAAAAGCATATTATCTTTGCCCCACAAAATAAAAGATTAATAAGACCACATTTTGTGTTTGATAAAAAAGATGGTTAAAATAGAAAAATATTTATGAGACCAAATTTTGTGTATGATTAAAAAAATTGGTTAAATAAAGAAATACAATATAAATGCACTCAATCCTTTATAATCATGAAAAAGACTCTACAAATCTTACAAAATTTAGCCTTTTCAGACTTTAAAATACATACACCTCTATAAAATATTTTAATAATCCTTGTTCTCCTATTTTATGTTGAAGGATATATCTTTGGAGATAGTTATACTGTGTCTTTTATGTTTTATGTTGAATCATATACATTTAGAGGTAGTTATGCTATCTCAAAGTTTCTTAAGAAGTTTTTCTAGGACTACAAGATTTCCTTGTCTAAGTTGAGTATCATACTCTTTTACATCTCATCTTTTGTTTCAATGTTTAGAATTGCACTAAGTTTTTCATTGAAGAACTTCATGTCTTCCATTGCATGTAAATTTTGTCAACATTGATCATTATTTTACACATTAATTTTCAATTGTCAACATTAATCATTGTTTTACCCATTACTTATCAATTGAAAATTTTTCAAAGCATCTTGCCACCATAGGCCATCATTATCACTCAAACAAAAATGTGTCAATCATTAAAATAATGTTGTTTACATGTTCAAACTATAGATGCTACTAGTCAATAGATACTATAGATGTTATTTTATGGGCCTAGCCTATTTTATATGCCCAGTCAACTTATATATGATAAAATGTTTCAAAGTCAGGCATCTTCTCAAAGATATCTCTTCATGTATTTCAAATAGAGATAGATTTTTATTTATTTACTTAAGAATTATTTTATTTTACCAATATAGACACCTTCTCAAAGATATCTGCCCGTGTATTTCAAATAGAGATCTAGATATTTCTTTATTTACTTAAGAATGATTTTATTTTACCCTGGAACTATAGATAATATAGAGAGATTTAGTACATTTTAAAGATATATACAAACCTTCATATATATCCAAATTTAGATCATCAAAGATAAAGAATTTTTCTAGATAATATAGACACAAATGTTGGGGGATATACATGATTGTAAAATATGAAAGAATAGACAATACACATGATTTATTTGATATAATGCTTCAAAGAACTATGTACACAAGATTTACCTTATGACAAGAATAAATAGAAATGCATTGTCTAATTGATCTTTTGAACGTTTTCAGATTTTAGATTTTATATTATAATATTGTTTAACTCTCAAGCTTAAAAGATATTTGTACTTCATTTAATAGATGTTTGATCTAAAGTTATGACTTCAACTCACAAGGAAAAACTAAGACTATAAATAGCTTTGTTCTTTTTTCAAAATACATACACATAAACAGATTTAATTATTGATAATGCAACAAATAAAATGAAGGATATTGTATTGCAATAAATAGGAGAATATAAATCTAATAAACCACTATAGTTATAACTTCATTTTGATTTAACAAATAAAATGTTGTAGACAACAATTTGGATAAAAAATAAAATTAAAAAGAGGAATGCATATAAATTTAATAAAAGGATATTATACTTGCCCAACAAAACAAAATATTAATGTTTGATAAAAAAGTTGGTTAAAAAAAGAACAATATTTATGAGACCACATTTTGTGTAGATTAAAAAAATAGTTAAACAAAGACTTACAATATAAATGCATGGAATCCTTTATAATCATGGAAAATAGTCTACAAATCTTACACACTTTAGCCTATTCAATCCTAAAAATACATCCACACTCTATAAATTATTTTAATTTTGACAATCTTTAAATATGCACCTTCCATTATTGTTGTGTCTTGCCAATCCTCTTAATCCTTGTTATGCTTTTTTATGTTGAAGGATATATCTTTGAAGATAGATATGCTCTCTTTTTTATGTTGAAGTATATATCTTTAGAGGTGGTTATGCTATCTCAAACTTTCTTAGAAATTTTTTCTAGCACTACAATATTTCCTTGTCTAAGTTGAGTATCATACTCTTTTCCATTTCATCTTTTATTTGAATGTTTAGAATTGCACTAAGTATTTGATTGAATAATGTCATGTCTTCCATTGCATATAAACATTTTTGGACATTAATCATTGTTTTAACCATTAATTATCAATTGCCAAGTTTGAGCATCTTGCCACCATAGGCCATCATTATCACTCAAACAAAATTGTGTCAATCATTAAATTAATGTTGTTTACATGTTCAAACTATAGATTCTACTAGCATAACAATCTTTAGAAAAACATATTTGAAATACACCAAAGGTATCCTTCTTGGGGCAGCCTATTTTATATGCCTAGCCTATTTTATGTGCCTATTCACCTTATATATGATAAAATGTTTCAAAAATAGGCACCCCCTGAAATATATCTCTGGTGTATCTAATTTTCACTAATATAGTTTTTATGTAACTTTAAAGTTTACTTTTTACTCTTGCCTTTTATTTTTACTTTTGAAAAGTGTAGAAAATATTGTATTTATATCTTACTTTTAATAGCTCCATTTGTTTATATATATCTTTTGGCATCTTTGACATAAATTTATTTAAGATAAGTATACTATTTTTTTTTATTTTTTTAAAATATGCATTAACTATATTTCAATTTTGATGTATAGAACCCTTCCATGGTGAATAAATTTAAATACCAAACAACAAAAATAAATTGAAAATTGACATATTGATCCTCAACTATTTCAAAATATCCAATACATGTATAATTGACCACTTGTCAAACATCATCTGGATTAATGATTAAACAGTCAATAAAATTTTTACACCTCATCCACAATAAAGAGTGGTAAATATTTGTCTACCAATATTTAACAATAGCAGCAATTGACTTTGGGTTTCTCAAAACTATTGCGAGCGTATCTGCTTTTTTATCAGGCGATGGCGTCTTGGGTTCTGCAAGGGATGACGCCCTACTTCCGTCTCCTCTTTCTTCGACAGAATGAAAAGACTTCAAAAGACTTTCCAGCGCTGGATCCCATACGCCTTCTCTAACCCTAACCTCTGCTTCGTCAGCTCCTTCGCCCCGGATTTCGTCTCAGAACGGATCAGCACGCCACCGTTAAACAAAATATTTTAACAGAGAACTTACCTTTATTTGATCTGTGGAATGATAAGCATAAAAGATAAAATCTTCAACTATTTCATAACAAATAATTGACATATATCTGCAATTTATAAATATATATGGATATGAACAGTCTATCCATTTTCACTCCAAAGTCTTATTGGCTCTTTAGTTACTCTAAATCTAAGATATGAAAAATGAAAAATAATGTCGTTATGAAGGGCTTACTTTTGTCTTCTCCAGATGATAAACATGCTTCTCAGACATGTTTTCTTTGACAGGCTTTCTTATGACCCCCTAGAGATTGCATGCTAGGGCACACCGTGCTGCACAATGAGCATAACCAGATTCTACCTCCTCTGATGTCATCCTTGATTTTTTGTTTGCAGCTTCTCTTATGTGGGCCTAGTGCTTGTCCAGAATAAAAAATTCTCCCACATCTTTGGCATGTGAACCTTTTACTCTCGGGAGTTATGGCTCCTTCAGATTCGTCCATACCCATTTCCATTTCAGTACGTGAATGAAAAATGCTTTCTGATACATCTTCTGTGGAGATTTCAGAGTCGTCCATATCATCATTACGCTGGCCTTTTCTCCATTTCTGTATTTTAGACGAGGATCCTTCTAAATTTGGAACCAGACTGCACTTTGCTTGCTTCTTTCCTCGATCATCATTACTTCTATAACTTGACTCCTCTTCTAGTGGTTGTGTAGCAGAAAACACATTTCCGAGTGAACTCCTGACTGGCTTGGATTGCTTTCTTCTGCACTTGTAAGGACATGATTTCGCATCATCTTGATTAATTCCACCATCGTGCTGCGGATCCATATTTTGATCAACCTTTTTTTTCCCTGAATCTCGATAGCCTGCCTCCGAATTGTTTTTACTACACTTGAGTTCTATATTCTCTTATCGTGCAGTTCCACCAATTTTGCTGTTTCGAGTTTAACCCCAACAATGGAGCAGAATGGGAGAGACATGGATATATAACAGAATACTAAATGAGGCTAGAGGCACCTTCCTTCATGTTGGGTACCGGCAGACACCTTTTTATGTTCCCCAGAATTGAAGGATGTATTTAATAAAGCTAGATTGATAGAAAGACATTTATTTTTTTCAGCATATCTTCTGTGTTTTAATATAATTATAGATTGATAGAAAGGTAGACATTAATTTTTTTTAGCAGATCTTCTATGTTTAAATATAATTATACATGTGCTCTTGGCTTTTAGTTAAAAAGGTTCTAGCTTAAGACACCGTGTCTTTGGTTTTTAGTTAAAGAGGCTCTAGCTTAAGACACCGTGTCTTTGGTTTTTAGTTAAAGAGGCTCCAGCTTAAGACACCGTGTCTTTGGTTTTTAGTTAAAGAGGCTCTAGCTTAAGACACCGTGTCTTTGGTTTTTAGTTAAAGAGGCTCTAACTTAACACACCGTGTCTTTGGTTTTTAGTTAAAGAGGCTCCAGCTTAAGACACCGTGTCTTTGGTTTTTAGTTAAAGAGGCTCTAGCTTAAGACAGCGTGTCTTTGGTTTTTAGTTAAAGAGGTTTTAGTTTAAGGCTCATGCTCCCATATTGAGTAGCTAAACAATTTTGTGGGTTTGATATAAAACCCCACTCACTCAATGAGCACTTGTTTTAAGTTAATTACTATTATATTATACTTACTACATAGAGACAATTCATACAAATATGGAAAGTAATAGTGAGATGAGTTGTTAACAAATTTTAATTATAAATAAAAATTGAAAATATAAATAATAAAATAATATATACTTTTTATTAATAATAATATTCAGAGGTGTAATTTATAGTAAAAGTAAAGATGAAGTATAATGGCATGAAGATATTAATAAAAAAAATTCTTAGTAAATAAAACAGAAAATTAAGTTAACAAGTAAAATTATTTTAATATTGGAAATTTGATATACACTATTTTACATAGGATAGATAGAAGCCTTGAAACCAAAACACAACCCACTTACTAACAATAATTAATAATTATATAGGATATATATAGGATACATATAGGATATATATAGGATAGATAGATGCCTCAAAACTAAAACACAACCTACTTACTAGAAATAATTAATAACCCATTACTCACTGAATTCTTGGTGGCATTGAACTATCATTTACTTCTGGTATCTTAAAAAGTTATATTACAATACTATTAAATATCTCTACTACATTTAACAATAGAATATTAAAAATAGTTAATAACCCATTGCTCACTAAACTCTAGGTGGAACTTGATTGCCATTTACCTACCACATCTTAAAAGATTATATTGCAAAAATATAAATAGTTTAAAATAAATAAATAAATTGTTTCGGTATGGTAGGTGTAGATATTGAAGGGACAAAATTTATTTGTTTCTTATTCTTGTTAAAAAATAAATTAGTAAGGATATATTTCTTGATGGTTTGAACTTAAGAACAAATTCTCAATCAAGTTTATAATCCATTTTATTTATAAAAATTTTTAATGGTTGAATTTATATATTTATGTTTATGTTTTTTTAAATTTGTATTCAATTTTGGGAGAGTGTCTTTATATATAGATATATTACCAAATAAACTAATTTTATATAATTTTGGGTCCATTCCCCTATGCCACGGACATATCTATTATACATATTCTTATGTACTTATTCCTTACTTCATCCTTATGTTCAGACATCCCTATACATTCATCTTATCAACTTATTTGTTAGACTCATATGCTCACACTTTCATGCGCACATTACCCACTTGAATTTAACTATCTTCATGTTCATGGGCAAGTTTGTTGTCTCTAAGACATATTCATGGTCATAAACTTATCCTCTTAAGATATAAAATTTAAAATTGAAATTTGGCCAACTCCTACATGTACCCTTCTCATCGAGGGCTAACTAAACAACACTTTTTTTGTAATTTGTTGATAAGTATTTGTATTTAAGGACATTCAATGCATTCATTTAAGTTTTGTAAGGATCAAAGAGCTATATTTAGTATCATTTATATTTCACACTTTCGTTGGTGCACTAAAAGGAACCTAGATCTACATGAGCATTCATACAATTATGTGCACATTTGAAGAGTGTTGTCAATCATTCAAACACATTTCCATAAGTTGAGAACATGTCCCCTTGTGACATACCAACAACCTTGCCAAGTTATTTTTGATCACAAGAAGCATGTAGATATTATAGAGAAGAAGTAATAGTCGAGACTCAAGCAAAATAAGATACAAAGATTTAATGATTTCATTGTATATGTTCATAGGTGAGATAAATTTGTAACCATAAACTTATCCTTGATCTCTAAATTCATCCCTACACATACGAGAAAAAAAAAATTTAGATTTTTAGATGTTAGTAAATGAATTAGTACAAACAAATCAGTAACATTTATTGGGGTGAAATTCCTCCTTTCAAATGGGGAGGTTAGCTTATTGAAAGCTAAAAACACTATCTCTACTAGTATACAATTTATGAATTTATAGTTAAAGTTTTTTGAAAAGATTTTACAAATTAGAAAACAAATTGTTAAAAAAGGAAAGATTTTTAAAATAGGAAAAAGGATGTGAGTTTGAATCTAGTTTAATAGAATATAAATAATTTTTAGAAAATATTAAAATGTAGACTAGTGCTAACATTTGCCAATATCAAAGAAGTATTTAAAAACATAAAGGAATTGGTCTTTCAGTATGTGCATGATTAATACATGTTTTCTGAGGATTATTGAATGAAACTTTGAGAATGTACGGCCTCTTCAATACTCGTGCATTAATAGGGAGTATCTTCAAAAATTGTGAGATATAACACTCGCCAACCTTTAATTGTATCTATAACGTTCTTATGCGTGGATTGCAAAATGCATGTGAAGTTACATTTTCGAACTCTCTTCATTCACATAGAAGTGAAATTGGTGCAAAGAGAGTGGGTAGGATTGAGGACATTTTTGTACTGCCCACATGTACACGTGTACAAATGGGCACATGAACACATAATTTCTTTTAAAGAACTAAGTGTAGAGAATAGAACAACAAGGTTTAGCTAAAAGAGTTTTATGTGACCATAAGCCACTAGAAAGAAGGCGTTGTGGATGACTCCTCACGAGTGATCTATGTTCATAATTGAAAAGTTAAAGTGAGAAAATGTTTAAAAGGGATTTTAAACTCATGTTTTATTCTATGTTGTCTAGTGTTAAATTGTGAATCTAATTGGTTTACGGTAAAATTAAGTATAGATTCATGATTAAAACTAACTAATAAATTGAATAATTTAATTAATTATGGTCTCACTACTAATCCATATATTAATGCAATCATAGTTTAAATATTAATTTAATGAGTTGAATGGATTTAATAATTTAATTATATAAAATAGTTATTTCTTTTATTAAAGATAATTAATAATGACAATTGTGAATAACTACATTTTAAAATATCAAATCATTCTACAAATCTAATGAACAATTTGTAAATAAAATAAGAACAAATAAAATAATCTACGTATTAATTAAAATAATTAAAAAAAGATAAATAAATTAATTTAATTAAAATGATAATAACAAAGCAAGCTTTATCTATGTGTATGCAAAACTATGGAATGAAATAAGGAAATAATACAAGCATCTATTCCATACTTAAGACACTCAAGATGTATAAGATTAAAGAAATGAAATAGAAACAAATAAATACTATTACCACAATAGCCTTCTTGTTGCACCTTCTTGCTCCAATGACATTTTGATAGAGATTTATATATGTTGGTTTCTCAATTCTCCAAAATAACTTTATCATATGCAAACTTGATGATAATGGCTTGGTTGATGTTTCATTTATAGATGTGTGGGTAATAGGATGAGTGACTAGGATTAAGAGGTGCAATTGATGGTTTTAATTAAGACGTGGAAATAGATGGCTAAGATTTGATGAGAGGATTATAAGATAAGAACAAAGATTTTAGGGCATCCTTATGTGAATGGCTAGGATTTGGAGATGTAGTATGAGATGAATGGTGGAGATGAAAAACTCATTTATTTTTTATGGAAAGTCATGTGACTCTTAATAATTAATTTCAATAATAAAATTATTTAATTAATTATTGGATAGGAGATGATGGGAAGATAAATTATTACTATTACTTTAAATATGCATGGTAAACTTTTTAATGTGACCAGTGATGCTGGTGCGACATGCCCTCCAACTCCACACAATGCTTTTGCCCAAAGCTATGATCGGTGAAGCCAAAACATGAGGGACCTCGTCCAAGAAAGAACACTTCAACCCACAAGCTCGTTGGCCTAGTGAAGGCGTAACACCTGCGAGCTCGTTGGCCTAGTGGGGGTTTGAACTTTGGTGGTCACCACTATAATCAAGTGACTTAACCATCGAACCACACCCTTATCGGCAATGGGAAGATAAATTAATTAAATAAATAAGATTTATTCAATTAATTTTGGTTAAAAGGGATAAATGGATTAATTAATTAAATATAATTCATTTAATGAACTTGGGAAAGGGATTAAGGGACAATGTGTTGCAAGATGAATGTCTAGGGAATGTCAAAGGGTTATGAGGACATGATGAATTTAGGTGTCTACATTTTGTGCCTCTTTGAGATGATATTGTGACTAAGAGAAGTAATATCATTTCAAAGAAGATAAGGTGTGGATGAATGGAAAAGGATGTCCCAACCACTTGAAAGAGTGACAAAGAGAAATGATGTAAGGATGGGATGTCCCTCAAGAGCATAGGAAGGTTGGTAGGACATGGGTATGCTATCGAAATGGATGAGACAAATTAGGTAAGGGATGGAGGAAATGGGTGACAAGAATGTTATCCTACAAATTTAGGTGAGCAAAAATATAGTTTTATATAGCACTAGACATTATGTACCAAGGCATAAAGACCAGGGTGGCAATGTCTCATGTGCATGAAAGGACTAACTCAAAAAAGATAAAAGGTCACAAGCACACATATGCCTTTAGACACCATGATATGGAAGACCATGATGCTATTGTAGTAATATGTTGCAAGGACTTGAATCATATGAAAGATTGAATGATAAAATACACAAGAAAGCAAGCATGCATGCACAAATGATTCAAAAACAAACAAGTTGTGCCCCCATCAAGCTGAAAATCGATGGTTCATTGATTGATTGGCTAATGAAGTGTTCTAATTGTAGGGAAAAATATATCCCTAGATCAATACAAGGATACAGGAATGATAAATCTCATTGATGATGATTAATGATTGATTGATTGATTGATTGGGTTGATAGCAAGGTTGGAACAAAACTAGGGATGTGATTGGATAATTTGAATAGATTGCTTGAATAGAGTGGTGTGGATTAAGGATGGCTTTAATTTGGATTTATTTCTTGAATTTTTACATATGTTTTAAATTTTGTGTTTTTTGGTATGTTATGTGATGTTTTGATGTTATTTTAAGATGGTGGCATTGGAGTCCAGTTAGATCGCCTAGATGCTAGATACCAATGACAAGGGAAAACCATGTCGAAGGACAAGAATGAAAGGAGAAGTGGATAGATCGACAAAAGGATTATGGATGGAAGATAGGAAGGATGGAGGATCCATAATGGATGAAGGGGGTTAGGACGTGATCTCCAAGGACTATGTCACATAGGAATACCCACTTTGTTCCTATTGTTGGCAAGAAACACTATATGGAATCATGGTTGTTATCATTGATGGAAACAAAGGTCATCCCACATATCCGCAAGTCATGGTGTGTCTCTACCGAAAGCCAGAATGAAGACTATTGTGGTCCGGTGAACAAGAACAGAGCATGTGGCAAGGTCCGACAGATTGGTCCGGATCTCTCAGAGGAAGTGTCTTGGTGCAGTACAGATTTGGGGAAGTCAAGAGGACTACCTTGAGTGGTATATTCCAAGGATATAGCCTCCGGTGATGGACAAGGAAAAAGTTATGAATAGTTGAGTACCAGATTCCTGAGTGACAATGAGAACAGAGGAAGAACTAACTGACAGAACATCAGACTATTTTCTGGATGTGTTACTGTTGATGGTAAAGGTTGTGAAGGCATGAATCATGTTTGGCCAACATGATTAATGATATCTACAAGTATATGCTTGATCTGCATTACTTGGTATGCAAGGATTCAGCCGACAGAACAGAGTTTGTGAGAAGATAGACTATTCTGGTTGCCGACTAGAAAGATAATGAAATCACTAGTGCGGATATATATAGAGGATGGATTCAGTTGTGAAAAGTTGTTGTTGTTGTGTGGAATGCAAAAAAGTGTAGAGCAGAGGAGAAACAGCCAGAGAGATCCGGTATGTGAAAGGAAAGCAGAATAAAGAGAAGAGAAAAAATGAAGTGCAGCAGATCAGTGTACTGAGCCTAACCGGAACTGAACTTTAGCATATGTAGATGCTTCCAATCAGTTCAAGACTATGATTCTTATCACTTTGTAGACAGTGTGTCTCCTTGTAGGCAGTGGGCCTCTTTGTGAGCAGTGTGCTCGGGCAGTGAGCCCTAATTGGCAAGTGCCATTTTGTAATTCCTTATTCTTCTAACAGAGAATAATCTTTGGGTTAATCACCCCGTGGTTTTCTCCCTTAATAGGGTTTCCATGTCAAAAATACTGTGTCATGTGTTTTTCATTTCATGGTAATGTTTGTTTGTTTGATTCAATGCTGCATTGATTAATAAAAAAGTTCAAAAGAAGAAATAATTAGGATAACTGATTCACCCCCCCTCTCAGTTATCAACAATTGGTATCAGAGCTAAGTTCCTCCTAATAGAGCCTAACAGCTTGAGGAAGATCTGGGAGTTCAAATGGATGCATATGGTTTAAGGGAGCAACTCAAGACTGCCCTTGAGGATCTTGAACAGTCAAATTCTGAAGTCAATGAATTAAAGGAAAGACTCAAACAGGCTGATGAATTCATGAGAGAACTAAAAGACAAATTAAGTCTCTCTATGAAAAGAGAAAGGAGCTGCTCCAACAATTGGCAAGCCAAACTCAAGAAAGCAATACAAATCAAGAATTGACTGAGAAAACCAAGTTATGTGAAAAGTTATCAAAAGAAGTCATTATGGTAAGACATGAAATGGAATCAGGAGTTATAAAGTTTACTCAAGAGATTGAAGAGAAAAGAAAAGCTGAAGACAATCTAAGACAATCTCTTAAGGAGAAATCAGAAGAATGCCATCAGATGGATAGAATTATCAGACATCTTGAATCTAATCTTGAAGATGCCAAAGACAATAAAGAAAAACTCGAGGATCAAATTGTCTCTCTCAAAAGAGACCTTCAAACAGCAAATGAATATAAAGAGAAATTCAAGATAAGTTCTGCTCAACTTGAAGTTCTTCTTGGAAGTCAAAAGAGGACAGATGACAAGTATGGTTTGGGATATGAGAAAGGAGAAAGCTCCGGATCCGGTCAAAAGAATTTTGGATTAGAAAATCCAAGGAATAGGCCTAGAAGATCTCCGGTAAGACAGCCCAATGCTCAAAGATATCCATCCTTCAATGGATACTGCCACAGCTGCAACCACTTTGGTCACAAAGCTAATCAGTGCAGAAAGAGAATGAATCAGATTAATTCATCCTTCTCTGGACAGTGCTTTAACTACAAAAGGTATGGACACAAGTCTCATGAATGCAGAAATATGCAAATAAACAAATCATTCAATGGTAGATGCTTTGCATGCAATAGAGTAGGTCATATGGCTAATCAATGCAGATCAAGAGGTTATCAATCAAATATGCAAAGAAATGTTATTTGCCAAATCTGTAATATGTCCGGTCATAATGCAAAAGTCTGCAGAAGCAAGAATCAGGACAAAAGAGGTCTGGTGTATAATCAGAATCAAGACAAGGGTAAACAAAAGATGAATGCGGATGAAGTTAGGAATCAGATGAGCAAGATTTGGGTAAAGAAAAGTTTAGAGAATACAGAAACTGGATCTGCACCAGATTCTGGTGCTGATATTCCTTCCAAAAATTAAAAAGTGAGCTCTGGCTCAGGGGGAGACTCAAAGAAAATCCTATTCCCCCAGCCAATCAAGTGGTGCTGGATGTGACACAAGATGCAGAGTAAAGGGTTTGAAGATATAAGTCCTGAGATGATCCAGACAAGATTTCAGAGGTCCACATGAAGATGTAAAGAAGTTGTGATCGATCAAGTAAGACCTGTTCCGGGAGATGCTCCGGAATGACAGAGGACTACAAAAGGGTCCGGAGAGATCCGGAAGTACATTATTTTTCTCTGCGGACTAGACAGAATGCTTGGGATGTTCTTGTAATGTGTCATCTCGATTTGTTCATGATTGAAAGTTCCACACGATGTTCATAGACCAGGACTGATCCGGTTCTTCAAGTTATCTGAATAAGGCAAACCAGAATAATATAGGTCGAGCATTTATTGCCATCAGATATTAGGGTTTGCGGAGCAATATAAGGGATTTCTCATAAATCATTTGCTCATTCTGCACTCAAGAAGAAGCGAAAAGTGGAGCTCTGCAACAAGATTCATCAAGCACACCAAAGATCTCCTGCTGAAGTCATTGCATAAAGAAATCAATCCAATCACTCCGTGCAAACTGAAGGCGCATAAGGTATTCTCCATTTTCATTCTCACTGCAAATCTTTGAAGAATGGCTACTCCAAATATAGTTAAGATCTCTGATAGACCTCGCCCCACATTCAAGAAACATCCATACAAATCTTTGGAGGTAGATCCACTAGGAGCCTTCTCTAGTGTTCCGCATGGTGTATTACATACGGAGGACATTAGGGTTTACATCCATGCAAATTTTGAAGACTTTGGAGAATCAAAACTGATGGATATCTATCACAAACAATTGATAGATGACTCCTTTCAGATCAAACCTCAGTACAAAGCCATCCGGGACAAACACTTTGCACAGTGCATTCATTTCCCCTGTTTTGAAGAAGATGAATGGGTCCGGTATGTACTAAGTAGAGTACATGACAACTTCCTATGGTTGAACAAGCCCTTCAAGATTACCAAAGATGCAATTAGGGCTGTAACCGGTCTGCACTCATTCGGTGGATTACCTGTTCTCAAGTCTGTCAAAAATCAGACAGTTAGTGATGCAACCGGATCCAAGTTTGACAAGAGAGCTATGACAGTTGATGACATCACTGAACCGGATGTCAAATTTGCATCTATGATAATTGGTTACAAAATCTATCACTCCAGTAGGGAAAATTCAGTACCGGGAACTGTAATCTACACAGCTTATCAAATGTTAAAGGAGAATGCAGACTATGACTTGTGTGAGCTTCTTGTAAACCAACTTTTTGAAAATCTGCAGAAGATTAAGAAGGACAAGAAAAACTCCTTCAAGTATGGCAATCTGATCCTTTGTCTCTTCTTTTACTACATGAATGAACTTCCCGGATCCGGTGGATGGATATGGCAGAATGACAGACCAGTTACCATCCAAATCAGAGACTATTTGCATGGACTTGGGGATGCTAAAGCAAGAAACACAGCTCTATGGGGATATTTTAAGAACTTCCAAAGCATGATGCATGCAAGAGAAAGAATACCCCAATCCCTTGTTGAAAAGTACAAAGACACAGTATGCTTCATGGTAGAAACAGATCAGTGTCTAATGGAGGCAGTAGAACCAAGAACTGTATGGATCATGCCCATGGGGTATGAAGTGGATGAACAGATAGTGGAACTGCATGTTCAACACATGCTAAGTCAGCCCAAAGATCCAAAGGCAGAAAGGTTCGGAACATTTGAGGAACTAAGTATCAAAATTCATGTTGAACTCCGAGAACTGGAAATCAAAAGGAAGGTGAGAAAAGAAGTAGAGAATATTGCTCAAGGCCTAGGCATTCCAAAGGAGGCACTTGATGCCAACCAGGAAAAGAGGAGAAAGGCTGAGGAAGAAAAGAAAGAGGCAGAAAAGAAAAGTAAAGAAAGTGTTCCGGTTGAAACTTCTACCCGGACCAGATCATCAAAAAGATCTGCACCTCCCACAACCAAAAGTTCAAAACCGGAAGTCCAGGCATCCGGTAAAAGATCTAAGACAAAAGACACAAGGGCTTATGAAAGCCAAAAGGATGAAGAGGAAACTGAGTCAGATGAGGGAGTAAAAGAAATAAAGAAGCAGAAGAAGAAAGGATCCAGGAAACCCTCCACAGGCCAAGACAAGGAAGAAATGGCAGAGGAATTTGCTGAAAAGCCCACTCTATCTCTAGACAGTGTAGTCAAATCAGTCACTGTGGATGGGAACCTTCAACCAGTAGCTAAATTCTATGATGACTACAATGAGGCAGATCAAAAGATCCTGCAGGAAGCTACAATCAGGTACCTGAACATTTACAATAAAGCTTTTATTGAGATTATCTCTGAAATTCCTAAGAGTCTAGAGATGGAATTAGAAATAAGAAAGAACAATGCCATGGCAAAAGACCTTGAGATCAAGGAACAGATAGCTATTCAGCTATATCCTTCAATTGATCACAAAACAATGAACATGGTATTCAAAGATGCAAGGATGAATTCAGGAGCAAAGCAAGGATGAATCAGCTTATGCTTGGTGAGACCGACAAGGTAGCCAAGGACACTGAAGAGATTCTCTGGAAAACCTTCAAAAGGTTTAATCTTCCTGTTGTAGAGGAATTAGGTGCAAAAACAGCTGTGGACTTGGAATCATCTGCTCCAGAAGAAGTGGCCCTTGAACAGACTAACATCTCTCCTTCGGTTTCCCCTACAGTCTCCGGATCCCAAGAAGAAGAGAAACTACAGGAGAAAGAAGTAGCAGTTAAAGAAAAAGAGGTTGACAGCACCAAGGATGCAGAGAAAGAGAAGACCCCAACAGAGAAAACCACAACTGAAAGTGGTAAGAGTAAGGAAGGAGAAAAGATTGCAAAGGACAAAACTGCAGAAGAGAAGAAACATCTGTCTCCGGCAAGAGACATTGCACAAACTATTCAAGAATTCTTGACAAAAGCCACTATATAAATTGATGAACTGGACCTGCTAAAAGGACCATTAGATTTTGACTCTTTGTCACCGGTGCAAACAATGAAAATAGCCTCATTTGCAAATGAGAAAGTCAAAGAGAAACTACTGAAATCTCACATGGAAGACTGTGAGCTTATGGAGGTAGCATCTGGAGTGCTGGAAAAGATCATGCCATCTTTTCAGAAGGATCCCATAGCCTCCTCTTCTGGTAATCTCAAAACCTTAGTCAGCAGTGTTAGTACACATTTTGAATCTCTAGAAAAATCAGCTGAAGAAAAGGTCTGGAAGGAGTTTTTGGATAAAAGGTTCTCCGAGGTTCAGGGTTTGATCATTAATGATAGGAGAAACATGAACATTGGGATAAAGAGCTTAGAAAATGCTCTTAAGGATGGTGGTGAAATATACAAATTTTGTATCTCCTGGTCCAAGGTAACAGTGGACATTGAGAAGAAAATAAAAGACCAAGAGGACACACTACTAAGCTTGTCTCAAAGTTTTGATCCTCTTTCTTCCTCTATAACAAATAAAGAATGTCAGACTATTGTAGTCTTGAGTGAAATCAAGAAATTGGAGAAGGAAAGGAAAAATAGAATAAGCAGGTTGAGTGAGCTCAGGGGGTTAATTGTCCCTAAGCTAGAGGCCATGCATGAGGCCATAGCAGAAGCTCAAATCACAGCCCAGACAAGTGATCCGAAAGATCTAAAAAGGGCAGATGCATTTGCATTTTTGTTGAGTGGTTACATTTCAATTTTGGATAGAATGAAGCAAAGTTGGCCTACACAACTGATCCAACTGAAGACATCTTTTGCAGACATTCTTCAGTTCATGTGAGTATGTAAATATGTGGCTATGTATAGAAAATTTTTGAAAATTTTGGTATGCGGACCCTACCCTTTGCCATTGATGTCAAAGGGGGAGTGAGGAGCAGTGAAAAATGAGGAATCCAACCAAGGGGGAGTTCCAGAAATTGTATATAAAGATAGAGCATCAGCCAAGGGGGAGCATAGTGTAAACACTTAGTCATTTTTTACTAAGTGTTGCCATCAATGCCAAAGGGGGAGATTGTTGGCAAGAAACACTATATGGAATCATGGTTGTTGTCATTGATGGCAACAAAGGTCATCCCACATATCCGCAAGTCATGGTGTGTCTCTACCGGAAGCCAGAATGAAGACTGTTGTGGTCCGGTGAACAAGAACAGAGCATGTGGCAAGGTTCGACAGATTGGTCCGGATCTCTCAGAGGAAGTGTCTTGGTGCAATGAGAATTTGGGGAAGTCAAGAGGACTACCTTGAGTGGTATATTCCAAGGATATAGCCTCCGGTGATGGACAAGGAAAAATTTATGAATAGTTGAGTACCAGATTCCTGAGTGACAATGAGAACAGAGGAAGAACTAACTGACAGAACATCAGACTGTTTTCCGGATGTGTTACTGTTGATAGTAAAGGTTGTGAAGGCATGAATCATGTTTGGCCGACATGATTAATGATATCTACAAGTATATGCTTGATCCGCATTACTTGGTATGCAAGGATTCAGCCGATAGAACAAAGTTTGTGAGAAGATAGACTATTCTGATTGCCGACTAGAAAGATAATGAAATCACTAGTGCAGATATATATAGAGGATGGATTCAGTTGTGAAAAGTTGTTGTTGTTGTGTGGAATGTGAAAAAGTGTAGAGCAGAGGAGAAACAGCCAGAGAGATCTGGTATGTGAAAGGAAAGCAGAATAAAGAGAAGAGAAAAAATGAAGTGCAGCAGATCAGTGTACTGAGCCTAACCAGAACTGAACTTCAGCATATGTAGATGCTTCCAATCAGTTCAAGACTGTGATTCTTATCACTTTGTAGATAGTGTGTCTCCTTGTAGGCAGTGGGCCTCTTTGTGAGCAGTGTGCTCAGGCAGTGAGCCCTAATTGGCAAGTGCCATTTTGTAATTCCTTATTCTTCTAACAGAGAATAATCTTTGGGTTAATCACCCCGTGGTTTTCTCCCTTAACAGGGTTTCCACGTCAAAAATACTGTGTCATGTGTTTTTCATTTCATGTTAATGTTTATTTGTTTGATTCAATGCTGCATTGATTAATAAGAAAGTTTAAAAGAAGAAATAATTACGATAACTGATTGACCCCCCCCTCTCAGTTATCAACACCTATAACATTCTTTTCAGCTGGTCTGGGAATCAAGTCCCATGTCTGATTCTTTTCTATCTAATTCAATTATTCTTCCATTGCTTCCAACCATCCATCATCATTCCTAGCATCAACAAAGGTTTTAGGGTCTACCATTGATAGTAGGCACAAGTTCACTTGCTCACTTGCTTTTGCAAACTTTCTTCTAGTTTGCACTCCTTCATTCTTATTCCCAATAATCTGATCTATTGAGTGATTCGTTTGAACATACTTTGCTAAAGTCTTAGGGACATTCTTTGATTCTTATTCCTTCTCTTCTTTATCCTCTCCTTGTTCTTCAATGTAGAGAGGTATATTAGATCCACAATCCTCTGGTTCTTGATAAATTTGATACAAGTCTTCATCTACATTAACATTTGTGCTTTCAACTATCTTTCCCAACCTCTTGTTGTAGCATCTATAGGCCTTGCTTCTAGTTGATTAACCAAGAAAGATCTCTTCATCATTGCTTGAATCAAATTTACCAAGGTCTTCTTCATATATCCTGAAGTAGCATTTGCTGCCAAAGATCCTCAAATATATGACAGTGGAAGGTCTTGCATACCATAGCTCATAACAGATCTTAGTGCAATTGACTCTCAATTGTACTCTATTAAGAAGATAGACAATTGTGTGAACTATTTCCTTCCAGTACATATCAGATAGATTTGCATCTTTCAACATTTCCCTACCCATCTCTTGTATAGTCCTATTCTTCCTCTCCACTATCCCATTTGGTTGAGGGGTCCTAGGAGTAGAAAATTTCTCCTAATACCATGATCTTCACAAAACATTTCAATTTCATTTGAAGTAAATTCACCTCCTCTATTAGATATTAAGCATTTGATCTTAGCATCCATTTCATTCTCAACTATTGCTTTGAAAATATTAAACTTATCAAAGGCTTCTAGTTTTTCTCTTAAGAAAGTAACCCAAGTCATTCTAGAGTAATCATCATTATGCAACATGAAATACCTTTCACCTTGATGACTCTTTGTTCTTGTGGGACCACATAGGTCATTGTGAATCAGCTCAAATGGCATTGTAGAAGAACATTCCTTGCTCTTGAAACTCTTCTTTGTTTGCTTTCCCATTTGACATTTCTTGCATAAAGTGTTTGCAACCTTGGTTATCTTAGATATAGCTCTCACTACATGAGTAGAGATAATCTTTACCATATTGTCAAAGTTTATCTATCCCATTCACTTGTACCACAACCAACACTCACTAGATTGAGCCAATAAATAGGTTCTTCCATTTGCCTCCTTTAGATGATAGATATCTCCATATGTCTTAATACCTTTTACAAAAAGTCTTTCGGACCCTGGCTTCTTGATTTCACATCCTTTGGCATGAAAGGTAAGATTGTATCCTTTACTGCATATCTGACTGACACTGAAAAGATTGTGCTTTAGTCCTTTGACATAGGGGACATCCTCAGTCCTTTTCTTCCCATCAATAGTTATAGCACCCTTTCCATAGATTTATGATGACTCATTACCACCAAACTTAATAGCTCCACCATTCAACTTCTTAAGGCTAATAAACTTCTCCTTGTCACCAATCATGTGGTTAGAACAACCACTTTCAATTACCCAAGCATTGGCTTCTTTCTTTGCATGAAAGATAATCCATGTAACCATTAATTTTTCATTATTTTGATCTTCCTACAAGGTATCAGACTTTTTGAACATTTCCCAATATCACCCTTTTTATCATCAACATTCAAGGTCATGAATAGTGTTTCATCATTTAAATCATCATGATCCTCATATTCTAAAGAGTAGCTATTCTCCATAGAGTAAATACCATTTTTGAATTTCTCTTTCTTTTTGCCACCCCTTGGATCTTTCAAAGGACATTTAGAAGCAAAATGACCAATTTTCTCACAATTGAAACATTTGAAAGGTAACTTACCTTTGTATTTGTCAGCGCCCTTCTTTAATCTTCTCACAAAGTTTCCTTCTACCTCATCAAGGTCATCATCTTGATCAGCTACTTCTCCTTCTGCCTTCATACATGCTTTGAATGTTACTTCCCTTTTTGGAGCACCTTTCTAAAATTATGTCATTTCAAAAGTTGTGAGAGAGCCAAACAGTTGATGTACTGTATATCAATCAAAATCTTGAGTTTCCGCAATAGCAGATACCTTAAATGACTATAAGATTTGGGAAGAGAACTCAAAACCTTCTTCACAATCTCATCATCTTTCCCTTCTCCACCAAGTCGACTAATGCCATTAACTATTTCATCTATCAAAAGCATATAACTAGCAATGTATTCATCCTCAGCCATCTTCAGGGTCTCAAATTTGCTCTTGAAGATCTGCATCTTGGTTTGCTTTACTTTACTATCTTCTTCATGAATGTTTTTAAGTTTATCCCAGACATCCTAAGAAAAAGTGCAACTCATAACCTTCAAAATTTATTAATCAACTAACCCACTCATGATAGCACTCTTTGCCTTTGCAATGTTCTCATACAACTTAATCTCATCAACATCTATAGGATCAGAAGTAGGAGTAGTGTAACCATTCTTGATAGCTTGTCAAACACCAAAACGTAGAGAAGATAGATAAGTCTCCATCCTTAGCTTCCAAAAGAAGCAATTTGTTCCATCAAACATAGGTGCCTTGTGAGATCTATTATGAGCCATCCTAGACCTTCATTAAGAAATTATGATTTTTCATAGGAACTTGGTTCTAATACCAATTGTTGAAGGCACCCAGATACTGAGAGAAGGGAGGTGAATCAGTATTCAAACAAACTTCAAATCCTCCAGAGTAGATTAAAATTTAATGTTTATAGCATTAACATAAACATGAAATATCAACACAATGTACAACAACACATAACACCAGATATTTATGGAAAACCCCAAGAGGGGAAAAACCATGATTAAGATTAACTCACAATATATGAAGCTCACTTCAATAAAAGATTACAACTTTGTTTTAAGTCTACAACCCAAGGAAGATATTACTCCTTGCTGACTTTGTTTTAGGGTTATAACCCAAGGAAGCAACTAATCCTTGCTAACTTTGTTTTAGGGCTACAACCCAAGGAAGCAACTACTCCTTCAATAAAGGTTTTAGGGTCATTCCCAAGGAAACTAAAACTCCCTATAGACTTTGTTTTAGGGCTACAACCTAAGGAAGCAACAACTCCATAAACTGAGAATAAACGAAGGAAATATTACAGCACAATAGTACTTCTACTATATGAAATTGACAATGAAGCTCACTCCTTTGATGACTGCACTTCTACCTTTTCTCTCCTCTTTTGATGATTGAAACAATTAAGCACACGCTTTACTTTCCTTCTATCTCAAAAATGTCTTCAAGATGAATTAGGACAAAGCTTATTGCTTCTACTCTTTCTCCTTCAATTGCACATCATAATGCATATCATATTCATATTCTACTCTTCACACACTCATATTCACAATCATACTTCACCTAGATTAACTAGGTTTACAATATATACATGATATTATATTGATTTATTTGCATGTTAGCCAGAGCCAGTAAGAATATTACAATTACAAGTCAGCCAATAGGTCAAAAATCATGAAATGTGTAGAGGGAAAGCCCTAACATTAATTACACTCAACACCAAGAAGAAGAACATGCCATGTGGATCCCCACACATGCTTAACCTAGTCCTAAACAATCTTGATAGCATCATCCTTCAAGGAATAACATCCTTACACCTTACATAATTTAATTAGGTCACCCTTAAGTAAGAACACATGAAGCTTGTAGCACATCAGTCATTACAATCTTTGTGGTGCATATGAATATTAAACATTGCTTGTGGATCTCCCAAATGATGTGGTATGACCCATACAACACCTCTAGACACTCCTTGGTCTCTGTACAACAAATATTTTGAACTACACACTATCAAAATTCCTTAGTCGGCTAGGCAAGAGCATAATCCAACAACAACATCATTCTGGACCACATCTAGTTTCAGAGAAAGAAGAAAACACATTGTGGAGCAACACGAAACATCACAAGATCATCAAGATCATCATCCACCAACCAATTCACCATTTCATGTAACAGTAAGTAAGCACACATTATCACCAAAGGTTTTGAGAATAATTAGGCATTCGAAACAGTCCGTAGCACACTATCACTAGAAAAATTGAAATTGCGGACCACTAAAACACTTGATACTACAAAGTGTTATGGAGAAAAAGGTTTGCACATATGTTTTTACCTCCTAGTTTATCTCCTAGGTCCCCTTGTTTACACATTACAAGCAAATTATTCATCTAGGTGAAAAATCCCCAGAAACCTAGTTCAAATGGGAACTAGTGGCCAATTTAATGCTTAAGTCCCAAACAAAAAATCACCTTGGGACTTGGGCACTCATGCCCAAGTCCACCCTGATTGGTCAGGGTAAAATTTAATGTATGTCAGCCTTGGACTCTTAAATGGTTCCCTCTTTTTCAGCCCTTTAATTTAATTTGTGAATGTTTAATGGGACATCATATATAACCAAGTGTTTGAATTCATTTGTAACCTAGATGGATATTGTGAACTTATGATATTTGAACAAAGAACATTCAAGGCATTCATTGTGTTATTGTTACAAATTTGTGTGTTTGTTGCAGATTTGGAATCATCATCCATCTCCTTATGAGTTGAAGAAACTTCATCCTAAGGACTTCACCTCTGAGGTGACAACATCATTGTGTTTGAATCATTTCATTATCATTTGGATTATCTTTAGCCACTATCTTGCAAGGACATGCTCTCTTTAACAATAGTGTTGGGAAGCTTAAGTGCTATCCTAGGATTTCACTAAGGCAAGTCCCTAAACACCACAACCCCCAAACCCCTTTTCTTCTTGTGTGCATCTTATCGGTGCGAGAATAGAAGAAGTGAAGATATAGGGAGGTTTATTAAGAAATAAAGATTTAAGCTCTAAAAATAGAGTTTGGAAATTCACCTGTAGCAGACTTGGGCACTATCCCCAGTGTCCAACATCTAAAATACACCTTGAATTCAACATTAGAGGATCATTTATGACATTTTTCTAGTTTTGAGCTTTCAGATATCTAGACTTTTTGGACTCAGGCACTAGCCCTAGAGTCTTCCAACATTTCAGCTTCTAAGGGACAGTTTGGACATCTAATTGATCACACTAGTAATTTTAGATCCTAATTTTTGATTGTTGTTTCTCAGTTATGAGATGATTATCCAAATTCTAGGGTTTAGTACATTGATAGGCCTAGGGTTTGATAAAAGGATTGGTTGAATCACATCTTTCCTTGACAAACAAGAGCACAAAATCTATAGTTCATTCCTCTTGCATCTTGAAGTGACGTAGTTTGTTTTTTTTGTTGAATGTTGTAGTGAAACGAGGATTTGATCTAATGTACTTATGTGCTTGTATCCATCTCTCTTTTTACATATAATATTTTGGTGAATCTATAACATTGAGCATTTGCATCTTACTTAGTTTTGAAATCAGATTTGCATTACTTTATATCATACTTGTCATCCTGCATTGAAACATCTTGCATACAGTTTGAAAAAATTAAAAAAAAAAAAGATTCTAGGCTTGCATAAACGCATAGTTTTGCATTATTTCATTCCATGTCATATATCATTGAAAGGAGGATTTGATCTAGTGTACTTATGTGCTTGTATCCATCTCTCTTTTTACATATAATAATTTGGTGAATCTATAACATTGAGCATTTGTATCTTACTTAGTTTTGAAATCAGATTTGCATTACTTTATATCATACTTGTCATCCTGCATTGAAACATCTTGCATACAGTTTGAAAAAATTAAAAAAAATATATTCTAGGCTTGCATAAACGCATAGTTTTGCATTATTTCATTCCAACATTTGATTTTCTGATTTTCACATCATATATCAAAATAATTACATCAATTAATCATTTCATGATCTCACATCTTTCATTAGCATATCTCATTTATTAAGGTTTTGTTAAAAACATGCATTTCTCATATAACCTAGTCATTTGCAAAGCTAGGGTTTGTAGTCAAAATCTTATTTCAGATTTTACTACTATCATAAATATTTCAAATCATATCTTCCACTGATTTCTTTGCATATTCATTCAAAAAAATTGTCTAATTTTAGAAAAAGTGCAAAATTATCATACCTTTGCAATTACAAAACGTGTACTTCAACATAAGAGAATAAGCATCTTTTTCACATATTTTGCATTAAATAAAAAAATTATCAATATCACCTCTTGTGTAGAACTTCTAACATTAAATTCACTTGGTTTGTAGTGACACTAGTGTGTTTTTGTTCTTTGTAAAAAGCTTCAAAAACTTGATTTCCTCAAACTCGTGTTGTGGTGTACAAAGGCCTCTCATATTGATAAATGAATAGATTTTTTTATACATTGATGTTCCATGACATTTCGTTATGGCACCTTCTAATTGTTCCTATTTAGTATCCTTGCATACATATATCAAATATTTTGGAAGTTTTTACAAATTCGTTAATATGCATCCTTATGTTTAGACTCATATACAATCCATGTATGATAAGGATATCTTTAAATGTTCTTCATTTGAAATCCTTGATTATGTATCTGATTTAAATAACTTCGTAATTCTTACAAATGAATATCCTTTGATATTAAAGGAATTTACTAATTTCATCTCCATGAATTGTCATGAGAAGATGATGGTGATAATTCTCCTCTTACTTCTACTACAAGTCATAACAGTAACCTAGCCTCATCTAGTTCACCTTATGCTTTGGATGCCTCTCCCAAAGTTGTTGCCACTTGTGAGGACATTTTAGAGAAAGAGCATGAATTCGTTGATATATTCCTTAACATCACCTCACCTTATCTTCATTCCAATGCTCTCCTTTCAAAAGATGAAGCATCGCTGCATGACGAAAGGTCTCTCACATAAAATCCTTTAGGGATGGATGCTAAGCTTAATCAAAGTAAACATAATGCTAACTCAATCATCACTAATAGACTTATTCCACCTATTAAGGGGATTGTGGATAAGTATGCTAATGTTCCTAAAGTCATTGTGCATGGGTTAGCCAATGCGCCTCCTCGTTTCAAACCGGTGATTATAGTTCAAGGTGCTCCAACACCACCTAGACCCCTAGGCTACTTTCTCAATTGTGGAAAACATATTACTCAAGAAAATCAAATGTATCAAAATGTGTTGCAACAACCCTATCACAATGTAGTTGCTCACACATACAATACGCAAAATAATAAAAAAAGTAAACGATAATCAAACATTTTGATCACTTTACCAACTTCTCAACATATGCTTCCTCAACCACCTCATCTCACTCATAAAGATGGTCAAGATTACGATCTTGTTGTTGATTATCTTAGCAAATGATATTGATGTGTTTGTGGGAATAGTTGTTGATTGTGGCACATGTCACTTTGGGGCATGGGCTTTGTGAGAGCTCTTGTTCCCTTGCTTTTTTTTACTCTACCTTAATGTGCTTGATACCAGAAAGAGAGATCAACCACCTTAAGGTGGGACATCTATAATGGTATATGTCCAATTACTTTGTACATTGACAAAGCATGTTTGAAAGCCCTCATCACAAGGTGGGATCGTGTATCGCTTGATCTAGTCATATCCTTCTAAAAGAAAAAATCCCTCATCGCGAGGCAGGATGGCCTATCTCTTGAGCTAGTGCACATCCTTTTACACAAAGCCCTCATCGTGAGGCAAGATGGCATATCTCTTAAGCTAGTCCGCATCCATTTATACAAAGCCCTCATCATGAGGTGGGATGGTGTATCTCTTGGGCTAGTGCATATCCTTTTATACAAAGTCCTCATCGTGAGGCAAGGTTGGATCTTGAGTCATTCACCCTTAAGCATGTCTTTGGTGGTTGTGGTAGCATAGCTCAATCATTACGTGTGTTTGACATGTTTTAGAGAGTGGAGTGCAGTGATGAGCTCCTTCTTATCACCCACGTTTGTCATGTATAAGATGTGTGGTGTCTCAATAACACGCTATATGGGACTCATGTATTCCATGTGTCTTCCATGTGTTTTACACGTATTCCTTGCATGTCATGTGTGTTTGTCGTGTGGTCTAAAGTTGTGTGGTGATGAGTCCCTCTGAGCATTGTATGTGTTTTACATGTCTTCACATGTGTGTTTTGTTTACTTCAGTTAGAATTATATATAGATATGTAATTACTTAATCATTTCTTCTCTTCTTCGTGTCTTGCATGACTGTGTTGATGTCTTCTCCATGTATTGCATGCTTTCACTATCTTCTCTATGTATTGTGTGTTTCCTTACTATATTCACTATGTCTTATGTGATTGTTAACTATTTTCTTATGTTTTCCCAAGTTTGGGGGCTAGAAATAATCCTTCAAGCTTGGGGTGTGTATGCATTCTAGTGTTTGATGTGTTTTAGATATGCTTCAATCATACTTTAATGCATGTGTTGTATCATCAGATCACTTAGACATTAAAGTGGGGGCAAAATGTTATGCAGTAAAATGTGGAAACATGCCTTTTTGCTTCCTAGTTTAGCTCCTAGGCCCCTATGTTTACACTTCACAAGCAAATTATTCACCTTGATGAGAAATCCTCTAAAACCCATGTCGAATGGGAACTAGGGGACCATTTAATGCTTAAGTTCTGACCAAAAGAGCACCTTCAGACTTAGGTACTCATGCCCAAGTACACCCTAATTGGTTGGGGTAAAATTTCATGTACATCAGCCTAGGACTCTTAAATGGGTCCCTCTTTGTTGACCCTTTCATTTTATTTGTGAATGTTCAATAGGATAGCATATATAAGCAAGTTTTTGAATTCAATTATAACCTAGATGGATATTGTAAAATTATGATATTGGAACAAAGTGTATTCAAGGCATTCAATTATAACCTAGATGGATATTGTAAAATTATGATATTGTTATTGAATTCAATTATAACATCACAATATGGCAATAACAATGCATACAAACATAACATATATGAGAAGGGACCACTCTTGCGAGTCCACCTATAACAAATTATGCTCCCCCAACTTGATTATACAAATGGATGTTGGAAAAGGTGCTCTAGGGACAACATCAAGCATGGTGAAGAGTGCTAGAGCCAAACCTTGTTCAAAGTTGTTGAATTTTGTCACCAAAGACTTGACATTCCTCAGTGGAATGACCAAGTGCTCAAATATATGCACAATAATGAGGTAATGAAAGATTATTTTTTTTTATCTTTTTGTGTTTTGGAGTAGGAAAAGTGATTAAGCAATGTTTGAGTAGACTCAACAACATACACACTTTTTGATATAGAAAAGAAGATATAGGGGGAGTAGGAAGCAATTCTTTTTGTTGTGAACATGGTGGAGAGAATGTAGGAGAAGGTCAGGAACCTAAACCTACTTTAGACAAGTACAGTGTTGGTTCCATAGGTTCCTCAATTCCTTGTTCTTTACATCCTAACCCATTTCCATTGTATCCTTGTTTAAAAATAATTTTGAATCCACACCCATAACACTTCTCCAAGTCTGAAGGAAGAGGAGAGGTCATATGACTGTCTTTGTTGAAATTGTTGCATATATTTTACCTATGGTTGTCACTAATTTGGTTGTCATTGATGTCAACACTCAATTTGGGTTGTCATTAATGCTTATGTTGATGGTGTGGTAAACATGATGCTACTAATGTTCATGGTTGGATGTCATGTCTTGTTTTAATGTCAATTAAAGCAGTATTGAGTATGTTTGTTGTCAGCAAGGATGATATCATGATGATATATTAAGATAAGAATTAGAAGCATTGAGATGAGGATTAGAAGTAATTCTTATGTTGGGGAGATGTTTTTGATGGTCTGTAGTATGGTGTATGCTCTCTCCTATTGTTCCTAAGAAATTATTTGTTGCTACAAGGAGGCTCTAGTCTCCAGATGTTGGTGAAGGTTTTTGCTATAGGATGTTGCCTTGAAGATAGATTGGGAGAATGCTTCGCATTCCTCTGCCTTTGAAGATATGGTATTGTAGTTTGGGATTCAATGTCTATTTTTGTGGATGCTATACTCTTATTTTTTCAAGTCACCAGTGTTGTCGTGGTGGTCTCTGGTAATTACAGTAGCTTAGTAGTTTGGTTATTTGTTAGGATTGGTCTAGAAAATGCTCTGCATTTCTTTGTATTTTTGTTTCTATTCCTACAGCTTGGTGGACATGCTCTTAGTGCTTGTATTGTGTCTGAGTTCATCTTTCATGTGATGAAGGTTACCCCAAGTTGGTTTGTAAATGTTATATCTCATGACTGGGTCTTTTGGGCTTCCTGGATGAAGTGTTCTATCTCTATTTTGTTTGCGCTAGCTATTTTTTGTATGCCATTAAGAAACATGTATATGGAAGTAAGCTTGGACATTCATGGAACATCTCTTTGTGGTTCATACATCAATGGTAAATCTCTTTGAGGCTGCATATTGTTTTGAGTTGGTTTTCTCAAAACTTGTGGATATTTGGCTGGCAGGGCTTGTTCTCTTGTTTACGCTATGTGTTTGGGGGTTTACACCAATAATTGATGTTGTGTTAAGATGTGTTTTGGTCTTGTCCTATCCTTTTGAGAGCCACATTGAGTAAATTTAGTTGGAAGATGTGTTTCTTGACCAACTGGTAAAGTGCTAAATGTTTCTATTGAATGCACAAGACAACTGAGAGGGGAGTGAATCGGTTGTAACTTAAAACTCCACAACCCTCACACACATTTAGATCCACATTAATTTAGTTAATCCATTAAAATTTTAAGATGATTAAGCATGAAAGCAAATAACAGAAACTAAATCAAATCAACATCAAACATAGGAGAACACTAGATTTGTCGAAATTACGGCAGACAATTGAGAATGGGGTGTGAATCAGTTGTCACAAAACTTTTATCTTTTGCTACAATTAATCTTCTTTACCACTTATTAACAGATTAATGATATAACCATGAAAGCATGAATGAAAAACACATGAGCAGAGAAATAATCAACACACATAACACTAGGATTTTTACATGGAAACCTGGTTAAGGGAGAAACCATGATGGGGGTTAACCCACAAGATTTATTCTCTGTTAAAAGAATAAAAGAATGGGAAGGCACTTGCCTTCTAGAGCACTGCCTAGAGTTCACTTCTCAAAGGAGGCTCACTACCTACAAGAACATTCACAATGTTAACACTGAAAGGTTGAATTGAGAAATATCTTCTTCATGCAAGATTCAGTTCCATTGAAGCACACAACACCTCTGCTCTACCCCCTAATCACTTTCTTGCTACATCTACATCTTCACTAACAACAACACATTTCCATGACTTCACAACACTTATTTATACATGAGATCGACTTTGGAATGAACATCAAAGTCGGCCTTGCAATCATTTATCTGGAACATTCTCCAAGATAGCCATTACAAGCAATTATAATCACAATACTTAAAATGCTACATGCAAATCTTTATACTATTGGCCAAACATAGATGGGACTCAAATCTTCCTCGATCAACATGCCACACTCCATAAAACTCTTCTTAGATCATCCACAACATGCACCAAGTATCCGGTCAGCCAAGACTAGAAAGAACAACAACACTAAAGGAGAAATCTTCAACCATGAGCTCAATTCTCAATGCGGACCACCAAAACAATAGGTACATGATCTAGAGACCACCAAAAGCACAATGAAATCAATAAGAACAACTGCATCACCTCAAATAATCAAAAGCACTTGCATCTTCATCCCAGAACTTAAGAACACCAACTATCATGACTTTTACACTAGAAAGATTGCTTCTTGACCTCTAAGCCACGAACCACTTGAGTTGAGGATATGCACCAACATCCAAAACATACCTCTAGATCTGTAGCCCATAATATCCCAATGCAGAGCAATCCGGACCAAATTCTTGCCATTTTGTCGCCTCTAAACAACTATAAAACCTAGTTCTACTCAGATGGCCATAACTTCACAAATACTTCATGCAGACCTCTCAAATCTTAATTGGAGCAACTTCAGGGAATCCTCTAAAAACCCTTTAATCTGCAGACTCTGATCATCATCTCAGTATGAATGAAGATCAATCTACTTCACTGAACTGCATTGTCTTCACTGTCTCTAATAGAGAGATATGTAACTCACTTGTTTCTTCTGGAGAGGCCAATTTTCTTAATATCCTCAACATACAAGTCTTCTGAACAAGTGAAAGAATAAGATATAGTTGACACTAATGACAACAAGGATATTTTGACATCAATGACAACACCAATTAGGCACATATTTGCAACAATCTCCCCCTTTGTCATTGATGGCAACATATGATGTGAAAAACTATTTCAACCATCAAGACAAGAACTTCTCCTCCTTTCTCTTATCACACCTGCAACCAATTTCTTCACTACTCCCCCTTTCACCAACAACTACTCACTTTCATCCGAGTTTTTCACATGACTTCTCTTTCCCTTTGACATCAATGGCAAAGGGCACATATTTGCAATCATCTCTCACCCTTTTATATCTTAGATAAGACCAAACTAAACTCAAAACGTACTAACTACTCCCCCTAAGTAGTATCCCCTTAACGCCAATCTAGATCATAAGATATGACTGTGAGTTCCACTGGACTGATGCACACTAGTGCACATTAGTTCTGAATAAGAGGGGTAATCACCCCTAGCTTCTCTCTGAGATACTCAAAAGTGTCCTTAGGTAGAGGCTTAGTGAAGAAATCCACAATCTAATCCTTTGAAGGAACAAACTCCAATCTAACTTCATTCTCATTTACCTTCTCTCAAGTGAAACTTGATGGATATGTGCTTTGTCATTGAATGAAACACTAGATTCTTTGAAATGTTTATTGCACTTGAATTATCACAGAAGATTGTAATAGGCTCTTCAAACACAATTTTTATATCCTTCAACATTTGCTTCATCCAAAAAACTTGAGTACAATTGTTTGCTACTGCTATATACTCTACGTCTATAGTAGATAGAGATATTGCCTCCTACTTTTTGCTGAAATAGGAAACCAATCTCTTCCCCAAGAAAAATGCACCAGCACTAGTACTTTTCCTGTCATCCACATCTCCTACCCAATCAACATCTATATATGCATAAAGAGTGAAATCATCATCCTTAGGATACCTTAAGCTATAATCATATGTTCCCTTTAGATATCTAAAAATTCTTTTGAATACTACAACATGAGATTCTCTAAGATTAGTTTGAAATCTAGCAACAAGGCCAATTGCATTCATAATATCAGGTCTGGTATGCGTCAGATAAAGCAGTCATCCAATCATTGATCTATACCTTTTCTGATCTACCTTAGGGGAATCATCATCTTTACTCAATTTGCATCCGGTTATCATAGGAGTGCTCATTGGTTTTGAATCCTCCATTCCACACTTTTTCAACAACTCTTTTACATACTTGGACTAAGATATGAAGATGCTCTTGTCTAACTGAATGATTTCCAAACCAAAGAAGAAATTCATTTCACCAAGCATGGACATCTTAAATTTACTTTGCATTTGATAAAAAAATTTATTAGACATGCTCTCATTTCCACCAAAGATGATATCATCAACAAATATCTCAACAATCAAGATGTACTCATGATCAATCTTGAAATAAAGATTATTGTCAGTTGTGCCTTTGCTAAAACCTAATTTTAGCAGATACTTATCTAATCTTGCATACTAGGCTCTTGGGGCTTGTTTAAGTCCATACAATGCTTTCTTCAACCTGCAAATCATAACTCCTTGATTAGACAACTGGAATCATTCAAGTTGCTAAATGTAGACTTCTTCCAAATCTCCATTTAGGAATGTTGACTTGACATCCATATGGTAAACTTTGAAATCTTTGTAAGCAACAAAGGCAAGAAATAATCTGACTACTTCAATTCTGACCACCAGAGCAAAAATTTCCTCAAAATCAATTCTCCTTACCTAAGAATATCCTTTGCACACCAATCTTGCTTTGTTTCTCACAACTTCACCATTTTCATTCAATTTATTCTGGAAGACCCATTTAGTTCCAATTACATTTTTTTTTCAAGTCTAGGAACAAGATCCCAAGTATGATTCTTTTCAATTTGCATTAATTCTTCTTCCATTGCTTTTACCCAACTTTCATCATTACAAGCTTCATTCATTGATTTTGGTTCAATCCTTGAAATCAAACAATACTCCTCTTTTTCTCCAACAATTTTTCTTCTAGTTTGAATACCTTTATTTTTATTTCTTATTATCTGATCTTCCGAATGATTGAACCTTACATACCTGGGAGTTTTAGGATTTTCTTGAGGAATTTTATTTTGATCATCTAATTCATATCCACAAAACTTGGAAGGTCTCTCCTTGCTTTCATCAACCTTGACATTAGCACTTTCAATATTCTTTTTCAATCTCTTGTTAAAGCACTGGTATGCCTTGCTTTGGTTAGAATAACCCAGAAATATTACTTCATCACAACTTGCATCAAACTTGGCTAGATCTTCATCTCTTTTGATATAGCATTTACTACCCAAAAATCTAAAATATTTCACAGTAGGAGCATTACCAAACCACAGTTCATAAGGAGTTTTACCAGTATTGCCTTTGATCTACACCCGGTTAAGAGTGTAGATAGGAGTACTCACAGCCTCTCTCCAATAGACATGTGAAACATTTTCTTCCATCATCATGGTTCTAGCAGCCTCTTGAATAGTTTGGTTCTTCCTTTCCACAGCTCCATTCTACTGAGGAGTCCTATGAGTAGATAACTGTCTTTTTATTCCATGCTTTTCACAAAATGCATTAAACTCATCGGAGGTAAAATCTCCACCTTTATCAGATCTCAGACACTTTCTCTTCACACCAATCTCATTCTCCACCCTAGCCTTGAACACCTTGAATCTGTCAAGAGCCTCTGATTTATCTCTCAAGAAAGTGACCCACATCATCTGGGAGTAATCATCAATTAGTAACATAAAGTATCTGTCTCCTTGCAAACTCCTAATGCTAGCAAGACCACACAAATCAGTGTGCACAAGTTCCAACAATCCACTTGAAAATTGTTCTTTACTTTTGAAAGTAGTTTTGCTTTGTTTTCCTAACTAACATTCCTTACACATGCTATTAGCAGGTTTTACATGATTGGGAAGATCTCTCATAGCCAGAGTAGTACTTATCTTGACAATAATGTCAAAGTTTACATGACACATTCTCCTATGCCATAACCAACTCTGATCAATCTAAGAATTTAAACAACTTTTACCAGTACCACTTAAATGAAAGATATTACCCCTAATCTGTGTACCAGATGCAATCTTAGTTTTGGAGCTTTCAAAAATTCTACATTTTCCATCCTTGAATCAGAGATCATACCCTTTGTCAACCAACTATCCAACACTGAGAAGATTATACTTTAAGCCTTCTACATACAAAACATCATTAGTGTTATTATTATCATCAAGAGAGATGGATCCTCTACCATGGATTCTACCAGCTGCATTGTCCCCAAACTTCACAATTCCACCTTCATAACTTTCCATACTTACAAACAAGTACTCTTATCACATGTCATATGATGAGAACATCCACTATCAATCACCCATTCATCCTTGTCTTCAACCTGAGTACCTAAGGCACTTTCCACATTCAAATAGCTAGTAGATTTATTAGGCACTAGATTTTTTTCTTTGATAGCAATGAACACCCATTCATTTCCAGATGTACTTCCTTTATCAAATTCATCATCTACAACTCCTTTATCAATAACTTCTTGGACATAGTAGCATTTGTTATGAAACCTAGGTCTATTAGGGTTTGGTTTCGAAACCCTCTCCAGACATCTTGAAGCAAAATGACCAATTTTATTGTAAGAAAAACATTTGAAAGGCAACTTTCCTTCATACTTACAAGATCCTCTTAGTAATCTTTTGGCAAAAAGGGCTTCAAGTTCTTCAAGCTCTATTTCATTTTCTTCAAGTTCCTTCCTTGCCTTCTCATAACTAGTTAGTCTTCTTGAAGAGCTTTCACCTGGATCAAATCTTTGCTTCTAGGAAATACTGGCCTTAAACACATATTCTAATTTAGGAAGGGAATCACCAAACTCATTTCAAATGCTGAAATCTTGCCAACCAACTGATCCCTTGTAACAGTTGTCATAGTCCTGATCTCCTCAATAGTAGCAACTCTATGCTTTTATGAAGAAGGTAAGGATCTAAGTACCTTGCCAACAATATCTGATTCTTCCAATTTTCCACTAGCACACCTGATACTACACACAAGTTCATTCACCTTCTACATGTAGGAAGTGATGTTCTCATCTTCGCACATCCTCAAACTTTTGAATCTACCCTTCAAGCTCTGCAACTTAGCACATTTGACATATGCATCACCTTCATATAGAGTTTCCAACTTCTTCTACATTTCATGAGCAGTTTTCAATTCCCAGACATTTGTCATTTCTATATCAGTTAGGGCACTCAATAATGCTTCTTTAGCCTAAATGTTGTTTCCAACATCTTTGATTTCATCTAGAGTTCAAGGACCTTCCTCCAGAGGCTTATACTTATCCTTAGTTATCAACCAATAAGGATCACCCATACATTGCAAATGACACTCCATCTAATTCTTCCAAAGAGAGTAGTTTGTTCTATCAAATCTCAGACTGTCCTTCTTGTATGTCAACATCTTTGATCTCCTCAAGGGGTTAAGCTTCTTTTAAAGGAACTGGCTCTGATACCAATTGTTGAAATTAGGGCAGACAACTAAGAGGGGGGTAAATTAGTTGTCACAAAGCTTTTATCTTTTTCTACTATTAGTCTTCTTTACCACTTATTAACAAATTAATGATATAGCCATGAAAGTGTGAATCAACAACACATGGGAAGAAACATAACCAACACACATAATACTAGGATTTTTACGTGGAAACCTGGTTAAGGCAAAAACCACGGTGGGGGTTAACACACAAGATTTATTCTCTGTTATAAGAATAGAAAAATGGGAAGGCACTTTCCTTCAGGTACACTGCCCAGAGTTCACTACTCAAAGGAGGCTCACTACCTACAAGAACATTCACAATGTTAACACTAAAAGGTTGAATTCTTTATGCAAGATTTAGTTCCATTGAAGCACACAACACCTCTACTCTTCCCCCTACTCACTTCCTCGCTACATCCACATCTTTGCTAACAAAAACACATTCCATGACTTCACAACACTTATTTATACATGACGTTGACTTTGGAATGAAAATCAAAGTTAGCCTTACAATCATCTATCTAGAACATTCTCCAAGATAGGCATTACAAGAAATTACAATCACGAGACTTAAAATATTAAATGCGAATCTTTATACTGTTAGCCAAACATAGCCAGGACTCAAATCTTCCTCAATCAACACACCATGCTCCATAGAACTCTTCTTAGATCGTCTGCAACATGCACCAAGCGTTCAGTTAGCTAAGACTGGAAATAACAACAACACTCAAGGAGAAATCTTCAACCACGAGCTCAATTCTTAATGTGAACCACCAACATAATAGGCACATGATCTAGAGACCACCAAAAGCACAATGAAATCAATAAGAAAAACTGCATCAACTCAAATCACCAAAAACACTTGCATCTTCATCTGAGAACTTAAAAACACCAACTATCATGATTGTTATACTAGAAAGATTGCTTGTTGACCTCCAAACCATGAACCACTTGAGTTGAGGATATGCACCAATATCCCAAACATACCTCTAGATCCTAAGACCATAATATCCCAATGCAGAGCAATCCAAACAAAATTCCTACCACTTTGTCACCTTTGAACAACTACAAAACCTGGTTCTACTCAAATGTCCATAACTTCACAAGTACTTCATGTGGACCTCTCAAATTTTAACTAGAGCAACTTCAGGCAATCCTCTACAAACCCTTTAATCTGCAGACTCTGATCATCATCTCACTAGGAATGTGGAGCAATCTACTTCACTAAACTACACTGTCTTCACTGTCTCTAATAGAGAGATATGTAACTCACTTGTTTCTTCTGGAGATGCTAATTTTCTCAATATCGTCAACATACAAGTCTTCTAAACAAGTGAAAGAATAAGATACAATTGACACTAATAACAACAAGGATATGTTAACATCAACAACAACACTAATTAGGCACATATTTACAACAAGATTTACATGGAAAACCCAAGAAGAGGAAAACCACGGTGAGAATTAGCTCACAATATAAAGTAATAGCAATACCAATTTATACAATAGGGCTCACTGCCAGCAGGCTCACTACTAGAGGGCCCACTGCCCAAGAGAAAAAAAGGCTCATTGGGCCAAAATAGAAAAGAAGATAGAGAAGATTGTTAAAAGGAGAAAACTATCTCAATGCAACAGCTAAGTCTACCACAACACCATCATCACCTACATAGTCTCAATGAGGAATTGTAGACACCTTCTACTCACTGCATCCAGTAATCTAACACATGAAAGCTGACACTGCATTGCACAAATTCACACTCTATAACTTTGTAATTCACATCTCATACACCACACACTTCTCAATCATTATCCTTCAACAACTTAACACTTATTTATACTATCCTCAACCTTGAAAACATTCTCCAAGGTCATCCAAATGCCTTAATCATTTCAACTTCAAATTAGTCGGCACCAAGACATTCGTATAGTGTAAAGGAATGAAGACGGACCACAACACACTTTAGCTTGGACCTAAATCCACTCATACACGTTGTTCCACATGCTTCCACAATCATCAAAACAACTATGTAATTAGTGTAAGCACCCAAGGTCGGCCAAACTTGTGTTAACACAGTAAATGTTTAGGTACACTCTTCGTCAAAGCTAAATACTACTTGTAGACCATACACCAAGCTTGAGCACCATATAGAATATTCCATAGTCATCCTAAGACATCCAAAAATCTAACAAATTTCTCTGCAATAACTTTCACCTATCGAACAAACTTACCCTATTTACCCAACATACTCAAGCATATTTGTTATGTACCGTAACTCAAGAAATCAACTTGTAGAGCATGAAACAACTAACAACTTCAACTGAAGGTATATATGAACCTTATAAACACACTTCTAAAAATGTAAAACCATAAACCACTATGCGGTGAAATGCAGAGCAAAAACCTTTGTCCTAGACACTTCAGCAAAACACAGTTCACACACTAGTGTACACACCTTCCTCTGCACAATGATCTACTATGGAAAATTCTAAATGAAGCACCTCTAAACACCTCTGAAAAACATATCCAAATTGTATGAGTAGATCTTCAACATAGTAGAAATGCGGAGCAAAATAAGAACACCACTCAAAACATCTTTACAACACACTATTTCCTTTATCATTCAAATTTTCTCAAAAGCACTTGGAAGCCAAGAAATAGAACCATATCAGCAACATGTTCACCACTTCCCCATTATTAGAGACAACATTAGCCCAATACCAACTACTCACACTCTTTCTCAACTCTTGTTCAAATAGTTGACACAATGACAACACGAAATTGTTTACATTAATGAAAACACTAACTACACATACTTTCTACTCACTGCATCCAGTAATCTAACACATGAGAGCTCACACTGCATTGTATAAATTCACACTCTATAACTCTATAATTCACATCTCATACACCACACTCTTCTCACTCACTACCCTTCAATATCTTAACACTTATTTAAACTATCCTCAACCTTGGAAACATTCTCTAAGGTCAGCCAAACACCTTAACCATATAAAATTTAAATTAGGTTAGCACCAAAACATTCCCATGGTGGAAAAGAATGAAGTTAGACCACAACACACCTTAGCTTGGACCTAAATCCACTCTTACATACCACTCCATACTTCCACAACCATTGAAACAACTCTGTAATTACTGTAAATACCCAAGGTTGGCCAAACCTGTCTTAACACAATAAACTTTTAAGTACACACTTCCTCAAAGCCAAATACTACTTGAAGACCATACACCAAGCTTGAACACCATCTAGAATATTTCATAATCATCCAAAAACATCCTAAAAGCCAACAAATTCTTCTACAACAATTTTCACCTATCGAACAAACTTACCATGTTTACCCAACATACTCTAACATCTCTATTATGGTACTGTAACTCAATAAATTAACTTGTTGAGCACCAAACCACAAACAAATTCAACTAAATGTATATATGAACCTTACAAACACACTTCTAGAACTGAAAAACTTGAAACCACTCTATGGAGAAATGTGGAACAAAACTCTTTCTCTCAGACACTTCAGCAAAACACAGTTCACACACTGGTGAACAAGCCTTCCTCTATACAATGATCCACTATGCCAAATTCTAAATAAAGAACCTCTAAACACCACCAACCAACATATCCAACCTGCATGAGAAGAACGTCAACATAGTAAAAATGCAGAGCAAAATTAGAACACCACTCAAAAAATCTTTAGGACACACTATTTCCTTTATCATTCAATTTTTTTCAAAAGCACTTGGAAGCCAATCAATAGAACCATATCATCAACATATTCAGAACTTCCTCATTATCAGAGACAACATTAACTCAATACCAACTACTCACACTCTTTCTCAACTCTTGCTCAAATAGTTGACACCAATGACAACATAGACTTGTTGACATCAATGACAACACTAACTGCACATACTTGCAAAAGTTTCTTTTACTTGTTTCCTTGTTTCTGACTTGGGATGCTATGAACCACCATGTTTGTTGTTTGGGATAATATTGGAAGGTGTAATAAGTTGTTTTTGGTCCTCTCTACCTTTTGGATAGGACCGCATTCACTGCATTTGTGTTTTGTGGCTAACTTGTTGAGATCATTGTTTGTCTCCTATTCTGGCACACCTAATTGGTGTTTTGTGATATTGTGGAGGATATAAATGGAACAAATAATTAGTTACAAAGTGTAAGAGTGTGAGATGTGTGTGGAATAATGTAGTAAGGAATGTGAGCCATGAAAGATATAGATCAGATGCACCTCAATGCCTCAGTCAACAGAGTGTATTATTGTCATATGTTGTAAATTCAAAGTTTCATGTATCCCACTTTGAGATAGCGAGTCTCATTAGGTCCTTGTATCTTTCCCTAAGGTTGTGCACCTTAGCCTAAAAGTCCTTTGTATCTTTCACTAAGGTTGTGCACCTTAGCTTGCAAGTCCTTCAGGGAGTAGTTTGCTTCCTGAGGTAGTGAGCCTTAAAACAAATTGTAAGCTTGTTCATATATATAGTGAGATTTCACACCGTGGTTTTTCCCTACTTGGGTTTTCCATGTATATTTGGTGTTATCTTGTGCATGTGTGTTCATTGCTTTATCTTTCATTATTTCTCATATGTTTAAGGATTGTTGATCTTGTTAGAAGACTAAATTTGCATTGCGCTGAAGGTTGAAGTTTTTGAAGATACTAATTCACCCCCGCCTCTCAGTATCCTTATATGCTAAACAATTGGTATCAGAGCTAGGTTACTAAAAATGAGTTTAACTACTTGAGGAAGGTTCAGGATGACACATGATAGATCTTACAAGGCACCTAAGTTTGATGGAACAAATTACACCTTTTGGAAGCTAAGGATGGAAGGTTATCTATCCTCTCTAGGGTTTGGTGTTTGGCAATCTGTCAAGGAGGTTACACTTCTCATGCTACTACTCCTATAGATCCAATTGAGATTAGGTTGTATGAAAACAATGCCAAGGCCAAAAATGCTATCATGACTAGGTTAGCTGATTCAAACCTTCTTAAGATAATAACTTGTAGTTTTACTATGGTTGTCTAGGAAAAACATAGAAACATTTATGAAGGAGATAATAAAGTAAAGCAAGCCAAGATGCAAATCTTCAAGAGAAAATTTGAGACCCTGAGGATAGGAAAGGATGAAGACATTGCTAGTTATATGCTTTGGGTGGATGAAATAGTTAATGGCATCAAAGGTCTTGGTGGAGAAGTGAAAAAAGAGGAGATTGTGAAGAAGGTTCTAAGATCTCTCCCTAAATCTTACAGTCATAAGGTATCTTCTATTGAGGACTCTAAGTATATGGATAACTATTCAGTAGATCAATTATTTGGTGCTCTCATAGCCTTTGAAATGAGAGAGTTTGACAAAGATTCTCCAAAGAAGGAAGCAACATTCAAAGTCAGTAAGAAGATAGAAAATGAAACAACTAATCAAGATGGTGACCATGATGAGGTAGAGGTGAACTTTGTGAGAAGATTGAAGAAGGGTACTGCCAAATACAGAGGTAAGTTACCTTTCAAGTGATTCAATTGTGGGAGAATTGGTCATTTTGCCTCTACATGTCCTTTTAAAGGATCAGAGGATAGCAACAAAAGAGAGAAATTCAAAATAACTCTTTATTCCATGGAGAACAACTATTCTTTAGAAGATGAGGATCACATGATGATTCAAATGATGAAACACTTTTGATAGCTTTGAAAGTTGGTGACAAAAAGAGTGATATTGGAAAATGTAAGAAGTTTGGTACCTTGTAGGCTAACAAAATAATGAAAAGTATATGGTTGTGTGGACTTCTTTTCATGAAAGATAAGAAGAAAATTCTTGGGTTATTAACAATTGTTGCTCTAACCACATGATTGGTGACAAGGGGAAGTTCATTAGCCTTAAGAAGTGGTATGGTGGAGCTACTAGCTTTGGTGGTGATGAGTCAACACAAATTTATGGAAAGGGTGCTATAACCATTGATGGAAAGAACAAGACTAAGGATATTCTCTATGTCAAAGGAATGAAGCACAATCTCTTTAGTGTTAGTTAGATGTCCAGTAAAGGATACAATCTTACATTTAATGCCAAAGGTTGTGAGATCAGGAAGGTAGGATCCAGAAGATTAGTTGTAGAAGGTACTAGGACATATGGAAATGTCTATCATCTAAAGGAGGCAAATGGAAGAACCTGTTTATTGGGTCAATCTACTAAGTGTTTTCTATGGCACAAGTGGATAAGACACATAAAATTTAACAATATGGTGAAGATCAACTCTACACTTGTGGTGAGAGATATGCGTAAGATAAACAAGCCTACAAATGCATTATGTAAGGAGTATCAAATGGTAAAGAAAACAAGAACAAATTTCAAAAGAAAGGAGTTCTCTTCTATAGTGTCCTTCTAGTTGATTCACACCAACCTATCTAGACCTACAAGGACAAAGAGTCAACAAGGTGAAAGGTACTTCATGTTTCTTATTATTGATTACTATCAAATGACTTGGGTTACATTTTTAAGAGAAAAATCAAAAGCCTTTGATATGTTTAAGATTTTAAAAGAAAAAGTTGAGAATGAAATGAATGCTAAGATCAAATGCTTAAGATCTGATTAAGGAGGTGAATTTACTTCAAATGAATTTGAGAAGGTTTATGAAGATCATGGTATTAGGAGACAATTGTCTGCTCCGAGGACCCCTCAGCAGAATGAGATAGTGGAGAGGAAGAATAGGACTGTGCAAGAGATGGCTAGGGAAATTTTGAGAGATGTAGATCTTCCTGATATGTATTGAGTGGAAGTAGTTCACACTATTGTCTACCTGCTTAGCAGAGTACAATTGAGGGTCAATAGCACTAAGACCCCTTATGATCTACGGTATGAAAGAACTCCCACTATCATATACTTCATGATCTTTGACAGCAAATGCTACATCATGAGAGATGAAGAAGACCTTGGAAAGTTTGATTCAAGGTGTGATAAATGGATCTTTATTGGTTACTCAACTAGAAGCAAGGCCTATAGATGCTACAACAAGAGATTTGGAAAGATGGTTGAAAGCACAAATGTTAAGGTAGATGAAGATTTGCATTAGATCTCACAAGAACTAGAGGTTTTCAGATCTGATATACCTCCCTACATCAAAGAAGGAGAAGAAGAAGAGGAGAAAGAAGAGAAGGAACAAGAATGAGAAAAGACCCCTAAGACTCTAGAAAAGTATGTTTAGAGGAACCATTCAATAGATCAGATCATCGAGGATAGGAATGAAGGTGTGCAGACCAGGTGAAGGCTTGTAAAAGTAAGTGAGCAAGTGAATTTGTGCTTAATGTCAAAGGTGGAGCCCAAAACCTTCTCTAATGCTAGAAAAGATGAAGAATGGTTGAATGTAATGGAAGAAGAATTGAATCAGATAGAAAAGAATTAGACATGGGAATTGGTTCCCAGACTAGCTAATAAGAATGTTATAGGAACAAAGTGGGTGTTCCAAAACAAGTTGAATGAGGATGGTAAAGTTGTGAGGACAAAGCAAGATTGGTGTGTAAGGGTTATTCACAAGTTGAAGGTATTGATTTTGAGGAGACCTTTTCTCTGGCAGCCAGAATGGAGGCAATCAGGATGTTTCTTACCTTTGATGCTCACAAGAATTTCAAGGTCTATCAGATGGATGTCAAGTCAGCCTTCTTGAATGGTGATTTAGAGGAAGACATCTACATTGAGAAACCTGATGGTTTCCAACTATCAGAAGATCTAGACATGGTGTGCAAACTCAAGAAAGATTTGTATGGACTCAAGCATGCTCTTAGAGAGCTTGGTATGCTTGGTTGGATAGGTACTTACTTTAGCAAGGTTTCAAGAAAGGTACTGTAGATAGTAATGTTTACATTATGGTATAGGAAGACAAGATTTTGATAGTTGTTGTATATGGTGATGACATTGTCTTTGGTGGAGATGATAATATGTGTAAGAGGTTTGTTAAAGAGATGTAGAAAGAGTTTAAGATGTCTATGATTGGTGAGTTGTCTTTCTTCCTTGGGCTCAAAATTGTTACACTAGATGATGGTATCTTTATTTCTTAGGCTAAGTATGTCAAAGAGATGTTGAAGAAATTTGGAATGGAGGATTCCAAACTAGTAAGTACTCATATGGGTAATGGTTGTCACTTGAGAAAGCCTGATGAGTAAGGAGTAAGGTTGAAACTCTGATGAACTCCAGCAAGAGTAAAACTGAAACTATGAACTTTGATAAACTGTAGAAAAAATGTTTGTCACTTAGTCTGATTAAACTTTTGGTCTTAGACTCATCAATGACAACACTTGAACACTTTCCTTTGGCACCAATGACAATAATTCAACAATCTTCCCCTTTTTCGTTGATGGAAACCAATGGATAATCTATCTTTTATTTCTTCCCTAACTCTTCTGCATGTGATCCCCTGTCCAATCTCTTTTGCACAACATTAAACAACATATTATTCCTCGGCAGTGGAAAATGTGACTAAATCTTTGAGAGGAACCTCTTGCAACAATATAACGAAAAAACACAAAATAATAGAAATAGCATAACACAAAAAGAATTTATTGATTGCATGCGACTTCGAGGAGCAAGCTCAATACAATAAACTCGTGGATGCCTTCATTGGCCTCAACATGTACTTACATACTAAGTCTAAACCAAACAACTATTACTCCCCATGAATGTGGGATAATACAATATACTCACGGGATGACTTACAAAGCATATGCATCCAACAACAATATACTAATAAAGTAAAGAGATGGGTTAAACATAGGTTCTTAACATCCCCTCCCTCTTAGAAAACTTTTGTCCTCAATAATTAACATGTGGAAATTGTTGCTGAATCTGAAGGAGTGGTTCCCATGTAGCATCCTGTGGTTGCATTCCATGCCACCAAATTAATACCTTTGTGATGGATTGAGACCAAAGCTAATGAGTACTCCTGTTGAGGATTGCCTTCAGCAACAAAATGATGGATCCTTCATTATCCAGTGGATCCTTCATTATCTAGTGCCGGTAAAATAGTTTGTGCTCTAATGTTGGTGACAAGAACTTTCTTTAGACAAGAGACATGAAATACTGGATGAACGCAGGAAGGAGGAAGCTCCAATTTATAAGCAAATGACCCAATCTTTTGAAGAACCTTATATGGCCCATAGAACTTTGGAGCCATCTTTTGACACCCTTTGAGTTTTAGGAAGGATTTTTTATATGGCTGTAGATGAAGAAAAAACATATCACCTACTTGAAAAGTGCACTCAGAACGGTGTTGATTGGCTTGTTGTTTCATTCAATTTCTTGCCATATGAAGATTGTCCTACAAAATACAAAGAATCTAATCTTAGGTTCAGAGAACCGTGTCAACTACCTAAATTGGTGAATTGCTAGGGGTGTATGGAAGGAGCACTGGTAGTGCCTAACCGTAGACTGCTTCATATGGAGTTATTTTAGATGCAGTGTGGTAGGAGGTATTGTACCACCATTCAGTGAGAGGGAGCCACTTTGCCCACTGATGTTGTTGTTCTAAGGTGAAACAATGAAGATAAGTTTCTAAACATTTGTTGATAACTTTAGACTGACCATCTACTTGTCGGTGATACCTGGAACTCATCTTTAGTTTGGTGCTAGTGTGGTGAAATAGTTATGTCCAAAAATGACTGGTGATAGTGGCATCATGATCTGAGACAATGAAAGAAGGGATTCCATGAAGACAGAAGATCTGGTGCATGAAAATCTATGCAATGGAGGAGGGAGTATAGGAATCACTGAGGGCACAAAAATGACTATATTTGGAGATGTGATCAACCACAACCAAGATCACTATCTTCCCTCTAGATTTAGGGAGCCCTTCAATGAAATCCATAGAAATATTTGTCCAAATCCATGTAGGGATGGGCAAGCGTTCCATTAATCTAGGAAGGAGTGTCGTTTCACCCTTGTGGAACTGGCAGGGATAACATTTAGCCACCATCTGTTGAATTGCCCTTTTCATTCCCTTCCAAAAGAAGTTACACCATGCCTGTTCATAAGTTTTGAGGAACCCAGAGTGCCATGCCGATGGAGATACGAGTTCATAGAAGATAGCCCGTTGAAGATTTGGATTCTAGGGAAGCACTAGACGACCCTTATATCTTAGAGAAGTACCATCCCAAGAGTAATATGGTATAGCAGAAGGGTTATTGGCCAACTGTTGGATGATTTGAGATAATGAAGAGTCAATGACGTAGCCCTACTAGATAGATTCCAACCAATTTGGAACAAGCATAGAAATAGATGAAAGAGAAGCTTGGTCATCCAATGTATGAGAAAGAGCATTCACCACAATATTGTCCTTACCCTTCTTGTAAGTGATCTCATAGTCATTACCCATGAGTTTGCTAACTCATTTTTGTTGTGCTGGGGAGGAGACCCATTGTTCCCAAAAAAACTTCAAACTCTGGTGATCAGTCTTGATGCATAAATGATTCCCTAATAGGTATGGCCACCACTTGTGTACTGCATGCAAAATAGCCATCCTTTCCTTCTCATATGTAGAGAGTACTAAATTCTTACTTGAAAGGGCTTTGCTGCTGAACGCAATGGGATGTTCATCTTGAAGGAGAACAACACCAAGTGCATTGCCGCAAGCATCACTCTCAATAGTGAAGGTCTTGGAAAAATTTAGCATAGCTAGAATAGGTGTAGTACACATAGCTTCTTTTAGTTTTTCAAATGCACATGTAAAAGCATACTTTTTCAACAGAGTTGTTAACAAAGCTACAATCTTCTCCTAATCCATGACAAACTTGTGGTAGTAGCTAGTTAGTCCCAAAAAACCATGGAGGCTCTTGAGTGTCTAAGGATGCATCTAATTTTTCTTGCCATCTATTTTGGCAGGATCCACTCAAACCCCTTAGGCTGAAATAATATGCCTAAGATACTTCACTTCCTCCTACCCAAAAACAAATTTAGATTATTTTGGACAGAGATGATGATCAAAGAGAAGTTGCAGTACAAGATCTAGATGCTAGAGATGCTCAGCCCATGTTTTACTATAGATGAGGATATCATCAAAGAAGACCATAATGAATTTCTCCAAGTAGGGATGAAATATTTTGTTTGATCAATGCCTGGAATGTGGAAGGAGCATTAGTGACGTAAAAGGGCATGACCAAAAATTCATAGTGGCCAGCATGCATGTGGAAAGTCATTTTATGGATATCATCCTCATGAACCTAAATTTGGTGATACCTAGAATGAAGATCCAACTTGGAGAAAAAATGAGCACCATGAAGCTCATCAAGAAGCTCATCAACAACAGGAATCAAAAACTTATCTTTGATTGTGATGTGATTAAGTGCTCAAAAGTCAATGCAAAGGCACCATGACCCATCTTTTTTCTAAATAAGAAAAACTAGAGAAGAAAAGGAACTGGTATTAGGGCGAATAATACCTTGCTTCAGTAAGTCCTGAACGAGCATCTCAATCTCTATCTTTTGGTGAAATTGGTAGCGGTAGGGCCTGATGTTGGGAGGAATGCTTCCAAGAAGGAGCTGAATACGATGGTCCTCTAGTTGTGAAGGGAGCAATCCCGCTGGTTCAACAAAGACACAGGTATATCTATCAAAAATTTGTTGTAGATCTGAAGGACTAGTGGAGACTGCTGATGGTTGCATCTGAATGGAATGGGGCTAAGTGATGACACCATGTGAATTCTTCTTAAGGAGATTTTTCATGCGATGTGAACTGATGATGTTGAGAGACCCTAGTTGTAAGCCTTTCAATGTGTGTTTTTGCCCATTGTCATAAAACTACATCCAAAGTTTAGCAAAATCCCATAAGATGGATCCAAGTGTACGTAACCATTGAGCACTCAAAACCACATCACATCCACCTAAGGGCAAGGCAAACATGTCAAAGTGCAATTTTTAATATCCAATAGAGATACACACATTATGACACTTCCCTTTGCAAGATAATGTGCCCCCATTAGCAATCATGACTTCAAAGCTGGAGCAAGGACGGACAAAACAATCATCCTGTTTGGCGATTCAAGGGTCAATGAAGTTATGAGTGCTACCAGAATCAATGAGTATTGTCAGAGGGAGCTTCTTGAAGTAACCCTTGACCCACATGGTTTGTGGGGTGGTGACTCCTACTAAAGCATGGAGAGAGATCTCTGGGTGGTCTTCCTAAGGAGGGTCAACATGTGGCTGCTGAATGTTGACCTAATCATCTACTGTATCCTGAGCATCTTCATAAACTTTAGTTGTAGGTCAAGAATCCACATCTAAGAGATAGAGCTTTTACTCGACACATCTATGTCCCTGACTGAATTTCTCATCAAAATTATAACAAATCCCTTTTTCTCTATGTGCCCTCATCTCCGCTTCAGACAAATGCTTGATAGGAGTTCTTCTAGGAGCTGGTGTTGTTGGAGGTCTTTGGGAAACCATATTTCTAAATGGAACTAAAGTGGATCTGGAGTGCTGTTGAGCTGTCATCTTGTCCTGTGCCAACTTAGCCAACCCTAGGGCTTCCATCATTGTACTAGGATGGAACATTTTAACCTCAGATTGGATTGCATCCTTTAGACCATTGACAAAACAACTCCTAAAAAATTTATCAGATAATCCCTCTATGTGATTGGCTAGTTTCTCAAATTTAGTCTGATATTCTCTCACAGTGCCAGTTTGGCAAAGTTTAGTGAGTGCTCCTGTGAAGTCATCAAAAGCACTAGGGCCAAATTGTTGCAAAATGAGTTTGCAAAAATCTGTCCATTTTGGCTCTTCATGAGCCTTGATGTACCAACGAAAGCATTGAAGGGCTTCATGTTCAAAATGAAAGGATGCAAGTGAGACTTTGTTGACATCAAAAGTATTATACAGACTAAAATATTGTTCAGCCCAGTATATCCATCAAGTCAGATCATCACCATTGAAGCGAGGAAAATCAAGCTTCAGCCCATGAAAATTGCTGGAAGAAGAAAACCCAATGTCTGCAGAAGACTCTGGCTACTGTTTATTGTTCATGGCTCAATGCTAAAGATTGGGGCCAAGAATTGTTTCATCCAGATCTTGGAGTTTGGTCTTGAGGGATTCAAGTTCATCCTCCATGTTTTTGGATCTTGTGCGGGTGACGGCCATAACCAAGAGGTTTTTTTCTATGGGAATGGGTAGAAAAATAAAAATAAAAACTTTTTTAGTAAAGGAAAATTTTGATTTGGGAAAAACTCAGATGGGTAATTGGCGTTTGACTAGGGTTTGGACACTTTCTAAGGGACAGGGAAGTAGAAAATGGGGATTTTAGAAGTGGGGTGAAAGAATGGGAAAATTTGTCCAAGAGGGACAAAGGAACAAAAATAAGAAATGAATACTATGGTAAAATTTGAAGGCGCTTGGGTGAGAATCGTAGAAGGTATGGAAAACCCTAAAAATAGACAAATGTGGGATTTCTAGCTTCGATAAATGGAATTTGGGTTATGGTCCTCAAGGAAGGAAATATGTAGAATGGAATTTTAGGGGTTCTAGTGAATTTTCAGATGAAATAGAGCGAAAGCAAGGAAGATATGGCAAAAAAATAGAATTTTTTTTTTTCTGGAAATGATCAACAATAGGATCTACAATAGCGCTAGATAGATTCAATTGGTGATTTTTTAGCTATAATAGATATGGACACCAGGTAAGTTCAACTCCCTAAAGGTTCAGGGGATTCACTCAGATACCAATGTTGTCTAATGGCTTGTGTATTGGGGCAGTACCCCTCACTCCATGGCTCAGTTAAAATTGATAACTACTTTGCCACAAACGACAACTCTTGGTTTACCTCACGGATGGGAACTAGTCAATCAAGTAGGGGCCATTGCCCTTTTCGCTGGTAAGTCCTCTCAATGGGCCAGCTACTTTGGGGTTCCTATGGTACTCCTCACAATGAGTTTTAGGTCTATGCCTATGCACTTCCCACAATTAAGTGGATAGGGATTATTCCCTGATCTAAACCTGCAATTAAAATAAACAATATAGATGCAAAGAAAAAGAATTACTACAATAATCACAGTGCCTAGACACCACTATGAAAAAAAAAAAATGGCATTTCACCCAGCGAGCCCAAGAAAGCGCTCTACTACTAGATGAGAGGAACCTCCTACAACAATATAATGAAAATGCAAGAAATAATAGAAATAGCAAAACACATAACGAATTTATTGATCGCAAGCCACTTCAAGGGGGCAACCTCCTTTGAGTAAGCTCAATACACTAAACTCATGGATGCCTTCATTGGCCTCAACATGTACTTATATAATAAGTCTAATCCAAACAACTATTACTCCCCATGAATGTGGGATAATACAATATACTCAGGGGACGACTTACAAAGCATATGCGTCTAAAAACAATATACTAATAAAGTAAAGAGAAGGGTTAAGCACGGGTTCTTAACAATCTTTCTTCTTGTTGAGCCATGATACCAACCTATCACCTAGAAAGAAAGCTCCACCACTCACGCTTCTCCCATCATCTATACTTCCTGCCCAATCAACATCTGTATATGTTGTCAAAGTCTTAAGTCATAAAATGTCCCCTAGGACTTTTACCTCCTAAGTTTAGATCCTAGGTCCCCTTAGATTAATCATGCATGTGTAAAACTTATCCTGGAGAAAATTCACTTGAAACCCATGTCAAATGGGATTTTACGGGCTACTCTAATGCTTAATCATGACAAAAAATAGGCCCTTGGACTTGGGTGCCCATGCCCTAGTCCAGACCTATTTTGTTGGGACCTAAATTTAAATTGTCGTTAAAGTGACTACTAAAAAGTTGCCCTTCGTCAGCCTTGTAAATTTAATTAATGAATATTTAGTGGGAATGCATGTATAAACATGTTTAAATATTCATTTTACTCCTAGTTGATTAGGGGAAACTTATGATCATCAAGCAAAGAGCATTCAAAGCATTCATTATGTTGCAAAGCAATATTGTGTTGTGTTTGTATGTGTTTGCTATAGATTTGGCTCCATCAACTCATTTCCTCATGATCTAAAGGCATTTCATATTCATGAGAGTTTATACCTGCTAAGGTGATATCTATTTTGTGTTTGAATCAATCAATCTTATCATTTTCTTTTACCTCTATCCACCAAAGACATGCACTCTATCTAACAATGATGTTGGAAGGCTTGAATGCCATTCTAGGGCTTGATCAAGGTAAGGTCCTAAACACCACAACCCCCAACCCCTCTCTTGTGATTGTAGGTTATAGGTGCAGATTCTTGCAAAGAGGAGTTGTAGGAGGTTAGAGCAGAGGATAAAGATTTGGGATTTCATGCTTCTTACTATCTTCATTGTGTCTTGTGTGAATTCAATTTGTCTTCTAGTTCTTCCCTGAGACTGGGGGCTAGAAATAGTTCCTCAATCTTTGTGTATGCCTTAGCTTCATGTGCTTGGCACATTTGATGTGTTTTCAATTGTACTTTAATGCATATATGGGTCATAAGATCATACATACATTAAAGTGGGGGATAAATGTTATGTCATAAAATGTCCCCTAGAACTTTTACCTCCTAAGTTTAGCTCCTATGTACCCTTAGATTAATCAAGCATGTGTAAAACTTATCTCAGAGAAAATTCTATTGAAACCCATGTCAAATTGGCCTTAAAGGGCCACTCTAATACTTAATCATGACCAAAAATAGGCCCTTGGACTTGGGTGCCCGCACCCTAGTCTAGACCTTTTTTTGTCAGAACCCAAATTTAAATTGTCAGCAAAGTGACCGTTAAAAGGTTTCCCTTTGTCATCCTTGTCAATTTAATTTATGAATCTTTAGCGAGAATGTATATATAAACATGTTTAGGACTTAATTTTACTCCTAGTTGATTAAGGTGAACTTATGATCATCAAGCAAAGAGCGTTCAAGGCATTCATTATGTTGCAAAGCAGTATTGTGTTGTGTTTGTTACAGATTTGGCTCCATCAACTCATTGCCTCATGATGTGAAGGCATTTCATCTCCATGAGGGTCTACACCTACTAAGGTGATATCTATTTTGTGTTTCAATTAATCAATCTTTGTTGGCAAGAGACACTATATGGATTCATGGTTGTTGTCATTGATGGCAACAAAGGTCATCCCACATATCCGCAAGTCATGATATGTCTCTACCGGAAGTCAGATTGAAGATTGTGGTGGTCCGGTGAACAAGAACAGAGCATGTGGCAAGGTCCGACAGATTGGTCCGGATCTCTCAGAGGAAGTGTCTTGGTGCAGTGCGGATCTGGGGAAGTCAAGAGGACTATCTTGAGTAGTATATTCCAAGGATTTAGCCTCCGGAGATGGACAAGGAAAAAGATATGAATAGTTGAGTACCGGATTCCTGAGAGACAGTGAAAACAGAGAAAGAACTGACTGACTGAGTATCAAACTACCTTCCGGATGTGTTACAGATGATGATAAAGGTTGCGGAGGCATGAATCATGTTTGGCCGACATAATTGATGATATCTACAAGTATATGCTTGATCCGCATTGCTTGGTGAGCAAGGATTCAGCCGACAGAACTAAGTTTGTAAGAAACTAGACTGTTCCGGATGCCGACTAGAAAGATGATGAAATTACTTGTGCGGATATATATAGAGGATGGATTTAGTTGTGAATGTATGTGAGGATATGCGAACAAGTCCAGAGTAGAGCAGAAGTAACAAGAAAGATCCGGTATGTGAAAGGACAGCAGACTAAAGAACAGAGGAAAGATGAAGTGCAGCAGATCAGTATACTGAACCTAACCGGAACTGAACTCCAGCATATGCAGATGCTTCCAATCAGTTCAAGACTGTGATTCTAATCACTTTGTAAGACAGTGTGTCTTCTTGTAGGCAGTGAGCCTCTTGTGAGCAGTGTGCTCGGGCAGTGAGCCCTAATTGGCAAGTGCCATTTTTGTAATTTCCTATTCTTCTAACAGAGAATAATTCTTGGGTTAATCACCCCGTGGTTTTCTCCCTTAACAGGGTTTCCACGTCAAAAATACTGTGTCATATGTTTCTTATTTCATGGTTTATGTTTTGTGTTTGATTTTATGCTGCTTCAATTAAAAGGAAAGTTTAATAAGGGAAATAATTAGGATAACTGATTCACCCCCCCCTCTCAGTTATCAACAATTGGTATCAGAGCCAAGTTCCTCCTAATAGAGCCTAACAGCTTGAGGAAGATCTATGGATGCATATGGTTTAAGGGAGCAACTCAAGACTGCCCTTGAGGATCTTGAACAGTCAAATTCTGAAGTCAGTGAATTAAAGGAAAGACTCAAACAGGCTGATGAATTCATGAGAGAATTAAAAGACAAATTAAGTCTCTCTATGAAAAAGAGAAAGGAGCTGCTTCAACAGTTGGCAAGACAAAGTGAAGAAAGCAATACAAATGAGGAATTGACTGAGCAAACCAAGTTATGTGAAAAGTTATCAAAAGAAGTCATTATGTTAAGACATGAAATGGAATCAGGAACTATAAAGTTCACTCAAGAGATTGAAGAAAAAAGAAAGGCTGAAGACAATCTAAAACAATCTCTCAAGGAAAAATCAGAAGAATGCCACCAGATGGACAGGATTATCAGACACCTTGAATCTGATCTTGAAGATTCCAAAGATAATGAAGGAAAACTTGAGGATCAAATTGCCTCTCTCAAAAGAGACCTTCAAACAGCAAATGAATATAAAGAGAAATTCAAGATAAGTTCTGCTCAACTTGAAGTTCTTCTTGGAAGTCAAAAGAGGACAGATGACAAGTATGGCTTGGGATATGAGAAAGGAGAAAGCTCCGGATCCGGTCAGAAGAATCTTGGATCAGAAAATCCAAGGAGCAGGCCTAGAAGACCTCCGGTAAGACAGCCAAATGCTCAAAAATATCCATCCTTCAATGGATACTGCCACAGCTGCAACCATTTTGGTCACAAAGCTAATCAGTGCAGAATGAGAATGAATCAGATTAATTCATCCTTCTCCGGACAGTGCTTCAACTGCAAAAGGTATGGACACAAATCCCATGAATGCAGAATTATGCAAGTAAACAAATCATTCAAAGGTAGATGCTTTACATGCAATAGAGTAGGTCATATGGCTAATCAATGCAGATCAAAGGGATATCAGTTAAATATGCAAAGAAATGTTATCTGCCAAATCTGCAATAGGTCCGGTCATAATGCTAAAGTCTGCAGAAACAAGAATCAGGACAAAAGAGGTCCGGTGTATAATCAGAATCAAGACAAGGGTAAACAAAAGATGAATGCAGATGAAGTTAGGAATCAGATGAGCAAGATTTGGGTGAAGAAAAGCTCAGAGAATGTAGAGGTTGGATCCGCACCAGATTCTGGTGCTGATATTTCTTCCGGAAATTAAAAAGTGAGCTCAGGCTCAGGGGGAGACTCAAAGAAGATTCTGTTCCCCCAGCCAAACAAGTTGTGCCGGATGTGGCACAAGATGCGGATTAAAGGGTTAGTAGATATAAGTCCTGAGATGCTTCAGTCAAGTTTTCAGAGGTCCGCATGGAGTTATGAAGAAGCTGTGTTCGATTAAGTTAGACCTGTTCAGGGAGGTGCTCCGGTATGATAAAGGATTACAAAAAGATCCGGAGAGATCCGGAAGTGCACGATCTTGTCTTGCGGATTGGACAGAGTGTTTGGGATGTTCTTGTAATATGTTACCTAGATTTATTCATGATTTAAAGATCCGGATGATATTCAGTGATCAGGACTAATCCGGGATACTCCAAGCTGTCCAGACATGGTAAACCGGAATAATGCAGGTGAAGCATTTATTGCAGACAGATATTAGGGTTTGCGGAGCAATATAAGGGATTTCTCAAAAGTTATCTGCTCATTCTACACTTGAGAAGAAGCGAATAGTGGAGCTCTGCAACAAGGTTCATCAAGCACACCAAGGATCTCCTGCCGAAGCTATTGCATAAAGAAATCAATCCAACCACTCCGTGCAAACCGAAGGCGCATAAGGTATTCTTCGTTTTTCATTGCCTCACTGCAAATCTTTGAAGAATGGCTACTCCAAACATAGTTAAGATCTCTGATAGACCTCGCCCCTCATTCAAGAAACATCCCTACAAATCGTTGGAGGTAGATCCACTAGGAGCCTTCTCTAGTGTTCCCCACGGAGTCTTACATACTGAAGATATTAGGGTTTACATACACGCAAACATTGAGGAATTTGGGGAATTCAAATTAAGAGACCTCTATCACAAGCAACTGATAGACAATGCTTTTGAGCTCAAACCAGAGTATAAGGGTATCCAGAAGAAACAATTTGAGCAATTCATTCATTTCCCTAGCTTTGAAGAAGATGAATGGGTCCGGTATGTACTGAGCAGGATGCATGACAACTTCCTTTGGCTAGATAGACCCTGCAAGATCACAAAAGAAGCAATTAGAGCAGTAACTGGTCTATACTCTTCCGGGGGGGTACCTATCCTCAAATCTGTCAAGAACAACGTTGTAACTGAGGCCACCGGATCAAAATATGATAAGAGACCAATGACCATTGAAGATATTTCGGATCCGGATATCAAATATGCATCAATGATAATAGGATACAAGATTTATCACTCCAGCAGGGAGAATTCTGTATCCGGTACTGCAATATACACAGCATATGAAATGCTAAGAAAGAATGCAGATTATGATCTTTGTGAACTACTACTAAGCCAATTGATGGAAAATGTACAGAAAATCAAGAAAGACAAGAAGAACTCCTTTAAGTATGGTACTCTCATTGTATGTCTCTTCTTTTACTTCATGAATGAGCTACCCGGAACAAGTGGATGGGTATGGCAGAATGACAAACCTGTTGCAGTCCAGATAAGAGACTATTTGCATGGACTTGGGGATGCAAAAGCGAGAAATACAGCTCTATGGGGATACTTCAAAAACTTTCAGAGCATGATGCAAGCAAGAGAGAGAATTCCCCAGTCACTCATTGAGAAATACAAGGACTCAGTATGTTTTATGGTTGACACTGATCAGTGCCTAATGGAGGCAGTGGAGCCAAGGACTGTCTGGATCATGCCCATGGGGTATGAAGTTGATGAACAGATAGTAGAGCTGCATGTTCAACACATGCTAAGTCAGCCCAAAGATCCTAAGGCAGAAAGGTTTGGAACCTTTGAGGAGCTGAGCGTGAAATTACATGTAGAACTCAGGGAACCTGAGATTAAAAGAAAAGTGAGAAAAGAAGTAGAGCACATTGCTCAAGGCCTAGGCATCTCAAAAGAGGCACTTGATGCCAGCCGGGAAAAGAGGAGAAAGGCTGAGGAAGAAGAGAAAAGCACAGAAAGTGTTCCGGTTGAAACCCCCACCCGGACCAGATCATCAAAGAGATCTGCACCTTCCACAACCAAAAGCTCAAAACCGGAAGTCCAGGCATCCGGTAAAAGATCCAAGACAAAAGCATCAAGGGCTTATGAAAGCCAAAAGGATGAAGAGGAAACAGAATCAGATAAGGAAGTTAGAGAAGTAAAGAAACAGAAGAAGAAAGGATCCGGTAAGCCCTCCACAGGCCAAGACAAGGATGAAATGGCAGAGGTAACTGTTGAAAAGCCCACTCTGTCACTAGAGAGCATAATCAAGTCGGTCACGGTGGATGGAAACCTTCAACCAATGACTGAATCCTATGATGACTTCAGTGAGGCAGACCAAAAGACTCTGCAGGAGGCCACAGTGAAATATCTCAACATATATAATAAGGCTTTCATTGAAATAATATCTCTTATTCCTAAAAGCCTAGAAAAGGAAATGGAAGTGAGGAAAAATAATGCTCATGCTAAAGATCTTGAGATCCGGGAGCAGATAGCTATTCAGCTATATCCTCAAATTGATCCCAAGACAATGAACATGATCTTCAAGGACTGCAAAGATGAGTTCAGAAGTAAAGCCAGGATGAATCAGCTCATGCTTGGTGAGACTGACAAAGTGGCACAAGAGACAGAAGAGATCCTTCGGAAGGCCTTCAAAAGGTTCAATCTTCCTGTTGTAGAGGACTTAGGTGCAGAAACAGCTGCTGACTTGGAATCTTCTGTTCCGGAAGAAGTGACCCCTGAACAGACAAGTGAGGACTTGGGACCCTCTGCTCCAGAAGAAGTGACCCATGAACAAGCAAGCATCTCTCCTCCGGTTTCCCCTACAGTCTCCGGATCCAAAGAAGAAGAGCAATTGCAGGAGAAGGAAGCAGTGGTGACAGACAAAGAGGTTGACAGTTCTAAGACTGCAGAAGAAAAGAAACATCTGTCTCCGGCAAGAGACACTGCACAAACTGTTCAACAATTTTTGAGCAAAGAAACTCTAGAGATTGATGAACCGGAGCTTCTAAAAGGTCCATTTGATTTTGACTCTCTCTCTCCGGTACAAACAATGAAGATAGCCTCATTTGCAAATGCCAAGGCAAATGAAAAGCTCCTGAAGTCTCATATGGAAGACTGTGAGTTGATAGAGGCTGCTTCCGGAGTACTTGTAAAGATCATGCCATCAATCCAAATAGATCCGACTGCCTCCACTTCCGGTAATCTAAAAACCTTAGTCAGCAGTATTGATACACATTTTAATTCTCTAGAAAAATCAGCTGAAGACAAGGTCCGGAAGGAATTTTTGGATAAGAGATTTTCTGAAATATTAGAATTAATCTCTAAGGATAGGAAGATTGTAAGCATTGGAATAAAGAGCTTAGAAAATGCTCTTAAGGATGGCGGTGACATCTACAAATTTTGTATATCTTGGTCAAAGGCAACAACAGCAATTGACAAGAAAATAAAAGAAGAACAGGACAAGCTTCAAAGCTTATCTCAAAGTTTTGATCCTCTCTCTTCCTCTATAATAAATCAAGAATGTCAGACTATTGCAGTCTTGAATGAAATAAAGAATCTTGAGAAGGAGAGGAAGAACATTACCAACCGGATGGGAGAACTTAGAAGGATTATAGTCCCTAAGTTGGAAACGATGCATGAGGCCATCAGTGATGCCCAGACCACCGCCCATACAAAAGATCCGACAGATCTCAGGCGGGCAGAAGCTTTTGCATTTTTGCTGAGTGGTCACATTTCAATCCTGGACAGAATGAAGCTTAGTTGGGCTACTGAAATGGTTCAACTGCAGACATCCTTTGCAGACATTCTGCAGTATATGTGAGTATGTAAATATGCGGCTATATATAGAAAATTTTTGAAAATTTTGGTGTGCGGACCCTACCCTTTGCCATTGATGTCAAAGGGGGAGTGAGGAGCAGTGAAAAATGAGGAATCCAACTCAGGGGGAGTTCCGGAAATTGTATATAAAGACAGAGCATCAGCAAAGGAGGAGCATAGTGTAAACACTTAGTCATTTTTCACTAAGTGTTGCCATCAATGCCAAAGGGGGAGATTGTTGGCAAGAGACACTATATGGATTCATGGTTGTTGTCATTGATGGCAACAAAGGTCATCCCACATATCCGCAAGTCATGATATGTCTCTACCGGAAGTCAGATTGAAGATTGTGGTGGTCCGGTGAACAAGAACAGAGCATGTGGCAAGGTCCGACAGATTGGTCCGGATCTCTCAGAGGAAGTGTCTTGGTGCAGTGCGGATCTGGGGAAGTCAAGAGGACTATCTTGAGTAGTATATTCCAAGGATTTAGCCTCCGGAGATGGACAAGGAAAAAGATATGAATAGTTGAGTACCGGATTCCTGAGAGACAGTGAAAATAGAGAAAGAACTGACTGACTGAGTATCAAACTACCTTCCGGATGTGTTACAGATGATGATAAAGGTTGCGGAGGCATGAATCATGTTTGGCCGACATAATTGATGATATCTACAAGTATATGCTTGATCCGCATTGCTTGGTGAGCAAGGATTCAGCCGACAGAACTAAGTTTGTAAGAAACTAGACTGTTCCGGATGCCGACTAGAAAGATGATGAAATTACTTGTGCGGATATATATAGAGGATGGATTTAGTTGTGAATGTATGTGAGGATATGCGAACAAGTCCAGAGTAGAGCAGAAGTAACAAGAAAGATCCGGTATGTGAAAGGACAGCAGACTAAAGAACAGAGGAAAGATGAAGTGCAGCAGATCAGTATACTGAACCTAACCGGAACTGAACTCCAGCATATGCAGATGCTTCCAATCAGTTCAAGACTGTGATTCTAATCACTTTGTAAGACAGTGTGTCTTCTTGTAGGCAGTGAGCCTCTTGTGAGCAGTGTGCTCGGGCAGTGAGCCCTAATTGGCAAGTGCCATTTTTGTAATTTCCTATTCTTCTAACAGAGAATAATTCTTGGGTTAATCACCCCGTGGTTTTCTCCCTTAACAGGGTTTCCACGTCAAAAATACTGTGTCATATGTTTCTTATTTCATGGTTTATGTTTTGTGTTTGATTTTATGCTGCTTCAATTAAAAGGAAAGTTTAATAAGGGAAATAATTAGGATAACTGATTCACCCCCCCCTCTCAGTTATCAACAATCTTATCATTTCATTTTGCCTCTATCCACCAAGGACACACACTCTATCTAACAATAGTGTTAGAAGGATTTAATGCCATTTCAGGGCTTGATTGAGGTAAGCTCCTAAACACCACAACCCCCAACCCCTCTCTTGTGATTGCAAGTTACAGGTGCAGAATCTTGTAGAGAGGAGTTGTAGGAGGTTTGAGTAGAGGATAAAGATTTGGGATTTGAAGAAAACAATGAAGAATATTCCTTTTTAGACAAGGTCACCTACCCTTGTGTCCTCCAATTTGGCTTTTTCAGAAACTCTTGAGTAAGTTGCAGTCTTCATCATTTGATAGCTCGAGATCCATAGAAAAATGTGCCTATTGGATTAGGGTGTCCTCCCTAGTGTCCCTAAATTTTCCGCTTTCCATAATCTGAATCTTGGTATGTTTCTAATCTGCATTTAGTGCCTTCGTATGCAAGTATTTGTCATGTTTCATCTATTTGTTTGTGATTTCATATAATTAAGGTTTAAGGCTTAATTAGACTAGGGTTTAACAAACTAATCAACAACTTCCAAATTTCCTTATCATTCCAAGTGATACCAAACCCGTAGCTAATTCCTCTTGTAAAAGTTGTGACTTGATTTAGTTTAATGTCCTTGAATGTTATATGTTAAAGGAGGATTTAATCAAACTATCAACCATTATCATCATTCCCTCTTTTCCTACGTAACATTTTCGTGAACCTATTTTTTTTTCTGAACTTGCATCTTTCTGATTGTTGCAATCATATTTTCAATCATTCATATCATTTTCATCATCATACATTCAAAAACCTTGCATAAAAATTGAAAAATTTGAAAAAATCAATATTCTTAGCTTACATTTAGACATAATTTGCATTCTCTTCCTTGCATAAAATTGAAAAAATAATAATTTTTTGATATTTAGATCAGACTTGAGATAAATTAGAGAATTTCATCTTTTTATCATCATTTACCTTGCATTTGGATCTCTCATTTTCTAGGGTTTTGCTTGAAATTTTGCATTTTTCATAGAACTTAGTAATTTCAAAAGCTAGGGTTTGTAATTAAAATGTTGTTTCATATTTTCTTACTCATTTAACACTCTTTCACATCTTATCTTTTACTCTAGTGTGGCTGAATTATGTATCTTTGCATTTACATTTGCATTATTAGTACATTTAGATTGAAAAAAGTAAAAAATTTGAGCATTTTAGGTGCATAAACAAGCATAGTTTTGCTTTGTTTGATTAATATTTCTCATTGCAAATATTGCATTCATCTCCAAGCATACATTCATTGGTCATTTGAAATTTTTTCTTCATCGTATTGTGTGAAAATTGGCATTACATAGTGTGTATTTTAACATTACTGTTTACACACCTTATTCACACTTCATTTATCAAAACCTTTACAAACACTTACTTTGCCTTGTTGTGTGATACTTTTTCCTCTATCCACTTTGTTTGTTGCAAACTCCATGTGTCTTTTATAACTTTTTTTTCTCAAACAAGTGCTCGGTGTGAAATAGTCTCACATGTATGGTTTCTCATCATAATAACAATGATAGGGTTGCTCCTCGCCTTTGTAAGAAAAGGAAGACCCCTAAACTAGAAATAACATTTACACCATGAGATAGAATAGTTGGAGACATTGAAATTCCCCTTTATATTATTGTTAAGATAATGGGAACTCTTGTAATAAGAGCCCTTGTTGATCCAAATTGCTTGACTAACATTGCTATGGAAGAGTTCCTTTACTCACATAAATTGATAGAAGAAACTTATGAGCCTACAGACATGATGATAAAACACACATAATGGAGCTTTCCTCGTAGTTATAGGGAAGATTACTTTAATGATCTAGTTACTTAACAAAGATTTAGAACAATCATTTGATATCATCCCTACATTTGATCTCTTCCATGTAAAACTAGGTCATTCATGGCTCAATGCTATGAAAGCTATCCCTTCAACACTTCACTAATGCTTAAATATTCCTCATCATGGGTCTATACAAATTGTTCACCATAGTCGATGACAACCTATGGGTATGTAAAAGAACAACATCCTTGACTACTTTTGGCCTAAACCTACTGAAGAACCTAAACCACAAATAGATCAAACTCTCTTGGGATATCAACATTACAAAGAACAAGTACTATCAAAATTGGTCGGACCCCCTATTCAATAAACAACAAATAAAGAACAACCTACATTACAAGAACCCCCTAGATCAAAAGGTAGGGGACTCTATGCTGAGGTTCCAGCTCTATCACCCTTACAAGGATCGGAAGATACCTGTGGAAAACAAATCAATGCACCAGTAAGAGATAATCACATGGATACTTCTTTTGAAATACCACGAACTATGGAAAATCATGATAATACTCTCGACAACATTACTGATAAAACATGAAGGAATAAACAAGCAAAAGAATGAAGGAAGAAAAGACAAGCCTTGGATCCAAATACACCACTACAACAAAAGAACATCTCACCATCTAGCATTCAATAAAACAAATAAGAGGTTAAGGCTGAAGAGTTAAAGGATGATAACTTTAGTCAGGCAATTGTACCTTATATTCCCCTTTCTTCATGCATTAAAGATTGGGAGGAAGATGACTTGCTTGACGACAACCACTAGATTGGTTGTATATGCAGGTAAGTATTTCTAAACCTGTTGGTCACCTTTGTAGTAGCATATCTTTTCTCACTTATGTGACCTCCTCTTATGTGTTGTGTTCCCCCATGATGTGTTATTTGTTGTTTAGATCTCCTTGGATGACACTTGATACTCTTATAAGGTCAAGGATACTGGGAGACCGCCTCTATTGTGACCATCCTTCTATTTGTTTCATCATTATTCAATCTTGCACCTCCTCTATTTTATTATTATGTGTCATGCCTTGAGGGCATAGCATTGTGGAGGGTGTTTTGGGGGCATCCTCCTATGTGGTGTTCCTAAGGAACTTGTTCTCCTCTCTCATTTTTATTATTTACCTTCTTCAGTGATTCTACCTAGTCAGTAGATGATGAAAATAAATAAATATTGATACAGACTGTACATCCCTTGAATGAGAAGGAACAAATGGACCTAGTCCATATATGAAGATGGGGTTGATATATATATTTGATGGTTGACTAGTAGAATCACTCCATGTGATGTATCATCTTATGGCATTTCTTGTGACTAACATTTTACAATCCACTCAATATGCTCTTGTACACTTTGAATGGTATCTCACCTTCTTTCTACACTCAGCTCCAAGGTACCTACAGTATAGCCCAATGGTTATACTTGTCTCCAAACTTGTGAGTATAGCCTTGGTCCTTGACGTGATTTGGTTATTATCTTAGAGTAAGTTTCTCTAACCATCTTGTTGATTATCTTAGGATATCTTATTAATGTGTTTGTGGCAACATTTGGAGATCATAAGCACATGTCACCTTGGGGGTATGGGCTTTGTAAGAGATCTTGTTCCCTTGTGTGTCTTCTCTCTACCTTAATGTGCTTGATATTGACAAGTGGTATCAACCACCTTGGGGCATATATAATGGTATCTGTCTGATAATTTTTGCACTAATGAAGTGTGTTTATAAGGCCTCTCCATGAGGTCGGATGTTGTATCTCTTGAGATAGTGCACATCCTTATATTAATTGCAATAAAAAATCCCTCTCCATGAGGCATGATAACATATTTCTTGAGCTAGTGTGTATCCTTTTATACAAAGCCCTCATCAGGAGGAGGGATGGTGTACCTTTTGAGCTAGTGCACATCCTTTTATACAAAGTCCTCATCAGGAGGCAGGGTTGGATCTTGAGCTATCCTCCCTTAATCATGTCTTTGGCAGTTGTTGTGGCATAAGCCCAATCATCAGGTGTGTCTGCAACTTGTTTGAGATGGTCGGACTTAGCAATAAGCTCTTTCCATCACCTGTGTTTGTCATGTTTAAGGCATATACTATGTCTATGGCATGCTATACAGTACTTGTGTATTCTATGTGTCATCCATTTGTTTTACCTCATGTGTTGTGTAAAGGGTGTGGCGATGAGTCCTCCCACACTTAGGTCTTATTTGGTGTGTCTTCCCTCATGTGTGGTGTAAAGGGCACGGGGATGAGTCCCCACCACGCTTGGGTTTTCTTTGGTGTGTTTTCCCCTTGGTGTAGTGTAAAGGATGTGGAAATGAGCCCCCCCTACACTTTGGGTTTTGTATGGCATGTTTTTGGTGGTGTAAATGGTGTAGCAATGAGTTCCCCTGCCCCTTAGTTAGAATTTTATTACATATACATGAAAATGTTATATCATTGTATTCATTGTGTTTTGCATGACTGCTCTCATGTCTTCATCGTGTATTGAATGTTTCTCACTATCTTCTCCATTTTTTGCATGCTTCTTACTATCTTCATCATGTCTTGTGTGACTTCAATGTGTCTTCTAGTGCTTACCTGAGACTAGGGGCTACAAATAGTTCCTCAATCTTTGTGTATGCCTTAGCTTCATGTGTCTGGCATGTTTGATGTGTTTTTTTATTGTACTTTAACACATATATGGATCATAAGATTATCCATACATTAAAGTGGGGGATAAATATTATTTCATAGATTGTACCCCTAGGATTTTTACCTCCTAAGTTTAGCTCCTAGGTCCCCTTAGATTAATCATGCATGTGAAAAACTTATCCCAGACTAAATTCCATTGAAACCCATGTCAAACGGGGCTTAAGGGGCCACTCTAATGCTTAATCATGACCAAAAATAGGCCCCTGGACTTGGGTACCCACGCCCTCATCCAAACCTTTTTTTATCGAGACCCAAATTTAAATTGTCGGTAAAGTGACCATTTAAAGGTTTCCCTTTGTCGGCCTTGTCAATTTAATTTATGAATGTTTAGTGGGAATGCATATATAAACATATTTAGGCCTTCATTTTACTCCTAGTTGATTAAGGCAAAGTTATGATCATCAAACAAAGAGTATTCAAGGCATTCATTATGTTGCAAAGTAGTATTGTGTTCTATTTGTATTTGTTTGTTACAGATTTGGCTCCATCAACTCATTTTCTCATGATGTGAAGGAATTTCATCTCCATGAGGGTTTACACCTACTAAGGTGATATCTATTTTGTGTTTCAATAAATCAATCTTATCATTTCCTTTTGCCTCTTTCCACCAAGGACATGTACTCTATCTAATAATGGTGTTGGAAGGCTTAAATGCTATTTTGAGGCTTGACCGAGCCAAGCTCCTAAACACCACAACCCCCAACCCCTCTCCTATGATGGCAAGTTACAGGTGCAGAATCTTGTAGAGAGGAGTTGCAGGAGGTCAGAGCAGAGGATAAAGATTTGGGATCTAAAGAAAATAGTGAAGAATATTCCTTTTTGGACAAGGGCACCCACTCATATGTCCTCTAGATTGGTTTTTCTAGAAACTCCTTAGCAGATTGCAGTCTTCACCATGTGATAGCTCTAGATCAACAAAAAAAGCTACCTATTGGACTGGGGCACCTGCCCCAATGTCCCTGAAGTGTTTACTTTCTGGAATCCAAATCCTAGTATTATTCTAATCTACATTTAGTGCCTTCTTGTGCAAGCATTTGTTGTGTTTCATTTGTTTGTTTACGATTTCATATAATTAGGGTTTAAGTCTTGATTGGACTAGGGCTTAACAAATTAATCAACAACTTCCAAATTTCCTTATCATTTCAAGTGACAACAAACCTATAGCTGAGTACTCTTGCAAAAGTTGTGACTTGACTAATTTTAATGTCCTTGAATGTTTTATGTGAAAGGAAGATTTAATCATACTATCAACCATTATCATCCTTCCCTCTTTTCCTACATAACATAAAGTAAAATCATTATTTCTAAGGTACTATTATGTAGTTGCACAACACACCCCATTTTGACTTGGCAAAACAGGGACCCCACTTTTTGGCTTGTTGTGCACTTTCTGGCGATCTGGTAAAAGTAAGTCATGCAGATCATCATGCATGGAAGGGCTGGGTAAGTCATCATAATGAGGTTAGTTTGTTAAAGTTCATATTTTATTCCAGTGATCTCATATTTAGAAAGAGCATAAAGTGTCATGCAGGTTTACCTTTTGCAGCACCCTGATATTCATCAGGATGTGAAAGTTATGAATGGTCAAAGTTTGAGTCAAACCTGATATTCACAGGGGGGAGGATCATATTTCTAAACATCCATCATATTATAGAAGGTCACCCTGATCTAATTTATCACCTGATAAATCATGTGGTCTGAATGTCCGGATGTCAAATTTAGGTGAAAATAGCCTTACTCATCAATAGCCTCATGCATTTCGCGAGGATCATATTTTTTAATGTAACCTGATATTTCTTAATATCCTCCTACCGTGAAATATCCCCCTAAGCCAATATCCTAATGATGTCATTCAAGTCTGATAAATGAAGAAATAAACATGACAATGATGTAATCATCATTTTACCTCTCGGGGCATATTTCCTAACATGGTCCTACTCGTATAGCATGACGATGATGTCAAGATGCCTTAGCGATACAAAAGGTGAATATCTGGATGATGTCATCTTGATATACCGAGAGAGAGAAATATAGTTTTGTCCGATCATCATCATCATCACTTTTTGAAATATCACCCGATATCCAAATATCATGCATTCGTGATATCTTGTCCTCTAGATATCACCCCGCTCCCGTTGCCACCATTAGCATTTAATGCACGCAGAGGTGGTAGGTGGTTCCCACAGACCACAAAACCTAATGGAACAGCTGGCGAAATCTTGCATTTCCACATGAATGATCAATGAATGAACTTTAATCCATCGGAGTTGCCCTAAACTTACCCTAGTTGCAAGGTTAAAAGGTGAATTCATCATCATTTCAAACTTACCTTGCGATAAAGATCATTTTTACAGAGCACAAGCTTTCAAACCCTCATCCAGGCGACATTTGTACGAACAGAGCTTGCAGGCAAGAAGAAGCACGTGATCATCAGCAGCATTAAGAGTACGTTTAGAAGTCCACTGGTATAAAGGGGATCTGCATAACCAAGTAGGTAATTGAAACCCTCATCCATTTGTTTCTGCATAGTCAGGTATGGTGATGTTGGTTTAAGGTTATGGTTTATGCATCCCATGATAGAAAATGATGAATAAGTACTGTATGCATGATCTAAAATTGAAATAAATGCTATGTACATGCAAGTGAGTATCCATTGTAAGACCAAGTGTGTTAATTACAGGAATCTATGGCTGACAAGAGGTTGGCTAAGTGTGAAGCTAAGTTTAGAAGGCCCATGTTCTCGTCTCCCAGGGGGATCTTGTTTAAATATGGAGCCATAACAGATACACACCAAGGGAGTACCAATTTAGAAGCCTGGTCTGCCAAGATGAATGATGATAAGAATAGAAGCCCAGTGCTGGATGCAGTGTTTGTGTCCGGATTGTGGAATGTGGCCAGTTTTCCATTCTCCATGGAGTCTCCAGAGCTGGTGGTTGGGTGTGCACGGAACTACAACCCAGAGACCAGGCAGGTGGTTAAACATGGAAGAGTATATGCAAACCTATCCATTAAATGTCTTTCCAGGACATTTGGACTTCCATTGGGCAGCAAGGTTAAAAGTGTGGACTTGAAGAAGTCTAAACGAGAGTATGAAAGCAACAAGAAATAGGCTAGGAAGAACATGTACCAATGGAGGGCTAAAAATAGCACATATCCTGTAGCTGCCAAACTTCCTATGCACATGTTTAAATATGACTTTGATGATGAATACCACTACATGATTGCATTACTTAGCAGAGTAATAGGCCAGCCTGATGCTGGTAGTTTTAAAGATTGGATGTATGGTGTAATTATGATGTCAATATATGAAGACATCAAGCCACTATGGGGCTAGTTGATAAGTGATGCTCTACATGAGCAGCTGATGAACTTGGGAGGTTCCAATTGTGCTTTTTATATGACATCATACATTGTATACTCCTGTGCTTATAGAGGCACATTTGAGGCATTGACAATAGTTGGAAAGATCAGAGGAACCACCAATGATGCGTACATCCGGGATCATCATCCTCAATTACAGAGAGTTAACTACCTCCAAGATTATAAATTGGTAAATGATGCTTTTTCTATGCATCTGGTAAGAACCATGGAGGAGGACAGGACAAAGAGATTAAGCATAGAAGCTCAAGAGATAATTTACAGGCATGGAGCCTGGTATATTCAATTTGCTACTTTTTCTTATATGAGAATTGAGGGTTTTGAAGGGCATCCCCTCATGCTGCCAAGGTATCCCACTGATGCAGTGATATTGATGGAATTCGCAAGGTAGAGCTCCACAATGCTAAAAGCATAAAAGGATGCACAAAAGCTACCATGAATTTTGTTTTCAGTCACCATTAGCTGGTATATGTGCCATGACTTAGAAAAGATTGAGAAGGTGATGGTCAGCTTGAATAAGATGAATTTGCAGCCATTCCCCCTGGCAAGACCATATGATCCTTATGGAAGGATACAGAAAATAATAGGCAAACCTCTGCATATGAAGCACCTAAAGGACTTCTAGGCTGACTATGAAGATGAAGCAGAAGCTAGAAGGAGAAGATACCAAAGGTTGACACTGGGTCAAATCAAAACCTTTGACTATATTCCTCTTCCTCAGCAGTTAAAGAAAGATGATGGCAGGCTAATTGCAGATGAATATGAGGAGGAGAAAATATACAATGATACCATATCTATGTCTGACCTTACTATACAGGAAGATATATCATTAGATCCTTTCATTGCCATGACCTTACAGCTAACCGAAGCTTGGGTTGATGAACAAATAGAGGCATTGAAGAAGAAAGGTGTTGCCTTTACTATGGACAACAAAAGGAAAGGACAAGATATTCCTATTGAGGAATATGATGATTTCATTAATGAAAAGAGAAAGTCTAAGGGAGACAGGTTGCCTCCACAACAACAACAAAGCAAAAGACCCCCCAGGGGCAAGAAAATTGATAGTGAACCCAAAGGGGTGATCATTGAAAAGGCAGTGTTTGCAGCTGAACAGGAGGCAGCATCAGGATCAGGATTCGGATCAAGATCAACATCACCTCCATGGACAAGGAAACAAAAGTCCAAGAAAGCTAAGACTGCAGAAGCAAAACTTACAGAGACCCAAGAAGAGGGTCAATCTTCAAGACAACCAACTGAAGAGGATGTCCTTATAGAAGAAGAGCTTGAAGAAGAAGAGGCCCCTCTACTGTTCAGATGTGTTAATTAATTATCAATTTCCAAGTTTGATTGTCTTGCCACCATAGGCCATCATTACCACTCAAACAAGAATGTGTTAATCATTAAAATAATGTTGTTTACATGTTTAAACTATAGATGCTACAAGGATAACAATCTTTAGAAAAATATATTTGAAATACACCAGATATACCTTTCTTGAGGTAGCATATTTTATGTGCCTATTCAACTTATATATGATAAAATATTTCAAAAATGGACACCTCCTTATAGATATCTCTATGTATATTTCAAATAGAGATGGATTTTTCTTTATTTACTTAAGAATTATTTTAGTTTACTTTGGAACTATAGATAATATAGAGAGATTCAATACATTTTTAAGATATATAGAAACCTTTATATATATCCAAAGTTAAATCATCAAAGATGAGGAATTTTTCAAAATAATATAGATACAAATGTTAGGATATACATGAGTGTAAAATATGAAAGCATAGACAATGCACGTGATCTGTTTTATATAATGCTTCAAAGGATTAGGTAAACAAGATTTGCCTTGATGGAAAGAATAAATAGAATTGCATTGTCTAATTGGTCTTCTCAACATTTTTAGATTTTATATTTTAGATTATAATATAATTTAACTCTCAAACTTAATTTATAGCTATCAGTTCAACTCAAAAAGAAAAACTAAGACTACAAATATAGCTATGTTCTTTTTAAAAAAAAAAATATACATATACACATTTATGTATCCGTAATCCAATAAATAAAATGAAGGATATTGTATTGTAATTAATAGGAGAATATAAATCTAATAAACCACCACAGTTATAAAATTCATTTTCATTTGACAAATAAAATGTTGTAGAAAACATTTTGGATATAAGATAACATTGAAAAGATGAATGCATAAATTTAATAAAAGCATATTATCTTTGCCCCACAAAATAAAAGATTAATAAGACCTAGCCTATTTTATCGGCCTAGCCTATTTTATATGCCTAGCCTACTTATATATGCTAAAATGTTTCAAAGTTAGGCATCTTCTCAAAGATATCTCTTCATGTATTTCAAATAGAGATAGATTTTTCTTTATTTACTTAAGAATTATTTAATGGGCCTAGCCTATTTTATATGCCTAGCCAACTTATATATGATAAAATGTTTCAAAGTAGGGCATCTTCTCAAAGATATCTCTTCATGTATTTCAAATAGAGATAGATTTTTCTTTATTTACTTAAGAATTATTTTATTTTACCAATATAGACACCTTCTCAGAGATATCTGCCCGTGTATTTCAAATAGAGATCTAGATATTTCTTTATTTACTCAAGAATGATTTTATTTTACCCTGGAACTATAGAGAATATAGATAGATTTAGTACATTTTAAAGATATATACAAACCTTCATATATATCCAAAGTTAGATCATCAAAGAAAAAGAATTTTTCTAGATAATATAGACACAAATGTTGGGGGATATACATGATTGTAAAATATGAAAGAATAGACAATACACATGATTTATTTGATATAATGCTTCAAAGAACTATGTACACAAGATTTACCCTATGACAAGAATAAATAGAAATGCATTGTCTAATTGATCTTTTGAACATTTTTAGATTTTAGATTTTATATTATAATATTGTTTAACTCTCAAGCTTAATAGATATTTGTACTTCATTTAATAGATGTTTGATCTAAAGTTATGACTTCAACTCACAAGGAAAAACTAAGACTACAAATAGCTTTGTTCTTTTTTCAAAATACATATACATAAACATATTTAATTATTGATAATGCAACAAATAAAATGAAGGATATTGTATTGCAATAAATAGGAGAATATAAATCTAATAAACCATTATAGTTATAACTTCATTTTGATTTAACAAATAAAATGTTGTAGACAACAATTTGGATAAAAAATAAAATTGAAAAGAGGAATGCATATAAATTTAATAAAAGGATATTATACTTGCCCAACAAAAGAAAATATTAATGTTTGATAAAAAAGTTGGTTAAAAAAAGAACAATATTTATGAGACCACATTTTGTGTAGATTAAAAAAATAGTTAAACAAAGACCTACAATATAAATGCATGGAATCCTTTATAATCATGGAAAATAGTCTACAAATCTTACACACTTTAGCCTATTCAATCCTAAAAATACATCCACACTCTATAAATTATTTTAATTTTGACAATCTTTAAATATGCACCTTCCATTATTGTTGTGTCTAGCGAATCCTCTTAATTCTTGTTATGCTTTTTTATGTTGAAGGATATATCTTTGAAGATAGTTATGCTCTCTCTTTTATGTTGAAGTATATATCTTTAGAGGTGGTTATGCTATCTCAAACTTTCTTAGAATTTTTTTCTAGCACTACAATATTTCCTTGTCTAAGTTGAGTATCATACTCTTTTCCATTTCATCTTTTATTTGAATGTTTAGAATTGCACTAAGTATTTGATTGAATAACTTCATGTCTTCCATTGCATATAAACATTTTTGGACATTAATCATTGTTTTAACCATTAATTATCAATTGCCAAGTTCGAGCATCTTGCCACCATAGGCCATCATTATCACTCAAACAAAATTGTGTCAATCATTAAATTAATGTTGTTTACATGTTCAAACTATAGATGCTACTAGCATAACAATCTTTAGAAAAATATATTTGAAATATACCAAAGGTATCCTTCTTGGGGCAGCCTATTTTATATGCTTAGCCTATTTTATGTGCATATTCACCTTATATATGATAAAATGTTTCAAAAATAGGCACCCCCTGAAATATATCTCTAGTGTATCATATGCAAACTTGATGATAATGGCTTGGTTGATGTTTCATTTATAGATGCGTGGGTAATAGGATGAGTGACTAGGATTAAGAGGTGCAATTGATGGTTTTAATTAAGAGGTGGAAATAGATGGCTAAGATTTGATGAGAGGATTATAAGATAAGAACAAAGATTTTAGGGCATCCTTATGCGAATGGCTAGGATTTGGAGATGTAGTATGAGATGAATGGTGGAGATGAAAAACTCATTTATTTTTTATGGAAAGTCATGTGACTCTCAATAATTAATTTCAATAATAAAATTATTTAATTAATTATTGGATAGGAGATGATGGGAAGATAAATTATTACTATTACTTTAAATATGCATGGTAAACTTTTTAATGTGACCAGTCATGCTGGTGCAACATGCCCTCCAACTCCACGCAATGCTTTTGCCCAAAGCTATGAATCGGTGAAGCCAAAACACGAGGGACCTCATCCAAGAAGGAACACTTCAAACCCACAAGCTCATTGGCCTAGTGAAGGCATAACACTTGCGAGCTCGTTGGCCTAGTGGGGGTTTGAACTTTGGTGGTCACCACTATAATCAAGTGACTTAACCATCGAACCACACCCTTATCGGCAATGGGAAGATAAATTAATTAAATAAATAAGATTTATTCAATTAATTTTTGTTAAAAGGGATAAATCGATTAATTAATTAAATATAATTCATTTAATGAACTTGGGAAAGGGATTAAGGGACAATGTGTTGCAAGATGAATGTCTAGGGAATGTCGAAGGGTTATGAGGACATGATGAATTTAGGTGTCTACATTTTGTGCCTCTTTCAGATGTTATTGTGACTAAGAGAAGTAATATCATTTCAAAGAAGATAAGGTGTGGATGGATGGAAAAGGATGTCCCAACCACTTGAAAGAGTGACAAAGAGAAATGATGTAAGGATGGGATGTCCCTCAAGAGCATAGGAAGGTTGGCAGGACATGGGTATGCTATCGAAATGGATGAGACAAATTAGGTAAGGGATGGAGGAAATGGGTGAAAAGAATGTTATCCTACAAATTTAGGTGATCAAAAATATAGTTTTGTATAGCACTAGACATTATGTACCAAGGCATAAAGACCAGGGTGGCAATGTCTCATGTGCATGAAAGGACTAACTCAAAAAAGATAAAAGGTCACAAGCACACATATGCCTTTAGACACCATGATATGGAAGACCATGATGCTATTGTAGTAATATGTTGCAAGGACTTTAATCATATGAAACATTGAATGATAACATACAAAAGAAAGGAAGCATGCATGCACAAATGATTCAAAAACAAACAAGTTGTGCCCCCATCAAGCTGAAAATCAATGGTTCATTGATTGATTGGCTAATGAAGTGTTCTAATTGTAGGGAAAAATATATCCCTAGATCAACACAAGGATACAGGAATGATATATCTCATTGATGATGATTAATGATTGATTGATTGATTGGGTTGATAGCAAGGTTGGAACAAAACCAGGGATGTGATTGGATAATTTGAATAGATTGCTTGACTAGAGTGGTGTGGATTAAGGATGGCTTTAATTTGGATTTATTTCTTGAATTTTTACATATGTTTTAAATTTTGTGTTTTTTGGTATGTTATGTGATGTTTTGATGTTATTTTAAGATGGTGGCATTGGAGTCCAGTTAGATAGCCTAGATGCTAGATACCAATGACAAGGGAAAACCATGTCGAAGGACAAGAACGAAAGGAGAAGTGGATAGATCGACAAAAGGATTATGGATGGAAGATAGGAAGGATGGAGGATCCATAATGGATGAAGGGGGTTAGGACGTGATCTCCAAGGACTATGTCACATAGGAATAACATGCCCCACTCTAAATATTATACTTAGGAATGTACATGAATGATACTTATGATGATAAGGTAATAAGATTGGGTAGAAAGCATTTGGTATATCAAGAGATGTTAAGAGCATTTTTCAATAGCTTCCCCCTTACCTTTATGAAGTGAAACTAGAGGATGTGATAGATGGGTCATCATTCCCCAAGTGCAAGGTACATAGATAATCAACCTACACATGATGCCCCTGAATGGTTTTTCATCATGGTACTTATCAAAGGTATCATTGAGGTAGTTTTCACCATTGAACAAATGATTTATCTTTACTATTTTGACTTTTTTGACTTTTTTATTTTTTTTGGATTTGTTGATTTTACTGGATATGGCAATGGGATAGGTATATTTGGATGGATAAAAGGATTTGTAGCAAGATCGGGACTCAATAATCTATGTCCATAGCAAGGTGATAGTGTGACCCCATTATAGATGGATGTTGCATATGGACCATGTCGAGTGTCATTATGTGCATGGATGTTGTTAGAGGATCGCATGAGATGGAAATGGAGTGAATTAATGATGAACAACTGATAGATGAAAGGTTTATGCAAAAGAATGGACCATAGGAAGGTGATGAAGGAGATACATGTGACATAGTGGATATAGGATCGGAAGATGAAGGTATGTGGGAATGTAGTGGAATGGAGACGAACCAAGACCAACATAAAACTTTACAGCATTAACATAAACATGAAATATTAACACAATGCACAACAACACATAACACCAAATATACGTGGAAAACCCCAAAAGGGGAAAAACCACTATGAGGATTAACTCATAATATATGAAGCTCACTACAATAAAATATTACAACTTTGTTTTAGGGCTACAACCTAAGGAAGCTACTACTTCTTACTGACTTTGTTTTAGGGCTACAACCCAAGGAATCAACTATTCCCTATTGACTTTGTTTTAGGGCGACAACCCAAGGAAGCAACTACTCCCTAAAGAAAGGTTTGAGGGTCACTACCAAGGAAGCTACAACTCCCTGCAGACTTTGTTTTAGGGCTACAACCCAATGGAGCAACAACTCCCTGAATTGAGAATAAACATAGGAAAGATTATTGCATGACAATCCTTCTAATAACTGAAACTAACAATAAAGCTCATTCCTTTGATGATTGTACTTCTACCTTTTCACTCCTCTTTTGATGATTGAAACAATTAGTCACACTCTTTACTTTACTTTTGTCACAAAAATGTATTCAAGATGAATTAGGACAAACCTTATTAGTTTTTCTCTTTCTACTTCAGTCGCACATCATAATGCATATGATATTCATATTCTTCTCTTCACACACTCATATTCACAATCATACTTCACCTAGATCATCTAGGTTTACAATATATACATGATATTACATTGATTTCAACACTAGGAAGAGGACCACCCCTTGCAGATCCCCACACATGCTTAACTTGGTCTTAAGCAATCTTCATAGCATCATCCTTCAAGGAATAACATCTGCATGCTTCACACAATTGAATTAGGTTACCCTTAAGCAAGAACATGTGAAGCTTGTAGCACATCAGTAATTACAATCTTTACGGTGTATATGAAAGATTAAACATTGCTTATAGATCTCCAAGATGAGTCAACATGACCCATACAACACCTCTAGACACTCCTTGATCTTCATGCAACAAATATTTTGAACTGCACACCATCAACATTCCTCAGTTGACCAGCCAAGAGCATAACCTAGCAACACCATCATTCCAGACCACATCTAGTTCTAGAGAAAGTAGAAAACACATTACGAAGCAACAAGAAACTTCACAAGATCATCAGTACCATATTCCACTAGCCAATTCAACATTTCATGTAGGAGCAAGTAGGCACACATTATCAGCATATGTTCTAAGAACAATTAGGCATCTGAAACTATTTGTAGCACACTATCACTAGAAAAATTAAAATTGTAGACCACCAAAACACTTGATACCAAAAACTATAATGTAATTAACATCTCTGAACTTGCCCTCAAAATTGCGTGACCAAATATTAACTTCCAGATCACAGACCAGAACTCTGTCACTTGTAACTTCCACTACGGAGGAGAAAATGATCTGAAACTTCAGATTTAGTACCTTTATATCATACTAAACTTAACTTCTAAATCACATGACCATATATTCAAATGTGGAGGAATGCGAAGAAAATTTATGAAGTAGTCTTCCAAGTAGCTTCCTGCAACAACCTTTACCAACATCCGAAGACTAGAGTCTTCTTGTATCAACACATACATCCTTAGGAACAATATGAAGGATCATACAACATGCTATAGCTCATCAAAAACATTTTCTCAACCTCAACATAGCTTCTAATTCCCATATTAATATATCATCATTCATCTTAATTCTTCTAATTCTCATCTTAACATATCATCATGAAATCATCTCTACTGACCACAAACATGCTCAATACAACTTTCCTTGACATTAATCAATGCATGACATCAAACAATGAACATCAGTAACCATTGCCAGCACACCATCAACATAGTATATCATCATCATAAGCATTTAAGCATAGTGTTCACATCAAAGACTACCACACAACCACATCAGTGACAACTTTAGGTAACATATGTGTGATGCTCATTATTGTTGACATCAATGACAACCTTAGATAACATATGTGCAATAATCTCCCCCTTTGGCATTGATGGCAACACAGACCTGCTTGTTCTCCCCCTTTAACATCAAGGACAAAGGGAAACAACTTATTCTCCCAATCCTTTCTCCCCCTTAGGGTACACAATCTCCTTTTCAACCTTCTCCCCTATCAACAACAACCACTCCATGCCCCCCTAAGATGTAGCCACATTAGTCTAGGAAAAAAGATAGCATGAATTACTCCCTCTCGAACCCATGCATCTAGTTAGAAGGAGGGGAAATTACCCCTAAATTCTATTAGAGATACTCAAAAGTATCCTTTACAAGAGCCTTTGTTGGAAGATATTCTAACTTCACTTCCTTATCTGCAACCTTCTCTCTCAAAAGTGATACCTGATTGATATATGCTTAGTTCTAGAATGCATCACTGGATTCTTGGAAATTATATTGATAGCACTTTCATTATCACACAAAATAGGAATAAGCTCATCATACTATACCTTGATATCCTTCAATGTTTGCTTCATCCACAATACTTGTATGCAACAAGATGTTGTAGAAATATACTATGCCTCTGTTGTGGATAAGGATACTAAGTCTTTCTTCTTACTAAACCAAGAGACCAATCTGTCTCCTAAAAAAAATTCACTTCCACTGGTGGGTGAGTGTGAGATCATGATGGGCCAAATAGTGGCAATGGAGAAAAAACTTGCTGGATGAAAAAGTGCTAACATTTAGATTAATATTTAGATTTGGATGGAAAGGATGTTAATATTTCTAGCTCAATTATGGATTCCCTCCAAAAATACCTTAGGATTACCTTATATTTAGGCAAATGGGAGTCCCAAAACTTGACAAAGAAACTTGCAAGACCACCCATTTAGTGTTATCCTAAAAATTTCCACAATTTCATCCTTGAAGTTGATAGACATTTTTGCAACTAAATTTAATCAAATGAAAAGGGTTTATAGAGGAAGATATTAGGATTCTAAAAATATAATATATGTCTCATAATAATTTTAATAGGTAATTATTATTAATTTTCTATATACACAATGTCTAATTTGTTGATAGATATACATATTGAAAAACATCCATCACTTTCAACATATTAATCATTTTTTAATCCAAAAGATGTGTCACATTCTAGGATTTATTGGGTATACATTAAAATTTAAAATTTTTGAGTTTCATATATTTTTGACCAAGTTAGGTTGGATGCAAAATTGAATTTTGATATTTTAAAAAAGTCACAGTAAAAAATTCATAAATAATTATTTATTTACTTAAAAAATTCAAAAAAATATGCATCACATCCAGTCATGTGTCCTTTACTTAAATCAAAATCATGGAGTAACAATATTATCTTTTTCTCATAATTAGGTTGGGTAGAATGACACCTACTATGTACGTTTTTTTTTCTAAAAAATTTAGTAGTGCTTCATTGAAATATCTAATTTTCACCAAACTATTTTTAAAATTTTCAAAAAGAAACTAGTAGCCCATAAACTACATTCAATTTATTACAACTTTTATTACTACCTTATTTCTAAATTGTGTAGTTAACTCATTCAATTTTTTTGCATGAAGTTACTTAAGTTTGTTTTTCACATTTACATTGCCACTTAGGGGTAATGTTTGGCCCATCATGATCTTCCACTCACCCTGGTGCTTCTTTGGTCATCCACACATCCGACCCAATTAGCATCAGTATAGGTACTCAAAGAGAAATTAACATCCTTCTTATACCACAAACCATAATCTAGAGTTCCCTTCGAATATATGCATATCCTTTTCTCTACCTTCTCATGAGTTTCTTAGGATTAGCTTGATATCTAGAAACCAAACATACTACATCCATAATATCAGGTCTAGAAGCAGTCAAGTACAATAATCCTCACAACTTTAGCATCTTCATTTAGCTTGTTTTAGAATACCCACATTGTTCCTATAACATTCTTGTCAGCTGGTCTGGGAATCAATTCCCATGTCTAATTCTTTTCTATCTAATTCAATTATTCTTCCATTGCTTCCAACCATCCATCATCATTCCTAGCAACAACAAAGGTTTTAGGGTCTACCATTGACAGTAGGCACAAGTTCACTTGCTCACTTGCTTTTGCAAACTTTCTCCTAGTCTGCACTCCTTCATTCTTATTCCCAATAATCTGATCTATTGAATGATTCCTTTGAACATACTTTGCTAAAGTCTTAGGGACATTCTTTGATTCTTATTCCTTCTCTTCTTTATCCTCTCCTTCTTCTTCAATATAGAGAGGTATATCAGATCCACAATCTTGTGGTTCTTGATAAATTTGATACAAGTCTTCATCTACATTAACATTTGTGCTTTCAACTATCTTTCCCAACCTCTTGTTCTAGCATATATAGGCCTTGCTTCTAGTTGATTAACCAAGAAAGATCTCTTCATCACTACTTGAATCAAATCTACCAAGGTCTTCTTCATGTATCTTGAAGTAGCATTTGCTGCCAAAGATCCTCAAATATATGACAGTGGAAGGTCTTGCATACCATAGCTCATAACAGATCTTAGTGCAATTGACTCTCAATTGTACTCTATTAAGAAGATAGACAATTGTGTGAACTGTTTCCTTCCAGTACATATCAGATAGATTTGCATCTTTCAACATTTCCTTACCCATCTCTTGTAAGGTCCTAGGAGGAGAAAATTTCTCCTAATACCATGATCTTCACAAAATGTTTCAATTTCATTTGAAGTAAATTCACCTCCTCTATCAGATATTAAGCATTTGATCTTAGCATCCATTTCATTCTCAACTATTGCTTTGAAAATATTAAACTTATCAAAGGCTTCTAGTTTTTCTCTTAAGAAAGTAACCCAAGTCATTCTAGAGTAATCATCATTATGCAACATAAAATACCTTTCACCTTGTTAACTCTTTGTTCTTGTGGGACCACATAGGTCATTGTGAATCAGCTCGAATGGCATTATAGAAGAACATTCCTTGCTCTTGAAATTCTTCTTTGTCTTCTTTCCCATTTGACATTTCTTGCATAAAGTGTTTGCAACCTTGGTTATCTTAGACATAGCTCTCACTGCATGAGTAGAGATAATCTTTACCATATTGTCAAAGTTTATCTATCCCATTCATTTGTACCACAACCAACACTCACTAGATTGAGAAAATAAATAGGTTCTTCCATTTGCCTCCTTTAGATGATAGATATCTCCATATGTCTTAATACCCTTTACAAAAAATCTTCCGGACCCTGGCTTCTTGATTTCACATCCTTTGGCATGAAAGGTAAGATTGTATCCTTTACTGCATATCTGACTGACACTGAAGAAGATTGTGCTTTAGTCCTTTGACATAGGGGACATCCTCAGTCCTTTTCTTCCCATCAATAGTTATAGCACCCTTTCCATAGATTTATGATGACTCATTACTACCAAACTTAATAGCTCCACCATTCAACTTCTTAAGGCTAATAAACTTCTCCTTATCACCAATCATGTGGTTAGAACAACCACTTTCAATTACCCAAGCATTGGCTTCTTTCTTTGCATGAAAGACAATCCATACAACCATTAATTTTTCATTATTTTGATCTTCCTACAAGGTACAGACTTTTTGATCATTTCCCAATATCACCCTTTTTATCATCAACATTCAAGGCCATGAATAGTGTTTCATCATTTAAATCATCATGATCCTCATATTCTAAAGAGTAGCTATTCTGCATGGAGTAAATACCATTTTTTAATTTCTCTTTCTTTTTGCCACCCCTTGGATCTTTCAAAGGACATTTAGAAGCAAAATGACCAATTTTCTCACAATTGAAACATTTGAAAGGTAACTTACCTTTGTATTTGTCAGTGCCCTTCTTTAATCTTCTCACAAAGTTTCCTTCTACCTCATCAAGGTCATCATCTTGATTAGCTACTTCTCCTTCTGCCTTCATACATGCTTTGAATGTTACTTCCATTTTTGGAGCACGTTTCTCAAATTCTACCATTTCAAAAGTTGTGAGAGAGCCAAACAATTGATCTACTGTATATCAATCAAAATCTTGAGTTTCCACAATAGCAGATACCTTAAATGACTATAAGATTTGGGAAAAGAACTCAAAACCTTCTTCACAATCTCATCATCTTTCCCTTCTCCACCAAGTTGACTAATGCCATTAACTATTTCATCTATCCAAACCATATAACTAGCAATGTCTTCATCCTCAGCCATCTTCAAGGTCTCAAATTTGCTCTTGAAGATCTGCGTCTTGGTTTGCTTTACTTTACTATCTTCTTCATGAATGTTTTTAAGTTTATCCTAGACATCCTAAGAAAAAGTGCAACTCATAACCTTCAAAATTTATTAATCAACTAACCCACTGATGATATCACTCTTTGCCTTTGCAATGTTCTCATACAACTTAATCTCATCAGCATCTATAGGATCAGAAGTAGGGGTAGTATAACTATTCTTGATAACTTGTCAACCACCAAAACGTAGAGAAGATAGATAAGTCTCCATCCTTAGCTTCCAAAAGAAGTAATTTGTTCCATCAAACATAGGTGCCTTGTGAGATCTATTATGAGCCATCCTAGACCTTCATTAAGCAATTATGCTTTTTCATAGGAACTTGGTTCTAATACCAATTGTTGAAGGCACCCAGGTACTGAGAGAAGGGAGGTGAATCAATATTCAAACAAACTTCAAATCCTCCAGAGTAGATTAAAATTTAATGTTTATAGCATTAACATAAACATGAACTATCAACACAATGTACAACAACACATAACACCAGATATTTGTGGAAAACCCCAAAAGGGGAAAAACCATGATCAAGATTAACTCACAATATATGAAGCTCACTTTAATAAAATATTACAACTTTATTTTAAGGCTACAACCTAAGGAAGACACTACTCCTTGTTGACTTTGTTTTAGGGTTATAACCCAAGGAAGCAACTAATCCTTGCTAACTTTGTTTTAGGGCTACAACCCAAGGAAGCAACTACTCCTTCAAGAAAAGTTTTAGGGTCATTCCTAAGGAAACTAAAACTCCCTACAGACTTTGTTTTAGGGCTACAACCTAAGGAAGCAACAACTCACTAAACTAAGAATAATAGGAAATATTACAGCACAATAGTACTTCTACTATATGAAATTGACAATGAAGCTCACTCCTTTGATGACTGCACTTTTGCCTTTTCTCTCCTCTTTTGATGATTGAAATAATTAAGCACACTCTTTACTTTCCTTCTATCACAAAAATGTCTTCAAGATTAATCAGGACAAAGCTTATTGCTTCTACTCTTTCTCCTTCAATTGCACATCATAATGCATATCATATTCATATTCTACTCTTCACACACTCATATTCACAATCATACTTCACCTAGATTAACTAGGTTTACAATATATACATTATATTACATTGATTTATTTGCATGTCGGCTAGAGCTAGTAAGAATATTACAATTACAAGTCATCTAATAGGTCAAACATTATGAAACGTGTAGAGGTAAAGCCCTAACATGAATTACACTCAACACCAAGAAGAACATGCCATGTGGATCCCCACACATGCTTAACCTAGTCCTAAACAATCTTGATAGCATCATCCTTCAAGGAATAACATCCTTACACCTTACACAATTTAATTAGGTCACCCTTAAATAAGAACACATGAAGCTTGTAGCACATCAGTCATTACAATCTTTGTGGTGCATATGAATGATTAAACATTGCTTGTGGATCTCCCAGATGAGGCGGTATGACCCATACAACACCTCCAGACACTCCTTGGTCTCTGTGTAACAAATATTTTGAACTACACACTATCAACATTCCTTAGTCAGCTAGGCAAGAGCATAATCCAACAACAACATCATTTTGGACCACATCCAGTTTCAGAGAAAGAAGAAAACACATTGTGGAGCAACACAAAACATCACAAGATCATCAAGATCATCATCAACCAACCAATTCACCATTTCATGTAACAGTAAGTAAGCACACATCATCACCAAAGGTTCTGAGAATAATTAGGCATTCAAAACAGTCCGTAGCACACTGTCACTAGAAAAATTGAAATTATGGACCACCAAAACACTTGATACTACAAAGTGTTATGGAGAAAAAGGTTCGCACATATGTTTTTACCTCCTAGTTTATCTCCTAGGTCCCCTTGTTTACAAATTACAAGAAAATTATTCATCCAGATGAAAAATCCCTAGAAACCCATTTCAAATGGGAACTAGTGGCCAATTTAATGCTTAAGTCCCAAACAAAAAATCACCTTGGGACTTGGGCACTCATGCCCAAGTCCACCCTGATTGGTCAGGGTAAATTTTAATGTATGTCAGCCTTGGACTCTTAAATGGTTCCCTCTTTTTCAGCCCTTTAATTTAATTTGTGAATGTTTAATGGGACATCATATATAACCAAGTGTTTGAATTCATTTGTAACCTAGATGGATATTGTGAACTTATGATATTTGAACAAAGAACATTCAAGGCATTCATTGTGTTATTGTTACAAATTTGTGTGTTTGTTGCAGATTTGGAATCATCATCCATCTCCTTATGAGTTGAAGAAACTTCATCCTAAGGACTTCACCTCTGAGGTGACAACATCATTGTGTTTGAATCATTTCCTTATCATTTGGATTATCTTTAGCCACTATCTTGCAACGACATGCTCTCTTTAACAATAGTGTTGGGAAGCTTAAGTGCTATCCTAGGATTTCACTAAGTCCCTAAACACCACAACCCCAAACCCCTTTTATTCTTGTGTGCATCTTATCGGTGCGAGAATAGAAGAAGTGAAGATATAGGGAGGTTTATTAAGAGATAAAGATTCAAGCTTTGAAAATAGAGTTTGGAAATTCACTTGTAGCAGACTTGGGCACTATCCCCATTGTCCAACATCTAAAATACACCCTGAATTCAACATCAGAGGATTGTTTATGACATTTTTCTATTTTTGAGCATTTAGATATCTAGACTTTTTGGACTCAGGCACTAGCCCTAGAGTCTTCCAACATTTTAGCTTCTGAGGGATAGTTTGGACATCTAATTGATCACACTGGTAATTTTAGATCCTAATTTTCTATTGTTGTTTCTCTGTTATGAGATGATTATCCAAATTCTAGGGTTTAGTGCATTGATAGGCCTAGGGTTTGATAAAAGGATTGGTTGAATCACATCTTTCCTTGACAAACAAGAGCACAAAATCTATAGTTGATTCGTCTTGCATCTTGAAGTGACTTAGTTTGTTTTTTTGGTTGAATGTTGTAGTGAAAGGAGGATTTGATCTAGTGTACTTACATGCTTGTATCCATCTCTCTTTTTACATATAATATTTTGGTGAATCTATAACATTGAGAATTTACATCTTACTTAGTTTTGAAATCAGATTTGCATTACTTCATATCATACTTGTCATCCTACATTGAAACATCTTGCATATAGTTTGAAAAAATTGAAAAAAATAAGATTCTAGGCTTGCATAAGCGCATAGTTTTGCATTATTTCATTCCATGTCATTGGCAACATTTGATTTTCTGATTTGCACATCATATATCAAAATAATTACATCAATTAATCATTTCATGATGTCACATCTTTCATTGGCATATCTCATTTATTAAGGTTTTGTTAAAAACATGCATTTTTCATATAACCTAGTGATTTGCAAAGCTAGGGTTTGTAGTCAAAATCTTATTTCAGATTTTACTACTATCATAAATATTTAAAATCAGATCTTCCACTGATTTCTTTGCATATTCATTCAAAAAAATTGTATAATTTTAGAAAAAGTACAAAATTATCATACCTTTGCAATTACAGAACGTGTATTTCAACATAAGAGAATAAGCATCTTTTTCACATATTTTGCATTAAATCAAAAAATTATCAATATCACCTCTTGTGTAGAACTTCTAACATTAAATTCACTTGGTTTGTAGTGACACTAGTGTGTTTTTGTTCTTTGTAAAAAGCTTCAAGAACATGATTTCCTCAAACTAGTGTTGTGGTGTACAAAAGCCTCTCATATTGATAAATGAATAGATTTTTTTATACATTGATGTTCCATGACATTTCGTTATGGCACCTTCTAATTGTTCCTATTTAGTATCCTTGCATACATATATCAAATATTTTGGAAGTTTTTACAAATTCATTAATATGCATCCTTATGTTTAGACTCATATACAATCCATGTATGATAAGGATATCTTTAAATGCTCTTCATTTGAAATCCTTGATTATATATCTGATTTAAGTAACTTCGTAATTCTTACAAATGAATATCCTTTGATACTAAAGGAATTTACTAATTTCATCTCCATGAATTGTCATGAGAAAGATGATGGTGATAATTCTCCTCTTACTTCTACTACAAGTCATAACGGTAACCTAGCCTCGCCTAGTTCACCTTATGCTTTGGATGCCTGTCCCAAAGTTGTTCCCACGTGTGAGGACATTTTAGAGAAAGAGCATGAAATCATTGATATATTCCTTAACATCACCTGACCTTCTCTTCATTCCAATGCTCTCCTTTCAAAAGATGAAGCATCGCTACATGACGAAAGGTCTCTCACATAAAATCCTTTAGGGATGGATGCTAAGCTTAATCAAAGTAAACGTAATGTTAACTCAATCATCACTAATAGACTTATTCCACCTATTAAGGGGATTGTGGATAAGTGTACTAATGTTCCTAAACTCATTGTGCATGGGTCAGCCAATGCGCCTCCTCGTTTCAAACTGGTGATTACAGTTCAAGGTGCTCCAACACCACCTAGACCCCTAGGCTACATTCTCAATTGTGGAAAACATATTACTCAAGAAAATCAAATGTATAAAAATGTGTTACAACAACCCTATCACAATGTAGTTGCTCACACATACAATACACAAAATAATAAAAAAAGTAAACGATAATCAAACATTTTGATCACTTTACCAACTTCTCAACATATGCTTCCTCAACCACCTCATCTCACTCATAAAGGTGGTCAAGATTACGATCCTATTGTTGATTATCTTAGCAAATGATATTGATGTGTTTGTGGGAACAGTTGGTGATTGTGGTATATGTCACTTTGGGGCATGGGCTTTGTGAGAGATCTTGTTCCCTTGCTTTTTTTTTACTCTACCTTAATGTGCTTGATACCAGAAAGAGAGATCAACCACCTTAAGGTGGGACATCTATAATGGTATATGTCCAATTACTTTGTACATTGACAAAGCATGTTTGAAATCCCTCATCACAAGGTGGGATGGTGTATCCCTTGATCTAGTGCATATCCTTCTAAAAGAAAAAATCCCTCATCACGAGGCAGGATGGCCTATCTCTTGAGCTAGTGCACATCCTTTTATACAAAGCCCTCATCGTGAGGCAAGATGGCATATCTCTTAATCTAGTTCACATCCATTTATACAAAGCCCTCATCATGAGGTGGGATGGTGTATTTCTTGAGCTAGTGCATATCCTTTTATACAAAGTCCTCATCGTGAGGCAAGGTTGGATCTTGAGTCATTCACCTTTAAGCATGTCTTTGGTGGTTGTGGTAGCATAGCTCAATCATTACATGTGTTTGACACATTTTAGAGAGTGGAGTGTAGTGATGAGCTCCTTCTTATCACCCATGTTTGTCGTGTATAAGATGTGTGGTGTCTCAATAACACACTATATGGGACTCATGTATTCCATGTTTCTTCCATGTGTTTTACACGTATTCCTTGCATGTCATGTGTGTTTGTTGTGTGGTCTAAAGTTGTGTGGTGATGAGTCCCTCTGAGCATTGTATGTGTTTTACATGTCTTCACATGTGTGTTTTGTTTACTTCAGTTAGCATTATATATAGATATGTAATTACTTAATCATTTCTTCTCTTCTTCGTGTCTTGCATGACTGTGTTGATGTCTTTTCCATGTATTGCATGCTTTCACTATCTTCTCTATGTATTGTGTGTTTTCTTACTATATTCACTATGCCTTATGTGACTATTAACTATTTTCTTATGTTTTCCCAAGTTTGGGGGCTGGAAATAGTCCTTCAAGATTGGGGTGTGTATGCATTCTAGTGTTTGATGTGTTTTGGATATGCTTTTATCATACTTTAATGCATGTGTTGTATCATCAGATCACTTAGACATTAAAGTGGGGGCAAAATGTTATGCAGTAAAATGTGGAAACATGCCTTTTTCCTTCTTAGTTTAGCTCCTAGGCCCCTATGTTTACACTTCACAAGCAAATTATTCACCTTGATGAGAAATCTTCTAAAACCCATGTCAAATGGGAACTAGGGGACCATTTAATGCTTATGTTCTGACCAAAAGAGCACCTTTAGACTGGGGTACTCATGCCCAAGTACACCCTAATTGGTTGGGGTAAAATTTCATGTACGTCAGCCTAGGACTCTTAAATGGGTCCCTCTTTGTCAACCCTTTCATTTAATTTGTGAATGTTCAACGGGATAGCATATATAACCAAGTTTTTGAATTCATTTGTAACCTAGATGGAAATTGTAAAATTATGATATTGGAACAAAGAGCATTCAAAGCATTCATTGTGTTATTGTTGTAGATTAGTAATCATCATCCATCTCCTTATGAGTTGAAGAAGCTTCATCCTAAGGACTTCAACTCTGAGGTGACACCATAATTCTATTTGAATCATTTAATTATCATTTGGATTATCTTTAGCCTTTGTCCTGTAAGGACATACTCTTTCTCTAACAACAGTGTTGGGAAGCTTGAGTACTATCCCAAGCTTTGACTGAGGCAAGTCCCAAAGCAACAGAACACCCAAAACCCTTTTCTTCTTGTGTGTAGGTTACATGTGTGGGAATACAAGAAGTGAAGGTATATGGAGGTTTCTTAAGGGATAAAGATTCAATATATGAAAATAAAGTTCATAAATTCCCCTGTAGCAGACGTGGGTGCTATCCCCAGTGTTCAACAGCTAAAACAAACCCTAAATTCATCATCGAAGAATCATTTATTAAATTTTTCCAGTTTTGAGCTTTCAGATATGGAGACTTTTTGGAATTGGGTGCTAGCCATAGACTCTTTTGACATTTAGCTTTTGAGGGACAGGTTTGGACATCTCACTGATCACCCTAGTACTTTCAGATCCTGATTGTTGTTGTTGGTGATTTTCTGTTATGATATGATTATCCAAATTCTAGGGTTTAGTTCATTGATAGGACTAGGGTTTGATAAAAGGCTTGGTTGAATCACATCTTTCCTTGACAAAAAAAGAGCACAAAATCAGTAGCTGAGTCCTCTTGCATCTTGAAGTGACTTAGCTCAGTTTTGTCCTTGAATGTTGTAGTGAAAGGAGGGTTTGATCTAGTGTACTTACATGCTTGCATCCATCTCTCTTTTTACATATAACACAAAGTATAATGCATTTAAAATCTCTGAATGTGTCCTCAAAATTGCATGACCAAATATTAACTTCTAAAGGAACGTGGAGCATTCCAAATAGACTTCATCATTACTTTACTCTACCATAGCACAGACCGGAACTCTGTCACTTGTAACTTCCACTGCGGAGAAGAAAATGATCTGAAGATTTGGGTTTAGCACCTTTGTAGCATACTTAACTTAACTTCTGAACTGCATGACCATATTTTCAAATGTGGAGGAATGTGGAGCATTTTACTAATCAGTCTTCCAGGAAGCTTCCTACAACAGTAACCTTTACCAACGTCCAAAGACTAGATTCTTCTTGTATCAACACATACATCCTTGAGAATGATAGGAAGGATCATACAACATGCTATAGGTCATCATCAACATCTTCTGAACCTCACCATAGCTTCTAATACCCATCTTAATACATCACCATTCATCTTAATGCTTCTAATTCCCATCTTAATATATCATCATGAAATCATCTCTGCTAACCACAAACATGCTCAATTCAACTTTTCTTGACACTAATCAAGGCATGACATCCAACCATAAACACCAACAACTAGCCATGAACATCAGCAACCATTAATGGCACACCATCAACATAGTATATCATCATCATAAGAATTCAATCATAGTGTTGACATAAAAGACAACCACGCAACCACATCAGTGACAACCTTATCTAACATATGTGTAGTGCTCACTAGTGTTGACATCAATGACAACCTTAGATAACATATGTGCATTAATAAAACAACATGTTCTTACTCCTTGTACCTTTGTGCTAACAAGGATGACAAGGGAGAACAAAACATCACAATATGGCAATAACAATGCATATAAACATAACATAAATGAGAAGGGACCACTCTTGCGAGTCCACCTATAACAAATTATCCTCCCCCAACTTGATTATAAAAATAGATGTTGGAAAAGGTGCTCTAGGGACAACATGAAGCATGGTGAAGAGTGCTATAGCCAAACCTTGTTCGAAGTTGTTGAATTTTGTCACCAAAGACTTGACATTCCTCAGTGGAATGACCAAGTGCTTAAATATATGCACAATAATGAGGTAATGAAAGATTATTTTGTTTTATCTTTTTGTGTTTTGGAGTAGGAAGAGTGATTAAGCAGTGTTTGAGTAGACTCAACAACATACACACTTTTTGATATAGAAAAGAAGATATAGGGGGAGTAGGAAGCAATTCTTTTTGTTGTGAACATGGTGGAGAGAATGTAGGAGAAGGTCAGGAACCTAAACCCACTTTAGACAAGTACGGTGTTGGTTCCATAGGTTCCTCAATTCCTTGTTCTTTACATCCTAACCCATTTCCATTGTATCCTTGTTTAAAAATAATTTTGAATCCACACCCATAACACTTCTCCAAGTTTGAAGGAAGAGGAGAGGTCATATGACTGTCTTTGTTGAAATTGTTGCATATATTTTACCTAAGGTTGTCACTGATTTGGTTGTCATTGATGTCAACACTCAGTTTGGGTTGTCATTAATGCTTATGTTGATGGTGTGGTAAACATGATGTTGCTAATGTTCATGGTTGGATGTCATGTCTTGTTTTAATGTCAATTAAAGTAGTGTTGAGTATGTTTGTTGTCAGCAAGGATGATATCATGATGATATATTAAGATAAGAGTTAGAAGCATTAAGATGAGGATTAGAAGTAATTCTTATGTTGGGGAGATGTTTTTGATGGTCTGCAATATGGTGTATGCTCTCTCCTATTGTTCCTAAGGAATTATTTGTTGCTACAAGGAGGCTCTAGTCTCCAGATGTTGGTGAAGGTTTTTGCTACAGGAAGTTGCCTTGAAGATAGATTAGGCGAATGCTTCGCATTCCTCTACCTTTGAAGATATGGTATTGCAATTTGGGATTCAATGTCTATTTTTGTGGATGTTGTACTCTTATCTTTTCAAGTCACCAGTGTTGTCATGGTGGTCTCTGGTAATTATAGTGGCTTGGTAGTTTGGTTATTTGTTAGGATTGGTCTAGAAAATGCTCTGCATTTCTCTACATTTTTGTTTCTATTCCTACAGCTTGGTGGACATGCTCTTAGTGCTTGTATTGTGTCTCAGTTCATCTTTCATGTGATGAAGGTTACCCCAAGTTTATTTGTAAATGTTATATCTCATGACTGGGTCTTTTGGGCTTCTTGGATGAAGTGTTCTATCTCTATTTTGTTTGCGCTAGCTATTTTTTGTATGCCATTAAGAAACATGTATATGGAAGTAAGCTTGGACATTCATGGAACATCTCTTTGTGGTTCATACATCAATGGTATATCTCTTTGAGGCTGCATATTGTTTTGAGTTGGTTTTCTCAAAACTTGTGGATATTCGGCTGGCAGGGCTTGTTCTCTTGTTTACGCTATGTGTTTGGGGGTTTACACCAATAATTGATGTTGTGTTAAGATGTGTTTTGGTCCTGCCCTATCCTTTTGAGAGCCACATTGAGTAAATTTAGTTGGAAGATGTGTTTCTTGACCAACTGGTAAAGTGCTAAACATTTCTATTGAATGCACAAGACAACTGAGAGGGGAGTGAATCAGTTGTAACTTAAAACTCCACAACCCTCACACACATTTAGATCCACATTAATTTAGTTAATCCATAAAAATTTTAAGATGATGAAGCATGAAAGCAAATAACAGAAAGTAAATCAAATCAACATCAAACATAGGAGAACACTAGATTTGTCGAAATTACGGCAGACAATTGAGAATGGGGCGTGAATCAGTTGTCACAAAACTTTTATCTTTTGTTGCAATTAATCTTCTTTACCACTTATTAACAGATTAATGATATAACCATGAAAGCATGAATGAAAAACACGTGAGCAGAGAAATAATCAACACACATAACACTAGGATTTTTACATGGAAACCTGGTTAAGGGAAAAACCATGATGGGGGTTAACCCACAAGATTTATTCTCTATTAAAAGAATAAAAGAATGGGAAGGCACTTGCCTTCTAGAGCACTGCCTAGAGCTCACTTCTCAAAGGAGGCTCACTACCTACAAGAACATTCACAATGTTAACACTGAAAGGTTGAATTGAGAAATATCTTCTTCATGCAAGATTCAGTTCCATTGAAGCACACAACACCTCTGCTCTACCCCCTAATCACTTCCTTGCTACATCTGCATCTTCACTAACAACAACACATTTCCATGACTTCACAACACTTATTTATACATGAGATTGACTTTGGAATGAACATCAAAGTCGACCTTGCAATCATTTATCTGGAACATTCTCCAAGATAGCCATTACAAGCAATTATAATCACAATACTTAAAATGCTACATGCGAATCTTTATACTATTGGCCAAACATAGATGGGACTCAAATCTTCCTCGATCAACATGCCACACTCCATAAAACTCTTCTTAGATCATCCACAACATGTACCATGTATCTGGTCAGCCAAGACTGGAAAGAACAACAACACTAAAGGAGAAATCTTCAACCATGAGCTCAATTCTCAATGCGGACCACCAAAAAAATAGGTACATGAGCTAGAGACCACCAAAAGCACAATGAAATCAATAAGAACAACTGCATCACCTCAAATCATCAAAAGCACTTGCATCTTCATCCTAGAACTTAAGAACACCAACTATCATGACTTTTACACTAGAAAGATTGCTTCTTGACCTCCAAACTATGAACCACTTGAGTTGAGGATATGCACCAACATCCAAAACATACCTCTAGATCTGTAGACCATAATATCCCAATGTGCAGCAATCCAGACCAAATTCTTGCCATTTTGTCACCTCTGAACAACTATAAAACCTGGTTCTACTCAGATGGCCATAACTTCACAAATACTTCAGACGGACCTCTAAAATCTTAATTGGAGCAACTTTAGGCAATCCTCTAAAAACCCTTTAATCTGCAGACTCTGATCATCATCTTAGTATGAATGAAGATCAATCTACTTCACTGAACTACATTGTCTTCACTGTCTCTAATAGAGAGATATGTAACTCACTTGTTTCTTCTGGAGAGGCCAATTTTCTTAACATCCTTAACATACAAGTCTTCTGAACAAGTGAAAGAATAAGATATAGTTGACACTAATGACAACAAGGATATTTTGACATCAATGACAACACCAATTAGGCACATATTTGCAACAATCTCCCCCTTTGTAATTGATGGCAACATATGATGTGAAAAAGTATTTCAACCATCAAGAAAAGAACTTCTCCTCCTTTCTCTTATCACACCTGCAACCAATTTCTTCACTACTCCCTCTTTCACCAACAACTACTCAGTTTCATCAAAGTTTTTCACATGACTTCTCTTGCCCTTTGACATCAATGGCAAAGGGCACATATTTGCAATCATCTCTCACCCTTTTATTTCTTAGATAAGACCAAACTAAACTCAGAATATGCTAACTACTCCCCCTAAGTAGTATCTCCTTAACACCAATCTGGATCATAAGATATGACTGTGAGTTCCACTAGACTAATACACACTAGTGCACATTAGTTGTGAATAAGAGGGGTAATCACCCCTAGCTTCTCTCTGAGATACTCAAAAGTGTCTTTAGGTAGAGGCTTAGTGAAGATATCCACAATCTAATCCTTTGAAGGAACAAACTCCAATCTAACTTCATTCTCATTGACCTTCTCTCTCAAAAAGTGAAATTTGATGGATATGTGCTTTGTCATTGAATGCAACACTAGATTCTTTGAAATGTTTATTGCACTTGAATTATCACAGAAGATTGTAATAGGCTCTTCAAACACAATTTTGATATCCTTCAACATTTGCTTCATCTAAAAAACTTGAGTACAATTGTTTGCTACTGCTATATACTCTACCTCTATAGTAGATAGAGATATTGCCTCCTACTTTTTACTCAAATAGGAAACCAATTTCTTCCCCAAGAAAAATGCACCACCACTAGTACTTTTCCTGTCATCCACATCTCTTGCCCAATCGACATCTATATATGCATAAAGAGTGAAATCATCATCCTTAGGATACCATAAGCTATAATCATATGTTCCCTTTAGATATCTAAAAATTCTTTTGACTACTACAACATGAGATTCTCTAAGATTAGTTTGAAATCTAGCAACAAGGCCAATTGCATTCATAATATCAGGTCTGGTATGAGTCAGATAAAGTAGTCCTCCAATCATTGATCTATACCTTTTTTGATCTGCCTTAGGGGAATCATCGTCTTTACTCAATTTGCATCTGGTTATCATAGGAGTGCTCATTGGTTTTGAATCCTCCATTCCAAACTTTTTCAACAACTCTTTTACATACTTGGACTAAGATATGAAGATGCTCTTGTCTGACTGAATGATTTCCAGACCAAAGAAGAAATTCATTTCACCAAGCATGGACATCTTAAATTTACTTTGGATTTGATCAACAAATTTATTAGACATGCTCTCATTTCCACCAAAGATGATATCATCAACAAATATCTCAACAATCAAGATGTACTCATGATCAATCTTGAAATAAAGATTATTGTCAGCTGTGCCTTTGCTAAAACCTAATTTTAGCAGCTACTTATCTAATCTTGCATACTAGGCTCTTGGGGCTTGTTTAATTCCATACAATGCTTTCTTCAACCTACAGATCATAACTCCTTGATTAGACAATTGGAATCCTTCAGGTTGCTCAATGTAGACTTCTTCTTCCAAATCTCCATTTAGGAATGTTGACTTGACATCCATCTGGTAAACTTTGAAATTTTTGTAAGCAACAAAGGCAAGAAATAATCTGACTACTTCAATTCTTACTACTGGAGCAAAAGCTTCCTCAAAATCAATTCTCCTTACCTAAGAATATCCTTTGCACACCAATCTTGCTTTGTTTCTCACAACTTCACCATTTTCATTCAATTTATTCTTGAAGACCCATTTAGTTCCAATTACATTTTTTTTTCAAGTCTAGGAACAAGATCCCAAGTATGATTCTTTTCAATTTGCATTAATTCTTCTTCCATTCCTTTTACCCAACTTTCATCATTACAAGCTTCATTCACTGATTTTGGTTCAATCTTTGAAATCAAACAATACTCCTCTTATTCTCCAACAATTTTTCTTCTAGTTTGAATACTTTTATTTTTATTTCCTATTATCTGATCTTCAGAATGATTCAACCTTACATACTTGGGAGTTTTAGGATTTTCTTGAACTTCTAATTCGTGAACTTGTTCCTCAACATTTGCACTAGTTTCTTGAGTCACTGGATTCTCCAGAGCAATCTAAATATGATTTCGAGGAATTTCATTTTGATCATCTGATTCATATCCACAAAACTTGAAAGGTCTCTCCTTGCTTTAATCAACCTTGACATTAGCACATTCAACAATCTTTTTTAATCTCTTGTTAAAGCATCAGTATGCCTTGCTTTGGTTAGAATAACCCAGAAATATTACTTCATCACAACTTGCATCAAACTTGCCTAGATCTTCATCTCTTTTGATATAGCATTTACTACCAAAAAATCTAAAATATTTCACAGTAGGAGCATTACCAAACCACAGTTCATAAGGAGTTTTACTAGTATTACCTCTGATCTACACCCAGTTAAGAGTGTAGACAAGAGTACTCATAACCTCTCTCCAATAGACATGTGGAACATTTTCTTCCATCATCATGGTTCTAGCAGTTTGGTTCTTCCTTTCCACAACTCCATTCTACTAAGGAGTCCTATGAGTAGATAACTGTCTTTTTATTCCATGCTTTTCACAAAATGCATTAAACTCATTGGAGGTAAAATCTCCACCTTTATCAGATCTCAGACACTATCTTCACACCAATCTCATTCTCCACCCTAGCCTTGAACACCTTGAATCTGTCAAGAGCCTCTAATTTATCTCTCAAGAAAGTGACCCACATCATCTAGGAGTAATCATCAATTAGTAACATAAAGTATATGTCTCCTTGCAAACTCCTAACGCTAGCAAGACCACACAAATTAGTGTGTACAAGTTCCAACAATCCACTTGAAAATTGTTCTTTACTTTTGAAAGTAGTTCTGCTTTGTTTTCCCAAATGACATTCTTTACACATGCTATTAGCAGGTTTTACATGATTTGGAAGATCTCTTATAGCCTGAGTAGTACTTATCTTAACAATAATGTCAAAGTTTACATGACACATTCTCCTATGCCATAACCAAATCTGATCAATCTAAGAAATTAAACAACTTTTACTAGTACCACTTAAATAAAAGATATTACGTCTAATCTGTGTACCAGATGCAATCTTAGTTTTGGAGCTTTCCAAAATTCTACATTTTCCATCCTTGAATCAGAGATCATACCCTTTGTCAACCAACTGTCTAACACTGAGAAGATTATGCTTTAAGCCTTCTACATACAAAACATCATTAGTGTTATTATTATCATCAAGAGAGATGGATTCTACCAGCTGAATTGTCCCCAAACTTCACAATTCCACCTTCATAACTTTCCATACTTACAAACAAGTACTCTTATCACATGTCATATGATGAGAACATCCACTATCAATCACCCATTCATCCTTTTCTTCAACCTGAGTACCCAAGGCACTTTCCACATTCAAATAGCTAGTAGATTTATTAGGCACTAGATTTTCTTCTTTGATAGCAATGAACACCAATTCATTTCTAGATGTATTTCCTTTATCAGATTCATCATCTACAACTCCTTTATCAGCAGCTTCTTGGACATAGTAGCATTTGTTATGAAACCTAGGTCTATTAGGATTTAGTTTCAAAACCCTCTCCAGACATCTCGAAGCAAAATGACCAATTTTATTGTAAGAAAAACATTTGAAAGGCAACTTTCCTTCATACTTACAAGATCCTCTTAGTAATATTTTGGCAAAAAGGGCTTCAAGTTCTTCAAGCTCTATTTCTTCTTCTTCAAGTTCCTTCCTTGCCTTCTCATAACTAGTTAGTCTTCTTGAAGAGCTTTCCCCTGGATCAAATCTTTGCTTCTAGGAAATACTGGCCTTAAATGCATATTCTAATTTAGGAAGGGAATCACCAAACTCATTTCAAATGCTGAAATCTTGCCAACCAACTGATCCCTTGTAATAGTTGTCATAGTCCTGATCTCCTCAATAGTAGTAACTCTATGCTTTTATGAAGAAGGTAAGGATCTAAGTACCTTGCCAACAATCTCTGATTCTTCCAATTTTCCACTAGCACACTTGATACTACACACAAGTTCAGTCACCTTCTGCATGTAGGAAGTGATGTTCTCATCTTCGCACATCCTCAAACTTTTGAATCTACCCTTCAAGCTCTGCAACCTAGCACATTTGACATATGCATCACCTTCATATAGAGTTTCCAACTTCTTCTACATTTCATGAGCAATTTTCAATTCCTAGACATTTGTCATTTCTATATAAGTTAGGGCACTCAATAATGCTTCTTTAGCCTAAATGTTGTTTCTAGCATCTTTGATTTCATCTAGAGTTCAAGGACCTTTCTCCAAAGGCTTATACTTATCCTTAGTTATCAACCAATAAGGATCACCCATACATTACAAATGACACTCCATCTAATTCTTCCAAAGAGAGTAGTTTGTTCTATCAAATTTCAGATTGTCCTTCTTGTATGTCAACATCTTGGATCTCCTCAAGGGGTTAAGCTTCTTTTAGAGGAACTGGCTCTGATACCAATTGTTGAAATTAGGGCAGACAACTAAGAGGGGGGGTAAATCAGTTGTCACAAAGATTTTATCTTTTTCTACAATTAGTCCTCTTTACCACTTATTAACAAATTAATGATATAACCATGGAAGCGTGAATCAACAACACATGGGAAGAAACATAGCCAACACACATAACACTAGGATTTTTACGTGGAAACCCAGTTAAGGGAAAAACCACGATGGGGGTTAACACACAAGATTTTTTCTCTATTATAAGAATAGAAAAATGGGAAGGCACTTTCCTTTAGGTACACTGCCCAGAGTTCACTACTCAAAAGAGGCTCACTACCTACAAGAACATTCACAATGTTAACACTAAAAGGTTGAATTGAGAAACAACATCTTCTTCATGCAAGATTCAGTTCCATTGAAGCACACAACACCTCTACTCTGCCCCCTACTCACTTCCTCGCTACATCCACATCTTTGCTAACAAAAACACATTCCATGACTTCACAACACTTATTTATACATGACATTGACTTTGGAATGAAAATCAAAGTTAGCCTTATAATCATCTATCTAGAACATTCTCCAAGATAGGAATTACAAGCAATTACAATCACGAGACTTAAAATTCTAAATGGGAATCTTTATACTATTAGCCAAACATAGCTAGGACTCAAATCTTCCTCAATCATCACTTCTTAGATCGTCTGCAACATGCACCAAGCATTCGGTCAGCTAAGACTGGAAAGAACAACAACACTCAAGGAGAAATCTTCAACCACGAGCTCAATTCTCAATGTGAACCACCAACATAATAGGCACATGATCTAGAGACCACTAAAAGCACAATGAAATCAATAAGAAAAACTGCATCACCTCAAATCACCAAAAACACTTGCATCTTCATCTGAGAACTTAAAAACACCAACTGTCATGACTATTACACTAGAAAGATTGCTTGTTGACCTCCAAACCATGAACCACTTGAGTTGAGGATATGCACTAACATCCCAAACATACCTCTAGATCCTAAGACTGTAATATCCCAATGCGAAGCAATCCAAACCAAATTCCTACCACTTTGTCACCTTTGAACAACTACAAAACCCAGTTCTACTCAAATGGCTATAACTTCACAAATACTTCATGTGGACCTCTCAAATTTTAACTAGAGCAACTTCAGGCAATCCTCTACGAACTCTTTAATCTGTAGACTCTGATCATCATCTCACAAGGAATGTGGAGCAATCTACTTCACTAAACTACACTGTCTTCACTCTCTCTAATAGAGAGATATGTAACTCACTTGTTTCTTCTAGAGAGGCTAATTTTCTCAATATCCTCAACATACAAGTCTTCTAAACAAGTGAAGGAATAACATACAGTTGACACTAATAACAACAAGGTTATGTTAACATTAACAACAACACTAATTAGGCACATATTTACAACAAGATTTACATGGAAAACCCAAGAAGAGGAAAACAGCGGTGAGAATTAACTCACAATATAAAGTAATAGCAATACCAATTTATACAATAGGGCTCACTTCCAGAAGGCTCACTACTAGAGGGCCCACTGTCCAAGAGAAAGAAAGGCTCACTACCAAAGGCTCATTGGGCCAAAATAGAAAAGAAGATAGAGAAGATTGTTAAAAGGAGAAAACTATCTCAATGCAACAGATAAGTCTACCACAACACCATCATCACCTCCATAGTCTCACTGAGGAATTGTAGACACCTTGTACTCACTGCATCCAGTAATCTAACACATGAACGCTGACACTGCATTGCACAAATTCACACTCTATAACTTTGTAATTCACATCTCATACACCACACACTTCTCAATCATTATCGTTCAACAACTTAACACTTATTTATACTATCCTCAACCTTGAAAACATTCTCCAAGGTCATCCAAATGCCTTAATCATTTCAACTTCAAATTAGTCGGCACCATAACATTTCTATAGTGTAAAGGAATGAAGACAGACCACAACACACTTTAGCTTGGACCTAAATCCACTCATACATGCCACTCCACATGCTTCCACAATCATCAAAACAACTCTGTAATTAGTGTAAGCACCCAAGGTCGGTCAAAGTTGTGTTAACACAATAAACGTTTAGGCACACACTTCGTCAAAGCCAAATACTACTTGTAGACCATACACCAAGCTTGAGCACCATATAGAATATTCCATAGTCATCCTAAGACATCCTAATATCCAACAAATTTCTCTACAATAACTTTCACCTATCGAACAAACTTACCCTATTTACCCAACATACTCAAGCAAATTTGTTATGTACCGTAACTCAAGAAATCAACTTGTAGAGCATGAAACCACTAACAACTTCAACTAAAGGTATATATGAACCTTATAAACACACTTCCAAAAATGCAAAACCATAAACCACTATGTGGAGAAATGCAGAGCAAAAACCTTTCTCCTAGACACTTCAGCAAAACACAGTTCACACACTGGTGTACACACCTTCCTCTACACAATGATCTACTATGCTAAATTCTAAATGAAGCACCTCTAAACACCTCTGAAAAACATATCCAAATTGTATGAGTTGATCTTCAACATAGTAGAAATGTGGAGCAAAATAAGAACACCACTCAGAACATCTTTAGAACACACTATTTCCTTTATCATTCAAATTTTCTCAAAAGCACTTGGAAGCCAAGAAATAGAACCATATCGGCAACATGTTCACCACTTCCTCATTATTAGAGACAACATTAGCTCAATACCAACTACTCACACTCTTTCTCAACTCTTGTTCAAATAGTTGACACCAATGACAACACGAACTTGTTGACATTAATGAAAACACTAACTACACATACTTTCTGCTCACTGCATCCAATAATCTAACACATGAGAGCTCGCACTGCATTGTATAAATTCACACTCTATAACTCTATAATTCACATCTCATACACCACACTCTTCTCACTCATTACCCTTCAATATCTTAACACTTATTTAGACTATCCTCAACCTTGGAAACATTCAATAAGGTCAGCCAAACACCTTAACCATATAAAATTTAAATTACGTCAACATCAAAACATTCCCATGGTGGAAAGGAATGAAGTTAGACCACAACACACCTTAGCTTGGACCTAAATCCACTCTTACATACCACTCCATACTTCCACAACCATTAAAACAACTCTGTAATTAGTGTAAATACCCAAGGTTGGCCAAACCTGTCTTAACACAATAAAATTTTAAGTACACACTTCCTCAAAGACAAATACTACTTGAAGACCATACACCAAGCTTGAACACCATCTAGAATATTCCATAATCATCCAAAAACATCCTAAAAGCCAACAAATTGCTCTATAACAACTTTCATTTATCGAACAAACTTACCATGTTTACCCAACATACTCAAACATCTCTATTATGGTACTGTAACTCAATAAATCAACTTGTTGAGCACCAAACCACAAACAACTTCAACTAAATGTATATATGAACCTTACAAACACACTTCTAGAACTGAAAAACCTGAAACCACTCTATGGAGAAATGTGGAGCAAAACCCTTTCTCTCAGACACTTCAGCAAAACACAGTTCACACACTAGTGAACACACCTTCCTCTATACAATGATCCACTCTGCCAATTTCTAAATAAAGCACCTCTAAACACCACCAGCCAACATATCCAACTTGCATGAGAAGAACATCAACATAGTAAAAATGTAGAGCAAAATTAGAACACCACTCAAAAAATCTTTACGACACACTATCTCCTTTATCATGCAATTTTTTTCAAAAGCACTTGGAAGCCAATCAATAGAACCATATCAGCAACATATTCAGCACTTCCTCATTATCAGAGACAACATTAACTCAATACCAACTACTCACACTCTTTCTCAACTCTTGCTCAAATAGTTGACACCAATGACAACATAGACTTGTTGACATCAATGACAACACTAACTGCACATACTTGCAAAAGTTTTTTCTACTTGTTTCCTTGTTTTTGACTTGGGATTCTATGCACCACCATTTTTGTTGTTTGGGATAATATTGGAAGGTGTAATAAGTTGTTTTTGGTCCTCTCTACCTTTTGGATAGGACCACATTCACTGCATTTGTGTTTTGTGGCTGACTTGTTGAGATCATTGTTTGTCTCCTATTCTGGCACACCTAATTGGTGTTTTGTTATATTGTGGAGGATATAAATGGAACAAATAATTAGTTACAAAGTGTGAGAGTGTGAGATGTGTGTGGAATAATGCAATAAGGAATGTGAGCCATGAAAGATATAGATTAGATGCACCTCAATGCCTCAGTCAACAAAGTGTATTATTGTCATATGTTGTAAATTCAAAGTTTCATGTATCCCACTCTGAGATAGTGAGTCTCATTAGGTCCTTGTATCTTTCCCTAAGGTTGTGCACCTTAGCCTACAAGTTCTTTGTATCTTTCGCTAAGGTTGTGCACCTTAGCTTGCAAGTCCTTCAGGGAGTAGTTTGCTTCCTGAGGTAGTGAGCCTTAAAACTAATTGTAAGCTTGTTCATATATATAGTGAGATTTCTCACTGTAGTTTTTCCCTACTTGGGTTTTCCATGTATATTTGGTGTTATCTTGTGCATGTGTGTTCATTGCTTTATCTTTCATTATTTCTCATATGTTTAAGGATTGTTATTTTGTTAGAAGACTAAATTGGTATTGTGCTGAGGGTTGAAGTTTTTGAAGATACTAATTCACCCCCACCTCTCAGTATCCTTATATGCTCAACAATTGGTATTAGAGCTAGGTTACTCAAAATGAGTTTAACTACTTGAGGAAGGTTCGGGATGACACATGATAGATCTTACAAGGCACCTAACTTTGATGGAACAAATTACACCTTTTGGAAGCTAAGGATGGAAGGTTATCTATCCTCTCTAGGGTTTGGTGTTTGGCAATCTGTCAAGGAGGTTACACTTCTCATGCTGCTACTCCTATAGATCCAATTGACATTAGGTTGTATCAAAACAATGCCAAGGCCAAAAATGCTATCATGACTGGTTAGCTGATTCAAAACTTTTTAAGATAATAACTTGTAGTTTTACTATGGTTGTCTAGGAAAAACATAGCAACATTTATGAAGGAGATAATAAAGTAAAGCAAGCCAAGATGCAAATCTTCAAGAGAAAATTTGAGACCCTGAGGATAGAAAAGGATGAAGACATTTCTAGTTATATGCTTTGGGTGGATGAAATAGTTAATGGCATCAAAGGTCTTGGTGGAGAAGTGAAATAAGAGGAGATTGTGAAGAAGGTTCTAAGATCTCTCCCTAAATCTTACAGTCATAAGGTATCTTCTATTGAGGACTCTAAGTTTATGGATAACTATTTAGTAGATCAATTATTTGGTGCTCTCATAGCCTTTGAAATGAGAGAGTTTGACAAAGATTCTCCAAAGAAGGAAGTAACATTCAAAGTCAGTAAGAAGATAGAAAATGAAACAACAAATCAAGATGGTGACCATGATGAGGTAGAGGTGAACTTTGTGAGAAGATTGAAGAAGGGTACTGCCAAATACAGAGGTAAGTTACCTTTCAAGTGATTCAATTGTGGGAGAATTGGTCATTTTGCCTCTACATGTCCTTTTAAAGGATCAAAGGATAGCAACAAAAGAGAGAAATTCAAAATAACTCTTTATTCCATGGAGAAAAACTATTCTTTAGAAGATGAGGATCACATGATGATTCAAATGATGAAACACTTTTGATAGCTTTGAAAGTTGGTGACAAAAAGAGTGATATTGGAAAATGTAAGAAGTCTGGTACCTTGTAGGCTAACAAAATAATGAAAAGTCTATGGTTGTGTGGACTTCTTTTCATGAAAGATAAGAAGAAAATTCTTGGGTTACTAACAATTGTTTCTCTAACCACATTATTGGTGACAAGGGGAAGTTCATTAGCCTTAAGAAGTGGTATGGTGGAGCTGCCAGCTTTGGTGGTGATGAGTCAACACAAATTTATGGAAAGGGTGCTATAACTATTAATGGAAAGAACAAGATTGAGGATATTCTCTATATCAAAGGAATGAAGCACAATCTCTTCAGTGTTAGTTAGATGTCTAGTAAAGGATACAATCTTACATTTAACAGTAAAGGTTGTGAGATCGGGAAGGTAGGATCCAGACGATTAGTTGTAGAAGGTACTAGGACATGGAAATGTCTATCATCTAAAGGAGGCAAATGGAAGAACCTGTTTATTGGGTCAATCTACTAAGTGTTGTCTATGGCACAAGTGGATGGGACACATAAAATTTAACAATATGGTGAAGATCAACTCTACACTTGTGGTGAGAGATATGCGTAAGATAAACAAGCCTACAAATGCATTATGTAAGGAGTATCAAATGGTAAAGCAAACAAGAACAAATTTCAAAAGAAAGGAGTTCTCTTCTATAGTGTCATTATAGTTGATTCACACCAACCTATCTAGACCTACAAGGACAAAGAGTCAACAAGGTGAAAGGTACTTCATGTTTCTTATTATTGATTACTATCAAATGACTTGGGTTACATTTTTAAGAGAAAAATCAAAAGCCTTTGATATGTTTAAGATTTTCAAAGAAAAAGTTGAGAATGAAATGAATGCTAAGATCAAATGCTTAAGATCTGATTAAGGAGGTGAATTTACTTCAAATGAATTTGAAAAGGTTTATGAAGATCATGGTATTAGGAGACAATTGTCTACTCCGAGGACCCCTCAGCAGAATGAGATAGTGGAGAGGAAGAATAGGACTGTGCAAGAGATGGCTAGGGAAATTTTAAAAGATATAGATCTTCCTGATATGTATTGGGTGGAAGTAGTTCACACTATTGTCTACCTGCTTAGCAGAGTACAATTGAGGGTCAATAGCACTAAGACCCCTTATGATCTACGATATGGGAGAACTCCCACTATTAGATACTTCATGAGAGATGAAGAAGACCTTGGAAAGTTTGATTCAAGGTGTGATGAATGGATCTTTATTGGTTACTCAACTAGAAGCAAGGCCTATAGATGCTACAACAAGAGATTGGGAAAGATGATTGAAAGCACAAATGTTAAGGTAGATGAAGATTTGCGTTAGATCTCACAAGAACCAGAGGTTTTCAGATCTGATATACCTCCCTACATCAAAGAAGGAGAAGAAGAAGAGGAGAAAGAAGAGAAGGAACAAAAATGAGAAAAGACCCTTAAGACTCTAGCAAAGTATGTATAGAGGAACCATTCAATAGATCAAATCATTGGGGATAGGAATGAAGGTGTGAAGACCAGGAGAAGGCTTGTAAAACTAAGTGAGCAAGTGAATTTGTGCTTACTATCAAAGGTGGAGCCCAAAACCTTCTCTAATGCTAGAAAAGATGAAGGATGGTTGAATGTAATGGAAGAAGAATTGAATCAGATAGAAAGGAATTAGACATGGGAATTGGTTCCCAGACTAGCTAATAAGAATGTTATAGGAACAAAGTGGGTGTTCCAAAACAAGTTGAATGAGGATGGTAAATTTGTGAGGACAAATCAAGATTGGTGTGTAAGGGTTATTCACAAGTTGAAGGTATTGATTTTGAGGAGACCTTTTCTCTGGCAGCCAGAATGTAGGCAATTGGGATGTTTCTTACCTTTGATGCTCACAAGAATTTCAAGGTCTATTAGATGGATGTCAAGTCAGCCTTCTTGAATGGTGATTTAGAGGAAGACATCTACATTGAGAATCCTGATGGTTTCCAACTTTCAGAAGATCTAGACATGGTGTGCAAACTCAAGAAAGATTTGTATGGACTCAAGCATGCTCTTAGAGAGCTTGGTATGCTTGGTTGGATAAGTACTTACTTTAGCAAGGTTTCAAGAAAGGTACTGTAGATAGTAATGTTTACATTATGGTATAGGAAGACAAGATTTTGATAGTTGTTGTATATGGTGATGACATTATCTTTGGTGGAGATGATAATATGTCTAAGAGGTTTGCCAAAGAGATGTAGAAAGAGTTTGAGATGTCTATGATTGGTGAGTTGTCTTTCTTCCTTAGGCTCAAAATTGTTACACTAGATGATGGTATCTCTATTTCTTAGGCTAAGTATGTCAAAGAGATGTTGAAGAAATTTGGAATGGAGGATTCGAAACTAGTAAGTACTCATATGGGTAATGGTTGTCACTTGAGAAACCTTGATGAGTAAGGAGTAAGGTTGAAACTCTGACAAACTCCAGCAGGAGTAAAACTGAAACTATGAACTCTGATAAACTGTAGAAAAAATGTCTGTCACTTAGTCTAATTAAACTTCTGGTCTTAGACTCATCAATGACAACACTTGAACACTTTCCTTTGGCACCAATGACAATAATTCAACAATCTTCCCCTTTTTCATTGATGGAAACCAATGGATAATCTATCTTTTATTTCTTCCCTAACTCTTCTGCATGTGATCACCTGTCCAATCTCTTTTACACAACATTAAACAACATATTATGCCTCGGCAGTGGAAAATGTGACTAAATCTTTGAGAGGAACCTCCAGCAACAATATAATGAAAAAACACAAAATAACATAAATAGCAGAACACAAAAGGAATTTATTGATTACATGTGACTTCGAGGGGCAACCTCCTTTGAGCAAGCTCAATACAATAAACTCATGGATGAATTTATTGGCCTCAACACATACTTACATACTAAGTCTAATCTAAACAACTATTACTCCCCATGAATGTGGGATAATACAATATACTCACGGGATGACTTACAAAGCATATGCATCCAACAACAATATACTAATAAAGTAAAGAGATGGGTTAAACACAGGTTCTTAACATCCCCTCCCTCTTAGAAAACCTTTGTCCTCAATAATTAACATGTGGAAATTGTTGCTGAATCTGAAGGAGTGGTTCCCATGTAGCATCCTATGGTTGCATTCCATGCCACCGAATTAATACCTTTGTGATGGATTGAGATCAAAGCTAACGAGTACTCCTGTTGAGGATTGCCTTCGGCAAGAAAATGATGGATCCTTCGTTATCTAGTGGATCCTTCATTATCTAGTGCCAGTAAAATAGTTTGTGCTCTAATGTTGGTGCCAAGAACTTTCTTTAGACAAGAGACATGAAATACTAGATGAACGCAGGAAGGAGGAAGCTCCAATTTATAAGCAAATAACCCAATCTTTTAAAGAACCTTATATGGCCCATAGAACTTTGGAGCCATCTTTTGACACCCTTTGAGTTTTAGGAAGGATTTCTTATATGGCTATAGATGAAGAAAAAACATATCACCTACTTGATAAGTGCACTCAGAACGGTGTTGATTGGCTTGTTGTTTCATTCAATTTCTTGCCATATGAAGATTGTCCTACAAAATACAAAGAATCTAATCTTAGGTTCAGAGAACCATGTCAACTGCCTAAACTGGTGAATTGCTAGGGATGTATGGAAGGAGCACTGGTAGTGCCTGACCATAGACTACTTCATATGGAGATATTTTAGATGTATTGTGGTAGGAGGTATTATACCACCATTTAGTGAGAGGGAGCCACTTTGCCCACTGATGTTGTTGTTCTGAGGTGAAACAATAGAGATAAGTTTCTAAACATTTGTTGATAACTTTAGTCTAACCATCTATTTGTCTATGATACCTGGAACTCATCTTCAGTTTGGTGCTAGTGTGGTGAAATAGTTATGTCCAAAAATGATTGGTGAAAGTGGCATCACAATCTGAGACAATGAAAGAAGGGATTCCATGAAGACAGAAGATTTGGTGCATCAAAATCTATGCAATGGAGGAGGGAGTATAGGAATCACTGAGGGCACAAAAATGACTATATTTGGAGAGGTGATCAACCACAACCAAGATCACTGTCTTCCCTCTAGATTTAGGGAGCCCTTCAATGAAATCCATAGAAATATTTGTCCAAATCCATGTAGGGATGGGCAAGGGTTCCATTAATCTAGGAAGGAATGTCGTTTCACCCTTGTGGAACTGGCAGGGATAACATTCAGCCACCATCTGTTGAATTGCCCTTCTCATTCCCTTCCAAAAGAAGTTACACCATGCCTATTCATAAGTTTTGAGGAACCTAGAGTGCCCTGCCGATGGAGACACATGGAGTTCATAGAAGATAGCTTGTTGAAGATTTGGATTCTAGGGAAGCACTAGATGACCCTTATATCTTAGAGAAGTACCATTCCAAGAGTAATATGGTATAGCAGAAGGGTTATTGGCCAACTGTTGGATGATTAGATAGATTCCAACCAATTTGGAACAAGCATAGAAATAGTGGAAAGAGAAGCTTGGTCATCCAATGTATGAGAAAGAGCATCCGCCACAATATTGTCCTTACCCTTCTTGTAAGTGATTTCATAGCCATTACCCATGAGTTTGATAACCCATTTCTGTTGTGCTAGGGAGGAGACCCATTGTTCCCAGAAACATTTCAAACTCTGGTGATCAGTCTTGATGCATAAATGATTCCCTAATAGGTATGGCTGCCACTTTTGTACTGCATGCAAAATAGCCATCATTTCCTTCTCATATGTAGAGAGTACTAAATTCTTACTTGAAAGGGCTTTGCTGCTGAACGTAATGGGATGTTCATCTTGAAGGAGAACAACACCGAGTGCATTGCCACAAGCATCACTCTCAATAGTGAAGGTCTTGGAAAAATTTAGCATAGCTAGAATAGGTGTAGTACACATAGCTTCTTTTAGTTTTTCAAATGCACACGCAGCAGCATGTGTACATGTAAAAGCATACTTTTTTAGCAGAGTTGTTAACAGAGCTACAATCTTTCCCTAATCCATGATAAACTTGTGGTAGTAGCCAGTCAGTCCCAAAAAACCATGGAGGCTCTTGAGTGTCTAAGGATGCGTCTAATTTTTCATGGCATCTATTTTGGCAGGATCCACTCAAACCCCTTGGGCTGAAATAATATGCTTGAAATACTCCACTTCCTCCTACCCAAAAACACATTTAGATTGTTTTACACAGAGATGATGATCAAAAAGAAGTTGCAGTACAAGATCTAGATGCTAGAGATGCTCAGCCCATGTTTTACTATAGATGAGGATATCATCAAAGAAGACCATAATGAATTTCTCCAAGTGGGGATGAAATATTTTGTTTGATCAATGCCTGGAATGTGGAAGGAGCATTAGTGATGTAAAGGGGCATGACCAAAAATTCATAGTGGCCAGCATGCATGTGGAAAGACATTTTATGGATATTATCCTCATGAAACTAAATTTGGTGATACCTAGAACGAAGATCCAACTTGGAGAAAAAATGAGCACCATGAAGCTCATCAACAACAGGAATCGAAAACTTATCTTTGATTGTGATGTGATTAAGTGCTCAAAAGTCAATGCAAAGGCACCATGACCCATCTTTTTTCTAAACAAGAAGAACTGGTGAAGAAAAGGAACTGGTACTAGGGTTAATAATACCTTGCTTCAGTAAGTCCTGAATGAGCATCTCAATCTCTATCTTTTGGTGAAATTGGTAGCGGTAGGGCTTGATGTTGGGAAGAACACTTCCAAGAAGGAGCTGAATACGATGGTCCTCTAGTTGTGAATGGGGCAATCCTGCTAGTTCAACAAAGACACAGGCATATCTATCAAAATTTTGTTGTAGATCCGAAGGACTAGTGGGGACTGCTGATGGTTGCATCTGAATGGAATGGGGCTAAGCGATGACACCATGTGAATTCTTCATAAGGAGATTTTTCATGTGATGTGAACTGATGATGTTGAGAGACCCTAGTTGTAATCCCTTTAATGTGTGTTTTTGCTCATTGTCATAAAACTGCATCCAAAGTTTAGCAAAATCCCATAAGATGGATCCAAGTGTACGTAACCATTGAGCACTCAAAACCACATTACATCCACCTAAGGGCAAGGCAAACATGTCAAAGTACAATTTATAATATCCAATAGAGATACGCACATTATGACACTTCCCTTTGCAAGATAATGTGCCCCCATTGGCAATCATGACTTCAAAGCTGGAACAAGGATGGACAAAACAATCAGCCTGTTTGGTGATCCGAGGGTCAATGAAGTTATGAGTGCAACCAGAATTAATGAGTATTGTCAGAGGGAGCTTCTTGAAGTAACCCTTGACCCACATGGTTTGTGGGGTGGTGTCTCCTGCTAAAGCATGGAGAGAGATCTCTGGGTGGTCTTCCTAAGGAGGGTCAACATGCGGCTGCTGAATGTTGACTTGATCATCTACTGTATCCTAAGCATCTTCATAAACTTTAGTTGTAGGTCAAGAATCCACATCTAAGAGATAGAGATTTTACTCGACACATCTATGTCCCCGACTGAATTTATCATCAAAATTATAACAAATCCCTTTTTCTCTATGTGCCCTCATCTCTGCTTCAGACAAATGCTTGATAGGAGTTCTTCTAGGAGCTGGCATGATTGGAGGTCTTTGGGAAACCATATTTCTAAATGGAACTAAAGTGGATTTGGAGCGCTGTTGAGCTGTGATCTTGTCCTGTGCCAACTTAGCCAACCCTAGGGCTTCGATCATTGTGCTAGGATGGAAAATCTGTCCATTTTGGCTCTTCATGAGCCTTGATGTACCAACAGAAGCATTGAAGGGCTTCATGTTCCAAATGAAAGGATGCAAGTGGGACTTTGTTGACATCAAAAGTATTATGCAGACTAAAATATTGTTCAACCCAGTATATCCATCCAGTCAGATCATCACCATTGAAGCGAGGAAAATCAAGCTTCGGCCCATGAAAATTGCTGGAAGAACATAACCCATTGTCTACATAAGACTCTGGGTACCGTTTATTGTTCATGGCTCAATGCTAAAGATTGGGGCCAAGAATTGTTTCATCCAGATCTTGGAGTTTGGTCTTGAGGGATTCAATTTCATCCTCCATGTTTTTGGATCTTGCGCAGGTGAAAGCCATAACCAAGAGGTTTTTTTTTTATGGGAATGGGTAGAAAAACAAAAATAGAAACTTTTTTAGTAAAGGAAAATTTTGATTTGGGAAAAACTCAGATGGGTAATTGGGGTTTGACTAGGGTTTGGACACTTTCTAAGGGACAGGGAAGTAGAAAATGGGGATTTTAGAAGTGGGGTGAAAGAATGGGAAAATTTGTCCAAGAGGGACAAAGGAACAAAAATAAGAAATGAATACTATGGCAAAATTTGAAGGTGCTTGGGTGATAATCGTAAAAGGTATGGAAAACCCTAAAAATAGACAAATGTGGGATTTCTAGCTTCGATAAATGGAATTTGGGATATGGTCCTCAAGGAAGGAAATATGCAGAATGGAATTTTAGGGGTTCTAGTGAATTTTCAGAGGAAACAGAGCGAAAGCAGGGAAGATATGGTGAAAAAATAGAATTTTTTTCTGGAAATGATCAGCAACAGGATCTACAATAGCGCTGGACAGATTCAATTGGTGATTTTTCAACTATAATAGATATGGACACTAGGTAAGTTCAGCTTCCTAAAGGTTCAGGGGATTCACTTAGATGCCAATGTTGTCTAACGACTTGTGTATTGGGGTAGTACCCCTCACTCCATGGTTCAAGAAAAATTGATAACTGCTTTGCCACAAATGACAACTCTTGGTTTACCTCATGGATGGGAACTAGTCAATCAAGTAGGGGCCGTTACCCTTTTCACTGGTAAGTCCTCTCAATGGGCTAGCTACTTCGGGGTTCCTATGGTACTCCTCACGATGAGTTTTAGGTCTATGCCTAGGCACTTCCCACAATTAAGTAGATAGGGATTATTCCCTGATCTGAACCTGTAATTAAAATGAACAATATAGATGCAAACAAAAAAGAATTACTACAATAATCATAGTGCTTGGAGGCCACTACGAAAAATTTTTTTGGCAAAAATTCCACCCAGCGAGCCCAAGAAAGCACCCTAATACCAGATGAGAGGAACCTGCTGCAACAATATAATGAAAATGCAAGAAATACTAGAAATAGCAGAACACAGAATGAATTTATTGATCACAAGCCACTTCAAGGGGGCAACCTCCTTTGAACAAGCTCAATACAATAAACTCATGGATGCCTTCATTGGCCTCAACATGTACTTATACAATAAGTCTAATCCAAACAACTATTACTCCCCATGAATGTGGGATAATACAATATACTCAGGGGATGACTTACAAAGCATATGTGTCCAACAACAATATACTAATAAAGTAAAGTGAAGGGTTAAACATGGGTTCTTAACAATCTTTCTTCTTGTTGAGCCATGATACCAACCTATCACCTAGAAAGAAAGCTCCACCACTCACGCTTCTCCCGTCATCTATACTTTCTGCCCAATCAACATCTATATATGTTGTCAAATTCTTATGTCATAAAATGTCCCTTAGGACTTTTACCTCCTAAGTTTAGATCCTAGGTCCCATTAGATTAATCATGCATGTGTAAAACTTATCCTGGAGAAAGTTCCCTTGAAACCCATTTCAAATGGGATTTTATGGGCTACTCTAATGCTTAATCATGACAAAAAATAGGCCCCTGGACTTGGGTGCCCATGCCCTAGTCTAGACCTGTTTTGTTGGGACCTAAATTTAAATTGTCGATAAAGTGATTGCTAAAAAGTTGCCCTTTGTTAGCCTTGTAAATTTAATTAATGAATATTTAGTGGGAATGCATGTATAAACATGTTTAAAAATTCATTTTACTCCTAGTTGATTAGGGGAAACTTATGATCATCAAGAAAAGAGCATTCAAAGCATTCATTATGTTGCAAAGCAATATTGTGTTGTGTTTGTATGTGTTTGCTATAGATTTGGCTCCATCAACTCATTTCCTCATGATCTAAAAGCATTTCATATTCATGAGAGTTTACACCTACTAAGGTGATATCTATTTTGTGTTTGAATCAATCAATCTTATCTTTTTCTTTTACCTCTATCCACCAAGGACATGCACTCTATCTAATAATGATGTTGGAAGGCTTGAATGCCATTCCAGGGCTTGATCAAGGCAAGGTCCTAAACACCACAACCCCCAACCCCTCTCTTGTGATTGCAGGTTATAGGTGTAGATTCTTGCAAAGAGGAGTTGTAGGAGATCAGAGCAGAGGATAAAGATTTGGGATCTAAAGAAACCAACTATCTTCTCCATGTTTTTCATGCTTCTTACTATCTTCATCGTGTCTTGTGTGAATTCAATTTGTCTTCTAGTTCTTACCTGAGACTAGGGGCTAGAAATAGTTCCTCAATCTTTGTGTATGCCTTAGCTTCATGTTCTTGGCACGTTTGATGTGTTTTCAATTGTACTTTAATGTATATATGGGTCATAAGATCATACATACATTAAAGTGGGGGATAAATGTTATGTCATAAAATGTCCCCTAGGACTTTTACCTCCTAAGTTTAGCTCCAATGTACCCTTAGATTAATCATGTATGTGTAAAACTTATCTCAGAGAAAATTCTATTGAAACCCATGTCAAATGGGGCTTAAGGGGCCACTCTAATACTTAATCATGACCAAAAATAGGCCCCTGGACTTGGGTGCCCACACCCTAGTCTAGACCTTTTTTTGTTAGAACCCAAATTTAAATTGTCAGCAAAGTGACCGTTAAAATGTTTTCCTTTGTCATCCTTGTCAATTTAATTTATGAATCTTTAGCAAGAATGTATATATAAAAATGTTTATGACTTAATTTTACTCCTAGTTGATTAAGGTGAACTTATGATCATCAAGCAAAGAGCGTTCAAGGCATTCATTATGTTGCAAAGCAATATTGTGTTGTGTTTGTTACAGATTTGGCTCCATCAAATCATTTCATCATGATGTGAAGGCATTTCATCTCCATGAGGGTTTACACCTACTAAGGTGATATCTATTTTGTGTTTCAATTAATCAATCTTATCATTTCATTTTGCCTCTATCCACCAAGGACACACACTCTATCTAACAATAGTGTTGGAAGGATTTAATGCCATTTCGGGGCTTGACTGAGGCAAGCTCCTAAACACCACAACCCCCAAGCCCTCTCTTGTGATTGCAAGTTATAGTTGCAAAATCTTGTAGAGAGGAGTTGTAGGAGGTTGGAGCAGAGGATAAAGATTTGGGATTTGAAGAAAACAATTAAGAATATTCCTTTTTAGACAAGGTCACCTACCCTTGTGTCATCCAATTTGGCTTTTTTAGAAACACTTGAGTAAGTTGCAGTCTTCATCATCTGATAGCTCGAGATCCATAGAAAAATGTGCTTATTGGATTAGGGTGTCCTCCCTAGTGTCCCTAAATTTTCCACTTTCCATAATTTGAATCTTGGTATGTTTCTAATCTACATTTAGTGCCTTCGTATGCAATTATTTGTCATGTTTCGTCTGTTTGTTTGTGATTTCATATAATTAGGGTTTAAGGCTTAATTAGACTAGGGTTTAACAAATTAATCAACAACTTCCAAATTTCCTTATCATTCCAAGTGATACCAAACCTGTAGCTAATTCCTCTTGTAAAAGTTGTGACTTGATTTAGTTTAATGTCCTTGAATGTTATATGTTAAAGGAGGATTTAATCACACTATCAACCATTATCATCATTCCCTCTTTTCCTACGTAACATTTTCGTGAACCTATTTTTTTTTCTGAACTTGCATCTTTCTAATTGTTGCAATCATATTTTCAATCATTCATATCATTTTCATCACCATACATTCAAAAATCTTGCATAAAAATTGAAAAATTTGAAAAAATCAACATTCTTAGCTTGTATTTAGACATAATTTGCATTCTCTTCCTTGCATAAAATTGAAAAAATAATAATTTTCTGATATTTAGATCAGATCCGAGATAAATTAGAGAATTTCATCTTTTTATCATCATTTACCTTGCATTTGCATCTCTCATTTTCTAGGGTTTTGCTTGAAATTTTGCATTTTTCATATAACTTAGTAATTTCAAAAGCTAGGGTTTGTAATTAAAATGTTGTTTCATATTTTGTTACTCATTTAACACTCTTTCACATCTTATGTTTTACTCTAGTGTGGCTGAATTATGTATCTTTGTATTTACATTTGCATTATTAGTACATTTAGATTGAAAAAAGTAAAAAAAATGAGCATATTAGGTGCATAAACAAGCATAGTTTTGCTTTGTTTGATTAATATTTCTCATTTCAAATATTGCATTAATCTCCAAGCATACATTCATTGGTCATTTGAAATTTTTTCTTCATAGTATTGTGTGAAAATTGGCATTACATAGTGTGTATTTTAACATTACTGTTTACACACCTTATTCACACTTCATTGATCAAAACCTTTAAAAACACTTACTTTGCCTTGTTGTGTGATACTTTTTCCTCTATCCACTTTGTTTGTTGCGAACTCCATGTGTCTTTTATAACTTTTTTTTCTCAAACAAGTGCTCGGTGTGAAATAGTCTCACATGTATGGTTTCTCACCATAACAACAATGATAGGGTTGCTCCTCGCCTTTGTAAGAAAAGGAAGACCCCTGAACTAGAAATAATATTTACACCATGAGATAGAATAGTTGGAGACATTGAAATTCCCCTTTACATTATTGTTAAGATAATGGGAACTCTTGTAATAAGAGCCCTTGTTGATCCAAATGGCTTGACTAACATTGCTATGGAAGAGTTCCTTTACTCACATAAATTGATAGAAGAAACATATGAGCCTACATACATGATGATAAAACACACATAATGGAGCTTTCCTCCCAGTTATAGGGAAGATTACTTTAATGATCTAGTTACTTGACAAAGATTTAGAACAATCATTTGATATCATCCCTACATTTGATCTCTTCCATGTAAAACTAGGTCATTCATGGCTCAATGCTATGAAAGCTATCCCTTCAACACTTCACTAATGCTTAAATATTCCTCATCATGGGTCTATAGAAATTGTTCACCATAGTCGATGACAACCTATGGGTATGTGATAGAACATCATCCTTGACTACTTTTGGCCTAAACCTACTGAAGAACCTAAACCACAAATAGATCAAACTCTCTTGGGATATCAACATTACAAAGCACAAGTACTATCAAAATTGGTCGGACCCCCTATTCAACAAACAACAAATAAAGAACAACCTACATTACAAGAACCCCCTAGATCAAAAGGTAGGGGAATCTATGCTGAGGTTCCACCTCTATCATCCTTACAAGGATCAGGAGATACCTGTGGAAAACAAATCAATGCACCAGTAAGAGATAATCACATGGATACTTCTTTTGAAATACCACGAACTATGGAAAATCATGATAATGCTCTTGACAACATTACTGATAAAACATGAAGGAATAAACAAGCAAAAGAATGAAGGAAGAAAAGACATGCCTTGGATCCAAATACACCACTACAACAAGAGAACATCTCACCATCTAACATTCAATAAAACAAATAAGAGCTTAAGGCCGAAGAGTTAAAGGATGATAACTTTAGTCAGGCAATTGTACCTTATATTCCCCTTTCTTCATGCATTAAAGATTGGGAGGAAGATGACTTGCTTGATGACAACCACTAGATTGGTTGTATATGCAGGTAAGTATTTCTAAACTTGTTGGTCACCTTTGTAGTAGCATATCTTTGCTCACTTATGTGACCTCCTCTTATGTGTTGTGTTCCCCCATGATGTGTTTTTTGTTGTTTAGATCTCCTTGGATGACACTTGATACTCTTATAAGGTCAAGGATACTGGGAGACCGCCTCTATTGTGACCATCCTTCTATTTGTTTCATCATTATTCAATCTTGCACCTCCTCTCTTTTATTATTGTGTGTCATGCCTTGAGGGCATAGCATTGTGGAGGGTGTTTTGGGGGCATCCTCCTATGTGGTGTTCCTAAGGAACTTGTTCTCCTCTCTCATTTTTACTATTTACCTTCTTCAGTGATTCTACCTAGTCAGCAGATGATGAAAATAAATAAATATTGATACAGCCTGTGCATCCCTTGAATGAGAACGAACAGATGGACCTAGTCCATATATGAATATGGGGTTTATATATATATTTGATGGTTGACTAGTAGAATCACTCCATGTGATGTATCATCTTATAGCATTTCTTGTGACTAACATTTTACAATCCACTCAATATGCTCTTGTACACTTTGAATGGTATCTCACCTTCTTTCTACACTCAGTTCCATGGTACCTACAGTATAGCCCAATGGTTATACTCGTCTCCAAACTTGTGAGTATAGCCTTGGTCCTTGATGTGATTGTTTTCATGCATATCTTTATGATGTTATTTGGTTACTATCTTAGAGTAAGTTTCTCTAACCATCTTGTTGATTATCTTAGGATATCTTATCAATGTGTTTGTGGGAACATTTGGTGATCATAAGCACATGTCACCTTGGGGGTATGGGCTTTGCAAGAGATCTTGTTCCCTTGTGTGTCTTCTCTCTACCTTAATGTGCTTGATATTGACAAGTGGTATCAACCACCTTAAGGTGGGAGCATATATAATGGTATCTGTCTAATAATTTTTGCACTAATGAAGTGTGTTTATAAGGCCTCTCCATGAGGTGGGATGTTGTATCTATTGAGCTAGTGCACATCCTTATATTAATTGCAATAAAAAATCCCTCTCCATGAGGCATGATAATATATTTCTTGAGCTAGTGTGTATCCTTTTATACAAAGCCCTCATTAGGAGGAGGGATGGTGTATCTTTTGAGCTAGTGCACATCCTTTTATACAAAGTCCTCATCGGGAGGCAGGGTTGGATCTTGAGCTATCCTCCCTTAATCATGTCTTTGGCAGTTGTTGTGGCATAAGCCCAATCATCAGGTGTGTCTGCAACATGTTTGAGATGGTCGGACTTAGCAATAAGCTCTTTCCATCACCTGTGTTTGTCATGTTTAAGGCATATACTATGTCTATGGCATGCTATACAGTACTTGTGTATTCTGTGTGTCATCCATTTGTTTTCCCTCATGTTTTGTGTAAAGGGTGTGGCGATGAGTCCTCCCACACTCAGGTCTTATTTGGTGTGTCTTCCCTCATGTGTGGTGTAAAGGGCGCGGGGATGAGTCCCCACCATGCTTGGGTTTTGTTTGGTGTGTTTTCCCCCTGGTGTAGTGTAAAGGATGTGGAAATGAGCCCCCCCTACACTTTGGGTTTTGTATGGCATGTTTTTGGTGGTGTAAATGGTGTAGCAATGAGTTCCCCTGCCCCTTAGTTAGAATTTTATTACATATACATGAAAATGTTATATCATTGTATTCATTATGTTTTGCATGACTACTCTCATATCTTCATCATGTATTGCATGTTTCTCACTATCTTCTCCATTTTTTGCATGCTTCTTACTATCTTCATCATGTCTTGTGTGACTTCAATGTGTCTTCTAGTGCTTACCTCAGACTGGGGGCTAAAAATACTTCCTCAATCTTTGTGTATGCCTTAGCTTCATGTGTCTGGCATGTTTGATGTGTTTTTTTATTGTACTTTAACACATATATGGATCATAAGATTATCCATACATTAAAGTGGGGGATAAATATTGTGTCGTAGATTGTACCCCTAGGACTTTTACCTCCTAAGTTTAGTTCCTAGGTCCCCTTAGATTAATCATGCATGTGAAAAACTTATCCCAGACTAAATTCCATTGAAACCCATGTCAAATGGGGCTTAAGGGGCCACTCTAATGCTTAATCATGACCAAAAATAGGCCCCTGGACTTGGGTGCCCATGCCCTCGTCCAAACCTTTTTTTATCGAGACCCAAATTTAAATTGTTGGTAAAGTGACCATTAAAAGGTTTCCCTTTGTTGGCCTTGTCAATTTAATTTATGAATATTTAGTGGGAATGCATATATAAACATATTTAGGACTTCATTTTACTCCTAGTTGATTAAGGCAAACTTATGATCATCAAACAAAGAGCATTCAAGGCATTCATTATGTTGGAAAGTAGTATTGTGTTCTATTTGTATTTGTTTGTTTGCAGATTTGGCTCCATCAACTCATTTTCTCATGATGTGAAGGAATTTCATCTCCATGAGGGTTTACACTTACTAAGGTGATATCTATTTTGTGTTTCAATCAATCAATCTTATCATTTCCTTTTGCCTCTATCCACCAAGGACATGTACTCTATCTAACAATGGTGTCGGAAGGCTTAAATGCTATTTCAAGGCTTGACCGAGCCAAGCTCCTAAACACCACAACCCCCAACCCCTCTCCTGTGATGGCAAGTTACAGGTGCAGAATCTTGTAGAGAGGAGTTGCTGGAGGTCAAAACAGAGGATAAAGATTTGGGATCTAAAGAAAATAGTGAAGAATATTCCTTTTTGGACAAGGGCACCCACTCCTGTGTCCTCTAGTTTGGTTTTTCTAGAAACTCCTTAGTAGATTGCAGTCTTCACCATCTGATAGCTCTAGATCAACAAAAAAAGCTACCTATTGGACTAGGGCACCTACCCCAGTGTCCCTGAAGTGTCTACTTTCTGGAATCCAAATCCTAGTATTATTCTAATCTACATTTAGTGCCTTCTTGTGCAAGCATTTGTTGTGTTTCATTTGTTTGTTTACGATTTCATATAATTAGGGTTTAAGGCTTAGTTGGACTAGGGCTTAACAAATTAATCAACAGCTTCCAAATTTCCTTATCATTTCAAGTGACACCAAACCTATAGCTGAGTACTCTTGTAAAAGTTGTGACTTGACTAATTTTAATGTCCTTGAATGTTATATGTGAAAGGAGGATTTAATCATACTATCAACCATTATCATCCTTCCCTCTTTTCCTACATAACACAAAGTAAAATCATTATTTCTACGGTACTATTGTGTAGTTGCACAACACGCCCCATTTTGACTTGGCAAAACAGGGACCCAACTTTTTGGCTTGTTGTGCGCTTTCTGGCAGTCTAGTAAAAGTAAGTCATGCAGATCATCATGCATGGAAGGCCTGGGTAAGTCATCATCATGAGGTCAGTTTGTTAAAGTTCATATTTTATTCCAGTGATCTCATATTTAGAAAGAGCATAAAATGTCATGCAGGTTTGCCTTTTACAGCACCCTGATATTCGTCAGGATGTTAAAGTTATGAATGGTCAAAGTTCAAGTCAAACCTGATATTCATAGGGGGGAGGATCATATTTCTAAACATCCATCATATTATAGAAGGTCACCCCAATCTAATTTATCACTTGATAAATCATGGAGTCCGAATGTCCGGATGTCAAATTTAGGTGAAAATAGCCTTACCCATCAGCAGCCTCATGCATTTCGCGAGGATCATATTTTTTAATGTAACCCGATATTTCTTAATATCCTCCTACCGTGAAATATCCCCCTAAGCCAATATCCTGATGATGTCATTCAAGTTCGATAAATGAAGAAATAAACATGACGATGATGTAATCATCATTTTACCTCTTGGGGCATATTTCCTAACATGGTCCTGCTCCTATAGCATGACGATAACATCAAGATGCCTTAGTGATACAAAAGGGGAATATCTGGATGACGTCATCCTGATATACCAAGAGAGAGAAATATAGATTTGTCTGATCATCATCATCATCATCATCACTTTTTGAAATATCACCCGATATCTAAATATCATGCATTCGTGATATCCTGTCCTCTGGATATCGCCCCACTCCTGTTGCCGCCATTAACATTTATTGCGTGCAAAGGTGGTAGGTGGTTCCCACCGACCACGAAACCCGATGGAACAGCTGGCGAAATCCTACATTTTCACGCGAATGATCAATGAATGAACTTTAATCCGTCAGAGTTGCCCTAAATTTACCCTAGTTGCAAGGTTAAAAGGTGAATTCATCATCATTTCAAACTTACCTTGCAATAAAAATCATTTTTACAGAGCACAAGCTTTCAAACCCTCATCCAGGTGACATTTGTATGAACAGAGCTTGCATGCAAGAAGAAGCACGTGATCATCAGCAGCGTTAAGAGTATGTTCAGTAGTCCACTAGTATAAAGGGGATCTGCATAACCAAGTAGGTAATTGAAACCCTCATCCATTTGTTTCTGCATAGTCAGGTATGGTGATATTGGTTTAAGGTTATGGTTTATGCATCCCATGATAGAAAATGATGAATAAGTATTGTATGCATGATGTAAAATTGAAATAAATGCTATGTAAATGCAAGTGAGTATCCATTGTAAGACCAAGTGTGTTAATTGCAGGAATCCATGGCTGACAAGAGGTTGGCTAAGTGCGAAGCTGAGTTCAGAAGGCCCATGTTCTCGTCTCCTAGGGGGATCTTGTTTAAATATGGAGCCATAACAGATACACACCAAGGGAGTACCAATTTAGAAGCTTGGTCCGCCAAGCTGAATGATGATAAGAATAGAAGCCCAGTGCTGGATGCATTGTTCATGTCCAGATTATGGAATGCGGCTAGTTTTCCATACTCCATGGAGTCTCCAGAGCTGGTGGTTGAGTGTGCATGGAACTACAACCCAGAGACTAGGCAGGTGGTCAAACATGGAAGATTATATGTAGACCTATCCATTAAAGGTCTTTCTAGGACATTTGGACTGCCATTGGGTAGCAAGGTTAAAAGTGTAGACCTGAAGAAGTCTGAACGAGAGTATGAAAGCAACAAGAAATAGGCCAGGAAGAACATGTACCAATGGAGGGCTAAAAATAGCACATATCCTGTAGCTGCCAAACTTCCTGTGCACATGTTTAAATATGACTTTGATGATGAATACTAGTACATGATTGCATTACATAGCAGAGTAACAGGCCAGCCTGATGCTGGTAGTTTTAAAGATTGGGTGTATGGTGTAATTATGATGTGCATATATGCAGACATCAAGCCACTATGGGGCCAGCTGATAAGTGATGCTCTACATGAGCAGCTAATGAACTTGGGAGGTTCTAATTGTGCTTTTTATATGACATCATACATTGTATACTCATGTGCTTATAGAGGCACATTTGAGGCATTGACAATAGTTGGAAAGATTGGAGGAACCACCAATGATGCCCACATCTGGGATCATCATCCTCAATTACAGAGAGTTAACTACCTCCAGGATTATAAATTGGTAAATGATGCTTTTTCTATGCATCTGGTAAGAACCATGGAGGAGGACAGGACAAAGAGATTGAGCATGGAAGCTCAAGAGATAATTTATAGGCATGGAGCCTGGTATATTCAATTTGCTACTTTTTCTTATATGAGGATTGAGGGTTTTGAAGGGTATCCCCTCATGCTGCCAAGGTATCCCACTGATGTAGTGATACTGATGGAATTTGTAAGGTAGAGCTCCACAATGCTAAAAGCATACAAGGATGCACAAAAGCTGCCACCAATTTTGTTTCCAGTCACCATTGGCTGGTATATGTGCCCTGACTCAGAAAAGATCAAGAAGCTGATGGTTAACCTGAATAAGATGAATCTGCAGCCATTCCCCCTGGCAAGACCATATGATCCTTATGGAAGGATACAAAAAATAACAGGCAAACCTCTACATATGAAGCACCTAGAGGACTTCTGGGCTGATTATGAAGATGAAGTAGAAGCTAGAAGGAGAAGATACCAAAGGTTGACACTGGGTCAAATCAAAACCTTTGATTGTATTCCTCTTCCTCAGTAGTTGAAGAAAGATGATGGTAGGCTAATTGTAGATGAATATGAGGAGAAGAAAATATACAATGATACCATATCTGCGCCTGACCTTACTATATAGGAAGATATATCATTAGATCCTTTCATTGCCAGGACCTTATAGCTAACCCAAGCTTGGGTTGATGAACAAGAAGAAAGGTGTTGCCCTTACTATGGACAACAAAAAGAAAGGACAAGATATTCCTAATGAGGAATATGATGATTTCATTAATGAAAAGAGAAAGTCTAAGGGAGACAGGGTGCCTCCACAACAACAACAAAGCAAAAGACCCCCCAGGGGCAAGAAAATTGATAGTGAACCCAAAGGGGTGATCATTGAAAAGGCAGTGTTTGCAGCTGAACAGGAGGCAGCATCAAGATTAGGATCCGGATCAGGATCAGCATCACCTCCACGGACAAGGAAACAAAAGTCCAAGAAAGCTAAGACTGTAGAAGCAAAACTTACAGAGACCCAAGAAGAGGGTCAATCTTCAAGACAACCAACTGAAGAGGATGTCCTTATAGAAGAAGAGCCCAAAGAAGAAGAGGCCCCTCTACTATTCAGATGTGTTAATTAATTATCAATTTCCAAGTTTTATTGTCTTGCCACCATAGGCCATCATTACCGCTCAAACAAGAATGTGTTAATCATTAAAATAATGTTGTTTACATGTTTAAACTATAGATGCTACAAGGATAACAATATTTAGAAAAATATATTTGAAATACACCAGATATACCTTTCTTGAGGCAGCATATTTTATGTGCCTATTCAACTTAAATATGATAAAATGTTTCAAAAATGTGCACCTCCTTACAGATATCTCTATGTATATTTCAAATAGAGATGGATTTTTCTTTATTTACTTAAGAATTATTTTATTTTACTTTGGAACTATAGATAATATAGAGAGATTCAATACATTTTAAAGATATATACAAACCTTTATATATATCCAAAGTCAAATCATCAAAGATGAGGAATTTTTTAAAATAATATAGATACAAATGTTAGGATATACATGAGTGTAAAATATGAAAGCATAGACAATGCACGTGATCTGTTTTATATAATGCTTCAAAGGACTAGGTAAACAAGATTTGCCTTGATGGAAAGAATAAATAGAAATGCATTGTCTAATTCGTCTTCTCAACATTTTTAGATTTTATATTTTAGATTATAATATAATTTAACTCTCAAACTTAATTTATAGCTATCACTTCAACTCAAAAAGAAAAACTAAGACTACAAATATAGCTATGTTCTTTTTTTAAAAAAAAATATACATATACACATTTATGTATCCGTAATCCAATAAATAAAATGAAGGATATTGTATTACAATTAATAGGAGAATATAAATCTAATAAACCACCACAGTTATAAAATTCATTTTCATTTGACAAATAAAATGTTGTAGAAAACATTTTGGATATAAGATAACATTGAAAAGATGAATGCATAAATTTAATAAAAGCATATTATCTTTGCCCCACAAAATAAAAGATTAATAAGACCACATTTTGTGTTTGATAAAAAAGATGGTTAAAATAGAAAAATATTTATGAGACCAAATTTTGTGTATGATTAAAAAAATTGGTTAAATAAAGAAATACAATATAAATGCACTCAATCCTTTATAATCATGAAAAAGACTCTACAAATCTTACAAAATTTAGCCTTTTCAGACTTTAAAATACATACACCTCTATAAAATATTTTAATAATCCTTGTTCTCCTCTTTTATGTTGAAGGATATATCTTTGGAGATAGTTATGCTATGTCTTTTATGTTTTATGTTGAACCATATACATTTAGAGGTAGTTATGCTATCTCAAAGTTTCTTAAGAAGTTTTTCTAGGACTACAAGATTTCCTTGTCTAAGTTGAGTATCATACTCTTTTACATCTCATCTTTTGTTTCAATGTTTAGAATTTCACTAAGTTTTTCATTGAAGAACTTCATGTCTTCCATTGCATGTAAATTTTGTCAACATTGATCATTATTTTACCCATTAATTTTCAATTGTCAACATTAATCATTGTTTTACCCATTACTTATCAATTGAAATTTTTTCAAAGCATCTTGCCACCATAGGCCATCATTATCACTCAAACAAAAATGTGTCAATCATTAAAATAATGTTGTTTACATGTTCAAACTATAGATGCTACTAGTATAAAAATATTTAGAAAAATATATTTGAAATACAAAGAGATCCTTCTTGAGGTAGCCTATTTTATGGGCCTAGCCTATTTTATATGCCTAGTCAACTTATATATGATAAAATGTTTCAAAGTCACGCATCTTCTCAAAGATATCTCTTCATGTATTTCAAATAGAGATAGATTTTTCTTTATTTACTTAAGAATTATTTTATTTTACCAATATAGACACCTTCTCAAAGATATCTGCCCGTGTATTTCAAATAGAGATCCAGATATTTCTTTATTTACTTAAGAATGATTTTATTTTACCCTAGAACTATAGAGAATATAGAGAGATTTAGTACATTTTAAAGATATATACAAACCTTCATATATATCCAAATTTAGATCACCAAAGATAAAGAATTTTTCTAGATAATATAGACACAAATGTTGGGGGATATACATGATTGTAAAATATGAAAGAATAGACAATACACATGATTTATTTGATATAATGCTTCAAAGAACTATGTACACAAGATTTACCTTATGACAAGAATAAATAGAAATGCATTGTCTAATTGATCTTTTGAACATTTTTAGATTTTAGATTTTATATTATAATATTGTTTAACTCTCAAGCTTAATAGATATTTGTACTTCATTTAATAGATGTTTGATCTAAAGTTATGACTTCAACTCACAAGGAAAAACTAAGACTACAAATAGCTTTGTTCTTTTTTCAAAATACATATACATAAACAGATTTAATTATTGATAATGCAACAAATAAAATGAAGGATATTGTATTGCAATAAATAGGAGAATATAAATCTAATAAACCACTATAGTTATAACTTCATTTTGATTTAACAAATAAAATGTTGTAGACAACAATTTGGATAAAAAATAAAATTGAAAAGAGGAATGCATATAAATTTAATAAAAGGATATTATACTTGCCCAACAAAACAAAATATTAATGTTTGATAAAAAAGTTGGTTAAAAAAAGAACAATATTTATGAGACCACATTTTGTGTAGATTAAAAAAATAGTTAAACAAAGACCTACAATATAAATGCATGGAATCCTTTATAATCATGGAAAATAGTCTACAAATCTTACACACTTTAGCCTATTCAATCCTAAAAATACATCCACACTCTATAAATTATTTTAATTTTGACAATCTTTAAATATGCACCTTCCATTATTGTTGTGTCTTGCCAATCCTCTTAATCCTTGTTATGCTTTTTTATGTTGAAGGATATATCTTTGAAGATAGTTATGCTCTCTCTTTTATGTTGAAGTATATATCTTTAGAGGTGGTTATGCTATCTCAAACTTTCTTAGAAATTTTTTCTAGCACTACAATATTTCCTTGTCTAAGTTGAGTATCATACTCTTTTCCATTTCATCTTTTATTTGAATGTTTAGAATTGCACTAAGTATTTGATTGAATAACTTCATGTCTTCCATTGCATATAAACATTTTTGGACATTAATCATTGTTTTAACCATTAATTATCAATTGCCAAGTTTGAGCATCTTGCCACCATAGGCCATCATTATCACTCAAACAAAATTGTGTCAATCATTAAATTAATGTTGTTTACATGTTCAAACTATAGATGCTACTAGCATAACAATCTTTAGAAAAATATATCTGAAATATACCAAAGGTATCCTTCTTGGGGCAGCCTATTTTATATGCCTAGCCTATTTTATGTGCATATTCACCTTATATATGATAAAATGTTTCAAAAATAGGCACCCCCTGAAATATATCTCTAGTGTATCTAATTTTCACTACTATAGCTTTTATGTAACTTTAAAGTTTACTTTTTACTCTTGCCTTTTATTTTTACTTTGAAAAGTGTCGAAAATATTGTATTTATATCTTACTTTTAATAGCTCCATTTGTTTATATATATCTTTTGGCATCTTTGACATAAATTTATTTAAGATAAGTATACTATTTTTTTTATTTTTTAAAAATATGCATTAACTATATTTCAATTTTTATGTATAGAACCCTTCCATGGTGAATAAATTTAAATACCAAACAACAAAAATAAATTGAAAATTGACATATTGATCCTCAACTATTTCAAAATATCCAATACATGTATAATTGACCACTTGTCAAACATCATTTGGATTAATGATTAAACAGTCAATAAAATTTTTACACCTCATCCACAATAAAGAGTGGTAAATATTTGTGTACCCATATTTAAGAATAGCAGCAATTGACTTTGAGTTTCTCAAAACAATTGCGAGCGTATCTGCTTTTTTCTCAGGCGATGGCGTCCAGGGTTCTGCAAGGGATGACGCCCTACTTTCGTCCAGATTTGGGTCTCCTCTTTCTGCCGCGGGCTCTGTTAGGGTTTCTTCTTCGACAGAATGAAAAGACTTCAAAAGACTTTCCAGCGCTGGATCCCATACGCCTTCTCTAACCCTAGCCTCTGCTTCGTCAGCTCCTTCGCCCGGGATTTCGTCTCAGAACGGATCAGCACGCCACCGTTAAACAAAATATTTTAACAGAGAACTCACCTTTATTTGATCTGTGGAATGATAAGCATAAAAGATAAAATCTTCAACTATTTCATAACAAATAATTGACATGTATCTGCAATTTATAAATATATATGGATATGAACAGTCTATCCATTTTCACTCCAAAGTCTTATTGGCTCTTTAGTTACTCTAAATCTAAGATATGAAAAATGAAAAATAATGTCGTTATGAAGGGCTTACTTTTGTCTTCTCCAAATGATAAACATGCTTCTCAGACATGTTTTCTTTGACAGGCTTTCTTATGACCCCCTAGAGATTGCATGCTAGGGCACACCGTGCCGCACAATGAGCATAACCAGATTCTACCTCCTCTGATGTCATCCTTGATTTTTTGTTTGCAGCTTCTCTTATGTGGGCCTAGTGCTTGTCCAGAATAAAAAATTCTCCCACATCTTTGGCATGTGAACCTTTTACTCTCGGGAGTTATGGCTCCTTCAGATTCGTCCATACCCATTTCCATTTCAGTACGTGAATGAAAAATGCTTTCTGATACATCTTCTGTGGAGATTTCAGAGTCGTCCATATCATCATTACGCTGGCCTTTTCTCCATTTCTGTATTTTAGATGAGGATCCTTCTAAATTTGGAACCAGACTGCACTTTGCTTGCTTCTTTCCTCGATCATCATTACTTCTATAACTTGACTCCTCTTCTAGTGGTTGTGTAGCAGAAAATATATTTCCAAGTGAACTCCTGACTGGCTTGGATTGCTTTCTTCTGCACTTGTAAGGACATGATTTCGCATCATCTTTATTAATTCCACCATTGTGCTGCGGATCCATATTTTGATCAACCTTTTTTTTCCCTGAATCTCGATAGCCTGCCTCCGAATTGTTTTTACTACACTTGAGTTCTATATTCTCTTATCGTGCAGTTCCACCAATTTTGCTGTTTCGAGTTTAACCCCAACAATGGAGCAGAATGGGAGAGACATGGATATATAACAGAATACTAAATGAGGCTAGAGGCACCTTCCTTCATGTTGGGTACCGGCAGACACCTTTTTATGTTCCCCAGAATTAAAGGATGTATTTAATAAAGCTAGATTGATAGAAAGACATTTATTTTTTTCAGCATATCTTCTGTGTTTTAATATAATTATAGATTGATAGAAAGGTAGACATTTATTTTTTTGAGCAGATCTTCTATGTTTAAATATAATTATACGTGTGCTCTTGGCTTTTAGTTAAAGAGGTTCTAGCTTAAGACACCATGTCTTTGGTTTTTAGTTAAAGAGGCTCCAGCTTAAGACACCGTGTCTTTGGTTTTTAGTTAAAGAGGCTCCAGCTTAAGACACCGTGTCTTTGGTTTTTAGTTAAAGAGGCTCCAGCTTAAGACAGCGTGTCTTTGATTTTTAGTTAAAGAGGCTCCAGCTTAAGACACCGTGTCTTTGGTTTTTAGTTAAAGAGGCTCCAGCTTAAGACAGCGTGTCTTTGATTTTTAGTTAAAGAGGAACTAGCTTAAGACAGCGTGTCTTTGGTTTTTAGTTAAAGAGGTTTTAGTTTAAGGCTCATGCTCCCATATTAAGTAGCTAAACAATTTTGTGGGTTTGATATAGAACCCCACTCACTTAATGAACACTTGTTTTAAGTTAATTACTATTATATTATACTTACTACATAGAGACAATTCATAGGAATATGGAAAGTAGTAGTGAGATGAGTTGTTAACAAATTTTAATTATAAATAAAAATTGAAAATATAAATAATAAAATAATATATAATTTTTATTAATAATAATATTCAGAGGTGTAATTTATAGTAAAAGTAAAGATGAAGTATAATGGCATGAAGATATTAATAAAAAAAATTCTTAGTAAATAAAACTGAAAATTAAGTTAACAAGTAAAATTATTTTACTATTGGAAATTTGATATACACTATTTTACATAGTATAGATAGATGCCTTGAAACCAAAACACAACCCACTTACTAACAATAATTAATAATTATATAGAATATATATAGGATATATATAGGATAGATAGATGCCTCAAAACTAAAACACAACCGACTTACTAGAAATAATTAATAACCCATTACTCACTGAATTCTTGGTGGCATTGAACTATCATTTACTTTTGGTATCTTAAAAAGTTATATTACAATACTATTAAATATCTCTACTACATTTAACAATAGAATACTAAAAATAGTTAATAACCCACTGCTCACTAAACTCTAGGTGGAACTTGATTGCCATTTACCTACCACATCTTAAAAGATTATATTGCAAAAATATAAATAGTTTAAAATAAATAAATAAATTGTTTCGGTATGGTAGGTGTAGATATTGAAGGGACAAAATTTATTTGTTTCTTATTCTTGTTAAAAAATAAATTAGTAACGATATATTTCTTGATGGTTTGAACTTAAGAACAAATTCTCAATCAAGTTTATAATCCATTTTATTTATAAAAATTTTTAATTGTTGAATTTATATATTTATGTTTATGTTTTTTTAAATTTGTATTCAATTTTGGGAGAGTGTCTTTATATATAGATATATTACCAAATAAACTAATTTTATATAATTTTGGGTCCATTCCCCTATGCCACGGACATATCTATTATACATATTCTTATGTACTTATTCCTTACTTCATCCTTATGTTCAGACATCCCTATACATTCACCTTATCAACTTATTTGTTAGACTCATATGCTCAAACTTTCATGCGCACATTACCCACTTGAATTTAACTATCTTCATGTTCATGGGCAAGTTTGTTGTCTCTAAGACATATTCATGGTCATAAACTTATCCTCTTAAGATATAAAATTTAAAATTGAAATTTGGCCAACTCCCACATGTACCCTTCTCATCTAGGGCTAACTAAACAACACTTTTTTTTGTAATTTGTTGATAAGTATTTGTATTTAAGGACATTCAATGCATTCATTTAAGTTTTGTAAGGATCAAAGAGCTATATTTAGTATCATTTATATTTCACACTTTCGTTGGTGCACTAAAAGGAACCTAGATCTACATGAGCATTCATACAATTATGTGCACGTTTGAAGAGTGTTGTCAATCATTCAAACACATTTCCATAAGTTGAGAACATGTCCCCTTGTGACATACCAACAACCTTGCCAAGTTATTTTTGATCACAAGAAGCACGTAGATATTATAGAGAAGAAGTAATAGTCAAGACTCAAGCAAAATAAGATACAAAGATTTAATGATTTCATTGTATATGTTCATAGGTGAGATAAATTTGTAACCATAAACTTATCCTTGATCTCTAAATTCATCCCTACACATACGAGAAAAAAAAAATTAGATTTTGAGATGTTAGTAAATGAATTAGTACAAACAAATCAGTAACATTTATTGGGGTGAAATTCCTCCTTTCAAATGGGGAGGTTAGCTTATTGAAAGCTAAAAACACTATCTCTACTAGTATACAATTTATGAATTTATAGTTAAAGTTTTTTGAAAAGATTTTACAAATTAGAAAACAAATTGTTAAAAAAGGAAAGATTTTTAAAATAGGAAAAAGGATGTGAGTTTGAATCTAGTTTAATAGACTATAAATAATTTTTAGAAAATATTAAAATGTAGACTAGTGCTAACATTTGCCAATTTCAAAGAAGTATTTAGAAACATAAAGGAATTGGTCTTTCAGTATGTGCATGATTAATACATGTTTCTGAGGATTATTGAATGAAACTTTGAGAATGTACGGCCTCTTCAATACTCGTGCATTAATAGGGAGTATCATCAAAAATTGTGTGATATAACACTCGCCAACCTTTAATTGTATCTATAACGCTCTTATGCGTGGATTGCAAAATGCATGTGAAGTTACATTTTCGAACTCTCTTCATTCACATAGAAGTGAAATTGGTGCAAAGAGAGTGGGTAGGATTGAGGACATTTTTGTACTGCCCACATGTACACGTGTAAAAATGGGTACATGAACACATAATTTCTTTTAAAGAACTAAGTGTAGAGAATAGAACAACAAGGTTTAGCTAAAAGAGTTTTCTGTGACCATAAGCCACTAGAAAGAAGGCGTTGTGGATGACTCCTCACGAGTGATCTATGTTCATAATTGAAAAGTCAAAGTGAGAAAATGTTTAAAAGGGATTTTAAACTCATGTTTTATTCCATGTTGTCTAGTGTTAAATTGTGAATCTAATTGGTTTACGGTAAAATTAAGTATAGATTCATGATTAAAACTAACTAATAAATTGAATAATTTAATTAATTATGGTCTCACTACTAATCCATAATTTAATGCAATCATAGTTTAAATATTAATTTAATGAGTTGAATGGATTTAATAATTTAATTATATAAAATAGTTATTTCTTTTATTAAAGATAATTAATAATGACAATTGTGAATAACTACATTTTAAAATATCAAATCATTCTACAAATCTAATGAACAATTTGTAAATAAAATAAGAACAAATAAAATAATCTACTTATTAATTAAAATAATTAAAAAAAGATAAATAAATTAATTTAATTAAAATGATAATAACAAAGCAAGCTTTATCTATGTGTATGCAAAAATATGGAATGAAATAAGGAAATATTACAAGCATCTATTCCATACTTAAGACACTCAAGATGCATAAGACTAAAGAAATGAAATAGAAAAAAATAAATACTATTACCAAAATAGCCTTCTTGTTGCACCTTCTTGCTCTAATGACATTTTGATAGAGATTTATATGTTGGTTTCTCAATTCTCCAAAATAACTTTATCATATGCAAACTTGATGATAATGGCTTGGTTGATGTTTCATTTATAGATGCGTGGGTAATAGGATGAGTGACTAGGATTAAGAGGTGCAATTGATGGTTTTAATTAAGACATGGAAATAGATGGCTAAGATTTGATGAGAGGATTATAAGATAAGAACAAAGATTTTAGGGCATCCTTATGCGAATGGCTAGGATTTGGAGATGTAGTATGAGATGAATGGTGGAGATGAAAAACTCATTTATTTTTTATGGAAAGTCATGTGACTCTCAATAATTAATTTCAATAATAAAATTATTTAATTAATTATTGGATAGGAGATGATGGGAAGATAAATTATTACTATTACTTGAAATATGCATGGTAAACTTTTTAATGTGACCAGTGATGCTGGTGTGACATGCCCTCCAACTCCATGCAATGCTTTTGCCCAAAGCTATGAATCGGTGAAGCCAAAACACGAGGGACCTCATCCAAGAAGGAACACTTCAAACCCACAAGCTCGTTGGCCTAGTGAAGGCGTAACACTTGCGAGCTCGTTGGCCTAGTGGGGGTTTGAACTTTGGTGGTCACCACTATAATCAAGTGACTTAACCATCGAACCACACCCTTATCGGCAATGGGAAGATAAATTAATTAAATAAATAAGATTTATTCAATTAATTTTGGTTAAAAGGGATAAATGGATTAATTAATTAAATATAATTCATTTAATGAACTTGGGAAAGGGATTAAGGGACAATATGTTGCAAGATGAATGTCTAGGGAATGTCAAAGGGTTATGAGGACATGATGAATTTAGGTGTCTACATTTTGTGCCTCTTTGAGATGTTATTGTGACTAAGAGAAGTAATATCATTTCAAAGAAGATAAGGTGTGGATGGATGGAAAAGGATGTCCCAACCACTTGAAAGAGTGACAAAGAGAAATGATGTAAGGATGGGATGTCCCTCAAGAGCATAGGAAGGTTGGCAGGACATGGGTATGCTATCGAAATGGATGAGACAAATTAGGTAAGGGATGGAGGAAATGGGTGAAAAGAATGTTATCCTACAAATTTAGGTGATCAAAAATATAGTTTTGTATAGCACTAGACATTATGTACCAAGGCATAAAGACCAGGGTGGCAATGTCTCATGTGCATGAAAGGACTAACTCAAAAAAGATAAAAGGTCACAAGCACACATATGCCTTTAGACACCATGATATGGAAGACCATGATGCTATTGTAGTAATATGTTGCAAGGACTTTAATCATATGAAATATTGAATGATAACATACATAAGAAAGCAAGCATCCATGCACAAATGATTCAAAAACAAACAAGTTGTGCCCCCATCAAGCTGAAAATCGATGGTTCATTGATTGATTGGCTAATGAAGTGTTCTAATTGTAGGGAAAAATATATCCCTAGATCAACACAAGGATACAGGAATGATATATCTCATTGATGATGATTAATGATTGATTGATTGATTGGGTTGATAGCAAGGTTGGAACAAAACCAGGGATGTGATTGGATAATTTTAATAGATTGCTTGACTAGAGTGGTGTGGATTAAGGATGGCTTTAATTTGGATTTATTTCTTGAATTTTTACATATGTTTTAAATTTTGTGTTTTTTGGTATGTTATGTGATGTTTTGATGTTATTTTAAGATGGTGGCATTGGAGTCCAGTTAGATAGCCTAGATGCTAGATACCAATGACAAGGGAAAACCATGTCGAAGGACAAGAACGAAAGGAGAAGTGGATAGATCGACAAAAGGATTATGGATGGAAGATAGGAAGGATGGAGGATCCATAATGGATGAAGGGGGTTAGGACGTGATCTCCAAGGACTATGTCACATAGGAATAACATGCCCCACTCTAAATATTATACTTAGGAATGTACATGAATGATACTTATGATGATAAGGTAATAAGATTAGGTAGAAAGCATTTGGTATATCAAGAGATGTTAAGAGCATTTTTCAATAGCTTCCCCCTTACCTTTATGAAGTGAAACTAGAGGATGTGATAGATGGGTCATCATTTCCCAAGTGCAAGGTACATAGATAATCAACCTACACATGATGCCCCTGAATGGTTTTTCATCATGGTACTTATCAAAGGTATCATTGAGGTAGTTTTCACCATTGAACAAATGATTTATCTTTACTATTTTGACTTTTTTGATTTGTTGATTTTACTGGATATGGCAATGGGATAGGTATATTTGGATGGATAAAAGGATTTGTAGCAAGATCGGGACTCAATAATCTATGTCCATAGCAAGGTGATAGTGTGACCCCATTATAGATGGATGTTGCATATGGACCATGTCGAGTGTCATTATGTGCATGGATGTTGTTAGAGGATCGCATGAGATGGAAATGGAGTGAAATAATGATGAACAACTGATAGATGAAAGGTTTATGCAAAAGAATGGACCATAGGAAGGTGATGAAGGAGATACATGTGACATAGTGGATATAGGATCGGAAGATGAAGGTATGTGGGAATGTAGTGGAATGGAGACGAACCAAGACCAACATAAAACTTTACAGCATTAACATAAACATGAAATATTAACACAATGCACAACAACACATAACACCAAATATACGTGGAAAACCCCAAAAGGGGAAAAACCACTACGAGGATTAACTCATAATATATGAAGCTCACTACAATAAAATATTACAACTTTGTTTTAGGGCTACAACCTAAGGAAGCTACTACTTCTTACTAACTTTGTTTTAGGGCTACAACCCAAGGAATCAACTATTCCCTATTGACTTTGTTTTAGGGCGACAACCCAAGGAAGCAACTACTCCCTAAAGAAAGGTTTGAGGGTCACTCCCAAGGAAGATACAACTCCCTGCAAACTTTGTTTTAGGGCTACAACCCAAAGGAGCAACAACTCCCTGAATTGAGAATAAACATAGGAAAGATATTGCATGACAATCCTTCTAATAACTGAAACTAACAATAAAGCTCATTCCTTTGATGATTGTACTTCTACCTTTTCACTCCTCTTTTGATGATTGAAACAATTAGTCACACTCTTTACATTACTTTTGTCACAAAAATGTATTCAAGATGAATTAGGACAAACCTTATTAGTTTTTCTCTTTCTACTTCAGTCGCACATCATAATGCATATGATATTCATATTCTTCTCTTCACACACTCATATTCACAATCATACTTCACCTAGATCATCTAGGTTTACAATATATACATGATATTACATTGATTTCAACACTAGGAAGAGGACCACCCCTTGCAGATCCCCACACATGCTTAACTTGGTCTTGAGCAATCTTCATAGCATCATCCTTCAAGGAATAACATCTGCATGCTTCACACAATTGAATTAGGTTACCCTTAAGCAAGAACATGTGAAGCTTGTAGCACATCAGTAATTACAATCTTTATGGTGTATATGAAAGATTAAACATTGCTTATAGATCTCCAAGATGAGTCAACATGACCCATACAACACCTCTAGACAGTCCTTGATCTTCATGCAACAAATATTTTGAACTGCACACCATCAACATTCCTCAGTTGGCCAGCCAAGAGCATAACCTAGCAACACCATCATTCCATACCACATCCAGTTCTAGAGAAAGTAGAAAACACATTATGAAGCAACAAGAAACTTCACAAGATCATCAGTACCATATTCCACTAGCCAATTCAACATTTCATGTAGGAGCAAGTAGGCACACATTATCAACATATGTTCTAAGAACAATTAGGCATCTGAAACTATCTGTAACACACTATCACTAGAAAAATTAAACTTGTAGACCACCAAAACACTTGATACCAAAAACTATAATGTAATTAACATCTCTGAACTTGCCCTCAAAATTGCATGACCAAATATTAACTTCCAAATCACAGACCAGAACTCTGTCACTTGTAACTTCCACTACAGAGGAGAAAATGATCTGAAACTTCAGATTTAGTACCTTTATATCATACTAAACTTAACTTGTAAATCACATGACCATATATTCAAATGTGGAGGAATGCGAAGAAAATTTATGAAGTAGTCTTCTAAGTAGCTTCCTGCAACAACCTTTACCAACATCCGGAGACTAGAGTCTTCTTGTATCAACACATACATCCTTAGGAACAATATGAAGGATCATACAACATGCTATAGCTCATCAAAAACATTTTCTCAACCTCAACATAGCTTCTAATTCCCATATTAATATATCATCATTCATCTTAATTCTTCTAATTCTCATCTTAACATATCATCATGAAATCATCTCTACTGACCACAAACATGCTCAATACAACTTTCCTTGACATTAATCAATGCATGACATCAAACCATGAACATCAGTAACCATTGCTAGCACACCATCAACATAGTATATCATCATCATAAGCATTTAAGCATAGTGTTGACATCAAAGACTACCACACAACCACATCAGTGACAACTTTAGGTAACATATGTGTGATGCTCATTATTGTTGACATCAATGACAACCTTAGATAACATATGTGCAATAATCTCCCCCTTTGGCATTGATGGCAACACAGACCTGCTCGTTCTCCCCCTCTAACATGAAGGACAAAGGGAAACAACTTATTCTCCCAATCCTTTCTCCCCCTTAGGGTACACAATCTCCTTTTCAACCTTCTCCCCTATCAACAACAACCACTCCATGCCCCCCTAAGATGTAGCCACATTAGTTTAGGAAAAAAGATAGCATGAATTACTCCCTCTCGAACCCATGCATCTAGTTAGAAGGAGGGGAAATTACCCCTAAATTCTATTAGAGATACTCAAAAGTATCCTTTACAAGAGCCTTTGTTGGAAGATATTCTAACTTCACTTCCTTATCTACAACCTTCTCTCTCAAAAGTGATACCTGATTGATATATGCTTGGTTCTAGAATGCATCACTGGATTCTTGGAAATTATATTGATAGCACTTTTATTATCACACAAAATAGGAATAAGCTCATCATACTATACCTTGATATCCTTCAATGTTTGCTTCATCCACAATACTTGTATGCAACAAGATGTTGTAGAAATATACTATGCCTCTGTTGTGGATAAGGATACTAAGTCTTTCTTCTTACTAAACCAAGAGACCAATCTGTCTCCTAAAAAAAATTCACTTCCACTGGTGGGTGAGTGTGAGATCATGATGGGCCAAATAGTGGCAATGGAGAAAAAACTTGCTGGATGAAAAAGTGCTAACATTTAGATTAATATTTAGATTTGGATGGAAAGGATGTTAATATTTCTAGCTCAATTATGGATTCCCTCTAAAAATACCTTAGGATTACCTTATATTTAGGCAAATGGGAGTCCCAAAACTTGACAAAGAAACTTGCAAAACCACCCATTTAGTGTTATCCTAAAAATTTCCACAATTTCATCCTTGAAGTTGATAGACATTTTTGCAACTAAATTTAATGAAATGAAAAGGGTTTATAGAGGAAGATATTAGGATTCTAAAAATATAATATATGTCTCATAATAATTTTAATAGGTAATTATTATTAATTTTCTATATACACAATGTCTAATTTGCTGATAGATATACATATTGAAAAACATCCATCACTTTCAACATATTAATCATTTTTTAATCCAAAAGATGTGTCACATTCTAGGATTTATTGGGTATACATTAAAATTTAAAATTTTTGAGTTTCATATATTTTTGACCAAGTTAGGTTGGATGCAAAATTGAATTTTGATATTTTAAAAAAGTCACAGTAAAAAATTCATAAATAATTATTTATTTACTTAAAAAATTCAAAAAAATATGCATCACATCCAGTCATGTGTCCTTTACTTAAATCAAAATCATGGAGTAACAATATTATCTTTTTCTCATAATTAGGTTGGGTAGAATGACACCTACTATGTACGTTTTTTTTTCTAAAAAATTTAGTAGTGCTTCATTGAAATATCTAATTTTCACCAAACTATTTTTAAAATTTTTGAAAAGAAAGTAGTAGCCCATAAACTACATTCAATTTATTACAACTTTTATTACTACCTTATTTCTAAATTGTGTAGTTAACTCATTCAATTTTTTGCATGAAGTTACTTAAGTTTGTTTTTCACATTTACATTGCCACTTAGGGGTAATGTTTGGCCCATCATGATCTTCCACTCACCCTGGTGCTTCTTTGGTCATCCACACATCCGACCCAATTAGCATCAGTATAGGTACTCAAAGAGAAATTAACATCCTTCTTATACCACAAACCATAATCTAGAGTTCCCTTCAAATATATGCATATCCTTTTCACTACCTTCTCATGAGTTTCTTAGGATTAGCTTGATATCTAGAAACCAAACATACTACATCCATAATACAGGTCTAGAAGCAGTCAAGTACAATAATCCTCACAACTTCAGCATCTTCATTTAACTTGTTTTAGAATACCCACTTTGTTCCTATAACATTCTTGTCAGCTGGTCTGGGAATCAATTCCCATGTCTAATTCTTTTCTATCTAATTCAATTATTCTTCCATTGCTTCCAACCATCCATCATCATTCCTAGCATCAACAAAGGTTTTAGGGTCTACCGTTGACAGTAGGCACAAGTTCACTTGCTCACTTGCTTTTGCAAACTTTCTCCTAGTCTGCACTCCTTCATTCTTATTCCCAATAATCTGATCTATTGAGTGATTCCTTTGAACATACTTTGCTAAAGTCTTAGGGACATTCTTTGATTCTTATTCCTTCTCTTCTTTATCCTCTCCTTCTTCTTCAATGCAGAGAGGTATATCAGATCCACAATCTTGTGGTTCTTGATAAATTTGATACAAGTCTTCATCTACATTAACATTTGTGCTTTCAACTATCTTTCCCAACCTCTTGTTGTAGCATATATAGGCCTTGCTTCTAGCTGATTAACCAAGAAAGATCTCTTCATCACTACTTGAATCAAATTTACCAAGGTCTTCTTCATGTATCTTGAAGTAGCATTTGCTGCCAAAGATCCTCAAATATATGACAGTGGAAGGTCTTGCATACCATAGCTCATAACAGATCTTAGTTCAATTGACTCTCAATTGTACTCTATTAAGAAGATAGACAATTGTGTGAACTGTTTCCTTCCAGTACATATCAGATAGATTTGCATCTTTCAACATTTCCCTACCCATCTCTTGTATAGTCCTATTCTTCCTCTCCACTAACCCATTTGGTTGAGAGGTCCTAGGAGTAGAAAATTTCTCCTAATACCATCATCTTCACAAAATGTTTCAATTTCATTTGAAGTAAATTCACCTCCTCTATTAGATATTAAGCATTTGATCTTAGCATCCATTTCATTCTCAACTATTGCTTTGAAAATATTAAACTTATCAAAGGCTTCTGGTTTTTCTCTTAAGAAAGTAACCCAAGTCATTCTAGAGTAATCATCATTATGCAACATAAAATACCTTTCACCTTGTTAACTCTTTGTTCTTGTGGGACCACATAGGTCATTGTGAATTAGCTCGAATGGCATTGTAGAAGAACATTCCTTGCTCTTGAAATTCTTCTTTGTCTTCTTTCCCATTTGACATTTCTTGCATAAAGTGTTTGCAACCTTGGTTATCTTAGACATAGCTCTCACTGCATGAGTAGAGATAATCTTTACCATATTGTCAAAGTTTATCTATCCCATTCACTTGTACCACAACCAACACTCACTAGATTGAGACAATAAATAGGTTCTTCCATTTGCCTCCTTTAGATGATAGATATCTCCATATGTCTTAATACCTTTTACAAAAAGTCTTCCGGACCCTGGCTTCTTGATTTCACATCCTTTGGCATGAAAGGTAAGATTGTATCCTTTACTGCATATCTGACTGACACTGAAGAAGATTGTGCTTTAGTCCTTTGACATAGGGGACATCCTCAGTCCTTTTCTTCCCATCATAGTTATAGCACCCTTTCCTTAGATTTATGATGACTCATTACTACCAAACTTAATAGCTCCGCCATTCAACTTCTTAAGGCTAATAAACTTCTCCTTGTCACCAATCATGTGGTTAGAACAACCACTTTCAATTACCCAAGCATTGGCTTCTTTCTTTGCATGAAAGACAATCCATACAACCATTAATTTTTCATTATTTTGATCTTCCTACAACGTACAGACTTTTTGAACATTTCCCAATATCACCCTTTTTATCATCAACATTCAAGGCCATGAATAGTGTTTCATCATTTAAATCATCATGATCCTCATATTCTAAAGAGTAGCTATTCTGCATGGAGTAAATACCATTTTTGAATTTCTCTTTCTTTTTGCCACCCCTTGGATCTTTCAAAGGACATTTAGAAGCAAAATGACCAATTTTCTCACAATTGAAACATTTGAAAGGTAACTTACCTTTGTATTTGTCAGTGCCCTTCTTTAATCTTCTCACAAAGTTTCCTTCTACCTCATCAAGGTCATCATCTTGATCAGCTACTTCTCCTTCTGCCTTCATACATGCTTTGAATGTTACTTCCCTTTTTGGAGCACGTTTCTCAAATTATGTCATTTCAAAAATTGTGAGAGAACCAAACAATTGATCTACTATATATCAATCAAAATCTTGAGTTTCCACAATAGCAGATACCTTAAATGACTATAAGATTTGGGAAAAGAACTCAAAACCTTCTTCACAATCTCATCATCTTTCCCTTCTCCACCAAGTTGACTAATGCCATTAACTATTTCATCTATCCAAAGCATATAACTAGCAATGTCTTCATCCTCAGCCATCTTTAGGGTCTCAAATTTGCTCTTGAGGATCTGCATCTTGGTTTGCTTTACTTTACTATCTTCTTCATGAATGTTTTTAAGTTTATCCTAGACATCCTAAGAAAAAGTGCAACTCATAACCTTCAAAATTTATTAATCAACTAACCCACTCATGATATCACTCTTTGCCTTTGCAATGTTCTCATACAACTTAATCTCATCAGCATCTATAGGATCAGAAGTAGGAGCAGTGTAACTATTCTTGATAGCTTGTCAAACACCAAAACGTAGAGAAGATAGATAAGTCTCCATCCTTAGCTTCCAAAAGAAGTAATTTGTTCCATCAAACATAGGTGCCTTGTGAGATCTATTATGAGCCATCCTAGACCTTCATTAAGCAATTATGCTTTTTCATAGGAACTTGGTTCTAATACCAATTGTTGAAGGCACCCAGATACTGAGAGAAGGGAGGTGAATCAATATTCAAACAAACTTCAAATCCTCCAGAGTAGATTAAAATTTAATGTTTATAGCATTAACATAAACATGAAATATCAACACAATGTACAACAACACATAACACCAGATATTCGTGGAAAACCCCAAAAGGGGAAAAACCACGATCAAGATTAACTCACAATATATGAAGCTCACTTCAATAAAATATTACAACTTTGTTTTAAGGCTACAACCCAAGGAAGATACTACTCCTTGTTGACTTTGTTTTAGGGTTATAACCCAAGGAAGCAATTAATCCTTGCTAACTTTGTTTTAGGGCTACAACCCAAGGAAGCAACTACTCCTTCAAGAAAAGTTTTAGGGTCATTCCAAAGGAAACTAAAACTCCCTACAGACTTTGTTTTTGGGCTACAACCTAAGGAAGCAACAACTCACTAAACTGAGAATAAACTTAGGAAATATTACAGCACAATAGTACTTCAACTATATGAGATTGACAATGAAGCTCACTCCTTTGATGACTGCACTTTTGCCTTTTCTCTCCTCTTTTGATGATTGAAACAATTAAGCACACTCTTTACTTTCCTTCTATCACAAAAATGTCTTTAAGATTAATCAGGACAAAGCTTATTGCTTCTACTCTTTCTCCTTCAATTGCACATCGTAATGCATATCATATTCATATTCTACTCTTCACACACTCATATTCACAATCATAATTCACCTAGATTAACTAGGTTTACAATATATACATGATATTACATTGATTTATTTGCATGTCAGCTAGAGCTAGTAAGAATATTACAATTACATGTCAGCCAATAGGTCAAACATCATGAAACGTGTAGAGGTAAAGCCCTAACATGAATTACACTCAACACCAAGAAGAACATGCCATGTGGATCCCCACACATGCTTAACCTAGTCCTAAACAATCTTGATAGCATCATCCTTCAAGGAATAACATCCTTACACCTTACACAATATAATTAGGTCACCCTTAAGTAAGAACACATGAAGCTTGTAGCACATCAGTCATTACAATCTTTGTGGTGCATATGATTGATTAAACATTGCTTGTGGATCTCCCAGATGAGGCGGTATGACCCATACAACACCTCCAGACACTCCTTGGTCTCTGTGTAACAAATATTTTGAACTACACACTATCAATATTCCTTAGTCGGCTAGGCAAGAGCATAATCCAACAACAACATCATTTTGGACCACATCTAGTTTCAGAGAAAGAAGAAAACACATTGTGGAGCAACACGAAACATCACAAGATCATCAAGATCATCATCCACCAACCAATTCACCATTTCATGTAACAGTAAGTAAGCACACATCATCACCAAAGGTTCTGAGAATAATTAGGCATTCAAAATAGTCCGTAGCACACTGTCACTAGAAAAAATTGAAATTGTGGACCACCAAAACACTTGATACTACAAAGTGTTATGGAGAAAAAGGTTTGCACATATGTTTTTACCTCCTAGTTTATCTCCTAGGTCCCCTTGTTTACAAATTACAAGCAAATTATTCATCCAGATGAAAAATCCCCAGAAACCCATTTCAAATGGGAACTAGTGGCCAATTTAATGCGTAAGTCCCAAACAAAAAATCACCTTGGGACTTGGGCACTCATGCCCAAGTCCACCCTGATTGGTCAGGGTAAATTTTAATGTATGTCAGCCTTGGACTCTTAAATGGTTCCCTCTTTTTCAGCCCTTTAATTTAATTTGTGAATGTTTAATGGGACATCATATATAACCAAGTGTTTGAATTCATTTGTAACCTAGATGGATATTGTGAACTTATGATATTTGAACAAAGAACATTCAAGGCATTCATTGTGTTATTGTTACAAATTTGTGTGTTTGTTACAGATTTGGAATCATCATCCATCTCCTTATGAGTTGAAGAAACTTCATCCTAAGGACTTCACCTCTGAGGTGACAACATCATTGTGTTTGAATCATTTCATTATCATTTGGATTATCTTTAGCCACTATCTTGCAACGACATGCTCTCTTTAACAATAGTGTTGGGAAGCTTAAGTGCTATCGTAGGATTTCACTAAGTTAAGTCCCTAAACACCACAACTCCCAAACCCTTTTCTTCTTGTGTGCATCTTATCGGTGCGAGAATAGAAGAAGTGAAGATATAGGGAGGTTTATTAAGAGATAAAGATTCAATCTCTGAAAATAGAGTTTGGAAATTCACTTGTAGCAGACTTGGGCACTATCCCCATTGTCCAACATCTAAAATACACCCTGAATTCAACATCAGAGGATTGTTTATGACATTTTTCTAGTTTTGAGCTTTCAGATATCTAGACTTTTTGGACTCAGGCACTAGCCCTAGAGTCTTCCAACATTTTAGCTTCTGAGGGATAGTTTGGACATCCAATTGATCACACTGGTAATTTTAGATCCGAATTTTCTATTGTTGTTTCTCTGTTATGAGATGATTATCCAAATTCTAGGGTTTAGTGCATTGATAGGCCTAGGGTTTGATAAAAGGATTGGTTGAATCACATCTTTCCTTGACAAACAAGAGCACAAAATCTATAGTTGATTCGTCTTGCATCTTGAAGTGACTTAGTTTGTTTTTTTTGTTGAATGTTGTAGTGAAAGGAGGATTTGATCTAGTGTACTTACATGCTTGTATCCATCTCTCTTTTTACATATAATATTTTGGTGAATCTGTAATATTGAGCATTTGCATCTTACTTAGTTTTGAAATCAGATTTGCATTACTTCATATCATACTTGTCATCCTACATTAAAACATCTTGCATATAGTTTGAAAAAATTGAAAAAAATAAGATTCTAGGCTTGCATAAGCGCATAGTTTTGCATTATTTCATTCCATGTCATTGGCAACATTTGATTTTCTGATTTTCACATCATATATCAAAATAATTACATCAATTAATCATTTCATGATGTCACATCTTTCATTGGCATATCTCATTTATTAAGGTTTTGTTAAAAACATGCATTTTTCATATAACCTAGTCATTTGCAAAGCTAGGGTTTGTAGTCAAAATCTTATTTCAGATTTTACTACTATCATAAATATTTAAAATCAGATCTTCCACTAATTTCTTTGCATATTCATTCAAAAAAATTGTATAATTTTAGAAAAAGTACAAAATTATCATACCTTTGCAATTACAGAACGTGTATTTCAACATAAGAGAATAAGCATCTTTTTCACATATTTTGCATTAAATCAAAAAATTATCAATATCACCTCTTGTGTAGAACTTCTAACATTAAATTCACTTGGTTTGTAGTGACACTAGTGTGTTTTTGTTCTTTGTAAAAAGCTTCAAGAACATGATTTCCTCAAACTAGTGTTGTGGTGTACAAAAGCCTCTCATATTGATAAATGAATAGATTTTTTTATACATTGATGTTCCATGACATTTCGTTATGGCACCTTCTAATTGTTCCTATTTAGTATCCTTGCATACATATATCAAATATTTTGGAAGTTTTTACAAATTCATTAATATGCATCCTTATGTTTAGACTCATATACAATCCATGTATGATAAGGATATCTTTAAATGTTCTTCATTTGAAATCCTTGATTATATATCTGATTTAAGTAACTTCGTAGTTCTTACAAATGAATATCCTTTGATACTAAATGAATTTACTAATTTCGTCTCCATGAATTGTCATGAGAAAGATGATGGTGATAATTCTCCTCTTACTTCTACTACAAGTCATAATGGTAACCTAGCCTCGCCTAGTTCACCTTATGCTTTGGATGCCTCTCCCAAAGTTGTTCCCACGTGTGAGGACATTTTAGAGAAAGAGCATGAAATCATTGATATATTCCTTAACATCACCTAAGCTTCTCTTCATTCCAATGCTCTCCTTTCAAAAGATGAAGCATCGCTACATGACGAAAGGTCTCTCACATAAAAGCCTTTAGGGATGGATGCTAAGCTTAATCAAAGTAAACATAATGTTAACTCAATCATCGCTAATAGACTTATTCCACCTATTAAGGGGATTGTGGATAAGTGTACTAATGTTCCTAAACTCATTGTGCATGGGTCAGGCAATGCGCCTCCTCATTTCAATCCGGTGATTACAATTCAAGGTGCTCCAACACCACCTAGACCCCTAGGCTACATTCTCAATTGTGGAAAACATATTACTCAAGAAAATCAAATGTATAAAAATGTGTTACAACAACCCTATCACAATGTAGTTGCTCACACATACAATACACAAAATAATAAAAAAGTAAATGATAATCAAACATTTTAATCACTTTACCAACTTCTCAACATATGCTTCCTCAACCACCTCATCTCACTCATAAAGGTGGTCAAGATTACGATCCTATTGTTGATTATCTTAGCAAATGATATTGATGTGTTTGTGGGAACAGTTGGTGATTGTGGTCCATGTCACTTTGGGGCATGGGCTTTGTGAGAGATCTTGTTCCCTTGCTTTTTTTTTACTCTACCTTAATGTACTTGATACCAGAAAGAGAGATCAACCACCTTAAGGTGGGACATCTATAATGGTATATGTCCAATTACTTTGTACATTGACAAAGCATGTTTGAAAGCCCTCATCACAAGGTGGGATGGTGTATCTCTTGATCTAGTGCATATCCTTCTAAAAGAAAAAATCCCTCATCATGAGGCAGGATGGCCTATCTCTTGAGCTAGTGCACATCCTTTTATACAAAGCCCTCATCGTGAGGCAAGATGGCATATCTCTTAATCTAGTTCACATCCATTTATACAAATCCCTCATCATGAGGTGGGATGGTGTATTTCTTGAGCTAGTGCATATCCTTTTATACAAAGTCCTCATCGTGAGGCAAGGTTGGATCTTGAGTCATTCACCTTTAAGCATGTCTTTGGTGGTTGTGGTAGCATAGCTCAATCATTACGTGTGTTTGACACATTTTAGAGAGTGGAGTGCAGTGATGAGCTCCTTCTTATCACCCATGTTTGTCGTGTATAAGATGTGTGGTGTCTCAATAACACGCTATATGGGAGTCATGTATTCCATGCGTCTTCCATGTGTTTTACACGTATTCCTTGCATGTCATGTGTGTTTGTTGTGTGGTCTAAAGTTGTGTGGTGATGAGTCCCTTTGAGCATTGTATGTGTTTTACATGTCTTCACATGTGTGTTTTGTTTACTTCAGTTAGCATTATATATAGATATGTAATTACTTAATCATTTCTTCTCTTCTTCATGTCTTGCATGACTGTGTTGATGTCTTTTCCATGTATTGTATGCTTTCACTATCTTCTCTATGTATTGTGTGTTTTCTTACTATATTCACTATGTCTTATGTGACTATTAACTATTTTCTTATGTTTTCCCAAGTTTGGGGGCTAGAAATAGTCCTTCAAGCTTGGGGTGTGTATGCATTCTAGTGTTTGATGTGTTTTGGATATGCTTTTATCATACATTAATGCATGTGTTGTATCATCAGATCACTTAGACATTAAAGTGGGGGCAAAATGTTATGCAGTAAAATGTGGAAACATGCCTTTTTGCTTCCTAGTTTAGCTCCTAGGCCCCTATGTTTACACTTCACAAGCAAATTATTCACCTTGATGAGAAATCCTCTAAAACCCATGTCAAATGGGAACTAGGGGACCATTTAATGCTTATGTTCTGACCAAAAGAGCACCTTTAGACTGGGGTACTCATGCCCAAGTACACCCTAATTGGTTGGGGTAAAATTTCATGTACGTCAGCCTAGGACTCTTAAATGGGTCCCTCTTTTTCAACCCTTTCATTTAATTTGTGAATGTTCAATGGGATAGCATATATAAGCAAGTTTTTGAATTCATTTGTAACCTAGATGGATATTGTAAAATTATGATATTGGAACAAAGAGCATTCAAGGCATTCATTGTGTTATTGTTGTAGATTAGTAATCATCATCCATCTCCTTATGAGTTGAAGAAGCTTCATCCTAAGGACTTCAACTCCGAGGTGACACCATAATTCTATTTGAATCATTTAATTATCATTTGGATTATCTTTAGCCTTTGTCCTGCAAGGACATACTCTCTCTCTAACAACAGTGTTGGAAAGCTTGAGTACTATCCCAAGATTTGACTGAGGCAAGTCCCAAAGCAACAGAACATCCAAAACCCTTTTCTTCTTGTGTGTAGGTTACATGTGTGGGAATAGAAGAAGTGAAGGTATATGGAGGTTTCTTAAGGGATAAAGATTCAATATATGAAAATAAAGTTCATAAATTCCCCTATAGCAGACTTGGGTGCTATCCCCAGTGTCCAACAGCTAAAACAAACCCTAAATTCATCATCGAAGAATCATTTATTAAATTTTTCCAGTTTTGAGCTTTCAGATATGGAGACTTTTTGGACTTGGGTGCTAGCCATAGACTCTTTTGACATTTAGCTTTTGAGGGACAGGTTTGGACATCTCACTGATCACCCTGGTACTTTTAGATCCTGATTGTTGTTGTTGGTGATTCTCTGTTATGATATGATTATCCAAATTCTAGGGTTTAGTTCATTGATAGGACTAGGGTTTGATAAAAGGCTTGGTTGAATCACATCTTTCCTTGACAAAAAAGAGCACAAAATTAGTAGCTGAGTCCTCTTGCATCTTGAAGTGACTTAGCTCAGCTTTGTCCTTGAATGTTGTAGTGAAAGGAGGGTTTGATCTAGTGTACTTACATGCTTGCATCCATCTCTCTTTTTACATATAACACAAAGTATAATGCATTTAAAATCTCTGAATGTGTCCTCAAAATTGCATGACCAAATATTAACTTCTAAAGGAATGTGGAGCATTCCAAATAGACTTCATCATTACTTTACTCTACCATAGCACAGACCGGAACTCTGTCACTTGTAACTTCCACTGTGGAGAAGAAAATGATCTGAAGATTTGGGTTTAGCACCTTTGTAGCATACTTAACTTAACTTCTGAACTGCATGACCATATTTTCAAATGTGGAGGAATGTGGAGCATTTTACTAATCAGTCTTCCAGGAAGCTTCCTACAACAGTAACCTTTACCAACGTCCAAAGACTAGATTCTTCTTGTATCAACACATACATCCTTGAGAATGATAGGAAGGATCATACAACATGCTATAGGTCATCATCAACATCTTCTGAACCTCACCATAGCTTCTAATACCCATCTTAATATATCACCATTCATCTTAATGCTTCTAATTCCCATCTTAATATATCATCATGAAATCATCTCTGCTAACCACAAACATGCTCAATTCAACTTTTCTTGACACTAATCAAGGCATGACATCCAACCATAAACACCAACAACTAGCCATGAACATCAACAACCATTAATGGCACACCATCAACATAGTATATCATCATCATAAGAATTCAATCATAGTGTTGACATAAAAGACAACCACGCAACCACATCAGTGACAACCTTATCTAACATATGTGTAGTGCTCACTAGTGTTGACATCAATGACAACCTTAGATAACATATGTGCAATAATAAAACAACATGTTCTTACTCCTTGTACCTTTGTGCTAACAAGGATGACAAGGGAGAACAAAACATCACAATATGGAAATAACAATGCATATAAACATAACATAAATGAGAAGGGACCACTCTTGCGAGTCCACCTATAACAAATTATCCTCCCCCAACTTGATTATAAAAATAGATGTTGGAAAAGGTGCTCTAGGGACAACATCAAGCATGGTGAAGAGTGCTAGAGCCAAACCTTGTTCGAAGTTGTTGAATTTTGTCACCAAAGACTTGACATTCCTCAGTGGAATGACCAAGTGCTTAAATATATGCACAATAATGAGGTAATGAAAGATTATTTTGTTTTATCTTTTTGTGTTTTGGAGTAGGAAGAGTGATTAAGCAGTGTTTGAGTAGACTCAACAACATACACACTTTTTGATATAGAAAAGAAGATATAGGGGGAGTAGGAAGCAATTCTTTTTGTTGTGAACATGGTGGAGAGAATGTAGGAGAAGGTCAGGAACCTAAACCCACTTTAGACAAGTACGGTGTTGGTTCCATAGGTTCCTCAATTCCTTGTTCTTTACATCCTAACCCATTTCCATTGTATCCTTGTTTAAAAATAATTTTGAATCCACACCCATAACACTTCTCCAAGTCTGAAGGAAGAAGAGAGGTCATATGACTGTCTTTGTTGAAATTGTTGCATATATTTTACCTAAGGTTGTCACTGATTTGGTTGTCATTGATGTCAACACTCAGTTTGGGTTGTCATTAATGCTTATGTTGATGGTGTGGTAAACGTGATGTTGCTAATGTTCATGGTTGGATGTCATGTCTTGTTTTAATTTCAATTAAAGTAGTGTTGAGTATGTTTGTTGTCAGCAAGGATGATATCATGATGATATATTAAGATAAGAGTTAGAAGCATTAAGATGAGGATTAGAAGTAATTCTTATGTTGGGGAGATGTTTTTGATGGTCTGCAGTATGGTGTATGCTCTCTCCTATTGTTCCTAAGGAATTATTTGTTGCTACAAGGAGGCTCTAGTCTCCAGATGTTGGTGAAGGTTTTTGCTACAGGAAGTTGCCTTGAAGATAGATTGGGAGAATGCTTCGCATTCCTTTGCCTTTGAAGATATGGTATTGCAGTTTGGGATTCAATGTCTATTTTTGTGGATGTTGTACTCTTATCTTTTCAAGTCACCAGTGTTGTCGTGGTGGTCTCTGGTAATTACAGTGGCTTGGTAGTTTGGTTATTTTTTAGGATTGGTCTAGAAAATGCTCTGCATTTCTCTACATTTTTGTTTCTATTCCTACAGCTTGGTGGACATGCTCTTAGTTCTTGTATTGTGTCTCAGTTCATCTTTCATGTGATGAAGGTTACCCCAAGTTGATTTGTAAATGTTATATCTCATGACTGGGTCTTTTGGGGTTCTTGGATGAAGTGTTCTATCTCTATTTTGTTTGCACTAGCTATTTTTTGTATGCCATTAAGAAACATGTATATGGAAGTAAGCTTGGACATTCATGGAACATCTCTTTGTGGTTCATACATCAATGGTATATCTCTTTGAGGCTGCATATTGTTTTGAGTTGGTTTTCTCAAAACTTGTGGATATTTGGCTGGCAGGGCTTGTTCTCTTGTTTACGCTATGTGTTTGGGGGTTTACACCAACAATTGATGTTGTGTTAAGATGTGTTTTGGTCCTGCCCTATCCTTTTGAGAGCCACATTGAGTAAATTTAGTTGGAAGATGTGTTTCTTGACCAACTAGTAAAGTGCTAAATGTTTCTATTGAATGCACAAGACAACTGAGAGGGGAGTGAATCAGTTGTAACTTAAAAATCCACAACCCTCACACACATTTAGATCCACATTAATTTAGTTAATCCATTAAAATTTTAAGATGATGAAGCATGAAAGCAAATAACAGAAAGTAAATCAAATCAACATCAAACATAGGAGAACACTAGATTTGTCGAAATTACGGCAGACAATTGAGAATGGGGCGTGAATCAGTTGTCACAAAACTTTTATCTTTTGTTGCAATTAATCTTCTTTACCACTTATTAACAGATTAATGATATAACAATGAAAGCATGAATGAAAAACACATGAGCAGAGAAATAATCAACACACATAACACTAGGATTTTTACATGGAAACTTGGTTAAGGGAAAAACCATGATGGGGGTTAACCCACAAGATTTATTCTCTATTAAAAGAATAAAAGAATGGGAAGGCACTTGCCTTCTAGAGCACTGCCTAGAGCTCACTTCGCAAAGGAGGCTCACTACCTACAAGAACATTCACAATGTTAACACTGAAAGGTTGAATTGAGAAATATCTTCTTCATGCAAGATTCAGTTCCATTGAAGCACACAACACATCTGCTCTACCCCCTAATCACTTCCTTGCTACATATGCATCTTCACTAACAACAACACATTTCCATGACTTCACAACACTTATTTATACATGAGATTGACTTTGGAATGAACATCAAAGTCGACCTTGCAATCATTTATCTGGAACATTCTCCAAGATAGCCATTACAAGCAATTACAATCACAATACTTAAAATGCTACATGCGAATCTTTATACTATTGGCCAAACATAGATCGGACTCAAATCTTCCTCGATCAACATGCCACACTCGATAAAACTCTTCTTAGATCATCCACAACATGTACCATGTATCTGGTCAGCCAAGACTGGAAAGAACAACAACACTAAAGGAGAAATCTTCAACCATGAGCTCAATTATCAATGCAGACCACCAAAACAATAGGTACATGAGCTAGAGACCACCAAAAGTATAATGAAATCAATAAGAACAACTACATCACCTCAAATCATCAAAAGCACTTGCATCTTCATCCTAGAACTTAAGAACACCAACTATCATGACTTTTACACTAGAAAGATTGCTTCTTGACCTCCAAACCATGAACCACTTGAGTTGAGGATATGCACCAACATCCAAAACATACCTCTAGATCTGTAGACCATAATATCCCAATGTGCAACAATCCAGACCAAATTCTTGCCATTTTGTCACATCTGAACAACTATAAAACCTGGTTCTACTCAGATGACCATAACTTCACAAATACTTCATGCGGACCTCTCAAATCTTAATTGGAGCAACTTTAGGCAATCCTCTAAAAACCCTTTAATCTACAGACTCTGATCATCATCTTAGTATGAATGAAGATCAATCTACTTCACTGAACTACATTGTCTTCACTGTCTCTAATAGAGAGATATGTAACTCACTTGTTTCTTCTGGAGAGGCCAATTTTCTTAATATCCTTAACATACAAGTCTTCTAAACAAGTGAAAGAATAAGATCTAGTTGACACTAATGACAACAAGGATATTTTGACATCAATGACAACACCAATTAGGCACATATTTGCAACAATCTGCCCCTTTGTCATTGATGGCAACATATGATGTGAAAAAGTATTTCAACCATCAAGACAAGAACTTCTCCTCCTTTCTCTTATCACACCTGCAACCAATTTCTTCACTACTCCCCCTTTCACCAACAACAACTCAGTTTCATCAAAGTTTTTCACATGACTTCTCTTGCCCTTTGACATCAATGGCAAAGGGCACATATTTGCAATCATCTCTCACCCTTTTATTTCTTAGATAAGACCAAACTAAACTTAGAATATGCTAACTACTCCCCCTAAGTAGTATCCCCTTAACACCAATCTGGATCATAAGATATGACTGTGAGTTCCACTAGACTGATATACACTAGTGCACATTAGTTTTGAATAAGAGGGGTAATCACCCCTAGCTTCTCTCTGAGATACTCAAAAGTGTCCTTAGGTAGAGGCTTAGTGAAGATATCCACAATCTAATCCTTTGAAGGAACAAACTCCAATCTAACTTCATTCTCATTGACCTTCTCTCTCAAAAAGTGAAATTTGATGGATATGTGATTTGTCATTGAATGCAACACTAGATTCTTTGAAATGTTTATTGCACTTGAATTATCACAGAAGATTGTAATAGGCTCTTCAAACACAATTTTGATATCCTTCAACATTTGCTTCATCCAAAAAACTTCAGTACAGATTTTTGCTACTACTATATACTCTACCTCTATAGTAGATAGAGATATTGCCTCCTACTTTTTGCTCAAATAGGAAACCGATCTCTTCCCCAAGAAAAATGCACCACCACTAGTACTTTTCCTGTCATCCACATCTCTTGCCCAATCAACATCTATATATGCATAAAGAGTGAAATCATCATCCTTAGGATACCATAAGCTATAATCATATGTTCCCTTTAGATATCTGAAAATTCTTTTGACTACTACAACATGAGATTCTCTAAGATTAGTTTGAAATCTAGCAACAAGGCCAATTGTATTCATAATATCAGGTCTGGTATGAGTCAGATAAAGTAGTCCTCCAATCATTGATCTATACCTTTTTTGATCTGCCTTAGGGGAATCATCGTCTTTACTCAATTTGCATCCAGTTATCATAGGAGTGCTCATTGGTTTTGAATCCTCCATTCCAAACTTTTTCAACAACTCTTTTACATACTTGGACTAAGATATGAAGATGCTCTTGTCTGACTGAATGATTTCCAGACCAAAGAAGAAATTCATTTCACCAAGCATGGACATCTTAAATTTACTTCGCATTTGATCAACAAATTTATTAGACATGCTCTCATTTCCACCAAAGATGATATCATCAACAAATATCTCAACAATCAAGATGTACTCATGATCAATCTTGAAATAAAGATTATTGTCAGCTGTGCCTTTGCTAAAACCTAATTTTAGCAGATACTTATCTAATCTTGCATACTAGGCTCTTGGGGCTTGTTTAATTCCATACAATGCTTTCTTCAACCTACAGATCATAACTCCTTGATTAGACAACTGGAATCCTTCAGGTTGCTCAATGTAGACTTCTTCTTCCAAATCTCCATTTAGGAATGTTGACTTGACATCCATTTGGTAAACTTTGAAATCTTTGTAAGCAACAAAGGCAAGAAATAATTTGACTACTTCAATTCTTACCACCGGAGCAAAAGTTTCCTCAAAATCAATTCTCCTTACCTAAGAATATCCTTTGCACACCAATCTTGCTTTGTTTCTCACAACTTCACCATTTTCATTCAATTTATTCTTGAAGACCCATTTAGTTCCAATTACATTTTTTTTTCAAGTCTAGGAACAAGATCCCAAGTATGATTCTTTTCAATTTGCATTAATTCTTCTTCCATTGCTTTTACCCAACTTTCATCATTACAAGCTTCATTCACTGATTTTGGTTCAATCTTTGAAATCAAACAATACTCCTCTTATTCTCCAACAATTTTTCTTCTAGTTTGAATACCTTTATTTTTATTTCCTATTATCTGATCTTCAGAATGATTCAACCTTACATACCTGGGAGTTTTAGGATTTTCTTGAACTTCTAATTCGTGAACTTGTTCCTCAACATTTGCACTAGTTTCTTGAGTCACTGGATTCTCTAGAGCAATCTAAATATGATTTCGAGGAATTTCATTTTGATCATCTGATTCATATCCACAAAACTTGGAAGGTCTCTCCTTGCTTTCATCAACCTTGACATTAGCACATTCAACAATCTTTTTCAATCTCTTGTTAAAGCATCAGTATGCCTTGCTTTGGTTAGAATAACCTAGAAATATTACTTCATCACAACTTGCATCAAATTTGCCTAGATCTTCATCTCTTTTGATATAGCATTTACTACCAAAAAATCTAAAATATTTCACAGTAGGAGCATTACCAAACCAGAGTTCATAAGGAGTTTTATTAGTATTGGCTTTGATCTACACCTGGTTAAGAGTGTAGATAGGAGTACTCACAACCTCTCTCCAATAGACATGTGGAACAGTTTCTTCCATCATCATGGTTCTAGCAGTTTGGTTCTTCCTTTCCACAACTCCATTCTACTAAGGAGTCCTATGAGTAGATAACTGTCTTTTTATTCCATGCTTTTCACAAAATGCATTAAACTCATTGGAGGTAAAATCTCCACCTTTATCAGATCTCAGACACTTTATCTTCACACCAATCTCATTCTCCACCCTAGCCTTGAACACCTTGAATCTGTCAAGAGCCTCTAATTTATCTCTCAAGAAAGTGACCCACATCATCTGGGAGTAATCATCAATTAGTAACATAAAGTATCTGTCTCCTTGCAAACTCCTAACGCTAGCAAGACCACACAAATCAATGTGTACAATTTCCAACAATCCACTTGAAAATTGTTCTTTACTTTTGAAAGTACTTCTGCTTTGTTTTCCAAAATGACATTCCTTACACATGCTATTAGCAGGTTTTACATGATTTGGAAGATCTCTTATAGCCTGAGTAGTACTTATCTTGACAATAATGTCAAAGTTTACATGACACATTCTCCTATGCCATAACCAAATCTGATCAATCTAAGAAATTAAACAACTTTTACCAGTACCACTTAAATGAAAGATATTACATCTAATCTATGTACCAGATGCAATCTTAGTTTTGGAGCTTTCCAAAATTCTACATTTTCCATCCTTGAATCAGAGATCATACCCTTTGTCAACCAACTGTCCAACACTGAGAAGATTATGCTTTAAGCCTTCTACATACAAAACATCATTAGTGTTATTATTATCATCAAGAGAGATGGATTCTACCAGCTAAATTGTCCCCAAACTTCACAATTCCACCTTCATAACTTTCCATACTTACAAACAATTACTCTTATCACATGTCATATGATGAGAACATCCACTATCAATCACCCATTCATCCTTTTCTTCAACCTGAGTACCCAAGGCACTTTCCACATTCAAATAGCTAGTAGATTTATTAGGCACTAGATTTTCTTCTTTCATAGCAATGAACACCCATTCATTTCTAGATGTATTTCCTTTATCAGATTCATCATCTACAACTCCTTTATCAGCAGCTTCTTGGACATAGCAGCATTTGTTATGAAACCTAGGTCTATTAGGATTTAGTTTCAAAACCCTCTCCAGACATCTTGAAGCAAAATGACCAATTTTATTGTAAGAAAAACATTTGAAAGGCAACTTTCCTTCATACTTACAAGATCCTCTTAGTAATCTTTTGGCAAAAAGGGCTTCAAGTTCTTCAAGCTCTATTTCATCTTCTTCAAGTTCCTTCCTTGCCTTCTCATAACTAGTTAGTCTTCTTGAAGAGCTTTCCCCTGGATCAAATCTTTGCTTCTAGGAAATACTGGCCTTAAATGCATATTCTAATTTAGGAAGGGAATCACCAAACTCATTTCAAATGCTGAAATCTTGCCAACCAACTGATCCCTTGTAGCAGTTGTCATAGTGCTAATCTCCTCAATAGTAGCAACTCTATGCTTTTATGAAGAAGGTAAGGATCAAAGTACCTTTCCAACAATCTCTGATTCTTCCAATTTTCCACTAGCACACCTGATACTACACACAAGTTCATTCACCTTCTGCATGTAGGAAGTGATGTTCTCATCTTCGTACATCCTTAAACTTTTGAATCTACCCTTCAAGCTCTGCAACTTAGCACATTTGACATATGCATCACCTTCATATAGAGTTTCCAACTTCTACATTTCATGAGCAGTTTTCAATTCCTAGACATTTGTCATTTCTATATAAGTTAGGGCACTCAATAATGCTTCTTTAGCCTAAATGTTGTTGCCAGCATCTTTGATTTCATCTAGAGTTCAAGGACCTTTCTCCAGAGGCTTATACTTATCCTTAGTTATCAACCAATAAGGATCACCCATACATTACAAATGACACTCCATCTGATTCTTCCAAAGAGAGTAGTTTGTTCTGTCAAATCTCAGATTGTCCTTCTTGTATGTCAACATCTTCGATCTCCTCAAGGGGTTAAGCTTCTTTTAGAGGAACTGGCTCTGATACCAATTCTTGAAATTAGGGTAGACAACTAAGAGGGGGGGTAAATCAGTTGTCACAAAGATTTTATCTTTTTCTACAATTAGTCTTCTTTACCACTTATTAACAAATTAATGATATAACCATGGAAGCGTGAATCAACAACACATGTGAAGAAACATAGCCAACACACATAACACTAGGATTTTTACGTGGAAACCTAGTTAAGGAAAAAACCACGATGGGGGTTAACACACAAGATTTTTTCTCTGTTATAAGAATAGAAAAATGGGAAGGCACTTTCCTTTAGGTACACTGCCCAGAGTTCACTACTCAAAAGAGGCTCACTACCTACAAGAACTTTCACAATGTTAACACTAAAAGGTTGAATTGAGAAACAACGTCTTCTTCATGCAAGATTTAGTTCCATTGAAGCACACAACACCTCTACTCTGCCCCCTACTCACTTCCTCACTACATCCACATCTTTACTAACAAAAACACATTCCATGACTTCACAACACTTATTTATACATGACATTGACTTTGGAATGAAAATCAAAGTTAGCCTTATAATCATCTATCTAGAACATTCTCCAAGATAGGAATTACAAGCAATTACAATCACGAGACTTAAAATTCTAAATGGGAATCTTTATACTATTAGCCAAACATAGCTAGGACTCAAATCTTCCTCAATCAACACACCACACTCCATAGAACTCTTCTTAGATCATCTGCAACATGCACCAAGCATTCGGTCAGCTAAGACTGGAAAGAACAACAACATTCAAGGAGAAATCTTCAACCACGAGCTCAATTCTTAATGTGAACCACCAACATAATAGGCACATGATCTAGAGACCACTAAAAGCACAATGAAATCAATAAGAAAAATTGCATCACCTCAAATCACCAAAAACACTTGCATCTTCATCTGAGAACTTAAAAACACCAACTGTCATGACTGTTACACTAGAAAGATTGCTTGTTGACCTCCAAACCATGAACCACTTGAGTTGAGGATATGCACTAACATCCCAAACATACCTCTAGATCCTAAGACTGTAATATTCCAATGCAGAGCAATCCAAACCAAATTTGTACCACTTTGTCACCTTTGAACAACTACAAAACCCAGTTCTACTCAAATGGCCATAACTTCACAAATACTTCATGTGGACCTCTCAAATTTTAACTAGAGCAACTTCAGGCAATCCTCTACAAACTCTTTAATCTGTAGACTCTGATCATCATCTCACTAGGAATGTGGAGCAATCTACTTCACTAAACTACACTGTCTTCACTGTCTCTAATAGAGAGATATGTAACTCACTTGTTTCTTCTGGAGAATCTAATTTTCTCAATATCCTCAACATACAAGTCTTCTAAACAAGTGAAAGAATAACATACAGTTGACACTAATAACAACAAGGATATGTTAACATTAACAACAACACTAATTAGGCACATATTTACAACAAGATTTACATGGAAAACCCAAGAAGAGGAAAACAGCGGTGAGAATTAGCTCACAATATAAAGTAATAGCAATACCAATTTATACAATAGGGCTCACTTCCAGAAGGCTCACTACTAGAGGGCCCACTGCCCAAGAGAAAGAAAGGCTCACTACCAAAGGTTCATTGGGCCAAAATAGAAAAGAAGATAGAGAAGATTGTTAAAAGGAGAAAACTTTCTCAATGCAACAGCTAGGTCTACCACAACACCATCATCACCTCCATAGTCTCACTGAGGAATTGTAGACACCTTCTACTCACTACATCGAGTAATCTAACACATGAACGCTGACACTACATTGCACAAATTCACACTCTATAACTTTGTAATTCACATCTCATACACCACACACTTCTCAATCATTATCGTTCAACAACTTAACACTTATTTATACTATCCTCAACCTTGAAAACATTCTCTAAGGTCATCCAAATGCCTTAATCATTTCAACTTCAAATTAGTCGGCACCAAAACATTCGTACAGTGTAAAGGAATGAAGATAGACCACAACACACTTTAGCTTGGACCTAAATCCACTCATAAATGTCGCTCCACATGCTTCCACAATCATCAAAACAACTCTGTAATTAGTGTAAGTACCCAAGGTCAGCCAAATTTGTGTTAACACAATAAACATTTAGGTACACACTTCGTCAAAGCCAAATACTACTTGTAGACCATACACCAAGCTTGAGCACCATATAGAATATTCCATAGTCATCCTAAGACATCCTAATATCCAACAAATTTCTCTACAATAACTTTCACCTATCGAACAAACTTACCCTATTTACCCAACATACTCAAGCATATTTGTTATGTACCGTAACTCAAGAAATCAACTTGTAGAGCATGAAACCACTAACAACTTCAACTAAAGGTATATATGAACCTTATAAACACACTTCCAAAAATGCAAAACCATAAACCACTATGCGGAGAAATGCAGAGCAAAAACCTTTCTCCTAGACACTTCAGCAAAACACAATTCACACACTGGTGTACACACCTTCCTCTACACAATGATCTACTATGCCAAATTCTAAATGAAGCACCTCTAAACACCTCTGAAAAACATATCCAAATTGTATGAGTTGATCTTCAACATAGTAGAAATGTGGAGCAAAATAAGAACTCCACTCAGAACATCTTTACAACACACTATTTCCTTTATCATTCAAATTTTCTCAAAAGCACTTGGAAGCCAAGAAATAGAACCATATCGGCAACATGTTCGCCACTTCCTCATTATTAGAGACAACATTAGCTCAATACCAACTACTCACACTCTTTCTCAACTCTTGTTCAAATAGTTGACACCAATGACAACACAAACTTGTTGACATTAATGAAAACACTAACTACACATACTTTCTGCTCACTGCATCCAATAATCTAACACATGAGAGCTCGCACTGCATTGTATAAATTAACACTCTATAACTCTATAATTCACATCTCATACACAACACTCTTCTCACTCATTACCCTTCAATATCTTTACACTTATTTAGACTATCCTCAACCTTGAAAACGTTCTCTAAGGTCAGCCAAACACCTTAACCATATAAAATTTAAATTAGGTCAGCATCAAAACATTCCCATGGTGGAAAGGAATGAAGTTAGACCACAACACACCTTAGCTTGGACCTAAATCCACTTTTACATACCACTCCATACTTCCACAACCATTGAAACAACTCTGTAATTAGTGTAAATACCCAAGGTTGGCAAAACTTGTCTTAACACAATAAACTTTTAAGTACACACTTCCTCAAAGACAAATACTACTTGAAGACCATACACCAAGCTTGAACACCATCTAGAATATTCCATAATCATCCAAATACATCCTAAAAGCCAACAAATTCCTCTGCAACAACTTTCACGTATCGAACAAACTTACCATGTTTACCCAACATACTCAAACATCTCTATTATGGTATTGTAACTCAATAAATCAACTTGTTGAGAACCAAAGAACAAACAACTTCAACTAAATGTATATATGAACCTTACAAACACACTTCTAGAACTGAAAAACCTGAAACCACTCTATGGAGAAATGTGGAGCAAAACCCTTTCTCTCAGACACTTCAGCAAAACACAGTTCACACACTAGTGAACACACCTTCCTCTATACAATGATCCACTATACCAATTTCTAAATAAAGAACCTCTAAACACCACCAACCAACATATCCAACCTGCATGAGAAGAAAGTCAACATAGTAAAAATGTAGAGCAAAATTAGAACACCACTCAAAAAATCTTTAGGACACACTATCTCCTTTATCATTCAATTTTTTTCAAAAGCACTTGGAAGCCAATCAATAGAACCATATCAGCAACATATTTAGCACTTCCTCATTATCAGAGACAACATTAACTCAATACCAACTACTCGAACTCTTTCTCAACTCTTGCTCGAATAGTTGACACCAATGACAACATAGACTTGTTGACATCAATGACAACACTAACTGCACATACTTGCAAAAGTTTTTCTACTTGTTTCCTTGTTTTTGACTTGGGATGCTATGCACCACCATGTTTGTTGTTTGGGATAATATTGGAAGGTGTAATAAGTTGTTTTTGGTCCTCTCTACCTTTTGGATAGGACCACATTCACTGCATTTGTGTTTTGTGGCTGACTTGTTGAGATCATTGTTTGTCTCCTATTCTGGCACACCTAATTGGTGTTTTGTGATATTGTGGAGGATATAAATGGAACAAATAATTAGTTACAAAGTGTGAGAGTGTGAGATGTGTGTGGAATAATGCAGTAAAGAATGTGAGCCATGAAAGATATAGATCAGATGCACCTCAATGCCTCAGTCAACAGAGTGTATTATTGTCATATGTTGTAAATTCAAAGTTTCATGTATCCCACTCTGAGATAGTGAGTCTCATTAGGTCCTTGTATCTTTCCGTAAGGTTGTGCACCTTAGCCTACAAGTTCTTTGTATCTTTCGCTAAGGTTGTGCACCTTAGCTTGCAAGTCCTTCATGGAGTAGTTTGCTTCCTAAGGTAGTGAGCCTTAAAACAAATTGTAAGCTTGTTCATATATATAGTGAGATTTCTCACCGTGGTTTTTCCCTACTTGGGTTTTCCATGTATATTTGGTGTTATCTTGTGCATGTGTGTTCATTGCTTTATCTTTCATTATTTCTCATATGTTTAAGGATTGTTGATCTTGTTAGAAGACTAAATTGGCATTGTGCTGAGGGTTGAAGTTTTTGAAGATACTAATTCACCCCTGCCTCTAAGTATCCTTATATGCTCAACAATTGGTATTAGAGCTAGGTTACTCAAAATGAGTTTAACTACTTGAGGAAGGTTTGGGATGACACATGATAGATCTTACAAGGCACCTAAGTTTGATGGAACAAATTACACCTTTTGGAAGCTAAGGATGGAAGGCTATCTATCCTCTCTAGGGTTTGGTGTTTGGCAATCTGTCAAGGAGGTTACACTTCTCATGCTACTACTCCTATAGATCCAATTGAGATTAGGTTGTATGAAAACAATGCCAAGGCCAAAAATGCTATCATGACTAGGTTAGCTGATTCAAAACTTCTTAAGATAATAACTTGTAGTTTTACTGTGGTTGTCTAGGAAAAACATAGCAACATTTATGAAGGAGATAATAAAGTAAAGCAAGGCAAGATGCAAATCTTCAAGAGAAAATTTGAGACCCTGAGGATAGAAAAGGATGAAGACATTTCTAGTTATATGCTTTGGGTGGATGAAATAGTTAATGGCATCAAAGATCTTGGTGGAGAAGTGAAATAAGAGGAGATTGTGAAGAAGGTTCTAAGATCTCTCCCTAAATCTTACAGTCATAAGGTATCTTCTATTGAGGACTCTAAGTATATGGATAACTATTCAGTAGATCAATTATTTGGTGCTCTCATAGCCTTTGAAATGAGAGAGTTTGACAAAGATTCTCCAAAGAAGGAAGTAACATTCAAAGTCAGTAAGAAGATAGAAAATGAAACAACTAATCAAGATGGTGACCATGATGAGGTAGAGGTGAACTTTGTGAGAAGATTGAAGAAGGGTACTACCAAATACAGAGGTAAGTTACCTTTCAAGTGATTCAATTGTGGGAGAATTGGTCATTTTGCCTCTACATGTCCTTTTAAAAGATCAAAGGATAGCAACAAAAGAGAGAAATTCAAAATAACTCTTTATTCCATGGAGAACAACTATTCTTTAGAAGATGAGGATCACATGATGATTCAAATGATGAAACACTTTTGATAGCTTTGAAAGTTGGTGACAAAAAGAATGATATTGGAAAATGTAAGAAGTTTGGTACCTTGTAGGCTAACAAAATAATGAAAAGTCTATGGTTGTGTGGACTTCTTTTAATGAAAGATAAGAAGAAAATTCTTGGGTTATTAACAATTGTTGCTCTAACCACATTATTGGTGACAAGGGGAAGTTCATTAGCCTTAAGAAGTGGTATGGTGGAGCTGCCAGCTTTGGTGGTGATGAGTCAACACAAATTTATGGAAAGGGTGCTATAACTATTGATGGAAAGGACAAGATTGAGGATATTCTCTATGTCAAAGGAATGAACCACAATCTCTTTAGTGTTAGTTAGATGTCCAGTAAAGGATACAATCTTACATTTAACAGCAAAGGTTGTGAGATCGGGAAGGTAGGATCCAGACGATTAGTTGTAGAAGGTACTAGGACATGGAAATGTCTATCATCTAAAGGAGGCAAATAGAAGAACCTAATTATTGGGTCAATCTACTAAGTGTTGTCTATGGCACAAGTGGATGGGACACATAAAATTTAACAATATGGTGAAGATCAACTCTACACTTGTGGTGAGAGATATGCATAAGATAAACAAGCCTACAAATGCATTATGTAAGGAGTATCAAATGGTAAAGCAAACAAGAACAAATTTCAAAAGAAAGGAGTTCTCTTCTATAGTGTCATTATAGTTGATTCACACCAACCTATCTAGACCTACAAGGACAAAGAGTCAACAAGGTGAAAGGTACTTCATGTTTCTTATTATTGATTACTATCAAATGACTTGGGTTACATTTTTAAGAGAAAAATCAAAAGCCTTTGATATGTTTAAGATTTTCAAAGAAAAAGTTGAGAATGAAATGAATGCTAAGATCAAATGCTTAAGATCTGATTAAGGAGGTGAATTTACTTCAAATGAATTTGAAAAGGTTTATGAAGATCATGGTATTAGGAGACAATTGTCTACTCCGAGGACCCCTCAGCAGAATGAGATAGTGGAGAGGAAGAATAGGACTGTGCAAGAGATGGCTAGGGAAATTTTGAAAGATGTAGATCTTCCTGATATGTATTGGGTGGAAGTAGTTCACACTATTGTCTACCTGCTTAGCAGAGTACAATTGAGGGTCAATAGCACTAAGACCCCTTATGATCTACGATATGAGAGAACTCCCACTATCAGATACTTCATGATCTTTGACAGCAAATGCTACATCATGAGAGATGAAGGAGACCTTGGAAAGTTTGATTCAAGGTGTGATGAATGGATCTTTATTGGTTACTCAGCTAGAAGCAAGGCCTATAGATGCTACAACAAGAGATTGGGAAAGATGATTGAAAGCACAAATGTTAAGGTAGATGAAGATTTGCGTTAGATCTCACAAGAACCAGAGGTTTTCAGATCTGATATACCTCCCTACATCAAAGAAGGAGAAGAAGAAGAGGAGAAAGAAGAGAAGGAACAAGAATGAGAAAAGACCCCTAAGACTCTAGCAAAGTATGTTTAGAGGAACCATTCAATAGATCAGATCATTGGGGATAGGAATGAAGGTGTGCAGACTAGGAGAAGGCTTGTAAAACTAAGTGAGCAAGCGAATTTGTGCTTACTATCAAATGTGGAGCCCAAAACCTTCTCTCATGCTAGAAAAGATGAAGAATGGTTGAATGTAATGGAAGAAGAATTGAATCAGATAGAAAGGAATTAGACATGGGAATTGGTTCCCAGACTAGCTAATAAGAATGTTATAGGAACAAAGTGGGTGTTCCAAAACAAGTTGAATGAGGATGGTAAAGTTGTGAGGACAAAGCAAGATTGGTGTGTAAGGGTTATTCACAAGTTGAAGGTATTGATTTTGAAGAGACCTTTTCTCTGGCAGCCAGAATGTAGGCAATCAGGATGTTTCTTACTTTTGATGCTCACAAGAATTTCAAGGTCTATTAGATGGATGTCAAGTCAGCCTTCTTGAATGGTGATTTAGAGGAAGACATCTACATTGAGAATCCCGATGGTTTCCAACTATCAGAAGATCTAGACATGGTGTGCAAACTCAAGAAAGATTTGTATGGACTCAAGCATGCTCTTAGAGAGCTTGGTATGCTTGGTTGGATAAGTACTTACTTTAGCAAGGTTTCAAGAAAGGTACTGTAGATAGTAATGTTTACATTATGGTATAGGAAGACAAGATTTTGATAGTTGTTGTATATGGTGATGACATTATCTTTGGTGGAGATGATAATATGTCTAAGAGGTTTGCCAAAGAGATGTAGAAAGAGTTTGAGATGTCTATGATTGGTGAGTTGTCTTTCTTCCTTAGACTCAAAATTGTTACACTAGATGATGGTATCTTTATTTCTTAGGCTAAGTGTGTCAAAGAGATGTTGAAGAAATTTGGAATGGAGGATTCCAAACTAGTAAGTACTCATATGGGTAATGGTTGTCACTTGAGAAAGCCTGATGAGTAAGGAGTAAGGTTGAAACTCTAACGAACTCCAGTAGGAGTAAAACTGAAACTATGAACTCTGATAAACTGTAGAAAAAATGTCTGTCACTTAGTCTAATTAAACTTCTGGTCTTAGACTCATCAATGACAACACTTGAACACTTTCCTTTGGCACCAATGACAATAATTCAACAATCTTCCCCTTTTTCATTGATGGAAACCAATGGATAATCTATCTTTTATTTCTTCCCTAACTCTTCTGCATGTGATCACCTGTCCAATCTCTTTTACACAACATCAAACAACATATTATGCCTCGGTAGTGGAAAATGTGACTAAATCTTTGAGAGGAACCTCCAGCAACAATATAATGAAAAAACACAAAATAACAGAAATACCAGAACACAAAAGGAATTTATTGATTACATGTGACTTCAAGGGGCAACCTCCTTTGAGCAAGCTCAATACAATAAACTCGTGGATGCCTTTATTGGCCTCAACACATACTTACATACTAAGTCTAATCTAAACAACTATTACACCCCATGAATGTGGGATAATACAATATACTCACGGGATGACTTACAAAGCATATGCATCCAACAACAATATACTAATAAAGTAAAGAGATGGGTTAAACACAGGTTCTTAACATCCCCTCCCTCTTAGAAAACCTTTGTCTTCAATAATTAACATGTGGAAATTGTTGTTGAATCTGAAGGAGTGGTTCCCATGTAGCATCCTATGGTTGCATTCCATGCCACCGAATTAATACCTTTGTGATGGATTAAGACCAAAGCTAATGAGTACTCCTGTTGAGGATTGCCCTTGGCAACAAAATGATGGATCCTTTATTATCCAGTGGATCCTTCATTATCTAGTGCTAGTAAAATAGTTTGTGCTCTAATGTTGGTGCCAAGAACTTTCTTTAGACAAGAGACATGAAATACTAGATGAACGCAGGAAGGAGGAAGCTCCAATTTATAAGCAAATGACCCAATCTTTTGAAGAACCTTATATGGCCCATAGAACTTTGGAGCCATCTTTTGACACCCTTTGAGTTTTAGGAAGGATTTCTTATATGGCTATAGATGAAGAAAAAACATATCACCTACTTGAAAAGTGCACTTAGAACGGTGTTGATTGGCTTGTTGTTTCATTCGATTTCTTGCCATATGAAGATTGTCCTACAAAATACAAAGAATCTAATCTTAGGTTCAGAGAACCATGTCAACTACCTAAACTGGTGAATTGCTAGGGATGTATGGAAGGAGCACTGGTAGTGCCTGACCATAGACTGCTTCATATGGAGTTATTTTAGATGTAGTGTGGTAGGAGGTATTGTAACACCATTCAGTGAGAAGGAGCCACTTTGCCCACTAATGTTGTTGTTCTGAGGTGAAACAATAGAGATAAGTTTCTAAACATTTGTTGATAACTTTAGTCTGACCATCTATTTGTCTGTGATACCTGGAACTCATCTTCAGTTTGGTGCTAGTGTGGTGAAATAGTTATGTCCAAAAATGATTGGTGAAAGTGGCATCACAATTTGAGGCAATGAAAGAAGGGATTCCATGAAGATAGAAGATTTGGTGCATGGAAATCTATGCAATGGAGGAGGGAGTATAGGAATCACTGAGGGCACAAAAATGACTATATTTGGAGAGGTGATCAACCACAACCAAGATCACTGTCTTCCCTCTAGATTTAGGGAGCCCTTCAATGAAATCCATAGAAATATTTGTCCAAATCCATGTAGGGATGGGAAAGGGTTCGATCAATCTAGGAAGGAGTGTCATTTCACCCTTGTGGAACTAGCAGGTATCACATTCAGCCGCCATCTGTTGAATTGCCCTTTTCATTCCCTTCCAAAAGAAGTTACACCATGCCTGTTCATAAGTTTTGAGGAACCCAGAGTGCCCTGCCGATGGAGACACATGGAGTTCATAGAAGATAGCTTGTTGAAGATTTGGATTCTGGGGAAGCACCAGATGACCCTTATATCTTAGAGAAGTACCATCCCAAGAGTAATATGGTATAGCATAAGGGTTATTGGCCAACTGTTGGATGATTTGAGATAATGAAGATTCAATGATGTAGCCCTGCTAGACAGATTCCAACCAATTTGGAACAAGCATAGAAATAGCGGAAAGAGAAGCTTGGTCATCCAATGTATGAGAAAGAGCATTCACCACAATATTGTCCTTACCCTTCTTGTAAGTGATCTCGTAGCCATTACCCATGAGTTTGCTAACCCATTTCTGTTGTGCTAGGGAGGAGACCCATTGTTCCCAGAAATATTTCAGACTCTGGTGATCAGTTTTGATGCATAAATGATTCCCTAATAGGTATGGCCGCCACTTGTGTACTGCATGCAAAATAGCTATCATTTCCTTCTCATATGTAGAGAGTACTAAATTCTTACTTGAAAGGGCTTTGCTACTGAATGCAATGGGATATTCATCTTGAAGGAGAACAACACCGAGTGCATTGCCACAAGCATCACTCTCAATAGTGAAGGTCTTGGAAAAATTTAGCATAGCTAGAATAGGTGTAGTACACATAGCTTCTTTCAGTTTTTCAAATGCACACGTAGCAGCATGTGTACATGTAAAAGCATACTTTTTTAACAGAGTTGTTAACAGAGCTACAATCTTCCCCTAATCCATGATAAACTTGTGGTAGTAGCCAGTCAGTCCCAAAAAACCATGGAGGCTCTTGAGTGTCTAAGGATGCGTCTAATTTTTCATGGCATCTATTTTGGTAGGATCCACTCAAACCCCTTGGGCTGAAATAATATGCTTGAGATACTCCACTTCCTCCTGCCCAAAAACACATTTAGATTGTTTTACACAGAGATGATGATCAAAGAGAAGTTGCAGTACAAGATCTAGATGCTAAAGATGCTCAGCCCATGTTTTACTATAGATGAGGATATCATCAAAGAAGACCATAATGAATTTCTCCAAGTAGGGATGAAATATTTTGTTTGATCAATGCCTGGAATGTGGAAGGAGCATTAGTGATGTAAAGGTCCATGACCAAAAATTCATAGTGGCCAACATGCATGTGGAAAGACATTTTATGGATATCATCCTCATGAAACTAAATTTGGTGATACCTAGAAAGAAGATCCAACTTGGAGAAAAAATGAGCACCATGAAGCTCATCAAGAAGCTCATCAACAACAGGAATCAAAAACTTATCTTTGATTGTGATGTGATTAAGTGCTCAAAAGTCAATGCAAAGGTGCCATGACCCATCTTTTTTCTAAACAAGAAGAACTGGTGAAGAAAAGGAACTGGTACTAGGGTGAATAATACCTTGCTTCAGTAAGTCCTGAACGAGCATCTCAATCTCTATCTTTTGGTGAAATTGGTAGCGGTAGGGCTTGATGTTGGGAGGAACACTTCCAAGGAGGAGCTGAATACGATGGTTCTCTAGTTGTGAAGGGGGCAATCCTGCTAGTTCAACAAAGACATAGGCATATCTATCAAAATTTTGTTGTAGATCCGAAGGACTAGTGGAGACTACTGATGGTTGCATCTAAATGGAATGGGGCTAAGCGATGACACCATGTGAATTCTTCTTAAGAAGAATTTTCATGCGATGTGAACTGATGATGTTGAGAGACCCTAGTTGTAATCCCTTCAATGTGTGTTTTTGCCCATTGTCATAAAACTGCATCCAAAGTTTAGCAAAATCCCATAAGATGGATCCAAGTGTATGTAACCATTGAGCACTCAAAACCACATTACATCCACCTAAGGGCAAGGCAAACATGTCAAAGTGTAAGTTATAATATCCAATAGAGATACGCACATTATGACACTTCCCTTTGCAAGATAATGTGCCCCCATTGGCAATCATGACTTCAAAGCTGGAGCAAGGATGGACAAAACAATCAGCCTGTTTGGTGATCCGAGGGTCAATGAAGTTATGAGTGCTACCAGAATCAATGAGTATTGTTAGAGGGAGCTTCTTGAAGTAACCCTTGACCCACATGGTTTGTGGGGTGGTGACTCCTACTAAAGCATGGAGAGAGATCTCTGGGTGGTCTTCCTAAGGAGGGTCAACATGTGGCTGCTGAATGTTGACTTGATCATCTACTGTATCCTAAGCATCTTCATAAACTTTAGTTGTAGGTCAAGAATCCACATCTAAGAGATAGAGATTTTACTCGACACATCTATGTCCCCGATTGAATTTCTCATCAAAATTATAACAAATCCCTTTTTCTCTATGTGCCCTCATCTCTGCTTCAGACAAATGCTTGATAGGAGTTCTTCTAGGAGCTGGCGTGATTGGAGGTCTTTGGGAAACCATATTTCTAAATGGAACTAAAGTGGATTTGGAGCGCTGTTGAGCTGTGATCTTGTCCTATGCCAACTTAGCCAACCCTAGGGCTTCCATCATTGTGCTAGGATGGAACATTTTAACCTCGGATTAGATTGCATCCTTTAGACCACTGACAAAACAACTCCTAAAAAAATTCATTAGATAATCCCTCTATGTGATTGGCTAGTTTCTCAATTCAGTCTGATATTCTCTCACAGTGCTAATTTGGCAAAGTTTAGTGAGTGCTCATGTGAAGTCATCAAAAGCACTAGGGCCAAATTGTTGCAAAATGAGTTTGTAAAAATCTATCCATTTTGGCTCTTCATGAGCCTTGATGTACCAACGGAAGCATTAAAGGGCTTCATGTTCCAAATGAAAGGATGCAAGTGGGACTTTGTTGACATCAAAAGTATTATGCAGACTAAAATATTGTTCAACCCAGTATATCCATCGAGTCAGATCATCACCATTGAAGCGAGGAAAATCAAGCTTCAGCCCATGAAAATTGCTGGAAGAACAGAACCTAATGTCTACAGAAGACTCTGGGTACCGTTTATTGTTCATGGCTCAATGCTAAAGATTGGGGCCAAGAACTATTTCATCCAGATCTTGGAGTTTGGTCTTGAGGGATTCAATTTCATCCTCCATGTTTTTGGATCTTGCGCAGGTGAAAGCCATAACCAAGAGGTTTATTTTTTTATGGGAATGGGTAGAAAAACAAAAATAGAAACTTTTTTAGTAAAGGAAAATTTTGATTTGGGAAAAACTCAGATGGGTAATTGGGGTTTGACTAGGGTTTGGACACTTTCTAAGGGACAGGGAAGTAGAAAATGGGGATTTTAGAAGTGGGGTGAAAGAATGGGAAAATTTGTCCAACAGGGACAAAGGAACAAAAATAAGAAATGAATACTATGGCAAAATTTGAAGGCTCTTGGGTGAGAATCGTAGAAGGTATGGAAAACCCTAAAAATAGACAAATGTGGGATTTCTAGATTTGATAAATGGAATTTGGGATATGGTCCTCAAGGAAGGAAATATGCAGAATGGAATTTTAGGGGTTCTAGTGAATTTTTAGAGGAAACAGAGTGAAAGTAGGGAAGATATGGTGAAAAAATAGAATTTTTTTTCTGGAAATGATCAGCAACAGGATCTACAATAGCACTGGATAGATTCAATTGGTGATTTTTTAGCTATAATAGATATGTACACTAGGTAAGTTCAGCTTCCTAAAGGTTCAGAGGATTCACTTAGATGCCAATGTTGTCTAACGGCTTGTGTATTGGGGTAGTACCCCTCACTCCATGGTTCAGGTAAAATTGATAACTGCTTTGCCACAAATGACAACTCTTGGTTTACCTCATGGATGGGAACTAGTCAATCAAGTAGGGGCCGTTGCCCTTTTCGCTATTAAGTCCTCTCAATGGGCCAGCTACTTTGGGGTTCCTATGGTACTCCTCACAATGAGTTTTAGGTCTATGCCTAGGCACTTCCCACAATTAAGTAGATAGGGATTATTCCCTAATCTGAACCTGTAATTAAAATGAACAATATAGATGCAAAGAAAAAATAATTACTACAATAATCATAGTGCTTGGAGGCCACTACGAAAAAAAAATTTGGCAAAAATTCCACCCAGTGAGCCCAAGAAAGCGCCCTAATACCAGATGAGAGGAACCTCCTGCAACAATATAATGAAAATGCAAGAAATAATAGAAATAGTAGAACACAGAATGAATTTATTGATCGCAAGCCACTTCAAGGGGGCAACCTCCTTTGAGCAAGCTCAATACAATAAACTCATGGATGCCTTCATTGGCCTCAACATGTACTTATATAATAAGTCTAATCCAAACAACTATTACTCCCCATGAATGTGGGATAATACAATATACTCAGGGGATGACTTACAAAGCATATGTGTCCAACAACAATATACTAATAAAGTAAAGAGAAGGGTTAAACATGGGTTCTTAATAATCTTTATTCTTGTTGAGCCATGATACCAACCTATCACCTAGAAAGAAAGCTCCACCACTCACGCTTCTCCCGTCATCTATACTTCTTGCTCAATCAACATCTGTATATGTTGTCAAAGTCTTATGTCATAAAATGTCCCCTAGGACTTTTACCTCCTAAGTTTAGATCCTAGGTCCCCTTAGATTAATCATGCATGTGTAAAACTTATCCTGGAGAAAACTCCCTTGAAACCCATTTCAAATGGGATTTTATGGGCTACTCTAATGCTTAATCATGACAAAAAATAGGCCCCTGGACTTGGGTGCCCATGCCCTAGTCTAGACCTGTTTTGTTGGGACCTAAATTTAAATTGTCGATAAAGTGATTGCTGAAAAGTTGCCCTTTGTTAGCCTTGTAAATTTAATTAATGAATATTTAGTGGGAATGCATGTATAAACATGTTTAAAAATTCATTTTACTCCTAGTTGATTAGGGGAAACTTATGATCATCAAGCAAAGAGCATTCAAAGCATTCATTATGTTGCAAAGCAATATTGTGTTGTGTTTGTATGTGTTTGCTATAGATTTGGCTCCATCAACTCATTTCCTCATGATCTAAAAGCATTTCATATTCATGAGAGTTTACACCTACTAAGGTGATATCTATTTTGTGTTTGAATCAATCAATCTTATCTTTTGCTTTTACCTCTATCCACCAAGGACATGCACTCTATCTAACAATGATGTTGGAAGGCTTGAATGCCATTCCAGGGCTTGATCAAGGCAAGGTCCTAAACACTACAACCCCCAACCCCTCTCTTGTGATTGTAGGTTATAGGTGCAGATTCTTGCAGAGAGGAGTTGTAGGAGGTCAGAGCAGAGGATAAAGATTTGGGATCTAAAGAAACCAACTATCTTCTCCATGTTTTTCATGCTTCTTACTATCTTCATCGTGTCTTGTGTGAATTCAATTTGTCTTCTAGTTCTTACCTGAGACTGGGGGCTAGAAATAGTTCCTCAATCTTTGTGTATGCCTTAGCTTCATGTTCTTGGCACATTTGATGTGTTTTCAATTGTACTTTAATGTATATATGGGTCATAAGATCATACATACATTAAAGTGGGGGATAAATGTTATGTCATAAAATGTCCCCTAGGACTTTTACCTCCTAAGTTTAGCTCCTATGTACCCTTAGATTAATCATGCATGTGTAAAACTTTTCTAAGAGAAAATTATATTGAAACCCATGTCAAATGGGGCTTAAGGGGCCACTCTAATACTTAATCATGACCAAAAATAGGCCCCTGGACTTGGGTGCCCACACCCTAGTCTAGACCTTTTTTTGTTAGAACCCAATTTTAAATTGTTAGCAAAGTGACCGTTAAAAGGTTTTCCTTTGTCATCCTTGTCAATTTAATTTATGAATCTTTAGCAAGAATGTATATATAAAAATGTTTAGGACTTAATTTTACTCCTAGTTGATTAAGGTGAACTTATGATCATCAAGCAAAGAGCGTTCAAGGCATTCATTATGTTGCAAAGCAGTATTGTGTTGTGTTTGTTATAGATTTGGCTCCATCAACTCATTTCCTCATGATGTGAAGGCATTTCATCTCCATGAGGGTTTACACCTACTAAGGTGATATCTATTTTGTGTTTCAATTAATCATTCTTATCATTTCATTTTGCCTCTATCCACCAAGGACACACAGTCTATCTAACAATAGTGTTGGAAGGATTTAATGCCATTTCAGGGCTTGACTGAGGCAAGCTCCTAAACACCACAACCCCCAACCCCTCTCTTGTGATTGCAAGTTATAGGTGCAGAATCTTGTAGAGAGGAGTTGTAGGAGGTTGGAGCAGAGGATAAAGATTTGGGATTTGAAGAAAACAATTAAGAATATTCCTTTTTAGACAAGGTCACCTACCCCTGTGTCATCCAATTTGGCTTTTTTAGAAACACTTGAGTAAGTTGCAGTCTTCATCATCTGATAGCTCGAGATCCATAGAAAAATGTGCCTATTGGATTAGGGTGTCTTCCTAGTGTCCCTAAATTTTCCACTTTCCATAATTTGAATCTTGGTATGTTTCTAATCTGCATTTAGTGCCTTCATATGCAAGTATTTGTCATGTTTCGTCTGTTTGTTTGCGATTTCATATAATTAGGGTTTAAGGCTTAATTGGACTAGGGTTTAACAAATTAATCAACAACTTCCAAATTTCCTTATCATTCCAAGTGATACCAAACCTGTAGCTAATTCCTCTTGTAAAAGTTGTGACTTGATTTCATTTAATGTCCTTGAATGTTATATGTTAAAGGAGGATTTAATCACACTATCAACCATTATCATCATTCCCTCTTTTCCTACGTAACATTTTCGTGAACCTATTTTTTTATGAACTTGCATCTTTCTAATTGTTGCAATCATATTTTCAATCATTCATATCATTTTCATCACCATACATTCAAAAATCTTGCATAAAAATTGAAAAATTTGAAAAAATCAACATTCTTAGCTTGTATTTAGACATAATTTGCATTCTCTTCCTTGCATAAAATTGAAAAAATAATAATTTTCTGATATTTAGATCAGATCCGAGATAAATTAGAGAATTTCATCTTTTTATCATCATTTACCTTGCATTTGCATCTCTCATTTTCTAGGGTTTTGCTTGAAATTTTGCATTTTTCATATAACTTAGTAATTTCAAAAGCTAGGGTTTGTAATTAAAATGTTGTTTCATATTTTGTTACTAATTTAACACTCTTTCACATCTTATGTTTTATTCTAGCGTGGCTGAATTATGTATCTTTGCATTTACATTTGCATTATTAGTACATTTAGATTGAAAAAAGTTAAAAAATTGAGCATTTTAGGTGCATAAACAAGCATAGTTTTGCTTTGTTTGATTAATATTTCTCATTTCAACTATTGCATTCATCTCCAAGCATACATTCATTGGTCATTTGAAATTTTTTCTTCATAATATTGTGTGAAAATTGGCATTACATAGTGTGTATTTTAACATTACTGTTTACACACCTTATTCACACTTCATTAATCAAAACCTTTAAAAACACTTACTTTGCCTTGTTGTGTGATACTTTTTCCTCTATCCACTTTGTTTGTTGTGAACTCCATGTGACTTTTATAACTTTTTTTTCTCAAACAAGTGCTTGGTGTGAAATAGTCTCACATGTATGGTTTCTCATCATAACAACAATGATAGGGTTGCTCCTCGCCTTTGTAAGAAAAGGAAGACCCCTGAACTAGAAATAACATTTACACCATGAGATAGAATAGTTGTAGACATTGAAATTCCCCTTTACATTATTGTTAAGATAATGGGAACTCTTGTAATAAGAGCCCTTGTTGATCCAAATGGCTTGACTAACATTGCTATGGAAGAGTTCCTTTACTCACATAAATTGATAGAAGAAACTTATGAGCCTACAGACATGATGATAAAACACACATAATGGAGCTTTCCTCCCAGTTATAGGGAAGATTACTTTAATGATCTAGTTACTTGACAAAGATTTAGAACAATCATTTGATATCATCCCTACATTTGATCTCTTCCATGTAAAACTAGGTCATTCATGGCTCAATGCTATGAAATCTATCCCTTCAACACTTCACTAATGCTTAAATATTCCTCATCATGGGTCTATACAAATTGTTCACCATAGTCGATGACAACCTATGGGTATGTGAAAGAACATCATCCTTGACTACTTTTGGCCTAAACCTACTGAAGACCCTAAACCACAAATAGATCAAACTCTCTTGGGATATCAACATTACAAAGCACAAGTACTATCAAAATTGGTCGGACCCCCTATTCAACAAACAACAAATAAAGAACAACCTACATTACAAGAACCCCCTAGATCAAAAGGTAGGGGACTCTATGCTGAGGTTCCACCTCTATCATCCTTACAAGGATCAAGAGATACATGTGGAAAACAAATCAATGCACCAGTAAGAGATAATCACATGGATACTTCTTTTGAAATAACACAAACTATGCAAAATCATGATAATGCTCTTGACAACATTACTGATAAAACATGAAGGAATAAACAAGCAAAAGAATGAAGGAAGAAAAGACATGCCTTGGATCCAAATACACCACTACAACAAGAGAACATCTCACCATCTAACATTCAATAAAACAAATAAGAGCTTAAGGCCGAAGAGTTAAAGGATGATAACTTTAGTCAGGCAATTGTACCTTATATTCCCCTTTCTTCATGCATTAAAGATTGGGAGGAAGATGACTTGCTTGATGACAACCACTAGATTGGTTGTATATGCAGGTAAGTATTTCTAAACCTGTTGGTCACCTCTGTAGTAGCATATCTTTGCTCACTTATGTGACCTCCTCTTATGTGTTGTGTTCCCCCATGATGTGTTTTTTGTTGTTTAGATCTCCTTGGATGACACTTGATACTCTTATAAGGTCAAGGATACTAGGAGACTGCCTCTATTGTGACCATCCTTCTATTTGTTTCATCATTATTCAATCTTGCACCTCCTCTCTTTTATTATTGTGTGTCATGCCTTGAGGGCATAGCATTGTGGAGGGTGTTTTGGGGGCATCCTCCTATGTGGTGTTCCTAAGGAACTTGTTCTCCTCTCTCATTTTTACTATTTACCTTCTTCAGTGATTCTACCTAGTCAGCAGATGATGAAAATAAATAAATATTGATATAGCCTATGCATCCCTTGAATGAGAACGAACAGATGGACCTAGTCCATATATGAATATGGGGTTGATATATATATTTGATGGTTGACTAGTAGAATCACTCCATGTGATGTATCATCTTATGGCATTTCTTGTGACTAACATTTTACAATCCACTCAATATGCTCTTGTACACTTTGAATGGTATCTCACCTTGTTTCTACACTCAGTTCCATGGTACCTACAGTATAGCCCAATGGTTATAATCGTCTCCAAACTTGTGAGTATAGCCTTGGTCCTTGATGTGATTGTTTTCATGCATATCTTTATGATGTGATTTGGTTACTATCTTAGAGTAAGTTTCTCTAACCATCTTGTTGATTATCTTAGGATATCTTATCAATGTGTTTGTGGGAACATTTGGTGATCATAAGCACATGTCACCTTGGGGGTATGGGCTTTGCAAGAGATCTTGTTCCCTTGTGTGTCTTCTCTCTACCTTAATGTGCTTGATATTGACAAGTGGTATCAACCACCTTAAGGTGGGAGCATATATAATGGTATCTGTCTGATAATTTTTGCACTAATGAAGTGTGTTTATAAAGCCCCTCCACGAGGTGGGATGTTGTATCTCTTGAGCTAGTGCACATCCTTATATTAATTGCAATAAAAAATCCCTCTCCATGAGGCATGATAATATATTTCTTGAGCTAGTGTGTATCCTTTTATACAAAGCCCTCATCAGGAGGAGGGATGGTGTATCTTTTGAGCTAGTGCACATCCTTTTATACAAAGTCCTTATCAGGAGGCAGGGTTGGATCTTGAGCTATCCTCCCTTAATCATGTCTTTGGTAGTTGTTGTGGCATAAGCCCAATCATCAGGTGTGTCTGCAACATGTTTGAGACAGTTGGACTTAGCAATAAGCTCTTTCCATCACCTGTGTTTGTCATGTTTAAGGCATATACTATGTCTATGGCATGCTATATAGTACTTGTGTATTCTGTGTGTCATCCATTTGTTTTCCCTCATGTTTTGTGTAAAGGGTGTGGCGATGAGTCCTCCCACACTCAAGTCTTATTTGGTGTGTCTTCCCTCATGTGTGGTGTAAAGGGCGCGGGGATGAGTCCCCCCCATGCTTGGGTTTTGTTTGGTGTGTTTTCCCCCTGGTGTAGTGTAAAGGATGTGGAAATGAGCCCCCCCTACACTTTGGGTTTTGTATGGCATGTTTTTGGTGGTGTAAATGGTGTAGCAATGAGTTCCCCTGCCCCTTAGTTAGAATTTTATTACATATACATGAAAATGTTATATCATTGTATTCATTGTGTTTTGCATGACTGCTCTCATATCTTCATCATGTATTGAATGTTTCTCACTATCTTCTCCATTTTTTGCATGCTTCTTACTATCTTCATCATGTCTTGTGTGACTTCAATGTGTCTTCTAGTGCTTACCTGAGACTGGGGGCTAAAAATACTTCCTCAATCTTTGTGTATGCCTTAGCTTCATGTGTCTGGCATGTTTGATGTGTTTTTTTATTATACTTTAACACATATATGGATCATAAGATTATCCATACATTAAAGTGGGGGATAAATATTATGTCATAGATTGTACCCCTAGGACTTTTACCTCCTAAGTTTAGCTCCTAGGTCCCCTTAGATTAATCATGCATGTGAAAAACTTATCCCAGACTAAATTCCATTGAAACCCATGTCAAATGGGGCTTAAGGGGGCACTCTAATGCTTAATCATGACCAAAAATAGGCCCTTGGACTTTGGTGCCCATGCCCTCGTCCAAACCTTTTTTTATCGAGACCCAAATTTAAATTGTCGGTAAAGTGACCATTAAAAGGTTTCCCTTTGTTGGCCTTGTCAATTTAATTTATGAATGTTTAGTGGGAATGCATATATAAACATATTTAGGACTTCATTTTACTCCTAGTTGATTAAGGCAAACTTATGATCATCAAACAAAGAGCATTCAAGGCATTCATTATGTTGCAAAGTAGTATTGTGTTCTATTTGTATTTGTTTGTTTGTAGATTTGGCTCCATCAACTCATTTTCTCATGATGTGAAGGAATTTCATCTCCATGAGGGTTTACACCTACTAAGGTGATATCTATTTTGTGTTTCAATTAATCAATCTTATCATTTCCTTTTGCCTCTATCCACCAAGGACATGTACTCTATCTAACAATGGTGTTGGAAGGCTTAAATGCTATTTCAGGGCTTGACCGAGCTAAGCTCCTAAACACCACAACCCCTAACCCCTCTCCTGTGATGGCAAGTTATAGGTGTAGAATCTTGTAGAGAGGAGTTGCTGGAGGTCAAAGCAGAGGATAAAGATTTGGGATCTAAAGAAAATAGTGAAGAATATTCCTTTTTGGACAAGGGCACCCACTCCTGTGTCCTCTAGTTTGGTTTTTCTAGAAACTCCTTAGCAGATTGTAGTCTTCACCATCTGATAGCTCTAGATCAACAAAAAAAGCTACCTATTGGACTAGGGCACCTGCCCCAGTGTCCCTGAAGTGTCTACTTTCTGGAATCCAAATCCTAGTATTATTCTAATCTACATTTAGTGCCTTCTTGTGCAAGCATTTGTTGTGTTTCATTTGTTTGTTTACGATTTCATATAATTAGGGTTTAAGGCTTAATTGGACTAGGGCTTAGCAAATTAATCAACAACTTCCAAATTTCCTTATCATTTCAAGTGACACCAAACCTATAGCTGAGTACTCTTGCAAAAGTTGTGACTTGACTAATTTTAATGTCCTTGAATTTTATATGTGAAAGGAGGATTTAATCATACTATCAACCATTATCATCCTTCCCTCTTTTCCTACATAACACAAAGTAAAATTATTATTTCTACGGTACTGTTGTGTAATTGCACAACACGCCCCATTTTGACTTGGCAAAACAGGGACCCAACTTTTTGGCTTGTTGTGCGCTTTCTGGCAGTCTAGTAAAAGTAAGTCATGCAGATCATCATGCATGGAAGGCCTGGGTAAGTCATCATCATGAGGTCAATTTGTTAAAGTTCATATTTTATTCCAGTGATCTCATATTTAGAAAGAGCATAAAATGTCATGCAGGTTTGCCTTTTGCAGCACCCTGATATTCGTCAGGATGTTAAAGTTATGAATGGTCAAAGTTCGAGTCAAACCTGATATTCATAGGGGGAGGATCATATTTCTAAACATCCATCATATTATAGAAGGTCACCCCAATCTAATTTATCACCTGATAAATCATGCAGTCCGAATGTCCGGATGTCAAATTTAGGTGAAAATAGCCTTACCCGTCAGCAGCCTCATGCATTTTGCGAGGATCATATTTTTTAATGTAACCTGATATTTCTTAATATCCTCCTACCGCGAAATATCCCCCTAAGCCAATATCCTGATGATGTCATTCAAGTTCGATAAATGAAGAAATAAACATGACGATGACGTAATCATCATTTTACCTCTTGGGGCATATTTCCTAACATGGTCCTGCTTGTATAGCACGACAATAACATCAAGATGCTTTAGTGATACAAAAGGGGAATATCTGGATGATGTCATCCTGATATATTGAGAGCGAGAAATATAGTTTTGTCTGATCATCATCATCATCATCACTTTTTGAAATATCACCTGATATCCAAATATCATGCATTCGTGATATCCTGTCCTCTAGATATCGCCCCACTCCCGTTGCTGCCATTAACATTTATTGCGTGCAAAGGTGGTAGGTGGTTCCCGCCGACCATGAAACCTGATGGAACAGCTGGCGAAATCCTGCGTTTTCACGCTAATGATCAATGAATGAACTTTAATTCGTCGGAGTTGCCCTAAATGTACCCTAGTTGCAAGGTTAAAAGGTGAATTCATCATCATTTCAAACTTACCTTGCAATAAAAATCATTTTTACAGAGCACAAGCTTTCGAACCCTCATCCATGTGACATTTGTATGAACAGAGCTTGCATGCAAGAAGAAGCACGTGATCATCAGCAGCGTTAAGAGTACGTTCAGTAGTCCACTAGTATAAAGGGGATCTGCATAACCAAGTAGGTAATTGAAACCCTCATTCGTTTGTTTCTGCATAGTCAGGTATGGTGATGTTGGTTTAAGGTTATGGTTTATGCATCCCATGATAGAAAATGATGAATAAGTACTGTTTGCATGATGTAAAATTGAAATAAATGCTATGTAAATGCAAGTGAGTATCCATTGTAAGACCAAGTGTGTTAATTGCAGGAATCCATGGCTGACAAGAGGTTGGCTAAGTGCGAAGCTAAGTTCAGAAGGCCCATGTTCTCGTCTCCCAGGGGGATCTTGTTTAAATATGGAGCCATAATAGATACATACCAAGGGAGTACCAATTTAGAAGCTTGGTCTGCCAAGCTGAATGATGATAAGAATAGAAGCCCAGTGCTGGATGCAGTGTTCATGTCCAGATTATGGAATGCGGCTGGTTTTCCATACTCCATGGAGTCTCCAGAGCTGGTGGTCGAGTGTGCATGGAACTACAACCCAGAGACTAGGTAGGTGGTCACACATGGAAGAGTATATGCAGACCTATCCATTAAAGGTCTTTCCAGGACATTTGGACTGCCATTGGGTAGCAAGGTTAAAAGTGTAGGCCTGAAGAAGTCTGAATGAGAGTATGAAAGCAACAAGAAATAGGCCAGGAAGAACATGCAGCAATGGAGGGCTAAAAATAGCACATATCCTATAGCTGCCAAACTTCCTGTGCACATGTTTAAATATGACTTTAATGATGAATACCAGTACATGATTGCATTACTTAGCAGAGTAACAGGATAGCCTGATGCTGGTAGTTTTAAAGATTGGGTGTATGGTGTAATTATGATGTGCATATATGCAGACATCAAGCCACTATGGGGCCAACTGATAAGTGATGCTCTACATGAGTAGCTGATGAACTTGGGAGGTTCTAATTGTGCTTTTTATATGACATCATACATTGTATACTCCTGTGCTTATAGAGGCACATTTGAGGCATTGACAATAGTTGGAAAGATTGGAGGAACCACCAATGATGCCCACATCTGGGATCATCATCCTCAATTACAGAGAGTTAACTACCTCCATGATTATAAATTGGTAAATGATGCTTTTTCTATGCATCTGGTAAGAACCATGGAGAGGACAGGACAAAGAGATTGAGCATGGAAGCTCAAGAGATAATTTACAGGCATGGAGCCTGGAATATTCAATTTGCTACTTTTTCTTATATGAGGATTGAGGGTTTTGAAGGGTATCCCCTCATCCTGCCAAGGTATCCCACTGATGTAGTGATACTGATGGAATTTGTAAGGTAGAGCTCCACAATGCTAAAAGCATACAAGGATGCACAAAAGCTGCCACCAATTTTGTTTCTAGTCACCATTGGCTGGTATATGTGCCCTGACTTAGAAAAGATCAAGAAGGTGATGGTCAACCTGAATAAGATGAATCTGCAGCCATTCCCCCTGGCAAGACCATATGATCCTTATGGAAGGATACAAAAAATAACAGGCAAACCTCTACATACGAAGCACCTAGAGGACTTCTGGGCTGACTATGAAGATGAAGCAGAAGCCAGAAGGAGAAGATACCAAAGGTTGACACTAGGTCAAATCAAAACCTTTGACTGTATTCCTCTTCCTCAGCAGTTGAAGAAAGATGATGGCAGGCTAATTGCAGATGAATATGAGGAGAAGAAAATATACAATGATACCATATCTGTGCCTGACCTTACTATATAGGAAGATATATCATTAGATCCTTTCATTGCCAGGACCTTATAGCTAACCCAAGCTTGGGTTGATGAACAAATAGAGGCATTGAAGAAGAAAGGTGTTGCACTTACTATGGACAACAAAAAGAAAGGACAAGATATTCCTAATGAGGAATATGATGATTTCATTAATGAATAGAGAAAGTCTAAGGGAGACAGGTTGCCTCCACAACAACAACAAAGCAAAAGACCCCCCAGGGGCAAGAAAATTGATAGTGAACCCAAAGGGGTGATCATTGAAAAGGCAGTGTTTGCAGCTGAACAGGAGGCAGCATCAGGATCAGGATCCAGATCAGGATCAGCATCACCTCCACGGACAAGGAAACAAAAGTCTAAGAAAGCTAAGACTGTAGAAGCAAAACTTACAGAGACCCAAGAAGAGGGTCAATCTTCAAGACAACCAACTGAAGAGGATGTCCTTATAGAAGAAGAGCCCGAAGAAGAAGAGGCCCCTCTACTATTCAGATGTGTTAATTAATTATCAATTTCCAAGTTTGATTGTCTTGCCACCATAGGCCATCATTACCACTCAAACAAGAATGTGTTAATCATTAAAATAATGTTGTTTACATGTTTAAACTATAGATGCTACAAGGATAACAATCTTTAGAAAAATATATGTGAAATACACCAGATATACCTTTCTTGAGGCAGCATATTTTATGTGCCTATTCAACTTAAATATGATAAAATGTTTCAAAAATGCGCACCTCCTTACAGATATCTCTATGTATATTTCAAATAGAGATGGATTTTTCTTTACTAAAGAATTATTTTATTTTACTTTGGAACTATAGATAATATAGAGAGATTCAATACATTTTTAAGATATATACAAACCTTTATATATATCCAAAGTCAAATCATCGAAGATGAGGAATTTTTCAAAATAATATAGATACAAATGTTAGGATATACATGAGTGTAAAATATGAAAGCATAGACAATGCACGTGATTTGTTTTATATAATGCTTCAAAGGATTAGGTAAACAAGATTTGCCTTGATGGAAAGAATAAATAGAAATGCATTGTCTAATTGGTCTTCTCAACATTTTTAGATTTTATATTTTAAATTATAATATAATTTAACTCTCAAACTTAATTTATAGCTATCACTTCAACTCAAAAAGAAAAACTAAGACTACAAATATAGCTATGTTCGTTTTTTAAAAAAAAATATACATATACACATTTATGTATCCGTAATCCAATAAATAAAATGGAGGATATTGTATTACAATTAATAGGAGAATATAAATCTAATAAACCACCACAGTTATAAAATTCATTTTCATTTGACAAATAAAATGTTGTAGAAAACATTTTGGATATAAGATAACATTGAAAAGATGAATGCATAAATTTAATAAAAGCATATTATCTTTGCCCCACAAAATAAAAGATTAATAAGACCACATTTTGTGTTTGATAAAAAAGATGGTTAAAATAGAAAAATATTTATGAGACCAAATTTTGTGTATGATTAAAAAAATTGGTTAAATAAAGAAATACAATATAAATGCACTCAATCCTTTATAATCATGAAAAAGACTCTACAAATCTTACAAAATTTAGCCTTTTCAGACTTTAAAATACATACACCTCTATAAAATATTTTAATAATCCTTGTTCTCCTCTTTTATGTTGAAGGATATATCTTTGGAGATAGTTATGCTATGTCTTTTATGTTTTATGTTGAATCATATACATTTAGAGGTAGTTATGCTATCTCAAAGTTTCTTAAGAAGTTTTTCTAGGACTACAAGATTTCCTTGTCTAAGTTGAGAATCATACTCTTTTACATCTCATCTTTTGTTTCAATGTTTAGAATTGCACTAAGTTTTTCATTGAAGAACTTCATGTCTTCCATTGCATGTAAATTTTGTCAACATTGATCATTATTTTACACATTAATTTTCAATTGTCAACATTAATCATTGTTTTACCCATTACTTATCAATTGAAAATTTTTCAAAGCATCTTGCCACCATAGGCCATCATTATCACTCAAACAAAAATGTGTCAATCATTAAAATAATGTTGTTTACATGTTTAAACTATAGATGCTACTAGTATAAAAATATTTAGAAAAACATATTTGAAATACAAAGAGATCCTTCTTGAGGTAGCCTATTTTATGGGCCTAGCCTATTTTATATGCCTAGTCAACTTATATATGATAAAATGTTTCAAAGTCAGGGATCTTCTCAAAGATATCTCTTCATGTATTTCAAATAGAGATAGATTTTTCTTTATTTACTTAAGAATTATTTTATTTTACCAATATAGACACCTTCTCAAAGATATCTGCCCATGTATTTCAAATAGAGATCCAGATATTTCTTTATTTACTTAAGAATGATTTTATTTTACCCTGGAACTATAGAGAATATAGAGAGATTTAGTACATTTTAAAGATATATACAAACCTTCATATATATCCAAATTTAGATCATCAAAGATAAAGAATTTTTCTAGATAATATAGACACAAATGTTGGGGGATATACATGATTGTAAAATATGAAAGAATAGACAATACACATGATTTATTTGATATAATGCTTCAAAGAACTATGTACACAAGATTTACCTTATGACAAGAATAAATAGAAATGCATTGTCTAATTGATCTTTTGAACATTTTTAGATTTTAGATTTTATATTATAATATTGTTTAACTCTCAAGCTTAATAGATATTTGTACTTCATTTAATAGATGTTTGATCTAAAGTTATGACTTCAACTCACAAGGAAAAACTAAGACTACAAATAGCTTTGTTCTTTTTTCAAAATACATATACATAAACAGATTTAATTATTGATAATGCAACAAATAAAATGAAGGATATTGTATTGCAATAAATAGGAGAATATAAATCTAATAAACCACTATAGTTATAACTTCATTTTGATTTAACAAATAAAATGTTGTAGACAACAATTTGGATAAAAAATAAAATTGAAAAAAGGAATGCATATAAATTTAATAAAAGGATATTATACTTGCCCAACAAAACAAAATATTAATGTTTGATAAAAAAGTTGGTTAAAAAAAGAACAATATTTATGAGACCACATTTTGTGTAGATTAAAAAAATAGTTAAACAAAGACCTACAATATAAATGCATGGAATCCTTTATAATCATGGAAAATAGTCTACAAATCTTACACACTTTAACCTATTCAATCCTAAAAATACATCCACACTCTATAAATTATTTTAATTTTGACAATCTTTAAATATGCACCTTCCATTATTGTTGTGTCTTGCCAATCCTCTTAATCCTTGTTATGCTTTTTTATGTTGAAGGATATATCTTTGAAGATAGTTATGCTCTCTCTTTTATGTTGAAGTATATATCTTTAGAGGTGGTTATGCTATCTCAAACTTTCTTAGAAATTTTTTCTAGCACTACAATATTTCCTTGTCTAAGTTGAGTATCATACTCTTTTCCATTTCATCTTTTATTTGAATGTTTAGAATTGCACTAAGTATTTGATTGAATAACTTCATGTCTTCCATTGCATATAAACATTTTTGGACATTAATCATTGTTTTAACCATTAATTATCAATTGCCAAGTTTGAGCATCTTGCCACCATAGGCCATCATTATCACTCAAACAAAATTGTGTCAATCATTAAATGCTCACTCAATGCTCTCCTCCAAAGCTTCCTGCCTGCAATGCCACAAGCAGTGCTTCTCTTGACTTTTACGAAGTGGTGGGGGCGGAGCATTTCTCCAACAAATATGTGGCAGGAATTGGGAAGGTAAAAATGGCGGAATGCAAGCAAAGGTGCCTGAGTGATTGTAAGTGCGCGGCCTTCTTCTATTGGCAAGAGTCGTTCATTCGGTGGTCTCCTCTTTCTGCCGCGGGCTCTGTTAGGGTTTCTTCTTCGACAGAATGAAAAGACTTCAAAGGACTTTCCAGCGCTGGATCCCATACGCCTTCTCTAACCCTAGCCTCTGCTTCGTCAGCTCCTTCGCCCCGGATTTCGTCTCAGAACGGATCAGCACGCCACCGTTAAACAAAATATTTTAACAGAGAACTCACCTTTATTTGATCTGTGGAATGACAAGCATAAAAGATAAAATCTTCAACTATTTCATTACAAATAATTGACATATATCTGCAATTTATAAATATATATGGATATGAACAGTCTATCCATTTTCACTCCAAAGTCTTATTGGCTCTTTAGTTACTCTAAATCTAAGATATGAAAAATGAAAAATAATGTCGTTAAAAAGGGCTTACTTTTGTCTTCTCCAGATGATAAACATGCTTCTCAGACATGTTTTCTTTGACAGGCTTTCTTATGACCCCCTAGAGATTGCATGCTAGGGCACACCGTGCCGCACAATGAGCATAACCAGATTCTTGTTAGGTACAAAAACCTAACAAGGGCTGAAGGTGGGTTAGAATTCGAGACGAATTTTGCAGTTTGCACTAAGCTTAACAAAATCTGAGGCTACAAAAAGCATCAAAGATGTTTATCCCCCCCAATAATAAAAAGTTAAAACTTCAACTCTCATCTTCAATAAAAAAAAAAACAAAATGTGCATAGACATTGTTTGAAAAAGACTTGTCTTAGGTAAAATAGAGCACAAAACAAGAAAATCGGAACTAAGGAAATCAAGGCTGTAAAATAAACAGCAGCTTACTCCTTAAATGCCGATTGGTATCCTGGAAGGAGATTTGCACCATGCACCATGCACCACCACAATCTTCCCTGAGCCTTGCCTTGATAATGGCAGATCGTCCGAGATAAATGGCAGGTCGGGAAGAGAAAAAAACTGAAGTGGAAAGTAAAGATAAGGAGAGAGAGCAGAGAGAAAGAAGATTGCACAACCCCACCATTAACAGAGAGACAAAGTGAAAAGTTAGAAACTTTTAGCACCGACCCACACCCCTCTCTGTAGAAAATTCATGGTGGATCATAAAAGATCAGAGCATACCCATTTCCTCTCGGGAGTTATGGCTCCTTCAGATTCGTCCATACCCATTTCCATTTCAGTACGTGAATGAAAAATGCTTTCTGATACATCTTGTGTGGAGATTTCAGAGTCGTCCATATCATCATTACGCTGGCCTTTTCTCCATTTCTGTATTTTAGATGAGGATCCTTCTAAATTTGGAACCAGACTGCACTTTGCTTGCTTCTTTCCTCGATCATCATTACTTCTATAACTTGACTCCTCTTCTAGTGGTTGTGTAGCAGAAAACACATTTCCGAGTGAACTCCTGACTGGCTTGGATTGCTTTCTTCTGCACTTGTAAGGACATGATTTCGCATCATCTTGATTAATTCCACCATCGTGCTGCAGATCCATATTTTGATCAACCCTTTTTTTCCCTGAATCTCGATAGCCTGCCTCCGAATTGTTTTTTACTACACTTGAGTTCTATATTCTCTTATCGTGCAGTTCCACCAATTTTGCTGTTTCGAGTTTAACCCCAACAATGGAGCAGAATGGGAGAGACATGGATATATAACAGAATACTAAATGAGGCTAGAGGCACCTTCCTTCATGTTGGGTACCGGCAGACACCTTTTTATGTTCCCCAGAATTAAAGGATGTATTTAATAAAGCTAGATTGATAGAAAGACATTTATTTTTTTCAGCATATCTTCTGTGTTTTAATATAATTATAGATTGATAGAAAGGTAGACATTTATTTTTTTGAGCAGATCTTCTATGTTTAAATATAATTATACATGTGCTCTTGGTTTTTAGTTAAAGAGGCTCTAGCTTAAGACACCGTGTCTTTGGTTTTTAGTTAAAGAGGCTCTAGCTTAAGACACCATGCTTTGGTTTTTAGTTAAAGAGGCTCCAGCTTAAGACACCATGTCTTTGGTTTTTAGTTAAAGAGGCTCTAGCTTAAAACAGCGTGTCTTTGGTTTTTAGTTAAAGAGGCTCGAGCTTAAGACACCGTGTCTTTGGTTTTTAGTTAAAGAGGTTCGAGCTTAAGACACCGTGTCTTTGGTTTTTAGTTAAAGAGGCTCTAGCTTAAGACAGCGTGTCTTTGGTTTTTAATTAAAGAGGTTTCAGTTTAAGAGTCATGCTCCCATATTGAGTAGCTAAACAATTTTGTGGGTTTGATATAAAACCCCACTCACTCAATGAACACTTGTTTTAAGTTAATTACTATTATATTATACTTACTACATAGAGACAATTCATAGGAATATGGAAAGTAGTAGTGAGATGAGTTATTAACAAATTTTAATTATAAATAAAAATTGAAAATATAAATAATAAAATAATATATAATTTTTATTAATAATAATATTCAGAGGTGTAATTTATAGTAAAAGTAAATATGAAGTATAATGGCATGAATATATTAATAAAAAAAATTCTTAGTAAATAAAACAGAAAATTAAGTTAACAAGTAAAATTATTTTAATATTGGAAATTTGATATACACTATTTTACATAGGATAGACAGATGCCTTGAAACCAAAACACAACCCACTTACTAACAATAATTAATAATTATATAGGATATATATAGGATAGATATATGCCTCAAAACTAAAACACAACCAACTTACTAGAAATAATTAATAACCCATTACTCACTGAATTCTTGGTGGCATTGAACTATCATTTACTTCTGGTATCTTAAAAAGTTATATTGCAATACTATTAAATATGTCTACTACATTTAACAATAGAATACTAAAAATAGTTAATAACCCATTGCTCACTAAACTCTAGGTGGAACTTGATTGCCATTTACCTACCACATCTTAAAAGATTATATTGCAAAAATATAAATAGTTTAAAATAAATAAATAAATTGTTTCGGTATGGTAGGTGTAGATATTGAAGGGACAAAATTTATTTGTTTCTTATTCTTGTTAAAAAATAAATTAGTAAGGATATATTTCTTGATGGTTTGAACTTAAGAACAAATTCTCAATCAAGTTTATAATCCATTTTATTTATAAAAATTTTTAATGGTTGAATTTATATATTTATGTTTATGTTTGTTTAAATTTGTATTCAATTTTGGGAGAGTGTCTTCATATATAGATATATTACCAAATAAAATAATTTTATATAATTTTGGGTCCATTCCCCTATGCCACGGACGTATCCATTATACATATTCTTATGTACTTATTTGTTAGACTCATATGCTCACACTTTCATGCCCACATTACCCACTTGGATTTAACTATCTTCATGTTCATGGGCAAGTTTGTTGTCTCTAAGACATATTCATGGTCATAAACTTATCCTCTTAAGATATAAAATTTAAAATAGAAATTTGGCCAACTCCCACATGTACCCTTCTCATCTAGGGCTAACTAAACAACATTTTTTTTTTTAATTTGTTGATAAGTATTTGTATTTAAGGACATTCAATGCATTCATTTAAGTTTTGTAAGGATCAAAGAGCTATATTTAGTATCATTTATATTTCACACTTTCGTTGGTACACTAAAAGGAACCTAGATCTACATGAGCATTCATACAATTATGTGCACGTTTGAAGAGTGTTGTCAATCATTCAAACACATTTCCATAAGTTGAGAACATGTCCCCTTGTGACATACCAACAACCTTGCCAAGTTATTTTTGATCACAAGAAGCACGTAGATATTATAGAGAAGAAGTAATAGTCAAGACTCAAGCAAAATAAGATACAAAGATTTAATGATTTCATTGTATATGTTCATAGGTGAGATAAATTTGTAACCATAAACTTATCCTTGATCTCTAAATTCATCCCTAGACATACAAGAAAAAAAAAATTAGATTTTGAGATGTTAGTAAATGAATTAGTACAAACAAATCAATAACATTTATTGGGGTGAAATTCCTCCTTTCAAATAGGAAGGTTAGCTTTTTGAAAACTAAAAACACTATCTCTACTAGTATACAATTTATGAATTTATAGTTAAAGTTTTTTGAAAGATTTTACAAATTAGAAAACAAATTGTTAAAAAAGGAAAGATTTTTAAAATAGGAGAAAGGATGTGAGTTTGAATGTAGTTTAATAGAATATAAATAATTATTAGAAAATATTAAAATGTAGACTAGTGCTAACATTTGCCAATATCAAAGAAGTATTTAGAAACATAAAGGAATTGGTCTTTCATTATGTGCATGATTAATACATGTTTTCTGAGGATTATTGAATGAAACTTTGAGAATGTACGACCTCTTCAATACTCGTGCATTAATAGGGAGTATTTTCAAAAATTGTGAGATATAACACTCGCCAACCTTTAATTGTATCTATAACGCTCTTATGCGTGGATTGCAAAATGCATGTGAAGTTACATTTTCGAACTCTCTTCATTCACATAGAAGTGAAATTGGTGCAAAGAGAGTGGGTAGGATTGAGGACATTTTTGTAATGCCCACATGTATACATGTACAAATGGGCACATGAACACATAATTTCTTTTAAAGAACTAAGTGTAGAGAATAGAACAACAAGGTTTAGCTAAAAGAGTTTTCTGTGACAATAAGCCACTAGAAAGAAGGTGTTGTGGATGACTCCTCACGAGTGATCTATGTTCATAATTGAAAAGTCAAAGTGAGAAAATGTTTAAAAGGGATTTTAAACTCATGTTTTATTCTATGTTGTCTAGTGTTAAATTGTGAATCTAATTGGTTTATGGTAAAACTAAGGTTACATTCATGATTAAAACTAACTAATAAATTGAATAATTTAATTAATTATGGTCTCACTACTAATCCATAATTTAATGCAATCATAGTTTAAATATTAATTTAATGAGTTGAATGGATTTAATAATTTAATTATATAAAATAGTTATTTCTTTTATTAAAGATAATTAATAATGACAATTGTGAATAACTACATTTTAAAATATCAAATCATTCTACAAATCTAATGAACAATTTGTAAATAAAATAAGAACAAATAAAATAATCTACTTATTAATTAAAATAATTAAAAAAAGATAAATAAATTAATTTAATTAAAATGATAATAACAAAGCAAGCTTTATCTATGTGTATGCAAAAATATGGAATGAAATAAGGAAATAATACAAGCACCTATTCCATACTTAAGACACTCAAGATGCATAAGACTAAAGAAATGAAATAGAAACAAATAAATACTATTACCACAATAGCCTTCTTGTTGCACCTTCTTGCTCCAATGACATTTTGATAGAGATTTATACATGTTGGTTTCTCAATTCTCCAAAATAACTTTATCATATGCAAACTTGATGATAATGGCTTGGTTGATGTTTCATTTATAGATGCGTGGGTAATAGGATGAGTGACTAGGATTAAGAGGTCCAATTGATGGTTTTAATTAAGAGGTGGAAATAGATGGTTAAGATTAAAAGGTGCAATATTGAAAGGATGGCTAAGATTTGATGAGAGGATTATAAGATAAGAACAAAGATTTTAGGGCATCCTTATGTGAATGGCTAGGATTTGGAGATGTAGTATGAGATGAATGGTGGAGATGAAAAACTCATTTATTTTTTGTGGAAAGTCATGTGACTCTCAATAATTAATTTCAATAATAAAATTATTTAATTAATTATTGGATAGGAGATGATGGGAAGATAATATATTATTATTACTTTAAATATGCCTGGTAAACTTTTTAATGTGACCAGTGATGTTGGTGTGACATGCCCTCCAGTTCCACGCAATGCTTTTGCCTGAAGCTATGAACCGGTGAAGCCAGAACATGAGGGACCTCATCCAAAAAAGAACACTTCAAACCCACAAGCTCATTGGCCTAGTGAAGGCATAACACCTGCGAGCTCGTTGGCCTAGCGGGGGTTTGAACTTTGGTGGTCACCACTATAATCAAGTGACTTAACCATCAAACCACACCCTTATTGGCAATGGGAAGATAAATTAATTAAATAAATAAGATTTATTCAATTAATTTTGGTTAAAAGGGATAAATGGATTAATTAAATAAATATAATTCATTTAATGAACTTGGGAAAGGGATTAAGGGACAATGTGTTGCAAGATGAATGTCTAGGGGATGTCGAAAGGTTATGAGGACATGATGAATTTAGGTGTCTACATTTTGTGCCTCTTTGAGATGATATTGTGACTAAGAGAAGTAATATCATTTCAAAGAAGATAAGGTGTGGATGGATGGAAAATGATGTCCCAACCACTTGAAAGAGTGACAAAGAGAAATGATGTAAGGATGGGATGTCCCTCAAGAGCATAGGAAGGTTGGCAGAACATGGGTATGCTATTGAAATGGATGAGACAAATTGGGTAAGGGATGGAGGAAATGGGCGAAAAGAATGTTATCCTACAAATTTAGGTGATCAAAAATATAGTTTTTTATAGCACTAGACATTATGTACCAAGGCATAAAGACCAGGGTGGCAATGTCTCATATGCATGAAAGGACTAACTCAAAAAAGATAAAAGGTCACAAGCACACATATGCCTTTGGACACCATGATATGGAAGACCATGATGCCATTGTAGTAATATGTTGCAAGGACTTGAATCAAATGAAAGATCAAATGATAACACACACAAGAAAGCAAGCATGCATGCACAAATGATTCAAAAACAAACAAGTTGTGCCCCCATCAAGCTGAAAATTGATGGTTGATTGATTGATTGGCTAACGAAGTGTTCTAATTGTAGGGAAAAATATATCCTTAGATCAATACAAGGATACAGGAATGATATATCTCATTGATGATGATTAATGATTAATTGATTGATTGGGTTGATAACAAGGTTGGAACAAAACCAGGGATGTGATTGGATAATTTGAATAGATTGCTTGACTAGAGTGGTGTGGATTAAGGATGGCTTTAATTTGGATATATTTCTTGAATTTTTACATATGTTTTAAATTTTGTGTTTTTTGGTATGTTATGTGATGTTTTAATGTTATTTTAAGATGGTGGCATTGGAGTCCAGTTAGATAGCTTAGATGCTAGATACCAATGACAAGGGAAAACCATGTTGAAGGACAAGAATGAAAGGAGAAGTATATAGATTGACAAAAGGATTATGGAGGGAAGATAGGAAGGATGGAGGATCCATAATGGATGAAGGGGGTTAGGACATGATCTCCAAGGACTATGTCAGATAGGAATAACATGCCCCATTCTAAATATTATACTTAGGAATGTACATGAATGATACTTATGATGATAAGGTAATAAGATTGGGTAGAAAGGATTTGGTATATCAAGAGATGTTAAGAGCATTTTTCAATAGCTTCCCCCTTACCTTTATGAAGTGAAACTAGAGGATGTGATAGATGGGTCATCATTCCCCAAGTGCAAGGCACATAGATAATCAACCTACACATGATGCCCCTCAATGGGTTTTCATCATGGTACTTATCAAAGGTATCATTGAGATAGTTTTCACCATTGAACAAATGATTTATCTTTACTATTTTGACTTTTTTGACTTTTTTTTTTGATTTGTTGACTTTGCTGGATATGGCAATGGGATAGGTAGATTTGGATGGAGAAAAGGATTTGTAGCAAGATGGGGACTCAAGAATCTATTTCCATAGCAAGGTGATAGTGTGACCCCATTATAGATGGATGTTGCATATGGACCATGTCGAGTGTCATTATGTGCATGGATGTTGTTAAAGGATCGCATGAGATGGAAATGGAGTGAATTAATGATGAACAACTGATACATGAAAGGTTTATGCAAAAGAATGAACCATAGGAAGTTGGTCAAGGAGATACATGTGACATAGTGGATATAGGATCAGAAGATGAAGGTATGTGGGAATGTAGTGGAATGGAGAGGAACCAAGACCAACATAAACATTATAGCATTAACATAAACATGAAATATTAACACAATGCACAACAACACATAACACCAGATATACGTGGAAAACCCCAAAAGGGGAAAAACCACTTGTTGGTCATGATGTTAGTCACAAACAAACATAGAATAAAAGTACACATTAACCTTTATTCATCTTGAAAGATATAGTGAATTCAAAGAATTCATGATCCCAAGTCTCCGGTGATTAGGTCTTAATCGACTGATGTTACTCAGTGGTTAATGTGAGTTGCTGTTTCCATTTTGGGGCCTTACGTGAAAATGTGCCATCATCATGACTTTCCTGGAGCAATTCCTTACAGAGGAGTCAAATTATGCAGTTATTTGATAAAAGAATGTAAAATACCTCAATCTTTGCATGATATTTTCAATTGCGCATGCTTAGTGTTCAAATATGCTAAATATTTGCTATTATCTACGGGATGTCTGCATATTTGGTGTTATTTGCTTAAGATTATCCATTATTTGCAATTATGACAGTGAGATTTTCTGAAATTAAAAGAAATTAAAGGAAATACTTCTAATTAAGTTGAACCTTTAGCTTTTGATCCACATACATGCTTGATACTGTCATGAGGAGAAGAAATCAAACCATATGTTCACCAGGACATTCCACAGCTAGATACAGTTGATGCAAACTTCAGAGGATAATGAATGAAAACAATACATGCAACATGATGAGCACTCCAAGGGACGTAGAAAATCAAAGCATATATCCAGAATTCAAACACAGATTACTCAAGATTTACTAAGATTTGTAATCGGAATACTCTTCTCTTTCATTAAGTATGCAAATGACATGTACATATACAGCAGCTTTGAAATGAGCCCTGAATATTTCAGCAAACAGATTTCAATTAAGTTTCGAATGAATACAACAAGACATTCCACCACCTTTTATAGAATAAGGTGAGGAATCCGTTTACAAGAGATCTATGAATCTGATATGTCAATACAAATCAATGGTCATCATTTCATGACTTGTCAATTTTACAAAAAGGCACAAGTTGCCAGCTAGCAACTATCTATATTGTATATGCAAAATGTTCCCCCTCATGATGTATCTTCATCATGCTCTTCATCTGATGCATGCGGGTCATCATCATGTGCATCACTTCCTGACTCTTCGCTATCCTGATGATGACGCTGCTGCATATGGGGCTGCATGCTGCTCTGGATTTGTTCGTATGACTGCACAACTTGGTCTATTCCTCCGCCATCTTGAGTCTTTGCCTTGATAATGGCGTGTTTGTGCACTTCATACTTATCCCTGCTGTTGTCCATCTTATTCTTTCTGTCCTGCAGTGTCTCATTATAACTCTCCATCTTGACCTTGATCCTCATCACCTTATTTATCACTTCCTCTGTCAAGTGGACGAGCGGACCATCATCTTCCATTTGGAAGTTATTGCGCAGAGCCTTAAGGGCAGAATCTTCATCTTGATTCTCTATCTTCCCTTCCACTTTGCCCTCTAATGTTTCGAGCATGTCTGCTTCAATGCCCATTAAATCACGTAGCCTCATGCTGATCTCCCTTAGCTTATTATTGCATCTCTTGAGGACTCCGCATTCAAACTGTACATCTTTGTACCAGATATCTACTAACAATGCAGTATTATTATTTAACACCTGCTTACTGATAAGCAGTTGTGGGTTGATCTTCCTTATTTCTCCCAACATGCTGAGGACTCTCTCCAGTTTATAAGACCTTTTTCCGGTTTGCATCTGCAATTTATCCACCTTAGCCTTGGAGTCGCTTAGGATGCTCCACCTCTTCAAAGAGGCCTTCATTATTTCAATGGCATCATCCAATGTGGATGACAACCATTTCCTTATTATGGACGCCTCATGCTTCATGAGGTCCAGTTTATTTACCTCCTCCTGAGAAATGGCAGTCAATGGGACTGCAGCTTCACTTGTGGTACTATCAGGAGTGGTCAATCCTTTAATATATGCATGCAACTGAGCAATGTGCTCTTTATGTTGCTTATTCTTCTCTTTCTCTCTTTTCACTTTCTGAATTAGAGAGTCAATGATATCCTTACCTTCTTGACCTTCCTATTCTTCGTTGGCAAAACCTAGATCTACTGTGCTTATCTGGAATTCATCCACAATGATTTTGCCCTTCTCCTTCTCCACCGCAGGTACAACAATTTGTGCGGTCCTTCTCCTTGTCACCGGATCTCTCTTGATGGCTGAAGTCATCCTGGCCTTCCTCCTGGGTTTCATTATATCCGCAGAGAACAGGGTGGAGACGTCAAACTCCTGAATCTCCAGCTCCTCCTCAACATTCACTTCTGTTGTTAACCATGGAGGTACCTGATCATGTTTTTTGGCATCATGCTATTGTTCACCCCTATCTCCTATTTCTATTAACAAGTGCTGTGGAGACGGTGATTTCTCTTTTTCTTCCTCATGATGCTCACTTTGCTACTGATCCTTTGGTGCCTCCTCCTGTTGAGGAGCCTCCTTTTCCGGGGGAGCATCCTCTCTGTGTGGGGAACCCTGTGGTGTACCTGTATGTAGATCATGATGATCATGATCTTTTTCCTTCGTTATTTCACCTGTTCCCAGTTCTTCCCCTTGTGGAGGTTGGTCATCCTCCTTTTGTTTTTCTACTTCTGGTGGTATGTCCACCACCTTTGATATTGTAGAATATGCCTAAGGTGATGGCATCTGCTCTGCGGCGGCTATTTGCTCTGTACCTGCAGCATCCACCTCTTGTGCCTTATCAGCAGGATCCTCTATCGCTTCTTTCTTCTCATCATCAGCTTTTGCTTCTTGGACCTCTACTATAGCAGGTCCTGCTGATGTATATTGTGGGCTTTGTTGGCCTGATTCAAGAGCGTGGCCTTCTGCTTTTGCCATCTCTATCTCTTCTATTAAGTGGCCCTTATCAGGTGATCCTGCTGGCTGTTCAGGACTTGCATCCCTTTTCTCCGTCAAATCTACCACTACAGGACTTGTCACCTCAACGATCAATGTATCCAGCCCTATGTCCTGAGCTACCTGCTTCGGGCTCTTCTCTGGTTTTGGACTCTTTCCTCGCTCCGCTTCTGCTTGTTTTATCTCCTCAAGCACTATTTGAACCATTGGAGGCTTGTGAGGAGTCACACTGATGCCAGTAGCTAGTGTTTCCATTTCCTGTGCAGACACATCCTGCACAACCTCATCATCAGACAAATTGATTGTCTCTTCCAATGAGACATGTCCCTCTATTTGCGCCTGGGAGGTTTCTTTTTGTTGTTCTTTAGCAAGTTCTGTTTTGAACTTGACAATGGTAGGAAGTGGAACATTGTGCTGAAGTTCCTTCTGCACTTCACTACCTGCCCCTTGTAATTGCACTGGGGGGTGACTCATCTCACCTCTCATGGAGGTTCTTGGTTTCTTAGGTGTGGTAGGAACCAGCACCTGCGGAGCTCTCCTCTTTCTTCTGATTATCAATGGAGCTTCCTCCTCTTCTTCAGGCTCTTCCTCCATGAGGATATCCTTGCCTGGTTGTCTGGATGACTGACCCACTTCTTGGGTCTCTGTGCTTCCAGCCTCTGCTGTCTTGGCTTTCTTGGGCTTGGGAGGAGAATCTGATTCTGATCCTGATCTGGCTGCCTCCTCAGCCGTGAATACTGCCCTTTCAATTATGACCCCTTTGGGTCCCTTTTCCACCTTCTTGCCCCTTGGGGCTCTCTTGCTTGGCTACTGTGGTGGAGGGATTCTCTCTCCCTTAGTCTTCCTCTTCTCTAGCAGGAAGTCATCATATTCATCTGCAGGGATGTCTTGCCCCTTCCTTTTGTTGTCCACCGTGATGGCAACACCCTTTTTCTTCAATGCCTCTACCTGTGCATCTACCCAAGCTTGGGTCAAGTGTAGGGTTCTGGCAAGGAATGGGTCTAAGGACATATCCTCCTGCATGGTGAGGTCAGAGGCAGAAATGGTATCATTGTAGATCTTCTTCTACTCATATTCATCTGCCATTATCCTGCCGTCATCGTTCTTTAGCTGCTGAGGGAGGGAGATGCAGTCGAACGTTCTAATCTGGTTCAGAGTCAACCTCTGATACCTCCTCCTCCTGGCTTCTGCCTCATCTTCGCAGTCAGCCCAAAAATCTTCTAGGTGCCTTTGGTGAATAGGCTTCCCTAGGATCTTCTGTACCCGGCCGTAAGGATCATATGGTCTTGTTACTGGGAAGGGCAGTAGATTCATCTTGTTCAGAGTGACCATCACCTTCTTTATATTATCAGAGTCAGGGCACATGTAGTTGCCAATGCTAACTGGGAACAAAATTGGTGGCAGCTTCTTGGCATCCTTATACATTTGTATCATGGTGGAGCCCTGCCTGATAAATTCCATTAATACTACTGCATCTGTAGGATATCTTGGCAGCATCAGGGGATGTCCTTCAAAACCCTCTATCCTGATATAGGAAAAGGTGGAAAATTGTATGTGCCATGCCCCATGCCTGTATACTGCCTCCCGAGCTTCCATGCTCAGTCTTTTAGTTCTGTCATCTTCCATGGTCCTTACCAGATGCATAGAGAATGAATCATTGACCAGTTTGTAGTCCTTGATGTAATTGGTTCTTTGCAGCTGGGGATGATGATCCTAGATATAGGCTACATTTGTGCCTGTTAGCTTCCCATCTGTAGTTAAGGCATCAAACATACCTCTATATGCACAAGAATAAACAATGTAAGAAGTCATATAGAAGGCACAATCTGAACCTCCCAGGTTTAGCAGCTACTCATGCAGAGCATCACTTATGATTTGGCCCCACAGTGGCTTGATGTCTGCATATAGGCACATCATTATTATGCCATACATCCAATCTCTGAATTCACCAGTATCACGCTGGCCAGTCACCCTGTTCAGGAGAGCAATCACGTACTGATATTCTTCATTAAAATCATATTTGAACAGGTGCACTGGGAGCTTGGCCGTTGCATTATACGTGTTGTTCTCGGCCCGCCAAGCATACATATTCTTTCTGGCTGTCTTCTTGTTGGCCTCATATTCTCTTTCAGACTTCTTCAAGTCTACACTCTTTACCTTACTGCCCATTGGTAGTCCAAACGTTCGGGAGAGACCTTTGATGGATAGGTCTGCATACTCTCTCCCATGCTTCACCACCTGCCTCGTCTGAGGATTGTAATTCTGGGCGCACTCAATAACCAGTTCTGGAGACTCCATGGAATAGGGGAAGCCAGCAGCGTTCCACATTCCGGATACAAATACCACGTCCAGTATAGGACTCTTGTCATGTCCATCGTTTGGCTTGGCTGACCAGGCTTCCAGGTTTGTACTCCCCTGATGGGTGTCTGTAATTGCCCCAAATTTAAACATGACCCCTCTCTGTGAAGAGAACATAGGCCTGCTGAATTCCTCTTGACACTTGACTAAGCGCTTTTCAGCCATGGGTACCTGCAATTAACAACATCTCCTCTCACAACAGGGATATGTATGCATACATATTGCAAATATCATGCCTATTGCACCAATTTCACATTACTTATTCATACGGATACATAACCAGAACTTACAGCATCATATAGAAACAACATGATAAGGGTTTCAGTTTGCTTACCTGGTTATGCTGATTTCTTTTTATACCAGTATATCTCTAAGACACCCTTAATTCAGCTGCTGATCACTTCCTTCCTTCTATCTATGAGCTCGAATTGCGCAACGGTGGCTATTCTGCAGATATGAAGGCTAGTGCTCTGTAAAACAATTTTAACGCAGGTAAATGTAACAATGGCGGTTGAATTACCTTTTAACCTCGCAGTTAGGGTAAACTTAGGGTAACTCTGACAAATGAGATTGCAATCTTTGATCATTCATGCGAAAACTCAGGATCTCGCCAGACGTTTCATTGGGTTCCGGGGTCGGTAGGAATCACCTACCATATCTGCGCGCATTTAATGGCAATGGCGGCAAAGGGAGCGGGGAGATGTTCATATGACAAGATATCATGAGGGTAGGATGATATTCATAAATATCAGGTTGAGTTTCAATATCATCCTCCCTAGTCTTGAAATTGTTATCGCGACAAAAATTCAGGTGACAACGCACCTTTGTTTACACTTTAGCACATCAGGAGGATATTTCGGTCTATCGGGTGATATTCCAAAATATGATGATGACCTTCAAACTTACTCATTCTCCTCTTTGAATATCGGGATGACGTCATCATGATATTTGTTCTTTGTATTGGAAATGTCTCATGACGTCATCGTCACATTGGGTGAACATGATCATGTTTACAAAGTATCCTGTCGAAATGTAAATATGATGATGATGTCATCAACATGTTTCTTTCTTCATTTATCGTATTCAGATGATGTCATCAAGATACTTGCTAAGGGTGATATTTTGCATCAGGATGATATTAACGAATATCGGGTTACATTTGAAAACATGACGTTCGCGATACAAAAGACCGTTCGACGGGAAAGACTTACTATCACTTAAAGTTGACGTCCAGATATTTGAACCGCAGGATATTATCAGGGGGGGACATTTCAAATATGATGATGATGTTCTTCAAACAGCATAACTGAGGTTATAAAATATGACCCTCTTCTTACGAATATCAGGTTTGACCAAGACTTTGACTGTTCATAACTCTCACATCCTGATGAATATCAGGGTGATGTAAAAAGCAAACCTGCATGAATTTTAATGCTCTTTCAGAATATGTGGTCATATATATGAAATATGAATTTTGACAGACTGACCTCATATTGGGGCTTACCTCATCTTAACTCCACATGATGATGAACATGACTGATTTTACCAAACCGCCAGAAAGCAGACAACACAAGCCAAAAGAAAAGTTGGGTCCCTGTTTTGCCAAGTCAAAATGGGGCATGTTGTGTAACCACACAAAAACTTGCCACCAAAGAAAATAAACAAATTCCAATGATTCAAGTGATGTGATCACATTTATCTATAGTATTCTAATTCTGTCTAAGTGTAAGCATCATAATACTCTGAATGATAAAATTTCATCATGGTGATAAAGCTAACAAAGGATTAGGTGTGTGCATATGATTAATTATCCTCATCTTGAAAGTAAGTTGAAAACATAAGTAACTGGTGTTAAACTACATAGTTGGGGATCATCCCTCATAGCCAACCTGGATAGAGCCTTACTGCCAGCAGGCGTGTATAGCCCCGGCAAGGTTATCTATACAATCTCCCTAAGTAGAGCCCCACTGCCAGCAGGTGTCTATAGCCCCGGTAGGGTTACTTAGGTGGCCTAATTTTATTTCTTTTCTGATTTTCTCTTTCATATTTATATTTGTATCTGATATCATCATGTCAGTTCATTTGTACAAGGTACAGTCACTTGCAGCTTTAGGTTGGAGATTGTATTGGTAGCAAGGGAGTCCCTTTAGATTTTTCACTTAACACCTATACTAGTGTGTTCAACAAACCCAAGGCTGTTAGGTGTTTCATTGTGATGGATTCGCTTTGACCAAGAAAAAGCACCCTGATGAAAAGATATCACAAACCTGATCATGAATACTTCCTAGAATGAATCATAACCTATATTTAAACGTGTTCACATCACTTGAATCCTAACGATTTAATTATTTTCTTAGGGTGATGAAGTGCATCATCCTGACTTACCAGAACAAGGTCCCAACCAACAAAACAACAACACACTAAACAAACTGTACAAACAACTATACAAATATACAATATGATACATATGACTATTATGAAGTCATTCAGGCTTGGAAATAATGTTTGAGGAATTGTCCATTGACTGGCAACGGGACATCCTCACCTGTCAGGTTCTTAAGCCTATAAGTGCTATCTCCTAAAATTTTAGAAATTTGAAAGGGACCTATCCATAATCTATCAAACTTACCATGGTCACCTTTCTTTTCATGGGCCTTATCCCACATCAGGACTAAATGAGATATCCTGAAAGCTTTAATTCTAGCTCTCTTGTCAAACCAGCATTTGACAACAACCTGATGTTTTGCAAATTGGTCAATCGCTTGACTTCATTTTTCTTCCAGGTGCATCAACTGAAGCAACCTGACTTCCTGTTTATTATCTATGCCTAGATATTCTTGAGCAAACTGTAGAGTAGGAATTTTCAAGTTTACAGGGAGGATAGGATCTACCCCATATACTAGTTGGAAGGGTGAGTTTCCTAATGCAATTTTCATTCTAGTTCTGTCTACCCGTAAGGCATATTTCAGAAATGAGTTCCATTCCCTAGGATTTTTCTCTATCAATTTCCTTATTATACTCAGTAAATTCTTGTTGGTGGATTCTGCTAATCCATTTCCCTGGGGATAGTAGTTGGATGAGAACTTAAGTATGATCCCATGATGAAAAGCCCAACTTGACAATTTGGTGGAAATGAAGGCAGAACCATTATCACTTACCAATGCATAGGGAGTTCCATACCTGGTGATAATGTTGCTTTCAAAAAATTTAATGACATCATCTGCAGTACAACTTTTGCTGCTGATAGCCTCAGTCCATCTGGTACAATAATCAGTAATCGTTAGGACATACCTATGGCCTGAGGAAGACAGAGGATTGATCGGTCCTATGAAATCCATGCCCCACTGGGCAAATGGGCGCTCTTCCACCACTGGCTGCAACGGTTGTGCAGCATATTTCTCTCTGTTAGCAGCAACCTGGCAAACATGACAACATTTAACATGATTAGCCGTGTCTTTAAAAATCGTAGGCCAGTAGTATCCTGTTCTGAGGATTGCATGTGTTGTGGCCAATGCTGATCCATGTGCAGTTCCAAACTTGTCATGTAACTCTATTAAAACTTTATTTACTTCTGGTTTCTCTAAGCATCTCAAGTATATCCCTTCATAATTCTTTTTAAACAGGGTTCCTCCCTTCATCATATACTTCTGGGATCTTATCTTTAAGGCTCTTCTCTATGAGGCTTGCATTCTTGAAGGACATCTTCCAGTGATCAGGATGTGCCTGATGTCTGAATACCATTCTCTATTGTCTTTCTCATTGATCACATACTGCTGACTGATGATGTTTGGATCAGTTTCAGATATCATTTGGCTCAGAGCTTGTCCTCTTACCAGCTTCATGGGTGTGATCTCCATGTCATATTCTTGTAATACAGTAATCCATTTGGCTCTTTTTTCACTAGGTTCACTTTGCATCAGCAGCATCTTCACTGCTGCATCTGGTACCACAACAATCACTTTGCTTCTCAGTATATAATGTCTAAACTTCTTTACTGCTCTGACTAATGCAAGTGCCTGTCTTTCAACATCTACATATCTCAATTCAGCATCTCTGAAAGGACAGCTCATGAAAGCAATTGGTTTCTCTTCTTTCTCTTCATTTCTTTGAGTTAACACTGTTGCAGAGGTATGTTCTGAAGCAAATGAGTAGATGTAGAAATCTCTTGTGTAATCTGGACTGATGAGGACAGGAGCATCTGAAATGGCTTTCTTTATATCTTCAAAGGCAGCCTTGGCTTCTGGTGTCCACTCAATTTGTGCATCTTTTTTCAACATGGCATTTAGTGGTCTGACAATCTCAGCAAAGCCGGTGATGAACTTCCTCACAAAATTTATCTTACCAAAATAAGATTTAAGTTCCTTTTTGCTTCCTGGAAGTTGTAACTTCATAATGAATTCCACCCTGTCAGGATCAATGATAATTCCATCTTCTGTGATCAGGTGGCCTAGTAATTTTCCTGTTGTGACCCCAAATATACACTTCTTAGGATTCAAAGATATTCCATACTCTTCACATTTCTTCAGTACACTTCTGAGATCAGCAACATGATTCCCCCTTTCCTTGGAGAATACTGTCAGGTCATCCATGTAGATGACTATACACTTTCCTATTAAGCTTCTGAAGGCTATGTCCATTGCTCGCTGGAATGTAGCTCCAGCATTTATAAGTCCAAATGGCATACATCTATATGCAAATATACCCCACTTTGTGGTGAAGGCAGTTTTCAATCTGTCAATTTCATCTACCATCACTTGGTTGTATCCTGAAAAACCATCTAAGAAGGACATCATTTTGGCTCCATTTACAATCTGTAGAACTTCATCCAAAGAGGGCAAAGGATAATTATCCTTTTCTGATGCTCTGTTCAGGTTCCTGAAATCTACACATAACCTGATGTCTCCATTCTTCTTTCTGACTGGCACAAGATTCGCCACCCAAGTGGAGTGCCTCACAGGAAATATTATCCGGGCATTTAACAATTTCTTGACTTCTTCAAGGATGATTGGTTCCAGTAGAGCGTTAACTGGCCGCTGCTTCTGTCTGAAAGGTTTTGCATCTGGCTTGAGAGGTATAGTATGAGTTATGACATAAGTGTCATATGTCTTTAGCTCATCATAAGTCCATGCAAATACATGTATGTAATCTTTAAGGGCCTGAGTTATTCCTTCTAACTCTTCTGGTGTACAAACCTTGCCCAATAAGACATTTCTCTTGTCATCATCTTGTCCAATATTCACTTGTGAATATTGACCTCCATCTGCCTTAGGCAGATCTTTATGTTTAAGCATATGATCTAGATCAAAGGCTCTTTCTAATTCAATCATACCTTTGGGAATTCTGTTGCTAGGCAACTCTAATATCTCATCTTCTTCCCAGACATGATCTTCCATACCATTCTCATCTATAATCTGAGCTTCAAATATGTCTCTATTTGATATAAAGTCCAGGATGTGCTGATCATCATCAAACACCTGGAGATTAGTCACATTGTCAGGTATTGAAGGTACTGACACCAATTCTACTGAAAATCTCTTCAGACCAGATATAGATAGCAGTTCCAACGTACTGGCGGCCTGGGCGAGTGCATCTGCCCTCTGGTTCTGTTCCCTTGGTACGTGAACGATATTAAAGGCATCAAAGTCTTCAATCAAGTCCCACACTTGATGCCTGTAATTTGATAGCTTTCTGTAATTACAAGAGTAAATTCCTCTTACTTGTCTCACAACCAGTTATGAATCTCCAAAGACATGCAGGATCTTCACTTTCTTCTTATGAGCAAACAACAGTCCATGAATCAGAGCCTCATACTCTGTTACATTGTTAGTACAGGGGAACTGTAATCTGTAAGCTGCTAAATAGGATTTTCCTGATGGATTGATAAGGTCAATTATTACCCCAGCACCTTGCTTGGATTTAGATCCGTCAAACCTTAAGATCCAAGGCTTATCTTCAGCAGGACATTTGTCTTCAGCATGATATTTACTTGAACTTTCTTTCTTCTTTGCAGCTCTGGTTGCTGCTCCGCCTGATATCCACTTTAACTTAGAGGTATTATCATCCTCGAGTTTCTTCTTTCCTTTATTTTGTGAGCCTGATGGATTTTCTGTTTTCTCTTCCATCTCAGTAGGAGGATGATGTTCAAGATATACAGCTGCATGCTTCTTCAAGATGTGTAAACACAGTGAGCAAGTTGTTTCTGAGTGAGGCGCCTCATGCAGCCTACATCAACCTTTAATTAAAACCTCCTGGGGAGATTTACGCTGTTGTGTCATCTTTTCTATTTCTTTTACCAGAAATTCTTTGAACTTCGTCAGGTCACTGCCTTTGTCTTCATCAGACAACTCATAATCTGGTTCCATGAAGCAATCGCTACCAGGAGTGATCTTTTCTTTTCTCGCATCATTTATCTGATCAGACACTGGGATCTCTTCTATTTTTAGGATATGATCTTCATCATGATCTGTCGACTCTTCTGTTCCTGCAGAAGACAAATAAGAATTAGTATCATCATCATCATCAGATGTAGCATTCACCTCAGAATATGATGATGATGCTTCACTATACGTTTGCTCCAGTATCATCATGTCTAAACATGATGCACAAGTCTTTTCTGAGTGTGCTTCGCCATGTAATCTGCACCATCCATCAATCAAAATATCATTAGCAGATATATTTAATAATTGACAACATTTTACCTGAGTAGATAGATGTATTTTAAAATCTCTGAAGCTATTCACATTATTTTCATTATCAGGATCATTATTAAGTTCTATAACTGGCATATCCTCATGATAATCATCATCATGATGATGATGAACATCAAGCATCAGGATCTCTTCTATTTTAATAGTTTGTGGCCTGATGTGATAAACTCCAGGTTCTATGTTTACATACATGATCTCATTTGTTTTGTTATATTCCGTGATCATATGTTTCATCCTAGGCTCAGCATCAATCCTGATCTGATTAGGTATACCTTTCCATGGTAACCACATGTGACTGAAATCTGTAGACATATATCTGTTAAGCGTTTTAGACCAATCTCGGCTAAGCAACATCCCATATGTATCAGGTATGTCAACTACCTGAATGTCAATGTAATATTGGATCCGAGGATCAGATGCTAGCTGCATGTGGATGTGAGTCAGTTCTCCTACTACACTTACTTCTGTCTTGTCCAGTTGAGTGACCTTCTTTAAGGATTTAGCAGGATGCAGTCCTAATGCGTTACATATCGACAAAGGCATAACATTCGTTGAGGCTCCTGAATCAACCAAACAGTTGTGCAAGTTCTTGCTGAACATTCTTATGGTGAGGAGGAATGGAGGTGATTCAGTTTTATCTCTATACAAGGTCATGTGGGAGGTTTTAGCGGCTTGGACTGTAGCGGACACTTTGGGCTTGCTAATATTATCCTTAGCAGCATGATCCTTGCCGCTAGACTGACCTAAAAGATGGCTATCTTCTCTAGGAGCAGGATCATCTAATGACTTCATGAATGCCTTTTTGATGGCAGGAGTTTTCAATAACTTAGATAGGGACAGGCTGATCTTGATTTTCTTCATTTCATCAGCCAAATAGCTGACTAACTTATCGGACTCATAAGGTGCATTTACGACTTTTGTTACTGTGTTTTGAGGAGACAAGTATTGAGCATTCACCTTAGGGAACCCAGGGTTATTGCTAGCCTTAGGATCAGGAGGTGTATTGAAATTGTTTGGAGGTAAAGATGATGTCAACAAACCAGTAGGTCTGTTGGCACTACTTCTCAGGTTATAATTGTGCTTACCAGGATATTGCTGCTGGTATGCATGTACTTCCTCATGCTCTCTTGCAGGTTCATTTTCATCCTCAAAAGGAAAAATATAATTTGTTTCAAAGGTTAAGGCAGACTCTTCACAAGTCTGATCATAACTCGGATGAGGCTGATTTGTGTACGTTTCTAGCACAAAAGCTGAGTCATATCCACAAGGAACTATCTCATTTCCTTCTACCTGAGGTGGATTTCCAGAAGTGTTAGACACTTTAGTCTGAAAGATGCTGGCAGCAATCCTAAATTGTGGACAATCTAATTCTACATGTGCATTGGTATTGTGGATCCTGCACCAATTGGTAAGGGCTGCCTCAGCAAGATTGACTCTAGTAGTCTGTTTGGCTTCACCAGGAGGCTGATTGTCTAGGGGTGATGGTAATGAGCCATTATTTGGCCTGGAGTTCCACACTCTGGGCTGTCTAGGAGGATTATTATTACTTCCAACATTATTGTTGAAGTTGTTGTTGTTATATCCTCTGTCAGGGTAGTTTGGTTTGTCATTGGAATAATTTCTATTCTGACCTAACTGCGAATAAAACCCTTGATTTCTCAAATGTGTTACTTCTGTGGTGAGTTTTCTGAGTTGAGCAGAAATTTCTTTGATTTCCTCCTTCTCTTCTTGAGCTTTGGCCACTACATTTTCGGTCTGAGGCTTGAAAAAGGAAGATCCATGGTTATTGTTGGATAGATCGGTACTCTGAGGTGTTTGAGCATGTGCAGGATATTGTGGCAATTGGCTATTTCCATTAGGAGGAGGCATAATACTTAATGGAGGTACTTGCAAAGGTGCAGGCATGACTGCTGGGGGTATCACTGATCCATTAGGATATTGTGCAGGATATTGTGAAGGATAAGCTGCAGGATATTGTGCTGGATATTGTGCTTGCACGCTAGGCAAAGTAGGGAATACTATATTTGGAGTAGGAGCAGGTATCAACTGTTGATTTACCTTGATAGCTTCTTGAAAAGCTCCTGTCAAGGTAGTGATCTCAAGATGTGTTCTTCTGATGAACATGGAAGTTAATGGATCCAGGGCTGAATAATAGATACTCCTAGTAGCAGTATCAGCCACCACATATGGGGCAACTAGCTTGGACAACATTTTCTGGAACCTAGCATTGAAATTGGCAATAGGCTCATTCTCAAATCTTTTGATTGTGGCAAACATATGGTAATTCATGGATGGATCAATAGGGACCTTGAACCTGTCAAGAAAGGCTTTCTCTAAGATAGCCCACGAACTGACAGAAGATTGACCAAGACTAATGAACCAATTATAAGCCTCTTCCCCTAGGGAAAAAGGAAATAATCTACACACCACGTCCTGATGTTCTATTCTAGCTCTGCAGCAAGCCTCCTTAAATGTCCTGATATGATCATCAGCGTCTTGGTAAGGATGATATTTTGGGCAAATTTTGTCTGGATTCTTTGGTAACTCATGATATGCAGTAAAGGTCAAAGGTGACTCCGCTGCAAAGAAAGACATTGCAACCTGAGGGGTTTGAACTGGTGGTGCAGCTGGCTGAGTTTGAACTAAAGGCACACCCTGAGGTTGAACCAGAGGTGTCGCGGATATACCAGAAGGTATTTGCAAACTGACAGGGGTCACAGGAAGAGGTTCTGGTGAAGCTTTAGATGTGCTTGACCCTGGAGTATGGTGAATGTCTACAGTCCTAGGTCTGAAACCTCTAACAGGCAATTCTTCAAAAAATTCACTAGGTCTAGACCTGGTATTTATCCTGTGAGCCAGGATTTCTTGATTTGGAGGTAAATTGGCTGAAACTTTGCAAATATTGGCTGGATTCCACTGGATGAGGTGATATTTGCGGTCAAATGGCAAATCAGACTGGATATTTACGACATATTTGCGAAGACATTGCAAATATAATAGGATATTGGGACATCCTGACCCGTAGCACAAGATCTCAAGTGCCTAAGGCCTAAAATTCTCAAAGCTTGAACAAATTTACGTATCTTTAGCCGATATTAGTGAATTCAGAGAGATCTACTGTAAAGCTTGCAGTATTTATGTGTGAGCTGGAAATCTTTACATAGAATGTGCATATACAATCTTTTCACAGTAAATATTTACGTAATTTACTGAAATTCACAGACGATCTGAGGTTACCTTACTCTATGCGTCATCAAACCTAAAAATACTGATGATAAGCATGATCTTCCGGACTCAGGCCCTCCTTCTAGTGCCAATTTATGTTGATCATGATGTTAGTCACAAACAAACATAGAATAAAAGTACACATTAACCTTTATTCATCTTGAAAGATACAGTGAATTCAAAGAATTCATGATCCCAAGTCTCCGGTGATTAGGTCTTAACCGACTGATGTTACTCAGTGGTTAATGTGAGTTGCTATTTCCATTTTGGGGCCTTACATGAAAATGTGCCATCATCATGACTTTCCTGGAGCAATTCCTTACAAAGGAGTCAAATTATGCAGTTATTTGATAAAAGGATGTAAAATACCTCATTCTTTGCATGATATTTTCAATTGCACATGCTTAGTGTTCAAATATGCTAAATATTTGCTATTATCTACGGGATGTCTGCATATTTGGTGTTATTTGCTTAAGATTATCTGTTATTTGCAATTATGATAGTGAGATTTTCTGAAATTAAAAGAAATTAAAGGAAATACTTCTAATTAAGTTGAACCTTTAGCTTTTGATCCACATACATGCTTGATACTGTCATGAGGAGAAGAAATCAAACCATATGTTCACCAGGACATTCCACAGCTAGATACAGTTGATGCAAACTTCAGAGGATAATGAATGAAAACAATACATGCAACATGATGAGCACTCCAAGGGACGCAGCAAATCAAAGCATATATCCAGAATTCAAACACAGATTACTCAAGATTTACTAATATTTGTAATCGAAATACTCTTCTCTTTCATTAAGTATGCAAATGACATGTACATATACAACAGCTTTGAAATGAGCCCTGAATATTTCAGCAAACAGATTTCAATTAAGTTTCGAATGAATACAACAAGACATTCCACCACCTTTTTTAGAATAAGGTGAGGAATTCATTTACAAGAGATCTACGGATCTGATATGTCAATACAAATCAATGGTCATCATTTCATGACTTGTCAATTTTACAAAAAGGCACAAGTTGCCAGCTGGCAACTATCTATATTGTATATGCAAAATGTTCCCCCTCATGATGTATCTTCATCATGCTCTTCATCTGATGCATGCGGGTCATCATCATGTGCATCACTTCCTGACTCTTCGCTATCCTGATGATGACGCTGCTGCATATGGGGCTGCATGCTGCTCTGGATTTGTTCGTATGACTGCACAACTTGGTCTATTCCTCCGCCATCTTGAGTCTTTGCCTTGATAACGGCGTGTTTGTGCGCTTCATACTTATCCCTGCTGTTGTCCAGCTTATTCTTTCTGTCCTGCAGTGTCTCATTATAACTCTCCATCTTGACCTTGATCCTCATCACCTTATTTATCACTTCCTCTGTCAAGTGGACGAGCAGACCATCATCTTCCATTTGGAAGTTATTGCACAGAGCCTTAAGGGCAGAATCTTCATCTTGATTCTCTATCTTCCCTTCCACTTTGCCCTCTAATGTTTTGAGCATGTCTACTTCAATGCCCATTAAATCACGTAGCCTCATGCTGATCTCCCTTAGCTTATTATTGCATCTCTTGAGGACTCCGCATTCAAACTGTACATCTTTGTACCAGATATCTACTAACAATGTAGTATTATTATTTAACACCTACTTACTGATAAGTAGTTGTGGGTTGATCTTCCTTATTTCTCCCAACATGCTGAGGACTCTCTCCAGTTTATAAGACCTTTTTCCGGTCTGCATCTGCAATTTATCCACCTTAGCCTTGGAGTCGCTTAGGATGCTCCACCTCTTCAAAGGGGCCTTCATTATTTCAATGGCATCATCCAATGTGGATGACAACCATTTCCTTATTACGGATGCCTCATGCTTCATGAGGTCTAGTTTATTTACCTCCTCCTGAGAAATGGCAGTCAATGGGACTGCAGCTTCACTTGTGGTACTATCAGGAGTGGTCAAGCCTTTAATATATGCATGCAACTGAGCAATGTGCTCTTTATGTTGCTTATTCTTGTCTTTCTCTCTTTTCACTTTCTGAATTAGAGAGTCAATGATATCCTTACCTTCTTGACCTTCCTGTTCTTCGTTGGCAAAACCCAGATCTACTGTGCTTATCTGGAATTCATCCACAGTAATTTTGCCCTTCTCCTTCTCCACCGCAGGTACAACAATTTGTGCGGTCCTTCTCCCTGTCACCGGATCTCTCTTGATGGCCGAAGTCATCCTGGCCTTCCTCCTGGGTTTCATTATATCCACGGAGAACAGGGTGGAGACGTCAAACTCCTGAATCTCCAGCTCCTCCTCAACATTCACTTTTGTTGTTAACCATGGAGGTACCTGATCATGTTTTTCGGCATCATGCTGTTGTTCACCCCTATCTCCTGTTTCTGTTAACAAGTGCTGTGGAGACGGTGATTTCTCTTTTTCTTCCTCATGATGCTCGCTTTGCTGCTGATCCTTTGGTGCCTCCTCCTGTTGAGGAGCCTCCTTTTCCGGGGGAGCATCTTCTCTGTGTGGGGAACCCTGCGGTGTACCTATATGTAGATCATGATGATCATGATCTTTTTCCTTCGTTATTTCACCTGTTCCCAGTTCTTCCCCTTGTGGAGGTTGGTCATCCTCCTTTTGTTTTTCTACTTCTGGTGGTATGTCCACCACCTTTGATATTGTAGAATCTGCCTGAGGTGATGGCATCTGCTCTGTGGCGGCTATTTGCTCTGTACCTGCAGCATCCACCTCTTGTGCCTTATCAGCAGGATCCTCTATCGCTTCTTTTTTCTCATCATTAGCTTTTGCTTCTTGGACCTCTACTATAGCAGGTCCTACTGATGTATCTTGTAGGCTTTGTTGGCCTGATTCAAGAGCGTGGCCTTCTACTTCTGCCATCTCTATCTCTTCTATGAAGTGGCCCTTATCGGGTGATCCTGCTGGCTGTTCAGGACTTGCATCCCTTTTCTCTGTCAAATCTAGCACTACAGGACTTGTCACCTCAGCGATCAATGTATCCAGCCCTATGTCCTGAGCTACCTGCTCTGGGCTCTTCTCTGGTTCTGGGCTCTTTCCTCGCTCTGCTTCTGCTTGTTTTATCTCCTCAAGCACTGTTTGAACCGTTGGAGGCTTGTGAGGAGTCACACTGATGCCAGCAGCTAGTGTTTCCATTTCCTATGCAGACACATCCTGCACAACCTCATCATCAGACAAATTGATTGTCTCTTCCAACGAGACATGTCCCTCTATTTGCGCCTAGGAGGTTTCTTTTTGTTGTTCTTCAGCAAGTTCTGTTTTGAACTTAACAATGGTAGGAAGTGGAACATTGTGCTGAAGTTCCTTCTGCACTTCACTACCTGCCCCTTGTAATTGCACTGGGGGTGACTCATCTCACCTCTCATGGAGGTTCTTGGTTTCTTAGGTGTGGTAGGAACCAGCACCTGCGGAGCTCTCCTCTTTCTTCTGATTATCAATGGAGCTTCCTCCTCTTCTTCAGGCTCTTCCTCCATGAGGATATCCTTGCCTGGTTGTCTGGATGACTGACCCACTTCTTGGGTCTCTGTGCTTCCAGCCTCTGCTGTCTTGGCTTTCTTGGGCTTGGGAGGAGAATCTGATTCTGATCCTGATCTGGCTGCCTCCTCAGCCGTGAATACTGCCCTTTCAATTATGACCCCTTTGGGTCCCTTTTCCACCTTCTTGCCCCTTGGGGCTCTCTTGCTTGGCTGCTGTGGTGGAGGGATTCTCTCTCCCTTAGTCTTCCTCTTCTCCAGCAAGAAGTCATCATATTCATCTGCAGGGATGTCCTGCCCCTTCCTTTTGTTGTCCACCATGATGGCAACACCCTTTTTCTTCAATGCATCTACCTGTGCATCTACCCAAGCTTGGGTCAAGTGTAGGGTTCTGGCAAGGAATGGGTCTAAGGACATATCCTCTTGCATGGTGAGGTCAGGGGCAGAAATGGTATCATTGTAGATCTTCTTCTGCTCATATTCATCTACCATTATCCTGTCGTCATCGTTCTTTAGCTGCTGAGGGAGGGAGATGCAGTCGAACGTTCTAATCTGGTTCAGAGTCAACCTCTGATACCTCCTCCTCCTGGCTTCTGCCTCATCTTCGCAGTCAGCCCAAAAATCTTCTAGGTGCCTTTGGTGAATAGGCTTCCCTAGGATCTTTTGTACCCAGCCGTAAGGATCATATGGTCTCGTTACTGGGAAGGGCAGTAGATTCATCTTGTTCAGAGTGACCATCACCTTCTTTATATTATCAGAGTCAGGGCACATGTAGTTGCCAATGCTAACTGGGAACAAAATTGGTGGCAGCTTCTTGGCATCCTTATACATTTGTATCATGGTGGAGCCCTGCCTGATAAATTCCATTAATACTACTGCATCTGTAGGATATCTTGGCAGCATCAAGGGATGTCCTTCAAAACCCTCTATCCTGATATAGGAAAAGGTGGCAAATTGTATGTACCATGCCCCATGCCTGTATACTGCCTCCTGAGCTTCCATGCTCAATCTTTTAGTTCTGTCATCTTCCATGGTCCTTACCAGATGCATAGAGAATGCATCATTGACCAGTTTGTAGTCCTTGATGTAATTGGTTCTTTGCAGCTGGGGATGATGATCCTAGATATAGGCTGCATTTGTGCCTGTTAGCTTCCCATCTGTAGTTAAGGCATCAAACGTACCTCTATATGCACAAGAATAAACAATGTCAGAAGTCATATAGAAGGCACAATCTGAACCTCCCAGGTTCAGCAGCTGCTCATGCAGAGCATCACTTATGATTTGGCCCCACAGTGGCTTGATGTCTGCATATAGGCACATCATTATTATGCCATACATCCAATCTCTGAATTCACCAGTATCAGGCTGGCCAGTCACCCTGTTCAGGAGAGCAATCACGTACTGATATTCTTCATTAAAATCATATTTGAACAGGTGCACTGGGAGCTTGGCCGCTGCATTATACGTGCTGTTCTCGGCCCGCCAAGCATACATATTCTTTCTGGCCATCTTCTTGTTGGCCTCATATTCTCTTTCAGACTTCTTTAAGTCTACAGTATTTACCTTACTGCCCATTGGCAGTCCAAATGTTCGGGAGAGACCTTTGATGGATAGGTTGCATACACTCTCCCATGCTTCACCACCTGCCTCGTCTGAGGGTTGTAATTTCGGGTGCACTCAATAACCAGTTCCGGAGACTCCATGGAATAGGGGAAGCTAGCAGCGTTCCACATGCCAGATACAAATACCGCGTCCAGTATAGGACTTTTGTCATGTCCATCATTTAGCTTGGCTGACCAGGCTTCCAGGTTTGTACTCCCCTAATGGGTGTCTGTAATTGCCCCAAATTTAAACATGACCCCTCTCTGTGAAGAGAACATAGGCCTGCTGAATTCCTCTTGACACTTGACTAAGTGCTTTTCAGCCACGGGTACCTGCAATTAACAACATCTCCTCTCACAACAGGGATATGTATGCATACATATTGCAAATATCATGCCTATTGCACCAATTTCACGTTACTTATTCATACGGATACATAACCAGAACTTACAACATCATATAGAAACAACGTGATGAGGGTTTCAGTTTACTTACCTGGTTATGCTGATTTCCTTTTATACCAGTATATCTCTAAGACACCCCTAATTCAGTTGCTGATCACTTCCTTCCTTCTATCTGTGAGCTTGAATTGCGCAACGGTGGCTATTCTACGGATATGAAGGCTAGTGCTCTGTAAAACAATTTTAATGCAGGTAAATGTAACAATGGCGGTTGAATTACCTTTTAACCTCGCAGTTAGGGTAAACTTAGGGTAACTCTGACAAGTGAGATTGCAATCTTTGATCATTCGTGCGAAAACTCAGGATCTCGCCAGACGTTTCATTGGGTTCCGGGGTCGGCGGGAATCACCTACCATATCTGCGCGCATTTAATGGCAATGGCAGCAAAGGGAGTGGGGGGATGTTCATACGACAAGATATCATGAGGGCAGGATGATATTCATAAATATCAGGTTGAGTTTCAATATCATCCTCCCTAGTCTTGAAATTGTTATCGTGACAAAAATTTGGGTGACAACGCACCTTTGTTTACACTTTAGCACATCAGGAGGATATTTCGATCTATCGGGTGATATTCCAAAATATGATGATGACCTTCAAACTTACTCATTCTCCTCTTTGAATATCAGGATGATGTCATCATGATATTTGTTCTTTGTATTGGAAATGTCTCATGACGTCATCGTCACATTGGGTGAACATGATCATGTTTACAAAGTATCCTGTCGAAATGTAAATATGATGATGATGTCATCAGGATGTTTCTTTCATCATTTATCGTATTCGGATGATGTCATCAGGATACTTGCTAAGGGTGATATTTTGCATCAGGATGATATTAACGAATATCGGGTTACATTTGAAAACATGACGTTCGCGATACAAAAGACCATTCGACGGGGAAGACTTACTATCACTTAAAGTTGACGTCTAGATATTTGAACCGCAGGATATTATCAGGGGGGGACGTTTCAAATATGATGATGATGTTCTTCAAACAGCATAACTGAGGTTATAAAATATGACCCTCTTCTTGCGAATATCAGGTTTGACCAAGACTTTGACTGTTCATAACTCTCACATCCTGATGAATATCAGGGTGATGTAAAAAGCAAACCTGCATGAATTTTAATGCTCTTTCAGAATATGTTGTCATATATATGAAATACGAATTTTGACAGACTGACCTCATATTGGGGCTTACCTCATCTTGACTCCACATGATGATGAACATGACTGATTTTACCAAATCGCCAGAAAGCAGACAACACAAGCCAAAAGAAAAGTTGGGTCCCTGTTTTGCCAAGTCAAAATGGGGCGTGTTGTGTAACCACACAACACCACTATGAGGATTAACTCACAATATATGAAGCTCACTACAATAAAATATTAAAACTTTGTTTTAGGGCTACAACCTAAGGAAGCTACTACTTCTTACTGACTTTGTTTTAGGGCTACAACGCAAGGAATCAACTATTCCCTATTGACTTTGTTTTAGGGCGACAATCCAAGGAAGCAACTACTCCCTAAAGAAAGGTTTTAGGGTCACTCCCAAGGAAGCTACAACTCCCTGCAGACTTTGTTTTAGGGCTACAATCCAATGGAGCAACAACTCCCTGAATTGAGAATAAACATAGGAAAGATTATAGCATGACAATCCTTCTAATATGAAACTAACAATAAAGTTCATTCCTTTGATGATTGTACTTCTACCTTTTCACTCCTCTTTTGATGATTGAAACAATTAGTCACACTCTTTACTTTCCTTTTGTCACAAAAATGTATTCAAGATGAATCAGGACAAACCTTATTAGTTTTGCTCTTTCTACTTCAGTCACACATCATAATGCATATGATATTCATATTCTTCTCTTCACACACTCATATTCACAATCATACTTCACCTAGATCATCTAGGTTTACAATATATGCATGATATTACATTGATTTCAACACCAGGAAGAGGACCACGCCTTGCAAATCCACACACATGCTTAACTTGGTCTTGAACAATCTTCATAGCATCATCCTTCAAGGAATAACATCTGCATACTTCACACAATTGAATTAGGTTACCCTTACGCAAGAACACATGAAGCTTGTAGCACATCAGTAATTACAATCTTTGCGGTGTATATGAAAGATTAAACATTGCTTATAGATCTCCAAGATGAGTCAACATGACCCATACAACACCTCCAGACACTCCTTGATCTTCATGCAACAAATATTTTGAACCACACACCATCAACATTCCTCAGTTGGCTAGCCAAGAGCATAACCTAGCAACACCATCATTCCAGACCACATCCAGTTCTAGAGAAAGTAGAAAACACATTATAGAGCAACAAGAAACTTCACAAGATCATCAGTACCATCTTCCACCAACCAATTCAACATTTCATGTAGGAGCAAGTAGGTACACATTATCAGCATATGTTCTAAGAACAATTAGGCATCTGAAACTATCTGTAGCACACTATCACTAGAAAAATTGAACTTGTAGACCACCAAAACACTTGATACCAAAAACTATAATGTAATTAACATCTCTGAACTTGCCCTCAAAATTGCATGACCAAATATTAACTTCCAGAGGAATGTGAACCATTCCAAACAACCTTCATCATTACTTTACTCTGCCAGAGCATAGACCAAAACTCTGTCACTTGTAACTTCCACTACGGAGGAGAAAATGATTTGAAACTTCAGATTTAGTACCTTTATATCATGATAAACTTAACTTCTAAACCACATGACCATATATTCAAATGTGGAAGAATGCGAAGAAAATTTATGAAGTAGTCTTCCAAGTAGCTTCCTGCAACAACCTTTACCAACATCCAGAGACTAGAGTCTTCTTGTATCAACACATACATCCTTAGGAACAATATGAAGGATCATACAACATGCTATAGGTCATCAAAAACATTTTCTCAACATCAACATAGCTTCTAATTCCCATATTAATATATCATCATTCATCTTAATTCTTCTAATTCCCATCTTAATATATCATCGTGAAATCATCTCTACTGACCACAAACATGCTCAATACAACTTTCCTTGACATTAATCAAGGCATGACATCAAACCATGAACATCAGTAACCATTGCTAGCACACCATCAACATAGTATATCATCATCATAAGCATTCAAGCATAGTGTTGACATCAAAGACTACCACACAACCACATCAGTGACAATTTTAGATAACATATGTGCAATGCTCATTATTGTTGACATCAATGAGAACCTTAGATAACATATGCGCAATAATCTCCCCCTTTGGCATTGATGGCAACACAGACCTGCTCATTCTCCCCCTTTAACATCAAGGACAAAGGGAAACAACTTATTCTCCCAATCTCTTCTCCCTCTTAGGGTACATAATCTCCTTTTCAACCTTCTCCCCTATCAACAACAACCACTCCATGCCCCCCTAAGACGTAGCCACATCAATCTAGGAAAAAAGACAGCATGAATTACTCCCTCTGGAACCCATGCATCTAGTTAGAAGGAGGGAAAATTACCGCTAAATTCTATTAGAGATACTCAAAAGTATCCTTTGCAAGAGCCTTTGTGAAAAAAATCTGCAATCTGATCCTTTGTTGGAAGATATTCTAACTTCACTTCCTTATCTGCAACCTTCTCTCTCAAAAAGTGATACGTGATTGATATATGCTTTGTTCTAGAATGCATCACTGGATTCTTGGAAATTATATTGATAGCACTTTTATTATCACACAAAATAGGAATAAGCTCATCATACTATACCTTGATATCCTTCAATGTTTGCTTCATCCACAATACTTGTATGCAACAAGATGTTGTAGAAATATACTATGCCTCTGTTGTGGATAAGGATACTAAGTCTTTCTTCTTACTAAACCAAGAGGCCAATCTATCTCCTAAAAAAAATTCACTTCCACTGGTGGGTGAGTGTGAGATCATGATGGGCCAAATAGTGGCAATGGAGAAAAAACTTGCTGGATGAAAAAGTGCTAACATTTAGATTAATATTTAGATTTGGATGGAAAGGATGTTAATATTTCTAGCTCAAATATGGATTCCCTCCAAAAATACCTTAGGATTACCTTATATTTAGACAAATGGGAGTCCCAAAACTTGACAAAGAAACTTGCAAAACCACCCATTTAGTGTTATCCTAAAAATTTCCACAATTTCATCCTTGAAGTTGACAGACATTTTTGCAACTAAATTTAATCAAATGAAAAGGGTTTATAGACGAAGATATTAAGATTCTAAAAATATAATATATGCCTTATAATAATTTTAATAGGTAATTATTATTAATTTTCTACATACACAATGTCTAATTTGTTGATAGATATACATATTGAAAAACATGCATCACTTTCAACATATTAATCATTTTTTAATCCAAAAGATGTGTCACATTCTAGGATTTATTGGGTATACATTAAAATTTAAAAATTTTGAGTTTCATATATTTTTGACCAAGTTAGGTTGGATGCAAAATTGATTTTTAATATTTTTAAAAAGTCACAGTAAAAAATTCATAAATAATTATTTATTTACTTAAAAAATTCAAAAAAATATGCATCACATCCAGCCATGTGTCCTTTACTTAAATCAAAATCATGGAGTAACAATATTATCTTTTTCTCATAATTAGGTTGGGTAGAATGACACCTACTATGTACGTTTTTTTTCTAAAAAATTTAGTAGTGCTTCATTGAAATATCTAATTTTCACCAAACTATTTTTAAAATTTTCAAAAAGAACGTAGTAGACCATAAACTACATTCAATTTATTACAACTTTTATTACTACCTTATTTCTAAATTGTGTAGATAACTCATTCAATTTTTTGCATGAAGTTACTTAAGTTTGTTTTTCACATTTACATTGCCACTTAGGGGTAATGTTTGGCCCATCATGATCCTCCACTCACCCTGGTGCTTCTCTAGTCATCCACACATCCTACCTAATTAGCATTAGTATAGGCACTCAAAGAGAAATTAACATCCTTCTTATACCACAAACCATAATCTAGAGTTTCCTTCAAATATATGCATATCCTTTTCACTGTCTTCTCATGAGTTTCTTAGGATTAGCTTGATATCTAGAAACCAAACATACTACATCCATAATATCAAGTCTGGAAGCAGTCAAGTACAATAATCCTCACAACTTCACCATCTTCATTCAGCTTGTTTTAGAATACCCGCTTTGTTCCTATAACATTCTTGTCAGCGGGTCTGGGAATCAATTCCCATGTCTGATTTTTTTCTATCTAATTCAATTATTCTTCCATCATCATTCCTAGCATCAACAAAGGTTTTAGGGTCTACCATTGACAGTAGGCACAAGTTCACTTGCTCACTTGCTTTTGCAAACTTTCTCCTAGTCTGCACTCCTTCATTCTTATTCCCAATAATCTGATCTATTGAGTGATTCCTTTGAACATACTTTGCTGAAGTCTTAGGGACATTCTTTGATTCTTGTTCCTTCTCTTCTTTATCCTCTCCTTCTTCTTCAATGTAGAGAGGTATATCAGATCCACAATCCTCTGGTTCTTGATAAATTTGATACAAGTCTTCATCTACATTAACATTTGTGCTTTCAACTATCTTTCCCAACCTCTTGTTGTAGCATCTATAGGCCTTGCTTCTGGTTGATTAACCAAGAAAGATCTCTTCATCACTGCTTGAATCAAATTTACCAAGGTCTTCTTCATGTATCTTGAAGTAGCATCTACTGCCAAAGATCCTCAAATATATGACAGTGGAAGGTCTTCCATACCATAGCTCATAACAGATCTTAGTGCAATTGACTCTCAATTGTACTCTATTAAGAAGATAGACAGTTGTGTGAACTGTTTCCTTCTAGTACATATCAGATAGATTTGCATCTTTCAACATTTCCCTACCCATCTCTTGTATAGTCCTATTCTTCCTCTCCACTATCCCATTTGGTTGAGGGATCCTAGGAGTAGAAAATTTCTCCTAATACCATGATCTTCACAAAACGTTTCAATTTCATTTGAAGTAAATTCACCTCCTCTATCAGATATTAAGCATTTGATCTTAGCATCCATTTCATTCTCAACTATTGCTTTGAAAATATTAAACTTATCAAAGGCTTCTAGTTTTTCTCTTACGAAAGTAGCCCAAGTCATTCTAGAGTAATCATCATTATGCAACATGAAATACCTTTCACCTTGTTGACTCTTTGTTCTTGTGGGACCACATATGTCATTGTGAATCAGCTCCAATGGCATTGTAGAAGAACATTCCTTGCTCTTGAAATTTTTCTTTGTCTTCTTTCCCATTTGGCATTTCTTGCATAAAGTGTTTGCAACCTTGGTTATCTTAGACATAGCTCTCACTGCATGAGTAGAGATAATCTTTACCATAGTGTCAAAGTTTATCTTTCCCATTCACTTGTACCACAACCAACACTCACTAGATTGAGCCAATAAACAGGTTCTTCCATTTGCCTCGTTTAGACGATAGATATCTCCATATGTCTTAATACATTTTACAAAAAGTCTTCCGGACCCTGGCTTCTTGATTTTACATCCTTTGGCATGAAAGGTAAGATTGTATCCTTTACTGCATATCTGACTAACACTGAGAAGATTGTGCTTTAGCCCTTTGACATAGGGGACATCCTCAGTCTTTTTCTTCCCATCAATAGTTATAACACCCTTTCCATAGATTTATGGGTATGTGCAGGATCATCGTGGGCCAAATAGTGGCAATAGGAAAAAAATTGTGTTTTTACTTAGCCAAATTCGTGACTTGGCAAAGTTTGACTTTGAAACAGATATCTATTTTGGTTTGGATACCAAACCAAAATGGATATCTGTTTTGGAAACAGATATCCATTCTCAAAATGGATATCTGTTTTCTAGAAAAATTTGGGAAAAAGGCTTTTTAGTCTTTTTGAAAATATACCTCTTAAATCTTGGATCTCCCATCAATATATGAACCTCCTTAAAGACTGTTTCTAGTGAAGGAGGGCAAATTAACATTGGTAGCCTTTTTACACATTAATCTATAAGGATTTGTTAAACACTAAGAATCATCACTAATGAATTACTCAAATAATCAATAATAAAATATTCAGTGTTGTTCATCATGTGAAATTATCACTTTTAGACTATGTTCCAATATTTCGGGGATAGGAATGCTGGGGCAACAGGGGATGTGTTTCGGAGCGTTTTGGATTTCATGCCCTAAATTACTTTACCCAATCCTTCATATGATTTGATTCATGATACACATGATATACCCTTACCCTCTAGTGATAAAATTATGAATGATACTTTATGTGGTGAAGCTACACCTTCGTTAATCCTTCATGACATTTTTATTCCTTGTGATGATGATGTCCTTCATGTGATATGTTAGGACATAATGCAAAGTTAACATGGCATGAACTCTCTTGGAAGGGTAAGCATGGACTATAAGAACATTGAACTAGTTGGATCTGTTAAGCTCGCCATTAATGAAAGAACCTTAAAGGTTAACCTTAATTAGGTAAGGTTATGTTTTAGTGTGGTTGTTTATGCAACAATGTGTAAATTAATGTTACCGAAGGATAAATCTAACTACACTAACATTTTAATAACCATGAGAGCTGGGACTAACAATTAGACTAAAAACTTGACAAACAATACAAATTGGACACATGTAGGACTTGGAAAATGGAAAAGAATATAATTAAATGTAGAAAACAATGAAAAAGTGGTATTAGTTGCACCTATATAGAGAAGTGGTTTAGAGGTTGGTTAGGGGAATTATTTAGGGTTTAGAGGTTTAGGGTTGCTCGGGTTTAGGGTTTATAGTTTAAAGAGAGATAGAGAGAGGGGACTGAAAGAGTGTGGGAGAGATAGAGGAGACAGAGGGGAGAGATAGGGAGATAGAGAGTGAGAGACATGTCCAAAGACATAGAGAGAGAGAGAGAGAGAGAGAGAGGTAGAGGGATGACAGAGCTAGGGAGATAGAGGTTTAGAGAAGCTTGGGTTTAGGGGCATTTATTAGGGTTTAGGGTTTAAGGTCTTGGGGTTAGGGGTTAAGGTTTAGAGGTCTAGGGCTTAGAGTTTAGAGAGAGATAAAGAACCAATAGGGAGATATAGAGGAGTCCAAGGGGAGAGATAGGGAGATAAAGAGTGAGGGACATGGCAAGAGAGATTGAGAGGTAGAGGGACAAAGGTGATAGGGAGATAGTGGTTTATGGTTACTTGGGTTTAGGGTTTAGGGGTTTGGGGTTTAGGATTTCTTAGGTTTAGGGGTTAGGGGTTAGGGTTTAGGGGCATTATAATTTAGGGTTTAGGATTTATTGTTTAGGGGTTAGGGGTTAGGTTTAGAGGTTTAGGGTTTTAGATTTAGGGTTTATAGAGAAAGAGGAATGATAGGGAGATATAGAGGAGTCTGAGGGGAGAGATAGGGAGAAAAAGAGTGAGGGACATGGCCAGAGACATAGGGAGAGAGATTGAGAGGTAGAGGGACAAAGATGGTAGGGAAATAGGGGAGAGATAGGGAGATAGTGGTTTAGGGTTACTTGGGTTTAGGGTTTAGGGGTTAGGGTTTAGGGGCATTATTTAGGGTTTAGGATTTTAATTGTTTAGGGGTTAGGGGTTAGGTTTAGAGGTTTAGGGCTTTGGATTTAGGGTTTATAGAGAGAGGAATGATAGGGAGATAGAGAGAGGAGATCAAGGAGAGAGATAAGGAGATAGAGAGTGAGGCACATGGCTAGGGACATAGGGAGAGAGATCAAGAGAGGTAGACGGATGATAGAGATAGGGAGATAGGGGAGAGATAGGGAGATATAGGTTTAGAGTTGATTGGATTTAGGGTGTACCTGGGTTTAGGGTTTCTCAGTTTTGTAGATAGCCAGATAGAAAGAGAGAAGAGACAGATAGGGAGAGATGGGGGTGACAAAGGGGAGAGATAAGGAGATAGAGAGTGAGCGAGATGTCCAGAGAAATGGGGAGAAGGATTGAGAGGTAGAGCTCAATGATAGAGATAGGGAGATAAGGGAGAGATAGGAGATAGGGTTTAGGGTTTAGGGGTTCGGGGTTAAGGTTTATGGGCATTATTTAGGGTTTAGGGTTTATGGTTTAGGGATTAAGGTTTAGAGGTTTAGGGTTTAGTGTTAAGAGAGAGAGGACAATTAGGGAGATATAGATGAGGAACATGGCCAAAGCATAGGGAGAGAGATTGAGAGGTAGAGGAATGATAGTGATGGGGAGATAGTGAGATAGGGAGATAGAGGTTTAGGGTTCCTTTGGTTTAGTGTTTAGGATTTAGGGGTTTATGGTTTCTCAAGTTTAGGGTTTAGGAGTTAGGAAATAGGGGTTAGGGGTTAGGGGTTAGGGTTTAGGGGTTAGGTTTAATCATGTGTTAATACAGGTTGTGGAGTGAGAAATGGGTGGTATGGGAAATCGGAAGACTAGTTTAAAGTTGGGCCGATGGATATATGTCACAGCGAAAGGTTCAAAGGCTCATCAAAAGTGGAGTGATCGGAGCATTGGTATAAGAATTTTTGAGTTGACTGATAGTGTTTATCTTGCCAACAGGAAGAATGTATATGATTTGATGTTATTTGGGACTTTGAGAAGGTTTCTTAAAGCTAATTAAGCTTTAATCTATTTGAACTATGGGTTTGATGGGTATTTCACCATGTTTTGAGAGCTTCCACTGTGTGCTCTGCATCAGACCAATAGGGAGATATAGAGGAGTCCGAGGGGAGAGATAGGGAGATAAAGAGTGAGGGACATGGTAAGAGACATAGCGAGAGAGATTGAGAGGTAGAGGAACAAAGGTGATAGGGAGATAGGGGAGAGATAGGGAGATAGTGGTTTATGGTAACTTGGGTTTAGGGTTTAGGGGTTTGGGGTTTAGGGTTTCTTAGGTTTCCCTCAAATCATGTATAAATATGCATAAAGCTTCATGGAAAAAGCATTGGAGATGTATTGAAAATATTTTGAAGATGAATTGAAGACAAGTTTGAATGAAATTAATCTCAGGGAACTCTATTTTTTGTAGATTTTACTATTTTCCTACTATTTCTTTGTTTACTATAGCCCTGTATGGATGTGTTAGGGCCTAAGAGAAATTGTAATTGAAAGCTAGAAGAATCTACTTTCTTGTATTTCAGGTGCCAATAAGGCCAATAAGGACACTAGGGGCACATTATAAACATAAAAAACTTACATCTTGGGGGGAGGTGCCAATAAGGCCAATAAGGATACTATTTCAGCTGGGTGTGTGTGTACGCAAATCCCATTTATGGTTGAGAAGCTCTGCGAATAAACTCATCATTCGATAAGGAGTGGAAGGATAAAGTCACATTCCCAAAACCTCTTAAAATCACATGTCTGCCCTTATGAAAACTAGGGTCTTTGCCAATACATTGTTCTGTAAGAGCAAAAACCTTGCTAGGTGCCATATTTTTTGTTTTGCTGGTCGAATGAACTATGCCAACGCATCAGAGTGGGCTGGTAAATGCCAGTGGAGGTCTTGTTTCATGTGCCAAGCATCCCAGTCATTCTAGGCAAGAGGCTACTGGCAATGTCCCTTAAGACCCCTGAGACCAAAAATGTGCCAAACTTTGACAGAGTAGTTCTCAGAATTTGTTGTAGCTAGGAATGTTGTGTTTAGACCTACAAGTGTATGTGGGGTCTATCGACAATGACCTCTCTCATTTTTGGTCAACTCCATTCTGTTTGACTGTACCAAAATCAAATGCATTGTTGCAAAATGCTTCAATTTGATGCAGTGGAAAGGTGCTAGGTGTGATATTTTTCATTCCATAGCTCATGGAGTCAAACAGATTACACCAACACACCGGGGTGGGTGGGTAAATGCTATTGGAGGTCTTATTTCATGCACCAAGCATCCCAGTCCTTCCGGGCAAGAGGCTACCGGTAAAGTCCCTTAAGATCCCTGAGACCAAAAATGTGCCAAACTTTGACGAAACAGTTCTCAGAATTTGTGATAGCTGGGAATAGTGTGTTTGGACCTACAGGTGCATGTGGGGTCTGTTGATAATAACCTCTCTCATTTTTGGTCAACTCCATTTCGTTTGACTGTGTCGAAATCAAATGCATTGTTACAAAATGCTTGAATTTGATGCAGTGGAAAGGTGCTAGGTGTGACATTTTTCATTCCATAGCTTGTGGGGTCGAATGGACTACACCAATGCATCAGGGTGGGCAGGTAAATGCCAATGAAGGTCTCATTTTGTGCGCCAAGAGTCCCAGTCGTTTCGGGCAAGAGGCTACTGGCAAAGTCCCTTAAGATCCTTGAGACCAAAATTGTGCCAAACTTTGACGGAGTAGTTCTCAGAATTCATGGCAGCTGGGAATATTGTGTTTGGACCTACAAGTGAATGTGGGGTCTGCTGACAATAACCTCTCTCATTTTTGGTCAACTCCATTTCATTTGACCATGCCGAAATCAAACGTATTGTTGCAAAATGCTTCAATTTGATGCAGTGGAAAGGTGCTAGGTGTGACATTTTTCATTCCATAGCTCATGGGGTCGAATGGACTATGCCAACGCATCGGGGTGTGTAGGTAAATGCCAATGGAGGTCTCGTTTCATGCGCCAACCATCCTAGTCATTCTGGGCAAGAGGCTACCAGCAAAGTCCCTTAAGACCCCTAAGACCAAAAATGTGCCAAACTTTGACAAAGCAGTTCTCAAGATTCGTGATAGCTGGAAATGTTATGTTTAGACCTACAGGTGCATGTGGGGTCTATTGACAATAACCTCTCTCATTTTTGGTCAGTTCCCTTCCATTTGACCGTGCTGAAATCAAATGCATTGTTGCAAAATGCTTCAATTTGATGCAGTGGAAAGGTGCTAGGTGTGACATTTTTCATTCCATAGCTCATGGGGTCGAACGGACTACACCAACATGTCAGGGTGGGTGGGTAAATGCTATTGGAGGTCTCATTCCATGCGCCAAGCGTCCCAGTCCTTCTGGGCAAGAGGCTACCGGTAAAGTCCCTTAAGATCCCTGAGACCAAAAATGCACCAAACTTTGACGGAATAGTTCTTAGAATTTGTGATAGCTGGGAATATTGTGTTTGGACCTACAAGTGCATGTGGGGTCCATCAATAATAACCTCTCTTATTTTTGGTCAACTCCATTCTATTTGACTGTGCTGAAATTAAACGCATTGTTGCAAAATACTTGAATTTGATGCAGTGGAAAGGTGCTAGGTGTGAAATTTTTCATTCCATAGCTTGTGGGATTGAACAGACTGTGCCGACATGTCAGAGTGGGCAGGTAAATGCCAGTGGAGGTCTTGTTTCATGCGCCAAGCATCCCAATCCTTCCAGGCAAGAGGCTACCGATAAAGTCCCTTAAGATCCCTGAGACCAAAAATGTGCCAAACTTTGACGAAGCAGTTCTTAGAATTTGTGATAGCTGGGAATGTTATGTTTGGACCTATAGGTGCACGTGGGGTCCATCAACAATAACCTCTCTCATTTTTGGTCAACTCCATTCCATTTGACCGTGTCGAAATCAAACGCATTGTTGCAAAATGCTTCAATTTGATGCAGTGGATGGGTGCTAGGTGTGAAATTTTTCTTTCCATGGCTCATGGGGTCGGATAGACTATGCCAACATGTTAGGATGAGTGGGTAAATGCTAGTGGAGGTCTCGTTTCATGAGCCAAGCTTCCCAGTCATTTCGAGCAAGAGGCTACCGATAAAGTCAAAAGTTGCTAGGATTAAAATTTTGCATTCCACAGGTCCTGGGGTCAAACAAATTATGCCAACATGTCGAGGTGGGTGGGTAAATGCTAGGGGAGGTCTCATTTTGTGTACAAAGCATCCCAATCATTCCAAGCTATAAGCTACTGGTAAAGTCACTTTGCTGGTAGCTTACAGCTCAGAAGGACTGGGAGACTTGGCACATAAAATGAGACCTCCCCTAGGATTTACTCACCCACCCCAATGTGTTGGCACAATCTGTTTAGCCCTAGGACCTGTAGAATGCAAAATTTCAATCCTAGCAACTTTTGACTTTATCGGTAGCTTACAGCTTAGAACGACTGGGACACTTGGCGCACAAAACAAGACCTCCATTGGCATTTACCTACCCACCCTAACTAGTTGGCGTAGTCCATTCAACCCCATGAGCTATGGAATGAAAAATGTCACACCTAGCACCTTTCCACTGCATCAAATTGAAGTATTTTGCAATAATGCGTTTGATTTTAGCGTGGTCAAACGGAATGGAGTTGACCAAAAATGAGAGAGGTTATTGTCGATGGACCTCATGTGCACCTGTAGGTCCAAACACAACATTCCCATCTATCACAAATTTTGAGAACTACTCCGTCAAAGTTTGGCGCATTTTTGGTCTCAGGGATCTTAAGGGACATTACCGGTTGCCTCTTGCCCGGAAGGACTGGGACGCTTGGTGCATGAAATGAGACCTCCACTGGTATTTACCCACCCACTCCAACACATTGGCGTAGTCTTTTCGACTCCACGAGCTATGGAATGAAAAATGTCACACCTAGCACCTTTCCACTGCATCAAATTGAAGCATTTTGCAATAATGCGTTTGATTTCGGCACGATCAAACAGAATGGAGTTGACCAAAAATGAGAGAGGTTATTATCGACAGACCCCACATGCACCTGTAGGTCCAAACACAACATTCCTAGCTATTACGAATTCTGAGAACTCCTCCGTCAAAGTTTGGGGCATTTTTGGTCTCAGGGATCTTCAGGGACTTTGCTGGTAGCCTCTTGCCCGAAACGAGTGGGATGCTTGGCACACGTAACAAGACCGCCACTGGCATTTACCCACCCACCCTGACATGTTAGCGTAGTCTGTTCAACCCCATGAGCTATGGAATGAACAATGTCACACCTAGCACCTTTCCATTGCATCAAATTGAAGCATTTTGCAACAATACGTTTGATTTCAGCACGGTCAAATGGAATGGAGTTGACTAAAAATGAGAGAGGTTATTGTCAATGGACCCCATGTACACTTGTAGGTCCAAACACAACATTCCCATCTATCACAAATTTTGAGAACTCCTCCATCAAAGTTTGGCGTATTTTTGGTCTCAGGGATCTTAAGGGACTTTGCCAGTAGCCTCCTGCCCGGAACGACTGGGATGCTTGGCGGATGAAATGAGACCTCCACTGGCATTTACCTACCCACCCTAATGCATTGGCATAGTATATTCAACCCCACGAGCTATGGAATGAAAAATGTCACACCTAGCACCTTTCCACTACAACAAATTGAAGCATTTTGCAACAATGCATTTGATTTCGGCATGGTCAAACGGAATGGATTTGACCAAAAATGAGAGAGGTTATTGTCAACGGACCCTGCGTACACTTGTAAGTCTAAACACAACATTTCCAGCTATCACAAATTTTGAGAACTACTCCGTCAAAGTTTGGCACATTTTTGGTCTTAGGGATCTTAAGGGACTTTGCTGGTAGCCTCTTGCCTGAAACGACTGGGATGCTTGGCACATGAAACAAGACCTCCACTGGCATTTGCCCACCCACCCTGATGTGTTAGCGTAGTCCGTTCGACCCCATGAGCTATCGGATGAACAATGTCACACCTAGCACCTTTCCACTACATCAAATTGAAGCATTTTGCAACAATGCGTTTGATTTCAACACGGTCAAACGGAATGGATTTGACCAAAAATGAGAGAGGTTATTGTCGATGGACCCCACATACACCTGTAGGTCCAAACACGACATTCCCAGCTATCAAAAATTTTAAGAACTACTCCATCAAAGTTTGGTGCATTTTTGATCTCAGGGATCTTAACGGACTTTGCTGGTAGCCTCTTGCCCGAAACGACTGGGATACTTGGCTCATGAAACAAGACCTCCAATGGCATTTACCTACCCACCCTAATGCATTGGCATAGTCCATTCAACCCCATGAGCTATGGAATGAAAAATGTCACACCTAGCACCTTTCCACTGCATCAAATTGAAGCATTTTGAAACAATGCGTTTGATTTCGGCACGGTCAAACAGAATGGATTTGACCAAAAATGAGAGAGGTTATTGTTGACGTTACCCATGTACACCTGTAGGTCTAAACACAACATTCCCAGCTATCACAAATTTTGAGAACTACTCCATCAAAGTTTGGCACATTTTTGGTCTCAGGGATCTTAAGGGACTTTGCTGGTAGCCTCTTGCCTGGAATTACTAGGATGCTTGGCGCATAAAACAAGACCTCTACTAGCATTTACCTGCCCACCCTGATGCGTTAGCATAGTCCATTCGACCCCACGATGAGAAAAACAAAAAGTATTGTTCTAGTTGACACATTCTCAATCATTAACATGGATGTTATCTTAGTACCATTCCTTTAGGCTCAATATGAGCTTCCAAGGGAAGGCATAATTGTGAGGTTGGAGATAATGAAAAGTGTACCTCATTCAAAATCATGTTTTACTTGTCTTCAATGATGATTCCTTGATTCATCTTAATCCTTTGATAATACATTTTAACCTCCTTGTCAAAGCGCACTTTCAAGGTTGCTTGAGCAAGAGCTAGCGCCTCAACATCTAGGCATACTTTTGGTGTTTTGGAAGCATGAAATAGCAACTCAAATAGTAAGGCACTCATTCTAGGTTATTTGTTCAATAATTGGCGTCTTGTATTCTTTGGACATTCTTTCAACTTGTGGAGACAACCTCAACTTGCAAGATCAATTCATTATCAAGGTGCATATCCAAAGTCATAGAGATATGAAGTGGTGCCTCACTAATCTAGGTGCACATTTGATGGTGTAGAGAGGTAGATGTGTGCCCAAGTCATCATTTGATGCCTTCAATAACTATAAACTCTTTTGATGATGCATTTTATCCTTCCAATTCAATATCTAGCCTTAGGTGCACATTTTAGGTTGATCAATCATAATCTAGCGCCCTAAGTACCAAGGCACACTTTTAGGTTAGTTTGATCAAGGATTAGCACCTTCACTTCTAGGTGCAAGTTTTGAGTCTATATACATCAAAATAACAAGTTTCTTTATCACTTCATATTGTCACATGTTGTAAGCCATGTATGTGAAGATGTAAACATAGTATTGGTGACATGAGCAACACTACTACATATTCTTAAGTGTTGTAAATATGCACCTTCTTATTTAATCATGTGTTGTAAATGAAGGAATGCAATGATTGCAATATGTGTACAAAAAAGAATTTTTGATAAGGATTGAAAGGAAATGTTAAGAAAATACAATTGGCAGGTGTAAATCCAAAGTGTGGAAGCATAGACAAGGCATGTGAACAGTTTGGCATGACACCTCAAAGAGATGCTATCTCATGGAATGCAATGATTGCAAGATATGCACAAAATGGATTTTTTGAAATGGCTTTAGAAACTTTGAAGCAAATACAATTGGAATGTTTAAAACCAAATTCCATAACCTTTGCAAGCATTCTCCCCACTTGTGCCAAATTAGGATATTATATATACATATATGCATAATGTCATTAAACTAATTTGTATAGTGTATATATCAAGCCATATAGGCATGTACAAATAAAACCATATGGGTATATACAATGATATACATCGATAACATACAAAAGTATGTTTACAAAGCCTAATAGGCATATGTAACAAAATGCCCCAAAATCATATCTCCTATGGATTGCTATCAAATAATCTATGGCTCTTGCTAGGCCATGAAGATGGTGAACCAGTCAATGACTCATCCTCTATCGCTCATCGAGTAGACCTCCTTGATAGAGATTTTTTAATTTCCACCTATTAATACAATCAAACAACGTGCACATTAATATAGAATTTAATATTCAAAATATATAACATGACATAAGTAATTAATCACTTACCACTAATTGGTGATCCCTCTTGATCATTTGTTGTCTCTCTTCTTCTGTAGAGCTGGATGGGTAGGGGAGGTGACATCCTGTGAGAAGCATGAACAAGCAAATTTAGGTAAATCCCAATTCTTTGCCAATGGACACTCTGCAATGTCCATATCGCTACTACAAAATAGATATCCATTTTATTATGTACATTTGGATTCTAGACTAGGGATTCATTTTATTATTCTATAAACTTGTGAATTACCATCTAATTTGAATGTTTACACACTAATCCACCTAGGTAACAACTTAATAAAGCTCTGGATATAAGCCATTATTTGATTTGAATAATCTTACTTTGGACACATTTGTGAAGACTCCTAAAGAGCCTGGATATACAATTGTAAAGATGCTATAGCCTCCATATAAGCATAAAGATGATATATAATTTTAGTTTGTTGAAGGCTATGTAAATCAGTCATTGATGCGGACTCTGCTACACCTAAAGTTGAGTCCCTTGTTTGGAACTTTGAAGCATGCAAAGAGGTAAGTGACTTGTAATGCTTAAGTAAACATGAGTCTCAACATGATGTAGTTCAACTTCATGACATGTCTAAATATGACACATTTTAGTTTGTATTGCATTAGGACTTCCTTATTCATGCATATCAAATTTATAATTAGATATATTTTTCTGAATTGTATGAGTTTGAGGCTTTCAATTTTTGTATTGACTCACTTGAAGATGCTAGTAGCCATGTGAAAATGATTAACATGGGATCCAAGAGTTGTCCTTTTCCCATGCATTTGGAGTGGATTGTTGGCCCTTATGATTGTTTAAATCATGTTGGCCTAGCATTTGAATAGTTGCTTCATGAAATGGATGGGAATAGATAATGTATAGACTTTATCACACTTTAGGGTTTTCCCATTATGCTAAAATGTTATGACTACCCACTTATTCTATTTTAGGCTATCATCAAATGAGGAGCTTCTAAAGGCAAAAATGTTGTCCCAAAAGAAGGCTCAATGTTATTCGTAAAGACATTAGATTGTTAAAATACAAATTCAAGGGTAGATATTCATTGGGCTAATTTAGTATAGAGAAGCAAAATTGCAATATATGACTATCCTAGGAATTAGAATGGTTGATCATAGGATATTCATGGCATTTTGATATTAATGGATGGATTGATGGATGTTTAGGGAGTTTAAGTTTAAATGTAATGTATGAGAATTCTTATTTATGAAGGATCTAAAAGGTCTTATGTCTTATTTGTAGGCCATTCAAGAAAGAAATGAAAAGATACCAAGGACTATCATAACACCTATTACAATTAGGTGCATCAAAGGATTGTCATCCAGGACCTTACCACTATGGGAAGTTATCAAAACCATGTCATGTTTAAACTTAAAGGCTTTATCACCTCTTTGTCCCTATAGGCCTATTAGAACAATAGGTCTCATTTTATTCATATACCGGGGTTGAGAATAAACACTAAGCATTTGTAGTTATGGCAAGTGTAAATGGAAATAGATTACAACTTTAGACAATCTATCGTCCCCTAGATTGCACTGACTGAGTGGAAATTAAAAATTCCCTACCAATGTCCTTTATATACTGAAGGTATGGGTTAGAAAGGTAAACTTTGTATGTCGTAGACAAGGCCTCAAATATAAAATATATTATGACAATAATGATAAGGACTATTAGGCATGAATGCTATCAGTATTATAGATTATCAAACCAACCATAGACTACCATAATAGTACACTGCTGACTATCATACCTTTAGGCATGGTGCCATGAACCTTATGAGTAGAATGCATTGGTATTTGTGAGAAATGTATTGCTTATGATAAGAATAAGTATTTATATTGTTTGAATATCATCAAAAGGTGGACTACAAATATGACTTTGTCAAAGGAAAACTTTAGTGGCAAAAATCTAACTATGAACTATTGTGCTATCCAACCACAATCATGACCAACATCAAGGGATAGTCAAGGCATGGGTGTCTTCAGAAACACAATTAAAATTGTCCATGGATATTTGAAGTAATTCACAATATTCATGATCAAGAATCAACTCTAACTGTCTCAACAGTGGTAAATTTGGCTTCAAGACAATAAAAAATGAGCTTAGGGATTCATTATCACCAAGTAATAAAGAAGAGTAACTGTAAGTGTCGACATTCAATTTCATTATACAAGAGGATGAAGAAGGGGCCATAGTTTTTTCATACCATAATACAACATACAAAAGGAAAATCATGAACTCAAAACATGTGCAAAGGGTATCTATGTTAAAGAGGAGAGTTGTGAATGGGCGATGACAATCACTGTCAAAATAAGATATAGTCTCACTAAGGATAGTTAGGTGATTTGTGGATTGTCATGACTACAAGGCACGAGAATCTTGTGTATGAAGAGGAAAGAAATATAAATAAAAGAAGATTGAAGGATTGTTGCACCTGGGTACAATGATCCTAAAGGATTGTCATGCTTAAAGGATAGTCAACAATACAAAGATTCATATTTCAAGGCTATCCTTAATCTCATTCACATGGTCCTAATGTTGGTTTGATTTGCATGGAGTGAGATGGCACTATCAGGATTAATTGAAAAGGTGAAAGGATTTGGTACCAAATTTGGTCACAAGTGTAAAAACTGCAATAAGCTTGAGAATATTGTTCACTAAACCTAGAACTATCACCAAGCAACATCTGTTTCATAAGATGTGATCAACAAACATGTAAGAAAAATGGATATCAACCTTCTTGGTTATGCGTACTTGATAAGAGCCCATACTTTTCACAAGGAGCTACCAATTTTTAACTAAATATTCCATTAGAAACAGATAAAAAAATGTTCCCCCAAATGAGGAAACTAGATTGTTAATTAAAATTCTATGTGTAATGTGATATGAAACAATAGATACACCTATAAATGACCAACTAACTTTAACTTCTTGTATTATTGCCTTGATGTTTCAAATATGTTGCTTCTCTTCATTCAAAAGCAATGGTACAAAATATTTCATAGATCAAGGAAATGGATATCCGTTTGCAGAACCTATATCCGTTCTAGAAATGGATATCCGTTCTAGAAATGGATATCCATTTTGATTTGCTTTTACCGAAGCAAAATGGTCTATAGCACACTGTCACTAGAAAAATTGAAATTGTGGACCACCAAAAACACTTGATACTACAAAGTGTTATAGAGAAAAAGGTTGGCACATACATTTTTACCTCCTAGTTTATCTCCTAGGTCCCCCTGTTTACACTTTACAAGTAAATTATTCATCCAGATGAAAAATCCCCAGAAACCCATTTAAAATGGGAACTAGGGGCCAATTTAATGCTTAAGTCCTAAACAAATAATCACCTTGGGACTTGGGCACTCATGCCCAAGTCCACCCTGATTGGCCAGGGTAAAATTTAATGTATGCCAGCCTAGGACTCTTAAATGGTTCCCTCTTTTTTAGCCCTTTAATTTAATTTGTGAATGTTTAATGGGACATCATATATAACCAAGTGTTTGAATTCATTTGTAACCTAGATGGATATTGTGAACTTATGATATTTGAATAAAGAACATTCAAGGCATTCATTGTGTTATTGTTACAAATTTGTGTGTTTGTTGCAGATTTGGAATCATCATCCATCTCCTTATGAGTTGAAGAAACTTCATCCTAAGGACTTCACCTTTGAGGTGACCACATCATTGTGTTTGAATCATTTCATTATCATTTGGATTATCTTTAGCCACTATCTTGCAAGGACATGCTCTCTTTAACAATAGTGTTGGGAAGTTTAAGTGTTATCCTAGGATTTCACTAAGGCAAGTCCCTAAACACCACAACCCCCAAACCCCTTTTCTTCTTGTGTGCATCTTATCGGTGTCAGAATAGAAGAAGTGAAGGTATAGGGAGGTTTATTAAGAGATAAAGATTCAAGCTCTAAAAATAGAGTTTGGAAATTCACCTGTAGCAGACTTGGGCACTATCCCCAGTGTCCAACATCTAAAATACACCCTGAATTCAACATCAGAGGATCATTTATGACATTTTTCAAGTTTTGAGCTTTTAGATATCCAGACTTTTTGGACTCAGGCACTAGCCCTAGAGTCTTCCAACATTTCAGCTTCTGAGGGACAGTTTGGACATCTAATTGATCACACTGGTAATTTTAGATCCTAATTTTCTATTGTTGTTTCTTTGTTATGAGCTGATTATCCAAATTCTAGGGTTTAGTGCATTGATAGGCCTAGGGTTTGATAAAAGGATTGGTTGAATTACATCTTTCCTTGACAATCAAGAGCACAAAATCTTAGTTGAGTCCTCTTGCATCTTGAAGTGACTTAGTTTGGCTTTTTTGTCGAATGTTGTAGTGAAAGGAGGATTTGATCTAGTGTACTTACATGCTTGTATCCATCTCACTTTTTACATATAATATTTTGGTGAATCTATAACATTGAGCATTTGCATCTTACTTAGTTTTGAAATCAAATTTGCATTACTTCATATCATACTTGTCATCCTACATTGAAACATCTTGCATACAGTTTGAAAAAATTGAAAAAAATAAGATTCTAGGCTTGCATAAATGCATAGTTTTGCATTATTTCATTCCATGTCATTGGCAACATTTGATTTTCTTATTTTCACATCATATATCAAAATAATTACATCAATTAATCATTTCATGATCTCACATCTTTCATTGGCATATCTCATTTATTAAGGTTTTGTTAGAAACATGCATTTTTCATATAACCTAGTCATTTGCAAAGCTAGGGTTTGTAGTCAAAATCTTATTTCAGATTTTACTACTATCATAAATATTTCAAATCAGATCTTCCACTGATTTCTTTGGATATTCATTCAAAAAAATTGTATAATTTTAGAAAAAGTGCAAAATTATCATACCTTTGCAATTACAGAACGTGTATTTCAACATAAGAGAATAAGCATCTTTTTCACATATTTTGCATTAAATCAAAAAATTATCAATATCACCTCTTGTGAGAACTTCTAACATTAAATTCACTTGGTTTGTAGTGACACTAGTGTGTTTTTGTTCTTTGTAAAAAGCTTCAAAAACATGATTTCCTCAAACTAGTGTTGTGGTGTACAAAGGCCTCTCATATTGATAAATGAATAGATTTTTTTATACATTGATGTTCCATGACATTTCATTATGGCACCTTCTAATTGTTCCTATTTAGTATCCTTGCATACATATATCAAAGATTTTGAAAGTTTTTACAAATTCGTTAATATGCATCCTTATGTTTAGACTCATATACAATCCATGTATGATAAGGATATCTTTAAATGTTCTTCATTTGAAATCCTTGATTATGTATCTGATTTAAATAACTTCATAATTCTTACAAATAAATATCCTTTGATACTAAAGGAATTTACTAATTTCATCTCCATGAATTGTCATGAGAAAGATGATGGCGATAATTCTCCTCTTACTTCTACTACAAGTCATAATGGTAACCTAGCCTTGCCTAGTTCACCTTATGCTTTGGATGCCTCTCCCAAAGTTGTTCCCACTTGTGAGGACATTTTAGAGAAAGAGCATGAAATCATTGATATATTCCTTAACATCACCTCACCTTCTCTTCATTCCAATGCTCTCCTTTCAAAAGATGAAGCATTGCTACATGACGAAAGGTCTTTCACATAAAATCCTTTAGGGATGGATGCTAAGCTTAATCAAAGTAAACATAATGTTAACTCAATCATCACTAATAGACTTATTCCACCTGTTAAGGGGATTGTGGATAAGTGTACTAATGTTCCTAAACACATTGTGCATGGGTCAGCCAATGTGCCTCTTCATTTCAAATTGGTGATTACAGCTCAAGGTGCTCCAACACCACCTAGACCCCTAGGCTACATTCTCAATTGTGGAAAACATATTACTCAAGAAAATTAAATGTATCAAAATGTGTTGCAACAACCCTATCACAATGTATTTTCTCACACATACAATATGCAAAATAATAAAAAAAGTAAACGATAATCAAACATTTTGATCACTTTACCAACTTCTCAACATATGCTTCCTCAACCACCTCATCTCACTCATAAAGGTGGTCAAAATTACGATCCTGTTGTTGATTATCTTAGAAAATGATATTGATGTGTTTGTGGGAACAGCCGGTGATTGTGGTACATGTCACTTTGGGGCATGGGTTTTGTGAGAGATCTTGTTCCCTTGCATTTTTTTACTCTACCTTAATGTGCTTGATACCAGAAAGAGAGTATCAACCACCTTAAGGTGGGACATCTATAATAGTATATGTCCAATTACTTTGTACATTGACAAAGCATGTTTGAAAGCCCTCATCACAAGGCGGGATGGTGTATCTCTTGATCTAGTGCACATCCTTCTAAAAGAAAAAATCCCTCATCGCGAGGTAGGATGGCCTATCTCTTGAGCTAGTGCACATCCTTTTATACAAAGCCCTCATCATGAGGCTAGATGGCATATCTCTTAAGCTAGTTCGCATCTGTTTATACAAAGCCCTCATCACAAGGTGGGATGGTGTATCTCTTGAGCTAGTGTATATCCTTTTATACAAAGTCCTCATCGTGAGGCAGGGTTGGATCTTGAGTCATTCACCCTTAAGCGTGTCTTTGGTGGTTGTGGTAGCATAGCTCAATCATTACGTGTGTTTGACACATTTTAGAGAGTGGAGTGCAGTGATGAGCTCCTTCTTATCACCCATGTTTGTCGTGTATAAGATGTGTGGTATCTCAATAACATGCTATATCATGTATTCCATGTGTCTTCCATGTGTTTTACATGTATTCCTTGCATGTCATGTGTGTTTGTGGTGTGGTCTAAAGTTGTGTGGTGATGAGTCTCTTTGAGCATTGTATGTGTTTTACATGTCTTCACATGTGTGTTTTGTTTACTTCAGTTAGCATTATGTATAGATATGTAATTAATTAGTCATTTCTTCTCTTCTTCATGTCTTGCATGACTGTGTTGATGTCTTCTCCATGTATTGCATGCTTTCACTATCTTCTCTGTGTATTGTGTGTTTCCTTACTATATTCACTATGTCTTATGTGACTGTTAACTATTTTCTTATGTTTTCCCAAGTTTGGGGGCTAGAAATAGTCCTTCAAGCTTGGGGTGTGTATGCATTCTAGTGTTTGATGTGTTCTGGATATGCTTCGATCATACTTTAATGCATGTGTTGTATCATCGGATCACTTAGACATTAAAGTGGGGGCAAAAATGTTATGCAGTAAAATGTGGAAACATGCCTTTTTGCCTCCTAGTTTAGCTCCTAGGCCCCTATGTTTACACTTCACAAGCAAATTATTCACCTTGATGAGAAATCCTCTAAAACCCATGTCAAATGGGAACTAGGGGACCATTTAATGTTTAAGTTCTAACCAAAAGAGCACCTTCAAACTTGGGTACTCGTTCCCAAGTACACCCTAATTGGTTGGGGTAAAATTTCATGTACGTCAGCCTAGGACTCTTAAATGGGTCCCTCTTTGTCGACCCTTTCATTTAATTTGTGAATGTTCAACGAGATAGCATTTATAAGCAAGTTTTTGAATTCATTTGTAACCTAGATGGATATTGTAAAATTATGATATTGGAACAAAGAGCATTCAAGGCATTCATTATGTTATTGTTATAGATTAGTAATCATCATCCATCTCCTTATGAGTTGAAGAAGCTTCATCCTAAGTACTTCAACTCTGAGGTGACACCATTATTCTATTTGAATCATTTAATTATCATTTGGATTATCTTTAGCCTTTGTCCTGCAAGGACATACTCTCTCTCTAACAACAATGTTGGGAAGCTTGAGTACTATCCCAAGATTTGACTGAGGCAAGTCCCTAAGCACCAGAACACCCAAAACCCTTTTCTTCTTGTGTGTAGGTTACATGTGTGGGAATAGAAGAAGTGAAGGTATATGGAGGTTTCTTAAGGGATAAAGATTCAATATATGAAAATAAAGTTCATTAATTCCCTTGTAGTAGACTTGGGTGCTATCCCCAGTGTCCAATAGCTAAAACAAACCCTGAATTCATCATCAAAGCATCATTTATTAAATTTTTCTAGTTTTGATCTTTCAAATATGGAGACTTTTTGGACTTGGGTGCTAGCCATGGAGTCTTTTGACATTTAGCTTTTGAGGGATAGGTTTGGACATCTCATTGATCACCCTGGTACTTTCAAATCCTAATTTGTTGTTGTTGGTGATTCTCTGTTATGAGATGATTATCCAAATTCTAGGGTTTAGTTCATTGATAGGACTAGGGTTTGATAAAAGGCTTGGTTGAATCACATCTTTCCTTGACAAAAAAGAGCACAAAATTAGTAGCTGAATCCTCTTGCATCTTGAAGTGACTTAGCTCAGTTTTGTCCTTGAATGTTGTAGTGAAAGGAGGGTTTGATCTAGTGTACTTACATGCTTGCATCCATCTCTCTTTTTACATATAACACAAAGTATAATGCATTTAAAATCTCTGAATGTGTCCTCAAAATTGCATGACCAAATATTAACTTCTGAAGGAATGTGGAGCATTCCAAATAGACTTCATCATTACTTTACTCTGCCATAGCACAGACCGGAACTCTGTCACTTGTAACTTCCACTATGGAGAAGAAAATGATCTGAAGATTTGGATTTAGCACCTTTGTAGCATACTTAACTTAACTTCTGAACTACATGACCATATTTTCAAATGTGGAGGAACATGGAGCATTTTACTAATCAGTCTTCCAGGAAGCTTCCTACAACAGTAACCTTTACCAACATCCAAAGACTAGATTCTTCTTGTATCAACACATACATCCTTGAGAATGATAGGAAGGATCATACAACATGCTATAGGTCATCATTAACATCTTCTCAACCTCACCATAGCTTCTAATACCTATCTTAATATATCACCATTCATCTTAATGCTTCTAATTCCCATCTTAATATATCATCATGAAATCATCTCTGCTAACCACAAACTTGCTCAATTCAACTTTTCTTGACACTAATCAAGATGACATCCAACCATAAACACCAACAACCAGCCATGAACATCAGCAACCATTCATGGCACACCATCAACATAGTATATCATCATCATAAGAATTCAATCATAGTGTTGACATAAAAGACAACCACACAACCACATTAGTGACAACCTTATCTAACATATGTGTAGTGCTCACTAGTGTTGACGTCAATGACAACCTTAGATAACATATGTGCAATAATAAAACAACATGTTCTTACTCCTTGTACCTTTGTGCTAACAAGGATGACAAGGGAGAACAAAACATCACAATATGGCAATAACAATGCATACAAACATAACATAAATGAGAAGGGTCCACTCTTGCGAGTCCACCTATAACAAATTATCCTCCCCTAACTTGATTATAAAAATAGATGTTGGAAAAGGTGCTCTAAGGACAACATCAAGCATGGTGAAGAGTGCTAGAGCCAAACCTTGTTCAAAGTTGTTGAATTTTGTCACCAAAGACTTGACATTCCTTAGTGGAATGACCAAGTGCTCAAATATATGCACAATAATGAGGTAATGAAAGATTATTTTGTTGTATCTTTTTGTGTTTTGGAGCAGGAAGAGTGATTAAGCAGTGTTTGAGTAGACTCAACAACATACACACTTTTTGATATAGAAAAGAAGATATAGGGGGAGTAGGAAGCAATTCTTTTTGTTGTGAACATGGTGGAGAGAATGTAGGAGAAGGTCAGAAACCTAAACCTACTTTAGACAAGTACGGTGTTGGTTCCATAGTTTCTCAATTCCTTGTTCTTTACATCTTAACCCATTTCTATTGTATCCTTGTTTAAAAATAATTTTGAATCCACACCCATAACACTTCTCCAAGTCTAAAGGAAGAGGAAAGGTCATATGAGTGTCTTTGTTGAAATTGTTCCATTTATTTTACCTAAGGTTGTCACTGATTTGGTTGTCATTGATGTCAACACTCAGTTTGGGTTGTCATTAATGCTTATGTTGATGGTGTGGTAAATGTGATGTTGCTGATGTTCATGGTTGGATGTCATGTCCTGTTTTAATGTCAATTACAGTAGTATTGAGTATGTTTGTTGTTAAGGATGATATCATGATGATATATTAAGATAAGAATTAGAAGCATTAAAATGAGGATTAGAAGTAATTCTTATGTTGGGGAGATGTTTTTGATGGTCTGTAGTATGGTGTATGCTCTCTCGTATTGTTCCTAAGGAATTATTTGTTGCTACAAGGAGGCTCTAGTCTCCAGATGTTGGTGAAGGTTTTTGCTATAGGAAGTTGCCTTGAAGATAGATTGGGAGAATGCTCTGCATTCCTCTGCCTTTGAAGATATGGTATTGCAGTTTGGGATTCAATGTCTATTTTTATGGATGTTGTACTCTTATCTTTTCAAGTCACCATTGTTGTTGTGGTGATCTCTGGTAATTATAGTAGCTTGGTAGTTTGGTTATTTGTTAGGATTGGTCTAGAAAATGCTCTGCATTTCTCTACATTTCTCTACATTTTTGTTTCTATTCCTACAGCTTGGTGGACATGCTCTTAGTGCTTGTATTGAGTCTCAGTTCATCTTTCATGTGATGAAGGTTACCCCAAGTTGGTTTGTAAATGTTATATCTCATGACTGGGTCTTTTGGGCTTCCTGGATGAAGTGTTCTATCTCTATTTTGTTTGCGCTAGCTATTTTTTGTATGCCATTAAGACACATGTATATGGAAGTAAGCTTGGACATTCATGGAACATCTCTTTGTGGTTCATACATCAATGGTAAATCTCTTTGAGGCTGCATATTGTTTTGAGTTGGTTTTCTCAAAACTTGTGGATATTTGGCTGGCAGGGCTTGTTCTCTTGCTTGTGCTATGTGTTTGGGGGTTTACACCAACAATTGATGTTGTGCTAAGATGTGTTTTGGTCCTGGCCTATCCTTTTGACAGCCGCATTGAGTAAATTCAGTTGGAAGATGTGTTTCTTGAACAACTGGTAAAGTGCTAAATGTTTCTATTGAATGCACAAGACAACTGAGAGGGGAGTGAATCAGTTGTAACATAAAACTCCACAACCCTCACACACATTTAGATCCACATTAATTTAGTTAATCCATTAAAATTTTAAGATGATTAAGCATGAAAGAAAATAACAGAAACTAAATCAAATCAACATCAAACATAGGAGAACACTAGATTTGTCGAAACTAGGGCAGACAATTGAGAATGGGGCACGAATCAGTTGTCACAAAACTTTTATCTTTTGCTGCAATTAATCTTCTTTACCACTTATTAACATATTAATGATATAACCATGAAATCATGAATGAAAAACACATGAGTAGAGACATAATCAACACACATAACACCAGGATTTTTACATGGAAACCTGGTTAAGGGAAAAACCATGATGGGGGTTAACCCACAAGATTTATTCTCTATTAAAAGAATAAAAGAATGGGAAGGCACTTGCCTTCTGGAGCACTGTCTAGAGCTCACTTCTCAAAGGAGGCTCACCACCTACAAGAACATTCACAATGTTAACACTAAAAGGTTGAATTGAGAAATATCTTCTTCATGCAAGATTCAGTTCCATTGAAGCACACAACACCTCTGCTCTACCCCCTAATCACTTCCTTGCTACATTTGCATCTTCGCTAACAAAAACACATTTCCATGTGTAGACACCCAAATTTGTCCCAAATTTGTGTATGTCTTGCAGCACCTTGTTAAACTATTATCCTAGACATCATAAGCCATTTTTGCAGAATTGAGCAACCAACACAACAAAGCGATCAATCAATCGAGCTCATCTTGCATCTTCGAGGTATTGAATTATTTGGGTTTAGGTTATATATTTCAATTGTTTGATCATTTCCATTTATAAATCAAAATTTTTTGATATACGTTCTGGCATGCCTGGTGGGACCCACGTCCTTGATTAACCCTCTTGTTTGAGTCGTTTTTGTGAAGTTCAGATCAGGTTTTTATTGCAAAAAAATTTACATTTTTCAAACCCTAGTTTTCCAAATTTTAAGGGTAAGCTGTCATAGATTGTGTCCTGGGCAAAAATGGACTGCACCATTGCGATCAGAAGGTCATTTCCATGAATTTTGACTATAAATTTGCCTATCTTTCATGACTGAAATTTTTGAAAAAATTTGAAATTTTTTTAGTTTCGCAAGCTTTACCGTACGATCTATATGGTCTGCATGGGGCTTCTGCGGTTATTGATTTGTTTCAGGTTTCATTTGATTTCCTCGCTAATCTAATTTCATTGCAGGTTTATGGTTTTTGTTAACAATATCTATTGCAAATAGTCAGATTTTATATGATTACATGTCATCTTTTGTGGCAGAGAAAACCCCAAATCATCGATCTTTGTTCGTCGCCTTCGAACAACCTTTTTTCATCGCCGATCCCATGTTTGTCTTGAAACTCTATTATATCATCACTTTTCTATCTGCCAAAACTTGTCGCAATCTATTTTATGGTCGTAGTCCGTGGATTTGTTAATCCGCTACCAGTATTTGGTGTTGTTTAAATCTGCGATCGTCCGTATAGATCTCTTTCGTAGTTGGTGTAAATTCCCAGTCACCACCATCGAACATCCAGTTGACATCATGACAGCCAAGATCTGGTTGTCATTGTAGCAAACAACAAAAATAAACCTTAAGCTTTTTGCTCTCATCCGCAATTAATCCTCAGTATTGACTGTGTTCTCTTTAACATTGACCATTCTTTGTTTCAATACCAACAGTTTTTTTATTGACTATGATCGTCATTAACTTAAAAACCTTAGTTGGCTTCCATCTACTGCGTGGTCATCATTTAGATCTAAGTCTTCAACATCGACATCCTTGTAAGTCGTTTATTATTTCACCCACGTCGGCCTCTCTCCGTGCATATCTTCTTCGGCCACCCTTGCTTATATACCAGTCCTTCCTCATCATTTGGGCCCTAAAAGTTGTCTTATTAAAATCTAAGTCACCTTTGCTTGGTGCTATTAGACTTACTGTGAGCAGGTGACCACAACACAGTCAGCGGTGATTTCACCCAACGACAGAATCCACAATGGTATCAGATCAAAGATTGACTATAGCAGATATAAACCACACAATAAAGATCATCCATGACATAGTTCTTGAACATTAGATCTTCATCAGTCAGCAACCAGTTTTCATCATCTTTTGGCAGCATCCTCCTACGGTTTTCTTCATCAACATATACCACTTCTGATCGGTGGTAATCTATAGATCTCGCAAACATTTGGCAGTGAAGGCATCTGATCTAGCAGATCTATTAGGATCTTTAATAGTCAAACATGCATCATTGGGAAATTTTTCTATATTAGTTAGCTATTTCTTACACGGGCTTTCCATAGCCCACGGTAATCACTATTCAGGTGGTTCAATTTTCAATTGTCTTCATAGAAGATCTTTTGGCATCTAATTCGTGGCAATCTGCAATCATCATCTTGGGCAGCCATTTCACATAAATTAGCAACCATAGGCAGAAGTTCTTTATACGGTGGATCTTTAGACCGTTAGATGGTTTAGCATGAACTATATCATACGTGGCTTAAGAAAATCATTAGCATTCATAGCAGATTTAAGTCAATCTTCTCGGTGATTTTCTAAAGATCCCGTGGTAGTCACGAAACCACCTGCGACTGCTTAAAACCATAGATAGCATCAACATTAATCTTGGCAGGCATCTCTTAGATTTTAAAGTACCATCACATTTTGTGGCATCATTATTCATGTCTCGACAATCTTCTAAACTTGTTGGTTCAAATAATCAGCATTTTGCTTGATCCTTATTGATCTCCCAAAGAAACTCTTGATTGCCACCACAATGTTTTAAACTCACATCTTCCATCTTCAAATTTGGTGGTCTTTCTATATCTTTGTCATCCATAAAGAAATCTAAGCAGCGGTCACCTGAACAGCAGCGGCAGTTTGGTCTATGGTCATCGGTGGTCTAAATCAGTGGTCTAATGTTAACACCCCAAATAGAGGTCTCGATTGGTGGAATCCTCAAACATTGGTGGTTACAAGTCTCAGTGGTCATCGTTTTGTTTTCCTTGTAGGCTAGCATCACAAACTTCATGATGGTTGTATCATCATACAAACCCCAGTCAACAATTCCGTAGGTGGTGAGCATATAGTCTCCAACGACCAATCTAGTTGGCGGGATTCTTAATAACCTTGGAAATTGGCAGTCACAATACCACTAGATGAAAAATAGTTGCATATAACTAGAAATCAACCTAATTGCTAGCGGTCAACCAAAGAGTCAACTTATGCTGTAGTGCTTCCTACATGCCGAAGGAGGCTATTTTTTTCAAATTTTCATAACTTTCACATATGGAGGCCAAATTGCACAAATGAGGACTCATTGGAAAGCTAGGAGGATGATCTACATAGTGGAGTATGTTTTATTAGGTGATTGTACCATTTTTTAGGATTTTTTTATCAGTCAAAGTTTAGTTTCATTGCAAACTTCATTTGAGCATAACTTGAGCAATTTTGATCATTTTTCAGCGAAACTTGTTTTCAAATTGCTTAGAATCTCCTGAATTTTCTGTTTATGAAATTCATTCTTTTGTATCAGATCATTTTCATCTAAATTTTTGGATTTCATCTTTTTCATGTAATCATCTTCTTTGCAAGTTTACTTGTTTCTTTTTGGAATTGGTGACTTGTAAGGGCATCTAAGGAGTTGGAGCAGCATTGGCATCAACATCTATAGCAAATTAGAAAGTGATTATATTAGGTGCACTCATTCTAATCCTTCATCTCTTAATCTTGTTTGAATCACACATTTCAATTGGGGCATAAAACAAACAACTTGTTTGCAATCACATCATCGAGAAATTGGGCTAAAACAAACCAGTGTCTTCCATCACATTTTGGACTTGGGATCTAAAAAGAACAAATGCTTGAACTGTCTTCCACATATTTCATTCTCTAAGGGGAAATTAACAACTGCGAGTGTGAATCAAGTGACACCACACTTGGTTTACTTTTGTAAACCCTATCTAGGAGGCCTACTTGGAAACACACCACTCCAAGGGATGACTTCAATCAAGGTTGAATTGAAAGACACCCTCATTGGGAGTTTTAAATCTTGTCACTCTTGGCTAAGCCCCAAAGAACTTTATACCTTTGGGAAGTGAAGGTGAAGGGTGGGTTACCCCTTTCTCCTGGCTATGTGGTAGGATTTCACTTTCAATTCCCTAGTCAACCTTGTACAATCTAGCCTAAGACCTAATTGGCCATACCCACTTGACTAGACATTAGGCTTATTGATGTGTCTTCCATGTGTGCTTGCATAATCATCACATTTCATTTTCAAAGTCAACAATTGCTTATGTGTCTTGCGTGAGTGATTCATGTGTGTATATGCATAATCATTTGTTTGAACATTGCCAAATCAAGCTATAAACACCAAACACATAAACAATTCATCCTACATTTGATCCACATCACCCAATTTTGTCATTCCACATTATATCCTAATCATACCCAAATTAATTTTATTTTGAACATATCCTAGTCACATCCATACTCATTCCAAATCATCTCTACATCATCATCAGCCTAGTCCTAGTCAACACTTGTCAAGATGGTCATAATCATTCAAGGGGGCTATCCCTCTAATCATGAGACAAATCCCAAGCCTAAGGTGACAATTCAAGGGGGCTATCCCTCTAATCATGAGACAAATCCCAAGCCTAAGGTGACAATTCAAGGGGGTTATCCTTATAATCATGAGGCAAGACCTAAGCCTATAATCACAATTCAAGGAGGCTACCCCTCTAATCCAAACAATGAAATAAAACCAAAGCCCAAGATCACAATTAAAGGTGGCTATCCTCCTAATCCAAATCATGATGATAAACCAAGACCTAGGTTCACAATTAAAGGTGGCTATCTTCCTAATTCAAATCACGAGAAGAAACCAATCACAATTAAAGGTGGCTATCTTCCTAATCCAAATGATGAGAAGAAACCAATCACAATTAAAGGTGGCTATCTTCCTAATCCAAATCATGAGAAGAAACCAATCACAATTAAAGGTGGCTATCTTCCTAATTCAAATCATGAGAATGAACCAAAGCCCAAGATCACAATTAAAGGAGCCTCTACTCCTAAGACCAAGTTTATACTTCGAGGAGGCCATCTCTTTACTTATGAGGATGAGACAAGTCCAAAACCTAATCCATCCACACATCAAATCAATTCTGTATCACTTTATCCCACTTCATATCAACCAAATTCATCCATATGTCATATCAACTCTTTATCAACCTATCACGACCCTTATCCATGTCAATCTCCATCTCAACAACCATTACCCTATGTAACCCCTCCATCATCATCACATCAACACATTCAACTACAAAAACATCAACCAAGTCAACAATTCCAACCATCACAACAACCCATTCAACAATTCCATCAACAACAAATCATATCACAACAACAAGTCCAAACACCATCCCAACCTCAACAAATTCCACATCAACCTTACATGTCATCATTTTCCACTACCTATCAACTTAATCCACCTATCCACCAAATCAATGCCACATCAACCTATGAATATCCACCTCAAGCTTATCTAATCCCTCATGCCACCATTCCAATGCACTACCAAGACCATCCACAAAGCAATCAAGTGATATCACAAGAACAACATGCAAGTCCCAATGACTCTTTGTACATAAATCAAGTAAGTCCAAGTACACCTTTTCAACAAGACCACCAAGCACCATTGATAGATCTAAATCCACCTTTCCAACAAGAATCATATCCAAATCCCAATGGCCCCTTGTACATAAATCAAATGAGTCCAAGTTATCCTATGCAAGACTTAATTACCTTTAACAAGGGAGATACTGATCTAGAGTGGTCTTCATCATCTAATCACCCACCAACACATGAGCCAACTAATCCTATCCCAACACCACCATGTGATCCCATTCCTAGTCCATTAATCCCTCTTCCTTCGAAACCACCAAGCCCTCCATTACCTTCATCACCATGTCATTCTAATCCTTCACCAAAGGATGCGGCTGAGATAGTTTTACAAAGAATGCTTGAAGCAAAACTCATTGAACTTCTTGAAGTCAAACCATGTGAAGAAATTCCATATGATGAACATGATTATTGTGCATACCATAGGACCAAAGGCCATAATACAAATCAATGCCCAATATTTGTCTCAATTGTTTACAAGGTGTACCCACCTATAATGGGAAATCATGCCACATCATCCCAATCCCATGTGTCACCCCCATCTAGTCCAAATCCTAATCCACCCAATCCCATTATCCCTCCATCTAATCCTAATCCTAATCCAATGCCATCTACCCTTTCCATCCATCCATTATATTTCCCATCCACTCATACCCTTGCAAAAGATGTGATCTATTGGCTACTAGCAAGGAATAAACTACCTCCATGTCAAACACCCATTCATGAGCCTACCAAAGAACTTCCAAAGGTCATGTCCAATCCTATAATCCTATCATGTGGTCCACCTATCCTTGAGCCTATCCAAGAGTCCTTAATTAACATTCTTAGCCCTTCAAGCTCATCATGTGACCTACAACCCATCAAGCCTATTCAAGAGTCATCATGTTCTCATGTTGTTGACCACGAGCCTATCCAAGAGTCATCTACTTCCATTCAAGCAACCCAAGAGGTATGTCAAAGGTTTAATCCTAAGCATGTGGAAACATTAAGCCCTACTCCAACTCAAGATCAAAACACTTTCATGCAACCCATCCATAACATATACCTTCTTTATGATCAAGATGATACCTATGAAGAAGCTATCGATGAGCACCTTGATCCTATCCATAATCTTATATCCATCCATGAGCAAGATGTCCATATTGCTCCTAGTCATTCGCCATCTAGCCCTCTCCACAATGAGCAAACATCCACTTGTCATGATGAGACACTTGTCCCCCAAGTAAGCATAAAAGATCAAACAAATAACTTGGATCTTAGTGAACACAATGCTAATCAAGATCCTAATGATCCTCCTTCCACATCCACCATCGATCCCATTTCAAATCCATCATGTCCTATTGGTCTATGCACCCTTATACATGAGTGTTCTTCTTTAGGACAACAACGACCTTTATCCACTTCAGTTTCTCCATCCAATAAAGAGCTCAAGTCTAGTTCTCAAAACACATCTAGTCCCATAGGCAATCGCATCCTCCAAAACATGAACTACCAAGGCAAAGGTCTAGGCCTTTATGAAAAAGGTATTTTGGAGCCAAACCATGTCAAGATCCCTCCATGCTCATATGGCCTTGGATACACACCCCGAGGTAAACAAGGCCAAGATGTTGGTAATCTCTTTGTACATCTTAAACCTACCACTTTTCATCATACCCCTCATCATCTACCCAAGACATATGTAGCCATTCCACCTCCATCATCCTATAAATGTCAAAAGCATGTGACCGTACACCTTTTGCCATCTAATTTACCTCCACTTCTTCTAACTCCTAATATCCCTCCATCCACCTTGCCAGCATTGCTTCCAACACCTAACATACATATCATTCATAAGTATCCTTACATCCCTAATCATGACCAACAAATGTACACATTGCCTAAGCATAAAGCTTCCAATCATTCCATCCACTCCACTCACACTATGGGATTCAAAAGCAAAAATTTTGATGCCTCTACCTATAAAGCTAACAATCCTACCAAAAATCCTAAAGGTCTTCATACCTTAGGTCATAAAGAATCAAAATCAAAGAAAAATTCATCTAAACAGCTATCTAAACCCTTACCTCCAAATGCAAAGCCCAAAAGCAAAATGGTTTGGGTTCCTAAGCAAACAGCTAGCAAGTCAAATGAGGCATCCTTATCCACCTCTCAAGAATCCCAACCACCTATTTCCATCCAAAACTTCCATTCCCTTCAAAAATCCCACAAGCAAAGAAAAAGCACTAAACATACTAAATCTATGTGGGTCCCTAAATCACTTCATCAACCATCTCCTAAGCAAACAACCCCATTGCTTCCTACACCACCATCTTATCAAAAGTTTCAATATTTATCACAGTGTGTGCAGCCATTGGTCATGATTCCCTTCCATTCCAAAACATTCACACATGCCTACATCTCCCCATCTTCCATCTATTATCCTACATATCTCCCCCATGCTATCCCTATGGTCCATGCTTTGGTATGAACTTTTCATCCATCTTCATTCCATAAACCTATATAAATCCACTATCCCCATCCATTCATCCTTGCATGACCCTTTCATAAATCCACACCATAAGCCACTAGCCTACCCTACCATAATTCCACATCCTAATCCATTATCTACCTAATCCATCTCTCATCCATGCAATCCCTTTACCAACATCTATGAGCATAACAACATGGTCCATGTGATAACATCCATCTCCAATGGGACTACCAACATTCATAGCACTAAACACTTGAGTCCCTCCTATCCATTACCATGGTGAAAACCTGGCAAACACACCATGTGTAATTGTCAACCCATATAAAAGTAAAAAAGAAAAAAAAGTCAAAATAGTAAAGAGAAATCCCTTCGTCCAATGGTGAAAACCTAGTAAACAGGCGCCTTGGATAAGTACCATGATGAAAACCTGGCAAGCATACGTCATGTGTAGGTTGATCTTCTATGTCACTTACACTTGGGGGCACATTGTCTCATCCAACCTATCCATTTCCAAACTATCCATCCCATTATATAATTTTCCATCCTATCCTATCCTACCATTACCATACCATCCTATCATCCTTAGCCATTACATAAACATGCCTATCCTACTGAACCCATTTACCCATCCTTCCACCTTTTGATCTTGACGAAGACATAGGGGTAAAATGTTGAAACATGTTTGGATATTTCTTGACATACCTTCTTTCCAAACCAAGTCCTATCCAATGACCATTTATCCATCCCATTCAAACCAATCTATCATGTCATCCTATCATCATAAGTGTCATGTAAAATCCATCATGTTCTCCTATTGTCATGAGCCTTGTCATGTAAGAATCCTAAGCATTACCACCTATAATGGGGCAAGTTCTTCCTATGCAACATAGCCTTTGGAGATCACATCCTAGCTCCCTTATGATCCATCCACTATGGTGTATCCTTATCACGAGCTTTCCATCTTATAGCTTATCCCCATCTATTTATCATGAGCTTTCCACTATAGCCTACCTATCCATTTATCATGAGGCATACATCCATCCACCATAGCCTATCCTTGTATCTATCCATTTATCATGAGCTTTCCATTCCATGGCCTATCTTTTATTCACCCATCTCTCATGAGCCTTCCATCCCTTTCATCCATCCTTTCATCTAGACTTGGTTTTCCCTTGTCATTGGTATCAAGCACAAAGGCTACCCAAATTGTAAATCCATTGACATCCCAAAAAATATTCAAAAACACAAAAAAATCAAAATATTCTCAAAAATCCAAAAAAAATCAAATATCCAACAAAAAAAAATCCAAGGAATAAAACCAATCATATCATCCAAAACAATCCACTCCATCAACATTCAATCAAAATCAAATCATCATCATCGTCAATTCATCCTATCAATAACATTCCTTCATCCATTTCAATCAATCACTTATTCCAATCATATCAATCTAGCAATGATCTTGAATCGAAGTCACACCAATCGATATCAGGCAAGCTAATCAATCAAGGAACAAATCAACATGTTTTGATCCAAATCTTGTCATGAGCCAAATCACGCATCATGAATCATTATTAATGGGATATAGCATTCCCACCTCCTTGTGTTGATCTAGGGATATAGCTTTCCCCACAATGACAACACTATCATCATTAAACAAACAATCAATCATTAGTTTATGACTTGACAAGGGCAATACCTTGTTTATTTTACATCCTTTGAGCACACTAAGAACACTTGCTTATGCTTAGATTAAGTGGACACTCCGATCATCACACCATCACTACCATCATTCAACACAATCCAACCATCAAAACAAATCCAATCAATCATCAACCATCAACCTAGCAATAGCAAACATCACAACCAAAGCACATCAAGCCAACCATCAAAACAAATCCTATCAATCAACAAAAAACATCAAAACCAAAGAACATCAAGCCAACTATCAAAACAAATCATTCCAACACATGTCATCCCATTATCAACATTTCATCAATCCATAACTTGATCTTTCATCATCATCAATACAACAAAATCCGAACTACATCTCATTTCCATCGTTAAGTGCCTTGATCTCGTGGATACAGGGTATGTAGGTAGTCTAGAGTATGAAGGAAGTGCCCAAATTCAGGCATAGACAATTTTTCTCTTTCTCCTCTCATCATTTCTTCTATCCTCTATCTTCTACATCATCAATAAATAACTTCTTCCAATCAATCAATTTCCTTCAATCCAATCATCCATTCATATCAATTCCATTTACTTCAAATCAAATCATCAATCTTCATTCATCATTTCATCATCTTCAAAATCATTCTAAGAAATGATCCAAATGCAAGCCCATCCTTAAATCTATACCAATCAAGTCACTCAGTCAAACAAATTTATCCAAGCACAATCAATGGTCTTGATCCTAGCCTTGTTGTAAGCCAAATCAATCAGCCAACTAGCCAACCAACTCAGCAAACAACCTTGTGTTGATCTAGGGACATAGCTTTCCCCGCAATGACAACACTCTCAACACTATCATCATCAACAAAACAATCAGCCATTAATCATTGGTTTATAGCTTGACAAGGGCAATACCTTCTTTGTTTTTGAATCATTTGTGCATGCATGCTTGCTTGCTTGTGTGTGTTATCATTTTATCTTGCATTTGTATCAAATCCTTATCATTTCCAGCTAATATTCATATCTTGTGTATGTTGAAATAGCTTTTTGCATTATCCTTTGCATCTAAGGTCATATCATACCTTTTATGCATTAGGACTTTAATGCTCTAAGTTTACTTCCTCATACGTTAGACAAGGTTGTATTATGCTGGGGCACAAGACACATAGTCACCTTGGTTCATTATACCTTGGTGCATAACGTCTAGTGCTATATCAAACATCATGGTTGCTCACCTTCCATTGCAGCATAACGCATCCTTCATATCTTTCTTTTGCAGCCAAGCTATTTCATTTCGAGAGCATACCCATGTTTGTCCAACCCACCTATCCTCTCGAGGGGGCATCATCAACCTATCCAATTAGTCATCATCATCATCATCATCATCATCATCATCCTTTTCCTCTATCCATACGTTAACTTCTTTGAAATGATGTTACTCGACATAAATCTTATCATCTCGAACATCATCTCAAAGAGGGGCAAAATGTAGACACCCAAATTTGTCCCAAATTTGTGTATGTCTTGCAGTACCTTGTTAAACCATTATCCTAGACATCATAAACCATTTTTATCCTAAATCCCACTCATAATCCCATTTATCCATTAGGCAATTAATTAAATAAATTTTATTTATTTAATTAACTCCCATTCAATCCCATCCTTATCCCACTTAGCCAATTAATTAAATAAATTTTATTTATTTAATTAATTTCACATGCATAATCCCACTTTCCAATTAATTAAATAAATTTTATTTATTTAATTAATATCCAACTCATATCCCAACTAATTCAAATATTTTATTTGTATTAACTACTCACCTTTCATCACATTCCAACACTTGTCCAGTCAATCATGTGTTGTATTACAACTTTCATTCAAATCCTTCACATGCACAACTAATGGGACCTAATTTTAGTATTTATCTAGACAAGCACACCTAAGCCTTATCTTCCCTTGCCACATGTCAATTGACTACAATTTCTTGATGTGCAAGGAAACCTAACTTAATCCTATCCATCCATTTCATCTAAAGCCCTAATTGATCCTAGCCATCCATTGGAACCAAGCCTTTCCTATAAAACAAGCCTCTCTTGAGCCATTAAGGAGGATTTCATGATTCTTCTTCATGCAACCTCACTCTACTGAATTTTCATCTCAAGCCATTATCCATCATCTATCTCCTTATCAACGTTATGCTACGGAATTGAGCAACCAACACAACAAAGCGATCAATCAATCGAGCTCATCTTGCATCTTCGAGGTATTGAATTATTTAGGTTTAGGTTATGCATTTCAATTTTTTGATATACACCATGACTTCGTAACACTTATTTATACATGAGATTGACTTTGGAATGAACATCAAAGTTGGCCTTACAATAATTTATCTGGAACATTCTCCAAGATAGCCATTACAAGCAATTATAATCACAATACTTAAAATGCTACATGCAAATCTTTATACTATTGGCCAAACATATATGGAACTCAAATCTTCCTTGATCAACATGCCACACTCCATAAAACTCTTCTTAGATCATCCGCAACATGCACCAAGTATCCGGTCAGCCAAGACTAGAAAGAACAACACTAAAGGAGAAGTCTTCAACCATGAGCTCAATTCTCAATGCGGACCACCAAAACAATAGGTACATGAGCTAGAGACCACCAAAAGCACAATGAAATCAATAAGAACAACTGCATCACCTCAAATCATCGAAAGCACTTGCATCTTCATCTGAGAACTTAAGAACACCAACTATCATGACTTTTACATTAGAAAGATTGCTTCTTGACCTCCAAACCACGAACCACTTGAGTTGACGATATGCACCAACATCCAAAACATACCTCTAGATCTGTAGACCATAATATCCCAATGCGGAGCAATCCAGACCAAATTCCTACCATTTTGTCACCTCTGAACAACTATAAAACCTGGTTCTACTCAGATGGCCATAACTTCACAAATACTTGATGCAGACCTCTCAAATCTTAATTAGAGCAACTTTGGGCAATCCTCGAAAAACCCTTTAATCTGCAGACTCTGATCATCATCTCAGTATGAATGAAGATCAATCTACTTCACTAAACTACACTGTCTCTAATAGAGAGATATGTAACTCACTTGTTTCTTCTAGAGAGGCCAATTTTCTTAATATTCTCAACATACAAGTCTTCTGAACAAGTGAAAGAATAAGATATAGTTGACACTAATGACAACAAGGATATTTTGACATCAATGACAACACCAATTAGGCACATATTTGCAACAATCTCCCCCTTTGTCATTGATGGCAACATATGATGTGAAAAACTATTTCAACCATCAAGACAAGAACTTCTCCTCCTTTCTCTTATCACACCTACAACCAATTTCTTCACTACTCCCCCTTTCACCAACAACTACTCACTTTCATCCAAGTTTTTCACATGACTTCTCTTACCCTTTGACATCAATGGCAAAGGGTACATATTTGCAATCATCTCTCACCCTTTTGTTTCTTAGATAAGACCAAACTAAACTCAGAACATACTAACTACTCCCCCTAAGTAACATCCCCTTAACACCAATCTAGATCATAAGATATGACTATGAGTTCCACTAGACTGATGCACACTAGTGCACATTAGTTCTAAATAAGAGGGGTAATCACCCCTAGCTTCTCTCTGAGATACTCAAAAGTGTCCTTAGGTAGAGGCTTAGTGAAGATATCCACAATCTAATCCTTTGAAGGAACAAACTCCAATCTAACTTCATTCTCATTTACCTTCTCTCTCAAAAAGTGAAACTTGATGGATATGTGCTTTGTCATTGAATGCAACACTAGATTCTTTGAAATTTTTATTGCACTTGAATTGTCACAGAAGATTGTAATAGGCTCTTCAAGCACAATTCTGATATCCTTCAACATTTGCTTCATCCAAAAAACTTGAGTACAATTGTTTGCTACTACTATATACTCTACCTCTATAGTAGATAGAGATATTGCCTCCTACTTTTTGCTCAAATAGGAAACCAATCTCTTCCCCAAGAAAAATGCACCACCACTAGACTTTTCCTAACATCCACATCTCCTGCCCAATCAGCATCTATATATGCATAAAGAGTGAAATCATAATCCTTAGGATACCATAAGCTATAATCATATGTTCCCTTTAGATATCTAAAAATTCTTTTGACTGCTACAACATGAGATTCTCAAAGATTAGTTTGAAATCTAGTAACAAGGCCAACTGCATTCATAATATCAGGTCTGGTATGAGTCAGATAAAGCAATCCTCCAATCATTGATCTATACCTTTTCTAATCTGCCTTAGGGGAATCATCATCTTTACTCAATTTACATCCGGTTATCATAAGAGTGCTCATTGGTTTTGAATCCTCCATTCCAAACTTATTCAACAACTCTTTTACATACTTGGACTGAGATATGAAGATGCTCTTGTCTGACTGAATGATTTGCAGACCAAAGAAGAAATTCATTTCACCAAGCATGGACATCTCAAATTTACTTTGCATTTGATCAACAAATTTATTAGACATGCTCTCATTTTCACCAAAGATGATAGCATCAACAAATATCTCAACAATCAAGATGTACTCATGATCAATCTTGAAATAAAGATTATTGTCAATTGTGCCTTTGCTAAAACCTAATTTTAGCAGATACTTATCTAATCTTGCATACCAGGCTCTTGGGGCTTGTTTAAGTCCATACAATGCTTTCTTCAACCTGTAGATCATATCTCCTTGATTAGACAACTGGAATCCTTCAGGTTGCTCAATGTAGACTTTTTCTTCCAAATCTCCATTTAGGAATGTTGACTTGACATCCATCTGGTAAACTTTGAAATCTTTGTAAGCAACAAAGGCAAGAAATAATCTGACTACTTCAGTTCTTACCACCAGAGCAAAAGTTTCCTCAAAATCAATTCTCCTTACCTAAGAATATCCTTTGCACACCAATATTGCTTTGTTTCTCACAACTTCACCATTTTCATTCAATTTATTCTGGAAGACCCATTTAGTTCCAATTACATTTTTGTTTTCAAGTCTAGGAACAAGATCCCAAGTATGATTCTTTTCAATTTGCATTAATTCTTCTTCCATTGCTTTTACCCAACTTTCATCATTACAAGCTTCATTCATTGATTTTGGTTCAATCTTTGAAATCAAACAATACTCCTCTTGTTCTCCAACAATTTTTCTTCTAGTTTGCATACCTTTATTTTTATTTCCTATTATTTGATCTTTAGAATGATTCAACCTTACATACCTGGGAGTTTTAGGATTTTCTTGAACTTCTAATTCGTGAACTTGTTCCTCAACATTTGCACTAGTTTCTTGAGTCACTGGATTCTCCGGAGTAAACTAAATATGAGTTTAAGGAATTCCATTTTGATCATCTGATTCATATCCACAAAACCTGGAAGGTCTCTCCTTGCTTTCATCAACCTTGACATTAGCACTTTCAACAATCTTTTTCAATCTCTTGTTAAAGCACCAGTATGCCTTGCTTTGGTTAGAATAACCTAGAAGTATTACTTGATCACAACTTGCATCAAACTTGCCTAGATCTTCATCTCTTTTGATATAACATTTACTACCAAAAAATCTGAAATATTTCATAGTAGGAGCATTACCAAACCACATTTCATAAGGAGTTTTCCAGTATTGCCTTTGATCTAGACCTGGTTTTAAGAGTGTAGACAGGAGTACTCACAGCCTCTCTCCAATAGACATGTGGAACATTTTCTTCCATCATCATGGTTCTAGCAGTGTCTTGAATAGTTTGGTTCTTCCTTTCCACAACTCCATCCTACTGAGGAGTCCTATGAGTAGATAACTGTCTTCTTATTCCATGCTTTTCACAAAATGCATTAAACTCATTAGAGGTAAAATCTCCACCTTTATCAAATCTCAAACACTTTATCTTCAAACCAATCTCATTCTCCACCCTAGCCTTGAACACCTTGAATCTGTCAAGAGCCTCTGATTTATCTCTCATGAAAGTGACCCACATCATCTGGGAGTAATAATCAATTAGTAACATAAAGTATCTGTCTCCTTGCAAACTCCTAACTCTGGCAACACCACACAAATCAGTGTGCACAAGTTCCAACAATCCACATGAAAATTGTTCTTTACTTTTGAAAGTAGTTCTACTTTGTTTTCCCAACTAACATTCCTTACACGTGCTATTAGCAGGTTTTACATGATTTGGAAGATCTCTCATAGCCTTTGTAGTACTTATCTTGACAATAATGTCAAAGTTTACATGACACATTCTCCTATGCCATAACCAACTCTGATCAATCTAAGAAATTAAACAACTTTTACCAGTACCACTTAAATAAAAGATATTACCTCTAATCTGTGTACCAGATAAAATCTTAGTTTTGGAGCTTTCCAAAATTCTACATTTTCCATCTTTGAATCAGAGATCATATCCTTTGTCAACCAACTGTCCAACACTGAGAAGATTATGCTTTAATCCTTCTACATACAAAACATCATTAGTGTTATTATTGTCATCAAGAGAGATGGATCCTCTACCACGGATTCTACTAGCTAAATTGTCCCCAAACTTCACAATTCCACCTTCATAACTTTCCATACTTACAAACAAGTACTCTTATCACATGTCATATGATGAGAACATCCACTATCAATCACCCATTCATCATTTTCTTCAACCTGAGTACCCAAGGCGCTTTCCACATTCAAATAGCTAGCAGATTTATTAGGCACTAGATTTTCTTCTTTGATAGCAATGAACACCCATTCATTTCTAGATGTACTTCCTTTATCAGATTCATCATCTACAACTCCTTTATCATCAGCTTCTTGGACATAGTATCATTTGTTATGAAACCTAGGTCTATTGGGGTTTGGTTTCGAAACCCTCTCAAGACATCTTGAAGCAAAATGACCAATTTTATTGTAAGAAAAACATTTGAAAGGCAACTTTCCTTCATACTTACAAGATCCTCTAAGTAATCTTTTGGCAAAAAGGGCTTCAAGTTCTTCAAGCTCTATTTCATCTTCTTCAAGTTCCTTCCTTGCCTTCTCATAACTGGTTAATCTTCTTGAAGAGATTTCACCTGGATGAAATCTTTGCTTCTAGGAAATACTGGCCTTAAATTCATATTCTAATTTAGGAAGGGAATCACCAAACTCACTCATTTCAAATGCTGAAATCTTGCCAACCAACTGATCCCTTGTAATAGTTGTCATAGTCCTGATCTCCTCAATAGTAGCAACTCTATGCTTTTATGAAGAAGGTAAGGATTTAAGTACCTTGCCAACAATCTCTGATTCTTCCAATTTTCCACTAGCACACCTGATACTACACACAAGTTCATTCACCTTCTGCATGTAGGAAGTGACGTTCTCATCTTCGCACATCCTCAAACTTTTGAATCTATTCTTCAAGCTCTACAACTTAGCACATTTGACATATGCATCACCTTCATATAGAGTTTCCAACTTCTTCTACATTTCATGAGCAGTTTTCAATTCCTGGACATTTGTCATTTCTGTATCAGTTAGGGCACTCAATAATGCTTCTTTAGCCTGAATGTTGTTTCCAGCATCTTTGATTTCATCTAGAGTTCAAGGACCTTTCTCTAGAGGCTTATACTTATCCTTAGTTATCAACCAATAAGGATCACCCATACATTGCAAATAACACTCCATCCAATTCTTCCAAAGAGAGTAGTTTGTTCTGTCAAATCTTAGACTGTCCTTCTTGTATGCCAACATCTTGGATCTCCTCAAGGGGTTAAGCTTCTTTTAGAGGAACTAGCTCTAATACCAATTGTTGAAATTAGGGCGGACAACTAAGAGGAGGGGGGTAAATCAGTTGTCACAAAGCTTTTATCTTTTTCTACAATTAGTCTTCTTTATGACTTATTAACAAATTAATGATATAACCATGAAAGCGTGAATCAAGAACACATGGGAAGAAACATAACCAACACACATAACACTAGGATTTTTACGTGGAAACTTAGTTAAGGGAAAAACCACGGTGGGGGTTAACACACAAGATTTATTCTCTGTTATAAGAATAGAAAAATGGGAAGGCACTTTCCTTCAGGTATACTGCCCAGAGTTCACTACTCAAAGGAGGCTCACTACCTACAAGAACATTCACAATGTTAACACTAAAAGATTGAATTGAGAAACAACATCTTCTTCATGCAAGATTCAGTTCCATTGAAGCGCACAACACCTCTACTTTGCCCCCTACTCACTTCATTGCTATATCCACATCTTTGCTAACAAAAACACATTCCATGACTTCACAACACTTATTTATACATGACATTGACTTTGGAATGAACATCAAAGTCAGCCTTACAATCATCTATTTGGAACATTCTCCAAGATAGGCATTACAAGCAATTACAATCACGAGACTTAAAATTCTACATGCAAATCTTTATACTGTTAGCCAAACATAGCTAGGACTCAAATCTTCCTCAATCAACACACCATGCTCCATAGAACTCTTCTTAGATCGTCTGCAACATGCATCAAGCATTTAGTCAGCCAAGACTGGAAAGAACAACAACACTCAAGGAGAAATCTTTAACCACGAGCTTTATTCTTAATGTGAACCACCAACACAATAGGCACATGATCTTGAGACCACCAAAAGCACAATGAAATCAATAAGAAAAATTGCATCACCTCAAATCACCAAAAACACTTGCATCTTCATCTGAGAACTTAAAAACACCAACTGTCATGACTATTACACTAGAAAGATTGCTTGTTGACCTCCAAACCATGAACCACTTGAGTTGACGATATGCACCAACATCCCAAACATACCTCTAGATCCTAAGACCATAATATCCCAATGCAGAGCAATCCAAACCAAATTCCTACCACTTTGTCACCTTTGAACAACTACAAAACCTGGTTCTACTCAAATGGCCATAACTTCACAAATACTTCATGCAGACCTCTCAAATTTTAACTAGAGCAACTTCAGGCAATCCTCTACAAACCCTTTAATCCACAAACTCTGATCATCATCTCACTAGGAATGTGGAGCAATCTACTTCACTGAACTACACTATCTTCACTATCTCTAATAAAGAGATATGTAACTCACTTGTTTCTTCTAGAGAGGCTAATTTTCTCAATATTCTCAACATACAAGTCTTCTAAACAAGTGAAAGAATAAGATACAGTTGACACTAATAACAACAAGGATATGTTAACATCAATAACAACACTAATTAGGCACATATTTAAAACAAGATTTACATGGAAAACCCAAGAAGAGGAAAACCACGGTGAGAATTAGCTCACAATATAAAATAATAGCAATACCAATTCATATAATAGGGCTCGCTGCTAGAAGGCTCACTACCAGAGGGCCCACTGCCCAAGAGAAAGAAAGGCTCACTACCAAAGGCTCATTGGGCCAAAATAGAAAAGAAGATAGAAAAGATTGTTACAAGGAGAAAACTATCTCAATGCAATAGATAAGTCTACCACAACACCATCATCACCTCCATAGTCTCATTGAGGAATTGTAGACACCTTCTACTCACTGCATCTAGTAATCTAACACATGAAATCTCACACTGCATTGCACAAATTCACACTCTATAACTTTGTAATTCACATCTCATACACCACACACTTCTCAATCATTATCCTTCAACAACTTAACACTTATTTATACTATCCTCAACCTTGAAAACATTCTCCAAGGTCATCCAAACACCTTAATCATTTCAACTTCAAATTAGTCGGCACCAAAACATTCCTACAATGTAAAGGAATGAAGGTGGACCACAACACACCTTAGCTTAGACCTAAATCCACTCATACACGCTGCTCCACATGCTTCCACAATCATCAAAACAAATCTGTAATTAGTGTAAGCACCCAAGGTTAGCCAAACTTGTGTTAACATAATAAACGTTTAGGTACACACTTCGTCAAAGCCAAATACTACTTGTAGACCATACACCAAGCTTGAGCACCATATAGAATATTCCATAGTCATCCTAAGACATCCTAAAATCCAACAAATTTCTCCACAATAACTTTCACCTATCGAACAAACTTACCCTATTTAGCCAACATACTCAAACATATTTGTTATGTACCGTAACTCAAGAAATCAACTTGTAGAGCATGAAACCACTAACAACTTCAAATTTTCTCAAAAGCACTTGGAAGCCAAGCAATAGAACCATATTGGCAACATGTTCACCACTTCCTCATTATTAGAGACAACATTAGCTCAATACCAACTACTCACACTCTTTCTCAACTCTTGTTCAAATAGTTGACACCAATGACAACACGAACTTGTTGACATTAATGAAAACACTAACTACACATACTTTCTGCTCACTGCATCTAGTAATCTAACACATGAGAGCTTGCACTGCATTGTATAAATTCACACTATATAACTCTATAATTCACATCTCATACACCACACTCTTCTCACTCATTACCCTTCAATATCTTAACACTTATTTAGACTATCCTTAACCTTGGAAACATTCTCTAAGGTCAGCCAAACACCTTAACCATATAAAATTTAAATTAGGTCAGTACCAAAACATTCCCATAGTGGAAAGGAATGAAGTTAGACCACAACACACCTTAGCTTGGACCTAAATCCACTCTTACATACCACTCCATGCTTCCACAACCATTGAAACAACTCTATAATTAGTGTAAATACCCAAGGTTGGCCAAACCTATCTTAACACAATAAACTTTTAAGTACACACATCCTCAAAGCAAAATACTACTTGAAGACCATACACCAAGCTTGAGCACCATCTAGAATATTCCATAATCATCCAAAAACATCCTAAAAGCCAACAAATTCCTCTGCAACAACTTTCACTTATCGAACAAACTTACCATGTTTACCCAACATACTCAAACATCTCTGTTATGGTACTGTAACTCAATAAATCAACTTGTGGAGCACCAAACCACAAACAACTTCAACTAAATGTATATATGAACCTTACAAACACACTTTTAGAACTGAAAAACCTGAAACCACTTTATGGAGAAATGTGGAGCAAAACCCTTTCTCTCAGATACTTTAGCAAAACACAGTTCACACATTGGTGAACACACCTTCCTCTATACAATGATCCACTATGCCAAATTATAAATAAAGCACCTCTAAACACCACCAACCAACATATCCAGCCTGCATGAGAAGAACGTCAACATAGTAAAAATGTAGAGCAAAATTAGAACACCACTCAAAAAATCTTTAGGACACACTATTTCCTTTATCATTCAATTTTTTTCAAAAGCACTTGGAAGCCAATCAATAGAACCATATCAACAACATATTCAGCACTTCCTCATTATCAAAGACAGCATTAACTCAATACCAACTACTCACACTCTTTCTCAACTCTTGCTCAAATAGTTGACACCAATGACAACATAGACTTGTTGACATCAATGACAACACTTACTGTACATACTTGCAAAAGTTTCTTCTACTTGTTTCCTTGTTTCTGACTTGGGATGCTATGCACCACCATGTTTGTTGTTTGGGATAATATATGGAAGGTGTAATAAGTTGTTTTTGGTCCTCTCTACCTTTTGGATAGGACCGCATTCACTGCATTTGTGTTTTGTTGCTGACTTGTTGAGGTCATTGTTTGTCTCCTATTCTGGCACACCTAATTGGTGTTTTGTGATATTGTGGAGGATATAAATGGAACAAATAATTAGTTACAAAGTGTGAGAGTGTGAGATGTGTGTGGAATAATGTAGTAAGGAATGTGAGCCATGAAAGATATAGATCAGATGCACTTCAATGCCTTAGTCAATAGAGTGCATTATTGTCATATGTTGTAAATTCAAAGTTTCATGTATCCCACTCTGAGATAGTGAGTCTCATTAGGTCCTTGTATCTTTCCCTGAGGTTGTGCGCCTTAGCCTACAAGTCCTTTGTATCTTTTGCTAAGGTTGTGTACCTTAGCTTGCAAGTCCTTCAGGGAGTAGTTTGCTTCCTTAGGTAGTGAGCCTTAAAACAAATTATAAGCTTGTTCATATATATAGTGAGATTTCTCACTGTGGTTTTTCCCTACTTGGGTTTTCCATGTATATTTGGCGTTATCTTGTGCATGTGTGTTCATTGCTTTATATTTCATTATTTCTCATATGTTTAAGGATTGTTGATCTTGTTAGAAGACTAAATTTGCATTGTGCTGAGGGTTGAAGTTTTTGAAGATACTAATTCACCCCCTCCTCTCAGTATCCTTATATGCTCAACAATTGGTATCAGAGCTAGGTTACTCAAAAGGAGTTTAACTACTTGAGGAAGGTTCAAGATGACACATGATAGATCTTACAAGGCACCTAAGTTTGATGGAACAAATTACACCTTTTGGAAGCTAAGGATGGAAGGTTATCTATCCTCTCTAGGGTTTGGTGTTTGGCAATCTGTCAAGGAGGTTACACTTCTCATGCTGCTACTCCTATAGATCCAGTTGAGATTAGGTTGTATGAAAACAATGCCAAGGCCAAAAATGCTATCATGACTCGGTTAGCTAATTCAAAACTTCTTAAGATAATAACTTGTAGTTTTACTATGGTTGTCTAGGAAAAACATAGTAACATTTATGAAGGAGATAATAAAGTAAAGCAAGCCAAGATGCAAATCTTCAAGAGAAAATTTGAGACCCTAAGGATAGAAAAGGATGAAGACATTGCTAGTTATATGCTTTGGGTGGATGAAATAGTTAATGGCATCAAAGGTCTTGGTGGAGAAGTGAAAAAAGAGGAGATTGTGAAGAAGGTTCTAAGATCTCTCCCTAAATCTTAGAATCATAAGGTATCTTCTATTGAGGACTCTAAGTATATGGATAACTATTTAGTAGATCAATTATTTGGTGCTCTCATAGCCTTTGAAATGAGAGAGTTTGAAAAAGATTCTCCAAAGAAGGAAGCAACATTCAAAGTCAGTAAGAAGATAGAAAATGAAACAACTAATCAAGATGGTCACCATGATGAGGTAGAGGTGAACTTTGTGAGAAGATTGAAGAAGGGTACTACCAAATAGAGAGGTAAGTTACCTTTCAAGTGATTCAATTGTGGGAGAATTGCTCATTTTGCCTCTACATGTCCTTTTAAAGGATCGGAGGATAGAAACAAAAGAGAGAAATTCAAAATAACTCTTTATTCCATGGAAAACAACTATTCTTTAGAAGATGAGGATCACATGATGATTCAAATGATGAAACACTTTTGATAGCCTTGAAAGTTGGTGACAAAAAGAGTGATATTGGAAAATGTAAGAAGTCTGGTACCTTGTAGGCTAACAAAATAATGAAAAGTCTATGGTTGTGTGGACTTCTTTTCATGAAAGATAATAAGAAAATTCTTGGGTTATTAACAATTGTTGCTCTAACCACATGATTGGTGACAAGGGGAAGTTAATTAGCCTTAAGAAGTGGTATGGTGGAGCTGCCAACTTTTGTGGTGATGAGTCAACACAAATTTATGGAAAGGGTGCTATAACCATTGATGGAAAGAACAAGACTAAGGATATTCTCTATGTCAAAGGAATGAAGCACAATCTCTTTAGTGTCAGTTAGATGTCCAGTAAAGGATACAATCTTTACATTTAATGCCAAAGGTTGTGAGATCGGGAAGGTAGGATCCAGAAGATTAGTTGTAGAAGGTACTAGGACATATGGAAATGTCTATCATCTAAAGGAGGCAAATGGAAGAACCTGTTTATTAGGTCAATCTACTAAGTGTTGTCTATGGCACAAGTGGATGGGACACATAAATTTTAACAATATGGTGAAGATCAACTCTACACTTGTGGTGAGAGATATGCGTAAGATAAACAAGCCTACAAATGCATTATGTAAGGAGTATCAAATGGTAAAGCAAACAAGAACAAATTTCAAAAGAAAGGAGTTCTATTCTATAGTGTCATTATAGCTGATTCACACCAACCTATCTAGACCTAAAAGGACAAAGAATCAACAAGGTGAAAGGTACTTCATGTTTCTTATTATTGATTACTATCAAATGACTTGGGTTACATTTTTAAGAGAAAAATCAAAAGCCTTTGATATGTTTAAGATTTTCAAAGAAAAAGTTGAGAATGAAATGAATGCTAAGATCAAATGCCTAAGATCTAATTAAGGAGGTGAATTTACTTCAAATGAATTTGAAAAGGTTTATGAAGATAATGGTATTAGGAGATAATTGTCTACTCCGAGGACCCATCAACAGAATGAGATAGTGAAGAGGAAGAATAGGACAGTGCAAGAGATGGATAGGGAAATTTTGAAAGATGTAGATCTTCTTGATATGTATTGGGTGGAAGTAGTTCACACTATTGTCTACCTACTTAGCAGAGTACAATTGAGGGTCAATAGCACTAAGACCCCTTATGATCGATGGTATAAAAGAACTCCCACTATCAGATACTTCAAGATCTTTGATAGCAAATGCTACATCATGAGAGATGAAGAAGACCTTGGAAAGTTTGATTCAAGGTGTGATGAATGGATCTTTATTAGTTACTCAACTAGAAGCAAGGCCTATAGATGCTACAACAAGAGATTGGGAAAGATGATTGAAAGCACAAATGTTAAGATAGATGAAGATTTGCATTATATCTCACAAGAACCAGACGTTTTCAGATCTGATATACCTCCCTACATCAAAGAAGGAGAAGTAGAAGAGGAGAAAGAAGAGAAGGAACAAAAATGAGAAAAGACCCCTAAGACTCTAGCAAAGTATGTTTAGAGGAACCATTCAATAGATCAGATCATTGGGGATAGGAATGAAGGTGTGCAGACTAGGAGAACGCTTGTAAAAGTAAGTGAGCAAGTGAATTTGTGCTTACTATCAAAGGAGGAGCCCAATACCTTCTCTAATGCTAGCAAAGATGAAGAATGGTTGAATGTAATGGAAGAAGAATTGAATCCGATAGAAAAGAATTAGACATGGGAATTGGTTCCCAGACTAGCTGATAAGAATGTTATAGGAACAAAGTGGGTGTTCCAAAACAAGTTGAATGAGGATGGTAAAGTTGTGAGGACAAAGCAAGATTGGTGTGTAAGGGTTATTCACAAGTTGAAGGTATTGATTTTGAGAAGACCTTTTCTCTGGCAGCCAGAATGGAGGCAATCAGGATGTTTCTTACCTTTGTTGCTCACAAGAATTTCAAGGTCTATCAGATGGATGTCAAGTCAGCCTTCTTGAATGGTGATTTAGAGGAAGACATCTACATTGAGAAACCCGATCGTTTCCAAATATCAGAAGATATAGACATGGTGTGCAAACTCAAGAAAGATTTGTATGGACTCAAGCATGCTCTTAGAGAGCTTGGTATGCTTGGTTGGATAAGTACTTACTTCAGCAAGGTTTCAAGAAAGGTACTGTAGATAGTAATGTTTACATTAAGGTATAGGAAGACAAGATTTTGATAGTTGTTGTATATGGTGATGACATTATCTTTGGTGGAGATGATAATATGTGTAAGAGGTTTGCCAAAGAGATGTAGAAAGAGTTTGAGATGTCTATGATTGGTGAGTTGTCTTTCTTCCTTGCGCTCAAAATTGTTACACTAGATGATGGTATCCTTATTTTTTAAGCTAAGTATGTCAAAGAGATGTTGAAGAAATTTGGAATGGGGGATTCCAAACTAGTAAGTACTCCTATGGGTAATGGTTGTCACTTGAGAAAGCCTGATGAGTAAGGAGTAAGGTTGAAACTCTGACGAACTCCAGCAGGAGGAAAACTGAAACTATGAACTCTGATAAACTGTAGAAAAAATGTCTGTCACTTAGTCTGATTAAACTTTTGGTCTTAGACTCATCAATGACAACACTTGAACACTTTCCTTTGGCACCAATGACAATAATTCAACAATCTTCCCCTTTTTCATTGATGGAAACCAATGGATAATCTATCTTTTATTTCTTCCCTAACTCTTCTGCATGTCATCCCCTATCCAATCTCTTTTGCACAACATTAAACAACATATTATGCCTCGGCAGTGGAAAATGTGACTAAATCTTTGAGAGGAACCTCCTGCAACAATATAATGAAAAAGCACAAAATAACATAAATAGTAGAACACAGAAGGAATTTATTTATTGCATGTGACTTCAAGGGGCAACCTCCTTTGAGCAAGCTCAATACAATAAACTCATGGATGCCTTCATTGGCCTCAACACGTACTTACATACTAAGTCTAATCTAAACAACTATTACTCCCCATGAATGTGGGATAATACAATATACTCACGGATGAATTACAAAGCATATGCATCCAACAACAATATACTAATAAAGTAAAGAGATGGGTTAAACACAGGTTCTTAAAATCCCCTCCCTCTTAGAAAACCTTTGTCCTCAAAGATTAACATGTGGAAATTGTTGCTGAATCTGAAGGAGTGGTTCCCATGTAGCATCCTATGGTTGCATTCCATGCCAGCAAATTAATACCTTTGTGATGGATTGAGACCAAAGATAACGAGTACTCCTGTTGAGGATTGCCTTTAGCAACAAAATGATGGATCCTTCATTATCCAGTGGATCCTTCATTATCCAGTGCTGATAAAATAGTTTGTGCTCTAATGTTGGTGCCAAGAACTTTCTTTAGACAAGAGACATGAAATACTGGATGAACGCAGGAAGGAGGAAGCTCCAATTTATAAGAAAATGACCCAATCTTTTGAAGAACCTTATATGGCCCATAGAACTTTGGAGCCATCTTTTGACACCCTTTGAGTTTTAGGAAGGATTTCTTGTATGGATGTAGACGAAGAAAAAACATATCACCTACTTGAAAAGTGCACTCAGAATGGTGTTGATTGGCTTGTTGTTTCATTCGATTTCTTGCCATATGAAGATTGTCTTGCAAAATGCAAAGAATCTAATATTAGCTTTGAAGAACTGTGCCAACTGCCTAAACTAGTGAATTGCTAGGGGTGTATGGAAGGAGCACTGGTAGTGCCTGACCATAGACTGCTTCATATGGAGTTACTTTAGATGCAGTGTGGTAGGAGGTATTGTACCACCATTCAGTGAAAGGGAGCCACCTTGCCCATTGATGTTGTTGTTCTGAGGTGAAATAATGAAGATAAGTTTCCAAACATTTGTTGATAACTTTAGTTGACCATCTATTTGTTAGTGATACCTGGAACTCATCTTCAGTTTGGTGCTAGTGTGGCAAAATAGTTATGTCCAAAAATGACTGGTGAAAGTGGCATCACGATCTGAGACAATGGAAGAAGGGATTCCATGAAGAGAGAAGATCTGGTCCATGAAAATCTATGCAACGGAGGAGGGAGTATAGGAATCACTGAGGGCACAAAAATGACTATATTTGGAGAGGTGATCAACCACAACCAAGATCACTGTCTTCCCTCTAGATTTAGGGAGCCCGTCAATGAAATCCATAGAAATATTTGTCCAAATCCATGTAGGGATGGGTAAGGGTTCGAGCAATCTAGGAAGGAGTGTTGTTTCACCCTTATGGAACTGACAAGAATCACATTTAGCCACCATATGTTGAATTGCCCTTTTCTTTCCCTTCCAAAAGAAGTTACACCATGCCTACTCATAAGTTTTGAGGAACCCAGAGTGCCCTGCTGATGGAGACACATGGAGTTCATAGAAGATAGCCTGTTGAAGATTTGGATTCTGGGGAAGCACTAGATGACCCTTATATCTTAGAGAACCACCATCCCAAGAGTATTATGGTATAGCAAAGGGTTATTGGCCAACTGTTGGATGATTTGAGATAATGACGAATCAGTGACATAGCCCTACTAGACAGATTCCAACCAATTTGGAACAAGCATAGAAATAGCTAAAAGAGAAGCTTGGTCATCCAATGTAAGAGAAAGAGCATCTGCCACAATATTTTCCTTACCCTTCTTGTAAGTGATCTCATGGTCATTACCCATGAGTTTGCTAACCCATTTCTGTTGTGCTTGGGAGGAGACCCATTGTTCCCAAAAATATTTCAAACTCTGGTGATCATTTCCTTCTCATTTGTAGAGAGTACTAAATTCTTACCTGAAAGGGCTTTGCTACTGAATGCAATGGCATGTTCATCTTGAAGGAGAACAACGCCGAGTGCATTGCTGCAAGCATCACTTTCAATAGTGAAGGTCTTGGAAAAATTTGGCATAGCTAGAATAGGTGTAGTACACATAGCTTCTTTCAGTTTTTCAAATGCACACGCAGCAGCATGTGTACATGTAAAAGCATACTTTTTCAACAGAGTTGTTAACAGAGCTACAATCTTCCCCTAATCCTTGACAAACTTGTGGTAGTAGCTAGTCAATCCAAAAAAACCATGGAGGCTCTTGAGTGTCTAAGGATGCATCTAATTTTTCATGGCATCTATTTTGGCAAGATCCACTCGAACCCCTTGGGCTGAAATAATATGCCTAAGATACTCTACTTCCTCCTGCCCAAAAACACATTTAGATTGTTTTGCACAAAGATGATGATCAAAGAGAAGTTGCAGTACAAGATCTAGATGCTAGAGATGCTCAACCCATGTTTTACTATAGATGAGGATATCATCAAAGAAGACCAGAATGAATTTCTACAAGTAGGGATGAAACATTTTGTTCATCAATGCCTGGAATGTGGAAAGAGCATTAGTGATGTAAAAGGGCATGACCAAAAATTCATAGTGGCCAACATGCATGTGGAAAGTCATTTTATGGATATCATCCTCATGAACCTAAATTTGGTGATACCCAAAATGAAGATCCAACTTGGAGAAAAAATGAGCACCATGAAGCTCATCAACAATAGGAATCGAAAACATATCTTTGATTGTGATGTGATTAAGTACTCGAAAGTCCATGCAAAGGCACCATGACCCATCTTTTTCCTGAACAAGAAGAACTGGTGAAGAAAAGGAACTAGTACTAGGGCAAATAATACCTTGCTTCAGTAAGTCCTAAACAAGCATCTCAATCTCTATCTTTCGGTGAAATTGGTAGCGATAGGGCCTAATGTTGGGAGGAACACTTCCAAGAAGGAGCTGAATATGATGGTCCTCTAGTCATGAAGGGGTCAATCCCACTGGTTCAACAAAGACACAGGCATATCTATCAAAAATTTGTTGTAGATCCAAAGGACTAGTGGAGACTGCTGATGGTTGCATCTGAATGGAATGGAGCTAAGAGATGACACCATGTGAATTCTTCTTAAGGAGATTTTTCATGTGATGTGAACTGATGATGTTGAGAGACCCTAGTTGTAAGCCCTTCAATGTGTGTTTTTTCTCATTGTCAGAAAACTGCATCCAAAGTTTAGCAAAATCCCATAAGATGGGTCCAAGTGTATGTAACCATTGATCACTCAAAACCACATCACATCCACCTAAGGGCAAGGCAAACATATCAAAGAACAAGTTATAATATCCAATAGAGATATGCACATTATGACACTTCCCTTTGCAAGATAATGTGCCCCCATTGGCAATCATGAATTCAAAGCTGGAGCAAGGATGGACAAAACAATCAGCCTGTTTGGTGATCCGAAGGTCAATGAAGTTATGAGTGCTACTAGAATCAATGAGTATTGTCAGAGGGAGCTTCTTGAAGTAACCCTTGACCTACATGGTTTTTGGGCTAGTGACTCCTACTAAAGCATGGAGAGAGATCTCTGGGTGGTCTTCCTAAGGAGGGTCAACATGCAGCTGCTGAATGTCGACCTAATCATCTACTGTATCCTGAGCATATTCATAAACTTTAGTTGCAGGTCGAGAATCCACATCTAAGAGATAGAGCTTTTACTCGACACATCTATATCCCTGACTAAATTTCTCATCAAAATTATAACAAATCCCTTTTTCTCTATGTGCCCTCATCTCTGCTTCAGACAAATGCTTGATAGGAGTTGTTTTAGGAGCTGGTGTGATTGGAGGTCTTTGGGAAACCATATTTCTAAATGGAACTAAAGTGGATTTGGAGCACTGTTGAGCTGTGATCTTGTCTTATGCCAACTTGGCCAACCCTAGGGCTTCCATCATTGTGCTAGGATGGAACATTTTAACCTCAGATTGGATTGCATCCTTCAGACCACTAACAAAACAACTCCTAAAAAATTCATCAGATAATCCCTCTATGTGATTGGTCAGTTTCTCAAATTTAGTCTGATATTCTCTCACAGTGCCAGTTTGGTGAAGTTTAGTGAGTGCTCTTGTGAAGTCATCAAAAGCACTAGGGCCAAATCATTACAAAATGAGTTTGCAAAAATCTGTCCATTTTGGCTCTTCATGAGCCTTGATGTACCAATGGAAGCATTGAAGGGCTTCATGTTCCAAATGAAAGGATGCAAGTGGGACTTTGTTGACATCAAAAGTATTATGTAGACTAAAATATTGTTTAGCTCGGTATATCCATCCAGTAAGATCATCACCATTGAAGCGAGGAAAATCAATCTTCGGCCCATGAAAATTGCTGGAAGAAGAGAACCCAATGTCTGCAAAAGACTCTAGCTACTGTCTATTGTTCATGGCTAAATGCTAAAGATTGAGGCCAAGAATTGTTTCATCCAAATCTTGGAGTTTGGTCTTGAGGGATTCAAGTTCATCCTCCATGTTTTTGGATCTTGCGCAGGTGATAGCCATAACAGGAGGTGTTTTTTTACAGGAATGGGTAGAAAAACAAAAATAGAAACTTTTTTAGTAAAGGAAAATTTTGATTTGGGAAAAACTCAGATGGGTAATTGGGGTTTGACTAGGGTTTGGACACTTTCTAAGGGACAGGGAAGCAGAAAATGGGGATTTTAGAAGTGGGGTGAAAGAATGCGAAAATTTGTCTAAGAGGGACAAAGGAACAAAAATAGGAAATGAATACTATGGCAAAATTTGAAGGGGCTTGGGTGAGAATCGTAGAAGGTATGGAAAACCCTAAAAATAGACAAATGTGAGATTTCTAGCTTCGATAAATGGAATTTGGGATATGGTACTCAAGGAAGGAAATATGTAGAATGGAATTTTAGGGGTTCTAGTGAATTTTTAGAGGAAACAGAGTGAAAGCAGGGAAGATATGGCAAAAAAATAGAATTTTTTTTTCTAGAAATGATCAGCAACAGGATCTACAATAGCGTTGGAAAGATTCAATTGGTGATTTTTCAGCTATAATAGATATGGACACCAGGTATGTTCAGCTTCCTAAAGATTCAGGGGATTTACTCGAATACCAATGTTGTCTAACAGCTTGTGTATTAGGGCAGTACCCCTCACTCCATAGCTCAGGTAAAATTGATAACTGCTTTGCTACAAATGACAACTCTTGGTTTACCTCACAGATGGGAACTAGTCAATCAAGTAGGGGCTGTTGCCCTTTTCACTGGTAAGTCCTCTTAATGGGCTAGCTACTTCAGGGTTCCTGTGGTACTCCTCACAATGAGTTTTAGGTCTATGCCCAGGCACTTCCCACAATTAAGCAGATAGGGATTATTCCTTGTTCTAAACTTGTAATTAAAATGAACAATATAGATGAAAAGAAAAAATAATTACTGCAATAATCACAATGCCTAGAGGCCACTACAAAAATTCCACCCAGCGAGCCCAAGAAAGCACTCTAATACCAGATGAGAGGAATCTCCTGCAACAATATAATGAAAATGCAAGAAATAATAGAAATAGCAGAACACAGAATGAATTTATTGATCGCAAGCCACTTCAAGGGGGCAACCTCCTAGGCCACTTCAAGGGGGCAACCTCCTTTAAGCAAGCTCAATACAATAAACTCATGGATGCCTTCATTGGCCTCAACATGTACTTATTTACTAAGTCTAATCTAAACAACTATTACTCCCCATGAATGTGGGATAATACAATATACTCAGGGGATGACTTACAAAGCATATGTGTCCAACAACAATATACTAATAAAGTAAAGAGAAGGGTTAAACACAGGTTCTTAACAATCTTTTTTCTTATTGAGCCATGATACCAACTTATCACCTAGAAAGAAAGCTCCACCACTCATGCTTCTCCCATCATGTATACTTCCTGCCCAATCAACATCTGTATATTCTATCAAAGTCTTATGTCATAAAATGTCCCCTAGGACTTTTACCTCCTAAGTTTAGCTCCTAGGTCCCCTTAGATTAATCATGCATGTGTAAAACTTATCCTGGAGAAAATTCCCTTGAAACCCATGTCAAATGGGATTTTACGGGCCACTCTAATGCTTAATCATGACAAAAAATAGGCCCCTGGACTTGGGTGCCTATACCCTAGTCCAAACCTATTTTGTTGGGACCTAAATTTAAATTGTTGATAAAGTGACTGCTAAAAGGTTGCCCTTTGTCAGCCTTGTAAATTTAATTAATGAATATTTAGTGGGAATGCATGTATAAACATGTTTAAAACTTCATTTTACTCCTAGTTGATTAGGGGAAACTTATGGTCATCAAGCAAAGAGCATTCAAAGCATTCATTATGTTGCAAAGTAATATTATGTTGTGTTTGTATGTGTTTGCTATAGATTTGGCTCCATCAACTCATTTCCTCATGATCTGAAGGCATTTCATATTCATGAGAGTTTACACTTACTAAGGTGATATCTATTTTGTGTTTGAATCAATCAATCTTATCATTTGCTTTTACCTCTATCCACCAAGGACATGCACTCTATCTAACAATTATGTTGGAAGGCCTGAATGCCATTCCAGGGCTTGATCAAGGCAAGGTCCTAAACACCACAACCCCCAACCCCTCTCTTGTGATTGTAGGTTATGGGTGCAGATTCTTGCAAACAGGAGTTGTAGGAGGTCAGAGTAGAGGATAAAGATTTGGGATCTAAAGAAACCAACTATTTTCTCCATGTTTTTCATGCCTCGTACTATCTTCATCATGTCTTGTGTGAATTCAATTTGTCTTCTAGTTCTTATCTGAGACTGGGGGCTAGAAATACTTCCTCAATCTTTGTGTATGCCTTAGCTTCATGTGCTTGGCACGTTTGATGTGTTTTCAATTGTACTTTAATGCATATATGGGTCATAAGATCATACATACATTAAAGTGGGGGATAAATGTTATGTCATAAAATGTCCCCCTAGGACTTTTACCTCCTAAGTTTAGCTCCTATGTACCCTTAGATTAATCATGCATGTGTAAAACTTATCTCAGAGAAAATTCCATTAAAACCCATGTCAAATGGTGCTTAATGGGCCACTCTAATACTTAATCATGACCAAAAATAGGTCCCTGGACTAGGGTACCCACACCCTAGTCTAGACCTTTTTTTGTCAGAACCCAAATTTAAATTGTCAGCAAAGTGACCATTAAAAGGTTTCCCTTTGTCATCCTTGTCAATTTAATTTATGAATCTTTAGCGAGAATGTATATATAAACATATTTAGGACTTAATTTTACTCCTAGTTGATTAAGGTGAACTTATGATCATCAAGCAAAGAGTGTTCAAGGCATTCATTATGTTGCAAAGTAGTATTGTGTTGTGTTTGTTATAGATTTGGCTCTATCAACTCATTTCCTCATGATGTGAAGGCATTTCATCTCCATGAGGGTTTACACGTACTAAGGTGATATCTATTTTGTGTTTCAATTAATTAATCTTATCATTTCATTTTGCTTCTATCCACTAAGGACACACACTCTATCTAACAACAGTGTTGGAAGGATTTAATGCCATTTCGGGGCTTGACCGAGGCAAGCTCCTAAACACCACAACCCCCAACCCCTCTCTTGTGATTGCAAGTTACAGGTGCAGAATCTTGTAGAGAGGAGTTGCAGGAGGTTGGAGTAGAGGATAAAGATTTGGGATTTGAGGAAAACAATGAAGAATATTCCTTTTTAGACAAGGTCACTCACCCCTGTGTCCTCCAATTTGGCTTTTTCAGAAACTCTTGAGTAAGTTGTAGTCTTCATCATCTGATAGCTTGAGATCCATAGAAAAATGTGCCTATTGGATTAGGGTGCCCTCCCTAGTGTCCCTAAATTTTCCACTTTCCATAATTTGAATCTTGGTATGTTTCTAATCTGCATTTAATGCCTTTGTATGCAAGTATTTGTCATGTTTCATCTGTTTGTTTGCAATTTCATATAATTAGGGTTTAAGGCTTAATTAGACTAGGGTTTAACAAATTAATCAACAACTTCCAAATTTCCTTATCATTCCAAGTGATACCAAACCTGTAGCTAATTCCTCTTGTAAAAGTTGTGACTTGATTTAGTTTAATGTCCTTGAATGTTATATGTTAAAGGAGGATTTAATCACACTATCAACCATTATCATCATTCCCTCTTTTCCTACGTAACATTTTCATGAACCTATTTTTTTTTTTTTCTGAACTTGCATCTTTCTGATTGTTGCAATCATATTTTCAATCATTCATATCATTTTCATCATCATACATTCAAAATCTTGCATAAAAATTGAAAATTTTGAAAAAATCAACATTCTTAGCTTGCATTTAGACATAATTTGCATTCTCTTCCTTGCATAAAATTGAAAAAATAATAATTTTCTGATATTTAGATCAGATCTGAGATAAATTAGAGAATTTCATCTTTTTATCATCATTTACCTTGCATTTGCATCTCTCATTTTCTAGGGTTTTGCTTGAAAATTTGCATTTTTCATATAACTTAGTAATTTCAAAAGCTAGGGTTTGTAATTAAAATCTTGTTTCATATTTTGTTACTCATTTAACACTCATTCACATCTTATCTTTTACTCTAGTGTGGCTGAATTATGTATCTTTGCATTTACATTTGCATTATTAGTACATTTAGATTGAAAAAAGTAAAAAAATTGAGCATTTTAGGTGCATAAACAAGCATAGTTTTGCTTTGTTTCATTAATATTTCTCATTGCAAATATTGCATTCATCTCCAAGCATACATTCATTGGTCATTTGAAATTTTTTCTTCATAGTTTTGTGTGAAAATTGGCATTACATAGTGTGTATTTTAACATTACTGTTTACACACCTTATTCACACTTCATTAATCAAAACCTTTAAAAACACTTACTTTGCCTTGTTTTGTGATACTTTTTCCTCTTCCCACTTTGTTTGTTGCAAATTCTGTGTGTCTTTTAGAACTTCTTTTTCTCAAACAAGTGCTCGGTGTGAAATAGTCTCACATGTATGGTTTCTCATCATAACAACAATGATAGGGTTGCTCCTCGCTTTTGTAAGAAAAGGGAGACCCCTGAACTAGAAATAACATTTACACCATGAGATAGATTAGTTGGAGACATTGAAATTCCCCTTTACATTATTGTTAAGATAATGGAAACTCTTGTAATAAGAGCCCTTGTTGATCCAAATTGCTTGACTAACATTGCTATGGAAGAGTTCCTTTACTCACATAAATTGATAGAAGAAACTTATGAGCCTACAGACATGATGATAAAACACATATAATGGAGCTTTCCTCCCAACTATAGGGAAGATTACTTTAATGATCTAGTTACTTGACAAAGATTTAGAACAATCATTTGATATCATCCCTACATTTGATCTCTTCCATGTAAAACTAGGTCATTCATGGCTCAATGCTATGAAAGCTATCCCTTCAACACTTCACTAATGCTTAAATATTCCTCATCATGGGTCTATACAAATTGTTCACCATAGTCGATGACAACCTATGGGTATGTGAAAGAACATCATCCTTGACTACTTTTGGCCTAAACCTACTGAAGAACCTGAACCACAAATAGATCAAACTCTCTTGGGATATCAACATTACAAAGCACAAGTACTATCAAAATTGGTCAAACCCCCTATTCAACAAACAACAAATAAAGAACAACCTACATTACAAGAACCCCCTAGATCAAAAGGTAGGGGACTCTATGCTAAGGTTCCACCTCTATCATCCTTACAAGGATTGGGAGATACCTGTGGAAAACAAATCAATGCACCAATAAGAGATAATCACATGGATACTTCTTTTGAAATACCATGAACTATGGAAAATCATGATAATACTATTGACAACATTACTGATAAAACATGAAGGAATAAACAAGCAAAAGAATGAAGGAAGAAAAGACAAGCCTTGGCTCAAAATACACCACTACAACAAGAGAACTTCTCACCATCTAACATTCAATAAAACAAATAAGAGCTTAAGGCTGAAGAGTTAAAGGATGATAACTTTAGTCAGGCAATTGTACCTTATATTCCCCTTTCTTCATGCATTAAAGATTAGGAGGAAGATGACTTTCTTGACGACAACTGCTAGATTGGTTGTATATGCAGGTAAGTATTTCTAAACCTGTTGGTCACCTTTGTAGTAGCATATCTTTGCTCACTTATGTGACCTCCTCTTATGTGTTGTGTTCCCGCATAATGTGTTATTTGTTGTTTAGATCTCCTTGGATGACACTTGATACTCTTATAAGGTCAAGGATACTGGGAGACCGCCTCTATTGTCACCATTCTTCTATTTGTTTCATCATTATTCAATCTTCCACCTCCTCTATTTTATTATTGTGTGTCATGCCTTGAGGGCATAGCATTATGGACGGTGTTTTGGGGGCATCCTCTTATGTGGTGTTCCTAAGGAACTTGTTCTCCTCTCTCATTTTTATTATTTACCTTCTTCAGTGATTCTACCTAGTTAGCAGATGATGAAAACAAATAAATATTGATACAGACCGTGCATCCCTTGAATGAGAAGGAATAAATGGACCTAGTCCATATATGAAGATGGGGTTGATATATATATTTGATGGTTGACTAGAAGAATCACTCCATGTGATGTATCATCTTATGGCATTTCTTGTGACTAACATTTTACAATCCACTCAATATGCTCTTGTACAGTTTGAATGGTATCTCACCTTCTTTCTACACTCAGTTCCAAGGTACCTGTAGTATAGCCCAATGGTTATACTTGTCTCCGAACTTGTGAGTATAGCCTTGGTCCTTGATGTGATTGTTTTCATGCATATCTTTATGATGTGATTTGGTTATTATCTTAGAGTAAGTTTCTCTAACCATCTTGTTGATTATCTTAGGATATCTTATCAATGTGTTTGTGGGAACATTTGGTGATCATAAGCACATGTCACCTTGGGGGCATGGGCTTTACAAGAGATCTTGTTCCCTTGTGTGTCTTCTCTCTACCTTAATGTGCTTGATATTGACAAGTGGTATCAACCACCTTAAGGTGGGGGCATATATAATGGTATCTGTCTAATGATTTTTGCACTAATGAAGTGTGTTTATAAGGCCTCTCCACGAGGTGGGATGCTTTATCTGTTGTGATAGTGCACATCCTTATATTAATTGCAATAAAAAATCCCTCTCCATGAGGCATGATAACATATTTCTTTAGCTAGTGTGTATCCTTTTATACAAAGCCCTCATCAGGAGGAGGGATGGTGTATCTTTTGAGCTAGTGCACATCCTTTTATACAAGGTCCTCATCAGGAGGCAGGGTTGGATCTTGAGCTATCCTCCCTTAATCATGTCTTTGTCAGTTGTTGTGACATAAGCCCAATCGTCAGGTGTGTCTGCAACATGTTTGAGATGGTGGGACTTAGTAATAAGCTCCTTCCATCACCTGTGTTTGTCATGTTTAAGGCATATACTATGTCTATGACATGCTATATAGTACTTGTGTATTCTGTGTGTCATCCATGTGTTTTCCCTCATGTGTTGTGTAAAGGGTGTGGCGATAAGTCCTCCCACACTCAGGTCTTATTTGGTGTGTCTTCCCTCATGTGTGGTGTAAAGGGCACGGGGATGAGTCCCCACCATGCTTGGGTTTTGTTTGGTGTGTTTTCCCCCTGGTGTAGTGTAAAGGATGTGGAAATGAGCCCCCCCTACACTTTGGGTTTTGTATGACATGTTTTTGGTGGTGTAAATGGTGTAGCAATGAGTTCCCCCACCCCTTAGTTAGAATTTTATTACATATACATGAAAATGTTATATAATTGTATTCATTGTCTTTTGCATGACTGCTCTCATGTCTTCATCATGTATTGAATTCTTCTCACTATCTTCTCTATTTTTTGCATGCTTCTTACTATCTTCATCATGTCTTGTGTGACTTAAATGTGTCTTCTAGTGCTTACCTGATACTGGGGACTAGAAATAGTTCCTCAATCTTTGTGTATGCCTTAGCTTCATGTGTCTGGCATGTTTGATGTGTTTTTTATTGTACTTTAACACATATATGGTTCATAAGATTATCCATACATTAAAGTGGGGGATAAATGTTATGTCGTAGATTGTACCCCTCAGACTTTTACCTCCTAAGTTTAGCTCCTAGGTCCCCTTAGATTAATCATGCATGTGAAAAACTTATCCCAGACTAAATTCCATTGAAACCCATTTCAAATGGGGCTTAAGGGGCCACTCTAATGCTTAATCATGACCAAAAATAGGCCCATGGACTTGGGTGCCCATGCCCTTGTCCAAACCTTTTTTTGTCGAGACCCAAATTTAAATTGTTGGTAAAGTGACCATTAAAAGGTTTCCCTTTGTCAGCCTTGTCAATTTAATTTATGAATGTTTAGTGGGAATGCATATATAAACATATTTAGGACTTCATTTTACTCCTATTTAATTAAGGTAAACTTATGATCATCAAACAAAGAGCATTCAAGGCATTCATTATGTTGCAAAGTAGTATTGTGTTCTATTTGTATTTGTTTGTTGCAAATTTGGCTCCATCAACTCATTTTCTCATGATGTGAAGGCATTTCATCTCCATGAGGGTTTACACCTACTAAGGTGATATCTATTTTGTGTTTCAATTAATCAATCTTATCATTTCCTTTCGCCTCTGTCCACCAAGGACATGCACTCTATCTAACAATGGTGTTGGAAGGCTTAAATGCCATTCTAGTGCTTGACCGAGCCAAGCTCCTAAACACCACAACCCCCAACCCCTCTCATGTGATTGCAAGTTACAGGTGCAGAATCTTGCAGAGAGGAGTTGTAGGAGGTTAGAGCAGAGGATAAAGATTTGGGATCTAAAGAAAATAGTGTTGAATATTCCTTTTTGGACAAGGGCACCCACTCCTGTGTCCTCTAGTTTGGTTTTTCTAGAAACTCCTTAGCAGATTGCAGTCTTCACCATCTGATAGCTCTAGATCAACAAAAAAGGCTACCTATTGGACTAGGGCACCTGCCCCAGTGTTCCCGAAGTTTCTACTTTTTGGAATCCAAATCTTGGTATTATTCTAATCTACATTTAGTGCCTTCTTGTGCAAGCATTTGTTGTGTTTCATTTGTTTGTTTATGATTTCATATAATTAGGGTTTAAGGCTTAATTGGACTAGGGCTTAACAAATTAATCAACAACTTCCAAATTTCCTTATCATTTCAAGTGACACCAAACCTATAGCTGAGTACTCTTGCAAAATTTGTGACTTGACTAATTTTAATGTCCTTGAATGTTATATGTGAAAGGAGGATTTAATCATACTATCAACCATTATCATCCTTCCCTCTTTTCCTACATAACAGAAAGTAAAATCATTATTTCTAGGATACCATAATCCACAGTCCATAGTACCTTTCAAGTATCTAAAGATTCTTTACACAATTTGAAAATGAGATTCCTTAGGAGCATCCTAGAATCTAGCCACCATGCATACAACTTGCATGATATCTGGTCTAGATGTTGTTGGGTACAACAAGCTACATATCATAGATCTATACATAGTCTGACCTATATCAGGTGATTCTTCATTCTTGCTCAGCTTACATCCTGTTATCATGGGAGTACTCATAGGCTTATAGTCTTCCATCTTGAACTTCTTGAGCATTTCCTTTCCATACTTGGTTTGGGATATAAATATACCTTGGTCTAATTGTGATATTTGTAAACCAAGAAAGAAAGAAAGTTCTCCAAGCATGGACATTTCAAACTCTTTCTACATCTAATAAGTAAATTCCTTGCTCATCTAGTCATCACTACCACCAAAAATGATGTCATCAATGCACACAACAACAACCAACATGTACTCACCTTCTGATTTGAAGTACATGTTGCTATTTGCACTTCCATTTTTGAATCCTTGTTACTGTAGGTACCTATCCAACTTAGAATACTAAGCAATAGGGGCATGTTTCAAACCATACAATGTCGTTTTTAGTCTACAAACATAGTCTTGTTTTTTCTAAGAACTGAAATCCCTTAGGTTGCTTAATGTAAACCTCTTCATTGAGGTTTCCATTAAAAAATGTAGATTTGACATCCATTTGGTAAACATTGAAAATCTTATAAACAAAGAATACTAGAAACATCCTAATGGCTTCCAATCTTGCTACAAGTGCAAAATTTTCTTCAAAATCTATGCCTTCAACTTGTGCATATCTATTACAAACCAATCATGTCTTGTTCCTCACAACTTCTCCATCTTCATTCATCTTGTTTTTAAACACCCATTTCATGCCTATTACATTCTTAGTAGGAGATGTTGGAACCAATTCCCAAGTCTGGTTTTTCTCTATCTGATTGAGCTCCTCATCCATTGCATTGATCCATCCTTCATCCTCACTAACATCAGTAAATTTTTTAGGTTCAATCTTAGAGAGTAATGAGAAATTTTCCTCTTCATTTGTCCTTGCCAGTTTTCTTCTAATCTGCACTCCTACATTCTTGTCTCCTATTATTTGTTGTTTAGGATGAACTTTTTGCACATACTTAGCAGGTGCCTTATTGGATATCCTTTAAGGTTCTTCTTCAACATTAGCATCTTCTTCTTCTTTTGTTATCACTGATCCTTCTAAGCAACTATCCTTGATATGTGTTAGATGTGGCTGGTCCTCATCTATCCTGACATTAGCACTTTCTACAGTTCTATGCAATCTCTTATTATATTACTTATAAGCTTTGAATCTACTAGAATATCCTAGAAATATGCCTTCATCACACCTTGAATCAAATCTTCCTATGCCATATTCATCTCTCCTTATGTAGCATCTAGGTGAATGCACAAAGATGAGTATACATTTCACGGAAATCTCCCACAGATGAAAAATGCTACTTGGAACATGTACCCATTTTCAAAAAAATAAAAAAAAATAGTCATATATATAAAAACAAAAAGAAAAATGTTTTGAACTCAGGTACCCATTTTTAAAAAGTTTTATTTTTTTTTAACATGCCTATTGCTAATTTTTTTACTTTCTAGAAACGGGTACCCATTATTTTAAAAATGGGTACCTGTTTATAACAGGCACCCGTTATGAACGGGCACTCATTTATAACGAGTACTTGTTTCTAAAATTTTGAAATTTTAAATCCACCAATTTGCATTGGTTTTAGGCTTGGAAACCCAAGCCTTAGCTTTGGACTTGCAACTAGGAGAGGTCATGAAAATAACAAGAGAAAAAACTAGTTTCACCACTATGGCTGACGATTTTTTTTCAAAATATTTTAACGAAATTAAAACCCATTAAAGATCCCAAAGTCTAGTTTTCAAATATGTAATTTTTTTTTCTATTGAACATAATTTTCTATTTATTATTTATTTTCCAAACAAACTAACTCATAAACTTGAAATAACATAGGTTACTAATTTTTAATAACTTTTGATTTTGAAAGTATCTTGAAAAAAAAATATGTCTGACCAAACTAGACATCATTCTCTACATGATGAAAAAAAAATTTAGTGAATTGTTTAGTTTAGATCAAATTATGTTGGCCATACATGAGGGGTTTTAAAAAACATTAATTAGGGCCATTAAAAAATTAATAAAAAAAAATATTTATCAAAAAATTACAAGAAAAATATCCTGACCAAAATTCAACATCTTGAGAATCTTTCCACAAAAGGAATTAGAAAAATACATTACTTTAGGTCAAATTATGTTGGTCATACACATGCATGCTTTTGCAAAAAATAGGGGACTTTCAAAAAGACACTTTTTGTAAATCCAATAAAAAACCAACTTGCATCATTTGGGTATTAGAAAAAATTACATATTTGAAAACTAGAAACAATATCCTACATTTCTTATTTTTACATCGTCTTAATATGTGTGCAAGTGCTTCAAATTATCACTCCAAGTATGACAAAATTTGAAAAATAGGAAAAACTCTTCCACTTTTTGGCCAAAAAGTGAACTCATCTTCTTGCACTTACCCATCTACTCCCAAACACCTTGAAATATTTGACAGATGCAGATCTTCCATACCACATTTCATACGGTGTCTTATCAGTGCTTATCCTTAATTACACTATGTTCAACATATATACAGCTGTGTGTACTACATCTCTCCAATAGAGATCAGGTAGTTTTTCCTCATTTAGCATAATCTTTGCCATCTCTTTTACTATCCTAATTCTCCTTTCCACAACACCATTTTGTTGTGGAATTCTAGGTGGAAAATATTGTCTTTTTATGCCATGTGTTTCACAATATCCCACAAACTCATTGGGGTTGGATTCTCCTCCTCTGTCTGATCTTAATCATTTAATTATCATACCACTCTCCTTCTAAACCATAGACCTAAATGTCTTAAATCTCTCAAAATCTTATGATTTTTCCTTCAAAAATGTTACCCATGTCATTCTTGAGAAATCATTAACTAACAACATGAAGTATCTCTCACCTTGTAGTCCTTGTGTCCTAGTTGGACCACATAGATCTGTATGAACTAAATCCAAGAGTCTTGAAGTAGAATATTCTTTTGTTTTGAAGCTAGACCTTGTCTGATTCCCATGCTGACATTCCTTACATATAGTATTTGTTGGCTTGGTGATTTTAGGAATGTACCTAACTAGCCCTTTTGAACTTACCTTCATAAGGTTGTCAAAATTGACGTGTCCCAATCTTCTATGCCACAACCAAATTTCATCAATATGTCCCATTGACCAGCTTTTACCTTGAATCTCCTTGAGATTGTAAAGATTATTTTATATTCTACTTGCTTCAACAACTATCTTACCAGAACTTGATTTCCTAATATCACAACCTTTTGTGTTAAATGTCTGATTATATCCATTATCACACATGCGACTTACACTCAAAAAATTGTGCTTCAGTCCTTCCACATAGTAGACATTGTGAGTCTTGGCTTTTCCATAAATACTCAGTGTTCCTTTACCACAGATCTTCTTAGATGTATTGTAACTAAACTTAACTGAGCCTCCATTCAATTCTTGTAGACTTGTAAACTTACTTTTATCTCTGGTCATGTGACTAGAGATACCACTGTCTATCACCCATCGATTATGTCCCTTAGCATGAAATGTTGTTTGTACTATCAAAGATGCTTCTTTCTTTTGATCGTCCTTATTCTCCTTCTAGATTTTCTTAGTTATATTCTCCTTATTGATATGAGAGTCTAATACATTATTATTATTAGGAGGAACATTCTCCTTTCTTTCTAGTTTGTTAGATTTTACAAAATTTTCTCTACAGTATTTTGCAATGTGACCATAGTTATTGCAATTGTAACAAACTACTCTAAAATCTCCTAAAGGTGCAAAATATTGTTTTCTAGTAAAATTAGTTCTTCTCCTAGAATTACTTCTAGAACTAATAACCTTATGACCATATTAATCACATGAATAACAATAGCCATAAAAGGATTGAGGAAACCTGATAATGCTAGAATGTCTTGCAGAAGGGGGGCCTTTGAATCTTTTCTCCTTCAAAGCTCTGACTTTTGTGAGGCCATCATCTTCCTTTTTCTTATTTTTCTCTTCATTCTTTTTAGGAGGATTGTTGGACTTTGGGTGCTAACCTTCTTCAAATCCTAAACTAGCCATGCTCTTTAGAAATCTCTGATTGTTGATCATCCCATCAAGCATGCTACTCCTCTTATCAAATTTGAGACTTAGGCCAATCTTATCCTTAGCCTTTTCTAATTCTTTTCTCAGAGATACCACTTTAGATTCTAGTCTTAGACACTCTTCTAATTTAGCTTTCAATTGAGATTTAGTAACTTCTATTCTTTTGGCTTCTTCCACGTGTCTTTAAATCAATAATCAACTCTTTAGATTCTACAAGTTTCTTAGACAACATATCTTCTTGAATTTGCAACTTTAATTTTGAGTTTTTCTTCCTAAGTTTCTCAATCTCTTCTAAAGAACATACCATCTCTCCTTCTAATTCTACTTCACATTCTTATTCATTCTTAGGGTCTCCCAAATCACTAATGTTCTAATCTTTAATAGTAGACTCTAGTGTCATAAACAAGAATTCATTTTCTTTAGCCTCAAAAACACCTTCATTGTTGTCTTCTTAAATGGGGCTTTCTTTAGAGGAATCATTGTCACCTTTTATGTAAAGGTTTTTTTTGTTCTTCTAAAAATTCTTCTTCTTTGGATAGAACTGTGTATTACTTTTCTTGCTATCATATTCATCACTTTTATCTTATCCTCTAGATGGACATTTAGTAGCAAAGTGACCAACCTTTCCACAATTAAAACATTTGAAAGGTAACTTACCTCTATATTTACCAGATCCTATCTCCAATCTTCTTACAAAATGGGCCTCTTCCATGTCTATCTCAAATTTAGGCTCTTCAATCTTTCCTTTCTTTGATGCCTAAAATGTAGCTTCTCTCTTGGAGATCTTAGTACTGGTTGTCCTTATTTCATAGGCAGTAAAAATACCATGTAGCTCATCAACGATCATCTTATCAAGTTATTTTACTTCTTCTATAGTAGAGACTTTAGCATCATACATGGAAGGTAGAGATCTATGTATCTTATGAACAATCACTTACTCTTTTACTTCTTCATTTAGTCCTACCATAGCATTCACAACTTCATCAACTCTGAGTAGGTAATTAGCAATCTTTTCTTCCTCTCTCATTTTTAGACTTTCAAATCTTCCTTTAAAGGTCTGCAACTTGGCTTGTTTCACCTTTGTATCTCCTTCATATATGCTCTAAATCTTCACCAAGATTTCTTCAACAGACATGCATTGCATTATTTTGACAAATTTAGACTTGGCTAAACCACATAGAATTGCATTCTTGGCCTTAGCATTATTCTGGCATTCCTTCTTACCCACCTGGTGTATTGGAGGAGTTTGAGGAGAGATATAACCATCTAGAATAGATTGTCATGCATCATACCCTATTGAAATTAGGTAGGTCTCTATCCTTATACTCCATAACACATAATTTGTTCCCTTAAACAATGGTGCTTTGTTTTAGTGGGATCCTTCTTTACTAGCCATGTGTTTGATCTCCCAGATCAACCTTTATCTATTAAGCTTCTTCAAGGAACTTGGATTTGATACCAATTGTTAGAACACATGCTATCTACTTGGGGGGGTGAATCAGTAGATCAAAAATACTTAAAAACTTCTAATCTCTAGAAAGCAGACCCAAAATAACTTTCAATGCTTAAGCAAGAACAATAACAGATCATATAGACATGAACACTAGATATATATGGAAAACCCAAAGATAGGAAAAATCATGGTTAGAAAATGCTACTAAGATCTACCATCCTAATCTAGCCTCACAGAATAAACCATTGATTACAATGTTTTAAGGGAACCCACCCTAAGGAGTTACCAATCCCTTGATTTAAGAGCTCCAACTCTAAGGAGACTACAATCCTGTAAACTAAGCACCCACTCAATCCACAAGAGGCACCAACCTTTGAATCATGACAAATTCAAATATGTGGACATTTAGTTCTTCACAAACCTCAAATGCACCTATTCAATTCATACATTATCTTATCTTTTCACTCAACTCACCCAAACACTCTATGTTCTCATTAACACACCCTTATACAATACACGCTCAAAGCATTATTATATACTCTATTCTCATTAACATGATGGCATCCTATACACATGAAGAATAGATCAAATAACAACTCATGAAACTGCTCATGGGACTACTCATGAAACTATTCATGGAAATGCTCATGGAACTACTCATAGAACAACACATGGAACTACTCATGGAATAGTACATGGAACTACTCACGAAACTACTCACAGAATTTCTCATGGAACAACACATGGAACTACTCATGAAACAACACAAGAATACAACACATCCCACCATATTTATCATTTTCTTGAGAAGAAACTATCCAACAAATTTGCAACATCCTCTTTGCTTTGCGAAAGAACCAAATGTATGGAAATCCAACATGCATCCCATACAGTTCAAATACAAGATCATTTGAATCATAAGTAGTTGCATAACTATAACACGTAGGAGAAAATTTAAAGTCATCAACATCTGAACAACAACTATCTAACAAATATTCAATAGTTCTATCCATTTACTCAACTGATCAACTCAATCTTAGAGCATTGAATCCTAAAAATCCACACTCTATCGCTTCTTTTGTTACAAAAACTAAATCTGTGGAGTTTCAAAGATCAAGCTTCCGAGCTACTGCCTTCCTTCATGGAAGCACTATAAGATTACCTGTGATCCCTTTATATTATTCCTTTGTAACATTATTGGGCATTAGGCTTTATCCCCTTTTCCTTCATGGAATATCCATGTGGCATGCTTTCCATTGCTTTGTGGGAGGGTTTTCCACTTTCAAAATGTGTTCCACAGAATGGCAGAAAACACAATAACAAGCCACGTAAGCTTGATGGGACCCGTACATTGCATACCTAGGCACATAGTAGTCCACATGTCACTTTTCTATTGTTCTATGGGTATGCTTTACTCCTTCATAGATTGTTCCGTGGAATGGCGGAATGCTTCAAAACTGGCTAGGTAGGCTTAGTGGGACCCATACTCGCATACCTTTTTTGGACTTCACTCATCAGGAATTTTGTCTTCTAGCTACCTCTTTGAGAATGGAACAAAGAATAGATTCAAACTCTAATTTCTAATTGTCTTAGACCAAATCAGAGCTTTGCCATCAGGCCTTCGTGATCAGACCTTCCTTCTTTCCTTGACAAGGGGAAGGAGTAAGGATGAAACTGCAAACTTTGATTTCCTTACACTTCTTTTTAGAGCATTGCAATAGGGCCTTCCTTTTCAGGATTTTCTTATCTCTTAGACATAGAGAATGAATAGGGCCAAAACCTCAAACTCTGACTAAGTCTAGAAGGAGTAGGGCCAAAACTATAAAGTCTGATAAATTAGAGAAAACAAGTTTGTAACTTAGTTTGATTAAACTTTTGGTCTTAGACTCATCAATGACAACACTTGAACACTTTCCTTTGACATCAATGACTATAATTCAACACCAACCATGAGGGTTTTAATATGAGAGACTACTCTTCATCCACTAATGATTCATCTTTTGAAGGGAGATCATTGGAATGAAGTGAGGGTAAAGTGTTTTTAAGAAAATTGTTGATGATTGTACCATGGATGATGTCCAAGGGGTTTGAACATGTAATGAAAGGATAAATACCAAGGGTCTTCACATACTTAGTGATATCCAAGTTACATGAACATTCAATCAAAGGAGGAAGATCCATAGGATGAGCCACATAAACCTCATGGACTATGGTAGAAATAGATGATTTAAGATGATGAGATGAATGCCCATTATCTACCCATGGAGGATACTTTGTGAGAGAAGGATCCTCATCCACTAATGCTTCATCCTTCTAAGGGAGAGCATTGAAATCAAGAGAGTTTAGAGTGATGTTAAGGAATCTGTGAATTATTGTATCCTCTTGTGCCAAATTATCCTCACAAGTAGGAACAATTTTGGGAGAGGGATCCAAATAATAGGGTTAAATAGACAAAGCTAGGTCACCATCACATGTATTAGAGAGTAGATCCATGGAATTGTCATGACTTGTTGTTGAAGTAGAAGAAGAACCATCACCATCATTTTGCTCATGATAATTCATGGAGATGAAATTAGTAAAGTCCTCTAATATCAAAGGATACATACCCATGAGAGTTATGAAGCTATCAAAAACATATATATAACAAAGGGTTTTAGGTATGAACATTTCTAAATGTTAATATCATACATGGAAGCTATGTTATTTAAGACGTAAGGATGCACATTAATGAATTTATAAAAAGTTTCAAAATCTATAATGTATGCATACAAAGATTCCAAAGATGAACAACCAGGAGCGTCCATAATGAAATGTCTTGTCTTCTATATGAGAATATGATATGGAAAATCAATTTAAAATTCATTAATCAAGTACAACTAATATTAAAATAAGATTACAATCAAGGACTTACAAGTGCAAGAGAAGTAGGGTCTTCCAAAAATGTGATATTCTTGGTAACCACAACAACTAAGTCTTGTAAATGTAGGATGTGTAGTATGTGCAAAAGAAGTTCCTAAATAACTTATCCACTTGAATTCAACAATGATTGAGAGGAATTTTCTTGGATAAAGATGCAGTAAAATACAAGACTAGCTAGGGTTTACTATTGAAACCCTAGATTTTGAATACTTACTTCCTAAACCATAATTTTTTGATGCAAGAACTTTTTTTGAACACAAATTATATTTATGACATGCTACAACAATGCAAGATCAGATTTTAAATGTAAATTATAGGATAAAAATCTGAAACAAGATCTTTATTACAAACCCTAGGTTTTGAGTTTGGCTAGGTTTTCCAACAATCAAGTTTTCTGAGAAAAACCTTAGCAAATGAGAGTTTTAAATGCAAGATGCCACACTATGAAATGATTAAATACTAAAATATCAATCAGATCTGTTGTAAAAATTATAAATTTAAATCTTTCTATGATGATCTATGACATATGCAATAAATATATGTTTTTGTAAGCATAAAATGCTTGATTTTTTACTTATCAATGCAAAACAAATGTATGAATGATATAAAATAGAAAGGCTGATAAGGTACAGAAAATTAAATCCCTTTAGTCAACCCAATAATGAAACAAGATCTGAAACAACATAGTAATCTACAAAGATTAGGTTGAACATTAGCTTGATTCCCTAGAAATGCAAGGTTTTTCAAACCCTAACAATGAAATAATGCAAGATTAAGCTAAATAACTATGAACAATGATGAATGAATAAAATCTAATTAGAGATAGGGAATAAAATAGCTCAAATCTAATGGAAGAAGGATGCCAAAGTGAAAGAAGCAATGAGTTAACCAAAATGCTAGATAGAAAAGAGAGACTCGCTCAAAAAATCAAACTAGGTCAAACCTTCTTCTATCCAACATTAGGACACAAGCCGATCTTGGATTCTACCCAAGACAAAAAGCCAAACTACATGTGATTTTTTCCTTTGTTGTATAAAGGAGAATTATTGAAATCCAACCAATGAAACTAGGGAAAGATAAGAGACCCTAACTGAGAAAGATTAGGGAATAATAGACTACCAGAAGAAGAAACCCAGAAACTAAATAGATAGTAGAGATCGGGGATTAGATCAGAACCTTGACCCTGAGTTGAGAGGCCACAGGACTATGGACCTTGGGTGCCCTAGGTATTTTTATGGTTTTGAGACTATGATAATTTTAGTGTCTTTTCCTTCATGTGATCCTATCCCGTATAGCTTGATTGTTGAGAACTCCTCCAGATCTATCCTACACACACAAAAGAAGGAAAATGGTTGGGTGCTATTTAGGAGCTTGCCTAAGTCAAGATATATGAATGGTCTTTCCACTTCCACAATAGCAAATATAATACATAAAGATCATGTGACGTAGGAGGGCAGAGGTAAATCTAAAGTAGAATGGAGTGCTAGAACAAAGTATGAAGGAAGGAAGTCACCATGAGAATGGAAACCCTAGCATGCTTCATGCAACATCACAACTTGACTCAAGAAGTTGGTATGGCCCAAATAAGTAGAAAGATCTTCACAAGACCTACACTATGCTAATGTCACAGCAATAATCCACAATAAAGAGCTTCAAAGAAGAGTAGAGAGCATGAGAGAGAAGGAGAGAGTGCAAGAGCACCTAGACTGGTTAGATGTTCCAATGAATGACATAACTTGCTTTTTATATGCATTCCCTCTAATTTTCAGAGAATTAAACCAGATGATGCTGACATTAGGAATCAATTAAGATGTCCTAAGCCAACAACCCACCAATTTAGGTGAGGGCTAAAGAAGGGACCAGGCGCTTAGGTGCCCTAGTCCTTTAGCCACATAACCCCTAAGATAAGGCACTTTAAGTTTGCTTAGCCCTATCTTATAATTATCTTCTGAGTTTTGTGCATCAAGATCCATAATTACATGCTTTGTGTTCAAAAAGATGTTAAAATAGGTCCTGATTAACAAGTACTAATATTTTAGGTCCACCCAAGTGCTAAACTAAGTGTAAAATGCTAGTGTACACATTTTAAGATGTAACATGGATAATAAAATGAGGGGATGTTAGGATGGGGATATTGGGAGTTGGGATGCATGGAGGAAGAGTGGAAGAAGGGAGATGTACGGTCACATGATTTTAGGACTTGTATGAAGATGGAGGGGGGATGCTAGCATATGATTTGGAGGTGAGATGGGATGCACAAGATTTGGCATTAGAAGAAGTCAATTTAGAAGGTATGGAGGTGGTACCCAAATTTTTGGGTTATATTCCATGGGAATTGTGAATGGATTTTGACATATATGGGCTCCAAGATACCTAGTTCATGTAGGGCTACACATTTTCCTTGATAGTTCATGGTTTTGAGTATGCGATCTATGATGAGATGTTTTTTATTTAGGACACAAGATGCAAGTCCATTATTAGATGAGGGAGGATGAGTGGTTGATAGAGTTTATTCCTGTTGTATGAGAGAACCAACATGAATGAAGGTAGTGGGACCAAGAGGATAAGAGGATGGTGAAGGATCGATAGGGGATAATGGATGATATTGAATTATATTATGCTCACTAAGATCCAAATTAGTTTTTTTCTTTTCTATGTTTGCTTGAGGACCAACTGTCTCATCATGGGAATTAGATGTTGTTGAATGAGGGAGAAGACTAAGATGTATTATTGATCATGGGTGATTGTTGGATCATGGATGATGGTGACTTGAGTAGGCTAGATAAATTGATCTTGAATTGGTGAGGAACAAGGTTGATCATGCTTTGGATTTTACTCTTGACATAGCTCATGGGTTTCTTGGATGCACATGATAGGCTTTGGATCAATGATAATGTGATTTTGTGAGGTATTTTGTCATGCCCGCATCTCCCGTGCAGACACGACATAGGAACACACGTGTCATGTCCACATTTTCCATGTGGTCATGACACGAACTACGAAAAACTCTTCTACCTATCTCTAGGAACCCCCTCGCATGCGTCTATGTGCTCAGTGGTTATACGCATAGGCGTAGACATGTCATCATAACCATGAGGGTGGAGGCTATCTAGAGGGTAAGCGACATGAAGTATGTCACTTCTAGGGTTAGATCGATTCCAATCTGTACCCTAAGTTACCTAGGTGAGATGACCTCAGCATCGAACCCTAACTTAACTCAGATTGAAAAGTGATTAAGCAAGATGGTAAGATGGCGCATGATTGAAGTGGAATGATGGAAAGGAAACTTAATAAAATAAAGTAAATTCAAACCCTAAAAATCTACGAAAATTTTGACAGCTTAACGCATTTTTGATAAACGCAAAAATAAATTTAAAATAAAACATTAATGAGATCATAAATAAAATTTAAGAATAAATAAATAAATTAAAATTAAACTTAAGAATGGATTCAAAGAAAAACGTTATAAAGTAAATAAAATAAAATTTAAATTTAAATTAAAGGACAGGATGTTAGATAAATACAAGAAGGACTGAGTCCGTTATTAAATAAAATTCTGGCATTATATTTAATAACTAACTCAAAAAAAATAAGGTAGATAAGATAGGAGAGTTTAATTAACTCATCCTATAAAATAATGTTAAAATCAACAATAATTAAAAGATGTATAAATTCCACCAAAGGAAAAGAAAACAATAATCCCATTAAGAAAATTTAAACACATGAAAAAAAATAAACCCCCCAATTGAAAATAAAATTAATTTCCCCAAAATAAAATGGAAAGCACAAAGTCCTAAAAGAAATAATGAAAATTAAACCCATGCAAAAATTAGAGCAATATAAAAGTTCCCCAAGGAATAAATTAAAACAAGGTGAAATAGAGGTTTTTTTAAAAAAACAAATAAAAAATATAACTCCTAAGTCTAAAAGCCCTAATTTTCCTTATCTTAGTATTCTCCTCAAGTTGCCCTAGATATCCTCTCTTTTGTTGTTTTGTTTTCTAACTCCCTTCTTTTTTCTTTGAGCAAGTTAGGTTTACAAGTCTGCCATTGAAGAACCCCACGGAGGTGAGCAAACCATAGCTGTTGGCATGATATAGAATAGATTTGTTTTCCCCCTTTTTTTTCTTCTTTTCTTTTTCTATCATTAACCAACTGGGTAATTGTTTTATCATGGTGAAGGACTGGATTGAAGAGTGGCAGGGGGTCGATGGTGACAGTCGGTAGTAGAGCTATGTGGTCACAGCGTGGAATGGCTACTGTAGATGATACAGGGGTGTGGCCGCGGAGAAGGATGACACTTGGTGGTGGTTCGGAGTTAAGGGGAGTAACAGGCAGAGAGGAGGGGTATACGGCGCCGAGGGAGTTTAGAGTGGAAGGGTGTGGGGAGACCACAATGGGCGGTGGAGTACAGAGGTCCGCGATGGCACGTTGGGCGCTCAGTTAGAAGGGTTTGGGAGGGGTGTGGGTGGAGGCACTACCTCCCCCACACCCCGTATATAGTAGATCTCATGGGACTGTGGGTCGCTACCCACAGTCCACTCCTTGCTTTTTTTTTGTTTGAAATTCCAACTTATTAATCCCAAACACAGTCTGTGCCAAGGAAATATTCAGCCTCACAGTGTTTATCTAACATGTTTCCTGATTTATTAACATTGAATATATAAATTTATATATTTATATACACACGTGAATGTATATGTATATATATATATTTTTATATATAAATACATTGTTCAAATAGCTCCTATAGTCTGTTTAACATACTCAGCACAATCATTTTAATATGTATAGTAAATGGTTAAATATGTAAGCTCAGATGTAAATATATTTATATATACACTTCTATGTATGTGTATAAGAATATATATATTCCTTACAAGCAATATTTGTGGTGTTCTAGTAGTCACATCTACCTTCTTCTTGCAGTATAAATACACAGAAAAACAAAATAAAAGGATGAACTGAGTAGAACTGAGTATATATTTTTTTGACATTTAATTCACTGAATCAAACAAATGCCCTTACATTAACTTTTCCTTTGAAAACTATATGACAGAAATATACAACAGTAAACCACAAGGCTAAAATTTCATTTGAATTCATAACAGGTTCTTTTCTCTTCCAAAAATAGCAGATAATAAAATACTCTTCTAAAACAACAGTACTTAAAACAACCTTCAAGTAATATATAGATAACTCTTTCCAACTTTCTCTTGTTTGACAGTCATAGCATTTAGTGAATAACACTCTTATTCTTTTTTTTGAAAAGCATTATTCAAAACAAAGAATGCATGTCTTTTTTTTTTTGAAACCATAGTGTCAGAAAATATAAATTTATTTCACATGTAATTCTCAATTCTTAACTCACATCATGGGAAAATAACCAGCATTTAAATAAATTTGAAGACATTGTTTGCATTACATAGCTTTTGACAGCCAACTTCAAGAATCTAAAACTGGTCAAATAAGTACAATAAGGCCATATTGGCCCTGGCTTGAACAACCAACACAAGGAACTATATGATTCCCAAAATGCACTCTTTCAACTCCATTTCCCCACTCAGAACCTGCAATGAGCACAACACAAGACCAACAAAACCAGCCACTTCAAAATCTTTCCTCCCTACCATAGACCTGCAAGAGGGTCACCCCCGAGCTAGGGAGGTAGGGGTTCACACAGGTGAAACAATCCACAACAAAATATCAACACAACAACACAAACATCCCATAGGTTTAACACAAAACTCAACTCATGAAAATGAGTTGTTGAGGGTAGGGAATGGACCCCTCAACTTCAAAGGGCTCCCAAAAGATAAAATGTCAAACTCATGGCCTCAAGCCAAAATCTCCAAAACACTACTCTCCACAAAAATCACAATAGTCTCCATGGCACTCTTTCCATTAAATAAACTTCTCCACAAATAAAAGCCCTCAAGGCTTAAATATGTAATGTGGGAGAGACCTCAAGGAGGTTCCTTTCCCCTACCCATACAAGTTGAGCATTACCTCCATTAGAGGTGCTCTCACCATACTCCCATCCCAACAAAGCAATACAAACAGCAAAACAACCAAAAACTAAAATACAAACATTATATAAGCAAGGGTGAGCTAACTAGTTAAGAGGCCTACCTTCAAGCCCTTGTAATGGAAGCAAGTTTGGTGAAGAGATCCAAGCCTTCCCAAGCCTTCCAACTCCCAAAATTTTCTCCAACCTTCTCCTAACTCCTCCAAATTAGCAAGAAAACTAAAAAAATTACAAGGAAAAAGAACCCCCTCTCCTTAACAAAAGGAGATAATATAGGCCATAATTTTGGCCTTGAGGAATGAGAAGGTGACACTTGTCACCTTCTCCTTCCCCCTCCAATGCCACTTGCAAGGGAGAGGAAGTATAAGGATGACAAGTGTCATCCTCTCATTCCACCTCAATCCCCACCTCATCCACTTGTCCTCTCACACAAGTGGGGGGGACAAATGGTGAGTTGGATTCCCAGTCACACCCCCAAAAGGACAAGGGCCTTGGAGGGAGCTCCCACTCACTTGGGAGTCTTGGAGGCCTCCCAAGTCTTCCTTGGGAGTCTTGGAGACCTCCCAATTCTTCCAAGGGAATGATTCCCAAACCTTGGGAAGGGAGCTGAGTCTTCCCACAGCATGGCTCATCTCCCACCTTCCCTCATTTCTAAACTCGTCACTTTTACTAAACCATAGTTTAGAGTGACCTAGGGTGAGTCAAATCTAGGGTTAGATAGTCCAAGTTGACCCTAGACTCAAGGTTAACCACCTAGGGTAACTTTTGGGACATTAGGGTTCATGAAGGGGTTAAAAATCCACATTTAAATGGCCTCAAAAATAAGATAAATACCAAGTGGTGTAACTCAAGTCAAATTATACAACACTTATTATTAATCAATTTAAATAAAAAAAAAGTACTAAGGCCAAAATAAATAAAATTAAATCAAGCACTATAAATCAACATTCAAATTCAAACGTGATCCTTATCCCTCTTGGGAATGGATTAGTTTTATAGGGGATAACATAGTGTGAATTCTACCTCCAATTTCCCATGGCTAGGGAATGTAAAACCTGCACATCTCGATCAAGTGTCAATCTTGTCATGAAAAGTCATAGCCAAAGCAACTGGAATTAAATTTATGCAATCGATTGCAACAATAAACATCAATACATAAATCCAAATTAAATTGCATTATCCAATCACATGTCAATTAGTCCACATCACATAAACAACTAGAATCTCATCACAAAACATCATCAAATGTATAACTCGTATGTCGAATCACAAAAATAGCATCACTATGATCAAATCAAATAAAATATGTCAAATCAATGCCCTATCATAATCAGTGGATAAAATCAAGCCTACATAATGAAACATAGTCACTAAGGTCTAATAATGTCATCTACTAAATAGCTTAATGATCATAATATGGGAGGTAAAATAATCGGCCTCACATATTTTGATTTGCATTTATGGTAAGAGATTTTTCAAGAGGCATGATAAGCATTAGACTAGGGGATGGTAATGGAGGAATAGGCATGATATGTGGAAGCTCTTAGATAGACACAAGGAAAGATATTTGGATGCATTATGGTGTTTGATTCCTTGCTAATAGCCACTGGATCACATCCTTCATAACTATATGGGTTGATGAGCAATATAATTGATGGACAATAAAGCTGGATGTTGTAGGATTAGGATTAGGATTGGGTGGATGAATAATTGGAGGAAGATTGGGAGTACTTGTGCTAGAGGGGAATGATATTGAATGGGTGAAGCTGGATGACTCCATAGGTTTTTTTGCAATGTTGTTCATGGACTCTATAGAGGTCATTTAAAAGAGGTAATTTAAATTTAGGATGAGGAGTTGATGGTGGATTAGATTGAGGGGATGGTAAAGGATAGGATGGTGGGTGAACTTGATTTCCCTTGTCAAATGTACCATAATAATGAGGAGGACTCATGGACATTTGATTTGGGCTCAAGGGGTAGCTAGTACTAGAATTCTCCTGTTTTGAGGGATCTTGATATGGACATTGAGGAATATTCATGGGATAGGTTGATGGGGGGTTGGCTTGATATTAGGTATATGATGGAGATTTAGTGGATTGAGATGAAGTGTATAAGGAATGTTTGGAGAATATTTATGTATTTGTTGGAACAAAATTTTAACCCTAAAATTTTCATGAAATTCATTTCCCACCATCATATTATTCCCAAAATACCATTTTAAAATTTTCCCCATTTAAAATAATACACCCATTTTACCTATAATATTAACCCTAATAAGTTCATGTCTTGTCTCCTTCACTTTAAAAGCAAAAAACCATATTAGAAAAATACTTCTATATCGCCTAAGTCATACCCTAAAATCTTTTCGGTAAGCAAAAATGAATGTATCGGTGAGAAACAATCATATTGGGGAGACCCACTTTAGAGTCTCTTCAATAATCTCAAAAGAGTAAAAGGGAAGCAACAAAACATATTAGGTTAATACTGAAAAACTGAAGGGACTCGTAGATCAGAGATACTGAGGATTATCAGAATAAAAGACATCAAAAGAATATCGAGGGGACTGATGTATATTAGAATGACACCTAAATGTGTCCCATCAATAAAGTGATAGCACTTACAAAGAGTAAATAAAAACATTTTGAAAAACTTTGGAGTACCGAGGTGGCACAATTTGTAGTCCCACTGATAAGCCAACAATAAAGAGGAAGATTGAAAATATTTCGAAGTGACTTTGGAATATCGGAGTGAGGTGATTTATAGTCCCTTCAAAAAGATGAATGACATAATAAGAAAAGGGATATTGAAGAAACAAGTAAATATCGAAGGGACTTTCTAGAAAGGGATTTTCAGAGGAGATTATTTTATTGGTATGACACTATCTAGGATCATTCTGTAATCTTAAGGGTAATAAATTAAAGAAATAAAAATAATATCAAAGGAAAATATACACATCAATGAGATTAGAAAGTTGATTATCTCGATGGAATGGTGACAAGACATGTTTGGTGGTGATCAAATGACCCTTATTCAAAAATTAAATCTCTTCAATAATATGAAAGCTGCAATGAGACACCATTAATACACCAGAGCTGAGTATATTGAGGCAAATCTTGACAAGATTGAATAATCAATCAACCACAAGGAGCGAGGGCAGGGCACAACAAAAATAATTTGAGAACTAGAGAAGATATCCAAGTAAGTACTCTGAGTTTGGCTTAAAATTTGCAACATATTGGTTCAAATTACATTCACAGTAGTAGGGTTTTTTTACATAAGTTAAGTCATGGAAGATACAACTGAAAACCCTAAAGGTAAAATGTAGAAATTAGAAGAAAGACACTTAAACCATGATCTAATGGAACAATGCCCAGGATTAGGACAAAGATCTAGGAGAAATACCCAGTTAAACCCCCAAGCTAAAAAATTGGAAGATATATACAAATAGATAGGGGACACATGGACCCCAATAAGAGGGTATGATCTTTTTCTATATCATTATAGAAAAATGCATAGGCATACACCTGTCTCCAATCCATGTAGACTGAACCTAGGAAAACCTATAGTACCAAACATGTTTGTCAATGTGGAGTTGTTAAAGGCTATAGCTAAGAAATACAATCCTCAATCCTACATGATTAAGTTGAATGATGGGTCTGGTTTCATCCCTGTCACCAAAGACTATATATCAATGTTATTTTAGATAGACACTAGCTTTGATGTAAAATTTAGAAATAGAGACCTGTTAAATGAGTACTATAATCTAAGCAATAATTACAAGAGATGGAGGCTACCTTTACATAGACCCCAAGATGAAGGAAATAGGATAAGAGCATTCTCAAGGGTTGAGGATCTACCCTACTCTGTAGAGTTATTTGAAGAATATTTTAGATGCACCTATTATTTTGTCTCTCAATTGCTTGGTTTAGAAGCCTCTCTATTTATGGAAGTTGCAACAATGGTTTTAACTGTAGAATTGCAAAGCCAAGATGCATGGCATTTGGACTATGCTAAGTACCTTGCTAATGATCTTCACAATGATTTGGTTCCTATAAAGAATGGAGCCAGTAAATTTAGGCATTACTCTTTGCTCATGCATCTTATATTGTATGAGGGGCATAATATGTGTCTATGGGATGATTTCTTGAGAGAAAGAGATTTGGACAGAAATTGAGACATTAAACCCATATAGATGTGGATAGCTATCAGGGATAGCAGGTGTGAGAGATGTCATTATTTATATTTTGAAGGATATTTTATAAAACCTATGCATAAACTACTAGGCCATCCCTGTGATTATATTCTATCAATGGAAGTGTAGAAATTTCTGAGGCCAAAAGACAAGAATGAAAGCAAAATAATCGATCACAACTGGGATGATTAGTATGCCTATAATGACTACATAAAGATTAGATTATTTGGGTATGAAGGACCACTATTTTTATTACCAAAAACTTGTCTAGATAGAATTGCTTATTTAGAGATTGTGAGACAGTTAGCTTACTCTAACTTTATGCACCTTAAAAATCACAATAAGCAATCCTTGATGCCTAGTACTTTGTGTTTTGGAGACTTTATAGTTCTTGCTGAGAAAGGATATCAATTAATTGATAAAAAATAGAACAATTCAGAATGCCACTAGGAAATGCAAGAGAAAACTTTGACCCTGAGCACTTCATAAATAATGTCAAAGTTAATAAAATTTTGAAAAAGTATCACCATGTGCTATTTGGTGATGTTGATTTGATCAGAAATGTTGATGAAAGTAGTGCAGTTGAAAAAAGAAATTTGTATCATAAAATAATGCTACCTGAGGCTTGGAGGATAGCCAAAAATCCCAATTATAAACGAGATTTTCTAGAGGTTGATGATCTTGTTGAAAGATTGGACATGTTAATTTCACATGCAGCAGAATTCACTATGGATGTTCCTCCTAAGGTTTTTGAGAAAAGAAGTAAAAACATCAGGGAGATACAAGCAAAATGTGAAGTACCCATAGGCCATGTTTCCCCCCAGCCTACACTAGACATCAACTTCTTTGTTGACACCAATATTATAGAGGATAAAGAGTTTGAAAGTGGAGATGAAGCTATACAAGGCTTGGAGCGTGTAATTGAAGAATATGAGCTTCTTGTGGATAGAGAAATGGTCACGATGGAAGCGCCTATTGAGTTATTAGATCACATAAGACATATGACAAGTAAAACATTTGTTTTAGATGATGATTTTATCAAAACCCCTAAACTCAAAGCCTTTTTTTATAAATACAAATGTAAATAGGCCACAGAGAAAATGGAGGACATCACTCCCGAAGTACAGGATGAGGTATTAAAAGAGCTCCAAATAGAAATTGACAAATCAATGTAGACTATGACTCTAGAAAAGGGGAGAACACTGCTTCAAGAAGCTAGGGTAATTCTAGTCCCTAGATGGGATATGACCTCTACCATTATTTTTGATACTTTTAGAAGGAATTAAGATAAAAAACTACAGTTGAGTATTGAAGCACTAGATAAGATCAAGATAGGGTCAGGATATGATCCTGATAAGGTGACATTGCTAATATTGACACTATACCCCCTAATAAAAGACCTCAAACCATTGACAACCTAAATGAAGCATTTGGCCATCTGTTGATACATCGAGTTGAGGATATAGATCTTATTGAGACTACTAATTTAAATGTGAATGTTTCAAGATTTACGAAGGCTCAAATTAAGCAATTGGTAAGGAAAAATAATGCATACATGGTAGAGAATGCAAAACTGAGGCAAGAAGTTTCTACTTATAAGGACAAGTTGCCATCATAATCAAGCAACTATTCACCTTATCTAGAATTTGACAAAAGAGTGGTGGAGGCTAGAGATGACACCAATTATTGGAAGATTAAGGCACAAAAATTCTAAAAGAAAAGTGATCAATTGGAAAGTGAAATGAAAGATTTTAAATACCAAATGGCTTTTGAACTAATTAAGAAAAGAATTGAGAAAATGATTGGGAATAGTGATAAGGTATGGGACTTGCACAAGAGAACACACAGTGCCTACCAAGAGCATAAGAGATTGCACCTCATGATGCTGGAAAAGAAAGAGGAACTAAGAGACAAAACACATGTTGATAAACATGTGTTAATAAAATATGATAAGCTAATCAATGAGCATGAAAAGTTTAATACATTGTTAATAAAGGACCTTGGTCATTTGATCAGCATCTAGATATGGCATTCCCTAGTTTCTTTAATAATGAAGGCAATTTGGAAGAAAAGGATATTTGGAAAAATGAAATAGCCCAATTATTACCAATAGCTCTTGAGAAGATCAATGATGAGGACAGAGTGTTAGAAAACACACATATATGTTTATACAAAATCTTTACTTTGGAATCTATCATGGATGAAATAATCTCCACAGAAACTTATGCTGCTCGAGAATACATTGATCATATTTCCCCAATTTCATTAATAATGAAGGCAATTTGGAAGAAAAGGATATTTGAAAAAATGAAATAGCCCAATTATTGCCAATAGCTCTTGAGAAGATCAATGATGAGGACAGAGTGTTAGAAAACACACATATATGTTTATACAAAATCTCCACTTTGGAATCTATCATGGATGAAATAATCTCCACATAAACTTATGCCGCTCGAGAATACATTGATCATATTTCCAAGATAAATTTGTTCATCACCAAAACAACATGAAGGGGTTGAAATGAGATTTTTCCAATATTTTTGCAATGCTAGAATTAAAAGGGAGGCAGTGCATTGGCAATAATACAGACAAAGTATGTTCATCAGATACTGCAGGATTGGAGAGGAGGACCTTTTCAGGCTAGCGGTCATGGGTTCTCTATGATGATTAATGAATTCATATATTGATTGATGTTTATGCCCATATTGTCTTTTTATCTATTTCTTAGTTATGTTTCATAACAAATGTCAAAGTTATTTAAAAAGGTGCAATTTAGGAATAGTCATGTTGTTTTGGCCTAAAGCTTATTTGCTTCCCTTATATATAAGGGAAACCAAGGCCAATTTTAAGGGATTAAATTTTGAGAACAATCAATATACATACAATATTATATTCTCAGCCATATTTTATAAAAATTTCTATGAGATTTTTGAAATAATATAGGGGCAAGATGGTTTAATCAGTGGATATATCTATGTTGTTCTACTACTCTATTGATATTCATTCATATGAGTTATTTGACTATCTCCATATTGGTCTTTGTTAGGTATGATTGATTGGTTTCTATAAGAAGTTGATTTAATTCCTTCTAAGTGATTTACATTCATTGGTCTCTACCTGGAGTTAAAACCCTTTAAATAGATCATCTTAGCTGGTTTCCTTCAAAGTAGAATTAAAAATCCTTTTAGACAACCACAGTAACTTAAGGAGATATCAATGGGATTTTTAAAAAGAGTCTAATAACCAACATTCTTGTACGTTTTTACAATGTAAAAAGATTTGAATGGTTCCAGATAGTCAGAGTTAAGCCAGGAAGATAAATTTGTAATCACACAGTCCTTGACCCCATTAACCCATTAGAATCAGGTACTAGCAATAAACATTCTAAAATAACCTTTCACATTTTAAAACTTAATAATAGAAATAATTCTCATCTTTATATTTGTCTCTCATCTACATGCCAATGTGAGTAGATCACTAAGGTCATACAAATTTGCATTAACTATCAAGGTACACCCACCTAGGTCTAGCAGAGCCTAAAGAGAAGGAGATTTTCAATCATATCAACCACGTTTCATTAGCCAAAAGCGTTAATAGAGCTTGGCATCCTCTTAAGGTTTGCAAACTCTATTTTTGAGACTTAACAGAATTAGCGAGTCTACTGGGGACCAACATAACAAAACCTGGAAGGAGACCATCTTAATAGAGTCCATAAATTAAAGAATTATAACTCTACTGGTGAAGAGAAAACCCATAGGGTAAATCAGTCCTCTTAAGAGAGGTGGCGAATCTACAAAAAATTCAAGTTATTTTTATGTATTAAAGTGTCATAATCTCTTATAACATGGATGGTAGGAGATCTAAAACTTATGGTAAAAATTTACAATCATCGCCACCTTCAAAGGTCCCTACTAAGAAGACTGGGATATCAAATCAATCTGAACGCATTAATAACCAAAATACTTACGAAAACACATCAGAATAGCCTATACTAACACATAATAGCTTTACTCCTTTGCATGAATTATAATTCCATGAAGGATTCCAATAAAAAAGTAATCCTACCTAGTCTAAAAAAAATATATTTGGTGATGTTCTAGACTAATACTGATCTGACCCTCAAAAATAGCTTGAATTTGGGTACAACTTGAACAAGAAAGCATACAAATGCAAGCAGAATATGATTACAAAACATCACTACAGTAGGGTGGGGAATTTCAAAATGAGTCTATTGATTAAATGGCATCTACAAAGACTCAATATAGTCCACCAAAAGACACAAGAAATACTGATGAGGTCCAACTAGATTTACAAAATCTATAGGAAGAAATTAGGCTAGCCAAACTAAAGGAAGAGGAGGAACAAATAAAACAAGAATTACAACAAATAAAATCTAGAAGTACAACAAGTAGCTCAAAGTATGTGCCTCCCCATAAGCAAAGTGGGCATGTTCTTACAAGCAATCCACAAGGGTCACATCAAAATGCAAGTGGTTAAAATGCTTCAAAAGTACCACATAATCCAAGTAATATTGGTTATGTGCAGCGGAATATTCCACTAGGAAACCCAAGAACACATAATGTTCATATTGCTTCACAACATATGGCTAATACCTATCCACCTCCTAGTCAGCAGCATGTGCCACCTCAACAACAAAATGTAAGCATGAATCCACACCATAATATACAGCAACATGCACCTTACCATCACCACCAACAATATCAGCCAAACCAAAACCTGCAAGGACTTTTCAATATAAATAGATATAAGAAGTTGGATTTGTCTAGGTATCAAATATGTCCTGATCCCATTAACAATGATCTGAGAAATGCAGTCCCAACATTTTCTAGAAATAATGTTGTTGCAACAGATGAACATATCAAAAACTTTGAGATAGTTAAGGATAGATATGAAGTACAATATGAAGATGTCCTCATGAAATTATTTATGCTATCTCTGATCGAAGATGCTAGGAATTGGTATAACTTTCTTGATACTTCAATTAGTCCTTTCGAAGATTTCAAAGATCACTTCAAAGAGCAATATGGGAGTCATTTTGATCAAAATTTTGCTATACATGAATTGATGAGCATTAAAAGTAATTACAATTTAAGTTAGTAGTGGATTTCAACCAAAGGTTTTCAAAACTATACAATAAGATCTCACTTGAAATGAAACATCCTAATGGTATGGCCCTGGCTTTATACTTAAAGACCTTTGACCCTAAAACTAGATATGAACTCTGAAATAGAGATCCTATGACTCTTGTAGAAGCTCAAAAGGCCATTGTGAATATTGAAAACAATAGAAGAGCTACTAGAAAACTTGGTAAAAGGGAAAACATCAGGGTTCCACAAAGTGCTAATAACCATCAAACTAGGCAAGCAAATTATTATAGAAATGAAAGGCCTAGGTTACATGGCATGCCTTACAACACTAATTGGTAAGATGGGAAGCTTGTGGATAACAAACAAAGTAGAATTATGGTAAAGACACCCATTATCCCTTAAAGAAACATGGGACACATGTAGTAGAAAGTAATCCATGGTGTATGGCATGCAACCTACCTTATTCACTCGAATATTGTGTAGTAGCCCAATCATTGCAAGAAAATGAAGTATCTTATGATCAGGCAAGGATGATCATATTGTAAACATGTAAGAAATGAGACCTCACTCGATTGATGAAAAATGCTCATCCTTTGAAGATGGGTTTGAATACGATGTGATCAACCAAAGGTATAATGTTAACATGGGTTAATAACAAGTCTTCTCTAATCAGGAAGATAATGATGAAGGAACCACTTATGTATCCAATATAGTCCTAGAATTCCAATTAATTAAACCTACTAAGGAAGAAAAAAGAGCACATATAATTGTTGTTGTGGCTCAAGCTAGAACTAATTATAATCTAAGGAATAGAACCATAGATATAGATCAGGGAACACCTAGAGGCTTGTTCATCAAAGAACCAAATCATAAGAAGGGTGCCTTAGATAACCAAAAGAATGGAGAAAATAAAAAAAATACACATAAGGAAATATCTAAGATTGAGAAAAATAAGATGAAGGATAATAGTAAGCAACAATCTCAAGAGAAAGGCTCCAAGAAAGAAAAAGAGCAATAGATCACCATTGCTCCTTCATTTGATATAACACAAGCATTGTCCTAAATAAATATATCATTACCACTACTGGAAGTGATGAAAATAGATGAATATAGGGATAGTGCTCTCAAGTTGATCTCTAATATACCAAATCAATAGCAAAGACATAACAAAAATAAAGAAGGGCTGAAAAACAAAATGAATAATCTTGGACAAGAAGTCATGGGAACTCCATAAATTTATCTTGGTGATGCCATAATAAAGAATCCTTCCTAGATGGACCCATTTTATTTATCACTATTAATCAATAACAAACTGGTAAGAAATTGTATGATTGACTTTGGAGCTGCCATAAACATCATGCCAATAGCTATCATGAAAGAATTAGGCCTATGGGTAGACACAAGATATGATAAATGCTATGCAATGGACAATAGATCTATTCTAGTTGTTGGAATCATGAGAGATGAAGAATTGAAGTTAGCCTCATGACCTGAAGCTACCTACAAAACTGATATAACTATAATAGATACTCCATCATACTATGGTATGTTGCTATCTAAACAGTCGATAGCTCTAGTAGGAGGAAATGTCCAACTTGATTTATCATATGCTACAATACCAATGAACAGGAAGGAAGTTGGGTTGTGTAGAGAGCCAAGATATGAAAATATAATAGAATGTCTAGATCGAAACCAGATGAATTGCTTTTGTGACGTAGATCTTGGGAGTTTTAGAATTGAAAAATCATAGCCTGAATTAAAATACATAGAACAAATAAAAAGAGAGGCTCAATTAGATGAACATGATGTATGACAAATGTCTTTTGATGGTGCATGCAGTAAAGGAGGGAATGGGACAGAAGTAGTATTCATCTCACCAACAGTCCAAAGACATTCAAGTATTCATTTTTGTTAACCTTTGAATGCACTATAAATATTGTTGAATATGAGGCATTGCTACTAGGTTTAAACATTGCCCTGAGGTATGGAATCAAACTGCTAGTAGTATATGGTGATTATGAATTACTTGTTTCACAAATTAGAGAAAAATATTCATCAACGAACAAGAGATTGAAGCAATATATAAATATTGTTTGGGACACCATTTAACTCTTTGATGCATTCTATATAAACTGGATAGAGAGATCAAAGAACATAATGACAGATTTCTTGGCAAATGTGGCCCTAAAAAGAGATGATATTACATTATCAGAATTCAAGACTAGGCCAACAATCCTTGATAATATTTATAATTGGCAAGTATTCAATGATGATGAGGATCTGATTAAGTTTCTTCATTGTGTAGATCAATATAAATCCCAAGAAATAGATTTCAATGCATTTGTGGAAGAAGTGGATGGCAAGGAAACTCTTTTTGGGCAAGAAATTGTGTAGCTCAAAACAAACAAAATACCCAAAGGTCTTGTAGCCCTAGAAATAGTATTTGATGGACAAGACAGATATAATCTCAAACCTACACTAGTAAATCTTAAGAATGTTGAGGAGATTAATCTGGGAACAAAGATAGCTCCTTAAGAGGTTTACATTGGAAAAAGAATTAGCCCTAAAATTAGAGAAATTCTTATAGCCCTTCTTAGAAGATATGGACATGTGTTTTCCTGGTCCTATGATGATTTAAAGGCATACAGGGAAGACTTATTCCAACATGAAATACCATTGAAACCTTATGCCAAACCATTAAAACAAAGGCAAAGACCTATAAATCCTACACTGGCACCTAAGATGCAAGAAGAACCCATGAAGCTTAGAGAAAGAGGTATTATCAAACCAATAAGACACTCTTCTTGGGTATCAAACCTGGTACTTGTAAGAAAAAAAAATCATGATATAAGATTGTGTGTAGATTTCAGAAATTTAAACATCTCATCACTAAAAGATAATTATCCCCTTCCATACATGAAGACAATGTTACAACAAGTGACAGGATGTGAATTCTTGTCCATGATGGATGGATTCTCTGGGTACAACCAGGTGAAGGTTAATAAATCAGAACAGTATAAAACTACTTTTACAACACCTTGGGGTACTTATGTCAATGTGAGAATGCCTTTTAGCCTTACAAATGTTGGGGTAACATTTAAAATGGCCATGGATGTAGCCTTTTCTGATTTGATCAACAAAATAGTGGTGGTCTACCTGGATGATCTTACAACATATTCTAAAAAGGTAGAAGATCATTGTTTACACCTAGAAATTTTTTTCATTAGGGCACTAGAATATGGTATTTCCCTAAACCCAAAGAAATGCCTTTTTGTTGTGATAGAAGGAAAGATACTAGGACATGGTCTCAAAGCATGGTGTAAGGATTGATTTTGAAAGGGTAGAGGTTATTGATAAAATTCCTATTCTAAAAATTGTGAAATCCATTTAGTCTTTCTTTGGACAAATAAATTTTGTCAGGAGATTCATATCTAACTTTGTAGAAATAGTTAAGCCAGTTTCAAGAATGTTGAAAAGGGTGAGAAAATAGATTGGACCAAAGAGGCCATTAATGCATTTACATCCATTAAGAAAGCTATTAAATAAGATCCTGTATTAAAGTCCCCAAACTTTGACAAGCCATTCCAAATATTCTCTTTTGCATCTTTTCATATAGTGGTTGCTGTAATGTTGGAGAATAATAAAGAAGGATATGAAAAACCCATCTAATTTTTTAGTAAATCACTTCAGGGGGTAGAGAAGTATGACATTACTGAGAAACAAGCCTTTGCCTTAGTAAAGGCAATGAAGGCATTCAGGTCATATTTGGTTGGAGCCCACATGATAGCTTATGACCAAATGCTGCAGTGAAGGATGTCTTTACCCAAAATGGACTCAGAAGATGAATATGTAGATGGATCAATAGAATTCAAGAATTTAACATCGACATCTAAATCACCAAGCTTGTTAGAGGTCAGGGTTTGGCCAAGTTAATGGCTGAATAAAATTTCGAGACTGCACAAGTTTGTAACATAAAAGAGGAAGATAACATTTTTGCAAGCATTAAGCATACACCTTGGTACACCAATGTAATGTATTATCTTAAACACATGAAATGTCCTCAAGGCCTAAATGACAATCAAAGAAGAACTTTAAAACTCACGGCATCAAAATATGTCTTCGTAGATGGAGATTTGTACTAGAAAAATGGAGATGGTATCTTACTTTTATGTCTAGATCAAGCATAAGCTAAGAAGATGCTACAAGAAATACATAAAGGTGTGTGTGGACACTTCCCAACAAAGACTATTAGCCATAAGATAATGAGAGAAAGATATTATTGGCCTGAATTTTTTAAGGATGGCCACAAATATGTGAGAACTTACATGAAGCTTGTCAAAAGTTCTTTGGAAAATTAAACTACCAAGGAGCCTTACCATTAAGACCAATGCAAGTTGAAGCTCCATTTTATCAATGGGGAATTGACTTTGTAGGGGAAATCATAGAAAGATCTAGTGGTAGATACAAATGGATCCTGGTAGCTACAGACTATTTCACAAAGTGGATAGAAGGAATTCCAATTAGACAAGCCACTAGTAAGGTGGTGATTAATTTTCTATAAGAGAATATCATCACTAGATTTGGAGTCATTGTGAGACTCATTATAGACAATGGCATGTGATTCAGATCAGATGTATTCAAAATATTCTGAGTCCTATGGCATAATGATTTCATATGCCTCCCCATATCATCCTCAGGCTAATGGGTAGGTAGAATCAAGCAACAAAAGTATTCTAAAAATAATCGAAAGGATGTTGGAAAATGACAAGAAGGCATGGGATTCAAAACTAAAAATGGCTTTATGGGTAGATAGGATTACTATAAAGAAGGCTACAGGAAAATCCCCATTTGAATTAGTATATGGTGCTCAAGCCAGGCTTCCTATACATAATCTTTCGCTAGTTTATAAATTTATCCTCCAAGAAGATATAGATGTTCCTAAACCTATGGAACAATGGATGGAACAGTTAGCTAAATTGGATGAAATAAGGACTTAGGCTCAGGAACAAAATGAAAAATTGCAATTATAGATGAAATACCTATTTGATAAAAGGGCTAAGGAAAATAAAATCAAGGAGGATGACATAGTCGTCATGTGGAATGCCAGAGGATAGGACAAAGGGAAACATGATAAATTTGAGGAATTATGGATAGGCCCATTTATCATCACTGGTAAATGTGGTCAAGACTCCTATTACCTATAGAATTTGAATGGTGAAGAATAGGAATTGCCAGTGCATGGACAATTCTTAAAATATTTCTTCTCTTGAAAATCTTTTTCCATGCATAGTAGATTAGGATTTCCATTTCCCCCTCTCCCCACCACCATTGGTCTACATCCCAGAGAATATCTTCTAAATTCTTGCAATGGTCTCACGGTCATTCATCCCCAGCCAGAGCCACTATTGGAAAAAAAATTTACCCCTGAATTTTTTTTGAAATTTATTTCCCACCATCATATTATTCCCAAAATACCATTTTAAATTTTCCCCATGCAAAATAATACACCCATTTCACCTAGAATATTAACGCTAATAAGTTCATGTCTTGTTGTCTTCACTTTAAAAGAAAAAAACCATATTAGAAAAATACTTCTATATCACCTAAGTTATACCCTAGAATCTTTTTAGTAAGAAAAAATGAAAGTATTAGTGAGAAACTACCATATTGGGGAGACTCACTTTAGACTCTCTTGGATAATTTAAAAAGACTATAAGGGCAACAACACATAACTTGGAGGCATATCGGGCTAATACTGAAAAATTCAAGGGACTGACATATTAGAGACTAAGGATTATCAGAATAAGCCATTTAAGGGTCTCTTCAATATTCCAAAGACTTCAAAAGCATATCAAGGGGACCAATGTATATCGACATGATACCTAAATGTGTCCCACCAATAAAGTGATAACACTTACAAAGGGTAAATAAAAACATTTCAAAAAACTTTGGAGTATCATGGTGACACAATTTCCAGTCCCACCGATGAGCCAACAATAAAGAGGAACATTGAAGATATTTCGAAGTGACTTCATAATATCGGAGTGAGGTGATTTCTAGTCCCTTTGAAAAGGTGAATGACATAATAAGCAAAGGGATATCAAAGAAACAAGTAAATATCGAAGGGACTTTCCATAAATGGGATTTTGGGAGGAGATTGTGTTATCGGTATGAAACTATCTAGAGTCATTCCAAAATCCTGAGGGTAATAAAATAAAGAAATAAAAATAATATCAAAGGCAAAGATACATATTGACGAGATTACAAAGTTGATCATCTCGATGGAATGGTGACAAGACATGTTTGGCGGTGATCAAATGGCCCTTATTCAAAAATTAAATGTCTCTTCAATGATATGAAAGCTGCCATGAGACACCATTAATACACCACATTTAAGTATATTGTCACAGATCTTAAGAAGATTGAATAATCAAGAAACCACAAGGAGTGAGGGTAGGGCAAAACAAAAATAATTCGAGAACTAGAGAAGATATCCAAGTAAGTACTCTGAGTTTGACTTAAATTTGCAACATACTAGTTTGAATTATATTCACAGAAGTAGGTTCTTTTACATAGGTTAGGTCATGGAAGATACAACTGAAAATGCTAAAGGAAAAAGGTAGAAATTAGAAGAAAGGCACTTAAACCAGGATCTGATAGAACAATGCCTAGGATCAGGATAGAGATCTAGGAGAAATGCCCAGTTAAACCCCCAAGCTAAAAAATTGGAACATATATACAAATAGATAGCAGACACATGGACCTCAGTATGGGGGTATGATCTTTTTCTCTATCATTATAGAAAAATGCATAGGCATACGCATGTCTCCAATCCATGGAGACTAAACAGAGGAAAAATTATAGCGCTGAATGTGTTTGTCTATGTGGAGTCATTAAAAGCTATAGCCAAGAAATACAATCCTCAAACCTTCATAATTGAGTTGAATGATGGGTTCAGTTTCATCCCTATCACCAAAGACTATATCTCAATGGTATTTCAGTTGGACACTAGCTTTGATGTGAAATTTAGAATCAGAGACCTGTTGAATGAGTACTATAATCTGATCAATAATTACAAGAGATGGAGGCTACCTTTACATAAACCCCGAGATGAAGGAAAAAGGCTCAGAGTTTTCTCAGGGGTTGAGGATCGACCCTACTTTGTAGAGTTATTTGAGGAATATTTTAGATGCACCTATTATTATGTGTCAATTGCTTGGTCTAGAAGCTTCTCTATTTATGGAAGTTGCACCAATGGTTTTAACTACAGATGTGCAAAGACAAGATGGATGACATCTGGACTATGCTGAGTACCTTTCCAATGATCTTCACAATATTTGGTTGCTATAAAGAATCGAGACAATAAATTTATGCATTACTCTTTATTCATGCATCTTATCTTGTATGAGAGACATAATATGTGTCTGTGGGATGAATTCTTGAGAGTAAGAGATTTGGATAGAAATGGAAACATTAAACCCATACACATGTGGACAACTATCTGGGATAGTAGGTGTGAGAGATCCCATTATTTATATTTTGAAGAATATTTTGTAAAACCTATGTATAAACTGCTAGGCTATCCTTGTGATTACAGCATGTTAATGGAAGTGTAGAAATTTCTAAGGCCAAAAGACAAGAATGAAATTAGAAGAATCAATCATAACTGGGGTGATTGGTATGCCTTTAATGTTTGCACAAATATTAGAGTATTTGGGTATTAAGGACCACCATTTTTATTGCCAAAAACTTGTTCAAATAGAATTGCTTATTTCGAGATTGTGAGGTAGTTATCTTACTCTAACTTTATGCAACTTAAAAGTCATAATAAGCAATCCTTGATGCCTAGTACTTTGTGTTTTGGAGACTTTATAGTTCTTACTGAGAAAGGATATCAATTAATTGATAAAAATTTAGAACAATTCAAAATGCCATCAGGAAATGCAAGAAAAAACTTTGACCCTAAGCACTTCATAAATAATGTCAAAGTTAATAAAATTTTGAAAAAGTATCACCATGTGCTATTTGTTGATGATGATTTGATCAGAAATGTTGATGAAAGCAGTGTAGTTGAAAAGAGAATTTTGTATCATAAAATAATGCTATCTAAGGCTTGGAGGATGGCCAAAAATCCCAATTATAAAGGATTTTTTCTGGAGGTTGATGATCATGTTGAAAGATTGGACATGTTAATTTCACATGCAGTAGAATTAACTATGGATGTTCCTCCTAATGTTTTTGAGAAAAGAGGTAAAAACATCATGTCTAGACATAAGCAGAATGTGAAGTACCCATAGGCCATCTTTCCACCCAGCCTATGTACACCAGACATCAACTTCTTTGTTGACACCAATATTATAAAGGATGAAGAGTTTTAAAGTAGAGATGAAGGTGTGCAGGGCTTGGAGCATGTAATTGAAGAATATGAGCCACTTGTGGATAGAGAAATGGTCATGATGGAATCCCCTGATGAGTTGTCAGATGACATAAGATATATGATAAGGAAAAAAATTGTTTCAGATGATGATGTTATCAAAACCCCTAAATTCAAAGCCTTTTTGTATGAATACAAAGGCAAATAGGCCAGAGAGAGAATGAAGGACATCACTTCCAAAGTACAAGATGAGGTATTAAAAGAGCTCCAAATAGAAATTGACAAAGAAATGGAGACTATGACTCTAGAAAAGGGGAGAACACTACTTCAAGAAGTAAGGACAATTCTAATCTCTGGATGGGATATGACATCTACCATTGTTTTTGATACTTTTAGAATGAATCAAGATAAAAAAAAAATTGCAGCTGAGTATTGAAGCATTGGATAAGATCAAGACAGGGTTAGGATATGATCCTGATAAGGTGACATTGCTAATATGGGCATTATACCCCCCTAATACAAGACCTCAAGTCATTGACAACCTAAATGAAGCATTTGGTCATTTCTTGATACATTGAGTTGAGTATACAAATCCCATTGAGACTTCTAATTTAAATGTGAATGTTGCAAGATTTACAAAGGCTCAAATTGAGTAATTGGTAAGGAAAAGTAATTCATACATGGCAAAGAATGCAAAACTGAGGTAGGTGGAGGCTAGAGTTGACACCAATTATTGGAAGATTATGGCAGAAAAATTCCAAAAGAAGAGTGATCAATTGGAAACTAAAATAAAAGTTGTTAAATATCAAATGGCTTCTAAACTAATTAAGAAAATATTTGAGAAATGATGGGGAGTAGTGATAAGGTATGGGAATTGCACAAGAGAACACACAATGTCTACCAAGAGCATATGAGATTGCACCTCAGGATGCTAGAAAAGAAAGAGGAACTAAGAGCCAAAACAAATGTTGATAAGCATGTCTTACAAGAATATGTTGAGCTAATCAGTGAGCATGAAAAGTTCAATACTTTGTTAATAGAGGACCTTGGTGATTTCAATTAGGATCTGGATATGGTATTCCCTAGTTTCTTTAATAATGAAGGCAATTTGCAAGAAAAGGATATTTGGAAAAATGAAATAGCCCAATTATTACCAATAGCTCTTAAGAAGATCAATGATGAGGACAGAGTGATAGAAAACACACATATATGTTTAGACAAAATCTTCACTTTGGAATCTGTCATGGATGATATAATCTCCACAGAAACTTATACCACTCAAGAATAAATTGATCATATTTCCAAGATAAATTTATTCATTGCCAGAACAACATGAAGGGGTTGAAATGACATTTTGCCAATATTTTTGCGATGCTAGAATTAAAAGGGAGATAGTGCATTGGCAATAATATGGACAAAGCATGTTCATAAGATACTATAGCATTGGAGAGGAGGATCTTGCTAGGCCAATGGTCATGAGTTCTCTACGATGGTTAATCACCCCATGGTTTTTCCTTTAACTGGATTTTCCACGTCAAAATCATTGTGTTATGTGTATTGACTTTGTTTCTACTTTCATGTTTCTTTGCTTTGATGTTGCACTAATTATTAAAGAAGAACAGAAAGTTGAATAAATTTATGATAACTAATTCACCCCCCCTCTCAGTTATCAACAATTGGTATCAAAGCCAAGTTCCTCCAAACAAATCCTAACATCTTGAGGAAGATCTGGGAATTAAAATGGATGTGTATGGTATGAGGGAACAACTTCAATCTGCCCTAGATGATCTTGAGCAATCTAATTCTGAAGTCAATGAACTAAAGGAAAGACTCAAACAGGCTGATGATTTCATAAATGAACTAAAAGGGAAACTAAGTCTCTCTATGAAAAAGAGAAAGGATCTACTTCAGCAATTGGCAAATCAAAATGAAGAAAATGATACAAATGGAGATCTGAAGGAGAAAACCAAGTTATGTCAAAAATTATCAAAAGAGATCATTATGGTAAGACATGAAATGGAATCAGGAATTATGAAGTTTACCCAAGAAATTGAAGAGAAAAGAAAGACTAAAGATAATCTAAGACAATCTCTCAAGGAGAAATCAGAAGACTCCTACAAGATGGATAGAGTAATCAGACATCTTGAATCTGATCTTGAAGATGCTAAAGATAATGAAGAAAAACTTGAGGATTAAATTGTCTCTCTTAAAAGGGATCTTCAAACAACAAATGAATACAAAGAGAAATTCAAGATAAGTTCAGCTCAACTTGAAGTTCTTCTTGAAAGACAAAAGAGGGTAGATGGCAATCATGGCTTGGGATATGAGAAAGGTGAAAGCTCTGGATCTGGTCAAAAGAATTTTGGATCAGAAAATCCAAGGAACAGGCCTAGAAGACCTTCGGTAAGGCAACCTCAATGCTCAAAGATATCCATCCTTTAATGGATACTACCACAATTGCAATAACTTTGGTCACAAAGCTAATCAGTGTAGAAAGAGAATGAATTAGACTAATACATCCTTCTCTAGATAGTGTTTTAACTGCAAAAGTTATGGTCACAAATCTCATGAATGCAGAAATATGCAAATGAACAATTCATTCAATGGTAGATGCTTTGCATGCAATAGAATGGGTTATATGGCTAATCAATGCAGATGAAGAGGACATCAATCAAATATGCAAAGAAATGTTGTTTGCCACAATTACAATAGATCCAGTCATATTGCCGAATTGTGTAGAAGTAAGAATTAGGACAAAAGAGGTTCGGTACATCATAACTAGAATCAAGACAAGGGAAAAGGAAAAGTGAATGTGGGTGAAGTTCAAAGTGAGATGAACAAGATTTGGGTGAAGAAAAGTATAGAAAATGTAAGGGATGGATTCATACCAGAATCTGGTACTTATATTCCTTCCAAAAATTAAAAAGTGAGCTTTGGCTCAGGGGGAGACACAAGGAAAAACTTTTTCCCCTAGCCAGTAAATTGGTGTCGGAATTGGCACAAGGAAGGTTGTGGATTAAAGGGTTCTCAGAGAAACATCTTAATAATCTATGGTTAAGATATGAAAGATCTGCAAGATGTTTAGAACAAGATTGATCTAGTTTATCAAGTCATCTGAATAAGGAAAACAAGGGAAACCGGAATGACTTAAGTTGAGCATTTATTGCAACATGGTATTAGGGTTTGCGGAGTAATATAAGGGTTCTTCTTATTAAACATTTGTTCATTCTACATTCAAGAAGAAGCAAACAGGAGCTCTACAAAAAACTTTGTCAAGCCCATCAAAGATCATTTGTAGAAGTCGATTCATCTAGCAATCGATCCGGCTCACTCTGTGAAACCTAAAAGCGCAAAAGGTATTGTCTATTCTTAAATATTTCTCTGCAATTTTTTTTAAAGATGACTACTCCAAATGTGGTAAAGATTTCTGATAGGCCACACCCTAAATTTAAGAAGCATCCATACAAATCTCTAGAAGTGGATCCCTCAGGTGCATTTTCCAGCATTTCACATGGTATTTTGCATGTTGAATATGTTAGGGTTTACATTCATGCAAATATTGAAGAGTTTGGAGAATCCAAGGTAATGGATATCTATCACAAACAGTTAATTGATGAATCATTTAAGCTCAAACCATAGTATAAGGCTATCTAGGACAAACACTTTGCACAATGCATTCATTTCCCCTATTTTTTGGAAGATGAATGGGTCCGGTATGTTTTGAGCAGAATACATGGCAACTTCATGTGGTTGAATAGGCTGTTTAAAATCACTAAGGATGCCATAAAGGCTGTAATCAGATTACACACAACTGGTGGAATGCCTACACTCAAATCTGTCAAAAACCAAATTGTAAGTAAGGCTACCAGATCAAAGTTTGATAAGAGAGTAATGACTATTAAGGATATCACAGATCTGGATATCAAGTTTACATCAATGATAATGGGATATAAGATATATCACTCCAGCAGAGAGAATTCAGTATCTGAAATTGATGTATATACTGCTTATGAAATGTGAAGGAAGAATGCTAACTATGACCTCTGTGAGCTCCTTCTAAATCAACTTTTTGAAAATCTGTAGAAGATAAAGAAGGATAAGAAGAACTCCTTCAAATATGGTGGGTTGATACTCTATCTATTCTTCTACTACATAAATGAGCTACCTGGATCTAATGGCTGGATATGGCAGAATGATAGACCAGTAGCAATTCAAATCAAGGAATATCTACATGGAATTGGTGATACCAATACATAGAATACAGCACTCTGGGGATATTTTAAGAACTTCTAGAACATGATGCAAGCTAGAGAGAGAATTCCAAAATCCTTAGTTGAAAAATATAAGAATACAATCTGCTTTATGGTAGAAACTGATCAGTGCCTAATGGAGGTAGTGGAACCAAGAACAGTATGGATCATGCCTATGGGGTATGAAGTGGATGAGAAAATTGTAGAGCTGCATGTTCAACACATGCTAAGTTAGCCCAAGGATCCAAAGGCAGAAAGGTTTGGAACCTTTGAAGAGCTGAGTGTAAAGATTCATGTAGAACTTAGACAACTGGAGATAAAGAGAAAAGTGAGAAAAGAAGTAGAGAATGTTGCCAAAAGATTTGGCATATCAAAAGAAGCACTTAATGTTAACAAAGAGAAGAGGGAAAGGGCAAAGAAAGAGAAGGATGAAGTAAAAAAGGAAACTGATCCGGTAGAAGCACCCTCCCAGACCAGATCCTCTAAGAGATAAGCCTTGAAGGACAGCAAGAAACAAAAAAAACATGTTATCCAAGCTACAAGTGCATTTAAAGAATGCCACAAATAGTAAAAAAGATAACCTAATCTCTATGCCATGACATACATCCAATTATAGTAGAAGGATAGTCCCACATTCAAATGATGATGATACAACCAACCAGTTCACGAACCTAACATTCATGCAACCTAAAGAGATATTCTACAAAAGAACCTTACAAAATGGTGCAATCTATGCTATAGACGCAAATGGAGGTAAATGTCAAAGCCATTATATAGAATATTAAAATGTTACTATCATAACAAAATATTAACATATGCTTCTACCCATTAGCCACAGTGGAATGATAAGGCAAATGAATCATCAGCAATTGTGTGTGAGACAGTCAAAAGGAGGTGAGAAGTATTATAAGAAGTAAAGCAAGAAAACCCATTTCTAATACTTCAAAACCCTTAAACTTTTGCCAACAGATGGAGACAAGATCACAATCAAAGTACATGCTACACAGAAGGAGAAGATAAAAGCATGATATGTATGCTATAGTAGGACCCTAATGCAACAAAGATAGTAAGCAGTGAGCATTGACAGAGGTAGCTAGAAGGATTATCTAAAGAATGTCACAGCTAGAGGTAAATGAAAATAACAAACCTTCATTGCACAAAAATATCAATATATGATACAAAAGAAAGAGAAAAGAAAAAGAGGTGTTATAGAAATGGAAGTGTCATGACTGTATCAAAAGAAAAGATGCTAGAGGAGGGCCTTTTTGTGTAGTAGAGACCAAATCCTTGTCAAAAAATTTCAAACCCTAGTGCCATCTTGCACCTACAACTGAAAGAAAGTGATACACTGTATTCTCTGCCAGAGCCATAATAGGGAAGGTAGTTTTTATTCTTAAAAGGTAATACCCATATGAAAAAATGAAACCCTTATCTCACATATAGAGAGAACATAGTCATGGAGGAAACAAGGGTTATTGTGTTAGAAAAATAATTAAAATCCTTGTTTCTTTATCCTTCCATATAGTGAAGTGGGTGATATAGAAATGTTTATACTGCCATGGCCAAAACAAAGGGGGTTCTGTGCAAGATACCCATCTCAAATTTTAAACCCTTTTTGTCATTTTCTTTGTATTCTATCAAAATAAACACCTACAAGAAAATTGGACAAGATGGTTGTAACTATTAGAGTATTCTATGCATATGAAAAAAATAAACCCTTATTTCATATTTGAAAAAAGCCCTCAAGTTTCTACATAATGAAGGTAGATTAAGATAAAAAAAAAAATGTAGCCATGGCCAACAGAGACACAACATTTTTTACTATAAAATACAATACCCATGACTATCTACAACTTGTCATGCTATAAGGAGTGAGACCAAAGAAGAATGAAACTACAGAGACTAGGCAACAAGTGCTTACCTTGTTGTTGTTGAGAAAGAAAGATCTTCCACAGCCTCACGGTGGCCTCAAACTTCTAGAGGAGAAAATGAAGACCATTGAGAAAGGAAGCACATAGAGACAGAATGAAGACATTAAAGAATGCACAACAATGGAGTTGTTTATAATAGTGAAAAAGGCTATGACCATATAGATGAAGGAATCTATCAATATTCAAATGTTTATATCAAATAGAAAATAAAGGTTACCTTCTTCCTAGCTCATGAAGAATTTCATGGCAACGACAATGTATTGAAGCAATTGAAAGGAGAAAACTAGAGCCACCATGGAGCTACTTGAAATTCTTGGCTAACATGTTTTGTAGAGCTCAAAGAGAGAAATCAAAAGAAGAGTGAATGAGAAAAAATTAGGGTTGTTTGCCTATTTTGTTTGAAGGTTCTTTTTTCTCAAGTGCAATTTTTGACTTAGAAAAATCAATTATTACCTTATCCAAAATTGTTGTCGGGGTCAAGACTTTCCCTAGCAATCATAACACATAGTGGCTGACACCAACCCTTTGGAGGTTGGCTCTTTTTAAGTCAAGAGAGTAATATAACATGTGGAAAAGTTACAAGCCTTATGAGCTTTTATGTATGGTGAAGATTCCTTGGTCATTGAATGGTGGAGGTAAAAAATCACATGCTTAAGTCCCTTTGCCATGTCCAAGCATCCAAGGATAGGTTTCAAGTTTATGCATGGTGAATAATAGCCAAGAGAGGGCATAGTTTTAAGACATGATATGCATGAACATATAGTTTACAAGGTGGTAGATAAGTGATGTGGCAATTGCATGGTAGCAGCATTGATGGTGACAACATATGATGGATTTTTTTTATGCATGGGATCAAATTGCATAGTGGAGTTGGTTTCTTTCCTTAATCTTCAAATTTTGCATATGGGGATATAAGGAGATTTGAGAAATGGATGTATGTGCACAATGTCAAAAGAAGAGAGTGATATGGATATTTATGCAATTTTATCTTGTGCATGGAGTGCTACAGGAGTGACTAAGTTCTTTTATTTTGCTTGCAGAGGGAGATACTTTTTCTTTCAAATATATATATATATATATATATATATATATATATATATATATATATATATATATATATATTTTAAAATGCACCTAGTAAACTTTTTAACATGACTAGCGACACTGGTGTGACATGCCCTCCGACTCCACATGAATGCTTTTGCCCAGAGCAATGAGCCGGTGAGGCCACAACATGGGGGACCTTATCCCCTAGCAAGAACACTTCAAACCTGTGAGCTTGTTGGCCCAATGAAGGCATAAAGCCTTGCGAGCTCGTTGGCCTAGTGGGGGTTTGAACTCTGGTGGCTGCGACTACAACTGAGCGACTTAACCACCAAACCATGTCGTCATCGGCTTTCTTTCAAATATATTAGAGTGATAAGGATTTTTGAAATTATTCCTAAGTCCTATTTTGCAAAATAGACAAATGTATTGGAGTGATAAGGAGTATATTTTTCTTCTAATCATGCATGATTTTACACATTAATTAATTGTAAATAAATAATAAAGTAATACTCTATAAATTATTTTATTATTTTCCACAAGTTGTAAAATCAAAAATAGACAAGTTGTAACCAATAATAGAGTAATATTTTATTACTTTATTATTTACTCAATCAATTTTGCTCATGCAAAATCATGCAAATTGATTAGTTGAGTTAACTAGGCAACCTAGGAGGTTTTGCATGACTTTTAGGAGTATTTTTAGGATCCTTGGTCAAAATTTTGGTTAAACACATGGAGAAGCCCAAATTGAAGCTATTCTTGCTCAATTTGAGGTAGTTTTAGACCCTAATTTTGAGGATTTTTGAGGTTTCTCAGGAATGAGTATTTTTAGAGGCAGTTATCTGCAAGTCTATATTTTTTGCATGCCTCTTGGAGAGAGCAGGCCTATATATTGTAAAGAAAAAGTTTGTCTTTGCTAATTCTTGATTCTCATTCTGATTTAGATAGATTGGATAATTCTTGTAGCTCACTTTTACAGTTTTATTGAGTGAACAGTAGATTACAGGTTATCTTTTGTCTTTTTACAAAGCTTTCCTTTGTTATTTTAGATCAGCTAAATTACCTTTCCTTTTAGTGTTGAATGTTGAAGTGATTTTGATGAAATTTTGCTATGTTTTATTATTAAACCTTCAAAATTATTGTCTCACCTCATTGTTTATAGCATTAAACCATAAATTCATCACAGGTCTTAGGTTGTGTTAAACAAAAATAGCCTTTTTATGTAGTGAAAAAACTATTTCCTTCATAAAAACTTATTTTCAAACCTTCCTTAGAATCATTTTTGTGATATTTATGCCAAGTCTGGATTGTGTAGAAGTTAGATTTCTAAGTAAACATTGTGAATCAGATTGCATTATTTTTATTCATATCAGGTGCATCGCCATTTTACATTTAGTATTCATTTAGTTTCTTTTTCCCTTTTCCCAAAAAGTAAAAAACATACATCTCAATAGAACATTTGAAGGGAACCAACCCATAATCTGGAGGTCTAATCTCATCATAGGGTACCCACAACCTAAGATTAGTCCCATGTTACAAGGAATTGTAGTGCTTTAACCAGCCTTGTATACAGGTGCAATTCCTAGTGATAACAACAACATATAGAAGAATGAAGATACACATAGAGGAATGACACAATTCATTCATTCTCCTTGTATCTTTATGCTAACAAGGGTGTTAAGGGAAAAATAATAATCGACAAAATATCACAATATGAGGTTAACAATATGTATAAACCTAACACAAATTTGGAGGGACCATACTTGTGAGTTGGCCTATAACAAGTCAACCTTCCCCAACTTTCTTATTATAAAATGGATGGAGGAAAAGCTTCTCTAGGGACTACATCAAGCATAGTGAAAAGTTCTATAGCCATTTCATGTTTGAAGTTGTTGAAATTTGTCACCCAAGACTCAACATTCATTACTGGAATGGCCAAGCACTCAATGATATACAAAGTTATAAGGTGTTGAATGATTATTGCATTGAATATTTTGTGTTGGAGGAGGAAGAGTGATTAAGTTGTCTTTGAGTTGACTCGGTAAAATACACACTTCTTGAGATAGAAGAGAAGATATAGTTGGAGTAGGAAGAAAACCTTTTGTTTCTAAACATGGTGGAGAGAACGTAGGAGAAGGTCAAAAACCTAAACCTACTTTAGACAAATACGGTGTTGGTTTCATAGGTTCCTTAATTCCTTCTTCTTTGCATCCCAACCTATTTCCATTGTATCCCAATTTAGAAATAATTTTGAATCCATTCCCATAATTCTTGTCTAAATCTAAAGGAAAAGGAGAGGTCATATGACTAACTTTGTTGAAATGAGAACTATCATCATGTGTTGAAGAATAAGTAGAAGGATCATACTTTTTATCATGGTGAGAAGGGTCCATATTTATTTCAAAAAGCCCATGGGGGTTGAAATCTAAAGGGACCTTTTCATTACCAAGACATGCATTAGAATATGATGATTCATTAGATTGAGATGATACTTTATCACAAATGGCCACCATTGCTTTAGGAGAAAGTGGATCTTCATCAATATGAAAAGTTTTATCACTATTACTTTTGAGTCTCAGTTTTTTAGGAGTATGAGATTGTGTTGAATAAATTTAATTTACCTTTGAGTTTTTTGGGTGCAAGGGTGAGACTTTATACTCACGCACAAAGGAGGGTGTAAAATCTAATGAACCCCAATCATCACCAAAGAATTCATTCAAAGGACCAACACTATCCTGACTACACTATTATTAGTAGCAGAGGATAGTGGTTTGGATTTTTCTAAAGAAGGGATCAAATTACTTAGAGGAATTCAATGTCTCACTTTCATTTGCAAGTAACTTTCTAAAATTGGAGTAGCTTCAATTGTATGTAGCTTATCTTCAAAAATGAACTTTATTGAATGAAGGGTAGACAAGATTTCCTGTTGCAAGTATGTGCCTAATTAGTTTTGTAATTGATGTCAACATATATGTGTTTTCATTAGTGTCAACTGTGCTCTCATTTTTTTACTTGCTTGAAGATGTTAAGGATATTGAGAAAATTAGCTCATTTGGTAAAAATAGTGAATTGCAGTAGAAACAATGCATTACATGTAAAAGAATAGTCCAGAAGAATGCTCCATATTTCTTGTACAATAAATATCTTTTCTTGTAGATTGGAAGTTATTTAGAAGCTTGTCTAAAGATGGTATATTCCAAGGTTGAGCCTCTAGAATGAAGATTTGAGTAAGTTGTGTTTACTAGTGTGAAAACTACTTTTTCTGTATGTTTGGTGGTGACAGGGAGAAAGTGTTTTTCTCTGTATTCCTCTGCATTGAGGTATTTTGGTCTGTAGTTCTGGAACTAAGTCTATGATGATTTTAAGTGCCTTTAATTTCAATGTTTCATGATTTGGTGGTCCGCAAGCTATCTTTTACTCATGACAGTGGTTAACGGTGTTGTTCTTGTGCTCTAGTTTGAAGAATCTTATTGACGAAGTGATTAGAGATCGTGTGGGTGTTCTTGATAATTATAATGTGCTTGTGGATGTCTCCTAATTGTGTTCCTACCTTTGGCTTGGTCTATGGAGAGAAATTTAGATCGTGGTTGAAGAATTCTCGTAGAAGACCTAATGTTCTCACCAGGCTTGTCCAAGTTGGTTGATTTCATTAACTGTGGAGAAGCATTGAAGATTGTAGAGGCATGACGTGATGTGAAAGTTTGCATGAGTCCCAGCTAAGGAGAAATGTAATCCACATTCATCTTTACATATTTTCCTTAGTTGATTTTGTATTAGGTCTAGACCTATTCTATGTATGTTTGTAATGCCGACCTTACAGGTTGTCCCAATGATTGATGAATATATTTCTATCCTTGATGTACATTCCAAGGTTTATGAATTGTATAAAGACTTGTAATGACTTGCGAAGAGAGTGTGGAATGTGCAAATATGAGGAGATAAGTGCGAAGGTGTGAAAGAACAAAGTAGAAGACTTTTATTGTACTTTAAAGGAACTAAACCCAGGCATGAAGTATATGCTAATTAATCAGTTCACCATTTTGGCAGTGAGCCTACCCTTGGCAGTGAGCCACCTTTTGGTAGTGAGCCACCCATTGGCAATGACCCATTCTTGCAGTGAAAAATTTGGTCAGTGAGCCTCTGTTTATATATATATCTGTGTGTGTGTGTGTGTGTGTGTGGGCTACCACTCACCATGGTTTTTCCCTTTTAAGGTTTTACATGTAAAAATTTGGTGTCTTATTTGTTGATTATGTTATTGAGCTGAGCTTCTCAATCTATGTTTTCATTATTATATCAGAATATAAGTAATTGATAAGTTGATGTTCATAATTGGTTAAAAGTTTTAGGACAACTGATTCACCCCCCCTCTCAGTTGTTCATGTAGTTCAACAATTGGCATTAGAGCCAAATTCCTCAGAGGAAAGCCTAACTACTTGAGGAAGATCCAGGATGTCTTATAAGAAGGAAGCTCCCCATTTTGATGGGACAAATTATACTCTTTGGAAGGTATGAATGAGAAGCCATCTCCTCTGTCTTGGTTATAAAGTATGGCTAGCTACATAGTCAGAATTTGTCGTGCCTGAAGGTGGCCTAATAACTAAGGATGATATCAAAGAATATGGGTTGGATGTCAAAGCAAAGGATGCTCTATTAAGTTCCTTAAGTGACTCAGTGTTGATAAAAGTTGTGGAGCTTGAGTTTGCAAATGAGGTATGGGAGAAGCTGAAAAATCCATATGAAGGAGATGATTCTATAACAGAAGCTAAGATACAAAGCTTGAAAATGAAATATGAGGGTTTGAAGATGAATGAAGATGAATGCAGATGAAAACATAACAACCTTTATGCAAGGAGTTGATGAACTTGTCACTAAAATAAAAGGTATGGGAGGAACTCTCAATGATAAGGAAATTGTGATGAAAATTCTAAGATCACTACCAAAGTCCTATAGTCACAAGGTAGCTACTATTGAAGAATTTATGACTATGAAAACTATTGACAGAGATCAGTTACTTGGAAATCTTATAGCCTTTGAGATGAGAGAATTTGGTGATGCCTTGCCAAAAGTTGAATAAACTTTTGAAGCAAGTACTTTAGAAAAGAGTTCTAGAGCTGAGAAATATAAAGTGGATGATGACTTTGATAAAATTGAAGCTAATGTTGTTGACAAGTTGCATAGAGGTTTCAATAAGTTCAAAGTTTAATTACCTTTCAAGTGTTTCTCTTGTGGCAAAGTAGGAAATTATGCTTCCAAATGTCCTGAAAGAATTGAAAGAGATAAGAAAAGATATGAAAGCAGGCCTAGAGTTCCAAAGAAATTTTACTATGTTAGAGATTTTGATGATGGAGTGACTGATGATGAATCTGATGATGCTAGTAATAGTGCAAATGAATCCCTATTTATTGCTATTAAAGAAGAACCTATATCTACTAATTCTGCTAGTTGTGTGAAGGAAGAAAAAATAGTGGAAGAAATTGCTTTGGCTATTTAGGTTGAGAAGGATAAGGATGAATGGATTATTGATAGTGGATGCTCACATCACATGATTGGTGGCAAAAGTAAGTTTGTAAGTTTCGAAAAGCATGAGGGAGGACTAGTTAGGTTGGAGATAATGCAGCTGGTAAGATTTGTGGAAAATGATCTATTTCATTTGATGGAAAGCATAATACTGACAATGTCCTATATGTGAAGGGTTTGAATCACAATCATTTAATTGTTGGTTAGATGTGTGATAAAGGATATGATCTAAGATTCAAAGATAATGGGTTCAAGATCATGGAAATCTCTAGAACTATGATTGCTACTGGTAAGAAGACAAAAGGTAACATCTATCAATTAAAAGGAACTAATGATTATTTTTTATTGGCCTAGGCAGATGAAAGTTAGTTGTGGAATAGAAGGATGTGTCATATAAACTTTAATAATCTGGCAAAGATAAGTTCAGGTTAGATTGTGAGACTTACAAAAACTTGTGAAACCATCCAATACAATTTGCAATGAATGTCAGTTAGGGAAGTAGACAATAACAAGTTTCAAGAACAAAGAGCAATTCTCTACTAGTTTGTTGGATCTAGTGTATATAGATCACTATGGTCCTACAAGGGTGAGAAGTCTATAAGGTGAGAGGTACTTCATGTTGCTTATTGATGATTATTCTATAATGACGTGTGTTACTTTTCTAAGAGACAAATCAGAAGCCCTAGAGAAGTTCAAATCTTTCAAGGCAATAGTTTAGAATGAAATAGAATTGAAAATCAAGTGCTTGAGGTTTGATAGAGGAGGTGAATTCACATCAAATGAATTCAACATTTTATATGAAGAGTATGGGATAAAAAGATAGTTGTCTGCACCTAGAACTCCTCAGAAAAATGGAGTTGTGGAAAGGAAAAATAGGACAGTTCAAGAGGCTGCTAGGATGATGATGAAGGAAGCAGATCTACCTGAAGTTTTTTGGAAAGGGCGATTCATACTATTGTTTTCATCCAAAATAGAGTTCATGTGAAAGGTAATGATACTCAAACTCCTTATGAATTGTGGTATGGAAGAATTCTCTTAGTAAAATATTTCAAAATCTTTGGAAGCAAATGCTATGTTAAGAGAGATGAAGATCTAGGAAAGTTTGATGCAAGGTGTGATGAATGAATCTTCCTTGGATACTCTACCAAGATTAAGGCCTACTATTCCTACAACAAAAGGCTTAAAAAAATGTTGAAAGTGCAAATGTGAAGGTAGATGAAGACAAGGAAAACATACCAGACTTGAAATACTATTAATCAGATGAACCTGTGACTATAATAAATGAAGAAAAAGATGAGCAAGAAGACAATCAAGAAAAAGAAGAGGCCCCAGAAAGTGTTTTCAAGACTCCCAGGTATGTAAGGGTCAATCATTCTGAAGATTAGATTATAGGTGACAAAAACAAAGCTGTGTTGACAAGGAGAAGAGCTGTAGAAGAACAAGTAAATTACTAATTGCTTTCAAAAGTTGAACTAAAGACTGTAAATGAAACATGCAATGATGAAAGCTAGGTAAAATCCATGGAGTAAGAGTTGATACAAATAGAAAGGAATGATACTTGGGAATTAGTTCCTAGACCTACTAACAAAAATGTTATTGGAACCAAATGGGTTTTTAGGAATAAGCTGAATGAGAATGGAGAAGTTGTAAGGAATAAGGCAAGGCTTGTATGCAAAGGATACTCTTAGATTGATAGAATAGATTTTGAAGAAACTTTTACTCTTGTAGCTTAGACTAAGGAAATCAGAATATTTCTAGCATTCGCAACCCACAAAGATTTCAAAGTGTATTAGGTGGATGTAAAGTCTGTATTTCTGAATGGTGAGTTGGAAGAGGAAGTTTACATTGAGCAACTGGAGGGATTTAGGTTATCAGACCAAAGTGATTTTGTGTGTAGATTGAAGAAAGTTTTGCATGGACTCAAGCAAGCTCCGAGAGCCTGGTATGCAAGATTGGATAAGTACTTATTATGATTAGGGTACAATAAAGGAACTACTGACAATAATCTTTATTTCAAAGTTAATGATAATCAAATTTTGATTATTGAAGTCTTTGTTGATAATATCATCTTTGGAGATAATGAAAGCATGTGTATGAAATTTGCTGGTGAAATGCAAAAATAGTTTGAGATGTCCATGTTTGGTGAGATGAATTTCTTTCTAGGTCTGTAAATAAACCAATCAGATAAATGAATCTTCATATATCAGTCTAAGTATGTGAAAGAGTTGTTGAAGAAGTTTAGGATGGAAGACTCTAAACTGGTATGTACTCCCGTGATGACGAGATATGTAAGTTGAGCAAAATTAATAAATCACCTAAGACTAATAAAAAAAATATAGATCCATGGTTGGAGGATTGCTTTATCTAACTCAAACCAGGCCTGATATTATACTTATAGTTTGTCTTGTTGTAAGGTTTCAACCTGATCCAAAAGGATCACATGTGATGGCAGTTAAGAGAATACTAAGATATTTAAAAGGCACTCTAGATCATGGGTTATGGTATCCAAAGGACAATGATTTCACTCTCAGTGCTTGCACAGATACTGATTGGGCCGAAGATGTTGATGACAGAAAGAGTACAAGTGGAGGTGCTTTCTTCTTAGGCAATAGATTGGTTTCATGGCTAAGCAAGAAACAAGATTCAATCTCTTTGTCAACTAAAGAAGCAAAGTATATTGTAGTAGCATGTTTTTACACTGAAGTGTTATGGATGAAGAAGACTTTGAAGGACATAAGAGTTGTGTATGAAGATCCAATTGCAAACTTTTGTGACAATACAAGTACCGTAAACATTTCAAAGATTCCAATGATGCATTCAAGAACAAAGTACATATTAATAAGGTATCACATTTTGAGAGAGAAGGTGACAAAGAATGAAGTAAAGTTGGAAGATGTGTCCACAAAGGATTAGATTCCATTCATCTTCACTAAGCCTCTACTTAAAGATACCTTTGAGTATCTCAGAGAAATGTTAGGGGTTATTACCCCTCCTATCATGAACTAAGATGCATAGGAATGCATCAATCTAGTGGAGATGTGTCATTCTTTGATCTGGATTGATGTACTGAAAGGTACCTCTTAGGGGGAGTACCTAGATGTTTCTGATAAAGTAAGTGGATCAGAGCAGTAGCATACAAGTATGTGCCCTTTTCCATTGATGTCAAAGGGGGAGAAAACTCATGTGAAAAACTTAGGGCAAGCAAGAATGCAGTCATGTAAAGAGAAAGGGGTAGAAAAACATAGGGGGAGAAAGAATACAATCATGCAAAGAGAAAGGGGGAGAATCTTGTCTTGATGGTCTTTTCAGTTTTTCATATCATACGTTGCCATCAATGGCAAAGGAGGAGATTGTTACAAGTATGTGCCTAATCGGTGTTGTCATTGATGTCAACATATCTGTGTTGTCATTAGTGTCAATTGTGCCCTCATTTTGTTACTTGCTTGAAGATGTTGAGGATATTGAGAAAATTAGCTCGTCTGGTAAAATCAGTGAATTGTAGTAGAAATAATGCATTACATGCAGAAGAACAATCCAGAAGAATGCTCCACATTTCTTGGAGAATAAATATCTTTGCCTATGGATTGGAAGTTATTTAGAAGCTTGTATAAAGATGTTATATTCCAAGGTTGAGCCTCTGGAATGAAGATTTGAGTAAGTTGTGTTCACCAGTGTGAAAACTACTTTTTCTATATGTTTGGTGGTGATGAGGAGAAAGCATTTTGCTCTGCATTCCTCCACATTGAAGTATTTTAGTTTATGGTTCTAGAACTAAGTCTATGATGATGTTAAGTGCCTTCAATTGAAATGGTTCATGATTTGGTGGTCCACAAGATATCTTTTACTCATGACAGTGGTTAATTGTGTTGTTCTTGTGCTCCAGTTTGAAGAATCTTATTGACAGGGTGATTAGAGAGTGTTCGGTGTTTCTAATGATTCTAATGTGCTTGTGGATTCCTCCTAATTGTGTTCCTACCTTTGGATTGGTCTGCGAAGAGAAATTTGGATCATGGTTGAAGAAGTCTCTTAGAAGACCTAATGTTCTCACCAGTCTTGGCTGACTTGATTGATTTCATAAAATCTAGAGAAGCATTGAAGATTGTAGAGGTGTGATGTGATGTGGAAGATTGTATTTGAATCCCACCTAAGCAGAAATGTGACCTATATTCATCTTTACATACTTTTCTTAGTTGATTTTGTATTAGGTCCAAACCTATTCTATAGATGTTTGTGATGCCAACCTTGGAGATTCTTCTGATGGTAGATGAATGTATTGTTGACCTTGATGTACATTCCAAGGTTTATGACTTGTATAAAGACTTGTAATGAATTGTGAAAAGAGTGTGGAATGTGCGAATATGAGGAGATAAGTGTGAAGGTGTGAAAGAGTAGAGAAGAGGAGTTTTATTGTACTTCAAAGGAGCTGAACCTAGGCATGGAACATATTCTAATTAATCAGTTTACCATTTTGGCAGTGAGCCTACCCTTGGCAGTGAGCCAACCTTTGGTAGTGAACCACCCGTTGGTAGTGAGTCATTCTTGTAGTGAGTAATTTGGGTAGTGAGCCTCTATTTTTTGGTATTAATATAACTTATATATATTTCTGTGGGCTAACACCCACTGTGGTTTTTCCCTTTTACGGTTTTCCATAGAAAAATTTGGTGTCTTCTATGTTGATTATGTTATTGAGTTAAGCTTCTCATTCTATGCTTTCATTGCTATATACGAATATAAGTAATTGATAAGTTGATTTTCATAATTGGTTAAAAGTTTTAGAACAACTGATTCACTCCCTTCTTATTTGTCCGATGTAGTTCAACATTGCCCCCATGGAATGAATCCATGGTCTACTAAGAAGAAGAATGTATGAAAGAGAATTAGGCATGACATGGATAATGGTAGGCAATTTCATATGTCCAACCTTAACATTTAAGGTGATTGTACCTAGTGATTGTTTACCAACATTATCAAAGCCATGAATGATGAGTTTATCCAATTTGATGAAAGATGTATCAACATTAATTTTATGTAACAAGTCTATGCCACAAACATTAAGACCCGATCCACCATCAATCATAGGGTGTTTGAGCCTCATTTTATTAATAATGACAAATATCATAAGAGGGTCATATTGGTTTTGAACTTCTATAAGAGGTAATTTAAGTTGTTGAAATGAAATATATGATGTCGCATGCATACAACTAAATAGATATGCTACATCATTCGGTCTAACAGAAGGTCAAATGAATACCTTTTGTAGAGCCTCTTGGAGCATTTCATGGTATGTAGGTGATGTTTGTATTAAATCTCATAGAGAGATCTTAGATGGAGTAGCACAGAGCTTCTCAACAAGATCAAATTATCTACCAATATGTTGAAGAAGATGAGGTTCTTGAGGAATAATAGATTGAGAAGTTAAAAGAGAAGTAGGCACACTCGGTGCTTTCTTACTTTACTTGTTATTATGGGTGGTGTGTGCGTGATCAACCGCATGATAATAAGATTGTTATGACACATTTTGAACACCTTGATTCCTTTGAGTGATTTGCTTTGCAATATTGAGAAAGTAACCACGAGGTAGAGATGGTTTGTGAAAACCTCAAATCGTAATCACATGTTTAGAGTAAGAAGGTGGATTAGATGCTTGATGTACCATGATTTTAGGAATATTTTGAATATTAATGTACTTATTCACTATATCCTTAGCAAGAAGAATAAGTCTATTAGTGATGATGGAATTTACATTGTTATTATTTTGAGAAATACAAGATTTAGGATGACGATATGAATTCCCAGTATCTACCCATGGAGGATCCATTGTGAGAGAAGTTCCTTCATCCACTATTGCTTTATCTTTTGAAAGGAAAGCATTGGAATGAAGAGAGGGTAGAGTAATGTTAATAAAGGTATCAATTATTTAACTCTCTTGCACTAAAATATCCTCATAAATGGAAACCATTTTTTGAGAGGGATGGAAAACATAGGGTGACATAGAAAAAGATAGGTCACAATCATGTATTTGAGAGAAGATCCATTGCTTGTAGTAGAAGTAGAAGAAGAACTATCACCATCATCTTTCCAATGATAAATCATGGAGATGAATTTAGTAAAGTCTTCTAATATTGAAGCACACACACCCATGAGAGTCATGAAGCTAGAAAAATCAGATATACAACAAAGGATTGTTGCAAGTATGGGTCCAACTAGTATTGTCATTGATGTCAACATGCTCCTGTTGCATTAATGATAAGGATTGGATGAGCTGTGTGCTGAGGATATTGAGAAAATTAGTCTCAATCAGGAACAGAGAAGACAAAGATGACATTAAGGTAAAAGTTCAACATAGGATGAGGATAAGAGGATGTAGATTAAAGGGTTTGTAGATATGAGTCTTAAGATGGTTAAATAGAGATTTTAGAGGTCTGCATGAAGATCTGAAGAAGTTGTGGCTGTTCTAGTTAAACCAGTTCAAGCAGGTGTTCAGTGGTGATAGAGTGAGATAGATAGGTTCGTTGAGATTTGGAAATGTCTTTTCCTATTCTATGGATTTGAGGGAGTGTTGAGAAAGTTATTTTGAAGTGTCAAATAGATTGGTTCATGGTTTGGAGGTCCGCAAGCATCTATTCTTTTATGACAGTGATGACAGACTATGTTTTTGAGGTTCTGGATGAAGGAGAGAAGAATTTGAGTAAGCAGATGAAGTGTAGATGTTCTTGGTTATTTAGGAGAGCTTGCGATAGTCTTTCGATCATGTCCAATTCATGTTGGTGGTCCACATTGAAGTTGGAATTCACTTTTGAAGAATAACTTTCAGATGATGGTGTTCTTCCTAAAATAGGCTGACCAGATGAATTATACATCTTGTGGATGTTATTATGGATGTTTGCCAACTTAGATGATCATTCCTAAGTTGATGTCTTGTATAAATAAAGGATTGAGAATTCATTTGTAGGGTGTCCTTGTCGAGATGAGTGTGTGGTAGCAAGGAGGAGAGCAAAATGCAGAGCAGAAGTATTGGGCTTAATGGAACTATTTCAAGCATGGTGAAGATGCTATTTTCCAGTTCAAGTAGGTGATACTTATTTCTTTGTAGACAATGTGTCTCTTGTAGGCAGTGAGCCCTAATTGGCAAGTGCCATTTTGTTCTTTCTATTCTTCTAACAGAGAATACTTTCTTGGGTTAATCACCCCATGGTTTTTCCATTAACCAGGTTTTCCACATCAAAAATCATGGTGTCTTATGTGTGGATGTGCTTCTGCTTTTGATTTTGAATGCATTATGTTTCATAATTAATACTCTGCTAATCATTAAGAGGAATTAAGTTTGTAATTGGAGAAAGTTTTGCACAACTGATTCACCCCCCTCTCCGTTGTGAGGCTTGAGTCTAACAATTGGTATCAGAGCCAAGTTCCTCTAAAAAGAGCTTAATCACTTGAGGAGATCCAGGATGTCATCTTACAAGAAGGATAGTTTGAAGTTTGATGGAACCAACTTTACTCTCTGGAAAGGTCACATGAAATGTCACTTGCAGTGTATGGGAATAGCTTATTGGTCCATGGTTACAAAACAGTATGTACCTCCACAGGGTGGTTCGACAACCTTAAATGAAATCACATATGCTAAAAACAATCTGTAGACCAAAGAGGCTCTTCTAAGCACCTTATCTGACTCAGAGCTCTCGAATGTTATTGACCTACCCACTGCTTTTGAGATTTGGAATAAACTAGAACTTTTGCATGAAAAAGACCAATATGTTAAATGTGTAAGGTTACAGAGTCTAAAAGGGAAATTTGAAAAACTAAAGATGAGAGATGATGAAAATATTACTACTTTTATGCCAAGAGTGAATGAGCTGGTTTGTGGAATCAGAAATGCTGGTGGAGTCTTGGATGAAAATGAGATTGTTGGCAAAATTCTCAGATCTCCACCTGAATCTTACAAAATCAAGGTTGCTGCTATTGAAGAATTTAGAGCTCATACAACTGTCACAAGAGATTAATTGGCTGGGAAACTAGTTGCATTTGAAATGATAGAATTTGGAGATGACCCCCCTAAGACTAAATCTGCATTCAAAGTTAGTGCCTCTGTAAAAGGTAAACAAAGGCTTGATTCGGGAGAGAACTCTTCAAAGAAACCTTCATGGTATGAAAAAGCAAGAAAAGACCTGGAAGAAGAAGATGTTGAAACTGCTCACCTTGAAGCTCTTATTGCAAAAAGACTGCCTAGAGGATCTGGCAAGTATGAAGGGAAACTGCCTTTTAAGTGTTTTAACTGCAATAAGATTGGTCATTTTGCCTCAAAGTGTCTGGAAAGATTTTCAAGGTCAAATCCTAACAGATCAAGGTTCCAAAAGAATTGTTACTATGTTCATGAAGAAGATGACAATGAAGGAGTAACAGATGATGAATCAAAAATAGGAAACAAATTTGGAAATGAATGGGTGTTTATTGCCATCAAGGAAGAAGAACCTATATTTTCTGAATCTGTCAATCATAAAGTTGTAGAAAGCTCTGGTAGCCCAAGTTGAAGAAAAGGATGATTGGGTCATTGATAGTGGATGCTCTCACCATATGACAGGTGACAAAAATAAGTTTGTAGATTTGGAAAGGTATGAAGGAGGAGTGATAAAGTTTGGTGACAATTCTGCTGGTAGAATTAGAGGTAGAGGAACTATTTCTTTTGATGGAAAGAACAAAACCAGAAATGTACTGTATGTTGAAGGATTGAAGCACAATCTTCTCAGTGTTGGATAGTTGATGGACAAAGGCTATGATCTCAGATTCAAGAATGGAAAATGCAAGATCTTTCAGAGTTTCGGAACAGAGATTGCATTCGGTACCCAAACCAAAGGTAATATCTTCCATTTACTTGCTACTGGTTAAAGTTGTCTATTTGTGTAAGTTGATTAGATTTGGTTCTGGCATAAGAGAATGTGTCATGTGAATTTTGATAATATCATCAAGATAAGTAATACTTAGGCTGTAAGAGATCTTCCAAATTTAGTGAAACCCACAAATAGTTAATGCAAAGAATATCAGTTGGGCAAACAAAGTAGAGTCTCATTTAAAAGTAAGGAACAATCTTCTACCAGTTTATTGGACCTAGTTCATACCGATCTTTGTGGTCCAGCAAGAATTAGAAGTGTGCAAGGTGATAGATACTTCATGTTGCTAATTGATGACTATTCCTAGATGGTGTGGGTAACCTTTCTGAAAGCAAAATCAGAAGCCCTTGAGAAATTCAAAATATTCAAGGCTATGGTAGAAAATGAAACCGGATTAAAATTCAAATGTCTGAGGTCTGACAGAGGTGGAGAATTCAAATCTAGAGAGTTCATAGAGTTCTATGAGAAACATGGAATAAAAAGGCAGTTGTCTACTCCTAGGATTCCATAGCAGAATGGAGTAGTTGAGAGAATGAACCAAACTGTTTAGGAAGCATTTAGGACCATGATGATGGAAGCAAATGTTCCTCAGATCTATTGGAGAGAAGCTATCAGTACTGCAGTCTATACCCTGAATCGAGTTCAAATCAGAAGCAATACCGGTAAGACTCCTTATGAACTTTGGTTTGGCATCACTCCTACTGCGAGGTATTTCAGAGTTTTAGAAAATGTTACATTAAAAGAGATGAAGATCTAGGAAAGTTTGATGCTAGAAGTGATGAAGGAATATTTTTGGGCTACTCTACTCAAAGCAAAGCATACCAGTGTTATAACAAGAGACTAGGAAAGATTATAGAAAGTACAAATGTGAAGGTTGATGAAGGAATTGAAAAACCCTCAAGGTTTTATGAATATGATGAAGATGATCAGGATGGTGTTATGTTTCAAAGAGCCCAAGCCCCTTCTGAAATTTAGATTCAAACTGATCTGGTAGATCAGGAAGAAGAGTTGAACTTCAAAGAGTCTAGTCAAGAATCAGAAGTGCAAGAAACTCCCAAAGTTCCTAGCTATGTAAAACTAAACCACTCTGAAGATCAGATCATAGGTGATAAAAGCAAAGGAGTACAAACAAGAAGAAGAATTTCTCAAGAAGAGTGTTGTATGATTTCAAAGATAAGCAAAGGAGTACAAACAAGAAGAAGAATTTCTCAAGAAGAGTGTTGTATGATTTAAAAGATTGAACCTAAGACAGTGAATGAAGCTTGCAATGATGAAAATTGGTCAAAAGCCATGGAGGAAGAACTAATGCAAATTTAGAAAAATCACACTTGGGATCTGGTTCCCAGACCTAGAAACAAGAATGTGATTGAAACCAAATGGGTCTTCTAGAACAAACTGAATGAAGTTGGTGAAGTAATAAGAAACAAAGCCAGATTGGTCTGCAAAGGCTATTCTCAAATAGAAGGAGTTGATTTTGAAGAAACTTTTGCTCTGGTGGCAATAATTGAAGCAGTCAACTTATTTATTGCATTTTCTGCCTTCAAAGATTTCAAAGTATATCAGATCGATGTCATGTCTGCCTTCCTGAATGGTGACTTGGAAGAAGAAGTGTACATTGAACAACTGGATGGTTTTCAATTGTCTGATCATGGTGATATGGTCTACAAATTGAAGAAAGATCTGTATGGACTGAAGCAAGCCCCAAGAGCCTAGTATGAAAGATTGGATAAACATCTTTTGAAGATTGGTTTCAACAAAGGTCCTACTGACAGTAATTTGTATTTCAAAATTGATCATGAAAACATCTTGATTGTTGAAGTCTTTGTTGATGATATCATTTTTGGAGGAAGAGATAGTATGTGTAAAACTTTTGTAAATCAAATGAAAAGTGAGTTTGAGATGTCCATGCTCGATGAAATGAATTTCTTCTTTGGTCTGCAAATCACTCAAACAAAGAAAGGTATCTTCATTTCTCAGACTAAATATGTGAAAGAATTGTTGAAGAAATTTGGGATGGAAGATTCAAAGCCAATGAATACCCCCATGGCAACCGGATGTAAATTGAGCAAAGATGATGATTCTCCTAAGGCTGATCAGACAAAGTATAGGTTAATGATTGGAGGACTACTATATCTCACTCAAACTAGACTAGACATTATGTAGGTTGTTGGTCTTGTTGCTAGATTCCAGGCTAACCCTAGAGAATCTCATGTCAAGGAAATCAAAAGGATTTTTAGATATCTAAAAGGAACAGTTGAGTATGGTTTGTGGTATCCTAGAGATCATGATTTCTCTCTTCATGCATACACAGATGTGGATTGGGCAGGAGATGTGGATGACCAGAAAAGTACTAGTGGTGGAGCATTATTTTTGGGGAAGAGATTGGTTTCTTGGCTAAGCAAGAAACAAGAGGCAATATCTCTGTCTACAACTAAAGTAGAGTATATTGCAGTAGTAAGTTGTTGCACTCAAGTTTTGTGGATGAAGTAGATGCTAAGAGATATCAAAGTGGAGTATGAGGAAACTATCACAATCCTCTATGATAATTCAAGTGCAATAAATATATCTATGAATCTAGTGCTACATTCAAAGACTAAGCATATATCCATCAAATTTCACTTTTTGAGAGAGCAAGTGAACAAGAATGAATTCTGATTGGAGTTTGTGCCTTCCAAGGAGTAGATTGTAGACATCTTCACTCAACCCTTACCTAAGGACTCTTTTAAGTATCTCAGGGAGAAGTTATTTCTCCTTTGGTGATGATCTAAGGTGCACTATTGTGCATCAGTCTGGTGGATATCATAGTTATATCTAATGATATGGATTGATGGGGAGCTACTACTTAGGGGGAGCAACAGGTATGATTTTGAAGTGGTAGAATTGCAAGTACATGCTCTTTGCCGTTGATGTCAAAGGGGGAGAGAAGACATGTGAAAAACAAGTGGTTGATGATCAAAGGGGGAGTAGTTAAGGGAGAGAAGACATGTGAATGGTTGTTGCTGTTAGGGGGAGTTGTGACAGTAAGGAGAAGTTCTTGTCCTAATGGTTAAAACAGTTTTTCACATCATATGTTGCCATCAATGACAAAGAGGGAGATTGTTGCAAGTATGGGTCCAACTGGTATTGTCATTGATGTCAACATACTCCTGTTGCATTAATGATAAGGATTGGATGAGCTATGTGCTGAGGATATTGAGAAAATTAGTCTCAATCAGGAACAGAGAAGAACAGAGAAGACAGTAAGGTAAAAGTTCAAGATAGGATGAGGATAAGAGGATCTAGATTAAAGGGTTTGTAGACATGAATCTTAAGATGGTTCAATACAGATTTTAGAGGTTTGCATGAAGATCTGAAGAAGTTGTGGTTGTTCTAGTTAAACTGGTTCAGGTAGTTGTTTAGTTGTGACAGAGTGAGATAGATAGGTCCGGTGAGATACAGAAATGACTTTTTTATTTTGTGGATTTGAGGGAGTGTTGAGAAAGTTATTTTGAAGTGTCAAATAGATTGGTTCATGGTTTGAAGGTCCGCAAGCATCTATTCTTTTATGACAGTGATGACAGACTATGTTCTTGAGGTTCCAGATGAAGGACAGAAGGATTTGAGTAAGTAGATGAAGTGTGGATGTTCTTGGTTATTTAGGAGAGCTTTTGGTGGTCTTTGTATAGTGTCTATTTCATGTTGGTGGTCTGCATTGAAGTTAGAATTCACTTTTGAAGAACAACTTCCAGATGATGGTGTTCTTCCAAAAATAGGCCAACCAGATGAATTATACATCTTGCAGATGTTATTATGGATGTTTGCCGACTTAGATGATCATTCCTAAGTTGTTGTCTTGTATAAATAAAGGATTGTGAAGTCATTTGTAGGGTGTCCTTGTGGAGATGAGTGTGTGGTAGCAAGGAGGAGAGCAAAAGGCAGAGCATAAGTATTGGGCTTAATGGAACTATTTCAAGCATGGTGAAGATGCTATTTTCTAGTTCAAGTAGGTGATACTTATTTCTTTGTAGACAGTGTGTCTCTTGTAGGTAGTGAGCCTCTTGTGAGTAGTGTGCTCAAGCAGTGAGCCCTAATTGGAAAGTGCCATTTTGTTCTTTCTATTCTTCTAACAGAGAATACTTTCTTGGGTTAATCACCTCGTGGTTTTTTTCTTAACCGGGTTTTCCACGTCAAAAATCATGGTGTCTTATGTGTTGATGTGCTTCTTCTTTTGATTTTGAATGCATTATGTTTCATAATTAATACTCTGCTAATCACTAAGAGGATTTAAATTTGTAATTGGAGAAAGTTTTGCACAACTGATTCACCCCCTCTCAATTGTGAGCCTTCTGTCTAACAAGGATATCATAAATGGAAAATATAGAAACATCAATATCATACATGGATGCTATGTGATCTAAAACATATGGATGCATATTGATGAATTTAGAAAAAATTCAACATCTATGATATATCCATGCAAAGATTACAAAGAGGAAGAAAAAGAAGGGGCCATAATGAAATTTATTGTTTATTATATGTAAATATGATATGGGATAGAAATGTACAATTCATTAATCAAGTACAACCAATATCAAATTAAGATTGCAATCCAAGACCCACAAGTGCAAGAGAAGTGGGGTTTTTAAAAAATATGATATTCTTGGAAACAAAAACAACTAAGTCTTGCAAATGTAAGATGTGTAGTATGTGGAAAATGAGTTTCTATATGATTTATACACTTAAATGCAACAAATATTTAGATAACTTTGATTTGATGAAGATGCACAAGTGCCTAATAAGGTATACAACTAGAGAATCTTGTTTATGCCTTTTTGCTTTCAATATTTTGAAGAGAAAATAGATGTATGAACTTTCTTGCTTTCTAAATTCAATAAATATGAAAACTATGATAGTTACTTAAGATCAGATTTAGTGAACATTCAACATAGCTAAGATCTGAAAATAAGATTTCAAATGCAACCACTAAATTCAAGACTTATCATCAAACCCTAGATGTTAAATGCTTGTTTCCTAAACCAAAATCTTTTAATGCAAGAATGTAATTTTAAAAAAAATGATAGTTATGATATACTACAGAAATGTTAAATCAGATTTGAACCACTAAGTATCATCAACAAAATTTGAAATAAGATTCTATTCAACAAACCCTAGGTGCAAGACTAGCTAGCTTTTCCAAAAATGCAAAATTTTTCAAAACCCTAATAATAAGAAGTGCCAATGGAAAATATGAAACTATGAAATGATTAATTAATGCAATACCAATAAGATCTAATGCAAAAATCAGAAATTTATATCTTTCTATGATGATTTAAACCTTATGCAATGAAACCAATGCAATAAATGTGCCTCTTTCTAAGCTTAAAATGCTTATTTTTTCAATGCAAATATGGAAGAGTGTTGTAGACACCAAGAATGATAAGGTACAACAAATGAAATCAAATCAACCTTATAATTTTACCAAGATCTAAAACAAAACACTAATCTACAAACCCTAGGTTCAAGACTTGTTAGATTTTCTAAATATGTAAGGTTTTTGCAAACCGTAACAATGAAACAATGTAAAATAAAGCTATGAAAGCATGCCAAAGAATGAATGAATTCAACCTAATCAGATCTAGGGAAGAAAATAACTTAGATCTGAAGGAAGAAGGATACCAAAGTGCAAGAAAAGATGGTTCCACTAAAATGTTAGATGGAAAAGAGAGACCAGCCCAAGAGATTAAACTAGGTCAAACCCTCTTCCATCCAACATTAAAACACAAGTTGATCTTGCCTTCTACCCTTTAAGGAGAGAAAAACTATATTGGCTTTATCCCTTTGTTTTATAAAGGAGAATCAGCCAAATACAACCAATCAAACTAGGGCAAAACATGAAACCCTAATTGAGCAAGATCAGAGCATAACAAACTATCATAAATAGAAATGGACAATTTGAAAGAACAATAGAAACCAGTGAGTAGAGAATAACATAGATCCATGTTTGGGGGATAGAAAGACTAGGGCACTAGAAAATCTAGACCCAATTTAAGGTTTTGTAGAAACTCATAGCTTTGATATGTCTGTACCTACAAAACCTTCATTCTTCCTGGATCTTGCCTCGTGCAACTTGTTAGTTCAACCTCCAAACATAAAAGAAGGAAAGAGGGCTGGTGCCATTTAGGAGATTGCCTATATTAAGATCCATGAATGGTGTTTCCACCTTCACAATAGAAATGATGAGAGATAAAGACAACATGCCCTAGGAGGGCAAAGGAAAATCAGAAGTAGAATGGAATGCTATCACAAAGCATAAATGAAGCAGTCACCATGAGCATGGAAACCCTAGCTTGCTTGATACATCATCATAACTTGACTCTAGAAGTTGCTATATCCGAAAGAATTAGAGAGATCTTCACAAGATCTACAAGAAGTTAGTGTAACAACGATAATCCACCATAGAGAGCTTTAGAGAAGAATAGAGAGCATGGGCGAGAAGAAGAGAGAGTGCAAGAGCACCTAGATTGCATCCATATTGAAATGAATAAATTAACTTGCTTATATATGCATTTTCACTCACCAACAATGAATAAAATAAAATGGGTTTGACATGTATAAGCCAACTATGAAGAGTGTCCATTTTAGTGTGCTTGGACCAGTCCTAACTTTATTTTGTTAGGTTTATATATCAAGATCGATATTTAATTGTTTAATTCTCAAAAGGTACTAAAATAGATCTCGATTAATAAGGGTATATATTTTAGGTCTACCAAGGTGCTAAACTAGGCATAGAATTCCAATGTACACATTTTACTTCATAACAATGTGTTACAAGATGAATGTCTAAGGGATGTTAGGTTATGAGGACATGGTCAATTTAGTGTCTACAATCTCATTTTAAATTCTTAATTAACTCTTTTTTCTTTTATTTAGTTCATTTATTCCTATTTTTCTATGTACATCACTTTTCATCTAAATTTCTTTGCAAGTATTCCTATTTATGCAACAAGAGTTTTGAATTGATCCTAAGTTACAATTAATTGTTATCAATGTGCAGGTTATAGGATTCATATAAAGAATAAAAATTTAGATGTCACAAAAGAATATATATATATATATAGGCATTGATAAGTAAGAGTGTTGTAGCAAAGGAATTTTCCCAATGACATTCCTTGCTCTGATATTCATTGGGAAAACTCCTCTGCTACAACATTCTTTCTACCTAAATCTGTACTCTCTCAACTCATCAATGCCCCTAGGTTTGTACCCATACACAATTTGAAAAGGACTCTTTCCCACACTTCAATTGACCAAGTTATTGTAGACAAAATCTTCTCTCATACTACTTAATGCAGCTGGAAATTAGTGGTCTTATGAGACTTCCAATTCTCACATCATACACACTTCAATCACAAACACAAATCAATTTGTTTAATCTTGCAATTTTAAATCTATCTACAAAATCTACAAGGATAAAAATCACGTACACTCTCCATGAAATCAGATACTAGCAATTACACAATTCATTGCAAACACTCCATTCAGATTTATCACAAATTCAAGTTTATTTGTCTTCTCACATCATTCAATTGTTTATTGTACATGCTTTTATGCAAACAAATACAGTGAATAAGAGTACCATACACCTTATCCCTATTTAGATCATTCTATGTGATGCAAGAGGATCCTAGGTTGAAAGGCAATTTTGCATCAACCAAAAATATTTGCTTTCTTTTCTTTTCTTGCATTTCAGTTGCATTCCAGTCAGTTGTAGTCTCAGCAGGGTAAGTGCACAAAGATGAGGGACCAAAATGGGGTCTTAAATTGCCATTTTTTTTTAAATTAGGAAACATTGATGTTGGATGAGAAATTGAAGATAGCTACACTCAAAATTTGAAGATGGAATGAAAACAAGAGTTGTAGTGGTCAGAATTTAGTTTCTAAACTACTAATTTTTTCAAAAATGGTTGAGATTAAGGGGTTCAAAAAGTGGAAGCACACAAATTGGTCCTATTTTTCTCAAAAAAATAAAACATAGTGTCTGGTGTTCTCGCCCTAAAATGTTAACTTTTTTTAGTATTTCAAAAATCTCTCCAGTGAGAAATTAGGTAAGACCATGTAGTTTATCCTCAATTTTTCTAATAATTGTTTAATGAATAATTGATTTTTTAGTAATTTTTAAAGTGGACACATCCTAAAAAATAGAAATTTGAGCCTGCTCCCCCCTCAAATGTTTGAAAACTAATCGAAAATCAATTTTTATTTTTGAATTCATATAGAATGGAGTCTAGTTTCTAAAAATATAACTTATTTCATTTTTTTATGAACGGTTATAATAAAAGTAAAAAATACTAGACACTAGTTTTTGACAAAAATTGGACACACTAACAAAAGAAATTCAAGATGAAACACTAAACATACTCAAAATGTGAAAAACATTATATGGTTAGATAGTTAACAAAGAGCTTAAGATTATGGTAGTATTTTTTTTGAGTTTTCATTGAAAAAAGTGCCATTTTGATGGGGAGCACGCTCTAGATTATCTCTAGATTTTGCTAAAAATTGATAAAAACATGTCAAACAAAGCTAAGCATAATGCGAGTGTGTTATAACACGCTCGCATTATGTGAAATAAATAATGCGATCACATTATAATTCTATTGAATTATGTGATTTCACATAATGCAAGAGTGTTATAATGCTCTCACGTTATGATGAGCATAACTGGAAATACACATGCCAGTTGCATTTGCTTGAAAGTTTCTAAAGCCTTTTCAAAAAATGATTTTTTTGCATATCTTACAATCATTGCATTCCATTATAGAACATCTCTTTGAGGTGTTACGTCATACAATTGACATGCCTTGTTTATGCTTCCACACTTTACATACATGTCTACAAGGGCAACTGCACTTCCATCATCTCTCACTCTCTACTTCTCTCCCCTCTCTACATCCTACCCTTTCTATAAGTCTTTGATTCCCTCCCCTCTCTACCTCCTACCTTTTCTCTCACTCTCTTCTTCCCTCCCCTATATACCTTCTACCCTCTCTCTCACTCTCTACTTCCCTCCCCTATCTACCTCCTACCCTATTTTTGACTCTTTGCTTCCTTCGCCTCTCTACCTCCTACCTTCTTTCTCACTCTCTTCTCCCCCCTCACTCTCTACCTCTTACCCTCTCTCTCACTTTCTACTTCCCTCCCCTATCTACCTCCTACCCTCTCTCTCAATCTCTGCTTCCCTCCCCTATCTACCTCCTACCCTCTCTCTCTTCTTCCTTCCCCTATCTACCTCCTATGATCCTCTCCCACTCTCTACTTCCCTCTTGTCTCTACCTCCTATCCTCTCTCTCACTCTCTACTTCTCTCCCCTCTCTACCTATCATCATCATTCTTCCCATCCAATGAAATTTCATAAATTATCTTGTTTCCATTTCATCATCCCAATTTATATCCTCGTCCCTCTTTGCATGTCCTAGTTTTCTTATTTCCATATTCTTTGTCAACATGTGAGAGCAGAGGGATGAAGAGGGAGAGAGGATGGAGATGGATGGGAGAGAGAGAGGAGAGATAGGGTAATAAGGAGAGAGAGAGAGAGAGAGAGAGAGAGTCTTAGTTTTCTTGTTTTGGAGAGAGAGAGAGGGTTGGTCATGTTTATGATTTGGGTTTCTTATGTTTAGGGTTTAGTGGAATTATTTATGGTTTAGGTGTTTAGGGTTTCTTAGGTTTATGGTTTAGGGGTTAGATTTTAGGGGTATTATTTAGGGTTTAAGGGTTTTGAGAGAGAGAGAGAGGTTTAGGGTTGCTCAGGTTTAGGGGCATAATTAGGGTTTATGATTTTAGGGTTTCTTGGACCTTTAGGGGTAAATTATTTAGGATTTATGAGTTTCGAGGGCTGCTCAAGTTTAGGGTTTAGGGGTTAGTTTTAAAGGGGAATTATTTTATAATTTCCCTCCAATCCTCATAATACTAATGCATTAGTCAACCCTTCTCCTAGTCCATCAATCCCTATCATCCATCCACCATATAACTCACTATCTAATCCACCATCAAGGATTCTAAGCTCTAATCCATCAACCCATGAATTCTTGAAAAGTTTTCTCCTTGAAGAGTATTTGACAATTTAATCCAAAAATAGAAGAAAAGATATGGAGCTATCCAAATCCACTGATCCAATTTCATCCCCCTCTAACACTCCCAATCCTAATCCATTTGGGCCTCCTAGATCCATTCACTCGATCCTAATACTAACCCCACAACATCTTCCATCATTATCCATCAACTATATGTATATCCTAGTCCATCAACCCATGAAGCCATGAAGGATGTGACCCAAGGACTATTAGCGAGGAATCTAAGAACATCATGTACTCAAATTCCTATCCTTGATCCCAACAAAGAACCTCCTAATAACATTATACCATTCCAACACCATCATTCACTCCTATGTCTATCCATTTCATTGAAGAGTCTCCTACCATAAGTCCAAGTCAAACCTCATCATGTAGCCATGTTGTCAAACATCCAAAGATTATTGATCCTAGATCCAAGAACCCATCACATCCATCTAAGAAACCCAATAGCTATACTTTAATCTATCCTAGTCCAAAGAATGTGGAAACACCAACCACCAATCCTAATCTAAATCCAAAGATCCCATCTAATCCCATCTTGGTTCCCTTACCATCTCATGGTCAACCCTTCTATACATCAATCCCATCCTTAATCCTCCAACATCTCCTAGTGAACCCTCATCACCACCTTTTACTCCCCAATCCAATGAATATCAATGCATCCCCACTTATCCTATCCATATCTAATATTGCGCTATCCATGCTTATCCTCCTTGTGATCAAGATATTATCTATGATCTTGAGATCTTATCCATGACCAAATAATTTCCCACATCACTCCTATCCATCACCCAATTAGCCCTATCCATCATCCCATGCTAGTCCTATTCATTATCCATTAATATCCCATGATGAGACACTTGGTCTCCAAGAAAACATAGACAATCAAACAAATATCTTCCAAGTTTAGGATTGCTTCCAAGTTTATGGTTTATGGGTTAGGGGTTTAGTGGTTTAGGGTTGCTCATTTTAAGGTTCAGGGGTTAGGGTTTAGGGGCATTAATTATGGTTTAGGGTTTAGGGTTTAGGGGTTAAGGTTTAGAGGTTTAGGTTCATGGTTTAGGTAGAGAGTTGAATAGGGAGATATAGAGAAGACCGAGCCTAGGAGAGATATCTTTATCTCCTCTATCCCTCTCTGTAACTATACCTACCTCTCTCTCTCTCTCCATGTCTCTCTATCTTCCTAGATCTCTTTCGATCCCCTCTCTCTAACTATACCTTTCTATCTCTCCCTCCCTCACTATTTGAGGTTTACATGAGTTTAGGGTTGCTCAAGTAAATAGGGTTTAGGGTTTAGGGTAAGGTTTTGAGGGAATTATTTAGGCTTTAGGGGTTTAGGGATGCTCAAGTTTAGGTTTTAGGGGTTAGGGGTTAGGGGTTAGGGGTTTAGGGTTTCTTCCATATTTTATGGTTTAGGAGTTAGGGGTTTAGAGGTTTAGGGTTGCTCCTTTATAGGGTATATGGGTTAGGGTTTAGGGGAATTATTTATGGTTTAGGGGTTAGGGGTTAAGGTTTAGAGGTTTAGGTTTATGGTTTAGGTGGAGAGGCAAATAGGGAGATATAGAGGAGACTAAGCCTACAAGAGATATCTTTGTATCCTCTATCCCTCTCTCTAACTATACCTACCTCTCTATCTCTCTCTCTGTATCTCTCTATATTGCTATATCTCTTTCAATCCCCTCTCTCTAACTCTACCTTTATATCTCTCCCTCCCTCACTATTTGAGGTTCACACGAGTTTAGGGTTGTTCAAGTAAATAGGGTTTAGGGTTTAGGGGAATTATTTAGTCTTTAGGGGTTTAGGGATGCTCAAGTTTAGGGTTTAGGCTTTAGGGTTTATGGTTTAGGGGTTAGGGTTTAGGGTTTAGAGAGAGATAGAGTGAGGGGACCAATATAGATTAGGAGATAAGGGAGATAGAGGTTTAGGGTTGCTTCCAAGTTTTATGGTTTATGGGTTAGGGGTTTAGGGGTTTAGGGTTGCTCATTTTTAAGGTATAGGTGTTAGGGGTTAGGGTTTAGGGGCATTATTTATGGTTTAGGGTTTATGGGTTAGGGGTTAAGGTTTAGAGGTTTAGGTTTATGGTTTAGGGAGAGAGGTGAATAGGGAGATATAGAGGAGACCAATTCTAGGAGAGGTATATCTGTCTCCTCTATCCCTCACTCTAAATATACCTACCTCTCTATCTCTCTCTCTCCTTGTCTCTCTATCTTACTAGATCTCTTTCAATCTCCTCTCTATGACTCTACCTTTCTATCTCTCCCTCCCTCACTATATGAGGTTTACATGAGTTTAGGGTTTCTCAAGTAAATAGGGTTTAGGGTTTAGGGTAAGGGTTTAGAGGAATTATTTAGGCTTTAGGAGTTTAGGGATGCTCAAGTTTAGGGTTTAGGGTTTAGGGCTTAGGGGTTTAAGGTTTCTTGAGTTTAGGGGTTAGGGTTTAGGGTTTAGAGAAAGATAGAGTAAGGGAACAATAGAGATTAGGAGAGATAGGGAGATAGAGGTTTATGGTTGCTTCCAAGTTTTATGGTTTATAGGTTAGGGGTTTAGGAGTTTTAGGTTTCTTGATTTTAGGGTTTAGGGGTTAGGGGTTGGGGTTTAGTGTTTAGGGTTTAGAAGTTTAGGTTTATGGTTTAGGTAGAGGGGAGAATAGGGATCCCTATCTCTATCTTTCTGGACATATGGATCCCTATCTCTTAATCTATCCCTTGCTACCTCTCTCTCCTCCTCTCTATCTCTCTCCCCATCCCTCTACCTCTCAAAATCTCTCTCCCTATGCATCTCTAGACATCTCTTGATCTCATTCCCTATTGAGCTATCTATCCTCATAAACCCATCACTTAATATACCCCTCTCTACCTCTCTCTTTTTATTTCCCTATCTATCTCCCTATATCTCCCCTCTCTATATATATTTATCTCTATCTTTCTCCCTCTATAGACCCTTTTCTTTATCTCAATCCCCATCTCTCCCTCTCCCCATCTCTATCTCCACCTATCCTCTCTATCTCTCCATGTCTCTTGAACCCTCTCTCTATTAAGATAGAGAAATGAAGAGAGAGAGATTCTCCCATGTAGATACAAGGTTACATTTGTCCCTCTTTGTTTTAAAACTTTCTATTTCATGACCACATGGATATTTGAGTCTGGGGATACTCTTGGATAGTCACTTGATTACCTATTTGATGCAATACATGTATAGTTAAAATATATTTTATGTGAGCATGACAGCCTAAACCATGATTTTGGCACCAACATTTAGAAGGTTATGATTTTTGCATGCATGAACATTTATATTTTCATGCCGAGTGCATTTTGAGAAGTATGGGAAATGGTAAAAAAGCATGTGGGATCTATGTTTCAAACCCCACATGACTGTTATTCCTTCTTTTCATGAGTATATTAGACAAGAAAACATTGTTCATGTTGTTTGACTAATTGAGAATCATTTTTATATTAATCCACCACCTTTTTTTGTTTTTTCAACATAGAAGAACTGATTTTACATGTTTTTGGACAAAATTTGATTATTTAAACTGAAAGTGTCATGTTTCATGTGTGATATTGTTTCAAAGCTAATTACCATTGATATATAGATTGAATTTGATGATATATGTTTGTTTTTCCATAAATTTCACTAATACTATTCTAGAATTATATAGAATTCATAATCAAACTTGCGAAAAACAAGAATTTGAGGATTTTGAAGCCATATTTTGGAGAATTGGTCAACTGCAATATCGAATTCTAAGGTATGTTTAATTTATGTTTATTTTAATTCACATATATATGCTCATATGTTCTTTATGTCTTTAAATGTCTTTATGTCTTTATGTTTTTTAAGTTCTTTATGTTCTAAGATATATATGTGTCTAGGTATATTAGTTAGTTCTGTCAAAGAGACTCCAAGTTCATCATGTTTCTACCTTGTTTAAGCCCTTCATGCCCTCATTTCACCTATTTTCAGCTATACAAGAGAAAAACATTATCAAATACTTCATAAAATAATTTTACTAAACAATTGTTTGTCATACTCATATTCATGATCAATGGAGCCATAATTGTAGTGAACAAATGTTTTTCATACTCATATTCACAAACATAACAAAATTTTAGAGAAGAGAGTTATCTAAAAATATATGGATATACAAGCATCATGACACAAGATGATACAAAGGGAGTTATAAGGAGATAAAACACTAAAAAGGAGATTTTCATGAGTGTAGGATAGTCACAAGTCTATATAACAACCCACTATCATAGTCATGACCATCATGAAGTTGTTTTTAATTTATGCATTACTTAAGATGTCTTTGATCTTTTGTCATGAGTATCCAAAAGGTTATCTTCAAGGGTTAATGTTCTTTTGACTATCATAAAGTTTTTGGACTGGTTTAAGACTATTAGGATAGTCAATTTATGTTGATTAACAGTCCCCTTCAGTGGCATTCATTTTGTCATCCTTCAAAATAACCTCCATACAACTCATATAAGTAAAAAATTAACCATATGATTCATGATTTCCAAACCTAAAATAATGATTTAATACTCATATAAGAGTCCAAAAAATGGCCTTCAAATAGTTTTGAAGTCTCTTGGTAGCCCCATTTTCCTTTATGGAAATACTCATGATAGTCTTTATTGATTAAAACTATTTATGCACAATAGTCTATTACTATCATAGTATTAGAGTCTTTTGGAAACCTTCCCAACTTTGTCCTTCATAAGATTCATAGTCCATAATTCAAGTGTATTAAATTTCTGCCCTAAATCTCCTCTTTCAATTTAGGTGTATACTTCATGATTAGGTTTTCAAGTGTATACTCTATGACCTATATTCAACAGTATATCATGACTATGTATTCTAGTGTATACTCCATGACTTTGTGTATTCCATTATATACTTGGTACATTTTGTGATTGGGAAAGGTGTGAAGAATCTATATGAAGGTCTTTCAGACTTTCTCAAGGAGTTTTGAAGCTTTCTTGGCCATTATTTGACAAAGTGTGGTGACTGTCCTAAATGATTGCGCATGACAGTGTTTGGGCAGCAACTGGAAGTTCATCAAATCTAAGTCTAAAAGTGTTGGTTGCGCATATTAATTGTTGGTAAGGGGTCTTAGAAGGTCCTACAAACCTAAACAAAGGATTTTAGAGCATTCTTCAAGGGTTAGACAAGTTTTATTATGACTATCCCAAGAGGACTAGTTTTACAATCATTGAGTAAGTGTTGGCACCCAAGCAAGTTACGATGTGCTTTTGAGTCTATGTATTTAATACCTATTTGAATGATGCAATGCTAAGGGTTAACTTCAATAATATGGAGGCATATTTCACAACAATGGGATCAAAGAAAAACTCCTAAACTTTCCAAGGCAAACAATTTCATGGCGACTTACTTCACAAGGCACATTATCTTGGTTCCTCAGGTCCACAAGATCAAACAACATTCCATACATTCTTTATTCACCTTAATGACTCTAACTCACTCCACCAACTCCTCACAAAAACCTTCTTGCAGCCAACATGGTCCTTTCCCACAAACTGTCCCTTAATTGCTAGTAGCCCTCCAAAATGGACTGTCAAAGCATATATTCTGCTATAGACCTCAACTCAAGACTATGAAGGTATTTTTGGATACCCATTAAGGAGTTTTAAAATATATCTCAAACTTAGTATAGGTTACTTTGAAACGAAAGGCTCAAAAACTAACTGTCCTCTATTTTTCCTAGGCCTAATTAGGCCACTTTTACAAAGGAACACCTCTCAAATATTTCTCCCAACTCACAAAACCAATCCCAATCCACTAGGAAGACTTCAAAAGGCCTAAATCACCAACCTTTGTCAATAGAAAACTCCACCAAGTACCCTAACCTCAAAACCCTCATTCTATGCTTGTATGAAGGGGTTTATTGAGAATCCTACACACAAACCTCAAATCACTTCAAGGACCACTCATTAACCTTGCATAAGGTCTACACATGCTTAATAAACCATAATATGGCCACCCACATTCAGTTTTGACCAAAACTCAACATTACACCTCCTTTCTTGCTTGGAAACAATGCAATTTCTAACTAGGTGTTACCCCAATTTTAATATAATGCCTCCCCTACCCCTGAGATCATATGCACACAAAACTACATTGAATTTCATTAAGGTTTTAGGTAGTTTGAAGTATATTCCTTGTGACTGCCTGCAAACCCTATTTTTGAGGGTTTAAATGCAAGAAAGTGATTTGTGACTCTTTTCCACAAATGTGAACACTTGATAACTTGTAGATTGGATTTAGAAAGGATGTAATTCTTGTTTACAAGTTTACAGAATGTAGGGGTGTGAATTTGTTGTATGTGTGATGATACCCTAGGTTGGCAAAGCTATTGTTTTGAGCAAATTTGAGGTACATAGATAGGGTTTGATGGAAAAATATTTACAGGTTCATTACAAGTGATTGATTAAGCATGTGCAGGCATAATTGAATGTGTTTGATGCATTAGCAAAGAAAAATAGGCTTGGGAACATATACTTTCTATAAACCCTCATGATACAAGCATAGAATTGGCATGAACAAGGGTTTTGTACTCTAGGGGTTTTGTAGTGTTTCCCAATGATAAAAGTGGTGGATTTGTACCATTTGAGGTCTATATTGAACATTGGTATTTAGTTTGGAAGTTTGATAGAAGGATTTTGTGGGGTTACTTTGGAAAATAAGGCTAATTGCCCCTTTCTAGGAAACAGAATAGTCAGTTTTTGGGACTTGTGATGCAAAGTGACCTATACCTATTTTAGGATATGTTTTAGATGAGCTTAAAGGGTATCCAAAATTATCAATAGTTTTGGGTTTCAGTGCCTAGCCTGAGAGAAAAGTTTTGATAGTCCATTTTGGAGGGCTACTAGCATTAGGATACTCAAAGAAAGGACCTATGGTAGAAGCATTTAAGTTGCATGAGGGGTGTTGATACATTGAATTAGTCTACATTAACTTGGAAAAGGTCTACCAAGTGATAAACAAAGCAATAAGTTGTCGGTTCTTTATTTGATGGTATGTTTGTCATGTTGTCATTGAGTCATGGAGCCAGTCATGAGCCCATTGTTGTGAAATATGCCTCCTTTCAATTGTCTTGAACCCCTGCATTGCATCACTTTTGAGTCTATTTTCATTAACTCCACTCTTCCTCTACATCATTTTTGATTACATGTATTTGAGTGTATAGTCCATGACTTTGTATGTTCAAGTGTATACTCCATGACTTTGTGTATTCCATTGTATACTTTGTGCATTTTGTGATTGGGAAAAAGGTGTGAAGAATCTGTATGAAGGTCTTTCAAGCCTGCTCAAGGAGTTTTGAAGCTTTCTTGGCCATTATTTGACAAGTGTGATGACTATCCTAAATAATTGTGCATGACAGTGTTGGGGCAGCAATTGGAAGTTCATCAAATCTAAGTCTAAAAGTTTTGTTTGTACATCATTTATGACTTCATGTATTTGAGTGTATAGTCCATGACCTTGTATTTTCAAGTGTATACTACATGACTTATATGTGTGTTCAAATGCATACTTCATGACTTATGTATGTTCAAGTTATCTTGATATGAGGTCTCTTATTCAAAAGTTTGTAGAACCTTGATATTCATTATGATTGTGCTATTCATTGTCATTATAAAATTTTTAATTATCATTTTCTTATTCATCATGCTTTTAGAAATCATCATCATGCTGAGGAAATGAGCAAAGACTCTAACACTCAAAGAGTGTGAAGCTGAGAATGAGATGAAAAGAGAAAGAATGAGGTGAATTCAAGAAAGTAGGAAATTGTTAACCATACAAGAAGACATTCCACCATTGCCAATTGAAGAGGAACATGACATGTCTAATGAAGCTAAGAGAGAGATGGAATTGGCAGCACAAAGGGAATGAATGTAAAACTTCCGTGCAATGAGGAAACTAAATCTCCAAGTTGGAGGCACTCCATCATCCATAGGTCAAGTTGAAGGAACATCATCATTATCTTCTCGAATTGGAGACACTCCATATTTCACAGGTGAAGTAGAAGGTACATCTGTATTTTCTTCTTAAGTTGGTGGCATGCCATCATTCACACCTCTAGTTGAAGGTACATCATTTTCAACCTTTTCATCTCCAATCGAAGGTACGTCATCTATCCCATCTTAAGTAACTATTGAAGAAATTCCTAATGTTTAGTCTACTTTACAAAACAAAACACCTCCTAGAATTTTGCATAGGAAGCCTAAGTTTCTAATTGATATTGATGAGAATGTATTGGAGCCCATGTAGGATAAGATTCCATGTGTAATTGCCAAAGATATATGATTAAGATATGGAAATTATTCTTTGAGAATTTAAATGAAACCGAAAATGTCAACTCTTTGTTGAACTAATGAGAAATCTGAAAATTGGGCCCACTGTGAAGATTCTTGGCCTAAGAACATTGAATGCCTCAAGTGAAAAATCAATTGTCAAGAATCTAATGAGTGTGTATAAGAGTGTGGATTCCACGTCACACACCAAGGATAGTAATGTCACATGATGTGTCATTACATCGACAATTGTAAGCCAACAAACAAAAAAAAATTGCCTCATTAGAAAGACAAGTCAAGCATTGAAAATAAATAGAAAAACTCTAATGATAGCCATTAGAAGATGTCAAAGAGTTGAGGATCCAAATACTAATGAATTGTGGGCATTCTCTGGGAGACTCCCATGGAAAGACAAAGTTGTTGCCAAAGCTTTGAGATCACTAATTAAATACTTTTGGAAGAATTACACAAGGGTATCTCCGAATCAAAGGGATGTGGTAAGAAGGAGAATCAGTAGTCGAAACCGTGACCCACATCCAAAGCATTTTTTGGATATGACTCAAACATAGTTTTTTGGTAAATTTCTAGAGAAGTATCCTCAAATTAAAATTTCTCAAAGATATTTTGAAATGCTAAAACCTTTCTTTGTCAAAATAAATCACACATGCACTACTTGTTGTTGTAGATTACATATTAAATTTTCTAACCATTTTGATGTTTATTAGTCTATATGTTTAGATTTGTGTACTAATAATGTTTTACAGGATTATGGCATACGTGCCCCACCAACTACCTCAAGTGACTTCATATCAATAATTTTATGTGATAGAGAGGAAGGTCAAATATTCTACAAGAAATTATGCTTGGATGACACATGTCAGCATTGTGGTGGCTCGCAATGTATGCCAATATGTGAACATATGGAAAGAACACATGAGGTTGGAAATGAACTAGTAGAGTTTAGCAAGTATAAAAAAGTGGCATACAATACAAGAGATGGTAAAGAAACAAAGAGGTGTGAATATGTTATTCAGAAGATTCCAGTGTATCAGTTTATGCCTATATTTCATGACAACATAGTGTATGAGTATGTAAGACATGCCCATAGAGCTTGATGGTTGGACTTACAATCCAAGTTATGCAAGGACATATTTCCAATTGGTAGCATTGTTTGAGTTGTCAACTTTTTAGAGAACTACAGTCTCTAGCCACAGTGTGAGGTGTAATCCCAGTATTATAACTCAACAAAGGTTTCTATATTTGTGCACATCGCATTCATTCATGTGAATGATAGTATAGAGGATGACAAAAAGATCATAAGAGAGTATCATTTCTATATAAACAATGATCGTACGCATTCCGTAGAGTTCGTACAAGGTTAAGTTTAGGTATTCTACAATGATTTAGCTAAAAGGGGCATATCGTTCAGTCAGCATATCATATGGTTGAATAACTATGCATCACAATTCAAGAACTCATGGAATTTATATTGGCTAAGAAGGAGGCATAATATTATAGGTGTTCAACATATGTGGAACTTTTGTGAGGCCAGGCATGGAAAGGGGGAGCATGATGGTGCATGAGCATGTATCAAAAGAGCCATAGCACAAGAAAATTTATTCTATAAAGAAAATACAAACTTAACAGATGCAAAATCAATCATCCAATGGTGTAATGCTTCGATGGGTCCAAGTAACGAAGGTAAGTCTTCAGTTCATAGATTTTTTTAGTTGATAGATGATACTAACATTACATCATATGAGGACTATCGTATACTGATAGGATCAAGTGAGCTACACTCTTTCAAAATCTCAATTGTAGGTTCATGGAGTATCCCTATGTAGAAGATGGATGCTTTTGTTCTTCATGTACAATTGAAGACTAGAATGAGTGTGAGTCAAAGGAGTGAATTGACGAATGGCAGTTACGTTATCTTAGCCTACCTGACACGTATCGATCCTCGATAAAACTAGAAATGATAGAGATGGAATCATTAGTTAACTGTGACCACATATCAGATCTAGTTCAACTAGGTAATATATCTACTTGCATAGTTAAATTTGAAATTCCTAATGTTATCTTAAACTTTGTAGTATTTTTGTAATGTTGACTAATTTCATCTAATTTACTGCACATATCATTGTAGGGCATGCTTATGTAGTTATTGCAGATGAAGATAACAAAGAGGGAACCGATTATTATTCGTGTCGTTGTGTTGAGGCCAAAGAGAAATTGGAGCCCTTAGTTACAGATGGAGAAAACATTGAATACCCTATAGGCTCAGTGATTGTTACTGGAACATGGCTTAGAAGGTACCCACATTAGAGTGTTAATGTTTAGCTGTTTGAGGACTTTGACATGCATCAGAAGATTCTTCATTACTCCAACCTTATCGTGGTAACCAATGTTCATTTGATACAATATAGAGGTAGACCTTTGAACAATACCTTGTGGAAGGTACATGACTCTGACCATGAGGCAATACTTGACACGATAAAAAGTAGAGAAGACCAAGATGGTTCATTGGATTAATTTGTAAGTATGCATAAAACTTTCCTAGATGCTTACTTGTACTTTGTTTTATATATAAATAGTAGTAAGAATTGCTTCCCTCCAGTATATTTATGTTTAGTCAATTTTGCTTTTTGATGCTTTTCATAGGAGGTCACAACTCCAGTCTATCTAACTACAGATAAAGAAGGTCAAGAAAAGATGATGGAGAGTGATCATCAGATGGTGGTAAGTGATTGATTACATACACGATGTTATATATTTCATGTACATTTTGCTATAATAATTTACATATTATTTGATTGTATTAACATGTGGAGCTACATGAGCTTGAACTGTCGAAGAGGTCTACTCAATGACAAAGAGAGGATAAGTCATGGATTGGCTCTCAATCTTCATGGTCAAGAAAGGGCCGCCAATTATTTCATAAAAGTCCAAAGGAAACTAGTTTTGAGACATACTTTTGTATGTTACCGATGTATATTTTTGTATATATGCCTATATGGCTTTGTTTGGACAAGCCTATATCACTTTGTATCTCAACTAGATGATATGTTCATGATAGTATGTATACGACAGTTTATATTAAATATTTAATATGATGATAAATTATCCCTGAGTAGTAGTATGAATTGTGGGTAGTGAAGGCCTCATGTTTCATTTGATTTGTTTTCTATGGTATACATTTGATGTTTGCATCATCATCATGTTATGGTTCATGGGGTTAGATCTAAGTAATGGATGAAGTTGATCCTAATTGGTCTTAATCCCATTCACTCGTATTTCACTCATGTCATATCAAGATTGATGTCACATGGTTTGGATGTTAGTTGATAACATTCATGTTTATCATGTTACAATAGTAGGACATAGTTGCTTATGTCATTGGTTCATGCCATTGGATCATTGGATTTGGTTGTGGTTCTTCATCATAACATGTCATGCTTTCAGGAGTTGGATTGGGTCGTGGTTCTTCCTCATGACAAGAGTTTTTTCATGTCTTCATGCTTCTTTGTCCTCCATGTCTTTAGTGTTCTCAGCATCTTCATGTGTCAAGGATTTCTTAAGTGTCCTCATGTTGTTGATGTTGATCACAAAATATGGTGTATTAGTAAGATGAAACCATGGAAAGGCCTCGAAAATATTTGGCTGATGCAAGAAATAGAAGTTATGATGTATAATAATGGATGTACAAATCTCTCCCAACTCAAGATCAACCTTTTTACAACATCATATTATTGTTTTATGCACGAGAAAGGATAAAATGGGTGTAGCCCTTAAGATCCCTAAGACAGAAAAACTGCCAAACTTTGATAGAGGTTTTCTTAGAATTTGTGGTAGCTGGGAACATTCTATTTAGACCTATAGGTGCATTTGGGGTCCATCACAATAACCTCTCTCAGTTTTGTTGAAATCTAGTATATTTGATTGTGTTGGAATCAGATGTATTCTTGCAAAATGCTTCAGTTTCATGTAGTGGAAAGGTGGTAGGAGTGACATTTTACATTCCATAGCTTGTGGGGCCAAAAAAACTTTGCTAACACATCAAGGTGGGTGGGTAAATACCAAGGGAGGTCTCATTTTGTGTTCCAAGCACCCCAGTCATTCGAGTCAACAGGCTACTAGCAAAGTCCCTTAAGATCCCTAAGATGAAAAAATTGCTAAATTTTGATGGAGCAGTTCTTAGAATTCATGGTATCTAGGAACATTTTGTTTGGATCTATAGGTACATGTGGGGTCCATCCACAATAACCTCTCTCAATTTTGGTCAACTCCAATCTATTTAACCGTGATGAAATCAAATGCATTCTTGCAAAATGCATCAGTTTCATGCAGTGGAAAGGTGCTAGGAGTGACATTTTGCATTCTATAGCTTTTGGGGGCAAATAGACTTCACCAACATGTCAAGGTAGCTGGGTAAATGCTAGGAGAGGTCTCACTTTATGTGCCAAGCACCGTAGTCATTTGGGGCAGCAAGCTACTAGCAAAGTCCCTTAAGATCCCTAAGATAAAAAAACTACCAAACTTTGATGGGGCAGTTCTTAGATTTCATGGTAGCTAGAAATATTTTGTTTGGAGCTACAGGTGCATGTGGAGTCCATCTACAATAACCTCTCTTGATTTTATTCAACTCTTATTCTTTTGACCGTGCCAGAATCAAACACATTCTTGCAAAATGCTTCAGTTTCATGCAATGGAAAGGTTGTTAGGTGCCATATTTTTTTTTGTACTCATCGTGGGGCCTTTCTACTCATCATGGGGCTGAATGGACTATGCCAAAATGTTAGGGTGTGTGGGTAAATGGTAGGGAAGGTCTCATTTCATGTGTGAAGCATCCCAGTCATTCTGGCCTGCAAGCTACCAACAGCTAGCACCTTTTGAGTTTGTTGGTAGCTTGCAACCCAAAATGACTAAGACACTTGGTGCACAAAACAAGACCTCCCCTAGCATTTACCCACCTACCCCAATGTGTTAGTGCATTTAGTTTGTCCCCACAATGAGCAGATAAAAAAATATGGCACCTGACAAACTTTCCACTGCATGAACTGAAGCATTTTGCAAGAATGTGTCTAATTCTGGCATGGTCAAATAGACAAGAGTTGAATGAGACTAAGAGAGGTTATTGTACACAGACCTCACATGCACTTATAGATCTAAACAGAACATTCCCAGCTACCACAAATTCTAAGAATTGCCCTGTCAAAGTTTGGTAGTTTTTTCAGGGATCTTAAGGGAATTTGCTAGTAGCCCACTGACCCAAATGACTATGGCACTTGACACATGAAATGAGGCCTCCCCTAGCATTTAACTACCCACCCTGATGCATTGGCAAAGTCCGTTCAGCCCCACAAGCTATGGAATGAAAAATGTCACTCCTAGCACCTTTCAAGTTTGTTAATAGCTTGAAGCTTAGAATGACTGAGAAACTTGGTACATGAAATGAGACCTCAGATAGGATTTACCCACCCACCCAAATGTGTTGGCATAGTTTTTTTGTCCCCAAGACCTATGGAATGCAAAATTTTAGTGTTAGCAACTTTCTACTTTGTCGGTAGCTTACAACCCCAAATGACTAGGATGCTTGGCACATGAAACGAAACCTTCCCTACCATTTACCCACCCACCCCAATGTGTTTTCATAGTCCATTTGGCCCCATGATGAGAAGAACAAAAAATATGGCACCTGGCAATCTTTCCATTGCATGAAACTTAAACATTTTGTAAGACTACGTTTGGTTCTGGCACAGTCAAATAGACTGGAGTTGACCGAAATAGAGAGAGGTTATTGTAGACGGACCCCACATGCACCTGTAGGTCCAAAGGAAATGTTCCCATCTACCATGAATTCTAAGAACAACTCCATCAAAGTTTGGTAGTTTTTTCATCTTAGGGATCTTAAGGGACTTTACTGGTAGCCTACTGCCCCGAATGATTGGGGCACTTGGCACATGAAACAAGACATGCCTTGGCATTTACCTACCCACCCTAATGCATTAGTGAAGTTTGTTCAGCCTCATGAGCTATGGAATGCAAAATGTCACTCCTAGCACCTTTCCACTGCATGAAACTAAAGTATTTTGCAAGAATGCATTTGATTCTTCACAGTCAAATATACTAAAGTTGAACAAAATAGAGAGAGGTTATGTTGGATCTAGGGCATACAACTGAGAGGGGGGGTGAATCAGTTGTATAAAACTTCTAGTTCTTTCAAACACTTGATTCTTGGTTGTTAGTTAACAGCTTATCAATTAATCATCCATGGAAGCATAATACATAAACACAAGAGCAGATAAACATAAACACATTGAACACCAAGATTTTGACGTGGAAAACCCGGTTAAGGGAAAAACCACGGGGTGATTAACCCAAGGATTATTCTCTGTTAGAAGAACAAGAAAAAGAATGGCACTTGCCAATTAGGGCTCACTGCCCGAGCACACTACTCACAAAGAGGCCCACTGCCTACAAGGAGACACACTGTCTACAAAGTGATAAGAATCACAGTCTTGAACTGGAGAATGACATCTCTACCATGTCCGGATCAGTTCCATTTAAGCCCAAAAACCTCTGCTCTGCCTTTTGCACTTCTCTTCGCTATGCCACACTCATCCACATAATCCACACTATGAAATGAACTCACAAACTGTTATTTATACAAGACATCGACTTAGGAACAAACATCTAAGTCGGCAAACAACCATAAGAGTATCCGCAAGATGAATAACACATCCGGTCGGCCACCACAAGAACATTCGCAGGATGAACAACTCATCCGGTCGGCTAAACAGAGCAAGAACTTCATCTGGAAGAATAACTTCAATTCCGGGCTCTACTATTAATGTGGACCAACAACACAACCTCAACATGATCCAAGAACCTTCACAAGCCTACCTGAATGACCAGATACATCCGCACTTCCTCTACTTACTGGAATCTCTTGTCTTCCTCATCCGGAACTTCAAGAACACAGTCTGTCGCCACTGTCATAATGCAAAAGGTACTTCCGTACCTCCAAATCATACACAAATTAGGATGACACATCACAAGGACATCCCAAACACTCCTTCCAATCCACAGATTAGGATAATACAATTCCGGACCTCACCGGACCTTTCTGTGATCCTTTGTCACCTCTGAACACTTGCCGGAACCGGTTCTACACCGACAGCCACAACTCCTTCAGATCTTCATGCAGACCTCTAAAATCTTAACTGAAGCATCTCAAGACTCATATCTACAAACCCTTTAATCCGCATCCTCCGGTTCTCAACCTATACAATACATTTTCCTTCTTCTCATCACTGTTCTTCACTGTTCCTGACTGAGGCTAATTTTCTCAATATCCTCAGCACACAGCTCATCAAATCCTTTTTGTCAATGCAATATGAGTATGTTGACATCAATGACAACATTGGCTCACCTCATACTTGCAACAATCTCCCCCTTTGTCATTGATGGCAACATATGATGTGAAAAACCATCAAGACAAGAACTTCTCTTTTCTGTCACAGCTCCCCCTATCAACAACAACTTTTCACATGTCTTCTCTTCCTTTACTGCTCCCCCTTTGATCATCAACCACTTGTTTTTCACATGTCTTCTCTCCCCCTTTGACATCAATGACAAAGGGCTCATACTTACAATTCTCATACATCAGAATCATACCAGCTGCTCCCCCTTAGTTGCAGCTCCCCATCATCAATCCGGATCACAAGATATGACTGTGATATCCACCGGATTGATGCACATCAGTGCATCCTAGCTCATCACCGGAGGGGCCATGACCCCTAACTTCTCCCAGAGATATTCAAAAGAATCCTTGGGAAGAGGTTTAGTAAAGATATCTGCAATCTGATCCTTGGAGGGAACATACTCCAATCTGACTTCTTCCTTTTTTACTTGTTCTCTCAAAAAGTGAAACTTGATAGATATGTGCTTAGTCTTAGAATGCAATACCGGATTCTTAGAAATATTAATTGCACTTGAATTATCACAGAAAATTTTGATAGGCTCCTCATATTCAATTTTAATGTCTCTTAGCATCTGCTTCATCCATAAGATTTGAGTGCAACTACCTGCTGCTGCAATGTATTCTGCTTCAGTTGTAGACAGAGATATTGCATCTTGTTTCTTGCTTAACCAAGAAACCAATCTCTTTCCCAAAAAGAATGCTCCACCACTAGTGCTCTTCCGGTCATCCACATCTCCTGCCCAATCTGCATCTGTGTAAGCATGAAGAGAGAAATCCGGATCTCTAGGGTACCATAGACCATACTCAACTGTTCCTTTCAAGTACCTAAAAATTCTTTTGATTGCCATAACATGAGATTCTCTAGGATCATCCTGGAATCTTGCCACAAGACCAACAGCCTGCATTATATCTGGTCTAGTTTGAGTGAGATACAACAATCCACCAATCATTGATCTATACTTTGTCTGATCTGCCTTTGGAGAATCATCATCTTTGCTTAACTTACATTCGGTTGCCATAGGAGTGTTCATTGGCTTTGAGTCTTCCATACCAAATTTCCTTAACAATTCTTTCACATATTTGGTCTGAGAAATGAAGATCCCTTCTTTTGTTTGAGTAATTTGCAGACCCAAGAAGAAATTCATTTCACCAAGCATAGACATTTCAAACTCACTTTTCATCTGATTTGCAAAAGTTTTGCACATACTATCTCTTCCTCCAAAAATGATATCATCCACAAACACTTCAACAATCAAAATGTTTTCATGATCAATTTTGAAATATAAGTTACTGTCAGCAGTACCTTTGTTGAATCCAATCTGCACAAGATGCTTATCCAACCTTTCATACCATGCTCTTGGGGCTTGCTTCAATCCATACAAAGCTTTCTTCAACTTGCAGACCATATCATCATTATCAGACAATTGAAATCCATCCGGTTGTTCAATGTAGACTTCTTCTTCCAGATCACCATTTAGGAAGGCAGACTTGACATCCATCTGATATACCTTGAAGTCTTTGAAGGCAGCAAATTCAAGAAGTAATCTGACTGCTTCAATTCTTGCCACCGGAGCAAAAGTCTCTTCAAAGTCAATTCCTTCTATTTGAGAGTAACCTTTGCAGACCAATCTAGCTTTGTTTCTGATTACTTCACCAGCTTCATTTAGTTTGTTCCGGAAGACCCACTTGGTTCCAATTACATTCCTGTCTCTAGGTCTGGGAACAAGATCCCAAGTATGATTTTTCTCAATTTGCATCAATTCATCTTCCATTGCTTTGGTCCAATTTTCATCATTGCAGGCTTCATTTATTGTTTTAGGTTCAATCTTTGAAATCAGACAACATTCATCCTGATTTTGAGCAACATTCCTTCTAGTTTGTACACCTTTGCTTCTATCACCTATGATCTGATCTTCAGAGTGGTTCAGTCTTACATACCTTGGAATTTTGGGAGTATCCTGCACTGCTGCTTCTTGATCAGGCTCATTCAAACCTATCTCTTCTTCCTGATTTACCGGATCAGGCTGACTCTGTCTCACCGGAGAGGATTGAGTTCCTTGAACACTGTCTTGGTCATCTTCATCAAATTCATAAAATCTTGAAGGCTTCTCAATTCCTTCATCAACTTTCACATTGGTGCTTTCTATCATCTTCCTCAATCTCTTATTGTAACACCGGTATGCTTTGCTTTGAGTGGAGTAACCCAAGAAAATTCCTTCATCACTTCTAGCATCAAACTTTCCTAGATCTTCATCTCTTTTAATATAACACTTGCTACCAAATACTCTGAAATATTTCACCATAGGAGTGATGCCAAACCAGAGTTCATAGGGGGTCTTACCGGTGTTGTTTCTGATTTGAACTCGATTGAGAGTGTAGACTGCAGTGCTGATAGCTTCTTTCCAAAACATTTGAGGAACATTTGCTTCCAACATCATTATCATGGCAGCTTCCTGGATGGTCCGGTTCTTTCTCTCAATTACTCCATTATGCTGTGGAGTCCTAGGAGCAGACAACTGTCTCCTTATACCCTGCTTCTCACAAAAGTCAATGAACTCACCAGATGTAAATTCACCACCTCTATCAGACCTTAGACACTTTAGTTTCAAACCGGTTTGATTCTCTACCATAGCTTTGAAGATTTTGAACTTCTCAAATGCTTCTGATTTTTCTTTTAGAAAGGTAACCCACATCATCCGGGAATGATCATCAATTAACAACATGAAATATCTATCACCTTGCAGACTCTTGATTCTTGTCGGACCACAGAGATCAGTATGTACTAATTCCAACAGTCCGGTAGAAGACTGATCTTTGCTTTTGAAAGAGACTCTGCTTTGTTTACCTAGCTGACATTCTTTGCACAAACTATTTGTAGGTTTCATCAGTTTTGGAAGATCTCTTACAGCCTGAGTATTGCTTATCTTGATGATGTTATCAAAATTTACATGACACATTCTTCTATGCCATAACCAACTCTGATCAATTTGAACAAACAAACATTTGAACCAACCAGATGAAAGATATTACCTTTTGTCTGAGTACCGAATGCAATTTCAGTTCCGGAGCTTGTAAAGATTCTGCATTTTCCATTCTTGAACCGGAGATCATAGCCTTTGTCCACTAACTGACCAACACTGAGAAGATTGTGCTTCAATCCTTCAACATATAGTACATTACCTGTTTTGCTCTTTCCATCAAAGGAAATAGTTCCCCTAGCTCTGATTCTGCCAGCAGAATTGTCACCAAACTTTACCATTCCTCCTTCATACCTTTCCAAATCTAAGAACTTATTCTTGTCACCAGTCATATGGTGAGAACATCCACTGTCAATAACCCAATCATCCTTTTCTTCCACTTGAGCAGCTAAATCTTTTTCAACAACATTGTGATTGACAGATTCAGAGAGTATTGAATCTTCTTCCTTGATGGCAATAAACACCCACTCATTTCTGGATTTGCTTCCTAGTTCTGATTCATCATCTGTTACTCCTTCATTGTCATCTTCTTCATGAACATAATAGCAATTCTTTTGAAACCTTTGTCTGTTAGTATTAGACCTTGCAGATCTTTCCGGACATCTTGAAGCAAAATGACCAATCTTATTGCAGTTGAAACACTTAAAGGGTAGTTTTCCTTCATACTTACCGGATCCTCTTGGCAGTCTCTTTGCAATGAGGGCTTCAAGTTGAGCTGTTTCTGCTTCTTCTTCTTCCATGTCTCTTCTTGCTTGATCATACCATGACATCTTCCTTGATGAGTTTTCTCCTGGATCAAATCTCTGTTTGCCTTTCACATAGGTACTGGCTTTGAAAGCAGATTCAGTCTTGGGAGGATCATCTCCAAACTCGGTCATTTCAAATGCAGCTAGTTTGCCAGCCAGTTGTTCTCTTGTGACAGTTGTGTGGGCTCTGAATTCATCAATGGCAGCAACCTTGATTTTGTAGGCAGCAGGAAGGGATCTTAGGATTTTGCAGACAATCTCATTTTCATCTAGAGTTCCACCAGCATTTCTAATTCCACATACCAGCTCATTCACTCTTGGCATAAAGGTAGTGATGTTTTCATCATCTCTCATCTTCAATCTTTCAAATTTCCCTTTCAGACTTTGCAACCTTGCACTTTTGACAAACTCATCTCCTTCATACAGAAGTTCCAGTTTAGTCAGGATCTCATATGCAGTTGGTAGGTCAATAACATTCGAGAGATCTGAGTCATTCAATGCGCTTAGAAGAGCTTCCTTGGTCCGCAGATTGTTTTCAGCTTCTGTGATTTCATTCTGAGTTGTCGAACCACCTTGTGGAGGTACATATGGTTTTGAAACCATAGCCAAGTATGCTTTTCCCATACATTCCAAGTGACACTTCATGCGACCTTTCTAGAGAGTGAAGTTGGTTCCATCGAACTTTGGACTATCCTTCTTGTATGACGACATCCTGGATCTCCTCAAGCGGTTAAGCTCCTTTCAGAGGAACTTGGCTCTGATACCAATTGTTGGATCTAGGGCATACAACTGAGAGGGGGGGTGAATCAGTTGTATAAAACTTCTAGCTCTTTCAAACACTTGATTCTTGGTTGTTAGTTAACAGCTTATCAATTAATCATCCATGGAAGCATAATACATAAACACAAGAGCAGATAAACATCAACACATTGAACACCAAGATTTTGACGTGGAAAACCCGGTTAAGGGAAAAACCACAGGGTGATTAACCCAAGGATTATTCTCTGTTAGAAGAATAAGAAAAAGAATGGCACTTGCCAATTAGGGCTCACTACCTGAGCACACTGCTCACAAAGAGGCCCACTGCCTACAAGGAGACACACTGTCTACAAAGTGATAAGAATCACAGTCTTGAACTGGAGAATGACATCTCTACCATGTCCAGATCAGTTCCATTTAAGCCTGAAAACCTCTGCTCTGCCTTTTGCACTTCTCTTTGCTATGCCACACTCATCCACATAATCCACACTTTGAAATGAACTCACAAACCGTTATTTATACAAGACATCGACTTAGGAACAAACATCTAAGTCAACAAACAACCATAAGAGTATCCACAAGATGAATAACACATCCGGTTGGCCACCACAAGAACATTCGCAGGATGAACAACTCATTTGGTTGGCTAAACAGAGCAAGAACTTCATCCGGAAGAATAACTTCAATTCTAGGCTCTACTATCAATGTGAACCAACAACACAACCTCAACATGATCCAAGAACCTTCACAAGCCTGCCTGAATGACCGGATACATCCGCACTTCCTCTACTTACTGGAATCTCTTGTCTTCCTCATCCGGAACTTCAAGAACACAGTCTGTCGCCACTGTCATAATGCAAAAGGTACTTCTGGACCTCCAAATCATACACAAATCAGGATGACACATCACAAGGACATCCCAAACACTCCTTCCAATCCGCAGATTAGGATAATACAATTCCGGACCTCACCGGACCTTTCTGTGATCCTTTGTCACCTCTGAACACTTGCCGGAACCGGTTCTACACCGACAGCCACAACTCCTTCAGATCTTCATGCGGACCTCTGAAATCTTAACTGAAGCATCTCAAGACTCATATCTACAAACCCTTTAATCCGCATCCTCTGGTTCTTAACCTATACAATACATTTGCCTTCTTCTCATCACTGTTCTTCACTGTTCCTGACTAAGGCTAATTTTTTCAATATCCTCAGCACACAGCTCATCAAATCCTTTTTGTCAATGCAATATGAGTATGTTGACATCAATGACAACACTGGCTCACCTCATACTTGCAACAGGTTATTGTGGACAGACCCCACATGCACCTGTAGGTCTAAACAAAATGTTTCCATCTACCACAAATTCTAAGAAATGCTCCATCAAAATTTGGCAATTTTTTCATCTTAAGGGTCTTAACGGCCTTTGTCGGTAGCCTGTTGCCCTGAACAAATGCGATGCTTGGCACACAAAATGAGACATCCCTAGCATTTACCTACCCACCCTAGTGCAGGGGCACCTAACAAATCTTTTGTTTTTGTTTGTATAAGGTCAAACTGACCAGTTGTTCATTTTCAATTTTTGTTTTGTTCATTTGTAATAAAAATAGTTTAGGGATATGAAGCGGTTGGCCTTCCCCAACTATCATTACTATTTAATCTCGCAATGTGTTGGGATAAATTGGCAGCAGAATGAACATTTGTGTTCAGTTATGAATTTGTGTTGTGTAAGTTCAATTCTGTGATACACAAGAATACGACTCTGTTTCGTTAGTTTAGTGTTTCCTATCTTTGTGTTAGAAGTTTTCATAATTTGTTCGTTGTAGATATTACCTTCCTGCGGTTTGTCACAAAATGGCTTGTTGAGGCATTCCACTGGTTCAACTCTCATTGAGTTCAGTGGAATGGCTTTAGTGTTTATAGATTTGTTTTTGTTCTTTTGTTTTGTGTTGAGGTTAGCAGTGCAGGGAATTGAAATGGAACAATCCATATAGTAGGAAACCTAGCATCTCCATGTGCTAGGGTCTAGGTTGGAAGTTAGATGATTTGAGGACTTGCAGTTTTGTGAAGGCTGTGATTAGCATAACATAACCCTTGGAGAAATTTTTGAAAGTTACATCGATCAGCAGTGTTGGGCAGATAGTAGGAGGTTCATTGGGTGAGAAGGATTTTAATCTCACCAAACGTGTATTGCAAATGCATATTGCAAATGTATATTGAGAATGTATGTGAGAATATACATTCCATCAAATACAAAAGGTGACTGGTGGCAATGGTAAATTCAGGGTAAAGATACATTAGTTCACTGGCAATAACAAGTCATGTTATGCATATACAATAGTTTAGCATATCGGTGTGAGTGGTAATATTAGGGGACAAGTGCAAGATCCAGTTGACGAAGGAAGTCTCATCAAAGTCACATAGTGCATCAGTATATCAGTGAAGGGATTTAAGGCCTCACTAATGTTTGGAGTCACACCAACAATGGTTGTCATTGGCATATTGGAAGAATAAATAAAGAGTTCACTGACAATCTAAGTCACACCAACAATTGAGAATGAAGGAGCCATCGGTATATCAATCCAAGGTTGCAAGTGGTTGCCGACGCTAATGGTCATGCTGAAGGTAATGCGTATCAGCACATTAGCCTATGTTCTCAAGGGTTTGCCAATGAACAAAGTCTTACTGACAGTCGAAACATAGAGTCATCCATCATAGTGATCAACATATTGGGGGAATGGTTTTTGAGGTTGTTGATGGTATTAAGCCTTCCGACAAGTAAAAGCATGGAGACTCCCATCGGGGAGAGTTACAACTTTAGAGTAATAATTTTGAAACCAACTGATGCTATGTGGTTTCTCTGATAGGTGAAGTATGTGTGTATTTCGATGTTGTTTCAGTCTTGAGAACAATATTTAATACTGAATGAGCATTTATCTCTCTCTGCTATGGGTTTAATGGGTTTTCACCCTGTGTTTTGAATGTTTCCACTATTCACTCTACATCAAATTGGTATCAGAGCTTTGAACATTCCTTGTGTAAATGCTCTGAAAGATCTATGTATGTCAGTGGAGTAGAGTGAAGGAGAGGCCAGTACCATGCCTCCAAAAGGAATGACCACTGAGGTGGCCAAGAAATTTTAGGAAATGGAAGAGAAAATTAAAGCTGGGGCTAGGGAAGCACTCTAGGCTAAGTTGAAGACCTTGAGAAAAGGTAGGAAATTAGACCAGGAGTCTAATGAAGAAGAAGAAGATGGGGAAGAGGAAACAACCCCAGAACAGGTAGATATATCTGTAGACTAGAAATAATTTCTAGAGGCCATAAGGACACTCAGTAAGGAGTTGTCTGAATAAAAAATGGAGATTTTGATGTTCAGCAGAAAGATGGATGCAGATGAAGTCATCAAATGGGTTGAGGCTTTGAACAATTACTTCAAGTACAAGGAGATACTAGAGAATAAAAGATTCAAGTTTGCAAAGATGAAATTGAAAGGTACTGCACTCATGTGGTGGAACTACACCCAAGGAGAAAGGGTGAAGAGTGGCAAGAGCATGATCTCATCCTGGACTCAGATGGTAGAGAGGATCAAGGCTCAGTTCCTACCAGTGGATTATGAAGTGTATATATACAGAAAAATGTAAAACCTTAGACAGAAGGATATGGATGTATCCATCTATACAAAGGAATTTCACAAATTGTCTCTAAGGTGTGGACTTGCTAAGGATGAGAAAAGAAGAGTTGCTAGGTATATTAATGGCCTGAAATATAGTATTCAAGATGAAATTACCATTTTGACACCTGAAACAATGGACAAGAGCTTTCAAGTGGCACTGAGAGTAGACGAGAAGTTGAAAAGAAAAGGAGAATAGTAGAACAGAGGCAGAGGTGGAAGGAATTTCAGAGGCAGAAATAATTTCAATGGTAGAAACCAGTTCTAGAAAAATCAAGGGGAGTCCAGTCAACAAGAACATAGTTGAGAATCTAGTTCCAGAGGGGGCTTCAGAGGAAGGAGACCCAATGGGAGAGCTAGATTTGGTGTACCAGGTAGAGGTCTTAATGTCTTCATAGGAAGATGTGATAATTATAACCAAATTGGGCACACAGAAGGCAAGTGTTTAGAGAAAGCCTCAAGCTCTCATGCAGGAGAGAGAAGGAGCCAGCTGATTCAGGAAGAAGATTGTCAGAGTGTGACTTCACCTATGGGAAGTGCATCTCCAGGACAAGATGGAGAGAGTCTCATGATGAGAAGAACAATGCTGAAAGTGCCACAAAACAAGGAACCACCCTAGAGGAAGACACTATTCAGAACTCAATGTAAAGTTTCTGGCAAAAGGTGTAAGGTAGTTGTTGATTCTGGCTCAACTAAAAATTTAGTTTCAATAGAAATGGTAGAGAAATTAAATTTGAAAAGATTGCCACATGTTAGTCCATACAAAGTGTCCTAGCTGAACACAGGGCAACAAGTCTTGGTTGATGAACAAGCTTGGGTAGAATTTCAGATAGGGGAATATAGGGACAAACTATTGTGTGATATATTTCCCATGGATGCATGCCATTTACTATTAGGAATTCCTTGGTAGTAAGATGTACAAGCCCAGCATGATGGTAAATCCAATTCCTTTGTTATCACAAAGAATGGTAGACAGTATGGGATGGATCCTTTACCAGAAGAGGGTGTAGACAAGAATGTTAGATTAAGTGTCATGTTAGTGAGTGGGAAAGATTTTCTCCATACTCTAAAAGAAGGGGGAACCTAGGGGTATGCTCTGATTTTGAAACCTAAAGACAATTCTGATTTGTCTAAAAACAACAAGGAAAAAGTCCCTAAGGAAGTGCAGGAATTGTTAGACAAGTATAAGAGTATCATGGTGGAGGATATGCCCAATACACTACCCCTTGTGAGAGACATAAGTCATTAGATTGACTTCATCCCAAGATCCACATTTCCAAATAAACCAGCCTATAAAATGACACCTGCTCAGAATGAGGAAATTGCTAAACAAGTGCAAGAACTATTGGATAAGGGCTTGGTGAAGAAAAGTCTTAGTCTGTGTGCTGTACCTATAGTTTTAGCTCCCAAGAAGGATGGAAAATGGAAGTTATGTACTGATTGGAGAGCCATAAATAAGATCACCATTAGATATAGGTTTCCTATGCCCTGAATAGAGGACCTAATGGATTGTTTGGGTAGAGCTTGGTACTTTTCTAAAATTGATCTCAAAAGTGGATACCATCAGATCAAGATTAGACAAGGGGATGAATGGAAGACATCCTTTAAGACTAATGAAGGTCTTTATGAGTGGGTGGTGATGCCATTTGGACTGTCCAATGCTCCAAGTACTTTCATGCATCTAATGAATGAGGTATTGAAGGATTTTATTGGTAAATTTGTTGTTGTCTATCTTGACGATATTCTAGTTTTAAGTAGGACAAAGTAAGAACATTTGCAGCATTTAGAATAGGTGTTGAAGAAGCTACATGATGAGAAACTAATGATCAATATAGAGAAGAGTGTCTTCATGAAGGAAGAACTCACATACCTTAGATTTGTGATATCCCAAGAAATTTTGAAAATGGATCCAGAAAAGGTAGATGCTATTTTGTCTTGGCCATCACCTAAAACAGTAAGTGATGTAAGAAGTTTTCATGGGTTGGCAACTTTTTATAGAAAATTCATAAGAGGATTTAGTCATATTTGTGCACCCATTCTAGATACCATAAAAGGAGGACACAAATGTAAGTTTGTTTGGAATAAAGCAGTAGATGAATCTTTTGAGATTCTTAAACAGAAGATAGCAGAGAAACCCATTTTGGTTTTGCCTAATTTTAATAAGTTGTTTACCGTGGAATGTGATGCCAGTAACCTTGCCATTGGTGCTGTCTTGAGTCAGGAAGGCAAAGCTATTGCTTTCTTTAGTGAAAAGCTGAATGATGCTAAAAGAAAGTATTCCACATATGATCTAGAATTGTATGCAATGGTTCAAGCATTGAAAAAATGGAGACATTATCTCTTGCCCAAGGAATTCATTATTTATACTGACAACCATGCTTTGAGTTTTCTAAATTTGTGAGAGACGCTAAATCACAAGCATATGAAGTGGGTTGAACAACTCCAAGCATATACTTTTTCCATCAAACATATGAAGGGACAAGCCAACAAGGTGGCAGATGCTCTGAGCAGAAGGGTGTGCACTATACAGGAAATCCAGTTGCAAAGTGTGGGAGTGGATTCTCTCAAGAATATGTACCAGGATGATGAGGACCTCAAGGAGATATATGCAGTTTTTTCATAATTTTCAGATTCCTATCATTTTGATTTTTCTAAATTTTTGCTACAGTAGGGGTTATTGTTTAAAGGCAACTAGTTGTGTGTGCCTAGGTGTTCCATGAGGGAGAACATCATAAAAGAGAAGCATTGTGGTAGTCATGGAGGTCATTTTGGACCAGACAGGATGTTGGAACAAGTGAGAAGACTTTACTTTGAGCCTAAGATGCAAACAGATGTCAGGAATTTTGTAGAAACTTGTAGCATTTGTCAGAGGGCAAAAAGAACTTCATCCAATGAAGGTCTCTATCAACCACTTCCAATTCCGCAAAGGCCATGGGAGTGTATAAGTATGGATTTTGTTTTGGGTCTTCCCTAGACTCAAAGAGGTTTCGATAGTGTATTTGTTGTAGTTGATAGATTCAGTAAAATGGCTCATTTTGTGCCATGCAAATGTACCAATGATGCTTCACACATTGCTAGTCTATTCTTTAAGGAGATTATTTGAATTCATGGTTTGCCATTGAATATTGTCACTGACAAAGATCCCAAATTTGTGGGACATTTTTGGTGCACTTTGTGGAAGAAATTGGGTACTCAATTATCTTTCACGTCAGCGTATCACCCTAAGACGGATGGACAAACTGAGGTCGTGAATAGATCACTGGGTAATCTTTTGAGGTGTTTGACTAAACAGCATGGAGAAGCATGGGATATGATCATCCCACAAGTAGAGTTTGCATATAATGATTCTATTAATAGGAGCACAGGAAAGAGCCATTTTGAAGTTGTATATGGGATTCATCCAAGGGGAATCTTGGAGCTCAGGGATCTCCAGAACATGGAGAAAAGAAGTAAACAAGGAGAAGATTTTGTAGTCAACATGAAGGATATCCATGATGCTATAAGAGAAACTATCCAGAAGAACACAAGGAAATACAAAGAGAGAGCTGATTAGAAGAAAAGGGATGTCAAATACAAAGTTGGGGATCTAGTATTGGCATAACTAAAGAAGGAAAGACTTCCAAAGGGGCAACCCATGAAGCTTCTTATGAAGAAGATAGGTCCATGCAAGATTGTACACAAATTTGGGCCTAATGAATACGAAATTAAACTTCCTCCAGGTTTAGCAATATCACCCATTTTCAATATGTCAGAACTATTTCCATTTAGGGGAGACAATGTTACAGATTTAGATGTGATAGGAGTAGGGGATGCAAAATGGATTTTTGATCTTCCATTGAGTTAGCTAGTACAACTAGAATGTATTTTGGAAACCAAGGTTTAGAAGAAGACCAGACATAAAACCTACAAATAATATATGGTCAAATGGTGTGGTTTGCCTGATGAGGATGCTACCTAGATGAGCGAGGAAGACATCATCAAGCATGGGGTTAATATTTCAGACTTGGTTCCTTAAGGGACTTGAGTTGTTTTAAGCCCTGAGATTATGGTGCAGGGGCACCTAACAAATCTTTTTTTTTGTTTGGATAAGGTCAAATTGACCAGTTGTTTGTTTTCAATTTTTGTTTTGTTCAGTTGTAGTAAAAACAATTTGGAGATATGAAGCGGTTGGCCTTCCCCAACTATCATGAACTATTTAATCTCCCAATGTGTTAGGATAAATTAGTAGCAGAATGAACATTTGTGTTTAGTTCTAAATTTGTGTTGTGTAAGTTCAATTCTATGGTAAAGAAGAATAAGACTCTATTATGTTAGTTTAGTGTTTCCTATCTTTGTGTTAGAATTTTTCATAATTTGTTCATTGTAGATTTTACCTTCCTGCAGTTTATCACAAAATGGCTTGTTGAGGCATTCCACCGGTTCGACTCTCATTGAGTTCGGTGGAATGGCTTCAGTGTATATAGATTTTTTTTTGTTCTTTTATTTTTTATTGAGGTTGGCAATGCAGGGAATTGAAATGGAACAACTTGTACAGTAGGAGACCTAGCATCTCCATGTGCGAGGGTCTGGGTTGGAAGCTAGATGATTTGAGGACTTGTAGTTTTGTGAAGGCTGTCATTGGTGTAACATAACCCTTAGAGATGTTTTTGAAAGTTACACTGATTAGCGGTGTTGGGCCGATAGTAGGAGGTTCATCGGCGGAGAAGGACTTTAATCTCACCGAACGTGTATTGCGAATGCATATCACAAATGTATATTGAGAATGTATGTGAGAATATACATTCTGTCGAATATAAAAGGTGACTGGTAGCAATGGTAAATTTGTGGTAAAGATACATTAGTTCACCGGTAATAACAAGTCATGTTATGCATATACAAAAGTCTGGCATATTGGCATGAGTGGTAATATTAGGGGACAAGTGCAAGATCCTGCCAACGAAGGAAGTCTCACCAAAGTCACATAGCGCATCTGTATATCAGTGAAGGGATTTAAGGCCTCGCTAATGTTTGGAGTCACACCAACGACAGTTGTCATCAGCATATTGGAAGGATAAATAAAGAGTTCACCGACGATCCAAGTCACACTGACAGTTGAGTTTGAAGGAGGCATCAGTATATCGGTCCAAGGTTGCAAGTGGTTGCCAATGCTAATGGTTATGCTGAAGGCAATGCGTATTGGCACATCAACCTACGTTCTCAAGGGTTTGCTGATGAACAAAGTCTTACTGACAATTGAAACATAGAGTCCTCCATCGGAGTGATCAGCATATCAGGGGAATGGTTTTTGAGGTTGCCGATGGTATTAAGTCCTACCGACAAGTAAAAGCATGGAGTCTCCCATCAGGGGGAGTTACAACTTTGGAGTAACAATTTTGAAATTGACCAATGGTATGTGGCTTTACCGATAGGTGAAGGATGTGTGTATTTCGGTGTTGTTTCAGTCTTGAGAAGAGTTTTTAATACTGAATGAACGTTTATCTCTCTCTGCTATGGGTTTAATGGGTCTTCACCCTATGTTTTGAATGTTTCCACTATTCACTCTACATCACACCCTGATGCATTGGTGAAGTCCATTTGGTTGCACGAGCTATGGAATGCAAAATGTCATTGTTAGCACCTTTCCACTGCATGAAACTGAAGCATTTTGGAAGAATGTGTTTGATTTCATCACGGTCAAATCGACTGGAGTTGAACAAAACTGTGAGAGGTTATTGTGGATGGACCCCACATGATCCTATAGGTCTAAACAGAATGTTCCTAGCTACCACAAATTCTGAGAAAACCTCTATTAAAGTTTGGCAGTTTTTCTGTCTTAGGGATCTTAAAGGCTATAGCCATTTTATCCTTCCTCATGCATAAAACAATAATATGATGTAAGAAGATTGGTCTTGAGTTGAGATAGATTTTTACATTGATTATTCTATATCATAGCTTCTTTTTCTTGCATCACTCAAATAATTTTAAGGCCTTTCCATGGTTTCCTCTTACTAATCCAGCTAACCAGGACCTCAAAAATGGTGTAGTAGTAATATATAAGGCGAAGAAATCAAGTAAAAGATCCAAACTTGATCATCTATTTTTAGTTTTAATATATTTTTCTATCATCATTGACCATTGTATCCATGCATGTGTAGGTATATCAGCTAGTTCAATCAAAGAGTCTCCAAATTCATCATGTTTCCACCTTGTTTTAGTTCTTCATGCCTTGACATCATGACTGTCTTAACATGGTATTTCATCATTTTAATTGTCCTCTTTAGTGTCTTGGGCTATGATATTCCTTATGCATCTATTCATGATAATTTGTATGCATGACACAATAATATTTCAAAATTTCCTAATTGTCCTTTGTTACTACATGATGGTGGTTACCTTGATCGACTATATGGGGGATTGTCATCATGGGGGTTTGAAGCTTAAAAACATTCATCACAATATCTACCATGGTCCAAGAAGGTAAAATCCATGCCCAATTTGAAACTACTCGCAAAGGGCTTCATTCAAGTCATGACTGTTGTCTTCACATGTCTTCCTCTAGACTTTGGGACAACGGTTATAACTTTTTCCATGAGTCAATAAAATGAACTACAAATTGATTTCTTAGAAGTTATGAACCTTTGCATGTCTAGGACAACCTAGGCATCACAAAAATGAGTTTTATCAAACCTACAACAGCCATGAACATGAAGAACAAGTTGCAGATTTGGTTGAGAAAATGGGTATAAATCAAGCTAGTCTTTGACCACAAGGGGAGGTGCATGATATTTGTGCATATGGATGTGAAGCAATAGAATAATCATGATGAGGCTCATCATTGTCTTTTGTAAGGACTTTTGTAATTGCAGCTGCCCTTGTAGACATGTATGTAAAGTGTGGAAGCATAGACAAGGCACATGAACTGTTTGGCATGATGCCCCAAAGAAATGTCACCTCATTGAATGCAATGATTTGAAGATATGAAAAAAATGGATTTTTTGATAAGGCTTTGGAAACTTTCAAGAAAATGAAATTGGCGGGTGTAAATCCAAATTCTAAAACCTTCAAAATGGTATCTTTGGAACATGGTATAGACATCCATCAAACCATAAAGCATATAGGAATTTGTCAAATGTTGTAGTTGTAAGTACCCTGCAAGACATGTATACAAAGTGTGGAAGCATATACTTGATGAACAGGAACTATTTGACATGATGTCTCAAAGAAATGTTGTCTCATGGAATGCAATGATTGCAAGATATGCACAAATGGATTTGTTGAAAAGACTTTAGAAACATTCAAGTAAATGTAGTTGGCATGTGTAAAGCCAAATTCCACAACCTTTGCCAACATCCTCCCTATCTATACACCAATATAGAATCTTTGGAATGACTTATCAACATCCATTAAAGCATAAAGGATATAGGAAATTTGTCGCATGTTGTAATTGCAGCTGCCCTTGTAGACATGTATGCAAAGTGTGGAAGCATAGATAAGGCATGTGAACTATTTGGCATGATGCCCCAAATAAATGTCACCTCATTGAATGCAATGATTTAAAGATATGAACAAAATGGATTTTTTGATAAAGAATTAGAAACTTTCAAGACAATACGATTGGTGGGTGTAAAGCAAAATTCCATAACCTTAGCCAGTATCCTCCTTGCCTATGCCAAAATGGACATCCATCAAAAGGATAAAACATATGGGAATTTTGTTAGATGTTGTAGTTGCAACTACCCTCAGAGACATGTATGCAAAGTGTGGAAGCATAGACAAGGCACATGAACTATTTGGCATGATGCCTCAAAGAAATGTCACCTCATGGAATACAGTGATTACAAGATATGAACAAAATGCATTTTTTGATAAGCCTCTAGAATGTTCCAAGAAAATGCAATTGGCAAGTGTAAAGACAAATTCCAAAACCTTAGAAATGGTATTTTTTGTGCACAGTATAGACATCCATCAAAGCATAAAGAATATAGGAATTTTGTCAAATGTCATAGTTGTAAGTACCCTACAAGACATGTATGCAACTTGTGTGGAAGCATATACAATGAACATGAACTATTTGACAGGATGCCTCAAAGAAATATTGTCTCATGGAATGCAATGATTACAAGATATGTATGAAATGGATTTTTCACACTACAACAAATCCTTGTGATTATCTCACTTTGTTGCTCCATTTTTTGCTTCCACCCACTATTTTAATGCATTTTTCTCCATTTTTTTAAAAAGTCAGTGCTATTTATTAGGATGGTGTTGTTATTGGCATTTTTTGCACCGACTAGAACAAGTCGACACTAAATTAGTGTCTATTTTAGCACCTACTTTAGCTCCTATTGTAGCACATAATTTAGTGCCACATTTGATGCCTAATTTAACACTTGATTTAGTGCCTATTTTAGCAATTGCGTTAATGCCTTATTTAGTACCTTATGTAGTGCCTAAATGTAGTGCCTATTTTAGCACCTAATTGAGCACTTAAATTATGGTTACTTGGGTTTAGGAGTACTATTTAGGGTTTAGGGTTTATAGTTTTTGGATTAGGGGTTAAGGTTTAGAGGTTTAGGTTTTACGGTTTAGAGAGAGATAGAGGACCAATAGGGAGATATAGAGGAGACTGAGGGGAGAGATAGGGAGATAGAGAGTGAGGGACATGGCTAGAGACATAGGGAGAGAGGAGAGAGATAGGTAGATAGAGGTTTAGGGTTCAAGGGTTAGGGGTTTGAGTACATAGAGGTTTAGGGTTTATAGAGAAAGAGGAATGATAGGGAGATATAGAGGAGACTATGGAGAGAGATAGGGAGATGTAGAGTGAGGCACATGCACATGGCTAGGGACATAGGGAGAGAGGTTGAGAGGTAGAGGGATGATAGAGATATGGAGATAGGTAATAGATAGGGAGATAGAGGTTTAGAGTTGCTTGGATTTAGGGTTTAGGGGTTTGGGGTTTAGGGTTACTCAAGTTTGGAGAGAGAGAGAGAGAGAGAGAGAGAGAGAGAGAGAGAGAGAGAGAGAGAGAGAGAGAGAGAGAGAGAGAGAGAGAGAGAGGTTTAGGGTTTCTCAGCTTTAGGGTTTACTGGTTAAGGTTTAGGAGCATTATTTAGGGTTTAGAGTTTAGGGTTTAGAGGTTTTAGGGCCTAGTGTTTAGAGAGAGGACCAATAGCTAGGAGATATAGAGAGTGAGGTACATGGCCAAAGACATAGTTGGAAGAGTTTATAGGGATATATATGGAGAGTGAGGGACATGGCCAAGGGCACACAAAGAGAGATTGAGAGGTAGAGGAATGATAGAGATAGAGAGATAGGGGGATTGAGGTTTAGGGTTGCTTAGGTTTAGTGTTTAAGGTTTAGGGGTTTGGGATTTATTGTTTAAGATTTAGGGGTTAATTAGCATTTCTCAGGTTTAGGGTTTATGAGTTAGGGGTTAGGGGTTAGGGGCATTATTTAGGGTTTATATATGTTTTAGGGGTTAGGGGTTAGGGGCATTAATTATGTAAGGTTTAGAGGTTTAGGGTTGCTTAGGGTTTATGGTGCCTATCAAAAGAAGTCTCTCTCTCTCTCTCTCTAAATCCCTCAACCCTAAATAATGCCCCTAATCCCTAACCCATAACCCATAACCCCTAAACCCTAAACTTGAGCAATCCTAAACCTCTATTTCCCTATCTCTCCCTTATCTCCCTCTCTCTAGTTATCATCCCTCTACTTCTCAATCTCTCTCCCTATTTCTCTAGATTGACATCTCACTCACTCTCTATATCCCTATCTCTTGCTCGAGTGTCTCCTCTAATATATCTCCCAATATATCCCCCCTCTCTCTCTACATACCTATATATCTCTCCCTATCTCTTGCCTATCTCTCTATCTCCCTATCTCTCTAGACATATCTCTAGTGATCACTCTCTATCTCCCTATCTCTCCCCTCTATCTCCTTTATCCCTCTCTATGATCTGTGTCCTCTCTATCTCTCTCTACCTAGCTCTCTCTCCCTATCTCTCTATGATCTCTTGCCTCTCTCCCCTATCATTCCTATATCTTCCTATCCCTCCCTTCTATTAATTCTCCCTCTCCCTTATCAATGAAGTAATTAATGAACAAGAAAACTCTCTCTCTCTCTCTCTCTCTTCATCTTTGTCTCTATCTGTCTCCCTTATCAACAAAGCAAATGGAAACAAGAAAACTTGGACATGATTAAAAGAAGGATGAGGATATAAATTGCAACCCGATGAAATAAAAACAACATGATAAAACTAAAGTTCATTGGATGAGAAGAATGATGAGAGGAGAGGTGGAAAATAGTAAAATAGGGAAAATTTGGTGGGATCTAAAGGGAAATTGGAAAGGAAAAGGAAAACTAGGAAAGATAGGAAAGGGATTTAACTAGCTAGGAGTTGGTAGATAATATATAGGTCACAGAGAGAGACAGAGTTGGGGTTAGAGGTTAGGGTTTTGGGATATTATTTAGGGTTTAGGGTTTATGATTTAGGGGTTAAGGTTTAGAGGTTTAGTGTTTAGTGTTTAGAGAGAGAGGACCAGTAGGGAGATATAGAGAGTGAGGGACATGGCTAGAGATAGGGAAAGATATTTAGAGGTAATGGAATGATAGAGATAGGGAAAGATAGGGAGATGGGGAGACAAAGTTTTAGGGTTGCTTGGGTTTAGTGTTTAGGTTTTAAGGTTTATGGTGGGTTAGGGTTGGGTTATGGCTTAGGGGCATTATTTACAGTTTATGGTTTAGGGGTTAGGGGTTGTAAGGAAATGAGTGCAACTTAGAATGAACATATAAGACCAGTGATGTCTTTGGTAACTTTAAATTTCATTAGATTGCCCCAAAAACACTCACAACTATGCCACAAAGTAGAATTAGACATAGTTCATTTCCAACATTAACCCTTAGAGAAAAGTACAAGCAACATTAACAAGTTTCAACAACAAGCATTATACAATTTCATTAATAGAACCATTAATTATGAAAGATGGAACAAAAGAGATGAATATAGATTTATGTGGGGAAAACCCTTTCGGGTAAAAAACCCCACATTCCAAAAGCCTAGATCACCATTGTATTATTCAACAATAGAAAATATAGTTACAATACAATTCAGCCACTAAGCCCTTTCATGGAGATTAACATCATGTTCCATCTAGAGATTATTTGATAGTCACTCTTGTTGGGACCTAAAAATTTTACAAAAAATTTAGGTCCTTGTGTTGGGAAATTGATTTTTCAAACACACAAATGTACCTGGAAAAGGAAAGACCCAAGATGTTACTTGATGCCTATTTTATCATATCCAATGCATCAGTAAGATTTGATACATGCATTCTACAAGATGAGCCCACTATGAAACAACTGAAAGTGCATGGAAATTTTTCATCAATCCATATTATTCTTTCTTACAGTTTATTAAAAACATTGAAGGACATGACTATCAATATCTCATTCAAGCATGTTGACTCTAAAATTGAACACAAAGAGAAGTTTCCTAAAATTAAAAGTATGCATCGTGATTGCCAAATGCTAGAAGCTTAACCATTTAGCATTGATAACACATGTAATAGTCAGCCACCTATTCCCTTGAAGAGTGAAATGCCTGCCTCAGATATGAACAATGTTGTGTGACTTCAAGTAATTATTCAGTTCAAGTTAGCATTGATTGAATTATCCTTTGATGATGGGGGTCAAATTTCCTTGGAAAATCTCACATTGCATGGTCAGATTGAAATATTGAATATTAAATTAGCCCAAGGAGCATTAGGGTACAACTTCAAGATTGGTATAGAAATGATAAATATAGATGGCATTAATTTGGCAAGGAATCTAAGATTTAGTATACTACATATGAAGAAATTTAAATTAACTTGATCAACTGCTCATGAGATTTCAAGAAAAATTAAAAGGTGAAAAGTCCTGCCATTGGCCCAAGAAATTTGAGTTGGCATTGAATCAATTTCAAAATTGGGAGACTCAATTTACTTTTAAGAAAGAGAGGAATATCCTATTTTTTATATATTATTCAATTTATATCGAGTACCCTAAATTGGGATATGGCAAGACTTGCTATAAAGCAAATAGTGAATTCATTGTCCTCGTGGGATCCATACCTTCATATCTCATTGGAATTCTTTAAATTAAAGGATTTGGAAGAAAATAACATGGAATCTACTGTGAACATACGAATCGCATTTTGGACACACCTAAATGGTGCCTATTGTACCTGATCCTAAAGATGCATGGGAAGGTACATGCAAGGTGAAAGGGGAACCCAGGAAGAAGTTTAGTGGTGAAACCTTTAATGCTTTGTATAAAAGTGTAGAGAAAAGGCCTGTAAGGATTAAAAATGTTTGTCTTGCAAAGAAACGAGTTATATCATCTTCAATTACCAAGGAGGAGCCATCGGCTCAGTTACTAGATATGGCTTTGTGGTGTGATCTACAACGTGAAAAGCAATCTGCTACTTACAACTTGATGCATGTCGATGCTGAAATGGAGAAGAGATTTGTGGATAGGAAAACATACAAAGATATTAGGCAAGAGTCAGCTAAAAATGACATGATAGGGATTTGTAAGGATGATCCTATACTTGAGAATGGAAATTCTATAATTGGGGACAGGCATGATATCTTAGTGAATAATTTTTTCCACTTCTCTTTGAGGGATATTTGTCTACCTAAAGGAGAGCTTGACTTTTTTGGAAATGAACATGAAGATGAAGAGTGTTGCACCCTATAGATTACAATTGGGAAAATATTGGGAATTCTGAAGACATGGATAGACTTCCTAGAAGTTGTGAATCTACATTTGGACATTCGATGAGTAATGGTGTGGATGTCATTTCTATTTCAATTGGATGTGGTTTAGCCTTATATATACCACTTGATTACTTTAAAGATAGCATTGCAATAAGAGCATTCCATTCAATGAAGAGAGGAATCTTAACATGAAATGCTGGTGGAAATGATTATGTTATGGGATCACTTTGCAATTATTCTCCCTGGTCTTTGACTGTAGCCGCAAGCACCATCAATCACCAATTCAAATCACAACTTATTTTAGGAAATCAAACATCTTTTGATGGACATGCTATAAACACATTCACAATGGAGCAACCTTGGTATCCTTTAGTATATGGAGGAGATGCTACTAATGTTTTTGGCAGATTTTCTTCAAAGGACTCATAGTTTTGTGGGTTATATTCCTTGGATTGTAGCACAGTTGAAGGAAAAATAGTACTTTGGTATGCAGCGAGTGGCACATATGGTTGAGTGTATGTCTCTGAAGGGGTAGGTGCCATGATAATGTCAGATTATACCAATGATATAGATTTCATGTACATTGTCCCTGCCATAGTTATATCAACCAAACATGGAGAGGTTATCAGATCTTACATCAATTGTACAAGCTTTGGTAAAAAGTATGAATATCCATCGAAGCATCATGTTGAAGGAAATCTTTATCAGTTATCATCATTGGAAATGCTCCAAAAGACATATATGCATAGAAGTATAGAGAAGATACTTGGAATACTTCTTTGCCACTATCATGGAAGTGATATATAGAGAAGGTTAATTAAAAGATGCACTACATATTCAGTTATTGTAGACTGGTATTCTCGAGAAGGTTCTTGCATTAGCTTGCATAATCCTAGCATCCATGCCTATACTGAAATGGGAACTTTGGAACCAGGTGTGTGGATTATTGTTCTTTGTAGTGTTTTTACTTTCTTTTTTATTTTTGTAATGCAAACATTTGAAGTTGATAAATTGAATTAAATACTTTACATTGCATATTTTAGGGTAATATTTGTGCTCTTCAAGCAACAAGAACCATCTTAACTAATTGATTCTCGTGTTAACATTTGTTTTATTGACACCCTAGAAAATCTTAAATCTTACAATATTTGGAAATCCAAATAATTGTTAAAATCAATTTGTTAACATGTTCATTTCGGCAAGGTTACAATATTGTGTCTTATTAAACACATTTATAGGTTCCTCTCTTTGTATCTACAAGTTGTCTTGTAAATTAGGGCTATTTACATTTCATTGATTAAATTCATATGTGATTGAGGATGGGCTTATTTCATGCCACATATTCTACTCTTGTTGTATCTTACAATATAAAAATTACACTGCTATCTGTTTCTAGGGAACTCTGATACATTTTATATCTAATTTTTTTCACTACAAGGAAGAATTTTTAATCCTCGAGTCATCTCTTTTGATGACTATTTTCAATGAGCAGCTATTTCATTATGACCTTTAAACTGACATATATTTGTGAATGATGACAACACAAGACTTAGAGAGCACACATTTTTTTGGTATGGAGGAGTGCAACAATGTAGAGGCATGATCTATTTTTCATATCAAGGCACTAGGTGTGATAGAATTGTTATTAAAGTGGGTCAACATTCCAATAATTTGGAGTGCAATCCACATCTAAAGAGGAGTCGTGCCGCTATGCTTCTTCATAAATCAAATGCCTTGCACATGGCACAGTGACTCCAAGTTGGTATGCAATCTTATCACTGGCCATTGACATTAAAAATGATCCAAATATATTGAGGGGTAGATTTGAGAGACTTGATCCTGTCTGACTATTAACTCAATCAGAAATTAGAGATATTATACTTGGAGCTGAAATAACCCCACCTTCTCAATAAAGGCAATAGATTGCAAAAAGGGAAAAGTAGAAGCAAACCCTAAAATGACATTATCAAAAAGAAATAAATAATTGGTGGACATTTTAGAATTTTCTCTGATGCTCCAAGTCCCTCCGATAGGGCTAAAAGAAAAGTTTACAATCAAAAAATGGATTCGGGGAGATATTAAATATCAAGAGAGATTATGTAACTCACATTGATCCTATATCTCTTGCGGATGAGTATGCTAGAGCCCAACGAGGTGAAAAAGTTATTAAAGGGAGAATAAATATTTCAAAAGATACAAAGAAAATTGGTAATATATAAAAGTGAATTTCACATCTTCATTAGAAGATTATTGCTTCGAAGCCAAAATATTTTCCCAAGGGCGGTTATTTTATGCACATAAAGTATTTATATTTTCACCTAAGAAGTTGGGGAATTGACAATTATTTTCACTGAAATGGAATTATTATCAAACAAAGAGTGAAAATACATGTAAAGATATCAAATAAATATTTGTAAATCAAGCCTGGGGAATATTTTGAATAAGGTATTTTCACTGAATTTGTAAAATGGGGGTAATAATTATTTTGTCAAATAATAGTAAAAACATAAGAAATATGATCGAGGAAAGAGATAAGGATAAAAGTATTGGAAATACTTTATTATGCTAAGGCATGAGATTAAATATTTTGTTATCAAAGATGATGAAGATTAATTTAAATATTTAATTTGCCAAAGGCAACTCATTAAATATTTTATTTTTTCCAGAACAAATTGAATGAAAAGTCATGCTCAAAAGTCATGCCAAAGGATTTTTTGAAACTATTGGAGCCCTAAAAGGGATTTCGAAGAAAATTATTATTAAACATTTGGGTATGACAAACTGATAATTGGTGCTAAAATGAAATACATTGTCATGGTGAAAAAAACCCTAAATACACGTCAGTGATAAAATATACAATAGAAATAATGAAATAATACCTCACAAGACAGGTCCTAAGGTTCACATCAATACAAAGCATATATGTTTATATATTATTTATCTGATGATTGATTTGTTTTCTTTGCAGGATTATGGTTACATTGAATGCAATGAAGTAGTTCTCAACCGGCAGTTAAATGTTTTCATCATATCAGAAGATCAAACGTTTTATTCTAGCCTCAAATGATTGTTAATGTTTCAAATCAAATTATTTAATTTATGTAATGAATAAGGCCATTTCTCATAGTTAGGTCCAGTCAGTTATCAGCCATCACAAATTTTGTAAGGGTTGAAAGCTTCTTTTCCTCTCTTTATAAGAGATGACCATGACCTCAATAGGAGATTGGATAGAGGATAAATTTTAGGGATAACTTTAGGCTAGAGAAAAAACTTTTAGTTTTCAATTAGAACATTATACACAGGTGAATAAAATATCCATCTTCATTTCAGGAATGACTATGTTGAATGCAATATCCTCAAGCAGTCAGTGGAAGACTTCAGATTCAACTAATTCATAATAGTATCAGTTGTTTGTTGATTTATTTCACTTATTTGATTGTCTCCAATTCAGTATTTTTTGGTTATTCAATTTGATATATCAAGCATATATTAATTTTTTTAGAACACATTTGTTGTATCTGTGTGATTAGAATAACTGGTTGCTTCGAAAGAACTATATCATTTTGATTAATCATAGTAATCTAGAAATGTTGTTTGGATTTATAAGTAGAATCATTTAACTAGAATTATTATTCTTTCTCCAAAGTTGATACAATCTATTATTTCTGCGTAATTTTTAATTGGTTCCTTTAAGGAAGGATTAAATCCTTTTCAATAATTTGTATTTAATATGATTCTGTCCTTTGGATAAATTAAGTATGGATTAATAATTACTTCCTTGCATGGTTACACAAGTTGTAAACCATTTCTCTATGTCAAACAATCCAAGTTATTGTCGAGCATAAGTTATTTGTTTTTGAATCTCTTTTGACTCTGTTACCCAATGAGACACTAGTCTAAATTATTTATTTCATTTATTCATTAGTTAATCTTTGATTTCCTTTAACATTACAGTTTATTCCAAATTATTTGCTCTATAGATATAGTTAGTAATTTATCATTTATTTCACATTTTATGTCACTGTGAATAGATAAATTAGCATTAATCAAAGTTGCACATTCATTTAATCTATTTTATTAATTAAAGGTTCACCCACCTAGGTTTAACAGAGCTTGAAGTGCAAGGAGTAATCATCTATTAGGGTTAACTTTGTTAGTTGGTTCAGAAACGTTGTAGATTTGATCATAGAGCCTTGCATCCTCTTAGAATCTACAACTTCTATTTTTGAGACCCAACAAATTGGTGACTCTACTGGGGATAGTTTGTCTTAAAAGCTAAAGCCATTTGTCATAGAGTCAAATCCCAAGTTTTAATTAAAAGACTCTGCTAGGAAGGAAATAATTTTACTTTTCCTACTTGAAAGAAGTAGGTGGCGAGTCCACTCCAGTTGCAGATCCTAAAAGAATATTATTCTTACAAACATGAATGGAAGGAGCTCTTTGCAAAAATGGACAACCAAAAATGGGTCCCCTCAAACTGAAGGCAATACTGATAAAGATAAGGAAACACTTAAATAGCCACATGAGAATACAAGTCCTTCTGGCCAGAATTATACAATATATACTTCCCCATTCCATGCTGAAGGTGAAAATCCCATGACACTAATAGATAATCATAATGATATTTTTCATCAGGAAACACAGCCACAAAGGACTGATGACATAGAAAATTGGGGTGAAGAAAATCATGAATGTACAAGTGATCAAGTTATGATAAACTATGACTTTATGACTAATCAGGAACTTGCTATACATTTATTATACCAAGAACAAAGACTCAAAAATAGACAACAAATGATACAAAGAGCCCAAAAAATCGATAGACAAATGGCTCTTTTAGATCTTCAGGTACATAATTTATCTAAGTATGTACCCCCACATAGAAATAATAACAATATTAATCTGCATAGAATGCCTTAGAATACTATAGCTATTGGAAACACTAGGGTACCCCATAATACATGCAATAATCCTCCATAGTAAAATAGGCAAGTATAAAGACCTCCACCTATAAATACTGGGAATGTTCACTAGCAACATCCACTGCTAGGGCATAGACTGAGCAATCAACAATTGCAGCCTCCCCCACAACAAAATGTGTATCATCAACATCATGCCCAGCATAATATGTATCCACAACCTCCATTTGGATACTAGTATTATGCACCATACCCTAACATGCCACCTCAAAATCCTATGGTTATGGCTAGACAAATTGATTTGACTAGATATCAACTATATCCATACCCCATGGATAATAGTTGGAGGAACACTATACCTAAATTTATAGGAAAGAGTGAATTGACAGCAGAAGAAAATATCAGATGATTCAATACTTTTATACAAGACATTGGCATTGATTACGAGGATATAAAGATGAAATTATTCATGATATTGCTTATTGATGAAGTAAGAGACTGGGTAAATAGTTTACCCGATTCTTCAATATACTCCCTAACAAACTTCCACAAACATTTTATGGAACAATATGGAAATCAATGCACCCCAAAATTTGCTCTTCATGAACTAATAACTATTGAAAAGTATCAAAATGAACAAGTGTATGATTTTAATTTGAGATTCACCAAGTTGTATAACAAGATCACACAAGAATCCAAATTGAATAACCAAGCAGCCCTCAGTGTATACTTGAAAGCATTTGACCCAAAGAAAGGTTATGAACTCAGGAATAGAAGTCCTAGATACCTTGGCAGAAGAATAGAAAATAGCTATCACTATCGAAAATAATAAAAAGGCTACTGGAATAATAAGAAAAAGAGAAAATGTAAGAGTCCCTCAAAACCCTAATCCTCCTTCAAACAAACAAGATTACTCATATAGAAATGAAAGGCCCAGACTTTATGATATGCCATACCATACAAACTAGAAAGATGGAAAGCCCGTGGATAATGATAGGAGACATAACTATGGAAGAGACACCCCTAACCCTTAAAAAAAAAATGGAGCCCATGTGGTAGAAGACAACCCATGGTGTATGCCCTATAATTCACCACACACTCTTGATTATTGTGTGGTAGCACAATCAGTACAAAAGAACGATGTATCTTATAACTCTGAAAGGGACAATCATACTATAAACATGTTGGGTACTACACCTTACAATTTTGAAGAAGATTATTCATCTAATGAGGAAGCAGGCTATGAATATGATGTGGGAACTCAAAAGTATAATGTGAATGTGGGAAAGCAAGAATTTTTTTCTGACCATGAAGAAGATTTAGGGAACTATGGATATGGTCTTGATACAACACAGAATTGTCATTGGCGAAAACCATCTGAAGAAGAGAGAAGAGCTTTAATGTATGTTGCGGTAGCACAAGCCAAGAATAGTTACAACCTAAGAAACAAAATAGTCACTACTGAACAAGGTACTCCCGGAAGTGTGTTTATCAAAAATCAAGTCTCTGGTAAACATGATGAAAGTAAAATTGAGAAAGCACATTATAAAGTACCTCCTGTTGATACATAGAAAAAAATGAAGGATAGCACACAAACCGAGGAAAAAACGCAAACAAAAGTTGAAAGGTCAGAACCAAATATAATTCCCCCATTTGATATTGCTCAAGCTATTTCTCAATTGAAAATATATGTGCCACTTCTAGAAATGATGAAGGTAGAAAATTATGAGAATACATTGGTGAAGATGATCTTAGATGTATTAGACAAAAGACAGGAACAACCTAGCCATAAAATAAATAATGTACAACAAGAACTTGTCAAAACCGCTAAGGTTTACCTAGGTGATACATTAATGAAGAATCTATCTCAAATAGATCCATTCTATATCACTTTGCTAATAAGAAACAAATTGGTTAGGAACTGTATGCTTGATTCAAGAGCAGCAATGAACATAATGCATATGAATGTCATGAGAGAGCTTGGAATGTGGGTAGATACTACATTTGGCAAATGTTATGCAATGGATAATAGATATGTGCCAGTTGTAGGAGTCATGAAGGATGTTGAAATAAAATTGGTATCTCACACTGAAGATGCTTATAAAATTGATATCATTGTGGTACATATTCCACCCTATTATTGAATGTTGTTGTCAACACAGTTGATTGCTATGGTATGGGGAAATGTGCAATTAGATTTATCTTATGCCACTATCCCAGTAGGACCATAGGCAGTTAAACTTTATAGGAATCCACAGTTTGAAAATATTATAGAAAAGATTGATCCAAACTGAATGACCTATTTATGTGACATAGATCTTGGTACGATCAAGATAGAAGAAAACAGTCCTGAACTGAACAACATTGACCCAATTCACCATGAAGCCCAACTTGATGAACATGGTGTGTGGACCATGTATTTTGATGGTATGTACAATAAGGCAGGGAATGGAGCTGGGATACTTTTTATATCACCATCAGGAAAGACATTCAAATACTCATTGTCACAGTGATAAAAACCCTAAATACATGTCAGTGATAAAATATGCAATAGAAATAATGAAACAATACCTCACAACACAGGTGCTAAGGTTCACATCAATACAAAGCATGTATATGTTTATATATTATTTATCTGATGATTGATTTATTTTCTTTGTAGGATTATGGTTACATTAAGTGCAATGAACTGGTTCTCAACCGTCAGTTAAATGATTTCATCACATCAGATGATCAAATATTTTATTCTAGCCTCAAATGATCATTAATGTTTCATATCAAATTATTTAATTCATGTAATGAATAAGGTCATTTCTCATAGTTAGGTCCAATCATTTATCAACCGTCACAAATTTTGTAACAGGTCTGAAGCTTGTTTGCTTCTCTTTATGAGAGATGACCATGACCTGAATAGGAGATTAGACAAAGGAGAAATTTTAGGGATAACTTTAGGCTAGAGAAAACAATTTAGCTTTCAATTAGAACATTATACACAGGTGAATAAAATATCCATCTTCATTTCAAGAATGACTATGTTGCACACAATGTCCTGAAACATTTAGTAGAAGACTTTAGATTTAACTAATTCATGACAGTATCAATTGTTTGTTCATTTATTTTAGTTATTTGATTGTCTCCAATTCAATATTTTTTGGTTATTCAATTTCATATATCAAACATATATTCATTTTGTCAGAACACATTTGATGTATCTATGTGATTAGATTAACTGGTTTCTTTGAAAAGAATTAAATCCTTTTGATTAATCATAGTAATCTTCAAATGTTGTTTGGATTTATAAGCAGGATCATTTAACTATAATTATTATTCTGTCTCCAAAGTTGATAAAATCTATTATTTCTACATAATTTTTAATTGGTTCCTTCAAGGAAGGATTAAATCCTTTTGAATATTTTGCAATTAATCTAATTTTGTCCTTTGGATAATTAAATATCGATTAATAATTACTTCCCTGCATGGTCACACAAGTTGTAAACCATTTCTTTATGCCAAAAAATTTGAGTTATTGTTGAGCATAGGTTATTCGTTTCTGAAACTCTTTTGACTTTGTTACCCAATGAAACACTAGTCTGAATCATTCATTTCATTATTCATTAGTTAAACTTTGATTTACTTTAACATCATAGTTTATTCCAAATTATTTTCTCTATAGAAGTAGTTATTAAATTCTCATTTATTTCACATTTTATGCCACTGTGAATAGATAAATTAACATTAATCAAATTTGCACATTCATTTAGTCTATTTTATTAATTAAAGGTTCACCCACCTAGGTTTAATGGAGCCTAAAGCATAAGGAGTAATCATCTATTAGGGTTAACTTTGTTAGTTAGTTCAGAAACATTGTAGATTTGATCATAGAGCCTGGCACCCTCTTAGAATCTACAACTTGTTTTTATAAGACCCAACAACTCCTCTTCTCTCTATCTATCTCTCATGGCACTATCCTCTATTACCATGTGTTAATATATCACAATTTTTCTTAAAAGCTAAAACCATTTGTCACAGAGTCAAATCCCAAGTTTTAATTAAAAGACTCCACTGGGAAGGAAAGAATTTTACTTATCTTACTTGAAATAAGTAGGTGGCACCTCCACTCTAGTCACAGATCCTAAAAGAATATTATTTTTACAAACATGAATAGAAGGAGGTCTCTGTAGAAATGGACAACCAAAAATAGGTGCCCTTAACTAAAGGAAATACTGATAAAGATAAGGAAACACTTAAAGATAAAGATAAAGGAAATATTGATAAAGATAAGGAAATACAAGTCCTCTTGGCCAATATTATACAATATATACTTTCCCATTCCATGCTAAAGGTGAAAATCCCATGAAACCAATAGATAATCATAATGATATTTTTTATCAGGAAACACAGCCACAAAGGACTGATGAGATAGAAAATTAGGGTGAAGAAAATCATGAACGCACAAGTGATCAAGTTATCATAGACTATGACTGTATGACTGATCAGGAACTTGCTATACATTTAGAATACCAAGAATAGAGACTCAAAAATGGACAACAAATGATACAAAGAACCCAAGAAATTGATAGACAAATGGCTCTTTTAGATCTTCAGACACATAATTCATCTAAGTATGTGCCCCCACATAGAAATAATAACAATATTAATCTGCATGGAAGAACACAGAATACTACAACTGTTGGAAACACTAGGGTACCGCATAATACATCCAATAATCCTCCTTAGCAAAATAGGCAAGTACAAAGATGTCTACTTGTAAATACTAGGAATGTTCACTAGTAGCATCCACTGCCAAGGCATAGACTTAACAATCAACAACCACGGCCTCCCCCACACCAAAATGTGTATCATCAGCATCATGCCTAGCATAATATGTATCCACAACATCTATTTGGATACCAGTATTATCCACCATACCCTAACAGGCCACCTCCAAATCATATGGGTATGGCTAGATAATTTGATCTGACTAGATATCAACTATATCCATACCCCATGCATAATAGTTGGAGGAACATTGTACCTAAGTTTACAAGAAATAATGAATTGATAGCAGAAGAACATATCAGATCATTCAATGCTTTTATACAAGACATTGGTATTGAATATGAGGATATAAAGATGAAATTATTCATGATATCTCTTACTAATGAAGCAAGAGACTGGGTAAATAGTTTCCCTGATGCTTCAATATACTGTCCGACAAACATCCACAACCAATTTCTGGAACAATATGGAAATCAATACACCCTAGAATTTTCTCTTCATGAACTAATAACTATTCAAAAGTATCAAAATGAACAAGTGTATGATTTGAATTTGAGATTCACCAAGTTGTATAACAAGATCCCACAAGAATCCAAATTGAATAACCAAGCAACCCTCAACATATACTTGAAAGCATTTGACCCAAAGACAGGTTATGAACTTAGGAAAAGAAGTCCTAGAACCTTGGAAAAAGGACAAAAAATATCTCACTATCAAAAATAATAAAAAGGCTACTGAGATAATCAGAAAAAGAGAAAATATAAGAATCCCTCAAAATCGTAATCCTCCTCCAAACAAACAAGATTACTCATATAGAAATATAAGGCCTAGACTTTATGATATGCCATACCATAAAAAATAGAAAGATGGAAAGCTTGTGGATAATAACATGAGACATAACTATGGAAGAGACACCCTCGACCCTTTAAAGAAAAATGGAGCCCATGTGGTAGAAGACAACCCATGGTGTATGCCCTATAATTTGCCACACTCTCCTAATTACTGTGTGGTAGCACAATCAGTACAAAAGGATGAGGTATCTTATAACTCTGAAAGGGACAATCATACTATTAACATGTTGGGTACTACACCTCACACTTTTAAAGAAGATTATTCATCTAATGAGGAATTCAGATATGAATATGATGCAGGAACTCAAAAGTATAATGTGAATGTGGGAAAACAAGAAGTTTTTTCTAACCATGAAGAAGATTTAGGGAACTATGGATATGGTCTTTATACAACACAGAATTGCCATTGGTGAAAACCTTTTGAGGAAGAGAGAAGAGCTTTAACGTTGGCTACGGTAGCACAAGCCAAGAGTAGTTACAACCTGAGAAATAAAATCGTCAATGCTGGAAAAGGTACTTCCATAAGTGTGTTTATCAAAAATCAAGTCTCCAGTAAAAATGATGAAAGTAAAATTGAGAAAGCACCTCATAAAGTACCTCTTGTTGATACACAAAATAAAATGAAGGATAGTACACAAACTGAGGAAAAAAGGCAAACAAAGGTTGAAAGGTTAGAACCAAATATAAATCCTCCATTTGATATTGATTAAGCTATTTCTCAAGTGAAAATATATGTTCCACTTCTAGAAATGATGAAGGTAGAAAAGTATAAGAATATAGTGGTGAAGATGATCTCAGATGTATCAGACAAAAGATAGGAACAACCCAGCCATAAAATAAATAATGTACAACAAGAACCTATCAAAACCCCCAAGGTTTACCTAGGTGATACATTAATGAAGAATCTATCTCAAATAGATCTATTCTATTTCACTTTGCTAATAAGAAACAAATTGGTTAGGAATTGTATGCTTGATTCAAGACCAACAATCAACATAATGCCTATGGCTGTCATGAGAGAGCTTGGAATGTGGGTAGATACTACATTTGGCAAATGTTATCAGATGGATAATAGATCTGTGCTAGTTGTAGGAGTCATGAAGGATGTTGAAATAAAATTGGCATCTCATCCTGAAGCTACTTATAAAATTTATATCACTATGGTAGATTTCCCACCTTATTATGGAATATTGTTTTCAAGATAGTGGACTGCTACAGTAGGGTGAAATGTGCAATTAGATTTATCTTATGCCACTATCCCAGTAGGAACACAAGTAGTTAAACTTTATAGGGAGCCACGGTTTGAAAATATTATAGAAAAACATTGATCCAAACCAAATGACCTATTTCTATGACATAGATCTTGGCACATTCAGGATAGAAGAAAAAAATCTTGAACTGAACAACACTGACCTAATTCACCATGAAGCCCAACTCGATGAACATGGTGTGTGGACCATGCATTTTGATGGTGTGTGCAACAAGGTAGGGAATGGAGCTGGGATACTTTTTATATCACCATCAGGAAAGACATTCAAATACTCATTTTTCTAGGCCTTTGAATGTACAAATAATATAACTGAATATGAATCACTCTTGACTGGGTTAAGCATTGGTATAAAACACAAGATCAAACTGTTAGTGGTATATCAATACTCTAACTTTTTAATTTCACAAATCAAGGGCAAATATTCCTCAAAAAATAGAAGATTAAAACACTACAAGAATGTAATTCTAGATGATATAACATTATTTGATGCTTTTTCAATAAGTTGGATAGATAGGTAAAAAATATAATAGCTGACTTCCTTGCAAACATAGCTTTGAAAAGGGATGATATTACCCTAACAAGTATCTTAGAAGTTGAGTTCAAATCTAGACCCACTATCCTAGACAACACATATAAATGGTAGGTTTTTGATAGTGATACTAATTTACTTAAATTTTTGCATTGTATAGATCAGTATGAGAATCAAGAGATTGATCTTAATGCTTTTGTTTAGGAGATTGATGACAAAGAGACTTTATTTGGGAAGGAAATTGTCCAACTTAAAACCAATAAAATTCCAAAGGGATTAGTAGTATTAGAGAGAGTTGTTGATGTGAATGATCTATCCATTACCAAAAAAGTAATAGTAAAAGAGGATGATGTGGAAGAAATAAATTTGGGAACTGAATTATCACCTAAAAATGTTTACATTGGAAAGAAGATAATCCCTACAATTAGAAGTGCATGTTAATTACATTATTGAGAAAATATAAACATGTATTCTCCTAGTCCTATGATGACCTTAAACCTTATAGGGAAGAGTTGTTCCAGCACAAAATCCCAATGAAGCCAAATGCTAAGCCTTATAGACAAAAGAAAAGACCTACTAACCCTATGTTAGAACCAAATATGTATGAAGAACTCATGAAACTCAGCGAGGATGGCATCAATCAAACAATTAGGCATTCATCTTGGGTTTCAAATTTGGTTCTTGTTAGGAAGAAGAATGGGGATATTAGACTTTGTGTGGACTTTAGAAACTTAAACATGTCCTCCCTCAAAGATAATTATCCATTGCCTAATATGGAAATCTTATTGCAGAGGGTTACTAGCTGTGAATTGTTATCCATGATGGATGGTTTCTCAGGTTATAACTAGGTGAAGGTTAAAGAGTCTGAACAATAAAAAAAATCCTTTACAACCCCATGGGGAATGTATGTATATTTGAGGATGCCATTTGGCCTTACAAATGTTGGAGCTACATTCCAAAGGGCAATGGATGTTGACTTTGTAGGTTTAATAAATGAGATCATGGCTGTATATCAGGACGACCTCACTACATAGTGAAAAAAGGAAGAAGATCATGTGAATCATCTTGAAAAAATATTTATCAAAGCACTATAATATGGTGTTTCCTTGAACCCCAAGAAATGCAAATTTGCAGTCATAGAGGGGAAATTGCTTAGGCACATAGTATCCAAAGATGTAGTTAGGATTGATCCTGAAAGAGTAAATGTAATAGATAAAGTTCCTTTCCCAAAGATAGTCAAGGCCATACAATAATTCTTTGGACAAATAAAATTTATGAGATGGTTTTTACCAAACTTTGTAGAAATAAATAACCCTATATCTAGAATGTTGGAGAAAAATGCAAAGGTTAATTGGATAGATGAATGTATAGAAGCTTTTCCATCCATAAAAAGAGTAATTAAAGAAGCTCCAGCACATAAGTCTTTTGACTTTAGTAAACCCTTTCAGATATTCTCATTTGCATCTTTTCATATAGTAGCAACAGTAATGCTACAAAAGAATAGTGAGGGTTATGAGTAGCCTATTCCCTTTTTCAATAAATCACTCTAGCATGCTGAACTTAACTATGATATCACTGAAAAACAATCATATGCGTTGGTGAAATCAGTCAAGGTATTGAGACCTTACCTGGTTGGGGCGAAGGTGGTAGGTTATGTCCCAAATGCAGTAGTCGAAGATGTGTTTATGCAAAATGAAGTAATTGGGAAGAGATGTAGGTTGATAAACCGACTCCAAGAAGTTTATATAGAAATTCCAACCACAAAACTGGTAAGGGGACAAGGGCTAGCAAAATTAAAGACTGAAACAAATCTTGAGGCTACCCAAGTATGTAATATTGAAAATGAAGAGGACATGGTAACAAGTATTGAAAAACTCCTTGGTATATTGACATGGTGTACTACCTCAAATACATGAAATGCCCTAAAGGATTTGATGATAATAAGAAAAGAACACTAAAATTGCATGCTTGAAAATATGTGCTTATAGAGGGAGATCTTTATTGGAAAAACAAGGATGGTATCTTATTGTTTTGTTTAGATGAAAAACAAACAAAATCTGCCTTAAAAGAGATGCATCAGGGAGTATGCAGTGGCCACTTCTCAGCTAAAACCACAACACACAATATAGTAAGGGTGGGTTACTATTGGCCCAAGGTTTTCAATGATGATTATAGCTTTACAAGGAAATGTGACACTTGTTAGAGATTCTTAGGGAAGTTAAAGTATCAAGGGGCATTGCTCTTGAGACCTATGCAAGTTGATGCCCCATTTCACCAATGGGGAATTGACTTTATAGGAGAAATTATGGAAAAATCAAGTGGCGGCCACAAATGGATATTAGTAGCCACTGATCATTTTACGAAATGGTTGGAATTAGTACCCACTAAACAAGCAACTAGCAAGGTTGTGATGAGTTTTCTATTGGAAAATATTATAACTAGATTTGGGGTACTAGTGAGGCTCATAACCGACAATGGAATGTGTTTTAGATCTAATGACTTTAAAATTTTTTGCAAATCTTATCACATTGTGGTCTCATATTCTTCTCCATACCACCCACAGGGTAATGGGTAAACTAAGTCCAGCAATAAAAGTATCCTGACGATTATAAAAGGAATGGTAGATAATAACAAGAAAGCCTGGGATTCTAAGTTGAGATTAGCACTATGCGTTGATATGATCATAGTGAGGAAAGCAATTGGAAAATCACCAGTTGAGCTAGTATATGCAACTCATGCTAGACTTACCATACACAATTTACTATTGGTGTGTAAGTTTATCCTGCAAGACGATTGGGATGTCCCAGAACTGATGGAGGAGAGGCTAGAATAGCTAATGGAATTGGACAAAATAAGGGATCAAGCAATGCAATAGAATAAAAAAATACAAATGCAAATGAAGTACCTATATGATAAAAAAGCTAAAGTCAAAAAATTTGTGGTAGGTGACATAGTGCTTATGTGGAATGGTATAAATCAGAAAAAGGGCAAACATGGGAAGTTTGAGGCTTTGTGGATCAGACCCTTTGTTATCATTAACAAAGGAGGGGAGGATTCCTATTGCTTACAGAACATGTAAGGTGAGGAGTAGGAACTTCCAGTACATGGGTAGTTTTTGAAACATTTTTTCTCTTAAAAGAAAACCAGAGAGAAAAGAAGTGCTAGTGCATGGACAATTCCTATCAAGACTCTCAAAAAATACTTCTTTCCATGCAAAGTAGTTCCATAAATAATATAGGATCACTACCACTATCCATCATAGTTCATACTCCTCCCAATGAATAAGGCACTAGCCTGCTTCCCAAAGATCTGGGATCTTGCTATGCCCACAAGGGGTATACATCTCGAGACAGAGTCACTGTTGGGACCTAAAAATTTTGCAAAAATTTTAGGTCTCTATGTTGAAAAATTCAATTTTCAAACTCAGAAATGTACTCGGAAAAGGAAAGACCCAAGATATTATCCGATGCCTAGTTTATCAAATCTAATGCATCAGTAACATTTGTTACGTGCATTCTACAAGATGAGCCCACTATGAAATAGTTGAAAGTGCGTGGAAATTTTTCATCAATCCATCTTATTCTTTCTTACAGTATATTGAAAAGATTTAAGGACATGACTATCACACTCTCATTCAAGCATGTTGACTCTAAAAGTGAACACATAGAGAAGTTTCCTGAACTTAAAAGTATGCATTGTGATTGCCAAATGCTAAAAGCTTAACCATTTGGCATTGATAATACATGTAATAGTCAGCCACCTATTCCCTTGAAGAGTCAAATGCCTGCCTCAGATATAAGAAATATTTTGCGACTTCAGGTAATTATTCAATTCAAGTTAGCATTGATTGAATTATCCTTTGATGATGGGGGTCAAATTTCCTAGAAAAATTTCACATTGCATGCTCCGATTGAAAGCTTGAATATTAAATCAGCCCAAGGAACATCAAGGTGCAGATGATAAATATAGATGGCCTTAATTTGGGAGGGAATCCAAGATTTAGTATAATTCATATGAAGAAATTTAAATTAACTTGATCAACTGCTCATGAGATTCTAAGAAAAATTAAAAGGTGAAAAGTCCTGCCATATGCCCAAGAAACTTGAGTTGGCATTGAATCATTTTCAAAATTGGGAGACTCAATTTACTTTAAAGAAAGAGGGGAATATCCTAGTTTATATGTATTATTTAGTTTATATCAAGTATCCTAAATTGGGATATGGCAGGACTTGCTATCAACCAAATGGCGAATTCATTGTCCTTGTGGGATCCATACCTTCATATCTCATTGGAATTCTTCAAATTAAATGATTTGGAAAAAAATAACATGGAATCTACTGTGAACATACGAATCCCATTTTGGACACACCTGAATGGTGCCAATGACCGTATTGTGTCTGATCCCAAAGATGCATGGGAAGGTACAAGCATGGTGAAAGAGGAACCTAGGAAGAAGTTTAGTGGTGAAACCTTCAATGCTTTGTCTAAAAGTGCAGAGAAAAGCCGTGTAGGGAATAAAAATGTTTGTCTTGTAGAGAAAGGAGTTATATCATCTTCAATTACCAAGGAGGACCGATTGGCTCGGTTACTGGATATGGATCCATGGTGTGATCTACAATGTGAAAAGCAATCTGCTACTTACAATGTGATGCATGTCGATGCTAAAATGGAGAAGAGATCTATGGATAGGAAAACATACACAGATATTAAGAAAGAGTCAACTGAAAATGACATGATAGGGATTTGTAAGGAGGATCCTATACTTGAGAATAGAAATTCTATAATTGGGGATAGGGATGATAGCTTAGTGAATAATTTTTGTAACTTCTCTTTGAGTGATATTTGTCCACTTGAAGGCGAGCTTGACTTTTTTGGAAATGAACATGAAGATGGAAAGAGTTGCACGCTGTTGGATTACAGTTGGAAAAATATTGGAAATTTTGAAGATGTGGACAGACTTCATAGAAGCTATGAATCTACATTTTGACATTTGATGAGTAATGGTGTGGATGTCATTTCTGTTTCAATTGGATGTGGCTTAGCCTTATATATACCTCTTGACTACTTTAAAGATAACATTGCAATAGGAGCATTCTATTAAATGAAGAGAGGAATCTTAAGATGAAATGCTGGTGGAAATGATTACGTTGTGCGATCACTTTGTAATTATTCCCCCTGGTTCCTGACAATAGCTACAAGCACCATCAATTGCCAATTAAAAGCATAACTTATTTCAGGAAATCAAATGTCTTTCGAGGGGAATGCTATAAACACATTCACAATGGATCAACCTTGTTATCGTTTAGTATATGGAGGAGACGCTGGTAATGTTTCTGGTGGATTTTCTTTAGAGGACTCATGGTTTTGTGGGTTACATTCCCTGGATCGTAGCGTGGTTGAGGGAAAAATAGTACTTTGCTATGCAGTGAGTGGCATAGATGGTGGAGTGTATATCTCTAGAGGGGTAGGTGCCATAATAATGTCAGATTATACCAATGATATAGCTTTCCCATACATTGTCCCTGCCACAGTTATATCAACTAAACAGGGAGAGGTTATTAGATCTTACGTCAATTCTACAAGCTTTGGCAAAACATATGAATATCCACCAAAGCATCATGTTGACGGAAATCTTTATCACTTATCATCGTTGGAAATGCTCCAGAAGACATATATGCACAGAAGCATAGAGAAGATACTTGGAATACTTATTTGCCACTATCATGAAAGTGAAATATAGAGAACGCTAATTAAAAGATGCACTACATATTAAGTTATTGCAAACTGGTATTCTCGAGAAGGTTCCAACATTAGCCTGCATAATCTGAACAGTTCAGAACACTGGAGGCATCTTTCCCTGCAATGTCCTCAACTGCCTTTATGCCTGCTGCTGGAGGCATCTGCACAAATTCCTTCTTTCCCACTAAAATTGATTTTTGTTGCCTTCTGTGCAGCAACTTCTGCTTGTAATGGCATCAACATAATAGTTTTCCCATCTTTCTTGATGGTGTAGGTATTTGCATACCCATCATACACTACTCTTCTATGAAATTGCCATGGCCTACCCAACAGTAGGTGACAACATTCCATGGGCAATATGTCACACAAAACTCTATCATGATATGCTCCAATCTGAAAATCAACATATGCCTGTTCATATACAAAAAGTGATTGACTATCACTCACCCAAGATGCCTTGTAAGGGTTTTGATGTGGAATCCTTTCCAAATTTAGTTTATCCACCATTTCTTGAGATACCATGTTGTCTGTTGAACCAGTATCAATGACAACCTTACATACTTTACCCTTGCTCTTGCATGTGGTCTTGAAAAGAGCTCTTCTTTGCATCATATCCTTTGATGTCTGCAAACTAGTTCTCCTTAGCATCAATGCTTCTCCCTCCTCAAGATATCCATAATTGTCAGGAGGTCTATCTCCTTGATAAGTGTTTGAACTTTGTACACTTTCTTCTACTTTCTCTTCTTTCACAAGTTGTACTCTCTTGTCATTCATTCTATCATCTCTGGATGATGAACCTTGTCTTTCTGGATATCTGAAAAATGGACGACCAAACTTACCATAGGTGTAACACTTTCCTGAAAATGTAGTAGAACCTCTACCACCTCCAAATTTGCCTCTAGTACCCTTTCATCCACCTCTAAAATCAGACTGTCCCTGTCCTTTACCAGTGTCTTCTTGACCTTCATTGGTTTGCCTTGTTGTAGGGGTTGATCCTCTTCCCCTTATATTGTTGCCTCTTCCTCTCATGGATTTATCTTGTCTTCTATTCATTTTTTCTTCAATCCTGATTGTCATTTGATAACAATCTTCCACACTTTTAGGGCTAGCCAAAACTAACTCATCCTGTATGTTCAATCTCAAACCAGCCAAGTACCTAGCCACCTTTTCTATCTCATTCTCATGATGACTAGACCTCATACTCAACTTGTAAAACTCCTTAGTGTATGCCTTCACATCCATTTCCTTCTGCCTTAAAAATTGTAGCTTCTTAAACATCTAAATTTCATAATCCTTCGGCAAGAATTTACCTTTGATCCTTGCTACCATTTTGTCCCATGAAGTGATCTTTGAATTGCCTTGTTTCCTTCTCTCAGATTGTACATAATCCCACCACACCAAAGCATGACCTCCTAACTTGGTCTTTGCAATCTTTACCTTCTGATCCTCAGCAACATCTTCACATTCAAAGTGATTATCAAGTGCAGCAATCCAATCCAGTAACTCATCTTTAGCCAAACTTCCATTATACTTTGAAACATCAACCTTTACCTTAGGTTTAGCACTCTGCACTGCCTTTAACAATTTTGCAAACCTTTGATCTTTAGCACTCAGTTCTTCATCTACCTCTTCATACTCTTCAGTGGCATCTTCATCTTCTTCTAATTCACTGTCTTCCACTTCCCTCTTTTTGTTCTTCTCCAAGGCTATAAGCCTAGCTTGCAGTGCTTCAACAAGCTCCATCATCTTCCTCATCTCTCTGGTATGTTTTTCTTTCATCTCCTGCAACTCCCTTGTAGTACCATTACCTTTCGGAGGCATTTTGTCAACCTCTCACTTCTCTACCTCTGTCTCCTCAGTGACAGAATCAACACACAAATAGCCCAGACCTTTTACTGAGCTCTGATACCACTACGATGTAGAGGCATCCACACTAAAACCCTGACATACAGCATGTATGTCTATGCATTACTAATTATGCACTCAAACCTAAAGGTTGTCAACATCATCATATTTTCTCTGCCAATCAATATCCTCCTGCAGACAAACCTTCGACCTTTCGCCTATCAGCAACATCATCATATCCAGCGAACACAATTATCCTCCTGACGATCACTATTCACCTTATCGCCAAACTCTATCTGCAACATCATGATGTCCAGCATCATCTGCACCTTTTATCAGCAGGATATAAAATATCAGGTTCCTCCCATATATCCTGATGATGACAACCTCATGCACCTCTCCACTGATGCTTATGTCACCCCAATATCTGACCCACTTACATATACAGCATCAAGATATAACTTATTGGGTAATATTTGAAACATCTTGATGAGGACGAATATCCTGATGACGATGTCCCCCTTTATACACACGACAAATATTTCGCCGAATATTCCTTCCACGATCCACCTAGTGTTAATTCCCTGTCGCCAAGACATGAACTATCGGTGAACACCTTGCAATTGTCACCCCAATGTGCATTCACCTTATGCAATCTACTACATCATATTCACGAATTATCTCTGTCAGACGAATACTCACAACCTGATACACATATGCAACATCCACAACATACATAACCCGATGTCCACTATTAGGATATACATAAACTAATGCCTGATGTAACTACATGATATACGTAGAAATATCCTAATGATGCAAATGCGACGAATACACCGATCTTAGTGGATTTTCACCTTTTTGATCCACTTTTTGGATGATCTTCCAGACTCTAACAACTAGCTCGACCTAGCACATACCCATGCTAGGGTTCTTCAACATCTCTAGCCTGCGATCCTGCAAACATGCATGCGAACAAACAGAAAATGCAAACTAAACCCTAAACTACTGTACACGGCCATTCCACTGATTCTACGAATCAACCGGTGGAATGGGTAATCGAACCCATTTGGCCAATCGAAGCAACAAATCGATTACATAGTAAAATCAAATAGGATCTCTTATTTCTCTGTCAGAATGGTGATTACAATTGCTCTATTTCTCAATGCAACTGACTAATTTCAGCTACTACAACACCTAGATACTTCATCCATCAAATCCTAGGGTATTTATCTAGTTACCACTGGTAGTACAGACTTGTCTCCAAGCGGCTGGGAGACCCAACCAATCTAACAAACTAAATAGCTGTCCAAACAAACTATCTAAAAATAGTAAAGCTAACAAAGTAAACAATTGTCCAAACAAACTATCTAAAAAAAGTAAAGCATGGTCAACTCAGACCTTATTACATGCATTGGTCTTATAAGACCTTCTTGGAAACATCTACAAGACTTAAAACTACTAACTAACTAACTACCTCATGGAGGCCACTGTAAGGTAGGTGCTCCTGCACCAAAGGTATTTTCACTGAATTTCTAAAACAGGGGTAATAAATATTTTGTCAAATAATAGTAAAAAAATAAGAAATATGATCAGGGAATGAGATAAGGATTAAAGCATTGGAAATACTTTATTATGCTAAGGCATGTGATTAAATATTTTTTTATCAAAGGTGATGAAGATGAATTTAACTATTTAATTTTCCAAAGAAAACTCATTAAATATTTTATTTTGCCCAAAACAAATTGAATGAAAAGTCATGCCAAAGGATTTTTTGAAACTATTAGAGCCCTAAAAGGGATCTCAAAGAAAATTATTATTAAACATTTGGGTATTGCAAAGTGAGAATTGGTAATAAAATGAAATACATTGTCATGGTGACAAAAACCCTAAATACACGTCAGCGATAAAATATACGATAGAAATAATTAAACAATACCTCACAACACAGGTCCTCAGGGTCACATCAATACAAACCATATATGTTTATATATTATTTATCTGATAATTGATTTGTTTTCTTTGCAGGATTATGGTTACATTGAGTGCAATGAAGTAGTTCTCAACGGATGGTTAAATAATTTCTTCATATCAAAAGATCAAATATTTTATTCTACCCTCAAATGATCGTTAATGTTTCAAATCAAATTATATAATTTATGTAATGAAAAAGGTTGTTTCTCATAGTTATGTCCAATTAGTTATCAATCGTCACAAATTTTGTAACAAGTCTAAAGCTTGTTTGCCTCTCTTTATAAGAGATGACCATGACCCAAATAGGAGATTGGACAGAGTATAAATTTTAGGGATAACTTGAGGCTAGAGAAAAAAAAATTAGTTTTCAATTAGAACATTATACATAGGTGAATAAAATATCCATCTTCATTTCGGGAATGACTATGTTGCACACAATATTCTGAAGCAGTTAGTGGAAGACTTCAGATCCAACTAATTCATGATGGTATAAGTTGTTTGTTGATTTATTTCAGTTATTTAATTGTCTCCAATTCAATATTTTTTGGTTATTCAATTTGATATATCAAGCATATATTCATTTTGTTAGAACACATTTGTTGTATCTGTGTGATTAGATTAACTAGTTTCTTTGAAAATAATTAAATCCTTTTGATTAATCACAGTAATCTTGAAATGTTGTTTGGATTTATAAGTAGAATCATTTAACTAGAATTATTATTCTATCTCCCAAGTTGATGCAATCTATTATTTGTGCATAATTTTTAATTGGTTCCTTCAAGGAAGGATTAATTCCTTTTGAATATTTTGCAATTAATTTGATTTTGTCCTTTGGATAATTAAGTATGGATTAATAATTACTTCCTTGCATGGTTACACAAGTTATAAACCATTTCTCTATGGCAAACAATTTGAGTTATTGTTGAGGATAAGTTATTTGTTTCTGAATCTCTTTTGACTCTATTACCTAATGAGACACTAGTCTGAATTATTCATTCCATTTATTCATTAGTTAATCTTTGATTTCCTTTAACATTACAGTTTATTTGAAATTATTTGCTCTATAGAAGTAGTTAGTAATTTCTCATTTATTACACATTTTATGCCACTGTGAATAGATAAATTATCATTCATCAAAGTTGCACGTTCATTTAATCTATTTTATTAATTAAAGGTTCACCCACATAGGTTTAACAGAGCCTAAAGTGCAAGGAGTAATCATCTATTAAGGTTAACTCTATTAGTTGGTTCAGAAACATTGTAGATTTGATCACAGAGCCTGGTATCCTCTTAGAAACTAAAACTTGTATTTTTGAGACCCAACAAATTGGTGACTCTACTGGGGATAGTTTGTCTTAAAAGTTAAAGCCATTTGTCATAGAGTGAAATCCCAAGTTTTAATTAAAAGACTTCGCTAGGAAGGAAAGAATTTTACTTTTCCTACTTGAAGGAAGTAGGTGGCACCTCCACTGTAGTCATAGATGATAAAAGAATATTAGTTTTACAAACATGAATGGAAGGAGGTCTCTGCAGAAATGGACAACCAAAAATGGGTCCCCTCAAACTAAAGGAAATACTGATAAAGAACCACATGAGAATACAAGTCCTCTTGGCCAAAATTATACAATATATACTTCCTCATTCCACACTGAAGGTGAAAATCCCATGACACCAATATTTAATCATAATCATATTTTTTTATCAGGAAACATAGCCAGAAAGGACTGATGAGATAGAAAATTAGAGTGAAGAAAGTCATCAATGCATAAGTGATCAAGTTATCATAGACTATGACTGTATGACTAATCAGGAACTTGCTATATGTTTAGAATACAAAGAATAGAGACTCAAAAATAGACAAAAGTTGATTCAAAGAGCCCAAGAAATCGATAGACATATGGGTCTTTTAGATCTTCAGGCACAGAATTCATCTAAGTATGTGCCCCCACACAGAAATACTAACAATATTAATTTGTACAAAATTCCTCAGAATAATATAGCTATTGGAAACACTATAGTACCCCATAATACATCGAATAATCCTCCTCAACAAAATAGGCAAGTACAAAGACCTCCACTTGTCAATACTAGGAATGTTCATAGTAGCATCCACTGCTAGGGCATAGACTTAACAATCAATAACCAAGGCCTCCCCCATAGCAAAATGTGTATCATTGGCATCATACCCAACATAATATGTATCCACAACCTCCATTTGTATACCAGTATTATCCACCATACCCTAACATGCCACCTCCAAATCCTATGGATATGGCTAGATAATTTGATCTGACTAGATATCAACTATATCCATACCCCATAGATAATAGTTGGAGGAACACTATACCTAAGTTTATAGGAATTAGTGAATTGATAGCAGGACAACATATCAGACGACTCAATCCTTATATACAAGACATTATCATTGAATACGTGGATATAAAGATGAAATTAGTCATGATATCTCCTACTGATGAAGCAAGAGACTAGGTAAATAGTTTACCAGATGCTTTAATACAATCCCTGACAGAGTTCCACAACCAATTTCTAGAACAATATGGAAATCAATGCACCCCATAATTTTCTCTTAATGAACTAATAACTATTGAAAAGTATCAAAATGAACAAGTGTATGATTTTAATTTAAGATTCACCAAGTTGTATAACAGGATCCCACAAGAATCCAAATTGAATAACCAAGTAGCCCTCAGCGTATACTTGAAAGCATTTGACCCAAATATAGGTTATGAACTTAGGAACAAAAGTCCTAGAACCTTGGCAGAAGTACAGAAAATAGCTCTCACTATTGAATACATTAAAAGGGCTGCTGGGATAATAGGAAAAAGAGAAAATATAAGAGTCCCTCAAAACCCTAATCCTCCTTCAAACAAACAAGATGACTCATATAGAAATGAAAGGCCCATACTTTATGATATGCCATACCATACAAATTCGAAAGATGGAAAGTCTGTGAAGAGTAACAGGAGACATAACTATGGAAGAGACACCCCTGACCCTTTAAAGAAAAATGGAGCCCATTTGGTAGAAGGCAACCCATGGTGTATGCCTTGTAATTTGCCACACTCTCCTGATTATTGTGTGGTAACACAATCAGTACATTTATTGTATCTATGTGATTAGATTAACTAGTTTCTTTGAAAATAATTAAATCCTTTTGATTAATCATAGTAATCTTGAAATGTTTTTTGGATTTACAAGTAGAATCATTTAACTAGAATTATTATTCTATCTCCCAAGTTGATGCAATCTATTATTTGTGCATAATTTTTAATTGGTTCCTTCAAGGAACGATTAATTCCTTTTGAATATTTCGCAATTAATCTAATTTTGTCCTTTGGATAATTAAGTATGGATTAATAATTACTTCCTTGCATGGTTACACAAGTTATAAACCACTTTTCTATGGCAAACAATTTGAGTTATTGTTGAGCATAAGTTATTTGTTTCTGAATCTCTTTTGACTCTATTACCTAATGAGACACTAGTCTAAATTATTCATTTCATTTATTCATTAGTTAATCTTTGATTTCCTTTAACATTACAATTTATTCCAAATTATTTACCCTATATAAGTAGTTAGTAATTTCTCATTTATTTCACATTTCATGCCACTGCGAATAGATAAATTATCATTAATCAAAGTTGCACATTCATTTAATCTATTTTATTAATTAAAGGTTCACCCACATAGGTTTAACGGAGCCTAAAGTGCAAGGAGTAATCATCTATTAGGGTTAACTCTATTAGTTGGTTCAGAAACGTTGTAGATTTGATCACAAAGCCTGGTATCCTGTTAGAATCTACAACTTGTATTTTTGAGACCCAACAAATTGGTGACTCTACTGGGGACAGTTTGTCTTAAAAGTTAAAGCTATTTGTCATAGAGTCAAATCCCAAGTTTCAATTAAAAGACTTCGCTGGGAAGGAAAGAATTTTACTTTTTGATGTAGAGCCACACAACAAAAGCTTACAAGCAGGGTGAAAAACCCATTAAACCCACACTAAAGTCCTAACATACAGCATGTATGTTTATGCATTACTAATCATGCACCCAAACCTAAAACCTGTCAGCATCATCATATTTTCTTTATCGACCGATATCCTCCTATAGATAAACCTTCGACCTTTCGCCTATCAGCAACATCATGATGTTCGGCATCATCTGCACCATTTATCAGCAGGATATAAAATATTGGGTTCATCCCATATATCTTGATGATGATAACCTCATGCACATCTCTTCTGATGCTTATGTCACCTCGATATCCTTCGCCTATGCCAAAACACTTGTCGTCGGTAGGATAAACTTTTATCAGGTGATATTTGGGAATGTCTTGGTGACGATGACATCACATGCACTAATGTCTATGTCACCTGGATATAAGACTCATTTATATACTCCGCAACATGATATGAATTGTCAGGTTATACTCTAATATCCTGATGATGATCCTAAGATCTATGTGATCCTCAGCTACCTGATGTTCAAACAAAAGATGATCCTCCTCCTTTCTTTGGCAAATGTGGCTTTGACTTGTCATTGACCCATTTGATTGTACCTTCACTTGTGTGTATGCTCTAGCATACAACAATGATATGCAGATGATGGATACACACGAAATGATGATCCTGAAGATGATATATATAGGAAATATATATCCAAACTATTTTATCTTGATGCCCTCAAAATAGACATTTTCCATAAGTTTCAAGACTTGATCTGGATAGCGATAAGCACATAGATGCGGATGCAATATACACAGTTTGTAATGTCACATGCAAATGCTATATATCCGTCAAGTGCATATTTTTGACAAAACTCTTAGAACTTCACAATTTCACATAGAAAGCATGATGATCAGGCTGGATCATCTCCTGAGCAATTCAAACTTAAAAAATTTATCCTCCTAAACCCTAGCACATGAAGATGCTAGGATCATTCACAGCATGCTAACAATCAATCCCATGAACATGAAATGCATGAACATGAAATAGAAAAGAAAACTAAACTACTATACATGTCCATTCCACTGATTCAGAGAATCAACCAGTGGAATGGTTGGATGAATCCATTTGCCTGTAACCAAAAGAAATCAATACACAGATAGCTTGTAAACTAGACAAATGAAACCAATGGGATCTCTTACTTTCAAATTAGAATTGCATGCATATCTCGCAGTCCCATTGTGTTATAGTACTCTATTCAATCTTCAAAAACACAATATCTCAATGAACTATCAATTGTATCTACTCTCTAAAACCAACTAATCTAGGGCATAAATAGTAATCCTTTGCGAGTACTACCAACTCGATTCCCAGTGGCTGGGAGACTTCCAAGCAGCTGTGAGAAGACAACTAAGACAAATGGCATAACAAACTTCTAACTACTTGCACATCCTCCTAGATTGATCTAAAACATACGCATTGGTCCAATGGACCTTATTACATCATGAAGTCAACATACTAAAAATAGACTTATGTTCTGTTTTGCAGGGGTGCTCTTGCACCACTCTTCCTACTTGAAAGAAGTAGGTGGCACCTCCACTGTAGTCATAGACAATAAAAGAATATTATTTTTACAAACATGAATGGAAGGAGGTCTCTACAGAAATGGACAACAAAAAATGGGTCCCCTCAAACTAAATGAAATACTAATAAAGAACCACATGAGAATACAAGTCCTCTTGGCCAAAATTATACAATATATACTTCCTCATTCCACGCTAAAGGTGAAAATCCCATGACACCAATGTTTAATCATAATCATATTTTTTATTAGGAAACACAGCCAGAAAGGACTGATGAGATAGAAAATTAGAGTGAAGAAAATCATGAATGCATAAGTGATCAAATTATCATAGACTATGACTGTACGACTGATCAGGAACTTGCTATACATTTAGAATACCAAGAATAGAGACTCAAAAATAGACAAGAAATGATTCATAGAGCCCAAGAAATTGATAGACAAATGGGTCTTTTACATCTTTAGGCACAGAATTCATCTAAGTATGTGCCCCCACATAGAAATAATAACAATATTAATCTGTACGAAATTCCTCAGAATAATACAGCTGTTGGAAACACTACAGTACCCCATAATACATCGAATAATCCTCCTCAACAAAATAGGCAAGTACAAAGACCTCCACTTGTCAATACTAGGAATGTTCATAGTAGCATCCACTGCTAGGGCATAGACTTAACAATCAACAACCGAGGCCTCCCCCATAGCAAAATGTGTATCATTAGCATCATACCCAACATAATATGTATCCACAACCTCCATTTGTATACCGGTATTATCCACCATACCATAACATGCCACCTCCAAATCCTATGGATAAGGCTAGATAATTTGATCTGACTAGATATCGACTATATCCATACCCCATGGATAATAGTTGGAGGAACACTATACCTAAGTTTACAGGAATTAGTGAATTGATAGCAGGACAACATATCAGATGATTCAATCCTTTTATACAAGACATTAGGATTGAATACGGGGATATAAAGATGAAATTAGTCATGATATCTCCTATTGATGAAGCAAGAGACTGGGTAAATAGTTTACCAGATGCTTCAATATAATCCCTGACAGAGTTCCACAACCAATTTCTAGAACAATATGAAAATCAATGCACCCCAGAATTTGCTCTTAATGAACTAATAACTATTGAAAAGTATCAAAATGAACAAGTGTATGATTTTAATTTGAGATTCACCAAGTTGTATAACAGGATCCCACAAGAATCTAAATTGAATAACCAAGCAGCCCTCAACATATACTTGAAAGAATTTGACCTAAATATAGGTTATGAACTTAGGAACAAAAGTCCTAGAACCTTGGTAGAAGTACAGAAAATAGCTCTCACTATTGAATACATTAAAAAGGCTGCTAGGATAATAGGAAAAAGAGAAAATATAAGAGTCCCTCAAAACCCTAATCCTCCTTCCAACAAACAAGATGACTCATATAGAAATGAAAGGCCCATACTTTATGATATGCCATATCATACAAATTGGAAAGATGGAAAGCCCGTGGAGAATAATAGGAGATATAAATATGGAAGAGACACCCCTGACCCTTTAAAGAAAAATGGAGCCCATGTGGTAGAAGACAACCCATGGTGTATGCCCTATAATTTGCCACACTCTCCTGATTATTGTGTGGTAACACAGTCAGTACAAAAGGATGCGGTATGTTATAATTTTGAAAGGGATAGTCATACTATAAACATGTTGGGTAGTACACCTCACACTTTTGAAGAAGATTATTCATCTAATGAGAAAGTGGGATATGAATATGATGCAGGAACTCAAAAGTATAATGTGAACATGGGAAAACAAGAAGTTTTTTTTGACCATGAAGAAGATTTAGGGAACTATGGATATGGTCTTGATACAACAAAGAATTGTCATTGGCGAAAGCCTTCTAAAGAAGGGAGAAGAGATTTAACGTTGGCTATGGAATCACAAGCCAAGAGTAGTTACAACCTGAGAAATAGAACAGTCACTACTGAACAAGGTACTCCCAGATGTGTGTTTATAAAAAATCAAGTCTCCGATAAAAATGATGAAAGTAAAATTGAGAAAGCACCTTAGAAAGCATCTCTTGTTGATACACAAAACAAAATGAAGGATAGCACACAAACTAAGGAAAAAAGGCAATCAAAGGTTGAAAGGTCAGAACTACATATAAATCAACCATTTGATATTGCTCAAGCTATTTCTCAAGTGAAAATATCTTTGGCACTTCTAGAAATGATGAAGGTAGAAAAGTATAAGAATACAGTGGTGAAAATGATCTCAAATGTATCAGACAAAAGATAGGAACAACTCAACCATAAAATAAATAATGTATAACAAGAACCTATCAAAACCCGTAAGGTTTACCTAGGTGATACATTAATGAAGAATCTATCTCAAATAGATCCATTCTAGATCACTTTGCTAATAAGAAATAAATTAGTTAGGAATTGTATGCTTGATTCAGGAGAAGTAATGAACATAATGCCTATGGTTGTCATGAGAGAGCTTGGAATGTGGGTAGATACCACATTTGGCAACTATTATGTGATGGATAATAGATCTGTGCTAGTTGTAGGAGTCATGAAGGATGTTGAAATAAAACTGGCATCTCATCATGAAGCTGCTTATAAAATTCCACTATGGTAGATATTCCACCCTTTTATGGAGTGTTGTTGTCAAGATAATGGACTACTATGGTAGGGGGAACTGTGCAATTAGATTTATCTTATGCCACTATCCCAAGAGGAACATAGGCAGTTAAACTTTATAGGAAGCCATAGTTTGAAAATATTACAGAAAATATTGATCCAAACCAAATGACCTATTTCTATGACATAGATCTTTGTACGTTCAGGATAGAAGAAAATAATCCTCAACTGAACAACACTGACCTAATTCACCATGAAGCCCAACTTAATGAACATGGTGTGTGGACCATGTATTTTGATGGTGTGTGCAACAAGGTAGGGAAAGGAGTTGGGATACTTTTTATATCACCATTAGGTAAGACATTTAAATACTCATTTTCTATGTCTTTGAATGTATAAATAATGTATCCAAATATGAAGTACTCTTGACTGGGTTAAGCATTGCTAGAAAACACAAGATCAAACCATTAGTTGTATATGAAGACTCTGAGTTGATAATTTCACAAATCAAGGGCAAATATTCCTCAAAAAATAAAAGATTAAAATAATACAAGAATGTAGTTCTGGATGATATAGAATTATTTGATGCTTTTTCAATAAGTTAGATAGACAAGACCCTGATAGGTATTTCAGAAGTAGAGTTCAAAACTAGACCAAGTATCCCAGACAACATATAGATCTAGTAGGTTTTCGATAGTGATACTGATTTACTTAAATTTTTGCATTGTATAGATCAGTATGAGAATCAAGAGATTGATCTTAATGCTTTTGTTGAGAAGATTTATAACAAAGAGACTTTATATGGGAAGGAAATTGTCCAACTTAAAACCAATAAAATTCCAAAGGGCTTAGTAGCATTAGAGAGAGTTTTCGGTGTGAATGATCAATCCATTACCAAAAAAGTAACAATAAAAGAGGATCATGTGGAAGAAATAAATTTGGGAACTGAATTATCACCTAAAAAGGTTTACTTTGGAAATAAGATAACCCCTACAATTAGAAGCATGTTAATTACAATATTGAGAAAATATAAACATGTATTCACCTGGTCCTATGATGATCTTAAAGCTTATAGGGAAGAATTGTTCAGCACAAAATCCCACTAAAGCTAGATGCTAAGCCTTATACACAAAAGCAAAGACCTATTAACCCTATGTTAGAACCAAAGATGTATGAATAACTCATGAAAATTAGGGAGACTAGCATCATTAAACCAATTAGGGATTCATCCTGGGTTTCAAATTTGGTTCCTGTTAGGAAGAAGAATGGGGATATTAGACTTTGTGTGGACTTTAGAAAATTAAACATGTCCTCCCACAAAGATAATTATCCATTGCCTAATATGGATCATTATCCATGATGAATGGTTTCTCTGGTTATAACTAGGTGAAGGTTAAAGAGTCTGAACACTACAAAACAACCTTTACAACCCCATGGGGAACGTATGTATATGTCAGGATGTCATTCAGCCTTAAAAATTCTAGACCTACATTAAGAGAGGGCAATGGATGTTTCCTTTGCAGGTTTAATCAATGAGATCATGGTTGTATATCAAGACGACCATGTTGCATACTCAAAAAGGTAGAAGATCATGTGAATCATCTTGAAAAAATATTTATCAGAGCACTAGAATATTGTGTTTCCTTGAACCCCAAGAAATGCAAATTTGCAGTCACAGAGGGGAAATTGATTGGGCACATACTATTGAAAGATGGAGTTAGGATTGATCTTGAAAGAGTAGATACAATAGATAAAGTTCCTATCCCAAAGATAGTCAAGGCCATACAATCATTCTTTGAACAAGTGAACTTTGTGAGAAGGTTTATTCCAAACTTTGCTAAAATAATTAACCCTATATCTAGAATGTTGAAGAAAAATGCAAAGGTTTATTGGATAGATGAATGTATAGAAGCTTTTGCATCCATAATAAGAGCAATCAAAGAAGCTCCAATACTGAAGTCTCTTGACTTTAGTAAACCCTTTCAGATCTTCTCATTTGCATCTTTTCATATAGTAGCAATAGTAATGCTACAAAAGAATAGTGAGGGTTATGAGAAGCCTATTGCCTTTTTTAGTAAATCAATCTAGCATGCAAAACTTAACTATGATATCACCAAAAACAAGCTTATGCATTGGTGAAAATAGTCAAGGCATTTAGACATTACCTGGTTGGGTCTAAAGTAGTTTATGTCACAAATGCAGTAGTCAAAGATGTGTTTTTGCATAATGAAGTAACTGGGAAGAGATGTAGATGGATAGACCGACTCCAAGAATTTGATATAGAAATTCAAATCACAAAACTGGTAATGGGACAAGGGATAGCAAAATTAATGACTGAAACAAATCTTGAGGCTGCCCAAGTATGTAATATTGAAAATGAAGAGGACATGGTAACAAGTATTGAGAAAACTCCATGGTATACTGACATAGTGTACTACCTCAAATACATGAAATACCCTAAAGGATTTGACAATAATAAGAAAAGAACACTAAAATTGCATGCTTCAAAATATGTGCTTATAGAGGGAGATCTTTATTGGAAAAACAAGGATGGTATCTTATTGTTTTATTTAGATGAAGAACAAGCAAAATCTACCTTAAAAGAGATGTATCAGGGAGTATGTGGTGGCCACTTCTTAGCTAAAACCACAGCACACAAGATATTAAGGGCTAATTACTATTGGCCCAAATATTTCAATGATGCTTATAGATTTACAAGGAAATGTGAGGCCTATCAGAGATTCTCAGGGAAGTTAAAGTATCAAGGGGCATTACCCTTGGGACTTATGCAAGTTGATGCCCCATTTCACCAATGGGGAACTAACTTTATAGGAGAAATTGTGGAAAAATCAAGTGGTGGCCACAAATGGATATTAGTAGTCACTGATTATTTTATGAAATGGGTGGAAGCAGTACCCACTAAACAAGCAACTAGCAAGGTTGTGATTAGTTTTCTATTGGAAAATATTATAACTAGATTTGGGGTACCAGTGAGACTCATAACTAACAATGGAATGTGTTTTAGATTTGATGACTTTAAAAAAATTTGTAAATCTTATGGCATTGTGGTCTCATATTCTTCTCCATAACACCCACATGGTAATGGGCAAGCTGAGTCCAGTAATAAAAGTATCCTGAAGATTATAAAAAGAATGCTAGATAATAACAAGAAAGCCTGGGATTCTAAGTTGAGATTAGCACTATAGGTTGATAGCATCATAATGAAGAAAGGAATTGGAAAATCACCATTTGAGATAGTATATGGAACTCATGCTAGACTCCCTATACACAGTTTGCTGTAGGTGTGTAAGTTTATCCTACAAGAGAATTGGGATGTCCCAGAACCGATGGAGGAGAGGCTAGAACAACTAATAGAATTGGAAGAAATAAGGGATCAAGCAATGCAACAAAATAAAAAAGTACAAATGCAAATGAAGTACATATATGATAAAAAAGCTAAAATTAGAAAATTTGAGGTAGGTGACATAGCGCTTATGTGGAATGCTAGAAATCAGGAAAAGGGCAAACATGGGAAGTTTGAGGCTTTGTGGATCAGACCATTTGTTATCAATAACAAAGGAGGGGAGGATTCCTACCGCTTACAGAACATGTCAGGTGAGGAGCAAGAACTACTAGTACATGGGCAGTTTTTGAAACATTTTTTCTTTTAAAAGAAAAATAGAGAGAAAAGAATTGCTAGTGCATGGACAATTCTGGTGAAGACTCAAAAAACAATTCTTTGCATGCACAGTAGTTCCATAAATAATATAGGATCACTATCACTATCCATCATAGTTCATACTTCTCCTAATGAATAAGGCACTGGCCTGCTTCCTGAAGATCCGGGATCTTCCTATGCGCACAAGGGGCATACATCCCTAGACAATGCCACTATTGGGACCTAAACATTTTGCAAAAAAATTAGGTCCCTGTGTTTGAAAATTCAATTTTCAAACTTAGAAATGTACCTAGAATAGGAAAGACTCAAAATGTTATCCGATGCCTATTTTATCAAATCTAATGCATCAGTAACATTCGATACGTGCATTCTACAAGATAAGCCCACTATGAAACAACTTAAAGTGCATGGAAATTTCTCATCAATCTATATTGTTCTTTCTTACAGTATACTGAAAACATTGAAGGACTTAACCATCAATGTCTCATTCAAGCATGTTGACTCTAAAACCGAACACATAGAGAAGTTTCCTGAAATTAAAAGTATGTGTGGTGATTGCCAAATGCTAGAAGCTTAACCATTTGGCATTGATAACACATGTAATAGTCAGCCACCTATTCCCTTGAAGAGTCAAATGTCTGCCTTGGATATGAGCAATGTTGTACAACTTCAAGTCATCATTGATTGAATTATCCTTTGATGATGGGGGTCAAATTTCCTAGGAAAATCTCACATTGCATGCTCAGATTGAAAGCTTGAAGATTAAATCAGCCCAAGGAACATCAGGGTGCAACTTCGGGATTGGTATAGAAATGATAAATATAGATGGCCTTAATTTGGCAGGGAATCCAAGATTTAGTATACTACATATGAAGAAATTTAAATTAACTTGATCAATTGCTCATGAGATTTCAAGAAAAATTAAAAGGTGAAAAGTCATGCCATTGGCCCAAGAAATTTGAGTTGGCATTCAATCATTTTCAAAATTGGGAGACTCAATTTACTTTCAAGAAAGAGGGGAATATCCTAGTTTATATATATTATTCAGTTTATATTAAGTACCCTAAATTGGGATATGGTAGGACATGCTATCAAGCAAATGGTGACTTCATTGTCCTTGCAGGATCCATACCTACTTATCCCATTGGAATTCTTCAAATTAAAGGATTTGGATGAAAATAACATGGAATCTACTGTGAACATATGAATCCCATTTTGGACACACCTCAATGGTTCTGATAACCATATTGTGTTTGATCCCAAAGATGCAAGGGAAGGTACATGCATGGTGAAAGGGGAACCCAAGAAGAAGTTTAGTGGTGAAACCTTCAATGCTTTGTCTAAAAGTGTAGAGAAAAGCCCTGTAGGGAATAAAAATGTTTGTCTTGCAGAGAAATGAGTTATATCCTCTTCAATTACCAAGGAGGAGCCATCAGCTCAGTTACTGAATATTGACCCGTGGTGAGATCTACAATGTGAAAAGTAATATGCTACTTACAACCTGATGCATGTTAATGCTGAAGTGGAGAAGAGATCTGTGGATAGGAAAATATACAAAGATATTAAGCAAGATTCAACTAAAAATGACATGATAGGGATTTGTAAGGAGGATCCTATACTTGAGAATGGAAATTCTATAATTGGGGACAGGGATGATAATTTAGTGAATAATTTTTTGCAACTTCTCTCTAAGTGATATTTGTCCACCTGAAGGTGAGCTTGGCTTTTTTGGAAATGAACATGAAGATGAAGAGAGTTGCACCCTGCTAGATTATGGTTGGGAAAATATTGGGAATTTTGAAGATGTGGTCAGACTTCCTAGAAGTTGTGAATCTACATTTGGACATTCGATGAGTAATGGTGTGGATTTCATTTATGTTTCAATTGGATGTGGTTCAGCCTTATATATACCACTTGACTACTTTCAAGATATCATTGCAATAGGAGCATTCCATTCAATGAAGAGGGGACTCTTAACATCAAATGCTGGTGGAAACGATTACATTATGGGATCACTTTGCAATTATTCTCCCTAGTCTCTGACAGTAGCCACAAGGACCATCAATCACCAATTCAAATCACAACTTGTTTTAGTAAATAAAATTCTTTCAAAGGGGCATGCTATAAACACATTCACAATGGAGTAGCCTTGGTATCCTTTAGTATATGGAGGAGACGTTGCTAATGTTTCTAACAAATTTCCTTTAGAGAACTCGTGGTTTTGTGGGTTATATTCCCTCAATCGTAGCGTGGTTGAAGGAAAAATAGTACTTTGCTATGTAGTGAGTGGCAAAGATGGTGGAGTGTATGTCTTTGGAGGGGTAGGTACCATAATAATGTTAGATTATACCAATGATACAACTTTCCCGTACATTGTCCCTACCACAGTTATATCAACCGAACAGGGAGAGGTTATCAGATCTTACATCAATTCTACAAACTTTGGCAAAATGTATGAATATCCATCAAAGCATCATGTAAAAGGAAATCTTTATCAGTTATCATCATTGGAAATGCTCTAGAAGACATATATGCATGGAAGCATAGAGAAGATACTTGGAATGCTTCTTCGCCACTATCATGAAAGTGATATATGGAGAAGGCTAATTAAAAGATGTACTGCATACTCAGTTATTGGAGACTGGTATTCTTGAGAAGGTTCTCACATTAGCTTGCATAATCCCAGCATCCACGCCTATGCCAAAATGTGAACATTGGAACTAGGTGTGTGGATTATTGTTCTTTGTAGTGTTTTTACATTCTTTTTTTTGTAATACAAACCTTTGAAGTTGATAAATTAAATTAGACACTTTACATTACATATTTTAGGGTAATATTTGTGCTCTTCAAGCAATAATAACCATCTTAACTAATTGATTCTTGTGTTAACATCTGTTTTATTGACACGCTCAAAAATGTTTGATCTTAGAATATTTGGAAATTAAAATAATTGTTAAAATGAATTTTCTGATGTATTCGTTTCTGCAAGGTTAGAAGATCGTGTCTTATTAAACACATTTATAGGTTCGTCTCTTTGCATCTACAAGTTGTCTGCTAAATTAGTGCTATTTACATTTCATTAATTAAATTCATATGTGATTGGGGATGGGCTTAAATTCATGACCTTTTAACTAGTATATATTTGTGAATGATGATAGCATAAAACTTACAGATCACATAATTTTTTGGTATGGAGGAGCACAACAATGTAGAGCCGTGGTCTATTTTTGAGATCAAGGCACTAGGCGTGATAGAATTGCTATTAAAGCGGGTCAACATTCCAATAATTTGGACTGCAATCCACATCTAAAGAGGAGCCGTGCCGCTATGCTTCTTCAGAAATCAAATGCCTTGCATGTGGTAGAGTGATTCCAAGTTGGTATGCAATCTTATCATTGGCCATTAAATTTTAAAATGATCCAAATATATTGCAGGGTAGCTTTGAGAGACCTGATCCTGTCTGACTATTAATTCAATCAAAAATTAGAGATATTATAATTGGAGTTGAAATAACCACACCTTCTCAACAAAGGCAATAGATTGCAAAAAGGGAAAAGCAGAAGCAAACCCTAAAATGACATTATCAGAAATAAATAAAGCATCGGTGGACATTTTAAAAGTTTCTCTAATGCTCCAAGTCCCTTCGATAGGGTTAAAAGAAAAGTTTACGATGGATAAATAGATTCGGGGAGATATTAAATATTGAGAGATTATTTAAGTCACATTGATCCTATATCTCTTGCAGATGAGTATGCTAAAGCCCCACGATGTGAAAAAGTTATTAAAGGGAGAATAAATATTTCAAAAGGTGCAAAGAAAACTGGTAATATATAAAGGTGAATTTCACATCTTCATTACAAGGTTATTGCTTCAAAGCCAAAATATTTTCCTGAGGGCAGTTATTTTATGTACATAAAGTATTTATATTTTCACCTAAGAAGTTGAATAATTATTTTGTCAAATAATAGTAAAAACATAAGAAATAAGATTGGGAAATGAGATAAGGATTAAAGTATTGGAAATACTTTATTATACTAAGGCATGAGATTAAATATTTTGTTATCAAAGATGATGAAGATTAATTTAAACATTTAATTTGCCAAAGGAAACTCATTAAATATTTTATTTTTCCCAGAACAAATTGAATGAAAAGTCATGCCAAAGGATTTTTTAAAACTATTCGAGCCCTAAAAGGAATTTCAAACAAAATTATTATTAAACATTTGGGTATGACAAAGTGATCATTGGTGATAAAATGAAATGCATTCTCACGGTGATAAAAACCCTAAATGCACACCAGTGATAAAATATACGATATAAATAATGAAACAATACCTCACAACACAAGTCCTAAGGTTCACATCCATACAAATCATATATGTTTATATATTATTTCTTTGATGATTGATTTATTTTCTTTGTACGATTATGGTTACATTGAGTGCAATGAAGCAGTTCTCAGCTAGTGGTTAAATGATTTCATCATATCAAAAGATTAAATATTTTATTCCAGCCTCAAATGATCATTAATGTTTCAAATCAAATTATTTAATTTATGTAATGAATAAGATTGTTTCTCATAGTTAGGTCTAATCAGTTATCAACCGTCACAAATTTTGTAACAGGTCTGAAGCTTGGTTGCCTCTCTTTATAAGAGATGACCATGAACCGAATAGGAGATTGGACAGAGGATAAATTTTAGGGATAACTTTAGGCTAGAGAAAAAAATTTAGTTTTCAATCAGAACATTATACACAGGTGAATAAAATATCCATCTTCATTTCAAGAATGACTATGTTGCACGCAATATCCTGAAGTATTCAATGGAAGACATTAGATTCAACTAATTCATGATGGTATCAGTTGTTTGTTGATTTATTTTAGTTATTTGATTGTCTGCAATTCAGTATTTTCTTGTTATTCAATTTGATATATCAAGCATATATTCATTTTGTCAAAACACATTTTTTGTATCTATGTGATTAGATTAACTGGTTCCTTTGAAAAGAATTAAATCCTTTTGACTAATCACAGTAATATTGAAATGTTGTTTGGATTTATAAGTAGAATAATTTAACTAGAATTATTATTCTGTCTCCAAAGTTGATGTAATCTGTTATTTCTGCATAATTTTTAATTGGTTCCTTCAAGGAAGAATTAAATCCTTTTGAATATTTTGCAATTAATCTGATTATGTCCTTTGGATAAATAAGTATGGATTAATAATTACTTCCTTGGATGGTTACACAAGTTGTAAACCATTTCTCTGTGCCAAACAATTCGAGTTATTGCTGAGCATAAGTTATTTGTTTCTAAATCTCTTTTGACTCTATTACCCAATAAGACACTAGTCTAAATTATTCATTTCATTTATTCATTAGTTAATCTTTGATTTCCTTTAACATTACAATTTATTCCAAATTATTTTCTCTATAGAAGTAGTTAGTAATTTCTCATTTATTTCACATTTTATGCCACTGTGAATAGATAAATTACCATTAATCAAAGTTGCACATTCATTTAATCTATTTTATTAATTAAAGGTTCACCCACCTAGGTTTTACAGAGCCTGAAGTGTAGGGAGTAATCATCTTGTAGGGTTAACTTTGTTAGTTGGTTCAAAAATGTTGTAGATTTGATCATAGAGCCTAACATCCTCTTAGAATCTACATGTATTTTTGAGACCCAACAACTCCTCTTCTCTCTATCTATCTCTCATGGCACTATCCTCTATTACCATGTGTTAATATATCACATTATAGAGGAGAACATTTGGTTCAACTACCATAAGGGACTAGACAGTTACAAAAGGGAACCATTCAATTGACAATATTCATGATATGCATTGCCAATATAATGTTGGATTTCTGTCCTTCTGCCATGTTAAGGAGGCCATGTCACCACTGTCAAACCATTCCTAGCACTCCATCTCATAATTATTTCGATGACTGTTCATATTCGTGAGACTTCAATAGTCCCACATGCACCAGTCGATGGCCACATTTGTAGTTTGTGTACATGACCACGAGATAGTTAACCATCAACACTTTTGTTGCCAACAACACCAATAGTCTATAGCTAATGACCATTGAGAAGACCTTGGCCAATGTCACATTGGAGTGACCACAACTAGTAGAGTGACTTTTCCAAATAGTGTCGATAGTTATAATCATGCTAATCCATAACCTCCATCAGAAAAACACAAACCATCGGAATGACCTTTCAAAGCCACACTGACAACTATTGTTTCACCGATATAGAGCCTTCATCGGAGTGACCCAAAGTGCCAGAGAGAGTCATAGTGACATGTTAGTTCTCACTGATGTCAACCTTCATCAGAGTAACATGAAGACCCTATGAGACTCTTACTGAAGTGTCATGTCCCACTGATGCCAAGCCCTCATTGGAGAGACACAAAGCACTAGAGAGACAACTTCTAGTCACGCTGATCTCACAACTCACACTAATACACTGTACCAAGCCTATCAGTCCCTCATTGGGAGAATGTAATGGGTTTTTGCCCCGCCATTCCATGACGGTCATTCATAACATTTACGGTTGGATAGTAAATAGAAGGACATTAGGTAATGATTTCCTGCCATCCCCCAAGGGTCAATCTAAGCATTTACGATTTGGTAGTAAAGGATGAAATAGGAGTGTAGTGGCTGTAAGCCACCGCTATCCCGCAATGGTCATTCATAACATTTGCAGGTAGGCGGTAAATAGATGGACATCAGGTAATAATCTCCTACTATCCTGCAAGGGTCAAACTAAGCATTTGTGGTCTAGCAGTAAGCCCCTACTATCTCGCATCTGGTCTGGTTAAGCCTTGCGGTGAGATGGTAAAAGAAATAAAGAATAAGCACATTTAATTTGGGGTCGCAGTTATCAAGAATTGCCGTCAAATCTTGAGAAAGGAATTGAATGCTAAGATTTCATTATCTCTTGGCATGAACCAGAGTAATGGCGATATGATGAACTCCTTGGCTGAATAAGATTCAAATATTTCTTGGCATTTGCTCATTTCAGTGAATTCGCAACTTGGAGAAGGTGGAACTCATCTCAGTGTGTTATTTCTACAAACTACAATTGACTAGGTAAGTTTATTCCTGCACTCTCTAAGTAGAAGTTGGTGTATATTTCACTCTATTTTTTAGTTGCTGGTACTGGGGGTTCTTGTAATTACATCTTTTGTTAATATAAAATTTCTCTTTTAAAAAAAGGTCAGGGCTAAGGTTTTGTTTTATATAGTAGGGGGCTATAGTTTGTTCTATCTTTGCTACTTGCAAAGTTCCTCAATTTGACTATGATGCTGACCAAAGATATAAGTCCTATTTTCGTCCATTCTTGAATGGGTTTATTTTTAATTTTAAATATTTTTCTTTTATTCCTATGTCTACCTACATTAATTGGCCATGTCAAGTTCATTTGTTCTTTCACCCTATTTTTCAGTTGTTGATATAGTAAGTTGAATTTTGAAAAACCTTAGCCTATTCAACTCATTACACATGGCACCTGAGAGGTCTGAGTCTGCCAGTAAATGTGATGAGACTGTGGTTCCCAAGAAAAGGCCACTTCAACAATCTCTGCTAGAAGTATTGCCTCGGTCCAAAGACAAGGGTCTAAACAAGATGTTCATAGATGCAGCAGAAGGGTGTCAGGATGCTATGATCCCTATCTCTGGGTGGGATTTGTTTTGGTATTTTTATGCAAAAAGGGATGGTGAGGGACTAGTGTGAAATCCATGGAAATTGGATTTGTGGATGTGGAATTGATTAGGACACTAGGACAATTTTACCATCCTGCCACTAAAACAGTTAGAATGCCAAGTGGATTGCCATTGGTGATAGTAGACAGGAATGCCATTGTTGACTCTTTTATGTTGAACAAGCAAGCTCTCACTCAAGTGGATTTGCAAAGATTTGAATGAGACTACACAAGCCTGAGGAAAACACTTAGGAGAGATGAACTGCCAATATATATGAGAAGGGGGGCCAACAATAGAAAATTTAAGATTCCATCAAATGCTATTGAGCCTTTCCCTGTGGAAGAATTTGATGTATATTGCAAGAGAACCTATTTTGCACTATGCTAGGTCTTCGGACTTGACACACAAGGAAGAATGCCAACTAGCCTAATGATGATGGCTATGAAAATACAACATCCAGAGGTGAACACTGAATACGACTTTGCATCTTATATTGAGAAAAAACTTCAAGAAGGATTCTTCTGTGTGAAGGAAAACAAGCAACCCTTAGATTTTAAATTCTATTCTTTATTGTGTCACTTGATTCTATATTAGAACAGAGGAAAATGGTCAAGCAAAATGGATATGAGTATGGTTGATAAGAAAGGATAAAGATTGCTGACTCAGGTTTGGTGTTATAAGTGGGATTCATGTTTCTAGAATGGTGACTACATTGTATTTCATGATTTGTTTGTTGTCAAGATATTGAAGTCTCTTGGTATCTGGTTTCCTAGGTTCACTGAGGAAGTTAGGGTAATGTTGAGGCCGCTTGCACACAAATCAAAGCAAGGCCACAACCACAATTTTGCTGATTGGTTTTTTATGTCAGATCATACTATAATTAGAGTGTATGGTTGGCCCCAGCCACATCACATTTTGCCAAAATTTGTATCAGAAAAAATTGTATTCATGGAGTTTATGTGGTAGATGATGTGGAAAGAAAGGTACATTTCTACTTGATGCTACAATTTTTGGTGATTGATCTATTGGCTTTGACACTCTTGAAAATTTGCAAGACTTTTTAAAGGTGAAATATTCTTTAAAATTGGGTATTGAGAGGAATTGTGACCCTAAGGGTCATATGAATCTTGTGAGAAAATCAATTCTAACTGAAATGGTCATATCCCATCAATTCCTATTTGATGAGGATGTGATAAGAAATCTTGTCACTTTTGATGAGGTATACAGTAGGAAGAGAAAATGGGATATCTTGAAAAATATTGATGATGAAAAGAAAAAGTAGAATCCCCTATTTCTTGGATTCGACACTTTGAAGAGAATTGATGCATTCATTGATAATTTTGAAAGTGTTTATGGTAAATATGAGAAGAAAACTCCTAATGCTACTAAACTTCTAGTGAAAAGGTCTACATGGATTGAGATTCATGAGTCTGCTCCTGATGTTATGTCAGTGCAAGATCTACAGGTCCCAGAATCACCACCAGCAAAGAAGCAAAGGACAAAAGAGGTATCTCCACTTGTCTCCTATGAAATGACTGAAGAGGTGGGGGATACTAATGAGGTGGGTAACATCTTGAGGTACATGGGAGATGAGCAAGAGGTTGATCAGCCATTGGTTGGTCAACCCACTGATGCACATAAGCTTGAGGCTAGGAGGGGTGAGCAAACCTAAGCTGAACCAGAGTCGGAGGAGGATGAAGGGATTATAACATCCATGGGGTTCATAGAAGATGATGACTTCATCAAATCTCTAGAGTTTAAGGATTTTTGGCTGAAAATGAAAATGAAAGAATATAATAAAAAAGTTGCAATAAATAAAATGGGTGCTGATGAAACACAACATGATCAAATCATTACACAAATTTTCAAAGAATTGAAAGTAGATGAAATTGATGTGAGTCCAGAGGAGGAAATACAAATGGTGTGGAAAAGTAATATGCTCATCATCCCTGGCCTTGAATTTAAAAGGTATTTTTGCTTGACCAAGTTAGAAGTCAGGATGATCCACAACTTGTTTTAGAATTTGATTATGAAGATGGCATAAGTGGATGTGGTTTTAATCCAAAGACAGAGACCCTTGCAATTTGGATTACTCAAAAGAATACAAGAAAACTAAGATTGGTTGATATTGTTCAAGAAATGAGGAGTATAGTTGTGGTAATGACTTTACAAGATACATCGGAAACAAAAGTAGATGCTCTCAATGTTCATACTACTATGTTTACTCATGCTGTTGTAAAGAGGTCAGAACAAAGGCTAACAGATTATGAGAAAACTCAAAAAGTAATGAATGATGAAGTATTATGAAAATGTGAAATTAAAGAAATAATTGCAAGCTATGAATTCTTCTCAAGGTCAAGCCATTGTATACTATCAGCCCCCTATGCCACAAACAACCAATGATGTCACAATGTCTATTAAAGAATTTAATACAACAAGAATGAAATTTGAAAAGGAAATTGAAAGTTTGAATAAACAAAATAAAATGACAAAGAATGAGGCAAAGAGGAAAGTTTTTCAATTTTTTGAGAAAATTTTGGAGCAGAGAGTAAAATTGGTTGTGGATAAGCTTGGGAGTGTGCATGATTGCTACTCTTCTTTATCTCATTCCATTGAGCAATTGAAGATAAACTTTTCTATTTTTGATTTGTTGTTTAAAAAATGGCAACCCTATCATCACAATTTGGTTATGATGTGCTTAGTAGTGCAAAGGAATCTCGATGCCCCTACAGCTTTGAAGCCCATTGAGAAAATAGTCAAAATGATCATTGATGAGTACCAGTATGTGAATGGGGAAAACTAGAAGATGCAAGAAAAGATTGAATTTTTTACTACATTCAAGCATAAATTTATTCCTTTCATACTGGCAGAAGAGGAGAAAATCAAAAGTCTTGACACATGGAAGATGGAATTCAACCAAACAGTATCCCAAGTTATGGATTTTTTGAAGAAGGATGGAGATGTTAGCATTCTCAGTTTCAACATGATATTGGATCAAGTAATTGCATTGGATACTAGGCATACAAAATTTGTGATGGATGTTAGAGCTTTGCTTGATAAAAGATGGAAAGATCACCAGGAGAACTTGCTTCAAATTTAGGCTTACCAATGGCCTAGTGATTTTACAATATATAAATGGGAGGATAAATATCTTAGCTAGATGAATCATCAGCAGCATAGGTTGAGGTGTAGAAGAGCAATGAGTCATATGATGGTGTTAAATAGCACCACCACATCTTGAACGCTCTCTTTTTGTCTCCTTATGTTTTCTTCATGTTTTCAAAATGTATTCCATTATATTTGAAAATCTAAATTGGCCTTATAAAAGACAAATATTGTAATATCAAAGGTTAGGAATACAAAGATCCATTTTGAATGTGAAAGGTCTGAAGCTTGTTGCTTCCTTTATAAAAGGAAACCAAGCTTTTATGGCTCATAATCTATCTAGGATTTTGATTTTTTAAAAGAGACATTGTACTGCTCTATTGAAGCAAATCAATATAAAAGCTACTATTCTTTGGTGGTCAACTTTTGGTTATCATTTGTTTGTTGAATTGGATTGCTAATAGTTTATTTGATTGTCTCCAATTTACTTTTCTTTGTTACTCAAATCAAAAGAGACCCCTGCATTCACATTACAAAAGAGGATAGGTTATATTTATCAGACTAAAATTATAAACTAATAAGTTATATCTCAAAAGATGTTTATATTATTTAAAAATGAAGGAAGGATATTCTATTGTAGAACATTTTGACACCTTTAATATGATTTTGAGTCAAATAGGTTCAATAAATGTTAAAGTTGATGAGGAAGACAAATGTATCTTCTCACTTTTTTCTTTACCCAAAAATTAGGAGAACATAATGCTTGTTATAAATGGTAGTGTTGCAAAGGTGATCATGGAATCCTTTATTGTTACAATGCTCAATGGAGATATGAGGAGAAAGTTCAATGATGAAGGTTCTAAGGATGCCTTGCATGTTCCGTAAAGGCCCAAGGACAAAAGCGGATCTAAAGGGGAATGGTATAAATATCAATCCAAGTCAAGAGGAAAATCTAGAATCCCTAGGAAGATAAGAGTAATATTTTGGAAATATGGAAAAAGAGGACGACTAAAGAAGGAATGTAAAAAATCAGTTAATCACTGCCACAATCTCATGATCATTATTTTAGTAGAAAATCCTAGTTTTCATTCTTTTTCATAATGCATTAGTTAATCACACACTTCACATTTGACATCATGCTAAAAAGATCAAATAAGTTTTGTATTTCATCTCAACTATTTCATTTCTCTAACTTGATTACTTAATATCTCAATATTTTATTCTACTCTCAACTCCTTGTACTTTAAAGTTTAATTAAATCTAGGATTGGACTTAAATATTCTATTACAGGGTATGATTTATTTCCCTACAATTTTTTGAACTCGCAATTTCCATGCCTATGTTTAGGATAAAAAAAGATTGATTTTTTATTTTGAGATTTTTGTGGTTTGCATTTGTTGGAAACAACCCAATGCCTTTAATTTTACATTCCTAAGAAACATCTAGGATCCTTATGTCCCCTTCAACAAAGTACTAGGTCAAACACTCACCTTGCAAACATGACTACTTTCTCCTACTTTCTATGACGATCACATGTTACATTCTCATTATAAAGAAGAATATTATTGCGGACACCCAAAAATGACCAAGTCGTCGCACCACTTGCATTTCACCTGCATGTCAACATTAATTTAATCATCTAATTATTTAATTAATTTCATTAAATTCTTCCAAACCTTCTAAAAATTGACATTAATTAAATAAATTCTATTTATTTATTTAATTAAATTAAATTCCTCAATATTCTTCCAAAATTAAATAATGTTTATTATTTAATTAAATCATTATCCTCTTTCAAATTTCAAGTCTCCATTAATTAAATAAATCCAATTATTTAATTAATTCATCCAATTCTATCTTATCTACAATTAAATAATTCTACATTATTTAATTAAATCAATTGTTCTTCTGAATTTAAATAAATCATGCAAATTTATTTAAATTATCTCAATCCTCTAAAAATAAATAAAATCAAGTATTGTATTTATAATTTTCATATTCCTCTAATCTTGCACAAACAATTAAATAAATTTATTTATTTAATTTGCTTTTTCCCCTAAAAATAAATAAAATCAAATATTTTATTTATAATCTTCTGTTCCTCAATCTTGCACAAACAATTAAATAAACTTATTTATTTAATTTTAGTTATCTTCTAATTCCTCTTAAAATATCTTGTTAACTTGTGCACAATCAGTCATATTTTTAGAACTCTAAAAAAGGCAAAATCACAAGTTGAGTTATCTATTCAATCAATCTTGTTTTCATCATATATTAATAAAAATATCATTATGGATTGATACATGTTGTGTGCACATTCATCATGGTTATTTGTTTTATCTCCTTCGTTGATTCTTTTGAATTATCTGGACCATTGATCGATCATGTTTGAAACCTATATAAACCCCCCTCATCTCCTTCACAAATCCTCTTCGATCACCTATTCTTAGGCATCCTTTACAGTGCTTTGAGCATACATCACATCGATTAAGCAACTTTATGATCTCTTAAAATTGATCTTTGAACACTTTGAGCACTTTACTTGCTTGTTGCAAACATGGTTTCACAGCACTATTGAACAATCCACATTCATCCAAAGGGAACAATACAAATCTCGGTAAAAGCTTTCATATTTCATTGATTTATTAGTAATGGATTTTATTTAGATTAGTTCTCTTTATGTTATGGGCTTTTGATTTTGTTAGTTTATCATAGTCAAATTTTCCTCATACACATTCTCGCACGTCCGGTGGGACCCATTAATTTCTCTTTTTCTTTGAGAAATTGATTTTTTTAAGTACAGTATGGAACAATGCAAACGACACAGGAAAGCGCTCTTGGCAGTATCCTAAAGCACTTCTAGAGGCATAGTATAGTGCCCTCGGGTGATACTGCAGTGCTCCTGCTCGCACAGTAACACACTTTTGGTAACACAGACTGGCGCTTTTAGTAGTATCGTTAAGCGTTTTCAAAAAAATAGGTTTTTCTGACATTGTTTGGTGTTTTTGCAGGGTTTTACTCACATACATATCTTTGATTTGACTGATAAGCTGGTTTATTTGTCTGTCAATTGTCTCTTGTACTTCCTAAGCTGACGTATTTAGGGGTATTTTTAATATTTGAGTTAACCCATTCATTTGCGACATCCTTTGAGTTTTCTTGACTCTAGGGCATAGATCTTTCAGATATTACATCTAAGAACATTAAATCAATCATGAAATCCAATCTGAACCTAGTTATTTTGAGAAAGTATAATTTTTTTTTGGATCCGAGATAGAACAACGCTTTTGGATAGACAATACCGCACTTTTGGCAACACAGTACGTCACTTCTGGATCTGTTGTAGTGCTTCTATTAGCACAGTGAGTCATTCTGGTCCGCATTACTGCATGTTTGGAAACACAATGCAATGCTATTGATATCATAGTAAGGCTCTTTCGGTTACACGGTAACTCGCTTTTGGTCAATTGATTTATTTTTGCTAACTTGTGAGTTTTGGTGGAACTAATTGACTTGTTGCAGCTTCTTATCACTCATATAGAGCAAATAGGTTTTTTCTAATATGTTCATGTAGGATGACCATTGAAGAAATCTTGATTTATTGCACTAAGTCTTAGAAATATATTGCCTTCTGAAGGGATAATTGAACAAATCACTTTGGTAATCTAAGTCTTAGGAACATACTCCTTTTCTTAAGGGACAATGGACATGTATGTGAAAACACTTCAATTTTCTAAGGGACAATGGACATGAATGCCAAACACTTCAATTTCAGAAGGGACAATTGATAACTACAATTGTGTGTGTTCCTAATTTAGTTGCACCTTATTTTTCTTATAACAGGACAATTAAACCTTTGTTTGACATGCTTACTCTTACATTTCAGTAAAATCCTTTAAAAGGACCTACTTTTGGATCGTGTTTCATCCAAAAGGGATGACCCTAAGCAGAGTTTTCCTTTGAACCACTATATAAGATGGATAAGGCAAAAGCCAAGTCCTAACCGACGTCAGCCTTACCTTGTGGTGCCAAACTGAAAAGAGGTGTACTAGCTCTTTGTGGAAATGCTTTTCACATTGAGCGAAGTGTTTGATACTCTTAGTAGGATTGGTTAAAGCTTTTAGTATCTTGTCACATTGCTCGTAAGACATTGGTCCCTCAAAGTTACTAAGAACCATTCTAGATAGTGACTACCTGATCTACCTCTGAACATTGCGGTAATCATCATTGCAAGGGGAATCGATTTAAGCAATTAAGATACTCACCATTGGCTCCCTTGAGAAGAGATAGTATTCCATTGGCCATAAAGCTCTTGTGACCTACTTGACCTTTCCAAGGGGAGGGTGAGATATCCCTACCTATCGTCTCTTACAAGGATACAAAATATCTGACACCTTTATGGAATGATATTTTTATCAATGGAGTATTAAGCTATGAGCTGATCCACTGTAATGAAACCTTGTCTCTAGGGATAAAAAGTGCTTGATATTTGTTTGCAATTGTCTCATACCTATGGAAACATTGGGCTTTTTTGTGAGCCTCAAACATACACTATCTGTTGTGTCAGTCTTTTTTTTGCCAACTTTGTTTGCTGTGTTTTCTCTTGCCAAAGCAAATCCACTCAGAACCAAAACCAAATCTATCAAAATTTTCCTTTTAAAACATTAGACACTACTTCAGCACCTCTGGTATTATAGTAGCTTGCCCTTGGTGGTACAGTAGCTTGCTTTTGGTCACCGTAACTAGTCTTTGGTATAGCAGTAACTCACCTTTGGTAGCTTAGTCCATCGCCTTTGGTATTATAGTAGCACACTTTTGGTTGCATAGTCTTGCGCCTCTGGTCAAACAATATAGTGCCTTTGGTCTAGTAAATTATGCATCAAGATTTTGTCTTTTTCAAAATACCAAGAAGAATCCCAACATTTTTCCTAGTGTATTCCATGCTAACCACTAGGCTCTAGCAAACTTTGAAGTCCAAGCAAGTTGTCCCTAGGAAGCGCAAATCACCTCCTCATACACTGCAATCAGGTCATCTCAACATTACTCCCAAGGTTACTCCTAGAACACCCGCGGAAAGATCTACCAATTCTCCCAACATGTCACACCTTGATTAACCAAACAATCCGCAAGAGGGAAGAACCCCGTTAGTAAGTACACCTTACTATACCACCAGCTTCCCTCTATATTTTGTCCCACAAGGATATACTACCAATCCAGTCCCATCTCAGGAAGGAAGAGTCCCTTTGGTAAGTACACCTCACTACACCACCGGCATACCTCCAGATTTTGTTCTACAAGGTTATACTGCAGATCAAGCCCCATCTCAAGAAGAGAGACACTTTGAAATAGGTCAATCCTCTCAAGAAGATGGGCAAGATCTTGATGAATTCATATAAGATCCTCAAACTATAGCTGCCTTTGACAAAATCCTTAGTGAGAACCAAGACCATTTCTTTCACTTGCCAGCAGAACAAGGAGCCAAACTACCCAAAGGTTTTGATCTATCCATGCTTTGCAAGCCTAACAACACCTAAGACACCATACAAGCAGTGCAAACCATGTCAACAGTGACCACGCCCTTACCTGAACAAAGTTCACAATATGAGAATCCACTTTATCAAAACCCAATAGGAAAGAGGGCCATATCATCGCTTCTATCACCTATGGAAATCTACAAACACCAATAGGAGACTCCTCAATGCCAAGCAGACCTAGCTAAACAAGCCAACATAGCTCAATCAAATATACAACAAACTCCTAAAGTGTCCACACCAATCGCAAGTGGAATTTTGGTTACCCCATCACAAATAGGTTTCCCACCAAATTACAATCCGAGGAACAACTATGTAGCCATGCAACAAGGGTCTCAACAAATACCACCTCCCATATCATCAAACCTTCATGTCTCTCAACCAATTAGGGTCATACAATCCCAACCACAACATTCTTCTGTGCTCATCTTCAATCAACCTCAACCATCGCAAATCACATCTACCTATGTCCCTCCTCCACTACGTTCATCAGGGCTAAATTTCTTTCACACATTGCCTAGCCACCCTCAACATTCCCAACATCAAGTTTCCCAAAGCTATGTTCTGCAATCGCTTCCTCACCCAACAAGCTTTATCTTTCCTCAACCAAACTCTTTTCTTCAACCATCACAAAGCCAACATTCTTACCTAGCGCCTCCTCCAACTCCTCTGAATCAAAGCATCCAATTCCAAACCAATCTAAACCCCACATGCAACACATATGACTCCAATCAATCTTACGACCCTTATAACACCAACGCCCATGGATTACAATACAATCTTCCATATGGGCAACAACAAACACTTCTAGGACAACAGGAGATGTTTCCAACCCCTCCCACAATGATGGAGCTAAAAATCACAGAAGTTCAACAACAACTATCTGATCTTACATTTGGCCACACTAAGAAGACCTTCTCATTAGAGGAAGTGTGTCCTTATCCTTTTGATCAGTCATTACCCATGATCACTTTTCCTCAAAATTTTACCATTCCTAAATTTGATAAATACAAAGGAAAAGGAGACCCAAAAGACCATCTTGGGAAATTCTATCTTGCTTGCTTTGAGGTATCACATAATGACACATATCTTATGCATCTCTTTCCTTGCAGTTTTGGACGTCAAGCTATAGAATGGTTCTAACACTTACCCACAAGAATCAAATCTTTTAACAAGCTAGCAGAGAAATTTTCCACCCATTTTCCTACAATGTAGAGCATGACATCTCCATGACTGATCTATGCAACAATAAATAGAAAAATGGTGAAACTTTCATTTTGTTCCTTCAATGATGGAGGTAAATGGATAGCAAATTCCCATTCAGGATACCCAAAAAATAGCTTGTTAGCATATTTGTACAGAACCTCAACCAAGAGTTAGGTTTTCATTTGCAAATCCTTAGTGCTACAACTTTCGACGAAATCATGTACAAGGGAATCAACATAAAAAATGACCTCATTGCTAAGGGTGTGGTCAAAGTCTTCAAAGAAACTAAAGACAATGCTCCTCAACACCAAGTGAACAATAAACCCAAATATTGGAACAAAAACAAAAACATGGTCAACGATGGGGTGGTTGACTCTAAACATGTCGAAACATTGCAAACACCTCTGCAACTTTCCAAACCAAGTCACACTCCACCTGAACAACAACAACAACAATAACAACCATATTAAAACCAACAACAACAAAAACAAGAGCAGCCTCCACAAGATTACCCTCTACGGTGTCAATTCACTCCATTGGGAGAGCCCATAGAATCTGTCCTACAAAAGCTTTTACACAAAGGCCTCGTCATCTTACCAGATGCTCCCCCATATGGTGAACCTATTTACAAAATTGCATGGTATAGAGAAAATGAATACTGTGAATTCCATAGGTGTAAAGGGCACAAAACTACATCATGCATGAAACTAAAGCACCTAATCCAAAATCTCATCAAAGGCCACCAAATTACTCTGGAAGATCATCCACTAGCTCAACACATGAACAAAGACGTCCACATGTACAAGGAACCATTCCCTCACCATGGTCCACCTCCTCCTCAAGATAAAGGTAAAGGTGTTAATCATGCTTCCACTTCCTTTGACTCCATTGTGTGTCATTGTGAAGAGAGTTGTGTATCTACCCTCACAATCAAAGACAAATCTACGGATTGCGCTATTACAACTCATCATGGTCGTGTCACCATTCGTGGTCCTACACCCAGTCTCACAACTTAATTAGATTATAATCTTGTCAAACATCTAGGGAAAATGCTAGCATAGATCTCTATCTTGTACCTTCTATAGTCATCACCTGCACATAGAGCGGTGCTAGAAAAAGCCCTCCAAGAGTCGTCGATTCCTAACAACATAGCAGTCACAGATTTCTAAGCTATAGTAGGTAACATTACCTTGCCCTATAATGTGGTCTTCTCTGAAAAGGACCTCCCATCCCATGATCTGTGTCATAATGATGCCCTTCATATTTAGGGTCTCATCCATAAGCGTAAAATCAAATGCATTCTCATAGATGGTGGTGCTGGTCTCAACATCTGTTCTTTAAAGTTACTTAAGCAATTAGGATACTCTGAGGATCATGTCAACAATGATCAAAGTATTACAATCAAAGGGTATGATGATGCTGAACGCTGTTCAAAAGGTGTTATTCATTTGCCTATATAACTAGGCCCTATCATGCTTGAAACCAAGTGTCAAGTCCTTGATATTGAGCTACCTTACAACATTATCCTAGGCCACCCATGGATCCATGCAATGAAAGATGTCCCCTCCATGTACCATTAGTCTCTAAAGTTCCCATTCAATGGTACGGAGATCACTATCCTAGGAGAGCCTAATCGTTTTGAACTTTGTCATGTCTTGCAAGGTAGTTACAAGAATTGCAACTAAGTGCCACAAAATGACAAAGCCCTTGCATCCCCACTATATGTCGATCCTGAAAATTTGACACAAGCCTCTACACGTGAACCTAATCCTCTTCCTGAAATGAAAGCTCACATCCGTGATATAGGATTTGGAACATATGATATCTCAAAATCTTGTTGTGTAGGGCTAATGCCTTTATCCCCTAAATCTTACGACCAACTACCCATTGCCAAAGAAACTAAAAAAGAATTTATTCCTCCACCAGCATTTCTAACCCAATTCCAATAGGGAAAATTATTGGAAGAGGAAACTATTGAGGACATTTCTTCTTGGCTCTATAAGGAGAAAGAACCAGTCACAATACCAGTCAAGCAATATGGCAATGGCTTAAGGATAGTCAAAAACATGGGCTATAAAGGAAAAGGTGGCCTTGGAAAATAGAATCAAAGAACTATGGAACCCATTATTGTGACGAAGAAACTAGACAAGAAGGGGTTGAGATTTGGTAGAAAGGTACAGTGCGCCTTGGACATCGAGGGTATCCTCGATAGGGTGGCTGAAACTTCCCTCATAGATTCAATGTCTAATGAGAATACCATCAATGACTCTTCCCTCCATATGACTAACCTATTTATAGAATCCTCTGTATTTATGCTATCATCCATATCCCTAACATCCACCACAAAAACCTAGAATGTAACACTTGTCTATCTTAAACTTATCGATTGGGACCAACAAGGGTCCCCCATTATAAATGTATTTTAGAATGACGAAGCTATAGCTGAGTTCATGGCACTTTGGGAAGGTATCTCTCTTGGTGATCATAAAGCAGGTTTTGGAATGGAACTAGAGCCAACAGCTTATTTTGGTGAGAATGCCAAATCCTCCAGTCATAAAAGTAAAAATAAAGAAAGATCTCTAGGTGAAAACCACACTGTGGCACGTCTCGATCACAAAATAGTAAAAACAAAGGACGTATCCAAAGGTGAAAACCCAACTGTGGCACTGAAGGATGGAGGATTTGACCTTCCCCTACCATCTAAGTATCAAGAGAAGTCATCTCTCCTAGTTGAAGATTCTACAAAGATAAACCTTGGCACATAACAAAATCCAAAAACCACATTCCTAGCAGCATCATTATCTGAAACAGAGCACAGGAATCTTAACAATTTCTTCCTACAAAGATACATCAACTTTGCATGGACCTATGCAGATATGCTAAGGTTAGACCCTAAGCTAGTTCACTACCTCACAGTTGATCCAAAAGCTAAACCAGTAAAGCAAAAGCTAAGAAAGATGCACCCACAGATAGCTTTCTTGGTAAAGGTGGAAATAGAAAAATTGTTGGATGTAAAGTTCATCTGACCTATTGACTATTCAGACTGGGTATCAAACATTGTACCTGTGTCTAAACCCAATGGGCACATCTGCATGTGTAATGACTTTAGAGATCTCAACAAAGCATGTCCCAAAGATGACTTTCCATTACCAAACATTGATATTATAGTAGACTTGATAGCAGGTCATGAAATGCTTTCACTCATGGATGGATTCTCAGGCTACAATCAGATAAGGATAGCAGAAGAGGATCAACATAAAACAACTTTTACTTGTCCATTAGGTAACTACTATTGGTGTGTCATGCTGTTTGATCTAAAGAATGCAAGAGCAACCTATTAGAGAGCAATGCTAGTGATATTCCACAACCTCTTTCATTATATTATGGAGGACTATGTGGATGACATACTAGATAAATCTCCTAGGGAAAATCACATACAAGTCTTAGGAGAGATCTTTGCCAGGCTTGAGAAATACCAAGTATGCCTCAATCCAAAGAAGTGTGTCTTTTGTGTAACATCAGGGAAGCTATTGGGATATATTGTATCTCGCCAAGGTATTGAAGTAGACCCCGCAAAAGTGAAGGCTATAGTGGAGATGCCTCCACCAAAGAACCTCAAACCATTAAGGAGCCTTCAGGGAAGGTTGCAATCCATTAGGCATTTCATCTCACAGCTAGCAGATAAATGTCAACCATTTCAACACTTACTCCAAAAGGATGTCTCATTTCAATGGGATGATATGTGTCAAGAAGCATTTGATCAGCTAAAAGAGTATCTAGCTACACCTCCTGTGTTGGTTCCACCAGTTGCTGATAAACCTTTAATATTATACATCTCAACTACAACTTTAGCCCTCAGGGCTCTTCTAGTGCAAAATGATGAGTCAGGAAAAGAGCATGCAATCTACTATATCAGTCGAACCTTGGTGAGATATGAACTCAATTATTCACTGATGGAAAGGGCTTGTTTAGCAGTGGTGTTCACTTCCCAAAAGCTACGGCATTACATGCTAAACCAACACACAAATCTTATAGCCAAAATTGATCCCTTGCAGTATCTACTAGCAAAAGCAGCTCTTATAGGCAGACTAGCTAAATGGGTCATGATCCTTAATGAGTTTGACATTGATTATACAGATGACAAAGCAATCAAGGGACAAGCCCTAGTAGATCAACTAGTAGAAGCACCCATGATAGATACACACCCTATGGCAACAGACTTTACGGATGAGAATCTCTTTACTCTTTCCAACTCAATAATGTGGAAGTTGTACTTTGATGGTTCCTACACACAACATGGATCAGGGGCGGGCATCTTATTTATCACACCACAAAATGACTATATTCTTAAGTCATATCAGCTTGCATTCCCTTGCACCAACAATATTGTTGAGTATGAAGCAATCATCATAGGTCTCAATATAGCGGTTCAATGGGACATCACAGAATTATAGGTATATGGAGACTCACAACTAGTCATTCGGCAAGTCACAGATGAGTACCAAACAAAAGATGAAAAGTTGGTCCCCTACAAGTAACTAGTGGATGCCTACGAACCACACTTTTCTAGCATCACATTTGAGGAAATTTTGAGAGAGCATAATAAAACTGTAGATTCTATGGCTTCTATAGGGTCACTTATAGACATGCCTGCAAATACACAGAAATGTAAATTTTTGATTGAGCAATTGTTGATACCTATAGTCGATGTTCTAGTTACAGAAATCATCTGCGAACTTGTTGGTCCCAATTCCCCATGGTACGAAGATATCTATGAATACCTTAAAAATAGTACCTTACCCTCTAACCTTTCATCCACCCAACACAAAACCTTTATCCATCAATCCTCCCGTTACACCATTCTCGGTGATACACTATATCACCGAAGTCTCGATGGTATCCTCTTACGATGTCTTAACATGAAAGAAGCCAAAGCTAGGTTACGAGAAATACACGAAGGTGTCTGTGGCACACATGCTACTGGTCTTAATCTCACTAAGAAGATACTCAGAATAGGTTACTACTGGCCTACAATAGAGCATGATGCTTTACAGTTTGCTAAGAAGTGTCTACAATGCCAGTAACATGGAGATTTGATCCACGCACCAGTGCATGAATTACAACCTGTGACAACTCCATGGCCTTTTTCTCAATGGGGTCTCGACCTTGTAGGATAAATCCACCCATCCTCATGCAATGGCCATAAATTCATCATTACCAGCACTGAGTATTTCACGAAGTGGGTTGAAGCCATTCCCATGACCTATATCACTGGTAAGCAAATAGCCAAGTTTATCCTAAACTACCTCATTTACCGGTATGGTATTCCCCAAGCCATTGTCACTGATAATGGGAGACCATTCAAGAACCAAGATGTTCATACCTTATGCACACAATACAATATCCAACATCACTTTTCAACTCCCTACTACCCATAGAGTAACGGCCAAGCTGAGGCTTCCAATAAAACTAATCTCAAGATCCTCAAGAAAATAGTCAATGAAGCTGGTCGTGATTAGCACTTGCAACTCAATCCTGCCCTATGGGCCTACCGCACTATTATTCTAGAACACCAACTGGTGCTACACCATACACCTTGGTCTATGGCTTTGAAGCCATCCTACCTATAGAGGTTGAGATCCCATCCCTCAAAGTATCCATGCAGAACCTGATCGACGGAGAGGAGTACCGCACTTCCAAATTAGCTGAGCTAGAACTACTAGATGAAAGGTGCCTTACAATGCTTAATCATCTCCATGTCTATCAAAACCGCCTCCGGCATACTTACAACAAAAAGATCAAAGAAAGACGGTTTCAAGTTGGTGATCTTGTACTCAAAGAAAATCAGAGAAATCAAGCAAATTGAGAAAAGAAGGGCAAGTTTGAGCCTAATTGGTTAGGTCCCTTTATTGTGACAACAACATATGGATCAGTAGCTTATACTTTAGCTACACCTGACAATATTCCTCTAGATGAGCCACTTAAAAATATTCATCTAAAGAAGTTCTATACCTGACCCTCAAAGAATTCCAAAAATAAAAAATAAAAAAAAAAAATCTGTCCTTTGGTGAAAACCTAGTAAACAGGGGCCTTAGATAAGTACCATAGTGAAAACCTGGAAAACAGGCACTATGTGTAGAGTCAACATCCATCATCTATTGAGTCCTATTCATTCCATGTCTACTTCACAAGCAAGCTTCATCTATCCATCCATAATAAAAACATTGACCTTGTTTGCATTTCCATCTCCCTATCTAGTATAGCTTAGAAATTTGTCAATGTCTATCATCGTCATCCCATGTCTTGATCTATGTCTACAATCAACACTATCTTGCCCTAGGTCAAAGCTTTCTATTTCTTCTTCATCGGTCGTCCATGCAAATTCCTCTATAAGAATGGGGGCAATTCCTTCCTTAACCTAGGTCTAGGAGTGGTTCCTTGTTCATGGTTCGCAAAATGCTTCAATCTTTCTCATTTCCACAGATAACACCCTTTAATAGGCACATCACTCCTACAATAAGGTTGTTATCTTCCAAACACTTCTTGAACATCATCACACCAACCAGAACTACATATCATCTCATCTCAATCTTAGGGTACCTTGATCCCATGGATATGGGTATGTAGGTAGTCTGGAATATGAAGGAAGTATTCAGTACTCAGGTACATAAGATCTCCCCCTTTCACCTCAATCCATTTCATCACTCTAACCAGAACTACATATTATCATTTTTCACCGTTCATCATAAAGTGACTTGATCCCATGGATATAGGGTATTTAGGCAGTCTGGAATACGAAGGATGTATCTAGTACTCAGGCACATATGATTCATCATTCTCCACCCGTTTCAACCCATTAGCATGTCACTTTTCCAGTCTTCTGTTTATCAAAATCTATTCACCTTGAATTAACTAACTCAAGCAGCAAAATAGCAAGCTAGCGCATCCTTTCAAAGAAAAAGTTTTTAACAAACCTGAAGCAAAGAATCTTGCTTCCTAAGTCATCTATTATCCTATGTATCGATTTCCAGCATCAACTAAATCTAGCTTAACTAAAGCACCAGACCCACAAGCTTGTCTTCTACAAAGTGTTCCATTGTCGAGACCAATACATGCATCTCCTATGACATGTGGTATTTCCTATAGCAAGGCATTGTCTTTTTAGGTAGATAGCACCCTTTAATGGACACAGATTTCCTACGATAAGGCTGTTATCTTTCCTCTCTAATCTATCATAAGCAACCTCTTTGCCAAGAGAATTTGTTGGCTGTATGTTTACTTTATAAGTCAGTCTATTTTCTTTATGGTTTATCTTTTGTTCCTTTATCCATTACCTATTCAAGTCTACCTTGATTTATCTATAATCTTGGTATGTTGCAATATAGTACAGATTGGGGGCATAGTCATCGCTTTTGTGTGCTGTGTTTGAGGAATGATCTTTAGTATCTCTCTTAGCAGCATATTTATCTTGTGTGTGTTACAACCTAGCATCTTACGTATTAATATTCTTCTTGCATTCAAATGTATTGAACTTTATTTTATGTTCAAGACTATGGCTCTTTCACATGTACCACCAAGGTCATATTATGTCTAATGGATCTAAGTTCAAACTGCTTGCTTGCAGAGTCAATGTCCATGCACTAGGATATCACAGCCCCTTGGTCTTTTATACCTTGGTGGAAAACTATCCATGTGCTATATCAAAAATAAGGATTTCTCTTTATATACAATTGTGAAACCAATGCAACAAGCTCATCCATTTAACCATCCATTTACCCATGGCCTTATATAGTTTTCCAGCAATGATTGATCAACAGTCTTTCTCTCATGTTCTCTCCTATCCCCTTTCTTTTATCTTTCATCTATCCAACCTCACCTATCTCTGACACAATCTTCTAGTCGAGCGTCAACCCAGTCCTTTTGTCGCTTCCCTGTCTTTTCGCTCGAGGGGGCATATGCTGGGGCAACTACCTACACTGGGGCATCAATAAATTGTATCATGTCTTCAACAATCGATTTCTTTGACACAACGATGTAAACTGCATTACATCAAAGAGTGGCAAGACACCCAAAAATGACCATGTCATCGCACCACTTGCATTTCATCAAATCTGTCGAATCACCTGCATGTCAACATTAATTTAATAATCTAATTATTTAATTAATTTTATTAAATTCTTCCAAACCTTCTAAAAATTGACATTAATTAAATAAATTCTATTTATTTATTTAATTTAATTAAATTCCTCTATATTCTTCTAAAATTAAATAATGTTTATTATTTAATCAAATCATTATCCTCTTTTGAATTTCAAGTCTCCATTAATTAAATAAATCCAATTATTTAATTAATTCATCCAATTCTATCTTATCTACAATTAAATAATTCTACATTATTTAATTAAATCAATTGTTCTTCTAAATTCTAATAAATCATGCAAATTTATTTAAATTATCTCAATCCTCTAAAAATAAATAAAATCAAGTATTGTATTTATAATTTTCATATTCCTCTAATCTTGCACAAACAATTAAATAAATTTATTTATTTAATTTGCTTTTTCCCCTAAAAATAAATAAAATCAAATATTTTATTTATAATCTTCTGTTCCTCAGTCATGCACAAATAATTAAATAAATTTATTTATTGAATTTTAGTTATCTTCCATTTCCTCTTAAAATATCTTGTTAACTCATGTGCACAATCAGTGTTATTTTTAGAACTCTAAAAAAGGCAAAATCACAAGTTGAGTTATCTATTCAATCAATCTTGTTTTTATCATATCTTAATAAAAATATCCTTATGGATTGACACATGTTGTGTGCACATTCATCATGGTTATTTGTTTTAACTCCTCCATTGATTCTTCTGAATTATCTGGACCATTGATTGATCATATTTGAAACCTATAGAAACCCCCCTCACCTCCTTCACAAATCCTCTTCGATCACTTATTCTCAGGCATCCTTTATAACGCTTTGAGCATACATCGCATCGATTGAGCAACTTTACGATCTTAACATTGATCTTTGAGCACTTTGAGCACTTTACTTGCTTGTTGCAAACATGGTTTCGCAACACTATTGAGCAATCCACATTCATCCAAAGGGAACAATACAACTCTCAGTAAAAGCTTTCATATTCCATTGATTTGTTAGTAATGGCTTTTATTTAGATTAGTTCTCTTTATATTATGGGCTTTTGATTTTGTTAATTTATCATAGTCAAATTTTCCTCATACACAATTATGATCATGATGTCTTTATTAAAAGTGTTGAAAATGAATAGAAACATGAGATCATTGATAAATTGAAATATTTGTGCAATCAATTAGCTAATATAGAAGATAATATGTTCACTTCATATTTCATTGATGGTCTTACTCAAGTACTTATTACAAGCTAACATGGCATAGATACAATTAAGGATATATATGAAAAATAATTAAACATAAACAAATTTAATAAATATTATTGCCAACAATTCATACCAAAGATTGAACAATTTAAGGATATTGCAATAGGTAATTTGTCAACAATTAAACAATCCATTTAATTAACATTATTGCTAACAATTTAGTCATCCTTTTTTTAACATGGATTGCAAATAATTCTAAAAATTTAGAAGTCTTGGTAATTAATTTTACTATCTGCTACAATGTCATCCAGTGTATCATTGTCAATGTTCATATGTTCTTTCAAGTATTTAATATTATCATCATCCTCATCTTGACCTCCATCATCTTCATCATTATTGAAATTTGACTATAGACCATCCATATTATTACCAAATGTATTTGGATCATCATTTTGTATACCATCCATATTGTTGTTTTCCATAACATCATCCAACTCTAGATTGTTGTCTTCTTGTTCATGAACATAACCATCTTCAACATCATCATGGATGCCAATTTTTTCAATGTTCTCTAATCCCTCTCTCTCATTTTGTTAGTCATCATTGTTGTTCTCAGTATCCACTAATGCATTGTCAAATACATGCCTTAATTTTGGATCATAATGTATGACAAATATCCATGTCGGGTCCAAAATATCTTCATAGAAAAATACCTGCACATGAACGACATACATATATTAGACATATGGTATAACAATTTTATTGATTAATAAACACATGTATATATTTGCAATAAACTATGAATTAATAGATTAATAATCACTACCGCTTCTTATTTGAGTTAAAGAAATACTTTGTCATAATGAATTGGTAGAACATAAGGCTCCTTATCCTCTGGTAGGAAACATGAGGAATCTATAGAAAACAATCCACTATGGGTTTCATGTCTTTGTGTCCTCTCAAATGCTTCTTACCATCTACACTAAAAAATACAACATTTAATAGAGTGGTAATCTAACTCAATAATTTCTTGTATTTTTCCAACATATTGTAGATTCCTTTTAATTATATTCTTATCTTTTGAGCTTGATCAACTGGATTGCTTGAAGTCAACCATGATGCCACAATCGAAGGATTGTCTCTTTACATCTACACTTTCTACACCATAATGTCGACCATATGCCCGCATTGCTAGATATTTCCTCACCTGTGAAAGCCCATTTATTTCAATGAAAACAAATATAATGACGAATATTAAAATAGTTAATAGTGTCAAAGTTGTAAGGAAACAACATTTTGTAAAATTCCAACTGTCCCTTTCTTTCACATCCTCTAGACATGTTGATTTCATCTTCTGTTATGTTTGATTCTATACCTGCATCTTCTATTTGATTTTGAATTTGTTTAGTAACCCATTCTAGTGTGCAATCTTTGCCCCATTCCCCAAGAAGATTGGTGGGAAGTGGAGTATTCCTTAGGTTTGATCTCTTAAATTGACTCCTTGCTTCTAACACTTCTCTCTTTTTATCATACAGATCAATCCATTTGTTCATAAAGTCCATGTTCTACAGAATGAACTTGTTGAGTATAGCACTTTCATCTACACATATTACATGTCTACATGTTTATTCCAAACTCCAAATGTCATGCTGATAATTTGACAAATAAATTACACAGTAAATTAAGGATTGCAAGAAAAAAAACCACGTTGATCATGAATTTACTTACTAATTTCTACTTGAACACCATTAGATTGTGGTTTTTCTCCATCAATAATATCTTATGCTTGTTCTTCATCCCAGAAGCATGGCCCATCTTCAAAATCCTTACTAAGGAATTCACAAAGGAAGAAAAATGCTTCATTCAATACATACCCTTCAGCCATGGAACCCTCTAGATGTGCCTTTTGCCAGACATATCCTTTTAGAGTTTTTATTTACCTCTCAAAGAAAAACATCCACCTCATTGATATGACACCCACCAATTCAATGTCATCAACTAGGTGTATAAGTAAATGGACATGTAGGTCTATGAAACTTGTAGGGAGATCCTTCTCAAATACACATACAATTTCTACAATTTCCTTCTTCCATTTTGGCACTTCACATTCGTGGATCTTTTGTGAGGTCACCCACCTAATATAAGAGTAGTAAATTAGTATGAACCTTTAGTCAAAAATTAATATGCAATATAATATATATGTCTCTCACACTTTAACCACATACCTTGTAAATGATGACAATCAACTTATGGCATTCCTTAAGTCAACTGTAAGACATGAATCCCCTCTAATTGCTAATGGCATGATATGCTATGAAACGCATTTATGAATAGGTCACTAGTAATTTTTTCTCACACAACATAATGATATAAAAAAATATTAAGTAATTAATCAATGTTACCAGTAAATGTTAAATGATGATATATAATACCTTCATAAATTATGAAAATCATGTGTTTTAAATCCTATGATATGTCCATCAATTGTAAAAGATTTAGCCAATGATGACCCATAGCCAGTAGGTGTCCTTATTGAATAGATGACATTTTTTAGTTGGTCTAGCTCTTTTTTTTCTCAAAATCCATGGAGCGTCTGCATATGTTTCATTTTCCCTGTTTGGCCACAAATTTTTTTCTATCAATTTTGGTACACAAAAGAGAAATATCTCTCCTCGAAGACAAGGTCTCCTTCTCTTTGCCTGATATATGTCAAAATATAGAATGTGGGACATTTTTTAACACATGCATAGGATATAATAGGTGATATATTAATAGATCCTTCCAGTAAGGGAGATCATAAAATATGGATTTCCTTTTCATTCCTTCTGGCATATTAACTACAACTTGCTCTGGTTCTTCAATTAAATCACCCCAATCAAAAAAATCCTCCCAACCTTTCAATTTAGCATCTTCATACTTCTTAAGCCGATCACCTAGACCCATAATCATGGGAGGGCCTCTATTTTCAACTTTTCCATCAAATTGATTCTTCAGGCAATTTCTAACCTTATGATCTAGTGGTATAAAAACCTTGTTGTTTGCGTAAATAAATTTATGTAGATCTTTAGAATACCGCGCTTGAAATTGTTTTACACATCTTGGACATGCAAATATCCCCTTTATTTAAATCCCTGCATTTCAATAAGTAATGTTAATAACATAAAAAAAATAGTATAATACTAAGTATGAAAGTTGGGATGAAAATAAATTATGAGTGTAAATACATAAATATTTTATCTTACCAAAACGAACACCAAGTCCTGGGAAATCATGAATAGTCCAACATAGCACACTGTACAACATGAAGGACCTATTTGATGGGGGACGTGATATGTCATACATTCTTATGCCTTTCCATAGTAGTTACATCTCATCAATAAAAGGCACAAGATAAACATCCATGTTTTTAACTTGATGTTTTCCTAGAACAATGAGAGTCAGCATAAGGTGCTCCTTTCTAACACTTATCCATGGAGGAATATTGTAGACTATCAATCTAACTAGACAAACACTATAATTTGAGCTTAGGAAAGAGAACGGGCACACTCCATCAATTGCAAGACCAAACCTAATACTATGGGGTTCATCTTTGAATTTTCTTGGCCATTTTTCCTCTATCCGTTTCATTGCTTTAGAGTCAGCTAGAACTCACATGAATCCATCTTTACTCCTATTCTTTGCATGCCAATCCATCAATTGTGCAAGTGACTTGCAATGAAACATTTGTTGAAGTCTAGGTATAATTGGCATGTGACATAAAACCTTCTTTGGAACTATAGGACCTTGTACATCTGTACGATATCTCTTCTCTTTGCATAGAGGGCATTCTACCTTGTTTTGATATTCATCTCTGTATAAAGTGCAATCTTTTTTACATGAATGAATTTGCTTATATTCAATCCCCAAATCAACCAACAACAGACACGCATCTCTGCAAGTTGATGGAAACACATTATCTTCAGGGAATATTTTAGTTTGTAGTGCCCTAAGAGATTGCCAGAGATTAAATCAATTGAATGGTTTGACTTATGATAAACATGTTTGATATGTCAATCTATACTAGGACAATTTATATACAATATATGGTTTTAAAATCCCCTTAAAGAAATATAAATAGAGTTGATGAATGTTTACGAATTATGTACACAAATTGACAATTGCAAAGTAAGAAATAGATTTCAACTCACTTCAGTAGGGTAGTGAATCCTTTGTTTGAGCAACAAAATAGTGACTTGATTTCTAATAACATTAATGTGCATGCTATTTTTGAGGTTCTACTTGCACCTGATTTGAACACGAGTGTCTTCACTACTTGCTTGATGGAGTCTTTTAGGTTGTTATCATCAACATTACGTTGGTGGTAATTACCCCTGCTATCATCATTACTATCAACCATATGATCATTATTGTCATCATTGTTTTCATCCCCAAAGAAATCTGTAAGCATTTCTCAATCCTTCTTCATACACAACATTTTCACTATCATTAATGTGCATGCTATTTTTGAGGTTCTACTTGCACCTGATTTGAACACGAGTGTCTTCACTACTTGCTTGATGGAGTCTTTTAGGTTGTTATCATCAACATTACGTTGGTGGTAATTACCCCTGCTATCATCATTACTATCAACCATATGATCATTATTGTCATCATTGTTTTCATCCCCAAAGAAATCTGTAAGCATTTCTCAATCCTTCTTCATACACAACATTTTCACTATCATGATCATCATCATTAAGGATAGGTGGCATGTCATCAGTGTATGCAGATTTAATTAGCTCTTCAAATTTATTAGCTGATAGTATTCTCTTCAATAATGCTTTTTTCACCCTGGTATTATTTAAAGGATGGTTTGGATCATCCCAGCCAAATCTTAATAACCCAGTTGGATCTTGGGTATTAGTATGTGTTTCATCATCATTTTCTACCTATCAACAAATGCAAGTGTATATGCCTAAAAATGACATGATTCAGTCTAAATAAATATTCATAATATCTATTCCCTTCTAATTCTTCTATCAATAAATAAATAAACAAATTTATTTTTTCAATTTATATTCCGCTAAATTAATTAAATATTGAAATATTTAATTACCTCTTCTAAAGTCAAAATTAAATAAAATCTTTTATTTAATTAAATTCTTGCACACAATTAAATAATTCTTAATTATTTAATTAAGACAAAATCATTCTTCCAAATTTGAATAAATCAGATCAAATTTATTTAAATCCTCTCAATCTCCAAAAATAAAATATAATCAAATATTTTATTTATTCTTCTAAATCATGCACGACAATTAAATAAATTTATTTATTTAATTTGCTTTATTATCTTCTAATTCTTCAAATATCTTCTAAATCTTCTAAAAATAAGTCTTCTTCTTCATGTACACAGACTTAACTATTTTATTATTTAATTTCTCTCAAATCATGCAAAAGCAAATCACAAGTTGAGTTATCTATTCAATCAACCTTATTATTATCAATATCTCTTAAATTAGAAAAAAACATTTCTAAATTATGAAAACCAAATCTTATCTTCAATAAAAGAAAGCAATTAACTCAAACAAAACAACTTTTGTGTGACACTTGTCTTCTTTTTATTCACGCACGTTCCTCAAATGTTCTATATTGTTCATCTTCTCATTCTTTCTATATTGTTGATCTTCAGTATCTCAAGTCTATAAATTAAACCCTATTCTTCTATTTCATTCATCCAAGTTTTAAGTATTGTTACTCTGCAAGAATTACAGTGGGCCTTTGGCACCAAATCCTTCATTGCTTGTGATCACACTCGTTACTACACACCACTATCATTGTTGTGAAGCTAATCTTCATGGTGAAACTATCATAGCCGTTTCAATTTGAACATCTTGGAATCATAGCAAGGAAGTGCACCTTCTGAGGGCCATATTCATAGACAATATCATTTGTGATAGGTGATCAATGGAACCTACAAATTAAAGGACGTTTTCTTTGTGTTGTTCATTGTTTTATTGATCTCTTTTGTTCATTATTTCATTAAGTTTTGGGTATCATTGATATTACAATATTTATTATTCATGTTTACTCAAATTTTACCTTAACATTTTTGGTGCCCACAGTGGGAACTAGCCCCAATTTAACCCAAAAACTATGTTTTTTTTTTTATAGAAATCCATACACAGGAGGAAACTATGCATTTGACACATCCTAACACACATTTGCTATCTAGTCTAGTGCATACATCATTTCAGCACATATAGTCTCTGATCTGGTGCATCTGATGTCTGTTTTGGTACATACATATTTTTGACGCACACAGACTCTATTCCAGCGCATCTATCCTTTGATATGATGCATCTGTTAGTTTGACACATATACTATTTTCCTACACTTTTGACCTCTGTCTTAGTGCATATGTACTGCAGTGCTTTTGAGCTCTATTTCTATGCATTCAATGTCTGAAGCTACACATTTGATCTAGCCAGTGATTCTTAGGGTTTTCTTGAAGTTTTCACTAATGCAAACATCTTTTTGCAAGAACACTTTTGATTTGTTTTGCAAGCTAGGCACTAGTTTAGAATCATATAGTTGCACTTGTTAACTCACACTTCAATTTCTAACAATAAAGGAAAATGGATGCTCATGCAAATCTCACATAGTCCTAACTAGGAAGGCGATAATCGAATCATTGTTATCTTGCATATGATTGAATCATTGCTATATTGCTATCCTTCAAAGTTAACAAACTCATTGTTATCTGGGTAAAATTGAACCATTACTATCTTGTTATCACTTTGAAAGTTAACAAATCACTACTCTCTAGGTAAAATTGAACACATCATTGGTATCTAGGTAAAATTGAACCATTGCTATCTTGTTATCACTTCAAAGTTAACAATTTTTTGTGCTTGCCTAAGTAGATAGCTCATCTAGTTTTTCTTATTTTAACTAGGGGAAAAGAACCATTGTCTTCTGTGTTTTAGGAATGATACCAAGCCTATGCTCTCCCCTATCTCAGGTGATCAAAATGCCAGACATATCATTTTCACATGTGTTTTTCCTTTAGAGGGGCCTACTCTTGGATACTGTTCATCCAAGTAGGAACAACCCTAAGTGGTAACAGGCTAGATGCCAAGCCCTACCAATCCACTATAAATAAATTATGTTTGGAGAAAAAGCTTCAAACAATGAGTGTAATTGTGTTATACCGACAGCCAACCTCCCCCAAAATGTTCTAAGGTGCAACCCTTGCAGGCTAGGAGACTCCATAATGGAGAGTAGTGCTGCCACATGTATAACCACTCGAACGGTTGCCTTTATGAATCATCTTTTTTTTAGTGGCCAAAAACCCCTATACTCTAGTACAGGGAAGGGCGATTATCACCTCCTGAAGATGCTTCACTAGAGATAGTGAGAATTATGGTTTATACTGTCCTTTGAAACCTAGGATTGTACTTGCTTCTTTTTAGTCCAAAATGAGTCAAAAAAATCACAAAAAAATAAAAAATCATAAAAGCATTCTTTGTGTTTACTGTGTCTTCTTGCCGTAATTTAAGAAAATCAGATCAAAATGACCTTCTTGTGGCCAAAGATACCAAAAACATCAGAAAATGGCCAAGAACTTGCAAAAAAACACTAAAAAATCAGAGCGATGCATTCATCCTTTTTTGCTACGCATTTGTACCAACTTGCTACACATTTGTGCTGACTTATTGCACTTTTAAAACCTATTGTTGCGCATCTAAAACTTACCACTATTGTGTTTCTTTACTCACTTTTCATGCATTTACCAATTTTTGTGGTGCATCTATTCTGGTGCATGCATGATAGTGAGCACTTCCATAGTCTTTGAGTGGAAAATTTTACCATTTTTGGGTACCCAATTCAGCCTAGTTCTAAGTTCTAAGATTAGATCTTACCTTGTAGTCACTTTTTCATCCATTTCATGTCAAAGTCTCTCTTTCATTGGTCATCTCATTCACTTTCTATCAGGTCTTCCCAGTCCAAAGTTAAAGTATCCCATATCATATTAGCATAGGCCCCTTTTTCAGATCATTTTGGATTCAAGTAACCCTAGTAAGTTATAGAACTTCACTAGTGGTCTTGGTGAGCAACTAGTCCCTACACAGTAAGATAGGTATCAGCCATCTTAATTGGAATCATTAATCAAGAAAGTCCCTTGTCCAAATCTTGTAATAAGTATCCTATTCTTAGCAGTCTCCACTGGCATCTTGACAAAATCTCTAGTTTCATCCCACCGCATCCCACATCACCTTGCATGGTTCTTACTAGATCTCAATACCAAAAGCAACTTGAAATGGTTGGATCATCTGACCATATTGTCACCCCTCATGATAGTGATGAGGAAATCTCTCACAAAGATTATCAAGGACACCTCCAAGATCAAAAATTCCAACGCTTGCTAGAGAAAGTGCTCCATGAGGACCCTCACAAGTATTTTTATCATCTTGAAAATCTTGGACTTAAGCTCCTCGCTAATTTCAATCTAAGAAAACTCAAAGAGACCATAGAGGATAATCATGAAGACCACACCAGTGAAGACAAAGGAAAGAAAGTCATAGACCCAAACACACATATGGAAGAAATGAGGAAACAAATCAAGGGTCTAATGCAACAAATGATGGATATCAAGATGGGTAGAAACACTAAAACATACTCCTTGGAAAATATCGCACCATACCCCTTTGATAAAAGTTTGAACATGGCACCATTGCCCTTTCAATTCGAAGTTCCTAAGTTTGACAAGTACAAAGGGAAAGGGGACCCTAGAGATCACATTAGAGAATTTAATGCCACATGCATGGAAGTAGCTCACAATGAGACTTTCTTAATAAGACTATTCCCTAGATCTCTAGGTAGTCAAGCCATGGAGTGGTTCTCATGGCCTCAACTAGGAATCAAAACTTTTGATTATTTAGTCAACAAATTCATCACACACTTCTCATACACCATTGAACATGAAGTTTCAATGCTTGATCTATGCAATACCAACCAAAAGAGTGGTGAATCATTAGCCTCCTTCCTACAAAGGTGGAGACAACTAGCAAGCAAATGCTCATATGATGTACCCAAGAAGCAATTAATGGAGATGTTTGTGCACAACCTCAACTCTGATCTAAGCTATCAAATACAAATCCAATGCCCTACTTCATTTTTGAAGGTCATTGAAATGGGATTGTTCATCGAGAAATCTATGATCGCCAAGGGACAAATCAAGTTCTAAAAGGACACACCTACCTCCAACTACATGATTGACAAATCAAAGTTTTAATGTCATCAATGATGGAGTAGTTGATGCCAAGGTGGTGGCTCCCAAACAACAACTAATATTCACTCTCAAAGGAGAGGCAAGCAATGTTACATCCAACAAAACATTCTCTCGGGAGCCAAGACCATGGTTCAACTAAAATCTAAGGTGAAAGTTCATATTGTTGGGTGAGTCCTAAGAATCCACGTTAAGGAAGCTATTGGCAAACAATGAAATCTCTCTACCACCAACAAGCGATTATGAACCTCAAATAAAACATCACTATTGGAAAGACACTGACTTCTGTGAGTATCATATAGGAAAAGGACATACAACCAACAATTGTATCCATCTCAAACATATTATTCAAGACATACTTGATCAAAATCAAGGAGGTGCCTAACAACATACTTCTAATGAGACGCATGGGGCTTACAAAGATCCACTTCTCAATCATGACAGGTCGTATAACAACAACAAAAACAATGGCAACAACAACAACAACCGCAACAGGAAAAATTAGAATAATGGGAATAATAATGCTAATTATGCAAGTGTGCCATTTAATTATACCATTAATTACATAATAGAGCACATACCACAAATTAATGTGGTCACGCCCAACCAACAACCAGAGCCCAACAGAACTGATTGCAGTATCATCACCCGTAGTGGTAAGGTCACATTAATACCATTCCCCTAAGGTCATCAGCTTCTCAGTCCAACTCCCATCACTATAGTGTCATAGACCAATTACGGAAGACCCCTACCCACATTTCTATCTTAGAGTTGTTACGTCTATCTCCTTCCCACAAGGAGATTCTTGATAAAGCCTTAGTGGAAACCACTATACCCACAAACTTGGCCCAAGAAAAGTTTCAAGCCATGGTAGGTAATCTGACCTCCTCTAGTACCATATCATTTATCAGACAAGATGACCTCTAAGTGTCTCAACCTCATAATATCCCTTTACATATTTTCACCTTTATCCATAAGCACTGCATCAAGAGGGTTCTCATTGATGGAGGAACTAGTTTAAAAATTTGCATGCTCAGGCTAGTCCTTACATTGGGGTTCTTTGAAAATGTAGTTGATCTAAGAAAGAGGATTATTATCAAAGCCCATGACAAAGAGGAGAGAACTACCAAAGGAACAATGGAATTACCCATACAAGTGGGACCGGTGATAAAAGATGTTGTGTGTCAAGCCCTAGATAGGGAGATAGCCTACAATATTCTCCTAGGTAGACCATGGATTCATGCCATGAAATATGTACCTTCTACCTATCACCAATGCATAAAATTCCCGCATAATGGCAAGCAAGTCACCATCCAAGGTGACCCCAACCCCTTTTAGCATTGCAACTCTATCCTTTTGAAACCTAATTGCATCATACCCAACAATAGAGGATCTATATCCTGTACCCCATAGGATGATTCTACCTTTGAAGCTTCCTCATCCAAGCCCAAAGAGCAAAAAATTACCATCAAAGAAATGGAAGTAGGGGAATACTCCATTGAGCACAACCTCAACTTGGACAAAATTCTTTTATCTCCTAGATCATTTGGGCAACCCAAGCATTTTCTAAAGCCATCTGCTTCTCCTACACCTCCCACAACTCCCATTGTAAAATGGGGGACTCTATTAGATGAAATAGAGGAAAGAGATATCTTACAATGGCTCTACACAAAAGAAGAAGAGAGCACACAATGAGAACCATCTAAGCTCCCAACAGAAACCTATGGGTGAGGTGAGTCTATCCTACATAGAATTGGTTATGAAGGACAAGGCCACATTGGCCTAAGAAAAGAAGGAACTATAGAACACATTCAACCCTCTTCATCCTCATTGGCTAGAACTACAAAAGCTCTAGGATATAGGGATAAGGGCAAAGCTAAAGCAAATTCTTGTCTTGTGGAAATGATTCATACCCTTCAAGAGGACAGTGACACAGATTCCAATAAGTATGAGTGGGTTGACTTGATAGAGAATTCCTATGATGAAAAAGAGGTTGATACCATTCAAACTTATAGCCCCGTGAGAGACAAATGCTACCACATACGCTGTTAGAGTGTGATTTGCCTATCCGTAAGAATACGACTTTCGAGGAAGGTTTGAGTTCTATCGCAATAAATAATTTGGAGGATAGTTCAATCCAAAAAACTCTCCCTACAAATACTCCTAGTATATCCATTCAAACTATCAATGAATTAGATCTATCCTCTGACTCTGTCCCCCTTGTGCATCTTGAGCTTCTTCACTGGGATCTACAAGGAACCCCGCAACTAGGTATGTTCCAAAATGATGATGCCTATATTGACTACATAGAACTTAGGGACCACTTACCTAAAGGAGATCATAAAAATAGCTTTGCCATTGAACTTAATACTGTCACTTATTTCAGAGAGGGTGCCAAGCCTTCTAGTCACAAAAATATCAAAATAAAAATTGGATTCAATGGTGAAAACTGCTCCACGACAGTGTTAGATCCCAAAATAGTAAAAAGAAAGGACACATTCGATGGTGAAAACCCAACTGTGGAACCTAACAATGGAAGCCTTGACACTATCACTGATGACATGTACCAGGAGAAGTCTTAGATTATTGTGGAACCTACAAAGCCTATTAACATTGGAACAAAGGAACAACCTAAGATCATTCACTTTGCTAAGTCTCTAACCCCACTAGAAAAGACTAAGTTTGTACCATTCTTCAAGAGAAAGCAAGTCAATTTTTCTTGGTCATACACATATATGTTGGGGTTAGATCTAGATTTGATTCTACATCATCTTCCACTAGATCTAGGAGTGAAACAAGTGAAATAGAAGCTTAGAAAGATGCATCCACACATTGCACTACTTGTAAAAGAAGAACTCAAGAAACTACTAGATGTGGAGTTTATCAGTGCTATAGACTATCCATAATGGGTCTCCAACATAGTACTAGTATCCAAACTAGATGGCCAAGTCAGACTATGCAATGATTTTAGAGATCTAAACAAAGCTTTATGCAAGGATGATTTTCCATTACCAAATATAGATATCATAGTCGACTTAACAGCAGGGCATACCATGTTATCTCTCATGGATGACTTCTCAGGATATAATCAGATCAGGGTAGCACTAGAAGACTAGCATAGGACAACTTTTATTTGTCCATGGGGTACTTTCTACTAGAATGTCATGCCATTTGGGCTAAATAATGTAGAAGCCACATATCAAAGTGCTATGACCACTATATTCCATGATATGACGCACATCACAATGGAAGACTATGTAGATGATATCCTTGCAATATCATTCATAAGATAATCACACCTGGATGTGTTAGAGAAAATCTTTCAGAGAGTAGAACAATTCTAAGTCAGGTTAAACCCAAAGAAATGTGTGTTTGGAGTCAACTTAGGCAAGCTCTTAGGTTTTATTGTATCAACAAATGGAATAGAGGTGGACCCCACCAAAGTCAAGGCTATTATGAACATGCCACCACCCAAGAATCTTACTCAACTAAGATCTCTACAGGACAAACTACAAGCAATCCATAGGTTCATATCACAATTGGTAGACAAGTGTCAACCCTTAACTCATCTCCTACATAAGAATATTCCATTCAGATGGGATGAGAAATGAGAAGAGGCATTCGACAAACTGAAAGAGTATCTTATGAATCCACCTATTCTCATGCCTCCTATCCCAACCCTTCACTCATCTCCTACATAAGAACATTCCATTCAGATGGGATGAGAAATGTGAAGAGGCATTCGACAAACTGAAAGAGTATCTTATGAATCCACCTATTCTCATGCCGCCTATCCCAGGGAATCACCTTAGGCAAGCTCTTAGGTTTTATTGTATCAATAAATGGAATAGAGGTGGACCCCACCAAAGTCAAGGCTATTATGGACATGCCACCACCCAAGAATCTTACTCAACTAAGATCTCTACAGGACAAGCTATAAGCAATCCATAGGTTCATATCACAATTGGTAGACAAGTGTCAACCCTTCACTCATCTCCTACATAAGAACATTCCATTCAGATGGGATGAGAAATGCGAAGAGGCATTCGACAAATTAAAAGAGTATCTTATGAATCCACCTATTCTCATGCCTACTACACCAACAGCTCTTGGGGCCCTTCTAGCATAAGAAGATTATGAAAGTAAAGAAAGAGCTATCTACTACATCAATCGCAAATTGGTGGGCTATGAATTGTAATACTCTCAAATAGAAAGATCATGTCTTGCATAGTTTTTGCTTCCCAAAAACTCTGACATTATATGCTAGCACATCCAGTCAAACTTATTGCAAAAATAGACCTAGTGAAGTACCTACTAAGCAAAGCATCTCTAACAAGTCGCCTAGCCAAATGGGTAATGCTCCTAAGTGAATACAACATTGAGTATGTAGATAGAAAGGCTATCAAGGGGCAAGTCATTGCAGATCAATTAGCAAATGCACCACTACAGTACACCACACTAATACAATTTGAGTTTCTAGATGACTCCTTATTCAATATATCATCACATTCATGGAAACTCTACTTTGATGGGTCCTACACAAACCATGGATCAGGGCCAAGAATCTTGTTTGTAACTCCTCATGGGAACACCATACCAAAGTCTTACCATCTATTATTTCCATGCACAGACAACATAGTAGAATATTAAGCCTTAGTCATTGGTCTCAAAATGACAATAGAGTGGAAAATCAAAGAGCTACATGTCTATGGTGATTCTCAACTAGTAATCAATCAGGTCAATGACAATTACCAAACCAAGGATGAGAAGCTTGTCGCATACAAATGAATGGTGAAGGACTTTAAGGAATACTTTGTGATCATCTCTTTTGAGTAGATACCTCATATTGAAAACAAAGTAGAAGATGCCATGGCAACCATTGCCTCTTTCTCAAAATCCTAGAGAATGAGTCATGGTACGAGTTCTTAGTGTAATCAATTTAGCAGCTATATTATGATCTTCCTAAAACTCATTCCATATGCCTATTAGTTGGATCTGATGCACCTTGGTATGGTAAGGTTTACACTTAACTCAAGGACAACACCCTCCCACCTGAATTATCTTCAAACCAATGACTAACCTTTATATGCCAAACCTCTTGTTATACCATTATTGCTGACACCCTTTACCGACATGGTCTATATGGTACTTTACTCCATTGTTTAGAATGAGAAGAATCCCAAACTACCTTACAAGACGCGAAGGGATTTGTGGAATACACTCCAGTAGTCCTTCCTTAGCTAAGAAACTCATGCATTTGGGTTATTATTGGCCAAACATAGAAATAGATTCATATCAATTTGTGAAGAAGTGCAAGCAGTGCCAGATACATAGGAACCTGATACATGCACCAACTCAAGAGTTGAGACCTTTAATGACACCTTGGCCCTTTTGTCAATGGGGACTTGACCTTGTAGGTAAAATCCATCCTCCATCATCCAATGGCCACAAATTCATAATAACCGCCACTAAGTACTTTACCAAGTGGATTGAAGTCATCCCCCTTAACACTGTCATAGGTAAACAAATCTCCTCATTCATCCTCAATTACCTCATCTGTAGATACGGAATTCCCTCATCTATTATCACGGATAATGGAAGACTCTTCAAAAACTAGGATGTCTAAGAACTCTATGACCAATTCAAAATCCAACACCATTTCTCCACACCCTATTACCCCTAAGGCAATGGCCAACCAGAACCATCCAACAAGACCATCTTGAAACTTCTCAAGAAGAAATTCAACAATGTTGTTTGTAATTGGCACATCCAACTCAATCCCTCTTTGTGGGCCTACAAAACTAGTATACACACTCCCATAGGTGCTTCCCTTATGCCCTTGTATATGGATCAGAAGCTATCCTCCCCATCGAGGTCAAGTTACCATCTCTCAGGGTGTCATTAAAAAGTCTCATAATAGATGAAGAGTACAAAGTTTCCAGATTGCAAGAAGTAGAGTTGCTAGAGGAAAAGATATAGAAAGCCTTTGATCATCTCAAAGAATACCAGTAAATGATGTCACAAAGCTACAACCACAGAGTCCACCTAAGAGTCTTTAAAGTTAGAGATCTAGTACTTAAGGAGAACCCCCGCAATCAACAGGATCAGGAAAAGAAAGGCAAGTTTGAACCCAACTTGGTTGGGCCTTATGTGATCATAGCTACTTATGGATCAAGGGCATATCAGTTAGCAACATCAGAGGGTGACTTGTTCGATGACCCAATAAACAACATGCATCTTTGCTAGTTCTATACCTAAGAGAACCCCAATGTACGGGGGCCATAAAATGCAAAAAAATAAAAAAATACAAAAAATACAAAAAATCATCCTTTGGTGAAAAATTGGCAAACAAGTTCCTTGGATAGGTATCATGATGAAAACCTAGAAAACAAGCATCATGTATACCTTCTATCTTTCATGCAAATAAAAGCAAGTGGTGAAAACCTAGTAAACAGGTGTTACTTGTGATAAACTACTTCTTCCATCTTTGGGAAACCAATCACCTTGTGTCCATTCTTCCTTCACTCATGTCCCATTCAATCCATATCTATTCCATAATAAAATCCTAATGATAACCTATCATGGCTTGATACTCTATCTTTTTGTTGCCTTGTCAAGCAAGGTTTTATCCCATATCCTATCCATAGTGTCATCCTAGCATAGTGTCTCTTGTCAGTATTCACATGGTCCAAGTCCATGAACTACGTTGCCTCTATGTCATCACGTAGGCAAGGCCATTTTCAACGCACCCTTGAGGCTTCCCTGTCAATCCTATATCTTGCCATCTATCCTCTAGTCCATCCATGGTCCAAGTCCATAAACTGCGTTGCCTCTGCATTGTCACATAGGCAAGGCCATTTCTTGAAATGCGTCCTCGAGGCTCCGCTATCCCATCCGTCACATGTCTAGTCCTTCTGTCTATCTGTGTCCATGCCACTTTCTATCACCTAGGTCTTAGTTCCATTAGGGTTCACCCTGAATTACGTTGCCTCTCCGTCATCACGTAGGCAAGGCCATTTAGGAATGAGCCCCCAAGGCACTAGGTTAGTCCCTTAGGGTCTGTCTCACCTATAAGAATTGTGGAATCTTTAACCAGGCAAGCAAGCACAAACAAAAATGGCTCTTTTCAACCATAAATCTTGATGCAAGGCATTAACCTATCCAGAGAAAAGCAAACAAACAACTAAGGCATTCTAAATGATTTTACCTAAATTATGGAAAGAAACAAACACATCTAATGCAAAAATGTTTTGTGGATAGAATCATGGTTAAGTTACAGTGTCTTGATTTCTGTTATCATGTCTTTCTATACTACTCAAGGATATCAAAAAGCTAGAGATGCTATGATGGGGGCATGATTATTTTATTTGTATGCTATGTGTGGATTAAACTTTAGTAATGTGACACCTAGTCTAAAGACATGATCGGCAAAAGATCATCGAGGACATAAAAAGTCTAACATGAACAGGGGCAATCCTTGTCTATTGACATGTAAGAAATACTCAGGTCATCTTAGTTCTCTTATACCTTGATGCTTGTATTAACTTGCTGAAGAAAAATCCATGTAAGCAATACTCAAGTCATCTCGGTTCAATTATACCTAGATGCTTGTATTAACTTACAACATTCAAAAAAAGTACCAAAAAAAAAGAAAATTGCCCAATGATGAAATAAGCACTTCAAAATACTTGCACCATCAAGATATAAAGATGAAAAACCCATTCGCATCCACTCACATCCATTTGCATCCACAAAGCATCCATACCGTATCCCATGTAATAAAAATTCCAAAGCATCCATATCACGTACAATAAAAGATCCAAACTATAGAGTATCAAGTAAATGCTTGTGATTCATTCTGTCAAGTCATTCTTCTTTTGATCAACTTTGTATCTATCACTATCTCTCGTCAACAGTTCTAGTTGTCAATCCAAGCAATGATCCAAATGTAGGTCTATCCTTAATCCATACCAATCATGTCAAGTCAATCTTGTTAAAATGATCCAATCACAATCAGTGGTCTTAATCCTTGTCTAGCCGTAAACCAACTCAATTAGTTAATTAATCAATTGTCTTATATAGAATGTAACTTTGTCGAAATCATACCAACACATGCATCTTACATGACATGTCCCATTTCCTAAAACCAAACATTATCCTTCATGTTTTCTCTAGGAATATATCGTTCCCTGCCATGACAACATGTCCGCCATGTTGGTCTAGGGATATATTGTTCCTTGCCATGACAACACTATTGTATATAGTTATCAGTATATCATTGGTTTACTACTCGACAGGGGCAATACCTTGATTGTTCTTGTATCATTTGTTTATACTTGCTTACTTTCTTGTGTGTGTTATCATTCTATCTTGCACCGTGTATCATTCAGCTCTTTCTTCATCCTTCTTCTTTGTGAGATTGTCTGTCTCAAACCTTCTGCCTTCTTCCCGTCCAATCTCCCAATGGTGCATCCTATCATCATTAAACTTGTACTAGGGGAAAACTGGGGCATGTATCATTATCAGACTATTTTTTTTTTTTAAGCAATGTCGTAAACTGCATTGCATCAAAGAGGGGCAAAATCTATACACCTAAAAATGACACGATTCAATCTAAATAAATATTCTTAATATTTATTCCCTTCTAATTCTTCTATCAATAAATAAATAAACAAATTTATTTATTCAATTCATATTCCTCTAAATTAATTAAATATTGAAATATTTAATTACCTCTTCTAAAGTCAAAATTAAATAAAATCCTTTAATTAAATTCTTCCAAACAATTAAATAATTCTAAATTATTTAATTAAGTCAAAATCATTCTTCCAAATTTGAATAAATCAAATCAAATTTATTTAAATCCTCTCAATTTCCAAAAAAAAAATATAATGAAATATTTTATTTATTCTTCCAAATCATGCACAACACTTAAATAAATTTATTTATTTAATTTGCTTTCTTATCTTCTAATTCTTCAAATATCTTCTAAATCTTCTAAAAATAAGTTTTCTTTTTCATGCACACAAAATTAAATAATTTATTATTTAATTTCTCTCAAATCATGCAAAAGTAAATCACAAGTTGAGTTATCTTGTTTTTATCAATATCTCTTAAATTAGAAAAAAGCTTTCTAAATTATGAAAAACAAATCTTATCTTCAATAAAAGAAAGTAGTTAACTCAAACAAAATAGTTTTTGTGTGACACTTGTCTACTTCTTATTAGCACACATTCCTCAACCATTCTATACGATTGAACTTCTCATTCTTTCTATACCGTTGATCTTCATTCACTCAAGTCTATAAATTGAACCCTATTCTTCCATTTCATTCATCCAAGCTTTAAGTATTGTTACTCTACAGGAATTACAATGCACCTTTGGCACCAATTCCTTCATTGGTTGTGATCACACTCATTACTACACACTACTATCATTATTGTGAAGCTCATCTTCATGGTGAAACTGTTAGATTTAGGACAGACAACTGAGAAGGGGGTGAATCAATTGTTCAAAACTTTCTTCCAATTAATCACTTAAATCATTTTCTTAATCCAGCAGCATAATAATAAATCAATCATGGAAAAATAATGAAATAACTCAAGAGCAGAAACACATTAACACATATGACACCAAGATTTTTGACATGGAAAAATTGGTTAAGGGAAAAACTACAGGGTGACTAACCCAAAATTGTATTCTCTATTAAAAGAATAGGAAGAACAAAATGGCACATGCCAATTAGGGCTCACTACACAAACTAACTTCTCACAAGAGGCCCACTGCCTATAAGAGACACACTATCTACATAATAATAAGTATTACATACTTGAACTGAAGAATAGCATCTTCACCATGCTTGAGTCAGTTCCATTTAAGCTCAATAGTTTTGCTCTGCCTTTCGCTCTTCTCCTCTCTACCACACTCTCATCTCGACAAGATACCTTTGAAATGACTTTACAACTCCTTATTTATACAACACATCGACTTAGGGATAATCATCCAAGTTAGCATACGTTATAGAGAAAATACATAAATATAACATAACTAATTACAAAAAGACTTCACGCAGATCAACACACTGTCCGCCACATGGATCTGAGACTTCAATCTTCCTTTAAGAACATGCCATTCTCGATAGAACATCTCCAAGATCATCTGCAGGATGTGTAACTCATCCAATCATCTAGACTTAGGAAGCACATCATCATCTGAATGTAATTCTTCAATTACGAGCTTAATCTTCAATGTTGACAACCAATAAGAACTGGACACAATCCAAAGACCTCCACAAGATTTCGTGAATCACCAGAAACATACACACTACTTTTGCTTACTGAAATCATTCTCTCCTTCATCTGAGACCTCAAGAACATAGTCTATTATCACTGTCATGTTGAAATAGATGCTTGCGGACCTATAGACCATGAACTAGTTGAGTTTTCATTTCATATTGACTTCCTAAACACTCCACCAAATCTGCATAACAAGATATTGCATTTTTGGACCTCACCGGACCTATTTGTGTCACTCTGTCACTTCTAAACATCTGCTATAACTGGTTTTACTTAAGTGGTGATAACTTCTTCAGATCTTAATGCGGACCTCTGAAATCTTTGTTGGATCAACTTAAGACACATATCTGCAAACCCTTTGATGCACATCATCTGATCTTCATCTTACCTAGGATATTTGCCTCACCATCTTCACTATTCTTCTCTGTGCCTAATAGGACTAATTTTCTCAATATCCTTAGCATACAACTCATTCAATTCTTATCATCAATGCAATAGGAGTATGTTGACATAAATGACAACACTAGTTAGGCCCATACTTGAAACAATCTCCCCTTTTGTCATTGATGGCAACATATGATGTGAAAAATAGTTTTAAACATCAAGACAAAAACTTCTCCTTACTAACATAATTGGCCCTATCAACAACAACCATTCATATGTCTTCTCTTCCTTTACTACTTCCTCTTTGATCAGCAACTACTTGTTTTTCACATGTCTTCTCTCCCCCTTTGACATCAATCGCAAAGGGCATGTACTTGCATCACTTTATAATCATACCAACTGCTCCCCCTGAGTAGTAGCTTCCCATCATCAATCTGGACCACAAGATATGATTGTGAGATCCACCAGACTGATGCACAATAGTGCACCTTAATTCACAACCGAAAGGGTAATAACCCCTAACTTCTCCCTGCGATACTCAAAAGAGTCCTTAGGTAGAAGTTTAGTAAGAATATCTACAATCTGATCCTTGGAAGGCACAAACTCCAATCTAACTTCATTTTTGTTCACTTGCTCTCTCAAAAAGTGAAACTTGATGGATATATGTTTAGTTTTTGAATGCAACACTAGATTTTTTGATATGTTAATTGTACTTGAATTATCATAGAAGATTGTGATAGGTTCTTCATACTCCACTCTAATATCTCTTAGCATTTGCTTCATCCATGATACTTGAGTGCAACTAACTACTGCTGCAATATATTCTACTTCTGTAGTGGACAGAGATATTGCCTCTTGTTTCTTGCTCATCCAAGAAACAAATCTCTTCCCCAAAAAGAATGTTCCACCACTGGTACTCTTCTGATCATCCACATCTCCTGCCCAATCTGCATCTGTATATGTATAAAGAGAAAAATCATGATCTCTGGGATACCACAATCTATACTCAACTATCCCTTTTAGATATCTAAAAATCCTCTTGATTGCCATGACATGAGATTCTCTAGGATCAGCTTGGAATCTAGCAACAAGACCAACAACATTCATAATGTCAGGTCTAGTTTGAGTGAGATACAATAATCCTCCAATCATTGACCTATACTTTTTCTAATCAGCTTTAGGAGAGTCATCTTTACTCAATTTAGATCCAATTTCCATGGGAGTACTCATTGGTTTTGAGTCTTCCATCCGCAATTTCTTCAACAATTCTTTCACATATTTGGTCTGAGAAATGAAGATTCCTTTCTTTGTTTGAATGATTTGTAGACCTAAGAAGAAATTCATTTCCCCAAACATGGACATCTCAAATTCACTTTTCATTTGATTTGCAAAAGTTTTGCACATACTATCTCTTCCTCCAAAACTGACATCATCAACAAACACTTCAACAATCAAGATATTTTCATGATCAATTTTGAAATACAAATTACTATCAGTAGTACCTTTGTTGAAACCAATCTTCAAAAGATGCTTATCAAATTTTTCATACCAGGCTCTTGGGGCTTGCTTGAGTTCAGACAGTGCTTTCTTCAACTTGCAGACCATATCACCATGATCAGACAATTGAAATCCATCTAGTTGCTCATTGTAAACTTCTTCTTCCATGTCACCATTCAGGAAGGTAGACTTGACATCCATCTGATATACTTTGAAATCCTTGAAGGTAAGAAAGGAAAGAAATAATCTGACTGCTTTAATCCTTGCCACTGGAGCAAATGCTTCTTCAAAGTCAACTCCTTCTACTTGAGAGTAACCCTTGCAGACCAATCTAGCTTTGTTTCTGACTACTTCACTATCTTCATTCAATTTATTCCAAAAGACCCATTTGGTTCCAATCACATTCTTATTTTTTGGTCTAGGAACAAGATCCCAAGTGTGGTTTTTCTCAATTTGCATTAGCTCTTCCTCCATTGCTTTACTCCAGTTTTCATCATTGCAAGCTTCATTCACTATCTTTGGTTCAATCTTTGAAATTAGACAATACTCTTCTAAATCTTGATACATCTTTCTTCTTGTTTGAACACCTTTGCTTTTATCACCTATTATCTGATCTTCAAAGTGATTCAATCTTATATACCTAGGAATTTTGGGAATTGCATGCTGGTGCAGTGCACCTAGAATAAGTTTTGAGTCAAATATTTGAAATTTTACTGTTAAGAGATTAAATGAAGTTTTTAAAATATTGTAATAAAGTCTTAAAAGGCATAGTCAGGTAGTGGAGATTGAAATAGTTATTTTTCCTTAGTGGTCTTAGTTTTTACTGTCTATTTTTAGGAAAAAAACTATCTTTTTAGAAAAGCAGTTAGTTTTACTATTTTTAGCCTCTTCCCTCAATGGGAATCTTTGTAAAAGAGAGTCAAGGGTATAAAAATAAGAAAAATACATAAGATAAGATAGAGTGGTCGGATGTATGGTGATTTGATAGAAAAAAATTACTGTTTGTTATCCCTTATCTTTATTTTTCTCTTTTTCTGTTGTTTCTTAGTCTATTGCAGACCATACCACAACTTTGTATAGAATAGTTATGCCATGAAATCAATTGGATGTGATAGAGGGATGAGATAAATATCCAATTCCACTGGTTTTAGGTCATTTCATTCATTTTTGTGAAAGTTATCACATTTTTTCTAAAAACTATCCAAAACCCTATTTTTTTACTGCAACAGTCATTTTCACGGCCATTGCATGCCTTTGTACGGATAGATATAGGGACAAGCCATATATTTATGGAAAGAGGATTGAGATACCTTTCCAATGGCTCTAGTCTAAGGTCTTGATTGATTCTCTAGAAGGAGATATTGTTTTTTTTCTAAGACTACCTGTGTCATTCCAACAAACACTTAATTTGGGGATTTTAGAGAGGTTTTTGTTTTACTATCCCATTTGACTATGTTAGGACCCCAAAATAGATGGGATGAGCTTAGGATGGTTTACTTTCTAATGGGTTTTGCATGCAGGAGCAGAAGACAAGTGAAAGTTGGAGTTTGGGGCTATGGAGGCCTCTTTGTGTCATTTTAAGGCAAACTAGTGTTGGAGGAGTGAAGATTTGAGCATAAAATGAGTTGAAATGACCTTAGACCCAAAAAAAACTTCAAAATTTATCTATTTGTATCCTAATGCATCATTTGGAGCAGGAGTGATGAGTTTGGGCTTGAGTTAGTGAGTACTTCCTTTGTAAAATAGCCCTAATTAGGCCTCTTGAGAAATCGGTACAGTCAAGATTTGAGTGTTGCATTCCAAAACAACCTTATGTGCATGTTTAGTATGTTAAAGGGAAAGACAATAGGTATCCAAAAATCCCATAATAGTTTGGATAGGAGGTTTGAGTCAAAAGTTATTGCATGACAGTCCTAAAAAGAGGGCTACAAGGAAGTGAGTGGGTTTGTGAAGGAAGTGGTACAAGGAGGTACCCTCAGTGCATTTGGTGAGTTTTGTGAGCTTGGGACAATCAAACCTAGTTATTCTAGGTCCCTAGAAGGTTTGGGAAGGTCCCCATATGTTTGAACCTATAAATGGCGATATTGTGTTGTGTTGAAGTCATGGAGTGTGAGTGGACAGTAAAGTCCAAATTGAAGTCAAGTGTTGTTGTTTGGTCCACTGAGGCCTAGATGAGTTGTTTACCTTACCATCCCCTATATCCTCTTCCTCCTATGTTGTTGGTTGTGATCCTTTTTGGTCCTTGTGTAGTGAGCTCTGCATCACTTGCACTTATGATTCTTGATTCACGGGGTCAGTTTGAATTTGAGTTTCAAAAGGAGCTTGGACTTTTTGAACAAAAACATCATTCTGATCATCTTCATCATATTCATAAAACCTTGAGGGTTTTTCAATACTTTCATCAACCTTCACACTTGTACTTTCTACAATCTTCCTCAATCTCTTGTTATAGCACCAGTATGTTTTTCTTTGAGTAGAATAACCCGAGAATATTTTTTCATCACTTCTAGCATCAAATTTTCCTAGATCTTCATCTCTTTTGATGTAACATTTGCTACCGAGGACTCTAAAATACTTCACAGTGGGAGTGATGCCAAACCAAAGTTCATAAGGAGTCTTATCAGTATTGCTTCTGAGTTGTACTCGATTAAGAGTATAGACTGTAATGCTTACAGCTTCTCTCCAATAGATCTAAGGAACATTTTCTTCCATCATCATGGTTCTAGATGCTTCCTGGATGGTCTAGTTCTTTCTCTCCACTACTTCATTCTGTTGTGGAGTCCAAGGAGTAGAAAACTATCTTTTTATTCCATGTTTCTCACATAATTCTATGAACTCACCGGATGTGAATTCTCCACCTCTATCAGACCTTAGAAATTTTATGTTTAATCCAATTTTATTCTCTACCATAGCCTTGAATATTTTGAATTTCTCAAGAGCTTCTGATTTTTCTTTCAGCAAAGTCACCCACATCATTCAGGAGTGGTCATTAATTAATAACATGAAGTATCTATTACCTTGCACACTCCTGATTCTTGGTAGACCACATAGATTAGTATGAACTAAGTCCAATAATCTGGTAGAATATTGTTCCTTTCTTTTGAATGAGATTCTTATTTGTTTACCCAACTGACATTATTTGCACAAACTATTAGTAGGTTTCACCAATCTTGGAAGATCTCTTACAGCTTGAGTGTTGCTTATCTTGATGATATTATCAAAATTTGCATGACACATTCTCGTACGCCACAACCAACTCTGATCAATTTGAACAAATAAGCAACTTTTACCAGTACCAACCAAGTGGAAGATATTACCTTTTGTTTGAGTACTGGATGCAATCTCTGTTCTGAAACTTTCAAAGATCTTGCATTTTCTATTTTTGAATCAGAGATCATAACCTTTGTCGACCAACTATCCAAAACTAAGAAGATTGTGCTTCAGACCTTCAACATATAGTACATTACTGGTTTTGTTCTTTCCATCAAAAGAAATAGTTCCTCTACCTCTGATTCTACTAGTAGAATTATCACCAAATTTTACCACTCCTTCATATCTTTCCAAATCTATGAACTTATTTTTGTGACCTATCATATGGTGAGAGCATCCACTATCAATGACCCAATCATCCTTTTCTTCAACTTGGGTAGCTAGAGCTCTTTCTACATTTTATGATTGACATATTCAGAGGGCATTAGATCTTCCTTGATGGCAATAAACACCCAGTCTCTTTCAGATTTGTTTCTTGTCTCTGATTCATCATCTGTTACTCCTTCATCATCATCATCTTCATGAACATAGTAACATTTCTTTTGGAACCTTGATCTATTAGGATTTGGCCTTGAAAATCTTTCTAGACACCTTGAGGAAAAATGACCAATCTTATTCCAGTTAAAACATTTAAAAGGCAATTTCCCCTCATACTTACCGGATCCTCTTGGTAGTCTTTTTGCAATAAGGGATTCAAGTTGAGTAGTTTCTACTTCATCTTCTTCAAGGTCTTTTCTTTCTTTTTCATACCATGATAGTTTCCTTGAAGAGTTCTCTCCTAGATCAAACTTTTGTTTACCTTTTATAGAGGCACTAGCTTTGAATGCAAATTCAATCTTGGGGGGTGCATCTCCAAACATGGTCAATTCAAATGCAGCCAGTTTACCAACCAATTGATCTATTGTAATACCTAAAAAGGATCTGAATTCTTCAATAGTAGCAACCTTATATTTGTAAGAATTAGGAAGGGATCTGAGAACTTTGCCAACAATGTCATCTTCATCCAAGATTCCACCAATACATCTAATGCTACAAACAAGCTCATTTACTCTTGGCATAAATGTAGTGATATTTTCATCTTCTCTCATCTTCAGGTTTTTGAATTTTACTTTGAGACTCTATAGCTTGGAACATTTAACATACTTGTCTCCTTCATGTAGAAGTTCTAGTTTTTGCCAAATCTCATATGCAGTTTTTAGATCAACAACATTTGTCAGCTCTGAATCAGATAAGACACTTAAAAGAGTTTCTTTAGTCCACAGATTGTTTTCAACATCTCTGATTTCATCTATGGTACGTGGACCATTCTATTAAGGATCATACTTCTTTGAAGCGATGATCCAATACTGTATTCCCATACATTGCAAGTGGCATTCCATGTGAGTTTTTCAAAGAGTGAAATTGGTTCCATCAAACCTTAGACTATCCTTTTTGTAGGATGACATCCTAGATCTCCTCAAGTGGTTAAGCTCCTTTTAGAGGAACTTAGCTCTAATACCAATTGTTGGATTTATGACAGACAACTAAGAGGGGGGTGAATTAGTTGTCCAAAACTTTCTTCCAATTAATCACTTAAATCCTTTTCTTAATTCAGCAGCATAATAATAAATCAATCATAGAAATATAATGCAATAATTCAAGAGTAGAGACACATTAACACATATGACACCAAGATTTTTGATGTGGAAAACCTAGTTAAGGGAAAAACCATGTGGTGAATAACACAAGATTGTATTCTCTGTTAAAAGAATAGGAAGAACAAAATGGCACATGCCAATTAGGGCTCACTGCCAGAGCACACTATTCACAAGAAGCCCACTGCTTATAGGAGACACATTGTCTACAGAATAATAAGTATTGCATACTTGAACTGAAGAATAAAATCTTCACCATGATTGAGTTAGTTCCATTTAAGCTTAATACTTCTACTCTACCTTTCACTTTGCTCGTCTCTACCACACTCTCATCTCCACAAGATACCTTTGAAATGACTTTACAACTCCTTATTTATACAAGACATCGACTTAGGGATAATCATCCAAGTCGGTGTACATTATAGAGAAAATACATAAATACAACATAACTACTTACAAAATGACTTCACACGGATCAGCACACTATTGACCACATGGACCTGAGACTTCAATCTTCCTTTTGGAACACGCCATTCTTCACATAACATCTCCAAGATCATCCATAGGATGTGTAACTCATCCGGTCAGCCAGACTTGGGAACAACATCATTGTCCGGAAGTAATTCTTCAATTACAAGCTCAATCTTCAATACGAACCACCAACATGAACTGGACACAATCCAAAGAACTCCACAAGATTTCCTAAATCACCAGAAACATACACACGACTTCTACTTATAGAAATCATTCTCTCCTTCATCTAGAACCACAAGAACATAGTATGTCATCACTGTCATATTAAAATAGATGCTTGCGGACCTCCAGACCATGAACCAATTGAGTTGTCATTTCACATTGACTTCCTAAACACTCCACCAAATTCGTATAACAAGATATTGCATTTCTGGATCTCACTGGGCCTATATGTGTCACTCTGTCACTTTTGAACATATACCAGAACCAATTTTACTTAAGTGGCCATAACTTCTTCAGATCTTCATATGGACCTCTAAAATCTTTGCTAGATCAACTTAAGACACATATCTACAAACCCTTTGATGTGCATCCTCTGATCTCCATCTTATCTAGGATCTTTACGTCACTATCTTCACTGTTCTTCTCTGTTCTTGATAGAACTAATTTTCTCAATATCCTCAGCATACAACTCATCCACTTCTTATCATCAATGCAACAGGAGTATGTTGACATCAATGACAACACCGGTTAGGCCCATACTTACAACAGAAACTACCATAGCCGTTCCCATTTGAACATCTTGGAATCATAGTAAGGAAGTGCACCTTCTGAGGGCCACATTCATAGACAAGATCATTTGTGATAGGCGATCAATGGAAGCTGCAAATTAAAGAAGGTTTGCTTTCTGTTGTTCATTGTTTGATTGATCTCTTTTGTTCATTATTTCATTGAGTCTTGGGTATCGTTGATATTACAATATTGATTATTCATGTTTACTCCAATTTTCCCTTAACAATGTTTGGCAACAATTGGATAAATCATAAATGTATCAATTTTAATAAATATAATCAAATATGGCTTAGAAAAATATATATTGGTTGTATGAACATATATACATCAATTGAATAATACAAAATTATTTTATAGACTACCTTTTTATACAATAATTTAAATAAAATTTAATTTGGACAACATAGTTTATAAAACATTAGTCCACACTCATTTATTGTTCTTTGGTTTTCTCCCCTTAAGAACATCATTAGGGAGACCTTGTTCTTCCCTCTTCTTTCATGCAGGACTGCATTTTAAGAAGGGGTAATCAATCAATAACTCATCCCCAATGGTAAGGTCCATAATAGCCTCAACCATTATCAATCTATCAACCTCTCTTTCCATATCTCTATCTTTATCATTTATAACCTCAACAAATTGACAATTTGGTCTTACAGTAGGGTCCCTTCCCTTACTACTATTTATAAATCCTACAATATTTTTGTGTGTGTATGCACATCCATCTATATACATAATATGACCTCTATTCATTTCTTTTCCACTTTCCAATTAGAGATGATGTGTATACATATTTGAATTTAGACCATATGCTGACATGCTAGGCTTATTTTCTGCTAGCCTTCTCCATTCACCACTATAATATGATGGACCATAATATGGCATTAATCTCCTAGTGGTTTATTCTGAATTGTTTCTATGTTTAGATCCCACAAGTACATTTTAGACAATAAAGAGGACTAGATTCACTCAATTAATATTGGAGCGTCATATCATGTAGCTATATCCCTGAAATTGAAACACCTCGTACACTCTAGGTAGTTGTTGATCAATAGGCCAAGCGCAATATAGTCGACGATCAAATGTCTCTTTCTAAATTGATCTCAAACTCAGGGGCAATTCATCATCTCTATCACATTCATTCTCATAGGGTATGTAGTCCACCTTCTCCATGTCTTTAAGCAAATTATGCATCTTTAAACTGGTTTTTGTTCTATTGCTTGTTTTCATCAATTCCTCATTTTCTGAGCTAATATATTAGCACATATTTTTGTTAGTTGTATCATCTAATAAATGATCATTACCCTCTAGGCTAGAAGTTGGTGATCTAGGAAACTTTAAACCAAGAAGTTTATCCTGCAAGTATCTATTAAGAAAAAAATTAGTTATTTAAATAATATAAAACAATGTTTAAACGAAGTATACATGTTATTTATATCAATTTGGAAAATTCCTTACCATAATTACTATTGGATTTGAATCAATTGTAGGAGGCATACTACTGACTGGAAGATCATCATATACATAATGTCTTTGTACAATCACTCATTTGAATTTTTTCTTTCCATGACATATAGAACATTAAAAAATAATAATTTTCTCAAAATATTCATCCCACGTACTATAGTCCTGACCAACCTCTTGTTTAGTGCAATCATTTGTGGTGTCTGTAGGATCTGTTGCCGTATCCTCCTCCACCCATTGTCATCTACATGATTTAATAGTTTTAGGTCCATGTCCACATACATATATTTTTTGTTTTCTAGTTGAATGCTCAGTCTCTGCATTTTCTCCAATCTCCATCTAAAATAATGAACAACATGCATTAATTTATGTCAAGACTGCATAATACATATAAATTTCAATAATGTTGTGAAAAAAGATAGACGTATCACAAAATGCCATCAGAGCATTTTTTCCTAAGGAAACTAGATTTGAGGACCTGATTTCCCACTTCATCTGTTGTGTCCTCATTTGATATGACATGATCTATTGCCATGGCCTCGTATAGCCACTATAATACACAACATAGTAAATAATGTTTAGTACACCAATTATATCATTTCAGTGAATATGCTATCCAACACAAAACCTCACTTTAGTCATATATTTGACATATTTATATCATGTTTTGGCCATCCTAATTTTCAAACTTTTCCCTCGTTCATAGAATCACATTTAATCACCATTCCTATGCATTTTCAACCAATAAGTTTGACCTCAGAGGCCTCATGGACAAAAAATGACTTTATCTCCTCTATGTTGTAGCATTTATGAATTCATAAACACCTTCCTCCTTTGGTTGAGGTTGCTTTCTCTTCTTACCTCTATTGTATCTACAGATTCCATTGTCATGTCTATTTCCACTCACTTTCATCTCTGTGATTTAGTAGTTCTACGCCATCCACATTCTCTCTACATGGCCTCCTCTGGATCCTATAATACACAACAATGACAATAGTCACATAATAGCTATGTACCAAGAGAATATTCTTGAATTTATCTTGTTAATACACTCGCTTTTCATTAAGATGCACTATGAAAAATAAAGTAGGACATTGCAACATTTTGCTCTTTAGAAAAAGTTTACATGCGGAATCTTGACAACTAGAGCTCAAATCTTATGATTACAAAATGACTACAAATTCACATTAAAAAGACATTTATTTCATAGTTGACTATCCTTTTTCTTTTATGGGCCATTTTAAGGAAATCTATATCTCTCCAAGTGGTCATAAAACCCTCAAAACAGTCTCAAAGAGTCTTTGGCACCAAAATTTTAAATTTTTTATGGAGGGAAGGATAATTTGGATGTTAATTTTGAAATCACATCATTAGGTCTTTGTTAGGTTAATCATAGCCATTGGATATTTTTTAATTATAGGGACATTATTATATATTTCACCATTGCCTTTCATTCCAAAATTAATGGTTTCCTTTGAAAAGAAAACCCTCCATTAGCTATCATAACCCCAAATATCTTTTGAAGTGAACTTAAACATTATATGCAATTGTCATTTCTTATATTAAGCACCTACCTCCCTTCTTATTGGTTCCACATGTGTGGTGTATGCGAATGAGTCATATGGTACCTGTGCTACATGTTTAAAGTTTGAATTTTTCTCATATTGTTGGAAAAAGGCCCAAAAAGACCTTTGATTTTTGAGTTTTATACTCTATAACATGCATCTCCTTGATCTTTTCATCTAATCTATGACATGTTGTCTTTGCATTTCAATGAGATCAATTCTTGAAAAATGACAATCCAAAGGTTAAAGTTACAAGTTGATACCTTATCTAAGTTGTCATTTTGTTGAAACCTTGTCACTATAAAGAGGAGGTATCTAGAGATTAATGTCACAAGGACATATCCAAGGCATGCACTATCATGAGCAATAAAGACAACTTACTACACCATCCAAAACTCCATTTGAACTAGCTACTATCAATAATTTACATTATTGGGAACTATCATGAAGAAAACACCCTGCATAGGATTGTCAAAGTCAAAGTGGAGAGGATTGTCTAGTCATTGTATGACTGTCATAATAGCTAGTGGGTTAGTTACCATGCTTCAACCTAAAATAGGTTAATAAGAACATAGAAATGAAAATCATAATAATATAAGCACACTCCATAAGATACCAATATGGTCCCAATATCATGTCATCATGATAGTAAGAAAACAGTTGTTTGGTTTTTCCAAAGCCATATCAGTTGCATAAGGATTGTCACCAACGATCTGTGTAAGGTCACGAAAGAGTGATTCGTTATTGAGCTAATCATAAGAGAAGCATGAAGTCAAAATGCTATCATGGAAACAAGATATAGTTATTAATTATAAGGAAAATCCAAATTTGGTGAGGTTACATTTTTATCAACTTTCAAGAAAAATACATCATTTTGCACTAATTGGCACTAAATTAGGTGCACTTCATGCCATCTTTGGTAACATAAATAGATTACATTTTTTGCCTAAAAGTCAATGGTAAAGTCAATGTTGATTGCTCTGACTATAGTGTTGACTACCGTATCAATTTTTTTAAAAAAATTTGTGCCTACAAATACCCCAAAACAAAACAAAACAAAACAAAACAAAACTTTAATATTGATTTTTCGTGTTCATTTTTTGTTTGGAGATTGAGTGTTTGGGTTGGAGTCCCATCTAAATTAATATATGAGAAATTTGATAATTACAGGAGAAAAATGCCGCGCGAAGAGAGGAGAAAAACACAAGGTGAAGAGGTGAGAAATTTGATTTAGTTTTCGACACCATAGGTAAGGTTACAATTACAATAAAAAAATTTCACTCCCAAATATATTTTTGTTTCGATTAAATGGAGAGGATTGTGAAGAAAGTGTTGTAAATATTGTTTTGTTTACAGGTGAATCGTTCAAGCCTTATGTGGTTGCAAAGTAGGAGGGTAAAATTGTAGACATTGCACTGTTTCCTCAACATTCGAGAGTAGTGAATTATTTTTTCAAACCCCAATGCCCTGGTTCAGTTAAGACAATTTGATTGTGAGCAAACTAAAATTAGGGCTTTTCGACGAGGGTGAGCAAACTAAAATAGTGGTTGGTTGAGACAATATGAGAAGATAGGGATTTTGAGATGATGGTGAGCAAACTAAAATTAGGCCATGAACTATAGATTCCCTCCCAAGGCACCAATTGATTCATAGGAAAATAGCTTCATGATTTGCTCTACAAAGTAAAGGTCAAAAACCTTGAGGAATAAATAAAAATTGGACAAAAACCTTCATACCTAGCAGTGTGTACTTCATTTGCCTCCACAAACTGAATGAAAACAATTTTCCCTAGGTTCCCTCAAAATGTCAAGCAATTGAGGGAAGAGAGAAAAAGGAGCAGACTCTGGCCACAATTAGGTAATTCATTGTCAATTTAAAGATTTGTAAATGTTTCCATTGTTTCTTTGATTTTTAATTTTTAGTTTTTTATTTGTAAATTTAAAAGAAGAAATTTATGTTATAGGAACATGATACTGACAAAGATAAAGAGGCATTGGCTTCCATATTGGGGGTAGAGGCAGTGAACAAATTGGATGGTGCGCACTTGACAATGCTTGCTAGATACATAGAAAAATGATCTGGTAAAGCCCTAAAACATTACAACCAAATCAACAGTGTCAAATGGAATCAATTGATTCCCCAACTAGTCATGGATCAAGAAAAAGATGCAGGAAGAAATCAATAAAAATAACCTCTAAAAATGTGGAATAGGGAACAGAGGCTTCCAATGTCCCACCCACTCCTAGGACACAGACTTCTTCAACCACCATGTCATTTGCATCTTGCATTGGTACCTCTAATACCAAGATAGAATATGATGTGGTTTTAGGGGATGCCCAAATGATGGATGCTAGAAAAGCATTTGTGAATAGGTTGAAGGAATCATGCCTTCAATGGTTCAAAGACTATCTACATTTGTCATTCGCAAAGATACCCATGCACCTACAAAAAGCAGTTATCCAAGACATGGAGACTAAATTTGGCACATGTTGGTGTGTAAAGAAGATAAAGCTATGAATGTCTCAAAACTGCAAGAGATTTCATTACAACCAAACAAAGAAGATAAAAAAACTCCCTCCCGAGAAAAGGCTCAAAAAAAGGCCAATTGATGTAAGTTTGAAAGTATGGAAAGAGCTTGTAAAAGCATATGAGAAGTTTGATGCACGGAGGAAGTTTGGTGAGGAGAGTATGTAGGTATTTGAATTTACTCATAAGATTATATCAAATTTATTAAATGATTTTTAAATTTTATTTGTACATAGTTAAATTGAATTAGTATATGTTTCAGGACAAGGCCTCCAAGGCTAGGCTTGACAAACTTTGTACCACGCATCACAGTGGCCAGAAAGGTTTACAAGACTTGATCTATACATTTGTAAGTATATTTAATAAGTTAAATGATATATATTTTTTAATTTCCTAGGAAAAGTAAATGATTGCATATTAATTAGTTTAACTAGTTCATATGCCATGTTTTGATAGGAGGAGAAATATGGCTGGCATCCAAGCCAATTTGAAAAGGAAATGTTACAAAGCAAAAAGTGGACCGATTTTGTAATCTGGATGGAGAATGAGGTATCAATAGTTGACTTTCAATAACTTAGTCGGATATTGTTGTGTTAATATGTCAATTTGAATTTCTTGTGTTGAGTTGTTTATTGATGTGTAGGATGAGTTCTAAAGTGCTTCTTTGTTGGCCCTAGTGCCCTTAAATGTAAGATTTCTCTTAGATGACAAATGATTACTCTTATATCTTTGGGGACCCTTCTTGGTACCATTAGGATCATAATGAGTATACTAGTCTTGTGCTTGCTTACAAAAAGTGGTCGCAATTAACGTAATCTTGTGGTCATTATCCACAACATTTTGTGTGTGCTATGCTATCTCATATGCTTAAGTTTAACAAGCTAATAATGAATAGAAAACCCTTGCTTTCCTACCTCCAACTAATGGACTTTTTGGAACCTAAAATTTCCTACCATTTTTTGCAAAAATTTTAGGTTCCCATGATGAAAAATCGGATTGCAACACTTAGAAATGCATCCGTACAATATACTTTAGTGGCCTACTTTGAAGGGTTATAATTCAAATCCTATTCATTTTTATGTCCAACCACTTGGTAGGCATACTTATCTGTCATATGTGAGTGTACATGCCTGATTTAGGCTTCCCATGATTAGATTGGACAAGGTTTTACAGTGCCAAGTTAAAGGGTTTTGGTGTTATTTGGTGGTACCTACCTAGGGTTAGGGTTTTAAGTCGAGCCTATATTTTTATTCCATTAAACCCCTTAAGGCCTTAAGTTTTCTTTTCCTTTGGTCTCTTGCACTTTATCTTTTAAAACTACATCAACTTCCTATATTAAAGGGCAATTGTCTTGAGGTCTTCTTAAAGGGGTGATATGTGACTAGGGTATGAAGACTAGGACTTTGCATGTAATCTTAAGCCATCCTTTCTAATTTTTTGGAAGCCTTCTTCACTAATACATAAGGATTGTCAAGACTCCTATGATAGTGCATCAGAGAGGCATTGAAATCACAAAGGAGATAAATGTTATTAGGCCATCACCCAATGGAGAAGGGATTGTCATAAAGAGCATGATAGTGTTACCTTGTCATAGTCACAAAGGGGATAGTCTTTGTGGTGGTAATTAAAGTCACTAAGTTTACATCCACCTTCTTAGGGTCTGCAAAAATGCTTAAAGTTGAATATGCATATTTTAAAGATCTTGCCATGAGTATTTTCCATGTTTTTACAAATGGAGACCTCCCCAATCCTCATCTCAAGTTTCAAATGCACAATGAAATGATGGAGGACAATCATAACTATCATAATAGTACATAACTAGGATTATGGTTTTTGTTTAAAAGCCTTGTGTCTATTAGAACTAAAAAACTTCACATTATTCATCTGTTAAGAATTCACCAAGTCTCCACATAATGTGACTAATGTCCCTCATTTTCTAAACCAACCACCAAAAATTTGTGTGACAAGATCCATTTTAGAATCTGCACATAAACAATCTCATGAATATACTTAGCTCTCTGACCACAACCTAATTCTGATACTAAGTTATCTATATCAGCAAGACCTTAAGTAACTCACCCCAAATACAAAAATACATTCTTGAAGTATAATGTGATAATCAGTGAGAGATGATTGATGTCTAAATGACCAAAATTTCATATGTCAAAAGATCAGAGAGATATTCAGTATGTATCACTGACGCATACTCATCAGTGTGAGTAGAACAATCAGAGTGAAATACTAAAGTTACACAAAGCATTTAAGTCACATTGACCAATGGCTCATCACTAGGAAGCAAACAATCTCTCCCCAATGCATAATATTAAGACTATTAGCATGACATATACAATCAGAATGAAACCCATAAGCTTCCTCGACCACAAAAGTCACCCCGACACAAGAGAACAAAGGATTTTGGTAAGACTCTTGCCGATATGTTCTAATAAAAATGAGTGAAAGAGATAAGATCATCGAGAAGACCTAACCCATCGAGAGACTATCATATTCTCTTGACAATGGAGATTGTCATGCCGATAAAGATGAGGTAACCCCTATTTGTTGGAGAAACACTCACCGATGTCAAGGAGAACATTTTCCACACCTAATCAAAATGACATCAAGATGAAAATTATAATATCTCCCCGAAATGACAATAAAGGGTTCATAACTCTATGAATAGAGTATTTCGTGGAGACACCAACACACCCTTGGCGACCAACCAGAAACATATGAAAGAAAATGGTGCCAAAACAATATGAAGATTGGAAAAAGAATAAAATGGTCTCACTAATATGATAAAAAGAGCATCATCCTAATATTTTGAAATTCATAAATTCCCTACATTCAATTCTGGTGGTAGCCATTAATGGCTGATTGAACATAATGTTGTAAAAGACATTATGATCCCCACTAAAATTAACACAAGGGTTGCAGATAGAGAATGAATTCACTGGGAATCAAGAGGTTTGTGCGGAGCATATACAGGTAAGTCCTCAAACTTTCTTTGATACAGTTAATTTTTGGTATAAAATGGAAGGCTCCTCTGAAACAAAGAAAAGGAAACACACTGAAAAGAGCCAAACCAAGGGAAAAAAATAGAAAATTGAAACAGAGAAGGGAGAGAAAACACTAGAAAGGAAACTAAACCAAGATCTTGTGGACCAATTGCCTAGTTCTAGACCCAAGGCTAGAAGAACTGCACAATTGAGGGCAAATGTAGAAAAAATCAAAGATAAATACAAATATGTCATAAATATATGGACTCCTATCCGAGGGTACGAATTATTCATGTTCCACTATCATAAGAGACATAGGATGGAACCCATCTACAACCCTTGCCAACTCAATTTAAGGAAATTAATAGTCACAGATGTTTTTGTCAATATAGACCTTTTGAAATTGCTAGCACACAATTATGATCTTGACCAAAAGGCCATATCCAATCTAGAAGGAAAGCCCTTGTTTCATATATGTAAAAATGCAATTTGTGACGTTTTTTATTTAAATCACACATATAACACCCCTATCGTACTTGAAGCCCTAGAAAATGAATATTTAAGATTGGATACCACATATAAGGGGTGGAGACTGCCATTACATAGGCTATGGAATGAGGGGAATCTAGTGCCATTTGAAGAAGGGGATGAACCACCGTTTCAAGTTAGGTTGTTCGAACCTTGCCTAGGATACACATATTACTTAAAGGGGTAGGTGTTGGGAACTGAAGTTCTAGAATTTATGTCCATAGTAACCATGGTTATCTTTGTGGATATCTGGTGCCATCACGCCAGGACATTTGACTATGCTCCTTTTATTTTTTAGCAAATAGACTCAAGTCTAAAGGCCTTTAAAGAATAGTTCCCCCATAGTCAGCTTCAGACACTATTCTATTCTCATGCATATGATTTTGTATTTTGGACAAGAATTGAATCTATGGCTAGAGAGGTTGAAAATTTCACAAATTGATAAAGATGGTCAATCGCTACCCCCACAATTATGGACCTCAATATGGGACAGCTTCTAGTTATGTTGACTTTGAAGAATTCTTTGTAAAAACCCTGTACAAATGTTATGGCTACCCTTGCAATTACACTTTGTCAGAAGAAATTTAAAGGTTTTTGAGACCCAAGGATTTTGATGGGCCACCAATTATAAACCAAAATTGGGGGGATTGGTATTGTTTTCATGATTATGCAATGATCAGAGTATACAGGTTTGAGGATACCCCTTTTATGTTGCCAAAAACTATACTAGATAGGGTGGCATACTTGGAAATTGTTAGACAACTTGACTACTAAAATGCAATGAATCTTAGTGCATATGATAAATAGTCATTTATGCCAAGATCCTTATGTTTTGGTGACTTTACTATGTTAGATAGAGAAGGTTATGATCACGTTCCTGATAAATTATCTCAATTTAATCTTAGGAAAGCAATACAAAGAAAAAATTTTGACCCAGAGGGCTTTATTGATTATGCTAAGAAGAAGTAAAAATTGAGTGGATATACTCATGTACCTTTCCCTCATGATGATGTAATTAGAAATTTGAAAGAAGTAGACGCTGAAATAACCATTAATGAATATAATGAGAAAATAAGGAAATGGAAGAAAAATAAATTGAAGTGTTTTCCTTTGACAGTGAAGGGTCTATGGCCTCTAAACCCCATGACTTTTCTGATACAATTTCAAAATGTAGAATTGAACCATACCACCCCCTGGAAAGAGGATTGGAAATTGAAGAAATAGGGGATAATGATGCTAGATAGGTTGCATATAAATCTTTTATTTCAGATGACCAATTTATTCATACCCCTAAGTTCAGATCCTTTTTGTACAAACACAAGGGGAAGGCTATTAGAGAATCAATCTTAGATGTTACACCAGACAACCGGACGTAGTTAATGAATGCTTTAAAAGTAGAAGTTGAAAAGGAGATGGAAGATATGACTCCTGAGAAAGAAAGGGAGTTTCTCAAAGAATCTAGTGTAATGATCTTCATGGGTCTTGATTTGAGTTCAACACTTGTTATTGATAGTTTTTTGCACAATAATGATACAAAACACAAGCTTAGTTTTGAAGGGGTTGTTGAAGTATATACTAGAACAAAATATAATCCAGATGAGAATTCCCTCATGATATGGGCTCTGTACCCACCAAACAAAAAGCTTGTTTTCATTGACACTGAAAAAGATTTTGGACATGTTATGACATTGAGAGCTGGAGAAACTAATCTAGTTATTATAGCTAAACTTGGAGTAAATGTGGCAAAACTAAATAAAGCTTAGATTCAGCTGTTGATAAAGGAGAGGGATACCTACAAAATGAGCTGGGAAAGGTTGAAAAAAGAAAATGATTTCTTAAAGGATGCAGTCCCTCTTAAAATGATTACATAGGTAGAAAGCTCACAACAAGTCCAATCACCCTCAAAAGATCAAATGACATAGGTCAGAATCGATACACTCACTACAGTCCTGTAGAACAGGCATGCTCATCTGATGCAATGGATGCCTAAATTATGGGATATTTTCTCTACAAACCAAAAGGTCATTCAAGAACATGAAAGACTAAATAACAGAATACATGATAAGTTACATAAAATATAGGGTAAACACACCTTTGATAGTGCAAGCACATCTGATGTAGACAATCTTATTAAGTAGCGTAAGAAGTACCATGACAAGCTCCAAGATGAAATGAAAGAATGCATGGAGACTTCTCAGATAGGTGTACCTGTGTTACTCAAGAATGACAAAGATTTGAAGAGCAAGGATGAATGGGTCAAGGAGTGTCAGGGAATATTAGACGAGGCCCTAGAAATTGTAAAACATGAAGATTTGGCATCCAAGGAAGCTTTCTCACATTTAGAGAAGATGGTTTCAATAGAGGTGGACGTTAGGGATGCCATTGAGTATGCAAAGACACACCTAAGCCAGAAATATTTGGATCATCTTGCTCAAATCTACTTATGGCTTAGCAGGGCTTAGTATTAAATGTATTTGTTTATTTTCATAATTTTTTTAGTTCTCAAAAGACACTATGAAGAGACATGGTCTCTTCACTAATATTGATATAAAAGTTAAAACATGTGATGGTCATAAAATCATCGATTGATAGGTATCTCTCTTTAAATTGAAGAAGATTGTATATATTACATATAGAAAGAATATATATTGTCAGTTCTGTTTTAATTAAAGAATTTTAGTTACACATGTTTATTTTCTGAAAAACATAATGGAGTAGAATATTTCTACATGGTGATTTATTTCCGATGTTCAATAGTTGTGTTAGTTTTCATGATTATATGTTATTGTGTTGTCTCCAAAGTGGTTCTATTAAATTATTCAGATTTACATTTGTTAGGGCATATTTGTTGTCATTGTGTGAAGTTTTTTGATTGGTTTCCAGTTGATGTGAATTAAAAATCCTTTCTAATAATTGAATTTAATTGGTTCTTGTCAAAGATTAAATCCTTTTGAAGAAGTTATTATGATTGGTTTCCATCAACTCAAGAATTAAATTCCTTTCACAATTTCATAGTAATTTAAGGGAATATGATTGGGATTATATAAGAAGAGCACTATCACATACAAACCTACACATTTGCACAAGGTGTAAATATCCAAAGTGCCCAACTGTTAGAGTTAAGCTAGGAGATAAACTCACCAATCACATACATTTGTTTCCATTCACTAACTCAAATAGCCCAATAGATTTACGCACTACTCTTACTCATTTTCATTAGTTGAACATATCCATTAGTTTTGCCTTGATATTGCTTATACAATTTATACCAAATTAGAACCATACCATTTTCAATCACTGTTCAAATATTAGAAGTAAAAAGTAGGGAACAAGTAATCATCTATTCCACACCATTTGCCACTGTGGGTAGATCCATCACTCAGCCAAGATCACACATCCATTTAATCTGCTTCATTAGTAAGGTGCACCTGCCTAGGTCTAGTAGAACTTGAAGTGCAGGGAGTCATCAACCCTATAGGTTAACTCTATTTCGTTAGTTCAAAAATGTTGCAAATCTAAGCATAGAGCCTAGCATCCTCTTACGATTTGTAACTTGCATTTTTGAGACCTAACAATCTCATTGACCTAATATTTATTTGTGGCAAGTATCCCAATACTCTAAATATTACAAATTGTTGTCAAGAAATGATTGTCATAGTTAAGTGTGTTACAGCGATACAATTTCATCTTGGTTGAGTATTGTATAAATCTCATGCTATTTAGAATGTATGGGGTATTAGGGTGTGGTATCACTATATAGGTAACCATCAAGTGATTTATTCAACCCAATCTTGGCCTATATAGTACCCAGTGTAAAGAGAAAGATAATGTTGTCCAAGAACCTTGTTACGGTCACAAATGAGGGCAGTCTTAGCTATCGTAACCATAGTTGGAATCCCTTGTTGTTACCATAACATACGTGACCTAAAACCATGACTCTATGAGTATGAGTTGTTTGAAAACCAAATTCCACAACCTTTGCCACCATCCTCCCTGCCTATGTCAAAATGGGAGTTTTGGAATAGGGTATGGACATCCATCAATACATAACGTATAGAGAAATTTTGTCAGATGTTGTAGTTGCAACTGCCCTATTAGACATGTATGCAAAATGTGGAAGCATTGGCAAGGCACGTGAACTATTTGACATAATGCCAAAAGGAAATATGGTCTCATGGACTACAATGACTGCAGGATATGCACAAAACGGATTTGTTGAAAAGATTTCAGAAATATTAAAGCAAATGCAATTGGCTGGTGTAAAGCCAAATTCCACAACCTTTGCGAACATCCTCCCTACCTATGTCAAAATGGGAGCTTTAGAATAGGGTATGGACATCCATCAATACATAAAGGATAGAGGAATTTTGTCAAATGTTGTAGTTGCAACTGCCCTATTAGACATGTATACAAAATGTGGAAGCATAGACAAGGCACGTGAACTGTCTGATTGAATGCCTCAAAAAATGTGGTCTCATGGACTTCAATGACTGTAGGATATGCACAAAATGGATTTGTTGAAAAGGCTTCCAAAATTTTAAAGCAAATGCAATTGGCTGGTGTAAAGCCAAATTCCACAACATGTGCCAACATCCTCCCTGCTTGTGTCAAAATGGGAGCTTTGGAATAGGGTATGGACATCCATCAATGCATAAAGGATAGAGGAATTTTGTCAAATATTGTAGTTGCAACTTCCCTATTAGACATGTATGCAAAATGTGGAAGCATGGACAAGGCACAAGAATTGTTTGACAGAATGGCTCAAAGAAATGTGGTGTCATGGACTATAATGACTACAGGATATGCACAAAATGGATTTGTTGAAAAGGCTTCAGAAATTTTAAAGCAAATGTAATTAGCTGGTATAAAGCCAAATTCCACAACCTTTGCCACCATCCTCCCTACATGTGTCAAAATGGGAGCTTTCAACCAAGCAATTTGTAGCACTTAAGGTTATGTAACAGAATTTATAGTTGATAGTTAAATTTATAACAATTTTTTTATGATCTTTACTAACATTTATTAGAATTGTTGCATGTTTTACATCATTGGAATGACATATTAGCTGTAACTTTTTTGAAATTTTATTATGGTATGTGTACTTTGATATGATGAAATATGATTATGGTTTCATTTCATATGTTGTAATATTAGATATATAATAGAAAAATAAATTATTACATGAAATAAATAATAACTTTTCATTTTATTTTTTATAGAACACGGGTCTTCCAGAAGATCAAGATGATCCTCCTAATATAGATCCAAATTAAGTTGGTTATGGTATAGATCACATGGTAGAGGATGATGATGACATAGATACAGAAGACACTAAGGCTAATGATGATGATGATGATTGATGCAGGAGCATCCAGTGGTGTAAGGGCAATCTTGCATCACCCAAAAAAAAATGTGTTTCAAAATTGTTGATGTTCTACCCATTTCTTCTAAAATATGTGGTTTTGGTCCCATAATCGCCTGAATAATAATGTAGAACTTTTAGTTTTCCCAAACTGCTAAAAATAGTAAACTGCTATTTTTAGAAAGTTTGCATTTGGGCACGGAATGAAGTCAAAATTTATAGGAAGTTACATAACGAAAATATAAGACCTTTGGCGAAGGAATCACAAGAAGATCATTTGCGAGATGAAAGATATTAAAGTTTTTGTTTCCCAAAAAATGCTTGGAAATTATTCAAACTCAGGTTTGAGGCACTAAACAGCCCCGTACAGGCCTGAAAATGGCCGGAACTAGTAGAGCTAGTTCTTAGCATGTAGAGAACTCCGCGATCCTTCTGACGCATAAAATAGTTCATCAATCGGAGTCCCAGATCAAAAGTTATGGCTTCTGGAAGTTGACCTATTTTTGGAGGGAGATGCAAAATTTGAAATTAGGTTGTTGGCTGCCAAAAAGGCTATTAATAACTATTTTTGGGAACCCTGGGTAGCAGGAGAGATAAGGGGGCAAGTGTAGAGTCAAGAATAGGCAGGAAAACAGAAACCCTAGCTGATTTAGAGGTTACAGAAGATGGAAGATTCCAAAGCTTGGTGATGGTAGCTATAGTGTGTTGCAACCTGTAGAGGACTGATTCCTTTGATTGTAATTAAGCTCTGTAATGTAATGAGTTGCCCAGATCAATAAAAGAAAGTTCTATTCTTTATGTTCAATTTCTATTATTGTGTGTTTTATGATTTACCCACTTCATCAAGTGGTATCAGAGTAAGGTTTCCTGAGTGTGTAGACAGATCACCGACCATGAGGTAGTTTGCACAAGGACCTAAGGTTGTGGGTTTGCTGCATAGATCAAGATGCCTCCACGAAGAAACCATGGTGGGAGGAATGCTTTGACGAAAGAGGGTTTTAGAGCCCTGCAAAGACAAATCGATGCATTGCAAGAGGAGTTGCGAAGAGGGTTCAAGCCGAGAAGGAGAGAGGAAAGTGAAGATGAAGCTAAAGAAGAGCTATCTGAGGAAGAACAAGAAGCTGCGGGAGATGTTGCAGAAGTTAGGTTTTTGAGGGCCATTTCAAAGATCGGAAAGAGGCCCAAGATCAAAGTTTCTACCTATTTTGGAGATTTGAATCCAGAACAACTTATTAATTGGATCAATGATATGGAGGAGTATTTTGAGTATGAAGATATGGAAGACCCTGAATGGGTCAAGTTTGCAAAGACAAAGTTGAAGGGCCATGCCAGTATTTGGTGGAAGGAGGTCCAGTTAGAGAGAAATAGAAGAGGAAAGCAAAGATTACCAGATGGGATTGGATGGTGGAGAAATTGAAGAAGCAGTTCATTCCTGTGGACTATGAGATGAAGTTGCTAAATAAGCTGCAAGGATTGAAGCAAGGTAACAAGTCTGTTAAGGAGTATACAGAAGAGTTTTATAAAATTACTATCAGGATAGGCCATGTAGAGCACAAAAAGGAGAAGGTAGCCTGTTACATTAATGGGTTGAGGCTGAGTATTCAAGAGGAGCTGAGCCTGGTCAGAATGACCACCATAGAAGATGCGTACCAGTTTTCCTTGAAGGTGGAAGAGAAGTTGAATAAAAGATTTGACAGCAAGAAAAGGGGAAGAGGTCAAGGCGAAAGGACTGGTGGAAGGCCCTATGGAGGCCATAATGAAGATTAGAAGAAAAGTGAAGAAGCTAGCACCAGTCAAAATCAGAGAGGGGATAATGCCTACCGCCCTTGTGACCAGAACAATGGTGAGCAAAGAGGAAGAGGAAGAGGTAGACCTGGGCAAGGACCCAGAAGAGGAGGTTTTAGAGGAACCTGTTTCCAATGTGGGGAAGAAGGGCATCAAGCATATGAGTGTCCGCAACATCAAGGAAGGACAAATAGAATACCTAAAGGCAATGCATGAGTTGCACATGTAGATGAAGATACACATTCTGAGCATTCTGAAGATGCTGAAAGGGGAGAAACCCTAGTTATTAGAAAAACCTTGGTGAATGAAGAGAAAGAACCCAATTAGAGGAAGAGTTTATTCTGCACAAGGTGCAAATGTGAAGGTAAGTGTTGTGATATTATTATTGACAGTGGAAGTACTGATAATCTTGTTTCAGAGGAGATGGTTGAATTGAAGTTGACAAGAAGAAAGCATCCGCATCCATATCGGATTGCATGGTTGCAGAAGGACCATAGAGCTTTTGTCAATGAGTAGTGTTTAGTGAAGTTCGAGATTGGTGACTACCATGATGAGGTGCTGTGTGATATCATACCGATGGATGCATGTCATATGTTGTTGGGGGGGCCATGGCAGTATGATAGGAGCGCTGTCCATGATGGCAGTGCAAACACATATTCCCTAACAAAGGATGGAGTTCATCATAAGTTGAAGACCTTGAAGGAGGTGGAAGAAAAGGTATGTAGTACTGCCAGAATTTGTTTGGTAGATGGTAGGAAATTTTTGGAGGGTATGAAGCATGAGCATCAGTGCTTTGCATTGATTCCTAAGATTAGTCAAGAGAAATGTGAAGATGTACCAGCAGAATTTTCAAATATGTTGGAAGAGTTCCAGGACATTATCTTTGATAATGTACCAGAAGGTTTACCACCAGTAAGGAAGATAAGTCATCAAATGGATTTGATACCAGGAGCCAGTTTGCCAAATAAGGCAACCCATAGAATGACCCCTGCAGAGAATGAAGAGCTGAATAGAAAAGTTTAGGAGTTGTTGAGGAAGGGACTAATAAGGGAGAGCCTAAGTCCATGTGCGGTACCTATAGTACTAGTACCAAAGAAAGATGGAGAATGGAGGATGTGTACAGACTCTCAAGCCATCAATAAGATAATGATCAAGTATAGATTTCCATTGCCAAGAATGGATGACATCATGGACTATTTGAGTGGAGCCAAGTACTTCACCAAAATTGACCTGAAGAGTGGGTATCACCAAATCCATATCAGAGAAGGGGATGAATGGAAGATAGCCTTCAAGACAAAGGAAGGTTTGTATGAGTGGTTAGTCATGCCATTTGGGCTAACCAATGCACCGAGCACATTCATGCGGCTCATGAACGAAGTATTGAAAGAATTTTTTGGAAGTTTTGTTATTATTTATTTGGATGATATTTTAATTTTTAGTAAGACTTGGGATGAGCATTTGATGCATATCAGAAGAGTTATAGAGAAGCTGAGGGAGGAGAAGTTGTTGATTAATCTGAAGAAATGCAGTTTTGCAAAGGAGTTAGTATACTTGGGATTTGTTGTCTCAGAGGAAGGTCTTATCATGGACCCAGAAAAAGTAAAGGCTATCATTGAGTGGCCTACACCAAGGAGTGCAACGGAGGTAAGATCTTTTTGTGGTTTGGCAAGTTTTTACAAAAAGTTTATCAGGAATTTCAGTAGCATTTGTGCACCCCTAACTAAAACAATGAGAGGGGATAGAAAAGAGTTTAGACGGACTAAAGGGGTAGACAAGAGCTTTGATACATTGAAGCAGAAAGTCATAGAACAACCTATTTTGGCACTTCCAGATTTCAATAAGGTATTTTAGGTAGATTGTGATGCCAGTGGTAGTGGTATAGGAGTTGTTTTGAGCCAAGAGGGTAAGCGCATTGCCTATTTTAGTGAGAAGCTTAATGATGCCAAGAAAAAGTATTATGTTTATGATCAGGAATTTTATGCAATAGTTCAGGCTTTGAAGAAATGGAGACATTATTTGTTGCCAAAAGAGTTTGTTTTAAATACTGATCATCAGGCTTTGTAGTATCTTAATAGTCAAGGAAAGTTGCACCAAAGGCACTTAAAATGGGTTGAGTTTTTGCAGAGTTATACCTTTGTTTTGAAGCACAAGAGTGGGAAATGCCTTGAGCAGAAGGCAAAATTTGTTGACAAAAATGAAGATAGAGGTTGTTGGGTTTGATGAGCTCAAAAGTTTGTATCCTAAAGATCCAGATTTTGTAGAGGCTTGGAAAGCTTGTCTAGAGCCTGTTACTTTAGACAGGACAAGATGGTTGGATTTCATAATCCAAGATGGCATGTTGTTTAGAGGAAGCCAGTTGTGCATTCCGAGGAGTTCCATGAGAGAGAACCTAATTAAAGAGAAGCATAGTGGAGGATTGGCTGGACACTTTGGTCAAGATAAGACCATTTCAATTGTTGGTGAAAATTATTATTGGCCACAGTTGCAACAGGATGTGAGGAAGTTTGTGCAAAGTTGCAGAGTATGTCAGATGGCAAAAGAAACAATTCAGAATACAGGGTTGTATCACCCATTACCTATACCAGAGAAGCCCTAGGATGATATCAGTATGGATTTTATTCTTGGTTTACCAAGGACACAGAGAGGACATGATTCTATTTTTGTGGTGGTGGACAGATTTTCAAAAATGGCACATTTTATTCCTTGTAAGAAGACTAATGATGCTGTTCATATTGCAGAGTTATTTTTTAGGGAAGTGGTGAGACTACATGGTCTACCAAAAAACATAGTTTCAGACTGAGATACCAAGTTTGTTGGTTATTTCTGGAGGACATTGTGGAAGAAGTTGAAGACAGACTTGAAGTTCAATTCTGCACACCATCCACAGACTAATGGACAAACTAAAGTGGTGAATAGGAGTTTGGGTAACCTACTACGATGCTTGGTAGGAGATAAGCCCAAGGGATGGGATTTGATTTTACCACAAGCAGAATTTGCTTACAATAATTCTATCAATAGGAGTACTGGTAAATCACCATTCCAGATTCTATATGGCAATAGTCCAAGAAATGCTTCAGAGTTAAGGAATCTAGATAAGGGAGAAAAGACAAGTGTCGAGGCTGAAGACTTTGTAGAACATATGAAGAATTTGCATGAAGAGGTGAGAAAGCACATTAATAAGATGACTACTCAATACAAGGCTAAGGCAGATCAGAAGAGGAGGTATAAGGAGTTCCAGGTGGGAGATGATGTCATGGTTCACTTCAAAAAAGAAAGGTTCCCTGTTGGAACATACCATAAATTAAAAATGAATAAATTTGGACCATGCAGAATCCTGAAGAAGCGTGATTCTAGAAATGCATATGAGGTAGAGCTGCCGAGTGGGATCAACATTTCCCCTATTTTCAACATCACTAATTTAACAGAATATCATGAAGGTGGAATAGAGAATGGACCAATAGAAGTGCAGTGGAGTATTCTGGCATCTACTTCAATAGAGGAGATAGAAGAGATCTTGGATAGCCATGTAGGAAGGAGTACTCGAAATAGGCAATATGAAGAATATCTAGTGAAATAGAAAGGAAGGCCTGTTCAAGATTCTTCTTGGTTGTCTAAGGTAGAGGTTGACCATTTGGGTTTTCCTCACACAAACACCTGAGACATGAGAAGGTCACTTCTCAAATTACCCTGGGTGTCTAGTGCAGGAGCATCGAGTGGTGTAAGGGCAATCTTGCATCACCCAAAAAAAAATGTGTTTCAAAATTGTTGATGATCTACCCATTTCTTCTCAAAATCTGTGGTTCTAGTCCCATAATCACCTGAATAATAATGTAGAACTTTCAGTTTTCCCAAACTGCTAAAAATAGTAAACTGCTATTTTTAGAAAGTTTGCTTTTGGGCACAGAATTAAGTCAAAATTTACAGGAAGTTACATAACAGAAATATAAGACCTTTGGCGAAGGAATCACACGAAGATCATTTGCAAGCTAAAAGATATTAAAGTTTCCGTTTCTTGAAAAATGACTAGAAATTATTCAAACTCAAGTTTGAGGCACTAAACAGCCTCGTACGGGCTTGAAAATGGCCGGAACCGGCAAATCTAGTTCTTAGCACATAGAGCACTTGGTGAGCTTTCTGACACATAAAACGGTCATCAATCGGAGTCCCGAATCAAAAGTTATGGCTCTCAGAAGTTGACCTATTTTTGGAGGGAGATGCAAAATTTGAAATTAGGTTGTTGGCCACCAAAAAGGCTATTAATAACCATTTTTGGGAATCCTAGGCAGCAGGAGAGTTAAGGGGGCAAGTGTAGAGTCAAGAATAGGCAAGAAAATAGAAACCCTAGCTGATTTGGAGGTTACAGAAGGCGGAAGATTCCAGAGCCTGGTGATGGTAACTGTAGTGTGTTGCAGCATGTAGAGGACTGATTCATCTAATTGTAATTAAGTTTCTGTAATGTAATGAGTTGCCCAGATCAATAAAAGAAAGTTCTATTCTCTGTGTTCAATTTCTATTATTGTGTGTTTTATGATTTATGCCCTTCATCAATGATGATCATGATGGTGATGATGATGATGAGGTAGTTTCTCATAGTATCCAGTGACATTCATGATCATATAGACTGCATCATGGATCATTTTTGATATATTGTTATGATGCCTCGTTTCATAGTCTCTAGCTATCATATGTATCATTTTTCATAGCCTACAGTTCCATATTAATGAGTTGTATCATAAATTTAAGTATCATTTTGACTTATATCTTTTGGACATCTATCATCTTGACTTGTATCATTCTGAGTTACGTAATTTATCATTTTTACCTAATCATTTGTACATGTATCATTTAGACATGTTATTGATCTACTGGCATATTTGACTTTCACTTGTTTTAGTTATATATGATGATGATATTATCCATATTGACTTGTCAATTTATATATATTGAAAGTGGTTGATGATTTTTGGATAGATATTTATTCAGTATGATGATTTTAATTTACAGTGCTCAAGATGGATGTTATAAAATTCAATTAAATTATAGATATTTGAATCACTTGTTTTAATTATAGATGATGATCATGTTATAATAATTATCTTGTTATTTAATCATATGAGTTAAATAATTAAATTACTTACTTTATAATCATATGAGTTATTTAAGAGGCATGATATATTTAACTAATTAAATTGAAATAAAATATATTAGATTAATAAATGTAGGAAAACAATAAGCATTTTTAGAAGCAACAAAAGACACAAAAATGGAAGCAAAATTGGAAGTAACAGTGGAAGCAAAACTAGAAGCAAAACCAGGTGCAAAATTTGAAGCCAAACTAGAAGCAAAACTAGAAGTGAAATTGGTAGCAAAATTGGAAGCAAAATTTGAAGCAAAACTGGAAGCAAAATGGGAAGCAACCTTGAAGCAAAATTGGAAGCAAATCTAGAAGCAAACCTTGAAGCAAAATTGGAAGCAAATCTGGAAACAAAACTAGATGCAAACCTGGAAGCAAACCTGGAAGCAAAACTAAAGTAAAACTAGAAGCAAAACTAGAAGCAAAATTGGAAGCAAAACTAGAAACAAAACCAGAAGCAAAGATGGAAGAAAAATTGGAAGAAAAATTGGAAGTAAAATTGGAAGAAAACCTGGAAGCAAAATTGGAAGCTAAACTAGAAGAAAAACTAGAAGTAAAAGTGAAAGCAAAAATAGAAGCAAAACTATAAGCGAAACTAGAAGCAAAAACATAAGTGAAACTGGAAGCAAAATTGGTAGCAAAATTGGAAGCAAAATTGGAAGAAAACCTAGAAGTAAAACTAGAAGCGAAACCAGAAGCAAAACTAAAAGGAAAATTAAAAGTAAAAGAAGAAGACAACCTGGAAGCAAAACCATAAGCAAAATTGGAAGCAAAATTGGAAGTAAAACCAGAAGCAAACTTGGAAGCAACACAAGAAGTAAAATCAGAAGCCAAACTGGAAGGAACAAAATCTAGCGTTAAATCCAGTATTAATCCTGTACCGAAAAACCTAGCGCTAAACCCGATGCTAAATCCGGCATTAAAATCAGCACTAAACTAGACACAAAACCTGATGCAATAGTGAGATGCTATTGGGCACCGAGTTTTGCATTGGCAAAAGTTTCTAATTTATTGACTCAAATGCACTAAATTCTAGTGCTATTTTAGGTGCTAATTGCCTATTTTGTTGTAGTGTCATAAGGATTTAAAAACTCTCAAGAAAATGTACAAAAATAAATTTCAACCATTTATGCAAACTTTGGAACATCTAAAACCAAATTGCACAACCTTAACCAACTTCCTCCTTTCTTGTGCTATAATGGGATCTAGAGAACATGGTGTGGACAACTATCAAAGCATAAATGATATAGGAATTTTGTCACATATATTGTATTTGCAAAGTTTCCCTTGTAGACATGTATGGAAAGTATGGAATCATAGACAAGGCATGTGAACTATTGGAAATGATGCCTCAAAGAAATGTGCAGTCCCACAGAATTCAATGATTGCAAGATATGCACAAAATGCATTATTTGAAAATAATTTATAAACTTTCAAGCAAATGCAATTGGCACTTGTAAAACAAAATTCTTGTAACAATAATTGATTATCATATTAAATATTTAATATAAGCTATCATATACATAATGACATGAACATAACATCTAGTTTATAGAAAAATCCATATAGGCATGTCCAAACAAAGCCATATAGGCAAATATACAAAAATATACATCTAATTAACATACAAAAGTATGTATACAAAGCCATTTAGGCATAGAAAAAATGTCCCAAAAAATAGTTTCCTATGGACTTTTAGGAAATAATCAGCGGCCCTTCTTTGACTTTGAAGATGGAGAGCCGGTCAGTAACACATCATCTCTTTGCCATCAAGTAGACCTCTTCAAATAAAGTTCATCCAACTACACCTATTAATATATGGACATTAGTATAGAAAATGTATGAAATATATAACATCACATATGTAATTGATCACTTACTACCAACCAATGATCACTCTCCATCATCTTGTCTCTCTCTTCATCTGTTGTTTGACAGACTAGAGTTATGACCTCCTGTGAGAAACATTAAGAAGCAAAATTGACTAAACATAAATATCATTTATGTACATCAAATGACATGAGATAAAACAAGAAATACAAAATTATGATATTTTCATGTTATTGGCTCATAACTCAGTAAAAGGATTTGTAGACATCATGGCTGCAACAATGCCTATCTACACTGACTCACGAAGATCAGGAGGAGTCTCCACTGTATTCAACATCTAAAAATCAAGTTCAAGATTATTCAAACAAAATAAATACATAACATTATTTTAAAAAAGCATATTGATTAGAAATGGTTAAATTTACCTCTATAAAATAGGTGGTTTGACGTCTAGGGGACCAAGGAAACCGTGGAGGTGTCGGTGATTGTTGAAATCATCAAATTGTCAAAAAATAATATTACCATTGACATTTCTACAATAATTATGATTATGTGATAAATTACATACTTGCTTGTTGATGATGATTGTTAGTCATAACAACATGCATAAAAATTTGCACAACAAACCTTTATTATCTTGAAAAGTATGATCAATTTGGAACAAATTGATAACTCCAAGGATCTATTGATCAGGTCATGATTGTCTAACATTACTCAAAGGTTGATGTGACATGTTGTTTTCCATTTCAAGGGGTCTTACATTTTCTAGATGATCAATTATGCACCTGTGTACTGTAAATTTACTTCACAAATGAGGTTATTTCCACTATGTTGCATAGATTGTAGTAATATTTATAAGTTTGATCAATTCTTCTGAGCATTTACTATCACGAACTTGTATACACTTCTGCACTGTATGCTTATTCAAATAATGTGCCTACAAGTAGATATTCACATGTTTATCATTGATGTACATCTATATTTGCATGATATTTGTCATTTTGACATGCTTTCACTCAAAATATGCTCTATATATTCAATTATTTACGAGTTATAGGTATATTTCATGTTTATTTGCTTTAGATTGTATGTTATTTACAATTATGAAGGTGATTTGTAATGAAATTTAAGAAAATTGAAAGAAATACTTCTAAATTTGGTGAACCTTTAGCTATGAGTCACATACATTCCAGATATAGTCATGAAGAGAAGGAATCAAACCATAATTTCACTAGGATCCATAGCTAGATATGGTTGATGCTAACTTCAAAGGAACAAGGAATGAAAATAATACATGCAGACTGACAAGCACTCTAAGGGACATGGATAATCAATGTGTATATCTAGATCTCATTCACTAACTACTCAAGATTTACAATAATTTTTAATCAAAACAACTTCTCTTTCATTAAGTATTCAAAAGAATGTACATTCACAAAAGCCTTGAAATTAGTCTTGAATGCTTCAGGAATCCAATTTCAATTAAGTTTCTAATGCTTAAAAAAGTGCACTCCATACCCTTTTATAGAATAAGGAGAGGAGGCAGTTACAAATGACCAATGGTCAAGATTTATCTATTCAGATCAATGGTCAACATTTCTCAATGACTTAGTCAACATCTCTACACGTTGCATAAGTTGCCAACTGGCAACCTTCTATTGGATCCAAGCATCTTCCATGCTGATAATGCATATGACCCAATCATCATGCATCTCTCTTTACTCTTCATTCTCTTCTTCTTTACTTTCATCTTCTCCATCATTTTCTACATCATCATCCTCTTCATTATCACTATCACTTCGATGTAGATCATCTTCTATGTGTACTCTTATAGTTGCTCTAATGGCTTCATACAACTGTACTATTCTATCAATTTCACCACCATCCTAGACTTTGGCCTTTATCATTGCATGCCTGTGGGAATGAAACTTTGCCTAAAGGGCATCCATCTTATTCTTCCTGCTATTCAAAGTTTCATTATATGTTTCTACCATGACCTTCATCCTCATGAACTTATTTATTACTTCTTCTGTCAAATGATGTAGGGGATCCTATGCATCTTGTTTAAAGTTGTCATGGAAAGTCTGAATAGCAAAATCAATATCCTAGTTTTCTATTTTCCCTTCTACCTTCCCTTCTAGGGCTTCTAAGGTTTCTACCTCTTTTTCCATTAGATTATGCATCTTGACACTTAGGTCCCTAAGTTTTCCATTGCATCTCTTCAAAATATCACATTCAAATCTAGTGTCTTTATACCATATACCAAGCAGCTGGGAGGTATTATTATCTAGTATGTTGTTCTTTATAAGTATATATACATCAATTGTTTTCATCTCCCCCAAGGGATCCAGGTGCTTCTCTAGTTTGAAGGATCTTCTGCCTACCTCATTTCGTAGCTTATCCACCTTTGTTTTTAATGTGCTTAGAGAATTCCACCTATCTAGGGAGGTTTTCGCCACTTCCTCAACTTTAAAAATAAAAGACATGAACCATTTGTCCATCAATTGTGCTTTATGCTTCATCAAATATAATCTAGTAACTTCTTCTTGGGATATAATGGTTTGGGGTAGCTGGGTCAGCTGATACATGATCAGGATTAATTAACCATTTTATAAAAGAATGTAATTGAGCAATGTGCTCTTTATGTTTCTTATTCTTCTCTTTCTCCCTTTTTACCTTTTGGGTCAAAGAATCAATAATATCCTTTCCTTCCTAACCCTCCTGATTCTCATTTGCAAAGCCTAGATCAAAATTTGTTATTTGAAATTCATCAAGGGCTATCCTACCTTTCACTTTCTCGAGTGTTGGTAAGGCCACCTGGGCTATTCTCCTACCTATAGTAAGGTCTCTTCTTATTGCAGATTTTAGCCTTGCCTTCCTTCTTGGTTTAATCATGCTTCTAGAAAATAATGCAGGAACATCAAAGTCGTGTACTTCTTCTATTTGTTGCAACCAATAAGGAACATCACCCTTAGGCTATTGATGATCACCCTCTTTATTTTAGGTATCCTGTGACTCTACACTATGTTCTACCCTCTTTGTTGAATGTTCTTTTCTAGTTTCTTCCTCATGTACTTTCTCATGAGGGGGATCTTTTTGAGGTACCTCCTGCTGAGATATTTCTTTCTAAGGTGGAGGATTTTGTAAAATATGCATACCTTGATCTTGTACCTCCTCCTATAGATTTTCCTCATGAATTTCTTGAGCCTTTTCCTTTTGCTCATCATGTGGCACAGTGGTCTCTCCAGATATCTATGTATTCTGACATTAAGGATCACCTAGATCACCCTTGCTCACATTTTCTATTTCTTTCTATTGGCTTTCACCTTGTACCAAACTCTACTCTTTCGCCCTAGATGCACCAACTTCATCCAAGTTTACTCCTTTCTTAGCTGATTTCTCTTTTGATTGTCCTTGTCTTGTGGGTGCATTATCTTCTTGATCCTTGCCTTGATTGGGTGCCATATCATTTTTAACCTTTTTAGGCTCTAGAGGTTGATCACTACCTTTATTTCAACTGATATCACCCTAGTACATTAGGTCTATCACTGTAGGACTAGTAAACTGCTCTACCAAATTAGCCAGCCCTATCTGTTGGGCTACTTCTTCAGGGTTATCCTATTCTATTTCATTCTTTTCATCCCCTACTTAGCTAGTCAACTTTTGAGCCATTGGGGTCCCATGAGGGGTCATCTTAGTATTGGCAACTAAGGTCTCCATATGTTGAGCAGCCACATCCTGAACTACCTCATCATCTGACAATTCCACAGTATCATCTAGAGGAAAGGGGGGCTCTTTACTAGCCATATGTATCTCTTTTGTCTACTCTTTGGCTTTCTCAGTTTTAAAGTAAATTATTTCTAGAATGGGGACATCATGTTGTAAGTCCATAAATGTTAAACCACCTACACACCTTAACATGATAGGGTCAATGCTGACATTTCCCCTCATTATTGTTCTTTGCTTTTTTGGTGGTGGTGTTTGTAGTACTTCTTTTCTCTTTTTCCTTGTTATCAGCAAGTCATCATCCCTAGGTCTGATATCCACCTATTCTTCCTCCAAGGGATTTTCTTGTAGAGGCTCATTCTCCACTTGTTTCTCTATATCTTCAAGAACATGGTTCACTACCTTCTTGCTTTTCTGCTTAATAGGGAGGTGTTGTGATGTAGATGCAGGTGGAGATGTTGATGCCCCATCACCTTTTGATGGAAGCCTCTTGATAACTATCCCTTGTGGATTAGGATTAGCCTTCTTACCCTTGCGTGGTGGCTATTGTTTTTCATCAGGTAGTCGCTCTACATTAGATTTTCTCTTTTCAATGAGAAAATCATCATATTCTTCTTCTGAGAGCTCTTGTATCTTCTTTTTATTATCAACAGTGAGGGCCATACCCTTCCTCTTCAATTTAGTAAACTTAGTAGTTACCCAACTCTGGGTTAGTTGGATGAACCCTCACATTATTTGATCTAATGAGGTCTCCTTTGGCAATGTTAGATTAGGGATGGAGATGGTGTCATTATACACCTTCTTATCCTCATATTCACTAGACATTATCTTTCCATCATCATCATGTAATTATGCAGCATCTGAAATGCAGTCAAAAGTTTGAATTTGGTTGAGGGTGCACCTTTGATAATTTCTTCTCCTAACCTTTGCCTCATCATCACAATTAGTCCAATAATCCTCAAGATGTTCTTGGTGTATTGGTTTCCCTAATATCTTTTGCATTCTACCATATGGGTCATGTGACCTTGCTATAGAAAATGGCTATAGGTGCATGAGCTTCAACCCTCCAATAACATACCTCATGCTCTATCTATCAGGGCATAGATACCAACCTGTGTATATTGAGAATAATACAGGAGGAATCTTTTTTTACTACAAGTCACCCTCAACTGAAGTAGACACTTGTCTAATAAATTCCATTAAGATGACCCTATCTGTGGGGTATCTTGGCAACATGAAAGGTTGCCCCTCAAATCCTTCTATTCTTATGTATGAAAAAGTGGGGAATTGGATAAACCAAGCCCCATGCTTATAGATAATGGATTGAGCCTCCATGTTCAATCTCTTAGTTCTATCCTCCTCCATGGTTCTGACTAAATGCATTTAAAAGGAGTCTTTTACCAGTTTGTGGTCTTGGAGATATGCTCTCCTCTATAATTGGGGATAATGGTCCCAATTGTTTACATCACTGGTGTTGTTTCCCACTTTACTGACTGTTTACAAGGCATTAAATGTCTCATAAAAATCACATGCATATACTACATAGGTCATATGGAATATACAAGCCTTACCACCTAGCTTTCTCATGCCCTCATCCAAGCTGTCGCTGATAATCTTAGCCCACATAGGCTAGTTGTCTGAATATAACACCATCTGGATGATTCCATACATCCAATTTTCAAAGTTGCTAGCATGTTGCTTGCTGGTCATCCTGCTTAATAAGGAAATCATGTACTGATACTCCTCATCAAAATCAAATTTATATAAGTAAACAAGCAACTTGGCAGAAGATGTATATGTACTGTTCTTGGCCCTCCATTGGTACATGACCTTCCTAACGTCTTTCTTATTATTATTGTACTCTTTCTCCAACTTGCCTAGATTCAAAATGACCACCTTATTCCCCATAGGCAAACTGAAAGTGGTAATAATGCCCTTGATTTAGAAGTCGGCATATACTATGCCATGTTTTTCCACTCTTCTATTCTTAGGGTTATAATTTCTAGCACACTCCACTATCAAATCAGTGGCCTCCATTGCATATGGGAATCCATCTCCATCCCACATACCAATTGTGAATATCCTATCCAGTATAGGGTTATCAGTATCATCATCTAACCTTCTGGTCCATGCATCCAGCTCTGTTTTCCCTTGATGTGTATAATCTATCTGACCATATCTGAATCCTACTCCTTCAAGCTGTACAAACACAGGTTTCAAGAACTCAAAGTTGGATCTGTTCTTCCTGACCTCTGCCATTAGACCTTGTGATAAAAATATTCATTTCTTACCCTAGGGTCTATGAATGGGGAAGCTCAAGAATATATATGTTTCATAATTACTATTTCATATTGTAATTCACTTCATGCATCATCATCATGCATATTAACCTATTAAAACACACTTACTTGATGATTTGTAGTAAACAAGAACAAAGAGGGTTTTAATTTACTTACCTGATATTGTCTTTTCCCTTCTTGTTATATGACTGATAATGGAGAAAATGCAAATCTATAGTATCAACTATTCTGTTCCATTACACTGAGTGTGATGCTCTGCAGGTAGGTGACTGAGAGGTATTGACTTTCAGAGCTTTGTAAATTTCAATTATCAGAAGGGTAAATGTAAATAATCCCTAAATTTTACTTTTAAACTGATCGATACGATAAATTAGGGCATATGTGTTCTTTCAATTGAATTTGTCGATAATTCGTATGGAGTTGGTGGATGCCGCAAAGTCTCTGATTTGTATTTGAAATTGAAATGGTGTCACCTACCATTGGGGTTTGCATTTAATGTTAGAGGGTGATCTTTGGAAGATCAGGGATATTTAAAAATATCACCCCTCCCTTATGCATGGGATACTCATTTACTAAAGATTAGGGTGATATGGTCAACCTTTGACTACGAAGCAAGATCAAGTCATAAAGTTAAAGATAAGGGTAATTCAAAAATATGAACCCCCTCAGGTGTATATTATGATGACATCATCATGCCATCCTATCTTCTTTATTATCGAGTTACGATGATGTCATCATCATTTTGAGAAATATGACAGATGCTTAAAATATGACCCTTCGTGGGTCGGGTAAAATGTTACATCATCATTAGGGTGATTTCTTTTATTTGTTGGAATTGAATGAAGTCATGGTCATATTTGCGTAGGGTGATATTTGCAAAAGGGTGATATTTTGTAAAATTACTGGTATAAGGAAATATGACCCCCTTGCAAATACATGAAGTTTATAATGGGCAAATACTCATCCCTATTTAAGTTTGACATTCACGTATCGAGGATGGAATGAACATCGGGTGATTTTTCTAAGTCAAGGTCTTCTAAACAAATATGACTGATATTCAGAAATATGACCCCCCTGGTTAAAATATTAGGGTTGACTAAAGTTTGACTCAACATAACTTTCTACCTTTAAATGATATCAAGGTGATCCAAAAAGCAAACTTGCTTAGAATTTTGTACTCTTTCTAATTATGAGGTTTATGATAGTAAATTCTAACTTGGACAACTAACCTCTTCTTGTGATGTACATACCTCAGCAAAGGTGACATACATGACTAGATTTTACCAAACCACCCAAAGCAAGAAAACAAGCAAGCGGAAGCAAAAGAAAAGTTGGGTCCCTATTTTGCTAAGGCAAAATGGGGCGTGTTGTGTAACCATACAATATTGTTGACTTGACCTCCTCTCATAACCCACCAATGGATGGCTAACAGAGGCAGGATGAAGACTCTGACCCTAGAATTTGATTGTGCAAACAATTACATACATTATTTCTGAATCATAATATAGATAATCATATAAAATTAATTACAAATTTCAAACAACAATATACTAAATCAAGATGAAACTTGTAACAAATTACTTGAGAGTCAATACCAAATGTATGTTGTAAGAGATTGTCACTGAGAACAAGATCATCCAATATGTCCTGCCCCTATGTCGCGGCTTGCTGCCCTTATGTCATAGAGTCTTGTCTTGCCTCCTACGTCCCATAATCACATAGGCTCCCACATGTACTACACAAATGTGGGGACACGTGATGCCTACTACTCTCGCCCTCATCAGCCTAGGTATAATCATCAGCATGCTATGATAGAGTCTGGGTGAGAGTAGTCAATGAATGTAAAGTCTCTAGCTCAACACTCTCCTTCAAAGCTAAAGGGAGTGACCTACGTTCTAGCCTTGCTCAGGGTATAGGCACATGGTCTTCATCTCGCTGAGGCCCAGGTCTATCTTGGGCAGAGCCACCACCTTACCCTGGAACTCACAAATATCAAAATAATTCAAAATCTTGTTGAGGATGAGCTCGCAATAGAGTTTCCTCAAGAAATATTGTGGTACCTCATCATTGTTGCATGAGCACTCATTGAAGACCATGGACAATCTATCCCAAAAGTTTTGGGATATTTCTTCATTCCTACACCAATGTATAGGAAACTATTTGCAACTTTCTTCTAATCTTTGGCTAGTTTTGGGATTAATAAAATGTGCACATTATTGAGATTTTGTAATTTTTTCATTCTTGACTTGTTCATATGACAACTTGTCAGAATAATATTGCCAACTCCTCTCCCTATAGTCTTGGAATTTGGTGATTTGTTTTGTCACCAAATCTATGTGGGAAATAATCTCCTATAGTGATTTTGCAAGTGCCCTCCTATGATCAGTGGTTCTACTTGGATTGTTTAGGGTTTGAATAATAGTTTGAAGATGTTTCTTATTTTCTTCTATTATCCCTAGGTAGTGTTCTTGATTATCCCTTACATGAAAAGGAGGTGAAGGTGGGTTTTGAGGGTTTGAAGTGTTTGGAGGGTTTGAATGGTTTTGGGGGATGTTTTCACCCTCCTCAACTAGATTTAGGTTTTCTCCTTCTCAAATAAGTATAAATGCAATATAAAAACAAATCAAACATTACAAAACTCAAAAATTGTTCTCAAACTAACAAAATCAATCAAACCCTACCTTCTTCCTATGTTGGAGCCTCCAAATTTGCATGACGATGTCATTGGCAGTGAGGTGGCATTGTGACTTTCTTATTTTCTCTATTAAAATTGATTCAATGGCCTCTTCTTCAACGCGATCTCATTTTTGGTTGTTTTCTTTGCTACTATGAGGAGAATAGTCAAAGTACAATGAGCAGAAATATGGTTTTTTTTCTTTTATACAAAGCAAAATGTGAGCACGTTATAACACACTTGCATTATAATGCACTCTAGTTATAATGCACTCACATTTTTCTTTAATTTTGGAGATGGTGGTGACTTTTTGGTCCCCCATCTCCTTGCACTTACCTAGAATTGTTCACTACATTCTGCCATATCATCATTTCACAACTTGTAGAGCAGGACGTACACTCAAGACTCTATCATCTACATCATATCTAGATTTCATGAGGTTTTGAATTGTCTGTAGAGAGTTATCACTATCAGAACATTAGTATAACTCACATAATAGAGCATTTAACATTCAATATGAGCATATAAGGTTTGCAAAGCATTTATGTGACTTGCAGAGCCAAATGGAACATCTCACAAGGTAGTAAGGGACTAGATAGATCTTCATTGAGAACTACAACATGTTTTATCCATTTGTGCAGCATTACCACATGTTGTAGGCTAACCTACACATGTTTGATCATGCATTGAAGTTTTAACCCTCTTGATGCTGACACAGAGCATTCCATGAGCTAGGAGATGATATATAACCATTCATTTGATGTGTTAGGAACACATTTAAATTAAATATGATAGAAAGTTTTAGCCTTTAGTTGTGGATTTGTAGAAGGCACTTCAAAGATATATATTTCATGTAATTCTATTAGAGGATAGACCTACCGTCCCATAACAGTTTGCATGTTACCAGTATATGAATATTCTAATTGTCTAATAAATTGAATCTATAAATAATCCATTGTAATTTATTCTTGTGTTGTTTCCATTGTGTTCACTCAGGCTGCATGGTTGGATAGTCCATTCCCTAGACCCTCCATCTATGAATGCACCAAGTGGTATCAAGGAAAAGTTTGTGCATCCTTTGGATCTTGAAGTGAACACTGACCTAAGGCAATCTACTTGTGCTTGTCAATAAAGTGCCAATTGTGGGGTAGTTGCACTAGATCCAAGGAAGAGATTTCACCAAGGAGGATGCCTTCTATGGCCAATGTTGTCAGAAGAATCAAAGAAATGATAGAGATTATGAGAACAATGAAAGTTAGATTGGATGTTGTAGAAGAGGACAGAAGGAGAGGTCTAAACCCTAGAAATGAGGATGAGAGTGATGATGATGAATTTCAAGCTACTGACCAAAATGAAGAAACCCTAGAAGAAGAAGAATCAGGTTAGGTAAAGATGTTAAAAGCTATTTCCAAGATTGGTATGAGACCAAGGATGGTAATTTTAAAATATACCAGAAAATTACACCCTGAGGAGTTAATTGATTGGATAAATGACATGGAGGAATACTTTGAATATGAGGAAATAGAAGATCTGGAAAGAGTGAGATTTACAAAAGTTTTAAGTTGAAAGTGTTAGGGATTGTATGTGAAAGATATCAATTAAATGCAAATAAAGATTGAATAGAAGAATGAAAAATACATAGAAATAATAATAGTGAGAGACAATTTTTAATTGCATTCTCCCAAACTCGGGCTACATCCACCAACAGAGAGTCCAATATTATTATCCAACAAATCAAACTGATTACAACCACCAATCCTTGCAACTCAATACCACTGCAAATGCTACAATACAATATCTCAATAGAAACCCTAACCCTTAGACTCTTTTATCAAGCCTTATGTCAGTTACAAAATAGGGATTTTTTTATGTCAGTTAATAGAAAAATAACTCTTGACGCCTTTATAAAATAATAAAAATTGTTTGACCCTAACCCTTAGCTACCCCTTGACCCCATCTTGGGGGCGCTGCTCCCAAACCCTTGTTAAATAATTTGGGGAGAAACCACACCGATAAAAGTGGTGAAAATTTAACCTTCAAGTCTGATTAGGCTCCATATAACAATAGAAAGGACATGATCCTATTTGGCGGAAAGAAGTTCAATTGGATATAAATATGAGAGGAAAAGAGAAAATCATAAAATGCAATAGGATGGTGACAAAATTTAAGAATCAATTCATACCTACTAACTATGAGTTGGAATTGTTGAAGAGATTCCAAAACCTAAGACAAAAGGAGAAGATAGTGAAAGAGTACACTGAAGAGTGAGACATGATGATTATTAGAATTGGACATAGTGAAGAAAGCAAGGACATTGTGGTGTGGTATGTAAATGGATTGAGAATAAAGATTCAATAAGAACTAAGTTTGGTAAGGATGACAACGATGGAAGAATCATATTAATTTACACTTAAAGTTGAAGAAAAGTTGAAAAAGAGACATGAGCAAAGACAACTTAGAGGTAGAGGATGAAAACTCTAGAGAGGTAGAACACAATGCAAAGAAGGAAGACCATAGGTGGAGAAAAACAAGGATAGTAGCCCCTACCGCAAAGAGGAAAGAGACAACAAGTCATACTATAGAGGGAGAGATGACATAAGTTTCTACCATAGAGGGAGTCATATTTCTTACCACAATGAAGGATACTAGAGAGATGAAATAGGATTTGACAAGAGATCATTCAAAGGAACCTATTTCAAGTGTGGAGGCAAAGGACAATGAGCATTCGAATGTCATCAAGGGAATGAACTAGTTGGATCACCTAGTTTAGTAGGAAATCTAGAGAAAGGAGATTCATTAGTCATGAGGAGAGATTTTTTCCAAGCAGAAACAACTAAGGAGCCACCTCAAAGGAAAAGTTTGTTCCCAACAAGATGCAAAGTAGGAGGTAAATTTTGTAAAGTTATCATTGATAGTGGTAGTACAAAAAATTTAGTTTTAGAAGAAATGATGAGTAAGTTGAACCTAGAGAATTTGAAACATTCCAAGCCCTACAAGATAGCATGGATCCAATATGAGCACAAGATATTGGTGAGTCAACAATGTTTGGTGAAATTTCATATAGAATCTTATAATCATGAGGTATTGTGTGATATTATACTGATGGATGTATTTCATATATTGTTGGGAAGATCATGGAATTATTATATAAAGGCAATACATGATGGAAGGAAGAATACCTATACTATAACATCAAATGGGAAAAGACATATCTTGATACCTTTGGAAGAGGAGAGTAAAAGTAAAGTATATGGTAATGCTAGAATCTATTTAGTGGATGGAAGCAAATTTTTGGATGGATTGAGACATGAGAATATGTGTTTTGCATTGATTCCAAAGAAGTGTGGTACCCAAAGTACAAAAACTGCTAACGCAAAGAAGAAGAACCAATACAAGAGGAAATATTTGAATTATTGACAAAATACCAAGATATTATATTGGAGAATGTGCAAGAAGGATTGCCACCAATCTGGAGTATCAGTCATCATATGGACCTCATACCTAGAGCCAATTTTCCAAACAAAGTGGCACATAGAATGACACCAATAAAAAATGCAAAGCTAAATGGATAGATACATGAGCTGTTCAAGAAAGGATTGATTAGAGAAAGTTTAATCCCATGTGTGGTACCAGAAGTACTAGCACTGAAGAATGATGGAGAATGGAGGATGTGGAAAGACTCAAGAGAAATCAATAAGATCACAGTCAATTATAGATTTCCATTTCCAAGGATGGATGAGATCATGGATTGCTTGAGCAGAGAAAAATATTTCACAAAGATAGACCTAAAGAGTGGATACCATAAGATTAGGATCAAAGAAGGAGATTTGTAGAAGACTACATTCAAGATAAATGAAGAATTGTATGAGTGGTTATCCATGCCTTTTGGTTTAACTAATGCACCAAGTACATTCATGAGGTTGATGGATGAGGGTTCAAAGAAATTCTTGGGTAAGTTTTCTATTGTCTACTTGGATAATATTCTAATTTTTAGTAGAACAAAAGAAGAACATTTGTGGCTTATTAGACAAGTATTTCAGAGGCTGAGAGAAGACAAATTGTTGATAAATATCAAGAAATGTAGATCCATAAAGACATATCTAGTATATTTGAGATTTGTGATTTCTACTGAAGGATTGGAGATGGACCTAGAGAAAGTTAGAGAAATTGTTGAATGGCCAACACTTATGAACATTGGAGAGGTAAGATCTTTTCATGGACTAGAAAGTGTCTACTAGAAGTTCATCAGAAATGTCAGTACTATATGCACACCATTGACAAAGACAATGAGAGGTGATTGGAAGCATTTTAAGTGGACATTAGGAGCACATAAGAGTTTTGAGTTGTTGAAGCAAAAGGTGACATAACAACCAGTGTTAGCATTACCAAATTTTGACAAAGTATTTCAAGTTGACTGTGATGCTAGTGGGAATGCAATAGGAGTAGTGTGAAGTCAGGAAGGGAGACCAATAACATATTTTAGTAAATAGTTGAATGATGCAAGGAGGAGATATTAAGTTTATAATTAGGAGTTTTATGCCATAATTCAAGCCTTGAAGCAGTGGAGACATTACTTGTTTCCAAAGGAATTTGTGTTGTACACTGACCATCAAGCTTTCCAATATTTAAATAGTCAGTAAGTTGAATCAAAGACACATGAGATGTGTAGAGTTACAAATTTGTATTGAAACACCAGAGTGGAAAATCAAACAAAGTTCTAGATATATTGAGAAGAAGAAGGAACATGTTGACATAGATGAGGGTAGAAGTACTAGGTTTTGAAGAACTTAAGCACATGTATGAAGATGATCTTGATTTTGCATAAGGATGGAAAGCATGTAAGAAACTTGTTGGGATAGATAGAAGCAAGTGTTTGGATTATTTCATTTAGGAGGATTTGTTGTTCAAAGGGAATCAGTTTTGTATTTCTAGGAGCTCAATGAGAGAGAATTTGATCAAGAAGAAGCATAGTGGTGGACTAGCAAGACATTTTGGTATTGATAATACAATAGATTTGGTGAGTGAACATTGTTTTTGGCCTTAGGTATATAAGGATGTAAGAAAATTTGTTCAAAGTTACATAATTTGTTAAGTTACAAAAGGAAGTAGTTAGAATACTAGATTATACAAACCTTTGACAATAATAAAGTGGCCTTGGGAAGATATAAGAATGGGTTTCATATTGGGACTACCAAGAACATAGAGGGGACATGATTCCATATTTGTTGTACTAGATAGATTCTTAAAGATGATTCATTTCATTCCTTGTGAGAAGAAAAATGATGTTGTACATGTTGCTGACCTATTTTCAAGGAGATTATGAGACTACATGGATTACCAAAGAGTATAGTTTCAGATAGGGATACAAGATTGATAGAATATTTTTGGAGGACATTGTGAAAGAAGATGACGACAAACCTAAAGTTTAGTTCAAAATTTCACCCATAAACAAATAGATAAATAGAAGTGGTAAATATGAGTTTGGGTAACTTGTTGAGACACTTAGAAGGAGATAAGGTAGGAAATTGGGATATAATTCTACCGCAAGAAGAGTTTCCATACAATAATCTCTGTAAGCAAAAGTACAAGGAAGACACCATTTGAAGTTGTGACTAGAGTACAACCTAGAGGACTTGTGGAGCTGAGAGACATCAATATGGACAACAAGAGAAGTGTAGAGGAACAAGAATTTGCATGATATATGGAAACAATACACACTCTAGTCTAAAAGCATTTGGGAGAGATGAATAGCAATTATAGGGGACATGCAGATGAAAAGAGGTGACATAAGGACTTTTTTGTTGGAGATGAAGTCATGGTATATCTCAGAAAGAAAAAATTCCTAGTGGGGAGATACAGTAAGATGAAGATGAGAAAGTTAGGAGGACATAGGATTCTTAGGAAGTTTGATTCAAGATATGCATATGAAGTGGAATTACCAGAAGAATTTGTTATATCACCCATATTCAACGTTGTAGATATATATAAGTATCATGAGGGAGAATCAATTGATAGTACTAAAGTTGGTTTGAAGGATCAATTACCACAGCAACAACCAAAGCAGATAGAGAAGATTTTGGATAGCAGAGTTGGGCACAACACCAATGCCAAGCAATATAAAGAGTACTTGGTTAAGTGGAAAGGAAGATTGGAGGAAGATTCATCATGGATTTCTCAGGGTGAGGTAGAACTCATTGGTTTTCCTCTAGCCCCAAGAAAGTGAGCGACTCACATTTCAAACAAACTTGGATATTTGATACAAGAGCATCCCAGGTTGAAAGGCAATCATGCATCAACCTAAAATATTTGCTTTCTTTTCTTTTCTTTCATTTCAGTCGATTGTAGTTTTAGCATTGTCACCGCATTCTACCACATCATCATTTCATAGCTCATGTAGTAGGATGTAGACTCAACACTATGTCATCTACATCATATCTATATTTCATGAGGTTTGGAATTGTCTGTAGAGAGTTATCACTATCAGAACATCAACATAACTCACAGAACAAAGCATTCAACATTAAGTAGAAGCATACATGGTTTGCAAAGCATTTCCATCACTTGTAGAGTGAAATGGAATAGGTCAAAAGGCAGTATGGGACTCGATAGATCTTGATTGAGAACCACAACATGTTTCATCTATTTTTAAAAGCATTACCATATGTTGTAGGCCAACCTACACGTTTCATCATGCATTGGAGTTTTAACCCTCTTGATGCCTATGTAGAGCCTTCCTTGACCTAGTAGATGATATACAAGCATTCATTTGATGTATTAGGAAAATATTTAATATGATAGAAAGTATTTAGTATTTAGTTGTGGATTTGCAGAAGGCACTTCAAAGCTATATCTTTCATGTAATTCTACTGGAGGACAGGCTTGCAAGCACATAACAGTCTACATGTTACCGGCATATGAGTATTGTAATTGTCTGAGATATTAAACATATAAATCTTCTATTACAATTAATTCTTGTGTTATTGTGTTATTTCCATTGTGTTTACTTAGGCTACATGGTTTGATAGTCCTTTCCCTGGACCCTCCATCTATGACTGTACCACTATGATAGGTAAACAATCTATCCCTCCTTCAAAATAGCCTATGTTTCTCCTTTGTAATATAATTTACATTATTCTGTAGAGGTCACTCTTCTCCACACCTTGGCCAAACCCCTTGTCCATACACTAAGATGTTCTCTTAGTTTTGTTTGTAGACGAACCCTTCCCAAATGCCATCGTTTGGTTTTATCTTGAATAGATATTTAGAAATGAAAAGTCATGAAGTAGAATCGGCTTCAAGTAATTGGAGTGACACATATCCAAAGAAATTTAATCTTTTAATATTTGATTTAACTTGGCTACACTGCCCAGGCCATGCCCACTCCCCCCAGGTTGACTCAAGCAAAATATTAGATACATTTAATGTGGATTTTCTTAGGATTAGGCTACTATCAACCTTGTAAATCCTATGTAATTTATTATTCCTATTATTGTTTGTAAATCACCCATAAGAGATGAGAGGTTTCACCAGCAATGATCATGTTTCATCCATTTGCAGAGCATTACCACATGTTGTAGGCTGACTTACATGTTTCATCATGCATTAGAGTTTTAACCCTCTTCATGGTGACACAGAGCATTCCTTGAGCTAGGAGATTATATATAAGCATTCATTTGATATATTATGAATACATTGAATATGATAGAAATTTTTTAGTCTTTAGTTGTGGATTTGTGGAAGGCATTTCAAAGCTATATCTTTCATGTAATTCTACTAGAGGGTACATGTGCAAGCACATAACAGTCTACATGTTACCAGAATATGACTATATTGTAATTTTCTGAGATATTGAATCTATAAATCTTCTATTGTAATTCATTCTTGTGTTATTCTTGTGATATTTCCATTGTGTTTACTTAGGTTCCATGGTTGGATAGTCCTTTCCCTAGACCCTCCATCCTTGACTGCACCACTATGATAGATAAACAATATTTCTGTCCTTCAATGTGACCTATGTTTCTCCTCTGCAATATAGTTTGCATTATTCGATAGAGATCCCTCTTCTCCACACCTTGGCCAAACCCCTCATCCATATAGTAAGATGTTCTCTTAGTTTCTTCTATAGACAAACCTTCAAAAATATCATCAATTGGTTTTTATCTTGCATAAGTATGAGGAAATGAAAAGTTATGAAGTAGAATAGGCTTCAGGTATATGGAGCAACACCTCTTCAAATAAATTTGATCTTTTGATATTAAGTTGGTTAGACTCTCCAAGCCATCCTCGCCCCCCAAGTTGACTCAAGAAAAACATTGGATATGTTTAATGTGGATTATGTTAGGATTAAGGTACCATCAACCTTGTAAATCCTATGTAATTTATTATTCCTATTATTGTTTGTAAATCACCTATAAGGGATGAGAGGTCTCACCAACAGTGATCTCGTTTTAGCCACATGTTTATATCAGGTACTCAATGCTAATTCATCCATGATGGGGGGTTGTAGGGGGGTTTCTCCCTATGAGGGGTCCGAGGGCATCATCCCCTTGGTGGGTCTAGGGGCCACACGCCCTAGTGGGAGTTCAGGGGCAGTGTCCCTGAAACCACATTTTATTTATATTTTATCATTGTAAATATGGACTGTTCATCATTAGGTCACATATCTGGTAGTCAATATTTATTAGTTTTCTTGCCTTAAAAGGCAACCCCATTTTATAAGGATATGTGTACTACATTTTTAGTAGAGTTGAGAGTAACAAGTGCCACTAGATTGAAGACTGAAGAAGAAGAGGAAGTGCATGGATTGTAATCTCATATTTAAAGATAATACAACTTGGAGCCTCTTTTCTATGTGGAGTTTCTTAACCGAAAGGGTTTTCTCCATGTTACATATTATGTTATGTGTTCAGTTCTTAATTCATGTTATTTATGCATATTGGGTTTTATTTCTGTTGTAATCTCCATTGATTCTACATTATTTAGATGACATTAACAAGGTTTCAATTAAATTTCCATTGTTTAGTTTGCACCTTCATTTCTAACAATAGATACTTCAAAAAATTGAATTAACCAATAATCATAAATAATAAAATATGTGGAATTAAGTTGTTAACAAAAAATATTAAATCATCATAAATAATAAAATCTCTGGAATTGGCAATAATGTTGGCACACCTAAAAGGACAGGTTGTAGTACCTTAATGTTTAAGTATCAATCTTCGACAATCAAATGAATAGTATGAAATCTTGAAATTTTCAAATCTAGGTCACCAACCTCCTAGATTGGCCAATTCCAATTAAATATGTTAATAATTTTATTCATTCTACTAATGGAGTTGACTTAATGCAGTTTCTTGCAATTATTCAATTTCTTTGTACTACATATACAAAACATTATTACTATTCCTTGCTTCAACCTTGGGTGAATCAATTATGTACGTGTTTTACAAATATGCATTTACTTACCACTTGGCACTTGTCTTAGAAATATTTGAAAAACAATGAGGTTAGGTTAAAACGTTAACTTTTTGAATTATAAATCGACTGAAAAAGCTAACTTGTATTATTGAGCATCAAATAGTGTCATAGATGAATTGTAGAAGATTTGAGAAACTGTCAAAGTTAAAAGTATGGAATTCATTACAGCAACTATGCAAAGAACGTAAGTTATGAATTAAATATTAAAAATAGAGTTCAAAAATATATAACAGTATGACAAAAAAAATTATTTGTATGGCTATGTAGGATGTTATTTCTTTCCTCTTCTAAGAATGAAGAAATATCAGCCTTCATCAACTCGAATGTATTTTGTCAAGAGTCGACACTTTTTACATTTACAAATGATGCATTCTATTTTGGATGGTGGGTTGAATTTCCTAGAGGTAATTGTATGTATAAGAAACTAGAATTTTGAATTGATGCATGGAGTTGGTACTGTAACACACTTAATAGTGAATCAGAGAAAATAAATTTAATTTGACTTTATTGGCCAAGTATTCTTACCCACACATAGTGGTTTCTTGTACATATAATGCAAAGTTCTATGGAAAATCATTTACTAACATTGTGGATGACTACAAAATTGAAATGGTCAAGCAAACATTGCATGTTAATAGGCTAGTTATGGACTACAGTGAAATATTTGAAAAGAGGAAACAAAAGGAATAAAAGAGATTTTGGACGACAAAGTCAAGGATAAAAGTTCAATGGAAATATTTTTCACTTATGTAATTATGTTTTGTTCTCTAAACCATTTTGAGTGCTCCAAGGCCCTTCATTTGTAAAATTTTTATATTAATATAATATAGTGTCCTTATGCCACTTTGATCTATCTAAAAAAATATGTTTCATTCTAAGAACTTGCTCCAAGGCCATTTTATTTTCAAAATTTTTATATTAATATAATTTAATGGTCTTATGCCAATTTGGTCGATCCAAAAAAATGACCAATTAATTAATTAGCCATGGTAAATAATAATGTTAACATATTAGTGATAATTCTAATGATAAGATATTAGTGACTAACTAATTATTTAGTGATGGTAATAATAATGGTAACTGAGTATGACAATTAAAATGTGTTAATGTGACATTAGAATAATATAAGACATGTCACGTAATATACAACATTAGGATGTGGTGTAATTTAGTTGTCTACATCGCTATTACTAATAATGATTTTAGCAACCCATGTAGCCTAAACACCATCTAAGGCTCTAAAAAGTAAATTACCGCTCTCCATATCTCAATCATTTATCCAATAATATCTAACGGCTTCCACCTAATTTTGGAGGATTTTGTTGCACATTTGTAGCATTTGAGATCTATCTTCCAGAATTGAACTACAACCATTCATCATTTGTTATTCAAATGGTCAAAAAATTACAAGTGGACAATGTTAGAAGTATTCCTAAAAAAAATTTCTTGTTGTATGCAATGTGGCTCATCATGACTGCATCGTGATGTTTCATGTACATCACAAAATTAATAGGTGGGCCTATTGAACACACCTAGAGATTGAGAGGGGTGGTGAATAAATGTATTCTTAAAATTTAAATCAATTCCATTTATAGATTTAAACATCAAATCACATTAACCAAAAGAAGATGAAAAGAAAAGAAAGTATACACCACAAAATGACACCAAGATTTTTATGTGGAAAACCAAATGAGTGAAAACCATGGTGAGGATTAACTCACAATATATGAAGCTCACTGCTTATAAAAATTACAACTTTGTTTTAGGGCTACAACTCAAGGAAGCTATTACTCTCTCTTGGACTTACGGACTAAGGCTACAACCTTAGTGCAAGATACAAGGACCTGCTGAAGAGACTCACTGTCTAATAGCAGGATACATTAAAATTATAATAGAAACATGAACATGAACTGCTATAAAGAAGGCATCTACCATATGATGATGTTGCAGTCCCTTACTTTGCAGAATTACTCCATCACTCTGACTTTGCACACTTCATGCTTAATACCCTCCTCAATATCTCATTTTCTCTTCGTAAATGATTTTTCTCTTCTATAAATACCATCTGCAACAACTCAAAACCTCATTTAGGTCAACACCAGGATATCCTTTAGATGAAACGTGTGAGAATGTATTGGTCGGCACAAAACAAATACATTATAAAGAGAGAATGGGTTGTGGATCACTACACATGATATAGCAGGGTCAAATACATCATGACACATCCTCCAAAGAAAAATTAATTAACCAACATCAACCACAAATAAAGGAAACCAGATTGTTGGCCCAAACAACATGAACATTGCCCACTGTTTATCTTCACACCACTGGGGAGAGACCAAAAACATTATAGAAACTAAAATTTTACCAATATACTTTATCAATAACATCCTTACAATCTTCTCCTCAAGTATTTGATCGTTATGTGCTACCACAAGAAGAGAAACATACTGAGTTGCTAGAAACAGAGCATCCCTGACTGACTATGATTCATCAATACTTAGGATATTGCAATGTAGTTTATGAAAACATCTTAAACACATATGGATGCACCCATACACCACTTTGAACATATCCCTAGATCTGTACAACCATATCTATCACTCTGAAGGAATTCAAATCGTTACAAAAATTCGTCATCATTACTTTACTCTGCCAGAGCACAGGCTGAAACTCTGTCACTTATAACTTTTATTGTAGAAGGTTTAATGACTTGAAATCTTGGATATAACACCTTCACATATCAACCAATGTATCTTCTAAACCAGAAGACTAATTCTTGCTTTCTAGAAGGATACGAAACAAAACCCCATGGTTCAGTCATAGAGTATACATTGTGAATGTCATAGCAAAACTTCTACAACCTATCTCTAAGTATGGTACACCACACTGGTGAGATATCAATTTAGGGATACTAGAAACATATTGAAAATAGTGTGCTCACATCTGCATCAAACTTAGACATTATACTGATTACTATTCTTCCTCATAATTAGACAACTTCTCTCCATCCACTAGGTCTTTTAGATAGACTTGCCTTGAACATTCTGACCCTATGTCTCTATATCAAACCATCTCTCTCAAATCTACCAAAGTCCATTATCCTATCTCTAATTAATTCTCAGCCTCTTCAACTTCTATACAAGACCTTAAGTTGACACTGTTGTAAAATCAAGTATGCACCCTTGCTAGGTTCACAGAAACTTAGCTACCTATTGAAAGATGGAATCATTCTCGGATGTGGGTCTCCTATAATGAGAATGAATCTCTAAAGTGAGCTAGTTCTCCTTATGATTTCCTAAACTAATAACTGGCAGGGAAAATAGATAGAAAGATATACTGAAAGAAATGAATCCTAATTAACTTGAAGATGGAATTACCTAACAGATCTTACTCACAAACATGTTATTGAATTTTGACCCTCACAACACTTAACTTATTTAACTCATAAATATTTTACATGAAGATTTGGAAAACACAACATGCAACCTAAATTAAACAAGATTTTGCACAAGGAAATCACAAGGTAAGACAAAGCAAAGGATAAATATTAATCATAATGCAACATCAAATCAACTTGCAAATACTCAGACAAAATATGAAGGAAAGATGCTACTTAATAATTGAAGGAATAATGAATACAGTAAAATAAATGAGTATGACACTCTCAATGTGAGAGGAAGACTCTGTTTCTCTACACTTTGATCTCTAAAAAAATTTAAAACTAAAAATTGTAACTCCTCAAAAGGATGAAAAATTGAGATATATGCTGTGAAAGATTTTCTCTCCTAAAAGCTTGAAAAAAGCTCCTAAAAATAGACTCCAAGTCCATTTTCGAGATTCTCATAAAAGCCAAAGTTAAAGCTCTAGATCTACCACCAATATGGAAAATAAAGCTGCAAAACTACCCTCTCATGTGGTCCCACTATATAACTGCTTTTCTCTGCTCATGAAATCTGCAAATTTTGTCCTATATGACTCTAAATAAATAAATCAAAAGGGAACATCTAATTTCTTTTATTAGCCTATAAATTGCCTAAAAATAGTTAAGTCTTAAAAGCAATTTATCAATGATTGCTTTAAAACTAACTTTACAATGTTGAGGTAATTTAATTTATATCCCATTTGATATGATTTTTTACAAAAATAAAATAATATCTGGCTCATAATTTTGCCAAAATTTTTTACAAGATATTACAATTGATTTTCTATAAAAATCATAAAATGATGAACACATTACTATGTACTTTGCAAAAAATATCAAAGCCTTGAAGGCTTAACACCATGACTCTAATCCTCAAAAGGCATTATCCATGTGTTAATATTTTACCACCTCATCTCTCTCTCCATGCTTTTCAAAATGCCACCTCACTACCTATACAAGTATCACATGTCAAAATTAGCCCTTCTCATAATGCCATTACCCATGCATGCATCTCATGTCTTCAAATGTTCTTTGCTTTGACCTCTCTTATACATTTGAATCATATAAGGAATTGAAATAATAATCAATGCATAAGTGGGAGGTCATTTGACTCTCAACGACATGCATAATTTTATGGCACTTTGATTACACCATGAGTCAACTATATTGGAAGTAAAGGTTTTGAAAGGTTTGTAAAGTAATAAGCCTTACTCTCTCATGATACTGACCACCTTTGACTTTATAAAAATCAAACAAAATGAGAAATGTTGTCAGCCTTTCTAGTCCATGATTACAAGGGAACATTGATTGCAAGTGTTGACAATGATACTATTTTGGATGAGGCAATTATGTGTATTTAGGAAGTCAAAAGTGAGGAGTCAAAACACCATCGAACAAAATAGTGATACAAACCCTAAAAATTGCCTCATTTTCATTTGGCATTCCTTTTGTTATCTGCTCTGCAACTCTCATGCTGCTGACCTCAGGTTTGATAGCTCTATGGTTTTCCTCTCCATTTGATGCCTTCTGTGGTCGAAATCTCACATTTCTTGAATGAAAAGAACCAGCAGAACCTAGTGAGTAAGGTATTTGAAGTTTTGAATGGCATTTTGACCTCTTTTTGTAGTACTTCTGCCTTAATGGCTGTGGCCATACTTGTTCTTTCTTCTGCTACATTCTTTGGCATTTGTTTCTTTGATTTCTATGTGTTGAAACTCTGTAAATGTGGCAAAAATGATAAAACTCCCTAAAAAAAGGTCGTGACCAAGCTAGTCTTCCTCATCTGCAACTGAATGGTGAGTTCTCATTTCTCTTTGCTGTAGGTTCTTTTACATCACTATATATTCAAAAGATAATGAGGGTTTCATATCTTATCAACTGGGTGTCTTTGCATACTTTCATTTATGGCATGGCCATGGCATAAAATGTATTTTGTAGCTTATTCTTTGTATTTTGATGTGAAAAACTTGGAGGCTTTTGATTACGAAATCAAGGTTTCATCTTGACTGTGCATAGGAACTTCTTCTCCTTTATGGCTATGCCTATAGACATTTTATATCATTTCCTTTCTCTTGTAACTGCAAAAAGAAAGAGGGTTTCAAAACCTTGACATGGGGTTTTTACAAAAACTGCATAAAATGTCATTCTCTTTTGTGGCCATGCTAGAAACACCTCTCTGTAAGTTCCCTTTTCACTGTTTGACTGAAATGAAGATAAGGGTTTCACTTTTAAAATGAGGGTTTCATTTTAAACATATGGGTATTATATTTCAGGCAACAGAACCCATTTTTCGGTCACGACGCTGGCAGAAAAATACTGTATCACCTTCTTCTATATTTACAAAAATAGCATTATCATGGCTATGATATATATATTTCTCTTTTTTCTTGTATGTTTCCTTTCACTTTTGTGCATGAAATAAGACATTGTGTCATCTGGAAACTTGTCCTTCTGATTCTGTAGCTGTTATACTCTTTACTTTCTTAAATATAGAAATTAGTTTCACATTTTACCCTGCATTGGCATAACCCAGTCACCTGTTAGATGTTCTTTATCATGTGATATTGGTCTTTCATTTCTCTTTCTGGCACTTGGAAACTCATGTAGCATACACTGCACATCATATGTCTTCTCTCTTGTTCTGAACATTACACTGTATCCTTGACATATTGATGATACCTGTAGCATTCATTTGTCTCTTTGACATGATGTATCACCTTTGGCTATCCATGGACTTTGCATTTGTATAGTACTATAGTCAAAGAAAAAATAGTTGGCACGCTACTTCACATGTCATTGTGAATGACAAATGGCCTCTTCTTTCTGTATAATGACAGATGAAGTATTGAATAGTTGGACTGTCATTGATGTTTGTAACAAGATGTTTATATAATTTGTAATATATGATATAATGTTGATGCTTCTGAACATTTACATATTCTTGTCACTATTGCATATTTATTTTGATGTCTTTGAACAAAACATGATAGCATTATTGGATGATGACATCATAGCATTGTTTCTTCATGATGCAAATGTATAACTTGATTTCTCTTCATGACTTGATAGGATGAAATGCTAGTTGATCTACAATGCTCTCTTGACTAGTTGTTATATTTCTCTATTTCAAATGACTTGCTCTAGTTGGAGGAGAGAAAAAATGTCTTTGTCATTTATGAAGAACCTTATTGTTAAAGTGCCTATGTATTGTAATTGAATGTTGCACTTCTATAGGTTAAAAATGCACAACTGTATTTGATCATCATTGACACTATGACAGTCACTTGGAATCATAGGTCTATCTCATGAATGAGATACTATTCAATGTGGACTATATAGTCCCTGCTGTTCCATTTCTTTCTCTTGTAGCACTGTTTGCTAGGGCTTGTTTATTCTTTCATGAAGTAACTGTTCCCATACTCTAAAAGCAATAGGTCCTTGTATCAATCATGAAAAAAAATAAGAACCTTTGATGTTCCAAGATTGGTGTCTTCTTGATTTAGTCCATGTGATGCAATTTGCATTCTATTCTAGCATTGTGGCATGGAAACAGGCTGATCCATCTATGCATTTATGATACTCTTTTTTGAAAACACACATACAAATGATTTCTATTTTCTGATGTTATGCTATCATCAAACAATCATATACAATTGTTTCATATTACTCACTGGCAACTTTTGACATTCAGTTGATGCAATGTATCTTAATATTTTATTCCTCTCTGATGCATCAAAAAATAATGAAAGATGTTAAATGAAATAGCTATGAATGTTATTTTCTAATGTCAACTGAAGTGATGATGTCAGCTACCATGTGCATTAAATACAGTCCCCTTTTACAGTTTAATTCATTTTCATGGTTGCGTCTCTTTCATTGAATTGTAATCATGATTATGACCTGGAACACAGCTGATGGATATGATTGCTTTTATTATTCCTTCATCTTGTCATGTGAATGTGAATAATGATTCCTTCTTTTCTATTCGTCCCTTCTGAGACTAAGGTGAAGCATCATGCTAGGCTCAATCCTTGTGGGAGTCCATTTGACACCACATACTGAATGTCTTCAATCAGCTTCATGACTTCTCCTATACGTGTACATGAAACAAATCGATTAGAATAAAACAATGATGCTCTATGTTTTCTTCTTTTTCTGTTCCTTCTCCATATGGATGATGTTTATTTGATTAATGCACTATAATCAAAGTATCATGCCTCTTCTGATAGATAAAGGATTTTTATAACTGGAGCTTCTAATGGGGTTTTTCCCACATTTTTTATTTACATATTGAGATCAGAAGCAGGACAGGAGGCTACTTACAAGATCAACAAAACAAGGCAATGATGGCTATGTCTCTCCTTTCCCATTCATTAGATGCATAGTATTTTGTTTATATCTACATGTGTTTAGCTATAACCCATGGCTTGTGTGGGACATCTGATATGTCATCATTTCTTTCAATGCAATTCTTATTCCTTTATGTATTTCAATTTGTAATTGAATAACCATTGTGATGAATGAAATACTTATCTCACTTGACTGTTCTGAAATGCAATGATTGATCTAAAACTTTTCTTTCTTGAACAACTGAACTGTATTTAACATTGAAACATAATAATTATGCAGCTAACCCATAATAGAAGTAAATCAAACCTCACTAAAAAATGATAATGTTATATCTTCTCAGCCAATTTTTGAACTGTGGTAAAAAAAATGGTAACATTTCTGGTGACTTCTTCTATATGCTTTCCTACTAAGCATTTGACCAGTTGCCTTGAACATCTGTTGGGCATTGAGCCATACTCTGTCCTTCTCAAAACTTAGAAAACACTGCAATTCAACTCTCCAATAGTAAAAACAACAATAGAAAACTAAAAACAAACACTACTAAAAGAAAACTAATAGGCCCTGATGGCCAAAACAAAATGCTGAAAACAAATGTGCAAGAGCACTTATTCACTGCAACACTACTCTACTATAAACAGAAGAAGTTTTTATCCTCAGAGGCAATGCTTGAGGTGGATCCCATTAAGTGGGATAGATAGTACCTCTCCACTCATCTTGGAAAACTGAAATGTATTTTTTTCTTTGCACTCTATGATAACATAAGGCCCATCATAAATTGCATAAAATTTCGAATGCTTTCTAGGCCTACTCCTCAGTTCATTCCATTTGAAAACTAAATCTCCAATTATAAAGTTCCTTGGTCTTGCTCTCTTATCAAATGCATTCTTCATTTGGGTTTGATGCATATCAATTTTTCTTAAGGCCTCTTTCCTTATCTCTTCTAGCTCCATAAGCTGAGCTAGCCTGATTACTAGAGGCTATTCCTCTAGTAGTTCAAGTTCTTTAATGAAAGTCAATGTAGGCAATTCAAATGAAACAGGTAACTGAGCTTCTTTACCATAAGTAAGCACATATAGGGAACAACTATTAGCTCTCTTGGGTGTAATTCTATCAACCCAAAGAGCCAACTTTAACTTTTCATTCCAGGCTTTATGGTTGTCTTCAATAGTCTTCTCGATAATCCTTATCAGATTTTTGTTGGTAGATTCAGCTTGCCCATTACCCTGTGGGTAATAGTTAGAGGAAGTATTCAAATAAATATTATTTCTAACAAACCAATCTAAAATTCTTAATCCTAAGAAAGATAGACCATTATCTAAGATGATTGAATCTGGTGTATTGAATCTTTACACTAGATCTTGATAAAAACCTAGGACAACAGATTCATTTGCCTCTTTTAAGGCAACAACCTTGGTCCACTTGGTGAAATAGTTAGTGGTAGTTAAAATCCACTTGTGTCTTGCACCTGAAGGAGGGTTTATTGGTCCTATGAAATCCAGCCCCCATTTTGCAAACAACTATTCAACTTTAATAAGATGCAGGGGTAAGGTAGCAAGCCTTTGCTTACCTGTAAATAAGGAACACTTCTCACATCTTCTCACCCCAACAAAAGAATCTTTAAATATGTTAGGCCAGTAATAACTAGCATGCATGATCTTCAAGGTAGTTGTCCTAGCTGGAAAGTGACCTCCTGAAGGTCCATTGTAAAATTCTTCTAACAACCTATCAACTTGATTAGGTCCAACACACCTTAGAAATACACTAGTAAAATCTCTCCTATATAAAATACCATCAATGATAGCATAAGGAGTAGCTTGTAACCTAAAATACCTTCTTCCTACCCTGTCTAAAACTTCAGGGCATTGACCGGACTATAAATAATGCATCATCTACTGCACTCAACTATTTGTAAGAGATGGTATAGTGGCTAATTCATTATTGTTCAACACTATTTCCATGTCCTCTTGATGTTCTTGATCAAACTCTTCATTTTCAGAAAGCTTCTACCATCAATGATAGCATAAGGAGTATCTTGTAACCTGAAATACCTTCTTCCTACCCTATCTAAAACTTCAGGGCATTGACTAGACTATAAATAATGCATCATCTACTGCACCGAGCTATTTGTAAGAGCCGGTATAGTAGCTAATTCATTATTGTTCAGCACTATTTCCATGTCCTCTTGATCCTCTTGATCAAACTCTTCATTTTCAAAAAGCTTATGCATCAGAGAGGAATGAAAATATTAAGATACATTGCATCAGTTGAATGTCAAAAGTTGTCAGTGAGTAATATGAACAACTGTAAATGATTGTTTGATGATAGAATAACATCAAAAAATAGAAATCATTTGTATGCATGTTTTGAATAAAGAGTATCATTAATTCATATATGAATCAACCTGTTGTCATGCCACAATGCTAGAATAGAATGCAAATTGCATTACATGGACTGAATCAAGAAGACATCAATCTTGGAACAACAAAGGTTCTTATTTCTTTTCATGATTGATACAAGGAGCTATTGCTTTTAGAGTATGAGAACAATTACTTCATGAAAGAATAAATAAGACCTAGGAAACAGTGCTACAATAGAAAAAAATAGAACAACAGGGACTATATAGTCCACATTGAATAGTATCTCATTCATGAGATAGACCTATGATTCCAAGTGACTATCATAGTGTCAATGATGATCAAATACATTTGTGCATTTTCAACCTATAGAAGTGCAACATTCAATTCCAGTACATACACACTTTAACAATAAGGTTGTTCATAATTAAGAGAGACATATTTTCTCTCCTCCAATAGGAGCAGGTCATTTGAAACAATGAAATATAACAACTAGTCAGGAGAGCATTGTAGATTAATTAACATTCCATCATATCAAGTCATGAAGAGCAATCAAGTTATACATTTGCATCATGAAGAAACAATGCTATGATGTCATCATCAAACAATGCTATCTTGTTTTGTTTAAAAACATCAAAATAAGTATGCTATAGTGACAAGAATATGTAAATGTTCATAAGCATCGACATGATATCATATATTGTAGATTATATAAACATCTTGTTACAAAGATCAACGATAGTCCAACTATTTGATACTTCATCTATCATTATACACAAAGAAGAGGCCATTTGTCATTCACAATGACATGTGAAGTAGAGTGCCAACTATTTTTTATTTAACTGCAACACTATACAAATGCAGAGTCCATGGACAACCAAAGGTGATACATCATGTTAAAGAGACAAATGAATGCTATAGGTATCATCAAAATGTCAAGGATATAGTGCCATGTTCAGAACAAGAGAGAAGACATATGATGTGTAGTGTATACTATAGGAGTTTCCAAGTGCCAGAAAGAGAAATGAAAGACCAACATCATGTGATAAAGAGAATTTGATAGTCACTAGGTTATGCCAATGCAGAGTAAAATGTCAAACTAAGTTCCATATTTAGGAAAGTAAAGAGTATAACAACTACAGAATCAGAAGGACAAGTTTCTAGATGATACAATGTCGTGTTTCGTGCACATAAGTGAAAGGAAACATATAGGAAAGAAGAGAAATATATATATCATAGCTATCACATTGTAAGTTTTGTAAATATAGAAGAAGGTGATACAGTATTTTTCTGCCAGGGCCATGACTGGAAAATGGGTTCTTGTGCCTGAAATATAATACCCATATGTTTAAAATGAAACCCTCATTTTAAAATTGAAATCCTTATCTTCATTTCAGTCACACAATGAAAAGGGAAGTTATAGAGAGGTGTTACTAGCATGGCCGTGATAGAGAATGACATTTTCTGTAGTTTTTGTAAAAAACCCATGTCAAGGTTTCAAAACCCTCTCGCTTTTTGTAGTTACAAGAGAAAGGAAATGATATAAGATGTCTATAGGCATAGCCGTAAAGGAGAAGAAGTTCCTGTACACAATCAATATGAAACCCTCATTTCATAATCAAAAGCCTCCAAGTTTTTCACATAAGAATACAAAAAATAAGCTACAAAAGGCATTTTATGCCATGGCCATGCCATAAATGAAAGTATACAAAGATACCTAGTTGATAAGATCTGAAACCCTCATTATCTTTTACATATACAGTGATGTAAAAGAACCTATAGCAAAGAGAAATGTCAACTCACCATTTAGCTGCAGAGGAGGAAGAATAGCTTGACCGCGACCTTTTTTTTAAGGAGTTTTATCATTTTTGCCACGTTTACAGATTTTCAACATGTAGAAATCAAAGAAACAAATATCAAAGAATGTAGTAGAAGAAAGAACAAGTATGGTTGTGATCATTAAGGCAAAAGTAATACAAAAAGAGGTGAAAATGCCATTTGAAACTTCAGATACCTTACTCACTAGGTTTTGTCAGTTCTTTTCATTCAATAAATGTGAGATTTTGACCACATAAACCATCAAATGGAGAGGAAAACCAAAGGGCTATCAAACCCCAGGTCGGCAGCATGAGAGTTGCATAGCAGATAATAAAAGGAATGCCAAATAAAAATGAGGTAGCTTTTAGGGTTCATATCACTGATTTGTTTGATGGTGTTTTCACTCCTCACTTTTGACTTCACAAATACACATATTTGCCTCATCCAAAATAGTATCATGGTCAACACTTGCAATCGATGTTCTCTAGTAATCATGGAGTGGAAAGGCTGAAAACATTTCTCATTTTGTTTAATTTTTATTAAGTCAAAGGTGGTCAGTATCATGAGAGAGTAAGTCTTATGCCTTTATAAACCTTTCATAACCTTTACTTCCAATATAGTTGACTCATGGTCTAATCAAAGTGCCATAAAATTATCCATGTGGTCGAGAGTCAAATGACCTCCCACTTATGCATTGATTATTATTTCAATTCCTTATATGATTCAAATGTATAAGAAAGGTCAAAGAAAATAATATTTGAAGACATGAGATGCATGCATGGGTAATGGCATTATGAGAAGGGCTAATTTCGACATGTGATACTTGTATATGCAGTGAGGTGGCATTTTGCAAAGCATGGAGATAGAGATGAGGTGGCAGGGTATTGACACATGGATAATGCATTTTGAGGATTAGAGTCATGGTGTTAAGCCTTCAAGGCTTTGATATTTTTTGCAAAGTACATAGTAATGTGTTCATCATTTTTATGATTTTTATATAAAATCAATTGTAATATCTTGTAAAATATTTTGGTGAAATTATGAGCTAGATATTATTTTATTTTTGTAAAAAATCACATCAAATGGGATATAGATTAAATTGCCTCAACATTGTAAAGTTGGTTTTAAAGCAATCATTGATAAATTACTTTTAAACTTAACTATTTTTAGGCAACTTATAGGCTAATAAAAAAATCTGATATTCCCTTTTGATTTGTTTTATTTAGTATCATATAAGACAAAATTTTGAGATTTCATTAGCAGAGAAAAATAGTTTTATTATGGGACCACATGAGAGGGTAGTTTTGTAGCTTTATTTTCCAGATTGTTGGTAGATCCAAAGCTTTAATTTTGGGTTTTATGAGTAGCTCGAAAATGGACTTGGAGTATTTTTTAGGAGTTTTTTTCCAGCTTTCAGGAGGCGGAATCTTTCACAGCATATATCTCAGTTTTTCTTCCTTTTGAGGAGTTCCAGTTTTTAGATTTCAATTTTTTTAGAGATCAAAGTGTAGAGAGATAGAGTCTTCCTCTCACATTGAGAGTATTGTACTCATTTACGTCACTGTATTCATTATTCCTTCAGTTATTGAGTAGCATCTTTCCTTCATATTTTGTCTGAGTATTTGCAAGTTGATTTGATGTTGCATTATGATTAAAATTTATCCTTTTCTTTGTCTTAGCTTGTGATTTCCTTATGCAAAATCTTGTTTAATTCAGGTTGCATGTTGTGTTTTCCAAACCTTCATGTTTAATATTTATGAGTTAAATAAGCTAAGTTTTGTGAGGGTCAAAATTCAATAACCTATTTGTGAGTAAGATCTATTAGGTAATTCCATCTTAAAGTTAATTAGGATTCATTTCTTTCAGTATATCTTTCTATCTTTTTTCCCCACTAGTTATTAGTTTAGGAAATCATAAGGAGAACCAACTCACTTTGGAGATTCATTCTCATTATAGGAGACCCACATCTAAGAATGATTCCATATTTCAATAGGTAGCTAAGTTTCTGTGAACTTAGCAAGGGTGCATACTTGATTTGACAATAGTTTTTAGTACCTCCGATCAGACTCTAGAAGCAATTTTAGACAGATTTGTACCCTCATAGCTGTTGTTTTGGTATATACAACAGTTTTACCAGCCTTGGGAGGCTTTCAATATACCTGGTGACTCATTTCCTCTAGTTTGGTATGTAGATTAATACTTTCAGCATATGAAAACTAGGTCTAATCTAGACCCCTTTGATTATTTACAGCTATCTACACCTAGAAGGAGATGTAGATCAGCAAGCAGAATAGCTAAGTCATCAAGAAGATCAAAGTCTACACCTTCATAATTCATTTTTACAAGTCCAGTCAAAATAAGTAGAAGTCTAGTGCTGATAGTCCAGATACCTATAATGGCTAGGCAGTATGCATTTGTTGCTTTCAATGGAGGTAGCCCACTACAACTTGCCCAAAGAGATGATATTCCAATGGCAGCCCTTAAAGGACTGCCTTATTTCACCAGAGAGGATCATACTACTACTACTAAACACATTCAAGATGTGGCAACCCTTTGTTTCATGCACAAAGTCACTCAAAAAAATGCAGCAATCAAACTTTTGGCTACTTCGCTAAAAGGAAAATCCTTATAGTGGTTCAGAGGACTTGCTAAAAATTCAATAACATCATGGGATCTAGTGAGAGATGGATTGCACAAGCACTTTGAAGACAAATCTGATCATCTCTCATTACTGGAGAAACTGAACACCAAAATGGTATGCCACAAACACATGGCTGATTTCAACTACCGATTTCTAAGAACCTAGGATAGGATTCCCACAATGGTAAAACCCTTGCCAAGGCAAGCATTTTTGTTTTATCTTAAAGATTTAAATAGTAAAATTTCCATAATGATACAGTTTATGGGAGGGGCCACCCTTCTAGATTCTTTTGAGATTGTTGTTAGAGTAGAAAACTATCTTATTCAGGCAGGGAAGATAGCCCCTAGGCCCCCTTTACCTATTTTCTATAAAATCTAGCCATCTATGCTAATGGTAGTACCTCCTCTAGTTGTTGTCCCACCTATTCCAACAATAAGATATCAAACAACACAAGGAACTGTTGTTCCATCTCAAACCAAAAATACCCCAGAGCTTGATAATACATTAAGGACAATTGCAAATAAGCTAGTAAATATGGAAAAATGCTTGCCTTACCAAAATTAGTATTAGCCCAATCAGAAAAATGCCCAATTTTAGCCCAATTAGCAATATAGGCAACCCTTCCAGGTTGATCCCCAGGGTTAGAGAAGAAACTACAACCATCAACCCTTCCAAGCTTACAACCTGAATACTACCAACACCTCCAAAGAGCTTGTTCCCACATAGAATAATTTGGCTCAAGATAGTGACTGGTGCTATCCATGTCACCAACCAAATAATCAAGCTATGTGCACAAATAGAGTGAGAAATCAGGCAATTATGGTTCAGAACAACTATGAAAGTTTAGAAGAAATTAATGGTGAAGTTTCAACTCAACAAAATAAGGCTGATGTAGTCTTAATGAATTTGGAAGAATCTAATTTTTGTGGTATAAATTATTTACAAGGTTAGAACCAACAAAGTACCCCTGCTTCAACCAACACAAGGTCAAAACTGAGAGCTGCAAATGTTAATCAACAAGGTGTTGTAGTACAATAGTAGGCTGTAAGGGACAAAAATCAAGTTTATCCATCACAAACTGCCCCTGTACCGTAGTAGAAAGTACAAATTCTATAGAGAGACTAGGCAATACCAATGAAAGATCAACCCAAAATACAACAACAGACTTCACAAAGGCAGATTGATTCAGCTGCAGCAAAAGTACAGTAGAAGGTAAACACTACTTATTTCAATATAGTTGATCATCTTAAGAAATCTATAGTGAGTATGTCAGTTATGGATGCTTTATGCATTCCTAGCCAAAAGAATTTGCTGCAAGAAGCATTGGTTGAACTCTCACTTTCTGAGTGTTCTAGTCAAGATAAGACCAAGGTTATACTTGCCAACAGCTCAGAGATCAAGAGTGGGTAGCCAGCAAATGAGGTAAAATGCCCTCCTTTCTATGTAAGTCTCATTATTGGTGATAAACTTGTTCATAACTGTATGGTAGACTTAAGAGCAAGTAGCTCAATTATGCCCAAAAGCTTAGCTGACTCATTAGGTTTGGTTTATGAACCCTTTGCAAAGGGAGTAGTTTAGTTAGATGGGTTTGCACTTAGTGCTATAGGGATAATAAAAAACCTGCCACTCACATTGCATGCTTGTCCTAATTTTTCCATCCAACAAGACATTTATATCATCGATCTTCCACCTAGTTTTGTAATCTACCTTTCTAGGGAGTTCACAACCAAATTGGGTGGGTTTCTCTCATCTGACTAGACTCACTTGTTCTTTAGAACAAGATATTGCATCAAATTAACAATATAGTTTGAACCACTTGCAAAGGACCATATTGAGCCCTTTGTTCCCAGCCCAATAAATGCTAATCTATACATCACCCGCAGGTAGCAGGATGAACCCATGAGCCTAGATCCCAATGCACCTATATAAGATATAAACTTAGATGATTAGGTAGATGAAGATCATGAAAGTGACCCTTTCTGTCACACAGATGAAGTAAGATTAGGCATCTATATGATACAAGAACCTTATGCAGTAATTCCTAATCTAATTAAGGATGAAAATTAGTCAGATCGGCAAGAAGATCAGCTTTGGAAACTGTACTTTGATAGATCAAGGACCAAAACCAGTGTTGGTGTAGGTAATATGTTGATTTCACCTCAAGGAGACAAATATTATGCTGCCTTAAGGTTCACTTTCAGCTACATAAATAATGTGGCTGAATATGAGGTAGTGATCCATGGTTTAGAGTGGGCTCGAAAAAAGGGTATCAAATCTGTTCAAGTTTATGTGGATTCTAAATTGATTGTTAATCAGGTTAGGAATCTAAATGTTGCTAAAAATGATCTACTCAAAAAGTACAAGCATAGAGTGTGGGATTCAGTTAAACTTTTTGATGCTTTTAATTTGATTTTAGTTCCCATGGATCAAAATAAGTATGCAGATAGGCTTACAGCCTTGGGATCTCAATTTGAGATTCCTAATCAGATTTAGAATGTTGAGGTATAGTCATATATTAAGATAGTTGTCAAACCTTTCGTACCTGACAACAATCTTTCATGGCAAGTGTTTAATAGTGATGAACAAATCTTAAGTTTTTTAAGTGTAGAAGCTAAATTTGTAGCTGATAAACAACATAAATATCAACAACAATTTAAAGATCAAATTGTTCAGTTGAGGTCCAATAAGTTGCCCAAAGGACTAGTTACATTAGAATCAATGTTCAACACTGATGATCAGTTAAGAAAAGATAAGTACAGCATGACAGTGAAGCAAGGACACTATCAGACCATAGAAATTTTCAAAGATAAATTGTTGAAATTTGGAAAGGTATGTACTAGAGAAGAATAGCAGTCTTTTATTCAATTATGTCAAGATTTTTCTAATGTTTTTTCATGGGACTATAAAGACTTAAGAGGTTTTGATGATGGTTTGGCCTAGCACACCATAGAGTTAGAGCCCAATGCCAAGCCTATTAGGCAAAAGTAGAGACCCCTCAATCCCAAACTTGAGCACTTAATGAAGGCTAAACTGAATAAACCGATTAAAAGCAGTATCATTTTCCCAATAAAACATACCTCCTGGGTTCCCAATTTGGTCCTAGTCAGGAAGAAGAATAGTGAAATCTGACTTTGTGTCAATTTTTGTGATCTGAATAAGGCCTCATTAAAACACCACTACCCTCTTCCTTCCATGGAATAGATACTGCAAATTGTTTCAGGTTCTGATAGGTATTCTTTCCTAGATGGATACTCTAGATATAATCAAATTCTAGTCAAAGAAGAGGACCAATATAAAACTTTGATATCAACATCAAATATGCTTGGTCACTTTGATATCAACATCAAATTGCTTGTGCAATCCTATAGTATACACTACACATCATATGTCTTCTCTCTTGTTCTGAACATGGCACTATATCCTTGACATTTTGATGATACCTGTAGCATTCATTTGTCTCTTTAACATGATGTATCACCTTTGGTTGTCCATGGACTTTGCATTTGTATAGTGTTGTAGTTAAATAAAAAATAGTTGGCACTCTGCTTCACATGTCATTGTGAATGACAAATGGCCTCTTCTTTCTGTATAATGATAGATGAAGTATCAAATAGTTGGACTGTCATTGATCTTTGTAACAAGATGTTTATATAATCTACAGTATATGATATTGTGTCGATGCTTATGAACATTTACATATTCTTGTCACTATAGCATACTTATTTTGATGTTCTTAAACAAAACATGATAGCATTGTTGGATGATGACATCATAGCATTGTTTCTTCATGATGCAAATGTATAACTTGATTGCTCTTCATGACTTGATATGATGGAATGTCAATTGATCTACAATGCTCTCCTGACTAGTTGTTATATTTCATTGTTTCAAATGACCTGCTCCTATTGGAGGAGAGAAAATATGTCTCTCTCATTTATGAACAACCTTATTGTTAAAGTGTGTATGTACTGGAATTGAATGTTGCACTTCTATAGGTTGAAAATGCACAAATGTATTTGATCATCATTGACACTATGATAGTCACTTGGAATCATAGGTCTATCTCATGAATGAGATACTATTCAATGTGGACTATATAGTCCCTGTTGTTCTATTTTTTTCTATTGTAGCACTATTTCCTAGGTCTTATTTATTCTTTCATGAAGTAATTGTTCTCATACTCTAAAAGCAATAGCTCCTTGTATCAATCATGAAAAGAAATAAGAACCTTTGTTGTTCCAAGATTGATGTCTTATTGATTCAATCCATGTAATGCAATTTGCATTCTATTATAGCATTGTGGCATGACAACAGGCTGATTCATATATGAATTAATGATACTCTTTATTCAAAACATGCATACAAATGATTTCTATTTTTTGATGTTATTCTATCATCAAACAATCATTTACAGTTGTTTCATATTACTCACTGACAACTTTTGACATTCAGCTGATGCAATGTATCTTAATATTTTCATTCCTCTCTTATGCATAAAAAAATTATGAAAGATGTCTAAATGAAATACCTATGAATGTCACTTTCTAATGTCAACTGAAGTGATGATGACAGTTTCCATGTGCATTAAATGCAATCCCCTTTTATGGTTCATTTCATTTTCATGGTTCATCTCATTCCTTGAACTATAATCATGATTATGACCTAGAACACAACTGATGCATATGATTTCTTTTATTATTCCTTTAGCTTGTCATGTGAATGTGAATAATGATTCTATCTTTTCTATTCATCCCTTATGAGATTAAGGGGATACAACATGCTTGGCTCAACCCTTGTGGGATCCCATTTCACACCACATGCTAAATATATTCAATTAACTTCATGACTTGTCCTATACCTGCACATAAAACAAACAGATTACAATAAAACAATGATGCTCTATGTTTGCTTCTTTTTTAGTTCCTTCTGCATATGGATGATGTTCATTTGATTAATGCACTATAATCAAAGTATTATGCCTCTTTTGATAGATAAAGGTTTTTCATAATTAGAGCTTCTGACAGGGCTTTTCCCAGATTTTTAGGTACATGTTGAGATCAAGAGCAGGATAGGAGGCTACTTAGAAGATCAACAAAACAAGGCAATGATGGCTATGTCTCTCCTTTCTCATTCATTAGATGTGTAGTATTTTTTTATATCTGCATGTGTTCATCTATAACCCACGGCTTGTGTGGGACATCGGATATGTCATCATTTCTTTCAATGCAATGCTTATTCCTTTATGTGTTTCAATTTGTAAATGAATAACCATTGTGATGAATGAAATACTTATCTCACTTGACTATCCTACAATGCAATGATTGATCTAAAACTTTTCTTTTTCTTGAATAACTAAACTATATTTAACATTGAAACATAATAACTATGCAACTAACTGATGCAGAGTGGCACAAGGGAAGCAACACACAAGGGTTTACTCTATTGTCCTTTGCCCACTCACCCACTTCAAACAGCCTTCAACCAAGCAACCAAAGGCACATTCAAGGGTGTATGGAGGATTTGGTATCCTAATGATGGCTCCACCTTCTAGGCTTCTCCAACACCTTAGGACAGATCAACAACTCCTTCTATACAGTTGGTTTGGTCTCCAACTTCCCAAAACTCTTCAACCTATACCTTGACTAGTAAGGCTACTAGCCCTCCAAACTAGGTTTTCTCAACAAAACTTGACAAAATCCCAAAGGTCTAGGCAAAAAAATGATGGAATTGAACACCTTTTAGGGGACCCTAACAAACCTCCAAATCTCCTGCTCCAACTCTACTCCAGCAATCCAGAACGCCTACTAGGTCTCTAGGCCTAATTGATCAATTTAGGCTAGGTTACAAAGCAAGTGCTCAAAATTGGGTGCATAGGTCAGGGGCAGGAACTTGGAATGCTTCTACCATGTCCCTACAACACAAATCCATCATTTATTTGCTCACCCTAACAGGATTCTATCATCTACAACCTCAAATAGCATGAAATTGGCTAAATACAATGAAATACTTGACCTAGGGCATCACCTTAAAAATAGAAGACTGCATTTTCTGACAAAAATATTTTGGAATCTTATAGTACATACCCCTAGCCTACATTTCACTAGTTTTTACGAATTTTCAACGGTGGAAATGCATTCTAGGGCCGGATTTCTATGGCTGCCCTAGAAAACAGGGTTTCTGGACCTGTTTTGAAAGAAAAATATATAACTTTTGATCCCGACCACTTTAGGACCTCAAACTAGTTGCATTGGAACCCTGATTCCAAGAGCTTTCATAAAAATATCATTTGCACATGTGAAAAGTCCATACAGTCTGTACACAACAAGAAAAACAACGAAAAATAGTCAGTTTTCTTGATTTTTTGTGCCCAAATTCCGTACAAAAATTTCCTCTTCCATACTGGAGTTAGATATCCACCATATTAACCCATCCAAGTTGGTTTCCAACTTCTATAACAGCATTTAACTACCCAAAGTGGTTTTTGAACCGACCCAACACATAACACCTTTGACAACTATGGTGTTTTGCATTAACACAAGGAGGTTGATTTGTTTGGCTCATCCAATGGAGTCCAAATGATCAACAAACTCCTTCCAACATACTAAAACATTAAAACAACCAAAAAAAAACTCGAAAACCAATCCTTGGACCTTCTAGGCCTAATTGGCACAACAAGGATCCAAGTGGACTAAGCATGATTGAGGTTTATAGGGTCACCTCAATCATCTTGACCACACAAAAGGGACCATACAAACATGGCTAAAGCCTTATTACCACACATACAATCAAAACAAAACATAGCTTATCAAAATGCATAAAAAAATACTTGAGGTGTCAGACTGCTCCTAGGTGCCCTGCACCATACACCCACTGTCAAACAGAACTCAAGTCTCTTGAGTTGGAATGCTATCAAATGTGAAACCTGCCTTCTCAATGTCTACCCTACTCATCCAAGTGGCATCCTCCTGAGGTTTGTTTAGCCACTTCACCAAATAGTCATGATAGGTGTGCCTTCTAGTTTGTTTTGCAATCCTCTTGTCCAAAATGCACTCAATCTGATTTGGAGATGAAGGAATGAGTTCCTGGAGTGTGTGATCAGTTTGATCTTCTTCAACAATAGTCTGCGGATCAGATCCTTTATAGGGATAAAGGTCTGAAACATTAAAAATTGGAGACAAAGCAATGCCATCCGGAAGTCTGATTTTGTAGGCATTTTCTCCACATTTCTTGAGCACTTCACAAGGCCCAATCTTCTTCATGAGTAGCTTAGTGTGTTTACCTGCCAGGAGCCTCTCCTTCTTTAGATGAACCATTACTAAATCACCTTCCTTGAACTGCAAATCCCTTCTTTTTCTGTCAGCAAATTGTTTATATTTCTTAGAAGTGGACAGCAATTTCTGTTGTACTTGTTCATGGACATCTTTCATGACTTGAACAAAGTCTTCAGCCAAGGCACTGCTGTTTTCTAGTCCTTTAACCTCTCTTAGTTCCAAAATACCCCTTGGGTGAGTGCCATAAACAATTTGGAAAGGAGACAGGCCGGTGCTTCTATTGACAGTGTCATTGTATGAGAACTCTGCCTGAGCCAAAATTGAATCCCAACTAGCACCCTGCTCCTTGGTTAGGCATCTTAGGAGGTTGCCAAGTGACCTATTAATCACCTCTATTTGTCCATCAGACTGAGGGTGATAGGCAGATGATAAGGACAAATTTGTACCTAGTCTCTTCCACAGTGTCCTCCAGAAGTGTCCAATGAACTTGGGGTCTCTGTCTGAGATTATGGACAAAGGTAAACCATGTAACCTGACTATTTCCTTGAAGAAAAGACCTGCTATGTGTGAGGCATCATGTGTGGTTCTACATGGGATGAAGTGAGCCATTTTTGAGAACCTATCTACAACCACAAAAATGCTGTCATGTCCATTCTTTGTTCTAGGCAAACCAAGTACAAAGTCCATACTTATGGAATCCCAAGGCTTTGAAGGAATAGGTAGAGGAGTGTATAAACTTGCATTTGATGTATGCCTCTTTGCTCTTTGGCAAATTTGACAAGTTTCAACAAACTTCCTTACATCGGTTGGCAATTTTGGCCAAAAATAGTACCTCCTAACCAATTCTAGGGTCTTATCAATACCAAAGTGACTTGACATGCTGCCACAATGCTTTTCCCTGATTATATTCTCTCTAACAGATCCTCTTGGGATACACAACATGCTACCCTTGAAAAGATATCCATCTTGCAACAAAAAATCAGAAAAATCAGTATTATACCTTCCTGTCATGGCCTTGCAAGATAGGTATGGCTCTTTGAAGTCTTCATCTGCTGTATACTAATCTTTAATGGCATGAATACCTGTACTTTCCAACTGAGTAGTTTGTACAACAAGATTTCTCCTACTTAAGGCATCAACTACCTTATTGGCCACTCCTTTCTTATGTTTTATGGAGAAGGTGTATGCTTGGATGTACTCCATCCACTTGACATGTCTGTGATTCAACTTTTGCTGCCTGTTCAAGAAGCTTAATGCATGGTTGTCAGTAAAAACTATAAATTCCTTTGGCAATAAGTATTGTCTCCATTTCCTCAATGACTGAACCATGGCATATAACTCTAGATCATAGGTGGAGTAGTTTTGTTTTGCCTCATTTAACTTCTCACTAAAGAATGCTATAGGCCTCCCATCTTGACTTAGGACTCCCCCAACAGCCCTCTTACTTGCATCACATTCTACCACAAAGACCTTGTCAAAATCAGGAAGAACAAGGACCGGTTTTTCTGATATTTTTTTCTTTAACAGTTCAAAGGCTTGGTTGGCCTCATTTGTCCATAAAAACACACATTTCTTGCCCCCTTTTATGGTGTCAACAAGTGGAGCACAAATGCCACTAAACCCTCTAATGAACTTTCTATAAAATCTACATAGACCATGGAAACTCCTTACCTCCGAGGCTGTTGTAGGTGTTGGCCAATTAAGAATGGCTGCAACCTTACTTGGATCCATTTTTAGGCTGCCCTTGGAGATGACAAACCCCAAAAATATCAACTCTTCTTGTAGGAAGACACATTTGTCAAGATTGATTCTCAACTTCTCCTCTTGAAGCCTCCTGAGCACTTGATGGATATGCCTTATGTGGTCTTCCTTGCTGTCACTAAAAATTAGTATATCATCCAAATATACAACAATAAACTTGTTAAGGAAAGGTTTTAGCACTTCATTCATCAATCTCATGAAGGTGCTTGGTGCATTTGACAAGCCAAAAGGCATGACAACCCATTCAAATAGTCCTTCATTGGTTTTGAAGGCGGTTTTCCACTCATCCCCTTCCCTTAGCCTGATTTGGTGATAACCACTTTTTAGATCTATCTTGGTAAAATACTTAGCCCTACCCAAGCAATCCATTAAATCTTCTATTCTAGGCATTGGAAATCTATACCTGATAGTAATCTTGTTGATGGCCCTGGAATCAGTGCATAGTCTCCATGTTCCTTCCTTCTTAGGTGCAAGCACTGCAGGTACTGCACATGGACTAATACTCCTCCTGATAAGCCCTCTATCCAAGAAGTCTTGGATTTGTCTTGCCACTTCAGCATTTTGCTCTGGGGTCAACTTGTAGGCTGCTTGGTTTGGTAGGGTGGATCTAGGGATGAGATCAATGCAATGACTAATCTCCCTCTTTGGTGGAAGAGCATCCTTGCCTTCATCGGCTATCACATCATGAAACTTCTCCAATAGTTCTTCCACTTCCTTTGGTCCAATCCTCCTAAGAGGGTGCTGCACTTTAACCTTCTTGGGATTCACATCCTTGGGCTTGATGACTACTGCAAAACATGGCACTTTCTCTTCCTTGAGGTTAGCCAAAAACTCTTTTTCACCTACCAACATAACTGAACTAGAAATGACTTTCTCTTTGCAATCATCAATCAAAGGAGTCATTGTAAACTTTTCACCATTCTTGGACAAATGAATTACATTGTTCTTACCATCATGTTGGGCACTTGTGTCATGTTGCCAAGGCCTTCCAAGAAGAAGGTGGCATGCATCCATATCCACTATCTCACAAAGAACCTTATCATGATATTCACCTATCTTGAATTCAACCCAACATTGCTCTTTCACCACAATTTGTTGTTCCTTGGTTAGCCAAAAGACTCTATAGGGGTTAGGATGAGGCATTCTTTCCAATCCTAACTTAGTCACCATTTCATTAGAAGCCAAATTTTCAGAAGAACCTGAATCTACTATTACCTTGCAAACTTTTCCTTTCACCTTGCAAGTGGTTCTGAACAAGTTGTTTCTTTGGGGCTGCTCCTTGGTGGTTGGCATGATGAGGGATCTATTAAACATGATGCATTCTCCACTCTCAAGTGCTGCAGACTTGGAAGAGGTTGTTTGGTAACTTGTGGTGCTTTGACAGTCCTCTTCTTGAAGGAGTTGTACTCTTCTTTCTTTCTGATTTGCAGCAGTGTTTCCCATCTTCTCTGGGCACCTAAAGGACTGATGTCCAATCTGATTGCAAGAGAAACACCTTCTAGTAAACACATTGGGACCTCTGCCCCCACTTCTTCCTCTACCATTACCTCTGCCCCTAAACTGACCCTTATCAGCACTATTTTCATCAGCCTGCCCTTGGCTGCCTTCTTGTGATCCGCCACCTTGGAATCTAGAGAAATTATCTCTGTTTTGAAATCTGCCCCTGCCCCTAAAATTCTGATTTCCTCTACCTCTGCTGCTGCTGCCAAAATCCCCTTTTCTTCTCTGCTTATCCTCAATCCTCAGTGCCATTTGAAAACACTTATGGACTGTCTCCGGGTTAAAGAGAGTTAATTCATCTTGAATGGAGAACTTGAGGCCATTAAGATACCTTGCAAGCTTCTGTTTTTCATTCTTAGGCATCTTGGCTTTCAATGTCATCTTGTGAAACTCCTCTGTGTAGGTGCTTACGTCCATGTCCTTTTGTCTCAAGTTGTGCAACTTCTTGTTCAAGTTGACCTCATAATCCTCAGGGACAAATTGCTTCTTGATTTCAAGTACCATCTTCCTCCATGTAGAGATAGGATTCCTATCATCTTCTATCCTCTCATTTTGAATAAAATTCCACCAACTCAAGGCTGGCCCTTTCATTCTTGATTTGGCAATCTTCACTTTCTAATTTTCTGCCACTTCTTCACATTCAAAATAGTTCTCCATTGCCTCAATCCAATCAAGGCACTCCTCTGGATTCATCTTACCAGGAAACATAGGTAAGTCTGCCTTAGTGTCCTTCCTGCTCAACTTTCCAAGTGCATCTAGGAATTGTCTCTCTGACATGCCTCCTTGTGGCTCTTCCATAGGCACTTCTTCTTCCTCATCTTGATCCTCTTCATCTGAATCTAAGATGACTTCTGACTTCTTCTTGTCTTTGTCTTTCTTCAACTTTTCTATCTCAGCCTCCATCCTTTTGTTCTTGGCTGCTTGCTCTCTCACTATCTTTGCCAATTCGGCATTTGTCACCTTTGAAGGAATTTCCTCCTCTTCTTCTCTATCTCCCATCTCTTTGATGGCTCTGATACCACCTGATGCAGAGTGGCACAAGGGAAGCAACACACAAGGGTTTACTCTATTGTCCTTTGCCCACTCACCCACTTCAAACAGCCTTCAACCAAGCAACCAAAGGCACATTCAAGGGTGTATGAAGGATTTGGTATCCTAGTGATGGCTCCACCTTCTAGGCTTCTCCAACACCTTAGGACAGATCAACAAACACCTTCTATGCAGTTGGTTTGGTCTCCAACTTCCCAAAACTCTTCAACCTATACCTTGACTAGTAAGGCTACTAGCCCTCCAAACTAGGTTTTCTCAACAAAACTTGACAAAATCCCAAATGTCTAGGCAAACAAATGATGGAATTGAACACCTTTTAGGGGACCCTAACAAACCTCCAAATCTCCTGCTCCAACTCTACTCCAGCAATCCAGAACGCCTACTAGGTCTCTAGGCCTAATTGATCAATTTAGGCTAGGTTACAAAGCAAGTGCTCAAAATTAGGTGCATAGGTCAGGAGCAGGAACTTGGAATGCTTCTACCATGTCCCTACAACACAAATCCATCATTTATTTGCTCACCCTAATAGGATTCTATCATCTACAACCTCAAATAGCATGAAATTGGCCAAATACAATGAAATACTTGACCTAGGGCATCACCTTAAAAATAGAAGACTGCATTTTCTGACAAAAATATTTTGGAATCTTATAGTACATACCCCTAGCCTACATTTCACCAGTTTTTGTGAATTTTCAACGGTGGAAATGCATTCTAGGGCTGGATTTCTATGGCTGCCCTAGAAAACAGGGTTTCTGGACCTGTTTTGAAAGAAAAATATATAACTTTTGATCCCGACCACTTCAGGACCTCAAACTAGTTGCATTGGAACCTTGATTCCAAGAGCTTTCATAAAAATATCATTTACACATGTGAAAAGTCCGTACAGTCCGTACACAGCAAGAAAAATAGCGAAAAATAGTCAGTTTTCTTTAATTTTTTGTGCCCAAATTTCGTACAAAAATTTCCTCTTCCGTACTGGAGTTAGATATCCACCATATTAACCCATCCAAGTTGGTTTCCAACTTCTACAACAGCATTTAACTACCCAAAGTGGTTTTTGAACCGACCCAACACATAACACCTTTGACAACTATGGTGTTTTGCATTAACACAAGGAGGTTGATTTGTTTGGCTCATCCAATGGAGTCCAAATGATCAACAAACTTCCTCCAACATACTAAAACATTAAAACAACCAAAAAAAAACTCGAAAACCAATCCTTAGACCTTCTAGGCCTAATTGGCACAACAAGGATCCAAGTGGACTAAGCATGATTGAGGTTTATAGGGTCACCTCAATCATCTTGACCACACAAAAGGGACCATACAAAGATGGCTAAAGCCTTATTACCACACATACAATCAAAACAAAACATAGCTTATCAAAATGCATAAAAAAATGCTTGAGGTGTCAGACTGCTCCTAGGTGCCCTGCACCACTAACCCATAACAGAAGTAAATCAAACCTCACTCAAAAATGATAATGTTATATCTGCTTAGCCAATTTTTGAGCTGTGGTTAAAAAAATGGTAATAGACATATATAGAATTTACATCAATGAAAACACATATTGCCAACAATCTCCCCTTTGTCATTGATGAAAACATATATTTATCTACAAGTTTTCTTTCCCAATAGATAAAGCAATCATCAACACTTTCTCCCCCTTTGACATCAAGGACAAACATCATAATATCTTCTACTTATAACAACCCAAAAGCTATATGAACTCCCTCTTACTATATGATTTCAACACTCCCCCCAAGATGGAGATACCCCAAAAATTGACACTATGTATATAATATTTTCATCAAGAATAACATTACAAGCTTCCACATGTCTATACAAAGTCACAATTGTCTTATATTCAATGCTCTTACAACTCACTTAGATGATAGATTGCTTTTGTAGATTACCTCGAGTTGAGCAAGAGTGGATACCTAGTTTGCTTTTGTTGATGATAGAATGTGACTCTAACATTCAAATTGTATGCATAGGTCTTCAGCCTCCTCCACATTGCTTGGAGTCTTCATTTTTAAATTAACCATTTATGCTTCAACTAGCAACCCAGATAATGAAGCAAGTCTTAAATTGACTGCTTCCCTCAACTAATCAAACTTTTTTTGTATTTTTTCTCTTTGGTCATGAAGATATGACATGTACAAATGAAGATTTTCTATTTGTACCCTAGTTGATCCATCCTTGTCTTTTGATAAGTCATATATCTCAGCTAATTTAGTGGTCTATGACTCAATTGAGTCAATCTGGGTTTTGAAATTCTTGGTGGAATTTGACCATTTCAAGAAGAACATGTATAATGTAATGGTTTCATTAATACATTCCTTAAACTTCTTCAAAATTTCTTGCAAATTGGTGTGTGCATTGGCACACTAGTTTGATGCATTAGTCATTCTCTTTTCATTTATTTTTCTTAAAGCCTCTTGTTCTGCCTTTTTCTCGATGTAAGATGAATGATCTTTGAAAGAATCCATTAAGAGCTTAAATTTTTGTTCCAAAGGCAAAGAAGGATCAATATCTACCTCAGGTAGACTCTCCTAAACAGTCTTTAATACATCATCAACTAGTTTAGTCTTCTTCAAATGGTCCTGTAGAAATTCCTTTCTTGCATCTAAGCATGCAAAATATAACCAAGTTGTAACTTATGAATAAGAGAGATATTAGACAAGTCAACTTGTCCCTCATGACTAGGAATATGTAGAAGCTAGGCTATTACCACAGGTTGAAATTACATATATAGCCATAATAGGTCTTTGAAAGAATCTGATGATGAAGAGTATTGACCTATCTACATAGAAGCATCTTGCTTCTTTTTTTGTGCATCAGCATTATCTTCTTGCTTCTATTCATCACTTCCTAGGTTATCTAGAGGGGGGATACATTATGTTCTCCACCAAGATTAGTATTCCCTAGAGGGAGTATATTCACTTCACTTTGACCTCCTATATTTTGTGCATTTATTTTCTTTAGAGGAGTAGTCTCCTCATTCTACTTATCAATTTTCTCTGTTTCATTTTCACCAGTCACCTTGTCCTCAAAAGTTGATAGGTCAGTGTCTTAGGTAGACACATTAGTAGTATTCAAAGGAAATTGATCCTCATCAATCATCTTAGCCCTCTTCATTTCTTCAAGTGTTTGGGTTGTCTTTTCCTCTGCCTCTATTTCCATTCTTTCTCTCTCTTCTTTATCCTTTCCCATTAGAGTGTATTCTATGGTTGGTTCTAAATTCTTGGGCTTGTGTTTGAGCTAATTTAGCCTTTTCTTCATGAGAGATGGAAGAGTCAGCTTTATCTAGTGCTTATTTCCTCATTTTGGCATCCTACACAATGGCCTCATTCCTCTTATATCTAAGTAGACTTGTTGAAAGATGATCAACGATTTCATTTAAATCCACATTGAAGCCCATCATATACAGAATTGTGGCCTTTTCAATGGTATCTATTTCAATGGCTAGCATCTCATCATAAAGGTATGCAACTCCTTTTAGGGCCCCATACTGTGTAATTGCATTAATGGTAGCCTCAAGTTGTAGAGGTTGATGCTCAACTACTTCTAGAGGAGCCTTCTTTGTTTTCTTTGTATTTTATTTTCTTTTTCCTTTAGATGTTCCTTCCTCCTCTCCTATTCTTATTTTTTCCTTCAATATAAAGGCTTCCTTTTCTTCTTCTTCATCCTCTTCATCATCCTCTACATTGACTAGATTTACCTTTCCCCTCTTTGCCTATACCTTAGGCCTTGGTTTCATCTTCTCGCCAGTCTTGGCCTACATTGGTGCTTTAGTAGTAGTTCTTCCACTGCTAGGAGATGTTTGAACAAATCTGGAAGGTTTAAGAGAGGTTGCAGTGGCAGATGTAGACCTACTTGTCCTTCTATGAGTAGGTGTGGCAGAGGTGGTTTGTGATTCTTCCACAGTACCCTCAGGATTATCAAACATCTTTTCCAATTTTTTTCATCTCCTTCACCTTATCTTCTACCTCCTTGTTTCTCTTATTGGTTATCTCCTCATAAGTACCAAACCTCTCCATAGAGGGATCGCTAGGTTTGTTGAGTAGAATTTCTACATATCCAGTCTAGTTAGGTCCAAAGACCACATAGGACAATTTGGTTATCCACATAATTCTTGGATCAACTGCCTCTATGTAGTAGTTGTCTTTGTCTACCATAAATGTGATGTTATTCTTATATTTCTCCACAATTTGTTGTGGTATCATTTCTCTCATTTGCATATCATTTTTAAATATTTTGAAGAATCCCAAAAACATTGTCACACTATTTGTTATCTAGAAAATTACGCATGTAGTCCCTAATTTGGTGTGCAACAGGGATTTCTCTTCTCCAGACCATATTCTTCATACCAGGCAATTGATTCAAGAAATAAAACATAAGACAAATGATTAAAGAGCCATACCACAATTTGTATTGTGCCTCCTTCATTCTCTTTAAGTTGTCCATCAGTTACTACTGCCAGAGCTCACAAAGGTCATAATCGTTTCCTTCATCATCTGATGAGCAGTGTAGATGGTAGTCATGGTAGTAGACCCCTCTCTATTTGTGTAATAAACCTTATATGCAATTCCCATTGTGGCATATTAAACCCCTAGGTTAGTGATGTCATCTACAGTTAGAGTTCTTTTATCAAATTTTGCTCTTGTGAGCTTCATGACCTCTTCATTCTTCACAACTTTTAGTGCATGCATCGGTCCAGAGGAGCACAATCTAGTCACAACTCTGATGAATTCTTTTGTGATCATGTAGGGTTGATCAAGGTAAAATAAATCTTCATGAATCTGGCTAAATGCAATTTTGACCCATTCATCTTCATAGTAGAAGTAGGGGAAACCCTTCCATATGTCTATCTATTTTACCTCAACATTTGCATATTCTAGTTTGAGCTGAAAACCATCACCCAAGAGATGATTTCTCCTAAATTGTTCCAACTTCATTTGATTATACTCATCTAGTTGTGAGTGAATGTATATATGGAAATCCTCTCTATGCAGTACATTGATAGGAATGCAGGAAAATGTTGCATCCTTATCAGTCTTAGTGGATTTATATGAACATTTCTTAAATTTTAGTCTTTTCCTTTCCACAATATCAATAACCACAAGAGTTTCCATGAGAAATCTTTGTAAAGACTAGGGTTTTACAAGCAAAACTGAGGAATACTTGTTGATGTTGTTGTTAGGGTTTGTGAGCAAGCTTCACTTAAAACCTTCTTCTCTTCCTTAGCTCTTGCACACACTTGATATCATTAAAATGAGATCAATTTTGATCAAGTGGGGAATAAATAAGTTTCATATCCACCCTAGTGGCTCTACATTAAAAACATTTGACACATAACTTCTTACTATTCTAAGATAACATAAAGATCTATGATCCTTCAACAAACTTCTGCAAAGAGTATATTTTCTCAAAAACTTTGAGAAAATGCAATATTATCACTAGCCAAACATGTCCATGTCACCATTAACCATTATGCTGAAGATTTTAGCATCTTATTCTTTACAGGGGTTTGAAAAGATTTGTAATCACAACTCTCCCTGAGCTAATACTCTCTTTTAGTTACCAGAAGATCCATCTACACTAGGTAGAGGTATATGTCCTTCCTTCCCTTCACTTTCTTCCTTCTTCTTACACATCTTGTTCATTTCCTTATTTTTTTGATCAATGCCCATCCTCTTTGGAGGATCAAGGGATCCTACATTCTTTCCCTTGCAGAACATTGCAATGTGTTCTAATTTGTTACAATTGTAGTAGGTGATCTTAGATTGCTAAGAATAATCAGCTTTTCTCACATTAATCTAAAATTAATAGTCTTATGACAAAACTTGTTGCATGTATAGCAGTAACCATAGAAGAATTGAGAAGTCCTAGCATTGTTCTTGTTCATGAAACCATTTCTCATCACTTTACTTCTGTATTCATTAGCCTTATGACCAACCTTTTTGCAATCATAACACTGACCATGAAATGAAAAAACACAATATATTTGAGGCACAAATGGTCTTCTACTCATGTAATCATTTTTTTCTTTCCCTAGGTCTACAATCAATAGCCTTATGCCCAAAATTATTGCAAGAAAAACAATGACCTTGAAAAGGATGATTGAACCTACTAGGGGCATGTTGTTTTGTAGGTGGAGGACCTCTGAATCTTCTTTATCTCTAGACAGGAATGAATCCATCTTCTCTTATATCTCTAGAGGCATTCTTCTTAGGGTATTTAGTGCAATCTTTTTCCTCCTTTGTTTCAGACTTTCCTTCTGCTTTGAAGTTATCATATAGGTTTGCAGATGTACTAGTTACAAGACTTTTCCCTTTTTCAAAACCAAGGACAAAATTTTCTTTTAATCACTTTTGAGAGTTAACCAACTCATTAAAAATTTAATAACCTTCTTTTAGTTTTAAACCCTTGTCAATTGGTTCTTTTACTTTTTCTAGTTCTTTTATCAGAGTGACAACTTCTTCCCCAAGTTTTGAATATTCAACTACATTTTCATTGAGCTTGGTATTTAAGCAATTTATCCTCTTTCCTTCTCCAACTTTGACTTTTAAATTGGAGATCACATCTTCTGGCTCCTTGATTTTAATTTCACATCCTTTGTCTCCTATTTGAGCTTTCAATTTGCCAATTTCTTCTTTTGATTCTCCATCTTGTGTCTTTAATTTGACAATTGTCTCCTTTGATTTTTCAAGCATGACCTCATATTTCAGATTTAGTTCTCTTGCTTTATCCAAAGCTTCAAGAGTTGGCTGGAGTTATCCTTCAAAGTCTACCTCACAATTAGCTAGATTTAAGTCTCAACCTTCAGGTTCCATTGACTCTACATGATCTGATTCTAGAGAAAACATATCATTAGACATTATTTAAGATTCCATGTGTTCATCTGTAGAATCTACCTTATCTATTACACTTCTCAAAGGCACTTGGATCTGATACCAATTGTTGAATACACCCAGAGAATGAGAGGGGAGTGGTGAATCGGTTTATTCTTAAACATTAAATCAATTCTATTTACAACTTTAAACATCAAATCACATTAACCAAAAGAAGATGAACAGAAAGGAAAGCATGCACCACACAAGGACACCAAGATTTATAAGTGGAAAACCCAATGAGAGAAAAAAAAAGATGAGGATTAACTCACAATATATGAACCTCAGTGCTTATAAAAATTACAACTTTGTTTTAGGGCTACAACCCAAGGAAGCTACTACTCCCTACTGGACTTGCAGACAAAGGCTAAAACCTTAGGGAAAGATACAATGACCTATTGAAGAGACTCGTTGTGTAATAGTAGGATAAGTAAAAATTACAATATAAACATGAACATGAATTGTTGTAAAGAAGACATATGTCATATTCTGATGTTACGGTCCCTTTGCACAATTACTCCATCACTTTGACTTCACACATTTCATGCTTAATACCCTCCTCAATATCTCTTCTACTCTTCTCAAATGATATTTTTCTTCTATAAATACCCTCTGCATCAACTCAAAACCTCAATTAGGTCTACACCAAGATATCTTGAAATGTTTGAGGCTATATATAGGTCAGCATAAAACAAATACATTATAAAGAGAATGGGTTGTAGATCACTACACATGATATAGAAGGGTCAAATACATCACTACACATCCTCCAAAAAAGCAAAATTAATTAATTAGGATCAACCACAAATGAAGGAAACTAAATTGTTAGCCCAAACAACATCAACACTGCCCACTGTTTATCTTCACACCATCGTGGAGAGACGAAAAACATTATGCAGACCAAAATGTGAGAAATATACTTTATCAATAACATCCTTAGAATCTTCTCCCAAGTGTCTAATCATTATGTGTTGCTACAAGAAGACAAATGTACTAAACTATTGGAAATAGAGCATCCCTGACTCACTGTGACTCATCAATACTTAGGATATTGCATTACAATTTAGAAAAACATCTAAAACATATATGGATGCACCCACATAGACTCTAAACATATCCCCAGATCTGCACAGCCATATTTATCACTCCAAAGGAATGTAGAGCATTCCAACAATCCTTCATCATTACTTTACTCTACCAGAGCATAGGCTAGAACTTTGCCACTTATAACTTTAACTGCTGAAGGTTTAATGACTTGAAATCTTGGATATAACACCTTCCCATCTTGACCAATGTATCTTTTAAATTTCAAGACTAAATATTTCTTTGCGGAAGCATGAAAACCAAAACACCATGGCTCTGTCTTAGATTATACATTATGACTGCCTTAGCAAAACTTTAGCAACCTATCTCTAAGTGTGGTACGTACCATACTTGAAAGATATCAATTTACGGATATTAGAAACATATTGAAATAAGTGTGCTCACATCTACATCACAATTAGAGATTATATTGATAACCATTCTTTCTCATACTTAGATAGCTTCTCTCCATCTACAAGGTCTTCTTGACATACTTGCCTTCAACATTCTGACCCTATGTCTCTATGTCAAACCATCTCTCTCAAATCTTCCATTGTTCATCAACATACTGACCCCATATGTCAAAGCATCTCTCTCAAATCTTCCAATGTCCATTAGCCTATCTCTAATCAATTCTCAGCCTCTTCAAATTCTATACAAGACTTCAAGTTGACACATATAGAGTTGACATCAATGACAACACATATTGCCAATAGGGCCCATCTTCACAATTGTGGGCTTGTGCTCAGCTGCCACCTTTATTTTATATTAAATAATTCAAATTATATAATATATAGTATACAATAATCAGTATAAATATATTATATTTTTATATATATCTCAAATATTGATCTAATAATATCTAACATGTCTTGGTTGATTCTAAAGGATTTTGTTGGCAATCTGTAGCATTGGAGATCTTGTAGTGCCCCTCCATTTTCACTTTGGTTGTACAGGTAGTCTGACTAAGGAACCTGGAGATGAAGATGGAACATAAGCCTCTATTAGTACTTTCATGGGTATGTTGCATATTGTTATGTTATTATTATTATTATTATTATTATTATTATTATTATTATTATTATTATTATTATGTAGAGATTTATTTGGATAGTTAGGTGATACAGTAGTATGTTGTTAGGATAGGTGGAAAGGGCGACATAGTACCATTGAACATATGGGAGACATACGAGAATGAGATACGTATGTTAGAGTTTCATTCCAAGTGCTTTGGCTATTAAGAATATGTGCTAGGCTACATCTCCACCTAAATTGATAGGTTTGAGCGTGCCTTAAAACCAATAGAAACTATTGAACGGACATAACACATGGCCCCGTAGCTAGCCAATATCCTTGAAAAGGATGAGTATCTAGTTTTGCACCCAGTCAGTGTTGTCTGTATGGGTGTGATAGTCAGTCACTATCGTTGTGGTTATGCTTTTCAATTGTGCATGGTTATCAGGTATTGTTTGCCATTGGATTATTTAGGTTATAATTGTTTGATTAATGTTTTGGTTAATTATTTCATTAAAATAAAATTATTAAGTCAAAAGGGCACTTTGATAAATAAATATAGATGCTTTTATGTAAATTTAAGTTTATGGGAAATTATATTATATTGTAATCTAAGGTCAATAAATAATAATAACTATAATGAGGAAAATAAAGTGTTATTAAAATGGGAATATAATTGATAAAATTAAAATGAAAATATTATATAAGCAACTAAATATTTTGTTAGTGGCAATAAAAATAAATTCATAATATTTATGAGTTGTCATAAAAACTTATATATATATATATATATATGAAATTCTAAAATAAATAAAATCAGAGAGAAATTATTGTCTGGTTAAAATAGTAAATTGTAAGAAAATAATAAAGGCAGAATTTATTGCCTTTAATAAGGAGAATCCTCTGGAATAAATTATAGGGGTGGTTATGCATGCTCAACTTTATTTTGGAAATCTCAAGACATAATTTGGGGGAGGAGCATGCATTTCAAAAAGAACAGAATATGTTTTATGTTTTCAGGATCTTCTCTCTCTCAGGAAGTTTTCTTTTTTCTTTTGGCACCATAAACCATAGCTTCCAGAAAAAGAGACTTGGGGGAAAATGGATGTGAGCTAGGAAATTTTGTGAAGATGTGATAGAAGTAATATTCTAGGTATGGACTGAGATATGAAACTGATTTAGTGTTGCATTAGATTTATTAATATGCAAGCTTTATATAATTCTGTGAATTCTCTTCTACATATTCTGATCCCAGTCTGTTACATTAGCCATAACTTTATTTTTACAAACTAGGTTCCTCTTGAATTTTGATATATGGTTCATGACCTAGTTATCCAAATCATATCTGAAAGTGAGCCTTACTTAGTTTGTTATTTTGGAGATATGAATATTTTGTGATTGTCTATCTCTTACCCATTTCATCTTTGTTTTAATAGTCTGTGTTGTGTTAGCCATAACTTTAGTTTTACGAACTAGGTTCCTCTTGAACTTTTATACATTGATGCATGACCTAGTTATCCAAATCATATCTGAAAATCAGCCTTACCCAGTTTGTAATTTTGGAGATATGAATATTTTGTGACTATTTATCTCTCACCCATTTTGTCTTTGTTTTCACAATTTGTTGCATTAGCCATAAATTTATTTTTACGAACTAGGTTCCTCTAGAATTTTTATATATGGGGCATGACCTAGTTATCTAAAGTATATCAAAAAATTAGCCTTACCTAGTTTTGCATTTTGGAGATATGAATATTTTTTGACTCTCTACCTATCACATGTTTCGTCTCTGTTAAAACAGTTAGTTGCATCACCAATAACTCTATATTTTTGAACTGGGTTTCTCTGAAATTTTTATATAAGATTAAGCACTTACCTATGAAAATTATATCCAAAAAATAACATTACCTAGTTTGCCAGTTCAGAGATATGTATCAATTAGTGATATACATTCCTATGCCATCTTGGTTGTTGTTATTAAATCTATGAATTATATCCTACAATCATTTTGATCCAAGTGATGACATCTCTTTGAGATGACTGTCAAATAGTTCATAGACCTTGTCTATGCCTCGGTGTTTTGCATAACCATCTACCAAAGTCTTTTCAACTATATAAGTTATCACTTGCATATTAGTGCCATTGACTTATTAAAAAAATTGTCAATGGTTGTACATCTAATGAGGAGTCAAAAGATTTATCTTCATCTCTTTCTAATATGAACTAAAGTAAGTTTAGAAGGACATAAAACCTTTATTAGAACTTTTATTTAATCTGTTTGGCATTAAAGATTTTGGTTATATTTTCTAATTTAATTGTATCTTTGAATCAGAATATTAGGATGTGTTTTGGAAAGTTATGTAAATAGTATAGAAATGTGTTAGTGTATCAATAGCTAGGATCCATATTTATAGTTCAATATATTATCGAGATTTAGAAGAATATTATAGAAAAGATCATTCTTAGACATTATCTATATTGTGTGTAATTATCCTAAATTTATGGATGAGTGAGTCTACTTTTAGATCATGATTGAAGGAGATAATTGGCTTGACAAGTATGTCTTGGTTAGAGTCCTTTCTTAAGGTCCTATTAAGTAAACTATTTAATTATTTTTACATCTTATTTTGACTAGTCTAAGAATTGTAAAGTCTTTTGATAAGGACCATATAGGTACAAGTATCAAGTAGATATCTTAATTATTATCTAATACCTTAGGGATGACTTTGATAACCTTTATAATGGCTAGACCATTGATTTTTATTTCTAATTGTAAACCTTGTAGTTAGTATAATAAAGGTTTGTGATATTATCTCATGGCATTAACATAGTAGACGTAGTATTAGTACTAGTTTATGCGTAACGCTTATGAATAATTATATTGTTGTTATATTTTAACAAAGTTTAGATAAATCCCTAACATTTAAGTTATGTTTATATTTTACATAGATACCAGGATTAGTATAATATTTGAGTCTAAAAAGTAGAGAGAATATTTTGTTGATTTATGAGTAGCTTATGATTAATGTTACATTCTTAAAGACATATTTTTAGTGCATCATATCACATGTTGTATTTGTGGTAATGTAATTGAAATATTGTTGAAAGATCTTAGTTTATGATGTGCATTTGAGAGTGGATATGATGTGAGACCATTGTGTTTTAGTGGTGTCAAGTGTTTGTGTCATTTGGTAAGTTCATTCCAGAGGCCTAGGATGTTATGTTTTGATTTCATGCAACTGTTTTGTTAGGCATCCTGAGATAATGATGTCTCTTGTTTATGTATGTGGGTTTTGGTAAATGATAATGTGAGATAATGTACATTCTATGTTGTAAATGCATCATGATGAGGTACTAATCTCCTTTAAGGATGTATTGATATCGAACTTGTGTTAAGTATTGTGTTTGATAATGGGGAGATCTTGGTAATCATAAAGAGCAAGTATTTTGTTTATAGTCAAGATTTGGGAGCAAGATGGCCCATGCCTTGTTCTAGATAAGTGTTGTTTGAGTTGCTTGTGATGTTCATATTGACTAGTGTTGTATTGGAGTCATGTGTGGTCTTCGCTTCTATTAGCCTATTTTCTTCTTAACTATTTGTTTAGTGGGACCTTATTATTATCTCATATCATGGGGGGTGGACCTTAGGGTTCCACATGGTCGGGTGGTTGTGCTTTATCTCCATTGGTTTCCCATGCTATTTTTTGTGTGTGAGAAGGATGTACCTCTTATATCATATTTCAAATCTTGTTCTAGCTTGAGGAGATAGATACTTATGTTTATATTCTAGTTCTATATATTAGTTGAATCATGTACTTTTATCTTGATGTATGTACTCCAATGTAATCAGGAAAGTGATATTGTAAACAATGTAATGGTGTACTCTCTTGTAAAGGAAAATGTATATGTACTTGTAATCCTATATGCAGGATCTCAGTGATTACTTATCTGATGATATAATATGAAAATGTATGTGTTTATTCATTTAATGCAATTAGATTTAGAATGAACCATGGTTGTTACTTAATTCATAATGTTGGTTAGATCATGTAATAGTTGTTAGTATTGGAGTTGTGGAATCCCTAAAGGATAAAGCTTAATTAGATGTTTGAATAAATATGATTTACATTTCTTCATTATTTCTTTCTCTAAAAATTTTTTCCCTTTTTAGTTAGCATAGTCAAGTTGTTCTCTAGGGTTTCTTAGTAGGGCATGACAGATCTACCTTCTAGAATTGAACTACAAATATTCATCATTTTTTCATCAAATGGTGGAACAATTTACAAGTGGATTATGTTTGAAGTATTATTGAATATTTTGTCTTGTTGTATGTCATGTTGCTCATCATAATTGCATTGTGATGTTTCATGTACATCACAAAATAAACAGGTGGGCTCATCTTCATAGTTGAGGGCATGCACTCTATGACCACCTTTAATTTACATTAAAAAATTCAAATTATATACAATATAGTATACAATAATCAATTTAAATATATTTTAATTTTATATATATCTCAACCATTGATCTAATAATATCTAACGGATCCTAGTTGATTCCAGAGAATTTTGTTGGCAATGTATAGTGTTGGATATCTACCCTTTAGAATTGAACTACAACCATTCATAATTTGTTCATCAAATGGTGGAACAATTTACAAGTGGATTGTCTTGGAAGTATTCCTAAAAAAATTCTCATTGTATGACATGTGGCTCATGATGATTGCATTGTGATGTTTGATGTACAACACAAAATAAATAGGTGGGCCCATCTTCAAAGCTAAGGGCTTGTACCCTACCGCCACCTTTATTTTACATTAAATAATTCAAATTATATACAATATAGTATAAAATAATCATTATAAATATATTATACTTTTATATATATCTCAACCATTGATCCAATAATATCTAACAGCTCCTAGTTGATTCCAGAGGCTTTTGTTGGAAATGTGTAGTGTTGGAGATCTACCTTCCAAAATTGAACTATAATCGTTCATCATTTGTTCATCAAACAATGGAATAATTTACAAGTGAACAATTTAAATATTTTAAGTTTTTTAATTGTTGAAAATCAGGATGACTTAATGGTTGATGTTCTGGTTGTCACATTAGTCACCCAAGGAGATCAGGTGGATGCAAAATTTAAGATTTGTAAAGGGAGCCAAGCTATTGTTCGATACGAGATGTCAAGTCCATACGAGTAAGATATCAAGTCCAAAGAAGATTTTTTGAATTGGATTCCCAAACACTTTTAGAGCATGATATGAAGTGACATTTTGGCATCTAGACTCCTGGAGAATCTTTTACAAGGCTAGTAAGATAGAGTGATAGATAAGTAATGATTTTTTGAATTCCTTGTAGTCATGGCTATAAAGGGATGGAGAAAGTTGCTTTTGACAATCAACTTCAACTTTTGGTTGTTCCTTGTTAGCTAATTTGGGGAATTATTTAGTTAGAATGTAGTCTATTTTGCTAGAGGAAGTAGTTAGAATGGTTACACAGTTGGGTTGTTACCCTTACCTTAAAGGACCTAGTTCTTGTAAGATGAAAATCACGAGTCCTAGGAACTCCATGTATGACATTGGAGGATCCGATAAGATAACAACTAGCTACTTGGGAAATGAAGTGGAATTAGAATGTTGCCTTTTGGAAACATTCTTCTTTTCATACGATTGGAGAGCGCCTTGGCTCCACAAACAAATGTGTTTGGTAGCGTTGTATGATAGATGGTCTTGCATCTATCTGATGGGATGTGGTTAATGTTCTCTCCAAATCCATTCATGCATGTGTCTAGTAGCCTAGTGATGGATTGTGGATAGTGTTCTCTCCCAATCTATTAGTTCATGTGTCTAGCATCAAGCTTAGTATGATGATTGTTTTGGCTTCCTTCTAGACATTCCAGACTCTAGAAGGCTTATTCTTTTGCCATGTTAGCCTTTCTTCTTAAATTTGGACAAAATCCACATCATTATTCCCAATTCAATCACATACAGTTTTGCCACTCTAGGGGCAACGACTCAAGCGAAGGCTTCTTCTTCATTGTGTTGTAAATAAAATATGAGGGAAATACACAGTGTTCAGTTCTATGTCAACTGGAAATACTCATACAATGAGGGATTCTTCTTTCACCATGTAACCTTTATTATAAAGGGATGTCATCTTTGTGTTGTGAGAGAGGAAAATATGAGGCAGAACTGAGAACTCTATTGTCATTGGTGACTTTGTGGAAATTTTCTCTGTTAACTGGCAATTTTCTATAACAATTTTTTTTTACTAAATAAAATGAGAGATGATACTAATTCTAATTTGTTAATTTCATTGATTACACGCATTGATAATCTATTTTCTGAAGGATTAAGTGAATAGGGGTTAAAACTTAATAACTTATTATGAGGGTTACTACAGCCTATTGGTCCAATATTAATATACATTTGTTATTGAAACTTTAAAATATTCTAGAAAATTTAAAATAGCAATGTAACTATAATATATTATATAATTATAGATTTCATATTACATAATATTATATTACTAAAACTAAAGGATATAAAATTATCCCCATTTGATGAACGAGGATGGATGGTTGTAGCTGATTTCTGGAATATAATGTCCAAAACGGTAGACTTGTGAATTAAAACCTCTGAAATCAACTGAGAGCTAAACACAGATTTGAATAGATCAATAGTTGAGAATTTATAATATGCTTTTAGTATCACCACCCACATTAATTGAAGCTACATTCATGTAGGCCATCCAATTCCTTACATTTCATTTGAAGTGGAAGACTGGAAGAACAAATTTTTAATGTATTAATATTATGCACATAACACATTACATGTTGCACTTAGTTTTGTATTAAATGACATGTTCAAGTCTTAAGAATAATAATAAAATCAAGAACTAGGAGATAAGTCATAGTATTGAAAATAGTTAATTGAAGTTGTGACTTGCAGTGCACCAAAAAATTTAATTAATACTATTTAAAAGTGAGGTTCAAGGAGATTGCAGTGCACCAACAATTTTAATATCAATTGTGGGATGGCATGGAGTCACTCAGTTCTAGTCTTTATATTCATCTTTTCTAGGCAAGTGAAATACAGAAATACTACATTCCTATTACTATTGACTTTACTATTTTCCTTGAATTTAATTTTTTTCAATCTTGGGGTTAGGATTGAGTGTTTACAAGCATGCCTACTAGCACTACCAGACCAAATATTGGGAAAGTTAGAGAAAGAGATTAAATACACTACATTGAACTCTTGAAATCCTAGGTTTTACAAATGAATACCATGATATTTATAACCCTATAATCTTTGGTACGTTTACCTCAACACTTAGATTTTTATGTGAGAATGAGGTACTTCAAGTGCATCCTTCAGCTAACCCAAAACAACCACTACCAAACAAAAGTATCACTTTATCATGGGTGGTTGGATTGGGATGTCTAATGTTCACTAAGATTTTCCCTTGCCTAGAATTTATCATGGTCTGTGCCTAGAATTTCTCATGGTCTGTGCCTAGAATTATGATGAAAATAGAAGAGCAATTGTTAGAAAAGATAGCCAAGAAGTAATGTTACTCATTAACACAGAATATTTTGGCAAATTATTGGGTTTTTACTACTAAATATTATGAAAATATCTAAATAAAACTAGAAAAAAACTTGCCAGTAGTTATGAAGTAGTTAGTGAATATGAAAAAATGATTTTGTCAAATGTTTAACATTGGATACTACCGTACTAAATGAAAATCATAAGCCTCCTAATAAAAATGATATTTTTAAACCATGGGTTCAAGATATTATTTCCATGCTAGTGTTTTTCGTTAGGTTGGATAGTAATAGTTAAGTGGATGCAAGCCTCCTTGAAATGGTATACAATATCCATAAACACACTCCACCTGTTAAATACAAATTTCTTGAGTACATTGAAAAATCCATGCATAAATTATTTTTATTGATTAAACAAAGTCAAAGTGAAGGTCCCACTTCCACTTCCAATAGAAATACCTTTAGGTTCATAGCCTACTTGTGTTATTTATTTCTAGTGCAATTTAGGTGGATGTTTCTAGACAACAAGCTTCAGTTTCAACAAGATAAACATGGACTACATGATTGGACCCATCAGATAAAGATGTATGATAATCGAAAGAACTAAAATAATTTTGTGGACTAATTTTTGGATCCATTGTATCAAAAAATTACAAATACTCAAAAGCCTAGATTTCCTGGGTCTTGTAAAACTTGCATTCAACTGAGAAAAAAATACAATTGGTTGACTGGTATTTCATGGAGGAATATATTGTCCTAAGATTTTATGGATCAGGAGTAGAGCCCCACAAACTTACAATACATGTGACATAGAGGGTTTTTGCATTGGAATATATATGATAGATGGAAAGTACAGATCAACAATATTTTGTTAGTCAACAAATGAAGACCTTGTTTCCTTCTTACCTTTTTCATGTGGAGGGTTCATGTTCAAGAGAAAAGCATTCACTGTGACACATCAAATTTTACAAATTTTTAAATTTGATGTTGAATCTCACTAGCAGTATGACCCATGTGACGTGATTAAAGAAAAGGCTTGTGGCCAATAAGAATGCTCCAACTAGAATTCAACATGAAAGTAAACCCTTGATATAAATGTTGAGAAACAAGAATTATTTGGATGAGGTCCAAAAATTCAAGGAATAAACTATTCCTCAGAGAGGTATTACTTTTGAAATATGGTCATAAAAAATAAGGGGATTATATCCAAATCTATAAACATAGAGTGAGGTAGAGGTGGCAATCAAGAGATACAACAATTTCTATACAAGAGCTGCTCAAACATCTACGTATAAAAAAACTTCACATTCTCTAAAAGGAGCTTATACATAGGAACAATGGTCATAATAAAAACTTAATGCCTTTTGGTCTATGAGGAAGGATCTCAGTGTTGGGATTTTGGTGCCATTAACCTTGTAAATCATTGTAATTATTATTCCCAATATTATTTGCAAATCATCCATAAGGGATGTACATGTTTCATTGGCAATGGTAAAAATTAATTACCAGAGATAGTAATTACATAATTACTACATCGGTAAGTTCAGAAGTTACTAGTAGTAGTAATGGAGTAACATTTACTGATGGTGATTGTAAATATCAAGAGTAATTGAGTGTAGGTGCCAACTTGGAGGAATCTACTATTGTTGGAATTTATGACACACATCATAAAATTGTTAAGTCGTTGTAAGAGAATCTATGATAACTATGAGTTGTCATAAGATTCTATGAGAATATGACAACTTATGAAAAATATTTATGAGTTGTAAGTTGTTATTCTTGGACCTAGGCATCCATATTAGGAAGATACTATTAGGGGGTGTTATGAAAAAATCTATGATTGTTATGACAACATTTATTACCTCGTAAATGACTATTCTTCTCCATAGTTGCACAAGTTTTCATGGTTGACTATTGACAAATGTCATGAGCTTGTAAGAGGTAATTTAATGTTGCATCTTGAAGTATCCAAGGTGAGAGAAAGTGGACACCTAGTTTTGGGAGTGTAATACTTCTATAAGTACAATGCCTTGTATATGTTCCATATCAAAGTTTACAGGTACTCAAGTTCTGCCAGATTGAAGACTAAAGAAACAGAGGAAGTACATGTATTGTAATCTCATATTTGAAGATAATACAACTTGAAGCATATTTTCTTGGTGGAGTTTTTACCTGAAAAGGCTTGATCCATGTTACATATATTATTATGTATTCAGTTCTTCATGCATGTTATTTTTATGTAGTGGGTTTTATTTCTATTACAATCTCCATTAATATTACACTACTCTAAGATGATAAACATAGTGTAGTTAGATTTCCATTCAGGTAGTTGTTGCCTTCATTTCTAACATTTGATATCAAAGTCTGGCCAATTTTCATTCTTGGGTGATAGTGTGAAGGTTTTTTAGTTGTAGTAGGAGATTTGGTTGTTTGTTTTGAAGATTTTGTGTAGTATTCATGGCTTAATCTATTGCTTCAACCTCTCATTTCGACATTGAGAAATTCAATGGTACAAGGTATGAATTATGGAATCTAAAGATGGAGGATTTGATTGACGAAAGAAACTAGTGGTGGGCTATTATGAAAGAGAAGAACCCTGACGATGTGAGTGTAGAAGAATGGGAAAGGCTAGATAAGAAGGCATAGGGAACCATCCATCTATGCCTTGCAAATTTTGTCCTATTAAATGTCTCAAGAGAAGAGATTGCTTATAAACTCTTAGAAGAGATTGGGTGAGATCTGCCAATCCAAGAGTATGGTAAACAAGATTTATTTAAATTTTAAATTATTTTTGATGAAAATGAAAGAGGGTGATTCAGTTGTAGAGAATACGAATTCGTTTAATTTGTTATTGCGTCAACTAGCATTAGTAAATGTTAATGTGGATGAGGAACATAAATCTATATTGCTTCTCTATTCTTTACCTAAGTCATGGGAGAATGTTATTCCAGCTATCACTACTAACCTCATAGATCCGAAGGTGGATGCTCTTGTTTCAGTTCTATTGTCACAAGAATTGAGGAATAAAAGTTTGGATAGTTTAGAGGATGCTCTCAGTGTAAGGGGAAGGTCTAAGGAAAGAGGACCAAAAGGAGATCAGAAAGGGTCTAAAGACAAGTATAAGGGCCATTCTAAGACTCCTAGAAAGAAGAACATAATTAAGTGTTGGAATTGTGGAAAAAGAAGGCATGTGAAAAAGGAATGTAGAAACCTGAAGAAATAGTGGGATTCTGCTACTGATAAGTCCTCGTATGCAGGTGAAGATGTTTTACTTTCTACATGCAATGTTGTTTCTAATTATCATTGGTTGGTTGACTCATGATGCTCATATGATATGACCCCACATAAATAATGGTTTTCCACATACAAAAAGTATGATGGAGGTAATATATACATTGCAAGGCAATGTTGTGTTTCAGTGATGGGAAAGTTAAAACCCTCCCTGGTGTTTTTCATGTTCCTAGATTGGTTAGAAATTTGATTTCTTTTTCAATGTTAATTGATTTGCGAATGCCTGTGACATTTGATAAGGCATGCAATTTGGTGAGGGGAAACTTGGTGGTAGAAAAGGGGAAAAGATTGGGAACTCTGTTTAAGCTGGAAGCCACTACTGCTTGTAATGCCTCTTATGCATATGAGCATAATACTAAAAATACATGTATGTTGTGGTATCGTAGATTGGGCCACATAAGTTAGTCTTGTTTAAAGACTATTTTAAATAAATAATTGTTAGATGGTCTATCCTATTCTAATGAGTGTTTTAAATTTTCTAAACATTGTGCATTTGGAAAGCAGAATAGATGTTGTTTTCCCTCTGGTAGTAATAAATCTAGTGATAAATTTAAATTTATCCATTCTTATGTATTTGGTCTAGTGGATGTTGAATAAATTGGAAAATCTAGATATTTTGTTTCCTTCATTGATGATGTGTCAAGGTTTACCCAGATTTATTTTATGTGTTACAAATCTAAAGTTTTCATGAAGTTTAAGGAATTTAAAGATTTGGTTGAAAAGAAATCAAATCATAAGATAAAGGTTTTGAGATCTAAAAATGGAGGGGAATATTGTTTAAGGAATTTGATGAATTTTGTAAGCATGTAGGTATTGTTAGATAGAAGACTACTTCGTATACTCCACAATAGAATGAAGTGGAAGAAAGGATGAATCAGACAATAATGGAAATATCTAGAAGTATGTTGAGTGAATCATAGTTGAATAAATGCTTTTGGGCAGAAGGTGTTTGTACCTTCAAACTAATTAGTTAAAAGATCTCCATGTAAGATTTTTATTTCAACTCCTTATGAAATGTGGATAGGTAAGAAACCTTTTGTTTCACATTTAAGGGTATTTGGCCATGAGAGTTATGTTCATGTGCCTAAATAAAAAATGAATTAAGTTGGATCCAAAAGCTAAAAAGTGTGCTTTTATTGGATATGGTGATAATGTAAAGGTTATAAACTTTGAATCCACTAACCTGAAAGATTATCTATTCTAGAGATGTTATTTTAAGGGAACTTAGTGTTATTTCAGAACCTAAACAACTAAATGATAAAAAGAAAAGGTAAAGAGAGTGCATTTTGAATTAGAGCATGAACATGCACCTCAAGAAGAATAAAATGATGGATTGGGAGTTGAATAAGTAGAAGAAGACTTGATTGAATGTTCTATTGAGGAAGAACCTATTGCAATAGAAGAAGTTGGTACAAATGAGCATGTAGAAGAACTTGAAGAGTCTGTTACTCCACCTCTGATAAGATCCAAAAGATAATGGAAACCAGTTGACAGGTATAGGCCACGAGATTTCTATTGTGTATTTTCTTTTTTGAGTACTAATGATGAGCCTAAATCCTACAAGGAACCTATTCATGTAGATGATAGTGAGTCTTGGTAGTTAGCCATGCAGGAAGAGATGATGGCTTTAGACTCGTGCAACACCTGGGATCTTGTTTTTTTTCCCAAAGAAAGAAAGACCATTGGTTGCAAGTGGGTCTTTAAGAAGAAGTTTGGAGTAGACGGTGTTGAAAACAAGGAAGATAATTGAGAAGGGGGGTGAATCAGTTATCTCAAAATTTCCTTAATTTTATTTTCTTTCATTATCTCAATATTCAGTGTTATATCAAAACATGAAAGCATATGTAATCATAAGAACAGAAATAAAATTAGCACACATAACAGAAGGATTTTACGTGGAAACCTTGTTAAGGAAAAACCATGGGGTGACTAACTCAAGATTGTATCCTTTATTAAAAGAATAAAGGAGTATAAAATGGCACTTGCCAATTAGGGCTCACTACTTGAGCACACTGGTCACAAGAGGCACACTACCTACAAGAGACTCATTGTCTACAGAACTTATAGATGATAATCAAGTGTTTGAACTAATGAGAAGCATCTATAAATGCAAGATTTTAGTTTCAGTTAGGCACAATATACTGATCGGATGTACTTCATCCTTCCTCTATTTAATGTTGTTATTTAGTCACATACTGGACTTGAATTGTTGTTCTTACACTTATCCCTACTATTCTTCGCACCTTATTTATTCACATCTTCAACACACTCACTTACATGCTAGAATCCATCTGGTATATATATCCACATCAAGGATTTTCATCAACTTTCTAGTCAACAACAAGAACACTCAATAAATTTGCAAGTTACTGATCTGTCAGTGAATCCATGCTTGATTTGTGATGTGTATCAAAAATATAGGCATAGAAGTCATAGATCATGTTGGATAACAATGTATAATATCACAAATTGCTTGATTAGGACGTTTTACACATCCGGATTGAAGTTTGATACTCTACTAGTCAATTCTTCCTCTATCTTCTCTACCTGATTGGAACCCAACACTTAGATGCTCATATAATTTTCTTGCTTTATCACCGAAGGCTAAATAATTGGAATACAGTAGTCATGATACCCCTCTTGACTTATCCAAGTCTCCAACTTACTAAGTTACACCATCTAGGAGATCTGGACCTGATTGTCAGACCTTGTTACATACTCTGTTCTTGTTCACCAGACCAAAACAATCTTCAATCTAACTTCCTGTATAGGCATACTATGTACTGAGGATGTGTGGGATAGACTTTGTTGCTAGCAATGACAACACTTATGAAGCCACACATTGTCTCTTTTGCCAATAATCTCCCCTTTGGCATTGATGGAAATGCTTAGTGAAAAATGGCTAAGTGCCGCAGTAACTTCCCCTTGGCTAATGCTCTATCTTTTGCACTGCTTTACCAAAGCTCACCCTTAGCTAGATTCCACATTTTTCACTACTCTTCACTCCCCCTTTGACACTAATGGCAAAGGCCAGAATCTGCATACGAAAATTTTGTAAATATTATTCTATACATGGCCGCATAAGTATATATAAATCATATGTTATACTTACATATACTTAAGTATATCTGGAAAAGTAGTCTTCAGCTGTACAAACTCTATGGCCCAACTCTGCTTCATCCTATCCAAAATGGAGATGTGACCACTCAACAAAAATGTATATGCATCTACCCTTCTTAAATTTGTTCGATCATTGGTCCGGGCTGTGGTCTGAGCATCTGTCAATGCCTCATGCATTGCCTCTAGCTTAGGGATAATTGTCCCTCTGAGTTCACCCATTTTGTTCATTATGTTCTTCTTTTTTTTTCCCAATCTCTTCATTTCATTTATTATAGCAATGGCCTGGCAATCTTGATTCATTAAAGAGGAGGAAAGAGGGTTAAAAATTTGAACTAGGATTGATAGTTTTTCTTCTTGTTCTTTTACTTTCTCCTCAATATCTTTTGTCGCTTTAGGCCAGGTCAGACAAAATTTGAATAAATCCCCACCATCTTTGAGAGCATTTTCAAGGCTCTTTATTCCAATGCCTAAGGTCCTTCTATCATTAGCAATAATTCCTTGTACCTCAATGAATCTTTTTCCCAGAAACTCCTTCTAGACCTTTACTTCTGCTGATTTCTCTAGAGATTCAAAGTGAGTGTTGACAGAATTTATTAAGTTTTTCAAGTTACCAAATGGTGAGGCTAAAGGATCCTTTTAATAGGATGGCATGATTTTCTCCAGCATCTCGGATGTAATCTACAATAGTTCACAGTCCTCCATGCGAGATTTCAAGAGTTTTTCTTTTGCTTTGGCTTGAGCAAAAGATGTTATTTTCATTGTCTGAACTGGAGAGAGAGAGAGAGAGAGAGTCAAAATTCAGTGGTCCTTGAAATAGCTCAGGTTCATCCAACTCCATCATTTCTTTGTCTAAGTTCTTCACTATCCTTGTAATGTCTCTTGCTGGTGATTGAGTCTTCTTTTCTTTTGGGATGTCAGAATAGTCATCATTAGTCTTTTCTGCTTGTTTTTCTTCTTTTCCCTTATCCCCTTTTCCTTCAATCTTCTTCTCCTCTTTCTTACCTTCCCCTTCAGCTTCAGAATCTAGAATGTTTGTGATAGTTGTAGTGGGATCTGAAGGAGAGATGTCACATGTGTTTTCTACATCATGAACTTCCTTTTCCGAAATAGAGGAATCTAAGTCCTTAGACTTCTCTTCATCTATTTTCTTTAATCCTTCAATATCTTTGTCAGAAAGTTCTTCATTGATTACATTTAATCCTTCAACATCCATGGTAGAAGGTTCTTCATCTATTTCCTCTACAATGGGAAGATTGAATCTCTTTAAGGCATTTCGAAGGATATCTTTTGTCTCACTTTCTACTTGGTCAGTTTCTCCAAGCATTAGTTTATTCATTCTCACCTTACTCTAGAACTCATCCTTACAGTCCTTGAAAATAATGTTCATTTGTTTTGGAGTGATGGAAGGATAAAGTTGAATTACTATCTGCTCCCAAATCTCTAGGTCTTTTGCCATTGCATTCTCTTTTCTTAGCTCAAGTACCTTTTCCAGGCTCTTAGGAATTACTGATATAATTTCAATGAAATCTTTATTATAAATATCCAAGTACCTGATAGTAGCCTCTTTCAGAATTCTCTTGTCAGCATCACTATATGCATCATAGAACTCAGTCACCGACTGCAGGTTCCCATCCACAGTAACTACCTTCATGATGTTATCAATGGAAAGAGTGGGCTTTTCAACAAATTCCTCTGCCTTCTCATCTTCATTTTTGCTAGCAAAGAACTTTCTAGATGTTCTCTTCTTCTTCATTTTCTTGATTTCTTCATTTGATTCTATTTCTTCATCATCCTTATGGCTTTTATATGTTCTTGAGGCTTTGGTCTTCATTCTCTTTTCACTTTTGCCAGATGGCTTGACTTCCGGTTTGGTAGCCTTTGAGCTTTTAGGAGTGAAAGGTGCAGAGCTCTTGGAAGATCTAGTCTGGGAGGAGGCTTACACTAAAACATTTCCTTCCTTTGCTTCTTGTCTCTCTTTTTTTGCCTTCTCCATTTTCTCTCTATTTACATCTACATCCTTTTGATAAGACAAATCTTTTGGCAATTTCTTCAACTTCCTTTCTTACTTTCCTCTTCACCTCCAGCTATCTTAACTCAACATGTATTTTTATACTTAGCAATTCAAAGGTACCAAACCTTTTTGCTTTGATGTCCTTAGGATAGCTTAGCAGGTGTTGAATATGCAGCTCTAAGATTTTTTCATCAACCTCATATCCCATAGGCATTATCCATACAGTTCTTGGCTCAACTACCTCCATTAGACATTAATCAGTGTCAACCATAAAGCAAACTCTATCCTTGTATTTCTCAACTATGGACTAGGGTATTCTCTCTTTGGCTTGCATCATGCTTTGGAAATTCTTAAAGTAACCCTAGAGGGCTATGTTTTGTGCTTAAGCATCAGCAAGTCCATACATGTAATCTCTAATTTGAATTACAACTGGTTTATCATTTTTCCAACCCAACCATTTGATCCAAGTAGCTCATTCATATAATAGAAGAATAGACATAGTATTAGACTACCATATTTAAAAGAAATTTTCTTATCCCTTTTGATCTTTTGCAAGTTCTCCAATAGCTGATTTAGAAGAAGCTCACATAGATCATAATCTGCATCTTCCCTCAACATCTGATATGCAACATAGATTGTTGTACTAGACACAAAATTCTCCCTGCTTGAATGATAGATTTTGTAGCTGATTATCATTGAGGCAAACTTGACATCTAGATCTATGATGTCATCTATGGTTATTGCTCTTTTGTCAAATTTAGATCTGGTGGCTTCAGTTATTGTTTGGTTCTTCATAGATTTAAGTGGAGGTAACCCACCGGATGAATGCAGTCTGGTTACTGGCCTGATGGCATCTTTAGTTATCTTGAATGGCCTCATAAGCCACATAAAATTATCATGCATCCTAGTTAGAACATACCAGACCCAATCATCTTCTGCAAAACATGGAAAATGTATGCAATGTCTGAAGTGTTTATCCCGAAGGGCCTTGAATTTAGGTTTGAGTTTAAAATTCTCATCTATTAGCTATTTGTGATAAATGTCCATCAATTTTGAGTATCCAAATTCTTCAATGTTTGCATGGATATAAACCATAACATCTTCTTTTCTTTAATCATGTCATGGGTCTACAAATCAAAGCATTTCAATTTTGAATCATACCGGATCTGTCTGTGAAATTCTGCATTACCGGATAGCTGTCAAAACTGGATTAGCTTGAGTGGTTATGAATCTTGCAAAACTCCATTTGAACCTTTCATATTTTGACTGAAGGTTATTTGGAGGTTTTTCTGAGAACCCTTTAATCCGCAGCATCAGATGTTTACTCAATGTGCTGAATTTAGGCACTAGCTAACTGGCTAGGGGAAATTGTTTTTCTCTGTGACTCCCCCTGAGCTGGAGCTCACCTTTTTAGTTTCTAGAAGGAATATGAACACTGAATTCTAGGGTAGATCCATCCCCAATATTCATTATACTCCTTTTTACCCAAATCTTTCTCATCTCCTTTTGAACTTCATCCATATTTATTTTACCTTTGCCTTTATCTTATTTCTGATCATGTTCCACCAAACCTTTTCTATCATGATTTTTGTTTCTACATAATTTGGCAATATGACAGTATCTATTGCAATTATAACATACAATATTTTTTTGCTTATTTGACTAATATCCTCTTGATCTACATTGATTAGCCATATGTCCCGATCTATTGCATGGAAAGTATCTACCATTGAATGAAATATTTATTTGCATATTTCTGTATTCATGAGATTTGTGACCATACCTCTTGCAATTAAAATATTGTCCAGAGAAGGATGGATTATTCTGATTCATTCTCCTCTTGCACTGAGTCACTTTATTACTAAAATTGTTGCAATTGAAGTAGTATCCATTGAAGGATGGATATCTTTGGGCATTTGGTTGCCTTACCAGAGGCCTTCTAGGTTCGTTTCTTTGATTTCTTAATCCAAAGTTCTTTTGACCAGATCCAAAGCTTTCACCTTTCTCATATCCCAAGCCATGCTTATCATCTACCCTCTTTTGTCTTTCAAGAAGAACTTCAAGTTGGGCTGAGCTTACCTTGAATTTTTCTTTGTATTTATTTGTAGTTTGAAGATCTTCTTTAAGAGTGTCTATCTGATTCTCAAGTTGTTCTTCATTGTCTCTAGCTTCTTCAAGATCAGATTCAAGATGCTTGATTATTCTATCCATTTTGTGGCAGTCCTCTATTTTCTCCTTGAGGGATTGTTTTAGATTATCTTCAATCTTTCTTTTTTCTTCAATTTCTTGGGTGAATCTCATAACCACTGATTCCATTTCATGCCTTACCATAATGACTTTTTTTGACATCTTCTCACATAGCTTATTTTTCTCATTTAGATCTTCATTAGTATCATTGACTTCACTTTGATTGGTTACTTTTTGAAGTAGTTTCTTTTTCTTTTTCACAGAGATACTAAGTTTTTCTTTTAGCTCATTTATGAATTCATCAGCTTGTTTGAGTCTTTCTCTCAAATTGTTCACTTCATAGTGGGTTTGTTCAAGATCGTCTAGGGAAGACTAAAGTTGTTCCTTCATACCATATGCATCCATAGGGAAAACAAGGTAGATAACTAAGAGGGGGGTGAATCAGTTATCTCAAAATTTCCTTAATTTTCTTTTCTTTCATTATCTCAATATTTAGTGTTAGATCAAAACATGAAAGCATATGTAATCATAAGAACATAAATAAAATTAGCACACATAACATAAAGATTTTTATGTGGAAACATTATTAAGGGAAAAACCATGGGGTGACTAACCCAAGATTGTATTCTCTGTTAAAAGAATAAAGGAGTATAAAATGGTACTTGCCAATTAGTGCTCACTGCCCGAGCACACTGCTCACAAGAGGCACACTGCCTATAATAGACTCACTATCTATAGAACTTACAGAAGATAATCAAGTGTTTGAACTGATGAGAAGCATCTACAAATGAAAGATTTTAGTTCCAGTTAGGCACAATATACTAATCTGATGCACTTCATCCTTCCTCTATTCAATGTTGTTATTCAGTCACATACCAGACTTGAATTATTGTTCTTACACTTATCCCTACTTTTATTCACATCTTATTTCTTCACATCTTCAACATACCCACTTACATGCTATAATCCATTTGGTATATATATCTGCATCAAGGATTTTCATCAACTTTCTAGTTGGCAACAAGAACACTCAAGATATTTGCAAGTTTATGATCTGTCGGTTGAATCCTTGCTTGATTTGTGATGCGTATAAAAAATATAGGCATAGAAGTCATATATCATGTCAGCTAACAATGTACATTATCACAAATTGTTTGATTAGGACCTTTTACACATCCGTATTGAAGTATGATACTTTGTCAATCAATTCTTCCTCTGTCTACTATGCCTGATTGGAACCCAACACTCAGATGCTCATATCCTTTTCTTGCTTTATCACCAGAGGCTAAATCTTTGGAATACAATAGTCATGATATCCCTCTTGACTTGTCTAATTCCATAACTTACTAAGTTCCACCATCTGAGAGATCTCGACCCAATTGTTAGACCTTGTTACATACTCTATTCTTGTTCACCAGACCAAAACAATCTTCAATCTGACTTCTAATATAAGCATACTATGTACTGCGGATGTGTGGGATAGAATTTGTTTCCATCAATGACAACACTTATGAAGCCACACAATGTCTCTTGCCAACAAACAATTCATTAGAGAAGTACAAGGCTAGACTGGTAGCCAAGGGCCACTCCTAGAGAGAGTGTTGAATTTGGTGAAATATTATCTGCTATTGTTAAATTAACTTCTATTAGATTTATTTTATCCATTGCTGGAACATTTGATTGGGAAATACTCAAATGCTTGGATTTACTATGTCTTGTGAAACTTGCATTCAACTCAAAAAAAATAATAATTGGTTGACTAGTACTTCACAAAGGAATATATTGTCCTAAGATTTTATCGATCAGGAGTAGAGCCCCACAAACTTCCAATACATGTGACATAGATGGTTTTTGCATCAGAATATATATGATAGATGGAAAGCATATATCAACAATTGATATTTTGTCAGCCAACAAAAGAAGACCTTGTTTCCTTCCTTACCTTTTACATGTCAAGGGTTCACATTCGAGAGAAAAGCATTCACTATGACACATCAAATTTTACAAATTTAAAAATTTGATGTTGACTCTCACTGGCAGTATGACCTATGTGATGTGATTAAAGAAAGGCTTGTGGCCAATAAGAATTCTCCAACTAGAATTCAACATTAAAGTAAACCCTTGCTATAAATGTTCAAAAACAAGAATTATTGGGATGAGGTCAGGAAATTCATGGAATAAATTATTGCTCAAAGAGGTATTACTTTTGAAATATGGTCATCAAAAATAAAGGGATTGTATTGAAATCCATAAACACAGAGTGAGGCAGAGGTGGCAATCAAGAGATACAATAATTTCTATACAAGACCTACTCAAACATCTACGTATAAAAAAACTTCACAAACTCTAAAAGAAGCTTGTACATAGGAACAATGGTCATAATAAAAACTTAATGCCTTTTGGTCTATGAGGAAGGATCTCGGTGTTGGGATTTTGATGCCATTAACCTTGTAAATCTTGGTAATTATTATTCCAAATATTATTTGTAAATCATCCATAAGGGATGTATAAGTTTCATCGATAGTGGTAACAATTAATTACTAGGGATAGTAATTATGGACTTACCACATCGGTAAGTTCCCAAGTTACTGGCGGTAGTTATGGAGTAACATAAATACTGATGGTAATTGTAAATATCAATAGTAATTGAGGGTAGTTGCCAACTTGGAGGAATTTAGTATTGTTGGCATGTATGACATATGTCACAAAATTGGTAAGTGGTTGTAAGAGAATCTATGATAGCTATGAGTTGTCATAAGATTCTATGAGAATATGACAACTTATGATAGATATTTATGAGTTTTAAGTTGTTATTCTTAGATCTAGGCATCCATATTAGGAAGATGCTATTTGGGGGTGTTATGATGAAATCTATGATAGTTATGACAACATTTATTACTTTGTAAGTGACTATTATTGTCCATGGTTGCCCAAGTTTGCATGGTTGACTATTGACAAGTGTCATGAGCTTGTAAGAGGTCATTTAATGTTGCATGTTGGAGTATCCAAGGTGAGGGAAAGTGGATGCCTAGTTTTGGGAGTGTAATATTTCTATAAGTACAATGCCTTGTATGTGTTTCATATCATAGTTTATAGGTACTCAGGTTCTCCTAGATTGAAGACTGAAGAAACAAAGGAAGTGGATGTATTGTAATCTCATATTTGAAGATAATACAAATTGAAGGCTCTTTTCTTGGTGGAGTTTTTTACCTGAAAAGGTTTGATCCATGCTACATACATTATTATGTCTTCAATTCTTCATGCATGTTATTTTTGGGTAGTGGGTTTTATTTCTATTACAACCTCCATTAATATTACACTACTCTAAGATGATAAACATAGTGTAGTCAAAATTCTAGTTGGGTAGTTGTTTCCTTCATTTCTAACATTTGATTTCAAAGCCTGGACAAATTTCATTCTTGATTGATAGCATGAAGGTTTTTTAGTTGCAGTGGGACATTTGGTTGTTTGTTTTGAAAATCTTGTGTAGTATTCATGGCTCAATCTGTTGCTTCAACCTCTTGTTTGGACATTGAGAAATTCATTAGTACAAGGTATGAATTGTGGAATTTAAAGATGGAGGATTTGATTGAGGAAAGAAACTAGTGGTGGGATCTTATGAAAGAGAAGAAGCCTGATGATGTGAGTGCAAAAGAATGAGAAAGGCTAGATAAAAAGGCACAAAGAACCATCCATCTATGCCTTGCAAATTTTGTCCTTTTAAACGTCTTGAGAGAAGAGACTACTTACAAACTCTAGAAGAGATTGGGTGAGACCTACCAATCCAAGAGTATGGTAAACAAGATTTATTTAAAGTTTAAAATATTTTCCATGAAAATGAAAGAGGGTGATTTAGTTGCAGAGCATGTGAATTCGTTTAATTTGTTATTAAGTCAACTAACATTAGTAGATGTTAATGTGGATGAGAAACATAAATTTATATTTCTTCTATGTTCTTTACCTAAGTCATGGGAGAATGTTATTTTGGCTATGACTACTAACCTCATAGATCCGAAGGTGGATGCTCTTGTTTTAGTTCTATTGTCACAATAATTGATGAATAAAAGTTTGGATAGTTTAGAGGATGATCTCAGTGTTAGGGGAAAGTCTAAGGAAAGAGGACCAAAAGGAGATCAGAAGGGGTCTAAAGACAAGTATAAGGGCCATTATAAGACTCCTGGAAAGAAGAATAGAGTTAAGTGCTGGAACTGTGGAAAAAGAGGGAATGTGAAAAAGGAATGTAGAAACCTGAAGAAATAGTGGGATTCTACTACTGATAAGTCCTCGAAGATAGGTGAAGATGTTTTACTTTGTACATGCAATGTTGTTTCTAATTATCATTGGTTGGTTGACTCATGATGCTCGTATCATATGACCCCACATAAAGAATGGTTTCCACAAACAATGAGTATCATGGAGGTAATGTGTACCTCAGGGACAACTCTACATACCCTATTGTTGGACGAGGCAAGGCAATGTTGTGTTTTAGTGATGGGAGAGTTAAAACCATCCCTGGTGTTTTGCATGTTCCTGGATTGGATAGAAATTTGATTTCTTATCCAAAGTTGATTAATTTTTGAATGCATGTGACATTTGATAAGTATGGATGCAATTTGGTGAGGGGAAACTTGGTGGTCGCAAAGGGGAAAAGATTGGGAACTCTATTTAAGTTAGAAGCCACTACTACTTGTAATGCCTCTTATGCATATGAGGCTAATATTGAAAATACATTTATGTTATGGTACCGTAGATTGGGCCACATAAGTTAGTCTCGTTTAAAGACTATTTTAAATAAATAATTGTTAGATGGTTTATCCTATTATGTTCAGAGTTTTAAATTTTGTGAACATTATGTGTTTGGAAGGAAGAATAGATCACCTTTTCCCTCTGGTAGTAATAAATCTAGTGATAAATTTAAAATTATCCATTCTGATGTGTTTGGTCTAGTGGATGTTGAATAAATTAGAAAATCTAGATATTTTGTTTCCTTGATTGATGATGTCTCAAGGTTTACCTAGATTTATTTTATGCATCACAAATCTGGAGTTTTTACTAAGTTTAAGGAATTTAACGCTTTAGTTGAAAAGTGATCAGATCATAAGACAAAGGTTTGTTAATCTAACAATGGAGAGGAATATTGTTCTAGGGAATTTGATGAATTTTGCAAGCATGAGAGTATTGTTAGATAGAAGACTAGACTCTATATACTCCACAACAGAATGAAGTAGAAGAAAAGATGAATCAGGCAACAATGGAAAGGTCCAGAAGTATGTTGATTGAATCATAGTTAAATAAATGCTTTTGGGTAGAAGGTGTGTGTACCTGCAAACTACTTGGTTAATAGGTCTCTGTGTAAGGTTCTTGTTTCAACTCCTTATTAAATGTGGACAAGTAAGAAACCTTTTGTTTTAGATTTAATGGTATTTGGCTATGAGTCTTATGTTCATGTGCCTAAATAAAAAATAAACTAAGTTGAATCCACAAGCTAAAAAGTGTGCTTTCATTGGATAAGGAGTAATTTTCAGAACTTTGTATTATTTCTAAACTTGAACAATCAAACAATAAAAAAGAAAAGGTAAAGAGAGTACATTTTGAATTAGATCATGAAGATGCACCTCAAGAAGAACAAAATGATGGATTGGGGGGTGAAGAAGTAGAAGAAGACTTGAGTGAATGTTCTGATGAGGAAGAACCTATTGTAATAGAAGAAGCTAGTACAAATGAGCATGTAGAAGAACCTAAAGAGTCTGTTACTCCACCTCTGATAAGATCCACAAGCCAATGGAAACCAATTGTAAGGTATAGCCCACCAGATTTTTGTTGTGTATTTTCTTTTTTGTGTACTGATAATGAGCCTAGATCCTACAGGGAAGCTATTCATGCAAATGATAGTGAGTCTTGGTAGTTATCCATGCAAGAGGAGATGATTTCTTTAGAATCTTACAACACCTAGGATCTTGTTTGTTTTCCCAAAGGAAGAAAGACCATAGGTTGTAAATGGGTCTTTAAGAAGTTTGGAGAAGACAGTTCATTAGAGAAGTACAAGGCTAGACTGGTAGCCAAGGGCTACTCCCACAGAGAGAGAGAGATGATTTCGGTGAAATATTCTCTCCTATTGCTAAATTAACTTTTATTAGATTTATTTTATCCATTGTTGCAACTTTTGATTGGGAAATATAGCAAATGGATTTTAAGACTGCATTCTTGCATGGAGATCTTGAGGAATAAATTTACATGCAACAACCTATAGGATTTGAGGTAAAAGAGAAAGAAAATTAGTTTTGCAGATTGAAGAGGTCTCTTTACAGTTTGAAAGAGTCCCCCAAAATGTGGTACTAAAAGTTTGATTCATTTGTTTTGAAATTGGATTTTGTTAGAAGTGAGGAGGATCACTATGTATACATTCATTGAATTAATGATTCTATATTGTTCATTGCATTGTATGTTGATGACAGGTTATTTTTTAGCAATACTCAGGGTAATGAAAGATCTTCGAGTAGCCATATATATTCTTGGTATGGAGATCATAAGGGATAGAGTTAACATAAAGCTTTGGTTATCTTAGAGTAAGTATGTGAATACCATTTTGCAGAGATTTAGTATGTAGGACTATAACCTAGTTAGAATTCTTGTTCCCATTGGTACTAGGCTTTCACTAGACATGTGTCCAAAGGATGAGGATGATTTTGAGGATATGACTAATGTGCCATATGCTAGTGTTTTAGGGAGCCTAATGTATGCAATGGTTTGTACTAGGGTAGATATTGCCCAAGAAGTGGGAGTTTTGAAAAGGTTTATGTCTTATCCTACTAGACGGCATTGGAATTATGAGAAGAGGGTATTTAGATATTTAGTTGGTACTTCTAATTACTATTTGGTTTATTTAGGTACTGGCAGTGTGAAAAATACTTTGGAGATACATGGTTTTGTTGATGTAGATTGGGCATGTGACTTGGATGGTTAGTGGTCCACTAGTGGCTATGTGTTTACTTTGTTTGGAGTAGTGAGTTACATGAGCAAAAGGTAGCCCATAGTTGATTTTTCCACCATTGAAGTCGAGTATATTGTTGGTACCCATATCTCTAAATAGGTAGTTTGGTTGAGGAAATTGTGTACATGTATTGGTTTTGATTGCAAGGTCATTCATATTCATTGTGCTAGCTAGAGTGCTATTTGTTTGGCCAAGAATCCTATGTATCATGCTCAGACTAAGCATGTTGATGTTTAGTATCACTTTTTTTGAGAAATGTTTATAAATAAATAGATTGAGCTGAAGAAGGTAGACACTAAGGAGAATGTTGTAGATTCATTGACCAACCCTATGAGCACAAAGAAGTTTCTTTTGTGTAGAGAGGCCATCGGCCTTGTTTCTACTGCATGATTATTTTATTTTTTTCCTATAGGTATTTACAATGTATAATGTCAAGTGGGAGAATGTTGGGATTTAGGTTCCATTAACCTTGTAAATCCTTATAATTATTATTCCCAATATTATTTGTAAATCACTTATAATGGATGTATAAGTTTCACCGGTAGTGGTAAAAATTAATTATTGGGGATAGTAATTATAGAATTACTACATCAGTAAGATTTCTAGTTACCAATGGTAGTTATGGAGTAACATTTACTGATGGTGATTGTAAATATCAAGAGTAATTGAGGGTAGGCACCATTTTGGAGGAATCAATTATTTTTAGCATGTATGGCACATGTCATAAAGTTGGTAAGTGGTTGTAAGAGAATCTATGACAAATATGACTTGGCATAAGATTCTATGACAATATGACACCTTATGATGGAGATATATGAGTTGTAAGTTTCTATTATTAGCTCTAGGCATCCATTTTGGAGGGTGTTATGATGGAATCTATAACAATTATGACAACATTTATTACCTCATGAGTGACTATTCTTGTCCAAGGGCACCCAAGTTTGCATGGTTGACTATTGACAAGTGTCATGAGCTTATAAGTGGTCATTTAATCTTTCATGTTGGAGTATCTAAGGTGAGAGAAAGTGGAAGCCTAATATTGGGAGTGCAATACTTCTATAAGTACAATGCCTTGTATATGTTTCATATCACAGTTTACAGGTACTCAGGTTTTGGTGGATTGAAGTTTAAAGAAACAGAGGAAGTGCATGTATTGTATTCTCATATTTAAAGATAATACAACTTGAATCCTCTTTTCTTGGTGGAGTGTTTTACCTAAAAGGGTTCTCTCCATTTTACATATAGTATTATGTGTTCAGTTCTTCATGTATGTTATTTCTATGTAGTGGGTTTTATTTCTATTGCAATCTCCATTAATATTACACTTCTTTGAGATGATAAACATAGTGTAATAAGATTTCCATTTAGGTAGTTATTCCCTTCATTTCTAACACTCTGTGATCCAAAAGCTACTACAAACTTCCAAGGAATCTCATAAGATGAAGAGTTCAACAAATTGTGAGATATAGAGCATCCATCTGAAGCAACTAATGTTGAAAGTGATGAGGAGGAATCCCAACCCGTACCTTAGTGCCTATGCATTTGAACCTTGTATGAGTGAGACCAAAAGAGAAACATATGCTACAAGGGCATCAATAGCCTAGAATTGGGTTATGAGGGTAGTGGTTTGGGGTGCACAAGACAAGGCATTTGGATGGTACTAGAGGTAAACCTTAGAAAACCTAGTGATCTCTAAGGAATTGGAGTTGATGAACAAGTCAAAGGGCATACGCATATAGATAAGGAGATTCATTTTACTCTAGATTTGAATTATCAAAGTGAGATACAATCACAAATAGTATGATGGGGGTCATCTGATTTGCATTTTTCTCACTCCTTTCTTGCAGGAGATGGTGGACATTCTACTACTACTAGTGGCAAATCTAGTGATGGGATAGGTAGTAGTAGTGGTGGTGGTGATCAGCAAGTTCCACAACAATAAACTCAGAAGAGGCCAAGAATAACATTAGATGATATTATAAACAAACTTAGAGAACAAGGCAAAAGATTATGACAGGTTTTGATTCCACATCCACATCAAAGGAATTATTTCTAGAAGGCACCCCTCCTATCATGACTGTTCATCTATTGGGACAGGAATGGCTAATCCTCACCCTTAATTAATTAGATATGTCCCCAACACTACAACTACTCCTTTGTCATTCAAAGTTATGTCACTAGTCACAGGTTTTGATGACAAAGCTAAGTTTGAAAAGAAACGAGAAATATCTAAAAGACACAAGAAGCAAGTGCTAGAGATTGAGACTACTACAACTTCATAGCCTGCAACAACTAGGGTATCACCTAAATTTGATGTATAAATAAAAAAAATGGATTACATGATTGTTGTGCCCAAATTTGAAGATAAGCCAAAGGATTAGATGCAATGCTCTGACTATGAGGTGAGCACTCTCCAAGTATGAAAAATTCTGATAAAATTAATGTATCAAAAAGGAATAACGATGTGGTGTACACATCATTGCTAAAGCAAGAGAGAAAAATGGTATGGTTTTTTTCAATTTGATCATAACCTTCTTTAATATATTGTTTAAAAATTAGAGTTGTAATATAGACAGGTTCCAGTGAGCTTTTCTAATATTTAGCTATACGAAACATGTAATAGATTCCTTACTAGCATTGTGTTGGATGAAGAGTATTGAGCTGATACAATAGGAAAACTTACATACATGTATATATCCATCTTAGATTTAAGAAGAACCTTTATCAATTGAGTTACAATGGAAAGAAAATATATTCAGTGATGTTATCTCTATTCATATTGATCATGTTAGACTCAAATAACAAAATTATAGGCAGACATAGAAAATGAGAGAGCCGAGAGGAAAGCAATAGAGGGTATGACCAAATAATTACATCTACAAGTGAAGTGAATAAGCAGATAGAGGTGGAAGTGAATGAACTAAAGAAAAGGTTGAGTGAGAGTTTTAATAATTATGATAATGAAAAAGCCAATTCAGGAAAATTACAACAATCCTTGAATGAAGACAATTCCCAACTAGAGGAAGAAAAAAAAGTAGGAAAGTTATGGGAAGAAAATGCAGAGAAAGAGAGAAAAACAATAAAAATTTTAGATGCAAATGAGAAATGCAGAAAATGAAATAAAATCCTCCCAAAACAAAGTATCTGAATTTTATAGAAACATAATGGTTTATATAAAACATAACATTTGGGAGAAAATAATGAAGAGAATTGATGATTTGTCTAAATTGTGTGAATACACTGATGATCTACTATTTTGTAGTAATATAATCAAACAATACATTGCTGAAAATGGAGACATGGCAACTTCAAGACAGTCAGATGCAAGCCAAATTTTGCAATCGATATACAAAACTAGTGACAAATAGTTGGAATCCAAAGGAATTTAGAACCATATTGATTCCATAATAAAGGCCTCATCTATCAATTAAAAATGTATGAAGATGTAAGAAGCACAAGTACTTCTGGAGAAAGCTGCAATATTGACAAAGAGGCTACAAAGAAGGGAAGAACACTTAAAAAAGCTTGGTTTGCCGATGGCTTTTGACCCATCATACTGATACATTGGAAAGGCTACTTTCAAACAGAAGATGGAGGATAAAATAAAGTTGGATAAGGACTAGTTTACTCGAAATATTGATGAGGCAAACTTTTTGGATTCTATCAAACAACTGATAACCTTGAATGCAACTTTGATTGATACATTCAAGTGAAGTACTAGTATTAATTATAGATTGTTAATACACTTACAACTTGGTTACCATGAGTTAAGACAAATTGCACTTCCATCAAATTAAGAGTGGAGCATGCTGCAAAAGGTGACAAAATGTTATGGTAATACATGTTTTATGTATGAAAAGGATAAGGTATAAAATGGGGCAAAGGTGTATCAAATCAAACCCTCCTTTCAAAATAACATTCAAGGACAAAACTGAGTCAATTCACTAAAAGATGGATGAGGACTCAACTTTTGATTTTGTACTCAGGAGTGCTATGGAAAGAATAGATAAGGTTGAGAGATTTATCAAACCCTAGGTAAACTAGGCCTCAAACTCCAATTATAGAACAATCGGCTATAAAGAGATGGAATGCTACAAAAAACTAAATAGGAAATTACTTAGGGAGGATCTTTGAGTTCTAGAAATTGAAACCCCAGAGGACAATGGGGCAAGCACCCAAGTCTAGGAGCATATAATTTGTAGAGATTCCAAACAAAGAAGTGTAGTAGACTATATCTTGATCCTAAATCTAAAGCCAAATTTGTCAGGACGACTACAGGATGAGCACTCTAGTCTAGAAAGGAGGAATATTCATAAGATTCTTCCAGATCCTAAAACCTTATCCTTCAAACTACTTCTTTGTACCTATAACCTATACACATGAAAAAAAGAGTTTGGAGGTCGTGGTGTCTAGGAGCTTGCCTCAGTCAAGCCTCGGAAGGACTTTTAAGTCTTCCAAATACCTTTGTTAGATAAATTGCATGCCCAAGGAGGGTAGAGGCCAAATCTAATGATGAAGTGAAATGATTGAAACATAAATTGATGTCACCTTAGAGGTGAAGCCCTCACAGAGATGAAGATCTTCTAAATCATGAGGAGATGGATTGATGAAGCAAAATATGCAACAAACAAACACAATTACAACACAATTCTACTCTAAAACATAACAAATGCATTGAATGCTCTTTGCTCAATATTACAAGTTTGTGTTATCCATCTCTTACACAAATGAATACATAAACCTATTTAAATATGCTTTCCTACTAATATGCGCCTAATTGGTGTTGTCATTGACGTCAACATATCCTTGTTGTCATTAATGTCAACTGCACTTATTTAGAAGAGCTGTATCTTGAGGATATTGAGAAAATTAGACTCTATAGAAGAGACAAGTCAGTTACACATTTCTTTGTAAAAGACAATGAAGATAGTACAGTTCAGTGAAGTAGATTACACTACATTTCTAGTAGGATGAAGATTAGATTCCACAGACCATATGGTTGTGTAGAGAATTGTTTGAAGTAGCTCTAGTTAAGATTTGAGAGGTCCGTATGAACATTCAAAGAATCTATGGCCATCTAAGTAGAACTGGGTTTTGTAGTATTTAGAAGTGATAGAGTGTAAAAGATTTGGTCTTGATTGATCCACATTAGAATATTATGATCTATGGAACTAGAGGCATGTTTGGGAATTTAGTGTGTATCCTCATTTCAAATGGTTCATGGTTTGGAGGTCTGCAAGCGATCTTTCTAGTGTCAAAGTCATGGCAAACAATGTTCTTGAGGTACCAGATGAAGATGTAAGTGATTTTGATGATTTTTTGTAGTGCAGATGTTATTGTTGAATTCAATGTACTTGTGGAGGTCTCTAGATCATGTGCCTACTATGTTGGAGGTTTGCATTGAAGATTAAGCTCATAGTTGAATATTTCTTTCTTGGTGTTGTTGTTCTCAGTTTTGGCCAACTAGATGATTCAAGCATATTGCCGATGATCTAAGATGAGTTATACGAAGTGTGGCATATTGCTCAAGGAAGATTTGGATCCTAGTTATGTTTGGCTGTCAGTTTAATGATTTGTATTAATTCAGATGTTTATAGTGCCAACCTTGATGTTCATTCTAAGGTTGATGAAGCATATAAATACTTGTGGATGATTTTTGAAAAGTTGTCCTTGTGCAAAAATGATAAAATCCTAAGAAAGGTACAGAAGCAGAGCAAAGAAGAAGAGGAGTAGAAGAACAAGAGTAGTAAAGGATGAGGACATAGCGGAGAAGTGTTTGGGGGTAGAGAAGAAGTTTTGTGATCTATCAATGGGACTTAACTAGGCATGAAGGAGATGCTATCTCTCAGTTTATTCTTCCTATATTAAACAAAATCTTGTAGGCAGTGAGCCTCTTTGAGGAGTGAGCTCTAGGCAGTGTGCCCTAAGGCAAGTGCCTTTCATTTCTTTTAAGTACTTTTAATAGCATACAAATCTTGTGGGTTAACCCCCACCATGGTTTTCCCTTAACTGGGTTTCCACATAAAAATTATGTTGTTATGTGTGTCCAATTTGTTTCTACTCATGTGTTGTTGATTCAAGCTTTAATGTATACATCATCAATCTAATTGTAAGTTGATAAAGAAGATTAAAAGAAGAAAAGTTTAAATTGTGGGACAATTGATTCACCCCCCTCTCAGTTGTCTGGACTAATTCCAACAATTGGTATCAGAGGCCAAGTTCCTCTAAAACAAGCTTGACCACTTGAGGAGATCTAAGATGTTGACTTACAAAAAGGAAAGTCTGAGATTTGATGGAACAAATTACTCCCTTTGGAAGGTGTGCATGCAGTGTCATTTGGAATGTATGGGTGATGCCTTTTGGTTGATAACTAAGAATGAGTATAAGATTATAAAGAATGGCCCTACAACTCTAGACAAACTCAGGGATGCTGAACATAATATTCAAGCTAAAGAAGCATTGTTGAGTACCCTAACTTATCCAGAATTGACAAATGTCCTAGAATTCAAAACTGCTCATGAAATCTAGAAAGAGTTGGAAAATCTATATGAAGGTGACAAATATGTCAAATGTGCCAAGCTATAGAGCTTGAAGGGTAAATACGAAAGGTTGATGATGAGTGAAGATGAAAACATTAATTCCTATATGTGGAAAGTGTATGAACTTGTGATTGGTATTAGATATGCTAGTAGAGTATTGGAAGAATCTGAGATTGTTTCCAAAGTGCTTAGATCCTTACCTACGGCATACAAACATAAAGTTGTTCCCATTGAAGAGATTAGGACTGCGACAACTGTTACAAGGGATCAATTAGTTGGTAAGCTTTCAGTATTTGAAATGAGTGAGTTTGGTGATTCTCTTCCTAAGTCTAAATCTGTATTTAAGGCTAGTGTATATGGAAAACAAAGATATGATCTAGGTGAAAGTTCTTTAGGAAGATCAAGCAGATTTGAGAAGGCAAGGAAGGATCTTGAAGATGATGAAGTTGAGAACACAGAACTTGAAGCCCTTATTTCCAAAAGATTACTAAGAGGATATGTTAAGTATGAAGGAAATTTGCCTTTCAAATGTTTTTCTTTTAATAAGATTGGTCATTTTGCCTCAAGATGTCTGGAGAGGTTTTCAAAACAAAACCTTAACAGATCAATGGGTTAGAACAAATGTTACTATGTCCAAGAAGCTGAAGAAGGAGTCACTGATGATGAATCTAATAGGGGAAGTAATTTTGGAAATGAATGGGTATTAATTGCTATCAAAGAAGAAGATTTGGTATCTAATTAATCTATTGGCTATATAAATGTGGAAAGTGCCTTGGGTACTCAGGTTGAAGAAAAAGATGAATGGGTAATTGATAGTGGATGTTCTCATCATATGTTGATCATGATGTTAGTCATAAACAAACATAGAATAAAAGTACACATTAACATTTATTCATCTTGAAAGATATGATGAATTTAGAGAATTCATGATCTCAAGTCTCCGTTGATTACGTCTTAATCTTCTGACATTACTCAAAGGTTGATGTGTGTTGTTGTTTCCATTTTGGGGCCTTACGTAGATCTCATCAGTAAGATAATGTTTCCTATAATGATGCTGCACAGAGAGTTGTTTATATACAGGATATACTTCAAATATTATGTCTATCTTTGTATCTTTGCATGATATTTGTCATTTTGACATGCTTTAACCCCAAATATGCTAAATATGTTCAGTTATATACGGGATGTCTGCATATTTGTATTATTTGCTTAAGATTGTCAATTATTTGCAATTGTGATGATGAAATGCTCTGAAATTGAAAGAAAATGAAAGGAATACTTTAAATTAAATCTGAACCTTCAGCTATTGAGCCACATATACATCGATACAGTCATGAAGAGGAGAAATCAAACCATATGTTCACCAGGACATTCCACAGCTAGATACAGTCGATGCTAACTTCAAAGGAAAGGTATGAAGACAACACATGCAAGCTGATATGCACTCCAAGGGACACAGCAAATCAAACCATATATCAAGAATTCACACACTGATTATTCAAGATTTATGATGGATTGTAATCAAAATAGTCTTCTCATTCATTAAGTATGCAAGAACATATATGTATACAATAACTTTGAAATGAGCCCTAAATATTTCAGCAAGCAGATTTCAATTAAGTTTCAAATGTTTAGAATGAAGCATCTTTGCACCTTTTATAGAATAAGGTTAGGAATCAGTTACAAAAATGATCTACTATCAAGATTTCTCTATGAATATCTATGGTGAATATTTCATTGACCAAGTCAATCCCTTCCACATGGCACAGGTTGCCAGCTGGCAACCATCTAGGCAACTTATCATTTCATAAGTACTTGATGCATATATTCTCTTTATGATGCATTGTCATCAGGCTTTTTATCTTCATCATCAGTTCCACTACTCTCACTATCCTCATCATCATGATAATTATCTCTTTGAATATGGACCTGCATAGCTGCCCTGATATTCTCATATGCTTGCACTATTTTCTCCAATTCTCCACCATCCTGAGTTCTCACTTTGATGATGGCATGTTTATGCACTTGATACTTGGTCCAGAGAGACTCTAACTTATTACTCCTGGTGCTGGCCGTTTCATTATAATCTTCCATCTTGACCTTTATTCTCATTAATTTATCTAGCACTTCTTCTGTAAAGTGTTTGAGAGGGTCTTCAGCAACTAGCTAGAAATTATTATGTATAGCTTTGATGACAAACTCCTCAACCTAATTTTCTATTTTGCCTTCTACATCTCCTTCTAATGTTTCCAAAACTTTCACCTCATGGGACATCATATTGTGTAGCCTCATGCTGATATTTCTTAGTTTACCATTGCATCTTTTAAGTACATCATATTCAAACCTGATGTCTTTATTCCAGATATCAATCAATAGGGTTGTGTTATTATCCAGTATTTGATTCTTTATTAGAATCTATGGATCAATCTTCTTTATTTCATCCAAAATGCTCACAGGATGTCTGCAGCCATAGCCTGTTCTGCACTCATGATGACTGCTTCTTTATCCTTGGGAGTAAGATCGACTGATGTATCTTTTTCTTCTTCTCCCTTGTCCTAGACCTCAACTACCTTGGGTTTAGGAGGTATTTCCTTCTATTGTTACTCACCCATATCCAAAGTATGGCCCTCTATTTCTACCATCTTCACTTTCTCAATATGTTTTTCCTTGTTTGCGACACCCCCTTGATTCCTAGGACTTGCCTCCTAGGTATAGGTGAGATCAATTACTGCAGGACTGGTTACCTGCTCAATCAATGTATCAATTCCCATCTCTTGGGCCACTTTTTCCGAGCTCTTTTCCTTTTCTGTTTCTACTTGCTTTATCTCCTCCAACATTGTTTGTACTGATGGAGTTCCATGACAAGTTATCTGAGTGCCAGCAGCAAAGGTTTCCATTTTCTCTGAAGTTACATCCTTCACTACCTCATCATCAGATAGGTCAACTATCTCATACAATGAGACAATACCATTTTGGAGTATCCTAGAGGCCTCTTTTACCTGTTCCTCTGCTAGTTCAGTTTTGAATTTTACAATGGTGGGGAGTGGAACATTATGCTGCAGTTCCTTCCTGAGTACCTCCCCACCTGCTCCCCTCAGCATTATGGGAGTTTGTTTTATTTCACCTCTCATAGCAATCCTCAGTTTCTTAGGTGTAGTAGTTACCACCTGAGGTACTTTTCTCTTTCTTATGAAGGATAAGGGACCTTCTTCTTCAGATACCCCTTCTTCAGGAATATCCTTCTCTTTATTCTTATGTGAGGCTGGATCCTCCTCAGATGCAATAGTATGTTGTGCAGCTGGCCTCTGGATCTATTTAGCCTTTTGTTTATCTGGAGGAGGCTATGCTGATGATACCGATTCCTAGCCTGAAGCTGATGCTCCTCCTGATGTTGCTACTTCCTCATTTGTGGCTATTATTCTCTCAATAGTAACCCCTTTAGGTTCTTCTTCAGTTTTCTTACCCTTTGAAGGACTTTTACTTTTATTAGGAGGAGACACTCTCTCCTTTAGTCTTTCTCTTCTCCATTAAGAAATCATCATACTCACCCTCAGCAAGCTCTTGTCTTTTCTTCTTGTTGTCCACTATGATGACAACACCCTTTTTCTTTAGTATGTTTATTTGCCCATCTACCCAAGCTTGGGTCAGCTGTAGTGTCCTTATAGTGAATGGATCCAAGGAAATATGCTCCTGTATGGTGAGGTCTGGTGCAGAAATAGTATCATTGTATATCTTTTTCTCTTCATACTCATCAGCCATTATCATTCCATCATCTTTCTTTAGTTGCGCTAGGATGGGGATGCAATCAAAGGTCCTGATTTGGTTAAGTGTTAACCTTTGGTACCTTCTTCTTCAAGCTTCAGCTTCATCTTCACAATCTCCCTAGAAGTCTTCAAGGCTCCTTTGATGGATGGGTTTCCCCATGATCTTCTGCATCCTCCCATATGGATCATATGATCTTACTAATGGAAAAGGTTGGAAATTCATCATTTTTAGGCTAGCTATGGCCTTCTTGATATTATCAAAGTTTGGGCACATGTACCAGCCCATTGTGACTAGAAACAAAACTAGTGGAAGCTTATTTCTTGCCTTATAGGCATTCAGTATTGTAGAAACTTGTCTTAGAAATTCCATTAAAACAACAGCATCGGTAGGGTTCCTTGGGAGCATGAGAGGCTCCTCCTCAAATCCTTCAACCCTGATATAGGAAAAAGTTGTAAATTGGATAAACTAGCTTCATGCCTGTAGATAACCTCTCGAGCTTCCATGCTTAGTCTCTTGGTTCTATCTTCTTCCATTGTTCTTACTAGGTGCATAGAAAATGCATCATTTACCAGTTTGTAATCCTAGAGGTAATTCATCCTTTGTAGTTGGGGATGATGATCCCATATGTGTGCATCATTAGTGGTGCCTCCAATTTTTCCATTTGTTATCAATGCATCAAACGTACCCTTGTAGGCACATGAATAAACAATGTGTGATGTCATGTAAAAGGAACAATCTGGACCTCCTAGACCCATCAGCTACTCATCCAAAGCATCACTTATCATCTTGGACCACATGGGTTTGCTATCAGTGTAGAGACACATCAAGATGACTACATATATCCCGTCCTTGAAGCTTCTAGCATCCGGCTGGCTTGTCACTCTGCTCAACAGCGCTATCATGTACTAGTATTCATCATCAATGTCATATTTATATAAATGTACTGGGAGCTTGGCCACTGCAAGACAGGGGCTTTTCTTCACCCTCCATTGGTACATCTTCCTAGCAGACTTCTTGTTATTCTCATATTCTACCTCTGATTTCTTTAGATCTATATTTCCAACCTTCTTGCCCAATGGCAAACCAAATGTAGTAGTAATGCCCTTGACTGAGAGATCAGAATATATTCTACCATGTTTCTCCAACCTCCTAGTTCCCGGGTTGTATTTTCTTGCACATTCTATCACTAGCTTAGAGGTTTCCATAAAGTATGGGAAACCAGATGCGTTCCACATCCTTAATACAAAGACCGCATCCAACAAGGTGCTGTTATTTTTCTCATCACTCATTTTGGCTGACCATGCAGCCAGATCCATATTCCCTTAGTGTGTATCGGTGATGGCTCCATACTTGAATTGAACACCCTAAGGATGAGCAAACATAGGCTTCAAAAATTTGGCCTCTGACTTAGCTAGTCATTTATCTGCCATGATTGCCTGCAATTCGTGCAACTTGGTCTTACAATCGATACGTATACAAGCATCCATACACATTACATATTCACTATTCATCATGCATACTATTATCCTTTCCACATTTCATTTATCCTGACATTCATAATTTGAAATTTCAAACCAGAAGACCCCATGATACCTGTATCTACAGAATATGACAACCAGAGGGTTTCAATTACTTACTTGATGTGCTTATCCTCTTACTTATACCATAGTTATTTGAAAGTGATCCTGATACTGCTAATAATCAATTCTGTCATCCTGCTGTAAGCTACGTCCGTCAGGATGTTGTTCATCTGAAGGTTTGGAAGCTCTATTCTCTGTAAAAACTAGTTTATCGCAATGTAAATGTAAAATAACCCTGTAAATTCACTTTTAACCCCTGAATCAGGTCACTGAGGGTAAAATTAGGGCAAATATGGATGCATTTAATCTTAGTGGTCGATCTCCAAAACGGGAACTTGAGATCTTGCCTAGTGTATGTATTAGGTTCGTAATCGGCAGGAACCACCTACCACCCTATATGCAATTAATGTTAATGGTGGCGAGGCACGGGGGAATCACTGCAGGATAGGAGGATATCCAAATATCAGGTGATACTTTGAAAAGGATGATGAATTTACACATTGCCTAAGTGCCTCCCTCGGAATATCGTGCTAACGTCACCATGATATTGGTTCAGTCTATCATTGAAGCACCGTGACGTCATCGTCATGTTTTATGTAAGCGAGATTTTAGGAAACATACCTCCGCGGGGTAAAATGATGATGATGTCATCATCAGGTTGATTTTCTTTGTTATCAAGATCAGATGATGCCATCAGGATAATGGCCTTCAGGGTGATATTTTGCAATCGGATGATATTTAAACATCAGGGTGACATTTAAATATCAGGTGATATTCAGAATTATGACCTTTGTGAAAATATGGTGTTATTTGACGGGTAGACATCTCTATCACCTAAATTTGACGTCCAGATATTCAGAGCAAATGACTTTATGAAGGGATACTTTGGATCAGGGTGATCTTTTATACAGTGACTGACATTTAAGAAGTATGATCATCCCCCCTTTTACGAATATCAGGTTTGACCAGGATTTTGACCATTCATAACTTTTACATCTTAAGGAATATCAGGATGATGTAAAAGGCAAACCTTTGTGATTTTTAGAGTTCTCTCCGAATGTGAGGTTAATGAAATAAAATGAGAATTTTGACCTACTAACCTCATGATGATGACTTACACAGTCATCATGCAGGACCACCTGCATTGACTTACTTTTACCAAACTGCCAACAAGCAGAACACACAAGCAAAGCCAAACAAAAGTTGGGTCCCTATTTTTCCAAGTCAAAATGGGGCGTGTTGTGTAACCACACAACAACTTGCCACCAAAGAAAACACAAAATTTCAATGATTCAAGTGATGTGAACACATTCTATCATAGCATCCTAACTCTCTTCAAGCAGAAGCATCATAATCTTTCTGAATGATAAAATGTCCTCATGGTAACAATGCTAACAAAGGATCAGTAGTGTGCAAATGATTAATTGTCCTCATCTTGAAAGCAAGTTGAAAACATGAGTAACTAGTGTTAAACTACATAGTTGGAGATCATCCCTCATAGCCAACCTGGATAGAGCCTTGCTACCAGCAGGCGTCTATAGCCCTGACAAGGTTATCTATGCAATCCCCCTAAGTAGAGCCCCATTGCTAGCATGCGTCTATAGCCCCAGTAGAGTTACTTAGATGGCCTAATCATATATATATATATATATATATATATATATATATATATATATATATATATATATATATATATTCAAAATTTATACTTCATATATATGATATCATCATGTAAGCTCAAAATGCAAGGTATGGTCACTTGCTGCTTTAGGTTGGAGATTGCATTGGTAGCAAGGGAGTCCCTTTAGATTTTTCACTTAACACCTATACTTGTGTGTTCAACAAACCCAAGGCTGTTAGGTGAGTCATTGTGAAGAAATTACTTTGGTTAGGAAAAGGTACCCTGATGAAAAGGTATCACAGACCTGATCATGATGATATTCTCAAAATGAGTCATAACCTATATAGGAATGTGTCCTCATCACTTGAATCTTAACAATTTAGTTGTTTTTTGAGATGATGAGCTGCATCATCTTGACTAACCAAAACAAAGCTCAACCAGCAAGCAAAGCAAACAACAAAAACAAAAATAGTGTACAAACAACTATACAAATATACATTATTATACACATGACTGACATGAGGCACCTAGGGTTGGAAATAATGTTTGAGGAACTATCCATTAACTAGTAATGGAACATCCTCACCTGTCAAGTTCTTAAGCTTGAAAGTGTTGTCTCCTACTATCTCAGAAATTTGGAAAGGACCTATCCATAATTTGTCAAACTTACCATGGTCTCCTTTCCTCTCATGGGCTTTATCCCACATCAAGACTAAATCAGATATCCTGAAGGCTTTAACTCTAGCTCTTTTGTCAAACCAGCATTTGAGAATAGCCTGATGTTTGGAAAATTGATCAATTGTCTGACTTCTTTTTTCTTCCAGGTGCATCAGCTGAAGCAACTTAACTTCTTGGTTATTGTCTATGCCTAGGTACTCTTGGGCAAACTACAAGGTAGGAATCTTTAGGTTAACAGGGAGGATTGGATCTACCCCATACACTAAATGATAAGGTGAGTTTCATAATGCAGCCTTGTTTCTGGTTCTGTCTACCCATAAGGCATATTTTAGGAGTGTATTCCATTCCCTAGGGTTCTTGTCTACTAGTTTCTTTATGATATTCAGCAAATTTTTGTTAGTGGATTTTGCTAATCCATTCCCTTTGGGATAATAATTAGATGAGAACTTCAGTATGATTCCATTATCAAAGGCCCAATTAGACAATTTAGTTGAAGCAAAAGTAGAACTGTTATCACTTACCAGAGCATAGGGAACCTCATACCTAGTGACAATATTATTCTCCAGAAATCTAATGACATCTTCTGCACTACAAGTCTTGCTGCTAGTGGCTTCAGTCCACCTAGTACAGTAGTCAATAATTGTTAGAACGTACCTGTGACCTGAGGATGATGGAGGATTAATTGGTGCTATGAAATCCATGCCCCATTGTGCAAATGGGCACACTTCCATCACTGGCTGCAGCGGTTGTGCAGCATACTTCTCTCTGTTAGTAGCTACCTGACATACATGATAGCATTTAATGTGTTCAGCTGTATCCTTGAAGATTGTAGGCCAATAATATCCTGCTCTGAGGATAGCATGTGTTGTGGCCAAGGATAAGCCATGTAACTCTAATAAAACTTTATCTATTTATGGCCTTTCTAAGCATCTCAAGTATATTCCTTCATAATTTTCTTGAAAAGTACTCCTACTTTTATCATGTACTTCTAGGATTTTATCTTCAAGGCTCTTCTTTGTGAAGCCAGCAGTCTTGGAAGACATTTCCCAGTAATCAAGATGTGCCTAATATCTGAGTACCACTCTTCATTGTCCTTACATTGATAACATATTGCTAACTTGTGATGTTTGGATCAATCTTTGATATCATTTGACTTAGAGCTTGTCCTCTTACTAGCTTCATGGGTGTAATTTCCATGTCATATTCCTATACTACTGTGATCCACTTAGCCCTTTTTTCACCAGGCTCACTCTGCATTAACAACATCTTCACTGCTGCATCTGGCACCACAGCAATCACTTTGCTTCTTAGGATATAATGCCTAAATTTCTTTACTGCTCTGACCAAAGCAAGTGCCTACCTTTCAACATCTACATATCTTAATTCAGCATCTTTGAAAGGACAACTCATGAATGCAATTGGTTTCTCTTCTTTTTCTTCATTCCTTTGAGTGAGCACCGCTGCAGAGGTATGTTCTGAAGTAAATGAATAAATATAAAAGTCTCTGGTGTAGTCTGGACTGATAAGGACAGGAGCATCAACAATAGCTTTCTTTATGTCTTCAAAGGCTGCCTTAGCTTCTAATGTCCACTCAATCTTTGCATCCTTCTTTAGCATAGCATTTAGAGGCTTGACTATCTCAACAAAGCTAGTGATGAACTTCCTGACAAAATTTATCTTACCAAAGTAAGATTTGAGCTCTTTCTTGCTCCCAGGAAGTTGTATTTTTAGGATTGAATCTACCTTGTCAGGATCAATGATAATTCCATTCTCAGTTATTAAATGGCCCAATAACTTTCTTGTTGTCACCCTGAATATGCATTTCTTGGGGTTCAAGGATATCCCATACTCTTCGCATTTTTTCAATACATTTCTAAGATCAGTTACATGGTTGCTCCTCTCTTTGGAGAACACTATTAAGTCATCCATGTAAATGACTATACACTTTCCTATTAAGCCTTTGAAGGCTATGTCCATTGCATGCAGGAATGTTGCTCCAGCATTTATCAGCCCAAATGACATACGTCTATAAGCAAATATCCCCCACTTTGTGGTGAAGGCAGTCTTCAGTCTGTTAATCTTATCAACCATTACCTAATTATAAGCAAAAAAACCATCGAGGAATGACATCATTTTTGCTCCATTAACAATTTGTAGAACTTCATCTAAGGAGGGTAAAGGATAATTGTCTTTTTCTGATGCTCTATTCAAGTTCTTGAAGTCCACACACAGCCTGATGTCTCCATTCTTCTTTCTGACTGGGACTAGATTTGTAACCCAGGTGGAGTGCCTCATAGGAAATATTATCCTGGCACTTAACAACTTCTTGACTTCTTCAAAAATTATTAGTTCAAGCAAAGCATTGACTGGCCTTTGCTTCTGTCTGAAAGGTTTAGCATCTGGCTTGAGAGGTATAGTGTGAGTTATGACTGATGTGTCATATGTCTTCAACTCATCATAGGTCCATGCAATAACATGTATGTAATCTTTGAGGGTTTGAGTTATTCCTTCTAACTCTTCTGGTGTGCAAACCTTACCAATCAAGACATTTCTCTTGTCTTCATTTTGTCCAATATTCACTTGTGAATATTGACCTGCATTAGCTTTGGGAAGATCCTTCTGTTTCAGCATATTATCCAAATCAAAGGCTATTTCTAATTCAATCATACCTTTGGGAATCCTGTTGCTAGGTAACTCTAATATTTCATCTTCTTCTCAAACATGATCTTCCACACTATTCTCATCTATGATCTGAGCATCAAATATATCCCTGTTAGAGATGAAATCAAGGATATGCTGATCATCATCAAAAACCTGAAGATTAGTAACATTATTAGGTACTAATGATACTGATACCAGTTCTACTGAAAATCTCTTTAGGGCTGATATAGACAAGGGCTCTAATGTACTGGTAGCCTGTGCTAAGGCATTTGCCCTATGTTTCTATTCTCTAGGTATGTGGGTGATATTAAATGCATCAAAGTCTTCAATCAAATCCCGCACTCTGTGTCTATGATTTGACAGTTTCTTATAGTTGTAAGAGTAAATTCCTCTTACCTGTCTAACAACTAATTTTGAGTCTCCAAAGACATGCAAAATTTTTACCTTCTTCTTAAGAGCAAACAGTATCCCATGAATCAGAGCTTCATACTCTATCACATTGTTAGTGCAGGGGAACTGTAATCTGTACATAGCTAAGTAGGACTTTCCTGATGGATCAATGAGATCAATCCCTACTCCAACTCCTTGTTTGGACTTAGATCCATCAAATCCTAGGATCTAGGATTTATCTTCAGCAAGAGGCTTAGCTGAACTTTCTCTTTTCTTTGCAGCTCTGGTAGCTACTCCACCTGATATCCATTTTAATTTAGGAATTTCAATATTCTTAAACCTCATCTTTTCATTCTTTTGTGAAGTTGACTCCTTCTCTTTCTTTCCAACATCAGGAGAATGATCCTCTAGATCCGATTCTGTATGCCTCTTTAAAATATGTAAACATAGTGAGCACATGGTCTTTGAGTGAGGTGCCTCATACAACCTACACCATTCTTCAGTCAGTGCATCCTGTGGATGCTTCTTTTGTTTTATCATCCTTTTAATTTCTCTTGATAGAAACTCTTCAAATCTGGTCAGGTTACTGCCTCTGTCTTCATCAGATAACTCATAATCTGACTCCATTAGACAATCACTCCCAGGGGTGATCTTTTCTTTCTTCTTATCATTTATCTGGTCATATACCATAATTTTTTCTATTCTCAGCCTATGATCCTCATCATGATTTGTTCCCTCACTTGTGCTTCCTGAGAAGACAAACAAGAATTAGTATCATCATCACTAGATGCAGAACTTACCTCAGAATATGATGATGATGCCTCACTGCACATCTGCTCCAGCTCCACCATATCTAAGCATGTTTCACAAGTTTTCTCTAAATGCACCTCGTTGTGTATTCTGCACCAACCATCAATCAAAATGTCATGAATACTCATATCTAACAATTGACAATGTTTTATCTACTTGGACAAATGCAACTCAAAGTTTCTGAAGTGATCTATTTCATTCTCATTTTCAAAATTACTATCAGGCTCTACAACAGGAATGTTCTCCTGATGATCATCATCATGATGATGAAAATCAAGCATCAGGGTCTCTTCTATCTTGATAGTCTGTGGTCTAATGGCATAAACTCTGGGCTCAATATCTACATACATGATCTCATTTGTTTTGTTCTACTCGGTGATCATGTGCTTCATTCTAGGCTCGGCATCTATTCTTATCTAGTTTGGTATACCCTTTTCCAAGGTAACCACATGTGACTAAAGTCAGTAGACATATATCCATTGAGGGTTTTAGACCAATCCCTACTGAGCAACATCCCGTATGTATCAGGTATACCTACTACCTGGATATCGATGTAATATTAGATCCTGGGATCAGATGCTAGTTGCATGTCGATATGAGTTAATTCACCTACCACACTTACTTCTGTTTTATCTAGGTGTGTCACCTTCTTTAAGAATTTAGCAGGATGCAATCCTAAAGCATTGCATATAGATAGGGGCATGACATTTGTAGATGCCACTGAATCTACCAAACAGTTGCGTAAATTCTTGCCAAACATCCTTATAGTAAGGAGGAAAGGTGGTGACTCACTTTTGTCCCTGTACAAGGTCATGTGGGAAGTTTCTGTAGCTTGGACTGTAGCTGGCATTTTATGTTTGACAGTGTTATCTTTAGCAGCATGATCTTTATTACTAGGCTGACCTGGGGAATGATTATCCTCTCTAGGAGCAGGATCATCTAGTGATTTCATGAATGCTTTCTTAATTGCAGGAGTTTTCAACAACTCTAATAAAGACAGGCTGATCTTTACCTTCTTCATCTCATCTGCCAGATATGTGACTAGTTTGTCAGATTCATGAGGTAGGCCAACAACTTTTGATACTGTGTTTTGTGGTGACAGATACTATGCATTTACCTTTGGAAACCTTGGATTGTTACTTGCCTTGGGATCAGGAGGTGTGTTCAAATTATTCAGAGGCAAGGAATTGGTTAATGGACCAGTAGGTCTATTAGAGTTACTTCTCAGATTGTAATTGTGCTTACCCTAATATTGTTGCTGGTAAGAATGCACCTCCTCATGTTCATGGATGGCTTGTTCTCATCTTCAAAGGGGAAAACATAATTTGACTCAAAAGCCATGGCAGATTCTTCACATGCCAAGTTACAATTCTGGTGAGATGACACAGTCTACTGATGATGCTGATCAGTATAACTTTCCAATACAAATGCAGAATCATATCCACAAGGGACAATTTCATTTCCCTCCACCTGAGGTGGATTTCCAGAAGTATTAGACACTTCTATCTGGAAAATGCTAGCAGCAATTTGAAATTGGGGACAGTCTAATTCTACATGAGCATTTGTATTGTGTATTCTACACCAATTGGTGAGGGCTGCCTTAGCAAGATTGACTCTAGTAGTCTGTTTGGCTTCACCAGGTGGCTGATTATCTAAGGGTGATGGTAGTGAGCCATTATTTGGCTTGGAGTTCCATACTCTAGGTTGTCTGGGAGGATTGTTGTTGTACCCCCTATCAGGATAACTAGGTCTATCATTGTTATAGTATCTATTTTGGTTAGGCTAAGAATAGAAGTTCTGATTTCTCAGATGAGTGACCTCTGTACTTAGTTTTCTTAGCTAAGCAGAAATTTCTTTGATTTCTTCTTTCTCCTCCTGAGCTTTAGCCACTACATTTTAAGTTTGAGGCTTGAAGAAAGAGGATCTAGCATTATTGTTTTTATCCACACCCTGAGGTGTCAGTGCTTGCATAGGATACTGAGGCACTTGACCATTCCCATTAGGAGGAGGAGGCATGATACTCAATGGAGATATCTATAATGGTGTTGACATTATTGCTAGAGGCATCATAGCTCCATTATAATGTGGTTGGGGAGGATATTGTGCAGGATATGTTGGATACATGCCAAGCAATGTAGGGAATGCAATATTTGGAGTAGGAGTAGGGACTAATTGCTGATTCACCTTGATAGCTTCTTGAAAAGCTCCTATCAAGGTTATGATTTAAGGATGTGTTCTCCTAATGAACATAGAAGTCAATGGATCTAGAGCTGAGTAATATATACTCCTAGCAGTAGCATCTCCTACAGTATATGGGGTAACTGACTTGGATAGCATCTTCTGGAACCTAGCATTGAAGTTGGCAATAGGTTCTCCCTCAAACTGCTTGATTGTGGCAAATAGGTGGTAATTCATTGAAGGATCAATAGGTACTTTGAACCTATCAGTAAAAGCTTTCTCTAGGATAGCCCATGAACTAATAGAACTCTAACCAAGACTAATAAACTAATTATAAGCCTCTTCACCTAAAGAAAAAGGAAATAATCTACATACAACGTCCTAATGCTCTATTCTAGCCCTACAACAGGCTTCTTTAAAGGTTCTGATATGATCATCCGCATCTTGATAAGGATGATATTTTGGACAAAGTTTGTCCAGATTCTTTGGCAACTCGTGATATGCAGTGAAGGTCAATGGTGACTTTGCTGCAAATAAAGACATTGTAACCGGAGGAGGTTGAGCCTGTGGTACAGTTGGCTGAGGTGTCACAGATAGTCCAGAAGGTATTTGCAAACCAATAGGGGTTACAGGAGGAGGTTCTAGTGATGCTCCTGATGCACTAGACCCTAGAGTGTGACGGATATCAACAGTTCTAGGTCTGAACCCTCTAACAAGTAATTCTTCAAAGATTCCACTAGGTCTAGACCTAGTATTTATCTTGTGAGCCAGGATTTCTCAAATTTGAGGCAAATTGGCTGGAACTTTGTAAATATCAGTTGGAATATGCTAATAGTGACTATATTTATGGTCAAGATTGGAAATTAACTTAGTATTTATAGAATATTTGCAGCTACACCATAAATATGAGGTGATTTTTGGTTTGGCAATATCTGCAGGTTGATATCAGGTTTTTAAAGCAGGATACCTCAAAGCTTTGACAAATTTACCCGAAATAAGGTCGATCTTTGCAAATACATGATGATCTACTATAAAGATTGCAATATTTATGATTGGTTTCAAAAACTTTACATAGGATCAGTGTATATCGACTCAAAACAACAAATATTTGCATCTAACTTGGAAATTTAGCGATATCTAAGTGTTACCTTACAATCTTTTATCATCACCTAAATAAATGATGATCCTTGTCCTAGGCCCTCCTTCTAGCACCAATTTATGTTGATCATGATGTTAGTCATAAGCAAACATAGAATAAAAGTACACATTAACCTTTATTCATCTTGAAAGATATAATGAATTCAGAGAATTCATGATCTCAAGTCTTCGTTGATTAGGTCTTAATCTTCTGACATTACTCAGAGGTTGATGTGTGTTGCTGTTTCCATTTTGGGGCCTTACATAGATCTCATCAGGAAGATAATGTTTCTTGTAATGATGTTGCACAGAGAGTTATTTCTATATAGGATATACTTCAAATATTATGTCTATCTTTGAATCTTTGCATGATATTTGTCATTTTGACATGCTTTAACCTGAATTATGATAAATATGTTCAATTATATATGGGATGTCTGCATATTTGTATTATTTGCTTAAGATTGTGAATTATTTGCAAGTGTGATGATGAAATGCTCTGAAATTGAAAGAAAATGAATGAAATACTTCAAATTAAAGTTGAACCTTCAGCTATTGAGCCACATATACATCAGATACAGTCATGAAGAGGAGAAATCAAACCATATGTTCACTAGGACATTCCACAGCTAGATACAGTCGATGCTAACTTTAAAGGAAAGGTATGAAGACAACACATGCAAGCTGATATGCACTCCAAGGGACGCAGCAAATCAAAGCATATATCAAGAATTCACACACTGATTACTCAAGATTTATGATGGATTCTAATCAAAACAATCTTCTCATTCATTAAGTATGCAAGAACATATATGTATACAATAACTTTGAAATAAGCCCTAAATATTTCAGAAAACAGATTTCAATTAAGTTTCAAATGTTTAGAATGAAGCATCCCTGCACCTTTTATAGAATAAGATGAGGAATTAGTTACAAAAATGATCTACGATCAAAATTTCTCTATGAATATCTATGGTGAATATTTCATTAACCATGTCAATCCCTTCCACATGGCACAGGTTGCCAGCTGGCAACCATCTAGGCAACTTATCATTTCATAAGTACTTGATGCATATATTCTCTTTATGATGCATTGTCATTAGGCTTTTTATCTTCATCATAACTTCCACTACTCTCACTATCCTCATCATCATGATAATTATCTCTTTGAATATGGACCTGCATAGCTACCCTGATATTCTCATATGCTTGCACTATTTTCTCCAATTCTCTGCCATCCTGAGTTCTCGCTTTGATGATGGCATGTTTATGCACTTGATACTTGCTCTGGAGAGACTCTAACTTATTCCTCCTAGTGCTGGCCATTTCATTATAATCTTCCACCTTGACCTTTATTCTCATTACTTTATCTAGCACTTCTTCCGTCAAGTGTTTGAGAGGGTCTTCAGCAACTAGCTGAAAATTATTATGTATAGCTTTTATGAGAAAATCCTCATCCTGATTTTCTATTTTTCCTTCTGCATCTCCTTCTAATGTTTCCAAAACTTTAGCCTCATGGGACATCATATCATGTAGCCTCATGCTGATATTTCTTAGTTTACCATTGCATCTTTTAAGTACATCATATTCAAACCTGATGTCTTTATTCCAGATATCAATCAATAGGGCTATGTTATTATCCAGTATTTGATTCTTTATTAGAATTTATGGATCAATCTTCTTTATTTCATCCAAAATGCTCACGATCCTTTCTAACTGAAATGATCTCTTGCCAACCTCCATCTATAGTTTATCTGCCCTTTTCCTGGAGGTGCCTAAAAAATTCCACCTCTTCAAAGAGGCCTTTGCCACTTCTTCAGCTCCATCGAGAGTGGATGACATCCACTTCAACATTATTACTAATTCATGCCTCATGAGGTTCAACTTATTGACCTCCTCCTGAGAAATAGCAGTCAATGGGACCGCATGATCACTAGATGTATCATCAAGCTTAATTAACCCTCTTATATATGCATGCTGCTAAGCAATGTGCTCTTTATGCTGCTTATTCTTTTTTTTTTCCCTCTTAATAGTTTGAGTTAATGAATCTATAATGTCCTTACCTTCCTGGCCTTCCTGATCTTCATTGGCAAATCCCAAATCTATTGTAGTAATCTAGAACTCATCCAAAGTGATCTTGCCCTTTTCTTTATCAACTGCAAGAACAACTACCTGGGTTGTTCTCCTGCCTGTATCAGGATCCCTTCATATTGCCAAAGTTATTCTGGCCTTTTTCGTTGGTTTTATCAGGGTGTCTGAGAATAATGTGGATACATCAAATTCCTACATCCATATGCCTATTTCTTCACCAATTTCTATTTCGAACACGAAGGAACCTGATCCTTTGGCTGCTGGCTTTCATCATCATCATGATGACTACCCTGATCTCCAGTATCCACCACCATGTTTGATGGGGAGGGTGATTTCCTTATTTCTTCCTCATGATGCTCCTCATGGGGGTGATCTTTGGGTGTATCCTCTAGTTGAGGAATTTCCTTTTCTGGAGGGTGATCTTGTTGATCATCTGTAAGTTTATTATGATCTTGATCTTTTGCCTCGTCCATGGGTATTTCACCCACCTTGGTGATTTCCTCATTATGAGGTATATTTGTTTTTGTAGATACAATTGTATCTACCCTAGGCTTGTCCACCTGATCTACAACCATATCCTGTTCTACACTCATGATGACTACTTTTTGATCCTTGGGAGTAAGATCAACTGATGTATCTTTTTCTTTTGCTCCCTTATTCTAGACCTCAACTACCTTGGGTTCAGGAGGTATTTCCTTCTGTTGTTGCTCACCCATATCCAAAGTATGGCCCTCTATTTCTACCATCTTCACTTTCTCAATATGTTCTTCCTTGTCTGAAACACCCCCTTGATTCCCAGGACTTGCATCCTGGGTATAGGTGAGATCAATTACTGCAAGACTGGTTACCTGCTCAATCAATGTATCAAGTCCCATCTCTTGGGGCACTTTTTCTGGGCTCTTTTCCTTTTATGTTGCCACTTGCTTTATCTCCTCCAACACTGTTTGTACTGATGGAGTTCTATGAGGAGTTATCTAAGTGCCAGCAGCAAGGGTTTCCATTTTCTGTGAAGTTACATCCTTCACTACCTCATCATCGTATAGGTCAACTATCTCATCCAATGAGACAATACCACTTTGGAGTATCCTAGAGGCCTCTTTTACCTGTTCCTCCACTTGTTCAGTTTTGAATTTTACAATGGTGGGGAGTGGAACATTATGCTGCAGTTCCTTCCTGAGTACCTCCCCACCTTCTCCCCTCAGCATTATGGGAGTTTTTTTTATTTCAGCTCTTGTAGCAGTCCTCAGTTTCTTAGGTGTAGTGTTTACCACCTGATGTGCTTTTCTCTTTCTTATGAAGGATAAAGGACCTTCTTCTTCTTTAGATACCCCTTCTTCAGGAATATCCATCTCTTTATTCTTCTGTGAGGTTGGATCCTTCTCAGATGCAATAGTATGTTGTGTAGCTGGCCTCTGGATCTATTTAGCCTTTTGTTTATCTATAGGAGGCTGTGTTGATGATGCCGATGCCTGGCCTGAAGTTGATGCTCCTTTTAATGTTGCTTCTTCCTCAGTGGTGGCTATTATTCTCTCAATAGTAACCCCTTTGGGTTCTTCTTCAATTTTCTTACACTTTGAAGGTCTTTGGCTTTTATTAGGAGGAGGCACTCTCTCTCCTTTAGTCTTTCTCTTCTCCATTAAGAAATCATCATACTCACCCTCAGCAAGCTCTTGTCTTTTCTTCTTGTTGTCCACTGTGATGACAACACCCTTTTTCTTCAGTATGTTTATTTGCCCATCTACCCAGGCTTGGGTCAGCTGTAGTATCCTTCCAGTGAATGGATCCAAGGAAATATCCTCCTGTATGGTGAGGTCTGGTGTAGAAATAGTATCATTGTATATCTTTTTCTCTTCATACTCATCAACCATTATCATTCCATCATCTTTCTTTAGTTACACTGGGATGGGGATGCAATCATAGGTCCTAATATGGTTAAGTGTTAACCTTTGGTACCTTCTTCTTCAGGCTTCAGCTTCATCTTCACAATCTACCCAAAAGTCTTCAATGCTCCTTCGATGGATGGGTTTCCCCATGATCTTTTGCATCCTCCCATATGGATCATATGATCTTACTAATGGAAAAGGCTAGAAATTCATCATTTTCAAGCCAGCTATGGCCTTCTCAATATTCTCAAAGTCTGGGCACATGTACCAGCCCATTGTGACTAGAAACAAAACTAGTGGAAGCTTGTTTCTTGCCTTATAGGCATTCAGTATTATAGAAACTTGTCTTAGAAATTCCATTAAAACAACAGCATCGGTAGGGTACCTTGGGAGAATGAGAGGCTCCTCCACAAATCCTTCAAATCTGATATAGGAAAAAGTTGCAAATTTGATAAACCAGGCTCCATGCCTATAGATAACCTCTTGAGCTTCCATGCTCAATCTCTTGGTTCTATCTTCTTCCATTGTTCTTACTAGGTGCATAGAAAATTCATCATTTACCAGTTTGTAATCTTGGAGGTAATTCACCCTTTGCAGTTAGCGATGATGATCCCATATGTGTGCATCATTAGTGGTGCCTCCAATTTTCCCATCTGTTATCAATGCATCAAACATACCCTTGTAGGCACATGAATAAACAATGTATGATGTCATGTAAAAGGAACAATTTGGACCTCCTAGGCCCATCAGTTGCTCATCCAGAGCATTACTTATCATCTTGGACCACATGGGTTTGCTATCAGTGTAGAGACACATCAGGATGACCACATACATCCAGTGCTTGAAGCTTCCAGTATCTGGCTAGCCTGTCACTCTACTCAATAGTGCTATCATGTACCGGTATTCATCATCAAAGTCATATTTATATAAATGTACTGGGATCTTAGCCGCTGTAGGATAGGGGTTATTCTTCGCCCTCCATTGCTGCACTTCTTCCTAGCAGACTTCTTGTTATTCTCATATTCTACCTCTAATTTCTTCATATCTATATTTGCAACCTTCTTACCCAATGGCAAACCAAATGTAGCAGCAATGCCCTTGACTGACAGATCAACATATATTCTGCCATGTTTCTCCACCCTCCTGGTTCCTGGGTTGTAGTTTCTTGCACATTCTATCACTAGCTCAGGGGTTTCCATAGAGTATGGGAAACCAACTTTTCACATCCCTGCTACAAAGACCACATCCAACAGGGTGTTGTTATTTTTCTCATCATTGATTTTGGATGACCGTGCAGCCAGATCTGTATTCCCTTGGTGTGTATCGGTGATGGCTCCATACTTGAATTGGACACCCTCAGGATGAGCAAACATAGGCTTAAAAAATTTGGCCTCTGACTTAGCTAGTCGTTTATCTACCATGATTGCCTGCAATTAATGCAACTTGGTCTTACAATTGATACATATATGAGCATGCATACACATTACATATTCACTATTCATCATGCATACTATTATCCTTTCCACATTTCATTTATCCTAACATGCATAATTTGAAATTTCAAACCAGAAGACCCCATGATACCTGTATCTGCAGAACATGACAACAAGAGGGTTTCATTTACTTACTTGATGTGCTTATCCTCTTACTTATACCATAGTTATTTGAAAGTGATCCTGATACTACTAATAATCAATTTCGTTGTCATGCTATAAGCTACGTGCGTCAGGATGTTGTTCGCCTGAAGGTTTGGAAGCTCTGTTCTCTGTAAAAACTGGTTTATCGCAATCTAAATGTAAAATAACCCTATAAATTCACTTTTAACCCTTGAATCGGGTCACTTAGGGTAAAATTAGGGCAAATCTGGATGCGCATTTAATCTTAGTGGTTGATCTCCAAAATGGGAACTTGAGATCTTACCAAGTGTATGTATTAGGTTCGTAATTGACGGGAACCACCTACCACCCTGTATGCAATTAATGTCAATGGCAGCGAGGCATGGGGGAATCACTGTAGGATAGGAGGATATCCAAATATTAGGGGATATTTGAATATCGGGTGATACTTTGAAAAGGATGATGACTTTACACATTGCCTAAGTGTCTCCCTCAGAATATCGTGCTAACATCACCATGATATTGGTTTAGTCCATCATCGAAGCATGATGATGTCATCGTCATGTTTTATGTAAGGGAGATTTTAGGAAACATAGCTCCACAGGGTAAAATGATGATGATGTCATCATCAGGGTGATTTTCTTTGTTATCGAGATCAAATGATGCCATCAGGATAATGGCCTTCAGGGTGATATTTTGCAATCGGATGATATTTAAACATCGGGGTGACATTTAAATATCGGGTGATATTCAGAATTATGACCTTCATGAAAATATGGTGTTATTTGATGGGTAGACATCTCTATCACCTAAATTTGATGTCTGAATATTTGGAGCAAATGACTTTATCGAGGGATACTTTGGATCGGGGTGATCTTTTATACGGTGACTGACATTTAAGAAATATGATCACCCCCCTTTTACAAATATCAAGTTTGACGAGGATTTTTACCATTCATAACTTTTACATCCTAAGGAATATCAGGATGATGTAAAAGGCAAACCTTCGTGATTTTTAGAGTTCTCTCCAAATGTGAGGTTAATGAAATAAAATGAGAATTTTGACCTACTAACCTCATGATGATGACTTACCACCTAGTCGTCATGTAGGACCACCTGCATTGACTTATGTTTACCAGACCGCCAACAAGCAGAACACACAAGCAAAGCCAAACAAAAGTTGGGTCCCTGTTTTGCCAAGTCAAAATGGGGTGTGTTGTGTAACCACACAATAATGACTGGTGATAAGAATAAGTTTGTATGTTTGGAAAAATATGAAGGTGGAATTGTGAAGTTTGGAGATAATTCAACTGGTAGAATCCATGGTAGAGGATCCATCTCTTTTGATGGTAAGAATAACACTAATGATGTTCTATATGTAGAAGGATTGAATCTTAATCTTCTCAGTGTTGGACAGTTGGTTGACAAAGGATATGATCTCTGATTCAAGGATGGAAAATGTATAATCTTAGCAAGCTCCAGAACTATGATTGCATTAGGTACACAAATTAAACATAACTTCTTTCATCTAACTGGTACTGGAAAAAGTTGTTTGATTGCTCAAATTGATTGGAGTTGGTTATGGCATAGGAGAATGTGTCATGTGAATTTTGATAATATTGTCAAGATAAGTTCTACTCAGGCTATGAGAGATCTTCTAAAACTTGTGAAACCTATTGATAGCATGTGTAGAGAATATCAATTGGGTAAACAAAACAAAACTTCATTCAAGAGTAAGGAACAATCTTCAAGTGGACTATTGGAACTTGTGCATATTGATTTATGTGGTCCTTCTAGAATTAGAAGTGTGCAAGGGGATAGATATTTTAGTTGCTGATTGATGATTACTCCCAAATGATATGGGTAACTTTCTTGAAAGAAAAATTAGAAGCTCTTAACAAATTCAAGGTGTTCAAGGTTATGGGGAGAATACGATTGGTATGAAGATAAAATGTCTGAGAACCTACAGAGGTGGAGAGTTTACCTCTTGTGAGTTTGATACATTCTATGAAAAGCATGGAATAAAAAAATAATTACCTGCCCCTAGGACTCCTCAACAAAATGGAGCTGTAGAAAGAAATAACTGAACCATTCAAAAAGTTGCTAGGACCATGATGATGGAGGCAAATTTTCCACAAGTCTAATGGAGAGAAGCTATTAGTATTGTTGCTTACACTCTTAATTGGGTGTAGATCAAAGGCAATTCTAGTAAGACACCTTATGAGCTATGGTTTTCTCATCCGCCTATTGTAAAATATTTTAGAGTTTTTGGTAGTAAATTCTATATCAAAAGAGATGAGGATCTAGGAAAGTTTGATGTAAGAAGTGATGAAGGAATTTTTCTAGGTTACTCTACCTAAAGCAAGGCATATCGGTGCTTCAACAAAAGACTAAAAAAGATTATTGAAAGTGCTAATGTTAGAGTTGATGAAAGCAAAGAAAGACCTTCTAGGTCCTGTGGATATGATTTAGATAATCAAGATGAAAGTCAAAGTCAAGAAAAGAAAGTTCAAACTCAAACTCAAATCTATATTGATCTAGAAAATCTAGTGACTCAAGAATTCAGTGCAAATGTTGAGGAACAAGCTTAAGAATTAACAGTTCAAGTAGCTGCCAAAATCCCCAAGTATGTAAGGTTGAATCATTCTAAAGATCAAATCATATGACACAAGAATAAAGGTGTTCAAACTAGAAGAAGAATTGCTGAAGATCAAGTAGAGTATTGTTTGATTTCAAAGATTGAGCCAAAAATAGTGAATGAATCTTGTAATGATGAGAACTGGGTAAAAGCAATGGAAGAGGAATTAATTCAAATTGAAAAGAATCATAGTTGGGATCTTGTTCCTAGACCTGAAAATAAAAATGTAATTAGAACCAAATGGGTCTTCCAAAATAAACTAAATGAAGATGGTGAAGTTGTGAGAAATAAAGAAAGATCGGTATGCAAAGGATATTCTCAAGTAGAGGGAATTGATTTTGAAGAAACATTTGCTGTGGTGACAAGAATTTGAGTAGTCACATTATTTCTTGCATTTGCTGCATTCAAAGATTTTAAAGTTTACCAAATGAATGTTAAGTTACCATTTCTAAATGGAGAATTAGAGGAAGAAGTCTACATTGAGCAACTGGAAGGATTCCAATTACTTGATCAAGAAGATATGGTCTACAGATTGAGGAAAGCTTTGTATGGACTTAAAGAAGTCCCAAGAGCCTAGTATGCAAGATTAGATAAGTATCTACTAAATCTAAGATTCAGTAAAGGCACAGCTGATAGTAATCTTTATTTTAAGATTGATCATGAGCATATCTTAATTGTTGAGGTATTTGCTGATAATATCATTTTTGGTAGAAATGGAAGCATGTGTAAGAAATATACTAATTAGATGCAAAGTGAATTTGAGATGTCCATGTTTGGTGAAATGAATTTCTTCGTAGGTTTGCAAATCACTTAGTTAGATAAAGGTATCTTCATATCTTAGTTTAAGTATGTGAGAATTGTTGAAAAAGTTTGGAATGGAGGACTTAAAACCGGTAAGTTCTCCCATGGTAACTGGATGCAAGTTGAGTAAAGATGATGATTCACCTAAGACAGATCAGAAAAGATATAGATCAATGATTGGAGGACTGCTTTATTTGACTCAGACCAAACCTGACATTATGAATGTAGTTAGACTTTTTACTAGATTTCAAGCTAATCCTAGGGAATCCCATGTTGTAGCAGTCAAAAGAATTTTTCAGATATCTAAAAGGAACATCTAATTATGGCTTATGGTATCCAAAGGATAATGAACTCACTCTTCATGCATATACAGATGCTGATTAGGTAGGAGATGTGGGTGACAGGAAAAGTACTAGTGGTGGTGCATTCTTCTTAGGAAGGAGATTGGTTTCTTGGTTGAGAAAAAAGAAAGAAGCAATATCTTTGTCTACTATAGAGGTAGAATATATAGCAATAGCAAGCAATTGTACTCAAGTCTTGTGGATGAAGCAAATGTTGAAGGATATCATAATTGTGTTTGAAGAACCTGTTACAATCTTTTGTGATAACTCAAGTACAATGAACATCTCAAAGAATCTGGTGTTGCATTTAAAGACTAGGCACATATCCATCAAGTTTCATATCTTGAGAGAAAAAGTAAGTGAGAATGAAGTCAAAATGGAGTTTGTTTCTTCAAATGATTAGATTGAGGATATAATCACCAAGCCACTGCCTAAGGATACTTTTGAGTATCTCAGACAGAAGATAGGGTTTATTACCCCTCCTATTCAGATCTAAGATACACTACTATGAATCAGTTCAGTGGAATTCATAGTAATATCTTGTAATTTGGATTGATGTTAAGGAGATACTACTCAGTGGGAGTAGTCAGTATGCATATTTTAGAGATTAGTATGAAACAAAAAGGGGGAGAAGAGATTGTAAATATGTACCCTTTGCCATTGATGTCAAAGGGGGAGAGAAGTCATGTGAAAAACTAGTTGCTGATGAAAGGGGGAGCAGTGAAGAAAGTGGTTACAAAAGTGATAAGAGAAAGGGGGAGAAGTTCTTGTCTTGATGGTAGAATCAATTTTGCACATCATATGTTACCATCAATGACAAAGGTAAAGATTGTTGCAAATATGTGCCTAATCAGTGTTTTCAGTGATGTCAACATATCCATGTTGTCATTAATGTCAATCATACCTATTTAGAAGACTTGTGTGTTGAGGATATTGAGAAAATTAGCCTCTCCAAAAGAGACAAGTTAGTTACACATTTGTTTGTAAAAGACAATGAAGACAATACACTTCAGTGAAGAAGATTACTCTACATTTCCAGTAGGATGAAGATCATAGTCCACGGACCATATGGCTATGTAGAGGATTGTCTGAAGTAGCTCTAGTTAAGATTTGAGAGGTTCACATGAAGATTTAAAGAATCTATGGCCATCTGAGTAGAACTAGGTTTTGTAGTTGAAATCATGAAAAATTGACATGAAGGAAATTATAAGAAATGTAAATCAAACGAATGCAAACCTCATATCAACTCATGATCCATTGATAAGGTGGAGAGTGCCACACCCAAAGCACTCTAGCTTTACCCAAAGAGATTATTGTTGATTGCTCGATTTAGCAGCATAACATGAAGGTAGGGATTGGTAGATGAATGCATGGATGAATGCAAGATAGATGGATAAGAGATTGAGAAGAAATTTTGACAGAGTAAGGATGCTAGAAGAAGATTCATTCAAATGGCTCAAGAGAGGCAACCTTTATAGAAAAGGTAAATTCAAATGGATAGTTGTGATTGAGAATTATGTTAGAGGATATGGATGGTCAAGATTGATTAGGATTGGATTAGGATATCCCACTCAAAGAGAGATTGTAGTCACATGACAAGTGTGTGATGGAGGAAGTCTTTTGCCTATACCTGAATCTAGGCACTTCCTTCATATCCTAGATTACCTACATACCCTGTATCCATAGGATCAAGGCATTTAATGATAGAGATGAGATGTAGTTCTGATTTGTGTTTTATTGATGGGATGATATGGATTGGATTGATCAAGTTATGGATTGATTGGGATTGATTCAATGATATTATTTTATTTTCTTTTGATTGATTGATAGATTGGCTTGATTTGATGATGTGATGAACTTGATGATTGGGATTGATTTGATTGGAAGAATGTGATTTTGATGATTTGATGTGGAATGGTTTTATTGCTTGAATTTTTTTTTGAAAATATTTGATATTTTTAGATTTTTGGGAATATTTTATTTTTTTGGATTTTTGGATGTTTGATTTTTTTGGATTTTTGAAATATTTTAATTTTTTTTGGGGTTTTTGAAATGTTTTGATGTTTTTGGATTTTTGAAATGTTTGGAATTTTTTGGGTTTTTTGAAAATATTGGATTCGATGATCATTTTGATAGCCTTTATGCTAGGTGCCAATGGCAAGGGGAAAACCAAGTCTAGGTGCAAGGGAATGAATGGGATTGGACAAAAGGATGAACGATAGTGGATGAATGAAAGGATCGTGATAAATGGATGGATAAAGGGATGTGCAATAGTGGATGGATGAAAGGATCATGATAAATGGATGGATAAAGGGATGTGCAATAGTAGATAGGATGAAAAATTCACAATGGATGTATGCATAAGGATGTGATCTCCAAAGGCTATGTTGCATAGGAATAACATGCCCCATTCTTGGTGTAATGCTTATGATTTTTCATGACAAGGCTTATGTCAAAAGGATGACATGATGGATTTTATTTGACAAGGCTCGTGATAGGTGGATAATGATAGGATTGTTTTGGTGGGATGGAAAAATGGGTAATGGAAAGAGGGTTAATGATATGATTAGTTGGATAGGATAAGGTACATCAAGAGATATCCAAAACATGTTTCAACATTTTGTCCCCATATCTTCATCAAGATCAAAAGGAGGAAGGGAGGATGAATGGATGTAATGTGATAGGTATATGTATATGGAAATGGTATGAAATGGTATGATAGTTTGGAAAAGGATGAGACAAGGTGCCCCCAAGTGTAAGTGACATAGAAGATTGACCTACACATGATGCTTGTTTACCAGGTTTTCATCATAGTACTTATCCAAGGCACCTATTTGCCAGGTTTTCATTGTTGGATGAAAGGGATTTATCTTTACTTTTTTAATTTTTTGATTTTTTTAAAAACCTTTTTGACTTTTGAATGGGAAAGGGTGGGATATGGATGGGTGGGACTCAAGTGTCTAGTTCCATGTAATGTTATAGTACCATTAGAGAAGGATGTCGCATGGACCATCTCAAATGTGCTCATCGATGTTAGTAGGGAGATGGCTTGAAAGTGAGAAGGATCAGGTAGATAGTGGATTATGGAGGGATCAAAAGTGGATTATGATGTGGATTATACAGGGTGAAAGTGGATTATGATGTGGATTATAATGGACTTATGCAAAAGGATGGACCATAGGAAGGTGATGGGGGAGATATGTAGGATAATGAGTGAATAGAGTGATGGAGGTGTGAAAAGGAATCATAACCAATGGTTGCACACACTATGATAAACATGGAAGCTTTTGAGTGGATGGAGGTGTAGGAAGCAATGGCGATGTTTGCTTAGGAGAGAGATGATTTAGGACTTTTGGAACCCACAAGAACTTAGTATTTTTCTAATTTTTTCTTTCCATGTGGGGTGGAGAAATTTGATATTTTTTAATGGAATGGCTTTTTTGAATGAAATAGGATGGTTGGGATTTTTGGGAGGTGGATGCTTCATTTGACTTGATTGATTTTTGTTTAGGGATAGTTTTTGACTTTGATTTTGGAGGTCTAGGCTTGGATGGATTTTGTAATGTACCTTGCTTTGAATTTTTGGATTGATTTCCTAAGGCAATAGGACCCTTAGTATTTGTGACTTTTTGAATGGAGGCATCCAAATGTTTATTTTTGAATCCCATGTGGCAAATGAAACGAGTGGAAGCTCCTTGTTTATACAATGTGTGCATTTGTTGGTCATGATTAGGATATTGAGGGAATTTATGGATGGTAGGTATGTTAGGTGTTGGAAGCAATGGTGGAAAAGTGGATGGAATTCTAGGAGTGGAGAATTGCCTTCTTATCCCATGTTTTTCACAATACTCCTCAAATTCCTTTGAAGTATATTCTCCTCCATTGTCTGACCTTAAACATTTTAGCTTAAAATTAGATTCCTTTTCAACCATCTTTTTAAAGATTTTGAGTCTATCAAATGCCTCTGATTTATGCCTTAAGAATGGTACCCATGTCATTCTTGAAAAATCATCAATGAAAATCATAAAATATTTTTCAACTCCCAGAGCATTAGTCCCTGTAGGACCACACAAATCTGAATGTATCAACTACAGAGGTTTTGAAGTAGAATACTCCTTAGGTTTGAAACTAACTTTGGTTTGCTTAACTAGCTGACACTCTTTGCATGTAGTATTACTTGGTTTAGAAATATGAGGCATATTTCTAACATTGTGATTCCTGTTGATTCTCACAAGATTGTCAAAATTCACATGACCAAGTCTTCTATGCCACAACCAGCTTTCTTCAATTTGACCCATGAAACACATATGGCTATCAACACATTTAGTTTCAGAGTTATGAAGATTGTAGATGTTACCACTAGTCCTTAGACCTACTACAATAACTTTACCTGATTTCTTTTTGATCTCACATCCATGTGCATCAAAAACCACATTAAAGCCATTGTTGCATATTTGACTAACACTTAACAAGTTATGCTTTAGTCCCTCTACAAAATACACATCATGTAGTGGTGTTTCATCATCAAGAAGAATTGTACCTTTTCCTTTGATCATAATGCAATCATTATTTCCAAACATAACAGAGCCTTCATTAATGTCTTCAAATTTAACAAATTTATCTTTATCTCTTGTCATGTGGTTGGAACAACCACTATCAATCACCCACTATTCCTTCTTTTTGGCATGAAAAGTAGCTTGTACAATCATAACATCAAAGCTCTTATTGATTACCTTAGGTTTCCAAACAAGCAACTTCTTTTCAGGACTTAAAGAAGACAACCTGAAATAGTATTCCTTGCAGTTTGCTGCATTTGCAAAGAAGGTCTACAAAATTTGGCAATATGCCCAAAATTTTTACAATTGTGACACTTCAAACTTCTTAAAAACATGAATGGGTTCCTTGGAAATAAATGCATTGCTCTTCTGACTCCAAATCTACATTCACTGGCTTTATGTCCAAACTTGTTGCAACAAAAACAATATCCAGTAAAATGAGCATTATACCTGAAAGTTTCATTCCTTTTGTAGTTTGTTGTCCTTATGATTGATTTGTCATTTGTACTAGCCTTTTGAAAACATTGTCCCTCTTAAAATCCAAGACCTAATTTATCTTTGAATCCTTTTTGTCTGTCAAGAAGATCATCAAGTTTATCACTAGTTCCGCACATATCAAGTCTTCTTCTCAGATCCACAATTTCAGCTTCAAGTGTATGACACTCCTTGTCCTTATTATTCAATTCTTTGCTTTTATCATCAATAATTCTCTTACTTTCTTCAAGACATAGAATTAGATCAGTAATCTGTTTCTCATAACAAGTTAATTTATCATTCATGATATCATTTTCTTTTTGAAATTGACTTCTTTGTGCAATGATCTCCTTTTTAAGTTTCTTGACTTGAATTAATGCACACTTCAATTCTCCTTCAAAATCAATAACAGCTTCACAACTATTTCATTGTTCTTCACATTTTTCATTTTGAACTTCATTTAGAATAGCCATAAATAAAGTTTGTGCATTTTCATCAAGAAAATCATCTGAATCACTTTCAGTCATATCAACATTTTTTATGAACAAACTTCTTTTCTTTCTGAAATTATTTTTCCTTCTAGAAACAAACTATTTCTTTTTAAATTGCTTCTTGTTCTCATCTTCATCACTGTCTAAGTCTTTGTAAGGACACTAAGCTGCATAGTGTCCAATCTTTCCACATTGAAAACATTTGAATGGAAGTTTACCTTTGTACTTACCAGCAGAACCCTTCTTCAACTTGCTTGCAAGAGATATTTCTTGATCATCATCCAATTCTTCTGAATCAGAAATCTCTTTTTCTTTTCTGACTGATTTGAAAGCAGCTTCTTTTCTTGAAGGTATATCATTACTAATTCTCATCTCATAGGCTGTGAAAGTGACATGAAGTTCATCAAAGGTAACTTTTCTTAAGTCTCTTTCTTCAACTGTAGACACTTTGGATTCATATTTTGGATTTAAATTCCTTAAGACTTTTGTAACAACTGTCTTTTCTTCCAGTGTATCACCCAATCCTCTTATAGCATTTACAATTTCTTGAACTATTAGAAGATATTTTGCCACTTTCTCATAATCACTCATTCTGAGACTCTCAAATTTAGCTCTATAGGATTGTAGTTTTGCTTCTTTGATTTTATCATCTCCTTGATAAATATTTGATAGCTTTTCCCATATTTCCTTAGCTATCTTACACTCCATGATTTTGACAAGTATATCATTGGTTAGACCACAACATATTGCATTTTTGCCTTAGAATTTTTCTCATATGCCCTTTTCTCATCAGTTGTACTAGGAGGATTTGTAGCAGTATATGCAGTAACAATGGCAGTATACACATCATACCCCAAAGATGACAAATATGACTCCATCTTGAATTTCCAAAAAGCATAGTTAGATCCATCAAACATAGGTGCTTTGTAATTTGAGTAACCTTCTTGACTTGCCATGATAAGTACTCCAGAAATATGATCTACCCAAGCTAATTAAGCTTTGACAGGGTACCAGGCTCTGATACCAATTGTAGGAGTAAACACAACACTAAGAGGGGGGGTGAATCAATGTAGTTACAATTTTATCACCTTTCAAACTTTTGATGAACTTTAATTTCACAATTACAGAATTTTCAAACAGATATGAAACTATACAAAATATCAACACATAAGATTTTGACACAAAATATTCCCGAGTGGAAAACCCTCCTGGGGTATAAAAACCACTCAAACTGCCTCACTGGCTTAAATGATAAAATTTGGGTTTACAATTGTCTCACTGACAAATACAATTCTGCCTCACTAGCATATTGTTCTTCTCTGCATGTCTCACTGACTTTCAACATCAAAAATTTTAATGAAAAGGACACTTCAGGGGGTTTCCCTATTTCAATAAGAACAATACCTTATTTCTCCCTTTTAAAAAGAATCAAACAAATGTATATTTTCTCTGCCACACAATTCCAAAATCAATTCATAATATCATAAAATTTCTCACTGCAAAATTGAAAAATTAACCTTCTCTGAAAATAATTATCTTTCAAATCTTCAATCTTCTCTGAGAAACTTCAACGTTGATTGCACCATCCCACCAACAAGAATTATTATTCTGCTCTTTGTCATAAAAAAAATTTCAATCTTGATTGCACCATCACACCTACAAAAATTCATCTCAAAACAAACTCTCCCATCCTCTGAAAAATCTCTCTCATTCTCAAAAACTCTCTCCAAAACTTTAAAAACTCAAATACACTTCATCTCACCTTAAAAAGCATTGTATAATTTTAATTTCTATATTAAAAGTTTCCATTTTCAATATCTCCTTGTCGATTCACATGCCACAATGAAAATAAATATCTTTTATGAGACTTTCCATCTCAAAAAGCTTCTAACTTTTCAACTTCTACCTTCACTGTCACTAAAGATAGAAACAAGTATACTTTTCTGCTTTTTCATAGCACAGAGGCCATCAAATTTTACACTAACAAACTATTGCACCATTTAAAACACAACCACCAGATGTGACAATCCCGCCAACTGTCATTTAAATGTGGAGCGTTGATCTGTGCTTCCCGCCAGTTGTGAACATCCATAACTTGGTGACTGGGCACCCTAGGCATCAGGGCCGGTAAGAACTACGGCATTATGACCCTTAAGTTGTCACTTAAGTGACACAAACCTTCCAAGCTAGTCAACTAGCAATTAAAACAAAAAGTATATGACGTTTGTTTAGAAGCTCTTAGACTATGATTTGATCTTCTATTTAGAGATTTGTGAGCTCATACAAGAATATTTTGCCCCAAGTATGAACCAGATATACACTTTCTGATCAAGACATATAAATTGCACTAATATAAATTAACATAGAAAGCATGACTTGAACTATGATCAAGACTCCTTGAAGCACCCTTCTGATATGTCATATGATCATCAATTTACATGTAGGTTCTTGAAATCCTTATGCATTTTAAGCAACACTTCAAAAAGAAAACATCTGATCCAACAAGATGAATTCTCTTTAACTGATCCAAATTCATTAAAAGGCAACTCCACAACACTGCATAACCAAACATGATATGTACCTCTACACTGCATAACCAAGTATGATATGTACCTGCCAACCATATTGAAGATCAATATTGTGTCTTGTCATGACCAACATATGATGAGAATGAATTCTCATGAACAACATAACCTCCACTGAAGTAAATATCAATTATGAAGATAATATCCTTGCTTGAACAAGCATCTTGCGAAAACAACATCCTGATACATGATCAACTGTGATCAACTATGAAATGCAAGATCAAATGTCCCTGATATTTTGAAATATCACTACCATTATTACCAACATTTTGACATCAATGAAGAGCAATATGCTCAATATAAAAGTGCTACAATTTGATTGCCATGTGGATAGGTTTGGTGATGAGGTGTGATGATAGGATTTGTAGGTGAAAGGTTTTGTGAGGTGGATTGTTCTGGACATTGGTTGATGTTAAAGGCTTGTTGAGAAAGTAATTAGGATATGGTGGTAATGGAGTTAGGATCTTTGGATGGTAGGCTTATGGAAGTACTTGTGTTTGGGGTGTTGCTAGGAATAGTGAGGGGATTTTTGTTATGGATGCGGTGGCATTAGTGTTTAGATTATGTGCTTGTTGGGCTTGTGATGGAATGTGGAGTGTTGATGGAATGTGGGAATTGTTGATGTTGTGGCAACACAGGGTCTTCTTCCTTTCTATATAACAACCTAAGTTGACTAAGTTGATTAAGCATTCTTTTGGTGCCATAAGGATCATTCTATAGGTGTTGTTTAGAAATGCCTTGTCCATGTTTACAAGATGTGGAGAATTGATTGGATGAAGATTTGATGATGTGTAATGTCTAGAAATGATTAGGGGTTTTACTTGGATGATGAGGACTATGGTGATGATGATTAGGATGTCGAAGATGACTAGGATGGTGAGATTGGATGACTTGAAGGAATTAGGATGAATGATGGTGGAATTATTAGGTTAGGTGACTAGGATGATTTAGGATAAATGTAAGGGTGGTGTGGGAAACAAGGTAAGATGACTTGGATTGAGGTGATTAGGATGAATGGATTGGGATGAAAGTGATTTTAATGAGAAATGTAGGTGATGATGTAGAGTAATTGGGATCAAATTTCAAGACTTTAGGATTATTTGAGTTGTTTTGTTTTTTGATGGATGGCTCTCTATACTTGAGATAAACTAATGATCTCAAGTAATAGGGTTGATTGGATTGATTCTCTATACTTAAGGTAGACTGATGACACTTAAGTAATAGAGGGTTGATTGGATTGATTCTCTATAATTAAGGTAGACTGATGGCACTTAAGTAATAGAGGGTTGATTGGATCGATTCTCTATACTTAATGTAGACTAGTGACACTTAAGTAATAGATGGTTGATTAGATTGATTTAATTGGATGACTTACTTAAGATAGACTAATGATCTCAAGCAAGTTTGAATAACAGTTAATGATGATCAACTAAGGTCTTGATTTTTGATTGGTTTGATTTGAATTTGGGTTGGGATGAAAGTAGTTGGGAAGTGATTTGGCTTGGGATGATTGGATGATGTATAATGACTAAGATGATGAGTAGGATGGTTAGGATGATGTTGATGTGATGGGATGATGACTTTGATATGATTAGGGTTTGATATGGAATGATTAGGGATGATTAGGATGATGTTTATAGGACAAGGATGAATGATGAAGATGTGACTAAGATGTGCTTAGGGATGATTGGGATTGAGGCTGATTTGACAAGAAAGGAGATAATGATGTTGATTGGATAATGATTTATATAGAATTATGATGATTTGATGATGTAGAATGACAAGGATGTGACTAGGATTGATTTAGGATGACTTAGATGTGATTAGGATGATGATTAGAAAGAAGAGGGTTTGGAATGATTAGGGTTTGAATTATGGTGACTTGGATATAATTAGGAATGAAGTGGCTAAAAATTAGGTGATTAGGATGAATGTGATTGGATTTGAATGTGTTAGAAGAATGAGTTGGAAGACTTGTCTTTATGCATTTGGTGTTTAGCTTAATTTGGAAATGTTTAATCAAATGATCACACATGTACAAACATGATTCACTCACTCAAGACACATAAGAAATTTTGGGTTTTAAAAATGAAATGTAATGATGATTAAACAAGCACACGTGGAAGACACATCAACAAGCCTATGACTAGTCAAGTGGGGTATGGCTAATTAGGTATTAGGCTATGTTTACACGAGGTTGACTAAGGAATTGAAAGTGAAATCCTACGACAAAGCCAGGAGAAAGGAGTAACCCACCCTTCACCTTCACTTCCCAAAGGTATAAATTTCTTTGGGGCTTAGCCAAGAGTGACAAGATTCCAACTCCTAATGAGGGTGTCTTTTGATTCAACCTTGATTAAGGTCATCCCTTGGAGTGGTGTGTCTCCAAGTAGGCCTCCTAAGAAGGGTAAACAAAAACAAACCAAGTGAGGTGTTTTTGATCTCCACACACGTACACTTGATTCACACTCACGCTTGTAAATTAACCCTTAGAAAATGAAATGTGTGTGAAAATTGAATGGATAAGAGGTGTTGTTGATTCTCAAGATTGCATGAAGTGCATGAGAAGAGCATACACACCACTAATCACATGCAACTTCACCAAGCAATGAAGACAGTTGTTCTTGTTTAACCCAAAGTCAAGACGTGTGATTGAAGATAATGATTAATTTTAGCCCAATGTTTTTGATGTGATTGCTAAAGCAATGTTCATTTAAGCCCAAATTGAAATGTGTGATGCAAACAAGGTTGATTGATCAAATGAAAGATATGAATGATGAAATGGATACACTTGATTGTTTTGCAATCCCAAGCTACTGTGTTTTCTAATCCTGATGTTGTTCTAGCCTTGTATGATCACCTGCAAGTCACCAAAGCAAGAAAGGAGAAAGTAGACTAGCCAAGATAATTGTTATGTAAAAATAAGAAATATGATAAAAATCTACTATAGATGAGTAGTGACAGAAAAATAAATACAAACAGCAGATTCTAGACAAAATTCTATGCAATTTCAAAAAAAAATCACTGAAAAGGGATCAAAATTACAAAAGATATGAGCATTTTAAGTTTATGTGCATGCTTGACTTTGACTATGAAAAAATGTAGGAAAATGGTACAGTCAGCTAAAAATTTCTACACCATTGTGAAGTTGGTCCTTCCAACTTTCCAATGAGTCCTCCTGCATGTGATTTTGACCTATTTTTCCCAAGTTTTGATGAAAAGAAAAAAAAAGGGCCCTATTTAGGGCTTCTAAGGAACATGAGGGTAAAGTCGAGTAGTTTAATGCTAACCGCTAACTGTTAAGAAAAGGTGGTCACATTGGCTAAAGTTCACTGTTACTAGTAGTTAATATTTGTAGTTAGTGGTTAGTGACTACAAAGCCCCCTGGTCACCCATGTGACCAGGGGTAAAATTGATTAAAAAAAAATCAAATCCAATGTTCCGCCATATACCAAATGTCCAATGTAAACTTAAATAAATATTGCTTAAATATATCTGCTAACCCTAAATATTGAAAGCTTCAATGTTATAATGGGTGATGTTTAATTGGGGAAAAGAGACTGCAAAATGAAATTTTGACATTTGGATTCCCTGTGGTCGACGGTCTTGAGATGCTAGGCAGTGAATGAAAAAATAAACTAGGCGACGAGAGGATTGAGGAACGTAAATCGAGAGGCAACAGTCTATAGATGGGAGAAGAGATAAGGGTCACAATTGGTGGCGACAGAATGGACATTGTTTGGGGAAATTCAGTCGATGCTTAAGCAGCAATTGAGGATTTCATGACCAGCAGAGAAGGAATTGAGGGCACAGTAGTCACATGGAGGAGATTAAGCTAGGAATAGGTTTTTTTAAGTGGTAGATCAGAGGCAGATTAGGAGGTCTAAATTCCTTGTGGAAACGAACGATAGGTAGTAGGGGTTTTGACTATGGTCGATAGTTCTTTCATTAGAGTCCGCAGTAAGTTTTGATAGAGGCAACTATGGTCATAGAAGGTGGTGATGCAGTGGCGTGATGGGAATCCAGTGATGGCGACTAATAATTAAGGATTGGAGGTGACTAATATAAGGAGAAGTTGTGGCTGTCCTAAACGTATGGGGTAGGGGTTTTAGATATGAAAAGCAGTGGTCAAGATGAGATCAGGCAATAATGATAAGATTTTAAATAGAAACCCGTGGAGTGTCGACCAAGGGTGTTAGGATTTTGAAAAAAGTTTTTTACACCTGCGAATCACATTAATCCTGCAACGATGAAGATTAAACCTCAAGCAAAAATGATTAGCCATGAAATCTAATGAAACCCAAAACAAATCAATACTAGTAGATACCTCACGTAGGTCATATCTATATGGCTTCATACAGATCTGTATGGTACGGCCTATGAAAATTTAATTTAATTTTTTTTTAAATTTCTAGTCACGAAAGATAAGCAAATTTATAGTCAAAATTAATAGAAACAACCTCTTGATTGCAATGGTGGGGTTATTTTCTATCCAAGACACAACTTGTAATAGTTTTCCCACAAAACTTGCAAAATTCTGACAAAACTAGGGTTTGAAAATGAAAAAAAAATTGACAACAAAACCCTAGAAAAATGATTGATTAGATCCAAGCCACCGGGCAGGACAAATGAAATCATGAAAAATTAACATGAAAGAAATGATAACAAATGCAAATTAAATGAATGCAAACCTCATATCAATTCACGATCCATTGATAAGGTGGAGAGTGTCACACCCAAAGCACTCTAGCTTTACCCAAAGAGATGATTGTTGATTGCTTGATTCAGCAGCATAACATGAAGGTAGGGATTGGTAGATGAATGCATGGATGAATGCAAGATAGATGGATGAGAGATTGAGAAGAAATTTCAATAGAGTAAGGATGCTAGAAGAAGATTCATTCAAATGGCTCAGGAGAGGCTACCTTTATAGAAAAGGCAAATTTGAATGGATGGTTGTGATTAAGATTTATGTTGGAGGATATGGAAGGTCAAGATTGATGAGGGTTGGATTAGGGTTTCCCAGTCAAAGAGGGATTGTAGTCACATGACAAGTGTGTGATGGAGGATAAAGGGAACCTAATTCAAATATTATATTTGATATAGATTAATATGTGAAGGCCTATTAAGTGGAAGATGAGACATGTGACATGTGTCGCAATGTGATGAGAGGTGAGGGAATAATTTAAATTTTTAATTTGAATTATGTGATACATGTGAAGGGGGATTATTAACTAAACAAATGGGATTTATTTAGTTAATTAAAATATAATCAAGTGGGATTAATCAAATAAAGTGTGTTTATTTAATTAATTAGGAAGATGATTAAGATGGGATGAACTAGGACTTAGGGATAAATGGGATTGAGTGGGATGAGGTTAGATGAACTAGGACCTAGGGGAACATATACAAGTTCATGTCGACAATGTGACTAGGACCTAGGGCAAAGACATACAAGGTCATGTGTAAATAAGACCTAGAGAATTTTTAGTGTCTACAGTAGTTATTCAAAAGTGATAGAGTGACAAAGATTTGGTCCAAATTGATCCGCATTGGAATATTATGATCTATAGATCTAGAGGCATGTTTGGGAAGTCAGTGTGTATCATCAATTCAAATGGTTCATGGTTTGGAGTTCCACAACCAATCTTTCTAGTGTGATAGTCATGGCAAACAGTGTTCTTGAGGCACTAGATGAAGATGCAATCGATTTTGATGATTTAGAGTAGTGTGGATGTTATTGTTGAATTCAATGTGCTTGTGGAGGTCTCTGGATCATGTCCCTGTTATGTTGGAGGTCCGCATTGAAGATTAAGGTTGTAGTTGAAGATTTCTTTCTTGGTGTTGCTGTTCCTCCAAGTTTTGGTCAACTGGATGATTCAAGCGTATTGCTGATGATCTAAGATGAGTTATACGAAGTGTGGCATATTGCTTGAGGAAGATTTAGATCCTAGTTATGTTTGACCAACAATATAATGATTTGCATTAAGTCAGATGTTTGTAGTGCCAACCTTGATGTTCATTCCAAGATTGGTGAGGCATATAAATACTTGTGGATAATTTGTGAAAAGTTGTCCTTGTATGAAAATGATAAAATTCTAAGAAAGGTATAGAAGCAAAGCAGAGAAGAGGAGCAGAAGAACAAGAGTAGTAAAGGATGAAGACATAGCAAAGAAGTGTTTGGGGGCAAAGTAGAAGTTTTGTGAGCTATCAATGGGACTAAACTAGGCATGAAGGAGATGCTATCTCTCAGTTCATTCTTCCTATATTAAACAAAATCTTGTAGGTAGTGAGCCTCCTATAGGCAATGAGCCTCTTTGAGAAGTGAACTCTGGGTAGTGCACCCTAAGGGAAGTACCTTTCATTTTAACCCCCACCATGGTTTTCCCTTAACTAGATTTTCATGTAAAATTTCTGGTGTTATGTGTGATCAATTTGTTTCTACTCATGTGTTGTTGATTCATGGTTTAATGTTTACATCATTAATCTAATTGTAAGTTGATAAAAAAGATTAAAAGCAGAAAAGGGTTAAATTGTGGAACAACTAATTCACCCCCCCTCTCAGTTGTCCGGACTAATTCCAACATTTTGGGGAAAATTGCATCAGGATAAATGTTTCACTTATAGAATGTTAACATGGGGACCTAGGAGCCAAACTAGGAGGTAAAAATCCATGACATCACTTTTTACTCCATAACATTTATCCCCCACTTTAATGTGTGTATGATAGTTGAAGCATATCAAACACATCAAACACACCAAGAACATAGAGCTAAAGATTATTATTGATGTGTAAAATTGTGTAGGTTCCAACACAAACATGGGAAGTTTCAAGAATGTGGGACTTGCTACTTGAAACAACCTCCAGATTTTAAAGAAGCTAACTCTTCCTACTTCAATGGGGTTTTGGGAAAAGAGAAGAAATAAACAGGATTATAGATACAATAAGTAAAATCCTAACTCTGTGGCGATGCACTGAATGAAATTTATTTCCTTAATCAACACAGTGAATCAATTCTTAAGATTCAGCTATATTAAAGAGCAAATGTTGCATGATCAATATAGACAGTTTGTAAATGCATTAAAAGACCAAAGGCTAAACTCATAAGATTTATACAAAGACACAGATAATATTACCAATGGCACAGAACATAGCTTCTTTCATTAACAGTTCAACAAATACAAAAGGCATAGTAACATGCACAGGTATATCAGCTTCTTTATCAAAAATAGCTAGGCTAAGGCAAAATAATACAATATGGTCACAACAAGATCTTTGAAACTTTCTAATTAATTTGAATCACAATATCTCCTGCATATATAGCCAAAAAATTTGGCTCAAGATTGTCTGTAACTGCCTAGATCCCAATGGCATTAACAAAACTAGAATTAATTGGGACTTAATTTGACACCAATATCTCTTTAAATATACAACCATCTTTCCCTGTGTGCTCATTGGCTGAGCCACAAAAATATGTGGCACATTAACTATAGTTCAGTTGAGACACATGGCAACATCCGTAAACTTTAAAAACTTCAAAATATACCATGTAGTAACATGTGCTTAACACTTAACATTTTTCCTTCTAAACAAGGCACACAAAATAGCACCACTTGTCACCATCTGCCAGACATTGAAACATGATACGTGGAGGCATCTGCTGCTACTTACAACTTTTACCTTTATGCCCCGAGCACCTATGGCTATGACACTTGGTGCCTCCTGGAATAGTAAAATTGTGACATTATATATATGGGACCCACCACATACTTCTTTAATTCTCACTCAAAGAAACAATGTTGTGACACATGGTGGCTCCTGCTTAAAGTAAAATTGGAAACGTGACACCCTTAGTCAAAAAAAATCTTTATGAAGAGATCCTGTGGGGATGACACTTGTCACACTCTGAAAGTAACTAGAAATTACAAGAAAATATATGCGTCTTCACTTGAGAGCATCAAAATGAGAGTAGTTGAACCCCCCACTTATGCCAAGTGGCACACTCTGTGGTAACTATGAAACTTTGTTGTAATATTGTGGGCCCACCATAACTGTTGGTATTAACAAAGCTTATCAAAAAGAGAAACATGCAAAAGCATCTACACACATTTGAAAAGGACACTCGACAACACCCGTGGGCTCACTGCATCAAAATAAACTTTGTCACGACCTCCAACATCAACATGTGGCACACTCTGGAGCAAGCAAGAAACTTTAATAATAGAAACAATGCTATAGATCGTGGCACACTCCGTGACAACTGGAATATAAAGGAAAGACATGGCAACTTGTGCAACATTGAGACACTTTCCCCTTGTTACTCTATATTGACACATGGCATAGTCTGCGCATAGAAACATAAAGTCACAGAAAGATAAACAACAACTATAACTAACACTGAAATAGAAACCATGCTAAAACAAAAATGTAGAGTTTTTTAGCTCATCTGTTCACGGTGACCATAATGACTTCTGGGCCTACCCCGAAAGAACTCCAAAAAAAGAGAAACAAAAATGTACTGCCACTATCAATGAAAACTCAATCATAAATTTGCAATGCAGCTAGGTATATAGACAACTCTAAGTGTGACAATCCTTGTGTACTCTACAAATCCTCGAAAGAAAAATCTAAATTTATAATATCTTTGTGGGAAAAAGATTGCAAAATATGAACTACAACATGTAATTGAAACTCAAGCTGAGCCATTGGAACCCATATAGCTTCTACTTCTCCCACAATGGAGGAATCACTTAGACCCTGAAAAATAGTCTAATCATTTTGTTTTGTCAACAACAAAGACTTTATTTCATCAATCATAAACACTTTATTACTATCATCAAAACGTGAAGGCAGTCCCAATTGCACTAAATCCTCAATATGTTTCTTCATATTCCTAACTCCTTTGACTACATCCAAAAGTTCCTTACAATTCATAGCAAAAGAGTTATAGCTCAACACTTCAGTCACTCGTTTGGCAGCCATCATCCTATCACTTATAGTAGTTGTAGACAAAATCTCCTCAGATGTGTCATATAGTTTTTGTAACAGAAAATGAGAATTTGAAACCCTCAATGGAATAATAGACGAAGTTTCTTGCACAAAAGACTCTACTTTCTCACATAGTTGTTGGGCATTTAGCAAAAAGGTAAGGGATGGCTTAAGCTGTACAATCTCCTCAGATGTGTCATATAGTTCTTTCACCAAATTCAAAACCCTTGCATTTTGAGGCCTTTGTGCCAACTCAGTTGTCAATTGCTTTGTCTTTTGTTGCTTAGACATAAACTATGCTTGAGCTACACTATTTAGATTCTACTCCTTCAAAAGCATTTGCTATAGTTTTAATGCCTCTTGCAACTTGTCTTGATACCTTTTTTCTACAGTGGCCTTCTCTTGCCTTAATGTAGCAACAACAATTTTTTCCTGTCATACTCAACTTTCAAGGCTACAACTTGAGCTTGTGCTACTTGATGAATCTATAGAGAAATAGTAGACTGCAACTCTTTATTCATAGTGTCAATTTCTTTTACTTTGGCCTATATCTCCCAAGTTAAGTTAGTTCTATTAGCCTTTTCTTGTGTCAACTCAGCTTCAATCTTTTGTAACCTTTTGAACACCTTCAAGAAATCAATGGCAACTACCAATGCAGTTTCATTCATTAATTCAACTCAGTCTTGTGGCCTAAAAGAGACATATACATAGCCACTGCATTCATTGAATAGTCCTATGGCTACATTTGTTCATTAGGTTTGATTACATTGGGAGCCAAATGTGTAATAGTCAAAGACTATTGAATATGATCAAACAAATATTTTATATGAAACACAACAGGGCTCTCATTCTCTTTCTTTCTTTTCTTCTCCATCTGAGCTTCTCTAGCTTTTCTTATTGTGTCAGCCTAGGCTTGGAAAGTAGGAGGTGATGCAATATATCCTCCAACAAATGGGTAACCTTGAGGTAGACCATAGGGAATGGAAGTCATTTGTTGGGAAGGATCAAATTGTGGCAAGGCCCACTTGGGCATGGATGGGGAAAATAGAGGTAAGGAAATGGCCTGTGAAGACATGGCTAGTAAACTGGCAACTAGTGAAAAAGTTTGCAAAGGCACAATAGAAGTGGTAGGAGACATGGAAAATTGGGTAGATTGGGTTGCCAGTCCTAAATAAGAAATAGAGGTAAGGGAAAAGAGACAAAAAGTGCTTACCTAAGCCATTGATGAGATGATAGGAACTTTTTGTTGCTGGGGCATTGATTCTTCTTCCTCTGTGTCTTCTTTTGGTAATATCAACCTCTGTATCTTCTTCCAAGGCCTATCTGATTCTTCCTCTAGGTCTTCTTCAACATTGATTGATGCTTGTTACAAAGGTGCTTCTCCAAGACCCCTAGATGCCGAAGTTGTTTGGATCTCAAGAGATAGGGATGGTATAATTTATTTTTGTTTTTGTAAGGCGCTAAGAGATGGAGACCATGGGGCTCTAGAAGCTGAAGCTGATACTTGCCCTGTTTCTTGAACATCTTGCTCCTTCTTCTCTCTTTCTTCCATTTCTACTACTTCTGGAGAATCTCTCAGAATATTACTCATGTCCAGACTAGAAATTAGGGTCATATGAAAATCATCCCATATAGTTTCCCATTCTTCATCAGTTTCAACATTCCCATAAGTATGAGTAATTTCAGCTATCTCTTGTCTGTATTTCCAGTAGGCCATGATTTTCTCTCCACTCCAATCATTCTTCTTCAATGTAGCCCTAAAGCCCGTAGTCATAGACCTTTTAGGGTCATATTCTTGTACCATTTTATAAAAAGTTTCCAAGGGCCTAGGACCCTCATCTAGCAAGTCTTTTAACTCAACATAAATCATAGGATTATCCTACTTGGGTGATCTTCTTTTCTCCCAGAAGGGACATTTTTCATGAACAAATTTTGTAGAAACCCTGTTAATAACAATCTATGAAGCTAAGAAGCTATTTGGATTGTATTTCCATTTATCTTTGACAATCAAGAAACCATAAGTAGCTAGCTTCCACAAGAGAAGATTTTTAGTTTCTCTTACCTAAATTGTTATTTTTTCCCTAATCGAAGCGACATCATACATTTTATTTTTCCTCTTCTTATGTCCAACATTATTATCAATAACAGATACCTGACGAGCCACTTCTAAAAATGTAACCCTAGAGGTTAAGACTTTTGGCAATAGAATGGGCTCACCGGCAAAACCATGGACTCTAATGATAGTTGTATGGACACCAAAGAAATAATCATAAGGGATTGGCAAGTTGGTTAAAAAACCTCTAAGGCTCTGTGTCATCCTACTTTCTATAGGCTTAGGACTTAAATGATTAAAATGAAGAGCAACAAAACCTTTTGTGAACTCATAAGGGTCTAAGGTATTTGATAGAACATGGGTCCATGTGGACACCAGAATTGTTTTGTTACTACCAAAATCAGGGTCATAAATATTTATAGGCGTCGGCTACTGAAAGAGAACAAAATTTTGATATAGCACCAAATGAAATAGGTATACTGAATACTTGAAAACATGATTCTGATGAAAGTTTGCAAGTTGATCCACCATGATAGTAGAGATTTGTTCTACAAAATCAAATTAGTACTCCTAGGACTTCTCCACTGTTTTCAATCTAAATATCACTACAATCTGCCAATCATGTACTATGGAATCATCATACTGACCAAAGATGAAAGCCAACATAGCCAGGATGTCTTGGACGTCGGGATTGAACTAAGCGTGGCATGTAGGCAGCAGAGGCAACAAGATATTTTCGTTGCCTAAATGCATCTCATTGTTTAGAAACTTCACCTTACTGTGAACATTTGCCCAAGTGCCCTACAATTTAGGGATAGTAGGGAATGTGGCTATTCTATCATGTTGTAAGGCCAACATAGCCCTTGTTACCTTAGGAGTAATCTGAATCATAAAGGAGCCATGTTGAATAGAAGAAGATGGTGGGTGAAATAATTCTACACATAAGTCAATCAACTCAAGGCACAGGGGAACATTAGGAACTACAAACTATGCTAAATGAGATGTCCATACTCTTATCCCAAAATTTTCCCACTCCCCCTTTGATACACAGATAAGACACCTTTGGTGAGCTCCCTCTCAGAGATTCTTCGTGTTCTACATATGTGTATCAAAGACACCATCTACATAATCTAATACCATTGATGAGTCTGCACATACCCCTATTTCTAGGATGCTTGTTCTTGGGTAATTTTTACTTGGTTGTGTGGGTGCAAAAGCATAAGATTTGTTGTTCATTAACTTATCAAATTGTTCAAAGAGCCCTAGCCCTTCCTGTAGTGATTATGGCTCTGACATTTTGGTATCTACTCTTAAGGCCCTAGACACTCTTGACACAAAAAATAAGAAATTGAAAATGAAATTGAACCTTGTTGTAATGGTAGGCGCAAAACAACACTTAGATGTAGAAAGCAAAGCTTGGAGGATGCAAAGTGAAAATGGTAACAAAATGCAACAATCTAAGAGTTTTAACACTTATCTAAATGGGGCTTAATGAAACACTTAATGACACATCATGTCTTATTAATGGTATTAATGCCAAAAGACAATAGTGTATCTCTCAGAAATCCATATTGGATGGAGTGTCAAATCTGTATCAAAAGTGGTGATCCTCTAAAAAGAAGGCACTATTTTCCTGCAATTTAAGGAACTTCTAGAATGACCTTCATAAATGCAACTGCTAATGAAAGGGACTTCTATGCTGAAGACATGTGTTCTTGAAACACTTATTTAAAAGGGAAATAGCAGGAAAGGAAGACAAAAGTGGAAAGGAAATAAAAACACCTAACTAACTATGATATATGGAGAGTCTCAAAACTTAGGTAAAATGTCTCAAGATCCCATTTATTGGAATCTCTTTAGGCTCTCCATCCATAGTCTCTAGCTCAAACGCATTTTGTTTCTTACATGAAGGAATCTTAAAGGGACCTATCCATAATGAATCAAACTTGATGTGTCCGCCTAGCTTGGATGCTCTCTCATCCCATTTCAGCACTAAAGACCCAACTTCAAAATTTTGATTAGAAGTCTTTCTATCAAACCAATTCTTCACAATCTATTGATGTTTTAATAGTGATTCATGTGCCTTTTCTCTCTTCTCCTAAACATCCAGTACCTCGACAAGTCTAACCTGCATTGGGCCATTTTCTTCAATTTCCAACTGTTTCAACAACTATAAGGTGGGAATCTCTATACTCAGTGGCATTACTGCATATTTTCCATAGACTAACTCATATGGAGACATCCTGGTCACTTTCTTTGGTGTGACTCTATCAGCCCATAGTGCTATATTAAAAGATTTATGTCAATCTCTCTGATGGTCAGCTCCCATTCTTTTTATAAGTCTAATCAGATTTTTATTGGTAGACTCTACCAAGCCATTGCCTTGTGGTTAGTAATTAGAAGAAGTTTCAAATATATTCCATTTCTTAGACCAAATTTAGACAATTAGGTTCCTAAGAATGCCTTAGCATTAGCTAATATGATATTGCGAGGAGGGCCAAACTGAGTAGTTATCCCTTCTAGAAACTTTTTCATTAGCTTCCTTGAGTGGCACGGCTTTACTTCACCTTGTAAAGTAACCTGTTGCAGTAAGAATCCTCTTGTATCCCATATTTGACACTGGATTAATTATGCAAATAAAATCCAAACCCCACTGAGAAAAGGGTTCATCCACTATTATGGGACTTAAAGGCAATGCTGCATTTCTTCTCTTCCCAGTATAGAACTGGCAAGCTTGACACTCTTTAACCATCTGATAGCAATCTGCAAATAATGTAGGCTAGAAATAGCCAACCTGTGTCACTTTAATTGTAGTAGTTTTTGCTAAAAAATCTCCCCCTAAGGTTCCATAATGAAATTCATGCAATATCTTTTAGGCTTCATCTTTCTCTACACATCTTAAAAGTATTCCATCAATATTCTTTCTAAATAAAATATGATCAATCAATACAAAATGAACTCCTTTCCGCCTATAGTATCTTTTCTTATTAGGGGAGAGTTCATTTGGGAAGATACCAGTTCTCATGAACTGTATTCTATCACTTACCCAAGAGTCTTGGTCAATCTCTTGGAGTTTTAATATTGTTTCAATTTTTGCTTCCTTAGGCATTTATTCTTTTATGTCTTGAGTCATATATTTGCATTGTCCTTTGCCTTTGACCAATTTGGTAGGTCTTACCTCTACATCATATTCTAAAATCTTAGTTATCCAATTATCCCTCTTTTCAGTAATCTCACCTTCCATGATATATTCCCTTACACTAGGGTGGGCTACTAATATCAGGATCTTATTCCCTATTATCAAATGCCTGAATTTCTTAAGAGCGTTTACAATAGCATAAGATTGTTTTTCAACAAAATTGAAGCTTAATTCATACTCCCTTAGTGTTTTGGAGAAGAATGTGATTGAATGCTCTCCTTCTTCTTTGTCGTCTTTCTAGGTCAGAATAGCTGCCAAACTATGTTCTCCTCCATATACATTATAAAGGGCCTAGAGAAATCTAGATTTCTTAGCACAAGTGTAGTGGAAATATCCTTTTTGACTTCTTCAAAATCATGTCTCCCTTCAGTAGTCCATTTAAAAGCTAAATCCTTCTTCAGTAATATAGTAATAGGTTTAACTAGCCCTACAAAATCAAATATGAAGCGACTGGCAAAATTGATCTTCCCCAAAAAGGACTAGACTACCTTCTTGTTGACTAGCATGGATAGATTCAATATGGATGTGACTGACTCTGGGTCTATGAAGATCCCATCTTTTTGAAACAATGTGTCCCAGAAGTTTCCCTTGAGGCATAGCAAAGATACACTTCTTAGGATTCAGGGAAATCCCAAACTCCTGACATTTCTAAAAAATAGCTTCTAGGTGCTCAAAGTGATCTTTGGCATCTTTGGTAAATATAGTCAAGTCATCTAAATAGATCAAGATGATCTTATTTATAAGGTCTCCAAATGCTATGTCCATGGCACGTTGAAAAGTAGTTCCAGCATTTGAAAGACCAAACAACATTTTGGCATATGTGAAAGTTCCCCATTTTATAGTGAATGTTGTCTTATGTTGATCTTCATCATGCAACCAAATCTGATTATATCCTAAGAAACTATCAAGCAAGGAAAACCTTTCTGAACTAGCTACTGTTTGCAAAATTTGTTCCATGGATGGCAGAGTGTAATGATCTTTCAATGATGCTTTATTCAGGTGTCTGAAATCTACACAGAGTCTTATATCTCCATTCATTTTCCTTATGGGTACTAAATTAGACATCTAGGTTGAATGTTTCATTGGAAAAATGATCTTATATTCTAAAAGCTTTTGCAGTTCATCTACCATTAAGGGCTCAATTCTAGGATTCACTGGTTTTTATTTCTGGCAGACTAGTTTTGACCCTTCAACAAGTTCTATAGTGTGTTGAATGATGTCCCTCTTATAGCCGTGAAGGTATTCATAGGTCCAAGTAATCACTCTATCATACTTATTACACAAAGAAATTGGCTTATCTTTTTCCTCCTAGGTAGTAGCATTGCCTACCTTTATCTTTCTTCCCGCACTAACTTGAATCTTAGAGTAATCATCTTTATTTCCCTTAAACTTCCTCTTATCTAGGCTTACATCATCAGGGTCAAATAGATTTTCTAGTGTGATTAATCCTTTTGGGATCTTATTAGACTTTAGTTGGATAATTTGATTACCATAAGCTTCTTCAATCTTGAGCTATAATTGATCATCAAACTCTCCTGACTGCTGCAAAAATAAGAGTACCTGGAGATCATTATCAAAGACTTGATAGTTCTAGTCATTGTTTGGGATTGCAAGTCTCACTATCACTTTTCCTACCTCACTGTTAATGAGCAGGTCACTTGCTGGATCAAATTGGGAACCAATTTGTGCCATTCTGTCTACTTTAGTGTTTTGTGTTCTGGGGACAACTTCTATATTAAAAGCATCAAAACCATCTATTAGATCCCAAATTTTGTGATGGTAAGACCTCATTCTTACATTCTTTGTCATAGCTTTCTCTCTAATTTGTTTCACAACTAGTTCTGAATCTCCCTTGACTACCAAACTATTAATTCCTTTCTTCTTGGCCAGCATAAGACCATGAACCAAAGATTCATATTCAGCATCATTATTAGTGCAAGAAAACTAAAATTGTATGGCTCCAAAAATCTTCTCACCTTTTGGGAAAGTGGGACATATAATTGCTCCAACACCATTCTTGCTCCTAGCCCCATTAAAATTTAATGTCCAGATTTCTGAGCTTCTGTCAGGTTCTTCTTTTTCAAATACTTCTTTTGTCATAACATTTGGTATTTCTTGGCCTTCTTCAAAAATGACATAAGTACCCAAATCGGCAGAATCATAATTTCCATAAGGATCACTTTGCATCATGGTCATCAATTGACTATTTTCTTCTTCTTGTTGATCATGTTTAGTCTAGTCACCTAGTTCTTCAATAAAGACACTCTCCTCCTTATTCATCATGGCGTGGGATGCTTCAATCTTTGGGGCTAGTTCATCAGTGATATGATCTTTGGACAAGGTTTCAGACAATACCTTCATCTTTGTTCCATATTTGGTTCCCAAAATTAGATGCAACCAATCTAATGACATGTATCCTCCTATCTTAGCTATGAAATCTCTAGATAAGCATAAACCAAAGACAGGGGGAATATCTATGACCACTACATCCTGTTTGATAATCATTTTTGGGAAGTTATACAGTTGTAATGGGAGTTGTTTAATCCTTCCTATGGTTTGGATAGATTTCCCATCTAATTGCATGACTCCTCTAGCAAGTGGCTCATATTTTATCTTTAAAGCATCTACTATCTATTTTGGCATGACTATAGTACTCGCTCTAGAATCTATCATTAAGTTATGCAATAATTTCTTCCCCACTATTAAAGTCAGTTAAAATGGGTCTAGTTTGGACTTGCTTACCTCTGGTACAATATTCAATAGAGCTACTATCTGCAAGGGTGGAGTGTCCTTATTTTGAGCCTTTCCTTTGTTTGCAACTCCTTTTGTACTGGAAGGTTTAGGATCAACCCGAATCTATAGTGCTTCTTGTAATAGTGTCTTTTTCTTTGGAATGGCCAGCATATCCCATATTGATACATGAGTAGGAGTCTGCTTTAGTTGTTCTACCACATTCATGGGTCCTAGTGTTTGTGCCTTTTTGTAGTAAAGATACCTTGCTCTTTCTAACAATTGGCTAGATGCTACCAAATTCTAGACTAGCTAAGGCACTTCTTTCCTTGAAGCTAAATTATAAGGTGTCTGGAAGGGAGGAACTTTGGCTGTCTCATTGTTGGTGACTTTAGGCTACTCCATGATCCTTCTCTTTGATCTGGTATAATAATCAGACTATACTGAGGATTTATTGGAAGTAGACTCTTCATTCAAGAACATTAAATCTTCATCCTCAATCCATGAAAATAAGGCATGTTCAGGGGTAATTTCTTCTTCTTGCTAAATAGACATTCCTTGCATCTAAGACACTATAACTACATTCTGGACACTAGGTGACTGGTATGGAGGAATATTAGACACCATAGCTTGACCTTCTACCCTTCTTTGTTCCACTATCTTTTGTTGTAAATTGCCTCTAAGACAATCTCTGGGCATATGGGCATTTTTGCAAGGAAAGCACCAAGCATTGGTATCTTCAGCTAAATTATTTTGCCTAGGGACTATCTCTCTATTTGAGTTATGAGGGATAGCTTGCAAAGGTGTGGGAACAGTGACTAGTTGATTTGAAGGTTGAAGATTATTTGGCCTTTGGGAACCTTGATACTGGTTTGCCTAATATGAGGGTCTATTTCCTTAGAAACCCTGGTAAGGAGGCTTTGGGTAAGAGGTATGTTGCCTTTGGATATTAATAATCTCAATTGAAAAGGTCCTAAGAATGTTCTTCATATCATCCATTTCAGTTGGAGGGGAAGAGGATGTTGACATAGTAGGTTGTTGAGACACTGGAAGGTATACATAGACACATGTGTAGCTATAGGATTAGGGATTTCATATGGCAAGGGAATAGAAATTTCTAGGAACATAGGCATGGGAGGCCTTGGAGGTAATTTTCTAGTGTCTATTAGGTTATTCTCAGCCTTTACAGCTAATTCATATGCTTCTGGTAGGGCCTGACCCCCTAGGGACTGAATCATTACAGATATATCAAAATTGAAAGCTTTGAGATAGAATACAATAGCCATACCTAATGGTGGCCTAGCCATAGTAGGGATCCTATCCTAGGTCTTTTGAAACCTAGTGTTAAAGTCTGTTATAGCCCTTCGTGGTGCTTTCTTTATAGTGATTAACTGCTACAGCAAAGAAAGCATAACCAAGTTGATCCCAGGTAGATATTGTATTCAGGGTCAATTATCTATACCAGTCTAGAGCCTTCCCTTTCAAAGAAGCCACTAATAGTCTGATTGATACATTTTGTTCAGTAATGACATGTACTACACACACATCTGATACATCTTGAAGATGCTCCCCTGATGTCTTGGAATCTTCTCCACTGAATTTGGGTAAAGCCTTCAAGGCATTAGTTGGTATCAGATCCCAACTATTTGGTGGTGTCAGTGGAATGAGGGGACTTCTATTGTTCCAATTTGCATAGTTCATTGGAGGTACTGGTGCTCACATGTTTTATCATGATGCTATTGCAACTCGATTTACTCTTCTTCTTGGAGTAGCAACTAATGGTGGCAATAAAATCCTTGGATTAGTAGCAGATTTGGGCTCTTGTCATCAGTCCACAACCCTAACTCCTTGTCACTCTATGCTTTATAATATCTTGATTAGAATTTCAAGAAAGGTCCCACTAGGCATGCCAAAAACTGTTGATGTATAAAATTGCACAAGTTTCAACACCAACATGGGAAGTTTCAAGAATGTGGGACTTGCTACTTGAAACAACCTCTAGATTTTAAAGAAGCTGGCTCTTCCTACTTCAATGGGGTTTTGGGAAAAGAGAGAAGAAATAAATAGGATTACATATACAATAAGTAAAATCCTAACTCTATGGTGATGTGCCTAAATGAAATATATTTCCTTAATCAGCACAGTGAATCAATTCTTAAGATTTAGCTTTATTAAAGAGCAAATGTTGCATGAGCAATATAGATAGATTATAAATGAATTAAAAGACCAAAGGCTAAACTCAAAAGATTTATGTAAAGACATAGATAATATTACCAATGGCATAGAACACATCTTCTTTCATTAACAGTTCAGCAAATACAAAAGGCATAGTAATATGCATAGGTATATCAACTTCTTTATCAAAAATAGCTAGGCTAAGGAAAAATAATACAATCTAGTCACAACAAGATCTTTGAAACTTTTTAATTAATTTGAATCACAATATCTCCTGCATATATAGCCAGAAAATTTGGCTCAAGATCACCTGTAACTACCTAGATCCTAATGGCATTAACAGAACTGGAATTAACTGGCACTTAATCTGACACCAAGATCTCTCTAAATCTACAACTGTCTTTCCCTATGCACTCATTGGCTGAGCAACAAAACTATGTGGCACATTAACTATAGTTTAGTTGCGACACATGGCAACACACGTGGACTTTAAGAACTTCAAAATATACCACGCGGTAACATGCGCTTAACACTTAACATTTTTCCTTAGAAATAAGGCACACAAAACAATGCAACTTTTCACCATCTACCAAACTTGCAAACATGATACATGGCAGTATCCGCTGTTACTTACAACTTTTACATTTATTCCCTAAGCACCTATGGCTATGACACTTGGCACCTCCTAGAACATTAAAACTGTGTCATTATATATATGGGACCCGCCACATACCTCTTTAATTCCTGCTCAGACAAATAATATTGTGACACATGGCACCTCTTGCTTAAAGCAAAATTGGAAACATGGCACCCTCTAGCAAAACAAAATCTTTATGAAGAGATCCTGTAGGGATGACACATGTCACACTTTGAAAGCAGTTGGAAATTACAAGAAAATATATGTCTTCACCCGAGAGCATCAAAATGAGAGTGGTTAAACCCCCCACTTATGCCAAGTGGCACACTTAGATGCAATTATGAAACTTTGTCATAATATTGTGGGCCCACCATAAATGTTTCATTATCAGAAAGAGAAACATGCGGTAGCATCTGCACACATTTGAAAAGGACACTCGGTAACATCTACGGGCTCACTGTATGAAAAGAAACTTTCTCATCACCTCCAGAATCAACATGTGGCACACTCTAGAGCAAGCAAGAAACTTGAATAATAGAAACAATTCCATAGATACTTGGCACACTTCATGGCAATTGGAATATAAAAGAAACATGCGGCAACTTCCGCAACACTAAGACACTTTCCCCTTGTTACTTTGTATTGGCACATGGCATGGTCTGTGCATAGAATCATAAAGTCACATAAAGAGAAACAACAACTATAACAAATACTGAGATATAAACCATGATGAGACCAAAATGTAGAGTTTTTTATCTCTACACATACCTAAAGCTTGAAGGACTATTTCTAGCTCCCAATCTTAGGGAAGCACAAGAAGACACATGAAATTCATGCAAAACATGAGGAAGATAGTAAGAAGAATACAAAACATGGAGAAGGCATGAAAGTAGACACACAATACACGAAGCATACATGAAGAGAAGAAATTGGATTTAACAACTAGATAATCCTAACTATATGATGGGGGAGCTCATTGATAAGCACCACCATCAAAAGCATGCAAAAAACTCAAAAGACATGCAAAACATGCAAGGAAGACACACAAAATATATGAGCATCACATGGTATGTTGTCAACACCCTATATGTCTTGTACAGAAGAAACACGGGTGATCGAAAGAGCTTATTGCTAAGTCCCACCATCTAAGACATGCCAAACACACCTAATGGTTGAGATACACTACCATAACTACCGAAGACATGCTCAAGGGTGAATGAATCAAGACCCATCCCACCTCCACAGAGGACTTTGCTCAAAAGGATGTGCACTAGCTCAAGAAATATACCACCCCACCTTCTGTAGAATATCTTTCAAAAATGCTACCCCACCTACATCACAGGGATGCCTTACAGTTAAAAGGAAGCATGTTCACAATGTTCATAATCTTCTCAAACACTTTCTATCAATGTCTAAAACATGCATAACATGCCCTCACCTTGAAGTGGTTGACTCCGCTTGGTAGGAGCAATCACATGTAAGGTAAAGTTAACAAACATGCAAAGAAACAAAAGCTTCTACAAATCCCATGCCCCCCCAGGGTGACATGTGATTTACAATCACCAAATTCTTCCAACAATCATGCACATTAGTATCAAATGCTAAACAATATCAACGAAATAAGTTAATCATATCATATAAACAAGCCAAGGCTATACTTGTGGGTTTGGAACCGAGTATAGCTATGAGGTTACACTTCAGGTATCTCAAAATTGAGTATAGCACAAGGTGAGGCACAAAACATATCAAAGACATACCATAGTGTGTAGAGAAGATTAGTATTACAAAGGATTTTTTATAATATTCTTCACAACACAACACATAACACAAAGTGATTCTACTAGTCAAGCATCAGAATTATATCAATCCCATCTTCATATATGGACTAGGTCCATTTTTGTTGACTTGCTAAAGGGACAGTCCATATCAGTATATATGTTTTATCAATTGTGGTTGAATGAGTCAGAAATACTTACGTGGATCATGCAGGATATATCCTAGCAAAGAATTTATGTCTATCATCTCATGATATATCAAATTAAGTGTTGGATTTGTTGATATTGCATTAACATTAAGAGTAGGATGATGATAGGCTTTGGTGGGCTCCACAGAATGCTATCTAATACCAACTAAAGAGTTGTGTGTAAAATCTTCTAGGGGTACTTTGATTCCTTATTGCTTTATACCACAACCATTACCTATGTAGTTACAATTTGTTTAAAGGATTTTGAATCCACAACAATACATAGATGTCATATCTTTAGGAGAAGGTAGGGCCTCGAATGTTTCATATTTTAAAGTACATAAGTACGAGTATTGTCTTTGTTTTCTACCAAGGAAACTTTAGGTTTCTTAGGTGTTCCCAAATATTTCTTGGATGAGATCAATGCGACTTTTGATGTGTCAGGATTAAAGTTATTAATTTTATATTCCCCCATAAAGGAGTAAAATCTACTGAACCCCAATCGCCACCAAAAAGTGCATTCGATGGTTTAGAGACTTGCACAACATTATTTGTGGAAAGAAGCATTGATGAATCAACTTTTAAATTATTTAGAATCCTATGATTGATGCTTTGTTTTTGTGTTTCCATTTTTAAGTAACTATCTGGATTAGGATTGAGTTCAATGGTGTGGAGTTTTTTTTTCATAAATGAACTTTATTGATCGATGCAGGATAGATGGAACTGCCCCCGTGGCGTGAATCCACTATCTACCAAAAATGATATTATATGAAAGCACACTAATCATGACATTGATAAGGGTAGGTAATGTCATGGGTGCAGCCTTTACAAGTAAAGTTATGGTAACCTATGATTGTCTACCAACATTATCAAAGCCACCAATGTTAAGTTTATCCAGTGTGATTAAAGATGTGTCAACTTTAATTTTGTGTAACAAATCAATGCCACAAACATTAAGAGTTGATCCACTGTCAACCATAGCTCACTTTATCAAATTTTTATTTATTGTGATAGGGATTCCAAGAGGATCATGTTGGTTTTGAACTTTAGTTGATCGTAATTCATGTTGTTGAAATAGAATATTCATTTGTGTTGCATGCATACAATCTAATAAAGTTTCTACATCATTCGACTTAACAATAGGTCATACAATCACCTTTCGTAAAGCTCGTTGGAGCATTCTGTGGTATATAGGTGATCTTTGTATTAAACCCAAGAAAGATATCTTAGCTGTAGTAGAGTGGAGATACTCGACAAGATCATATTCTCGACCAACATTATGAGTAATACAAGGTGGTTGAGGTAGCATAGTTTGAGAAGATGGAAGAGAAACAAGCACATGTGGTGCTTGTTTACTTTACTTTTTATGATAAGTGTTGTATGTGTGAGCAAATATATGATGTTACAGTACAATTTGAAAACATTAATTTCTTTGGGTGACTTGTCTTGCATAATTTAGAATGTAACTTGGAGGTCGAGGAGGTGTTATATTTCCTTGAACCATAATCACTGGTTTGAAGCGAGGAGGTGCATTAGGTGCCCCTTGCACAATCATCTTAGGAACATTAATACACTTATCCTCTATCCCCTTAGTGGGTGGAATGAGTCTATTAATCATGATTGAATTAGCATTGTTGCTACTTTCTTCATCCACCAATGCTTCATCTTTTGGAAGGAGAGCATTGGAACGAAGGGAAGGTAAAGTGTTGTTGTTTGTATCGTTAGGGATTTCTAGAGCTTTTGAACATGTAACCAAAGGAGGGCTATCCATGGTCTTCACATCCTTATAGCTATCCAAGGTACTTGAACATTCAAACTAAAGAGGAAGATTAAGGGTGTTCACTTCCTTAGTTATATCCAAAGTACTCGAACATTCAATCAAAGGTGGGAGATCCATCAGATGAGCCATAGAAACCTTATGTACCATGTGATTATTAGATGAACACTTATTAAATACCCATGGAGGATCTTTATTTTCTAATGCTTTCTCTTCCAAAGGGATGGCATTTGAATGAAGAGAGGGTAAGGTGATGTTAAGGAATGTATCAATGATTTCATCTCCTTGTGCCAAGATGTCGTCACAAGTGGGAAAAGATTTGGGAGGGTGATCATAGGGTGAAATAGGAAAAGATAGGTCACTGTCACATGTATTAGAGACTAGATCTAAGTCATGGTCTTGACTTGTAGTAGGAGAAGAGTTATCATGATCATATTTCTCATGACTATTCATGGAGATGAATTTGGTTAGATTTTCTATTGAAGGATGCTCACCCATGACTATTATGAATCTATGAAAATCAAGATCTTTGATATATGCATGAAAACATACCAAAGATAAATGATATGAATATTCCATATTAAAATTTCTTGGAATAACAATGTATAATAAGATCTGTTCATTTATCCAATAAAACCAATATGAGAGACTTTTCTACACCACAACACTAGTTTGAGGAAACTAGGTTTTTGAATCTTTCTGCAAATTACATAAACACACTAGTGTCCTTACAAACAAAGTGATCAAGATGTAAAAAGTGTTTCACAAAAGGTAATATAGACAACATTAATATTTCTCACAAAGAAACGTTAAAGATATGTTAAATTTCTTATGTTGAAATACACATTGTGTAATTACAAACATGTCAATTTTCAAACTAACTTATGAAATGATGCAAGATTTTCAAATGAGAAATGAAAATATGCTTTAAATTAATGCTAGATCTAAATTGAAAGATGTTTATGACAGCAGCAAAATCTGAAATAAGACTTTGACTACAAACCCTAGCTTTTGGAATTACTAGGTTATATGAAAAATGCAAATTTTTAAGAAAAACCCTAGCAAACGAAATCTTCAAATGTAAGATATGATATGATGCAATGATGAATGGCTGTAATATGGATCAAATCTGTTGTAAATATCAGAAAATTGAATTTTTTAATCATATGCAATGAAAATAATGCAAAACTATGCCTTTATGCAAGATTTTTCAATGAATGATGACAAATATGATATGAATGAATGCATGATCTAATTTAAAACCTAAGTAAGATGCAAATCTCTCTTCTACGGGTTCACCAAAATGTTATGTATGAAAAGGAGAAAGTATAAAATGGGGCAAAGGTGTATCAAATCAAACCCTTTTTTCACAATAACATTTGAGGACAAAACTGAGCCATGTCACTACAAGATGGATGAGGAATTAGGTGCTAATTTCATGCTCAAGAGTGCTATGGAAAGAATAGATAATATTGAGAGATTTATCAAACCCTAGGTCAACTTGGCCTTAAACTCCAATTATAGAGCAATTGGTTATAAAAAGATAGAATGCTATAGAAAGATAGATAGGAAAGTACTCTGGGAGGATCATAAACATACCATAATTTGAGTTATGGAAATTGAAACCCTAGAGGACCAAGTCTAGGAGTTCATAATTTCTAGAGATTATGAATAGAGAAGTGTAGCAAATTGTATCCTAATCCTTAATCAAGAGACAAACTTGTTGGGAGGACTATCAGGTAGGTGCCCTCATCCAGAAGGGAGGAATTTTCATAAGATTCTTCCAAATCCTGAAACCTTATCCTTGAAACTACTTCTCTGCACTTTTACTTTTCCAACTCCTGCACTTGTAACCTACACACATGAAGAAAAGGGTTTGGGGGTTGTGGTGTCTAGGAGCTTGCCTCAGTCAAGCCCTGGAAAGACATTCAAGTCTTCGAAATACCATTGTTAGATAGAGTGCATGCCTAAGGAGGGCAGATGACAAATCTAATGATGAAGTGAAATGATTGAAACACAAATTGAAGTCACCTTAGAAGTGAATCCCTCATAAAGATGAAGATCTTTCAAATCATGAGGACATGGATTGATGAAGCTAAATCTACAACAAACAAACACTATAACAACATAATTCTACTCTGAAAGACAATAAATGCCTTGAATGCTCTTTGCTCAATATTACAGGTTCACGTTATTCATCTCTTACACAAATGTTTACATAAACCTATTTAAATATCCTTTCCCAGTAATATTTGTAAATTAAATCAAGAGGGCTAACAGAAGGAAACGTTTTGAGATGGCCTAGGCTGACATGCATTGAGATTTTCCCTAGCCAATGAGAGTGGACTTGGGTGCGAGCACCCATGTTCCAAGGCTCTTTGTGGGTCAGGGCTAATTTTTAGAATGGGCCCCTAGTCCCCATTTGACATGGGTTTCAGGGGAAATTGCATCAGGATGAATATTTAACATGCATAATGTTAATATGAGGACCTAGGAGCTAAACTAGGAGGTAAAAGGTATGAGGTCACTTTTTACTCCATAACAATGTGTTTCCAATAGAGCATTGTGTAGAGTTTCTTTTGATCAAGTTATTGTACAATCTAAATGTAATGCTTGTATGTATTCTTTCATTTGAAAATTAATATCACTTAAATCCATTTATGTATTCAAATTTTATGTATTATTTAATTGCCTACTTTGGGAAAACTCTAGCTTTTAGATACACATTAAATATTTACTAATGTTGTATATTAATATGCTTTTATTGTTGATTATTATGAATTTAGTTGAATGCTTGTAAAACTTATTAATATCACACAATAATAATAATATGAAATTATTAATTTTTAAATCGAAAATAAAAAATGTACATTAGTGATACTGATAGAAAAATAAAATGTCATCAACAATATTTTGGCATTTACAATATGAAATACAGTATAAATACCTACTAAGTTAATAACTATTAAATCCCTTCAAATTGCAAAATCATCTCCTGATTCTTCCACTGACCATGAGATCCAGTGTCATCTTGATCATGTTCTTCATTTTCTTCTATCTCCATATCTCCACTTAAGAGTGTCTCATCAACACCATTAATGCTACATCACATGTTATTTATTCTTTCACTGTCATATGTCCTATTATTGTTTGAAGTGTTGCACAGGCTTCTTCTTTCACATTTAGACCTCTTGATTGTGAGTGCCCTTTCAAAAGGAAAACTATGGATATCTTATCTAGTTATATACATTTTCAAGAAATTTTCCAAATTCAGGTCAAGTTTGTTATTTATCTTTGATTTCAAGAACCCCAATGCATTGAAAACTCTCTTAAACTCTGTTGACTCCATTATCAAGGTTTGACATAAATCAGTAAGCTTGAAATATTATGATATTGGATCACACAATATTTCACTCTGACTTAAGTTTGCCCAAATCTTTGTTATTGATCCATCTTTGTAGGGAGCCTCCATGAGTTTAAGTTGTTCATTCTTTGATGTTGCAAAATGAGTTGATTACTCTATAATCTTAGATTTACTTATAATTCCTTTTATTTATTTTCCATCAATTTCTATACTTTTGCAAAAATGATTCATTAAGGTCTTTATCTTGTATGAAAATCACTTGGCTGATAATTGACCCAATATTGAGGATACACAATAGACATGGCTTCAAGTAATTCATCGTGAGGTAATTGATCTATAATCTCTGAGGAAAGAGATTTCACATTATTCTTTAAAGTTGTACTTACAAAATTAACAATGTTGTCAAAATCTTCCCTTGTAACAAGTTGTTCTTTGATATCGCACCTAACCTTGTTATACTAGTGCATTGGTATCTCATATCCCCGTACAGAGACAAATAACTCCCCGCTTTCAATAAACTATAAAAAATTTGTAGGATTGATTACATTTGTTATCAAGTGCCAGTAGGTAAATTTTGGTGTTATGAATCACTAGTCTGGTATATATAGATTATCAAGGGCCATGCATATAATTCTATGTAGTCTAGTATATTCTAAAATATACATAGTTCTTTGTTGGGATTTTTCACAAGCATGTTCATTTCCTCCAACATGAGAAGAATGCTAGCTAAAATGAGGAGTGTATCTATGTCACTTAACTTGTATAAGAGGTCATGAGCCCTATCAACTATGAAGTAATGTTTGTACATTACTCCAATCAAGGATTGATATTCTTCTAAAACTCTTTTCACTAGTTCATAAAAGGAGATCCATTTGGTATCAACATCCTTAAGAAGTTTCTTTCCTATAGTTATTCCCTCAACAAAATATTGAAATTCCAAAAATCATTTGGGACTTTGACAGAAGTATGAGTAGAGCTTGTAGACCAGATCTTCAACTTTTGATACTATAGGAAACTTCCTCACAATTTTAAATGTTAAATTCATTCTATGGGTCATGTAGTGAAAGCCAATAATCTATGGAAAAATAGAAGTTTTTAGCTATACACACATACCATTCACATGACCTTGCATTACTAAAGCTCCATCCGCCCATGCACACACCACCTTTTTGGCAATTGTGTAGTCATCCATACCTTCAATTTCATTTAAAGATTTCTTAACTATCTCAAATAGATTTTGTGATGTTGGATTCTCCTTCATTTTATAAACAAAGAGTAGATTAGGTTGGTGGACATCATTATCTATAGTATACATAGGCATACATACCCAAGAAGTATTATCAATTGCTGAAACTTCATCTAGAGATAATAAAATAAAAGTTGACTATTTTATTTTTTTCTCATAAATCATGTTTTTCTACCTCAGTAAGACAACTTGCACATTACCATCCATTATTTATTGACCAATGTGTGTTAGGAAAGTTAGGAACGTCCATAAAAGATAATAAACTATTATATTCTATGTAGTCTATCATAGGACACCCTCTAGTCAAAATATGAAAAATAGCACTCAACTAAATACTTTTTGCCATTTGTAATTGTCCCATCATCTTTCCAAATTGAGATTCAATTGAACCTCCACATGCATTAAGCTTCACCTTTCTTTCCATATGTGCATCATATTCTAGGGCATTCTTTACATGAATATATTCTTCCTTTGTTTTCCATCTTATCACTAATTTTTCCTTTCCATCTATGATTTGTTTTTCATAAACTTTACCAATTTGTTTTTCTATGGTGTCAAGTTTTAGCTGCAACCTCTTGTCCCTACAATATTTCCAACTACAAATCTTACACTTGCATTCTATGGGAGGTTCATCTTTGTTTGAATTCTCCACTAATTCAATGAATGGGTACTTTGACACCCAATCAATTTGAAATTTCCTTGTCATATCCCACTCATGCCCCATTTTATATGTCTTTTGTTTTCTTATTGCATGCACTTGTAGGATTTACATCTTCATTAACTTCTATAACTTCAATAACTTCATTATCACTTTTTGAGTTTGATTTATTCATAGTATTATTCATTCTACATTGGGTATTCCTTAGAACACCATCTTTGGCATTGTCATCATTCATGCTACCTTGGGTATTCCTTGGAACATCATCTTTGGCATTGTCATCATTCCCACTACCTTGGGTATTTTCTGGAACATCATCTTTGGAATTGTGATCTAAGTCAATAGATGGTAAAGGTTTTGATGTTGTAGCTCCATTTGATGGATTGCAAACATTGCCAAAGTAAAACATTATGTTTCTACGCTTTGATGACCTCTCTTCACCACCCTTAGGGAACTTGTTTCTTCTCAACATCTCTCATGAATTAAAATATGTAGAAACAATGTCATTTTGTTCAAGAAGGAATCATAGATGATAGAATATATATTCCTGGGTCCTAGATTAAGATGTCTCCCTAATTCTAACTCCTACTTAATATCATTTGTAATAATGAAACCAAACTAGAAGTCTAGCAAAGACATAAATGTTTAGGGTGAAAATGTTGAAACAAGATAGAACGTTTCAAGTCCCACACTTTCACTTGCTAAAGCATTAGAGAAGAAAAGGATAGGTTTAGGGATAAACTACTAATTTCCAATGTTCTCTTTTCTTGTATATTGTGTCTATGTGACTGTTTGAATTGGGTTTTACAAGCTAGTGTCTTTCTCTAACCTTAAAACCCTAATTTTCAAATAAAATTACAATAACTAAATTTTAGATATAGATAGGACTGAAATGATTACAAAAATGCAAAGTAAATAGATCAAAAAATGTGTACCCAAAAACTAAGGAGTAGTTGGACTAGGGCATTAGTCCCTGTGTCCTAAAGATTTCTGAATGTTAGGATTTTCTGCACCAGCTGCTTCTCACTCCCTGAAGGTCTCCAGATCCTAGAGAAATCACCCAATTGGACTAGGGCATTAGTCCCTATGTCCCAAAATTCTTGGAATCATGAAATCCAAATTTCATGATGACTGTGTCTGCAATATCAATCTTCCTGTCGCTTCTTTCTGCTAGATATTGATAAATGCAACATGTACATGCAAAAGGAGGAGAAAGATGGTTGTGGCTATATATGATCTTGCCTCAGTCACGTCCCATTTTTAGTATTCCTACCTCAACAATAGGCAAAGATAAAGATTTGTAGAAGTGTGTGCAAACCTAACCAAGTGTATACAGAAATATTAAACCCTCGATGTATCAATCAATGGGAGATCAATGACTTGCCTTAACTTAATGAAAAAACACAACTTCACCTCAAGGAGATGAAAGCAATGAAGACATGCATGGACAAGAAGGTGAATAAAAAATGCCCACAGATGATCTCCAAGCTCGATGTTGGAGGCTTCAACCCTTCTCCTGATCATGCAAAAGGTGTACAAACCCTAGGAAGAGAAAGATAGTCTCGATATCTTGATTCCTAATCTCCATCCATTGTCTCCATGAAAGGAAATTCAAATAACTCAAGAGATTCAACAGATCACTGATCTTCAATGGCAATTTTGGTAGAGCTTGGGCATAAATCTTTCATAAGAATTGTATGTCATAAAATAATTTTCAAATGTCTTTTTATATCTAAACTTAGAAATTTCAAATTTCTAAATAAGATGTTGACATTGCGCAAAAATGAAAATTTGAAAATGGAATCCCAGAATGTATGGCAAAAGCCAACATCCCTCCAAAATTTAGGACATGGGGAAATAGGGTAGGACAAGGGCACTAGTGCCCAAGTGTAAGCCCTGATTTCATACTAAGGACTACCTCAAGGAGGTTAGGGGACCCCAAATTCAGGTTTACTTTTCACCTTTAGTCTTCAGTTATTCCAAAATGTGACATTATTCCAGTTAGACCTAAGTCAGTCAGGGTTTGAGAAGGTCTATAATAAACTAGGTTGAAAGGTCACCAAAGGAGAGGAGCTAAACCATGGGAAATTGTACCATTCCATATAGGTGACAATTTCCAACATAACATTTAGCCCCCACTTTAGTGGCCATATGACACTACATGCATATGCTACTAAAGGAGAGTAAATACATCAATCATAAAAAAGATACCTAAAAGGATACTATAGAGGATGCCAAAGTGTTGTCATAAGAGAGGAAGAAGACCCCAAGTCTATAATCCTACAAGACCACAAAGTTAGGAACCACAACTTGCAAAGTAAGACTTGTTAGAAAATTGAAATCAAATCACCCTGCAACCACCACCAACAATTCAGTTCAAAAATGATAAGGGGGTTGAGTGATGAGACATGACAAGGGAGGAAATCAAGTAGTGATTTTTTTAGTGGCTAATATTCACCAGTTGGCTAATAGTTGAAATTGGGGATTCAAAATTTGGTTAATAGTACAAGCTATAAGGTGACCTGAATCGCCACAATTTTACAAAATTTTATTTTAGTCTTGGTTAAATTGCCAAAATATTTATTTTATTAAAGTTTTAAATTCAAAAAATTACCACAATATTCGATACTTGATTAGATAAGATTCACCTAAATATTATAAGTTATAGTAGAAAATGAAATTAATTTGCCAATAATGTTATATAATCATTGGTTACTTTAGGGCCATATCATCAATTTTTAATCAATACCATTGATTTTATTTATAAATTAATGGTTGGGGTTGTAAACCATGGGTTAAAAAGTACCCATGGAGCTCCAATGCCCATTGAGCCCGAAATTGTATTTAGGTCATTGAGCTCAATTTATAATCTAATAGATAGGGTTAAATTTCATGAGCCAAAATGCACCCATGGAGCTCCAGTGCCCACGGGGCCTAAAATTGTATTTGGGTTGTTGATCTCAATGGAGATCAATGGCCCAAATGCAATTTTAGTCCCCATGGGCATTAGAACTCCATGGGTAAATTATGGCACATGGAATGGAGCACAGACCATTAGATTATAAATAAATCAATGGTGGTGAAAAATAATTTAGGGCCGATTTAAAATATTCAATGTTTGATTTAAAATATTAAGGAATTATAGAAACGAGAACTACACCTTAAACTAGTCAATCACTACCACAATCAGGCCCTTACTTTTCCATAGGAATTTAATTTTTTTAAATGAGGATTCGCCATGGTAATGATTACATTTGCCTATTTTTTGTCAATATTTGCCAAGATTTTCTACAATTTTCTAGTTATGTAAAAAAAATAGCCAATAAAATCAACTTTTTTTTCAAAAAGAACGAAATATTCACCAATAGAAATTAATATTTTTTTCCAAAAAAATGAAAGATTCGCCAGAATTTTATATTTTTTTCAAGGGGGTTTCTTAAAGTTATTACTGATCAAGGGAGATATATGTCCCCCCTTGTTTCTACTTGCTTAGTCTAAAAATGAGAAACAATGAGATATGTACATACATTAATTTTGACAGAATTTCATGAGAAATGCATTGTGATGGTTATTTAGAGAAATAACACCCAAACACAACACATTGGGTAATATAGAGAGAGGAATCAGGATTCTAATGCAACAACCAACACAACTCAAGACAGAGGCTCAAGAGTAAAATAGGTCTATTTTGCACCTAGATAGTGATAGGAATTCTCATCCACTTACTATATGTAAAGGGAGTTTTCACTTCTCACAATTCATTGTTACTTGTCTTTGTGTAGAGGAGAGAAGGAGAAGGAGAGAGAGATCGATGATGCCGACCTAATGTCCCTACCAGCTTCCATGATTAGAGATGCTCCGAGCCTGAGTGGCAAAGAGACAGTTTGAGGCTGAGGTAGGGTCTCAATCCTTCCTTGTGTTATCAGTCATTCTTATTTCTTGAAGGTTTGTCATTTTCCATTCCAATTAGGACAATCATGGACAAGGATCCCCAATAGGGGTGCCCAAGTCCACCTAGGGCACTCGAGTCCTTGTAGGGCACCCTAGTCCACCTGGGGTGCCCAAGTTTGACTTGAGCACCTAGGTCCACCTGGGGTGCCCAAGCCTGACTTGAGCACCTAGGTCCACCTAGGGTGCCTAAGTCTAGAAAGGACAAGGGCTCTAGGGGTAGGCCCCTGACTGGTGTAGCAGATACTTAGCTTTGTTTCCATGTGGTTTACTGATTTGTTCTTTCACTGTTTGTCGTGCAGGTTGTTTTGATGATGTGAGAGAATATAGGTGGTCACTTGATGTTGCTACTTCGTGGTCACATCAGTACCATGTATGATGTAGAGAGAGCACTTACATGTAGTGGGTCTTTAGTGGGTATTCAACATGCCCACAATCATATTTCACGCTAGTATGCTAATGGCACTAATGGAGAGGTAGAATACAAATACTTCTACATTCCATCTACCTATAGGTGAGATGACCATTACATTAGAGGATGTCTTCAGGATCTTGTGCCTACCTATATGTGGAGAGACAGTGAGGGTTGTAGAGCATCACTTAGTGGTGTATATACAGGAGAGCCAGATGTACTGTTTGGGCCACACAGTCACTCAGGTAGAGCAAGGGCACATACAGATTTGGCTACTAAAATAGGGATGTGTTGACATCCCTCTAATTCAAAAAATTATGATTGTCACTATAGCGTTAGAAGTAGAACCAGATGGACAAGATATCCACTTTCATGGGGGGCTTGTTCATACCATTAGGGCTATTGAGAAGCATTGGACCATCTACGCATGGGGGTGCAATATACATGCACACCTCTACCATGACTTGGGACAGTATGTCCATTATGAGGTACATAGCTTGATGTGTTGCACATTACTAAAAGTTTGGGCCTTTGAGGATATCAGATGTATGCAGCCTACAGGATTTCCTATAGAGCTACCACTCACCTACCCATGGTCCACACCTATCAACTTATCAAATGCTAGAGACATGGTGATCTGCTAATCTAGAAGGTTGTGTTTGATAGATTATAGCTGAATGATGTCATTTGAAGACCATATCACAACTATATAGTATGTCCAGGTTAGCGAAGATAGTTAGAGAGGATGCAGAGGGATCGACTGATGGTCGGTCACCTTGATCATGTAGTCTCATGGTTCAACTTTGATCGAGTAGCATGACAGTTTGGACACTGGCAAGATGTAGTTGTGATGTGTCTAAGCTATGCACACTCTGTACGCATCATAGTCAGGGTGAACAACACCTGATGGCCGACATTAATAGATGTGGTATTAAGTGATGATGATGGTTAAGAGGATGCAGAGCTGATATCTGATGCAGCCAACGTCAGAGTTACTCAAGCATATTAGGTCTAGTGGTAGATAGTACAACCTGCTCCTATCTATCCACCTGATCACCCTACAGGTAATCCCTTACCTTGGACAGGTCACGGGAGTGACACAGGGATAGAGGATGATATTAGTGAATTTGCAGGATACTATGATTTGGATAATGATGGAGATGATGATGATAGTGAGGAGGAGGGCCCATCACAATATGTCTTTAGGGCAAGACTGAGGTGATATCAATAGGAGGTAGACAATGATGATGATGCTAAGTCCAGTCACAGTCAAGAGCTCATAGTCCAGCCCCTGCTGATGTGAGAAGGTTGAGCCAATATGAGCGAGGGGAGACTAGTAGTCATATGCCCCCAACTATAGAAGTGGTTGTAGAGCTAATCACACCATCATCTATCCAAGATCTATCTTGGTGAGATGGAGATCCATGTAGGATGCTTGTTATGTTTAGATGCATTTATTTGTGAATATTTGTTTATGTTATCTATATGAGGTACTGATATTCATATATATTTTTTTAGTTGGGACAGATGTCTGGCATGCCATGGTGAGTCACGTCATAGTAGAGATAGTTCCAACCAATGCGACTGAGTAATGAGTGTGGGTAGGATACTCACCACAACCATCAACGGGGCAACATGTGGAGATCTTTATGCCATTTATGAGGTATCGGTTATCAATGAAGTCTATTCTAGATTAGGCTATCCACAGAATCGAGTGTGCGGATGTGGAGCTCCAGATGCTGCGAGATTAGGTAGTAGCTGCACCTACACCTGAGAGAGATCCTGTTGCTAGTGAGATCTTACATCCTGATTTATGTTAGGCGAGAGCTGATAGAGATAGAGCTCAGCCAGAGAGAGACCAATATCATCAGATGTATATGGAGTTATAGAGCAAGGTACTAAGAATGAGAGGGGAGATCAGGGGGTTATGATTGCGGAGCATCTTTTTGAGTCATTTGCAATCCATAGCCACACATGGTCAGGCCTCTATCACATGTGCATCATGAGATCCTGAGGGTACAGGTGATAGGGGTTCAACTATGTGATGTATATGATTTACTATGACCTCCCATTTTGATATATGACATAGTCTACTTTGATGTATATGCAAACTGATGATATATAAGTTGTTTTCTTATTACTATGTCTAGTGTTGTCTAATCTATCACTGGTGATTTATGTAAAATGCAACTAGTAATAAATGTTAAATGATTATGAGGAAATGTAGTTAATGCAAATAGATACTAAACAATTCTTTACAGAACATATAATAAAAGCACAATGATTAATAAATTTCACACATAACTAATATTCTATGCTATACCAAAGTTAATGCAAAAGTGATCTTTATAAAGCAAGTTTAACAAGATACCACAATGATTAACTAAAAGAGATGTCTATGTTAAATGAATTAAGACAAAATAATCATACCTTGTCGAAATTGAAGCTAAACTAACTAATAAGTTTTTCTTTTTTAAAGTATCATCTAACATATAATCTTAAGCATAAAATTTCTTGAGGTACACAACATTAATAGGTTCTTTAAGCAGCGTATGTTGCTCACTAGCTAAATTGTGCTCTCATGATCCAAAGGCTTCAATAATGACATATGGTCTAAGCCAATTAGGGCTAAATTTTCCTTTTTCGCTAGGAGGTCCATTCACATTGCATTGATTGTCGTAAAGTACTAAGTCTCCAATGTCGAATGAATAGTGTACAACATGCTTATTGTATGATCATTGTATACTCTTTTGATATGCCTTAAGATGCTCAAGAGCATTGATACACTGTTCATCTACAATCTCAAGTTGTTGTAATCTATTTTCTCTTTCCATATCATCGTCAATAACATCTTGTAAGGAGACTCTTAATGAAGGAATTTTGAGTTCCAAGTGCATTACCATGTCAGCGCCATAAACAAGATTATACAAGGTAGTTTCAGTAGATGTACAAATGCTTGTTCGATAAGCCCATAACATGTAAGACGGTTGAATATGCCAGTCTTTCTGATGTTTGTTAACAATTTTTCATAAAATTTGTCCAATAACTTTGTTTGAAGCTTCTTCTTGGCCATTTGACTGAGGATAATAAGGCATAGAGAAGCAATGTTGGATATGATATTTTTCTATAAATTTCTTCATTTCCTTATTTTTGAATGGCATGCCATTGTCAGAGACCAAGGAGGAAAGTATACCAAATTGAGAGATTATTTTATCTTGTATAAAATGACAAATTATGTTAGTAGTCGTGGATCATAAAGGGATAGTTTCAACCCACTTTATGAAGTAATCCATAGCAGTAATAATAAATGTGTGTACTTTAGAGGAGGGTGGAGAGATTTTACTGATTAGATCCAAGCCCCAAATAAAGAATGACCAAGGTGACACTTGAGCACGGAGTTCCTAGGTAGTTGCATAGATTAAATGTTGATGTTGTTGATATTGTGGATACTTCTTGACATAAGCATAGGAATCTTGTTCCATGCATTGCCAACAATATCCCATATAGATTAATTTTTGTACCAATGAGTTTCTCCAAAAGACCCTCCACAAGCACGGGGGTGAGCTTCTTCTAAAGCTATCAGAATTTTTGAATTACTAAGACATAAGAGAAGGATACCATTATATCTCTGTTTGTATAAGACATTAGATAATATGATATAGTGCATTGCATGTTTGCATAGGAGAACTCGATTGTTTTTAAACATTAGATTAGGGATGGTTCCATTGCACAAGTAGTTGTATATATGGGAGAACCATTCATTAAAGTTTATACCATAGAAAATCTTAAGACTTGTGACTTCAACACCTTCTATAACTGGATTTTTAATATTATGAATAAAAAAAGTTAATGTATCAAGAGAATTGTCATGGGATATAAGGGAAGCTGCTCTTGCCATTGCATCCGCATGTTGATTGTCTTTTCTTGGAATGGTATCAATTGAAAAGTATGTAAAGTGCTTTAATAAAGACAAAGAAAAATAATGATATTGAGATAATTTGTCTTGTTTAGCTTGTATGATCCATTTATTTATCTTACAATGAGTTGTGAATTACCATATATAGTTAGGCTTTTTATGTTTAAAGCCAAGGTGGCACAAAGTCCTGCAATAAGAGCTTCATAATCAACAATGTTGTTTGTGCATGAGAAGCTTAGGCACTAAGACATAGGAATCAACTTACCTATAGGGGGTACCAATATGACACCAACACCGGAGCCGGTTCGACATCTTGATCCATCAAAATACAATTCCCATTTATCTTCTATATCGATAGCTAAGATTTGATCATCTGGGAACGTCTCTTGATTCTATGTAGGAAAAGGAGAGGGTTCCTTAGCTAAATGCTCAGTTAATGCTTGTCCTGTTATCACTTTCTAGGATATAAATTTGAGATTGAATTATGTTAACAACATAACCCTTTTAGCAAGGCGACCAAACAGATTTGTTTTAGCGAATAGGTGTTTCAAAGGGTCAAACTTTATTATTACAAGTATCTTGGCATTTAGGAGATAATGCCTAAGATTTTGTGTTGCTAAGACAAGATCTAACCAATTTTTCTCAATGACAATATATCGCACTTCATAATCGAGCAATGTTCGGCTAATATAATATACAACACATTCCTTGCCTTTAGTATTATGTTGTGCTAATAAAGCTGCAAGAGCATTATTAGATGCTGAAGTGTAGAGTATAAAAGGTTTATCAGGAATGGCAGGTTGTAGAAATGGAGGTTTAGTGAGATAACTTTTTGTTGTTATATGGAGCCTAATCAGACTCGGAGGTTAAATTTACCCCACTTTTATCAGTGTGGTTTCCCGCCAAATTATTTAACAGTCAAGGGGCATCTCCCCTTGTGGGGCTTTGGGGATAGTGCCCCCAAGACAGTTAGGAGTTATTTTTCTATTGGCTAACATAAAAAAACCTTATTTTTGTAACCGACATAAGGCTTGATAAAGCGACTAAGGGTTAGGGTTTTCATTGATGTATTGTAGCATTTGCAGTGGTATTGAGTTGTAAGGATTACTGGCTGTAATCAGTTTGATTTACTGGATAATAATATTAGACTCTCTGTTGGTGGATTGAGCCTAAGTTTGGGTGAACCACATTAAAACTTGTCTCTCGTTGTTATTATTTCTGTGTATTTTCATTCCTCTATTTAATCTTTATTTGCATTTAATTGATATCTTCTGCCAGCTAACCCTAACACTTTTTAAGTCCTCAAAATCCTTCTAGCATTCCAAATTCCATTGAAATTTTGAATCCTTCTTTAGTAGTTGAGTAAAAGGGTGAGTCCCATCTATGATTTGTGAAACAAATCAGTGGATGGCCTATATCTTCCCTTCCAAACTACAAAGTTGAGATATGTTTTTAAGTGGTGGCATGTTAACAATTGTGTCAATCTTTTTCATATCTACTTTAATACCATGATTTGAAACTATGAATCCCAACAATTTTCCACTATCAACACTAAATACGCACTTACAGGGATTTAATCACATGTTGTATTTATTTATCTACTCAAAGATATATCAAAGAGTCATGGCATGATCTTGGCAATGAATAGACTTCACCAAGATATCATTGACATAGTCCTCTAAGATAGTATGCATGTAATCATGAAAGATAGGAGTCATGGAAAATTGGTAAGTTGCTCCAGCATTCTTGAGTCCAAATAGCTTGACTACCCAACAAAATGTACCCCAAGATGTTATAAAAGCAGCTTTATATAGATCCTGAGGGTTTATGAAAATTTGGTTATATCCTAAAATTCCATCCATGAAGGAAGGTAATTCAAAGCTAGGTATTGAATCGATGATCATATCAATGTTAGGAAGTGGGAAATCATCTTTCAAGGATGCAAGGTTCAAATTTCTAAAATCGATACACATGTGAATATGACCATCGGGTTTAGTGACAACCACTATATTCAAGATACAAGGTGAATAGTCAATAGGGAGAATAAACCTAGCTTGTAAAAGATTTTTTATTTCAACCTTAACAAATAATGCAATCTTAGGATTAATCTTACAAATCTTTTGTTTAAATGGCTTAGCATCTGGTTTGAATACAATATTATGTGTTACAATCTGAGGATCAATACCAGACATATCCTAATAGTTCCAAGCAAACAATTCAAAGAATTCATGTAATAGTTTTGTCATATCTTCTTTTTCTTCTTCACTTAAGCAATGACCTATAGGGATAACTTCTTCAGTGTTATCTTTCTCCATGAAAACATCAATATTCTTTCCATTATGTAGAATACTATGGTCTAGGAGATTGGGTGATTGTAGTAATTCTTCATATTCTTCTTTAGATTTTAGAGTAGTATTTATCATGCTAGTAGACTTTCCAAAATATGCAGCACTATTCAAATGATAAGGCAATCCACGTTTATAATTGTAATGGGGAATACTATCGTAAGCACCCAAGAATTCAATTATCGCTTCATCTAATGAAAAGACATCTAAGGGGATCTCTCCTGGAGGACAATTAGTGTCATTCTGTTGCAAGTATGAGGTTATCCAGTGTTGTCATTGATGTCAACATACTCATATTGCATTGACAAGAAGGATTTGATGAGCTGTGTGCTGAGGATATTGAGAAAATTAGCCTCAGTCAGGAACAGTGAAGAACAGTGATGAGAAGAAGGTAAATGTACTGTATAGGATGAGAACCGGAGGATGCGGATTAAAGGGTTAGTAGATATGAGTCCTGAGATGTTACAGTTAAGATTTCAGAGGTCCGCATGAAGATCGGAAGGAGTTGTGGCTACCGGTATAGAACCGGGTCCGGCAAGTATCCGGAGGTGACAGAGGATCACAAAAAGGTCCGGTGAGGTCCGGAATTGTATTATCCTAATCTGCGGATTGGAAGGAGTGTTTGGGATGTCCTTGTGATGTATCATCCTGATTTGTGTATGATTTGGAGGTCCGGAAGTACCTCTTGCATTATGACAGTGGCGACAGACTGTGTTCTTGAAGTTCCGGATGAGGAAGACAAGAGATCCCAGTAAGCAGAGGAAGTGCGGATGTATCCGGACATTCGGACAGGCTTGTGAAGGTTCTTGGATCATGTTTAGGTTGTGTTGTTGGTCCGCATTGATGGTAGAGCCCGGAATTGAAGTTATTCTTCCGGATGAAGTTCTTGCTCTGTGTAGCCAACCGGATGAGTTGTTCATCCTGCGAATGTTCTTGTGAAGGCCGACCGGAGGTGTTATTCATCTTGCGGATACTCCTATGGTTGTTTGCCGACTTAGATGTTTGTTCCTAAGTCGATGTCTTGTATAAATAAACGGTTTGTGAGTTCATTTCAGTGTGTGGCATGACGATGAGCATGATATAGCGAAGAAACGTGCGAAAGGCAGAGCAGAGATTGTTGGGCTTAATTGGAACTGATCCGGACATGGTAGAGATGTCTTACTCCAGTTCAAGACTGTGATTTTTATCACTTTGTAGACAGTGTGTCTCCTTGTAGGCAGTGGGCCTCTTTGTGAGCAGTGTGCTCGGGCAGTGAGCCCTTATTGGCATGTGCCACTCATTTGTCTTTATTCTTCTAACAGAGAATAATTCTTGGGTTAATCACCCCGTGGTTTTTCCCTTAACCGGGTTTTCCACGTCAAAATCTTGGTGTTCAATGTGTTGATGCTTATCTGCTCTTGAGTTTATGTATTATGCTTCCATGAATGATTATTTGATATGCTGCCAACTAACAACAGTGAGTTAAGTGTTTGAAAATGAAGAAGTTTTATACAACTGATTCACCCCCCCCCCTCTCAGTTGTATGCCCTAGATCCAACACATTCATCTTAGGGAATATCAAGTTAAGTGTGGATATTGTATTCACATTAAGAGTAGGACATTTACGGGATTTAGATTCCTTAAAAGGGTTATATCCAATACCACTTGAGCAATGTCACGAAGCAGATTCTATAGGTACATGAATTGCTTGTTGATTAATACCGCAACCATTACCTACATAATCACAATTCTTATAAAGGATCTAAAATCCTTGACCATAGAGTGAAGCCATTTCTTTAGAAGAAGGTGGGGCTTCATAAGTCTCATAATTTGTAGTGTAAGTAAGAGTATTACCTGTATGTGCTAGCAAAGAGACTTTAGTATTTAAACAATAAGATGAGATTGATGCAACACTTCATGTCTCAGGAGCAGAGTTATTAAGTTTATACTCACCTATAGAGGGAGATGAAAAATCTAATGAACCTCAATCATCACAAAGAAATGCATTCGATTGTTTTGATTCTTTTGTAACATTATCTATAATAAGAGGGGTTGATAAGTCAACCTTCAGATTATTTAAGATCTTATGTTGGACAACTTGCTTTTGTGATTCAATTTGTAAACAAATATCTCATTGAAGATTAGCATGAATAGTATGAAGTTTATCTTTATGAACAAACTTGATTGAAAAATGAAGGGTAGAAGGAACTACCACTAGTGCATGAATCCATGGTCTACCAAGAATCATGTTGTAAGATAAAGAACAAGGCATGACATGAATCAGAGTAGGTAGAGTTACAAGCCCAGCTTGTACAGGTGAAGTTATAGTACCTACAGATTGTCTTCCCACATTATCAAAGCCATGAATACTTATCCTATCTGATTTGATCAAAGATGTATCAATTTTAATCTTATGCAATAGATTGATGCTACAAACGTTAAGAGCTAATCCATTATTAGTCATAACTAGTTTATTCAGTTTCTTGTTTATTGTAATGAATATAATCAGAGGATCACATTGAGTTTGAACTTCAAGAGATGGCAACTCATGTTGTTGAAACAAAATATATTTTTTTGTCATATGCATACAATCTAGAAGAGCTACTACATCATTAGGTTAAATAGTAGGTGGTACAATCACCTTTTGTAAAGATTCTTGGAGCATTCCATGATATTTAGGTGAAGTTTTTATAAGTTCTCAAAGAGATATCTTTGCAAGAGTAGCACAAAGATGCCCAACAAGATCATAATCTTGACCAACCTTATGTCTTAAGTGAGGTCCTTGAGGAAGCATAGGTTGAGAAGTTGGTAAAGATATCAGAATGGTCAATTATTGTTTGCTTTGTTTGTTATTCTGAGTATTTTAAGTATAAGCAACCACAATATGACTAGGTTGTTGTAGATTCTGATGTGTAATCTATTTAGCATAGCTATAAATGTAATTAGGAGGATGGGAAGAAGATGAACGACCTCTAACAGTGAGCATTGGTTTAGAAAGAGGTTGAACAACATTTGAACACAAGGTGACCACTATATTTGGTTTCACATATTCTTCCTTAGTTTTAGGAACATAGATTGCATTTACAAATCTTTGAAACAACAACGGTTTAAGAGTCATAGTGGAATGTTCAATTGAGATAAATTCCTTAAGGGCTTCATCTAACATATTGAAATCATCACAACTAAATGGCTCATCATACACATGAAATTCTTGCAAAAAGTAATTAGACATTTTAACATGCTCAAACTAACCTAAGACTTAAATGTAAAGCGATTAAGCACAAACTTTGTGAAAATGCAATAAAATAATAGTACACAACACACAATGTTTAAATTTTAAACTCTTTTAATGAAAGGATTAAGAGAAATCACTAAATTTCAATGCATGTGCTTTCATAAAAGAGGGTTTGCAATATAAATATGCATTAGGATAGCAAATTAATTTAGATTTGAGTTTGTAAAGGATGTAAATTCTTTAGAGTAAAGGTTCACCAAAATGTTTAGGGTGAAAATGTGGAAACATGATAGAAGGTTTCAAGTCCCACACTTTCACTTGCTAAAGCATTAGAGAAGAAAATGATAGATTTAGGGATAAACTACTAATTTACAATGTTCTCTTTTCCTGCATATTGCATCTATGTGACAGTTTGAATCAAGTTTTACAAGCTAGTGTTTTTCTCTAACCTTATAACCCAAATTTTCAAATCAAACTGTGATAACTAAATTCTAGATATAGATAGGACTGAAATGATTACAAAAATGCAAAGTAAATAGATCAGAAACTGTGTACCTAAAAACTGAGGAGCAGTTGGATTAGGACGTTAGTCCCTATGTCTCAAAGATTTTTGAATTTCAAGATTTTCTACACCACCTGCTTCTCACTCCATGGAGGTCTCCAGATCCTAGAAAAATCACCCAGTTGGACTAGGGCATTAGTCCTTGTTTCTTGAAAGTCTCAAAACCATGAAATCCAAATTTCGTGATGATTGTGTTTGCAATATCAATCTTCTTGTCACTCCTTTCCACTGGATCTTGATAAATTCAACCTGCACATGCAAAAGGAGGAGAAATATGGTTGTGGCTGTAGAGGAGCTTGCCTCAATCAACCCCTGTTTTCAGTATTCCTACTTCAAAAATACCCATAGATAAAGATTTACAGAAGTGTGTGCAAACCTAACAAAGTGTATGCAGAAATATCAAACCCTAGATGTCTCAATCAGGGGAAGATCAATGACTTTGTTTAACTTAATGAACAAACACAACTTCACCTCAAGGAGATGAAAGCAATGAAGACTTCCATGAACAAGAAGGTGAATCAGCAACGTTCGCGGAGAATATCCAAGCTCGATGTTGGAGGCTTCAACCCTTCTCTCGATCATACAATAGGTGTACAAACCCTAGGAAGAGAAAGATAGTGTCAAGATCTTGATTCCTTATCTCCATCCATTGTCTCCATGAAAGCAAATTCAAATAACTTCAAGAGCTTCAACAAATCACTGATCTTCAATGGCAATTTTGGTAGAGTTTTGGCATAAAGCTTACATATGAATTGTGTCATAAAATAATTTTCAAATGTCTTTTTATATCTACCCTTAGCAATTTCAAATTTCTAAATAAGTTGTTGACATTCCACAAAAACGAAAAATTTGAAAATGGAATCCTAGAATGTATGGAAAAAGATGACATGCCTACAAAATTTAGGACCCCCATAAATAGGGTAGGACAAGGGTGCTAGCATCCAAGTCTAAGCCCTAATTTCCCCCTCGGGACTACCTCAAGGAGGTTAGGGGACCCCAAATTCAAGTTTACTTTTCACCTTTAGTCTTGAGTTATTCCAAAATGTGACATTCTTCTAGTTAGACTGAAGTTAGTCAGAGTTCAAGAAGGTCTGTAATAAACTAGGTTGAAAGGTCACCAAAGTAGAGGAGCTAAACCATGGGAAATTGTACCATTCCATACAGGTGGACATTTTCTAACATAAAAATAAATAATCAACATGAATATTATATTATTACATAGTAAAGAAATGATCACTTACCTTCTAGTGACTTGCAAATGCATGTAGTTGTAACTTGTCTATGATCATAAATGAATCGAGAGCTCAAAGATAAACAAAATGTGTAAAGGATTAATTAGAGTTTCAAGTGCATTTATATCAATCCATTTTATTGAATACCATGGGATTTTAAAATGCTAGGGTAATAATTTGGTAAATCCCGCGTACTTGTAGAATGATACCTATAAATGTTGGGTGAAATGAGATGGAGCCATGGAAGGGAATCAATAGGTATGTGGAAATTCCAAATTCCTTTGGGGAAGAAAGTCAATGGAGGAACATCCTAGATATAGGAGCCAAGGTATTTGCTCAGGAGGGAAGGTTGAACAACATTCCTATTTAACATGGGATGTGGGAAATGAAAGAAAAAGCAAGATATATCCCATAAACATAAGATGGTATAATAGGAGAGAGAAGGAAAATGTCAGGACCAGTCTCAACCCAAGAAAGGATCTAGAAATAACACATAAGGGGTTTTGAGAATAAGAATTTCTCTCTGATGCCACAAGAGGAAGCCTTCTATTTGCATCAAAACATTTGTAAGAGGAAGGAGCAGACAAAAACATAGGGCAATCATAAGTGGAGGTCCTTCACAACCAGAGGAAGACAAGGTTTCAAAGGAGCAAAAGAGCATAAACAAGGTCTAGACAAACTCAAAGAGGCCGATGATACCCAAAAGAACTAGGAAAAGAAGTGGTATGGCATTATAGGCCTAACCAAAGCTTCCCACAAGTAACATAAAAACAAGAACACCAATAGGTACAAGTTCAAATTACAGAAGGAGCTATCAAGAAAAGGGTAGAACTTTTGAGAACAATAGCTCTAATAGGTAGGATTTTTTCCTATCATTTCTTGGTGCTTAATTTAGAGCAACGGGTAGATATTAATTGCTCCCAGGTGGAATAAATGATGGAGCTAGGAGAAAGTTTTTATGTTTATAAATTTCATGATCAAGCATGTAGAGATAATATACTTCAAAATGGTGTGTGGAAATTTGGAGACACATCTATATACTGCCAATTGTGTAAACCAAACTTTGTTACTAGCATGGAATAGGTACCTCTTTTCCCCTTCTAGGTACAAATTCTGAATCTCCCCATGAAGTATAGGGATAGGGAGATTATCAAAGAGATAGCTAATACATTGGGGATGTTTTTGGAAATTGACTCAAATCAGAATCACTGCTAGATTTCTACAATATGAAAGTATATCCTCATAGAAACAAATGAGAAGTTACCAAAAAAGATTTAAATAGACACCTCAGAAGGTATTTGGGATCAAGAGATATTTTTTGACGGAGGTGAATCTTTGGTTCTCGATGTAGGTTAGGATGATCAACCAAGGAGGACCTTAATGGGCACACATGTTCACTTAGTATTGACTGGGATAGGGAAGGATATAACATGCCAGTTTAGGATGGAAGAAGTATCCTTGGAGTAAAATGAACAAGGGGAGGCACAAGGGAACCAGATGCCCTTAGTAAACACATAGGAGGAAAAGAAAATAAATTTTCAGATGGTATTTGCCCCTCCAATGGAAGGGAAACAAAATGGCCAGAAAAAAAAAGAAAACACTATACAATCTATTAAGAGCAGTTCCCCAAAGGAAGGGATCCATGTGTCCTTTGAAGAAGATAATACAGTTGGGGATGAGGAGAAAGAACTTCATATGGTGAAGTTAATAAGGGAAATGATAGAAAGATTCTCCCAAGAGCCAGACATACCTATGAAAGAAACAATAAAATCTGTAGGCCTACCCAAGGACAAATTGGAGACTCTCCTAGAAGAAGCCTTATAAAAGGTGACAAATGATATCTATGATGAGGTTGCAGAGGAACTTATCTTAGAGGAGGAAGGAGAGAAATAGACAAAAACTCTAGGAATTTCATATACTATTATGGAGTCAAAAGGGATAAAATCCACATTGGTCTCATTAAGGAAGAGCTTCAGACAGAGGAAATCTAAGACACAAATTGAGATTGCAGCAAGGATCCAAACAACCATAGACAAGGCCTTAAAAAAGAGGAGAGTGGAGAGCTCTCCTTGAGAGAAATGAGAGTACTAATATGGAATGTTAGGGGCATCAATGCCTCTAACAAAAGACACCTCATCAAATCTCAGATTGATGAGGCTAAGGTAGACATAATACTCTTACAGGAAACTAAATTCTTGGTAGAGTAGGGGGGTAAGTTTCTAATTCAATGGAAGGAATGGGTTTTAGTAACTTCCCTAGCTAGTGGTGCTTCAAGAGGATTGGCAATACTTTGGAGAAAACACCTCCCAAATTTGGAGATTATAGGGAAGAGAGAAAACTGGATACTAGGTAAGTTCCCTACACTACTAAATTCAAAGAATATATGGATCTTATACATTTATGGACCCACAGGAACAAGCCAAAAACAAGATCTTTAGGATCACCTTAGCCAACTTTTAAGGATAATCAGAGATGAATTAGTCATATTGGGGGGAATTAAATGCAGTGATGGATGAAGAGGAGAAAATGAGAGGCATCTCACACCCTTTTAAAGATCTCAAAAGGATTTTGAAAACTTTATTGAATTCAATAATCCTATATATTGCAGTCCAAAGAATGGTAAATTTGCTTGGACCAACAAAAGGATGGACTTTCTAAGAATAGAGGAAACATAAGATACATTTCTGATATCTAGTCAGTATTTATAGGATAACTTGGAATATACAATGAAAATTCTCACTCTATCTAGGTCTGATCACTTCCCAGTGCGTCTCAAGATTAGCAAGGAAATGAGAATACAATTTAGACCTTTTAAATTCCAAGATATGTGGTTAAGAGACCCAAATTTTATGCCTCTCATTCAGGAGAGCTAGAAGGCAGCCCCATATGTGAAAGGATCAAGAATGTATCAACTAGTAGCTGAATTGAATTTTGTGAGAAAGAGAATCATGGAATGGAATTGAGTCCATATCAAGAATATATTCAAATAAAATGTGAGAGTTTAGTAGAAATTAAATGTGGTGGCTACCAAGGTTATACTTGAATGGGTATGGATTTAGATTCTTATGAAAAGGAGAAATTGATGAGGGAAGAACTAGAAGAAATTTTGATGAGGGAAGGAAACCTTTGGAGAAAAAAATCTAGAGAAACATGGATCAAAGAGGGAGATAGAAATACATCATACTTCCATATATCCACCAAGGTCAGAAGAGCTTCAATTTTCATCCAAAATATAATAATAAGTGATACCTCCATGACAAGTAATGTGCAGGAAATCAAAGAAGAAGCAAGGGACTTCTTTGAAAAACTATTATCCGAGGAAGACATTTAGCTCCAAAAGGATGGTAGCAAGATAGAGAATCCCAAATTGGTGTTGGAAGCTCAAAACAAGGAGATGATGAAGGAAATCACAATGGAGGAGGTTAAAACAATAGTCTTTAAAATGTGATTGGAGAAGGCGTTGGGCCCAGATGGCTAGATAGGAAACTTCTTTAAAAAATATTGGGATAGCTTGGATGGTAAAATAATCTTTCTAGTGGTGGAAGAATCAAGAAAATTCACCAACGTCCTCAAAGAATTTAAGAATGCAAGTTTAATGCTAATCCCCAAAGTGAAAACTCCCCTAACATTTGAGGAATTCAAACTTATTTCACTATGTAACTATGTATATAAAATTATCACAAAAGAGGCTGCAATAAGACTGGCAAAGTTCTTAACATAGATCATCTCAGAGGAGCAAGGTGGTTTCATCCCAAGAAAAGATACAGCGGAAGGAACAATTATAGCACATGGAATTCTCCATTCAATTAAAGTAGGTAGAGATCCTAGCATGGTAATAAATTTGGTTATGGGAAAAGTGCATGATAGGTTTAATTGGGATTTCCTAATCCATATTCTGGAACAATTGGGTTTTTCCAAGAACTGGAGAAAGTGGATCTCAACTTACATTACAGGGACTAGCTTCAAAGTATTAGTTAATGGCATGGAGATGCAAGATTTTGAGTCATATAGAGGGTTAAGACAAGGAGACCCCCTATCACCATACCTCTTCATTTTAATGACGGAGGCCTTGACATGGATAGTTAGAGATACAAATAGAAAAAACATGTGGCAAGGCATTAAAATAAGAAACATGAATGAGTCCTTTACACATGCACTTTTCACAGATGATACCATTCTATTTGGCCAATCTAACAAGTAGGAAGCCCATACAATCAAAGACACCATAGAAAGGATCCAAATTGTTTTTATTCAATGTAGATGCTAGTACTCAAGAAAAGATCTCCATGTTTTTCAATTTCGAAGTTCAAGTACTTCCAAGAAAATACTTAGGGATATTAATGTTTAATGGGAGACACAAAAAGGAGTTATGGAGATATATTATAACTACTGTGAAAAACAAAATAGGATCATGGAGAGAAAAATGGTTGACCTTAGTAGGTAGATTAACTCTGATCAAGGTAGTTTTATTAGTGATACCTACTTATATGATGTCATTCCTCCAAATTTCTAGAAATATAGTTTCAGAAATTGGGAAAATCTATAGGCAATTCCTTTGGCAAGGGACCATGGAAAATCAAATGAAAATCCATCTGTTATCTTGGGACAAGGTTTGTAAACCAAAGTAGCAAGGATGGGTTGGGATTCTAAATCAAAAGCTACAAAAACAAGCTTTAGGTGCAAAGCTTTCATGGTATATGTTCAAGCAACCTAACTTTAAATGGGTCAAGTTGATGCAAAATAAATATCTAGACAATAGTGAGAGGGTGAGAATTTTTACAGTAAAGAACCCTCCAAGGGGTTCTTTGATGTGGAATTTTATCATAAGGAGTAGGGAAGTTTTTCTACCAAACCTAACATGGACAATCGATAATGGAGTGAAAGAAATCTTTTGGGATGATTCTTGGAATGCATGCCAAAAAATGTCTTCAAGAAGAGACCTCAAGGAAACAAAGACGTTTCTTAAACAACATTGGGGTTCTAAGGTTAGGGACTACTTCCTAATAGAGATAGGTACTCACCCACACAACCTCAATTTGGAGGAGTTTTGAGGAATGTGACTTTCCCCAGGAACAAAAGTCTCTTCTTCAATATATTCTAAATTCAAGAACTGTATTTCTGATAGGACAAGAAGATGAGTTAATTTGGGCTATGGAAGATTTAGGTAACTATACTGTCAAGAAAGGATACAAGACCTTATCCTTTCAAAAAACTTTAGACTGGCCAACACATCTTTGTTGGAGTGATGCAATATTACCTAAAGCTAGAGCTTTAACATGGATGGCACTACACACAAGAATCCTCATGGGAGATAGATTGTAAAAATGGTCCATACGGAACAATTTCAGATGCATTTTATGTGGGGAAGAGAATGAGAGTATTGACCATCTCCTTCTACAATGCTCGTTTAATAGGCAATGTTGGTATTGGCTCTTTAGGAAGCGAAGCAGGACAACACCACTTTCAAAATTTTTGCTACAACTTTTCAAAAGTTGGTCAAACCTCTATGTAGAATCCACTTTTGCATGCATATGGGAGGCGAGCCCATCTATTGTAATATGACATATATGGAGAGAAAAGAACTTTAGGGTTTTCAAGAAGAGGGATCAATCAATTCAAAAATGTATATAGGGACTTAGACAAAGCTATCTAAGAAGTGGTAATGACAAATGTTAGGAAATCTAGCAACCACAAGTCTAAGTGGACAAGCTAGGATAAACTAATGATCAAGAACTGGTCTCTTTTGGAGCTGGTTTCGAATGGGATAGCGGCTTAGGCAACCAATGAGAAAGTGGATAGGAATCTAGTAGCATGGAATCCTCCCTCACAACCTTTTATCAAATTAAACTTTGATGAAGCATATCGAGGCAATCCTGGACTATTAGGCATAGGATACGTTATCAAAAATCACACAGGGAAACTATTACTAACAAATTCATCTAAAATCCTAAAAGGAATGAACAGTGAAGCGAAAACATGGGCATTTCTTCATGGGTTCCAACTAGCCCATGACCATAACTTTAGAACTATATGGATAGAGGGGGACTCTTTAAATATTATCAGGACAATTAAATCTAGAAAATCAAAGAATTGAAGGGTGGATTACATTTTTAGCCAAGCATGGGACTTAATGGATAAGCTAGAATCATATCAAATATCCCACTATTATAGAGAAGGAAATAAAATGGTAGATGATGTGGCAAATAGAGCCATTGATTAAACACGGGATGAACTAGTCTTTAATCCTTCACAAGGAGAGATACCCTCTCAGCTGAGGAATGAAATAAGAGATGACAGAAAAGCTTCTTTGGGTGTAGAGGAGTAGAGTTTCCTAGGATCATTGATGAGTTCAAGTTACATTAAAATGATAAATCTAAGTTCATGCTTTAAAGCTTTCACAGGATTTATTTTGATTATGCCTTCCATGGACTAGAGGAACATAGATGGGTTGAGGGAAGTGAAGGCCCTGAAACACGTTAGTGCTAAGGTTATGGATAGCAGTGTCTTCCAAGAGTTTTAAATTCAAATTAGAATTTCCTGTGCAGGCCTAAACATATAGTGTGTTCTGGAAGTAGGGAGATTTTCAGATGTTATGGTAGGAAAGCAACAACCCTATGGGAATTCAAGACTCTGCGACAGGAAGATAGTATCACTAGCCCACGTGGAATGAAAGTGCCACATCAGCAACTCAAAAGGAGGGGCCAGGTTATGTAAGCAAGGACAAACGAGTAAAGCAACTAATGGAAGTAGATACATAGCCTTGTCATGAAAGATAGGCTAAGACAAATGCCTAGATATGAAAGGGCAGATGGGGTCATTGGAGATTAATGATAATGAGATGGAAGTGCTCTATGGAGCTCATGCCAATTAGCAAAGCAGCCCAAACTAGCGAAGAAGCCGTTAGTACGATGACTCAAGATCTTCCATAACAACCTTTGAGATGATCGACGCGACGTCAACCCTAGAAGCACATGAAATTAAATGTTCAGATCATGGCATATTTTATTCCCTCCTTCCGCACAAGAAAGGACATTGTATGAAAGTAGAAAGGACATTGTATGAAATGCATTTGACCAAAAATTCAAAAAATCTGAGCGAATTGGCCCCTACCGGTTACAATGTATTCTCCAAATTGCAATTGAAGGATATAAACTATTCACTAATTGGCGAAGATTTGCCACTAAAAAATCTCTAACAATTAGACTATTATAAATAATTGGATATTTTGGATTATAAATAGTCCAATTAGACTTACCTTTTGTTCTTAGCTTTTTTAATAAACACCATTACTCTAAGTCTCTTAAAACTATTTCTTCTATTGATTGCTATAAGAACACTTTGGGTTTTAATATTTCAAGGCCATTGAAATTTAATTTAGTCGTCTCTTAAAAAATTACAATGTCTTGTAGACTACTAGGGGCTTTATGCATTTACATTTATTCAGTCAGTTAGTTTCCATCAAGTCTTGCTTGTGTGTCAAAGTAGGCAAGTACTTATTATCTTCACTCTTTGCTATTGTCACTTGTCTACCCATAATGGTATTCAATTAATGTGACATGTGTCATTCTAATTATTGTACTCCTTGAGTGTAAATCTTTAATTCTTATATGCAACATAGGATGGTGTATGCATTTATCAATCCCATGTGATTACATTATTTTTTGTAATTATTTTGAAAAGATCTTAGATGTCATTTAATTCACATCTTTTATTGATCCTACTTTGCTAGATCAAACCACTTAACCACAGCAATGATATGTAGGGATCGAAGTAAAAATGGACAATTGTCAGGGTAGTGGGAAGGACCATTGGCTAAAAAAATATTGTGCCATTCGTCTATTGGTGAGGCCTTTGGCCATGTTATCATTTTGTGACTGTCTATAGATTTGTGTGGGTGATTACATTATATTTTGGTAATTACTCTAAGAAGATTTTAGATGTTATTTAATTCACATCATTATTCATCCAAGTCTATTGAATCAAAACCACTTAACTACATCAACAACATGTATAGCTCAAAGAAAAAGAAAATGATGGCCATGGCAGACAACAATGTGATTGATAAAAAAGTTAGTGTGTCACTGGTCAGTTGGTGGGACCTCTAGCCCTACCATCATTTTGTAACTATGAATACATTTATGTTGGTGATTGTATTATTTTCCATGGTTTTCAATTTAATTTTTTATAGAATTAAAATTTTATAAATTCCTCCTAAACTGTACATCAATTTAAGGCAAATTGAATCAACACAAGGATTTGTAATTACTTTCTTTCAAACCTTAATCAAGAAGTCTTACAATTGACCATTAAATACTAAGTTAGCACTATTGGGCCCTCTACTTAATGACTCCTAGATTTCTAAAGAGAAAATAGAGATCCTTAGAACCGAAGGAAACACCGTGGGCTAAAAAAGTTAATGTGTCAAATGGTCGGGCGTCTAGTAGTTTTATTTTAATCTAAATAACTATAATATTTACTATATTCCCTATGTTAGGATTTAAAATGATTTTAATATAAATTAATTGCCCATGCATTTTTATATCTTTTGGTAAAATCAAGTGAAGATCTAATTGAAAATTTCTAGAATATAAATTAATTTCCTAGGTATTTAAATATCTTCTTGAATAAAATCATCTGTAGATAATTTAAAGGTTTGAGAATATAAATTGATTACCTATGAATTTTAATATTTCCATATATGAGTGGATAAGTTGTAGAGTGCGTAAGCATTTGTCAACAATATATCTAATTCTAGCAATGGCATTTATTTTGTCTAAATATATTTCTCATAACTTATATGAAGTACGAGATTCAAAAAGATTACATGAGTTAAGGTTCCCTATTCTCCAAAGGAAAGATCCTACCATGTCAAGACAACACTATTACACTGCACTATTTACAAAAAACTCCACTATTAAGGTTACTACATTGTTTACAAAAAAATGCACTATTTACTAAAAACTTCTACACTATCTAGAAAAAAACTATACGATTTACTAAAGACTATCTTGGTTAACTCTATTTGTAAAGGGATGAAAATTAATGAAATGGGTGTGCATTTCATCCAAAGTAATGAGAACTCCCTAGGTCATAATTACCAAATTATAACTTATGATGGCTTCATAGAGTGTTTGGAGATCCTAGATGAGCCTCGTCATTATTTTCTCTAGATCCCATAATGCTCCCATAGAAGCCACACCTTTTAACTCATCCCCAACAATTGGTAAATTACCATGTGGTAATTACCACTTGATTGGTGCCACTACATCCAATTGAAGTCTCAATGGTTAGACAAACATTTCTACCACTAGTGCCATTGTTATCATGGATTAAGAACATAGCAAGAAATTGGATAGAAATAAGATACTACCTTAGAATTTACATGACTCTTGATATAAAGTTTCACATAGTCAATACTAATAAATTCCTTCATGGCCACCTTTATCTCATGTGAGGGAGAATTGAAGATAATATTTAAGTGGCTATTTTGTATCATTCTATGGAAATCCATATCTCCACAAAGAGAACACAAGAATAAGAGTGGATCCATGATCTCATAAGTAAAGATTTGTAGAGCACAATAAGATTTTCACAAAATGAAGAGAGTAGAGAAAGTTACAATGGCCAACTGTGTGATTAGTTACCTCTTTGTTTATGTAATTTGTAGCTAAATTAAATAAATATGTTGTTTAAATTAAATAAAAGTGATTAATAATACATCTATGTGATACTTTGAGAGAAAGCATGACCTTTAACATCGTTTCTATTTTTACTTAATTCATTATATAGTAATCAAGTTATAGATTCCTAGATAATATTTATGCATATCCTAAAAACCATTTCTTTTATAGTTCTAATGTGTTGAATTAAATGAAAATTTTATTGACGATGATCACACGGATGCTACATCTTTTCACTTAAGTATCACTAAACTAAATAAAAATCTTAATGATATCATTGGCTATCTTTTAACACCTAGTCATAGAATGTTAATAAATGTAATTCCATTTTAAACAATGTCATTTTTTTTAAAATATGCACCCTAGCCAAATCTACCTTGTACAGAAAGAAGACCTCATTCACCAAATTTCTTAATTTTACAATGAGACAATTATTAATGTTTTTTTTGGTGATGAAGGATAGTAATTCTCTAGAAATCCAATGATCCATGGCAATTTTCATTCCTACTAGCCTAAAGGAAACAACATGTAGTAAATAATTTTTTAACCAACTCTATTAAAAAGTAGCCCCCAAAATCCTATGGACTGTCATTTCTATCATAATCCTCCATAGTAGTATTAACTTTCTCAATAGGAATAGGTGCATCATAAACATATGTCTTACCTATTAGTTTGACTAGTTTGGCATCCTTGATGATGTCCATGATATTAGATAGAAAAAATAAGGCCAATTTACTATGAAGATTCTCTTAAGGGAAGGCCTAGAGTATGTCCTTGCCAATAATAACCCTTATAGTAGTCTCTAGTGTAGAAGAATTGATATAAAATACCTTCCTTAATTTCAATAAATCAAATCTCTCTACTTGTTAGGGGTGAAAAAATGCCTTCTAATTTTTTCAATAGCTAAGAGAGAACTGTCACTTGACACTACAATGCCACCAAAAAAATTAAAATGAAAACTTGCATGGCCATTCTTGCAAATGAGAAACCCACAAATGGACTATGAACTGTATGACATAGGCTTCAAGGATGTTATGTAAAATATGTAGGAATATTTTATTTTAAATAATTTAGCACCTAACTTTTTTTTTAAGATAATGCACCTAGTAAAATTTTTAACATGACACAACACTTTTGCATGGAGCTATGAACCGGTGAGGCCACAACACAGGGGACCTCATCCCCAAGAAAGACCACTTCAAACCTGCACGCTTGTTGGCCCAGAGAAGGTGTAATGCCTGCAAGCTCTTTGGCCCAGCGAGGGTTTGAACTCTAGTGGCCGCCACTACAACCAAGTGACTCAACCAATGAACCACGCCCTTATCGGCAATTTACCACCTAACTTACAAATTCATATTAACTTAGGTTTTATTTTTCCACCACAATTAAAAATCTATATTAAATTAGGTTTTAATTTCCACCCTCAATTGCAATTTATTGAAATTTTGGCTGACTTGACCACCTCAATTAAGCATTTATGGGCATTTCAGGCTTAATTTTCCACCTTAATTAAAAAATTATTAGAAATCTAGCTTTCATTCACCACATTAATTAAAACATTATTAGAAATTTAGTCTTCTTTCACCACCTTAGTTAATATTTTATGGAAAATTTAGGTCCTTGTTTACCAAATTGATTGAAAACATAAGTGATATTTGGTTTCAAAATCACCCACAATTTATTTTTACAATTATATTTTAATATAAAATAGAAACCCATTCTATCACTTCAATCTAGTTTTAGGAAAAAATTGTCAAGAGGATTATGTCTCCTTATAAGGGATTCTTTAGGATTTATATAGAATTTTCTAGGTGCTAATTCTTAAGGAATACCTTATTTTCAAAAAGGCCTTATTCCTCTCATTCTGATACAAAATGAAATGAAATAATGCAGTAGAATGAAACGATTTCCTACATAATTCTATGTAGAAAGTAATAAAACTAATCTAGATCTAAAAATAATTTAAACAAAGTAAAGATACTTAAAAAGGAATAAAACAGAGAAAATAATAGAATATAAGAGATACCCTAGGAAATACCTAATAGTGGAAAAATCCAGCAAGAAGAGAACCTTAATGCATTAACAACAATAAAAATATAGCAATAGACTTCTAGAAATGAACTCTGCTTTGAAGATCTTCAATCTTCAATTCAGGACAGAGTCTAGTAACATAGCTCTACAATGCAATCTTCAAAACACCTAAAGAATCCAACACTTGTCTTGTAACATCTCGCCACGTAACCCAGAAGGGTAAGAGCCAAAAGGGGACAAGAAAATTTTTTTTTGGACATAAGTAAACAACATACACAGATTCAGCTGTCAATTTGATAAATTGATACTATTCATTTTAAACACCAAAGTAAATGTTCCTAATCCCATCTGATAAAAATATGAATCCATAAGCATAAAATACAGGTGGATCTGATACCCACATCCAAATCCATAAAACAATAAAGGAACATCACATTTCTTCTCATTAAATACAATGATTACAACTTCTCTTCTAAGAAAGTTCAATTACATAATTGTATATACAATTACAACGATATATTCCAAAATATGAGACAAGTACATAACATAGTCCTGAGTATGATACAAAGACTAAATAGGTACAATAACTGAATGAAGTGATGGAGAGAGGGATCATCTCAAACTAGTGCTTTGAAACCTATCCGTCAGTCCCCAAAGGTGGTGGCAATGCCTCCCAACCCTATGGACTCCTAAGAGACCACCCCACCATGCTCAGAGATAGTCACAAGGCCCAAACAGATGAACAACAACAAGGGGATACAAGATGGCCAACACACACATCAGACACAAAGCAGACACAAAGAACAGTGCTTACAGTCAAAGTTATAATATAGGTGTACTCATCTAAGTCATAAGTCAGGTACTACTAACGACTCCTAAGGTGCTAGATACTAGATTGTAATCATATGGAGTGTCATGATATGTGCTCGAAGGAATGGCACACATGGGACCAAGTACCTCTCATACAGACGAAGAGACTCCATGCCCCGTAGATGAATGACTCAATGCCTCGTAGACGGATAGGACTTCTCATTGCATTCTTAGCCTTTACAAGTGCTCAAGGTCATGCACGAGGTTTAATTATCTTATTAGTGTTTTTACCCCAATTTTTTTAGTTTTAGTTATCACTTATTAATGTAACTCTGCTACTAGTTCCCCTGGCAACCACTTGTGGGCCCCGGGCGTGTAGAGAGCCACTCCAATAGATCACTCTAATGCCTAGACCTTGTTCATCTCATTTGACTAAACGAGGAATGCAAAAAGAATAAAACACTGGTCTAGAAATTAGAAATAGAGGAATCTGGTCTACAAGACAAAAGCTCTATAAGCATTGTAGTGTTATTGAAAATAGCCCTATGCTAGTTAGATCAGTTGTATAATAACTCCAATGACCCCAATTTGGTCACGATTAGCAAAGGTATGAATGGATAAAAATTAATATTCAACATGACAAATGGCATTCTAAGCCTTCTCAAAGACTAATATTACATACAAACTACCATATTGAACAAAATAAATTGGAAACATTAATTTTCCTTCCTACAGTAGTTCCCTCATATCCTTGTGTTGCGTGACTAGTTTTGTTAAAAAGAAATCATGTGACTAAATCTCAATATACAAACATAGATCTCTTCCTCTACAATATTTTAGAGCCATAACATTCTTTCAATCAAGGTCAATGGTATCCAAAATGCTGGTGATTCCGCAGACTACCCAAAATGATCAAAACAAAAGACCTATTGATTTGTGTTTAAGAAGAGTTGTAATGAAATTCTCTACAGAGAAATCATCTAATATCAAAAGGTTTCATGGGACTTAGATCTCTTCGTATTCTATCATTGTGTCCTAGATTTAGTATGGTAGCTTTCATCTTATTCTCTACACGATCAAATCCATATTTACTCCCTAAAACCCTAAATCAGCAAATATAATACATTTCTTGAAAAACCATTAAATAAAACAAAACTACGGGAAATAGTTCTATAGATTCAAAACCAAATTCAAGGGCAGAGGCAAGAAAACATCTTGAAATGAAATAACTTTTGACATATTATTTTGTTTCTTAAAGGCAACGATAGGGTTTCAATTTTTCTATGCTTACTGATATACTACCAAACATATATTAAATTTTATGGATATTAATGGGGTTTCATTTTTCTGTGCCTAAAGAAATTATAGAAAACATATTTCATTTTTTTTTTTTGTGCTAAGAAGAAAGGAAATGATGTAAATACCTGCTTCTTATCAGCGAACCTCAACTTTGCAATTGATATGTTTTCCTAAGATATCTTACCTTCCTCTTCTTCTTCCTACACTGCCCTCCTCCTTCTTTCCATCCCCTCTCACTCTCTCTTTTCAAAAACAGAGAGCCTTTTCTTATTAACCCCCTCTCCCAAATATTTTCCTCATTCTTATCTTCTTCCCGTCACTCACACCTACCAGGCAGATATTTGTTGCCAAATTCCACTCTCCCCAACCACTTTCCTATCCCCCCTCGTAAAGGCATGGGAAGGAAGATTAAAATAATAATAATATCTCCCTTATCCTCCACAGTGCATGTTGACTCACCTCTCGTGGATCAGATTTTTTTTATTTTTAAAATCTTATTTGTTTTTCTATCCTTATCTTCACTTTGTCATGCACTGACTTAGAAGATATTTCTTCCTTGCATTAACTATCTCTTCAAATATTTTTGTTTGCAGCCATAAATAGTTTTACCTACTCCTCCCCAGAGCCATCGTATATGGCATGGGGAAAGAAATAAAATAAAATAAAAAAGAAAACTAACTTTCTTTATGCCCCCACACAGATGTTTCTTCTCATACAAATGAATGATGTAATGATATCAAATCACTCCTGCAGCTAGGCAACCAACTCCAATTTCTCCTTCCACCAACTCACCAACGGACAATAGGGAGCGATGTTACATTCTACCCCCCTAGAAATAGGCTTACTCCTGGAAGCCTGCAAATACTAAGATGCAGCCAATGCACACACTAGGCCAAAAAAAACTCAATACAATCCATGGAAACTAAGGCGAAAAAGTCTCAACAAATGGACTGGCAAACTACACATGACCATAAGGTAATCCAGACAGTAAGACCACAACATAGGAACACTACTCTAATAGAGTGTAGTGGGCTAGGGTAGGTTATAGGGAATAGAGCATGTGACTATCTCCAATAACCACCATTGGGGATAATAAGAGTATGCTCAGGCTTGTGAATTCAGGTGGAGTCGATACTCAGTACCTACAACACTCCAAGCACACGTCAAGGTACCTGTGCATATATATACATCATATAGTCGAAGCAACATCAATCATGTAAACATGAAATCCATCATAAGTAATATTAATGTCCACATCATAATAGTATCGAGATTACACATCACTGGTGCTAATACAGAATAATAACAAGATGCGTAATCCAAAATAAAGTATATAGTCATCCAAGTCCATCAAGATAAGAAAAACATAAGATGAACATAGTGTTATTACATCCCCTAGAAGTCTGCAAAAAGATATGGATAAAGGTCTCTCATCCTCCTCGCATCTTCCCAAGATGCTGAGGACTCACCATCAAGATCCCATTGGACCCTTACCTGCTCTATGTCCCGACCCCTGAGGGTCAACCTTTAATGTTGAAGGATGCGTACGGGTTCGAAACAAAGCTACCCGTCCACCTTGACCTACAAAGTAGTCCAATCAAGAACATGGGTCACATTAGGAATATACTATCTAAGAACTGAAACATGGAACACATTGTGGATGCGTGATAGACTCAGTGGTAATGCAAGGCAATAGGAAATAGGACCAATCCTCTCAAGGATCTCAAAAGGTCCAACAAAGTGAGGTGCCAGCTTCGAGCCTTTCCCATAATGGATGGGGCTCTTCTGTGGATGAACTCTCAAAAACACATGGTCACCTACTGAGAAGTGGAGATCCAACCTATGGGTATCGGCATACTTCGTCTGCCAATCTTGAGCTATAGCCAAATGCTCTCTAATCCATACTACCTACTGCTCCATATCCTGAAGCATCTATGGACCCAAAATAACTTGATCCTGTAAGTGATCCCAACTCAATGGAGTGCGACATGGCCTACCATACAAGGCCTGGAAGGGAGACATACTGAGAGAACTGTGATAGCCATTGTTATAAGCAAACTCAACTAGGTACAAATAGTCCTCCCAACAAGACTGTCGATCCATAACGTACATCCAAAGCATATCTTCTAAGACCTAATTAACCTGCTCTGTCTATCTGTCAGTCTCAGGATGGTATGCAGAGCTAAAATTAAGCTAAGCTCCCAAAGCATGCTGAAGAGAAGTCCACAAAGTTGAAGTGAACACTGGATCACGATCAGAAATGATCCTATGAGGAATACCATGCAGACGCACAATATCCTCCATAAACACTCGAGCTACAGATGCTTCCATGTAGGAAAATCTCATGGGTGAGAAGTGTGCCACCTTGGACAGCTTGTCCACTGTAACCATAATAGCATCATGACAATGCGAAGACATAGGTAACCCCACTATGAAATCCAAAGATATCGTATCCCACTTCCATCTAGGGATGGAATGAGGCTGCAACAATCCTGCTGGGTGCTGACGCTCTGCCTTCACCCACTGGCACTCAAGACATTGAGCCACAAAATCAGCAATATCTCGTCGCAATCTGCCTAATGATACAACTGTCAAAGATCGGCATGCATCTTCGTGACACCCAGATGAGCTAAATAGGGTGCATGATGGGCTTCTAATAAAACCAAGGAACGAAGATCACCAGAATCTGGAACATAAATATGACCAAGATGTCTCAAAAGTCCATCGGGCTCAAGTGAGAAACCTACAAACCTACCCTCAAGGACTCTCCCAAAATCAATCTCTGCTCTCACCTCCTGATACCAAGTATCACTAGGAAGTAACTCCAAAATACAGTTTCGCAAATCCACTCCAAGAGATAAAAGTGAAATCTCATGTCTCCTCCTACTCAAGGCATCTGCAACAACATTCTCCTTACCCTGAATGTAGCGAACCTTGAAGTCATACTCATAGAGGAATTCCATCCAACGACGCTACTGAGCATTCAAATTCGGCTGAGTGAAGATATACTGCAAACTATGATGATCACTATGAAATTCAAACTGATGTCCCAAAAGGAAATGTCTCTAATGCACAAGTGCATGGATGATAGCCACTAACTCCAAATTGTGGGTGGGGTAATTTAGCTCATGATCCTTGAGCTTACGGGACTCATATGCAATCACTCGTCCCTCTTGCATGAGAACTACCCCCACACCCTTCAATGAAGCATCGGTGCACACTATAAAATCACTTATAGGATCTGGCACTACTAGGATAGGTGAACTAGTCAGCTGCTCCTTAAGAGCTTGAAATGCTGACTCACACAGATCTGACCACACAAACTTCTTGCCTTTCCGCTGAAGAGAAGTGATGGGATGGGCTACCCGAGAGAAATCTCTCACAAATCAGGAATAGTAACCCACCAATCCCATGAAACTGTGAACCTCAGTCACATTCATTGATGCTGGCCAATCAATAATAGCTTGAATCTTAGAAGGATCCACTAAGATACCCTCTCTTGAGATGATGTGGCCTAAATATCTCACCTCAGTCTGGAAGAACTCACACTTGGCCAAATTGCCAAATAAATGATTATCCCGCAAGCACTGTAACACTTGCCGCAAATGGCCTTCATGCTCCTCCATAGTCCTCGAATAAATCAAAATATCATCAAGGAACACAAGAACAAACTGATCAAGATAGGTGCGAAACACCCCATTCATCAAACTCATGAAAACTGATGGAGCATTGGTCAACTCGAAAGGGACAATCATGAACTCATAATGCCCATAGCATGTATGAAATGTTGTCTGATCAATGTCTGCCTCATGAATATGAAGTTGATGGTATCCTGACTTCAGATCTATCTTGGAGAATACTTTGGCTCCCGTCATCTGATCAAACAAATCATCTATCTGAGGCAACAGGTATCGATTCTTCACCGTCACTTTGTTCAACTGGTGATAATTGATGCACAAGTGAAGAGATCTGTACTTCTTCTTTACGAAGATGACAGGTGCACCCCAAGGGGATAAACTAGGATGAATGAAACCCTTCTCTAGTAAATCCTCTAACTGCAACCACAACTCACCCAATTCCTGAGTAGTCATGCGATATGGTGCCTGAGAAATAGGCTCCGCACTGAGAATGAGATCAATACGGAAGTCTATGTCACCCTTAGGTGGCATACCTAGAATATCACTTGGAAAGACATCTGTAAACTCTTGGAGAATAGGATGATCATCAAGAGATACGTCCTGAATCCCACCCTCAGTAGGATCACTGACTGAAATAGAGAACATTTGACAACCTTTTCGTATGGCATGCTTCAGCTACATAGCTGAAATCACATGGAGAGAAATGGGTCTCTGAAGCCCAACTAACTCAACATGCTCTCCAACATCATCAACACACTGAATTGACTTACGCTGACAATCTATACTAGCTAGGTGGGTCTCTAACCAATCCATGCCTAAAACAATCCTGTAGGACCCCAAAGGCAACACACGGAGATCCACTGTGGTAGTGAAGGTGCCCAAATCCAACACACAACCATGAACAAGGGAGTCTACAGTCACCTTGGATCCAGTAGCTAACTCAACTTGCCAACCAACATCTTGCCTTGCCACCATGAGTCCACAATGCTCCATGAGAGAAGGAGAAATGAAAGAATCTGAAGATCCTAAATCAAATAAGATAGATGTGGTAATTCAACATAACACACCTAAATATTCAACTACTGTGCCTTGATGCTTAGCCTGACGGTTATCAACCACTGCAAAAACTCTATGTGATCTGCTAGCCTCACCTACTGTAGGCTCTGAAGTAGCCTGTCTCTGACTACTTCCAGCCACTGATCTCTGAGGACACTGAGCAACTATATGACCATGCTGCCCACAAGCATAACAACCACCCCTACCAAAACCTCTTCCTAAAAATGGTGCACATGACTGGTGGGATCCACCACCGCTAGAACTCTGCTGAGTACGCTGAAAACTCTGTGATGGACCACTCTACTACCTACTCTAAGAGCAATGATGTGAACGATCTCTAGAAAATAGAGTACCAAGATTATGCCCACTCTGCTAAGACTGAGCAGGCTTATACCTCTGTCGCTGACCATGTCTAGGAGGTGTAGTATGTGATCTAGATGGTCTAGCTCCCTAAGACTATGTACCCCAAGCAACTGATCCTGAAGGAGGGGCACCACCAACCTAAACACCTGCCTGACCACCAAAACCCCTAGTCAAATTCTCCTCTATCAACCTCGCCTTCTCCACGGTAACCTCTAAGGTCTTCGGCTCAAACACATGGACACCACCAATGATATGGGGATTCATGCCCCTAATGAAATGTTGTACTAACATCGGCTCATCATTGAAAATGCTAGCATATTGCTTCAACTCAAAGAAGCGGTGCTCATACTGATCTACTGTCATAGTCAACTGACAAAGTTCATGGAACTCATCAGCACATCTTTGTCGATAGTAATCTAAAAGAAATCATGCATGGAACCTCTCTAAAAATAGTCCCCATGACACAGAAGCAATATCTACGTGAAGCTTCTACTCCTCTATTCTCCACCATGTAGATGCAAACCTCTAAGATGCATAATGGCACATCAAGCTCTCATATTGCTACTCTAAGGATGCATAACAAAGCATCGATTGAGATCGATCAACCAATTCTCTGCCTCGGTACCTATACCAGAACCATCAAAAGTAGGGGGATAAGCCCTAAAAAGATCCCTCATGTGACCTACAATAACACTGTCTCCATCCACCCTATCCCTCACAACAATTACTCTTGAATGATCTAGACTACAAGAATGCTCACACTCAACTCTAGCATCTTGACCATCCTGACGAGAAGGGTGTGACTCTGCCTCATGAGATACCTCCTAACAAGGTCCTAATCGGTCCAAAATTTGCTGTAAAATAGCTAAAACATGATCACCCCCGAGCCCTTCAGCTTGATTCTCAATATGCAGTTCCTCTTGACACTCACCCTGATTGCCCTGATTGCCCTGATTACCTTGATTATCCTAATTGGCATCATGCCGGGTACTATGTCGAAGAATAGTGGCTATTCCTCTAATTCTGCCTTTGACTCTACCCCTACGAGGCATCCTAAAGGAACAAAGAACACATAAAAATAGATCATCACAAAGATGACCTACGCACCATCCTAATGCATGAAAGTATAACAACATGATTGTAGAACAATATAACAAGCTCACGCCACACACACCAAACATAGTAAAACATAGAAGGCTCAAGTACGCCAAAGCTCCCACTGTGTGAACATGGGCTCTGATACCAGATGTAACATCCCGCCATGTAACCCAGAAGGGTAAGAGCCAAAAGGGGACAAGATTTTTTTTTTGACATAAGTAAACAACATACATAGATTTAGCTGTCAATTTGATAGATTGATACCATTCATTTTAAACACCAAAGGAAATGTTCCTAATCCCATCTGATAAAAATATGAATCCATAAGCATAAAATACAGGTGGATCCGATACCCACATCAGAATCTGTAAAACAATAAAGGAACATCACATTTCTTCTCATTAAATACAATGATTACAACTTCTATTCTAAGAGAGTTCAATTACATAATTGTATATACAATTACAATGATATATTCCAAAATATGAGACAAGAGCATAACATAGTCCTGAGTATGATACAAAGACTAAATAGGTACAATAACTGAATGAAGTGATGGAGAGAGGGATCATCTCAAACTGGTGCTCCAAAGCCTGTTTGCTAGTCCCCAAAGGTGGTGGCAACGCCTGCCAACCATGTGGACTCCTAAGAGATCACCCCACCGTGCTCGGAGATAGTCACAAGGCCCAAACGGATGAACAACAACAAGGGGATACAAGATGGCCAACACACACATCAGACATAGAGCAGACATGGAGAACAGTGCTTACAATCAAAGTTATAATATAGGTGTACTCATCTAAGTCATAAGTCAGGTACTACTCATGACTCCTAAGGTGCTAGATACTACAGTGTAATCATATGGAGTGTCATCATATGTGCTCAAAGGAATGGCACACACGGGACCAAGTACCTCTCATACAGATGAGGAGACTCAATCGTGCTCATATCCACGCCCCGCAGACGGATGACTCAATGCCCCGTAGACGGATAGGCCTTCTCATTGCATCCTTAGCCTTTACAAGCACTCAAGTCCATACATGAGGTTTAATTATCTTATTAGTGTTTTTACCCCATTTTTTTTAGTTTTAGTTATCACTTATTACTGTAACTCTGCTACTAGTTCCCTTGGTAGCCACTTCCGAGCCCCGGCCCCATAGAGAGCCACTCCAATAGATCACTCTAATGCCTAGACCTTGTTCATCTCATTTGACTAAATGAGGTATCCGAAAAGAATAAAACACTGGTGTAGAAATTAGAAATAGAGGAATGTGGTCTATAAGACAAAAGCTCCATAAGTAGTGTAGTGTTATTGAAAACAACCCTATGCCAATTAGATCAGTTGTATAATAACTCCAGTGACCCCAATTTGGTCACGATTAGCAAAGGTATGAACGGATAAAAATTAAGATTAAACATGACAAATGGCATTGCAAGCCTTCTCACAGACTAATATTACATACAGACTGCCATGTTTAACATAACAAAGTAAAATATTACAAAGACTTAAAAATTGGAAACCTTAATTTTCCTTCCTACAGTAGTTCCCTCATATCCTTGTGTTGCGTGACTGGGTTTCTTAAAAAGAAATCATGTGACTAAAGCTCAATATACAAACATAGATCTCTGCCTCAACGATATGTTAGAGCCATAACATTCTTTCAATCAAGGTCAATGGTATCCAAAAGGCTGGTGATTCGGTAGACTACCCAAAATGATCAAAACAAAAGACCTATCGATTTGTGTTTAAGAAGAGTTGTAATGAAATTCTCTACAGAGAAATCATCTAATATCAAAAGGTTTCATGGGACTTAGATCTCTTTGTATTCTATCATTGTGTCCCAAATTTAGTATGGTAGATTTCATCTTATTCTCTACAAGATTGAATCCCTATTTACTCCCTAAAACCCTAAATCAGCAAATATAATACATTTCTTGAAAAAACCATTAAATAAAACAAAACTACGGGAAATAGTTCTACAGATTCAAAACCAAATTCAAGGGCAGAGGCAAGAAAACATCTTGAAATGAAATAACTTTTGACATATTATTTTGTTTCTTAATGGCAATGATAGGGTTTCAATTTTTCTATGCTTTCTGAAATACTACCAAACATATATTAAATTTTATGCATATTAATGGGGTCTCATTTTTCTGTGCCTAAAGAAATTGCAGCAAACATATTTCATTTTTTTTTTTTGTGCTGAGAAGCATGGAAATGACTTAAATACCTACTCCTCTTCAGCGCACCTTAACTTTCCAATTGATTGTTTTCCTGAGATATCTTCCCTTCCTCTTCTTCTTCCTACGCTGCCCTCCTCCTTCTTTCCATCCCCTCTCACTCTCTCTTTTCAAAAATAGAGAGCCTTTTCTTATTAACCCCCTCTCCCAGATATTTTCTTCATTCTTATCTTCTTCTCGTCACTCACACCTACGAGGTAGATATTTGCTGCCAAATTCCACTCTCCCCAACCACTTTCCTGTCCCCCCTCATAAAGGCATGGGAAGGAAGATTAAAATAATAATAATATCTCCCTTATCCTCCATAGTGCATGTTGACTCACCTCCCGTGGATCAGATTTTTTTTATTTTTAAAATCTTATTTGTTTTTCTATCCTTATCTTCACTTCGTCACTCACCGACTTAGAAGATATTTTTTCCTCGCATTAACTATCTCTTCAGATATTTTTGTTTGCAGCCATAAATAGTTTTACCTACTCCTCTCAAGAGCCATCGTTTATGGCATGGGGAAAGAAATAAAATAAAATAAAAAGGAAAACTAACTTTCTTTATGCCCCCATGCAAATTTTTCTTCTCATACGAATGAACGATGTAATGCTATCAAATCACTCCTATAGCTAGGCAGCCAGCCCCTATTTCTCCTTCCACCAACTCACCAACGAACAATAGGGAGCGATGTTACATGTCTTCACCTTCAATACTTGCAAAGAAACCTTAATTTTCTTAATAAACCACTCACGCAAGATATTTTTATGTAGGAAAGTAGCTCATTGGGCTAACCAACATGACACCTCATAGGTGGTTCCAAAGTGGTTTCATTTGGTGATACATACTACCAAAAGTTCTCTTAGAAATATTCAAGATGTGTCCAAATGTATGTTCACACATTACAACAATGATATAAACAAATAGATGATTATATCTTAATGGTTTTTCTTCTCCTCAACAAATTTGTCACATCTCAACCACATTTGTTCTTATGTGTCTCCTTGTAGTTTTCACTTTTAGCACACCTAATTAATGTTCATACAGTAATATTAAACAAGGTGTACAACACCTTTTCAAAAATTATGGGATGTGTTAATCTTGACTTTATATTGAGTGTGCTTAAATGTGCAGACATGATTTTAAATAGAACAAAGTAGTACACCATGTTTAGATCCCATTGTTTGAATGTGATAGATCTATGAATATGGCATGGAGTTACATAACAATTAGCTAATAAAATGTTGCTAGGTATATTTTGAAAGGTTGATTGGGTGTATCTTATTTGTCTTTTTTACCCTAATAATAAAAAAGTTAATGTACTATGCAACCCTCCAAAAAAACCACCTTAACAACTTTTAAGAAAGAAAAGAACAACATATATTGAATTGGACAAATTGCACAAATCTCATACTTATGTATACTTTTAGTTGGACAATGTTTCTCCAACATAATTGATGGACTTTTTAGTAAAATGATAATTAATGAAAATTTAAAATCTATTAAATTCAGCAAATTAATTATTATTTTAATAAAAAGTGCATCAGTTATGGATTAAGGGTCATGGTGAAGGAATTTTTTTGGTTATTTTTATTATAGATTCCCTAAATGTCTTCAAATTTGAAAGCACGTAAGGTGCAGATTCATTCCATAGAGCTTGGAGTGCATGTAAACCGTTATTGGGCAAATCTGTTTGTTGATTGGTTTAATCATTATATGTTCTCACTAATGGGCTTTTGATGTTTAACTATTTAAGAGTTACCTGTGATTCTAGCATTTGTTCGGAGAAGTTTCTGAGTTTACTTAATATATTCTCGAATCATCCTTTATCCAGAGAGCGTGGAGTCCCTTCCATAGAGACCGGAATGCACGCACACCGTCCCATTTCTGACACAAAATTCCCGCAATTATATTCGTTAACAAGTCTATTCATTATGTGTTCTCATCTGATGATGTCGACATAGAAAGGTACAATCAGATCACCCGGTTTTTTTCGAAGAGAACAAATATCATGTCTACAAGAACAAACTCTGTCAATTCAACAATCAAACTAGTACAAATTAGAGAATTAATTTGTGTTCGAAATTAGAGTTAGCAATGTGACAACATTATTTGCGATGAAATGCCTAATCTGAAGGAGGTATATTCAATAAGATATAAATTCCCACTCATACCTAATTCTAACCCTAGTTGATCGTAGAAGTCAAATCATGGGCCTGCTCCACAACGAATTACCAAACCTTCCCTAAATCCATAAGAACTATTAATTAATTTGAAAGGGAAGAGGTTGAATTACTGGATTGGTACAAATTGGAATGGAAGTTGTGAATGGTAGGTAGCTAACTTTATCTTCCTTTCCCACAGCTACTCATTGAAAGCCATATTCCTTAAGTTGAAACGTAACCGGTAGACACGACTGTTTGGTGATATCTCACAAACAAATGGTAGGACTACCACTAAAAGCGCAGTGAATAATGTGAATGGTGATGATAAACAATGGAGGGAAATCTTCTGCTACTAACAGTTGGACTGTGGGGACTCTGCTTACGCCCATGGATGATGCAGTTGATAGGTGAAATGGTTGAAGCTCTAGGGGTTGCCTTTCACAGATTTCGAGACCGCCGCTCCATGGCAATGACAAGACATTGATATCCTGGCTATTACTGTCCCCATTTATTTTCATTGTTGTTATGGCACTGTTATTTTAGAATCAAAGCTTAGGTATGAGTTTGGAAGCTTGTTGATTGAGTAAGTTGGACTTGATTTTCTGTAGAATAGACTGACTAAAATCTTAAAATGGGTTTAATTCCGAATAGCAGCAGAAATTTTCTGCCTGGAAGCGTTGTTTTTGAATGGGATAGAAGCCATGGACGTGCAATTCCTGGTGCTGGTCTCATGATTATGGATAACAAAATTTAATCGGGGGTTATTTGACAGCAGGTAATAAGCAGAGATATAATATAGCATGTAAGAAACAAGATATTGTTGTCAAAATTATAAAGCATATGGTCCTGTTATTTGTTTATGTTTTTTGTTCTTTGCCCTGGTCATGTTATTTGATGGCTATTCTTAAACATCATCAAGTTTTACTAATAAAAGGATAAATATTTATAATTTTTTATGTGGGCGAGTTGAAAAATTGTTATTGACTGTTTGACCATTGAACTCTTAATATTTTCTACTAATAAAAGGTTAAATATTTATAACTTTTTGATGTGGGAGAGCTGAAAAATTGTTATTGACTGTTTGACCATTAAACTCCTTGAACTCCTGATATTTACTACTGTTATTTGACAGAGTATATTTTTTCCTGGGAAGTAAAGCACTCAATTAAGTTTGCCCATAAAGTTAATATTGCTATGGAAAGCTATTACAAAATTGAAATAAACAGGAAGCCTATAAATTAACTGTTTGATCGTTGAGCCCATAATGTTTACTAGTGTTATTTGGCAAAGTATATTTTTTTGTCAAGAGCACATAATGTTTACTAGTGTTATTTGGCAGAGTATATCTTTTTTCTCAAGAGCACTCAATCCAGTTTGTCTACAAAGTTAATATTGCTGTGAAAAACTATTACAAAATTGATATAAACAGGAGGCTTATAAATTGACTGTTTAACAATTGAATCCATATTATTTACTAATATTATTTGGCAGAGTATATCTATTTTTCCATGTAAAACACTCAATTCAGTTTGTCCAAAAAAATTATATTGTTGTCAAAAGCTATTACAAAATTGAAATAAGCAAGATCTTAAGAGGCTTCAGAGGTGCAAATTCTTTAACTATTAATGTAAATTTATCATCACAGCATATATGAACTTGAAAAAAATAAATGAAATTTTTAAAGAAATCTTAACCAGATTTTACAGAAACATTCTATAAAACGTGCAGATTAAAATTTGAATACCGTGCATGAAATTGAATTAAATTAAGATAAATTTTTAATTATTTTGGCCGACAGGCCATTATATATGGCATTTTTAATGATGTAAGAGCATTCGTTTGAACAATTTTTTTTTAATAAATAAGGCTGTTGGAACGAATTATAGTTATTTTGTGCTAACGAAATTTGTTGTAATGTAATGTTTTAAAGTTTCCAGTATATTTTTTTTCGTTCTTCATGTAATGCTAGAAAATTTCAGTTTGGGTGTTCTTATATAAATGATTAATCAGAGTAAAACCTTTCTGGTGTATATTACATAAATGATTAATCCCCTTCTTCACAACGTGCATATGCTCTGTACCTACCTATTTGTATATATAATGTATATATAGTGAAGTTGAGTATTCTTCTCTCGGATGGATTTGTGAAGAGCATTCAATTCTTACAATAGGCTTTTTATTCTTTGGTTGAAATAAAACATAAATAAAAATAAATAAAATATTGTCAGAAGCTCTTATGGATTGGTTGTTAATGTATGCTTACTTATCATGTTGTAATCTGTTTGTTCACAAAAGGATAGAGATGCTAATATTTATGTAATCTAGTTGTTCCCAAAAAAAAAACCATTTTTTTGAACTTTCATATTATTGATTATAAGAAATTTAGAGTTATGATGGTAAAGGGTATATTTAATTTAGAAGTGAACCTCTATGAGAGAAATACATGAGTACGTACCACTTTGACATAAACTAAATATAAAAAATCCTTGTGGTGATGAAAGGGATGGCTGTAAACAGAGTTGTTTCAGCATGTATTGCTTGAGTTACAGTATAAAATATGATATAATAGATTTTGTAGAGCTGAGGAGTTGGATGATGATATGATTATGGCATTCTCAGAAGAAGAGATGGATTTTCCAATAGTTTGTGATTTGTTAAGTCTTAAATTGATGGTGTAGATGTGATAGATGCATACATGATGATAAAGTCAGGTAATGGAAAAACTAATGAGCCTCAACATCAGCCTTTATAACTAGGCTTGGTCCAACATAGTGAGAAATGGAGGAAATATGAAGATTTGTGGAAAACAATGATAATATGTTAGTTGACATGATTAGCTGATTAGCTGGCCCCATATCGGGCTCTCAACAAGTAATGAGTACAACATGGAAGGGTTGTTTGACATGGCATTACCTACTATGTTTCTTAGTGGTGAAGTGGATTAGTAGTAACCATGCACAAAGAGTCTATGTATACTTCAATATGCATTTCATCTCATCAGGTTTTGCAATAATAAGTCATCAATATTTTTTTTTGTTGAATTGCATACCATGATAATGAAACCAAGCTATGACATTAGTATATATAAAAGAAGAATGTAGAGGATGACATACCTATCAAAATTAGAGATCTATGAGAATGTGTGCAATATTTTATTTTGATGATAGTCAAACTAACTAGATGATGGATTTTGGTTCTGAACTAAAAGGGACTAGGGATTATTGGTAGACATGTAAAAAAGAATTTCTTAATATGGGATGCCCTGTTTTTTTCATAATTTTAAGTGTAGCTGATACAAAGTAGCTCGATCTCTATCAATTGGTGTCAACTCAATCTCAAACACTTATGACATTTATTTAGGTGAGGAAACATACCATAATTAAAACTCTACATATTATTGCTATGTACATGGAATTGTAAGCACTAAAATCATGCACAACCTCTATGAGGACCCCATGATGACTCATAATCCTTGTCACATACATGTAAGCATAAAAATAAAACTTTAGATTAGTAATGCTTCTCTTGTTTACAAGTGATTTTTGGTTTTTTCCTTTGTTTCCCTTCTGTCGTGCTATCCTTTCCCTCATTTTCAACACTTTTTGACACTTGTCGATTTTCTCTTTCCATGCATGTGACTTCATCTCCAAGCCTTTTATTCATTTGTTTTGTTGTAATTTGACCTTTGCCCTAGTCTTTTTCATCCAACCCAACTCATAGGAGCCCTATAGAGAACCATCCAAGCCATCTCCAATTTTTAGTTTTTAGTTATGTTCACCCATTACAAATCTCCCCCTATTATTTTTTAGGATCTCCCCTACCCGAGATTTGATGTTTGCAAGTGGATATTTGGTGTTTAGTCACCTTTCAATTAGTTTTTGGAGGTAGTTCACCTCCTCATCACCTAACTAATAGTAGCCTATCATGCATTTCAACCTAGGTCCACTCCTCTGTGGGTCGCCCATGGGTCGCCCCCAAGTTATTTATACTGACAAAAGAGGAAACCCATGGGTGACCCTATCATCATTTCCATCCAAAGAAAAACTCAAGTTTTGGACATGAAAAATCTTCGTTTTGACCTGTTTTTCTTCCTTTTTGCATGAGTTTTGGCCTAAACATAGAGTTAACTATTCCAAGCCTTCAAGAAAGCATAATTAGCTCCTTTTGATCTATACCTGTCACCTCTTGGATTCTTGATGACTCCATTTTTTCTTGAGTGATAGGCTATCATGACTCGTTCACTCCCTGATCAATCTAGTTCACTCCTCAATCAAGCCTAGTAGCTCTTCAATCAATTGAGTTAACTTCTCAATCATTTTTTCCCTCTTGTGTCTCCTTCCAAACTATAAATACCCCTCACCTCTTCATTATTTCTCAAGTTGGAGACTTCTCTCCACTTCTTCACAAGCTTTTTCAAGCTTCTTCACAGGCCGTTCAACCTCTTTTTTCTTTAATATTTCAAAGCTCCTAAGCTTTCTTTAAATTACCTTTCATTGTTGTCAAGTTTCAAATTTCCCATAGGAGGTAATTTCATTTGTGCATCCAAGATTTATAGGCTTTTGCTCTCCACATAGCATTCTTATGCTCACGTAGGACTTAGATGCCTTTTATTTCATTGTGGTTATGCCAAACTTTTGCTAAAAGCTTCTCTTTGCATTGTTATGCTACCCGTATTGCAAGCCATAGTTCTATTTAGTTCACATTGAGATCACATCTCAAAGCTTTCTTAAGCTCTTTTGTATCCCTTCCCAATTGTTGCTAAGAGGAGATCGCTGCTACTATAAGAGGACGAAGAGGTTGCCTACGTATGGATTCTTGAGAATAGTGGAGGCTCATGTGTGTCACCTTTAATGTGTTTTCTCATTGTGATAGTAATTAGCTAATCTTAAAATTGCTCTTGGGAATAGTAATTGGATGTTACAATTTTCTAGATAGGATAAATAGAATTCTTATGATTGATTAGTTTACTTCAAGACTTTTGCATCATTAGTTTAGTTTGTTTTAAGAGCAATTTCATTTCTTAGAGTGATTAGATCAAAATATCAAGAAAATCCAAAAAAAACATAGATCATATTGCATTAGGTAAACCCATATTAGATTGCATACATATTTCAAATTCTAGATTAAAAATGCACTTTCCTTTCATGAAAATCCACAAAAAGAACAAAAATATTGTCTTGTATACATATAGGCTACATATATTCAAAAATAGAAAATGAAAAAAACACAAGCATCAAAGGAAGATTGCAAACCTTCAATTTCATCACAAGGTTAGCCAAAGTAAAAAAAAGATGATAACTCATGTAAACCCTTGATTTCATCATGAGGTCAATAGTAGTCATGTTGAACACAGATATATTGAGAGGGGAGTGAATCAATATATATTCAATTTCTTGTTCCTTTAGATGCAATTAAACCAATTAAAACATTCAAACCACATAAATCAAATGAGCACACACACACATAACACCAGATTTACGTGGAAACCCAAGATGGGAGAAACCACGGTGAGCCAATTGCTTGGATCTACTATCCAAATCTAGCCTCACAAGTAAAATTAGAATTACAATAAATTTTATGGACACAAACCCAAAGGAAACACCAACTCCCTAATACAAAGTTTCATGGGTTCCAACCCAAAGGAAGTACCAACTCCCTCATACAAAGTTTTATGGCCTCCAACCCAAAGGAAGCACCAACTCCCTAAAGTGCTACAACAATTTCAAGATGAGGCACCAACCTCTATACCAAAACACTTGACTAATTCTGATGGTTCAAACACCTGTGCAGCATCATCTCGTTTACCTCTTTGATATTGACTTATTCAGATAACCTCAACACCTCCGCTATATCATCTCTACTTTCTTCCAAACTCAAAACACTTCAACAATACACTACTGACTCTGTTATGAATCATGCATCATTGGCTCTAGAGTTACTTCTCAATATTTGGATCATTCACCTTTTTCACACATGCTTTCCCACTTTGAAACAATCTTCTATCCTTCATATATATCCTCTACAAGTCTTAAAAACATCATCATTGTCAGCCTAAATGAAACATGTAACTAGCCTTGCTTGTTACCTCCAAAATCATTTGCAGTAATGTAGGAGTGAAATCTCATAATGTGGTTCATACCAAGAGGTCTACTGGACCCATTTTTCCTTCTCCCAAACTTTCTTGTTGGTTCACACTTCCACACACATGTGACAATCACTCAAACTAACCATGTTGGCTCTACAACTACTTATCCTCTCATACATTGGCCCTAGACCTTATACGATACTAGAGAAGAGAGATACTATCATGCAGTTCATGCCACGAACACTATGTGACCTTCAAATCCTTCTCATACACTCCTCATTTTGGTTTATGCTTCTTCTTGCTAGCAGAAGCAATCAAATATTGATGTCGGTATCCCTTATGCATGCTAGTTACACTATCTTGACATAGAACATTGAAAAACACACTTGTGGTACTTTGTATACTTTGAAACCTGAATATGTCATTCTTGTATCTTTTCTTTACATACTCTTCAAACTACTAAGTCATACATGCATATGCGGTGAAATGCGGTAGCTTTCATTTTTGTCTCTGATGACCTTTTATAGGAACATGACCTATTCTTGCTTTGCTAACTCTGAGAAACTCAACAGTAACTTTTATACTTTGAAACTTGGATTATGCATACATCATAGTTATCTCTAGCTAACCTCCAAGACGTGAGGCCATATCTACATTTGTGGTAGAATGCAATAAAATCTCATGTACTTCTATAGTACAATTCCCTGTGCCTTTGATAGTTTGTTAACTTAGACAATTTCCTTCATATCCAATGCAAATCTTTTCACAAAGGGACAATATCATTACAACAAGCTATTAGTGTGAATAGGGTTACTTTACTATCTAGTTATTTCTTAGCATGTTCTCTACTTTATCTCCCTTCACACTAGGTTAAGTTTACTTAGGGACTTTTCACTTTATCCCACATTGGTTATATATTGAGTCTCTTGGGTGGAATATCCTTTATATATCCACCTCTTGCTCTAATATGAGTGACCCAATTCTATTGTATTGCTTTGCATTCTCTTGAGTTGAATATAGTTTATTTAGCTCATATGTGATTTCTATTTTTCTTTCTCTTAATCACTTCATTCTTGGGTAGAAATCTAACATGGTATTAGAGCGGTTGTGAGTTGTGGGTTAGCATTTTTCTTAGAAATTTGAGAGTGTAGGGTTGTTTTTCGAAGCACATGAGTATGCTCTTCTCTTGTATCTTTGGATGGTCTAGAGAAATAGAAAAGTGTGGAGAAAACTCTAGTTCCTAGGGGGGTTCATATTTTGACTTGTTAGTTGTAGGTTTTTTCAGAGCTTCCTAGAGACTCTCTGAGCTCAAATCTAACAATCAGCTTGCATTTTATGTATTTTGATCAATCTTACAAGTTGTAGCATGCCTTTTCTTGTCTTCGGTAGTTGATTCAGTCTTTGCATGCCATTTTTTGGTTGTTGGGGTCATGTTTTATGGCTAAAAGCATTTCTTTTACATTAGAGCCACATCTTTTGTAGATCAAAAAGAGAAACACCTTCTCGGTTTTGTTCGCAACATCAAAAACCCATCTGGGTATCTATTAGTTTTTGCATGTAGCTTATATATTTTACAAAAATGACATCAAAAAGCTACATCAGACCCCCTCTCCGTTGGCATTTTGGAAATTGCAGTTCAACTTCCAAAGGCCATAACTCGGGCTCCTAACCTCCAATTTGCGAGCTTCTTTTTTTATCTTGGCTAATTTTTTGTGCTCTACATGCTAGTTCAGACAATTTCTGATTTTGGTGTATGGATTTTCCATAAATTATGTTTTCTCATTAGATCTGATAGGTAGTTTTAGTTTTAGAACTTCAAACCACTAGAACTTTCACATATGATCTCAGAACAAGGTCATCCTTTTTTTAAAGTGGATGTTTTTCCAAGCACTACATATTGGTGTTATTTTGATGTTCTAATTTTGAGATATTTTTGTACTTTCAGTATTTGGGCCCATTTTGGACATTGTAAAACTCTAGAAAAATCTACTCCAGCATTGTAAACGCACAGATCTAAGACAATTTTTATTCATAGAGGCTGATGTGTACATTCCTCAGTGCATGCAGTATTTTGTTTTTGCATGCATTAGGTTTGCATTTTCTCTACACATCATTTTAGTTCTAGATCATTTCTCATTCAACTATTGCTTCATAGATTCCAAAGTTGTACCAAGTTGTGAGTTTTCCATTGTTCCTTGGCATTAGGTCTACTTTTTCTTTTTCATGATTCTGATATGAGTCCTTGAGTGACTCTAATATAGTTTCTAGAAAATAGAAATATCTTTCATTGCTTGCCAGATTGAGGATTCCCATTTTACTCAACAAGTGTGCTTCCAATGCTTTTTGTTGTGGCAAGTTATCTCATTATGGGGGGGTTGTATGATCTCTCTTATCATCCTTTGTGTGGATAGAGATTGATTGGATTTGTAATGGATATCATTGTTGTATTTCATGTCTCTTTTGGGGAGGAATTTTGTCCCACTTGGTTTTCTCATTTTCTCCATTTCTGAGAGATTTCATTTGCATTTGTACATGGGTACCTAACATGGCCTAGTAGTAGGGACCCATCTTTACATCTTTGTGCATATTTGCATTATAATCTTCTCTCCTAAGTTACACTTTAGGGGGTGTTAGTGTGAATAGGGTTACTTTGCTATCTAGTTATTTCTTAGCATGTTCTCCGCTTTAGCTCTCTTCACACTAGGTTAAGTTTACTTAGGGACTTTTTCACTTTATCCCACATTGGTTGTGTATTGAGTATCTTGGGTGGAATATCCTTTATATATCCACCTCTTTCTCTCATATGAGCAACCCCATTCTATTGTATTGCTTTGCATTCTCTTGAGTTGAATATAGTTTATTTAGTTCATATGTGATTTCTATTTTGCTTTCTCTCAATCACTTGCATTCTTGGGTAGAAATTTAACACGAGCATCAATGTATGACATTAATCAAAACACTTTTACAACCTTCGCCTATTCATGAACTTCAAAAGATAAGGTACAACTATGTATAGAGATACCATACAGATGATACTAATCCAACAACATGCTCATGTATTTTATCACCTTATCTTTCACATCACAACTCCTCTGATCATCACTCCTTTGACATCAATAACATATGCAACAATCTCCCCCTTTGTCATTGATGGCAACACTAACCTGATATACCCCCCTTTAACATCAAGGGAAAAGGGTCAATGGTCTTCCTCTGTATTGGAAAAACATACAAGCTCCCCCTGTTTGTATAATTCTTGTCATCTTCTATAGTCTCTTATCTTCCTGCTCCTCCTAAGAGGTAGCCACCATCAATCCAGGGATAAAAAATATATCTTGAACTACTCCCCCTAGATAGATGCATCATATGTGCATCTAATTAGAAGAAGGAGGGGCAACAATCCCTAACTATTACCAAAGATATTCAAAAGTATCCTTAGGAAGAGGTTTTGTAAAGATGTATACAATTTGATCCTTTATAGGTACATACTCCAATTATACCTCTTCATCTGTAATGTTTTCTCTTGCAAAGTGATACTCGATGGATACGTGCTTGGTTCTAGAGTACATCACTAGATTGTTTGAAATTTTGATAGCACTTGTCTTGTCACATAGGATAAGAATGGGCTCATCATACATTACCTTAATATCCTTCAATGTTTGCTTCATCCACAACACTTGAGTATAGTAAGATACTGTAGCTATGTACTATGCTTCTACTCTTGATAAAGAAACTGAATCCTATTTTTTTACTAAACAATGAGACGAATCTATCTCCCCAAAAGAAACCACCTCCACTCGTACTTCACCTATCATCAACACTTCTAGCCCAATCTGCATGTCAGTATATGCACTTAGAGAGAAGTCATTACCTTTTTTATACCATAGTCCAAAATCCAAAGTGTTCTTCAAATATCTGAAAATTCTTTTGATTTCCTTCATATGTGTTTCTCTTGGATCAACTTGAAACCTTGCAACCATACAAACAACTTGCATAATGCTAGGCCTTAATGTTGTTAGGTACAGTAGGCCCCCAATTATAAACCTATATAGAGTCTGATCATCTTCAGATGACTCATCATTTTTACTTAGATGGCAGTCAGTTCCCATGGGTGTACTCACTGGTTTGTAGTCTTCCATACCAAACCTTTTCAACATCTCCTTGACATACTTTACTTGTGAAATAAAGATACCTTCATCTGATTGAGTGATTTGAAGTCCAAGGAAGAATGAAAGTTCACCTATCATAGATATTTCCAATTCCTTCTGCATCTCTTCTCCAAATTTCTTACACATTTCATCATTGCCACTAAAGATAATATCATCAACATATACTACAACTATTAGTATGTGCTCATTCTCTATATTGATATATAGATTACTATATGTTGTATCTTTCTTGAAGCCTTGCTGGAGTAAATACTTATCCAACCTTGCATACCAAGACCTAGGGGATTTCTTAAGACCATATAGTGCCTTCCTTAGTCTGGACACCAAATTCTAATCTTTGAATAGCTGAAATCCCTTAGGTTGCTCAATGTAGTCCTCTTCTTCTAAATCACCATTCAAGAAGGCTGACTTGACATCCATTTGATAAAACTTGAACTCTTTGTGGACTGCAAATGCAATAAACATTTTGATTGCTTCTAACCTTGCTACAGGGGAAAAGGTTTCCTCAAAATCTATCCCTTCTATTTTTTATAACCCTTGCAGATTAGTCTTGCCTTATTTTTAACAACTTGTCCCTCTTCAATTAGTTTATTTTTGAACACCCATTTTGTGCCTATCACACTTTTGTTTACAGGTATTGGCACTAATTCCCAAGTCATATTTTTCTCTATCTAATAGTGTTCTTCTTCCATTGCCTTAACCCATCCTTCATCCTTGCTGGCATCAGAAAAAGTTTTAGGTTCCATCTTAGACAGTAGAGAGAAGTTTACATGTTCATTTTCCCTTGCAAATATTCTTCTAGTATGTATTCCTTCATTTTTGCCTCCAATTATCTGATCTTCTAAATGGCTTTTGTGAACATACTTAGTAAGAGTCTTGGTAGCCTTTTCTTGTGTTTATTCCTTTTCTTCAATGTATTCCTCTTCTGTGCAAGTAGATCCTTCTAAACAACAATCCTCTTGATCATATGCAGGTGGATGTAGCTCTTCATCAACCCTTACATTTGTAGTTTCAACAACCTTTTGTAGTCTATTGTTGAAGCACTTGTATGTCTTTCTTCTAAATGAATATCCAAGGAAGATACCTTCATCTAATCTTGAGTCAAATTTTCCTAGGTTATCATCATCTCTTCTAATATAGAACTTACTTCCAAACACCCTGAGATGTTTGACTAAGGCAAGTCTCCCTTTCCACAACTCATAAGGAGTCTTCATGTTGTTTATGCTCAGTTGTCCTCTATTGAGAATGTAGATTGTGGTGTGGACTACCTCTTTCTAGTACCTATCAGGTAGCTTTGCATCATTGAGCATAGTTCTTGCCATCTCTTGTACTATCTTATTTTTCCTTTCAACAAATCCATTTTGTTGAGGAGTTCTTGCAGCAAATAACTTGTGCCTCCTTATTCCATGTTCTTCACAATATTCGTCAAACTCATTTGATGTGAATTCACCATGTCTATCATACCTTAAGCACTCGATTCTAGAATTCATTTCATTTTCAATCATAGACTTGAAAATCTTAAACCTAATGAATGATTCTGATTTCTCTTTCAAAAATGTAGCCCATGGACCATCCTAGAGTAATCATCAATAATCAACATGAAATACCTCTCACCATGGAGACTCCATGTTTTGGTAGGACCACATAGATCTATATGAATTAGTTCCAATGACTTTGTAGAAGAATACTCCTTGGTCTTGAAACTTGTCCTTGTCTACTTCCTAAATCTAACATTTTTTACACAAGGTGCTTGCAGGAATTAAAATCTTTAGCATGTCTCTTACTGCTTATATGGAGCTGATTTTCACAAGATTGTCAAAATTGATGTGTCCCATCCTTTTGGGCTACATCCAACATTCATTTGTCTATCCTAGAAGATGGTTCCTTCCATTGACATCACTTAGGTTATGCAGGTTGCTTTTTGTCTTACTTGCTTATGCCACAAATTTACTAGTATCTGCTTTTTTGATTTCACATCCTTGTGCATGAAATATGAGATTGTATGCTTTGATGCACATCCGACTTACACTAAGAAGATTTTTCTTAAGACCTTCTACATATAGAACATCTTCTGTTTTAAATCTTCCATCAATACTTATGGTGGCCTTTCCACAATTTTTTTGTAGTTCTATTATCTCCAAACTTGATTGATCTAACATTCCACTTTACAAGGCTAATGAATTTTCTTTTATCACCAGTCCTGTGGTTTGAACATCCGCTATATATCACCTAGGATTTTTTTTCCCTTAGACCTGAAAATTTGTTTGAACAATCATTGAATTTTCTACCTCTCCATTTATGTGTTGTCTCTTGGATCTATCAGTCTCCTTGTCTTTTTCATTAAAATCTACCATTTGATTTTCTAACTTTGCTAATCCACTTCTACAATATCTTTATATGACATATCACTTGAGATCTACTATAGAAGCAAGAGGATTGCTATCACAAAATTTCTTCTATTCATTCTAGACATGCATTCCATAGCCTTATGACCATATTTATTGCAGATAAAACATTATAACCAAAAAATTCATCATTGAACCTATTTATAAAGGTCTACCTTGCATGGAAAGGTCTTTCATATCTTCTTCTTTGAGACATTGCTAGAATGAAATCTATTTCTTCAATGCCATCCAAATTTCTAGTCTTTTTTCCAAAGCTGATATTTTTGTCTAGCTGATCATATACTTTCTCTGATTCTCTTTTGAGTGAAGCAATCTCTTCCTTAAGATTTGAACATTCTTTTGTCTTGGCTTCAATTTGGGCCTTTTGTTCTTTGTTCTCTTTCCTTACACATTTCAAGTCTTCAAGAGGATAAATAAGTTCACCTTCAAGATCAACTTCACATTCTTCTTCATCAATAGTCTTATAAAAAATATTAGGGACTTTTATAGCCATGAAAATGGATTCTTCTCTTTCATCATTTGATGAGTAGTGATCTACTTCTTCCAAAGAGTTGTAGTCTTCCTTGGAAAGGAGATTCCTTTTGAGGTTGTTTTGTTTGAAATCCTTGCTACTATTTTCATTTTCTCCAAGAGGACATTTAGATGCATACTGACCAATCTTTCCACATTTAAAACATTTGAAAGGTAGCTTACCTTTATACTTTCTTGAACCCTTCTTTAGCTTTCTCACAAAGTTTCCTTCTTCTTCCTCAGACTCAGTGTGTGGACCATATATTTTTTCTTTCTTTATAGCTTTGAAAGCGTCTTTCCTTTTGGATGTATCCTTGACTTCATTTCTCATCTCATATGCAGTGAGGGACCCAAACAGATCATCCATGGAAAATGTGTTCAGATCTTTGGCTTCTTCAATACCAAAAACTGTTGAATCAAATCTATGAGGGAGAGATATCTGAACCTTCTTGACAACCATTGAGTCTTTCACTTATTCCCCTAGTCCTCTAATTCGATTGACAACTTCATCCATTCAGAGCAAGTAGTTAGAAATTCTTTCCTCTTCTTTCATTTTGAGATTCTCAAACATTCCTCTATAAGTTTGTAGTTTAGCTTTCTTTACTTTGTCATCTCCTTCATAGATATTTTTAAGTTTATCCCATATTTCCTTAGCCGTCTTGCAAGTTGCATTACCTTAACAAATAATGAGTTGGTTAGACCACTTAAGATAGCATTCTTGGCTTTAGCATTGTTTTCACAAGCCTTCTTCTCAACCAAATCTATGAGAGGTTGTGTAAGAACTGTATAAACATTGATTGCATATCTCCAAACATCATACCCTAGAGAGGTAATATAGGATTCCATCCTTATACTCTAGAAGGATTATTTAGTTCCATCAAATAGAGGTGCTTTGTTAGAAGTGGATCTTTCCTAAGCCATGTGTCCTAATCCAAGATCTACCTTCAGTTGTTAGGCTACACCAAGGAACCTTTCTCTAAAACTAATTGTTGAACACAGATATATAATGAGAGGTGGGGTGAATCAATATATATTCAAGTTCTTGTCTGTTTAGATGCAATCAAACCAATGAAAACATTCAAACCACATAAAATCAAATGAGCACATATACACATAACACCAGATTTATGCGGAAACCCAAGATGGGAAAAACCATTGTGACTTAGTTGCTTAGATCTAGTGTCTAAATCTAGCCTCACAAATACAATTATATTTAAAATGAAGTTCATGGGAGCCAACCCAAAGGAAGCACTAACTCCTTGATACAAATTTAAATTATGGGCTGCAACCCAAAGCAAGCACCAACTCCCTCATACAAAGATTTATGGGCTCCAACCCAAAGTAAGCACCAACTCCGTAAATTGCTAAAACACTTACAACACTTACAAGATGAGGCACAAACCTCTATACCAAAACACTTGCCTAATTCTAATGGTTCAATCACCTCCACATCATCATCTCCTTTAACTCTTTGATATTGAGTTGTTTAGATAACCTCAACATGTCTGCTATATCATCTTTCTTATCTTCCAAGATCAAAACACTTCCACTATACACTACTGACTCTATTATGAATCATGCATCATAGCCTTAAGAGTTACTTCTCAATTTCTAGATCATTCACCTTTTTCACACATGCTCTCTCACTTTGAAAAAATCTTCTATCCTTCATATATATCCTCTGCAAGTCTTCAAAACATCATGTTTGTTGGCCTAAATGAAGCAAGTAACCGACCATGCTTGTTAGCTCCTAAATCATCTATGGTAATCTAGGAGTGAAATCCCATAATGCAATTCATACCAAGAGGTCTACTAGACCATTTTACCTTCTCCTAATTTTTTTTGTTTGTGCACGCTTCCATACACATGTCGCAATCAATCAAACACACCATGTTGACTTTGCAACTACTTATCCTCTCATACATTGGCCCCAAACCTTATGCAGTACCAAATAAGAGAGCTATCATCATGTGGTTCATTCCACAAATAGTATGTGACCTGCAAAGCCTTCTCATACACTCCTATTTCTGGTTTATGCTTCTTCTTATGGGATTATATCATGTTGGTTGTTTATAAATGTTATGCTTTGGTTATCCTTGTATTGTGTAGATACAATTGATGTTTTTAATTATATGTGCATGCACATATTCCTCAATGATATTTAATTTAGAGATATTTAGTTAGTGTAAATGTGTATATATGTCATTCCCTATATCACATAGTTGAAAGTTATGATATGTGTCATGTTTAGCCATGTTGATTATTGATCTAAATTGATGTTGATTATAGTTTTCTAGTAATGTATAAACCCATAAAGTGTCCATGATTTCTTTACATAAGTTTATGTATCTCTTCTTCTATTTTTGCTTTTTTGTTTGTATATTCCTTGAAATGGTTGTGTAGTATTTGTGAAATTACTAATATAATATGATATATGAGTTTAAAAGGCATTTTATTCATTAAATACCTTAGTGAATAGGTATTATGAAAATAGATTTATTTGTACTACTAAAAGAAATTGAAAAAGGTATTGTGTAATTTTATTTAAGCATATTGAAAACATATCTTTTAGACATATCTAGCTTGAATAAGGAAAGGGGAAAAAGACAATGGGGTTTAGGGGTTTAGACAAAAAAGAAAAAGGTGGTGTATTTTCAAATAATTATTCATTTATTATATGTGAGCTATTGCCTTTAAAAAAGGAATTTATTAAAAACTTTGCATTTTGAATCAGATCTTAGAAAGGATTTGTGAAGGATTTGTGTGTATTGCATTAAAAAATGATGAATCTCTATTGTTCAAAGTTTTCATAATTGTTAGGTACTTTTTTTCTAGAAAATATCTATTTCTTTGAAAAGAATATTGATTTGGACATGCTGCAATTTCATCCCGATTTGCATATGGCATTTTAAAAAAAAATTACTTCTAATTAGGTGATATTATTCATTGTGTTGTATAATTTTTAGAATTCTAGATTTCAATTTTATGTTATAGGTTTTACATTGGAAAAACCTAAAACTTCCCCAAAACAATGGCAAAATTTCCATAGAAATTTATGTTATCATGAAAGTGTATTCTTTTTTCCCTTGTGATTCAAAGGGTATATTTTATTTCTTTAGATTTTGAATTTTTTATTTTATAGTAAATCAATGGTTTTGTAATGGTGGAATTGGCATATGTATGGTTCTTGATAATTTCTTGAAAAATTAAGTTTTTGTGAATTAAGATTTTATTAGATTATTTTGTTTTGTGGGTTAATTGGTTTCCCATGGAAAGGGCATTTTGATTATTTGGTATCTTTGGCATTTAGGACTGAAATCTAGTGTTGGAATTCAATGGGCTCTCACCATCTACCTAGTTGAAATGAAACCAAGGGATGCAACATGCAAGAGGATAGCACATAAAAATTAAAATTGAATGGGGTTTAAATATTAAATAAAATAAATAAATATTAATCTAGATTTAGTACCAAACTTCCTATTAAGGGTACATGGAATAATAGTGAAGGACAAGATCATAATTATTTTGTGATTGTTAGAAATTTTGCTAAGAATCATCTATTATGTATAGGAGGAAGCTTCTTAATTTTGCATGGTCTAAGTACCATAGTGATGACAATCCTTAGTCCTATGCCTATTAACCTCATCCTTTTATTTAGTTAGGTCATTTGTATCTAACTAGTCCTAGTTAAACCCATGTATATGCATTTGATTGTTGTTTAAAAGATGCTCGTGTATGCTTTCCTTGGTGATCTATGTATGAGATATAATTGATATGATTGTTTGTCAAACTAATTATTTTTGTATACATGTGTTTGGCTACCTAGTCAATTTCTTCCCTATCTCAAATTATTGGAGATGCAAATTAGAGATCATGCAAGGTTCTTGTAGGTCTTGACCATTGTAGCTTTCCATACATTAACAATGGAAAAGTTATAAGGTGAGATCCTATGATCCTTCATCAAGTGGTAAACTATATAGTATTGAACTATCCTCTATTGATCTTTAACCATCCATATTTGGGATGTGAAAATTGAATTATAAAAATGTATTGATTTTCATTTGAGCTAGATTTGTGTCTCATTCTATAAATGAAATATTATGATGTGTAAGGTTCAAATTATGTAATGTGTAGGGCTAGATTGAAGTTGAAAAGAGAATTACTGATTATGTTATGATTTCATTATGATACTATGAATAAGTAAAATTTGTTAGTATGAGGTTGTTACACTAATCTCTATTTTATAGGAGTTATGATTGTTCATATCTTTCCTTTGTCATATTGTAACGAATGAGAATTTGCTTGTGAATAATAGTATTTTAGTAAAATTGAAATTTAAACCTTTGTGGACTTTGAATGTGGTATATTGAAGCTTAGGCATGTGAAATTCAATAGTTCAAGTCATTCATGTTAGGTTGTTTTAAGCTTGCATTGGCTTAGCCATTCTCTTACTTTTAGACTTGTGCACTTTGTTGATGCTTATGATTAGTTCTAGTTGTCAATTTGGATGTTAAACATGTAGATGATCCATTTTCCATCTTCATTATTAAATTTGGTATCCACAAGATCCTTCTATTCAAAATGGGCCTTCTACACTATCTAGAATCACCCATCTTACTAGGGATAAATTTGTACTAATCACAGGGTGATCCTAGGATAAGTAGGGTGATACTAGAATCATATGGGAAATTATATATGAGAAATAAGGTTGATTTTAATCAAAAGGAGTGATTGGGAAACTATGGATAGTTGGCAACCTTCTTCAAAAAAATATTCCTAGTTTGACCACTGTGATTTTCCTAGCCTTCCATTTAACTTAGTTTAATGATGACTAATTTCATTTATCAAAAATTCATATTTTTGGGTCATAAGTTGTACTTTATGAGGAAATGGATAATCTCTTGTTAGACTAGGTTGAGATAGTGATTCTCCCTATCAGGTAACCTTCTAGGTAGGTGGTCCTTATAGTTTGGTGGATGTTGCTCTATTATTTATGATATGGGAAGTATGTCATAGATTGTATTATAGAATTAAATAATTCTTGGGTTTCCTTGGAATAGAAAATAGATGTCCATTTTCATTACATGCTTACCCATTTATGAGAGATAGGGTTAGTGGTCTATTAACCTATCATTTTGGTTAGATGAATCTCTACCCTCTTGTATGATCATCATGGTGGTGTCATCACATGATAGTGCTTAGATAGATCAACTTGCACAATTATACTTTATGCACTGACTTGTTCTATGAGTGTCATTATGTTGTGTCAAGGCAACTCTAGTGCATGAGTGTGCATTGTCACATGTTTGTGTTACAATTGTATAGCAAAAGAATTGTTTGCCCATTCATTAACGACTAATGTCTTTAGGTAAAGCTTGTGGCATTACAATATGCCAATCCAATTTCCTTGAATCAATGCTATTAGCATTGGAAATTGAATGAGAACACTGAATAACTAGTACCTTCTCAACCATAAGAGGAAAAAGGTTGATATTTTTATGGATTATCCTATTCTTAGTAAACTGTCCATAGCTATGAAAATGATTTATGTAAGGTTTTGATCAAATTTTTAAGATGTCAAACCCTCGTCTAGCTAAGTTTCCTCCATAATAGCGAGAGTAAGGGGCTTGGAAGTATTCAAACAAGCTTCAATGGCATTTCCTTAAATCTCCTCATTAAGGAGAAGACAAATCAAGATTTGTGATTTGTAAAATTTACTACAAAAATGATAGGGATTGGAGGCATCTCTACAACAAGTTTTATAGAAAGCCATTTAAAATCCTATCTATAATGATTTTGAAAAGGTTACAACCTTGACCTTTCTGATTGCTCATCCACCTTGTTGAACCCATGAGAGTCAGTTGCCCTACTAGTAGAGAACATACCACCATTACCCTTCTTACTATCATCATAACCATCCTGCACTAATGCATTACACTCCCACTAGCCATGAGTTCAACATTTACCACCCTTTAAAAACACTCTACTTAAGTATCATCCATTTCAATGGTCAAACAATCAATAGCAATTTTACACCTCATTCACAACAAAAGTGGTAAATATTTGTCTTATTTTTATTAGCCAAAATTAACCTTTGACTATTGAAGTGGATGATATTTAAGAATAGCCCTTTTAAAACTATCATTTAACTTTATTACACTTCTATAATTCAAAAAGATACAACTTTATATTTATTTATTTTATAACATAAAATATGATTATTTATATGAAGTGTTATTCATATTTAACTTTTTCTTCCTACAATTCCACATAAATTTCTTCCAATATTAATCCATTCTTCCACATTTTTATCTAGATACATTCCTCCCTCAAAAATCCTTTTTCTTTCATAATATATGCTTGAGCCACATTATATGTTTCAAATTTTCTTGTTAATTTTTTTTTTTTTTAAATCATATTTTCCGATTTAAATTTCAAAGTTCAAAGAAGTATAACAAATTTTTAGGTTATACATTTAAAAATTAGAAAAACAAAAAACTGTTATTCAAACCATAATATTATGTGGTATTCAAACCATCGCGTTATGTGTTTAAATTTTTATGCCTATTAGTCATCAATAGGTTTCTCTTGAAAATATAACTTCAATTACTTGAGCAAACTCTTAAAATTAAAATCTTCATAACAAACTTCAAGGGTTGGAATTTGTGTTCTAGCTTAAATATCCCTCTCATAATTCTCCTTTGTTTGTAGTTGTTTCAAGTAACTCAATTTTATTTATATAATAATAATAAGAAATTAAAAATATGTGTAATTAACAAACTCTTTAAATCAAATTAAATGACAACGATGGTAGGGAATAACATCTTATCATAATCTCTCTCCCTCTTTATTCGGAAAGAGCCTGTGTTTTGATCACTACACAGCAGCTGCGCCGGCTCTACCATCTTCCTACTATTGCATAAATTGCCTTCTGTTGTACCCTGCTGTTTGATCAAGAGATCGTAGATTCATTATCAGGTTAAAATGAAGCGAAGGTCGTCCTTATTTTTCAAGAGCATAGAGAACATTCCGATCTTTAACATAAAAAGGAGAAAGCTACAATCAGAATGCAGTGCCGACATGTTTTACCCACTAGATGCGGAGCAATACGAGCTAATGGAAGAAATAGGCAAGGGAGACCGTTCAGTTATTCACAAGGCCAAATGCTTGATCTCCAACAAAATAGTAGCCATTAAGTGCATGGATGTGGAAGAGGAAAACATAGATCTGAAGAAAGTTGAGCGTGAATTAACGGCCCTTAAGCTCCTCATCCATCCTAATGTATTGATCTCTCACTGCGTTTTCATGGAGAAAAAACGTCTCTGGCAAGTCATGCCTTTCATGGCGGGTGGATCATTGAAGAGCATTCTTTCTTTCCAAAACATCCTCAAGTCTTTTTGTCCTGTTGGCCTACAAGAATCTGTCATTGCAACAGCATTAAAGGAGGTTTTAAAGGCTTTGCATTGTCTTCACAAATCAGGACATATCCACAGGGATGTCAGGGCTGCTAACATTTTGCTACAAAGTGACGGCTCGGTAAAGATAACGGGCTTTGCAGAATCTACCATTGTGCTTGAGAATGATTATGGGAAAGAGATGAAAAGAAGAACGTTTGCAGGTAAGATCTTTTTATATTTATATTTAACTGGTTGTGTCCCTTTGTCAAGTTACCTGAAGTTAGATGTTATGATTTATATTTTCTCTGTGAAATCGGCTCTCTAAGTTGAACTAGACCTGGGCATAGGGTATGTCGAACCCACAAATTAGTCATCAGGTTAGATTTTATGACGGGAATTCTTATGTCAAATTTATCGTTAGATTTACCCTTAACTTTACAAAAGAAACTTTAAGATGCACGATTTGATTTGCCCTTATTTTGTAGATATTAGGATTTATCTAAGATTAAGGAGCAATTCTAAGGCTTATAATTCTTAAGCACATTTGTCAAGAGTTTTTTTTAATGCTAGCTTAAGAAAATGTTGTTTTTAAATATTTAAAGCTATATATATTGTTTGAGATTTAAGAATTCTTAAACAACAAATTATATTTATATTGGATATAAAATGCATTTTTAGTGAATAAAATAACTATTTTTCTATTTTTAAAATGAAGGTGAGTTTTTGAAAGCGTCTAACCCTTTTATAAAGAGAAGTAGACATAAAACAATGCAGTCTAACAAACAATCATGAGACTAATACAAGACTAATAGCTACAAAAAATAACTAACAACTCAAAGACCACATGAAAAGTATGTAGCTGAAACAAAACTCTTGCAATGCCAAGCAAGTTAAAGTGGCTTGAAGCCAAAGAGCTCCAACCGTGGTGCTTCCTCCACAAACTTTGTTGTAGGAATCCTTCCTAACCTCACTCTCTTTAATTATGCTTGATCCTAAAGCAATAGAATTCATGTAGCTTCTTGAGGCACTCAATCCCAAAAAAATCTCTAGATTGCTCTTTGCAAAGAGGAAAGGACATCCAACATACAAAAGAATGGAGTGAAGAGTTGAGGGCATGAGATTCCCTTCTAAGCTTACCAATTCTAGGAGTTAGCATCACCATCTTTCTTTTCTCTTTGTTTTACAATGGCATGTAGAAGGGATGTTGAATCAAACTAGAAGGGCTAAAAACATATAGGCGAGGTCCGACTTGACCTCCATTAACACCACCTCCTTACATACAATCCTCCACTTAAATCCTTGAGATTGAGGCAACCTTTCCAAGGGACTTAAAACCATGAATGTTGTTAACGATTGTCTCAAGTACACAAAATCTATCCCTAACCATTGTGGGGTATTCTAGAGCTTCTCCATTTTCCACCACTTGGTTGCCCCCATTCGACATCATTTGAACTAAGGAAATTAATTCCTTTTACTATGGTAGATAAGTAACCTTCTTTCTCTAAACATTTTGTTTCCAAGTTTTTTGATTTTGCAATTGTTATAGAGTGCCTACCTTTCTGAGACATTTGGCAAATAAAGTTTGAGTCTTCAAACATAATATATTGCATCTAAACAACAAATTTTCAAGACCAAACAACCAAATACCAAAGAGGATTATCTATGTTAGCATTCATGTAGAAGCTAGTGCACAACATCCATTCTCTAGATTTATTTTACCAAATCAATAGCCATGAGTTGACTTAAATATTTAGCAATACCATTCAAGGACTCATCCACCTAGTGCTACAAAGATAATCCTAGAAGCCTAATCTAGATTGGGACCCTAGATAAATGGAATCCTTTATAGGATCAAAACCTAGCTTCCAATTACTAAGGGAGAGCCCAATTTTACCCAAAATCCAAAAACTGTCCAAAAGGGTTTAGATGAAATCCTCATTATTTGAAAAGGAGAAGAAGAAAAATCCATTAGCCATAGTTGAAATCAAGTTGCATGGACACATAAATTCTATTTTCTTAGAGTCCATCTTCTAACCATGTTAATGTTTGGTCTAGAACAAAGAAACTTCCTAGTAAGAGAGTTTTCAAGTTAAAGAAATGATCTTCCAACAACTAAATCAAGAACCCTAATCTTTCATCCCTTGTCATCCATAACTAGCTCTAGAGAGAGAGAAAACAACATTTGAATAGATCTTTACTTTGATAACCTTTGCCTAGGATCTTTGGCCATCCTTATGGCAAGTGGGATACACATTAATATTCTACTTTACTCACCCATGAGAAAAAGGCAACCTAGAATTACACCATTGATGAAATTCCTATCCATCTTAAAAAGATCTCTAGCACAACAATATTCTAGCCTGAAGAGAGGATGAGGAGGTGTGTGTTTTTATTCAGCTACCACACTAAGGGAACCGTCATTCAAAGGGACATTATGAATGCCATAAAAACTTGTGGACTCATTACTAGCAATGAGTGCAACCTTGCTGGGAGGGAGCAAGAAGTTACACCTCAAACCCTCCACTTAACCACACCTTGTAGAGGACATGAAACTAGTCTCATCATAAAAAAAACTAGCTATGTGAATAAGAGTTGTGGGAACAAATCCATCTGAAGCCTCCATAACACAACTCTCCAACCTTGAAAAGTCAATCCAAATCAATTCCAAGTGAGGAAACCTCCAACCAACTATCAATGATTTTTTGTTTTTCTTTCTGATCCAATGAAACCCCCCCAATCATCAACATCCTCTCCATCTTTTTCATATTGATCATAATCATTCAGAAAACTAGACTTCATAGTTTTCCTACTCATCATCCATAAATCTTGAAAAGAAATCCATCAAATATTAATTTAAAAAAACTATTTCCTATTTTAATAATACATAAAACGTAAAATCAATAAACCATTTACTATTTTAAGTATGAAGGAGGATAGAAGCCAATTATGCAATGCTACAACACTCAAAACTTATGTTGCTTGATGAAAAACATTACAAATTGCCTTAATATACAGAAGACTTTACAATACTTTACTAGATACAAGCATTTAATATTTTTGACTCTTCTAGAAACTTTCTAAACATTATTAACTAACTTGTCTCTTCAAAAAAATATATATATTTACTAGTTTGCCCTCTTTATTTAATTATAGAAAGGTAGCAATTAATTACAGTGAGAGAAATTACATTACTCCCACTCCCCCTTAATTTCTACCACTAACTACTTCAACATCTACAATGCCTAAACTCTATATTGAATATTCAAAATTCTCTTTTTCTAATGCCTTTCTGAATATATTTTCCAAATTGTCTTTAGATCTATAAAACTCCAACTAGATTTATCCATTGTTAACTAGCTCCCTAATGAAATGGTATGTGGTATCAATGTAATTTCTCCTCTTATAAAAACATGATTCTTTGATAATGCAGTTGCTGACTTGTTATCACAAAATATTGGTGTTGGATTCTCTTGAACATGCATTAAATCTGACAATACTCAATGCATCCAAATTACATGACATGTTGTAGATGTTGTTTCTACATACTCTACTTTAGTTGATGAAATTATCACAATAGGCCACTTCTTTGATGCCTCTCATACTACACCTAATCCAAAGAGAAAAAAATATATTTGGAAGTACTCTTCCTATCATCTGTGCTACATATAAAATTACTTTCAGTATAGCCAATCAAATCAAAATAATTAGCTGTGAAATATAGTATTCCATATCATATTGTTCCTACTACATATCTCAATATATTCTCCTCCCAGCTTGCCACTATGAGTCTTTTGGTGACTCCATAAATCTTGAAATTAGACTAACATCATACATTATATCTGGGTTTATGGTTGTGAGGTACATCAAACTTCTAATGATTCTTTTGAACATTATTGGATCAACATTAGATTCCTTGTTTTCTTTACTAATTTGAGTTCCTATTGCAATTGGATTTGGTACTAGATTGCAATTCAACATTACAAATCTCCTTAACACATCCTTAGCAAACCTAGATTAACAAATGAAAAATTCACTATCTAATTGGACAACTCCAATGCCAAGAAAATATCTCATCAATCATAAATATGTCATTTCAAACTCTTTCTTCATGGCTATTTTGAACATGTCTACAAAACATTTTAGTATAGATTAAATCATCAACATAGAAACATACAATCAAAATTTGACCTTCCTTGTTGATCTTTGTATACAAGGTAGGCTCACTATTACTTATATTGAATCCATTGGTAATCATGTGTGAATCAATTTGACTATGCCATGCTCTTTGTGCTTGTTTGAGACCATAAAGAGCTTTCTTCAATCTACATACCTTGTCTTCATGCCCATTCACTTAATATAACCTAGTGGTTGTTGGACATATACTTCTTCCTCTAGATAAAAAATCATTTAGAAATGTTGATTTGGCATCCATCTTGTAAAATTTATAATTATTTTGTGTTGTTTGGCTAAGATAAATCTAACTATATCAATCCTTGCTATTGGTACAAATTTCTCATTGTAATCAATTCCATGTTGTGCAAAACATTTTGCTACTAACCTTTATTTATATTTTCCAACTTTAACATCTACATTCAACTTGGTCTTATAGACCCATTTGACTCCTATGCATTATTTACCTCTAGGTAGATCTACTTGCTCCCATGTTTCATTCATTTCAATGAAATTTATCTCTTCTTCCAAAGCCTTGATATAACATTATTTTTTGATTGCTTAATCAAAATATATAGGATCATGAGAGAATAGAGAAAAAATTGAATGTAAATCTAAATTTCGTTCTCTTTGATCATAAATCTCTTTCAAACTTTTTGTTTTCTTACCTCTATACCATGATCTTAGTGAGGCAAGCATAGGATTAGGTTCATCACTTACTTGTGAATTGGGAGTAGGATGGCTTGATGGTTCACCTTGTACAAAATTCCTTGGTGTTCTCAATTCTCCTAAATTATTTCTTGAAGATTTCTTGTTGAGGTATCTATTATTACTTGTGGACTTGGCTAACCATCTTGCACACCTTGTTCTTCTGATTCTTCTTTATTTTCACATATTGGTGCTACAACTATAATTGATATATCAACACTTCTATCCCATGTTTCTTCTTCGTTGATTCAACATCTCTACTAATAATTATCTTCTTAGTAATGACATTGTATAACATGTAGGCTTTTGATTGCTTAGTGTAACTAATAAAGATACATGTTTTGCCTCTATCATCCAAGTTTCTTCTTGTTTCTTCTAGTACATGTGTGCATATGTAACACATTTAAAAATCCTTAAGTGAGTTACACTATAATTCTTACCATCCCATTCTTCCTATGGAATTCTACTTTTGATAATCTTTGTAGGACATCTATTTAGAATATACACCACACACACTATTGTTTCTGCCCAGTATTTATTAGGCAAGTGCTTAGCCCTTAACATGCTCCTAGCCATATCCATTATTATTCTATTATTCTTCTATACAATACCATTTTCTTATAGTGTGTACCTTCTGGTAAATTGCTTCTTAATTCCACAATATCTGCAAAAATCTAAAAATGTACTTGACTTGTACTCACCACCTTTGTTTGACCTAAGTACCTTGATGTATTGGTCACTTTATTTTTTAACCATTACTTTGAAATCCTTAAATATTCCAAAGACTTTAGACTTTTGCTTGAGAAAATAAATCCATGTTTTCCTACTGAAATCATAAATAAAAGTTAGTAAATAAATACTTCCACCTAGTGATGGAGTTTTCATTGGACCAGATAAATTAGTGGTCACAAGCTCTAATGGTGCCCTTGATTTGAAAGACACTCTTGTTGGAAAACTTTCCCTATGTTGTTTTGCTAAACTACAACTCTCACATGAACTAGCTATCTCTTCAATTGATGGTATCCTCTCTCCATATGCTTCTTCTACAAAAAACTCAATCCTCTAAAATGAAGATTTATGTACCTTAGATGCCATAGCCATGTTTTCTCTAAATCAACTACCTTCAAATTTTCTTCAGGCTCTCCTTGGACTATCTTTTGAGCTTCACTCTTAATTCGAAGTGGGAATATTTGGTTTCTTGTCATATCAACCATTGCAAGTATCTTGTCACTAGGAGGTTTGTATAATATGATACAAACATTATCATCAAAAAATACTCTGTAACCCTTCTATATAAGTTGGCCAATACTCATGAGATTATGCTTCAATCAGGGCACAAAATAAACATCTAGAATATTCTTTCTTTCACCATGTTTTGTATAAACATTTATTACACCTTTACCCATAACTAACATTTGATTTCATAGAACTGTCTAATCTTAGAAACAAATCTCTATTTATTGTCATATGATTACTAAAAGAACTATCTAAAAACCAAATATCACTAGAGCTCTCTTGAGCAACATGACATTTAATGAATATAGACCCTTAATTACTTTAAGATACATTTAAAAACTTGTATATTGTTTATCCACATATGCTTGTTTTTTCACCATCTGGAGTTGTGAGAATTGAAATTCTTATTTGTCCTTCCACTTTGATGTGGACTATTCCTTCCATCTCTTCCATTATAATTTCTGCCTCTACCTCTAGACCTTGACCTTCCTTTTTCTATGATAAATAAAACTTATAATTTAAATGCATTCTCCAAAAAGGAATTATTGTTCTTGTAAATTCTAAATTCATGGGATAACAGAGATTCCATCAACTCATCTACAGATATCTATGTTAGATCTCTGAGCTCTTTAATCGCAACAACAATAGCATCAAATTTACTACCTAGACTTTAAAAAATATTTTCTACAATCTTTTGATTAGTAATTGCAATATTCATAGACTCGTCTATAGACAATTAATCTTTCATGTACAAATTAGATTGAATTTAGCGGCTTCATGCACCTTCACTCTTTTTTTGTGTATTCCTTTTGGCTGTGATCTCCTCTAGCAATCAAAATTTCCTTCTACCTTTTTCTCTTTGGTAATGTTGGCTCATTTCTTCTATGTTGGATTATGCGTTTCTTCTGTGGTGATCAGCTACTTACATAGATTCTGACGATCCCTCTTCTTTTTTACTGTTGCAATTTCATTTTTGGCGGCTTTTGAAATATTGCTTTGGGGTTGCGATTTCCTTTTGACAATGATAGCTTTTCTGTTGCAATCTATTTTCAAACTTGGTCGATTTGTTTTGACTCTGGAAAAACAAATATAAGAATCGGTGGTGATGGAATGTAGCAACAACCCTTTCGCCCTTCTTTGGTGGCTTCTTCTCAGTGATTATCAATCTTCTTTGGTAGTGTTTAGTGACATTCAACAGCCGCGGCCTTCTGCAAATGTTGTGCCCTATTCAAACAAATTCCATGATCTCTTCTACTATGATTTCCCTTTGAACAATTTGAACAATTCTTTATCTTCTATCCTGGTGGCTATGCTTGTCTTTAGACTGTAAACCCACAATCTCTTTAGATGACCTGCTTTGATACCACTCTGAAGGAGGATAGAGGAAAAACATACGATGCTACAACATTCAAAGCTTCTATTCCTTAATCACAATTTGTCTCAATATATAGAAGACTTTAGAACACTTTACTAGTTACAAGCATTTAATATATTTTTTTCTTCTAGATACTTCGAACACATTATTTACTAGTTTGCTCCCTTTGTTTTATGAAAAGGCAACAATTAATTACTGTGGGATAAATTACATTATTCCAACAAGGATAAATATCAAAGAGCGAAGTGCTTACCAATGATGCATGTTATGTAGTTTGGAAAATTTAAATTATGCAGTGGGCTATCATGTCAAACCCTAGACTACGTTCATTGGACAAAATGTTTAAGAGGAGAGCTCACAGCCTAGCTTGTCCAATTTTTTAATATAAAATTTTAAACATGGGTGATTGATATCTAGAACTAAGGCTAGATATATGTCTTTCTTAATTTCTAGGCTTTTAACATAGCATTACTTTTTGGAAGCCTCAATATTTTATCACTTTGAGCTTAATCTGTTACACACTTGCAGGTACAGTTTCATGGATGGCACCAGAAGTTATATTTGCTGAAGAGCGTGGAGGATATGACTGTAAAGCCGATATATGGTCCTTGGGCATTACTGCAATGGAGCTTGCTAATGGCCGCCCGCCTTTTTGTGAGGAAGAGCCCATGAAAACAATTAGTCAATTAGCCAAAGGCATGGTCCCCATAATTAATGAAAACAAATTCTCAAAGGAATTCAAGGACATGGTTAAGAAGTGTCTGATGCTGGATCCCCACAAAAGACCCAGTGCCAAGAAACTTCTGAAGCATGCCTTCTTCAAGCAACAAGCCAAGACATGTGATCATATCGTGGTGCAGGTACTGAATCGGTTGCCCCCACTTACACAACGGATGAAGATAATGAGAGAAGAGGCGTGGAGGCGAATTGCTGAAGCATTGACCAGCTCATCTCCTAAAGGAATTAGAAGAATGGCCTCTTACTCTGAGGTTGTGGAGAGGATCAACGAGTTCAGTATGAAGGCATCAAAATCTAGAAGAATTACAATTTAAGTGCTAGATGTTGAGCTTAGTTTACATCAACATGAAGACCTTTTTTTTGTTTGTGCATGGGTGTAAATCATTGTTTGATAGAATGTTTGATGTTTAAATAGAACTTATTTTCAAAGACAGAAATAATTCTATAAGGATTAAATACTTTTTACAAAACTTATTAGAAGCTGAATTTATATCTTTAACGCTATAATACTATATTAAAAAAAAAATTCAATAAATAAAGTGTTATTATATATTTGTTATTAGAAGCTGAATTTATATCTTTAAAGCTATAATACTATATTAAAAAAAAAAAAATCAGTAAATAAAGTGTTATTATATATTTGTTAATTCGATTTCAATTGGAATTTAATTTTATTTCATTTCTTATTTAGATTAGTTTAATTGAATTGTATTTATTTACTTTTTTATAAACATTTATATAGGACAGAATTAAAGATTGTAAACAAACTTCAGTTGGAGAGTGTTGTATTAGTTTTGGATTTGAATTCAAAGATTATAAACAGACTTCAGTTGGAGAGTGTTGCAATCCTTTTGAATTTTTGTTGGTTTCTCTTGCTGCTTAATGAATTTCAGGATAGTTTTGAGGCTCCGTCTTGTGAACTTTCCTTTTGAGCGGCTCTTACAAGGTATGATCTGCCTCCCTTTCTTTTGTGTTGTTGCCTATATTTACTGAATTGATTGGATGTCTTTCAGTTTTTAATATTTAAATTAAAATTTTGACAAGCTCAATAGCCCGTATTTTGGCTTTTTACCTCATCACATGTTTTATAGATCTTAAAAATAGTTTTTTAAGACTCTTTTCTTTTGGTTCTCCAAGGGGCCAAGAGGAACACTTGAGACAAAGTGTTTGTCATGTAAACCACCTCTGTTTTAGTTGGAATCCATCTAATTTTAAGATAATATATGTTAACTATATACAATTTTAATCACCTAAACAAAAATATGCAAGGCACATGTGAGAAATATGTTCCATAAAGGAACAAGGTCAATGTGTAGTTTAGGTTGATTCAATGAAATGTATATATAAGTATAAATTAACTTAAATAAATAAATGATGGATTGATAATTTGTAATATTTAAATGAAGAAAATGTAAATAAAAACTAATTGTACTTAGATTGATAATTAATGAATGGAATGCAATTTGATATGGACATGAATCTAATGTGCCTCAAAATTTGGAACAATGACTAATAGACTAGTAAGTCTTCTAATGATCAAAATATTTGGTTGTGACTATACAAGGATGAGTCTAACTATTAGGAATAATTCAGTGATAGTGAACTTGTCATGTACCCATGAACATGACCTATGTCATCTACAAACTACTTTTCTTCACTTCATCTAAGGTACCTTGATTTCTACTATATTTCTTAGTATCTACAAGAGTTGGAAGTATTAATACATCCCTTTGCTATGTTGTCACACTACTAGGTCATCAAGGCTCTCCACCTTAAACAATACCTTGAAAATAGATCAAATCAAGCACAACACTCTTTAGTCATGCAAATGCTCTTATAATGAATTTGTAATGCTAATTCTTTTTAAACTGCACCAATGGAAGTGTATAGATGCAAATGATTTCTCTTTATAATCTGTTATTTTTATAAGATTAGAATCAATGTGTTGGATTCCTTAAAATACAAGAACATAGCAAAATATCATGCAACCTCATGTTTAGTTGGCCCTAGGTAGAAATGGTAGAGGTGGGAGGTTAGTCACACTTCATTTAAAAATTAAATTAGGTTGAGACAAGTCCATGACCATGAGGGTGACTAATTAGTGAACAAATCCATGAAACTCATGCTCTTGCACATAGGTTCTACTTTACTATTCTCATGCTATATTAACCCCTTGCACAAAAATTTGATAGTGCCAAGATGTTTGGACATAGTTGAGAAATCTAGCAAAATGGCTTCACACACATCTACAAGAGAATTATTTTTAAGAATCTTCATGCAATATAGTGTAAGACAATTGTACTACACCATTCAGTAATACCACACTAGATCACAAACTCTTTAATCATGCCATGCCACTTTTGATAGTTTGACAACAAAATTTCAAAATCTTGCAATATTTCTACATCATGCATTAACTACACATGTATCAACACTAGCATGCTTAGTTTAATGCCATACACTTCAAACACATGGCAGCATGCATAAGCACATCATACAATGACCAACTAGCACCATATAGATATGACACCTATAACTTGTCCATCCACATGCAAAGTGCACCATACATGCATGACATCTATTGGCCTACTATTTGTATGCATATCTAACGAACACTATATAAGTACAACCTCTATACTCTATTTAGGTAGAGGGGTTCTTTCTCAAATCCCATAATATGGTCTATTATAGGTCTACATATGTGTCCTTATAGAACTAACATTATTATGGGTTGTAGCCTCTAGGGCATCTCACAAATTAGGTATATGCATTACTTTATTGCTTAATAATGGGACCATGCTTCCCAAAATAGCTTTTATTTACTCTTCATAGATTCGCACAACATCAATAAATAAAGGACAATAGTTTTCATGCATTTGTCATGACTCTACTTTTGTTTTGAAATGTTTAACACTTTTGCAACTCAACTTTCCATTGGAAATAATCCTATTCCCACTAGCTTAGCTATAAATTTACCTACATGAGAAGTTATCCTCCAATCTCAATGAACAAATGAATCATTGGTATTAGAGAACCAAGGCTTGATCTCATGCCACTTGTTATAAAATAAATTGTTATAGGTTTATGTAATTTTAACACTTGCACTTCCATTACATCAATCATGAAGATGGCAATGAAAAATGTCATTTAGGAAAAATAAATTTAACAAAATTTCTTTCTAGATGATAATAAATATCTAGAGATCAAATCTCTTCAATGTTTATAGTTAGGCAACTAAACATGCCACATCTAATACACCTTTCAACCACATGCCCTCTTTCATCTCTCATGCACCAAATTCAACAATATTCACGCTGCATAAGGTGAATGAGGAATGACATCTGAAATAGGTGACTAACATAAATGATGGTGTCCATAAAAGTCTACATAGGAACAACCATTTTTCCATAGGTAGATCGTCACAAAAGGCTAGCCTCTATAGCTCAACACTTGCAGTAGGTAATGTCCATGCATGCATTGAAAGCTTACAACTCTCATCAAGACTACAAGCATACAAAGCCATCACTACTTCACTCTAATGGATAAGCTCTTAGTTTGACTACACCCAAATCATGTTGCATTGAACAAAACCCATGTTTTAAGGCACTTCTCAACCATGCCTACTATAATCCTATACAACACAACCTCAACATTTTTTTATCACAAGCCACTTCAAGCAATGACCAAGTTATTGGCTCTGACACTTTGCCCTATTCAACATTCTAGCTTTTACATACAAAGACAAGCTTCTCTCAACATTTTGCATGGGTCCCACAACACCTTCTTCTTTCAAATGTAAGAGTATGGTGGCAAGGTTTGCTCAAATTTTAGAAACAGGCATGGTTAGTATCATTAGTTCCAATGTCAATTATGCCAACACTCTAAACCTTCATTTGTTCTTAGGTATAAGTATGATTGTTTTGGGTTTTCATTGATTCCTAAGTGTTTGCAAAATCTTCCAAGTTTACATTTGCAAGTTATTAGTAGCCACATAGATGTCAACTTGTTCTCCATTCACAACTAATTTGACATTTTAGGCTAGTGCTCATGGGTTCTCTAGCATAACAAGAACACTGCTCTATAAGAAAGGTTGAATTGACCTATCTATACAATCATTGCAATGTGTCAATATGACCAGTGGTTTTTTAGAACAACTTCAACAAAGTTGTTCTCTTCTACACTATACGTAATTGAGGCCATTTCTTTAGAAGAAAGCGTGAATGATCCATACATAGATCCATGTAACTCATGCTCCTATAATGTAGTTCTACTTTACTCTTCTCATGTTAAATAATTTCCTTGTGTATAAATTTACCAATACTGGTGCAGAGTGTTAGAATCTGAAAAGATTATTAAGCCAGAAAACTAGTGCAAAAGAATAGATATTTAAACTATGAATGCAAATGATACGAAATCAAAATAGCAACACAGAGTTAGTCTCCAAGAGAGTAATGTAAATTCTAGAAGCAAAATAGCATTAAGAGGATGCAAAAGCAAAAGATACAAAATACAAGCCAGGTAGCATGCTTATATAGACTAGGAAGAGGGAGGAGGTGGCAACACCAACCAATCAAGAGCAATCATCTATCAGACTAAAGATAGAAAAGTATCTCCCCAAGATAGCTAATGGATGCTCATATGTAGGAAGGTGACACCTCATAATCCTCTCACCTAATAAGACATGCTTTATTAACCTAAGCGAGATTAATAGAAGTGTAGGAAAAACCTAGGAATATAGGGAAAAATAAATAACCCAACTAGGAAATAAAAACCTACACTAACACCCCCCCATAAGTGAAGCTTAGGTGGATGTAGAAATGGGTCCCAGAAAATCAAGCCTGATGAGGTACCCATGTACATAAAATTCTCCCCCAAAGAGAGAGAAAATCCCCCCCAAAATAGAGAGAGAAGAGACCCCCCAAAGTAGAGAGAGTCAGGACTCTGAGTGAGTGGAAGAAGCCCCCTAGAAGATGAAGCATCCCGAACCCCCAACAAAGCTTGTAAATGAAGGAACTTGCTCTCAGTGAAGGGTTTGGTGAAGATATCAGCAACCTGCTCTAAAGTCAGACAGTAGCGAAGGTCGATGACGTGGCCATGGATGAGCTCCCAGATGTAGTGCATGTGGATCTCGATGTGTTTGGTCCGCTAATGATGGATTGGATTCTGTGAGATCTAAATGGCACTCTGGTTGTCATAAAATATGACTGATGGCCGTCTGATCTGGATGCCAAACTTAATGAGAAGATTTTGAAGCCAAATGGCCTTATTGGTGGCATTCACAGCCCCCCGATACTCAGCCTTAGTAGAAGATAGAGAAATAGTAGACTACTTCTTGCTCGACCAACAAATAGGACCTAAACCAAGTGAGAAGTTGTAACCTGAAGTAGACTTGCGATCCTAAGAATCACCCGCCCAATCTGAATCTGTGTAGCCCACTGAGTCAAGCTCAATACCTGTTGCATAGTAAATCCCAAAACTATGAGAACCCTGAATGTAATGAAGGATCCGCTTGGCTACTTTCTAGTGCAGCTCATGAAACTTGTACATGAATCGAGAGACCATGCCTATAGCATATGAAATGTCAGGTCTCGTATGAGTCAGATAAATGAGACTCACAACAAGCTATCAGTACAAAGTGCCATCAACACGTGGAGAAGAACACTAAGCCTCAAGTTTGACTCCAGAAAGAAAGGCAGTCAGAGCAAGCTTGCAGTCAGCCTTATGAAACCTTGAGAGTAAATCTAGAGCATACTTGGACTGGTTGATGGTGATCTTGGAAGTAGATTGGTAGATCTCAATCCCAAGAAAGTAACACAACAAGCCCAAGCTAGTCATCAAAAACCTATCATGAAGGGTAGTTTTGATAGCCCCAATGGTGGATGAAGAATTCCCTGTGATCAGCAAGTCATCAACATACAAAACCAAAAATAGGAGTGAATCATCCTGTTGTAGAATGTAGACATTGGGATCAGAATGGCACTGAGTGAACCCAACTGATAGAAGAAAGGAGTCCATCTTGGCATACCAGGCCCAAGGAGCTTGTTTGAGGCCATAGAGAGACTTCTGAAGATGGCACACAAGTGAAGAATCCTGAAGGAACCCCTGTGGCTACTCCATGTAGATCTCCTCCTGAAGGTCACCATGAAGAAAAGCACTCTTCACATCCATCTGGTGTACTTCCCAATGATTAGTTGTAGCAATGGCAAGAACAAGTTGGATGGAATTCATTCTGGCAACTGGCACAAAAGTCTCAGAGTAGTCAATCCCAGGAACCTAGGAGAATCCTTTGGTGACCAAGTGAGCCTTATGCTTGTCAACTGATCCATCTACTACAAATTTTGTCTGATAGATCCACTTACATCAAACAAGTTTTCTTCCCTTAGGAAGAGGGACAAGATCCCAAGTGTGGTTCCCCATCAAGGAACTATACTCCTCCTACATAGCTGTATCCCACTCAGGAATACCAGAAGCCTCATGAAAAGACTGGATCTGAGGCAGTAGCAATGAAGACATGTGGAGCATCCTGGAACTGTGAACGAGTCCACCTGGTGTCTAATGGATCCCCAACCCAATCCCCTGTAGACTGCAAGGTCTGTCTAGCCCAAAGTGGACTAGAAGATGGAGTATCTGGAGGAGAATCATCAACCTCTGAATGATGACTAGGAGAGGAAGGAGGTGAGTCCTTTGAATCGCTCTTTGCATTGAAAGTGGAGGTAGAAGGCTGCTTAGGTGAATCTGACTCATCAAAAGATCTGTCATGTATCCCAAGTGACTCCAATGTCAAAGTAGGAGTTGGAGAAGTGATACAAAGTGAGCTCGAAGAGCCATCCTCAAACTAAACACTCTTCTCAATGAACAACTCATGTGTAGTAGGGTGGAGCAACTGATAACCCTTCACACCATTAGGATAACATACAAATATGCAAGGTCCACTCTATGGATCCAAGGCCTTGCATTTCTCTGCAGGAATGTGGGCCCATGCAGGAGAACCAAAAACTTGAAAGTGCTTAACTGATGGTTTCCTACCACTCCAAGCTTCAAAAGGAGTGAGTCCCTTCAAGGCTCGGTGAGGAACACAGTTCTAGATATAACAAGCATAGTTAATGGCCTCTACCCAATACTGTGGTGCAAGAGATCTGGACTGAATCATGTAGTCCACCATTTCCTTCAAGGACCTATTCTTCTGTTCTGTAACACCATTCTGCTGAGGACTGTATGGAACTGAATGCTACAAATCAATCCCCTTTGAAGTACAAAACCTCTCAAACCAATGGTTGATATACTCACCACCATTGTTAGTATGCAACACTTTGATAGCTTTCTCAGATTGCTTCTCTACAAAAGTTTTGAAGTCCTAAAAATGATCAAATACTTCTGACTTCTATTTGAGAAAGTACACCCAAGTATATCGAGAAAAGTCATCAATGAATGTGAGGACATATCTAGCCCTGCTGAAAGAAGGATACTAAAATGGACCAGCCAAATCAATGTGAACTAACTCCAGTATCTGTGAAGCTCTCCATGCCTTACCTTTGTCAAACTTTTCTTTAGGATGCTTACCAAGAATGCAACCTTGGCAAACATCACCTAAAAATTGAATGAAGGCAACCCTGTAACCATGCTTTACTGGTTGAGCTGTGGCAAGTAGCAGAAGTTAAGATGGCCAAACCGCTCATGCCACAATCTACTCACATCATCAGAATGAGTGAGCAAAACAGTCAAAGGAGGATCAAGAACAAAGTGAGAAAATAGATAGAGCCATGACTAATGATCGGCTCTCCGAACTGCAACTGTAGAACCACTATACAACTCACAAATCTCCACTGAATCAGGAGTGAACTCAACCCACTTGCCTGAACCTATGTGAGTGATCTGGTATACTGAGAGGAGATTAGTTGATAATGAGGGCACACAAAGAACATCACGGAATGTGCCATCCCCCACATCAACAGACCCTCTCCCACACACCTCAATAGGAGTGTCATCACCCATCAAAATAGAAGGCATAGTACACGGCTCCAAAGATGCAAGTTCATCCTTAGATGAAGCCATGTGGTATGAAGCACCCAAATCAAGAACCCAAGTGGATGGTGAAGAAGCAACTACAACAAGGGCCTTGCCCTTTCCTTTCCCCTTGCTGTTTTCTTTTGCCTTGTTAGACCCCTCATTAGAACTCTATTTGATAGACTCAGGAACACTGATATTATTCTTCTCAAGAATGTGTGTCAAGTGATCAATTTGTTTCTTCAGACATTTATGTTCATCATGACCAGGTCTTTTACAATAGGCACATTGGACCCTCTCTTTCTTAGGCTTGTTGCCCTTGGAAGATTGGGTCTCATTAGTTGCTTTTGAAGCAACCGGTATCTGATCCTTCTTCTCCTTGCTATTCTTCTATTTCTTATCCTTACTATTGTTGCTACTATTTTGTCCTTTCTGTTCTTTTATGCCTTGGTTGGCAGAAAAGGCATGTGACTTAGAGGACTTAAGAGTGCCCATCTAGATTAGCCTATCCTATTCTTGAGTGAGATTGACAGCAAAATCATCTAAAGATGGCATGGTGAATTGAGTACCAAGTGCACCCTTAGTAGCATAGAAAGTAGAAACAAACATAGAATATTCTAAACTTAGCTTAGAGAGAATACTAAGAATCAGTTGTTGATATTTCTTTTTAATTCCACATTGTTTTAACTGTAGCCTTAGTGATTTCAATTTAGTGAAGAAATCTTGGATTGTGTTGAAATTGCATGGACTTAAACTAATTAGTTCATTTTCCAACATATGACCCCTCATTGAATCTTGTGTGCCAAATAGCTTTTCTAGCTTTGTTCAGATTTCATTTGGTGTATTCAAAGACTCAATATGAAAGAGTAAATCAGGAGAAATAGACAAACACAATGTTCCATATGCTTCATCACATTTGTTAAACCACTTAGGCTTATCTTCATCTTTAGTAGGTTCATTTTCAAGTCCCATAGTTATCCTATTTAATCTAGCTTTCCTTAAGTGAATTGTCATGCATGATTTCCACTCAAATTAATTGTATGGAGTTAGGATGGGCAGATTTGTTTGATCCATGATGAAGAAATGCAGAGAAGAACTATCGAAAAGAAGAGAACCCAACCAAGACAACCCCCCCTTTTCACTCAATCAAAGAACCCCCCTAAGAAAATATGATTTGGCACTTTATATTAGTATGTTTACAACTACCACTAGCAAGAAATAGTAAGTGGTCTTGATTTCAATACATTATAAAACCCTCACGAAGAGCATATGCTAAAAATACAACTTTGGCACAATACTTAGAGAAATAAATAGTACCACTGCAATCTACTCAAAAAATCATGCACTTTCAAAAAAAGAATCACCTCGATACGAGGTCGTATGTGAAAGTTATGATCCTCCGAAGTTCTCAAAATGAGAACTGTGCAATGTCATGACTGAGAATCTACAATTTCTAAAAAATCTTGGCATCAAAATCAAAAAACATCTGCACTAGTGCATAGAGCATGAAAAAGTAGCCAAAATAAAAAAAAAATCGTGGGAAAAGGAGTCTGTATGACCAAGAACAGAGCATTTGAAAATTGCCTTCAAAACTGCGACTGCCAACGGAGAGGGGTACTGCTGTAGCTTTCTACATTCAATTCTACAAAATATATAGACCACATGGAAAACCTAAAAGATACCTAGATGGTTTTTCTATGCTACGAACAAAACCCATAAGGCATTTTTCTTGCTGATGTACAGAAGAAGTAGTTCTAATGTAAACAAAATGCTTTTAGCTACAAAAAATGACCCCAGCAACCAACAAAAAACATACAAAGGCTGAATCAGATACCTAAGACAAGAAATGGCATGCTAGAATTTGTAATATTAATTGAAAACACCAAATATGCAAGCTGGTTGTCAGATTTGAGCTTGAAAACCCGGTTCTACAACTGTGTATGACGATCTCCGATTTCGGTGAAACGAAAGCCAAATCTGACTTTCTCAAGCCTCCTGGACACGTTGGAACATCCAGAAATGCTACCAGTATAACCAGAAATACTGCAATCACCTAGATTTCATAAAACACATGTGCAAACCCTAGAGATTAAAAAAGTTTCCATCAAACTTTTCTGATTCTCAAGATCATCCAAAGATGCAAGAGAAAATTCATAATTGTAATAAGATTTATTATCCCCCCCGAATCTCTCAAATAAGGAAACTAAAATCTACTCTTTCGCATAGCAAAGCTTTGATACCATGTTAGAATCTGAAAAGATTATTAACCCAGAAAACTCGTGTAAAAGAATAGATATTTAAACTATGAATGCAAATGATACGAAATCAAAATACCAACACAGAGTTAGTCTCCAAGAGAGTAATGCAAATGCTAGAAGCAAAATAGCATTAAGAGGATGCAAAAGAAAAAGATACAAAATACAAGCCAGGTAGCATGCTTATATAGACTAGGAAGAGGAAGGAGGTGGAAACACCGACCAATCAAGAGCAACCATCTATCGGACTAAAGATAGAAAAGTATCTTCCCAAGATAGCTAATGGATGCTTACATGTAGGAAGGTGACACCTCATAATCCTCTCACCTAATAAGACATGCTTTATTAACCTAAGCGAGATTAATAGAAGTGTAGGAAAAACCTAGGAATATAGGGAAAAATAAATAACCCAACTAGGAAATAAAAACCTACATTAACACAGAGCACCCTTTCAAATGTGATGTTTTTGATGCATTTTTAGATAACACTTTGAGTCTTTTGAGTGTCTTGTAAATCAATAAGGTCTAAAAGATCATGTTTTAAGTGATTTGATGTAATATAGGGGTATGAAGGATCTATTTGTACACACTCATGTAAAGGGTGGTCATAAGTCATGTAAACACATACTTCATTCATATGGTTTCATGCCTCCAAATGATCATAACTCCCAAGATATAGTTTGGGCAGTTGTAACCAATGTCAAAGAGTATAAAACCTTCATATGCATCGATGGGGGAGGATGAAAAAAGGTTTTGAAGGACAAATTTAAAGAATAAACTCAGTTTTATGTAATTTCCTATGTTTTCCTATAGTGTAGGCCGTACTGTACTTCTATACAGATTGGTCATGACTTGAAATCATTCAAAGGTGTTAGAGCATTGTGTTATCTATCTTTTGCATCTTGTTTTAACCACTTTCATATCTTTATAAGGAAGATATTGGTAGTTTTCCACTGACTAGTCTTAAACCCTGAACTAGGGTTTTTGAAGACAAACGATGTATTTCCCAGCCATTCCACTGATCCTACCTCCATAAAACTAGTGGAGTGGACTTGTATTTAGATTTTTTTGTTTCTTAGATGATCTTCAAGGTAGGAGAATGAGTTTTATTAGAGATTTGTCAAGTTAAGCCTAATAAAACCATGTGTTAGGCCACTGTTATGGGACAACAGTCATAAAATTTGGTAGTTTGAAGTTGAGAACCCAAAACTCATAAAATTCCTTGTTTGGCCACCTATTCCATCTATCCAAGTAGTTGAAGTTACTAGGTCAGTCCATTTGGGTATAGTCTCTTTGTAAAATAGGCCTAATTGAGCCTTTGTCAGTAGTGCCAGTCCTATTTTGAGCCATGTGTTACCAAACAAGTCTTGGTCATTTTGATATTTAATGTGTATCTTCCAAAAGGGTGTCTAAAATTGGTTTGGTTTTGGGCAACAGTGCCATAACAAAAAGATATCTACTACAGTCTATAGAAAAAGGCTACAAGGATCTAATAGGTCTATGAAAGAACCTATACTTCTCACACCCTAGGTCTGAATCAATGTTTGTGAATTGCTTAGTTGGTGATTCTAAGAGGTTCTATATGACTGCACCCAAGGTCTTGTTCCATTTTGTGAGTTGTCTCATGTTGGGCTCCCCAAACTGGGTCTAGAGAGACTAGTAGTTGAAAAGGAAAGAAGAAGAAACTTCCTCCATGTCAAGTGATCTAAGAGATCAGTTAATGATGAATCTAATACTCTAACCACCTTTGCATCAAAGTGGTATTAGAGCATAGGTTCTAACTTGGAATAGTAGTGGTGAGTTTGCATCAAAGGAAGTGGAAGATTGAAAGAACCAAGGTATCAACATGCCTCGAAAAGGTGAGATAGTAGTGGCTAGGAAGTTGAAAGCCCTAGAAGAGGAAATAGAAGCCTTGAAGGCCAAAGAGAAAAGGAGAGACAGAGAGAAGAAGAAGAAGGTGATAGTGACTTTGAACAAGAAGAAGAGGGTGAAGAGGGGTAACCTCAAGAGCAAGAGGAAGAGTTACCGCCTGAGAAAGAAGGTTTCTCAATGCCTTGAAATCAATAGAGACCTTTGATGTGAAGATGGACCTGCCAATGTATGGTGGAAAGATGGTTGCTGAGGAAGTCCTAGAATGGGTGGATGCCTTGAACAATTATTTTGAATACAAAGAGGTGGCAGAGGATAAGAAAGTTAAGTTTTCCAAAACAAAACTGAAGGGATCCAACTTTACATGGTGGAATTACATCGAAGGAGAGAGGGTGAAGAACAATAGGCCAATGATCAATTCATGGGGTAGAATGGTATCCAAGTTGAAGGAGCAGTTCATGCTTGCTGATTATGAAGTGCAAATATTCAGAAAATTACAAAATCTGAAACAAAAAGACATGGACGTGGCAGCCTATACTGAGGAATTTCACAAACTCAGTTTGAGGACTGGTCATGTGGAGAATGAGAAGGAGAAGGTGGCTAGATACTTGAATGGCTTAAGAAATAGAATCCAAGATGAAATGAGTCTTGTCACTCCCAAGACCATAGAGGACAGTTTTCAAATAGCTAGCAAGGCAGAGGAAAAGTTGAAGAGGAAACAAGAGTAGGAAGGAAGAGGAAGAGGTAGACATCCAAGAGGAAGAAGAAAGTTTGGTGGCAGAAATCAGTCACAAAAATCTCAGGGAGAATCAAGTGCAAGTCAAGACACAGCCCATGAGTCAAGAGGTGGCTTTAGGGGCAGAAGACCTTTTGATAGAGGAAGATCAAATGGGCAAGGAAGAGGATCCAACACCTTCTCCAGAAAGTGCTACAATTGCAATCAATTTGGGCACCCTACCTTCAAATGTCCAAAGAAGCAGCCATCATATTCCCAAGGTGGAGAATGTAGAAATCAGATTGTGTAAGAGGATGAGGAGAGTGCAACATCACCTCTGGTGAATGTCACTTTAGAAGTAGGAGAAAGTTTGATGATAAGAACATTGCTCAAGGTACAAGTTGCAAAGAAACCACCACAAAGGAGGGCACTCTTCAGGATCAATTGCAAGGTGCAAGGTAAAGTGTGTAAGGTAGTAGTAGATTATGGTTCTACTAATAACCTTGTAGCAATAGAAATGGTTGAGAAGTTAAATTTGAAAAGAATTCCTCATCCTAATCCTTATAAAGTTTCATGGCTTAGTAAGGGGCAATAAATACTTGTAAATGAGCAATCTTGGGTAGAATTTAATATTGGTTGATACAAGGATAGAATTTTGTGTGACATCATCCCTATGGATGTATGTCATGTACTCTTGGGCAGGCCTTGGCAGTTTGACAAGAAGGTGAAACATGATGGTGAAAAGAATACATATGTAATAATGAAAGATGGAGTTTCATATAACTTTACACCTCTACAAGAAGGGGACAAAGTAGAACATGAAGGAACTAGTGTTATGATGGTTGGAGAGGAGTTTTTGAAGTCTTTAAAAGAGGAAGGGGGGCAAGGATATGCTCTGATTATCTGACCTAAGAGCATTTTAGTTTTGTCCACAAATAAAGAGAAAGCCATTCCTAGTGAAGTCCAAACCTTGTTGGATAAGTATAAGGGGATTGTTGTAGATGAGTTGCCAAGTTATTTGCCTCCAAATAGGGGGATCATCCATCATGATGACTTCATCCTTGGTACCACATTGCCCAATAAAGTTGCTTATAAGATGAACCCTACACAAAATGAAGAAATAGCCAAACAAGTACAAGAGCTCTTAGATAAAGGCCTAATTACGAAGAGTTTAAGCCCTTGTGCCATACCGACTCTCTTATCTCCTAAGAAGGATGGTTGTTGGAGGATGTGTATGCATTCTTTAGTGAGAAGTTGAATTAGTGTAAGAGGAAGTATTCTTCCTATGATCTTGAGTTGTATGCCATGGTCCAAGCCCTCAAAAGATGGAGGCACTATTTTCTGCGAAAGGAATTCATAGTGTTCACTGATAATCATGCACTAAGTTTCCTCAATAGTCAAGATAAATTGAATCATAGGTATATGAAATGGGTGGAGTTTTTGTAGGCCTATACATTTACTATCAAGTACAAAAAGGGTCAAGCTAATAAGGTTGCTGATGCACTCAGTAGAAGGGTGTTGCAGATTCAAGAAGTACAACTTCAAAGTGTAGGGATAGACTCCCTCAAAGGTATGTACTCCCAAGATGAAGATTTCAAGGATGCATTCAAAGTTTGTAATGAATTTTTTGATGCTTTTCATGAAGAGAATGTTGGCAAGAGACACTTTGGAGCTTCATGATTGTTGTCATTGATGGAAACAAAGGTTAACCCACACATCCATAGGACATGATGAGTCTCTACCAGAAGGCAGATTGCAGAGTATTGTGATCCGATAAGCACGAATAGAGCATGTGGCAAGGTCTGACAGTCAGCTCTGGATCTCTTAGAGGAAGTATCTTGGTGAAGTACGGATTTGGGGAAGTCAAAAGGACTACCTTGATTGATAGATTCCAAGGATTTAGCCTTCGGTGATAGATGAAGAAAAAGATATGAATACTTGAGTGTCAGGTTCCTGATTGGCAGTGTGGACAGAGGAAGAACTAACTGGCAGAACATCAGACATTATTCTGGATGCATTACTAATGATGGTAAAGGTTCTTAAGGCATAATTTATGATTGGCCGACATGACTGATGACTTTTACAAGTATATCCTTGATCCGCATTACTTGGTAAGCATGGATTCAGCCGACAGATCAGAGTTAGTGGAAAACATTGACTATTCCAGATGCCAACTAGAAAGGTGATGAAATCACTTGTGCGGATATATATACAAGATGGATTTAGTTGTGAGCATTGTCATGGTTGTGGTGAAGTGCAAAGAGAAGCAGTAGAGTAGAGTGAAAGCATTAAGGTAGGTCCGGTATGTGAAAGGACAGTAGCACTAAGGAAGAGAAAGGATCAAGTGCAGCAGATCAGTGTACTGAGTTTAACCGGAATTGAACTCCAGCATATGTAGATGCTCCTTATCAGTTCAAGTATTGTATTACACTCTTTATAAATTGTAGACAGTGAGTCTCTTATAGGCAGTGGGCCTCTTGTGAGCAGTATGCTTGGGCAGTGAGCCCTAATTGGCAAGTGCCATTTTGTAATTCTATTCTTCTAACAAAGAATACAATCTTGGGTTAATCAGCCCATGGTTTTCTCCCTTAAGAGGGTTTCCATGTCAAAAATATTGCGTCATGTGTATTTCCATTTCATGGTTATGTTTGCTTGTTTGAATTGATGCTGCACTAATTATTAAGAAAGTTCAGAAAGCTAAAATAATTAAGATAACTGATTTACCCCCCCTCTCAGTTATCAATAATTGGTATCAGAGCCAGGTTCCTCTTAACAAAGCCTAACAGCTTGAGCAAGATCTGGGAATTCAAATGGATGTATATGGTATAAGGGAGCAACTCAAGACTACCCTTGATGATCTTGAGCAGTCAAACTCTGAAGTCAATGAATTAAAGGAAAGACTCAAACAGGCTGATGATTTCATAAAAGAACTAAAAGACAAATTGAGTCTCTCTATGAAAAAGAGAAAGGAGCTACTTCAGCAACTGGCAAGTCAAGGTGAAGCCAATGATACAAATGGAGATCTAAAGGAGAAAACCAAGTTATGTGAAAAGTTATCAAAAGAAATCATTATGGTAAGACATGAAATGGAATCAGAAGTTATGAAGTTTACCCAAGAGGTTGAAGAGAAAAGAAAAATGGAAGATGATCTAAGACAATCTCTCAAGGAGAAATCAGAAGATTGCCACAAGATGGATAGAATGATCAGACATCTTGAATTTGATCTTGAAGATGCTAAAGATAATGAAGACAAACTTGTGGATCAAATAGTCTCTCTTAAAAGGGATCTTCAAACAACAAATGAATATAAAGAGAAATTCAAGATAAGCTCTGCTCAACTTGAAGTTCTTCTTGAAAGCCAAAAGAGAGTAGATGACAAGTGTGGCCTGGGGTATGAAAAAGGTGAAAGCTCCGAATCTAGTTAGAAGAATTTTGGATCAGAAAATCCAAGGAACAGGCCTAGAAGACCTCCGGTAAGGCAGCCTAATGCTCAAAGATATCCATCCTTCAATGGATACTACCACAACTGTAATAACTTTGGTCATAAAGCTAATCAGTGCAGAAAGAGAATGAATCAGACTAATACATCCTTCTCCGGACAGTGTTTCAACTGCAAAAGGTATGGTCACAAATCTCATGAATGCAAAAAGATGCAAATAAATAATTCATTCAATGGTAGATGCTTTGCATACAATAGAATAGGTCATATGGCTAATCAATATAGATCAAGATGATATCAATCAAATATGCAAAGAAATGTTGTTTCCCAAATTTGTAATAGATCCAGTCATATTGCAAAATTCTGTAGAAGCAAGAATCAGGACAAAAGTGGTCTGGTATATCATAATCAGAATCAAGATAAGGGAAAACAAAAAGTGAATGTGGATGAAGTTCAAAGTGAGATGAATACTATTTGGGTGAAGAAAAGTACAGAGAATGTAGAGGATGGATCCGCACCAGACTCTGGTGCTGATATTCCTTCAGAAAATTAAATATGTGAGCTCTGGCTCAGGGGGAGACACAAAGAAAACCTTGTTCCCCCAGCCAGTCAATTGGTGTCGGAACTGGCACAAGAGGAGTTGCGTACTAAAGGGTTCACAACAGAAACATCCAAATAAACTATGGTTAAGATTTGAAAGATCCGCAAGATGTTTAAGATCAAGAATGATCTGGTTCTTCAAGTCATCTGAATAATGCAAACCGGAATGACTTAGGTCGAGCATTTATTGCAACTTGACATTAGGGTTTTTGGAGCAATATAAGCATTTTTTCATTAAGGATTTGTTCATTCTGCATTCAAGAAGAAACGAAAAGAGAAGCTCTGCAACAAAATTCCTCAAATCTCATAAAAGATCATTTGCAGAAGCCAATTCATCTAGAAATAGATCAGGCTAACTCCGTGAAACTGAACGACGCAAAAGGTATTCTCTGTTATCAAATATCTCTCTACAAATCTTTGAAAGATGACTACTCCAAATATAGTGAAGATTTCTGATAGGCCATGACCCAAATTTAAGAAGCATCTATATGAATCCCTAGAAGTTGATCCCCTCAGCACTTTTTCAAGCATTCCGCATGGGGTTCTACATGTAGAAGATGTTAGGGCATATATTCATGTGAATATTGAAGAATTTGGGGAATCTAAGCTGGCTGATATCTATCACAATCAGTTAATAGATGATTCTTTTGAGCTCAAACCTCAGTTCAAGGCCATCCAGGATAAGCATTTTGCATAGTGCATTCATTTCCCCTATTTTGAAGAAGATGAATGGGTCTGGTATGTATTGAGCAGAATACATGATAACTTCCTATGGTTGAATAGACCATTTAAGATCACCAAAGATGCAATTAGGGCAATAACTGGTCTGCATTCATCTGGTGGGATACTTGTTCTCAAATCTGTCAAGAATCAGAAAGTGAGTGATGCAACCGGATCAAAATTTGACAAGAGAGCTATGACAATTGAAGATATCACTGATCCGGATATCAAATTTGCATCCATGATAATTGGTTACAAAATTTATCACTCCAGTAGGAAAAATTCAGTACCAAGAACTGCAGTTTATACAACTTATTAGATGCTAAAAGAAAATACCGATTATGATCTATGTGAACTTCTTCTAAACCAACTATTGGAGAATCTACAAAAGATCAAGAAGGATAAGAAAAATTCCTTCAAGTATGGTGGGCTGATATTGTGTCTATTTTTCTACTTCATGAGTGAGCTACCTGGATCAAGTGGTTGGGTTTGGCAGAATGACAGACCTGTTGCAATCCAAATGAGAGACTATTTGCATGGGCTTGGAGATGCCAAGATAAGAAATACAGCTCTGTGGGGTTATTTCAAGAACTTCCAAAATTTGATGCAAGCAAGAGAGAGAATTCCCAAATCTCTAGTTGAAAAGTATAAGGATACAGTTTGTTTTATGGTTGAAACTGATTAGTACCAAATGGAAGCTATGGAACCAAGGACAGTCTGGATTATGCCAATGGGGTATGAGGTGGATGAGAAACTTGTGGAGCTGCATGTCCAACACATGCTTAGACAACCCCAGGATCCCAAAGCAAAAAGATTTGGAACCTTTGAAGAATTGAGTATAAAAACTTATGTGGAACTCAGACAACCAGAAATAAAGAGGAAAGTGAGAAAAGAAGTTGAAGAAGTTACCAAAGCCTTAGGCATCTCAAAGGAGGCACTTGCTACCAAAAGGGAAAAGATGGAAATGGCTGAGGAAGAGAAGAAAGAGGCAGAAAAGCGAAGTAAGGAAAGTGCTCCGGTAGAATCTTCCACCTGGACAAGATCATCAAAGAGATCTATACCTACCACTGCTAAAAGCTCAAGGACATCAAAACCGGAAGCAAAGTCATCTGGCAGAGGAGAGAAAAGAACTAAAACAAAGGCCACAAGGTCTTATGTCAGTTAGAAGGATGATGAAGAAACTAAATCAGATGAGGAGATAAAGAAAATGAAGGAGAAGAAGAAAACATCCGGTGAACCCTTTACCGGTCAAGATGAAGAAGAAAAGGCAGAAGAATTTGTAGAAAAGCCCACTCTGTCTTTAGATGATGTCATCAAATCAGTCACTATGGATGGAAATCTTCAGCCAATGGATGAATTCTATGATGATTATAATGAAGCAGACCAAAAGATCTTGCAGGAAGCAGCAGTTAAGTATCTGAACATATATAATAAGGATTTTATTGAAATTATATCTCTTATTCCCAAAAGCCTAGAAAAAGAGTTAGAAATAAGAAAGAATACTGCCATGAAAAAAGATCTTGAGATGTGGGAACAGATAGTCATTTAGATATATCCTTCAATCGATTCAAAGCAAATGAACATGATCTTAAAGGATTGCAAGGATGAATTTCGGAGCAAAGCCAGAATGAATCAGCTCATGCTTGGTGAGACTGACAAGATAGCCAAGGAAATAGAAGAGATCCTTAGGAATGCTTTCAAAAGATTTAATCTTCCTATTATAGAAGACTTGGGCGTTGATCCTTCAGCCACAGGTGTTGAAAAGGAATCCACTGAGGAAATGACAGAAGAACTAATGGACACCAGTGAAGATAAGGGCTTAGAATCCTCTGCTCTGGAAGAGGTGGCCCATGAACAAACAAACATCACTCCTCAAGTTTCCCCTGCTGACTCTGGATCCAAAGGAGAAGAAAGAATAGAGGAGAAAGAAGCAGAGGTGAAGGAAAAAGAAGATGACAGTACCAAGGTTGTAGAAGGAGAAAAAGCTCCAAGAGACAGTTTTGAGACTATAGAAGAGAAGAAGAATCTGTCTCTAGCAAGAGACACTACAAAAACTGTCAAAAAGTTCTTAGACAAAGAGACAATGGAAATTGATGAACCAAAACTTCTACAAGGGCCATTTAATTTTGACTCTCTTTCTCTGGTACAAACAATGAAGATAGCTTCATTTGCTAATGCAAAGGCCAAAGAAAAACTCTTAAAGTCTCACATGGAAGATTGTGAGCTTATAGCAGCTGCATCCGGAGTGTTGGAAAAGATCATGCCATCTTTTCAAAAGGATCACTCAGCCTCCTCATCTGGTAATCTCAAATCTCTGATCAATAGCATTAGTACACATCTCAATTCTCTAGAGAAATCAGCTGAGGAGAAGGTCAGGAAATAGTTTTTGGATAAGAGATTCTTTGAGTTGCAAGGGCTAATAGAAAATGACAGGAGAGTAATGGGTATTGGGATAAAGTCCTTGGAAAATGCTCTCAAGGATAGAGGAGATGTATACAAATTTTGTATATCCTGGTCTAAAGCAACAGTGGAGATTGAGAAGAAAGTGAAAGAATAGGAGGACAAACTAACAAAACTTTCTCAAAATTTTGATCCACTTACCACATCTATAATAAATCAAGAATGTTAGACGATTGCAGTTTTGAATGAAATTAAAAAGCTTGAAGAAGAGAAGAAAAATGGAATCAGCAGGTTGAATGAACTTAGAGGAATAATTATCCCTAAGTTAGAGGCCATGCATGAGGCCATAAAAGAAGCCCAGATCATAGCCCCGGACCAATGATCCGACAGATCTAAAAAGGGCAGATGCATTTGCATTCCTGTTAAGCGGTCATATATCAATTTCAGATAGAATGAAGCAAAGTTGGGCAACAAAATTTGTCCAATTGAAGACAACTTTTGCAGACATTCTTTAGTATATGTAAGTATGCCATTTGTATATACTTATGTGGCCAAGTATAGTTGAAATTTTGAAAATTTTGGTGTGCGGACCCCACCCTTTGCCATTGATGTCAAAGGGGGAGTGATGAGAAGTGAAAAATGTTGTATTCAGCTAAGGGGGAGCTCTAGAAAATGTACATAGAGACAGAGCATCAGCTAAGGGGGAGTAAAGTATAACACTTAAGTCATTTTTCACTAAGTCTTGCCATCAATGCCAAAGGGGGAGATTGTTGGCAAGAGACACTTTGGAGCTTCATGATTGTTGTCATTGATGGCAACAAAGGTTAACCCACACATTCGTAGGACATGATGAGTCTCTACCAAAAGGCAGATTGCAGAGTATTGTGATCCGGTAAGCAAGAATAGAGCATGTGGCGAGGTCCGACAGTCAGCTCCGGATTTCTTAGAAGAAGTATCTTGGTCAAGTGTGGATTTGGGGAAGTCAAGAGGCCTACCTTGACTGATAGATTCTAAGGATTTAGCCTCCGGTGATAGATGAAGAAAAAGATATGAATACTTGAGTGTCGGGTTCCTAATTGGCAGTGTGGACAGAGGAAGAACTGACTGGCAGAACATCAAACATTATTTTGGATGCGTTACTAATGATGGTAAAGGTTCTTAAGGCATAAGTTATGATTGGACAACATGACTGATGACTTCTACAAGTATATCCTTGATCCGCATTACTTGGTAAGCAAGGATTCAGCCGACAGATCAAAGTTAGTGGAAAATATTGACTATTCCGGATGCTGACTAGAAAGGTGATGAAATCACTTGTACGGATATATATACAAGATGGATTTAGTTGTGAGTGTTGTCATGGTTGTGGTGAAGTGAAAAGAGAAGCAGTAGAGTAGAGTGAAAGCATTAAGGCAGGTCCGGTATGTGAAAGGACAATAGTACTAAGGAAGAGAAAGGATGAAGTGCAGTAGATCAGTGTAATAAGTTTAACCGGAACTGAACTCTAGCATATGTAGATGCTCCTTATTAGTTCAATTATTGTATTACACTCTTTATAAATTGTAGACAGTGAGTCTCTTGTAGGCAGTGGGCCTCTTGTGAGCAGTGTGCTCGGGCAGTGAGCCCTAATTGGCAAGTGCCATTTTGTAATTCTATTCTTCTAATAGAGAATACAATCTTGGGTTAATCACCCCATGTTTTTCTCCCTTAACAGGGTTTCCACGTCAAAAATATTGTGTCATGTGTATTTCCATTTCATGGTTATGTTTGCTTGTTTGAATTGATGTTGCACTAATTATTAAGAAAGTTCAGAAAGCTGAAATAATTAAGATAACTAATTCACCCCCCCTCTTAGTTATCAATAGAGAATTCTAAATATGTTATACAAGAGGTTCTCTTGTTCAAGGGGGCCCAATTATTTATTCCAAGATGCTCTATGAGGGAAAATTTGGTGAAGGAGAAACATAGTGGCAGCCTAGGGGGACATTTTGGTTTTGATAAAACATTGGAACAAGTCAAGAGGTTTTATTATTAGCCAAAGATGCATTTAGATGTTAAGAGGTTTGTAGAGGGATGTGTCATGTGTCAAAGAGCCAAGGGGACAAGTTCTAATGCTAGTTTGTATTAGCCCTTGCCATACCAAGAAAACCTTGGGAATCAATAAGTATGGATTTTGTCTTAGCTCTGCCTAGGACAGCAAGAGGATATGATAGCATCTATATTGTAGTTGATAGATTTAGCAAGATGGCACACTTCATTGCATGTAAGACAACCAATGATGCCTCTCACATTGCACATTTGTTCTTTAAAGAGGTTGTAAGGATCCATGGATTGCCATTATCAATTGTCTCTGACACGGATGCAAAATTTATTGGTCACTTTTGGAGAATTCTTTGGAGAAAATTAGGCACAAATCTGACCTACAGTTCTACCTATCATCCTCAAATAGATGGGCAGATTGAGGTAATCAATAGGTCTTTGGGAAACCTATTGAGATGCCTAACTAAGGAGCACAATCGGGCTCGGGATTTGATCCTACCTCAGGCTGAGTATGCATATAATGATTCAGTTAATAGGAACATAGGTAGAACTCCATTTGAGATTGTTTATGGGGTACATCCTACAGGCATTTATGAAATAAGAGACTTGTGTGGAATGGACAAGAGGAGTGCTCAAGGAGAGGACTTTACAGCAGCCATGCATGACATTCATCAAAAGGTCAAAGAAACACTTGAAAGGAATGTGGCAAAGTATAAGAGGACAACAGATTTGAAGAGAAAGGACATCCAATTCTAGGTGGGTGATCTTTTGTTGGCACACTTGAAGAAGGAGAGATTACCCAAGGGAAATTATACTAAACTTATGATGAAAAAGATAGGACCCTACAGAGTACTTCAGAAGTATGGCAATAATGCCTATGAAATTGAACTCCCCCAAGGAGTTGTATTATCACCTATATTCAAAATTTCTGACCTCTATCCATTCATGGGGTCTACTAGTATAGGAGAAGAGGCATGTGGACTTGATGATGGTGAGGACTGGATCAAAGATTTACCACCTAATCAACCTATGAAACTTGAGACTATCTTGGACACCAAGGAAGTTAAAAGGACAAGAAGAAAAGTTTACAAGGAGTATTTGGTCAAGTGGGCTAGTTTACCAATTGAGGATGCTAATTGGATGTCTGAGGTAGATATAGAAAAGCATGGAGTCACTATTTCAGATCTCATTCCGTCAGGAGATTGAAGTTTTTCTCACCCCCGGGTGTATGGTGCAGAGCACCCTTGAAAACGTGATGTTTTTGATGCATTTTTACATAACACTTTGAGTCTTTTGAGTGTATTGTAAATCAATAAGGTCTAAAAGACCAAGTTTTAAGTCATTTGATGTAATAAAGGGGTATGAAGTATCTATTTGTACACACTCATGTAAAGGGTGGTCATAAGTTATGTAAACACATACTTCATTCATATGGTTTCATGCCTCCAAATGATCATAACTCCCAAGATATAGTTTAGGCAGTTGTAACCAATATCAAAAAGTATAAAACCTTCATATGCATCGATGGGGGAGGATGAAAAAAGGTTTCGAAGGACAAATTTAAAGAATAAACTCAGTTTCCTACAATTTCCTATGTTTTCCTGTAGTGCAGACCGTACTGTACTTCTATACAGACTAGTCATGACTTGAAATCATTCAAAGGTGTTAGAACATTGTGTTATCTATCTTTTGCATCATGTTTGAACCACTTTCATTTGTTTATAAGGAAGATATTGGCAGTTTTCCATCAACTGGTCTTAAACCCTGAGCTAGGGTTTTTGAAGATAAACGATGGATTTCCCATCCATTCCACTGATCCTACCTCCATAGAACCAATGGAGTGGACTTGTATTTAGATGTTTTTTTTCTTAGATGATCTTCAAGGTAGGAGAATGAGTTTTATCAGAGATTTGTCAAGTTAAGCCTAATAAAACCATGTGTTAGGCCACTGTTATGGGACAACAGTCATAAAATTTGGTAGTTTGAAGTTGAGAACCCAAAACTCATGAAATTCCTTGTTTGGTCACCTATTCCATCTATCCAAGTAGTTGAAGTTGTTGGGTCAGTCCATTTGGGCATAGTCTCTTTTTAAAATAGGCTTAATTGAGCCTCTGTCAGCAGTGCCAGTCCTATTTTGAGCCACGTGTTACAAAACAAGTCCTGGTCATTTAGATATATAATGTATATCTTCTAAAAGGGTGTCCAAAAGTGGTCTGGGTTTTGGGAAATAGTGCCATAACAAAAAGATATCTACTACAGTCTGTAGAAAAAGACTACAAGGATCTAATAGGTTTGTGAAAGAACCTATACTTTCGCACACCCTAGATTTGAATCAATGTTTGTGAAGTGTTTAGTTGGTGATTCTAAGAGGTTCCGTATGACTTCACTCAAGGTCTTGTTCCATTTTGTGAGCTGTCTCATGTTGGGCTCCCCGAACTAGGTCTAGAGAGACTAGTAGTTGAAAAGGAAAGAAGAAGAAACTTCCTCCATGTCAAGTGATCTAAGAGATCAGTTAATGATGAATCTAATACTCTTACCACATTTACATCAAATACTAAGATGTTTGCACATAGTTGATAAATTTGGTAGAGTAGTTTCATAGACATCTACACATGAGCATATTTCTATTCCCATGCCATCATTTTGAATGATTTTATATTTCTCCATGGTCCTACTAACTCTATGATGATCACTAATCAAAGACAACTTGTGCTAGGATTCCTTGTTTTTATTGTTAGGTTTGCATGTAGGAAGTGGTCTTAGTTTCATCTTGCATTTCATTGTCCATTCATATCTTTATATGCTTATGTTTGAATGATTACACTATGTGTATAAATACTGATCAATCCAATATAGCATCATTGGATTGGACTTACCTACCTTAGGGTTGTTGTTTTCTCTTTTCATGGTGTGTTTGATGATCTTTGATGTTTTCATTACATCTATTTGTCATTGAATTCACCTTGGTTTAGGTCCCTATGGCCTTTTAATAGAAACCCTCATATTGCTAATCCGTAATTACATAAATCCCTCATAATGGTCTAGTTTCATATTCATCTTGTGTTATATTCTCTATTAGTTTAGCCACCTTTAGATCCCTATGTGCTTTTATTTTAATGCTTCAGTGACTTGTTGAGCCAATCACCATGTAACTTAACGCATATGATGTAATTCACCACTTATATGTCTACCACTCAAGATTATTTGAACTACTTCTAGTAATTGATTACATTTTCTAGCCTTTAGGCCTTATCCCTAGTCCCCATACCCACTACCACCACTCACTAGTTGCCTCCCTACCACTACATGTCACTAGCTCATTAGTAGTGTATAATAGCTTAATATTAAGTACATAGTTTTATTTACCTTGTTGTGTATTCACTGGTAGGTCACATTCCCCTACTCTAATAATCATTGGATCTTCCCTAATGTGCATGACCCATATCTCCCTTTATGAACCTAACCCTCACCACACTTCCTCATCATGTGTGGTGGTATTATATTTGTCCACCTAGATTCCTACAGCTACATTGTGTTGACATAATACACATGGATTAACCATATAGTTCCACATGTCTCTAATACAAAATCAGTTGGTGGGTCCCAAATCTTCTTTATCCATGGATATGTGGTCTTCAAGGTTGCCTATGTCAATTGAAAATCAAATCACTACCAACAATGCAACCCCTTTGATAGTGGTGGGTCTGTACTATATCATTTTTGCATGCTCCTCTCTGTGATTTGGTATGTCATCATAGACCATTAAGTGGGACCTCATTCTTGTATGTAAAATTGAAGGATTTTCAATAAACTTTGTGTGTCATCCATGTGATGTGACATTGCCTAGTTGGTGGCACATAGAAGAGCTTCAAGAAGTAAATCTTTTCAATGTCCATCTTTTCTATGTTCTCTACCTTGGCCATGGATCTTAACTCTCTTCATCACCCATTGTTTGGTTATATTCAATGTGCTTAATTCTTATACTAGTTAGCAATATGTACAATATGGTGGACCCTTCTCTCACATGGACCAATCCATATGGGCCGCATGTTCTTCCTTGATGGGGTCCAATATCTTTGTTTCTTGGCTTGAATTTTCAAACTATTCCTTCTATGTTCCTTTTGTCCACATGGATCCATTTAAGCCATTAATCTATATGGTTTCTCTCCAACAACATGACAACTATTAACTTCACAAATGATTCAAAGTAATTAACCATGCCAACCTACCACATATAATTCAAATGACTATAGTACCATGACATTTGGTTTCTTTGCCTATTTATGAAGGTAATCAATCCAAGAAATGTACTACTTGTTCTTTGTCACCATTGGCTTCACCTTGTTACCTTTTTTATACTGTATTGTCTTAGGAATTGATTGAGTCAATTCTTGGGCCCTATGAGATCTTGCAAGTCATATCTTAGTAGCTAGTTTTACCATTTTCTTTCATTGTTCCTTATACAATAGCCCTCCCTATCTCTTCATATGTAAAAACTTTAGTTATATGGTGGCATATTGAGAATTCTACTACCGATGGTCTTGGTTATGGATATAACTATAGATTATTTGTTGGTAGGGGTGATTTTATCCTTCGAGGTGATATACTTTGTCAAAAGAGGCTCCATTGCTCACATAATGCATATTATGAAGTTATTTACTTTCACATGGGACATGTCATATTTCTATTAATGTAGTATTTGGAGTGTGTTGACACTCCTCTCCTAGCTACATATCCCTCTAGATTGTACCTTCCCTATTTTTAGGCCTCATGCTAATGTGTCAGTTTTTAGATGACTTGTGCTTATTTATGAGCCTTGAGATGATGTTTGTAGCCACTAGATTTCCTTGAGCTGACATGATACAATTTTCTACAAGGTTGAGGAAACTATATGGATTTAGGTTAATTTATAAACAAGTTATACCCTAAAATCTCACATTCCAATTGTGTTTTACTTGCACACCTATGTGTATATCTTCTCCCTTGTCCAATGTACTTATATAGAAAACTAAGGATTATCCTTCTCTTGCAAGTGGATATTTCCCTACCATTGTGCACGACTCAAGATATTTTATTGCAAAACTTGAATCTTATGCATGAATGTTGATTAGACTGATTTCCTAACCCCAAGAAGTTTGTTGTAAATTTTAAATCTATATATGTTGGATTGTTGTATATTCTAAAGGTTGATCCCTAAACTAAATTTCTACTTTTGAGTGTTTTAGAAAGTTTTAGGGCATCAAATGACGCAATTCATATCTTTGTAAGGGTTGAGTGCATATTTTGTAAATTATGAGAAGTTTTTATTAAACAAGGACTTCTCTATAAGTAAATGTTTCCATGGTTGTTTGCAACTATTCAAGAGAGTCTTTGAGCCCATCTATTAGCCCTCTCCTACCACATATATTGCATTGATGTACTGAGAGTTATATTAAAGTGTGATAACATTCTAATGCATTGCAAATGGTTTTGTGATGATCTCCCTCTTATACAAGTGGAATGATCTAATATGGATACTGTTAAGTATTTTTAGCTATAGATACCTTTCATTTTCTACGTTGTATGTCAGCAAGTCTAGATCCAATGTTGGTTTATAGGTTTTATCTCTTCTCCTTTGTTATTGTTGTCACATGGAATTGCACCCTGCTTCAAGCCTATTCAAGCATTCCAATGACATAATGGGACTGATATCAAGGAATGGGACCTTATAGATGAGATCAGTCCTCTAGAGAAGGTTAGTTCCTCTTATTGAGCTTAAGGCTTAGAGAATTAAACTAAATCTAATGCTACACTCATAGGGAAAATGGGAAGAAGGATAACTAGAATTTTAAAAAAAGGGAGGTGATGCACCAAATTTTAATATGTTAGCTGGGACTAACATAACACAACAATGACCTCAAATATTGAAAGAAACTCACACAGACATATAAATTTAATCAAAGGCTCGAATAGAATATTGTAACAAATAGAGTGACCATTTTATCCATAGAATGGGTTACAACTTCAAATAAGCACAGAGAAAAAAACTAAGCGAGGCAAAATATCAATGATTGTATTGATCATCAAGGCTAAATAGCCATTACAAAGGGAAGATAACCTGTTACAAAAGAGTAGACACAAAATAATCACCTACATTCATGGGTGAACAATCAACCAGAGACAACAAAGGATAAAAAAATGAGCACAATATATCACATCTAGTTGGTTCTGTAGGTTCATTACAAGGTCTGGAAATAACAAATAATCTACCTAGCATAACAACCTAGAAGAACAACTATCAAACTTTTTTACATCTTTGATTCATATATATATAGCATTTCAAATTCATCTGCAGCATTGGGCACTAAAATTTGGTCAACTGGCACTACCCAGGCCCATGCTGCATTAAAATTTGGCTCAAAAAATTGCCAGAGGAGGGACAACATACATACCCCTTGAAGCATACAAAATTATAGAGGAGATTGCCTGCACAAATGAGTGCCAAGTGTATTAATGAGAGAAGGCCTGAAATACCTTCTACGTACCTAGAAATCCATCTTGTTTCTCATTTGTATAGCAACATTGAAGAATTCTACTACTCCAGCTACTTGTAATTGACTTTGGCCTACAAAATTTGAATGTTGATTACCTCTCCCTGGATAATGGCACAATTTCAGGGATATCCAATATTTTACAACACTTTAAAATATTTAAATTTCTTAAATATTCTAAAGTATCATCCATTTTCATTCACTTCATCATTCTGGCCTTTTATTCTTCCTTATCAATGAAAGATTCACTTTTTAGAACTGGGCAAACCTTTTACTCTTCACTTTGCTATCATTTTCGCCTTATTGGTGATTTCCACATTTCATGAACTTCTTAGCAAGTTCATCCTTTCTTTTTTGCCTTGTCAAAAAAGTTGTGCATATGAGAACTAGGCCCACTTGGTCTTTTGTTGTTCCTTTTCCTTATCAACAAAGTATCACTTTCGAGAACTAGGCTGATTTGCCCTTTTTTCTCCTTTGTCAGAAAAAAACTTGTTAGGAATTTGTAGGTCAAATAAAACCAATTCCACATAGCCCAATAAGAGAATAAGATGCAAGAAATAACCACAATGCAAAGATCAAATGAACAATTAACAAGATAAGACAAGATATACCCTTGGAAAACCCTCAAGAGGGAAAAAATTCATCCTCCAAAAGCATCCACACTCATATGTATTATTTAGCAATAAAGATATTACAATACATGCCATGAGTCTCCATGAATACATCTAATCCATCAAGCACCTCCAATTCATCCTCCATGTGTACAAGTATGAATTCACACATGACTTGCCATGCTTCATAATATGCACTTACAGGAGACAACTCAATACCATAACAGTCTCTCACAAACCTGCAATCTACATACAATGAAATAGCCAACCCTCCCAAACCACTAACCATGTGTTTTCTTTTATAGACCAAGCTCACACAAATACAACTTGTTGTATTGGATAAAACCATGTGTTCCAAATCCATGGATACACAAAACCATTGACTCACTTATTTAATGTTGGTACTAAGTTTTCCCAACAATTAAATAATACAAATAATATCCCAATGTTACATACAACTTTTACAAGTGGCCTCCAAATCAATATCTAATGTGGTTAAACACATCAATTAAGATGCAGCACAAATAAATATTTATTTTACATAAATAAAATAATACAATATTATGTAAGGTGTACAACACCTATTTCGTAACATTCTCCCAATTGTTGTATACATTGCATAAGGGTCAATCAATGAAATACATCATCATAGGAAAACATGGAATCACATGAATCTCTGGCATGCTCTTATGCTCCATCAAGATACCTACAACAAAATCTAAGTGACCACCATCACAAGCAAGAACTCCTCTCATCCTCCAATGTGCCACCTATGGAAGAAAAGGAACATGCCATGGTGAATATACACCAATCTAAAGAACACAAGCATAAAATCCAAGTGATAACAAAAGGCTCCAAGCTACTGTCAAAGGTAAAAACCCACATGACTAGTGTTGATGCTTAACTGATTCCAACACCAAAATGGGAAGTTTCAGGAATATGGGACTTGCAACCTAAAACAACCTCCAGATTTTTAAAGAAGCTAGCTCTTCTCTATCTTGAATGCATTTTTGGGAAAAGGGTAGAAACTAAACAGAATTACAAATGCAATGAAAGCAAATCTAACTATGGTGATGCGCCTGAATATGATTTGTTTCTTACTACCAAGCACAACGAAACTATCTTCAAGATTCAATTATATTAAAGAGCAAATTGTGCATGATTAATATAATAGATAAAACAAATAGAATCAAAGGCTCACAACTAGACAATTTTGCAATGACACAGGAAATATCAGCAAAGGCACAGAACTCTATTTTTCTCATTAATTTCCCAGCAATATAAGAGGCACAGATACATGCACAGTTATAGTTACTTTCTGAATCAAGAAAACAAACTAAAGGCAAAATGATATTACTGGTCATAGCAAAAAGTCTCAAACTCTCTTGAATCTCTGATAGAAAACTATCCTTAGCCTAAAATTGTCTATCTTCTATATCTCCCTCTGATTACCAATGTCACATATTTATAGCACAGGATCGGCCCAAGATTGTCTGCACAATCGAATCTCAACGGCCTAACCGAACTGAAGTGAACTGTAAGTTTTTGATAGTTTCAAGATCCTCAGAATCTACAATAGTCACTCCTTCTGTGAGCTCATTAGCTATTATCAAATAGTCATGGCATAACTTCATCTATTTAGGAAAAGACATTTGGTGGCCTCCGCACATTTTAAGATAATAAACCCTATAACAGGTGGCAGCATCCACCCGCATCATTTGAAACTCTTTTATTTATCGAGAGACATAGGAAAATGACACTTGGCAAACTCCACAGCACTTAGAAATTGATACATGTCTTTATCCACTGCATTCATACTTACTGTGTCTTTATCCTTAGGAGAACTCCACCTGTGACATCTGGCAAGATCCGCTACAACTATAACTTTATTACACATAAAATGGGACCCACAACACTTACCGCTCAGTAGCTTTTGAAAGAAAGAAAAGAGACAGGTGGTGCCTTCCGCACTCTCAACAAACTGGTACGTGGCACCTTCCATGCTACTCTTGAAACTTTAGAATCTCCCCTGAAACTCATGTGGATGCTGACACATGCGCTTTCCATTGCATTCCGCCTTCCTGTTGCAAAAGATCGAGTGTGTCTCTGCAAATGACATGCACATCTTCTGTGGGACTAAGAAACTTTGAAAGGGTCTTTTGAGACTTCGATGGAAACTACCACTTGGCGCCCTCCACGCGAGTGTAACTTAGAATAGGGCCCCACCTTCAGCCTTCTTATCATTGAAACTTATAAGAAACAATAACGTGGATGTCAACACTTGGCGCCTTCCGCTGCAGCATAAGGGACACATGGCTTTGTTCGCGGCTCATACAGAAACTTATAAAATGTGTCTCAGCTAATGACACATGGCATCCTTTGCATTGAAATTACAACATAGAAACAAAATATAGCTTTAACCGAAGCTCGACACTTGGCAAGCTCTGTGCTACTCTAAAACTTGAGCAAAATAAAACTTTGCGAAAACCCTTGCGATGATGCAAAAAACCCTCCACGGCTACACTGAACCTCACGGGAAACACTTGTAGAGGCAAAACTGATGCACTGAGATTCATGGAACATCATGAAAACACATGAAACCTTACTAAATGTAGAGTATTTTACTCTACAGTTCTTGGCGACCCCGAGGACTTTTGAGCCTGCTAAAAAAGAATCCAAAATGGTGACAAAAGATGAGTATTAAAAATACCATAAGAATCAGAGATTCTGCAAAGCTGTCTGATAAACAACCCATTCTAAGGCAGAAAAACCCTACTTATTCTGGAAATCCTGGAAAGCAAAATCAAGGTTTATAATGTCCTTGTGAGAGAAAGTCTAAAAAATTTGAACCACAGCCTTCAACTGAAACTCTAGTTGGGCCATTGGGATTAGGATAGTCTCCACTTCTTGTACTGACGAAGAATCTGTTAAACCCTGAAAAACTGATTGATCATTCTATCTGACTAGCAACAGGGCTTTAATTTCATCAATCATTAATACAGTATTATTGTCAGGGAAAGGGGAAGGAAGACCCAACTGCACCAGACTTTCCATATGTCTCTTCATGTCTTTGACTCCACTTTTTACAATATCAAGAAGCTTTTGACACTTTGTAGCAACCGAACTACAACTGAGAACTTCATTCACCTTCTTTGATGCTATCATCCTGTCATTAATCCCTGCTGCTGATAAAATTTCATCAGTTGTGTCATAGAGTTTCTTGAGCAATAGGTGAGAGTTAGATACTCTCAAGGATACAGTGGATAGAGTAGCTTGAACTAAAGTTTCCACCTTTTCGCACAATTGCTAGGCATTTAGCAGGAATGTCAAGGAGGGTCTGAGTTGAATAATCTCTTCAGATATCCATTTCCACACTGATATATATATATAGCTCCTTGATAAGGTTCAGAACTCTAGCATTCTTAGGCCTATTAGCCAACTCAAGTGTCAACTATTTTATTGTTTATTGCTCAGCTTGGAGTTGGGCCTGTATTGCAGCAGCAGCATTTTGCTCAGTTAGTAGCTTCTACTGAGATTGTGTAGCTTGTTGCATCTTTTCTTGATATCTCTTCTCTAATGTGGCCTTTTCCTGCTTCAAAACATTTACAGCAGCTTTCTCCTGTGCTAGCTCCATCTTTAGAGAAGCATTTTGTGCCACTATCATTTGATGAATTTGACAGGAAATAGTATTTTGCAACTGCTTGTTTAGATTCTCTATTTCATCATTCTTGGATTTCAGTTCTATAGCGAGGTTGCTACTATTTGTCTTCTCTTGGGCCAAATCAGCTTCTACCTTCTGTAGCTTCTTAGATACTTTCAAATAATCATTTGCTACAGTAGAAGTGGTTTCATTGAGTAGCTCAACCCTGTCTTGTGGTCTGAATAGTGACATATCCATAGCTACTGCACTCATTGTGAAATCTTGTGGCTAAATCTACTCATTTGGCTTAACCACATTCGGTGACAAATGTGTTACAGTCAGCTGCTGTTGAATTGGGTCGAAGAGTGACCTCATGTGTGGCACATCCAAACTTTTATTTTCTTTCTTTCTTTTCTTGTCCATCCGGGCTTCCCTGGCTTTCTTAGTTGTATCAGCTTGAGCTTGGAAGGTAGGGGGAGAGGCAATATAACCACCAACAAAAGGATGTCCTTGTGGTAAGCCATAGGGAATAGCCAAATGTTGGCTAGGAGAAATGTGGGGAGAGACTCTTTTAGGAACTAAAGGGGAAAAGGAGGACAATACAGTGGCCTGTGATGACATGGCCAGAGGATTAACAGGTGGGGTAGGTGTAGATATTAGCATAGCAGAGGTGGCAAGGGATATTGTTATTGGGCCAGTTGGGATTACCACCCCTATAGTAGAAGAAAGAGAATGAGAAGAAAAAGGAGAAGAAACCATTACCTAAGGAGACACAGATGTGACTGGTGGTTGTTGTTGTGAAGGCTCTACCTCTTCATCTAAATCTAGCTACAGGTTTAGCTTTCTATGCTTTCTTGGCCTTTCTTCTATTTACTCTATTTCCTTCTCAGCAACATTTACCACTACTGATGGTGATAATGATAAAAAACTGGAAACCCCAATAGCTGAAATTGATGTAGTCCCCCTTGGTGGTGATGACATGACACCCTTTTGCTTTTCTAAATTACTAAGAGATTGGGGTCAGGGAGATATAGGGGCATTTGATGAGGCTTGTCCTATAGCTTGCACTACATGAGTGGACTTAGCCTCTTCTTCAGACTCCTCACCCTTCCTATGGATTCTGCTTGTATCAAGGCTAGAAACTAGAGAGGGATGCCACTCATCCCAAATGGACTCCCATTTTCATCTGTGTCAACCTTGCCAAAAGAGTGAGTCAATTCAAAGATTTCCTACTTGTACCTCCAATATGCCTCTATTTTGTCTGGTTTCCATTCCCTGTCTTTCAATAAAGCCTTCTTCAATCCAGTGCCCATTCTAATCTTAGGGTCATAGGCCCTTTGTTTATCATAAAAGGTTTCCCATGGCCTTGGCCCCTCATAAGGCAAATCTGCCAGTTCTACATATAGGTCAGGAGCATCTTCCTTAGGGTTTCTTCTATCTTCCCAAAAAGGATGACCCTCATGAGCAGTTTTAGCCCCAACGTTGTTGCTTTTAACCCAAGAAGCTATAAATCTATTCGGGTCATATCTCCATTTGTCTTCGATGAGAAGGGAATGTTGATGCTTAAAATTGCACTGATTATAACACCAACATGGGAAGTTTCAGGAATATGGGACTTGCAACCTGAAACAACCTCCAAATTTTAAAGAAGCTGGCTCTTCTCTATCTTAAAAATGATTTTTGGGGAAAAGAGTAGAAATTAACAGAAATAAAGATACAGTTAAAATAAATTTATCTGTGGTGATGCACCTGAGTAATAAGTATCTCTCTCAAATCAAGCACAGTAAAGCTTATCCTCAAGATTCAGTTATGTTAAAGAGCAAATGTTGCATGATTAACATAAATAGCTATAATGAATAACTTTAAAGGCTCAGAAATAGACAATTTAACTATGACATAGAAAATATCAACCAAGGCACAGAACTCAGTCTTCTCATTAATTTTTCAGCAATATAAAAGGCACAGATACATGCACAGTTACATTAACTTTCTGAATCAAGAATATCAGAACAAATACAAAATGACATTCACTGGCACAACAAAAAGTCTCAAAAACTTCTCGTAAATCTCAGATAACAATCTCTATGAAAAATCTCTCTATCTGAATGAATTTCGATGCTAACCTCCTATCATTGTTACATATTTATAGCATAAGATCGGCCCATAGATTACATGCATGATCAAATCCCAATGGTCTAACAAAACTAGAGCTTAACTAGAAGTGTCTGACAGAAAATATTTCTCAGATCTGCAAATAGTTACAATAACTGAAAGTTCATTAGCTGTGACACTACACATGCGGCGCGTCCCCTCTAGTTAGGAAAAGACACTTGGCAACTTCTGCATATTTGAAACAAAAAACCCGTAACAGATGGCAGTGTCCACGTGCATCACTTGAAACTATTTGTATTCCTTAGGAGACACCAGAAATCGACACTTGGTGATATCCACAGCAGCTACAACTCTGTTACTTTATGAAAAATGGGACCCACAGCAGTTACTGCTTGGTAGCTTTCAAAAAGGAAACTGGGACAGGTGGCTCCCTCCACGCTCTCAACAAACTGGTACGTGGCGCCTTCCACGCTCTTCTTTGAAACTGTAGGAACCTTTTGAGAGTACCACAGAAGATGACACATGGCAGTATCTACCTTACGTAAAACTTTCTGGGAACTTATGCGGAGATCAACACTTGTCACCATCCGCATCAATGAAGAAACATATATAATCATTAGAAAAAAGGAGCAACAGCTTTTATCCTTGGGCCCACCTTCACCACATGGCACAATCCGCATCAATGAACCTTCACACCAGGACCCACCAGTATTAATTACTATGGATCGGAATACTAAAATAGATACGTGGAAGCTGACAAATGGCAAACTCCATGGCACTTAGAAAAATACACATGGCAAGCTCCGCTGCAACTATGAGACTTTGTAACTGTGTCTCGGTAGGTGACACTTGGTGCTTTCTGCCTAATTTAGATGCTACAAGACTGTGGCCCACCACTATTAATACCAACTACAAAACATAAGAACCAACCTATGGGGCTGACACATGGCAAGCTCCACTACAACTACACAAGACACATGGCACCTTCCACGCTCCCATAGAAACTCTTAAGGAAACTTTGAAACTCAAGTAGAAATAGACACTTGGCACATTTTGCACTCATTGAGAAACTTAGAAACAGGGACCCACCAGACTTCCTTAGAAACATTATAAAGGGTCTTGAAACTTAATGCAGATGCTGACACCTGTTGCACTCTACTTTAATATAAAAGGACACCGGCCTCTGCTGCGATAGTCTGAGACTTCTTAAAATGTGTCTCAACTGACAACACATGGCACTTTTTGCCTGATTTAGACATAGGCAAAAAACAATAAAACTTACAGAAGTAAAACTGGAACATGCACAGCCATGCTGATGCACTGTAACTGAAACAAAATGTATAGTATTTTACTCTACAGTTCTTGGTGACCCCGAGGACTTTTGAGCCTGCTCAAAAAGAATCCAAAATTGTAGCAAAAGAATTAGTATTTAAAATACAATAAGGATTATAGATTCTGCAAAGCTACCTGATAAATGGCCCGTTCTAAATCAGAAATACCCTACTTGTTCTACAAATCCTGGAAAGCAAAATCAAGGTTTATAATGTCCTTGTGAGAGAAAGTCTACAAAATTTAAACCGTAGCCTTCAACTGAAACTCTAGTTGGGCCATTGGGATTAGGATAGCTTCCACTTCTTGCAGTGATGAAGAATCTGTTAAACCCTAGAAAACTGACTGATGATTCTGCCTGGTTAACAGTAAAGATTTGATTTCATCAATCATTAACATAGTCTTGCTATTAGGAAAAGGAGAGGGAAGGCCCAATTGTACTAGATCTTCTACATGCTTTTTCATATCTTTGACTCTTGCTTTAACAACATCCAGGAGGTCATGGCACTTAGTAGCAGCTGAATTACAACTGAGAACTTCATTCACCTTCTTTGCTGCTATCATCCTATCTTTAATCCCTGCTGCTGATAAGATTTCATCCATTGTGTCATAGAGTTTCTTGAGCAATAGGTGAGAGTCAGATATTCTCAAGGATATAGTGGATAGAGTAGCTTGAGCTAAAGTTTCCACCTTTTCACACAAATGCTGGGCCTTTAGCAAGAATGTCAAGGAGGGTCTGAGTTGAATAATTTCTTGAGATATCCTTTTCCACACTGATATATATAGCTCCTTGACAAGGTTTAGAACTCCAGCATTCTTAGGCCTATTAGCCAACTCAAGTGTCAACTATTTTGTTGTTTGTTACTCAGCTTAGAATTAGGCCTGTATTGCAAAAGTAGCATTTTACTCAGTCAGCAGCTTCTGCTAAGATTGTATAGCTTGTTGCATCTTTTCTTGATATCTCTTCTCTAATGTGGCCTTCTCCTGCCTCAAAACATTTACAATAGCTTTCTCCTATGCCAGCTCCATCTTTAGAGAAGTATTTTGTACCACTATCACTTGATGAATTTGACAAGAAATAGTATTTTGCAACTACATGTTTAGATTCTCTATTTCATCATTCTTGGATTTCAGTTCTATAGTGAGGTTGCTACTATTTCTCTTTGATTAGGCCAGATTAGCTTCTACCTTATGCAGCTTCTTAGATACTTTCAAATATTCATTTGCTACAGTAGAAGTGGTTTCATTAAGCAGCTCGACCCTATCTTGTGGTCTGAATAATAACATATCCATAGCTACTGCACTCATTGTGAAATCTTGTGGCTGCATCTGCTCATTTGGCTTAACCACATTTGTTGACAAATGTGTTACAGTCAGCTGCTGCTGAATTGGGTCAAAGAGTGACCTCATGTGTGGCATAGCCAAACTTTTATTTTCTTTCTTTCTTTTCTTGTGCATCGGGGCTTCCCTGGCTTTCTTAGCTATATCAGCTTGAGCTTGGAAGGTAGGGGGAGAGGCAATATAATCACCAGCAAAAGGATGTCCTTGTGGTAAGGCATAGGGAATAGCCAAATGTTGGCTAGGAGAAATTTAGGGAGGGACTCTTTTAGGAACTGAAGGGGAAAAGGAGGGCAATGCGGTGGCCTATGGTGACATGGCCAGAGGATTAACAGGTGGGGTAGGTGAAGATATTAGCACAGCAGAGGTGGCAGGGGATATTATTATTGGGCCAGTTGAGATTGCCACCCCTATAGTAGAAGAAAGAGACTGAGAAGAAAAGGGAAAAGAAATAGTTACCTGAGGAGCAACAGATGTGGCTGGTAGTTGCTTCTGTGATGGCTCTGCCTCTTCATCTGAAACTAGTGGTAGGTTTAGTTTTCTATGTTTCCTTGGCCTTTCCTCTATTTCCTCTATTTCCTTCTCTAGTACATTTACCACTACTGATGGTGGTAATGATACAAAACTGGAAACCCCAGTGGTTGAAAATGATGGAGTCTCTCTAGGTGCTAATGACATGACACCCTTTTCTTTCTCTAGAATACTAAGAGATTGGGGCCAGGGGGAAATAGGGGCATGTGATGAGGATTGTCCTGTAGCTTGTACTGCATGAGTGGACTCGGCCTCCTCTTCAGACTCCTCACCCTTCCTATGGATTCTGCTTATATCAGGGCTAGAAACTGGAGAGGGGTGCCACTCATCCGAAATGGACTCCCATTTTTCATCTGTGTCAACCTTGCCAAAGGAGTGAGTCAACTCAAAGATTTCCTGCTTGTACTTCCAATATACCTCTATTTTATCTAGTTTCCATTCCCTATCTTTTAATAAAGTTTTCTTCAATCCAGTGCCCATTCTGATGTTAGGGTCATAGGCCCTTTGTTTATCATAAAAGGTTTCCCATGGCCTGGGCCCCTCAAAAGGTAAGTCTGTCAAGTCTACATATAGATCAGGGGTATCTTCCTTAGGGTTTCTTTTGTCTTCCCAAAAAGGACGACCCTCATGAGTAGTTTTAGCCCCAACATTGTTGCTTTTAACCCAAGAGGCTATGAAACTGCTCGGGTCATATCTCCATTTGTCTTCGATGAGAAGGAAACCCAAGGCACCAAGCTTTCTTAGCAACAGGAGCTCTACATCCTGAACCTCTAGGGCCATATTCTTTCTAACCTAGGGAATGTCATACATTTTCTTCTTCTTCTTTGTGCCATACACATTATCAACCACAAACACTTGTCGGGTCACCTCCAGAAACACTACCCTAGGAGTCAAGACCTTAGGAAGCAGCATGGGTTCATCATTGAAGCCATGGACCCTAATGATGGTATTTTCGGCCCCAAAGTAGTAGTCACATGAGATTGGGCAATTTGTCATGAAACCCCTGATGCTAGGTGTCAACATATTTTCTACTGGTTTAGGGTTCAAATGACAAAAGGCAGGGGCAACAAAAAGCTCCCAGAACTCATAGGGATCTAATGCCTCAGATAATACATGTGTCCATGCTAACACAGGGATAGTTCTATTTTTCCCAAAATCTGGGTCGTACATGTTTAGTTGCATATATTGTGAAAAGATACTAGGGTTTTGATATTGCATAAGGTGAAATAGATAAGCAGAATACCTGAAAACCCCCTTAGTCTTGAAATGGGTGAGTTAATTGACCATTGAATAAGCCAGCTGCTCTGAGAAATCCAACTGAAACTCCTGCGACTTGTCTACAGTCCTCAGTCTGAATAAAATGGAAATTTGCCAGTTGTAGACCGTGATATCCTCCTTCATTCCAAAGATGAAAGCCATCATAGACAGTGCCTCTTGACTAGCCTGTACAAATTGTGCCCTTCCTACAGGTAATATGGGCATCTGTGTAGTCTCCTCATCCAACTACAATTCTAAATTGAGAAACCTCAGTTGATTATGGACATTTGCCCAAGTTTTCTACATTTTGGCGATAGTGGGGAATGTGGCCGTTTGATCATGAGACAAGGAAAGCATGTCTCTTATAGCCTTAGGTGTAATTCGTATCATGAAGGGGCCCCATTGAATGGTACCTGAAGGTGCATGAAACAGTTTCGTACACAAACCAATTAGGTCTAGACATGAATGCACTGTAGGGACTATGAATTGTGCCAACCTTGAAGTCCAAATCCTCATTATGAAAGTCTCAGACTGTCCAGCTTTTTCTTTTAGGATGCATCTCTAATGTGCCCCTTCACGGAGAGACTTGGTAGATTTCTAAAGGGCTGGGTCAAAAACATTATCTACGAAATCCTTAACCTTTTCTGGGTCAACAGAAAGACCCAACTCAGGAACCCTCATCCTTGGATAGGTTCTCTTTGGCTTTGTAGGTGCTGAGGCATACGATTTGTTGTTTAGGAGTCTATCTCTTGATTCATATATTCCAAGTCCCTCTGAAGAAGACTGTGTTTCAGCCATGGTTGTTTCTGCGGGGAGAATGTAAGTGTTTCAACATAGTAACAGACAAAAACTACGCAATAAATGACACATGGCCAAAAGCTCCTATGAGGAATGAAAATTTGCAAAGGAGACTTGGTGAAAATGAGAGATATAGTTTAAGGTTTAACTCCTATTAATGGGGCTTTAATGACACATTGAGTCTCATAAATGGCATTTACGCCAAAGAAACTGTTAGCATATCTTATGAAATCTACACAGGACAGAGTGTTAGACACTTCATGAAAGTGGCTGCATAAAGTGGTACTTTCAAGAATTTTGGGGATTGGGGACAACCTTAGTGAATGAGAGGATTCCAAAAAGAGAAGAGGCTTGTGCTACTGCCATATGTTCATAGAACACTTATTTAAAAGGAAAGCGGGAAAAATAAGTGGGAAAACTGGAAAACAAGAAAGGGAAACTAGCTAACTATAGTACATAGGAGACACTACTTAATTGAAATGTTTCAGGTAGATCCCATTCACATGAATCTCTTTAGGTTTGCCCTCCATTGTTTCAAGTTGAAAGAATTTTGTTGCTTACAGGAACGAATCCTATAGGGGCAAGTCCACAATGACTCAAATTTGTTATGACGACCTGGTTTGGCAGCTCTCTCGTCCCACTTCAAAACTACTAAGCCTACTTCAAATGGGGATTTGAAGTCTTCTTATCAAAACATTCTTTGATTATCTTCTGATGTTTCATTAATGATTCATGTGCTCTTTCTCTTTTTTCTTGTACTTCAAGGAGCTCAGCAAGTCGGACCTCCATGGGACCATTTTCCTCAACCTCAGTCTATTTTAACAATTGCAGAGCAAGGATCTCTGGGCTCAAGGGCATTACTGTTGGCTTACCATAGACCAATTCATATGGGGACATCTTTGTGACTTGCTTAGGTGTAATTTTGTTAGCCCATAGTGTGATGTTAAGCACTTTATGCCACTCTTTATGATGATCAACCCCTATTCTTTTAGTGAGTCTATTCAGGTTCTTATCAGTAGACTCTACCAGACCATTACCCTAAGGGTAATAATTTGAAGAAGTTTTTAAATAGATTCCATATTTCAATGCAAAGTCAGATATCTTTGCCCCTAAAAATGCCTTAGCATTATTTGAAATTATGGTACAAGGAGGCCCAAAGCGAGCAGTAATACCCTCCAGAAAGTCCAAGATCACCTTTTCTATTGCTTCTTTAAGTGGCACCGCCTCACTCCATCTGGTAAAGTAATCAGTAGTTGTAAGGATCCATTTGTGTCCCATACTTGACATTGGATTGATCATTCCAATGAAGTCTAGACCCCATTGGGAAAAGGGTTCATCTATAATTATAGGGCTTAGGGGCATTGCTGCATTTCTTCTTTTTCCTGTATAGAACTGACAAGACTGACACTCTTTGACCAGCTGATAACAATTTGTGAATAAAGTGGGCCAGAAGTATCCTACTTGAGTTATTTTTATTGAAGTAGCTCTTGTAGAAAAGTGTCCACCTGAGGCTCCATGATGCATTTCATGTAGTATTCTTTGGGCTTCATCCTTCTCTATACATCTTAGAAGTATACCATCGACATTTCTTCTAAAAAGAGCATGGTCAATTAATACAAAATAGGACCCTTACTATCTATAATACCTTCTCTTATCATGAGAGAGTCCATTTGGGAAAATCCCATGTTTCATAAAATGAATCCTATTTGTGACCTAGGAGTTCTGATCAATCTCTTGGATTCTCAACACATTCTCATTTTCTATTTCTTCAATTATCATTTTCTCCATGTCTTGGGCCATGTATTGGCACAGTCCCTTGCCCCTGACTAGCTTAGTGGGTCTGACCTCTACATCATACTCAAGGATCTTTGTTATCTAGTTTACTCTTTTCTCAGTGATCTCACCTTCCATAATGTATCCTCTCACACTAGGATGAGCCACTAATATCAGAATTTTATTCCTTGTGACCATGTGTCTGAATTTCTTAAGAGCCTTGACCATGGCATATGTCTGTTTCTCTACAAAATTATATCTGGCTTCATATTCCCTAAGTGTTTTGGAGAAAAAAGCTATTGGGTGCTCTCCTTCTTGCTGGTTATCTTTCTGAGTCAAAACAACAGCAACACTAAACTCACCACCATACACATACATTATAAAAGACTTAGAAAAGTCTGGGTTTTTCAATACTGGGGCTGTAGTAATGGCTTTCTTAATTTCCTCAAAAGCTTGTCTCCCTTCTGCAGTCCACTTGAAAACCAAATCCTTCTTTAACATCAATGTCATAGGTCTAATCATTCCTGCAAAGTCAGATATGAACTGGCTGACAAAATTTATCTTCCCTAGGAAGGCCTAAACAGCCTTCTTATTAATAGGTAGAGACAAGTTCATTATAGTAGTGACTCTTTCTAGATCAATAGAGACTCCATCCTTTGACACTTTATGTCCCAGTAATTTGCCCTAAGGTACTGCAAAGATGCACTTCTTGGGATTCAAGGATATTCCGAACTCTTGACACTTTTTAAAAATAGATTCTAGATGATCAAAATGATCAACAACATTCTTGGATAAAATAGTGAGATCATCAAGATAAATCAGAATGATTTTATTTATGAGCTCTCTGAATGCTACATCCATTGCTCTTTGAAAAGTGGCTCTAGCATTTGAAAGGCCAAATCGCATCTTGGCATATCCAAATGTTCCCCATTTGGTAGTAAATGCAGTCTTGTGTTGGTCTTCATCAGCCAACCAAATCTGATTGTATCCAAAGAAACCATCTAGCAAGGAAAATCTCTCTGATCTAGCCATAGTCTATAAAATTTGTTCCATAGAGGGCAGGGGATAATGATCATTTAAGGATGCTCTGTTCAGATCTCTGAAGTCTACACAGAGCCTTGTCACCATTCTTTTTCCTGACTAGCACTAGATTGGATACCTAGGTTGAGTGTTTGATTGGAAAAATTATTTTAGATTCTAAAAGCTTCTGCAACTCATCCACCATTAGAGGTTCAATCCTTGGATTCACTGGCCTCTGCTTCTATCTGACTGGCTTAGATCCTTTATTTAGTTCTATGGTGTGCTAAATCATGTCTCTGTTATAGCCATGAAGGTCTTCATAGGTCCAGACAATCACTCTGTCATATCTTTCACACAAATCAATTAGTCTTTCCTTTTCCTTTGGGGTTGTGGAGTTTCCAATTTTCAACTTCCTTCCTTCACTAACCTAGATTTTAGAATAATATGCTTTATTTGCTTCAAACCTTTTCTTTTCCAGGCTTACATCTTCTGGGTCAAATAAGTTTTCTAAGGTAATTAGTCCTCTAGGGAGCATATTTGACTTTAATTGAATAATTTGGTCCTCATATGCTTCTTCAATTTTTGGTTGCAATTGATCAGCAAACTCCCCTGACTGTTGCAAAAATGAGAGTACCTGAAAATTATTTTCAAAGACTTGCCAATTTTCATCATTGTTTGGGATAGTTGGCCTTACTATAACTTTGACTGACTCATTGTTGACTAATAGATTAGTTATTGGGTCAAACTGTGAGCCAATCTGTGCCATCCTATCAGCTTCAGAATTTTGGGTTCTAGGGATTACTTCAATATTGAAAGCTTCAAAATCATCTATTAAGTCCCAAATCCTATGTCTATAAGATCTCATCCTTACATTTTTGGCTACTGCCTTTTCTCTGATTTGTTTCACCACTAGTTCTGAATCTCCTTTTACTATCAGATTCTTTACTCCTTTTTTCTTGGCCAACATGAGTCCATGCACCAAGGACTCATACTCAGCATCATTATTGGTACAGGCAAATTGAAAATGGATGGCTCTTAAATTTTTCTCACCATTTGGAGCAGCAAGACAAATTCCTGCTCCAGCACCATTCTTACTCCTAGCCCCATCAAAATTTAGTGTCTAGATTTCTGAGTCCTTTTCAAATTCTTGAGTCTGTGGAGTTTCTTCCTTTAAGAAATTTGGGATTTTATGGTCTTCATCATATATGACATAAGTGCCCAGACCAGTAGAGTCATAGTTCCCATAGGGGTCACTTTGCATCATAGTCGATAACTGGTTATTTTCCTCCTCTTGTTGGTCATATTCAGTCCAATCTCCTACCTCTTCAACAAAGACCCTTTCTTCTTTATTCAGCATAGCATGAGCTGCCTCTAATTTTGGGGTTGGTTCATTTGTGATGTGATCCTTAAATAATGACTCAGATAGTATCTTCATTTTTGTCCCATATTTGGTCCTTAGAATGAGATGAGACCAATCAAGTGACATATAACCTCCTATCTTGGTTGTAAAATCTTTGGATAGACATAAACCAAAACTAGGAGGAATATCTATGACTACCACATCTTGATTTACAATTATTTTTGGGCAAGTATACAATTGCAATGGGAGTTGTTTAATTTTCCCTATTGTTTGCATTGATTTCCCATCCAACTGCATAACTCCTCTAGTAAGTGGTACATACTTTATTTTCAAAGCATCTGCTATTTGTTTAGGCATTACTGTAGTACTAGCCCTAGAATCTATCATTGCATTATGTAACAGTTTCTTCCCAACTATCAAAGTCAAATAAAAAGGCTCTGGATTGGATTTGCCTCCCTCTGATGCATTGTTCAACAGGGCTATTGTTTGCAAAGGTACAATACCTTTGAGTTGCAGCTTTTCTTTATCAAGAGGTCCTCCTTTAGCACTAGTATGTTTAGGCACTTCTTGGCCTTGCAGAGCCTCTTGCAATAGTGTCTTCTGCTTAGGAATAGCTAGCATGTCCCAGATTGACACATGTGCTGGAGTTCTTTTGAGCTGATCCACCACATTCACAGGTCCTAATGCTTGGGTCTTTGAATAATAAAGATACCTTGCTTTTTCTTGAAACTATCCAGGAGCTACTTGATTCTGCACGGGCTGAGGTATTTCTTGTTTAGCAGCTGTGTTTTGATGACCTTGAAATGGAGGGGTCCCCATAATTTCATTATTTGTGACTTCAGGCTATTCCATCATCCTTCTCTTAGATCTGGTGTAGTAATCTGAATGTACCAATGGCTTATTGGAAGTAGATGCTTCATTCAAAAACACTAACTCTTCCTCTTCAATCCATGAAAACAAAGCATGTTCAGGGGCTATTTCCTCTTCTTGCTATAAAGACATTCCTTGCATTTGAGCCACCAGGACTAAATTTTGCATACCAGGAGACTGATAGGGTTGAATGTTAGAAGTATTCACAAATTGTCCTTCTACTCTTCTTTTCTCTGCTACCTTTTGCTGTAAATTATCCCTAGGATAGTCTCTGGGCATATGAGCATTGTTACAAGGGAAACACCAAGCATTGGTGTCATCTGCATAATTATTATGTCCTGGAACAATCTCCCTATTGGGATTAGGAGGAATAGTCTGCAAGGGTGTAGGGACTGTAACCAACTGGTTAGATTGCTGAAAGTTAGCCTACCTTTGAGGGCTTTGATATTGATCTGGCTGATAGGGAGGTCTATTTCCTTCGTAACCTTGATATTGGGGTTTAGGATAAGGATTCTGCTGTCTTTTTAGGTTAATTATCTCATTAGAGAATGTCCTTAAGATGTTTTTGACATCATCCATCTCAGATGACTGGATAGGGGCAATTGCTTTGGCAGGTTGTTGGGGAAATGTGTACATAGACACAGGTGGGATTGTAGGATTAGGGACTTCTTGAGGTAAAGGTAAGGTAATCTCTAGGAACATGAGCATAGGAGGCCTTGGGGGCAACTTTCCAGCATCTATTAAATTATTTTCAGCTTTGACTGCATACTCATAAGCTTCTGGTAGTGTCTAACCTCCAAGAGACTAGATCATCATTGATATATCTAAGTTCAAAGCTTTTAGGTAAAACACAATAGCCATACCTAGTAATGGTCTTGCTGTAGTAGGGATTCTTTCCCAAGTCTTTTGAAATCTTGAGTTGAAGTCAGTCATTGCTTCTTGTGGTGCCCATTTGATAGTAATCAGTTGTTGCAACACAGAAGATTTATCACCCTTTTCTTTAAATCTTGCAAAGAAGGCATCTCCAAGCTGATTCCATGTAGATATTGTATTTGGGGTCAAAGATCTGTACCAGTCTAGAGCCTTCCCCTTAAAAGAAGCTGCTAACAATCTTATGGCTACATTCTGATGAGTGATCACATGTACTACACAGATATCAGACACATCTTGCAGATGTTCTTCAGGTGTCTTGAAATCTTCCCCACTGAATTTGGGCAGAGCCTTCAGGGCATTTGTTGGAATAGGATCCCAAGTGGCTGGTGGTACTGGGAGAATCAGAGGACTGCCAGTGTTCCAGTTTGCATAATTCCTTGGGGCTATAGGTGCTCCCATATTTGCTTTTGGCAGTGCTACAAACTGATTCACTCTTCTTCTTGGATTAGCTACCAGTGGTGGTGAAAGAATACCTGGGTTAGTAGCAGATTGGGCTCTTGTTACAAGTCTACAACTATGACTCCTTGTAGCTCTCTGGTTCATATAGTCTTAACAAAAACTTCAAGAATGGTCCCACCGGGCATGCCAAAAACTATTGATGCTTAAAATTGCACTGATTCTAACACCAACATGGGAAGTTTCAAGAATATGGGACTTGCAACCTAAAACAACCTCCAGATTTTAAAGAAGCTGGCTCTTCTCTATCTTAAAAATCATTTATGGGGAAAAGAGTAGAAATTAACAGAAATAAAGATACAGTTAAAACAAATTTATCTGTGGTGATGCACCTGAGTAATAAGTATCTCTCTCAAATCAAGCACAGTAAAGCTTATCCTCAAGATTCAATTATGTTAAAGAGCAAATGTTGCATGATTAACATAAAAAGCTATAATGAATAACCTTAAAGGCTCAGAAACGGATAATTTAACTATGACATAGAAAATATCAACCAAGGCATAGAACTCAGTCTTCTCATTAATTTTTTAGCAATATAAAAGGCATAGATACATGTACAGTTACATTAACTTTCTGAATCAAGAATAACAGAACAAAGGTAAAATGACATTCACTGGCACAACAAAAAGTTTCAAAAACTTCTCATAAATCTCAGATAACAATCTCTATGAAAAATCTCTCTATCTGAATGAATCTAGATGCTAACCTCCTATCACTGTTACATATTTATAGCATAAGATCGGCCCATAGATTGCATGCACAATCAAATCCCAATGGTCTAACTGAACTGGAGCTTAACTGGAAGTGTCTGACAGAAAATATTTCTCAGATCTGCAAATAGTTACAATAACTGAAAGTTCATTAGTTGTGACACTATACATGCGGCGTGTCCCCTCTAGTTAGGAAAAGACACTTGGCAGATTCTGCGAAACAAAAAACCCGTAACAGATGGCAGCGTCCATGTGCATCACTTGAAACTATTTGTATTCCTTAGGAGACACCAGAAATTGACACTTGGCGATATCCACAGCAGCTACAACTCTGTTACTTTATGAAAAATGGGACCCACAGTACTTACTGCTCGGTAGCTTTCAAAAAGGAAACTGGGATAGGTGGCGCCCTCCGTGCTCTCAACAAACTGGTACGTGGTGCCTTCCACGCTCTTCTTTGAAACTGTAGGAACCTTTTGAGAGTACCGTGGAAGATGACACATGGTGGTATCTGCCTTAGTTAAAACTTTCTGGGAACTTACGCGGAGATCGACACTTGTCACCATCTGCATCAATGAAGAAACATATATAATCGTTAGAAAAAGGGAGCAACAACTTTTATCCTTGGGCCCACCTTCACCACGTGGCACAATCTACATCAATGAACCTTCACACTGGGACCCACCAGTATTAATTACTATGCATCGGAGAATGCTAAAATAGATACGCGGAAGCTGACGGATGGCAAACTCTGCGGCACTTAGAAAAATACACATGGCAAGCTCCGCTGCAACTATGAGACTTTGTAATTGTGTCTCGGTAGGTGACACTTGGCACTTTCTACCTAATTTAGATGCTACAAGATTATGGCCCACCACTATTAATACCAACTGCAAAACATAAGAACCATCCCGCGGGGCTAACACATGGTAAGCTCTGCTGCAACTACACAGGACACATGGCGCCTTCTGCGCTCCCATAGAAACTCTTAAGGAAACTTTGAAAGTCAAGCAGAAACAGACACTTGGCATATTCCGTGCTCATTGAGAAACTCAGAAATAGGGACCCACCAGACTTCCTTAGAAACATTATAAAGGGTCTTGAAACTTAACACAGATGCTGACACTTGTTGCGCTCTGCTTTAATATAAAAGGACACCAGCCTCTGCTGCGATAGTCTAGGACTTCTTAAAATGTGTCTCAAGTGATGACACATGGCGCTTTCTGCCTGATTTAGACTTAGGCAAAAAACAATGAAACTTGCAGAAGTAAAACTAGAACACACATAGCCACGCTGATGCACTGCAACTGAAATAAAATGTAGAGTATTTTACTCTACATGAAACCCAAGGCACCTGTTGATGATTGCAATATACAGCCTTCTAGACCTCTATTTAGCGCCAGAAAACTGTTGATGACTGTTTTGAAGCAATCATAACAATAAGTTAAAATTCACATGACATGAACTATAACTATACTTGAAAGATAAGAAGGAATCATTTGAGATTCAACTAATCCCAAGTCTACAATGGTTCGGTTGGTCAAGTTCAGTTGGTCAATGTGAAGCTATAATGTTCAAGGGGCCTTACGTAGTTTAGGTTTGTTTTGTGGTTTACTGGCCTAAGAATATGCAAAAAGGTCATAGATTTCAACAATGTATTCTGTTCATTTGCATAAAGGTGATACTGTGCTGCAAGTTTCAGAGGGTTTTCTTGATTTATTGCAGCTTTCTTCTTCATGTACTTATGAAAACTGTCTACTTAGACTCTGTTATGCATGCTTCTTCAAATTTGAGACAATTTCCTTTGGATTTCTATGTTTTCAGCTAAATATTTCAGATGGGTTGGGAAAAGTTAGAAAGATCTAATCTATACTTCATCTAATCTACCGAAGGATCTAATTGTTTCTGTTATGCACTATGTAAATACCACAGTAATTTGATCAAATCCACAGTAAAAACCTTAAATGCAAGTTCTGAGCATTTTCACAAACATACATTTAAAATTGCAAGCTCTCAAAGAAGATATTTCAAAACACAAAGAAGAGCAGGAGAACACTCAGAAGATAGATGTAGAACTCCAGATTCTATTGTATTACAAACGAATAGTCATACATGATTTACAATGTAGGAATGACTCTTAGTTTCATTGATCATACTACAGAGAACTTACAAGCTTTACAGATACAGTAAGGCAGCTAGACATTCCACGCGCACCTTACTGCAGACAAACAGGCGACCTCCTTCTTCTACTCTAAACTATGCTAAGCTAACTGTATGCTTCTAAAAAATCCCTATTGTAGCCCCTAAAAATCCCTGTTGTAACCCTAAAAATCCCTGTTGTAACCCTAAAAATCCCTGTTGTAACCCTAAAAATCCCTGTTGTAACCCTAAAAATCCCTGTTGTAAAGTATTACAGTGTAGAGAGGCACAATATATAACATTCTGATTGTCCTCACTACAGCAAAAAACCTAACTGAACCCCTGGTTCAAACCTCTGGTTACAGCAATAAATACAGGTGAACCAGCTCTCAAAAAAATCTCTGAGCAGTGTCAAATCTGGGCGAAATATTGCCCCTTCTGAGAAGTTCCGGCAGCTGGGCAATAACTTCTGTTTGTCTGTTGTAGTAATGCCGCCAGCTGCAACTCTGTCTTTCACTTGAATGGCCTTGACTTTTCGCACTTTATCCTTATCTTCCTGCTCCTGAGATCAGATTTCCTTCCTCCATGAGGTCACTGTGTTGACTTTCCAGCTGCTTCCTCAACTGCAAGCCTGCAAGACAAGACAAGCAATAAGTTTCACATTTATCACATAAACAGCAGGAAATTAAAATAAGCGTTTAAATCCCGGTGACTGCGCAAGATTGTGGAAATCGGATCAGAAATCCTCTCAAAACGCATCAAAAATGCGTTCAGACTACTCAAACTTCATCGGGTCAACCATCGCTGACCGGGAAAATGCCACAGGCGCAAAAAAAAACACTTTAAAATTCCACCGCCTCATTTCCCACCCATCGGCATGATCATCGCTGTCAGTGCGTCAAAAAAAACATGTTGGTCGATATACTTCATCATCATGATATTCTGGAAATATGATGTTCCCCCTCCTGAAGGTCCAGATGATGTCATCATGATATTCGACTTCTGTATATCGGGGAAAAGAATAACATTACCATCATCATCATGTTGAAGAAGAATAGGAGGATATGAATATGATCACGTTGCCAAGGAAAGGAAGATGATGGTGACGTCATCGTGATATTCGGGCTTCATTGAAATGCTAAGGATGATGTCATCATCATGTTCAGTTAAGATCAGGGGATAATTGTGATATCGGGTCACCTAAGGAGCATGATCAGGATGATGAATGTGATATGACCCTTTTGCGGCCAAGGTAACCCTCTCGAAAGATCAGTATGATGAGGATCATCATCATATTTGGGGCTTTTGTCAAACTTGGAATAAGACGTCATCATCATATTTGGGAACCGGATCGTGCTTGAAAAATATCCTGTTGAAGGAAAAAAAGTGATGATGATGATCATTAGGATATTTACTTCTTCGTTTATCAGATCGGGATGACGTCATCATGATATCCGGAGCCTTCGTTAAATTAAGAACATGACGTCATCATGATATTTCGCCAACCGGATCATGTTTGGGAAATATCCTGCCGAAGGGAAAATGTGATGATGATGAGGATCATCAGGATATTTGCAAAAGGTTGTATTTCATCGGCAGGAGGACTTTGCGAAATATTAGGTGAACAAACAAGATCATGATGATCTTGATAACAGGATAGGATAAAAATATGATGATGATGTCATCATCATACTTTGTTTTCGGAGCACAAGGATGAGTTGAGGTCATCATGATATTTCGCTAGGGTGATATTGTAAAATATGATCATGCTGTTGAGACATGCAATATCACCCCCTTCTGAATAGATAGGGTGATCAGCATGATATTGCAAAAAAAGGCGATCAGGAGGATATGAACATGATGATCCTCTTTATTGATTTATGATGATGATGTCTCCATCACTTAGCGAATTTCAGCGAATATGACCCTCGTGAAAGATCAGGATGGTATGAAGTCGTCATCATCATATTTCGAACTTCAGCAAATATCATGATGATGACCTTGCGATAGGATTATAACACGCACATGCAAATATGCTGAAGGTGGATTTTCTAAGTCAGGGTGATCAGCATGATATGATAAGATTAGGTGATGCAAAGATATCATGATGATGCTCGCGATACAAAAGACCACTCGACGGGGAAACTTACCTTGAGTTAAAGTTGATGTCATCATGATATTCGAACCTCAGGATATTATCGGGGGGGGGGGGGGGTTCAAATATGATGATGATGATGTTCTTCATGTAATCAAAACCGAGTTTATAACATATGACCCTCCTAAAAAAAATCATGATGCTGACAATGCGCGTAAGGCCATTTGACGGGTAAAAAGCACTGCCACCTAAGATTGACGTCTGGATATTGCGACTGCATGATTTTTATCAGGTGATAGACCAAGATCATGATGATCCTGTCAACATGACTTAGGATAAAAATATGATGATCCTCCTGCGAATATCAGGTTTGACCAAAACTTTGACCGTGCATAACTTTCACATATGGACGAATTTTCAAGTGAAGTAAAAGGCAAACCTGCATGGAATTTCAAGCTCTTTCTAAATATGAGGTCACAGCGACAAAATATGAACTTTGACAAACTAACCTCATGATGATGACCTTCCTCATGCAATATTATGATGATGATGCACCTGACCTTCATTTTTACCAAACCGCCAGAAAGCAAAAAAAACACAAGCAGAAGCAAAAAGCAAACATCAGCAGGGGTCCCCATTTTGCTAAGGAGCATAATGGGGCGTGTTGTGAACATCACAACAGCACCAAGCTTTCTTAACAATAGGAGCTCTACATCCCTGACCTCTAGGGCCATATTCTTTCTAACCCAGGGAATATCATACATTTTCTTCTTCTTCTTTTCTGTGCCATACACATTATCAACCATGGACACTTGTCGGGTCACTTCCAGAAACACTACCCTAGGAGTCAAGACTTTAGGCAGTAGCATGGGTTCATCATTGAAGCCATGGACCCTAATAATGGTATGATGGGCCCCAAAATAGTAGTCACATGAGATTGGGCAATTTGTCATGAAACCCTTGATGCTCGGTGTTAACCTATTTTCTACTGGTTCAGGGCTTAGGTGGCAAAAGGTAGGGGCAACAAAAAGTTCCCAAAATTCATATGGGTCTGATGCCTCAGATAGGATATGTGTCCATGCAGACACAGGAATAGTCCTATTATGACCGAAATTTGGGTCATACATGTTCAGTTGCATATATTGTGAAAAGATACAAGGGTTAAGGTGAAACAGATAAGCAGAATACCTAAAAACCCCTTTAGTCTTGAAGTGGGTGAGTTGATCGACCATTGAATAAGCCAGCTACTCTGAGAAATCCAGCCAAAACTCCTGTGACTTGTCTACAGTCTTCAGTCTGAATAAAATGGTGATTTTCCAGTCATAGACCGTGATATCCTCCTTCATTCCAAAGATGGAAGCCATCATAGATAGTGCCTCTTGACTGGCCTGCACAAATTGTGCCCTTCCTACAGGCAATATGGGCATCTATGTATTCTCCTCATCTAACCACAATTCTAAATTGAGAAACCTCAGCTGATTATGGACATTTGCCCAAGTTCTCTGCATTTTGGCGATAGTGGGGAATGTGGCCGTTTCATCATGAGACAGGGCGAGCATGTCTCTTATGGCCTTAGGTGTAATTTGTATCATAAAGGGGCCCCGTTGAATGATGCCTGAAGGGGCATGTAATAGCTCTGCACACATTTCAACTAGGTTGGGACACGAATGCACACTTGGGACAATGAATTTCACCAATTGTGAGGTCCAAATCCTCATAGTAAATGTTTCTGATTGCCCAGCCTTTGCTTTTTTGATGCATCTCTGATGTGCCCCTTCATGGAGTGACTTGGTAGATTTCTGAAGGACAGGGTCAAAAACATTATCTGCGAAATCCTTAACCTTTTTCGAGTCAACAGAAAGAGCCACCTTAGGAACCCTTGTCCATGGATAGGTTTTCTTAGGCTGCGCTGGTGCTAAGGTGTCCAATTTGCTATTTAGAAGTCTATCAATTGATTCATATATGCCAAGTCCCTCTAAAGAAGACTGTGCTTCAGCCATGGTTGTTTCTGTGGCGAGAATGTAAGTGTTTCAACACAACAATAGACAAAAATTGTGCAATAAATGACACATGGCCAAAAGCTCCTGCGAGGAATGAAAATTTGTAGAGGATCACCAGGGAAATGTAGGGAGACTTGGCAAAAATGAGAGATACAATTACGGTTTAACTCCTATTAATGGGGCTTTAATGACACATTGAGTCTCATAAATGGAATTTATGCCAAAGAAACCGTTAATACATCCTGATGAATCAAACTAGGATTATGTGTCAAAAACATTTAGATAGTGGCTGCGAAATGTGTGTATTTCAGGAATTTTAGGGATTTGGGACAATCCTGGTGAATGAGAGGATTCTAAAAAGAGAAGAGGCTTGTACTGCAACCATGTGTTCAAAGAACACTTATTTAAAAAGAAAGCGTAAAAAAGAAGCAGGAAAATAGAGAAACAAAAGGAAACTAAATAACTATAGTACATAAGGGACACCGCTTAATTGAAATGTTTCAGGTAGATCCCATTCAAAGGAATCTCTTTAGGTTCTCCATCCATTGTTTCAAGTTCAAAAGAATTTTGTTGCTTACAGGAACGAATCCTATAGGGACCAGTCCACAACGACTCAAATTTGCTGTGTCGACCTGGCTTGGCAGCTATCTTGTTCCACTTCAAAACTACTGAGCCTACTTCAAAATGAGGATTTGAAGTCTTCTTATCAAAGCATTCTTTGATTATCTTCTGATGTTTCATTAACAATTCATGTGCTCTTTCTCTTTTTTCTTGTACTTCGAGGAGCTCAGTAAGTTAGACCTGCATGGGACAATTTTTGTCAACCTCAATCTGTTTCAACAACAGTAGAGCAGGGATCTCTAGGCTCAAGGGCATTACTGCCAGCTTACCATAGACCAATTCATATGGGGACATCTTTGTGACCTGCTTAGGTGTAATTCTGTCGGGCCCTAGTGCAATGTTAAGCACTTTATGCCACTCTTTGTGATGATCAGCCCCTATTCTTTTAATGAGTCTAATCAGGTTCTTGTTAGTAGACTCTGCCAGACCATTACCCTGAGGGTAATAATTTGAAGAAGTTTTCAAATAGATTCCATATTTCAATGCAAACTCAAATACTTTTTCCCCTAAAAATGCCTTAGCGTTATCTGAAATTATGGTACGAGGAGGCCCTAAACGAGCAGTAATACCCTCTAGAAAGTCTAGGATCACCTTTTCTATTGCTTATTTGAGTGGCACTACTTCACTCCATCTGGTGAAATAATCTGTTGCAATTAGGATCCATTTATGTCCCATACTTGATACTGGATTGATCATTCCAATGAAGTCTAGACCCCATTGGGCAAAGGGTTCATCTACAATTATGGGACTAAGGGGCATTGCTGCATTTCTTCTTTTTCCTACATAGAACTGACAAGACTGGCACTCTTTGATTAGCTGATAACAATCTGTAAATAAAGTGGGCTAGACGTATTCTGCTTGAGTTATCTTTATAGCAGTAGTTCTTGCAGAAAAGTGTCCACCTAAGGCTCCATGATGCATTTCATGTAGTATTCTTTGGGCCTCATCTTTCTCTCTACATCTTAGAAGTATACCATCAGCATTTCTTCTAAAAAGAACTTGGTTAATTAAAACAAAATGGACCCCTTGCTGCCTATAGTATCTTGTTTTGTCATCAGAGAGTTCTTTTGGGAAAATCCCATGTTTCATAAACTGAATTCTATTTGTGACCCAGGAACTCTGATCAATCTCTTGTATCCTCAATACATTTTCCTTTTCTATTTCTTCAATTATCATTTTCTCCATGTCTTGGGCCATGTATTGGCACAGTCCCTTGCCCCTGAATAGCTTAGTGGGTCTGACCTCTACATCATATTCAAGGATCTTTGTTATCTAGTTTGCTCTTTTTTCAGTAATCTCACCTTCCATAATGTATTCTCTAACACTCAGATGAGCCACTAGAATCAGAATCTTATTTCCTATCACCATATGCCTAAACTTCTTGAGGGCTTTTACCATAGCATATGCCCGTTTCTCCACAAAATTGTATCTGGCTTCGTACTCTCTAAGAGTCCTTGAGAAAAAGGCTATGGGATGCTCTCCTTCTTGTTGATCATCTTTCTGTGTTAGGACAGCAACAACACTGAACTCTCCTCCATAGACATACATTATAAAAGACTTAGAGAAGTTTGGGTTCTTGAGTACTGGGGCGGTTGCAATTGCTTTCTTGACCTCCTCAAAAGCTTGTCTCCCTTCTGCATTCCACTTGAACACTAGGTCTTTCTTCCGCAGAAGTGTCATTGGTCTTATTAGGCCTGCAAAGTCTGATATGAAACAACTGACAAAATTTATCTTTCCCGAAAAGGACTGAACTACCTTCTTATTTACTAGCATAGACAAGTTCATTATGGCTGACTCCCTCTGGATCTATAGAGACTCCTTCTTTGGACACTATATGCCCTAACAATTTTCCCTGAGGTACTGCAAAGATGCATTTCTTAGGATTCAGGGATATTTTGAAATCTTGGCATTTTTTAAAGACAGTTTCTAGATGGTCAAAATAATTTGCAACACTTTTAGAGAAAATAGTGAGGTCATCTAGATAAATCAGAATGATTTTATTTATAAGCTCTACAAATGCTACATCCATAGCCCTCTGAAATGTAGCTCCAGCGTTTGAAAGACTAAAAGGCATCTTTGCATATGCAAATGTTCCCCATTTTATGGTAAAAGCGGTCTTATGCTGATCTTCATCAGCCAACCAAATCTGATTATATCTAGAGAAACCATCCAACAAGGAAAATCTCTCTGAACCAGCCACAGTCTATAAAATTTGTTCCATAGAGGGTAAGGGATAGTGATCCTTTAGGGATGCTCTGTTCAGATCATGAAGTCTACACAGAGCCTTATGTCACCATTCTTTTTCCTGACTGGCACTAGATTGGATACCCAGGTTGAGTGTTTAATTGAAAAAATTATTTTTGATTCTAAGAGCTTCTGTAGTTCATCCACCATCAAAGGTTCAATCCTTGGATTTACTGGCCTTTGCTTCTGTCTGACTGGCTTAGATACCTCAGTAAGTTCTATGGTATGCTGGATAATATCCCTATCATAGCCATGGAGGTCTTCATAGGTCTAGGCTATCACTCTATCATATCTTTCACACAAGTCAATTAGTCTTTCCTTTTCCTGTTGGGTTGTGGAATTGCCAATCTTTAGTTTTCTCCCTTCACTCACTTGTATTTCAGAATAATCAGCTTTATCTGCTTGAAACCTTTTCTTTTCCAGGCTTACATCTTCTGGGTCAAATAAGCTTTCTAAGGTAATTAGTTCTCTAGGGAGATTATTTGAATTTAATTAAATAATTTAGTCCCCATATGCTTCTTCAATTTTGGGTTGCAATTGATCAACAAACTCCCCTGATTGTTGCAAAAATGAGAGTACCTAAAAATCATTTTCAAAGACTTGCCAATTTTCATCATTGTCTGGGATAGTTGGCCTTACTATAATTTTGACTAACTCATTGTTGACTAATAGATCAGTTGCTGGATCAAACTGTGAGCCAATTTGTGCCATCCTATCAGCTTTAGAATTTTGGGTTCTAGGAACTACTTCAATATTAAAAGCTTCAAAATCCTCTATTAAATCCCAAATTCTGTGTCTGTAGGATCTCATTCTTACATTTTTGGCCACTGCCTTTTCTTTGATTTGCTTTACTACTAGTTCTAAATCTCCCCTGACTATCATATTCTTTACTCCCTTTTTCTTGGCTAGCATTAGCCCATGCACTAAGGATTCATACTCAGCATCATTATTGGTGTAGACAAATTGAAAACGGATGGCTCTTAAAATTTTCTCACCATTTGGGGCAGTAAGGCAAATTCCTGCTCTAGCTCCATTTTTACTTCTAGCCCCATCAAAATTCAGAGTCTAGATTTCTGAGTCTTTTTCAGATTCTTGAATCTGTGGTGTTTCTTCTCTTAAAACATTTGGGACTTCTTGGTATTCTTCAAATATGACATAAGTGCCTAAACCTGTAGAGTCATAATTTCCATAGGGGTCACTTTGCATCATAGTCAACAACTGATTATTATCTTCCTCCTGTTGGTCATGTTCAATCCAGTCACCTATCTCCTCAACAAAGATTCTTTCATCTTTATTCATCATAGCATGGGTTTGTTGGATCTAGGGCATACAACTGAGAGGGGGGGGGGTGAATCAGTTGTATAGAACTTGTTCTCTTTCAAACACTTAATTCTCTGTTGTTAGTTAGCAGCATATCAAATAATCATTCATGGAAGCATAATACATAAACACAAGAGCAGATAAGCATCAACACATTGAACACCAAGATTTTGACGTGGAAAACCCGGTTAAGGGAAAAACCACGGGGTGATTAACCCAAGAATTATTCTCTGTTAGAAGAATAAAGAAAAATGAATGGCACATGCCAATAAGGGCTCACTGCCCGAGCACACTGCTCACAAAGAGGCCCACTGCCTACAAGGAGACACACTGTCTACAGAGTGATAAAAATCACAGTCTTGAACTGGAGAATGACATCTCTACCATGTCCGGATCAGTTCCAATTAAGCCCAACAATCTCTGCTCTGCCTTTCGCACCTTTCTTCGCTACACCATACTCATCCACATCCAACCTCACTGAAATGAATTCACAAATCATTATTTATACAAGACATCGACTTAGGAACAAGCATCTAAGTCGGCAAACAACCATAGGAGTATCCGCAAGATGAATAACACATCCGGTCGGCTATCACAAGAACATTCGCAGGATGAACAACTCATCCGGTCGGCTAAACAGAGCAATAACTTCATCCGGAAGAATAACTTCAATTCCGGGCTCTACCATCAATGCGGACCAACAAAACAACCTAAACATGATTCAAGAGCCTTCACAAGTCTGTCTGAATGTCCGGATACATCCGCACTTCCTCTGCTTACTGGAATCTCTTGTCTTCCTCATCCGGAACTTCAAGAACACAGTCTGTCGCCACTGTCATAATGCAGGAGGTACTTCCGGACCTCCAAATCACACACAAATCAGGATGACACATCACAAGGACATCTAAAACACTCCTTCCAATCCGCAGATTATGATAATACAATTCCGGACCTCACCGGACCTTTTTGTGATCCTCTGTCACCTCCGGATACTTGCCGGACCCGGTTCTATACCGGCAGCCATAACTCCTTCAGATCTTCATGCGGACCTCTGAAATCTTAACTGTAGCATCGCAAGACTCATATCTACTAACCCTTTAATCCGCATCCTCCGGTTCTCATCCTATACAGTATATTTACCTTCTTCTCATCACTGTTCTTCACTGTTCCTGACTGAGGCTAATTTTCTCAATATCCTCAGCACAAAGCTCATCAAATCCTTCTTGTCAATGCAGTATGAGTATGTTGACATCAATGACAACAATGGCTCACCTCATACTTGCAACAATCTCCCCCTTTGTCATTGATGGCAACATATGATGTGAAAAACCATCAAGACAAGAACTTCTCTTTTCTGTCACAGCTCCCCCTATCAACAACCACTTGTTTTTCACATGTCTTCTCTCCCCCTTTGACATCAATGGCAAAGGGCTCATACTTGCAACTCTCATGCATCAGAATAATACCAGCTGCTCCCCCTTAGTTGCAGCTCCCCATTAGTCCGGATCACAAGATATGACTGTGATTGCCACCGGACTGATGCACATTAGTGCATCTTAGTTCATCACCGGAGGGGCCATGACCCCTAACTTCTTCCGGAGATATTCAAAAGAGTCCTTGGGAAGAGGTTTTGTAAAGATATCTGCAATCTGATCCTTGGAGGGAACATACTCCAATCTGACTTCTTCCTTGTTTACTTGTTCTCTCAAAAAGTGAAATTTGATAGATATGTGCTTAGTCTTAGAATGCAATACCGGATTCTTGGAAATATTAATTGCACTTGAATTATCACAGAAAATTGTGATAGGCTCCTCATATTCAACTTTGATGTCTCTTAGCATCTGCTTCATCCACAAGATTTGAGTGCAACTACCTGCTGCTGCAATGTATTCTGCTTCAGTTGTAGACAGAGATATTGCATCTTGTTTCTTGCTTAGCCAGGAAACCAATCTCTTCCCCAAAAAGAATGCTCCACCACTAGTGCTCTTCCGGTCATCCACATCTCCTGCCCAATCTGCATCTGTGTAAGCATGAAGAGAAAAATCCGGATCTCTAGGATACCATAGACCATACTCAACTGTCCCTTTCAAGTATCTAAAAATTCTTTTGATTGCCATAACATGAGATTCTCTAGGATCAGCCTGGAATCTTGCCACAAGACCAACAGCTTGCATTATATCTGGTCTAGTTTGAGTGAGATACAACAATCCACCAATCATTGATCTATACTTTGTCTGATCTGCCTTTGGAGAATCATCATCTTTGCTTAACTTACATCCGGTTGCCATAGGAGTGTTCATAGGCTTTGAGTCTTCCATACCAAATTTCTTTAACAATTCTTTCACATATTTGGTCTGAGAAATGAAGATCCCTTCTTTTGTTTGAGTAATTTGCAGACCCAAGAAGAAATTCATTTCACCAAGCATAGACATTTCAAACTCACTTTTCATCTGATTTGCAAAAGTTTTACACATACTATCTCTTCCTCCAAAAATGATATCATCCACAAACACTTCAACAATCAGAATGTTTTCATGATCAATTTTGAAATATAAGTTGCTGTCAGCAGTACCTTTGTTGAATCCAATCTGCACAAGATGCTTATCCAACCTTTCATACCATGCTCTTGGGGCTTGCTTCAATCCATACAAAGCTTTCTTCAACTTGCAGACCATATCATTATTATCAGACAATTGAAATCCATCCGGTTGTTCAATGTAGACTTCTTCTTCCAGATCACCATTTAAGAAGGCAGACTTGACATCCATCTGATATACCTTGAAATCTTTGAAGGCAGCAAATGCAAGAAGTAATCTGACTGCTTCAATTCTTGCTACCAGAGCAAAAGTCTCTTCAAAGTCAATTCCTTCTATTTGAGAGTAGCCTTTGCAGACCAATCTAGCTTTGTTTCTGATTACTTCACCAGCTTCATTTAGTTTGTTCCGGAAGACCCACTTGGTTCCAATTACATTCCTGTCTCTAGGTCTGGGAACAAGATCCCAAGTATGATTTTTCTCAATTTGCATCAGTTCATCTTCCATTGCTTTGGTCCAATTTTCATCATTGCAGGCTTCATTTATTGTTTTAGGTTCAATCCTTGAAATCAGACAACATTCATTCTGATCTTGAGCAATATTCCTTCTAGTTTGTACACCTTTGCTTCTGTCACCTATGATCTGATCTTCAGAGTGATTTAGTTTTACATACCTTGGAATTTTGGGAGTATCCAGTACTACTGTTTCTTGATCAGGCTCATTTAAACCTAACTCTTCTTCCTGATTTACCGGATCAGGCTGACTCTGTTTCACCGGAGAGGATTGAGTTCCTTGAACACTATCTTGGTCATCTTCATCAAATTCATAAAATCTTGAAGGTTTCTCAATTCCTTCATCAACCTTTACATTGGTACTTTCTATCATCTTCCTCAATCTCTTATTGTAACACCGATATGCTTTGCTTTGAGTGGAGTAGCCCAAGAAAATTCCTTCATCACTTCTAGCATCAAACTTTCCTAGATCTTCATCTCTTTTAATATAGCACTTGCTACCAAATACCCTGAAATATTTCACAGTAGGAGTGATGCCAAACCAAAGTTCATAGGGGGTCTTACCGGTGTTGTTTCTGATTTGAACTCGATTGAGAGTGTAGACTGCAGTGCTGATAGCTTCTTTCCAAAACATTTGAGGAACATTTGCTTCCAACATCATTGTCCTAGCAGCTTCCTGGATGGTCCGGTTCTTTCTCTCAACTACTCCATTCTGCTGTGGAGTCTTAGGAGCAGACAACTGTCTCCTTATACCCTGTTTCTCACAAAAGTCAATGAATTCACCAGATGTAAATTCACCACCTCTATCAGACCTTAGACACTTTAGTTTCAATCCGGTTTGATTCTCCACCATAGCTTTGAAGATTTTGAACTTCTCAAAAGCTTCTGATTTTTCTTTTAGAAAGGTAACCCACATCATCCGGGAATGATCATCAATTAACAACATGAAATATCTATCACCTTGCTGACTCTTGATTCTTGTCGGACCACATAGATCAGTATGTACTAATTCCAACAATCCGGTAGAAGACTGATCTTTGCTTTTAAAAGAGACTCTGCTTTGTTTGCCTAACTGACATTCTTTACACACACTGTTTGTAGGTTTTATTAACTTTGGAAGATCTCTCACAGCCTGAGTATTGCTTATTTTGATGATGTTATCAAAATTTACATGACACATTCTTCTATGCCATAACCAACTCTGATCAATTTGAACAAACAAACAACTTTTATTTGAACCAACCAGATGAAAGATGTTACCTCTTGTCTGAGTACCGGATGCAATTTCAGTTCCGGAGCTTGTAAAGATTCTGCATTTTCCATTTTTGAACCGGAGATCATAGCCTTTGTCCACTAACTGACCAACACTGAGAAGATTGTGCTTCAATCCTTCAACATATAGTACATTACCTGTTTTGCTCTTACCATCAAAGGAAATAGTTCCCCTACCTCTGATTCTGCCAGCAGAATTGTCACCAAACTTTACCATTCCTCCTTCATATCTTTCCAAATCTAAGAACTTATTCTTGTCACCAGTCATATGGTGAGAGCATCCACTGTCAATAACCCAATCATCCTTTTCTTCCACTTGAGCAGCCAAGGCTTTTTCAACAACTTTGTGATTGACAGATTCAGAGAGCAAGGAATCTTCTTCCTTGATGGCTATAAACACCCACTCATTTCCGGATTTGCTTCCTGGATCTGATTCATCATCTGTTACTCCTTCATTGTCATCTTCTTCATGAACATAATAGCAATTCTTTTGAAACCTTTGTCTGTGAGTATTAGATCTTGCAGATCTCTCCGGACATCTTGAGGCAAAATGACCAATCTTATTGCAGTTAAAACACTTAAAGGGTAGTTTTCCTTCATACTTACCGGATCCTCTTGGCAGTCTCTTTGCAATGAGGGCTTCAAGTTGAGCTGTTTCTACTTCTTCTTCTTCCATGTCTCTTCTTGCTTGATCATACCATGACATTTTCCTTGATGAGTTTTCACCCGGATCAAATCTCTGTTTGCCTTTCACATAGGCACTGGCTTTAAAAGCAGACTCAGTCTTGGGTGGATCATCTCCAAACTCGGTCATTTCAAATGCAGCTAGTTTGCCAGCCAATTGTTCTCTTGTGACAGTTGTGTGGGCTCTGAATTCATCAATGGCAGCAACTTTGATTTTGTAGGCAGCAGGAAGGGATCTTAGGATTTTGCAGACAATCTCATTTTCATCTAGAGTTCCACCAGCATTTCTGATTCCACATACCAGCTCATTTACTCTTGGCATAAAGGTAGTAATGTTTTCATCATCTCTCATTTTCAATCTTTCAAATTTCCCTTTCAGACTTTGCAACCTTGCACTTTTGACAAACTCATCTCCTTCATACAGAAGTTCCAGTTTAGTTAGGATCTCATATGCAGTTGGTAGGTCAATGACATTCGAGAGATCTGAGTCATTCAATGCGCTTAGAAGAGCTTCCTTGGTCCGCAGATTGTTTTCAGCTTCTGTGGTTTCATCAGGAGTTGTCGGACCACCTTGTGGGGGTATATATGGTTTTGAAATCATAGCCAAGTATGCTTTTCCCATATATTCCAAATGACACTTCATGCGACCTTTCCAGAGAGTGAAGTTGGTTCCATCAAACTTCGGACTATCCTTCTTGTATGACGACATCCTGGATCACCTCAAGCGGTTAAGCTCCTATCAGAGGAACTCAGCTCTGATACCAATTGTTGGATCTAGGGCATACAACTGAGAGGGGGGGGGGGGGTGAATCAGTTGTATAGAACTTGTTCTCTTTCAAACACTTAATTCTCTGTTGTTAGTTAGCAGCATATCAAATAATCATTCATGGAAGCATAATACATAAACACAAGAGCAGATAAGCATCAACACATTGAACACCAAGATTTTGACGTGGAAAACCCGGTTAAGGGAAAAACCACGGGGTGATTAACCCAAGAATTATTCTCTGTTAGAAGAATAAAGAAAAATGAATGGCACATGCCAATAAGGGCTCACTGCCCGAGCACACTGCTCACAAAGAGGCCCACTGCCTACAAGGAGACACACTGTCTACAGAGTGATAAAAATCACAGTCTTGAACTGGAGAATGACATCTCTACCATGTCCGGATCAGTTCCAATTAAGCCCAACAATCTCTGCTCTGCCTTTCGCACCTTTCTTCGCTACACCATACTCATCCACATCCAACCTCACTGAAATGAATTCACAAATCATTATTTATACAAGACATCGACTTAGGAACAAGCATCTAAGTCGGCAAACAACCATAGGAGTATCCGCAAGATGAATAACACATCCGGTCGGCTATCACAAGAACATTCGCAGGATGAACAACTCATCCGGTCGGCTAAACAGAGCAATAACTTCATCCGGAAGAATAACTTCAATTCCGGGCTCTACCATCAATGCGGACCAACAAAACAACCTAAACATGATTCAAGAGCCTTCACAAGTCTGTCTGAATGTCCGGATACATCCGCACTTCCTCTGCTTACTGGAATCTCTTGTCTTCCTCATCCGGAACTTCAAGAACACAGTCTGTCGCCACTGTCATAATGCAGGAGGTACTTCCGGACCTCCAAATCACACACAAATCAGGATGACACATCACAAGGACATCTAAAACACTCCTTCCAATCCGCAGATTATGATAATACAATTCCGGACCTCACCGGACCTTTTTGTGATCCTCTGTCACCTCCGGATACTTGCCGGACCCGGTTCTATACCGGCAGCCATAACTCCTTCAGATCTTCATGCGGACCTCTGAAATCTTAACTGTAGCATCGCAAGACTCATATCTACTAACCCTTTAATCCGCATCCTCCGGTTCTCATCCTATACAGTATATTTACCTTCTTCTCATCACTGTTCTTCACTGTTCCTGACTGAGGCTAATTTTCTCAATATCCTCAGCACAAAGCTCATCAAATCCTTCTTGTCAATGCAGTATGAGTATGTTGACATCAATGACAACAATGGCTCACCTCATACTTGCAACAGGGTTGTCTCTAATTTTGGGGTTAGTTCATTTGTGATATGGTCTTTTGATAATGGCTCAGACAGTATCTTCATCTTTGTCCCATACTTGGTTTTTAGAATAAGGTGTGACCAATCCAATGACATGTAACCTCCTATCTTGGCTGTAAAATCTCTGGATAGACATAGACCAAATACCAGAGAAATATCTATGACCACTACATCTCGATTCACAATTATATTAGGGCAAGTGTAAAGTTGCAATGGGAGTTGTTTAATTTTCCCTATTGTTTGCACTGATTTCCCATCCAACTACATAACTCCTCTAGTAAGTGGCTCATATTTTATCTTCAAAGCATCTACTATTTGCATTGGCATTACTGTAGTACTAGCCCTAGAGTCTATCATTGTATTATGCAACAGTTTCTTCCCAATAATTAGAGTTAAATAAAAGGGATCTAGCTTAGATCTACCTACCTCAGGTGCATTGTTCAAAAGGGTTGTTGTCTGTAGACGAATAGTGTCTTTGAGCTGCAGCTTTTCTTTATCAGCGGGTCCTCCTTTGGTACCAATATGTTTAGGCACTGCTTGGCCCTACAGAGCTTCTTGCAATAGTGTCTTCTACTCAGGAATAGCTAGCATGTCCCAGATTGACACATGTGTTGGGGTCCTCTTTAGCTGATCCACCACATTCACAGGTCCTAATGTTTGGGTTCTTGGATAATAGGGGTATCTTAACTTGTCAAGAACTTGTCTTGAAGCCATTTGATTCTGTACTGGCTGTGACACTTCTTGTCTAGAAACTGTATTCTGATTACCCATAATCTCATTATTTGTGACCTCAGGCTATTCCATCATCCTCCTCTTTGCTCTGTTATAATAATCTAATTGCATAAGTCGTTTCTTGGAAGAAGATGCTTCATTCAAGAATACTGACTCTTCATCTTCAATCCATGAAAACAAAGCATGCTCAGGGGATATTTCCTCTTCTTGCTGTAAAGACATGCCTTGCATCTGGGCCACTAGAACTGCATTTTGGAGACTAGGAGACTGATATGCTGATGTGTCAGAAGTTGCAAATTGCCCCTCCAATCCTCTCTGTTCAGCTATTCTTTGGTGCAGAATCCCTCTAGGATAGTCTCTAGGCATATGAGAGTTATTGCAAGGGAAACACCAAGCATTGGTGCCATCTACATAATTATTTTGCCCTGGAACTATTTCTTTGTTGGAATTAGGAGGAACAACCTGTAGAGGGGTAGGAATTGTAACTAATTGGTTTGATGGCTGGGAATTAGCTTGCCTCTGAGGCCCTTGGTATTGGTTTGGCTGATAGGGAGGTCTATTTCCTTGGTAACCTTGATAAAGAGGCTTTGGATAGGGATTATGTTGCCTTTTTAGATTGATTATCTCATTTGACAAGGTTCTTAAGATGTTCTTGACATCATCCATCTCAAAAGATTGAGCAGGGGTAATTACTTTAGCAGGTTGTTGAGGGAATGCATACATAGACACTGGTAGGGTAATGGAATTAGGAACTTCTTGAGGCAGAGGTAAGCTAATCTCTAGGAACATGGGCATAGGAGGCCTTGGGGGCAACTTTCCAGCATCTATTAAGTTATTCTCATCTTTGATTGCCAACTCATAAGCTTGTGGTAGGGTCTGCCCTCCAAGTGACTGAATCATTACTAATATATCTGAATTTAGGGCTTTAAGATAAAACACTATAGCCATACCTGGTAATGGTTTTGCTATAGTAGGAATTCTTTCCTAAGTCTTTTGAAATCTTGAATTGAAATTAGTCATTTCTTCTTGTGTTGCCCTTTTGATGGTGATCAATTGTTGCAGCAAAGAAGATTTATCACCCTTTTCTTTAAATCTATCAAAGAAGGCATCACCAAGCTGGTCCCATGTGGATATTGTGTTAGGAATTAAGGATCTGTACCAGTCAAGGACCTTTCCTTTGAAAGAGGCAGCCAATAGCCTTATAGCCACATTTTGTTGAGTAATCACATGCACTGCACAAACATCAGAAACATCTTACAGATGCTCTTCAGGTGTCTTGAAATCATCCCCAGTGAATTTGGGCAGAGCCTTCAAGGCGTTGGCTGGAATAGGATCCCAAGTGGCTGGTGGTACTGGGAGAATCAGGGGACTACCAGTGTTCCAATTTGCATTATTCCTTGGGGCTACAGGTGCTCCCATATTTGCTCTTGGTGCTGCTACAAACTGATTCGCTCTTCTTCTTGGATTAGCTACCAGTGGTGGTGAAAAAATACCTAGGTTAGCGGTAGATTGGGCTCTGGTTACAGGTCTGCAACTATGACTCCTTGTAGCTCTCTGGTTCATACAGTCTTGATAGAAACTTCAAGAATGGTCCCATCGGGCATGCCAAAAATTGTTGATGCTTAAAATTGCGTTGATTCCAACACCAACATGGGAAGTTTTAGGAATATGGGACTTGCAACCTAAAACAACCTCTAGATTTTTAAAGACGCTGGCTCTTCTCTATCTCGAATGCATTTTTGGGAAAAGGGTAGAAACTAAATAGAATTACAAATGCAATGAAAGCAAATCTAACTATGGCGATGCACCTGAATATGATTTGTTTCTTACTACCAAGCACAGTGAAACTATCTTCAAGATTCAATTATATTAAAGAGCAAATTCTGCATGATTAATATAACAGATAAACAAATAGAATCAAAGGCTCACAACCAGAAAATTTTGCAATGACACAGGAAATATCAGCAAAGGCACAGAACTCTATTTTTCACATTAATTTCCCAGCAATATAAGAGGCACAGTTATGTGCATAGTTATAGTTACTTTCTGAATCAAGAAAACAAACTAAAGGCAAAATGATATTACTGGTCACAGCAAAAAGTCTCAAACTCTCTTGAATCTCTGATAGAAAACTATCTTTAGCCAAAAATTGTCTATCTTCTATATCTCCCTTTGATTACCAATGTCACATATTTATAGCACAGGATTGGCCCAAGATTGTCTGCATAATCGAATCTCAATGGCCTAACCAAACTAAAGTGAACTGTAAGTTTCTAACAGTTTCAAGATCCTTAGAATCTGCAACAGTCACTCCTTCTGTGAGCTCATTAGATGTTATCAAACAGTCATGGCATAACTTCGTCTATTCAGAAAAAAACATTTGGCAGCCTCCGCACATTTTAAGATAATAAACCCTCTAACAGGTGGCAGCATCCGCCTGCATCATTTGAAACTCTTTTATTTCTCAGGAGACATAGGAAAATGACACTTGGCAAACTCCACAGCACTTAGAAATTGATACGTGTCTTTAGCCGATGCATTCATACTTACTATGTCTTTATCCTTGGGAGAACTCCGCCTGACATCTGGCAAGATCTGCTACAACTATAACTTTATTACCCATAAAATGGGACCCACAACACTTACCACTCAGTAGCTTTTGAAAGAAAGAAAAGAGACAGGTGGTGCCTTCCACGCTCTCAACAAACTGGTACATGGCACCTTCCGCGCTACCCTTGAAACTTTAGAATCTCCCCTAACACTCATGTGGATGCCGACACATGGCGCTTTCTGCTGCATTCCTCCTTCCTTTTGCAAAAGATCAAGACTATCTCCGCAAATGACACACGACATCTTCCGCGGGACTGAGAAAATTTGAAAGGGTCTTTTGAGACTTTGATGGAAACTACCAATTGGCACCCTCCGCGCATGTGTAACTTAGAATAGGGCCCCACCTTCAGCCTTCTTATCATTGAAACTTATAAGAAACAATAACGCGGATGTTGACACTTGGTGCCTTCCGCTACAGCATAAGGGACACATGGCTTTGTCTGCGGCTCATACAGAAACTTATAAAATGTGTCTCGGTTGATGACACGTGGCATCCTCCACGTTAAAATTACAACATAGAAACAAAATGCGGCTTTAACCGAAGCTCAACACTTGGCAAGCTCCGTACTACTCTAAAACTTGAGCAAAAAAAAACTTTGCAGAAACCCTCGCGATGATGCAAAAAACCCTCCACGGCTACACTGAACCTCATGGGAAACACTTGCAGAAGCAAAACTGATGCACTGAGATTCGTGGAACATTGCTGAAACACATGAAACCTTACTGAATGTAGAGTATTTTACTCTACAACTAGAAATAGCACCCACAACATATCCTAATACATCCAACCATCCATACCTCATAGGTATCAACAACATCAATAAACTCATGCCAACAATATATCCAACCCATATACCTCAATCACAATCTCCATGTATAAAACCTGTCAATGAAGAACACATACATCCCAAATCTCCCACTGCATGGGTAATGTCAAATCTAAAAATAGATCCAAGGCATACCAAGTCTATCAATCAACACTCAAAACAAAATTGTGGCTAATCAACAAGCCAATGTAGTACCAAGAACAATCACAATGATCCACACATGCATGATAAATTGCTGCATACTCTCTCACAACATCTCACCATAACTCTCCCAAGTCCAATAAAATCAACATGAACCTCTAGGAAGTAGAAATAAGACAAAGAGATAAAATGTGTAAAACATAATGTCCTTCTACAAACACCTTAAAGTGCTAAGTTGTGTCAAGTATGATCTCCTCTACAACCCCAAATGAAAAGCCTCAACAACACCCAACCATTCAATATCATAAGATCAAATGAGCATATGTAGCATGTAACCAACATGGATGTACGCCTCTCTAACCAAGGTAGACCAAACTCATAACCATTCCATAACTAGGAATAAGGCCAATGACATATCCTAAACTCCTCATAACAAACATCATAAATCAAACCATATGGACAAGGAGATAACCATGCTAACATCCTCCAAATGAACCCTCTAGAACCAATAACTGTAGCTCAAGATCCATATGTTATGAGAAGATGAAACATAAAACAAAATGCATCAAAAAGGATGGGAAATACCTCATAGATGATAAACTACTGAGTAGACTAGGAGTTGGGAATGAGAATGCTCCTCCAGGATATACCAAGCCAAAATGACTCTCCAAGAAAAATCTCCTCTAGGTCCATAATGAACTCACATCCATATCTAGGTGTAAGGCTCCTTGATCTATCTATTGAAACCTCTAATGAGTAACCATCTCAAGAAGTGTGTCTAATCCCAAGAGAAATCCAGCCTCACCTAAGTCTCCAAGTATCCATGAGCACCTCCATGATCAATCCATGCCAAACTCCAAATGCAACATTGCACTAACATGATGCTCTCAAGCAAATGACCAATGTACTCAATACCAAGAGAACCAACAAGATCACTATCATTCCTCCTATTAAACATATGCATTTAATCAAGAAGCCCATCATGACATCATGATCTAACCATCTCCTCCAAGGAGATCACACGCAATAGTGCAATACATCCTATCTCAAGAGAACCTATATCATGCCAAAACTCTAAACCAATATCAAGAGTAAACCATGACATAATATCAACATCTCTAAATCAAGGATAAACATGTCAAACTAACAAATCATAAACTGACACCTCAACGAAAGGCTCAAAACAAGTCCTCCATGGTAAACCAAGATGTTGACATCTCCAATCACATGAAGATAACCATCTACTAACAATGGAAATGAGGATGTCAAAGCACTCTTACTGAAACAAGAATCTTAATGCAAGAGTCTCTCCAAGACACCCACAACCATTGTAGAAGATCATCCATCACAAATGATGAATCTATAATGCTACAAAAGCTCCCATTGAATCATGATATCAAGCTAGCCATGACAACAAAGAAACCATCTAAATGTAGATTATCCATGGGCCCAAACCAATCATGGAATCTCTTTGTAACATCAACAACTCCCAAAAGGTAGAGTAAAACCATGATCTCCAAACCAAGAAGATAAAACCATCACTATCAAAAGCTTCACATAAAAACCATGTATGTAAGCTATCCATGACATCATGATAAACATTCTACAAGTCCCAATAACCAACTATCTAGGCAATCTAATCATCCATCCTCTCATCCCAATGCAACACACCAATGTACAAATGACCACAGACAAGGCTAACTAACAAAGTCTGTATAAACATTGAATCAATCTTGTGGATAAAGATAGTTTGCATCCGAGTCATCCCACTGTAGCCAAGGGGTAGCTAATCCACAAAACTACATAACTTCTAGATCCAAAACAAATGCAACATATCTGGAAATAAGAAACTCTAAAAACACCTATAAACCTAAATCTAGAAGTACCAAATCTAAAAACCTGCTTACCATACTGATGGTCTCATAACAACATGCACTCGCACAAGTTTGCACCCAAAAATCCATCTGAATGCACTCTAAATCTCAGGGTCGTACAAGTGATCAAACAAGTACCAATATATCTATACACACCAAACTAAAAATTTACATGATCCAAACTATAGTACACTTCAATATCTCTCCAATGCCTATCTGAAATGGAAAATCTAATTCTGTATACAAATGTTATGAGCATAAAACTATCCCAGAGCAATGCCAGCTTCAGGAATGAAATTATACCACAAGATGAAAAATCTGATGACTAAACCTATACCACTATGTAGTACTCAGAGATACCTTTCCGACGCCTATAAGAAGTTGAAAAACTGATAATATATGTTAAAGTTATGCCCCCTAGAAGAAAATGCCCTCCTAAAGCTAAAAGTGGACCCTTGGCAGGACCCTAGTACCCTTCTCTTGTCATCGCTGACATGTCATTGACTTTGCATGCTCACTAGGTATAGGACTGGGCTGACTTTGACAAGCGGATTTGAATGGGTTTTCAATTTGTTTCATTTTCATCCTTCATTAGACCTCATAGCACCATTTCAAAGAGGTTTTAATTTATTCAAAGGTGCACATTAAAATATTTTAAATGTTGTCATATAGTTTTTCAATCGCCTAGTTTTTAATCTTAAAAAAATAATAATTTTAATTCCCCATGGGGGGACTCTTCCTGCTGGCGGCAGCCAAGGGCTGCTGGACTGGTAGCCATGGTCAGAGGCCTAAGGCCCTGCTAGCCAGGCTTGTCAGTTGGTGGCCTTTCTGTCCACGGTAGGGAGTCGACATGCCCTTGCCACACCGTACTGGCATAGGCCTGCCATGTGCAGGCCATGGGGGGTTCTACGTACCCCCCACCAAAAACCTTTAATTTTTTTACCTTGCAAAATTTTTTTTCCAATGATATAGTTTTTTTTTAAATTATTTTTTAATCAAAAAACATAGGAAATAAAGAATTGCACAAGAATATTTTAATATTTTTTCCGTCGTACCTCTATAGACAGTCGTACGATGTACCTTGGAGGGGTATTTTTTTTCTTTTTTCTCACTGTGGCCAAACATAGGCAAATTATATGTTTTTTTCACCTCTCAGGCCTCTTGAATCCAACGGCAAGGTCTGTTTTGTCCCAAGGGGTCATCTATAGAAATTCCTCATCAAAACCCTTATGAAGCCAAACCAAGAAACCTTCTTTAGCCATGATTTCTCAATCACTAGATCTACAACATACACAACAAATCTCCAATAACCAGAACCCCCAATTTGCAATACAACCTACACAAAACCTTGCAATGTCTCAAATCCTTACATCCATTGCTATGGCTTCCATTTTGCACTTGATCTACACAAACAAAGGTTATACATATCCACGGAGGTCACACCTCCCTCAACCATAAACATGGCTCTGATACCACATGTTAGGAATTTGCAGGTCAAATAAAACCAATTCCACATAACCCAATAGGACAATAAGATGTAGACAATAACCATAATGCAAAGATGAAATGAACAATCAATAAAATAACACAAGATATAAAACCCTCAAGAGGGAAAACCCCACCCTCCAAAAACATTCACAATCATATGTATTATTCAGCAATAAAGATATTACAATACATGCCATGAGTCTCCATGAATACCTCTAAACCATCAAGCACCTCCAATGCATCTTCCATGTGTACAAGCATGAATCCACACATCACCTGCCATGCTTCACAATATGCACTGACAGGAGAGAACTCAATATAATGACAGCCTCTCACAAACCTCCAATCCACCTACAATGAAATAGCCAACCCTCCCAAACCACTAACCATGTGCTTTCTTCTATAGACCAAGCTCACACAAATACAACTTGTGGTATTGGATAAAACCATGTGTCCCAAAACCATTGACCCACTTATTTAATGTTGGTACTACATTTTCCCAACAATTAAATAATACAAATAATATCCCAATGTTACATACAACTTTTACAAGTGGCCTCCAAATAAATATCTAATGTGGTTAAATAGATCAATTAAGATGCACCACAAATAAGTATTTAGTTTACATGAATAAAATAATACAATATTATGCAAGGTGTACAACACCTATTTCCCAACAAAAATTACTTTTTAGAACCAAAATCTGCCTTCATCTTTCACCTTATCTAAACCTTGATATGGTTTCTGACAACTTTGTCTCTTTCCTTGGGTCCCTCTGTTGGCAAATTCTGACTTCCTAAACCAATTCCTTTGGTTACTTTTGCCTTATCGGTGAATCTGCAATCTCACAAACTTAGCCACTTTTGGCCTTAGTCGGTGAATTTACCTTTCTTAAAACCATCTCCCTTCCTTTGGTTCTCAACTCATATTGCCTAATCAATGAAACCTCAAAATTCTGAACTACTTAGTAAGTTTGAAATACCACCATTTTGCTAATGGCCTTTTATTTTTTATACTTTAACTTTTCCTTGGACTTGAAAAAGAGATCCCGTCGCCTTTGCTTAGTCAAATTTTGGCCTTCATTTTACTTAGTCAGTGAATACATTGATCAACGAACCTATCGATCAACTAACCAAGAGGTTTGCAAACCTGAGGATTTGCCAACAAAGCACTCCTTCATTTTCTTTTCCTTAGACATTTCCCCTTTGCCTATTGTGCCTCTTCAGTTAGAAAACCAATGAACTAGAAACTTCTTAACCTGCGAACCAAAGGTTTGCCAAACTAAAAATTTGTCGACTAAGGCAAAGAAAGGGTGAAAACTTGGAAATTTTTGGAGATTTGTTTTTGGGTTTTTTGGTAAGGGAAACTTATTCCATTTCAGGTGTCTCAAATTAGATATTTTTTATGTAAGAAGATTTTTTTGGGTTATTTTAGCTTGGGCAAAATAAGACAACATTTTGGTGACTATGTAGGGGTTTTTTCTAGCTTAACATAAGGATCCAGCTGCCTTATACAATCCATTAGGCATAGGGTCAAAAGAAACTGCAGTAGCATGACCAAACAAAACTAAAACTGCCTCTAGAAAATAGAAAAAAAACATAAGGAAAAAATTCTCCTAATGAGAATGTTGCCTATGTAAAAGCACTTAGAGGAAAGGAAACCTAAAATAGAAATTAAACTAACCTACACCTAAACTAACAACCAGAAAACTAACTTAAACAAAGCCATTAACTAGTTTTTCAAAATAACTACCCTTTCTCAATAATTTACAATGTCTTACATGCTTATGGGTAGCTAAAAGGAGGTGGGGAAGTGGTGGGAATACAACAAATTGACAAAACACTTCCCCAAGAATGGAAACAAACTCACTTACCCACTTGAACTGATTATTGGTGCAACTACCTAGAAGTGGATAAATGAGTTGATCCAATTTATTTGGATGCTCAACTTCATGCTCAGGAGTAAGCATGATAAGTGGTGACTCTTCATGATTTGTTTCTAGCTGGTCCAGATGTCTTATAAGACATCCCCTTGAAATGACATGCAAATAAATAGTGTTGATCTCATGCCTCTACTCTACTTCATCATTCTATTGTTAGTGGTATGAATTCTTTGGCTCTAGTGGCTCAACTGGAAATATGACTACCTCCACCTTGTGATTATACTTTTTAGGGAGACCATCAAAAATAGGCTCTAAAAATGAGCCTTGCACATGCTCAATGGTGAAATCTCCCCCACCAAGAAGGTGATATCCCTATTGGATAATCAAGAACAAATCTTTAGTTTGTTCTTGCCCACATTTGATCTCTAAATCATTAGCTTCAATAAAATATGGGAGCTCCTCAAATAGGCCTACATCATTAACCTTTACACTTTCCCATATAGGGTTTTTTTCATGTCCCTCTTCATGAGTTGGAACTTCACTGCCATGCTTGACCTCAACCTGCAACAACTTTCCATCATTTTCCATGTCCTTATGTTGCTCTAGGACTATAGCTAATGTTGGCATCTGCATGCCTTCTTCATTTTTAATGTAGCTAGGCAACTCACTAAATAGAGTGGCATCATCCACTTCTGGAGCTATTAGAGCAATCTCCCCCACCATGCCCTCATCCTTTGGCTGCAACCTCACTACATTTGGCTTGAGCTACCCCTGCAATTAGAAATGTTCACTATGCTTCCTCTGCATCTGGGTTTCATTCCTCTTATTCACAGCATGGAAAAATTCCTCAAATGAGCCAAAATCTAGGGTCCACTTTACCCTGCATCTGAGTCAGCACTAACCTTATGCTTAGTGCATTGCTACTCTAACCAATTGGGATTAGTTTCTTCTTGTAACAAATTTGAATTTTTAGTTTTAGTAGTGTATGAGGGTTCATAAATTGCAAGTGACTCTTCTCTTGTTACAAGGAATGGAAAGGCTTCTTGAGAGACTCTTTCATAAGGAATAATATGCTCTATTTACACAAGAACATGCTCTCATGAAGGCTGAGGGCCTCTAAAACTTGAGATTTTGAAACTAGAACGTAGTTTTAGAGGCCTGGAGGGCTCTCCTATCTGAAGCTTGGGGTCTTGAATTTGGGGGTTAGTTTTTCTCCAAGCTAAACTTGTGTAGAAGGGAGGGGTTGCATTAAACTAGGAATGGAGGGAACTGATTGGGCTTCTAATCTCTGGACTTTGGCAAGTAGTTGCCTCATATGTTCTTCTAAAGCTACAATCTATGAATCTAGGTTTTCCTAATAAGATCTTTCCCTTGTCTCCATCTTGTGTTGGTGAATATGAGCTTCATAAACAAGCTCCTCTTGTTGATGGTTATACCTTTGCTCCCTGTCAATGACATTAGACTCCCTTTGAAAATTCAACATGATATCCTTGACACTCAAGTAGCTGACATCCTAAGGTCGCTTAGTAGGGTAGTTATAATGGTTTGGAGAAAAAGGGACCTCTTGAGGTTGATAGTAAGCATAAGTAGGGTGGAAGGGAGGTAAGCATCATGAGGATGCTCATATTCTATTATTGCAGAGTTCTATAACATAAAACCAAAGGTGTTTGGGCATGATACTACTGGTATGGGGCCAATAACATGCATGCTGACTAGGAGGAGGGGAGTAGCCATAACTCCTATCATAGTTTGCCTTTTTAAAGCATCAAAGTGCTAGATAATCGTAGGAAATGTCTAAATCAGAGAAAAATAGGTCTACATCTAGAGAAATCTGGATAGTACCCAGAAGAGTCACCAAGTGATTTGTGATGCTCTTGAAAGCTAGAAAGGACCAAAAGCATCACTGAACTTTGATCTTTGATAAGTCTTTAAGCACTTGAGCTGCTTTCACTAGTGGATTTGTTCAACAGAGTTGCCATGGTGTTGAAGAAGATTGCCTTGAATGGCGAGATGCACTGAAGAACACACCAAATCCTTCAATGAATAATAAATCTCATCAAAATCATCCCATCGGGCATGCCGAAAACTATTGTCACATGGAATTGCACCTTGCTTGAAGCATGTTCAAGCATTTCAATGACACAATAGGACTGATCTTAAGGTGTGGGACCTTGCAGATGAGATTAGATCTCCAAAGAAGGTCAGTTCCTCTTTCTAAACTTAAGGCTCAGAGAATTGAAATAAATCTAATGCTACACTCAGGGAAAAGTGGAAGAAGGATAACTAGAATTTTAAAAAAAGGGAGGTGATGCACCATATTTAATATGTTAGCTGGGACTGACATAACACAACAATGACCTCAAATACTAAAAGAAACTCACATAGACTTATAACTTTAATCAGAGGCTGAAATAGAATATTCTAACAAATAGAGGGATTGTTTAATCCACAGAATGGGTTACAACTTCAAATAAACACAGAGAAAAAACATAAGGGAGGCAAAATATCACTGATTGTATTGATCATGAAGGCTAAACAATGACCTATTACAGAAGAGTAGAGACTAAATAATCACCTACATTCATGGGTGAACAATCAACTAGAAATAGAAAAGGCTTAAAAAATGAGCACAATGTATCACATCTAGTTGGTTCTGTAGGTGCGTTACAAGTCTAGAAATAAGAAATAATCTTCCCAGCATAACAATTCAGAAGAATAGCTAACAACCTTTTTTACATCTTTGATTCATGTATATATAGAATTTTGAATTTGTCTGTAGCATTGGGCACTCAAATTTGGTCAACTGGAACTACCCAAGCCCATGTTTCATTAAAATTTAGTTTAGAAAACTGCCAGAAGAGGGACAATGTCCATGCCCCCTTGAAGTCTACAAAAATGCAAAGGAGATTGCCTGCATGCATGGGTGCTAGGTGTATTTATGAGAGAAGGCCTAAAATACCTTCTACATACCTAGAAATCCATCTTGTTTCTCATTTGTACAACATTGAAGAATTCTACTATTCCATCTGCCTACATTTGAGTTTTGCCTGCAAACTTTGAATGTTGAGTACCTGTGCCTAGATAATGGCATGATTTCAGGGATCTACAAGCTCTTACAACACTTTAAAATATTTAAATTTCTTAAATATTCTAAAGTATCATCCATTTTCATTCATTTCATCATTCTGGCCATTTATTCTGCCTTATAAAAAAAAACTTCACTTTTTAGAACCAGACAAACCTTTTGCTCTTCACTTTGCTATAATTTTCACTTTATCAGTAATTTCCACATTTCATGAAATTGTTGGCAAGTTCACCCTTTCTTTTTTGCCTTGTCGGCAATGTTGTGCCTATGAAAAATGGACCCACTCTGTCTTTTATTTTTCCTTTGCCTTATTAGCAAAGTATCAATTTATAGAACTAGGCTGATTTGCCCTTGTTTCTCCTTTCTTAGTGAAAACTTACTTTTTAGAACCAAATTCTACTTTCATCTTTCACCTTATCAGTGAATTGGCCCTTTTCTAAACCTTGACTTTGTCATCAACAACTTTGTATCTTTCCCTTGGCCCCTCTATTGGCAAATTTTGACTTCCTCAAACCTATGCCTTTAGTTACTTTCACCTTATCGGTGAATCTACATTCTCATAGGCTTAGCCACTTTTGGCTTTAGTCGGTGAATTTGCCTTTCTCAAAACCATCTCCCTTCCTTTACTTCTTAGCTCATATCACCTAATCATTGAATCCTATTGGATTTGCCAATGGCCTTTGAATTTTTGTGCCTTAGATTTTCCTTGGACTTGAAAAAGAGATTCCCACCACCTTGCCTTAGTCAAAATTTGGCCTCCATTTTACTTAGGCAGTGAATACACCGATCAGTGAACTTACTGATCGATGAACCAAGAAGTTTGCAAACCTGTGGATTTGTTGACAAAGCATTCCTTCGTTTTCTTTTCCTTAGACATTTCCCCTTTGCCTATTGTGCCTCTTCAGTCAAAAAACCAGGGAACCAACAAATTTCCACACCTGTGAATCAAAGGTTCACCAAACTAAAAATTTACCGACTAAGGCAAAGAAAGCGAAAAAACTTGGAAATTTTTGGGCATTTTTTCTAGGTTTTTTTCTAAGGGAAACTTCTTCCATTTCAGGTGTCTCAGATCAGATAGTTTTTTTGGAAGTAGGGATTTTTTGGTTATTTTGGCCTGGGAAAAATAAAACAACAGTTATATTTAGCGCAATTTCCCATTGAGGAAGGAACCAACTTGATTCAAGGTGAGAGGCCAAAATGTTTCAATTTAATCATCTCTCCTATTATTAATAGTTGTAGGAATAGTTGTTAGGTTCTTATGTAACATTCTTGTATGATCTAGTAATGTAACCTACATCATATATTTTAAAGTCTTGAAAATAATAAACTATTAGAGGATTGTATTAATGTAATTCCCTCTTGCATGTGTATATGATAACTCAAGTGGATTCATTCTTAGGGATATAAAATACTTTAATATTATGGTACATTGTCATAGTAAGTTGTTATCAGGTTGTTGGAGGCCTTTTAGGTCTATTTGTAGTTATTTGTGACATGTATGTAGTGGCAAACTTAGGAATCCATAGAAGATTGTGTATGGATATTAATTCCTTGTGTATATCCTTCATTTCTCTCTAATTTTTGTGTTATGAAGACCTCAAGAAACATTTCCATTTTCTTAGAAGATGCCTAAAGATGAAGGAAAGTTTACCTATTCTCATGTAACTTGGTCTATTCATGCATCAGTCTAATCATAAGTCCAACGCTTCAACAAAAAATGACCTTATATACACTTAGGTAACTTTTTGTTTGTCTTTAGGATTTATGGAGATACATGTTTGAGAGCCAACTATCTCCAAGAAGTTGCTTGTGAGATAATTAAAGATAATCATGTGCACACATTCATTCAACTTACACCAATATTTGTACTTTCAATCATGTTGTGTCATCTTCAAGAGTTTGACAATATTTCCAACTGCTACAATATTTAATATTATGTGTGACCTACACATACATCTACACTAGCATGCCTAGTTTGACACCATATGCTTTAGACACATAGTAGCATGCCTAGCCACATCATAAAGTGATCCAACTAGTGCTATATGGGTATAACACCTATCACCTATCCATCCACATGTAAAGTGTACCATATGTGCATGACATATATTATCCTTCTATTTGTAGCCCTAGTTGATGGCTATTATATAAGTATAACCTCTATACTCTAGTTGAGGTAGATGATTTCTAGCTCACATCTCAAAATTTTGTCTTTTATAGGTTTGCATATGTATCCTTACAAAACTACCATTACTATGGGTTGTACCTCTCTAGGGAATCTATCAAATTATAGGTACATATTACTTCACTACCTAATCATAAGGCCATGCTTCCTACCATGACCTCTATTTACTATTTATACATTCACACAACATCAATAAATTTAAAATAAAATGTTCTTCATACAATTATGATGAATTTATTAATAAACTAACTTAAATTATGAGCTCTGATATTTTAATTCTATGTCTACAACCACTCACACTAGTTTATGCTACTACTATTAACCCATTGCATTTTCTATCCTTTTAGTATTATCCTTAGTCTAGTGTGACCATTGCTAGCACTCACCACTTGCCTCCCAATTGCTACATGTCATTACCTCATTGGTAGTGAACAATAGCTCAACATTCAGTGCACAATTTCATTAGCATACCATGTGTCTATTTCTAGATCACACTCCCCTACTCCACTAACTATTAGATCTTCATTTATGTGCATGACCTATATAAGTCCCTTCTATGCTTAGCCCCATGAAAATTTCTTATTATGTGACAATCCTCTATTAGTCCACCTAGGTTCCTACAACTATTTGGTGATAATGCATTACAAATGTACTAGCCATATAGCACAACTTGTCCCTAATGCAATATTAATAGGTGGGTCCTAGCTCTTCTTTATCCATGAGTGTTTGGTCTTCAACGTAGCCTATGTTGATTCAAAATATAATTACTACTTGCCACACACCATCTTTGGTGGTGGTGGGACCATGACATATTATTGTGCCATGATCCTCTCTATGCTGGCATATCATCATAAACTACATGGCACTTGTTGGGTCCCAAAACTGTAGGTCCAAAATCATAGAGTATGTTCTCACCTTCAAGGCCAAGTGGTGTCATCAAGAAGATAAAATAGGGGTTCATCAATAGATTGATGATTGTTAAATTCCAATTTATGAGAGTGGGTATGCTCTTTTGAACTTTAGGCTCAACTAGACCCAAGAAGGTATTCTGAAAGGTATCCTTAATAAGGATCTAAATCACTTAAGATGAAGCATGAATAACACATTACCAATCATACCCAATAGATGATTGACCCCAATGTTGTCACTAGATCAAGAATAACTAGTTGCATAAGGCCTCTTATTAATTTGGTTATGACACCTTGTAGGTGCACCTATAGATGATAAAAACATGATATCCTACAAGATGAATCCACTTATCTTTACATACACAAGTTGTAATATATAAGCATGCAAGAACATGATTCTCCAATGATTTGAATAGTTTCAAGTTGGTTAAAATGAATCCTTGGTTATAATATTGAATGATAAATAGCTTATGAAACCTAATCTACTCCTAACCTACTCCTACAACTAACAGGACAAAGGATTGATTAAAAAGAGTACTATCCCTTCACTGATATGTAACAATGCCTACTCCATTAGGTAACAGAGTCACATAATGTAGGGAGAAAGGAAACACTTCTATAAAACATCAACAGAACTAGAAATTACACTCACATACAAATCCAAGATACATTTCACATAATGGACATACTTAATTATACCAAGGAGAACTATAATAACTCATATGTAACAAAGGAAAGACCAATATAAAATATTTATATTGCATTAGATGGTGTCACACATACATTAGACCTTGATTACAATCACACTAGCAAATGTGTCAAGAGAAAATACTTAACTACAATTAAATATTCCCTTGAATCTCTACAAACGGCTATGGAGACATAACATTATATAAAAATGTGAGTTCAAGATCCTTCCTACAAGTTACAAGATGGATTTTATCCCCTTATAGACTAAACAGGCTTTGTTTGATGGCCCAGAACCATTATGAGGTACCTACAGACTATAAATTGGCTTAGCAACCAACTCCTAAATGAAATATACAACCGCATTTATAACACCTTCACATTCATGCCCTAGGTTCTTTTGGTGGGAATTTGAAGTACAACTTGCTCCACCCAGCATTGAATACACACCCAATAACTCCTAATGAAATCCACCTCGATCGATGTGCGAGTCAAACAAGGACGCATAAAAAATTTTCCACTCAAAAATGGTAGTTGCAAAAGTGAAAATAGTCATTAATGGCACATGGGTCATGTATGAGATAGGTGAGGCAACCTTTCTCATGTAGGAGGTAGGTGGCATTTGAATGCATACACTCTTTAGTTGTGAAAACCTAGAGACTATGATAAACTCATCTTTCACATTTTTGGGCTATAATAAAACTAGGTCAGAGGTTCCATGAACTATTGGAGCTCTAACGTCTTCCTTCTCCATCTTCTTCTCACTTGGTGCTACAAAGGTTATATTGGACTTTTCAAGAGCTTTAGGAACTTTGTTGAAGGTTCTGATGGTTTGGGGAACCATTGAAGCCACTGAAACTATTTTGTTCTTCCTTTCGTCAAAGATTCAACAATGCTTTTGAACTATGTAAGAGGTTCCTAGGGTTCTAGGAACCACTAGAAATATTGAAAACCTTTTATCCATCCTTATTTCTTTAGCTCACTCTCACACCCCTTTGTCATTCATCTTCCTTTCATTCATTTTTCATTTCTTTATATTTAATTCCTTTGTTTTTTACTTGCTTGTTAGAGCTTGAAGGTACCAAAAACTAAGTTAGGGGTTTTAGAGGTTCCTAGAACTATTAGAACTATTGAAAGAATTTTATTATTCACTTTTTCTTTCTTTGTCTCTTTAGTTGGAGGTGTCGGGCTGATTTGAAACCTAATCGGAGGTCCCAGTGGTTTTGAGAACACTAGAACTACTAACAACATTTTTCTTCCTCCATCCTTCATCATTTACTTTCTCATTGTTAGCATAGGTTTTTATTTTCCTAACTATGGGTTATGTATTTCCCTATTTCCTAGGTTTTTTATACACCTTTATTAAGCTTGCTTAGGTTAATAAAGTGAGTTTAATTTGGTGAGTGGATCATTTGAGGTGTTACCATCCTATGAGGGAATTACATTTACTATGTTTAGACAACTTGGTGGTATCTCCCTATTGGCCAGTTTTGCCACCTCCAACCCTCTCCTTGGTCTATATAAACTCACTACCTAGATTGTATTGTGCATCTTGTATGGTAATTTTGACAATCTTTTGTAGGTTCTTTGATCTCGTAATGCAGTTCGATCATCATGACATTTCCATGTCTATCAAAATTGTTGGTTTTCTTTTGTTTATGCATTTACAACTTTTATAGCCTAGAATCTCTCTTAAAAATTTCTTGGGTTATACATATGTTTTAGATTTTTAACATGGTATGAGAGCTTTTGTTTTAAGAGTTTTGAGTTCTTGTGAGATCTTGTAAATCCTATATGCTCTTCTCTTGCATTTTTTAAATGATTTAGAGAATTAGAAAGGATTTAACAAGACCCATTAACCTCTTTATTTTGCATATGTGTTTTGAGATATCTGGGTTATTACAACTATTATAGTTATACTTTCATTATTTTTTATTCTTCCAATGTGTCCATGAGGCTTGAGAAAGTTAAAACTAGATTTCATTTCATCCGATTTGGAGATCATTTGACACATTTGCAAATGAGGGTTTAAAGCTCAAATATAGTGATTGACATTCATACAGAGAATTTCTAGCTAGAAAGGACCCTTCCATTGAGTCTAGAAGGCTAAACAGATGAATTTTGATATAAATTTTGTCAAATTTCAGTGCCAGAAGAATTTGGGGAGATTTTCTTTCCCCAAGAAGGCCATACGCCTCCCCAACATGCATATTGAGGTAAAAAAATTTCAAAAAATTAAAAGAATACTTAAGTTTTTTAAGTGCTAGCATTAAGTGCTATTTGTAAAAGTGGTTTTTAATTAAAAAATCAAAAGGAAATATTATTTTGGAGTGCAAAGTACTTGACCTATGTCGAGCCATATACCTTGTACCATAAGAGTACCACAAGAGCCCAAAGGGCTTGGGCCCCGTACCCCTCAAAGGCTATGGACCCATTTACTTGGGCCATAGACCCCTTCATTGGGGTATTAGGGTGGCCTTAGGTCCCCAACCTCCTTTTACTTCAGCCTTCAAAACGCTTGCAACTTATTTGGCCTTGTAACAAGTGTTCTTGGCCTCTGTGCCTATCTAGTATCTAGTGGCTCCACCAAGTTCGGTGATTCCTTTAGCAGTCCACCTTTCTTGGTGATAGCCATCTTCTTAACTATATTTGGCATCTCAGCTAGATTTAGAGATAGACAAATTTATCTGGATAATTTCTAAACATTGTGGGTTGGCTAGTTTTGGCAGCAGTTTCGCTAAATTTGGCGGAGCTCAATTTTTGCAAATTAAGACCCCTCTCCATTGGCAAGCTAAAATTTTAAGGCAAACTTCTAAGGCCCCATTCTAGGTCATATTGTTTTTTTTCTCTAAGAAATTGTTTTTTATTTTGGATAATTTTTACTCTATGTACTAGTGTAGATGATTTCTGATTTTGATGCATGGATTTTCTAGAAATCATAGATTCTCACAAGTGACACTACACAATTCTCATTTTGAGAACTTGGAAGACTCATAAATTTCACATACGACCTCAGATTGATGTGCTTCTTTTTTTTGAAATTGCATGATTTTTTGAGTACTTCATAGTGGTGTTATCTTTTTACTTTCTTTTATTCCAAGATTGTACCTTCAACATATACTCATTTGTTGAGAACTTTATAAAGCATTGAGATCAAATCCAATGAATGTTCTTGATGGTGGTAATAGTAATCACACTAAATATAAAGTTCCAAATCATATTTTTTTGGGGGGGTTCTTTGATTGAGTGACAAGGGGGGTGTCCTATGTGTTGTCTTTGACTTCTATATTATCAATTCTGCACAACCACAACAACAATCTATTTTTATGCATTAAAATGGATCAATTAATAGTACCAATACTCACACCCTATAACTACTATGAGTGGAAGACTAAATTAAATATATATCTTAAGAAGAAAGGGTTGCATCAACTAACTATGGGGCTTGAAACTGAACCAACTCTAATTGTAGAAAAACCAAAATGGTTTAACAAATGTGATGAAGCATATGGTACTCTGTGCATGTCTATATGTACTGATCTTCTTCTTCATGTTGAATCTACTACAACTCCAAATGAATTCTAGACAATCTTGGAAGGGCTCTTTGGTAAACAAGATGAATTAAGGGGATGCCAATTTGAGAATGATCTCATAGGGTTAAATCCATGTAATTTTGATACAATTCATGATTTCTTCACAAAGTTAAAAGCCATTAGGTTGTAGTTGAAGAAATGTGGGCTTGAGAAGGACAATCAATTGATCCTAAGCACTCTTTCCAAAATTGATCATAACTATTCAATTTTTGTTTCTACATTTATGCTCCTAAAAGTTCCTTAGGAACCACATATAAAACATTTTCTCTTAATGAATTTTAGAATAAAATCATAAAGGAGAAAGATAAATTGGTTCAAATGGGAATAAATAAACCCTCAAAATTTCATGTCTTGGCTGCAAATTACAGCACTAAAAATAAAAAAGGGTTTGGTAAGAAAAAAAATAAACAACAGAACCAAGGAGAGAAGAAGTACGATCAGAAAGAAGTTGTCTCTAATACAACTAGTCAGACCTCTTCTTCTAAAGGTGACAAGCCTAAGAAGGAGAAGACAAAGTGTTCCTATTATAATAAACTTGGTCATGATGAACACAAGTATGTTTAAAGAAATAAATTGATCACCTTACACATCTTCTTGAAACAAACAATATTAAGGTACTTGATTCTATCAAACAAAGTTCATCTCAAGAATCTTTAAAGGACATCGATAAAAGTAATGGGAAAGAAAAGGATAAGGCCCTAGTTTATTTTTCTTCACAACTCAATACCTAGATCATTAATTGAGGTGCTTTGCACTACATGGATTCGTCACAAGATGGTTTTGTCTCTTGGAGCCATGTACTATGCCATACATTCTAATGCTAGATGATACTCCTATTGAGGTACATATGAGAGGATCCATTAACATGGGTGAAGGAACATTTCATGATGTTCTTTGAATTCCATCTTTGTCTACTAATCTCGTATCTATCTACCAGATCACTCACACTAGCTATGGCAAATGGGTTTAGTTCGCTCTAGACATAGTGGGTCTACAAATGTTGTGGGAAAGGATGATCATCAGTTTACACTGTATGAATTTTCACATTTTATTCCTAACTCTTCTTCAGTTGGCTTTCTCACTCACTTAGATGAGGTGAGTTGTTTGTGGTATAAGCAGTTTGTCCACTTGAACTACCTCTACTTGCAGCAACTCAGTCAATAGGACATGGTCACAGGGTTGCCTTCTATCTAATTTCCTAATGGATTTTTCCAAGGATGCGTTCTTGGTCAGCATATTAAAGAGGAATATGGTAAAGGAAAATCATGGAGAGACACATATTTTGGAGTTGGTACATAGTGACTTGGCAGGCCCATTTCTGCATCCTTTTTTCAGTAGGGCTTGATATGTTCTAACCTTTATTGATGATATTTCTAGATACACATGGGTTTACTTTCTGAAGAAAAAGTGTAAAGTTTTTTTTCAAGACATCAATGATTTTTTAGAGAAATAGTCTAGGAGGGCCATAGAGATTTTGCATATAGAAAATGGGGGATAATATGTCAACTATAAGTTTGCGTATTTTTGTGCTTCAGAGGGCATTGATCTTCAACACATAGTTCCCTATAGTCCACAATAGAATGGTATTGCAGAACACAATAATAGGTCCTTCAAAGAGATGGCCAATTGTATGATTCACTCCAGGTCAATGGCACCTTAGTATTGGGAAGAGGCAATCAACTATGCATGTTACATCCAGAACTGAGTTCCTCATAGAGTTGTGAAGTGGATCACTTTGTTTCAAGCTTGGACCAACTGGAAACCCATAGTAAAGCACATTTGAATGTTTGGTTCTCCTATATGGGCCCACATTCTAGTAGAGGAATGTAATTCTATGGATCTCAAAGCAATCCTTGCATATTTCTTGGGTACGTAGATGGTGTCAAAGGCTGTAGGCTTCTTCACCCCACCACACATGATTTTTTCATCAAGAGTAGTGTTCATTTCGAGGAGGACATTTCTAGTTCTTCTCCTACCACTTATCCATCTACCATCACTTTGGAGACACTGTGACATGATAATAGATCTTCTAAGGATGTTAATCCTCTTGATCTTGATGAGGAGTCATCTTCCTCCACTTCAGATGGTGACGATGATGATGACAATTCATCTTCCTCCTCTCCTAATCGTCATTCGAAGAGTGATGATTCTCGTCTAGATTCTCTTGATTCTTCAACTATTAGGCCTCTTTGGTCTCATCAACCATTAGAGTCAGAAGGCAATTGGGTTGGTGATCCTTCAGATGCTAGAAGAACAAGGTCACAATTTCATTAGGCTCCACATCTCTTCATTGTTATCTGATCTATAGTCCTTTTCGGAAGCTTCTAGGGTCCCCAAGTGGGATGTTGCTCTATAGGAAGAGTTTAGTTCCTTGGAGAGGAACCATACTTGCGATCTAGATCCCCTTCTTAAAGGAAAGAAACTTATATGATGCAAGTGGATCAATTAGATAAAATTTGTTGTAGATGGGTCAGTTGATAAGCATAAGGCTCACCTGGTCACTAAAGGATTCTCTCATGCTCCTGGGATTGACTGCTCTAAGACTTTTGTGTTAGTTTCAAGAATAAATTCTATCTAACTTGTCCTTTTATGTCATCTTTAGGTATTCCATCACCACTACTAGTGACATCAAGTGTAGAAGAGTTTTCTATATATAAGCATTCTCACAATTTTCTATATATATCTTTTATGTCATGTTTAGGTATGCCATCACCACTACTAGTGACATCAAGTGTATAAGAGTTTTCTATATATAATAATTCTCACCATTTTCTATATATATAGAAAATGCTAAGAATTATTATATATAGAAAACTCTTATACACTTGATGTCACTTGTAGTGGTGATGGCATACCTAAACATGACATAAAAGGCCATGTTTACTGATGAAGGGGGTAAATCATAAAACACACAACAATAGAAATTGTACACAGAAAATAGAACTTTCTTTTATTGATTTGGACAACTTATTACATTACAGAAGCTCAAATACAATAAGAGGAACCAACCCTCCACATGTTGCAACACATTATAGCTTCCTCTCACAAGACTCTGGAATTATTTGCCTTCTGTAACCCCAAATCAACTAGGGTTTATATTTTCTCACCTATTATTGACTCTACGCTTCCCCCCTTAACTCTACTACTGCCCAGGGTTCCCAAAAATAGTTATTAATAGCCTTTTTGGCGGCCAACAACCTAATTTTGAAATTTTAATCTCCCTCCAAAAATAGGTCAACTTCTGGGAGCCATAACTTTTGATCTGTATGTCTGATTGATGAACCGTTTTATGCGTCAAAAATCTTACGGAGTGCTCTACACACTAAAATCTTGCTCTGCTAATTCTAGCCATTTTCGTTCCCGTATGGGGCCGTTTAGTGCCTCTAACCTAAGTTTGAACAATTTTCAGGCATTTTTCAGGAAACAGAAACATTTATATCTTTTAGCTTGTAAATGATCTTTGCATGATTCCTTCGCCAAAGGTTTTATTTTTCAATTATGAAGCTTCCTATAAATTTTCACTTCAATCCAGGCCTAAATGTAAACTTTCTAAAAATAGCAAGTTGCTAGTTTTAGCAGTTTGGAAAAACTTAAAGTTCTATATTATTCAAGCGATTATGGGACCGGAACCACAAATTTTGAAAAGAAATGGAAAGAACATCAACAATTTTGAAACACATGTTTTTTTGGGTGATGCAAGATTACCCTTACATGACTGGATGCTCCTACCTCAGACACCCAGGGTAATTTGAGAAGTGACCCTCTCACGTCTCAAGTGTTTGTACGAGGAAAACCCAAATGGTCAACCTCTGCCTTAGACAACCAAAAACAATCTTCAATAGGCCTTCCTTTCTATTTCACCAGATATTCTTCATATTGCCTGTTCTGAGTACTTCTTCCCACACGGCTATCCAAGATCTCTTCTATGTCATCTGTTGAAGTAGATGCCAGAATACTAAACCGTTCTTCTATTGGTCCATCCTCTGTTCCACCTTCATGATATTCTAATAAATCAGCAATATTGAAAATAGGGGAAATGTTGATCCCACTCAATAGCTCTACCTCATATGCATTTCCTGAATCATGTTTCTTCAAAATTCTATATGGTCTAAATTTCTTCATTTTTAGCTTATTGTATGTTCCAATTGGAAATATTTCTTTTCTCAAGTGAACCCTGACTTCATCTCCAACTTGGAATTCCTTACATCTCCTCTTCTGATCTACCTTAGCCTTGTATTGAATATTCATCTTATTGATGTGCTTTCTCACCTCTTCACACAAATTCTTTAGATGTTCTGCAAAGTCTTCAGCTTCAGCAATTATCTTTTCTCCTTTGTCCAACTTTCTTAACTTAGAAGTATTTCTTAGGCTATTACCATATACAATCTGGAATGATAATTTACCAGTACTGCTATTGACAGAATTGTTGTAAGTAAATTCAGCCTGTGGTAAAATCAAATCCCATCCCTTGGGCTTATCTCCTACTAAGCATCGTAGCAGGTTACCCAAACTCCTATTCACCACTTTGGTCTATCCATCAGTTTGTGGATGGTGTGCAGAACTAAACTTCAAATCTATCTTTAACTTCTATCACAATGTCCTCTAGAAATAACCAACAAACTTGGTATCTCGATCTGAAACTATGCTTTTTGGTAGACTGTGTAATCTCACGACCTCCCTGAAAAATAATACATCAATATGAATAGAATCATTAGTCTTCTTGCAAGGAATACAATGTGCCATCTTTGAGAATTTGTCCACCACCACAAAAATGGAATCATGTCCTCTCTATGTCCTTGGTAAACCAAGAACAAAATCCATACTAATATCATCCCATGGCTTCTCTGGTATAGGTAGTGGTTGATATAGAACTATATTCTAACTTGCTCCTTTCGCCATCTGACATACTCTACAACTCAACATAAATTTCCTCACATCCTGCTACAATTGTGGCCAATAATAATTTTTCCCAACAATAGCAATGGTCTTATCTTGACCAAAGTGTCTAGCCAATCCTCCACTATGCTTCTTCTTAATCAGGTTCTCTCTCATGGAACTCCTCGAAATACACAATTGAGTTCCTTTAAACAACATGCTATCTTGGATTATGAAATCCAACCATTTTGTCCTATCCAAAGTAACAGGTTCCAGACAAGCTTTCCAAGCCTCTACAAAATCTAGATCTTTAGGATACAAACTTTTGAGCTCATCAAACCCAACAACCTCTATCTTGATTTCTGTCAACAAATTTTACCTTCTGCTCAAGGCATCTACAACTCTATTGGACTTCCCACTCCTGTGCTTCAAAACAAAAGTATAGCTCTGCAAAAACTCAACCCATTTTAAGTTCCTTTGGTTCAACTTCCCTTAACTATTAAGATACTCCAAAGCCTAATGATCAGTATATAAAACAAACTCTTTTGGCAACAAATAATGTCTCCATTTCTTCAAAGCCTGAACTATTGCATAAAATTCCTGATCATAAACATAATACTTTTTCTTGGCATCATTAAGCTTCTCACTAAAATAGGCAATGGGCTTACCTTCTTGACTCAAAATAGCTCCTATAGCACTACCACTAGTATCACAATCTACCTGAAATACCTTATTGAAATATGGAAGTGCCAAAACAAGTTTCTCTATAACTTTCTGCTTCAATGTGTCAAAACTTTTGTCTACTCCTTTAGTCCATCTAAACTCTTTTCTATCCCCTCTCATTGTCTCAGTTAGGGGTGCAGAAATGCTACTAAAATTTCTGATAAACTTTCTCTAAAAACTTGCCAATCCATAAAAAGATCATACCTCTGTAGCACTCCTTGGTGTAGGTCATTCAATGATAGACCTTACTTTTTCTGGATCCATCTTAAGACCTTCCTCTGAGACAACAAATCTCAAGTATACCAAATATTTCTTTGAAAAACTACATTTCTTTAGATTAATTAGCAACTTCTCCTCCCTTAGCTTCTCTAAAACTCTTCTAATATGCATCAGATGCTCATCCCAAGTTTTACTGAAAATCAAAATATCGTCTAAATAGACAATAACAAAACTTCCAAAAAATTCTTTTAGTACCTCATTCATGAGCCGTATGAATGTGCTTGGTGCATTGGTTAGCCCAAATGGCATGACTAACCACTCATACAAACCCTCCTTTGTCTTGAAGGCTATCTTCCATTCATCTCCTTCTCTGATTCAGATCTAGTGATACCCACTCTTCAGATCAATCTTCATGAAGTACTTGGCTCCACTCAAACAATCCATTATGTCATCCATTCTGGGTAATGGAAATCTGTACTTGATCATGATCTTGTTGATGGCTCAAGAATCTGTACACATTCTCCACTCTCCATCTTTCTTCAGTGCTAGTACTGTAGGTACCATAGATGGACTTAGGCTCCCTCTTATCAGCCCCTTCCTTACAGCTCTTGAACTTGTCTATTTAGCTCTTCACTCTCTTCAAGGGTCATTCTGTGGGCTGCCTTATTCAGCAAATTAGCTCCTAGTATCAAGTCCATTTGATGACTTATCTTCCTCACTAGTTGTAAACCTTCTCGTAAATTATCAGAGATAATGTCTTGAAATTCTTCCAACATATCTGAATCTTTTGCTGGTACATCTTCACATTTCTCTTGACTGATCTTAGGAATCAATGCAAAGCAATGACGCTCATGCTTCATACCTTCCAAAAATTTCCTACCATCTACCAAGCAAATTCTAGTAGTACTACATACCTTTTCTTCCACCTCCTTCAAGGGCTTCAACTTATGACAAACTCCATCTTTTGTTAGGGAATATGTGTTTGCATGGCCATCATGAACAGTGCTCCTATCATACTGCCACAGCCTCCCCAATAGCATATGACATGCATCCATTAGTATGATAACACAGCACATCTCATCATGGTAGTCCCCAATCTTGAACTTCACTAAACACTGCTCCTTGACCAAATCTCTATGGTCCTTCTGCAACCATGCAATCTAATATGGATGTGGATTCTCTCTTCTTATCAACTTCAACTTATCAACCATCTCCTCTGAAACAAGATTGTTAGTGCTTCCATTGTCGATAATAATATCACAACACTTACCTTCACATTTGCACCTTGTGAAGAATAGACCCTTCCTCTAATTGGGATCTTTCTCCTCATTCCACAAAGTTCTTCTGACAACTAGGGTTTCTCCCCTTTCAACATCTTCAGAACGCTCAGACTGTACATCTTCATCTATATGTGCAACTCATGCATTACCTTCAGGTCTTCTATTTGTCCTTACTTGATGTTGTGGACACTCATATGCTCGATGCCCTTCTTCTCCACATTAGAAATAGGTTCCTCTAAAACCTCCTCTTCGAGGTCCTTGCCTAGGTTGACCTCTTCCTCTTCCTCTTTGCTCTCCATTGTTCTGGTCATGAGGGCGGTAGGTATTATCTCCTCTCTGATTTTGACTGGTGCCAGCTTCTTCACTTTTTTTTGAATATTCATTTTGACCCCATAGGGTCTTCCACCAGTCCTTCTACCTTGACCTCTTCCCCTTTGCTTGCTATCAAATCTTTTATTTAGCTTCTCTTCTACCTTTAGGGAAAACTAGTATGCATCTTCTATGGTGGTCATTTTGACCAGGCTCAGCTCCTCTTGAATACTTGGTCTCAACCCATTAATGTAACGGGCTACCTCCTTATTAGCCTCTGCATGACCGGTTCTGATAGTAATCTTATAAAACTCTTCTGTATACTTCTTAACAGACATGTTGCCTTACTTTAATCCTTGCAGGTTCTTCAATAACTCCATCTCATAGTCCACAAGAATGAACTGCTTATTCAATTTCTCCACCATTCGATCCCATCTAGTGATCTTTCCTTTTCCTCTTCTGTTCCTCTCTAACTGGACCTCCTTCCACCAAATACTGGCATGGCCCTTCAATTTTGTTTTTGCAAACTTAATCCGATCTAGGTCTTCCACATCTTCATACTCAAAATATTCCTCCATGTCATTGATCCAATCAATAAGATGTTCTGGATTCAAATCTCCAGGATATGTAGAAACTTTGATCCTGGGCCTCTTTCCAATCTTAGAAATGGCCCTTAACAACCTAACTTTTGCAAGATCTCTTGTAGCTTCTTGTTCTTCCTTAGATAGCTCTTCTTCAGTTTCATCTTCGCTTTCTTCTCTTGTTCTCAAAGAAAACCCTCTTCCATCAAAGCATTCCTCCCACTATGATTTCTTCATGGAGGCATCTTGATCTCTGTAGAAAACCCACAACCTTAGGTCCTGGTGCAAACTGCCTCACGGTCGGCGATCTGTCTACACACTCAGGAACCCTTGCTCTGATACCACTTGATGAAGGGGGAAAATCAAAAAACACACAACCACAGAAATTGCACACAGAAAATAGAACTTTCTTTTATTTATTTGGACAACTTATTACATTACAAAAGCTCAAATACAATTAGAGGAACCAACCCTCCACATGTTGTAACACATTACAACTTCCTCTCGTAAGACTCTGGAACCATCTGCCTTCTGTAACCCCAAATCAGCTAGGGTTTCTATTTTCTCACCTATTCTTGACTCTACACTTCCCCCTTTAACTCTACTATTGCCCAGGGTTCCCAAAAATGGTTATTAATAGCCTTTTTGGCGGCCAACAACCTAATTTTGAAATTTGAATCTCCCTCCAAAAATAGGTCAACTTCCGGGAGCCATAACTTTTGATTCGGATGTCTGATTGACGAACTGTTTTATGTGTTAGAAAGCTCATGGAGTGTTCTACATATTAAGAACCTATTCTGCCAATTTTGGCCATTTTCATGGCTGTACAAGGCTGTTTAGTGCCTCAAACCTGATTTTGAATAATTTTCAAGCATTTTTTTGGAAACAAAAACTTTAGTATCTTTTAACTCGCAAATGATCTTTGTGTGATTCCTTCATCAAAGGTCTTATTTTTTAGTTACGAAGCTTTCCTCTAAATTTTCACTTCAATCCATACCCAAATGCAAACTTTCTAAAAATAATATGTTGCTATTTTTAGCAATTTAGAAAAAGTGAAAGTTCTACATCATTATTCAAGTGATTATGGAACTAGAACCATAAATTTTGAAAAAAAATAGAAATAACATCAACAATTTTGAAACACATTTTTATTTTGGGTGATGCAAGATTTCCCTTACACCACTAGATGCTCTTGCATCATTTACCAAGTGAACAATTTCTCAATTTTTATGATGTAACTAATTTTCATGTTAGACAAGAATACTACTTAGTCAATTCACCTAGATTATGAGATAATCCATTAACTAATTTTTTCAATACTAGAAAATATATCAAGATATATAATAATATTTTGAGGAATTTCTTTATGCTTTAATTATAAAATATGTCTCCATAAATTTATCCTTTATTTTTTGTATTTATTAAAAATTGTTTTAGGTTTATTAATAAGACCATATATATGCCATACTCATCATCTAATAACATGCATAAAAAGGTAGCCAATCTAACTTGTCAATAAGCTTGCTCAAATAATCTATTTTCTAATACATTAACCAAGTTGGTAGTATCATGCATATGCATATAGGATAAAAAAATAAAATATTGTTCTAAGAATTGCTATCAAATAATACCATCTTAGGTTTCCTAATAATATGTCCACCATGAAAAACATGAAGCTAATGATCAATGGGATGAGAGAGACTAAGAAAGACATTATCAGTGTAAGGCAATAATTTCCAAAGTTATCACTAGATATATCACCATAAGGAGCGAATAGACCTAGACATGTAAATCACTAACATTTACCATGCACATGAGTTTGACATCATAGAAAATGTGTTATGCATGTATATCAGTCATGGCTAATGGTTTAGGATAATTCATATTTAGTAAGATAGAATAAATCAAAGATCTATGAATTCTAGGGTTAGAAGATTGCAAGATGTAGAAATCAAAGAACAATAGGATAGATCTAGAATTTGAAAGAAAATGAACCTTCCACAAGTTACAAATTTACCAATAATTTCAAAATACAAATTCATAATGGTTATTGTTGTCACTAAGATTGTACCCTTGCTAAATGTAAAACTCAACTATCTTGTGAAACATGGGATCATCTTCAAGTTATGGGTAACTTATAGTGAAGATGAACCTTCAAGGAGGTTTGGTTCCCTTGATGGACCACCTAAAACTACTGCTTTGACAATGAAAGGGATAGAAGATACTATGACTAAAATATTGATCCTAGCAGGTGATGCACCAAAATTTATAGGACCTATACCAACTATTTCAACTCACAATTCTTCTCAACAAAAGGATTTGTTCTATGCACAACTCAAGTTTTAATAAGATCCCACAACAATGTTTCATATGAAAGTTGGATTTCACACTTATTGAAGGAAAACCAAGTGTCTTCACAACTACAAAATGTTGAAAATAGCCACACAACCTATGACCTATATGAGCTTTGTTTGTTTCTATATAATAATGTTTGTAGATGAGACATAATTCAAGGATTGATATAGGCTAATCATAAAAATTAGATCAAATCATTTGCAATAACATTGAATATATCAAATCTAAGAAGGCCAAAATACTTCTTTATTGAAAAAATAGGAGTTTTCCTCTAATACAAGCCTAAAAATGCTTGAAAAAATAGCTGAAAAAAATAGTTGTTCTACAACTGAATTTTTTTTTTGAAAAACTAAGTTACAATGTTGCTATTCTTGTTGAGAGAAGAAAAAATTAGAAAGATCTCTAGAAAAAGGAACCTGAATCTTGATTTTCATCCCTAGTAGCCCCCTTTCACAACTAAAACTTAACTCGAAAGAAGAGGCTGAGTTTGCATGCTTGAACTGGGCACTTAGATGTGGAACTCCAACTTTGGACTATTTGAAAATTATTCACAACATGCAATATTTATGGAGGTTGATTTGGCTTTGACTTTTTAACTAAAATTCTTTTGCATCCTCCTTGGAAACTGCTCCAATTGATTGCATGGTAATCTAACTCTTGTGCATGCTAAAACAAACTACTTCTCCAACTAGGATAACTATTCCTTGCAATAATTCAAGTGATTTCAGGATCCTTGGGTATGTAGAATGAAAAAATCCTTCCTTTTAGGGATCGAAACTACCCCTAACTACATGTTTATGCTCTCAAAACTTCTCTCAACTCATACTCTATCCATACAGTCTCTCTAGACAGTCTAAAATTAATTGGAAGTGCCTATAAACTAAACTTGGATTCCTATAACTAACCCTTCATGCTGGCACATGTGTCCCCAATACAGTTTGTATGACTGAAAATTCTAGCATCGCATTAAGAAGACTTACAGATCTGATTTTCCCTTATAAAAAATGATTTTCTACTACAACATGCCATACACATCCTTCAGTAAGCTTGTAGATGAATTTGGTTAAATATTTGGGGCTTTAGGAATGTTCAGAAATACCTATCCTTCCTATCACTCTGCACAATGTGTATTTCATTAAGGTTTAAATACACAGTGTGTAACTCAACCTTAGTGCCTTTTTCTTTGTTATCATAGGTCTGCAACCTTTTGGTATGGTTAAGGGTATGATGATAGTCTTATGGTACCCTATCAATGTTCGTGTTTCATCATCTAATTGGCAGGGTCTTTTGAAATTGGGTCTGTAGTCTCCTTATTGGCCATTGTGTATAGGAATAGGCCCTTGGAAGTCTTCACTATCTCCTTTCAAACATTTTACCACTGTAGACTATGCCGCTTACCCTTTATTGACCTTTCTGCCCATCAACAAACATTTTCCTTGACTTTTTCTCTTATTTCTTCTTTTCTTTTCTATCCTTGTCTTTCTTTTTGCTACTTTCCGCTTTGTCGGCAAAACCTCTCTTTCATGAACCATTTCCTTAGCTAACGACTCATCTCTTTAGCTCCTTAATCTCCCTTATCTTTCCTTCTTCTTTACTCGGTACGTTCACCTATTGGAAAACTTGCTGATCAGCAAACAATTTCCCTCACTAAATTTTCCTTCTGCCTTGTCTTCCTTCTTTAGTCAATGATTTCACCAATTGGTGAACTTAATGTTTGCTATCTCTCCCTTTTACCGATTGAGGCTTTCTTTTCCTTCATTCTTGCCTTATAAAATCTTCCACTTCTTTATCGTGGATCTAGGCTATCGGTGAACTCTTTGTTAGAGAAATCTCCTATCGATGAACCTTACAGTTCGTAAAACCTATTTTTGCTAATGAAGACTCTTGTTTCCTTCTTTGTTTTTAATTCATTGGCACTTTTCCCCATTAGCGAACTTTACCATCAATCAACCTAAGGGTACGTAAACTCTTCCATTTTTTTATGAATACTTTTACTTTCTTTTCATTTGCATCTTTGTTGTCGATGAGTTTGCTAATTGGTGAACTTGCCAATTGGCGAATGTTACGGTTTGCGAACCAAAAAATTGCTGACAAAGGCTTGTTTCCATTCTTCTTTTTCTTTCTTTACTCTTCTTCGTCAGGTTCGATGATCAGGAAACTTGCCAATAAGGAAAGACTTTTCTCATCTTCACCTTTTCCTTCCTTGAAACCCTTCCCTTGTCACCAAGTTTGCCTATCAACAAACTTACCAATTGGTGAACTGGTAGGTTCATGAAATAACAAGTTTTTTGATAAGGTAGAACTTCAAAAGAGAAAACATTTAGAGTCTTTTGACTTGACTTATTCAACCTGAATGTTAGTTCCAACTTAAAACACTTACGCTTTGTAGACTTTCAACACTTCAACCTACCTAAGAGTCTTGGACTCATCAATACTAGAAACACCCTAGTTCACCTATTTGGAGGATAGGACAAAAATAGGTAACATTTTTGGCAACCTCTAAGGGATGGTAGCTTGCTAAGTACAAAAGCTAGTAGCCTTAGGATCCATTGGGAAATAGAGTCACTCTGACCTTAATCAACTTAGAAAACTTGCAACACAACTACTAGAAACATAGACAAACAACAACATAAGACAAAACAACTGAAAACTAGATGCTAACAATCATCTAAAATAACAAATAAACATGTGCATCAGCACTTGGGGGGAAACAAAAAAAGAAAAAAAATGTGTTACAACACTTATTTGACCCAACAAAACTATCCTAGTATATTACAAAATGTAGATCATCACCTCAATAGCAGTGCTTGAGATGAATCCCATTAACTGGGATTGGCATTTCTTCCCCATCAAGCTTAGACAGCTAAAAAGCATTGTGCATCTTGCAACCCATGATCACAAAAGGGGCACTCCGCATGGCATCAAACTTAGTGTGTTTTTTAGACCCGCTCTTTAATTGATCCCATTTGATAACCACGTCTCTTTCATTAAAACCTCTAGGCACTGCCTTCTTTTCAAACAATTTGTCCATTTGTGCTTGATGTAGTTCCAATCTTTGCATTGCTTACCTTCTTGTTTCCTCCAGTTCCAAAAGCTCAGCAAGTGTGATTTCCATTGGCCCCTCTTCCATGATTTCCAACTCTTTGATAAGGCTAAGTGTTGGTAGTTCAACTAAAATAGGCATCCTTGCATATTTTCCATACACAAGCACATAAGGTAAAATACCTGTAGACATCTTGGGAGTTATCCTATCAGCCCATAAGGCTAATTTCAATTTTCTATGCCAGGTTCTCTGATTATCTTCTATTGTTCTTTTGATGATCCTAATCAAATTCATATTGGTAGAATCAACTTGTCCATTACCTTGTGGGTAATAGTTGGATGAAGCACTAAAAAATGTATCATTTTTAACACTCCAATCAGTTATTTTTGTGCCTACAAAAGATGATGTATTATCTGAAATAATGGATTCAGGAGTACAAAACCTTGTGACCAGGTTTTCATAGAAGTTTAGGACTGAGTTTTTATTTGCTTCTTTCAATTCCACTCCTTCTATCGATTTAGTAAAGTAGTTTGTTGCAATTAGTATCCATTTTTTCCCTAGATTGGAAGGTGGATTAATAAGCCCAAAAAAATCAAGACCCCACTTCATGAAGGGTTGTTCTACCTGTATTGGATGCAATGGCAAGGATGCAAACCTCTACTTTCCTACAAATATAGTAAACTTTTTGCAGTTTGTCACCAATGTATGTGCATCCTTATATAAATCAGGGCAAAAGTAACCAGCTTTCATTACCTTAAGTATTGTTGTTCTTGGTGCAAAATGGCCACTAACTGTCCCATCATGGAATTCTTCCAGAATTTTGTTAGTCTGATCAGATTCAAAACACCTCAGTAACACACCATTGAAATCTCTTCTAAAAAAATGCCATCTATAATGATATAAGGAATTGCTTGCAATAAGAAATACTTCTTTTTGCATTGTTTAAACCCCTGGGGAACTCACCTGTTTGAAGATAATGTATCATTTCTTATAGCCATCTTGAAGGAGGGGCTAGGGCAAAAATTTGATATTCATTATTAAGGACAAGAACAACCTCTTTTTCAACTTCTACATTGCTTTCTAACTTACCAGCTAGTTCACACAAACCTCTGCCTCTTACTAGCTTAGTGAGCTTTACTTCCACGTCATATTCCATGACTTTGGTTATCTAACCAACTCTCTTGTCATTCAAATCCTTCTTTAGCAAAAACTCTTTGACACTTGGGTGAGCAACCATCAAATGTATCTTATTATTTGAAACCAAATGCCTAAATTTTTTAAGGCTTCTAATCACAGCTAGTACATGTTTCTCCACAAAAGAGTAGCTCTCTTTGTAAACTTCCAAACTTTGGATAAAGAAGCCAATGGGCTGCTCCAAACCTTCTTCATTTTTTGTACTAGCATGGATGAGATTATATCTATGCTTCCAAAAGCATACAAAATGAAATCCTTGGAGAAATTAGGATTTATAAGTGTAGGCGCAGCTATTAGAGCTTCCTTGATACTCTCAAAACTCTTCTTCCCTTCCTTTGTCTAGTTAAAACAAGAATTTCTCTTCAACATAGCTCTTAGTGGATTCAAAGGATGAGCTATATTAGGTATAAACCTTTTCAAAAAAATTATTCTACCAAAGAAACTTTGCAAGCCCTTCTTATGACTTGGCAAAGGCAACTTTGCTAGTATAGCACTTACTCTCTCAGAATCAATGGAAATTTTGTCTTTTGACACCACATGGCCAAGAAGCCTACCTTCATGAACAACAAAGATACAGTTCTTTGGGTTAAGTGAAACACCATACTCTCTACACCTATCAAACACTTTCCTTAGATGAATGAAATCTTTGTTATTATCCTTGGAAAAAACAATGATATCATCGAGATAAACCAACACAATCATGTTTATTAACCTTTGAAAAGACATGTCCATGGCCCTTTGGAAATTTGCCCCATCATTAGACAATCCAAAGGGAATCCTTTTCTATGCTATTTTACCCCATTTTCCAGCGAAAGTTGTCTAATATTGGTCTTTGTCTTTTACCAAAACTTGGTTATAATGAGAATAACCATCTAACAATGAAAATCTCTCAGAGCCTAATACATGTAAGGTTTGCTTGGCTCCATAGAAGGTAGTGGGAAGTGGTCCTTGAGTGAGGCTCTATTCATGTCTCTAAAATCTACACATAGTCTTATTTCTCCATTTTTCTTCCTAATAGGAACTAGGTTAGAGACCCAATAGGTATGTTTGATAGGAAAGATAATGTTGCCCTCTATCAACTTGCTTAGCTCCATTTTCATGAGTGGCTCTAGTTTAGGGTACATTGGTCTTTGCTTTTGCCTTATAGGTGTTGGAAAATGTGACTCAAATTTATTGGCTTGATCTTCTCCTTGCAAGTTATGTTTAACTCCTTCATTAGCCTGATATTTACATTTTGGTAGGACATAGTTTATTGTCTCCTCGATGGTTTGATTACTCTTTATAAGTTAACCATGTTTGGCTGTGTCACTTACCATAGTGCCATCGAGAGCAGTTGATGGCTTGAGGCATGACTGATGGTATGGCAGGGTTATACCGCACCCTGCAGCTATCAGTTTACATGGGCTTTGGTTGACTGCGATAGTGTGGGGGATGCCCAGCGGTGGTGACATGAGTGTCTAGTTGGCAATGGGGACCATGGTGGTGGATGTATACTACATCAATAGACATCTTCATATTGGTAAGAGATAACCAAGCAATGCCTACCTGCTCGCTAGTCTATGGTGGGACCTAGGAGTGACCTTGCAGGGAAGCGGGGGATTGTGGTAACCGTCAACTCTTTGGACATGGCGAGAGGATAGAAAAGCCAATACTGAGTTGGCAATGCATATCACAAATATAGAAATTTTGGTGTGACCTTTCTATATCAATGGAAGGTTTTATGAAGTCTCCCTAATATGACCAATATCTTTGACTATTCACTCTCATCAGTCTGTAGACTCCATGGTGGGACCCGATCAATGTCTTGTCTGCGTGCGCTATTAGGTGATAGTTGAAGACCGAATGACTTGGAAACTAATGTGTATGTTGAAGAGACAAAGGGAATTCATACAGGTTTAAGTCTCTCCACAACACCTTGACATGGATTTTGGCAGTTACACTGTTTGTGGTCGTTCGGGTGTGGGAAGTTGTAAACGACTGTTGAGAATGTATGTTGAATGAACATTAAACATTCTGTAACTGATTATATATTGTTTGATTGGAAGAACGAGGTTGATCAAATAAATGTTTGGCTTCCATAATGGTTATTGTGAATAAACACCTGTGAAAGCACAAGTCTGCAACTCTGTATGTAAATATCTTTTTACTGTAATACAAAGAGACTATTGCTTGGTGTGTGGTTTTTTCTCTTGTAAGGGTTTTCCCAAATAAAACTGGTGTTCAATTTTGTGTGATGTTTAATTGTCTATTCTGTTACTTATGAATGTGCTTCTTGAATGGAACTGTAATTGAAATTTGAATGAACTATTTGCATTTATCTCCTTTAATTACAATTAGGAAGGTGTTTTTGCACTTTTCTTTCCTTACAAGTGGTATCAGAGCTTGGCTAGCTTTGTTGTCCTTGTGGATAAGATGGGTTTTTTGTGCTGATCTTGTTCAATGGGAGTTTTGAAGAGAAATCTATTTTGAAATGTTATTGCATTCAAGATTGCAAGCACATCTGAAAGAATAGAGATTGAGAAGTTCAATGGTGGCAACTTTGAGTTGTGGAAACTCAAGATGGAAGATTTGCTTGTAGACCATGAGTTATGGGCTATAGTGTCCTCTACCAAACCATCAGTAACCTCACAAGATGATTGTGATGCAATGGACCAGAAAGCCAAGGGTCTGATTAGACTATGCTTAGCTAATTCAGTTCTCTTGAACATCCATGAAGAGAAGAGAAAGAAACTTTTATGGAAGAAGCTTGGTGACATTTATCAAGGGAAATCTCTGGTAAATAATTTATTAATGAGGAAGAAGCTATATTCTTTGCAGATGGAAGAAGGAGCATCCGTTACAGATCATTTGAATGCATTTAACACGATCTTTGCTCAGTTGGGGTCTGTTGGTGTGAAAATAGAAGATGAGGATCATTGCATGCTCCTATTGTCTTCATTACCTGACACATAGGATCACCTGGTAATGGCTATTGGGTGTATAACAACCACTTTCAAGATGGAAGATGTGGTTGCTTCACTGCTGTCAGAGGAAATGTGAAGAAATTTTTTTGAGATGACCAAGGAGGCCCTTGCTGTTCAAGGTAGATCAAAGGAGAAAGGCAAGAAGAAAGACAAGAAATCTAAATCCAAGTAAGAGGGGAGATCAAATTCTCCAAGTAAAAATTCCAATGTGAAGTGCTTGAATTATGGGCAGAATCGACACATCTAAAAAGAATGCAAAGAAGAGAAGAAGAAGAAAAAGAAGAACAATTCTTTCGATAATGAATCTTCTCAAAGTGATGCAGATGCTTCATTACAGCCTTGGTGACTCAGGCATTAGATGATGTTTGGCTGATTGACTCAGGTGCATCTTTTCACATGACATTTCACCTAGATTGGTTTTCAAAGTATGAAGAATACAAAGTTGGAAGGGTGTATCTAGGTGATGATTCTCACCTGGAGATTGTTGGCCATGGAAGAGCTAGAATTCAGTTTCCTGATGGAAGAATAAAATGAATTAATGATGTAATGCATATACTAGGTCTGGCTCAAAATTTGCTTTCTGTAAGTAAGTTGAATGATGTTGATGTGCAAGTTTGTTTCTCAAATGGTGCTTGTAAGATGACTAGAGGCTCTATGGTGTTGGCTAAGGGTGCAGGAATTGGCACTCTATACAAGCTGGATGCACATGCTGTTCAATGTAATAGTGCTTTTGCAAAGTCAAATAAATCTGATTGTGAAGAGAAGGAAAACATTGTTTCTATGGGTGCTAATTCCTTTGAGGTGAAACTCCCAATAGAGGAAACAATATTGTTGCATCATAGACTTGGACACATTGGTGAAAAAGTCCTAAAATCTTTGAAAAATAAAAACCTTGTTGAAGGGCTTGATGATTGTAATCTTGAGTTTGATTTTTGCGAACATTGCATATATGGAAAGCAACACTATGTTTCATTTTATTCTAGTCCACATAAATCTTTTGGAATTTTGGTTTATGTTCACTCTGATATATTTGGTCCAGTTAATGTTCCTTCATTATTAATGTCTAAATATTTTCTCTCTTTAATAGATGATTATTCGAGAAGGACATTTGTTTATTTTCTCAGAAGTAAAACTGAAGTTTTCAGTCAGTTTAAGGAATTTAAAACCTTGGTTGAAAATCAATCTGGAAGAAAAAGAAAATGCTTGAGGACAGATAATGGCGGTGAGTTTTGTTCTCCAGATTTTGAAAAGTATTGCAAAGAACATGGAATTAAAAGGCATAAAACTACTCCTTACACTCCATACAAAAATGGAGTTGTTGAAAGGATGAATAGAACACTAATAGAAAGGGCAAGAAGTATGCTGAGTAGTGCTGGTCTAGAGCTAAAGTTTTGGGCTAAGGTTGTGGCTACAACATGTTACTTAATCGATCTCCCACTTTGATGCTCATGGACCAGACACCTATGGACGCATGGTTTGGTAAGAAGTCCTCTTTGAGACATGTTAGAGTCTTTGGCTGTGAGGCATATGCTATGTGCCTAGTGAAAAAAGATCTAAATAGGAAAATAAGGCTATAAAATGTATCTTCATTGGTTACAAAATTGGTGTGGAAGAGTATAAGATTTGGAATCTAGTTATAGAGAAGGTGCTGTATAGAAGAAGTGTGATCTTTCGTGAGCTGAAACCTTCTACAGTTGATGTGCAACCAGAAGTAAAAGAAGAAAAGGAAGTAGTTGAAATTCCTCTTATTCTAGATAAGGATGAACAATGTACTCCTAGTGGACTTGTTCATGACAAGATCTCAAGTAGCTCTGAAAGTTTTGAACAAGAGGAAGAACCTCAACTTTGGCCTATGAGGAAGTCTACATGTGAGAAGTGGCAACCTGAAAGGTTTGGATATTCTATGTTAGATTCTAGCTGTACCTATTCTTTGATTACTAACATTGATGAGCCTAGGACTATTAGAGAGGCTATTGGTATGTTTGATTCAAATTCCTGGTTGGAAGCCATGAATGAAGAAATGGCATCATTCAAGAAAAATGAAACATGGGATCTGGTACTTTTGCCTAAAGGTCAAAAACCTATTGGATGCAAATGGGTGTTTAAAAAGAAGATTGGTTTGGATGTCAGTGTTGAGAAGTATAAAGCAAGGTTGGTCACGAAAGGATATTCCCAGGTAGAGGGGATTGATTATGGAGAAATATTTTCTCTTGTAGCCAAGTTGACATCCATTTGATTCTTGCTATCACTTGCAGCAACATATGATGTAGAAATCAAGCAGATGGATGTGAAGACAACATTTCTTCATGGTAATTTAGAGGAACAGATTTATATGTCCCAGCTAAAGCACTTTGTTGAAAAAGTTAAGGAAAACCTAGTTTGTAAATTAAAGAAATCTCTATATGGTTTAAAATAGTCGCCTAGAATGTGGTACTAGAAGTTTGATACCTATGTGTTGTCTTTGAGAATTGTGAGATCAATGTCTGATCATTGTGTTTACTTTAAATATGAAAATGGTCGTCTTCTTATTATTGGCCTATATGTGGATGATATGTTGTTCATTGGGAAAAGTAAGGGTATGATTTTAGAATTAAAATCTCAATTGTCAGCACAAGTTGAAATGAAAGATTTAGGTGCAACAAGGTATATTCTGGGGATGGAAATCAGAAGGGATAGGGGAAATAGAAAACTTTACCTCAACTAGAGAAAGTATATTAATGTAATTCTTGAGAGATTTAATATGACAGATTGCAAGTAGTTAGTTGTTCCAGTGTTGCAAGGAATGAAACCTTTTGGTAAACATTGTCGAAAATCTCCTACTAAGATGGAGGACATGACCAGGGTGCCTTATGCAAGTGCAGTTGGTAGCTTAATGTATGCAATGGTCTGTACCAAGCCAGACATTGCCCAAGCAGTGGGAGCACTCAGTTAGTTTATGGCTAATCCAGGAAGGCCACATTGGGATGCTATGAAAAGAGTTTTTAGATATTTGAAAGGTACTTCTAAGTATGCTTTATGTTATCATGGTCACTCTACTGGATCTCAGAATTTAGTTAGCATTGATGGATATGTTGATTCTGATTGGGTAGGGGACATTGATAGTAGAAGATCCACCAGTGGATATGTATTCACATTTTTGGTGGTGTAGTTAGTTGGATGAACAAGTGACAGGCTATAGTTGCTTTGTCTACTACTGAGGTGGAGTACATGGCAGCAATTCATGCCTGTAAGGAAGTTGTTTGGCTTAGATTTTTGTGTTCTAACATTGGTTTTGATGTAGGGTAAATTGTTATTTGCTGTGATAGTGAAAGTGCTATTTGTTTGGTGAATAATCCAACTTTCCATGCCAAGATGAAACATATTGATGTATAGTACCACTTTGTTTGTGATATGCTGGAGGATGGAAATGTTAATCTAGAGAAGGTTGATACTCTCATGAATGTTGTTGATGCATTGATGAAGCCTATGATATTTAGTAACTTCAAATTTTGAAAGAATCCAATAAGTTCTTTGTCAAGTGGGAGCATGTGGGAAATGTGAAGCAAATTTACTGGGTTAATCTTCTCCTTGTAGGTTGTGTTTAACTCCTTCATTGGCCCAATATTTACATTTTGGTAGGACATAGTTTATTGTCTCCTCAATGGTCTGATTATTCTTTATAAGTTAAATGTGTTTGGCTTTGTCACTTACTGCAATACCACCGAGAGCAATTGATGGCTTGAGGCATGACTCGTAGTATGGTGGGGTTATACCACCACCCTGCAGCTATCAGTTTACATGGGCTTTGGTTGACTATGGTGGTGCAGAGGATGCCAAGCAGTGGTGACATGGGTGTCTAGTTGGCAATGGGGACAACGAAAATGGATGTATAGTACATCAGTAAGATATCTTCATATTGGTAAGAAATAACCAAGCAATGCCCACCAGCCTGCTAGTCTGTGGTAGGACCCAGGAGTAACCTCTTAGGGAAGTGGGGGATGGTGGTAACTGTCAACTCTTTAGACATGGCGGGAGGACTGAAAAGCCAATGTTGAGTTGGCAATGCATATGACAAATATAGACATTTTGGTGTGACCTCTCTATATCGATGGAAGGTGTTACAAAGTCCCCCTGATATGACTGATATCTTTGACTATTTACTCTTACCAGTTCGTAGGGTCTGTGGTGGGACCCAATCAATGTCTTGCGTGAGTGCATTATTGGATGAGAGTTGAAGACCGAATGACTTGGCAACTAATGTGTATGTCAAAGGGACAAAGGGAATTCGATGGGATAGGTTTAAGTGTCTCCACGACACCTCGACATGGATTTTGGCGGTTAAACTATTTGTGGTCATTCAGCTATGGGAAGTTGGAAAGACTATTGAGAATGTATGTTGAATGAACATTGAACATTCTGTAACTGATTATATATTGTTCGATTGGAAGAATGAGGTTGATCAGAGAAATGTTTGGCTGCCATAATGGTTACTATGAATAAACACCTATGAAAGCACAAGTCTGTAACTCTGTATGTAAATATCTTTTTACTGTAATACAAAGAGACTATCGCTTGGTGTGTGGGGTTTTCTCCCGTAAGGGTTTTCCCACGTAAAATTCGTGTTCAATTCTATGTGATGTTTAATTGTCTATTATGTTACTTATGAATTGCTTCTTGAATGGAACTGAAATTGAAATTTGAATGAACTATCTATATTTCTCTCCTTTAATTAGCATTAGGAAAGCATTTCCGCACTTTTCTTTCCTTACAATAGGTTTGGCATTAGGTTCAAGCTCAATAGTATGTTGGGCAAGCTTTTGGTTAAACCCTTTCAAATTACTATATTTCCAAGAAAAAATATCATCATACTATTGACATAACTTAATGAAAGCAATATTTTCTTTTGCTATGCATATTGTACTCAATTTCAAAAGCTTGTCTTTGAAAACGCTTACATGTGAATAATGATCTTGTTTGACTTGCATGTTGATCTTTCCCCTTTTTGCTTAATCATCAAAATTGAAAATTGATCCCAATAGGACCAAACCTTTGGGTAACTTATTAGTTTTCTGATGTATAATTTTCTCACCATACTGCTACTGCAATTTCTCTTGATTAGTAGCTAAAAACTCAACTTCTTCAATCAAAAAATTGATGATTTGTTTATGACTGTCAAACTGTCAATGTCCTTGATTATCAGATATTGATGGTCTTACCACTACTTTTACATACCGTTGTATCTTAATATTATTGATATCACTTAGAATGTCATATTGTGCTCTTATTAAAACCAACCTATCAGCATGTTTGTTCTCATTTATAGCTATGGACAAAAAGTTAAAAGCATCAAATTCTTCAATAACATCCCAAAATCTATCTATGAGACTTGAAAAAATCATTTTTTGTGACATTTAGATCTCTCACCTAATTTAAAATAAGTTCACTATCACCAAATACCTACAAACACCTAATTTTCCTCTTTCTTGCCCATTATAGGCCATGAATAAGTGCTTCATACTCTGTTGTATTGTTAGTGCAACTGAAAGCAAATCTGAAATCTGAATAGTACTTCTCGGTGTTAGGGGATAGAAGAGTTACCCTTCCACCAGCATCATTTTTACTCCTTGACCTATCAAAATACAAATGCCAAAGCTCATTATATTGGTATTCACACTACATTTTTTATCTTTTACAAGGTTAGGGACAAAAATGCCTTGTTCATGGATCATATAGATACCCAATCTTACTTCTTCCATGTGTTTGAATGGGTCAGCCTCATAATTCTTAGTTGCCCACTCATCCTAAAACAAATCAGATAAGCCTTCTATGGGACTATTAGGTTAATGCACATCAGGTTGTTACTCTTGTTTGCAAATGGTGAGATTTGCATTAACAACACTAGGAACATATGGCTCTATATGGCCTTTCACTATAGGTTCTAGTTTCACAATCACCCTAGTGCCATTCCTTATTCTAAAAAACATGTGTGACCAATTAGAAAATAAATAACCCCCAACTTTGTAGTGAAGTTTCTAGAAAGCCATATGGCAAAATATGGTGGTAGATCTATGATATAGATGTCTTGAGGTATGGAGAGGTTTGGACAAGCATGCAAGGTGAGGCTCAAATCTTTAATGACCTCAGCTATGTTTATGGTTGTACCATTCAACTATACTACTCCTTTGGCAAGAGGTTCATATCATAGCCAAAGCTTATCTACTATCTATTTTGGCATGACAGAGCTGCTTGTCCCTCCGTCAATGATATAGTTATGCACAAGGGTCTAGCCAATAATCAAAGACACATAAAATGGAAGTGGTTTGACATATTTGGTTTGTTGTTCACCTTTGGCTTAGGGAGTATTAGCAAATACAACTCTAGGTTGCTCCTTAGAACCTTCATTTGACACTTGGTGAGTTTAGCTAAAGCCTTTTTGTAACAGATCTCTTTGACCAAGAAGAGATAAGGAGTCCCACATTGACATACTAACATTTTCTTTTTTCATATGCTCCAAAATACTAAGTGGGAGTGTACTAACCTTTTGTTGTCCTTTGGGAAAAACATCTCCTTGTGTTTACAATGGCCATGGTTGGCTTCTACGCTGATCTTTTTGTGTCGCAGCTTGAACTCTTGGAAGAATTTAAACATTTTGAGAAGATAATGGGCTGACAACACCTTGGTGGCTTGTAGAAGCCTGATTTTTCCCTTTATTAGCTTGTTGTCCTATGTCAATAGCCCTCTTTTTGGCCCTTGTATTGGCTACTATTGAATGAGATGACTAATTTTTCCCTATGTGGATGATTTACCCTACAAAAATCCTCTCCTTGTCAATTCATGACGGTGAACTCATGGTGACCATGCTCAAGATGAGAACCTTGTTATTCTTGAGTTTCCTATGTTGTATCTTGTTGAACAATAGTGTTATTTTGTACCATGAGGGCTTGATTTAGCATTCCATTAGAACATGTGGCTTAGTTGTGAGGTTGGTTGCATTGGAAACACCATTCATAATCTTGTGCTATGTTATTTTGTATTAGTACAAGCTCTCTAGAGGTGCTGGAAGTGTTTTGATTGTAGGGATGACATGGCCTAGCATTGAAATTCCTCCTTTGACCTTGAGGATCAACTTGGTAGGGAGGCATCTTAGGATGATTGGGTTGTTGAGGTGCTGGCAATATTTTGATTGTAGGGTTGATATCGCCTAGCATTGAATTTCCTCTTTTGACCTTGAGGATCAACTTGCTAGAGAGGCCTATTAGGGTATGTCAATTCATGAGGGTGAACTCATGGTGACCATGCTCAAGATGAGAACCTTGTTATTTTTGAGTTTCCTGTGTTATATCTTGTTGAACAATAGTGTTATTTGTATCATGAGGGCCTAATTTAGCATTCCATTAGAACATGTCACTTGGTTGTGAGGTTGGTTGCATTGGAAATGCCATTCATAATCTTGTGCTATGTTATTTTGTACTAGTACAAGCTCTCTAGATGTGCTAGGAGTGTTTTGATTGTAGGGCTGATATGGCCTAGCATTGAAATTCCTCCTTTGACCTTGAGGATCAACTTGGTAGGGAGGCCTATTAAGATGATTGGGTTGTTATGGGGCTTGATAAGGTTTGATATTTTGGTTCTTTTGCTCCTTGATGTTTACTATCTCATTGCCAAAAGTTTGCAGTAGACCTTTTATCTCTTATATTTCACAAGATTGGCTTGGGGCAGCCTTTTCTTCGGTAAATACTTGATAAATCAATCCTGATACATAAGGTATAGCAGCTATAGGAGGTATTTGCAATGGTGTAGGTGGATGTACCTCAGGTAAAATGAGAATTGGGGGCCTTGGAGCTATTTTACCCGCTTGTATAAGGTTATTTTCTGCCTTGACGGTAATGTTCTATGCATTTGGGAGTGTGGTCTTGCCCATAGACTGAATTGTCATGGATATATCACTGTTAAGGGCCTTAAGAAAGTATAGAAATACATTCTCAGATGAAGGCCTTACTGTTTGTGGGATTCTATTCCAAGTCTTCTAGAAATGGAAATTGAAGTACATCATGTGTTCCTGAGGAGCTCTTTTGATGGTAGTTAGCTATTCTACCAATGATAAATGGTTTGATTTATCCTCAAATTTCTTATTTAAGAAATCTCCCACCTGGTGCCATGTTGTGATTGAATTGACAACAAAACTCCTAAACCACTATAGTGCCTTTCCTTTCAAAGAAGCAACCAAAAGTATGATTGCCACATTCTCAGCAGTGATATTATGGACTACACACAATGTGGCCACATCTCTAATGTGCTTAATAGGTGTAGTTTGATCTTCTCCAATGAAAAAAGGCAAGATTCTAAGGGCCACCACAAGTATATCATCATGTTGAGCAAGATTTAATAGTTGCTCCCATTAAATGATGCAAAAGCAAACTTCCTAGCCATAGGATTTGCTGGTGCTAGAGGAATTGATACTTAATTTCTTGAAACAAAATTTGTATGTCTATGGTTTGCAGGTGTGGAAAATGTCCTTGTTGATGGGCTAGGACTTCTCCTTTCTGCCCTTCCTCTTCTTCTAGCTGGTGATAGCTGTAATTACTTAAAAAGTGTTGAACTTCCTGTTGTTTGTACTCTTCTCATGTGTTGTTTGCACTAGATCTGCTTTAGAATCAGAGTGTAGAGTCTCCATGTATGTCTTTGTCACCTCAAAAGGCTAGAAACATTATTATACATACCAGGACAACAATTAAAATGAAGTAATTTGTGGACTGAAACTAGTTTCAATGTCCCACCGAGCGTGCCAAAAACTATTGTCACTAAGATTGCACCCTTCCTAGATATAAAACTTAGCTATCTTGTGAAACATGGGATCATTTTCAAGCTGTAGGTCGATTATAATGAAGATGAACCTCTAGAGAGGGCTAGCTCCCTTGATGGACCACTTAAAACTACTACTTTGACAAGGAAAGGGATAGAAGATACTATGACTAAAAATATTGATCAGGGACAAGGAGATGATGCAATAAAATTTATAAGATCTATACCAAGTGTTTAAAATGAAAATTCTTCTCAACAAAAGGTTTTGTTATATGCACAACTTAGGTTTTAACAAGCTCACACAATAGTGTTTCCTATGAAGGTTACATTTCATTCTTATTGATGGAAAACTAGGTGTCTTCACAACTACAAAATGTTGAAAATAGCCACACAACCTATGACCTATATGAGTTTTGTTTGTTTTTGTATAATAATGTTTGTAGATGAGACATAATTCAAGGATTGATATAGGACAATCACAAAATTAGATCAAATCATTTGCAATAACATTCAACATATCAAATCTGAGAATGCCAAAGTACTTCTTTATTGAAAAAATAGGAGTTTTCTTCTGTTACAAGTCTAAAAATGCTTGAAAAAATACCTAAGAAAAATAGTTGTTCTACAACTAATTTTTTTTTTGAAAAACTGAGTTACAATGCTACTTTCCTTGTTGAGAGCAGAGAAAATTAGAATGAACTCCGGATAAAGCAACCTGAATCTTGGTTTTGATCCCTAGTAACCCCCTTTCACAACTTAAACTTAACTCCAAAGAAGAGGTTGAGTTTGCATGCTTTAATTGGGTGCTTGGATGTGGAATGCCAACTTTGGACTATTTGAAAATCATTGACAACATGCAAAGTTGATGGAGGTTGAGTTGGCTTTGACTTTTTTACTGAAACTCTTTTGCATGCTCCTTGGAAATTGCTCCAATTAATTGCATGGTAATCTAACTCCTACACATGCTGAAACAGACTGCTTCTCCAACTAGGACAGTTGTTCCTTCCTATCATTCGCATGATTTTAGGTTCCTCAGGCATGTAGAATGAAAAACTCCTTCCCTTTAAAGATCAAAACTATCCATAAATACTTGTTTATGCTCTCAAAACTTCTCTCAACTCATACACTATCCATGCAGTCTCTCTAACAGGCCTAAAATTAATTGGAAGTGCCTCTAAACTGAACTTGGATTCCCAGAACTTACCCTTCTTGTTGGCACATGTGTCCCCAATATAGTTTGCATTATTGAAACTTCTAGCAAGGCATTGAGAAGACTTATAGATCTAATTTTCCCTTAGAAAAAATGATTTTCTACTACAACAGGTCGTACACATCCTTCAACAGGCTTGTAGACGAGTTTGGTTATGTTTTTGGGGCTTTAGGAATGTTGAGAAATACTTATCCTTCCTATTGCTCTTGCACAATGTGTACTTCACTAAGGTTGAAATACATAGTGTGTAACTCAACCTTAATGCCTTTTTCTTTGTTATCACATGTTTGCAACCTTATGGTATGGTTAAGGGTATGACGATGGTCTTATGGTACCCTATCAATCTTCTCCTTTCCTCATCTAATTAGCAGGGTCTTCTGAAAATGGGTTTATAAACTTTGTATGTGCCATTGTGAATAGGCATAGGCCCTTGGAAGTCTTCATTGTCTCCTTTCAGACCCTTTACCACCATAGATTGTGTCTCTTACCCTTTATCAGATTATTCACCCATCGCAGAACTTCTTCCTTATTTTTTTCTCTTCTTTCTTATTTTCTTTTCTATCATTGTCTTTCTTTTTGTTGCTTTCCGTTTTGTCAGCAAAAACTCTCTTTCGCAAACCATTCCCATAGCTGATAACTGATCTCTTTATCTCCTTTAACTCCCTTATCTTTCCTTCTTATTTATTTGGTAGGTTCGTTTATTGGTGAACTTGATGATCAACAAACCATTTCCCTTGCTAACTTTCTCTTTTGCCTTGTCTTCCTTATTTAGTCAGTGATTTCACCAATCGACAAACTTGACAATTAGTGAAATTAAAGTTTTCCAACTCTCCCTTTTGCTAACTGATGCTTTCTTTTCCTTCCTTCTTGCCTTAGAAAATCTTCCACTTCCTTATCGCTAATCCAATGCGAACTCTTTGTTGATAAAATCTCCCGTCAGTGAACCATAAGACATCTTTTTTCCATCAAAGACACTTGTTTCCTTCTTTGTTTTTACTTCATCGACAGTTCACCCCATCGATGAACTTTACTATCAGGGAAGCTAATGGTTCACAAACTCTTCTCTTTTCTGATGAAGACTTTGACTTTCCTTTCCTTTGCATCTTTATTATTGGTGAGTTCACCAATTGGCAAAATTGTCAGTCAGAAAACCCTATAGTTCATGAATTGAAAACTTTTCTAACAAAGGCTTGCTTCCTTTCTTCTTCTTTGTCTTTGTTTACTCTTCTTCGCCAGGTTTTCTAATTGGTAAACTTTCTGATAAGGAAAGAATTTTTCATCTTCACCTTTTACTTTCTTGAAACTCTTTACTTGTCACCGATTTCGCTTATCGGTGATCTAACAGGTTCATGAAAAGATAAGTTTGCCGATAAGGCAGAACTTCAAAAGAGAAAATACTTAGAATCTTTTGGCTTAACTTCTTCAACCTGCATTTTAGTTCCAAATTAAAACACTTATGCTCTGTAGACTTGCAATGCTTCAATCTAACTAATATACTTGGACTCATCAATATTGGGAAACACCTTGATTCACCTATTTGGAGGACTGGACAAAAATAGATAACAATTATCTTATATAATAGTATTGATTCAAGATATATTTGGCTAAAAGTATCATTCACCATTATGTGTAGGTCATTATGTTACTAGTGTTGCTAGTGTTTTTGTTTGTAGATAGTTTTTGTGTGAATGGTTGAACTCCTACACTAATCTTTAGAGGAGAGATATGCAAATTTTTTTAGATCTTTACAATAGTTATAGAAATAAACACAAATAGTAATGATGCCATAACAAAGTAATTACATTAGGAAACCCTTTTGGGAGAAAAACCCCACACTCCAAAGCTACCCAATATATTATTCAAGAATCAAGAAGATTACAATATACTTGCAGAGTGTTGTTCTCAAAATCAGCTATGCTCACTTTTGTAGACAACCCCTACAAAACTTGTTTGTTTTGTAAGCCTACACTCTAAGCTCGCAAATCGAGACAATTTCTCTTAGTCTCGTGCAAAATCTTTTAACACCAAAGAATAACTTGTGACATTCCACTTAGTTGATTTCTCAAAATTCGTGAAGATTAACTAAGTTGCAAGCGTGTCAAAATATTAATTTTGATCATTTTGAGGTGTTAGAGAATTTTTAGTTTTCACATGCGAAGTCGGTGAAAACCACCACTCTTGCATATTTATTTTCTTCTTGGATGCAATGTCGGCCTTTTTCACCGCTTATACATGTTTTACCCTTGTCAAAATTTGCCTGTGTAAAAGCGGTCTTATTCACTGCTCATGCATATTGTATTTGCATGTGTAAAAGCGGTCTTATTCGCCGCTCATGCATATTGTCCCTCATATGCCTTAGCGGTCTTTTTGACTGAAAAAACATGATCTCATGAATCTTGAACTTAGGTGTCATTAATGGCACTCGTGTCGCCATTAATACTTTGTTTAAACCTTTTTAAAGCATTTTTGGTTATCATTCTTTTTTAATTTTTATTCTCAACTTCTCGAATAAGTTATCTAAGCCTCCGTGAAGTTCATTGAACCGTGGAACTCGTGGATTGTGAAGATTTTGTGCCTGGCGTTTTTGTTGTTATTTCCAGGTAGGGTGACATTTTTCTTGTTTTTGTTTTTGTTTTTTTTTTCCCCTTCTATTAGGGTTTGTCTATAATTGAAATGTTTGTTTGGGATTTATATAAACGTTTATGTTTCTAGATTGAGTCATCATTTTGCATATTTGAGTTTAAGTTTAAAAACCTTAAAATAGAATGCTTCTATATTTTTTCTTCACCATTTTCCTTTTCATTATCAACGAATTCTTCATGCCCTAGTCTTCACGCTAGTGGCGAATTTTAGATATTATCTATGAAAACTAGTTTCGCCAGTGTTCCCTTATATGTATTAGCGGTCTTTTCTGCTGTCGATACATATTTTTCAGTTTGTCTTCCCATATGAAATAGTGGTCTTTTTGACTGACTCTACACAAGATTTTTCCTCCTATATGTATTAGCGGGCAATTTTTCCACTTGTGCATACATATCAAGCTTGCTTATCCCCATGTAAGGGTGGTAAAAACCACTGGCCTTACACACCATGTATTACTCCCAATATGCAATGGCAGTAGAAAGTTTAGCTTTCATAGATAACTTGGAGTTTCAAGAGCATATGCCTTAGCGGTCATTCTAACTGACTTCACATTAAAACTTGCTTGTTCCCTCATATGTGAGGTCGGTGAAATTTGCCGCCCCTACATCAAACACATTTTCCTGGAACATATGCAATGGCAGTAAATTTTGTGAACCTCACACGTACATCAAAGTTTTTTCCAACATGTAGGGTTGGCAAAATTCACCGCCCTGACACCTACAATTCATCCCTCTAATGCAAGGGCGGAAAATTTTTCCACCCGTGCATTCACTCTCTCAATTTTTTCTAACTCTAAGAGATTTTCAAATTTACTTTCCTGAGCTTGCTTTCCTCTATTTTTTGACCCACTTGCGTTCTAGTTCTTTCAATAGTATCCCCATAGTTGTGATCATCATCATGCAATTTTCCCAGATTACCAGTATTTCCCCTAATTGCAAGATCATGGATTTTTGTTTTAGTTTCTCCTGCGGATTTTCTCTCTTCATCGACATCCTTCTGGTGTTAGCTTTTTAGGATGATTGAGTTGTCTCCAAAGAAGTTGAAACCAATGAAGTATAAGTATCAGGGTGTTTTTCCAATTACCTCGGTTACTTCCAATGTTGATGACATTCAGGATATAGAGATTAGCCATGTAGACATGTTTGAGTTTGTGGAAAGAACTAAATCTGATAACCCTAGTTTTGCAATGAAGAAGATTGTTGATAGCAACATTCACTTGGTGTCATCTTTCCTAGTGGCAGCTCATAATACTAAGTTTGTTCTTCAATGTGCTTAGTTCTACAATAGAGAAACTAGGGCAGTGGTGGATACGAATGGTAATGTGATAATCAGATTGGATCTGGAATTCATTGATAAAGTTTTCATGTGTCCTGCTGCTACAGAAGTTGTGAAACTAGATTTTACTAAAGCCCAAAAGGAATATGATAAGAATTCTGAGAAGGTTAAGAAGACAATCAACACCAAATGGCTTAACACTTCAAGGTCAAACTTATCCAGGTGGCCGAGGAGTTTTCCTAGAAGTGATTTTATTAAGGAGGTTGGTGATCTCATAACACTTCTTAGCAGGATAAGGGGGTTGGCTTCTTCCTCTCTTTTTCATTAGTGGATGTACCCTTTTATCAAGGTTATACTTCAAGGTAAATAGGCCATATTTTGGGGTGAGCAAATCAGCAATGCTCTGCACGAGAAATTGACTAAGGTATCCACTACATTCAAATTCTATATGACTTCTTACCTTGTGTATGTAGCAGCCTCCATGAGGATCTTTCTATGTTTGACATCCGAAGGAGATAGGAGAGTGGTTCATGTATATTAGTACTATCCTCAATTGACATTGAAAGGTTCTATTCAACACTTTAGGAGGGTAAATGATGCTTTCTTTGCACTATTCTTTGTGTCTTTTTGACCCTCAGTTAGAGCAAAGAAGAGTTTCAGACGAAGCTTGGATAGTGGTGGATGATTATGGATGCATGTTCTTACAATTTCCTACTTTCTCATATTTAAGGGTTGGCTTTTTCCAAGGTTATCCTTATATGTTGCCAAGGTTTCCTTCAAATAAACTTATTCTGATGGAGTTATGTAGACAAATGATTGTCGTACATAATAAGCAAATGGAACTCAAGAAACTAGGATTCAGATTTCTAGTAGAAGTTGGCATGTTTTTAGTATCAACCACCACAAAGGCTAGAGTCATGGAAACTAAAATGTAGCTAGTGACCATGAAACAATTCAAATGAAGACCAAGGTTTGATTACAGGGGTGTAAAAGACAAGATCAAGAGGAAGACCTAGTTTCATGAACCAATGGTTAAAGATGTCTGGGTGGACTTGAGGACAGACGAAGATATCAGAAAATTGGACTATAGTAGGTTATCTCTAGAACAGATTGAGTATCTGGGATTGGCTAATATTCCTAAAGACTTGGTGGTTGATGAAGAGATGAATGATTCTAGGTATAACACTGAAGAGGTTGTTGGTTCTCCTCTTCCTCCTATCCAATGGTCTCAGAAAGAATTGACTTCTCTAAGGAAGAGGTTTGAACCCATATTGGCTAACACAAACAAGTGGTTAGAAGGTAAGGGAATTGCTTTGAATGAATTCCTTACGGGATTAGAGACTGAAATCCAAGAACAAACAGGTAAGAAGGTGGAGAATAGGAAGAAGAATAAGAGTGACATTCCCTCTTCTTCCAAACCACGTAAACCCAAGATCAAATTTGTGACAAAGAAGTCAAAGGCTGTAGAGAAAGAATCTGAGGTAGAGGATATGGAAATTGAGAAACAAAATACTAATGAGCCAGCTACCAAGGAAATGGAGGTTGAAAATAGATCAATTAGAAGGACAAGGAGATCAAGTTTTGTCTCCATAGGAGAATGTACAATAGGATATGGGAGTCTCTTCTCCTTTGTCTGACATACCTATTTCAGTTCCTCTATCTGTTTCACCCATTGACATCCCCTTTTCTGAATCTCCATCACCTTCAAAAATATTTTTTGATAATCCTCAAACTGCTTTTGATGATGTTATTCGTTCTTTTGGGTCTATTCCTAGTTTGTCCTCCTCGTCTTTTGATATTGGAGATTCTTTGATATTTGATCACTTTGTAATGGGTTCTAAACAAGTTTCAAATGTGAATGTGTCAGGTGCAGTGTTTACTAATACTCCACCTATTGTTTCTACTTCTGGTGCCAGTGCAGTTCCAGTAACACCAAGAATGGAAATGGACCCTAATGTGAGTACTTTTGTGCTTCCTCCATGGTTGCCAGCATATACACCTAAAAGAAAGAAACAAGCCATCTCTCCAGATGACTTTGATTTTAGTAAGCTGGTGCCTGCTAAGGCTAAGACCCCAAAGAAACCAAAAATTCTTTCAAGAATGCTTGGAGACAAAGGGCACAAATTTGTGGAGATTGCAAGGCCCCCACAGAATGCTACCATAGAAAATTTTAGTATGAATGATTACTCTATTTCTAGGGTTGAGCTGGGAAAAATAACACATGAAAGTGCAAAGACTGACATGTAGTCGGCAATGGATATTTTGATTTAGAAGTTTGATAAAGAAAAAGAGATGAAAGATCATTATAAATCAATGGTAGAGCAATTGACTGTAGTGGTAAGGAAGATTACTTTGAATTCAGAATCAGTGACTCCTGAGCCCATTTCTGTAGAAGATCTTATCATCCAGAAAGCTGAAAAGACTCATCTTAGGGGGAAAGTGCTTGAAGAATATTTGGAAAGGATGCGCACACAAGGAATCTCTCTTCTTGTAGAGCTAGTTGAGAAAACAAGCAAAATGGAGAAAATCCAGGTAGAACTTGATGATTTGATTGATGTTATTTCTCGGGATATTGAGTGTTTAAAAAAGAATCATGATAAGTGGGTAGAGATGAGGAAGCTGAAAATAAGTGCTTTGATATCAATTGGTGTCATTCCAAATGGGGATTCATATACTAAGACTAAGGAGGCATTGACATATCGGAGCCATGTGCTGAAAGATCTGATCAATGACGTAGAAACTGCAAGGAAGCTGACTGACCAAAGTGATGTTAGTCTCTTGTACAAGTTGGAGGAGCTGCCATGCAATTTAGTGTCACAGGGTAATTGATTTCTTTCTACAGAAGAGATGATCCAAGAATTTGAGAATATGTTTCAGAAGGAGTTTGAGGACAAAATATTTTCAGTAGCCTCCATGGATAATATTCTCGATAATTAGTTAACTTTGGATAATCTAAAGGCCAAGTTAACTAGCCATGCAAAATTAATTACCACAGTCAGAGATGCAATAGTCAGAGCCTGGATGATTTTCAAGAACACAATTAGTCTAGACAGTCTTGGGATACAAGCAACGTTCACTATGTATGATTGCCACATGAAGAAAGAAGGCAGTGCAAGTTGAAGTAGCTTTTTCATTACTTAGTTTATTTTCTATTTTTCAGAGGTACTTTTGAAATAATTGTGGACATATTTACATGTACTTTTCTCATATGTAATTACATGTAAAAACATAGGAAGTCCCAAATCAAAAAAGACTCCTTTGTTGAATAAGTCATAGTTAGTTGTTCTTTTCCTATTTTTGCTCTCAGTTTCTCTTATAAATAAAGAGAACCTCCATTGTAATTAGGATCTTTCAGTTATTGAAGCGAAACTCTGTCAAATTGAAGAGTATTTTGAGACTTTCTATTCAAATTGTAAATCATATTTTATCAAGTGAATAGAAAAACAAGCAATCTTTCAATCTTTGCATTAGAATAACTTGCAGCGTATTGGAAATTGTTCTTATGTCCTTTTTGTTGCATTATCTTATCTACTTGATCAGATTGTAGTGTGAATGTGAATAATCTGGGAGATGTTCTAAAGTTGATTGTGGAGACTTTGTGCTACAACAATTATCTTTAGCTTGTGATTTTATGTTTTAAGTAAAAGATATTGGAAAGGCTTTGAACTACTATTATCTTTTGTGATCTTCTGTTTTGTTATAGTATTCGGTGAAGACTTTGAGCTACACCTTATCCTACTGGGTTCTAAATTGTAAGTCACTGAGAAGAGTAACGATGGCCTTTGTGCTCTCATGAGTTTCTTGGTGATTTTGATTTGTATTATGAAAGTGATATTTTATATTGTAAACATCATTTCTGAAAAAAGAGAAATGGATGACATGGTTTCACCCCAAAATTAGTTTTTAGTGTAAATAAGTTTGAAATAGTTAATAGGGAACCTCCCCTTGCTGAGAGGAGAGATTTATCTCATTACACTGTGGTTGATATAACCATTTTGCCTTTAGTTAGTTGAAGACGGAATATTCACCCAACACAGAGCAAGCTTTCATAGAAGTATAACAAACTAGAGATCTGGAGGCAACTCAACATCTATAATACTTTCACACACAACTTCCATCTCAATCTCCTGACATATAGGAGATACAATACAGTAATCCGTTAATGATAATTATAAAACCATGAGCCAGAACCACCCAAAACTAGCGCCCAAATTATCTTCAATCAAATATTTCTTGTGATGTGCCAAATCACAGGCCAACATGTGTAACTCTCCCCTTTACAACTCTTTTAAGTGCCAACACATTTTCACATTTCCCAAAATAGGAGGTCCAACTTCTGAAGGCCATAACTTTTGATCTGGGTGTCTGATTGATGAACCATTGGATGTGTCAGAAATATCATGAAGAGATATATCAAGCTATAACTTGCTTCATCAGTTACAATAACCTTAGGGGTGTTTAGAGACCTCCAAGTGCCTCAAATCTAAGTTCAAAACTTTTTTGGGGAATTTCAAAAATAGAAACTTTAATATCTTGCAATCCAGGCATGAGCTTCAGTTGAAACTCACCCAAGATGTTTACTTAGCATTTTAGCACTTTTTGGAAAAAAATTGGGTCCATTTGGGCTCAAATGTAGAGTTACTAAAAATAGTAAGCCCTACCTTTTTTATCCCCTTTTGGAAACTTTCAAAGGTCTAAATCATTCTCAAAGATAAAGAGGATTCGAAAAGACCAAAATTGGGAAGAATAATAACCTTTTGTAGTTGCAAGGTTGAGACACCGTTCCTAACAGAACTTATGTGTGAAGTAATCTTATTGTATTCCAAATATGATTTGATTGGATGGATAAGTTGCTTATTTGTGTTTAACTATTCATAGTTTTTGGGTTAGGGTTTGGAAATGCTCTAGCTGATGTTTTAATGCAAACATTATGGATATGGTCCTATTGCTTTTTATCTAAGTTTTAATGCTAATATTATAAATAAATTTATAAAACTTAACCTAGATTGAGCTCTAATGGTTAAGTTGTATAAATATATATATATATATATATATATATATATATATATTGGTTTATTTATGGAGTATACTCTAATTTAAACCTAGTTCTATTATCTATAGCCTATGGTCTTAAGTTAAATGTATGTACATAGATATACATATAAATATTTTATCCTCCTTATATGAAAACTTAAGTCTTAGTTAAAATAAAAGATAAGCAGAGCTATGTCTAAATTTAACTACTATCTATGTAGATGTAGAAGATAAGGAAGCCTTAAATTGACATTTTCACTTTACATGGCATGGTACTAAAATATTGAAGAACTCTATAATTTATAAAGACATGGCATCTAATGGCCTTAAATGAGTTTTGGCACACTTCTAACACAAGATTTAATCAAGGATAAAACATGATATAAACTTAGGTTTGTTCTATCATTTGCATATGTGTATTGTTACTTCATTTTTGACTTGGTCCATCTAAGAAAAATGGTAAAGCCATGCAGAAATTATCATGTGAATACTTATCACATAATAATGGTTGGAAATTTATTCATGGCATGGCATTTTCAGTGGGGAAAGAGATTTTGAAATTATTGGTAATGGTATTATTTTTGGTTGGGAGTTATATCATTGTTACTGAATAATAATCCTTGAATTTAGTTATCATAATGTGTTGGTATAGGGAAACATTGCATTACATTTTGAAATGGTCAGATTTACAGATCTAATAATTGCCTAAAATTATTGTTTTTATGAATCAAAACAGACCCTTCTCTTTCCACCATTACCAAAAAAAAAACAAGGTCTCTTGGGAATCATTTTAAGACTTCTGTGGAACTTTTACTGAAATTGAATAGAGTACACTTGTTTACTAGCATGCTCTAGAAAACCAGTAAGATACTTTAGATCTATGGGATGAGTAAGTTAGAAGAGATGAACTTACCAAGAATTTTTCTCACCTTATACACTGTTTTAGCATTGGTTAAGAAACATACGAGCACTTAATATCTATCTACATGTGAAATATATAAACTATCAATTTAAATCATTCATATAAACAGTTGTCGCACCCTTAAAATCTTCCTATTGACATGTAGCATAGATGCTCTCTCAGTACTCGTGGATGCTCTAACCATACAGTATCATATACCCTGTTGATGCTCTATTAATAAAGTTAGTATATTATTTTAAAAATATTTGTAATTGAAGCAATACTAAATGCCTCAGGTGTATGTGGTCTCCTGGAATGCCATGACTGCAAGATATGCAAAAAATGGATTTGTTGAAAAGGCTTTAGAAACTTTCAAACATATGCAATTGGCGGGTGTAAAGCAAAACTCTGCAACCTTTGCCAGTATCCTCCCTGCTTATGCTAAAATGGGAGCTTTGGAGGTATAGACAGACGGCTATTCTTAAATATCATCCACTTCAACAGTCAAAAATCAATTTTGACCAATAAAAATAGGACAAATATTTACCACTTTCTGTTATGAATGAGGTGTAAAATTTCTATTGAATGTTTGACCATTGAAGTGGATGATATTTAAGTAGAGTGTAGATGGACATCCATCAAAGAACAAAATTACAGAGGAATTTCGTTAGATGTTGAAGTAGGGAATGCTGCGGTAGACATGTATGCAAAATGTGGACGCAGGGACAAGGCATGTGAAAATTTCAAACACACGAAAGCAGAAAAAACAAAAACGTTAAATAATTACCTTGCTTGGAAGAAGGGCTTCTCCTCTGTACTCCACGCCTTTGGATTCAAACACAACCTTGTGTCCCCTGAATAAAAAACTGTGACATGCCTAATGGTTGTCTAGAAGAAAACAACAGGTAATACAAGGTTTTGTATGTTGGCCGGGCGGAAACAGTCTGTTGCGCGGGAACAGAGTTTTGTACATAGAGCGGGAACAGAGTTGGGTGGGTAACGGGTTGTTCTATCACGTTGTGACCTTCAACAGCTTATGGAATGAACAGACCTTGGTTCAGGGAATAAATGGGCTGTTCTATCACGTTGTGGCCCCCAATGAGCAAGTCCATGCTGCGAAAGCTAGAAAAATCAAGTTGCAAATGGCTTCTTCTATACTGTCAAAACACATGCAGGTAAACGGCCAAAAAGAGGGGAAAAAACAAAGCTAAGCCGAAAGAAAGTAGGCCCACGTCCGAGCATGGCAGGCAAGGAAAAAAACCATTGCCGAATAAACCTACAAAAGTCTGACCTGGGAGTCGCAAAATCCAACGCCCTTAATGGCTGCACAGATAAACCAAAAATGGCGCATAGCTATGAAGATGAAAGCGGGCCCTTGATAAAGCCACCAATGGCGCACAACATATGTTCCGTTTACGAGTCAAAAGCTGCCTTTGCAGATACTGGATTCATCGCTATCCTTTGCTTTGCTGGAGGGAAAGATATGGTCAAGTATGGCGTCTTCCTTTAGAGAAAGGCTTGGGCCCAAATGTTTTATTATATCTCAATCAAAATAATTGTTGAAACCTCTGCTGAATAGGCCCATTAGACTACTTGGTATCTTGACACACGCGACATATTTCCATTGGTATTGAGAACGAATATAAATCATTCTACAACTGCAATGTGCCCGGAATAAACAAGGCACTACAAGAGCTTAAGATTCAGTCAAGACATACAATAGACTATTATGATAAATATGAAGTCTAGATGGCTGGGGATATGGGATATGTTATAAGTCATGGAGCATGAAATCTTTAATGGGCTCCATTAAATGAATGCACAATTGGTTGTTAATATGAAACAAATAAAAAAATTAAAGCACATATGAAAGCGAAAAAGAAAAAAGTAAGCTAAATAGTAGAGAAAAAAACAAAGCCTAACCTTGGAAGCATAGATTCAATGAAACCGTAAACCCTAACTTGCCCTTGTCCATGTGCTGCCTTGATGAATTATTCAAAGACATGTGAAGCAACATAGTTAATGGTGGCTACAGCCCATAGGGGTGTGAAAATCAAGACAATAAGTACATGAAAAAGAAAGCGAGGGAGTGTGGCTTTATAGAAGGCAGTAGATCCAAAGGAATAAACTAGATCGAATCATGTGTCGCTCATGTTTTGACTGATTTGGCAGACACAGACACTATGGAGATATAGTCACCAATGCTCCCACTCATCAATCCTACTCAGTTGTGCCAAGATGCCTTAATCTACCGCCTGAAAGCCCTTCAACAAACTGCGAGGACAACCCAATTATAAACACACAAAGCCCTAAGTTCTCTAAAACCCCATCCTATTGCACATAAGTCAAAGTCGTTTCCTTCGAACTCCCTGATGAAATTATTGAAGTTCTCTTATTATAAAGCTAAAACCATTATGCTTTATTTGCTCAAAGGCATCACTTTTGAGTAGGACTTTTTAAAAATGGACCAATAATAATTTGGAATCAAATGGTTGGGCTATAGAAACATTTATGGGGCTAGGTAGAGGATACCTATCCTACGCTTATGTTTATCCATGTCACATCTGAGATGCTTTAGAATATGGCACATAGATTATCTATGTCCAAACCTATTACAACCAAACATATTACAACCAAACATGGGATTTTGATTTCCTTCCAGAAGGGATATCTAAATCTAAATACCCTATATGGGTTAAATTTCCATCAAGGCCTAGAAGGAGAAGGGGATGGAGGAAGAGAGCCCTTAACCTTTGAATGTGATCTTGGCAAAAGGTGAGGTGAAGCCTCATGATCAACCCTACGAGTAGAAGAAGCTGGATGAAAGTTCTCTGTCATTGTCATTTGAATCCACTGTGGAGGAAGGAAGAATGGGAGAGGATAAGCTAAAAGATCTTTCCTCAAAATGAACACTCCTCTTAATGAAGAGCTCAAGATTATCAAGATCCAAGAGCTGATATCCTTTCACACCATTGGGGTATCCAATGAGGATGTAGGGTTGGCTTTGGGATTCCAAAGCCCAAAGCTCTAAAGTGTCACACAATAGGTTTCCTATTGTACGAGGCTTCAGAGGGAGTGCTTCTCTGCAATGCCTTATGAGGAACCCTATTCTAGGTGTGAGCAACACAGTTGATAGCATCTTCCTAATATTAAGGCGCAAGGGAATGAGTGTGGATCATGCAACTAGCCATCTCTTTAAGGGGTCTAATTTTCCTCTATACAAAACTATTTTGGTTAGGTGTGTAGGCAATTGAATGATGAAGATCAATCACTTCAAGAGTCTATGATGCAGAGGCATCCACACTATAACATTCGCATATAGCATGAATGTCTGCAGGCCAATCTCATCATCATCATCTTCGCCATCATCATCATGTTTCCTACAACTACCAACAGCATCATCATGTTTCGTGTTACACAGTCAACATCATCATATTTCGGACGACCACCAGCATCCTCCTGCCGACTACTACCAGCATCCTCCCGCCGACTACTGTTCACCTCCTCCGCCTGTCGCCTATCATCATCATGATATTCAGCGGGCGCAAACATCCTCCGGTTGCACTGTTCATCGGGCTCCGAACTCCTTCGGCATCATGATATGCAACACTTCCTTCGTCAGCAGGATATTCAACATCCGGTTGCTCCAAATATCCTGATGATGGTCACCTTCAGCACCTTCCCTTCGATGCTCCGCTGGCCGATGATACAAACAACAGCATCATGATATAATTTATCCGGTTCTCTCGAAACCTCCTGATGATGATGTTAACACAACTTCCTGCCACGGACTTCCGCCGATACCTTAGCACTTAACGACGGCAGGATAAACTCGCATAAGGGGATAACTCAATATCCTGATGACGATGACGTCATATCCTGATGACGATGACATCACCCAATATCCTGATGACCTTCTCAACACTTAGTCAAAAATCCAAACTTTCTCTCCCGCATCTACTTGCGATACGCGGATTTTTGGCACTCCCGATAGATGATCCTGATGCCGATACATGCACTTAGTCTATGTCCGACCTAAACATCCTGATGCACTCGCAACATGAAAACTCCAATAGTTTCATGACCCGATCTTCTTCCTGATGCCGATGCACTCCACCTCGGCTCCTCCTGCTGATGATCACCCCGACGAACTTACACTTCATACAATCGACAACATCATGCTCCCCTTCGCTTATCCAGATGACGATAGCCGAACTGTCTGCAGGATATTTGCAGAAATATCCTGATGATGCCGTTTTGGCGAACTTTCAACTTTTGCGAAGTTTCACTTCGCCGATCCTCCAGGGATGACCCGATCCCACCTCAGGGTGATCTTCCAACACAACCTTCTCAACTTGACCTAGCACATGAGGATGCTAGGCTTCTCAACATCTGTCGACCGCGATCCTGCACACCTGCATGCAAACAAACAAGCTACCTACTAACCTACTATACATTACCATTCCACCGCTCAGATGAGTCAACCGGTGGAATGGATCAGTGAATCCATGAAGTCTCTCAAACCAGCAAATCAATCAAGTAATGGAATGCAACCAGAGCAAGAACATAAAACAGGATCACTTTATTTATTTCAAAGATGCAATACAATCTGATCAATCTCTCTCTCAGTCTCACTCAAGCTCGATCGATGATATCTGTCTGTCTCTATGTCCAATATCAAACGATCCTCATGCTTATATAGATTTGCCTACGAGTACTACTGACCCGACTCCAAGCGGCTGGGAACTCTCCAAACGGCTGGGAGATCCCACCGAACATACATCATGACAGCTGTTATAACTAACTACCTAAAAATAGCAAAAGCCTGGTCAGCATGATCTTAGCATGATTAGCATGACCTTATTACATGCAATTGGTCTTAACAGACCTTCTTGGAAACATAAACAGGACCTAAACTACTAACTGCCTTATCCAGACCAGCTGTCAGGTAGGTGCTCCTGCACCAGTCTATAATTGTTTGAAGCGATAGTTAACATATTCACTATTATTGCCTGTGTAAAGAATCTTTATATGCTTTCCAGATTGGTTTGTTGCATGAGCCTTGAACTCAATCAATTAAGTACTTTACTTTTTTGTTAAAGGAAGAAGACACATGTGTATTTGGAACAATCATCAATGAAAGTGAGAAAGTAGCAATCTTTGTTGAAAGATAAGCATGAAAATGAACTGGTTAAGTCACTATGAACATGTAAGTATGAAAAAGGTGCACATGCCTACATGGTAGTTTGATGATGAGCTATAGTCCTAATGATGTACCTATAAGCACGAAATATATAAACCTTTCAGTAGCTTCTCTCTTGGTGGCATGTTTTTTATTATTTTTCTATTTGGTTGTGCCTCCCTAACCTCCAAGATAACTTTCTAAGGTCCTGCACACTTTTTTTTTAACAACCTAGCTCATGTCTAACAAATCACTTATATCTGTTGCTAGCATTGATGGCATGACTAATCCAATTCACAAGAGGGGAAATTTATTTTCCCTAGGATATATTTTATCATTCATTCTTCTATGGTTATCCAATTGACCTTTCAAAGCCCTTTGTCCCTTAATTTGTATGTCCAAACCATTCTTTCTAGGTCACCCCTTTTGACTTCATAGTCTCCCTAGGCGACCTTGCAGTTGAAGTGTAGTCTCCTAGGGCAACCTACCCTACTAAAATGCATGACCCACTTTCTTGATGTGCACTTCCTCATCTTAGGTCCCCAAAACCATTTTCAGCCTTCCAAGACCACTCTTCCACCCTCAAATCACTTGTTCAAACCACTATGCCTAGGTTACCCCTATTGTCCTCATGGTCTCCCTAGGTGACCTAAAAATTAAGTGTGGTCTCTAGGGGTGATCTATCCTTGTAAAAGGGGTGACCCACTTCCCAAAAGGTGCAACTCTATTATCTTTTCCATGCATGTTTTCTTCCAATTTGATCCCAGTTTGGATCTCAATGCTGAGCTCCTCATGCACAATTGATTGTCCACTCTCCTAACTATTTCTAGACTCTTAGTGAGTAATATTCTTGACTTCCATTGAATCTATTCTTATCTCTCAACCAATCTTTCATTCTTTTGTGATCTTCTCTCCAACCATTGTTCACTTCCAATTAGAGATAGCTCATTCTTAAATCAATTCTAGTAACTCACCAATTACCACCACCTTTGATGTGGATTTCAAGCCTATAAAAATCCCTCAACTCTTCATTATTTTAAAGGTTGAGAATTCTCTTCTAATCTTCACAAGATTTCTCAAGTTTCTTCACAGGCCTTTGAGCCTATTAGTTCATTTCTTTAGTTTTTGTTTTTGCAAAGCTTCAAAGCTTTCCCTTATGAGGCAAATTTATTATTACATCCTTATTTTTTGCTTTGCATATAATTGTCTCCATAAAAATTTTATGCTCGATGCAACACTTCATGTGCCTTATTCTTTCATTCATAACTTCATAGCTCAAGCCATTCATTCTTCATAGAATCTATATGCTCGAACCAATTACCTTTTTCTAATTTTTGTATGTTTTAAGCTCATTGCCACTTGTGTTTATCATCATTTTGTCCATGTTGCCAAGAGGAGGACCCAACTATTTTAGAGGAAGGAATGCTTGCCAAAAGGAATTCTAAGGATTCATGTCATGCAATACTACCTGATTCATATAGGTTCCTTTAAGTTTTTAGTAGTAATTAGATCAAACTTTTCTCTTTAAAAAGTAACATTTGCATGTTTTTCTCTTGATAGGAAACTTAATTTTTATTTCATAGAGTAATTTTTCCATTGCAATTGCTTAATTTAGATTCAATTTCCTTATGTTGATTTCCTTTCATTGCATTTAGATTAGTTGTTACTTTCAACTTTATTAAATTAAAAATAAAAAATCAAGTCACAAAAATACAACAACATAGTCTACTTTGTATTGGAAAAATCATTTAGTCTTGCATTCACTTTCCATTTCTTAGATAAGTAGATCACATTGAAATTCAGAGAAAAAGAACTAAAATTGTATTGCATTCATCAAAAGACCAAAAACATTAGAATAAAAGAAAAAGAAAAGATCAATTCAAAACCTCAATTCTATCACAAGGTCAACACAGTCAACATGTTCAACAAAATCAACACAACAAAATATTCTCCCTCTTGTATAGCATTGAATGTGCCTAGGAATTAGGGAAGATTGGATAAGATTTGTCCTATATGATATTAGGGAGAACTTACCTCATCCAATTCAAATCCAACAAGACATAGAACAAATAAGAGAACTAGAAGAACACCGAAAATGGATATCAATCAACAAGAGTCCATACGACAAACAATTCAAAATGAAGAAAGGAGGTTAGAATGCCTCCGCATCTTGAATGAGAAAAACAATCTTCATGCTAGAATTAGGACAAGTGACCCTTTGGGTCATATCACTATCATAAAAATAACAATTGAGTGCTTCCATCAAAACATTTGTCAAAAACATACAAACACACATCACACAAATAACCCAACCACCATTTAAGATGTTTTGTTCCCTCATGAACATAATAACCCCCATGTTCTACCTCCAGAAGAATGGTTCTTGCCATGAGAGTGAGAGTGACTAGGAGGTTTCCCATAGCAAGGTATGGTTCATGTGTCACATTGGAGTCTAACTCACTCACATAATATTTGGGTCAAATTTGAAACAACACAAAACCAGCTCAAGGACTTAAGAAGGTCTCCAAACCTTTCCTTTTCCAAATTTATCCCCAAGATGATTTCCCAAGCCACAAACCTAACATACACCATCTGAAAAACTGATCCTAGGAAGACTTGTGACCATGTCCTATGTGCTATGTTGCTAAAGATAGCAATAGTTGAGATGGTCAAACTATTTTTGCAATACTTTGCTCATATAATTTGAATTGGTGAGAAAAGTAATTGTAGGAGCATTGGGCATAATGTTGTAGAATGGATAAAGCTGAGTGTGATGATCTTCCTATTGGGACCCAAAATAATGACAATAGAAAACTCTAAAACATTCCTGAATCACCTAGGCCAGGGACTATCATCAGAGTGAAAGGAAGAAGTTTATCAACAAGTTTTTGGTGATCTTGGCCATCCAACAGGAGTGCGTAGACTCCTCTACACTTCAGGCTCAGCTTAGACTCTGGAGGGATATTCCAAATGGGTATACCTAAATAGGTATTGAGTTTAAACCAGATGAACAACTAAAATTAACTGGACAACCAAAACCAACTCATCATCTTGACTCCAAAAGCTGTCACTAACTCAAGAATGTCTAGCTGTCATAATAACCCCTATATAGCTTATTCAACTATGCGAATGTACATGCTCAGGAAAGATGGTATTTTCCCCTAAACTGTAGGTGAATGATTTTCTTAATTTAAAAGAGTGTATGATCCCTCTCCAATATGGAATGGTGCCTACTCTATTGGGCAACTGAGTCATAAGACACAAAGAGGGATGAAAGGACTGAGCCATCACCAACAGAAAACTAAAATGTATTCACATACATTCCTCAAATTATATTTCATACATTTGACATATTTAATTATCTTGAACCAAACTACAATAACCCATTTGAAACAAAAATATGACCCAATGCAAAGCATGCATTGACTTGAATGTTGTCACACATTATCAAATCTATATTACAATCACACTAGCAAATGTGGTGAAGGAAAACATACAACTGCGATTATACATTCCCCTGAATCATTACAAATGGCCATGGAGACATACCATTGCATAAAATATTCTTTACAATTCATTCCTACACTGCACCAAAACACAATCCTCCATTCACTACCTAGACTGGCTTGATTTAAAGCCCTGAAAATATCCTGAGTCACTGCAGACCAGATAATTGGCTCAGTGATCAACCATGAGAATATATGAAAAACATGTATATATAGCCTTACAATTCAAAGTGTAGCAGTCATGGACGTGGAAAGAGAAGTCAACTAGAAAGAACCATAGCCCATGCTGCAATAACTTCATTTTGCATCTTTGGAGCATGCCTACATGGCTCTGCCCATGAAATCCATTGAAAAAGGAGGTCCGCCCATGCCCTAAGTACAAGAAATTTAATCTAAAGGAGCTACAGTAGCATGTGGAGGCAAGAAATACATCTTCCACAAGCAATTGAGCTATGAAGAAACATTAATGGTGACCAAGAGGGTCGCTTACCAGTCCCATCATGTTTTGAATAGTAGAAAATGCCCTTGGAAGGCAAAAGTGTCGGGCTCCGACAAATTGGACTTCGGAGCTCAGGCCTTTTTCCCTATAGCTTGCATATTTGGAAGATGAAGGAGGAAACTCTTGACCCTTCCTATGTATATCTATGAATGCATCAGGGGCCAAGCCTTCACCTTTTCTCTTTACGCTATGACATCACAAATATGTGCCAGCTTCCCATTGTTTTGCAAGCCTACCACAGGCCCATCCAAAAGGCTCTACAAAATGGCAGAATGCCTTAGAAAAATTAACACCCATAAGGGGCAACTGTCAGGCCTTCCATCTTCTACCTTCCATGAAGAAGATGAAAGGAAGGAAGCATGAACTCTGACCTCTGAAATACTTAGTGCTACATTGGCACTGTCAGACTTCAGCCTTCAGGCATTTGTTGTTTTACCTGCTATTAGGAAGACAGAAGGGAGGAACTCTGACCTCTACAACTCCACTGAACACTTAGAATTTCAACACATAGACAATTTTTGGGGCCAAAAGGGGAATCACAATGGAAGGAGGAAGCCCAATACTTCGACCTTCGACAAAGGGAGAAAACATAAGGGAACACTTAGAAATTTTTTGACTTAATCATTTTTGGGCTTTTCCCCTTGTATTTATAAAAGGCAAACACATGAAAACCTATGGAAGATATCTCTTATGGGTTATAAACTATAGGTTCAATAATGAAGGCATAAAGTAGGATTTCTTGATAGATTTTAGGGGCAAAATGGGGCATTTTGTGGACCAATTTTTCTAGGCATCAACAGTGGCTCTAGTTGGGGACATGTGACAAATTTGTATGGCACAACGAGAACCACAGAACATCTTTAGGTAGACTAAAAACAAAAAATGAACATGGGAAACAACATAAACATATTTACAAAGCATATATACATGAAAACACACAACCATAAACATGAAGGCACAAAAGGGAAGTTGATTGTGATCAAAATTTACAGGTACATGCAGGTCCAATCTACACAAAACTGCTGCAACCACTTTTCTCTATCAAAGACAAGTTTAACGAAGGAGTTGATCTCTGTTAAATCAAATTTGCACTTCTCACCTAGCTGTAATAACTAAAAATGGCCCTCAACATGCACCAATCTATAACAAATGCTTATGAAGCCAAGGCAATCTTCATCAATGAAATCACTACTGCAAGGAAACCACAAGAGATAGGTACTTGACCTATTCATATCCATATCATGCTTGTTCCCAATAGCAAGGGGTGAGAAACTAAAAACTAGGTCAGCAACAAAAGAAACAAATGAAGGCAAACCTCTTTTATAATGTGCCAGCCTATCATACATGCTGACCTTTTCATGCAAATTGAGGGAAAAAGAAAACACCTCCAATTCACATGGCAAAGCAAACTATGCCTGAATGTATAGTTGGTCCACAAGAGAAGGCAATTCATCTTGTAGAACAAACTGGAAAGACTCTAGCTCTGTCATATCCTCAAATTTGGGAGGAACATGCAAATCTATAAATAGGCATTCATGTTGTTTCCCAATGTCATTATTATGTGTATACTGGGCCCAAACAAAAGATTTAAATTTGGGCATAACATCATTACCCACAACAATAGACACTTGAGCTTCATTGCAAAGGAAACATTCATATTCACAAGTGTCAAACTCTTGGATAATAGGTTGCCACTATACAACATTTTCACACATGCTGATGTCTTGTTCCACACTTGGATCACAAACCTAATCCATATCTTCATCGTCATCATCAGCATAAGAATCATAATGAGGCTCTTCAAATGATGGACTGCATTCATCTCACAACCTCTCTGTTTCAATCTCAACTAGGAAACTCATTGTATTACAACTACTACTGCATACATAGACAAGACTATCCTCCTCCACAGCACCATAAGGAGGTCTATATGTTTCCTGCATAATTAGATCAACAACAAAATGGTCATCATGGAGGTTGCTCTTATCAGTGTCAATAGTTATAGGATTATCCAACTGGAACTAGTCAGTACATAAATCATCAATAAATGAGGAGTAGGTGTGAAAAATATCACTTGAATCACAAGACACCATGACTTCCACACAAGCATCCTCAACACCAACTAACTCATCATTGTCAAAGGGGACAAAACCTGGGAGCTCACTAAAGAAGAATTCATCATTACCATCACTCCCATGAGTTGACCCATCCAAATGCAAAGAAGTGCATATGTTGCTCTCATCCTTTACATTGTCAAGAGATGTTGCATCAAATTCCTCTGCCCTCATGTCCTCATTATTAGATTGCACCTACCTAATATCACATTCATGAGTATCACAACCCACAGTAAATTCTTGAATGTGAAACCAAATGTCTGCACCTTTACTTGTCTCAGATCGGTTATCATTGGGTGCACACCTGCTACAGTCATCTTTAGTTTTAGGTTGGGGATCACAAGACAAAGCAACAACATCATCATCCAGAAGGGATGATACATCCAATTGAAGATAGGTAACTATACTATCTTCACTCTCAGCACAACTATCATATGATGCTGCTTTGCCTAGGTTCATTTTCCTGACAACACATTCAACCTGATCTATAGTTTTGTTACCTGCCTCATTCTCACCATTCACAATATTTACCTTGGGGGATACCAATCCAATAGCATATTCATCCCTTATTTTAACCAAGGCATCAAGAGCAAGGTAAGCCTGCTACAAACCAACTAGCCTCAAATCTTCCAACATTGAACTTAACCCAGCTTCATAAGATTCAAAAAAATTAAATTAATGCAAGCTGGAATAGAAGGTTTGAAGGTATCTAGAATTCTAGATAGTGCAACAACAAACTGGTGGCTAAAATCCATGCTAGATTCACCCTCATGGCTTTTGATATTTTCAAATTCTTGGACAAGAAGAATAGGGTCCAAACTATTCACAAATTTTTCAAATGCAGGCACCAAATGATCCCAAGAAACAAAGTGATGGTCAGGGAAACCAACGAGCCATTTCCTTGCCAATCCACATAGAGATCTGATAAAGGACCTTATCCACATATTCTCATCCTCAAATTGGAACTTGTCCATGAAATCTAAAAATGCAGGAACATGTGCCTTCCCATCATAAGCTTCACACGCATCAAATAAAGGCATCTGATAATAGATCTTATTGGGCATGGACTTCTTCTCACAATTGACCCATGAAAGGTCTAGTTGTTTGTATGTGTTCTCATTAGCAATGGGAGGGGGCCGAGAAAGTGAGCTACTGATAACAATAGGAAGGGCACTAGATTGCACCCTGGACTGACGTAGCATTATTTGATTTTCTAATTCCCTTTCTTGCTGTAGTAAAGACTCTAATAGTTGTTTGGTTTTATCAACTTCATACTGCAATATAGATGAATCATTCTGATTATGCAGGGGTATTTGACATTGAGATATGGGAATGCAAGATGCAGGGGAATCTAAGTAATAAAATGACTCATCATTATAAGAACCATAAGCATCTTCATCCTCATAATAGAACTAAAGCATGATGCACAAGACAATCCACAAGAAGGGTCTACCCTAGGACCATGAGTGTAATATGAATTTCTAGGATGATCATGGGAATCCACTCCTATGTAATTTCTAGGGTCTAATACACATGAAGACTCATAAAGGAGCAGCCCAAGAATAGTCATATTCATACCAACCATCCATGACTAAAATTTTCTACCATGTAGGGTAGCACAAGACATAATAGAATAAATGCTTTTGTGTTATGGAGGAAGTCAGAAATGGTTACTCAAGGAAACCATGTGTACCTTAATTTTCCAGCTACTACTCAAAAACTTGGGGCATTTGAATCATCAAAAAGACAACCAGAACAACATCGACCAAACTTTAGTTCTGACAACAAATTCACCACCTCTTTCAAATAGGAATTCCTTGAAGTTTGACTGATCTTCAAAGCCAAAACTAATTCTGGGTTCACCTCACACCATTAGAGTCTTCAAATTTTTATAACCCAACACTTACTTTTCGCTGACAATGGTGCCAATCTGTTGGGACCTAAAATAATGGCAACACAAAACTCTAAAACATTTCTAAACCACCTAGGCCAGGCACTCTCGATAGGGTGAAATGAAGAAGTTTATCAACAAGTTTTGGGTGATCTTGGCCAACAAACAGGAGTGGGTAGACTCCTCTACACTTCGAGCTCAGCTTAAACTTTTGACAAATATTCCAAAGGGGTATACCTGAATAGGTATTGAGTTCAAACCAGATGAACAACTAAAAATAACTAGAAAACCAAACCCAACTCACCCTCTTGACTCCAAAAGTTGTCACTAAGTCAAAAATGACTAGCTATGATAATAACCCCTATATAGCTAATTCGACTATGTGACTGTACATGCACATGAAAGATGGTTTTTTCCCCTAAACCATAGGTAAATGAATTATTTAATTTAAAAGAGTGTTTGATCCCTCTCCAATATGGACTGATGCCTACTCTATTGGGCAACTGAGTCATAAGAAACAAAGAGGGAAGAAATGACTAAGCCACCATCAACAAAAAACTAAAATGTATTTGCATACATTACTCAAATTATATTTCATACATTGGACATACTTAAGTATCTAGAACCAAACTACACTAACCCATTTCTAACAAAGATATGACCCAACAAAAAGCATGTATTGACTTGAATGATGTCACACATTATCAAATCTCTATTACAATCACACTAGCAAATGTGGTAAAGGAAAAAATACAACTACAATTATACATTATCCTAAATCATTACAAATGGCCATGGAGACATACCACTACATAAAATATGCTTTACAATTCATTCCTACACTGCACCAAAACACAGTCCTCCATTCACTGCCTAGACTAGCTTTATTTGAAGCCCTAAAAATACCCTGAGGTACTACAAACTAGACAATTGGCTTAGTGACCAACCCTGGGAATATTTGAAAAACATGTATATATAGCATTACAATTCAAATTGTAGCAGTCATGGATGTGGAAAGAGAAGTCCGCCAAAAAGAACCATAGCCCATGCTACAATAACTTCATTTTGTGTCCTTGGAGCATGCCCACATGGCTCCGCCCATGAAATCCCTTGAAAAAGGAGGTTTACCCATGCCAAGAGTACAAGACATTTAATGTAAAGGAGCTATAGTGGCATGGGGAGGTGAGAAATCCATCTTCCACAAGTAATTGGGCTCTAAAGAAGCATTAATGAAGACTAGGAGGGTCGCTGAGCAGTCCCATCATGTTTTGAACAATAGAAAATGCCCTTGGAAGGCAAAAGGGTTGGGCTCTGATAAATCAAACCTCGAAGCTTGGGTCTTCTTCCCTAGAACTTGCATATCTGGAAGAGGAAGGAGAAAATCCCTGACCCTGCGTATGTATAGCTATGAAGGCATTGGGAGTGGGGCCTTCACCTTTTTGCTTTATGCTATGATGTCACAGCCAGGTGGCAGCTTCCTACTATTCTGTAAGACTATCACATGCCCACCGAAAATGCTCTATGGAATGGTTGAATGCATTATAAAAATCAACACCCATCGTGGGTCAGTTGTTGGGCCTTCCGCCTTCCACCTTCCATGAAGAAGATGAAAGTAAGGAAGCCCAAACTCTGACCTCCAACATACTTAGTGTTATGTTGGCACCGTCAGACTTTGGCCTTCAGGCCTTTGCTATTTTCCGTGCTATTAGGAAGATGGAAGAGAGGAACTCCGACCTCCGCAACTCCACCAAACACTTTGAATTTCAACACTTAGACAATTTTTGGGGCCAAAAGGGGAAGCACAATGGAAGGACGAAGCCCAAAACTCTGACCTCTGACAAAGGGAGAGAACACAAGGGAACACTTAGAAATTTTTCGACTTAGTCACTTCTATGCTTTTCCCCTTGTAATTTCAAAAGGCAAACACATGAAAACCTACGGAAGATATCTATGATGGGTTATAAACTATAGGTTCAACAATGAAGGCATAAAGTGGGATTTCTTGATGGATTTTGTGGGCAAAATGGGGCATTTTGAGGACCAATTTTTCTAGGCACCAACACTTCCTTACCCACTACAATAAAGACATTATCTTCAAGACCCCTTTTGGCAATACAATCTAGAGTGAATTCAACTTTCCTGTCATTCTCAAGATGCATGATCTTATAGATTGAGAGAAAGCTGGAAAACAAATTAGGCACATATAAAACATCCTCAAATGTACCTTTTCTAACATCAACTAAACCTTTCCCAATGGAATCCATAGGAAAATTTCACTAATGAATATGTGAGGTATGTAACAAGGTTCTAATGAAGAAAACTATTCCTTGTTACAAATTATATGATGCAAAGCACCTAAATCAAGAACCCACTAATTGGAATAATCTTCCAATGCAAAAAAGTGTCATAGCTTTCCCTTTACTGGATTTAGAAGAAGGAGCAAAAACTTATTGTGCAACAGAGGATTGCAGACTAATGTGGTTCTTTCCAGGAAGATGTTATAGATCATCAATCTACTTCCCTTGGCATTAATGTTCCTCATGACCAATCTATTTATGTTAGGCACAAGTTGGTCTTTCCTTCTTCTGAGAATTCCCCTTAGATGAAGATGGTTTTGAATTTAATTTGGAGGGAGAAGAAGATTATGCTTCTTCTCTATGTGGATTTTTCTTAGATCTCTTATGTTTCTTGTTAGGATGATCCAATCCTTTCTATCCCTTTGGCTGACTAGCCAACAAATCTTGAGACTAATATGTGTTTAAGAGACCTAAAGATAGAAGCATTCCCTATTAATGCATCAACATTTTATAAAAAGCTCAAAAGAAGGCATAGTATATGTTGATCGCATGGTCAACCTATGAGTTTTAAAGTTAGAAACAAAAGCTCCAAGTTTAGGACCTAGTTTCATTAGCGTATTGTAGACCAACTAAATATCCTTTTATATTAATACCATAATTTTTGAGTTGTCCTTTAAGTTCATTGACCTTGGTGATGTAAACTTGGATGTTGTCAAAAGCTTTTAGGATTGAGATTTGTTATTTATGTATCAATTTGATATCCCCTAACTTGATTAGCTCTGATACCATGTTACATTTTTTATGAAAATAGAAACCCATAATTAAGAGATCTAAAAGCAAATACAAAGAGAAGATTGATATGAATGAATAATACTATTCTAATACAATATACAAAAAAGAGAAAAATTAATTTTCTAGATGATCTGAGTGACTAGCCCTAGTCATTCACCCACATTGATACCATGTAAGATTTGGTTGTGAAGCCATTCAAGAATGCAAATGACTGAAAGTAAATCATTAATAAGAAATAAAAAATTATAGATTAAGATATACTCTATTCAATAGGAATGCAAAATAATGATTAGTATGAGGTGATAAGATGCATACAATATGTACAACCTTATAGGTTATGAATCCAATGAGGATGACCAAAATGAAAAAAACCAAGAAAGCGCAAGAACCTCATTAACACAAAAAATATTCTTCACTTCATCTAAGGTACCTTATGTTAGACCTAGTTTAATATGTCCAAATTTTTATGTATGGTCTCCCTTTGCTACCTTCGCCACATTGTTCCCATCATTTATAACTGATCTAAGAATTCTTCTATTGGCCCTCACTTGGTCAAAATTTTGTTTAATGTTGTTCCTTTCATTCCCCCATGTTTATATCATGTGTTATTGATTGTAAAAATTCCTTTAAAAAATTATGTTTGAGTGTTCTTATTCATTTTCTTATCTTTGTTGGGCTATTTCCACCTTTATATAACTTGTCAGCATTTTCTAGGATTATTAAAACCTTGTGAGCTACTAAAAAAGGTTCATTTTTTAAATGTTGGTATTTTAAAGGATTCTTGAACCTAGAAAACCACTGACAAAGGCTCCTTGTAAGATTTGTTAGTTTTTTCCTTGGCTCATGAAACCTCTAAATTATTGATGAACCTTAAATAGTTTTCATGTATTATCATTTTTTGTAGCTCCCATATTTCTCTAAACCCCCAACAAGGTTCTAGACATTCTTTAAAGCCTCGAACTGAATTAGAGAATGAGACAAAAGGATATCTTTGAAAAGAATGAATACACGTGTTAGCATTTTTCAAAGGATATCTTTAAAAGGAATGAAGGCCCATGTCAACATTTTTCAAGGTTCTCAAACCTTTGAAATTACTGACAAGGTTCCAAGGGAGGTTTTATGAGTGGTTTCATTGGTTCTCAAAACTTCAATATAAATAACAAGTTTTAGAAATGGCTTGTTAATACTTTTCATAGTTCTCATAACTTTGAACATACTTCAAACTACTAATGAGCCAAATAAATTTTGACCTTTAGATGATAAAAAAACTAGCACTAAGATGGAAGAAAATAGAATGTTCAGGAGTTTGAAGTTTCCCAAATCTTACAACACAATTTTAGGATAAGTTAGAAGTTCCAATGAATAAATTCAAGTGTCTCACCTACCTCACCCACCTCCCTACATGACCTTGGATGCCATTAATGCTTTGAGATGAATGTGATGGACAAGTACATCCCCTAAAATCATGCCTAAATCACATTAATCCCATCAAAGGTGTGGATCCATGTAGAAGGATATGTTGAAGAAGTTAAAAATAGGTATGGGCACCTCAATGCCATAAATGCAAACCCTAGTTTTAACCTAAATATAAATAAGTTGTTGGCTATTCTTTAAGCATAGAAATGATGTCTAATCATCCCAAATCATCTCACATAAGATGCAAGGATGATTTTATTATATAGAATAAAATTATATTACATTTAACGCTTTGATTGGTAGAGGATCTCCACAAATTGTGATGATATTGCAAGATACATTATAACCTAAAGCTATAAATAGAAGGATGCAAGATGTAAAAAAGGTTGATCATTCTTTGTTCTCTCAGAGTCTATAAGTGTCTAAGGTCATCTATGGTTTCAATATTTGCAAGTCTAATTTGTTAATAAAACAATACATTTTGTAAATCATAAAGGGGTTTTAAATATGGGAGTGGTGTTTTTTAGTTTGTGAATCTTTAGGGGAACCTTGGAACCTAGTTGAGCTTTCTTGTTGTCACATTTGTTGGTGTGAATGTAATATGTGTTTGATGAATGTGACACCATTTTAATTCATTATAAATATTTTGTAATGGTCATTCCATTGTTTCATATGGATTTTTGTAGTATGGTGGTGGATTCTTAAGTATGCTCAATTTTATGATACCATATATTTGATGTATGTATATGCATCAATCTATTCTAGTTGTGACTTTGATGTTTATTTTTTCTCTTTGCAAACTGGGACTTTGTTACCCATTGGAATAGGGATTGGTCTTGGGTTTTCATGGTCAATCACAATCCTAAATAGTAAATCATCATTCACCAATAGTATAGGAGTAGGATAAAAATTTGTATCCTTTTATAATTTAGTGTTATATATATGGAAATATCTTGAATGAAATACATAGGTCATCATCCTAGAGATTCATGTCTTGTATACCTTCAGCTTGTATTTGTACAATGATATTACCGCTAACTTAAGAAGAGGTTTTATGCATAGTTGGTTAGTTTGCGGCCTAGTGACATATCTTGGAGCCAAGTATCTATTGGGTACAACTGCAGAGGCATCCACACTATAACATTCGCATATAGCATGAATGTCTGCAGGCCAATCTCATCATCATCATCTTCGCCATCATCATCATGTTTCCTACAACTACCAACAGCATCATCATGTTTCGTGTTACACAGTCAGCATCATCATATTTCGGACGACCACCAGCATCCTCCTGCCAACTACTACCAGCATCCTCCCGCCGACTACTGTTCACCTCCTCCGCCTGTCGCCTATCATCATCATGATATTCAGCGGGCGCAAACATCCTCCGGTTGCACTGTTCATCAGGCTCTGAACTCCTTCGGCATCATGATATGCAACACTTCCTTCGTCAGCAGGATATTCAACATCTGGTTGCTCCAAATATCCTGATGACGGTCACCTTCAGCACCTTCCCTTCGATGCTCCGCTGGCCGATGATACAAACAACAGCATCATGATATAATTTATCCGGTTCTCTCGAAACCTCCTGATGATGATGGTAACACAACTTCCTGCCACGGACTTCCGCCGATACCTTAGCACTTAACGACGGCAGGATAAACTCGCATAAGGGGATAACTCAATATCCTGATGACGATGACGTCATATCCTGATGACGATGACGTCACCCAATATCCTGATGACCTTCTCAACACTTAGTCAAAAATCTAAACTTTCTCTCCCGCATCTACTCGCGATACGCGAATGTTTGGCACTCCCGATAGATGATCCTGATGCCGATACATGCACTTAGTCTATGTCCGACCTAAACATCCTGATGCACTCGCAACATGAAAACTCCAACAGTTTCATGACCCGATCTTCTTCCTGATGCCGATGCACTCCACCTCGGCTCCTCCTGCTGATGATCACCCCGACGAACTTACACTTCATACAATCGACAACATCATGCTCCCCTTCGCTTATCCGGATGACGATAGCCGAACTATCTGCAGGATATTTGCAGAAATATCCTGATGATGCCGTTTTGGTGAACTTTCAGCTTTTGCGAAGTTTCACTTCGCCGATCCTCCAGGGATGACCCGATCCCACCTCAGGGTGATCTTCCAACACAACCTTCTCAACTTGACCTAGCACATGAGGATGCTAGGCTTCTCAACATCTGTCGACCGCGATCCTGCACACCTGCATGCAAACAAACAAGCTACCTACTAACCTACTATACATTACCATTCCACCGCTCAGATGAGTCAACCGGTGGAATGGATTAGTGAATCCATGAAGTCTCTCAAACCAGCAAATCAATCAAGTAATGGAATGCAACCAGAGCAAGAACATAAAACAGGATCACTTTATTTATTTCAAAGATGCAATACAATCTGATCAATCTCTCTCTCAGTCTCACTCAAGCTCGATCGATGATATCTGTCTGTCTCTATGTCCAATATCAAACGATCCTCATGCTTATATAGATTTGCCTACGAGTACTACTGACCTGACTCCAAGCGGCTGGGAACTCTCCAAGCGGCTAGGAGCTCTCCAAGCGGCTGGGAGATCCCACCGAACATACATCATGACAGCTGTTATAACTAACTACCTAAAAATAGCAAAAGCCTGGTCAGCATGATCTTAGCATGATCAGCATGACCTTATTACATGCAATTGGTCTTAACAGACCTTCTTGGAAACATAAATAGGACCTAAACTACTAACTGCCTTATCCAGACCAGCTGTCAGGTAGGTGCTCCTGCACCATACTCCCCAAAAGAAAAGAACTCATGTCCCATGAGTTTAGTATGTGGAAGTCTTCCACCTTTACACTTTGCTTTGTCAGTCTGCTGACCTGCTCCAGCTTTATCTGCTGCTAACTCTTGGCTGCTCCAAGTCTTCTGAACTGGAACTTGCTTTCTGGCAAGTAAATCCTCATGCCTGTTGATGTAGGCCTTTCTCTCACATACCTTGTGTTTTTCAGGTTATCTGACCAGAACCTCTGTCTGAACTGCCTCTTGAACTTCAGCAATGTTCAACTTTGTCTTTCCTTCAACTCTTATAGGACAAACAATAGTCCCAACTATGACAACATCCTTGTCATTCTTCTGAACTGGTTGCTGTTTGCACCCCTGTTTCTGAACCTGCTGCTGACCTCTGTCAGTCACAACTGAAACTCCCTTCAGCTTGTTGTCTGTAACAACTCCTTTCCCTGCAGTATCCTGAACTGCCTTCATGCCTGCTCCTCTAGGCATCTACACAAACTCCTTCTTTCCCATTAAAATGATTTGAGCTGCCTTCTGTACTGCAGCTTTTGCCTGCAATGGCATCAACTTAATAATCTTCCCATCCTTCTTGATGGTGTAGGTATTAGCATACCCATCATACAGTACCCTTCTGTCAAATTGCCATGGTCTACCCAACAGTAGGTGACAACATTCCATAGGCAATATGTCACACAAAATTCTATCCTGATATGGCCCAATCTGGAAATCCACATATGCCTGTTCAGAGACAAAAAGTGATTGCCTATCACTCACCCAAGATGCCTTGTAAGGGTGTGGATGTGGAATCCTTTCCAACTTTAGTTTATCCACCATTTCCTGAGATACCATGTTGTCTGTTGAACCAGTATCAATGACAACCTTACATACCTTACCTTTGCTCTTACATGTGGTCTTGAAAAGAGCTCTTCTTTGCATCATATCCTTTGATGCCTGCAAACTAGTTCTCCTTAGCATCAATGATTCTCCACTCTCTGGATATCCAACATTATCAGGTTCTCTGTTTGAACTCTGTGCACTTTCTTCTTTCTCTTCTTGTACAAGTTGTACTCTCTTGTCACTAGTTCTATCATTTCTGGATGATGAACCTTTGTTTTCTGGACATTTGAAAGATGGATGACCAAACTCTCCACAGGTGTAACACTTTCCTGAAAATGTAGTAGAACCTCTACCACCTCCAAATCTTCCTCTATTACCTTTCCATCCACCTCTGAAATCAGACTGTCCCTGTCCTTTACCAGTGTCTTCTTGACCCTCAGTTGTTTGCTTGTGTGCAGGGGCTGCTCCTCTTCCCCTGTTGTTTCCTCTTCCTCTCATGGACTTCTCATGTCCTCTATTCATCTTTTCTTCAATCCTGATTGCCATTTGATAACAATCTTCCACATTCTTAGGGTTAGCTAACACTAACTCATCCTGTATGTTAAACCTCAAACCAGCCAAGTACCTAGCCACCTTTTCTACCTCATTCTCATGATGACCAGATCTCATACTCAACAGATAAAATTCCTCAGTATATGCTTTCACATCCCTATCTTTCTGCTTTAAAAATTGCAGCTTCTTAAACATCTGGATTTCATAATCCCTTGGCAAGAATTTCCCCTTGATCCTTGCTACCATCTTATCCCAAGAAGTGATCTTAGACTTCCCTTGTTTCCTTCTCTCAGATTGTACATAATCCCACCATACCAAAGCATGACCTCCTAACTTGGTCTTTGCAATCTTTACCTTCTGATCCTCAGCAACATCTTCACATTCAAAGTGATTATCAAGTGCAGCAATCCAATCTAACAACTCATCTTCATTCAAGCTTCCAGTATATTTGGAAACATCAACCTTTACCTTAGGTTTCTCACTCTGCACTGCCTTTAACAGTTTTGCCAATCTCTGGTCTTCAGCATCCAGATCTTCAGCTACCTCTTCATACTCTTCAACAGTATCTGCATCTTCTTCAGACTCACTGTCTTCCGCTTCCCTCTTTTTATTCTTTTCCAGGGCTGTCAGCCTGGCTTGAAGTGCTTCAGCAAGCTCCTTCATCTTCCTCATCTCTCTAGCATGTTTCTCCTTCATTTCCTGTAATTCCCTTGCAGTACCACTACCTTTAGGAGGCATTTTGTCAACCTCTTAAACAACACACAACACAATCAACTCTACCTCTACCTCTACCCTTTCGGTGACAGAATCAACACACTACAGCCCAGACCTTTTGCTGAGCTCTGATACCACTATGATGTAGAGGCATCCACACTATAACATTCGCATATAGCATGAATGTCTGCAGGCCAATCTCATCATCATCATCTTCACCATCATCATCATGTTTCCTACAACTACCAACAGCATCATCATGTTTCGTGTTACACAGTCAGCATCATCATATTTTGGACGACCACCAGCATCCTCCTGCCGACTACTACCAGCATCCTCCCGCCGACTACTGTTCACCTCCTCCGCCTGTCGCCTATCATCATCATGATATTCAGCGGGCGCAAACATCCTCCGGTTGCACTGTTCATCGGGCTCCGAACTCCTTCAGCATCATGATATGCAACACTTCCTTCGTCAGCAGGATATTCAACATCCGGTTGCTCCAAATATCCTGATGACGGTCACCTTCAGCACCTTCCCTTCGATGCTCCGCTGGCCGATGATACAAACAACAGCATCATGATATAATTTATCCGGTTCTCTCGAAACCTCCTGATGATGATGGTAACACAACTTCCTGCCACGGACTTCCGCCGATACCTTAGCACTTAACGACGGCAGGATAAACTCGCATAAGGGGATAACTCAATATCCTGATGACGATGACGTCATATCCTGATGACGATGACGTCACCCAATATCCTGATGACCTTCTCAACACTTAGTCAAAAATCTGAACTTTCTCTCCTGCATCTACTCGCGATACGCGGATGTTTGGCACTCCCGATAGATGATCCTGATGCCGATACATGCACTTAGTCTATGTCCGACCTAAACATCCTGATGCACTCGCAACATGAAAACTCCAACAGTTTCATGACCCGATCTTCTTCCTGATGCCGATGCACTCCACCTCGGCTCCTCCTGCTGATGATCACCCCGACGAACTTACACTTCATACAATCGACAACATCATGCTCCCCTTCGCTTATTCGGATGACGATAGCCGAACTGTCTGCAGGATATTTGCAGAAATATCCTGATGATGCCGTTTTGGCGAACTTTCAGCTTTTGCGAAGTTTCACTTCACCGATCCTCTAGGGATGACCCGATCCCACCTCAGGGTGATCTTCCAACACAACCTTCTCAACTTGACCTAGCACATGAGGATGCTAGGCTTCTCAACATCTGTCGACCGCGATCCTGCACACCTGCATGCAAACAAACAAGCTACCTACTAACCTACTATACATTACCATTCCACCGCTCAGATGAGTCAACCGGTGAAATGGATCAGTGAATCCATGAAGTCTCTCAAACCAGCAAATCAATCAAGTAATGGAATGCAACCAGAGCAAGAACATAAAACAGGATCACTTTATTTATTTCAAAGATGCAATACAATCTGATCAATCTCTCTCTCAGTCTCACTCAAGCTCGATCGATGATATCTGTCTGTCTCTATGTCCAATATCAAACGATCCTCATGCTTATATAGATTTGCCTACGAGTACTACTGACCCGACTCCAAGCGGCTGGGAACTCTCCAAGCGGCTGGGAGATCCCACCGAACATACATCATGACAGCTGTTATAACTAACTACCTAAAAATAGCAAAAGCCTGGTCAGCATGATCTTAGCATGATCAGCATGACCTTATTACATGCAATTGGTCTTAACAGACCTTCTTGGAAACATAAACAGGACCTAAACTACTAACTGCCTTATCCAGACCAGCGGTCAGGTAGGTGCTCCTGCACCAGCTCACATCTGGGATCATTATCCCTAATTGCAGAGAATTAACTACCTCCAAGACTATAAATTGGTGAATGATGCATTCTCTATGCATCTAGTGAGAACCATGGAGGAAGACAGGACAAAAAGATTGAGCATGGAAGCTCAAGAGATAATTTATAGGCATGGAGCCTGGTATATCCAATTTGCAACTTTTTCTTATATGAGAATTGAGGGTTTTGATGAACATCTCATGCTGCCAAGGTACCCCACTGATGCAGTGGTACTGATGGAATTCGTAAGCCAGAGCTCCACCATGCTGAAGACATACAAGGAGGCTCAAAAGTTACCACCAATATTGTTTCCAGTCACCATTGGCTGGTATATGTGCCTAGATTCAGAGAGTATCAAGAAGGTGATGGTCACTTTAAATAAGATGCAGTTGCAGCCATTCCCACTGATAAGACCATATGATCCTTATGGGAGGATACAGAAAATAACAGGGAAGCCCATTCATAAGAAGCACCTAGAGGATTTCTGGGTAGATTGTGAGGATGAGGCAGAAGCTAGAAGAAGAAGATATCAAAGGTTGACACTGAATCAGGTTAAAACCTTTGACTGTATCCCCATTCCTCAACAGTTGAAGAAAGATGATGGCAGGATAATTGCAGATGAATATGAGGAAAAGAAAATATATAATGACACCATATCTACACTTGACCTAACAATACAAGAAGATATATCTTTGGATCCTTTCATTGCCAGGACCTTACACCTTACCCAAGCTTGGGTAGATGAACAAATAGAGGCATTAAAGAAGAAAGGTTTTGCCATTACTATGGACAACAAGAAGAAAGGACAAGATATTCCTGATGAGAAATATGATGATTTTATAAATGAAAAGAGAAAATCCAAAGGGGACAGACTGCCTCCACAACAAAAGCAAAGCAAAAGACACCTTAGGGGTAAGAAGATTGATAATGAACCTAAAGGGGTGATCATTGAGAGGGCAGTGTTTATAGGTGAGGAGGCAGCAACATCAGGATCAAGATCATCATCACCTCCAAGGATAGGTAAACAAAAGTCCAAGAAGGACAAGACAGCAGGACCAAAACTTACTAAGACCTAAGAAGAGGGTCAATCCTCATGGAAACCCATGGAAGAAGAGGATATCCTTATGGAGGAAGAGCCTGAAGAAGAGGAGGCCCCCTTGCTATTCAGAAGAAAGAGAAAAGCTCCATAGGTGGTGGTAGCTACCCCACCTAAGAAACTAAGAAGCTCCATGAGAGGTGAAATAGAACAATCCCCTATATTGATGATAGGGGTAGGTAGTGAAGTTGTGCACAAGGAATTTCAGCACAATGTCCCACTTCCTACCATTGTGAAGTTCAAAATTGAACTTGTAGAAGAACAAAGAACAGAAACCTCACAAGGAGGTCATATCTCATCAGAGGAGACAATTAATCTGTCTGACGATGAGGTTGTGAAGGTAGTAGCTTCATAGAAGATGGAGATCCTTGTTGCAGGCACACACATGACTCCTCATAAGACTCCAACAGTTCAAACAATATTGGAGGAGGTAAAGCAAGTGGAAGCTGAGAAAGAAAAGAGCCCAGAAAAGATAGCCCAAGAAATGGGGCTGGACACACTAATTGTACAGGTGACAAGTCCTGTAGTGGTAGATTTGACAGGTAAACAGGATGTAAGTCCTGAACATCCAGCAGGTACACCTGAAAAAAGGCAACATACATAAGAAGTGAAGATTGCAGAACCAATGGGCCATGCTTCAGAAATAAGCCAATAGAGCCAACAGGGTGCATCAGCAGAACATGCTATAGTAGAGGTTAAGGAAAAGAAGGCTGATGAGGAGAATGTAATAAAAGATCCTGCTGCTACAGTTGAGGAAGTAAGTAGTACAGGTGCAGAACAAATAGTGGCTGCAGAACTAGCACCAGCACCTAAGGAGGATTCTGCAATATCCATGGCTATAAATGTGCCTCCGCAGGAGGAAAAGACAAGAGTGGATGAGGTGATAAAGGAGAAGGATCATGATCATCATGATCAGCAGGTGGATACATCACAAGATCCTCCACCTCAGGATGCAGTTCCTCTAGAAAAAGAAGTGCCTCAACAGGAGAATGTACCACAGGATCAACCTCAAAGTGAGCATCATGAAGAAGAAATGAGGAAATCACCTTCTCCATCACATATGCTGACAGATATAGGAGATAAAGGTGAACATCACGATGATGCGGAAAAACATAATCAGGTACCTCCATGGTTAGAAAAAGAAATAAACGCATAGGTAGATTTTGTAATTCAAGAATTTGATGTATCTACCTTATTTTCAGAAAATATAATAAAACCAAAGAGGAAGGCCAGAATGACTTTGGCCATTAAAAGGAATCCCATGACTGGAAGAAGGACTGCACACATTGCAATCCCTACTGTAGAGAAAGAAAAAGGTAAAATTACTCTGGAAGAATTCCAAATTAATACAGTTGACCTGGGGTTTGCAAATGAAGACCAGGAGGGTCAGGAAGGTAAAGATATTATTGATTCTTTAATTCAAAAGGTTAAAAGGGAAAAAGAGAAAAATAAGCAACACAAAGAGCACATTGCTCAGTTGCATGCCTACATAGGCAAATTAACCAATCCTGAAGATAGTTCCACTGAACATGCAGTCCCATTGACTGCTATTTCACAAGATGAGGTGTATAAGTTGGATCTCATTAAACATGAGTCCTCCATTTTGAGAAAGTGGATGTATTCCACATTTGATACTGTAGAAGAAGTTGTGAAAGCCTCTTTGAGGAGGTGGAATACTCTTGGTGATTCCAGGAAAAAGGTAGATAAATTGCAAATGCAGATAGGTAAAAGGTCTTTCCAATTTGAAAAGATATTAGATATGCTAGGAGAAATAAGGAGGATAAATCCTCAACTGCTTATTAACAAGTAGGTACTGAATAATAACACTGCATTATTAGTTTATATATGGTATAAAGACATTCAATTTAAATGTGATGTGATCAAGAGATGTAATAATAAGCTGAGAGAGATCAGCATTAAAATGCATGACATGATGTCCTTTGAGGCAGAAATTTTGGAGGCCTTGGAGGGAAAAGTGGAAGGGAAGATAGATAATCAAGATGAAGAGTTTGCAATTCAAGCTCTACCTAATAACTTCCAATTTGTTGCGGATGATCCACTAGGCCAATTGACAGAAGAGATCATGGATAAACTGGTGAGGGCCAAGATGAAAATAGAGCATTATAATGAGATGCTGCACAATAGGAAAATTAAGCTAGACAACATTAGAAATAAATACCAGGCACATAAACACACCATCACCAAAGCAAAAACTCAAGATAGTGGAGAAATAGAAAAAATTGTGTAGATGTATGAACAGGTCAGGACCAGCATGCAGCCTCAGATACGGGGTCATCATCATCAGGATGGCGAAAGTTCAGGAAGTGATGCACATGATGATGATGCACATGGGTCAGATAAAGTAGATGATGATGCATCATAAAGTAAATATCAACATTTGATACTTAGTGAAAATAAGTATTATAGATAGTTGCCAGCTGGCAACTTGTGCCATTTTGATAAGGTTGACATAGTCAAAGGGAAATATTGACTGTAGATATTCATAGACAAATCAAGATTGTTGATCTTTTCGTAATGGATTCCTCACCTTGTTCTATAAAAGGTGCTGGAATGCCTCATTTCAAGGATTTGAAACTTAATTGAAATCCATCTACTGAAATATTCAGGGCTTATTCCAAATCTTTTTGTATACATCTATATCTTTGCATACTTAATGAATGAGAAGACTTGTTTCATTACAATTCATAGTAAATCTTGAGTAATTAGTGTGTGAATTCTGGATATATGCTATGATCTGCTACGTCCCTTGGAGTGCATGTCTACTTGGATATGTTGTTTTCATACAAATTCCTTTGAAGTTAGCATCAACTGTATCTAGCTATGGAATGTCCTGGTGAACATATGGTTTGGTTTTCTTCTCTTCATGACTGTATCTGATGTACATGTGGTTCAATAACTGAAGGTTCAACATTCATTTGAAACATTTCTTTCAATTTCTTTTAAATTTCAGAGCATTTCACCTTCATAATTGCAAATAATGGATAATCTCAAGCAAACAATTGAAATATGTGGACATCTCATAGATAATTGGAAATATTTAGCATATTTGAAGCTAAAGCATGTATAATTGACGAATATCATGCTAATATTTGAGTATACTTTTATCATTTGATCAAACAACTGTATAAAATGACATCTCTGTGAAGAATCTCTGCAGAAAATAGTGTCATGGTGATGAACTCGACGTAAGGCCCCAAAATGGAAACAACAACACACATCAACCTCTAAGTAACATCAGATGATTAAGACCTAATCACTGGAGACTTGGGATCATGAATTCTCTAAATTCATCGTATCTTTCAAGATGAATAAAGGTTAATGTGTACTTTTATTCTATGCTTGTTTGTGACTAACATCATGACCAACATTACCATACCTTCCATTGACCCCAACTATCCTCTAAACCATTTCAAACTGATTGGCAGGCTTCTTAAAGCCCTGCCTTTTTCATTGTAAAGAGGAGAAGTCTTGAAGAAGCCATTTTGAAGGAGAAGATAGTAATAAGAATTTAGTTTTATGCATTTTCTGTGTAAATTTGCTTCTACAAGCCGTACCCTGTTCTTGTACGGAGGTGTCATAAGGAAAAAAGTTAAGGAATGACAGAGGTATGAGTTAGGATTCCATTTCAAGTGGTTAGAGGTTTTTAAATCATTTTGTGTATGAGAAATCTGCATTTCTTTGAAATCTGATCACCATAACCTAACCTAGGGTTTTTTGATAGAAACATGTTATTGCTCCCCATTCCACTGATTTGACCAACTCCTAATCAGTGGAATGGGTTTGTTGTTGATTTTTTTAGGTTGTTATGATAGGTTTTTGGTAGGAAACATAAGATGGAGGAGTCTTCATTGAGAATACCTAACATCCTCATGTGTTAGGCGATGTCTAGAGGCATAGTAAAAAACGAAAGAGGACCAATCAGTTGCAATCCATGTTGGGACCCCAAAACCAATAAAATCCATAGTTTTGACATGTATCCTAAGTTCTCAAATCATTGGTTGGGTTCTATGCATGAATTTTAGAGAGGTCCCTTTGTATTTTTGGCCTAATTGGGGCTCTAGGTCACTAGGGTGAGTTATAGGTTGGACTATACCATCCAAAACAACCTATACCCATTTTTGAATATATGATAGGGAGTCCAAATGGGTATCTCCTGATTGTCTCAGATCTAGGTTTGAAGGTCTACAACAAAAGTTATTGATGATTGTTCTCTTTTCTAGGGCTACAAGGGATATCTTGGGTTTGTGAAGGAAGTACTAGTTCTGAGTTTGACCTACCTTTGCAAATGATCAGAATGGCTCCCAATGCATGTCTAATAAATTTTCCATGTAGATTTCAAAATCTCTAACTGTTGTTCCCACTTTTGCAAACTGATCTTTGAATTTGGGTTTTTGGGTGTAGTGAAAACCTTGTCAAATTGTTCTATCTTCCCTCTATCCTAGTATCTCTACATCATACTGGTATCAGAGCCATAAAAGATTTTGTTGTTGGTTGTGTAAGGCTTGTTATATGTCAATAGAGGAGAGTGAAGGAGAGGCTAGCAATATGCCTCCAAAGGGGATGACCACTGAGGTGGTTAAGAAGTTCAAGGAGATGGAAGAAAAGATCAAAAGTGGAGTCAAGGAAGTACTCCAAGTAGAGTTGAAGGCATTGAGGATAGGGAAGAGGATAGATGAAGGTTCTGATGAAGAGGAAGAAAAAGAGGAGGAAGAAGAAGATCAAGAAGAGGAAGAGGTACCTGCCGATCAAAAGCATTTCCTTGAAGCATCAAGGTAATTGGCAAGGATTCTTCAGAGGCTCGGATAGAGATTCCCATGTTTAGTGGCAAGATGAATGATGATAAAGTCATGGAGTGGATTGAGGCCCTAAATAATTACTTTGAATACAAAAAAGTTCTTGAAAACAAGAGGGTGAAGTTGTCAAAAACTAAACTCAAAGGTGCTGCCCTTACATGGTGGAATTACACCCAAGGTGAGAGGGTAAAGAATGGGAAAAGTATGATCTCTTCATGGAGCAGAATGTTGGAGAGGATCAAGTCCTAATTTCTTCCTTCAGACTATGAGGTGCATATCTACAAGAAGATGCAAAATCTCAAGCAAAGAGATTTGGATGTGGCCACCTACACCGAGGAGTTTCACAAGTTCTCTCTTCGTTGTGGGTACATGGAGGATGAAAAAGGCAAAGTGGCAAGGTATCTAAATAGTTTGAGGTTTAATATTGAACATGATATTAGTTTATTAACCCCTGAAAATGTGGAAAAATGCTTTCAAGTGGCATTAAGGGCTAAAAAGAAGTTCAAGAGGAAAGGTGAGCAGCAAAATAGAGGAAGAGGTGGTAGACATTTTAGAGGTAGGGGCAGTTTTGGAGGCAGAAATCAATCCCAAAGAAGTCAAGGGGAATCTAGTTCCCAAGAGCAAAGTGGAGAATCAGGTTCTAGAGGAGGCTTTAGAGGAAGGAGACCCAATGGAAGGGGTAGATTTGGTGGATCAGGAAGACATCCTAATGTCTTCATAGGAAGGTGCTACAATTGCAACCAAGTGCGACATCCATCCTTCAAATGTCCTGAAAAGCAAACCTCAAGCTCTCATGGAGGAGAGAGAAGGAACCAATTGATCGAAGAGGAAGGTTGCCAAAGTGTTAACTCACCAATTGGAAGTGCAGCCCTAGTCCATGAAGGAGAAAGTTTGATGATGAGAAGAATCATGTTGAAGGTGCCTCAAACACAAGAACCCCCTCAAAGGAAAACATTGTTCAAGACAACATGCAAGGCCTATGGTAAGATTTGCAAGGTAATTGTTGATTCAGGCTCAACTAAAAATTTGGTTTCCATTGAAATGGTAGACAAGTTGAAATTGAAAAGACTTCCTCATGTTAGTCCTTATAAAGTATCATGGTTGAATAAGGGGCAACAAGTTTTGGTAGATGAGCAATCATGGGTAGAATTTGAGATAGGAGAATATAAGGACAAGATTTTGTGTGATATAATTCCCATGGATGCTTGTCATTTTCTGTTAGGATGCCCATGGCAATATGATGTTCAATCACAACATGATGGTAAAACTAATTCTTTCATTATAACCAAGAATGGTAGGAAGTATAGAATGAATCCATTGCTTGATGAGAATGTAGAGAAGAGTGTTGGGTCAAGTGTCATGATTGTGAGTGGTAAAGAGTTTCTAGGTACCCTTAAGGAGGAAGGAACCCAAGGGTATGCTCTGATTTTGAAGCCTAAAAATAGTCCTAGTTTGCATGATCCTAGTAAGGAAGAGGTTCCTAAAGAGGTGCAACAATTGTTAGAGAAGTATAAGGGGATTATGGTTGAAGAAATACCTAATGAGTTGCCACCTATTAGGGACATAAGCCATCAAATTGACTTCATACCGGGATCTACTTTGCCAAACAAAGAAGCCTACAAGATGACACCTTCTCAAAATGAAAAGATTGCCAAGCAAGTGCAAGAATTGTTGGATAAGGGATTGGTGAGAAAGAGCCTTAGCCCATGTATTGTCCCAATAGTCCTAGCCCCTAAAAAACATGGTAAATGGAGGTTGTGTACAGATTCTAGATCCATTAACAAGATTACCATAAGATATAGGTTCCCTATGCCAAGGATTGAGGACCTAATGGACTGTTTGGGAGGGGCTAGATACTTTTATAAGATTGATCTTAAGAGTGGGTATCATCAAATTAGGATAAAGCAAGGGGATTAATGGAAGACATCATTCAAAGAAAATGAGGGTCTTTATGAGTGGTTGGTGATGCCATTTGGTCTATCTAATTCCCTAAGTACTTATATGCGTCTCATGAATGAAGTGTTGAAGGATTTCATTGGCAAATTTGTTGTGGTATACTTGGATGACATTCTTGTTGTCAGCAGGACTATGGAAGAGCATTTACAACATTTGGATCAAGTTTTGAAGAAGCTACATGATGAACAATTGATGATCAACAAGGAAAAGAGTGTCTTCATGAAGGAAGAACTCGCCTATCTTGGTTTTGTCATTTCCCAAGGTAGTTTGAAGATGGATCCAGCAAAGGTGGAGTCCATTTTGTCATGGCCAACTCCAAAAATAGCAGGTGATGTGAAAAGTTTTCATTGTTTGGCAACATTTTATAGGAAGTTCATAAGGGGTTTTAGTCATATTTGTGCACCAATTTTGGATACCATCAAAGGGGGACAGAAATGTAAGCTTTTTTAGACAAAGGAAGCCAATGATTCTTTTGAAATTCTGAAGCAAAAGGTAGCACAACAGCCCATTCTTGTTTTGTCCAACTTTAACAAGTTATTTGTGGTGGAATGTGATGCTAGTAAACTTGCTATAGGGGCTGTCCTAAGTCAAGAAGGCAAGCTTGTTACTTTCTTTAGTGAAAATTTGAATGATGCTAAGAGAAAGTACTCTACTTATGACTTGGAATTGAATGCAATGGTGCAAGCTTTGAAAAAATAGAGGCAATATTTTTTGCCTAAATAATTTATCGTTTATACTGACAACCATGCACTTAGTTTTCTAAATTCACAGGAGAAACTCAATCGTAGGCACATGAAATGGGTTGAACAACTCCAAGCATATACTTTTTCAATCAAACACAAGAAGGGGTAGGCCAACAAAGTGGAAGATGCATTGAGTAGAAGGGTGTGTATGGTTCAAGAAATTCAGTTGCAAAGTGTAGGGGTTGATGCTCTCAAACATATGTATCAGAATGATGAAGATTTCAAGGAGGTATATGAAGTTTGTTCACTATTTTCAGACTCTTATCATTCTGATTTTTCTAATTTTTTGTTGTAGCAGGGGTTGTTGTTCAAAGGCAGCCAACTATGTGCTCCGAGGTGTTCCATGAGGGAGAACATCATAAAGGAAAAACATTGTGGTGGACTAGGAGGTCACTTTGGGCTGGATAAAACATTGGATCAGGTGAAGAGGTTTTATTTTTGGCCTAAAATGCAATCATATATCAAAAAATTTGTTGAATGTTGTAGTATTTGTCAAAGGGCAAAGGGTACTTCATCTAATGCTAGTCTATATCAGCCACTTCCTATTCCTAATAGGCCATGGGAAAGTATTAGCATGGATTTTGTCTTGGTTCTTCCTAGGACTCAAAGAGGCTTTGATAGCATATTTGTTGTGGTGGATAGGTTCAGTAAGATGGCTCATTTCTTGCCATGTAAATGCACTAATGATGCTTCACACATTATTGGTTTGTTCTTTAAAGAAATTATTAGAATCCATGGTTTGCCTCTTAACATTGTGACTGACAAGGATCCAAAGTTTGTAGGCCACTTTTGGCACACTTTGTGGAAGAAATTGGGCACTCAATTGTCATTCACTTAAGCCTATCACCCTCAAACTAATGGCCAAACTGAGGTGGTGAATAGGTCCTTGGGAAATCTTCTCAGGTGTCTTACCAAACAACATGGAGAGGCATGGGATATGATCATCCCTCAAGCTAAGTTTGCTTACAATGATTCCACCAATAGAAGTACAGGAAGGAGTCCATTTGAGATTGTTTATGGTGTTCACCCAAGAGGTATTCTTGAATTTAGAGATCTCCATGGATTGGAAAGGAAGAGTGCTCAAGGTGAGAACTTTGTATTGGCCATGAAGGACATCCATGATAATGTAGGAGAAACTCTTCAAAGAAATAATGAAAAGTACAAGGAGAAAGCCAATGAGAGAAGGAGAGATGTACAATACAAGGTTGGGGATTTGGTCATGGCACATTTGGAGAAGGAGAGACTTCCAAAGGGGAAGCCAAGTAAACTCCTCATGAAAAAGATAGGACCATGCAGGATTGTGCACAAGTTTGGGACCAATGCCTATGAGATTGAACTTCCTCAAGGCTTGGCCATATCTCCTATCTTTAATGTTTCAGACTTGTTCCCTTTCAAAGGTGATCATAATGTAGATTTAGAGGTAGATATGATAGTAGAAGGAGATGAAGAATGGGTTAAGGGTCTTCCACCCACTCAACCCTTGAAGCTGGAATGTATCTTGGACACCAAGGTCTTGAAGAAGACTAGAAAGAAGACATACAAATAGTTTCTTGTCAAATGGAGTGGCTTACCCATTGAAGATGCCACTTGGATGGGTGAAGAAGACATCTTGAAGAATGGTGTCACAATTACTGATCTACATCCTCAAGAGACTTGAGTTCTCTTTCCACCCAGGGAGTATGGTGTAGGAGCACCAAGAAGACTAAAGGACAAATGTCTTGTTTTTGATGTTCATTTTGTCTTGTTGATTCCATAAGGTCTTGAAGGCCATTCTCATGTTGTAATAAGGTCCATGTCAATTTCTTGTTGATGTCATAAGGTGTAATAGGCAGTTCTATTTGTAAGCCTTTTAAGGCATGTAAAAGGCAGTCATAGAAACATAGGGGCAGTCATATGTTTTCTCATATTGTAAGCCTTTTTTGGCATGTGTTAAGAAGTGGTAGACTTTGTCAAAGGTTTAATGACATTTTCAAAGGTTTTGACAAGTCATAAACCAATTGATGGCCATTGTGATAAACTAGTAATTTGTTGCCATTGTAAAACATGGCAGTTGCAGTCCCAAACAGGACAGTTACAGAGACAGTCCGATGGTTACCATACCTTCCATCGACCCCAACTATCCTCTAAACCATTTAAAACTGATTTGAAGACTTCGTAAAGCCCTTCCCTATTCATTGTAAAGAGGAGAAGTCTTGAAGAAGCCATTTTGAAGGAGAAGACACTAATACAAATTTAGTTTTCTACATTTTCTGTGTAAATTTCCTGCTACAGGTTGTACCCTATTCTTGTATGGAGGTGTCATAAGGAAAAAATTAAGGAATGATAAAGGTATGAGTTAGGCTTCCATTGCAAGTGGTTAGAGGCTTTTAAATTATTTTGTGTTTGAGATATCTGCATTTCTCTGAAATCTAATCACCATAACCTAACCTAGGGTTTTTTGATAGAAACATGTTATTGCTCCCCATTCCATTGATTTGACCAACTCCTAATTAGTGGAATGGGTTTCTTGTTGATTTTTTTAGTTTGTTATGATAGGTTTTTGGTAGGAAACTTAAGAAGGAGGTGTCTTCATTGAGAATACCTAACATCCTCATGTGTTAGGTGATGTCTAGAGGCAAAGTAAAGAACAAAAGAGGACCAATCAGTTGTAGTCTATGTTGGGACCCCAAAACCCACAAAATCCATAGTTTTGACATGTATCCTAAGTGCTCAAATCATTGGTTGGGTTCTATGCATGAATTTTAGAGAGGTCTGTTTGTATTTTTGGCCTAATTGGGGCTTTAGGTCACTAGGGTGAGTTATAGGTTGGACTATGCCGTCCAAAACAACCTATACCCATTTTTAGATATGTGATAGGGAGTCCAAATGGGTATCTCTTGATTGTCTCAGATCTGTGTTTGAATGTTTGAAACAAAAGTTATTGATGATTGTTCTGTTTTCTAGGGCTACAAGGGACATCTTAGGTTTGTGAAGGAAGTACTAGTTCTGAGTTTGATCTTCCTTTGCCAATGATTGGAATGGGTCCCAATGCATGTCTAATCAACTTTTACATGAAGATTTTAGAGCCTCTAACTGTTGTTTCCACTTTTGCAAACTGATCTTTGAATTTGGGTTTTTGGGTGTAGTGAAAACCTTGTCAAATTGTTCTATCTTCCCTCTATCCTAGTGTCTCTACATCAATCAGGGTCATCATCTTGATCAACTATTTCATCTTCTATCTTCTTATTTGTTTTGAATGTTGCTTCCTTCTTTTGAACACCTTTGTCAAATTCTCTCATTTGAAAGGGTGTGAGAGAGCCAAACACTTGATCTACTGTATATTTATCCAACTCTTGAGTTTCCTCAATAAAAAAAACCTTATTACTATAGGATTTAAGGAGAGGTCTTCAAACCTTCTTTACAATTTCATCTTCTTTTACTTCTCCACCATGTCCTCTAATTCTATTAACTATTTCCTCTACCCATAGCATATAACTAGCAATGTCTTCTTCTTTTGATATCCTCAGGGTCTCAAATTTGTTCTTGAAGATTTGCATCTTGGCTTGCTTCACTTTACTATCTCCTTCATAAATGTTGCTAAGTTTATTCTAGACATCTTGAGTAGATTTACAACCCATTACCATCACAAGTTTAGAATCAACTTGCCCACTCATGATAGCACTATTTGCCTTGGCATTATTTTCATATAGGTTAATCTCATATGCATATGTGGGATCACTAGTAGGAGCAGTGTAACTGTTCTTGATAGATTGCCAAATACCATACCCTAGAGAAGATAAATCATTTTCCATCCTTAGCTTCTAGTTTGTTCCATCAAACATAGGTGCCTTGTGAGATCCATTATGATCCATCTTGGACCTTCCTCAAGTGGTTTTAAAGTTTCTTTTGAGTAACTTAGCTCTGATATCAATTATTGAACACACTCAGATATTGAGAGGGAGGTGAATTAGTATCCAAAAAAACTTCAAATCCTCCGAAGCAGATTAAAATTTAAACAATACAGTATTAATATAAACATGAAAGATCGACACAATGTACATCAACACATAACACCAAATATACATGGAAAACCACAATAGGGGAAAAACCACGATGATGATTAACTCACAATATATGAAGCTCAAAAATTACAACTTTGTTTTAGGGCTACAACCCAAGGAAGCTACTACTTCCCGCTGACTTTGTTTTAGGGCTACAACCTAAGAAAACTACTACTCCCTGAAGAAAGGTTTTAGGTTCACTCCCAAGGAAGCTCTACAAATCCCTGTTGAATTTTTTTTAGGGCTACAACACAAGAAAGAAACTACTCCCTTAACTGAGAATGAACTTAGAAAAGATTACAACATGATAGTCTTTCTACTGTCTGAAAACTGACATTGAAGCTTACACAGGTTTGATGATTGCACTTCTACCTCTTCATTCCTCTTTTGATGATTGAATTAGTTAGGCACACTCTTTAATTCCCTCCTATCTAAAAAATGTCTTCAAGATGAATCAAGACAACCCTTATCACTTTTGCTCTTTCTCCTTCAGTCGCACATCATAATGCATATCATATTCATATTCTTCTCTTCACACACTCATATTCACAATCATGCTTCACCTAGATCAACTAGGTTTACAATATATAAATGATATTACATTGATTATATTACAAGTTAGCTAATACTACAAGAATATTACAATTTACATGTCAACCAGAGATCACACAACATGAAACATGTAGAGGGCAAGCCCTAACATGAACTACACAACACTCTAGGAAGAGAAACATGCCTTGTGGACCCCAACACATGCTTAACCTAGCCCTAAAAATCCTTCATAGCATCATCCTTCAAAGAATAACATCCGCATGTCATGCTCATTTGAAATAGGTCACCCTATAGCAAGAACACATGAAGCTTGTAGCACATCAGTCATTACAATCTTGGCAATACTCGTGAGAGATTGAACATTGCTTCCACTTCTCCTAGATGAGTCATTAGGACCTATACACCATCACCAAATGCTCCTTGAACACTGCACAACAAGAACATTATGGCGTACATCACCAACATACCTTAGTTGGCTTTAGCAACAATAACTCTTCCCATACTGACTTGAAAAATTTGTGCAGTACTGGAAACCTGAAAGATTCGCATGTGCATCAAACCTAAGAAGCATAAAGACATGTAGAATGTCCACATGAACTCATATAATTGATTTGTACAATCTCCAAATGCTGCAAGTGCTCAACCATGTGTCTTGAGAAAAATCAAGGATTGTATACTATCATTCGAAACTTGAACTTGTGGACCTTGAAATCACCTAATACTTCAAATTAGAATGCATTGAACATCTCTGATTATGTTTGTTGTTGTATACCTTTGATCCTAGGCATATACATATTTGCATTTAATCATAGTTAGGTGTTTTACCACATGTTACTTTGAACATGTCAAAGTAGTTGGTCATTTTGGAGAGGTGTTTACTTGCATCAACACCTTGTACTATCTTTGTGGGTGGTTACTCGCCACAACTTCATATAGAGGAGTCCTATCCTCATTTCGTGGAGACTTAGGTACCCACACTCACCTATTTATATTCACATCTTTGTTAATACAATGGGGTCGATTCATTGCAAACTCGTGTGCTTTTAGTTTATTCCATGATCTTGTTTTCTACATGGTATCAGAGCATACTGGAATAATTTCAAGTCATTTTTCATTAGTGTTCTTGATCGAACCTAGGCGAAGTATTTTGTTGTTGTGCCCTTCAAAGGGAGTGAAGGTTTTGAGTGTCATTGTCAAAAGGAGGAAAGGTGATTGGTATCGCTGTGAGTGGAAGGAAACAAGCACCAGAAGGAGGTCTCTATACACAGTGGTCTTTACCATAGCAAGGCAACCCAACCAACTAGACACTTGACATTCCTTCTCTGCCTCCACTGCTTTTCATTGGCCTTGGCAGGCTCATCCATTGGTGCCTCCCAAGGCATTGCTCTAGGCTCTTAGCCGAGCTTCTCACACTTAGAGTACTCCTCACATCGATGCCCATGATGCCTACACTCTACACAGATGCCTTACACAAGCAAGTTGTCCCTAGGCACCCCCAAATCAGCCCCAAATCAACTTGTCTATTGGCTCATTTCTACCACAGCAAGGAAGCATGATGACCGTCAAGTTTCATCTCGCACAGAGAAGCACTATTCATGGTGCAAAATGTCACATTTGATGACATAAGAAACTAGGGGGAGTGTTGTAAGCAGTGGAGGGGGTGACCATTTCAAATCTTTAGCCCCTGGTCACATGGGGTTTTAGCCCCTAGTCGCGTATAGCCCAAGGGGGCTTAAGATTTTTCCTATTTTCATTTTTTCTTCACAAAATTTTGCATGCAAATTTAATTTTCCAAAATCTGAATTTTTTTTTTGCTCATAGGAGTTTTTTTGTAATTGCATACAAATTTGCAACTTCAATAACTTTTGCAAATCAACTTGGAATCGAGTGATTCTTTTTGCAAAAGTGCATGTTTTTTCATCACCCATCCATCTAGCATAAAATCATACTAAAATTATAAAGTGTTTGTTTATGATCTTTTTGGGTGACTAAAGCACTACTTCTATAAAGTGTCAAATTTGGGGGCAAAAACACATAATCAAGGGGGGTCTTGTGTGTCCATTTTTCACAAGGCACTAACTTTATAAAGTATCACTTTAAAGGATAAAAATAACCAAAATCATGCACTCAACTTATAAAGTGCTACTTTACATAAAGTTCAATTATGCATCTAACTAATCTAGGTTGCCTAATGTGTTGATTTCTATTGTCTAGTCAAATTAATTTGTTCTAATCATGGATGACACACACACTTCTGTAATCAACCTAAACAAGGAAAACTATAAGTCCTGGTGTGAAGGCATCCTAAAATACCCCAGGTTCCACAATCTCATACCCCATCTATATGGACTTATCCTTGAACCTGGTAAACAATCTCAGAAGGCTAAATGGTTTAATCATTGTGATCATATTTGTGGATTAATAAGTTTACATAGTCCAGATGATGCCTTGTATGTCATCATGGATATTGATTGTCCACATGCATTATGGATCAAAATTTGGGAGATATATGGAGACTTGAATGTTTCTCCATTCCCACATGATCTTGCTTTGATCATAACTCAGACTAATCATGATAAAGAAACAAAATGTTCCAATGACATAGAAGAAGTCATCACTCCTACTATTGCTTCATTAGATTCCAGAGTTGCTTCTTCGAAGGATGCTGGTGTTTCTTTACAATAGGATATCTATCTTCCTAACATTGTTGATTGGGACAAATTTCTACCTGATATCACTTGTATGTTTGTAGAATCCCGCATTACTAACATGGAAGCACACATTGAGGACATCAATCTTCTCTTCAATGATAGTTTCGATGAAGCTGCATCTCCATTATCCACTTCGGATACTCATGCTCTACATTGTCCTACACATGGTTCCAGATTGTCATCATCCTCATCTATAGTGCATTCACCTAATTTAATTATGGCATCCTTCGGCATCGACATGGGGACACCTGAGCACACTCCGAAGGCATCAACATGGGTACCATCATCCTTGGATCAGCTTTAGCATGATTCAAGATCATACATACATCTTTTCACATGGGAAGATATCCTACATCTTTAGGTGTTTTTTTTCTTCCCAAGGGAAGGAACATTTTTTGGCATTCTTGGATCTACATCTGCATCCTTTGTTGACTATTCAACATCACTGCAACAGGACATGTATTATGGGGGGTCTCATAGACCTTCTATAATTTTCTCTCCTATGGGGGGAATCTTATATTGTACCTAGTGAAAGACGTAGTACTTCTTCACTTGTATAATCTCTCTTTTTGGAGGATACTTTTTTCCCACTCGGTTTTCTATCTTACTCCATTTTTTAGAGAGTTTGCATTGTAATTGAGTACCTTATTAGGCTTCATGCCCGGGACTCATTTTATTTTGCATTGTGCATGGGTACCTTACTAGGATTATAGCTGGGACCTATTTTTCATTAAAACTCACCTAAGCTATGCTTAAGGGGGGGTGTTGGTGTATACCTTTAATCCTAGGCATATACACATTTGCATTTAACCATAGTTAGGCATTTTACCACATGTTACTTTGAACATGTCAAAGTAGTTGGTTGTTTTTGAGAGGTGTCGACTTGCATCGATACTTTGCGCTATCTTTTTGGGTGGTTACTCGCCACAACTTCATATAGAGGAGTCCTATCCTAGTTTCATGGAGATTCATGTACCCACACTTGCCTATTTATATTTGCATCTTTCTTAATACAATAGGGTTGATTCATTGCAAACTTGTGTGCTTTTTGTTTATTCCATGATCTTGTTTTCTACAATGTTCACAAAACCGCATGAGAAAACCTTTACTTGTGGAGGAATGTGTAGAATTCTAATCAGCCTTAATCATCACATTATGCTATCAGAGCACAAAATGAAACTTTGTCACTTGTAACTTCAACTACGGAGGAGAAAATGATCCAAAACATTGGATTTAGCACCTTTATAACATACTAAACTTAACTTCTGAACTGCATGACCAGATCTTCATATGCAGAGGAATATAGAGAAATGCAGAGCATTTTACCAGGTAGTCTTCTAGGCAACTTCCTACAATAGAAACCTTCACCAACTTCTAGAGACCAGAACCTTCTTATATCAATACATACTTCCTTAGGAATGATAGGATGGATTATACAACATGCGACATGTCATCAGTAACATCTTCTAATAGCTTCTAATTCCCCTCTTAACATATCATCATTCATGTTAATGCTTCTCATTCCCATCTTAATATATCATCATTAAATCATCTTTGCTGACCACAAACAAGCTCAATACAACCTTACTTGACATTAATCAAGGCATGACATCCAACCATGAACATCAGAAACTAGTGCAGGGCACCATAGGTCTTAATGTGAAAAAAGTTGCTAAGTATTAGTATTTTGGTCTAGTTGAGTCATTTTGCATATAATAAGGTATTGAAGACCATTTCTTATGTTTGTAAGGTGTCTTAAGTCATTTTGGAGTCCATTTTTGTAAATATTGTGAAAGTTGCAAAATTGTGGAATTTGAAGAGTCATATGTTGTAATTGAAGAAATTGAAGAAACAAACTAGTTGAAGCTTGAAAGGTAGTTAGAAACTAATGAAACATTTGTAATAACCTTTGAATGGTTGACAAAAGTTTGGTGTTTAAAGTTTTGCATAAAAATCAATAAAAGAAGCTTTATTTCTGCATTTTCTGAGCACTACTTTGTTGCTATAGGAGATAGTACGGCCTTGTATAGCCTGTAAGTGATCATCTATGCATTGGGATTGAAGTAGTGAATATTCTCTCATTTATAGTTGGTTTCATCAATTTTCATTGGGATTTGAACATTTTAGAGCATTTTTCTAAAACTGGTTTGGAACCCTTGTTTAACTACCTTGAAGGCAAGAAAAATGTAAAACTAACCGTTCCATTGGTGAAATCTCATGAAGCTTGGTGGAATGGATGGGGTTAGGGTATTTTAGGTGTCTAAAATGTTGCAAGAGTAGGGAAGAGTGATAAATGCAAGTTTGGTTGATGCTCTAGGCTGAAAATCTCATGTTTTTGGGTATAGAATGTGCAAATGAGCTAGGGCTTGCAAAAAAGCTCTTGGGAAAAGGTTTGTAATAGTTGGAATTATTTGGATAGACCATCTTTGACATGACTAAGGTGTTGGTGTGAAGATTTGAAGTCTGGAATTAGAAAACCCTGTGGTGACCCATCTAAACTAGCCTAATTAGGCCTAAATTGCAGTGTAACAATCCTATTTTGACCCTTGTGTTACAAAACAGCCCTATTTGTATTTGAAATATGTTGTGTAAGAGGATAATGGGCATCCAAAACAATTTTTAGTCATGGATTTGATTTGTTTCCTTCAAATTATGTCAAAATACCCCTTTTGCTATCCTACAAGGCATAGTGGAAGATTGTGAAGAAAATCACATTGTTTGAGGTGTTAAGACTTTAGCCAAGGATTGATTGAGTGATTTTGATCTTTGATAACCTATTCTACATTCGAAACCAACCACGAGCATCAGAAACCACTACTTAGAACACCACCAACATAATATATCATCATCATAAGCATCTAAGCATAGTGTTGACATCAAAGACAACCACACAACCACATCAGTGACAAACTTAGGTAACATATGTGCAATTCTCATTAGTGTTGACATTAATGACAATCACACAACCACATCAAGGACAACCTTAGGTAACATATGTGCAACATATTTGGCATCTTTGATTATCCTAATGTAGATTCAAATGAAATAAGAGGAAAGAGGTACCACTTAGGTTTTAGGGTAACAATGAAGTTAGAGGAGAACATTTGACACATTTAATCAATGCCACGCATGAGTATGAAATTGGTAATGACGATGTGATGGTGAAATTTTTTGTGCATTCTTTAAAGGAGAATGCTAGACAGTGGTACAAAAGCCTTACATATAATAGTATTGATTCTTGGGAATAGTTCATAAGAATTTTTAGAAATTACAATATGGGGATAGGATAGATCCTAATTTTTTTATACATGAACTTACAACCATCAAAAAGGAGACAAATGAAATGTGGTGGATTTCAACAATAGGGTTGTCATGAGTATGAAGAAGGTGCCAAAAAATATTAGACCAAATGAGTCATTGTGTTTAGTCCTCTATTGTCAATTTTTTGATGTTAGGATTCAATATTTTATTCGAGAGAAGAATCCACAAACTTTGGGAGAAGCCTATGCCATGACAATAAAGATTGGAAGTAATATGATCTGGCATTAGGTAAATTGTGGACCCTGCATGAAAAGGTTAAACCCTGCATCAAATATGAGTCCCAAATGAAAACTATAAGTGCTCCACAACTATAATTTAAAACCTTACTCTAAAGTACAAATATTCAAATATATCTATAGGTTAAACATTAATATAAACCGCCAACAATCCCATATAGTTGTGATTTAAAACATTAATATAAAGCACAAATTAACCAAAAAATTTAAACCTTCTACTGGAAGTTGACACCACCCTGTTGGAAGATGACACCACCCATGGTGATGTTGTAGACCTATGTAGATAATCAACACATTGGGTCCATATGGTATGAACTCCATAAATTAAAAAAAAATCACCTCCAAAATATGACTTGTTATATATCAAAATTCATTTGTGACCTACTCTGGATGCATTGGTGTGGTTGGTTTTAAATTAGGAGGCTTCCTATGAAAGATTACCCCCAATGTTTTTCAAAGATACATGGAAAACTTGCAAAAAGAGAGATTAAAGGGATAGGGCATCCCACTGGGCATGCCAAAATGAAGAACAAAAAATGAAATGAGGAAAATGATAGAAATATGAATGCAATATTGCAACCTTTAACATCAAATCATCATTTATCCTCAGATAGCGCAGAGGTAGCATGCACCCAAATACAACCTAGCTATAATCAATGATATGATGTTAATTCATATGTTATTACTCAATATTTCAGAAACATAATAGTAATTTCAATGCTTATGATAATGTCTTGGATTAAGAGGTGAAGGATTAGGACAATCCTTATGTGAATGGTTGAACTTAAGAGTTGTAGTTTAAATTGGATGGTTGATATTAAGAAGTGGTTTGACTTTTGTGCAATTCATTTATTAATGGTGGCAAGTGGATGAGGATAAATTGATTAAATAATAAAATTATTTAATCAATTATGATAGACATTTGACATGGGAGGATAAATTAATTAAATAAATATTTAAATTATTTAATTAATTTGGATAAATGGGAAAATAGATAAAATGGATTAAAATATATTTAATAAATAGATATAATTTATTTAGTAAATTTATTTGGAGAGATAATGATAAAGGGATCTAGGACAAAAGTGTCACAAAGTGATATCGAAAAGGTGTCAAAAGTGGAATAGGAGGTGATGGTCAATTTTGAAAGGAAGCTACATGTGCATAAATCGCTTCCTACACTAATCTAATGAGGGTAGAGCTACACAAATTCAATTTAATCCTTACAACTATAGCAACATGAAACATATAAATTATAATGTGGTGAAAACCTTTATCGGGTGAAAAACCCCACACTTAGAAACTTGCACAATGTATTAACAAAACTGAATATGGTTTACAATACACTTGCAATGCAAGCTTTAATGGTCTTCGACACTCATGTCTGGAGTCAATCCGGTAGCATAACAGTACATGTCAATCTTGTAATACATCTCCTCCAAGCACCTATTAATATAGAATATACAAGGCAGTATTGGTCCTATCTTGGAATGGGCATCCAACTTGGCCTCATGGCTCAAAACCCATGCCTAAGGACACTCGGTCAACATTGTAGAATGTGCCTAACACTTGTCCATAGCTCCCATCCAAAAGAGGTCAGCTATTTCCAAAATGGGCTATGACAGATCTTCTTATGACTCTTATGACCGTCATAGAATCTGTCATAGCGGTTACAACTTACAGCTGTAAGAGAATCTACCATACACAAGCTATAAATAGTATATTTTCTTACAACATGTCATAGTCCACCTTGGGGCACCCAAATATGCCTTTTTCAAAGATGCTTCATGACACATGTCTTCACATGTCTTACAAGCTTCTATTTTTGACTCTTACATGTCATAACTTCGTCATAGGAATCCATCATAACCGTTTTAGTCAAACATTCCCTTACACAACATCCAAGATGCCAATAGATGGAAAAATGTTCCTACCACAAAGTGGGATGCCTATCTCCTCATGTGAGGACAAAATTACAAGTTGTCATCTTCCATGTAGGATGACACATCATTGTGCCACATCCCACAAAATGACAATATGGAATTTACAATTAATTTACAACATAGGCAATGAATTAATAAATACAATCATAAATAATACAAGGAATTACCAAGGTTGAGACACCTTAATTCCCAACATTCTCCCACTTGTCAAACACCTTGTAAGAGCCAATAGAATAATAGGATTTAACTACTATAGGCCGAGAGGCCCATAGACTCTGAACACCATCTGAACTTCTCTGTGCTCACTGGCTTTGTCAATGCATCTACAACATTATTAAAAATATCTACCTTCTCCAAGTTCACCTTCCCATCCTCTACCATGTCTCACACGAAGTGAAACTGAACATCAATATGCTTTGTTCTGGCATGGAAAGTTGGATTCTTCGCAAGGCAAATTGCACTCTGACTGTCACAACTGATTGTAATCTAACCTACATCAACACCAATATCTAAACACAATCTCTTAAGCCAAATGGATTCCTTACAAGCATGAGTTGCTGCCATATACTCATCTTCTGTCATGGACAAAGAAACCACAGGTTGTCACTTACTTATCCAACTAATAGCACCACCAAACAATGTAAACACATAAGCACTGGTGGATCTCCTGCTATCAATGCCACCTGCCCAATCTGAATCCACAAATCCACGAATATCATCAGAATGTGGAGGTCATGTAACATTACCATGATATCATATGGAATACTTGGAAGTACCCCTCAAATATCTAAACACTCGCTTAACTGCATCCCAATGAACTCGTCTAGGATTAGCCATAAATCAACTAAGGACTCCCATTGCTTGGGCAATGTCTGGTCTTGTGTAGACCATAACATACATCAAACTGCTAACAACACTAGCATAAGGTACTCTGCTCATGTCCTCCACCTCACTAGGAGATTTTGGACAATCCTCAATAGACAACTTTGTCCCCAAAGAAATAGGAACACACAATGGTCTACAAGCTGCCATGCTGAACCTATCCAACATGGTCTTCACATACTTACTCTGACTTAACCAAAGTTTTCTATTGGTTCTGTCTCTTTTGATTTCCATTGCTAGAATGTACCTGGCTGCCCTTAAATCTTTCATTTCAAACTATGCTGACAACTGAGATTTAAAATCAAAAATCATATTCTTTCCCCTCCCAATGAGCAACATATCATCAACATACAGTGCAACAATGAGAATATGATCACCATCAAACTTAAAATACACACAGTAATTCGATTTCAATCTTACAAATCCAATAGACAACACAAAGGCATCAACCTTCAAATACCACTTCCTAGGAGATTGCTTCAAACCATACAAAGATTTCTTTAACTTTAAAACCAAATTTTCTTTACCTTTCACCATGTAATGCTCTAGCTGTGACATGTAGATTTCTTCCTCCAAATCACCATGAAGGAAAGTTGTCTTCACATCCATATGTTCTATCTCTAAGTCATAAGCCACTGCAAGAGATAACATGAATCAAATGGATGTTAGCTTTGCAATGGGAGAGAAGATCTCACCATAATCTATACCCTCCACTTGTGAATACCCCTTTGCAACCAATCTGGCTTTATACTTCTCAACACTGCGATCTGCACCAAATATCTTCTTGTACACCCATTTGCATCCAACAGGTTTCCATCCAAGAGGCAAAGGCACCAAGTCCCAAGTTTGATTCTTTTCCAAAGAAGCCATTTCATCCTCCATGGCCTCCTTCCAGGAACCTGCATCTTTCATAACCAAAGCCTCTGACACAGTTCTAGGTTCATCACGGTTAATAATCAAAGCATAAGCACAACTAGAATCAAGCAATGTAAAACCAAACCTTTTAGGTTGCTTCTTTATTCATGTAGACCTCCTCAAGAGCTAAGGTTGAGGTTTAGCTTCTTCATCTAAGATTTCAGAGCTGCAAGAGCTCTCCTCATCATCAGGTCCAACATTGTCTTTTTGTTCAGTCTTCTCAGGGGTAACAGGAAATTGAACAATATCCTCTTTCTTTTCTTTTTCTTCTAGATGTAAAACAGTGGAAGAAGGTGTAATCTCTCTGAAGATGACACTTCTGCTATACAACACTTTTTCAGCCACAGGATCCCAAAGCTTGTATCCTTTCACACTGACACCATAGCTAATGAAGATACACTTAACAACCTTGTTCTCTAATTTTGACTCCTTCTCCCTAGGCACATGTGCATATGCCTCACAACCAAAAACATGAAGATGCCTTATTGAAGGCTTTCTACCAAACCACACCTCCATGGGTGTCTTACCAACAAGAGCTAATGTAGGAGATCTATTTACAAGATAGCAAGCAGTGGCAACAGCTTTAGCCCAAAACTTTTGTTCTAGGCTAGCTCCACTAAGCATACTCCTAGCCTTCTCCATCAGTGTCCTGTTCATCCTCTCTACAACTCCATTTTGCTACGGGGTGTATGGACTTGTCCTGTGTATTTCAATCCCAAGTTTCTTACAATATTTATCAAATTCTATAGAACAGAACTCACCACCATTGTCAGTTCTCAAACATTTAATCTTTTTACCAGTTTGATTTTCAGCAAAGGCCTTAAACTCCTTAAACTTACTATAGACTTCAAATTTTCTTCTAAGAAAATAAATCCATGTCCTTCTACTATATTCATCCATAAAAGATACAAAATATATAGATTTTGATAATGATGAAATGTTAATAGGACCAAATACATCAGAATGAACAAGGTCCAACACACCAGAAGACTTATGAGAACTCGAGTAAAACTGAACACATTTTTTTTCCATATATGCAATGTTCACAAAAGTCAAACTCAAGATTACAATCATCTAACCCTTCAATGAGGTTCTTATAATTCAGGGTATGCAAACGCTTCTCACCAATGTGGCCAAATCTCTTATGCCATAACATTGTCTTTTCAGTAGGAAGCTTAACTTCTAAGGCATGATTACAACCATCAGAACTAGAAACAATAGATTGATTCACTACTCATTCAAATGGTGGGGATGAAGTGACTACTACCCTCTTCCTTGAGTCAAAAGAACTATTGCATTGTGAGATGCATGCCTCCAACTAAAACAAAGTACCTCTCCTAGTACCCTTAGTAAGCACCATAGCTCCTCTAGTCATCTTGCATCCTTCTTTCAAAAAAACAACCTACACACCTACATCATTCAACATACTTCCAGAAAGTAGGTTCCATGCTAAACCTGGGATATGCATAACCAAAGAGATCCCTTTCACTCATCCATCAGTGAATTGAATAGAGACTCTTCCACAACCAATAATCTTTAGATGAGAGTCGTCACCTAGGTACACCATTCCACCATCGAACTCCTCATACTTAGTGAACCAGTCTTGATGTGAGGTCATGTGAAATGTTGCACCATAATCAATTAGACACACATCATCAGATGCAGGGGTTGCTAGGGCTATGATGAAGGCATCACGATCATCTTGTGACTTGTCGAAATCTAAATCTAGGTTCTTCTTCTTCTTTTTCTTTTCCTCTTTGCATTCCTTTCAAAAATGCCCAGATTTACCATAGTTCCAATAGGGAGCCTTGGACTTTCTAGGATATTTGGATCTCCCATGGGATTTGGATCTACCCTTCTCATCTTTCTTGTCTTTCTTTTTCCCTTTCTCCTTGGGTCTTCCACGAACTCCAAGAGCCTCTTTGGCTACCTCAAAAGACTTTCTCCACATCTCTTCAGACAACAACGAAGAAACCACTTCATCCATTTTGAATGTGGATATGGTGCTTCCAATAGCCATGACAAGATGATCCCACGAGTCCAGCAAAGAACAAAGCAAGTTCATACAATGATCCTCCTCCTCCATCTTCACACCAACAAATGTCAATTGTACAACCAGCATGTTGAAAGCATTCATATGTTCTACAACGGATCTTTGATCCTATATTCAAAGGGAATACAACTTATTTCTTAGAAAAGTTTGTTAACCAGGGATTTGGCTTGATACACATCTCCCAACTTCTTCCAAAGCAAGTTTGCAGTAGTCTCCTCATGGACATTTAACAGGACAAAATCAACAAGACTAATTCTTATGAGACCCTTAGCCTTCCAATCCTTTGAGATCCCAATCATCTTGTGACATTGTAGTTGGTTTAGTTCCACTAATAGTTTCCCAGAAGTCTCGATCAACAAGCATGTCTTCCATCTTGAGCTTCCACAACTCAAAATTAGTGCCATTGAATTTCTCCACTTCTATCCTTCTGTATGTGCTTACCATCTCCATGTTGTAATAAGATTTAGAATACTCTGCATAGACTCCCACTCAACTTAAGATCAGCTCACAAAACGCCTACCCAACAACTAGGACCAAAGGTGATCAAGCTCTGATACCAACTAAAAGGAAGCTAGGTGTACAGAAATCGCTTCCTACACCAATCTATTGAGAGGAGAGCTATACAAATTTAATTTAATCCTTACAACTATAGAAACATAAAACATATAAACTAGATATTGCAGAAATACACATGAACCAGAAAGAAGATAGAAGAAGAGAGACAAAATATAACGTGGGGAAAACCCTTATTGGGTGAAAAACCCCACACTCAGAAACCTACACAATGTATTAACAAAAATAAATATGGTTTACAATACACTTGCAATGCAAGCTTTAATGGTGTTCAAAACTCATGTTTGGAGTCAATTTGGTAGCATAACAGTACCTATCAATCTTGTAATACATCTCCTCCTCCAAGCACCTATTTATATAGAATATACAAGGCAATATTGGTCCTATCTTGGAATGGGCATCCAACTTGGTCTCATGGCCCAAAACCCATGCCTAAGGACACTTGGTCAACATTGTATAATGTGCCTAACACTTGTCCATAGCTCCCATCCCAAAGAGGTCACCTATTTCCAAAATGGGCTATGACAAATGCTCTTACAACTCTTACGACCATCATAGAATCTATCATAGCGGTTACAACTTACAGCTGTAAGAGAATCTATCATACACATGCTATAAATAGTATATTCTCTTACAACATATCATAGTCCATGTTGGGGCACCTAAATATGCCTTTTTTAAAGATGCTTCATGACTCATGTCTTCACTTGTCTTACAAGCTTCTATTTCTGACTCTTACATGTCATAACTTTGTTATTGGAATCTGTCATAACTGTTTTGGTCAAACATTCCCTTACACAACATCCAAGATGCTGACACATGGAAAAATACTCCTATCACAAAGTGGGATGCTTATCTGCTCATGTGAGGACAAAATTACAATTTGTCATCTTCCATGTAGGATGACACATCACCATGCCACATCCTACAAAATGACAATATGGAATTTACAACATAGGCAATGAATTAATAAATACAATCATAAATATTGCAAGGAATTACCAAGGTTGAGACACCTTAATTCCCAACAAATTTTAGGTGTCTATAGGACCATTACATGAAGATGTGTGTTGAAGATCCCACCTATATATTGTAAAATGCAATCCACCACTTGCAGACTAGATGAGCTTTATTTAATTCCCTAGAACTAGTACCGTGAGGTACTTATGGACCAAAAATTGGTTTAGTGACCAACTATTTGAATGAGAGATAAAATTGTACTTAGAGCCTTTAAAAACTTGTGCCCTAATCCACTTGTGGGAATTTAATGTTGAACACACAGAATGCTAAGAAGAAGGGTGAATCAGTATTCTCTGAAACTATTTAAGCATTTAAACTTTCATTCCCCACGCATATTTAATTTACAGTAAAAAAGGAAAGAATGAAATCAACCATTAAAATATATAACACACGAACACTAGGTTTTTATGTGGAAAACCCAAAAAGGAAAAAACCATGATGAGGATTAGCTTACATATATATATGAATAACAATATTGATTACAATTAGGCTCACTACCAAAAGGACTCATTATCCATAAAAGAGAATGATCACCGCAGGTAGCTCACTACCAAAGGACTCACTATCTTGAATAGAAAGAGATAGAAGAAAGGGTGGCTCATTGCCAAATATGAACTGCTAGTAATGCATCTAACTCATGCTTGAGATATAATTCCACTGAAGCTCAGATTATTGACTTTGTACACTTCATCTTCGCCACAAACTTATCTTATCCTTATGTACTTTAGATTTCACTCCCCCACACACAAACTTAGTTCTTTTGTATCAACTCACTCTTTTATCACTTCTTCACACACTAAATCAATCTTGTATATATATATATCACATTCAAGTAAAACATCAATCAAGTCTGCAGCTAGATGTACCATGTGACTACCTGTCTTGTCAGCCCAAAACTCAACCCTATACACTTTGCTGAGAGAAACAAAGCATGTATCTCATTAAGATAGGTTGGCATGACCTATATTTACTCTTATGACTTTATTCCATACATGTCTTGACTCCTCACAATGTCAACACCTTTAGGTCAGCTCAACTAGTGAAGTAACAATAGAATGAACTAACTGTTAGTTCACAGATCAACATACAAACCACCAAAATGCTTACCACTTGAATAATACACACTTCTAACACCCATAAACTTATCCTCAAAGCCAAATAGCAAGATAGTCATATGCGGTGGAATGCAGAGCATTCCAATATACCACTGACACTGTCATTACACTATCATTACAGAGACTGATACTTTGTCAACTTTATCTTTCACTCTGGAGGGTTTCAAGACCTGAATCTTTGGATTTAGACTCCTATAGTATGAACCAACACTACCTTACAACTACATAGCAAAATTCTGCATAGCAGAGAAATGCAGACTGAAATACTGTGACCCTGTCATAGGTTCTATACTGCAAATGCCTAACAAAAATCTTAAGCAAATTGTGCCTGACTGTGGAACACCAAAATAGAAATTTATCATGGTTAGGCATACTCTCCTTCATATTAAACTTAGTAGCTTATCTAAATCAACACTTAGGTGTATTCTCTTCCATATCATACTTAGCACCTTCTTCAAACCAACACAATTGTATATGTATACCTTGTTGAACCTCTCCAGACCAATACAACTGTGTCTTTACACTTTTTTGACACTCATGAAAACACTACTCACTATCATTATCATCAGCCTCTTCATCATTATGCATATGTTTCCAACATTTGATGCATGACTAGATGCTAAAACCCAACCACCACATTGAATGCAAATAGAAAGAAATCTTGTGAAATCTTCCTTGAGTCACATGCAAATGAATTGGAAAAAAAAGGAGGGTCCTACACAAAATGGGTGGTTGGAGAGGTAAAATCATCCATTAAATGTGACCCATGAAGTTTTTGGCATGTTTGGAATATATTTAGAGGAGATATGCAATTTTATAAGAATTTGATAGGGTACTACACATGGAACAAGATGTGAGTGAAGAGGGTCATATAATATGAAGAAATTATATGGAGAGAATGGTGGATAAGATCATGTTGGAAGTGTATTCAAAAGGAACTACAAAGGGAGATCAACATCTTGAAAGTCATTAGGTTTCCATCAAGGAGATATATTAGACAAATTAAGAATATCGAATAGATGTGGTGAAATGCTACAAGACTAGACATGAAGCATGCAAGGCATATCCTATAACATATTGATTTTACTCAAAATAGAAACCAAGAGATTTGGAAATTTAGAAGAGAGAAAAAAAGAATGTAGAGTGGGATGGGAAGATGGGATGTGGGAAGAAAGGAAGACATCTTGTATTCCACCAATAGTTTGAAAAGAGGAAAAAGTGAACAACTTATAGGAAAGAGGAAAGGGATTGGACATGCCACATGACAACATATGATTGGTTAGTGTGGAATGAATAAAATGAAGTTGATGTACGAGAAGTCTATAGGATATGATGTTGGTGCAGGAGCACCCCTACAAGACAGGATATAGGTTCATTGTCCGCATGACAGGACATTAGTCTATTGTTAGCATGTTTGACTTCATAATGTAATAAGGTCCATTGGACCAATGCATATGTATTAGATCAGCCTAGGAGAGTGTGTAGGCAGTTAGAGCTCATGATCAGGTAGTATGAACTGTCTTCTCCCAGCCGTTTGGAAGCTCCCAGCCGCTGGGAATCGAGTTGGTAGTACTCGTAGGATATCGCTATAAATAACTCAGATCAGTTAGGGTTTGGGATCACACAGTTAGATAAGAGAGTAGAAGAGAGAGTAGTAGTTATGTTATGTTGTACTGGTGATTGAGTGAAATCCAGAGATCAGTCCAGACATTGTGAAACATTGTTGTTCGATAGTATTGTAGAAACAGGACATTTGTGTTTCATCTAAATAAGATCTCATCAATTGCATTATCTGGTTTATCAGCTGTTTATGTTTGATTTCTGTTCTGATTACAGGTTAATGGATTCTTTCAACCCTTCCACCGGTTGATTCTGTGAATCGGTGGAATGGTCATGCATGTTAGTTTAGGTTGTATTTTAGTTTTCTATTTATGCATTTCATTGTGTGGGAGATCGATTGGTAGCATGCTATAAATCATCCTAGCATCCTCATGTGCTAGGGTTTGGGAAGATAAACTGTTAAGTTTTGATCTGAAGGTGATCCGGCCCGATCATCATGTTTTCTTTGTGAAATTGTGCAGTTCTGTGAGTTTGCATGCAGCTGACGGATATACAGGGATCTACATGTGCTTTTCCAGACGGAGTGAATTGCATCGACATCTGTGAGTATATCACTATCCAGATCGGGTTATGAAGCTGACGAAGACTATATGTTTCAAGTGCATCAGGATGATATAGGTTGGATATATACTTAGTGTGTATATCATTGTCAGGATCATCTTTCGTGTGTATCCATCGTCTGCATATTGCTATCACATGCGGAAGTGAAAGTTCACTTTTTGACTAAGGACCGGAGAGGTCATCATCAGGATATTGAAAAGAGCACCGGATATTCATTATCATGTTGCGGAGGATATAAGTGTCTTATATCCTGTTGACATCATCATCGGGTGCAAGTGACGTCATCATCATCAGGATATTGCGAATATCACCCTATGCAAGTTTATCCTGCTGTCGCTAAGTGTTTTGGCATCGGCATAAGTTATCGGCATAAAGTTTGGTTAACATCATCAGGATATTTCAATATGACCGGATAAGTCATATCCTGATGCTGTTGTTTGGGTAGTCGGATATCGGGGTGACGTAAGCATCGAGGGAAAGGTGCTTGAAGTTGTCGTCATCAGGATGTATGAGAGGAACCGGATATTTCATATCCTACCGACGAAGGGTGAAGATGATGCTAAACATCATGATGATGAAGATAGAGTTTGGCGGTAAGATGAACAGTGAACATTAGGAGGATGTTTGCACTTGCCGAATATGATGATGCTGCTGACAGGCGAAAGGCGAAAGGTGATAAGGAAGTGAACAGTAGTTAGCAGGAGGATATTTCATGCCTCTTCGAAATATGATGATGATGATAAGCCGATAGGATTTTAACATGCTGGTTGTGTTAATGACTCCTCCTTCCCATTTGTAAGCTCCCGTTGCATTTTCCTCTGCATCAGATGTCATGAGAAAAAGATGAACTATAGGACAAATTCAAGATTCTACAAAAGGAAAATCTAGAGGAAAAGATAGGGTCCTGATGTGAAGGAAAATTCTTCAAAGAGAAATTAAAGAATAAAGTAGAATCACAGTGACGAACTAGATGTGGAGTTTGGAGGGGGAACTAAATCAAGTGGAATGGAGAAGAGGTTTATTAGGTAGGTATATGTCCATGAATATTGAAAATAAAATGGAATGATAAGTTCTACAAAGATTCAACATGGGGAGGGATGAAGGAAGAGGATGTGAAAGATAGAGCATGTCCATGACAATGACATGATTTTTGCAAAGGGTGAAAGTAGAGAAACATGAAAAGAAAAGGAGTTTTTGGGGATGGAAGTGGATGTGGAAAAGTGAGGGGAACCATATATATAGTATCTAGTTGAAACTCCACATTCAGAAGGAGGGTAAAATTTCACAAGACTCCCAAATGCCAAAAATGACCCAAACATAGAATTTTCTTGAATTTTTGTAACTTCAACATGCAAAGGGGACATGAGGGGAGACAATATGCAGCAAGGTGGGACTAAACTTGGGATTTTAGAAATTTTTGAATTAGGTCCCAACAAAATCAAAACCATTTAACCATGCCAACAAAGAATGCATTCTTACAAAATGCCTCAATGGCATTTAGTGTAATGGTGCCAATAGTCACATTTTTTGTTCTTCACCTCATGGGATTGAACCAACAATACCAGCACATTGGAGTGGATAGGTGAATTCTAGAAGAGGCATCATTTTATTTCTAAGGGGTCCAATCCTTGTAGGCTAGATGGTTCTAGAAAAGTCTATTAAGAGACCTAAGAGAAAAAAGAAATTCCAAAGTTTGATAGAGTAGTTCTCAGAGTTCATGGCACCTAAGAATGTTTTGTTTGGACCTAAAAGTGGATTTTGGGTCCCTCTATAGTAATGTCTCTCAATTTTTTAAACTCAAAACCATTTAACTATGCCAACAATGAATGTATTCTTGCAAAATGCCTCATTTGTGTTTAGTTTAATGTTTCCATAAGCCATATTTTACATTCTTCACCTTGTGGTTCTCAAAGTTCATGGCATCAAGAATGTTTTATTTAGACCTAAAGCTAGATGTTAGGTCCATCTACAATATCCTCTCTTATTATTTATCAAATCAAGGCCATTTAACCATGCAAACAACAAATGCATTCTTACAAAATTCCTTAGTGGTATTTATTGTAATGGTTCCAAGACTTACATTTTCATTCTTCATCTCATGGGACCAAATCAATAGTGTCAACATGTTAGGATTGATAGGTAAATGCTAGAGGAGGGATTATTTTATTTCTGAGGGGTCCCAATCCTTTGAGGCTGTGTAGTTCTAGAAAATCTCATGGCACCTAAGAATGATCTATTTTGAGCTACAACTAGATGTTTGGTCCCTCCAAAATAACCTCTCTTAGTTTTTGTTAACTCAAAACAATTTGACTATGCCAATAATGAATGCATTCTAAAAAAGGCCTCATTTGCACTCAACATAATGTTTCCATGAGACATATTTTATGTTCCTTAGCTCATGGTATTGAATTGACTATACCAACATGTTGACATGGGTGGTTGAATGATAGAGGGAGCCTTATTTCATTCCCTAAGCATCTCAATCCTTCTGGGCTACATGGTTTTGATAAAGTCTCTTAAGAGACTTGAGAGAAAAAAATGCCAAACTTTGACAAAGTGGTTCTCATCATTTGTGGCGCTTAAGAGTTTTTTTTGGAGTGACAATTAGATTTCAAGTCTCTCCATAAAACATATGTTAATTTTTGTCAACTCAAAACTATTTGACTATGCCAACAATGAATGTATTCTTACAAAATACCTTATTTATGTTCAACATAATATTTCCAAGAGTTATATTTTATGTTCTTCACCTCATGGGACCAAGCCAATATCACCAACAAGTCAGGGTAGACAAGTGAATGCTTAGGATGTCTTCTTTCATTCCCAAGGGATCCTAATCATTCAAACCTACAAGGTTCTAACAAAGTCTTTTAAGGGACCTAAGAGTACAAAAAACTACCATGAACTTTGATAGAGTGGTTCTCAAAATTCATGGCACCTAGGGATGTTCCATTTCAACCTATAGCTAGATGTTAGGTGACTCCACAATAGCATGCCTCAATTTTGTTATCTCAAAATCATTTGACTATGGCAAAAATGAATTTATTCTTAGAGAATGCCCTCGTGGAATTTAGTGTAATGGTGCCAAGAGTCACATTTTTCATTCTTCACCTCATCATACAAAACAAAGGATGCCAATAAGAGGAATTGTTTCATTTCCAAGGGGTCACAATCCTTCCAAGATACTTGGTTCCAACAAAGTCTCTTAAGAGACCTAAGAGAAAAATATTGCCAAAATTTGACAGAGTGGTTCTTAGAATTTGTGGCACCTAGGAATGTTCTTCTTTGACCTACAACTAGATGTTAGGTCACTCCACCATAACCTATCTCACATTTTATTAGCACAAAACTATTTGACTTCACCATCAATTAATGCATTCTAACAAAATGCCTTGGCAATGTTCAATGTAATAGTTCCATGAGTAACATTTTCAATCTTCGCCTTGTAGGATGGAAGTAATAGTGCCAACACATTAGGTTTGGTAGGTGAATGCTATAGGTGGCCTATTTTTTATCGAGGGGTCCCAATCCTTCTAATCTACATGTTTTTATCAAATTCTCTTAAGAGACCTCTTGGACAGTGGTAAATCATCAAGGTGTAGGGTTTCATAGTGGATCTTTTTTATTTCCCTTGGAGAATCATCAAGTGAAACCTAGCGATTGTGAGATTGTGTCTTGTAGCTAAAATCCTAACATAAAACTAGTGTCACTTAACCATTATGCATGAACAAGAACACTAGGTAGACCATAGGAGATTGATGCATTTCTATACCATTCATGTAAAATCCATTAAATTGTTATGGTACATGAAATCTATCACACATATTTCATTATACCATTCAAGCAAAAGCCATACAATCATCAAGATGCATAAAATCTATCACATATATTTCATTAGACAATTCACACATAAGGCATAAAATTATAATGTGCATTTATTATGTCCCTCAACCTTGATGTACATGAACAACACTAGGCACATTTTAGGAGTTTGTTCAACTTTCAAACAAAATCCATAGAATTGTCATGCAAAAGAGTCGAGTTCACTCAATCTTGATGCATGAACAAACACAATAAGATTTTGATGCAACCTTTAAGAGAAACTCTTATAACTCTATGAAATATATGGCATTATAACATTGAAACAAAGTCCATAGAACTCAATAACTTATATGTCATTAGACCCTTCATACAAAAGTCATACAATTATCATTTATAAGAGTCAATGTCACTCAACCATAATGCATCAACAAACAAACTAGACACACCATAATAGTTTGAATCAACCTTAAAATAAATCCATACAATAAAATGACATATATGCCATTAAAGCTTGCAAATAAAACCCACATAATTCAATAACATATCTTTCATTATACCCTTCATATAAAATTCATGATCACACACAAGGTTGAATGTCACTAACCATGAAGTATGAATAAGAAGACTATGCACATAGTCACAGGAATTTTATGCACACTAGCCATGATCCATGTTTCACATAGAATGCATGCCACTTAGATAATATTATTTGATATATGTCCTTCAACTCTTATGTACACCATATACATATGCCATATATGCTATTCAACCCTTATACACACCACATAAAAATGAGAGGGATAGTGATAGAAAGAGGGTGAGATAGAGGGAAAGATAGAGAGATAGAATATGTACACCACTAAAACTATTTAAGCTGTGTGTGTGTGTGTGTGTGTGTGTGTGTGTGTGTGTGTGTGTGTGTGTGTGTGTGTGTGTGTGTGTGTGTGTGTGTGTGTGTGTGTGTGTGTGTGTGTGTGTGTGTGTCTCAATATGGTCCTGAATGTGTACATAATGTCATCAAAATGTCATACAATGCCATGAGGCCAACACTGTCTCTCAAACTACAAAGTGTCATCAATATGTATAGCCATATGTAAATTTTTATGAATGTGCCATATAGGCATACAAAATGTCTTTTTGTCAATGTAGAAAACACTATTATTGAAACGTTCATCCCCTCTTTTCCCAACCAGAAAGTGAACCTATATCCATTGAATCAATTGTTTTGTTATGTTACTTTGATCTCCTATGCCCCTTGATATTTTGCAACTCAACTTGTATATACAAATTATAAAATGAGACACTGTGCCAAACTCTGTAGCTAAAAAACCTTATTTTAAAATGGTAAAAAAATAATAAACACACTAACACCATACCGGTAGTCTATTTGTTCTTGCCTATGACACTCAACATCATTAATAGAGGTGTGTCCTTGAACAAGACTACTTCCATCAATCTATAGCATAAGAAAAGTAGTATAAATTGATTATTTGCAAATAGCTAATGATAACAATTGAGATAAAATAATCATAATTAAATGTATAAAATCATACTCATACCTATGTTAGAGACATTGAGGATAAAATTGTTGTAGTCAATGTAGCAACACTGACAACCAATTTTGTTGTTATACCAAGAAGTGTGAGAGCTAAACTCATCAAGTAAACAAACAATAATATATTTAACTTAGAAACTCAAGTACACATAAATAATATCATTAAATTTTACAAAATAAAAATTTAAAATGTGCTACAACATACCTCAATGAATCCAATGTCACAACTAGCACTATGAATACACACACTAGATGGTGATGTAATTCCCACCTATTCAAAAAAAAAAATTACATTTTCAAATATTCAACAAAATATAAACTAACTACTAATTTATTGTGATATATTAGAATTTTACCTCTAAAGCATATGGAACTCTAAAACTACTGGTGGGATGGTTGATGTCATACCACCCTATGACATTAGACCCTAAAATATTAAATAAATGCATAATTCTAATTTAATTCTACAATCAAAACCAACTTACATGTAAAAATTTGAAGTATAAAATGTAAAATATGTTATAAAATTCAAACTAAAATACCTACATGTGATTAGAAAAAAGATCATGTAATAGGTCATCATTGATTTCCATATTATATAATTAATGACCTTGTACTACTCAATCACCCTCTATTCTCACAATACATCTATAATGAAAATGAGTGCATTCATGTGAGGTGACACGCTTAGCACCCTATGGATCATGGTCTCTTCTAGGGCATAAATGGAAACATTTATAGCATAGGTGGGAGCTAGGAGCACTAGAAATGGATGGTCATGCTACATGATCATCTACTAAAGCACAATACTAGGACATATACATACCATGTTGTATAAGTGTTTCTGTGAGGCTATCAGTTCCATAAAGAGTATGCACCTCCATAGACTTCTTGATGATTGATGGAACCATAAAATGATGCATAGATTATTGTGCTATCATTCTTTGTTGATGATTTGCTCCCCCGGCAAGATTTCAATCTATCCTGGGAAGATCCTCCACCTATTTTGTAAAACTCCCTCATGTCAAAATAATGGGGAATTTTATGAAGGACAAACTCATAGTAAAGCATTCTTAGAAAAATAGTGGCACCTCATGGTTAGTATGGTTGGTCAAAGACCATACACCACATGTCCCCAGAAATTATTTTTTATATCACCATGATTGCACAAATGTATTGAAAATCTCTTGGCAGTCACAGGAAGAGGTGCATTGGTTTTTGGATTGGTAAAAGGAGCATAAATTTAGACTTTTGTTATCACTTTATTTTCACTTCATTGTAGGACAACTTTGTTGGATAAAATTGGCAACATGAATCTCTTTAAGTTTTCCATTGATCAAATTGACTCATTACCAATTTAGCATTTTTCATCATTTCTTCAAATGATGAATCAAGTGATGCATGGTGGGGGTTTGATATTGATTTCTTCAATGTTGAAACTAATTTTATAAGTTGAATTTTAATTTTTTTCTAAATTCTCTAATAAATCATCTTGGCTTTTTCTAATGTTTGTTAGAATTTTTGGAGGAGATTGGAGTGATGTAGGGTTCTCTTTGGGAACTTCTTCACCTAGATTAGGTTCCAGGTTAGGGTTTAAAGGAGCTAGTTTAAAATAATAAAAAAATGCATTCTAAAATAGTGAAAATTATTAAAAATAAAACACAATTTGATTAAAAAAATGTTAAAATCTTGGCTACTTACCTCTCCTCTAGCATGGCATTGTGAAAATACCTAGTATTGAGCTCTTGATGTGGTCAAATTTGCAAAATGTGATCAAGTTTTTGCTCAACAAACATGCTCAGGCTTGGTTGTGAGTTAGAGCTAGGTTTCTTTGGTAGCATTATTTTTTTTCTTTATGCTCTATAAGACATGACTGTATTTATAAGTACAAAATGGAATCATGTTTTCTAGTTATAAAGTGGGATCACATTTTTTATACCATAAAATGAGATTACATTATGGTTTGGTATTTACCAAGCCATAGTGTGATCATCTTATGTAAATTTAAAAATAATGCAATTTTCTTATCGATAAAATCAACTCTTTGGACATTTTTTGTCCCCCATTTTGGTGCACTCGCCCATATGTATTCTTGAAACTAGTAACTCATTAGAGGATTATGTTAAAGTGCTTTTGACTTGCATGTGTCTATGAAAATTTAAGTGGATTCATTCTTGGGGAAATACATTATTGCTATCTTATGGTGTATGACAATAGTAAGTCGGTATCTAGTTGTTGGTCTTTTAGGTCTATTTGTAGCTAGTATTGACATTTTTTAGTGACAATATTAGGAATTCATAGTACCATGGGTATGGATTCTATGTCCTTATGTCTATCCTTCATTTATCTTTGATTGTCATAGTATGAGAACCTTAGGGAACATGTCCCTTTATTTAGAAAATGCCTAAATATGAAGGAGAGTTTACCCATTTTATGTATTGGTCTACTTGTGTAATAGTCTAGTTGTATGTCCAACACTTCAACCCATAATTACCTTCTCTAGCCTTAGCTTTTGTGTTTTTCTATAGAATTTGTGGAGATACATTTTTTAGAGCTAGCAGTTTCTAAGAATCTCTTTGTGCTTGACAACACAAGATAAACATGTGTAAATGATTTAGTCATGATGCACCAATGTGTGCACTCTTGAATCATGTTGTGCCACATTCATGAGTTTAAAAATAGAATTTCTATTTCATACAATATATTACCATTATGCATGACCAACACATACATCTACACTAGTATGCACTTAGTTTGACACCATATGCTTCAGATACATGGTATCATGCATGGACACATCATATAGTGATCTAGATAATGTCATATGGACATCCATCCATGTGTAAAGTGCACTATATGTGGATAACATCTATTAGACTTCTATTTGTAAGCATAACTAATGGTCACTATATAAGTATAGCCTCTATACTCTAGTTTACGTAGAGGGTTTCTAGCTCACATTTTAGAATATGGTATGTTATAGATATTCATATGTATGCTTATAAAACTATGATTAATATGGTTTGTACCTCTCCAGAACATCTAGTAAATTAGGTTTATGTATTGCTTCACTGCTTAATTGTAGGACCGTACTTCTTTCCATGACCTCTCTTTACTATTTGTACATTCGTACAACATCAAAGTATAAAGGATAATAATATTCATGCATTTGTCATGAATAAATTTATAAAGTAACTTAATGCACATGCTATAATTTGACACTTTATGTCTACCACGCAAGCTCATTTGTGCTAATACTAGCAACCCATGGCATCTGCTAGCCATTTAGTATTATCCCTAGTCCACTAGTGCACTACTACCAATCACCACTTTCCTCCCAACTACTACATAATGTTACCTCATTGGTAGTGCACAATAGCTCAACATTGAGTACACAGTTTCATTTAGCCTACCATGTGTCCATTTCTACATCACACTCCCTTGCTCTACTAACTGTTGGATCTTTCCTAGTGTGCATGACCTATATCAACCCCTTATGTGCCTAATTCTCATGGAAATTTATTATGATGTAAATGATGAAAGCATGATGCCCCAAAGTATAATAGAAAGAGGAGTGATTCTCATAATGCCTCCTAATGGAATTAAGAGGAGAGTGCTTATCACAATACCCATAGTGTAAATGTTAAAGATGTGTCAATAGGAACATATAAAGCATTAAGATGGAGGCGTTATGCCCCCAAGTGTAAGGATGTGCAATGTACATGTAAAGGGGAAGACATATGACATCCCCCGTGCTATAAAGATATGGTAAAGCAAGCTCAATGTGTCATAGGGGAACACATGATGCTTCCCTAATGTAAGTGTAATCATAGAAGTAGAATATTGAAATGTATGATAAACAAGTATGGCTCTTGAAGGATGATATTCTAGAGAATGTTCAAAAAGTAACTGTAGGAAGTAATATGTATATTATTATATAGGATCAATCTATAAAGCTCTAGGAAGCAAGATGTAAGACCAACATATATGCTCTAATAAGTATGCTAAACCAATTTAAGATCAATTTATAACATAATGTATCCAAGTAGTAATAACATACAAGATCTGAAAAGCATGATATATCAATATGAGATCCATATGAAATAGCCAGTGATCAAAGGATAAGGAAAATATATTAGTATAAGTGAAACAACAAGAAATATGATGAAAGGGTACAGATATTATGAAAGCAAAGGCAAGTTGTCAACCCAAGTGGGAAATAAATTTAACTTTGCAATGTTAAAAAAAGCATAGGCATCAAGGGGGTGTAAACAAGAATAAGAGGGAATATATACAAACATAGAATGGAAACCAAAATGAGTTCCCAACTAGGGAAGATAAGCATGGAACCACAAATAGAAGGTTTAATGAATATGAAAAGGACAATAAACAAGGTGTAAATATAAATGTCAAAGTATAAAGACACTTAAAGTAAATAAAACAAGAGGATCACAACATATAGAGAATTACCAAAAATGTGCAAATAGAAATGATACAAAGCACAAGAAAGAAATGACATCAAGAACACAACACATGTTCAAATTCACCCATGTCAATACACACCACTAAAGGTGTCTTTGTGCCATATACATGTAAACAAAGAACATTGTAATGAAAACACAATGAAAATGGAAAACAAAAGCATAAGCTATAATAAGTAAGGATACATATATATAAGCAATGTATTCATATCTCATGTCAGGTGTTTTCACCTTTATGTCATGTGTAACCTCAATATAGTGTATGTTATGATGAAAAGTAGGATTAGTGTATATATAAGCCATATGGCTAGTATAAGAGAATGGATAAAAAGATAAATCATGAGAGAACATATCTAATTCCAAACTATCCTTATGTGAATTAGGCCTAGAAAAATATGCAATAAAATTATTGTCCAAGCTAGGAAAATAAGTGTAAAGTGAGAAAGATGAATCAAACCATTTTAAATGTGTACCACATAAATACAATCTAAACTCAATACCCCATAAAATTTGACCAAATATGTGCATACAATTTGTAAGTAACAAAAATTTCACATGTAACAATGCATCATTGGAGCTATCATAATCATCATGTAAGATTTCATCACTAAGGCTTCTAATGTTATCATGTAATGTAGGATAAGAAAAATCAACATGAGAAGCTAATAAAGTATCATCAAGGCATAAGTTCTTATCATGTGAAGGAAGGGAATGTAAAGGAACATTAGATGGAGAAGAATAACCATGATGTATGAAGAATAATCATGATGTATCACATAAAAATGTATAAATAGAGATAGTTTATTTAAAGGGGATGTAAAACACATGAATATACAAAACTTTCATGACATGTAAGAGATGCAACATCACTAGGGACACTAATGTCATGCATAGGTACATGATGGATCCTTTCTTAGTATATAATCATCATTGGTAGAATACATAGTTGTTACAAAAGGTGTCTCAACCTTGCAACTACAAAAGGTTACTGTTCTTCCCAATTTTAGTTGTTTTGAATACCATTTATCTTGAAGAATGGTTTAAAACGTTTAAATTATCCAAAAGGAGATTAAAAATGGTAGGGATTAATATTTTGATTAAGTATAAATTTGAGTATGGATGGACCTAAAATTTTACCAAAAGGTGCGAGACTACCAAATAAGCATCCTTGGTGATTTTTGACTCAAGATCATGTCTGGATTGCAAGATATTAAAATTTCTATTTTGAAACTTCAAGAAATTTTTTGAACTTAGATTTGAGGCACTAAGATGGTCTAATTCTCTCTGATAGTTGTTGTAACTGGTGAAGTGGGTTATAGCTTGATATATCTCTTAACAATATTTTCAATGCATCAAACAATTCATGAATCAGACACCCAAATCAAAAGTTATGGCCTCTGAAAGTTGGGCCTCTCATTTTGGGAAATGTGAAAATGTGTTGGACATTTAAAAGAGATATAAAGGGGAGAGTTAAACTTGTTGGTGTCTAATTTGGCATATCACAAGGCATCTTTGGTTAGAGCTAATTTGGTCGCCACTTTTAGGTGGTTTTGGCTCATGGTTTTGTAATTACCGTTGACAGTTTACTGTATTGTATCTCTTATATATCAGGAGCTTGAGATGGAGGTTGTGTATGAGAGTCTTATAGATGTTGAGTTACATTTGGATCTCTAGTTGGTTAGACTCCTATGAAATATTTCTCTACATGTATATTATAATCTTCTTGATTCCTCAATAATATATTGGATAGCTTTTGGAGTGTGGGGCTTTTCTCCTGAAAGGGTTTTTGCACATAATTATTGTGTTGTGGTATGATTTCTATTTGTGTTTCTTTTTGTAACTGTTGTAAAGATCTAGAAATTTCTACATATCCCTCCCCTTAAGATTAGTGTAGGAAGTTGGTCTACTACCTTTGCTTCCTTGCAAGTGGTATCAAAGCTTGATCACCTTTGGTTTCAGTTGTGGGTTGTTTGTTTTTTTGAACTAATATAGTTTTGAGTGGGATATTGTGTAGAAGATCTTTGTGATCTTGTTGCAAGAATTTTTAGATTGTGAGCACATCAAGGAGAATAGAGGTAGAAAAAAAATTTGGTAACAATTTTGAGATGTGGAAGTTGAAGATGCAAGATCTATTAATTGATAGAGAATTGTGGGATGCTATTGATGAGAATGTTTCAAGGCCCATAGATGCTTCTTTGGTTGTTGAATATGATGTTATGGACCACAAAGCCAAAGGCCTAATTAGATTGTACATGAAAGAATCTATTTTAATCCATATCCATGAAGAGCCCTCTTCAAAGAAATATAGTGAGATATATCAAACCAAGTCTTTCGTGAATAAGATTGTCCTGAGGAAGAAATTGTATTCCTTGAGAATGGAAGAGGGTGGATGAATTGCAAACCACCTAGAAGCATTTCATATGTTGGTGGCTCAATCGACATCAGTTGGAGTAAAAATGGACGAGGAGGAGAGATATTAGATCCTACTTTGTTCTTTGCATGATTCATGGGATTCTCTTGTTATGGTGATTGGGAGTACTTCTGTTGTCTGGAAAATTGACTATGTTGTCCAGGTTCTTTTCTTTCTGAAGAAATAAGGAGGAAGGTATCCATTAGTGCTAAAGAATCCCTAAGTGTTCATGGAATACCTAAAGAAAAAGGTAAGAAGAGCGAGAAGCATGACAAATCCAAGTTTAAGGGGAGATCCAAATCTCCTATAAAGACCAAAGTCATTTGCTGAAATTGCAGTAAGTCTTAACACTTCCATAAGGAGTGAAAAGAAGAAAAGAAGAAGAAAAAGAAGAAATTTGATTTTGATTTTGAGCTTGAGAAGGAAGATGGTGATGCAATCATTGTAACTTTGGCCACTTGTGTAGGTAATGATGCATGGTTAATTGACTTAGGTGCATCTTGTTGCAAATATGTGCCTAATCGGTGTTGTCATTGATGTCAACATATCCTTGTTGTCATTAGTGTCAACTATATCCCATTCTAGAAGACTTGTATGTTGAGGATATTGAGAAAGTTAGCCTCTCTGGAAGAAACAAGTGAGTTACATATCTCTCTCTAAGAGATAGAGAAGATAGTGCAGTTTAGTGAAGTAGATTGCTTTGCGTTCCTAGCAAGTTGAAGATCAGAGTTTGCAGACCAAAGGGTATTGTAAAGGATTGTCTAAAGTTGCTCTAGTCAAGATTTGAGGAATCCACATGAAGAATTTGTGAAGTTATGGCCATCTGAGTAGAATCAGGATTTACAGTGTTTAGAGGTGACAGAGTGACAGAAATTTGGTCTGGATTGATCTGCATTACAATATTATGATTTGTGGATCTAGAGGTGTGTTTGGAATGTCAATGTGTATCCTCAACTCAGGTGGTTTGTGGTTTGGAGATCCGCAAGCAATCTTTCTAGTGTAAGAGTCACGGCAGTTGGTGTTCTTATGTTTCAGTTTGAAGATGCAAGTGGTTTTGGTAATTTGAGGTGGTGTGGTTGTTCTTGTTTATTGCATTGTACTTGTGGAGATCTCTAGATTGTGTGCCTATTGTGTTGGTGATCTGCATTGATGATTGAGCTCATGGTTGAAGATTTGTTCTTGTGTGTTGTTGTTCTTTCCTGTCTTGGCCAACCAGATGCCTTATGGATGTTGCAGATGATCTAAGAAGAGTTCTATGGAGCATGGCATGTTGTTCAAGGAAGATTTGAGTCAAATATGTTTGGCCAATAGTATAGTGATTTGCATTAAGTCAAACTAACCTTGATGTTCATTCCAAGGTTGATGAAGCATATAAATACTTGTAGCTAATTTGTGGAAAAACAATCCTTGTGTGAAAAATGATAAGATCTTAAGAAAGGAAGAAAGGCAGAGCAGAGAAGAGGAAGAGCATAAGAGAAAGAGTAGTAAGGGATGAGGAGATAGTGAAGAAGTGTTTGAGGGGTAGAGTAGAAGTGTTGTGCGCATCAATGGAACTGACCTTGGCATGAAGAAGATGTTGTTTTCTAGTTCAATCTTTCTGTGATAAACTTATAAATATTTCTATAGGTAGTGAGACTCTTTTGAGCAATTAGCTCTGGGCAGTGCACCCAAAGGCAAGGGCCTTCCCATTTTTCTATTCTTTTAACAGAGAATAAATCTTGTGGGTTAACCCCCACCATAGTTTTCCCTTAACCGAGTTTCAACGTAAAAATCCTGGTGTTATGTGTGTTGATTTTGTTTCTATACTTGTGTTGTTGATTCATGCTTTCATGGTTATATCATCCATCTGTTAATAAGTGGTAAAGAAGTTTAAGTTGTAGCAAAGGATAAAAGTTTTGTGACAACTGATTCACCCCCCTCTCAGTTGTTTGCCCTAATTTCAACAATTGGTATAAGAGCCAGTTCATCTGAAAGAAGCATGACTACTTGAGGAGATCGAGGATGTCGACTTACAAGAAGGATAGTCTAAAATTTGATGTAACAAATTACTCTCTTTGGAAGAGTCACATGGAGTGCCACTTGCAATGCATGGGTGATGCTTACTGGTTAATAACAAAGGATGAGTATAAGCCTCCGGAGAAAGGTCCCTCAACTCAAGATCAACTCAAACATGCTAAAAACAACATTCAAGCTAAAGAAGATTTGCTGAGTGCCCTAATTGATATAGAAATAACAAATATCCTGGAATTGAAAAGTACTCATGAAATCTAGAAGAAGTTGGAAACTCTATATGAAGGTGAAGAATATGTCAAATGTGCTAAGTTGCAGAGCTTGAAGGGTAGATATGAAAATTTAAGGATGAGTTAAGATGAAAACATCACTTCCTACATGCAAAAAGTGAATGAACTTGTGTGCAGTATCAGGTGTGCTAGTGGAACACTGGAAGAATTAGAGATTGTTGGCAAAGTTCTCAGATCTTTACCTACTTCAGACAAGCATAGAGTTGTTGTTATTGAGGAAATCAGGACTATGACAACTGTTACAAGGGATTAGTTGGTTGGCAAACTCTCAGTGTTTGAACTAAGTGAGTTTGGTGATTCTCTTCCTAAATTTGAATATGTATTTAAGGCCAGTGTTTATGGAAAGCAAAGATTTGATCCAGGTGAAAGCTATTCAAGAAGACAAACTAGATTTGAGAAGACAAGGAAGGAACTTGAAGAAGATGAATCAGAGTTTGAAGAAATTGAAGCAATGTTTGCAAAAAAATTACCAAGAGGATCTAGTAAGTATGAAGGAAAATTGCCCTTCAAATATTTTTCTTTTAGTAAGATTGGTCATTTTGCTTCAAGATGTTCGGAGAGGGTTTCAAAGCCTAACCCTAATAGACCTAGGGTTTAGAAGAAATGCTACTATGTACAAGAAGCTATTGAAGAAGGAGTCACTGATGATGAATTTGATAAGGGAAGTACCTCAGGAAATGAATGGGTGATCATTGCCATCAAAGAAGAAGATCTGGTGCCTATTGAATCTGATAGCTGTGTGAATGTGGAAAGAGCCTTGGCTGCTCAAGTTGAAGAAAAGGATGAATGCGTAATTGATAGTGGATGCTCTCATCATATGACAGGTGATAAGAGTAAGTTTTTAAGTATAGAAAGGTATGAAGGTGGAATTGTGAAGTTTGGAGACATTTCAGCTGGTAGAATCTATGGCAGAGGATCTATCTCTCTTGATGGTAAGAATAACACTAATGATGTTTTGTATGTAGAAGAGTTGAAGCATAATCTTCTTAGTGTTGGATAGTTGGTTAACAAGGGATATGATCTCCGATTCAAGGACAGAAAATGCAAAATTTTGGAAAGCTCCAAAACTGAGATTACATCCAGTACATAGACTAGAGGTAACATCTTTCATTTAAGTGGTACTAGTAAAATTTGTTTGATTTCTCAGATTGATCAGAGTTGGCTATGGCATAGGAGATTGTGTCATGTAAAATTTGACAACATTGTCAAGATAAGTACTACTCAGGGTGTGAGAGATCTTCCAAATCTTGTAAAACTTGCTAATAGCATGTGTAAGGAATGTAAGTTGGGCAAACAGAGCAGAACTACATTCAAGAGTAAAGAACAATCTTCAAGTGGATTGTTGGAACTTGTTCACATTGATTTGTGTGGTCCTGCCAGGGTTAGGAGTTTCCAAGGAGACAGATACTTTATGTTGTTGATTGATGATCACTCCCAAATGATGTGGGTCACTTTCTTGAGAGAAAAATTAGAGGCTCTTGACAAATTCAAAGTGTTTAAGGCTAGGGTGGAGAATGAGATTGGTGTGAAGATAAAGTGTTTGAGATCTAACAGAGGTGGAGAATTTACCTCTGGTGAGTTTAATGCATTTTGTGAAAAGCATGGAATAAGAAGACAATTGTCTGCTCCTAGTACTCCTTAGCAAAATGGAGTTGTTGAAAGGAAGAACCAGACTATTCAAGAGGCTACTAGAACCATGATGATGGAAGCAAATGTTCCACATGTCTATTGGAGAGAGGTTGTAAGTACTATTGTCTACACTCTCAACTAGGTGCAAATCAAAGGTAATTCTGGTAAAACACCTTATAAACTGTGGTTTGGTAATGCTCCTTCTGTGAAATATTTCAAAGTTTTTAGTAGTAAATGCTATGTTAAAAGAGATGAAGATCTAATCAAGTTTGATGCAAGAAGTGAAGAAGGAATATTTATGGGTTATTCTAATCAAAGCAAGGCATACCATTGCTTTAACAAGAGATTGAAAAAAATTGTTAAAAGTTCTAATGTCAAGGTTGATGAAAGCAAGGAGAGACCTTTAAGGTTTTGTGGATATGAATCAGATGATCAAAATGAAAGTCCAAAGGAAGGAAAGCAAGTTTAGTTTACTCTAGAGAATCCAGTGACTCAAGAAGTTAATGCAGATGTTGAGGAACAAGTTCAAGAATCAGAAGTTGAAGAAAATCCCAAAACTTCCAGGTATGTAAGATTGAATCATTCTAAAAATTAGATCATAGCAGATAAAAATAAAGGTGTTCAAACTAGAAGAAGAATTGCTGAAGAACAATAGGAGTATTGTCTGATTTCAAATATTGAACCAAAATCAGTCAATGAAGCTTGTAATGATGAAAGTTGGCTAAAAGCAATGGAAGAAGAATTAATGCAGATTGAAAAGAATCATACTTAGGATCTTGTTCCTATACCTGAAAAACAAAAATGTAATTGGAACTAAATGGGTCTACTGGAATAATTGAATGAAGATGGTGAAGTTGTGAGAAACAAAGCAAGATTGGTGTACAAAGGTTACTCTCAGGTAGAGGGAATTTATTTTGAAGAAACTTTTTCTCTGGTAGAAAGAATTGAAGTAGTCAGATTATTTCTTGCCTTTGCTACTTACAAAGATTTCAAAGTTTACTAGATGGATGTCAATTCAGCATTCCTGATGGAGAATTGGAAGAAGAGGTCTACATTGAGCAACCAGAAGGATTCTAGTTGTCTGATCAAGAAGATAAGGTCTGTAGATTGAATAAAACACTGTATGGACTTAAACAAGCGCCAAGAGCCTGGTATGCAAGATTAGATACGTATCTGCTAAAGTTAGGCTTTAACAAAGGCACTGCTAATAGTAATCTATATTTCAAAATTGATCATGAACACATCTTGGTTGTTGAGGTATTTGTTGATGACATCATCTTTGGTGGAAATGAGAGTATGTGTAAAAATTTTGCTGATCAGATGCAAAGTGAATTTGAGATGTCCATGCTTGGTGAAATGAATTTCTTCTTAGGTCTCCAAATCATTTAGTCAGAAAAAGGCTTCTTCATATCTCAGTCTAAGTATGTGAAAGGGTTGTTGAAAAAGTTTGGAATGGAGAATTCAAAACCAGTGAGTACTCCTATGGTAACCAGATGCAAGTTGAGCAAAGATGATGATTCCCCTAAGGTAGATCAAAAGAGGTATAGATCAATGATTGGAGGACTACTTTATCTGACTCATACCAAACTTGATATTATGAATGTAGTTGGCCTTGTTGTTAGATTTCAAGCTGATCCTAGAGAATCTCATGTTGTAGCAGTCAAAAGAATTTTTAAATATTTGAAGGGAACATCTGAATATGGTTTATGGTATCCTAAGGGTGATGATTTCACTCTTCATGCATATATAGATGCTCATTGGGTAGGAGATGTGGATGACAAGAAGAGTACTAGTGGAGGTGCATTTTTCTTGGGAAAGAGATTGGTTTCTTGTTTGAGAAAAAAGTAGGAGGTAATATCTCTATCTACTATAAAGGTAGAATACATAGCAGCATCAAGTAATTGTACTCAAGTTTTGTGGATGAAGCAAATGTTGAAAAATATAAGAGTTGTGTTTGAAGAACCTGTTACAATCTTCTATGATAATTCAAGTGCAATAAACATTTCAAAGAATCTAGTATTGCATTCAAAGACAAAGCATATATCCATCAAGTTTCACTTTTTGAGAGAGAAGGTAAATGAAAATGAAGTCAGATTGGAGTTTGTCTCTTCAAAGGATTAGACTAAAGATATCTTCACTAAGCCTCTACCTAAGGATGCTTTCAAGTATCTCAGAGTGATGCTAGGGGTTATTACCCCACCTATTCAAAACTAAGGTGCACTAAGGTGCATTAGTTTGGTGGAATTCATAGTCATATCTTGTGATCTGGATTAGTGTTAAGCAGTTGCTACTCAGGGGGAGTAGTCAATATGCTGATTCTGGATTAAAAAACAAAAAGAAGAAGAGATGATCGCAAATATGTGCCTTTTGCCATTGATGTCAAAGGGGGAGAGAAGTCATGTGAAAAACTTGGAGGTAAGCAGTTGATGGTTGCAGGTGTGATAAGAGAAAGGGGGAGAAGTTCTTGTCTTGATAGTTGAAACAGTTTTTCACATCATATGTTGCCATCAATAACAAAGGGGAAGATTGTTGCAAATATATGCCTAATTGGTGTTGTCATTGATGTCAACATATCCTTGTTGTCATTAGTGTCAACTGTATCCCATTCTAGAAGGCTTGTATGTTGAGGATATTGAGAAAATTAGTCTCTTTGGAAGAAACAAGTGAGTTCCATATCTCTCTGTAAGAGACAGAGAAGATAGTGCACTTAAGTGAAGTAGATTGCTCTACATTCCTAGCAAGTTGAAGATTAGAGTTTGCAGAGAAAAGGGTGTTGTAATGGATTGTCTGAAGTTGCTCCAGTCAAGATTTGATGGATCCACATGAAGAATTTTTGACGTTATCGCTATCTGAGTAGAACTAGGTTTTGTAGTGTTTAGAGGTGATAGAGTGACAGAAATTTGGTTCAGATTTATTCGCATTACAATATTATGATCTACAGACGTAGAGGTGTGTTTGGGATGTCAGTGTGTATCATCAACTCAAGTGATTTGTGGTTTGGAGGTCTGCAAGCAATCTTTCTAGTGTAACTATCATGGTAGTTGGTGTTCTTATGTTTCGGTATGAAGATGCAAGTGATTTTGGTAATTTGAGGTGGTGCAGTTGTTCTTGTTTATTACATTGTGCTTCTAGAGATCTCTAGATCATGTGTCTACTATGCTAGTGATCCACATTGAGGATTGATCTCATGGTTGAAGATCTGTCCTTAGGTGTTGTTGTTCTTTCCAGTCTTGGCTGACCGGATGCCTTTTGGATGTTGCAGATGATCTAAGAAGAGTTCTATGGAGCATGACATGTTGTTCAAGGAAAATTTGAGTCCCAAATATGTTTGGCCGATAGTATAGTGATTTGCATTAAGTCAAGCCTACCTTGATGTTCATTCCAAGGTTGATGAAGCATATAAATACTTGTAGCTGAGTTGTGGATAAACAATCCTTGTGTGAAAAATGATAAGATCCTAAGAAATGAAGAAAGGCAAAGCAGAGAAGAGAAAGAGTAGAAGACGAAGAGTAGTAAAGGATGAGGAGATAGAGAAGAAGCATTTGAGGGATAGAGCAAAAGTTTTGTGCACATCAATGGAACTAACCTTGGCATGAAAAAGATGTTTTGCAGTTCAATCTTTCTATGATAAAGTTATAAATATTTTTGTAGGCAGTGAGCCTATTTTGAACAGTGAGCTCTGGGCAGTGCACTCGAAGGCAAGTGCCTTCCCATTTTTCTATTCTTTTAACAGAGAATAAATCCAATGGGTTAACCCCCAGTGTGGTTTTTCCCTTAACCAATTTTCCATGTAAAAATCTTGGTGTTATGTGTGTTGATTTTGTTTCTTCTCTTATGTTGTTGATTCATGCTTTCATGGTTATATCATTCATCTATTAATAAGTGGTAAATAAGTTTAAGTTGCAGCAAAGGATAAAAGTTTTGTGACAACTGATTCACCTCCCCCCTCTCAGCTGTATGCCTTAATTCAACACATCTTTCCTTATGACCCTTAATAGAGATTGGTTTTTTGAATATGAAGAATTTGATGGAGATAAGGTATACTTGGATGGTGATTCTCATTTAAATATTGTTGGTTGTGGTAAAGTTAAAATTAGATTTCCTAATGGTAGAATAAAAAGGATTAATGGTGTTTTACATATCCCTAGATTAGCATGAAGTTTATTATCTGTGAGAAAAATAATAGATGCAGGTGTGCAGGTAGTCTTTTCTTATACAAGATGCAAGTTGGTAAGAGGTGCTATGGTGATTCCTAGAGGTGTTAGATTTGGAACAATATAGGCTTGATGCATGCACTGTTGAGTACAATAGTACTTCTATAAAAAGAAAATATCTGACTACTTCATTAGAAAAGGAGAGGGTTTCATTTTCAATGGATGGTTGTGGGTTCTGGGTACCTAAGGGTGCTCTTTCTTCTGAATGAAAATTTCCTGCAAATAAGACTATGTTATGGTACCACAAATAAGGCCACATAGGAGAAAATGTCTAAGGATCTTGAAAAATAAAATCCTTGTTCAAGGGTTGACTGATTGTAATCTTGATTTTGATTTCTGTGAGCATTGTATTTATGGTAAACAAAACTATGTTTAGTTTTACTTGTGTTCACAAAAATTTTGTGGTGTATTGGATCTTATTCATTCTGATGTGTTTGATCATGTAGATGTTCCTTCTATTGTGAAATCCACATATTATGTTACATTAACTGATGATTATATCAGAAGAACATGAGTATATTTTATAAAGAATAAATTTGAAGTTTTAAGTCAATTTAAAGAATTTAAAGTAATGGTTGAGTTGCATACTAGAAAAAAATGTTTGAGGACTAACAATGGTGGTGAATATTTCTCTAATGATTTTGATGGATCCTCTAAAGCATTCAGAGACAAAAGACAACACCAGGTTCTCCACAATAGAATGGAGTTGTAGAAAGAATGAATAGGAGACAGATGGAGAAGACTAGGAGTATGCCTAATGGTGTTGGTCTAGAACAAAGGTTGGCTTGAATCTATTGCCACTACTTCCTACCTGATTAATAGGTCTCCTACATCAACTCTTGTTGATAAAACATCTATGGAGATGTGGTCAAGGAACAAGTCCTCACTCAAACATTTTAGATTTTTTGGTTGTGAGGCATATGCACATGTGCCAAAGGAGAAGAGATCAAAGTTAGAGAACAAGGATATGAAAATGCATCTTCATCATGTAAAATTATGCTATGAAAGGATACAACCTTTAAGACCTTGTTGCCTAGAAGGTAATGTATAGTAGAAGTGTTATTTTTATAGAAACTAGGTCTTCTTCTGTTACATTGCAGCCAAAACAAAGTGAATAGAAAGATGTGATTACACATGAGAAAGTAGAATCGAGGCCCATAGATAGATAAGAAGTTGAGGAGAGCTCATCTAGCTCTGAATCTTTAGAAGAGAAGGAAAAACCTCCAACTCATCTTTTTCAAAGGTCTATAAGCCATATACAACCACCTAAAAGTTATGCAATTGATGACTAGAGATGTATTTTGCTTTGAATACTAACATAGATGAACCTAGATCTATAGAAGAGGCATTAGGTATAAATGATGTAGTCTTAGAAGATTGCCATGGATGAAGAAATGGTAACTTTGAAAAAGAATGATACATAGGACCTAGTACCATTGCCCGAAGGACAAAAACCTAGTGGTTGCAAATGGGTGTTCAAGAAAAACATTGGTTTATATGGAGGTATTGAGAAGTACAACGCACAATTGATTGTAAAAGGTTACTCTCGTGTAGAGAGTATTGATTATGGTGAGATATTTTCTCCTCTTGCAATAATGACATCCATTAGATTCTTTCTTTCTATTGTTGTTATTGATGATCTAAAGGTTGAGCAAATGGATGTGAAAATGTCATTCCTTCATGCTGATTTGGAGGAGGATATTTATATGACACAACTAGAGAACTACATGGTGAAAGGTAAAAGTATTTTGATTTGTAAATTGAAGAAATCTTTGTATGGACTCAAACAAAGTCCTAGGATGTGGTACCAAAAATTTGATACATAAGTGTTGAGTTTGGGGTTTGAGTGTTGTAAATCCAATCATTGTGGTCATTATAAATCTGATGGTGATCGTTTCCTATTTATTGCATTATATGTTGATGATATGTTATTTATTGGTAAAGGGAAATGAATGATTTCAAAACTAAAGTCTCAACTTGCAGCTAAATTTCAAATGAAAGATCTTGGTGTAGCTAAACACATTCTTGGGTGGAAATAAGAAGAGATAGAGTTAATAGAAAACAATGGCTTAGCCAGAGTAAGTATGGCAATTAATTTTTATAGAGGTTTAACATATAGGATTGTAGACAATTATGTGTTACTTTTACAATTGGAACAAAGTTGTCTGCTTCACAATGTCCAACATCCCCATCAAAGATGGAAGACATGAGAAGAGTGCCTTACCAGAGTGTAGTTAGAAGTTTGATGTATGCTATGGTCTGTACTAGACCAAACATTACCCAAGTAGCGGGAGTTCTTTCCAGATATATGTCTAATCCTAGTAAAGTTGATTGGGATGCAGTTAAAAGAGTCTTCATATATTTGTGAGGTACCTCAGAGTATTCCTTGTTTTATCATTGTAACTTGATATGGGACATACATTCCATTGATATTCATGGTTATTTGGATTCAAACTAGGTAGGTGATATTGATAGAAGATGATCCACCAATTCTTATGTGTTTACTTTATTTAGTGGTGCAATTAGTTGGATGAGTAAGTAATAGGCTTTGGTTTCTTTATTTATTATTGAAGCTGAGTATATGGAAGCTACTCATGCTTGTAAAGAATCCATTTGGCTTAAGAGACCATGTTTAAATATTGGAATAAAACAAGGTGTACTGACAGTTTATTGTGATAGTCAGAGTGCGATATGCCTAGCTAAGAACCCAAAATTTCATGCCAAGACCAAGCATATTGATGTACAATATTATTTTGTTAGAGATATGATCAAGGATATCAGGGTGAAGCTAGTTAAGGTAGAGGCTTTGAATAATGTTGCAGACTCATTAACTAAGCCTATGAGCACATAGAAGTTCAGATAGTGTTTATAGTGTATGGACCTCTTGACCCATAGAAATTAAATCATGGTGTTGATACTCCCTTTGCTCTTGCTAGGTTTTCAACAAGTGGGATAATGTTAGGAAAGGTGTCTCAACCTTACAACTACAAAAGGTTACTATTGTTCCCAATTCTATTCTTTTTAAATACCCTTTATCTTGAAGAATGGTTTAGAACTTTCAAAGTTTCAAAAATGGGCTAAAAATTGTAGGGATTACTATTTTTTAGTAATTCTACATTTGAGTATGGATGGACCTTAAATTTTCCAAAAAGGTGTGTAACTACCAAATAAACATCCTGGGAGAGTTTCGACTCAAGGTCATGCCTGGATTGCAAGAAATTAAAGTTTCCATTTTTTAAACTTTTAGAAAAGTTTCAAACTCAGATTTGAGGCTATCAGAAGCTCTAATTTTCCCTAAAAGTTTTCATAACTAATTAATCAGTTTATATATTTATAGATCTCTTTAAGATCTTTCTGATGTGTCAAACAATTCAACAATTTGACACCTGGATCAAAAGTTATGGCCTTTGGAAGTTGGGCCTCCTATTTTGGGAAATGTGAAAACTTGTTAGACACTTAAAAGAGATATAAAGGGGAGAGTTACATGTTTTGGTGTATGATTTGGCATATCACAAGGCATCTCTGATTGGAGATAATTTGGGCACCAATTTTAGGTGGTTTTGTAATTACCGTTGATGGTTTACTATATTGTATCTCCTATATATCAGGGGCTTGAGATCGAGGTTGTGTGAGTCTTATAGATGTTGAGTTTCCCTTGGATCATTGCTTGCTTATACTCCTATGAAAGCTTGTTCTACAAGTATATTGTAATCATCTTGATTCCTGAATAATATATTGGGTGGCTTTTGGAGTGGGATTTTTCTGGCTAAAGGGTTTGCCCACATAATTAATATGTTGTGGTATGATTTCTATTTGTGTTTATTTATGTAATTGTTGTAAATATTTGAAAACTTCTACATATCCCTCTAGTCAAGATGAGTGTAGGAAGTTGTTTTTCTACCTTAGCTTCCCTACAATAGTATCATCATGGAACATGTAAAAAATAAACCAACCATATCTAATAGTATATGATAGGCACTAACCAACTCAATCAAAGAGGGAAAATGCAATATATGATAACATCACCTCTATAGAAAACACATGCACATCCATAGCATAAAAGCCCATAAATTATGTATCATGGAAAGATGTGACATATGTTACAAAATATAGAAACATGCCATAATCTAAAAAAATGTATGTAAATCATCCATGGATTAAACTCTACTAAGTGCATTTTCCCAAAACCACTAAGATACAAACTCAATTCCTAAGGCCGAGGATGTGACCTTGGGACAATGAGTTGGAATTTTTTATTAGGCAAGGGGTAGTAGTGGGACAATTCATGAGAGAGAAATATCTACTTCTTTAGGCTCTATTAGGACAATGAGGTCTTCCTTGTGGTTAATTTAAAGGATAATTAAAGAGAAATAACAAAATATACTTGGTATTGAAAGATAAACCATGCCCTATTGCACTAGAAGACTCCAAAGGTTGTCACTAAGCCTCAATGCTAGTTTACAATGTGAGTTCTTCTTGGGCAAACAAAGATGTATGTGCAACCTAAGGTATACAAGAATTTAACCCTAATAATGTTTCAGGATAAGAGGTTTAGTTCATACACAACATAAAACAATCAATACATATCCTCCAATGAAATTTCTAAATTAAAATTCCTTAAATATATGATCTTGTAAGAACAATGGACTTACAAACATTGTAGGAAGAGTAATCCCATCACTAATATGAATGAGTTTAAAGTTTATAGTTGAAGTATGGTGAGGGAGTAAGATGTAAAGGATTGGTGTCTTAATTGGAGTATTGCATGGTTGAGATTCATAATTGAAAGATAGATGCATAACCAAACCAAATGGTCATTAGTAACAGAGGAGGTTAGAACAATAGACACTAGATTATTTAATCACATACATATGAGCATCACTACATGCATATATCAAGAAGTAAAATCTTCATATCACATGATATAAGAGATTGACAGTAATTTAAAAGTACATGAACAAATAGGCACTTTACTTATATTGTGATGCAAATAATTTTGAAGGTGCCTCAAGTGTTTTACTTCTCCTGACGAATTAACAAAGAAAACAATATATAGATTAATAACTGTAATTTGACAAATACAAAGGATTCCAAATAATACATATGGAATTCAAAGAGATGTTCACATTAAAACTAATCTTACACTTAGCATTTTAATTAAAGATTTTCAACATACATGCCTCGAGTGGTACAGGAGCACCCAATCCACAGTGGCCTCCATAAGGCATTAACTATTTACAGTTCACTTTGATGTTTCCAATAAGGTCCTAAGCTGACCATTCGATGTAATAAGGTCTGTTTGACCAATGCATGTTAATTTAGGTTGTATCTAGGTTTGTGTTGTAAGTTCCAAGGACACTTGGCAAATCTGTAAGTGCAAGATTGTTAGACAGTTACGAGGTTGTTATGCAGTTGGATCTCCCAGCCACTTGGAGGTTGTCTCCTAGTCACTTAGAGTCAGGTGGTACTACTCAGGTGAGTAGATAAATAGAGGAGATCATTGAATGTAATCAGTAGAGTAGTTGTAGTTGAGTTTAGTTCAATTGAGATCGGATCAGAGATCAATGTGATTATAATTGAGAAACAGAGCATCTGTATGCACATTTCTGAAAGGCATAAATAGCAATTCCTGTTGTGTATCTTCTTGTCTTTCGAATTCCTTAGGTTATCTTTGTTTAAATCGAATTGCTATTTTGTGGTCGAGATGGATCCTTAATCCATTCCACCAGTTGGATTTCTTCAAAATTGGTGGAATGGCTGTACAGTTCACTTTGTTCTTTTGTTTTGTTCATTTGGGTTTTATGTTTGCAGGATCATGTACAGAATGCAGATAGATCCTAGCGCCATCATGTGCTAGGTTGGTAGGGTGAAGATCTATGTTAGATTGGCGAGGAATAGATCTGTGCAGTTGTGGAGTTGTTGGATTTGCAGTGGATCAAATTAGTGAAGTTTCAAGCTGTTTCATTAGATATACATTCTATGTGTATATTAGTAACGTATGTTAGGGTCATTTCCTATATATCCCGTAGTTGTAGGTTCACAAATGGTTATCATGGTTGTATGTGGCAGATGTACATTGTAAATATACAAGTGTATCAACATACAAGGAAGTCAACGGTTTGATCAAACACATCAAATGCATATTTGAATTGCATGTTGTGAATGTACATCGCAAATGTACAATGGGTTTATATATAAAGGAGTCAATGGTCAAATGTACATTCCGCAAATGTATCTTTCTATTGTATGTTGAGGACATACATTGGGTTAAGGCATTGGTTAAATGCATGTTTTGAATGCTTCTTTTGAATGCATATTCTAAATCCATGTTCCAAATGTGTATTTGGGTTGTATGTTTCAAATGTATATTGAGGATATATGTAACATCCACGTTCTAAAAACATAGTAAAAACCAAAATTCACCATAAAGTAAATTTACAAGGTAAAAATGAGAGAAAATTTTTCTTTTATTCATCATATAGTCGAGTAACTACAATAAGAAGATTTCTCATTACAAATACAATCAACCATATTGTCTTCCTCGAGTATAATGTTTACAAAAATAAATCAATTATAAATACCTGAATTAGATAATGTTTTACTTAGTCTCCAAAAATGCAAGTCTCAAAGATATACTGCATCCAGAAATCTGACATCTTGATCGCAAGCCTCCGCATGTCTTCTTCTAGAGACAGAGAGTATCTTTCAGGTGTTTAACCTCCAACCACAGACCGTCAGTCTCTCACACTCCTTCCTAACTGAAAGTGGCCCTACCCTTCATGAGAAGTATAGACCAAGGTGACCAGTGGTAATTTGCCTTTCCGAGTACATAGTGTTGTATCCTACACAACTCTATCTATCATACAACCCTAGATACCCTCTAGCTAAGTATGATTCCAGATAGGATGTGCAATCTAGATACAGTGAACTGACAATGCATGCAGAGACATATACATTACTATGGCCATAGTTTTCAATATAAATTGATGTTCACAATGAACATTGTCGTAATGTTCACCCTGTTGCAAGTATGAGGTGAGCCAGTGTTGTCATTGATGTCAACATACTCATACTGCATTGACAAGAAGGATTTGATGAGCTTTGTGCTGAGGATATTGAGAAAATTAGCCTCAGTCAGGAACAATGAAGAACAGTGATGAGAAGAAGGTAAATATACTGTATAGGATGAGAACCGGAGGATGCGGATTAAAGGGTTAGTAGATATGAGTCTTGAGATGCTACAGTTAAGATTTCAGAGGTCCGCATGAAGATCTGAAGGAGTTGTGGCTGCCGGTATAGAACCGGGTCCGGCAAGTATCCGGAGGTGACAGAGGATCACAAAAAGGTCCGGTGAGGTCCGGAATTGTATTATCATAATCTGCGGATTGGAAGGAGTGTTTGAGATGTCCTTGTGATGTGTCATCCTGATTTGTGTGTGATTTGGAGGTCCGGAAGTACCTCTTGCATTATGACAGTGGCGACAGACTGTGTTCTTGAAGTTCCGGATGAGGAAGACAAGAGATCCCAGTAAGCAGAGGAAGTGCGGATGTATCCGGACATTCAGACAGGCTTGTGAAGGTTCTTGGATCATGTTTAGGTTGTGTTGTTGGTCCGCATTGATGGTAGAGCCCGGAATTGAAGTTATTCTTCCGGATGAAGTTATTGCTCTGTTTAGCCGACCGGATGAGTTGTTCATCCTGCGAATGTTCTTGTGAAGGCCGACCGGATGTGTTATTCATCTTGCGGATACTCCTATGGTTGTTTGCCGACTTAGATGTTTGTTCCTAAGACGATGTCTTGTATAAATAACGGTTTGTGAGTTCATTTCAGTGTGTGGCATGAGGATGAGTATGAGATAGCGAAGAAACGTGCGAAAGGCAGAGCAGAGATTGTTGGGCTTAATTGGAACTGATCCGGACATGGTAGAGATGTCTTACTCCAGTTCAAGACTGTGATTTTTATCACTTTGTAGACAGTGTGTCTCCTTGTAGGCAGTGGGCCTCTTTGTGAGCAGTGTGCTCGGGCAGTGAGCCCTTATTGGCATGTGCCATTCATTTTTCTTTATTCTTCTAACAGAGAATAATTCTTGGGTTAATCACCCCGTGGTTTTTCCCTTAACCGGGTTTTCCACGTCAAAATCTTGGTGTTCAATGTGTTGATGCTTATCTGCTCTTGTGTTTATGTATTATGCTTCCATGAATGATTATTGGATATGCTGCTAACTAACAGAAGAGAATTAAGTGTTTGAAATTGAAGAAGTTCTATACAACTGATTCACCCCCCCCCTCTCAGTTGTATGCCCTAGATCCAACAATTGGTATCAGAGCCAAGTTCCTCTGACAAGAGCTTAACCGCTTGAGGAGATCCAGGATGTCGTCTTACAAGAAGGATAGTCCGAAGTTCGATGGAACCAACTTTACTCTCTGGAAAGGTCGCATGAAGTGTCACTTGGAATGCATGGGAAAAGCATATCTGGGTATGATTTCAAAACCATATGTACCTCCACAAGGTGGTCCGACAACTCTGAATGAAATCACAGAAGCTGAAAACAATCTGCGGACCAAGAAAGCTCTTCTAAGTGCATTGAATGACTCAGATCTCTCGAATGTCATTGACCTACCCACTGCATATGAGATCCTAACTAAACTGGAACTTCTGTATGAAGGAGATGAGTTTGTCAAAAGTGCAAGGTTGCAAAGTCTGAAAGGGAAATTTGAAAGATTGAAAATGAGAGATGATGAAAACATTACTACCTTTATGCCAAGAGTAAATGAGCTGGTATGTGGAATCAGAAATGCTGGTGGAACTTTAGATGAAAATGAGATTGTCTGCAAAATCCTAAGATCCCTTCCTGCTGCCTACAAAATCAAAGTTGCTGCCATTGATGAATTCAGAGCCCACACAACTGTCACAAGAGAACAACTGGCTGGCAAACTAGCTGCATTTGAAATGACTGAGTTTGGAGATGATCCTCCCAAGACTGAATCTGCTTTCAAAGCCAGTGCCTATGTGAAAGGCAAACAGAGATTTGATCCGGGTGAAAACTCATCAAGGAAAATGTCATGGTATGATCAAGCAAGAAGAGACATGGAAGAAGAAGAAGCAGAAACAGCTCAACTTGAAGCCCTCATTGCAAAGAGACTGCCAAGAGGATCCGGTAAGTATGAAGGAAAACTACCCTTTAAGTGTTTCAACTGCAATAAGATTGGTCATTTTGCCTCAAGATGTCCGGAGAGATCTGCAAGATCTAATACTCACAGACAAAGGTTTCAAAAGAATTGCTATTATGTTCATGAAGAAGATGACAATGAAGGAGTAACAGATGATGAATCAGATCCAGGAAGCAAATCCAGAAATGAGTGGGTGTTTATAGCCATCAAGGAAGAAGATTCCTTGCTCTCTGAATCTGTCAATCACAAAGTTGTTGAAAAAGCCTTGGCTGCTCAAGTGGAAGAAAAGGATGATTGGGTTATTGACAGTGGATGTTCTCACCATATGACTGGTGACAAGAATAAGTTCTTAGACTTGGAAAGATATGAAGGAGGAATGGTAAAGTTTGGTGACAATTCTGCTGGCAGAATCAGAGGTAGGGGAACTATTTCCTTTGATGGTAAGAGCAAAACAGGAAATGTACTGTATGTTGAAGGATTGAAGCACAATCTTCTCAGTGTTGGTCAGTTAGTGGACAAAGGCTATGATCTCCGGTTCAAGAATGGAAAATGCAGAATCTTTACAAGCTCCGGAACTGAAATTGCATCCGGTACTCAGACAAGAGGTAACATCTTTCATCTGGTTGGTTTAAATAAAAGTTGTTTGTTTGTTCAAATTGATCAGAGCTGGTTATGGCATAGAAAAATGTGTCATGTAAATTTTGATAACATCATCAAAATAAGCAATACTCAGGCTGTGAGAGATCTTCCAAAGTTGATAAAACCTACAAATAGTGTGTGTAAAGAATGTCAGTTAGGCAAACAAAGCAGAGTCTCTTTTAAAAGCAAAGATCAGTCTTCTACCAGATTGTTGGAATTAGTACATACTGATCTATGTGGTCCGACAAGAATCAAGAGTCTGCAAGGTGATAGATATTTCATGTTGTTAATTGATGATCATTCCCGGATGATGTGGGTTACCTTTCTAAAAGAAAAATCAGAAGCTTTTGAGAAGTTCAAAATCTTCAAAGCTATGGTGGAGAATCAAACTGGATTAAAACTAAAGTGTCTAAGGTCTGATAGAGGTGGTGAATTTACATCTGGTGAATTCATTGACTTCTGTGAGAAACAGGGTATAAGGAGACAGTTGTCTGCTCCTAAGACTCCACAGCAGAATGGAGTAGTTGAGAGAAAGAACCGGACCATCCAGGAAGCTGCTAGGACAATGATGTTGGAAGCAAATGTTCCTCAAATGTTTTGGAAAGAAGCTATCAGCACAGCAGTCTACACTCTCAATCGAGTTCAAATCAGAAACAACACCGGTAAGACCCCCTATGAACTCTGGTTTGGCATCACTCCTACTGTGAAATATTTCAGAGTATTTGGTAGCAAGTGTTATATTAAAAGAGATGAAGATTTAGGAAAGTTTGATGCTAGAAGTGATGAAGGAATTTTTTTGGGCTACTCCACTCAAAGCAAAGCATACCGGTGTTACAATAAGAGATTGAGAAAGATGATAGAAAGCACCAATGTAAAGGTTGATGAAGGAATTGAGAAACCTTCAAGATTTTATGAGTTTGATGAAGATGATCAAGACAGTGTTCAAGGACCTCAATCCTCTCCGGTGAGACAGAGTCAGCCTGATCCGGTAAATCAGGAAGAAGAGATAAGTTTGAATGAGCCTAATCAAGAAACAGCAGTGCTGGATACTCCCAAAATTCCAAGGTATGTAAGACTGAATCACTCTGAAGATCAGATCATAGGTGACAGAAGCAAAGGTGTACAAACTAGAAGGAATATTGCTCAAGATCAGAATGAATGTTGTCTGATTTCAAAGATTGAACCTAAAACAATAAATGAAGCCTGCAATGATGAAAACTAGACCAAAGCAATGGAAGATGAACTGATGCAAATTGAGAAAAATCATACTTGGGATCTTGTTCCTAGACCTAGAGACAGGAATGTAATTGGAACCAAGTGGGTCTTCCGGAACAAACTAAATGAAGCTGGTGAAGTAATCAGAAACAAAGCTAGATTGGTCTGCAAAGGCTACTCTCAAATAGAAGGAATTGACTTTGAAGAGACTTTTGCTCCGGTAGCAAGAATTGAAGCAGTCAGATTACTTCTTGCATTTGCTGCCTTCAAAGATTTCAAGGTATATTAGATGGATGTCAAGTCTGCCTTCCTAAATGGTGATCTGGAAGAAGAAGTCTACATTGAACAACCGGATGGATTTCAATTGTCTGATAATAATGATATGGTCTGCAAGTTGAAGAAAGCTTTGTATGGATTGAAGCAAGCCCCAAGAGCATGGTATGAAAGGTTGGATAAGCATCTTGTGCAGATTGGATTCAACAAAGGTACTGCTGACAGCAACTTATATTTCAAAATTGATCATGAAAACATTCTGATTGTTGAAGTGTTTGTGGATGATATCATTTTTGGAGGAAGAGATAGTATGTGCAAAACTTTTGCAAATCAGATGAAAAGTGAGTTTGAAATGTCTATGCTTGGTGAAATGAATTTCTTCTTGGGTCTGCAAATTACTCAAACAAAAGAAGAGATCTTCATTTCTCAGACCAAATATGTGAAAGAATTGTTAAAGAAGTTTGGTATGGAAGACTCAAAGCCTATGAACACTCCTATGGCAACCGGATGTAAGTTAAGCAAAGATGATGATTCTCCAAAGGCAGATCAGACAAAGTATAGATCAATGATTGGTGGATTGTTGTATCTCACTCAAACTAGACTAGATATAATGCAAGCTGTTGGTCTTGTGGCAAGATTCCAGGCTGATCCTAGAGAATCTCATGTTATGGCAATCAAAAGAATTTTTAGATACTTGAAAGGGACAGTTGAGTATGGTCTATGGTATCCTAGAGATCCGGATTTCTCTCTTCATGCTTACACAGATGCAGATTGGGCAGGAGATGTGGATGACCGGAAGAGCACTAGTGGTGGAGCATTCTTTTTGGGGAAGAGATTGGTTTCTTGGCTAAGCAAGAAACAAGATGCAATATCTCTGTCTACAACTGAAGCAGAATACATTGCAGCAGCAGGTAGTTGCACTCAAATCTTATGGATGAAGCAGATGCTAAGAGACATCAAAGTTGAATATGAGGAGCCTATCACAATTTTCAGTGATAATTCAAGTGCAATTAATATTTCCAAGAATCCGGTATTGCATTCTAAGACTAAGCACATATCTATCAAATTTCACTTTTTGAGAGAACAAGTAAACAAGGAAGAAGTCAGATTGGAGTATGTTCCCTCCAAGGATCAGATTGCAGATATCTTTACAAAACCTCTTCCCAAGGACTCTTTTGAATATCTCAGGGAGAAGTTAGGGGTCATGGCCCCTCCGGTGATGAACTAAGATGCACTGATGTGCATCAGTCTGGTGGCTATCACAGTCATATCTTGTGATCCGGACTAATGGGGAGCTGCAACTAAGGGGGAGCAGCTGGTATGATTCTGATGCATGAGAATTACAAGTATGAGCCCTTTGCCATTGATGTCAAAGGGGGAGAGAAGACATGTGAAAAACAAGTGGTTGATGATCAAAGGGGGAGCAGCAAAGGAAGACATGTGAAGAGTTGTTGTTGATAGGGGGAGCTGTGACAGAAAAGAGAAGTTCTTGTCTTGATGGTTTTTCACATCATATGTTGCCATCAATGACAAAGGGGGAGATTGTTGCAAGTATGAGGTGAGCCAGTGTTGTCATTGATGTCAACATACTCATACTGCATTGACAAGAAGGATTTGATGAGCTTTGTGCTGAGGATATTGAGAAAATTAGCCTCAGTCAGGAACAGTGAAGAACAGTGATGAGAAGAAGGTAAATATACTGTATAGGATGAGAACCGGAGGATGCGGATTAAAGGGTTAGTAGATATGAGTCTTGAGATGCTACAGTTAAGATTTCAGAGGTCCGCATGAAGATCTGAAGGAGTTGTGGCTGCCGGTATAGAACCGGGTCTGGCAAGTATCCGGAGGTGACAGAGGATCACAAAAAGGTCCGGTGAGGTCCGGAATTGTATTATCATAATCTGCGGATTGGAAGGAGTGTTTGAGATGTCCTTGTGATGTGTCATCCTGATTTGTGTGTGATTTGGAGGTCCGGAAGTACCTCTTGCATTATGACAGTGGCGACAGACTGTGTTCTTGAAGTTCCGGATGAGGAAGACAAGAGATCCCAGTAAGCAGAGGAAGTGCGGATGTATCCGGACATTCAGACAGGCTTGTGAAGGTTCTTGGATCATGTTTAGGTTGTGTTGTTGGTCCGCATTGATGGTAGAGCCCGGAATTGAAGTTATTCTTCCGGATGAAGTTATTGCTCTGTTTAGCCGACCGGATGAGTTGTTCATCCTGCGAATGTTCTTGTGAAGGCCGACCGGATGTGTTATTCATCTTGCGGATACTCCTATGGTTGTTTGCCGACTTAGATGTTTGTTCCTAAGACGATGTCTTGTATAAATAACAGTTTGTGAGTTCATTTCAGTGTGTGGCATGAGGATGAGTATGAGATAGCGAAGAAACGTGCGAAAGGCAGAGCAGAGATTGTTGGGCTTAATTGGAACTGATCCGGACATGGTAGAGATGTCTTACTCCAGTTCAAGACTGTGATTTTTATCACTTTGTAGACAGTGTGTCTCCTTGTAGGCAGTGGGCCTCTTTGTGAGCAGTGTGCTCGGGCAGTGAGCCCTTATTGGCATGTGCCATTCATTTTTCTTTATTCTTCTAACAGAGAATAATTCTTGGGTTAATCACCCCGTGGTTTTTCCCTTAACCGGGTTTTCCACGTCAAAATCTTGGTGTTCAATGTGTTGATGCTTATCTGCTCTTGTGTTTATGTATTATGCTTCCATGAATGATTATTGGATATGCTGCTAACTAACAGAAGAGAATTAAGTGTTTGAAATTGAAGAAGTTCTATACAACTGATTCACCCCCCCCCCTCTCAGTTGTATGCCCTAGATCCAACACACCCACCCCAACTCGACTTGGATACTATCTTATTCCTACAGTTCGACTTGGTCAACTATGTTTAACTTTTGAAATCATGATGTTTTCATCAATCTAGTTTTCCTGACCCAATACATATTTTCTTTCACTGTCTAAAATCCATAGACTTTTTCTTTTGTCTTTCTTCCAAGGACTCTCATTGCATCATTGCAATACCCGAGGTCCATGATTTATTGTCTCATAATAAATATAGATAGATTAATTATGACTAAGATGTAACCTTACCCAGGTTAAGCATTATAGTCTAGGAATATAATTCCCTTCTTGCATGTAAGAATAATTATACTTAGTTAGGGTACTCGTCCCTTCAATCATGATTTATATAACGATCCCAACTAACATACCACATTTGGATCAAGTTAAGGTTTAACTAAAGAGTTTTATATAACTCCAATCTAGTCTTCTTGACTTCGATAGATTCTCAAGACACCATCGTTGTTCCAAAGATCTTAAGAAATGACTTTCTACACTTGGGTATCTCCTTGCATCCTTGCATCATCTGAGATCCATAACCTATCGACACTTAAAACTTAAGTCAAATTGGAAACAATCAAATAGGTTTATACACCAAAAATAAATGAACAAAATTAGGGTTCTTATCCCTTTATCATCGATTCATAAAGTAGCCATAAAGGTATATTATATAATATTACCCTACTGGGTCAACCTAGGGATTGTCTTTCCTTTTCCATGAAAATGGAATATCAACTATCAATTCTTAGAAAGAATAGTTTTTGTTAAATAACAACTTCCCTTCAGTCTTCTTTTGACTTAAAGGTTGTTTCAAACTTCTAAACAATCTACTTTAAATTATAAGAGGTATCCTCAATATCAATAACGTCAAACAATTCGACTCCAAGTCTAAGAGTCTCCCATGTTTAGTTTGATTCTAACTGGTTGATAGTCTAACCCCCTTTGTCATCCATTGAAATCATGTTTAAAGTTCTTCTCCTTTTTCATATTGAACTATATAGAGTCAAATAAACGAGTGTTTTCATCTAAGTTGATGTATGGAAAACCACTCGCTTTAAACAACCCTAAAGCAAGGTATTCTCTTTAATGACATTAATAGCCATATTTTATGTCAAGCTAAGAAACCCAACTTTCTATAGGTTCAAGATTAAAATATAAAGTCATAAAATGAAATCGTTTATAACCTTTCAAATAAAATCTGATTCATCTTACAATTTTCTCAACGTGGTTTAACCTATCGAATAAGAGAATTCTTCCTATCTTATTCTGAGTTCTACTATTGTATACATCTTAACAATGAAAGAAAATCAATTAAGATAGTTTATCTATTCTCCATGAACTTTGATTGTTTAATTGCTATGTTAGAAAGTTCAATGTTTGCACGAGTAAAAAGAAACACTTTAATCTTCATAAGAGTGTTTGTGCCACCTAAAACCAAACATTTATTCACGGTCGGAGAACAAAGTAATAACTAAAATGAGATATCCAACCTCTTATGTCGTACCACGGTTTGCTATCTTGCGCGATTGCTTCCTGGCATACACTGCCTCCTATTTTTCCTCCTCAGAATGGTATCCAGGTATCATTAGGTGCTTCTTTTCAAAGATGTGATACATCTTGCTGACACCTACGACGATGCCAACATGACTTGGAGTCTTAGCTAGACAACATAGCTCTGTATACTCGTTGATCCCGAGCTATTGAGTTCACTTCCTTAATCAAACTTTCTACTCCAAAAGACCCTACATTCTTGGTCTATGAACTTTTTAATAAGAGCCAAGCTCTTCGGTAATAGTCAAGCTCCCTCTTCTACCTTCATTACCATGTAATCTCCCTTCGACCAAAACAAAACTCTTGTCCAAGACTAATAACCTGCGTAGCTTCTCATAAGCCTGTAATTTCTTTTGATGCAACAGCACTCAAAAGAACGGGAACCTCCATTCTATTGTCCACCACTTGTGATATCCTCACAAATATTAATAGGGTGACTAAAACATTCATCGACCTTACAAAACTTGAAGGTTCTTATCTAATCTGTCGGCCTCAAAAAGCAGAGTTCAACCCAATAAGGAAGTTTATATGAATATACGATGTTATACTCAGAGTTCTCTTTACATATGTCAGCCTCAGTGATGCTTAATGCTCCCTGCTGGAATACAAGGTAGCAAAGTCCTCCTACCTTACATTTGAGACAACAAAACATTGATAACCCTGCTCATACTTAGGAAAGGATGACACAGTTATACTGAGATAAAAATAGTAATAAAAAGAACTAGCATCACTCTAAGAAGTATCATACAATTATATCACAAAATCCCTAAACTTTTCCACCAAAAGAAAACTATAAACTCCCCTTCTAGTGTCAAAAATACCAAACAAATAACTCTAAGACATTCCTTTTCTATCATCCGATTTACTAGCCAATATGGAACCTGATTCTTCCGAAGTAAGAGGATGTGCATCCTCCCAAAAGGTCTTGATGAATCCCTTTTTTCCTATCGTTCCTGCCCATGAACATCTGACATAACTCCCCACTCTGAAGGAAATTTATGGCATTTAACTCTTGGTTTTAGTTTCTAAACCATCCAATGCTCATCCCCAGGCTGCGCACCCGAAGAAGAAGAAGCATCGCATTTCACTGGCAGTTTCCAATTTCTTCTCCACCAAATGCTCACTTCCCAACTACCCACGGTGATAGAAGCATAATGCCATCAAACTTCTGCCATTTCAAAGCCTAAACACAAGGAGGTTGGTTGCTGCATGCCACCCAACTTCCTTACTTACAGCAAACTCTTAAACATGGTGGAGACTCCTTAATTGCGACGTGGCACAACAACCTCATCAAAACTTACTCACACAAGAAGGCTTCTTAACTTCCCAATATGCAACTAACATGATTCGAGTAGCTAAATTCTCACAAGGTGGTAAATTATAAATGCAAAAGGTGACTCCAAGGTCAAATAGAGGTAACGAATCAAAACCGATTAAAGAGGAAAGTGTGGGTTCTATCCAAGACAACTCAAGTTGTAAACTTGAAAAGAAAAAGATGTATTCACAAAGGATGTCATCCCAACTAACAGAGCTTGGGTGAAAACCACTTGATTCAATGAGAAAACTGACATCAAGTAAACTGACGAAAAACTACATCCCCTTAGCCGAGTTATGACTAAAACGATTTCAGAATATTCTTCCAAATGATGACAAGAACAATTATCGCATAAATCGACTTCACATTCAACTTCTGTCAATTGACAAAAGGGAATAAATTCACAACACATGATTAACGCGTTTTGATGGCAATCACAATGGATTGGGCGTAACACAACACAAGTTTTCTAAATCGTTTGATGCACAAAATGACTTCTCATATCTTTTGACTACGAGACGTGATCCACAATCCGCCACAAATAGGTTCATCTGTTGACATTAAACGTCGACAATATTAGCGTTATCTAACTTAATGGGAACGTTTTGACGTTTAAGAGGTGACAATAAAACCTCAAGTGACTCAAGAAGAATAACGCAACCTTTTTACGGCTATGACATTGTTTACCTTGTAAACGACTATGTCGACTCATCATCGACTTGACTAGATGATAATCAAGATATCAACTACCTGTCGATTAGATTCGAAAGTAACTAGCAAGACAAGAATTACCTCATACGACTCATTGGTTCACATTATCGTTTAACACTAGACTCATTTGGCAAATTGACCACTCGTAATCCAAGGTCTATCTCTCTCTTCTCAAAAGATACTCTCTTTCTTCTCTGAGAGTCGATAGCTTGTAATCCTGTTTCACTTATCATCAAACAATAAGAGATCAGTGCATCATTATTCAAAATAAATCAAATCTCATCATATAGATATTAAATCGACAATAACATAATCATTTCCATGATTTCATAAATGATATTCAATATAATTCCTTGTCATATCCTATCATAAGTCTATAACATCACAACAAATTTACTTGTGCCCAAGTAAAAAAGTAAAAGTAAAGCAAGTCAGAAATTGGGATGTAACATATCCTTCCCCTAAAGATTCATCGTCCTCAATGATATAAGGCATCAAAACACAACTTAAAAGCATATTCCTATATTGTATGATTATATTTCTCATATATAAATCACAAAAAGCATGATGTCTCCTGGCAATAACTAGTAATAAATTGATCCTTGTATTCAATACAATTTCTAACTTAAAAAATTTTGAAGGGTCCTTTATACTTAGGAACTGGTTTGGAATACATTCCATACTTTATGAAACATTTTCAGGGGTTTAACCCTTAAAAGAATTTTCCTTCTGTAACCAAGAATTGTCTTGGTGTACGCTTAATCATTAACATAACTTTTCTATTTATTTTCCATTTCCTCTGATCTTTATTGATCAGCTAAATCTTTTCATCCATTCTAATAACATTTTAGGACTAATGCTAATCCTATCTTCTAGCTTACCCAGCTTATAGGAGTTTGGCATCTTTCCGTACAATGTTTCAATTCAAGCCATGTTCATAGCAAAAGTTAGGTATTGTCAAAAAAAATTTCACGTAATAAGTAGTCTCCTTACTTGTATTGCTATTCCATGCAACATGTTTGGAACAAAACTTCTAAAACCTAGTTAACTTCCTTAGTTTAACCATCTGTTTGCAGGATAATAAATTATACTAGATTTTAAATGTCCATCCTTAACATAGAGGACAAGTTTGCTAAAACCTTGACATTACATACGTATTTCTATCTGAGATAACCTTCTCAGAAAACCATGCAGTCTAAACACGTCTTGCACAAATTGTGTGCTAACACTGATGCTCCATCAATCCAATCCCCTAGTATATAATGTGCTACCTTCGAGAGTTTATCATCTCAAAATGGCATCATGTCTTTTCCCAGACATAGAAAGACTTTGTACAAAATCCATGCAAATAACTTGCCATTTCCACTGTGGCATGTCATGTGGGTACAACAATCCTACAGGTGTTGATGTTCTACTCTTTCCTTCTGGCACTCCAGACAATATGATACAAATCTCGCAACATCATTCTTTATTCCTTAAATAATTAAAGAGGTCTTATATCTATTAGTAGTTGGTCACCCCTAGATGTCATGGTATGGTGGAATATGACTTTTGTCCACACCAGTTTTCTTATTTCAGAAGAATTAGAAACACATATTCTTTCTCTGAAACTCAATAATCTGTGAGACTCAAAATGAAAACCTATCATACCTTGAATCTTTTAAATTTTACCACAAGAGCTTTCTAAATTTACTCATCATGTAAAGTTACACCCCTTAAACCATCTCCTGAGGCATCAATTTTCCCTCAAACTGTCCTTCGGAACAGGAATTCATAGCATTGGTGCTGTTGTAATTTCTCTTAACCATTATAGAATCACTTGCACAAAAGGATAAAGTTCTCCTTCATGCTAAAATAAATAAATAAGTATATCTTCCTAAAGACTGGATCAAACAAGTCTAAACAACCTCTAAACACATTGTTCATGTGTTTCAGGAATGCGACAAGGCATTTGTATGTCCAAAGGACATCACTGCAAACTCACAGTGCCCATTTTTGTCCAAAAGTTGTTTCAAGGCACCCTCATCCTTCAATCTAGACTGATGATATATTGATCGCCATTCAATCACTTCAGTTCTACCTATCTAATCAAAGAGATCACCAATATGTGGTGAAAGATATTTGCTCCTTATTGTGGTTTTAATGAGCATACAACACTAAATACACAACTGTAGAGTTACATCCTTCTTGACAAAAACAATATCTAGTGCACCTCATGGTAACATACTAGATCTAATCAAACCTTTTAGCCAATAATTCTTATAAAGGGGCTTTTGATTCCCTTAATCTTATAGTTGTCATAAGATAAGATGCTTTTCTAGGTAACTCATCCCAGAATTCTGAGAGGATCAAGGTTTTCTATTGATTCAATCACCGTTCCCTCAACTTTGGCGGTATGACTTTCTTTTCCAAAACATACTAGGTATCTCCTTAGTTTTAAACATGGTTAGGATTGCTCCAATTTGATCAAGAGATTAACTAGTGGCTTATTCTCGTTTAGACTTTCACCCTAGTTTGGTTTTAGTATGATACATGCTCTCATTTTCCTCATAGCAGATAACCAAGTTATTTCATAGTTTTTCTGAATCTAAGCGAATCAAAATATCAAATGTGTTTATATAATAACAATTAGTAGCTTGATACAAAACATTGCCATCTTTATTATAAAGTATTTAGGAGTAACCAAATCCTTATTTATATTGTTGATACGACAAGACTATATGTCACTATCGGTTTACAATCATCCAGTTTAACAAACATAGAGGGTGGATGTACACACAAGTACTCCAACACCTTTTTCTTAGAATAGAAACATCACCTCAACGTTCAAGTGACATGTTGTAACTTGCTACAATTTACTAGGTTTTACTACACCAGTAGAATTAGTAGGATTCTTGGCTAGTTCAAAATGTTGTTTTCTTTCTAGCCGAATACACTTAAGTGCATCAGCAAAAGTCTCTGAATCCTCTAGCCATACCTACAGAGTAAGTAATATTCTCTTTAAGTTCAACCTCCTCAATAGGTTTCTTCTTAACCACTAAACTAGGCAAATGCTGGGGAATAGACTTCCTAGGTGTTTTCTTTGTTCTTCTCCACGTCATTCTGGTACAAGAAAATTTGAACATTAGCTAACCGCATAATGTTGACTATAGGTTAGCACAGTGGACTCATAAGCCCTAGTGTCAAACCTGATAGCTCTGATACCATATGTAACATCCACGTTCTAAAAACATAGTAAAAACCAAAATTCACCATAAAGTAAATTTACAAGGTAAAAATGAGACAGAGAAAATTTTTCTTTTATTCATCATATAGTCGAGTAACTACAATAACAAGATTTCTCATTACAAATACAATCAACCTTATTGTCTTTCTCGAGTATAATGTTTACAAAAATAAATCAATTATAAATACCTGAATTAGATAATGTTTTACTTAGTCTCCAAAAATGCAAGTCTCAAAGATATACTGCATCCAGAAATCTAACATCTTTATCGCAAGCCTCGGCATGTCTTCTGCTAGAGAGAGAGAGTATATTTCCAGTGTTTAACCTCCAACCACAGACCATCGGTCTCCCACACTCCTTCCTAATCGGAAGTGGCCCTACCCTTCACGAGAAGTATAGACCAAGCTGACCAGTGGTAATTTGCCTTTCCGAGTACATAGTGTTGTATCCTACACAATTCTATCTATCATACAACCCTAGATACCCTCTAGTAAGTATGATTCCAGATAGGATGTGCAATCTAGATACAGTGAACCGACAATGCATGTAGAGACATATGCATTACTATAGCCATAGTTTTCAATATAAATTGACGTTCACAATGAACGTTGTCGTAATGTTCACCCACCCCAACTCGACTTGGATACTATCATATTCCTACAGTTCGACTTGGTCAACTACGTTTAACTTTTGAAATCATGATGTTTTCATCAATCTAGTTTTCCCGACCCAATACATATTTTCTTTCACTGTCTAAAATCCATAGACTTTTTCTTTTGTCTTTCTTCCAAGGACTCTCATTGCATCATTGCAATACCCGAGGTCCATGATTTATTGTCTCATAATAAATATAGATAGATTAATTACAACTAAGATGATAACCTTACCCAGGTTAAGCATTATAGTCTAGGAATCTAATTCCCTTCTTGCATGTAAGAATAATTATACTCAGTTAGGGTACTCGTCCCTTCAATCATGATTTATATAATGATCCCAACGAACATACCACATTTGGATCAATTTAAGGTTTAACTAAAGAGTTTTATATAACTCCAATCTAGTCTTCTTGACTTCGATAGATTCTCAAGACACCATCGTTGTTCCAAAGATCTTAAGAAATGACTTTCTACACTTGGGTATCTCCTTGCATCCTTGCATCATCTGAGATCCATAACCTATCGACACTTAAAACTTAAGTCAAATTGGAAACAATCAAACAGGTTTATACACCAAAAATAAATGAACAAAATTAGGGTTCTTATCCCTTTATCATCGATTCATAAAGTAGCCATAAAGGTATATTATATAATATTACCCTACTGGGTCAACCTAGGGATTGCCTTTCCTTTTCCATGAAAATGAAATATCAACTATCAATTCTTAGAAAGAATAGTTTTTGTTAAATAACAACTTCCCTTCAGTCTTCTTTTGACTTAAAGGTTGTTTCAAACTTCTAAACAATCTACTTTAAATTATAAGAGGTATCCTCAATATCAATAACGTCAAACAATTCGACTCCAAGTCTAAGAGTCTCCCAAGTTTGGTTTGATTCTAACTGGTTGATAGTCTAACCCCCTTTGTCATCCATTGAAATCATGTTTAAAGTTCTTCTCCTTTTTCATATTGAACTATATAGAGTCAAATAAACGAGTGTTTTCATCTAAGTTGATGTATGGAAAACCACTCGCTTTAAACAACCCTAAAGCAAGGTATTCTCTTTAATGACATTAATAACCATATTTTACATCAAGCTAAGAAACCCAACTTTCTATAGGTTCAAGATTAAAATATAAAGTCATAAAATGAAATCGTTTATAACCTTTCAGATAAAATCTGATTCATCTTACAATTTTCTCAACGTGGTTTAACCTACCGAATAAGAGAATTCTTCCTATCTTATTCTGAGTTCTACTATTGTATACATCTTAACAATGAAACAAAATCAATTAAGATAGTTTATCTATTCTCCATGAACTTTGATTGTTTAATTGCTATGTTAGAAAGTTCAATGTTTGCACGAGTAAAAAGAAACACTTTAATCTTCATAAGAGTGTTTGTGCCACCTAAAACCAAACATTTACTCACGGTTGAAGAACAAAGTAATAACTAAAATGAGATATCCAACCTCTTATGTCGTACCACGGTTTGCTATCTTGCGCGATTGCTTCCTGGCGTACACTGCCTCCTATTTTTCCTCCTCAGAATGGTATCCAGGTATCATTACGTGCTTCTTTTCAAAGATGTGATACATCTTGCTAACACCTATGACGATGCCAACATGACTTGGAGTCTTAGCTAGACAACATAGCTCTGTATACTCATTGATCCCGAGCTATTGAGTTCACTTCCTTAATCAAACTTTCTACTCCAAAAGACCCTACATTCTTGGTTTGTGAACTTTTTAATAAGAGCCAAGCTCTTCGGTAATAGCCGAGCTCCCTCTTCTACCTTCGTTACCATGTAATCTCCCTTCGACCAAAACAAAACTCTTGTTCAAGACTAATAACCTGTGTAGCTTCTCGTAAGCCTGTAATTTCTTTTGATGCAACAGCACTCAAAAGAAGGGGAACCCCCATTCTATTGTCCACCACTTGTGATATCCTCACAAATATTGATAGGGTGACTAAAACATTCATTGACCTTACAAAACTTGAAGGTTCTTATCTAATCTGTCAGCCTCAGAAAGCAGAGTTCAACCCAATAAGGAAGTTTATATGAATATACGATGTTATACTCAGAGTTCTATTTACATATGTCAGCCTCAGTGATGCCTAATGCTCCTTGCTGGAATACAAGGTAGCAAAGTCCTCCTACCTTACATTTGAGACAACAAAACATAGATAACCCCGCTCATACTTAGGAAAGGATGACATAGTTATATTGAGATAAAAATAGTAATAACAAGAACTAGCATCACTCTGAGAAGTATCATACAATGATATCACAAAATCCCTAAAATTTTCCGCCAAAAGAAAACTATAAACTCCCCTTCTGGTGTCAAAAATACCAAACAAATAACTCCAAGACATTCCTTTTCTATCATCCGATTTACTAGGCAATTTGGAACCTGATTCTTCCGAAGTAAGAAGACGTGCATCCTCCCAAAAGGTCTCCATGACTCCCTCTTTTCCCGCCATTCCTGCCCATGAACATCTGACATAACTCCCCACTCCAAAAAAAATTCATGGCATTTAACTCTCGGTTTCAGTTTCTAAACCACTGAATGCTCATCCCCAGGCTGCGCACCCGAAGAAGAAGAAGAAGCATCGCATTTCACTGCCGGTTTCCAATTTCTTCTCCACCAAATGCTTACCTCCCAACTGCCCACGGTGATAGAAGCATAATGCCATCAAACTTCTACCATTTCAAAGCCTAAACACAAGGAGGTCGGTTGCTGCATGCCACCCGACTTCCTTACTTACAGCAAACTCTTAAACATGGTGGAGACTCCTTAATGGCGACGTGGCACAACAACCTCGTCAAAACTTACTCGCACAAGAAGGCTTCTTAACTTCCCAATATGCAACTAACATGATTCAAGGAGCTAAATTCTCACAAGGTGGTAAATTATAAATGCAAAAGGTGACTCCAAGGTCGAATAGTGGTAATGAATCAAAACCGACTAAAGAAGAAAGTGTGGGTTCTATCCAAGACAACTCAAGTTGTAAACTCAAAAAGAAATTCGCAAAGGATGATGTCCCAACCAACAGAACTTGGGCAAAAACCACTTGATTGGACGAGAAAACTAACATCAAGTAAACTGACGAAAAACTACATCTCCTTAGCTGAGTTATGACTAAAATGATTTCAGAATATCCTTCCAAATGACGACAAGAACAGTTATAGCATAAATCGACTTCACATTCAACTTCTGTCAATTTACAAAAGGGAATAAATTCACAACACATGATTAATGCATTTTGACGGCAATCATGACGGATTGGGCGTAACGCAACACAAGTTTTCTAAATCATTTGACACATAAAATGACTTCTCGTATCTTTTGACTACGAGACGTGATCCACAATCCGCCACAAATAGGTTGATCTATTGACATTAAACGTCGACAATATTAGCGTTATCTAACTTGATGGGAACGTCTTGACGTTTAAGAGGTGACAATAAAACCTCAAGTGACTCAAGAAGAATAACGCAACTGTTTTATAGCTATGACATTGTTTACCTCGCTAACGACTATGTCGACTCATCATCGACTTGACTAGATGATTATCAAGATACCGACTACCTGTCGATTAGATTCGAAAGTAACTAGCAAGACAAGACTTACCTCATATGACTCATTGGTTCACATTATCGTTTAACACTAGACTCGTTTGGCAAATTGACCACTTGTAATCCAAGGTCTATCTCTCTCTTCTCGAAAGATACTCTCTCTCTCTCTCTTCTCTGCGAGTCGATAACTTGTAATCTTGTTTCACTTGTCATCAAACAATAAGAGATCAGTGCATCATTATTCAAAATAAATCAAATCTCATCATATAGATATTAAATCGACAATAACATAATCATTTCCATGATTTCATAAATGATATTCAATATAATTCCTTGTCATATCCTGTCATAAGTCTGTAACATCACAGCAAATTTACTTGTGCCCAAGTAAAAAAGTAAAAGTAAAGCAAGTCAGAAATTGGGATGTAACAATATACATTGCACAGATACATTGTATTGGATACAAAGCGTGACCGACAGTGACGGTGGAGGAAACCGATGTTCACAAGTCATGATATGCATGTATAAGGTAGTAAGATCAGATTGATCATTTGTAAGGTGGCTGATGAGAATGGTCTTGCCGATAGGCAAGCGGTGCAAGTATATACATCGGAGAATGTATGTTAAGTAAAGTGTAGACATACAAAGGGAAATGTAGGTCAGGGTGTTTGGCTCTACATTATAGTGGTATCAGAGCCTGAAAAAGATTTGCGCAGAAAATCGAGTTGAGAATTTGTAAGATTTTTGGTGTTTTGGTGTTATCTATGTATGTTTATGTCAGATAAAGAAAGTGAGATAGAGGCGGAGATGATGCCTCCCAAAAGAATGTCGCAGGACGCCATTAAGAAGCTGATTGAGGAGATACTTGAATCCAAGTTGGGAGAGTTCAAGCAGTCCAAAAACAAGGATAAGAAAGATGAAAGTGACAGTGATGAAGGTGATGTGAAAATTGCCGAAACTAGTAAAAAGACAGAGGAGATACCAGCAGAGCAGAGGGCATTTTTAAATGCATTACAGTCAGTCAATAGGGACACCATAGATGGGTTACCTATGTATAGTGGAAGTATGGAACCTGAAGAGGTGAATGATTGGATTAAGGCATTGAACAATCATTTTGAATATAAAGAAATCCCTGATGATAAGAGGGTTAAGTTGGCAGAAGCAAGACTGAAGGGATCTGTTCTTGCATGGTGGAATTATGAACAAGGAGAGAGATTCAAGGAGGGGAAGAATATGATAACCTCCTGGGAAAGGATGAAGACCAAACTCAAGGCACATTTCTTACACCTAGACTATGACGTGTAGATGTATAAAAAGTTGCAGAACATCAGACAGAGAGACCTTGATGTGAATGCATACACACAAGAGTTTCATAAACTCAATCTCAGATCAAAGAGACAAGACGAAGAGTTAGAGAAAGTGGCCAGGTACTTGAATGACCTAAGGATGAACATCCAAGATGAGATTAGCATTTTAGCACCAGAAACAATGAATAAGTGTTTCCAAATGGCCTTAAGAGCTGAAGAGAAGCTGAAGAGAGAAGGTGAGCAGAACAATAGAGGAAGAGGTGACAGAAATTTTAGAGGCAGTTTTGGAGGAAGAAGTCCTAACTAGAGGCCTAGTGGTGAGTCTAACCAAGAAGAGACTAGTAAAGGACAAGAGCAGTCTAATTTCAGAGGTGGATGGAAAGGCACAAGAGGCAGATTTGGAGGTGGTAGATGTTCTAATGTTTTCACTGGTAGATGTTATCATTGTAATGAAATTGGTCATACAACATTCAAATGTCCAAAAAGGCAAGGTTCATCATCAGGAGGTGATAGGAAGAATGACAAGATGGTTCAATTTGTGCAAGAAGAGAAGGTAGATGAAAGTGTTAACTCTCCAATGGGAAGTGCAGCCCCAGCTGAAGATGGAGAATCATTGATTCTAAGGAGAACAATCTTGAAGACATCCAAGGATATGAAACAAAGGAGATCACTTTTCAGGACCAAATGCAAAACTAAAGGTAAACTATGCAAGGTAGTAATAGATTATGGTTCAACGGATAATATGGTATCTCAGGAAATGGTGGATAAGTTGAAACTAGAAAGGATTCCACATCAAACCCCTTACAAAGCATCTTGGGTCAGCGATAGTCAATCACTTTTAGTATATGAATAGGCATATGTTGATTTTTAGATTGGAGAATATCAAGATAGGGTCTTATGTGATATTTTGCCCATGGAATGTTGTCACCTACTTTTGGGTAGGCCATGGAAATTTGATAGGAGAGCATTGTATGATGGATATGCTAACACATACACCATCAAGAAGGATGGGAGGAGTTTGTGATAACACCATTGCAGGAAGATGCTGCAACATAGAAAGCATCCAAGGTTATTTTAGTGGGAAAGAAAGAATTTATGTAGATCAATGAAACAGAGTCAAAGACAGTAGAGGATATCTCAAGGAATGGAGATCACAGTTTGAAGAAGGTTTTAGTTTTGACTGATGGAGTTCAGATGAATCAGTAGAAGGTCTAGAAGAAAGGTTGTTAGCAGCCATAAGTTGATTGGAAAGACAAGGATGTTATCATAGTAGGGACAATTGTTTGTCCTCTAGAACCACAAAGACTTGAAAGGCAAACAGATTATGCCATAGCAGCAGTACAAGAAGCTCTTACCAAGGTTTCCAATGTAAGTGTTTAGACAGATATGATAGTAAAACAGAATGGCAAGTAAAGGATAGATATGAGAAGACCCTGCAATGCAGTCCAGGAAAGACATGAGACAATAGAGTATAAAGCTGGAGCAAGATAAAGACCTAACTCATGTGGCATGAGTTCTTTTTGTGGTGGGGCGTATGGTATAGGAGCACCCAATCTATAGTGGCCTCCATAAGACATTAACTATTCACAGTTCATTTTGATGTTTCCAATAAGGTCCTAAGCTGACCATTCGATGTAATAAGGTCTGTTTGACCAATGCATGTAAATTTAGGTTGTATCTAGGTTTGTGTTGTAAGTTCCAAGGACACTTGGCAAATTTGTAAGCACAAGGTTGTTAGATAGTTAGGAGGTTGTTAGGCAGTTGGATCTCCCAGCCGCTTGGAGTCGGGTGGTACTACTCAGGTGAGTAGATAAAAAGAGGATATCATTGAATGTAATCAGTAGAGTAGTTGTAGTTGAGTTTAGTTCAATTGAGATCAGATCAGAGATTAGTGTGATTGTAATTGAGAAACAGAGCATCTGTATGCACATTTCTGAAAGGCATAAATAGCAATTCCTATTGTGTATCTTCCTATCTTTCAGATTCCTTAGGTTTTCTCTATATAAATCAAATTGTTGTTGTGGTCAAGATGGATCCTTAATCCATTCCACTAGTTGGATTTCTTTGAAATCAGTGGAATGGTTGTACAATTTGCTTTGTTCTTCTATTTTGTTCATTTGGGTCTTATGTTTGCAAGATTGCGTGTAGAGTACAGATAGATCCTAGCACCATCGTGTGCTAGGTTGGCAGGGTGAAGATCTGTGTTAGATTGGCAGGAAACAGATCTGTGCAGTTATGGAGTTGTTGGATTTGCAGCAGATCAAATCAGTGAAGTTTTGAGCTATTTCATCAAATATACATTCTGTGTGTATATCGCTAACGTATGTCGAGGTCATTTCCTGTGTATCCCATAGTTGTAGGTTTGCAAATGGTTATCATGGTTGTATGTCGTGGATGTACATTGTAAATGTACAAGTGTATTGGCATACAAGGAAGTCAATGGTTTGGTCAAACACATCAAATGTATATTTGAATTTCATGTTGTGAATGTACATCGCAAATGTACAATGGGTTTATATACAAAGGAGTCAATGGTCAAATGTACATTCTGCAAATGTATCTTTCGGTTTTATGTTGAGGACATACATTGGGTTAAGGCGTTGGTTGAATGCATGTTTTGAATGCATCTTTTGAATGCATATTCTGAATGCATGTTCCAAATGCATATTTGGGTTGTCTGTTTTGAATGTATATTGAGCATATACATTAAGCAAATACATTGTATTGGATACAAAGTGCGACCGGCAGGGACAGTAGAGGAGACCGGTGTTCACAGGTCATGATATGCATGTATAAGGTATTAAGATCAGATTGATCATTTGTAAGGTGGCCGATGAGAATGGTCTTACCGATAGGCGAGAGATGCAAGTATATACATCGGAGAATGTACATTAAGTAAAGTGTAGACATACAAAGGGAAATGCAGGTCAGGGTGTTTGGCTTTGCATCATCAAGACTTTAGAATTCAAACATCTTGTTTGATGCCTTACACTCTATAAAAGAGCATTGGACAACTTGGCTCTTGTCTGTAATACTTCTCCCATGAATGTTTTTCATCTTACAAATTTGTATATGTAATATTCATTAGATCCAGCAACACAAAGGTCTACCTCCTATCAATTAAGCCTACCATTGAAGGCAATGAGAAAGGGGGTTGTATCAAATTGGAAATCATCCTAAATTTAGTTTACAATACACAAGAGAAAGGGAAAAGATTTCCTATATTCATGCAAGTGAATAGACTTGAGCTCCTTACCATGTATTATCAAATGAATAAAGGATTACAATACACTTGCAACACAAGTCTTTATAGTCCATGTAATACACTATCATTCAAATAAAATTAATTCTAGTGGCATTCTAGTAGCACTTGTGTACCTACAAACTCTCACAATATAGACTACTCTGCAACCCTTCAATTTATAGACTTCTTGAAAACTAGAAACCATCTATGGTTTACAAAACCATGTGAAAAACCTCCCATGATGTGTGGTGTCAAAGATAGGAAAGATTCCTATCTAAAATTAGGCTCTTATAGATGCTCTTACACACCTTACAATTGGTCATTGATTCCAAAGTAACTCCCTCTATTCTTGGCTCTTGTGCATCATAAAAATTTTCAAAACATTTTCTAAAGATAATGTTAAAATAAAATATTACTATTCCACCATTGTAAGACACTGAAACTTGGCACAACTGCCACATCCAATTCTAACACCCCAATTCAAGTGATAGAACTAAATATAAAATAATAACAATAACTAACTCTGAGAATATATTATGTGATAAATAAATAATAACAGAAAATTTGTAAGGTTGAGACACCTAATTTTCCAACATTCTCCCACTTGTCGAATACCTTGCAAGACCCAAAGGGAAATCATACCATCATGAATTAACTACTAGGGGTTGATAGGCCTATAGACTCTGAACACTATCTAAACTTTTTTATGCTCATGAGCTTAGTTAATGCATTTGTAACATCCATCAAAGTCGCTACCTTTCACAACTTTACACTACCATCATTTATCATATCTCTCACAAAATGATACTAACCCTCAATATCCTTGGTCCTGGTATAAAATGTCAACTTCTTTGCTAGGAAAATCACACTTTGACTATCACAATAAATTGTCATTATACTCTAGTTTAATATGATGTCTAAACACAATCTCTTAAGCTAAATGGATTTCTTATAGGCATGATTTTCTACCATATACTCAACCTCTATAGTGGATAAAGTAACCATATCATGTTGCTTACTCATCCAACTTATTGCAACACTAAAAGGAATAAAAACATAAGCATTGTTGGAGCTTTTGATATCAACATCATCTACCCAATTTGAATCCACATAACCATGAATATCTAGGAAATGCACATCTCTTGTACCATGAAAACACAAGAAATAACTTGAGTACCGCACAAATATTTAAAGACTTTTTTAACTACATCTCGATGAACTCTACTAGGATTAGACATATATCTACTAAGAACTCCCACTACTTGGGAAATGTCTAGCATTATACATAACATAGCATTCATTAGCCTTCCAACTCAACTCTAGTAAGGATATTTTCTCATACCTTCCATCTCCGATGGGCATGTAGGGCAATGTGAAATGGATAACTTCATTCCCAATGTCACAGGAACATAGAATGCTCTACAATCTTCCATGTTAAACCTTTATAAAATTGAATTAACATACGCACTTTGACTAAGACACAAATTTATATTCACTCTATCTCTTCTAATCTTTATCCCAAGAACATGTTTAGCTGCACCAAGATGTTTCATTTCAAACTTTGTTGAAATTTGAGATTTTAGCTTTAAAATAAAACCCTTCGCTTGGCCAAGAAATAACATATGATCAACATATAAAGTAATAAAAGGAAATTGTTCACCATTGGATTTAAAATAAACATGGTGATTAGATTTAGAATTCTCAAATCCTGAACTCAACACATATATATCAAACTTCTAGTCCCACATCCTAGGACTTTGCTTCAGGCCATACAAGGATTTATTCAATTTATACACCAAATGACTTTTACCTTTAACCATGTAGTGCTCTAGACATGTCATATAAGTATCCTCCTCTAAATCACTGTGAAGTAATTTCATTCTCACATCCATTTTCTCAACCTCTAAGTCATAAGCTAAAACAATATATAATAAGAATCTAATTGATGCTAATTTTTACAACATGAGAAAAAAATTCACTATAATTAAACCCCTCAGCCTATGGGTAACATTTTACAACCAACCATGCTTTGTAGGTCTCAATACTACTATCTAAACCAATCTTCATTTTTAACACCCATTTGCAACCAATAGGTTTACATCCTTCAAGCAATTGTAGCAAGTCCAATGTATCATTCCTTTTCAGGGTTGTTATCTCTTCATCCATTGAAAGTGTCCAAGAATATGCACCATTCATACCCAATTGCTCTTTCATATATTTCAATTCATCAATGTTACTAGTCAAATAAAATATATATTTCCAATCATTAGGAGAATATCCATACCTTTATGGTGGTTGTCTATGCATTGTAGACCTTCAAACAAGCTAAAGTGGAGGTTCTACTTCTTCTTTCTCATCTTCCACTTTTTTTGAAGATTTAGAGCTCTCCTCAACTTCTTGTTTATCATGGGGCCTCGATTCAACTTTATTACGAAAAATAGGAAGTTGAATCACATTTTTCTTATATTTAGCTTGTTATGGTTACAAGATCATGGAAGAAGGCTTACTTTCTCTAAAAACAACACTTCTACTATAAATTACCTTCTATGCAACATGGTCCCAAAGCTTGTATCCTTTCACATCGTAACTATAATGGATGAAAATAGATTTTACAACCTTGTTCTCCAACATTGTTAACTTCTCCCTTGGCAGATGTGCATATGCCTCACAAATTGAAACTCTATTATATCTCAATAAAATCTTGCGACCTCACCATGCCTCAATAAGAATTTTATCCACAAGAGCTAATGTAGGAGATATGTTGAATAGGTAGCAAGTAGTGGCTACTTCTTTAACCCAAATTTTTGTTTCAAAGTAGCACCACTAAGCATACTCCTAGCCTTCTCCATTAATGTCATGTTCATTCTTTCTGCAATTCCATTCTACTGAGTAGAATGTGGAGTTGTCTCCTTCCTCTATATGCCAAAATCTTTACATAATCTATTAAAATCATTAGAGTAATATTCACTACCATTGTTAGTTCTTAAACATTTTATTTTCTTTTAATCTCCAACTTAATCATTTCTTTGAATTCTTTAAATCGACTAAAAACATTAGATTTACTCTATAGAATATAAACCTATATCCTTCTATAAACATCAATAAATTGGACATTATAAATAGACTTCGCAATGGAAGGAGCATTAACATGACCAAACAAATTATAATGAATAAGATCTAAAATTCCATAAGAAATTTGTGAGAACTCAAGTAAACCTAGACATGATTTTTTTCCATAAATAAAACACTTACAAAAATTGAATTCAAGATTACAATATGAAAGACCTTCAACAAGGTTCTTAAATTTTAGGGTTCTTAAACCCTTCTCTCTTAAATGGCCTAGTCTCTAATACAATAACATAGTCTTCTTTGCAAGTAATTTAGATGTGGTAGAAAGAGCACCCTTAGGTATCCAAACACAACTACCCTCCTCTATAGAGGAAACCAACTCCTTTTCCAATGAAGTATCCATAGACTTTCTTTTCAAAGAAGTACTATTGCACTCAATAGTGCATGCATCAAGATGAAACAATGTTCCCACTCTACTATCTCTAGAAATCACTATAGCGACTCTCACCATTTTAACACTTACTTTAGAAAATTGAATATGGACACCCACATCTATTAGTTTACTTACCGATAACAAATTATGTGTTAATCTTGGGATATGCTTGAGACATCATCAAATCTTCTAACTCTGCCATCACAAAATTTTATCTAAATACTACTACAACCAACAATATTTAAATAGGAATTATCACCCAACTACACCCTACCACCTTCAAATTTTTTATACTTACTGAACCAATGTTTGTTAGTGGTCATGTGAAAAGATGCACATGAGTTAATCAACCATGCATTCTCACCTACGTGAGTGGCCAAGGCTACAATAAATGTGTTAGTGTCTTCTTTCTTAGACTCGGAATCAAAATGATATTCTTTTTTTCTTATTTTCTTTGCACTCCTTACTAATGTGACCAAGCTTACCTTAGTTCCAACAAATAACCTTGGACTTACCAAGAGATTTTGATCTCACCTTAGACTTGGATCTAGATTTATCATTTTTCTTATCATTCTTCTATCCTCTTTCTTTTTGTCTTCCTTGGACAATCAATGCCTCTTTGGCATTTAGAGAGACCTTCCTCCTCATTTCTTTAGAAATAAAAGAACCAACAACTTCCCTACTTTTAGAACAATAGATGTGCTCCCAATAGCCATGACAAGGTTGTCCCATGAGTATAGAAATGAACACAACAAATTTTGACATCTTTCTTCATCATCCATATTTACAACAACAAAGTTCAAATGAGCCACCAACATGTTAAATGCTTCCAAGTGGTCTGCAATTTGTCCACTTTCTTCCATCCTCAAGGAATAGAGATTCTTTCTCAAGAATATCTTATTCACTAAAGGTTTGGCTTGATAGACCTCACCTAGCTTCTTTGATAATTCCTTCGAAGTGGACTCTTCATGGAGATTAATCAAGATAGAATTTGCAAGACACAATCTGATTAGACCTTTAGCTTCATGGTCCAAAACATTATACTAAGCATCCAAAGTAGCATCCATGGGTCTTTGAATTTTTAAATCAATAGCATCCAATAGATGATGATCTATTAATAGATCTTCCATCTTCAACTTCCACATCTCAAAATTTGTGCTTGAAAACTTTTCCACCTGAATCCTCTTTGATGTGTTTATCATCTTTACTTCCTATAATAAACATCACAAAGTTCTGATTTTGCACAAATTCCCACTCAAACTAGATTAACTCAGAAAACCCTCTACCCAACAACTAAAACCAAAACTAGCTAAACTATAATACAATTTTAAAGAAGCAATGTGTGTGGAAATAACTTCCTACACTAATCTATAAGAGGAGTATTATGCAAATAACTTCAAATCTTATCTAAACTTATTACAAAAAATAGAGAAACACATAGAAATCAACAATAGATAATAAACCATAACATAGTGATTTACGTGGGGAAAACTCTTTTAGAAGAAAAATCCCACACTCCAAAACTTGCACAATATATTATCAAATCAACAAAGGATTATAATACACTTGGAATGCAAGTCTTTATAGGATTAATACACTAGTATTAAGATATAGAGTAATTCTAGTAGCATTCCAACATCACCTATGTACTTACAAACTCTCACAATAGAAACTACTCCTCAAGCATTCAATTTATAAACTTCAGGCAAACTGAAAACCATCTATAATTTACAAAACTATGTGCAAAATGTCTCATGAGGTGCATTGCCCAAGATAGGCAAGATTCTTGCCTAAACTTAGGCTCTTATAGATGCTAGATTACAAATCTTATAGTTGGTCATTGATTTTAAAGTAACTCCCTTTATTCTTGTCTCTTATGCATCATAAAATATGTCATAGCAGTTGCTAAAGACCATGCCAAAATAAATTACTAATATTCCACTACTACAAGGCACTCACTTTTGGCACAATTGCCACATCAAATTCCAACACTCAAATTTGTGTTGGAGCTAAATATTAAATTATAACAATAACTAACTGTGGAAAATATTGAATGATCAATAAATAATAATGGGAAATTTACAAGGTTGAGACATTTAATTTCCCAACAAAATCAACTATGTTTTAGTCCTATGATATCCTCCATACACCAAAATAACATAAAGCCTTCTCACTTGCATCAAAAGGATGCCTATCTGAACAACTTCCTTGCACATAATTGGAACTACAGTGAGCTCAGAGGAAAACATCACACCTAGATGTTCTATTGCCATGTTTCCGTAGATACATTGCTTAAACTTGTAGCGAAAGAATGTTTATATATATAAAAATAGAACCCATGTATGCAGAAATATGGAAATGAAATAAGGGAACAATACATTAAAGAACATATTCCATACTTGAACAACACCTCACCTAGAGATCAAAGGACTAAGCAAGATAATGAAAATGATAAACAATCCTATGATATTTGATCTTGATTTTGATATGTTGGTTTGCTCAAATTCTGCAACATAACTAAATAATGATAATGAATATGTATGGTAATGGAAGAGCTAGAATGATTTTGCTAGCATGAGGATACTTAGAATGTGGATGATCAAATGGCTTGGTTGAGGCTTGATATATAGGAGGTGAGGGATAAGAACATAAGACTAGGATTATATCAGTGATGGATGGTTAGAATTAAGGGAGACATGGAGCAAGAATGAATGGTTGAGATTAGAAGATGTGATGGTTAAGATTTAAAGGTTATTTAATTTGGATCACTTCATTTAATGAAGGTGGTAAGTGGTTGAGGATAGAGATAGGGTGACAATGAAGATAGTGTGACAAATAATTTTAATAATAAAATTATTTAAATTACAAGAGATGTGTAAGAGTAAAGGTGAAATAATTTAAATAATAAACTTATTTAAATTATGTGGTGAGGGTTAATTTAAATAAATATTTTATATATTTAAATTGAATAATGGAAGAAAGGTGCAAATTAATTAAATAAATACAACTTATTCAATTAATTGGCTAAAGAAGATAAATGGGATTAGAAGGGATTAGTTAAATAAATATAATTTATTTAACTAATTAGGTGATGAAAGGGCTATGTAAGGATCCTAGGAAAAAATTGTCACAAGGTGATGTTGTAGGACATGGTCAATTTTAGGTGTCTACAGAACCCAACTCTTGACAAGAAAAAAAGAAATTTGGAGAATCCCAAAACATGAAAGAAAGAACTCAAGAAGATAAAATGAGGCTCAATGGAGTTAGGTGATGCAACCCTGTCCTACACCACTCTACTTAAATATCACTAATTTTAATGGTCAAACAATAACAATTTACATCTCATTCACAATAAAAAGCGCAAATATGTGTCTTACTTTTATTAGCCAAAATTAATATTTGACTGTTGAAGTGGATGATATTTAAGAATAACCTTCCTACACATCTACAGAGGAGAAAAAATCTACACCGAGACACCTAAACATGAGGATCCACATGGCAATTAAACACTTGCTCATAGCTGCCCATTCATTTGGAACGTCCCACAAAACTCATCTGTCACTATCAAGAACGCAAAGACCGCCAATGAGCAAGTCCATGCTGCTAAAGCTAGAAAAATCACGTTGCAAATGGCTTCTTCTATGCCATCCAAACATATGCGGGCACAGCGCCAAAAGCAGGAGGTAAAAACAAAGCTAAACCAAAAGAAAGTAGGCCCACGTCCGAGCATGGCAGAGAAGGTAAAAAATCATTGCTGAATAAACCCACAAAAGTCTGACCTGGGAGGCACAAAATCCACCGCCCTTAATAGCTGCACAAATAAACCAAAAATGGCGCATAGTCATGGAGAGGAAAGTGGGCCCTTGATAGGGCCACGGGCCACCAATGGCGCGCCACATATGCCGAAGACAAATGCCCAATTAACGCGTCAAAAGCTGCCTTCGCAGATACTGAATTCATCGCTATCCCTTTGCTTTGCTGGAGGCAAACATATGGAAGTATGGCATCTTGCTTTAGCAAAGGCGGGGGCCCAGGCCCCAAATGTTTAAAATTATTGTATCTCAATCAAAATAATTGTTGAAACCTCTACGTCGTAGGCCTATTAGACTAATTCGTACCTTACACGACATATCTCCATTAATATGGAGGAACGATATAAATCACTCTACAACTACAATGTGCCTGGAATAAACAAGGCGCTAGGGAAAAAACCCAATAGGTGAGATTAGTTCCAATCGCTGAGATGGTATATGTGCATTTAAGGTTCAATATTTTTGAAACTTTAGTACTAGTATTTGTGTGATTTGAAGGTTATTAGTGTTACTATAAGTACTAATAATTGAATGAAATGTAGCCTTTAGATTTAAAAAGTAACCAATCCCCTGATGCCATATCAGCCCACCAACAAAAAATGACCTAATGCACACCTATTGGTCCACCTTTTTGTTTTGGGAACTATTTGACACCTTAACAAAAAGCATGCTGATGGGGCATCATATTTGATGATGTGGCCCTTAAACCTTAGTTATGAGCAGGGGCCTTGCCAAGTAAGCTACTGTAAAATTTTTGGAGTGATTCAAAATTGACACATATGATTTTGAGAGGTGTGAATTAGGGTGCTCCACTACTAGGTCCTCTCCCCTACAAGAGCTCGAGATTCAATCGACATTTACAAGACTATTATGATAAATATGAAGCCTAGATACATGGTAAAGCATTGGGATTTGGGACATGTTATAGCCACAAAGCATGAAATCCTTAATGGGTTCCATGAAAATGAATTCAGAATTGGTTGTTAATATGAAACAAATAAAAAAAAGTTAGTAAAGGTACCAAAGGTGCTATCAAATGGTCCATAGGCACAAATACTTATAGGCATATTGTTAAATAGTACATATTTTTATTTTAACTCGAAAGTCACTAAATGTAATAGTTGGTTGAAAAGGCTATAAATGTGTTTACCTCGTCCTTCTACCCAATTTTAAACTTTTTGCATATCAAATCCCTGTGCCAAGTCATCTTTTCGGTTACAATTTGCCGATGTCGTGCTTCTTGTGTCAATCACGTCGGTAACTAGTTATCAAGATGTCATAATTTGTCTTGTTCATTCAATATTATCCCAAGTCAAAATTTACGTTGCATCGACTTAGTAATATTATTCTTTACATCCACTTTTATTTCATACTAAGCTGGCGTCAACTTTTGTTTTTCGCAAAGTTCACGTCAGTTTTTCTGCAAACCATGCGTCGGCTTTCATTTTCCGCAAACCTTGCGTCAATTTTTGTCTTTCACTAAGTTTGCGTTAACTTTTGAGTTTGGCTAACTTCACGCATTTTGGCTTTTTGCTAACTTGTAATTTTTCAAGTTGAGGGTTCACTTTTTACGAATATAAATAATCCCGCTCCTCCACATCCAATAATGTCTCCTATAATCAAGGAAAGATTTCCCATTTCTCTTTACTCTGCATGTGATCTGGCATATGATGGGCGACAAGTTATTATAATTTAAAGAAAAGACACGCGTCAGCATTCATACCCTTCAGGCCACCGAACTACATGGTTATTTCAACATGTATTTCATACATTGATGCATGTAATATTTTTAAAATTGTGCATAAAGGTGGTTAATTAAAGCCCATTCTTCTACTCTCCATATAATCTGCCGACTTTCACATGGGAAAATGATAAATATCATCAAAAGCTACCGAAGTGTGAGGTTGAATACAACATATCATGTGAAAACATCCTTTATCTACGAAGTTATAATCGTTGCATGCAAAGAATAGACGTGGATTATGAAACAATAAAAAGTAATTATCGATGTATGCAGCATGTATGTAGCGGGTTTGAGTCTTATTTCTGATAAACAAATCATATCCTAAACATATGAGGAGTTGCATGTCGAAGAAGGTGGCCTTGTAAAAACTATAACTCCAGTGTCAATCTTTAAGAAGTCGACATGTGGATAACAGCATGTAATGGTTACGTTGGTGCAGTATTGTGGCACATTGAGTATGGATATAATTTAGTTATTAACAAAAGATTTTAACAAACACTCGCCATTCCTCATGGCCTAATATAAAGGCGTAAGAAATGCACAACTACTTGATAGAATGATTCAAAGAGATGTAACCTCATGCAATCAAAAGACTACCAGATATGAACAAAGTGGTTTCATTGAGAACCCTACATAAACTTTCTAGCAAATGCAACTAGCGGGTGCAATCCCAGACCCCATGACCATTGCCAACATCTCGCTGCCAGCACCCAAATAAGGAACTTTAGAACAGGGTATGGACATCCATGAAAGTATAATAGAAAGTGGCTTTTGTCAGATGTGTCAATCATAAATACCTCGGAGGAATGTCGTCTTATAGACTACAACACATAAAACAATTCTATTGAAAAGACTTTAGAAAGTTTCAAGCGAATACAGTTATTGGTGGTCTAAAAGCTTTATCCCACAATATTTACTACTATCCTCACCTCTATCCATCAAAATGTTATATCATGGAATGAGGATTCTTGTCAGATATCATAGATGGAAAGGCAACTTGGTCGACATGTAAATAGAACATTGAAGTTTAAAAAAGGGCACTAGAACTATTTGGTATGACATTGCCTCAAACTAATATGATTTCATGCACTGCAATGACGACTATGACTTTCACAAAATAGATTTGTTTTAAAAAAAAAAGAGATAAAGTTTCAGAAACATTTGATGCAACCCACAGGAATGAAGCTAAAATACTCAACATTTGCCAGCATCTTTTGAAGCATAGACAATTGACAGAAGTTGTTTGACAATAGTCGACGTCATCTAGTGGTAGCAGCCTTCTCACAAAATTTGGAATTGGGATATGGTGCACACAAATGGTTCACAGAGATAGCTTTCAAAAAGAATGTAAATTGGCTGTTAACCTGCACCAAAAGCTACACACAAAATAAAGACCTTATAACTTTCAAGCATGGAAAGATTGTAATATATGCATATTTTAGATTCATTTTTCTGTAGATGTAAAGCTAAACTCCACAATGTTTGCCAACATCCTCTCAGAGTAATGAATGGAGATTCTTGTCAAATAATGTAGTTGCAGGTAACCCGGTGCAAAAATACAATTTCCAAAACACATAGTCAGCTATGGAATGAAATTATTATCAGATAGATTTGTAATGGAAGCATATAGAAGGCCTGTGAACTATTTGATTAAATGTTGCAGACAAATACAGTTTCATGAAAAGCAGTGATTGCTATTTTGATATAGCATGTATGCCAATTGTGGAAGGCGGAGACCAGACACACAAATTGTTTATAAAGAACCTCAAAGAAATTTCATGCTCCAAGGACACTTGTCACATGCAAATGCCTGGGTATGAATACCTATTGCCTTTTTGTTTGAATAAAGTGATTTTCAAATCTCCTCTCAAAATCCATTGCATGCATATAAACAACAAATTGGAAATTGTCAAACAAACCTCATGAAACACTACAGCAAACTCTGAAATAGAATAAATATAGGCAGATTTCATGACTTGTTGGAGATATTTAATCATGAAATATAAATATCAGGGGTTTGAGTTCCTCTTAGTTCTTGAATCTACACTTCCAGAAATATCGGATACTTCCTTGGGACATATCAGTTTGGCAGCTTTCTAGAGAACCATGGAACAAGGGAAAAGATCACTAATGGCTCAGAAGTTGTTTGACAATGGATTAGCCCATGCAGCTGGTTTCCCAGTAGCAGTCCAATGAACAGATCTAGTTTTAGAATGTATGAAACGCTACAATCTAGAAACCAGAGATGTCAGAACCATTAATGACAAGCTAATTGTCAGGTTAGAAAGTGTTTCAATTGGGATTACTTTCAGGCTACCTGTCCGAGATCAGCTTGTGAACATAGACAAAAGGCTTTCTCATCAATATTTCAATGAAAGGAAACATCAACGTCTCAACACTATAGTGAAACACTGGCTACATACACCGAAAGGAGGGAAATCCCAGTTACCTAAAGTCCTTCACAGATCATGCTTCATAGAGGATATTTCCAATATGATTGTTCTACTTCATAGAGTGATGGGAGATGAAAAAGTAGCTAATTTTGAAATGTGGATGTTTCTTTTTATAAATGTTATATGTTCAGGAAATCAGTTTATTGACTGGGGCAACATTATTAGTGACAATTTGCATTATCAGTTGACTAATTTTGAATTGAATGAACATTTCTACATGTCTTCTTACTTATTTTATGTAATTGCATGCATGAAATTGTGGCCAGGTCTAGCTACCAAAAGAACTTATGACACAAATCTATGATTATTACCCTCAGTTATAGCTAGAACAAAGTTACAAGCACTACCATAGGGTAAATGATGCTTTCACAATGCTGACAATAAGAGAACTTCAGGTAATACTGCACTCTGGATATCACCAGAAGCTGCCAATCTGATCAAAATATATGAGAGCTACTTCATCCAATATCCCAAATTTACCTATCTACGAATTGGCGGGTTTGATGGATACCCATATAAGTTGCCTAGATATGTAGATGACTAAATGGTATTGATAGAACTATGCATGCAAATTGGTTCACTTAATAAGAAATGCAAAGATAAGAGAAAACTTGGAGTTCCATTTCCCATTGGCCTTAGTCATTACAACTGCAAATCTTTTGCAGATGTTAAAAACATAGAGAGATCTCTAATAAAAATCAGCTTGTATGCCTATACTATGAGATTCCCTTTTGATAGCAAAGGATATGTCAAGGACAATCTACAAATTGGTGCAGGTTACTGTCATTTTCCAGAACTTGAAGACTTTTGGGAAGATTGTGAAAATGATTATGAGGTATGTAAATGAGACTGGATGAGGATGACCATTGAACAGATTAGAGAATTCAAGCTAGATTGCAATACAGAAGGAATTGACGAAGATGGTTCAGAATTAATTGATGCTGTGTATTTTGATAAAATCGAAACACAGTCGTTACCACCCATCAATTGGGCTAATGAGGAGATCAAATATTTGGGCATAAGAACTACTCATATCATTCAAAAGACTAAGGATTGGGTAAAGAAAAATTCTATTGAGGCAACAACTACTAAACCAACGAGTAATAATGCTTTATCATCAAGTAGAAAAGATAAACACTCAAATTCTTCTTCTTCTTCTTCTTCTCATTCTCATTCTCCATCTTTAAACATTGGATCACATAAGAGTACCCAAGGAGGAGATGATAGAGAAGATCCATCAAGAAGAAAGGGTCTTAAGAGTATTTGTGAAAATGATAAAAAACAGAAAAAGGGGAAAACAAAAATAAAAAATAATGCATTGCCTCCCATACAAGAAAAAGTTGAGGAAAACAAGTCCACAAGTCCTACAATCCTCCACCAAAATGATGAGCATTTAAATACCTCTCCTTTACTTCTTGTTGTTTCTCCTTCTCATGAAACACCTCATTCCCCTCATGCATTACAATCTATACTCCCGCCACCTATGAACATATTCAGTGAGCATGTTCTTCCCTCAAATGTAGTACCTCTTTCCACAAATATTTCAAAGTCCTCATATAATCCTTCCTCTTCGTGGTTGCAACAAAGTTTGTCAAGAAAAAGAAATAATGCTCAATTAATCATGCCTGATTTTGATACAGTCTCCAATTTGCTACAAAGGTCTCCCAAATCTAAAAAGATCAAGATTACATCAAGGATGGTAGTGGATTCTTCATTAGGCAATGTCTATGTCAAGGTTGCACAAGCTCTTAGAGAAAAAGAATTTGAATGAGGCTACAGAAAGTGATTTTAACATCACTAAGATGGATCTTGATCCATCCACATGTGAGGGTGACATGCAAAATTTTTAAGTATCAGCTGCCAAGTTAATAAAAAGAACAGAGAAAGAAAGGCACATGAAAGATCAACTAAAGCAACAGGTGCAAGTTTTGACATCCTATCTCAAAGCCATCATAGATACATCTACTTTGCCTCTTGATACTTCCTCTACCCCCACTAATTTCTCTCTTGAAAATAATATTGAAAAAGAGATTATTGAAAGTCTCAGTAAATATCAGTTGTATGGAAAAATTATTGAAAAATGGGTTGAACGTATGAAATTAAATGCATTCAATTTTATTGAGCAAGCAAAGAGTCTATATGATGAAGCAGAAACAAAGAGGGAAGAGGTTGATAAAGAAATAAGAAGCATCTGAAAGGAAGAATTATTGTGGTAGGGAATATCTAAGGACCTTAGTGAGATGATCAAAACTGATAATGAGATTATTTGCTGAAAAAGTCTTTTCAAACATTGAAGAAAATCAATCTAGCTCTTGGCTTTGTTCAGTTGAATGGAAATTGTTAAATATAAGACAAGTTTTGGCTGCTCAAGAAAAGCTCCTGGAAACTTGTGAATAGGTGAAGATGAAGATTCACATTGATTTATTAGAAATCAATTTTGATGTAATGGATAAAGATAAATCTCAAGTTTTGGAAGCTCAAGCTATTAAAGGAAACTTTGAAAACATGATTAACACAGAGTTGTTCAATAAACAGGTTTTCAATGAAGGACTTCTGGATAAATTGAATCTCATCTTTGTTGCTGTCAACTATGGCATTGATCATATATCAGATTATCGTCATGATTTGAGTAATGTTCATAAAGATCAATCAGAATGGAAGCTTCATATGACAGGAGTGTTTGTTCCGAAAAATAAAATTATTGCTTCAACAGTTAGGGTGTTCAGAGAATACAAAACATGGTCATCCCTTCCTTCACAGTACCTTGTAGTAATAGAAACATCTTCAAATGGTACCAGAGGTGGCAAAGATAAAATCTGATGGTTTCTTGTGAGATCAATCATATTGGTCCACTTTTCAAAGTTTTCAAGATTATAGGTTTTGGTTCTCTTTCTATGAAAGTGACTTTATGTCAGTCTTTTGTAATTAAGTTGTAAAGTGCACTCTATTTTGGGAACTTTTGAAAAGTCCATATAAAAATTAATTAAAGTGTGCTTTTATTTTCATAACATATTTTTGGGTAGTTAGGAGAAGTAGTTATAAGGTAGTTACAAAGTTGGTTACTGGAGACAAGTCTATATATACAAGACTTGGTGTTTGTAAATGGGACTTTTTTGGCTTTCACATTTGAAATGGTGTTATGAGAAATAGAGTTGTATAACTCAGTGTGAAGAAATAAGAGACATTTTGGATTGTGTGATCTCAAATATCTTTTTAACATTATTCATTCTTCTTACGTTGATGGGTGATGTTTTCTTTACATTATCTTGCATCTGCAATGTGGAATAACAACTAGTCTTAGAGGAATTGGTTACTAGATAATATTTCAACGTATGTTGGTTATCTCCTAAATCATTTCTTCTTTTTAATACTACATGAAACTTGTTTGTACGCTCACTTTAGCAATTTAAGAAGTGTTCTTATATTGTCCTAGTGGGATTGTCAAACTTTATACATGCGGGTTGAGTCAATGTTCGTAAGCCCATTGCCTTAACCTTCCAACCTTTCTTTATTTTCATTTCTTTCTTAAATATCATAAAAATCCATAATTTATCAAACGAGGGATCTGCCCCTCTACACGTAGAGGTAGGTTGATAGAAATACTACAACTTTACTGACTGTTGGTACGAATTTTCACTATATGTTTTCTGGGCAAAGAGTCAATATAATAATTCATATATTATAGTGCAAAATCTATTTACCAACAGATTTTTGGTGACTCTACTAGGGACTGAATTCAAACATACATCTTTTGTTTGGAAAAAGTCACCTTAATGTGTTCAAAGAAAATCTTTTTGATTGATAAATATGGTGCTGCAATGTAGAGCTAGACCTATTTTACAACCTAATGTTAATTGGTTAGACCTTGAGCAAGAAGATATAATTACTGACTTACGAGTAAAAGGCTTGGAGATATAGGAGGTCAAATCACCAATATCAAGAAGTAGATGCGGTACTTAATGAAGAAGAAGATATAGGAATGGAAATTCATGTTTGTGCTCAGTTAATAGCTCAAGGCATCGCAGAAGAAGAATTGGAAATAGCTAATAGACGTGCTCCTATTCAAATAGCTCCAAGAATGGATAGACAAGTTGATCCACCAATTCAACCTATTCAAGAATATCGCCCTATGAATCCTGCTCAAAATCAACCTGACCACCAAGAGATATACTAGAGGAGACTGTGAAAAGGGCATCTTGGATCCTGATTTTGAAAAGATAGCAAGTTTTGATTTTTTGCAATCTATTTTACCCCCAAGAAGGAACATTAAATCTTTTAGTAGACCTCCTTCACCTGCAAGAAGTCCTACTAGAACCTTTGCCTCTTCTTCCACTTACCAAGCATTGACCTTACATGGGACTGCAGTTCCAATTGTCATAAATATTCAACCAACTCCACCACCGCAAATAGCTCAACCTGTGCCTTGGGGAGTAGCTATTGGCCCCCTCGCCTTAGGTAATCAATTGCGTGATTTACCACATGGATCCAAAAAAGTTTTACCCAAATTCACTAGAGATGAAAAAGTTTCTATAGACGAGCATATTAATGCCTTCTTTTCCGCATGCGGTGTTCTAGGTGTCATACATGAAGATGTTTCTATCTAGTTGTTTGTAGAATCTTTAATCGAAGGAGTAGCAGAATGGTTTCAACATTTGCCTATCGGAACTATAAACTCATGGGCGATTATGCGCCAAAAATTTGTAGACCATTTCAAAAGTACTAAAGATGAGCATGTATTATTAGCACAACTTACTCAAATGAAGAAAGAGATTCATGAGCCAATGTGGGAGTTTGTGGCACGTTTTATCAAGTTGGTGAATAGAATTAAAAATACTAAAAGACCAACTGCGGAGAATCAAAAGTGTTTCTTTCTAAATGCACAACCTCTAGATATAAGTTTCCATTTGAGAAGAGCATGAGCGGCTGATTTACAAGTGGCACAAACCATGGCCATTGAAATCGAAGATGATTTATTGACTGCTGGAAAATGGAACAAAGACTTGCAGAAAGGGAAGGCATAGTCTTCTAATTCATCCACTACAGACCTGATGATTCAGAAGCTAGACAATGATTTACTCCTACTTAAGAAACAAATTCCGCATAATCCACCTCCGCTATATCAAGATATACCCAAGAGAAATTATATACCGTATCAATAGAACAAGCCACCTAGGCTTCCTCCTCCAGTACAAAGACTAGCTATTGAACATCCTTCTTCCAGTCATAAACAAACTGCAGCTACGTGTGATTTTCATCTAACTACTAACCATGATGGCAACACTTGTCCTGAAATGGCAAGGTTCATGCAGATGAATCTATCAAATGAGAAAATAGAAGAATATGTCTCTCAAGAGGATGAGACAAATGAGACCTATGGCCAACCAACAATTAGCTTTCTTGAGTGTGAGTCTGATAATGAAAAAGAAGAAGTTCATGACATTAACAATCATTCTTGTAATATCTTCACAAAAAAAAAGTACCAGAAAAATGAAGGAAAAGTCAAAGTTGAATTTGCTCATAAAATTTCAAAAAATGCTCCTAAGATTCTTTCAAGAAAACATCCTCTGGAAAATCAACCTCTTACTGCCACGAAAGATAAAGGTACACAAGGTTCCCCTCTTTGTGATTCATCTCCCTTACCTGATGATGCATTTGATTTCATAGAGCATTGCAAGAAAACAAAGGTGCAAATTTCTCAACTTGATTACTTAAAGTCAAATCCTCATCAGTTGGAGAGATTATTGCATATTGTTAAAGGAAAACCTGATCCTTCTTCTTCAGTACATCAACAATCAAATGACTCACAACCCGAAAAACTTTCACATGATGATCTCCTCATTGAATCTCCACAAAATGATGCCCCATTGGTAAATGTTATTCTCCCAAATAAGCCTGACCCATTCTATGTCTCTTTGCATATAGTTGGTTGTAAACTTAGCAATTGCATAATAGATTCTGGCACTTCTGATAACGTCATGCCCGCTAAGGTTGCTCATGCCCTCAGCTTGTCATTAAATAAACCCTTAGGCAAAGTCTACTCAATGGAGTCTAAATTAGTCCCATTAGTAGGTTAGCTCAAAGACATGTAGGTTGCTTTAGCCGCTTTCCTGGAAAAGAAACTAAAGCTCACCATCTTAGTTTCTGACATTCCCGCAAGCTATGGCATGCTGCTTAGCAGAAGTTTTTGTAAGGACCTAGGTGGAGAAATACAACTAGATTGGTCCCATGCCTTAATCCCAATCCATAGAAAGAAAGTTAGACTAAATCCAGAACCTAAAGCAAAGTATACAGTCCTGAAATCTGATGATCCAAGAGCAGAGATACTATATGAAGAAACTCGACTGGGTACATCTTTGCTCATGTAGGAAAAAGAGGTGACCCCTGAAGTCATCTCTCCTGACATGTCTTCTGGACTTTGGACTATGGAATTTGATAGCAGTTGTTCTTTTTCCAATTCAGGGGCTGGAATTGTTCTTATTTCACCTACAAGGGAGAAGTTTCCTGTGGCTTTCAAATTGGTTTGTGACAACACTAATAATATAGCAGAGTATGAGGCGCTCCTTTTAGGCCTCAAGGCTACCAAAGAGAAAGGAATCAAAATGTTGAAAGTACTCAGAGATGCAGAATTAGTTGTCAAGCAAGTAAGAAATCAGTTTCAAACAAAGAATAGCAAGTTTAGAAGATACCGAAACTTAGTATGGGATCAAATAGAGTTCTTCGATGCTTTCTCTATAGAGGTGATTCCTCGAACTCTTAATTCTAAAGTTGATTGCCTTGCTGTCTCTTCAGTTCTTTTACTTCCACATCCAGAGTTCAACAAAGATCAATATAAAATTGAATTAGTATACCGACCAAGCATGCTTGATAATGATAAATATTGGCAAGTTTTTGATGATGATAGACAGATCGTGTCCTTTTTGGAGAAGGCTGGTACTTTTGTCAATTTGTTATTCGAAGGAAGTGAAACTTCTGCAGAAGATGAAGTATTGCAATTAAAGGGGAACACCATCCCAAAAGGTTTGATTACTCTAGGGAAACCATTTGATAAGCATGATTGTTGTTTGAAGAATAAGGTTCAAGAGAAAAATCCCAATCCTTCTTAGTATGATATAGTAGATATAGGCACTAAAGATGATCCTAAAATTGTTTGCATTGGCAAAGCATGTTCGCCAGAAGAAAGAAAGAAGCTCATCACCCTATTGGACAAATATAAGGACATGTTCGCATGGTTCTATGATGATTTGAAGAATTTCATGGGTGGAAAATTTCAGCATTATATCACTCTCAAACCTGGGGCTACTCCTTTCAGGCAAAAACAGAGGCAATTCAATCCTAAAGTTGCTAGTGCTATCTTTGTAGAAATTGATAAGATGTTAAAGGCTAGGATTATATATCCCATTCATCATTCAACTTGGGTAGCAAATATAGTTTCTGTGAGGAAAAAGAATGGAGAAATAAGGATTTGTGTTGATTTCCGCAATCTTAACCAAGCATCTTTAAAAGACAACTACCCTTTACCCGTGATGGACCATGTTTTACAAACCGTTGCTGGGTTTGAAATGATGTAATTACTTGATGGGTTTTCTAGGTATAATCAGATAGAAGTTACCCCAGAGGATCAACATAAAATTGCTTTTACAATGCCTTGGGGAACTTTGGCTTACAATCGAATGCCATTCAGGTTGATCAATGCCAGTGCAACATTTCAACGTGCTATGGACCTCTCCTTTGGAGATTTGAAAAACAAGATTATTGTAGTATACTTAGATGATCTCACCATCTTTTCAAGAAAAAGAGATCATATTCAACATCTGGAGATAGTCCTACAGCGTTGCCGTGAGCAAGGAGTCTCTCTTAACCCCAAGAAGTCCATTTTCTGGGTTACTGAAGGAAAACTACTAGGGCACATTGTGTCTAAAGATGGGATTTGAATCAATCCTGAATGTGTTGAAGCTATCTAGATGTTGCCATTACCATCAAGCAAACCTGGAGTGAGGTCTCTCTTCAGTCAGATCAATTTCTTAAGGAGATTCATACCAAATTTCTATGAATTAACTCACCACATTGTAGACATGATGAGAGATAAGGTGGTCTTCAAGTGGACTGAAAAAGGGAAAAGGCATTCCAAGATATTAAAACAGCGATCGCAAATGCTCCAGTTTTAATTCATCTAGATTTTTCCAAAGATTTCATTGTATATTGTTATGCTTCGGAGCATACTTTATTTTCTATCCACACTCAACAAAATGATGATCATATAGAAGCACCTATTGTATTTATGAGTGTTCCTCTAAAAAAGCATGAGTTCAATTATTCTCTAGCAGAGAAGCATGCTTATGTAGTGGTCAAGGCAGTAAAGCATTTCAGATTCTATATCCTCAATTCACATTCTAAGGTCTTTGTATCGAACACTTCGATCAAAACCATACTTACTTAGCAAGAAATAGGTGTCAACAAAAGAGCCTCTTGGATTGCCGAAGTTCAAGAATATGATATTGATATTAAGCCAACCAAATTGGTATGAGGAAGGGGCTTATGTAAACTCATAGCTGAAAATTGCGTAGTTGAAGAATCTCCAGAAAAGAATGTCGAGCTGCCTCAAGTGTTATTTATAGGATTGACAGATGAATGGTTCTCAGATATTGCCTATTTCTTGACATATGGTGAATGTCCTCCACACTTAACTCCGAAGCAGAAAAGAGTGATCAAGTTGAAAGTTGCAAAATATATTATTTGGGAAGGTAGTTTATACAAGAAGGGGATCGATGGAAATTTTCTAAAATGCGTGGATAAAGAACAAGAAGAAAAATTACTTCAATTGTTTCACAATGAAGCTTGTGGTGGTCATTTCTCTTGCAGTGTCACAACCTATAAGATTTTAAGACATAATTATTATTGGCCTAGCTTATTCAAAGATGCAGACCAATGGGTGAAAAGGTGTGAATCATGTCATCAATTTAAAGGCAAGGTCAAGCTAGCCGCACAACCATTAAAGCCCATTTTATTGAAGAACCTTTTCATCAATGGGGACTAGATTTCATTGGTCCACTTCATCCAACATCTAGCACTGGACATACACACATCTTGGTGGCTACATATTATTTTATTAAATGGGTAGAAGCCATTCCAGTCTGTCAAACTTCCTCCCAGGTAGTGTGTGATTTTCTAAAGGAAGATATTCTTGTGAGATTTGGTGTACCTCAGAAAGTTGTCACAGACAATGCTTCAAATTTCTCCTCTCATGAAATCTCTAATTTCTGTTATCAGCATCATATCTTACTTGCACATTCTTCTGACTATTATCCGCAAGGAAATGGATTAGCAGAATCCACCAACAAAAACCTCATCTCTATCATGTGAAATCTAGTAGAGGAAAAACAAAAGAATTGGCACAAGAGATTATTTGTTGCATTATGGGCTGACAGAACCACATATAAAAGGATCATCGGCACATCTCCCTTCCAACTAGTTTACGAAATTGATGCTCGATTGCCAATCCCTCTGTTGGTTCCCAAAAATGCAAGTTGCTAACCCTAAGAGGATGCCGGACTCTATGTTTGGATTTGCAACATTTTTGGACCAATTGACAGAGCTATTAGCTCCCTACACTTCAGGTCCTGCAAACCTAGGCGGGTGTACCTTTGTAACTAAAGCAGACTTAACACTATATAACTTGATTGGATTAGTAAATCTATCACAATGGCATAAAATGTAATAGATGCAAGCTTCTAAACTACTCCTACTCCTAATACTAAGATCTGAGGTGTAATTGTTTGAATGAGATTTTATGAAATTCTAAAATGGAATTGGTATGACCAGTGCCTATTTCTATTGGGCTAATGGAGTCAAGGTGTATATGACATATGATTTACTTATAGGTTACAATCCTAATTGTTTGGCACTTGTGTTTGTTTATAGCTTGTATAAACGTGCAAGAATGTGACTGACAAACTCTACTTAGTGATCCACTCGAATCTTACCAGGTTACTGTGACTTATTGAAAGGATTTTTTAATCCTTGCTTGAAGGAACCGATCAAAAGAATCACACAATGACAGCAAATGTGTATTGACAAATGGAGTTGATGCTCAATTTGAATAACAAGACAATATCAAGTTGGAGACAGTATGGCAATCTTGACAATTATAGGGCTACTCTTACCTATCCAAATGCTACCTCCAGGTTACTGTAATCAATCAAAAGGATTTTATATCTGTAATGGAAACCAATTAATTTGATTACACGAAAACAACAAGTGTGTTTCGATGAAACTGAAATATCAACTTGGAAACTCAGGTTCAAATAACAAAGAAATAACAGTATGGAGACAACCAAATAATTGCTCAGCTCAACAAACAATAGACACCAATATTAAATCATTTATATATACATTTTCTCCACTATACAGTTTCGAAAGATTTTACAATGTACAACATAATATTTTATTTTGGCAACTGGTCAATCCATCCAGTTATCTAACTGATGTTTTTCCTAATCTACTCTTGATCCTAATCTACTGATGATGTTCCTCTGTCCTCCTTTGATTTCACCTTTATACATACTGTGTATTTTAGGGTTGTGACCCTTCGCTTACCGTCCTGTGCGTCTCTTCATTTCCGTGAAGGACAACAATTTTTATTAACGCAAAATATTAGCCTCCGGCCCTTTAAAATTCAATTATTTCTCTTCATCTTTGTTAGGGTTTACTTTCATGTATCTTGGTTCTTTATTTAATTAATCTTCCTGGGACTTGTATTCTCACGAAAATAATTTTCCAATATGACTATGATTGTTTGTTATATCCTCTTGCGCATATTTTCTCCCACTGGAAAAATATATTTTACCCTTCGAGTAAGAAACAATTTCTGCTCATGAAATCTTGTTTTTAACAACCTTGTGAAAATATTTTACATCCTTTAGTGAAAATATCTTATCTCCTACAACTTCCTCGGTGAAATATTTTGCATAAAATGTTCTCCAGTAAAATAATTACTTCGCTTGTGAATTTCTTGGTGAAAATGTTTTCTCACCTTTTGCATATACTTCCTCAAAATATTTTTAGGTAAAGTAATTACCTATCTCGTGAATTCGTTGGAAAATATTTTCTTTCATCCTTATAACCCCTTTGGTAAACTATTTCATATTGCATTTTAATATTTTACCTCGGGCATGCAGCTCACATTTAAAATACTTACCACTTTTAATTAAATGACATTTCTCCCCAAAGAGGCATCCATCGGTATGAGGCATAAACTCGGTGTGTTTTAAAAATTTCTCTCCGATTTGCTTGGTCTTGCCGATGAGATTTTCATGGTGCAGTGACTTTAATAATATTTTTTATTGTCTTGCATAAACTCATTTTTTAAGTGAAAATATTTTCATGGGCCATTATACACATTTACACAAAATCTTCAATTAACGGCTTTGTGAAAATATTTCCCATCTTTATTTCAAAAATATTCTACATATTTCTCCTTGCTTCCATATCTCCTTTTCCATTGTTTTACCTCATTACTTTATTTACATAATACTTGGGCCCACAACATCGGTGTGACACATCAAATCGGTATGATTTACAATTTTTACTCCGATTCATTTTCTTTGCCGATGTATTTTTATGCCTTGATTTTTATTTAGCATTTTACACATTCATATGTTAAGGTTATAACCTTTCTGATGCATCCCTTTATTTAATCAACTATCTTTAGTTTGATTAAATTAATTTCAACCTTTCTAAGCTTTGTATTCCCGTGCAAGATAATTTAATAATAATTATTTCCATCTTTGGCTGACAATCTTCACGCTTTCATTTATTCGTGTGCTTTTTCACCTTCACTGGGCTAGAATAATCATTTGTGTGAAAATAATTACTCCTTATGGTTTTACTGGCCATCTTATGCATTCTCACATAAAAATATTATTTAGATAAGATAATTACCTATTTGATGAACTTCTCTAGAAAAGTATTTTTCTTCTGAGTAGAAAATATTTTGAATAAATTCTCACCTTATAACTCCTTCCATGAAAATAGGATATTTATTTGCACCTTTTGTAAATATTTATTCTCCTTTGAATAAACCTTTCATCTCACGGGACTCCATCGGCAAGACTTGTTAGATCGGTGTGACTTGAGATTTTCACTCCGATGGTATATCTCTTGCCGATGAGTTTTCCATCGGTGAGACCTATATGATGTCTTGCCGATGAAAATTTTTTTTATAGCTTTTGTTCATCAGTGAGACTTTTGCTGAAACTGTGTCCACTGTAGCAAATTGTTATATCACGAAAAAGGATAAAAAGTATTCCCAGTTCTTTTAATTCCATTTCACACACCTTGCATGGTGATCAAAATAGGCCAACTAGCCTTCGGAATTAGCCTGAAAAACTAATCAAAACTTTTCCCGGAGCCACAAAAATACACCAACATGTTGAATTGTGATAGGGGAGTATGGTTGTCAGACGGATTGGCATGAAGTTATTGGGATTAAAAGCTGCTCGCAATCAAAGTAGCTCACTCAGCGTGTTTTGCACCTGTTTTAAACTCAACTGAAACCTATTATTTTGCCTCTTTGGAAAAATATCAAATCTGATATTGAGAAGCTGCCGTCCTGGGGATTAGTTCATTTAGGCCACATGAACATGTGTGCAAAAGGATTTTTCATCATTCCTCTTCCTTCATAAGATATCGGGTGTCAAAGTTGACCTTTCTGAAGCTGCCTGGGAATGCAGTCACAGAACTGTGTAAAATCCATTTGGATTTGCTTTTGAAAAAATATCAAACGAAGTGCTGGGACCTTGAGAATTGGCATGTGAGCACATTAACATGGGAAGAATTTGAGACATCAATTTTTTTTTATGAACACGACCCGATTGTTAGATATTACCTTCCAAATTAACCTCCTTGAAAACTGCCCCTGTCAAAACCTGATTCGAACTCACCACTTGCAATTTTAAAAACCCATTAAATCTCTTCCTGGGAACTTGTAACTGGAAAGTTGAGTTCATTTAGGCTTGATGAGTGCATGTGTAAGAGGATTCTTCTCCATCCATCTTCTGTCATGAAATGTTAAGGGCCAAAGTTGACCTCTCTGCAACTTTCTTGAAACACAGATATGGCAACTGAACTTTTTACATTTGCTTTTGATTTTGAAAAAATAGCAAACGAGATGTTGGGGTCCCATAAACTGGCATGAAAGTACATTATCACGAGAAAAATATGGAACACTAATTAGTTTGTCAGGATCATCATTTAGCTGCTAGATATCAACCTCCAAAGTTGGCCTCTCGGGCTGATTTCACATTGTGCAAGTAACAAACCTTATCAAAACCCTCCAACTTGGTTCTTCAAAACCTAGTCAAAATTGATCGTATGAAGCTGAAATCAGGAGTGCTCACTTACATATGGCAGACAAACATGTTTGTGAAATAATTTTGTATGAAGACGAACTGGCTCCGAATTATAATGCTTCAAAGTAGGCCATTTGAGCATATTGTGCAGGTGTATCTATGAGTGTTGAAATTGAATTTTTCATATGAGAACCTAAAATCTTGCAAAAATTGGTATGAAATTTTAGGTCCCAACACCCTCTAGAGCTTACTGCTCTTTCTCTATAGACAGTGATTGAAGGTAATGAATTTAAAGATTATCTGGAGAAAAGAATCATGCATATGATGAAACTTGAAGAACAAATGAGTCAAGTAGTTGACAGAATCGCAGAGCATCAAGCAAAAGTCAAGAAACTATTTGATAAGAAGACCAAACAGAGGCAGTTTGTTATAGGAGATCTTGTTCTACTCTAGGATAAGAGGAAAGAACCCAAAAGGATGCATGGAAAGTTTGATTCTTTGTGGAAAGGACCTTTCCAAATTAGAGAAGCATGTGGTGACAATTCATTTTACTTGGCATATCTCGATGACACTCATCTGCCCTTGCACTACAATGGGTAGCACCTGAAAATTTACAATCAATAAAAGAGGGATTTATTCCCAACTCTTTGTACATAGGTAAGTTTTGTTGTGTCAGTGAGTTTCCTTGTTTTGTTTTGTTTTTGTCATGTTGTACATCTCTTTTCTAGTTTGACTCTATCTGCCAAATGATAAGATTACTAGTCTTATCAAAGACACTGGGGTTCATCTATGTCCTTACAGTCCTTGTCCCCATGTAGAGCCAACTATTTACCCCATCCTTCTACCCAATTTTAAACTTTTTGCATATCAAATCCCTATGCCAAGTCATCTTTTCGGTTACAATTTGCCGATGTCCTGCTTCTTGTGTCAATCATGTCAGTAACTTGTTATCAAGACATCATACTTTGTCTTGTTCATTCAATATTATCCCAAGTCAAAATTTACGTTGCATCAGCTTACTAATATTATTCTTTGCGTCCACTTTCATTTTATACTAAGCTCGCATCAACTTTTGTTTTTCACAAAGTTCATGTCAGTTTTTTCGCAAACCATGAGTCGACTTTCATTTTCCGCAAACCTTGTGATAATTTTTGTCTTTCACTAAGTTTGTGTTAACTTTTGAGTTTGGCTAAGTTCACACATTTTGGCATTTTGCTAACTTGTAATTTTTCAAGTTGAGGGTTCACTTTTTACGAATATAAATAATCCCGCTCCTCCACGTCCAATAATGTCTCCTATAATCAAGGAAAGATTTCGCATTTCTCTTTACTTTGCATGTGATCTGGCATATGATGGGTGATAGGTTACTACAATTCAAAGAAAAGACACACATCAACATTCATACCATTCACGCCACCGAACTACATGGTTATTTCAACATGTATTTCATACGTTGATTCACGTAATATTTTTAAAATTGTGCATAAAGGTGGTTAATTGAAGCCCATTCTTCTACTCTCCATATAATCTACCAACTTTAATGTGGGAAAAGGATAAATATGATCAAAAAGCTACCAAACTGTGAGGTTCAATACAACATGTCATGGGAAAACATCCTTTATCTACGAAGTTATAATTGTTGCATGCAAAGAATAGACGTGGATTATGAAACAATAAAAAGTAATTATCGATGTATGCAACATGTATATAGTAGGTTTGAGTCGTATTTCTGATAAACAAATCATATGCTAAACGTATGAGGAGTTGCATGCCAAAGAAGGTGGCCTTGTAAAAACCATAACTCCAACGTCAATCTTTAAGAAGTCGACATGTGGATAACAGCATGTAATGGTTACGCTGGTGCAGTATTCTGGCACGCTGATTATGGATAGAATTTAGTTATTAACAAAATATTTTAACAAACACTCAGCATTCCTCATGGCCTAATATAAAGGCATAAGAAATGCACAACAACTACTTGATAGAATGATTCAAAGAGATGTAACCTCATGCAATCAAAAGACTACCATTTATGGATAAAGTGGTTTCGTTGAGAATGCTACAAAAACTTTCCAACAAATGCAACTAGCGGGTGCAATCCCAGACCCCATGACCATTGCCAACATCCCACTACCAACACCCAAATAAGGAGCTTTAGAACAAGGTATGGACATCCACGAAAGTATAATTGAAAGTGGCTTTTGTCAGATGTGTCAATCGTAAATACCTCAGAGGAATGTCTTCTTATAGACTGCAACACATAAAATGATTTTGCTGAAAACACTTTAGAAAGTTTCAAGCGAATACAGTTATTGGCGATCTAAAAGCTTTATCCCACAATATTTGCTATTGTCCTCATCTCTATCCATCAAAATGTTATATCATGGAATGAGGATTCTTGTCAGATATCATAGATGGAAAGGTAGCTTGGTTGACATGTAAACAGAACATTGAAGTTTAGAAAAGGGTACTAGAACTATTTGGTATGACATTAACTCAAACTAATATGATTTCATGCCCTACAATGATGACTGTGACTTTCATAAAATAGGTTTGTTTTAAAAAAAAGAGATAAAGTTTCAAAAACATTTGATGCAATCAGCAGGAATGAAGCTAAAATTCTCAACCTTTGCCAGCATCTTTTGAAGCATAGACAATGGACAAAAGTTGTTTCACAGTAGTCAATGTCATCTAGTGGTAGCAGCCTTCTCACAAACTTTAGAATTGGGATATGGTGCATGCAAATGGTTCATAGAGATAGCTTTCAAAAAGAATGTAAATTGGTTGTTAACCTGCACCAAAAGCTACACAGAAAATAAAGACCTTATAAATTTCAAGCATGGAAAGATTGTAATATATACATATTTTAGATTCATTTTTCTGTAGATGTAAAGCTAAACTCCATGATGTTTTCCAACATCCTCTCAGAGTAATGAATGGAGATTCTTGTTAGACAATGTAGTTGCAAGTAATCCGGTGCAAAAATACAATTTCCAGAATGCATAGTTAGCTATGGAATGAAATTATTATTAGATAGATTTGTTATGGAAGCATAGAGAAGGCCTATGAACTATTTGATTAAATGTTGCAGAAAAATATAGTTTCATGAAAAGTAGTGATTACTATTTTGATATAGCATGTATGCCAATTGTGGAAGGCAGAGACCAGACACACAAACTGTTTATAAACAACCTCAAAGAAATTTCATCCTCTGAGGACACTTATCACATACAGATCCCTGGGTATGAATACCTATTGCCTTTTTGTTTGAATAAACTATTTTTCAAATCTCCTCTCAAAATCCATTGCATGCATATAAACAACAAATTGGAAATTGTCAAAAAAACCTCATGAAACACTGCAACTTTGAAATAGAAATCATATAGGCAGATTTCATGACTTGTTGCAGATATTTAATCATGAAATATAAATATTAGGGGTTTGATTTCCTCTCAGTTCTTGAATCTACACGTCCAGAAATATCAGATACTTCTTTGGGACATATCAGTTTGGTAGATTTCTAGAGAACCATGGAACAAGGGAAAAGATCACCAATGGCTCAGAAGTTGTTTGACAGTGGATTAGCCCATGTAGTATGTTTCCCAGTAGTAGTTCAATGCATAGATTTAGTTTTAGAATGTATGAAATGCTACAATCTGGAAACTAGAGAGGTCAGAACCGTTGATGACAAGCTAATTGTCAGGTTAGACAGTGTTTCAATTGGGATTACTTTCAGGCTACCTATCAGAGATTAGTTTGTGAACATAGACAAAAGGCTTTCTCATCAATATTTCAATGAAAGGAAACATCAATTTCTTGACACTATAGCAAAACACTAGCTACATACACTGAAAAGAGGGAAATCCCAATTAGCTAAAGTCCTTCACAGATCATGCTTCATAGAGGATATTTCAAATATGATTGTTCTACTTCATAGAGTGATGGGAGATGAAAAAGCAGTTGATTTTGAAATGTGGATGTTTCTTTTTATAAATGTTATATGTGCAGGAAATCAGTTTATTGACTGGGGCAGCATTATTTGTGACAATTTGCATTATCAGTTGACCAATTTTGAATTGAATGAACATTTCTACATGTCTTCTTACTTATTTTATGCAATTGCATACATGAAATCATGGCCAGGTCTTGCTACCAAAGGAACTTATGATAACATGGCACAGATCTATGATTATTACCCTCAGTTATAGCTAGAACAAAGTTGTAAGCACTACTGCAGGATAAATGATGCTTTCACAATGCTAATAGTAAGAGAACTTCAAGGTAATACTACACTCTGGATATCACCAGAAGCTGCCAATCTGATCAAAATATATGGGAGCTACTTCATCCAATATCCTAGATTTACCTATCTACGAATTGGCAGGTTTGATGGATACCCATATAAGTTGCCTAGACATGTAGATGACAAAATGGTATTGATAGAACTATGTAGGCAAATTGGTTCACTTAATAAGAAATGCAAAGATAAGAGAAAAACTTGAGTTCCATTTCCCAATTGCCTTGGTCATTACAACTACAAAATCTTCTACAAATGCTTAAAACATAGAGAGATCTCTGATAAAAATCATCTTGTATGCCTATACTATGAGATTCCATATTGATAGAAAAGGATATGTCAAGGACAATCTATGACTTGGTACAAGTTACTATGATTTTCAAGAACTTGAAGACTTTTGGAAAGATTGTGAAAATGATTAAATGAGGTACGTAAATGATACTAGATTAGGATGACCATTGAACAGATCAGAGAATTCAAGCTAGATTGCAATACTGATGGAATTGAGGAAGATGGTTCAGAATTAATTGACCCTGTGTATTTTGATAAAATTGAAACACAGTCTTGACTAGCCATCAATTGGGATAATAAGGAGATAAAAGATCTGGGTATAAGAACTGCTCATATCATTCAAAAGACTAAAGATGTGGTAAAGAAAAAGGCTATTGACGCAACATCTACTAAACCAACAAGTAATAATGCTTTATCATCAAGTAGAAAAGATAAACATTCAATTTCTTCTCCTTCTTCTTCTCATTCTCATTCTCCATCTTTAAACATTGGATCACATAAGAGTACCCAAGGAGGAGATGATGAAGAAGATCCATCAAGAAGAAAGGGTCTTAAGAGTATTTGTGAAAATGATGAAAAACAAAAAAAGAGGAAAACAAAAATAAAGGATAACACATTGCCTCCCATACAGGAAAAAGTTGAGGAAAACAAATCCACAAGTCCTAAAATCCTCCATCAAAATGATGAGCATTTAAATACCTCTCATTTACTTCTTGTTGTTTCTCATTCGCATGAAACACCTCATTCCCCTCATGAATTAGAATCTATACTCCCACCACCTATGAACATATTCAGTAAGCATGTTCTTCCCTCAAATGTAGTACCTCTTTCCACAAATATTCCAGAGTCCTCACATAATCCTTCCTCTTCCTGGTTGCAACAAAGTTTGTCAAGAAAAAGAAACAATACTCAATTAATCATGCCTAATTTTGATAGAGTCTCCAATTTGCTACAAAGGTCTCCCAAATCTAAAAAGATCAAGATTACACCAAGGATGGCAATGGATTCTTCATCAGGTAATGTCTATGTCGAGGTTGCACAACCTGTTTCAGAAAATAATTTGAATGAGGCTACAGAAAGTGATTTTAACATCACTAAGATAGATCTTGGTCCATCCACATATGAGGGTGACATGTAAAATTTTCAAGTATCAATTGCCAAGTTAATAAAAAGAATAGAGAAATAAAGGCACACCAAAGATCAACTAAATCAACAGCTGCAAGTTTTGACATCCTATCTCAAAGCCATCATAGATACATCTGCTTTGCCTCTTCATACTTCCTCTACCCCCACTAATTTCTCTCTTGAAAATAATGTTGAAAAAGAGATTATTGAAAGTGTCAACAAATATCAGTTGTATGGAAAAATGGCTGAAAAATGGGTTGAACGTATGAAATTAAAAGCATTCAATTTCATTGAGCAAGCAAAGAGTCTATATGATGATGTAGAAACAAAGAGTTAAGAGGTTGATAAAGAAATAAGAATCATCTGAAAGGAAGAATTATTGTGGCAAGGAATATCTAAGGACCTTAGTGAGATGATCAAAAATAATGATGAGATATTATTTGCTGAAAAAGTCTTTTCAAACATTGAAGAAAATCAATCTAGCTCTTGGCTTTGTTCAGTTGAATGGAAATTGTTAAATATAAGACAAGTTTTGGCTGCTCAAGAAAAGCTCCTGGAAACTTGTGAATAGGTGAAGATGAAGAGTCACACTGATTTATTAGCAATCAATTTTGATGTGATGGATAAAGATAAATCTCAAGTTTTGGAAGCTAAAGCTATTAAAGGAAACTTTGAAAACATGATTAATACAGAGTTGTTCAATAAACAAGTTTTCAATGAAGGACTTATGGATAAATTGAATCTCATCTCTATTGCTATCAATTCTGGCATTGATCATATATCAGATTATCATCATGATTTGAGTAATGTTTTGGCATTCATCATATATCAGATTATCATCATGATTTGAGTAATGTTCATAAAGATCAATCAGAATGGAAGATTCGTATGATAGGAGTGTTTGTTCCAAAAAATAAACTTATTGCTTCAGCAGTCAGGGTGTTCAGAGCATACAAAACAAAGTCATCCCTTCCTTCATAGTAGCTTGTAGTAACAGAAACATGTTCAAATGGTACCAGAGGTGGCGAAGATAAAATCTAATAGTTTCTTGTGAGATCAACCATATTGGTCCACTTTTCAAAGTTTGCAAGATTATGGGTTTTGGTTCTCTTTATGTGAAAGTGACTTTATGTTAGTCTTTTGTAATTAAGTTGTAAAATGCACTCTATTTTGGGAACTTTTGAAAAGTCCATATAAAAATTAATTAAAGTGTGCTTTTATTTTCATAAAATATTTTTGGGTAGTTAGGAGTAGTTATGAGGTAGTTACAAAGTTGGTTACTAGAGACAAGTCTATATATACAAGACTTGGTGTTTGTAAATGGGACTTTTTTGGCTTTCACATTTGAAATGGTGTTATGATAAATAGAGTTGTACAACTCAGTGTGAAGAAATAAGAGACATTTTGGATTGTGTGATCTCAAATATCTTTTTAACATTATTCATTCTTCTTATGTTGATGGGTGATGTTTTCTTTACATTATCTTGCATCGGCAATGTGGAATAATAACTAGTCTTGGAGAAAATGGTTACTAGATAATATTTCAACATATGTTGGATATCTCCTAAATCATTTCTTCTTTTTAATACTACATGAATCCTATTTGTACACTCACTTTAGCAATTTAAGAAGTGTTCTTATATTGTCCTAGTGGGATTGTCAAACTTTATACATGTAGGTTGAGTCAATGTTGGTAAGCCCATTGCCTTAACCTTCCAACCTTTCTTTAATTACATTTTTTTCTTAAATATCATAAAAACCCATAATTTATTAAACAAGGGAGCTGCCCCTCTACACGTAGAGGTAGGTTGATAGAAAAACTACTACTTTACCAACTATTGGTAGGAATTTTCACTATATGTTTTCTGGGCAAAGAGTCAATATAATAATTCATATATTATAGTGCAAAATCTGTTTACCAACAAAATGCTATAAGAAATTTTTTGTTTTTTTTTGCAAATAAAAATAATGAAATGGTATTAAATGAATAACTACATGAACTAAATCATGAACAAACAATTAGAGAACTTAATCATAAAGATATCATATATTTAATAATTGACAAGTGTCCCCATTTATGATTGCCTAATTATGCTATTTCTACAGCTAATATAAAATCTTTAATAACATAAGAATTTTAGAGAGTCATAAAGATATTGAAATAACAATAGAAAAATGTATAATAGCAGCATGAAAATATATTAATGTTTTGAATGTAACTTTTAATAAATCACATTAGGATATCATATTAAAAAGTAAGCTATATGAAATAAGATTGCATCAAAAATTTTATTTTATACAATTATAATTACATGGACATAATTGAAAGAGAAATTATTATTGCAAGTACAAAGAGCATAACATTATTGTTAACAACACAATATTCATTTATGTAAATGAACAAAAAATAAATTGAATATTTATTGGATGTTATCTTAGTGATCAACTTAGAGACAACGATTGCAATCAATGCTCTTCATTTTTCCTATTCTTATCATAAGTTGCACTTTATATCTTAATGTACCATTCAAATGAGAATGGTGGTGATATTCTCAAAGTTTTGAGAGATTTGACTCAAGAGATAACAACAAATGCTAAACCATCCCTCTCTACATCACCAATATTTATTGTTTCTTTTTCCAATGTTAACCCTTCTAACTTGTGCATTATTAAATCCCATGCCATTTTGAGGGGGATTTGTGCATGATTGCCTCTTGTAACAGGTGAAAGAGGGATAGACTTTGGCTTGTTAACATCCCAAGGCACACCCACATAATTATAAAATTCTACAATGACACACAATGGAAACTCTGGTGGTTGAGTACCTTGATGATAAACAATATTTTTTACAGTACCATGTGATCCATTCACTAATCTAGAATTTACACACAAATTGCATACTAACATCATATGTTGGCCAACACATAGTAGGACCATGCTATCCAAATGATCATCATCAACATCATGTGATACTATAGGTCAGGTATATGTAGACACACTACGTGCAACTTATGGACCATGACCATATTGTTTGTGGTATATAAATGCATAGATGCATCCAATATTAGACACTCCTCAACACTTATAGAGTCATTTGTTTGACCCATCAAGATAATTTTCCAATCATCATATCTTACAATTGCATTCCTAATGTTTGTTAACATTTCTCTAAATCTGACTTATTATGGATCATGCCCTTGTTGACAAAAAATTGTGTCCAAATTAACAACAGTTTGGAATTTAGTCGACAATACTTGACCATAAGTGTTACCTGTGAACATAGAAAGTACAAATTTTCAATGTAGATTAAGAAGCAAAATATGTGCACTAATAAAATTTAGTAAGGATAGTAATACAATAAGTGACACCTGTATATAGTGGTATGTCTCATACAAGAGGTAACTGGGCAAGATCACCAACAAGAATAATTGACCTTCCACCAAAATATTTTGTGTCATGTGATGAAAATAATTGTTTCAAGTGCATGTTGATATCAATAAATAATTTGGGTCCTATAAAACTCATTTCATCAATGAGAATATATCGGATATGCTTGACATCTTCTTGCAAAGAAGCTAATGATTGACCTCTCAAAGGCTTGACATTTTTAATGGAAATTTTTAAGGATGCATAATGGCACGTATGTTAAAGCAGCATCTCTTGTTGGTGCAAGTAGTAGCAAGAGGATTTTTCCATTGATTAACTTATTATCTATTGCATGCCTAATACAATTAGTTAGGTAAGATTTCCCCAATCCATCTATTCCTTCGATGATCATCTTAAGAGGTTCATCATTATCAACTAATTCAAAATGTCTCATGATTGCAACAAATACAATTTGTTGCTTTTCACTTAAATTAATTGAATGATTAAATTGATGATGGAATTCTCTTTGGATTGGATTTCCTAGTCAACTTGACTCTATGAATTATACGGTTATTTCCTATAAAAAATTTGGCAACTGATACCAGTTCCAGTCATACTCTATGTCAAATTCACACCTACAAAAGAAGCTCAATATCAGATAACTAAAAATCTTTTCATGGAGCAAAGCTAGACAAAACTTGCTACTCCTCCATTTCTATATTGTCATCAAGAGCACTATCTTCAAGCTCTACATCATTAGTATTAGTAGTCTCTAAAAAAACAGGTGTGTGGTGTACATGCCATGGATGATATGTATTTTTAATTATCTCCCAATGTTGACTTTAATCACTTCTTTTTATCTCCAATATCAACTCTAATGTTACAAAATAGTTTATACAATAACAATTCACTCCAAAAAAAAAACTCATATTCAGGTGAGTCACTTTTTGGAATTGAAAGATATTTCGGCCAAACTCTAACAATTACTAGTATATCTTATGGCTTCCAGTTTTTATATCTATAACACGAAGAATATGACCAAGATCTTGCAACTTCTACCATACGTAGATGATCTAATTGTATAGGTTGCTCCATATATGCATGGATGAAGTTTTTTTAGATGGATCATCATCATCGTTGAAATGTACATGATCGAACACCTTTCATCCAACATTTAAAGAAATGAAGGACCTAGTACACTCAACAAGGGGTAGTTTTAGTAACATATGACATGTTTCTTGTGCACCTATATCACGTTCAACAACTGTTTCAGTTAGGAACCTTCTATATGCACATAATGCATTGTCATTTGGGTTAGTTATGCTAGACATCCTAGTTAGCATGTCATAATAACTCTCTAAATAGTTTTATGCTCTAGACACATATTTTACAATATATTTTAGAATTACATGACGAGACAATATTGGTGGATAGTCTATGTTTCCCCTCCATATGGAAAGCATTTCTGGGTTATGAACATTCACTCCCTCATCATTTTGTACTAGTAAATATTTTTATGTCCATCATCATCAATGAATAATTTGGATTTAATTTGTAATTTCTAAAGAGCATTGTAGCGACAAACATTGATTTCGCCCTTCTTTCATAGACGTGTATCAAAGCTATATTTGGTATGGTGTTAAACATGATTTAATAAATTTGTGTAATCTACAAGTTGATCTGTAGCCAAAATTTTAGTTGTGTCCATCAAACAAGAATCTTCTTCTATAGATCATGGCATGAAAACATTTCTTTCATTCTCTTCAAGAGGATTATATGCACTTATGAATTTGTCATAGAAATCCTTTGCATTTTGAAGCTCATTTGGATTATTCCAATCCAATGTATCTACATTAGGTGCACCCTCTATCAATACAACCAAATGGTCATGCACTAAACATCAATGTTGCCACTCCTTTCTATAAAAAAACAACACAATATGATTAGAGGTATATACTACATATTTTTAGAAAAACATATAAATTTGATTCATAATTATACTACTTTTAATTTAATACCTTTCCTATAGGTCTTTTACTTGAAAATGTTTGAAGAGGATCTCTTGCTGAATTTTTTTGAAGTGATGTTCCATGTACATAGCAACAATATGGGGATTTTCAATTATATTTTTGTTTCTCCAATTGTATGCATCCCTTGAGTCTGATGGGGCTTGTGTTGGAATTAACTGATGGAGATCAAGCCATTTTGTATCATTTGCACTAAAATTTATGAAAAAGGAAGGGCAACCCAATTGTGTTATCATATCAATCAATTCATTTATGCATTTTTGCCAATAACCCCTAGTTCCTCTTAGCTGACATCCATAATGCATCACTTGCTGAGTTAGGCAATCATCAGGAAAATCTCTCAAACACTGTCACAAATTTGTAGTTGTCACAGGTACACCATCATCTACACTTTTTTTAATAAATATTATGTGTTGTTGCTTGACTCTGTTGTCACAATATCATATTTAACAGTACAAATACCTAAATTTTGGATGCCTTGCAAACTTATTATCGTAACACCTCATCAAATGTAATGTATATTCATGTATATGGAATACTTTTATCCATGGTTATAACTATTTTGCATCACCAACAAGAAATAGAGTAGGAAATGCTATATCAAACAACCCTTTTGTCGTGTATTCATTAATTGATGAGAGACCAATATGGGGCCAATCAATCATGTCAATTGAGTTGTCACCATTATTCTCAACAAATCTCCTCACTTCTTCCATTTCTTGTTTAATTGGACCAATCTAGCTGCAAAAGATGAAGGTTGATGTTGAGGTTCATCTTCTTGTGCTAAACTATCATCACATGCATTTGATATGCCTACATCATTAATATTGGATTGCACAAATCCCATGCTTTCAGAGACATCCATCTCTTCTTTTGGTAATGCCCTAATTGATTTTTCATCAAGTTCCACATCTGTGTACTATTTATCATATCTTTTTTTATATTGTAGTGTAGACAATACATGTGATCTTTTAACATAACAATCATAATACCTAGATTGGGTAGAATGTCTTCTCATAATCAAACTGTAAAGATCACATATCCATGATGGTAGGCACCTTGTAATTGGAGTTATATCTTATGGTAAAGTAATTGTGTTTCCTCTGTATTTGTAATAGCTATCATGAGAATGGGTAACTTGTATGATTGGATTCACTCTAGAAATAAGCATTTCCTCAACTTGAGTAAGCACTTGTAGAACATAAGGTTGCTCCCCAGGATCCATGTTATTCCATTTAGATATTCGATGTCCATCCACTCACATCAGCACCTGGCACAAGAATCCCATTCATTGGATTGACTAATTTTTATTCCAAGGCATTTATCATTACAAATTGAACACTTTTGAATAATAGATATCAGATCTATCCTATTGTGAAAGGTTTTTTGTCATTCATGCAATATGTCACTAAGTTTAACTCAGGGACTATAAGAAACATGTGGTGTAGATGAAGCTCCATCATCATTAGGGGTGTATATAGATGTAAAGTTTTTTTTCAAATTCATCCATCCATATATCAATATCTTCCCCAAAATCAAGACCATGACATCTACTACTCTAATTTAAAACATGATCTTTGTCACAAGAGTGGTAACCAAAAAGGTTGAATTACTAATTGGAAGGACTTGCATCATTTGGATGTAGACAATACCACACATATTGGTCACAAATTTATTTACCTTTGTCCCTTGTTGTCATCGGTTGTGGTGGAGAATGTGGGATTTCCATGGGAGTGGAAGTTGAATTCAAAGATCTACCTTCAAGTGAACTATGCAGGTGTTGTTGCTAAGTGGGATGCATGTAAGTTCCATGAACAATGTCCACATTATCAGTATGTCATGGAATATGATGATCATGCATAATTTCAGATGAACTTAGAGTATGGATGTCTTAGAGACCAATATTAATATCATTTAGTGGGAGAGGAATACAAGTAGTATGAGGACAATGCATATTATCAATATTATTTTTATTTGATAGTTTATCATCATTCACTCTGCTACAACCCAATGTCACTGATATAATATGCTCTTGGACATTTTTTACATTCTCTCTCTCTCTCTCTCTCTCTCTCTCTCTCTCTCTCTCTCTCTCTCTCTCTCTCTCTCTCTCTCTCTCTCTCTCTCTCTCTCTCTCTCTCTCTCTCTCTCTCTCTCTCTCCTCATATGATAATTTCCCTTCTTCACCTATTTATATCTTCACATCTAGAAGCATACAAATATCGACAACATACATTTCTATGCTGGTATGTAGAAATTACACTATTCTCAACATCTACATCAACATCAACATCAACATATACAATATTATTGTAGTTCATTATATCTAACTCTGTTGGCAATGACACATTTGTGTCCCTCAAGACACTATCAATATCTCTAACTGACTGAAGGGAACGCATAAAATGTATATTATCACCAACAACCATAATTCCATCATTTTCCCTATCTTCTAATATTGAGGATATATCTTCATTAGACATGTTATTATTACTCACTCTGCTACAACCCAATGTCACTGATATTTCATACTCTTGGACATCTTATATTTTTTACTTCTCTCTCTCTTCTCATATGATAATTTTACCTTGGCATATTTATATCTTTATGTCTAGAAGAATACAAAGCTCAACAATGTGTATTTCTATGCTAGCATGTAGAAACTATAATATTCTCAACATATATATCAACATCAACATGTGTAGTATTATTTTGGTCTAATCTATCTAACTCTATAGGAAACGATACATTTGCCTCCCTCAAGACACTATCAATATATGTACAGGTGACATAAGAGAATAAATATAGTGTATATTATCACCAACAACCATAGTTCCATCATTTACTATATCCTCTAATATTGAGGTTATATCTTCATTAGATAGGTTGTTATCATTCACTATACTACAATTCAATGTCACTAATATTTCATGCTCTTGGACATCTATTATATCTTGTGCTTCTCTATCCTCATATACAAAAATTTTCCCTTCTTCACCTATTTATATCTTCATGTCTAGAAGCATACAAAGATAGATGACATGCATTTCTATGTTGGTATGTAAAAACTATAATGTTCTCAACATCCATATCAACATCAACATGTGTCACATTATTCTGGTTCAATCTATCTAAATTTGTAGGTAACAACAAAATTGTGTCCCTCAAGACACAATGAGTATCTTCATTCCTAGAAGCATACCAAGATCCATTAATTGTATTTCTATTTTGACATGTATAATATTCACTATCCTCAATAAACACATGAGGAGAAATAGATACATTATTTTCTTGATGCAACTCATCGAATTCCATATGCAAGGTGTTGGAGTAAATATGATTTTACATATTTACCTATGCTTAAGTTTACTTAGGCATCCAACATTATTAGTTATTTATTAGGTGCATATTAGTTTTTAGTTTAAAACCATTTGGTAGTTGTTGTCAGTTATCTACTGGCTCTCCCTTCTTGCCTTTATAAGCAAGGTTTTGTACATTATTAAGCATCTCATATCTCAATATTTTTCATCTATTTGGTGAAATATCTATGGGCTTCTCTCGTATTGTGAAGGGGTTTACTTACAAGTTGTGTTCCTAGGAGGTCTTTCATACCAACATGGTATCAGAGAAGTCTTCACGTGTCTCCTTTCTTCTAAGATTTTTCACTAATTTAAAATTAGTATTTTGATTGGGCTTTATTCCTTTTCTTTGTGGGTTGATCTTTGGAGAGGCTTTGTGATTTCATTGGATATTCCGTGGGTTTTCACCTTGCCTGCATCTCGCTTGTATTTGGATCATGCATCTCACTTGTATTTTTTTCTCATTTTGCCCCTAATGATGATATTCCTTTGGCTGATGTTCATACCTTTCCATCAAGGGTGAATCATGTTTGTGAGGAGAAGTTGGGTCACTTGAATCTTGGTGTTCTTGAGACTAGTGTTGAGCTTCCTCCTCGTTCACCTCCCGCTTCTTTAGATTTAAATTCTTCTCTTGAGTAGGTTGATCATAGTGTTCCAGATCTTTCTTTGTGGGATGAGTATTTGGCAGGTATTTCCAATTTGTTCGTAGAGTCTCGTCTGGCAGATTTGGGAGACATACTTGAGGGGATTTCTCTCCTCTTTGATGATAGTTTCAATATGACTATTGTTACATCTACATCTTCTTTAGGGATTGACATTTATGAGTTTCCTATTTCACTTCATTTGTCACATTTCTTGGTTGAGTTTGATCATGCTTATATGGTGGCTTAATCGAGCATAGAGAATCCTCTTCAGTCTTTAGAGGTTTCTATTTGGAGACTTCCTTCCTCCTCCTTTCAGTTGGACATACAGTGGCTTCTACATCATTCGGTGGACTTGTTTCTTCCTAAGGGGAGAGGTGTTGCTTGTTGGTATTGGATCATCTTTTGTTTCTTGGCATACTTCATCAGCATTGGAGCTTCTTCATTATGGGGGGGATATAATGTCTCTATTTTTCCTTCCTATGGGGGATTCTTGATTGTATATACAAGATGTATGTAGTCCTTGGGGGAGTACTAGTGAGTCCTCCATGCTTCATCTTGTTTTATTTTCTCTCTTTTTGGAGAGGAGTTTTTTTCCCACAAGGTTTTCTCCTATTCTCCACTTGTGAGAGAATGAATTTCATCATATTTGCATTATAAATGGGTAGCTAACATGGTTATGTAGCTGCGACCCATATTGCATCTTTCTCATATTGCATAATAATCTACTCCCTAAGGTGCACTTAAGGGGGGTGTTGGAGTAAATATGGTTTTACATATTTGCCTATGCTTAAGTTTACTTAGGCATCCAACATTATTAGTTATTTATTAGGTGCATATTAGTTTTTAGTTTAAAATCATTTGGTAGTTGTTGTCAGTTATCTACTGGTTCTACCTCCTTTCCTTTATAAGCAAGGTTTTGTATATATTATTCTGCATCTCGTATCTTAATATTTTTTTATCTATTTGGTGAAATAGCCTCGTGCTTCTCTCATATTGTGAATGTGTTTATTTTGCAGATTGTGCTCTTGGGAGGTGGTTTTCACTCACACAAGGGAACAATCTAGAGCCTCATGAAATCAATAACATTTTTTTCCTACTATTCTTCTACCATGTGATTAAATTAATATAGAGGAACCACCATTCTGATACACATCATCAAAATTGAAGATAAGACTAAGGTTTTACATTTGCAAAAAAATAACATTTAAGTATTATAAGCTATTAATGGGTGACCATTGTCTTATATCAACAACATAAATATATTGATAATTGAGATAATGTGAAATGTATTTTAAAATTGTAGATTTTCAATTATTAGATATACACATAATAAAGTGATTAAATATATACAATTCTTTAAACTTAAAATGTTATATATAGCAATGAGACATGTAACTGAATTTTAAGAAAGCATTAATTAATTTTCACATGATATTTACTACCATTAGATACATAATATTTAACTAAATAACATATATACAATGTATTTGTAATGAACATAAATTGATAATGATGACATCATTTTTATTCAAATTCCATGGAATCATACATTTATTGGTGAAGTAAATGGCCAATAGAACTCAATATATTCATGCATCCATTAGCAAAGTCAATGTTTTGTATATTAGCTATTAAACATTTTACCACATGCTCTAAATGAAAAGTATCTAATTTTGCACACATGCAAGACATAAAAGACCTGAACAATAACTTTGTTTGACTTTCCATGGATCCATTTTATGATGTTGAATGTCAATGCACAAATCTTTTCTTCTAACACCCAACATTGCAATACCCACTTCATCAAAAACTATTGCCCATATAGAACCTCCATAGTCTTCAAGGAAAAGCCTAAATATGTATCTATAATCACATTCAAGAATTTTTTTTGTAGAGTTGGAATAATTCCATCCACCACTTGTAATTTATATCACTTTTCATCGACATTATGAATTACCATTGATTAACGAGCATGTTGGATAACTAATTTTTTCAGCTCATAAATAGAAATCAATGTTGTCCTAAGTAGAATGCATTGCAGTTTGTCTGTGCTTTTGACTCCATTTTGTATTTCAGTAGTAGTCATTTGTATAAAAATAGTCACACGAGCATGATATGGGGTTGTTAAATAATGACATGTATTATTTTTTCCAATATCATTACACCAATGTTTCAATTTTTATGTATCTTCAATGATAAGATTTACAAATACTTTACTTGTTGTGATTGTTCCTGTAGACACTTGAAAATGGTCACAACCAATTTCATTCACCCAGGCATCCAACCCTAATCCACCCACATCACTTCATCTGATCTAATTATTAATTAAATATTTTTTAATTATTTAGTTAATTTGTTTTGTGCCTTTATCATATTGTAAAAATCAAATTCCTCTACTATAGTTTGAAAATTAAATATTTTTTACTATAGTTCATTCCAAAAATTAAATAAATTACCATATTTATTTAATTCCCTATTTTGTGCACTTTTGATTACTTTCTGTAACCATAATTATTTTCTTATAATCCATGTGCACATGAATTAATTTTAATTAATTCATTATTACAAAACCCCATGTTTCTAGAAGTTCACTTGTCATCCAATGTACATGTTTGTACATGACAAGTGGTACTTTGGAAGCATGGGCAAATCTTCTAAATTGAGTACATTTGTCCTATTTTTTCCACCCCACTCCATGTGTCACTATTCCTTCCAATTTAAAATTCCATGTGGCACTATTTGAACACTATTATTCTATGTATAAATTCCACTTGTCCTCTCTATGGAATTTAAAATTCCTTACAAAGTCCAAGCCTTACATTTTCATAAATGAGCCCTTACATGTCATACACCTACTCAATCTTAGCCATCCATCCATTCAAACTTGCATTCTCATCCATTGATCATCCCTTGAATCTTGGGGCAACATTCTCATTCAATCCAATCATACCATTTGTCCAATTCTCCTTGCTTGAGGATCCTCAAGCAATCTCCACCATTGATCTTCTAAATTGATCCTAGCCATCCAATCCCATCTCCAAAAATCTATAAATTGAGGCCTCCACCTCCCATTTGGAACAAGTCATTTTATGCAAAGTTATTTTGCCAATTTGAGTGCTCACATACATATCTTTAGTGTAATTCAAAACTAGTTTAGCTTAGTATATCATCCACTAGGACATATCATCACTAGTTTGCTTAGATAGGGTGCATAATTAGATATAGAAGCATAGTAGTGATTTAGTACAATCTTGAGGTCCCTTCGACTTGAGATTGGGTGCATTCTAGGTTGAATTTGCATCCATTTAGGGTCTCATTTTCATAGGTAGACAGTTCCTGTGCATCTACCATGAACTTTTCACACTTGTGCATATTTAATAGCAATGGTAGATAGCTTACCATCATTTTGTACTTATTCCAGTTCAATAGCTTCTTTTATGCAAATTTCTTCCCACATGGTTAGTTCAATGCTACACTTTGTCATATCTATGATATATAAACTCCTTTTTTTAATTCTACTCCATTCTTAGTAAATATTGTATTGTAAGGACCCACTTCAAGGACAACACCAATAAAATCAATCATTGAATTTACTAGCAACTTCTCAATTTCACTTATTAAAGTGAAAGAAGACTTTTTAAATGAAATGGATAAATCATCACCAGATAAAAGTTTTATATTGGTGGTGTAATTTAGTGTTATCTCATAATCACTCGACAAATTATTGAACCTTTTAGCTGCTAACTTTAATTTCCCATTTGATATAGCATAAATAGACCCAATTTTTATTTCTTCAGAGAATTTGTCCACACGTTCATCAAAAAAATTATGAGAATCTCTCCACCATCACCATCAATAACATCAAAACTAGATACTTTTCCCTATCCTCTTGCATTACTAAAGTGTCAAACTACCACCTTATTTTCACTCTACATTTGATAGTCCATCTTTTGTGGAAAGGTGTTAACACAATTCTTGGAATGGAATGGATCACCTTGTTTACCATGTGCACTAGACCCATGTTCAAAAGAGCAACCACTATGCATATCAGTCAAGAAATCAATATTTGAGGATGGAAATGTAACATCATTGGACTATAAGTCTAAATATGTATCACTTCCAACTAAGATTCTATCATTAATGGTATGCTTAAATGATACAATTTTGGCGTCTGGGTCCACAATATCTATGTTGAGAATGACAATAAACCTATGAAAAAAATTTAAAATTTTCTTATTATTAGTAATACACATTACACATTCAATTTATTAACACAATTGAAAAGATCTTACATTTGATTGTGTATATTGTTACATTTATAGTCGTTGATCTACAATACTGTTCTTTTCTTAGACTGCTAGAGAGAACAAATTCATTGTAATCAATTGGCAATAAACATAAGTGTGTTTGAACCCCATCTGATAGTACTGCCTGATATCTTCCCTTTGAATGTTCTTTACTTGTTATTTTCTTCACGTCCAATATTTGAAGTATAGGCTTGAGACCAAGAACTTCATTCTTCAAACTACAAATAGCTCCTTGGGAAATAGTGGACACCATATTATCCTATAGTGCTTGAAAATCTTATTAGACACAAATGTTTCACAATCAAATAATTAGACAATTGTAAATTATGTTAATCAAATATTTATAAACATGTTATAGTTAAAGAGATTTTAGAGGCTTCTATAAGAAATAAATGAATTTCAAGTTATTATACTTTATTAAGATTGTATATCTTCTTTTTTTTTTTTAATATTTGTAAAAGCTTCACAACAAATTACTAAAAATATGTAGATGCATACTATCTTATATAACTTCCACATATGACCACAACTCTTATCAAGTAGCACTACATGAAAATCAAATCAAGGTGTTGAGACCCATATTTTCCGTGCCTCAAAATTGCTAAGCTTTGTCAAAATTTCTCAAAATTTTCCTAAGGGAAAGATTTTTAAAACTCTTATAGGTCCAGTTGAAATTATGCCAAAGTAGGAAGTGCATCATGTTAAGAATCCAAATGGATATATATAGTTTGAATTTGACAAAAATCTGATGACTTTTGACTAAGTTATGGTCATCGCTCCATCTGGATGTCCAGATATCCTGTTACGCTTCTTTGTATGCTTATCACGTTGCCTTCATGTCTAGATCTAGTTTTTTCCTTTGTTTTTTTAACTAGATATTAGGTTTTTTCGATAGCTAGTTCTAGTTCCATTAATATGTCTATTTTGACCAAGTCAAGTTTGACCAGGATGGATGTATCAAGCAGGACATATAATGTTGAAATGTGACATCATGATGATTCTACTGCTTGCTATGGAGTTTGAAAACTCCAACCAGATGTGGAACCAAATATGGAACCGGATATGGATCTTCAATGTGAACCAATTGCTAAATGTTCAGATTAAGATCATGTTTGGTTTAGTATATAAAGTTCATTGAGAAAGTTTCCAGATATAAATTGTTTTAGTTGATATCTAGATGTTGGATAACAAAGAGGTATTTTCATTTTATATAATAAATGTAATTTCTTCATGTAATTTATTTGTTTATCCATGCTCTCATATCCTTTGAGATACACATATGGATTTGTTTTTCATGAATGAATTTGGATTTTAAGAAAAATCATTTTGTTGAGAAATGGATAAGATTATAAGTTTCCTTTTGTTGTTATTTTTCATATTTTTTGAAAAGCCAAAATGGTACCCAAACCTTTGTAAAATTTCTAAGAAATTAATGTGATTTCATATTTTTGGTGTTGGGAAGATTTAGAACAAAAGGAAAGTGTTAGGAGTTTAAATAGGTAATCTTTTAATCTTTTTGAAAAATAAAAAACACCTAGAAACCCTTGAAAAATTATTGTAAAAATTTATATGATTTGAAAAAGAGGATTCACCTCACCTTTTTGGAATAGATGGTGTATTTATATTTTCAATATTTTTAGATTTTATTTTTTTTGAAAATTAGTGGAAAAATTGGCAATCATTAATAACAAATTTTGGTTTCATGGTTCTTGGTGAAATCTTGAAAAGATAAAATTTGAAATTTTGAATGTTTGGGATGGTATTGTTTAGTGGCCTTATGATTTTTTCTTGCAAAATAAAATTAATGTGTTTGGATACCAGTGTGATGATGTCATCCCTTGTTTTTGTCATGAATTTATTGTTGGCAAGCAACATAGAGGTACCTTTGCAATTGGCAAATCTATAAGAGATAAACATCATTTAGAGATAATTTGTATAATTTTTTTTGTTCCTATGGAAACAACTTCCTTAAAAAATTTGAAATATTTTCTAACATTCATTGATGATTTCTCAAGAAAAACTTGGGGATATATAAAATCAAAAGAGTTTGACAAGTTTATAGAATTTTAGAGACCATTTGGAAAACAAAGTGGTAACTACATCAAAGTAATAAGGTCAAATAATGGAGGTGACTTCAAATCAAATAATTTTATAGATTTCCATAGAAATCGTGGAATCAAGCTACACTCCACAATCAGATAGAGTTGTTGAAAGGAAGAATATGATCATTGTTGAAATGGTAAGGAGTATGATGAAAGAAAGTAATTTGGATAAGAGTTTTTGGGTGGAAGTAGTATGTCCAATATTTTATCTTCTCAATAGGAGACATACAAAAGAAATTAAAGGAATTAATCCTAACAAGAATTATTTGGAATTAATCTAAGTGTTTATCATTTCAAGGTATTTGGATGTGTCTCATATGCACACAAAAATAGGGGAAAAAGGGTCTAAGTTAGATGATAATGGCCTAAAATATATTTTATTTTGTATGGATCAGAAAATAAAATATATAGGTTGTATGATCTAGTAGGCAAGAAGTTTGTGATAAGTAGATATGTGGTAATGATAAAATAGGAATACACTAAAGAAAGGGAAAAAAAGTGAAAAGAGATAGTAATTGATGAAGTTGTAGAAAATTAAGAAAAAGAACATGAATCCACTAGTGAAGGAATACAAAAGTATCAAAAGTATCAAAGGAGAATAGAAAAATCATCTATTAGCTCTTATGTTGGACTCAAATATTGAGAAAATTACAACAAGATCACAAGCAAAAGTGAAATATGTGTTGATGACTCAAATTATAAAAAATCATGTGAGCCAAAGACCTTTGAATAAGATCAAGAATTTAAAGAAGATTGGGTTGAAGAAATGAATAGCGTAATTGAAAAATTTGAAAGAAATTGCACATGGGATTTGGTTCAAACACCTCCTAGTAAAGAATTTGTTGGTACAAGGTGTGTATAGAAAACAATGTAGAAATCTACAAGAAGCATTGATAAGTATAAGATTAGATAGGTAGCCAAAGGACACACTCAATAGGTTTAGGTATTGACTATATTGAAATATTTACACCTATAGTATGGATAAATAATATCAAACTAAAATTGGCTTTAGCAACTCAATAAAGTTGACCACTTTATCAAATGGATGTAAAGAGTGAATTCATGAATAAATGTGCTGATGATGAGATATATATATGTCAGAACCTAAAGGTTTTAAAATACCTTTTAAAGAACACTATGTTTATAGATTGAAGATCATGTATGATCTTAAGTAGGAACCAAAGGCATGACATTCTAGGATATACTTTTACATACAACAAAAAGGTTTTTGAAGGGGTCAATAAGATCCCAATTTTTAAATTAGGAGCCTACGTGATGATATTCTTATCTTAGTTCTTTGTCTGCATAATATTTGTTGGGAAAGTTGTCTTAACCTTATATCCTAATTTTTATAGTTGTTAATTATTTGTATTTATTTGTTATTTTTTCCTCACATGGGAAAGAGAACATCCCACTTTGAGGTTGTACTCTTGGCTACAAGTAAGATATTTTGTAATGTGTATAAGAAGTTGTGAGAGCATCTAATTTCATTATGATGTGTAAGATCATAATATGACATTGTAAGATGGAAGTTCTTATAGATTTTGTGATGTGTAAGAGAATGTAAGAGAGTGTTAGATTGGAATCTTGAATAGCATTATTATAGTCTAAAATGAATATTATAGATCATTTTTAAATGGATAATGAAGACCAAAATAAGGTGCCCAAGTTGGGTTGTCAACTATCATAGGTTATGACACCTTACTATGATAGCAATATGGGAATCATATAACACTAGGTTGGAAGACCATGACCAAGAGGATATTGGAATTTGAGCAATGTTTTTGGGTTCCATACTTGTAGTGGGTTTATACTTGACGGTTATATAAAATCATTTTCTAGTTTCCTTTTGGTGCTTCATATTGTTATTAGATGTTTGGGTTGGAGTATACATAGCAAGTTTTCTAAGTATAGTTACTTTGCTAGAATTAATCTAGATTTACATGTTGGTGACACTCTTACAAACGGTGAGGCTCTATCAATGTATTACAGCCAATCTTAATTAGTGAATAATACATTGAGTATATTTGGAGTGTGGTTTTTCTCTTGAAGGGGATTTCCCCCATCTAAATCACTATCTTGTGGCTTAATTATTTTTGTTTTAGTTTTATTGTAACTATATGATAAAATTATGTATTCACATACTTCCTCTCATAGAATATTGTAAAAAGTATATTTTTCACCTCTAATTCCTTTACACTAGGGATAATGAGGTTTATTTGTAGAGTTTAGAGTACCTATGAATACAAAATTTGAGATGGATGCATTCTTTTCTTTATGTAGAAGTATGGTAGAATAAAGATGGAATGTTCATGTCTTAGAAAAAGTAACATGCTTTAGATATCCTATAGAATTTTTTGTTGAAGGATTGCAAACCAATTATAGAACTAACTAAAGCTAAACTTAATTTGTCTAATCCAAATGTGTCAAATCTACTAGACCCTACTCTATATAGATAATTGATTGGAAATTTGATATACTTGACTAATTGATGCAGGAGCATCCCTGGTTCAAGAGCAATCTTGCATCAACCAAAAACATTTGCATTTCAATTTGTTTCTTTTTAGTTTCCAGTTTAGTACAGGAAATTTAGTCAGTAACAATTTCTATATTTTGGTCTGTATTCTATCGTAGTTGCATTTCAGACCCTGTAGAACTAGACTTAGTATCTAGGTTCATTCATGTACATCATATCCAAAATTTAGAGCATTTGGATCTGGTATCGGTAAGATATCGCTAGCAGAAGATCAACTATTTTCTCATAACAGAGCATCCTAACAGTCTCAGATAATTAGCTCAAGGAGAAGACTTGTAGAGCATTTCATAACTTCCAAAGCTAAATTACACATCATCCAATGTTGTTTGATTCATGGCCGACCTTCCTTGAGATCCACACATCATTCCATTCATTTGCGGAGCAGTTCTACATGATTAGGTCTGACCTATTCGTGTATACACATTACATCTCTTCATCAGAGTTTGTGATTGGCTGACACAGAGGAATCTTTGGTTCTGGAGATGATATATATTGGTGTAATAGATACCTAGGAAAGTAGTCAATTACATAGAGGTCTTTGACAGTTTGAATTCTTTGTGAAGGAGCTTCAAAGATAAACCTTGTGTATATTTTGATATTCTATAATCAGGCATGTGAGCCCTAATTGTAAGCCTACATGTTGTCAGGAAATTTGTATTTGAATGATATATTGAATGACTGAATCTGCATTTGCCTTATATCTCTGAGTTGTTTTTGTTGTGTTTACTCTAGATGCACAACCTGGATAGTTCACTTTGTAGACCCTCCTAACCATGACTGCACCACTAATACTTGATCAAAAAACACATATGCAATGAATTTGTTATCAAGGTTCATGTTAGAACCTAAGGAAACATATTGGATTGTAGGTAAGAGGATTCTTAGGTGTTTTAGAGGGACATTGAAGTATCATCTCAAATTTTAACATTTAGAGGATAATAGGTTGATTCACTATACATATTTAGATTGAAAAGGTTCCATAGATGATGAGAAGTCTACTTCTAGTTATACTTTTGGTCTTGGTTTTGTAGTACTTTCTCAGACTTCTAAGAAACATCCAACTATATCACTTTCTACAATAGAGCTAAAGTACAAAACTACAACATCAACAACTTGACAAATAGTATTGTTGAAACCATTATTAGAGGATTTGTACTAGATATAGAATGGGCGTACATTTTTATATTATGAATATAATAGTGAGCTATAGAATGTTAATACATGTAGAATTCATTTCAAGCCCTAATACTGACCTAAAAATTCTAATTTCTTTAGAGCATTACGTAAACCAAATATTAAAGAGTGGATCTTTGAATGTATTTTCATCTAAAAGTTATTAATATCTATATGATTGACTATGGTGAAGCCCTTACGATCTCATCTCCCAAGATTGGAATTGATTATTATTGTGACATTCATTCCAATTCATTCTAGCTAGTCGATATCTCTTCTCATAGTCTTTGGGATCTTTAGAGGTCTCCTCTCCTCTCTATATGAAAAAGTAAAAATTGGCCAACTTCCTACCTTTAAAGAGCATAATTTTTTATAGTAGGACCAAGCATTTTGAGATTCATCATCATTACATTATGGAATTGTTTCAACATAGATTGATTGAGAATGTGTACTATAGTACATTGGATCAAATAGTGAATATCTTAACAATGCCTCTATTTTGTCTTGAATGTTCCAAACACTTCAAGATGTACTTCAAGTTCTTCCCAATAGTCATGATTAGGGAGAATGACACAATAATTCCCATTAAGCTTATTGAATTGTTCATTTTTTTTGTGCTATTTCATGTAGTAAGTAATATAATTGGGATATATGTGAATATTGTTGTGTATAATAATTCTTACCTACAATTTAAGCCTCAATGTAATAGATCTATTGAATCCTTTTGATGAGGGTGTACTCCACCCAACACACTCACAATAGCATATTATAAACTTCAAACCAGTGAAAACATGAACTCATGGGAAAAACACGGTGATTTACATCGAGAAAACACTTTTGGGAGAAAAACCCCACACTCCAAATGCAGCTCAAAATATTATTCAAAAATCTCAACAAGATTACAATATACCTATAGAGAAAGCTTTCATAGGAGTATCACCAAATAGAAATCTGAAGGAAACTCAACATCTATAATGCCCTCACACACAACCTCCATCTCAAGCACCTGATATAAAGGAGATACAATACAGAAAATTGTCAATGGTAATTACAAACCATGAGCTAAAACCACCCAAAAGTTTTGTCCAAATTATCTCCAACAAAAGATGCCTTATGATGTGTCAAAACACACATCTGCACATGTAACTTCCCCTTACAACTCTTTTTGTGTCCAACATGTTTTTACTTTTTCCCAATAGTGGAGGCCCAACTTCCGAACGCTATAACTTTTGATCTAGGAGATTGATTGATGAACTGTTTGATGCATTGGAAAGATCATGAAAAAATATATGCAAGTATAACCCACTTTTCCAATTATGACAACTTTCAAGACTAAAAATTGCATCTAACTACCTCAAAATTGACTTCAAAATTATTTTGGGTATTTCAAAAACTAGAAAATTTAATATCTTGACATCCAGGCATGACCTTGGGTTGAAACTCACCCAAAATATTCATTTGACAATTTCATAGGTTTGGAGAAAATTTTAGGGCCTTAGGCTCATACGTGCTCAAATCTAAACTTACAAAAAATAGAAAGCCCTATCATTTTTAGCCTTTTTTGGAACCTTTGAATGTTCTAATCTATTCTTCAATATAATGGTTATATGCCAAAACCAAATTTGAAAAGGAAATAAAATAAAATCATTTTTTGGGTGATGCAAGATTGTTCTTACACCTCTTGATGCCCCTACATCAGCTTTTTTATCAAGGCCATTTAAGGCTAGTGCATATTCATTTCTTGTGCATGATATGATAATCATTGTTGGATTATTTTCTTTGTTTATTTATTTCCTTCATTTCACATTTATTTTTTGTGCCCCTTTTGAGGAAATGTCTTGATACATGTATATAGTGACAAATGACACAATCTTGTGCAAATTTGAGCTTGTTCCCATGTAACCTTTGCCTATCACTACACACACTCATTTCCACCCCTTTAGATCATCTAGTTTATTAGTACATGCACATACTTCCATACATTCACCAATATCACACATTTATTACATGTATCCATTCATCTACTTCCATGTAGTTGTTATTCAAGTTGATTTGGCCCCTTTCATGTTCTAGGGTTTTTTTTAGTGATGGGGATGTCCTCATGGTCATGATTTCATCCTAACCAAATTCAAATTCCAAAATTTAAATTTAGTTCACTACCCTCCTTTACGTTCCTTGCCCGAAGCTAACTAAGTACATGTTTCAATGATTTAGTGTTATGTGTTAGTATATAAGGACACTCATTATATTCAATCTAAGACATCTAAAAGATAGATGTTCTCTATCATTCTAGAGAAATGAAGGAGAAATTAATAGTGGCACATTTTGATGTGGTGATTTAAAAAAAGTTATGGATCTACATTCCAGGGTCCTTATCTATTGTCTTCAATCTTTGTACACTTTATAGGGATCGATCTAGGATAACAAGTCACCTTGTGACATACCACTAGCTATTTATGGTAGTTTGAAATATTAATAGTCCCCAAGATCATCAAGAATTGTAGAGTAGACACTAACTAATCATGCAATAGAGCAAAGTTGATTGCCAATATAAATAGGGTCAAGTTAAAAATAAAACAATAAATTGTGACCAAGAACTTGTACCAAAATTGTAGTATTGTCCTCTTTCATAGATTAGTACAAAAACTAAGACATTCATCACACTAGAAAACTAAATTTTTAGGACAAAAAGATGGAATATTCTAGAATCTTCATTCTTTGCATCATTCTTTGATCATAGAACTAAGTATCCCTCTCATCCTTATTACTTTCTTAAAACAACAAATAGACTTCTTAAAATTCCATTACATCAACTATCATTATTTAATCTAGACTAATTTGTACTTATATATTTACATCTTATTAGATTAGCCTAAATTAGCCATAAAATAAGTTAATTTTCTTTTACACTATCTTAACATAGATTTTTTTTTTTTAAAACAGGAAAATGTGTAAACACACCCATAAATTAAATCTTAACATAGATTTGATACTAACATTAAATATTAAGGTTAAATGAAGTTACTCATATAATATAGATTACATATGACATATTTTATGTTTTCATAGTTTATAATAATAAGAATAGATTTTTAGAATTACCTTTTTTACGGAAAATTATTTGAAAACATAATTTTAATATAGTATTTACATAAAAATTATTTTATTCTTATTCAAATAATAAAATATTATTCTATTTACATTATATAAATATTCAGAATTATATATTAAAAATTTAAAAATATTAAACTTATTTTAAATACTTCAATTTAATTAAAATATGAAAATCAATCAACTATCTGCAGGGCTATAACATATTTCATTCACGTATTAATATTTATTATCATAAAAGAAAAACTCATTCGCTTTTAATAAAAGCGAATATAATTAAAATTTTCTGATAAAGATAAGTTTAATAGTATAAATGAATCTACCCTATTTTATTTCACTGTAAAACTGAATATCATTTCGGGATTTTGGAAGTCTTTGTAATTATTTTTAAATATAAGGTTTGTGAAACAATACTTCCACTATCAAAAACACACACACCCCCCTCTTCATAATTGTTCTTCTATTTAAGCATTGTTGCTTAAACATTATACAACGGTTTTCCATTTTTAGGCTGGTTAAAGAAAAATATCACTTAGATGAGTATCGGGCTGCATAGAAAGTTTGTGCAGCTGTCAAAATCAAAATAAGCATACCAGCCAGAAGAGAAACAACATACCATGGCTTGGAACAATGCTCTCGCCTGAATTGGCTGATCCACACACTAAATCGGCTCCTACAATGTCTTCTTACCCTTTTCACAACTTTCTCAAACTCATCACATTTTCTCACAGTTATTCCCTTGCAGAGATTATTGAACATGCAAGCTATCTCTTCATTACTTCCCAAAGCGCTTGTAATGATTCCCTCCTTCCTAAGAAGAGCCACATCTTGCTCAGAATCAATTAAGTAATCTACAAACAACATAAAGCGTAAAATAACAGCCTTTTCTGGATACCATCCACAGCTTTGACACTCTTCAAAAGCCATTAGGTTTCTCAAGTGTGTTTCTGTGCTGTCCTCCACTTTGATCTGTGGGAGAAAAAGTGTACTTCGTCTGAAACTTTTCTTTGCAAACCAGATTTTTCCTGGTCTAAATCTGATTCCTGCCCTTCTTAGCAATTTAGCTGAAGCTATAGACATACCATCATCCACATTTCTGCCCAACTTTAGTTTAGATGTACAATAATTAGAAATACATTTTCCCATGTTAACACAATCACTATGGTAGTCGTTGTTTGATCTCAACCATCGGTTGGTATTGGCTGTCCAACCAAAAGTTTGACACTTATTACTGACATTACATTCAAAATTAGTAGGAGAAGCAGAAACAGGAACAATGGGGTATGTCAAGAAATCTTTAATTATCTTTCTGCACAAATCCAATAAATGGCATGCACCCATTTTAATATGTGCTTCTATTCTTAGTTTAATTTGTTCTTTCTTTCCCAATTTCTGAGACAATTCTAAATAGAAGGGAAAGCCTCTGAATTCCTCAAAGTGACTAAGTATTGTAGCTAGTGTAGACATTGCTGTTTCTCTGCTTCTTAACTCTAACTGAAGTATCCTTATCAAAAGGAATAGTGGAATTTGATTTTCCAGCTTCAAAATGTCCTTCATTATCTCCCATGATATAGCATTCCTATGACCGGCATTCTGAAAAACAAGGCTGAAATTCTTTTGATCATAGTGTCTCTTTGGAGTTCTTAAGAATTCAAGAATAAAGCATGCATCCATTGTGAACATCCAGGCAAATGTTTCTCCAGTGTAGTCAACCGGGCCTTCATAGCAATCTCTAATTTCCTTCTCTAATTGCTGAACTTCAGTAATTAAATTATTGATGGTAATACCATTTAGCCTTGTTAAGCATCTTCTTACCGCTTCCAGCTTATGCTCATCCATTGCAGAGAGTTGTGGGTTTATATATCTGTGATAAGGTCCAAATGCCACAACCTGAGGAACATAGGCTTCATGCTTCAAAGCCACTATGGATTTAGGCACCCTATAAATGGTGACTGCACGTGAACATGGTACTTGTATTTTATACTGACTTTCAAATCTCTTTTTCACCTGAATAAGCCATGATTGAGTGTCCGCTGGTTGACATTCTCCATCTGTTTTGTCTGTGGCTATAGTATCAATAAGATTTGTTTGAGCCATCAACAACTATTAACTTCACCTGCGGAAAGAAGGGAGACATTTGAACGATGTGTAAGGGATGAAATCATACAAGAACGGGAGATGAGTATTGAGAAGTGAAATCAAGCAAAGAGAAATCACAACCAAATAAGAGAATAAACTCTCTAAGTTGCATTACCTTGATGAACCAAATCTCCCAATAAAGGTATACTAGCTATTAAAGACTAAAAATCATAATCATGTATTCTTATAATCAATTTTATATTTTGATATTTATTTTCCTTTTAGTGTTGATGGCTCACCTGGTATGTAGTATGTAGTTAAGTAATGGCTTTGGATTCTTTACTTGTACAATAGCTACCTTATGGTGTAACACCATCTTATTTTGAAAGCCATAAATAACTCATTTTGATCAATTTTAAGTACTAAAAACAGTCACATGTTTTTTTTTATAAAAATAACAATTACTTGGGAGATTTAAGATGGGCATTAGGAAAAGTTCTTAAGAAAGTTACAATTGCGTTTCAACCTGAAGAACTATACTTTTTGAAAACAAAATGATGTGGCAATGTAGGGAGAAAAGATCTATTACTCATTTCAAATTGAATAAGATTGGTTTAGGAGCTAGAGAATTTTAAATGAATGACAAGGAGCTCTCCTAGGAATACGTGTGATTAAAGGGACTTCGAGAACACATTGAGAAGATGGTTTGAAATGTGTAAGTCAATTAGGATTCTCTTAAGGATATATAAAGTTATATTCCTCTATTCCATAGAGGAATCATTCTTAAAGAATTAAGGTCTAGAATGTGGGATTAGAATGACCTTCCAAATCCTAATGCTTTTCCTTTAGTTAAAAGAACAAAAGGAATTTAGGTCATCTATCTCTTATCTTTTTTAAGAATTATGAAGAGATAAATTCTATTGTTCCCATGCAAGAGAGTAATGGTTAAGATAAATTCTATTGTTACCATTCAAGAGAGTAATGGCTATTTATAATCTTTAGCTAGAGTATTTAGATATGGGTTTCATATTTCAGCTTGTTCTTTGTAAAATTAATTTTTTAGAAACATTTATTGTTGATGATTATGGTCTCAAATTATTTAAGTAGGGAAAATAAAGTAGTATAATATTGAGACACAATCTCTTTGTACCTTTAGTTAATCATTTGGAATAATGAAGAATCAAATATCATCAACATCATTATCTTGAAAAAATTTTGGAAGGCAAGAATGTCTTTGGCAAGTGATAAAGGATCAATTTATATTGCTTAAGGCTCAATCTTTCACTTATAAAGAGATTTCTAGAAGAAAATTGTTTTGGGTAAAGGTAAGATGTAAACCTATTTTAATGATCAGTTTTAATTATGTTTTCATAGTCTTTGATACAAGATTCTTATTCATTGGAATAATTTAGGTTCCCTAGGTAATTTTGAGCAAACCCCTCTTTCTCAAGTTATAGACCTTCAAACTAGTGCTTATGTTGAAGAGGTTAGTTTAGTAGGTCCAAAAATAATATGTTCCCTAAAATTTACAATCTATAAGTTAAAGTTGACTCTATAAATCCTCCAATAAAAGATCTTGTCCTAATTTAATGTTAGATGACATTTGTTTTTAGGGTAGACTCGTGTCTATTAGTTTATTGGTTATCAAATGGAAATATTTTCTTCTAAAATCTAATAAAATTATAATTATTTAATTATTTTTTCAAACATCTATAGAAGATAAATTTTTCAACATCAAACATAATCATTCAATTGAATTTCACTATTAAAAAAGATCCATCTTCGATATCTTTTTATTATCCTTTTCATATTTACAATGTCATCACTTTATATAATTAACTTACTTGTTTCAGTGATTGCTGTTGCACAAAAGAACGGTTTGAATTCACTCTAGCACAATGCAAGTTTATACATATGGCTTTGATTTGTGGCCCATATATAGTTATCACCATTTTCTTATGCTTGTCTCATGGTCCATTATGTGACGATGTGTTAGTCACAATGCTAGGTTTGAAGGGAACAGCAATTGCAAGGTTGATGTATGGAGACACAACTTTGAATTGTCTGTAGTCATGCATAAAGACCTTAAAATTCAATAAAATAATGCACGATGATATAAAATTTGGGAACAAACATTACATGAATACATAATGTGGTGAATTAAAAAGCATATACGCATATAATTAGAAATATAGAAGGTAAAGGTCCATAATTTATTTTCAAAATAGTTTCCTTAATTCAATACCAAGGAACAATAGTAAAAATTCACAACTATTTTATAAAGTTTTATCTCATTTAAAATTACTGTTATCTCTTATTCTTCCACTTTAAAGGGCCTAAGTTCTTATAATAACCTCTATCAAATACGAAGAAACAATAGTAAAAATTCACAACACAGTCATCTCTTATTCTTCCACTTTAAAGGCCCCAAGTTCCTATAATAACCTCTATCAACATTTACCTTGGAAAGATTAATTCCCCTAAATATAACGGAAGGTTAAGAGAGAGTGAAACACTTTTTTATCCCCATTCCTTTCTACAATAGTATGCATCGATAGTTTGAACAACCATTATTACACTTGAAAACCTAGATTCTTATTTTCAAAATTTATTAAAAATGTGAAAACTATAGAAGAACAAATATATATACTGTATAATGTTTGCTGAGATCTCAAAAATTTTCCCTGGCATGGTTACGACCTTTAAAAAAATGTTAAGTGCATTTAGAGTAAGAAATCATAAACACGCTGCTACAACATTGTATTACAGAATCCTAAATCAAAAAGTGATCACCGACTTCACACATATTTTTACTATATAAAATATGAGCTAAACCAAACAGAACATTAATCAAATGACAACAATCCTTGGCTTTATATAATCGTAAACAGTTTTTAAAAAATCATCAAAGAGAACTTATTCTCTACCTGGTAATTGAAGATCTGGATTGGAATAGAATCTGAATTGTATCAATGTGTTGTTCTGCAACAGCTGCATCAGCCTGAAAACAAAAATCAAGTTCTACTTCATATTTGTGCAGAAACGGCGAGGGCCGATAGAATTCATTTCCCGTTGTTTCAAAAATCTAGACGGTGATCTAAGAATAGAGAAGAAAGCATTTGAGTCGACGACCATGATGTGTAATTTTTTTAAAAACTGTATACAGTTGTCCTCCAACTAAATGCCCCCTGTAAGAATTGTATTCAAGGTGGATGAACTGGTGTTTGTATCTCGATTCAGATAGATTGAATATCTACTATTATTAGATTGCGGTTCCTTGCAGGCGTTATACTGGTATTTATGTTTCCTTCCATATAAATTCTGTTAGACATCATTCAATGGTAGTAAATTTTTTGAAAGATGTTGACTCAACATTTTACTTCGTATTGTTTGGCAGGTATAATAAGGACAGGAATTTATCCTTCTAGAAAGAGGTTAAATGGTCAATATTAAATAATAAAAATCGTCATCAAGATTTTTTTAATGTCTGGAAGTATACTGTTTTATATTGAACTATAATAATTATAGCAATAATTATTTAAAAAGTCGGTGAATGGTATTACAACCTAAGAAATCCTATCCCACACGTACCGCATAAAGTCATACTAATTTAAATAAGTGTTTTCATAAGTGTGTGAACGTGGTATTAACACATTTTGTAGCTGGCACCACTAGATGACAACATAGTAAAGAAAATTTTTTTTTAATGAAAATGTAATATTATCTATTAATTATAAGATAAGTAAAACACTTTCACAAAAATGGGTTGAGTGGTCTAAAGACACACCCCAAAATATTAGAGTCATATGGGCATAGCCCAGAAAGTCTAAGGGTAACTCCCTGAAATTACATAACAAAAATTATAAAAAGCAAAACAAAAATGAAAAACAAGCAGCCAATGCAGTGCAAGTAGATGGAGGGCCCCTGTCCTCCAAACTGCCCCATACTGCTCCAGGGTCCGAGATGACATCAGGAAGAGCCCAACCATCATCATTCTATTTATTCTCATACTATGCATTAACATTCTCGCACTGAGGTGAAATGGCCAAATCCAGACATGGAAGAAATGTATTGGTATCCCAACCGTATTGGTTGGATTGAAAGCACCATGGCTGGAAGCATCAGAGGGCCAACCTACGTTGCCACTTGTATCTCCCATAGGAGGACCAAAAGTCCATCCTCGATTACAGGGAGAGGAAGATTGCTTGTGAGGGTGAGATCCACGTCGAGGAGGAGGTTGAGAATGGGGCCAAGAGTCCCTGGCAGAGCCATTTCTTCACCACCAGCCATGAGAAGGTGAGCGGCCTCTTGAAGAGAAAGGAGAGGGGGGTACCCATGCCACTGTGCAAGGTGCATTGCCCAAGTGGTCCAAAAGTTCCTATAAGTGCAAAACTGCAAGTGCCACTTTGTTTGCCTGAACTTGAATCTGTAGTAGAATATTAGAATATATAATAGCTTTAGCATATAGAGAAATAGATGTACCAATGTGGCTTTGAGAAAATACGCAGGAATTGCGATCCTTCCAAATATTGAAGAGAATTTCCACCCTGAAAATACGCCAAATCTAAGTAAATCTTGCAGGGAATCTTGGAGAATCACCCAAAAGAATCATTTGCTAGGAAAGAGGCTCTGGTCTAAAAGGCCTAAAAAAATCATGAATCCATAGCCACATTTGATGAGCCCTGGTGCAAAACTAGAAGAGATGTTGAAAAGTCTCAGATTGTCCACAAAAAGGGCAATGAGCGTCCTGAACCCCTAGATGAAATAGCCTTGCCCCAACTAGTAAACCTTGAAAAAGAAGACACTAGGCAAAGTGGACAAGTATTGGCTCAAGAATGGCTGACCATACAGTAGAAAATATGTTGTGCCAAACAGATACTAAAGAGTGGAGGAGCCAACACTTATTGAGAGTGTCTACCATTGGTAAATGAGGTGAAAGCCAACTGTAGCCAAGCTGAGGCTTATAATTTTGCATTGGAGTTTCTGGATACCACTTCCAGTCTTTCCACCAAGGCTTGATTGATTGAATGCCCACCTTGTGAATCATGTCTGGTGGAATGACATTCGCAATGCCAACAAAGGTGGCTTGATCATGACTTTGAAGACCAAATCGAACTCAAAGAGTTTCCCATGACATAAGACTCATGGTGGGTTTATGAAAAATGTCCTAAAGAGTCTAGATACCCTTTTTGTGAAATCTGAGAGCTTTTAACCAAAGCAACTTGGCTAACGGCTGGCCTGCATTGGCTAATAGGGGTGACCACCAAATGTTTTGTTGACTGAATGAGAGGCCACCTCGAAACCTAGCCCCCGTCCAAATGAGCCAGGGTTTGACTTTCTCCCAAGCTTTCCAAATGCTTTTAGCAACAAAGGTTCCTAAGATGTGTATTGGCTCTCTCATTACAAGGATGGTTAAGAACCCAATTCCCTTCCAAGTAGGTCTGTGAGTAGAATGTCCCATTTAAATATTGTGCCTAAGCAGAATTTTTGAAGCCTCATTGCTAGTGAAAGCACGAATGATCCATTTAACACAAAAAGAAGTGCCTTGGCACTGGGTGGAAAGAAGACAAAGGCCACCTGAATCTATGGGTAAGAAATAAAACTCCCATGCAACACGGTGAAAACTATGGCAAGCCTCAGAAGAGGTCCAAAGAAAATCTCTCAAAAGTTTTTCCAATTTGGCGTAACAGGTGGAGCCCAGCAAGAAGAATAGTAAACATGAGTTGCTGCTAAAACCTTAGAACAAACCTGAAATTTTCTAGCTAGAGATTTTGTCTTGGTTATCCAGAAGGCAAGCTTCTATTCCACCCGAGAAAGAACCGCTTGCCAGAGATCTGTAGAGGTGGCCTAGAAGGCAAATGGGATGCCAAGAAATCGAAAGATTTTTCCATGAGCAACACAACGCCAACCATATTGTTGAATCCACTGTGGAGTGGGAAGGATTGATTGCCTATAACATAAGGTTTTATGCCACTAAATGGAAGAACCAAAGGCTAAACAAAAGATTTTCAGACATCCAAGAGTATTTTTCATTGTATTTTCTTCCTCTAGTAGAGTTATAAAAGAGTCATCAGCAAAATGACCATTTACTAATTGGCAAGAACAATTAGGTAGAGAAATTCTGCGAACAAGTCCCTAGGAAACAGAATGAGCAAGAAGGTGACCAAAACCTTCTGCGGTGAGGACATAGAGAGCAGGGACAAGAGGACATCCTTGACAAATGAAATGAAACAAGCCAAAGGTTGGAGATTGCTGGCCATTTATAGTGATTCAGACAGAGGCATCTAAAAACAACATTTTGACAAATTGAATGAATGATGGACCAAATCCTAATACAAAAAGCATGGCTAAAATGAAATGCCATTCAGTGCGATCATAGGCCCTCAAAAAATCAATTTTGAGGAAAATAGATTTTTGATCGGAGCTTCTTGCCCATTCCATGCCTTCCTAGATAGAAATGATATTGTCTAAAATATACCTGGATTTAATAAATCTAGTTTGTTCAAGGTGGACAAACAAAGGTAAGAGATTGTGAAGCTTTAGTGAAAGGGCTTTGGCAATGATCTTATAGGAAACATTGAGGAGTGTAATGGGTCGCCAGTTAGAAATGTCCTCAGGATCCCCAGCCTTAGGTATGAATTTTATATTTCCTTGATTGATAAGTTTTCCTAAAGAGTTAGAATGAAAAGCTTCAAGGTAAACATTATGCAAATATTTTCCTAAGCAATCCCAAAGAGTTTTGTAGAATTCATAGGGAAAACCATCAATTCCTGGAGCTTTGTCATCATCCATAGAGAAGACTACTTCTTTGAGGTCTTCAATGGTCAGTAACTGATGACAAAAGCGTGTCTAGGCTAGAGAAAGCCTATTTGGAACCACTACAAGGAAATCTTGTAGTGCAGTCTGACACTCAGAAGTATATTCTTGAGTTGTGAAAACTTTTTCATAATGCCTTACAAATGCCTGGAGAATATCAGGTAGTTCAGAAAGAACAATATTGTCCTCCTTGATTTGCTTAATGCCAAGTGAGGAATGTCTGGCTTGAAGAGCTAGAAAGAATTATTTCGAGGCACGGTCGCTTATTTTTAGCCAGTGCAACTTGGCTTTGAGTTGTGCTCCTCTGGTAGCATGATTATCAACTATTTGCTTATGATTCCTTAATTTTGCAACACTAACTTGCAGAGAAGGTGAAAATGGATCAGCTACCAATGCCTCAATGGCTGCTTTCAGAGCAGTAGTTGTAGCCTGATAAGACCGTCTTCGAAAAATAGCTAGTTGGTGACCATAGATGTGTAGAAACCTCGTAGTCCGGGTGATGTCATCATTCCACCACTATATCTAGCCGGTAGTATGAGATGGGCAGAATTCTAAATTCTAGATAGTAGCAATATGTGCTAGTGTGTGTTGGTGAGTCAGCAGAGAGGTGTTAAGGAAAAAATGAGACTTACTGGCGTGTGGCTGAGTGGCATGCCATTCAATGCAAAACTGTATTGGAAAGTGGTCTGATAATGTCACTTCCACTAATGGCTTAACTGGGAGGGACTCTGAACTAGCAAAAGAAAAGAAACATTGAGCCGAGATCATGGCACGATTAAGGCATTTAAATATCCTATCAGACCCAGCTCAAAAATTGCACCAAGTATGCCAAAAAGGATGGGACTAACATGGCCAAAACTGGGATAAAAAAGACCCAATTTATTTTGCATGTGGAACCACACCTATCTCTCACCAGCTAGTCACTGAAAAGGTAGAATGCCATCTTTATCATGCACCATCTTGACCATATTGAAATCCCCACAACTAAGCTAGGTGGCCACAAACAAGGAGTCTACAATCCACCGCTAGAGAAGAGATCTTTCTAGCACATCATTCAATGCATAAACATTAATAATCCCAAAGGAATGATTTTCAATATTGAGCAGTTTCCAAACTAGTCAGTGGGTGGGGTCCACCCCATGAGCCACCACTAAATCTTGCCACTGAGGGGACAAAAGTGTAGCAACACCACCTTTCCCTACCTCATGATTGATGCAAAATAATTTACTCACTGGCGAAATAGAACAGCAAGCCGAAGAAAGCAAAAAACCTGCAACTTTAACCTCTTGCAGACACAGAACATTCCTAGCGAGGTCAGTTATACCTCAAACATTCCAAGAGAGGAATTTCATAATAAAGCCTCCACCATTTCCTTAGAATCTGGATCTTCGAAGGAAGAAAAATGATTTTGCAGAAATTTGGTGGGGTTTGTGCCAAATTGAATGGGAGGAGATGGTTGTCTCCTTTTCTCCTAAGCAATTTCTCCTTCTTCAAGAGGTCAAGAATAGATGTGAGGCTGCTCTGAGGAGACTCATGTGGTGACACAGATTTAACTGAACTCGGTTGTGACGAGGTCATCGGCCTTTGTTGTAATGACAAAGCATTAGAACCCTTGAGGGTGTCCTTCCCCTTCGCAGAAGGGTTTGAAGTGGACTTAGGTGACCCAGCAGATTTGGGAGCCTCTGCAAGAGCCTTAACCTTGTGTTTACGGTTGGTAACCATAGCCCATGTTTCTACTAGCTTGGAAACAACTTCCACTAGACGGGGCTTAGCAACCTCCCTGGGCGGAGCCTGGGTATGAGGAGTGGCAAGAGAGCAATCCCTAATTTTATGTTCAGCTGATTGACAATGGTAACAAGTGTTTGGCAAATTGAAGTAGGTAACTTTCTAAGTATGATGAAGAGGACCAATTTGAATATCAATGGATTCCTTGAGATCTTGCGAAATATCCACCTCTACATAGACTCGCTTTTGTCGATGAGCTTAAAAGAACCTATCTGGTTTGACACAAATGACTCTCCCAAGAGAGGAAGCAATATCATGCAAGAAATGCAAACAAGGTAAGGGAAAGCTAGGGAATTCAATCCACACAGGGACCCATAGTTTGGTATCATCTGAAACCACAAAGTCGTGGGTCCACTGTTGGAATACAAGAAAGGAACACTGAACATACCATGGACCGTGATTCAAGATTGCTTTAACATGACTAACTTCCACAAAGTGGAAAAGGAAAAATCCTTTGATTAGATTTTGGACCATATCAAGGCGAACCCCATGAGGGACCCAAGCCTTTTGAACCCACTCTTTGAGCATAGTTTTAGGGGGAGTCCTCTCAACAAAATATCCAATAAGAGTATATTGTTCTAACCATTGACATGCAAAATCAAATTCCTGTGTGAACAAAACCACATCAGAAGGAGAGACAATGGGCTTACCTCATGAAATACCTTCGGGAAAAATTTCTGGGGACACTTGGTTGGTGGAGGAGCCATTGTACAGAGCTGTCAAACCGCCATCACTAGCAAAAACTGCTAGCTCAGAGCTGATAGGAGGCATTTAAAAAGCCAAAAAACTGCAATAAATGTGGGCGTACAAAAAGAAAGGCTAAAATTCCTGCGTCTAGAGCGCGGTATGACACTAGGTAGGAAACAATGGAGGCTACGTACAATTGAAATCCTAGCAAAGCATTTTCAAAGCAGTCTATGTGTACTCTTCATCATTGCTATTTCTAGTAAAGATATTAGAAGATCATGCACCGTGTATCCCTAATGACAAATAAGATTAAGCCCCTCTATTTGTGTTTGTTTGTCTTCCACTTGAGCTAGCAATATGGTTAAAGCTCAAGGTAAATTTATCTTGTTGATGACTGTCACTAACCACTCACTATGCTTATCACCATCTAAGCCATCAATAAGTTATTAGAGAGTGAGCTATTTCGAATCTGTTTAGAATACAAAGGTTACAAAAATTATTATGATGACTTGAATTATCAGGGGGCGTGCCTATGAGATGGACAACAATTGTAATGAGCCCTGGGAAAACCTAATCATCAATACACAAAACATTATCTTAATGATCAATTAAATTTTGAAGGTTTTGAAGGTGTGCTGCCTCTTTAAAAAAAACGCTTTTTGATTGCATTTAAATTTATATCATAAATTTAAGAATACCCATAGTGTAGTAGCTATAAATAAATAATAATCCACGTCGATATGATTGAAAATGTCATTATTTCTCACTTTTGATATTTAAAGAATAACCTTTACATGAATGTCGAATTTGATTATATGGTATAGAGAAGAAAGCCAAACCTCCTATCGTAATCATTTACCATTAGAAAAATTATAATTTGATGGATTTGAAAACGAAATGAATCTAATGTTGGAAACTTTTAGCATAAGGATAAAACTATTTAAAAAGTTCTCAATAATCTCTAGTTAATGAAAAACTAACACATAGGGTGAATAATCCGTACATGATTTAACCAAACACAAACAATTAAAGTTTGGTTGAGAAGATACCATAAAAAGACAAACTTTTCGGTCCAATGATGGCGTTCCAAACTTTCTCAAAATAACATGTTTAGGGGTTCATTTTTCACTTATAAATCAAACTCCCAAATAGTAAGTGATTTATTGTTGAAAAAACTAAAACGTCCCTTTTGATCTATCTAGGCTAAAACATGAATTAAAATAATCAATATCACAGTTAATTTTGAAAAAAGAGCTAGGTTTAAATACAACACTAAATTTATATGTACATAAATAAATGTTAATTCAACAAAGAAAGATAGGTTCTCTTAGCTATGTGAACGATGGTGATATTTTGTTGTAGTTTGTGTTCTATGATTCATCTTGCTAATCTATATTATTTACACTTTTGATGATTACAAAAGTGAATTTCTATTGAGGTTCAATCTTGCACATGTAGCTTTAATCCTCACATATGTAGTATTGAACTTGATAGATGCAACCATGAACATGGAAACGTGGCCTTGAACTTAGTGTCAAGTTTATTCATAAATGTGTTTACCTATTCTAAGAACCTAAATCCAACATCACTAGATTTCATCCCACATATCCCTTTCTAACATTAATTAAATAAATTGCTTATTTAATTAATCAAGTTAATCATCTTCCTAGCACTAAGTAAATAAATTTCAACAATTTGATTAATTAATTAAATCATATCAAACCTTCTTCTAATGTTTGGCCTTAATTTATTAGGTTCAACATTTATTTAATTAAGTTGATCATTTTCATCATTCTCATTCCTAAATATGAAATAAATACAATATATTTATTTAAGCCCCCTATTTTCCCCTCAATAACTAATTAATCACTTGCACTTGTAATCCTAAGCATCACTAGCCAATTCAACCTTGCACCTGGTGCAATGCATGCACAAGGCTCCATAAAACATTCTCATCAAATCTTGTCCATCCATTCAACCTAGGAAGTCTCCACCATTTGAATCCCTTCAATCATGGATCTCTTCATGCACACCAATCACAACTAACATTTGGAGGCTTCTCATGCATCCTCACCTCTCATCCATCACTAAATATCAATCCTCTAAATCAATCTCATCCATTGATCCCCCTCATCAAAAATCTATAAATGGATCCTTCCATAAGCCATTTCTAAGAATCACATGAATGCATGGTTATGTTGTCCATTTGAGGAATCACATTCACTCTCATCAATACCAAAATCTTTTAAGAAAAATTACGATTGGTGCAACAAAGGTTTGTGTTGGTGAGATGCTTAGTTTCTTTCATTAACTTTGTAAATCCTTACCTTAATCATGAGATTATAATTAGATGAAGATTAGCTATACTCTTTGTTGAATACTTTCTATTTGTTTTAGATTTTCATTTCATTTATATGTTTTGGCACACTTGGTAGGACCCACACCCCTTTTTAACCATCTATTGTGATCTTGTTTTGTGAGCTTTGTTTTGTAGGTCTAGGGTTCAACACGTGCACACTACTTTTAGCACATCTACTCCCATTTTGACATCTTCTTTACCATTTGGTGCATCTTCTCATATTCTATGCAACATGTCACTTTGTGGACCTAATACTTGTTTCAATAATTTTCCTTGTTATTTTTGCAAGGTTATCATGATCATAGCAAGTTATTAGGCCTTTGATCCTTTTTCATGTCTTATTAGGTTGTTTTCATATATGTTTGACCATGTTTTTTTGTAGGCTTATCATCCATTTTATAGCTTCTAGCACATTTTGACATGTCTACTCACAAATTGACACATTCATAAACCCATGGAACATCCACTCACAATTTAGCATGAGTGCCACTAGAAAAAACGTGCCCCTTTTGGTTGATTTTCATTGGCTTATCTTGCATCCTTCTAGTTTTAGAACATTTCTATCATTTAAATTACTATGTGATCATTGTTTTAACTAATTTTAATAACTAGTAGTCCCTCATAGGTTTGATAGGCCAATAGGTTCAAGACACCCAAAGCGGGTTCTTACTCCTTCTAGAAAAAGGTAAATCTCTATAGTTGAATATGTAACATAACACCATCTATTTATCCTCAAGATCTGATGAATGTCTTTCAAGATCTAATGTTATTAGATGTTGTAGATAATATGCATATTGTGATTAGATGTACTTTATAAGCACACACATGAACATGCAAATCTAGAGAGAGATGAAAGATATTGATGGTTTATAAAGTGTACCAATTGTTTCTTTAGGATATTCGCAATGAAATGATAATATTTCCTACCAAAAATATTGAGTAAACATTTGGATAGTAAAAAATTTAAGAGGCAATATCTATCTTATTCCAAACCATCAAGAGAATCATTAATTTTTAAAGCTCCATTTGTATTAAGTAGTCAAGACCAAATGTATTGAAGATGTCAAAGGGTCCTTTGTTGTTGATGAAGTTGAATGGTTTTGAATGAGCCCCCTAGGGATCAAGTCTTGTTAACTGTAAGGCCCACAATATCATAAGGAATAAGGTTAGGATCATGCTTTAGGTTATTTTATTAAATTAAATATAAATAAACAAAAAATGGTACTTAGCTATAAATGTAATGAAGCTATGTTATTACAAATGTTATTAGTTCATTCATCAGTTGGATTGGTTCCTTATGTGATGTAGGATGAACACTTCTCAAGCAAAACACTCTTTGTTAGTCACTTTGGTTCACTTCCACGATTGTGGAATTTCCTTATGAGTGTGAATCTAGACCTACACACATATTTGAACTTGTACACTATATCTAAACTCCACTAATGTGAATTTTTTTAACTCATTTTCCTTCATGTATGTATTTGTGTTTTTTGTCTTTGATCTAATCAGGGGGTCAACCTGGAGAACATGACACTTGAAATTCAATGATCTCCCAAAAGTATTCCAATACATTTGGCATTAATTACACTTACCCTTGCATTCACTCCCATACATTCACTCCCCATTCCCAAATTAACATTTTCTATCTTGGTCTATCTAATGATGTGTGGGATCAATTCTGCACCACACATGATTGACTCAAAAGTTGAAAATCCAAATCTCAAATATTTTTTGACTCTCATGTATCCCACTAGTCGTTATGAGCCAACCTTCTACACGTTTATGTTATTAATTGCTATCTTGGTATTTAAAGGCATTCCATATTTAATGGCTCTGTCTAGCATCTCCCATTGTGGAGAGTGCACGTTATAATTTGTAACAGAGGAGGCTTACATTCACGTGGCCCTTGCACAAGACTAATGTTAAGTTAAAATATATCTTGTTCTGAGTGAGTACATCTTTTCATTCAGTAGCAGGACTTTTTTTTTGTTGGAGATCATCCATAAGATTGTTTTTGTTCCTTTCAACTTCACATGTAGACTAAAGGTCCTTTGATTTTAATACGAATATAATATGTTAATAGGCTCACTATTAAATATCCTGTTGTTAGATCAATGGACCTCATATATGATGTCCCGCTATTAGATCAATGGGCTTCACAATCTTTCTTTATTCTGAATCTTAACTTGTGGGAATCAGGGGTGGAACTGAAACCTGTGATCTCAATGGCGATTCTCGTCAGTACAATCTCTAGTGTCATGGAGTAGATTTAATGAAGCAGAGATACATTCATGCTATTTTGCACTCTGAATTTGTAATCCCTCATCATTTCTTTCTTATTCCGCTGATGCAATACATAGAGACAGCGCTGGTACTGCTATGCTGCCAAATAGAGTAAATGGTTGGTGAAATGGGTTAGTATTTGTTTATGTGATTTAGAAGCAGGCCTGTATGTTTGATCCCACATGCCAGAGAAGAAGAAAAAAAAGGGAGAAGAGGGAGTAGAAGGGGAAGGAGAGGGGGCATAGAGAAGCATACTTACCTGGGCGGGGTCAATCGGTGATCAATTGTGGAGAGTGCACGTCATAATTTGTAACAGAGGGGGCTCGCGTTCGCGCGGCCCCTGCACAAGACTAATGCTAAGTTAAAATATATCCTCTTTTGAGCGAGTACATCTTTCCATTCAATAGCAGAAATAATATGTAATGCTCAGACTTTAATGCGAATATGATATGTTAATGGGCCTCGCTATAAAAATTCCTGCTGTTAGATCAATCGACGTTATATAAGATGCCCTCCTATTAGGTCAATGGGCCTCACAATCTTTCTTTATTCTGAATCTTAAATTGTTAGAATCGGGGGTGGAACTGAAACCTGCGATCTCAGTGACAATTCTGGTCTTAACATAAATTCCCCGTAGTACAGTATACAGGAGGTAAATTTAATATCTGTCTGATCCATTCCCCTTATTGCACTTTATAGGGTCATAGAGAATTAAACATCAATATGATCCGCCCCTCGCCTTACAAGATTAAAGCAGATATCAGGATAGAAAACTCAGAGCATATTGGTTTGTCATTCCCACTCATCAACCAAACTATGGATGGAAACCAGTCATGTTAATGAGCGTGGCTTAGTACCGGTAGGGTTTGCATCCTTGTGATGCAGTATGGCATCTTTAGTAAGCGCTTGTGTTGATTTTTTAGTTTTCTTAGTTGTTGATAGATAGTCTCTCACATTTTGAAGACATGATCTATGCTACCATGATATGCTCTAGATCACTATGTATGGAAGATTTGTGCAAAGATGTAGTCATTTGTGGATATGTTGATTATAGACAAATGATCTTTTAGTTTGGAATATGTTAACCATTGATCCATGGTAGACTCTAAATCTATAATGGGAGTCCTGGCATAATATAGTTCATGTATCTAACATTTGGAGATGGATGATCTTCTAGGGTTAAGGATATAAATCATTTTTCCAAGGTGAGCTTCTTGGTCTTGCAATTAGAGTGTTTTAGCATGAGAAGATCATTGGTGTATCTATTGGCTTTAAATAGATGTTTTAGCGTAAGCTCACATATCTCCTAGTTATTAGAGATAGAAAGATAGGTGTCTTTGGAAGTGATGTTGAATAACAATGAGATGGCTTTTCTAGGTGGGTTTATGTTTTCTTTGACTAAGAGTGTTGGGACTAGTGGATTTGCGGCTCATTTACAATAGTACTTTACTAGACTTGTATCTCACTTGTAATAGTACTTTGTGGACCTAGAATACTTGTATTTAGGGGACTTATAACACTTACAATAGTTAGTGGAGTTGTATGAATTGCAATACTTAGTGGACTTACAATACTTGCACTTATCAATAGACTTGTAACACTCAATAGACCTACAACATTTTTGTAGAAGTCCCATGTTGGACATATGTGGATGTGCGGGTATAGACTAAGTTAGAGGTATGGATATAGATTAGGTTAGAGGTGTGGATGTAGTTTGGGCTAGAGGTGTGGATATCTAAAGGCATACTATTGGTTTTGGATATAACCTATTTGGTGATGCTATGTTTTGGATGAGAAAATGGTAATCTATGGCTTAGATGGATGGCATGGATGTCATTGATTCCATGAACAAATCAGCAAAGCATGTTTCTTGGTTAAAGTTGTTTATGGGCATTATAACCCCTAGTAGGTAGTTGAATCCCTTGTGTTCTTTTGCAATGTATACAACTGGACAAGAATGTTAGGATTAGGTGTTGTAAAGCTTGAAAATCTAAGTAACATTGTATTTATTAAATATTTGTAGTGTTTTATGGTTATGGGGCCATATGGGAATAGGCATCCCACTTAGGAGTCATATTTCAAGATTCCTTGAGATGACACACTACATCACTTAGGAATTTTATTATGACATGTGTAAGAGCATCTTGTAAGAGATTCAAGTGGACCAAATTGGAACACCCAACTTTGGAGAATGGAACATTTGACCATGGGAATTATTTCTTATTCCCAGAAGGTGGACCTACCATGGGGGCATTGGCATTTAGGGTTTTAATTTAGGCACCTAAATTGGATCCCTTGTTTTGGTCCGTGGTATTAGAAACCACTTATAGTTTCATGGATTGTCATTTGCCTATATATTACATGGTTGGAATGTAGTTTGTATGGTGGCTTTTAGAGCATGGTTATGATGTTGAATTGACTTCAAAAGTGAGTGGTTGAAGATACCATGTATCTTTTTTTTTTAAATTGATGATCTATTACTAATAAAAAGAGTCAGGTACAATATGAGTGGCCAAGATAGCCACACCAACCCCACCAAGCCAAATGTAACAACACTCCAAAATAACCATATCATGTAACATCATTCCAAAATTACCATATATCATATATATCAACTTAATACTACATTAAGGATCTTAAGAATTTAATAAACCATTTGATCTCTATGTCAAGGTTGGTTAGCATGTAATGTTATCATTTAACATTAAATGATAGATTTAGATCAGGGACTTCACATCTTAAATCCCATAAGTAATGATCATATAATCGCAATCCAAAATGATATACTTGTTTCTTTAACATATATCTTCTAACATCTAAGAATAATTACATAATTCCAATCCCAATATTAACAAATTTATAGCTATACATCACCAATTTCAACTTTTCCTTCAATCAAAAGTATAATTCAACTCATAGAGCAATCGTACAATGCATATGTCCACAATGTTGGAAGTATTCAACATATACATATTTTAAATTTAATAATAACTAATTATAGAGAATCCATATCTTCTTTGGAAGTAGCAAGTTCTTTAAATGTGTTGTGACATATCGGCTCAATCTCTCACCCATAGCTCCATCTTTGTACCTCAAAGTCGAAAGAGCATCATAGAGGTGACTTCCACCCTACCATGAAGCCAAAATCTTCCTCATGCAACCCACATAGGTAGCCTGACCCATCACGAAGAAGCTAGCTCTTTGAGGTCGTCATGCATGACAGTGCATATGAATTTAACCATGCATTCTACCCATTGCTCAAATGCAAACATATAGATATGCAACCATAAATCCATGAGATGTAAAAACAATGATTCCAATCCTTCAGAATTATTCCACTTGGAATAAACCATCCATACTAATTATGCATGTTTGGCAATAATTATTTATTTCAATTTATAGTTAAGGTTTATTACTGGATTGAAATTTCATTTCAAATAATCAGTATTTCTTGGTTCTAGTATTAATCAAGTAAGAAATTTCATTTTGAGAACTTAGCCCTAAACTCCTTCCCCATCAAGCCTAGATGGTGAAAGCACTATGTGGATGACACCAACATATGTTGGTCGGATGGCCTCAAACAATTAGAACTCTTCCACTTCTATTTAAACAATTTGGTCAAATGCATTCAATTCACCAAAGAGCTTGAGTCTATTAATCAACTTTCCTTCCTAGATGTCCTTATCATTAGGAAAAATGATGGTTCCATTGGTCACCAAGTCTATAGGAAATCCACCCACACTGATCTTTACCTCCATGCTTTCTCTCATCACCATCCTGGCTAGAAAACTAGTGTCCTAAAGATACGAGCAACCTGAGCCTATCACATCTGTGATAACGAACACATTGACCAAGAGCTCTCCCCCATTTTGTAAGTTTTTAAACTTAATGGGTTTAGCAATAAATCCATCTCTAGAGATTTTACCTTTGCCAAAACTTGTATTAACCCTTAGCCTAAGCTTGAGACCTCCAACTCTTCCTTTGTTACCACCCTCCTCTACATAGAAGGCCTATCTAATAAGATCTCCAAAATCTTACGTACGAATGGCCTTGCATGCATCTTCAAACCACTCTCCACTATCAGGAATCTCATCCCTTCAACCAAATATCCTAGACATGATATGTTCAATTTAGGAGTATATAAATCTGTTTGCTCTTGTGGGACCCCGTCCATAGGAGAAACTAGGCGTTCTATCAAAACGAGGATCCAAGAACATAGTGTTGACATAAGGCATGATCGAATAGCAAAGTCTACCCTCATGGAGCACTCCCACCAAACCAAACACCATATTTGTCTTGAGAATACCCAAGTTCTCATCAAGGAAGATAATTTCTTCAAGAGAAAACTCCTTGAAGCTATCTTTATTAGAAACCACCCCTCCAATCTTAATCGCGATGAAGGTGAGCATTTAAGCCTCACATGGCAACCCTTGTTGAACTCCCTTTAGACCCACCCTCATATGACATGACTCCCCTCCTCCCACCTCCATCCACCCCTTTGTCCTCTTCCTCCTTCCACTCCTTTTCCCTCTTTTATGTTCTCATCCCTCTTTTGCATTATCCTTTTTTTCTGATTTTCTTTTTTGTCTTTTGTTTGTGTGAATGTGTAGTTGGGTGTTTATGTAGGTGGATGTATATTTATATATGGTTGTATTAGGCCTTGTGTGTAAATGTTGGTTCGTTTCTATCCTTGGTTGTCTTGTTTTTTGTTCTTTTTCCTTTATGTTGGTTGGTTGTTGACTTCTTTGGTTCTCTATTTCATTGTGGTTTCAATGATTATAGTTCTACTTGTGTTTTCTTATTTATTTCCTTAATTTTTATTCTTACTTTTAATTGTGTTTTTTTATTTATCATTAATTTATTGTATATTATTATAGTCTCTCTTTTATTATTATATTATTTTCTCATAGAATCCTTCTTTTTATGTCTATGCACATTTCTATTTATTTTTTTATATTTATTGTGTTTATTATTTTATTCTCTATTCTCTTTTTGTCATATTATTTTTATCATCTTTATTCATTAGGTACTCTTTTATATGCACTATTTAGGTACTATTGTCTTAATTATCATATTTAACACTTATTGAATAATACTTTATTTTGTAGTATACATATTACATTTAATATTGTAATTGTAATTTCCTTCTATATTTAATCTTTGCTTGTCTTTTTCTTTTTATACACATATTGTTAATTAGTTTTTGCATTTTTTACTTGATACATTTTATTAGAATTAAGGTTTTTTATAATTTCTTTTATATTAAATTTAATGATTTGCACCTTGCCTTAAATTACATATATTATAATATTTTCATTTTTTTTTTCTTATTTACCATTTCTTTGATTTTCTCTCTTTATTCATTTGGAACCTTTCTTTTGTCTTTGCACTATTTTTGTACTATTATCTTATATATCATATTTGACATTTATTGAATAATATTCAATATTATACATATTACAATTAATATTCTATTTATTATTTCTTGCTATATTTAATCTCCGCTAGTCTTTTTCTTTCTATAGACATAATGTTAATACTTATTGTATATTATATTACTTTATATATATTTTATTAGAACTGTTTTTTCTATAATTTCTTTTATATTAATTTTAATTATTTGCATAGTGTCTTTTACATATATTATAATATATTCACATTATTTTTTACTTAATTACTTTTATATTATTAATTCATTGTTCTTAACCTAACGTTTTTTTGTCCTAGCTAACCCTAATCCCCCTCCTCATCCTTTTTAAAGGGCAAGCCTACAATCCAAATCTTAAGAATCCACTTCCTGATGATGGATCACTGAGCGTGATTCAAAATGTTGAAGCAAAGAAATACACACAGTTTAATCCAAATAATCTACTGTATACTCATTCATATTTCAAATTCGTTAGACTACCTATTAGATAGTGATCTTGACTTATTTGGAGATACAGTTGCAATCAAAGAGAAACATTCAAGTGCTTTAAGTGAAACCAGACATGAAAACAAGGGGAAAGTTCTACTAGTGAGGATGTTGGTTTATATGGAGCCCACCAAGGTTAGATTACCTAGAGGCATCTTTTGAGGAATAAGGCCCGGCACATATTGTAGTTAAATTTGATAAAATAGACAACCCTTGGACCTTAATCTTGAGTGGAAGGGGGCTGATTAGTACATAGGATACCAAAGGATTGCTTGTGCACTCATAAAACAAATTCTTGTACAAAAGAGAAGCACACAAAGTTGTAGAATTCTTTTAATGTAAGAAGATGAATGGTCATATCCTGCAATAGGATTGCTCTAGACTAGACAAAATGGAATAGAAGAAAGAACATGTCACTATTTTAATTCCATATTGCTATTCAGATAAGTTGATATGAATTTTTAGCATAGCTTAGGCCATGATGGTTTGTGGGAGTATCAAAGTGTATTTACTTGTTTACAAGATTGATTCTTTATGCATCTACTTTTAGAAAAAATTCTATAAACTTGGTTTGATTGTCTAGATTTAAGATATCATGGCTAGCGTGTAGGTCTCAAAGCTTATTTGAGGAATCCTAAGGTCGAGAGTTTGAGCCTCTCTCATCCCATCCAAGTGCTTTCTTTTGTCATCTACAAACAAATTTTTAGACCAAAATAGATTAGTAGACCTCATGGATGCATCTATGAATGTAGAGAAACCTAAATTTTCTTGAATATAAAGATGTACTTTTCACTTATGTCGATCAAATAGTGCTTTTATTCCAAGAGATTATAGATTTATCATTAGGGGAGAGGATCAAGTAGTTGTGTACCTTTCAAGCTTTTAAACGGTAAGTCGTTTACTAGAAAAACAATTAGCACACCTTTGTAGGTGAGTTAAGAGTTCAAAACTATTGTTAAAGGATATGGACATCAATGATGTAGCCACATCAGCTACATCTTTGCTCAGTTCTCTAAAAATACCCCAAAAAATGTTAAACTGGAACATTTACATCAAAACATGCTATCAATTAGTTTATGCACCAACATATGATTGAATGTTCTTTGATGTGATTTCTTAAAATGGATACTTTATTATCCTTTTTAAGTACAAACATAATACCTACTAAGGAGGAGGAGCCGATAGTTGGACAAGGTATTATTATTGGGAGGATAGTTGTAGTTATGGGATTTAGTGTGGCAACATATTTATACTATATTCTGTTAATAATTATTTTACGTTTAATCAACAAATGACCAAATATTTCTGAAAGAGAAACCTCGAATGCCAGAGGACAATATCATGTAAAAAAATATAAATACATTCATAATATTAATTTATTCTCGAATCTCTCACGGGACGTTATGATTGATTGGCCTCTGTTATATATTTTTAATAAATGTAAATTTTGTGTTGGCGAGTCTGCAGCTTTCTTTATTTGTTTGAGTTAATGTAGCTAAGATACATTCATGCCATTTTGCACTCCGAATTCGTAATCCCTCATTATTCCTTTCGTATTCCGCTGATGCAATACATAGAGACAGCGCTGGAACTGCTACGCTGCCAAACAGAGTAAATGGTTGGTGAAAAGTGTTAGTATTTGTTTATGTGATTTAGAAGCAGGCCTGTATGTTTGATCCCGCATGCCAGAGAAGAAGAAAAAAAGGGTGAAGAGGGAGTAGAAGGAGAAGGAGAGGGGGCATAGAGAAGCATACTTACCTGGGCGGGGTCAATCGGTGATCAAGAAGGCCTATGGCCTGGAGAGAGCATCTTCATTGCACAAGGAAGGGAGCTCTGTCTAGCATCTGCCACTGTGGACAGTGCACGTCATAATTTGTGACAGAGGGGGCTCGCGTTCGCGCAGCCCCTGCTCAAGACTAATGCTAAGTTAAAATATATCCTCTTCTGAGCGAGTACAGTTTTCCATTCAGTAGCAGAAATGTTTTGTAATACTCTGATTTTAATGCGATTATGGCATGTTAATGGGCCTCACTATAAAAAATCCTGCTGTTAGATCAATGGACCTCATATAGGATGCCCTTCTATTAGGTCAATGGGCCTCACAATCTTTCTTTATTCTGAATCTTAAATTGTTGGAATCGGGGGTGGAACTGAAACCTGTGATATCAATGACAATTATCATCCTAACATAAAATCCCCGTAGTACAGTATACAGGAGGTAAATTTAATATCTGTCTGATCCATTCCCCTTATTGCAGTCTATAGGGTCATAGAGAATTAAACATCTATATGATCCGCCTCTCGCCGTACTGGTTTAAAGCAGATATCAGGATAGAAAACTCAAAGCATATTGGTTTGTCATTCCCACTAATCGACCAAACTTAGAAACCAGTCATATTCATAAACAACAATAATCAGAGTAATGTATGGTACGGAATCTACTTATTGTTGAATGAGCATGGCTTAGTACCGGTAGGGTTTGCATCCTTGATGCAGTATGGCATCTTTAGTAAGTGCTTGTGTTGATCTTCTCTACCCTTGTCATATGCTGGTACTAAAATGAATTGTGGTCACAAACAGAATTATGTATAGGTTGTTGTCACATTGCCAAAATGAATTGTGGTCACAAACACAAACTATGGATAGATTGTTTATGTAATCTTATTGGATAGCTAAATGAATGCATTTGATTAACATTTTGTTCTGAGTATGTCTGAGCATCGAGATATTGTATAGGGATTCACAACTCTCAAGATAGGAGTTTACCTTTTTTGGAAGAACTAAGAACAACTTTTGGGCATCTAGTGTTGAATGTGAAACCCAACAGTCACTTGGTTTTTCCCTCCAATGACTCTTGGCTCTTCGCATTCTATAGTGTTTGCTTATATAAAGTATGTTGCTGTGTATTGTAATCAGATTGAGAGATAGTGAATAATAATATTGCCCTACTTGAGAGTGGACGTAGCCTTTATGGTGAACCACTGTAAATTTGTGTTGTGTTGTGTTCTTGTTTTTTGAATCTTTGTTTTATTTTTCTGCCATTTATTGTGTAACAATTAATATTAGAGCTGGTTGTGCTCGATAGTTTGGCAGGAGAGGTTCGAGTTTGAGTGGGAGAAATGTCGATTGAAGAAGGAAGGATCAAAAGGTTCAATGGCCATAATTATCCATTGTGGAAGATGCAGATGGAGGATTTTCTATACCAGAAAGATTTGTGGAGACCATTACATGGTAAGGCAAAGAAACTAGCTAATATGCCAGATGAAGATTGGGATATTTTGGATAGAAAAGCATTGGGAGTGATTCGATTGTGCTTGTCTCTATTTGTAGCATTTAACATATCTAAAGCAACCACATCTATGGAGTTAATGAGTATTTTGGACAAGTTGTATGAGAAGCCCTCAGCATCGAATAAGGTAATTTTTAATAAGGCAATTGTTTATTATAAAAATGGCTGAAGGTAGTTCTATAACTGAACATTTAAATAATTTTAATATAGTTATCAGTCAGTTAGCTTCTATGAAAATAAGTTTTGATGAAGAAGTTTGTGCTCTTTTACTTTTGTCCTCTTTGCCAGAAAGTTGGGATAGGTTGGTTATGGTTGTTAGTAATTTTGTTTCTAGTTCAAATACGTTAAAATTTGATGATGTTGTTGGAGTAATTTTGAGTGAAGAAATGCATAGGAAAAGTGTGGGTGAGACCTCAATAACGGGTAGTACTTTGAATGTAGAAGATAGAGGAAGATCAAGAGAAGAGAGAAGAATCCAACAAAGCATGGAAAGTCTCAAGGAAGATCGAAATCTAAAGGTAGAGATGGTGTTTGCTAGTTTTGTGGCAAGCAAGGTCACATAAAAAGGAACTACTGGTCTTACAAGAAAACAATAGAACAACCCAAGGAAGTTGAAGCCAATGTAGCATACCAAGAAGATGCAGGTGTTCTTATTTTAACCGAAGAAGAAACTCCAATTAATGTTTGGGTGCTTGATTCAGGTTCATCATTTAATGTCACTCCGTGCAAGGAGTATTTCAAAAATCTACAAATTAGTGACTTTAGTAAGGTTTTTCTTGGTAACAATGAATCTTGTGATGTTGTTGGCAAACGGGATATTTCATTAAAATTGAAAAATAGATATAGTTGGTTGTTACGTGATGTTAGATATGTTCCCCAGCTCAAACAAAATGTAATCTCGGCTAGACAATTGGGTTCTCAAGGTTGTGAGATTAGTTTTGAATTAAATAGATGTAAAGTTAAAAAGTGGGCCTTGGTAATTACAAAGGGCAGCGAATTAGGCACCTTGTATGTAATAGAGAGTCATGCTAAAGTGGGAGTTGTTCATCCTACTTTGGATTCATCATTGTGTGAAATATGGACTGCCAAGCAAAGGTTTTTGGATCAATTAGATGCTAAAATTGATTCTATTATTAATAATTTTCTTAGTATGTTTGACAGTGAAAGTTTTGGGGATCAGTTCAATGATGGTGAGCAGGTTGATGCCAAAGAACCTAGGGCAAATGAAATTAATGGTGATGAGAGTGGTTATATGAAGGTAAATGAAGTTGAGACCGTTTGTAATGGTGATCAGAGTGAAAGTTTGGAATCAGTTTGTAATGGTGCTGGTAGCAAAACTTGTGCATCTGGGAATATGTCAGCCAATATGGAAGATGGAACAGCTAAATCTAAGAAGACTACTGTCAAAGTTGGTGGTGAATTTGGTGGAATTGCTAGAATTGTTGAATCTCTAATTTTATTTTTGTTTATCTGTTGTATATTTTGTGTATTGTGCTTGGAGGAGTTATTGTAGTTGGAATTGCAGGTAGAACAAGCTTTGAATTTGGTGTTGATCCAAATTTGGATCTAGATTTGGCAGAGACTTTTGTTGTTTTTGATGGGAATGGTGATGGCCTGATAACTACGGAGCAGTTATAATCTGTTATGTACTCTCTTGGTTTGTAGTAAGTATGGATGGCTACAAATTGCTAGAATATGATTTGCTAGGTTATTATGGACAACGATGGGATGGTTAATTACACCAAGTTTAAGGAGATGAAGGCATTGTCTGATGGTGGGGTTGATTTTTCTTCTTCGTTGAATGGTTTGGTGGGCACTTGTTCTAGCCTACAGCTGGACAACTTGATTGGGGCATTGCATAATGAAGATGAAGAAGGGTTTTTTGCCAGGTTTAGGGACTATGATGCCATGGGGCCACAAACCAAGTTTGCACAGTGTCTTGATAAATGATTTTCTAGTACTATTGAGAGAGGTGGGCCAAGAGATAGTCCTGTGGAGTTTTCAAAGTGATGATCAGAATGGAAATGTAGGGGATATTATTGTTCCTAGTAGCTACTGTTGGGTTTCAAGTGGGAGATTGTTGAATGTGAAACCCAAAAGTCACTTGGTTTTTCCCTCCAATGACTCTTGGCTCTTCGCATTCTATAGTGTTTGCTTATATAAAGCATGTTGCTGTGTATTATAATCTGATCGAGAGATAGTGAATAATAATATTGCCCTGTTTGAGAGTGGATGTAACCTTTATGGTGAACCACTATAAATTTGTGTTGTGTTGTGTTCTTGTTTTCTAAATCTCTGTTTTATTTTTCTACCATTTATTGTTTAACATCTAGAACCTATTGGTCTATCAAACCTACAAGGGACTGCTGCTTATAAATTAATCAAAATTAATTCTTACAAGGGACTGCTTTATTGTTTATTTAATTAAGGCTAAACTATAGAGGAATATGCTCATTAGTAAATTAATTAAATAAATAATCAAAATTTACTTAATTAATGTTGGAAGAGAGATTGGAATAATTAATTTAATAATAAATAAATTTTATTTAATTAACTAGAGGAAAAATTAGTTAAATTAATTAAATCAATATAGTTTATTTAATAAATTTTAGTACCAAAATGAATTGTGGTCATAAACGAAACTATGGATAGGTTGTTTAGGTAATCCCACTAACAGATAAATGAATACATTTGATTATCACCTTGTTCTAAGTATGTCTGAGCATTGAGATATTGTTTAAGGATTCACTGTCTCTCAAGATAGGAGTTTACCTTCTTTCGAAGGATGAAGAACCCCTTTTGGGTTTCTTGAACCTGTTGGTCTAACTTATAAGGGACTGCATTAATTCCTACAAGGGATTGCTTTATTGTTTATTTAATTAACATCGAGCTATAGGGAACATGTTGATTAGTAAATTAATTAATTAAATAATCAAAATTTATTTAGTTAATGTTGGAAGAAGGATTGGAATAATTAATTAAATTAAATTTATTTAATTAATTATAGAGGAAAATTAGCTAAATTAATTAAATCAATATAGTTTATTTAAATAATTTTAGGAGTATGATTGTAGGATGAGATTGGTGACAAAATTGATCAACCTTAAGAAAATTGTAGGACAAATCATAGCAACCATAATCCATCTTTAATCCAATTACTAAATACACCTTTCACATTTAATTTGTCATATCCATTTATTTTGTTGTAGTTTGTGTTATATGATTCATGTTGGTGATCTATATTAGTTACACTTTTGATGACTACAAAAGTAAATTTTCTATTGAGGTTCAATCTTACCCCTAAAGCCTTAATGCTCACATATGTAGTATTGAACTTGATAGATGCAACCAAGAACATGGAATTGTGGCCTTGAACTTAGTGTCAAGTTCATTCATTAATGTGTTTATCTATTGCAAGCACCTAAATCTAACATCACTAATTTCATCCTACATCTTGCTTTCTAACATTAATTAAATAAATTGCTTATTTAAATAACTAAGCTATTGGTGTATACCTTTAATCCTAGGCATATACACATGTTTTTTAATCACACTTGGGTGTTTTACCACATGTTATTTTGAACATGTCAATGTAGTCGATTGTTTTCAAGAGGTGTCAACTTACATCAACACATCGTGCTATCTTTGTGGGTGGTTACTTGCCACAACTTCATGTAGAAGAGTCCTATCCTCATTTTGTGGAGATTCGGGTACCCATGCTCGCCTATTTATACTTGCCTCATTTAGTAATACAATTGGGTTGAGTCATTACAAACTCGTGTGCTTGTTTGTCTACTCCATGATCTTGGTTTTCTACATGGTATTAGAGCTTTTTGGAATAGCTTCAAGCCAGTGTTTGTTCGCTGTGCAACTCACCCCCATTGACGTCGAAGCTTCATTCTGTGAGGTTTTTGTTTGCTTGGTTTTTTGGTTATTAACTATGTTCTTGTTTGCTGTATTGACAAGTTTAAAACCTTCCGAAGGGCCTACATATTGTGTTTAATTCCCTTTGAAGGTCTTGGCAAAGGAAGGCTTGAGGAAGCACCTATCATAGGTGGGTCAATCTTTGTGCAGTAGCAAGAGAAAGTGGCGCCCATGCTACGTTCTACCACCCATGGCATGAGCAACGGGCATCAAGTTTTATGCAGCGAATAATGCTACTATTCAGTTGACATAAGAAACTCGGGGGTGCGGGGGGGGGGGGAGGGGGGAGGGGGTGGTGTGATGTCAGCAAGGGGAAGGGGGCAGAATCTCAAAAAAATAAACCCTTGGTCACATGGGGTTTTAGCCCCTGGTCACGCACAGCCCAAGGGGGCTTAATTTTTCTCCTCTTTTCAAATTTTTTTCTCCAATAACTTTGCATGCAAATTTATTTTCCAAAAATTGGAAAAAATTATTGATGAGGAAGGATTTTTTTGTAAATGCAAAATATTGCAAGTCCTACAACTTTTGCAAATCAACTCGAAATCGAGTGCTTCTTTTTGCAAAAGTCAATATTTTTTCATTTCCAATCTAACTATCCTAAAATCATACTATAATTATAAAGTACATGTTTATACTATTTTTGGCTGACCTAATGCAATCCTTCTATAAAGTACCAAATTTTGGGGGGAAAACACATAATTAAGGGGGGCTCTTGTGTTTTCATTTTTCACAAGGCACTAACTTTATCACATGTTACTTTAACCTGGGGGAATTAAGCAAAATCATGCATTCAACTTATAAAGTGCCACTTTACATAAAGTTTAATTAGGGATCTAACTAATCTAGGTTGCCTAATGCGTTGATTTCTATTGTCTGGTCGAACTAACTTGTTCTAATCATGGGATATGAAACTCATCTTCTGTAATCAACCTAAACAAGGGAAACTATAAGTCCTGGTGTGAAGGCATCCTAAAACATCTCAGGATCAATAATCTCATACCCCATCTGTATGGACTTGTCCTTGAACCTGGTAAACAATCTCAAAAGGGTAAGTGGTTTAATCATCATGATCGCATTGTTGGATTGATCAGTTTACATCTACCAGATGCCGCTTTGTATGCCATCATGGATATTGATTGTCCACATGCATTATGGATCAAAATTTGGGAGATATATGGGGACTCCAATGTTTCTCCATTCCCACATGATCCTGCGTTGATCACAACTCACATCCCCAATCATGATACAGAAATAAAATGTTCCAATGACATAGAAGAAGTCATCACTCCTACTGTTGCTTCATTATATTCCAGAGTCACTTCTTTGAAAGCTTCCAGTGCTTCTTTGCAATAGGCAATCAATCTTCCTAGCATTGTTAATTGGGACACATTTCTACCTAACATCACATGTCTGTTTGTAGAGTCCCGCATTGCTGACATGGAAGCACACATTGAGGACATCAGTGTTCTCTTCGATGATAGTTTTGATGAAGGTGCATCAACATTGTCCACTTTGTATATTCATGCTCTACATTGTCCTACACATGGTTCTGGATTGTCATCATCCTCATCTATTGCGCATGCACCTGATTTCATTATGGCATCCTTTGGCATCAACATGGGGACACCTGAGCACTCTTCGAAGGCATCAACATGGGCACCATAATCCTTGGATCACCTTTAGCATGATTCAATATCATACATACATCTTCTCGCATGGGAAGATATCCTGCATCTCCAAGTGGTTTCTTTTCTTCCAAAGAGAAGGAACATTGTTCGGCATTCTTGGATCTACATCTGCATTCTTTGTCAACTATTTAGCATCACTGCAGCAGGACATGTATTATGGGGGGGTCTCATAGACCTTCTATCATTTTCTCTCCTATGGGGGAAATCTTTTTGGGGGGCTTCTAAGCCTTTCTTTCTTCTCTCTTTGGGAGGATAGTTTTTTCCCACAGGCTTTTCTTTCTTTCTTTATTTCTGAGAGATTTACATTGTAATTGAGTACCTTATCAAGCTCCATGGGTGGGACTCATTTTATTTTTCATTGTACATGGGTACCTCACTAGGCTTATAGCCAAGACCCATTTTTTTTTTTATAAAACTCACCTAAGCTATGCTTAAGGGGGGTGTTGTTGTATACCTCTAATCCTAGGCATATACACATGTGTTTTAATCACTTAGGCATTTTACCATATTTTACTTTGAACATGTCAAAGTAGTTGGTCATTTTGTAGAGATGTCAACTTGCATTGACACCTCATGGTATCTTTGTGGGTGGTTACTTGCCACAACTTCATGTAGAGGAGTCCTATCCTCATTTCATGGAGATTTGGGTACCCACACTCGCCTATTTATACTTGCCTCATCTAGTAATACAATTGGGTCGATTCATTGCAAACTTGCATGCTTGTTTATCTACTGCATGATCTTGGCTTTTTACATAAGCTAATCATCTTCCTTGCACTAATTAAATGAATTCCAACCATTTAATTGATTAATTAAATCATGATGCAGGAGCATCCTGGGAAAACAAGCAATCAACCAAAAAAATTGTAGGTCTCATTTTCAATTTTGTTGAATTTGTTTGGGTTTCTAATGGCATCTCGCTGCATTGGAAGTGTTTGGTATGTTAGGTTTGCAAATAGTTAGTTTTTCAGCTTCTTGATGTAGAATGACAAAGTTGTAAAGAGTAATTTCTCTCCAAAATTGCTAATGTTGCTCCATGAAATTTAAATTGGGTGGAATAACTAATTCAAGATGTGGGAATGAATGAATGAAAAAAATAGATAAGAAAGAGGTGTTGAATGGACTTGAGGAGCTGCCTGCATTTAATTGATATAAGGTAGAAAATAAAGAATCTAACGCCTCATATGGAGGCTAAAAACAAAAAATGAATAAAGGGAATTGGATGCCATATTGGAGGAAGTCCAAATGCCTCTTTAGAGGTGGCAAATAAAATGAAAAATTGCAACTAAAGCATTAGTGGTGGGGCCACCATGATGTGAAGAAGATGCCACATTTGAAAGAGGGTTTCAACGCCCAAAGGAAGAGAGAGAGAGAGAGATAGGATTTTAATGCCTCTCTTAGAGGCTCTTAATAATAGAAAACAACCATTTTCATTGGGAAGGGGAAAAATACCTCATTTCAGAGGCTCAAAAACTGAGAATTTGTAGGCATGAGAGAATGAAGGCTACCAAACAAAAAGAGTGGAATGTGACATTGAAATGAGAAGGAAAAAATATCAATTTTGTTGCAGATTTGTATTGAGAAGGTACAGAGATGTGAATAGAAGGAAATAGAGTGGATTGAATGTCTGATTGGAGAAGTGTAAAGGCTAGAATATATGCAAATAAAAGTTGTAGGTTGATTGTTGCATGTTCTTTGGTTGAACAGAGATAATGAAATATCCCAACATGGGGTTAAATGATTGAAAGGGAAAAGTTTGCATCAATTTGAGAATAATTTGGAGGCACCAGAGGATAGAAAGCATGAGGGAAAGAGTTTCTTGCATATGAGAGGCCATGAAAGGCCAAGTTTGTAAGTAGTTGCAGATTATTGTAATTTTGTTCAATTAATGAATTCAATAAAATGAGCATACATGTTATGTATATATTTTTTATTTTCATGTTGAGTTGTGCTATGGCAGAGAGTCGCTTTGTGTGTTGTGATGTTTTGAGCAATTGATTGTGAATTGTGAGTTATGAGTATGCTTGTGGGAGTCCCACTTGCACAATATTGTATCATCTGAGTAGGGGATATTGAGACTATAGAGTATGCACCAGGACCCACGGGTAGAGTAGAGGAAGTGTGGTGAAGAAGAGATTGTATGAGGATTGTTACAGGTAGAGAGAAGCCCTGAGGAATCTAGACCTAGGGAGCCATGAAGAGAAGTATGATTGCAGAGCATGAGGTGAGGGTTGTGAAAGATTGCAGTAAATGAGATAGGTATAGTCATAAGGAAGAAGCCCATGATTTGGGAAGCATGGAGGTGGTGCGAAGAAAATAACACATGGAGGATGATCATGGATATAAATAAGTGATTGGATAAGATGGATAAATTGGTAGCACAATTGAGTGGACAAGAAGACATGAGAAAAGAGGATGAGGATGGAATGAAGAATGAAGATCCTACACCAGAGGAATAGAAAAATCAAGATGCAGTGATGAAATGTGAAAAGGTTGCAGTGAAGGATGAGGAAAAAGATGATTTGTTATCGTAGATTTTAACGGTGGAGAATGAATGGTTGGAGAAGATAGAAGAAATTAAAAGAAAGAAGAGAAGCATTGAACAGTGAAGAAGCTAAAAGTTAATGATGCAACTGATGGTGAATTTGTAGCAGCGAATGAAGAGGTAAACTTTGTTGCATATTTTGATGATGCTCTTATACTTTTGTTTGAGGTAGTTAGGGTTGAAGAGTGTGGAGGAGAACCTATGGAAATATTCAATTTTTATAAGGTATTCAATGAAGATTTGTATACTATAGGTTGTGATATGACTGACATGAAGGTTTGGTGGAGGAGGCTGGTTAATAGTGGGCTGGATCCCAAGAAGGAGAGGATAGGAGAAATAATTTGGTGGCTCGAAGGATGGTACATGGCATATGTGAATCCACGAGAGGAGAGAAGAGTAGTGAATGGAGTTGTGGGAGGAAGATGACAGTTGTTTCGGCATGGTCTTGGAAAAAGAGAAAGAAGAAATGACTTTTTGCACATGACTCAGCAATGGATTTCCCTGTAGGTTGGTTGCAACCTGAAAGGGTAGTTCGACTACTCAACTCCACTTTTGTTAGCCTATGCTCACAAATTTTCCTAGCCAATATGTCTGATGTAGGAGCATCCCGGGAGAACAAGCAATTAACATCAACCAAAAAAAGTGCAAGTTTTATTTTCAACTTTGTTTAGTTTATTTGGGTTTCTAATGGCATCTCACTACATTGGAAGTGTTTGGCATGTCAAGTTTTGCAAAAAGTTGGTGTTTTAGCCTCCTAACATAGAATGATGAAGTCATAAAGAGTAATTTCTCTCCAAAATTGCTAATGCTTCTCCATGAGATTTAAATTGGGTGGAATAACTAATTCAAGATGTGGGAATGAAGGAATTAAAAAAATAGACAAGAAAGAGGCATTGAATGGACATGACGAGATGCCTATATTTAATTGATATAAAGTAGAGAAGCAAGAATCTAACGCCTTATATGGAGGCTAAAAACAACAAATGAATAAAGGGAATTGGATGCCATATTGGAGGGAGACCAAATGCCTCTTTAGAGGAGGGAAATAAAATAGAAAACTGCAATTAAAGCATTAGTGGTGGGGCCGCCATGATGGGAAGAAGACACCACATTTGAAAGAGGGTTTTCAATGCCCAAAGGAAGAGAGAGAGATAGGATTTTAACGCCTCTCTTGGAGACTCTTAATAATAGAAAACAACCATTGTCATAGGGCAGGGGAAAAATACCTCATTTCAGAGGCTCAAAAATAGAGAATTTGCAAGCATGAGAGAGTGGAGACTGGCAAAGAAAAAGAGTGGAATGGGACATTGAAATTAGAAGAAAAAGAATATCAATTTTGTTGCTGATTTGTATTGAGAAGGTGGAGAGATGTGAGTAGAAAGAAATAGAATGGATTGAATGTCTGATTGGAGAAGTGTAAAGGCTGAAATATATGCATATAAGAGTTGCATGTTGATAGTTGCATATTCTTTGGCTGAACAGAGATAGTGAAATATCCCAACATGGGGTTGGATGATTGAAAGGGAAAAGTTTGCAGCAGTTTGAGAATAATTTGGAGGTACCAGAGGATCGAAAGCATGAGGGAAAGAGTTTCTTGCATATGAGAGGCCATGAAAGGCCAAGTTTGTAAGTAGTTGTAGATTTTTGTAATCTTGTTCAATTGATTAATTCAATAAAATGAGCATACATGTTATGTATATATTTCGCATTTGCATGTTGATTTGTGCTATGGCAGAGAGTCTCTACATGTGTTGTGATTTTTTAAGCAATTATTTGTGGGTTGTGAGTTATGAGTATGCTTGTGGGAGGCCCACTTGCACCAAATCATATATAACCTTCTTCTAATGTTTGGCCTTAATTAAATAAGCTCAACATTTATTCAATTAAGTTCAACATTCTCATCACTCCCATTCCTAAAAATTAAATAAATACAACGTATTTATTAAATTCACCTATTTTCCATCAATAACTAATTAATCACTTGCACAATCTTAAGCATCATTAGCCAAGTCAACCTTACACATGGCTCAATGCATACAAAAGTTTCCATAAAATATTCTCATCAAATCTTGTCCATCGATTCAATATAGAAAGTTTCCATCATCAAAATCCCTTGAATCATGGACCTCTTCAAGTGCACCAATCACAATGTGACATTTGAAGGCTTCTCCTGCATCCCTAGACATTGATCTTCCAAATAAATCTCATCCATTGATCCTCCTCATCCCAAATACATAAATGGATCCTTCCGTAAGCCATTTCTAAGAATCACATGAATATATGGTTATGCTATCCATTTGAGTAACCACATTCTCTCTCATCAACACCAAAATCTATTAAGTACAACCACAATTGGTGCAACAAGGGTTTGTGTTTGTGAGAAGATTAGTTTTTCATTAATTTTGCAAATCCTTAGCTTAATAATGAGGTTATAATTAGATGTAGATTAGCTAGATTGTTCTTTGAATTCCTTCTATCTATTTTAGATTTACATATCCACATCCCTTTCTAACCATCTTATGTGAGCTTTCTATTGCAGGTCTAGGGTTCGACACATTCACTCTTCTTTTGGCACATCTACTCACATTTTGACCTCTCCTTTACCATTTAACGTATCTACTTATATTATATGAAACATGTCAATTTGTGGACCTAATACTTATTTCAATCATTTTTCATGTTATTTTGGGTTGTTATGATTAATAGCAAGTTACTAGGCCTTTGATCATTTTCCATGTCTTATTGGGTTGTTTACATATAGGTTTGACCTTGTTTTTGTAGGCTTATCATCCATTTTCTATCCTCTAGCACATTTTGGCATGTCTACTCACAAATTGGTGCACTCATAAACCCATGAATTTAGCATGAGTGCCCCTAGTAGAAATCTACCCCTTTTGGTTGATTTTCATTGGCTTATCTTGCATCATTCTAGTTTTAACTAATTTTAATAAGTAGTCCCTTGTACATTTGATAGACCAATAGGTTGAAGACACCCAAAGGGGGTTCTTAGTACTTCTAGAAAAGGTAAATTCATATAGTTGAATATGTAACATAACACCATCTATTTTATCCTCGAGATCTAATGAATCTCTTTCAAGATCTAATGTGATTAGATGTTGCAGATAATATACATATTGCAATTAGATGTACTTCATAAGCACAAACATGAAATTACAAATCTAGTGAGAGATGAAAGATATTGATGGTTAACAAAGTGCACCTATTGTTTCTTTAAGATATTAACAATTAAATGATAATATTTCCTACCAATAATTTTGAGTTTAAAACTTTGTATAGTAAAAAATTTAAGAGACAATATCTATCATATTTCAAATCATCAAAAGAATCAAGAAGTGTTAAAGCTCCATTTGTATTAAGTGGTTGAGACCAAATGTATTGAAGATGCCAAAGGGTCTTTTGTTGTTGGTGAAGTTGAATTGGTTTGAATGATCCCCCTAGGGGTCAAGTCTTGTTAAGTGTAAGCCCCACAACATCATAAGGAATAAGGCTAGGATCGTGTTTTAGGTTATTTTATTAAATTAAATTATTTAAACAAAATAAAGGTACTTAGATAGAAAATTATTAAATTTAATTTAAATAAACAAAATAAAGGTACTTAGCTATAAATCTAATGAAGATATGTAATTACAAATGTTACTAGTTCATTCATCAGTTGGATCAGGTCTTTAGGTGATGTAGGATGAACACTTCTCAATCAAAACACTCTTTGTTAGTCACATTGGTTCACTTATGAGCGTGGATATAGACTTAAACACATATTTTAACTTGTACACATATATCTAAACTCTAGTAATGTGAATTTTTGTAATTCATTTCCCTTGATGTATGTATTTGTGTTTTTTTCTTCGATCTAATCAAGAGGGTCAATGTAGGAGAACATGACACTTACAATTCAACAATCTCCCAAAAAGTATTCACATACATTTGGCATTAATTACACATACCCTTGTACCCACTCCCATACATTCACTCCCCATTCCCCAATTAGCATTTTCTATTCTAGTAAATCTAATGATGTGTGGGATCAATACTGCACCACACAAGATTGACCCAAAAGTTGAAAATCCAAAATTTAAATATTTGTTGACTCTAATGTATTCCACTAGTTGTTATGAGCCAACTTTCTACATGTTTGTGTTATTAAATTCTATATTGGAATATAAAGGCATTTGATATGTATTGATCATTAATTAGTCATTGAAAATCCTATGCATCACAAGGATCATTATATTAGGAACACTTTACTTTAGAGTACCCAAAAAATCTAATTTTGCATTCAATTATTCTAGGACCTTTGCATGACTAAAGAGTGTTGTCTTTGATCATTTCCATGATCCTAAAGCCAATCTAATCAAGGGGGTTGACCTAGGAGAACATGAATATTGCAATTCAACAATCTCCCACAAGTATTTTAAATATTGCTAGTCCTTAACAATTAGCAATGAGTAGAGGTCACAAAAGACAAACTGTCACATTAGCTCACTATTAGCAAGTTCATTTTTGTAGGCCAAAGGTCATTTCCATGCATTAGGACATTCCTACAATAGGCAAGATCAATCCCACATGATGCAAATTTGATCCATATAGGATTAGAAGAGTGTTAAGTACTTGAGACATATATTTGATATAGATCATTTATTTCCAGCATTGAGGTGAGTGGAATTCAGTTTTGTACCAATTTGTTATTTTTCATCATAGTTCGCACCTATAAGTATCCTAGTCCATCACTTCTTATTTCCTAAATTAGTATTTACTATTATGATTTATTTACCTAGCATAATTATTTAAGTTAATTGTATGTTTATTGATTGCATTAATTAATAATATATTACAAAAAATGTATATTTTCCTTTATATTTTTGGTGAACTTTGATGGTGATATGTCTAACCTCATTCATATTTCAAATTAACGATTTCTACCTATTAGATAGTGATATTGACTTATTTGGAGATGAAGTTGCAATCAAAGATAAACATTCAAGAGCTTTAAGTGAAACTGGACATGAAAACAAGGGAAAAGTTCTACTAGTGAGGATATTGGTTTATAGGGAGCCCACCAAGGTTGGATTACCTAGAGGCACCTTTTGAGGGATGAGGCCAGGTACATGTTGCAGTTGAATTTGACAAAATAGATAACCCTTGGACCTTAATCTAGAGTAGAAGGGGGATGATTAGTAAACAAGATACCAATGGATTTCTTGTGTACTCATAAAATAAATTCTTGTACAAAACAGAAGCACTTGTTCATGTAAAGCTGTAGAATTATTTTATTGTAATAAGATGGATGGTCCTATATTACAATAGGATTTATCTAGACTAGACAAAATGGAATAGAAGAAAGAACATGTCACTATTTCCATTCCATATTGTTATTCAAATAAGTTGATATGAATTTTTAACATAGCTTAGGCCATGATGGTTTATGGGAGTATCAAAGTGTATTTTCTTGTTTACAAGATTACTTCTCTAAGCATCTAGTTTTAAAATAAATTCTATAAACTTGGTTTGATTGTCCAAATTTAAGATATCATGCCTAGCATGTACGTCTCATAGCTTATTTAAGGAATCCTAGGGTCAAAAGTTTGAGCCTCTTTCACCCCATCCAAGTGCTTTCTTTTGTCATCTACAAAGAAATTTTAAGACCAAAATAGATTAGTAGACCTCATGGATGCATCTATGAATGTAGTCCAAAAATCTAAATTTTCTTTAATATAACTTAGATGTACTTTTGACTTATGTTGATCAAATAGTGCTTTTATATATTTTATTCCAAGAGATTATATATTTATACAGTAAGTCATTTAATAAAACAACAATTAGCACACCTTTATAGGTGAGTTAAGAGTTCAAAACTATTGTTAAAGGATATGGACATCAATGATGTAGCCACATCAGCTACGTCTTTGCTTAGTTGTCTAAAAATACCCCAAAAAATGTTAAACTGGAACATGTACATAAAAACATGTTATCAATCAATTTATATAGCAACATATGATTGAATGTTCTTTGATGTCATTTCTTAAAATGGATACTTTTTTATCCTTTCTAAGTAAAAATATAATAGCTACTAAGGAGGAGTAGCCAATAGTTGGACAACGTTTTATTATTGGGAGGATAGTTGTGGTTATGGGATTTAGTGTTTCAACATATTTATACTATATTTTGTTAATAATTATTTTACATTTAATCAACAAATGACCAAATATTATTTTCAAGCCCATGTTAATACAAAAATGTCATAAGAAGGTAATGGTTGAAAATAAACAAGATAAATTTTGATAGGATCATTATGCTTTTGGATACACTTAATCAAATCTTGTTTTCAAGCCCATGTTAATACATAAATGTTACTAGTTAGCTTATCAAAAGAATGTATAGTACCATGAGTTGAAGGTTAAGACTATTGGATATCACGGTCCTTTGAGGTTTTTGGAAACAACTTGACTAAGATCTTATCCTCATATGTAAAATCCAAACATGTAGTAGTGAAAGCTTGTAAATGGACGTTAGGGTATCATTTTTTGTTATATGACTTAAATCTAGGGGCAACAAAACTAGGGGAGAATGCATATGTGGCAACCTCAAAGACAAGTGGTGTATGAAGTGGAAGATTTTATGTGGTAAAAAGTTATTAAGAATATCATTCACTTGTTGGCAGAGTGTTACAATAGTGCATCTAGGGTAGAAGTGGGAATAGTAATGGTATGAGGAGTGTGGGAAACAATAGAGGAAGTATAGTGAGAATGTCTGAGAGGAGGTAATGTCATGGTTGTGGAAGGATGGATTGCATTATAAAGAGGAGTGGACATAGGGTGAGAGGGAGAAATAGTATGAGCACCATAATTATGGGTAATAACACTAGTAGGGATGTGTGTGGGAAGATGAGATTGAATTAGGGTTGAGTTACAATTAAAATAGGGTTGGAGTTATGTTTATGGTTAGAATTAGGTTTAGTGTTAGAAATAGAGTTAGAACTTGAGTTAGGATCAGGGTTATGATTAGAATTAGGGTTAGGGTTGGGATTAGCGTTAGAATTATTAATAGAATTAGGGTTAAGTAGATCTAGGGGTAGAATTAGGGTTGGGATTAGGGCTAAAATTAAGGTTATAGTTATTATTACAATTAGGTCTAGAATTAGGGTTACAACTATGGTTAGAATTAGGGTTGTGGTTAGAGTTACAATTAGTGATAGATCTAGAAATTAATTAGATCTAGGGGTAGAATTATGGTTAGAATTATGGTTACAATTAGGGTTACAGTTATGGTTATGGTTAGAATTAATGTTAGATTTAGGGTTAGGGTTAGGGTTTAGGTTAGAATTAGGGTTACATTGGGGTTAGAATTACGATTAGTATTGGCCTGAATTTTAGGGTTAGGTTTAGGGTTGGGTTAGAATTATGTTTTGGTTACAATCAAGGTTAGAATTATAGTTAGTATTAGGGATACAATTAAGGTTAGGGTTACAATTACATTTAGGGATGACGTTAGATTTATTGTTACAAATATAATTAACAAAAAATAGGGTTAGAGTTAAGGATAAAATTAAGATTATCAATACAATTACGGTTAGAGATAGAATTAGGGTTTGGGTTAAAATTAGGGTTAAGTTTGTTTGTAGGTACATTCCACAAAAAGTGATAATCAAAGTTTATTCATACATCACACAATTATTCATTTAATACCACTCAATTATTTTTATTTGCAAAACAATAATTAAATTTCTTATTGTATTTATAGCCTTGTCTACCAACAACTACATGTAATAACTTATAAAAATAAAAATATCAACTATTTAGTGACATGCCTATAAATATTTGTGCCTATCGGCTATTTGATAGCACCTTTGGTGCTTTTACTAGTCATTATTTTACATTTAATCAACAAATGACCAAGTATTCTTTCTGGAGAGAAACCCTCCTACAACGCGAAAGGACAATATCATGCAAAAAAAAAAAATATAAATACATTTATAATATTAATTTATTCTCGAATCTCTCACGGGACGTTATGATTGATTGGCCTCTGTTATATATTTTTAATAAATGTCAATTTTGTGTTATGATTGATTGGCCTCTGTTAGATATTTTTAATAAATGTCAATTTTGTGTTGGCCAGTCTGTAGCTTTCTTGATGTGTTTGAGTTAGTGTAGCAGAGATACATTCATGTTATTTTGCACTCCGAATTTGTAATCCCTCATCATTCCTTTTGTATTCCGCCGCTGCAATACATAGAGACACCACTGGTACTTCTACGCTGCCAAATAGAGTAAATGGTTGGTGAAAAGTGTTGGTATTTGTCTATGTGATTTAGAAGCAGGCCTGTATGTTTGATCCCACATGCCAGAGAAGAAGAAAAAAAAGGAGAAGAGGGAGTAGAAGGGGGAGGAGAGGGGGCATAGAGAAGCATACTAAACTGGGCGGGGTCAATCGGTGATCAAGAAGGCCGATGGCCTGGAGAGAGCATCTTCATTGCACAAGGAAGGAGGCTCTGTCTAGCATCTCCCACTGTGGAGAGTGCACGTCATAATTTGTGACAGATGGGGCTCGCGTTCGCGCGGCCCCTGCACAAGACTAATGTTAAGTTAAAATATATCCTGTCCTGAGCGAGTACATCTTTGCATTCAGTAGCAGAAATATTTTGTAATACTCAGATTTTAATGCGAATATGGTATGTTAATGGGCCTCACTATAAAAAATCCTGCTGTTAGATCAATGGACCTCATATAAGATGCCGTGCTATTAGGTCAATGGGCCTCACAATCTTTCTTTATTCTGAATCTTAAATTGTTCGAATCGGGGGTGGAACTGAAACCTGTGATATCAATGACCATTCTCGTCTTAACATAAATTCCCCGTAGTACAGTAAACAGGTCAATTTAATATGTCTGAATCATTCCCTTTATTGCAGTCTATAGGGTCATAAAGAATTAAACATCTATTTGATCCGCCCCTCGCCGCACTAGTTTAAAGCAGATAATAGGATAGAAAACTCAAAGCATATTGGTTTGGCGTTCCCACTAATCGACCAAACTATGGATAGAAACCAGTCATGTTCTTAAACAACAATAATCAGAGTAATGTATGGTAAGGAATCTACTTATTGTTAAATGAGCATGGCTTAGTACCGGTAGGGTTTGCATCATTGTGAGGCAGTATGGCATCTTTAGTAAGCGCTTGTGTTGATCTTTTATCTCTACCCTTGTCATATGCTTGTACCAAAATGATTTGGCTATGATTTGGGTGTTTTCTTAATTGTGGATAGATGGTCTTCAACATTTTAAGACATGATCTATGCTACCATGATATGCTCTAGATCACTATGTATGGAAGATTTGTGCAAGGATGTAGTCATTTGTGGATATGTTGATTATAGACAAATGATCTTTTAGTTTGGAATATGTTAACCATTGATCCATGGTAGACTCTAAATCTATAATGGGAGTGCTGGCATAATATAGTTCATGTATCTAACATTTGGAGATGGATTTGGAGATGGATGATCTTCTAGGGTTAAGGATATGAATCAGTTTTCCATGGTGAGCTTCTTGATATTTTGGTCTTGCAATTAGAGTGTTTTAGCATGAGAAGATTATTGGTGTAACTATTGGCTTTAAATAGATGTTGTAGCATAAGCTCACATATCTCCTAGTTATTAGAGATAGAAACATAGGTGTCTTGGAAGTGATGTTGAATAAGAATGAGATGGTTTTTCTAGGTGGGTTTAGTTTGTCTCTAACTAAGAGTGTTGGGACTAGTGGATTTGCAGCTCATTTACAATAGGACATTACTAGACTTGCATCTCACCTGTAATGGTACTTTGTGGACTTGGAATACTTGTTGTATTTAGGGGACGCATAACACTTACAGTACTTAGTGGAGTTGTATGAATTGCAATACTTAGTGGACTTACAATACTTGTACTAATCAATAGACTTGTAACACCGAATAGACCTGCAACATTTTTGTAGGAGTCCCATGATGGACATACATTGATGTGCGGGTGTAGACTAAGTTAGAGGTATCGTTATAGATTAGGTTAGAGGTGTGGAAGTATTTTGGGCTAGAGGTGTGGATGTATTTTGGGTTAGAGGTGTGGATATCTAAGGGCATACTATTGGTTTTGGTTATAACCTATTTGATGATGCTATGTTTTTCATGAGAAAATGGTAAGCTATGGCTTAGATGGATGGCATAGATGTCATTGATTCCATGAACAAATCACTAAAGTGTGTTTCTTGGTCCAAGTTATCTATGGGCATTATAACCCCTAGTAGGCAGTTGAATCCCTTGTGTTCTTTTGCAATGTATACAAGTGGTCGAAAATGTTAGGATTAGGTGTTGTAAAACTTGCAAATCTAAGTAACATTGTTTTTATTAAATATTTGTAGTCTTTTATAATTATGGGGCCATATGGGAAAAGGTATCCCATTTAGGAGTCATATTTCAAGATTCCTTGAGATGACACACTACACCACTTAGCAATTTTATTATGACATCTGTAAGAGCATATATGCCATTGTAAGATGTGTATGAACATCAATGACATTGTAAGATGCATAAGAGAATCTATGATGCATGTAAGAGAATGTAAGAACATCTAAGAGGAGATTACATAGTCAACAAATGGAACATCTTTGACCAACTAATTATCTCACGTGTAAGATCATCTTGTAAGAGATTCAAGTGGACCAAATTGGTACACCCAACTTTGGTGAATGGAACATTTGACCATGGGAATTATTTACTATTCCCATAAGGTGGACTTACCATGGGGGCATTGGAATTTAGGAGTTTAATTTAGGCACCTGAACTAGGTCCAGTGTTTTGGCCCATGGTATTAGAAACCCCTTATAGTTTCATGGATTGTCATTTGCGTATATATTAGATGGTTGGAATGTAGTTTGTATGGTGGTTTTTAGAGCATGGTTATGATGTTGAATTGACTTGAAAAGTGAGTGGTTGAAGATCCCATGTATCTCTTTTTTAAAAAATTGATGATCTATTACTAATAAAAAGAGTCAGGTACAATATGAGTGGCCAAGATAGCCACACCAGCCCCACCAGCCCCACCAAGCCAAATGTAACAACACTCCAAAATAACCATACTATGTAACATCATTTAAAAATAACCATATATCATATATATAAACTTAATACTAAATTAAGGATCTTAAGAATTTAATAAACTGTTTGATCTCTATGTTAAGGTTGGTTAGCATGTAATGTTATCATATAACATTAAATGATAGATTTACATTAGGTACTTCACAACTTATATCCCATATAAGTGATGATCATATAATGTCAATCCAAAATGATATACTTGTTTCTTTAACAAATATCTTTTGACATCTAAGAATAATTACATAATTAAATCCCAATATTAACAAATTTAGACTTATACATCACCAAATTCAACTTTTCCTTCAATCATAAGTATAATTCAATTCATAGAGCAATCATACAATGCATATGTCCACAATATTGGAAGTATTCAACATATACATATATTAAATTTAATAATAACTAATTACAGAGAATACATATCTTCTTTGGAAGTAGCAAGTTCTTTAAATGTGTTGTGGCATCTCAATGTAATCTCTCACCCATAGCTCCTTCTTCGTACCCCGAAGTTGAAAGAGCATCATAGAGGCGACTTCCACCCTACCCACACAGGTAGCCTAACCTGTCACAAAGAAGCTAGCTCTTCAATGTCGTCAAGCATGACAGTGGCGTATGAATTTAACCATGCATTCTATTCATTGCTCAAATGAAAACATATAGATATGCAACCATAAATCCATGAGATGGAAAAACAATGATTCCAATCCTTTAGAATTATTCCAGTTGGAATCAACCATCCAAAATAATCATGCATGTTTGGCAATAATTATTTATTACAATTTATAGTTAAGGTTTATCACCATTGAAATTTCATTTCAAATAATCAGTATTTCATGGTTCTAGTATTAATCAAGTAAGAAATTTCATTTCCTTCATAATATTATGATCCTTTTATAGAGAATAGTAAAATATGGACAATCATATCTCTTATGCATATCCATTTTTTCTTGTTTTCTTAACATTTTAGTTGCCATTGACTTGTTAATGTCATTCCAGGTTTGTAAACAAAACTATGCAAATATATTATCCAAGTACTTTATTTCCATATTAAACAATATGCTACTTCAGTTTGCATTCTATTATTTCTCTATTTCTAAATAAGTCATTAACCCTTTCTTTTTTGATGAATAGAGAAACAAATGAAATAATTCTACAGTCTATTATAGCAGAAAATAATGAATTTACTTTTTTTTATACAGAGTTGTAATTGAGAAGATTTTTGAATCTTTTTATAACAACAAAATAATGAAGAAGGGTTTCAAACTTTATTGATTTATAAAGATTTAAGTTTGCAATGTTCTTAAATTGGAGACACCCCTAAAGGAGGCATCTCCTTTAGAGAGCACGCCTCTCTAATGGAGGTGTCTCTCTTAGAGGGCGTGCCTCCTATGTATGGAGGTGCTACCTCTCTAAGGCTTGCCTCTAGCTGCCTAAATCTTAAACAAAATGCCCCTCCTTTATGGCTTTTAATATGAACAAATTTGCATAATAAATTTCTGAATTTTAACAGAAGAAAAATTTACTATGTAATACCGAGAAATTTATGGTCTTTCCTCTCTATGTTTGACAATGAAATACACAACATTCATTTTATCTAGGTTCTTTCTACATATTTTCCTCAACATTGTGTAATAGCCTGATAGGTTTTATACTAGTTTGATATTTTGCATCAAATTCATCTTTGGTAATAGCCAACTGAAAGTCATTTCATTATTTTATAATTTTCTACAGGTTTCTACTGGATTAATACATAAAAAGAGAAAATAAAGAACTTTACACATTCAGTCACTTCCTGTTAACCTTCATATTACTAATTTTCCTAAAAGTATTCATTAGCAATTTTCATACCTGTGAGTAGTTATACTTCTTCTAGTAGTTGCTGATTAAGCCTTCACTTCCTCTCTTCTTTCTCTGTTTTGTCTTCTCTCTACTCTTCCAACAACCTCCAAAATTCAAAAAAGTTTTACATATCTGTGGTACCTCCTGGGCATATTTACTATATTTTGTATTAGCTGGCAACTTTGCCATATCATACTACCCTTCCCATCCTTACACTATTCATTTTATAAAATAAAATGACTGCATAGGGTCCAAAAAAGAATTTCAAAATGGCCTCGCAGGGCCATTCTTATCCATCTGAACACTTACATTGAGGAAACATTCCCTACCCAAAGTCCTGAGATTTCATTACTATACCCTAACCCTGCTTATATTAAGTGATAAGACAACAAAAAGTTTATACATAAAGGCTTAGATTTCAATCATCATCAAAGTGCTGAGAGGAATCTAGGGTTTCTTGAAACCCTCCATTGTTTTGCTTTTAGATCTTATTCTTCTATCCTATTCTGGTACTTGGTTCTATTGATTGTTTTCCCTAGCCACTAGTGGCCAGCTTGATTGCTTTCATTTGTTTTAGTTTGTATTTCAAGTTTTAATTATTTTGAGGGTTGAGTCGTGTTTTATTTTGAGTCTGTGTTTTTGTAATTCATATTTGAGTGGGAATATTCCTGCCCAAATGCACAACACTGATGCCTTGGCCAATGGGTGTGAGCATTTATTTGGGGGCTAGCCAATGACTGATCTTTTATGGCCCCATCAGAGGGGAAGGACAGGGGAATTAATGGAACGTAGAAGGAAGTATATGCCTCAAAAGGCAGTGTTATTACAGGGGAATCTTTGAGAGAAGGTTGCAAGGAAAATTCTAGAGAAGGCCAAACTTTTAGAGAAGTGGTGGGAGCAGAAGATATCGTGCCTCCACTGAAAAATGGGTGCTTTGAGGTCATGGGTGGATGTCAAGAACCTAGAGAGATTGGAAGGCCCTCTACTGGAAGCAAAGGAGAAGAACTAAGCAGAGTTAAAGGATTGGGTAAGCAATCTTCGCCTGGTCTGTCCTTAATGCCTAATGATGAAATGAGATCTGCTATTAAGAATGAAGAGTTAAGGCTCAGTAACATTGCTATTTTTCTAGTCTATTTGGACTTGAATAAACTACCTTCGAGAGGTTTTTTTGATAGATGGTTGGCAACTATGTGGATTAAAAAAATGGGGATTCACATAAAATTTTGCCAAATGATTCAAAAAGGCCTCTTTGTTGTCTTTCTTAGAACCCATAAAATGCAAAACAAGGTTTTAGGAAGAAAGTATTGGAATATTGGACAATCCTTGTTTATGACTCATCCATGGAGACCAAAGATAGAAAAAGAACAAATAGTGTTATGTTCAATACCAAGTGGTTTGAAATTAAAAATGTGCCTAAACAGCTCTGGTTGTTTCTACCACAGCTCTAGAATCACTTAGGGGAATTACTTAAAATTGAAGAAGCTAGGGTCACATTGCCTCAACTAGATGCAAGAGTCTTGATTTCATTGAATCCCGGGGTGTTCATCCCTAAGTGGCTAGAAATTGGGGGGTTGGATAAACTAGTTAAATATCTTGTTGAAGGCCTAGGAGGAATGAAGTCCTACTTTCTTTGTAAACAGGATGAGCATGTTAGAAAATTTTGTCCTAGCCTCTTAAGAAGGGACAAGGCATCTATTGACCTGCACGGTGATGCAACATCCGACGAGGGTAATGATGAGTGTGGCGGGGTGATTTCTTTGGGACTCCAATAGGGTCTTCCTAATTCTAAAGAGAAGGATGCCCATGTTGGGCCAGTGGAGATGTTAGACATCTTGACTATTTCAAGAAAGCTTAGCGAAATGAGTTTGGAGGAAGGGGAGATTTCAGGGAGTGGATATGTCTGATATCAGTAATTTAGATGTTGATTGTTCTTCCCCTAAGGAAGATATGTGAGGGTGCCCATTGGGCCTTGTCAAGTCTCTATCTGCCGAGGTGGATACAAAATCTCAAAACATTATTGTGAAGGGTTTAGATGACAAGTTGTCAGGTCTAGCAGAAAATGTTGCCAGGAGCCTCTCTGCTCCTCCCTTTGGCTTGATGGCAGGTAAGATGGCTGACCCCCTTCCTGATATCCATCCTAGAGCAAGTGAGGTTGTGGAAGTAGGGTCAAGGGCTCTTGATGTTGAAAAGCCTTCAACAATAAAAAATGTACAGCAACTAGCGTTAGATAAAATCAAAGAAAAAAATTAAAGAATGAAGAGATGAAATAGAAAATGAGAAGATTAAATTAACTATTAGAAACAAATCCTATGCGACTGGCCCTATTGATTTAGATAGTAAAACTCCTCCTCAAATTCTGTAGAAATAGGCAAGACCAGTGAAGATAGAAATGAGCAAATCCTAAAAGGGCTAATTTCCTCCATACTGCAAAATAAGGTTGAGGAAAAGAAAAAAAGGAAGTATGTTAAGAGGAATTCTAAAGTAGAGGTCAAAAAAGGTGAGAATGTCTCTGACTGTTTTAAGAAGATGTACAAAAATAGGAAAATTGAAACCCCCAAACCTATGATGTATGAACTATGCTAGCTGGAACATAAGGGGATTAGAATCCCTAGACAAAAAGTATCTAATTAGGGATTTTCTCAATAAGAGGAGAGAACTGGACATCCTCTTTCAATAAGAGGTGAAGGCTACTAGTTTTACCCTAGAAAATATCTTAAGATTTATTTGGAAATATGCATAACACTTTTATACCAAACATGACAAGGGACGAGGTGGTATTTCCATGCTCATTGATAGAAGTTGGGTAGAGGTGATTATACAAAGAGGCTTTTCACCATGCAATAGGTGTCTCTAGGTTATTTTTCAAAAGAATGATATGTTCTTTGGCATTTTCTCAGTTTATGCTTCGAATGATTACATACAAAGAGCTGAACTGTGGAAATGGATGGATGAGAATTTGCAAAAGATCCCATGGATAGTAGGAGGAGACTTTAATATGACAGAAAACAGAGAGGATAAACTAGGAGGTCTCAAATGGGGATGGTAAGGAAATGAATAATTCTTTTAGCATAAGTTCAAAAAGTCCTTCAAACTGTTCAACCCTTTAGTGGGTAAGAAGAGTGATAGTAATGGAATTTGGTTTACCTGGTGTAATATCCAAGGGGGGAAAAATAGAATCTATTCAAGTTTGGATAGGTTTTATGCAAATGAAGACCAATTCTACTTCCTTAGTAGGAAGAATAGTAATAGTGTTGAGGTAGTCCCTTCTACACTATCAAACCACCATCCCATTGAAACTGAAATCAAGTGGAAAGAACAACAGATTAGGTTCAGAGAGAAGAAAGATAGTCTTTTTAAACTTAATTGTGCATTGCTTCAAGATGAGGACTGTTGTGATGGGATCCTCAGTTTGAGGTCTATCACAAAAGATTTTTATTCCAAATCCTCTAAGTGTCAATACTAGAATGCTCTCGTCCAGAACTGTAAGACTCTATTTCAAACAGTGGGGAAAAAAATATGCTAAAGATAGAAGGAAAGTAGAAGCTAGGTTGTAAGCAGAGTTTTTGGCTTGTGAGAAAAGGCTACAGGAGTGCCCATATGATGAGGTGAAGCATAGACTTAGGAAGTTTTAGACAATCAGATATCAAGGGGTTAAAGTGAGGGCAAAGTTGAATTGGTTGGCTGATGGGGATAGAGGGTCCAAATACTTCTTTAACTTGCTAAAAACCAAGAATACCAAGGTTCAAATATAGGTCCTATTGTTGAAAACAACATCCATTTCAAGGAGAATGAAGATATGAAAGAAGTTTTCAAATCCGTTTATCAGAAGCTATTCTCAACTAAAGATGGGTCAGAAGAATGTAAGGCAGCTCAAAATCCGTGCAGGAAATTTTTCCCCAAAAAGATCATAGAGGAGATGAGGAGGAAGTTAGAGGAGAAATTATCTAAAGATGAAATTTTGAAGGCTATTAGAACAATGGAGAGTGAAAAATCACCTGGGGTTGATGGGTTGGCAGTGAAGTTCTACAAAAGTAATGAAAGCTAGATAGTAGATGATTTATTGGAGGTGTATCAAGAATCCATAGAAAAAGGTACTCTTGGACAAGATATCAACAGAGGAGTTATTAAATTGCTGCCTAAGGATGGAGATAAGACTAATATTAGAAATTGGAGGCCAATAACTCTGTGAAATGTCTCCTAGAAAATTATAGCTAAACTATTGGCCTTAATATTGGTCAACATCCTTCCAGCCATCATTAACCCCACTCAAACTAGTTTCATTAAAGGGAGGTATATCCTAGAAAATTTTATTACAAGTTGGGAGGCCTTAGATTGGGCTAAAAAGAGTGGGCAAAATGCAAGAATTCTACTACTAGACTTTGAGAAGACAAATGATAGAATTGAGTGGTCTTTTGTAGTAATGATGCTTGAAACCTTGGGTTTCCCAAAAAACTATTGTGACATGGTGAAAATTTTATTTCAAGATGCCACTATTTAGATTGATATTAATGGCTCACTCTCAAGCCCTTTCAAACTAGAAAGGTCTATAAGGTAAGGCTGCCCTTTAGCTCCAACTATGTTTGTAATAGCACATTAAGCCTTCTTTTATATTCTAAGAACAAATCAAATTGGCGGGATGGTGAAAGGAATTGTTCTACCAAACAATGAACCTCTTTTGAATGTCTAGTTTGTAGATGATACTGCACTATTTGTAACACTGGAGAAAGATAATTTTGCCAATCTTAAAGAAATTGATGAAAGTAGTTTGTCATTGATGTCAAAAGGTGTTGAGTTTTGCTAGAGGTGTTGAGTTTTGATCATGTTAGTGCCATGAAATGTAGGAGCGTGTTGGTTGTCAATAAAGATACAAGATGTCATTGGTTATTATTGTTGAGGTCACATGACGTGATAGGAACATCAGGACCTTGAGGTTACAGGAACATCGAGACTTTGAGTTTTTACATGTTTGTATTGACTGATTGTACATGTTTATCAGTTAGTTCACTAAAGGTTACCGATCGAAGGGTATTTGCAACGTATTATAACTGGCCCTATAACCTAGTTCTACCAAAAGGTGTAGTGGAGGTTTTGATTTCAAGTGGCAAATGATTTTCTATACTCACGATCTATTTGGCAAAGCCCACAAACAACAATATCAATGAATTCAAATTTGAAGTTTTTTTTTAAACCCTAACTGTTAAGTTATGTGGATGAAATTTGATGACAAGATGAAAGTGTTGCCTATGTAAGGTAGTTTGATTAGGGTTTTTTGTAACCATTTTGCTCCTTTGTTGTTGGAAATTGAAAACAAAAAAACCTAACGAGGATTTTGTGGTGAGAGTTTTGTGTAGAAGATTTCTGGAGACGTAAAATGTACACGTATTATGTTACCTTCTGTTAGTGGAGTATGGGGTATTAAAGGTATTTCAGGATAGATGATATACTATTAAAAACAAAGATAAGATTTATAACTGACAAAGAGGAATCAAGCTCTTGAAGGAGTTATTCATGGCATAGAGAAGGTGATTAATAGATCTTTATGTGCAGAGGTATGGCAAATATGTGTTAATGTTTTATTATGAAAGTCATGACCATGTATTGAAGGAATATGTTGAGTATCTAGAGATTGAATTTTAAGATCTTCTTAGGTAGATTGGTTCTTAAATAAATTGTCTTCTTTGTTATTGGTTTTATACTCTTATTGTGAAGTGGACTAACTTGAATGCCTTGAACTCAAAGGATACATAGGTTTGTTTTGTTGAGGATCATGTTAGCAGGTTGATGAATTAGATTGTTGCAAAAAAATGAGCTTGACTTATGTATAAGATACAAACAACAATTTAAGTCATGTTCATGATTGGTTTTTGTATATGAAAAGAAGTGTCAGGTTTAGTATTCAAGAATAGAGACATGATGTGTTGTGTTGTGGTGATTAGAGTACAATGTAAGAAATATGAAGACAAACAGAAATTAGAGACTTTTATTGGTAGCACACTTATGCAAGATAAAGAATAAAAGTGTATTGTGTCAAGGGTATTTGACATTGCAATTTGTGCAGAGATAGAGTGTTGTTTATGCTCCTTGATACTCTAGGTTGTACTAGTATCATTTTTGGTGTATGGGAGGTTAGATGATAAAGATTGATGAAACATTGTTATTAATACTCTGCAAAGAACTTATCATGCTTTGTAATGGTGTAAATCAGGTTGATTAAGAATCAAAACTTGCACAGACTATTGTCATTATGATTTTTGGTGTTTCAAGATATTAAGGTTCGTGCCTCATTGAGCGTTGTGTTTTTAGGTGATTGAGTTGATTAGGTGATTGGGGGTTGGAACCTCTTATTTGGTGGGTTTAAGTTGTCCAGGTGTGCATTGTACCTAAGATTATGAGATGTTGTAAACAATGCATAGGTGTTTGGTGTACCTTGTAGTTGGAGCTGCAAAAATAATTGTAATCTTTCTTCTTTTTGAGGTTGGATTTGAGTAGTAGACTTAAGCAACTCTCAGTGGTTTTTCCCTTATTAGATTTCCATGTATATCTGGTGTCTTGTGTACTTATTTGATTTGATGTTTCTCATGTTCTTCATTTAATTTGATGTGTATTTAAGATTATTGAATAGGTTTTTGAATATCACCGATTCACCCCCCTCTCAGTGATAGTGAGTATTCCAACAATTGGTATCAAGGTAGGGTCCCTTGTAGGAGTCTAACTAACCAGGGTAGATCTTGAGGTGGAATACAATGGAAAAAAGTAGAAGGAAAAGGGAAAAGAGAAATGTAGAGCCACAAATTGATTCAAAGGTACTATCTTTACCACATGAAAATTATGATATTGAATCATTTGATAGAAGTTGTTCTCAAGTTGAATTAGGTGTTAATGTTAAGGACATCCTAGTGGTTGATGAAGATGAAGTTCAATTTGATACAGATGAAGATGATGAAGTGGATCTTGAAAAAGAACTACTCTTTGCCTATAATGTGATTGAAAACCTGAAAGAGAAAAACTCTAAGTTAAAGATACAACTTCAAAATGAAATGGACTCCAAGGACAAAGTACTTTCATAACTTGATAAGGTAACAAATCTAATTGTAGACTTAAGGGCACAAGCTGATGAATCAGACAAACTAACTATCATCCTAAAAATATAGATAGAAGAGGCAAAACGAATAATAGACGTGACTAAATCAAACCTTGAACTGAAAAGATTGGAATGTCTGAAATTAGGGGCAAAAATTGTCAATCTAATTAAAGATTATGGTCTCAAGGTCCTGTCAAAGAGATATCAAGAGTTTGAAGAGAGCACAAGCAAGTTGCATGAAATGTTGGGCAAAAAAAAACATTATAAGGACACCACAGGACTAAGATATGAAGAAGGGCAACCTTCTAAAGTTAGAAATGTACCTAGAAAGAAAATTGATCTAAATTATCATACTGTAGCTCCTGAATATAAGAAGAAGACAGAAGAGAAATTTGCTAATGAAGGGAGAAGGACAAACAAGTACTTAAGATCTCCACCTACCAGACATTGTCAAGCAATGAGGTACAACTATTCACACTTTCCTATTTATTGTCATTTCTATCATAATTTTGTTCATAAACCAATTGAATGTTGGAAACATGCAAGAAAACATGGATGGAATAGAGATTATTATAGCTCGTCAAATCAAGTCCAATGCTATAAATGTAATCAACTAGGTCATATTGCAAGGTTTTGTAGTTATCATGCAAGAAGTGGTGCTCCTAGTTTTTTAAGAAGACATATATCTTTTACTCCTCTAGTTGAGAATAATATTACTTGCTTTAAGTGTCATAATATTGGGCATAAGGTACAACATTGTAGAAGCAAGTTGAACAAACCATCTATAGTCATAAGAGGAGATGTTTTGAGGAAGAAAAAGAAAGAGCATATTTGGGTTTGGAGAAGAAAACTAGATTTATGAAAAGCAAACCCTGATCTTGTGCACACTACACAAGAGACATCACTTGTTGCTTAAGTGCCACCATGAAGTAAGGGGGAGATGTGTAATGTCTAATCATTTATTCCCATAGAGTCATATTAGTTTAATGTTCATCAAGTAATCATGCTTGTGTTTAGTTGCTTCTCTTTCCCATCAATGGTAAGCAAAATAAGTTGAAAGATTGTTGTCAGGAGAAAATGTTTTAGTACATTTTTTTCTATATGTTTTAATACTTCATCATTTTTAGGTAAGGCCCCTTAGATGACAATGCCAAAGAAAGAGTGACAATGGTTTCAAGCCATGATTTCATATCATGATGATGATAGGACAGTGGTTTCAGGCCATAATTGCATGTCATGATGCTGACAAGACTGTGTTTTTGCAAGACAATGTTTTTTGTTGTTAACAATGAATAGTGTAAGACTTTCTAACTATGCATGTTATGATCTTCATTGTGACATCTATATGACACTTTTATATCATTCATAGCAAGAAGAGTTGTAGTTTCAAGTGCCATAGCAAACATTGAACATAGCTATAGTTTTAAGATAGTCTTTAGTGCATTTTATGACAATGTGTGTGAGACTCAGGAAAAGTGATAACATGTATGAAACTGTTAATACTAATCTTATGTCAAGTTGGAAGGTGTAATTAGTGGTAAATATTGTCAAAGGAACCTCAAATGTCTTGGGTCTAATGATTATATTACCTAAACTGAGGGTCAAAGTTGCTTTGGTATTCTTCATTAGTTACATTTTCTTTAGATGATCATTTATGATGTAGAGTATAGTGTGTAGACCTCTGTAAGTAGATCTCTATTTCCTTTGTGATGTAGACCTTTAGTGTGTAGACTTTAGACCTCTCTATGTGGTGACCTTTTGAGTGCAGAATTCATGTTGTAGTAGAGTAGACTTTATGATGTTGTAATGACAGAGTATGGTGCAGAGCAAGTAGAATTTTATATTTGTAGTGACAGAGCAATGTTAGAGTATTTTGCATTCTAATTGAATAGTAATTTTCATGACAGTCTTTGCTAAGGCAGTTGCTTGAAATTTTTTTTTAACAATAGCTCAGTAGATATCTTGGTTTGTTGGTGCAAACCTTGATGATGTGACAGAATCTTAGTGAAGTAAAAGACCTGCTACCTTTATGTATATCTTTTGTGGTGTGCTGTGTTTTATATGTAGTAATAGAGCATTCAAAGATAGATGATTTGCAATAATATTTGATTGTTAATATGTTTGTGATCTTGACAATGTTTCTTCTTGAAGTACATAAGGCACTAAATGGTGAACATACACCAAAAAAGAACTATCATAGTTTTATTGGAGTTGATACTTGATACACATATAAGGGATTTGTTGAAAGACTTTACAAATATTCAAGGAAATGCAGTTGGATCTGCAACCTTTGTCAACAATTTACCAATCTAGTTACTTTGGAATAGATCACTCATGGATTTGTGATGAAGCAAACCTTTATGATAGAGTAGACATTCTTGTTTGTAGTGACATAGCAGATCTATGTGGTAGTAAGTGTAGATCTTTAGAGATCTCTATGGCAGTGACAATAGTTTTTAGGTTTATGGTTGCATGTCTTGATGTTGGTAGGACATTTGTTATGTTTATTGGCACAGTCTGTCATGTTACTCTTTGTGTGGTGCTTCACTCATGTTTCTCATTGTGTAGTGATAGTTGCTCTTAGATGGTGACATTGATTTGTACTCAATACTAACAATTTGATTGTAGTTGCAAGTGCTGAGGTAGACATGCATGCTTAAAACTGACAAGACAATGTTTTTGTTGATGGTTTATTGCATTGGACATTGCAAGAATAGTGCCTTCCATGTTTGATACATTCTTGGTACATCTTTTTTAGGAAGAACAATTCTTGAATGGTTTTATCATAATGACATAGTCCTTAGCAATTGTGAATCAATCTATGCCAATGTTATGTGTTTGAACAATGTTTCTTTTTATAGACAGTCTTTGGTGGAATAGTTTATGACAGTATATGCAAGTACAGGGTATCTTGTCTTTTTGAAGGATAGTAGGAAATGTATTGAGGTACAGCGGACTATGGAAATTTACTATGATTGTGAAAATCTACATGAACAATGAAATAGATGCCTTGGAATAGGGACCAATGCTTTGCAGGGGAAGTTAACATCTCAAAGGGAGACAAGGTTGCTTTTGTATATCAAATAGGGGGAGTTAGTAGTCCTTTGTCATTAGATGTCAAAGGGGGAGAGAGATAATGGATGGAGTGGTACATTTTGCCATCAGTGTTTTGCCATCAATGACAAAGGGGGAGATTGATGAAAGTAGTTAGTCATTGATGTCAAAAGGTGTTGAGTTCTGCTAGAGTTGTTAAGTTTTGATCATGGTAGTGCCATGAAATGTAGGAGTAGGTTGGTTGTCAATAAAGATGTAGGATGTCATTGGTTGTTATTGTTGAGGTCACATGAGGTTATAGGAACATCAAGACTTTGAGTATTTGTTAGTTTGTACTGACTAATTGTACATGTTTTACTCAGAGGTTTTCATTATGTCTTCAGAGGATTCTTATTGTGATAGGAATAGGAAGGTGTTCATACAATGTGTGTTTGAGTTAATTTGATCTCAAGTGAAGTGGATGTTGATTTATGCCTACAAGGTTTTGTTATATGTTAGTGCTTCACTTGGTTGACTTGGACTTGGTGATCTAATCTTTTGTAATATGTTAGTGCTTCATCTAGTATGTTGTCATGATCTGACTATTAGAATTCTGTTTAGAGATAAATGGAGATCAAGTTGGAGTTAAGTCGATATAGATTCTATCTCTAAAATCCTAAAAACCCTAAAGATTCCTTATGACTTAAAACCTATATTATAATCATTGAGTGCCCGTTGTTACTTTTCTTATGTTTGTAAATTGACCTATGGTTATCGGTTAGTTCACTAAAGGTTACTAGTTGAAGGGTATTTGCCACATCTTTTAACTAACCCTATAACCTAGTTCTACCAGAAGGCACAGTGGAGGTTTTGATTTCAAGCAGCAAATGATTTTCTATGTTCAAGATCTATTTGGCAAAGCTTGTGAACAACAAGATTGATGGCTCACATTTGAAGTTTTTTTAAACCCTAACGGTTAAGTTATGTGGATGAAATTTGACAGGTAGATGAAAGTGTTTTATGTGTAAGTCAGTTTGATTAGGGTTTTCTATAACTATTTTGCTCCTTCATTGTTGGAAGTTGAAAACAAAAAACACCTAAAGAGGATATTGTGGTGAGAGTGTTGTGTAGAAGATTTTTGGAGAGGTAAAATGTACACGTATTATGTTATCTTCTATCAAAGAACTATGGGTTATTAAAGGTAGTTCAGATAGACGATATACTATTAAAATAGAGATAAGATTTATAACTGATAGAGAGGAATCAAGGTCTTCAAGGAGTTATTCATGGCATAGAGAAGGTGGGTAATAGATGTTTATGTGCAGAGATATGGCAAATATGTGTTAATATTTTGTTATGAAAGTCATGACTATGTATTGAAGGAATATGTTAAGTATGCAGAGATTGTATTTTGAGATCTTCTTAGGTAGATTGGTTCTTAAATAATTTGTCTTCTTCATTATTGGTTTTATACTCTTATTGTGAAGTGGACTAACTTGAATGCCTTGAACTCAAAAGATACATAGGTTTGTTTTGTTGAGGATCATGTTAGTAGGTCGATGAATTAGATTGTGGCAGAAAAATGAGCTTGACTTATGTATAAGATACAAACAACAGTTTAAGTCATGTTCATTATTGTTTTTTGTATATGAAAAAAAGTGTCAAGTTTAGTATTGAAGAATAGCGACATGATGTGTTGTGTTGTGGTGATTAGAACACAATATAAGAAATCTACAAACATATAGAAATTAGAGACTTTTATTGGCAGCACACTTATGCAGGATGAACAATAAAGTTGTATTGTGTCAGGGGTATTTGACATTGTAATTTTTGCAGAGATAGAGTGTTGTTTATGCTCCTTGATACACTAGGTTGTACTAGTATCATTTTTTGGTGTATGGGAGGTTAGATGATAAGGATTGATGAAACATTGTTATTAGTACTCTACAAAGAACTTATCATGCTTTGTAATGGTGCAAATTAGTTTGAATGAGAATCAAAACTTGCACAAACTATTGTCATTTTGATTTTTGGTGTTTCAGGATATTGAGGTTGGTGCCTCATTGAGGGTTGTGTTTTCAAGTGATCAAGTTGATCAGGTGATTGCGGGTTGGAGCCTCTTGTTTGGTGGGTTTAAGTTGTTCAGGTGTGCATTGTACATGAGAGTATGAGATGTTGTAAATAATGCATAGGTGTCTATTGTACCTTGTAGTTGGAGCTGTAAAAACAATTGTAATCTTTCTTCTTTTTGAGGTTGGATTTGAGTAGCAGACTCAAGCAACTCTCAGTGGTTTTTCCCTTATTGGGTTTCCACGTATATCTGGTGTCTTGTGTACTTATTTGATTTGATGTTCCTCATGTTCTTAATTTAATTTGATGTGTATTTAAGATTATTGAATAAGTTTTTGAATATCACCAATTCACCCCCTCTTAGTGATAGTGAGTATTCCAACAGAAAGGCTATCCATTTTCTGCAAAGATGTTGGTACTAAAACATCCCACTCCAAATCTTCTATGTTGGGATGGGGTGGAGCTCCTCTTATGTGGTTTGATAATTCCAAATGGCATTGGGAGGACTCTAGTAAGCTAGTGAGGTTCCTCGGGATCCCCTTTTTAGTGAGCTTATCTTTGAGATAGATGTGGGATTCGATATTTGGTAAGATCAATAGGAAGCTTAATATGTGGAATAAGTAGTATTTGCCCTTGGCGGGATGGTTCCAAGTCTGTCAAAAAATTTTATCCTCTTATTCTATTTATTAGGCTTCCTCTTAGTTCTTTGCTAGCTATCCAGTTGATATAATCCATAAGAAAATGAGAGAATTCTTATGGTTAGATGAAAAGGGCAATGAAAAGAGGCACAATGTATCTTGGGACTAGTGCTATATCAGTAAAGAATTGGGGGGATTGGGGCTGAAGAACATAAAAATCTAGGGATCCACATTGGTTTCTAAATGGATTGTTAGGGCTCTTGGCAGCTTGGAACCTTGGAAAGTGTTAATTGCAAATAATTTGAGGATGTTTGTGCCTAAGAGAGATAAAGATTGGTCTGGCTTGAGTCTACAGGATATTGTTCTAGGAGAGGTAAGTGTAAAACCTGCAGGGTCAGTCGAATTTGGATCAATCTGAAAAGCTTGGGAAACTATGAAACCCTTCATAGACAATAGAGAGGCCTTTGATCTATCAAAAATGAGATTATTCAAACCAGGTCTATCTAGAGGAATATGAAATCCAATGGGAAACCCTTGGCCCTGTTGCAAGGTTGTTCTTCAAAAAATCTCATAAGCAAGGAATTATTTCATTTAGAGACTTCATCTTAGATAGTGGCATTAAAGGTTGGGCTCCGATGAAAACAAAATACAATCCAGGTAACTTGTGTTTGTTTTGTAGTGATCCTAAAAATAGTGAGCATATATTCTTTGATTATCAGTTTGAAAAAGTTATTTGGTCTAAGTTTTTTTGCTCTTTGAAAGGAAATCTGTCTAACTTGTGTGTCTCTAAAGTAAATATTTTATGTAGTTTTGTTGGCAATGTAGACATGAAAATGAAAATTTGTTTTCGCTTATATCTACTACTAAGATTTTGTGGGCTCCGTGGAAGGCAAGAAATGAGAACATGTACCAGAATAAGTGAAGGTTGCTTACTGGGTCCTTTTTTGGACTCACTTCTCAACTTATTTATGAATAGGCAATGACTATCATGAAGATCCCAACTGAGAGGTTCATGCAGATTTTAGATGAATGATCCGGCATGGTTTATAGGTCAGATATTAAGAAGGCCAAATTTTGGCCTCATGACTATAGGGAAGAAGTAAAGAAGTGCCAAAGAAACTCTTCGAGTGAACAAGACGAACACAGTAGGGCCCTAGAAGTTAAACTTGACAAAGATCCAGAGAAGTAGATGGCAAGGGAGGCAGTTCAGGATCTTGAGATTGATAGTCATTCTCCCAGAGGCACTCTAAGGGTGGATAACAACTTCAATGTGGATGGGTTCCCCTTTGACAACAATGATGGCATTGGTAAAGATAATCAAATTAGCAGGGAAGTAGTGGCTCAGCATGTACAGCTTTTTGACATGGTTCTAATAGAGGCTTCTAAAGAAGATCAAAAAATATAATTAAAGTAGCAAAGAAAGAGTAGTTCTATCTTTTTATATGTATTAACAAACTCAGCTTGTTTAGATGTTGTATTTTGTATAAGTTTAACTTGCAGGTTCAGCTTAAGGACAAATGATATAGATGCATTATGATGTGGCCTCCTTGGCCACCTTTTGTACTCCTATTAGTAATCTATATGCAAGAAAAAAAAATCATCAAAGTCATGCAGAAATTGATTGAATTCTGTCCCCCAATCAAAAACCTAGACTGCCTCCAACTGAAACATTTTCCATGGGAAATTTGCCTCGACCCTAGCCTGCTCACAGGGTAAAATCAAATCTACACCCTTAATGTCCAAAATGAAAGGATAGTATCTTATTACCTCACCAGGGGTATTCAGCAAAGCCATATCTTTTGGACGAGGAAGACCAACCCCATATGTTGCCACCACCAAAGTTTCACCAAGGCCCTGCAACAGATCTGGGATAAACATCTTGCAAGTAATTATTTCCACTTTGGATTTCTCTATATTCAAATCTATTAGAGAAGCAACAAACCTTGAACTTATGTCCGTATCAACCCTATAATGTTCTCCTTCTATAATAAATGACTTTCCCAAGACCACCTTTGCCGCCCCCACCATGAGAGCATCATTCTGCAACAAAAACCTTCTCAACTATTGGTCTGTGACCTTCCCTAAGAATTTCATCTATCTTTTCTCACTTAACAGTCTAATAGGGGTATCCATCCCACCACAGAGTATACTATCTATAGAAAAATAAGCAACAAATCTTGTTTTTTCATTCATCTCCCAAGTTTGCAATGGTAGAAAAGGAATAAACTTTCAAACTTTATAAGACTCATCTTTCTTAATTGGTTGTAGATCTTGCATCGAAGAATGATGTGACTATCAAATCACTCCACCGAAGCATCCTATCAATTTTAAAATTTGAGTAAGGAACTCTCTTGAAAAGTACTCTTTCTTAATTTCCACTCATTTGATAACCTAAACTGTCTCTTCAGCTTGCTTCAATATGCCTGGATATAATCATTGTTTTGTGGTATCTTTGATCTCCATTTTATATCACTGAAACATTAACAGATATCCTCCAATTCATTACTTTTTAATCTTAAATACTACCATCCAGTTGTCGACTTTAGATACCAAGCCCCTTTGATTATTTAATTTAATTTACACAACACCGATTGTGAAAATTACCATGTTATTTTGCCTTATCTCAGTTGAAAGGAATAACAACATGGTTCCATTAATTCATATCATAGGATAACAATCCAATTTCTAATTGTAGCTAATTTTTCCTTATAAAAGACTTACAAATAGTGTGTGTTCACACATAGTGGTGCAGGAGCACCATGCCAACCTCATGCTTCTATGATGAAATTTTTAAACGATGATTCAATTTTGGTGTTTTAGCATTGTATCAAGGTCATATTGATCATTTTTTCATGTGTCTAGATCATTAGGAGGTCAATATGTAACGTTTTGTGTCAAAATTGTAAAGAATGTAAAGGTTGTCATACAAATTATAAAATGGCTATAAAAGTGCAATGTATGGAAGGTGAAGGGTCATTTTGGCTCTAGGACATTTGAAGGTAGTTAGAAGTTGATGAGTCAGTTTTGGAAATGCCTATAAAAGGCCTTGTAACCATTTGGTATGTGTGGGTGATTGAATGTATGAATTGGAACAAATAAAGACACTATTTTTAGGCATTTTCTTTAGAATTTCATTATTTCTAGACACTATACAGCCTTGTACGGACAGATATGCATGGTTGAGCATTTGTAAATGTTGGTAACCTTAATCACCTTCCATTCCTATTTTGTTTCCATTTGAACAAAATATTTGTAATTTTCTGAAATCTGTCAAAACCTTGATTTAGGATAAACAATGAACTAAGAAATTGTATTTCTCTCAAGCTATCCTTTGGAAATTCCTAACAATTTGCCTCGACCCTAGCCTACTCATGGTGAAAAATCAAATCTACACCCTTAATGTCCAAAATGAAAGGATAGTATCTTATTACCTCACTAGGGGTATTCAGCAAAGCCATATCTTTTGGATGAGGAAGACCAGCCCTGTATGTTACAACTACCAAAGTTTCACCAAGGCCCTACAACAAATCTAGGGTAAACATCTTGCAAGTAATTGTTTCCACCTTTGATTTCTCTATATTTAAATCTACTAGAGAAGCAACGAACCTTGAACTTATGTCCGTATCAACCCTACAATGTTCTCCTTCTACAATAAATGACTTTCCCAAGACCACCTTTGTTTCCCAGCATGAGAGCATCATTCTGCAACAAAAACCTTCTAAACTCTTGGTCTGTGACCTTCCCTAAGAATTCCATCTATATTTTCTCACTTAATAGTCTAATGGGGGTATCCATCCCACCACAAAGTATACTATCTATAGAGAAATAAGCAACAAATCTTGTTTTTTCAGTCATCTCCCAAGTTTGCAATGGCAGAAAAGGAATAAACTTTCAAACTTTATAAGACTCATCTTTCTTAATTGGTTGTAGATCTTTCATTGAAGAATGATGTGACTATCAAATCACTCCACCAAAGCATCCTATAAGTTATAGAAATTGAGTAAGGAACTCTCTCGAAAAGTATTCTTTCTTAATTGCCACTCATGTGATAACCTAATCTATCTCTTCAGCTAGCTTCAATATGCCTAGATATAATCATTATTTTATGGTGTCTTTGATCTCCGTTTCATATCACTGAAACATTAAGAGATATCTTCCAATTTAACACTTTTTAATCTTAAATACTGTCATCCAGTCCTCGACTTTGGATACCAAGCCCCTTTGATTATTTAATTTAATTTACATAACACCAATTGTGAAAATTACTATGTTATTTCACCTTATCTCAGTTGAAGGGAATAACAGCATGGTTCCATTAATTCATATCACATGATAACAATCCAATTTCAAATTGTAGCTAATTTTTCCTTATAAAAGACTTACAAATAGTGTGTGTTCACACATAGTGGTGCAGGAGCACCATGCCAACCTCATGCTTCTATGATGAAAATTTTAAAGGATGATTCAATTTTGGTGTCTTAGCATTGTATCAAGGTCATATTTATCATTTTTTTCATGTCTCTAGGTCATTAGGAGGTCAATATGTAATGTTTTGTGTCAAAATTGTAAAGAATGTAAAGGTTGTCATACAAATTATAAAATGGCTATAAAAGTGCAATGTATGGAAGGTGAAGGATCATTTTGGCTGTAGGACATTTGAAGGTAGTTAGAATTTGATGAGTCAGTTTTGGAAATGCCTATAAAAGGCCTTGTAACCATTTGGTACATGTGGCTGATTGAATGTATGAATTGGAACAAATAAAGACACTGTTTTTAGGCATTTTCTTTAGAATTTCATTGTTTCCAGACACTATACGGCCTTGCATGGACAGATATGCGTGGTTGAGCATTTGTAAATGTTGGTAACCTCAATCACCTTTGATTCCAATTTTGTTTCCATTTGAACAAGATATTTGTAATTTTTTGAAATCTGTCAAAACCTTGATTTAGGGTAAATAGTGAACTAAGAAATTATGTTTCTCTCAAACTATCCTTTGGAAATTCCTAACAATTTGCCTCAACCCTAGCTTTCTCACGGTGTAAAATCAAATCTACACCCTTAATGTCCAAAAAGAAAGGATAGTATCTTATTACCTCTCCAAGGGTATTCAGCAAAGCCATATCTTTTGGACGAGGAAGACCAGCCCCGTATGTTGCCACCACCAAAGTTTCACCAAGGCCCCACAATAGATCTGGGATAAACATCTTGCAAGTAATTGTTTCCACCTTTGGTTTCTCTACATATAAATCTAGTAGAGAATCAACGATACCTAAATTTATGTCTGTATCAACCCTATAATGTTCTCCTTCTACAATAAATGACTTTCCCAAGACCACCTTTACCGCCTCCACCATGAGAGCATAACTCTACAATGAAAACCTTCTCAACTGTTGGTTTGTGACCTTCCCTAACAATGCCATCTATATTTTCTTTCTTAATAGTCTAATTGGGGTATCCATCCCACCACAGAGTATACTATCTACAGAAAAATAAGCAACAAATCTTGTTTTTTCAGTCATCTCCCAAGTTTGCCATGGTAGAAAAGGAATAAACTTTCAAACTTTATAAGACTCATCTTTCTTAATTGGTTGTAGATCTTGCATCGAAGAATGATGCAACTATCAAATCACTCTACCAAAGTATCCTATAAGTTTTAAAATTTGAGTAAGGAACTCTCTCGAAAAGTATTCTTTCTTAATTGCCACTCGTGTGATAACCTAATCTGTCTCTTCAACTTGCTTCAATATGCTTGGATATAATCATTGTTTTGTGGTCTCTTTGATCTCTATTTTATATCACTGAAACATTAAGAGATATCCTCCAATTCAATACCTTTTAATCTTAAATACTATCATCCAGTCCTTGACTTTAGGTACTATGCCCCTTTGATTATTTAATTTAATTTACACAACACTGATTGTGAAAATTACTATGTTATTTCACCTTATCTTGGTTGAAGGGAATAACAACATGGTTCCATTAATTCATATCATAGGATAACAAACCAATTTCAAATTGTAGCTAATTTTGCCTTATAAAAGACTTAAAATAGTGTGTGTTCACACATAGTAGTGTAGGAGCACCATGCCAACCTCATGCTTCTATGATGAAATTTTTGAATGATGATTCAATTTTGGTGTTTTAGCATTGTATCAAGGTCATATTGATCATTTTTTTCATGTGTCTAGGTCATTAGGAGGTCAATATGTAATGTTTTGTGTCAAAATTGTAAAGAATGTAAAGGTTGTCATACAAATTATAAAATGGCTATAAAAGTGCAATGTATGGAAGGTGAAGGGTCATTTTGGCTCTAAGACATTTGAAGGTAGTTAGAAGTTGATGAGTCAGTTTTGGAAATGCCTATAAAAGGCCTTGTAACCATTTGGTACGTGTGGGTGATTGAATGTATGAATTACAATAAATAAAGATACTATTTTTAGGCATTTTCTTTAGAATTTCATTGTTTCCAGACACTATACGGCCTTGTACAGATAGATATGCATGGTTGAGCATTTGTAAATATTGGTAACCTTAATCACCTTCCATTCCAATTTTGTTTCCGTTTGAACAAGATATTTGTAATTTTCTAAAATTTGTGAAAACCTTGATTCAGGGTAAACAGTGAACTAAGAAATTGTGTTTCTCTCAAACTATCCTTTGGAAATTCCTACTAATTTGCCTTGACCCTAGCCTTCTCATGGTTTAAAATCAAATCTATACCCTTAGTGTCCAAAATGAAAGGATAGTATCTTATTACCTCATGAGGGGTATTGAACAAAGCCATATCTTTTGGATGAGGAAGACCAGCCCCGTATGTTAGCACCACCAAAGTTTCACCAAGGCCCCACAACAGATCTGGATAAACATCTTGCAAGTAATTGTTTCCACCTTTAATTTCTCTATATTTAAATATATTAGAGAAGCGATGAACCTTGAACTTATGTCTGTATCAACCCTATAATTTTCTCCTTCTACAATAAATGACTTTCCCAAGACCACCTTTGCCGCCCCCACCATGAGAGCATCATTCTGCAACAAAAACCTTCTCAACTATTGGTTTGTGATGTTCCCTAAGAATGTCATCTATCTTTTCTCACTTAACAGTCTAATGGGGGTATCCATCCCACCATAGAGTATACTATCTATAGAAAAATAAGCAACAAATCTTGTTTTTTCAGTCATCTCCCAAGTTTGCAATGGCAGAAAAGGAATAAACTTTCAAACTTTATAAGACTCATCTTTCTTAATTGGTTGTAGATCTTGCATCGAAGAATGATGTGACTATCAAATCACTCCACCGAAGCATCCTATAAGTTTTAAAATTTGAGTAAGGAACTCTCTCAAAAAGTATTCTTTCTTAATTGCCACTCGTGTGGTAACCTAATCTATCTCTTCAACTTGTTTCAATATGCCTGGATATAATCATTGTTTTGTGTTGTCTTTGATCTCCATTTTATATCACGAAAACATTAAGAGATATCCTCCAGTTGATTACTTTTTAATCTTAAATATTGCCATCCAGTCCTTGGCTTTAGATACCAAGCCCCTTCGATTATTTAATTTAATTTACACAACACCGATTGTGAAAATTACTATGTTATTTTGCCTTATCTTAGTTGAAGGGAATAACTTCTTTTATATCTTATCCTTCTACTCCCAAATTGGCTAGGTTGTCTACTTCCCTATTGCCTTCCCTATAGGTTTGATTGGCCATAAAATGCTTAAATTTTTCCAAATCCTTGAGAACTAAAATGAGACTTGAGATTCCAATTGTGAATATTGCCTGATCTAATTGCACTTATAACCAAAGAAGACTCTCCTTCTATGATAACTTGATGCAACCCCAATTCCAAACAAAAATGAGTCCCATGTAGTAGATCCATGAATTCAGCCTCGTTGTTTGTACCCTCGAGAAGAGCCTTAGTGAATTTACCTAAGACTTTACAATTCCAATCTATAATTATGCACCCTACACCAGATGCGCTAGGATTGCCCTTTGCAGCTCCATCAAAGTTTAACTTAAACCAACCAAACTCAATAACCTTCCACATTGTTTTGTTCCTTCCCTCCTTAGTTTTATTTTCTCCAACTCCTATGAAAGAAGGAACTTTGAGTACATACCAATGTTTTCTGATTAATGCATCCCAATCAGAGAAGTTGGCATTTTTAGGGTAGTTGGCCATGTTTTTACTTTTAACAACATCCACTATAGCTGCTTCTATCTTATTATACAAGGAAGAAGTTGTCAATTCTTTGTCTTGAAAGATCCTTTTATTTCTCTCTTTCTAAATTTTCCATATAAAAATGAAAGGGCTAACTAACCATAAAGAAGAGTAGAGAGTTGTTCTAAAAGGGGAGGGTCATGCTTGAAATAGTCTGAGTAAGTCTTCTGGCAGAGTACTATACCATTCTAGCTTTGCTCATAGTCATTGCCAACATTCTTGTGAGTATGAGCAATTAAGTAGGAAATGGTTCCTTGTTTCCTCTGCTCCTTTGCAGAAGATGTATCTTGAAGGGCCTTAGAACCCCATCTTCTAAAATCTGTCTACTGTCAAGATTCTTTTTTGTAATGCTACCCAAGAAAAAGTCCTAGCCTTTGGTATGTAGTTCTTGTTCCAACAAACATTACCTGGGATTTGGGAGAAGTTGTCTCTGCTTTAGTCGGCTCTCTATACCCATCTCTGACATTATATTCCCCATATTTGACACCATTCCATCTTAGGCTATCACAACTATCTCTTATGAAGATTTTCCTTCCTATTAAAACTGCTTCAAAATCCTTTACTTACTTATCAGTCAGACCTCGACCTCTAACATCTTTCCATTTCCACTTGAAAAGACCTTCAGATGGATTTTCTTGCATATAATCTCTTACTTTGAGTCCCCAATAGAGTTTTGTTACTTCCCTTACCTTGTCCAATTCCCCTCTCTTGTCTAGGCTTGGTAGACCTCCCTAGGAGTCTTCCCAAAACAATGCTTCTCTGCCATCTTTTATGTCCTAGGTTAGCTGACTGGAGATAAGGTCTCTACAACTCTTCATAAAATTCAAGATTCAGGATCTAGAAGGAAGGGTTGAAGATCTGAAAATACTCAAATCCCCATTGTCTAGATATTTTTATTTAATTAATTTGACCCACTTTAATTCCTTATTTGCATATATTTTCCAGACCAACTTAGCACCAAGAGCCTTATTCTAAAGCTGCAAGTTTTTTATTCCAACTCTATTTGCCTACTTAGATTTGCAAATTTTATCCCAACTAATGAGGGGGTAATGTTCTTCTCACTATTGCCTTGCCAAAAGAATCTTCTAATTTTTTTATTGATCCTGTTACTTACCTCCACAAGTAGGGGTAAAAAAGACATCATGAAGATGGGAATGGTTGTTATTACTGCTTTAATCATTGTGATTCTTCCTGCCCATGAAATCCAATGACCTCTCCATGAGGCCATTTTATTTTCTAATTTTGAGATCAGAGAGTCCCATAGCTTACCTAAATGAGTGCCCTTTGCGAGAGGAAGGCCTAGGTATCTACAAGGAAGTATCCCCTTCTTGAATTTCAAAACCCTTAATATATGGTTTTCTAGTCTTGGATTTGTGTTGAAGGAAAACACCTCTAATTTGTCTCTATTAACTTCTTGACCCGAAGCTAAAGAAAAGTTCTCCAAAATCCTCTTGAACACTCTTGTCTCCCTTACTTGAGCCATTCCAAATAGCATTGTGTCATCTGCAAATTGTTGATGGGTTATTGCTGGAACTCCTATTGTTACTTCTATTCCTTTTACATGTCCCTCCAAGGCAGCCCTATGTATGGATCTCCCTAATTCTTATGCCATCACTATAAATAAAAAAGGTGAGAGAGGATCCCCTTGTCTCAATCCTCGAGAGGCAATAAAGAAACCTTTTGGATACCCATTGATAAGTACTGAATACCTTGGGCTAGCCACATAAATGAAGACCCAGTCTAACTATACTTTGTTAAAGCCAAAAGCTTCCATTATCTTGAACAAAAATATCCAATCTACTTTGTCATATGCTTTTTTATGTCTAATTTTATCAACATATTATGTTTGTTCAGTTTCTATGTGGAATGAATCGCTTCTTGTGCCATGATTACTCCATCCAATATTAGCTCTGGGAGAATCTTCTTTATTTGATTGGTAGTAGCTTTGGCCTAGATTTTATAGATAGTATTACACAAGGTAATGGGTCTATATTCATCTAAGGAGCTGGGTTTATCTTTTTTGGGAATGAGTGCTATAAATGTATTATTAATTTCCTTCAATACTTTCCTAGAGCTTCTAGAATCCTCAATCACCACTGTTACTTCTCTTCATATAATGTCCCAACATTTCTGAAAGAACACTGCTTGGAAACCATCTAGCCCTAGGGTCTTGTCTAGATGAAGCTGAAATAGAGCTTCCGTTATTTCTGCCTCTGAAAAAGCTTCCATAAGCATCTTATTCTGACCTTCAGAAACTAGTTTAGGAATGTGCTAAAATTTGTTGTTGTTCTTGTCTCCTTGATCCTTCCAAGTTATTTACCAAATTTTGAAAGTAATTTACTATTTCTTTTATAATGTCTTCCATCTTCTCTAAGCTCCTACCATTTGAAGACTAGATTCTTGTGATTCTATTCACTTCCCTTCTGGCCTTTTTCACATTGTCAAAATAATTGGTATTTTGGTCCCCTTCCTTAATCCATAATTCCCAAGATTTCTATTTCCAAAAAACTCCTCTTTTGCTAGAAAATCCTCTTGTTTTCCAGTAGTTCTTTTTCTCTTATGTATCTTGTTTCGTCCATACCAATTTCAATCACTTCCTCATTTAGGTCTGACAGCTAAGAGGCCACATTCTTCTTTTCTTCAAATATGTTTTTGAAATTATTTTTGTTCCATACTTTTAGATAAAGCATTACTATTTTCAGTTTTTCCACTATGATGAACATTTTGGATCCTTCAACATGCACTTCATTCCACCATTTTTTGATCAAATCCATTAGATTCTCATCCTTGAACCACATTTTATCAAATTTAAAGGGGTATCTTATTGGCTTCTTTTCCCCTATTATGTCTAGCTACACTGGGAAATGATCTAAACCAGATATCAGCAGGATATTGCTCTCCAAACTAAAGGGGAATGAGCTTAAGTCACCTTTAAAAAGGAATCTGTCTAATTTTTCTGCAATGCTACTAAAACCCAGTCTTCTATTTGTCCAATTCTAAGTTCCATTTCCCATTTGAATTTCCATGAATGATTTTCTTTCTACGAAATTTTCAAATCCTCTTGAGATTGAGGCATTCTTGAGATCCCTCCCCTTTTATTGGTGGATCTTAGAATTGCATTAAAATCTCCCCCAGCTATAAAGAATTCTACATCTATGTTATTGCATGTGTGCTCTAAATCCCCCCATAATTCCCTTTCTTGAATGCAAGAAGTTGTGCCATATACATAAAAAAGTAGAAAACTTAATTCAGAGGAATGACTCCTAACCTTGCATGCCATCCAGTGCTTACTTGAAGCCATTTTCTCCAAAACAAGTTTTTGTGGTTTCCATATTGTAAGCAATCCTACCAAGGCTCCTTCCACAACTATAGCATCCATCTTCCCTTGTCTCCACTTGAGTCTAAGATAATCCACCTTAATTTGATTCAACTTTGATTCTTGAATGAGAAATAAGTTTGGTTGTAGGTCCTCCATCTGGTATTCCACTAGATGCTTCTTGTTAGGGGCATTTAAGCCCCTAACGTTCTAGGATATAATCCTCAGTGTTCCCCAGGAAGGGTATCCCCCTTCCCTATTTTTATAATTTCATAGATTTTCTTTTAACCGACAGCTTCTCCATCTTCATTTATTTTTTCTTGATTGGAAGTCCTCCCTCTTTTCTTGCTAGATCCATAATTTGGAGTATTCTTGATTACATGTATTTGAGAGAGACCTAGGTTGACCCCTTCCCCCTAAAGAATTGGAGTGTTCTTCTTGAATGACAACTCATTGATGCAATCTTCTCCCTCCTTTAATCTATCTTTTGTTCTCTAATCCTTAGCCACTTCCCATTCTTCATCTGAATCTTCTATTTCGAAGGGATCATTCCTCATGTTTTCATTGGTTTCTTTTGCTAACTTAACCAATTCACTTCCTATAGCTATAATTGAGTTGATATCATCCTCACTAAAGGTGTTTCCAAGAAAGTTGATGACCTTTGATACCTTCTTTTCTAGGTCTTCTTCATTTATGATGAGCTCATCCTTCCCCTGCTCTAGATTGTCTTTCATCAAGCTGTCTTCCATGCAATTCTGAGGTATCTCAATTTCTTCCTGTGTTGAATTCTACCTTTCTTCTTTATCTTCTACTTGTTCCTATGAAGCATCCTCTCTAAGATACTCTTCCTTTTCCTAATTTCCATGATCCTTCTTTTTATGTTTCCCTCTAAATTCTAGAACCCTAATTTTCCTTCCCTTAGGATTCAAATCGAATTCTACTTTTTGATTCCAAATCCTAGAGGTTGAAACTATCTCCATTTCCTTCCAATGGGTGCTACTTGGGGTATTTTACACATAGATCCTGATTTATGAACCCTCTCCATCTATTTTTTCCCTCTCCTCTACATATAAGAATTTCCCTAGTTGGTTACCTATATTTTCTAGGGCTTCAATCTCCCAATATTCCAAAGGTAGATTTGAGAGTTTTATCAAATATTGGATAATATCCATCTTGTGATTGATTGGGTCAAAGTTTGTTTCCCATTCCTTCATGCAAAAATTGCATTCATCCATAATCCAAACACCATTTTTAATTTGTTGTTTGATTTCTATTGAAGGGCATACTACTGTGAAAAAATTGTTTGCCATTTGTTGAAACTGGAGATCTTCCCCCCACCTTTCCCTCCAACATTTAATTAGAAATTCCCAATTGAGATTCCTACCAAGCCATTTGATAATCAAACCATACCTTTTTAGATGCAATGTGATTGCCCATAGAATTTTGTCTTCCAAAACCATTGTGGTGACACCTCTTCTTTTTTTAAATTCGTCATATCTATTGAGTTTCTCCTACCATCTAAACCTTAATTGTTGACTATTTTATTCTTTGAGGTTCTTCTAAGGAAGTGGATTCCTCCTCCATCCCATTGGAATTGCATTTGCTCCTATTGGGAAGGTGTGCTTTGAATCCTAAAAAGAAGTCCTTTTGCCTGCATTCTATCTACGATGTCTTTCCCTCCTGTAGGAAGCCTCCATCCCTCTGTTTGAGTTATCGCGGCCCCAAAATTTGAATCTCTATTTAGGTTCAAACCTCAACCTCCTATTCCATTATTCCATTTTGTTCCATTTTCCATTTGCTGATCTCTTAACCCATTACACCATTCTTCTCTAGCCACTCTCTTCCTGATTTGCTCCATGGGGAACGCAATCTCCACTTCTATCACCTAGTCTTCCCTTTCTGCCCTAACTCCTTCACCTGCTCTTGATTGCAACATTTTTTAATCTTTCCTCAATTCCCATTTTAATAAACTCCTCCCACTCATTTCCCCAGGCCCCAGATAAAAAAATTCATGTCTTTTTATTAATAGGTAAAGCTCCAAAACTAACAAATCAGAATAAAATCATGCAGAGATAATCTCGATGGAATTTACAATTGTTTTTCATGGGAAGTTGTAGTTGTTTCCTCAAGAACTATTTAATGATAAAACTATTCATTTCTCTGCCTTTTTAAAGGTAATAAAAAATAATAATACTATCTCTTTTTATACTCTTTTTCATTTACTGCTAGTAAAAGGAAACAAATAATAATAATGTTAATTGCTATTGCCAATTTTACTAGTAGTTAAAACAATAGCATTATTTATTAACATTTCTAATCACATTATTCATTTACTTGTGTTTATTTAATTAATATATGCACAAGGCTTATATAATTGTAATTTATTCAACTAGTTTGAAGATATATGAACAATATCTCTATTAATTAAACTTAATCATCTTTATTGTGTATTTAATTGTGCTAAATGTGTGTGTGTGTGTGTCTTATGTGTACACACACACACACACACACACACACACACACACACACACACACACACACACACACACACACACACACACACCCATATATCCACATTCATAGTATCTACACACATATATGTATATATACATTATATAGGCATTATTTCTTATTCTAAAATTAATTAGTTGAAATTGTTTACTAGGATGAAACCAATAAGGACCAAATCTAGGACTCACAAGACTAACCATAAAACACCATTGTATATGCAACTATGCTAATGGTGATTTAGTGTGTCTATTCAAATCATGCATGACGTCCTTAAAATTTGTAGGTTATTCTCCTTTATGATACTCTCCCTTCATAAATAGGTTGTGGTGAGTCCTGCTACACTCAGACATCAAATTGTAGTTAGTCCATAACTATTGATAATCATATATAACCATGCAATATTCAAATCAAGTCATGCTACTATAGCATCAAATTGTAGTTAGTCCACAACAACTGATAATCATATATAACCATGCAATATTCAAATCAAGTTATGTTACTATAACACAAAATATGTCTACATGTTTCTAACAATGTAAATCAAATAGTCATCCAAGTGGTTTATAAAATATCATACATCACCAACATAACATCATATATCTCTGTGCAAATTTTATAATAAGAAACACTATGTCATGTATCAAAATGGGCTATGACATCCCTCCCATCTAGGAGTAGTCATCGTCAATATGATATCCAAGATGTACAAGGCAAAACTAGAAAAGATGAGGAAAGAGTCATTGCATCTCTGCAACATCTTCCTAAGTAGCACTTTCTACAGAGAACTAGTCCTAATGCACCTTGCATTAGATGACTTCTCTATTGCACAACATAAGTTTGCACTTCTCAAGGATTTGTAGGGGCTCTACTTACACCACCCCCAGATCCTAAACCTACAAAGCTTGCCAATCCAAAATGTGAGTGGCATCAAGATGGTAAGGTTTTAGCAAGGAAACCTAAAAAATATCATGCAACCGAGAGAGATGGTGGTAAGACTAATCTATAAGCTACATGATTTATCACATCCAAAACATCAAAGGGTCCCACATATCTAGGAGCTAGCTTGGCTGATTTACCAAATGAGATGGAACATGTATGCAGTTTTACCCTAAGGAACACTTTTTCCCCTATCGCAAACTAATGAAAAATCATGTTTTTATTAGCATAACTCTTTTGTCTATCAGAAGCTTCTTTCAGTCTTCCTCTAATTAGTTTCATTTTCTCATCCATTTCTTTGAGCATTTTAGGGCCAACAATTACCTTGCCTTCTATTCTATCCCAACTAACAGGGGTGCAACATTTATTACTGTAAAGGGCTTCAAAAGAAGCCATTCCTAATGAAGATTGTTGAGAATTGTTGTAGGCAAATTCAACCAATGGGAGATATTCCTCCCATTTTCTCTGTTGGCCCATATAGTACATTTGGAGAAAATCTTCAACAATTTGATTAACTCACTCATTTTTCCCATCCGTTTGTGGATGGTATGTTGAACTAAGATTAAGTCAAGTACTAAGGGTAGCATGTAGAGTTTTCCAAAATCTAGATGTCATCCTAACATCTCGATCAGAGATAATTTTATTAGGTACCCCATGAAGTGTAAATATTTCTTGCACAAATCTTTGGCCAAAGTTAATGATCCATCTGTCAAATTCCCAGGTATAACATGGGCTACCTTGGTTAATTTGTCAGTCACAACCAAAATTACATCATGTTTGGATTTGGACATGGGTAAACCCTGTATGAAGTCCATACTGATTACATGCCACTTTTGTTCTAGTATGTCATGCAGATACAAATATCATGTTGGGTGAATGATGATGGGGGTAAATCATAAAACACACAACAAAAATGGCACACAAGAAATAGAATATTTCTTTATTGATTTGGACAACTTATTACATTGCAGAAGCTCAATTACAATCAGAGGAATCAATCCTCCATAGACTGCAACACACTATAGCTACACATCACTAGGTTCTGGAATCTTCTGCATTCTATAACCCCAAATCAGCTAGGGTTTATATTTTCCCACCTATTCTTGACTTTACATTTTCCCCCTTAACTCTACTACTACCCAGGGTTCCCAAAATAGTCATAAATAGCACTTTTTGGCAGCTTCCAGCTAAATTTTGAAATTTGTAACTCCCTCAAAAAGTAGGTCAAGTCCCGGGAAGCATAACTTTTGATCCGGGTGTCCGATTGACAAACCATTTTAAGCGCTGGAAAGCTCATGATGTGAACTATCACACCAGAAATCCATGAACAGATTTTCATCAACTTTTTGGAATGTTATGGGATGTTTTAGTGCCTCATATCTTGTTTCAAAAATTTTTAGGGGCTTTTCAGAAAACAAAAACTTTAATATCTTTCAGATCACAAATGATCTTTACCTAATTCCTTCACCAAAGGTCTTATATTTCTATTATGAATCTTTTTGTAATTTTTCACTTAAATCCATGCCCAAATGCAAACTTTACTAAAAAACTGAAAGTCCTACATCATTATTCAAGAGATTATGGAACCAAAAATATTAATTATGGAAAGAAATGAAAACAAATGTAATGAGTTTGAAGCAACATCTTTTTGGGTGATGCAAGATTGCCCTTACACCACTAGATGCTCCTACATCGAACACCCAGGGTAATTTAAGAAGTGACCCTATCACATCTTAGGTGTTTGTTTGAGGAAAACCTAAATGGTCAACCTCTGCCTTAGACAACCAAGAAGAATCTTCAACAAGCCTTCCTTTCCATTTCACCAAATATTCTTCATATTGTCTATTCTGAGTACTTCCCACATGGCTATCCAAGATCTCTTCTATCTGCTCCATTGAAGTAGATGCCAGAATACTTCACTATTCTTCTGTCGGTCCATCCTCTGTGCCACCTTCATGATATTTTGTTAAATTAGCAATATTAAACACAAGGGAAATATTGATCCTACTTAGCAACTCTACCTCATATGTATTTCTTGAATCATGCTTCTTCAAGATTCTGCATGGTCCAAATTTCTTCATTTTTAACTTATTGTATGTTCCAATTGGGAACCTTTCTCTTCTCAAGTGAACCATGACTTCATCTCCTACCTAGAACTCATTATATCTCCTCTTCTGATCTGCCTTAGCCTTGTACTAAATATTCATCTTATTAATGTGCTTCCTCACCTCTTCATGCAAATTCTTTAGGTGTTCTGCAAAGTCTTCAGGCTCGGCACTTGTCTTTTCTCCTTTGTCCAGCTTCCTTAACTCTGAAGCATTTCTTGGACTATTGCCATATACAATCTGGAATGGTGATTTATGAGTACTCCTATTTACAGAATTGTTGTAAGCAAATTCTACCTATGGTAAAATCAAATTCCATCCCTTGGGTTTATCTCCTACTAAGCATCATAGCAAGTTACCCAAACTCCTATTCACCTCTTATGTCTGTCCATCAGTCTATGGATGGTGTGTAGAACTAAACTTCAAATATGTTTTCAACTTCTTCCACAATGTCCTCTAGAAATAAGCAACAAACTTGGTATCTCGATATGAAACTATGTTGTTTGGTAAACCATGTAATCTCACCACCTCCCTAAAAAATAACTCTACAATATGAACAACATCATTAGTCTGCTTGCAAGGAATAAAATGTGCCATCTTCAAGAATTTGTCCACCACCACAAAAATGGAATCATGCCCTCTTTATGTCCTTGGTAAACCAAGAACAAAATCCATACTAATATCATCCCATGGCTTCTCTGGTATAGGTAATGGTTGATACAACCTTGTATTCTGACTTGTTCCTTTTGCCATCTGACACACTCTGCAACTCTGCACAAATTTCCTCATTTCCTGTTGCAACTATGGCCAATAATAATTTTCACCGACAATGGCAATGGTCTTATCTTGACCAAAGTGTCCAGCTAATCCCCCACTATGCTTCTCCTTAATCAAGTTCTCTCTCATGGAACTCCTTAGAATGTACAATTGGCTTCCTCTAAACAACATGCCATCTTGGATTATGAAATCTAACCATTTTGTCTTGTCTAAAGTAATAGGTTCTAGACAAACTTTCCAAGCCTATGCAAAATCTAGATCTTCAAGATATAAACTTTTGAGTTCATCAAATCGAACAACCTCTATCCTCATTTCTGTCAACAAATTTTGCCTTCTACTCAAGGCATTTGCAACTCTGTTGGACTTCCCACTCTTGTGCTTCAAAACAAAAGTGTAACTCTGCAAAAACTCAACCCATTTTAAGTGCCTCCGATTCAACTTTCCTTGACTATTAAGTTACTATAAAGCCTAACGATCAATATATAAAACAAACTCTTTTGGCAATAGATAATGTCTCCATTTCTTCAAAGTTTGAACTATTACATAAAATTCCTAATCATAAACATAATACTTTTTCTTGGCATCATTAAGCTTCTCACTAAAATAGGTAATGGGCTTACCTTCTTGACTCAAAAAAGCTCCTATAGCACTACCACTAGCATCGCAATCTACCTAAACTACCTTATTGAAATCTGGAAGTGCCAAAACATGTTACTCTGTGACTTTCTGCTTCAATGTATCAAAGCTTTCATCTGCTTCTTTAGTCCATTTAAACTCTTTTCTATCCCCTCTCATTGTCTCAGTTAGGGGTGCACAAATGCTACTAAAATTCCTGATAAACTTTCTGTAAAAATTTTCTAAACCATGAAAAGATCTTACCTCTGTGGCACTCCTTGGCATAGGCCATTCAAGGATAGCTCTCACCTTCTCTAGGTCCATCTTAAGACCTTCCTCTGAGACAACAAATCCCAAGTATACCAACTCCTTCTTTGCAAAACTACATTTCTTCAAATTAATCACCAACTTCTCCTCCCTCAGCTTCTCTAAAACTCTTCTGATATGCATCAAATGCTCATCCCAAGTCTTACTAAAAATTAAAATATTATCCAAATAAACAATAACAAAATTTCCCAAAAATTCTTTCAGTACCTCGTTCATGAGCCGCATGAATCTGCTCAGCGCATTGGTTGGGCCAAATGGCATAACTAACCACTCATACAAGTTCCCTCCTTTGTCTTGAAGGCTATCTTTCATTCATCTCCTTCTCTGATTCGGATCTGGTGATACCCACTCTTCAGATCAATCTTCGTGAAGTACTTGGCTCCACTCAAACAATCCATTATGTCATCCATTCCGAGTAATGGAAATTTGTACTTGATCATGATCTTATTGATGGCCCAAGAATCTATACACATTCTCCATTCTCCATCTTTCTTTGGTGCTAGTACTGTAGGTACCACATGTGGACTTAGGCTCTCCCTTATCAGTCACTTCCTTAACAACTCATGAACTTGTCTGTTCAACTCTTCATTCTCTACTGGAGTCATTCTGTGGGCTACCTTATTTGGCAAACTGGCTCCTGGTATCAAATCCATTTGATGACTTATCTTCCTCATTGGTGGTAAACCTTCTGGTACATTGTCAGAGATAATGTCCTGAAATTCTTCCAACATAGCTGAAACTTCTACTGGTACATCTTCACATTTCTCTTGACTAATCTTAGAAATCAATGTAAAGCAATGTCACTCATGCTTCATACCCTCCAAGAATTTTCTACCATCTACCAGGCAAATTCTAGCAGTACTACATACCTTTTCTTCCACCTCCTTCAAGGGCTTCAACTTGTGATGAACTCCATCCTTTGTTAGGGAATATGTATTTGCACGGCCATCATGGACAACGCTCCTAACATACTGTCACGGCCTCCCCAACAGCATATGACATGCATCCATCTATATGATATCACATAGCACCTCATCATGGTAGTCCCCAATATTGAACTTCACTAAACATTGCTCATTGACCAAAGCTCTATGGTCCTTCTACAACCATGCAATCTAATATGGATGCGGATGCTTTCTTCTTATTAACTTCAATTTGTCAACCATCTCCTCTGAAACAAGATTATCAGTGCTTCCACTGTCAATAATAATATCACAACACTTACCTTCACATTTGCACCTTGTGTGGAGTAAACTTTTCCTCTAATTTGATTCTTTCTACTCATTCAACAGGGTTCTTCTGACAACTAGGGTTTCTCCCCTTTCAGCATTTTCAGAATGCTCAGACTGTGCATCTTTATCTAAATGTGCCACTTGTTCATTACCTTCACATCTTCTATTTGTCCTTCCTTGATGTTGTGGACACTTGTACACTCGATGCCCTTCTTCTCCACATTGAAAATAGGTTCCTTTGAAACCTCCTCTTCTGGGTCCTTGCCCAAATCTGCTTCTTCCTCTTCCTCTTTGCTCACCATTGTTCTAGTCACGAGGGCAGTAGATATTATCTCCTCTTTGATTTCGAATGGTGCCAGCTTCTTCACTTTTCTTTGAATCTTCATTTCAGCCTCCATAGGGTCTTCCACCAGTCCTTCCACCTTGACCTCTTCCCCTTTCCTTGGTTTCGAATCTTTTATTCAGCATCTCTTCCACCTTCAAGGAAAATTGATATGCATCTTCTATGGTGGTCATTCTGACCAGGCTCAGCTTATTTTGAATACTTGGCCTTAACCCATTAATTTAGTGGGCTACCTTCTCCTTGTTGGGCTCTGCATGGCCTATCCTGATAGTAATCTTATAAAACTATTTTGTATACTCCTAGACAGACTTGTTACCTTGCTTCAATCCTTGCAGCTTCTTCAGCAACTCCATCTCATAGTCCACTAGAATGAACTACTTCTTCAATTTCGCTACCATCCGATCCCATATGGTGATCTTTCCTTTTCCTCTTCTATTCCTCTCTAACTAGACCTCCTTCCACCAAATATCAGCATGGCCCTTCAATTTTATTTTTGCAAACTTGACCCGATCTGGGTCTTCCACATCTTCATACTCAAAATATTCCTCCATGTCATTGATCCAATCAATAAGTTGTTCTAGATTCAAATCTCCAAAATATGTAGAAACTTCGATCCTGGGCCTCTTTCCAATCTTAGAAATGGCCCTCAACAACCTAACTTCTGTAGGATCTCCTGCAGCGTCTTGTTCTTCCTCAGTAACTCCTCTTTCGCTTCATCCTCGCTTTCTTCTCTTGTTCTCATCTCAAACCCTCTTCGCAACTCCTATTGCAATGCATTGATTTGCCTTTGCGGAGCTCTAAAACCCACTTCCATCAAAGCATTCCTCCTAATACGATTTCTTCATGGAGGCATCTTGATCTCTGCAACAAACCCACAACCTTAGGTCCTGGTGCAAACTACCTCATGGTCAACGATCTGTCTACACACTCAGGAACCCTTTCTCTGATACCACTTGATCAAGGTGGTAAATCATAAAAGACACAACAACATAAATGGTACACAAGAAATAGAATATTTCTTTATTTATTTGGATAACTTATTACATTATAGAAGCTCAATTACAATTAGAGGAATCAATCCTCCACAGGATGCAACACACTATAGCTACACATCACCAAGTTCTAGAATTTGCTGCCTTCTATAACCCAAAATCAGCTAGGGTTTCTATTTTCCCACTTATTCTTGACTCTACACTTTCCCCCTTAACTCTACTACTACCCAGTGTTCCCAAAATAGTCATACATAGCACTTTTTGGCAGCTTCTAGCTAAATTTTGAAATTTGTAACTCCCTCCAAAAGTAGGTTTTGATCTAGGTGTTCGATTGATGAATTGTTTGAAGTGCCAAAAAGCTTGCGATGTGAAATATCATGCAAAAAATTTGTAAATGGATTTCCATCAACTTTTTGGGATGTTATAGGATGTTTTAGTGCTTCACATCTCGTTTCAAAAAAATTTAGGGGCTTTTTAGAAAACAAAAACTTTAATGTCTTTCAGCTCACAAATGATCTTTGCCTGATTCCTTCACCAAAGGTCTTATATTTCTGTTATGAAGCTTTCTATAAGTTTTTGTTTCAATCCATGCCCAAATGCAAACTTCCCTAAAATGGTAGGTAAACTTTCCAAAATTGGCAGTTTGCTATTTTTAGCAGTTTTGGAAACACTGAAAGTCCTACATCATTATTCAAGAGATTATGGAACTAGAAATACTAATTATGGAAAGAAATGAAAACAACTATAATTATTTGGAAGCAACATCATTTTGGGTGATGCAAGATTGCCCTTACACCACTAGATGCTCCTACATCAGTGAACATGATCAACATTTATCCTTTAGCATTCTAGGCATCTAGCCACATACTCAATCACTTCTCTTTTCATACTAGGCCAAAAGTATAATGGTTTTAAGTCAGCTACAACCTTTGTTACTCTAGGGTGACTTGAATAAGGAGAATTATGAGCTTCCTCAAGAATTTTAGATCTCAACTCACCTTTTCTTTGTATATACATCTTGTTATAAAATCTAAGCAAACCATCTTGCTCAAGCTTGCATCCTTCAAATTGATGGTTAGTAGTATCCTTCTCTAAAACTAATTTAACCTTCACATAATTATCATCATTTTAAATTTGTTCAATCACTTGCTCTCTTAAAGTAGAGTGAAAAGTTACAATTGTCATAATGTGTCTTCTACAGCTTAAAGCATCAACTACTCTATTCTATTTTCTCTTGATATAATAAATATCAAAGTCATACTAACTTAGAAACTCAAGGCATCTTCTTTGATGGACATGTAAATTTGATTAAGTGAAAATGTACTTAAGGACTAAGTGGTCGGTCTTTAACTCAATAGGTTTACCAATTAGATAGTGCCTCCACATCTGTAGAGCATGCACTGTCGCAACCAATTCTAGATCATGAGGTGCATAATTAACCTCATAATTCTTCAACTTCTGATACTCATATGCCATAACTTGGCCATTTTGCATAAGAACGCTCCCTAAATGATCTCTTCATGCATCTGTTATAATTGAGAATTCCTATTTAGATTTGGTACAATGAGAATAGGAGCAGTTGTGAGTTTATGTTTTAAAACATGAAAGGCTTGTTCACATTTGTTTGTCCACTCAAAATTCTTCCCCTTTTTCTAAAGGGTAGTGATAGGATTTGCTAATTTAGAGAACCCTTAAAAAATTCTTATATAATATCCTACTAAGCCCATAAAGCTATAGGCTTCCTGAACATTTGTGGGGCTTGGCCATTCTATTATAGCTTTGATCTTAGCTGGGTTGACTAATATTCCTTCTACACAAATGATGTGTCCCAAGTTATGCATTTTCTTCTGGTAGGAGCACTTAGACAATTTTCCAAATAAACAATGTTTCCTTAAATGTTAGAGCACTATTCTAAAATTTTGTTCATGTTCCTCCTCATTCTTGGAGTAGATGAGGATATCATCAATAAAACCTATGAATAATTCATCTAAGAAGTCTCTGAACACACTATTCATCAAATTCATAAAGGTTGTAGGTGCATTGGTAAGGCCAAATGGAAGAACTATAAACTTGTAATGTCCATAACGAGTCCTGAAAGTAGTTCTGTGTATATCTTCTTCCTTGATCCTTAATTGGTGGTATCCTGATCTTAAATAATTTTTTTAGAATATGGTTGCACCTCTCATTTCATAAAAGAGCTCACTAATTCTTAGAAAAGGGTACTTGTTTTTAATAGTCACCTTGTTGATCATTCTATAGTCAATGCACATTCAGAGGTTACCATCCTTCTTCACAAAGAGTATAGGTGCTCTCCAAGGTGACATGCTTGGTTGAATCAAACCCTTGTCAAACAATTCCTGCAATTGAACTTTCATCTTATACAATTTAGAAGTAGTCATTTTATAGGGGCTTTTGATTATGGTTTGGTAACAGGTAGAAGGTCAATGGAGAAGCCAAATTCCCTCCTCAGTGGTAATCCAAGAAACTCTTCTAGAAACACATCTTGGAATTCTTGAAGTACTAGGAAATCATCAATGGAGAGTTCTTTCCCTTCTCCCAAATCATATATGTCAATAGCATATAGAGTGAATCCCTTTGTTTGAGTTCTCTTTACTTGTATGGCAAAGAATTGTCTAAGACTTATGCCCCTTTGAATCCCACACACTTTGTTTGGGTTTCCAGAATTGTCTCTACAAGTTACTATCTTCTCAAAGCACTTTACTATGGCTTTGTGCTGTGTTAACCAATTTATTCCTAGGATCACATCATATGATCCCAGAGGACCCACATAAAGGTTAATTTGACTTACAAAACTTGGCAATGTCAATTCACTACAGGCTAGACATTGGTCTACGTTTCTATCATCTTGGCTACCATACATCACTGTATAGGAGTTGGCCATGAAACCAACCTTCCTAGGAAATCTTTCTACTTCTCTATGATCAATGAAGCATTCAGTAGAACCAGTATCTATAAGCACATTAACTGAAAGGCCATAGATCATACCTATCAACTCAATAGGAGTTACTTGAAAAACAGCTTGTCTATTATGTACTTCTGCATGGATGTGGTGTTGGAAGGGTTGTTGTTGTCGATTCCCTTCTGTTCTTTAAATTGTCCTCTAAGTGTATTTATTAGGATAGTGCTCATCCCCATAGTCAAAACATCTACCTCTTGGTCCTCTAGGTCTTGAAAATTTTCTTTTGTCACTGTTATCATTTTCCCCTTCACTGGAATTTTTGGTTTGGCATAAGGTTTACTTTTCTCACCCCCTTTTACAAAGTTATTCTTATTTTTCTTGTCCCCAAACTAATTTCCCTTTTGATTCTTTTGTTTGGGAGAAATCGCAGGAAGCTAATTCTGATAGTTCTTCCCTTTCTCCAGGTTGTTTTCTCTTCGGTATTCTGTAATACTGTGAAGTTTCTACTCATTTTTTATTTCCTTTTCAAAGGATTCATCCATGGACTATGGGCCATGAAGATCCACCTCTAAGCCAATTTGGGGTTTTAACCCCAAAATAAACTTTCTTACATGGAAGCAATCATCTTGTTGGTAAAGGGGAACATATTTGAGAAGTTGAATAAACTTCTCCCAGTATTGAGTTACCAAAAGATCTCCTTGTCTTGTATTTTGGAACTCATTCATCTTCTTGTCAAAATAGTGTTGTGGAAACCATCACTTCCAGAATAGGGATAGGAAGATATCCCATGTCAAATTCTTAGATGAAAGATGTTTCTCCATCTTAGCATTATCCCACTAGGAGGTTGCTTCCCCTTTTAACTGAAAGGATGCCCAAATTGCTTTAGTTTCCTCAAAGAGGTTTCATAGTTCAAAATACCTTTCCCTTTCCACTATCCATGCTTCAACACCATCCTTTATAGCTTTTCCATGAAATTTGGGTGGTGAGATTTTCTTTAAATCCTTGGCTAATTCTATCTCAATTTTGGATCTTTTGCTTTCTGGTGTGGATTCAGTTTCATATGGAATCCATTCAGATTGGTTCCCTCTATTCACTAAGGTTTCTTGTTGTTCATTATGATTAAGCATGAACCTAGGGGCCCTAACTTCATGCTCTAGGGTATTCATTCTATCCCTAGTGTTTGTCAACATAGAAAAAAATTGGTCTAATTTATTTTCTTGAACCCTCTCATCCCTGGATTCATTCTAATTTGCACTGTATGATGGTTCCATTATGTTCTTTCAATGACAATTCTTGAAAGTTCATAAGTTGCATTAGAAGCAAGTAGACACAAAAAGGCTCCAGAGTTTAACCTAGAGCTTTGATACCACCCGTAACAACACTCCAAAATAACCATATCATGTAACAACATTTAAAAATAACCATATATCATATATATCAACTTAATACTACATTATGGATCTTAAGCATTTAATAAACCGTTTGATCTCTATGTCAAGGTTGTTTAGCATGTAATGTTATCATCTAACATTAAATGACAGATTTATGTTAGGCACTTCACAACTTAAATCCCATAAGTAATGACCATATAATGCCAATCCAAAATGATATACTTGTTCCTTTAACAAACATTTTTTGACATCTAAGAATAATTATAGGATTTCAATCCCAATATTAACAAATTTATAGTTCCACATCACCAAATTCAACTTTTTCTTCAATCATAAGTATAATTTAATTCATAGAGCAATCATACAATGCATATGTCCACAATGTTGGAAGTATTCAAGATATGCATATGTTAAATTTATTAATAACTAATTACATAGAATACATATCTTCTTTGGAAGTAGCAAGTTCTTAAAATGTGTTGTAGCATCTTGGTACAATCTCTTTCCCATAGCTCCTTCTTCATACCCTTAAGTCAAAAAAACATCATAGAAGCGATTTCCACCCTACTACAAAGCCAAAAGATTCCATGTGCTATCCACACAGGTAGCCCAACACGTCATGAAGAAGCTAGCTCTTCGAGGTCATCATACATCATAGTGCATATGAATTTAACCATGCATTCTACCCATTACTCAAATGCAAAAATATACATATGCAAACATAAATCCATGAGATGGAAAAACAATGATTCCAATCCTTTGGAATTATTCCTCTTGGAATCAACCATCCATACTAATCATGCATGTTTGGCAATAATTATTTATTTCAATTTATAATTAAGGTTTATCACCATTGAAATTTCATTTCAAATAATCAATATTACTTGTTTCTGGTATTAATCAAGTAATTAATTCCATTTCCTTCATAATATTATGATCCTCTTACATAGAATAGTAAAATATGGAAAACACAATCATATCTCTTATCCATATCCAGTTTTTCTAGTTTTCTTAACATTTTAGTTCCAATTGACCTGTTAATTTCATTCTAGGTTTGTAAACAAAACTATGAAGATATATTATTTAGTTACTTTATTTCTATGTTAAACAATATACTAATTCAGTTTGTATTCTATTATTTTTTTGTTTCTAATAAGTCATTAACCCTTTCTTTTTTGATGAACATAGAAATAAATGAAATAATTCTACAGTCTATTATAGCACAAAATAATGAATTTACTTTCTTTTTATACATAGAAGTAATTGAGAAGATTCTAGAGTCTTTTTATAATAGAAAAATAATGAAGAAGGGTTTCAAACTTTATTGATTTATGTGAATTTAAGTCTGCAATTTTCTTAAATGGGAGATGCCTGAAAAGGAGGCATCTCCTTTAGAGACAATGCCTCTCTAATAGAGGTGCCTCCCTTAGAGGGCATGCCTCCTCTGTATGGAGGCACTGCCTCTCTAAGGCTTGCCTCTGGCTGCCTAAATCTTAAACAAAATGCCACTCCTTTATGGCTTTTAATATGAACAAATTTGCATAATGAATTTCTAAATTTTAACAGAAGAGAAATTTACGATGTAATACCTAGAAATTTCTAGTCTTTCCTCTCTATGTTTGACAATGAAATACACAACATTCATTTAAGTTGGGTTCTTTCTACATATTTTCCTCAATTTTATGTAATATCCTGATAGCTTTTATACTTGTTTGATATTTTGTATCAAATTCATCTTTGGTAATAGCCAACTGAAAGTGATTTCATTATTTTATAATTTTCTATAGGTTTATACTGGATTGATACTGAAAAGAGAAAATGAAGAAGAAATTTAAATCTTTTAGTCACTTCCTATTAACCTTCATATTAATAATTTTCCTTAGAGAATTCATTGCCAATTTCTATACTTGTGAGTAGTTATACTTCTTCCAACAGTTGCTGATTGAGCGTCCACTTCCTCTCTTCTTTCTCTATTTTTTCTTCTCTTTGCTCTTCTGATGACCTTGAAAATTCCTTAATTCCCATTTTAATAAACTCTTCCCACTCATTTTTGCAAGCTCCAGATGTCAAAATTCATATCTTTTTATTGACAGGTAAAGCTCTAGAACTAACAGCTCAGAATAAAATCATGCAAAGACAATCCCGATGGAATTTACAACTGTCTTTCATGGGAAGCTGCAACTATTTCCTCAAGAATTATTTAATGATAAAACTATTCATTCCTCTACCTTTTAAAGGTAATAAAATATAATAATACTATCTATCTTTATAGTCTTTGTCATTTACTGCTAGTAAAATGAAAAAATAATAATAATGTTAGTTGGTATTGCTAGTTTTACTAGAAGTTAAAACAATAGCATTATTTATTAAAATTTCTAATCACATTATTCATTTACTTGTGTTTAATATATATATATATATAGCTAAATAAGTGCTACCAGTGCGGGTAGATCCCTTTATATTATATCCAAAAATTAGACAAAACCCTACTTAAAATAGCAGTAGAGGCATACATCAAGGCTATTGGTCCTCAAGCATGCCAAAGCACACGAAGACCATCTGCTACCTCAACTACCTTTTCAACTTGGGTAGGAGCTAGGAGATCACCATATTGGCTTACAAAACAAGGAAAAGTTTCCATATAATCCCTTTCAATGCCCTCACGGAAGAGTACCAGTGCCTGGGCTGAGACTGTTGGTGTTTTCTTCTTCTTGTTCATTGTAGCTGCATCGAAGACTCCTATCCATCTGTAGGTGGGGCACTTGTTGAAGGTAGAAATTGCTATGACAGTAGCCTCCTTCATGTCCTCCTTCACAAAGGTGTTCGCCATTATCTTCCCTCGAGCTTTCCTTCCTAGAATAAGAATGCAGTTGGAGAGGAATTCCTCATAGAGGAATCCATCATGCATGTGACCTTCAGGCAAGTTGTCTTCCCCAATAACCTTCAAGATTACCTTGGCCATGAAGTCTACATCAGAATTGAACATACATTTGATCTTCTCCATCTTTGATTCTTTTGGAGGATCTCCTTGGCCTCCTTGGTCTCCTTGGTCATCTCCCTCCTCTCGATCATCATCACTCTCCATGTTCTCGAAACTCTTCGAGCTTGGTGTGGCTCTTTGCTGGTAGATATAGATGCAGTCGATCTCCATAATGCAAATTGATGAATCATTCTTCTTATGGTTCTCTTTATGAAACTAGAAGAGTCTGTCAAGTACGTTGTCACTGTACTTCTAGACATTAGGCAGATCTTGCCAATCTTAGAAATATTGTCGAAAGTGGCTTCTCCAATGTCATTGCAGTGGAAGGTCTGACCATGGATCACATTTTTTTGACATAATGGTGTCCTCCTCCTGCCTGCAGGCCCAGTTCATTAAAAAGTCCGCTACCAAGTTCCCTTCTCGATAGATGTGGGTAAAGGTTACATTGCCTAATTCAACTAGACATTCCCAAATTGCCTCTGCCTTGTATTTTAGTTTCCAATTGATGATACACCTACAAGTTATAGCATTAATACACACCAATGAATCTCCTTCAATATCAAGGTCTGTAAGATGATGTTCTTTGCAGAGGTGGAGACCATAGAGTAGTGCTGAAAATTCAACCTCATTGTTGATGCCAATGGGGAGTTTCTTCAATAAAGCCCATATGATCTTCCCATGCTCATCTCTGATAATGACCCCAGTGCTAGAGACTCCCAGGTTGCCCTTCACCATGCCATCAAAATTCAATTTTAATCTTCCAGTATGTGGAGCAATCATTTAGTGAGTGCTCATTTCTTCTTGTTCTTCTTCTTTGTCAAGGTCATGACCTTGAGTAGTGATCACAAGATCCAGCCACTTCTTCATGTTATCCCCGTCCCATCTAGCAAATGGTGTTGAGGAGGATTTTGTCAACCTAGCATTTACTATTTCACAAATGCCTGCTTCCAGTTTCCTTATGACTTTGTCTATCTTTGTGGCCTTGTCTTTGAAGATCCCATGGTTTCTCTCATGCCAGACGTGTGAAATTAGAAGGGAGGGGCTAGCCATCCAAAGACCTTGCCACATCAATTTTGGGCCTCTTGACCAACTCTTGAGGGTACTCTTGATAGTGTTAGGGAAGGCACTACACTAGCCAAGTTTCCCATGTAGCTAGTCCCAACATTCTATCACAAATGGGCAAGTCAGAAGTAGGTGGTCAATTGTTTCTTCAGGCACATTACACATTACACATCGGGTTGGACCTTCTATGCCCAGTGTCTTTAGCCTTTCCCCAATTAAGATTCATTTGTGGATGGCCATCTAGTAGAATGCTCCAGCTTTTCATAAAATCCATTTACTCCAGCATAAATCAGATGGTCATTCAGAAGACACCTATGGATTTTGCGTGGCATATCCAAACTTAACTGTGTATTGTCCATATTTGGAACCCATCCGTATAATTTCATTTCTTTCTTAGATAAGACAATTTTCCTTAATAGGATTGCTTCCTTGAGGTCACACACTGCTTCATTGTTAATCTAAAGGCTTGACAAAAGATCCCAGTCCCAGTCCAACTCCTTGATGTAATCTATAGCTTTCCTTCCATGAATTAATGAGATGTCTCTCCAATGCTCTCTAAGGCTCAGGATCCTAGCCAGCAGAGGTAAAACATTAATTGAGTCCCCCCAAAGATTAGCTTTTCTACCATTGTGGATAATCTGCAAAACATGGTCCATTATTAGCCGGTGACATTGTTGCATGAAGTTCCAAACATGTGACCCTTTGGGAGGATTGGGCATTGTCAGGATGCAACTAGGATGATCAAAATCCAAATATTTTTTCCTTAGGATTTGGTACCACCTGGCATTAGGGTCTTTTACATTGTCCAAATCAACTTGGCTCCCAAGGCTATGTTTTGTTTTTCTAGGTTATGGATCCTGATACCCCCCTCTGATTTCCTTTTGTGCGCTGATTGCTAGCCAATTAATGGGATCCTCTTTTTCTCATTTCCCCCTCCCATAAGAAAATTTTAAGGATTCCATATATCATATTACAGACTTTCTCGGTTGCATAATTGCTTCTTAGTTGGTAGATGGGAATTGCCGAAAGGACTACCTTGATCATCTAGATTTTTCCTAATAGCATAAGCCATCGTCCTTGCCAGGAAGTAGCTTTTGATTGACATTCTTGTATGGTTTCTTCCCGAAGGGAAGAATAGATTGCTCCCTTAAAGAGTGGGACTCCCAAGTACTTACTTGGGACTTCTGCTTTCTTAAACTGAAGGGTGGCAAGAATCTACCTTTGTATCCACTTACAGGTATTAAAAAAGAAAATATTAGATTTCTCATAGCTTATTACATGTCCAGAAGTGACTGCATATAGTTACAGTAATGAAGAAATCTCCTTCACCTCCTCTATCTGAGAAGACGCAAAGAGGAGTGTGTCATTGAAGAACTATTGGTGGGTGGCCAAAGGAAAATTGTCTACAATCTGAACTCCCCTCCAACGGCCATTGCTTGCTAGATTTTGAATTCCTCCTCTCAAGGCCTCAGCCATGATGACAAAGAGAAATTGGGATATTGGGTCTCCTTGTTTGAGGCCTCTAGTGGGCTCAAAGAAACCACACGAGTTACCATTTAGAAGCATCGTATAGTGGACTGTGGATATGCACTGAAATGTCCATTCAATCCAATGCCTATCAAACCCAAACTTTTCCATGATTTTGAGCAAGAACCTCCAATTGACCCAATCATAAGCTTTTCTCACATCTAATTTCAAGACCATGTAGCTCTAGTTTCTTGAAGTGATGGAATGCAAGGTTTCATGAGAAGATATAATAATGTCCACTATGTTTCACCCAAGAGTGAACCCACTCTACTCCTCAAAGATAAGGGTAGGGAGGATACATTTTAATCTATTTGCCATGACCTTTGCAACTATTTAATAAATGGTATTGCATAGAGAAATGAGCCAGAAGTCCCTGAAGGAGGTTTATCTCTGCTTTTTTTAGAATGAGAGCTATAAATGTACTATTAATGTCTTTGATCATCCTTCTTGATTTCCTTAGATATTCCACAACTTTCCATATGTTATTTTCTAGAATGTCCTAGAACTCCTAGTAGAACCTTGTCAGAAAGCCATCGGGCCCTAGGGCTTTGTCTGGTGCCATATGGAAAACCACCCCCTTCAGCTCTTCCTTTGAAATGGGGCCCAAGAGCATGTCATTTTGTTCCTTTGAGACTAGGGATGGGATGAAATCCAAGAAAGTCTTTTGCGATGTCTTGGGGTGGCCTCCCTATCGGCAAGTAAATTTTGGAAGAACTTGACCGCCTCCTTCTAGATGTCCTCGACCTCTAGCAATTCAGTGCCTTCCCCATTTAAGATCCTGGATATACAGTTATCGTTCTGCCTTTGTCTAGTTGAGTTACGGAAGTATTTGGTGTTGAGAAGAAAGAAAAAGATTATGTGGTGCTAAATGATACTCGAAATAGTGATGTTCCAGTGGTTCCTCATGCTCTGCAACAGCAACCAAAAATACCACAAACTCCAATGAATGTTAGACGGTCAACAAGGCCAAGTAGACCTCATGAAAGGTTTTCTCCCTCTTTGTATTCTATTTTGTTAATAGATGCTGGTGAACCAGAAGGGTATAATGAAGCTATGCAGGTGGATACACAGGTTCAGTGGGAGCTTGCTATGAAAGAAGAAATGGACTCCTTACTGAAAAATCAGACTTGGGAATTATGTAAGTTACCTACAGGTAAAAAGGCTTTACCAAACAAATGGGTTTACCAGCTGAAAGAGGAAGATAGAGGTAAGAAAATATTTAAGGCCAGGTTAGTTGTAAAAGGATTTGCATAGAAAAAGGGCATTGATTTTGATGAGATATTTTCTTTGGTTGTCAAGATAACTTCTATTTGTGTTTTTTAAAGTATTGTGGCTACTGAAGATTTGCATTTGGAATAGCTAGATGTAAAAACTGCCTTTCTCCATGGTGATTTGAAGGAGGAGATATATATGGAACAGCCCCAAGGATTTGAGGTCAAAGGTAAGGAGAAACAGGTGTGCAGATTGAAGAAGAGTTTATATGGCCTGAAACGAGCACCTCAGAAATGGTATTTGAAATTTGATAGTTTTATGGATGAGCAAGGCTACAACAGGTGTAATTCTGACCATTGTATTTATTTTAAGAGGTTAGATAATGACAGCTACATTATTTTATGTTTATATGTTGATGACATGCTTGTAGCTGGGTCTAACATGGATCACATAAGAGATTTAAAACAACAGTTAGCACAGTCATTTGATATGAAGGATTTGGGGGCAGCAAAACAAATTCTCGGTATGAAAATTTGTAGAGATAGAATGAACAGAAAATTGACTCTATCTCAGGCTACTTATTTGAAAAGGTGTTGCAGAGATTCCACATGGAGAATGCAAAAGTTGTCAGCACGCCTTTGCCTAGTCATTTAAATTTGACTAAGGAGATGTGTCCTAAGACACAAGAGGAGGAAGAAAAATGTCCAAGATACCATATGCTTCAGCTGTAGGAAGTTTAATGTATGCCATGGTATGCACGAGACTAGATATTGCCCATGTTGTAGGAGTCGTTAGCAGGTATATGAGTCATTCTAGATTAGAGCATTGGAATGCGGTAAAATAGATTCTCAGATATTTGAGAGGTACATCCAATAAACACTTATGTTTTGAGGGCTCTAATACTGATTTAGTAGGTTATGTAGACTCAGATTTGGCAGGGGATATTGATACTAGGTGGAGTACTATAGGTTATGTCTTTACTATAGGTGGAACAACAGTGAGTTGGATTTCCAGGTTGCAAAAGGTGGTTGCTTTATCCACTACCGAGGTAGAATATGTAGCTGCAACAGAGGCAAGCAAGGAGATGATATGGCTACAATCTTTCATGAAAGAATTGAGTAAACAATAGGTTAACAATTATTTGTTTACAGATATCCAAAGTCCCATACATCTTGCAAAGAATTCTACCTTGCATTCAAAGACCAAACACATACAGTTGAGGTATCACTTCATTCAGTCGGTGTTGGATAATGGACAGTTAAGGCTGGAAAAGATACATATAGATGAAAATCCAGTGGATATGTTTACAAAGGTAGTGACAAGGGAGAAGCTAAGCTCCTCTTCAGCTTCGATTGGTCTTCTAAACTGAAAACTATCAAAACATAATAGTAAAGTCCAGGGTTCTTATTTCCAGTGGGAGCTGCACATATAGCGGTGTCGTCCAGGATTAGTCTCCAAGTGGGAGATTGTTGGTAGGTGGCGATTGATCAAGAAAGTACTGTACACTAGCCATGTATCCTATTTTTTGTGACCGACATAAGAAAACCCTATTTTTGTAAGCGATAAAAAGGCTTGATAAAAAGTGGCTAAGGGTTAGGGTTTTGATATATTATATTGTAGCATTTGCAATGGTATTGAGTTGCAAGGATTGCTAGTTGTAATCAGTTTGATTTACTGAATAATAATATTGGACTCTCTGTTTGGTGGATGTAGCCCGAGTTTGGGTGAACCATGTTAAAACTTGTCTCTCGCTATTATTAATTCTGCGTATTTCCATTTCTCTGTTTAATCTTTATTTGCATTTAATTGATATCTTCTGCTGGCTAACCCTAACAATGGACACTTGTCCAACACTATAGGATGTTCCTAATACTTTTCAAGTCACCCCATCCCAAAGAGGTCACCTATTCCCAAAATGGGCTATGACAGATGCTTTTACGACTCTTACAACCATCATAGAATCTGTCATAGCTATCATAACTTACAAATGTAAGAGAATCTATTATACATAGGCTATAAATAGCATATTCTCTTACAACATGTCATAACCCACCTTGGGGTACCCAAAGATGCCTTCCTTCAAGATGCTTCTCAACACATGTCCTCACTTATCATAGAATCTTCTATTTCTGACTCTTACATGTCATAGAACTGTCATAGGAATCTGTCATGACCGTTTCGGTCAATATTCCCTTATACACAAGTCAAGATGCCGACACATGACAAAATATTCCTACCACTAAGTGGGATGCCTATCTCCCCACATGAAGACAAATTTACATGTGTACATATGCCATGTAGGATGATACATCAATGTGCCAACTCCCACAAGATGACAACATAGGATTTGCATCCTAATTATACAATAGGCAATAAATAAATAAATAAAATGTAATAATACAAGGAATTACCAAGGTTGAGACACCTTAATTCCCAACATTCTCCCACTTGTTGAACACCTTGCAATAGCCAATAGAATTAATAGGATTTAACTGCTATAGGCCAAAAGGCCTATAGACTCCAAACACCATCTGAACATCTCTATGCCCACTGGCTTTGTTAATGCATCTGCAACATTCTTCAAAGTATCTACCTTCTCCAAATTTACCTTCCCATCCTCTACCATGTCTCGCATGAAGTGAAACTGTACATCAATATGCTTTGTTCTGGCATGGAAAGCTGGATTCTTTGCAAGGCAAATCGCACTCTGACTGTCACAACAAATCATAATCTATCTTGCATCAACACTAATATCTAAACATGATCTCTTAAGCCAAATGGCTTCCTTGCAAGCATGAGCTGCTGTCATGTACTCAGCTTCTATCATGGACAAAGCAACCATAGGTTGTCACTTACTCATCCAACTAATTGCACCACCAAACATAGTGAACACATAGGCACTGGTGGATTTCCTGCTGTCAATGTCACCTACCCAATCAGAATCCACAAATACAAACTAAATACGGAGGTCTTGTAACATTACTATGATAGCATATGGAATACTCAGAAGTACCCCTCAAATATCTGAACACTCGCTTAACTACATCCCAATGTACCTGTCCAGGATTAGCCATAAATTGATTAAGGACTCCTACTGCTTGGGCAATGTCTGGTCTTGTGCAGACCATAGCATACATCAAACTGCCAACAACACTAACATAAGGTACTCTACTCATGTCCTCCACCTCACTAGGAGATTTTAAACAATCATTAATAGGCAACTTTGTCCCCAAATAAATAGGAACACACAATGGTCTACAATCTACCATGCTAAACCTATCCAACATGGTCTTCACATACTTACTCTGGCTTAACCAAAGTTTTTTGTTAGCTCTGTCTCTTCTGATTTCCATTCCTAGAATGTACCTGGCTGCCCCTAGATTTTTCATCTCAAACTGTACTAACAATTAAGACTTCAAATTAGAAATCATATTCTTACCATTCCCAATCAACAACATATCGTCAACATACAATGCAATAATGAGAATGCGATCATTGTCAAATTCGTAATACACACAATGATTTGATTTCCATCTCAGATATTCAATTGACAACTCAAAGGCATCAAACTTCAAGTAACACATCCTAGGAGACTGCTTCAAACCATACAAAGACTTCTTTAACTTGTAAACCAAATTTTCTTTACCTTTCTCTATGTAATGCTCTAGCTGTGACATGTAAATCTTTTCCTCCAAATCACCATGAAGGAAAGTTGTCTTCACATCCATCTGTTCTACCTCTAAGTCATAAGTAGCTACAAGAGATAACAAGAACTAAATGGATGTTAGCTTTGCAACGGGAGAGAAAATTTCACCATAATCAATTCCCTCCACTTGTGAATACCCCTTCGTAACCAATCTAGCCTTGTACTTTTCAACATTGCCATCTGCACTGAATTTCTTCTTGAAAACTCATTTACATCCAATGGGTTTCTGTCCTTTAGGAAAAGGCACCAAGTCCCATGTTTTATTCTTCTCCAAAGAAGCCATCTCATCTTCCATGGCCTCCTTCTAGGAACCTACATCTTTCATGCCCATAGCCTCTTTCATAGTTCTAGGCTCATCATTGTTAGTAAGTAAAGCAATAGCACAACTAGAATTAAGTAATGAATAACAAAACCTATCAGGTTGATTTCATATTCGTGTAGACCTCCTCAATGGCTGAGGTTGAGGTTCTGCTTCTTCTTCTGAGATTTTAGAGCTGCTAGAGCTCTCCTTATCATAAGGTCTCATAGGGTCTGTTGGTTTAGTCTTCTCAGGGGTAGAAGGAAACTAAACAACATCTTCTCTCTTTTCTATCTGTTCTAGCTATAGAACAATGGAAGAAGGTGTTAGTGTTAGATTTAGGGCAGACAATTGAGAGGGGGGGTGAATCAGTTGTCAAAAACTTTGTTGCAGTTTAATCACTTAAATCCTTTTCTTAATTCAGCAGCATAATAATAAATCAATCATAGAAACATAATGCAATAATTCAAGAGCAGAAACACATTAACACATATGACACCAAGATTTTGATGTGGAAAACCCAGTTAAGGGAAAAACCATGGGGTGACTAACCGAAGATTGTATTCTCTGTTAGAAGAATAGAAAGAACAAATGGCACATGTCAATTAGGTCTCACTACCCGAGCACACTGCTCACAAGAGGTGCACTACCTATAGGAGACACACTATCTATAGAATGATAAGTATCACATACTTGAACTGAAGAATAGCATCTTCACCATGCTTGAGTCAGTTCTATTTAAGCTCAATACTTATGCTCTGCCTTTCACTCTCCTACTCTCTACCACACTCTCATCACCACTACATCATCTTTGAAATGACTTTACAACTCTTTATTTATACAAGACATTGACTTAGGAATAATCATCCAAGTCGGCATACATTACAAAGCAAATACATAAATACAACATGACTTATTACAAAAAGACTTCTTGCGGATCAACACACTATTGGCCACACAGATCTAAGACTTCAATTGTCCTTAGGAACATGCCATTCTTTACATAATATCTCCAAGATCATCCACAGGATGTGTAACTCATCCGGTCAGCCAGATTTGGGAAGAACATCATCATCCGAAAGTAATTCTTCAATTATGAGCTCAATCTTCAATGTAGACCACCAAAACAAACTGGAAACAATCCAAAGACCTCCACAAGCTTTCTTGAATCACCAAGAACATCCACACTACTACTGTCTACTGAAATCATCCTCTTCTTCATCCAGAACCTCAAGAACATAGTCTGTCATCACTGTCATATTGGAATAGATGCTTGCAAACCTCCAGATCACGAACCAATTGAGATGTTACTTCACATTGACTTCCTAAATACTCCACCAGATCCATAGAATAGGGTATTGCAATTCTGGATCTCATCAGACCTATCTGTATCACTTTGTCACCTCTAAACACTTGCCAGAACTAGTTTTACTTAAGTGGCCATAACATCTTTAGATCTTCATACAGACCTCTGAAATCTTTACTGGATCATCTCAAGACACATATCTACAAACCATTTGAAGCGTATCCTTTGATCTTCATCTTAGCTATGATCTTTACCTCACTGTCTTCACTATTCTTCTTTGTTCCTGATTAGGACTAATTTTCTCAATATCCTTAGCACACAGCTCATCCAATACTTATCATTAATGCAACAAAAGTATGTTTACATCAATGACAACACTAGTTAGGCCCATACTTGCAAAAATCTCCCCCTTTGTCATTGACGGCAACATATGATGTGAAAAACTATTTTAACCATCAAGACAAGAAATTCTCCACACTGTCACAACTCACCCTATTAACAACAATTATTCACATGACTTCTCTTCCTTTCCTACTCCGCCTTTGATTAAAAATTACTTGTTTTTCACATGTCTTCTCTCCCCCTTTGACATCAATGGAAAAGGGCACATACTTGCATTACTTTAGAATCATGTCAGCTGCTCCCCCTAAGTGGCAGCTTCCCAAACATCAATCCGGTCCACAAGATGTGACTATGAAATTTACTAGACTAATACACATCAGTGCACCTTAGTTCATAACCGGAGGGGTAATAACCCCTAACTTCTCCCTGAGATACTCAAAAGAGTCCTTAGGAAGAGGTTTAGTAAAAATATCTACAATCTGATCCTTGGAAGGCACAAACTCCAATTTGACTTCATTCTTGTTCACTTGCTCTCTCAAAAAGTGAATCTTGATGGATATATGTGTAGTCTTTGAATGCAACACCAGATTCTTAGATATATTTATTGCACTTGAATTATCATAGAAGATTGTGATAGGTTCCTCATACTCCACTCTGATGTCTCTTAGCATTTGCTTCATCCACAAAACTTGAGTGCAACTACCTGCTGCTGCAATATATTATGCTTCAGCTATGGATAGAGATATTGCCTCTTGCTTCTTACTTAGCCAAGAAACGAATCTCTTCCCCCAAAAAGAATGCTCCACCACTGGTACTCTTCCGGTCATCCACATCTCTTGCCCAATCCGTATTTGTATATGCATGAAGAGAAAAATCATGATCTATGGGATACCATAATCCATACTCAACTATCCCTTTTAGATATCTAAAAATCATCTTGATTGCCATGACATGAGATTCTCTAGGATCAGCTTGGAATCTACCAACAAGAGCAATAGCATTTATAATGTCAGGTCTAGTTTGAGTGAGATACAATAGTCCTCGAATCATTAACATGTACTTTTTCTGATCAGCCTTAGGAGAATCATCATCTTTGCTCAATTTACATCCGGTTGCCATGGGAGTATTCATTGGTTTTGAGTCTTCCATCCCAAATTTCTTTAATAATTCTTTCACATATTTGGTATGAGAAATGAAGATTCCTTTCTTTGTTTGAGTGATTTGTAGACCCAAGAAGAAATTCATTTCCCTAAACATGGACATCTCAAATTCACTTTTCATTTGATTTGCAAAGGTTTTGCACATACTATCTCTTCCTCCAAAAATGATATCATCAACAAACACTTCAACAATCAAGATATTTTCATGATCAATTTTGAAATACAAATTACTGTCAACAGTACCTTTGTTAAAACCAATCTTTAAAAGATGCTTATCCAATCTTTCATACCAGGCTCTTGGGACTTGCTTGAGTCCATACAGTGCTTTCTTCAACTTGTCGACTATATCACCATGATCAGACAATTGAAATCCATCCAATTGCTCAATGTAAACTTCTTCTTCCAAGTCACCATTCAGGAAGGCAAACTTGACATCCATCTGATATACTTTGAAATCCTTGAAGGCAGCAAAAGCAAGAAATAGTTTGATTGCTTCAATTCTTGCCACCAGAGCAAAAGTTTCTTCAAAATCAATTTCTTCTACTTGAGAGTATCCCTTGCAGACCAATTTGGCTTTGTTTCTAACTACTTCACCATCTTCATTCAGTTTATTATGGAAGACCCATTTGGTTTCAATCACATTCTTGTTTTTAGGTCTAGGAACAAGATCCCAAGTGTGAGTTTTCTCAATTTGCATCATCTCTTCCTCCATTGCTTTAGTCTAATTTTCATCTTTGCAAGCTTCATTAACTATCTTTGGTTCAATTTTTGAAATTAGACAATACTCTTCTGAATCTTGAGCAATCCTTCTTCTTATTTGTAAACCTTTTCTTTTATCATGTATGTTCTCATCTTTAGAGTGATTCAGTTTTACATAGCTAGGAACTTTGGGAGTTTCTTGCATTTCTGATTCTTGAGTAGGTTCATTCAAACTTATCTCTTCTTGATTCATCAGATGATTCTGAAACTGAGTTTCAGAAGGGGCTTGAACTTCTTGAACAAAAACATCATTCTAATCATCTTCATCATATTCATAAAACCTTGAGGGTTTTTCAATACCTTCATCAACCTTCACATTTGTACTTTCAACAATCTTCCTCAATCTCTTGTTATAACACCGGTATGCTTTACTTTAAGTAGAATAACCCAAGAATATTCCTTCATCACTTCTAGCATCAAATTTTCCTAGATCTTCATCTCTATTAATGTAACATTTTCTACCAAAGACTCTAAAATATATCACAGTGGGAGTGATACCAAACCAAAGTTCATAAGGAGTCTTATCGGTATTGCTTCTGATTTTTACTTGATTGAGAATATAGACTGTAGTGCTAACAGCTTCTCTCCAATAGATTTGAGAAATATTTTCTTCCATCATCATAGTTCTAGATGCTTCATGAATAGTATGGTTCTTTCTCTCCACTACTCCATTCTGCTATGGAGTCCTAGGAGCAGACAACTGTCTTTTTATTCCATGTTTCTCATAGAATTCTATGAACTCACTTGATGTGAATTCTCCACCTCTATCAAACCTTAGACATTTTAATTTTAATCCGGTTTCATTCTCTACCATAGCCTTGAATATTTTGAATTTCTCAAGAGCTTCTGATTTCTCTTTCAGAAAAGTCACCCACATCATCCAGGAATGGTCATCAATTAATAACATGAAGTATCTATCACCTTACACACTCCTGATTCTTGCCAGACCACATAGGTCAGTATGAACTAGGTCCAATAATCTGGTAGAAGATTGTTCCTTGCTTTTGAATGAGATTTTGCTTTGTTTACCCAACTAGCATTCTTTGCATAGACTATTTGTAGGTTTCACCAATTTTGGAAGATCTCTTACAGTCTAAGTGTTGCTTATCTTGATGATATTATCAAAATTGACATGACACATTCTCCTATGCCATAACCAACTCTGATCAATTTGAACAAATAGACAACTTTTACCAGTACCAACTAAATGGGAGATATTACCTTTTGTTTGAGTACCGGATGTAATCTCTATTCTAGAACTTTCAAAGATCTTGCATTTTCCATTCTTGAATTGGAGATCATAGCCTTTGTCCACCAATTGTCTAACACTGAGAAGATTGTGCTTCAGACCTTCAACATATATTACATTGCTAGTTTTGTTCTTTCCATCAAAAGAAATGGTTCATCCTCCTCTGATTCTACTAGCAAAATTATCACCAAATTTTACCACTCCTCCTTCATACCTTTCCAAATCTATGAACTTATATTTGTCACCTATCATATGGTGAGAGCATCCACTATCAAGGACCCAATCATCCTTTTCTTCAACTTGGGCAGCCAGAGCTCTTTCTACAATTTTATGATTGATAGATTTAGAGGGTAATGGATCTTCTTCCTTGATGGCAATAAACACCCAGTCACTTCTAGATTTGTTTCTTATTTCTGATTCATCATTTGTTACTCCTTCATTATCATCATCTTCATGAACATAGTAACAATTCTTTTGGAACCTTGATCTGTTAGGATTTGGCCTTGAAAATATTTCCCGATACCTTGAGGCAAAATGACCAATCTTATTGTAGTTAAAACACTTAAAAGGCAATTTCCCCTCATACTTACCGGATCCTCTTGGTAGTATTTTTACAATAAGGGCTTCAAGTTGAGTATCTTCTGCTTCATCTTCTTCTAGTTCTTTTCTTGCTCTTTCATATCATTATAGTTTCCTTGAAGAGTTCTCTCCCGGATCAAACTTTTGTTTTCCTTTAACAGAGGCACTAGCTTTGAATGCAGATTCAGTCTTGGGGGGGCATCTCCAAACTCAGTCAATTCAAATGCAGCTAATTTACCAACCAATTGATCTCTTGTGATACCTAAAATAGATCTAAATTCTTCAATAGCAGCAACCTTGTACTTGTAAGAATCAGGAAAGGATCTGAGAACTTTTCCAATGATCTCATCTTCATCCAAGACTCCACCAGCACATCTAATGCCACAAACAAGCTCATTTACTCTTGGCATAAAAGTAGTGATATTTTCATCTTCTCTCATCTTTAGATTTTCAAATTTTCATTTTAGACTCTATAGCTTGGCACATTTAACATACTTATCTCTTTCATGCAGAAGTTCCAATTTTTCCCAAATCTCAAAAGCAGTTTGAAGGTCAACAACATTTGTCATCTTTGAATTAGACAAGGCACTTAGAAGAGCTTCTTTAGTCTGCAGATTGTTTTCCGCATCTCTGATTTCATCTATGGTTCTCAGACCATTCTGTGGAGGAGTATACTTCTTTAAAGCCATGATCCAATACTACATTCCCATACATTGCAAGTGACATTCCATGTGACTTTTCCAAAGAGTAAAATTGGTTCCATCAAACCTCGCACTATCCTTCGTGTAGGACAACATCCTAGATCTCCTCAAGCGGTTAAGCTATTTTAGAGGAACTTAGCTTTGATACCAATTGTTAGATTTAGGGCAGACAACTGAGAGGGGGGCTGAATCAATTGTCAAAATCTTTCTTGTAGTTTAATCACTTAAATCCTTTTCTTAATTCAGCATCATAATAATAAATCAATCATAGAAACATAATGCAATAATTCAAGAGCAAAAACACATTAACACATATGACACCAAGATTTTGACATGGAAAACCCGATTAAGGGAAAAACCATGGGGTGACTAACCCAAGATTGTATTCTCTGTTAGAAGAATAGAAAGAACAAATGGCACATGCCAATTAGGGCTCACTACCTGAGCACACTACTCACAAGAGGCCCACTACCTACAGGAGACACACTGTCTACAGAATGATAAGTATCACATACTTGAATTGAAGAATAGCATCTTCACCATGCTTGAGTCAGTTCCATTTAAGCTCAATACTTCTACTCTACCTTTCGCTCTCCTCCTCTCTACCACACTCTCATCACCACTACATCCTCTTTGAAATGACTTTACAACTCTTTATTTATACAAGACATCGACTTAGGAATAATCATTCAAATCGGCATACATTATAGAGAAAATACATAAATACAACATGACTTATTACAAAAGACTTCACACGGATCAACACATAGTCAGCCACACAGATATGAGACTTCAATTTTCCTTAGGAACATGCCATTCTTTACATAACATCTCCAAGATCATCCACGAGATGTGTAACTCATTCGGTCGGCCAGATTTGGGAAGAACATCATCATCCAGAAGTAATTCTTCAATTATGAGCTCAATCTTCAATGCAAACCACCAAAACAAATTGGAAACAATCCAAAGACCTCCACAAGCTTTCCTGAATCACCAAGAACATCCACACTATTACTATCTACTGAAATCATTCTCTCCTTCATCTGAAACCTCAAGAACACAGTCTGTCATCACTGTCATATTGGAATAGATGCTTGTGGACTTCTAGATCATGAACCAATTGAGTTGTTACTTCACATTGACTTCCTAAAGACTCTACCAAATCCGCAAAACAGGGTATTGCATTTCTAGATCTCACCGGACCTATCTATATCACTCTGTCACCTCTGAACACCTACCAGAACTAGTTTTACTTAAGTGGCCATAATGTCTTTAGATCTTCATGTGGACCTCTGAAATCTTTACTAGATCATCTCAAGACACATATCTACAAACCCTTTGAAGCACATCCTCTGATCTTCATCTTAACTATGATCTTTACCTCACTGTCTTCAATGTTCTTCTATGTTCCTGATTAGGACTAATTTTCTTAATATCCTTAGCACACAACTGATCCAATCCTTATCATTAATGCAACAGGAGCATGTTGACATCAATGACAACACCGGTTAGGCCCATACTTGCAATAGTTAGCTCTCTGAAGATAACACTTCTTCTATACAACACTATTTTAGCCACGGGATCCCAAAGCTTGTATCCTTTCACACTAACACCATAGCCAATGAAAATACATTTAACAACTTTGTTCTCTAATTTAGACTATTTCTCCCTAGGCACATGTGCATATGCCTCATAACCAAAAACACGAAGATGCCTAACTGAAGGCTTCTTTCCAGACCACACCTCCATGGGTGTCTTACCAACAAGAGCTAATGTAGGAGACCTGTTTACTAGGTAGCAAGTAGTGGCAATAGCTTCAGCCCAAAACTTTTCTTTGAGGCTTGCTCCACTAAGCATACTCCTAGCCTTCTCCATCAGTGTCCTATTCATCCTCTCTACAACTCCATTTTTCTGCAAGGTGTATGGAGTTGTCTTATGTCTTTCAATCCCTTTCTCCTTATAGAACTTATCAAACCCTGTCGAACAAAACTCACCACTGTTGTTAGTTCTCAAACACTTAATCTTTTTACTAGTCTAATTTTCACTAACTAAAGACTTCATTCTTGCTTCTGATAAAATAAACACAAGTCCTTCTACTGTAATCATCTATGAAAGACACAAAATATATAGATTTGGAAATCGAAGAAACATTAACAGGACCAAACACATCAGAATGAATAAGATCCAATACACCAGAAGACTTGTGAGAACTAGAGTAAAACTAAACACGGTTTTACTTTCCATATACACAATGTTCACAAAAGTTGAACTCAAGATTACAATCATTTAACCCCTCAATGAGGTTTTTATTTTTCAGGGTTCTAAGACCCTTCTAACAAATGTGGCCATATCTCAAATGCCATAACATAGTCTTTTTAACAAGAAGCTTAACTTCCAAAGCATGTACACTACCATCAGAATGTGTTACAACAGATTTCTTCACTGCTCATTCAAATGGTGGGGATGAAGTGACTTCAGTTCTTTTCTTCAAGTCACAAGAACTATTACACTATGAAGTGCATGCCTCCAGCTGAAACATAGTACCACCTAAGTACCCATTGCAAGCACCATAGATCTTCTAGTCATCTTGCACCCACCCTTCGAAAAGACAACCTGCACACCTACATCATTCAACATACTTACAGAAAGCAAGTTCCGTGCCAAGACTGGGATGTACATAACCCCAGTGATCCCCTTCACTCATCCATTAGGGAATGGATTGAAACTCTTCCATGACCAACAATCTTCAGATGAGATTCATCACCTAGGTACAATCTTCCACCATCAAACTCTTCATACTTCATGAACCAACTTCAATGCGAGGTCATGTGGAATGATGCACTAGAATCAATCAACCACACATCATCAGATGCATGAGTGGCCAAGGCTGTGATGAAGGCATCACCATTATCTTGTGACTTGTCAGAATCTGAATCAAGGGCGTTCTTCTTTTTCTTTTTCTTTTCCTCTTTGCATTCCTTTTAGAAATGCCCCATTTTCCCATAGTTCCAACAAAGAGCCTTGGACTTTCCAAGAGATTTGAATCTCCCACGGGATTTGGATCTACCCTTTTCACCTTTCTTTTCCTTCTTCTTCCCTTTCTCTTTAGGTCTTCCATGAACTGTAAGAGCCTCTTTGGCTAACTCAGATGTCTTTCTCCGCATTTCTTCAGATAATAGCGAAGACACTACATCTTCCATCTTGAAGGTGGTAGTGGTGCTTCTAATGGCCATGACAAGATGATCTAATGAATCTAGCAAAGAACAAAGCAGGGTCATACACTGATCCTCCACCTCCATTTTCACACCCACAAATGTCAACTATGCAACAATCATGTTGAAAGCATTCATATGGTCTGCAATAGATCCTCCAACTTCCATCTTCAGGGCAAACAACTTTTTCAGAAAAAGCTTGTTCACCAAGGACATGGCCTGATAAACATCACCCAGCTTCTTCCAAAGGTCTTTCATACTCTTTTCCTCATGGACATTAAATAGGACAGAGTCAGCTAGATAGAGTCTTATGAGACCCTTAGCCTTCTGATCTTTGAAGTCCCAATCAGCTTGTGACATTGTCGTAGGTTTTACACTGGATACAGTTTTCCATCTTGAGTTTCCACAACTCAAAATTAGTGCCAATGAATTTCTCCACCTCTAATCTTCTGGATGTTGTTGCAATCTCCTTCCTGCAACAAGATATAGAATACTTTGCACAAACTCCCACTCAACCTAAGATTAACTCAAAAAACCCCTACCTAGCAACTAGAACCAAAACTGGTCAGGCTCTGATACTAACTGAAAGGAAGCTAGGTGTGTAGAAATTGCTTCCTACACTAATCTAATGAGGAGAGATAAGTGCAAATTCTTATTAATCTTTACAATTACAGATTATGTTAACCCACTAATAGAGATATTGCAGCAAACACAAGATATATGTTGGGAAAACCCTTATGGGTGAAAAACCCCACACTCCAAAACATAGCTCAAATGTATTCCATAAACAATGAAGGTTACAATATAGTTACAGAGCCAATGCTCTTGCAAGAGTCTTTGACACTCATATCTAAAGATGATCTGGTAGCATAATAGTACTTGTCAATCACATAATGCATCACCTATCCAAAGCACCTATTTATAAAGAATATACAAGGCAAAAAATGGATCCACATTGAGATGGGCGTCCAACATGGTCTCATGGCCCAAAACCCATGCCTATGGACACCTATTCAACACTGTAGGATATTCTTGACACTTTTCAAGTCACCCCATCCTAATTAGGTTTCCTATTCCCAAAGTCAGCTATGACAGATGCTCTTATGACTCTTACAATCATCATAAAATTTGTCATAGCTATCATAACTTACAGTTGTAAGAGAATCTATCATACACAAGCTATAAATAGCATATTCTCTTACAACATGTCATAACCCACCTCAAGACACCCAAAGATGCCTTCCTTCAAGATGCTTCTCGACACATGTCCTCACCTATCATAGAATCTTCTATTTCTGACTCTTACATGTCATAGAACTGTCATAGGAATCTATCATGACCATTTTGGTCAATATTCCCTTACACACAAGTCAAGATGCTAACCCATGGCAAAATATTCCTACCACTAAGTGGGGCACCTATCTCCTCATGTAGGATAACTTTACATGTGGTCATATGCTATGTAGGATGGCAAATCACTGTGCGAACTCCCACAAAATGACAACATAAGATTTGCATCCTAATTATACAATAGGCAATAAATAAATAAATACAATGTAATAATACAAGGAATTACCAAGGTTGAGACACCTTAATTCCTAACAGTTTCCAAGAGACACTACTCTAGTATGGACTTGTATGTTGTCATTTATGTTAACAAGGCTTAGAAGTTTCATCAGCATGAAGAGAAGACATTTCTCTAGAAGGACACATTGGATTTTAGGTCCTGTTGACAGAAAATGGCTAAGTATGGGTATACACAGAGTAGGGCATAGTAAGTGATTCAGTATCCCTCCATAGATGATGATCTAGTAATGCAGTTTAGGAATGATGTTAATAATTTTTTGATGATGCTATGCTCCAAAGATTAAGTCCTGACTTCCTTTGGAATTCATTTAGAAGAATTATCTAAGTTCGAGTGAACAGAGGTATGGCAGAGACAATGAACAGGGCACAATGTTATGGTCCGCATTCCTCTGTAGGTGAGCATTTTGTTATGTGGTTTCAAGGTGTTGTAAACACTTGTATGAAGTGTCTTATTCCAAAGTTGTGAGATTTGAAGTTCACCAGAAAGATAGTTGCAAGCTACTGAGTATCGACATAGTGTTTGACAGAGTCGACTGAGAGAGAGTCTAAGCTTCGATGGTATGCCATTCTATGCAAGATGATATCATGCCTTGTAGTTTTGAGGGTAAGTTTGGGAATGTGTGAAGAATCCTTGATATGATTTTGGAAGTGTTTTGTGATCCGTAGCAAAAGATGTAAGTCAACAGATGAACCTGATAAGCACGCTCTTAAGGAACATGCTGACTAGTATAATAAGTCATTGTGCAAAGAAGAGATAGTGTGTGAAGGATCTATTTAAGTGATTTGATGATTAGAGCTGACCTATATGAACATGTTTGGGGAAAGATAACATATAGTGCATTGGATTGAGCTGACAAGCTACATCTTTCTATGTTCATGTTCCACTTCTTGGATTACAACCTGATTATGGATGAAATCATGATGCGGATATATAAGAATGATGAATTTTGTTGGGGTGTGCATGATGTGATGTGAGTGTGTGAATAGTAGAGTAGAGACATAGATTAGTGATAATGAAGACTTGGGATTCAGAATTTAGTTATTAAAGGACTGCACCCTAGCATAGTGATAGATGCTTATGCAATATTTAGTTTTCATTTGCAATTTTCTTTATACTTGGCAAAAAGCCTTCTTCATCAAGGTAATGATCCTTGTAGTGAGCCTCCATTATGGTTTAACAACCATTATTGTAATCTTGTTGGGTTTAGGGTTGAGGTACTGAGCTTGCTAGACCTAGTTGTACTTCATGGCAGTGAGCGAGCATGTTCCAAGCCCGTGGAGTGACCAAGCCTGAACATCATTATTTGTAAAGATCGCAATATATATTTGAGAGATAATCCTCTCTGTGGTTTTTCCCATTTTGAGTTTTCCATGTAAAAATCTTAGTGTCCATGTGTCATGTTTTTATGGTTGCTGTTCATATGCATGCTGTGCTTTTATTTAATTAATTTTGGAAAATGATTGAAAGTTAAAGTGCATCAAAATATTCTTAGAACACTAATTCACCCCCCCTCTCAGTGTTCTTGACATTCAACAATTGGTATCAGAGCCAAGTTCCTTGGAAAAAGTCTAAAAACTTAAGGAAGATATGGGATAGTGCGATCATGGCAGCAAGATGATTTGGAAATTATGAAAGCCACAAGCAACTAGAAGTAGCTCTTATGAATCTTGAAAATTCTAAAGCAGAAGTTAGGGATCTAAAAGAAAATTTGCAACAAGCTAATGAATGCATTTCAAAGATAAAAGAGCAAGTCAAGAAATTCAAGGACAAATACAAAGAAGTTAATGATCAACTGATATCAACAAATAAAGCCTTGAATGAATTAGAAGCTGAAGTTATAGAAAGCATAAGAGCAAAAGATGATATGAATCTAATTGTGAAGAACATATCAGAAGATTGTACAAAACTTGAAAAAGAAATTGTACGTCTAAAAATAGATCTAGAAAAGGCCAAAAGCTTTGAAGAAAATTTCAAGATAAGTACTGTAAAGCTTGATGAAATGATTTCTAGCCAGAAGAGTGCTAATGACAAGCAAAGTTTAGGATTTGAGAAAGGAGAAAGTTCAAAATTTGGTCAAATAAACAATGAGTCAAGGAAAAATAGAGGATACCAGTTCAAAAATCAAAGAAAAAGACCTAGAAGACCTCTGGTTAGATAGCCAAATGCTCAAAGGTACCCATCCTTCAATAGTCATTATTATAAATGCAATAAGTATGGTCATAGGGCTACTCAGTGTAGAAGTAGAATGAATCAAAATGCTCCATCTTTCTTTGGTAAATGTTTCAATTGCAAGAAGGTTGGTCATAAAGCAAATGAGTGCAGAAGTATGTCAAGAAATATGCCAAACTATTCTAGGAATGGTCAATTCTTCAATAGAAAGTGTTTCACATGCAATAGTTTTGGACATATGGCTAATCAATGCAGATCAAGGATGAACTTATTTAGAGGAAGAAATCAAGGACAAGGGAACATTAAATGTTTCAATTGCAACAAATCTAGACATGTTGCAAGATTCTGTAGAAGCAAGAATATAAAAAGAAATTACTATGCTGAAAGAAAGATAGAGTAGAGGAATGATAAGGGGAAAGAAAAGATTGATCCGGTTGAAACCAAGAAGGAAACAGATAAGATCTAGGTCAAGAAAGAATTAATTAAAGAAGAGGTTAGATCTGCACTAGAATCTAATGTAGATACTTCCTACAGGAGGTAAATTGGAAGCTCTAGCTCAAGGGGAGCAGTGTTGAAAATCCAAAACCCCTAGCAAAAAGTGGGTGCCAGAATTTGGCACAAAGGCGTATGATGAAATCTGATGTAACATAGCTCTTAGAAGAAAAAGGGTCAATATGACATATTGTGGAGCAATCCTAATCAACTGTGTTCTACAATGAAGGGTTTTGACAACATTTTGTGAATGAGCATTTAATGATGACTAGGTTAAGCTGCGTGGAGGATAAAAAGGAACTTTTTTGGTTTCAAAATCACTTTGCACTTGGAGCTATCAGAATTCAGAGAGATTGGAATAGACTTTGAGTAATGACAACCAAGATTTAAAGAGCTTGGAGAATTTCAGAAAGAGGAAACCCTAATTCGGTGAAACAAGGTACTTTCGTTGAAACCCTACTTGTGAATCTGTTAAAATTCTAGGATAGTATCACCACAAGTTGTTGACATTACTGAGCAACCTCACCCAAAGTTCAAGAAACACCCATTCAAATCAATCTAAGTCAATCAGTTGGGTGCATTTTCAAATATTCCTCACAGAGTCATGCTTGCAGAGGATGTTATGGCATATATTCATGTTTCCCTAGAGGAATTTGGTGATAGTAGGTTTAGTGATTTTTACATAAAACACTTGAGTAATGAGAATCTTGATCTGAAGGATGAATATCGAGCATTGGAAGAAAAAAAATTATTCAGTACTTGGATTTCCCAACATTTATGGTGGATGAATGGGTCTGATATGTATTAAGCAGGGTTCATGATGAATTCATATGGATTGAGAGACCTTTCAAGATTACAAAAGATACTATTAGGGAAATCACTAGATTATGCTCTACTAGAATAGTACCACTATTGAAATCCATGAAGAACGATACAGTAATGGCAACTACCGGAGCAAAATTTAATAAGAGAGCCTTGACAATAAATAACATTGAGGATCATGCTGTGAGATTTTCCTCAATGGTGTTGGGATACAAAGTTTATTTCACCAACTAGGAAAACTCTATTTCAAGCACAGCCATTTACACAGCCTATCAAATGATTAAGGAAAATGTTGATTATGACATCTGTGAATTGCTCCGACAACAAGTAATGGATAACATGAAGAAGACAAAAGAACATAAATACCCCTTTACATTTGCCACTCTGATTATGTTTATTTTTCCATTTTATGCAAGAGTTGCCCTGTATGAAGAACCTATTCTGGACCAATGATAAACTTGTTGCAGTCCAAATTAGAAATTTATTGAGTATCATAGGCACCATTGATGCACAGAATATAGCCCTATGGGGTTATTTCAAGAACTTCCAAAGATCAATGCAAGCCAAAGAAAGAATCCCCAAAACATTTGTTGAAAAATATAAGGACACAATATGCTTCATTCTAACAAAAGATCATTTTTTTATGGAGGTAGTTGAGCCCAGAATGATCTAGGTTATGCCTATGGGATATGAGGTAGATGGAACTTTACTAGAAAACTATGCCGAATATAGGCTAAGTAAACCCAGAGATCCCAAGGAAGAAAGATTTGGGACTTATAAGGAATTGCATGCTAAAATTCATGTTGAGAAAATAAAACCTGAAATCTCTAAGAAAATGAGGAAAGTGGCAGAAGAAATTGCCATAAAACATGGATTCACAAAAGAAAAAGTGACAAAGGCCAGGGAAAAGGTGCAGGCTCTTAAGGAAACAGAAAAAAAGAGAAAAGATGAATCATCTGGAGCTCCGAAAGAACCCAAAGGTGAGCCAGAAAGGCAAGAGAAGTTAAAAAGAAAAACTAGAGCCTCCACGTCTAAAGAAGCCACATCCACTCCCTCTGGTTCCACACCATCTGAAAATGTGGAAACAACTGCCATCAATTCCAAAAGAAAGAAGAATAAGGCCAAGAGAATGCATATAAGTATAGTTGTTGATGAAGAAGCAACAATATCAGATGAAGAAGTAAAGAAGATGAAGACTGAAGTAACAAAAGCCTCAAGAACTAGCAAAAAGAAACCCTCTAGTAAGAGTAGATCTGGGAAAAGGATAAAGCAAGATGAGCCTCAGATAGACGAAGCAACTATAAGCCTTGAAGATGTTCTTAAAGCCACAACAATAGATGGCAATTTGAAACCCATTGCTCAGTTGTATGATGAATACAATGATCTAGATAAGAGGATTATTTAGACTACTATTGTAGAATATTGAAACATCTACAATAAGGCTCTGATTGAAATTATTACTGATCTACCACACATCCTGGGCAATGTAATGAGTACAGGAAAAGAAACAGGTATGGCAAAAGATGTTGAGCTAAGAGAACACTCATTCGTACAATTATGTCTGAGAATTACTCTTAAGGAGAAGGCCAAAATCTCAAAAGAAATTAAAGATGCTTTAAGAACTAAGAGAGGAATGAACTCATTGATGCTGGGAGAAATTGATAAAGTGGTCAAAGAAACAGAGGAGATCACTCTGGCTGCACTGAACAAAAACAATATTCCTACCACTTATGACAATGACGAAATTGTTGTCACCTAGAATTGCACCCTGCTTAGAGAGAGTCCAAGCATTCCAATGACACAATGGGAATGATCTCAAAGTGTGGGACCTTGCAAATTGAGATCAGACCTCCGAAAAAGGCCGGCTTCCTCATTCTAAGCCTAACGCTTAGAGCAATATAACTAAACCTAGTGCTAATGCTTGCAAGGGAAAAGGGTTAGAAGGATCCTAAAATGAAAGGGGTGATACACTAGATTTAGTGAGCAATAGTGATTCTGGAAGAGAGACACAACAGTGATCTCAATCATGAATGGGGCTCACACATACTTATAGGGCTGATTGAGGCTTCAATATGAAGATCTAACCTATAGAGGAGCCATTTTACTCATAGAATAGATTATAACTCCAAGTAAAACATAGAAATTGGGACATAAGAGAGGTAAGAAATCATGCATATATTGATCATGAAGGTCAAAAACTATTACATTACAAAATATTCAGTAGAAGAAGTATACCCAGCATAGATAATCATATTCATTGGTGGATAAAAGGAAGACATCAGAGGTCAGATTCAGGCACAGTGAGTCGCATTCCCATACCCTGTAATTACACTAAGAGATCTGACTACAGAAAAATGGTAGCATAACAACTTCAAAATAAAACCATCCTCCTTGTATAATGAGGTTACACTGCACTTTAAAGGTCAAGCTCCTGTGTAGAAAGCATTGAAGTCACTCCACAAGATTTAAGGTCATCAATGTAGGGACAAGGGCGCAGAAACAGGGGCATGGTGAAAGGATAGGAACCATGTCGCTGGCAGGTCTGCAACCTGAGAAACGATTGTCCAAATGCAAGAACAGACAAGACATTAAAGAGAAAAACCCCAAAGTCATCACCAAACACATGAAGATCTGCCAGCAAGACACAGAGCCCGTATGCATTAAAGAGTGAAGCCATCTACCATGAATCCACCTACAAAGCCTACCAACCAAAGTTACTGTGAAAATATCAGCCTCTACACCTGCCAAAACAGTTGCTGAGATGTCCTATCGATCGAGCATGTAAATCTAGGTCATATTTTGAAAGTGAGAAAAATACCCTCAAAAGCCTGTCAAATGAAAGAGGAGGCCAAAATAAGCACTTTTACCTTTTGAAGCATGTTGAAATTCACCAAAATGAGGAAGATATGGGCAGTCAAAGTTACGGTCAACTACATCTTGCATCTGCACATCACTTTGCATCTGCATATACAACCTTTGTATATATCAGGTTGTCGGGGTGACCTCAACTGAATCATACTGATACACAAAGGTCCTGCTGAAATGTTCATTGTATTTGCTTTTCCATTGGCATTTTAATCAGCCTTAGAATTGCCTTTTGCATATGCTTTTGTATATGCAAATGTATATACAATACAATTGCCAACATACAAAAGCTGGCCTTTACATTTGTATCACCCCTTTGTATACATGCCCTTGCCACATGTCATCATTTCATTTGTCGCTGAATTGAACTTGGGACCCACCGCTAAATCCTCCTTATTGGCCGTCAGAAAAACCACAAACTATGCTACCGATATGCATTGTCTCGCCGAAAAGCCATTGTATATGTCTTTGTACATGTGATTGTATATGAGATACAATCGCATATACATACAATAGGCGGACCCCACCCTTTTATAAAGAAAAATAAAATTAAAATTAGGTCCAACCTTTGTATCTTAGCTTCTTGTATGTTGTACCTTTCAGACCTTGTATATGCAATATACAACTGTGGACCCCAAATGATTATCCGCCACATTTGATTTTTTCATTCACCTCCAGATTGTATGCATTCCTCTTTGCATCTCCCTTTGTATATCACATATACAACATGAATATACAAACAAAACTACATACAAACATTGCATCTGACCTTTGCATATGACCCTTGTATCTACCCTTTGTATATGCAAATATACAATGTGAACAAACATACAAAGATGTATACAATCACATCTGCCTTTATAAATCAAATTGCATATTCTTTCAGGTCCAGGCTTTGCATCTCAGAATCGTATATGCCATTGTATATGCAGATTGTATGTGCAAAGATACAATTGCAAATACATACATTTGGTGGACCCGACCTTTGTATCTGATCCTTGCATGTCGCCTTGTATATGCACTTGTATCTTTGCATTGCATATACAAAGATAACTTGACTCACTTTTGCACGCCACCCCTTGTATCTTTTCCTTGTATATTGACTTTGCATCTTCCCCTTTGTATATACAATTGTATATGAGATACAATCGATATACATACAATTGTATATGCATCTGAAAATGACTAAGTATAAAACTAAAAATTATCTGCAATGGAAGGCACTTTAGGACAAAAGATTTTTGGGTTTCTGGGTTTTTTACAAGGATTCTCCAAGCAAGATTTTGGGATTTTTTTGTAAGGCACAGCATGGGTAAATGTAGGATTTAAGACTTTCCTCTTTCTATTTAGGCTTTCTTTGATCGGATTTCTTTGATAGAAAGAGGGGGACAGGAATATTTTGGGGCTAGGCAAAATATGACAACATCTTTGGTGACCTCTCAGGGATGTTTGCCTGCTAAACAAATTGATCAGTGGCCTTATACATCCATTAGGCACAAAGTCAAAAGAGACTGCAACAAGAATAGAGGAGCTGGAAAACTAAGCAAGCTACCAAGCCAAAACAAAAAACAACAAGCAAGATTGTATCTCCTAATGAGAATACAACAAAGTGCAAGGGCACTTATTGAAAGGAAACCTAAAACTAAAATAAAACCTACTCTAATCCTAAACTAACTAGTCAGAGGTGACCTTAAACAAAGCCATTAACTAGTTCTTGAAAGTAGCTGCCCTTCCTTAACAATTTACAATGTTTCTCATGCATGTGGATAGTTAAAAAGAGGTTAGGGAGGAATGGACATATGATAAATTGATAAAACACCCCCCACAAAATGGAGATAAACTCACCTATCCACCTAGACTGATTGCTGATGCTGCTAACTTGTGGTGAATAAATGGGCTGATCCCACTCATTTTGATGCTCAACTTCATGCTTAGAGGTAAGCATGACAAGTGGTGACTCCTTTTGATGTGTCTTCAGCTGGGCTAGATGCTTGATTGGACATCCCCTTGAAGTGACATGCAAATCATGATGGTTGATCTCATGTCTCTATTCTGATTCTTTCTCTTCTTATTGGTCTGAAAACTCTAGCTCTTGTATCTCAATTAGAGATATGGTTGTCTCCACCTCATGAACAAGATACTCATGATTTTCTAACTTAGGCTCAGAAAATGAGCCATGCACATTCTCAAAAGAGAAGACTTCCCCACCAAGAAGCTGATATCCCTACTGGATAATATAAAACAAATCTACAATTTGCTCTTGCCCATGTTCAGTCTCCTCATCATCATTTTCAATAAAATATGGGAGCTCCTCAAGTAGGTCTGAATCATTAGCCTCGGCATCATCTAGCATATGGAAACATGCTTGCCCTTCTTTATGGTTTGGAAACTCACTGTCGTGCTCAGCCTCAACCTACAACAATTTGTCATTATTTTTAGAGTTTTCTTGTTGCTGCATATCCACAACTAGCTGCCTATCCTCTTCATCTTCAACATAATCATGTAGCTCATGAAGTAGGGCAGCATCATCCACCTCTACAGTGACCTTAGCAACCTTTTCCCCTATGCCTCCATCCTTTGACTATAGCTCTTCTAGATTTTGGTTAGGTTACCTCTACAGCTGAAGGTTTTCCCCATGCACTCTCTACATTTCAACCTTGTTTGCTTGATTGGATGCATGAGAAAAGGCTTCAAAAGAACTAAAGTCTAGAGGACTCAATCCCTTATTTGGGTTAACAATACTCACAGGTGCAATAGGTTCAAACAATTTTATCTCTATGAGTGTAGGAACAAACTGCTCCTCATTAGTTTTATCTTCTTCCACCTCCTCTTTTGGCTCATCTTTCCAATTATCTTGGTAGACAACAGGTCCACCCTTGGAGATTGTCATATCATCAGGGAAAAAGGCTTGAATATCTTCTTGAATTTCTTGGAGGGGAGAGGGTTCTGGACAAATTTGTTCCTAGGGAGTGATAATTTGAGTTTGCACAGGAATAGAGGCTTGTGGAGGGATAAAGGCATTAAAGCCTAGAAACTTGTGGAGTCTAGGTTACTCTTCTATTGGCCGAACATGTGCAGAAGAAAGGGATTGCTTGAATTTTGGGATTGTAAACACATGCTCTTAAAACTTAGCAATTTCATCATAACTGTCCATGCTAGGTCCATCTGATAAGGGGATCTGAAAAGGCTGTAAATAGGAGATAGGGGGTTGAATTTGTGCTAGAACAAGCTCCTGTGAAGGCTGAGGATCTCTAAAACTTGGGATTTTAAAACTGGGAAGCAGTTTTGGATGTGTAGATGGATTATCCTGCCTAAGGCTTGGAATCTTAAATTTTGGGGCTTCTTCCGCAGTAGGCTGAACATGTGTGAAAGGAAGAGGATGCTTGAAACTGGGAATGAAGGGGATTACTTGGACCATCGGTCTCATCTATTGCTTTTGAGCTACCATCCTTATAGCAAGGTTTTCTTGAAAAACCCTTTCTTGTGCCTCTCATTTCCAGTCACTTTTTAACATTTCTATAAATTCATCAACCTCCCTATTTAGATCTAGAGACAACTTCTCAAGGCCATACATGCTTATGATACTGAGATCATAAAACCACTAACGCCAGCTATACCCTCTTTCTCTTTTGGCTTCATCCAATTTTTGTTAATCTCTAGAAAACTGCTCATGAGCTCATTGAATGCATTAGTATTCATAGGGTCAACATCTCGGGATGGATTAGGATGGTAGCTGCACTGGCTAGGATCAAAGTAGTCTTTTTGGGTTGATAATAAGCATTATTAGGCTGCCAAGAAGACTGAGTAGGGGTGGGAGGGAGGTAAGCATAATGAGGATTTTGATATTCTACAGCGGCAGAGCTATATGGCATAAAATTAGAGGCATTTGGGGCTTCGTATTGCTAATATGGGGGCCAATAGCCTATATTTGGATTAGGGGTAGGGGAATAGCCATGATTCCCATAAGATTTTGACATTTTATAGCATCTAAATGTTGGAAAATCATAAAAATGTTAGAACTAGAGTAAAATAGGTCTGCAAGTAGTGAGAAACTGGATACATACCAGAGAAGGAGTCACCAGGTGATTGATATACTTCTGGAAGCTGAATAGACTAGGAAGACCACCACAATCCTGATCTTTGATGAAATTTTAGGTGCTGGGGCTGCTTTCACCAGTAGGTTTGTTTAGTAGAGTCACCATGGTGTTAAAGAGATTGCCCTGAATGGCAAGATACACTAAAGAGCACACCAGAACTCTTTAATGGATGATAAGGATCATCAAATGGTCCCACCGGGCATGCGAAAAGCTATTGTCACCTAGAATTGTACCCTGCTTGGAAAGAGTCAAAGCATTCCAATGACACAATGGGAATGATCTTGAAGTGTGGGACCTTGCGAATTGAGATCAAACCTCTGGAGATGGTCAACTTCCTCATTCTAAGCCTAATGCTTAGAGGAATATATCTAAACCTAGTGCTAATGCTTGCAGGGGAAAAGGGTTAGAAGGAAACTAAAATGAAAGGGGTGATACACCAGATTTAGTGAGCAATAGTGATTCTGGAAGAGAGACACAACAATGATCTCAATCATGAACGGGGCTCACACAGACTTATAGGGCTGATTGAGGCTTCAATATGAAGATCTAACCTATAGAGGAGCCATTTTACTCACAGAATAGATTATAACTCCAAGTAAAACACAGAAATTAGGACATAAGAGAGGTAAGAAATCATGCATATATTGATCATGAAGGTCAAAAACCATTACATTACAAAATATTCAGTAGCATAAGTATACCTAGCATATCTAATCACATTCATTGGTGGATAAAAGGAAGAGATTAAGGCACAGTGAGTCGCATTCCCATACCCTATAATTACACTAAGAGGTCTAACTACAGAAAAAATGGTAGCATAACGGCTCCAAAATAAAACCATCCTCCTTGTATAATGAGGTTACACTACATTTTAAAGGTCAAGCTCTTATGCAGAAAGTGTTGAAGTCACTCCATAGGATTCGAGGTCATCAATGCAGGGACAAGGGCACATAGTGTTAGACTTAGGGCAGACAACTGAGAGGGGGGGGGGTGAATTAGTTGTACAAAACTTTCTTCCAATTAAACACTTAACTTCACTTTGCAAATAATCAAGGAAACATAATGCAATGAATCAAGAGCATAAACACATCAACACATGAGACACCAAGATCTTGACGTGGAAAACTTGGTTAAGGGAAAAACCACAAAGTGATTAACCCAAGATTGTATTCTCTATTAGAAGAATATAAAGAACAAAATGGCACATGCCAATTAGGGCTCACTACCTGAGCACAGTGCTCACAAGAGGCCCACTACCTACAGGAGACACACTCTCTACAAGGAAATAAGTATCACCTACTTGAACTGGAAAATAACATCTTCACCATGCTTGAATCAGTTCCATTTAAGCCCAAAACTTCTACTCTACCTTTCGCTCTCCTCCTTTTTACCACACTCTCATCTCACTAAGGACAACTTTGAAATGACTTCGCAATCCCTTTTTTTTACAAGACATCAACTTAGGAATGATCATCTAAGTCAACAAACATCAACAAGAACATCTGCAGAATGTGTAACTCATCTAGTCATCCAATCTCAGAAAGAACACCATCATCTGGAAGATTTCTTAATTGCGAGCTCCAACTTTAATGTGGATCACCAACATGAACTGAGCATGATCCAAAGACCTCTACAAGCTTACCTGAATCACCAAGAACATCCACACTTCATTTGCTTTCTGAAATCCATCTCCCCTTCATCCGGAACCTCAAGAACATAGTCTGTCATTACTGTCACAAAGGAATAGATGCTTGCAGACCTTCAAATCACAAACCAATCTAGTTGACACTCCACAAAGACTTCCTCAACACTCCCTCAAATCTACAGAACAGGATAATGCAATTCTAGATCTCACCAGACCTGTCTGTATCACTCTGTCATCTCTGAACACCTATCAGAACCAGTTTTACTTGAGCCACCACACCTTCTTCAGATCTTCATGTGGACCTCTAAAATCTCTATTGGACCACCTTAAGACACATATCTACAAACCCTTTAATCTGTATGCTCTGATCCTCATCCTATCTTGGACTTTTGCCTTATTATCATCACTGTTCTTCACTGTTCCTGATTGAGACTAATTTTCTCAATATCCTCAGCTCACAACTCATCTAATCCTTATCATTAATGCAACAGGAGTATGTTGACATCAATGAAAACACCAGTTAGGCCCATACTTGCAACAAGCTCCCCATTTGTCATTGATGGCAACATATAATGTGAAAAACTATTTTAACCATCAAGACAAGAACTTCTCCTCACTGTCACAACTCCCCCTATCAACAACAACCATTCACATGTCTTCTCTCCCTTTATTGCTCCCCCTTTGATCAGTAACCACTTGTTTTTCACATGTCTTCTCTCCCCCTTTGACATCAATGGCAAAGGGCACATACTTGCATTTCTACCACTTTAGAATCATACCTACTGCTCCCCCTGAGTAGCAGCTCCCCATCATCAATCCAGACCACAAGATGTGACTGTGATATCCACCAGATTGATGCACAATAGTGCACCTTAGTTCAACATTGGAGGGGCAATAACCCCTAACTTCTCCTAGAGATACTGAAAAGAGTCCTTAGGTAGAGGTTTAGTAAAGATGTCTACAATCTGATCCTTGGAAGGCACAAACTCCAATCTGACTTCACTCTTGTTCACTTGTTCTCTCAAAAAGTGAAACTTGATGGATATGTGTTTAGTCTTTCAATGCAACACCAGATTCTTAGATATATTTATTGCACTTGAATTATCACAGAAGATTGTGATAGGTTCCTCATACTCCACTTTGATATCTCTTAGCATCTTCTTCATCCACAAAACTTGAGTGCAACTACCTGCTACTGCAATATATTCTTCTTTAGTTGTAGATAGAGATATTGCCTCTTGTTTCTTGCTTAGCCAAGAAACCAATCTCTTCCCCAAAAAGAATGCTCCACCATTGGTACTCTTTCGGTCATCCACATCTCCTGTCCAATCCGCATCTATATATGCATGAAGAGAGAAATCATGATCTCTAGGTTACCACAAACCATAGTCAACTATCCCTTTTAGATATCTAAAAATCCTCCTGATTTCCATGACATGAGATTCTCTAGGATCAGCCTGGAATCTAGCAACAAGACCAACATCCTATATAATGTCTGGTCTAGTTTGAGTGAAATACAATAGTCCTCCAATCATTGACCTATACTTTGTCTGATCAGCCTTAGGAGAATCATCATCTTTGCTCAATTTACATCCGGTTGCCATGGGAGTGTTCATAGGTTTTGAGTCTTCCATCCCAAATTTCTTCAACAATTCTTTCACATATTTGGTCTGAGAAATGAAGATTCCTTTCTTTGTTTGAGTGATTTGTAAACCCAACAAGAAATTCATTTCACCAAGCATGAACATCTTAAACTCACTTTTCATTTGATTTGCAAAAGTTTTACACATACTATCTCTTCCTCCAAAAATGATATCATCAACAAACACTTCAATAATCAAGATGTTTTCTCGATCAATTTTGAAATATAAATTACTGTCAGCAGTACCTTTGTTGAAACCAATCTTCAAAAGATGCTTATCTAATCTTTCATACTAGGCTCTTGGGGCTTGCTTCAGTCCATACAGTGCCTTTTTTGACTTGTAGACCATATCACCACGATCAGACAATTGAAATCCATCCGATTGCTTAATGTACACTTCTTCTTCCAAGTCACCATTCAGGAAGGTAGACTTGACATCCATCTGATATACCTTGAAATCCTTGAAAGCAGCAAAAGCAAGAAATAACTTGACTGCTTTAATTCTTGCCACCAGAGCAAAAGTTTCTTCAAAATCAACTCCTTCTATTTGAGAATAGCCCTTGTAGACCAATCTAGCTTTATTTTTTATTACTTCGCCAACTTCATTCAGTTTGTTCTGAGAGACCCATTTTGTTCCAATCACATTCTTGTTTTTAGGTCTGGAAACAAGATCCCAAGTATGGTTTTTCTCAATTTGTATCAGTTCTTCCTCCATTGCTTTAGTCCATTTTTCATCATTGCAAGCTTCATTCATTGTCTTAGGTTCAATCTTTGAAATCAAACAATACTCTTCTGAATCTTGAGCAATCCTTCTTCTTGTTTGCACACCTTTGCTTTTATCACCTATGATTTAATCTTCAGACTGGTTTAGTCTTACATACCTAGGAACTTTGGGAGATTCTTGCATTTCTGCTTCTTGATCAGGCTCATTAAAACGCATCTCTTCTTCCTGATTTATCGGATCAGTTTGAATCTGACTTTCAGAAGAGGCTTGGGCTCCTTGAGTCAGAACACCATTCTAATCATCTTCATCATATTCATAAAACCTTGAGTTGTTTTTCAATTCCTTCATCAACCTTCACATTTGTACTTTCTATAATCTTTCTCAGTCTCTTGTTATAGCACTGGTATGCTTTGCTTTGAGTAGAGTAACCCAAGAATATTCCTTCATCACTTCTAGCATCAAACTTCCCTAGATCTTCATCTCTTTTGATGTAACATTTGCTACCAAAGAATCTGAAATACCTTGCAGTAGGAGTAATGCCAAACCAGATTTCATAAGGAGTCTTACCGGTATTACTTCTGATTTGAAATCGATTGAGAGTATAGATTGCAGTGTTGATAGCTTCTCTCCAATAGATCTGAGGAACATTTTCTTCCATCATCATGGTCCTAGACGCTTCCTGGATGGTCCGGTTCTTTCTTTCCAGTACTCCATTCTGCTGTGGAGTCCTAGGAGCAGACAACTATCTCTTTATTCCATGCTTCTCACAGAATTCTATGAACTCACCGGATGTGAATTCTCCACCTCTATCAGACCTCAAAAATTTCAATTTTAATCCGGTTTCATTCTCTATTGTAGCCTTGAATATTTTGAATTTCTCAAAGCTTCTAATTTCTCTTTCAGAAAGGTTACCCACATCATCTAGGAATAGTCATCAATTAGTATCATGAAGTATCTGTCACCTTGCACACTCCTGATTCTTGTCGGACCACAAAGATCAGTATGAACTAAGTCCAATAATCTAGTAGAGGACAGTTCCTTACTCTTGAATGTGATTCTGCTCAGCTTACCCAACTGACATTCTTTGCACAAGCTATTAGTAGGTTTCACCAATTTTGGAAGATCTCTTACAACTTGAGTATTGCTTATCTTGATGATATTATCAAAATTCACATGACACATCCTCCTATGCCATAACCAACTCTGATCAACTTGAACAAATAAGAAACTTTTACCAGTACCAATCAAATGAAAGATATTACCTTTTGTTTGAGTACTGGATGCAATCTCTGTTTCAGAGCTTTCAAAGAACTTGCATTTTCCATTCTTGAATCAGAGATCATAGCCTTTGTCCACCAACTATCTAACACTGAGAAGATTATGCTTCAAACCTTCAACATACAGTACATTACCGGTTTTGTTCCTTCCATCAAGAGAAATAGTTCCTCTTCCTCTGATTCTACTAGCAGAATTATCACCAAACTTTACCACTCCTCCTTCATACCTCTCCAAATCTATGAACTTATTTTTGTCACCTATCATATGGTGAGAACATCCATTGTCAATGACCCAATCATCCTTCTCTTCAACTTGGGCAGTCAGAGCTCTTTCCACAGTCTTATGATTGACAGATACAGAGGACATTGGATCTTCTTCCTTGATGGCAATGAACACCCATTCACTTCCAGATTTGTTTCCTGTCTCTGATTCATCATTTGTTACTCCTTCATTATCATCTTTGTCATGAACATAATAATAGTTCTTTTGGAACCTTGATCTATTAGGATTTGACCTTGAAAATCTTTCCGGACACTTGGAGGCAAAATGACCAATCTTATTGTAGTTAAAACACTTAAAAGGCAATTTTCCTTCATACTTACCAGATCCTCTTGGCAGTCTTTTTGCAATAAGGGCTTCAAGTTGAGTAGTTTTTGCTTCCTCCTCTTCTAAGTCTTTTCTTGTTTTTTCATACCATGAGAGTTTTCTTGAAGAGTTCTCTCCTGGATCAAACCTTTGTTAACCTTTCACAGAGGCATTGGCTTTGAATGCAGATTCAGTCTTAGGAGGGGCATCTCCAAACTCAGTCATTTCAAATGCAACCAATTTACTAGCCAATTGATCTCTTGTGACAGTTGTATGGGCTCTGAATTCTTCAATGGCAGTAGCCTTGATTTTATAAGAAGCAGGAAGGGATCTGAGAATTTTGCCAACAATCTCATCTTCATCCAAGACTCCACCAGCATTTCTAATTCCACAAACAATCTCATTCACTCTTGGCATAAAAGTAGTAATATTTTCATCATCTCTCATCTTCAAATTTTCAAATTTCCCTTTCAGACTTTGTACCCTTGCACATTTAACATACTTGTCTCCTTCATGTAGAAGTTCCAATTTTTTCCAAATCTCAAAAGCAGTTGGTAGGTCAATAACATTTGAGAGCTCTAAATCAAATAATGTGCTTAGAAGAGCTTCTATAGTCCGCAGATTATTTTCAACATCGGTGATTTCATTTGGAGCTTTCAGACCACCCTATGGAGGTGTATACTTTGTTGTAACCATGGTCCAATATGCCATTCCCATACATTGCAAGTGACATTTCATGCGACCTTTCCAAAGATTAAAATTGGTTCCATCAAACTTCGGACTATCCTTCTTGTAAGACGTCATTCTAGATCTCCTCAAGTGGTTAAGCTCCTTTTAGAGGAACTTTGCTCTGATACCAATTGTTAGACTTAGGGTAGACAACTGAGAGGGGGGCTGAATCAGTTGTACAAAACTTTCTTCCAATTAAACACTTAACTTCACTTTGTAAATAATCAAGGAAACATAATGCAATGAATCAAGAGCATAAACACATCAACACATGAGACACCAAGATTTTGACATGGAAAACCTGGTTAAGGGAAAAACCACGGGGTGATTAACCCAAAATTGTATTCTCTATTAGAAGAATATAAAGAACAAAATGGTACATGCCAATTAGGGCTCACTGCTCGAGCACACTACTCACAAGAGGCCTACTGCCTACAGGAGACACACTGTCTACAAGGAAATAAGTATGACCTACTTGAACTGGAAAATAGCATCTTCACCATGCTTGAATCAGTTCCATTTAAGCCCAAAACTTCTACTCTACCTTTCGCTCTCCTCCTTTCTACCACACTCTCATCTTGACAAGGACAACTATGAAATGACTTCGCAATCCCTTATTTATACAAGACATCAACTTAGGAATGATCATCTAAGTCAGTAAACATCAACAAGAACATCTGTAGAATGTGTAACTCATCCGGTCGGCCAATCTTAGAAAGAACACCATCATCTGGAAGATTTCTTAATTGTGAGCTCCAACTTTAATGCAGATCCCAAAATGAACTGAGCATGATCCAAAGACCTCCACAAGCTTACCTAAATCACCAAGAACATCCATCTCCCTTCTGAAATCCATCTCCCCTTCATCCGGAACCTCAAGAACACAGTCTATCATTACTGTCACAAAGGAATAGATGCTTGTGGACCTTCAAATCACAAACCAGTCTAGTTGACACTCCACAAAGACTTCCTCAACACTCCCTCAAATCTGCAAAATAGGATAATGCAATTCTGGATCTCATCGGACCTGTCTATATCACTCTGTCATCTCTGAACACCTACCAAAACTAGTTTTACTTGAGCCGCCACACCTTCTTTAGATCTTCATGCGGACCTCTGAAACCTCTATTGGACCACCTTAAGACACATATCTACAAACCCTTTAATCTGCATCCTCTGATCCTCATCCTATCTTGGACTTTTGCCTTATTATCATCACTGTTCTTCACTATTCCTAATTGAGACTAATTTTCTCAATATCCTCAGCTAACAGCGCATCCAATCCTTATCATTAATGCAATAGGAGTATGTTGGCATCAATGACAACACCATTTAGGCCCATACTTGCAACATAAAGATAGGGGCATGGTGAAAGGACAGGAACCATGTCACTAGTAGGTCTGCAACCCAAGAAACGGTTCCCCAAATACAAGAATAGACAGGGCATTAAAGAGAAACACCCCAAAGTTGTCACCAAACACATGAAGATCTACCAGTAAGACATAGTGCCCATACATATTGAAGAGTGAAGCCATCTACCATGAATCCACCTACAAAGCCTACCAACTGAAGTTACTGTGAAATTATCAGCCTCTGCACCCGCTAAAATGGTCAATGAGACATCCTATCGGTTGAGCATGTAAATCCAGATCATATTTTGAAAGTGAGAAAAATCTCTTCAAAAGCTTGCCAGATGAAAGAGGAGGCAAAAATAAGCACTTTTGCCTTTTGAAGCATGTTGAAATTTTCCAGAATGAGGAAGATATGGATAGTCAAAGTTACGGTCAACTGCATCTTGCATCTACACATCACTTTGCATCTGCATTTACAACCTTTGTATGTATCAGGTTGTCAAGGTGACCTCAACTGAGACATACCGATATACAAATGTGTTGCTGAAATGTTCATTGTATTTGCTTTTGCATCAGCATTTTAATCAGCCTTAAAATTGCCTTTTGTATATGTAAATGTATATACAATACAATTGCCAACATACAAAAGTGGGCCTTTACATTTGTATCACCCCTTTGTATACATGCCCTTGCCACATGTCATCACTCCATTTGTCACTAAGTTGAACATGGGACCCACCATTGAATCCTCCTTATCAGCCGTCAGAAAAACCACAAACTATGCTACCAATATGCATTGTCTCACCGAAAAGCCATTGTATGTGTCTTTGTACATGTGATTGTATATGAGATACAATCGCATATACATACAATAGGTGGACCCCACCCTTTTATAAAGCAAAATGAAATTAAAATCAAGACCAGCCCTTGTATCTTACCTTCTTGTATGTTGCACCTTTTGGACCTTTTATATGCAATATACAACTGCAGACCCCAAATGATTATCTGCCACATTTGATTTTTTCATTCACGTCCAGATTGTATGCATTCCCCTTTCCATCTCCCTTTGTATATCGTATATACAATGTGAATATACAAACAAAACTGCATACAAACATTACATCTGACCTTTGCATATGACCCTTGTATCTACCCTTTGTATATGCAAATATACAATGCAAACAAACATACAAAGATGTATACAATCGCATCTACCTTTATAAATGAAATTGCATATTCTTTTGGGTCCAGGCTTTGTATCTCAGAATTGTATATGCCATTTTATATGCAAATTGTATTTGCAAAGATACAATCACATATACATACATTTGGTGGACCCGACCTTTGTATCTGACCCTTGCATGTCGCCTTGTATATGCGCTTGTATCTTTGCATTGCATATACAAAGATAACTCGACTCACTTTTGCACCCCGCCCCTTATATCTTTTCCTTGTATATTGACTTTGCATCTTCCCCTTTGTATATACAATTGTATATCTGATTGTATATGAGATACAATCGATATACATACAATTGCATATGCATATGAAAATGACTAAATATAAAATTGAAAATTTTCTGCAATGGAAGGCACTTGAGGACAAAAGATTTCTGGGTTTTTGGGTTTTTTGCAAGGATTCTCCAGGCAAGATTTTGAGATTTTTTGTAAGGCACAACATGGGTAAATGTAGGATTTAAGACTTTCCTCTTTCTATTTAGGATTTCTCTGATTGGATTTCTTTGATAGAAAGAGGGGGACAAGAATATTTCGGGGCTAGGCAAATATGACAACAGAAACAAATGTTGGAAATGACACAGCTATTCTGGAAGTTAGCATGGATCAAGGCTTGGAACAAATTGACACAAATCCTCTGGTAAAAGACAGAGTAATAGAAGAGCAAAAGGAAGAATCTAATCAAATCCTTGCTGGTAATGATCAGGACACAGCCAAGCATGTTAAAACTAAAACAAGTCTTTTTCCAGGACATGAGATTGGTGATCTAGAAAGCAAGGAGAAAATTGATGAGCCAATCAAAGTTGACAATCAAGAACTTGATCAAGCAAAGAAAATCCCTACACTAGAGAAAAACTCAGATCAACAAGAAAATATGGGCGTGAATCCTCCAAAATGGAGTTAGGAAGAAATATCTGAGAGAGCAAGAGACACTGCAGATGTCTCAGTTGGTTCTAGCAAACAAAAAGGTGTAGATGAGTTGGAACTCCTTCAAGGACCAATCAACTTGGCCTCATTATCACCTATACAAAATTTCAAGTTAGTATCTATTGTTCAGGCCAAGGCATAGGAAGAAATGTTGAAGTCTCATGATCAAGATAGTAAATTGATCAATGTTGCATCCAGCGTTCTGGAAAAGATGATGCCAATTATTCAAAAGGAAACCTCACTATCTTCCGCTAATCATCTCAAAGGGCTATTAGACTCTATAAGTCCACATTTTGATTCTTTTGAAAAATCTACAGAAGCAAAAGTTAGAAAGGAGTTCAATGAAAAGAGATTGATTGAGTTAAAGGCTATGTTAGCAAAAGATAAAATTATATTAGAAAATGTGATAAAAGGCATACAAAATGCCATTGAAGAAGCCTGTAAAGTTTATAAATTTTGCCTATCTTGGCCAAAAGTTACAAAGGAATATGAAGATAAAACCAAAGTTTTGAAACTCAAACTTCTTAATATCTCTGAGACATATAATCTGGCAGTTGTGTCAATAAATGCAAAAGAAGCTCAAGTTGCAAGCATTCACAGTGATTTAAGCACTCTAATAAAGAAAAGGGGAGAAATTAGAGACAAGTTGTGCCAACTAAGGGAACTGATAAGTTTGAAAATTAACTCCATGACCAACTTGGCAGATGAAGCCATGAAATCACTTGCACTAGTTGATACACCATCAGATCTGTAGAGGGTAGAGAAGCTAGTTTTTCTGATGAATGGCCACATCCATATCCTAGAAAGTGCAAGAAATAGATGGAATAGAGAAATGGCCTTGATAAAGACCATCTATAATGATATTCTACCTTCAATGACAAATTAAGACAAAAATGTGTATCTATATATATGCGGTAGAATATAATAGTTTTAAACATTTTTGACAATTTTTTGGTTATAGATCACACCCTTTGCCATTGATGGCAAAGGGGGAGAAGATGATCAGTGAAAAATGGGGTAAAACATCTCGAGGGGAGCAGGAAAAGAAAGTATATAGTAAGGGGGAGCAGTTAAGCATTTTTTACTACTAAGTGTTGCCATCAATGCCAAAGGGGGAAATTGTTGGCAAGAGACACTACTCTAGTATAGACTTGTATGTTGACATTGATGGAAACAAGGCTTAGAAGTTTCATCAGCATGAAAAGAAGACATTTCTCTGGAAGGACACATTGGATTTTAGGTCCCATTTATAGAAAATGGCTAAGTATGGGTATGCATAGAGAAGTGCATAGTAAGTGGGTCAGTATCCCTCTGCAGATGATGATCTAGTAATGTGATTTAGGAATGATGTTATTAATTGTTTGATGATGCTATGTTCTAGAGATTAAGTCCTGACTTCCTTTGGAAGTCATCCGGAAGAATTATCTAAGTCTGGGTGAATAGAGGTATGGCAGAGATAGTGAACAGGGCACATTGTTATGGTCCGCATTCCTCCGTAGGTGAGTATTTTGTTATGCAATTTCAAGGTGTTGTAAACACTTGTATGAAGTGTCTAATTCCAAATTTGTCAGATCTGAAGTCCACCAGAAAGATAGTTGCAAGCTATTGAGTATTGACACAGTGTTTGACAGAGTCGACTGAGAAAGAGTCTGAGCTCTGATGGTATGCAATTTTATGCAAGATGATATCATGCCTTGCGGTTCTGAGGGTAAGTTTGGGAATGTCTGAAGAATCCTTGATATGATTTTGGAAGTGTTTTGTGATCCGCAGCAAAAGATGTAAGTCAACAGATGAACCTGATAAGCATGCTCTTAAGGAACATGCCGACTAGTATAATAAGTCATTGTGTGGAGAAGAGATAGTGTGTGAAGGATCTATTTAAGTGATTGAATGAATAGATCCAACCTATATGAACATGTTTGGGGAAAGATTTGGGTCCGCATAACATATAGTGCATTGGATTGAGCCGACAAGCTACATCTTTCTATGTTCACGTTCCACTTCTTGGATGCCAACCTGATTATGGATGAAATCATGATGCAGATATATAAGAATGATGAATTTTGGTTGGGGTGTGCATGATGTGATGTGAGTGTGCAAATAGAAAAGTAGAGACACTTATTAGTGATAATGAAGACTTGGGATTCAGAATTCAGTTGCTAAATGATTGCACCCTGGCATAGTGACAGATACTTATGCAATATTATATTTTCATATGTAATTTGCTTTGTACTTGGTAGAAAGCCTTCTTCATCAAGGCAGTGAGCCTCCATTAGGGTTTAATAGCTTGTATTTTAATTTTTTTAGGTGTAGGGTTGAGGTAGTGAACCTGCTAGACCTAGTTGCACTTCATGGCAGTGAGTGAGCATGTTCCAGGCTCGTGGAGTGACCAAGCCTGAACATCATTATTTGCAAAGATTGCAATATATATTTGAGAGCTAATCCTCTCCATGGTTTTTCCCATTTTGGGTTTTCCATGTAAAAATCTTGGTGTCCATGTGTCATGTTTTTATGGTTGCTGTTCATATGCATGTTGTGCTTTTGTTTAATTAATTTTAGAAAATGGTTGAAAGTTAAAGTGCATCAATAGATTTTTAGAACACTAATTCACTTCCCTTCTCAGTGTTCTTGACATTAAACAATTGGTATCAGAGCCAAGTTCCTTGGAAAAAGTCTAAGAGCTTAAGGAAGATCTAGGATAGTGCGATCATGGCAGCAAGAAGATTTGGAAATTATGAAAGCAACAAACAACTAGAAGCAGCTCTTATGAATATTGAAAATTCTGAAGCAGAAGTTAGAGATCTAAAAGAAAATCTGCAACTAGCAGATGAATGCATTTCAAAGCTAAAAGAGCAAGTCAAGAAATTCAACGACAAATACAAAGAAGTTAATGATCAACTGATATCAGCAAATGAAGTCCTGAATGACTTAGAAGTAGAAGTTATAGAAAGAACAAGAGCAAAGGATGATCTGAATCTAATTGTGAAGAGTATATCAGAAGATTGTACAAAACTTGAAAAAGAAATTGTAAGTCTAAAAATAGATCTGGAAAAGGCCAGAAGCTTTAAAGAAAAATTCAGGATAAGTATTGCAAAGCTTGATGAAATGATTTCTAGCCAGAAGAGTGCTAATGACAAGCAAGGTTTAGGATTTGAGAAAGGAGAAAGTTCAAAATCTTGTCAAATAAACAATGAGTCAAGGCAAAAAAGAGGATACCAGTTCAAAATCAAAGAAGAAGACCTAGAAGACCTTTGGTCAGACAGCCAAATGCTCAGAGGTACCCATCCTTCAATAGTCACTATTATAAATGTAATAAGTATGGTCATAGGGCTACTCAGTGTAGAAGTAGAATGAATCAAAATTCTCCATCTTTCTCTCGTAAATGTTTCAATTGCAAGAAGATTGGTCATAAAGAAAATGAGTGCAGAAGTATGTCAAGAAATATGCCAAACTATTCTAGGAATGGTCAATTCTTTAATGGCAAGTGTTTCACATGCAATAGATTTGGACATATGGCTAATCAATATAGATCAAGGATGAACTTATTCAAAGGAGGAAATCAAGGACAAGGGAACATTGAATGTTTCAATTGCAACAAATCTAGACATATTGCAAGATTATGCAGAAGCAAGAATATAAAAAGAAATTACTATGCTGAAAGAAAGACAGAGTAGAGGAATGATAAGGGAAAAGAAAAGATTGATCAGGTTGAAACCAAGAAGGAAATGGATAAGATCTGGGTCAAGAAAGAAGTAATGAAAGAAGAGGATAGATCCGCACCAGAATCTAATGCAGATATTTCATACGAGAGGTAAATTGGAAGCTTTGGCTCATGGGGAGCAGTGTTGAAAATCCAAAACCCCTAGCCAAAAAGTGGGTGCCAGAATCCGGCATGAAGGCGTATGATGAAATCTGATGTAATGCAGGTCTTAAAAGAAAAACTGGAAGAAAAAGGGTCAATGCGACATATTGTGAAGCAATCCTAATTGACTATGTTCTACACTGAAAGGTTTTGATAGCTTTTTGGGAATGAGCATTTAATGATGACTAGGTCAAGCCATGTGGAGGATAAAAAAGAACTTTTTTGGTTTTAAAATCACTTTGCACTCAAAGCTATTAGAATTCAGAGAGATTGTAGAAGACTTTGAGTAATGACAACCAAGATTTGAAGAGCTTGGAGAATTTTAGAAAGAGGAAACCCTAATTCAGTGAAACAAGGTACTTTCATTCAGACCCTACTTGTGAATCTATTAAAATTATGGGATGGCATCACCACAAGTTGTTTATATTACTTAGCAACCTCAACCAAAGTTCAAGAAACACTTATTCAAATCAATTGAAGTCGATCAGTTGGACACATTCTCAAATATTCCTCATGGAGTTATCCATGTAGAAGATGTTATGGCATATATTCATGTTGTCCTAGAGGAATTTGGTGATAGTAGGTTTACTGATCTGTTCATAAAACACTTGAGTAATGACAATCTCAATCTGAAGGATGAATATCAAGCATTGGAAGAAAATAAATTTATTCAGTACATGGATTTCCCAAGATTTATGGAGGATGAATGATTCTGATATGTGCTAAGTAGGGTTCATGATGAATTCATATGGCTTGAGAGACCTTTCAAGATTACAAAGAGATGCTATTATGGTAATCACTAGATTATGCTCTACCAAAATAGTACCACTATTGAAAGCCATGAAGAATGATACATTAATGGCGGCTACCGGAGCAAAATTTCATAAGAGAGCCTTGACAATAAATAAAATTGAGGATCATGCTATGAGATTTTTCTCAATGGTGTTGGGATACAAAGTTTATTTCACCAACCAGGAAAACTCTATTTCAGGCACGATCATTTACACAGCCTATCAAATGATTAAAGAAAATGTTGATTATGACATCTGTGAATTTCTCCAACAACAAGTAATGGATAACTTGAAGAAGACAAAAGAAGGTAAATACCCCTCTAAATTTGACACTCTGATCATGTGTTTATTTTTCTATTGTATGCAAGAGTTGCCTAGTATGAAGAACCTATTCTTGACCAATGATAAACCTGTTGCAGTCCAAATTAGAAATTTGTTGAGTAGCATAGGCACCATTGATGCATAGAATATAGCCCTATGGGGTTATTTCAAGAAATTCCAAAGATCAATGCAAGCCAAAGAAAGAATCCCCAAAATAGTTGTTGAAAAATATAAGGACACAATCTGCTTCATTGTGACAAAAGATCAATTTTTTATGGAGGCAGTTGATCCCAGAACAGTCTAGGTTATGCCTATGGGATATGAGGTAGATGGACCTTTTCTGGAAAACTATGCCAAATATATGCTAAGTAAACCTAGAGATCCCAAGGAAGAAAGATTTGGGACTTATAAGGAATTGCATGCTAAAATTAATGTTAAGGTAAGAAAACCTGATATCTCTAGAAAAAAGAGGAAAGTGGCAGAAGAAATTGCCATAAAACATGGATTCACAAAAGAAGAATTAATGAAAAAGACAAGGGAAAAGGCACAGGGTTTTAAGGAAGCAGAAGAAAGGAGAAAAGGTGAATTGTCCAGGGCTCTAAAAGAACCCAAAGGTGAGCTAGAAAGACAAGAGAAGTCAAAAAGAAAAACTAGAGCCTCCACCTCTGCAGAAGCCACATCCACTCCCTCTAGTTCCACACCATCTGCAAATGTGGAAACACCTGCCGTCAGTTCCAAAAGAAAGAAGACTATGGCCAAGAGAATGCATATTAGTTGTTGATGAAGAAGCAACAGTATCAGATGAAGAAGTAAAGAAGATGAAGACTGAAGAAACAAAAGCCTCAGGAACTAGCAAAAAGAAACCCTCTGGTAAGGGTAGATCTGGGAAAAGGATAAAGCAAGATGAGCCTTAGATAGAGGAAGCAACTATAAGCCTTGAAGATGTTCTTAAAGCCACAACAATAGATGGCAATCTAAAACCCATTGTTCAGTTGTATGATGAATACAATTATCTAGATAAAAGGATTATTGAGATTGATGTTGTAGAATATCAAAACATCTACAACAAGGCTCTGATTGAAATTATTACTGATCTACCACACATCCTGGGTAATGTAATGAGTACAAGAAAAGAAACAGCTATGGAAAAAGATGTTGAGCTAAGAGAACACTCATTGATATGATTATGTCCAGGCATTACTCTTGAGGAGAAGGCCAAAATCTCAAAAGAAATTAAAGATGCTTTTAGAACTAAGAGAAGAATGAACTCATTGATGTTGGCAGAAATTGATAAAGTGGTCAACGAAACAGAGGAAATCACTTTGGCTACATTGAAGAAAAACAATATTCCTACCACTTATGACAATGAAGAAACAAATGTTGGAAATGACAAATCTATTATAAAAGTTAGCCTGGATCAAGGCTTGGAGCAAATTGACACAAATCCTCTAGTAAAAGACAGAGTAATAGAAGAGCAAAAGGAAGAAGCTGATTAAATCCCTGCTTCTAATGATCAAGACACAGTCAAGAACATTAAAACTAAAACAAGTCTTTTTCTAGGACATCATACTAATGATCTAGAAAGCAAGGAGAAAATTTATGAGAAGATCAAAGTTGGCAATCAAGAACTTGATCAAGTTGAGAAAATCCCTACACCAGAGCAAAACTTAGATCGACAAGAAAATATGGACATGAATCCTCTAGAATGGAGTAAGGAAGAAATATCTGAGAAAGCAAGAGATACTATAGATGCCTCAGTTGGTTCTGGCAAACAACATGTTCTAGATGAGTTTGAACTCCTTCAAGGAATGATCAACTTGGCCTCATTATCACCTATACAAAAATTCAAGTTAGTATCTATTGTTTAGGCCAAGGCATAGGAAGAAATGATGAAGTCTCATGATCAAGATAGTAAATTGATCAATGTTGCATCCAGTATTCTTGAAAAGATGATGCCAACTGTTCAAAAGGACACCTCACTATCTTCTATTGATCATCTCAAAGTTCTATTAGACTATGTAAGTACACATTTTGATTCTTTTGAAAAATCTGCAGAAGCAAAAGTTAGAGAAGAGTTCGATGAAAAGAGATTGATTGAGTTAAAGGCTATGTTAGGAAAAGATAAAACTACATTAGAAAATGTGATAAAAGGCATACAAAATACCATTGAAGAAGCCTACAAAGTTTATAAATTTTTCCTATCTTGGCCAAAAGTTACAAAGGAATTAGAAGATAAAACCAAAGTTTTGAAACTCAAACTACTTAATATCTCTGAGATATATAATCTGACAATGAAGTTAATAACTACAAAAGAAGCTCAAGTTGCAAGCATTCACAGTGATTTAAGCACTCTAATGAAGAAAAGGGGAGAAATTAGAGACAGGTTGTGCCATCTAAGGGGACTAATAAGTCTAAAAATTGACTCCTTGACCAACCTGGCAGATGAAGCCATGAAATCACTTGCAATAGTTGATACACCATTAGATGTGAAGAGGGCAGAGCAACCAGTTTTTCTGATGAATGGCCACGTCCATATCCTAGAAAGTGCAAGAAATAGATGGAACAGAGAAATAGCCTTGATAAAGACCATCTATAATGATATTTTACCTTCAATGACAAATTAAGACAAAAATGTGTATCTGTATATATGCGGCAAAATATAATAATTTTGAACATTTTTGACAAATTTTTGGTTCCAGCTCACACCCTTTGCCATTGATGTCAAAGGTGGAGAAGATCATCAGTGAAAAGTGTAGTAAAACATCTCAAGGGGAGCAGGAAAAGAAAGTATATAGTAAGCGAGAGGAGTTAAGCATTTTTCACTACTAAGTGTTGCCATCAATGCCAAAGGGGGAGATTGTTGGCAAGAGACGCTGCTCCGGTATGGACTTGTATGTTGACATTGATGGAAACAAGGATTAGATGTTTCATCAACATGAAAAGAAGACATTTCTCCAAAAGAACACATTGGATTTTAGGTCTCATTGATAGAAAATGGCTAAGTATTGGTATACATAGAGAAGGGCACAATAAGTGGGTCAGTATCCCTCCACAGATGATGATCTGGTAATGCGGTTCAAGAATGAGGTTAGTAATTGTTTGATGATGCTATGTTCTAGAGATTAAGTCATGACTTCCTCTGGAATTCATTCAGAAGAATTATCTAAGTCCGAGTGAACAGAGGTATGGCAGAGACAATGAACAGGGCACATTATTATGGTCCGCATTCCTCTGTAGGTGAGTATTTTGTTATGCAGTTTCAAGGTGTTGTAAACACTTGTATGAAGTGTCTAATTCCAAAGTTGTGAGATCTAAAGTTCACCAAAAAGATAGTTGCAAGCTACTGAGTATCGACACAGTGCTTGACAGAGTCAACTGAGACAGAGTCAGAGCTCTAATGGTCTGCAATTCTCTACAAGATGATATCATCCCTTGTGGTTTTGAGGGTAAGTTTGGGAATGTGTGAAGAATCCTTGATATGATTTTGGAAGTGTTTTGTGATCCACAACAAAAGATGTAAGTCAACAGATGAACCTGATAAGCATGCTCCTAAGGAACATGCCGACTAGTATAATAAGTCATTGTACGGAGAAGAGATAGTGTGTGAAGGATCTATTTAAGTGATTGAATGATTAGAACCAACCTATATGAACATTTTTGGGGAAAGATTTGGGTCCACATAACATATAGTGCATTGGATTGAGCCGACAAGCTACATCTTTCTATGTTCACATTCCACTTCTTGGACGCCGACATGATTATGGATGAAATCATGATGCGGCTATATAAGAACAATGAATTTTGGTTGGGGTGTGCATGATGTGATGCAAGTGTGTGAATAATAGAGAAGAGACACAGATTAGTGATAATGAAGACATGGGATTCAGAATTCAATTGCTAAATGACTGCACCCTAGCATAGTGACAGATGCTTATATAGTATTCAGATTTCATATGCAATTTGTTTTGTACTAGCTGAAAGCCTTCTTCATCAAGGTAGTGAGTCTGGCAGTGAGCCTCCATTAGGCTTTAACAACCCTTATTGTAATCTTGCTAGGTTTAGCGTTGAGGCAGTCAGCCTGGTAGACCTAGTTGTACTTCATGGTAGTGAGCCAACATATTCTAGGCCCATGGAGTGACCAAGCCTAAACATCATTATTTATAAAGATTGCAATATATATTTGAGAGCTAATCCTCTCTGTGGTTTTTCCCATATTGGGTTTTCCACGTAAAATTCTTGGTGTCCATGTGTCATATATTTATGGCTGTTGTTCATATGCATGTTGTGCTTTTGTTTAATTAATTTTGGAAAATAGTTGAAAGTTAAAGTGCATCAAAATATTTTTGGAACACTAATTCACCCCCCCTCTCAGTGTTCCTAACATTCAATAGCATCCAATTCCTTGTTTTTGTCATGAGTTTTACATCCATTGTCCTCAGGTTCTAGAAAACACAAAGGCCTACCGGTGCTCCAAAGGAGAGGCAAGAGAGACCCTCCCACTCTTTACAAGATCTAAACATAAATCTCCTATCTTCTTGAGATAGTTTGGTCTCCTAAAGGAGAACGATATCCGCTCCAAAGGTCTAAAGGTGACACTTCAGCAAGTGTCACTTGTTAGGGGCATTGAGGCCCCTAACATTCTAGCTTAGGATCTTCATTGGTTCCCAAGTGATGTCATTCCCCCCTTGGTGCTATTGATGAATTTGTTTAGGGTGGCTTATCCCCCTTTGGATACCTCCTCCTCCCTTACTTGACTCTGTTTGACTTTCTGCCTTTCTTTTTTACCTTTACGCTTAGGTTGGGATTCATAATTTAAGCTACTTCTTGGCTAATGAATATAACCTCAGCTTCTCCAAATCCAACCCCATCATCAGATTCAAAATCAGACCAATCTAAATCACCCTCATCCTCTCTTGCATCCCCTCTCTTACTTGTTTCCATCCCTGTGCTGGCCAGCTCTGATGTAGGCTGGTTGAGTTGTGCCTCTGGTAAGTCCTTCAGTTCTTGAGTGGTTTTTGGAACCATTGAGATGGCTTTGAGGTTTGACATTATAGGTTCACTTGGTGCATCTTCGAGAGGGGCATTAAGGGAGTTACCACACTAGATGAGCCGATAATCTTGAGTTTGGGATTTCACCCATTTTACACTTTGTTCTCCATGGTTTGTGTTTTCTCCCTCCATTCCATCTTGGTTCCCCACAAACATTGAGTAGTGGAGTGATCCCTCTTCTTGCAACCCAGGCAAAAGAATTTGGCTTCTTCCTATTTAATTTTGATTATTTGAGATCCCGGCGAAGAGGAAATCTTAATGGAATTTAGAATGCCATTAATAGATGCAACCGTAATTCTGGCATATAGATAGGAATCTCTGTCGAGAATTCTTTTGTCCACCTCGGTCATCATTCCAATTAATCTTCTAATTTTTCCTAGGAAAGCCTCCAACCAAAATTCCAATGAGAGGTTGTAGATCCTGATCCAAATAGGGGATTCATCAGGGTTTGCCTCACATGGGTCAAAAAGCAGTGTCCATTCCTGAATGTATAACACTTCTCCCTCAATTTTCCATTGGCTATAAGAGAGGATTAAATCTCGTTCCTCTTGGCTTTAGAAAAGCACAACAAAAAAACCTTTTGGCAGGAACTTGATGGTGTTGGGCCATTTCTAATTTTTGTAGATCCAATTTGTAATCACCTTCCTTGAAAACCTTCTTCCTACTAGTCTTCCAATAATCGCTTAGCTTCTTAGGGTGTCTCTATCCCATCCATCTTATGCATCATGGTCTACCAAAATCCACCCCTTCGAATTCCTTCCTGAATTGGCTTTTGGCGCTGAATTTACCACCTAAAATTTTGCAGACTTCTTCCTCACCATTTCTTAAATAATATTTTATTTAATTAATATATGCACAAGGCTAATATAATTGTAATTTATTCAACTAGATTGAAGATATATTAACAATATCTCTATTAATTAAACTTAATCATCTATATATTTACATATATGTGTGTGTGTGTATTTAATTGTGCTAAATGTGTGTATATAAATATTGATACATATATACTATATATACACCCATATATCCACATTCACAATATCTACACACATATGTATATATACATTATATAGGCGATATTTCTTTTTCCAAAATTAATTATTTGAAATTGTTTACTATGATGAAACCAATTAACATCAAATCTAGGACTCACAAGAGTAACCATAAAACCCCATTCTATATGCAGCTATGCTAATGGTGATATAATGCATGTGTGTGAATCATGCATGATGACCTTAAAATTTCTAGGTTCTTCTCCTCTATGATACTCTCCCTTCAGAAATAGGTTGTGGTGAGTCCTGTCACACTCAGTCATCAAATTATACTTAGTCCAAAATGATTGATAATCATATGTAACCATTCAATATTCAAATCAAATTATGCTACTATAACATCAAAATGTAGTTAGTCCACAACAATTGATAATCATATATAACCATGCAATATTCAAAACAAGTTATGCTAATATAACATAGAATATATCAACACATTTCTAACAATGCAGATCAAATAATCATCCAAGTGGTTTAGAAAATATCATATGTCACCAACATACCATCATATATGTCTATGGAAATTTTATAATAATCAATGATGTCTCATGTATCAAAATGGGCTATGATATCAAAAACATAGTTTAGAACAACTAGGTCCAAAAGAGTTTCAGGTATACTACACCATTACACAAAATATCATTCCAAAGGTATAGTAGTCAAAATCACATTCATATAACCCTGCTATCCTTTAAAATAGATTACTTTCATATTCTATCTTTCTGAGATCTTGAACCAAGCTAGAAAAATTCACATTTATTGTCTTCTCTAGAGTTGCTCTAGTTCATCATAGCCAAAACATGTTTCGTGCAGTTCATTATCAGGTGTAGTGATCATATTTTGTTCATATGCCTCTTTATATTTACCAATATGCTCTTTTTTGTTTCTTTCTTTGAAGGAATCCAAACCTCTAAATGTCCAAAGTGGGGGAGAAATCCTTTCATGACTACTATTATTGTCAAAGTTCTAGAAGGTCACCTTTAAATCTTTGATTGTTGCATCCCTGTTGAGTTCATACTAGTGCTTCTTGCAATACTAGTTTTGAAAGTCAGTATATTCTTTATAGAACTTAGCATCCACCTTTCTCAAATCATACAACCAAAATTTTGCAAACTTTATATCTGACCTAAAAATTTGAGCTTCTTCTTCATCCACAATTTGTATAAACCTTTCATTTGGGTTATCTACAATCATTATTACATGCTCAAACATATTAGAAAGTGTGAGTCTACTGAAAGACTCAGTAAGGATCCTCCTTATGCCCTGGAAATAGTCCTCATTCATCCTTTTCCATAAAAACCATAATATATTAGTAGATAAAGACAAACAAAAAGCATTAGGCTTGACATTAAGAACATTGACATACCCATAGAGAATTTCATTCCAAGACACATCATTTCTAATATCCCACCCCTTGACATTACTCATAAACATTGACCAAATAGCCTTAGCATAAATGCAATAAAAAAATATGTTCACAACTTGCAATGCCCTTACACAATGAACAATGACTAGACCACACGGGTTGCCAACAACAAGTTTTTTTTACATCAAAAGCCATCTAAAACAATTTTCTTGGGTTCAATACCCTTGGAAAAACAAGCCTTAAGATCTTTAGACCATTCAGAATAGTCTAAGTTCAAATTCCACACTAGGTTAACATGTCCATACACCTCTTGGGAATTAGTTAAAACCTTGTATAGGACAATGGGCTTTATTTTCATAAAATTATTACCATCTTTCTATTTGAAGTTCTCCAGGCATTCTCTATTGAATTTCATATTAACAAGGAGCTTGAATTTATTCATGGCTTTATACAAAATAGAGTAGGTTTTCCTTTGAGATTCAAGAATCCAATACTCTATCTTGAGACATAGCCAACTTTTTAACTAATTATTTTCAAAGATATCTTGAAAATTTGCAATTCCTTTACTGTTCTAGCTCATGGATAAATAACCTTGCAAGGGAGTTAGGGGTTTGTTCTTGTAGTCTAAATTCCACCATATTGATCTAAAGCAGAACAAGTCATTTTTATTCTCATTATAAGTGTTTTATTCATTACTAAGCTCCTAATAGACTCTCATGCCCTCCAAATGGGTATATGCAAAGAGATGAGGGACCAAAAAGTCTCCACATGATGTTTTGGTTCGATAGAAGTCAAAATGTGAGCATGCTATTATAACGCACTCACGTTTTGCAAAAGAAAAATATAAAATAAAAACCCAAATTACAATAAGTCGTGACTCATTTCCACCCTTTGGAAAGTAAGTTTTAGGTTTCACACCGCGAGTACATTACAAGAAGAAGGGTTGAAGCAATTTCTAAGTGTAATCAACATTTTCACCATGCCGCCTCACCAATTCTGCTCCCAAGGACGCTGAAAACAAAGTTTAGAGGGTGTAGCAACCAAACAAGGTAGGGTTTAATTGTTTTTTGTGAATTTGAAAATAAATTTTTACAATTGCAATGTTTGATTGGATTTTTATGTTGAATTTTTAGTCAATGAGGCACCACAAAACACTAATCTAGTAGAGGAGGCTCAAACCAACCCCCAAAACCATCAAAACCATCAAAATCTCCCACCTTCACATCCTCACCATGAAAGAGACACACAAGAAAAATATTTAGGGAAAATTGAAGAAAACAAAAAACATCTTGAAACCCTAATTGAAATATTAAATAGTCCACGTACAAGCACCAATCATAGGAGAGCCCTTGCAAATGTTGGCAAGAGACACTATATGGATTCATGGTTGTTGTCATTGATGGCAACAAAGGTCATCCCACATATCCGCAAGTCATGATGTGTCTCTACCGAAAGTCAGAATAAAGATTGTTGTGGTCCGGTGAACAAGAACAGAGCATGTGGCAAGGTCTGACAGATTGATCCGGATCTCTCAGAGGAAGTGTCTTGGTGCAGTGCGGATTTGGGGAAGTCAAGAGGACTACCTTGAGTGGTATATTCCAAGGATTTAACCTCCGGTGATGGACAAGGAAAAAGATATGAATAGTTGAGTACCAGATTCCTGAGAGACAGTGAAAACAGAGGAAGAACTGACTGACAGAGTATCAGACTACTTTCCGGATGTGTTACTGTTGATGATAAAGGTTGTGAAGGCATGAATCATGTTTGGCTGACATGATTAATGATATCTACAAGCATATGCTTGATCCGCATTGCTTGGTGAGCAAGGATTCAGCCGACAGAACAGAGTTTGTAAGAAACTAGACTGTTCCGGATGCCGACTAGAAAGGTGATGAAATTACTTGTACGGATATATATAGAGGATGGATTTGGTTGTGAAGTGTGTGAATGTGTTAATATATATGCGAATAAGTCCAGAACAGAGCAGAAGTAGCAAGAAAGATCCGGTATGTGAAAGGATAGCAGAATAAAGAACAGAGGAAAGATGAAGTGCAGCAGATCAGTGTACTGAGCCTAACCGGAACTGAACTCCAGCATATGCAGATGCTTCCAATCAGTTCAAGACTGTGATTCTTATCACTTTGTAGATAGTGTGTCTTCTTGTAGGCAGTGGGCCTCTTGTGAGCAGTGTGCTCGGGCAGTGAGCCCTAATTGGCAAGTGCCATTTTGTAATTTCCTATTCTTCTAACAGAGAATAATTTTTGGGTTAATCACCCCGTGGTTTTCTCCCTTAACAGGGTTTCCATGTCAAAAATACTGTGTCATGTGTTTCTTATTTCATGGTAATGTTTTTGTGTTTGATTCAATGCTGCATTAATTAATAAGAAAGTTCAGAAAGAGAAATAATTAGGATAACTGATTCACCCCCCCCCTCTCAGTTATCAACAATTGGTATCAGAGCTAAGTTCCTCCTAATAGAGCCTAACAGCTTGAGGAAGATCTGGGAGTTCAAATGGATGCATATGGTTTAAGGGAGCAACTCAAGACTGCCCTTGAGGATCTTGAACAGTCAAATTCTGAAGTCAATGAATTAAAAGAAAGACTCAAACAGGCTGATGAATTCATGAGAGAATTAAAAGACAAATTAAGTCTCTCTATGAAAAAGAGAAAGGAGCTGCTCCAACAGTTGGCAAGACAAAGTGAAGAAAGCAATACAAATGAAGAATTGACTGAGCAAACCAAGTTATGTGAAAAGTTATCAAAAGAAGTCATTATGTTAAGACATGAAATGGAATCAGGAACTATAAAGTTTACTCAAGAGATTGAAGAAAAAAGAAAGGCTGAAGACAATCTAAAAAAATCTCTTAAAGAAAAATCAGAAGAATGCCACCAGATGGACAGGATTATCAGACATCTTGAATCTGATCTTGAAGATGCCAAAGATAATGAAGAAAAACTTGAGGATCAAATTGCCTCTCTCAAAAGAGACCTTCAAACAGCAAATGAATATAAAGAGAAATTCAAGATAAGTTCTGCTCAACTTGAAGTTCTTCTTGGAAGTCAAAAAGGGACAGATGACAAGTATGGTTTGGGATATGAGAAAGGAGAAAGCTCCGGATCCGGTCAAAAGAATTTTGCATCAGAAAATCTAAGGAGCAGGCCTAGAAGACCTCCGGTAAGACAGCCAAATGCTCAAAGATATCCATCTTTCAATGGATACTGCCACAGCTGCAACCACTTTGGTCACAAAGCTAATCAGTGCAGAAAGAGAATGAATCAGATTAATTCATCCTTCTCCGGACAGTGCTTCAACTGCAAAAGGTATGGACACAAATCCCATGAATGCAGAAATATGCAAGTAAACAAATCATTCAAAGGTAGATGCTTTACATGCAATAGAGTAGGTCATATGGCTAATCAATGCAGATCAAGAGGATATCAGTCAAATATGCAAAGAAATGTTATTTGCCAAATCTGCAATAGGTCCGGTCATAATGCTAAAGTCTACAGAAGCAAGAATCAGGACAAAAGAGGTCAGGTGTATAATCAGAATCAAGACAAGGGTAAACAAAAGATGAATGCGGATGAAGTTAGGAATCAGATGAGCAAGATTTGGGTGAAGAAAAGTTCAAAGAATGTAGAGGTTGGATCCGCACCAGACTCTGGTGCTGATATTTCTTCCGAAAATTAAAAAGTAAGCTCTGGCTCAGGGGGAGACTCAAAGAAAATCCTGTTCCCCCAGCCAATCAAGTGGTGCCGGATGTGGCACAAGATGCGGAGTAAAGGGTTTAAATATATAAGTCTTGAGATGATCCAGATAAGATTTCAAAGGTCCGCATGGAGTTATGAAGAAGCTGTGATCGATCAAGTAAGACCTGTTCCGGGAGATGCTCCGGTATGACAGAGGATTACTAAAAGGTCCGGAGAGATCCGGAAGTGCACTATCTTATTCTGCGGATTGGACAGAGTGTTTGGGATGTTCTTGTTATGTGTCATCTCGATTTATTCATGATTGAAAGATCCGCATGATGTTCATAGATCAGGACTGATCCGGGATACTCCAGGCTATCCGGACAAGACAAACCGGAATAATATAGGTGAAGCATTTATTGCAAATAGATATTAGGGTTTGCGGAGCAATATAAGGGATTTCTCAAAAATTATTTGCTCATTCTGCACTCAAGAAGAAGCGAAAAGTGGAGCTCTGCAACAAGATTCTTCAAGCACACCAAAGATCTCCTGCCGAAGTCATTGCATAAAGAAATCAATCCAACCACTCCGTGCAAACCGAAGGCGCATAAGGTATTCTCCGTTTTCATTATCTCACTGCAAATCTTTGAAGAATGGCTACTCCAAATATAGTTAAGATCTCTGATAGACCTCGCCCCACATTCAAGAAACATCCTTACAAATCATTGGAGGTAGATCCACTAGGAGCCTTCTCTAGTGTTCCTCATGGTGTATTGCATACGGAAGATATTAGGGTTTACATCCATGCAAATCTTGAAGACTTTGGAGAATCAAAACTGATGGATATCTATCACAAACAATTGATAGATGACTCCTTTGAGATCAAACCTCAGTACAAAGCCATCCGGGACAAACACTTTGCACAGTGCATTCATTTCCCCTGTTTTGAAGAAGATGAATGGGTCCGGTATGTACTAAGTAGAGTACATGACAACTTCCTATGGTTGAACCAGCCCTTCAAGATCACCAAAGATGCAATTAGGGCTGTAACCGGTCTGCACTCATCCGGTGGATTACCTGTTCTCAAATCTGTCAAAAATCAGACAGTCAGTGATGCAACCGGATCCAAGTTTGACAAGAGAGCTATGACAGTTGATGACATCACTGAACCGGATGTCAAATTTGCAGCTATGATAATTGGTTACAAAATCTATCACTCCAGCAGGGAAAATTCAGTACCGGGAACTGCAATCTACACAGCTTATCAAATGTTAAAGGAGAATGTAGACTATGACTTGTGTGAGCTTCTTGTGAACCAACTCTTTGAAAATCTGCAGAAGATCAAGAAGGACAAGAAAAACTCCTTCAAGTATGGCAATCTGATCCTTTGTCTATTCTTTTACTACATGAATGAGCTTCCCGGATCCAGTGGATGGATATGGCAGAATGACAGACCGGTTGCCATCCAAATCAGAGACTATTTGCATGGACTTGGGGATGCAAAAGCAAGAAATACAGCTCTATGGGGATACTTCAAGAACTTCCAAAGCATGATGCATGCAAGAGAAAGAATACCCCAATCCCTTGTTGAAAAGTACAAAGACACAGTATGCTTCATGGTAGAAACAGATCAGTGTCTGATGGAGGCAGTGGAGCCAAGGACTGTCTGGATCATGCCCATGGGGTATGAAGTGGATGAACAGATAGTAGAGCTGCATGTTCAACACATGCTAAGCCAGCCCAAAGATCCTAAGGCAGAAAGGTTTGGAACCTTTGAGGAACTGAGTGTAAAGATACATGTAGAACTCAGGGAACCGGAGATAAAGAGAAAGGTAAGAAAAGAAGTTGAGCATATTGCTCAAGGCCTAGGCATCTCAAAAGAGGCACTTGATGCCAGCCGGGAAAAGAGGAGGAAGGCTGAGGAAGAAGAGAAAAGTAAAGAAAGTGTTCCGGTTGAAACTCCTACCCGGACCAGATCATCAAAAAGATCTGCACCTCCCACAACCAAAAGTTCAAAACTGGAAGTCCAGGCATCCGGTAAAAGATCCAAGACAAAAGCCACAAGGGCTTATGAAAGCCAAAAGGATGAAGAGGAAACAGAGTCAGATGAGGGAGTAAAAGAAATAAAGAAGCAGAAGAAGAAAGGATCTGGTAAACCCTCCACAGGCCAAGACAAGGATGAAATGGCAGAGGTATCTGTTGAAAAGCCCACTCTGTCTCTAAAGAGTGTAATCAAGTCAGTTACGGTAGATGGAAACCTTCAACCAATGACTGAATTTTATGATGACTACAATGAGGCTGACCAAAAGATTCTGCAGGAAGCCACAGTCAAATATCTGAACATATACAATAAGGAATTCATTGAGATCATATCTCTTATTCCTAAAAGCCTAGAAAAGGAGTTAGAAATAAGAAAGAATAATGCTCATGCAAAAGATCTTGAGATCCGGGAGCAGATAGCTATTTAGCTATATCCTCAAATTGATCCCAAGACAATGAACATTATCTTCAAAGACTGCAAAGATGAGTTCAGAAGTAAAGCCAGGATGAATCAACTCATGCTTGGTGAGACTGACAAAGTGGCCCAAGAGACAGAAGAGATCCTCCGGAAGGCCTTCAAAAGGTTCAATCTTCCTGTTGTAGAGGACTTAGGTGCAGAAACAGCTGCAGATTTGGAATCATCTGTTCCGGAAGAAGTGGGCCCTGAACAAACAAACATCTCTCCTCTGGTTTCCCCTACAGTCTCCGGATCCAAACAAGAAGAGAAATTACAGGAGAAGGAAGCAGGGGTGAAAGATAAAGAGGTTGACAGTTCCAAGACTGCAGAAGAAAAGAAACATCTGTCTCCGGCAAGAGACACTGCACAAACTGTTCAACAATTTTTGAGCAAAGCCACTGTAGAAATTGATGAACCGGACCTGCTAAAAGGACCATTAGATTTTGACTCTTTGTCACCGGTGCAAACAATGAAAATAGCCTCATTTGCAAATGAGAAAGTCAAAGAGAAGCTACTGAAATCTCACATGGAAGACTGTGAGCTTATGGAGGTAGCATCTGGAGTGCTAGAAAAGATCATGCCATCCTTTCAAAAGGATCCCACAGCCTCCTCTTCCGGTAATCTCAAAACCTTAGTCAGCAGTGTTAGTACACATTTTGAATCTCTAGAAAAATCTGCTGAAGAAAAGGTCCGGAAGGAATTTTTGGATAAAAGATTTTCAGAAGTATTAGAATTAATCTCTAAAGATAGGAAGATTGTGAGTATTGGAATAAAGAGCTTAGAGAATGCTCTTAAGGATGGTGGTGACATCTACAAATTTTGTATATCCTGGTCAAAGGCAACAGCAGCAATTGATAAGAAAATAAAAGAGGAACAAGACAAGCTACAAAGCTTATCTCAAAGTTTTGATCCTCTCTCTTCCTCCATAATAAATCAAGAATGTCAGACTATTGCAGTCTTGAATGAAATAAAGAATCTTGAGAAGGAAAGGAAGAATATCACTAATCGGATGGGAGAACTTAGAAGGATTATAATCCCCAAGTTGGAAACTATGCATGAGGCCATCAGTGATGCTCAGACCACCGCCCAAACAAATGATCCGACAGATCTCAAGCGGGAAGAAGCTTTTGCATTTTTGTTGAGTGGTCATATTTCAATTTTGGATAGAATGAAGCAAAGTTGGGCTACAGAAATGATCCAATTGCAGACATCCTTTGCAGACATTCTTCAGTATATGTGAGTATCTAAATATGCGGCTATGTATAGAAAATTTTTGAAAATTTTGGTGTGCAGACCCTACCCTTTGCCATTGATGTCAAAGGGGGAGTGAGGAGCAGTGAAAAATGAGGAATCCAATTAAGGGGGAGTTCCGAAAATTGTATATAAAGACAGAGCATCAGCAAAGGGGGAGCATAGTGTAAACACTTAGTCATTTTTCACTAACTGTTGCCATCAATGCCAAAGGGGGAGATTGTTGGCAAGAGACACTATATGGATTCATGGTTGTTGTCATTGATGGCAACAAAGGTCATCCCACATATCCACAAGTCATGATGTGTCTCTACCGGAAGTCAGAATAAAGATTGTTGTGGTCTGGTGAATAAGAACAGAGCATGTGGCAAGGTCCGACAGATTGATCCGGATCTCTCAGAGGAAGTGTCTTGGTGCAGTACGGATTTGGGGAAGTCAAGAGGACTACCTTGAGTGGTATATTCCAAGGATTTAACCTCCGGTGATGGACAAGGAAAAAGATATGAATAGTTGAGTACCAGATTCCTGAGAGACAGTGAAAACAGAGGAAGAACTGACTGACAGAGTATCAGACTACTTTCCGGATGTGTTACTGTTGATGATAAAGGTTGTGAAGGCATGAATCATGTTTGGCCAACATGATTAATGATATCTACAAGCATATGCTTGATCCGCATTGCTTGGTGAGCAAGGATTCAGCCGACAGAACAGAGTTTGTAAGAAACTAGACTGTTCCGGATGCCGACTAGAAAGGTGATGAAATTACTTGTGCGGATATATATAGAGGATGGATTTGGTTGTGAAGTGTGTGAATGTGTTAATATATATGTGAATAAGTCTAGAACAGAGCAGAAGTAGCAAGAAAGATCCGGTATGTGAAAGGATAGCAGAATAAAGAACAGAGGAAAGATGAAGTGCAGCAGATCAGTGTACTGAGCCTAACCGGAACTGAACTCCAGCATATGCAGATGCTTCCAATCAGTTCAAGACTGTGATTCTTATCACTTTGTAGACAGTGTGTCTTCTTGTAGGCAGTGGGCCTCTTGTGAGCAGTGTGCTCGGGCAGTGAGCCCTAATTGGCAAGTGCCATTTTGTAATTTCCTATTCTTCTAACAGAGAATAATTTTTGGGTTAATCACCTCGTGGTTTTCTCCCTTAACAGGGTTTCCACATCAGAAATACTGTGTCATGTGTTTCTTATTTCATGGTAATGTTTTTGTGTTTGATTCAATGCTGCATTAATTAATAAGAAAGTTCAGAAAGAGAAATAATTAGGATAACTGATTCACCCCCCCCTCTCAGTTATCAACAGCAAAGTCATTAGAGGTGATTGTTTCTCATATTGAATCAGTGACAAACCAAATCATTGAATAGAATGACTATAGGGAGAGGAGTCGGCAATACTACACTGAAAAAGTTTCTTACAAACAAGTGAAGGATAAAAAAATTACAAAATATGCATTATGTTACATTTTATCAATCATAAAGCTGGCCAAACACTAGAAGAGACTTACAAATAGTTCCTGATTCATTGGTGTGTGAACAAAGATATATCCCAAAACTTTTGGGATAGATAGTACATGGTCTTTGATGAGCATCCTTATAATAACAATGAGGTAGCGCAATATTTCTTGAGGAAACTCTATTGTGAGTTCAGCCTCAAGGAGATTCCTAATTATTTTGACATTCAAGAGTTGTAGGGTAGAGATGGTAGCTCTACCCAAGATAGAGAGGGGCCATATCAAGACCAGAAGTATGTACCTAGACCCCTCATGAGGCCAGCACATGTATCACTCCCTTCAACTTTGAAGGAGAGTGTTGAGGTGGAGACACTCCATTCATTGAGTTCTCCCACCCAGTCTCTAGCACAGCATGGTGATGATCTCACCTAGGCCAATGAGGGTGAGAGATGTAGGCATCATTTATCCCCACATCTTTATAGTTCATGTGGGAACTTGTGCAATTATGGGACATAAGACTCTCGCTAGGACACTATGATGCAGGGGCAATAGCAAGTGATGGACACATCCATATTGGATGATATTGTTCTCACAGATGACCTCTTACAACATACGTTTTGTATTGACTTCCAAGTAGTTTTTTACAAGGTTTATATTGATTTAATATATTTGTATTTGAAATTTGTAATTAATTATATGACTATCTATATTATAAGTCAAAATTAATGTATGTAATTGCTTGCACTATGAAATTGTAGGGTCAAAGTCTTCATCCTGCATCTATTAGTTGTCCAGTGCAGGGTTATGAGAGGAGGTTGAGTCAACAGGTATGTAATTTATCACATGATCATAAATATAGTACATATATCAATGGTAATATTATTTAGTTACAATTTGATATTGAACAGGAAGATTCACGACTACCTCCATGATTTCCCTGGTCCCCTGGATGTAGAACCACTTTCACGGAGGTAAATTTAACCATGTGTAATCATTATGCATTTAAATAATTTTATGTATCTATTTTGGTCAAATAGCCTTGAACTCTATTTTCAAATGTTTAATATGGAGACTCCTCGTCATCTTCATCAGTCAGCAGAGGTGGGCATTGCTGCAGCTGGTTTGTCTACAAATCCTTTGACTAAGGTATAAGCCAGTAACATGTAAATATCATTTTGTATTTCTTGTTTTATCTCATGTCATTTGATGTACATAAATGATATTCATGTTTACTCAATTTTGCTTGTTGATGCTTCTCACAGGAAATCACAACTCCTACCCATCCAGCTATGAACAAAGAGAGATAAAAAATGATCAAGAGCAATCATCAACTATGGTAAGTGATTGATTACATATGCGATGTTAGATATTTCATGTTTTCTCTATTAATGTGCATATTGTTTGATTGTATTAACAAGTGGAGCTTAAAAAATCTCTGTTGAGGAGGTCTAGTCAATGGGAGAGAGAGGATGAGTCACTGATTGACTCTCCATCTTCATAGCCAAGAAAGGCCCACCAATTATTTGATAGCAATTCATAAGAAACTAGATGTTGGGTTTTTTTTTGTATGCCTAGATGGTTTTGTATACATACTTTTGTATGTTACTGATGTATATCTTTGTATATGCATGTATGGATTTATTTGTACATGCCTATATGGATTTATATATAGACTAGATGTTAAGTTCATGACATTATGTATATGACAGTTTACATTATATATAATATGATGATCAATTATGGTTACATGAATTTGGTTTTACACATGCCAATTGCATTTACTTGAAAGTTTATAAATCCTTTCCAAAAAATCCATTTTGTGCATATCTTGAAATCATTGCATTCCATGAGACTGTGCATTTCTTTGAGGCATCATGTCAAATAGTTCATGCACCTTATCTCTGCTTCCACACTTTGCATAGATGTCTACAAGGGTAGCTGCAAATATAGCATGTGACAAAATTCCTATATCCTTTATGTTGTGATGGTTGTCCACACCCTATTCCGAAGATCCCATTTTGGCATAGGCAAGGAAGATGTTGGATAAGGTTGTCAAATTTTGTTTTACATGTGCCAATTGCATTTGGTTGAAAGTTTCTTTTGTGTACTTTCTCAAAATTTTCTAAGGCCTTTCTGAAAAAATCATTTTTGTGCATATCTTGCAATCATTGCATTCCAGATGAGACAACATTTCTTTAAGGCATCATGTCAAATAGTTATTGTTCCTTTTCAATGCTTCCACACTTTGCATACATGTGTCCTAGGGTAGTTGCAACTACAAGATATGTCAAAATTCCCATATCCTTTATGCTTTGATCCGATGTCCATACCTTGTTCCAAAGATCCCATTTGGGCATAGACAAGGCTGATGTTGGCTAAGGTTGTGGAATTTGTATTTACACCCACCAATTACATTTGATTGAAAGTTTCTAAAGCATTATCAAAAAAATCATTTTGTGCATATCTTGTAATCATTATGTTCCATGAGACAATATTTCTTTGAGGCATCATGTCAAATAGTTCACCTTCCTCGTCTATGCTTCATCACTTTGCATATGTATGTCTCATAGGGCAGTTGCAACTACAACATCTGATGAAATTCCCATATTCTTTATTTTTTGATGGATGTCCATAGCCTATTCTGAAGATCCCATATGGGCATAGACAAGAAGGATGTTAGCTAAGGTTGTGGAATTTGAATTCAAACCCTGCAATTGCATTTGCTTGAAAGTTTCTAAAGCCTTTTTGAAAAAATCTATTTTGTGCATATCTTGCAATCATTGTATTCCATGAGAGAACATTTCTTTGAGGCATCATGTCAAATAGTTAATGTTCCTTGTCCATATTTCCATACTTTACATACATGTCTCCTAGGGCAGCTGCAACTACAACATCTATCAAATTTCCCATATCCTTTATGATTTGACGGATGTCCATATCATGTTCTGAAAATCTTATATGGGCATAGACAAGGAGGATGTTGGCTAAGGTTGTGGAATTTGGCTTTACACCCACCAATTGCATTTCCTTGAAAGTTTCTAAATCTTTTTTAAAAAATCCATTTTGTGCATATCTTGCAATCATTTCATTCTATGAGACAACATTTCTTTGAGGCATCATGTCAAATAGTTCACATGCCTTGCCTATGCTTCATCACTTTGCATACATGTCTCATAGGGTAGTTGCAACTACAACATCTGATGAAATTCCCATATCCTTTATGCTTTGATGGATGTCCATACATTATTCCGAAGACCCAATATGGGCATAAACAAGGAGGATGCTGGCTAAGCTTGTGGAATTTGGCTTTATACTCGCCAATTGCATTTGCTTGAAAGTTTCTAAAACCTTTTTTAAAAAATTCATTTTGTGCATATCTTGCAATCATTGTATTTCATGAGACAACATTTCTTTGAGGCATCATTTGAAATATTTTATGTGTCTTATATATGCCTCCACACTTTGCATACATGTCTCCTAGGGTAGCTACAACTACAACATCTATCAAAATTCCCATATCCTTTATGCTTTGATGGATGTCCATACCATGTTTTGAAGATCCCATATGCGCATAGACAAGGAGGATGTTGGCTAAGGTTGTGGAATTTGGCTTTACACCTACCAATTGCATTTGCTTGAAAGTTTTTAAAGCCCTTTTGAAAAAATCCATTTTGTGCATATATCTTGCAATCATTGCATTCTATGAGACAACATTTCTTTGAGGCATCATGTCAAATAGTTCATGTGCCTTGTCTATGCTTCTACACTTTACATACATGACTCCTAGGGCATTTACAAATAAAACATCTAACAAAATTCCTTTATCCTTTATTCTTTCATGGATGTCTATACCATGTCCCAAATATCCCAATTTGGCACAGGCAAGGAGTACGCTTGTAAAGGTTATGGAATTTGGTTTCCCATGTGCCAATTGCATTTGCTTGAAAGTTTATACATCTCTTACTTTCTCATGCAAATGGATAAACTATGTTTTCATCTTATAATGGATAATGGATGTGTACATGTTTGCTATCAATGATAATGGATATGTTCTTTTCACAATTTCAAGAAATGTGAGGACTGAAGTTTCATTGCCTCATAAACTTTACCTTCTTGTCCTTCATTACCTTCAAGTAGGCTTGTTTTCTCACACTCACCAATAAGTGAGTGAAGTTAGCTACAATTCACAATAGAAATTATGTAAATACATGTGATAACAACTCCCTTATAAATCTTATACAAATTTCTCATTATCTATGTTGATTGTGCATTTGTCTTTCTCTTGCAAAATGAGGAAGAGATTGAGAGAGAGAGAGAGACATGTTTGGCATGATTTACATATCCTCATTTCACCTTTTATATGGTTTATATGCTTTGCATATACTCATTTCTCCTTTCTACATTTGCTTTACACCTGCCACTTTGCATACATGTCTATCAGGTCAATTAGAACTACAACATCTGACAAAATTCCCATATCCTTTATGCTTTGATTGATGTAATTAGAACACATTGGATCAAGTGAAAACACCACATAAACCTAAGGAGAGTAGGAAAAAGACCTAAAAATGAAGATTACAACATAGCTTCTAGTTTAGTTTCATCTACTATAAAGGTGCTAGGAGTGAAATTTTGCATTACATACCTCATGGGATCAAATTAATTGTACCAATATGTTAGAGTAGGTAGGTGAATGCTAGGGGAGGTGTCTTTTCAGTGGTAAATCCTCCTAGTCATTATCAACTACATCGAACATAGACAATCTCTCAAGAGCCCTAAGACAAAAAAGGTGTCACACTTTGGACAATATGTTCTATCAAACTGTGAACCTAGGAACATCTTCTTTGCATGTATAGGTGGATATCAAGTCCACCTAAAAATACCTACTTAGTTTTTTTAAATCAATTTTGTTTGCATATGGTGGCAAGGAACACATTGTTCCAAAATGCTTCAGTTTCATGTAGTGGAAAGGTGCTAAGAGTAAGATTTTGCATTCCACAACTCGTCGAGTTGAACCAACTACACCAACATGTTGAGGTGGGTGGTTAAATGCTAGTGGAGGTCTCATTTCATGGGCCAAGTGTCCCAATCGTCCTAAGCTGCAGGCTACAATCAAAGTGACTTAAGATCCCTAAAAGCAAAAAACTACCAAACTTTGATGAAGTAGTTCCTAGAATTCATGGTAGTTGGGAATGTTCTGTTTAGACCTATAGCTGTATGTGGGGTCTGTCTACAATAACCTCTCCCATTTTTTGTCAAATCTAATCCATTTGACCGTGCTGAAATCAAATGCATTCTTGCAAAATGCTTTAGTTTCATGCAGTGGAAAGGTGCTTGGAGTGAAATTTTGCAATCCACATCTTGTTGAGCTGAACCAATTGTGCCAACAGATCAGGGTGGGTGGGTAAATTCTAGGGGATGTCTCATTTCATGTGCCAAGTGTCTCAGTCATTCCCGACTACAGGCTATCGATAAAGTCATTTAAGATCCTAAGAGCAAAAAACTACCAAACTTTGGTGGTGGAGTAGTTCTTGAAATTTGTGGTTGTTGGAAATGTTTTGTTTGGACCTACCAGTGCATTTGGGGTCTTTCCACAAATAACCTCTCTCAATTTTTATCAAATCTAATCCATTTGACCATGCCAAAATAAAATGCAATCTTGAAAAATGCTTCACTCAGATGCAACACAACCTTGCCAAGAGCCATATTTTTCATCCTGCTCGTCATGGGGATAAGCCAACTATACCAACGCATTGGGTGGGTAGGTAAATGCTAGGGGAGGTATCATTTCATGTGCCAAGTGTCTCAGTCATTCTAGGCAATAGGCTACCAGTTGTTATGTCAGAAAAAATGCACCCTTGGGGGCTTTTTCCTTTAAGGTTTAGCTCCTAGGTCTTTAGATTGTATTTAGAGCATCTTGCATGATAATTTAGACTCCTGATCAGAAAAACTTTGGGTCTTGTGACAAATGGGACCTAAGGGGATCTATTCTAATGATGCCAAAACAAAGATAGGGGGGTAAACAAGGGCAGTAATGCCCTAGTCCAGCTGTATTTTAGGTTTGCCCTAAATTAAAATGTCAGGTTTGTGATCATTATTTGGTTTCTAGGCTGACATCATAAGTTTCAAATATCAAATTCTTGGCAGGAATCTTAATAGTTGCATATATAAGCATGTTTAGGTTATCATTTGCAAACTAGAGGATGTTTATGATAGAAATCTATTGGCATACTTGTGATTATCATTGTGTTACAAAGCATAGCATTGTTATTGTGTTTTTTTTTGTAGTTTGGATTGCATCTTCTCCTCATGGCATTGAAGAGCATCTTCCTTCCATTAGAGCTTCATCATCAAGGTGACATTTGTTGTGTTTTATCATCATTATCATTTGGATTTTTGACTCTATCAGACAAGGATACGCACTCTCTCTCTGACAACGGTGTTCGAAAGACTTGAATGTCTCTCTAAGGCTTGACTGAGGCAAGCCTCTAAACACCACAACCCCCTCCCACACTCCTTGTGATTGCATGTTACAGGTATCAGATATAGAGAAAGTGGAGTTGCAGGGAAGATAGGGAAACATTGAAGATTCAAGATCCAAAAAGAAGCGGACACTCTGTGGGATTTTGGGACAAGGGTGCCATCAACATTGTCCTCCATTGTCAGATCACCGGAAACAGAAGATATAGCAGAGATCAATGTTGAAAGGAGATCAAGAATCCATCAAAAAAGTAGCACACTGGACTAGGTCCCCATCACCATTCTCCCTAACATTTCCATTTTTTGGACTGCAAAAAATAGTGAGTCAGGGTTCTTTGTCCTTTGTCTAATTCTGGTGGCATTTGTCATAATTCATAGATTTAATTACTATTTTTCTTAAATTAGGGTTTCAAGAGCATAAAAGAATCAATTAGAAACATTGTGTGAGTTTCCCAGCAGAAAACCAAGTGGCAACCCAATCTAATAGATGACTCTCCTCTCGATAGGAGAAGCACTCGGTTGAAAAGCCCTTGGAATGCTTTGTGGAAAGGAGGATTCAAACTAATACCCCACATTTCATCATCCCCCCTTTTCATATTAAAACATTTTGGTGAACTCATGTTTTGAACTTTTTGGCACCTTGCTAAGTGTTGTTTCATAGATCTACATTCATTCATTCAATTGCATTCGAAAATTTACAAAAAAAATTGATATATTTGGAAAAATTGAAAAAAATTGCATTCTAGGGATTGATTTTTAACATAGTTTGCATTCATACAATTGTAGTTCAATAATTCTCTAATTTTTACATCAGATCTGAAAATCATTATCATTCAATTCATTATTTTCAATCTCGCATTTGAAAAATCACAAAAAAATTGAAAGAATTAGAAAATTTGCAAATATTGGCATATTAGGCTTGTACTTTTTTAAAATTTGAATTAATTGGCATCTAATTTCAACTAATTTATGTTATTTTCATTAGTTCTGATCCAAAATACAGATATCCATCATTTGCAATTCATTTGAATTACATTTGTATGCTTGATTTGTTAGAAATTGCTTGAAATTGTACATTTTTCATGAAAACCTAGTTTTGCATGAACTAGAGTTGTAGTCAAAATCTTGTTTCATATTTTACTACCTTGTTAAAACACTTATTAGGCCTGATTTATAAATTTAGTGTTGCTTCATAGTGGCCTCCTTGTGAAATTTCATGCCTAGGGTTTTAAAAAACTTGCATTTTTCACTAGATTTGGTCTTACTGTCTTGCTAGACTTGCACTCCAAGCATGTTGTAAGGGATTTTGATGAAATAATTGGCTGTTATTGGTATTATTATCTGCTTCCCCTTCTCAATCTCCTTACAACACCTTTTCTTTTGGGCCTTTGCATTGAAATTTTGTGAAAATTTGCATATTTTCGCTATTTTTGCACTAGGGTTTGATCTAGAGTGGCACTATAGGTGTGTTGTAATGGACTTTTTGGAATTAGGTGGCTGTTATTATTGTTACAAGTTTCTATCCATCATAATTTTCCTTACAACACCCATTGCCCTACTCTTTTGCATTGAGAGTTGGTGAAAAATTGCATATTTTGCCCTATTTTCACTAGGTTTTGGCTTATCGACTTTCTAGAGTTGCTTCAAATGTGTGTTGTGAAAGGTATTTTTGAATTAGTGGATTGTTATCAGGCATATAATTTTCTATCCCTTTTGAAAATTTTCACAACACCTCTTCTTTCATTTGTTCACATTGAGAAAAGTTGAAAAATCAAGCATTTTAGAGCATAATCATCACTTTTGCATTTGCTTTTTTGCATAAGTTTTGGAAGATCTTGAAAATATGATTTCACACTCCTTTGCAAGCTTACAAATGGCTTGTCAATATAATAATAATTCTAGTTTTGTTCCTAGGCCTCAATTAAAAAGAAGAGCCCCTGAGCTTGAAATAACATTCACACCCCATGATAAAGAAATGGTAAATACTAAAGGGCCTCTTTATATCATGGTAAAGATAATGGAACAACTTGTGAATGGAACACTCATATATCCTAATTGCTTGACAAATGTGGTCATGGAAGATTCCCTCCTTAAACATGAAATGGTACAAGAATCATATGAACCGTTGAATTTGAGAATTAAAACACATAATGGAGCTTTAATGAAACCAATTGGCAAGATAACCCTAATGGTATCGGTCTATGATAAAGTTGTGGATCAATCATTTGATATAATCCCCTTGTCTGACCTCTTCCATGTAAAACTTGGACATCCTTAGCTTAAAGCTATGAATGTTGTTCCTTCCACCATTCACAAATGTATAAAATTTCCTTTGCGTGGAGAGATCTGTACTATCCATCGTAATGATTATCAACCTCCATCTAAGGATAAGAACTTTATTTTGATTAATTTTGGCTGCAACCTGAGATAGATCCCGAGCCACAAAGAGATAGAACTTTCATAGAATGCAGAAAATACAAAACAAAACAACTAGCTCAAGTGGCCAGGTCACCTTTGCAACCAATAAGAAAAAAACAAGAAGCAAGCATAAAACAAGATTATTATGGCTTTGATGAAATTTTTGACAAAAGAAATGTGGATAAGGAAAGGGTCCATAACCCGCCTCATCCACAGAGAGATGGCATTTATGCTGAGGTCCCTCCCCTATCATCCTTACATGGATCGGGAGGATTTCATCGACAACAAAATATTCCACAAAGACCAATGAGATTTGAACATGGTGCTTCCTCCTCTACTATGGAAACTATGGCAAACCACAACAATGATATAATAAGAAATAAGACAAGAATAAATAGACTAGAAAAAGAAAGGAGGAGGAGAAGACAAGCTTATGCCTAACGGATCGCAAATGAAGAAGAGAACATTCAACCTAACATTGAAACAAATCAAGAAGAGCTTAAAGATGAATAAGCTAAAAACAAGAATAAGAGTTGGGCTTTGGTACCTTACAAACCACTTCCATCTAGCATTTAGGATTGGGAGGATGATGACCTCCTCAATGATGACTTCTAGCATGGACCTCCCTATAGGTAAGTATCTATAACCCTTTATCTCTCGTGATGTGCTTCCCTCGTGATGTGTTATGCGTTGTTAGGCCTCCTAGGATGACCCTTGATTCTCTTGTAAGGTCAAGGATACTAGGAGACCACCTCTATTGTGACCTTCTTGTATTTCTATCATCATTCTTCTATATTGCCTCTCCTCTGATTTCATTGGTGTGTTGTGTCTTACAGACATAGCATTGCAGTTGGTGAATTGGAAGCACCCTAAGGCACTTGTTCTCCTAAGGCACTATTCTCCTCTCTGAATGTGACTGTCCCTAAGGTACTTGTTCTCCTCTCTGATTTATTTTTTACCTTCATCTAGTGTTTCCATCTAGCTGGCAGATAATGAAAAACATATTATATTGATGTGGACCTAGTGTCCCTTTCACGAGTAATCAAAAAATGGACCTAGTCCATACATGACGATGGGGTTGTTACATATTATCCAATGCTTGGCTAGTGGAATCACTTCATGATTTCTCTATCTTGATGTTGATGTCAATGTTATCTAACAACACTTTAACAACACTACTACTCCACGCAGTTTCTTTATCATGAATATCACCTTGCATGGCTCTTTCATGTAGTTGATCATATGCATTATTGTTTATCATGATTATTTGGACACTACCACTTTTCTTGTAGGGATGTGTTTGTGGGAATATTCAGCAATCATAAATAACATGTCACCTCTGGGGGGCATGGGCTTTGCATGAGCTCTTGTTCCATTGTGTGTTTTCTTCCTACCTTAATGCACTTGATATCAATACATGATATCAACCACCTTAAGGTGGGGGCATATATAAGGTAAGTTGTCTACTTTAGATGATAGTAAAATGTGTTTGAACAATCTAAAAATCAATCACAATCATTTAAGCCCTCTGTAGAGGTAGGAAATCAAGCATATCCTTTTATCTTAAAGTCCTCATTGTGAGGTGGGGATGGTGTATTTCTTGAAGAAGATTGCACTATCCTGTCATTTTCAAAAATCCTCATCATGAGGCGGGGAGTAGTTATGTGACTAACTCAACCCTTAAGAATGTTTTTAGTAGTTGTTGTGGTGAAGCCCAATCATCAGTGTGTGCTTGTAATGTGCCTAAGATGATGATGAATCTAGCAATAGTTTCACTCCATCACTTGTCTGTCATGTTTTCTCTGTGTCTTTAGCGTGTGTGTGTGTGGCATGTTTCTTCTCAAAGTGCAAGACTGGTGGTGATGAGCTCCTCTACACTTTGGGATTTGTTTGGTGTGTTTGTTCTCAAGGTGCAAGACTAGTGGTGAACAACTCCTCTACACCTTTGGATTATGTTTGGCATGTATGTTCTCAAAAAGTGCAAGACCATATTTCTCTTCCTATCAAAACATGGCACATGGACTAGTTAAACTAATTAATATGCAATCATTTACTTTTTCCTAGGAAATAAAAAAAATATCATTTAACATATTAGATATACTTACAAATGTATAGATCAAGGCCTGTAAACCTTTCTGGCCACTGTGATGAGTAGCATGAAGTTTGTCAAGCCTAGCCTTGGAGGCCTTGTCCTAAAACATATACTAATTCAATTTAGGTAAAGCACAAATAAAATTTAAAAATTGTTTAATAAATTTGATATAATCTTATGAGGAAATTCAAATACCTGCATACTCTCCTCACTGGACTTCCTTCATGCATAGAACTTCTCATATGCTTTTACAAGCTCTTTCCATACTTTGAGACTTACATCAATTGGCCTTTTTTTGAGCCTTTGCTCGGGAGGGATTTTTTTATCTTTTCTGTTTGGTTGCACCGAAATCTCTTGCAGTTTTGAGACATTCATAGCTTTATTTTCTTTACAGACCAACTTGTACCAAATTTAGTCTCCATGTCTTGGATAACTACTTTTTGTAAGTGCATGGGTATCTTTGAGAATGGCAAATGTAGATGGTCTTTGAACCATTGAAGGCATGATTCCTTCAACCTATTCACAAATGTTTTTCCAACATCCATCAATCATACTTCCCTTGAAACCACATCGTATTCTATCTTGGTATCGTAGCTACCAATGCAAGATGCAAAACATGGCGTGGTGGTCGAAGAAGTCTATGTCTTAGGAGTGGCTGGGACATTGGAAGCCTCTACTCCCTATTCCACATTCTTAGAGGTTGATGTTATTGATTTCCTCCTGGATCCTTTGCCTAGTCCATGACTAGTTGGGGAATCAATTGATTCCCTTTGACACTATTGATTTGGTTGCAATGTTTCAGGTGCTTTACTAGATCATTTTTCTATGTATCTGGCAAGCACTGTCAAGTCAACACCATCCAATTTGTTTACTGTGTCTACCCCCAATATGGAAGCCAATGCCTCTTTATCTTTGTCAGTCTCATGTCCCTATATATATATATATATATATATATATATATAATTTCTTTTAAAAAATTTAGAAATAGAAAACTAAATATTAAAAACAAAAGAAACAATGGAAACATTTACAAATCTATAAATTGATAGTGAATTACCTGATTGTGGCTAGAATTTGCTCCCTTCCCTCTATTTCTTGATATTTTGAGGTGACCTAGGGCAAATTATTTTTGTCCAGTTTGTGGAGGAAATATTAGCCAGGTATAAATTAATAGCGTGCTTGACCAATCATAGCCAAAAACAAAACTTAACAGCTTGTATTTTGGGTATGACGTACAAAGAGACCTTATTCGACAGGCCTTCTAAAAATGGTAAATGCAAGTTATACTGCAAGCAAGGATAATTCACAACTACTCAAATTTACCCTAAAGCGTGAGTATAACATATTAGAAAAACTATCTTTAAGCTCAAAATTATATCAAAATCAATAAAAACCTAGGTCAAGAGTTAACTTACTTGCTAAAAGGCAGATGAACAAGCTTGATTGAATGGCTGAGGTAGCTAGAAACCCCAAATTTAGCAGCTAGCTAAAGCAATTTTTTATCTTCTGGATGTCTAGAACCAAAAATAAATAAAATACAAATTCACAGATCCATTGTAGAAATGTCTTAGTAACTTCCATTTTCGACATAATAAAATCATCGCTTCACAAGAAACCTAAAATAGAGGCAGAGTACACTATGTTGTGGGCTTAAATGTATTAACTTATTTGTGTTTTTTTTGTGTGGTATGTTTTAACGCTGGCACAAATTTAAAAATTTTTTTAGATTCATTAGTTGACGCTAAAGTCGGCATTTCTAACTCTGACTTTTGCGCCAACTTTCATCCCTAACTGTATTCTCTTTGGGATGCCAAAACTGGTGCCAAGTGTGCCTAATATAGCACCATCATCATCCATCTCCTAAGAAAACATCTCCATTGCATCCTACATCACCTCTGCATCACAAGCTTCAACTTTTATGGGGATGTGTGCAACCATTGGTTATGGTTCCCTTGCATTCCGCAATAAATCTACCATCATTCATCCACTATCCTACATACCCTCCACATACCATCCCTATGGTCCATGCTTTGGCATAAGTCTAACATAATCCACATCATAATCCATGTCATAATCCACTTTTCACCCCTCTAGAATCCATGTCATAATCCACTATCTGCCTAATCCATTTGCCTTCCATGTATCCCTTACCAACATCGATGAGGGCACTCGACATGGTCCATGCGCAAGGACATCATTCTCTAATGGGACTATAACCTTTCAGTGCAGCGTAACGCAACCTTCAACCCTCAACCCTAAACACTATACCTTAAACCCTAATCCCTCCACCCTAATCCCTCAACCATAAATGTTATCCCTAAATCTAGATGCCTCAACCCTTAAACCTTAAACCCTAAACCCTATCCCTAAACCCTCAACCCTAAACACTATACCTTGAACTTTAATCCCTCAACACTAAACCCTCAACCCTCAACCCTAAACATTATATCTTAAACTCTAATCCCTCAACACTAAACCCTAATCCCTCAACCCTCAACCCTAATCTTAAGGCTAAACTTAAAGCTTCCACTCATTCCACCATCCCCAAGGGATCCAGAAATGCAAAATTAGATGGCTCTACTGATAAAGCCAAACATCCTAAGGGTCATCATGCCTTAGGACATAAAAATAAAGAGTCAAAGAAAAATCAATCCAAAAAGTTATCCAAGCCCATACCTCCACAAGCAAAGTCCAAAACCAAAATCATATGGGTACCTAAGCAACAAGAAATCAAGTTAAATGAGGCATCTACCTCTAAAAAATTCCAACCATCTACTCCCATTCCGCTCAAAAGTGTCAAAACATTCCATCCCATAAGCAAAACAAAAGTAATAAAATGCCTAAGTCTATGTGGGTTCCTAAAGCCCTTCATCATCCATCTCCTAAGCAAACATCTCCATTGCACGCTACACCACCTCCGCATCACAAGCTTCAACTTTTATGGGGATGTATACAACCATTGGTTATTCCCTTCCATTCTACAATAAATCTACCATCATTCATCCACTATCCTACATACCCTCCACATACCATCCCTATGGTCCATGCTTTGGCATAAGTCTGACATAATCTAATCCACTATTTTCCCTACATAATCCACATCATAATCCACTTTTCACCCATCTAGAATCCATGTCATAATCCACTATCTGCCTAATCCATTTGCCTTCCATGTATCCCTTACCAACATTGATGAGGGCACTCAACATGGTCCATGCATGAGGGCATCATTCTCTAATGGGAGTATAACCTTTTAGTGCAGCATAACGCAACCTTCAACCCTCAATAACAAACACTATACCTTAAACTGTAATCCCTCCACCCTAATCCCTCAGCCATAAATGCTATCCCTAAAGCCTAAAGCCTCAACCCTTAAACCTTAAACCCTAAACCCTATCCCTAAACCCTCAACCTTAAACACTATACCTTCAACTCTAATCCCTCAACACTAAACCCTAAACCCTCAACCCTAAACACTATATCTTAAGCTCTAATCCCTCAACACTAAACCCTAATCCCTCAACCCTCAACCCTAATCTTAAAGCTAAACTTAAATCTTGCACTCATTCCACAATCCCCAAGGGATCCAAAAATGCAAAATTAGATGCCTCTACTGATAAAGCCAAACATCCTAAGGGTCCTCATGCCTCAGGACATAAAAATAAAGAGTCAAAGAAAAATCAATCTAGAAAGTTATCCAATCCCATACCTCCACAAGCAAAGTCCAAAACCAAAATGGTATGGGTACTTAAGCAACAAGAAATCAAGTTAAATGAGGCATCTACCTCTAAAAAATCCCAACCATCTACTCCCATCTCAAATTCCCATTTTGCTCAAAAGTGTTAAAACATTCCATCCCACAAGAAAAACAAAAGTATTAAAATGCCTAAGTCTATGTGGGTTCCTAAAGCCCTTCATCATCCATCTCCTAAGAAAACATCTCCATTGCACCCTACACCACCTCCACATCACAAGCTTCAACTTTTATGGGGATGTGTGTAACCATTGGTTATGGTTCCCTTCCATTCTGTAATAAATCTACCATCATTCATCCACTATCCTACATACCCTCCACATACCATCCCTATGGTCCATGCTTTGGCATAAGTCTGACATAATCCACATCATAATCCACTATTTTCCCTACATAATCCATGTCATAATCTACTTTTCTCCCCTCTAGAATCCACGTCATAATCCACTATCTACCCAAGCCATTTGCCTTCCATGTATCCCTTACCAACATCGATGAGGGCACTCAACATGGTCCATGTGCGAGGACATCGTTCTCTTATGGGACTATAACCTTTCTTTGCAGTGTAACACAACCTTCAACCCTCAACCCTAAAAAGTATACCTTAAACCCTAATCCCTCCACCCTAAACCCTAATCCCTCAACTATAAATGATATCCCTAAAGCCTGAAGCCTCAACCCTCAAACCTTAAACCCTCAACCCTAAACACTATACCTTAAACTCTAATCCCTCAACACTAAACCCTAAACCCTCAACACTAAACACTATACCTCAAACTCTAATTGCTCAACACTAAACCCTAATGCCTCAACCCTAAACCCTAATCCCTTATCGCTAAACCTTAAACCCTATCCCTAAAGCCTCAACCCTCAACACTTGAACCTTAAATCCTAAACCCTATCCCTAAACCCTCAACCCTAAACAATACTATGCCTTAAACCCTAATCCCTCAACTCTAAATTGTAATCCCTAAACCCTAAACCCTCAACCCTCAACACTATACCTTAAACCCTAATCCCTCAACCCTCAACCCTCAACCCTAATCTTAAAGCTAAACTTAAAGCTTCCACTCATTCCACCATCTTCAAGGGATCTAAAAATGCAAAATTAGATGCCTCTACTGATGAAGCCAAAAAATCTACCATCATTCATCCACTATCCTACATACCCTCCACATACCATCCCTATGGTCCATGCTTTGGCATAGGTCTAACATAATCCACATCATAATCCACTATTTTCCCTACATAATCCACATCATAATCCACTTTTCTCCCCTCTAAAATCCACGTCATAATCCACTATCTACCTAATCCATTTTCCTTCCATGTATACCTTACCAACATTGATGAGGGCACTTGACATGGTCCATGTGCAAGGACATCATTCTCTAATGGGACTATAACCTTTGATTGCAACGTAACGCAACCTTGAACCCTCAACCCTAAAAACTATACCTTAAACCCTAATCCCTCCACCCTAAACCATAATCCCTCAATCGTAAACGCTATCCCTAAAGCCTGAAGCCTTAACCCTTAAACCTTAAACCCTCAACCCTATCCCTAAACCCTCAATCTTAAACACTATACCTTAAACTCTAATCCCTCAACACTAAACCCTAAACCTGCAACACTAAACAGTATACCTTAAACTCTAATCGCTCAACACTAAACCCTAATCACTCAACCCTAAACCCTAATCCCTTATCGCTAAACCTTAAACCCTATCCCTAAAGCCTCAACCCTCAACACTTGAACCTTAAATCCTAAACCCTATCCCTAAACCCTCAACCCTAAACAACACTATGCCTTAAACCCTAATCCCTTAACTCTAAATTGTAATCCCTAAACCGTAAACCCTCAACCCTCAACCCTAAACCCTAAACCCTAAACCCTCAACTTGAAACACTATATCTTAAACCCTAATCCATCAACCATCAACCCTATTCTTAAAGCTAAACTTAAAGCTTCCACTCATTCCACCATCCTCAAGGGATCCAGAAATGCAAAATCAGATGCCTTTACTGATAAAGCCAAAAAATCTACCATCATTCATCCACTATCCTACATACCCTCCACATACCATCCCTATAGTCCATGCTTTGGCATAAGTCTGACATAATCCACATCATAATCCACTATTTTCCCTACATAATCCATGTCATAATCCACTTTTCTCCCCTCTAGAATCCACGTCATAATCCACTATCTGCATAATCCATTTGCCTTCCATGTATCCCTTACCAACATCGATGAGGGCACTCGACATGGTCCATGTACGAGGACATCATTCTCTAATGGGACTATAACCCTCAACTCTAAACCCTAATCCCTCAACTCTAAATTGTAATCCCTAAACCCTAAACCCTATTGGGACAGGAAAATTGTGCAATTTTTCTATACTTCTATCCATCCCATTTTCAACCAAGATCAAAACATTATACACTTAATCTCATAATAGTAATCAATTGTGTTACAAAATCCATAATTAACCTAAGTCTTGCATATCCATTCCATGAATTGTACCCTTTGCCTTTCCTAAGAACATATCGGCCCAATGTGACCCTGTTGTTAGAACCTTTCACTTTGCTATACTGATGGCCCGATAAAGATATAGTATCACTATATTAGAAAAACAACAATCTATTGAGGTAACCTTTGAGGTCATCCCACCAATAGACTGACAAAATGGAATAAAATGAGCTTATCAGGATAACATGTAGACATTGGTGGAAACCACATCATGGTTCCACCGATAGGTCGATAAAGTTGGTTAAAGAAGGTTATATCGCCATAACATGTGGATTTCGGTGGAAAATATATCACACCCTCACCAATGAGCTGATGAACTTGACAGGAGTTAGCTTATCAGTGGAACATTTCAACTTTAGCAGAACTTATATACGAGTTCCCCCGACATGCCGATAAAACCAATAAAGACAAAAGCATCATTGTAGCATGTAAGGATCGGTGGAACTAAGGATGAATTTCCACCGATAGCTCAAAATAACTATAGAACATTGAGGATATGAAGAACATCAGCTGGACTAGGGCACATCAGGGCAACTTCATATGGAACCTCACCAATGGACCGAGAAAGGGAAGTTTATCAATGGAAGGGATGGACTTCGGTGGAATATAAAACAAAGCCTCAACAATACAGTGATGATTGTCAAACAAGATTGATGGGACATTCTAAGAGAAATGGTCAAATATTTGCAATTAATAAACCTGGTTGTTGGTAAGATACACATCAGTGGTGCATTTATGAGCTGAGATTGAAATAAGTTATTCCACCCCTGTAAGATTTGGCTAAAGAAGGTTATATCACAGGAACATGTCAACTTCGGCAGAACTTATATACGAGTTCCCCCGACATGCTGATAAAACCAACAAAGATAAAAGCATCATTGTAGCATGTAAGGATCGCTAGAACTAAGGATGAAATTCCACTGATAGCTCAAAATAACTATAAAACATTAAGGATATGAAGAACATCGGCTGAACTAGGGCACATTAGGGCAACTTCATATGGAACCTCGCCGATGGACCAAGAAAAGGAAATTTATCAATGGAAGGGATGGACTTCGGTGGAATATAAAACAAAGTCTCAGCGATACATCGATGATTGTTAGACAAGATTGATGTGACATTCCAAGACATCGATTGAATATTTGCAATTAATAAACCAACTAGATGGCAAGATACACATCGATGGTGCATTTATGAGCTAAGATTGAAATAAATTATTCCACGCTTGTAAGATTTGGTTGAAGAAAGGAGAAAGGAATTTTGACCTCTCGCAGAGCAAGGAGAAGAAAAAAGCCAGCCAGAAATATATTTCAAGTAAGTATATCGGTCCTCACTATAAATTTATACTCTGTAGAAGCTTTGGAGTCTGCATTATGGAAAATAATCCAGAGAAACATAAAGCTAAAAAGTAGAAGGTCAAGAAAAGATGATTGAATCAAGATTTAATTGACCAATGCCCAAGGTCTGGGCCGAGACCAAAAAGAAGTGCCCAGACTAATCCCTCCATAGATAAATTGATAGATGACTATAAGGAGTTAGGAGATGTTTGGACCCCTCTTCAAGGGTATCAATTGTTTCTGTATCATTTCAAGAAACAATATAGGTATGAACCTATCTGCAACCCTTGGAGGTTAAATTTGGCAAGGCTAATAGTGTCTAATGTCTTTATCAACATGGATTTGATTAAAGCCTTAGCTAGCAAATGTGACCTGAAAACAAGAACTATTAGATCACACACTAGTGATAATATACTGGTGCTTTCCAAGGATTTCATTGCGAATGTTTTTCAATTGGAATGTGGCTTTGACATGCCCATTACAATCAGAGACCTATTACTAGAGTATAAGCATATGGACACTAGTTATAAGAGAGGCAAGTTAGCTTTACACAGGCTAAAAGATGACAAGAGTCAGATGAGGAAATTTTCCAATGCTGAGAACCCTCCATTTTCTAAAGAATTATTTGAGGAGTACTTTCATTACACTTATTATGCTACTGGTCAAGTCTTAGGTCTTGAGGTTCCCCCACAAATGTCAACTGCACCTATGGTGTTAGCTACAGATATTCAAACAAAGGGAGCAAGGCCTTTCGATTATGCAAGTTACATAGCTAATGCTCTAAACCATGGATTGGAGAAAATCAAACATAATAGTGATAAGATTAATTTCAAACACTACTCTTTGTTAATTCATTTTCTTTTACACGAAGGGCATGGTAGAGGATGGTGGAGTTCAGAGATGAAAATTCAGGACTCGTTTGACAATGGGGACCCAAAACCAGTGCAAATGTGGACTTCACTGTGGGATTGTCGTTTTGACAGATCTCATTATTTTTGCTTTGAAGAATATTTTGTGAAGTCTCTAATGCAACTATTGGGACATTCTCATGACTATATCTTCTCTCCCAGTATACAAAGGTTTCTTAGGCCAAAGGAAAATGATCCAAAGACTAAGGTGAATCATAACTGGGGAGATTGGTATGCCTTTTTAGACTGTACCATGATACGAGTTTATGGATTTGAGGGTTCCCCTTATCTATTGCCTAAGGTTGTCCCAGACATAATTACATACTGAGAAATTGTGAGACAATTGGCTAAATCTGATGCTTTTCATCTAAAGAGGAACAACAAACAATCATTCATTCCTAGTACTTTCTACTTTGGGGAATTCACAATAGTCATGAATGAGGGTTATGAAGAAGTCAATACCAAACTAGCACAGTATGATCTCCCAATAGGAGATGAAAGAAAAGGTTTTGATATAGAGGGTTTTATTCATAGAGCTAGGGTCTCACAGGGTCTGTCTAGTTATGAACATCTTTTTTCAAAAGTAGATATAATTAAAAATCAAGATGAAGCCTCTACTAAAGATAGAATGGCTATATTTAATAAAATTCTACTTGCACAGGATTTGAAATGCAAGAATGTTCCTTCATACTCAAGAGCCTTTTCTAAAATTAAAGACCCACTATTAAGAGTTGAGCAGCTTATTGCTCATCCATATGAGATAATTGAGGGTGTACCTTTAATTTCTTTTGATACAGCTTACATACAATACTTTGGGACACAAGCTCAAGAGGTGCAGCCTCTGACTCACATACCTTCACAGCCAACCCCTAAAGTATCATTTTCTGTAGATATAGATATAGATGAAGAAGTGAGTGATGATGAGATTGAAAAAATTGGACCATGTAAAATTTGAGACTTCTAAGGATCTGTCTAATGACATCAAAGTTATGGCTACTCAGAAGTTTGTCTCTGATGATGAATTTATTAAGACTCCTAAATTTAAATCTTTTGTATATGAATATCAAGGAAATAAAATGAGGCCAAAAATGAAAGATACTACCCCTGAGCAAGAAACTGCCGCCTTGGAGGAATTGAAAAAAGAGATTGATAGAGAAATGGAGTCTATTACTCTAGAAAGAGGAAGACAACTACTCAAAGAAGCCAAGGTATTGCTTGTGCCAGGTTGGGATATGAGCTCTACCATTGTATTTGACACGTTCAGGAGGAGGGAAGATAAAACATTGAGTTTGATAGAGGAAGCAAGTGACAAAGTATATAACTTAGGGTCGAGGTATAATGTAGATGAAGCCACTTTATTGATTTGGTCTTTTTGTCCCCAAGATAATAGACCAATAATAACCAGTGACCCAAATCAAATGTTTGGTCACCTCTTGGTCAAAACGATAGGAGACACAGATCCCTTAGAAACTGCTGAACTAAATGTTAATGTAGCAAAGTTCACTAAGGCCCAGATTGAGAAATTAATCAAGGCAAATGACAAGATGAAGAAAGAATTAATATACCACAAGGAAAGAGATTCTTCTTTTGCATCTGAGGTACATTCCCCATGGATCTAAAAAGATAAAGAAATGATAGAGGCATTAATAGATGTAATCTATTGGAAAGAATGCCATGCTAAATCCCATAAAAAATGTGAGAAGCTTTTTAGGGAAGTAAAGACCCACAGATACACCATGGCTTCTAAAATAATAAAAAGAAAGGTTTAAAAAGATGTGGGAATGTGAAGATTCCTATTGGAAATCATTCCAACAAACATACTCAGCCATTATAGAAAATAAAAGATTACAGGAGAGGATGATAGAAAGGAAAGAGGAACTTTCAGACAAAAAACTTTTAACAGAACAAGGATTGTAGATGCATGATAAGTTGGTCAAGATGCATGAAAAGTATCATAATAAATTAAATAAGGAGTTGAATTCTTTTGATATCGCTCCCTCAATTCATGATGATACTGGAGAACTGCAAAAATATGAAGAGTGGAAGGAAGATGTATCCATAGTTCTAAATACTGCTTTACAAGAAATCAATTATGAAGATATGATCATGTAGAATATTCACAAGTATCTTGAGAAAATGATGAACATGGAGCACAACATGAAAGGGATAGCCCTTAACGCTAACACATATGCAAAACATGAGTATATTGAACATTTATCTGAAATTAATATGTTCCTGTGCAGAGCAATTGATACAACTGACACTTCCATGAATTCTTTACAGGGAGTAAATTATCTAGTAGACAAATGAAGCACCTTATAGAAAAATAGAAAGCCTTGATCAGGCCTTGAATGGTCATGGGCTTCTATTCGCATATTAACAAATTGATGTTTTCTAATCAAAAACATTTTGTTAAGTTTAAAAGTATTTTCTTAATAGTTATGAACATATTTAGGTTATGAAGAGGATTGAATGTGAAGAGGAGATACCACATCAGAAAATAGAAAGCCTTGCTCAGGCCTTGAATGGTCATGGGTTTCTATTCGGTGAATAATGGATTGGTCTTTTCTAATTAAAAACATTTTGTTAAGTTTAAAAATATTTTCTTAACAATTATGTCTTTTCTATTGTAACAGGTCGGAAGCTTGTTTGAGAGACCAAGACCCGATAAAAAGATATAGGGGGAAGAGAGGAGCTAGTAGTGGTAGATAGTAGAAAAAGTTCCATAATATTTACAAACTCAAAGACCATGTTGCAAGCATAATTTTGAAGAAGTTAATGGAAAATCTCTAATTCTGTGGCACCATATTGGTATCAATTGTTTGTTAAAGTTATTCAATTATTTGGTTGTCTCCATTTTAGTACTTCCTTATTATTTAAATTGATATATCACAGCTACCTGCCATATAAAAATTTATGATGGTTTGATCTGATTGGTTTGGACTCTTTTTGACCTCAAATTCTGTGCTCAGATTCGGTCAAAACTCAGTGAAGACTAGGCAATTAAATATAGATATTTTTAAGGATTTAAAATTAGTTTCATGCATCCTTTATTAAATAAATTTTAAAGACACAATAAACTAATCTAATAGAAGCTACTAAGATCAAGTATAAAAGAAACAACATTTTTAGATATATGAATATTGTCAAAGTGTTTTAGGAGTATAAAACTTATCAATTATAATATCCATGGCATCAAAAACAAAAATTATAATATGGAATCATGAATTATGGTAGAAAGAAGTTTGTATCATTTTTTAGATATATAAATTTTGTCAAAGTGTTTTAGGAATATAAAACTTATCAATTATGATATCCATGGCATCAAAAACAAAAATTATAATATGGAATCATGAATTATGGTAGAAAGAAGTTTGTATCATTTAGTCCAAAATTGCTATCTCTTTGTGGAGCCATGTGTTTGTATCTCTGCTAGGGCCATAGGAGCATTACTTAGGATAAAGATTGACTTAGCAAACTAGAAGAATAAATGTAATTCAAATATTTGGGATTTAATTGGAAAAAAGTCAAAAATTAAAAAAAAAGATGTTTTTCCATCTAGCATGGTTCAAAATGTTTTTTTTTTATTTTTTTCTTTTTAAAACTAGAGTTGTTCATTAAGTCGTGTTTTGTTGGTGTGCTAATGTGGCATCACATAATTGGTGATATCGAGAGCCCCATTGAAGATATCCCAAAAATCTTACCAACACTATTTTCAAATCATAGTAATCTGGGAGTATTAATTGGATCAGTAAGAAAAACCACATAATTAGGGTTGGCATTCTATTTCCAAGTTGATATCATCTACTGTTCTTATTTGATTTATTCAATTGGTTCCTTCAAGTAGGGATTAAAGATCCTTTTGATAAATTACAAGTAACCTGGTTGTGTTAGTTGGATTATTAAGAAGTGTCTATCAATTATTTCTTTGCATGGTTATGCAAGTTATTAACCAATATTAGTGTGCCAAATAGTTAGAATTACCACCAAATATAAGCCACTTATCTTAGATTTTCATTTGACTCCATTTACCCAACAAGGCACTGGTCTCACCCATTTCATTTTACTTAAAACTCAAGGATTCAAACCATCTCGCTATGATTTTTTAATTGTGAATGTCAAAACTCAAATCAATTCACTGTACCTCTAAATTGGTTATACAAGGATTCAAATCAATTCACTATATTTGCCAATAGGAATGCAAGGATACAAATCATTTGTATATAACAACTAGGAGGTCTGCACAATTGAGGGCTAATGTAGAAAGGTTAGAGGATAAATGCAAACATATAGGAAATTTATATAATCCGTCAGGACACATTTGTTGTTCATGTGTGGTTATCTTGATTTGTTCCTTTTAACCTCTTGGTGCACAGCTGTTATGTGACTATTGTCATTGTTGTGTATTACAGGATCCAGAGGAGGCCATGGAGAGAGGATGTGGACGGAGTAGAACTACTAAATCGTAGAGAGGAAAGTGGGCGGAAATAGATATGACAACAAAATCTGTAGATACAATAGAGGTAAGAAGAGAAAGTAACCTCAACCAAAGGAGGATGGTGTTTATGAATTCACAAATGCTACAACATAGAGGAGATAAAGTCATTTTTTTGTCCATGAGGCCTCTGAGGTCAAACTTATTGGTTGAAAATGCACAGGAATGGTGATTAAATGACCAATGGAAAAGTTTGAAAATTAGGATGGCCAAAACATGATATGAATATGTCACATATATGACTAAAGTGAGGTTTTGTGTTGGATAGCATATTCATTGAAATGATATAATTGGTGTACTAAACATTATTTACTATGTTGTGTATTATATGGGCTAGACGAGGCCATGGAAACAGATTATGTCATATCAAATGAGGACACAACGAATGAAGCAGGACATCAGGTACTCAAATTTTGACTTAACTTAGGAAAAAATGATTTGATGGTATTTTGTAATGCATCCATCTTTTTTCATAGTATTATTGAAATTTATAATGTATTATCCAATCTTGACATAAATTAATGCATGTTGTTGATTATTTTAGATGGAGATTGGAACAAACGCAGAACCTGAGCATTCAACTAGCAAAAGAAAAAGATATGTATGCTGATGTGGACCTAAAACTGTTACATCACATAGTCGACAGTGGGTGGAAGAGGATATGACAATGGATCCTGCAGACACAACAAATGATTGCACTGAACAATAGGTTGGTCAGGACTATAGTACATGAAATGAATACTTTGAGAAAATTGTTGTTTGTAGATGTTATGTATGTCGTGGAAAGAAACAATTCAAATGAGCGATTGTACAAAGACATTACATATATGATGAGCTTCCAGTCGGTAGTATGCCTCTTATAATCAATTCAAATCCAATAGGAATTATGGTAAGGAATTTCCCAATTTGATATAAATTACATGTATACTTCATTTAAACATTGTTTTATATTATTTAAATAACTAATTTTTTTCGTAATGGATACTTGCAGGATAAAGTTCTTGGTTTTAAGTTTCCTAGATCACCGACTTCCATCCTAGAGGGCAATGATCATTCATCAGATGATACATCTAACAAAAATATGTGCCAATATACTAGCTCCAAAGATGAGGAATTGATGAAAACAAGTAATAGAACAAGAACTGGTTTAAAGATGCATAATTTACTTAAAGAGAAGGGGAAGGTGGACTACATACCCTATGAGAATGAATGTGATGGAGATGATAACTTGCCCCTAAGTTTGAGATCAATTTACAAAGAGACATTTGATTGTCGACTATATTCTGCTTGGCCTAGTGATCAACAACTACCTAGAGTGTACAAGGTGTTTCACTATTGGGGATATAGCTACATGATACGACCCTCCAATATTCATAGAGTGAATCTAGGCCTCTTTGTCATCAAAAATGTACATGTGGGATCTAAACATAGAAACAATTCAAAACAAACCACTAGGAGATTAATACCATATTATAGTCCATCATATTACAGTGGTGAATGGAGAAGGCTAGCAAAATATAAGCCTAGCATGTCAGCATATGGTCTAAATTTGAATATGTATACACATCGTCTCCAATTGGAAAGTGGAAAAGAAATAATAGAGGTCATATTATGTATATAGATGGACATGCATACACACACAAAAATATTGCAGGATCTATAAATAGTAGTAAGGGAAGGGACCCTAATGTAAGACCGAATTGTCAATTTGTTGAGGTTATAAATGATAAAGATGCAGATATGGAAAGAGAGGTTGATAGATTCATAATGGTTGAGGCTATTATGGACCTTACCATTGGGTATGAGTTATTTATTGATTACCCATTCTTAAAACACACTCCTGCGTGAAAGAAAAAGGAAGAACAAGGTCTCCCTAAGGATGTTCTTAAGGGAAGAAAACCAAAGAATAATAAATGAGTGTGGACTAATGTTTTATAAACTATGTTGTCAAAATTGTGTTTTCTTTAAACTATTGTATAAAAAAGGTAGTCTATAAAATAATGTTCCATTATTCAATTGATGTATATATGTTCATACAATTTATATTTTTATTTTTTAAGCCATATTTGATTATATTTCTTTGAAATTGATACATTTTGAATTTAGTGCAATTGTTGCCAAACATTAATAATACTTTCATTTGTTGATAGGTAGAAGATGTTGATGAAACACATACTAATACCCAAGATCCAAACCATCCTTTAAACCATACCAACCAAAAAAGAGCAACATGGAAGAGAATACTAGCAGCTGAGAAATTTGATTTGCTGATGAGATCTGCATACACTGATGACATGCCAACTAGCCTTAATGATGATGATCATGATAGTGAAAATGTAGTGCATGAAGAAGGATTGAATGAAATGCTTACAGGTTTCTTTGGGGATGGAAATAATGATGACAATAATGATCATACGGTTGACAGTAACAATGATAGTAGGGGTGAAAGGTGAAGTTTGTTTTACTATAAATCATACAAGGATTTGTGATATAGTAGTGAGTTTATGCAGAGGAATGAATAATTTGTCTATATTTATAACAATTTGCATAGTTTAGATGGAGTGCTGGTAGTGAAGACAGTGAAATTTTGTAGTTAAGCTGCATAGACCATTACAATCTCAAGAAAGCTTATTCACAGATTTTGTTAGGGCAAGGAATGGTTATCACATAGACTTTCCATCTTGGCAAGGATACAGGTGAATCATGGACGCGAAGGTTTCAAATCTAGGGTTACTAGGATTGGGAAAAATATTCAAAGTTTTAAACAGAACAAACCTTCAGTCAAACAAGTTTGGATTCCTAAGGAAGTTCAAAAAAATGTAGATTTGAAAGTGGGGATTAATTTGGAGGTTCAATTACCAGATGATTTAATTGACCCCCATGTAAGGGATCTCAGTCAGATAGCTTTGATAGGTAAGATCTAGAATTGTTCCTTGGCTTCTATGAATTTGGATTCTTGGATTAATGATAATTGGGAGGGTATGACCAATTTTTTGTGTTGGATGAGGATTTAGGGTATTTTGTCGCTATTTTTTCCACTTTTGAAGCTAGATATTTAGTTTTAAAGACTAAATCGTAGTTTTTTAATGGGAGGGGTATTCATTTGCAACCCTGGCTTCCTAATTTTAATCCGTCTGTGAGCAAGGATATTTTTTTTCCTTTTTAGGTAAATTTCCCTAATTTACCACTAGAATATAGAGATTTGAATGTTCTAAAATTCATTGCTCAGAGGGTTGGGTTTTTTTATCAATCATGATCTTTTAACATTTAAAAACCTTAAGTTTCTAGTAAGGATGTGTTTAATTATAAATACCTCATTCACTTTTCTAGATTGTATCATTTTAAAAACCTCTAAAAGTTCGTGGAAAAAAAAATCATTTTTGAAGATCCAAAAATTATTTTTAAATTTGATAGCTTGGATGTCTTAGAGGAACGGGTGAATTTGAGAAAATCATATTTAGATTCTTCTGTCCAATGTGATCACCCTCAAATTAAGGTGAATGATATACTTGTTAGTTCTCCTCCACTTGTAGAAGATAGAAATGTTGTGTTTGTGGAAGGTAGCTCAGGTTCCAAACTTTTGGTTGATTGTGCTCCTAATAATACCATTAATGAAGTTCATAATGATACATTACAAGGAGTGGCTTGTGTTGGAACACGATTTCAAGATCATTTCGATGATGCTTTGTTAGGAGATTTGTGGGTGTCCTTTGAACCCTCTCTGGATTATCTAGTGAATGCCCAAAGTTCAGAGGTATGTAAAAATGATTTTTCCTTAGATTAGGAGTATTCCTCTTTGATCAAGGAAAATTCTAAGATGTTGTATGTCATTCATTTTTTTCAATCTCAAGAAGTTAATTTGGCTCCTATTTCTCATGATGTTTGTGAAGTCAATTTGTTGTCTTCTCCTGATTCGCTTACTAAGCTAGATAAACATAAGGATCTGCCTGTTGACTTAGCTTTACTAGATAAGGTTTCTGACTTTGGGGAGATTGTTGGTAATGATAATGAGGTGCAAATAGATGAATATGTGGAGCTATCTTTTACTTTGAAAGAGGCTGAAAATTTTATAGATGAAGTTGTTTCTAAAGTAGGGGGAGAACTTATTGAAAAGATCGTTGATGGAGTTATGATTGAAGTTGATGATCAGAACGATTCAGTTTCAGGCATTTTTCAAACCCCTCTAGAATCTCCTATGGTTGTGCCTTCTCCTCCTAAGACTAGAGGTAGGAAGCCAAAAGCTAGAGTCACTCAGGCAAAAATAGAAGTTGGTGTTCAAAGTACTCTTGAGAAAATGTTAACAAGATTAGCGTTGAGGAGAGCGGAAGGCTCTCCTCAGGATCAATGAAGATTATTTCTTGGAATGTTAGGGGCATTAATGCCCCTAACAAAAAATGCCTGATAAAACATCAAATTGATTTATTAGGTGCTCATTTAGTTTTACTTCGAGAGTCCAAGTTGTCTGACCAATCTGCAATAAATTCTTTTAAATCATGGAAGAAATGGAACTTTTTGTGTTCATCCTTAGTTGGTGATTCAGGTGGTTTGGTCATCCTTTGGGATAAATTGAGTGTGGAGGTGACTCTCATTTCTAAGTCTACCAACCGGTTTTTTGTTGAAATTTGTTTTGAAAATCAGAAATTGGGGGTAATTAATGTTTATGGCCCAACACCTTCGGTAGACAAAAAAAATTATGGGATTCTTTGTCAGACATTGTTCAATCCTTACCAGAGGAGAAAATTATTTTAGGTGGAGACTTTAATGCTATTCTTAATTTGAATGAAAAACAAGGTGGCATTCTTCCCCCTATGAAGGTAATACTAGTTTTTTTAGAATTTGTCAATGATAATCATTTGATTGATTGTCTTCCTTCAAATGGTAGGTTCACTTGGATTAATAAGAGGAAATATTTTCTTAGTATAGCTGAGGGGCTTGATAGATTTCTTTTGTCTTATCAGTGGTTATCTTTGAATGGCTCCTTTTCTTCCTCGATTCTCTTTTTTTCAGGATCTGATCATTTACCTATCCTCTTAGTAGTTGATTTTATGGGTCCTAATCTTAGTATGAGAAGGCCTTTTAAATTCGAAGCTATGTGGTTCTGAGATCCTTCATTTATTCCATTGTTGAAGTCTTGGTGGGAAACTATGCCTTTTGTTGAGGGCTCTAGAATGTTTTAGTTTACTAGAAAATTGCAGATGCTAAAGAAGCTTATTCGGTCTTGGAATATTTCTCATTTTAAAAATATTTTTAAAGAAAAAGAGGTTATTGAAGGTAAGCTCCAATTTTTAAATTCACACATAATCAATCCTAGGATGGACAGCTTATCTTTTGATCAACAAAAATTTTTACAGTCAGAATTGGATGAGATTTTGGGAAGAGAAGAGGAGTATTGGAGACAGAAATCAAGAGAAACTTGGTTACAAGATGGGGATATAAATACTAAGGTTTTTCATGCCTCTATCAAGATGAACAGACAATTTAATAAAATTCACTAGATTATTGATTCTAGTGGCTCCCCAGTTTCAGATCCTCTCCTATTACAAAAAGAAGCCATGTCTTTCTTTTCGAATTTGCTTTCTAAAGATTTGAATGAGCCTTTGGAGGAATTATCTAATTCTTTGTTAGGTAATATTCCCAAGTTAATTAATAAAGAAGATAATGATTTGTTATTGAAAAAATTTTCTTTGGAAGAGGTTAAGGGAGTAGTTTTTTCATTGGATCTAGAGAAAGCACTTGGTCCTGATGGTTTTGCTCCTTTGTTTTTTCAAAAATGTTGGGACTTTATGGGAAAGGATATTTGGTTGGCTTTGGAAGAATCAAGGAAAAATAGTAATATTTTAAAAGAGATGAATGCAACTTTTATTGTTTTAATCCCTAAGACTTTTGTGCCCTCTTCCTTTACTCAATTTAGGCTGATTTCTTTATGTAATACTATTTATAAAATATTCACAAAAGCCATTTCAATGAGGTTGGCTTTGCTTATTCCTAGAATTATTTCTTCTAAGCAAGGAGGTTTTGTTCCTGGTAAAGAAATGGCAGATGGTGCAATTTTGGCTCATGAAGTCTTGCATTCTATTAAAGAGTTCAAGTTACTAGCAATCATGTTGAAATTAGATATGATGAAAGCCTAGGATAGAGTTTCTTGGAGCTTTTTATTAAAGGTTATTTTGAAGTTTGGTTTTGATAAGAAGTGGTGCAAATGGATTCAATCTTGCATCTCTAGTGTAAGATCAGCAGTTATTATCAATGGTAGTACTTCTGATTTCTTCAGTGTCCCAAGGTATCAGGCAAGGGGATCCCTTGTCTCCTTTTCTTTTTATTTTAATGGCTGAGTCCTTTAGTAGAGAAATCTTAATGCAGAATAGTCTCTCTAATTGGGAGGGTGTTTAGATTCCTAGTATTCCTTTTTCAATTACTCATACCCTCTTTGCGGATGATACTCTTTTGTTTGGGTTTCCTTCTATTAAAGATGCCAAATGTATATAGAAGGTTATCTCCAAATATAGTTCTGTGTCAAATCAAGTAGTTAATTTGGACAAGTCAAAAATATATTTCTTTAATACTAAACCTTCCCTACAAAGTAGGATTATATCTATTCTTAAGGTCAAGTTGGAAAGTTTACCGAGTCATTATTTGGGAATCCCTTTATTCTTTGGTGCACAAAAAAAGTCTTTTTGGGCTAAGATTTCTCATTCTATTCATAAAAAAATTGCTCATTGGAAGGGAAGGTGTCTAACTTTGTCTGGAAGGATTACTCTATTGAAATCTGTATTAACTATTGTTCCTATTTACATGATTTATGTTTTAAATATTCCCAAAGGTGTTATTCAGGAGCTTTAGAAATCCTTGAATTCTTTTTTATGGAAGGGTTCTGTAGATGAAGGTAATAAAGTGTCTTTAGTAGCTTGGGATAAAGTCTGTGTTCCCAAGATTCTTGGTGGTTTAGGTATTCATAATATTTCTATTCAAAATAAAGCTTTGGGTACTAAGCTGGCCTGGAAGATGTATTCTAAACCTGATACTAAATGGTGTAAATTCTTTCAATACAAATATTTGGATTCTTTTTCTTCCAAAAGAATTTTTACAGTTGCTAACCCTCCCAAAGGTTCTTCAATCTGGAATTTCCTAGTCTCTTGTAGAGAAGTTCTTTTACCTCACCTTTCTTGGAAAATTAATAATGGTTCTAAAGCCTTCTTCTGGGAAGATTCATGGAATGGTTTTTCTCCTCTTTCCTCTTTCAAGGATTTGGAACAGGGTAAGCTTTTTCTTTCTTCAGTTTGGGATGTTAAAGTAAAGGATTATATTTCAGTTTCTAAAGTAGGTTCTTTTTGCAATATATCTTGGAAAGATTTTTCAAATTGTTCTTTTCCTGAGAATCAGAAAATTCTCCTTGTTAATATATTGAGTAATAGAATGGTTTGTTTCTCTCCAAAAGAAGATGAATTGTTTTGGTCCTTTTCCAATAATGGCTCTTACTCTGTTAGGGATGGTTATAGATATTTATCCATTTTAAATTCTCCATCTGTTATCGATTGGCCACATTTTCTTTATTCGAATAATGCTTGTCTTCCGAAAGCAGGGGCATTTGCTTGGTTAGCTTTAAAGAAAAAAATTCTAACAGGTCAAAGGTTGTCTAAATTGGGATTTATGGATTCCTTTAACTATGTTTTTTGTGGTACTTGTGAGGAAGATATTGACCATTTGTTTATTTCATGCCCTTTTTCTTTCTCTTGTTGGAAATGACTCTTCTTCAAGTTAAGTTGGTTTTCTCCTCTTCCTAACTCTTTGTTGGATCTTTTCCGTGGTTGGCCTATTTTATTCAAAGATTCTACTTTTTATTCTATATGGATTGTTTCTCCTTCTATTGTAATTTAAAGCATTTGGCTTGAAAGGAATAGAAGTATTTTTAGAAAAGAAAGCAAGGATTTTGAGGCTATCTATTTTATAATTGAAAAGTCTATTTCAGAGGTAGTCTTGAATAATCTTAAATCTAAAAAATTTTCTATTCTTTATTTTTCCTCTTGGGATAATATTATTTTGAAAACTTGGCCCTTTTTAGGTTCTTTTTCTATTATTAATCCTCCAGCAACCTTTAAGCATGATAGAAATTTAGTTAAATGGAGGCCTCCTTCTAAAGATTTTGTCAAGTTCAATTTCAATGGGGTTTCTTGTGGCAATCCTAGTCCATCTTCTATCAGTGGGGTTTTTAGAAATGTTAAAGGAGAAGTTTTTCAAGCCTTTTCTAGTAAAGTTACTGATGGCACTAATAATCAAGCTGAGATCCTTGCTCTTGTTGAGGGTTTAAGATTGGCATATGGTCTAAAGATTCTGAAACTTCATATTGAGGGAGATTCTTTAATTATTATTAATGTATTAAAAAAGCATAATATTCAAAATTGGAAGCTTGATTACCTTTTACAAGAGGCATGGAATATTTTAGAATCTTTCGAGAGTTATATTATATCTCATACTCTTAGAGAAGGTAATAAGCTTGTTGATGCCTTAGCTAATTTGGGGTTTGATTTGGGCTCACCTTTAGTCACCTTTGGAGTGGATTTTTCTGATAACTATCCTTGTTTGGAGGAAATCATCCATAATGATTCTCTTAGGTGTGTTGATTAATTTTCACTTGTGTGGCCTTTTGTATGTGGCCTTATTGCGTCAAATAATCTGTACTGTCATTGTTTTCACATGTTTTAGTTATTTGGTATCCAAGTTTAGCTGTCCATATGATCATCTCCTCTGTAAGCATATGTGTCCTTTCATTCCTTCTGTATCGGTTCGTAGCAAATCTCATTTATTTCCCTCATGGGAGCTGGTGTTATCTAATTATTATTTTTGTTCCATTTCAGCTTTATATTTGTGACTACTAATGTGTTTAACTATCTTATTTGTTTAAGTTCTCTTGTTCTGTGTGGATGAGATATGGAAATCTAGCCTAATCGCAGGTTGTTTTTCCCAGTGTCAAAGTGGGAAACTGCTTTTATTAGCTCTATTAATTTGGATGGCTTATGGTCTATCTTTGCAATAGACAGCCTGGAGGTGGAGGAGGCTATTAGGGATGTTGTGGGAAGTGATATCCTTAAGGGCTGTGTTCGGTGTTAATGAAGCTTTCCAAAATTATGACCTCTTCAGTTCAGAGGCTCTAATTGGTGGGCTTTTCACTAAGTGCCAAATTCTTCATTCCCCTGCTCACAATTATGTCTTCAATGAGATTCGTTCTTCCTTGCTTAATGAAAATGAAGAGTTCCTGCATATTTCAATTCATGCTCACGGGAAGGAGGTTGGCGAAAGTTTGGCTAACCGTGTAGATGAAAAGTTTCAAGCTTTGTTGTTTCTACTACAGTTTCAACCTCTTCTTCCTCCTCCTCCAGGCTCGCCTATTGAGGAGAATGCTATTGTGGAACCTAATTATCTTATTGAGGATCTCAATACTGCAGTGAATCCTTGAATGGTCGTCGGGGCTAATTTTGTTCTATTTATCTTATTTATTGTTACAATTTTTTTGGGATAGCCTCAGAATTGTAAGCTATTTTTCACAGCATCAACAATGTAATTTGGTGAAATTTTGTGTAAACTTGCTCCTATTTTTCTAATGGAGTATTTTGTATTTTTTTGTATAATCGAGCTACAACTGGAGGTTTTCTTCCCCTAGTTCATTCCTGCCGGTATGCTCGTCGAACCAAGGTTTATGTAAATTCTATTATTATCTAATATAATTATAGTGGCTTGCCACTTTTTTAAAAAAAAAATGATGATAGAAGGGGTAATTACCACCAACGTAATGTTGATGATAACAACCTGAAAGACTCCATCAAGCAAGCAGCGAAGACACCCATGTTCAAATCGGGTGCAAGTAGAACTTCAAAACTGGCATGCACATTAATATTATTAGAAATCAATTCACTATTTGGTTGGTTAGACAAAGGATTCACTACCCTACTAAAGTGAGATGAAATCCATTTCTTACTTTGCATTGTCAATTGGTGTACATAATTCATAAACATTCATCAACTTTGTTTTTATTTCTTTAAGGGGAATTTAAAACCATATATTGTATATAAACAGTCCTAGTATAGATTGACATATGAAACATGTTCATCATAAGTCAAACATTCAATTGATTTAATCTCTGGCAATCTTATAGGGCACTAAAAACTAAAATATTCTCTGAAGAGAATGTGTTGCCATCAACTTGTAGAGAGACACGTCTATTGTTGGTTGAGTTGGGGATTGAATATAAGTAAATTCATTCATGTAAAAATGATTGCATTTTATACAGAGATGAATATGAAATAAGGTAGAATGCCCTATATGTAAAGAGAAGAGATATCGTACAAATGTACAAGGTCCTATAGTTCCAAAGAAGGTTTTACGTCACATGCCAATTATACCTAGACTTCAACGAATGTTTCATTGTAAGTCACTTGCACAATTGATGGACTGGCATGCAAAAAATAGGAGTAAAGATGGATTCATGCGAATTCTAACCAACTCTAAAGCAATAAAACACATAGAGGAAAAATGGCCAAGAAAATTCAATAATGAACCCCGTAGTATCAGGTTTGGTCTTACAATTGATGAAGTGTGCCCATTCTCTTTCCTAGGCTCAAATTATAGTGTTTGGCCAGTCAGATTGACAGTATACAATATTCCCCCATGGATGAGTGTTAGAAAGGAGCACCTTATGCTGACTCTCATTGTTCTAGGAAAACATCAAGTTAAATACATGGATGTTTATCTTGTGCCTTTTATTGATGAGATGCAACTACTATGGAAAGGCATAAGAATGTATGACATATCATGTCCCCCATCAAATAGGTCATTCATGTTGTATGGTGTGCTATGTTGGACTATTCATGATTTCCCAAGAATTGGTGTTAGTTCTGGTAAGATAAAATATTTACGTATTTAACTCATAATTTATTTCCATCCCAACTTTCATACTTAGTTTTATACTATTTTTTTGATATTATTAACATTACTTATTGAATTGTAGGGCTTCAAAAAAAGGGGATATTTGTATGTCCAAGATGTACAGAACAATTTCAAGGGTGATATTCTAAAGATCTACATAAATTTATTTACGCAAACAACAGAGTTTTTCTACCACTAGATCATAAGTTTATAAATCACCTGAAGAATCAATTTGATGGAAAAGTTGAAAATAGAGGCCCTCCCATGATTATAGGTCTAGGTGATTGGCTTAAGAAGTATGAAGATGCTAAATTGAAATCTTGGGAGGATTTTTTTGATCAGGGTGATTCAATTGAAGAACCAGAACAAGTTGTAGTTAATATGCTAGAAGGAATGAAAAGGAAATCCATATTTTATGAGCTCCCTTACTAAAAGGATCTATTAATATCTCACCTATTAGATCCTATGCACATCTTCAAAATTGTCCCAGATTCTATATTTCAACATATATCAGGCAAAGAAAAGGACACCTTGTCTTCGAGGAGAGATATTGCTCTTTCGCATACCAAAATTGATAGAAAACATTTTTGGTCAAATAGGGAAAATGAAACATATGCAGAAGCTCCATGGATTTTGAAAAAAAAAGAGCTAGACTAACTAAAAAATGTAACCCATTTAATAAGGACACCTACTAGATATGGGTTGTGATTGGCTAAAGCTTTTACAGTTGATGGACATATCACATGATTTAAAACACATGATTTTCATAATTTTATGAAGGTATTATATATCATCATTTAACATTTACTGCTAACATTGATTAAGTACTAAATATACTTTGTTATTTTGTTGTGTGAGGAAAAATTACTAATCACCTTTTCATAAATGTGTTTGATAGCATATCATGCCATTGGCAATTAGGGGGGATTCATGTCTTACAGTTGACTTAAGGAATGCCATAAATTGATTGTCAGCATTTACAAGGTATGTGGTTATATGAAATGTTCATGTGTGAGAGACATCAATATATTATATTGCATTTTAATTTTTGACTAAAGGTTCATACTAATTTGTGATTCTTATATTAGGTGGGTGACCTCCAAGAAGATCCACGAATGTGAAGTGCCAAAATGGAAAAAGGAAATTGTAGAAATTGTTTGTGTATTTGAGAAGGATTTCCCTACAAGTTTCATGGACCTACAAGTCCATTTACTTATACACCTAGTCAATGACATTGAATTGGTGAGTGTCGTATCAATGAGGTGGATGTTTTTCTTTGAGAGGTCTATCAAAACTCTAAAAAGATATGTTTCACAAAAGGCATATCCAGAGGGTTGCATCACTGAAGGGTATGTATTGAATGAAGTATTTTTCTTCCTATGTGAATTCCTTGGTAAGGATTTTGAAGATGGGCCACGCTTCTGGGATGAAGAATGAGCATAAGATATTATTGATGGAGAAAAACCACAATCTTATGGTGTTCAAGTAGAAATTAGTAAGTAAATTCATGATCAGTGTGGTTGTTTTTCTTGCAATCATTAATTGACTCTGTAATTTATTTGTCAAATTACCAGCATGACATTTGGAGTTTGAAATAAACATGTTGACATGTAATAGGTGTAGATGAAAGTGCTATACTCGATAAGTTCATTTTGTACCACATGGACTTTATGAACAAATGGATCGATCTGTATGATAAAAAGAGAGAAGTGTTAGAAGCAAGGAGACAGTTTAAGAGATAAAACCCAAGGAATACTCCACTTCCCTCTGATCTGCTTGGGGAATGGGGCAAAAATTGCACATTAGAATGGGTTACTGAACAAATTCAAAATCAAATAGAAGATGCGGTTATAGATTCAAACATAATAGAAGATGAAATCAACATGTGTAGAGGATGTGAAAGAAAGGTACAGTTGGAATTTTACAACATGTTGTTTCCTTACAGTTTTGACACTATTAACTATTTTAATATTCATCATTATATTTGTTTTCACTGAAATAAATGGTCTTTCACAGGCGAGGAAATATCCAGCAATGTGGTCATATGGTCGACATTATTGTGTAGAAAGTGTAGATGTAAAGAGACAATCCTTCGATTGTGGCATCATGGTTGACTTCAAGCAATCCAGTCGATCAAGCTCTAAAGATAAGAATATAATTGAAGGGAATCTACAATATGTTGGGAAAATACAAGAAATTATTGAGTTGGATTTTCGCTCTTTTAAATGTTTTGTTTTTAAGTGTAGATGGTATGAAGCATTTGAGAGGACACAAAGACATGATACCCATAGTGGATTGTTTTCTATAGATTCCTCATGTTTCCTACTTGGGGATAAGGAGCTTATGTTCTACCAATTCAGTGTGAGCATGTATTTCTTTAACTCAAACAAGAAGCGATAGTGATCATTAATCTATTAATTCATAGTTTATTGTGAATATATACATGTGTTTATTAATCAATAAAATTGTTATACCATACGTCTAATATATGTATATCATTCATGTGCAGGTATTTTTCTATGAAGATATTCTGGACCCGAAATGGATATTTGTCATACATTATGATCCAAGATTAAAGCATGTATTTGACGATGCATTAGTGGATATTGAGAAAAATAATGAGGGCCAACAAAATGAGAGAGAGGGATTAGAGAACACTGAAGAAATTGACATCCATGATGATGTTGAAGATGGTTATGTTCAGGCACAAGAAGACAACAATCTAGAGTTAGATGATGTTATGGAAGACAACAATATGGATGGTATAGAAATGATGATCCAAATACATCTAGTAACAATATAGATGGTCTACAGTCAAATTTCAATGATGATGAAGATGATGCAGGTCAAGATGAGGATGATGATAGTATTAAATACTTGAAAGAACATATGAACATTGACAATGATACACTTGATGACATTGTAGCAGACAATAATGTTAATGACCAAGACTTCTAAATTTTTAGAATTATTTGCAATCCATGTTTAAAAAGGATGACTCTTATGGCCTAAACTTTGTAATGCTTCAGTAATATTATTTGTGTCAATACAAATTACCTGTTGCAATATCATTAAATTGTTCAATCTTTGGTATGAATTGTTGGCAGAAAAAATTAGGATTGCTTAGATACAATTTCCTTTTCATTGCTTTATATTTTTCTTTAATGTCAAGGTCTCAACCTAATCCTCATTTTGCACTAAGAAGATACCTTAGGCTTAACTCTACAATGGCCTTGATTCATTGCAAGGAAGTTATGATTGAGGATTTGATGACTACAACATATTTTAATTATGTCAAATAGTTCACATTTTTTGTCTATAATTTGATATTTTGTGCATATCTTGCAATCATTGTAGTCCATGAGACCACATTTCTTTGAGGAATTCTATCAAATAGTTCATGTGCCTTGTCTATGGTTCCACATTTTGTATACATGTCTAATATGGCAGTTGCAACTACAACATCTGATAAAATTCCTCTATCCTTTATGTATTGATGGATGTCCATACCCTATTCCAAAGCTCCCATTTTGACACAGGCAGGGAGGACGCTGGCAAAGGTTGTGGAATTTGGATTTACACTAGCCAATTGTATTTGCTTTAAAATTTGTAAAGCCTTTTCAACAAATACATTTTGTGCATATGCTGCAGTCATTGAAGTCCATGAGACCACATTTCTTTGAGGCATTCTGTCAAACAGTTCACGTGCCTTGTCTATGCTTCCATATTTTGCATACATGTCTAATAGGGCAGTTACAACTACAACATCTGACAAAATTCCTCTATTCTTTATGTTTTGATGGATGTCCATACCCTATTCCAAAGCTCCCATTTTGACACAGGCAGGGAGAATGTTGGCAAAGGTTGTGGAAATTGGCTTTACACCAGCCAATTGCATTTGCTTTAAAATTTCTAAAGCCTTTTCAATAAATCCATTTTGTGCATATTCTGTAGTCATTGCAATCCATGAGACCACATTTCTTTGAGGCATTCTATCAAATAGTTCACATGCCTTGTCTATGCTTCCATATTTTGCATACATATCTAACATGGCAATTGCAACTACAACATCTGACAAAGGAGGACTTAAGCATTTAGAAACCTAAACTATGATGTATCTATGATCTTATCAAGCATGATCTTATGATAGTGTTTGGACTAAACCTGTATAGTTTTAGGGCATTCACACATCTTAGTTATAGTGTGGTTTGTGAGGAATTATTACTAAATGGTTGCTACCATGCACATAAACTATACACATATCTAAATACTGTAATATGACATTATTGTGATGGAATCCTAGGTTAGAATGAAAGCTAGGCCTCAAGCCATTTTAAATTGATTCCTTGCAAAAAAATTTGATATGAGAGCCATTGTGTCTTCGGATACCATTCCACCAACCTGTGGACCCAGTGTAAGGTGTGTAACAAGTCTAAGAAGCAACAACATCCTACTTTCTATCATACTAAGAACCACAAAATAATGGATTTAAATTAGGGAACATATATAATTGATGCCTTTAATGCATCTTCCATGTAAGTGAGTTTAAAACTGAAGATTTGAATGTAGGAAAGGGCTTTTGAATAAATGTTCATTAGTAAAGAAAGAAAACAAATAGTTTTGAAATGGAAAAACAAAAATCACAAAATCTAAAGGTTTCCATATTCCGCTAAGCCCTTCTTTATCCACACATCTACTTGGAGTGCAACTTTGATCTTCCTTCAAATCACCTTGACTAAACATGAATTAAGAGTAGGTCATTGATGCAAACTAAACATGAACCAATCAATTGTGTAAGATTATTTGTGCTTATACAAAATGAGTTATGTAATTTATATGGTAGTTATTCTAGTTCATGATGAGAGACATATGTCTAAGGTTGTATGTATTAGAACAGTAAAATAAAATAAGCATCAGCAAGTCATATGGTAGTTGGCTTAGATGGCATTTGTGAATTACTTATAAAGTAGAATGCATATTGTTCCTTGTAACTATATATTGTTTACCATCTTTAGTCTTGAGGCAATAAGGAAACCTTTTACTTCAATTCTAGTTGTCTAGAGATTTGGACAAGATTTAAACTATTTTCAAAAGACTATTTTGAAAAAGTTAAGTGCATAGAGAATTTGTCAAGTACATAGTAAACTAATTTAGTTTGCAAGAAATTAAATTATCAAGATGTTAGATGTACATTAAACCCTTCCAAATAATTCTATTAATGTCAATAAATGACCAAAAATAGAATTTAAAACATACAACAAATAGATATATCAATGATAAAAGAAAGGGGTTGCAAATAAATGACCTCTAATGTAGTTAGATTTGGAGGTGATAATAGTGTTAATTTGGTTATATAAACTATACTTATCTATATTTTTGCAAGGACGTTGTTATTGGTATGCAATCAATTTTTTACTTCTAGAACATGGAACAAAATGTATAGGAATAGATGTAATGATGGGTATCAGAAGGAGAAATACAATTGTAATTAACAAGTCATGGCAGATTTTATCATGATTCTAGTAGCTATTAAATCAAAACTTAGTGGCTTTGGAAAAGTCATTGTGTGACCATATATATAATTGTACATTTCATTGCAAAAGTTATTTTCATTAATTGTGTAGAAAGTAATTAATTCTCAAATGACAATTGACAACATTATTTTAACTCTGCATTAGTGGCTCCTTTGATCAAAGATGGATGACCTAGAGAAGAAAGAATTGATTGAAGTGTTTAGTTGTTTTAGGATATTGCTATAATTCTTTGCCAAAGTCTTATCCTATTGTATTCAATTGTGTATTTGCCATTCAAATTTAGCATTAGAATCTAGAGTTGCTTGAAGTAATATCCCTTCTTGTGAATCAGAACCAATGTCAACACTCATGCTTGAGGAGAAAAGTATCTATGAAATCACTAATCAATATCATATGCATAGAACATCGACACCAATTGTGTTCATTTTCTAGTTTTTGTATTGTATCTTCTCATGTATGATACCCACTTCAAAATTAAAGACGTTGATAACAAAAGTTTTTATTCCTTTATTTTTAAATAAACTTTTCACATGAAATTTGCATCTTTGTATACTATAACTCATATCAAGAGTCTTCAATTTTCAGTACAAATTTGTGTAAGTTGTTCAAACCTTGACTTGTCTTAGGTGCATATGCAAAATACATGTAATTTAGCTCATAAGCTCAACCTGAAGATTGTGAATTAGTATAGTGCCTTACAATCACTCTTTTATGATAGGCTAATGCATGTTAGCATGAGTGCTTAAATGGTTCATTTGCTGCATCATATCTTTTGGAGGAGATCATAACAACAAATTCGCATATTATGCTAGACAAGGTGGATTGAATAGCGAGGACTTGTAATTATAGAGAGATGTAATTGATTAAATTACACATCAATTAAATTTCAATGAAATCATAACTAGGCACAAATTAGTTTATCTCTATTGCTATCTCTCTCTCTCTCTCTTGCTCTCCATATATATATATATATATATATATATATATATATATATATATATATATATATATATATATATATATATATATATATATATATATATATATATATATATATATATATATATATATATATATATATATATATATATATATATATATATATATATATATATATACCATGACACACATCCCTTCCTCCATTACATCCTCCCTAACCCCTTTCCCAGCATTGATAGCCCACTACCCATGCCACCTCATTTTCATAATACATTTGACCATAACCTTTCCACAACAATCATCACTCATCCTGACACCATCCTCCACCATGTGACATTTATCTAACACAGATAGGTGTTAAAGTCAATGCTACAGTCAGTGCTAAAATCTAAGCTAAAGTCAATGCTAAAGTTGAGGCTAAAGTCAATGCTAAAGGCGTGCTAATGTAGGCGCTACAGTGGGTGCTAAATTAGGTGCTAATTTGCACCTAAAATAGTGCCTATGTATTCTGATCGGCGCAAAAAATGCCAAAAAATAGTACCATCCTGATAAATAGTGCTGACTTTTTCAAAAAATTAGAGAAAAATACATTAAAATAGTGGGTGGAAGCAAAAATGGAGCAAAAAAGGGAGCTAATCACAGGGATTTGTTGTAGTGATAAATTAGATGCTTCAGAATTAGAAATAATGGGATTGGAAGGTGAAACATTCATGCAAGGATTATAATCATTGTTATATCCCATAAAATGGTCTATATCAGTGTTAAAGAAATTGCCATGATCTTCCTCTATTTTATATTTGTCTTCTATGTTTTGGTCTTCCACCTTCTTTTCTTTATACAGTTTCACTTCCACACCCTGGACTAGAATAGTGGCATATGATAGGTCCATCTGAATACTACCACCCATAGAAGCCATCCATTTCCTTGACAATAGCATACCCCATTTGGCAAGGTAATCCATAATAATTATATCCATCAGGAAGGATTTGTCAGGTTATCCAGCTAATTTGACCTCAACATATTTGATGAGGCCAATCACATTGACCTCCCTGGAATCCATGGCAAAGAATTTGCCAAAAGATTTGGAAACTTTTAGTCCTAATTCATTCATGATCTCAAGTGGCATGACATTACTAGATGCCCCTAAATCAATCATACAGTTGTGTAACAACCCACCATTTATGATCAAAGTGGTGTAAAAAGGGTCTACTCGCATCATGTTGTTAACCATAGATGATCCTAATTAAACTTCAATTGTTTCATCATGACCTACGTCCTAATCATTACCACTAGGAACAATAGCAGGTTGTTCTTGTGCATTTATAATAGTAATAAAAGACTCCACCCTATCTCTATGTTTAGGGATTCTAAGGAGTTCCACTATTGGCATAGAAATTCTGGTTTGGCTAAAAACTTGAGCCATATCAATAAGGTTATAATTGGGTAAAGGAGTATCACATGAAAAAGTTACATCATTCACACAAGGAATATAAGGTATCACTTCATTGGATAAAATATCCTTACCTTCTTCCTTTGACTTCTCCTCTTTTGGTTTTTTTTGGTGCCTAAGGTTGATCATGCTTATTATAGCCTTCTAGATAATGGACTCCCAAAACAGGTATAGTGACTGGTTGCTCTGTTGGTGTTGGATTATTCTACACATGTTTCTTTTTTGCTACTAGTGGCTACACTAGAAGCTTCTTCTTTTCAGGCACAATCTTCTTTGGAGTGCTACTACTCTTCTAATCTACATTTCCCTTGCATTTATCCCTATCCCCTTTCAATCTTTCTTGTTTTGATTCCTTGACAGGGGAACTATGCACAAGGGCAGTTCTATTTCTCAATTGATATCCTCCTTGGACTTGCAAGACAACTACATTAATCAATGCTTTCATGTCCTCTTTTGAAGGCTTGGACTACTAATATTTTTTCTGCATAAGGTCCTTTAAATGCCAAAAATCATGAGCTAGCAATTGATACTTTTATGGACCTTCATCATAATCATATTGGAAAATATTTTCATCTTCCTTATTGCTAGCATAATCAATACCCTAACCCATCTAGTCATAATCTCCAACATCAAACTATTTTATTTCTTCTTCATAATACTCATCTACACCCTCTTCATTTGGAAATTCTTCTTCTCTGCTCAACAAATGAGACACCACACACTTAGCTATGTCATGGGGAAGGAAGCAAGCCTGGCACCATAAAGACTCATTTTTAAAATTATCTTGATCTCTTTTCAAAGGTTCATGGGTGTCCCTTTCAGGATGTTTGAAACTTGTTTGTAATTTTTCTATGGTCTCTTAGAATAATCAGTATTATAAGTTGTGTTATGCAACCTCTGACCTTCATTAAAATGTGTTGCAACAACCTGAGGTGGCAACCATTTGTGATTTCTAGCAACCTTATATGACAAATCTTTCACAACCCCCATAAATTTGTCCAACTTGTCATCAGTATGTGAGGGGTTTTTTGAAAGCTAGCTTATCTGGCTAAGACAATTTTACATCAAACCTTTCAATGTGCTTCCCTAAAGCTCTCATGTTACTTTCTATGTTTATGGTTGTAGCATAAGCCTCTCTTAATGTTTGTGGACTCTTGTCCCTCAAACAATAACCTATTTTTGACTCAGAACCTCCACAATATAAAACCAAGCACATAGATTCATTGGGTCTCATATGAGGAGGTACCTCTCTCATTGTCATGATGAAACGACTATTGAAATCAACTACTATCTCATTGATGGCCTTTTTGATGGTTGTAAGTTCATGAATGGCAAACTTGGGGTCAATCCTATCCTCATACTGTAGTCTAAACACCCTCATGAATTCCTCCCAAGAATCAATGTTGTTATTAGGAGAGCCTTGTACCATTATTCCTAAACTTGAGCAACCCTAGAGCTCTAAACCCTAACCCCAAAACCCTAAACCCTAAACCCAAGCAACCCTAAACCTCTATCTCCCTAACTCTCCCCTATGTCCCTATCTCTATCATCCCTCTACCTCTCAATATCCCTCCCTATGTCTCTGGCCATGTCCCTCACTCTCTATCTCCCTATCTCTCCCCTTGGTCTCCTCTATATCTCCCTATCAGTCCTCTTTCTCTCTAAACCCTAAACCCTAAACCTCTAAACCTTAACCCCTAAACCATAAACCCTAAACCCTAAATAATGCCCTTAAACCTAACCCCTAGCCCCTAAACCCTAAACCTGAGTAGTCCTAAACCCATAAAACCAAAACCCAAAAACCCTAAACTCTAAACCCAAGAAACCCTAAACCTTTATCTCCCTATCTCTATTGTCTCTCTACCTCTCAATCTCTCTTCCTATGTCTCTAGCCATGTCCCTCACTCTCTATCTCCCTATCTCTCCACTAGGTCTCCTTTCTTTCTCCCTATGGGTCCTCTCCCTCTAGACACTAAACTATAAACCATAAATAATACCCCTGAGCCCTAACCCCCAACCTCTATACCCTAAACCCCAAACCCATAAACCCTAAAACCTAAACCCAAGAAACCCTAAACTTCTATCTCCCTAACTCTCACCTATCTCCCTATCTCTATCATCCCTCTACCTCTCAATCTCTCTCCCTATGTCTCTAGCCATGTCCCTAACTCTCTATCTCCCTATCTCTCCCCTCGGTATCCTCCATATCTCTCTATTGGTCCTCTCTCTCTAAACCCTAAACCTCTAAACTTTAACCCCTAACCCCTAAACCATAAACCCTAAACCCTAACCCCTAACCCCTAAACCTAAACCCGAGCAACCCTAAACCCCTAAACCCTAAACCCTAAACCCCTAAACTCTAAACCATAAAGCCAACCAACTCTAAACCTCTATCTCCCTATCTCTCTCCTATCTCCCTATCTCTATCATTCCTCTACCTCTCAATCTCTCTCCCTATGTCTCTAGCCACTTCCCTTACTCTCTATCTCTCTATCTCTCCCCTCAGTCTCCTCTATCTCTCCCTATTGGTCCTCTCTCTCTCTAAACCCTAAACCTCTAAACCTTAACCCCTAACCCCTAAACTAGAAACCTTAAACCCTAAATAATGCCTGTAAAATCTAACCCATAACCCCTAAACCTTAAACCCAATCAGCCCTAAACCCCTAAACCCTAAACCTCATACCCCTAAACCCTAAACCCTAAACGTCTATCTCCCTATCTCTATCATCCCTCACCTCTCAATCTCTCTCCTTATGTCTCTGAACATGTCTCTCAGTCTCTATCTTCCTATCTCTCCCCTCTGTCTCCTCTATCTTTCCCAATCTCTATCGATCCCCTCTCGCTATCTCTCTCTAAACCCTAAACCCTAAACTCCTAACCCCTAAACCCTAAACCTGAGAAACCCTAAACCCCTAAATAATTCCCCTAAACCATAACCCCTAACCCCTAAACCTTAAACCTGAGCAACCCTAAACTCATAAACCTTAAATAATGCCCCTAAACCCTAAACCCTAAACCCAAGCAACCCTCTCTCTCTCTCTCTCTCTCTCTCTCTCTCTCTCTCTCTCTCTCTCTCTATATATATATATATATATATATATATATATATATATATATATATATATATATATATATATATATATATATATCCCCTCTCTCCCCTCCAACTCCCCCCTCTCTCCCTCTTTCTCCCTCTCCCTCTCCCTTATCTATAAAGCAAATGGAAACAAGAAAACTAGGACATGCAAAGAGGGATGAAGATATAAATTGGGAGGATGAAATAGAAACAAGATAAAATGAAAGTTCATTGGATGGGATGAATAATGAGAGGAGAGGTCGAAAATAATAAATAGGGAAAAATTGGTGGGATCTAAAGGGAAATTGGAAAGGAAAAGGAAAGCTAGGAAAAGGAAAACTAGGAGGTAGATAGGTGAGAGAGAGAGAGAGATGGTAGCAGGTAAAGAGGGGAGGGAGAGGTAGGTAGAGAGAGAGAGAGAGAATAATAGAGAGAGGGGTAAGGAGGGAGGGAGAGAAGGTGAGATGATTTTATTTGACCGTAATGTGAGTGTGTTATAATGTGCTCATGTTATGCTTTGGTTTGTTAATTTTCAAGCCTTTGGCTTGGATTTGTCTTGGACTTCCAACCCAAAGGCTTGGACTGAGTTTTGGACATCCAAAGATGTGTTTTTGTAGATTGTAATAAAAATTACATAATCTAGAGTGTGCTCCCCATCAGGTTTGCACTTGTTTCAATGACAATTCAAAAAAATACCACGATAATATTAATCTCTATCTTAGCTTTCTATCCATATAATTTTTTTCACATTTTGAGTATGTTTAGGTTTTCATCTTTAATTTATTTTGTTAGTGTATCCATTTTTTGTCAAAAACTAGTGTGTGGTATTTTTTACTTTTTTTAACCACTCATCAAAATTTTAAATAAATTACATTTTTAGAAACTAGACTCCATTCTACACTTATTCAACAAAAAATTAGATTTTTAATTAGTTTTCAAAAAAATTAGGAGGGAGCACGCTCAATTTTCTATTTTTCACGATGTGTCCACTTTGAAAATTAGTAAAAAATAAATTATTCATGAAAAAATTGTCAGAAAAATTGGGGATAAACTACATGGTGTTAGCTATTTTCTCGTTGAAGCGATTTTTAAAATACTAAAAAAAAATTAACATTTTAGGAGACTACATGGTGTTAGCTAATTTCTCATTGAAGTAATTTTTGAAATACTAAAAAAAAGGTAACATTTTAAGGGGGCCACACCAGACGTTATCTTACGTTATGTTTTTTTTAAATAGGACCAATTTGTGTGGCCCCCTTTTTGAACTACTTAATCTTAACCATTTTCAAAAAAAAATAGTAGTTTAGAAACTAGATTCGGAGCACTATGACTCTTGATTTTGTTACATCTTCAAATTTTGAGTGTAACTATCTTCAATTTCTCATCCAACATCAGCCTTTCTTGATTTCGGAAAAAAAAAAGTGGCATCTTAAGACCCCCTTTTAGTCCCCCACCTTTGTGCACTTACCCAAATACTAACAAAAACTACAAACCCTAAAAGTTTAGAAGGAAAGTCACCAAGGATAATGTCATGTAGATGCAAATTTATCTATTTCTTAGCTTTTTTTGGCATGGCTTCTTGAATATTTCTTCTAACTAATATTTTTCAAGGCTCCTAACGCTCTAAGGACTTAATGATCCATGTTGTAGCTAGAGATATGCCTTGGACCTTCTAGTCCTTAACCCCAGTTCCTTCACTATTGTTTGATAAATAACACCATTCCCATTTAACAACATGCCTCTTATTTTTTCCTTTACCATCCAACAAATGAATGATCTAATCATCTTTTGAATGTTATCAATTTGGTAATAAGAAAAGAGCCACACGTATGCATAATAAATTGAGTATGATGAGAGGATTTTTTGACACACCTGAATCCTTCCTACTAGGGAAAGATATTTAATGTTCCAACTCCTTAACTTCTCAATTCTTGTAAACATCCATTCCAACATATATTTTAGAGAGGGGTTCACTAAAAATTGTATACTAAGGAATCTCACTTGCTTCTAAGGAGCCCCCATTGCCAAGGCACCTCTTTAAACCAATCAGGACCTTCCTCTTTCCATCTCAAAAGCATGGATTTAGATTATGGAAATTTTTTTATAGAAGCCAAACAAAACACATTCAATCCTTGAGTCATATTCTTTAAATTATATATTTCAAGCACATGAAATAATGTAGTATCAACAATGAATTGAATGTTTAATAGATTGTCATCATTTGGTAAAACACTACCTTTAATTTTACCTTCTATAAGCTTAGTTCTTAGTAAATAGTATAGGGCCTTTGAAGCAATAAAAAATAGTGCAAGGGCAAGAGGACACCCCTACTTGATGGATCTCTCAATCTCAAAGGGTTTAGATAAAGATCCATTGACATATATTTGTATAGTAGCATCTTGAGATAACACTTTCACCATACTAGAAAAGTGCTCAAGAAACCTAATAGCCTCAATAATAGAGACAACAAAAGACCATTCAACTCTATCATATGCCTTTTCAAAATAAAGCAACAAGATCTCCACATTCTGACTTGTTTTATTAGCCCAATGCATAGCTTCCCAACTTGTGACAATATTTTTAAGAATGTACCTACCCTTTATAAAACATGTCTGAGTGCGATTGACAATTCTAGGGAGAACATTTGTTAATCTTAGGGCCAAAGTATTTTCCAATATTTGTATGACACATTCAAAAGTGTTATGGGCCTCCAGTTTTCCATATTACTTTTGTCACCCTCCCTAGGAAACAACTTTATGATTCCTCTATTAATATTATTGACCCAAGAGCCTTTTTAATTGCTTCAATATATAGTTCATACAGGTCTTCCACCACCCATTCCAAATTTTCCTTGTAAAATTCCACTAGCACACCATCAGCACTAATGGAATTCCCATTATCCAAAGATAATATAGAATTTTTTATTTTCTCTCTTGAAATGCCTTGTTTTAGAAAATATGCCATCTCTGAATTGATTTTCTTTGGGATGACCCTTTGGCAAAGAGCATGAGCTTGTTTACATCCATCGTTCTTATCTTCAGCAGTAAATAGATTGTTGGTGTGAACAGGGTTATTAGCTATCTGGTTTCCCCTTGTGTGAATAACACATATTATTTAATTATTTATTAGTTAAATAATATTCACATATCACACATAATTCACATGTTAAGTTGACTTAGTGAGTCTACTAGATGTTTCTAGTTGTTGATAGTTGGCATCTTATCTCATAGTTGTCACATGACTACAACATCCTACATTTCATCCTTGTCTTTATAAGAAAGGTATATCATGTACATTGTAACAATATTTTACATTCATTGATAGAATAGAATTATTCTCTCATTTGATCTCTCTTGTGCTTTCATGAAGTCCTAGATCTTGGGTGGCTCCAATCATAGCCAACTCTAACATGGTATTAGAGCTCTAGGAAGAATCACTTTGTGTTAGTAATTTTTTTGAGAGATATTGAGTGCAAATCATGGTGGATCTTGATAGTTGAGTATGCTCTTCTCTTGCATCGAATGATGACCTAGAGAATCAGAAAGACTTGATAGAAAACTAGATTTGGAGGGTTTTCCTCTTTGTGGCCTTGTATTTCAAGTTTATTTTGGAGCATGTTGCTGCAAATATGAGCACACCATTGTGTTCAAGAAGTCTGAGATAGTCAAGATCACCTTTTGTTTCATCCAGATTGGACATCGAAGGCCAAATCTATGAGGGTTTGAAGTCAGGAAGTGGATGCAAGATCCAATAGGTACCTAATCTTTTGGAGCATGTTGGGTCAAATCCAACCCTGCCATCACACTTAGGTGGCCCAAAAACTCCAAGATTGACTGTCAATCCAACCAAATCAGAGAAAGTTACAGCGAAAGGCAAATTGTTTTTACAAATTGGTTGTATAGAATATTTTGTAGGCATCATCTCTACATAGGAGGAATCTCTATGGAATCATACTTGGCATTAGCGACATCAACAATCAAATCTGGATCAATCAATATAACACCAAGTAAACATTTTGTTTGTTGGTTTCATTAAAAATACTTGAGATTGTTTTAAATTATATATATTAAATGGTACATAGGGTACCGATAGACCTGCAAAGGCCTATCAACCCCTAGTACTAGGTCGTAGCCTACATGCCACGTGCCAAGGTTGTGAGCCTTGTAAGTGGGCATGGACCCTTCAAAGGGTCACAAACCCTTTAATAAGGGTCGTGGGGAGTGGCCTTCGGCCCCCCGACCCTTGTGGTGACTCATCCCTCCTGGCCTTTAATACAATTCATTTTTTTTAAACTCAGTTTACAAATTTCAACAAACCAACCCACAGCAGATATTCCAGTGAAGATTCCCCTTATTCCTCGCCATATACCATGCACAAGCATGTAAAACCAATCAACCTACAATTTCAGCAGAAAATAGGTGGTTTTATCACTTTTCTAGGCAGTTTCAAATTCTTGATGCCACTATTCTACAAGAACATAGGTTTCGTACCTCATAGGTGGATTATCCATTTAATCAATGGTTTCAGGAAAAGTAGGGTGGTTTTTTTATTTCGATAGGAAGTTTTTCCAACCATACAAGTGGTTTTGCAATTTTCTGGCGGTTTCAGGTAAAATCGATGGCAATATTTTGTAAACATGGAATATTCCAGCTATTCTGAGCATATTTCAGTCACAGACTATTGACGTTAGTAGTGACATTAGCGCCAGGGGCCCAAGAGGCTTATTTTTTTCTGGGAGCCATAACTTTTTGCCATGATACAAAAATTGGGAAAACCATATATCAATGGAAAGATGATAGAGCACAGTTCATAGTGGTATTAGTAGTTTTCTTAGAGTATTCTATTTGATAGAATTTATTTTAGTTTGAAGACATATCTACTTTTTTGGTTTCTGAGCTCACAACTTTTAGCCACAATCTCCAATTTTCATGATTCTTGTGGCATCAGAAATGTATTCAAGAGATTTTCAAAGCCATCCATGCATTTTTCTTAGATTTAACATTAGGTACATTTTATTTAGTTTGTCATTTTTTTGGATTTTGAGTAATAACTTGGGCATTTTGAGACTTAAGGAAGTAAAACTTGTTTTGGGAGGATTTGTTTGTTGTGATAAATTAGTGTGAGTGATTGTAATCTCACTTGGATCTTTGTTTTAAGATATTTTGATTGTTTTCCCAATTTTGGTCCCTTGTGGACAATTGTAAATCACACTAAGTATAAAGTGCCACAACAAACTGGGGGTAATCTCTTTGATTGAGTAAAAGAGGGGGTTGTACTTGTGTTGTTCTTTTTTGTACTCTTGTATCATGGATCAAAACAAACATCCTCTACTCATACCATATAACTATAATGAGTGGAAAAATAAATGGAGATTCATTTAAGAAGTTTGAAAATTCATAGAGTAACAATGGTACAAAAATTAAACCAACAAAAGATATAGAAAAGAGAAAGTGGTACAATAGATGTGATCAAGCCTATGGAACACTATGCTTATCTATTTCTCCTAATCTTCTTTTTCATATTGAATCTTGTAATACACCTAATGAAGTGTGGACTACCTTAGAGAATCTCTTTGGTAAGAAAGATACTATGAGAGGTTTCAAATTGGAGAATGAATTAATTGCTTTGAATCCAACCAACTTTGCAAGCATCCAAGACTTCTTCACAAAGATAAAGTCACTTAGATTATAGCTCAAGCAATGTGGAATTGAGAAAGAGGACACTCAATTTATTCTTTCAATCCTTTCCAAGCTTGGTCCTAACTATTCAATTTTTGTTTCTACAAGTTTTATGCTACTATGGTTGCACTTGGGAAAGCTTTCGCAATGCCTTCCTTTGATGAGTTTTCCACATCACTCACAAGGGAGAAAGCTAAGTTAGTACACATGGGCACATTGAAGTCTATTAGACCTCAAGCTCTTCTTGCTAATCAAGGTACAAAGGATCAAAAGGCTCCAACTAGCAAAGGCAAGAAACATAAAAATAAGGATTTGAAGAATAATGAACAAGCAAAAGAGTCAACCAATTCACGTATGTCCTCATCCTCTCCCAAGGAGGAATCATCTAAGAAGGAGAGACCAATGTGTGCATATTGCAAGAAACTAGGACATGATGAGCATAAGTGTTATGAGAACAAAATTGATGAGTTGACTCACATTATTCAAAAGCACAATATCAACTTGCCATCATCCATGTCACCTAGTCCATCATCTTCTTCGACACTATCATCATGTACATAGACAAGGACAATAGGCATTGCTAATGGGATAAACAAGGAAAAAGGACAGGTACTCTTTGCTTCTACAAGTCTTCAATCAGAGAGATGGCTTCGGCATTGACATGGCTTCATCTACTTTAGCTGAGTAGGATTATTTAGGTCTTTCAGACACATCTTTTTGGGATACTTTCTTGGTAGGTATATCAAACTTGTTTTGTGAGTCTCATATTGCAGATTTGGAGACCACACTTGAGGGGATATCTCTCCTCTTTGATGACAGATATAGCACAACTCTTATCCCATCTACTTCATCTTTGGAGATTATTTTTCATGAGTCTACCTAGGATTTTGTATTGGTCACACCTCATTGCTTAGTGCCATTCTTTGCTTCTGACATGTGGACACTTGAGAAGTTTTCAGAGGCATCCATCATAAGACTTTTTACCTCATCTCTCTTATTGGAGATGGAGTTTCTTCCTAAGAGGACAAATGTTATTTGCAGGTATAGGACACTTTCCAGCGTTCATCTTAATGCATTCACCATCGACACAAGAGCTACTTCATTATGAGGGGGACCTCTAGTATCTCTCTCTTGCTCTCCTATGGGGGGTATGTGATTTTATATATATGATAGAAGTTGTCCTTGGGGGTCATTTTGAGTCCTCCTACTATCACTTCTTCTTTCACATTCATTTATTTTATGCATACTCACTTTTTGGAGTGGATTTTTGTCCCATGAGGTTTTCTCCTTTTCTCCACTTGAGATTTGTTTGTACATGGATACCTAACATGGCCTAGTAGTCAGGACCTATCCATCATTGCATCCTTGCTTTAGTCAACTACTCCCTAAGTTGCATTTAAGGGTGGGTGTTGGTGTGAATACCTGGTTATTACCTATCCGGTTTCCCCTTGTGTGAATAATTCATATTATTTAACTATTTATTAGTTAAATAATATTCACACATCACACATAATTCACACATGTATGTTAATTTGACTTAGTGAGTCTACTAGATGTTTCAAGTTGTGTCTAGTTGTTGATAGTTGTTGATAGTTGGCATCTTATCCTATAGTTGTCACATGTCATAGGATTAAGACACTTGTCACATGACTACAACATCCTACATTTTATCCTTGTCTTTATAAGCAAGGCATATCATGTACATTGTAACAATGTTTTGTATTCATTGATAGAATGGAATTATTCTCTCATTTGATCTCTCTTGTGCTTTCATGAAGTCCTAGATCTTAGGTGGATCCAATCATAGCCAACTCTAACATATATCCTTGTAAAATGTTCTAAAATTCCTTTTGATTTCCTCATTATCTTTGAGTAAAACATCAGTATCCAAAATTGGTCCAATGGTTTCCTTACTATTTTTCACCTTCAACATATTAAAGAAGTATTTAAAACCTCTATCTCCTTCTTTAATCCACTTTATCCTAGCTCTAACCTCGGCTTCCTGGGCTCTTTTAGTCTAAAACTTTATCAATCTATGTTTGATATCTCCCACAAATTGGATATATTCCATATTCTTATAGTCTTTTTGCACATTATCCTTTTCTATAAGAAATTCCTCTTGAAGAAGACATTCAATTTTCCTATTGTCGATAGCAAACTTTTTGCTAATAGTTTGGAATAATGTTTTATAGTTCATGGCAAGATTATCCCAGTATTGAATGGCAAAAAGATTAGTAGACATCATTTTATAAATCCTTCTAAGAGAAGTAATCCCATCCAAGCAGTCTTTACTTTTCAGAAGTTTAGTATTCAGTTTAAATAAGATGTCTCTTCTGACTTTATTATCCATATTACCATCTTTGATAATGATACAGGCTTCAATTAGATGATGATCAAATAGCATGCAGGGAATCAGTTGCACACAATTGGCCCCATTCCCTTTTTTTCAAATAAGGAGATTTCATTTACATAAAATCTATCCAATCTACAATATATTCTCTTTCCATCTTTCCAACTATTACACCAAGAGTACCATATACTTTTACTATCTTTCTTTTTCCCCTCCAACAGGTGAAACAGTTTCAACAACTTTTTCATCCTTGCCTAGAAGAACTATTAATTTCCTTTCCAAGCCTAAGGATTCCCTCCACTTTTGTCATCTTTTTGTTCCAAAACATTAAAATCTCCCCCAAGGATCCATGAAATTTTGTGGAGATCAGTAGCCATCCATTTCCATAATTCTATTCCCTCCCTATAGTCATTAGGTGCATATACTAAGTACACCCAAACTTAACATTATTCTTTTCAAAAATGATCTAGAAGCATCTATTTCATGGCGAACATCCATTTTGGATGATACATTTGGCTTAATTCTGATTAACAAGAATAGCATTACCCTCTTCCCTTTACAATGATTAGAGAAAGTAGGTAGAGTCCTTCCAAACAAATCTTATACTATTTTCCAACTAAAACCCAATAGCCTTAACCTCTTGAAGTAACAAGCAATCCATGTCTTTTTCTTGTTACAAAAATCCCTGATAATATATTTCCTATCAGGGGATTCAGTCCCTCTTATGTTCTAGCTTATGTAGTGAATCCTCATCAAAGAGGGGGATTATCAAGCTTTTTATTTTCATATATCATGTCAAAGCATTTAGAGATCTTTTCCCCCTGTCCTTTTTTACTAGGTTTCTGGGATCTTTCACTCCCACTAACATGCTTCCTCTTTTTATTTTAATCTTCTTTGAGTATATTGTCCATCACAATATCTTTCCCCATAGTTCCCTCAAAACAAGGGGGAATAAGACCTTCCTCTTTTTTGTTCTCAACAGGATCATCACCCTTAGGGGAAATATCCCCTAATCCCTCAAGGTATGCATTATTCACATTATCTAGAGGCTTCTAAATTTTGGCAGCATGTGCTTCTATTTTTTCCCTATTTTTCTTTTTTAATCTATCCAAGATGATTTCTTGGAAAAAAATTGTTCATGTTCTGTTTTGTACCATCCTTGTGTTCTCAATCATTATTACTCTTAGTGCACTCCAATTTGCTTGAAGCCTCATTATCAGGCTTCTCTATAATAGGGGTTTCAACATTCCCCATTTCAACATCCTCATCACATTTTTTAGGGCATTGAATGTCTCATTAACACTTTATTTCATTATTTTGATGTTTTCATTAAGGGCTTCAAATGCCTCCTCTATTTTCCCCTTAGGGTTTTTAGCATCATTCTTTTTGTTTTTCTCTTCAGTGGCAAAATTTGTTTTTTTCTTATTATTGTTTATTTATAATAGCTCAAACTTATTTCTGATGCTCATCATACTTGCAAAGGGAGCAAGCATTAAGGCCTCACATCCCTTCCAATTCACATTTGAAAATTTTATTATAAATTTGTATCTCTAATGCTTCTAGGATTTGAATCCTTGTATTTAGAGACAATAAAACCCTCACATCCATATGCGGAAGATTAGATCTTGTCTCTTCTATTTTGAGAATATCCCAATTGGTTTGATCAACTATGGTAGAAAAGGCCAAAGTTGGGTCAGAAAATTTATAATAAACATCCATCTAGGGATGGAACAAAACCTAATCTCGTCATGACTAGCATCTAGAGATTAGGAGATGTATTTAAACATCGACTGCCCAATATGAACCAATATTCCTTTTCTAATACACATTTTTGCATATTGTGATTTTTTAAAAAAATTACAAACAATCCTCTATGTATCATATGATAGAATGAAACATAGATTCCCAATTTTTTACCCCGTGACACATCCAACAACCAATTGTCAGAAAACTTCCTTGAAAACATTCTATTAGTATTCATACATGTAAAAAATACAACAATGATCTTTATTCTTTTTTCTTCACTTTTTACTACCTTTATCATTTCTTCATTTGGATTTACTCGGAGAATCCCGGGCATAGGGGGCCTTACCTTTTTCCTCTTCTCCTCCACCCATCTCCTCTTCTTATTGGGTGGCATCTCCACGATCAGTTTTGAATCCATCAAGAATCTCAAAGATGGCCTTTTCTAGTGGCGTTTCGGCATCCCCAATCCCCAACACATCCATGTAATATCTTTTTGGTAATTCTTCATCCCACCTGCCACTTGGCTCTTCCATAAATTCTCACGGATGAGTAGTAAATGCATCAGTCGGGCATTTCTCTAATCCCAAGAGGCATACTAAATAATTAAACCTTTCCCTAACTTAAAGTCGAACACCAATTTAAAAAAAGTGGGAAAACAAATTCAAAATCAAATACAATGACCACAACATAGAAACCAATGAACAAATATACCACAAAGAGAACAAAACAAACAAAGACTACACAAGCATGATCAACAACATTGATGAGGTCTCTAGTAGGTCAAGCATGGAGGGTGACCTTCCATCTCCCTCAAGCAACCCCAGAGCTTCATCCCATTTATCTCTTGTTGAGAGCATAGATACTATATACATGTATTGTAATATTCTACTTAGATAATACATTGACTATGCTTTAGAGTCTAGGTTTTTCCTTTTGAAGGATTTTTTAGGCTATATCTTGTGTTATGCATTATTTCTCTATTATTATTTCTTAGGTCTATAATTTATGCATTGTTTTTTCATAAAATTAATGTAGAAACTATCCAGTTTTCTTTTAGAGTGTTGTTTACAAACAACTTTAGGAATCTATTGGATTGTGAGGGTTAAGTTCTCTTGATCCAAGCCCTTAAATGGATCAATTCAATGATGATGAACTAATGTAAAGAATATCAGCCAAGTGTAGAATATGCTCCTAAGATGATGACATATTGTTGATGTAATTCATTTTATCCATTTGCAATAGAATTCATAGATGTGCTCAAAAGATTCTTATAGTTATCTTAGATCAATCCTCGATGTGTCATTCCAATTATGATTACTCTTTAAATACACCACGATGGTGTGTGATTTGATAATCTGACACTTTAGTTATCTAATTATGATTAAATAAAGGGGTGACAAATATTTGAATTTAAATTTTGAATTTAAAATTTTGAGGGGTCAAATCCATGAGCACATAACTAATCGAGATCAATTATGCACTCAAGCATCTAACCCAAGGAAAATGTAAAATATTTGGGGGAATATAATGGAAAATAGGGATTAGTGATGGCGGGATTCAAGAAAGGATAATATCATTTACCCACTTTTATGTGAAATACCTCAATTTACACACTGTATACACCTAAAATTGGCTTATGTCGAATTAAGTAAATATTTTAATATTTATCTTAATTCTTATTTTCTTCTATCAATTAAATAATATTCTAATTTTATTTGATTGGTTTATTATCCCATAATTAAATAAAAATCAATTTATTTAATTAAATTCCCTAAATTCTTCTAATGTCACATAATTAAATAATCCTAAATTCCTCTATCCTAAGTCCTAATTCCATAAATCCACCTCACCTTTCCACCTCACCATGTTGCACATGTAATTAAATATTTTAAATATTTAATTAGCTAATATTCCCTCACCCACATGTCCTATTTATTCTCCAGTCAAAATTAGTTAACTCATCAATCAAATCTATTAACTAATTAGTCATTTGAGGTCACTAATCAATCAATTCACTTAACTAATTAGTCAATTCAGTCAACTCCCTAATCAACCCAGTTAACTGATCAATCAATTATGTTAACTCTTCAATCTATTCTATTAACTCCCCTATTGCATGATGGAGCTTGGACACTTGTCCTCTTTCTATTCACACACATTCCTCAACCATTCTCAACCGTTGATCTTCTCATTTCTTCTCAACCATTGATCTCTTCTCTTCTAAGTCTATAAATTGAACCTTATTCTTCCATTTCAACCATCCAAGCTTTCAGTACAATTACTCTATTGAATTACCATCGCGCCTTTAGCACCCCCACTATCACCTATTTGCTTGAGATCACCCTCATTGCTTTCAAGCTCATCTTCATAGAAATAAAGTATCACAGTCATTTCTCCATCACCATCTTGAAGAACGAAGCAAGGAAGTGCGCTTCATGAGGGCAACTTTCATCACAAAAGATCGATCAAGACTAGGCGAACAATAGAAGCCGTAGGATAACAAGGTTTGTGAGGTTTGTGTTTTATTTATTCAATCTTGTTATTCGCAATTTCTATTGATGTTCATTGGTTTATTAATAGTTTTATGCTATTAACCACAATTCCTGATAACACACACTAGTCAATGCATTGAAATAATTTAGTTATCATGGGTTCTAAACATAAGGGAAGCGGGCATGGGTATGCAATTTTACCATTAGAATGATTTACAAACATATCATAAATAAAAGATTTCTTCTCTCCAAATTAGTGTTAGTTTAGTATCATCACATTGGCTAGTACACATCTAAAAGAAAACATTAAGAGTTTTTTATATTTATGTTAAATTACACTTTACTTTTCAATGACAATTTTACACCTTATCTTTATATACAAATGATAAATAATTATTCTATTTTATTAACCATATTAAAATAGATTAATATAGATCTTCCCAAATAAATATTCTAGATTAAAATATTAAAGATGAATTGTTAATGGATGACGTTGCGTGGGGAGAGCCTATGCAGGCTAGGGCACGCCTGTGCACTACCCTAGCTACATTCTCTTCCTTTTTTCTGTGCCAGTGATTGCTGAGAGGATCTCTATTTGGTTTATAGCTTGGTGGAGTTTCGGTGGGGGTTATTTTGTGTTGATAGGGGCTTGTGTGGGGCAGTTTATGTTGTTTGGGGTTTTTCGAAAAACTAATTTTTGTGGGGTGGGTTACTATCCTATGGTGAAGTTTTTTCTTTGTGGTATCTCGAGTGCTCTAGTTAGTGCATTAATCAGTGGTGTTTTTTTCTTTTTGGCCAGGGTTTGGTACTTTTGCTTAGGAGCCATGGGGATTGGCTCAAGCCTAGTGGCTAGTCTAAGGGTTTCTTTTAGTGAAGCTCTCAATAGGGAGGACCCCTCTTCCTCAAATTTGACTCAAGATTCAAATGGAGAGCATGTTGAGATGTTCAATGGCCTCCAAGTTTCTAGAGTGAATGCATGCCTCAAGAAGAGTCAGGAAAGGCCAATTTTTGTGATTCAGCCAGAGTCTATGGAGGAGGATGTGCAATGTTTGGAAAATTATGCCTTAATTTGTAAGTTTATGGGGATCTGTGTTTATTTTCCTGTCATCAAATTTTGGACAAGAAGTACATGGAATCCTCAAGGTGACATGGAGGTAATGCTAGTAGAAAATAATTACTTTTTGGTGGTGTTCTCAAATTTGTTCGACTGTAATAAGGTCTTTGAAGAGGGCTCGTACTTCCACAATCAGATTAGGATTTTTATTAAACATTGGCACGTAGGATTTAATCCAATGGAGGAGCTCCCTTCCAAGATCCCGATGTAGGTTTGACTTCCTTGGTTCCCACTGGAATTCTAGAGGAATGATATTCTAGATATTGTTGTGATGTTGTTGGGCAAGCCAATGGGCCCTTCTCAACAGACACTCAATAAAAAGTTAATTTCTTTTGCTTGTATTTGTGTTGAAATTGATTTAAACAATCCTTTGCTAGATTCTCTAGAAATTTGGTTAGGATTTTCCTCTCGGACTCAATAGTTGGATTATGAGGCTCTCCCTTTTTGGTGCCATATCTGCCATGAGTATGGGCATTTGCAAAAGAAGTGCCCTAGAATTAACCATGCAAGGACCCATTTTGATAAGCCTTCTAGGCCTACTCCTACGATGGATAAGGGGAAAGCCCTTGTGACAATAGGTGAGATAGATAAGGAGGGTTTATTCTAGTAAAGCCCCAAAATAAAGGTAGAGGCCAGAAGAGGACTCTCAAAGATAGGTAGTAAGATGGATTGTACAACCATTTTGATGCCTTGGGTACAAAAGATCAATAAGGGATGATCCCAGCAGAGCTACAAGAAGTGCTAGGCCCCTTAAGGATGGCTCAGGAAGGCTTAAAGGAGGTTGATTTGTGTGATAACATTTAGGAAGTGGTTGTCAGTTCACAGATGGAAACAGATCAGGGGCCGATGGTGCCAACTAAGGTAGTAGTGGTAGATGTTGGTTTGAGTCAGGATCCCTCAAGCCTATCTTTAGCAAAGCTAGCTCAATCTCCTCAGGTTGGTAGTAGTGCCCAACCCTCTCTAGGGATCCAACAAAAGAGTCTCAAAAAATCTACTCAGGAGAAAACCCCTAAGATGGGTCAGAAGAAGGATCAAGAGAAAGTTAAATTGACAGGTGAGAATTTGGTGGAATCAAGGTTAGTTAAAACCATTGATTCTTACTTTGCTACATCTCATAGATGATAGTACTTTCATGGAATGTAAGGGGGTTGAACAGCATCTCTTAGAGACAAAAGGTTGTTCATGAGTTGATTCATGTTCATTCTCCTGATTTGGTCTTCATTCAAGAATCAAAGTTGTTTGTGGAAGGCATGTCCAACATAGCTACTAGTTTATGGGTTAGAGGTTAGTGGCAATGTATTGGGGCCCAAGGCAGTTTTGGTGGATTTTTTTGCTTATGGTACCCATACAAGGTTACTCCTCTCTGGTGGATCTTTAGTAGATTCTCTTTGTCAGTGGTTGCAACTAGTTTTGAATCAAGAGAGACTATTATTTTCACCAATGTGTATGCTCTGGTTGATGATCGGAGAAAGCTTTTTCTCTAGTCTCATATTTGGTATGTTAGGTCCTTAGCTCCTTTGTTTCCATGGATTATGGCTAGGGTTTTTAATGTGATTGTTAGTTTGGATGAGAAGAAGGGGGGTTTGGACATATTAGATCATTCTTCCATGGTGTTTAGAGATAATATTTTTGGCATTAACCTTGTGGATGTAAATCCCTCTAACAGTTCTTTACTTGGAGCAACAAAATATGTGGGCTAGATTGTATCTCAGAAAGGCTAGATAGGTTTTTGGTATCTAGTTTCTAGATTAGCAGTAACTTGGCTACAAGGCCTGAGATTTTGGATTGGCGAGGATCGGATCATTGGCCTATTAAACTTTCAATCTTTTGGTCTAGATTAGCTAAGAAGCCTACCTTTAAGTTTCAGCTGATGTGGTTCCAAGAACCTTTTCTTCAAGATTTTATGGTTAGATGGTGGAGTGAAGGAAAGCCAACTTTTGGTACTGCTAAGTACTCTTTTGTTAAGAGGTTGCAGTATGTGAAGTTTTAGCTTAAGAGGTGGAATAGGCACTGTTTTGGTAACATCTTTCAGGCTAAGGCAGCTGCTCAATCCCACTTGGATCTTATTACTCACCATATAAGAGATTTTGGTCTCACTATGGAGAATCTCAGGGATGAAATAGATGCTTTAAAGAAGTTAGCTGATTAGGAATTGTGTGAGGAGATTTTTTGGAAGCAAAAGTCAAGGATAGACTGGCTCTAGGAAGATGATAGAAATACCTCTTTCATTCATAATGCCATCAAAGATAGGAGGCATGGGAATGGCATTTCTTCCTTGGTGTCCTCTCAAGGAGTTCTACTTTCTTCTGGGTGTGAGATTGTAGCAGAGGCTTCTCAATTCTTCTCTTCTTTGTTTACAAAGGACTCTCCCTTAGCAATTGAGGAGGAAAACTAGGTTCTAGAGTGCATTCCTCCTTTGGTGTCTAATGAGATGAATGAGGCCATTTGTAGAGCCATCTCTATGGATGAATTAGAGAAGGTTGTTTTTCAATTCAAAAGAGGCAAAGCCCCTAGACCGGATGGCTTCCCAATTGAATTCTTTCAAGAATTTTGGGAGATTATTAAATTTGATCTTTTGGAGGTGGTTAGGGAGTCACACAGAAGCAAGCAAATGTTGAAATCTTTTAATACTACTTTCCTTGCTCTTATCCCTAAGAGGGAAGCAGTTAACTTTGTGAATCTTTTTAAACCAATAGCTCTGTGTAATGTTGTTTATAAGATCATCATGAAGTTGATTGCAAAAAGATTTAAACCTTGGCTCCACATGTTGATTTCAAAGGAACAGTGGGGTTCGTTGCTGGTAGACAAATTTTGGATTGTGTGATTGTGGCGACAAAGGCTATTCATACAATGGTAGTGTCTAAGGAGAAAGCAATGTTCATTAAGCTAGATATGGCTAAAGCTTATGATCGTGTTAAATGGACTTTTCTTCGAAAGGTGTTGTTGGCTTTTGGCTTTGTTTTCGACTGGGTGGATTGGATTATTAGCTATGTTATGTCGACTTCTTTTTCTATTCTTATTAATAGTGAGCCTAGTGAGTTGTTTGGTGATTCTAGGGGTCTTCAACGAGGAGACCCTTTGTCTTTGTACTTATTTATCCTCTTAGCTGAGGATTGGGGAGACTCATAAAATCTCATGTGGCTTAGGGATTGATCCAAGGTTGGAGTTGGGGCAATAGATTACCTCCTCACTCTCATTTACAATTTGTAGATGACACTGCTATGATGGGTTTAGCCAAAGTTAATGAAGCGGTTAACTTAAGGAAGGCTTTGGATATTTATCCGACTACCTCTGGTCAGAAGATTAATGAAGACAAGTCCTTCATCTTTTTCTTTTATACTCCTCAACTTATTCAAGATAGGATTGCAAGGATTCTTAGATTCCAGATTGGGACTCTTCCTCTTGTCTATCTTGGTATCCCCATTAATGTTGGCACTTTGTCTATGGGTTTTTGGTAGGATATCCTAGACAAGTTTCTTAAGTGGGTTGGTCACTGGACTTGCAGATGGTTGTCCTCAACTAGGAGAGTTACTTTATTAAAATTAGTGATTCAAGTTCTTCCCACCTACAAGTGTTTTTTCAAGGGGCTCCCTCAAGCTTTATTGATGAATTTAATGCTCTATCTAGACAATTCTTATGGGTGAGGAATTTGGAATCTCCAAAGTGGAGTTTGGTCAAGTGGGATTTTGTTTATAGGCCAAAACAAGAGGAGGGTCTTGGTCTTCAGCAAGCTAGTCTTACTGGGTAGGCCTTGGCTACCAAGTTGTATTGGAGGTGGTGCACTTGTCAGGATTAGGATTGGGCTAATATCCTTAACTATAAGTATTTGGAGGAGTTGAAAGTGTTGACATCCCTAGGATTAGTCTCTCTGGTAAAGGATCCATGGTTTGGGGTACTCTCAAAAGGGGGTCAATCTATTTAAGCAGGGTTTGTTCTGGATTTGTAACAGGGGTTATGAGGTGCTATTTTGGCATGACTCTTAGGATGGCCACCCACCTATCTTGTTAGAGTTTCTACATTTACAACCTTTGTGCAACCTTTTTCTTGATGTGGGGTGGAGTCGTGTGGAGCACTTCAAATCGATCCAGTCTTTGGGTTTGGTGGAGGTTTACATATGGAAAGGCTATGTTGAGTGGCCGCTAGGGGGATTGCAGGCAAATCGGGAGGAGTTAGCTCATATTCTTGCTGGTAGAGTTTGTAGTTCCTTGAGGGGGAGCGATTCTCTGGCTTGGGGTCCAACCCAAAAGGTTTGTATTCTATTGCTTCTAGTTATCATGTGTTGGATAGGCATAAGTTTGGGGAGATTGCCTCCCCTTGGTGGAAGTTTGTGTGGAATAGGTTTGGGTAGCCCAAATGTAACCTTTTCCTTTGGTTGGTTGCCTGTAATCAATGCCTCACTTGGGATAACCTCTGAAAGAGGAGACTTCTAGGTCCTTCTATTTTCTTCCTCTGTCATAGCAGTGAGGAAAGTCTTTCTCATTTGTTTTTTTAGTGCCCCTTGGCTAGGGAGATTTGGCACCTTTGGTGGGGAGCTTGGAAGTAGGGTTGTGTTCATGCCTTTTCTTTGGTGGATTTTTGGAGAAGCTTGGGAAGACCCCTAACAAAGGCCCCTTTTTTTCAAGTTACTTGGACTATTGGTCCTTTTATTGTGTGGCAACTTTGGCTAGAAAGAAATTGGAGAATTTTTCAAGGGAGGCAGGTGGAGGCTCAACAGTCGTGGCAAAGGGTTCTTTGTATGCTCCAAAGGACTTTAGCAGCAAAGTGTGATTTGTGTATTAGATTGGATGGTGGGGAATTACATGTGGCCCAAAATTTGAAGTTAGTGGAAGGATGCCTTTGGCCTTCTAAGCCCCGGAGAAGGGGCTACTCCAAGGGTAAGATTCAAAGAGAGGGAAGGTGGACTCCTCCACCTCCAGGGGTTTTTAAGATTAACACGGATGGCTCCTCTAGAGGGACCCCTGGTCATACTGGGATTAGGGAATTAGGGAGAGACAGTTCAGGAACTGTTCTATTCTTCTTTTCTATTTATAAGGGGCAACAATTGAACAATTTGATGGAGGCCCTAGCTATTCTTTGTGCTATGGAGAGAGGGTGTGCTTTAGATTGGGAAAGGATTATTTGTGAATCCGACTCTTAGATTGTGATTAACATGCTAAATGAGTAGGTTGTGGAAGGTATGCAGTGGCAGCTTGCGTCGGTGGTTAGATAGATTCTCCGTTTGAGTCACTTGATGGATTTTGTCTCCTTTGTTTATGTCCCTAGGGAGTGGAACAGAGTGACTGGTTGTCTGGCTAAGTGGGCCTCTGATCAGGTGGGGGATCGGAATGTTAGGGAGTGGGATCTTTTGTCCCAGGATTGTACTCAAACTTTAGAAGGGTTGATCTCTGAAGATATGGAGGGTTAGTTGTGGTTCCTTTCTGGAGCCTTGGTGTGTTGGGATGTTTGAGTTCTAGTTTGGTTGGTTGGTAGTTCTCTAAAACTATTTTCTATGGGCTGTAGTTTCTATGATCTGTTGCTTTCTTTATTATGTACTGGTGGTTTTTTTAATAATAAATTTTTACCCCTCTTTTTAAAAAAAAAAGAAAGATGAATTATTAATATATATCAGTCATGTTTTTTAAATTTAAACACCTAAAATATCGTGTTCAGTTTTCTTAAAAGACAAGGGCGAGGTCATTCAATTATAGCTTCCCGACTTTAAAAAAAATTAAAAATATGAAAACAAAGGCCCCTGAAAGATTTGAAAGTTCAAAACCGCTGGAAAGGAATAAGAAGAACGTTAGAACTTCGTTATAAGTTAAAATGAATCTCCATTGACCATACATACAGGCTTGTGTGACACATCACACACGTTTGCATTCGTTATTGACAGTCTAGTGTACATAACTAGCAAAAATAATAGCTCTTTGCAATATATTACATGAGGTGACTCTTTTCCTGTGCCCAGTGTCTCCTATAATCTATGGAATTGGGAACGATTTGCCCTTGCACATACATCTATAAGCCATGGGACACGATTCTGACTCCTCTGTTGACACAGAGCACTTAAAACTCACTGTCACTCTTCTGCAAGGCTTGCATGAACCGCAAGCATGTGAACAGTCTGGCAAGCTGGACCCTGCAATCTCCATTATATGTTCCACTCTGTCCTTGTGTGCATGTTCTTCATGGGTCTGCACCAAAATATAGCATCACAAGTTTACTAAGTATTCAATTACACCCACTTTTTCCTGGTCCTCATTATGACTATTATCCCTTCAGACAAAGCTCATAAATTTTGAAAGTACTATATACCTTGGTAACTGTGTGCTGGTTTGTAGTTATAAATTCCTTGGACATGGTGTCCTTGTCGACTGTCACAGAGGACTTCAATCCTTTGTTCACACTGGACAAACTTAATTTATGGATATCTGCAACATACGAAGCTTTTATTAGTGAAACTGGAATAGAAACTTTTGTATTGAAAACATTTTCCTTGAGCTTGGTTTAGTGCTAAACATTCAAGTTCATGTGGTGAGAGTTTGACATTTTGTGCCTATATGCATAGTTATATTTTCTAAACTTCTACATAAAAGTTGAGTAATAAAAACAAAATAATAACTGGTCTGTTAACTTCAATGCACATTTAGCACTCTATTTAAATATCATCCACTTCAATGGTCAAACAGTCAATAACTATTTTACACCTCATTTACAACAAAAAGTGGAGATGGGCTCCCAGGTAAACAGCCAGTGTGTATTGACCACAATCTACACAATTCACCTACTGTATAAGATCTTCAACTAATTACATCCAACACATACACTTACCAGATTGCAGATGAACATGCCTTCCAGATGCAGTAGGAGGAAGAATAATAAGAAGAATGAAATAAGCAAATACAAGCAAACACAACTCATGCATGGAATAATTCATGATGAAAATTGTTAAGCTTAAAACTCCTGCAATTCATATATGGCAAAACAATCAGACCGATTGCATTACCAGATTCAAAGTGTCAACCAATTTATATGTGAATTTGAAATTGAAAGACATAATTGATAAGGCATTGTACGTATGAGTTTGAAGATTCATTGATAGAGTTCACAGGGGATGTCGTTCATATGACAAACAGTCAGTTTGAAAAATCACATGTATTCTCAAATCTTCACAAGCCTCGCCGTGGGTTATCGAATTTCACGCTCAAGGTCACGAAAGTTGAAGATTTTCTTGGGTTGTTTTCTTATGACTGTCACGAGTGGGAGGATTTTCATACGCTGTTACGTGAATTGGAAAAGGCATTCAATGCATGTTCGATTCCAGGCATTTATGACAAAGTCAAAATCCCCGTTTTTCTCATTTCATCTGGGTACCACGGTGGATCACCGTTAGTTCAATGTGGCCGGTTGAAATTCCCTTTTATCCAGGATTTGAGCTACTGGAGGTTAAAAACTAGAGATAAGAAAGCCATGGAGTGCATCAGCTATAATGGAATGGTTGTACTTGTTATGATGGCCTTTTTGATAGTGCCTTCCATGGTGTTAAGCTGCAAGGGTACCTAATTCTATGGCAATTATATTTCTTCTGCTTAAGACCTTATACAGTTTAATTGTCTTTAGAAAAAAGTAGGGTACACTTAGTTTTATCTTAGAGATTCAATTCAGGATTGTGTTTTATTTTATTAATGACATACAAACAATTTTCTTTATCTTTAATCTAGAAAAGATTTGTTAATGAAGGGAAGTTATTGGGCAAGGCGCTAACAAGATTAAAAGATGAGATTATTTTCACCCTTCTTTAGGTTCAACTGGGGAAGATAGTTATAGTTAATAAGGAGATTTAACAGATTTAATGGCTTTTGGACTTGGTGAAGATAGCAATAGGCAAAGAATCAGATAGAGAGTCAGCAGGTGAAGGTAGTAAATGTACTAATGAGATAAAAGATTTGATAACTTTTAACAATATTAATGTAAAGGTTGTAGGAGAACTAGTCAAGTCCCAATGATGAAACAAAAAAGATGAGATAAAGGTAGTTTTAGACCCAAATGCCTTATAGCATATATCAAATAATACAAGTTTTTTTTCTGTGTATGGTTGTCCACCTTGGAAATGAGTTTTCTAAACTTTGTTTGATTCTAATTATCATCTTGGTCAATGATGGTATAATAAATTTATTTGGTTTCATAGAGCTAGCTATATTAAAGGCCTTTAATACTATGGAAACTGTGTATTAAAAAATGTCTTCAATCAGGAGCCTATGGTTTCTCTGAAACTTTCCCTTTTAAGTGTTTGCAGAATCTTTGAGAGAAACAGACATAATGTGCATGTTAGTTGCAACAAGACTGGATCCTCAAGCAGAGCAGGTTGGGCTTTTTGGAACCATGACTATTCTAACTTGATTTAATAGAGCTTAGTCATAATCTGGTACATGATTTTGTTTATTTGAATTTGGACATGAATGCAAATTTGGTCTGTTTTTTAATAGGCTTTACATGGTCAATATCAGGAGGAGATGATGACCGAAGGAAGTTCCAAAAGTCTTCTTCAAACCATTACAGGGTCTTCTATACCAGACTGTTCATGGGCATGTGGGGCTTGTAATCCTTGTACCAGAGTAACCATGAATCCCAAACATTTCCAACCTCAAAGGACTCAACATGATTTACTCAACTCAAAGCATGGAAATCAACATGACCATAAAATCAATCCAATTGCTCATAGATGTGTTTGTCAGGGGAAAAGTTTTCCAGTGCCCTGATCCTTCTTGTTGAATGCTGTTTACATTTTACTTAATTTGTAAGATGATACCTAGTTCTTAGTTTCATACTGATCTGCCATGCACAAGGGACAAAGTTTTCCTATACAATAAACTATCTTATACAGTTCACAACATACATTTTGTCTGGGTTTGATAAAAGTGCTGTAGTGTGCTTTTTCTGTATAACTCCTGCCATAAATAGCAAAGTTTATCTTCGATCTAAAGAGATTTTCCATACCTTCTACATATGTTTCCCAAAAAGTTTTTTGATAATCAGGTTGATCTTTGTTTTGTAATTGGAAAAGCATGCACCTTTGGGTATCTGTTTTGCATATGAAAACAAAGCAGTTCTATGTACATTTTGTGATTAGTCCACGTATAATAGTGTGGCTTAATTCTGGGGCTACTGTTTCTAATTTCTAGGCAAATCTGATTTGTTAGATATTATTTTAATAGCTTATGGAAATTTTAAAATCACTTTTTATTCGAAATAGGAACTGATACTGGTTAAGATAGACAATTTAGCTATAGACAAAAGAGATTGAAATTATTGAATGCTTACGAGTCGAATAAGTAATGATTATGATTTTGTTGCCACGTGGTTAAAGAATACATTTTCTTTTATTTATTTTTGGCTTAAATTTTGTTTTTAAATTTTTTTCCCAAATTTATATGTTTAGTAAATAACAATAAAATGTGGTCCAAGGGGTTGAGCTTAATTGGTTGAAACTTCGGGTTCTTGTTGAGGAGACCCAAGTTCAAATCCCCATAGGAACAGCTAATTTGGATTTCTAAGTTGTGACTCTTGGTCTTCCATAGTGGAATTCTAATGTGGATGTGTTCAAATTACTAGGTGTTCATGCTTGGGGATGAGGACCCCCATGTTGTGGCCTTATTCATAGCTTGGATGTGTTCAAATTACTAGGTGTTCATGCTTGGGGATGAGGACCCCCATGTTGTGGCCTCATTCATAGCTTGGATGTGTTCAAATTACTAGGTGTTCATACTTGGGGATGAGGACCCCCATGTTGTGGCCTCATTCATAGCTTGGATGTGTTCAAATTACTAGGTGTTCATGATTGGGGATGAGGACCCCCATGTTGTGGCCTCATTCATAGCTTGGATGTGTTCAAATTACTAAGTGTTCATGCTTGGGGATGAGGACCCCCATGTTGTGGCCTCATTAGGTGTTCACTGATTAAAAAGCATAACAATAAAATATGTTCATATAAAACAACTTAATGTTTCTTAACCCCTTCATAGGACATGACTATAAATCTATAATATAATTGTGTAAAAGTAAATAAACTTTCCTTAGGGTTAATTTAGGTGAATAACGTAAATGCACTCCATTAGGCAAAAAATAACCTGGATTAATTAATTGACAACTATGGGGCATAATGTGTTTTAAATATTGCAATAATTGATTGGGAAAAGTAAATAGAATCTAAATTTACTTAGCTTTGTAACCAAAGAATTATTGCCCTTAATAAAGATTTCAAATGTTGATTGTTCATAGCTCTATCACTAATTAAAAAAAACAACAATAAAATATGTTCATATAAAACTACTTAAAAATATAAATGTTTGTAATATTTTTAAATATAGTTATATAATTTTTCCAAATGGTAAAGGATTATAGTTTGATTGGTTGAGCTCAACTAGTGAGGATGATGGTATGTTTCTTAATTATTCCAAATAACAATAAAATATGTTCATATAAAACTGCTTAAAAATATAAATGTTTGTAATATTTTTAAATATAGTTAGATAAATTTTTCAAATAGTAAAGGATTATAGTTTAATTGGTTGAGCTCAACTAGTGAGGATGATGGTATGTTTCTTAATTATTCCATCCACCTAGGTTTAGAGTTATTGGAGGTGAGATTGGGCTATGTTTGATCCCTGATTGACTTTGATGAACTCAATCCCCCTACTCATGATAGTCTAGCCAAAGGATGACTTCTTATTTCCATAAATAAAAATAAAAATTATAAACCCCTTCATAGGACATGACTATAAATCTATAATATAATTGTGTAAAAGTAAATAAACTTTCCTTAGGGTTAATTTAGGTGAATAACTTAAATGCAATCTGTTAGGCAAAAAATAACCTCGATTAAATAATTGACAACTATGGGGCATAATGTGTTTTAAATATTGCAATAATTGATTGGGAAAAGTAAATAGAATCTAAATTTACTTAGCTTTGTAACCAAAGAATTATTGCCTTTAATAAAGATTTCAAATGTTGATTGTTCATAGCTTTGTCATCACTAATTTAAAAAAATAACAATAAAATATGTTCATATAAAACTACTTAAAAATATAAATGTTTGTAATATTTTAAATATAGTTATATAATTTTTTCAAATGGTAAAGGATTATAGTTTAATTGGTTGAGCTCAACTAGTGAGGATGATGGTATGTTTCTTAATTATTCCATCCACCTAGGATTACAGTTATTGGAGGTGATATTAGGCTAGGTTTGATCCCTAATTGACTTTGATGAACTCGATCCCCCTTTTCATAATAGTCTAGAGCCAAAGGATGACTTCTTATTTCCATTAAAAAAAACAAAAATTATAAACCCCTTCATAGAACATGACTATAAATCTATATATAATTGTGTGAAAGTAAATAAACTTTCCTTAGGGTTAATTTAGGTGAATAACTTAAATGCAATCCATTAGACAAAAAATAACTTGGATTAATTAATTGACAACTATGGATCCGAATGTGTTTTGAATATTGCAATAATTGATTGGGAAAAGTAAATAGAATCTAAATTTACTTAGCTTTGTAACCAAAGAATTATTGCCTTTAATAAAGATTCCAAATGTTGATTGTTTTTGCTAGGAAAATGTAGTCTTCCTATCAATAAAATACCTCAAAGCCTATGTTGAATCTATGTTCTATCTAGGATCAAGTATGTGGATCTGGGTCAAGTCCACAATCATGGATTCATACTCTACATCTAGATTCAACACTACACACTTTATAATTCTACTCCATGAGTTGTCTAACTAATCTCCATGTACTCTACTTTTTTTTTATATTTGAGGGTTAGTGGTATTCATAAATACCTTGGAAAGGATTTTCTTGTGTTACTAAGTTACATGCTCTCCTAGTTCAACCCATGGTAATGTGTACACAAGATCAAAAAAGCACTTTTGAGATATGCATATGCTCTTATAGTGCTTTTGCAAATATAGTGTACTTTTACTACACCAATTGAGGTTTTGTAATGTGAATACTACACAAATAAGCTTGTAGATGAGATTCCTTAATGTCTAAATATATACATTGAATCCCTCTAAAAACTAGTAGATAATGTTGTTAGAAATCTTAAACAAAATAAAAAACTCAAGAAATTTATAAGAGAGATTAAGAGTTACATAAACTGAAATGCAAAATGAAAGCAAACCAGCGATTCCAAGAGATGCAAATGTCGATGTGACAGAATTGTATTCAAATCTCAAAGCAAAGAATGGCAGAGTAACTAGACAATGCATTCAAGATGAAAAAATACAAGCTAGGAGGTGAGTATAAATAGACTATGAGAGAGGGGAGAGGTGACAAATATGACCAATGGGAAGAGCCCATCATAATAGCCTAAAATAGGCAAGTGTAACTCCCATAAAGGATGCCATCACCTAGCACCCACTCACACTAATACTCACTTAATTAACCCTAAGCAAGCTTAATTACACGTGTAAGAAAAAACTAGGAATATAGAAAAATAAATAACCCAACTAGGAAAATAAAAACCTACACTAAAAACCCCCCTTAAGCATAGCTTAGGTGGGTTAAAATATGGGTCCCAACAAATGAATCTTGATGAGGTACCCATGTACATAAATATGCCCCCAAAAAAAAGAAGCCCCCCAGAAAAAAGAGAAAAGGCCCCCCACCCCCAAATAGAGAGAGAAGAGACTCCCCCAGAGTAAAGAGAGTTAGGACTATGAGTGAGAGGACTAAGAAGTCCCCCAGAATATGAAGCCTCCCGCACCCCAAGCAAAGCTCATAGATGAAGATACTTGATTTTTGTGAAGGGTTTGGTGAAGATATCAACAACCTACCGAGAAGATAGATAGTAGCAAAGGTTGATGATGTGGCCATAGATGAGCTCCCAGATGTAGTGCATATGGACCTTAATGTGTTTGGTTTGTTGATGATGGGCCAAGTTCTGTGAGATCTGAATGGCACTCTGGTTGTCACAAAATATGACTAATGGCTACCAATCTAGATACCAAACTCAGTGAGAAGATTCTAAAGCTAGATGGCCTCAGTGGTGGCATTCATAGCCCCTGATACTCAGCCTCAGTAGAAGATAGAGCAATAGAAAACTACTTCTTGCTCACCCAACAAATAGGACCTGAACCAAGTGAGAAGTTGTAACCTAAAGTAGACTTGTGATCCTGAGAATTACCTACCCAATCTAAATCTTTGTAGCCCACCAAGTCAAGATCAATGCTTGTTGCGTAGTGAATCCCAAAACTATGAGTACCCTGAATGTAGTGAGTGATCCGCTTGGCTTCTTTCTAGTGAAGCTCATGGGGCTCATGCATGAATCGAGAAACCATGCCTACAACATATGAAATGTCGCGTCTCGTATGAGTCAGATAAATGAGACTCCTAACAAGTTGCGTTACAAAGTGTCATCAACAAATGGTGAAGAATACTGAGCCTCAAGTTTGACTCTAGAAAGGAAGGGAGTTAGAGCAGGCTTATAGTCATCCATATGAAACCTCGAGAGAAAATCTAGAGCATACTTGGACTATGTAAGGGTGATCCTAGAAGAAAATTAGAAGATCTCAATCCCAAGAAAGTAATGCAACAAGCCCAAGTTAGTCATCAAAAACATGTCATGGAGGGCAGATTTGACTACCCCAATGGTAGATGGAGAACTCCCTATGTTAAACAAGTCATCAACATTAAAGACCAGAAATAGGAGTGAATCATCTTGTTGCAAAATGTAGACATTGGGATTAGAATGGCACTGAGTAAACCCAACTATCAGAAGGAAGGAATCAATCTTAGCATACTAGGCTCGAGGAGCCTATTTGAGGCCATAGAGAGACTTTTGAAGGTGGCACACAAGTGAATAATCTTGAATGAAACCCTATGGTTGCTCCATGTAGATCTCCTCCTAAAGGTCACCATGAAGAAAAGCACTCTTCAAATCCATTTGGTGTACTTCCCAATGATTGGTTGTAGCAATGGCAAGAACAAGTCAGATGGAATTCATTCTAGCAACTGATGCAAAAGTCTCAGAGTAGTCAATCTCAGGAACCTAGGAGAGTCCTTTGGAGACCAGGTGAGCCTTATTCTTATCAACTAACCCATCTACTACAAAATTTGTTTGATAGATCCACTTACATCGAACAATTTTTCTTCCCTTAGAAAGAGGGACAAGATCCCAAGTGTGGTTCCTCATCAAGAAACTATACTCCTCCTGCATAGTTGTATCCCACTCAAGAATACCAGAAGCCTCTCGAAAGGACTATGGATCAAAGATAGTAGCAAATGAAGACATGTGGAGCATCCTAGAATTGTGAACAAGTTCATCTAGTGCCTAATGGATCCCCAACCCAATCTCCTACAAAGTATAAGGTTTGTCTAGCCCAAAGTGGACCAAAAGTCAAAGAATCTGGAGGAGAATAATCACCCTTTGGATGCTGACTAGGAGAGGAAGGATGTGAATCTTTTGGATCACTCTTAGCATCAGAAGTTGAGCTAGAAGACTCCTCATCATCAAGAATATGCTCAAGTGAATCTAACTCATCAAAAGATCTGTCATGTAGCCCAAGTGACTCCAATTGTTGGGAATTAAGGTGTCTCAGCCTTTGCAAATTACTAGCATTATTTATTTAATTGTATATTTATTTATTGCCTAATGTTGTAATTACTTGCACATTCAGTTTGGTCACTTAGTTGAGGTGGCACGATGATATGTCATCTTACTTGGAATGTGACTTGGATGGTCAAGTCAAGCATACATGGATTTGGGTATCCCATTTGAGGTGGTGCTATTATTCCATGTGTCAGCATCTTGTGGTGTGTGGAAGAGGATATTCCATTTGATAGAATCTATGATGCGTAAGAGCCAAGTTTGGAGATTCCTATGACAAGTGATGACAAGTATCAGTGAGTATCTTTGCATGAGGGAAAGGCATCTTTGGGCGCCCAAGATGGGCTATGACATGTTGTAAGAGGAATATGCTATATTTAGCATTGTATGATGGATTCTCTTAAACCATTTAATGTTGTTATGTTGGGAAAATCTATGACAACTGTAAGATGCCTAAGAGCATCTATCATAGTCTATTTTTAGCCTTGGAGCACTCCATGTTGGGAAAGTCAAATCTACCATGTATGACAGATGCAAGGGATGTATTTGCAGCAAGGACAAGTGTCCTTTGATGTAGAATAATGGCCATGTGGCCAAGGTGGACGCCTATCCCAAGATGCTTCCAGAATATGCCTTGTAATCTCTATATATTGCATAGTTTAGAGTTGTCGTTGCATAGTGTTTTTACAGGTACTATTATAATGTTGGAATAACTCCAAAATTGACATTTGAAGACTCTTGAAAGAAATTGCATTGCAATTGTATTGTAAACTATAACTGTTTTAGATAATACATTATGCAGGTTTTAGAGTGTGGGGTTTTTTACCTGAAAAGGTTTTCCCCACGATACATCTTGTGTCCACTTCTCTCTGTCTACATTCTTGTTTTGTGTTTTCTTCTATAATATCTCTGATATAAGTTTAATATTGCTGCAATTGTAAGGATTAAAATGAATTTGCATACCTCTCCCCTCATTAGATTAGTTTAGGAAGCGATTTTCACAGACCTAGCTTCCTTTCAGTTGGTATCAGAGCCTGGCCAGTTTTCATCCTAGCTGTTGGGTAGGGGTTTTTTGTACTGGTCTTAGATTGAGTGGGAGTCTATGCAGAGTATTCTGTAATCTTGTTGTAGGAAAGAGATGGCAAGCACATCCAGAAGAATAGAGGTTGAAAAGTTTAATGGTAGCAATTTCAAGTTGTGGAAATTCAAAAATGGAAGACATGCTTGTTGATAGATTCCTATGGGAAACAATTTTTGGTACAAAACCAATGGTAATGGCACAGGTAGATTGGCATATCAAAGATTGTAAAGCCAAGGGTCTTGTGAGACTCTATTTGGCTGATTCCGTCCTACTAAATGTTCATGAAGAGAAAACTATGAAGGAGCTATGGAAGAAACTTGGTAAACAAGTTATTCCTATGGAAGAAGCCATATTCTCTAAGGATGGAAGATGGAGGATCTATTGCTAATCACATGGATGCCTTTATTATGTTAGTTTCACAATTGACATCCATTGGTGTGAAGATGGAGGAGGAGGATCATTGTATGACCTTGCTTTGTTCTTTACCGGATTCGTGGGATCATCTTGTAATGGCCATCAAAAGTACTACAACCACCTTCAAGATGGATGAGGTAGTATCTTCTCTATTATCTGAAGAGATGCAGAGAAAGTCATCCGAGTCGGCCAAAGAGGCTCTTGCAGTTTGTGGAAGACCTAAGGAGAAAGGGAAAAAGAAGGACAAGAAAGATGAGAAGGGTAGATCCAAATCCTATGGTAGCTCTAAATCTCCTAGAAAGTCCAAGGCACTATGTTGGAACTGTGGAAAAATTGGGCATTTCTGAAAGGAATGCAAAGAGGAGAAAAAGAAAAAGATGAAGAATGTCCTAGATTCATATTCTGATAAGTCACAAGATGATGGTGATGCCTTCATTGCAGCCTTGGCCACCCATGCATCTGATGATGTGTGGGTGATTGATTCTATTACCTCTTTCCACATGACCTTGCATCAAGCATGGTTTACAAAGTATGAAAAGTTTGATGGTGGAAGAGTGCACGTGGGTGATGACTCTCATCTGAAGATAGTTGGCTATGGAAGAGTCACAATCTGATTCCATGATGGATGAGTGAAGGGGATCTCTGGGGTTATGCACATCCCAGGCTTGGCATGGAACCTACTTTCTGTAAGTAAATTGAATGATGTAGGTGTGCAGGCTGTCTTCTCGAAATAAGGATGCAAGATGACTAGAGGAGCTATGGTGCTTGCGAAGGGTACTCGAAGAGGTACTCTATTTTAGCTAGAGGCATGCATTTCACAATGCAATAGTTCTTCTGACTTGTAGAAAAGAGATGTAGTCACTTCATCCCCATCATTGGAACCAGTGGTGAAAAGATCTATTCTATCAAATTCTGATGGTAGTGCATTTTGGGTACCTAAGGGTGCTCATGCTTTGGAAGTTAAGCTTGTTGCTAAGAAGACAATGTCATGGCATTAGAGACTTGGCCACATTGGTGAGAAGAGTCTTAGAACCCTAAAAAATAAAAACATCATTGAGGGGTTGGATGATTGTGTTAGGTCTCAAAAATGCAAGTTGCTAATCCTAAGAGGATGCCAGGCTCTATGTTTGGATTTGCAACATTTTTGAACTAACTTGACGAAATCAACCTTCAAGGTTTGATGATTTCCTACACTTTAGGTCCTGCTACACCTAGGTGGGTGAACCTTGAAATATTAAAGCAGTCTGAGTGTGGATGAATGGACTAACTAGGTCTATCTACAATGGCATAGGATGTAGGATAGATGACAAAGCTGACTAATTAATTCTATGTATAATGTTTAATAAGTGATTGGCAGAAATTGTATAAGCAATATCAAGGTAAAAAGGTTTTAATTAATGAGTTGAATGAGACTAGTGCCTTGTTGGGTAACAGAGTCAATTTGAAGGACTAAGAACAGTAGTTTCTTAATGGTAATAATTCTAGATATTTGGCACAGTTCTGGTTTATAGCTTGTATAAACGTGCAAGTAAATGACTGACAGACTCTTCTTGATAATCCAACCAAATAAAATCAGATATCTTATAATTCACCAAAAGGTATTTTAATCCTTACTTGAAGGAACCAAATGAAATGAATGGACAAGATTAACAGATAATATTTTACTGGAGACAGTGTGTCAATCCTAATTATATGGCTCTACTTAGTAATCCCAACTTACTACTTCCAGGCTACTGTGAATAAATCAGAAGGGTTTAATTCCTTAGATGGACACCAACCAAATTAATCACACAGATACAACAAATTTGTATCGATAGATTAAATATATACTTGATATCTTAATCTGAATAACAGGGAAATGCAGAAATGGAGACAGCCACACAATTGAATAATTTCAACAAATAACTGATACCAAAGTAGAAATACTGAATCAGAGAACTTCAAACTTCTTCTTCAAATAAAATATGCAACACAGTCATTTTGAAATATTGTATATTATGTATATATGAAATATCTTCTACTGCTGATCTTTTTTTAGCATCGATTGTTTAAACTTATATAGATATTTTCATGAAGAGATACAACTCTTCAATAAGTCTCTTGGGAATTTAACCAACATAAACAATAATTACATAAGCTTAATTAGGCTCTATTTAGCCATAAATAGACTTTTGCCAGATGATCTAAATACTCCTGCTCACGGTGAAAATCAGTAAGATCAACTGCGCTCCTGGTAATTATATCAAGGGTGACCCCTCAATTGTATTCCCGATGCTATGTAATGTCATATCTTAAGTGGGCGAGACCATCGGCATGACTTCCTTCATCACCAAGGGTTTTTAGATCTCTCTGCGATATAGCGAGTCCCACCGATATGATTTGCTTATCGGGAAGATTGAGACTATCGGGATAATAAAACTATGTTCTCTCGATCTTTATTGTCTCGCCAATAGTCATCTTCATATATGAACTTTTATCTTTATCGGAATGACATTCATTATCAGGATAGCTTTCTCAAGATATCCCGATCCAAATCATCTCCCTGATGACCCTTTTCATATCTTTCATCAGGCAAAGTTTAGTAAAGTGTCACCGACACCTTTTGTGAATCGGCAAGACCTAGTTCTTTTGTTCCGATATGTCAAGTTATCCCGATAGAGGTGTATCGCTGTGAGTCTCGCCGATGGATTTCTTATCGCCAAGACTCTTAATCATCGGAGGCTTACTTGTTTCCTATCCCGATAGCTTACCTCTCGCCGATGACCCTTTTCATATCTTTCATCGGGCAAAGTTTAGTAAAGTGTCACCGACACCTTTTGATCGCCGTGACTTGTGAATCAGCAAGACCTAGTTCTTTTGTTCCGATATGTCAAGTTATCCCGATAGAGGTGTATCGCTGTGAGTCTCGTCGATGGATTTCTTATCGCCAAGACTCTTAATTATCGGAGGCTTACTTGTTTTCTATCCCGATAGCTTACCTCTCGCCGATGGCTATTTGTTTCGTCACCCCCGCATGCTGTTCGGTGAAACTCTTGCCGAAATGCTTTATCGGTATGATATATACCGTCGGGGTATCTTTTAAAAATTCATCTGATAGATATCTGTCATACCGATCGGTATGACCACTTACCTTTCTTGTTGATGTAAGGTCATCGGTATCACTTACTCTATCGGTGACTTCCACAATTCTTCCTCCGATCTCTATTTTCACACTGATGGTTGTTTTCAAACGGTTCCTTGTGTGTCGGTGTAAGCAACACAACCTCTTGCCGATGGATTGATTTTGATGAAATTTGGCACTGCTCATCCATAGACATCTCGTGAGATACAAAAATTTTTTATTATGGTCTTTTTGGGATATTCTTCAGGATTTATTCAAATATGATGGAGTAAGGAGATAGTAAAAATTTCAAATTTTTACTGTGCTAACAGTGGCTCTGTCTGGGATGTATAGTCCCTGTGAGTATAACAAGGATCCAGATCTCCTGGGGAAGTAGACCACATATTTTATTATTTTGGGGTGAGGTTTTATGAAACTGGGAAAAGGAAAGGAACAAATGATGGGGAGCGGGAATGATTCCTAGACTACTGTGCATGGAATAAGATATTTTTGAGAATTATTTGAATGTTGTCCATGCACTGGCAACACTCAATTCTCTTTGTACATGTTTATGAAAAGAACTGCTTCAAGTATTGCCCATGTACAGGCAATTCCTGCTCCTCTCCTGACATATTCTGTACATAGTAAGAATCATCACCTCCCTTGCGAGTGATGACAAAAGGACCTAACCACAGGGCTTCAAATTTTCCATGTTTTCCTTTATCCTGACATCTTGCATTCCACATTAGTACCAGATCATTTATTTCAAACTTTCTTTCTTTGGCCTTCTTGTCAAAGAGATATTTTACCTGTGATTGTAATTTAATATTCTGTCTCTAAGCTATTCTTCTTGTTTCATCAAGCTCTGCCAATTGTTCCAACCTTTCCTCCATTGGTTCAGGGATGTTCAAGTCTTCCTAGAGGATAAATTTGTACACTGGTATAAGATTTTCCAATGGTAATCTTGCTTGTGTTCCATATACCAATTCATAAGGGGATCTCCCAATTGCCCTTTTTATAGTAATCCTGTCAGCCCATACTGCCATTCTTAATTTTGAATCCCAAGCCTTCTTATTTCTATCCAACATTCTTTTTATGATTTTCAACAGGCTCTTATTACTTGATTCAGCTTGTCCATTGGCCCGTGGATGGTAAGGAGCAGCATAAGAAACAGTGATACCATGTGTGCTGCAAAAACCTTTGAATTCATCAGATCTAAAGCACATCCCATTATCGGTAATCAGTCTTACAGGAGTACCAAATCTGCATATAATGTTATCCATTAGAAAATTTATCACAACTTTACTTGTAGCCTGTCTGGTTGGGATTGCTTCCACCCATTTTGTAAAGTAATCAGTAGCCACTAAAATCCATCGGTGTCCCCCACTCGATTTCTCTGAAATTTCACCTATAAAATCAATACCCCACTGATAAAATGGAGCCTCAACTTGCATAGGTTTTAAGGGTAGTGCTCCCTGATACTTTAACTTCCTTGAGAACTTTTGGCATGCTTCACACTTTCTAGTGTACTGGTATGAATCGTTAAAAACTTTAGGCCAATAGTACCCTGCCCTCAGGATCTTGTGGGCTGTGGTTTTTGCTGAGAAATGTCCTCCGCACATGCCTTCATGCAACTCCTTCATAATATGTTTTGATTGATATTCATCCAAGCATAATAGTAGAACACCATCTCTATTTTTCCAATAGAGATCCCCACCAATGAGTACATATTTTGAAGCTTGTAGTTTGAGTGTCCTTCTTTTATTACCATCATATCCTTCAGGACACTTCATATGTTTTAGATAATATACTATATCAGTATACCACGGAGTGTGTTCAATACTGGTACTTGCATCAACATTACATATCTGGGAAGCTTCTAGATTACTTTCAGCCATCAATTTGGCAAGACCCTGTCCTCTTACTAATTTAGTGATTTGGATTTCAATGTTGAATTCCTGAATCCTATTGATCCACCTACATCTCCTACCGGTGACCTCAGTTTGGATCAGTACATCCTTCACTGCAGCATTAGGAACATATGCTATGATTTTAGCCCCCACCAAATATGATCTAAAATTTTTTACTGCTTTTACCAATGCATATGCCTGTTTTTCAATAATGTCATACTTCAACTCTGCATTCTGAAGGGACTTGCTAAAGAAAGAGATAGGCTGTTCATATCCATCATTGTTTTTCTGCAACAACACTGCTGCTACTGTATGATAGGAAGCAAATGAAAAGAGTTGGAAAGGTTTACCGAAGTCAGGGGATATTAAGACTGGAGCTTGTTTGATGGCCTCCTTAATGTTACCAAATGCTTCCATTGTTTATGTTGTCCATTTCATATCTGAGTTCTTCTTCAGCATTCTTGATATAGGACAAACAATCTCTGCGAAATTTGGTATAAATCTTCTGACAAAATTTATCTGACCAAAAAATGATTGTATAGCTTTTACAGTTTTTGGAATAGGGACCTGATCAATTGCTTTCACCCTTTCAGGATCTATTTTAACTCCTTCCTTCGAGACTATATGGCCAAGCAATTTTCCTTCTGTTACTGCAAAATGGCATTTTTTAGGATTCAATGATATTCCATATTCTAGGGCTTTGACAAATATCTGTTCTAGATGTGTGCAATGATCTTCAGCCCTTTTTGAATATGCTATTAAGTCATCTTGATATACTATCATAATCTTATTGATCAATTCAGCAAAAGCTACATCCATCGCTCTTTGAAATGTTGCCCCAGCATTAGTTAATCCAAATGGCATTCTCAAGTATACATATGTTCCCCACGGAGTGGTGAATTCCGTCTTAAATTGTTCAGACTCCTTAACCTTTACCTGATTGTAGCCGGAGAAACCATCCATCATGGATAGCAATTCACATCCAGTAACTTTCTGCAATATCGCCTCCATATTGGGAAGAGGATAATTATCTTTGAGAGAAGATTTATTCAGGTTTCTGAAATCCACACATAATCTAATGTCACCATTCTTTTTCCTGACAGGTACTAAGTTTGAGACCCAGGAAGAATGTCTGATAGGTTTGATTATAGCTCCATCCCTTAACTTTGTAAGTTCCTCCAGCATTTTCGGAGCCAATGTAGGATTAATTGGCCTTTGTTTCTGTCTGAATGGTTTTGCATCTGGCTTGAGTGGTATCTCATGTTGAAATAAATCCTCTCTATATGCCTTTAAGTCATCATATGACCAAGCAAACACATGCCTGTACTTCCTAAGTAGATTGATGATTCTACTTCTGATTTTCTGGTCAAGATTCCTTCCAATATATACATTTTTTGAGGTTGTCTGAGTCCCCAAGTTCACTTCCTCAAGGTTCTCAGGTATTACTGGTGTTTCTTTCTTCTTGTATCTATCATGCCCATCAAATGCTTTTTCTAATGCAATAAGCCCTTTGGGTATCTTATTTGTCTTCAGTTGAACCACTTCTTGGCCAAAAAGGGTTTCTATCCCATCGTGTTCCTCCACAAATGCACTGAAATCAATTTCTTGATTTTCATAATAATCAGCACAATGTAAGAAATTGATTATATCAGCATCGCTATCAAACACTTGCCAGTTCTGTATATTATCAGGGATGGTAGGTCTAGTTTTAAATTCTACTTCTGTGATCCCTCCTAATGTTACATCATCTCTCTTTAATGCAATGTTTGCTAAAAAGTCTGCCATGATGTTTTTAGACCTATCAACCCAGCTGATTGAAAAAGCATCAAATAATTCAACACTATCCCAAACTGCATTTCTGTACTGTCTTAATCTTTTATTCTTAGATAAATATTTTTCTCTTACTTGGGAGATGACCAATTCAGAATCACCATAGACAGCCAACTTTTTTATTTTGTATTTGGTGGCTATGTTTAGGCCAATGAGTAGGGCTTCATACTCAGCTACGTTATTGGTGCATTCAAATGTCAATAAGAAAGAGTATTTAAACGTTTTACCTCCTGGTGAGATAAAAACTACTTCGGCCCCATTTCCTATCTTGCTGCATGCACCATCGAAATACATTTTCCACAAATCATTTTCTCTTTTCATAGATTTAGTGTGTATTGGGTCAGTGTTATGCAATTCTGGGGTAGTTTCTCCAACTTTGAAAACTCCTAAATCTGTGTCACAAAAGAAATTCACCTGATGCCGGTCCATTCTTTCTATAATATTGTCATACCTTGGTTCTCTGCACAACTTAATTTCCTTGTCACCTACTGGTATGGTGGCATATGATAGATCTAATTGAACATTGCCTCCCGCCATTGCAGCCCACTGCCTTGATAACAACATTCCATAATACGGTGGGATATCAACCACAGTGATGTCAATGTTATATGTTGCTTCAGGATGTGAAGCAACTTTTATCTCTACATCTTTCATAATACCAACTACTGGAATAGATCTGTTATCCATTGCATAACACTGGCCATACGTAGTATCAACCCACATCCCCAATTCTTTCATCACTGCTATAGGCATGATATTCATAGCAGCACCTGAATCAATCATACAATTCCTGACTATTCTATTCTTGATTACTAGTGTAGTATAGAATGGATCTACCTGTGAGGGATTTTTTGTAAGTGTGTCACCAAGGTAAACCTCAGGCATCTTAAAATTTTCCTCATGCACATTATTTGTTGTTTTTTCAAACCCTTTATGTTTTGGATTAGGTGTATCAGAAATCATCTTGACAACTGTACTCCTATATTTATCTATTTTCATCATCTCTAGGAGTGGGACTGATATCTTCACCTGAGACACTGCCTATGCAATGTCGAAAGAAGGGGTTATGATCTGGTCATTCTTTTATGTTTTTGTGTTTTCTTTTTCTTGATTTCCTTTCATTTTATTTTTATCCCCCTTTTCTGGTTCTTTAGGTGATGATTTTGTATTATTTTCTTTGTTATTCTGGTCTTTTATGAATACACTCCCAGGAGTTCCTTGCCCAACATTTGTTGTTCTATTCCTTAAGTTATAAGTGTTTCAAGCTTGAGCTACTGCAGCCACTGTGAGAGCTTCTCTTTCATCCTCAGTAGGTTTTCTCCATTGACCATATGACTTGTTGTTACAACTATATTCCTGGTCTGAGAATACCTGCTGTTCCCCCATGTTAATATGATACTTTTGGTTCCCTACATCATACTCATACCCTTCTTCTTCTGAAGAAAAATAATCTTCTGTTACCACACATGGTATATCCTGCATCATATTGATGGTGTGATTATCCCTATTATAGTTGTACAACATTTCCTCTTGCTGTATTGATTTAGCTACCTCACAGTATTCAGGTGAATGTGGCAAGTTACATACAAAACACCAAGGTTTATTTTCTGCCATATGTGCCATGTTTCTCTTCAAGGGATCAGGAGTATCCTTTCCATATGGCTGCTTTCTGTTATTATCTATAGGTCTTCCATCCTTCCAATTTATATTGTAAGGAATATCATGTAGCCTAGGTCTCTCATGCCTATGCTGACCCTCTGGTTTAATTTGTTGAGCATTTGGATTCTGAAGATTTCTATGATTATCCCTTTTACTGACCATTCCTGCAGCCTTCCTATTATTTTCAATAGTTATGGCCACTTTCTGTGCTTCGGCCAAGGTTGCAGGACACCTGTTTCTGAGTTCATATCCTGTTTTGGGGTCAAATGCTTTCATATAGATACTCAGTGCTGCCTGGTCAGATAACTTGGCTCCATGTGGTACCTTATTATGTAACTTGGAAAACTTCAGGTTGAAATCAAATAATGATTCATTTTGATACTTCTGTATACTTATTAGTTCATGTAGTGCAAACTCAGGAGTGTATTGGTTACCATACTGATCCTTAAACTGGTTATGGAAATCAGTTATTGAATTGATTGATGCATCGGGCAAGCTATTAAACCAATGTCTGGCATCTTCGGTGAGGGACATCATAAATAACCTCATTCTAATGTCTTCCCAATCCATACCTATATCCTGTACAAAAGCATTAAAACTTCTGATATGATCTTCTGCAGATACTGCATTGTTTCCAGTAAACTTGGGAACCATGTTTCTCCAAGTACTATCCATAGGATATGGATATAACTGATATCCAGTCAAATCAAATTGACTGCATATATTAGCAAGGTTTTGGGGAAGGAAATTGAGAGGTGGTGGATTGGGATAGTAATTATATCCACTGTTGGGACTGAAATTCCCAAGCTGTTTTCGTAAAAGTTTTATCTAATTTTAGGGTAAAATTTTGGGTCCCCATGGGTGAAAATCAATTTCAGAGCTACAATTACATCTATAAAATCCATCCCTGGTTAGATATAATACTGCAGCATTCATATTCAATCATGTTGCATACACTATTAAGAACAAACTATGGAGCTGCAATTGGTGTTATACTGTGGTCTGGATATATCAAGCGAAGATGATTTGACTATTGACAGGAATACAAGTCTTGGAGACTATCAAACAAAGTAGCAGTGTGCTGATGTGTTTAAATATCTTCTGCCATATGCAAAGGCTTATTCAGAAAATGACTTAGTAAAACTTCTAAAAGTTTTAAGAACTATTCACAAGAAGTTTCCACAACCACCTGAAGAGGGTTTGATTGGAAACACTCTAGATGCATTCCTGAAAGATCCTGATTTTAATCCACCGAAGTAGTGTGGATATCCATGGATTTCAATCCTTCAAATGTGGATATTTTAGAAGGACTTGCTTCATAAAAATTGGATAAAGCGAAGAGAAGTAGTCACATACTAATCATAAAAAATAAACTTGCCTTGCAATACATCAGAAGAAGATTTGGTGACAATGTTCAGGAGATTAGGAAATTTGGAAACAGTGATTCTTCCACCAACAAAAACATTGGCATTGGTTGTTTAGCTTGACTAATTAAGTCAATATCAGGGGCTACAATGAGTTTCTTTGAGAACTTGTCAGGAGAAGCATTGAAGCTACAACAATACATTGAGCAAAGTTATGAAGCTCGGGAACAAAGTATTACTGAATTTCAAAATGCCTATGAGGAACAATCAAGGCAAGAGGAACAACAACTTTTAAGTGATATATCTAATTTGGTTTCCAAGGCAATGGTTCGAAAGGTAGACATGGTAAAAACAAGGCTTGCCCATATGAGAGAAACAGCCATAAAGGAGAAAGATTCCTTTGACCTAAGTGTAGCATGTATTGAAAACACAACATTTGATGCAAAAAGGAAATGGGAAACATTTGCTAAACAGGCTGCGGATGATGCAAATGATAATTCTGCGCTTTCAGCAGCAAAACATTGCCGAATGGAGGTTCTACTTCAGCAGTGTGTCAACATAACTAACAATGCTTCCCAGCACTGGAAGACTACTCAGAAATCTGTGCAAGATATTAGCAGAGATCATACTACAGTGATGGAGTCACTTGTCAGAGATGGTGTGGAAGCAAATGAGCAACATGCTGCTGAAATTGAACATGCAAAGGCTTCAGCTGAAGCAGATGTACAGAAAAATAATGAGAGAATCCTATCTCTTGTTGACGATTTGTTGGATCATGAGCACAATGCTGCATCTCAAATACATTCTACCATAGACGCTCAATCACAAACTATCAAAAAGCTTGAAAATGAACATCAGAATAGAGTCACAGAAATTGAAAAGCAAGCAGAGCGCTGCTTCCGTGGTGAATATATGGAGGATCAACCTACTTTTACGACTCCAACTAGAGGAAGCTTCGAAATTCCAAGCAGGGATGATATAGAAAACATTCGTGCACCACCCTTTGAGGTTCTTATTCAAGAGTTTAGAGATAACAATGGATATGATGTTGATATTGAGGGATATCATGAGAACGGGATTCTCAAAGAATTAAAGCCCTATCAAGAAAGCCCGAATTCCTGAGATTCACGTGTGCCTTTGACTCAGTGATACCAAGAATGAGGTTGAGAGCATTTGGCCATAAAATGTACATGAAGAAGGTAGTCTATACATGTAGGTTGTGGCACCAGAAGCTTACTCTTAGTCGATCCAGCTTATTCACAGGCTGTATATTGTTGTGTATTTTATTCTAAGACGTCTGTCTACAGTGATAAATCTAACAGAATGAAGTGGAGCTATCAATAACCTAATTTAATGGCAGTGGATGTGAATGGGTTTTGGAAATTTGGCGATTTCTCTTAGATATTGTATCCGGTAACAAATAAGTAGCAGAGACTGGAAGAGTCATTGACATTGCTAGTATCTTGCACACCATGAAGATATGAAAGATGCAAAGATGGATTCTAAGGTAGAAGAATTGTTCAATGAATTGCTAGACAAGGCAAGCCAGCTGAGAAGTCAGAGGAAAGACAATTTTTGAATTGGCATCTGGCTAATTTTGAATGTGTAAAAGCTGCATTACTTTCCAAGTCGTCACTTGCATTTTGGGATCAGGATGATCCCTATGAGATGGGTGGTGATCATTGTTTGCTCATTGGTTTTAAAAAGTGGTTCAACAAAATTTGTCCCAAAGCTTGCCTATACTGATAAACGCAGAAGCTATCAACAATTGCAATTCAAATAAGAAAGGATAAAATCTACACGAAGTTGATTCATTGAAAAGGATTATGAACATCCATAAAAGCATGACGGAATGAGGATTTTACGCTCAGGCAAAATGAAAACCCAGGCTCAAACCCTAAAATGATGGAGTGCTATAAGGTAAATATTATTAGAATGACTCATCAAAGTAAATGATCTCCCAGTAATCCCGGTAGTGCGGCAGGCTGCTGTTAGGGTAAAACATATGAAACCCTACATTGGTGAGACATAATATATCGGAGTAAGTTCTTAAGAGTTCTCCGATTACATGTGTCACACCGATAGAAGAAAGGATGAAAAAGGTCATCGGGGAAACACGCACAATCGGAGGGAAAATTTTAACTCACACCGAATTCATATATTACACCGATGAATACCTTTTTCAAAAGAATATACTGGAGCTTGTAAAAGGAAAACATTTGTCAAAGAAAAATAAATATTAAAGTGGTGCGAATGAATAATAAACCAAGATCATAATAAAAAAAAAAAAAATAAACATATTTTCATTGTATCAATTGAGAATATTTTCAAGAAGTAAAATATTTTCTGGGGGTTAAAGAAGACATCAAACAGACATTTGCAAACCTAAAGAATAATTTGCAGTAAAGTATTTTCACCAAGGAAGAGAGAGCGAGGTAATATTTTCACCAGATGAATATTTTGGCAAAATCAAGGTGAAAACATACAATGTAAATGCTATACGAAATATTTTACCAGAGGAGTTAAAAGTGGGTGATTAAATATGGTAAAATATATACGAGTAAAAAATTGAATGAGGTCTTCGAGGAGATTACCATTAAAATTAATTTTCAAGGAGATTATGAAAATGAAGTTAATTAAAATATTTAACTTGCCAATGGCAACTATTTAAATATTTTATTTTGCCAAAGACAATTGAATGAAGAGCTGTACCAAAGGATGCACTGGAATGTAAAGGGTCATAACCCTAAGTTTGTAAAATATATAAGGGAGATATAAAAGAGAAATAGAAATCATCAAGAGATTAGAAGAGAGCAGTAGGTTTAGGGTAGCAGTAGGAAATTATTTAATTCCACTCCACCCATTCGCCTCATCAGAACTGTTATATACACATTTTTTATTAATGGAACAGAATGCTTCAATTCAGTTATCTATTTTCAGTGTTCAGCTGTAATGTTACTATTAAATCCTAAATGTTGTAATGTTGTCTCCAGAACGGTTTTTCTGTATTATTTAAATTAACGTATCAAGAATATTGTTGATTTATCTGGTCACATTTGCTGATTCAGTGTGTTTGAATTGGTTGGTTTCTATAAAGAAGTTGATCAGAATTGTCATAAGGTCTCTACCAAGAGGTAAATCCTTTCTACAAAACAAATCTGGTCTAAATTCCCTTCTAACTAGAATTAAACATCCTCTCAGTTGTTCACAGTAATATGGGGAATACCATTGGGATAGTATAAGAAGAGCATTATAACTGACATTCTTGCACGTTTGCACAAGGTGCAAACATCCCATGTGCCTTACAAGTTCAAGTTAAACTGTGAAGTAGATCAATTGACCTCATACATCTGTTTCTATTAAATCTTCATCCATTTACTGACTCCATAGCCCAATAGAAGTAGGCACTAGTCATTACTATCCAAACTCATATTCAAAACATTTCTATTTCAAGTCAGTACATTAGGAATAGGATAACTTTTAGACTGCATCTATTACATTTTATGCCATTGTGATAGATTTACTAATCCAATCAAATCATATAGTGTTCATTCTGCTTTAGTTACAAAGGTACACCCACCTAGGTTTGCAGGACCTGAAGTGTAGGGAGCTAATAGCTCTGTCAATTGGTCCAAAAACGTTGCAAATCCAAACATAGAGTCTGGCATCCTCTTAGGGTTAGCAACCTGCATTTTTGGGAACCAACAGATTGTAATCTCAATTTTCACTTTTGTGAACATTGTATATGTGGAAACCAAAACTATGTTCATTTTTTCTCGAGTTCTCATAAGTCTTCTAGTGTATTGGATCTTATTCATTCTGATGTGTTTGGTCCAGTTAATGTTCCTTCGATCTCTAAATCTGTATATTTGGTATCTTTCATAGATGATTATAGTAGAAGGACATGGATTTATTTTCTCATAAGCAAATCTAAAGTCTTTAGTCGGTTCAAAGAGTTTAAAGATTTTGTTGAGAATCGGACTAGTAAAAAGATTAAGTGTTTGAGAACTGACAACGGTGGTGAGTTCTATTCCACAGAATTTGATAAGTTCTATAAAGACCATGGGATTGAAAGACATAAGACAACTCCATACCCTCCACCGCATGGTATTCTCACATACCCCCATATCTCCATCTTTCATCCACTATCCTACATATCTCCCCCATCACATCCCTATGGTCCATGCTTTTGCATAAACCTTACATAATCCACTATCCACCATCTATCCCATCTTCTCCTATCTACCAACATCCATGCGCATAATTCTATCTCCATCATCCTCCAACTATCCAACATGGGACCATCTTCCACTGGCTATGGAAATAGATGCTAGAGTCCCCATTCCATCAAAAAAATAAATAAATAAAAAATAGTAAAGAAAAATAATCTACTCAATGGTGAAAACCACTCCTCGTGGCGCCTTGGATAAGTACCATGATGAAAACCCCTTGTGGGCATCATGCGTAATCCCTTCTCCATCCATTTTACATCCCTACACTTGGGGGCAAAATCATACTTTTCCTCCACCTCCTTTACATATCTTATCCATCATTTATCCTTATCCTATCATATCCCTATCCACTATTTTCATCCCTATCTTATTGTATCCTTATCCTCCATCCTCATAGTTATCCTATCATCTCCTATCCATCCTATCTACTATATCCTCCTCCTTAGATCTTGATAAAGACAAGGGGCAAACAATCAAAAACATGCTTTGGGTACCTCTTGGCATATGTCCCTTTCCAAGCATATCCTCCATCCATCTATCTACTACAAAGTTCATCCTTCCAAACATAAGTCCATCATGCATGGGGCATATGCTTCCTTGCAACCTAGCCCTTGGAGAAAATCCTTATCCCCATATTCCATCTATCTAACATGCATCCCTATCACTTGTCCATTCATCTATCATGAATTACCTATCCATCATCTTTCATCGCCAATCCCCCTATCGAACCCCATCACCTTCACCTCTAGACTTGGTGTTCCCTTGTCATTGGTATCTAGTGCAAAGGCTATCCAAATGAAATCCAATGAAACCATCTCATAATAAACCATTCCCTATCCAAAATCACAAAAATCCAAAAAAATCAAATATCCACAAAATCCCAAAAATATCCATCCTAAAATCAACATCATTCCATCACCATTAAAAGGAAGCTAGGTGTACGGAAACTGATTCCTACACTAATCTAATGAGGGGAGGAGAGTGCAAATTCAATTTATCCTTTACAATTACAGCTATGTTAACCCACTAATAGAGATATTGTAGCAAACACATAAACAAGAAAGTAAGACAGAAGAAGAGAGACAAGATATACGTGGGGAAATACCTTACGGGTGAAAAACCCCACACTCCAAAAGACAACTCAAATGTATTCCGTACACAATGAAGGTTACAATACAACACAGAGCCAATGCTCTTGTAGGAGCCTTTGACACTCATATCTAGAGATGTTTCGGCAGCATAACAGTACCTGTCAAACCTACAGAACATCACCTCCTCAAAGCACTTATTTATATAGAATATACAAGGCAAAATTGGCTCTATCGTGGAATGGGTGTCCAACATGGCCTCATGGCCCAAAACCCACGCCTATGGACACTTGTCCAACCTTGTAAGATGTTCCTAACACTTGTCAAGTCACCCCAACCCAAAGAGGTCTGCTATTCCCAAAATGGGTAATGACAAATGCTTCTACGACTCTTACAACCATCATAGAATCTGTCATAGCTGTCATAACTTACAGCCGTAAGAGAATATGTCATACACATGCTATAAATAGCATATTCTATTACAACATGTCATAACCCACCTTGGGGTTCCCAAAGATACCTTCCTCAAAGATTATCTTCGACACATGTATTCACCTGTCATAGAATCTCATATTTCCAACTCTTACATGTCATAACTTTGTCATAAGAATTTGTCATGACCATTTCGGTCAATATTCCCTTACACAACATCCAAGATGTTGACACATGGAAAAATATTCCTACCACTAAGTGGGATGCCTATCTCCTCATGTGAGGACAAAAATATATGTGGTCATATGCCATGTAGGATGACATATCATCATGCCAACTCCCACAATATGACAACATAGGATTTGCATCCAATTAATACAATAGGCAAATAATAAATAAATACAATGTAAAAATACAAGGAATTACCAAGGTTGAGACACCTTAATTCCCAACATTCTCCCACTTGTCGAACACCTTGTAAGACCCAATAGAATTAATAGGATTTAATTACTATAGGCCGAGAGGCCCATAGACTCCAAACGCCATCTGAACTTCTTTGTGCCCACTGGTTTCGTCAATGCATCTGCAACATTCTTCAAAGTATCTACCTTCTCCAAATTTACCATTCCATCCTCTACCATGTCTCGCATGAAGTGAAACTGTACATCAATATGCTTTGTTCTGGCATGGAAAGTTAGATTCTTTGCAAAGTAAATCGCACTCTGACTATCAAAAGTGATCATAATCTGACCTACATGAACACCAATATCTAAACATAATCTCTTAAGCCAAATGGCTTCCTTGCAAGCATGAGTTGCATCCATGTACTCAACTTCTGTAGTGGACAAAGCAACCATAGGTTGTCTCTTCCTCATCCAACTAATTGCACTATCAAACATAGTGAACACATAGGCACTGGTGGATCTCCTGCTGTCAATGTCACCTACCTAATTAGAATCCACAAATTTGTTATGCCTTGCATACACGCCCCATTTCAAAAATAGAGACCCCCTCTTTCAAATTTGGTCTAGACTGTCAAATGAAAATTTTCACCTCCTGATTAGTCAAGTCATCAAAATGCAGTTTTGCTATATAGAATGATGATGTTGAAAGTCATTTCAAAGATCTGCTAAGTCAAGGTTTTTTGCATTTCTCTCAGTAAGTCTAATAGTCCTTTTGCACTAAATCTGGTCCCAACCAACCTTTGAACTAAAATGCCTTTCATATAATTTTGGCCCCACTTTTCACATGCCCTGACCTTACACTATAATGTTTGATCACCAACCAGGTCGGAGGGTGGTGAAATCCCCATTGGTCTGTGGAACCTAAAACCCCCGCAAAGTGTATACAACTGAACCAATCAATCTAGCACCAAAAATTTTGTCTATTGACCAAGTCCGTCATGCCCCAAAACCTCGCCAAGTTGAAACTGACCGAAAGTCACGCAAACCTTCAAACTCTATCAAATATTCTAACTAACACTATGTACACCTTGCATTTATGGTGACAAACAAGACGGATAAAAGGAGAAATTTCACCGTTTTACAGCTCATTTTGCATTTGACAAACATTTGAAGAGCCTTTTTCAAGAGATTTTCAAGCACAGCCCACAGATTCAACCAAACAAACTCCTGCACATCTGCAAAAGCTTCAACTTTTCACTCACACAAACCAGGTAGGAGGTTGTTTCTACAGTTAGGTTTTTTACTGCATTTCTTCAAAAATTACGATATGGGTCAAAATTCATCAGTTAGGATTTCATATCTAGTTTGTTTGTTTCTTTAAAAACCCTAGTTTTAGAGCCCATGGAGAAATATATTCTTTAGGCCCATTTGGAATTCTTCTTATAAGAAAAATGAAATAGAGTTTGTCAAAACCCTAGAAAACAGGTGAACTTGAACGATTATTCTTACATCAAAAATCCATCCGACTGACTCGCAAAAACTCGTGACCAATCTAGTTAGTTAGTTGACTCCAAATCCCGTGTAGGTTCGACAAGGCCAAATCCCACGCAAATATAGTGAAGTTGCCTCATTTGTCTTGTGCTGAAAATCCAACTGACTAGCTGAATGACAAATAGCTTGAGGTCGGTAACCTCTAAAATCTATGCAAGTCGGTGGATCATAAAACCCATGCAAAATATTGAAAACACATAAGCACTAAGAGAACAAGTAGTCAGATGGACCCGTTTTCCCCACTGAGGTCAATTGATCTCAAATGTTACTCTTTCCTGTTCACAGGTTGGTGGACCCTGAAATTAGAGCAAATGATGAAAATTGACTGTTTTTGAGGAATTTTCAAAAGAAGAAATGTCTGATGGGATATGATAATGACTGCAAATGATGAATGTTAATGTTTTACATGCTTTAAATGAGATCTCATAGTTTTTTGAAATGTGTTATTGCATGCATTTGTGCTGAATTGAATTACATATAGGCTATGAAATGGATGTAATTATGGTAAAATATCAAATTCTTGTCTTTCAAAGAGCATGTCCCATGACTTAGCAAATACATTACAAATCCATTAAGTTTTGATAAGGTTGAAGTCTATTAATCCACTTGACAATGAAACCTAAACTTAGGAGTTAGTGAAATCTCTCAAGGTATCAAGCTTATAAGGTCTAGTCCTATAGATTAGATGACTGCCTAAGCTCAAATCATGAAGTACAAATTCAAGGGCATTCCTCCAGAAACAAAGATTCATTCCAGATGGAGTGATGTAGGAGATACAGACCTAGGTCACATAGACCTAGATGACTTCAGGCTGAGAACCTTCGGCCCAAATCCAACTCCTAGGGCCAAAACACTAAAAGACAGTGGTATTGCACAAGCTGCTACCTTCCCCACCTCAGTGCAGTGTGCAGAGCTAATAGTAACATGTGTAGATAGATATGCTTTCATGATAAGGACAATCCAACCCACCAATAGGGATATCCTGGCTGATTTAAGTCCACCCTCTCTGGCTGAGACTTTTGACATTCCATGACACACAGTAATGACCATGCCAAACAAATGAGGATCAGAGGAAACCTATAACAAGGATGTGAATGGATGCAGAAAACATATGAATGATCATTGGGCAAAAAGAAAAAGGTCTGCCATGAACAAATTTCCCCAAGTGCTAAACAGAAGTGAGTTCCATGATGAGATAGGGGATTTGATAACCTTTTTAAGTAGAATATATGGGTTACCTACAGCTTCCACTTTTGAGGAGTAGATGTTCATCATCATAATTGAGATTTTGAAGGGAACTAAGCACTAGTCCCACATTCTTAGTGATAACATTCATGAGGCATTTAGAAACTTCAAAGAGAAAAGGTTCTTTAGATGGACATCCTATGTTGTCTATGCATTGGCAAGAAGAAATCACTATGCTGGATTGTTCAAAATAGGAGAAGTTGGAAATGATGAGTAGACTCAAGAGAAAGTATATGAGTGTTATCCTTAGCTTACCTCCTCTCAATCTTTGATGCATTTCAAAAGGGTGAATGATCCTTTCACAATGTATATAGCCAGACTGCTGCAAGGTAACACAACCTTGAGGATTTCTATAGACGCCATGAATGAAATAACTAAATATGGAAGGTGGTATATCTAATTCAAAAAGTTCACATATCTAAGGGTGCAAGGTTTCACTGGGATTGCCTACAAACTTCCCCACCATCCTGATGATAAAACAGTGCTCCTGGAATTAACTAGGCAATTGATCCCTTGTGCTGAGAAACTTAAGCACTTGCATAGAACCAATGTAAAGTTTCCCGTCAGGTTTGGCAAAGGGAATTATGCACGTCTTTCATTGACATTAGCTAAACACTCTGATAAGGAACTTCAACTTCTTAATCTCCACTACTATAATGCAAGGGATCACTTTGATCCAAATAAAGTGATGGAAAGGTTTGTAAGAAAAAAGTTGTTTCATAAAATGTACATTGAGGACTTTTGGGCCAATTGCATGGATGATTAAGAAGTAATGAAGAAGGCTCATTCAAGGATATCTCTGGCCTTCATAAGAAAGTTTGACATTATTGCAGTGCCTGACCAGTTGGAGTATGATGAGAATGATATGGTCAGAGGAACCTGGGAAGCCCAATACCATCAACCAATCCCACTGCCAAATTAGGCTAATGCAGAGGAAAGTTCTTTAGATATTATACTCTAGAGGTGAAGAAGATGAACCAATAAAGATCATAGATGAGGTAAATCTAGTTGAAAAGAAGAAATCAGATATCAAAGAGCATTCATCGTTGGCAGAGAAGGCAAAGAAAGTTAAGAAACTATCTACAAAGCCTCCTAAGAAAGACCAGCCTCCTTCTATTAGAACAAGAGCCTCTAAGAAAAGAGATATGCCAAGTGGTCCCAGGGAAGGCTCCAAAACTAAAAAAGTCAAAGTAAAGAAGGTAACTGAAGATGTTGTTGTAACTCAAGAGGATACCAGTCTGCCAGCCACCCCATCTCCTGTTGTCCCAAGTAAAAGAACAACTGCCTCCACTTCTGCAACCATTGTTGTTGTTCACACTTCCATTGCTTCCACTATTGTTACACCTGCTTCACCTACGACATCAACTGCTATTGTTCAAGAAAATATCCCTATTGCCACTTCGCCTACCTCTGTCATTTCATACATAGTTGTTTCCAGAAGCACTTACATATCACTCTACCATTTCAACTGCTTCTTGCTCAATGGTAATGTCTTCCAATGCCCCTAGCAATCCTATTTCCTCTATTTCTACCACCTCATGTTCTTCCACCACTACCACACCTTTACCTTCCACCTCTTCCACTCAATCATCCACTACCACAGCATTACCTCCCATCTCTACCATTCTTTCACCTTCTCTTCCTTTACCCTCACTATCTATTCCTTCACCCCTTGTCATTTCTTCCACTCTGTCAGCAGTGTTGGCCAATTTAACACAAACAAACTTGACTACACTACCCATATCTTCTACTAGTCCTATCTCTTAGGCGCCTGTGAATCAAGATTCAACTTCCTTGGTTGTGCCTCTGCTACCAAGAATTGACAAAGTATGTGCAGAATTGGGTCTGCAAGAGCCAGAAATAGAATTATTGCCTGGGGTAAAAAAAGATATATTAGTTGAGGCAAGTAATGAAATACTAGATGAATCTTTGGCTAAGGTAGTCAGTATTGAAGTGGTGGATATATCTAACAGTCCACTAGAGAAAGTTCAGACTGAGGAAGTCTTCAAGTCAGCCCAAGAGAATGTAATGGTAAATTGGAGAAACCTGGCTGACAAAGAAGAAAAGGAAAAAGAGGCAAATCAAAATAAGGAGTCAAAACAAGAGCAGGGATCACTTGAAGAGCCTACCAAAACTGATGATGAAAAAACCACTGAATTAAGCAATTCATCTTCTTCATTACCTAAGTGGTTGCACAATAGAGTGGCATATCCTGAGCCAAAAGTGGAAATAATGCAATTAGAGCTAAGCACAATCCTGTCATAGGATCAAAGGCCAAAGAAGCAAAAGAAAGCCAAAGTGTAGTCAAGAATTTATAAAGATGAGACAATATCTAGAATTGCAGATATAGCTGTCCCACCAATGAATGCAAATAGAGAACAACAGAAGACTATGTTATCTCAAAAGTTGATCTGGGACCAACTACTCATGCTTAGAGGGTTGATGAATTTAAGGGATCAGTCACCTCAATCCTAGAACAATTGGATAAGGATGAGCTGTCAAAGAAAGAATTGAAATAGCAAAATGAAGAGCTTCGAACCTGCCTCCAATTCTTGATCAAACCAGTTGATGTAGGAGGAGATATAAGGACAGTGCCTACTTTCCTATCCAATGATGAAATGGAAAAACATAGTGAAGTTAGAGCCATGTCATAAGGGATTGAGCATTGGCTAATCAGAGTATTTGAGAAAGGATGTGAAACCATTGATGCTTTTGCCCAGGCACATAAGAAGTTAGTTGAACTTCATGAGAAATGGAAAGATCTAGGCGAGGAATGTGACTCCTTCAATGAGTATTACTCTCATATGTTTCCTCGAATAAAGAGCATTAGAGATTTGCCAGCACAGACCTTAGTGGTTGAAAACATTTTGACTGGAGATAAATTGTCAAAGGCTATCAAGTGGTATCAGCAGCTAAATTTAAGAAAAGAAATTTTTGAGAACATAAAAGAAGCCTACAAGCGAGCAGACGAGGAACTTCGGTCTCTAATATATGATATTAATGATTCTCTAACAGATTGCTTAGAAGAGTCTTATAATGACTATGCACCTTATGATGTTGAGAAATGCAAATGCAAATTACATAAGGTCATTTTTGAGAGTACTGAACTAGCTATGGAAGATAGATTGAATAAAGTCAGTGACCTCAGAGCTGAATTTAAGGCATTTCATAGGGCTAGGGCAGAAATAGAAAAAATATACTACCGATTCAGTTGGGAGCTAGAAATGTTTGAGTATCAGGTCAACCATCTGAAGAATCCAAATCCCTTGGAGATCAATCCCGCACTTGAGGCATGGCTTAACTACCGCAACAAGTTGGCTGAAGGAGACAAAATTAATTTTGAAGAGTCTTGATATTTTTTCAATATTCTGGAATGTAATCTCGTCATTGTTATAAATTGCCATGTTTGGGATAGCATGTGACTCTATTTTGTCTCTTTTACGCTTTTAAAATGATCTTTTCTATTAATATATTGAGTTGGGTAGTCAAAATGACCAGGTTCAATGTATTTGGGGGCTGTTTTTCATCTTTTTCATAAAAGACAAAATGTAATATGGGATTTGATATGAGCTATTGCAAGTTCATTTATTGATGTTGTTGGGTCTCAAAAATGTAGGTTTCAAGCCCTAAGAGGATGCCAAGCTCTATGATTAGACTTGCAACATTTTTTAACCAACTAATGGAGTTAACCTAAATGGTTGATGGCTCCCTAGACTTCAAGCTCTGCTAAAACTAGGCGGGTGAACCTTGAAAGCTGAAGCAGATAAAAGGAATGTATGACTCAAATGAATTAATGGATCTACCCACAATGGCATAAAGTGTGGAATAGATGAAAGCTTGCAAACTACTTCTACTCCTAATACTAAGATCTGAGATGTAATTGTTTGAATAAAATTTTATGGAATCCTAGAGTGGAATTGGTATGACCACTACCTATTTTTATTGGGCTAATGGAGTCAAGGTGTATATGATATATGATTTACTTACTAGTTATAATTCTAATTGTTTGGCACTTGTGTTTGTTTATACCCTGTATAAACGTGCAAGAATGTGACTGACAGACTCTACTTATTAATCCACTCGATCCTACCAGGTTACTGTGACTTATTGAAAGGATTTTAATTATTCTTTCAAGGAACCAATCAACATAATCACACAATGACAGCAAGTGTGTATTGACAAATGGAGTAGATCCTCAATTTGAATAACAAGACAATATCGAGTTGGAGATAGTATGGCAATCTTTTCAATTATACGACTCTTCTTACTAATCTGAATGTTATTTCCAAGTTACTGTAATCAATCAAAAGGATTTTTATTCTTTAATGGAAACCAATTAATTCAGTTACACGAAAACAACAAGTGTGTCTCAATGAAACTGAAATATCAACTTGGAAACTCAGGTTCAAATAATAGAGAAATAATAATGTGGAGACAACCAAATAATTGTTCAGCTCAACAAACAATAGACACCAATATTAAATCATCAACTTATGCATTTTTCTCCATTATACAATTTTAAAAGATTTTACAATATACAACATAATGTTTTATTTCGGCAACTAATCAATCCCTCCAATTATCTAACTCCTACTTCTGATCATGGTGTTTTTTCTAATCTACTGATGATTATGATCCTTCTCCTTTGATTTCATCTTTATATACACGCTGTGTATTTTTTAGGGTTGTGACCCTTCACTTGCCATCCTGTGCGTCTCTCTATTTCTATGATGGATAACAATTTTTATTAATGCAAAAACATTAGCCTTCAGTCCTTTAAAATTTAATTATTTCCCTTCACCTGGTGAATAATTTTGTCAATATTAATCTCTTGTGGTCATGCTCACTCAATCTTCGAAGTAGAAATATTTCACTTGTTAGGGTAATATTATGACGTTGTATTAAAATAATACCCTTGTTAGGGTTTGCCTTCATTCTACATGTATTTTGATTCTTTATTTAATTAATTGTATCCTCATAGATAAAATTAATTAAACTTCTCTATGACCTTGGTGAAAATTAAGACATTCCATAGTCTTTATTACTTTTTCCCTTTTAACTGCCTTGTGAAAATACCTCATTGCAAAATATTTTAAGTAAAACAATTACTTATTTAGTTTGCAAATATTTTGCCATATGTAATTACATTCTTGTTTGATTTTATTCCCAATAATTTTCACCTTATAACCCCTTGGATGAAAATATGTAATTCATTTTTTATCACACCTCATTGATTTTATTTACACCTTTTTGTAAATATTTATTCTCCTTTGAATAAAACTTTCATCTCACGGGGCTCCATCGACAAGACCTTTTAGATCAGTATGACTTGAGATTCTCACTCTGATGGTATATCTCTTGCCGATGAGTTTTCCATCGGTGAGACCTGTATGTCTTGCCGATGAATTTTTTTTATAGCTTTTGTTCATTGGTGAGACTCTTGCCGAAACTGTGTCCATCATAGCAAATTGTTAAATCACGAAGAAAAGCTAAAAAGTATTCCCAGTTCTTTTAATTCCATTTTTTGACACCTTGCATAGTGGTCAAAATAGGCCAACTAGCCTTTGGAATTAGCCTGAAAAACTGATCATGACTTCTCCCAGAGCTATGAAAACACATAAACTTGTAGATTTTTGACCCGAGAATTCAACACAACAAATGGTTTGGCATGATGTTATTAGGATTAAAAGATCTCACAATCAAAGTAGCTTACTTAGCATGTTTTTATGCCTATTTAAACTCAACTGAAACTTGCCAACTTGCCTCTTTGAAAAAATATCAAAGCTGATTTTGAGGAGCTACCATCCTGGAGATTAGGTCATTTAGCTTAAATGAACATGTGTGCAAAAGTATTTTTCATCATTCATCTTCCTTCACAAAATATCAAGCGCCAAAGTTGACCTTTCTGAAGCTACCTGGGAATGCAGTCAAAAAACTATGTAAAACCCATTTGGATTTGATTTTGAAAAAATATCAAACGAAGTGCTGGGATCTTGGGAACTGGCATGCAGGCACATTAATATAGGAATAATTTGAGACACTAATTGGTTTGTCATTAACATGACCCGATTGCTAGATATTAGCCTCCAAATTAACCTTCATGAAAACTGCCCCTGTTAAAACCTGATTCGAGCTCACCAACTTGCAATTTTAAAAAACTATTAAATCTCTTCCTGGGAAGTTGTAACTAGAGAGTTTAGTTTATTTAGGCTTGATGAGTACATGTACAAGAGATTTTTTCACCAATCATCTCTGATCACAAAATATTTAGGGCCAAAGTTGACCTCTCTGGAGTTGAAACTGTGAAATCAGGGATAAATGCATTTGCTTTTCATTTTGAAAAAATAGCAAACGATGTGTTGGAGCCTTCAAACTAGACATAGAAGTAGATTTTGATAAGGTGAATTAGGAACACCAATTTCTTTGTTAGGATCATCATTCAACTGCTAGATATTAACCTCTAAAGTTGGCTTCTCGGGCTGATTTCACATTGTGCAGGCAACAAACTTTACTAAAATCCTTCAACTTGCTACTTCAAAACCCACTCAAATCTGATCATGTGAAGCTGAAATCAGAGATGCACACTTAAATATGATAGATGAGTATGCCTACAAGGTGATTCTACATGAAAATGAGTAGGCTCCAAATTATAACTCTCCAAAGTAGGCCACTGAGTCAAGTTGCACAAGTACATTTCTAAGCGCTGTAGTCAAAGTTTTCACTATGGGAACCTAAATTTTTTTGCAAAAAAATGTATGAAATTTTAGGTCCCAATAGTGGCTCTGTCTAGGGATGTATGCCCCTTGTGGGCATAGCAAGATCCCAGATCTCTGGGGAGCAGACCAATGCCTACGCCATTGGGCAATAGAGTCCAAACGTCACTTCTTGCCCTAAAATGATATGGTTTGAAAAACCACACCATAAAAAGAAAAACATATATTTTCCTCTATCAAAAATCTGATTCTCATCAGCTGTGGTGAAGCTAATCCGTCAATATTTTTAAAGCTCATCTGATTGAATGCATTCATATCATTGATCAATTTTCTATGCTCAATGTTGCTGGTGTATGTTTTCTCATTGTGCATCTGAAATTCAAGTATAATCTGAACAATCTCATTTCTATGTGATATATTTTTGCTACATGAAGAGTATCCCTCTTCAATGCAATATTTTTCATTATTCTTCTTATTGTCATGCATTGTGAATTGACCTCCTGGCTTATCTGAAAACTAGGAGTGCTCATTGTTCTCTTCATCATCACAATAATCAACTATGTTCATTTCATCATATGACTTTCCTTCATTTATTGACTCATCATTAGCATTATCAGCATATTCATTTTCCTGACTATCTAAAATCATTTCATCCTCTTCATAGAATGGGTTTGAATACACATGAAATTCGTGTTTCGGCACACCTTGGCAAAATGTCATCTGATCTTCTTTTACTTCTTCATCATACAATGGGTTTGAAGAAATATGAAAATCATTTTCAAATATGTGCATTCCCTCCTTATCGTGAGTTTGCCCTATTTGTTGAGGACAATCATCCTCTTCCTCCTCAAACTGTTGATTCAGGTATTGTGCTGGGTGGGCTGGGAAAAAAGGAACATCCATATTTTGAAGACTACTCTCATTTTCAAGTATATGCTAGGGCTCCAAGTCTTGTGCAAAATTTTGATAATTGCAATCATGATCCTAGGTGAAGAATTGATCTTTTAAAACTTCTTCCTTATTTAAATCTGAAACATTATCATGAAAATTTTCACTTGCATGTCTCATTTACTGGCTACATTGCTTGATCAGATTCTTCATATTCATCTTCATAATAGTCATTGTAGTAGCTAAGGAATAGTCTTTTGAGATCTTCCCATGAAGAGATACTTTGCATAAGTAAGCCTATAAACCATTCCCTTGCGTCATCCCTTAAAGATCTTGAAAAACACCTCATAATGACATCTTCTGGAAAAATCTGAAAGTCTAAAATGAAATCCCAAAATCGTTGTACATGCTTGTTGTGAGCTGATTCATACCATTCTCCATGAAATTTAGGGATATGCTTTAGTATTTCTGTCAACTCGCAGGGATAAGGATTTGGGTAGCCTTGGATACAATTGCAGTAAAATGGTTTATCGATGGCTAAGATAAAGTTTGGAGGGTCATATGGGTTTTGGTAGATGATTGATCTTTGGTCAGGGAATACGGGATAAGCATTTATTTGGTATGAGGTTTGTGGTAAATAAATGTTTTGTTGTATATGACATGCACTATATCCATTGCCTGAATCATGGAACACTTGTGAGTTCAAAGGATCATTATACCCATTCTCATTAGACGTTGGTATATGTTGTAATGAACTTGAAGCCTGTTTGGCTTTTAATCGTTGTATTTCTTGAATCAACCTTTTTTTCTTCCTTAATAACTCCAACGGTCCCTCTTCTTCTTACATATTCATTTTAGCTATAGATGGTGCTATTTACAAGTTGTATTTTATATTCTTCATTGAATTCCTTTTTAGAGTCGCCACCTCTTATCAAAAGAGGAATGATTTTTTCTTTTCCGGGTCCTTCTTGCCAGCTGAGTTACCAATTCATGTCGAAATTCAAAAGTGTACTAACTCTGTAATGAGATGATCTTTAACTAGATTCTGGATTACTCCCCTGCAGAGTCACTATTTTGTTGGGTCTCAAAAATGCAGGTTTCAAACCCTAAGAGGATGCCAAGCTCTATGATTGGACTTGCAACATTTTTTAACCAACTAATAGAGTTAACCTAAATGGTTGATGACTCCCTACACTTCAGGCTCTGCTAAACCTAGGCGGGTGAACCTTGAAAGCTGAAGTAGATAAAAGGAATGTATAACTCAAATGAATTTAGGGATCTACCCACAATGGCATAAAGTGTGGAATAGATGAAAGCCTACAAACTACTTCTACTCCTAATACTAAGATCTGAGATGTAATTGTTTGAATAAAATTTTATGGAATCCTAGAGTGGAATTGGTATGACCAGTGCCTATTTCTATTGGGCTAATGGAGTTAAGGTGTATATGATATATGATTTACTTACTGGTTATAATTCTAATTGTTTGGCACTTATGTTTGTTTATAACTTGTATAAACGTGCAAGAATGTGACTAACAGACTCTACTTATTGATCCACTCGATCCTACCAAGTTACTATGACTTATTGAAAGGATTTTAATCCTTCTTTGAAGGAACCAATCAACATAATCACATAATGACAGCAAGTGTGTATTGACAAATGGAGTAGATCCTCAATTTTAATAACAAGACAATATCGAGTTGGAGATAGTATGGCAATCTTGTCAATTATACGACTCTTCTTACTAATCCAAATGTTATTTCCAAGTTACTATAATCAATCAAAAGGATTTTAATTCTTTAATGGAAACCAATTAATTCGATTAGACAAAAACAACAAGTATGTCTCGATGAAACTAAAATATCAACTTGGAAACTTAGGTTCAAATAATAGAGAAATAATAATGTGGAGACAACCAAATAATTGTTTAGCTCAACAAACAATAGACACCAATATTAAATCATCAACTTATGCATTTTTCTCCGTTATACAATTTCAAAAGATTTTACAATATACAACATAATGTTTTATTTTGGCAACTAATCAATCCCTCCAGTTATCTAACTCCTACTTCTGATCATGATGCTTTTTCTAATCTACTGATGATTACGATCCTTCTCCTTTGATTTCATCTTTATATACAAACTGTGTATTTTTTAGGGTTGTGACCCTTCGCTTGCCATCCTATGCATCTCTCCATTTCTGTGATGGATAACAATTTTTATTAATGCAAAAACATTAGCCTTCAGTCCTTTAAAATTTAATTATTTCCCTTCATCTAGTGAATAATTTTGACAATATTAATTTCTTGTGGTCGCGCTCACTCAGTCTTCAGAGTAGAAATATTTCACTCGTTAGGGTAACATTATGACGTTGTATTAAAATAATACCCTTGTTAGGATTTGCCTACATTCTGCATGTATTTTGATTCTTTATTTAATTAATTATATCCACATATATAAAATTAATTAAACTTCTCTATGACCTTGGTCAAAATTAAGACATTTCATAGTCTTTATTACTTTTTCCCTTTTAACTGCCTTGTAAAAATACCTCATTGCAAAATATTTTGAGTAAAACAATTACTTATTTAGTTTGCAAATATTTTGCCATATGTATTTTCATTCTTGTTTGATTTTATTTGGGTGAAATGTCTTCATGGGCCATCATATACTTTTCCAAAGAATATCTTCTAGGTAAAATAATTACGTACTTAATTAATTCCTTCGGACAAGTGTTTCACTTCAGAGTAAAGTATTCCCAATAATTTTCACCTTGTAACCCCTTGGATGAAAATATGTAATTCATTTTTTATCACACCTCATTTATTTTATTTACACCTTTTTGTAAATATTTATTCTCCTTTGAATAAACATTTCATCTCACAGGGCTCCATTGTCAAGACCTTTTAGATCAGTATGACTTGAGATTTTCACTCCGATGGTATATCTCTTGCCGATGAGTTTTCCATCGGTGAGACCTATATGATGTCTTGCTGATGAGTTTTTTTATAGCTTTTGTTCATCGGTGAGACTCTTGTTGAAACTGTGTCCATCATAGCAAATTGTTAAATCATGAAGAAAAGCTAAAAAGTATTCCCAGTTCTTTTAATTCCATTTTCCAACACCTTGCATAGTGGTCAAAACAAGCCAACTAGCCTTCAGAATTAGCCTTAAAAACTGATCAAGACTTCTCCCAGAGCTATGAAAATGCATAAACTTGTATATTTTTGACCCGAGAATTCAACACAACAAATGGTTTGACATGAAGTTATTAGGATTAAAAGCTGCTCACAATCAAACTAGCTCACTCAACATGTTTTTATGCCTGTTTAAACTCAACTGAAACTTGCCAACTTGCCTCTTTGAAAAAATATCAAAGCTGATTTTGAGGAGCTACCATCCTAGAGATTAGGTCATTTAGCTTAAATGAACATGTGTATAAAAGTATTTTTCATCATTCCTCTTCCTTCACAAAATATCAAGCGCCAAAGTTGACCTTTCTGAAGCTGCCTGGGAATGCAGTCAAAAAACTATGTAAAATCCATTTGGATTTGATTTTGAAAAAATATCAAACGAAGTGCTAGGATCTTTAGAACTGGCATGAAGGCACATTAATATGGGAAAATTTTGAGACACTCATTGGTTTTTCATGAACATGACCCAATTGCTAGATTTTAGCCTCTAAATTAACCTTAGTGAAAACTGCCCCTGTCAAAACCTAATTCAAGCTCACCAACTTACAATTTTAAAAAACCATTAAATCTCTTCCTGGGAAGTTGTAACTGGAGAGTTTAGTTTATTTAGGCTTAATGAGTACATGTGCAAGATTTTTTTTCACCAATCATCTCTGATCACAAAATATTTAGGGCCAAAGTTGACCTCTCTGAAGGTGAAACTGTGGAATCGGGGATAAATGCATTTGCTTTTCATTTAAAAAAAATAACAAACGATGTGTTCGAGCCTTGAAACCGGACATAGAAGTAGTTTTTGATAAGGTGAATTAGGAACACCAATTTCTTTGTCAAGATCGTCATTCAACTGCTAGATATTAACCTCCAAAGTTGGCTTCCCGGGCTGATTTCACATTGTGCAGGCAACAAACTTTAATAAAATCCTTCAACTTGCTACTTCAAAACCCAATCAAATCGGATCATGTGGAGCTGAAATCAGAGATGTACACTTAAATATGATAGATGAGTATGCCTGCAAAGTGATTTTACATGAAAATGAGTAGGCTCCAAATTATAACTCTCCAAAGCAGGCCACTGAGTCAGGTTGCACAAGTATATTTTTAAGCATTGTAGTCAAAGTTTTCACTATGGGAACCTAATTTTTTTTGCAAAAAATTGTATGAAATTTTAGGTCCCAATAGATGTAATCTGGACCATCAATGTTGAGCTAATCTCCACCATTCATTTGAAAACTCGGTATGCTACTTTCCTATATAAACGACTGCCATTTCTACTATTTGTAAGAGAGTTTTTTTTATGCCGAATTGTTGACATTCTGCCATTTGAAGTAATGTAAAGTAAGTTTCTATAGTGTTTCTGAGAATTTGTGTGTTGTATTCCTTATTTAGTTTTCATGGTTCACTTTTTGCTCTCCCGTAATTAGTTAGTTGTGCTTTTATAATGTTCATAGTTTGCTGAAAGTATCTAATGAATATTCTAAGTCCATACATTTAGTTATTTGCTGATGGTAGATAGCTGTGCAAAGTTAGTCTGGGCTGATCATTTATTCTGAAGTTCAATCACATTTCACAAGTTAAATTGCACCGTCCATTGGGTATTTATCAAATGAATGTGGTCTAAAAATCTTTTGACTTCCATTGAAGATGGCATCATTTTCTGCAGTATTGTAACAACAATTTTCAGCTTGGTAACTCAAAAATCTAGTTAAATTTCAGAGCATTTGTCTACTTAAGGTAACCTATACATTGTGAATGTCACTTAGGATTTCTCTAAAACCCTAACCTCGTTTGTATTTTCTTTGAAAACCATTGTTAGATTAGAAATTTTAGCAGCATTTTACATTGTCTTATCAGCTAAAATTTATGAAGGGTTTATGTGTATTTGTTGTCTCAACTCAAAATCTATAGATTGCATGTAAGACCCCTTGTAGGCACAGCTAAAACATACCAACTGAGAGATTCCAAGCAAGCTAAGACCTAGTTGTATTATCCTTGGAGTAGTCTTACCTAGGGTAAGATACTTTTCAAGAGAGGTGTGAAACCAACAATCTCACCTGCATTGTTGTGTGCTAAAACACTCATCAATAGAATTGGCACTAAAAGGAGGGCCGACAAAAAATTATTTCCCTTTGTTAAAAATTAGAAAGTCTGGGGGCTAGACAAAGACATACTAGATCCAGCTCAACTGGAAAGGAGCTGCTGTCTTTGACAGAATTCAAATGCACAAGAAGGGATTAAGGGATACCAAGGGCCCCAAGAGCTCAGTCAACCCCAAGGAATGTTGCTGCACCACCAGTCATGACCTTTTTCACAACAAACAACCAATCCCCATTCCGGTTCAATGATTATCATGACATACCAAAGAACCCAGACAAATTTTGTTCAAAATTCAAGGTTAATGATCTAGACAGAACTATAGATGAGCACATTAAAATCTTTGAGAGAAACATGTTTATGCTGCAGGTATAGTACGAGGATGTGATATGCTGGTTGTTCCCTTATTCTTTATAGGATGAAGCATATTATTGGTTTGCTAACCTCCCTGCAGCATTTATAAACTCATGGAGGGTTAAAAAAGTGCATTTCTGGATAGGTTTCGAATGCCCACTACCCCTATTGATCTCTACCAGTCTTTTGTGGAAATCCATCGAGGCGAAGGTGAGATGATAAGTTCTTTCAACAACAAATTTTAGAAAGATTTCAGTCATTTCCAAGATCCCTATGCTATAGGGCAAGCTGCAGCCTTGCCTATTTACTATGCAGCCCTAGACAAACTTACATCTATGTTCGCAAGGAGAGCTAACCCCATTCCTACTACTCTAGCTCAAGCATATTCCGCAGCTGTTACCATATGTACCCAACTAAGACAAACAACCACTGGTCCACTGAATCATATGGGGCCTATAGCCATGCCCAATCAAATACCTATGATCAATCAAGCCATAGCTAACCCTACCCCAATAATGAACCCGATCCCTAACCCAGCTGCAACACAAGCTTTAGTAATCCATCCAGGCAATCCAGTAGTTGAAATGCCTCTTGCACAAATGCCTTTCCTACAATCTTCAAAGGTAGCTAAGGCAAAATATGACAAAGATGATATTAAAGAGTTAGTTGAGTAGATGAAGAAGCTCACTGCAGAAGTTACCCACCTCAAGAACCAAAATGCTTATCTGCAGTAAAGAGGGCAGAATCAGTAGCATTTTTAGAATCAAAATCAGTCACAGTACCAAAATCAAAACTAGAATCAGTACCAAAATCAAAATTTTCAACAATGATCAAATTGGTCTTGGAACACAAGACCCAACAATGATGGAGTGCCTTCCCATCTAGAAAATTAGAACAATGATACCTAACCTCCTAGTCGCATGATGCTAGCTGAAGAAGCCTTGTCTACCTAGTGCATGCTACATAACACAAATGTTCATTCAGAATTAGACTGCCCATAATTCTAGATCACATCCAATATCTTTCAGATGGAGATTTAGAATGCTAAAACTCAAGAGACTCCACCAACAGGGTATGAACTTGTTCCTTCGCAAAGGTATGATACTGCCCTAGTACTTGATAGTTATACATTTCCATTTCAAAATGACAATTAGCCTGAGGAAGAACAGTTTGAAGAAGTCAATGCTTATCAACAGTATAATAAGACTCCATACAACCTGAGAAGTAGTAGACCTAAAGGTCCTTTTACCACCTCCATCCCTTCGAATAGCTATCAAATTCCACTAGACCCAAAAGCCTCAAATAACCCTGAGCCTCTGAAAGTCACACATCAACTAGCATATCAAGGGACTGCTACTGAAAGTTCTCAATGGTCTGACATAGACAAAATGGGGCAGTATGTTGCTGAGGAATTCAAGAAGATGAAGGTCAGTCTTTCTATGTATGAGTTGCTTAAAATACCTGAGGTTAGGACATCTATCTTTCAAGATATGGGTGCTGGGATCAAAATTGATTGTACACAAAAAGAAACTACTGCCAAGGACAACATTGATAAAGGAAAGGAAAGAGTTCACATGACTGATGTAGAGCAAAAGATGACATTGTACAAAGATAAGAGGGAGAGCCCTCCTTCCTCTTGACAATCAGGATATTCAATAGAAACCTCCACAACTATTTAGTAGATTCTGGTGCTTCTACGAATGTAATGCCATTATCAGTTTGTAAAACACTGGGTCTTACCCCTGCCAAGTCTTCTCAGAAAGTGATACAACTAGATAAGATTGAGGTGAATGTAGTAGGTGAGTTGAATAGGATACCGATGCAACTAGCTTTTGATCCAAGGATACAATAGTACATAGACATTCAAGTGGTGGATATCCCGAATCAATATGGTATGCTCTTGAGTAGGGACTGGTCTAGAACTTTAAATGATTACATGGCAACAGACTTTTCCCACATGTGGCTTCCATGGAATGGATTGGTAAATCAGATACGTACTGAAAGAGAACCAAAGATGAAACATATGATTACTGAGTATAACCAGCCTAATGAGATCCTCTTTTCTAAATTTGATTTGGGGGTTTATCTACCTCATATAGGGCCAACAGAGGAAATCCTTATGCTAAGTTGCCACAGATTTCCTGATCCCCTACTTACAGAAAAACTAGAAAGTACAGAAGCATTCATCCAATCAGATTCAGGAGACTCCTCAGAAGAAGATGAACTAGGGATATTCAAAGGATTTCATGATTTTGTAGCCAAATTTATAAAGGATCAAACTGCTATTGGGAAGCAGACTTAGATGAAGGAGTTATTGCTGCCAAATTGGTGCCGCATACATGATGCATCACATTTTGAGTTTACACACCAGCTTTGCCAAGAGGTAGTAGAAAAAGTGCAGAGACAACTAAAAATTTCTATTGTCTCAAAAAGGACATCAGTTGCTAAAAAGAAGGAAGAACCTCATTCTCAGCCTAATAAGAAGAAACCAGTAAAACAAAATGACAGCGGCAAAGACTATCACCTATGGACTTTAAGGTTTGACGGATCAAGATGCAGACAAGGATCCGAGGTAGGTGTTGAGTTAATTAGTCCTACTGGGAGCTCATACCTGACATCACATAGACTACAATTTCCATTCACAAACAACGTAACTGAGTATGAAGCATTGGTGCAGGGATTACTGTTGGCACTCCAGAAGAAAGTTAGAGTTGTCCAAGTGTTTGGTGATTCTGAATTAGTGGTTAAACAAGTGAGGAAGCAATATTCATGCAATGATAACAGGCTGAATAGGTATAGAAAAAGAGTCTGGGATTTGATAGAATGTTTTGATGGTTTTAATATTCAGCTAATTCCTAGAAGGCAGAACCATGTTGTAGATGCTTTGGCCCAAACAACAAGTGCTCTGGAGTTGATATCCATGATAGGATTGAAGAAGTTCTTCATTGAATTTATTGCCACCCTGTCAGTACCAAATAATGTGATGAATTTCCAAGTCTTTGAGGATGACCAACACATAATTAACTTTCTTACTTCATCTGATGTTTTCACTACTCAAATAATAGATGAAGAAGCGATGGAACTAACCAAGGTAGATTTAGAAGGGGTACTGAACCCGAGAACAAATACAATCCCACAGGGAATGGTAGAGTTGGAAAGACTGTTTGATTCATATAACTTAGGAACTTAAAGGAAAGAAGGAGAATCTCCAGGAAGGAAGTGCAATCCGTTTAATTTGGGAACCAAAGAAGTTAAGAATGTATTCATTGGGAAGGCTAGTACTAAAGAAGAAAAGATAGGCATCATTCATGCATTAAGAGACTACCACGAGGTAATAGCCTGGAGCTATGAAGACCTCAAGACATATGAGACATTGATCATCACACACACCATCCCACTAAAGCCAGGACCAAAACCATTCAGACAGAGATAGCAACCAGTGAATGCCCTATTGGAACCACTAATTTTTAAAGAGGTTTAGAAATTGTTATCAGCAAGAATAATATTCCCTATCAGGCACTCTGCTTGGGTAGCAAATCTAGTCCTAGTTCGAAAGAAAAATGGTGAAATCAAGCTTTGTGTTGACTTTTGAAATTTGAACCGGGCATCTAAGAATGATAATTACTCGCTGCCATCATTAGATGAAGTATTACAGATTGTTAATGGATCCCAGATGATGTCTTTCTTAGATGGATATTCTGGTTACAACCAAGTGATGGTTGACTATGAAGATAGATTGAAGACATCCTTCACATGCAAATGAGGCATTTACACATATCATCAAATGCCATTTGGTCTAATAAATATTGGAGCCACCTTTCAATGAGAAATGGATGTTGCTTTTAAAGGATTAGTTGGAAAGTGTATTATTATCTACATGGATGACTTCATGGTGTTCTCAAAGAGGCAAGAAGATCATGTGGTAGATTTAAGGAAAGTGTTGCAGTGATGCAAAGACTATGGTATATCACTCAATCCCAAGAAATATATCTTTGGAGTGACTGAAGGGAAGTTTTTGGGGCATGTGATATCTGAACAAGGCATATCTATCGACCCAGACCACATCCAAGCAATACTCAAAATACATCCCCTAGCCAACAAAAAGGAACTCAAGTCATATTTTGGTAAGATCAACTTTGTGTGTAAGTTCATTACAAGTTTTGCTGAGATAGTCCAACCCCTTAATGCCATGCCAAAGAAAGATGCCAAAATGGATTGGACTCGAGAAGCTAAAGCTACCTTCGTAGAAATTAAACAAGTCATAGATAATGCCCCTATTTTGGTAAGTCTATATTACACTTTGCCATTTCAGATTTACTCATTTGCATCCGAGCATACTTGCACTGCAATGTTAACACAGAAAAGATCAATTGATGATGAAAGGCCCATCACCTTCATGAGTACTCCATTAAAAGACACATAGTTGAGATATCCAAACATGGAAAAGCAAGCCTACGCATTAGTAAAGGCAGTCAAGAAGTTTCATCACTACATCCTAAGAAGTCAACTAATTGCCATAGTCCCAGATGTGGTAGTTAAAGCACTATTGATGCAAAGTGAACTAGGAGAACGAAGAGGGAAATGGGTCACCATCCTGCAAGAGTTTGATATAGATATTCAGCCCATGAAATTGGTAAGAGGTCAGGCGCTGACTAGAACAATGGCCGAGGTGGGGCCAGGTTTAGTATCTCAGTAATACCTATTAGAAGATGTTTCAAAAGACAGATGGTATGGAGATATCATATTCTATTTGCTCAATTAACGCTGCCCACCACAACTAAATTTAATTCAAAGGAGAGTATTTAGATTGAAGAGTAACAGTTATATGATAAAAGGATTAGTTATGTACAAGAAAAATCACGAGGGGATTTATCTAAGATGTCTGGACAAGTCAGAGGTGGACCAGGTGTTAACCAATTTTCATGAGAAATTTAGGATAGGTCACAAATCAGCTCACTCAATTGCTAATCAGATTCTCCATGCTAGATATTATTGGCCTACCTTGTTCAAGGATGCACACTCACATGTAAGAACTTATCATATCTATCAGACTACTTCACAAAGAGAGAGACGCACTGCCATGTGCTTGCAACCAGTGATGGAGGTATGACCATTTTCTCAGTGGGGCCTCAACTTTATCAGTATGGTTAATCTGCCCTCCTCTGTAGGCCACAGGTATATTCTGACCACTACTGACTATTGCACCTGATGGTCTGAGGCAATAGCTTGTAAACAATGCACCACAGAGGTAGTTATTGAATTTGTTGAAAAGTAGATTCTCACTAGGTTTGGATGTCCATTTTCTTTGGTTTGTGATAATGGCCCTGCTTTTTCATCATTGCATTTTTCTAATTGAGCATTTGATTGTGGACTCACCCTGAAGTTCTCATCCAATTACTATCCACAAAGGAATGGAGTAGCTGAATCAATGAACAAAAACTTGCTTGAAGTAATTAAGAAATTATTGGACAAAAACCTTAGGGACTAGCACACTCAGCTTAAATTTGCCTTATGGGATGATAGAATTCGACACAAAGTTGCCTTAGTTACATTGCCCTATCACTTGGTTTATGGGATTGAGCCAATCTTTCCCATTCATTTCAGGATTCCCGTACTATAATTCATGCAAAATTACCTTGAAACTAATGACCAATTGTCTTCCCAGTTGGCCCAGTTGCTATACCTTGAAGAGAAATGTGACGCTACCATAGAAAATTTTGCTAAACATCAGGGTGTAGTTAAATGATGGTTCGACAAGAGAGCCAAAATCAAAGCCTTTCACATTTCTGATTTGGTCCTGTATTGGGATAAAGCCCATGAGAAGAAAGGAGAACATGGTAAGTTTGATAAACTTTGGTTAGGTCCATATCAGATCTATGAGATCCTTGGAGATAGCACGTATCGACTCAAGAGTCTTACTAGTGAGGAGCTCCCATTGCCTGTCAATGGCCAGTTCCTAAAGCACTACTTCCAGGCCTAAGAGGCAGTCATGCCTCATCTTAGTGTACATAGTTAGGTTGTTTGTTTCCTTGGGTTAGAATAGGTTGCTATTAGATTAAGTTTACTTTCTTGCTTTCACTTTCTGTAGTCATTAGGTGTTTTTCTTAGATTAGTTGTCCTTTTTGCTTTTACTTTTGCTCATTGTGTTTGCTCTTGTGCGGGGTCCTTGTTTCTAGAAAGTGGTGGCAGTTATGCAGACTTGCAAATTCTTCTTGGTTGGGTAGATAATCTAGAGTCTTTCTTCAAGAAGCCAAGGTTCTGTTTAAGTCTCGCCGTGGGCTCCGCTGTTATGCTAAGGAGTATGATGTATGTTCATGGAAAATGAGTCATTAGCTAGTGCACCTGAAGTATTTTCTAACCATATATCTCTCACACTCTAAATGATCCTGAAGTAGCTCAACAAATTTGAGTGATCATGTGTTGAGCGAAAGGGTTGGATTCCTATTCTACCACATGCACTATTAATTCATAAGAGAGGGCAAGTGACACTAAGTGCTACTAGCCTACATTGGGTAAAAATAAAAGATGTTCTTCAACACCAGACCCATTACCATGCATCAGAGAAGAGAATTGTCAATTGAAAATTTTCTCGTAAAATATTGTTCATAATTATTATCATCAATTACCATTGCATCAAAAATACTATGGGGAAATTTGTTATCTACTTCTCTCAAGGCTCATCATATCTCAACATTCAAGCATTCATTGATGGTAGAATGATTCCAACTTTGTAGCTTACCACAAAGGATCTTGGATGAACTTAGTTGCTAAGGGATGGGAATGAATGCAATTGCACACACTTAGGTTTTCAGGATGTGGATGGTTGTACTAGTCAGTGATCTTAGATTCTTTGATAGGGTATCATGTTTTCTCTGTTTAATGTGTGGGAAACACAAAGATTCTAGGTTCGAACTCAAAGTTTATCATCAAAAAGCTTGGGAGCATTTCCCAGTAGAGTCATCATTTGTTGTGCCTCGCATACACACCCCATTTCAAAAATATGGACCCCCTCTTTCAAATTTGGTCTAGAATGTCAAATGAAAATTTTCACCTCCTGATTAGTCAAGTGGTCAAAATGCACTTTTGGTATATAGATTGAAGATGTTGAAAGTCATTTCAAAGATCTGCTAAGGTTTTTTGCATTTCTCTCAATAAGTCTAATAGTCCTTTTGCGCTAAATACAGTCCCAACTGACCTTTGTGCTAAAATGCCTTTCATCTAATTTTAGCACCACTTTTCACATGTCCTGACCTTACGCTATAATGTTTGATCACCAACCAAGTCAGAGGGAGGTGAAATCCCCGCTGGTCTGTGGAACCCAAAACCCCTGCAAAGTGTATACAACTGAACCAATCAATGCTATGCCAAAAATGTTGTCTACCAACCAAGTTCGTCATGCCCCAAAACCCCGCCAAGTCAGAAGTGACCGAAAGTTGCACAAACCATCAAACTCTACCGAATATTCTGACTAACACTGCGTACACCTTGCATTTATGGCAATTAGATAGGATGGGTAAAAGGGGAAATTTCACCATTTTAAAGCTCATTTCGCATTTGACAATCATTTGAAGAGCCTTTTTAAATTGATTTTCAAGTATAGGTCGTGGATTCGACCAGACAACCTCTTGCGCATATGTAAAAGCTTCAACTTTTCACTCACACAAACCAAGTAGGAGATCGTTTCTACAATTAGGGTTTTTATTGCATTTCTTCAAAAATTATGATATGGGTCAAAATTCACCAGTTAGGGTTTCGTATCTAGTTTGTTTGTTTCTTTGAAAAACCTAGTTTTAGAGCCCGCAGAGAATTACATTCTTTAGGCCCATTTGGAATTCTTCTTATAAGCAAAATGAAATAGAATTTGTCAAAACCCTAGCAAATAGGTGAACTTGAATGATTATTCTTACATCAAAAATCCATCTGACTGACTCTTAAAAACTCATAACCAATCTGGTTAGTCGGTTCACTTCAAATCCCACGCAGGTCCGACAAGGCCAAATCCTATGGAAATATAGTGAAGTTGCCTCATTTGTCTTGCGCTAAAAATCCAACCGACTAACTGAATGACAAATAGCTTGAGGTCTAAAACCTCTAAAATCTGTGCAAGTCAGTGGATCATAAAATGTACGTAAAATATTGAAACACACATAAGCACTAAGAGAACAAGTGGTTGGATGGACCCGTTTTGCCCGCTGAGGTTGGTTGATCTCAAATGTTGCGCTTTCTTGTTTATAGGTTGGTACACCCTCAAATTAGTGCAAATGATGAAAATTGACTATTTTTGAGCAATTTTCAAAATGAGAAATGTCTGATGGGATGTGATAATGACTGCAAATGATTAATGTTAATGTTTTACATGCTTTAAATGAGATCTTGTAGTTTTTTGAAATGTGTTATTGCATGCATTTGTGTTGAATTGAATTAAAGAGAGACTATGAAATAGATGTAATTATGGTAAAATATCAGATTCTTGTCTTTCAAAGAGCATGTCTCGTGACTTAGTAAATACATTACAAATCCATTAAGTTTTGATAAGGTTGAAGTCTATTAATCCACTTGACAATGAAACCTAATCTTAGGAGTTAGTGAAATCTCTCAAAGTATCAAGCTTATAAGGTCTAGTCCTGCAGGTTAGATGACTGCCTAAGCTCAAATCATCAAGTATGAATTCAAGGGCATTCCTCCAAAAACAAAGATTCATTCCAGATGGAGTGATGTAGGAGATACAGACCTAGGTCACATAGACCTAGATGAGTTTAGGCTAAAAACCTTTAGCCCAAATCTAACTCCTAGGGCTAAAACACTAAAGGACAGTGGTATTGCACAAGATGCTACCTTCCCCACCTCAGTACAGTGTGCAGAGCTGACAGTAACATGTGCAGATAGATATGATGTCATGACAAGGACAATCCAAACCACCAATGGGGATGTCCTGGCTGATTTAAGTCCACCCTCTCTGGCCAAGACTTTTGACATTCTATGGCACACAGTAATGACCATGCCAAACAAACGAGGATCAGAGGAAACCTATAACAAGGATGTGAATGGATGTAGAAAACATATGAATGATCATTGGTCAAAAAGCAGAAGGTCTGCCATAACCAAATTTTCCCAAGTGCTATATATAAGTGACTTCCATGATGAGATAGAGGATTTGATAATCTTTTTAAGTAGAATATATGGGTTACCTATAGCTTCCACTTTTGAGGAGTGGATGTTCATCATCATAATTGAGATTCTGAAGGGAACTAAGTTCTTCTGGTCCCAAATTCTTAGTGATAACATTCATGAGGCCTTTAGCAACTTCAAAGAGAAAAGGTTCTTTAGATGGGCATCCTATGTTGTCTATGCACTAGCAAGAAGAAATCACTATCCTGGATTGTCCAAAATAGGAGAAGTTGGAAATGATGAGCAGAATCAAATAAAAGTATATGAGTGTTATCCTCAGCTTACCTCATCTCAATCTCTGATGCATTTCAAAAGGGCGAATAATGCTTTCACAATGTATATAGCCAGACTGCTATAAGGTAACATAGCCTTGAGGATTTATACAGATGCCATGAATGAAATAACTAAATATGGAAGGTGGTATATCCGATTTGAAAAGTTCACATATCTAAGGGTGCAAGGTTTCACTGGGATTGCCTACAAACTTCCCCAATATCCTAATGATAAAATAGTGCTCCTAGAATTAACTAGGCAATTGATCCCTTGTGCTGAGAAACTTAAGCACTTGCATAGAACCAATGTATAGTTTCTCGTCAGGTTTGGTAAAGAATTATGCATATCCTTTATTGGCATCAGCTAAACACTCTAATAAGGAACTTCAACTTCTTAATCTCCACTACTATAATGTATGGGATCACTTTGATCCAAATAGAGTGATGGAAAGGTTTGTAAGCAAAAAGTGTTTCATAAAATGCACATTGAGGACTTTTGGGCCAATTGCATGTATGATTACGAAGTAATGAAGAAGGCTCATTCAAGGTTATTGGTGCAGGAGCACCTATCCCAAGGTGGCCTCCATGAGGCATGTAAATCATGTTTTGTTTAGAAAATCATGTTTTGGGTTGTAATAAAGTCTATTTGACCAATGCATGTAATTTCAGTTTGTATCTAGGTTCATTTTGTAAGTCCCAAGTGACTTAGGGGACTTTTGTCAAATTGTAACTGCATAATGCCAAAAATAGTCAGTAGGGTAGTTGGAGGCTATTTAAAATGGTTGTCTCCCAGCTGCTTGGATTGGTCTCCCATCATATTGGTATCAAAGCTAGCGAATTCTCTGGGCAAGTTTATAAACCCAGGGAATTGAACAAAGTCATATATATGATTTTGTAATTGAATACAATTGTGTGAATGTAATTGAGCAATTGTGAAGGAGAAATCAAACTATTCTGTGTCATCAATCTATTTTTTGTTCTCTATAATTACAAATTGCATAGTTGTAGATCTCTTTTCATTTCTGTGTTTTCCCGTTGTTGCATTATGTCAATGTGAAGCATTCCACTAATAAGATTTCTGTCAAAATTAGTGGAATGGCTTCATTGTACAGTTATCTCCTTTCATTTTCTATTTCATTTTCCTATTCGGCGATTTAGAGGACCAAATTGGAGTGTGCATAGTAGATCACCTAGCATCTCCATGTGCTAGGGTTTGGATTGGAGGAGTTGGAGTTGTTTTGGTGAGACAGAGACCATCGACGAAGCATTTCTCACTCAGACTGACGAGGATAGTCTAGCTGAAGGGAGAATCGAGCTGCTGAACAGAAGTCACAGCTCAAGGTTCAGATATAAGTGATTAGATTATCAGCGATTCTGGAGGAAGTCTGACCAATAGGGAAGGATATGCCGAAGGTAGATGCCATCAGGTAGAGGAGCAACATCGGCAGAAGAATTGGAAGCATTCAAGGAAGACAAGAGTCTCACCAAATGTATGTTGCGAATGCATATCACAAAAGCATGTTGGGAATGTATGTGGAGAATGTATCTTTCATCGGATACAAATGGTGACCGGTCATGACGGTGAATCAGGGTATAGGAACCGGTAATAGAAAGTCATGCTAAGCATCTACTAAGTTAGTGTATGAGGCTCCCCATCAATTATCTTTGGCCTTCATAAGAAAGTTTCACATTATTGCAATGCCTGACCAATTGGAGGATGATGAGAATGTTATGGTCAGAGGAAACTGGGAAGCCCAACACGGTCTACCAATCCCACTACCAAATTGGGCTAATGTAGAGGAAAGTTCTTTAGATATTATAATGAAAGAACCAATCAGACTAAGCAAGGCATGGGTGAGAGGCTAGATAGATGCTTTGGAGAGACAAGGAGTGCAGCTTACCTACACTACACTAGAATCAGATAAAGACTCTGGAGGTGAAGAAGATGAACCAATAAACATCACAAATGAGGCAGATCTAGTTCAAAAGTAGAAATTAGGTAGCGAAGAGCATACACCATTGGAAGAGAAGGCAAAGAAAGTTAAGAAACTGTCTACAAAGCCTCCTAAGAAAGACCAACCTCCTTTTGCTAGAACAAGAGCCTCCAAGAAAAGAGATATGCCAAGTGGTCCTGGGGAAGGCTCCAAAATAAGAAAGTCAAAGTAAAGAAGGTAACTGAAGATGTTGTAACTCAAGAGGATACCAGTCTGCCAGCCACCCCATCTCCTGCTGTCCCAAGTGAAAGCACATTTGCCTCCACTTCTGCAACCACTACTATTGTTCACACATCCATTGCTTCCACTACTACTACACCTGCTTCACTTACGATATTAGCTGCTATTGTTCAAGAAAATACCCCTGTTGCCACTTCACCTACCTCTACCATTTCAACTACTTCTTGCTCATTGGTAATATCTTCCAATGCCCATAAGAGTCCTATTTCCTCTATTGCTTCCACCTCATGTTCTTACACCACTACCACACCTTTACCTACGACCTCTTCCACTCAATCATCAACTACCATAGCATTACCTCCCATCTCTACCATTCTTTCACATTTTCTTCCTTTACCCTCACTATCTATTCCTTCACCCCTTGTCATTTCTTCCACTCTGTCAGCAGTGTTGGCCAATTTAACACAAACAAACTTAACTACACTACCCACATCTTCTACTAGTCCTATCTCTCAGATGCCTATGAATCAAGATTCATCTTCCTTGATTGTGCCTTTGCTACCAAGAATTGACAAAGTATGTGTAGAATTGGGTCTGCAAGAGACAGAAATAGAATTATTGTCTGGGGTAGAAAAAGATATATTGGTTGAGGCAAGTAATGAAATATTAGATGAATCTTTGGTTAAGGCAGTCGGTATTGAAGTGGTGGATATATCTGATAGTCCACTGGAGAAAGGTCAGACTAAGGAAGTCTTCAAATTAGCCCAAGAGAATGTAATGGTAAACTGGAGAAACCTAGCTGACAAAGAAGAAAAGGAAAAAGAGGAAAATCAAAATAAGGAGTCAGAACAAGAGCAGAGATCACTTGAAGAGCATGCCAAAACTGATGATGACAAAATCACTGAATTAAGCAAGTCATCTTTTTCAGTACTCGAGTGGTTACAAAATAGAGTGGTGTATCCTGAGCCACAAGTGGAAATAATGCAATTAGATCTGAACACAATCTTGTCATAGGCTCAGAGGCCAAAGAAGCAGAAGAAAGCCAAAGTGCAATCAAGAATTTATAAAGATGAAACATGATCTAGAATTACAGAGATAGTTGTCCCATCGGCGAACACAAATAGAGAACAAATCAGGGAAAAAGACTATGTTACCTCAACAGTTGATCTGGGACCAACTACTCATGCTTAGAGGGTTGATGAATTTAAGGGATCAGTCACCTCAATCCTAGAACAATTTCATAAGGATGAGCTATCAAAGAAAGAATTGAAATAAGAAAATGAAGAGCTTCAGACCTACCTCCAATTCCTAATCAAACCAGTTGATGCAGGAGTAGATATAAGGACAATGCCTACTTTCCTATCCACTAATGAAATGGTAAAACTTGGTGAAGTTAGATCCAAGTCACAAGGGACTGAGCATTGGCTAATTAGAGTATTTGACAAAGGATGTGAAACCATTGATTCTTCTGCCCAGGCACATAAGAAGTTGGTTGAACTTCATGATAAATGGAAAGATCTACGCGAGGAGTGTGACTCCTTCGACAAGTATTAATCTCATATGTTTCCTCGAATAAAGAGCATTAGAGATTTTCTAGTACAAACCTTAGTGGTTGAAAACATTCTAACTGGAGATAAATTATCAAAGGCTATCGAGTGGTATCAGCAGCTAAATTTAAGAAAAGAAACTTTTGAGAACATAAAAGAAGCCTACAAGCTAGCAGACAAGGAACTTCGGTCTCTAATATATGATATTAATGATTCTCTAAGAGATTTCTTAGAAGAGGCTTATAACGACTATGCACCTTATGATGTTGAGAAGTGCAAAGGCAAATTACATAAGGTCATTTTTGAGAGTACTGAACTGGCTATGGAAGATGGATTGGATAAAGTCAGTGGCCTCAGAGCTGAATTTAAGGCATTTCATAAGGCTAGGGCAGAAATAGAAAAAGTATATAGTCAATTCAGTCAGGAGCTAGAAATGTTTGAGTATCGGGTCAACCATCTAAAGAATCCAGATCCCTTGGAGATCAATCCCACACTCGAGGCATGGCTTAACTACCGCAACAAGCTAGCTGAAGGAGACAAAATTAATTTTGAAGAGTCTTGATATTTTTTCAATATTCTAAAATGTAATCCAGTCATTATTATAAATTACCATGTTTGGGATAGCATGTGACTCTATTTTGTCTCTTTTATGCTTTTAAAATGATCTTTTCTATTAATATATTGATTTGGGTAGTCAAAATAGGTTGAATATATTTGGGGGCTATTTTTCGTCTTTTTCATAAAAGATAAAATGTAATCTAGGATTTGATATGAGCTATTGCAAGTTCATTTATTGATGTAATCTAGATTTTTGATGTTGAGCTAATCTCCACCGTTCATTTGAAAACTTAGTATGCTACTTTCTTATATAAAGGGCTGCCATTTATACTATTTGTAAGAGAGCTTTTTTGATGCCAAATTGTTGACATTCTACCATTTGAAGTAATGCAAAGTAAGTTTCTGTTATGTTTCTAAGAATTTGTGTGTTGTATTCCTTATTTGGTTTTCATGGTCCGCTTCTTGCTCTCCCATAATTAGTTAGTTGTGCTTTAATAATGTTCATGGTTTCTGAGATTATCTGATGAATACTCTAAGTCCATACTTTTAGTTATTTGTTGATGGTAGATAGCTATGCAAAGTTAGTCTGGGCTAATCATATATGCTAAAGTTCAATCACATTTCACAAGTTAAATTGCACTGTCCATTGGGTATTTAACAAATGAATGGGGTCTAAAAATCTTTTGACTTCCATTGAAGATAGCATCATTTTCTGCAGTACTGTAACAACAATTTTCAATTTGGTAACTCAGAAAATTGGTTAAATTTCAAAGCATTTGTCTACTTAAGGTAAACTATACATTGTGAATGTCACTTAGGATTACTCTAAAACCCTAACCGCTTTTGTATTTTCTTTGAAAACCATTGTTAGATTAGAAATTTTAGCAGCATTTTACATTGTCTTATCAGCTGAAATTCATGAAGGGTTTATGTGTATTTGTTGTCTCAACTCAAAATCTTTAGATTGCATGTAAGACCCCTTGTAGGCATAGCTAGAACATACCAACTGAGAGATTCCAAGCAAGCTAAGACCTAGCTATATTATCCTTGGAGTAGTCTTACCTAGGGTAAGATACTTTTCAAGAGAGGTGTGAAACCAACAATCACACCTGCGTTGATGTATGCTAAAACACTCATCAAAAAATTCCACGAATACAAACTAAATGCAAAGGTCCTATAGCATTACCATGATAACATATGGAATACTCAGAAGTACCCCTCAAATATCAAAACACTTGCTTAACTGTATCCCAATGTACCTGTCTAGGATTAGCCATAAATTGACTAAGGACTCCCACTGCTTGGGCAATGTTTGGTCTTGTATAGACCATGGCATACATCAAACTACCAACAACACTAGCATAAGGTACTTTGCTTATGTCCTCCACCTCACTAGGAGATTTTGGACAATCACTAACAGATAACTTTGTCCTGAATGCAACAAGAACACACAATGGTCTACAATTTGTCATGCTAAACCTATCCAACATAGTCTTCACATACTTACTTTGGCTTAACCAAAGTTTTCTTTTTGCTCTGTCTCTTCTGATTTCCATTCCCAGAATGTACCTGGCTGCCCCAAGATTTTTCATCTCAAACTATGTCGACAACTGAGACTTCAAATCAAAAATCATATTCTTACCATTCCCAATCAACAACATATCATCAATATACAATGTAATAATGAGAATGCGATTATTGTCAAACTTGTAATACATGTAATGATTAGATTTCAATCTCAGAAACCTAACGGACAACACAAAGGCATCAAATTTCATATACCACATCCTAGGAGACTACTTCAAACCATACAAAGACTTCTTAAGCTTCCAACCCAAATTTTCTTTACCTTCTCTATGTAATGCTTTGGCTGTGACATGTAAATCTCTTCCTCCAAATCACCATGAAGGAAATTTGTCTTCACATCCATCTATTCTACCTCTAAATCATAAGTAGTTGCAAGAGATAATAGAAATCTAATGGATGTCATCTTTGCAACGAGAGAGAAAATTTCACCATAATCAATTCCCTCCACTTGTGAGTACCCCTTCGCAACCAATCTAGCCTTGTACTTTTCAACATTACCATTTGCACCGAATTTCTTCTTGAACACCCATTTGCAACCAACGGGTTTCCGTCCATCAAGAAAAGGCACAAAGTCCCATGTTTTGTTCTTTTCCAAAGAAGCCATCTCATCTTCCATGGCCTCCTTCGAGGAACCTGCATCTTTCATGCCCATAGCCTCTTTCTTAGTTCTAAGCTCATCAGTGTTAGTAAGTAAAGCAAAAGCACAACTAGAATCAAGTAATGTGTAACCAAACCTATCAGGTTACTTTCTTGTTCGTGTAGTCCTCCTCAATGGAGGAGGTTGAGGTTTAGCTTCTTCTTCTTCTGAGCTTTCAGATCTGCTAGAGCTCTCCTCATCATCAGGTCTCATAGGGTCTATTAGTTCAGTCTTCTCAGGGGTAGAAGGAAACTAAACCGCATCTTCTTTCTTTTCTGTCTATTCTGGCTATAGAACAACAGAAGAAGGTGTTAGCTTTCTGAAGATAACACTTCTACAATACAACACTTTTTCAACCATAGGATCCCAAAGCTTGTATCCTTTCACACCGACACAATAGCCAATGAAAATATATTTAATAGCCTTGTTCTCCAATTTAGACCGTTTCTCCCTAGGCACATGTGCATATGCCTCACAACCAAAAACACGAAGATGCCTAACTGAAACCTTCTTACTAGACCACACCTCCATAGGTGTTTTACCAACAAGAGCTAATGTAGGAGACTTGTTTACCAGGTAGCAAGTAGTGGCAATAGCTTCAAACCAAAACTTTTGTTAAAGGCTTGCTCCACTAAGCATACTCCTAGCCTTCTCCATCAATGTCATGTTCATTCTCTCTGCAACTCCATTTTTCTATGGGGTGTATGGAGTTGTCTTATGCCTTTCAATCCCTTGCTCTTTGCAAAACTTATCGAAAGCTACTGAACAAAACTCACCACCATTGTCAATTCTCAAACACTTAATCTTTTTACTAGTCTAATTTCCAGCAAAGGCTTTAAACTCCTTAAACCAACTAAAGACTTCAATCTTGCTTATGATGAAATAAACCCATGTCCCTCTACTCTAATCATCTATGAAAGATACAAAATATACAGATTTGGAAATTGAAGGATCATTAACTGGACCAAACACATCAGATTGAATAAGATCCAACACACTAGAAGACTTGTGAGAACTAGAGTAAAATTGAACACAGTTTTGTTTTCCATATACACAATGTTCGCAAAAGTCAAACTCAAGATTACAATCATTTAACCCCTCAATGAGATTTTAATTTTTTAGGGTTCTAAGACCCTTCTCACCAATGTGGCCATATCTCAAATGCCATAACATAGTCTTTTCAACAGGGAGCTTAGCTTCCATAGTATGTGCACTAGCATCAAAACTAGTTACAACAAATTTCTTCACTGCACATTCAGATGGTGGGGATAAAGTGATTACAGCTCTTTTCTACAAGTTAGAAGAAATATTGCACTGTGAGGTGCATGCCTCTAGCTGAAACAGAGTACCCCTCCAAGTACCCTTCGCAAGCACAATAGATCCTCTTGTCATCTTGCATCCATCATTCGAAAAGATAACCTGCACACCTGCATCATTCAACATACTTACAGAAAGCAGGTTTTGTGCAAGGCCTAGAATGTGCATAACTCCAATGATCCCCTTCACTCATCTGTCAAGGAATCAGATTGAGACTCTTCCATGGCCAACAATCTTCATATGAGAGTCATCACCCAGGTACACTCTTCCACCATCAAACTCTTCATATTTCGTGAACCAGCTTTGATGTGAGGTCATGTGGAAAGATGTACCAAAATCAATCAACCACACATTATTAGATGCATGGGTGGCCAGGGCTATGATGAAGGCATCACTATCATCTTGTGACTTGTCAGAATCTAAATTTGGGGCTGATTTCTTTTTCTTTTTTTTCTCTTCTTTGAATTCCTTTCAAAAATGCCCAGACTTGCCACCATTCTAACAAAGAGCCTTGGACTTTCCAGGATATTTGGATCTGCCCTTCTTAGCTTTCTTGTCTTTCTTCTTCCCTTTGTCTTTGGGTCTTCCACAAACTGCAAGAGCATCTTTGGCCAACTCAGATGTTTTCCTCCGCATTTCTTCAGATAACAGTGAGGACACCACATCTTCCATCTTGAAGGTGGTAGTGGTGCTTCCAATAGCCATGACAAGATGATCCCATGAATCTGGCAAAGAACAAAGCAAGGTCATACATCTATCCTCCTCCATTTTCACACCCACAAATGTCAACTATGTAATGATCATGTTGAAATCATTCATGTGGTCCACAATAGATCCTCCGTATTCCATCTTCAAAGCAAACAACTTCTTTTTCAGGAAAAGTTTATTTACCAAGAACTTGGCCTGATAAACATCACCTAACTTATTCCAAAGATCTTTCATGCTCTTCTCCTCATGGACATTCAACAGGACAGAGTTAGCTAAACAAAGTCTTATGAGACCCTTAGCCTTTTGATCTTTGTGGTCCCAATCATCTTGTGACATTGCTTTAGGTTTCACACAAGATACAGTTTCCCATAGGTCACGATCAACAAGTAGGTCCTCCATCTTGAGTTTCCACAACTCAAAATTAGTGCCATTAAATTTCTCCACCTCTCACCTTCCAGATGTGGTTTGCATCTCCTTGTTGCAATAAGATACAAAATTCTCTTCACAACACTCCCACTCAACCTAAGATTAACTCAAAAAACCCCTACCTAGCAGCTAGAACCAAAACTGGCTAGGCTATGATACCAATTGAAAGGAAGATAGGTGTGCGGAAAACACTTCCTACACTAATCTAATGAGGGGAGGAGAGTGCAAATTCAATTTATCCTTTACAATTACAGCTATGTTAACCCACTAACATAGATATTGTAACAAACACATAAACAAGAAAGTAAGACAGAAGAAGAGAGACACAAGATATACGTGGGAAAAACCCTTACAGGTGAAAGACCCCACACTCCAAAACACAACTCAAATATATTACGTAAACAATGAAGGTTACAATACAACATAGAGCCAATTCTCTTGTAGGAGTCTTCGACACTTATATCTGGAGATGTTTCGGTAGCATAACAGTACCTATCAAACCTGTAGTACATCACCTCCTCAAAGCACCTATTTATATAGAATATACAAGGCAAAATTAGCTCAATCTTGGTATGGGCGTCCAACATGGCCTCATGGCCCAAAACCAATGCCTATAGACACTTGTCCAACCTTATAAGATGTTCCTGACACTTGTCAGGTCACCCCATCCCAAAGAGGTCACCTATTCCCAAAATGGGTAATGACAGATGCTTCTACGACTCTTACAACCGTCATAGAATCTGTCATAGCTGTCATAACTTACAACTATAAAAGAATCTGTCATACATATATTCTCTTAAAACATGTCATAACCCACCTTGGGGCACCCAAAGATGCTCTTCAACACATGTCTTCACCTATCATAGAATCTCCTATTTCTGACACTTACATGTCATAACTTTTTCATAGGAATCTGTCATGACCGTTTCGATCAATATTCCCTTACACAACATCTAAGATGCTGACACATAGAAAAATATTCCTACCACTAAGTGGGATGCCTATCTCCTCATGTGAGCACAAAAATACATGTGGTCATATGCCATGTAGGATGACACATCACTGTGCTAACTCCCACAATATGACAACATAGGATTTGCATCCAATTAATATAACAGGCAAATAATAAATAAATACAATGTAAAAATACAAGGAATTACCAAGGTTGAGACACCTTAATTCCCAACAATCATCTCATCACCAACCTAAACATCCCATTGCCAATCAATCATCCCACATCATCACTACAAATTAGAACTACATATCACCACCACCTGCATCTTAATGTGTCTTGATCTTGTGGATACAAGGTATGTAGACAGTCTGGAATATGAAGGAAGTTTCTATTACTCAGGTACATAAGATGCACCCATTCAACCCATTTGGATGATCCCTATCCCTTGACCTTGCACTAGACCCAAAGCATCGCAACACCTATCAAAGAAATCATACCTTAACAAAAATCATCAACTATCAAATCAGCATCAACCACCAACTTGTCACCATCATATCTTGCACCAATATTACAACATCAAAACCATGCCCTAGGATATATCATTCCTACAATGGGCATGATCCAATCATCCAACGATTCTTGCATTAATGGGTATATCGTTCCTACAATAGGCAGAATCCATCCTATCATCATCCATCTTAGTAAGAGATACAATGGCTATTTGTTGGGTCAGTTGGTCTTTTGGTTATTGATTTTTATCTTTTGTCCTATTTGAATATCACATCAAAACTACCTTGATCTTACTATATCATGATATGTGGCAAAAACATCTAGAATGGGACATAGTCTTGCTTTTGTATGATGTGCTTGTGGATTGGTCTCATTACTCCAAGCTAGTATTCATATCTTGTGGATCATAGGGGTCTAGCATATGGATCTCCTTGTGCATCTAAGGTTCTTCATACCTTTTGTGTATTGAGGACTTATTCTATGAGTCCCCTTCCCCCATCTAGACAAGGTTGTAATATCTTGGGCATGCATGGGATCACCCTCTTGTCTGTGTGTCTAGTCCATGCAAATGTTGGATAAACATCATCACCTTGGTCTTCTATACCTTGGTGAAAATATCCACTTTTCTATAACAAACCTAGGATTGCTCTAAATCATTTTCAGCACAACAATCATCCATTTCCAATCTATCCATCAACCTTCATCAATCTTTCATCTCACCCCTCATCCTATAACCACTTCAACCAATCTGTTTCATCCATTTCAAGAGCACACCCGTGTTCTTGCAACCTGCTTGTCCTCTCGAGGGGGAATCACCCTTATCAATCATCCCTAAACCTTACCCTATTCTTCTAAACCAAAACCTTTTCCTATCCAATCCAACTCTATGTTTTAAACTTCTTTGAAATAGTGTTACTTAGCCACAACACCATTTCAAAGAGGGGCAAATGTAGATACCTAAAAATGTCTTAACCCTTCAACCACCCTTTGACATCTTCACATCACTACCTATCCCTTCTAATTAATTAAATAAATTCATTTTATTTAATTAATTTATCCCCAATTATCTACCCTTAGCCATTTATCCATCATTTGTGATCAATTAATTCATTTAATTTATCACTATACCTTATAACTATCCCTTATTAATTAAATAAATATTCTCAATATTTATTTAGTTAATTTCTCCATCTTCCTAAACCCAATTAATTAAATAAATCATATTTATTTAATTAATCTACCCTACTAATCATCCTAAACCTAGCCTAGTTGATTAAATACCTTTTATTTAATTAGCTACCCTAGCGTACATGACCCCTAGACCTAAATCAATTAAATAAATCCTTATTTAATTAATTTTAACCCTCCATTAACCCATCTACTAATTTTCTCCAGCCATATTAATTAAGCTAATCCTCTTGATTAGCTTGGTCAAATCTCATTTAACACTCATTGCCACACCCCACAAATAAAAAATTAACTTTTATTCCACATAAGGTAATTTTTTATTCTCACTTGTCCTAATCTCCCATAAATGAGCTCTTCCCCACCTAATTTGTCCTAGTCTCCATTTAATGGAGTTCTTCCCTATGTGAATTGAAAAATCACTTTTATTCCCATCCTCACACTCTCCATATTGGAAATGAATTTTTTATTCATTCCTCATCCTTCCCAATGTGAATTTAAAATTCACAAATAATGGGAGCCATCCAATCTCATTGACCAAATCTTAGCCTTTGATCTCTCTTATCGAACCCTCTTTTGACACTTCTCACAAGACTACAACTCCAATCCAAACCCTAATTCTCAAGTATTCCTGGCCATTGATCTAAACTTTCAATCCTCACCCTCCATCCTTTTACCAAAAATCTATAAATAGAGCCCTCATCTAAGCCATTTACAATCACTTCCTCTTGCATCAAAACTATGCCCAAATTTCTATCAAATCTTCTCATCATGCCATCATAATGCCAAAATCCATCTAGCTTCTCATATCATCCATGTCAAAGTCTTTATCCTTAACCAAATCTATTATCAAATCCTCTATCCATATTGTGTTAAAATGCATTGAGCAATCCACATTCATACTACATCAACATTGGGTAAAGCAAGGATCTCTTGGGTGCAAGCCCCTCCACCTTATCAAGGAGTGAAGGAGGTTTGAAGATCATTGAAAGGAATAAATCATTTTGTTTGTGTCTCCTTTCATCTATTTCTTTCATCTTCAATTTCAAATCGTGGTATTGAAGTAGATACGAAAAAGATTGATGTGATTGTTAACATGCCAGCACCTAAAAACATATCTCAACTTTATAGTTTACAAGGGAAGATGTAGGTCATTCGTCAATTTATCTCACAACTCATGGATAAGACTCACCCTTTTACTCAACTACTGAAGAAAGATTCAAAATTTCAATGGAATCCGAAATGTTAGAAGGCTTTTGAGGACTTAAAAAATTACTTTGCTAAACCTCCAGTTTTACAACGTACTATTTATGATAAGCCTTTTATACTTTACACCTCAACATCTAATCATGGTCTTGCAGCCTTATTAGCACAACATGATACTAAAGGCAAGGAATGTGTTGTGTATTACATCAGCCAAACATTGCTCAATTATGATGTGCGATATACTGTCATCAAGAAACAATACTTAGCTCTTGTCTTTGCAACACAAAAGCTTAGGCATTATCTCCTAAATGCTAAGATACAGTTAATGGTAAAATTTGATCCTTTGAAACATCTATTTGCTAAAATAGATTCTCGGTCGCCTTAATAAATGGGTTATGTTGTTAACTAAATTTGATCTAAAATTTATATCTCACTAAGAAATTAAAGGACAAGCATTAACCGACCATTTGTTAGGGTTCATACAGATCGGAGCAATAAACACTAACAATTATATGCAGATTAAATAACCCAAATATAATAATGAAGAAAAACATAAAAGAGATCAACATAAAATTTTAACAGGGTTCACCCAAATTGGGTTACATCCACAGAAACTCAGCCATCCAATGATTTTATTATCCAGTACAAAATATATTACAATCTTGCAAATTCCATGCCCACAACATACATCCCAACCACTTATAAAAGATTTTTGGAAGCTTCTAGAATTAGGGTTTTACAATGTTATTTTTCTTTTGTTGGTTAAGAAAAAATTAACAACTGACTCTGAACGTGCAAAAAAAGAAGGAAAAATATGTTACAATACGAGTGTATAGTATTTGCATGATCAGTCACCACATACCAAAATCATTTAGATGAGGCACCCTCTCCTTTTTCTATACAAAATTAGGAGACATTCCCTGATGGCCAAATATTAGCTATTGAAAACGAAGATAAATAGGAATTGTACTTTGGTGGATCAAGATGTCGAACCAGATCTGGTTGTAACATCCCACCCCGCAACCCCAAAGGGTAAGGGCCAAAAGAGGTCAAGATATGTTTTTTAATAGCAAGTGATAACATACACATATACAGTTGTTGATTCGATAGATCAACAACATTCATGGCCAAGTATGGCTGAATGTACAACCCAAAGGAGGGGACCAATTCACCCTCCAGATGAAACATTATAAAACTACATTCATTTTAAACACCAACCCAAATGTTCCTATAACCCATCCTAGATGTAAACATGAATCCATAAACATCAAAGTACAAGTGAATCCGATACCCACACCAGAATCTGTAAGTCAAATATGGAACAACATATTTCTTCTCATTATAATGTTTTACATCATCTCTCACAAGAAAGTACAAAAATTACATGAAGCAATAAACATAAGTAAAATTACATAGCCATGGATATGATACAATAACTGAAAGAGTACATCAACTGAGAAAATAATGGAGAGAAGGAACATCTCCAACTGGTGCTTCAATAATCTCTTCACCAGTCCCTAATGGTGGTGGCAACGCCTCCCAATGATGTGGACTCAAAGAGACCACCCCACTGTGCTTAGAGATAGTCACAAGGCCCAAATAGAAGTAACCAAGTAAGGGTATACATGATGGCCAACACTCACATCAATCACAGAGCAGACACGAAAAATAATGCATAAAGCCAAGGTCATAACATAGAGATGCTCATCAAATATACTATCAGGTTCTACTCATGACTACAAAGGTACAAGACACTAGGGTGTAAATCAGATGGTGTGTCGTCATGCATGCTCGAAGGGATGGCACCACATGGACTCAAGTGCACTTCTCTTATAGACAAGGAGACTCAATCAGGCCTGAATCAACACCTGCAAATGGATAACTCGACACCCCGCAGACAGATAACTCGACACCCCGCAGATGGATAACTCGATGCTCGGCAAAAGGATAGGCCTTATCATATGCATCCTTAGCCTTTACAAGACATCAAGGCCATGCAAGAGGGATCAATATCCTAGACCTAAGCTCATCCTGTTTAACCAAATGGAGCATACAAAACCCAATTAAAGACAATTAAATAACCAATCACAATCCCTTGGGGTTGCTTGAAAAGTTGCGTGGCTAATCATGCCTAACATGAAAATCTACATTTAAAGTATAAAATTAGTATTATACTTCTCATAGGCTACAAAACATTATCACCATTTGCCAATATCATTTATTCCCAAAACAACTAAGGCCTACTCATAAGTTCAACAAATATGAATACAATTAACCACATATTAAATATACGATTTAGGAAAATAATGTAATCATTCATAACATACAAAAGGCCTTTACCAATATTTTATATGGTTTCCTCTACAACTAAGGAGTATGGAAAGTCTACAATTTGTGCTACGTGCAGGAATACAGGGTTACTCTCTTCATTTGTAATCTTCATTCACAATAAAACAAAGGCATCTGTCTTTAGCCACAATCAAAATGATACAGATTGGACATGTTAACACACTTAGACAATCATGCTCTCAAGCACAAAACCTACTTCTAGGATTGTATAGTGACAATTTGAACTACATACAACAACTAGTAGGGTTTTATGGGATTGTATTTACTTCTCTCCCACCCGATACTTGATAACCTAGTTGAAGATTTACATGTAGAAATAAAACCCTTAAAATAGAATGATACATGGGTGTTCAAGGGCTAACGCCAAATAAGAATCTTGTAAGGTTATGAGGCTTTCTAGGTTTTAAGCCTTAGACTACGACTTCAAACCAAATTGTTTTATGTAGTTACACATGAGCATTAATTGGAAGAGAGAGGAAATCTAAATATAGTTATTTCTACTATTTATACTACCATGAATTTTGCATTTTGTGTAAACCCTCAGCCTCAATAGTTACCATTTCCAAGAAGAAAAGAAAATAACAACAAAAGTTCTTGCCATGACTTAAATTGATTAAATCTTTAGTAGAAATCAATTATAAACTTAAATATTTGTTAAACATTGTAAAATACCTTTAAATCCTAACGATGTTTGACTAGATCCACAGCCATAAGAGCATGTTCTATCTATACAAGCCTTCCTAATGGGTTTTGCCCATGTCCTCATTGCCAATGCCAACAAGGAAGCATGGATAAGGCACACACACTGTATGTCAAAATGCCTCAAGGAGATATTTCTCATGGACTACAGAGATTGCAGGTTATGCACAAAATGGATTTGTTAAAAAGGCGTTAGAAACTTTTAAGCAATGCAACTGGTAGATGTGAAGCTACGTTACACAACCGTAGCCCACATCCTCACTGCCCATGCCAAACTGGGGCTTTGGAATAGGGTATGGACATCCATCAACGCATAATGGAAGGGGAATTTTTATCAGATGTTGTGGTTGCAATTGCCATGGTAGACAAGTATGCAAAATGGGAATGCAAGACAAGGCACGAAACTGTTTGACAGAATGCCTCACATAGTAGAATTTTGAGGCATAGACAAGGTTTGAACTACTTGCACCAAAGATCTTACGTATTGCAGAAAAATGAGTTGCACCTAATTCCTCGGTAGAAAAATAAGGGGCAAACACACAATCTTTTTCACACTTTCTTCTCAAAAACTTGCAAGCAAAAGTAAAATAGATGGATTGGAAAATGAGGTAGAGTCACAGATGGGATTTGACAGAGTGGTGGAGACTTAGGATGATGAGGTAAAGTTTGTGACTTTATAGTCTTCAACCCAAAAAAAGTCTCACCCTTCTCCAGGGAAACTCACTTCGAGTTTTCTCAAAGGAGGGCTATTTCCTCATTCTCCAAAGAAGCATTCTAATCAGTCTATAGCTTCTCTAGGTGTAGCTACTGCTTCATTGAGTGACCATGAAGAGTGGAGATCTCAAAAGAAAAAGAGTCACAAACCAAAAAAGACTGTTGATGTTGGTTTAGATCCTTTGAAGGGTAGACCTTCATTGAGAGAAACCAGACAAAGAGAAGTAGCTAGGGAGATTGCCAATGGAAAGCAAAAGACACTGGAGAATCATTCCAGAAAGTTATTTAAATGAAAATTCTTTCATGGAATATGAGGGGTCTTAATAATCCCTCAAAACAATTTGAGGTCAAAAACTATATTTTTTATCACAAAGTGGATATTCTTTTACTTTAGGAAGTTAAAATGTCTAAAGAAGGTTTCAAACTGATTGTTGATAGGATTTGGCCTAATGCTTCCTTCTACATAAGCCCTATTGTTGGTGCCTCTGGGGGAATTGTGACTATGTGGAATGCTTCCAAATTTCATGGTAAACTTTCTTTCTTTAACAAAAATTACTTGGTGATTGAATTCTCTTTGCCTTCCTTTCGATGGAGTTTAGTTAATGTTTATGCCCCTAACACTAGGGTCTTAAGGAAAAAAATTTGGGAGGATTTGGCTAATCAACTCTCTTCTTATCTTGATTCATATTGGATGCTGGCGGGAGATTTTAATACCCATCTTTATCCTTCTGAAAAGTTTGGGGGAATTTTGGACTACTCTGATAGTATGTTGGACTTTGCTGATTTGATTAATGCTTTTGGGCTTATTGACATTGATTTGATGAGCCAAAATTTTACTTGGACAAATAGGATGAAAGGGGACCAAATGATTCAAGTGAAGCTTGACCGATTTCTTATTTCCAATAATTGGCCAAACATTGCCTCCCTTAATTTGGCTGCTCTGCCTAGGACTGTTTCTTATCACAATCGTCTCATTTTGGAATGGGCTAATTAGAAGAGAAAAGGTCCTTTTCCTTTTAGATTTGAGTCTATGTGGATTAAACATCATGATTTCAGGAATCTTCTTTCTAGATGGTGGAAAATTTAGGTTGTGGGCACTCCTATGTTTGGACTCTTTAAAAAGTTGATGCATGTCAAGAGAGAAGTTTATGGTTGGAACAAATATAGTTTTGGAAACATTTTTTCTCAGAAAAAAATCTTATCCAATAAGCTGGCAGATATTCAATATAAGATTGCTCAAGGAGATACTTCTGATAATTCTTTCCAATTAGAAAATGACTTAATTAGAGATTGGAAGAATTTAATGAATAGAGAAGAGCTATTCTAGAAGAAAAAATATAGAGTTCAATGGCTTAAAGAAGGTGACCATAATACTACTTTCTTTTATGTTTCTACTTTAAAGCATAGAAAATCTAGCTCTATTTCTAGAATAAGATTGGAGGATGGTAGTATGAATACTAATGATGAGGAGATTGGAGACATGTTGTCAGCTTCTTTCATAATTTGTTGTCTGAACAAGGATTGAGTGCTGATAACTCATAGGTTGTGAATCAGATTTTGAACAATATCCCTTCTCTAATTTCTGAGGAAGATAATGCTGATATTTTAAAGCCTATTTTTGAGGAAGAGGTTCATATAGTGGTCTTTTCTATTGGCCCTTTCAAAGCTTCATGACCAGATGGTTTTCCCCCCTTTTTCTTCCAAGAATTTTGGGACATGATAGGATATGATGTCACTGTTGCTGTCAAAGATTTTTTTAGAAATGGTAAACTTTTGAAATAACTCAACAATACCTTTACTGCCCTTGTTCCTAAGAAGCCCAACCCGGAGATGCTCACTGACTTCAGGCCTATTAGTCTTTGTAATACTATTTACAAAATTTGTACCAAGCTTTTGGTGGTTAGAATCCAACCTCTTCTAGATAAAATTATATCTCCCTCACAAAAGGGTTTTGTTCCAGGGAGACAGATCTTAGATGTTGTGATTACTACTCATGAAACTATTCACTCAATGGATAAGAGTCGCATCCCAGGCATGGTTTTCAAACTCGATATTTCTAAAGCATATGATAGGGTTTCATGGCAATTTTTATTTAAAATCATTCAGAAGCTTGGGTTCAATGATAAGGTTTCTCTTCTCATTAAGGAAGCTATTACTACTACTAAATACTTAGTCCTTGTTAATGGATTTTCAAGGGGTTTCTTTTCTCCTTCTAGGAGAATAAGATAGGGAGATTCTTTGTCCCCCCTATCTTTTTATCATGATAGCCGAAGCTCTTGGTAAATCTGTTCACAGCAAGATCAACTCTAAAGATTTAACTGGGATTAAACCTGCTTCTTCTCTGTCTCCTATGCCTATCTAGTAGTTTGTTGATGATAACATTCTTTTTGGCATCTCCTCTATTTTAGAAGCCTCTAGATGTAAATCTTTATTGAATGATTATGCTATGGCTTCTGGTCAGCATAATAATTTTCAAAAAAGTAATGTTTTCTTTTTCAATACCCCAGGGGATCTCTAAAGAAAAATCATTAATATCCTTGGTTGTGTGGTTGCTAACCTTCCTTCAGTCTATCTTGGTTTCCCTTTGACTACTAAGGAAGTTTCTTTGGGCTTTTGGCATAATATCCTTGAAAGAACTCAAAAGAAATTATTGGGATGGAAAGGAAAACTTTTAAGTAGTGTGGGAAAATTGCAGCTTCTAAGGGCCTCTCTTCAGGGTATACCTACCTACTTTTTATCCTTATTTAAAATACCCAAATATTTGACTGATAAACTGGAGAAAATTCAGAGAACTTTTTTGTGGACTGGAACTGAAGAAAAAAAGAGAATTTCCCTGGTTAAATGGGATAAAGTCTGCCTTCCTAAGTCTCATGGTGGGCTTAACATTAGAACCATTCAAAATATGAATAAGGCTCTGCTATCCAAGATTATTTGGAACTTCTTAAATAGGGATACTGATTGGGGAATTATTATAAAAGTTAAATACTTAAGGGACACTAACATATATTCTTTCCTTAATTAGGAGGGCCTTCCTTAAGGCTCTGTTATTTGGAATAAAATTATAAAATCTAGAAGTCTTGTCAACAAGGGTATCAAATGGAAACTTGGTGATGGATCTCTTATAAATTTTTGGGAAGATCCTTGGTTGGATGAGCATCCTCTCTCTAAACAGATGGGCAATGAAGCTCTTAGTGTTCTTGCTAAACAATTTTTTGGCAACAAAGTTAGTCATTACATTCATCAAGATCATGGTGTTAGAAGTTGGAAAAATCTATTGGAGTGTTGTACCAATGAGTCCTTCACATGGCTAATAAAATACAGTAAATTCTTCTTAATACCAAGATTGTTCTTTTCTCTAGAAATGATCAACTTTTTTGGTCTTTTGACAAAAAAGGGTTCTTTTCAGTTAAATCTGCTTACCATTTGCTGATCGAGGATGAATTTAAGGATGATGTCTGGAGGAAGGTCTGGAATTGTAAACTCCTTCCAAAGGTTAACTTTTTCTGGTGGACTATTGTTCATAATAAGATTTTGACTCAGGACAATCTTAAATGAAAGGGTATGCAACTGGTTAATAGATGTGTTATGTGCTTGAAAGAAGAAGAATATGTCTCTCATCTTATCCTGCATTGTGAATTTGCAACTAAGATATGGAGTAAAGTCTTTTTGAATTTTGGCTTATAGTGGGTCTGCAATAAGGAAATAAAAGATCTCATTCTTAATTGGATCCCTCCTCTATCCCATCCTTGGTTAGTGGAATTATAGACTCAAACTCTTCCTTTTGTTACTTGGTTCCTTTGGAAAGAAAGAAATAATAGAATCTTTAGAGAAACAGTTAGAAATTCTTCACAGGTTTTCTATTCTTTTTCTAAAGCTCTCCTGGAAAATGTTTCTAATTCCTACTTCAAAATTGTTGATAAACCTCTTACTCAATATGAAGTCCTTGTGGCTTCCAACTAGGGGATTGTGAATCAAATTCTAGCTTTTGATGATTCTAAACGCATTAAAAGATTCAACACTATTTGGATTCCCCCTGACCTAGGTTGGTGCAAATTGAATTTTGATGGAGCTATGAAGTCTAATGGCAAGGCTAGTGGTGGAGGAGTTATAAGGAATGACAGAGGAGCTCTAATTTCTCCTTATGCTGGAGGAATTGGTAACCAAACTAATAACTTTACTAAAGCCTCTGCTCTTTTATGGGGTCTCAAATTGGCTATATCTCTTGGTATCCGCTAGCTTCATATTCAGGGTGATTCCAAAATTATTATTGAGGCTGTTTCTAAAGCTTCAGAGTGTGGATGGCAACTTAAGGATATAGTGCTTAATATTCAAACTCTTTCACAGGCTATTCCTGTCATTTCCTTCTCATATTTATAGAGAGGGAAACACTATTGCTGATGGCCTAGCAAATTTTGGTCAGCAATTTCAAAACTAGCGTTGTTGGCACCAACTCCATAATATCCTACGTCAGATTGGGGATATCATTCAAAAAGAACAAGTTACTATATGATGATTACACATCATTTCACTTGTCTTATCTACATGGCTAGTTCTTTAATTCAGGGCATGCTGATTAGACACTCTATTAATGATGAGAGTGAACTTAGACAACTTTGCATGCATGTGGAAGATAGCTGATTAATTTCAAAAGATTATGTAAGGACCTTGGGTTATCATCATAATGATTGCCCTAATTCTAATCATGTCCTCTTTATTGCCTTTTATACTCATTGCATTATGATCAAAGTCTCTCAATTTTCTCATAGTATTGATAGAAGTTTTCTGGAAAACAACTATGCCTATTCCTTCTCGAGGCTTCTTCAATTTCACTGGTTTTTCATCATGGGTGGTGACAAGATTATAACTAAACCCAACAATTGCAGAGAATTTAAGGAGAATGCCTTGGTCTGGCATTACTGTACAAAGGAGGAGTCACCCTGTTCCTTGAATGTTTGAATGGACATGATGAAAACCTATATATTCAATTTTCTTAATCTTGGGATAATCGCAAGGGGCAAATTGGGAATGTCAGTTTCATGGTTTTAGAGAATGAAATTGCTATGGCTACAAGTCTTTCTCCAAAGGGTATGACGATGCAGAAAAAGTCTAGGGTTTCAGATGCTCAGAATCAAAAACTGTTTCTTGGTGAAGGTGAGGAGTTGGTGCCTTACCAAGGTGGTTTTGAGAGAGCCCATCTTCTTGAACCATGGGTTGACATGTGCTATATGGTGATGAAGTATTTCACCCTTGAGGGCCATTTTACTAGGATTTATCACTATCATCTCCTTTTGTTAAATCATTTTAGAAAGAATGCCACTATTAGTTTCCCTTTCTACTTGCTTTCTTCTCTTGAGCACTCTATGCAACATATTAAGAAGACTCTACTAAAGAAGCCTGATGAGAAGCCTATTCCCTTACATCAAGGGCTCATTCATAGATTATACCAGTTTCACTTAGCTTTGTCTCCTCCTTCTTCTCCTCAACCCTCTAGTCAGGATACCCTTACTGCCTCTGTAAAAACTGGTCTTGCTACTCCTATACGGCTTCCCGAAGGTGATCCTTGTTCTGGGACTTCCAAGTCTATAACCAAGAATGTTCAAAACCCTCCTTCCAAATTCAAATTGAAATCTAAAAGATGTCTCTCAAGTGTTGACATGGAGTCTAACCCTTTGAAAGAAGATATTGGGGATTCTGGGACCCAGTATGAGCAGAATTAGGGTAGGAAGGGACCCTCACAAAATTTCAAAAAAGTCATAGTCATATTGCTAGCAAATGGACTCCCAAGCTAAAGCTGATTGACTATTCTGAAAGTAATTCTGAAGCCTCTACCCATGAGGAGGAAGATAATCCCAAGAGTGATGTTCAGGAGATTGCTATTGAAGATTCTGGTGGTGAAGAAGAAATTGATGGATAGGACATTCCTGTGCAGGCCTTTGATACTAAAGATAATATAGGGGTTCACAAATCTATCCCCATTGGTGACTGTGTGGATGTGGGAGATATTACTACTTAGGTGGAGGTGACTGATACTGTTGCTAACACTGGGAAAGATGCACAGTTTGTTCCCATTGTTGTTCCTGTTGATCCTAATCTGATTCAGGAGGATGGTAATAATTCTCAAGATGGTAGGGAGGAAGAAAATATTGAGGAAGTAAATGATGTTGATGATCTATCGCAGCTGAAGGAAAGGGCATGGAATTCTTGGAAAAAAGGGTCTTTTCTCTTGGAAATTTCATTACTAGCATGTTATGCAAGACTACTATGGCAAATCTATCTTTGTTGCAAGAACACGAGGTCCTCATTCATGGTACTGATAATGACAGGGTTAAAGAATTTGTCAAATTACTAGAGTTTCTTTCTAAGGGAGAGGAGGACATCCCTTCCTAGTCTTTCTATGCTTTCTGTTAGCTGGCTTTTAATGTTAGTTTCTTTTTGTTGTATTTTGGTTGTATGTAAGTTGTCTATGGTGGTTCTGGCTCTTTCTATTTTTTGAGCCTTTTTTGCCCTTTTAGTGCTCTCCTTTATAAGGGATTGGCCCCTGGTTTTCCACCCTATATTATCAAAAACATGAAAATCTACATTTGAAGTATAAAATTAGTATTATACTTCTCATAGGCTACAAAGACATTATGACCATTTGCCAATATCATTTATTCCCAAAACAACTAAGTCCTACTCATAAGTTCAACAAATATGAATATAATTAACCACAGATTAAATATATGATTTAGGAAAATAATGTAATCTTTCATAACATACAAAAGGCCTTTACCAAGATTATATATGGTTTCCTCTACAACTAAGGAGTATGGAAAGTTTACAATTTGTGCTACGTACATGAATAAAAGGTTACTCTCTTCATTGGTAATCTTCATTCACAATAAAACAAAGGCATCTGTCTTTACCCACAATCAAAATGATACAGATTGGATATGTCAACACATTTAGACAATCGTGCTCTCAAGCACAAAACCTACTTCTAGGATTGTATAGTGACAATTTGAACTACATACAACAACTAGTAGGGTTTGATAGGATTGTATTTACTTCTCTCCCACCTGATACTTGATAACTTGGTTGAAGATTTACATGCAGAAATAAAACCCTTCAAAGAGAATGATACATGGGTGTTCAGGGGCTAACGCCAAATAAGAATCTTGTAAGGTTATGAGGCTTTCTAGGGTTTAAGCCTTAGACGATGACTTCAAACCAAATTGTTTTATGTACTTACACATGAGCATTAATTGCAAGAGAGAGGAAATCTAAATAATGTTATTTCTACTATTTATACTACCATGAATTTCACATTTTGTGTAAACCCTTAGCCTCAACAGTTACCATTTCCAAGAAGAAAAGAAAATAACAACAAAAGTTCCTGCCACGATTTAAATTGATTAAAGCTTTAGTAGAAATCAATTATAAACTTAAATATTCATTAAACATGGTAAAATAACTTTAAATCCCAGCAATGTTTGACCATATCCACAGCCATAAGAGCATGTTCTATCTGTACAATCCTTTCTAATGGGTTTTTCCCATGTCGTCACTGCCTATGTGAACAGGGAAGCACAGAGAAGGCACGCGCATTGTATGTTAGAAGGCCTCAAGGAGATGTTTCTCATGGACTGCAGAGATTGCAGGTTATGCACAAAATGGATTTGTTAAAAAGGCATAAGAAACTTTTAAGCAATGCAACTGGCAGATGTGAAGCTACGTTCCACAACCGTAGCCTACATCCTCACTGCCCATGCCAAACTGGGGATTTGGAACAAGGTATGGACATCCATCAATGCATAATGGAAGGGGAATTTTTATTAGATGTTGCAATTTTAATTTCCATGGCAGACAAGTATGCAAAATGGGAATGCAAGACAAGGCACAAAACTATTTGACAGAATGCCTCACATACCAGAATTTGGAGGCATAAACAAGGTTTGAACTACTTACACCAAAGATCTTACATATTGCAGTAAAATGAGCTGCACCCAATTCCTCTGTAGAAAAATAAGGGGCAAACACACAATATTTTTCACACTTTCTTCTCAAAAACAAGTAGGCTCCTCATGGTGCTCCGCCTCCTCTTGCTGCCATAATATATTTATGCTCTTCACCCTAACAACTAGAAGCAGAAATTATCTTCGTTGGTATGAACAACAATATAATTTTTTTGTGTTCAATTTCGTTTAAAGGAACGTATCAATCCCAGATTACTTGTAATTTGTAAAGAAATATTAGGAGCAGAGAGAAGAATGAAGCAGGTAAAAAAAACACAGATACATCACTTGTATGTAAAGAAAACTACCTTCGTTGGAGGAAGCGCAGATCCATCTTCATGAAAACCCAAAAATTGATTCATAATTATGTTCTACAGTTCATTCTTTATTGCATTCTCTTAGCCAAGGGATTGACTTATCTCTTCACCTGTACCTGCCCCATAGATATTTTCTTTCTAAATTAAATGAACTCACCCACTCCTCTCTCCAAGAGCCATTACATCTGGCATGGTCAGAGTTACAAAATTTTGATTTTCTTTACTTCTACACCCTCATCCATCTACTAAAAGATATTTTCTGGTAACATTGATTATTCCCCAACCCCCAAAACATCATAAATTTCTGATTAAAAAGAAAAACACATAAGTCACTATCTAATTGCAAACCTAGAGGGTTGTTACACTGGTTCTGGTGTCATACTAGTACCCCCTATAGGTAAGTCGATTCCTATGTCTTACCACCTAAACTTCTCATGCACAAACAACATTGTTGAGTATGAAGCCCTTATTGCAGGACTTCGTGCTGCTTTGGATCTAAACATCAAAAACCTCACTATATATGGTGATTCACAACTAATTGTAAGATAAATAAATGGATCATATCAAGATAAACAAAAGAAATTATCTCAATATCGTGATTTTGCTTTGTCATTATTAAAGCAATTTACATCCTTTTCAATTGACACTATTCCAAGGAAATACAATTGACATGCAGATACAATGGCAAGCACAGCTTCCCTTCTATCCCCTGACAATTCTCCTGATGAATTTATCTTTATTATTCACAACCTTAAAACACTAGTCGTAGAAGATCCTATAGTTGCAAGTCTTAATCTTTGTTGTGATATAAACTTTGATGAATGGTTCTCCCATATATTCAACTAGTTGCATAATGGAACCATCCCTAATTCGATGTCTAAAAATGCTCGAGTTCACTTATAAAAGCTTGCAGCGCACTATATCATTCTATCTAATGTCTTATATAGATGAAGTTATAATGGTGTTCTTCTCTGATGTCTTAGTAATTTAGAGATTCTGATAGCTTTAGAAGAAGCTCACTTTGGCACTTGTGGAGGACATTTTGGAGGAAAATCATTGGTACAAAAATTAATATGTATAGGATATTATTGGCAATGCATGGAACAAGATTCCTTTGCTTACATCTAGAAGTGCTCGCAATGTCAACAACATCAACATTTAATCCGAGCACCTGCCCAGGAACTTCATGCCCAAGTGTCACCTTGGCCATTTTCTATTTGGGGCTTGGATTTAATTGGTAAAATCTATCCACCTTCCACTCAAGGACATACATTTATTATCACTGCTACTGATTATTTCACAAAGTGGGTTGAAATTGTCCCTTTACAATCCATGACTGCTGACGTAATTTGTTGATTTATACAAGATAACGAGAGGGTGCAAAAAGTTAGGGGGCCAAAAAGTGGCCAACTTTAAAAAAAAATTAAATGTGCTCGCATTATGGCTTGGTGATGTTGAGCCTAAGGCTTGGCAACACCAATCCATAATGCACTCGCATTATGCTCTACTATTTAAAAAAACACCTGCGTTTCATTTCATTGTTTCACTACATTTCATAGCAAACTCGCAACTTGGAGACGAAGGAGAGCACACTTGTGTTATCGAAGGGCATATCATCAATAATTTGTCACCAATTCATCATCAAAATGCTGCCACAACATCAGAGAGGCCAAAGGAGTAATTTCTATTTGCTTTCTTGTGTGAATTTGTTTCTAAATAGGTAGGTTCAAAAAGTTTTTTGATGTAAATTTCTTTAATTTACATGAATTGATAATACACCTCATCCTCGTCCTGAAAATCCACAAAATCCTCCATCACCTGAACAACAAATACTTGCTAAAGAATAACCCCAACAACAAACACCTCCATTCATTCCTTAGTATGCCCCTGGAACACAAGAAAATATAATGGGGCAAATTGAAAACAATAAAAAAACAAATTGAGCAAATAATTGGAAGGTTGAAAGAACTCGTAGCTTTAACCTTGCATAGATCCACGCTTGCTCAATCTCTTGAAACTATGTTATCAAATGTAGATTCAATTAGCAATCAAATCTCTAGTTGGTTAGAAAAGAGGAGAGAATTTAGAGAGTTCTATGCAGACAAGTTACCCTATGAACAAGTTAAAAATGAACAAATTACAAAATTAGACTTGTGTTCTATTTTCATAGACCCACGAACAAATCAACCTCTACCCCTTACATGCAAGAGGTGCCCTATCCATTGGTGCAACAACCAAGTGATAAAGGACAATTTTGGGCAGAGGTGGTGGATGGTTTTTTACCATCCTCCATGCAACAATAATGAGGTCCCACAATATTTTTTGAGGAAACTCTACTGCGAATTTGTCAAAAATAAAGTGCCAAACTATTTTGATATGTGGGAGTTCTAGGGTAGAGGTGGGGGATCAGCACAGAATAGACCAGGGGCATGTGTTGACCCACAGTGGCCAGCGAGACAAGGACTCACCAGACCAACCCATGAGCATATGTCTATCCCTTCCATTGTGAAGGAGAGTGTTGAGGTTGAGACACTTCAGTCCTTTAGTGCCTTGACCCAGAGCATCATAAACCATGCCAGTCCTATAGCACAGCGTGGGTGTCATGCCCACATTTCACATGCAGTCACGACATGCATCACACGTGTCATGTCCACATTTGTCATGTGGTCATGACATGAAATATCAAAAAAAATTCCATGCTTCCCTAGAAAACTCCTCGCATGCGTAAGCGTGCTCGGTGGTGTTACGCTTAAGGCGTAAACAATACAGTTGAATGTGGGTTAATGCATTCACGTGTGCATACCAATCACAATGAAGGCCAACTAGGGGGTCAACACGACGCAATTAACATCACCAATAGGGTAAGGATCAATGATAAAAAACCCTAAGTTAACCTATGTGAATGAAGGGATTTTGACGTAAGTCAAAATCAATAATCAAAAGTCAAATGCATAAGAGAATGATAAAATACAAAAATCAAATTACGATACTTAGAAAAAACCAATATTATAATCCCAAATAGGGTTAAACTTCACTAACCTAGCTAAACCCTAGATTCCAAAAAAATTCGGTAGCATAATGCCTCACGGGCGTGAATAGGGTTTATTGTACTAAAACTAATTTGATCAAAAGGATTACTTATTGGTGTTAAATTACCTACGTCTCACTAGTTGAATTGGTAAATCATTTGAATAAGTTAATTGAATATTTTTCAACAAAGTCCGATCAATTTGTTCTCCTTAACATTTTCTATAATTAAAAATATTTTTCAACAAAGCTCGATAAATTTGTTCTCCTTCACGTTTTCTATCAATCAGAGTTATCTCTGCATTATTTACATTATTCCTAATTTCTTGGTAGATCAAATCTCGTAAATTGGTTTTACTAACTTCGTTTAAATAGTTTACTAGGTTTCTGAGTCGGATTTAAAACAACGTCTAATTTAATTTCGTTAATTAAATTGCCCCATCATAATTAAAAGAATATTAAATTTCAATTAATAACGGTTTAGTTTAAATCATCCTCGTCGAGTTAGGTTTTATGATTAAAAGTTTAACCCAACTATTAAAATAATTACATCTCAAATAATTAAATTGTGTAGAATTAAAATAAAACAAATAAATCATTTTTCTTCAAAAATTAAATTAAAAGTCAATTAAATATAAATCCTTCTATTTGTGATCTAATTTGTTTATTAACAACCACTAACAAATAAAAATAATATTCTAACTAGAATATAGTTTTACCCATTTAAATAATCACACTAACCCATTCAAAAATAAATGTTAAAACATAAAGGAGGGAAATAGAGAGAATGGGAAAAGAATATAAGGGCAATATTAAAATGCAAAGCCCTAAAATTCCTCACAATTAAAAACATTAATTTCCTTATGAGTAAAAACCCTAACCCTATTCTTCTAATTTCTCATTTTCTCCTCTTTGTTTTCTCTTCTCTTTCTCTCATTTTGTCTTCTTAGTTTTTTTGTTGCAGGTTTAATGGTGGCCACATATGAAATGCATATGATGGCTTTCAAATATATATATTGTGTTTATAAACTAGATTTTCTTTAAAAAAATATACTTTATTTTTTTGTTAAATGCTAAAACAGTAAGTCTATTGTGGCAGGTCTGTGGAGAGGTGCTGCTAGGGGCAGCAATGGCGGTGGCAGCGGCGGAGTGTTGAGGAGGATCTATGGTAGAGGAAGGGCCGGCAGAGGAAGGGCCACGATGTGGTTTGGAGGGCAGAGCTATGGCAAACTGTGGGTCGATGGAGACCACATGGTAGGCAGACAACAGATGAGGCACGACAAATGGTAGTTTGGGATTCCACGAGGTCTTGGAGGTAGTGGGGGGTGTGGGGAGGGGAGTGAAGCCCCCACCCACATCCCACACAGTGGAGTGTGGGTGGGGGCTCCGCCCCCCCACCACTTCATTCATTTTTTTTGTTTAACAATAAACAACAAACTGTTCAACTTTAACACAATTTGCTCACTGCGTTTTGTTTACACATCATTTATTATTCTTAAATGATATATATATATATATATTATGAGTAATATGAATGTATTCTTGTGTATTAAAATATAAATTGATTTTTATTCTTTCTGCCAAATAAAATTAATTGACTGTGTTAAATAAAAATTTAATACAGTCAATTAATTTTATTTGGCAGAAAGAATAAAAATCAATTTATATTTTAATACACAAGAATACATTCATATTACTCATAATATATATATATCAACTTTAATTTTCCTTCCAATCACATACAAATTTACCTTTTAACAAATAGGCAAAGATATATAAACTATTATTATTTTTTTTAAATCAAATTTCTATAAGGTAAGGAACTCATTTTTCTAACAAAGTATATTCATTGTATTTCTAATATGGTCAATTTTAAAGAGAAGAAACAATGAAAATTAAGTAAATGCTTCTAATACATAACTACAACTATTTTTTTTCCTTCCATAAAAACAATATACAAATTTTATATTTTGCCTCAATAATAAAACCACAACTTTCATATTTGATAATTTTTTTTAAATATCATACAAATGAATAGCATTGAAACCAAACTCTTTTTCCCTTCAACATTGTCTTGAATGATTGCATTAAAATCAACAAATTTTAAATTTCTATTTCAAGGTAAATAGCTTACACACAAAATTAAAAATATACTTTTTCAACAAGAGAGAGAAACAAAGCTCTTCTCTTTGACAACTAACAAATGATCCAATCTCCTAAGTAGGACAAGCTCTCTCTCAAGAGCAAAAAGGAAATAGGATATCAACTCCAAGAACAAGGTGTTTCTCCAACTTCACAAACTTAACTCCAATGAACCTGCAATAACACAACAAGGGGAAAGAAGCCACAACATCTTGCTCTCCTCCCTACCGTAGACCCGCTAGTGGGTCACTCCTGAGCTAGGGAGGTCATCCACACACTTGGGAACTCATTCCACAACACAATAAGTCATTCAAACAACCAAACACAATTGACTCCCATGGTTAACACACACAAGAACGCAATTAGGATGAGTTCAAAGGGGTAGGGGAGTGGACAACACTCAACTCAAGAGTGCCAATCCCACAAATATCCCAATACAAATACCTCTTAAGGCCTCAACCCAACACTTTTAAACATAATTTCCACAAAGCTTCCACTTGGCTCTCAAGCCATTTCACATATTACACAAATTCTCATATTGCCCTCAAGGCTACAACACCACATAATCAAGGAAATGACCCTAAGGAGGTTCACTCCTCCCCCACCCCACACTTGTTGAGCATTTTCTCCCAAGTGGGAGAGGCTCTTACTAACCCTTACAAATTTCCCCACAACAACAAATAAAAACTCAAAATAGAACTCACACATAGCATCACACAAGCAAATAAAATACATAAGGGAAGGCCTTAGCCTTGAAACCAACCTTAAAAAGCCCAATTTGGTAAATGGTTGATGTAGAGATTCTCCAAATCCTCCTCTAACATAAGCCACAAAACTCTCTCTAACTTTTTCCCCAAAGTAAATTCCAAACAATAAAATTTTCCCAAAATTCAACAACCCATAACCTTCTCCAAGTGGGATTAAATAAGCTCTACCCATGAGCTTGGAGGAATGGGGAGGTGACACTTGTCACCTCCTCACTCTTCCTCCCCATTACAAGCAAGACCCATGGGATGGGTGATGACACATGTCACTCACCCATCCCCAAGTCTCTCTCTCCCTTCCACTTGTCCTCTCTCAAACATGTGGGAGAGAAAAGTGGAGCTTAAGAGGGAATGGGTGACACATGTGTCCCATTCTTTTCCTCCCAAGAGGGACCACACAACTCCAAGGTACCCTCACCAATTGTGAGAGAGACTTGGAGTAAAGTTCTCCATAATTGGGGGGTCTTGGAGACATCCCCAACCTAGGGAAGTGGAAAGGATGGGGTTGAGTGTTGGACTCACTCATCCTCTCCTTCCCATGCCTCCAATTTCGTCACTTAACTTCAGGGTGAAGTTAAGCTGACCAAATGGACATTTACTAAGGGTTACCCAAGTCAAAAAGGTCTCTAAACCCAAGGGGTACAACCTAGGGTCAAGTTTAGCCCAGTTTGAGCACCAAGGGTTGAGTTAAAGCACATGAAAAGGCGTCTCAAAATTTATAACTTAAAAAATGAAATTTAAAAGACAATATTCTTACAACACCAAGTAGAATTCAAAATAAAAGAGGGGTAGACTTAGCCCATCTAACAACATGCAATCAACATTACAAAATTTCATCATGCACAGAGTTGATCTTGGTTCCTCGTGGAACTAGATTGGCTTCACAAGGGATAACAACATCGTGTGTGGGATGATCTCTAATTTCTGTGGCTTATTAGAAATACCTGTGCACTCAATTGCAAAGTTAATTCCACATATATATAATAGCGAAAGAAAATTGAAACATACACTCGCATAGAATATCACAAGTTCATATAAGCATAAAGGAAGTCACATTACAATTAGATTCTAAATTCTGCATTTAAAACATCCATTCCCAAGATTGAATCATATAATAAATTTCTATCTAACATCACCCAATTAGTTTTCCCATAACATCACAATATAAACCATCTATCTAACATCATTAGTAAAGTAATATCCAGGTCTAAACACATCGTAAACATGCTAAGCATAACAAATCCACATACAACATAAAGTATAATAGTCTGAAAATTCAAGATCAATAGTCCCACAAGTCTAAATGTGTCACTAACAGTAAATAAATAGTCAAATGCAAAGGAATGAAAAAGTAGGCCTCACATCCTCCCCCCTAAGACTGTACTTCCTCCTGGATGTCGTCAAAAAGGTGAGGATAAAGGGCCCTCAATCTCGCTACATCCTCCCATGTCGTCGTGACATCATCATACATGTCCCACTAGACCCTAACCTGGTCTAGCTCTCGACCTTGAAGGCCCATCGTTCGATGAGCCAATATACAAATTAGCTCCAAATCTAGCTGACCGTCTGCCTCTCCCTGAAGAGCACACCAATCTAATACATGAGATAAGTCAGATATGTAACACCGTAAGATTGAAACATGAAAGACATTATGGATATGCTACAGGCTGGGTGGCAAGGCTAGATGATAGGCTACAGGTCCTACAAACCATGGTGCAAGCTTAGAGCCCTTTCCATAACAGATTGGACTCTTGTGCTGTCACACTCTCAAGAATAATCTGTCCCCAATGGAGAAGCTTCGATCTACCCTCTTAGCATCAACATACTTCTATCGATCTTGTGCCTCTTGAAGTCTCTTTCTAATCAACGTCACCTACTACTCCATATCCTAAACTAACTCTGGACCAATGGCAACCCTGTCCTCTATTTGATCCCAACTCATTGGTGTCCTGCATGGTCTACCGTATAAAGCCTAAAAATGAGGCATACCCAACGAGCTGTGATGCCCATTATTGTATGTAAACTCAACCAGATATAGATACTCCTCCCATCTAGACTGATGGTCCATAACATACATACGAAGTGTGTCCTCCAACACCTTATTAACTCTCTCTGTCTGTCCATCAGTCTCAGGATGGTAAGCGGAACTAAAGATGAGCTGTGTGCCCAATGCCTGCTGTAAGGCTCTCCAAAAGGCTGATGTGAATACTGAATCCCAGTAAAAAATGATACAGTGAGGTACCCCATGTAATCTAACAATCTGATCCAGGAATACCCTCACCACAAATGGTGCTTTGTAAGTCATGCATATAGGTGAAAAATGTGCCACCTTGGTCAACTTGTCAACTGTCACCATGATGGCATCATGGCGGCGTGATGACATAGGAATACCAACAATAAAATCCATGGAAATGGTGTCCCATTTTCACTCAGGTATTTTGTGAGGGTATAACAGTCTTGCTGGATGCTGATGCTTAGCCTTGACACTCTAGCACTTAAGGCAACGAGTAACATATTCTACAATGTCTCGTCTCATACCTACCCAATAGTATAACTATCACAAGTCGGCATGCATCTTCCTCACCCCTGGGTGTGCTGCATAAGGTGCTCTATGAGCCTCTGAAAGAACCATTGCATGAAGATCACCTACACGGGGTACATAGATGCATTGTCGATATCTAAGAAAACCATCAGACTCAAGGGAATATCCTACGAATCTGCCCTTAAGGGCCCTCTATTTCTGGATCTCCTACTGTACCTCAAGAAACCACTCGTCCTGAGGCAGATGTTGTATAATGCGCTCTCTCAAGTCCACACTCAAGGTCAAGGTTAGGATCTCGTGGTGCCTCCGACTCAAGGCGTCAGTGACCACGTTCTCCTTCTCTTTGATGTAGTGGACATCAAAGTCATACTTGCATTAAAACTCCATCCAATGCCACTGACGGGCGTTCAAATTTGACTGTGTGAATATGTACTGCAAGCTATGGTAATCTGAATGGAGCTCAAAGTGATGACCCAAAAGGAAGTGTCTCCAATGAACAAGAGCATGTACAACTGATGCAAGCTCTAAATCATGAGTAGGGTAGTTCAGCTCATGTGTCTTGAGCTTACGCAACTCGTATGAAATCACTCTACCACCCTGCATAAGCATGACTCCCAAACCCTCAAGTGATGCATCTGTGCAAACAACAAAATCCTCTGTAGGATCTGGAACCGCTAAGATGGGAGCATTGGTAAGATGCTCCTTGAGGACCCCAAAGGCCCTCTCACACTACTCGATCAAAGTGAAACTCTTCCCTTTCCACTGAAGGGAAGTGATGGGATGCGCTATCTTGGAAAAGCCCTTTATGAATCTGCGGTAGTAATTGGCTAATCCCATGAAACTCCTAACCTTTGTCACACTGGTGGGTACTAGCCAATCCTGAATAGCTTTGATCTTTGATGGATCTATGGAGATACCATCGCCTGATAGGATGTGCCCCAAGTACTGCACCTCTATCTTGAAGAAGGCACACTTTGCTAGGTTGTCGTAAAGCTACTGCTCTCACAAGCACTATAAAACCTGACGCAAATGATCTACATACTCCTCCTCAGTCCGTGAATAGATCAAAATATCATCGAGAAAGATGATCATGAACTAATCCAAGTACGGAACACCCCGTTCATGATACTCATGAACACTGTAGGGGCATTCGTCAAACCGAAGGGTACCACTGTGAACTTGTAATGGCCATATTTGGTTTGAACAGTAGTCTTATGAATATCTGCCTCTGTGATGTGCAATTGGTGATACCCAGATTTTAGATCAATTTTTGAGAACACTCTGGCTCCCTGCATCTAGTCAAAAAGGTCATCAATCCTAGGTAGAGGATAATGGTTCTTCATCGTCACCTTGTTCAACTACGAAGAGACCCATCCTTCTTCTTCATGAAGATAACTGGTGGGCCCCATGGTGGAACGGTAGGCCTCTAACTACAGTTTGAGCTCTGTGAGCTCATGTGTAGTCATCTTGTAGGGTGCACGAGACACTGGCTCTGCACTTGGCACTAGATCGATGTGGAAATCTACTTGTCTGTGTGGAGGCATACCTAGTAATTCTAGCGGAAACACATCGGCAAACTCTCTTAGGATGGGGTGATCATCCAAAGAAGCCTCAGGCTCATCCTCTGATCTATCACTAACCGTGATAGTGAACATCTGACATCCTTTCCACATGCAGCTCTTAAGCTACTAAGCGGAAATCATACGTACTACCATGGGCTTCTAAATGCCCACTATCTCAACCAGTGAACCATGATCATCTAAGCAGCTAATCATCCTTTGGTGATAATCTAGCTTGGCTCTATGAGCCGCAAGCCAGTCCATACCCAAAACCACACCGTAAGATCCTAGTGGCATAACTCTAAGGTCACAAGATGTAGTGAAGGAACCCAAAGAAATCTCACAATCTTGAACCAAGGTATCTACTGACATCCTGGCCCCAGAGGCCAACTTAACCTCCTAATGTCCTGCCTAGAAGCCACCAACCTGCAACATTCCACTAATGATGTAGACAAAAAAGAATCAGTAGCTCTAGAGTCAAAAAGAATAGAGATGGGGGCATCCCCCATCGTACCTAATGTCTCAATCACAGATGCCTGATAGTTGGCCTGGTGGTTATCAACTGCTGCAAACATGCGGTGGGACTTGCCCACATCTCCTACAATATGCTCTGACCCTCCTAAACAGGGCTGTCCCCCTAATATGAAACCCTGTGGATACTCTCTGGCCAAATGCCCTACCCCACCACATACATAACATGGGCCCCTAGTCTATAACTGCCCTGACTGAGTCCTACCCGACTGCTATTGCCCAGTCTGTCCTATGGACCCCTGTGAACCTCTATATGACTGCTGTGACCTCGCGAGTCCCACAAATGATCCCTGCTACTGCTAACCACAGTTCTGTCCTCCCTGGGCCCTCTGCTGATGCTACTACTACTGCTATGGAGGCCTAGGAGGTAATGATGGAGAATTAAATCCTCCTCTCTGTGGTGTTAGTGGTGGTCTATGAAAGTTCTACTGCTGCTGATGACTATGGTCCTAAAACTGCGGGCATGAATTTTGCCCTCATCCCTGAATCTCCTCTGCAATGTAAGCCTTCTCAGTAGCCTCACTCATAGTTTGGGGGTCTGCCATATGCACTAGTCCTGCTATTCCTTGATTCAAACCTTTGATGAATGTGTGCACTAGGAGTTTCACATCATGGAGATACTCTGCGTAATGTGAAAGCTCAATAAATTAGCTCTCATACTATGCAACCGTGAGTCCTCTCTACTGTAAGTCATGGAACTCAACTATCTGGCACTGTCTATAATGATCTGACAAGCAACGCACATTAAAGCACTCTATGAAAGTGTCCCATGTGAGTGTGTCTAATGATAACTGGTGCTTACACTCCTCAGTGCCCACTAAGTAGCTGCTGCATCTCTTAGAAGGTGTATTGCCACTTGTACTTTTGTGTTGATCCCATAAGGTTGCAACACGAAGCATCTATCTAGACTGATGAGCCAAGCCTCAACCTCAGCTCCATCTGTAGCTCCTGCGAAGGTAGGTGGATTAGGCCTAAGTAGCTCTCTGATGGGATCTCCTCTATCTCTATGTCCTATAACCGGCTCATCTATACCATACTCATAAGGTCCATGATGTACCTGCTCTACCCTCACAGTCTCATCTCGTCTCAAGTGTCATGGAGGACTCCTACTCTGTGCTCTGTAAGCTGACCCTACCTCCTCCACAGTAGTATCAGGTATCTCTACAAAAGGCTCCACATGTGGCACCTCTCGTGGATTGATGTAGCGCTCTACACACGACTCAGCACATGGCTCCTCACATGGTTCCTCTCGCAGATCAACATGAGGCTCGTCACGTGGTGCTAGTATAACTGGCAGTAGCCTCTATAACATGGCCTGTAATGTCTATAAAATCTAAGGACCTATATCAAGTGTTGGTGGTGCCTATGGTATTGGTTGATCTGCTAAGGCTGCTAGTATCTGTCCCTCTACAGAGGAATCACTATGCATGTAGTGTTATGCGATTGCGCTCGCTAATTACGTCGGGGAGGCATCCTACAAAACAAGGTAGGCACTAATTAATCAAAGTTGTGGAATAAGTAATGTGCCCAAATAAGCCTAGTGTTTAAACTTGGGCTCTGATACCAAATGTCATGCCCACATTTCCCATGTGGTCATGACACGCATCACACATGTCATGTCCACATTTGTCATGTGGTCATGACACGAAATATCAAAAAAATTTCCACACTTCCCTAGAAACCCCCTCGCACGCATAAGCATTCTTGGTAGCATTATACTTAAGACGTAAATAATATAGTTGAATGCGGGTTAATCCGTTCACATGTGCATACCAATCACAATGAAGGCCAACTAGGGGGTCAATGCAATGCAGTTAATGTCGCCAATAGGGTTAGGATCAATCATCAAAAACCCTAAGTTAACCTATGTGAATGAATGGAATTTGACGTAAGTCAAAATCAATAGTCAAAAGTCAAATGCATGAGAGGATAATAAAATACAAAAATCAAATGATGATACTCAGCAAAAAAGAATATTATAATCCCAAACAGAGTTAAACTTCACTAACCTAGCTAAACCCTAGATTCTGGAAAAATCCAGCAGCATAACGGCTCATGGGCATGAATAGAGTTTATTGTACTAAAACTAATTTGATCAAAAGGATTACTGATTGGTGTTAAATTACCTACATCTCACTAGTTGAATTGGTAAATCATTTGAATAAGTTAATTGAACATTTTTCAACAAAGTCTGATCAATTTGTTCTCCTTCACGTTTTCTATAATTTAAAATATTTTTCAACAAAGCTTGATCAATTTGTTCTCCTTCACGTTTTCTATCAATCAGAGTTATCTTTGCATTATTTACATTATTCCTAATTTCTTGGTAGATCAGATCTCGTAAACTGGTTTTACTAACTTCGTTTAAATAGTTTACTAGGTTTTTGAGTCAAATTTAAAACAACGTCTAATTTAATTTCGTTAATTAAATTGCCCCATCATAATTAAAAGAATATTAAATTTTAATTAATAACAGTTTAGTTTAAATCGTCCTCGTCGAGTTAGGTTTTATGATTAAAGGTTTAACCCAACTGTTAAAATAATTACATCTCAAATAATTAAATTGTGTAGAATTAAAATAAAACCAATAGATCCTTTTTCTTCAAAAATTAAATTAAAAGTCAATTAAATATAAATCCTTCTATTCATGATCTAATTTGTTTATTAACAACCACTAACAAATAAAAATAATATTCCAACTAGAATATAGTTTTACCCATTTAAATAATCACACTAACCCATTCAAAAATAAATGTTAAAACAAAAAGGAGGGAAATAGAGAGAATGGGAAAAGAATATAAGGGCAATATTAAAATGCAAAGCCCTAAAATTCCTCACAATTAAAAAAATTAATTTCCTTATGAGTAAAAAACCCTAACCCTATTCTTCTAATTTCTCATTTTCTCCTCTTTGTTTTATCTTCTCCTTTCTTTCTCTTTCTCTCATTTTGTCTTCTTGGTTTTTTTGTTGTAGGTTTAATGGTGGACACATATGAAATGCATATGATGGCTTTCAAATATATATATATATATATTGTGTTTATAAACTAGATTTTCTTTAAAAAAATATACTTTATTTTTTTGTTAAATGCTAAAACCCTAAGTCTATTGTGGAAGGTCTGTGGAGAAGTGCTGCTGGGGGCAGCGACGGCGGCGGCGATGTGTTGAGGAGGGTCTATGTAGAGGAAGGGCTGGTGGAGGAAGGGCCATGGCGTGGTTTGGAGGCTGGAGCCGTGGCAGACGGTGGGTCAGTGAAGACTGCAAGGTAGGCAGACGGTAGATGGGGCACGACAAACGGTAGTTTGGGAGTGCGCTGGGTCTTGGAGGTAATGGGGGGTGTGGGGAGGGGGGCGAAGCCCCCACCCACATCCCACACAGTGGGGTGTGGGTGGGGGCTCCGCCCCCCTCCCCACACAATGGGATGTGGGTGGGGGCTCCGACCCCCTCCCCACACCCTCAAATAAAACAGCGACAGTGGGGGCTTCGAACCCCCCCACCAGTTCATTCATTTTTTTTTGTTTCACAATAAACAGTGAACTGTTCAACTTTAACATAGTCTGCTCACTATGTTTTGTTTACACAACATTTATTATTCTTAAATGAGTTATATATATAGACAGCAAAAGCACTATTACATTGAAATCACAGTTTATGATGTATTATATATATAATGTGTATATTTAATACAGTTAATTAATTTTATTTGGCAGAAATAATAAAAATCAATTTATATTTTAATAGACAAGAATACATTCATATTACTCATAATATATATATTTCAACTTTAATTTTCCTTCCAATCACATACAAATTTACCTTTTAACAAATAGGCAAAGATATATAAATTTTTTTATTTTTTACATCAAATTTCTATAAGGTAAGGAACTCATTTTTCTAACAAAGCATATTCATTGTATTTCTAATATGTTCATTTTTAAAGAGAAGAAACAATGAAAATTAAGTAAATGCTATTAATACATAACTACAACTAATTTTTTTTTTCTTCCATAAAAACAATAGACAAATTTTATATTTTGCCTCAATAATAAAACCACAACTTTCATATTTGATAATTTTTTTAAATATCATACAAATGAATAGCATTGAAACCAAATTCTTTTTCCCTTAAACATTGTCTTGAATGATTGCATTAAAATCAACAAATTTTAAATTTCTATTTCAAGGTAAATAGCTTACACACAAAATTAAAAATATACTTTTTCAACAAGAGAGAGAAACAAAGCTCTTCTCTTTGACAACTAACAAATGATACAATCTCCTAAGTAGGACAAGCTCTCTCTCAAGAGCAAAAAAGAAATAGGATATCAACTCCAAGAACAAGGTGTTTCTCCAACTTCACAAACTTAGCTCCAATGAACCTACAATAACACAACAAGGTGAAAGAAGCCACAACATCTTGCTCTCCTCCCTACCATAGACCGACTAGTGGGTCACCCCTGAGCTAGGCAGTTCATCCACACACTTGGGAACTCATTCCACAACATAACAAGGCATTCAAACAACTAAACACAATTGACTCCCATGGTTAACACACACAAGAACTCAATTAGGATGAGTTCAAAGGGGTAGGGGAGTGGACAACACTCAACTCAAGAGTGCCACTCCTATAAATATCCCAATACAAATACCTCTTAAGGCCTCAACCCAACACTTTTAAACACAATTTCCACAAATCTTCCACTTGGCTCTCAAGCCATTTCACATATTGCACAAATTCACATATTGCCCTCAAGGCTACAACACCACATAATCAAGGAAATGACCCCAAGGAGGTTCACTCCTCCCCCACCCCACACTTGTTGAGCATCTTCTCCCAAGTGGGAGAGACTCTTACAACACCCTTACAAATTTCCCCACAACAACAAATAAAAATTCAAAATAGAACTCACACATAGCATCACACAAGCAAATAAAAATACATAAGGGAAGGCCTTAGCCTTGAAACCAACCTTAAAAAGCCCAATTTGGTATATGGTTGATGTAGAGCTTCTCCAAATCCTCCTCCAACATAAGCCACAAAACCCTCTCTAACTTTTTCCCCAAAGTAAATTCCAAACACTAAAATTTTCCAAAAAATCAACAACCCATAACCTTCTCCAAGTGGGATTAAAATAAGCTCTACCCATGAGCTTGGAGGAATGGGGAGGTGACACTTGTCACCTCCTCACTCTACCTCCCCACTATAAGCAAGACCCATGGGATGGGTGATGACACATGTCACTCACCCATCCCCAAGAGTCTTTCTCCCTTCCACTTGTCCTCTCTCAAACATGTGGGAGAGAAAAGTGGATCTTAAGAGGGAATGGGTGACACATGTGTCCCATTCTTTTCCTCCCAAGAGGGACCACACAACTCCAAGGTACCCTCACCAATTGTGAGAGAGACTTGGAGTAAAGTCCTCCATAATTGGGGGGTCTTGGAGACATCCCTAACCTAGGGAAGTGGAAAGGATGGGGTTGAGTGTTGGACTCACTCATCCTCTCCCTCCCATGCCTCCAATTTCGTCACTTAACTTCAGGGTGAAGTTAAGGTGACCAAATGGAGGTTTACCAAGGGTTACCCAAGTCAAAAAGGTCCCTAGACCCAAAAAGTACAACCCAGGGTGTCACCTCCTCACTCTTTCTCCCCACTACAAGAAAGACCCATGGGATGGGTGATGACACATGTCACTCACACATCCCCAAGTCTCTCTCTCCCTTCCACTTGTCCTTTCTCAAACATGTGGGAGAGAAAAGTGGAGCTTAAGAGGGAATGGACAACACATGTGTCCCATTCCTTTCCTCCCAAGAGGGACCACACAACTCCAAGGTACCCTCACCAATTGTGAGAGAGACTTGGAGTAAAGTCCTCCACAATTGGGGGGTCTTGGAGACATCCCCAACCTAGGGAAGTGGAAAGGATGGGGTTTAATGTTGGACTCACTCATCCTCTCCCTCCCATGCCTCCAATTTCGTCACTTAACTTTAGGGTGAAGTTAAGGTGACCAAATGGAGGTTTACCAAGGGTTACCCAAGTCAAAAAGGTCCCTAGACCCAAGGGGTACAACCCAGGGTCAAGTTTAGCTTAGTTTGAGCACCAAGCGTTGAGTTATTGCACATGAAAAGGGGTCTCAAAATTTACAACTTAAAAAATGAAATTCAAAAGACAATATTCTTACAACACCAATTATAATTCAAAATAAAAGAGGGGTAGACTTAGCCCGACTAACAACATGCAATTAACATTACAGAATTTCATCATGCACAGAGTTGATCTTGTTTCCTCATGGAACTAGATCGGCTTCACAAGGGATAACAACATCGTGTGTGGGATGATCTCTAATTTTTGTGGCTTGTTAGAAATACCTGTGCACTCAATTGCAAAGTTAATTCCACATATATATAATAGCCAAAGAAAATTGAAACATACACTTGCATAGAATATCACAAGTTCATATAAGCATAAAGGAAGTCACATTACAATTAGATTCTAAATTCTACATTTCAAACATCCATTCCCAAGATTGAATCACATAAGAAATTTCTATCTAACATCACCCAATTAGTTTTCCCATAACATCATAATATAAACCATCTGTCTAACATCATCAGTAAAGAAATATCCAAATCTAAACATATCGTAAACATACTAAGCATAACAAATCCACATGCAGCATAAAGTCTAATAGTCTGGAAATTTGGCATTAATAGTCCCACAAGTCTAAATGTGTCACTAACAGTAAATAAATAGTCAAATACAAGGAAATGAAAAGGTAGGCCTCACAGTGGACTGGGAGAGAGTTCAAGTAGGGTTCCACCCCATACTTGTCAAGCTTGCGGGTTAACTTTTGGTTATGACCCCACTGATAGTTAGGACGCAGGTGCGCAGGGTACATCTACAGCTGAGCAGATGGTGATGATAGATGCCCTCCTGAGTGAGACTTTTGACCTTGATACTTAGATAAATCTTAGTAAGTTCATTGAATTTAATTTATTAAATTTTATTTTTGAAATGCAAGATTAACGAATTTAGTTTGATGATTTTAACAAAATTTTAGGGTCATAGCGTTGATGCAGTTTTCAGCGATTCCCCACCTACATATTACACTACGACATCTATTTTTGGGGTATGTAACTAGTAAACAATTATAAATATTACATGTGAATAGCATTGTTATATGGATGGTATTCTAATATCTATTTTTGGATGTTGAAGAGGTTCATCTTAGAGATTTCACGGCAACACATACCAGTGGTGGTGGAGTTCAAAGCTTCACTCAGGTAATAAAATAAATAGTTTAACTAATGAATTGTGCTTAATAGATTTTTGTATTTTATATTCATATTGTTGATTACATTGGATTGCACATATTTCAAACTCAAAGCATTACAAGACATTGCATAACTAATAACTAGATGTTGATAGATAACAAAATTTTAATTACAATATAGTTATTTAAAAAAATGCCTCAAAGAAATGTGGTCTCATGGAATGCCATGACAAGAAGATGGAAATGATATCATTGATGCCTCTAAACTTATGATAGTCCTATTGTTGATTTATTTGTGATAGTCTTCTAGGGTAGTCTACATGGTATTTTGCATACTAATTCAGCTATCAAGATTGTTCTTGTGATGAGAGGACCATAAGTTAGGTGTATGAACAATCCCTCAACAATAAATGATAATAATCTAGTAAAACATGAGGTCAAACAAATGTATAATAATTTTTATGATAGTCCTATCTATGACAGTCTTATGCAACATTTGCATGGCAGCACCTTTAAAGTTTGCACAAGGATAGCTTCTTCAACTCAATGATAGGGCCTTGGACCATTTTCTATGCTATGACTCCTATAAATAATTAGTAACATGACTGTCACAAGGTGGTTGGGTAACTCTTTTGTATAATAGTCCTTTTGTAAAATGAATGATATGTGTTCTTGTTGAGTGGCAAATCCTCTTCCATTGTCATAGAAATAAGCATGCATGTTAGGTCTTATTGGGAAAATTCTCAAGCATTGGATCAATAATCAATCCCATGAAGATACTAAAACCCCCATGATGACAATCCCCTAGATCTATAGCATATGATTTTCAATTTGAAAACATGACTATGCTATTTATAAGAGTCATAAATAACTTATTAGCATTGAGAAATGATAATTTCAAAGGCTTATAACCACGTTTGCACTAATGACCACACTTTGTAACTTTAATAACATCAAGACAGTCCTTCAAAACTTCCCTAGCAACCTAAAATATGACCCTAGCATAACATGGAAAATCACTAATGACTGTACTATTGGGATAATAGTCATATGGTAACCAATTTTCTATATGGAAGACTTAAAGGAAAATCTTCTTAGTAGTTGTATAGTCCATCATGTATGTGGCATGTTTGTAGTCTTCGATGATAGATTGGTACTTCCTTACACTAACAAGATCATTAGGACAGCCTAAAAACTTCAACCAAATGCTCTAATCCATATTCCATATAGACAATACTCAAATTTACACCACCTTGATAGTCACACACATGCATATGATAACATTTTCAAATGGATAATAATCTCAAACAATACCCTAGGGTTTCAACATGGAATCTTCAATATTTGAATAACAAAATAATAAACCCTAGGATTCTATCATGATGACAACATCCATAACCCACTTGATTGCAATGACATCCCTCACTACTGTTACTAATCTAATTTCTCATGAACATGACAGTCCTTGATTGTTACAATAGTAAGCACCCTTGAAGCCTTCATGCAACTTCTAAAAATTGTGTTAAAATGACTAGATTATGATTGTACAAGAATGCTTGACCAAGTTGGCAAATGAGATTTTTTGTCATTTATGAGCTATGATTGTCATAATCATTGGAGGCATTGTCATAAAGGTAGTTGTGTAGGATGAAATGTTGTTTGGGACAAACTTAGGACTGTTATAGGCACTAAATGTTTGGATAGAGTCAAAATAGAGACATTCTGAGCTACAAAGAGGTGTTATTGGAATCTTGAATCATGAGCATAATATATTCTAAAAATGTTATTTTATTTTCAGATGATGCAAGCTGTGGAGACACCTCCCAAAGTTCATAGGGCAATGGAGCATGGTGTCCTCTGCAATTCATAGCTCCATGCCTTTGATAGGGGTATGAGGTAGATTAGTAAATTTCAAATTACATTCGTTGTTATAGTTGTTTATTTTTGAAAAATCAAATGATTATTGATTTGAAGTTTAATTTCTATCTAGATGGTTTCTATAGGACATGACATCACCACAACCTAATCCTGGTACTGAGGTAAATGAGGAGATAGATTTTCGGATAGCAATAAGTGTTTATTTTGTTAAATGTTTCATTTTTTATAATGTAATTTCTATATATTAATGTCTAAACTTTTTATTGTAACATCTACAGATCCATGAACAACTAAATAGGAGGAGCAACCCTCAGATTCATAGTAGACCACCCTCATATGCATCTCCATCCCCTTGAAGATCAAAGACTACCTGTGATCTATTCTCTTCACCGGACAGACGAGAATGACTTTTTATTGTGTTCATTTGTTGTATGCCTATATGGCATTTGTGGACATATATTTTGTATTGCATATAGTTGACATTGTATGCCTATATGGCATTCTTGTAAGCATATATGGCTATTTTGTATATATGTTATTTTTATATCGACAGATATTGATGTATGCCTATATGGATATTTGGTTAATACAAATCATTTTTGTTGATCATTATGTAATATGGATAGGTGCAGTGTAGATCATTTTTATATGCCTTTAGGTTTCAAAGTTTAATTGTCAAAGAATCCATCCCAATTGATGATAAGAAAATTTGAGTTTTGGGTTGAAATTTTTAGTCTCTCAAAACTATACATGCCTGAGAAAATAGAGAAAGGAAGATTGGTTAAATGGATAATTGGAAAGCAAGTTTTTTTGTTCACATCATGATCTACATGATATTGCACAATCTTGCATGTTAGCCTTATTCATTCACATAGCGATGTACAACCTCATGCATAAGTCCTTGCATCATGTGCCACCTAAACAATGCCACTTGATCCAACACAAAGTTAATGGTTCCTTGCACCATGCATAATTCAAATAGTGATAGGAATCATTTCGTGCAACTCAAACCCTATAAATCTTACACAACCCTTTGGATCATGTGCTATTTGTACAACACTAAGGATCATGTCTCATAGTTTTACAAACAACTCTATCTAATTTTGCAAGTGACCAATGGGATATTGCAATTCCCTATGTTCCCAAAGTATTTTCTTATGGTTGCTCTTTAGTATGCTGATCCATATTCTTTATGAGTTGCTCAATTGAAAATATTTCTTAATTCCTTGTTATTATACCATATTGGGATGCAAAGAGTATGTTTGTTGTCTTAAATAAGATAGTCGAAATCATATGCTTATGAGCACCTGATGACCATTGTGGTTATTAAATGTAATTCACCTTGCATAAAAGGTGAGGTTATGAGAGTACATTGAGTCTTACCTAATTTGAGTATGCAACATAACATTGGTTCTATAGGCTTCCATAAGTCATCAGCAATCCCTTTGAGAATGTGGTTAATATTATAAATGTATTCTTTGCATCTCACCATGTTAATATGTATCATGTCATCACATTTACCAATTTGACTCTAATTCCATAGAGCAATTCCCTACCCAAACAATTGTTAAGCTTGAAATCCTTGTTATGACATTGTATTGATCTCACAGAAAGTTGCATACTACTACCCCAACTCTTTGCAAGATTGCTATGAAATATGATAAGCAAGATAGGTGTAGTGTAGATCATTACATAATGATAGAGCCATGAAGTGTAGAGGGTTTCAAATATCACAGAAGTCTAAGTTCAAGCCTAATAACACAATGGTCCCTAAAGGTGGAAGAAGATGAGGGTTGAATAACATGGATATGACAAAATGAAGATGGTATTAAGGTTTAGGAGAGTAGCCTAACAGATGTCTATTTCAAGCCTAATAGGGGTCTAAGATTGCAGTGATGGAACAATGCATTGAAGGACTAAAACAAACCCTACAGAGATAGAGTACTAGAGAACAAAGTCAAGGTGAACCAAGATAAAAGAACAAGTAGTTCATATATCACTATGTTTATTGCTAGAACAAGTATGTTAACATCCATAAGATGCATGTTGACATGTGAAGACTATAACAATTATAGCAAAGGTAATGTGTGAGGATATCACTAGTACAATGTAGCTCAAACTGTTTTGGCATGTTTGGGTGCAAAAAAGGACCATGACTAGCCTCAACATACCCATCTGGACTTGTTGGAACTATTGGTTTGGTCGCATCAGGAGTAGGACAAAAGTTACACCCCTTTGCAACTTTACACTGCATGCATCTAACTATTTTTTGGGCAGCAGAAAAACTTTCACCATGGGCAAATGCCTTAGAGATATAAAAAATTAAGAGAGGTTATTGTAGAGGGACCCTACGTGATCTCGTAACCTTAGATGGAATCTTTCTAAGTGATATGGTTTCCATGTAACAGCTCATCAAAGATTGCTACCTTTTTACACTTTAGACTCTTCAGGGATATCACCGGTATAATGTAGTTCAAACTGTTTGAGCATGTTTGGGTACAAAATAGGACTATATCTAGCCTAAACATACCCATCTGGATGTGTTGGAACTATCAGTTTGGTCATATAAAGAGCAAGACGAAAGTTACTCCCCTTTGCAACTTTACACTACCTCCTTTTGATAATTTTTGGGCAGCAGAAAACCTTTCACCACAAGAAAATGCCTCAGAGATATCAAAAACTAAGAGAGGTTATTGTAGAGGGGTTCTACATGATTGCGTAGCCTTAGACAAAATGTTTCTAAGTGTCATGGTTTTTGAGTAACATCTCGTCAAAGATTGCTATCTTTTTACACTTTAGACTCTTCAGGGATATTGCACGTACAATGTAGCTCGAACTGTTTCGACATGTTTGGGTACAAAATAGGACCATGCCTAGCCTAAAAGTACCCATCTAGACATGTTGGAATTGTCAGTTTGCTTGCATCAGGAGCACGATGAAAGTTACTCCCCTTTGCAACTTTACACTACCTCCTTCTGATGATTTTTGGGGTAGCAGAAAACCTTTCACCATGGGCAAACACGTCAGAGATATCAAAAACTAAGAGAAGTTATTGTAGAGGGGTTCTACGTGATCACATTGGCTTAGACAAAATATTTCTAAGTGTCATGGTTTCTGAGTAATATCTCGTCAAAGATTGCTTCCTTTTTGCACTTTGGACTCTTTAGGGATATCATTGGTACAATGTAGCTCGAACTATTTCGGCATGTTTGGGTGCAAAAAAGGACCATATGTAGCCTAAATGTACCCATCTGGATGTGTTAGAACTATCAGTTTGGTCAGATCAGGAGCAGGACAAAAGTTACACCCCTTTGCAAATTTACACTACTTCTAACAATTTTTGGGACAACAGAAAACCTTTCACCACGGCCAAATGCGTCAGAGATATCAAAAACTAAGAGAGGTTACTGTAGAGGAGTTCTACATGATTGTGTTACCTTAGATGGAATGTTTCTAAGTGTTAGGGCTTTTGAGTAACATCTTGACAAAGATTGCTGCCTTTTTAAACTTTGGATTCTTCAAGGATATTGTCAATATAATGTAGCTCAAACTGCTTCAACATGTTTGGGTACAAAAAAAGACCATGCCTAGCCTAAACATACCCATCTAGATGCGTTGGGACTATTAGTTTGGTTGCATCAGAAGAAGGATGAAAGTTACACCCCTTTGCAACTTTACAATACCTCCTGACGATTTTTGGGGCAGCAAAAAACCTTTCACCACGGGCAAACGCCTCAGAGATATCAAAAAATGAGAGAGGTTATTTTAGAGGGGTTCTACATGATCACATTGCCTTAGATGGAATATTTCTAGGTGTCAATTTTTCTGAGTAACAACTCATCAAAGATTTTTGCCTTTTTGCACTTTAGACTCTTCAGGGATATCACCGGTATGGGTGTAAGGTATTAACTTAGATTTTAGAGAAAAGTAAAGACTAGGGTTTTTAGGAGGTTGAGGACTAGATAACCCTAAACATAATACAACCTAAGTGTTGAAGACCACATGAAGAACATAGAAGGTTATCTGAGACAGATTAAACAAAGAGTATAACATAAACAAAACTTACCAAACTAGGTCTTTAAAGACAATACACCTAGGGTTTAAAACATAACTAATAACTTTAACTTAAAAACCCTAACTAGTTTTGAATGTTTAAACTTCTATAGCTGTGATATGAACACTACCACTGTGACATCATTTAGACTTCCAAAACTTCCAACAACAACCACAACTCATCAATCAACATCAACATGACTTTAACACCATATTTTGTGATCAACATCAACATCATGAGGACACTGAAGAAATCTATAAAAAATGAAGACACTAAGAACACTAAAGACATGGAGCACAAAGAAGCATGAAGACATGAACAAACTCATGTCATGAGGAAGAACCACAACCCAATCCAAATCCTTAAAGCATGACATGTTATGCTAAAGAACCACAACCAAATCCAATGATCCAATGTCATAAACCAATGACATAAGCAACTATGTCTTGCTATTGTAACATGATAAACATGAATGTTATGAACTAACCAAACCCTATGACATGAGTGAAACATGAGTGAATAGGATTAAGACCAATAAGGATCAACTTCATCCATCACTTAGATCTAACCCCATGAAGCATAACATGATGATGATGCAAACATCAAATGTATACCATAGCAAAAAAATCAAGTTCATACCACTACTTGTCAAGTTCATACCACTGCTTGAGTGAGATCTTCACTACTCAAGTTCATGCCTTATCTTGAAGCACTACAACTCTACGCATCACACCACATACTCTATGAAGAAGCAATTGTCTTTATATCACAAAACCCAACAACATATCCTAAAATCATAATGGTATCATCAAACAATAGACAACCAATAGACCTGTACAATTATTTATTCCTTACTCAATTACTAACATCCAAGCACTTTGACATCAATGACAAACATATTCATCACAATATTCATTGTATATGTGTAAAAATGTAGTAGAAAATAAAATAAGACAAACCTATGTAAACTTACAAATTAATGTGCATACTTACAAATCAATGTAACATGACTTTACAAAATCAATGTGAATACTTACAAATTAATCTAACGAACCATCTGGGTCTGCTCTACTCTTTATTGTGTCAAGTATTGCCTCATGGTCAGACTCACGCACCTTCCACAGGGTCTTGTTCAAAGGTCTACCCCATAATTGTATCAAATGAACATTGGATGCCACCATAAGGTTCGAGTAATGAAGAAACTTCCGATGTGTGTCAAATTCCTAAAATAGCCAAACATTAACACTCTTATGTGAGTACCTTCTAAGCCATGTTCTAGTAACAATCACTGAGCCTATAGGGTATTCGATGTTTTCTCCATTTATAACTGGGGCCTCCAATTTCTTTTTGGCCTCAACACAATGACACAAATAATAATCTATTCCATCTTCATTATCCTCATCTGCAATAACTACATAAACATGCCCTACAATTATATGTGCAGGAAATTAAGTGAAATTAATCAACATTACAAAAACACTATAAAGTAAGATAACATTAAGAATTTCAAAAACTATGCAACTAGATATATTACCTAGTTGAACTAGATCTGATGTGTGGTCAAAGTCAACTGATGGTTCCATCTCTGTCAGTTTCAGTGCCATCATGGGTCGATACGTGTTAGGTGGGCTAAGATAACTTAACTGTCATTCATCAATCCACTCCTTTGACTTGCACTCATTCTAGGATTGAATTGTACATGAAGAACAAAAGCATGCCATCTACCGTGTATGGATACTCCATGAACCTGCAATTAAGCTTCTGAAAGAGTGTAGCTCACTTGATCCTGTCAGTGTACAACAATCCTCATATGGTGCAATGTTAGTATCATCTATCAACAAAAAAAATCTATGAACTAAAGACTTACTTTCATTACCCAGACTCATCGAAGCATTACACCACTCGACGATTGATTTTGCATTGTCTTTATACTTTAACTCTTCTCATGCTATGGCTCTTTTGATACATGCTCCTATACCATCATGCTCCCCCTTTCCATGCCCAACCTCACAAAAGTTTCAGATATGTTGAACACCTATAAGATTATGTCTCCTGCTCAGCCAATAGAAATTCTATGAGTTCTTGAATTGTGATGCACAATTATCTGACCATATGATATGCTGACTAAATGATATGCCCCTTCTAGCCAAATTATTGTAGAACACCTGAAAGCAACCTTGCACGAACTCCATAGAATGTGTGTGATCATCACTATTATAAAAATGATACTCCCCTATGATCTTTCTGTCATCCTCTATACTATCATTTGCATGAATGAATGTGATGTACACAAATATAGAAACCTGTGTGGAGTTGTAATATTGTGATTACACCTCACACTATGGTAGTAGACTGTAGTTCTCTGCAAAGTTGACAACTGAAACAATGCCACCAACTGGAAATGTGTCCTTGTATGACTTGAATTGCAAGTCCCATCGAGCTCTATGGGCATGTCTTGCATACTCATACACTACACTGTCATGAAATATAGGCATAAACTGATACACTAGAATCTTTTGAATAACCAATTCACACCTCTTTGCTTCTTTACCATCTTTTGTATTATATGCCACTGTTTTATACTTGTCAAACTCTACTAGTTTGTTTCCAACCACATGAGTTCTTTCCATATGTTCACATATTGGCATACGTTGCAAGCCACCGCAATGCTAACATGTGCCATCCAAGCATAATTTCCTGTAGAATATTTGACCTTCCTCTCTTTCACATAAAATTCTTGATATGAAGTCTCTTGAAAATGTTGGTAGGGCATGTATGCCACAATCCTGCAAAACATTGTTAGTATGCAAATCTAAACATATAGACCGATAACATCAAAATGGTTAAAAAATTCAATATGTAATCTACAACAACAATTAGTGCGTGTGTGATTTATCTTGTCATAGAAAGGTTTTAGCATTTCAAAATATCTTTGACAAATTTAAATTTGAGGATACATCTCTAGAAATTTATGAAAAAACTATTTTTGAGTCATATCCAAAAAATGCTTTGGATGTGGCTCATGGTTCTGACTACCGATTCTCCTTCTTACCACATCCCTTTGATTCAGAGATACCCTTGTTTAATTCTTCCCAAAGTCTTCAATTAGTGATCTCAATGCTTCAAAAATTGGTTTATCTTTTCAGGGTAGTCTCCCTGAGAACACCCATAATTCATTGGCATTGGTGTCCTCAATTCTTTGGTGCCTTCCAATGGCTCTTGATAAAGTTTTCCTATTAATTCTCAATGCTTGACTCATTCTAATGATTTGATCTTTCCTCGTTTGACTACTTACTATAGTCGATTCAATGACATGCCGTATTACATTACTATCTTTTGTGCATGAGGTGTTACCCACACTCTCATATGCACTCATTAGATTCTTGACAATAGATTTTTCACTTGAAGCCTCTAATGTTCTTAACCGAAGAATCTTCCTGATGGACCTATACTTTATACTTTGCATCATTTCAATGAATAGTTGACATCTTGCGGTCTCATTTAACTTTTCAAAGAACAATCTCTAAATCTTATGAGCATATGTTCTACAAGTACGTTTTAGAATCTTACCTTCCATTGGCTACAAAATATTATCATCAATATCAATCAAATACTTTGGCTTTCTATGCAAAATTATAGGTATAGGTAAATTCATCTCAACATTAGGAATTTCATCAATATTTAAATGAGATTTGTTAGATGGCATACCTTCGATTGAAGATGGAATAGATGACATACCTTGAGGTTTAGGTGGGAACGATGGCATACCTCCTTCCTCACATGTGATTGATGATGTACTCTCAACTTGAGATGCGGTAGATGGTGTCCCTACATGTTGACTTGCGGTAGAGGACGTGTCCCCAACTAAGGTATTCAAATCTCTCATAGCACAAAGTTTTTTCATTCGTTCCCTTTGTGTCGCTAATACCATATCTCTTTTTGATGGTTGTGGTTCCTCTTCAATTGGCATGTCTTCATTTATCATGTCCAATTTCCTCTTCTCACGAAGTTCCCTCATAGCTGATGCTTTATTTGCATTCTTAGCTTCTATCTCTTCATGTGTTAATTCTTGATCATTTCCTCGGCATGACAGAGAATTTATCTATAGCATGATAAAGAGACAAATATTAGTTCCTAAGAAATGAATCCATACAAATAACTTGAATATATGTCATTCAACCCTTCATACAAAATGTACATACAATCATCATGTAGAAGAGTAAATGGCACTCAACCAAAATAGGTACAAAGCATACAAAGCATTATTGTAGCCATACAAAGCATTATTGCACAATGTTATTGCAGTCATACAAAGAATTATGGTACAAAGTTCACTTCAATCCTATGAGGATAAGGACAAAGGAGAGTCACCTATTGAGGCTACAAGTGAAGAGTACATGGGACTTCATGTTGACTACAAGGTTGAAGATGTGGGGGAGGCCTTGGTGCTAGTGGCATCAAACTACCTACACTTACTTGTGGATAGAGATCATCTCCTCACACATGAAGATTTAGCTTACAGCCATGGGATAGAATTTAGGACACATGATACACTTGATTTTCACTTGGAGACGTCTCATGGGCCAACACTTGTTGATAACCATCTAGTCATGAAAGGAGAGATGATTGAGATTGTGGGAGACATCACACTAGGACATGAGGTAAGGACTGATTTTCTAATGTGTGATAGCAGTCCCTTATCTTCACATTATCATGTTATGACAACCAGAGGATCAGCCTTAAGGCTTATGATTTTCATGGAGACACTCATGTTGAACTTTGCACTTTGTTGTGATTGAACTATCTTGAGACCCTATATCAATTCCATGGCAATGTGACTAATTTGTAGTATTTAACTTGGCACATTGTCATAGATATGGGAATGGAAACATTTGGTATACAAGGTATGTATGAACTATCAACATGAAGAATATTGTAGCATAGCATGGATCATGATTGGATTAAGCCTATTGGGATTTACTTGTATGATCTTGGCACCTATTCATTTTTATTTTAACTTGTTATCACAAGATAATAGTATTTCATTATGCTTAAGGGATTGTATATTTATATGTTGTAAGGATTTATTCTTGTATAGTTTGACATCACGGTATGTTAAGGTTTGTTTAATTCATTATTGTACATAATTATTAAAGAGCCCAAGTGTAGAAAATATACATGGCACCATGTGAGATTGTATGTTGCTTTCTTGATCGTAATTGTGTCTATTTTAATTAATGTTGACCTTTGAGATATCTTTTATTATGTATACCATGAACTGATTTAAAACATAGTCTATTATAAGGACATTTGTGTGTGATGACTAAGCTCTTTGGGTAGTAAGAACTATGATGAACTATAAATGCAAAATGTAAGACATGTATACAAAATGTGGAAGCATAGACAAGGTAGATGAACTGTAAAATAAAAAAGTGAGACTGATAGAAATGCAAATTATGTAAACCATACAAGTGATACAAACATTTATGATAAAGCTTGATAAAGTAATTCAAATAGAATTAACAAAAATGTAAAGAACATGCATGTAAAGACTTGACATATCTAAAAAATGGAGATTCGAATGGAGAGAGTACCCAATTATGTAGTGTTTTTTTCTTCTTGCATCAAACTCCTCGACAATTTGAGTTTTTCACCACTTGCATCCTTTTCAACGTTAAATTGAACAACACTCAAGTAGAATTAGTAACAACAATACTATTAACTAATCTATAATGTTAAATTCCTACAATTCAATCACAATTAACATTGTAACACTACAAAAATTGAAACTTGAATTGATATATATCAAATTTGATGTGAAAACTATGTTATTTCCTCCTTCTTAAGTTGGAAAAGCAAAAAAAGGTGGTGGAAAGTTCATGCAAAGGTGGCAGAATGTGAAAATGTGCATGTGAACTTCCCAACAGCATGAAAACACTTTTTTTTGTCAGAACACGCGCATAAATAGAAGAAAACAAAGTATGTTGGCCTGGATCACAGGGGTCTAGGCCTTTTTACCATTTCTATAGCAATCTAAAATGCGCTTGTGTTATAATGTGCTCGTGTTATAACGCGAGCGCGTTTTGGCCTGCTATAGAAAAATCCATATTATTCATTTCTCCATGTATTTATTCTATCTCTCACCTCTCTATCTCTCACATATCTCTCCCCCTCACCTCTCTACCTCTCACCTATCTCTCCTCCTTACATCTCTGCCTCTCCCTCAACGTTAAACCTTAATCCCTCAACCCTAAACCTTAATCCCTTAACCCTCAACCCTAATTCCTTATCCCTAAAACCTAAACCCTGATCCTGAAACCCTAAACCATAATCCCTCAAGGTCCTAACCATAATCTCTTATCCCTAAACTCTAAACCCTATCCCTAAAACCTAAACCCTTAACCCTCATCCTTAAACCTTAATCCCTCAACTCTAAACCTTAATCCCTCAATCCTAAACCCTAATCCCTTAACCCTAAACCCTAAACCCTAATCCCTCAACCCTAAACCCTAAACGCTATCCCTATTCCTAAACCCTCAACCCTCTACACTATACCTTAAACCCTAATCCCTTATCCCTAAGCCATCAACCCTAAACCCTAATCCCTTAACCCTAAACCTTCAAGCCTAAAGCCTATCCCTAAACCCTCTACCCTCAACACTCTACCTTAACCCTAATCCCTCAACCCTCAACCTTAATCCCTCAACCTTAATCCCTCAACCCTAAACCCTAATCCCTTAAGGTCCTAAACCCTAATCCCTTATCCCTAAACTCTAAACCTCAACCCTAAACCCTCAACCTTAAACCTTAATCCCTCAACCCTAAACCTTAATCCTTCAACCCTAAACCCTAATCCCTTAACCCTAAACCCTAAACCCTAATCCCTCAACCCTAAACCCTAAACACTATCCCTATTCCTAAACCCTCAAACCTCCACACTATACCTTAAACCCTAATCCCTTATCCCTAAGCCCTCAACCCTAAACCCTAATCCCTCAACCCTAAACCTTCAACCCTAAACCATATCCCTAATCCCTCTACCCGCAACACTCTACCTTAACCCTTATCCCTCGACCCTCAACACTAATCCCTCAACCCTAAACACTATCCCTAAAGCCTCAACCCTAAACCCTAATCCCTTAAGGTCCTAAACCCTAATCCCTTATCCCTAAACTCTAAACCCTATCCCTAAACCCCCAACCCTAATCCCTCAACCCTAAATGCTATCCCTAAAGCCTCAACCCTAAATCCTAATCCCTCAAGCTCCTAAATCCTAATCCCTTATCACTAAACTCTAAACCCTATCCCTAAACCCTCAACCCTAATCCCTCAACCCTAAATGCTATTCCTAAAGCCTCAAACCTAAACCCTAATCCCTTAAGGTCCTAAACCCTAATCCCTTATCCCTAAACTCTAAACCCTATCACTAAACCCTCAACCTTCAACCTTAAACCTTAATCCCTCAACCCTAAACCTTAATCCCTCAACCCTAAACCCTAATCCCTCAACCCTAAACCCTAAACCCTAATCCCTCAACCTTAAAACCTAAACCCTAAATGCTATCCCTATTCCTAATCCCTCAACCCTTGACACTATACCTTAAACCCTAATCCCTTATCCCTAAACCCTCAACTCTAAACCCTAATCCCTCAACCCTAAACCCTTTCCCTAATCCCTCAACCCTCAACACTCTACCTTAACCCTAATCCCTTGACCCTCAACCCTAAATGCTATCCCTAAACCCTCAACCCTAAACCCTAATCCCTCAAGGTCCTAAACCCTAATCCATTATCCCTAAACTCTAAACCCTATCCCTAAAACCTCAACCCTCAACCCTCAACCTTAAACCTTAATCCCTCAACCCTAAACCTTAATCCCTCAACCCTAATCTCTTATCCCTAATTCCTCAACCCTAAACTCTAAATTTTATCCCTATTCCTAAACCCTCAATCCTCAACACTATACCTTAAACCCTAATCCCTTATCCCTAAACCCTCAACCCTAAACCCTAATCCCTCAACCCTAAACCCTATCCCTAATCCATCTACCCTCAACACTCTACCTTAACCCTCATCCCTCAACCCTCAACCCCAAACCCTCAACCTTAAATGCTATTCATAAAGCCTTAACCCTAAACCCTAATCCCTCAAGGTCCTAAACCCTAATCTCTTATCCCTAAACTTTAAAACCTATCCCTAAACCCTCAACCCTCAACCTTAAACCTTAATCCATCAACCCTAAACCTTAATCCCTCAACCCTTAACCCTAATCTCCTATCCCTAAACCCTAATCCCTCAACCCTAAACCCTAAATGCTATCCCTATTCCTAAACTCTTAACCCTTGACACTATACCTTAAACCCTAATCCCTTATACCTAAACCCTCAACCCTAAACCCCAATCCCTCAATCCTAAACCCTATCCCTAATCACTCTACCCTCAAGACTCTACCTTAACCCTAATCTCTCAATGGTCAACCCTAATCCCTTAACCCTAAATGCTATCCCTAAAGCCTCAACCCTAAACCCTAATCCCTCAAGCTCCTAAACCCTATCCCTAAAACCTCAACCCTAAATGCTATCCATAAAGCCTCAATCCTAAACCCTAATCCCTCAAGGTCCTAAACCCTAATCCCTTATCCCTAAACTCTAAACCCTATCCTTAAACTCTAAACCCTAATCCCTCAACCCTAAATGCTATCCCTAAAGCCTCAACCCTAAACCTATTCCCTCAAGGTTCTAAACCCTAATCCCTTATCCCTAAATTCTTAACCCTATCCCTAAACCCTCAACCTTAAACCTTAATCCCTCAACCTAATACTTTATCCCTCAACCCTCAACCCTAATACCTTATCCCTCAACCCTAAACCCTAATCCCTCAACCCTAAATCCTAAACACTATCCCTATTCGTAAACCCTCAACCCTCAACACTATACCTTAAACCCTAATCCCTTATCCCTAAACCCTCAACCCTAAACCCTAATCCCTCAATCGTAAACCTTCAACCCTAATCCCTCTACCCTCAACACTATACCTTAACCCTAATCCCTTGACCCTCAACCCTAAACCCTAATCCATCAAGGTCCTAAACCCTAATCCCTTATCCCTAAACTCTAAACCCTATCCCTAAACCATCAACCCTAATCCCTCAACCCTACACACTATCCCTAAAGCCTCAACCCTAAACCCTAATCCCTCAAGCTGCTAACACCTAATCCCTTATCCCTAAACTCTAAACCCTATCCCTAAACCCTCAACCCTTAACCTTAATCTCTCAACCCTAAACCTTAATCCATCAACCCAAAACCCTAATCCCTCAACCCTCAACCCTAAACCCTAAACTCTATCCCTATTCCTAAACCCTTGACACTATACCTTAACCCTAATTCCTTATCCCTAAGCACTCAACCCTCAACCCTAAACCTTCAACATACATACATACATATATACATACATACAAACATGCATACATATATACATACATACAAGCATGCTTAGAAACATACAACCATACATACATACATACATACAAGCATACATATAAACATACAAGCATACATATATACATACATACATACAAGCATACATATAGACATACATACATATATAAGTATACATACATAGATATAGGCATACATACATACATACATACAAGTATACCTACATACATCCTTAATGACCTTGAACATAAAACTTTCCAAGGGAGACATAACGTGAGCACGTTATAATACACTCATGTTAGGTCAAGCATGACAAACATTGGTGGTGCAGGAGCACCCCTACAAGACAGGATATAGGTTCATTGTCCGCATGACAGGACATTAGTCTATTTTTAGCATGTTTGACTTCATAATGTAATAAGGTCCATTGGACCAATGCATATGTATTAGATCAGCCTAGGAGAGTGTGCAGGCAGTTAGAGCTCGTGATCAGGTAGTATGAGCGGTCCTCTCCTAGCCGCTGGGAATCGAGTTGGTAGTACTCGTAGGATATTGCTATAAATAACTTAGATCAGTTAGGGTTTGAAATCATGATCATAGAGAGTAGCAGAGAGAGTAGTAGTTATGTTATGTTGTACTGGTGATTGAGTGAGACCCAGAGATCAGTCCAGACATTGTGAAATATTGTTGTAGAAACAGGACATTTGTGTTTCATCTGAATAAGATCTCATCAATTGCATTTTCTGGTTTATCAGCTGTTTATGTTTTGATTTCTGTTCTGATTTCAAGTTGATGGATTCTTTCAACCCTTCGACCGGTTGATTCTGTGAATCGGTGGAATGGTCATGCATGTTAGTTTAGGTTGTATTTTAGTTTTCTATTTATGCAGTTCATTGTGTGGGAGATCGATTGGTAGCATGCTATGAATCAACCTAGCATCCTCATGTGCTAGGCTTAGGAAGATAAACTGTTAAGTTTTGATCTGAAGGTGATCTGGCCCGATCATCATATTTTCTTTGTGAAATTGTGCGGTTCTGTGAGTTTGCATGCAGCTGACGGATATACAGGGATCTGCATGTGCTTTTCCAGACGGAGTGAATCGTATCGTCATCTATGAGTATATCGCTATCCGGATCGGGTTATGAAGCTAACGAAGACTGTATGTTTTGAATGCATCAGGATGATATAAGTTGGATATATACTCAGTGTGTATATCGTCATCAGGATCATCTTTCGTGTGTACCCATCATCCGCATATCGCTATCGTATGTGGGAGGAAAAATCATTTTTTTGGCTAAGGACAGGAGGTTCTTAAAAGTCGTCATCAGGATCTTAAAGGTCATCATCAGGATATGTATAATATCACCTGATATTTTATTATCATGCTGCGGAGGATGTAAGAGTCTTATATCCGGGTGACATCATCATCAGGTGCATGTGACGTCATCGTCATCAGGATATTACGAATATCACCCGATGCAGATTTATCCTGCTAACGTTAAGTGTTTCGGCATCGCTAGGAGTAATAGCGTCGGGGAGACCTTTTTCGGCCTGGCCGATAGAAGAAGTGTTGCCGATAGGCAACCTGACCGATGAAAAGGGATATCGGGGTGATATCGGACATCGGGACAGAGTGTTGGAGTCCGGCCGATAAGCCAAGTCTGGCCGATCGGTATAGGACCGATATATTCATCGGGGTGACATTAGTCATCGGGGGTAAGACATTTCCCCTTGGCCGATGAACCATCTCTCACCGATAGGCGATAAGGAAGTGAACAGTAGTCAGCAAGAGGATATTTCATGCCTCTTCAAAATATGATGATGCTGTCTGTGTTAGCAAGAAATATGATGATGATGATGAGCCGATAGGTATTACATACTGCATGTCCTGGATTTTAACATGCTAGTTGTGTTAATGACTCCTCCTTCCCATTTGTAAGCTCCCGTTGCGTTTTACCTCTGCATCATAGTGGTATCAGAGCAAAGGAAGGATCTTCTGGAAAAGATCAGGATATAGCAAGATGTCAGATGAAGAAGGAACATCTGAGATGCCGGCAAGGATGACCAACGTTGAGTTGGCAGTTCTGGTAAAGAAATAGATTGCAGAGAGCAAGGCCGTGAAGGCTCAGAATCAGGAATTGAAGGATGAATTAGAGAAGTTGAGGAACAGAGTAGGTTCTGGTAGAGAAGAAGATAGGGAAGAAGAAGAGATCCCTAGTTGGAACGAGGAGGTCGTTCCTGCAGACCAGAGACCACTGTTGAACGCCCTCAAGGCCATGGAGAGGAGAACCATGGATGTGAAACTGGATTTGCCAGTGTTTACAGGAAAGATGGAACCTGATTCAGTGATGGAGTGGATAGACTCCTTGAACAATTTCTTTGAAATAGAGGAGATACCAGAACAACAGAGGGTGAAGATAGCCCAGTCAAAAATGAAAGAAGCTGCCTTGACATGGTGGAATTTCATCCAAGATGATAGAGTATAGGAAGGAAAGCGTAGAGTCACTACATGGAAGAAAATGATGGCATTAGTAAAGGAAGCTTATGTCCCATTGGATTACAGTATCCAATTACACAAGAGGAAGCAAAACCTGAAGCAGAAGGAGCTAGATGTCAGCTCATATACAGAAGAATTCATGAAACTTTGTATGAAAACAAAGGTAAAGGAAAGTGAAGAAGAGAAGGTAGCCAGATACCTTAATGGATTGAGGTTCAACATTCAGGAAGATTTAAGTCTGCATAATCCAGATACAGTTCAGAAATGCTTTCAGTTGGCATTGAAAGTGGAAGAGAAGTTAAAGAGAAAACAAGAACAACACAATAGAGGAAGAGGTCCTTTTAGAGGCAGAGGACATGGACATGGATATCAAGGAGAATCCAGTCATGACAATAGTAAGGGAAACAATAGTCAGAACCAGAGGGAAAATTATAGTCAGCAAGGAAACTTCAGAGGTAGAAGACCTTTCAGAGGAAGATCCCAGGGCAGAGGATCCATCAGATGTTATAACTGTAACAAAGAAGGCCATATAGCCAGCAGATGTCTAGAAAAGGCCACAAGCTCAACAGGAGAAAGGAGAACAAATCTGATCCAAGAACCTGATAATCAAAGTATGACAGGCTCTAGTGCTTTTCAGAGTGTGAATGCTCCTGATAATTATGGATACCTAGAAAGTGGAGAGTCTCTAATGATGAGAAGAACAGTGACTACCATGAAGGTACCTGACAAAGAATCCCCTCAAAGAAAGTCTCTTTTCAGGACTATTTGCAAAGCAGGAGGTAAGGCATGTAAAGTTTTGATTGATTCTGGTTCTACTAAAAATTTTGTGTCTGAAGAAATGGTGACAAAGCTTAAGCTTAGGAGATTGCCTCACCCATCCCCATATAAAGTCTCATGGCTTACCCAAGGTCAGCAGACAACTGTAGAAGAGCAGGCTTGGGTAGAATTTTAGATTGGAGCATATAAGGATAAGTTGTTGTTTGACATTACCACGATGGATGCTTGCAATCTTTTATTTGGTAGACCATGGCAGTATGATTTGAAGGCACAACATGATGGTGTTAGAAACATCTATACAATCACTAAAGATGGTAAGGATATAAAGTTACTACCATTGATGGAAAAGGAGGAGAAATCTAAAGGAAAAGAGGTGAAGGTAATGTTGATGGAAGGTAAACAGTTCATGAAAGAAGTAGCAGCAGAAGGTGCAGTTGCATATGCCTTAATACCATGTATGAGGGTGAATAAAGAACAGCAGCAAGAAGTCAAGGAAGAGAAGAAGCAAAGGTTCATAGACCCAGCTATCCAAGAGCTATTGGATAAGTACAAAGGTATCATCTCAGAGGGAATGCCAAGATCCCTACCACCTGTCAGGGATATTAGTCACTGCATAGACTTAATTCCAGGGTCAACACTTCCAAACAAAGCAGCCTATAAGCTAACTCCAGAACAGAATGCAGAAGTAGCCAGACAAATTGAGGAATTATTGGATTCAGGTCTGATTGGGAAAAGTTTAAGTCCATGTGCAGTACCAGCTGTACTAGCACCAAAGAAGGAAGGTACTTGGAGGCTTTGCACAGATTCCAGAGCTATTAACAAGATCACAATCAGGTATAGGTTTCCAATCCCTAGGATAGAGGATTTACTTGACTGTTTGGGAAGTGCTAAGTATTTTACAAAAATAGATTTGAAGAGTGGATATCATCAGATTAGGATTAGACTAGGAGATGAATGGAAAACAGCATTCAAAACTAATGAAGGGTTATATGAGTGGAAGGTTATGCCTTTTGGTTTATCTAATGCACCTAGTACTTTTATGAGGTTGATGAATGAGGTTTTGAAAGAGTTCATTGGTAAGTTTGTCATAGTATATCTAGATGACATTCTGATTTTCAGCAACACAAAAGAAGAACATCTCAGACATATAGATTTGGTTCTTAAGAGGTTACATGAAGAGCAGCTGATGATAAATTTAGACAAGTGTTTGTTCATGCAAGAGGAGATCACATATTTGGGTTTTGTCATTTCACAAGGAAAGTTACAAATGGATAAGGAGAAGGTAAGTGCCATATTGTCTTGGCCAACCCCAAAGACTATGAATGATGTCAGAAGTTTCCATGGGTTAGCAACCTTCGACAGGAAGTTTATAAGAGGGTTTAGTCATATTTGTGCACCCATGCTTGATACCATCAAAGGAGGACAGAAGTGCAGATTTGTTTGGACTCAAAGAGCAGATGATTCTTTTGAAACATTGAAGAAGAAGGTGGCACAGCAGCCAGTCCTTGCACTTCCAGACTTTAACAAAATCTTTCAGGTGGAATGTGATGCCAGTCACATGGCCATTGGAGCAGTACTCAGCCAAGAAGGTAGACCTATTGCATTTTTCAGTGAAAAGCTCAATGATGCTAAGAAGAGGTATTCCTCATATGATTTGGAAATGTATGCTTTAGTCCAGTCACTCAAGAAATGGAGGCATTACTTGATGCCAAAGGAATTCATAGTATTCATAGATAACCAGGCTCTAAGTTTCATAAACAGCCAGGAAAAGCTAAACCACAGACACATGAAATGGGTAGAAACCTTACAAGCTTTTACTTTTACATTGAAGCATAAGAAAGGAGTCAAGAATAAAGTTGCAGATGCTTTGAGCAGGAGAGTTCTAACAGTCAACCAGATTCAGTTAGAAAGTGTTGGCATTGATTCACTAAAGACCATGTATGAGACTGATGAAGATTTTGGGGAGATATATCATGTATGTACTTCTTTTGGAGAGAAATATCATGCTGAATTCTCTGAATTTTTGATTCAGGATGGATTGTTGTTCAAAGGTGGACAGTTATGTATTCCAAGGTGTTCTATGAGGTTAAACATCATTAAGGAGAAACATTGTGGAGCTATGGCAGGTCATTTTGGTCTAGATAAGACTCTTGATCTTGTCCGAAGACATTACTTTTGGCCTAAGTTACAATCAGATGTCAAAAAGTTTGTAGAGACATGTGTGATATGTCAGAAAGCTAAAGGTAGGTCGACTAATGCAGGTTTATATCAGCCCTTACCCATTCCTTCCAGACCATGGGAAAGCATAAGTATGGATTTTGTCTTGGGTTTACCAAGGACAAGGAAAGGGTTTGACAGTGTTTTCATTGTAGTGGATAGATTCAGCAAAATGGCACATTTCTTGCCATGAAAAACCACTGCTGATGCTTCATACATTGTAGATTTGTTTTTCAGGGAGATTGTCTGAATCCATGGATTGCCATTGAGCATAGTGTCAGATAGGGATGTGAAGTTTATTGGTCACTTCTGGAGAACTCTTTGGAAGAAACTTGGAACAAATTTGTCTTTTTCCTCTGCATATCATCCTCAAACGGATGGACAGACTGAAGTAGTGAACCGTTCCTTAGGAAATTTGCTTAGATGTTTGACAAAACAACATGGAGAAAAGTGGGATAATATTCTATCTCAAGCTGAATTTTCCTATAATGATACTGTCAATAGGAGCACAGGGAAATCACCTTTCCAGATAGTTTATGGTATGCATCCAAGAGGAATTTTGGAATTGAGAGATCTACCTACAGTAGACCCTGTTAGTGCAGAAGGTGAAGCTTTTGCAGAAGCCATCAAAGAGGTTCATAATCAAGTCAAGACCCAACTGCAACAAACCACCTTGAAGTATAAGGAATTTGCTGATAAAAAGAAGAAGGATGTTCAGTTTGATGTTGGAGATTTGGTATGGGTTCATTTGAAGAAGGACAGACTTCCTAAGGGCAAATATACTAAACTCATGCAGAGAAAAGTTGGACCATGTCAGATCTTGCACAAGCATGGACAGAATGCTTATGAGATACAACTCCCCCCTGATCTTGGTTTGTCCCCTATATTCAATGTATGTGATTTAACTCCATACAAGTCTTATCCAGATGCAGATCAGGAACTCCTACAGGATACAGTCCATGATACCATTCCCAAGCATGATCCTCCACAGTTGCAGAAGGTTTTGGACACCAGAGTGGTCAAACAGACCCGGAACAAACAGTACTTGGAGTATCTAGTATCTTGGAAGGGAAAACCTAATTCTGAAGCAGTATGGATGACTGAAGAGCAGATCCAGAAACATGGTGTAGATCTTCATGCTCTCATCTCAAGTGGACTTGAGATTTCTTCTTCTGGGGAGTATGGTGCAGGAGCACCCCTACAAGACAGGATATAGGTTCATTGTCCGCATGACAGGACATTAGTCTATTTTTAGCATGTTTGACTTCATAATGTAATAAGGTCCATTGGACCAATGCATATGTATTAGATCAGCCTAGGAGAGTGTGCAGGCAGTTAGAGCTCGTGATCAGGTAGTATGAGCGGTCCTCTCCCAGCCGCTTGGAAGCTCCCAGCCACTGGGAATCGAGTTGGTAGTACTCGTAGGATATTGCTATAAATAACTCAGATCAGTTAGGGTTTGAAATCATGATCATAGAGAGTAGCAGAGAGAGTAGTAGTTATGTTATGTTGTACTGGTGATTGAGTGAGACCCAGAGATCAGTCCAGACATTGTGAAATATTGTTGTAGAAATAGGACATTTGTGTTTCATCTGAATAAGATCTCATCAATTGCATTTTCTAGTTTATCAGCTGTTTATGTTTTGATTTCTGTTCTGATTTCAAGTTGATGGATTCTTTCAACCCTTCCACCAGTTGATTCTGTGAATCGGTGGAATGGTCATGCATGTTAGTTTAGGTTGTATTTTAGTTTTCTGTTTATGCAGTTCATTGTGTGGGATATCGATTGGTAGCATGCTATGAATCAACCTAGCATCCTCATGTGCTAGGGTTAGGAAGATAAACTGTTAAGTTTTGATCTGAAGGTGATCCGGCCCAATCATCATATTTTCTTTGTGAAATTGTGCGGTTCTGTGAGTTTGCATGCAGCTGACGGATATACAGGGATCTGCATGTGCTTTTCCAGACGGAGTGAATCGTATCGTCATCTATGAGTATATCGCTATCTGGATTGGGTTATGAAGCTGACAAAGACTGTATGTTTTGAATGCATCAGGATGATATAAGTTGGATATATACTCAGTGTGTATATCGTCATCAGGATCATCTTTCGTGTGTACCCATCATCCGCATATCGCTATCGTATGTGGGAGGAAAAATCATTTTTTTGGCTAAGGACAGGAGGTTCTTAAAAGTCGTCATCAGGATCTTAAAGGTCATCATCAGGATATGTATAATATCACCCGATATTTTATTATCATGCTGCAGAGGATGTAAGAGTCTTAGATCCGGGTGACATCATCATCAGGTGCATGTGACGTCATCGTCATTAGGATATTACGAATATCACCTGATGCAGATTTATCCTGCTGACGTTAAGTGTTTCGGCATCGGTAGGAGTAATAGCGTCAAGGAGACCTTTTTCGGCCTGGCCGATAGAAGAAGTGTTGCCGATAGGCAACCTGACCAATGAAAAGGGATATCGGGGTGATATCAGACATCGGGACAGAGTGTTGGAGTCCGGCCGATAATCCAAGTCTGGCCGATCGGTATAGGACCGATATATTCATCGGGGTGACATTAGTCATCGGGGGTAAGACATTTCCCCTTGGCCGATGAACCATCTCTCGCCGATAGGCGATAAGGAAGTGAACAGTAGTCAGCAGGAGGATATTTCATGCCTCTTCGAAATATGATGATGCTGTCTGTGTTAGCAAGAAATATGATGATGATGATGAGCTGATAAGTATTACATACTGCATGTCCTGGATTTTAACATGCTGGTTGTGTTAATGACTCCTCCTTCCCATTTGTAAGCTCCCATTGCATTTTACCTCTGCATCAATTGGGCAAACTTTTGCGAAAAGGGAAAAAATGCAACACAAAACATAACGTGAGGGCATTATAACGTGAGCACATTATAATGTGCTTGCGGTATATTTTGCTTTAGTAATCCCAAGCCTTAGGCTTGGGATTTGCTTTGGATTTCCAACCCAAAGGCTTGGAGTGCCTTCCCAACATCCAAAGACGTGTTTTTGCATATTCTACAAGATTTCACATAATTTCGTTCATGGTAACCCTCAGATTTACACGTGTTTCAAGGTTGAATAAATTGAACACCTGGGTAATGTTAGGATTTCTCTTATCTATTTAACGATGTAATTTTTTTCACATTTTGACAATGTTAAGCCTTTCATCTTTAATTTACTTTGTTTGTGTGTCCATTTTTGGGCAAAAACTAGTGTTTGGTCTTTTGTTCATTATAAATTAACTGTTCATTGAAAATTAAAAAAAAAACATAGTTTTAGAAACTAGACTCCATTATACACATATTAAAAAAAATTGATTTTCAATTAGTTTTCAAAATTTATAGGGGTAGCACCGCTAAAATTCTATTTTTCAAGATGTGTCAACTTTGAAAATTAGTAAAAAATTAAATATTCAATAAAAAATTATTACAAAAATCAAGCATAATCTACATGCTGTTAGCTAATTTCTCACCAAAGCAATTTTTAAAATACCAAAACAAAGTTAACCTTTTGAGGGAGCCACAAAACATGCTATGTTATGTTTTTTTGACAGAAACAACACCAATTTCTGTGGCTCCCTATTTTGAACCCCTTAATCTATACCATTTTCAAAAAAAATAGTAGTTTAGAAAGTAGACTCGGAGCACTACGAACATTATTTTTGTTACCTCTTAAAATTTTGAGTGTAACTATGCTCAATTTCTCATCCAAGGCCAACATTTCCTAATTTCAGAAAAAAAGTGGCCACTTAAGACCCCTTTTTGGCCCCCCATCTTCTTGCACTTAGCCTAACATAATCTCTCAATTTGGTATACCTTCCTCCTTGGACTCTAACAATGGCACACCATTCAAGAACAAGGATATGAAGAAATTTGTAGAAAAATATCACATTCAACATCGCTTCTCTATGCCTTATTATCCTCAATCGAATGGCCAAGCAGAATCTTCAAACAAGGTTATAGGACAAATTTTACGAAAAACTATTAACAAGCATCAGAAAGATTGGTGCATACTCAATTATCCTATGCATTATGGGCTTATAGAACAAGCATTCATATAGCTACTGGAACTACCCCGTATAATCATGTTTATGGTGTTGACGTGGAAATGCCCTTGGAACTTGAAATTCCTTCATTGAGAGTCTCCTTGAGAGATGTTATTGAAGATGACATGGAAAGAGAAAAGAGATTACAACAACTTGAGATGTTGGTTGAACAGTGTATTAATGCTCTTGAGCATCTTAAGGCCCGTTAAAAGAATATACAATGATCGTACAATGAATGTGTTATACACTGCTCATTCGATGTTGGAGACTTGGTACTTTATGAGAATCAACACAATGTGAATGCACCTCCTGGAGAAAAAGGAAAGTTCAGCCCTAATTGGCTAGGAATGTATGTCGCTACTGAAGTCTTTGGATTGGAAGCATATAAGCTAGCCGATGAACAAGGTATGCCACTTAAAGAACCTATTAGTGTTGTGCACCTCAAGAAATTTTATGCTTAAGATTATATGTTAGATGTTACTTTAACAAGCAAAACTTATCTAGTTAGTTTAGTTTCAATTTTGACAAGATATTAGTATTTTGTCTTAATTCATTTAACATAGCATCTTTTGTGGTTAATCATTGTTGCATCTTGTTTAAACATGTTTTAATAGAGATCACTTTTGTATTAACTTTGTAAAGCATAGAATAATGGTTATGTATGAAATTCATTAATCATTGTTCTTTTTACTTTATATTCTACAATGAATTGTTTAAGCATCACATTAACATTAATCACATTTCCACATGAGCATTTGACATTTATCACTAGTTGGATTTTACAAAAATCACATGTGATAGATTAGACAACATTAAAAACAACAATAGAAAAGCATTATATATATATATATATCATCATTAGTTTACATATACATCTGAATTGACTATCCCGTGCATCAAAATAGGACATCATAGTACATAATATACATCACATAGCTAAACCTCAGTCACCTGTGCCCTTGGGACCTCATGGTACGCATATGATGGAAGCCTGACCATGTGTGGCTATGGATCACGAGTGACTCCTAGAGACACTCCATGATCATAACCCCCTAATCTCTCCTCTCAATCCTAGCACCTCGTCATGTGACTCTCGATACATCTACTACTATTGATCCCTCTCATATGTGGCTCTGTCTAGCTCTGTCCAGAACGTATCCCTATCATCTCTCACCTACCATAACTCAGGAAGTAAGATCTCACTCATGATAGGATCTCCCTTATGTGCAGGTACTGCAGCAGCTTGATCTTGTAGCATTTGGAGCTCCATCTCTACATGCTCAGCTCTCTAGATAGCCTAATCTAAAATAGACTCCATTGATAACTTGTATCTCACAAAAGACATAAATATCTCTGCATGCCACCCTGCGGATGGCTGTGGCGAGTATCCCATATGCATCTATGAAAGGAAGCAAGGTGTACGAAAATCGCTTCCTACACTAATCTAATGAGGAGAGAAGAGTGCAAATTCATTTTAACCTTTACAATTACAAAATGTTTAATACAACAACAGAGATATTACAAAAAAGTACCAAATAAGAATGTAAGATAGAAGAAGAGAGACATAAGATATACATGGGGAAAACCCTTATTGGGTAAAAAACCCCACACTCCAAAACCTGCACAATGTATTATCAAAACTATAATGGTTTACAATACACTTGCAATCCAAGCTCTCAGGACTCTTCGACAGTCGTATTTGGAGACAAACTGGGAGCATAACAACACTTGTTAATCACCTCTTCTTTTCTCCTCTCCAAGCACCTGCTTATATTGAAGTTTTCAAGGCAAAATTGAACACATCTTGGAATGGGCATCCAACTTGGCCTCATGGCCCAAAACCCATGCCTAGGGACACTTGTCCAACACTACAGCATGGTCATGACACTTGTCATACTACCTCATCCCAAAATAGTCACCTATTTCCAATTTGGGCAATGATAGATGCTCTTACGCACCAACTGACTATCATAGAATCTGTCATAGCTGTCATAACATACAGTTGTAAGAGAATCTGTCATAAACAGGCTATAAATAGCATATTCTCTTACAACATGACATAACCCACCTTGGGGCGCCCAAAGATGCCTTCTTCCAAGATGTCTTGTGACACATGTCCTCACCTGTCATAGAACCTTCTATTTATGACTCTTACATGTCATAAAACTATCATAGGAATCTATCATGACCATTTTATTCAATATTCCCTCACACGACATCCAAGATACTAACACATGACAAAATATTCCTACCACTAAGTAGGACGCCTATCTCCTCATGTGAGGACAAAATTGCATGTGGTCATATGCCATGTAGGATGACTCATCTCCGTGCCAACTCCCACAATATGACAACATAGGATTTGCATCCAATTAATACAATAGGCAATAAATAAATAAATATAATGTAAAAATACAAGGAATTATCAAGGTTGAGACATTTTAATTCCCAACATTCTCCCACTTGTCAAACACCTTGTAAGAGCCAATAGAACTAACAAGATTTAACTACTATAGGCTAAAAAACCCATAGACTCTGAACACCATTTGAACTTCTCTATGCCCACTGGTTTTGTTAATGCATCTGTAACATCACACTCTGACTGTCACAATAGATAGTAAACTGTCCTGCATGAACACCAATATTTGAACACAATATCTCTTAAGCCAAATGGCTTCCTTGAAAGCATGAGTAGCTACCAAATACTCAACTCAATTGAACTCCACTATGCTCACTAGCTTTATAGAAGCACCTATAACATCTTCCAAGTGATCACCAACATGACAAGAGATTAGAATGCCAAAAATATGATGAAACACTAAATGCCACATAGACACACCAATGTATCCAACTACAAACTGGTTAATAGATCATAACTTTGAAGTCCAAACATCTTCAAAACAAGATCGAGCACGTAAGCTCCAAAGATAGTTAGAACAACTACCACAGCTAGTTGTTTACATCCAACTAAATAACCACCATTGATAGAACTTTTGTACATGACATATTCAGCCCATACTGCAACTCTCATCCCTGTATAATCCACTATCCTACACAAAGTTACCGTCTCCCATGATAACAAACACACCAAAACCATTGATGTGCAAAAAATCTGAACACATTTGATACTGCAGTCAATGAGAAACTATCTACCAAAGATATACATACATCCGAGGAATTAAACTACATGAGAAATACCAACTGAAGTAACTCAAAGTCTACCAATCATTACTTACATAAAAAGATGGCTTATAATACAAACATATAATACAAAGAACAATTACAATGATCTGTAAACTACAACCAACTGCTACAAAATAGAGCATACTTCCACAAACAGTTTTCTACTCACTCTCTCACCTCTAATCTAATCCACTTCTCCCAAGTCCACATCTAAAAAGAACACATACTGTTGCCAAAAAACAATAAAGTACAGCAATAGTAGATGACCACAAACCCAGTGATCATGCTAGATGAGTAAGAACCTCTAGGAAGAAAAAGGGACCATAAAGAGAAACTGCAAACCATATCATGTCCTTCTGCCAACACCACCAAGTGCTAAGTTGTACCAAGTATGATCTCCTTCACAAAACCCCAACTAAAAAGCCTTAACAACACCCAACCATTCAATCTTATAAGATCAGATAAACATCAACATGAATGTAAGCCTCTCAAATCAAGGTAGATCAAACTCATAACCATTCCATAATAAGGAATAAGCCCAATCACATCTTCTAAACTCCTCATAAATCAACATCATATGAATCAAGAAGATAACCATCCTAACATCCCTCAAATAAAACCTCTAGAACTAATAACTATAGCTCAAGATTCATATCCATGAGAAATCAAAGCATAAAACAAAATGAATCTGAAATAACTTGGGCAATACCTATCAAAACATTTTCTGCTAAGTGAACTAAGAGTGGGGAATGAGACTGATCCACTAAGATACACCGATTCTCATATACTCTCTCCAAGAACAATCTCCTTTCAATTTCAAATATGAACTCATGTCCATAACAAGTGAAGGCTCCTCGGTCTTTCTGCTGAAAAATTTCACCATTCCAACACATGATCCCTTCGATAAGAGATCTCAAGCTTCACCTCAAGTCTCTCTAGTATGCATGAGTATCCATCAACCAATACATGCCAACTTCAAATGCATCCTACAAAATCACGAAGCTTCAAGAAAATGATTAATACTCAAAACCAAAGAGAACAAACAAGATCGCTGTCAAAACTCCCACTGCACATCTACATGATCAAGAAGCTCATAATGACATCATGATCTAACTATCTCCTCATAAGATCACATACAACAAAGCATACAATGATGCATACATCTTGTCTCAAGAGAACATGTATCATGCCAAAACTTTAATCTAGCATCAAGAGTAAATCATGACATAGTAACAACATCTCTAAACAAAGGATAAACATGTCATACTAACAAAGCATAAACCCGACACCTCAACTAAGATGTCAACATCTCAAACATATGAAGATAACCATCTCCTGACAACAAAACTAAAAATGTCAAAGAACTCTCAAAACCAAGAGCTCCTCCATGAGACCAATATCCACTGCAGAAGATCATCCATCACTTATGATGAATTCAACATCACTGCCAAAGCTCCCACTAAAACTGTGATACCGAGCTTATCAAGGCATTATGATAACCATCCTCTCAATGAAGATCATCCATGGCTCTAACACAATCTAACAATTGTCCTGTGCAATATCAGCAACAGAAAAGAATAAAGTAGAACCAAGATCTCCAAGTCAAGAAGATATAACCATCACTGTCAAAAGCTTACACTAAACTATGTAACCAAGATATCCATGACATCATGATAAACATGCTAAAAGTCCCAATAACTAACTATCCATGCAGTCTAATTATCCACGCCCTTATCCCAATGCAACATACCAATACACAAATGGCCACAGATAAGGCCAACTAATAAAGTCTACATAAACACTGAATCAAACCCGTGGATAAAGATAGTCCACATTCAAGTCATCTCACTGTAGCTAATTGGTAGCTAATCCACAAACTACATAACTCAAAGATCCAACACAAATGTAACATGCAAACCCATCATTATATATTAATAACCTACAAACTGAGATACCAAAGAAGACAATCTGTAGACTTCAAGACTCAACCATCAAATCAATTCTAGATTCAATTTGCCAACAAGTCCACAAACGAGTGATCATAGTCAAGGAACCCATCAAGCATATACTATAGAAATGATGAGTGACTAATCACATACCAACATCTCCACACTAAGAAAGATACAAACCTCCTCACATTATGCACAAAGCATACGTACAAATCTACAACTATGCTACATCTAGAAACACTCCCAAGGAATCATAATTTGAAAAATAGTTTGTCTATAGATTTATAAAACCACAAGTTATGATTAACCATGTAAAAACTTGCAAACCACCATGTCACTGACATACAAGCAAATCCATATCCACTTATCATTTGGAAAACCCACAAGTCTAAAAATCACCAATATAGTTAAACCAGAATAATGGAATAACATAGATAAGCATAACCATAGATTTTTGAATGGAATATCTACAAAACCCTCAGTTCAAAATAATATGAAATTGAGACATGCAAGTACAACCAACCAAAATAAATGGAGGTCTAGGAAATTTAGGCCCACTTGTAGGCCAACTCCACAACCATCACCATGTACAAGCATACAGAGGAACTAGGTTGTTCTAGAAGCTTCCAAACCATCCAAAGATTAACTCCATAGCCTACATGCATTCGGGGTTAACAAGATAATGTCTTCCAATGCCAAGGACTAAAACCAAGCACCCAACATAAGTACATCAAACCATAGCCATGGCAACCCAAGTTTCTCTATGTGATTAGGGAGCTAAGAACGGACACCCAACATGAATACTTTGTTGTAAACGACCATAGAATGATAGAACATAACCACCATGCATGAGGGTTATTGCATATTGTAAAACAGGAGCTCTAAATCAATATTATACTAAATGTAACCACATGATCAACTCCACAACACTCCATCTTAAGTTTCCATAATTCAAAATTTGTGCCATTAAACATCCCCATCTCTATTCTTCTGGATGTGCTTGTCATCTCATTCTTGCAACAAGATTTTAGAATACTCTGCACAAACTCCCACTCAACCTAAGATTAGTACACAAAACTCCTATCCAACAACTAGGACCAAAGAGAACTCAGCTCTGGTACCAACTGAAAGGAAGCAAGGTGTGCAAAAATTGCTTCCTACACTAATCTAATGAGGAGAGAAGATTGCAAATTCATTTTAACCTTTACAATTACAGAATGTTTAATACAAAAACATAAATATTGCAGCAAAGCACCACATAAGAATGTAGGACAAAAGAAGAGAGACACAAGATATATGTGGGGAAAACCCTTATCGGGTAAGAAACCCCACACTCCAAGACCTACACAATATATTATCAAAACTATAATGGTTTACAATACACTTGCAATCCAAGCTCTTAGGAGTCTTTGACACTCATATCTGGAGATAAACTGATGGCATAACAACACCTATTATCACCTCTTCTTTTCTCCTTTCCAAGCACCTGCTTATATTGAAGTTTTCAAGGAAAAACTAAACACATCTTGGAATGGGCATCCAACTTGGCCTCATGGCCCAAAACCCACGCCTAGGGACACTTGTCCAACATTACAGCATGGTCATGATACTTGTCATACCACCCCATCCTAAAATGGTGGCCTATTTCCAATTTGGGCAATGACAGATGCTCTTATGCACCAACCAATTGTCATAGAATCTGTCATAGCTGTCATAACTTACAATTGTAAGAGAATCTATCATAAACAGGCTATAAATAGCATATTCTCTTACAACATGACATAACCCACCTTGGGGTGCCCAAAGATGCCTTCTTCCAAGATGCCTTGTGACACATTTCTTTACCTGTCATAGAACCTTCTATTTCTGACTCTTACATGTCATAAAACTGTCATAGGAATATGTCATGACTGTTTCAATCAATAGTCCCTTACACAATATCCAAGATGCTGACACATGTCAAAATATTCCTACCACTAAGTGGGATGCCTATCTCCTCATGTGAGGACAAAATTACATGTGGTCATATGCCATGTAGGATGACACATCACCATGCCAACTCCCACAATATGACAACATAGGATCTGCATCCAATTAATAGAATAGGCAATAAATAAATAAATATAATGTAAAAACACAAGGAATTATCAAGGTTGAGACACCTTAATTCCCAACAATCTGTTGCTCGGTCGCATCAGCTGGAACTATCTCTGCTATGATGCTACTCACCAAGTTGTGCCATGCATCTATCCCAACTATAAAAAGGAAACAAAATAGATATCAGTATCTTACATAAGACATCATAAATAAATAATCACAAATAACTACATCTATATATAAAAAAGCATCCTACCTAAATCTCCATCTCACCAAGATGGATCTCGGATAGCTGATAATGTGACTAGCTCTGCAGCTGACTTTGTAGCTAGGGGCATATGACTACCGGTCCCCCTTTGCTCATGTTGGCTTGATCTCCTCACATCCACAGGAGCTAGACCATGAGCTCTTGACTGTGATTGAGACTCAACCTCCTCATCGTTTTCTACCTCTTGTTGATCTCGTCCCGATCTCGCACTGAAGACATACCGTGACGGGACCTCCTCATCATCATCGTCGTCATCATCCTCATCATCATCTAGATTATAATGGCCAGCAAAGTCACTATTATCATCCTCTATCTCTGTGTCACTTGCGTGACCAACCCAAGGATCAGGATCACCTGTATGGTAACCAGGAGAATAAATTGGAGCGGGCCGCATTATCTGCCACCAGATCTGATATGCTTGGATAACTCTGACATCATCTGCATCAAATATCAGCTATGCATCCTCTATACCATCATCTTCATTAACTACTACATCTACTAATGTCAATCATTGGGCGCTATTCACCCTGATTACGCTACGCACAGAGCACATGTAGCTTGGACGCATCATAGGTACATCCTGTCAGCATCTGAACTATCGTGCTACCCTATCAAAGTAAAACTAGAAAACAATATGATCGATGCGACCGGGCATTAGTCGATCCCTCTACATCCTCGCTAACTGTCTCTACTAACCTGGCCATGCTATATAGCTGTGATATGGTCTCCAGATGATATCGTCGGGCTGCAATCTATCAAATACAACTCTCCAATATAGTAGATCACCATGTCTCTAGCATCTGATAAGGGGATAGGCATGGACTCGTGGATAGGTAAATGTTGGCTCTATAGGAAAACCTGTAGTAATGTGTAACACATCAAGCCCTGTGCCTCATAATGGAAATACCATCCCAACTCACGGTAGAGGCGCACAAGCATACTACGCCCCCATGCATAGACTGTCCCTTGCTCCTCCATCACCCTAATAGTGTGAATATGGCCCCCGTGAAGGTGAGTGTCTCATCTGTCTGGTGCGATTGTTAATGCCACTATAACAATCATAATCTTCTAAATCAGAGGGATGTTAGCACACCCCTACTCTAGTAACTGAAGATGAATGTGGCCTCACTCTGCCTGAGTGACTGTGCGGCCTAGACAGTACATCTGACTCTCCCGCATATACTCCACTGAGAGACGATCTATGACCCTCACTATCTCCCTACATATGGGCAAGCACAGGATCCAGTAGACATCCTCTAGCATGATAGTCATCTCCCCTATAGGTAGATGGAACGTAGAAGTATCTGCATTCCATCTCTCTATCAGTTCCATCAGCATACTAGAGTGAAATCTAATTGTGGGCATATCAAACACCCACCAGATCTCTACTAATTGTAAATGGCCTCTCTCTACATTGGTCATGGTACTGATGTGATCTTGAAGCAGCAACATCAGGTGACCACCTGTATGCTCTCGCATGCCAGGAACAACCTGCATGATACAAACAATGAGAAGTTCAATCATTTTACAAGCATACAATCATCACCTAATGTCTACAGTAGAAATTAGTGCCATGTCCCTGGGGCCCTTGTTATTTTTGGACTTGGGCACCCCACGAGGACCTAGGCGCCTTGAGTGGACTTGGGCACCCCTGATAGGGAACCTTGTCTAGAATGTCCTAAACAACACAAAAAATGACAAAATCTCAAAGAAGTAGAATGAATGATAGCACAAGAAAGGATTAGGAATCTACCTTGGCCTCGAAACGTCTCTCTACCACTCAGGCTCAGAGCATCTCCAGTTGTGGAAGATGGTACAGACCTCAGGTCAGCATCATCAATCTCTTCCTCATTCTCCTTCTCTCCTCTACACAATGGAAAGTAAAAATGAATAGTGAAAAGTGACAACTCCCTTTACATATAGTAAGTGGATGAGAATTCCTATCACTATCTAGGTGCAAAATCAAATATTTTTCTTCTCAAGCCTCTACCTTGAGCTGTTGAACTAAGATTTTCATGTCGTTTGTTGCGTTGGAATCTTGGTTCCACTCTCTATCCTACCCAATGTGTTGTGCTTGGGTGTTGTTTGTCCAAACAACCCTCACAACACATTTCTCATCACTTAGGTTCCTCAAAATTGACACGTGTAGATATCTCATTGTTTCTACTTTACAGACTAAGCAAGCAGAAACAAGGGGGCATATATCTCCCTTGATTCCTCCCTCATCATGTCTCATCACTCAACCCCCTTAGTGTTTATGGACTGACTTATTGGTGGTGGTTGAGGGTTGATTCAATTTTGATTTTCTGACAAGTGTTCCTTTGCAGGTTGCGGTTCCTAACTTTGTGGTCTTGCAGGATTACAGACTTGGTGGCTTCTTCCTCTTCTGCAACAACACTTTGGCATCCTCTACAGTATCCTTTTGGGTATCCTTTTCATGATTGATGTATTTACTTTCATTTAGTTGCATATGCACATAGTGTCATATGGCCACTAAAGTGAGGGCTAAATGTTATGTCAAAAATTGTCCTCCTATATGGAATGGTACAATTTCCCATTGTTTAGCTCCTCTCCTTTGGTGACCTTTCAACCTAGTTTATTTCAGACCTTCCTAAACCCTGACTGACCTAGGTCTAACTGGAAGAATGTCATATTTTGGAGTAAATGAAGACTGAGGGTGAAAATCAAACCTGGATTTGGGATCCCCTAACCTCCTCGAGCCAATCCTAAGTGGGAAATCAAGGCTTGGACTTGGGCGCTAGCACCCTTGTCCTACCCTATTTCTCAAGGTCCTAAATTTTGGAGGGATGTTGGCTCCCGCCGTGCATTCTAGGATTCTGTTTTTAAATTTTTGTTTTTCACACGATGTCGACATCTTATTTCAAAATTTTAAATTCCTAAGGTTAGATATTTAAAGACATTTGAAAATCATTTTATTACACACAATCTATATGCAAAATTTACGCTAAAACTTTGCCAACATTGCCATTGAACATCAGTGATTTGTTGAAGCTCTTTGAAGTCATTTGAATTTACTATCATGGAGATAATGGATGGAGATTAGGAATCAAGATCTTGAGACTATCTTGCTCTTCCTAGGGCTTCTACACCTTTTGCATGATTGGGAGAAGGATTGAAACCTCCAACATCAAGTTTGGAGATCCTCTGCAGACATTGTTGATTTGCCTTCTTGTTCATGCAAGTCTTCATTGTTTTCATTTTCTTGAGGTGAAGTTGTGTTTGTTCATTGAGTGAAACAAATCGTTAATTTTTTCTTGATGCTTGAGTCATCTAGGGTTTTATGCTTATACGTGTACATTTGTTAGATGAACACACACATCTACGGATTTTTATCTTGGGCTATTATTGAGGTAGGAATACCGAAAACGAGGCTTGATTGAGGCAAGCTCCTATATAGCCACAACCATATTTCTACTCCTTTTGAATGTACAGGTTGCATTTGTCAAGATCTAGTGGAAAGGAGTGACAGGAAGATGGATATTGCAGACACAGTTATCATAGAATTTAGATTTTGAGATTGCGAGACTTTCGGGACACTACCACTAGCGCCCTAGTCCAACTGGGTGATTTCTCTGGGATCCAAAAGCCTTTGGAGATTGTGAGACAGTTGTTGCAGAACATTCTGACATTAGAACACTTTTGGGACATTGCCACCAACCCCCTAGTCTGATAGCTCCTTAGTTTCTGAGTACACTGTCTCTGAACTATTTACTCTACATTTTTGTAATCATTTCATTTGTATTTGTGTCAGAAATTAAGTATTATAGTTTGATTGGCAAAATTAGGGTTTCATGGTTAGAGAGAGATACTAGCTTATAAAACCTGATTCAAACAGTCACACAAACACAATTAATAGGAAAAGGGAACATTGGAAATCAATAGTTTATCCCTAAACACATCCCTTGCTTCCCTAATGTTTTAGTAGAGTAGAAAGTGCGGGGCTTGAAACCTTCTATCTTGCTTCCCCATTTTCCACACTAAACACAAAGAATGGAAAACAGAAGCATCGAAAATAAAAGAATCATTTAGTTGGCATGATGTTAAAAAATATTCATAAAATCACAACATTGTGGTCATATAATACTAAGGGGTCCCATGGAGCTACTAGAGGATCTATTTTTGTGGAGCAAGGGGTCCCATGAAACCCAAAAAACATTGCTACTACATAAATTAGAATCTTTTCCTCCAAAATAGGAGTAGCTACTTTTTAGATGGTTGATTTTGAACCGGTGTGTTTGAGGTGGGGCTGAAACTTTCCTCCACCATCTTAGGGATTTTTGTACTAGTTTCTAGATTCCTTCCATTTAATTTAGGAAATATTTTGTAGGGAAAAATTTGTATTTGATTATTTTTAATCTTTTTATTGTAGGTCCTAAAAAATCTCTACTAAATCATTAGCATTAAACTAAAAACCACATGAGACCACCAGCGTCCATAAATTTCGGAGCTTAAAGTTTTAAGCCTACCTACAACTACAAAATTCATTGTACCATTTGTTTAAAAATGCTCCTAAAAAATTTCAGGAACATCACTGAGATAATTTAGGAAGCCCCCCTCCATGGAACTGCTTTCTAAAGGTTCATATAATATTTTGAAAATTTTGTTAATAATCAATTTACATTCTAATACATACATACTATGATGGGTTTAAGTAGCTCATACATTGAATATACATAATTTTATTTTGTGTTGCTGTGGAAGGCCCCTAATAAAACCCCATATTATAATAAATAAATTAAAAAAAAACAACTCTATTCATAATTTGGCATGTGATGAACATAATGCACAATAGACATCATAAGTAGAATGCTTCGTTTACTCATGTAGACTTTGAAGCCTAATAATGCATCCTTTTCTCCTATCTCAAATATTATACACAAGATTACAAAGGCCTAGCCTTCAGTCTAACAATTTCAAGGCAGCTTTTGCTATGATCAGAATTATTCATGTAATATTTTGCATATTCATTTACACCTATTTCTTTGTAATGTGGGGGATTTTCTGAATTCAACAAATTAGGGATGGGTCCAATCTTCACATGGGATTCCATTAGTAGACTGAAAAACATGGGAATAGAAACTCGTTCTTTTAGATCGTTAGTCACAGCCCTGTGCTCCACACTCTTGAATCTTCCGTTGGACAATATCTGCTACAAATAGATAGTGAGAACTATTAGAATAAAACCAACCACCAGAATAAAACTGAGCATGCATATATATGACAAAATTGAAGGAATTAAATACCTCTAATTGATCCCCAATATTGACTACAAAAGCGCCATGAATTGGATCAACAGCCACCCAGTCACCATTATGTTTAACTTGGAGACCACTCACTTCATCCAACAATAACACTGTTATGCTTCCCATATCGGAATGAATTGATGTGCCAAGTGTGAGATCTGGTTGAGGACAAGGTGGATAAAAATTTGTCATCATAATTTGGCGGCCCATACAATTAATGGTCTCTGTGAGATAATCAGGAGCCAAGGAAAGTGCTTCTGATAACAAAGTCAGCAGCATTGCACCAAAATCCCTCATATGCTTGCAGAAATCTATGCTTTCTTCCCTGACAAAAATACCCAAAAACCCAAAACTCAGAATTCACTTTATGCACAAGCAGAACATGTTTTCTATTGATTTCCTTGTAGGGACAAACTGCCTTTGGGAAAAATATACACTATATATTAACAACAATGTTCCAATGCTATACTTTTACAAATAAATGTAATTGTGGAAAAAAGAAATCTTAATATTAAACAATTCATGGTAACCCTTTCTGTTTAAGGATAGCAGGTTCAAATCTCATCTTGAACAGTTCGATGACTAACCAGAGCTTAAAACCTAAACATAGCAATTTTTTTGGATAATGATATTTTATTTATTGTTCCCCTCAATATGTATTATCTCTATTTTTTTTTTTAACCAACTTAATCAACTTAGAAACCATATAGAAACCACATGTTACTTGGGGGATTCGAATTTGAATCTCCAACGTGAGAACCTTTGGCCTTTGCCATTCAAGCACAACCCCTATCACTCCAATTTTATTATTTATCTTAGAGTTTCTTTTGTAATGCATTAAGATTAAGGGTAGATGGAATTTATTAGAATTAGAGATTGCAGCCAAGCTGTGAGCTGAAAGATTGTGTGCAGATTTGTCATAGGTTTTGGAGGATGTTAATTTAGGGGGAAAAAGTCTAACTTAATTTTAAATTTACCTTAGAGTAGCAGGCCATTCCTGACACTGGGGAAAACCGGGCGCATAAGTTAGACGCAATGCATCCTTCCAGTCGACAGCTGCTTGATTGTGGAGATTAAAGCTGGGAGCAAATTTTACAGGATTATTGTAGTCATGAGAGTAGTATTTCATCTTCTCTTCAATGGGTTCTCTATTAAATCTTCCAGCAGCTTCCAGAATACTCTTCATAATACTCACGGGGACTGTATGATCCACCACCTGAAAACCCCATAAAATCAATGTCAATGCTACAAAACAAACAATTCAATCACAGAAGAGAGAGCAGGGGTTCTTTTTAAAACTCGCCTGAAAAAACCCCCATGTTTGGCAAGCTTGCAGAATTTGTTGGATAATCTGTGGACGACGAGGGCCTTGGATCTCATGGAAGCTGACAAGGGGAATTTGTGGGTTAGTGGGAATTTGAAATGGTCGTGTGTGTGGAGGCTGAATAAAGAAATGGGGAACTTGTTGTATGCCTAAATCAGCCAAACCTTTTACCCCTACTTTTGAGTTATCAAATTCAACAATTGAATCTATATTATGACCAGATCTATGTGTTGCTTCCCCCATATTCATTGTTAGCAGAGTGTATATATGAGAAAGGCTTGTTACTTCTCTTCTACAACACAGTTTATTTATTGTCTGGACTTTACTGTAAATAAGTTAAGCCAGTATCAATGTACTTAAATATTAATGTTTAAATTAAATAATATTTAAGAATAACCAATCAGTATAAATAATCATGCTGAATGGATTTGACTGAAGATGGATAAAAATTGCGGACTCTTGAATTCAGAATCCATCTGTAATGTGGACTATTGACTGGTTTAAGTGCATGAATGTGTGCTGAATATATAATTTAAAAACAAAGCTCGTCAGTGGGTACTCATTGCCACGTATCGTATGATAATCTATGACAGCTAGTTCATTTGAAAAGTGAAATCTGGTAGTTGAAGGAGTAAAAGGATCAGATAAGGTCTTGGTTGTGTCCTACTAGATAGATAGTGTTTTTAATATAAAATATATTGTTAATGTCTTTTCAGGTTTTAAAACTAGCAATTGGATCCATAGGTTTAATGGGCATGCCATTAATTTTTATTATCCTAAAATTTTGTTAGTGATGGATGCCTTTCCCATCAGGGTCTAAATTTGAGAGTTGTATAAGTGTATTTAGGCATTTTTGCTATAAAATACAATCAAAATTTTTAAAAGGCTATATCATATGAAAGGAGAGATTTTAGAGAAATTGTCAAAATTTATATAGGATTATGCTGATATATATATTTGGTTTTTATATAATTTACTTATATTAAAGTGCACGTCATAGTAAGGCATCATTGAATAGATAATTGTTATAAAAAATTGCTTGACAAGTAAGGTCAACTGTAAAATTTAGGCCCTGTAATTCCCATAGTCAAATTCTTAATCACATGGAAGATGTTACAAAATTTAATGCAAATTTTTAAATTGTTTGCTTATATGATAGGAATTAGTGCAATAATTAACTGTTTTTTTTCCAATAAAACTATAAGTAAGTTGTTTATATTATATATATGTAGTAGATTAATTGAATCCTTTATTGATTTTTATATAATCCCCCATACAAAACAAATGGAATCCTTATCACAAAAGTCGACGAAAAAATAATAGAATTAAAATCCTATAGCTCGACAAAGGAATATTCCACTAAAGTCTACAAAGACACAATCTCCATGAATATTCATAAGGACTCATTGGTTTATTAACAACATCACTAAGGGGAGGATGAGCCATTCAAATTCATTATTAATATTTTTTATTAATTTGAGAGTGCTTTTGACAAATAATTGTATAGAAGTTCTTTGCATCAATTTATCACTATGGAAATGTTGTGTAGCAATAAATTATAGTAGTTTAGAGATTTGCCAATTTTGATCAATACATTACTAATTAAGTCTAGTCCAAACTCATTCATTCATATCATATTTATCCTTTACATAAGTCATTGTATTCTAAGAAGTTAATATTATGGAAATATAATGTCTTTGAACTATTTTTATGTTTTTCAAAAAATAAAACCATAATGACAAAACAAACAAATAAATTAAAATGAGAGAAAATAAAAGAATACTCAAAATGCAATTATATTACTATTTGGAAGGCATGAACATTTAAGGTTTCATCTAATTGTAAAATGTAGATGATTGAAGATCGAAGGGGACCTTGAACATTGGTATCCTTGATGGACTGCGTGTTGAGAACTTATACATAGATCATTGTATTCTAAGAAGTTAATACTATGGAAATATCATGTCTTTGAACTATTTTTATGTTTTTCAAACAATAAAACCATAATGACAAAATAAAACAAATAAATTAAAATGAGAGAGAAGAAAAGAATGCTCAAAATGCAATTGTAGTACTATTTGGAAGGCAATAAACATTTAAGGTTTTATCTAATTGTAAAATTTAGATGACTGAAGATCTAAGGGGACCTTGAACAGTGGTGTCCTTGATGGACTGCGTGTTGAGAACTTATATGGAGAATAATGTTCACTAATTTTTACCACCATTATATTTTCTTTTTCAATATGAATATAATGACATGTTTAGACTGTCATGCTACATTTATGTTTGGCTGTATTTTTATTTTATAACATGAACCTTTGACATTCTTACAGTGGCAAACATATAGAAATGCTCCTTTTAATATTTATACCAATATGCTCCTTCTTAAACTGGACAACATTCAAAGCATGGACAATTCTCCAATGATACTCATCACAAGCTTTTTCCCAAATAGATTTTTACATGTGCTATTCCATCCTATTATTTCAAAATACTAATCTACATATCAACCCTTTGTGATACTTAGCATTGCAAGTAATTGATTTAATAGATCATATTGGATTGAAAGAATTACTGCATTATTTGAGATTAAGAAGAAGTAATTCAATAGGGGTTATCTCTTGCCAATCCATTTAGATCTCCTTGACATTTATACAATGGCTTGTAAAAGGAGTAGTCAATCTCTACTCAAGCTTATCAATATCCACATGTTAAATGAATTGGACAACTATCAAATCTTCTTCTACCAAGCAATTTATTTCTAGACCCAAAAAAATTAAAAACTAAAACTAAAACTAAAACAAAATGTGAGCTCACAAGCATATTACATCTCCCAAAAAGTGAAGGGTTGTGAAGCAACATTAAAGATCTGTCACCATAAATGAGAAAAAAATCCACATGAAATTATCTAAATTAGATTTGTTTTCTATAAATAATCTCAAATGACAGATCTTCATCTGACATAGGCACAAGATAATACACTAAACCCAGAGAAAAGTGTCATACAAAATGGAAAAGGTTAGAATAAAGACCTATAAGAGATTCTCTCTCCATTATGCCAATGTATTGGATTGATTGCAAGCCCTTCTCTCACATCTCCTGTTGGCCAAGCAACTTTCAACTTAAGTGTTTCTCTCTTTCTTCTTTTTTCCATTCTCTACAGTTTCCTTCAATTATTCATTCCAGAGACATACACACTTCCTCAAAAATAGTGCAATGGAATGACACCTCTATGGTATGATAAAACATTACTTTTATCCCTATCATATGAGAGATGTTTGAGGCATACAGACCATTGAGAATCTCTGGAGACTTATTGAAAGAAACTAAAAATTGGTACAACATATGAGGAACTGCATGGGACAGTGGATAAGTCTGGACATTGTTGAAAAGCAAGGGTTGAGCTCCTTGTGAAACAAGTGAAGGTTACACAACCTTAACCTCTGTCAAATATTGTAAGAACCCTGATAGACTATGTATAGGTCTGTATACCTATAAAAAAACTCTGTCAATAGTTTAGAAAATGTATTTGAACTACATGGGATAGTGGATAAGTTTGCACATTGTTGAAAAGCAAGGGCTGAGCTCCTTGTGAAACAAGTGAAGGTTACACAACCTTAACCTCTGTCAAATATTGTAAGAGCCCTAATAGACTATGTATAGGTCTGTATACCCTTTAAGAGACTTTGTCAATAGACTATGTATAGACAATTGTGACACCTGGCATTTGAAATTATTGATACCAATAATTAAACATTGTTTTCCCTAATATTACCCATAAAAACACTCAAGTCATGTATTTAATCATATTTTTTAAAGCTAAAAATGAATATAATGTGTCTATACCCAACTTGGTTCTTATCCTAGCTTAGAGAGTACCAAAATGATGAATAGTTCATGAACATGCTAAGAATATCATAAGTGCATTCTGCTTCAATTGACTTTGCCTTAAAGGTCACCAAATCACAATATCTTTAAGGTCATAATTGTTGTTGTATAGGTGTGAGACACAAATTAAAAAGGTCATTTCTTTAGGTCATGTATTTAATCATATTTTTTAAAAACTAAAAATGAATATAATGTATCTATACCCAACTTGGTTCTTATCATAGCTTAGAGACTACCAAAATGATGGACAGTTCATGAACATGTTAAGAATGCTATAAGTGCAATTTAATTCAATTGGCTTTGCCTTAAAGATCACCAAATCACAATTTCTTTAAGGCCATAATTGTTGTTGTATATGTGTGGGACACAAATTAAAAAAGCCATTTCTTTAAATCATGTATTTAATCATATTTTTAAAAACTGAAAATGAATATAATGTATCTATACCCAACTTGGTTCTTATCTTAGCTTAGAGAGTACCAAAATGATGAACAGTTCATAAACATGTTAAGAATGCCATAAGTGCATTTTGCTTCAATTGACTTTACCTTAAAGGTCACAAAATCACAATTTCTTTAAGGCCATAATTGTTGTATATGTGTGAGACACAAATTAAAAAGACCATTCTTGTTATAGCCTTGAGAACTCCTATACCCTAAGGCAAAGCATCATATTCTGATTTTAGAATCATGACAGAGGCTGCCTAGAGAAAGAGGCAAAATCAAAATAAAAAAATGATAGTTCTATGGGCATGCTTAGGAGATAGTAAGCTTTAAATTTATCGTATATACTGATACCTCATTATATATATGAAGTGAGGCACATTACATACTATACATCTCATTTTATGAGGTCAACAGCATGATCTAGACCTCCAAATGTTGCTTTTTTAAAACTGAAAATGAAACTTGATCCCTCATAGACATGTATGCAAAATGTGGAAAGCTACATAAGGCGTAAGAGTTGTTTGACAAAATGTCTCAACGAGATGTGGTCTCCCAGACTGCAATGATTGCAGGATATGCGCAAAATGGGTTTGTTGAAGAGGCATTGGAAGCTTTCAAGCAAATGCAACTGGCAGGTGTAAAGCCAAACGCCTCAATCTTTGCCAATGTCCTCCCAGCCTGTGCCGAAATGGGAGCTTTGGAACAAGGTATGCGCATCCATCAAAGCATAATTGAAAGCAAATTTTTATCAGATGCTGTATTTGCACATGCCTTGATAGCTATGTATGCAAAATGTGGAAGCATGTGGAAGGCACGTGACCTGTTTGACAGAATGTCTCAACGAGATGTGGTCTTATAGAATGCAATGACTGCAGCATATGCACAAAATGGCTTTTGCGAGGATGTTCTCAAACTCTTTGAACTAACGAAACACTCTGGAACATACCCTAACCATGTAATCTTTGCTCGTTTTTTATTTGTATTCAGTCATGCAGGCTTAGTAGACGAACGTTGTAGATACTTCAATGACATGATTAACTCTTATTACATTACACTTACAATTGATCATTATGTGTGCACAGTTGATCTTCTTCGGTGTGCTGGCTTTCTAAAGGAAACTCTAAACTTCATCATCAAAATGCCAATTGAACCTGTGATAGTTGTATGGATGTCTTTGCTTGGTGTCTGTAGATCACAGAAGAATACAGAATTAGGAGCATTTACAGCAAGTTTCCTTTTTGAGCTGGATCCTAGAAATGCTGCAATTTATGTTCTTCTGTCAAACATCTATGCAGAAATGGGCAGGTGGGGTGAGGTTCAAAAGGTGAGGAGATTGATGGAGGACAGAGGAATTAAAAAGGAACCTGGATGTCGTTGGATTGAAGTCCATAAAATTGTACATGCTTTTTGTGTAGGAGACAGATCACACCCACAGACACAGGAGATATATGCAATGTTGGAGAAATTGTCCTGGGACACGAGGGCATCAGGGAATTTTCCAGATTCAGAACGTGTATTGAATGATGTGGATGAGGAAAAAGAATTATTCCTCTGCCACCATAGTGAAAAGTTGGCAATTGCATTTCGATTGTTAAACACGCCGCCTAGAACAACTATTAGAGTTGTCAAGAACCTTCGAGTATTTTAAAAATATATAGCAACAAAGTTTTATAAGTGTTTATTAAATATAGGTTTTATTAGAGTGAGCTTCGACCCATAAGATTAGTTTATGGCACAGCATTGTTTGCTCTTCTTTCCCCTGCTTGACTGTGCATTGCCTGCGTATGCACGTCTGTGCACAGACGTGTTGTATTTTGTGTTGGCTCTGCTTTAATCGAATAAAACAAAAAAGATTGATCAGTCATGCAATTTGTAAGACTGCTTTTTTCCCACGTGCAAGACTTCAATGCATATAATGTTTTTTTCAGCGACTACAGTAAGTGTGCAAATTATACAATATATTAATATTTTAACCTGCCTACGGGAAGTCTGTTTTCAAAACAAATTTAACTCTCAAATAATATTATTTATTTCTTACTTTCTCTACAAATAATTTATGGACAAATTTGTTGCACATAGGGGAAAAGACCCAAAATTTGAGATAGTTCCAATGGCAGAGATAGTATTTGTGCATTTAAGGTCTAATATTTTTAAAAGTTTTAGCACTATTTTAAAAAGTTTTTGCACTAATAGTTGTGACTTTAAGGTTGTTAATATTGACTATAAGTACTAATAATTGACTGAAATCCATCCTTTAGATTTAAAAAGCAACTAATCATGTGATGCCATATCACCGGACCAACAAAGCATGACTTAATGCACACCTATTGATCCACCCTTTTTTTTTTGGGGGGGGGGGGACTATTTGACACCTCAACAAAAAGCATGCTGATGTGGCATCATATTTGATGATGTGGCCCTGAAACCTTAGTTATAAGTAGAGGCCTTGCCAAGTAAGCTACTGTAAAAATTTTGGAGTGATTCAAATTGCCACATATGATTTTGAGAGGTGTGAAGTTATGGTGCTCAACTACTGGGTCCTCTCCCCTAAATACGGTGTAACTGTTAATTATATTTTCACCTTCCCTAAAACAAGATTGAGTAGAGAAACCATACAAACCTACTCAAACCTATTGTATATTTATTGGAAGAATAAAAACCCTTCAATAAATTATCACCCCATTAGTAATCCGTTATATTTACACCCTCACTAAAACAAGATTGAGAAGAGAGAACATACCACCTACACTTTATTTGTTGGAAGTGTGGGAACCATTCAATATATTTATTGCCCCATTAGTGGTCCGTCTATGAAAAAGAGCGATCTTCCCTATAGCTACAAGTACCTAGAATCGATGGTTAGAAGCTATTTTTAGATTGATCAACCAAAAAAAAGTCATGGCCGTCTACTAGGTGATGTGATCAGCTGCAGTGTTGATACGTACAATGATAAAAATTAAAAATATAAGTCATCGACGGTTGCACAAAATCAATTCTAGGAAGCTCCTTCATAGTCATCCAATATGCGTTTGAAATAGAAAGCAAGTTTATACGATATCTAGAGGAAACAACTGGAAAGTCAATGTTTCCTGTGGGCCCTCTTGAACCGGATCTTCCTGAGGAAGGTGTTGGAATTATTAATCTGGAGTGTGCGAGCAATTACTCCACCAACCCCATCAGAGATCTTCGTAGATCTCATTCCTGCCCACCTGACCAAAATGGTTAATGCCATTTGATGGCCCGTCAAGTGTTTGTTAATGCTGGTCAGTTGTTATTGAATGCAGTTGGTAAGTTTGAATTTTGAGCGGCAGATTTTTGTGTGAAGGGATAAGTCAAAAGGAAGGAATGAAGAATAGTTAGTTGTTAGAAAAGAGAGAATATTGCTAGCAACAGTAGCATAGCAGTGCACAGTAGAAAGAAGATTTGTTACAGCAGCATTAGGGAAGAATATAGCAGAGGGAGTGCAGAGATTCAAGCTCCAAGCAACTTCAGACACACATAGCAGACAGTTAGAGGAAAGAGCATAACAACTCCAAACAGAAAGGGATAGCAGTGATGTCTAGCAAGCTCGAGAGTGAGCAGTAGTTGTAGACATAGAAGGAACAGAGTTGTAACTCTGCAGTTGTATTTGTTTTATGTAAAATAGTTTTTATTGCTTAATACAAATCTCTGTTTGTAGTTTGTTTTTTGTGTCCCCTCTCTCTCTCTGTTTGTTTATTCTTCCTTCCAACATTTGGTATCAGAGCTTAGGTTAGCAAATTTAGTATTTTAGCTTTCTAGGTATTTAGAAAAAGCCCTAAGTTTTTCTGGGTATTAATAGTCTCCCTTGATTTATAAGAATGGTTGGAGGAGACAACAAGAGTTGGTAGTAGCCACCCATGTTTGATAGAAAGAACTACGATGTCTGGGCAAAGAAGATGAAGACCATCTTGGTTGCAAATGATTTGTGGGAACTTGTGCTCAGTGGGTTCACAGATGTGACTGGCCCAAATGCCTTTGCAACCCTAACAAATGCCTAGAAGAACCAGCTAAAGGAAACAAGGAGGAATGGTGCAAAATCCCTCAGTTTGATTGAGGTAGCCTTGACAGAGGCTATTTTCCCTAGGATAGCAGCAACTAATTGTGCAAAGGAGGCCTGGCAGATTCTGGAAAATGATTACAAAGGAATTGACAAGGTGAAGTTGGTGAAACTACAACTCCTCCGGAGAGAGTTTGAGACCCTACAAATGAAGGATGGAGAGTCTATTTTAGACTTCCATACCAGGGTTTCCACCTTGATAAATCAGTTGAGGATTAATGGGGAAACAATGGAAGAGCAAAGGATTATTGAGAAAATCCTTAGAACTCTGCCCTTGAGATTTGACCCTATTGTTATAGCAATAGAAGAGGCCAAGGACCTCTCAAAAATGATAGTAGATGAGTTGATGGGTTCCCTTCAAACCCATGAGTAGTGGATGAATAGATCTGCTCCTTCCCTAGAGAAAGCCTTCAAGGCATAGAGCAGTGTGAGAGGCAGGGGAAGATGAAGAAATAACAGAGGTAAAGGTAGAGAAAGAAGCCACTCTGGAAGAGGTGGCTCAAACAGCCAGGAAGATAGACCAAGCACCTCATAGCAAGACTCCCACAACAAGAAGGGTAGTAGCTCCAACCAAGGGTATGATAAGTCAAATGTGCAGTGTTACTCTTGTCACAAGTATGGTCATTATGCAAATGAATGCAAGAAGAAACAACATGATCAAGGGAGTCAGAATGCTCATGTAGCAAATGAGGACAAGGTTGAAAATCAAAAACAGTCTAAGGTGTTCAATGTATGTAGCCTTGCTGAGCAGAGTAGCCCTGAAGTATGGTATTTGGATAGTGAGTGTAGCAACCACATGAGTGCACTACAACAAATCCCTATGATTAGCTCCCTTTTTACTCCATTTTTTGCTTCCACCCACTATTTTAATGTATTTTTCTCCAATTTTTTTAAAAAATTGGCATTATTTATCAGGATGACACTATTTTGGATGTTTTGTGTGTTGATCAGAACAAGTAGGCACTAAATTTGGCACTAATTTGTGCCGAATTTAGCGCCTAATTTAGCGCCTCAAACAAACACTTAGGCGCTGTGTTGGGCTGATAACAAAATATCAAAGGAACAAATGAGATCGGAGTATCGGAGTGAGTTTCTCTGCAGTCTCTTTCATTTTCTGAGCAAACATAAGTGACATATAATTTGAAGATTTGGAATATCGGAATGACTTAAGTTCCAGTCCTACTAAAAAGCTGTCAGTAAGATGCCAAATAAAGAAATACAAAGGAAGAGGATTTGAGATGTCAAAGAGAGGTGATAACTTGTCCCTTCGAAAAAGTGAATATGATAATAAAGAGAACATATCAAAGGGATAAACAGATATCGATGAGACTTAACAATACAGGATTTTGGTGTGACACCCATTTGGGTCATAATGAAATCGTGACAATAATAAAAAATGATAAAACTCCTTAAGTATGATTTATTGATTCGAGGAGGTGACAAGACATTCCCGTTATGAGAATTTAATGTCTTCCTAACGATGTGAAAGCTGCCATTAATAAATTTTCACTTCATTCCTATTGTAAACCCAAAAGAGTAAACACTAATCCCTTCCCCGATCAGTTGCTTTCATTCAAAAATAAAAAAACCCACATTTAATACCATGTCGTGCAAAAGGCTCGCAGCATATCAAAGTGACCAGCTTAGAGGTCTCATCGACACCCCAAAAAGGGTTAAAGATATATCGAGAGATCGGTGTGACACTTGAATGTGTCACACTAATAAAGCGATGATGAAATATAAAAACATATTGAGAAGTAATCACCATTTCAGGGAGACTCATCTTGTAGTCACTTTGATAATCTGAAAACAAACACTTAGGGAGCACATATATTGAAAAGAGGGGATTTCAGCAAGACCACCATTTGAGCCACAATGAATTCCTGATGAAATAAAGAAATAATAAAAACCCTTAAGTGAAATGATTATTTCGGCGAGGTGACAAAAGGTGCTCTATTGTGAGAAATAAATGTTTTCCCGATGATTTGAAAGCTGCCATTAATGCTCAGAGTAGAATAATTAAAGGAAATCTTGAAACATTTGGTTCAGTACACAAGCATAGGAGCTAGGGTAAGCATCTACAACGAATACTATTCAGCTTTCCAAGTAAGTGTTCTGAGCTCAAAATCTAAGCTTTCTGAATTGCATTTGAAAATTCTCTCGCATTACATTATGGAAGAAACACATGAGAACCCTAAGGGTAAAAGGTAGAAGTTGAACGAGAGACACCTAAACAAGGATCTAATAGACCAGTGTCTGAAGTCGGGACAAAAATCCCAGAGGAATGTCTAGCTAAACCCAAATGCAGAAAAATTGGAAGATGAATATAGGCAAGTGGGAGATGTATGGACTCCCGTAAGGGGATACGACCTCTTCATCTACCATTATAAGAAAATGCATTGGCATTCCCCTGTTTTGAACCCATGGAATTTGAATTTAGGGGAATTGATAGTACCAAACATCTTTGTGAATGTTGAACTTCTAAAACTCCTAACTGGAAGTTATAAGCCACAAAGTCATATGATTGAATTAAAGGATGGAATAGGGTTTATCCCTATCACCCGAGATTACATAGCGATGGTTTTCCAATTAGACACTGGCTTTGATGTACAACTCAAGATTAGGAATCTGATCAGTGGATATTATAATTTGAGCAACAACTACAAGAGATGGACTTTGCCTATGCATAGACCCCGTGACAAAAACAACAAGCTAAGGGTTTTCACAGTCACAGAGGATCCCCCATATTCCATTGAATTGTTTGAAGAATATTTTTAGTATACTTATTATTCTGTGTGTCAATTGTTAGGGGTTGACACTTCTATGTTTATGGAAGTTGCTCCTATGATCCTAGTTACCAATATTCAAAGCCAACAAGCCCTACATTTTGATTATGCTAAGTTCCTAGCAAGAACCCTTCATAATGAACTGGTTTCCATCAAGGGAGGACGGAGTAAATTTAGGCATTACTCTATATTAATGCATCTTGTCTTGTATAAAGGCCAAAACTTGGGGTTGTGGAATAGATGCTTGGGAGTTAGGGAATTGGATAGGAATGGAGATGTAAAACCTATCCAGAGATGGACTGCTATATGGGACAGTAGGTGTGATAAGTCCCATTACATCTATTTTGAAGAATGTTTTGTGAAACTAGTATATAAGCACCTAGGGTATCCTTGTAATTACAATCTCTCACCAGAAATTCAAAAAATTTTAAGGCCAAAAGATAAGCATTAACCAGGGAAATTCACTCATAATTGGGGAGATTGGTATTCCTACACTGGTTGTGCAAAAATAAGGGTGTTTGGATTTGAAGGATCTCCTCTACTATTACCAAAGACTTGTCCTGACAGAGTTGCTTATCTAGAGATTGTAAGACAACTTGCTCTCTCTGATTTTATGCATCTAAAAAGACACAATAAGTAGTCATTTATGCTAGGCACTTTATGTTTTGGGGATTTTACAATTATGTCAGACAAAGGATACCAATTAATTGACAAGAAACTAGAGCATTTTAGGCTACCATCAGGGAATTGCAGAGAAAGTTTTGATCCAGAAAACTTTATAAGTAGTGTCAAAATAAAACAAAAGCTTAAGAAATATGATCATGTCCTATTTGTCGATGATGACCTAGTTAGAAATTATGATGAGCAAGTTGCAATTGAGAGGCGAGATTTATATTACAAGATAACATTGGCTGAGGCTTGGAGGGTAGCCAAAAAACCCACTTATAATGGTGCCTTCATGGATATTAATGATCCCATTGAAAGGTTGAATACATTGATAACAAATGCTGTAGATTTGATTTAAAATGTCCCTTCTTATGTGTTTGAAATAGAATGAAGAGTTGTTAGAAGAACTCAAGCAGAAGATGAGGTTCCTATTTTCTAGTTACCTCCTCAACAAACTCCTGAAATCTCTTTTGAAGAAGAAAATTAAGAAGAGAAGAACAAAGACTTGCAAGCATCCTCTTCTCTTATTAAGGAATATCAGCCTCTAGTAGATAGAGAGGAAGTCATAATAGAGACTTCTGATGAATTGACAGATGATGTGAGATACTTGGCTAGTAAGAATTTCATTGCAGATGCTAACTTTATCAAAACTTCATAGTTCAAAGCATTCTTATATGAATATAAAGGAAAACAAGCCAGAGAAAAGATTAAGGATATCACTCTTGAGGTCCAAGAGGAAGTTCTGCAAGAACTTCAATCAGAAATAGATAATGCCATGGGAGAAATGACACCAGAAAAGGGTAGAGAATTGCTCAAGGAAGAAGGAGTGGTGTTGGTTCCTAGGTGGGATTTGACTTCAGCTATTGTTTTTGATACTTTCAGAAAGGATCAAGAGAAAAGGATGCAGCTTAGTGTCGAGGCACTTAATAAGATTAAAAGTGGATCTGGCTATGACCCTGATAAAAGGTACTGCTGATATGGTCACTCTATCCTCCACACAAAAAGCCTCAGGTCATAAATAATCCTGATGAAACATTTGGCCATCTGATGATTCAGCGAGTAGAGGACACAGATTCTATTGAGACTGCTGATCTAAATATCAATGTTGCAAGATTTACTAAAGCATAGATTGAATAGTTGATGAAGAAAAATAATACTTATATGGTTGAAAATGCAAAATTAAGACAGGAAGTGACCACTTATAAAGATAAACTACCTGCACCAAGTTCTTATTCACAATACCTGGAAAAAGATCAAAGATCATGGAGGCGAAATTTGATTCAAATTATTAGAAATACAACGCAGAAAAGTTTCAAAAGAAAAGTGAACAGCTTGAGGTTGAAATGAAATCAGTCAAGTACCACATGGCCTCAACATTGATCCAAAGGAGGTTTGATAATATAATGAAGTTTAGTGACCAAACTTGGAGCATGCATAAAAGAACATATCTTGCACATCAAGAGCACAAAAGGCTTCACTTGAGGATGTTACAAAAGAAAGAAGAATTGAGTGCTAAGTTGGATGTTCAAGAACAAATACTTGAAGAATACAATAATTTGATTGCTTAACATGAGAAATATAACAAATTATTGATAGATGATTTAAATGATTTTGATCAACACCATGAGATGACATTTCCAAACTTCTTCTCTTGGAATGACCTTCGAGATAAGGATGATTGGGTGAATGAAATGAGCCAGATGTTGCCACTACTCCTAGATAAGGTAAATGATGAAGAGAAAGTGATAGACAATACCTACCAGTGCCTCGACAAGCTATTTGCCCTAGAATTTGCCATGAGTGATATAATTGCCTCTGATACATGTGTGAACTAGGAATATATTGATCATCTTGCCAGAGTGAACATTTTTATATCTAGGGCATAGTAGAAATGCATGGGTGCAGAGAAATTTTTGAGCAGGTACCATAGATGTGTCAAAACTGATCATGAAGAGGATGACTTTGCCAGACCTATAGTCACGAGTCTACCTCCGATGAATAACTGAGCACAGTGTTGATCACCTTGTGTATCTGCAAACTACTTTCTTATTTTCTTAATTATCACATTAGTTAGGAATATACTTATGAAAAGATATGTCCTTTCAGCCTGAAGCTTGTTTCGTATCCCATAAATAAGGGATACCAAGGCCTTTTTCAAATCATCAAATGAATTAGAAAACTCTTATCTTATATATGAAATCAAATCCTAGACTATTTATGTTATTTTACATTTCCATGTGTTCTGAACTTATAAATTAATGCAAAGGACTGGAAGTTATTTGGTGGGTTAAATATTGTGTTCTATTGTTGTGTGGAATTTTATGCTTTCAAATTACATTGTTGTCTCCAGAATGGTCTCTTGAATTTGTTTAAATTGATACATCGAGGGTGTTCTCAATTTATTAGTGCACAATTGTTGTTACTGTGTGACTCAATTGATTGGTTTTAGAAAGAAGTTGATTTAATTCCTGCTAAATTGGTCTATGTCCATTGGTTTCTGCCTAAAGAATTAAAAATCCTTTGAACAAGTTTGTTTTAGTTGGTTTCCTTCCCATCTGAACTAAATCTTTTCTTCTTATCATAACAATTTAGGAGAATATCATTGGGATTTCATAAGAATAACCCTGTAATCTAACATCCCTACCTAATCTATATAAGGTATAGATTTACATAAGTGCCCAACAATTTGAGTTCAAGCCAATTTAAAAACCTATACACCATTAACTTTTGACTCATCTTGCCCAATAGATAAAGCACTGGTCATACTCATTTCTAAAACTCATTCACATTTTCAAACTACAAATATCACATTAGGAACAACTCACAACCTTATATCTACTTCACACCCATTTTCCATCATGAAGGTTAAATAAAAATCTACTTCAGCCATTTGGGTATACCCACCTAGGTTTGGCAGAGCCTGAAGTGAAGGGGGTTTAGCCATTTCTACCCCATGTTAGTTAGCCAAAAATGTGAAGAGAGCTTGGCACCCTCTTAAGGTTTAGGACCTGCATTTTTGGGACCTAACATGATGAACATTAGGAGTTATGATTAAAATGGGAGTGGAAGTGGCAACATGAGATAATACGTGGAGTGTAGGTTGATCGGGGGACAAAGAATGATGTTGGAATGACAACACTAGAAGTGGGAACTTGAGTAGTGGGTGAGAAGTAAACACAATTAGGGGATGAGTGGAAGGTACAATATGAGAAGTAGGTACAATGAGAGGATCAATGATAGGAGCTATGAAAAATTGATAAGCAATACAGAGAAGAGAAGAAATTTGTGGCTTGGCTAATGCAGGATAAGATGTGGAAGGAGGCACACTAGATGAAGAGGCTTGTTAAGGAAGGGGAGGAGACATACTATTTAAGGAACTTTATGAGCTTATCCTTTGACCTATATCACTTAATACTTTCATCACATAAGAATTATCCATTAGCAAGTTATGAAGAACATCAATCAAATTTGAATAATTAATATTATTGCTCAAATTCGTAAAGGTCTGATGTAAGTATTTGTGTAGTAAGATTCATGTCTTGCCTATCCATATGTGCAACATGTGCATCATGATGAAAAACATCTTCCCCATTAAAATATGTAGTAGTCATCAAATCCTCAATCATAACTTCCTCGCAATGAATCAAGGCCATTGTAGAGTTAAGCCTAAGGTTTCTTCTTAGTGCAAAATGAGGATTAGGTTGAGACCTTGACATTCAAGCAAAATATAAAGCATGAAAAGGAAATTACATCCAAGTAATTCTATTTTTTTCTACCAACAATTCATACCAAAGATTGAACAATTTAAGGATATTGCAATAGGTAATTTGTATCAACACAAATAATATTACTGAAGCATTTCAAAGTTTAGGCCATAAGAATCATCCTTTCTTAAACATGGAATGCAAATAATTCTAAAAATTTAGAAGTCTTGGTCATTAACATTATTGTCTGCTACAACGTCATCTAGTGTATCATTGTCAATGTTCATATGTTCTTTCAAGTATTTAATATTATCATCATCCTCATCTTGACCTGCATCATCTTCATCATCATTGAAATTTGACTGTAGACCATCTATATTGTTACCAGATGTATTTGGATCATGATTTTCTATACCATCCATATTGTTGTCTTCCATAACATCATCTAACCCTGGATTGTTGTCTTCTTGTGGCTGAACATAACCATCTTCAACATCATCATGGATGTCAATTTCTTCGATGTTCTCTAATCCCTCTCTCTCATTTTGTTGGCCATCATTATTTTGCTCAGTATCCACTAATGCATCATCAAATACATGCCTTAATCTTCGATCATAATGTATGACAAATATCCATTTCGGGTACAAAATATCTTCATAGAAAAATACCTGCACATGAACGACATACATATATTAGACGTATGGTATAACAATTTTATTGATTAATAAACACATGTATATATTCACAATAAACTATGAATTAATAGATTAATGATTAGTATCTCTTCTTGTTTGAGTTAAAGAAATACTTGCTCACAATAAATTGGTAGAACATAAGGCTCCTTATCCTCTGGTAGGAAACATGAGGAATCTATAGAAAACAATCCAATATGGGTATCATGTCTTCGTGTCCTCTCAAATGCTTCATACCATCTACACTTAAAAATACAACATTTAAAAGAGCAGTAATCCAACTCAATAATTTTTTGTATTTTCCCAACATATTGTAGATTCCCTTCAATTATATTCTTATCTTTTGAGCTTGATCGACTGGATTGCTTGAAGTCAACCATGATGCCACAATCGACGAATCGTCTCTTTACATCTACACTTTCTACACAATAATCTCGACCATATGCCCACATTATTGGATATTTCCTCGCCTGTGAAAGATCATTTATTTCAGTGAAAAAAATATAATGACGAATATTAAAATAGTTAATAGTGTCAAAACTATAAGGAAACAACATTTTGTAAAATTCCAACCATACCTTTCTTTCACATCCTCTAGACATGTTGATTTCATCTTCTGTTATGTTTGAATCTATACCTGCATCTTCTATTTGATTTTGATTTTGTTCAGTAACCCATTCTAGTGTACAATCTTTTCCCCATTCCTGAAGTAGATTAGTGGGAAGTGGAGTATTCCTTGGGTTCGATCTCTTAAACTGTCTCAGTGCATCTAACACTTCTTCTCTCTTTTTATCATACAAATCAATCCATTTGTTCATAAAGTCCATGTGGTACAAAATGAACTTGTCAAGTACAGAACTTTTGTCTACACCTATTACATGTCAACATGTTTATTTCAAACTCCAAATGTCATGTTGTTAATTTGACAAATAAATTATAGAGTAAATTAATGATTGCAAGAAAAACAACCACACTGATCATGAATTTAATTACTAATTTCTACTTGAACATCATTAGATTATGGTTTTTCTCCATCAATAATATCTGATGCTCGTTCTTCATCCCAAAAGCATGGCCCATCTTCAAAATCCTTACCAAGGAATTCACATAGGAAGAAAAATGTTTCATTCAATACATACCCTTCAGCCATGCAACCCTCTGGATGTGCCTTTTGTCAGACATATATTTTTAGAGTTTTCATATGCCTCTCAAAGAAAAACATCCACCTCGTTGATACAACACCTGCCAATTCAATGTCATCGACTAGGTGTATAAGTAAATGGACTTGTAGGTCCATGAAACTTGTAGGGAGCTCCATCTCAAATACACATACAATTTCTCCAATTTCCTTCTTCCATTTTGGCACTTCACATTCGTAGATCTCCTTGGAGGTCACCCAACTAATATAAGAATAGTAAATTAGTATAAACCTTTAGTCAAAAATTAAAATGTAATATAATATCTCTATGTCTCTTGTTGGGAATTAAGGTGTCTCAACCTTGGTAATTCCTTGTATTTTTACATTGTATTTATTTATTATTTGCCTATTGTATTAATTGGATGCAAATCCTATGTTGTCATATTGTGGGAGTTGACACAGTGATGTGTCATCCTACATGGCATATGACCACATGTATTTTTGTCCTCACATGAGGAGATAGGCATCCCACTTAGTGGAAGGAATATTTTGCCATGTGTCAGCATCTTGGATGTTGTGTAAGGGAATATTGACCGTAACGATCATGACAGATTCCTATGACAAAGTTATGACATGTAAGAGTCAGAAATAGGAGATTCTATGATAGGTGAAGACATATGCTGAAGAGCATCTTTGAAAAAGGCATCTTTGAAAAAGGCATCTTTGGGTGCCCCAAGGTGGATTATGACATGTTGTAAGAGAATATGCTATTTATAGCCTATGTACGATAGATTCTCTTATAGCTGTAAGTTATAACACCTATGACAGATTCTATGACGGTTGTAAGAGTCATAAGAGCATCTATCATAGCCCATTTTAGAAATAGGTGACCTCCTTGGGATGGGATGACTTGACAAGTATCAAGAGCATCCTACAGAGTTGGACAAGTGTCCATAGGCATGGGTTTTGGGCCATGAGGCCATGTCGGATGCCCATCCCTATGTGGAGCCATATTTGCCTTGTATTTGTTATATAAACAGGTGTTTTTGAGAGATGTATTATAGGTTTGACAGGTACTATTATGCTGTCGGTTTGTCTCTAGATATGAGTGTCGAAGACTTCTAAGAGCTTGCATTGCAAGTGTATTGTAAACCATATCAGTTTTGATAATACATTGTATAGGTTCTAGAGTGTGGGGTTTTTCACCCAATAAGGGTTTTCCCCACTTTCTTGTTTATGTGTTTACTGCAATATCTCTATTAATGGGTTTAACATTGCTGTAATAGTAAGGATAAATTAAATTTGCACTCTCCTCCCCTCATTAGATTAGTGCAGGAAGCGATTTCTGCACACCTGGCTTCATTTTAGTTGGTATCAGAGCTAGGTTAGTTTTGGTTCTAGCTGCTGGGTAGGGGTTTTTTGAGCTAATCTTAGGTTGAGTAGGAGTGTTGTGCAGAGTATTATGTATCTTGTTGCAACAAGGAAATGGCAACCACATCCTGAAGGTTAGAGGTTGAGAAATTCAATGGCACTAATTTCAAGTTGTGGAAACTCAAGATGGAGGACCTACTTGTTGATCGTGAGCTATGGGAAACTGTATCCAGTGTGAAACCTACAACAATGTCACAAGTTGATTGGGACCTCAAAGATTGGAAGGTTAAGGGTCTCATAAGACTCTGTTTAGCTGACTCTATCTTGTTGAATGTCCATGAGGAGAAGAGCTTGAAAGATCTTTGGAAGAAGTTGGCTGATGTTTATCAAGCCAAGTCCTTTGTAAACAAACTTTTCCTAAAAAAAAAAGTTGTTTTCTCTGAAGATGGAAGACGGAGGATCTGTTGTGGACCACATGAATGCTTTCAACATGATCATTGCACAGTTGACATCTGTGGGTGTAAAAATGGAGGAGAAGGATCATTGCATTACCCTACTTTGTTCTTTGCCAGATTCGTGGGATCATCTTGTCATGGCTATTGGAAGCACCAATACCACCTTCAAGATGGAAGATGTGGTGTCCTTGCTGTTATCTAAAGAAATGCGGAGGAAGACATCCAAATCATCCAAAGAGGCTCTTATGGTTCATGGAAGACCCAAGGAGAAAGGGAAGAAGAAAGACAAGAAAGCTGGGAAGGGCAGATCCAAATCCCATGGGAGATCTACATCTCCTGGAAAGTCCAAGGCTCTCTATTGGAACTATGGAAAAGCTAGGCATTTCTGAAAGGAATGCAAAGAGGAGAAGAAAAAGAAAAAGAAAGCTCCTGATTTAGATTCTGACAAGTCACAAGATGATGGTGATGCTTTCATTGCAACCCTAGCCACCCATGCATCTAATGATGTGTGGTTAATTGATTCTAGTGCATCATTCCACATGACCTTGCATCGAAGCTGGTTCACAAAATATGAAGAGTTTGATGGTGGAAGAGTGTACCTAGGTGATGACTCTCATCTAAAAATTATTGATCGTGGAAGAGTCTCAATCTGATTCCCTGATGGACAAGTGAAGGGGATCACTGTTGTTATGCACATTCTAGGTCTTGCACGGAACCTACTTTCTGTAAGTATGTTGAATGATGCAGGTGTGTAGGTTGTCTTTTCAAAGGATTGATGCAAATTGACTAGAGGATCTATGGTGCTTGCGAAGGGTACTCAGAGAGGTACTATGTTTCAGCTAGAGGCATGCACTACATAGTGCAATAGTTCTTCTAATTCAAAGAAATGAGATGCAGTCACTTCATCCCCACCATCTGAATGAGCAGTGAAGAAAACTGTTGTAACTAGTTCCGATGGTAGTGCACATGCTATGGAAGCTAAGCTTCCTGCTAAAAAGACTATGTTATGGTATTTGAGATATGACCACATTGGTGAGAAGGGTCTGCATACCCTAAAAAATAAAAACCTCATTAAGGGGTTAAATGATTGGAATCTCAAGTTTAACTTTTGGGAACATTGTGTATATGGAAAGCAAAACCATGTTTAGTTTTACTCTAGTTCTCACAAGTCTTCTGGTGTATTGGATCTTATTCATTCTGATGTGTTTGGTCCTATTCCTTCAATTTCAAAATCTGTATATTTTGTATCTTTCATAGATGATTACAGTAGAAGGACATGGGTTTATTTTATCAGAAGCAAGACTTAAGTCTTTAGTCGATTTAAGGAGTGTAAAGCCTTTGCTAAAAATTAGACTAGTAAAAAGATTAAGTGTTTGAGAACTGACAATGGTGGTGAGTTTTATTTGGTAGAATTTGATAAGTTCTGTAAAGAACAAGGGATTGAAAGGCATAAGACAACTCCATATACCCTGCAGCAAAATGGAGTTACAGAAAGGATGAACATGACATTGATGGAGAATGCTAGGAGTATGCTTAGTAGATCAAGTCTTGAACAAAAGTTTTGGGCTGAAGATGTTGCCACTGCTTGCTATCTGGTAAACAGATCTCCTACATTAGCTCTTGTTAGTAAGGCACCTATGGAGGTGTGGTCTAGTAAGAAGCCTTCAGTTAGACATCTTCATGTTTTTGGTTGTGAGCCATATGCACATGTGCCTAGGGAGAAACAGTCTAAATTGGAGAACAAGGTTATTAAATGTATTTTCATTGGATATGGTGTCAGTGTGAAAGGATACAAGCTTTGGGATCCTATGGCTGAAAAAGAGTTATATAGCAAAAGTGTTATCTTCAGAGAGCTAACACCTTCTTCTGTTGTTCTACACTAGAACATATAGAAAAGAAAGAAGATGTAGTTCAGTTTCCTTCTACCCCTAAGAATACTGAACAAATAGACCCTATGAGACCTGATGATGAGGAGAACTCTAGCAGCTCTGAAAGCTCAGAAGAAGGAGCAGAACCTCAACCTTAGCCACTAAGGAGGTCTACACAAACAAGAAAGCAACCTGATAGGTTTGGTTATTCATTATTTGATTCTAGTTGTGCTTTTTCTTTACTTACTAACACTAATGAGCCTAGAACTGTGAAAGAGGCTATGGGCATGAAAGATGCGGCTTCTTGGAAGGAGGCCATGGAGGATGAGATGGCTTTTTTGGAAAAGAATAAAACATGGGACTTGGTGCCTTTACCTGATGGATGAAAACCTGTTGGTTGCAAATGGGTATTCAAGAAGAAATTCGGTACAGATGGCAGTGTTGAAAAGTACAAGGCTAGATTGATTACGAAGGGGTATTCACAAGTGGAGGGAATTGATTATGGTGAAATTTTCTCTTTTGTTGCAAAGCTGACATCCATTCACTTTTTGTTATCTCTTGCAGCTGCTTATGACTTAGAGGTAGAACAAATGGATATGAAAACAAATTTCCTTCATGGTTATTTGGAGGAAGAAATCTACATGTCACAACCAGAGCATTACATAGAGAAAGGTAAAGAACATTTGGTTTGCAAGCTTAAGAAGTCTTTGTATGGTTTGAAATAGTCTCCCAGGATGTGGTACTTGAAGTTTGATGCCGTTGTGTTGTCGATTGGATATCTAAGATCAAAATTAGATCATTGTGTGTATTACAAGTTTGACAATGATCGCATTCTCATTATTACATTTTATGTTGATGATATGTTGTTGATTGGGAATGGTAAGAATATGATTTCTGATTTGAAGTCTCAGTTGTCAGCACAATTTGAGATGAAAAATCTCGGGGCAGCCAGGTACATTCTGTTGCAAGTATGTGCCTAACTAGTGTTTTCATTGATGTCAACATACTCCTGTTGCATTAATGATAAGGTTTGGATGAGCCGTGAGCTGAGGATATTGAGAAAATTAGTCTCAATCAAGAACAGTGAAGAATAGTGATGACTGTAAGACAAAAGTCCAAGATAGGATGATGATCAGAGGATGCAGATTAAAGGGTTTGTAGATATGTGTCTGTAGGTGATCTAGTAGAGATTTCAGAGGTCTGCATGAAGATATGAAGAAGTTGTGACCGTTCAAGTAAAACTAGTTCCGGTAGGTGTTCAGAGGTGATAGTGTGTAACAAGAAAGGTCCGGTGAGATCCAGAAATGAAGTTTCTTGTTTTGTAGATTTAAGGGAGTGCTGAGGAAGTCTTTGTGGTGTATCAACTCTATTGGTGTGTGATTTGAAGGTCTGCAAGCATCTATTCCTTTGTGATAGTTATGACAGACTGTGTTCTTAAGGTTCCGGATGAAGGAGAGAAGGATTTCAGTAAGCAGAAGAAGTATGGATATTCTTGGTGATTCAGGCAAGCTTGTGGAGGTCTTTGGATCATGTCCAATTTGTGTTGGTGGTCCACATTGAAGTTGGAGCTCGCAATTGAAGAGTAACTTCTGTATGATGGTGTTCTTCTTGAGACAGGCTGAACAGATGAGTTATGCATCTGTCAGATGATCTTATGAATGTTTGTTGACTAAGATGATCATTCCTAAGTTGATGCCTTGTATAAATAAGGGATTACAAAGTTAGTTTGAACTTGCCTTTTTGTGTGGAGATGAGTGTGTGGTAGCGAAGAGGAGAGCGAAAGGCAGAGTAGAAGTATTGAGCTTAATGGAACTGATTCAAGCATGGTGAAGATGCTATTCTCCAATTCATGTATGTGATACTTATTTCTTTGTAGATAGTGTGTCTCTTGTAGGTAGTGAGCCTCTTGTGAGTAGTGTGCTCAGGTAGTGAGCCCTAATTGGCATGTGCCATTTTGTTCTTTCTATTCTTCTAACAAAGAATACATTCTTGGGTTAATCACCCCATGGTTTTTCCCTTAACTGGGTTTTCCATGTCAAAATCTTGGTGTCTTATGTGTTGATGAGTTTCTGCTTTTGATTTGAATGCATTATGTTTCATATTTAATATACTGCTAATTACTCAGAAGATTTAAGTGTGTAAATTGGAGAAAGTTTTGTACAACTGATTCACCCCCCCTCTCAGTTGTATGCCCTAAGTCTAACACATTCTAGGAATGGAAATTAGAAGAGATAGAGCTAACAGAAAACTTTGGTTAAGCCAGAGTAAGTATGTGAAGACCGTGTTGGATAGGTTCAGCATGGCAGATTGTAGACTGTTGTGTGTTCTTGTTTCATTGGGGACAAAGTTGTCTATTAATGATTGTCCAAAATCTCCTAGTGAGGTGGAGGACATGAGAAAAGTACCTTATGCTATGGTCTGCACAAGACTAGACATTGCTCAAGCAGTGGGAGTCCTTAGTCAATTTATGGCTAATCCTGGAGGCGTACATTGGGATGCAATTTAGTGAGTGTTCAAATATTTGAGGGGTACTTCCAAGTATTCAATATGCTATCACGGTAATGCTACAGGACCTCTACATTCAGTTTGTATTCATGGATTTGTGGATTCTAATTGGATAGGTGACATTGACAGCAGGAGATCCACCAGTGCCTATGTGTTCACTAAGTTTGGTGGTGCAATTAGTTGGACGAGTAAGCGACAACCTGTGACTACTTTGTCCACTACTAAAGCTGAGTATATGGCTGCAACTCATGCTTGTAAGGAAGCCATTTTGCTTAAGAGATTGTGTTCAAATATTGGTGTTGATGCAGGTCATATTATGATCAGTTGTGATAGTTAGAGTGTGATTTGCCTTGCAAAGAATCCAACTTTCCATGCCAGAACAAAGCATATTGATGTACAGTTTCACTTCGTGCAAGACATGGTAGAGGATGGGAAGGTAAATTTGGAGAAAGTAGATACTTTGAAGAATGTTGCAGATGCATTGACGAAACTAGTGGGCACAGAGAAGTTCAGGTGGTGTTCGGAGTCTATGGGCCTCTCGGCCTATAGCAGTTAAATCATGTTAATTCTATTGGCTCTTACAAGGTGTTCAACAAGTGGGAGAATGTTGGGAATTAAGGTGTCTCAACCTTGGTAATTCCTTGTATTTTTACATTGTATTTATTTATTATTTGCCTATTGTATTAATTGGATGCAAATCCTATGTTGTCATATTTTGGGAGTTGGCACGGTGATGTGTCATCCTACATGGCATATGACCACATATATTTTTGTCCTCACATGAGGAGATAGGCGTCCCACTTAGTGGAAGGAATATTTTTCCATGTGTTGGCATCTTGGATGTTGTGTAAGGGAATATTGACTGTAACGGTCATGACAAATTCCTATGAGGAAGTTATGACATATAAGAGTCAGAAATAGGAGATTCTATGACAGGTGAAGACATGTGTCGAAGAGCATCTTTGAAAAAGATATCTTTGGGCACCCAAGGTGGACTATGACATTTGTTAAGAGAATATGCTATTTATAGCCCATGTATGACAGATTCTCTTACAACTGTAAGTTATGACAACTATGACAGATTCTATGACGGTTGTAAGAGTCGTAAGAGCATTTGTCATAGACCATTTTAGAAATAGGAGACCTCCTTGGGATGGGGTGACTTGACAAGTGTCAGGAGTATCCTATAGAGTTGGACAAGTGTCCATAGGCATGGGTTTTGGTCCATGAGGCCATGTTGGACGCCCATCCCCATGTGGAGCCATATTTGCCTTGTATTTATTATATAAACAAGTATTTTTGAGAGGAGATGTATTACAGGTTTGACAAGTACTGTTTTACTACCGGTTTGTCTCCAGATATGAGTGTTGAAGACTCCTGAGAGCTTGCATTACAAGTGTATTGTAAACCATTTTAGTTTTGATAATACATTGTACAGGTTTTGGAGTGTGGGGTTTTTCACCCAATAAGGATTTTCCCCATGTATATCTTGTGTCTCTCTTCTTCTATCATACTTTCTTATTTATATGTTTGCTGCAATATCTCTATTAGTGGATTTAAAATTGCTGTAATAGTAAGGATAAATTGAATTTGAACTCTCCTCCCCTCATTAGATTAGTGTAGGAAGCTATTTTCGCACACCTAGCTTCCTTTTATCTCTCACACATGAGCATTTCATATAACCACATACCTTGTAAATGCTGACAATCAACTTATGGCATTACTTAAGTCAATTATAAGACAGGAATGCCTCCAATTGCCAATGGCATGATATGCTATCAAACACATTTATGAAAAGGTCATTTTTCTCACACAACAAAATATCAAAATATATTTAGTACTTAATCAATGTTACCAGTAAATGTTAAATGATGATATATAATACCTTAATAAAATTATGAAAATCATGTGTTTTAAATCCTGTGATATGTCTATCAACTATAAAAGCTTTAGCCAATGATGACCCATAGCCAATAGGTGTCCTTATTGAATGGATGACATTTTAGTTGGTCTAGCTCTTTTTTTCTCAAAATCCATGGAGCTTCTGCATATGTTTCATTTTCCCTATTTGGCCACAAATGTTTTCTATCAATTTTGGTATGCGAAAGAGCAATATCTCTCCTCGAAGACAAGGTGTCCTCTTTGCCTGATATATGTTGAAATATAGAATTTGGGACATTTTTGAAGATGTGCATAGGATCTAATAGGTGAGATATTAATAGATCCTTCCAATAAGGGAGCTCATAAAATATGGATTTCCTTTTCATTCCTTCTGACATATTAACTACAACTTGTTCTGGTTCTTCAAATGAATCACCCCAATTAAAAAAATCCTCCCAACCTTTCAATTCAGCATCTTCATCCTTCTTAAGCCAATCACCTGGACCCATAATTGTGGGAGGGCCTCTATTTTCAACTTTTCCATCAAATTGATTCTTTAGGCGATTTCTAAACTTATGATCTAGTGGTAGAAAAACCCTGTTGTTTACGTAAATAAATTTATGTAGATCTTTAGAATACCACCCTTGAAATTGTTTTGCACATCTTGGACATGCAAATATCCCCTTTGTTTGAAGCCCTACAATTCAATAAGTAATGTTAATAACATCAAACAAATAGTATAAATCTGAGTATGAAAGTTGGGATGAAAATAAATTATGAGTGTAACTACGTAAAAATTTTATCTTACTAGAACAAACACCAAGTCCTGGGAAATCATGAATAGTCCAACATAGCACACCATACAACATGAAGGACCTATTTGATGGGGGATGTGTAATGTCATACATTCTTATGCCTTTCCATAATAGTTGCATCTCATGAATAAAAGGTGCAAGATAAACATCCATTTTTTTAACTTGATGTTTTCCTAGAACAAGGAGAGTCAACATTAGGTGCCCCTTTCTAACACTCATCCATGGGGTAATATTGTATACTATCAATCCGACTGGCCAAATACTATAATTTGAGCTCAGGAAAGAGAATGGACACACTCCATCAATTGCAAGACCAAACCTGATACTACGAGATTCATCTTTGAATTTTCTTGGCCATTTTTCCTCTATGTGTTTCATTACTTTGGAGTTGGCCAGAATTCGTATAAATCCATCTTTACTATTGTTCTTTGCATGCCAATCCATGAATTGTGCAAATGACTTGCAACGAGACATTCGTTGAAGTCTAGGTATAATTGGCATGTGACGTAAAACCTTCGTTGGTACTGTAGGACCTTGTACATCTTTATGATATCTCTTCTCTTTGCATACAAGATATTCTACGTTGTTTTGATATTCATCTCTGTATAAAATGCAATCATTTTTACATGAATGATTTTTCATATATTCAATCCCCAACTCGACCAACAACAAACGCGCCTCTCTGCAAGTTGATGGTAACACATTCCTTCAGGGAATATTTTAGTTTTTAGTGCCCTGTAAGATTGCTAGAGATTAAATCAATTGAATGTTTGACTTATGATGAACATGTTTGATATTTCAATCTATACGAGGATTGTTTGTATACAATATATGGTTTTAAAATCCCCTTAAAGAAATATAAACAAAGTTGATGAATGTTTACGAATTATGTACACCAATTGACAATTGCAAAGTAAGAAATAGATTTCAACTCACTTCAGTAGGGTAGTGAATCCTTTGTCTGACCAACCAAATAGTGACTTAATTTCTAATAATATTAATGTGCATGCCAATTTTGAAGTTCTACTTGCACCCGATTTGAACACAGGTGTCTTCGTTGCTTGCTTGATGGAGTCTTTTAGGTTGTCATCATCAACATTACATTGGTGGTAATTACCCCTACTATCATCGTTACTGTCAACCATATGATCATTATTGTCATCATTGTTTTCATCCCCAAAGAAATTTGTAAGCATTTCATTCAATCCTTCTTCATGCACTATATTTTCACTATCATGATCATCATCATTAAGGCTAGGTGGTATGTCATTAGTGTATGTGGATCTCATTAGCTCTTCAAATTTCTTAGCTGGTAGTATTCTCTTCAATAATACTCTTTTCGCCTTGGTATTGTTTAAAGGATGATTTGGATCATCCTATCCAAATCTTAATAACCCAGTTGGATCTTGGGTATTAGTATGTGTTTCATCATCTTCTACCTATCAACAAATGCAAGCATTATTTAATGTTTGGCAACAATTGGATAAATCATAAATGTATCAATTTCAAAGAAATACAATCAAATATGGCTTAAAAAATAAAAATATAAATTGTATGAATATATAAACATCAATTGAATAATGGAACATTATTTTTATAGACTACCTTTTTTATACAATTATTTAAATAAAACACAATTTTGACAACATAGTTTATAAAACATCAGTCCACACTCATTTATTATTCTTTGGTTTTCTACCCTTAAGAACATCCTTAGGGAGACCTTGTTCTTCCCTCTTCCTTCACGCAGGAGTGCGTTTTAAGAAGGGGTAATCAATCAATAACTCATCCCCAATGGTAAGGTCCATAATAGCCTCAACCATTATCAATCTATTAACCTCTCTTTCCATATCTCCATCTTTATCATTTATAACCTCAACAAATTGACAATTCAGTCTTACAGTAGGGTCCCTTCCCTTACTTCTATTTATAAATCTTGCAATATTTTTTTGTGTGTATGCACATCCATCTATATATATAAGATGACCTTTATTCATTTCTTTTCCACTTTCCAATTGGAGACAATGTGTATACATATTCAAATTTAGACCATATGCTGACATGCTAGGCTTATATTTTGCTAGCCTTCTCCATTCACCACTATAATATGATCCCACATGTACATTTTAGACAATAAAGAGGCCTAGATTCGCTCCATGAATATTGGAGAGTTGTATCCCCAAAATTGAAATACCTCGTACACTCTAGGTAGTTGTTGATCACTAGGCCAAGCACAATATAGTCGACGATCAAATGTCTTTTCGTAAATTGATCTCAAACTTAGGGGCAAGTCATCATCTCCATCAGATTCATTCTCATAGGGTGTGTAGTGCACCTTCCCCTTGTCTTTAAGCAAATTATGCACCTTTAAACCAATTCTTGTTCTATTGCTTGTTTTCATCAATTCCTCATCTTTGGAGCTAGTATATTGGCACATATTTTTGTTAGATGTATCATCTAATAAATGATCATTGCCCTCTAGGCTGGAAGTCGGTGATCCAGGAAACTTTCAACCAAGAACTTTATCCTGCAAGTATTCATTAAGAAAAAAATTAGCTATTTAAATAATATAAAACAATGTTTAAATGAAGTATACATGTTATTTATATCAATTTGGAAAATTCCTTACCACAATTCCTATTGGATTTGAATTGATTGTAGGAGGTATACTACCGACTGGAAGCTCATCATATATGTAATGTCTTTGTACAATCACTTGTTTGAATTGTTTCTTTCCATGACATACAAAACATCCACAAACAACAACTTTCTCAAAGTATTCATCCCATGTACTATAGTCCTGACCAACCTCTTGTTCAGTGCAATCATTTGTTGTGTCTACAAGATCCATTGTCATATCCTCTTCCACCCACTATCATCTACATGATTTAACAATTTTAGGTCCATGTCCACGTACATATCTTTTTTGTTTGCTAGTTGAATGCTCAAGCTCTGCATTTGCTCCAATCTCCATCTAAAATAATCAACAACATGCATTAATTTATGTCAAGATTGGATAATACATTATAAATTTCAATAATACTGTGAAAAAAGATGGACGTATCACAAAATGCCATCAGATCATTTTTTCCTAAAGAAATTGGATTTGAATACCTGATGTCCCACTTCATCCATTGTGTCCTCATTTGATATGACATGATCTATTGCCATGGCCTCGTATAGCCCCTATAATACACAACATAGTAAATAATGTTTAGTACACAACATAGTAAGAAATGACTTTATCTTTTCTAGGTTGTAGCATTTGTGAATTCATAAACACCTTCCTCCTTTGGTTGAGGCTGCTTTCTCTTCTTACCTCTATTGTATCTACAGATTCCATTGTCATATCTATTTCCCCCCACTTTCCTCTCTGCGATTTAGTACTTCTACGTCATCCACATCCTCTCTCCATGGCCTCCTCTAAATCTTGTAATACACAACAATGACAATAGTCACATAACAGTTGTGCACCAAGAGAATATTCTTGAATTTATTTTGTTAATACACTCGCTTTTCATTAAGACGCACTATGAAAAACAAAATAGGACATTGCAACATTTTGCTCTTCAAAAAAAGTTTACACGCAGAATCTTGACAACTAGAGCTCAAATCTTATGATTACAAGATGACTACAAATTCACATCAAAAAGACATTTATTTTATATTTGACATTTATTTCATATTTGACCATCATAGTGTTGATCTACTATTGTAGTGGGATCATGAGGATTCAAAGGTTGTCATATCATTGCTATCGTCCAAATAACACCTAATGTTGTACTAACAATGATTTAGAATCTTTATTAGCAAGTCAATGGACTAATATGGGAATAAAGGGAAGCCACCATATGATATATGACTGTGACTAACAAAAATAAGCAAAGGCATTGCTAACATTATAAGTTAGGTAATAATTTATTATTAAAAAATGCTATTATAGCAACCACCTTAAAATTTTGCCTTGACTATTAATAGGGATATCAAAGATCATCTTTCAACCATTAGGATTGTTATAACTTATATAATTGTTGGTAAATGGTGGATTACTATCATTATAGGGGGATGATATCAAGGACCATCATTATGCCTTGTTATAGCTGATGGACAATTGTCCTAAGTATTGTTACAACCCAAAAGGTCTATCACAACCCCAAAGGACTATCACAAATGTTATTAGGTCATCCAAACCATTGCTCCAATATTCACCATCATATGAATATCATAATTCACATTGTAGAGGTTGTCATACCATGAGGCATAGGTAACAACCATAGGAGGTTTAAAAGCAACACTAGCAACATTAAATTATTGTTATAGTACACTTAGGATAGCTAGGTATGCATCCATAGAGTTATTACTATAAATTGTCTCATTAATCTTGTGACTAGGTTAAGTCACTAGCATAGTAACAATGTAGTTAGTTATCAATCAACATGTTGTCTTTACATTTCAATGAGATCAATTCTTGAAAAATGACAATCTAGAGGTTAAAGAGACAAGTTGATACCTTACCTAAGTTGTCATGTTCTTGAAACCTTGTCACTATAAAGAGGAGATATATATCTAGAGAGTAATGTCACAAGGACATAACCAAAACGCATTGACTGGCGCTAAATTAGGTGAACTTTGCATCGCCTTTGATGACCCAAAGCGATTACATTTAGGCCTAAAAGTAGGTGCTAAAGTCAGCGTTAACTACGTTGAGTATAGAACCAAGTAGTAAATCAAAAACAAAAAATAAAAACTTCCCGCATGAATTATATGAGAAATTCGATAATTATAGGAGAAAAACACCGCATGAATTAGAGGAGAAAAAAGAAGAAAAATGCCGCGCGAAGAGAGGAGAAAAAAGGGAAAAACAAGAAAGTAGATGAGAAATTTGATTTAGTTTGCAATACCATAGGTAAGGTTACAATAAAAAAATTTTGTTCCCAAAAATATTTTTGTTTCGATTAAGTGGAGAGGATTGTGAAGAAAGGGTTGTGAATGTTGTTTTGTTTACAGGCGAATCGTTCAAGTCTCATGTGGTTGCAAAGGAGGAGGGTAAAATTGTAGACATTGCATTATTTTATCTGCATTGAACACATTTTTCAAACCCTAATGCCTAGGTTCCCTTATCATTCCCATCAATACCTGTCTCTAAAGACAAATTTCTCGCTTCCTTCCTAAAAAAGTAGTTGAGTGCTTTAAGACAAGTCGAGTCTGAGCAAACTAAAATTAGGGCTTTTGAGATGAGGGTGAGAAAACTAAAATAGAGGTTGGTTGAGACAATACGAGGAGATAGGGCTTTTGAGACAAGGGTGAGAAAACTATAATTAGGCCTGGAACTATAGATTGCCTCCCAAGGCAGCAATTGATTCATAGGAAAATAGCTTCATGATTTGCTCTACAAAGTAAAGGTTAAAAACCTTGAGGAATATAGAAAAACTAGATGAAAACTTTCATACCTGGCAGTGTGTACTTTGTTTGCCTCCACAGACTAAACAAAAATAATTTTCCCTAGGTCACTTCAAAATGCCAAGCAATAGAGAGAAGAGAGCAAAGGGAGCAGACTCTGGCCACAATGAGGTAATTCATTGTCAATTTATAGATTTGTAAATGTTTCCATTGTTTCTTTGATTTTTAGTTTTTAGTTTTTTATTTGTAAATTTAAAAGAAGAAATTTATTTTATATATATATAGGGACATGAGTCTGACAAAGATAAAGAGGCATTGGCTTCCATATTGGGGGTAGAGGCAGTGAACAGATTGGATGGTGTGGACTTGACAATGCTTACCAGACACATAGAAAAATGATCTGGTAAAGCCCCTGAAACATTACAACCAAATCAACAGTGTCAAAGGGAATCAATTGGTTCCCCAACTAGTCCTGGGTTGAGCAAAAGATCCAGGAGGAAATCAATAACAATAACCAGAGGCTTCCAATGTCCCACCCACTCCTAGGACACAAACTTCTTCAACCACCACACCATGTTTTGTATCTTGCATTGGTACCTACGATACCAAGATAGAATATGATGTGGTTTCAAGGGAAGTCCGAATGATAGATGCTGGAAAAATATTTGTGAATAGGTTGAAGGAATCATGCCTTCAATGGTTCAAAGACCATCTACATTTGCCATTCTCAAATATACCCATGCACCTGCAAAAGAGAGTTATCCAAGAAATGGAGACTGAATTTGGCATAGGTTGGTCTGTAAAGAAGATAAAGCTAAGAATGTCTCAAAACTACAAGAGATTTTGATGCAACCAAAAAAAGAAGATAAAAAACTCCCTCTTGAGCTAAGTCTCAAGAAAAGGCCAATTGATGTAAGTTTGAAAGTATGGAAAGAGATTGTAAAAGCATATGATAAGTCTGATGCATGGAGGAAGTCTGGTGAGGAGAGTATGCAGGTATTTGAATTTGCTCATAAGATTATATCAAAATTATTAAACGATTTTTAAATTTTATTTGTGCATAGTTAAATTGAATTAGTATATGTTTCAGGACAAGGCCACCAAGGCTAGGCTTGACAAACTTCATGCCACGCATCACAGTGGCTAGAAAAGTTTACAGGCCTTGATTTGTACATTTGTAAGTATATTTAATAAGTTAAATGATATTTTTTTATATTTCCTAGGAAAAACTAAATGATTTCATATTAATTAGTTTAACTAGTCCATGTGCCATGTTTTGATAGGAGGAGAAATATGACTGGCATCCAAGCCAATTTGAAAAGGAAATATTACAAAGAAAAAAGTGGACCGATTTTGTAATTTGGATGGAGAATGAGGTATCAATAGTTGACTTTTAATAACTTAGGTGGATATTGTTGTGTTAATATGTCAATTTACATTTCTTGTGTTGAGTTGTTTATTGATGCATAGGATGAGTTCTAAAGTGCTTCTCTATTGGCCCTAGATCCCACTCAATTGTCACATTATTTGTAGTCCTGGCATGTGCACATATCCTCCTAGTTACCTTATTGTAGTGTTGATATTTGAAATTTAGTCACTCTCATTATGAATGCACCTTTTTACCTTTACAAAATAATCATATAAGTGTGCATTTTGTCTTTATGCTTACAAGTCTTCAAACTATCATTTCAACCAGGCTTTAATCAATAGGCATCTTTTCCCATGGTTTTCCCATCAAATTGCAGAAGGTATCCTTCATCATTTGTATGCAATAGGGATTGTTCAGAGGATTCAATGGGTGCATCAGTAATTATAGAAGTCTCTATCAGAGTTGTCTATTGCCTTTAGATTGTATGTACTCTAAAGTTCTTAAGGAAAAGTAAGAGCCATACCTAGAAAAGTAACATAGTAAGCATTTCCTCTATGGGATTGAAGCACCACTTCTCAGTATTTGTTTTCTTGTATGTATGGATATACTCAGTAAGGATGAACCCACAATAAGCCTTGTAAACTCAAGGGGTTAAGAAAGTTGTGCATTACTCGGTAGTATAACTTATTACACATATTAAATGGTTGTGTGGGTAAATGTTTCTTCCACCATAATTAGGGTACAGGGGATTGGTTTATTAAATTCTCATCCATTGCATTTTTTTACCAGCTCTACACCATACCAAAAATATGGTTCTTGAGGCACATAGTCAGTGCCCTTAAATGTAAGATTTTTCTTAGATGACAAATGATTACTCTTATATCTTTGGGGACCCTTCTTGGTGCCATTACGATCATAATGAGTATACTAGTCTTGTGCTTGCTTACAAAAGTGGTTGCAAATAACCTAATCTTGTGGTCATTATCCACAACATTTTATGTGTGCCATGCTATCTCATATGCTTAAGTTTAGCGGGCTAATAATGACCAGAAAACCCTTGTTTGTCTGCCTCAAACTAATGGACTTAAGATCCCATTTTTGGATTCCTTATGAAGTCAGGGTGATTTGAAGGAAGATCAAAGTTGCACTCCAAGTAGATCAAAGTTGTACTCATTTGTTTTCTTTCTTTTCTAATGAACATTTATTCAAAAGCCCTTTCCTACACCCAAATCTTTAGTTTCAAACTCACTTGCATGGAAGATGCATTAAAGGTATCAATTATATATGTTCCATGATTTAAATCCATTATTTTGTGGTTCTTAGTATCACAGAAAGAAGGATGTTGTTGCTTCTTAGACTTGTTGTACACCTTGCACTAGGTCCACAGGCTGGTGGAATGGTATTCGAGGACACAACGGCTCTTATATAATATTTTTTTGCAAGGAATCAATTTAAAATGGTCTGAGGCCTATCTTTCATTCCAACCTAGGATTCCATCACAATAATGTCATATTATAGTCTTCAGATATGTGTATAGTTTATGTGCATGGTAGAAACCATTTAGTAATAATTCCTCACACACCACACTGTAACTAAGATGTGTGAATTCCCTAAAACTATATAGGTTCAGTCCAAACACTATCATAAGATCATGCTTGATAAGATCATGAATACATCATAGTTTAGGTGTGGGTAGGACTTCCTTAAGGTAGGTAGGACTTCCTTAGTGTATCCCTAACTATGCAATGCAGTAGAATCATTATATTGACCATTCCAAGTTCGGACTAGCAGGGACAATGGAGTTTCAAGACCCTTGCCAACCAAGGGAAGGTTGATATAAGAATTTTGAGGGACCTAGGGTAGTGACATTCATATAGGACTAGGTTTGTGTTATGTTTGGAACCCATAAAGTGTTGAGGTCTTCTTAGATGGGTGATATGTGACTAGAGTATGAAGGCTAGGACTTTGTATGTAATCTTAAGCCGTCCTTTTGGATTTGTTGGAAGCCTTCTTCATGGATACATAAGGACTATCAAGACTCTTATGATAGTGCATTAAAGAGGCATTGAAATCACAAAGGAGATAAATGTTATTAGACCATCACCCATTGGAGAAGGGATTATCATAAAGAGCTAGTCACAAAGGGGATAGTCTTTGTGGTGGTAATTATAGTCACTAAGTTTACATCCACCTTCCTAAGGTTTGCAGAAATGCCTGAAGTTGAATATGCCTATTTTAAAGATCTTGCCATGAGTATTTTCCATGCTTTTACCCCCTAATGATCCGAAGATTGAATATAAAGGTGTGGAAATTATTGACTAACCTTACTACTATCACAGTCAATTTGCTAACATGCAAGACAGTCATGAGGTTTTTCTTTTTTTATTCAAGATTTATATAATCTTCATTATTGATAAGATGGGGGTCTTCTATTCCCAAATTGTCTATGACAAAATACCAATGGAGACCTCCCCAATCCTCATCTCAAGTTTCAAATGCACAATGAAATGATGGAGAGCAATCATAACTATCATAATAGTACATTAGCAATTTTTTTCTCAAGGTAGCCCTTGAGACTACCAAGCAGATGGATATAAAGGATTGTCTCTGCATTGCTAGTCCAGATTAAGGAAGACATGATTTAAGAGTTCATTGGATTTGATGGCTACAAGCCATTCATCAAATCCACACAAGGTGGCATGGTCAATTTTCTGAATGCTTAAGTCCTCCTTTGTCAAATGTTGTAGTTGTAACTGCCCTGTTAGACATGTATGCAAATTGTGGAAGCATAGATAAGGCATGTGAACTGTTTGACATAATGCCTCAAAGAAATGTTGTCTCATGGACTACAATGACTGTAGAATATGCACAAAATGGATTTGTTGAAAAGGCTTTAGAAATTTTAAAGCAAATGCAATTAGCTAGTGTAAAGCCAAATTCCACAACCTTTGCCAGCATCCTCCCTTCCTATGTCAAAATGGCAGCTTTGGAATAGGGTATGGACATCCATCAATACATAAAGGATAGAGGAATTTTGTCAGATGTTGTAGTTGCAACTGCCCTATTAGACATGTATGCAAAATGTGGAAGCATAGACAAGGCACATGAACTATTTGACAGAATGCCTCAAAGAAATGTTTTTTTTTTGTAAGCACTACCAAATATGGAGGTAGCCCCCTATATTAAAATATCAGAAAAATTGTTACATAGAAAGCTAAGGCATTACATCTAGTGATATATATAACCTATACCTTCAGCAATATCCACCATCCTAGCTATTACATTTTCATCAATCAGACCTGGGTTGGATTCCAGGAATTTTAAGAACTCTCCTATGCTATTTTCTTTCTCCACACCCTTTTTGTAGAGGGCCTAGGCTTTGTGTAGCTTCACCTTCTTCTTCTCCTCATTCAGGCTGAGGGTGGCAAGAGCAAATCCCTGTTCAGGCTCCACTGCCACACCATCCATGGGCAGTCCTAACCATGTCCATTAGATCTTCCCTCACCAATCTCATTGCGGCTCTTAGCCCCTAGAGCCTTGCTCCCACAACCTATACATAGTTTTGGAAAAAACTTTCCAGCACTTGTCTGTCATGCGTGTGTCCTCCTAACTAGAAACTAGCCCCAATCACTTTCAAGATGGCCACTTTTTCTTCATCGAAGGCTTTGTTGAATAGGTACGCAATATGTTGCCCTCCAGTTTCATCCTCCTCACAGCAGCACTCCACTCTGAAATGTTGAGGCATCGCTTTGTTTGGACCATTCCTAAGAACAAACAACATAATATGCTTCAATCTCATATTATCTTAAAAAGAAGCCTGTGGGCAAGTTTTGCCTTGACCTCCAATCCAGAGGATCGCCATTCCATGTGCGGGAATTTTCCACCTATGGGAAGGTGGTACATTCACATCTCACTAGACCACCTCTATTTGTAAGTTCATTCTTAGAGTCTGTCATCGTATCCTACTTGAGCATTCTCCTGTTCTCCTATGGCTGCCTCTTGTTTTATAGAAGCCTTGAGAGGCTTCATCAAAGCCTGCATATCCCAAGGCTAGAAAATGAATAGAAGGACTATGTCGAGCCTACAACTAATTTGCACTTTAGTAGTACTTCTACACTTATTCCACCCGCCTCCATTCAAACTCACTTCTGTCCATGCCTTTAAGAGATTGATGTGTGACAAACCTTACACTAGTAATTGATAGGAACATCCTTTCACTTTTGTAGTAGTGGACAATTTCATGAGTCTCATGACATATGGTGCAATTAGGTATGTGTTGAGCAAGAGGGAACTATGTGGCATTAATAGCTTGGTCTCCCACCACTAGATAGTTTGTAGTTGTATGCCACTTAGTGTGGCACTTTATTCATCATAAACATAAAGGATAGATGAATTTTGTCAGATGTTGTAGTTGTAACTGCCCTGTTAGACATGTATGCAAAATGTGGAAGCATAGACAAGGCACATGAACTGTTTGACAGAATGCCTCAAAGAAATGTTGTCTCATGGACTGCAATGATTGCAGGATATGCACAAAATATGGAATCATAGACAAAAAAACATGAAATATTTGACAGAATTCCTCAAAGAGATGTCATCTCATGGAATGCAATGATTATAGGATATGCACAAAATGGATTTTGCAAGGACGCTCTCAAAATATTTGAATTAATTAAGAACTTTGGAACATATCCTAACATTGTAAGCTTTGCTTGTATTCTAGGTGCATGTAGCCATGTAGGTTTAGTGGATGAGAGTTGTACATACTTCAATCACATTTGTAACCCTTATTGCATTACACCTACAGTTGATCATTATGTGTGCATGGTTGACCTCCTTGCCCATGCTGGCTATCTTGAAGACACCCTAAACTTTATCTTTCTTTCTAAATCCCCAAATTTGCCCTATTCCCGCTCACATTGAAGACCTGTGAGAGGGAATAGGGCTAACATTTTTTCTTTCTAAAATCGGCCGGATAAAGCCATATTGCTAACGATAAAGCCATATTGCTATCTTTTTTTTTTCAAACAAAATAGACCTTTATCTTAAGGTTACTCATGAACCTTAAGATAAATAATTATTGAAAAAAAAAACTATGCATTCCTTAATGACATGTAAGAGATTTTAATCAACTGCTACTTAAAAACTCTTTAATGTTTCTGTCTAATGCAGATTATTAGATTAATAGTGAAAAATAAAATACATGGACCAAGCAATTTGTGGCACTTAAGATTATGTAATAGAATTTACAGTTGATAGTTAAATTGTATAACAAATTTTTTTATGATCTTTACTAATGTTTATTAGAATTGTTGCATGTTTTACATCATTGGAATGACATATTAGCTGTAACTTTTTTGAAATTTTATTATGGTATGTGCACTTTGATATGATGTAATATGATTTTGGTTTCGTTTCATATGTTGTAATATTAGATATATAAAAAAAAAATTATTGCATGAAATAAATAATAACTTTTCATTTTAATTTTCTTTTTTACAGAACATGGGTCTTCCAGAAGATCAAGATGATCCTCATGATATAGATCTAGATTATGTTGGTTCTAGTATAGATTACATGGTAGAGGATGATGATGACGCAGATATAGAAGACATCGAGGCTGATGATGATGATGATGATGACAATGATGATCATGATGATGATGATCATGATGATCATGATCATGATGATAAGGCAGTTGCTGGTAGTAGCCAGTGACATTCATGATCATATAGATTGCATCATGGATCATTGCTGATATATCATTATGATGCCTTTTTTCATGGTTACTATCATATGTATCATTTTCACGGCCTGCAGTACCATATTAATGAGTTGTATCATAAATTTATGTATCATTTTGAGTTATATCATTTAGACATGTATCATCTTGACTTGTATCATTTTGAGTTACACAATTTATCAGTTTTACTTATATCATTTGGACATGTATCATTTTGACTTATGTCGACTCTTGGACATGTATCATTTTGACATGTTATTGATCTACTGGCATATTTGTCTTTCACTTATTTTAGTTATATATGATGATGATCTTATCAGTATTAACTTGTCAATTTATATATATATTGAAACTAGTCGATGATTTTTGGATGGATATTTATTACGTATGATGATTTTAATTTACTGCTTAGGATAGATGTTGTCAAATTCAATTAAATTATAGATATTTGACTCACTTGTTTTAATTATAGATGATGATCATGTTATAATAATTATCTTGTTATTTAATTATATGAGTTAAATAATTAAATTACTTACTCTATAATCATATGAGTTATTTAAGAGGCATGATATATTTAACTAATTAAATTGAAATAAAACATATTATTAATTTACTTACTCTATAATCATATGAGTTATTTAAGAGGCATGATATATTTAACTAATTAAATTGAAATAAAACAAATTAAATTAATAAATGTAAGCAAAATAAGAAGCATTTTAAGAAGCAAAAAAGGAAGCAACAATGGAAGCTAAACTAGAAGCAAACCAGAAGTAATCTTGGAAGCAAAACTTAGCGTTATCTAGAAAGCAATAATAGAAGCAATTTAGGTAGCAAATAAAGAAGTAATAATGGAAGCAATTTTAGAAGCAACAAAAAATGCAATAATAGAAGTCATATTAGAAGCAACGAAAGATGCAAAAATGGAAGCAAAATTAGAAGCAACAAGTGATGTTATAGCAGAAGCAAAATTGGAAGCAAAACTAGAAGCAAAATCAGAAGCAAAAGTGGAAGCAAAAGTGGAAGCAAAATTGGAAGCAAAATTGGAAGCAAACCTGGAAGCAAAAGAAGAAGCAAAACTAGAAGCAAAATTGGAAGCAAAATTGGAAGCAAAACTAGAAGCAAAACTAGAAGCAAACCTAGAAGCAAAATTGGAAGCAAAATTGGAAGCAAAACTAGAAGTAAAACCAGAAGCAAAACCAGAAGCAAAATTGGAAGCAAAACTGGAAGCACAATTGGAAGCAAAACCAGAAGCAAACCTGGAAGCAACATCAAAATAAAAATTGGAAGCAAAAGTGGAAGAAAAACTAGAAGCAACACTGGAAACAAAACTGGAAGCAAACCTAGAAGCAAAACCGAAAGCAACACAAGAAGCAAAACTGGAAGCAAAATCAGAAACCAAACTGGAAGCAAAAAAAAATCAGCACTAAATTTGGCGCTGAACCCGGCACTAAAACCCAGCGCTAAACCTAGTGCTAAATCCAGCGCTAAATCCAGTGCAAAAGTGAAATGCAATTGGGCACCGAGTTTGGTGTCGACAGAAGTGTCCAATTCATGAACTCAAATGCACTAAATTCTGGCACTATTTTAGGTGTTAATTGCCTCTTTTGTTGTAGTGGTGGTAATGCAAATTTGTTTGCCTCCATTAACAAGAATGTCAGGTCTGAGATCATATGGGGAATAGTCAAAAAGTTCTTGTCATGGGAAGAGGCATCATCATAGTCCTATCCAAGCAAAGTGAGAAAATGCAGATCCAGGATGTCTTTTATGCCCCAAGCATAAAACATAACCTATTGAGCATTGGATAGATGGTCCAAAATGGTTATAGAATCCTGATGGAGAAAGGGGAATGCATCATCTATGATAGGGATGGTACCATGAAGGTCATTGCAGTAGTGCAGATGACAAAAAAATAGAATGTTACCCCTTAGGTTGTAGTCCCCAACACTGTCTGGAGCTTCACCTGTCAAGTTCCAAATGGCTCTAGACAGCTCCAGAGTCAACCAGATGGTGTCTACAACAGTGGCTCAATAGTCAACTTTCAAGATAGTCATCCAAGACCTATCTAAGCTTTGGTATTTAAGGTATGGGCACTTGATTTTTTCTGGTTTAAGTCTTTTATCTAGAAAAAAGGCATGGTTAGAGGGCTTCCAACAATTGTTGAGCCTGATAGGAAATGTGAAGCCTGCATTTTAGGAAAGCAACACAGCAACCCTTTCAATCAAGGCATTCTAGGAGGGAAAGAGCACCATTAGAGCTGGTGTATTCAGATTTATGTGGCCCTATGAAGACCCCCACTCTAGGTGCAAATGTATATTTTCTGACCTTCATAGATGATTACAGTAGAAAGACTTGGGTTTATTTCTTGAAGAATAAATATGAAATGTTTGAGAAGTTTAAGGAGTTTAAGGCCTTGGCTGAGAAGCAAAGTGGCCATTATATCAAGGTCCTCAGAATGGGCAAAGGGGAAGAGTACATCTCCAAGGAATTTCTAAATTTCTACAAGTATGAAGGCATTCATAAACAGTTCACAACTCAGTACACTCCACAGCAAAATGGAATTGTTGAGAGGAAAAACAAAACCATCACAGAGATGGCAACAAGCATGTTGAAGGCTAAGGGACTACCAAATGATTATTGGGGTGAGGCAATGACAACAACAATATACCTAGTAAACAGAAGTCCCACGAAGGCTGTAAGGGACAAGATTCCACAAGAAGCATGGACAAATCATAAATAGAGTGTGGAGCACCTATGAATTTTTAGGTGTGTGGCATATGCATTTGTGCCTAAAGACAAGAGAAAGAAGTTTGATGATAAAGGAGAGAAGTGTATTTTCATTGGGTACAGCAAAGAATCCAAAGGGTATGTAGGTTGTACAACCCTATTACCAAGAATGTTATAATCAGCAGGAATGTAGAATTCATTGAGAATGAATTGTGGGATGCACAGTCAACACCACCACATATATCTCAGCAACGATACACATAGATGATGAAGAAGGTGGAAATGAAGCAGGAACTTCTAGTAGTGAAGTAGAACCAGCACTGAAGCACTTTGGATCCAACTCTGGAGCTCTCCAGAGCCATCCCTAGAATAGTTCAGAGTTAGACAGTTCAAGACTGCAATAGCAAAGTTAGCTCCGGAGCACTCTGGAGTCAAGCAGCAGTAACTCTAAAAGTAGTTTGGATCCTACACTCGCTTCTCTAATGCCGAGAAAGACAAGGAGCATGAGGGAGATTTATGAAGACACAAGGTATGATGATGTAGATGAAAATCTAGACTTTTCTTTGTTCTCTCATGGTGATCCAACAGATTTTGAAGAGGCTATGAAGGAAGAAAAATGGTGTAAGGCCATGGATGAAGAGTTGGATGCAATAGAAAGGAATGAGACTTGGGAGTTAACCACCTTACCCAAGGGTAAATAGGTTATTGGAGTTAAGTGAGTCTATAAGACCAAAAGTACTCTTGAGGGAAAGATTGAGAGGCATAAAGCAAGGCTTGTTGTTAAGGGTTACAAACAATAGCCTAGAAGAGACTATGATGAGACCTATGCACTAATTGCAAGGTTAGAGACTGTGCAGGCAGTCATAGCAATTGCAGCCTAGCACAAGTGGAAGGTATATCAAATTGACTTGAAGTCAGCCTTCTTGATTAGGGTATTGAAAGAGGAGGTGTATGTCGAGCAGACACCTGGCTATGAAGTCCTAGGGTATGAAGACAAGGTATACATGCTCTAGAAAGCTCTCTACAGGCTTAAGCAAGCACCTTGGGTATGGTACAGTAGGATAGATTCCTATTTGCTAAGTAATGGCTTTAGCAAAAGCAGAAGTGAGCCCACACTCTACATCAAAGCAGCCCATGGTGAGATTTTGATTATTGTTTTGTATGTAGATGATCTAATTTTTACTGGTAATAGTGACCTCTTCATTGTTGATTTCAAAGAGGTGATGAAGAAAGAGGTTGAGATGACAGACCTAGGTTTGCTGAGATATTTTCTTGGCATTGAGGTCCAACAGTCAGAGCATGGCATATTTATTCCGCATACTAACTATGCCAAACAGATTTTGAAAAGATTTAAGATGCAGAACAATAAGCGTGCACCAACACCAACAACTAAAGGTCTAAAACTAAGCAAGGAGGAGAGCAACAATGAAGTGAACCCAACCCTCTACAAGAGCATGGTTGGAAGTTTGATGTATTTGACTACTACAAGGCTTGATTTAATGTATGCAGTAAGGCTGATATCTAGGTTTATGGAGAAGCCTAAGGACACACACTGGCAAGCAGGAAAGAGGATCCTGAGATATGTCAATGGCACACAAGGCTATGGTATCGTGTACACGACATCTAATGAGTTTGAGCTAGTTGGTTATACAGATAGTGATTGGGTAGGAAGTGTAGATGACAGAAAGAGCACATCTAGATATGTGTTCCACATGGGTTTAGGACCCATTTCATGGACATCAAAGAAGTAGCCATACTTTCCCTCTCCACAGCAGAAGCTTATATAGTAGCAAATGTAGCAGCATGTCAGGCTATTTGGTTGAGAAGAATCCTTGTAGATTTGAATGAACAGCAAGAAGATGGGACAACCATATTTTGTGACAATGTTTCCTCCATAGCCTTGACCAAGAATCCAGTCTTCCACAGATGAAGCAAACACATTGAGATCTGCTATCATTTCATAAGGGAGTTAGTGGAGAATGGAGAGATTAAACTACAAATTTTGTAGGTCCGAGTAGCAGCTCGTTGATATTTTTACCAAGGCACTATTGAAGGAGAGCTTTGAGTGCCTGAAACATAGCTTGGGCATTGTTGACATCTCCAAATTTTAGTTCTGGAAAGAAAGCTCTAGATAGCTCCAGACAACTACAGATAGCTTCAGAGATATAGAATAAAAGAGGTATGTGGCTCCAGATTAAGGGGGAGTGTTGGAATTATTAATATGGAGTGTACGGTTAATTACTCCACCAACCCTGTCAGAGATCTTCATAGACCTCATTCCTACCGCACCTAACCAAAATGGTTAATACCATTTGCTGGCATGCCAAGTGTTTGTTAATGATGGTCATTTTTTATTGAATGCAGCTGGTAAGTTTGAATTTTGAGTGGCATATTTTTTGTGTGAAGGGGATAAGACAAAAGGAAGGAATGAAGAATAGTTAGTTGTTAGAGAAGAGAGAATATTGCTAGCAGTAGTAACACAACAGTGCACAACAGAAAGAAGATTTGTTGTAGCACTAGCAGGGAAGAATACAACAGAGGGAGTGTAGAGATTCGAGCTCCAGGCAGCTCCAGACATGCACAGCAGATAGTTAGAGGAAAGAGCATAACAACTCCAAATAAAAAGGGACAACAGTGATGTCCAGCAAGCTCGAGAGTGAGCAGTAGTTGTAGAGATAGAAGGAATAGAGTTGTAACTCTATAATTGTATTTGTTTTATGTAAAATAGTTTTTATTGCTTAATAGAAATCTCTATTTGTAGTTTATTTTTTGTGTCCTCTCTCTCTCTCTATATATGCTTATTCTTCCTTCCAATAGAAGGCAGGGTTAAGCTTTCCAAGCAGAAGTGTTACTCCTTGAGATGGCTCGATGCTTACTATGTGGTTTATGTCTCATTTGACTAAGGAGTTGTTTTTTCTAAAAAGAGCAAATCGTTGCCATGATGCCTTGGGGCTATAGTTTTGGTGCACTCTACTTAAATATCATCTAGTTTGGGTGGGCGCTACAACTCCACATTTTGTCCATCCCTGAGTAGGCGAGGGGGATTTTTGAGCCACTCAGCTTGGAATTCCTTAGTGCACTCTACTTCAATATCATTTGGTTTGGGTGGGCACCACAACTCCACATTTTGTCCATCCATGAGGTGGCGAGGGGGATTTTTTAGCCACTCAGCTTGGAATTCCTTGGTGCACTCTACTTAAATATCATATGGTTTGGGTGGGTGCCACAACTCCACATTCTATCCATCCATGAGGTGGCTAGGGCAATTTTTGAGCCACTCAACTCCACATTCTCATTAGAGAATAATGAATAACAGAATGTGTGTGAGTGCTAGCAATTGGTGTAGATGTGTCAATTAGATTTATAGAGGTGTTAATTAGTTTAAGTAAGGTGTCATATTAGATTCCTAGTAATTTGTAGGGAGTTGTTGAGCTCCTCTCCTATTATTAATGTAATCTCTTTTATTAAATAAAACTAGATTAATTTGTACAGCTATTGTATTTGTGCTGCTGTTTATATTTTTCTCAATATTTTATCAATTCTATCCATCCATGAGGCCGCGAGGGGGATTTTTGAGACACTCAGCTTGGAATTCCGTGGTGAAGTTGAGGGTGAGGCTTGCATTGTTGTTAATGACAAATGATCAGTTCCTCAACGTCACACTTATGTGAAGGAGATGAGAGTTGGAATGGAGGTGGAACAGCAGGATTATCGAAACTTCATAGCTAAGCAGATTCGAACCGTACTGCTCAAGATTATGAATGAAGAGGAAAAGGGAAGTCGTCTAAAATTCACAACTAATAAGTGAGAAAGGCCATATTTGGTGAGAATGGGTGTGAAGAAAGATGTATCCAATACTTCATTTACCATCTAAAGGAAAGAAATTAAACAGTCGGCACGTTGTGTTAATTTTTTTTCATTTTCATCAAAATCTTTCCATTTTTAGTCAAAATTGCGCTTACTGATGTTGTCAAAAACATGAAAGAACTGTCAATTGAACACATCAGTAAAAAGAGTTACAGAATTTACATATCAAAAAATGAAAAAAATAGTCGGCACAACGTGCCTATTATTTACATGAGGTGATCTCAAGGAATGTGAAGAACCACTCCACACCACCATCTGATGAAACCTAAACTGTGATATATATTCTATTTTAATCATTTCGTTTGTTCTGTCATCTCAGGTTTGGAATTCAGAAGGGCTTATCACAACTTAGTTATATGTGAAAAACAATCACAATTGTAAGGTGTGGCGTGCTGATGGGGCGATCATCTTAAATACATGTTTTTTTAAGTATTAGTGCATGTGTTTTATACTATAGTTTAAATATGCTGATAGGCATTCCTTCTATGAGAAAGAGTAAGCTACCATAGAACTGTAGAAGATTCGATAGTTTAGAAGCTATTAAAAATGTTGATTAATCATCAAAACAATTGTGGACATCTACTAGGTGATGTGATATGTTGGGACAGGAAAATTTAAAATTTTCTTGTATTCTTGCTCATCCATACCCGACCAAACCAAAAATATTTCACCCAAAATCAGAATAAAACAGCTGATATATCCCATAAAATCCTATGACTTTTATCACAAATAATGTAAAGGGCCTTAGTTTCTTACATCGACAAGACCTCATGTTAGTTATACGAATCCATGGGAAACTTGTTAAAAAGGCTATCAGCATGAGAATAAGGGTCGGGGAGAAGATTTCAAAAGTCACCGATGGAGAAAATGATACCAATGACCTTTCGTCAGAGAGAAAGCTACCAGTCACGCCAATCGGTATAACTAAAGACTATCGGTGAATACTCTACAAGACCTCTCGATGATGTAGATCATACCGATAAGAAATTTTGGAAAGACTCTCACTGATCATCTAGTGGAACGGAGGAGACTAGCAGTCATCGGTAGGAGACAAGCATCGAAAAGAAAGATTAAAGAATCTTTGATACTCTAATATCTCACCGATTGAAGAAAAGTGCTTCAGTGTAACACCAATAAGTGTGAAGAATAAGAACCATCGGTGAGAACAAGTGAATCGGAACAATTCTTACAAGTCTGACCGAAGCAATTCTCACATATCGGTGACATGTTATGAAAGTCTTTCTGATCTAGGATATAAAAGGCTATCGAGGAGACGACTACGATTGGGTAACCCTAAATATGTTATCCCAATGACATAGATTACCCCGATGACAATGATAGTCACATTCATCAATGAGACTTTCACCGATAGCCATATCGGTGACACTGGAGAGATCGGGGAAGAATATTAATCACACAGCAATGAATGTTTGGCAAAGGGATACAAAGAAGATGATATACAAAGCTATATGCATGTCACAGAACTGAAAAGATTATGAAATGAGGTTTTATTGTTGTATGTTTCGTGCATTGTATGTATGGTTCAGGTTATACATTTCAATATACATACAATGCGGAACTCAAGAAAGGTTGAAATTTGGTTAAAATGATGCATCATGACTTAAAGTATATCAGAAGATGCATTGCACTTTATATACATCACAGAGCTGAAAAGTAAGTAAACTATGGTTTATAAAAATGATAAGTCCGAAGAGGTGATACAAAGGAGTTTGTAGGTATTCGGCTTTGTATCTAAAAATTAGATACAAGTATTGTTGCATTTCGGAAGATACAATCAGAAAAGTGTTGTGGGCTCCACCATTTGCATATCAGGCTTGTATAAATAACATTGTATATCTTTGATATACAAGCCAATATACAAGTTAAAAGGATGCAAATAAGAGATACAAACCAAATGTGAAAAGAAAGTTAAATACTGAAGAGTCTTTGTATGTTTGAGGTGCTTGTATGTTTATAATATACATATCTAATATACAAAGGAATAAAAAGCATTGTTGGGGATAAAAGGTAAAGAGAGGGTTTGTATAAGATGCTTTGTATGTGCGCTTATACAAAATAACATACAAACAACAATATACAAAGAAAATATACAAGAGAATAATATACAAAACCTGACATAATTGGAGATTTGAACATTATATACATCGAGTGGGGACCACATATGTATGTTGGAGATATATGAATTCGATATACAAGGAAAGAGTATACATGACCGGATATGTAATTAATTCCAGTTTGTTTTATAGACCCGATGGAGTCCGCATTTGTATGTATGTCCCAAATGTATATACAAAAGTTGATACGAAGGAATTTCTGATGCATATATGTTTATTACAACTCTGTGATGGATTTGTTTGTTGCCAGAGCAATATGAAGAGGGTCGTATAAAACAAAAATGAGATTTTGTCGATGTAAAAATTGATGTATTGCTTTTAGCAATGAGAACAGGTGTAACTTATTCGATAGAAACTATAATATGGAATACCTTGCCAAATGAAGATTAATGGATCAAGTTCTTAATCAAATTCATCTATTTATTAATACATTTATGTGAAAAGGTGTGAGCCACGAATAGTCATACTGTTTTGGCCTGAAGTTTGTCTCCTTCACACATATATAAGGGAACCAAGGCAAAAAAGAAAAAGATCATCCACAGAATCATCAGCAGTAGAATATAATACAAAAAATTTACAATGTTTCTAAAAGACCATGTTGCAAGTATCTTATTGAAGAAGTAAATTGAAGTTATCTGATTCAGTGGTTTTATTTTGGCATCAATTGTTTGTTGAAATTACTCAATTGTATGGTTGTCTCCATTTCAGTATTTCTTTGTTATTCAAATTAATATATCAAGTATATAGTTAATTTATCAATACACATTTGCTGTATCTGTGTGATTGAGTTAATTGGTTTCCATAGAGGAATTAAAATCCTTCTGATTAGTCACAGTAACCTGGAAGTGTTAGTTTGGATTATTGAGAAGAATCATATAATTAGGATTGTCATTCTGTCTCCAAGTTGATATTATCTGTTATCTTGCATATTTCATTCAATTGGTTCCTTCAAGAAAGGATTAAATTACCTTCTAGTGAGTAACAAGAAATCTGATTGTATTAATTGGATTATTAAGAAGAGTTTGTCAATCATCTCCCTGCATGTTTATACAAGTTATAAACTAAATATTATACCAAACAGTTAGAATTATTACCCACTATAAGCCACTGGTCTTAGTCCTTAATTTGACTTTGTTTACCCAACAAGGCACTGGTCTTATTTCAATTTATCATTTAAACCCTTTTATTTACACAATCATAAAATTCACATTGATATTGCTTATACAATTTATACCAACCATTCATCAGATATTAGGATTAGTTAGCAAGCTTTCATCTATCCTACACCATATGCCACTGTAGATAGATTTAATTAGTTAATACATTTACATTTAGTCTGCTTTAATTCCCAAGGTTCACCCACCTAGGTGTAGCAGGACCTAAAGTGCAAGGAATCATCAAACCCTAAAGGTTGATTCTGTCGCGTTAGTTCAAAAATGTTGTGAATCTAAGCATAGAGCTTGACATTCTCTTAGGATTAGTAATCTATATTTTTGAAACCTAACATGATACATTGCACAAAGTTTTTTCAATGGCCAAAGGAACGTACGAGGGTGACAATCCCTCTAGCGTGCAGGAGTGCCCCAGTACCTCTTGTTTCAGATTTTTTTTCACTTTAACAAAGTGTTGAAAGAAATTTCATGAGATATTGCCATTAGCTTTATCTTTTTTATTTTTCTTATATAAATTCTGCAAGAAAATTCTTCTCATCTCTCCAATCTCAGCCATGGCTTTCATTCCATCGTAATAAACTGTAAAAAATGTCTTATTTGTGTTAAATCTTTTAACATGAGCAACTTCATTTCTCAAGTCACTACGACAACTAAAGCTATATTTAATGAAGGAAAAATCAATGTAGAAATCACCAAAATGTGAAGTGAAAGTAAAATGAACGAAGCCATGGATGTTTATTATTCTATAGAATAAATAATTTCTCCTGTACAAATTTGCATGAAGGAAAATCAGTCTATACACACACACTCTTAGTTGAGTTTCAACTTGATTTATATTTAAGTACCAAGCTTGTAAGCATGCATGTGATGTGATATGGTATGGTAGATGCACTCCAGCTATTTGGCAAATTTCTAATTGAGAGATATCTTCTATTGAAATACAATGCTAAAAGGGTGTATTAGAAACAAGTTTTTTGAAGAGACTCTGCAGCTTTATCACCAAATGGTAGAGGCTAACATACAACTAGTTCGTTTTACATTTCCTTGTGTTCTCATAGCATGCTATGGAATGTTAGATTTTGAAGAAGGCGAGAAGTTCCATGATTTGATTGTTCCAAGAGGGCTTGCATTGTGTCTTATAGTAGAGTAGCCAACTCTTTCTTTGCCCTCTAGTAAAGCTGAGTTTAAAGCATTGTGTAGTGTTATTTTTTACCTTGTTTGGTTAAGGTTCTTTCTTTCATGACATGGGAGAGAAGAAAGAAGGACCTAAGTGTGATAATCAAAGTTTATTGAAATTGGTGAATAATTCAATTTATTATGCCGAGAGGCATTCTACACTGACAGCAAGTGCTGAAAGATTCAGATTCCCATGTAAACAAAATTCATAAAATGTGTAAATAAATAAATTCGTGAAAGCCAAATGGATAGAAAAATAGAAAAACTTGGGCAGTTATGGAGTGAAATAATTATCACATTAAACAAAAGATAAATAAATTCGTGGAACCAAATGAATAGAAAAATAAGTAGAAGCCAAATGGATAGAAAAATAGAAAAACTTGGGCAGTTATGGAGTGAAATCTTTATCACGTTAAACAAAAAATAGAAAAATAAGTGGAAGCCAAATGAATAGAAAAATAGAAAAACTTGGGCAATTATGGAGTGAAATCTTTATTACGTTTGAAGAATATAAAAAGTCTTGTAGCATAGTCTCTTTAAATTAACTCATGTGAGCATATCAAATATTCTAACTAAAAGTAATTTATAAATGCTAACAAATTGGAAGATATCTTTCGGCGTACTGTAGATATATTTTTTTAAATATAAATATACTAGTCATGCTACATCAAAACACATTGAAACTCAAAATCATTTTGTAAGAGAAAAGATTCAATAAAGAGAGATTGACTTGATATAATGTAACATGAATAAAAACATGATTGATGTTTTTTTTTTTTTTAAAAATAAAAGGCACCAACGGCTAAAATATATTATATTATTTAGACAGAGAAAGTTACATCAGCATGATAAAGTGCCCTATTTCTAAAACAGTGACTTCTCAAACAAGCTCATATGCAAAAAAAATAAGAGGCAGAAAACACAGCACCTTTATAATGTCAAATACATATAAACTAGCATCAAGCGTTAATAAAGCTAGTCAAAAAATAGTAGACCCATAGCACTAGCATAGAGAATTTAAGCAACACCATCATCTTCTTCGATACCACTAAGATCAAGGACCTCACCATCATGGGCTAGAAGTGGATGCATCCCATGGGTCAATAAAAGCTTCAGGGCCTACAAATACTCCTGAACGTGATATGTAAGCTGAGAACCGAGCTCTTGGTGATGAGCATGGAGTGCATTTTCCACAATAAACTCACATTGAAATTGGAGGCCATGTTTCGCAGCATTGTAAGTAAATAAACGCTGAGTTCCTTTGTAAATCCTTGTGAGAAAACAATCCCGCTACCAATGCCCTCCCGTTAAACAGGTCATAGTCTCTCATTGCTTCATTGAGGACTTGGTTTGAATATAGTCTGTAGCAATTTTCTGTACAAGACCTGGATTCTGAAGCAAATCCATATTGTTAGAGAGGAATAAAGATAGGTACATAGTCTCTCATTGCTTCATTGAGGACTTGGTTAGAAATAAAATGATTTTGAATATAGTTTGTAGCAATTTTCTGTAGAAGACCTGGATTCTGAAGCAAATCCATATTATTAGAGAGGAATAAAGATACTACCTGAGAAGGATAAAGGATTGTGAATATGGATGATGTATTTCCTAAGCCATTAGGAAAGATAAAGTTTGTAATATGCAGAGATATGCCAGGTATCATAGAGACATCATTTCTGGGAAACAATAGAGGAATGAGTTTTCTACAAGGATAGATAAAAGCAAAAGCTAGATTTTCTTGAATTAGTGGATACCAATGTGCATGGGCCAATTCAAACTAGATCACTTGGGTGAGCGTTTATTTTATGATATTTGTTGATGATACAAGCTATACATGGGTCTATTTCATAACATAAAAGTGGTATTTTTAAGTATGTTAGAGAGATGAGAATTATGATTGAATAACAAATAGATCATAGTACCAAGATTCTTAGATCAAATCAGGAGTATGCTTTAGAAGAATTCTTTAAGTATGGTAAAAAAAAAATAATACATGTCTCACATAGTCCTTAGAAAAATAGAGTGGCTAAGATGAAGAATATAACAATAGTTGAGTGTGCTAGAATTATGATCAAAGATAAGAATCCCGTTAATAGTTTGTGAGTTGAACTAGAAAGTATAATTGTGTAGTTACAAAATACAAGTCCATCAAAGTTCTTAGAGTGTAAATCTCCTTATGAAACTTTCATCATTCATAAACCAATTGTTAATCATTTGAGATTTTTGTAATGCAAAGGCACAGTTAAATGCATTTCCATTGGTTATTGTGTTGGCTATAATGCTTACAAAATGTATAATCCTATTACCAACAGTCAAATGTATTTCCATTGGTTATTGTGTTGGCTATAAGGCTTACAAAATGTATAATTGTATTACCAATAAATTCTTTGCAAGTAGGGATGTTGTATTTCATGAATATGTAAATGATATTCAAGAGGAAGATGGTATAGATTCTTGAAAACTTCCTGAGGGACATTGAAAGTATAGAAGTGGTGGATCTTTTTGTTAGTTTTGAAGCACCCTTTTTGTTTGTAGCAACAAACAAAAAGAAAATCATAACTCTTTTTGTTTAATATGAATGCTTTCTCCCTAGAAAGGTGACTCCTTTTGAATGGTGACTTCTTTCTTCATAGCTTCTTTAATCAATGCTCCTCCATGATTCACCTAGCAATCTTCACAATTCCTACTAGTGGATAATAGCATACCCTCATAATCTCTCATGGTAATACACTTGTAACCTCACTCTACTTTCTCTAATACCATAACATTTTTTAACAAAATAGATAGATCGAATGTTCAAGAAGAATTGAAACTCTATGCACTTTAAACAGAACCATATTACATGATATTTATATACTCTAAGAGGAACAATAAACTCCTACAAATTTGAGTCTAGTTAAGACATAACTATCTAACAAAAACTACTTATGCCACCTTTGAGACTCCTAGTACTAGCACTCTAACAAATTTCCATCACACTAATAGCATATGCTTTATCCATTTATTCTAAAAGTTGAATCTAATGTTATAGAGGAAGTACTCTTATTGATATGTATTATAAATGTGATGATTTGGAGGATGCATGCTAAGTGCTTAACAAAATTCCTAAACAAGATATTGTCACATGGAGTTCCATGATTGGTGGTTTTGTATAGAATGATGATTGTGAAGAGTCTTTGAAGAGGTTCAAGGAATTGGTATAACCAAGTATGCAATTGGATCTTGTCATGATCATCTACATTCTTCTAGTGTGTGCATGCTTGGGAACTCTACAACAAGGTAAGTAGATTCATGAGTTTATACATATAAGTGGATATGAGTCTGAGATTTAACTAAGGCACGCAATTATTTCTTTTATGCAAACCCATCCTATAGCATATTGTAAAATGTGCATATTTATATATATTGTCTATCATTTTTAGTCTAGGGTTAGTCTATCTAAAGTTTAGGTCAGTTTAGATCTTAGGGAGCTTTCACTCCAAATTTGAAGATATGTTTTACCTCACACACTATAAATTGTTTGTATTTTCTAATAAAAGACAAATCAAAGTTCTAACATGGGTCAATAGCACTTAAATGGGCTCAATGAAGTCTTATAGGTTGAGGATAGTAAATTTAGTGGACTAAATAGAAGTTGTCATGCCCGTGATGAGACCTCCTATATGTCACCATACAAGAGGGCTAAAATATGGAAATATTTTTTTTCTTAAAAAGTTAAAATGTACAATTGTGTAACTCTATAATGAAGTTTACCTAAAGTCTTACTAATGGCAACAATTCCCGGAGGTCAAGTTTGATGTTTGATCTCTGTTGCAAGGTGCTAATGATCACAAGGTAGTGTTTAGAATAATTAAACATAGTTTGATTAATTTCACTATAATGAATTGTTTGAAACATTTACACATCATAGTTACAATTGCTAATCAAATTTCCATTAATTAATATATTTATTAAAAACAACAAATCTATACTATAAAACATTTACACTATAATTTTTTTTCTAAGAAAGAGGGAGAACCTTCAGAAATATATTAATAAAAATGTATTTATAAGAAGAGGTACAAGACTTCAAATATTAATCATACGACAAAAAGACGGGAAACACCCCTGAAACTACTAGCACCCCCAAAAGGATGTCTATCTGTCGCCAAAAAAGAGCCCAAATAGAAAACTAGCCACCGACCAGAGGCAAGAAGGAACATGAACACCGGAAGAGATCACGGCCAAAACATAGAGACGGGCAAGAATCCTGAGAGAAGAGAAGCCAAAACAACATCCAACTCAAACCAGAGAAAAAAACACCAAATCACTGATCAGCCCACTCGCCACCCTCCAGGCCAGCCACACCACTAGCCCACTCGCCACCTTTCGGACCGGCCATACCACTGATCTCTATCGCCAACTCTTCAACCACATCTTGATCTAGCAGAGATTTAGAAAAAGACTGCAAAATGTGAGGAGCCCAGCGATCTTGAAGAATAAAACAAAGGTGGCACGAAGGAGCAGTTAATGTAAAATTAAATTTCTCTCTACACACAATAAAGAAGACGTCCTCTCTCCCACTTTCAGAGGTGCACAATCTCAAGACGTGAGCTATTGTGAACTGCCAAAAATTAAAAACCTCGCCTCAAGGAGATATGAAATAAAGTTAACATCTCTTCATCATAAATGCAGACGCGAGGATCTGATCTGTCATTAATGCCAGAGGTACAAATCTCCAACCTATCAAAAAATGATAGGAGAGCAGAATGGAAGACACCTCCCTATCCATAGAAGAAGTCTGCAAGACAAAGCTGACAAAGGTGGATGGCCTAAGGGAAGACAGGTGATATGAAAAGATGTGTGTCAAAAGCCAATGGTTCATTCTGTAGGACATCGAGAGAGGCCACCGTTAGGACGAAGATGTCCATCAGCACTTAGCAAGGTACTAGCCAGTCGAAAAAATGAAAGGACTATCGAAGGTGATCAAAGAGTCAAGCATGCCCAGCCTATGAGAAGATTGAGTATCAAAGAGCGCTACTTGCCCTTGCTGATCTAAGGCAAAGTTGGCTAACCAATCAGCCACTTTATTTCCTTCCCTATAATAATGTGCGATCTCGTAAGAATCAAAGAACTATAAGCTCGTCCAGCCTTATTCAAGAATGTAATGAATGGACCAGCTGTTTACTTTTCTTTCTTGAAGGGCTGAAATGATGAGTAGTGAATCACCTTCTATCAAGATTGATTTAAAACATTTTTCTATGGCAAATTGGAGGGAGTAAAGTAATGACAGAGCCTCGGCCATATTATTGGATCCTTCAGGGAGTTTCATGGTGGTGCAAGAGCACCAAGGGGCTTGGAGTGAGCCCATATGTATATAATGCATTTTGGGGTGATGACCATAGTGGTCATAAAGTATTTCCTTGATTTTCTTTTGGTTCAAGTGTATCAAGTTTTGAAGTGAAACCGCAGACTATTACATCGAAGTGAGAGAGCTCATCGGTGAAGCCTTTTGAAGTTATATCGATAGCCGGTGTCCCACCGATAAAATAGTATATTGGAGGAGGACAAAGGAGGTCTCGCCGATGAAGACAATGTTTATCGGCATGAAATGCATATCGGGAGATAGAGAGAATGTCTGACCGATGTAAGAAGTCTTACCGACGGCTAGTTGATGGGAGCACATCGAGGAGAAGATAGATATCGGTGAGTGAAGCGAAAGCTATGCCGATGTTCAAGGTTTGGTCGATGATAGTTGTATTGGCGTATCGAAGAGAGATGTAGTATTGATGGATGAGGAAGATGTGCTACCGATGGTCCAAGTCATGCCGATGGATTAATGTTCATTGGGGTAAGTTGTGTATATCGAAGAACAAAGGAAAAGTCATGCTGATTGTATAAGTCTGAACAATGGGTTATATCCATCAAGAAGAGTTCACATATTAGTGAAAGAAGTTATGAAGTGGCCGATAGTTGATGTCTCGCCGATAGGCGAAGACTAAAACCACAAGCTGTTGTATCAGGGTGATAGTCAGCAAAAGCAAACCACAGTAAGTAGACTGTCGATTATTAGTAAAAGAGCTCCAGCGATGCCAATGTGTTAGGCCCATGGAACGGCTAGGAGCAACACAAATGCAGGAAACCCTAACCATCCAATAATAGACATGACGAATGGTATAAGAACTGTTCTTGGCTTTGTAAATGGGTTGGAATGTTGGACAAAGATTGAAGAACATACATTGAATGTAATAGAGAAACTTCTGATAATAGAAACATTGACAGTTTGAATCCATTTGTATATTGTCTGTAGAGTACTTGTATAACCCAGTTTGCAGTAAAGTAGATAGTTTAATTTTTGTTCTTTTGTTTCTATTTGTACAAGATGTCTCTGTCTTGATGCCCCTACATTTTCCTTGTACAATCATGGAGGGCCATCAAGCAGAGACCTTGTTTCTTTTGTTTATGTTTGTGTTAGTGATTGGGCTATCAGAGAGAGGCCATGTAAACTTGTGTTAGGTGAGTTGTGCTATAGCCCAGCTAGTAAGCAAGTTGCAGTCTAGAAGACAGGGGTGAAAAACAAAGTAGAAAGAATTGAGCACCAAGCAATCAGAACCCTGGACCCAAAGAGGAGGGCTGATAATGGGCTCAAGAAGGCTATAATCCTTGGAGATTGGGAATCTTGGAAGCAGTGAAGATAAAGAAGAATGCCTCACACCAAGAAAGTAATGTCTGTATAGAGAATAACAGACGAGTAAACCTTTCACCTTTGTAATAGACTATTTAGGTTGAGTTAGGCATTTTGGGGTAGAAAATGTCTATGAGCACTTGAATTAGTAGGGAGACATGGGGTATGACATAGGTCTTGAAGTGTTGTGACAAGATAGGTTTGCTAAACCCATAGGCCTCCCCATCAAATTGGTATCAAAGCAAGTTAAAGATTTGGGCTATTCCTAGATTGGAATAGAAGAAGTTGTATGTCATCACCGAGTTCAAGTGAGTCTGTAGGTTCATCCAAGAAGATGGTGACTAATGCAGAATTGGCAAAGAAGGTTGATGATCAAGAAGAGGAGAATAGGCTCCTATAGGAAAGATTGGCAGAAATGGAAAGTAAACTAGGTGCCATGATAACAAAGACTGAAGAAGTTAGTCAAAAAATGAAATATTCTGAAGGTAAGGAAAAAGGTGTGTCTATAGAAGATGAAGAGCCCACACCTGATCCTAAGATGGAAGAATAACCTTTCTTGAAGGCCTTGAAAGCCATGAGTGGTAAGACATTGGAAGGAGTTCCTCTTTTTAGTGGAAAGATGGAACCTGATTTGGTTATGGAATGGATAGAAGGTATAGAAAATCACTTTGAATCTGTTGGAGTGAGTGAAGCTCAAAAGGTGAAGGTGGCCAAATCAAGACTCAGAGGAGCTGCTTTGACATGGTGGAAATTTGTTCAAACTGAAAGAAAAAAAGAAGGCAAGAAACCTATAGCTACTTGGAAGGGTATGGTGGCTAAAATCAAAGAAGTATACATGCCTGGAGATTATGAAGTCCAGTTGTACAAGAAACAGCAAAATTTGAGACAAAGAGAATTAGATGTTAATGCATACGCTGAGGAGTTTCAAAAACTATGCCTGAGGTCTAAGGTGATGGAAGATGAAAATGTGAAAGTAGCAAGATATCTCAATGGTTTGAGGTGGAGTATTCAAGAGGAAATTAGCTTATTCAGCCCTACAACAGTGCATCAAAGCTATCAGCTAGCACTCAAGGTAGAGGAGAAGAGTAAGAAGAAGCAAGAGACAAATAGCAGATCAAGAGGAAGAGGAAATTATGGTGGTAGGAATACTGATCAAAGACCCCAAGGAGAATCCAAACTCACAGAGCAGAGTGGGGAGACTAGTAGTAGAGGAAACTACAAAGGAAGGGGATCTAACAGAGGAAGATCAGGAGGATCAGGCAGAGGATCCTACTTTGCCACTATGAAATGCTACAATTGTGGTCAATTAGGCCATCCAACATATAGGTGTCCTGATAAGGGCACGTCCTCTTCTCAAGGAGTTGATAAAAGAAATCATTATATACAAGATGAAGCTTCAAGCAGCAAATCACCTGAAGTCAGTCTAGCCTCAGAAGTGGGAGAGAACATCATGGTTGGGAGAACCTTGATCAGAGAACCAGTGAAAGCTATCGGTGAGTGAAGCGAAAGCTATGCCGATGTTCAAGGTTTGGTCGATGATAGTTGTATTGGCATATCGGAGAGAGATGTAGTATCAATGGATGAGGAAGATGTGCTACCAATGGTCCAAGTCATGCCGATGGATTAATGTTCATCAGGGTAAGTTGTGTATATCGGAGAACAAAGGAAAAGTCACGCCAATTGTATAAGTCTGAACGATGGGTTATATCCATCGAGAAGAGTTCACATATCAGTGAAAGAAGTTATGAAGTGGCCAATAGTTGATGTCTCGCCAATAGGCGAAGACTAAAACCACAAGCTATTGTATCGGGGTGACAGTCAGCAAAAGCAAACCACAGTAAGTAGACTATCGGTTATTAGTAAAAAAGCTCCAGCGATGCCAATGTGTTAGGCCGATGGAACGGCCAGGAGCAACACTAATGCAGGAAACCCTAACCATCCAATAATAGACATGACAAATGGTATAAGAACTGTTCTTGGCTTTGTAAATGGGTTGGAATGTTGGACAAAGATTGAAGAACATACATTGAATGTAATAGAGAAACTTCTGATAATAGAAACATTGACAGTTTGAATCCATTTGTATATTGTCTGTAGAGTACTTGTATAACCCAGTTTGCAGTAAAGTAGATAGTTTAATTTCTATTCTTTTGTTTCTATTTGTACAAGATGTCTCTGTCTTGATGCCCTTGCATTTTCCTTGTACAATCATGGAGGGCCATCAAGCAAAGACCTTGTTTCTTTTGTTTATGTTTGTGTTAGTGATTGGGCTATCAGAGAGAGACCATGTGAACTTGTGTTAGGCAAGTTATGCTATAGCCCAACTAGTAAGCAAGTTGCAGTCGAGAAGACAGGGGTGAAAAACAAAGTAGAAAGAATTGAGCACCAAGCAATCAAAACCCTGGACCCAAAGAGGAGGGCTGATAATGGGCTCAAGAAGGCTGTAAGCCTTGGAGATTGGGAATCTTGGAAGCAGTGAAGATAAACAAGAATGCCTCACACCATGAAAGTAATGTCTGTATAGAGAATAACAGACCAGTAAACCTTTCACCTTTGTAATAGACTGTTTAGGTTGAGTTAGGCATTTTGGGGTAGAAAATGTCTATGAGCACTTGAATTGGTAGGGAGACGTGGGGTATGACATAGGTCTTGAAGTGTTGTGACAAGATAGGTTTGCTAAACCCATAGGCCTCCCCATCAAATTGGTATCAAAGCAAGTTAAAGATTTGGGCTATTCCTAGATTAGAATAGAAGAAGTTGTATGTCATCACCGAGTTCAAGTGAGTCTGTAGGTTCATCCAAGAAGATGGTGACTAATGCAGAATTGGCAAAGAAGGTTGATGATCAAGAAGAGGAGAATAGGCTCCTATAGGAAAGATTGGTAGAAATGGAAAGTAAACTGGGTGCCATGATAACAAAGACTGAAGAAGTTAGTCAAAAAATGAAATATTCTGAAGGTAAGGAAAAAGGTGTGTCTATAGAAGATGAAGAGCCCACACCTGATCCTAAGATGGAAGAATAACCTTTCTTGAAGGCCTTGAAAGCCATGAGTGGTAAGACATTGGAAGGAGTTCCTCTTTTTAGTGGAAAGATGGAACCTGATTTGGTAATGGAATGGATAGAAGGTATAGAAAATCACTTTGAATCTGTTGGAGTGAGTGAAGCTCAAAAGGTGAAGGTGGCCAAATCAAGACTCAGAGGAGCTGCTTTGACATGGTGGAAATTTGTTCAAACTGAAAGAAAAAAAGAAGGCAAGAAACCTATAGCTACTTGGAAGGGTATGGTGGCTAAAATCAAAGAAGTATACATGCCTGGAGATTATGAAGTCCAGTTGTACAAGAAACAGCAAAATTTGAGACAAAGAGAATTAGATGTTAATGCATACGCTGAGGAGTTTCAAAAACTATGCCTGAGGTCTAAGGTGATGGAAGATGAAAATGTGAAAGTAGCAAGATATCTCAATGGTTTGAGGTGGAGTATTCAAGAGGAAATCAGCTTATTCAGCCCTACAATAGTGCATCAAAGCTATCAGCTAGCACTCAAGGTAGAGGAGAAGAGTAAGAAGAAGCAAGAGACAAATAACAGATCAAGAGGAAGAGGAAATTATGGTGGTAGGAATACTGATCAAAGACCCCAAGGAGAATCCAAACTCACAGAGCAGAGTGGGGAGACTAGTAGTAGAGGAAACTACAAAGGAAGGGGATCTAACAGAGGAAGATCAGGAGGATCAAGCAGAGGATCCTACTTTGCCACTATGAAATGCTACAATTGTGGTCAATTAGGCCATCCAACATATAGGTGTCCTGATAAGGGCACGTCCTCTTCTCAAGGAGTTGATAAAAGAAATCATTATGTACAAGATGAAGCTTCAAGCAGCAAATCACTTGAAGTCAGTCTAGCCTCAGAAGTGGGAGAGAACATCATGGTTGGGAGAACCTTGATCAAAGAACCAGTGAAAGCTAAACCAAGCCAGAGGAGAGCTTTATTTAGAATCAGATGCAAGATTATGAATAAGGTATGTCAAGTAATCATAGACTCAGGGTCTACTGATAACATAGTGTCAGATGAAGCAGTTAGAAAATTAAATTTGCAAAGAATACCTCATTCTAGTCCATATAGAGTCACATGGTTAAATAAAGGTCAGCATGTGATAGTCAATGAGCAAACTTGGGTAGAGTTTGGTATAGGTGGATACAAAGACAAGGTACTCTGTGATATCCTACCCATGGATGCATGTCATCTCTTTTTGGGCAGACCGTGGCAGTATGACCAAAAGGCCATACATGATGGTGAGAAGAATGCATATTCTTTTCAAAAAGATGGTGTCACCTATAAAATTCAATCATTGGAAGATGAAGAAACAAATAAGACAAAAAGTCCTAATGTCTTAATTGTGAGTGGAAAAGAGTTTTTGAATACTCTTAAGGAGGATGATATTGGCTATGCTATCATACTAAAGCCTAAGGAGGAGAAAAAAGACAAAAAGGTAGTGGTCCCAAAAGAAGTACAGGCTATACTAGAATAGTATAAGGACATAATTAGTGATGGAACACTAGTAGCACTACCTCCACAAAGAACTATAAGCCATCAGATAGATCTAATTCCAAGAGCATCTTTACCTAACAAAGCTCCTTACAAGATGACTCCAAATCAACATAAGGAGATAGCCAGACAAGTGCAAGAGTTACTTGACCAAGGATTGATTAGGAAAAGCATAAGTCCTTGTGCAGTGCCTACAGTGTTGGCACCAAAGAAAGGAGGGACATGGAGACTATGCATAGACTCCAGAGCTATCAATAAGATCACCATAAGGTATAGATTTTCAATTCCCAGAATTGAAGATCTTATGGACTGTTTAGGAGGGGTTAAATATTTCACCAAGATAGATCTGAAAAGTGGTTATCACCAAATCAGAATCAAGGAAGGTGATGAGTGGAAAATAGCCTTCAAGACCACGGAAGGACTATATGAATGGCTTGTTATGCCATTTGGTTTGTCAAATGCTCCCATCACATTCATGAGGCTCATGAATGAAGTCCTTAAGGATTATACGGGTAAATTTGTAGTTATTTATCTAGATGACATCTTGATTTTTAGTCAAACTAAAGAAGAGCATCCTGAACATGTAAATACTATTTTGAAAAAGTTACATGATGAACAACTAACCATAAATTTGGAGAAGTGTGAATTTATGAAGCAGGAATTGGTATACCTTGGTTTTGTGTTGTCCAAAGGAGAATTGAAAATGGACAAGTCAAAGGTAGAAGCCATATTGAATTGGCCTACTCCCAGAGCAGCAACTGAGGTGAGAAGTTTCCATGGTTTAGCTCAGTTTTATAGAAAATTCATAAGGAATTTCAGTGCTATTTGTGCACCCATGCTTGATACAATCAAACGTGGGATAAAAACAACGTTTCAGTGGACACAATCAGCTGATACGAGTTTTGAAATGTTGAAGAAAGCAATAGCCACACAGCCAGTGTTAGTGCTGCCTAGTTTTGATAAGTTATTCACTTTAGAATGTGATGCTAGCAATATTGCAGTAGGTGCAGTACTCAACCAAGAGAATAGACTAGTAGCCTTTTTCAGTGAGAGGCTAAATGAAGAAAAGAGTGGATACTCTTCATATGACTTGGAGCTCTATGCTCTAGTCCAAGCACTTAGAAAATGGAGGCATTATCTCCTACCTAAGGAATTTGTTGTGTATACAGACAATCAAGCTTTGAGTTTTTTGAACTCGCAAGAAAAGTTGAGCCATAGGCATATCAAGTGGATGGAGTACTTGCAGTCTTATACATTTACAATTAAGCACAAGAAGGGATAGCTCAATAAAGTATCAGATGCTTTAAGTAGAAATTTGCTTACAGTGCAAGAAGTGCAATTAAGAAGTATAGGGATGGAGGAGTTCAAAGCCCTTTACAATGAGGATCAAGATTTTGCTGAAGCGTACAAGGTCTGTCAAGATTTTAAAAATCACTTTCATAGTGAATTTGCAGATTACACATTACAGCAGGGATTACTGTTCAAAGGTGGACAGTTATGTGTACCAAGAGGATCCATGAGGGAAAATCTCATACAAGAGAAGCATAATAGCAGTTTGAGCAGACATTTTAGTCTGAACAAAACATTGGAGTTAGTCCAGAGATTCTACTATTGGCCGAAGATGCACAAAGATGTCAGAAAGTATGTGGAGCAGTGTATCATCTGTCAAAAGGCTAAAGGAACTTCTTCAAATGCTGGACTGTATCAACCATTACCCATTCCTTCCAGACCATGGGATTGTGTAAGTATGGATTTTGTAGTTGGTCTACCAAAGACTAAGACTGGTTTTGATAGTATTTTTGTAGTTGTTGATAGATTCAGCAAGATGAGTCATTTAATTCCCTATAAAGTGACTCATGATGCCAGTCATATAGCTCATTTGTTTTTCAAAGAGGTCATAAGGATTCATGGACTTCTAGCAAGCATCGTGTCTGATAGAGATGCTAAGTTCATGGGACATTTCTGGAAAATTTTATGGCAGAGGTTAGGAGCAAATCTGTCTTTTGGATCAACATATCATCCACAGATAGATGGTCAAATAGAAGTGGTGAATAGGACATTGGGCAACCTATTAAGGTGTTTGACAAAAGAATATGGACAGAGTTGGGATCAAGTCATTTATCAGGCAGAATTTGCCTATAATGACAGTGTAAATAGGACTACTAGCAAGAGTCCATTTGAGATAGTGTATGGAATACATCCTAGAGGTGTATATGAACTCTGACATCTTGGAGACATGGAACATAGAAGTGGTCATGCAGAGGATTTTGCACAGTCTATGAAGGAGATTCATGACCAAGTGAAGCAACAATTGATGGAAAATACTCAAAAAATCAAGGATAGAGTAGATGCACATAGGAAGGATGTTCAGTTTGAAGTTGGTAATTTAGTCATGGTTCATTTGAAAAAAGCTAGATTGCAAAAAGGGATGCCAACTAAACTGCAGATGAGACGGATTGGTCCTTGCAGAATTATGAACAAGTATGGCAACAATGCCTAAGGATTGATTTGCCAGTAGACTTGGCAATTTCACCAGTGTTCAATGTTCAAGACCTGGTGCCATATAAAGGTCCTCATTCTGTAGCAGGGGAATCTAGCTCAGAAGCTGCAAAGACAGTAAGTGATGTGACCTTGCTGCCTACACTCAAACCACAGGCTGCAAGAATTCTAGATTCTCAAGTGAAAAAGCAAACTAGACATGGTATGTATATGGAACATCTGATCAAGTGGAGATAGTTGCCTGAAGCAGCCTGGGTTGCAGAATCAGAGTTCAAGAAACGGGGCATTGATTTGCCTTGCTGTCACTGGAGGTGACTTGACTTCTTTCGCACAGGGGGAGTATGGTGCAAGAGCACCAAGGGGCTTGGAGTGAGCCCATATGTATATTTAACGCATTTTGGGGTGATGACCTTAGTGGTCATAAAGTATTTCCTTGATTTTCTTTTGGTTCAAGTGTATCGGGTTTTGAAGTGAAACCATAGACTATTGCATCAGAGTGAGAGAGCTCATCGGTGAAGCCTTTTGAAGTTATACCGATAGCTAGTGTCCCACTGATAAAATAATATATCAGAGGAGGACAAAGGAGGTCTCACTGACAATGACAATGTTTATCGGTGTGAAATGCATATCAAGAGACAGAGAGAATGTCTAATCGATGTAAGAAGTCTTACCAACGGCTAGTTGATGGGAGCACATCGAGGAGAAGATAGATATCGGTGAGTGAAGTGAAAGCTATACCGATGTTCAAGGTCTGGTTGATGATAGTTGTATCAGCGTATCGGAGAGAGATGTAGTATCGACGGATGAGGAGGAGGTGCTACCGACAGTCCAAGTCATGCTGATGGATTAATGTTCATCGGGGTAAGTTATGTATATCGGAGAACAAAAGAAAAGTCACGCTGATTGTATAAGTCTAAATGATGGGTTATATCCATCAGGAAGAATTCACATATTGGTGAAAGAAGTTATGAAGTGGCTGATAGTTGATGTCTCGCTGATAGGCGAAGACCAAAACCACAAGCTATTGTAGTAGGGTGATAGTCAGCAAAAGCAAACCACAGTAAGTAGACTGTCAGTTATTAGTAAAAGAGCTCCAACGATGCTAATGTGTTAGGCTGATGGAATGGCTAGGAGCAACACTAATACAGGAAACCCTAACCATCTGATAACAGACATGATGAATGGTATAAGAACTGTTCTTGGCTTTGTAAATGGGTTGGAATGTTGGAAAAAGATTGAAGAACATACATTGAATGTAATAGAGAAACTTCTAATAATAGAAACATTGATAGTTTGAATCCATTTGTATATTGTCTATAGAGTACTTGTATAACCCAATTTGTAGTAGAGTACACAGTTTAATTTCTGTTCTTTTGTTTCTATTTGTACAAGATGTCTCTGTCTTGATGCCCCTGCATTTTGCTTGTACAGTCATGGAGGGCCATCAAGTAGAGACCTCATTTCTTTTGTTTCTATTTGTGTTAGTGATTGGGCTATCAGAGAGAGGCCATGTGAACTTGTGCTAGGCGAGCTGTGCTATAGCCCGGCTAGTAAGCAAGTTGTAATCTAGAAGATAGGGGTGAAAAATAGAGTAGAAAGAATTGAGCACCAAGCAATCAGAACCCTGGACCTAGAGAGGAGGGCTGATAATGGGCTCAAGAAGGCTATAAGCCTTGGAGATTGGGAATCTTGGAAGCAGTGAGGATAAAGAAGAATGCCTCACACCAAGAAAGTAATGTCTGTATAGAGTATAATAGACTAGTAAACCTTTCACCTCTGTAATAGACTGTTTAGGTTGAATTAGGCATTTTGGGGTAGAAAATGTCTATGAGCACTTGAATTGGTAGGGAGACTTGGGGTATGACATAGGTCTTGAAGTGTTGTGTCAAGATAGGTTTGCTAAACCCATAGGCCTCCCATCACATGGCCTTCATTGCTAGGAGTTCCCCTTAACAATTCTTGATAATACAATCCATTCTCGATAGTCCTGGGTTGCCTCTATAGGCAGCATCAAAGTTTATTTTCACAAAAGACTCACTGGGTGGAAGCCATTTGATAGAACTTCTGTTGACTTTGGGCTGAAGGGAAGGAGCTCCACCAGTCATTTGGATCCTCTTCAGATCTTTCCATTGAGAAAGGATAAACTCATCCCAACTAGTCCACTTGGAGTCTCTAGTCTATGACCTCTATAGCTAAGCGAGAACTGTTTCTAAAATTAATTAGTCGATGTCCATCCATAGCTCCTCTGGTCTTTTTGAAGAATTCCTAAAAATTCTATAATTTCTCTCTTTCAAAACCATCCATAGAAAAAAATAGAGGGACTGACAATCCAAAGTAAATGAAAATAGGCCTCTTTGAATAGTAGAGGCCAACTTTCCATCCATTGGGATAAAGTAGGAGGGAGAGGAGCAAACCACTTAAGCTGAGACATTAGACATCCCCAATAGGCCTGGATATACTTACAATGAACAAAAAGATGATCAGTTGACTCCTTTTCTTCTTGGTAGAGAACAAAATCAAAATTTGCACCCAATGACAATTTTGCTATTCTGTCACCAGTGAGAATCATGTTATTAATGGTTAACTAGGTAAAAGTGTCCGCCTTGGGGAGAATAGGATCCGCCCAGTAGAGATGAGTTGGCCAATCCACCTTAGGCTTAGAGGAGAGAAATTTATAACCAAACTTGGTGCTATAAATTCTGGATCCATCCCCCAGCCACATCAGTTTGTCCTCCTTTGGAGAAAAAAATAAAATTCTATCTTGTAAAATCTTACTGAGAGCAACATTCTGATCTTGAGGAAAGTTGCAATTGTCAAAACTTTTCTAGATAATTTTTGCCAGGAGGATGCTGGAATCAACTGTAAAATAATTACAAACCTTTACTCCCCATAAGGTTTTGAGGTAGGCCTCCGCCTCCTTAAAATTCCCTAGAGAAAAAAATTTCTGCCGCCTGTTCCAAGTATCATCCCAAAAGGATGCCTTTTACCATTAGAAATCATCCATGATAACTTTGGAAGGATGACATCTCTGCACTTAACAATAAAAATCCAAATTGAAGAGCCCTTTGGAGGGTTAGAGATTGTAAAAATTCTCTCTAGCTTTTGAGAATCCAAGTACTTTCTCTGCATTATCTTTACCCACTTTGTCTGAGGACTTTTACACATCTTCCAAGCTAGCTTTGCTCCTAGGGCAAGATTTTGAAGCTCTAGATTTAGAATTCTTGCTCCTCCTTGGAATTTGGGTGTGCAAACTTTATCCCATGCTATTAAATGAATTCTCTTTTTGTCCATTGTACCCTGCCAAAGAAAATTCCTGCAGAGCTTACCAACCTGATCTAAAATACCTCTCGGGATTCTAAGAGAAGATAGCATATAAACTGGAACAGCAGTTAACACTGATTTAAGCAGGGTGATTCTGCCTACTAAAGATAGCCAATTACCCTTCCACACCCCCATCTTATGAGATAGATTTTCTAGAACCCCATTCCACATCATTTTCTTATGCCTTCCATTAAAAAGAGGGACTCCCAAGTACTTGTCTGGAAGTGACTCCAAGTTAAAGGTGAAGAAGGAAGCGAGCTCTGATTGCCTCACCTGAGAGGTGTTGAAAAGATACATTTTAGACTTATTTACATTCACCAATTGACCTAATGCTTCGCAGTAAGTAGAAAGGATTTGTTTGATTACACCTGCTTCTTTTTTGCTGGCCCTACCGAAGAGGATAGTGTCGTCTACAAAAAGAGCATGAGTCAAGGAATCTGAGCAAGTCTTCAATTTGATCCCCCTCAATAACCTATTTCGTGAAGCCTCCTTAATTGACCAAGTGAGTGCCTTTGTCATTAGGATGAATAAATAAGGAGAGATGGGATCTCCCTAACGAAGGCCTCTCAAGATTTGGAAGGTAGGTGACTCGCAGCCATTGACAAGCACTGAATTTTACACACCTAATAAGCTAGAGAAGATCCATGTAACCCATTTCAAAGGGAAGCCCATTGAGCATAGAACATGTCTCAGAAAGTCCCATTCTACTCTATTATATGCTTTGCACATATCTAGCTTCAAAACCATATTGGGCAAATTTTTAGATTTAAGTGAGTGCAAAATTTCATGTGTTAATATGGCCCCTTCAGTTGTTTCCTCACGTAGGACAAAGCCCCCTTGCTCTTCAGAAATAATTTGTGGGAGTATAGAAGCCAGTCTTGAAGCTACAGCCTTGGAGATGACTTTATAAATAAAATTGCAAAGTGAAATGGGCCTGAAGTCTTCGAAAGAGGTGGGAATACTTACTTTTGGGATGAGAACCAAACTAGTCTTGTTGAGTTCTTTCAACACATTACTAAACTTCCTTGACTCCTCAACTGCTAGAAACACATCTCTTCTAACAAACTCCTAGTATTTTTGAAAAAAGGACCTCGTCCATCCGTCTGGTCCTGGGGCTTTACTCCCATCCATTGCGAAGATAGCATCTCTGACTTCTTCAAGAGAAAATTCCCTAAGCAATTCCTTGTTATGTTCCTCAGTAACTCTTTTGGGCAAGTTGAAAGGGCTAAAGAGCTGAGAGTTGTGGACTTTGTTACTTGAGAGAAGCTTCTCGAAGAAAGACTTCACCTCAGCTTTGATAGAGTCCAAGTCATGAATGAAAGAACCATCCTCTTTCTTAATGCATTGGATAGTCAAGCTTAGTCTATGTGCTTTAGTAGAAAGATGGAAGAAAGTGGTGTTGCGATCTCCCTCTTTAAGCCAGGTTTCTCTTGATTTTTGCCACCAGAAGATTTCTTCACGAAGGAGGATCTCTTCTAACTTTGCTTTAAGAGATTTTTCTTTTTGAAAAGAAATACTATCCATACCAATACTCATGATATCCTATTCTAATTCTGCCACCTCCTTAAGAACTCTAACCTTTTTAGAGAAGATATTTTTGAAGTGGGACTTGTTCTAGATGACAATCTGAGATTTCACAAACTCCAATTTTTTCACCAGCTAGAACATTCTAGACCCCTTTACGAATGGAGCTGAGGATCACCAAGTTTTGACATTTGACAAGAAATCATTATCCCTGAACCACATTTCTTGAAACTTAAAAGGTCTTTTAAAGATCAAACGATCCTCACCCACGACTAGGCTAACTAGGAAATGGTCGAAGCCGAGGAATGGAAGAATACGAGAGGAGAAATTGAGGTTTCCAAGTATATATTGGGGGGAGCATAAGAATCTGTCCAATCTTTCAGCAATATTGAAATGGTCATACCGTCTATTAGTCCAAGTGAAATTTCCATTTAGAGGCCTGCAATCCATAAAACCATTAGAGTCTACAAACTCCTTGAAGTCTACCATCGTAAGAGTAGGGGTCGAATTGCCTCCTATCTTCTCAAAGCCATCTAAAATGACATTGAAATCCCCTCCCAGAATGACCAACTCTTGCTTCAGCATGTTCAGCAGATTGGAAAGATGTCTCCACAACTATAGCTTTTGAGTTGTTCCTGAGGGTCCATAGACATTCATGAGCCATAGATCTCTTCCATTAAGAACACCTAGAAATTTCCCTAAAATCTAGTTCTCCCTGTTCCCCACCACCTCAAAAATAGGCAAATTTTTCTTCCATAAGACAGCAATTCCACCCAAAGCTCCATTAGCAGGGTGAAATTCTACATTCCAATTCTTCCATTTACCAAAAAAGAAAGTACCGTGGTCTAAAGAAAGCTTGGTTTCTTGAAGCAATAAAACATCCACTCTCACCCCCTCAAGTTGGGACTTGATAAGGCAAGATTTGTTAGGGGCATTTAAGCCCCTAACATTCCAAGTAAGGAACTTCATTGTTCTCAAGGGGAGCAATCAACTCCCCTCTTCTTCATTGAGGATGACCTACCGTTCTCTGAAGCAACCACCTGGTCAGGATGTGCCTTAGCTTTCTATTGCCTTAAACTCTTCCTGGAGGGGGATTTTTTTTATTCCTCTATACCATAGGAGTTTGCGAGATACCTAGCTCAACCTCGCTTCCCTGCACATCTTTCTCTTGTAAAACTTCCTCTGTCAGTTCATCAACAATGGTTGAATTCACCTTTGCTAACACCTCCTCATACAAGTCCTGAAGCTTGACATCCGAGCTTTGAGAGATTTCCCAAGTTTCATCCCTCTCTAGAGCATCTAAGACCAGATCATCAACCTCCTGGGTAGTTGTCTCTACCCCCATGAGAGATTGTACCATCTCTGAAGTGTCTCTGTTTGGGAAGCCTTTTATGGGTGAAGATTTGTAGCATTCATCATCCTCTTGATGTGCATATCTTGTGGGATCTTGGACACAATGATCCTAGACTTCGAAGACTCTCTCTAGGACCTGCATGGAGAAATCTTATTGCAATTGTCGCACATCTGTAAAAACTTTTTGGCTCCCCTAACCCCTTAATAAGGTCGACTGAAGGAGTTGCTCGTCACTGACAACCTGGGGGTGCTGGGTTCCTGGAGGACTTCCTTGTCTTTCTGACACAGGAAATCATTTAATCTATCGAAGTCTTCTTGTTGTAGTCCATCTTCTAAAAGAATCTCTTGAAGCCAGAAGACTTGAGAGGTCCTGATCTTTACTCTCTTGGGAAAAAGATTTTTTGCTTCTAAGAAAATATGAATTCTGGGTGTTGTAGCCATAAGGCTAGTCAATGGGATATCCACCTCTTGGCAAAAACCCAGAGAGTCCCCAATACTTTTCAGAGTCTCCAAATCCCTATATTCTAGTGGGAGGTATGGGAGTTGAATCCAGAAGGGAACCATGGGGATTACCTCTTTTCCCACATGAAAATTTGGTTTCCACTCTTGGCAGATTACAGTTGTTTGTCCAAACTTCCATAGCTTCTTGTTAAGGACTCTATCCCTCTCTTCCTTCTCTGAAAAAAAGAAGCAGAAAAAACCGTTACCTAGTTCACAGGCGTCTGTCACCTCTGGCCAGGTATTTTGGTACCACTCCTTTAAATCGTCTAGAGAAAAATGTGGAGATAATACCTTACCAATGAGGGCATTCTTGCTTAAATGTGAGGCCTTTTCAAAAACTCTAACCTCAGACCGCTCCAGAAAAACCTCCTGGTATTCCTTTCATGTAGTGACTTCTTTGATGTTAACTTTAGGATTCCACACTTCTTTCTTCTTAAAATCATGAACCGCCCTTTTGGAGTGGTATGATGGTGGTCTCTGCTTTTTCTTTGCTCCATTCCTCGAGCTAAAAAAGGGCTTGTTGCTAAACCCAAATCTCCTACCAAAAAACCGTGGGTCCCTCTAGTGAGAGCTACCTGCATGCTCATTCTGAAAATCAAGGAAGGCTTCATGCTGTGTTTTCAACGGCTTCTTGAAGTTGGTATCAGTATTTCTTGTTTGACCTTTCGCCTGCCATTTGTCACCAGTCTCTACCTTTCTTGTATCAAAAGAAGGGTATTGTGTGTTTTCAGCAAAACTAACCCTCCTCCTTGAGTTGTGCAAAGTAGGCAAAATGCTTTCATGGGAGCATGGCATAAACTAGGATACAGATCTAGCATTGGAATGAGATAAAAGAGCCATTCTGTAAGCCATCAAACCCTAAGTTACTTTTAATATTTGTTACACTCTATAATTAATAATTTTTTTTTACTTAATTAAATAATTCCTTTATTCCCAAATCAACTAATAGATTTAAATTTCTATTTTTAATTGAATATAGTAAGATTTACAAAACTTTCCCAAAAAAAAATTAAAAAACAATCTTTAAGCATTATTCTCCTAAAAACTATATATATATTCTTTCCCCAGTAAATCTTAACATCAACTAGCTTCTTCCTTCTAAATCATTTCTTTTTTTTCCATTTAAAACCATATTTAATTCTAAAATAAAACTGACTTTTCCTATCATGCCTTAAAGCAATAAAAAATAATATTAACTTAGATTCTAAAAACCAATTATAGTTGCTTTCCAAAAAATTAAATAAAACATCAAGAATTGCTTTTTGCTTTTAAAATCAATTACAAAGCCAAACTTTTGCCTTCCTTTCAAAATTTAACTTTCTTTTTAATAAAAACAATCGTTTCTTTTTCTCATAAAGCTATAATGGATTTTTTTTTTTAAAACACAACCATTTCAAATGCTTTTCGTTATATATGGAAGATATTCCAACTCGGATTTCCTTCTAAAACGAACTCTTCTTTTTTCCTTATAATATTAAAAATAAATAAAATTTGGTTTATTTCTATTTTCATACTGTTTTTTTTTTCTATCTGTTTTAAAACAATAAAACAAATCTTTAACTTTGATTTCCATTAGAATTCTTTTGTTTTCTATAAAAGCAATAATATGTAAGTAATTGTTTGGATCATTACATGCAGATGAAAAAACTAAAATTGACAGAGGCAGCAGATTATAGCCATTTCAATACGAATACATTTGATGTAAATATATATATATTCGTATATTATAAGACAGTAAATGAAGGTGCAGCAAATTTTCCAGCGCAGAGCGATGATAATGGACAGAGGTATTGGTATCTCTAGCAGCCATCTAAAGAACGGCGATCAAAATTTATTGCAGGATAAGTATCAAAGGTCAACAACGATAATCATATTCAGCATCAATGAATGATTAAAGGAAGACAACAAATTTATACGAGGGGATGATATATATTTATTTGGGTCCGTATTGTAACCACAGCAAAGGTTATCAACTAATGGATTTACTGTATCATATGTATATATATTTTCGATACCAACCAGCGACGGCAAGAATTGCAGACTTTAGAAAGCAGAGAATGTATTTGAAAGAAAATTTAAGTAATGCGTATGGCAACAACGTTTATTGGACTTGCAGGTAACAGTTTAAATAGTGGACATCCAGTGAGTAAGAACATCGAACAATACTAAGTGTCTGACAGAGATTTAAGTCTCCACAATGCTGAAAACTATAAGGAAAGACAGTATTACAAATGTGGCAGAGTATATACATTTACCAGTAGTGAATAATTTATAAACTCATTGAGTATCATAACAGCACACGAAAAGGAGGACATCGATAAACATATTTTACAGGGTATTAAGATTTCCCAGAGGTCGATAGAAGGATTATACAGAGCACACTAATCGGAGAGTTTTGTTTTAAGACATAATAGAATTCAATGGAAATCAAAGGCACTGCATAAAAAAAAACATGGAAGTCGCTACTAACAGCGAATTATCAAATTATTATATACATGATTATTATTATATTAATTTCTCAAATACGATACCCTTTTAGAAGTAGCATAGTTATCACAGAGATTTCAATAAACGAACACAGTTTGCACAACTTTTCGTATATAACCAAACATATATACATATACAGTAATAAGGATAAACAACAATATAAAATTCAGTTTAACACCAATATGCTAACATAGAAACAATATCTTGTCTATATAGAGATAAAACCAATCAATATAATATCATTCCTTCTATAAATCAAATTTGATAGAAGTAGATTCATTTCATAAACGGAACAATAAAAATCAATATCATAAAGATTATTTTCGGATCATTACAACATAATAGATTTTCACAATAAAATAACGATTTTGTCATCACAAAGGAAACTCCATTAACACTACTATTTTACAAAAGGAAGGAACGATATCTAGATTGACCCACCAACACATTGAGCCAATTGTTCTTCCTAACAACAATAGATACAACTTTTTCAACCTCTTTACACACAATAGGAATTCCATGAGGGATCTTTTCCAAGGCACTCTTACCAAAATTTCATAAACATAGTATTCTTTTCTTGAAACTATCATCGGCTTCTTCCAACCACTTACTTGAAACAGTTTAACCTGCACACATACAAAGGCCAAAATAGGTGGCCAAGTCCTGCTCTCCACCCTACCATAGGGATTGCCTCAACATATCCCACCCCCGAGCAGGAGAAGTCCTTAAACTAGGATTAACATAACTTACAAGTTTACAACATTCAGAGAATCAACATTCAAACACTTCCCAAGGGTAGACTCACAAACACAGGAATCCTTCTTGGACCCAAAAATAGGGGGAAAGATGGATTTAACATCCCTCTTGGGAAAGAAAACCAAACATAGTAAAAAATCATCACATATCATCATTTGATACTCCACACATCCTAAATCATCCACTCTACACAACACCCATACCTCCACATGTCTCCATACTCCCATAACCAACAATAAATACAAGCTTCCTTCTCAACACATACCCATACTATCCAATTACCATCAACCACATGCATATCATAAAACATCATTATCACTGTCTGAATCATGAACCAGAAAGTTCCCCAAGAGAGGCTCCACACATCTATCTACCCCAACACGTGGGAGGCTCTAAACAAGATGGAGAGCCACTCCCATACAACCCGATCCCACACAAAATTGCAACACCAACACAGACAAAACCCCACACTCATAAAAATCATATTACATAAATATACACAAAGTTTTAACCAAATTTCAAAAGTAAGAAGCTCTCAGAAAATTTACCTCAGCTCCCCAAGTTACGGCGAGCTCCAAAATTGAAACCAAAAAATACTTTCAATTTTCCTCTCGTGAAACCAAGCCAGAACTTCTTCCAATTCCAAACCAAAATCTCTGTTTTCTCTCAATTCTCCCTTCTTCCCCAAAAAACTCAAATCAAAATAAGAATCAAAATAAAGGTATCAAAACCCTCTCCAAAATTCCTCATAAATAAAACCTCAAAAACTTCCAAAAAGAAAGCAACTTTCTGTTTTTTTCTTTTCCCATAAAACTCATCTTTTTTCTAAAAATAAAACAAGGAAATAAATCTTCTCCAATTTTTAAAATATAAAATTAAAATATTTATCCTAATCCCACAGGGAAATAAATTAAATTAAGATAAATAAAAATAACTTTTTGCTTCAAATGACAATCTAAATAAAATTAATCAAAAATAACATCATTCACAAAATAATAATAAAATAAAATAATTTAAAATACTCTCTCACCACTTAAATGAAATAATTAAAAATTTATAAAATAATAGAATCACTACAACCACACAAAAAAAAATAAAATAAAAGATGATAATAACATTGCATCACAATTTAGCCTTAACCCCCTCCCCGGGTTAGGCTAGGCTTAACTGGGCTGACCTAAGGTTTATGGAGTCTCCGAAATCCACTTAAGAGATCTTGACCACCCACCTGCACACTTAAATTCAAATATCAGTTTGTCATAGAAATAATAGCTGAAGCAACATAATGCATATCAAAAATTATTTAAATAATCAATTTTCATCAAAGTCACATAATCAAATAATTTATAAACTTACTAACATGTAATCATCATTTCCTTTTAACATTTTCTTTTCACACAATAAAAAAGTCTAAAAAATCATTCAATCAACTTAACTAAATTATATAGTTCAACCACATAAATCATAGAATATAATCATAATGAATGTCTCAAGTATCATCAACATAATGTCTAATAAAATAACATAAATGTCCATCCCAAACAAGTACGTAATCTAACAACATAGACAGATAGTCTAAATCATAACAGCTAAAGCAATAGGAAGAGATGGGCCTCACAGAAGTTCATGTCCCATTATGCATTAGAATCATATAGGCCACTTGAACTTTTACAAATGGCATCTTTGAATATTCACTCAAAGTCATAAAGAAGATCCATCTAGGGGTTTAACCTAAGAGAACTTGATAGTAGCAATCTAAAAGACTCCCAAATTATATTCATAAACACCATAATTCTTAAGATCAACAAATATCAAAGATCATGGCACGTTGTGGCCTAAAGACTTCTTTTTGACAAATTAGATCCATGTGTGATAGGTCAAATCCTTAATAATAAAATTCAAACCCATGATGCTTAGGTTTGAACTAGAAAGTTTTCTAGGTCTACATATGGTATGAGACAATCATCATTCCTAAGGCAATAAAATTCCAAACTAAGGTAAATCAATTATGCACATCATCAACTTTATTCCTACATCATTAGTTGAAGAGATAAGTACCCTAATCTATCATATTTAATTTCTAAGTTTTTATTTATGGTTATCAACCCTACACTAAATTAATCTAGGGTAATTATGCTTTACAGATTTCATTAGATTAATTTGCCAAGATTAAAATATATAACATACTTTTTATCATTGCATGAGACAAGAAGAGGATCCTTTATGCATGTAATGTCACTTGAAAACTTCAAAACCATTCTCTTCATACTATATTATCAATCCTCACTATATGCAATGTACCAATATGGAGTGCCATGATGCTCAAATAGATTATTCTATTAGATTTAAAGCAACTACCCTTAGATTAGAAAACCCTTTTACATTCATTTATATTGTAAACTAATTGAAAATCATCTTAGCTTATGACCCCCTATCGACATGTTGATTACACATTTAGTGTTATTGCTATTATTTTAATCCTCATATAGGCTAGGCTATAGTGAGAAACTAAGAGCTACATTCATACATGCAACCTATTGTGCAACTATTTACACATTTGTCTTGGTGGTTCCTTCTCACCCCCTCTACCTTTTATGTAATCTCAATTTTGGTTCTCTCTTGTCACATCAGCACTTACCTTTATCTTGTTGGAAACACTACCCCAAAGTTTTTTACCTCCATGTTTAATGTTTTACAAATTTCTATTTGTTATAAATGGTTCCCATTTAAAGAGAACTCTATAGAAATGTGATTTATAATGATATTTAGGACCAAACCCTTTGTTAGGACTATTCTAAGAGAAGTCTACACCTACTAATAAACAAAAAATGTTATCATTTAGATATTGCAACCATCTATGGTTATGCCAAATATGTCTTCTACTAGTGACACATAAAGAGTGCAACTATAGAAAGTTTTTAAAATGTAGGACTTGACTTATAGAATAACCTTGAGGATTTTAAAGGTGGGTTAAATTTATTGTCACAAATATTACAACCATATGTTACTATACCAAATACATCCTATACATATCCCACATAGAGAGTTCAACAATTTTGAGTTTGGTAAATATCAAACTTGATTTACAAAATAGTCTCTGTGATTTTATAGGTGGTTCATGGCAATACTAGAACACTTTCTCCAAATGTGTAAAATGGTATGCTTTCCTCTTGGAGAAAATATATAGAATATCATCTAAGTAAATTAGAATAATCTCATTGATGAACTCTTTGAATGCAATGTCCATGGCCCTTTGGAATGTTGATTCAACATTAGACGAAGACCATATAGTATTATTTGGTAGGAAAATGTTCCCCATTTGGTGGTGAAGATGGTCTTGTACTAGTATTCATCTTTTACCTAGACTTGGTTATAGCCTAAGAAACCATCCATTAGGGAAAACCTCTTAGAGCCAATAATTATCTATAGAATCTACTCCATTGATGGCAAGGGATAGTGATCTTTCAAAGAGGATCTATTCACATCCTTAAAGCCAACACATAGTCTATTTTAATCAATGTTCTTCTTCACCTCAAGTACCAAATTAGATACTTGTGGTATGATTTAGAGTGTAAATAATTTTCAAGTCAACTAGCTTAAACAACTCTTTCTTCATTAGTGGTTAAACCTTGAGGTTGACTAGTCACTATTTTTACTTGACTAACTTGACATTAGGATTCAACTCTATAGTATGTTGAATAATATTTTTGTCATAACCCTTCAAGTCCTCATATTTTTAGGCCATGACTTGATCATATTTATTATAGATATGGAGAAGAAACTCTTTCTCTTCTTTACTGCACACCTTGCATGAAATTTTATAGCATGATTTAGAGTTGTTTCAACAGAAAGGTAGTCCCCTTTATAGAAAAGAATATTCCTTTTTCGATGTTTTAATCATCAAAACTAAAGAGAGATTATAGGGTAACTATTCTTGTAAGCCACTTGTTGAATTTGAGTTACTAATTAGGAGATAAAAGGCTACATAATTTGAACAATTAAATTATATTCTACAAGATTGTAGACTTTTATCTTCATTAAGAGAAACTAGACACATGCCAACTCCAACTACTATCTTACACTTGGAACAATTGAAAAATAGATTCTTGATCCCAAAAATAAGTTATTCCTACTTTATAACTTTGGGAATAAAAGAATTATCATAATTAATTATATTTCCCAAACTTATCTCTTCAAATGCACATCATAACCTAGATTAGTGTCCTAGTTATTAATTGCCTAGATCAACCAAATTTTTCAGATACAATAGTTCTTTTTTAGTTCATATTTAGATTTATTTCATGCAAATTGCTCTTCTTTAGTAGTAAAATATTGATTGGGCTCAGATGGGACCTGTAACGTCATCAATTGCATACCCATGCAATTTCATTCTATATTTTGTCCTTCCTTTAGTGTCCATTCCCTTAGCTTGTTTGCAGGCTCATTTTATCCCTTGCATTAGCCTTTCTCCTTCCCATGGTGCTCAAGATTTGTTTCTTGTGTTGCATTTTTACCAAAAAAATTATTAGACCCTAATTATTTTTGCTAACTTAGGGCACGTGTTGAATTTTGTGTGATTTTCATAGGACTAGCACTACGCACAGATGTCTGTGCAATGTTCTATTATCTTAAAAGTCCCAAAAATTTAAAATGTTTATTTTCTGCTTAGCCGCCTGCTGCCACATGTTGTAGTTCGCTTGGTCATTAGAAAAATGCCTTCAACATTCGAATTTGACCCTTCATCTTCCCTCCTTCTCCCATTTTTGAATCTATCTTTTGCTATTTGACATTCTCTCTTGGCTCTATTGGCTCCTTCTTGCAACTATGTAGCTTTCTACAGCTCTCTATAGCTTGCTACAGTAGTCACCTCTCAACTCTCTTGCTCTCTTTGGATTCTTCAGACCCTCACAAGTGATATTGTCATTTTTCTTGTTTTATTGCAAGTATTTCTTTGGTTGTACCATATTGTTCTTTGTTGTTGTAATCTCTTATTTTGTTTTGCTCTCAAGCACCTTGGGATCCTCACTTCCCTTCTATTTTCCTTCATTTTAGTTGTCACTATTTGCATAATCACATCTCTTACCATTTCCAATCACATTTTGGATAGGAGTATTCACACACTTTTATATCTATTCATCTATTGGTTGTCATGGAGGTCAAAAGACCAAAGTAGGGGTTTGACTGAGGTAAACTCCCAAATAGCCCCAACAAATTTTCTTGGTCTTTATAATGTGCATGTTGTGGCGAAAGATTCAAACACATGGGATTTTGTTATCTTTTTTCTCTCTTTTCCATTTATTTATTTTTATTAAATTTACTATTTATGTGATTTCTTGTTAGGATTTGCATCCATAAACTTATTTTATTTTCCTATGCAAACTGGATGAGAATACAAGTTCCTATCAAATGTAGTACGGATTTGTTAAGTTTTGTTGCTACCTAGACAACAACACTATGCAGTGGCATCCTTGTGACATGTTGGCATCTGAGGCTAAGGCTTCCTTGCTTTGGTGATAGGTTCTTTCATTACTCTATCTTGATCTATATTTAGTTTCTAGAATTTATACTTCTATTTTTAGTTAGTTCATGTTTTCCATTCCAACCTATATGTAATGTAATGTAGAAAGTGAGGGTATCAAATTTTCTTTGTTAAATTTTTGTGAACCCACTTGTTCAACTTAGAGAACCTTCTTTTTCTTTCAATTTTCTTTCAAAATTAAATTCAAAAATTTTCTTTCCTAAAAAATTTTTTACCCGGCCTTTAGTGGGATCTGTTAATACCTTTCTTAACTTTCCCCTTCTATCTTTATAAATTAGCATGTTCTCTTCTTTTCTTACATCACTTTCCAACTTTTCTCAAAAGGTTTGTGAGAGTGATGTTCCATTTCATGCATGTGATGGTGACTTAGCTCTTCCAATGTCACTTTATCCTTTTGATCCCTCTCCTAAAATTCCTCCTACTTGTGAGGATATTTTGGCACAAGAGGATAATATCATTGATACGTGTCTTATTGTCACTTTACCTTCTCTTCATTTTGATGCTCTCCCTTCTAGAGATGAAGCATTAGTAGATGGAGAGACTCACCTCACATCGGATCCCCCATGGATAGATGTTGAGCATACTTCTTCTATTTCTACATCATCTATTTCTCAAGAAGATAATAATGTTATTTCAATCATTGTAAATAGACTCATCCCAACCGGTAAGGTGATGCTAGATAAGTGTATTAATGTTCAATATTTTTCTTCTATTCCTAAAATCCTTGTTCATAGGGCTCCTGATATGCCCTCACCTTTTCATCTCGTGATCACTATTTGGGGTATTCCTGAAAATCCTTAACCTTCGAATCACCTTTTAGAAATTGCAAAATCTATAACTCAAAATGTGTCTAAGGCTTCTTACCACCATGCAGTAGCCCACACATATAATACATGGTGAAACAAATAGGATACTCCTATATGTATTTCCCTTCCTCTACCTTTCTGTCTTTTTGTGGAGAATAGAATAGAGTATAATCTTGTTAAATAACTCTAGGCTAAATAGCTAATATCTCTCTTTGGGACTTGATACAAGTTTCACCTTCTCATCATAGTGCCCTTTAGTAGGCCTTGTAAAAAATATCTATACAATATTCTGCAAAGCCCATGGACATAGCCACTATTCTTGAAGGTTTTCATTCTAATTCTACTGATATCAATTTTCATTCCTCTGAACTCCCTTCTACTAAAGTTGAGAAACAAAGTGATGCTCTTATGATTATTGTAGCTATAAACTTGACTGGGATTAAGTGAACTCTTATTAATAGTGGTTATGGTCTTAACGTCTATAGTTTAGACCTCCTTAATTGTCTCAAAATCAATGCTTCTTCTATTTCTCCTTCAAATTTATCTATGAGAGGTTTTGATAAGTGGCTTGCCTGAATTTAGGCACTATCACATTGCCTATTACATTAGGCCCCATTACATTACCTATTGAAGTTCATGTCACATGCAGGAAAATCTTTCTTATAATCTTCTTCTTGGTAGACCATGGATTCATGCCATGGGTGCAATCCCATCTACCCTTCATCAATCCCTTCAATTTATTCATAATTGTAAAGTACATATAAGGTAAGTGTTAATCATGTGAAGCCTACTCTTCATTCTCTTTATAATTTTATACCTTCTACAATAACCTCTCAAACAACATTGTCACCCTCTGTTGATGATGATGTGCCTTCCTCTTATAATGCATGGCTTGGTGATGATTGGGGATCCTTAGACTTCACCCCTCATGGGCCTAGTGAATATAAGGTTGACCCTTCTCACTTGGACATTCCCAGATTCAACAAGGATCTACATTTGGGTATTAGAATTGATCCAGCTTCTCATGTGAATCTTGCTACTTCTTCTCCAACATGTGCATGCACTTCTCATTTTGACAAGGCTAGTGATGTTGATTCTCCTCCTCTTTCTGATTTGGAGACACGTTACGGGCTTGGATTCAAAATTCTTTCTAAACATGATATAATGGAAATGGTCTTGGGCACATGGAACAAGGAGTTAAGGTCCCTATGGAACTTACACCGTGCTTAAATTATATAGTGGATTTAGGTTACTAGCCTTCCCCTATGTCTACATCCCCTCCTCCATTTTCTGAGGTCTCTATGGCTTCTTCTTTTAAGAAATTGAACATTTCTCCACAACAGAAAGGGTTGCTGGGTGGGTGCAAAAAGTTGGGGGGCCAAAAACTGGCCAACTTTTTTTAAAAAAATTAAGCCATAACGCACAATGTGAGTGCGTTATGCTCTACTATTAAAAAAATCTGTGTTTCATTTCATTGTTTCATTACATTTCTCAACAAACTCGTGGCTTGGAGACAAAGGAGAGCGTGCTCGCATTATTGAAGGGCATATCATCAGCAATTTGTCATTGATTCATTGTCAAAATGCCGCCACAATGTCGAGGAGGCCGAAGGAGTAAGTTCCATTTTCTTTCTTGTGCGAATTTGTTGCTAAATAGGTAGGTTTAAGTAGTTTTTTATGTAAATTTCTTTAATTTATAGGAATTGATAATGCACCTCCTCCTCCTCCTGAAAATCAAAAAAATCCTCCATCACCTGAACAGCAAATACCTGCTGAAGAACAACCCCAACAACAAACACCTCCATTCACTCCTCAATATGCTCCTGGAACACAAGAAAATATAATGGGGCAAATTGAAAACAATAAAAAACAAATTGAGGACATAATTGGAAGGTTGAAAGAACCTACAACTTCAACCTCGCATAGATCTGCACTTGCTTAATCTCTTGAATCTATGTTATCAAATGTAGATTCAATTAGCAAGCAAATCTCTAGTTGGTCACAAAAGATGAGAGAATTTAGAGAGTTCTATGTAGACAAGTTGTCCTATGAACAAGTTAAAAATAAACAAATTATAAAATTGGACTTGTGTTCCATTTTCACAGACTCACCAACAAATCAACCTCTACCCCTTACATGCAAGAGGTTCCCTATCCATTGGTGGAACAACCAAGTGATAAGGGACAATTTTGGCAGAGGTGGTGGATGGTTTTTGACCATCTTTCATGCAACAATAGTGAGGTCCCGCAATATTTTTTGAGGAAACTCTACTGTGAGTTTGTCAAAAATAAAGTGCTAAACTATTTTGATATGCAGGAGTTCTAGGGTAGAGATGGGGGTCAGCACAAGATAGACTAGGGGCACATGTTGACCCACAACAGCAGATGGTAATGACAGATGCCCTCCTAAGTGAGACTTTTGGCCTTGATACTCAGGTAAATGTTAGCAAGTTCATTGAATTTAATTTATTAAATTTTATTTTTGAAATGCAAGATTAACTAATTTAGTTTGATGATTTTAATGAAATTCCAGGGTCATAGTGTTGATGTAGTTTTCAGCAATTCTCCAACTGCATATTACACTACGACATCTACTGCCGAGGTATGTAACTAGTAAACAATTATAAATATTACATGTGAATAGAATTGTTATATGAATGGTATTCTAATATATGATTTTGGATGTTGAATAGGTTAATCTTGGAGATTTCACGGCAACACCTGCCAGTGGTGGTGGAGTCTAAAGCTTCACTCAGGTAATAAAATAAACAGTTTAACTAATAAATTATACTTAGTAGATTTTTGTATTTTATATTCATATCATTGATTGCATTGCATTGTACATCTTTCAAACTCAAAGCATTACTAGACATTGTATAACTAATAACTAGATGTTGATAGATACAAAATTTTAATGCCTCAAAGAAATGTGGTCTCATGGAATCGACAAGGACATCACCATGAGACCACATTTCTTTGAGGCATCTTTTCAAACAACTCATTGCCTTTTCTATTCTACCACATTTTCCATACATGTCTACCAAAGCTTGTTGATCCCCTCCACAATATTCTTCGACAAATTCTCTCTAATAAACTCATCCAATTACCACCAATTAGACCCTAGGACATGACACTAGAGAAGGGCACAAGCCTATGACATCTTATATAGAATATGATTGACTCCAACATCATCTAGGTTTTAAGTATTAATTATGGGAGCAACAAGTCACCCCTAACCAAAATCTTCAAATCTACACTAACTCATTCCCCTACAAACTATGTCAATCCTATTGGCTTAATTTCTTCCATCCCTACTTCTGATCCTACATCTAACCCACCTAAGTCTAATGAGGACCCTTCATTTAATACTACTATATTCTTTGAGATGAAAGAGAGCATAAAATCCTCCAAGAACTCACATAAACATGTACCAAAAGAGCACAACAGCAGTGGAGACTTGAGGAAGCATAAGAAATAGCTATAGTATATCACCAAGAGATCCAAATCTTCATAATAGTACACAACTAGTTGAAGAGCCAAGAGAGTTCACCATAGAATGCATGAGAATCAAAAGTGAAATTCAAAAATCCACCACATGAGATGGAAAACCTAGAGATAGAGTCAAAACAGAGACATTTGAGCTGCAAAGATGTGTTACTAGAATCTTGAATCATGAGCCTAATATATTCTAACAATGGACCATGACCATTTCCATTCCTACAACCTAATAATGTTTCATTAGTTTGATGTGTTTATAAATGAAACTTGACTATTTTAACACAAATATCTTCACCAATGAAACATCATTGTTTCGAGCCTATAATTTAATAATTGCTTAATAGGTTGATAACTTCACCAATGAACCATGATTATTACAAACTTGCACTCTAATAAAGGTCCATGTAATTATGTCTAAACATCAATAAACCATGACTATTGCAACACCTAAACTAAACAATTTTTCATGAACCAATATATTTTCCAATAATCCAATAAAATAGAACCATTTCAACATCTACAACCTAGTATTTTCTTTTGCTAATTTCTAACTTCTTAAGGGAACCATGAACTTTTCTTAAAATTATCAAACTCTTCACTTCAAAATTTTAAAAACTTTCAACCCACTAAAGCTTAAAATTTAATATTTTTTTATCAATAACACTATGTTTAAACCAATCAACCTAACCAACATTAATATCTACAACTTAATAATCAATATCAATAGACCAAAAAGTACAAGACTCTATAAAACCTTAGGGTAAAAGTAGCACAACCCCTTACCCTAACTAAACACACCACCATATTTCCAAGGTGTTGATATCATACAAATGCTCATGGCTCCTTTATTCTTCTTAAGGGCAAAGTAAAACGCCTCTTTAAATACACAACCACCTTTTCTACGGACCCCTTAACCTTTGAAATGATCAAATTTCCCTCATATAGTATACTTTACATACTTGGAGCCTAGTAGGGTTCTAATTTCTATCCATAAGGGAGTTGATCCTATCTTCCCTATCCAAAATAAGAAAGAACTTATTTACAATTTCAATGATTGTTACCTCCAACATTCATAGTTCTCAACCCAAGAAGCTAGATCAATAGATTAAACTCTTGGTTGTGATGTTTTTGATGCCCATACCCAAGACTTTACTATGGGAATTGATGGTGAAGAATGTGTATTATGTGTCTAGCTGTATCATAGTGATTCATTGGTGACAATGAATATCTTTTTTTGGTACAATACAAAGCTTCATTACAATATCTAGATAAAGTATATTCTGCATATTTGGATACCTTTAACATGGTATTTGTAGAGTTAGATCATATTATGTATTTAGATGGAGCCCTTTTACATTTATCTGGTTGGTTGGAGTCCTTTTCGCATAGTCAGAGTTTTTATCACCTTTAGTATAATTTAGGTGAACATGACTTGTGTGCTTTATTGTGTGTACTTCCATGTTTAGGTGAATGTGTGTATGTTAGGAGCCATGACTTGCATCACTACTCTAGTTTTCATAATTGAATAATGTTATTTTATTTTCATATGATGCAAGCTATGGAGACACCTCCCAAAGTTCATAGGGCAATGGAGCATGGTGTGTCCTCTGCAATTCATAGCTCCATGCCTTTGATGGGGGTATGAGGCAGATTTGTAAATTTCAAATTACATTCGTTGTTATAGTTGTTTATTTTTGAAAAATTAAATGATTATTGATTTGAAGTTTAATTTCTATCTGGATGGCTTCTATAGGACATGACATCGCCATAGCCTAATCTTGGTACTAAGGCAAATGAGGAGACAGATTTTTTGGTAGCGGTAAGTGATTATTTTGTTAAATGTTTCATTTTTTATAATGTAATTTCTATATATTAATGTCTATACTTTTTATTGTAACAACTACAGATCCATGAATAACTAAATAGGAGGAGCAGCCCTTGGGTTCGTACTAGACCACCCTCATATGCATCTCCATCCTCTCGAAGATCAAAGGCTTCTCATGATCTATTCTCTTCATCAGACAGAGGGGAATGACTTTTTATTTGGTTCCTTTGTTGTGTGCCTATATGGCATTTCTGGACATATATTTTGTATTGCATATAGTTGCCATTGTATGCCTATATGGCATTCTTGTAAGCCTATATGGCTATTTTGTATATATGTTATACTTATATCGATAGATATTGATGTATGCCTATATGGATATTTGGTTAATACAAATCATTTTTGTTGATGGTGTCCATATTTGCATTATAAATCCACACTTCAATGTATATTTGTAGATGGTTTACTTCAAATATTTAAATTCCAATTATAGTACATAGTAGGATTTTTTAAAATTCAATCCTCTCTATGGCTCTCATAATCCACTTAGCACACAAAGCTAATCCTTTGAAGACACCCAACAAAAGAGTCCTTTAAAATAAAAATGAATCATCATGTTGAATATCAACACGAGATTGTATGTTAAAGTCATTAAAACTTGGGTTGTGTGTGGTGAATTTAATATAGTGGAAGTGGCATCAAACAAGTATGGTAATTTCTCCCCATGTAATAGACAACTAGTGAGATGGAAGCTTAGTCCTACATGCACAATAGATTGGGGCTTTGTTATCTCAATATTGTATGATGTCACAATCACTCTCCATGGTATATGTGGACTAATATTTATTTAGAATATGTAAGGGTTTTCAAAAGGCTTGAATGACCATTTATGATATGTTTACTAGAATTTGGAGCCACATCCCCATCATTAGACTAGCTAGATTAAATGGTGAAATAATACTATCAAGCATACATGTCACTTTATTCACATTTATGGGTGCTAGTTGGTGCATGTTCACTATTGTTCATACAAGGTCATCACCATAAAGTAAAGCTCTATCTGTTGGCCTCATGGCCAAGAAAAGCTTGAAGAATTCCACTCCCATCTCAACCACCTATCTGATTGTATCTCCTTCACAAAAGAGCTTGAAACTAATAATCAACTCCCTTTCCTTGACATCCTTCTCATCAAAAAACCAGATGGATCCTTAGGCCGTCGCGTGTTTCGCAAAGCCACCCACACCGATCTTTACCTCCACTCTTCCTCTCACCACCACCCAGCCCAAAAAGCTGGTGTCCTTAAAACACTAGCCACCAGAGCTTTTCGTATCTGTGATAAGGACAACCTAGACCACGAACTTGCCCACCTCACCGAAGTCTTTGTTTTAAACGGTTACAAAAAGAAACCTATCTTGAGAGCCTTCAATCAAGCCAGATCTCGCCTCAACCCCAAGCCTAAGGATGCTAACTCCTCCAACCTCCCCATTGCCACCCTCCCCTACATTGAAGGCCTCTCGAACAAAATCTCAAAGATCCTTCTCAAGAAAGGCCTCCAATGCTCCTTCAAACCCTTCTCCACCCTTAGAAACCGGATTCCCTCACCTAAAGACCCTACAGACCACTTGCTCAACTCAGGTGTGTACAAGATCGTTTGTTCCTGCGGTGCACCATATATAGGTGAGACAGGACGTTCTTTCAACACCAGGATCAAGGAACATAGTGCAAACATCAGGCTTGAGCGTATCCAGAAATCTACCCTAGCTGAGCACTCGACCTTAACCAAACACCACATCTGTTTAGAGGACACCCAAATCTTAGTCAAGGAAGACAACTATTTCAAGAGGAAGCTAAAAGAAGCCATTGAGATCAACAACCACCCTTCCAATCTCAACCGTGATGATGGTTGGAGTTTAAGTTTCACTTGGAATCCATTACTCTCTCTCATTCGAAATTGCTCCCAACCTCCCTCTTGATCTCTCTCTTTCTCCCATGATCCCCCCCCTTTCTCCTTCGCCTTCTCCTATCTAACCATAGGTCTCCTCTCCCCTCCTTGCCTGTCCCTTTCCCTCCTGTTTCTATCTTCCCCCAATGTCCCACTACCCTCACCCCTCTCTTTTTTCCTTGGTCGTGTCTTCATAGTAGCCTCTGCAAGATCTGTCTCGTGGTGTGATCCTCTCCCCCCCCCTCTTCGCCCCCTGCCTTTTCTTCCCTCAGTTCTCTACTTGTTGTGTCTACATGATCCTCTCCCTTTCCTTTCTTCTCTCTCGGTCTCGTCTCCTCACCGGTTCCAACCTCATTCTTTAGCATGTCAATTTTTTGTCCCTTCTTCCCCTCGTCTTGGTTTGCCCCCCTCCTTCCCCCCCCTTTTTTACTTCTTTATTCTTGTAAGTCTTTGGCATCATACTACTTACATACTTAGACATTTCTTCTTGTCCTCCTCCCATTTTTGTTTGCTCTTTAGAGTCATCCGCTTGTCTTCTTAGCCAGTATTATCTTTGGTGTGGTTTTACCTCCATCCACATCCAGCTGCTTCCTTATTGTGCTTTCGATATGATCTTTTTTCCTTTCTCTGCTTCATGTCCCCCTGAATGTTTTGGAATTTCTTATTGCTTTTTATCCTCTTTTGCGTCGGCTCCATTTGCATACTTCACCTCTATGCCTTTTTTGCCCCCTTTCCTCTATTTAGTAAGATTTGACCACAAACACACACACTCACATTTATCTATTTACTTATCTGTATGTCCTCTAATTTTAAATCTTTGTCTTTTTCTCTTATTTCAATTAGGTTGCATATATATAGTTATTCTTGTTCTTGGCTTCTTTTTGTCTCTTTATTGTTTGTGTTCTCCTTTTATTGGTATTTGTTGGATGATTAGCTAGTGGTACCTCTTTATGGATGATTTTGTTTTTATTTATTTTATATAGAAACTTTTAATCTCCCTCGTTCCTCTTCTTTGCTCTTTTGTTTTTTCCTTGTACTTATGTGTATTTTTATGTTTTTCTAGCTCTAGGCCTTTTGTATCTTGAGGTTTTCTTGTTGAGTACATATGTTATTTTTCTTTTTATGATATTTATATGCATTCTCCTTTATTTATTATCTCCTTGTTTTTTCTTTTCTTTTTCTTTTTCCGTTTCCTTCTATTTAATAGGTGTTTCTTTGTTTCCTTTAGGTCTTCTTGGTTCCCGCAACACCTCACCCCCCTCCTCCTTCTTCTTTTTAAGATAGTTCTAAGTCTGCAATGTATCACTTTTGTTCTCTTGCTCTCTTTTTTCTCCTGATGATGGATCATGGAGTATGATCCGAAACGTTGAGGAAAAAAACCCTAACACAGTTTAATCCTGAAACACTACATTCAAAGCTCTATCATGTCACTTCTGAGTTGAAATAGCAACTATTGAAATAGCAACAAATGAAATTATACTTTCTTGATAAGTTGAAAGAGCTTGACCCTTAAGAGGGCTAATGTCTTTTACTAGTATGTGAAGTGCTACATGAATGGTTGATGCATTGATGTTGAAAGCAACCAAATTTATTGGGGTAATAAATAAAAAGGATGATAATGCATGGAGAATATTTGAAGAAAGTGTTATCTTGATGTTCTCACAAATACTGATGACATTTCAAAGGTGAAAAGTTGTGACCCTTCGAATAGGAAAGACTATGACTCTTTTATAATGAAGGGCAGTGACCATGCGTAGCGTATATGTGCCCAACTGGATGTTTTTCCACTAACGGTTTGGCCTCATGAAGAATAAAACAAAAAGTAGCCTACCTTGCAACTTTACACTACATGTTTCTGACAATTTTTGGAGCAGCAAAAAATCTTTCACCACGGGCAAATTCCTCAAAGATATCAAAAACTGAGAGAGTTTATTGTATAGGGGTTCTATGTCATCATGTAGCCTTAGACAGATTGCTTCTAATTGACATAGTTTTTGAGTAACAACTTGTCAAATATTGCTACCTTTTTGCACTTTGGTCTCTTAAGGGATATCACTGGTACAATGTAGCTCAGACTATTTCAGCATATTTAGGTGTGAAACAAGACCATGCTTATCCTAACATACCCATATGGATGCTTTGGAACTATCAGTTTGGCCGCACGAGGAGCAGAACTAAAGTTACACCCCTTTGCAACTTTACACTGCATGCATCTAACCATTTTTGGAGCAATAGAAAAAATTTCACCACGAGAAAATGCCTCAGAGATAAAAAAATCTGAGAAAGGTTATTGTAGAGGGACCCTACATGATCTCGTAGCCTATGACAGAATGTTTCTAAGTGACACAGCTTTTGAGTAACAACTCGTCAAATATTGTTGCCTTTTTGCACTTTGGTCTCTTAAGGGATATTGTCAGTACAATGTAGCTCAGACTATTTCGGCATGTTTGGGTACGAAACAACACCATGCCTAGCCTAAAAGTACCCATCTGGATGCATTGGAACTATCTATTTAGCCGCACAAGGAGCAAAATGAAAGTTACACCCATTTGCAACTTTACACTGCTTGCATCTGACCATTTTTGAAGTAGCAGAAAAACTTTCACCACGGGCAAACGCCTTAGATATATAAAAAAATGAGAGAGGTTATTGTAGAGGGACCCTACATAATCTTGTAGCCTTAGACAGAATGTTTCTAAGTGACATAGTTTCCAAGTAACAACTCACCAAAGATTGCTGCCTTTTTGCACTTTGGTCTCTTAAGGGATATCGTGGTACAATGTAGCTTGGACTCTTTCGGCATGTTTGGGTGTGAAACAACCTCATGCCTAGCCTAAACATACCCATCTCGACATGTTGTAACTATCTATTTGGCTGCACGAGGAGCAGAATAAAAGTTACACTCATTTGCAACTTTACACTGCATGCATCTGACCATTTTTGGAGCAGTAGTAAAACTTTCACCACAGGCAGACGCCTCAGATATATAAAAAAATGAGAGAGGTTATTGTAGAGGGACCCTACGTGATCCCATAGCCTTAGATAGAATGTTTCTAAGTGACATGGTTTCTGAGTAATAGCTCGTCAAAGATTGTTGCCTTTTTGCACTTTGGTCTCTTAAGGGATATCGTCAGTACAATGTAGGTCAAACTATTTCAGCATGTTTGGGTGTGAAAAAACACCATGCCTAGCCTAAACGTACCTATCTGGATGCGTTGGAACTATCTATTTGGCTACACGAGGAGTAGAATGAAAGTTACACCCATTTCCAACTTTGCACTGCATTCATCTAACCATTTTTGGAGCAGCAGAAAAACTTTCACCACCGAAAAATCCCTTAGAGATATGAAAAACTGAGAGAGGTTATTGTAGAGGGACCCTATGTGATCTCATAGCCTCAAACAAAATGTTTCTAAGTGACATAGTTTCTGAGTAACAGCTCATCAAAGATTGCTGCCTTTTTGCACTTTGGTCTCTTAAGGGATATCACCGGTACAATGTGTTGAAAGTTGTTTGTCATTGATGTCAAAAGGTCAAGAGGTGTTGATCATATCCATGTTGGTGCTGTTGTCAAAGGATTAGGATGCTCAATTATGGTGTTCATGTTTCATGGTATGGTCTTCACAAGATGCCTTCATTCATAGAGCTCACATGCCTTTCATGCTTCAGGATGGTGTATTCATGTTTCACAAGAACCCTGCAAGACATGTATGCAAAGTGTGGAAGCATATACAATGAACGTGAACTATTTGACATGATGCCTCAAAGAAATGTTGTCTCATGGAATGTAATGATTGCAAGATATGCACAAAATGGGTTTTTCATAAGGCTTTAAGAACTCTTAAGCAAATGCACAAAAGTAAATTTCAACCAAATGCAAATTTTGGCATGTCTAAAACCAAATTACACAACCTTATCCAACTTTCTCCTTGTCTATGCCAGAATGGGATCTGGGGAACATGGTGTGGACAACCATCAAAGAATAAATGATATAGGAATTTTGTCACATGTATTGTATTTGCAGCTGCCCTTGTAGACATGTATGGAAAGTGTGGAAGCATAGACAAGGCACATGAACTATTTGAAATGATGTCTCAAAGAAATACACAGTCCCACAGAATGCAATGATTGCAAGATATGCACAAAATGGATTATTTAGAAATGATTTATAAAGTTTCAAGCAAATACAATTGGCACGTGTAAAACCAAATTCCTATAACAATAATTGATCATCATATTAAATATATAATATAAACTGTCATATACATAATGTCATTAACATAACATCTAGTTTATATACAAAGCCATATAGGCATGTCCAAACAAATCCATATAGGCATATATACAAAAATATACTTTGATAACATACAAAAGTATGTATGCAAAGCCATCTAGGCATACAAAAAAAGTCTCAAAAACTAGTTTTGTATGGCCTTTTATGAAATAATTGGTGGCCCTTGCTTGATCGTGAAGATGGAAAGCCAATCCGTGACTCATCCTCTCTGCCGTCGAGTAGACCTCTTCGACCGAAGTTCATCCAGCTCCACCTATTAATATAATCAAACAATATGCACATTAATATAGAAAATTTATGAAATATATAACATCACATATGTAATCAATCACTTACTGCCACCCGATGATCAGTCTCCATGATCTTGTCTCTCTCTTCATCCATAGTTGGATGGGCTAGAGTTGTGACCTCCTGTGAGAAGCATCAAGAACCAAAATTGACTAAACATAAATATCATTTATGTACATCAAATGACATGAGATACAACAAGAAATACAAAATTATGACATTTTCATGTTATTGGCTCATACCTTGGTCAAAGGATAGAAATCCTCAGTAGAATGGAGTGGTTGAAAGAAAGAATAGGACTATTCAAGAAGCTACAAGGACAATGGTAAGAGAAGCAAACCTACCGGATGTATATTGGAGGCAAGCAATTCATACTACTATTTATTTACAAAACAAAGTACAAGTAACCATCTAGGAAAGTTTTATGCATACTTACACATTAATCCAACGAACCATCCATGTCTTCTCTACTCTTTATTGTGTCAAGTATTGTCTCATGGTTAGACTCATGCACCTTCCACAAGGTCTTGTTCAAAGGTCTACCCCGAAATTGTATCAAATGAACATTCGATGCCACGACAAGGTTCGAGTAATGAAGAATCTACCGATGTGTGTCAAAGTCCTAAAATAGCCAAACATTAACACTCTTATGTGGTTACCTTCTAAGCCATGTTCCAGTAACAACCACTAAGCCTGTAGGCTATTTGATGTTTTCTCCATCTATAACTGGGGCCTCCAATTTCTTTTTGTCCTCAACACAATGACACAAGTAATAATTCATTCCCTCTTCATTGTCTTCATCTGCAATAACTACATAAACATGTCCTACATTGACATGTGCAGCAAATTAGATGAAATTAGTCAACATTATAAAAACATTACAAAGTAAGAACATTAGGAATTTTAAAAACTATGCAAGTAGATATATTACCTTGTTGAACTAGATCTGATATGTGATCAAAGTCAACTGATGATTCCATCTGTGTTAGTTCTAGTATCGTCGAGGGCTGATACATGTCAAGTGGGCCATATAATTGTCATTCGTCAACCCACTCCTTTGACTCGTACTCATTCCAGGATTGAATTGTACATGAAGAACAAAAGCATTCCATCTTCCACATATGGATACTCCATGAACTTGCAATCAATCTTCTAAAAGAGTGTAGCTCACTTGATCCTATCAATGTGTACAGTAATCCTCATATGGCACAATGTTAGTATCATCTAACAACCAAAAAAATCTATGAACTAAAGACTTACCTTCATTACCTGGACCCATCAAAGCATTACACCACTTGACAATTGATTTTGCATCTGTCAACTTCACATTGTCTTTATACTTTAACTCTTCTCGTGCTATGGCTCTTTTGATACATGCTCCTACACCATCATGTTCTCCCTTTCCATGCCCAGCCTCACAAAAGTTTCGCATATGCTAAACACTTGTAATATTGTGCCTCCTGCTCAACCAATAGAAATTCTGTAAGTTCTTGAATTGTGATGCACAGTTATCCGACCATATGATATGCTAACTCAATGATTGATATGCCCCTTCTAGCCAAATCATTATAGAACACCTCAAAGAAACCTTGAATGAACTCCATAGAATGCGTATGATCATCACTAATATAAAAATGATACTCCCTTATGATCTTTATGTCATCCTCGGTACTATCATTGGCATGAATGAATGCGATGTGCACAAATATAGAAACCTATGTGGAGTTGTAATATTGTGATTGCACCTCATGTTGTGGCTGTAGACTGTAGTTCTCTACAAAGTTGATGACTGAAACAATGCTACCAAGTGGAAATGTGTCTTTGCATAACTTGAATTTCAAGTCCAACCATCGAGCTCTATGGGTATGCCTTGCATACTCATACACTATACTGTCACGAAATGTAGACATAAACTAATACACTATAATTTTTTGAATAACTAATTCACACCTCTTTGCTTCTTTACCATCTTTTGTATTATAGGCCACTATTTTATACTTGTCAAACTCTACAAGTTCATTTCCAACTACATGTGTGCTTTCCATATGTTCACATATTGGCATACGTTACAAGCCATCCCAATGCTGACATGTGCCATCCAAGCACAATTTCCTGTAGAATATTTGACCTTCCTCTCTTTAACATAAAATTGTTGATATGAAGTCTCTTGAAGATGTTGGTGGGGCATGTATGCCACAATCTTGCAAAACATTGTTAGTATGCAAATCTAAACATATAGACCAATAAACATCAAAATGGTTAGAAAATTCAATATGTAATCTACAACAACAAGTAGTGCATGTGTGATTTATTTTGACATAGAAAGGTTTTAACATTTCAAAATATCTTTTATAAATTTTAATTTGAGGATACATCTCTAGAAATTTCCCAAAAAAATTTGTTTGAGTCATATCCAAAAAATGCTTTGGATGTGGCTCACAGTTTCGACTACCGATTCTTCTTCTTACCACATCCCTTTGATTTGGAGATACCCTTGTGTATCCAAAAGTCTTCAATTAGTGATCTCAATACTTCAACAATTGGTTTATCTTTTCGTGGTAGTCTCCCTGAGAATGCCCATAATTCATTGGCATCGGTGTCCTCGATTCTTTGGCACCTTCCAATGGCTCTTGATAAATTTTTTCTATTAATTCTCAATGCTTGACTCATCTTTCTAATGAGATGAGCTTTCCTTATTTGATTACTTACTATTGTCAATGTAATGACACATTGTGTGACATTAAGTACTCTCTTTTGTGCGTGAGGTGTTACTCGTACTCCCATATGCAATCATTAGATTCTTGACAATAGATTTCTCACTTGAAGCCTCCAATGTTCTCAACCCAAGAATCTTCATGACAGACCTATACTTTATACTTTGCATCATTTCAACAAATATTTGACATAGATTGTAGTCTCATTTAACTTTTCAAAGAACACTCTCCAAATCTTATGAGCATATCTTCTACAAGTGTGTTTTGGAATCTTACCTTCCATTGGCTACAAAATATTCTCATCAATATCAATCAAATACTTTGGCTTTCTATCCATAATTCTAGGTGGTGTTAAGAAAGGTAAATTCATCTCAACATTAGGAATTTCATCAATATTTAAATGAGATGGGCTAGATGGCATACCTTCGATCAGAGATGGAATAGATGATATACCTTGAGGTTGAGGTGGGAATGATGGCGTACCTCCTTCCTCACATGTGAGTGATGATGTACTCTCAACTTGAGATGTGGTAGATGGTGTCCCTTCATCTTGACTTGCGATAGAGGTCATATCTCCAATTGTGGTATTCAAATCTCTCATAGCATGAAGATTTTACATTCATTCCCTTTGTGCCACCAATACCATATCTCTTGTTGATGGTTGAGGTTCCTCTTCAATTGGCATGTCTTTGACAATCGTGTCCAATTTCCTCTTCTCACAAAGTTCCCTCATAGCCACTGCTTTCTTTGCATTCTTAGCTTCTTTCTCTTCCTGTGTTGGTTTAATCCTTGATCGTTTCCTCAGGATGATAGAGAATTTATCTATAGCATGGTAGAAAACAAATATTAGTTCCTAAGAAATGAATATGGTTCCAAATTTTAGGTCTGTTGCCCTCAACATTTCCAGCACTTCCCACACTTTCCTTGTAGTCAAAAAAGAGTTTTCAATCACATGGTGGAGGATTTTTCATCCCATTACCATTGTTAAAGTGTTCTCAGCTAGTCAAAGAAGATTTTTCAATTCACTTTTAAAGGGCTCTTGCTAAAATTCAAGGTTAAAGCACTTTACATAAGAGGCCATATAAATTGCTACTAATTTTATGTCTATAAGATATCAACATTGCAAGTGCATACTCAACTAAGTAGTAGATTTTATGGTAAAATTTTTGGTGGACAAAGAGCCCCATATAGCACCCTACAACCATCAAACCAATTCTTGGGTTGGAATATAGATATTCATTTAAGATATATGCCTCATTAATTTTATGCATCTTTGACGGCCCTTAGAAATTCCCCTTCCAAATTCATGGTCAAATTGTGACCACTTTTTATCTTTCAAGCCCTATAAATCAATTCCATTATGATGTTTTGGGGGATCTTAGATTTGATCATGGTGAGTGTACTAATCTTCCCTATGCCAACTTAACTTCTCATTTCATCTTTAAGTTAGGGTCTGTAATGCAAGTATTGACATTAATTGTAAAGTGTGATATTTTCTAAAAATTAAGGCACTAAATTTTTTTTATGGTGGTTTCAAATTGGTTAGTTGAGTAGTGGTTGTTGGGGGTGGTGCTTGTGGCTTATTATTAGGTGGATAGGTGTAGTGTCTATTAAGTCTAACGAAGGTAGACCTCGTGACTCTGTTAGGAAATGTGTAATGTCAAACAATAAACTATCTTTAATTTTTAATTGCTCCTCTCTAGCTGCCTTAAAGTTTGTCAAAGCTATCTAACGAAGAGGTGTGGATGATGAGTGAATTGAGACTTAAAGCATATATTATAAGTGATTTTGTGTAAAATCTAGCTACTTTCATCCCTTTAATGAAATGGTGGTTATGGCTTCTCAAGTTTGTACTTCCAAGCCACTTTGAAGGTATGTGTTCAACACCACTAGAAAATATCTTCACAAGTAAGAACTTAGTTTTGGTTGTATGGAATTTTTTTAGGTTTTTCTATTTCTTTGGTTGGTAGATATGTTTGTTTAATAGTTGTCAGATCATTATTTGATGTTCTATGGTTGTCTTGACTAGTTTATGTTGGAGAGGAGTGTATTGTAATCCCATTTTTTTATTTTTTGAATTTGAATAAAGGAACTCAGTTTTGCAACTAGGATACTATGTTCTTATTGATCATTTTGATAAATTCATGTTTTGGATTGATGATATCTTTCATGAGTGGCTATAGATTTATAGGTATAAAGAAGAAATTCAAAGCAATAGAAATTTATAGCTGTTTGGGAAGAAATTCAGAGCTCAAGCTGTAAATTCCCTATTAGACATGTATGCAAAAATGTGGAAGCATAACGTTCAATTGAATAACACTCAAATAGAATTACTAACACAAATACAATTAACCAATGTATAATATTAAATTCCTACAATTCAATCACAATTAACATTACAACACTACAAAAATTGAAATTTGAATTGAGCTATATCAAATTTGATGTGAAAACTATGTTATTTCCTCCTTAAGTTGGCAAACAAGAAAAAGGTGATGGAAAGTTCATGCAAAGGTGGTAAAATATGAAAAATGTGCATGTGCACTTCCCAACAGCATGAAAAAGCTTTTTTTTTGTCGAAACACGCACATAACCAGAAGAAAAATGGGCATGTGGGCCTGGATCACAGGTATTCTGGCCTTTTTATCATTTCAATAGCAAGACACAACACACTCACATTATTCTTGCTATACAAAACTCTATATTATTCACTCTCTCATGTATTTCTTATGTCTCTCCCTTAACTCTAAACCCTAATCCCTTATCCCTAAACCCTAAACCTTGTCCCTCAACCCTAATCCCTCAACCCTAAACCCTAATCCCTCAACCCTAAACCCTAATCCCTTATCCCTAAACCCTAAACCCTATCCCTAAAGCCTCAACCCTTAATCCTTAAACCTTAAATCCTAAACCCTATCGCTATACCCTCAACCCTCAACACTATACCTCAAACCCTAATACCTTAACCCTAAACCCTAATCCCTTATCCCTAAACCCTAAACCCTATCCTTAAATCCTCAACCCTCAACCCTTAAACCTTAAATCCTAAACCCTATACCTAAACTCTCAACCCTAATCCCTCAACCCTAATCCCTGATCCCTTATCCCTTATCCTATCAAATCACATCCCAATGAGGATAATTTGATAATCAAGATCCAAGAATTCTACATCCATTTCTCATTGATCCTCCATCATCCCCTATCGAAATATATGTTTAGGGGTTTATCCTGGTTGCTCAAGTTTAGGGTTTAGGGGTCAGGGGCATTATTTGAGGTTTATGAGTTTAGGGTTGCTCAAACTTAGGGTTTTGGGTTTTGGGTTAAGGTTTAGGGGAATTATTTAGGATTTAGGGGTTTAGGGTTGCTTGGATTTATGGTTTAGGGTTTAGGGGTTAGGGATTTAGGATTGCTCAGGTTTAGGGTTTAGAGAGAGAGAGTGATGGGATTGAAAGATATTGGGAGAGATAGGGAGATAGAGGTTTAGGGTTGCTTCTAGGGTTTATGGTTTAGGGGTTTGGGGTTTAGGGTTGCTTCGTTTTAGGGTTTAGGGGTTAGGGTTTAGGGACATTATTTAGGGTAACTTAGGGTTTATGGTTTAGGGGTTAGGGGTTAAGGTTTAGAGGTTTAAGTTAGGGTTTAGAGAGAGAGGACCAATAGGGAGATATAGAGGAGACTGAGGGAAGAGATAGGGAGATAGAGGGTGAGGGACATGGCTAGAGACATAGGAAGAGAGATTGAAATGTAGAGGGATGATAGAGACAAAAAGATAGGGTTTAGGGGTTAGGGGTTAGGAGTTTAGAGAGGGAGAGATAGGGAGATAGAGGGTGAGGGACATGGCCAGAGACAGGCAAAGAGATTGAGAGGTAGAGGGATGATAGAGACAAGGAGATAGGGGTTTAGGGTTGATCAGGTTTAGGGTTGATAGGGTTTAGGGTTTAGGGGTTAGGAGTTTAGAGAGGGAGAGATAGGGAGATAGAGGGTGAGGGACATGGCTAGAGACATTGGCAGAGAGATTGAGAGGTAGAGGGATGATAGAGACAAGGAGATAGGGTTTTAGGGTTAGTACATATGATGTATATAATGGTGCAAATGACTGACATATTGGCGCTTATGATGTTCTGATGGCTCTTGTGGCTGGAAGAGGGTAGAATGACACCTATGAGTGGCTAGGTGTAGAATGACGCTTGTGATTGATAGGTAGGTGATAATAAGGAGTAGATTGGCACATATGATATATAGAATGATGCAAATGACTAACAGATTAGCACTTATGATGATCTAATGGCTCTTGGTGAGGTTTTTGTTTGATTTTGATTATTTTGGGGATGGTTTGAGATGGAGCTTAGATTGATTTGGGATGGAGTTGGGATGAAATGGATTGGTTTAGGGATGATGAGAGGTGAAATTGACTAGATTAGGAATGATTTACGAATGATTAGAATGGTTTTAGGGATGGTGTGAAGTGGTTTAGGGCTGATTAGGGACTGATTAGAATGATTTATGGATAGTTTAGGGATGGTATTTGAGATGAAATCTACGCTAATTTGAAAATGATTAGGGATGATGTTAAATTGATTTGAATGTGATTTGAGATGGTGTGAAGTGGTTTAGGGATGATTAGAGATGAAATTGAATGGATTAGGGATGATTTGGGATTGATTAGGAATGAATTTGGTTGGAATGAAAGCTTAATGTTTCATGCTTCCCAAAATGCACTCAGGTTATGAGAAGAGAAAAAAATGGGAAAAAACCATGTGGGATCCATGATTCAGACCCCGCATGTCTGTTATTCCCTACTTTTCATACGTGCTATCAGACAAGAAAACACTTTTTTATGTTGTTTGACATATTAAGAATAATTTTTCATCAATCCACCACCTTTTTTGTTTTTTCAACGTAGAAGAACTAATTTTACATGTTTTTGGACAAAATTTGGTTATTTAAACTAAAAGTTTCATGTTTCATAGTGTTTCAAAGCTAAACACCATTGATATAGATTGAATTTGATGATATATGTTTATTTTTCCATAAATTTCACTAATCATTTTCTAGAGTTATATATAATTCATAATCAAACTTGTGAAAAAGAACAATTTGAGGATTTTGAAGCCAAATTTTGGAGGATTGGTCAACTCGAATATTGAATTCTAAGGTATGTTCTTTATGTCCAATTTAATTCACTTTATATTCTTTATAACACTCACAATCACTAAATGTGGAACTATCTAAGTTAAAAAAGTCATCATTATGTGTATCAATAGAATTAGAATCATTAAAATATGATATATATATATATATATATATGATTTTGTTGTAACTTGAATCACTAATAGAATTTGTTGTATCTTGAATTTGAACTATGTCATTGAATTTGTTGTATCTTGTGCTATTGATGCTGCAAATCTGATATATATTTAGTTCTCATATAGTAATGAGTTGTCACTATCATCCTCTTGGCCATTCAACTTACAAACTATGATTGTCTTCTCCCAAAGTGCCAATACCTTTGCATTTGATGTAGTAATATTTCATGTGAATAGGGTAGTGAGAACCTATTGCATATTTTGAATATTTGACCTTAATAGTGATCTAGAGTTTCGTGATAGTCTTCTATGTCTATGATGTGACAGTCTATGTGATTGTTTGTAATAGTCATCTAGTACAATTTGGCTCTCAATGCATGGTTACCACATAGGCTTCTATCACTATCTTATCAATTTATGATCAAACTCTTCAACAAGATCTTGACCAATCCACACATTTATTATTATGTAAAAAGTTCAAGTCCTAAAAGGTCAATTGACCATGACAGTTCCAATTATCCTTAAGATCCATGACAACCTCCCTACTCTTTTCCTCTAATGACAAGAAATTATAATGGTTTAACCCTAATAATCCTTATTCATAATGTCACATAGCATGGGTATTATTGTCATAATAGTTAAGAGAAGTTTTAGGATTGATTATTCTTTTGTTGATAAGACTGCCCTTTAACTATCCAAATATTTAGTGCCTATAACAGTCCTAAGTTTGTCCCAAACAACATTTCATCCTACACAACTCCCTTTATGACAATGCCTCCAATGATTATGACAATCATAGCTCATAAATGACAACACATCTCCTTCGCCAACTTGGTCATGCATTCTTGTAAAATCATAATCTAGTCATTTTAACACAATTTTCAAAAGTTGCATGAAGGCTTCAAGGGTGCTTATTGTTGTAACAATCAAGCACTATCATGTTCATGAGAAATTACATTAGTAACAATAGTGAGGGATGCCATGACAATCAAGTGGGTTATGGATGTTGTCATCATGATAGAATCCTAGGGTTTATTATTTTGTTATTCAAATATTGAAGATTCCATGTTGAAACCCTAGGGTATTGTTTGAGATTATTATCCATTTTGAAAATGTTGTCATATGCATGTGTGTGACTATCAAGGTGGTGTAAATTTGAGTATTGTCTATATGGAATATGGATTAGATCATTTGGTTGAAGTTTTTAGGTTGTCCTAACAATCCTATTAGTGTAAGGAAGTACCAATCTATCATTTAAGAATGAAAACATGCCACATACAACTCTAAACCCTAATCCCTTATCCCTAAACCCTATTCGTCAACCCTAATCCCTTAACCCTAAACCCTAATCGCTCAACCCTAAACCCTAATCCCTTATCCCTAAACCCTCAACCCTCAACACTATACCTCAAACCATAATCCCTCAACCCTAAACCCTAATCCCTTATCCCTAAACCCTATGCACTATCCCTAAAACCTCAACCCTCAACCCTTAAACCTTAAATCCTAAATCCTATCCCTAAACCCTCAACCCTAATCACTCAACCCTAAACCCTAATCCCTCAACCCTAAACCCTAATCCCTTATCTTTAAACCCTAAACCCTATCCTTAAAGCCTCAACCCTCAACCCTTAAACCTTAAATCTTAAACCCTATCCCTCAACCCTCAACCCTCAACACTATACCTTGAACCCTAATCCCTCAACCCTAAACCCTAATCCCTCAACCCTAAACCCTATCCCTAAACCCTCAACCCTCAACCCTTAAACCTCAAATCCTAAACCCTATCCCTAAACCCTCAACCCTCAACACTATACCTCAAACCCTAATCCCTTAACCCTAAATCCTAATCCCTTATCCATAAACCCTAAACCCTATCCCTAAAGCCTCAACCCTCAACACTATACCATAAACCCTAATCCCTCAACCCTAAACCCTCAACCCTCAACACTATACCTCAAACCCTAATCCCTTAACCCTAAACCCTAATCCCTTATCCCTAAACCCTAAACCCTATCCCTAAAGCCTCAACCCTCAACCCTTAAACCTTACATCATAAACCCTATGCCTAAACCCTCAACCCTCGACACTATACCTTAAACCCTAATCCCTTATCCCTAAACCCTAAACCATATCCCTACAGCCTCAACCATCAAGGTCCTTAAACCTTAAATCCTAAACCCTATCCCTAAACCCTCAACCCCTCAACCCTAAACCCTAATCCCTTATCCCTAGACCCTAATCCCTATTCCTAAAGCCTCAACCCTCAACCCTTAAACCTTAAATCCTAAACCCTATCTCTAAACCCTCAACCCTCAACACTATACCCTAAACCCTAATCCCTCAACCCTTAAGCTTTAAACAATCAACCATTATCCACCCCTCTCCTCCCCTATCTACCTCACCCCATCTCTCCCCTATCTCTCAACCCTTAGCCATCCGGATCTCTCACTTATCCCTAAAGCCTCAACCCTCAACCCTTAAACCTTAAATCCTAAACCCTATCCCTCAAGCATCAACCCTTGACACTATACCTACAAACATAATCCCTTATCCCTAAACCCTAAACCATATCCCTAAAGACTCAACCCTCAATTCTTAAACCTTAAATCCTAAACCCAATCCCTAAACCCTCAACCCTCAATACTATACCTTAAACCCTAATCCCTCAACCCTAAACCCTAATCTCTCAACCCTTAAACCCTTAATACCTCAACCCTTAAACCCTCAACCCTTGACCCTTAAACCCTAAACCCTTAAACCCTCAACCTTTATCCACCCCTCTCCTTCCCTATCCGCCTCACCCCCATCTCTCCCATATCTCTCTCACCCCTCTCTCCCTAGGTTGTAGGTCTGTCACTTGTATATCTCTCATGGCTCTCTAGATATTTCCCTTCCTCTCCACCTCTCTCCCTTCCTCTCCACCTCTCTCCCTCCTCCTTAGCCATCTAGGTCTCTCACTTAACCCTAAATGGTAAACCTTATCCTAATCAACCCTCAACCCCTGAACCTTAAAACCTAAACCCTATCCCTAAACCCTCAACTCTCAACACTATACCTTAAACCCTAATCCCTTCACCCTTAATCCTAATCCCTATCCCTAAAGCTCAACCCTTAAACCTTAAACCGTAAACCTTATCCCTAAACTCTCTACCCTTGACACTATACCTTAAATCCTAATCCCTTTACCCTCAGCCTTAAAGCCTCAACCCTTAATCTTTAAACCTTCAACCCTAAACCCTATCCTTTATCCCTCTACCCTCGACACTATGCCTTAAAACCTTAATCCCTCAATGTTAAACCCTTAAACCCTAAACTCTCAACCCTTAGATACCCTTAAACCCTTAAACCTTAAACCCTATACCATATACACTTAACCTTGGACACTCAACCTTGAACACTATCCCTTAACCTTCAAACCTCTACCCTATACCCTATACCCTCAACTCTATAGTTATGCCCTAAACCCTCAACCCTCATCCATATGCCTTATACCCTCAACCTTAAACCCTAAACCCTATATCTTAGACACTCAACCTTGAACATTATCCCTCAACTATAAACTCTCAACCCTCTAACCTATACCCTCAACCATATATGTAAGCCCTAATCTCTCAATCCTCAACCCTATACAATAAATCCTGAAGCCTACACCCACAAACCCTCATCCCTATGCCCTATAACCTCACCCTTATACCCTAAACCCTAAATATTGTGCCTCAACCCTATACTTAAAACCTAAACCATACACTCTCAACCCAAGTCACCCTATGCCTTATATACCCTCAATCCATATTGTAAACCCTAATCCCCATGCCTTAAACACTTAATCTTATACACTCAACAAGCTAAATATTATCCCTCAACTATAACCCTTAACCCTCTACCCTCTACCCTCTACCCTCTACCGGCCTCTACTTATTACTTAAGCCCTAATCCCTCAACCCTCAACCCTATACCTTAAACCCTAAACCCAAAAGCCTCAACCCTCAACCCTAAAAACTATATGGGCTCAAGTCCTTATATACCCTAAACCCAAAACCCTTACATACATACATACAAGCATACATACATACATGTACATACATACATATAGGCATACATACATACATGCATGCATACATACATATATACATACATACAATCATGCATACATGTACATACATACAACCATACATACATACCTACAAGCATACATATATACATATATGTGAGGACTGCACTTTTTACTACTGTTGTCATGACTATTTACAGTGCTGTTATTGTTACTTTCATATTTGTGGGATAGCAGTTCCCAAAATTTGTCAGACTATTTAACTTTATTATGTTTTCGGAAAAACTAATTGGGTGATGTTTGGATAAGTTACTTTTCAGAAAAATGAATTAGAGATGTTAGAGATGATGGAAAATTGTAATATGATTTTTAATTATGTTAAATTGTACTAAGGCATGAGAATGCATGTGTTATTTAAGTTGCTTCGGCTATGATGAATTTATGTGGTTACTGATCTTGTAATTGAGTGTGCAGGGACTACTAATCAAACCACAGATTTCGGAGATCATTCCACACCTTGTTAATTGTTATTCCCTGTTAAGCCGATCTGGTTCCACGAAGAACCAAGATCTCTTTGTGTTTGATGTCATGATGTAATGTGGTCTTTCGTATGGTCGAGTGGGTTAGGTTACCCTCATGTAACATTATTTTTATAAGTAAGTGTTGTAAAGAGATTGAATTTGAAATTTCTATTTTTATTTAAATTATGAGGCCCTTTTTCTTGTGCTTTACCTTGACCTGGGGTGTCTTGCATGGGTTAAAATTGACCCTGGGTTCTACCCCATGGGTCTAGGGGCCCATTTGGCATGGGTAACCCTTGAGTAACCTCCATCTAGTCAACTTAACCTCCCCCTGAAGTTAAGTGGCGAAAATTGGAGGTAGGAGGGGACATGATGGATTGTACCAACACTCAACCCATCCCCTCTACTTTTCCCTAGATAAGAGATGCCATCCATTAGTGAAAGTTACCTCTTCTTTAGTAAGATTCCCCCATGTACTATGGGGACACCCATGTGAAGAAAGGAGAAAGAGGCATGGGTCACCTGTCTTGTTCCCATTTAACTCTTTTTTTTATTTCTCCCATGAGAAAGTGGAGTCACATGAAAGGAATAAGGAGTACCCTTGGGAATGGAGAGTGACATAAGCCACCTGGACAGAATAGTGATTTTTGGGAAGGGTGAGGAGGTGACAAGTGTCACTTCCCCATTTCTCAAAATTGGAAAGAAAGAGAATTTTGGGTTATTTATTTTCAAATTTTGGGATGAGAGGGAGTTAGTTGAATTTTGGGGAAAAACTTTCATTTTGGCCTTACCAAAAATAGAGAAGTTGGTTTGGAAGATAGAGAAGGGAGAGGGAGTTGGTGGCTAAGCTTGGAAGTGAACTCTGTGGACTCTGCAACAACTTCATTCCAGGAGGGCTTTGCAAGGTTGGTCTGAATTTTGCCTTTGTTTTTTTTTGTAGAACTGATAAGTGTATGAAATGTGTGTGAAATATGTGTTTAAATTTGTTTTCTGTGGGGTTCTTGTCGGGTGTTTGACAGAGCATCTCCCACTTGGGAGAAATGCTCATCAAGTTTGGGGTAGGGGAGGAGAGATCCTCCTCGGGTGCATACCTATTCCACCTTTTGGGATGTTGAAAGCCTTGAGGGCATGTATCTGTGACTGTATTTTGACTTGAGAGTCATATACAGATTTCTTACAAATTGTGATCACATTTGGTTGAGACCAAGAGAAATTTATATGAGTTCATTTAACTGTCAGGGTGACACCCTGGAGTCGAGTGTATCCACTCTCCTGCCCCTTATGAAACTCACTGTAGTTGAGTTTCTGTATTGTGTAAAATAGCCACGGGTGTATGTGTGCTTTGGGATTGTTGTTGTTTCTGTTGTGAAGTGGAGTGTTTGAGTACCCAGGTGTGAGTATGGTCTCCCTAGCTCAGGGGTGACCCTCTTGCGGGTCTACGGTAGGGAGGAGAGCTAGACAAGTGGTATTGTCTTCTTTGTTTGTCTTTGATACGCAGGTTTTTCTCTTGGAGCTTCTGGTTGGCTATTTATGAAGAAACAGATTATCTTCTTGTCATGAGAATTAGGCCTGGTTCATTTCATAGAGATGAAGAGGGAACACCTCTCTTATTATTGTTGTAAATTACTGATATTCTGGGAGTGAAGAAAATCACCTCCCTGGTCTTGTTATTATTGGACTTTTATTGGTTGTCATAAGTTTTCAGTTGTATACTGTTTGGGAGGAGAAAGTTCATATCTGGGAAGTTGGTATTCATGTTTGAGAAGTTGTAATATGACTGTGCTTAAATTTTAAGTGGATGTTTGCAACCTTTGTTCAATAGCAATTTTTGTGTTTCAAGTATTACTGAAAAGAATAAGTTTGTTTTTGCAACTTAATCTGAGTTGTTTACATTTGAAAGTTTGGAATTGCTTCTTTAGTTGAAATGCTAGTTTTCTTTTCAATGTTATAATGGAAAAGACAGTTTTAAATATTTGAGATATTCTCCATATTAATGGAATTCTGTTAATTTAGAAGGTTTAGAGGAAATCTAGCATGTAAATATATAATCTGTTGTAAAGTTATGAAGTCTTAAATGTTTATAAAAACGGAAAATTATAATTATAATAAGGGGATAGCTAGTTACCATTTCTATCAATTAAGTGAACTTGGGATATATATATATATAGATATATATATATATATATAATTATATCTAATTGTTATGACAATTTCTTTTTAACAGGTTGATTTGGAGAAAATGCATTAAGTAGTGAAATTGAGAAATTTAGAAATTAGTTAAGCACATATAAGAATAATTTTAGATATAAATAAAGTTAAATATATATATATATAGAAATATATATATATATATTTCATATTTTGAGTAATTATCATTTTCCAGAATAATAGTGAAATTGAAAATAACTTATCATTTTTATGAAATTGATTGAGAAATATCAATATAAAAATAGATATATATATATATATATATATATATCTAATTAGATACTCATTTATACATATATATATATATATACATATGAATATATATATATATATATATATATATATATATATATATATATATATATCTATATATATTTTAAGGTTGTGAGAAATGGCAGACCAAAAAAACAAAAAAATTATTAAGCCGCGGATAACAAAATACACAGTCGCTATTCACAATGCGCGGTGGGGAAGAAAACCCCACCGCAGGTTTTATGTACAATTGGTGGTGTGGAGTGGGGTGGAGCCCCACCCACACCCCACGTCGTGGGAATGTGGGTGGGGCTCCGCCCCACTCCACATCTCCCCCCTCCAAACCCTTATGCCTCCCGCGGATATTGTCTGCCGCTCTGCGGCCACCACAAAATTTCATTCGCCGCTCTGCGGCCACCACAAAATTTCATTCGCCGCTCTGCGGCCACCACAAAAATTTCATCCGCCGCTCTGCGGCCACCCCGACTTTGCTCCTCTGTCTCTGCGGCCACCGCCGCCCATGGCCGCCGTCTGCTGTGAGTTTTAAGCAATAAAAAATGTTAGGGCTTGGGCCCTAACATATGAATGGGTTATTTGGTATATAAATTCAGTTTATTTTTATATAGCTCTATATATAGGCATATATATATATATATATTATATGTCTATGTATATAGCTATATATATAATATAAGAATGAATATATACATCTGTATATATATATATATATATACATATATATATATAGGTTTATAAGTTGTGGGAAACCAATTTGTTCATTATTTAGATATTAAAATAAATATATTATATATATGTATGTATATATATGCATATATATATATATATATATATATATATTTATTGGGCCCTCGTTTAAAATCGTTATAAACTATGTTTCATGGATATAGAGAAAAAAATATATATATAACAATTATAAACTCACAGGAGATGTTATTAAGTGTTGAACACAACAACCAAAGAAGCTATATTACCATGAACAGAGTTTTATAAAGTGGTGAACCACCTACGTCTATTAACAACGTCATCCGAATTACAATCAGTGTATGAATCGTAATTAAGAGTAACAGTAACAACAGTAATTCTAAACAAGAGAAAATAAAATTAAAGGTAAAGTGAGTTTAGGAATATTCAGTGATACTCTGGAAAGAGTTTCTCGGAAGTTTCATCTGTTAACGTACTTATAAACACCCGAAAAATGAAGAGGAAAATTACACAACTCCTTGTGCAAAAGAACACTGGAAATAAACTTATGATGCCACCACTAACAATCCATGTGGCCATATTATCTCAACTGTAGCAAACAATCTCATATGTAAACCTGTAAGAGGTTCCGAAGAAGGAAAAACTAACATTGGAAAACACAGAGGAGAAAATGCGCGACACATCTCACACGGGATAAGAGAACTAAGTTGACGGACCCTTCTGTCAATTGTGCTTTGGAACAAGTTGACTAAGTATTTACGAAGAGGAGGAACCTAGATCGGGGAAGATTAGGAGACCGAGTCCAGCGAAATAGTAAACCAGCCTTTGTGACCTAGATCCTTCTGAAATTAGGTTTAATATCAACAATAACTGCAGTGATAACCCTGATTGACGTAAATCATGAAGAAAGGACAGGATGCACATAAAGAAAGTATAGAAAATGAAAGAGAGAGAGAGACCGAAATATAAACACACTAAATGAACTAAGAGATAGTTAAGGTAATGGCGAGAAAGATATAATCCAACTTAAGAACTTGTGGAAAGGGAAGAGAGGGCAACCAAACCGCCTTGTTGAAAATGCTAAGTCATAGGAGGTGTATGTTTCAGGAAACAAGAGAGGAGACAGACAACCGTGCCTGGTCGAAAAATAACTAAATAGGGAGATCACTAGCCGGTTTAGTCGGAACAAGGCGTAGAGGGGAGTGGTTCCTCTATCAGCGAACCACGTGCGTAAATGAGTGCAGCGTAATTCCCACTAACGCCGTAAGGCATTTTGCTACCGAACATTGCCGAGGGTTCGATTTAAGAACTTGGGTAATCTCACTCTTGTAATGACGTTAGCAGCGTTGTATCGACCCTCTTGTTGATCTATATGTTTCCGTTTGCACGCCATTGTACTTGTATTCCGTCGATGAGTATAGTGTTTCGCCATGAGAGAACACCGTTGAGCATGCGTACGCATGCGAAAGGGGTTTTTAGGACGGTGTGAGAAAAGTTTTTTCATATCTCGTGTCATAACCACATGACAGATGTGGCTATGACACGTGCGATGTGTGTTGTGACCACAAGGAAAATGTGGGCATGACATTTGGTATCAGAGCCCGGTTTGTAAACACTGGGCGTATTTGGGCACGTTATTATTCCGCAACTTTGGCTAATTAGTTTCTACCTTGTTTTGTAGGATGCCTCCCCGACGTGTTCGACGAGTGCGATCACGCCATACAGCGTCAGTCGAGGTGCACAGCGATTCCTCAGCCGAGGGACTGGCACCCGCAGATTCAGCAGCACCACCTGCACCACCTGTACCACAAGCACCACTAGTACCACAGGCGACACCAGTAGCGGATATAGGTCCACAGATTTTACAGGCACTACAGACTATGCTAGACAGGTTACCACCAGTGATTCCTGAGCCACGTATAGAGCCTCGTGTTGATCCGCGAGAGGAGCCACGTGCCGAGTCACGCATTGAGCCACGTATGGAGCCCCGCGTTCATCCACTAGAGGAGATACGTGTGGAGCCCTTCGTTGAGATTCCTGACACAACAGTAGAGGAGGTAGGGTCAGCCTCCCGAGCACGGAGTAGGAGTCCTCCGAGACTTTTGAGACAAGAACAGGTCCAGCAGGGAGTATATGAGGATGGTGTGGAAGAGCCACTTGGGAGACTTAGAGACAGAGGGGACCCTATCAGAGATCTATTGAGGCTCAACCCACCCACCTTCGCAGGAGCTACAGAGGGAGCTGTGGCCGAGGCTTGGCTAATTAGCTTAGACAGGTGTTTCGCATTGCGACCGTATGAGAGCAACACGAAAGCACGAGTGGCAGTTCATCTTCTTAGGGATGCAGCAGCCACCTGGTGGCGCACAGAGGAGTGCAAGCGCCGACTCTCCGTGGATACACTCACATGGGACACCTTCATTGAGCGCTTCAATGCGCGGTATTTGTCCGAACACTATAGACAGCGCAGAATCGATGAGTTTCATGATCTACAGCAGAGGGGACTCACCGTTACTCAGTATGAGAGCCGATTTATAGAACTTTCTCGTTATGCCGAATACCTCCATGACGAGAAAATCTTAATACACAAATTCATCAGGGGGCTAAATCACGGGATATCAGGACCAGTTCGTATGGCAAATCCCCAAACCATGAGCGAGGCTGTTGAAAAGGCCCTTATATCAGAGGAAATTCAGGGACGAGGACAGAATTCACGCCCACAGTACCAGGAACGAAATCTCCAACAACAGCAAAATTTCTGAAGGCCTCAAAACACAACACAGAGAGGAGGATATAATGCTTCATCATTACCTCCTAGGCCTCCACAGCAACAACAACATCAGCAAAAATCCAAATTTCAACAGAGGGGACAGGGAGGACAGAACCGTGGATGGCAGCAGCAGGGACCACGCAGGGATCAGAGACAGCAGGGTTCATCGGCAGGACCCGCAAGGTCCCAGCAGTCTTACAGAGGCTCACAGGGATCCACCGGACGGACCGGGCAACAACAGTCGGGCAGAACACAGTCAGGGCAGTTACAGGTTAGGGGACCATGTTATGTATGTGGTGGGGCAGGGCATCTGGCTAGAGAGTGTCCACAGGGATTTACTGCAGGGGGTCAGCCCCGATCAGGAGGGTCTGAGCAGACCGTAGGAGACGTGGCCAAATCTCACCACATGTTTGCAGCGGTTGATAACCGCCAGGCCGATTTCCAGGCTTCTGTCATCGAGGCAGCAGGTACGATTAGAGACTTTCCCATCTCGATCCTTTTTGACTCAGGAGCTACTGACTCCTTTTTGTCTACATTGTTAGTGGAGCGTTGCAGGCTGGTGGCTTCTAGGCAAGACATTAGGTGGGAAGTTGAGTTGGCCTCAGGGGCCAGGATGTCAGTAGATACCTTGGTTAAAGACTGTGAGATCACATTGGGACCCTTCACCACAATATGCGACCTTAGGATTATGCCATTAGGGTCTTACGGAGTAGTTCTGGGTATGGATTGGCTTGCGGCACATAGAGCCAAGCTTGATTGTCGCCAGAGAACGATTAGCTGTTTAGATGATCATGGTTCGTCGGTTGAGATAGTGGGCATTCAAAAGCCCACGGCGGTTCGTATGATATCCGCACAACAGCTTAAGCGCTGTATGCGGAGGGGATGTCAGATGTTTGCCATCACAGTCAGTGATAGAGCAGAGGATGAACCTGAGGCTACTTTAGATGATCACCCCATCCTTAGAGAGTTTGCCGATGTATTCCCGCCAGAACTACCTGGTATGCCTCCACGTAGAGAAGTGGACTTCCACATCGACTTAGTGCCAGGTGCAGAGCTGATATCCCGCGCACCTTATAGAATGACGACCCATGAACTCACAGAACTTAAGCTGCAGTTGGAAGAATTACTTGAGAAGGGACATGTCCGACCTAGCGTTTCACCATGGGGCGCACCAGTGATCTTCGTGAAGAAGAAGGATGGGTCTCTTCGTCTATGCATGGACTACAGGCAGTTGAACAAGGTGACGGTGAAGAATCGTTATCCTCTACCTAGGATTGACGACCTTTTTGATCAGATGCAGGGAGCCAGAGTGTTCTCAAAAATCGATCTAAAATCTGGGTATCATCAATTGCGCATCACGGAGTCAGATATTCATAAAACTGCTTTTCGAACCAGATATGGCCATTATGAATTCACAGTGGTACCTTTTGGGTTGACGAACGCTCCTGCAGTATTCATGAGTCTCATGAACGGAGTGTTCCGTACATACCTAGACCGGTTCGTGATCATATTCCTAGATGACATTCTGATTTATTCACGGACTGAGGAGGAGCATGTAGAGCACTTGCGTCAAGTTTTGCAGAAATTACGAGAGCAGCAACTTTATGGCAACTTGGCGAAGTGTGCCTTCTTCAGGACAGAAGTGCAGTATTTGGGACACATTTTATCAGGCGATGGCATCTCCGTAGATCCATCTAAAATTAGAGCAATCCAGGAGTGGCCGGCACCCACGAACGTGACAGAGGTTAGAAGCTTTATGGGGTTAGCTGGGTATTATCGTCGGTTTGTCGAAGGTTTCTCCAGGATAGCACATCCCATTACGTCCCTTCAGCGAAAAGGGAAGGGTTTCACTTGGACCGAGCAGTGTGAAAAGGCTTTTGGAGTCCTCAAAGAGCGTCTTACGAGCGCTCCTATTTTAGCAGTTCCAGATCCTTCAGAAGAGTTTGTAGTTTGCACAGATGCATCATTAGAAGGTTTGGGAGCCGTGCTTATGTAGGATGGTCGAGCGATCGCATACGAATCACGGAAACTAAAGACACATGAGTTAAACTATCCTACGCACGACTTAGAGCTTGCAGCTGTTGTTCATGCCTTGGTTCGCTGGAGACACTTCCTCTTAGGGCGACGCTTTGAACTCCATTCAGACCATCATAGTTTGCAGTATATTTTTACACAGCCTAATTTGAACGCCCGCCAACGGCGTTGGATGGAATTCCTATGCGAATACGACTTCGATGTCCATTATATAAAAGGGAAGGAGAACGTGGTCGCTGATGCTTTGAGTCGAAGACGCCACGAGATCCAGACCCTGACCTTGAAGATGGACTTGAAGGATCGCATCTTACAGCATCTGCCGGAGGACGAATGGTTTCTTGAAGTGCAGCAGGCAGTACTAAATCAGAAGGCCCTTGAGGGCAAATTTACAGGATATACCCTTGATTCTGATGGAATGCTTCGACATCGGCAACGCATCTATGTACCCCATGCGGGTAATCTTCGTACAGTAATCCTATCAGAGGCTCATAGAGCACCCTACGCAGCACACCCAGGAGTGAAGAAGATGCATGCTGATTTACGACAGCTTTATCATTGGGCTGGGATGAGGCGTGACATTGCCGAATTTGTTGCCCGTTGCCTGGAATGTCAGAGGGTCAAGGCCGAACATCAGCATCCAGCGGGACTGTTGTACCCTCACGAGATACCTGAATGGAAATGGGATACCATTTCTATGGATTTTATCGTTGGTCTACCTATGTCATCACGTCGCCATGATGCTATTATGGTGACAGTTGACAAGCTGACCAAAGTGGTGCATTTTTCACCAATATGTACAACGTACAATGCACCATCAGTGGCAAAGGTGTTTCTTGATCAGATTGTTAGACTTCATGGAGTACCTCGCCGCATTATATCTGACAGAGACTCCGTATTCACTTCATCGTTCTGGAAAGCCTTACATCAGGCGTTGGGCACACAGCTCAACTTCAGTTCTGCATATCATCCGGAAACTGATGGACAAACAGAGAGAGTTAACCAGGTGTTAGAAGACATGCTTCGCATGTATGTGATGGATCACCAGTCTAGATGGGAGGAGTACCTGTATCTAGTTGAATTCGCCTACAATAATGGGCATCATAGCTCGTTGGGTATGCCTCCTTTCCAGGCATTATATGGCAGACCATGCAGAACACCTTTAAGTTGGGATCGTATAGAGGACAGATTAGTCATCGGCCCAGAGATAGTTCAGAATATGGAACTGCAAGTTAAACAGATAAGACAGAGGCTTCTGGAAGCACAGGACAGGCAGAAAAAGTATGCCGATGCTAAGAGGACAGACCGAAGCTTCTCTGTGGGAGAAAGAGTATTTTTGAGAGTGCGGCCGCACAAAAGTCCAATCCGTTACGGAAAAGGCTCTAAACTCGCACCTCGATTTGTAGGACCTTTCGAAATCTTGGAGCGGATAGGACCAGTAGCCTATCGTCTAGCCTTGCCACCTAGCCTGTCACGTATCCACGATGTATTTCATGTATCAGTTTTACGTCAATATATTTCTGACTTATCTCATGTGTTGGATTGGAGTGCTCTTCAGGTAGAGGCAGACGGACAACTGGCGTTGGAGCCAATTCGCATATTGGCTCGACGGAAGCTGGCCCTTCGAGGTCGAGAGCTGGACCAGGTTAGAGTCCAATGGGACTTATACGACGAAGTCACTGCAACATGGGAAGATGCAGAGAGATTGAAGACCCTGTATCCTCACCTTTTTGACGACTTCCAGGAGGAAGTACCGTCTTAGGGGGAGAGGATGTGAGGACCGCCCTTTTTACTACTGTTGTCATGACTATTTACAGTGCTGTTATTGTTACTTTCATATTTGTGGGATAGCAGTTCCCGAAATTTGTCAGACTATTTAACTTTATTATGTTTTCGGAAAAACTAATTGGGTGATGTTTGGATAAGTTACTTTTCAGAAAAATGAATTAGAGATGTTAGAGATGATGGAAAATTGTAATATGATTTTTAATTATGTTAAATTGTACTAAGGCATGAGAATGCATGTGTTATTTAAGTTGCTTCGGCTATGATGAATTTATGTGGTTACTGATCTTGTAATTGAGTGTGCAGGGACTACTAATCAAACCACAGATTTCGGAGATCATTCCACACCTTGTTAATTGTTATTCCCTGTTAAGCCGATCTGGTTCCACGAAGAACCAAGATCTCTTTGTGTTTGATGTCATGATGTAATGTGGTCTTTCGTATGGTCGAGTGGGTTAGGTTACCCTCATGTAACATTATTTTTATAAGTAAGTGTTGTAAAGAGATTGAATTTGAAATTTCTATTTTTATTTAAATTATGAGGCCCTTTTTCTTGTGCTTTACCTTGACCTGGGGTGTCTTGCATGGGTTAAAATTGACCCTGGGTTCTACCCCATGGGTCTAGGGGCCCATTTGGCATGGGTAACCCTTGAGTAACCTCCATCTAGTCAACTTAACCTCCCCCTGAAGTTAAGTGGCGAAAATTGGAGGTAGGAGGGGACATGATGGATTGTACCAACACTCAACCCATCCCCTCTACTTTTCCCTAGATAAGAGATGCCATCCATTAGTGAAAGTTACCTCTTCTTTAGTAAGATTCCCCCATGTACTATGGGGACACCCATGTGAAGAAAGGAGAAAGAGGCATGGGTCACCTGTCTTGTTCCCATTTAACTCTTTTTTTTATTTCTCCCATGAGAAAGTGGAGTCACATGAAAGGAATAAGGAGTACCCTTGGGAATGGAGAGTGACATAAGCCACCTGGACAGAATAGTGATTTTTGGGAAGGGTGAGGAGGTGACAAGTGTCACTTCCCCATTTCTCAAAATTGGAAAGAAAGAGAATTTTGGGTTATTTATTTTCAAATTTTGGGATGAGAGGGAGTTAGTTGAATTTTGGGGAAAAACTTTCATTTTGGCCTTACCAAAAATAGAGAAGTTGGTTTGGAAGATAGAGAAGGGAGAGGGAGTTGGTGGCTAAGCTTGGAAGTGAACTCTGTGGACTCTGCAACAACTTCATTCCAGGAGGGCTTTGCAAGGTTGGTCTGAATTTTGCCTTTGTTTTTTTTTGTAGAACTGATAAGTGTATGAAATGTGTGTGAAATATGTGTTTAAATTTGTTTTCTGTGGGGTTCTTGTCGGGTGTTTGACAGAGCGTCTCCCACTTGGGAGAAATGCTCATCAAGTTTGGGGTAGGGGAGGAGAGATCCTCCTCAGGTGCATACCTATTCCACCTTTTGGGATGTTGAAAGCCTTGAGGGCATGTATCTGTGACTGTATTTTGACTTGAGAGTCATATACAGATTTCTTACAAATTGTGATCACATTTGGTTGAGACCAAGAGAAATTTATATGAGTTCATTTAACTGTTAGGGTGACACCCTGGAGTCGAGTGTATCCACTCTCCTGCCCCTTATGAAACTCACTGTAGTTGAGTTTCTGTATTGTGTAAAATAGCCACGGGTGTATGTGTGCTTTGGGATTGTTGTTGTTTCTATTGTGAAGTGGAGTGTTTGAGTACCCAGGTGTGAGTATGGTCTCCCTAGCTCGGGGGTGACCCTCTTGCGGGTCTACGGTAGGGAGGAGAGCTAGACAAGTGGTATTGTCTTCTTTGTTTGTCTTTGATACGCAGGTTTTTCTCTTGGAGCTTCTGGTTGGCTATTTATGAAGAAACAGATTATCTTCTTGTCATGAGAATTAGGCCTGGTTCATTTCATAGAGATGAAGAGGGAACACCTCTCTTATTATTGTTGTAAATTACTGATATTCTGGGAGTGAAGAAAATCACCTCCCTGGTCTTGTTATTATTGGACTTTTATTGGTTGTCATAAGTTTTCAGTTGTATACTGTTTGGGAGGAGAAAGTTCATATCTGGGAAGTTGGTATTCATGTTTGAGAAGTTGTAATATGACTGTGCTTAAATTTTAAGTGGATGTTTGCAACCTTTGTTCAATAGCAACTTTTGTGTTTCAAGTATTACTGAAAAGAATAAGTTCGTTTTTGCAACTTAATCTGAGTTGTTTACATTTGAAAGTTTGGAATTGCTTCTTTAGTTGAAATGCTAGTTTTCTTTTCAATGTTATAATGGAAAAGACAGTTTTAAATATTTGAGATATTCTCCATATTAATGGAATTCTGTTAATTTAGAAGGTTTAGAGGAAATCTAGCATGTAAATATATAATCTGTTGTAAAGTTATGAAGTCTTAAATGTTTATAAAAACGGAAAATTATAATTATAATAAGGGGATAGCTAGTTACCATTTCTATCAATTAAGTGAACTTGGGATATATATATATATAGATATATATATATATATATAATTATATCTAATTGTTATGACAATTTCTTTTTAACAGGTTGATTTGGAGAAAATGCATTAAGTAGTGAAATTGAGAAATTTAGAAATTAGTTAAGCACATATAAGAATAATTTTAGATATAAATAAAGTTAAATATATATATATATATATTTCATATTTTGAGTAATTATCATTTTCCAGAATAATAGTGAAATTGAAAATAACTTATCATTTTTATGAAATTGATTGAGAAATATCAATATAAAAATAGATATATATATATATATATATATATATATATATATATATATATATATATATATATATATATATATATATATATATATATATATATATATATATCTAATTAGATACTCATTTATACATATATATATATATATATATATATATATACATATGAATATATATATATATATATATTTTAAGGTTGTGAGAAATGGCGGACCAAAAAAACAAAAAAATTATTAAGCCGCGGATAACAAAATACACAGTCGCTATTCACAATGCGCGGTGGGGAAGAAAACCCCACCGCAGGTTTTATGTACAATTGGTGGTGTGGAGTGGGGCGGAGCCCCACCCACACCCCACGTCGTGGGAATGTGGGTGGGGCTCCGCCCCACTCCACATCTCCCCCCTCCAAACCCTTATGCCTCCCGCGGATATTGTCTGCCGCTCTGCGGCCACCACAAAATTTCATTCGCCGCTCTACGGCCACCACAAAATTTCATTCGCCGCTCTGCGGCCACCACAAAAATTTCATCCGCCACTCTGCGGCCACCCCGACTTTGCTCCTCTGTCTCTGCGGCCACCGCCGCCCATGGCCGCCGTCTGCTGTGAGTTTTAAGCAATAAAAAATGTTAGGGCTTGGGCCCTAACATATGAATGGGTTATTTGGTATATAAATTCAGTTTATTTTTATATAGCTCTATATATAGGCATATATATATATATTATATATGTCTATGTATATAGCTATATATATAATATAAGAATGAATATATACATCTGTATATATATATATATATATATATATATATATATATATATATATATATATACATATATATATATAGGTTTATAAGTTGTGGGAAACCAATTTGTTCATTATTTAGATATTAAAATAAATATATTATATATATGTATGTATATATATGCATATATATATATATATATATATATATATATATATATTTATTGGGCCCTCGTTTAAAATCGTTATAAACTATGTTTCATGGATATAGAGAAAAAAAAATATATATAACAATTATAAACTCACAGGAGATGTTATTAAGTGTTGAACACAACAACCAAAGAAGCTATATTACCATGAACAGAGTTTTATAAAGTGGTGAACCACCTACGTCTATTAACAACGTCATCCGAATTACAATCAGTGTATGAATCGTAATTAAGAGTAACAGTAACAACAGTAATTCTAAACAAGAGAAAATAAAATTAAAGGTAAAGTGAGTTTAGGAATATTCAGTGATACTCTGGAAAGAGTTTCTCGGAAGTTTCATCTGTTAACGTACTTATAAACACCCAGAAAATGAAGAGGAAAATTACACAACTCCTTGTGCAAAAGAACACTGGAAATAAACTTATGATGCCACCACTAACAATCCATGTGGCCATATTATCTCAACTGTAGCAAACAATCTCATATGTAAACCTGTAAGAGGTTCCGAAGAAGGAAAAACTAACATTGGAAAACACAGAGGAGAAAATGCGCGACACATCTCACACGGGATAAGAGAACTAAGTTGACGGACCCTTCTGTCAATTGTGCTTTGGAACAAGTTGACTAAGTATTTACGAAGAGGAGGAACCTAGATCGGGGAAGATTAGGAGACCGAGTCCAGCGAAATAGTAAACCAGCCTTTGTGACCTAGATCCTTCTGAAATTAGGTTTAATATCAACAATAACTGCAGTGATAACCCTGATTGACGTAAATCATGAAGAAAGGACAGGATGCACATAAAGAAAGTATAGAAAATGAAAGAGAGAGAGAGAGACCGAAATATAAACACACTAAATGAACTAAGAGATAGTTAAGGTAATGGCGAGAAAGATATAATCCAACTTAAGAACTTGTGGAAAGGGAAGAGAGGGCAACCAAACCGCCTTGTTGAAAATGCTAAGTCATAGGAGGTGTATGTTTCAGGAAACAAGAGAGGAGACAGACAACCGTGCCTGGTCGAAAAATGACTAAATAGGGAGATCACTAGCCGGTTTAGTCGGAACAAGGCGTAGAGGGGAGTGGTTCCTCTATCAGCGAACCACGTGCGTAAATGAGTGCAGCGTAATTCCCACTAACGCCGTAAGGCATTTTGCTACCGAACATTGCCGAGGGTTCGATTTAAGAACTTGGGTAATCTCACTCTTGCAATGACGTTAGCAGCGTTGTATCAACCCTCTTGTTGATCTATATGTTTTCGTTTGCACGCCATTGTACTTGTATTCCGTCGATGAGTATAGTGTTTCGCCATGAGAGAACACCGTTGAGCATGCGTACGCATGCGAAAGGGGTTTTTAGGACGGTGTGAGAAAAGTTTTTCATATCTCGTGTCATAACCACATGACAGATGTGGCTATGACACGTGCGATGTGTGTTGTGACCACAAGGAAAATGTGGGCATGACAATATATACATACATCAAACATACTTTTAAGAAACTTGAACAAAAATCATTCAAAGGGAGACATAATGCGAGCACATTATAACGCGCTCACATTATGTCAAACTGGGAAAACATCGGTAAACTTGCAAAAAAAAATACAAAACATAATGCGAGCGCATTATAATGTGCTCACGTTATATTTTTCTTTAGGAATCCCAAGCCTTAGGCTTGAGATTTGCTTTGGATTTCCAACCCAAACCCTTGGAGTGCCTTCCCAATGTCCAAAGACATGTTTTTGCATATTCTATAGGATTTCACATAATTTTTTTCATGCTAACCCTCAGATTTGCACGTGTTTCAAGGTCAAACAAATCGAACACCTGGGTAATGTTAGGCTTTCTCTTATCTATTTAACGATGTAATGTTTTTCATATTTTGACAATGTTAAGCGTTTCATCTTTAATTTCTTTTGTTTGTGTCCATTTTTGGGCAAAAATGAATGTTTGGTCTTTTTTTCATTATAAATTAACTGTTCATTGAAATTTCAAAAAATATATATTTTTATAAACTACACTCCATTCTACACATTAAAAATAATAATTTTCAATTAGTTTTCAAAATTTACAGGGGTAGCACAGCCAAAATTCTATTTTTTAGGATGTGTCCACTTTGAAAATTAGTAAAAAAACAAATATTCACTAAAAAATTATCAGAAAAATTGGGCATAAACTACATGCTGTTAGCTAATTTCTCACCAAAATGATTTTTAAAATACCAAAAAAAAAATTAATCTTTTGAGGGAGCCACAAAACGCGCTATGTTTTTTTTTTGACAAAAATAACACCAATTTCTATGGCTCCCTTTTTTGAACCCCTTAATCTATACCATTTTCAAAAAAAATTATTAGTTTAGAAAGTAGACTCGGAGCACTACGAACATTGTTTTTGTTGCATCTTCAAATTTTGAGTGTAACTATGCTCAATTTCTCATCCAAGGTTAGTATTTCTTGATTCCAAGGAAAATGTGGCCACTTAAGACCCCTTTTGGGCCCCCATCTTCTTGCACTTACCCTACTTCCTCCACCTACTTCTCTTTTATCTAAACAAGCATGTATTTTATTAGGATTTTAAAAGTCCATTTGATCACTCTTCTCCCTCCTACACACAAAATGTTTCCTAAACACATTCAAACAACACTTCCTTTTTGCACATATTATCGAGTGCTTGGTCATTCCACCAATGAATGCTATACCTTGAAGGACAAAATTCAACACCTTATTGACACATGTGCTGTCACTCTTCCTGTTGTTGAAGTGCCTATCTCTTCCACATGACAAGTGATATTGAGCATGGCTTCTATCGAGTTCATTGTTCTTCCTCTCTTCTCTCATGAGACTATTGTGTTGCTACCCACTATGTGGCACCTATATCTTTCTTTCTTTTCTCATTAGCATTCATGGTGGTACAATCTCACGTGTAACCATACTTTATTTTTCGTAACAACACAATGTTCTTTTCATGGTTGTCCTCACCCTATTTTGGGGGGTAGAGACAATTTGTTCTAGAGGTTTGCATTCTTCCTAAGGATCACCCCTCCTCTACCTTCCCCTTTTCTTTACCTTAAAATATTTTCATATTATGCATGCTAATATTTTATGGGGGGCATATATTATCCTCACATGTGCATCCATACATGCACACTACTTTATTTTCACCCCTTGAGGTGTAGCTTATTAATTCGCCTTCATTGTGGTGGTGTTTATTTTCATGCTCCCTAAAGCGTTCACCCCCTATGGTGTTGGTTTTTGATATGCTCCCTAAGGTTTTCGTAGTATATGAGCCACCTAGCATAATAAAACTTGTTGGCTTGTGTGCTTCATTTGACCTACCTTTTTACACTCATAACTACCTAACATAACACATCTTGCTAGTCCATGATCCATGAGGGTATTGTGATTTGCATGACCCCTAACGATAGAGCAAGCTAGTGTCTGAGTCATGTACTCTTCTTCATTTGTATTTATTGTTTCCCTATATATTTGTATGTCTTCTCTCCTTGAAGCAATCAATCAACTTATTATATTCTTCTATCTCTATTTAAGAATTCCTTTATTTTTGGTTATCTTTATTTTTGTTGCATTTTGGGGAAGACGTATAGTACTGAGACAACCTTTCACACTAAGGTCTCTTTCACTTTGCTGACTCAAAATTTTTCTTTGTTTGTTATGTGTGTTTTTCTCCTCTATGTATGTGTTTTTATGTTTATATGTATGTTTGTGATTCTCTAACATAGTGGTTTTACAAGTTTATGCTCTAACACCATTGTCTTCTGTAGGTTTTTGTTGTCTAATGTATTTGTTTTGTAGGTTCTTAGCCTAGTGGATTGATTCCTCTACTTGAAGAGCTCTGCATCCTCTACACTATCATTTTGGTCTTTTGATGTTATTTACCTTCACTGCTATCTTTTTACTTTACCATGCATATTCATGTAGTGCAATAAGCCCACTAAAGTGGGGGCTAAATGTAATGTCATAAATTTCTTACCCTTGCAATTTCATTTTGTATTTTGGCCTTCCTTTAGTGTCCATTCCATTATCTTATTTGTAGGCTCATTTTAGCCCTTGCATTATCCTTTCTCCTTCCTATGGTTCTCAGGATTTGTTTCTTGTGTTGCATTTTTACACTCATAACCACCTAGAATAACACATCTTGCTAGTCCATGATCCATGAAGGTATTGTGATTTGTATGACCCCTAGCGACAGAGCAAGCTAGTGTCTGAGTCATGTACTCTTCTTCATTTGTATTGATTGCTTCCCTATATATTTGTATGTCTTCTCTCCTTGAAGCAATCAATCAACTTATTATATTCTTCTATCTCCATTTAAGATTTCTTCTATTTGTGGTTATCTTTATTTTTGTTGTATTTTGGGGAAGATGCATAGTACTAAGACAACCTTTCACACTAAGGTTTCTTGAATTATCCTTTCTCCTTCCCATGGTTCTCAAGATTTGTTTCTTATGTTTCATTTTTACCAAAAAAATTATTAGACCCTAATTATTCTCGCTAACTTGGGAACACATGTTGAATTTTGTGTGATTTTCATAGAACACTAGCACTATGCATGGATGTCCATGTGATGTACTAGCATCTTGAAAGTCCCCAAAATTTAAAATGTTGATTTCCCACTTAGCCACCTGAGTTGCCAACTATTGTAATGCTTGATCATCAGAAAAATGCCTTCAATGTTTGAGTCTGACCCTTCCTCTTCCCTCCTTCTCCCATTTTTGAATCTCTTTTTCTTTATGGTATTATCTCTTGGCTCTATTGGCTCCTTCTTGCAACTCTACAACTCCCTACAACTTGCTACAACAATCTATTATCAACTCTCTTGCTTTCTTTAGCTTCTTCAAACCCTCACAGGTGATATTGTCATTTTTCTTATTTTATTGCAAGTATTTCTTTGGTTGTGTCATATTGTTCTTTGTTGTTGCAATCTCTTATTTTTTTGTTCCCTCAAGCACCTTGGGATCCTCACATCCCTTCTATTTTCCTTCATTTTAGTTGTCACTATTTTCACAATCACATCTCTCTTATTATTCCCAATCACATTTGGGATAGGAGCATTCACACACTTTTATATCTATTCATCTATTAGCTGTCATGAAGGTTGAAAGACCAAATCAAGGGTTTGACTAAGGAAAACCCCCAAACAATCCCAACAAATTTTCTTGGTCTTTGTAATGTGTAGGTTGTAGAGGAAGATTCAAACATAGGAGAGTTTGTTATTTTTTGTCTCTTTTCCATTTATTTGTTTTTATTAAATGTACTATTCATGTCATTTATTATTAGGATTTGCATCTAGAAAATTATTTTATTTTTCTATGCAAACTAGATGAGAATACATATTCCTGTCAAACACAGTACAGATTTGTTAAGTTCTGTTGCTACCTAGATGACACTGCTACATGGTGACATCCTCACGATGCGTTGGCATCCAAGGTTGAGGATTCCTTGCTTTCGTGATAGGTTCTTATTTCCTTCCTCTCTCTTGCTCTGTATTTAGTTTCTAGAATTTGTACTTCTATTTTTAGTTAGTTAATGTTTTCCATTCTAGCCTATATGTAATGTAATGTAGAAAGTGAGGGTATTGAATTTTCTTCATTATAGGACCAACAATTTATGCTCTATATGTTACATATTTAGAGGCTCAAAAGGAATCTTCATTCTGGTACCATACCCTATCCTTAAAAATATATTAGTATAATCCAAAGATAGGTAGCCTTATACTTTTGTAGTAAAATCCCTTGACAAATAGAAACCAAAATTGGTAGGGAGTTTGATCACAACAATGCCCTAAGTGACTATTAAAATAGGGAAAGCATACAAAGATAAAGGAAAATCTGTTACAATAATAAATATCTTAACAAGAGTCTTATCCAAGTGGACTACTCCTTAATGAATGGGCTCATAAAGTAACATCAACACATTTGGCACCTTCTTGGCATAGTTGACGTACTAGATCTGAAGTCTATCATATATATATATATATATATATATATATATATATATATATATATATATATATATATATATATATATATATATATATATATATATATCAACTTATCTCCATATATTAAAGTCAAGTAAAATGGCTTGGTCTTATTTTTCTTACCTCATTTCTAGTGATTTGAAGGATTATGGGCTACTTTTGAGCAATACTCAGTGTATTAGTAGCCTAGTTTCTATGTTTTCCAATTACTTTTTGTTACTTTAAAGCTTCTTTCAATAACTCCATTTGTTTAGGAAAGTACAATTTAACCTCCCAAAGAGGTACATTAACCATAGACTTCTTCAATTGATCCATTATATAGGATGAAATCACAAAGTATACTTCTTAGGAAGCATGTGGTTTCCACTAATCTTTAATCTTCTCTACCAAATGATATACAACATTAGGTTGTCTAGGACCTACCTAATCCACTTTAACTTGCTCCTCCAAATATCTTTTATTATCCCTACTAAAGTAATCTAATTATACCTATGACTTTCTAGAGGTTGAAGTGGATGCATTAAGGACATATACTTCACTTTCATCCAAATACAACAAGGTTTGGTTGAGGGTGGATGAAGTTTCTTTCATAGAAACCCCTTGCATCTAAGTATTCAAACTATTAATAACAACTTGGTTTTTCATTGCTAAGGTTTTTTGAAGGTTGCATTAAGGGAAAGCACTACAGGAATGAGTGCTTGAGCATGAAAATACCACATATTTAAGTCCTCAACATATTTAATTTGCATGGAAATGAAATCCCTAATTGGCTTTTTGGGAACTTATTGAAGAGGAACATCAATAGGAACTAGATGGTTTTGGGCTTGATTTGAATATCTACCAAGTTGGAAGGTAAGTCACTAATATCCATGATTTTTTTAAGGATTGTATCCCTAATTATTTTGGCAATTATTCTATTGGAATGGAATCCTTTATTTATTTTGATATAGGGACCTCTAAGAATTTTGTTGCCAATTTAGAGCTATGACCTCATTACAAACATTTTAAAACATTTGTTTACCTCATCAAGCTCATTAGATGAGTGAGGAGTTGCAAAATGGTATTCAAATATGGTATTTACACAAAGTTCAATCACAACAATGTCATAAGTGATTATCAAATTAGGGAAAGCATATAGAGATAGGAAAATCCTCTACAACTCCAAATATCTTAACAAGGGTCCCATCCAACTATTGAAATATGGTAGGACAAAATGCAGGTAGTTACACCATTATTGTATAGAAATAATGAAACATAAAATAATATATTATTGTCTTTGGATGATTTTATAATGCATTACATTGGCTTTATAAAATCCTCTTCCCTTTAACTATTTGATAACTAACTCCATACGGGAATGTAAGTCCCACAAACTAACCAACTAACTATTGCTTTATTTACTAACATTTATTTAACTAATAATGTAATACTATGACTATTATGCCAACATTCCCCCCCTTATTACATTGTTCCTACAATAGTACCAAGGGTCCCCCCCTGAATGCTAATATACTCAACAAAGTTGATTACATAATATGAATACATATTTTATAGAAGATCTTCTCCCAAAGAACAAATCCTGAACCAAGTGGGGCTCCATCATGCTATCTCATCTACCCTTAGAAAGGCATAGCTTTGAGCTGTGTTCTTGAGCTCTTTAGTCCCAAACTCTCAAATCACAGAGTCTTGAATTATTCAACAATGAATGCTAAGAGATACAACATATCTCTGCCATTACCTAGTGACCGCGAAAGGGTATAATTCTCGATCATATACTCATTGAAGCTTGCTGGACAACAATCCATATTGAGCTCAACACCAAATCCCAAACTTGTCTCCAAAAAAAAATCTTCACAAAACATACATTCTTCAAATCTGTCAGCATCAACAAAGAAAAGAAAAACAACCAAAACCAAAAATGCTTCTCATGTAAAGCATCATCTCAAAGTGAGAAGCTAACTTGAGATGATGGAAAATCCTCCATCCTCTAATGTCGCCAGCCTCTAATTTGATATGCTTACACTCTATCCATTTGCTTTAGACTCTTCAATAGCACAACAATGCAAGTCTCTCAAATTTTTATCAATGATAGCATGGATGGCATCAGAACCACAAACATAATGTGTGGCCATTTTCAAATGTTAAAACCTTATCTTACCACAAAAATGTAAAATTTAAATTTACCTCCAAATTAATCTTTTTAAATACTTCCCCTTATTTCTCCCAATTCCTCAAAAGTAAATATTTTAAATGCCCTTTCCTTAATACTTATGTCTCCCTTTTAAAAACTTTTCTCCAAAAGAAATTGTAAATTTCTTCCTTATAAACTTTTTAACTTTCTCCAAACAAAATTGTTTTACTCTAGGTAATACGTGAACTTTTCAAGAGGCTATTTTAAACTCCATAAAACATTTAGGAAGGGAAATATATTTGTAAATGTACCTTTTTCACACGTATATATTTGTTTTTCTTCGCCTCTTACTTTTCATAACCTTTGCGCATGGGCGTACATTTGTTGGGTGATAGAAAAATAGTGCATTTCAATTGTTCCAATGTGCCTTCCCTATCTTACGTGCATTTTTTCTTCTCTATCAATCTTTCCACGACATCAGCATTAAACCATGACCTCTCCTCTCACCAGCAAAAGATTTCTATGCACAAGAATCAGTATTCCATGAGATATTGTCTTCAAACAAATGCGCAGAAATTAGAGTGCTATTTTTCGTTGTTCTTCAACAATTTGTATTCAATCCCAATGCCTCTTTCCTCCCACGCAGGACTCCTTCCACACTTTTGCCAGGTGTATCTCTCAAATAAATTTCAATGCCTTCGTCACATCTACCACTTCCCAGGCACAACAATGCACACCAACACTTCTATAAATAGCAACAAACACACATTCCTCAGCACCAGAGAAAAACTAAATTGCAAGGAAATATTAGGTATCTAACAATGCCATTTCATAGGCACATAGATGATTTTCGCTCTAATACCATATTGAAATATGGTAGGACAAAATGCAGGTAGTTACACCATTATATTGCACAGCAATAATGAAACATAAAATAATATATTATTATTTTCGGATGATTTTGCAATGCATTACATTGGCTTTATAAAAGCCTCTTCCCTTTAACTATTTGATAACTAACTCCATATGGGAATGTAACTCCCACAAACTAACCAACTAACTATTGCTTTATTTACTAACATTTATTTAACTAACAAATATCTTAACAAGGGTCCCATCCAACTAGACCACTCCTTTATCAATGAGCTCATAGACTAGACCTAGCATGTATACTACCTTATTTGGCATAACTAATGTACTAGATCTAGAATCTATCATGTGGTTATGTATCAACTTATATCCATATATTAAAGTCATGTAAAATGGATTGAGCTTATTTTTCTTTCCTCATTTCTAGTGATTTGAAGGACCATATGTTGCTTTTGAGTGATCATGAATGTATTTGCAACTTGGTTTCACTATTTACTAATTACTTTCCATTGCCTTAAATATTCTTCCATTAACTCCATTTGTTTAGCAACAAAAAACACCTTCTAAAGAGGCACATTAGCCATAAATTTCTTTAGTTGATCCAATAATATTGAATAAACTCACAATTTGAACTCCTTGGGTGGAATGTAGTGTCCACTAAGTTTTAGGATTCTCTATGAAAGGATATATAAAGTTAGGTTATCTAGGAACACTTTCATGTTACCTTTGAACATCATGAATATTATTTCTAGTTACAACCAAAATACTTTGTTTAGGTACAACTACCAATGGAACATTATATTGAAGAATAGTTTATGCCTTTTGTCCACTACAACCTATGTTATCCACTTTATCTTGCTCATCTTTTTCTCTTTTCTTAGACCTAATGAAGTAATCTAATTGTACTTGTGGCTTTCCAAAGGTTAAGTTGGGAACATTAAGGACATATAATTCACTTTCATCAAAGGATGCCAATGTTTGGTCGAGGGTGGAAGAACTTGCTTCCATAGAAACCCCTTTGTAAGGCCTACCCTTGTCTAACTGGTGTGTACCCTATTATTTTTCTAGTTTTAGATTAAAAGATAAAATGATTGACTATTATATAATATAGTTGCCAAATAGATATATGTCATGATTAGTTATACATCCTCAATGATATATGAAAGTTGCTTCAGCTATGATTACATTGTAAGATTTGATGTTTTGGTTGAGTGTGCAGGATATACATATGCAAGTGTTGGCCAATGGGTGGATGTGGAGGAGGGGACATGGGACCACTTAGCCATTTGACTATTTCCCCCTTACCTAGCCTGTGGTCAAGTATCTACCTTGTCTTCTTGTGGTATGTTGGTCACCTAGCCTTTCTGTTTGGATGTGAGTCAAAGGTTGTACTGAAGTCCACCCTATTGTCTCTTAATTGTGTCACTTTTGGTTTTGAATCCCTATAATGTGTGTAAACCCATTAGTGTTGTGTTCCATCTTTGTGTGTGTATTCTTGTTTGATTCCCCCCCCCACTTCTTTAGATGTCTTATTGGGCTTACCTTGTATTGTTGCGAATAACATTCATGATGGAAGCATGAGTAGTGTTGGTTGTCTGACTCTTTTTAGGAGGGTATGATTGTTATTTTTTTATGTGGGGTCAAAATAGATGTCAACCCGTGTGGTGTGGTCCATTGCATTTCGATGTTGGGATATGACCCATCGCTATGCTTTCTAGGGTATGTCGCTAGTATTCTTGTGCTCTTATCGAGAAATTGAAATAGAGTATTTCTACTCATAGTGCGGTTGTTTTATTATTGATTTTGTTCTCTAATTACTTCTTTGGTCTAAAGTTCATCCTTGAGGCAAGCAAATAAATAGTATTGTTTTATCCAAGTAGTAAAGTGAGTATGGATGTGATAGCCGTATTGCTTGATATGAGGTATGTATGTAAACATAATGAGTCTTGTTCATAGATTGCCTTGTGAGGAGTTCGGATAACTTTTAGGGTTCATATAGTTTAAGATTTTGTCATGATGTATAAATTTTGGTAGTACATCGAGCTTAAATCCAATAGTCGAGCATGTTGGTCAAATATTTTGTTTTAGACATTTATCTTGTCTATAGTGCTCTTAATACTATGGGACATTTTAGTGAGAAAACTATATGAAACCCTATATCAAACCTTAGTATAAGTAAATTGTTTTATAGCTATATATACATATATTTTATCTATTACACACTTTTCTAGTTTTGATAGATATCCTTTCAAAGGTGCCCCTAAAATATTAGGTCATACCTCTATTTTAGCAAAAATTAATGCAGAGGTTACATATAAAAACAAAAAAAGAAGGCATAAGCACAAGGAAAGAATATTGTCTTGAGTTAAACTAGAATTTCAGAGAGAGTAATATCGCCTCTGGCATACCTAGGAGGAATGTTCTTAAGAGAACTTTTGCCGAGATATGTTTTTGCACTTATAGTTGTTCTGTTTCTCTTCTTTCTTTTATTTTCTCTCTATCATGGCTCTCTTCTTCACCCCGCGGACCCTGCACTAAACGATTTGGGGGGAAAGAGGCCCTCATGGGTAGTATATAGAAAATGCCATGTTGGGTTTTGTTTTTGACTGTAGGAAGGCTCTTAGAAGCTACCCCCTCTTACCTGAAGCAGTTATACTGCAAAGGGAATCGTTACTTTTTTTAACAAACAACATTGTCTTGCATTGAAACCTATCTTGCTAGGGTTGACCGTCGATGTTGTTTTTTTAAAACCATTTTTACTCTGATAGCATCCATACAACAGCCCCTTAGTTCTACATCACGGCTTAGAGGAAGTAAGCCATATATGAGGAGAAAGGTCTGATTTATTCATTTATTCTTCTTTCCATCTTTGCCATTTCTGGCAGTCATCTGAGATCCATATGTGACAGTTTTCCTTTTTATTCTAAATCTCTCGTATGATATAATCCTCTTAAAATATTCTTTTAATCTCACTTTTCATATGATGCAGTCTTCTTAAAATTTCAAATTGTATTTTCCAACTAGTACGTTGCTCTTTATTTTTCTTTTTTTTCTTCAACGTCTGTCTTATCTCCTCCTCCCTTCGTTATGTTGGGAGAACATTTTTTTTGGGTCTCTATCTTGAATTTTAGTGCAGCAGGGATAGCGATGGCAAGGGTAGTGGAACCCGACTTTACACTTGCCAGTAGTATCTTTTTTTATGATTTTTGAAGATGTTCCATAAATCAATTTAGTGAAATCGGTAGCCATTCTCTCCAGGAGGCACCATATCCTCAAGACCTAGTGCCTAGCAATCTGCGTGCCTCACTATTTTCCATTCAACGTTGGCAGAGAGGCCACAGGCAAGCTAGGACATCAAACTCTTTACCCGCCAGTTAACTTGCTTAACAGTTTTGTTTAGCCTTTTTAATAGTTTTTTTGTGCAAATCTAGCAGTTGAGGTATTTTCTGAGGTTATCACCCTTGTTGCATATCATTAGACAAGTTTGAGTGCCTTGTCTATGTTGATGAGTGAAGAACCCTGTCTCCAAACTCCCTTATTGGAAGACCCAATAACAAGTTTATAATCATTGATGATTGGTCTACATTTTTTTATCCATTTGATAATTGTCATAGGTATTAAAATTTTGTCTTAATCTCAGCCATCGTATTAGATTGGTATTATTCATATCCCAAGTTGTTTCATTAATATTGATGTCCTTTTTTGTGTGTGTTCAGATATCTCTTTTTCTTTATGTTTAGGGACTGTGTAAGGGGTGATTGATGGGAGTCTGCCCTTGAGTAATTTTAGTCACACCGATTCCCCATGGTGATGCATAGATATTACGTGCATCTTGTGTCTTGCTTATGTGGGTAAACAGGGTAGATGGTGTTAGTTTTTGGGTTTAGATCTCTTTGAAGCTCTCTTGTTAGACTCTTGTCTCCCTCATTCTTGGGGGTGTTGTAAAAGACCTTATGGCTAGTTATGCTTGAAAATGTGGTATGTTATGTGGTTGATTGATAGTTCTGTGGATAGCTTAGTGTTTTGTTGAGCCCTCGTCATGTGATTTGGCCAGGTCAGTAGTGGTTTCCATGATCCCCTCACTTAATAGCTCGGGGGTTGCCTAGGGTGCAATAGACATCTATTGTATCCAGTGATGGCAAATGGTTTGGAGGTAAGCAACATCCCCCATTGGTTGCATCATGATGATCTTCTAAAGGATGGTGACATGTGTAGATTCTTATGGTATGCCTGGGTCATTCTAGTTGTCATTGGAGTACCTTGGCAGAATTTAATTGTTATCATTGTACTTTTATTCATTGTAAGCTTGATTATCAGAGCATGATACTTCTATGTGGGAAGCTAGTCTCTGAGGCTGTAATTGTACTACTTTATCAGTAGATCTATGCATAGACTCTTGATTTCATAGAAAAATCTCTCCTTGTGTATGACCATTAATTAGGCATTATTGTGTTACAACTATGTTGAAGTCCTTGTAGGTTCTTAATGAATCCATGCGGGATTTTTAAATTCCTTTCAATGCTTTTGCCTTGTAATGTAATAGATTATCTCTTGTCTTAGAGGTTGATTTTTATATTGTAGGAAGTTGTATTATGGAAATAAATATCCTTTATTCTATATTGTTCACCCGTATGTATGTCCTCGTACTCTCAGTAAGTTTCTACTCTATGTTTTCAACTTGGTTGTAAATCTTAATGTCTTGGGTTCTTCACAATACGCCCTCATGTTTGAATAATTATGTGTATCTATCTCCTTCTCTTGAATGGGTTATTTTAGTCTCAGTTTTATGATGGTGCCTTTAATTTTTACTGCCTGGGTATCGATGTAAGTTTTCGCTACCTTTTGATTGAATTATCATTGATGTACGTTCACTCTTTTGTCAAGGAAGTCAATTTATTGTTATATCTTTTATTATGTTGAAATGTATTAACTAGATGTTGGTATCCTCTATCCCCCATTTTGTTGCCTTGTCATAATTTAGTAATTGATGTAACTCATTGCCTTGTATCCTCTTCAGCTCTGGTATGGTAGAGCAAACTAGGTCATATTGCAACCACTTATGAATGTAACACCCTATTCTTTTGTTAGATGGATGTTGGTTCAATTCTTCTTGCATGGTTGTTGTTTTGGTCACTTAATGTTAGTATCCCCTTGGTTTGATTTATCTGACAAGGTGTCTTGGATGTTTCATCCACGCCTTGTCTTCCTTCCCCACCTTGTGCGATGGGGATTTAGGGATAGGGGGAAAATTTTTGGTGGTTCATGTCATGACCACATGGGTAATGTGGCATGACATGTGTTTTCTCATGTCATGGCCACTCGTAAAGAGTGGGCATGACACCCTTGCAACTAACCATTCAAAGTATCTCTAAAAACTTGATTTTGCATTGCTAAGGTTTAATAAAGTTTTCCATGAGGGTGGGCACTAGGAGCATGAGTGGTGAATTATGCAAACACCATATATTTGAGTCCTCAACATAGTTATTTTACATGGAAATAATATCCCCAATTGGATTGTTGGAAACTTGTTGAAGAGGAACATCAATAGGGACTAGCTAGTTCTAGGGTTGATTTAGACATCCACCAAGTTGGAAGTGTTAGAACTAGGATTGACTGAGACAATGCTGATAAAAAAATGGAGCAAACAAGAACAAATGGTCCACAAAAGATGATTAATTAGATAATCACATAATTGGTGTGTTCTATGAACAATAAGGTGTATATAAATAGGTGAAGAGGTTAAGTCGACTCAGAAGTCAACTTCAACACTCAACTAGAGGTGGCAAGAATGCTTCCACCAAGTGGAAAATGAGTGTTGACATGTATCTTGGATGAGTTTAATGGACTCTCCAAGTCAACACATAACCACCTAAGGTGGCTTAAATCCATGTGTAAAATATATGTAGAATTACTTATTAACTAATAAGTAATTGTTAGGAATTAGTGTTCACATGGGTTTGTTAGGAATATTAAATCATTTGTTAGGCTTGTTAGTATGTTTATGGTTTTTATAAGATATTGGTTATGTGAGTATTACGAGCTATTAAAATGACTCGTATATTTTGGAGTTGTTATAGAGGTTTCCTATAATATAGGAAATACAAATCCTATATACATGTAATATTATTGAACGAGGGGTGTAGAATATAGAATTATTTTCAGTATGTAAAATTCTAGATACTTCTATAATTCTACCCAAAATCTCTAATATGGTATCAGAGCCCATCTATTTTGTTCATGTGAAGTCTTCATTCCATTAGCCATCTCTAGCTACTCCTACTTCTACACCACCTGTCGCTTCCTTCCAAATACTCTAGTCCTCACAATTTTTTCCATTGTGCATATTGGTCACTGGCTCTCACAATCCAAACAAGCTTGTTGTCATCAGGTCAAGGGCAAGGTTAGGTTGAAGCCTTTATATAATTTAGATTCAAGTCAAATTTGTAGTGACGAGATTGTCTAATGGCCATACTACAAGTATGAGTAGAGAGAGGGCAATCGGATCTTAGCTTGATATGACTGCAAAGTGTGATATGAGCACACAAATTGCGAGGCACTACCTCATCTTCTCTAGAAACACATTTTTGCATCCAAGGTAATCTCGAACAAGTCAAATTTTTCTGGTTTGGTTGACTGGCAAGGCAAAGACATTTTGTTGGGGAGACAGAGAGGATCAATCCACTCCATAGAGAAAAACTCTCGACTCTCTTCCAAACAATAGAAGGGGGATCACTGATCCATCTTCCAATATCATGAATAAATGATTTTATCATTTGAATATTATCTCTTACTTGTGAAGTTTCTCCTATGCCAATTAGATCTACTTAAATAGCTGAATGGGATGGTTAGAAAACAATGTATGGGTAGATCATTTTTTATGTCATCAAAGTAGATGATGTGCAAGTCGAGGAGAGGTACTCGACTAGGAGACACAATAATTGCATCAATGAAGGAAGAACATGCATTTGAGACCACTCTGTACAATTGTCTGGGATTAGGTTGAATGTAGGTTGAGTGTCTAATGGTATGTTTTTAGATGTATAGTGTTCAAAGTTGGTATTATAATTTATTGTTAGTTTAGTTTCATCCAAAGTAGTCTATCAAAATCTAAAAGTGTTAAAAAGTAATAAAAAATAAATAAAATTGTCTCATTTGTAAATGGACGCATTATCATTTGTATGCGATGTTCATATTGAGGGGGGCATTCTAAAATTGAGTTTCAAAGACAAATTTGCTAAGTAGAAAATCTGCTGGAGGATGGAGGCACAGGAGGTTGGAGGACAATCAATGATCTCTCATCAGTCACTAGAAAAGGGGCCACAAAATTGTATTAGTGGCATTTCATTTCCATTTTACATGCGAAATCAGTTAAAGTCAAGGGTAACTTCCAATGGCAGTGGCAGTTTCCTATGTTGTTAGAGATCAATTAGAAATTGTCAACAACAGTGGCTACAATTGATATCATTCTAAACACATAGATATTGTAAACATTTGTATAGGAGAGCATTTGGCTATAGAGATCCTCTGACTGCTAGAAAGTGTGGTCGGTCAGTGATAAGTTCACTGGAAGTGAAAGTGAGATAAGTTGTTGTATGTAGGTGATCATGTGCAGAAAGATCCAAATAGCAATATGCAAACCTAAAAGTATGCATAGTCATACAATTCTATTTCCAATTCATGTGATGTACTTCCTCCTAGTGTAAAATATTGTAGTGAACAAAAACACTAGTGTAATGCATTTCATGAATCTTGAAATGGTTAGTGGTAATCCAGAAAACCATATGAGGTGAACAAATGAGTGTGTTCATGTTTGTGTCCATGTTTGTGGAAAACCTATGTGAAAACCATGAAAGGTTGATGAGAGGCCGCTTTTGTTAGAATCAAGATCATGAGCCACAAGAGTTGGGCTTACTACAATTGAAAGTGTGAAAGTCTTTACCATGTTCACACTAAGGGGGGTGTTAGAAATTAGTGTTTACATGGGTTTGTTAGGAATATTAAATAATTTTTTAGGTTTGTTAGTATGTTTATGGTTTGTATAAGATATTGGTTATGTGAGTATTACAAGATGTTAAAACAAATCATATATTTAGGAGTTATTATAGAGGTTTCCTATAATATAGGAAATACAAATCCTATATATGTAATATATTATTAAACGAGAGGTGTTGAATATAGAAGCATTTTCAAAGTGTAAAATTCTTTGTACTTCTATAATTCTACCCAAAATCTATGATAGTAATAACATTAGTATTTCTACACTAAAACCCCCTCTTAAGCATAGCTTAGGTGGGAACAATAAAGATGGTTCCTAGCTACTAGGCTTGATGAGGTACCCATGTACAAATCCATCTCTCATAAGGGGGATAAAGAAAGAAAACCCTGTGGGAAAAAAATTTCCTCCAAAAAAAAGAAATGTGAAAAATTGCATGCCATGTGGCTACAATGAAGTCCTGCTTTGAAGATTCTCTAGAATCCTTCTGTGAAGCAACTCTAAAATATATAGAAGAAAAGGAACTAATATCAATCTTTTGTTGTGATGAATCTTTGGAAGTTCTCTAAGAATCAACTCTAGATTCACATGTAGCATTAGGTGATGGTGATGTGGAAGTGTCCTTGACGCATCTCAATGCAATACGAAAAAAATGTTGAAGGATAATGGAGTAGTAGAAGTGTTCTTCACATATCTCTATGTAAGTGCTCTTGGCACAACTTGAAAGTGATCTTGACACAACTTGGAAGTAGAAGTTCTCTTGACATATCTCTGTGGAAGTGCTCTTGGCACAACTCAAAAGTGTTCTTGACACAACTCTATGAACCCCCCCATAATTCAATATTTTATCCTCTTTAAGATTTGTGGCACTTTATAATTTGAGTGTTTGTATAACCCCCAAATTGCCTAATTAATCCCCTTAACTAAAATACAGAAAGAATTTTGAAATTTTTTTGTACACAACTCAAGGATGTGCTCTTGACACAAATCTATGGAAGTGCTCTTTTCACAACTTAGAAGTGTTCTTGACATGACTCTATACACCCCCTAATTCAATAGTAGGTGACCCCCCAGATTTGTGACACTTTATAACTTAGTGTGTTTTCAAATAGGACCAGTGCATGGGAAATGAAAAAAATATTAACTTTTGCAGAAAACGATTTTCAATTTTGAGCTACCGATCAAAAGTTATGACACAATCAATTTCTTGTAAATACAACCTATTTAATAAAAATATATTAAAATGTTAAAAAAATGCACTCTGGCGAGATGAACCTAGCCTTCCAACCACTCATTGGAATCAGTTAAGAGAGTAGATTACAATGGTTTTATTTATGAGGGGGAATTGGCCTCCTTCCAACTCGGGCCTCACCCTTCATCTTCGTCAAGTGAAAATATAAGGTTGAGATAACCATTAATTCCTCAAAGCAAATTTGCGCCAAATTTCAAATGCCTATTTGGAGCACAACAATTACAAAGCCCAAATTAGGGTAAAAATTATAGAAAAATCTACCAAAATAGAAAATTTGCTAGGGAGGATTAGGGTAGAGGCATCAACAAGGGTAGTTAGATATTAGGACAGAAAAGATAGAATGGGGCAGCCAAAAAAATGGCTATGGCAGTGCTTGTCAAGGCTCCCTTTTGGTATGAGTTGTTCAACCTTCTTTGACACTTTCTTGGGCGTGGCTTCCCATCTACTAAAATCTAGGTGTGATCCAATCCATAGAGAGTTGGGCATCTAGAAAAAAATAGGGGCAAAAATGCCTTCCTCCTATTGTCTATGCCCCATAGGGGCCTTCTGCTACTTTCCATGGCTCTAAGCCCGAACCAGAGGGAACCGACACACCTCAGAGGATGTTGAACTAGGCTTCTAAGCATAACTCATCTCAAGCATATTCACATGGGCAAATACAAGTCACTAGGTGACCTTCCACAATGAGCTCTCACAAGTCAGGGACCTTCCACAATAGCCTCTCACAAACCAGGGATCAGCCAGGGGCACGAGTCGGCCCTCTTCTATGCGAACCAAGTGCTAGTCGTGCCTCTGGGAGGGAGATTGGATGAGTTTGGATGTCGAGAAACAAACCCTGCATAGAGGTGAGCAAATAAGGGTGACACCTCCAAGAAGATCGACCTCCAATACGCCAAACAGGGGTTTCACACCTCTACATTGGTCTGCGGCTCCAAATGAACCAACAAACGAGCTTCAGTCCCATTCTGATACCATGTTAGAACTAGGATTGACTGAGAGAATATTGATCACAAAATGGAGAAAACAAGAACAAATGACATGAAACATGATTAATTAGATAATCACATAATTGGTGTGTTCTATGAACAATAAGGTGTACATAAATAGGTGAAGAGGTTGAGTTTACTCAGAAGTCGACTTCAACACTCAACTAGAGGTGGCAAGAATGTTTCCACCAAGTGGAAAATAAGTGTTAACATGTATCTTGGATGAGTTTGATGGACTCTCCAAGTTGACACATAACCACCTAAGGTGGCTTAAAGCCATGTGTGAAATATATGTATAATTACTTATTAAATAATAAGTAATAACATTAGTATTTCTACACTAATAGGAAGTTAGGTCTTTGATATCCATGTTTGTTTTGAGGAATCCTATATCCCTAATTATTTTGGTAATTATTCTATTAGAATGTAAGCCTTTTATTATTCTTTTATGGGGACATTTGAGCATTATGTTGGCTCTATAGTTGTGACCTTATTAGAAACATTTCTAAGGAGTCTGTTTACCTCATCAATCTTATTATATGAGTGAGGAATTATAAAATGTTATTCAAGGATAGGATTTACAATTGGGGTAACTACTAGATTTACAATGGGAGGATTAAATATTATAGGTGTACTAATTGAAGGTTGAACAAGTGGTTGTATGCTTGGAAATAGGGGCATAGGAAACCTAGGGGACAATATTCCTATTTGAATCAAGTCATTTTCAATCTCAATAACTATCTCATAATCATCAAGTAAATATCTCCCTCCATTAGAATTAATCATCATGGAAATTTCTAAGTTAAAAATCATCAATAAGAAATATATGTCATACTTGGAGGATGAAAAACTTCAATACAAATTGTCTACCATGTTTTCTTGAACCTGGTGTTGAAATCAACAAGGAACTCCATGCGTGCCCTTTTGATCGTTGTGTGTTGATTTAGAAGGGATGCTGGTGCAGAAGCACCTACCTGACAACTGGCCTCCATGAGGCAGTTAGTTAGTTTGAGTCTTGTTTATGTTTTCAAGAAGGTCTGATAAGACCAAATGCATGTAATAAGGTCAAGCTGATCATATTAAGATCACGCTGACCAGGCTTTGCTATTTTTAGTTAGTTTGTTAGGACAGTTGTCATGTTGTAGGATCGGTTGGATCTCCCAACCGCCTGGAGAGTTCCCAGCCGCTTGGAGTCGGGTCAGTAGTACTCGTAGGAAAATCTATTTAAGGATGAGGATCAGTTGATATTGGATACGGAGAGACATATCATCGATCGAGCTAGATTGCACAGAGTGAGACAGAGAGAGAGACTGATCATTGTAATTGCATCTTTGAAATCAATAAAGAGATCCTGTTTGTGTTCTTTCTCTGGTTGGATTCCATTGTTTAATCGATTTGCAGATCTGGTGGTTTCATGGACATGCTGATCCATTCCACCGGTTGATTCGTCTGATCGGTGGAATGGTTATGTACAGTAGGGTAGGTGTTAGTTTGTTTTCTGTTTGCATGCAGGTGTGCAGGATCGCGGTCAAGAGATGTTGAAGACCCTAGCATGGGTATGTGCTAGGTCGAGCAGATAAAGTGTGGAAGATCACCCTGGAAGTGGATCGAGTCAACCCAGGAGGTTCGGCGGATCAGAACAGTGAAAATCCGCTAAAGTTGGAAGTTTGTTAAAACGGCATCATCAGGATATTTCTGCCAATATCCTGCAGTCGCTTTGGACATCGTCATCCGGATAAGCGGAGATGAGTATGATGCTTTCGATTGCATGAAGTGCGAGTTCGTCGGGGTGATCATCGTCAGGAGTTGCCGAAGAAGAGTGCATCGGCATAAGGTGAAGATCGGGTTATGAAACTAACGAAGTTTGCATATTTCAAGTGCATCAGGATGTTGTAAGTCAGATATATACTCAGTGTATATATCGCCGTCAGGATCATCTTCTGTGTGTGCCATCATCCGCGTATCGCTAGCAGATGCGGGAGTGAAAGTTCAGTTTTTGACTAAGTGTTGAAGAGGTCATCAGGATATTGTGTGACGTCATCGTCATCCGCATATGACGTCATCGTCATCAGGATATTGAGATATTCCCCTATGCATGTTGATCCTGTTGTCACTAAGTGGTTAGGTATCGGCGTAGGTTCTCGGCAGAAAGTTGTGTTAACATCATCAGGAGGTTTCGAGAGGACCGGATAAATCATATCATGATGCTGTTGCTTGTATCGTCGGCTATCGGGGCATCGAAGGGAAGGTGCTGAAGTTGTCGTCATCAGGATATTTGGAGCAACCAGATATTTGATATCCTGCTGACGAAGGGAATGTTGAATATCATGATGATGCCGCTAGTGTTTGGCGCCTGATGAACAGTGCAACAGGAGGATGTTTGCGCCCGTTGAGTATCATGATGATGATGATAGGCGACAGGTGGAGGAGGTGAACAGTAGTCGGCAGGAGGATAATTGTGATCGTCCGAAATATGATGATGCTGTTGGTGTTTTTAGGAAATATGATGATGATGCTGAGCCGATAGGGATTTTTATCATGCTGTTTGTATATTTGGCTCCTCCTTCCTGTTTGTTAGCTTCCGTTGCGTTTCACTCTGCATCAGATGCACTATCTCCTTTCTCCTTAAATTTGTTGAATAATGCATCTACCAACTCATCCAAACTATTTATTGAATGAGAAATAATTTTATACCATTCTAATGCCTTTCCTTTGAATGATGCAACTAGTAGTCTTAAACCTACATTTTGATCTTCAATAATATGTAAACACAATGATTTACAATATCATGGAGATTTTTAATGGGTGTTGGTGAATCTAATTTTGTTAAAGTGGGAAAGAGATCTCAATGTTGCATCCAGAATTTGATCTCATAACATAGGAGATATAGGAGGTATAAAAGGACCTCTACTATAATACCCAACCATATGTTGGTTTATACAATAAGCTTGGTAAGACCTTCTTAGAGAAATGTTCAATGTGCACACAAAAACAAGGGTTCACTCTTGACAAATACCTAGTAGTAGGTCTTGGATTAATAAGCCTTCAGATTCTATAATTTAGAAGACTCACTAGGTATAAAGATAATTCTTCAACAATAAGAAGATCAAGATTTCCACTAGAATTTTAATTAAGATGGGACTACGGTCCCACCAAGTATGTCAAAAACTATATTTTTGGTGTCCTATACGGAAACACTTGGGACACATAGTGTCAAAAGAGTGTGTTTCTATTAACCCTAATAAGATTAAGGCTATTCTAAACTTATCACCCCCAACACAAGAAAGTTTTACAATCATCTTTTAGGAAAATAAATCTTGTTATGAAATTTACATTTGATTTTGAGGGATTCCCAGACCCATGACCCTCCTACTCAAGATATATCAAGAATTTAAATGGACAAAGGAAGGGGAAAAGGATTTTTATGATATCAATCAAGCCATTATAAATGCCTTATCATTAGTGAATCAAGAGCAATCTTGCATCAACTAAATAAAATTTATTTTTTTGTAGGTTTTCATTGCATTCTAATCAACAGTTAGTCATCGTAGATCATATCACATTTCACTGCAACTTGCACATCTCACTATGCAGTTGGGAGAATATATTCTACCATGATCCTTCAACATAATATTCACTTTTTAAAAATTTATGATCACCACAAAGGAATAATTTGGTTTTTGATCTCTACCAAGCTTGATAGGCTTACACTAAATTTTATCATTCATGTCTTGTGATAGCTTTATAGAGTTTGCATTAGCAAAGGAACATGTTGTTGGCATTATTGTCATTGATGTCAAGGGATGATGTTTCTATGAAATTGAAGCATGATTGGAAACAGCTCATGCATACAGATCATAATCCTGAAGCACAGTTTGAGCTCTACAAGTTGATGACCATGAACTCTCTGGTCTACATGTTAGGGTTTTATCAGACTCCATTAAAACCCTATGGAAAGTTTATTTCATTAGGTGTTATATTTTGATGTTGACCTACTATCCCTGGTGAGAAGTCACTTAAGTGACAACTTAAGCCATCGTCGTCATCATATTACCATCTCGGGGGTATTCCATCTTATGGACTGCGAAGGAGACTAAAGTGCAAGCACTTCAATGCTAATCCAATGGTGCATGTTGATCCTACAAGATCAATGGCTAGCACATATGCACAAAGGAAGATAATGAAGACTTTGATGTCTATGTAGGTGCGAAATTGTGCCATGTACTATGGAAGTGTTTTTCATCGCACACCATTGATTTGAAATCACCTTTACATGCTAGCCCTTTGAAAAATATTTGGCCAATGAGAACTTGCCACAAGCATTAACTTTATCATCTTGAACACAGTCAAAAATTCTTCATTCTTACTACATGCAACCAGTGCTTGCCACTTGTCAACATCATGCAACCATGCGAAGTGGCCATCCTATGATCTCCATGTCCTTGTGCGAATGAACAAGCCTGACATGTGAAGCAACTTTATTTCTTCCTAAAGATGAAAGATGAAGAGAATATTGTAGCCTACATGCTTATAGTAGATGAGGTAGTGAATGCTCTCAGAGGTCTCAGAGAGGATGTAGAAGATAAGGTGGTTGTAAATAAGGTGCTGAGGTCTCTCCCATAGAGGTATGACTCTAAAGTCTCTGCAATTGAAGAAGTAAAAGATCTGGATAAGTTTTCTATGCATGAATTATTTGGATCACTAATAGCATATGAGATGAGAAGTGAGAATACGAGTTCAACAAAGAAAGAAGTAGCATTCAAGACTTCCAAAGTCAAGCAAATTGAAGAAGATTTAGAACTGAGTACTAGTTCGAGTGGAGAAGAAGCAAATTTGTCCAAAAATTGAAGAAGGGCTTTGGCAAATAGGAAGGTAAGCTACCCTTCAAATGTTTCAATTTTGGAAAATTTGGTCATTTTGCATCTAAATGTCCTTTAAGTGATAATGAAAAAGGGAATAGTTCTAGGAAACAAGTTTCCAAGTATAAGAAAAGGAACTTTAGGAAAAAGAAGAAGAGTCTTTATGTAGATAAAGAAATTAGTTCTACTGATGACTGTTCATTAGTGAGTGAAAGGGATGAAACTGTATTCATGACTGTTGAAATCAAAGAAAATGAAAGTACTCTTATAGAAGATTGTTGTGAAGATTCTGATGAGGAAGAAGAGGGTGAAGTTGATTTGGAAGGTGAATTGACCTCTGCTCTAGTTGATCTAAAGTATGAAAGAAGACAAAATGAAAGATACAAGTTAGGGATTAAAGAATATGAGAAACTTGTTGTAGATCTAAAACTACAGTTAGCAGAGTCCAAAAGAATAGAAGAGGTAACTAGTTTGGATTTGAAGAACAAACTAGAAGAGTGTCAAAAACTAGAGGGTGAAATTGTCTTTCTAAGGAAGGAGTTAGAAAAGGTAAATATATAATTAAATTGAAGCCTTAAGTTTGTGAGGAGCTCTAAAATTCCTGATGAAATAATTGGTTGTCAAAGCTCCTTCTCCAACATGCTTGGGTTAGGATATGTGGAAGAAAAGAGTTTCAAGGATGTTGTCTCTAAGAAGAATGCTAAAGAGAAGACTATCAAAGTTGCTACTCTTTTTTCAAAAATCAATTGAAGAAAAAGATGAGTCAAGTTCTACTATACCTAAGAAGAAAAAAGAGCCTAAAAAGAATGTTATTGCTTCTAGGAAGCATGAAGGGTCTAGGAAGAATAAGAGAACTGAAGATCTTAGAAAGGAGGATGGATTCATCAAAGTTCACAATTCAAAGAGGAAATTCAAGGACCAACCTGCAAGACAAACCATTTTTAATTATTCTTTTTATGGTTACTATTTTCCATGTAATCAGTTTGGACATAAAGCAATAAACTACAAAATTAGACCTAGGAGAATGGATAGGCATGATTTTGTAAGAAAAAATCTGTTTGCCCCTTTAGTTGATATGAATGATGTTTCTTGTAATTGTAACAACTATGGATGTATTGCCAAGTTTTGTAGAAGTGTGTTTATACTACCTCCTAGACAGGAGAAAAGGAGATTTACTCCTCCAAGACAAGACAGGCTTGCACATGCTCTTGCAAGAAAATAGAAAAGACCTGCACAATCCTCTACAAGTCAAAAGAAAGAATTTGCACCCCCTGCTTAGAAGAAAGAACCTGCAAAGCCCTCTAAGGAAAAGAAGAAAAGTTCAAAAAGGCATTGGATAGAAAAGAAGAATGAACAGTCCATGATAGTCCAAACAACTTTTCATGCTAAAAGACAAGGCAATCCTTGGGTAATAGATAGTGGATGCTCTAGTCATATGACTGGAGATAAGAGCAAGTCCACCATTTTGGAGAAATGGAATGGCGGTTCTGTCAAGTTTGGTGATAACACCACTGCTAAGATAGTTGGCAAAGGTACATTATGCATAGATGGCAAAACTAATGCTCAGGATGTGTTGTACATAGAGGGATTACAAAATAACTTACTTAGTGTCAGCCACTTATGTGACAAGGGATATAACTTGTTATTTCATGTTAATGGATGTGAGATAAGAAAAGATAGCTCTAGTAGACTTGTTGTTGAGGCAAATAAAACAAATAGCAACCTATACTATCTAAAGGAGGTGAAAAGTGGAAGATGGACCTATTAGGACAAACCGATGAAAGTTGGTTATGGCACAAAAGGATGGGCCAAATCAACTTTGACCATCTAGTGAAGATTGGTAAGAAGCATGCAGTGAGATATATTTGTAGTATTGACAAACCTTCAAGTACCTTCTGTAAAGAATACCAGGAAGGAAAGAAAACAAGGGTCAGTTTCAAGACAAAGGAATATTCAACTTTAAAACCCCTAGAATTGATACATACAGACCTATATGGACCAACCAAAACCAAAAGCATCAATGGAGAAAGGTACTTCATGTTACTTATAGTTGATTATTCAAGAATGACATGGGTAACATTTCTTAAAGAAAAATTTCAAGCTCTTGAAAGGTTTAAAATCTTTAGGGCTATGGTTGAGAATGAGATTGGTTCAAGGATAAAATACTTAAGGTTTGATAGAGGTGGAGAATTCAATTCTAATGAATTTGATCAATACTATGAAAAGCATGGGATTAAAAGACATTTCTCTACGGCTAGGACACCTCAACAAAATGGAGTTCTTGAGAGAAAGAACAGAATTGTGTAGGAAATGACTAGAACAATGTTGAATGAAGCCAAACTACTCGATAGATACTAGAAGGAAGCAGTTCATACTATTATTTACATTCTTAACAGAGGTCAGTTAAGAGTAAACCATGATAAGACTCCATATGAATTATGGAAAGGAAGACCTATGTCTGTGAAGTATTTTAGGATATTTGGAAACAAATGTTTTATTTTAAAGGGATGAAGATACCTTGAGTAAATTTGAAACAAGGTCTGGTGAAGGAATATTTCTTGGTTACTTTAACTACAAGAAAATCCTATAAGTGCTACAATAAAAGGTTGCAAAAGATAGTTGAAATTGTGAATGTTTGAGTGGATGAAGACTGATCGCAATTATCACATAAAAGTGATATGTATTCAAAGGTTTCTGCTTATGAAGAAGAAGAAGAAGTTGCAAAAGAAGAGTCACAAGAGGAGATTGATGTTGATGAAGAAGAACAACCAAAATCTACTCCAAAGGCTCCACCAAAGTATGTCAAAAGAGATCATTCTGAGAATCAAATTCTTGGAAACAAAATTGATGATGTCATGACAAGGAAAAAGCTTGCACAACAAGAATAGGTAAATTATTCTTTATTGTCTGAAATAGCACCTAAATCTTATGAAGAATCCAATAAGGATGAAAGTTGGATTGAAGCCATGAAGGAAGAACTGAGTCAAATTGAGAAAAATCAGACTTTGGAAATTGTTCCAAGGCCTACTGATAAGAATGTCATAGGCACAAAATGGGTGTTTAGAAATAAACTGAATGAAGATGGGTAGATAACTAGAAACAAAGCTAGATTAGTCTACAAGGGCTATGCTCAGGTTGAGGGAATAGATATTGAGGAGACATTTGCACCTGTGGCTAGGCTTGAAGCCATTAGAATGTTTCTTGCATATTCAATTTATAAAAACTTCAAGGTGTACTAGATGGATGTAAAGTATGCATTTCTCAATGGCTATCTAGATGAGGAAGTTTATATAGAGAAATCTAAAGGATTCAAGGTGACTAAAACCAAAGACTATGTGTACTGATTGAAAAAGGCATTGTATGGTCTAAAACAGGCCCCTAGAGCATGCTACTCTAGGCGGGACAAATATCTTCAATAGCAAGGCTACAAAAAAGGTATTACTAATAGCAATCTATATTTCAAATGTGAAGGTGAACATATGCATGCTGATTATTATTGTTTATGTTGATGATATAATCTTTGGTAGTAATAGTGATAATGTGTGCAAAGCCTTTGCTAATGCAATGCAGAATGAATTTGAGATGTCAATGCTAGGAGAATTAGCATTTCTCAGACTAAGTATGTGAATGAAATTCTAAAGAAATTCAAGATGGAATATTGCAAGCCAGTCAGTACACCTATGGACACTGGATGTAAGCTCAAAAAGTTGATGAATCTATTTTAGCAGATCAAACTTTGTACAGATCCATGATTGGAAGTCTCTTATATCTTATAGCAACAAGCCCTGATATCATGCAATTTGTCTGCATGGTCGCTAAATATCAAGTTGCTCCTAAGGAGACACGTGTCAAAGTTGTGAAGAGGATATTCAAATACTTGAAGAGTACATTAGATTATGGTCTATGGTATCCTTTTAGTGATGACTTCACTTTGAAGTTTCATACACAGATGTAGATTGGGCTAGTTGTGTGGATGATAAAAGGTGCACTAGTGGTGGTGCATTCTTTCTAGGAGATAGATTGGTAGCATGGTTGAGTAAGAAACAAGATTTAGTTTCTTTGTCAATAGTTGAAGCTAAATATATTGTTGTTGTATCTTGTACTCAGGTGTTATGGATGAAGTAAACACTACAAGATATTAAGGTGAATTTTGATGGGCCAGTCAACATTCTTTGTGATAATATGAGTTCAATAAACATCTCAAAGAATCTAGTTATGCATTCAAGGACCAAGCACATATCCATTAAGTATCATTTTCTCAGGGAAAAAGTTATTGCACAGGAAGTACAGTTGGAATATGTTGCTACAAAAGACCAATTGCTAGATATATTTACAAAACCCCTTCCAAAGGAGTCAATTGAATAGCTCAGGCAGAACTTAGGAGTTGTCCCTTCTCCTATCTCTCCTTGAATGCATAATTTATTCATCTAGAGGGAGCATATTAGAGTATTTCTTTATCCCTGGTACCACAGTTTCTCTGTAGGATGATTGTCCTCAAGGGGAGCATGTAAGCACTGTCATCATAGATAAGTCATTTTTATATGGATCCATTTTTAATTGATGTCAAAGGGGGAGAATAAAAGATGGGGATGATAATGGAGTTTTGGATCTCAAGGGGATGCATATTCAGGTGTTGCCATCAATGATAAAGGGGGAGATTGTTTGCATTATTGGTGTTTCCATCAATGACAAAGGGGGAGATTGTTGGAATTATTGTCATTGATGTCAAGGGATGATGATGTCAAGGGATGATGTCTCTATGAAATCCTGAAGCACAGGTCAAGCTCTGCAATTTTATGACCATGAACTCTCTAGTCTACAGGTTAGGGTTTTATCAAACTCCATTAAAACCCTATGGTAGGTTTATTGCCTTAGGTGTTATATTTTGATGTTGACCTACTATCCCAAGTGAGAAGTCACTTAAGTGACAACTTAAGTCATTGTCGGCATCATATTATCAGCCCCATTTCCTAGTGGTTGTTGGCTTGTGTTAGCAAGATGGTTGTTGTTGCACCAAAAGATCAACCTGTTAATGCCTGATACAATAGCCAAAGTTAATGAATCCATGGGAGGTGGTTAAGCCTTGTCACGAACCCAAGCATTACACTGCACAACATAACGAGACCACGAGCACACACCTTGCATCAATCCCCCACTACAAGCGAGGGGTTTGAACTTGTGACCAAGGCTCTAATACCAATTGTTAGCAAGTGAGTTGTTGTTGCATCAAAAGATTAAACTGTTAATGCCTGATACAACCATTAGAGTTAATGAATCCACTGGAGGTGGTTAAGCCTTGTCACAAAACCAAGCACTGCACTACACAACACAAGGAGACCATAAGCGTACACCTTGCAATAGCTCGGTGGTATTCCATCTTGTGGATTGCGAAGGAGACTAAAGCGTAAGCACTTCAATGTTGATCCAATGGTGCATGTTGATCCTACAAGATGAATGGCTAGTGCATATGTGTAAAGGAAGATAATGAAGGCTTTTGATGTCTATGTAGGTGCAAAATCGTGCCATGTGTTACGCATTCACAACCTTGCAAGGAAGAAATAAAGTTGCTCCACGTGTTAGGCTTGCATTAAGAATGAAGACTTTTTTACTATGTTCAAGATGGCAAAGTTAATTCCATGGCAAGTTCTCATTGGCCAAATATTTTTCAAATGGCTAGCATGTAAAGGTGATTTCAAATCAATGGTGCATGATGGAGGAGATCGAATGGCTACCGCAATAGTACATAGCGATACATGTGTTGCAAGTATGTGCCTAATCAATGTTGTCATTGATTTCAACATATCTATGTTGTCATTGGTGTCAACTGTGCTCTTACTTTGTTGAGGATATTAAGAAAATTAGCCCCTCCGGTGATAACAATGTGTTGCAGTAGAAACAGTGCATTACATGTAGAAGAACAGTCCAAAAGAATGCTCCACATTTCCTATAGAATAAATATATTTTCCTATAGATTGGAATTTATTTAGAATCCTATCTGAAGATGTTATATTCCATGTTTGAGCCTCCAGTATGAAGAATTGAGTGAGTTGTGTTCACCAGAGTGAAAACAACTTTTTCTGTGTGTTTGGTGGTAACAAGGAGAAAGTGTCTTTCTCTGCATTCCTCCGCATTGAAGTATTTTGGTTTATGGTTCTAGAATTAAGTTAGTGGTGATGTTAAGAACCTTCAAATGCAATGGTTCATGATTTGGTGGTCCGCAAGCTATCTTTTACTTATGACAGTGGTTGACAGTGTTGTTCTTGTGCTTCGATTTGAAGAATCTCATTGATAGAGTGATTAGAGATTGTGTGGTTGTTCCTGGTGATTACAATATGCTTGTGGATGTCTCCTAATCATGCTCCTACATTCAGATTGGTCCACAAGGTGTAATTTAGATCATGCATGAAGTGTGTTCTTGAGAATACTTGTGTTAATATCAGTTTTGGCCGACCCGGTTGAATTCATCATCTGCAAAGATGCATTGAATATTGTGATAGCATGTTAAAGCATGGAATATTGTGTTTGAGTCCCTGCTAAGGTGTAGCATGATCTACATTCATTTATTTTCTTTATAAATCTTTTTAGGTCTAGACCTATATGATGTAACATATGTTTGTTGACCTTAGAGATTGTTCCAATGGTTGATGATTGTAATGCTGACCTTGATGATCATTCCAAGGTTGATGTAATGTATAAATACTTGTAATTGAGTCGTGAAAATGTATCCAAGTGCGAAGATGAGAAGATAGAAGCAAAGTAAAGTAACAGAGCAGAGCAGAAGTGTTTGTGCTTCAATGGAACTGAACCTTGGCATGGAGTAGATGTTGTTATCTCAATTCAACCTTTTGGTAGTGAGCCTCCTTTTGGTAGTGAGCCTTTCTTTGGCAGTGAGCCACCCTTAGGCAATGAGCCTTTCTTTTCAGTGAGCAATTTGGGTAGTGAGCCCTATAGGCAATGAGCCTTTGTTTTTTGGTATTGATATAACTTATATATTTTTTTGGGCTAACACTCATCGTGGTTTTTCCCTTTTAGGGTTTTCCATGTAAAAATCTAGTGTCTCCTATGTTGATTATGCATTTGTGTTGAGCTTCTCATTTTATGTACAACTTTCATGGTTATATCTGAGTATAAGTAATTGATAAGTTGATAATCATAATTGGTTGAAAGTTTTAGGACAACTAATTCACCCCCCTCTCAGTTGTCCAGTGTAGTTCAACAATTGGTATCAAAGCCAAGTTCCTCTGAAGAAAGCCTAATAGCTTGAGGAAGATCCAGGACGTCTTAGAAGGAAGCTCTACATTTTGATGGGACAAATTATGCTCTTTGGAAGGTACGAATGAAAAACCATCTTCTTTGTCTTGGTTATAAAGTATAGAAGGCTATAGAAACAAAATATACCATGCCTCCAAATGGTTTTAAGACTGAAGATGAAATCAAATAATATGAGTTGGATGTCAAAGAAAAGGATGCTCTGCTAAGTTCCCTAAGTGACTTAGTGTTGACAAAGGTTGTGGACCTTGAAACTACAAATGAGGTATGGGAGAAGCTTAAAATCTATATGAAGGAGATGATTTTGTAAAACAAGCCAAGATACAAAGTCTGAAAGTGAAATATGAGGGTTTGAAGATGAATGAAGATAAAAACATAATAGCCTTTATGCAAAGAGTTGATGAACTTGTCACTGGAATAAAGGGTATGGGATGAACTCTCAATGATAAGGAAGTTGTGATGAAAATTCTCAGATCACTACCAAAGTCATATAGTCATAAGGTAGCTGCAATTGAAGAATTCATGATTGTGAAAACTATTGACAGAGATCAGTTACTTGGAAAGCTTATAGCCTTTGAGATGAGAGAATTTGGTGATGCCCTACCTAAAGTTGAATCAGCTTTTAAAGCCAGTACTTCAGCAGAGATCTCTAGAGCTGAGAAATACAAGGTGGATGATGACTTTGATGAAATTGAAGCTAACTTTGTTGACAGGCTACAAAGAGGCTCTGGTAAGTTCAAAGGTAAATTACCTTTCAAATGTTTCTCTTGTGGTAAAGTAGGTCATTATGCTTCCAGATATCCTGAAAGAATTGAAAGAAATAAGAAGAAACATGAGAGTGGGCCTAGAGTTCCAAAGAAATGCTACTATATCAAAAATTTTGATGATGAAGGGGTGACTAATGATGAATTTGATGATGCTAATACTAGTGCAAATAAATGCATGTTTATTTCTATTAAAGAAGATCTTGTGTCTACTATTTTTGCTAGCTGTGTGAAGGATGAAAAACCAATAGAAGAAAGTGCTTTGGTTGTTCAGGTTGAGAAAGATAAGGATGAATGGATTATTGATAGTGGATGCTAAGATCACATGACTGGTGACAAAAGTAAGTTTGTAAGTTTGGAAAAGTATGATGGAGGATTGGTTAGGTTTGGAGATAATGTAGGTGGTAAGATTTGTGGAAAAGGATCTATTTCATTTGATGGAAAGCATAATATTGACAATGTTCTATATGTGAAGGGTTTGAAGCATAATCTTTTGAGTGTTGGTCAAATGTGTGACAAAGGATATGATATGAGATTCAAAGATAATGGGTGCAAGATCATGGAAAGTTCTAGAACTATGATTGCTACCGGTAAGAAGACAAAAGGTAACATCTATCAATTGAGAGGAACTAACGATTATTGTTTATTGGCTCAGGCAGATGAAAGTCGGTTATGACATAGAAGGATGTGTCGTATAAACTTTAATAATCTAGTAAAGATAAGTTCACGTCAGATGTGATAGATTTACCAAAATTTGTAAAACCATTCAACACAATCTATAAGGAATGTCAGTTAGGGAAGCAAACAAGAACAAGCTTCAAGAACAATGAGCAATTCTCTCTGGTTTGTTGGATCTAATGAATAGAAGTCTCTGTGGTCCTACAAGGGTGAGAAACCTACAAGGTAATAGGTACTTCATGTTGCTTATTGATGATTATTCTAGAATGACTTGGGTTACTTTTCTAAGAGACAAATCAGAAGCCCTAGAGAAATTCAAATCTTTCAAGGCAATGGTTGAGAATGAAATAGATTTGAAGATAAATTGCTTGAGGTTTGATAGAGGAGGTGAATTCACATCAAATGAATTCAACATTTTCTGTGAAGAGCATGGGATAAAGAGACAGTTGTCTACACCTAGAACTCCTTAGTAGAATGGAGTTGTGGAAAGGAAAAATAGGACAGTTCAAGAGGCTGCTAGGACTATGATGAAGGAAGTACATCTATCAAAAGTATTTTAGACAGAGGCTATTCATACTGTTGTTTACATACAAAATAGAGTTCAAGTGAAAGGTGATGGTACTCAAACTCCTTATGAATTAGGGTATGGAAAAATTCCTACAGTAAAATACTTCAAAGTCTTTGGAAGAAAATGTTATATTAGGAGAGATGAAGACCTAGGAAAGTTTGATGCAAGATGCAATGAAGGAATCTTCCTTGGATACTCTACCAAGAGTAAGGCTTATCGGTGCTACAACAAAAGGCTCAAAAAGATTGTTAAGAGTGCAAATGTGAAGGTAGATGAAGGCAAGGAAAGAATATCAGACTTGAGTTGTTATGAACCAGATGAACCTATGACTATAGTAAATGAAGAGAAAGATAAGCAAGAAGATAGTCAGGATGAAGAAGAGGCTCCAAAAAGTGTTGTCAAGACTCCCAGGCATGTAAGGATGAATCATTCTGAAGATCATATTATAGGTGACAAGAACAAAGGTGTGATAACAAGAAGAAGAGCTACAAAGGAATAAATCAATTACTATTTGCTTTCAAAGATTGAACCAAAAACTATGAATGAAGCATGCAATGATGAAAATTGGGTAAAGGCAATGGAGGAAGAACTATTGTAGATAGAAAAGAATGAGACTTGGGAATTAGTTCCTAGACCTGCTGACAAAAATGTTATTTGAACAAAATGGGTCTTTAGGAATAAGCTAAATGAAAATGGAGAAGTTGTAAGGAATAAAGTGAGACTTGTATGCAAAGGATATTCTCAAATTGAAGGGATAAATTTTGAAGAAACCTTTGCCCTAGTAGCTTGGATTGAAACAATCAGAATGTTTCTGGCATTTGCATCTCACAAAGATTTTAAGGTATATCAGATGGATGTGAAATCTGCCTTCATGAATGGTGAATTAGAAGAGGAAGTATACATTGAGCAACTGGAGGGATTCCAATTGTCAAATCAAGGTGATATGGTATACAGGTTGAAGAAAGCATTGTATGGACTCAAACAAGCTCCTAGAGCCTGGTATGCAAGGTTAGATAGGTATTTATTGCAATTGGGATTTAGTAAAGGTACTATAGATAGCAATCTATACTTCAAAATCAATGATGATCAGATCTTGATTGTTGAGGTCTTTGGTGATGGCATTATCTTTGGAGGAAATGAAGATATGTGCATAAGGTTTTCCAGTGAGATGAAAAGTGAATTTGAAATGTCCATGTTTGGTCAAATGAATTTCTTTTTGGGTCTACAAATTAATCAATCAGATAAAGGAATCTTCATATCTCAGTCTAAGTATGTGAAAGAGTTGTTGAAGAAGTTTGGGATGGAAGACTCTAAACCGGTATGTACTCCCATGATGACTGGTTGCAAGTTGAGAAAAACTAATGAATCACCTAAGGTTGATCAAAAAAAATTACAGATCCATGATTGGAGGATTACTTTATCTAACTCAAACCAGACCTGATATTATGCATGTAGTTTGTCTTGTTGCAAGGTTTCAAGCTGATCAAAGAAAATCACATGTGATGGCAGTTAAGAGAATCCTGAGGTATTTAAAAGGTACTTCAGATTATGGCTTATGGTATCCAAAAGACAATGATTTCACTTTCAGTGCTTATATACATGTAGATTGGGCTAGAGATGTTGATGATAGAAAGAGTACAAGTGGAGGTGCCTTCTTCTTGGGTAATAGATTAGTCTCATGGCTGAGCAAGAAACAAGATTCAATATCTTTGTCAATTGTAGAAGCAGAGTATATTGCAGTAGCATGTTGTTGCACTCAAGTATTATGGATGAAGCAGAATCTAATGGATATAAGAGTTGTGTATAAAGATCCAATTGCAATCTTTTGTGACAATACAAGTGCCATAAACATTTCAAAGAATCTAGTGATGCACTCAAGAATAAAGCACATATCAATAAGGTATCACTTTTTGAGAGAGACAGTGACAGAGAATGAAGTAAAGTTGGAATATGTGTCCACAAAGGATCAGATTGTAAAAAATTTCACTAAGCCTCTGCCTAAAGACACCTTTGAGTATCTCAGAGAAAAGTTAGGGGTTATTACCCCTCCTATCCTGAACTAAGATGCATAGGAATGCATCAATCCAGTTGATCTCAAAGTGTCATTCTTTGATCTGGATTGATGTTATGAAGGCTACCTCTTAGGAGGAGTAGCTAAAATATTTTTAATAAAGTAAATGGATTAGAGCAGCAGCATGCAAGTATGTGCCCTTTGTCATTGATGTCAAAGGGGGAGAGAATATTGCAAGTATATGCCTAATCGGTGTTGTCATTTTTTTGTCAACTATGTCCTATTCTATTACTTTTTTAGAAGCTTTGTATGTTGAGGATATTGAGAAATTTGGCCCCTCTGGAAGATACAAGTGAGTTACAGTGAAGTGCAGTATAGACAGTGAATTGTATGCTGAAGAACAGTCTGGTTGATTGCTCTGCATTTTTTTTTGGTTGAATATCTTGGTCTATGGATTGGAAGTTATTTAAAGGAATGCTTGAAGATTCTAAATTCTGAGTTTGAACCTCTAGTGTGAAGAATTAAGAGAGTTGCAATCACTAGAGTAAAGCTTGCTTTCTCTAATTATTATCTGGTGATAGGGAGAAAGTATTTTGCTCTGCATTCCTTGACAATAAAGTATTTTTCTCTGCAGTTCTAGAGGGAAGTCTGGGATGATAAGTGGCTACAAATGTAGTGGTTCATGTTTTGGTGGTCCACAAGCTTTCTTTTATGTCAGTCGAAGATAGTGAAGTTCATGTGTTCTGGTGAGAAGATTCCTATGGCTAAAGTGGTTAAGGTTTGTGCAGTTGCTCCTGATGATTATAACATGTCTGTGGATGTCTCCTATTCATGTTCTTATCTTGACATTGGTCCACGTTAAGGAATTGAGATATTGTTTGAAGATTGTTCCCAGATAGTGTAACGTGTAACTAGTCTTATCCGACTTGGTTAATTCCAGTTATTGCGGATATTCCTTAAAGATTGTGGAAGCATGTTGTGGCATGGAAGATCATGTTTGAGTCCTAGGTAAGGTGTGGCACGATCTGCATGCATCTTTACTTCATCTATGCATAATGTTGTAATAGGTCAGGACCTATTTTGTAAATGTTTGTAATGCCGACCTTGGAGATTATTCCAATGGTTGATGATTGTAATGCCGACCTTGATGATCATCCCAAGGTTGATGAAGTGTATAAATACTTGTAATGGATTCATGGAAAAGGTGTCCTTGAGCGAGAATGGGAAAGTAAGGAAAAGGGGCAAGAAGACAAGGCAGAGCAGGGCGGAGCAGGGTAGAGCAGAGTAGAGGACCGATTGCACTTCAATGTTTTAATCTCAGACATGAAGAAGATGGCAATTGTGGTAGTAAGCTTGGCAGTGAGCCTCTAGTAGGGTTTAACAGCCCTTAGGGTTTAACAACCCTTATTGTAATCTTTCTAGGTTTAGGGTTGAGGTAGTGATCCTACTAGACCTAGTTGTACTTCATGGCAGTGAGCCAGTATGTTTTGGGCCCGTGCAGTGACCAAGCCTGAACATCATTTTTCAAATATTGCAATATATTTTGAGAGCTAATCCTCTCCATGGTTTTTCTACACCTTGGGGTCTTCCACATAAAATCTGGTGTCTCTTGTGTATGATGTTGCATCTATGTTTAAGTTTCTGATTTCATGCATTCATTGTTATATCATAATAATTGTGGATAAGTGATTAATGTGTAAGTGAAGAAGTGTTTAAGTTTTTGGGACAACTAATTCAACCCCCCTCTCAATTTTCTAGCGCATTTCAATAGAGAAATCATGTGAAAAACTCAGGGGGAGAAAGAATGCAGATGTGTAAAGAGAAAGGGGGAGAATCTTGTCTTGGTGGTCTTTTCAATTTTTTACATCATATGTTGCCATCAATGACAAAGGGGGAGATTGTTGCAAGTATGTGCCTAATCGGTGTTGTCATTGATGTCAACATATCTATGTTGTCATTGGTGTCAACTGTGCTCTTACTTTGTTGAGGATATTGAGAAAGTTAGACCCTCCGGTGATAACAATGTGTTGCAGTAGAAATAGTGCATTACATGCAGAAGAACAATCCAGAAGAATGCTCTGCATTTCCTGTAGAATAAATATCTTTGCTGGTGGATTGGAAATTATTTTGAAGCCTGTCTAAAGATGTTATATTTTGAGTTTGAGACTCTAGTATGAAGAATTGAGTAAGGTATGTTCACCAGAGTGAAAATAGCTTTTTCTGTGTGTTTGGTGGCGATAAGGAGAAAGTGTTTTGCTCTGCATTCCTCTGCATTGAAGTATTTTGGTCTGTGGTTATGGAATTAAGTCAGTGGTGATGTTAAGTACCTTCAAATGCAATGGTTCATGATTTGGTGGTCCACAAGCTATCTTTTACTTATGACAGTGGTTGACAATGTTGTTCTTGTGCTCTAGTTTGAAGAATCCTATTGATAGAGTGATTAGAGATTGTGCGGTTGTTCCTAGTGATTACAATGTGCTTGTGGATGTCTCTTGATCATGCTCCTACATTCAGATTGGTCCGCAAGGTGTAATTTAGATCATGCGTGAAGTGTGTTCTTGAGAATACTTTTGTTAATATCAATCTTGGCTGACCTAGTTGAATTCATCATCTACAGAGATGCATCGAATATTGTGATAGTGTGTTATAGTGTGGAATATTGTGTTTGAGTCCCTGCTAAGGTGTGGCATGATCTACTTTCATTTATTTTCTTTGTAAATATGTTTAGGTCCAGACCTATATGATGTAACGTATGTTTGCTGACCTTGGAGATTGTTCCAACGGTTGATGATTGTAATGTCAGCCTTGATCATCATTCCAAGGTTGATGTAGTGTATAAATACTTGTAATTGAGTCATGAAAATGTATCCAAGTGTGAAGATGCGAAGATAGAAGTGAAGTAAAGTAGCAGAGCAGAGTAGAAGTGTTTGTGCTTTAGTGGAACTTAACCTTGGCATGGAGTAGATGTTGTTATCTCAATTCAACCTTTTGGCAATGAGGCTCCTTTTGGTAGTGAACCTTTCTTTGGCAGCGAGCTACCCTTAGGTAGTGAGCCTTTCTTTATAGTGAGCAATTTGGGTAGTGAACCCTATAGGCAATGAGCCTCTATTTTTTGGTATTGATATAACTTATATATTTCTGTGGGCTAACACCCACCGTGGTTTTTCCCTTTTAGGGTTTTCCATGTAAAAATATGGTGTCTCATGTGTTGATTATGCTTTTGTGTTGAGATTCTCATTTTATGTTTTCATGGTTATATCTGAGTATAAGTAATTGATAAGTTGATAATCATAATTGGTTGAAAGTTTTAGGGCAACTGATTCACCCCCTCTCTCAGTTGTCTGGTGTAGTTCAACAACATGTTTCTTAATCATTGACTGTGATGGTGTGAGATGATGGCATGTGTCCACTCAGGATGGTAGGAAAGGTGAGATCAATGGTCAACATTTAAAGTTGACAAATGACTATTACCTGAACCCAAAATTTGACTAGCAGTTACAGAGAGGAAGTTGATTCGACTACATTGATTGAAGATTGTTCCTGAAATAGTTTTTAATGAAATGCGAAGCAGTAAGGGGTAATTGTAACTGTGAAATAGTTACATTCTAGTGTTGATTCAGTAGGTAGTTGTTGAGGATAGTATTCTACAACATGTATAGGGGATATATACATAATGAATTCTATTGCAAAAATATTACTCAAATGAACATTTTGTTTTACACAAGCAGTGTGTGAAGAGTTTGCATGAACGTACAAATGTTCAAAGGTGTGTACAGAGAGTATTGAGTAAAAGAGAGACTGTGTTAATGAGAACATAGATTGCAGGGTGGGTTGAGAGAAAGAAGAAGATTGTGTTCATGAAAACACAAGGTAGAAAAGGAGAGCACAGTATATGAATTGAAAAGATGCATTTCATGTTAGTGAAGAACCATTGTTTGCATACCAGAATTTGTAAGGATTTAGGGTTTGGTGCCTCATTCTATTGAGTTAGTGCTTAATTAAGGTTTATGATGTACCTGTAGGTTGGTGCCTCAAAACATTAGCTTAGATGTACAGTGTACCTATAAGTTGATGCTTACAAAACATTCGTAGAACTCTTTTTATTTTGTGAGATTGGATTTGAACAATAAACTCAAGCAACATTCTCATTGTGGTTTTTCCCATTTAGGGATTTTCACATACATCTGGTGTTATGTGATTTATGTGTGTTCTTGAATTTTGTCTCTTGGTTTAATATTGTGAAAATTTAACATACACTGATTCACCCCCCCCTCTCAGTGTATTGGTGTTCTTTCAACACATATTCCAAGGTGTACCCAAGAGTGCTTATGTTGTAAACTACATAAATATTCATCAACCCATCATCACTACATTTAATTTGGGAGATCCCACTACAAGTATGTTTGGCTACACATTTCATGAGGTATTGAGCTTTGCACCACCTTTTGATCAACTGTGATCATTTTTAGGGCTTCAGGATACTATATAAACATTTTTATAATTATTTGAAGGCAAGGAAGTTCAAAAATAAAGTAGAGAGTGAGAGAGAGAGATAAGTGTTTGAGATATCAATGAATTCTACAATTTGTATGCTCTATAATCAAACAACTGAGACCTAGCATGTCGGAAACCCATTTGCAACAATTAGATTTTATTTGTTCAATTAATACAAATCATATTATCATTGTATTTTTTTCATTGGGTTTCCACTATGTAATTGTGTGTTCTAGTTTATTGCATGGTTGGACAATCCTTTATTTGGACCCTCCATCCATGACTATGCCAAACAAGGATTTTATCATCTATGTATATGGAGGTGAGGTCAACATTACTAAAATCCTCATATACAAAGGTGATGATAATCAAGAAGAACATCCCTTATATTTCTTCAATCAAACACTAAAGGACAATGAGGTGAGATATAATTGTGTTGAGAAACAAATGTATGCTCTTGTAAAGGGGATAAAAAAATCAAACATATAGTGTTTAATAACAAAAATTGTAGCTCATGTGATTCACTTGAGCATAAATCAGTGCATTATGGGTGGAGAAATTAGTCTAAAGAGAGCAAGATAGATCACTGAGTTATTGGAGTATGATATTGAGACCATTCCTACACAACTAGTCAAAGCAAGGGTCTTATGACAACATCTTTTCAAGGATCAAGTGAAAGCAAAATGTGATGGAGAAACCTATTTGATTAATACAAATTACAATGCACAAAATTGGATGAGAGAAAGAGTGATACATATACAAATAGGTCAATACCCTACTAATTTGAATGTACCCAAGAGGAGATAATTTAGACTACAAGGTGTTCCTCATGCATTATTTGAAGGAATCCTATTCAAGAGAAACCTTGATGGAATTCTTCTATGATGAATTAAACTAGAAAAGACAATGTCCTTGTTATAAGAATTTTGCCAATTATTTTTAGGTGGCCACTATTTATCCCAAACCATAGCTACCAAGATTATGAGGGCTAGGTACTACTAGCTAACCACATTTATAAATTCTCATAGATGGTTAAGGAAATGTGATAAATGCTAATTTTTTCATTTGAAAGAAAAGAAATGTTCCAATGCCTCTAAAACTATATTTAGTTGATTAATTGTTTAAAAAATGGGGTTTGGATTTTATAGGCATGGTCAACCCTCCATCTAGTGCAAGGCATAAATGTATCTTCATTGAAACAAAATATTTCACAAGTTGCAAATAATTAGTACCTTTAAAGGAGTATATAAGAAGGTTATTATTAACTTTCTAGAAGAGATTGTAACTAGGTTTGGCATTCCAAGCACATCATTACTAACAATGCAAAGACATTAAATAGAGATAATATTACTAAGTTTTCCTTGTAGTATGGGATCTATCTTAAAGCCTCCTCCAATTATTATCCATAGGGAAATGTTTTGGCTAAGTCCACAGATAGATTTTAGATAAGAATGATCAAAATAATTGGTTTAGAAAACTAGAGCGGTGGCACATGATTCTTAGGAAACCCTTATGGGAAAATATCATCATGCTTAAGAAGGATCTGTAATGTTCTCCTTTCACTTTAGTTTATGGAGAGATAAACAACCCATATCAATAGAACTTCTATTCTTAGAGATAATCCACTAGATGGAATTATAAAAAACTAACACCATGTATCTAAGAATGGAAAAACTATTAAATCTTGAAGAAATAGAGAAAAAGGAAAAAATAATTACAAGGTCACTAGGAGATTGTAAAGAGGTGGTTTGATGGGAAATCCATAGTGAAATATTTTAGATTTAGTGACTTGGTACTTAAGTGGGATGAAGATCTAGTGACAAACCTAGACACTATAAAAAATTTGACTCTTTTTGGTCTATCTATAATCTTAGCTTACAAGTAGGATAATTCCTTCCAACTCCCCACTCCAAGAAGACATGTTCTTCCTATTCTTATGAATGGAATCTATTTAAAACATTATGTTTTTGTTTGTATATAACTATTTTACTATAGACCTTTCAATTTTGTGAGTTCTTTGTATATTATTCTCTCCATCAAGAATTATTGAATAACAAGCAAGGAATGGTCTCGCCATCTATTGGCTAGTGGGATGGTAGTCACAAAATCCACATCATTTGATGAGTAATGAAAGAGAAGATTGAATGGTTCATAGAAGTCCAAATGCAATCAAGGTTTATTGCATTTAAAACTCCTGTCAACCATGAGTTATCTCCATCCTATGGCTTGTGGGAGATTTTAAATTTTCTAAAGAGATATATTGAAAATCTCCTACTATTGAGAAGGTATGAGGTAGAAAATGGTAGGACCCACAAATATTTTACTTTGAGTATTGAAATAAGAAGGTTTGTAAAAGTAAGGTGAAGTTACCATCTTTTTAACACAAAGTACGATATTTAGATATTAAATGGTGGGCCCACTTAATCATTATGTAATGTATAAATTATAGTGCTTATAAATGTCAAATTATTAAAGTTAAATCTTTAACAAAAAGAATCTCATAGTAATATCTATTGGACTACAAGACAACACTGAGAGGGGGGTGAATTAGTGTTGTGTAAACTTTTCAACTTTTTGCACCTTTTAACTTAAAAGACAAAGAGAGAGGAAGACATCAATGATCTGTTAAACACATATGCACAAGTATGATAATGAAATGTATGAATCAGGACCTTAAGAACAAATCATTAGGACACATGAACACATGAAGACAAACAAGAACCATTACACCTGATTTGACGAGTGGAAAACCCTCAAGGGGAAGAAAAAGCACTCTGAAATGCTTCACTAGCTTAATCAAAAACTTCACTAGTTACAATCAGGTCTCACTAACCATACAAGCCTCACTGGCTACAAGGAAGTCTCACTGACCATACAAGCCTCACTAGATACAAAGTACAATCTCAAAACAATACAAAAATACATCTAGGGTTTCTCTGTTTCAATACAAATCCCTGAATTTGCATATCTCTTTCCAATCACATTCAATTCAATCTGCATATTAATCTCATTATCTTTGTACAATCAATTACATATTGTCTTCATACTTGACATGATTCAATTTGTAAGTTTGTTGCATAATGTCTTCATCCTATGTTTGATTCATTCCTGCACAAACATGATCTCATATATCTCTCAAATCACATACAAAAATTCATCTGATTCATCTGTATTTTTTCTTCAAAAGAATCTTCACAAAAGTGTCTTCATCACTGCATATTGGTTCACACACAAAATCATCTATCAATGTACCTACAATACCATTATATAAAAATTGAATGTCTTTTCATATTCCTCTTCTTTCCCTTTTCAATGCACCTACAATAAAATTATAAACAAAAAGACCTTTGATATTCCTCTCCTCTGCATATTCATCTTCTCCATTTCAAACTGAATTCCTTCTCCTAAAAAAATATTCTTCAATCTGCAAAACATAATCTGCAAATAAAAGTCTTCAATTGATTTTCTTAACAGATAATAATACCACTTTCATCTTTAAATCTTCTTCCAAAAATCATCTCCTCCCCCTGTAATATAAAATCATATATATGTCTCTTCTCTGCATAAAATCTTCAATAAATTTTGTCAATCTGCCTCTGTAAGAGAAATTAAAATCTCTCTCCTATTCGGATCCTTTTCTCAAAAAAAATCATCTATATTAAGATTATGAAAGAAGACAAAAAGCCCTTAAAAAATATCTCAATAAAGAAACTTACCCTCCTTAAAAATAAACTTTACTTTTTAGTCTTCTATGCCATGGGAGTGAATGAAAAAGAAAGAAAATCTTCTTAAATCTAAGCTTTTAAATCTCACAAGAAAATCTTTCTTTAGAAACTATCTAAAAATAATCTTTGAAAACGCAAATCATTGCAGTTCATTAGATATGAAGTTCTAATGACCATCAAATGTAACGCATAGTAGTCGGGGTCTTAGTTTAAATAATATCCATTGATCAAGGTCCTCATGCCCTTCAAAACTTTTAAACAAAGCCTTTGATTTCATCTTCCCGCCCGATGAAATGGATAATGATCGGAGCTCTTAGTGCCACTAGGGAGAGGAGGCCAATCCCCCATGACTTCAAAACCCTTAAGGTTATCACTAAAGTGACATGATACCTGTGATAGCAGGTCAACATCATTTTAAAACAAAAAGTACATACCTTTAAAATGGTTAAGTAGGGTTATAATTTATGCTTTAGGGTTTAGTGTAACAACTAGATTTTAGAGTGTTAGAACTCTAATTCCACTATAATTATGATCTACTTTCAGACTCCAACAATGGACATGATCCCTCTGATAACCCAAGAACATTCTGAGACAAACATAGTGTAGATCATAGTGCCTTTGAGTCAATAATAATACATGAAGACTTCATACATACCAACTCACCAAGACTATGAATGCATCAACATGAACAACACATTTTCTATTATCAATAAAGCATCACAAATGATATGACATGTAAGAACTTGTCCAATCCTTTTGACTGAACCAAGATCTAAAAAACCAACACCAAGAAGTAACCAACCTCTCATCATAACTCACTACAGCCTAAGCTCACACAACATGAAGGCATACAATATCTCCTATGAAGCATCTTGTACATGCACATGCACATGCACATGCACACCTTTGGACACCAATGACCTGATCTCGACATCACACATCTTGTTCTCACACATGATGCTTATGAACCCTGCATTACTTGAGACTTGAAAACAAGATAATAGTGACAAGACATCATTTTGACATCAATGGTAGGACAACTGAAATACCTTTTTGACATCAATGGCAATCAATCTCCATCAATCTCCCCCTTTGTCATTGATGGCAAAACTACATGATGTATTTTATCTCTCCCCCTTTTTTGTCATCAAATGACAAAGGATAAGGTACTCCCCCTGTCATTTAACTCCACTGAAAGATGTTAAAGCTTGATCATAACATTTACAATCACATTGCATTATGAAGATTTTGAATACATAAACTCTTGTTATCCTGTTATCTTCTCTTTGAACCTGTGATGACCTATGATGACAAAAATAACAATCCTAAAGCAAGCATATGACAAACCATATTGAAAATACCTTGAAACAACTTTAAAACTTAAGAGCAACAAGTCACCATGAAGCACACATATGAAGACATACATCCTAAAGCACAGGACCTGAGGGCAACATCAAGTGAGACACATCAAACAAAGCACCAAACCACTGTTATAAACTGCCCATAGACTGTACCATACTTTGCATACATAAAATAAGATCTGTTACATCATAAAGTCTACACAAAAGAGCACTGTCTTGTTAGTATAAAGCATACATATCTACCTCAACACAATACCACTTCTTGTCACAACACCAATATGTAGATAAAAATGAAAACTAACATCATTGAGATACTCTGATCACTTCTTTTGACAAGATGAAGGCTAACATATCTATGCTATCAAATACAAACTCCTAATGACATCACTTGTGATTACAAAACAAACTTTTCATGACAAACAATTCTTTCACAGTCATCAACCCTTTTTGACCTAAATGACAAATCTTCAAGATCTCCCAAAGCATAGAGTATGATGTATGATTATGATGGCATAAAAATGACTCTTAGGATTTAGATGAATCAAGCCTTTGACATGACAAATATGAACTTGAACACCATGCAAAGATATCATAAACACTTCAACACCCATAAACACCAACATGAAGACTACTCATCACACTATTCACATCTCATGATAACATGATGACCACTCTAGAGATGACCTTGACAAGACTTCCATGATAGTGACAACATGACACATCTTAATGGATAATCAACCTGCAACCAATCTACTCCTGCACACACTTCTTGATATGATAAAGAATGAATGGTGCAGTCACAGTAGGAGGGTTCACATAATGAATTGTCCAGACCATGTAGCAAGAGTAAACACAATAGAAACAACTCAAAGTAATAGAACAAATGCAGATTCAATCATTTAGTATATCATAGAATTCAAATAGAAATCAGTCGGCAACATGCGGGCTTACAATTAGGGCTCACAGGCTTGATTGCATACATGCACAAGATAAAGCTTTGAAGCTCCTTCACCAAAAAATGAATAAGCGATCTATCTATAACTTAGTAACTTATGAACTAACTTCCTAAGGATCTATTACATCAATATATATCAAGTCCAGGTCATAAGATTCCTCCATGTCGGCCAAAGAAGGTCACAAACTCCAATGAAGAGCTGTAATGTGTACATGGATAGGTCAGACCTAATTGCATAGAACTCCTCTGCAAATGAATGGAATGATGTGCGGATCTCAAGGAAGTTCATCTACGAACCAAGGATCATTGAATAATGTGTCATTAAGCTCCACAAGTTAAGAAATGCTGCCACAGGTTTCTCCTTCAACTGGTTGTCTGTGATTATCAAGATGCTCTGTTCTGAGAAAATAGTCGATCTTCTGGTAGCAATATCTTTCCAGTAATGATGTGCGGATCTTTGAATTTTGGATATGATGTAGATGAATGAATGTAGACGCTAAGTCCAGGTCTGTAAGGTCTGAAATGCAACTATGGCAGAATGCGGACCAAAATACAGAAATTGCTTCTAACTGAACTGCTTGAACTAAACTAGAAAATGAAAAGAAACAAACTGAACTGCAAACAAATTGAAATGCAAATGTTTTTGGTTGATGCAAGATTTCTCTTGAACTAGGGATGCTCCACCTCAGCCTAAGAAATCCATGATGAATCTTCTTTTGGTATGCCTTTCCACTTCACAAGATATTCTTTGTATTATCTTCCTCTAGTGTTGTGTCCAATTTTGTTGTCCAAAATGTCTTCAATCTACTCCAGTGCTTGTTGTGGTAATTGCTTCTTCAAGTCTTCTTCCATGCTATCATTGAACTCTGCTTCATGATACTGATATAGGTCTGCAATGTTGAAAATAGGTGAAATACCCAATGTCTCTGGTAGCTCCACTTCATATGCATTTCCTGAATCAAATTTCCTGAGTATCTTACAAGGTCCAAACTTCTTCATCTTCAACTTGTTATATGTCCCAACTGGAAATCTTTCTTTTCTCAAGTACACCATCACTATATAACTTCAAATTCCTTATGTCTTCTCTTCTCATCAGCCTTCTCTTTGTACTTATTGTTCATATTCTCCAAATGCTTCTTCACTTGATTATGCACTGTCTTCATATGATCTGCAAATTCTTCTGATTATGCACTTCTCTTTTCTTCCATGCTAATATCTCTTAATTCTGCTACTCATCTAGGATTTACTCCAGTCACAATCTCAAAAGGTGTTCTTCCAGTACTCATGTTCATGGAATTATTGTATACAAACTCTACTTGTGAAAGAATAAAATTCCAACTTCCTGCTTTCTCTCCAACCAAACATCTCAACAAGTTTCCCAAATTCCTATTTACTACCTCTATCTGTCCATCAATAGGTGGATGAAAAACTGAACTAAACTTCACATCTATCTTCATCTTCTTCCAAAGTGTCTTCCAAAAGTATCCAACAAACTTTGTATCTCTATCTGAAACTCTACTCTTAGGTAATCCATGCAATCTCACAATCTCCTTGAAAATAGGTCTGCTACATGCACTATGTCAGTTGTCTTCTTGCAAGGTATGAAATGAACCATCTTTGAAAATTTGTCAACCACTACAAATATTGAATCATGTTCTCTCTGTGTCTTAGGCAATCCCATCACAAAATCCATTCTTAAGTTTTCCTATGGTATCTCCAATACTATCAAAGGTTTATACAATCCAGTATTCTAACTACTCCCTTTTGCAACTTGACAAACTCTACAAATCTACACAAATCTTTGAACATCCTTATGTATCTAAGGCCAAAAGTAGTTTTCACTCACCAAAGTCACTGTCTTCTCAATGCCAAAATGTCCTGCCAATCCACCACTATGTTTCTCCTTGATTAAATTATCTCTCATTGAACTCTTAGGTATGCACAATTGATTTCCTTTGAACAACATATCTTCTTGAATGAAATAGTCCAACCACTTACTCCTATCTGTCACAACAAGCTCTCTACACACTTTCCAAGGTTCTGCAAAATTAGTGTCTCCCTCATACATGTTCTTCAATTCATCAAAACCCAACACTTCAACTCTCATCTCTGTCAACAAATTTTCGTCTCCTACTAAATGCATCAGCAACTTTTTTTTATTTTCCACTTCTATGCTTCAACACAAATGTATAACTCTACATGAACTCTACCCATCTCATATGTCTCTAATTCAACTTACCTTAACTATTCAAATATTGTAAAGCTTGATGATCTGTATACAACACAAACTCCTTAGGCAACAAGTAATGTCTCCACTTCTTCAAGGCTTGAATTATGGCATAGAACTCTTGATCATAAACTAAATATCTTCTCCTTGCATCATTCAACTTCTCACTAAAATATGCTACAGGTCTACCTTCTTGAGTTAATACTACTGTAATTGCATTTCCACTAGCATCACAATCAAATTGGAATACCTTATTGAAATCTAGAAATGCCAAAATAGGTTGCTCTGTCACCTTCTGCTTCAATAGTTCAAAACTTTTATCTGCTCCAGATGTCCACTTAAAATCTTTTATGTCACCTCTGATTGTCTCTATCATAGGGTTACAAACTAAACTAAAATTTCTGATGAACTTCTGGTAGAAACTAGGCAATCCATGAAATGATCTAACCTCTCCAATGCTCTCTAGTGTAGGCCATTCAACAATTGTTGTTACTTTTTCAGGGTCCATCTTCAATCCTTCCATAGAAATCACAAATCTCAAATATACTAGTTCTTCCTTCATGAAACCATCTCTCAACCTCTGCAAAACTTGTCTAATATGCCACAAATGTTCCTCTTTTGTCTTACTAAAAATTAGAATATCATCCAAGTATACAATCACAAACTTACCTAGGAATTTCTTCAAGACTTCATTTATCAATCTCATGAAAGTACTCGATGCATTTGTCAATCCAAAGGGCATCACTAACCACTCATACAATCCTTCATTTGTCTTAAAAGCAGTCTTCCATTCATCTCCTTCTTTGATTCTAATCTGATGGTATCCACTCTTCAAGTCTATCTTTGTGAAATATCTTGCTCCACTCAAACAATCCATTATATCATCCATTCTAGGTAAAGGAAATCCATACTTAACTGTGATCTTGTTTATTGCTCTAGAGTCAGTACACATTCTCCATTCTCCATCTTTCTTTGGTGCTAACACTGTAGGTATTGCACAAGGACTCAATCTTTCTCTGATCAAACCTTTCCTCAACAACTCTTGTATCTATCTATTCAATTCTTCATTCTCTGTCGATGTCATCTAGTGTGCTACTTTGTTAGGAAAACTTGCTCTAGGTATAAGATCCATGTGATGACCAATACTCCTTATAGGTGGCAATCCTTCAAGTACATTATCTGATATGATGTCTTCATATTCTGTTAGCAACTCTCTTATCTCCTCTGGTTGTGCTTCTTCAGTCTCTTTCTTCAATGCTTCAGGTTTCTTAGGAATCAAGGCATTGTTACTGTAGGTTTTTATTTCCTAGTTGGGTTTTTATTTCCTAGTTGGGTTATTTATTTTTCCCTATTTTCCTAAGTTTTTCCTACACTTCTATTAATCTCACTTAGGTTAATAAAGCATGTCTTATTAGGTGAGTGGTTATGAGGTGTCACCTTCCTACATGTGAGCATCCATTAGTTATATTGGGAAGATACTTTGCTATCTTTAGTCCGATAGATGGTTGCTCCTGATTGGTCAGTGTTGCCACCTCCTCCCTCTTCCTAGTCTATCTAAGCATGCTACCTGGCTTATATTTTGTATCTTTTACTTTTGCATCATCTTAATGCTATTTTGCTTCTAACATTTGAATTAATCTCTTGGAGACTAACTCTGTGTTTCTATTTTGATTTCATATCATTTGCATTCATAGTTTAGATATCTATTCTTTGCACTAGTTTTCTAGGTTAATAATCTTTTCAGATTCTAACATGGTATCAGAGCTATTCTATGTACAAGAGTAGATTTTAGTTTCCATATTTGAGAGATTTGGGGGGGGGCTAATAAATCTTATTACAGTTTTTTGAAAAACCCAGTATGCTCTTCTCTTGCATCTTCGGATGATCTTGAGAATCAGAAAAGTTTGACGGAAACTTTTTTAATCTCTAGGGTTTGCACATGTGTTTTATGAAATTTGGGTGATTGCAGCATTTCTGGTTATACTGGCAGCATTTCTGGCTATTCCAACGCATCTAGGAGGCTTGAGAAAATTAGATTTGGCTTTCCTTTCACCGAAATTAGAGACCGTCATACACAGTTGCAGAACTGGGGTTTCAAGCTCAAATCTGACAACCATCTTGCATATTTGGTGTTTTCAATCAATATTGCATGTTCCAGCATGCCATTTCTTGTCTTAGGTAGCTGATTCAACCTTTGCATGTCATTTTTTAGTTGTTGGGGTCATTTTTTGTAGCTAAAGGCGTTTTGTTTACACTGGAGCAACATCTTCTATACATTAGCAAGAAAAACACCTTCTGGGTTGTGTTCGCAGCATAGAAAAACCATCTAGATATCTTTCAGTTTTTGTATGGAGTCTATATATTTTGCAGAATCAAACTTAGAAAGCTACAGCAGTACCCCTCTCCATTGGCACTTGCAGTTTTAAGGCAGTTTTCAAATGCTCCGTTCTTGCTCATACGGACTCCTTTTCCCACAATTTTTTTTTTATTTTGGCTATTTTTTTGTGCTCTATGCACTAGTGTAGACATTTTTTGATTTTGATGATGATATTTTTCAAAAATTGCAAATTCTCAGTCATGACATTGCACACTTTTCGTTTTGGGAACTTTGAAAGATCATAACTTTCACATACGACCTCGTATCGAGGCGATTCTTTTTTTGAAAGTGCATAATTTTTCAAGTAGATCACAGTGGTGCTGTTTATTTCTCTGAGTATTGTGCCAAAGTTATATTTTTAGCATATGCTCTTCATGAGGGTTTTGTAATGCATTGAAATCAAGACCACTTAGTATTTCTTGCTAGTGGTAGTTGTAAATGCACTAATATAAAGTGCCAAGTCATATTTTCTTGGGGGGGTTCTTTGATTGAGTGAAAAGGGGGGGGGGTTGTCTTGGTTGGGATCTCTTCTTTTTGGCATTTCTTCTCTGCATTTCTTCATCATGGATCAAACAAATCTGCCCATCCTAACTCCATACAATTACTTTGAGTGGAAATCACGCATGACAATTCACTTAAGGAAAGCTGGATTAAACAGAATAACTATGGGACTTGAAACTAAACCTGCTAAAGATGAAGATAAGCCTAAGTGGTTTAACAAATGTGATGAGGCATATGGAACATTGTGTTTGTCTGTTTCTCCTGATTTGCTCTTTCACATTGAGTCTTTGAATACACCAAATGAAATCTGGACAAAGCTAGAAAAACTATTTGGCACACAAGATTCAATGAGGGGTCATATGTTGGAAAATGAACTAATTAGTTTAAGTCCAGGCAATTTCAACACAATCCAGGATTTCTTCACTAAATTGAAATCACTAAGGCTGTAGTTAAAACAATGTGGAATTGAAAAGAAATATGAACAAATGATTCTTAGTATTCTCTCTAAGCTAAGTTTAGAATATTCTGTGTTTGTTTCTACCTTCTATGCTACTAAGGGTGCACTTGGTACTCAACTCACCATGCCATCTTTAGATGATTTTGCTATCAATCTCACTCGGGAACAGGACAAGCTAATCTAGATGGGCACTCTTAAATCCTCTAAGTCACATGCCTTGGCTGCCAACCAAGGCACAAAAGAACAAAAAGGACAAAGTAGTAGCAACAATAGTAAGGATAAGAAATAGAAGAATAGCAAGGAGAAGAAGGATCAAATATTGGTTGCTTCAAAAGCAACTAAGGAGACCCAATCTTCCAAGGGCGACAAGCCTAAGAAAGAGGGGGTCCAATGTACCTATTGTAAAAGACCTAGTCATGATGAACATAAATGTCTGAAGAAACAAATTGATCACTTGACACACATTCTTGAGAAGAATAATATCAGTGTTCCTGAGTCTATCAAATAGAGTTCTAATGAGGGGTCTAACAAGGCAAAAGAAAATAGCAAGGGGAAAGGAAAGGGCAAGGCCCTTGTTGCAGTTGCTTCTTCACCATCCACTTGGGTTCTTGATTCAAGTGCTTCGCACCACATGGCTTCATCTAAGGAAGAACTTGCATCTTTGGAGCCATGTACTATGCCTTCTATTTTGATGGGTGATGACACTCCTGTTGAGGTGTGTGGGAGAGGGTCTGTTGATGTGGGGGATGGCACATTCCATGATGTTCTTTGTGTGCCCTCATTATCAACTAATCTCCTATCGGTATACTAGATCACTCACACAAGTTTAGGCAAGCGGGTTGAGTTCACTTCTGATTCAGTGGAGATTTGTGACTTGCACAATGGTTCCATAGTTGCAGTTGGGAGAGCAGATCATCAGTCATGGCTTTATATGTTTTCTCACTTTGCTCCTGATCCTCCTTTGACTGTTTTGCTCACTCATTCTAATGATGTGAGTAGATTATGGCATGAGCGGTTTGGCCATCTTAACTTCTGCTACTTGCAGTAGCTCAACCAACAGAGCATGGTCACAGGGTTGCCTTCAATTCATTTTTCAGGTGGTGTTTGCCAAGGTTGAATTCTTGGTAAGCATCCTAAGGAAAATTTTGACAAAGGTAAGGCATGGAGAGCTTCACAAATACTGGAGTTAGTTCACAGTGATTTGGCTAGTCCATTTCAGCATCCTTCTTTTAGCAGGGCTAGATATGTCCTCACATTCATTGATGACTTTTCTCGATATACTTGGGTATACTTTCTCAAACAGAAGTCTGAGGTATTTGATCACTTTCAGGACTTCAAGACTTTTGTAGAGAAGCAATCCAGGAAAGCCATCAAAGTTTTGTGCACTAACAATGGTGGTGAGTATGTCAACCATCGGTTTGAGAGGTTTTGCACTTCAGAGGGGATTGATTTGCAGCATTCAGTTCCATACAATCCTCAGCAGAATGGTGTTGCAGAACAGAAGAATAGGTCCTTGAAGGAAATGGTGAACTACATGATTCACTCTAGATCTCTTGCACCACAATATTGGACAGAGGACATTAACTATGCTTGTTATATCCAGAACCGTGTTCCTCACCGAGCCTTGAAGGGAGTCACTCCTTTTGAAGCTTGGAGTGATCGGAAACCATCAGTTAAGGACTTTCAAGTTTTTGGTTCTCCTGCATGGGCCCACATTCCTGCAGAGAAACGCAAGGCCTTGGATCCGTAGAGCAGACCTTGCATATTTGTAGGTTATCCTAATGGTGTGAAGGGTTATCAGTTGCTCCACCCTACTACACATGAGTTGTTCATTGAGAGGAGTGTTCAGTTTGAGGAGGGCTCTTCGAGCTCACTTTCTATCACTTCTCCAACTCCTTCTACTTTGACATTGGAGTCACTTGGGATACATGACAGATCTTTTGATGAGTCAGATTCACCTAAGCAGTCTTCTACCTCCACTTCTGATGTAGAGAGAGATTCAGAGGACTCACCTCCTTCCTCTCCTAGTCATCATTCAGAGGTTGATGATTCTCCTCCAGATTCTCCATCTTCTGGTCCACTTTGGGCTAGACAGACCTTGCAGTCTATAGGTGATTGGGTTGGGGATCCATCAGACACTAGGTGGACTTATTCATAGTTCCAGGATGCTCCACATGTCTTCATTGCTACTGCCTCAGATCCATAGTCTTTTCATGAGGCTTCTGGTATTCCTGAGTGGGATACAGCTATGCAGGAGGAGTATAGTTCCTTGATGAGCAACCACACTTGGGATCTTGTCCCTCTTCCTAAGGGAAGAAAACTTGTTCGATGTAAGTGGATCTATCGGACAAAATTTGTAGCAAATGGGTTAGTTGACAAGTATAAGGCTCGCTTGGTCACCAAAGGATTCTCCCAGGTTCCTGGGATTGACTACTCTGAGACTTTTGTGCCAGTTACCCAAATGAATTCCATCTGACTTGTTCTTGCCATTGCTGCAGCCAATCGTTGGGAAGTACACCAGATGGATGTGAAGAGTGCTTTTCTTCACGGTGACCTTCAGGAGGAGATCTACATGGAGCGGCCACAGGGGTTCATTCAGGATTCTTCACTTGTGTGCCATCTTCAAAAGTCTCTCTATGGCCTCAAACAGGCTCCTTAGGCCTGGTATGCCAAGATGGACTCCTTCCTTCTATTAGTTGGGTTCACTCGGTGCCATTCTGATCCCAATATCTACATTCTGCAGCAGGATGATTCACTCCTATTTTTGGTTCTTTATGTTGATGACTTGCTGATCACAGGGAGTTCTTCATCCACCATTGGGGCTATCAAAATTGCCCTTCATGACAGGTTTTTGATGACTAACTTGGGCTTGTTGCATTACTTTCTCGAGATTGAGATCTTTCAGTCTTCTTCTGGGATCACCATCAACAGTCCAAGTATGCTCTAGATTTTCTCTCAAGGTTTCATATGGCTGACTGTAAGCCTACTCCGACTCCCTTTCTTTCTAGAGTCAAACTTGAGGCTCAGTGTTCTTCTCCACTTGTTGATGGCACTTTGTACCAATAGCTTGTTGGGAGTCTCATTTATCTGACTCATATGAGACCTAACATTTCATATGCTATAGGCATGGTCTCTCGATTCATGCAGGAGCCTCATGAGGTGCACTAGAAAGTAGCCAAGCGGATCCTTCACTACATTCAGGCTTCTCATTGTTTTGGGATTCACTATGCAGCGGGCATTGAGCTTGACTTGGTGGGCTGCACAGATTCAGATTGGGCGGGCGAATCTCAGGATCGCAAGTCTACTTCAGGTTACAGCTTCTCACTTGGTTCAGGTCTTGTTTGTTGGTCGAGCAAGAAGCAGTATGCTATTGCTCTATCTTCTACTGAGGCCGAGTATCAGGGGGCTGTGAATGCTGCCACTGAGGCCATTTGGCTTCAAAATCTTCTCACTGAGTTTGGTATCTAAATCAGACGGCCATCAATCATATTTTGTGACAACTAGAGTGCCATTCAGATCTCACAGAATCTAGTCCATCATCAGCAGACCAAACACATAGAGGTCCACATGCACTACATCCAGGAGCTCATCCATGGCCACATCATCGACCTTCACTACTGTCTGACTTCTAAACAGGTTGCTGATAGCTTCACCAAACCCTTCACTGAGAGCAAGTTCCTTCATTTACGAGCTTTGCTGGAGGTGCGGGATGCTTCATCTTCTGGGGGGGCTTCTTCCTCTCACTCGGCGTCCTGACTCTCTACTTTGGGGGGGTCTCTTCTCTCTCCATTTTGGGGGGGATTTTCTCTCTCTTTGGGGGGAATTTTATGTACATGGGTACCTCATCAAGCTTGATTTGCCAGGACCCATTTCTACATCCACCTAAGCTTCGCTTATGGGGGGGTGTTAGTGTAGGTTTTTATTTCCTAGTTGGGTTTTTATTTCCTAGTTGGGTTATTTATTTTTCCCTATTTTCCTAGGCTTTTCCTACACTTCTATTAATCTCGCTTAGGTTAATAAAGCATGTCTTATTAGGTGAGTGGTTGCGAGGTGTCACCTTCCTACATGTGAGCATCCATTAGCTATCTTGGGAAGATACTTTGCTATCTTTAGTCCGATAGATGGTTGCTCCTGATTGGTTGGTGTTGCCACCTCCTCCCTCTTCCTAGTCTATATAAGAATGCTACCTGGCTTGTATTTTGTATCTTTTACTTTTGCATCCTCTTAATGCTATTTTGCTTCTAGCATTTGCATTACTCTCTTGGAGACTAACTCTATGTTGCTATTTTGATTTCATATCATTTGCATTCATAGTTTAGATATCTATTCTTTGCACTAGTTTTCTAGGTTAATAATCTTTTCAAATTCTAACAGGTCTAACACATATTCTCATGTCTCAAACCATCCAAAAATTTTCTTCCATCTACCAAACAAATTCTAGCATTTCCACATACCACATCTTTAGGATCATCCTCCAAAGGAATCAAAGTAATTCTCTTTCCATTTGATGTTATAGTATATGTATTCTTTCTCCCATCATGTATAGCTTTTCTATCATACTACCAAGGTCTACGCAACAAGATATGACATACATCCATAGGCATAATATCACACAAGACTTCATCATGATAAGATCCAATATGAAATTTCACCAAACATTGTTCGCTCACTAGTACCTTATGATCATCCTAAATCCATGCTATCTGATATAGCTTAGGGTGTTTCAATCTTTCCAACTTCAGCTTACTCACCATCTCTTCTGAAACTAAGTTATCAGAACTACCACTATCAATTACAACTTTACAACACTTACCTCTTGATTTGCATCTTGTCCTGAACAAACTTTTCCTCTGTGGTGGTTCCTCATTTGTCTCTATTTGAAATAATGCTCTTCTTATCACCAATGATTCTCCTTTTTCTGGTTTACCAACAGAACAGGGGTCACCCAGTTCAACAAGTTCTTCTTCAACATAGGTTGCTCTTCCACTATTTTATGTCCTCTTACTTGTACTACCCTGATTACATTCAAATGATCTATGTCCTTCACCTCCACACTTGAAACAAGTACCTCTGAATGTTCTCTTATCTAATCATTTTCCTTCTCTTCTATAGCCTTCATTCCAGTATGAATTATAGTTGCCTCTGGGATGAAAATTCCTATCATTTCTCCGGTATACATTGGTATCTTTATCATCCTTCTTAAATGGGCTATCAGGCTTGCTCTACTCTAGAAATGATCTGTCTCCTCTAGAATAAGTCCTACCTCTTTGAAATTTACCTCATCTTCCTCTTTGTCTCTAATCATGCCTCTTATTCATCTTCTCTTCAACTTTCAGGGAAAACTAATATGCTTCTTCCAAAGATGTTATCCTCACCAAGCTTAGTTCCTCTTGAATGTTCAATCTCAGTCCATTGATATATCTAGCCACTTTCTCCTTGCTTGCTTCACTATGTCCTGTTCTTATGATTATCTTGTGAAATTCTTCAGTATACTCCACAGATTTCTCCTTTTACCTCAGGTTTTACAATCTTTTCAACAACTCCAACTCATAGTCAGGAGGTATAAACTGATTCATCAACTTTGTCACCATATTATCCCATTTTGTAATCTTTTATATTCCTCTTCTATTTCTTTCCAACTAAACTTCTTTCCACCATATAGCAGCATGTCCTTTCAACTTTATCTTTGCAAATTTCACCTTCTCTGGATCGTCAATTTCCTCATTCAATGTATTCTTCCATGTCATTTATCCAATCAATCAATTCTTTAGGGTTCAAATTACCAGTATAGTTTGGCACATCAACTCTAGGTCTCCTTCCAATCTTTGAAATAGCTCGCAGCATCTTTACTTGATCTGATTCTTCTTCTTCATCACCTCTTAGGGTTTCGCCAACTTGTTCAATAGATTGAAATTCTTCTTCATCATCACTTTCAACATTAGGTCTCAGTGTCAACCCTCTTCGCCTATCTTCTCCAATAGCACCCAATTGAATTCGCATTGTTTTCATCATATTCATCATCTCATCCATTCTTCCAACCATTGTTCCAATAGCAGCAACTCTCCTCAGCGGCATTCTTCCTAGGATCAAGTGTAAACTACCTCAGGTTCGGCGATCAGGCTACAAGGTGATAACTGCCTCACAATCAGCGATCCGTTGCAACACAAGTAACCTGCCTCAATTTGGTGATCTTTCCACAACAAGATCTTATGGAATTCCTCACCAATTTTGCTCAATCTACTCCCAAAGATTTAAACTTTCACTCTGATACCACTTGGTGCATTCACGATAGGAGGGTTCACAAGATGAACTGTCCAGACCATGCAGCAAGAGTAAACACAATGGAAAGAGCTCAAAGTAATAGAACAAATGCAGATTCATTCATTCAATAAATCATAGAATTCAAATAGAGATCGGTCGGCAACATGTGAGCTTACAATTAGGGCTCACAGGCCTGATTGCATACATGCACAAGATAAATCTTTGAAGCTCCTTCGCCAGAAAATGAATAAGTGATCTATCTAGATCTTAGTAACTTATGAACTGACTTCCTAAGGATCTATTACATCAATATATATCAAGTTCGTGTCATAATATTCCTCCGCATCGGCCAAAGAAGGTCACAAACTCCAATGAAAAGCTGTAACATGTGTACACTGATAGGTCAACCTAATTGCATAGAACTCCTCCACAAATGAATGGAATGATGTACAGATCTTGGGGAAGGTCAGCCATGAACCAAGGATCATTGAATGATGTGTTATTAAGCTCCACAAGTCAAGAAATGCTTCCGTAGGTTTCTCCTTCAGCTAGTTGTGTGTGATTATCAGGATGCTCTATTCTGAGAAAACAGTCGATCTTTCGGTAGCGATATCTTTCCAATAATGACGTGTGGATCTCTGAATTCTAGATATGATGTAGATGAATGAATGTAGATAGTAAGTCCAGCTCCGCAAGGTCTGAAATGCAACTGTGGTAGAATACGGACCAAAATACAAAAACTGCTTCTGACTGAACTGCCTAAACTGAATTGGAAAATGAAAAGAAACAAACTGAATTGCAAACAAACTAAAATGCAAATGTTTTTGGTTGATGCAAGATTGCTCTTGAACTAGGGATGCTCCTACATCAATGAAGACCATCTTGATGAAGACCATCCTCCTGTTCCTACACAAGACACTTTTTAGAACACAATTTCAAATCTGATATTTATAGATTCACATCTAAAACATACTACAATCAACAAGAACTGTTGTCTCTTGATTGTATCATTCAAATCAGCCCATCAATTTTTCACATCAACAAACTTACTGCACATCCAAGTTCTTACTTTAACAACACTTTGCAAAACCAAATGCAGAGACAAGTGCTATGAATTGACTTCCTCCATTTTCAACCTCCTCAGCCAACATATGCTAACATTTCATAAATATCTCCTTGAGTACACCTTAACTGGAATTGAATAGCTCTTTGCTATAACAACCAACACTTCACATTCTAACTACCATATCAAGAACACTTTGAACTGCAACATCATGACAAGTCAACCTTTGTAAGTATCAACATGATATGAACAAGATATAAATAGGATCATTTATAAACCAAGTCACTTAACATCATCAAACTCTTTATGCATTGAACCCTTGAATATCTTATCAACATCTTGTTTGCATTATGACATCATGAACCACTGATCACCTATGTCACTAACATACACTGAAGAATAACATAGTTATCAACACCATCATGAACTTCATTTCATAAGACTGATATGAGTAGCATCTTAGCAAACATTATTAGGCATGAATCCAATAGCATGATAAACAAAACAAAATCACCATATTGACAAACATCAAATGATCTTCTCCTGAAACTTCTTGGGGATAATTGATAGAACATTGAACAACTCCCCCTCACTTTATGCTATATCTTATGCAACTGATGATGTAACTTTTGCAAGATGCACAAGTTTAAGATCTGTCTTCTCTTTGCTTTGTTTCATTCTCCAAACTTTCACAGGTTCTTTCTTCTGTTTAGTTTTCTTCTTCCAAATCTTTTTAGCATCTTTCTTTTTCCAACTTTTCAAACCAGATGATGCTATTATTTCATACATTCTGCAACTATATGCTTTGTGACCAGGAGAGTTGCACTTCAAACATACAAGATTAGTATTCCTTCTGCAATCAACTGCTTTGTGTCCAAAATGATTACAGGTATAACAATAACTAAAAAATGAATAATTATACCTGTACATATATACTTGTCTTACTAGAGAAGCCCTTCTTGAATTTCTCTTTTGATAGTTCATTTTGATAAACTCATCTTTAGTTTTCACCTCAGCTTCAATCTTCTTTTTGCCTTCAAGAGTAGCAGCATGATAATTTAGATCAATTTTCCTCCTAGGAGTCTCTCTGACTTTGGAACACTCTCATTTTTCATAACCTAGACTAGTAGTGTCCTTATGATGCTTTTGTTTACCCAACATTTCATGCAACTTGTTTGTGCTTTCTTCAAACTCCTAATATTTCTTGGACAGAACCTTAAGACCATAATCTTTTCTCAGATTGACAATTTCAGCCTCTAATTTTAGATATTCAATTCTTTTCACCTCTAGGTTAGATTTTGTTACGTCTATTATTCTCTTGGCCTCTTCAATCTCAGTCTTCAAGCTTATAATCAATTTGTCTGATTCATCAACTTGTGTCCTTAAATTCATAATCTGATTTCTTACCTCTTCAAGATCAGAAGATACTCTTTCTTGAGATCATAAGATACTCTTTCAGGGTCTAAAAGTGCTTTGTCTTTGGATTCTTTTTCTTGTTGTAGCTGTAACTCTAATCTCTGATTCTCTTTTTTGTACTTCTTTATTTCACTCAGAGCACACATGAGTTCTCCTTCAACATCAACCTCACATTCTTGTTCATCATACTCCTAATTATAATCACTCATAATGTGATCTTCTTCTGAATCAGATTGTGCCTCGTCTCCTTCATGTGAATGACTTCCATCATTGTCACTCTTCTAAGATAACAAGCTATCCTCTTCTTCAAGTGCTTCACCTTGATAGATTCTTATCAATTCCTTCCACACATCTTGAGTTGTTTCACAATGCATAACTTTACAAGAGACTTCATTAGATAATCTAGATAGAATAATCTTCTTTGCTATATGATTACATTCATAAGCATCTTTGTTATTTGTAGAATTAGGTGATTGAGAGGAAATAAAATATCCATTCTCAAGAGACATCCATAACACCATACCCTAAAGAGGATAGATATACTTGCATTCTAATACACCAAATAGAGAAGTTTAAACCATCAAAGAAAGGAACTCCAGAAAAATCTTTCTCTAATTTAACACCTGACTCAACTTGTGAACCATTTCTATCAACTGATTGTATATCAACATCTGAATTTGATATAGATGATGTCTTTTGACTAGTATGAGGATTGACATTTCTCCTACTCTTATTTCTTTTACACTTTGCCATGGTACTCCACTTTCAGGACCTACCCAAGCTGGTTAGACTTCTATAGGGAACCTATGCTCTGATACCACTTGTTGGAGTATAGGACAACACTGAGAGGTGGGGGTGAATCAGTGTTGTATAAACTTTTGTAACTTAAAAGGTGCAAAAAGTTATAAAATTTTATACAACACTGATTCATCCCCCCTCTCAGTGTTGTCCTGTACTCCAACAATATCACCATGTACAAAATCCATTCCTAAGTGTTTCAAGTGTGATAAATGGCAAAAAGCATTCCATTAGCTTCTTGGAGCCTAAAATTACCAATTCCAAAATGCCCCATTTTGCCCCAATTTTCATCTGAATCCCACTTGAACCTATGGTTTATAACCAATCAGAGACATCTTTCATAGGTTTTCATATGTCTGCCTTTTCAAAAATACAATGAAAAAAGGCCCAAAAATGACCAAGTCAAAAATTATGTGTTTCCTTGTGTTTTTAACCTTTGTCAGAGTTTTGGAGTTCAGGTTTCATGTCTTCCATCTTGCCTTATCTATCGGCTTTGAAATTAGGCTCTTAAATTTTGTCTAAGTGTGGTGGACTTCAGAGTTTCAGGTTTCCTTCCTTCCTCCTTCTTCCTTTTGGAAGGCAGAAGGAGAAAGGCCTGATGGCTGGGCCTTGACAAGTATTTTTTCTAAGGCATTCTACCATTCTGTTGAGCCTTTTCGGGAACCCATAGTAGGCTTATGAAATTGCAAGAAGAAGACATGTGGCATGATCTTAAGTGTTTCTGCCATTCTACAAGCCTTCATCTGTTGCTTTATCTCATGAATGCAAAACTATGAGAGGTTGCCACATTGACAAAGGACAAGCGATAATGAGGAGGGATCGAGTCCAAGTTCCACTTCTTTTCCTTCAAAACATTTCTAAGTGTTTCAAGGAGTTAGACTTCAAACTTTTCTTCTGCCCTCTTCCTTTCTTTTGGAAGGAGGAAAGCCGAAGGCCCGAACTCTGAACTCCACCAAACCTTTGTAAAAGCGGCTAAGTCTTCAAAATTGTAGGGCTTGGACTTTCTCTCTTCTAAGTCTTCTTCTTTCTCTGGGAAGTGATAAGGCCAAAGGACTGAGACCTGATCTCCACTAATTTCTTGAATCGGCTAAGTGTTGTGGGGGCGGAGGTTAGGTTCTGCTTCCTTCCAAAGAACAATGTAATGGTGAAGGCTTGACTTCTAAAGCCTGACAATTTCCCTTTTCTTGGACTTTGGAGGTAGGAGTTCCCTCTTTCACCTTTCCAAGCCTGATCGGTGGAAGACCAATCAATGGAAGTCTGATATGTCAGAGCCTGACCCTTTCGCCTTCTAGGAGCAATTTCTACTGTTCAAAAAGTGACGGGACTGCTCAGCCACCCTCCTAGTCACCGTTAATGCTTCTTCAAAGCCTGCTTGCCTGTAGAAGATGGATTCCTCGCCTCCCCATGTTGTTTTAGCCTCATTTGCATTAAATTTTTATACCCAAGGCATGGGCAAACACTCTTCTTCAATGGATTTCATGGGAAAAGCCATGTGGGCGCATTCCAAGGACACATAATAGAGTTATTACAATATGGGCCACATTCAATGCTACAACAGTTGCTTGTTGACTAGTTTTCCAGTGTCGAGAAGTTGAATTGCAATATATACACATTTCAAAGACATTCTTAGGGTTGGTCGTTGAGCCAATTGTCTGGTCTGGGAGTGCCTAAGGATTTTCTCTGGCATCAACACATGATTTGTCTAGTGTATTACTAAAGGGATATGTTCAGTATAGAGTAGGAAGATTATGTAAAGCATATTTGAATGTAATGGTATCTCTCCATGGGTGTTTGTAATGATTTTGGTAAATATATAATCATAGTTATGTATTTCCCTTTGCTACATTTGCTAGTATGATTGTAACAGATGTTTGGAGATGTGTGATAGCATCTAAGTTAATACAAGACTTTGCAGTTTCCATCCTTTTTTTGAATAGGAATCATTGCAATTCTCTTTTGGATTATTAAGTATATCCATTGTATGAAGATCTATCTAAAGTCATATATGTGAATATATTTCTAATTTTGTTGATCCTTTACTATGTATTTCCTTTCCTCCTTGCATTCTATGAGTCTTTTGCCCAATGAAACAGGCACTGGTCCATATTGGAGAGGGACCAATCACTCTTTAAAATCAAACAAATCATTCACATGCGGTTCAAGGGAAAAAAACCATATTTCCTGTGCATTCACATTCGCATAGTTGAATAAGATTAATTAAAGGCGTATGCAGCTAGTTTGTCTTGACCTAGTGATAGCTCTTGGGGTCAAGTGTATGTTGGGTATGGTTGTATCTGTTATTGGTATTTTATTTTATACCTCTAGGAATATCCCTCCTAGGTCTAGCTAAGCCTAAAGTGCAAAGGAGTCTACCCACTCCTATTAGTTGGCTAAAATCCCCCTTAACTTGTTGATAAACCTCTTCCTATCACCCTGACGACAATCCCTAGCCTAGGTGATTTAGGAATGCTTTAGAGTTTTGGGTTGTAGTAATTTTGGGTCCCAACAGATTTAGCCATTGTTGGGGATAAATATACTTTATCTGCTGTCGAGGATAAAGTTACTTTAGTCATTGCCGAGTTTTAGGTAGCTTGAGCATTTTTCATGCCCTTGCTACCAATAACTTTGTAGTGGTGCAATTTGTTGTTGTGAGTAAGTTTGGCAGCCCATCAACTTATGTCAATAGATTGGTGTCATTGCCGAGGATAGTATTGTGCTGGGTTATAAATATTTGAAGACTCTTCTAGTGTGAGTAACCCAAAATTAGTTTTGAAGCCTTGAAGATCAGTCACACTTCAAGGGATTTACTCACTCAGTGAGGTGGTGACTTTGCTATCAAAAGAAACATCTTGTTGTTGTGTGCATGTTTCAAGGAGACTATAGCTGGTTAAGGTACATGTTTTTCTTCCTACCTTCACCATGGTTTCTTTCTCAATAAAGGAACATGTTTGTTCTCCTTTGTCCTACACGTGTGGTTTATAGTTGGTCATGGCCAACTGGTATGAACATGGATACACTAGGGAGGATTCTTCCTGTGCATCTTCTTATGTTACAGACCCTAGGAACATGGCTTTCGATCATCCTGATTGATGAGCCTAGTTATTAGCCTATTTTCTCATAGTTTTATGCAAGTTGAAAGACATTCCCAGACATTTCTTTAAGCATATTGCTATGTTATGTTATCCCTTATGATCATTATGCAGACTTGAACTTGCTTAATTAAGTATATGGAGATATGATTATAACATGATGAAATTGTATGTTATATGTGGGAAAGTATGGATTATTGAGAATGTTTGTGTTTATTATGGTTGTTAATATTTTGTACTTGTTTATGGAATAACCCTGTAGCTAAAAGAGGAAGGACTATAACCTGTAGCAACTGCAAGGTGCAGCCCGCAACCACAACATTTCCAAGTGTAGAGCAGGGGAGATTCCAGATTCAACTAAGTGCAGCAACTACAGCATGAGGACACTTGATGGAGATAATCATGCATCGTGATAGAACCAATAAAGATGACTAGAAGATCGAAGGATTTTGTTGCAACTAGAAGACCAACAGGACTGGTTCAATCAGTCCACGTTCCCTTATTTCAATAGAGAGTTCTAATTTTATTAGGACACTTCTCTCCTTCTTTTCCAGTTATTGTTGTTAGCATTCATTACACTCTAGTTCATACGGAGTGGTGTTTTATGTTTATAGTTAAGAGACCTATTTCAATAAACTCCCCCATGCCTATATGTATGGTTTGGTGGTTGAGGTAGAAGGTAGTTAGTTCAGTTCAGTTTTGAATAGTTTTTGCTATGTCGCAGATAAAGCCATCTAAATCTTTCTAGATTATGTAGACAATGTTATTTTGATTCTAAGTTATGAATACTACAGTTCAGCAAGATTTTATGTTATTTGAAAAGCTTGTGTAATGCATGTTAGAATCAATATAATTGTGTTGATTTAAGAGAGCTAGATTTGAGTTTAAGCAGTGAGGCAATCACCTAAGCAAGGGCCACTCATGATAATTGTCCTTCACTTTATTTCTGGCATGTTATTATTGATGTAGCAGTTATTTCATGAATGCAAGATCAATTAGATTCTTAAGTTGTCTTATTTCATTTGACTTGTGATATTCTGGAGGATAGGATAAGTTATCAGTACCAAGCTAATTCTTAGAATTCATTCCTTTATAGTCATTGTTACAATCTTACATTGCAAGTGCCCATAGTAATAGTACTAGTATTATTGTCTTTTTCCATTAAGTAGTTTTGATTTATGATATTGTACTAGATAAGTTAGAATAGTTTAGTTTTTGAAATCACATACAGTGCCAGTGCCATCACAAGTTTACCAGCCTTGGTTGATAATTCAATGAAGGCCTTTTCAAGGGTAATAGTGGACTGTTTATTAGGTTATTCCTTTGAATTGTGTGATCACCACCAAGTTTACTAGACATAGTAAAGACACTATATTTTTGGCACCGTTGCTAAGGATGGCACTATTTTTAGAGACCAATTCCCTTTATCTCCAAGCTTTCTAGTTCAAAATTTTTCTTTCAGAAGATATGATTCTTAGGTTTTTACCTCACCAAATACTAGAAAAGTTCACTAACATTGTACAGTAGCCGTTACTACACAAATTCACACCTATTGTATACGGAGGTAGAGAGACACTTTGGGAAGGTTTCTTCCATCAACTCAACAAGCTATGATAGATATTGGTGACTACATTGATAAGAGTGAGGGTATTACTGAAGAAGAATCTTCCCTCTCATCAACATCGACTGACAACATAGAAAGAACCTTCCTAACCATGGCTAATGCAGTGGATGATCCACCTGAGCATGTGACCTTTGAGTTTCCAATTACCAACTAGGAAAGGGTTGCTACTCTGAAGAATATACCTCCTTCAACATTACCAATCTTCTATGGCTTGGTGACTGAAGAGATAGATACATTCTTGTTCAAGTTTGATGTCATGTGTAGGATTTATGACTACACCATTGATCCTCATAGCCTCAAGCTATTTCCTGCTACTTTGAAGGATGTTTCTTTAAGATGGTTTATGGGACTAGGCAAGGATGCTATTCCAGATTCAGACATAATGAAAACAAAGTTATTGGAGAAATACCAAGATTATTATAGAGGAATAGATAGAAGAAGAGATGACATCTTCAGGATAACTCAAAAAGAGGATGAGCTATTGGAGGATTATGTAGAAAGGTTTTAGTTCTGCATAAAGAAAAATCCACAGAATAAACTTTCAGATGAATCTTTAAAGCTTGTATTCTTGAGAGGAGTTAATGATGACTGCATGGATGCCCTTAATCTTATTGGGGCAGCAGATATATCTCAATTACCCTTTGAAGATGTTTGCAAAGTTTGTAGAAACTACTCAAGGACTTTCACCAAGAGGACAAGGGGAGAGAGAAGATCCACCATTGGCAAAGCATCTAATTCAATTTCAAGGGTAGAATTGAGCAACCTGTTGACCAACATGAAAAAAGATATTATTAGTCACCTAACTACTCAACTAGACTCTCTACACTTGAAGAAGAAGCAAGAGGAGGAGGATGCAATACTCACTAAATACTACCCCAATTGCAAGTGTAGAAGGGTGGCAAGTATTACAGGAGATAAGTCAGAGAAACCACACTTTCAACCAATTGAAGGTGAAGATGGCCAGTTGTACTATGTTACACAAAGGAAGCCATGGCAACAAAGACAAGGTATGCCACAAGATCCTCTAACTTTTAATACATCATTTCTAGTAGGTCATCATAATTTCTCTGGTTGGAACCCTCAACCTTGGCCAAATACCCAAAACCAATGGCAAAACCCTCAACAATGGAAAAACCCTCAGCAAAACTAGAATTAGCAACAACTAAATGTATGGCCCCAACAAAATTTCTAAGGACCTTACTACAACCCTCAATGGCCAATACAACAAAACCAATTGCAACCACAATGGCAAAAGGCACAGCAATGGAAAAACCAAAACATGAATTACTCACAACCCTTACTACCTCCTCAGCCACAACAACAATCCATTATACCAAATCCATCCATTCCTACAACTTAGCCACCAAGAGCACCACAACTACCTGCCCAACCTACACCTAACCCCAATAACAAACCTGTTCAATAGGCATACACTAACAAGGCTATTCAATACCCCACTTATGGGGTAGAGGTGAGTGATGTCCACCTTAGGTCAGGGAAAACATTAGTCAGGCCTTCATCTCCCCAAATCACTGAGATGGTGGATGAATAGCCCATAGCTGAGACATTAGACAATTCACCTCTGGAACCTGAATCAAATCAGGTAAATCAGACTATCTCAAATCCAAATCCTCCTTTCCCTGAACGTCTATCCATTCCAAAACATCAAACCCAAGTAGAGACAGACTTATTGGGTCAACTTAAAAATGTTAGTATCAAGATACCCCTTATCCAAGCTATCAAGGACATTCCAATTTACACCAAGACAGTGAGAAACCTTTGTCTTAAGAAACTAGGAAGGAAGAAGAAGGACCCTCAGATAGTCCATGTCCTAGGGAACCTTGTTGATATTTGTTGCAAGTATGTGCCTAACCAGTGTTGTCATTGATGTCAACATATCTGTGTTGTCATTGGTGTCAATTGTGCTCCTGATTTGATGAGTTATATGCTTTGCATTAGCTTATGTAAGTGTTGGAGAAAATGAGTAAGTGGTCCTAATATTGAAGAGTATCTCTGTTTACTGAAGAACAGTCCAGTAGATTGCTCTGCATTTCTTGTAGATTAAATATCCTTGCCTGTGGATTGGAATTTATTTAGAGGCATGTCTGAAAATGCTATATCTCAAGTTTGAGCCTCTGATATGAAGATTTGAGAGAGTTCTATTCACCAGAGTAAAAACTATTTTTATGTGCATTCAGTGGTGACAGGGAGGAAGTATTTTGCTCCGCATTCCTCTGCATTGAATTATTATGGTCTTTGGTTCTAAAGTTAAGTTTGGGATGATGTTATGTGCCTTCAACTCTAATGGTTCATGATTTGGTGGTCTGTAAGCAATCTTTTTCTTATGACAGTGGCTAACAGGTATGGTAATGTGCTCTGATATGAAGAACCTTATGAATGAAGTGATCAAAGGTGGTGTGGAAGTTCCTGATGATTTTAATGTGCTTGTGGATGTCTCCTGATCATGCTCCTATCTTTTGATTGGTCTGCAAAGATTAATTTGGATCGTGAAAGAAGATTGTTCCTAGAAGACTTAATGTTAACACCAATGTTGGCCGACCTGGTTGTTTTCACTACTTGTGGAGATGCATTGAAGATTGTGGAAGCATGTCTTGGCATGGAAGATTACATTTGAGTCCCAGCTAAGGCATATCATGATCTGCATACATCTTTTCCTTAGCCAATTTTGTTTAGGTCCAGACCTATTTCTATGTATGTTTGTAATGCCAACCTTGGAGATTGTTCCAATGGTTGATGAATGTAATGCTAACTTTGATGTACATTCCAAGGTTGAAGAATTGTATAAAAACATGTAATGTAGCTGTGAAAAACATGTCCTTGTGTAAAAATGAAAAGATAAGGAAAGAGGTGTAAGAAGAGTAGAGCAGAGGAGTTAAACTATGATTCAATGGAACTAAACTTGGGCATGGAGTAGATGTTATCAAATCAGTTCACCACCCTTTGGCAGTGAGCCACCCCTTGGCAGTGAGTCCTAACTTTTGCAGTGAGCATTTTGGGCAGTGAGCCTCTATTTTTTAGTATTGCTATAACATATATATCTTGTGGGCTAACACCCATCATGGTTTTCGCCTTATAGGGTTTTCCACGTAAAAAATCTAGTGTCTCATGTGTTGATTATGTTGTTATGTTGAGTTTTTAAATTCATGCTTTCATGGTTAAATCTAAATAACAGTAAACAAGTGTTTGATGTGTTAATGTTCATAAGAGGTTAAAGTTTTTGGAGACAACTGATGCACCCCCCTCTCAATTGTCTAATGCATTTCAACAATTGGTATTAGAGCAAGATTCCTCAGAAGAAGGCTTTACTGCTTGAGGAAGTTCCAGGATGTCTTATAGGAAGAAAGCTCCATGGTTTGATGGAACGAATTACGCTCTCTAGAAGGTACGAATGAAAAGCCACCTCCTTTGTCTTGGTTATAATGTGTGGAAAGTGACAGAGACAAAGTATACCTTGCCTCTAAATGGTTTGCAAACTAAAGATGAAATCAAAGAATATGAGTTAAACATAAAAGTTAGAGATGCTTTGTTGAGTGTCTTGTCTAACAATGAGTTGATAAAGGTCATGGATCTAGAATCTGCTCATGAAGTCTGGGAAAAGATGGAAAAACTATATGAAGGAGATGATTCTATAAAGAGTGTCAAATTGCAAGGCCTGAAAGTGAAATATGAGGGTTTAAAAATGAGCAAAGATGAGAACATAATAGCCTTCATGCAAAAGGTTGATGAAATTGTTAATGGAATAAAAGGATTGGAAGGAACTATTGATGAGAAGGAAGTAGTGATGAAAATTTTTAGGTCATTACCTAAGTCCTATAGTCACAAGGTAGTTGCAATTGAAGAACTAATGACTGTGCAAGATGTCACTAAAGATCGGTTGCTAGGAAAGCTTATGGATTTTGAAATGAGAGAGTTTCGTGATGCTCTACTGAAGATTGAAACTGCTTTCAAAGAAAGTACTTCAGAGAAGATCTCCAGAGTTGAGAAGTACAAAGTGGAACCTGATGATGAGCTTGATGAAATTGAAGCCAACTTTGTTGACAAACTGAAAAGAGGCTCTGGTAAGTATAAAGGCAAATTACCTTTCAAATATTTTTCATGTGGTAAGGTTGGTCACTATGCTTCTAGATGTCCTGAAAGTATTGAAAGGAATAGAAAAAGATTTGAAAGAAAACCTAGGGTTTCAAAAATATGTTACTATGTTAGAGATTTTGATGATGGAGTAACAGATGATGAATCTGATGATGCTAGTACTAGTGTAAATGAGTGCTTGTTTATTGCTATTAAAGAAGAACATGTGTCTATTAATCCTACTAGCTGTGTGAAAGAAGAAAAAATAGTAGAAGAAAGTGCTCTGGCTGTTCAGGTTGAGAAAGATAAGGATGAATGGATTATTGACAGTGGATGTTCACATCACATGACCGATGACAAAAGTAAGTTTGTGAGTTTGGAAAAGTATGATGGAGGACTGGTTAGGTTTGGAGATAATGTAGCTGGTAAGATTTGTGGTAAAGGATCTATTTCTTTTGATGGAAAGCACAATAATGATAATGTCCTATATGTGAAGGGTTTAAAGCATACTCTTTTGAGTGTTGGTTAGATGTGTGACAAAGGTTATGATCTAAGATTCAAAGATAATGGGTGCAAGATCATGGAAAGATCTGAAACAGTGATTGCTACTGGTAAGAAGACCAGAGATAACATTTACCAATTAAGAGGAACTAATGACTATTGTTTATTGGTTCAAATAGATGAGAGTTGGTGTGGCATAGAAGGATGTGTCATATAAACTTTGATAATTTGGTGAAGATAAGTTCAGGTCAGGCTGTGAGAGATTTACCAAAGTTTGTGAAACCTACCAATACCATTTGTAAGGAATGTCAGTTGGGGAAGCAGACAAGAACAAGTTTCAAGAGCAATTCTCTGTCGGTTTGTTGGATCTAGTGCATACGGATCTGTGTGGTCCCGCAAGGGTAAGAAGTCTACAAGGAGACAGGTACTTCATGCTACTTATTGATGATTATTCTAGAATGACTTGGGTCACTTTTCTAAGAGACAAATTAGAATCCCTAGAAAAGTTCAAATCCTTCAAGGCCATGGTTGAGAATGAGATAGAATTAAAAATTAAGTGCTTGAGGTTTGATAGAGGAGCTGAGTTCACATCAAATGAATTCAACATTTTCTATGAAGAGCAAGGGATAAAGAGATAGTTGTCTACACCTAGGACTCCTCAGCAAAATGGAGTTGTGGAAAGAAAGAATAGGACAGTTCAAGAGGCTTCTAGGACCATGATGAAGGGAGCTAATCTGCCAGAAGTTTTTTGGAAAGAAGCTATACATACTGCTATCTACATTCAAAACAGAGTTCAAGTCAAAGGTAATGGTACTAAAACTCCTTATGAATTGTGGTATGGAATAATTCCTACAGTGAAATATTTTAAAGTTTTTGGAAGCAAATGTTATATCATAAAGGAAGAAGATCTAGGCAAGTTTGATGCAAGGTGTGATGAAGGAATCTTCCTTGGATACTCTACCAAGAGTAAGGCCTACCGGTGCTACAACAAAAGGCTGAAAAAGATTGTTGAGAGTGCTAATGTGAAGGTGGACGAAGACAAGGGAGGAACATCAGATCTGAGTGGCTATGAATCAGATGAACTTGTTTTCATAGTAAATGAGAAGAAAGAGGAACAAGAAGATAGTCAAGATGAAGAAGAGGCTCTAAAAAGTGTTGTGAAGACTCCCAGATATGTAAGGATTAATCATTTTGAAGATCAGATTATAGGTGACAAAAACAAAGGTGTGCTAACAAGGAAAAGAGTTGCAGAAGAATAAGTGAATTACTATTTGCTTTCAAAGGTTGAACCAAAAATTGTGAATGAATCTTGCAATGATGAAAATTGGGTAAAAGCCATGGAAGAAGAACTAATGCAGATAGAGAAGAATCAAACTTGGGAAGTGGTTCCTAGACCTGCTGATAAGAATGTAATTGGAACTAAATGGATTTCAGGAACAAGCTAAATGAAAATGGAGAATTTGTAAGAAACAAAGCAAGGCTTGTGTGCAAAGGATACTCTCAAATTGAAGGAATAGATTTTGAAGAGACTTTTGCTCTAGTAGCTAGGATTGAAGCAATCATAATATTTCTAGCATTTGCAGCTCACAAAGATTTCAAAGTGTATTGATCAGATGGATGTAAAATCTTCTTTCTTCAATGGTGAGTTGGAAGAGGAAGTTTACACTAAGCAACCGGAAGGATTTCAGTTATCAAGCCAAGGTGATATGGTGTGCAGGTTGAAGAAATCTTTGTAAGGACTCAAGCAAGCTCCTAGAGCCTGGTATGCAAGATTGGGCAAGTACTTATTGCAATTAGGGTTCAATAAAGGTACTGCTGATAGTAATCTCTATTTCAAGATTAATGATGATCAAATTTTGATTATTGAAGTCTTTGTTGATGACATTAGCTTTGGAGGCAATGAAGGTATGTGCATGAAATTTGCTAAAGAAATACAAAAAAGTTTTGAGATGTCTATGTTTGGTGAAATGAATTTCTTTTTAGGTTTGCAAATTACTCAATCAAATAAAGGAATCTTCATATCTCAGTATAAGTATGTGAAAGAGTTGTTGAAGAAGTTTGGAATGGAGGACTCCAAACCAGTATGTACTCCCATGGTAACTAGTTGCAAGTTGAGCAAAAATTATGAATCACCTAAACTTGATCAGAAAAGGTACAAATCCATGATTGGAGGATTACTTTATCTAATTCAATCCATACCTGATATAATGCATGTAATTTGTCTTGTGGCAAGATTTCAAGAAGATCCTAGAGAGTCTCATGTAATGACAGTTAAGAGAATCTTGAGGTATTCGAAAGGCACATCAGATCATGGCTTATGGTATCTAAAAGACAATGAATTCACCCTCAGTGCTTATACAGATGCAGATTGGGCCGAAGATGTTGATGATAGGAAAAGTACAAGTGGAGGTACTTTCTTCTTAGGCAATAGATTGGTTTCATGGTTGAGCAAAAATTAAGATTCAATCTCCTTATCCACTGTAGAAGTAGAGTATATTGCAGCAACATGTTGTTGCACTCAAGTGTTATGGATGAAGCAGACATTGAAGGACATAAGAGTTGTGTATAAAGATCCAATTGCAATCTTTTGTGACAATATAAGTGTTATAAACATTTCAAAGAACCCAATGATGTACTCAAGAACAAAGCATATATCTATAAGGTATTGCTTTTTGGGAGAGAAGGTGACAGAGAATGAAGTCAAGATGGAATATGTGTCTACAAAGGACTAGATTGCAAACATTTTCACTAAGCCTCTGCCTAAGGATACCTTTGAGTATCTTAGGGAAAAGTTAGGGGTTATTACCCCTCCTGTTCTAAACTAAGATGCATGGGAATGCATCAATCCAGTGGTGCCTAGAGCCTCATTCATTGATATGGATTGATGTTTTAAGAGCTACCTCTCAGGGGGAGTAGTTAGATGGTTTTGACATGACTTCTTGATAATAAATAGTAGGTACTAATAACAGAAAAATTTCAGTTTGATCAGAGCAACAGAGTGCAAGTATGTGCCCTTTTCCATTGATGTCAAAGGGGGAGAGAAATCATGTGAAAAACTTAGGGGCAGAAAGAGTGCAGATAAGGGGGAGAATCTTGTCTTGATGGTCTTTACAGTTTTTCACATCATATGTTGCCATAAATGACAAAGGGGGATATTGTTGCAAGTGTGTGCCTAACAGGTGTTGTCATTGGTGTCAACTGTACTCCTGATTTGATGAGTTAGATGTGTTGCATTGGCTTGTGTAAGTGTTGGAGAAAATGAGTAAGTGATCCTGATATTGAAGAGTATCTCTATTTACTAAAGAATAGTCCAGTAGATTGCTCCGCATTTCTTGTAAATTAAATATCCTTGTCTGTGGATTGGAAGTTATTTAGAGGCATGTCTAAAGATGCTATATCTCAAGTTTGAGCCTATGGTATGAAGATTTGAGAGAGTTCTATTCACCAGAGTAAAAATTATTTTTCTGTGCATTCAGTGGTGATAGGGAGGAAGTATTTTTCTCCACATTCCTCCGCATTGAATTATTATGGTCTGTGGTTCTAAAGTTAAGTCTAGGATGATGTTATCTACCTTAAACTCTAATGGTTCATAATTTGGTGCTCCGCAAGTGATCTTTTTCTTATGATAGTGGCTGACAGGTATGGTAATGTGCTCTAATATGACGAACCTTATGAATGAAGTGATCAGAGGTGGTGTTGAAGTTCCTGATGATTTTAATGTGCTTGTGGATGTCTCCTAATCATGCTTCTATCTTTTGATTGGTCCACAAAGAGTAATTTGGATCATGAAAGAAGATTGTTCCTAGAAGACTTAATGATAACACCAATCTTGGCCGACCTAGTTGTTTTGACTACTTGTGGAGATGCATTGAATATTGTGGAAGCATGTTGTGGCGTGGAAGATTGCATTTGAGTCCAACTAAGCCATATCATGATCCACATACATCTTTTCCATAGCCAATTTTGTTTAGGTCAAGACCTATTTCTATGTATGTTTGTAATGCCGGCCTTGGAGATTGTTCTAATGGTTGATGAATCTAATGCTAGCCTTGATGTACATTCCAAGGTTGAAGAATTGTATAAAAACATATAATGTAGCTCCAAAAAATATGTCCTTATGTGAAAATGAAAAGATAAGGAAAGAGGTGTAAGAAGAGCAAAGCAGAGGAGTTAAATTATGCTTCAATGGAACTGAACTCAGGCATGGAGTAGATGCTATCAAATCAGTTCACCAATCTTTGGTAGTGAGCCACCCTTTGGCAGTGAGCCACCCCTTGGTAGTGAGCCGATCTTGGCAATGAGCCCTAACTTTTGCAGTGAGGATTTTGGGCAGTGAGCCTCTATTTTTTGGTATTGCTATAACATATATATATCTTGTGGGCTAACATCCACCATGGTTGTTCCCTTATAGGGTTTTCCACATAAAAAATTTGGTGTCTCATGTGTTGATTATGTTGTTATGATGAGTTTTTCAATTCATGCTTTCATGGTTAAATCTGAATAACAGTAAACAAGTGTTGCATGTGTTAATGTTCATAAGAGGTTAAAGTTTTTGGAGACAACTGATTCACCCCCCCCCCTCTCAGTTGTCTGGTGCATTTCAACAATATCATGCTAGGGAACATAATTGTCCCTAAATATACAGACCCTAGTAGTCCAGTAGTGGATGTTAAGATTAATGGAACTCTCATCAAAAACACCTTGATTGGCTTAGGGGTATCCATCAATGTCATGACTAAAGTAACAATGCAACTACTTCAGCTACCTAACCTGAGGCCTACACCAACTATTTTATAGTTGGTAGATAGGTCAATAGTAAAACCTAAGGGGATCGTTGAAGACATAGTCATAGTATTAGACTCATGGGAGTACCCTACAAATTTCATAGTTTTGAAACCAAAAGTCAATCTTGTAGGTTATCCACTTATCTTAGGTAGACCATGGTTAGAAACAACAGATGCATTCATAGGTTATAGGTCTGGAAACATGATAATCTCAAATGGAACTATAACCAAGAAATTGGTCCTCTATCCACCAGCTCAACCTCATGACAAGCTGGAGCAAATCATATGGCCTACCTTAGAAGAAGAAGAAGACCACTATTCCCTACAAACTCTCATGACCATTGAATGCAATCCCTTGTTAACAACCCAAGATGAGGATGACTTAATTGATCACATTATACAGAACCATTACAGAAGGGACCCGCAGCAACAAGATTGTCTATCATGTTTGCAAGATCCATTGCAGAATATCATACCTGCACATTCCTTAGAGGAATTATCCCAACTTTTCCACTCTCTTCTACCTTAGGAATGTGTTCCAAACATTAGTGGGTGTGACCTTTCATCTGTCCAACCAGCTTCTAAAACATTAGAAATCATGCCAAGCAAAATGTTGAATATTAACAATGCTCTAACTGAAGAACAGCAAGCTTCTCTGAACCCTTTGCTCTAGGCACATGCATTAGCTTTTGCATGGAATTACAATGACATGAAAGGAATTGACCCAAACTTATGCATGCATAGGATCTACATAAATGATGGTTTCAAGCCAATAAGGTAACCACAAAGGAGAATGAATCCTGCCTTACGAGACATAGTCAAAACTGAGCTACAAAACTCCTTGATGTTAGCTTCATTTACCCTATTTATGACAGTGAATGGGTGTCACCTTTAGCTATTGTCCCTAAGAAAGGAGGCAAGTGGAGGGTGTGTATAGATTATATGGAACTTAACACAGCCTTTGAAAGAATAAAGCAACTGGAAGAATTGATCAAAACCTATGAGCAGAGGGATAGAGAGAGAGAAGCAAAGATACAAGAGTTGAAAGAAAATTTTAACACTTATGATGAGGGGTCAAAACTAGACATCCTTGCAAAGCTAGCCATAGTAGTTGTAGGAAATAAGGAATTAGTGGCTAAAGAGAAAAGAATCCCTATTATAAAAACCCCAACTTGTCATATAGTTGTGTCCCTAGGATATCAGCTATAGAAGGTTATTCAAGATTTCTCTGAACAAAAAGAAGAGTGGAAAAGAGAAAAATAAACCATGATTGTAGAACACACTAAGGCATTAGAAAGGAAGGATATTGAGTTGCGGAAGCTAGCAGTTAGAATAGAGGAAATAGTAGACAAAGCTACTCAAATTGTCAAATGTAGACCCCTAGCTAGGACCTATGCCTTGTTTCTGCAGGAAATTTTTTTGAGTTACCAGTTCAATAGATTGATCAGTAATAAACTAGTTGACATGAGTGGGAAAATGGCCTTCCTCAAAGTTTGTTCTACCACCACACCTTAAGAACAAGACCAACTATATGAGTTTTACTTACATAATTATGTTGTATCTGAAGATTGTGAATGGAATCCATTAATTTATGTGGGGGATTTACAGGTAAGAGCACTGGCCTCTTACTTCAAGAATGAGAAATTGAGAGGGAAAATCATGCAAGCTTACACAAAAAGAGAAAAATCCATTGCCCTCCCAATTAGAAAAGAATCTGAAATCCCTGAATTAATCATTGCAGAATGGAAACAACTCTTAGAACACAAGGGTGTGGGAAGGAAGATCATGAATTTAAGGCTACAGGATTATGACAGGATTCAGCATTTGATAGTTGGGCTTATTCATCACTCTCACTAGTATGTACAAGATAGGTGGAACTCCTTCTCGACTCTAGAGTTACAAAAGAAAGAACCCCATTATGTCTATAACTTCATGGCTATGTTTGAAAGGGTCGGGAAATACATGGACATTGCCAAAGGACAAGCACTGAGCTAGATACCACTTACTTTCCAACCCTCTATACTTCTATATCTAGTACCACATTGGACTGGGAGGAGGAGTGCAGAGTGTTAGAAAGAAGAGGTCTCCAGAATGAATAGGTTGGCATACAATAATGTCTTTTATTTGGAGCAAACCCAAGGAGTAGGTACTGTTGCAGATTTTAGGGAGATCACCTTGCATTACAACCTACAACCTTAGTTGATTGGCTTGAGGACAAGCAAATGGATAGTTGGAGGGTGTGATGAGCCTTGTTATTAGCTATTTTCTTATGGTTTTATAGGGTAAGTGCAGGAAGATGGGGGGCCAAAAAGGGGTCTTAAGTGGCCACTTTTTTTCTGAAATCAGGAAATACTGGCCTTGGATGAGAAATTGAGCATAGTTACACTCAAAATTTGGAGATGCAACCAAAACAATGTTCGTAGTGCTCTGAGTCTACTTTCTAAACTATTATTTTGTTTTGAAAATGGCATAGATTAAGAGGTTCAAAAGAGGGAGCCACATAAATTGGTGTTGTTTCTGTCAAAAAAACATAACATAGCATGTTTTGTGGCTCCCTCAAAAGGTCAAATTTTTTTTGGTATTTTTAAAATCACTTTAGTGAGAAATTAGCTAATAGCATGTAGTTTATGCCCAATTTTTCTGATAATTTTTTGATGAATATTTGATTTTTTACTAATTTTCAAAGTGGAAACATCCTAAAAAATAGAATTTTGGCCGTGCTACACCTATAAATTTTGAAAACTAATTGAAAATCATTTTTTTATTTTTTTAATATTTGTAGAATGGAGTCTAGTTTCTAAATATGTAATTTTTTTAAAATTTGAATGAATAGTTAATTTACAATGAAAAAAAGACCAAACAGTGGTTTTTGCCTAAAAACAGACACACAAACAAAAGAAATTAAAGATGAAAGGCTTAACATTGTTAAAATTTGAAAAAAATCACATCATCAAATAGCTAAGAGAAAGCCTAACATTACCCAAGTGTTCGATTTGTTCAACCTTGAAACACGTGCAAATCTGAGGGTTAGCACGAACGAAATTATGTGAAATTTTGAAGAATATAGAAAAACACGTCTGTGACTGTTCATAAGGCACTCCAAGCCTTTGGGTTGGAAATCCAAAGCAAATCCCAAGCCCAAGGCTTGGGATTCCCAAAGAAAGACATAACGCGAGTGCGTTATAACACGCTCACGTTATGTTTTGCTTTGCATTTTTCCTTTCCCGCAAGTTTGTTGTTTGTCATGTTTGACATAACGCGAGGGCGTTATAACGTGCTCGTGTTATGTTCCCCTTAAATTTTTTTAGGTTCAAGGCTATTAATCATGAGGGTTAAGGGATAAGGGATAGGGTTGGAGGGTTTAGGGATAAGGGATTAGCGTTTAAGGTATAGTATTGAGCCCGTTGAGGGTCTAGGAATTGGGATAGCATTTAGGGTTTAGGGATGAGGGATTAGAGTTGAGGGATGACAGATTAGGGTTGAGGGTTTAGGGTTTAGGGTTTAGGGATGGGGTTGAGGGTCAAGGGATCAGAGTTAAGGGTCGAGGGATCAAGGTTTGACATTGAGGGTTGAGGGTTGAGGTTCAAGGGTCAAGGGTTTAGGGATAGGGTTTAGGGTTGAGGGATTAGGGTTAAAGTAGAGTGTGGAGGGTGTAAGGATTAGGGATAGGGTTGGAGGGTTTAGGGATAAGGGATTAGGGTTTAAGGTATAGTATCAAGTCTGTTGAGGGTTTAGGAATAGGGATAGCATTTAGGGTTTAGGGATGAGGGATTAGAGTTGAGGGATGATGGATTAGGGTTGAGGGTTTAGGGATTAGGGTTTAGGGATAAGGTTCAGGGTTGAGGGTTGAGGGTTTAGGATTAGGGTTTAGGGTTGACAGATTAGCATTTAATGTCGAGGTTAGGGTTAGAGTGTTGAGGGTAGAGGGATTAGGGATAGGGTTTAGGGTTGAAGGTTTAAGGATTGAGGGTTGAGGCTTTAGGGATGAAGGTTTAAGGCTTAAGATATAGTGTCAAGTGTTGAGGGTGTAGGGATAGGGTTTAAGTTTTAAGGGTTAAGGGTTGAGGGATAGGGATTAGGGTTTAAGGTATAGTGTTGAGGGTTGATGGTTTAGGGATAGGGTTCAGGTTTGAGGGATTAGGGTTTAGGGTTGATAAATTAGGGTTTAATGTTGAGAGTTGAGGGTTGAGGGTTGAGGTTGAGGGATAAGGTTAATGGTCAAGGGATTAGGGTTAAATAAGAGTGTCGAGGGTAGAGGGATTAGGGTTTAAGGTATAGTATCAAGCTTGTTGAGGGTCTAGGAATAGGGATAGCATTTAGGGTTTAGGGATGAGGGATTAGAGTTGAGGGATGACGGATGACGGATTAGGGTTGAGGGTTGAGGGATTAGGGTTTAGGGACAAGGTTTAGGGTTAGGGTTGAGGGATTAGGGTTTAAGGTATAGTGTTGAGGGTTTAGGGATAGGGTTTAGGGTTGAGGGATTAGAGTGAAGGGTTGAGGGATTAGAATTTGACGTTGAGGGTTGAGGGTTTAGGGTTAAGGGTTTAGGGTTAGGGTTGAGAGATGAGGGATCAGAGTTAAGGGTTGAGGGATTAGGGTTTGACGTCGAGGGTTGAGGGTTGAGGTTTGAGGGTCAAGGGTTTAGGGATAGGGTTGAGGTTCAAGGGATTAGGGTTAAAGTAGAGTGTGGAGGGTGTAAGGATTAGGGATAGGGTTGGAGGGTTTAGGGATAAGGGATTAGAGTTTAAGGTATAGTATCGAGTCTGTTGAGGGTTTAGGAATAGGGATAGCATTTAGGGTTTAGGGATGAGGGATTAGAGTTAAGGGATGATGGATTAGGGTTGAGGGTTGAGGGATTAGGGTTTAGGGATAAGGTTTAGGGTTGAGGGTTGAGGGATTAGTGTTTAAGGTATAGTGTTGAGGGTTGAGGGTTTAGGATTAGGGTTTAAGGTTGACGGATTAGCATTTAATGTCAAGGTTAGGGTTAGAGTGTCGAGGGTAGAGGGATTAGGGATAGGGTTTAGAGTTGAAGGTTTAAGGATTGAGGGTCCAGGCTTTAGGGATGAGGGTTTAAGGCTTAAGATATAGTGTCAAGTGTTGAGGGTGTAGGGATAGGGTTTAGGTTTTAAGGGTTAAGGGTTGAGGGATAGGGATTAGGGTTTAAGGTATAGTGTTGAGGGTTGATGGTTTAGGGATAGGGTTTAGGTTTGAGGGATTAGGGTTTAGGGTTGATGAATTAGGGTTTAATGTTGAGAGTTGAGGGTTGAGGGTTGAGAGTTGAGTTTGAGGGATAGGGTTAATGGTCAAGGGATTAGGGTTAAATAAGAGTGTCGAGGGTAGAGGGATTAGGGTTTAAGGTATAGGATCGAGCCTGTTGAGGGTCTAGGAATAGGGATAGCGTTTAGGGTTTAGGGATGAGGGATTAGAGTTAAGGGATGACGGATGACGGATTAGGGTTGAGGGTTGAGGGATTAGGGTTTAGGGACAAGGCTTAGGGTTAGGGTTGTGGGATTAGGGTTTAAGGTATAGTGTTGAGGGTTTAGGGATAGGGTTTAGGGTTGAGGGATTAGAGTGAAGGGTTGAGGGATTAGAATTTGACGTTAAGGGTTGAGGGTTTAGGGTTGAGGGTTTAGGGATAGGGTTGAGGGTCGAGGGATCAGAGTTAAGGGTTGAGGGATTAGGGTTTGACGTTGAGGGTTGAGGGTTGAGGTTCAAGGGTCAAGGGTTTAGGGATAGGGTTGAGGGTCAAGGAATTAGGGTTAAAGTAGAGTGTGGAGGGTATAAGGATTAGGGATAGGGTTGGAGGGTTTAGGGATAAGGGATAGGGTTGGAGTCTGTTGAGGGTGTAGGATTAGGGATAACATTTAGGGTTTAGGGATGAGGGATTAGAGTTGAGAGATGATGGATTAGGGCTGAGGGTTGAGGGATTAGGGTTTAGGGATAAGGTTTAGGGTTGAAGGCTGAGGGATTAGGGTTTAAGGTATAGTGTTGAGGGTTTAGGGATAGGGTTTAGGGTTGAGGGATTAGAGTGAAAGGTTGAGGGATTAGGATTTGGCGTTGAGGGTTGAGGGTCGAGGGATCAAAGTTAAGGGTTGAGAGATTAGGGTTTGATGTTGAGGGTTGAGGGCATTTTCTATCAAGAACTTGATTATGAGGGCTTGCCCCTTCATTGTTATGCCTATCATATGGCGGAGCATCTGGCAAGCTCTTGCAGGAAAGAGATGTGATCAATGCAAAGGATGTGATGAATCTATAGCAGGACAAAACGTGAGCGTGTTATAGCACGAGCACGTTATAACGCGCTCGCATTTTGTCTTTCTATTGAAATGGTAAAAAAGTGGTTACCCCCGTGATCCAGGCCCACATGCTCTATTTTCTTACTGATTCTGCACGTGCTTCGACAAACAAGAAGTGCTTTCATGCTGTTGGGAAGTTCACATGCACATTTGACACATTGTACCACCTTTGCATGATCTTTCCACCACCTTTTCTGCTTTGCCAACTTGAGAAGGAGGAAATAACATAGTTTTCACACCAAGTTTGATATTTATCTATTCAAGCTTCAATTTTTGTAGTGTTACAATGTTAATTGTGATTCAATTTTAAGAATTTAACATTATAGATTGGTTAATAGTATTGTTGTTAGTAATGATATTTGAGTGTTATTGAATTTAACATTGAAAAGGAAGCAAGTGGTGAAAAACTCAAATTGTTGAGGAGTTTGATGCAAGAAGATAAAAACACTACATAATTGGGTACTCTCTCCATTCAAATCTTCATTTTTTAGGTATGTCAAGTCTTTACATGCATGTTCTTTACATTTTCCTTATTTTGGATTGAATTACTTTATCATGCTTTTTATCATACATGTTTAAAATAGACACATTCCTAATCAAGAAAGCATCCTACAATCTCACATGATGCCATGTATATTTTCTACACTTGGGCTCTTTAATAATTATGTGTAATAAACAAACCTTAACATACCATGATGTCAAACTATACAAGAATAAATCCTTACAACATAAAAAAAATACAATCCCACTATTATCTTGTATTCATTTCTTAGGAACTAATATTGGTCTCTTTATCATGCTACAAACAAATTCTTCGTCATGCCGAGGAAACGATCAAGAATCAAACCAACACAGGAAGAGATAGAAGCTAAGAATGCAAAGAAAGCAGTGGCTATGAGGGAACTTTGTGAGAAGAAGAAATTGGACACGATAAATGAAGACATACCAATTGAAGAGGAACCACAACCATCACAAAGAGATATGGTATTGGCGGCACAAAGAGAACGAATGCAAAAACTTCATGGTACAAGAGATTTGAATACCATAGTTGGAGACACGTCCTCTACTGCAAGTCAACATGTAGGGACACCATCTACCACATCTCAAGTTGAGAGTACATCATCACTCACATGTGATGAAGGAGGTACACTATCATTCCCACCTCAACCTCAAGGTATGTCATCTATTCCATCTTTGATCGAAGGTATGCCATCTAACCCATCTCATTTAAATATTGATGAAATTCCTAATGTTGAGATGAATTTACCTAACTTGACACCACCTAGAATTTTGCATAAAAAGCCAAAGTATTTGATTGATATTGATGAGAATATTTTGCAGCCAATGGAACGTAAGATTCCAAAATGCACTTGTAGAAGATATGCTAATAAGATTTGGAGATTGTTCTTTGAAAAGTTAAATGAGACTGCAAGATGTCAACTATTCGTTGAAATGCTGCGAAGTATAAAGTATAGGTCTATCATGAAGATTCTTGGGTTGAGAACATCAGAGGCTTCAAGTGAAAAATCTATTGTCAAGAATCTAATGAGTGCATATGAGAGTGTGGGTAACACCTCACGCACAAAAGATAGTAATGCAACACGGCATGTGATTACATCGACTATAGTAAGTAGTCAAACGAGGAAAGCTCGTCTCATTAGAAAGACAAGTCAAGAATTGAGAATTAATAGGAAAACTTTATCAAGAGCCATTGGAAGATGCCAAAGAATTAAGGACACTAATGCCAATGAATTATGGGCATTCTCAAGGAGACTACCACGAAAAGATAAACCTATTGTTGAAGCATTGAGATCACTAATTGAAGACTTTTGGAAGAATTACACAAGGGTGTCTCCGAATCAAAGGGATGTGGTAAGAAGGAGAATCAGTAGTCAGAACCGTGAGCCACATCTAAAGCATTTTTTGGATGAGACTCAAACACAGTTTTATGGTAAATTTCTAGAGAAGTATCCTCAAATTAAAATTTGTCAAAGATATTTTAAATTGCTAAAACCTTTCTATGTTAAGATAAATCACATACGCACTACTTGTTGTTGTAGATTACATATTGAATTTTCTAACCATTTTGATGTTTATAGGTCTATATGTTTAGATATGCATACTAACAATGATTTGCAGGGTTGTGCCATATGTGCCCCACCAACATCTTCAAGAGATTTCATATCAAGAATTTTATGTGAAAGAGAGGAAGGTCAAATATTTTACAAGAAATTATGCTTGGATGGCACATGTCATTGTTGCGGTGGCTTGCAACATTTGCCAATATGTGAACATATGGAAATAACACATGCAGTTGGAAATGAACTAGTAGAGTTTGGCAAGTATAAAACAATGGCATACAATACAAAAGATGGTAAAGAAGCAAAGAGGTGTGAATTAGTTATTGAAAAGATTCCAATGTATCAGTTTATGCCTATATTTCATGACAGCAAAGTGTATGAGTATGCAAGACATGCCCATAGAACTCGATGGTTGGACTTGCAATTCAAGTTATGCAAGGACACATTTCCAGTTGGTAGCATTGTTTCAGTCATCGACTTTGCAGAGAACTACAGTCTACAGCCACAGCGTGAGGTGCAATCACAATATTACAACTCCACACAGGTTTCTATATTTGTGCACATCGCATTCATTCATGTGAATGATAGTACAGAGGATGACAGAAAGATCATACGGGAGTATAATTTCTATATTAGTGATGATCGTACGCATTCTACAGAGTTCATGCAAGGTTTCTTTCAGGTGTTCTACAATGATTTGGCTAGAAGGGGCATATCGTTCAGTCAGCATATCATATGGTCAGATAATTGTGTGTCACAATTCAAGAACTCGCAGAATTTCTATTGGCTGAGTAGGAGGCATAATTTTATAGGTATTCAACATATGTGGAACTTTTGTGAGGCCAGGCATGGAAAGGGGGAGCATGATGGTGCAGGAGCATGTATCAAAAGAGCCATAGCACGAGAAGAGTTAAAGTATAAAGACAATACAAAGTTGATAGATGCAAAATTGATTGTTGAGTGGTGTAATGCTTCCATGGGTCTAGGTAATGACGGTAAGTCTTTAGTTCATAGATTTTTTTGGTTGATAGATGATACTAACATTGTACCATATGAGGATTGTTGTACACTGACAGGATCAAATGAGATGCACTCTTTTAGAAGCTCAATTGCAGGTTCATGGAGTATCCATACACGAAATATGTCATACTTTTGTTCTTCCTGTACAATTCAAGTCTGGGATGGGTGTGAGTCAAAGGAGTGGGTTGACGAATGGCAGTTAAGTTATCTTAGCCCACTTGACACATATCGACCCCCGACGGCACTGGAACTAACACAGATGGAATCGTCAGTTGACTTTGACCACATATCAGATTTAGTTCAACCAGGTAATATAGGGCACGTATATGCATCTAATTTCATCTAGTTCAACTAGGTAATGTCATCTTACTTTGTAGTGTTTTTATAATGTTGACTAATTTCATCTAATTTTCTACACATATCAATGTAGGGCACGTATATGCAGTTATTGTAGATGAAGATAATGAAGAGGGAACAAATTATTACTTATGTCGTTGTGTTGAGGCCAAAAAGAAATTGGAGGCCCCTCTTACAGATGGAGAAAACATCGAATACCCTACAGGCTCAGTGGTTATTACTGGAACATGGCTTAGAAGGTACCCACATAAGAGTTAATATTTGGCTATTTAAGGACTTTGACACGCATCGGAAGATTCTTCATTACTCAAACCTTGTTGTGGCATCCAATGTTCATTTGATAAAGTATCGGGGTAGACCTTTGACCAAAATATTGTGTAAGGTGCGTGAGTCTGACCATGAAACAATACTTGACACAATAAAGAGTAGAGCAAACCTGGATGGTTCATTAGATTAATTTGTAAGTATTCACATTGATTTTTTTAACTTATGTTACATTGAGTTGTAAGTATGCACATTAATTTGTAAGGTTTGTCTTTTTTTATTTCCTCCTGCATTTTTACACATATGTACACATTTTTACATCATCATGTTATGCATTTTTGGTGTCCTACTCCTGATGCGACCAAACTCATAACTCACCCTACTTCCTCTAGACACCATTTGATGATCTCTCCAACACTCTAGATCCAGGGCGCCCAATCATGATGATGACCTATATACCATTCTCCCAAGGCACTCATAATGAATGAAAAGAAGACCAAGGGTGCCCAAGCTTAATAGACTTATTTCTTTCAATTTTCATGATCCAAACTCTTGCAATATGACATTCACTTTCATGCCTTTAGATCTTCCTTCACATACAGGGCACCAAATCAAGTTGAAGAATCTACATAAGGGCACCAAACTAGATGAAAGGAGACATGAAATGTGCCTTAGGACTCCATGCTAAGGTTTGAGCCATTAAAGTCTCTTGATATTAGGCGCTCATGATGATGAAACTTAGAGCTTTTTCCTTTCCTATGCACTCATCTAAGATGTTTGAATGACAAGGAGCACCTCGACCTCTATAATTTACATTGGGCACCAAAATCAAGGTGATTTTAAGTCACTTTGAGTCATTTGGGGTCAGTTTAAGTCTTTGAGTCATGTTGCAAAAAAGTGTCAATGTTGTCAAGTTACACAAAGCAACTTTTGCATTTCTGGTGTCCTGCTCGTGATGTGACCAAAATGACTATTCCAACACATCTGGATGGGTACATTTATGCTAGGCATGGTCCTATTTTTCACCCAAACATGTTGAAACAGTCTGAGCTACATTGTACCGATGATATCCCTGAAGAGTCCAAATTGCAAAAAGGCAGCAATCTTTGACGAGATGTTACTCGAAAACTGTGTCACTTAGAAACATTTTGTCTGAGGCAACACAATCATGTAGAGTGCCTCTACAATAACCTCTCAGTTTTTTATATCTCTGCGGCATTTACCCGTGGTGAAAGGTTTTCTGCTGCCCCAAAAATTGTCAGAAGGAGGCAGTGTAAAGTTGCAAAGGGGTGTAACTTTCGTCCTGCTCCTGATGCAACCAAACTGACTATTCCAACGCGTCTGAATGGGTACATTTATGCTAGGCATGGTCCTATTTTTCACACAAACATGTCAAAACAGTCTAAGCTACATTGTACCGACGATATCCCTGAAGAGTCCAAAGTGCAAAAAGGCAGCAATCTTTGATGAGATGTTACTTGAAAATTGTGTCACTTAGAAACATTCTGTCTAAGGAAACCTAATCATGTAAAGTGCCTCTACAATAACCTCTCTCAGTTTTTTATATCTCTGAGGTATTTGCCCGTGGTGAAAGGTTTTCTGCTGCCCCAAAAATCGTCAGAAGGAGGCAGTGTAAATTGTAAAGGGGTGTAACTTTTGTCCTGCTCCTGATGCGACCAAACTGACTGTTCCAATACGTCTGGATGGGTACATTTACGTTAGGCATTGTCCTTTTTTTCACCCAAACATGTCGAAACAGTCTGAGCTACATTGTACCCACGATATCCCTAAAGAGTCCAAAGTGCAAAAAGGCAGCAATCTTTGACGAGATGTTACTCAAAAACTGTGTCACTTAGAAACATTCTGTCTAAGGCAAAACGATCATGTAGAGTGCCTCTACAATAACCTCTCTCTATTTTTTATATCTCTGAGGCATTTGCCCATGGTGAAAGGTTTTCTACTGCCCCAAAAATCGTTAGAAGGAGGTAGTGTAAAGTTGCAAAGGGGTGTAACTTTCATCCTGCTCCTGATGCGACCAAACTAACTATTCCAACGCATCCAAATGGGTACATTTACGCTAGGCATGGTCCTGTTTTTCACCCAAACATGTCGAAACAGTCTGAGCTACATTGTACTTACGATATCCCTGAAGAGTCCAAAGTGCAAAAAGGCAGCAATCTTTGATGAGATGTTACTCAAAAACTATTTCACTTAGAAACATTCCATCTAAGGCAATGTGATCATGTAAAGTGTCTCTACAATAACCTCTCTCAATTTTTTATATCTCTGAGGTATTTGCCCGTAGTGAAAAGTTTTCTACTGCCCCAAAAATCATCAGAAGGAGGCAGTGTAAAGTTGCAAAGGGGTGTAACTTTTGTCCTGCTCCTGATGCAACCAAACTGACTGTTCCAACGCATCTGGATGGGTATATTTACGCTAGGCATGGTCCTATTTTTCACCCAAACATGTCAAAACAGTCTGAGCTACATTGTACCAACGATATCCCTGAAGAGTCCAAAGTGCAAAAAGGTAGCAATCTTTGACAAGATGTTACTTGAAAACTATGTCACTTACAAACATTCTATCTAAGGAAACATGATCACGTAGAGTACCTCTACAATAACCTCTCTTAGTTTTTTATATCTCTGAGACATTTGCCCGTCGTGAAAGGTTTTCTACTGCCCCAAAAATTGTCAGAAGGAGGCAGTATATTAAGTTAGGATGAAAGCCTATTCACTCTAGGCGCCTGTTGTGACCAAATCACACATCATGCCAGAGAATCCCAAACATGCACCTTGAACAAGTGATGCTACAAGTGGTGAACAAAATGGGCGCCTTAAAGAATTGAGCCCTCCAAGACATCTTGCAATTGCCTAAAAGTCCAAAATTTACATAAGTGAGTTAAGGCGCCATTTTCCATCTCCAAAGCCTCCTTTGAGCACCTTAACATGGAGTGAATGTTTTAGTCTATGAAAGATTGCGCCTAAAAAATATAACAACCCCTTGAGTCACTAGGATGAACTAAGTTAACAAAATGAACTTCATTGAGGGAGGCGCACTTGTGCATCTAGACAACTCCAGTTTAGCGCCTGAGAAAAAGCATGTTTAGAGACACCCCTCGAATGAACCCTCTAGAACCAATAACCATAGCTCAAGATCCATAACCATGAGAAGATAAAGCATTAAAAAAATTCATCTAAAGGATGGGAAATACCTCTTAGATGATAGTCTGCCGAGTAGACCAAGAGTGGGGAATGAGAATGCTCCTCGAAGATACACCAAGCCAAAATGACTCTCTGCAATAAGAATCTTCTCTAGGTCCATAATTAACTCATGCCCATATCCAAGTGAAAGTCTCCTTGGTCTTCCTGCTAAAACCTCTAAAGGGTAACCATCTCAACAAGTGTCTCTAATCCCAAGAGAACTCTAGCCTCACCCAAGTCTCGAAGTATGTATGAGAACCTACAACCAATCAATCCATTTTAAGCTCCAAATGCAACACCACATTATCATGAAGCTCCCAAGCACATGACCAATGTACTCAATACCAAGAGAACCAACAAGACCACTGTCAAAACTCCAACTACAAAATTAGGTATCCAAACATGACATCATGATCTAACATCTCCTCCTAGAATATCACATGCACCAATACAAACATCCTAGTCTCAAGAGAACTTGTATCATGCTAATACTCTAATCTAGAATCAAGAGTCCACCAAGACACACTACCAAACACCTCTAAACCAAGGATCAACATCTACAACCACATGAAGATAACCATCTCCTAAAAATAGTAGCCAAGATGTCAAAGCACTCTCACTACAAATAATAATCATAATCCAAGAGTTTATCCATTACACCCAACCACTATGTAAGATCATCCATCACTAGGTGACTAATACACATCACTATCAAAGCTCCCACTGAACCATGATATGAACTACACATGGCATTGTGACAACCATCTCCTAAATGAAGATCACCATGGTCCATACACACTCAACTATAATACTAATAACTCCAAAGTAGAACCAAGATCTCCAATCTAAGAAGATAAACCATCATTACTGTCAAAAGCTCACACTAAACTATGCAACTAAGATATCCATGACATCATGATAAACATGCTACAAGTCCCAATAACCAACTATCCAATCATTCTCATCATCCATCCTCTCATCCCAATGCAACATACCAATGCACAAATGAGCATAGACAAGGAAAAATAACAAATTCTACATCAACACTGAACCAATCCAGTGGATATAGGAAATATGCATTCAAGTTATCCCACTACAATCAATGAGGTGTGCATCCCAAAAAAATGCATAACTTGTAGATCCCAACCATTGAAAACATGTAAAATCATCATCACATTAGTAACTTCCAAACTGAGATATCAAATAATATAACTTATAGACTTCACCAAATCAATCATAGATTCAACTTTCCAAACAAGTTTACAAATGAGTAACCATAGTCAAGGAACTAATCAAGCGTCTAAGAGATAAGAAAAATTTGCTAAAAGTAAACCACAACACCACCTGTAATCATGAATCAAACATCATAACCCATACCTATCAACTACAAACATGGTCAAGTCTTGCCAATGCTCAAATGTACCTACATATCCATGACACCATAATTATCATCATTGCTATACCTATGCTCAAATCCCACTGAAACAAGACTCCTAGTCTCACCATGTATCAACCATGTCCTCAAAATAGAATATTGCTGAGCCCATGGAGATTGATACACCCACTTCAATAGAATAGGCAATTAATGTACCTGATGTGTCTTCATTTAATAAACTAGTAAACATCATTTGCATCCATACTTAAACCAATCTTATAGTTGTGTTTGATGTGTCCTCTTTCAAACAACCATTTAACAAAATTTGAGTCCAAACAATAAACATTTACAACCATAAACATCTCAAAGTCCAAAATCCAAACATTCTATCATCCTTAATCATTTCCATCATGGACCCTTGGTTTGAAAAAATCATTATGCAAGATAAAAACCCTATGCCTATTACCTTGTGCGAGGCTCATGCAAAACCCAAAATCACAATCAAAATAGGTCCTCAAACCATGCATCCTTTAAATGAGATCTTTTATCCAAATCAATCAAAAAATCCCTTTGACAATGATGATGATGATAGTCTTGTAGATCAAGATGATATCAAGATGACAATAGCATTAACTATGAGATCATTACATGCAAACTTTCCATAAACCTTCATCTCCCACTCATGAACATGCAAGAATATTTCAAACAAGAAATGACTAGCACTAGCTATCATGCCAATCCTAAATACACATCTAATGGTCATCCTTATGGTACCTTTGGTAAGGGAAGAACCACTTTAGACCAAGGTCCTCATATTCAATTCATATCTCCAATCCCAACCGCATGTGAGAATTGTTTATCCTATATATCCTATTCAAATCCTCCATCTCATAATCCTTACATTCCAACTTATCCCATCAATCCAAACCCACTACATCTAAATCATCCTTTTTAGATTTCCTCCAAGGACTTATAGTGGAGGAAAAATCTCAAACTAGAAATCACAAATTCAATTAGTATACCTCTCCCAAGCCTATCCAAAAGTCACATAGTACCATGCCTATCCATCAAACACCACAATGCAATCAAAATCCTAACAACATGCCCATGATCCAAGATCAAGTGCAATCATGCAAAGATATTATCAATCACAAGCCTATTAAGAATGAACTAGAGTCTTCTACTACCATACTTTTCCATCAAACACCATCATGTAATCCATGGCCTATCAAGCCTATCAAAGAAAATGCAAACATCTTATGTAATACAATCAGACTTTAAATATTTGAAGTAGCCATCTACAAATATCCATTCAAACGTGGATTTATAATGCAAGTATGGATGCCATCAATAAAAAAGATTTGTATTAACCAAATATCCATATAGGCATACATCAATATCTGTTGATATAAGTATAACATATATACAAAATAGCCATATAGGCTTACAAGAATGCCATATAGGCATACAATGTCAACTATGTACAATACAAAATATATGTCCACAAATGCCATATAGGCATACAACAAAGGAACACAATAAAAAGTCATTCCCCTCTAGCTGGTGAAGAGAATAAATCACGAGAAGCCTTTGATCTTCTAGGGGATGGAGACGCGCATGTGGGTTGTCTACTATGAACCCGAGGGCTACTCCTATTTAGGTCTTCCTGCATCTTTACCTGTTACAATAAAAAGTATAGACATTAATATATAGAAATTATATGTTATAAAAAATGAAACATTTAACAAAATAATCACTTACCGCTAACATATAATCTGTCTCCTCGCTTGCCTCAGTAGTAGGAATAGGCCCTGGTGATGTCATGTCCTATAGAAACCATCTAGATAGAAATTAAACTTCAAATCAATAATCTTTTGATTTTTCAAAAATAGACAACTATAACAATGAATGTAAATTGAAATTTACTAATCTGCCTCATACCCCTGTCAATGCCATGGAGCTATGAATCGCAGAGGCCACACCCTGCTCCATTGCCCTATGAACATGGGGAGGTGTCTCCGCAGCCTACATCATCTAGAAATAAAACAACATTATTCAATTACAAAAACTATAATAGTGATGCAAATCATGGCTCCTAACATACACACACATTCATCTAAACATGGAAGTACACACAATAAAGCACACAAATCACATACAAAAATTTAGTAAGTACAATTCATTCATTAAACTATTTATTTTATTACCTCCGTAAAGCTTTGAAGTCCACCACCGCTGGCAGGTGTTGCCATGAAATCTACAGTATTAACCTATTCAACATCCAAAATCAGATATTAGAATACCATTCATATAATGATGCTATTCACATGTAATATTTATAATTGTTTACTAGTTACATACCTCGACAGTAGATAATCTAGTGAAAAATGCAGGTGTAGAACCACTGAAAACTGAATCGATGCTATGACCCTGAAATTTCATTAAAATCATCAATTTAAATTAGTTAATCTTGTATTTCAAGAATGAAATTTAATAAATTAAATTCAATAAACTTGCTAATATTTACCTGAGTATCAAGGCCGAAAGTCTCACTCAGGAGGGTATCTGTCATCACCATCTGCTCAGCTGCAAATGTAGCCTGTGCACCTGTGTCCTGACTGTCCATGGGGTCATAACCATAGGCTGACCCGCAAGCCTGGCAAGTATGGGGTGGGACCCTACTCCTCGCACTATCTCCCAACCCACTCTGTGTTGCAAGACCGGCATGCTTTATGATGCTCTAGGTCAAGGCACTAATCGACTGAAGTGTATCGACCTCAACACTCTCCTTCACAATGGAAGGGATAGAAACATGCTCGTGGGCTGATCTGCTGATTACTCATCTCACTACCCGCTGTGGGTCAAGACGTACCCCTGGTCTATCTTGTGCTGACCCCCCACCTCTACCCTAGAAGTCCCGCATATCAAAATAGTTTGGCACTTTATTGAGGACAAACTCGCAGTAGAGTTTCCTCAAAAAGTATTGCGGGACCTCATTATTATTGCATGGAGGATGGTCAAAAACCATCCACCACCTCTGCCCGAAATTGTCCCTTATCGCTTGGTTGTTGCACCAATGGATAGGGAACCTCTTGCATGTAATGGGTGGAGGTTGATTTGTTTGTGGGTTTGTGAAAATTGAACGCAAGTCTAATTTTGTAATTTGTAATTTTTTCACATCTTGGTATGACAACTTGTCTGCATAGTAATCTCTAAACTCTCTCTTTTTATCCGTCCAACTAGTTATTTGCTTGCTAATTGAATCTACATTTGATAACATAGACTCAAGAGATTCGGCAAGCGTGGACCTATGCAAGGTTGAAGTGGAAGGATCTTTCAACCTTGCAATTATATCTTCAATTTCCTTTTTGTTGTTTTCAATTTGCCCCATTATATTTTCTTGTGTTCCAGGGGCATGTCGAGGAATGAATGGAGGAGGTTGTTCTGCAGGTATTTCCTCCTCAGGATTTTGTGTATTTTGAGGAGGAGGAGGAGGAGGAGGTGCATTAACATTTCCTGACAATTAATGAAATATACATCAAAAATCAACAAAAAACTACCTATTTAGAAACAAATTCAAACAAAAAAACAAATATAACTCACCCCTTTGGTGTGCTCGATGTCGTGGCGGCATTTTGGCGACGAATCAATAAACTTTTTGTGTTGAATGGTGTTTTGCAAAACACGAGCTCACTTTCGAGGGTTTGCAAGCCACGGGTAGAGAGGAGAAAACAGAAAAATAAAATTGGAAACCTTTTTTTTTATTTATATGAAGTCATGACGCAAGCGCATTATAACATGCTCACATTATGGCTTAAATTTTTTTGAAATTAATTTGGCCACTTTTTGGCCCCCATTCTTCTTGCACTTACCCTATACAAGTTTAAAGACATTCCCAGACATTAGTTTAAGCATATTTCTATGTTATGTTATCCCTTGTGATCATTATGCAGACTTGAACTTGGTTAATTAAGTATATAGAGATATGATTATAACATGATGAAATTGTATGTTATATGTGGGAATGTATGGATTATTGAGAATGTTTTTGTTGATTATGGTTGTTAGTATTTTCTACTTGTTTATGGACTAAACCTGCAACTAAAAGAGGAAGGACTGTAACTCGCAGCAACTACAAGGTGTAGCTCGCAGCCATAGCATTTCCAAGCACAGAGCAGGGAAGATTCCAGACTCAACTAAGTGCAGCAACCATGGCATGAGGACACTTGATGGAGATAATCATGCATCGTGATAGTAACCATTAAAGATGAATGGAAACTCGAAGGATTCTGCTCCAACTAGAAGACCAATGGGACTGGTTCAATCAATCCACATTCCCCTATTTCAGCAGAGTTCTAATTTTATTAGGACATTTCTCTCCTTCTTTTCTAGTTATTGTTGTTAGCATTCATTACACTCTAGTTCACACAGAGTAGTGTTTTATGTTTACAGTTAAGAGACTTATTTCAATAAACTCCCTCGTGCCTATATATATGGTTTGGTGGTTGAGGTAGAAGTTAGTTAGTTCAGTTCAGTTTTGAATAGTTTTTGCTTTGTCGTAGATATAGCCATCTGAATCTTTCTAGATTATGCAGACAATGTTATTTTGATTCTGAGTTATGAATACTACAGTTCAGCAAGATTTTATGTAATTTGAAAAGATTGTGTAATGTATGTTAGAATCAATATGATTGTGTTGATTTAAGAGAGCTAGATTTGAGTTTAAGCAGTGAGGCAGTCACCTAAGAAAGGGCCACTCATGATAATTGTCCTTCACTTTATTTCTTGCATGTTATTGTTGTTGTAGTAGTTATTTCATGAATGCAAGATCAATTAGATTCTTAAGTTGTTTTAGTTCATTTAACTTGTGATACTCTAGAGGATAGGATAAGTTATTAGTACCAAGCTAATTCTTAGAATTCATTCCTTTATAGTCATTGTTACAGTCTTACATTGCAAGTACCCATAGTAATAGTAGTAGTATTACTGTCTTTTGCCATTAAGTAGTTTTGATTTATGATACTATACTAGATAAGTTAGAATACTTTAGTTTTTGAAAGCACATACAATGTTAGTTCCATCACAAGTTTACCAACCCTAGTTGATAATTCAATGAAGGTCTTTTCAAGGGTAATAGTGGACTATTTAGCAGGTTATTTCTTTGAATTGTGTGATCACCACCAAGTTTATGTTGGGAATTAAGGTGTCTCAACCTTGGTAATTCCTTACATTTATTATTTGTATTGTATTTATTTATTTAGCCTATGTTGTAATTTGTTTACACATTCTATTTTGTCATTTAGTGTGAAGTGGCACGATGAGTTGTCACTCCACTTGTAAGATGACTAGGATGGTCAACTCACTCCATGTGGAGATAGGCATCCCCTTTGTGTGGTAGAGGTTTTCTGCCATGTGTTAGTATCTTGACTAGTGTGTAAGGGAATCAGGACCAAAACGGTTATGACAGATTCCTATGATAGAAACTATGTGTAAGAGTCAGACATAGAAGGTTCTATGACAGATGAGGACATGTATCGAAGAGCATCTTTGAGGAAGGCATCTTTGGGTGCCCCAAGGTGGGTAATGATGTGTTGTAAGTGGAATATGCTATTTATAGGTAGTTATGATAGATTCTCTTACAATTGTAAGAGCTATCAGTTATGATGGATTCTATGACAACCGTAAGATGCATAAGAGCATCTGTCATTGCCTATCTTGGGATTATGCACCCATATTGGGATGGGGTGATGTGACAAGTATTATGACCATGTTGTAGTGTTGGACAAGTGTCCCTAGGCATGGGTTTTGGGCCATGAGGCCATGTTGGATGCCCATTCCAAGAAAGGTCCAATTTTTCCTTATAACTTCTTTATAAACAAGTGCTTGGAGAGGAGATGTATTATGTGATTGACAAGTACTATTATGTGCCAGAATATCTCCAGATATGAGTGTCGAAGACTTCTGCAACAGCATTGGCTTTGAAACTGTAATGTAAGCTTGATTGTTTACTGTAATACATTTGATCTGTGTTTTGGAGTGTGGGATTTTTCACCCGTAAGGGTTTTCCCCACGTATATCTTGTCTCTCTCTCAATTCTGTCTACTTTCTGTGTGTATGTGTATTGCTGCAATATCTCTGTTGTTGGGTTAATAACACTATAATTATAAAGGTTAAAAAGAATTTGCACTCATCTTTCCTCTTTAGATTAGTGTAGGAAGCGTTTTCCGCACACCTGGCTTCCTTTCACTTTACTAGACATAATAAAGACACTACACTGATAATGCATTTTCTGATCATACCCTAGCTAATTTTATAAACCCAAACTTTTTTGAGCCCTTGACTGATAGAAATGAATCATCCAGGCTATAGTATGAAATTGAAAAATAAAAGCAATTGTTAGAGTCTTTGATGCAACAAGAAAAAGAATTAGAGAGACAAATAAGGCTACATCAATCTAGGCCGCAGTCCAATCCCACTCTATTGTTCCCAGTTGCTCTTTTCCTTGGCCTCCTCCTATTGCAAATGAAAATACATATAAATAGCTAGACCTCTCATGGGTCAGTTATGAACAACAATCCATGTCCAAGAAGATTTACTTTTAGATGCCATTAGTTGATGGGTGTGAAGTTTATGATGGGAAGGCACACATTGAGGCATTTTCAGACTTCACGGACAAGTTTCAGTTTGAAGATGAGGACATGTGGATGAGATTTTTTGTTAAATCTTTGTGGAGTAGCATAGAAGTGGCTGGTTAGTTTCCTTGACTGGCATTTTGCTTCCTAGGAGCAATTGGTGGTTGCATTTGAGGACTATGCAATTAGTATAGACCCTATATTTCTTGTCAAAAACTAGAAAATATTAGAAGGCAGGAAGGAGAGTATAGCATGGATCTCAACCACAGATTTACGGTGGCCCTATCTCACATCCTAGAGAATTTTAGACCTACTCTTCCTATATGTATTGATATGTATTTGAGAGCTTATGATGTTACCTTAAGCTCAAGTTCTATACGAGAGGAATTCGAAATAATGGGTATGCAACAGGCATATCTATTCATTGATTATGTTGACAGAGTTAAGCGAGATATGATTACAAAATCTCTATCCCCAAATACAGAGGTAGTTGATCATGAACAAGTTGTTGTAGACAGCATGGATGTAGACGTTTCATATGATCCAGACACAATATCAAGTGATGATTGTGTGTGCAGAAGGGTAGAGGATGGTGCTGGTGCAGTATATGATAGTGATTCAGATGAAAATAGTACTGATTGCACTTGTATTCAATTGGATCTGTCATCAGTGGATGATGAACATGAGAAAATCAATGATGATTCCTAATTCAATGAAGAGAGTTATGACCCTGCTGCTTGTTGTAGTATTGTAGACTACCTAGAAGGTATGTGTGCAAGTGAAAATTTGAACAATTCAGCTCATGAAGTTGATTATATAGAGCATACATATATTGATGAAGCAAGTAATGATGAAGAGATGAGCATAAGGCACAATGCCCTTTATGAGGAGCACGCAAGTCCATCAAATAGCACAATTTGTGATTTTCATTGGTGCATGTCTAATCCTCTTTTTGAAGATGACTTTGGGCTCAATGAATTTGAGTTGTCAGCTTTGGAGGAGGAGAGTTTTATGCAATATGACATGGATATCTGTGGACAACAAGTGGACAAAGAGGGAATACAAAATGTTGTTAACAGTGAACAAGATGCTAGTCTCTTGTTTGATATTTTAATCTTATGTCCTTGATAATTATATTGAGGCCATTGGCACTTGTTTGCATGAGGATGATGTGAATTATGCTTCAGCTAGACATCATGAAGGCACTGCTACAACTATAATTGATTCTAAGGTAATTGTTTCCCATTATGAAGACTATGTCACAAATGATTTTCTAGAGCTTTGTTTGGGACAGTTATCTCTTATTGATGTGGATCATGTTGAGAGCACATTTTTTAGCTCATTGGCTGAGCCTGTTAACATTGGGGCTGGATTTTCTAGTGTGGGTCAAGTTTTTGATCTGTAGGGTGAAGAGGAGAAAATCATTAGTGATTTTCTTAGCAATAGTTTTTACACAGCAAAATGTGTCAAGGAAATTGAAAGAGGGAGGCAACTTGAAGATTGTGAGTCTTCACATGAAGTGCCTCAAATTTATGATGTGAATGCTAATGATGCAGATTTAAATTTGAATCATGACTTTGATTTAGTCATGGAGGAATACATTAGCATCTGTAGTGCAGCTAGGCCAAAAAAATTAGAATAGTCATGTGGCATAGCCCAGCATGAAACCACACCTGGGCTGGATACATTTTAGCTTGATATTTTTCTTCATGCTGATATTTTTACAGACCCAGAAATGCATCATGCTAACATAAAATTTGAAGGTGAGTACTCCTATATGAGTCAGCATGATGATGAGTCATATTATCTATGGCTGCCTTGCCCTGGTGAAAAATTTTTCCATCTTCAGCATGATGATATGAATGTATGTATTTTGTATGTGCATGCATGCAAAATGATTTTATTTCTGATGTTAGGTGATCAATGCAGCAAAGTATTGAGGGAGATCGACTCCTTCAATAGGCTTGTCTTTGACAGAGGCAAGTAACTTCACCAATTTTTCTGCAGGGGTGGCTTGCAGTGTCCTAAAATTTTGGCTGCAGTCTTTTGATTGTATTTCTTTGTAAATATGTTTGTGTTTTCCCTTTTGTGTGTTTTTGTGTGTCTTTTTGGCCTGCCTAAAGATCTAAATCCTCACTGTGACATTGCTTGTCCCACGTCCCCAACCAAAGCTAGTGTTGGAGCACAAAATTACCAGTTTCAAAATGCCACAATTTGCCCCAATTTTCATCTGAATCCCACTTCAACCTATGGTTTGTAACTGATCAGAGACATCTTTCATAGGTTTTCATATATCTACCTTTTAAAAAATACAAGGAAAAAAGGCCCAAAATGACCAAGTCAAAACTTCTAAGTGTTTCCTTGTGTTTTTTTACCTTTGTCAGAGTTTCAGAGTTCAGGGTTCATGTCTTTCATCTTGCCTTATCTATCAACTCTGAAATCAAGCTCTTAAAATTTCATGTAAGTGTGGTGGACTTTGGATTTTTGGGCTTTCTTCCTTCCTCCTTATTCCTTTTGGAAGGTGGAAGGAGGAAGACTCAACGACCGACCCCCGACAAGTATTTTTTCTAAGGCATTCTACCATTCTACTGAGCCTTTTAAGGGACCCACAGCAGGTTTGCAGAACCATGGGACGAAGACATGTGGCATGATCTTAAGTATTTCCATCATTCTGTAAGCCTTCATCTATTGCTCTATCTCATGATTACAGAACTGTAGGAGGCCACCACGTGGACAAAGGACAAGCGGTAAGAAGGAGGGTTCAGGTTCGAGTTCTGCTTCTTTTCCTTCAAAATATTTTTAACTATTTCGGGGAGTCAGACTTTGGACTTTTCTTCTTCCCTCTTCCTTTCTTTTGAAAGGAGGAAGGTCAAAGGCCCAAACTCTAAACTCTGCCAAACCTTTGTAAAAGTGGCTTAGTCTTCAAAATTGTGAGGCTCAGACTTTCTCTCTTTTTCTTTCTCTAGGAAATGATAAGGCCAAAGGCTCGAGACCTGATCTTCGTCGATTTCTTGAATCGGCTAAATGTTGTGGAGGCAGCGGTTAGGTTCTTCCTTCTGAAGAACAATGTAGTGGTGAAGGCCTGACCCTTGAAGCCTGATAATTTCCCTTCTCTTAGACTTCTGAGGCTGGGGTTCCCTCTTTCACCTTTCAAGTCTTGATTAGTGGAAGACTAATTAGAGGAAGTCTGATATGTCAGAGCCTGACCCTTTCTACTATTCAAAACATGGTGGGATTGCTCAGTGACCTCCTAGTCACCATTAATGCTTCTTTAAAGCCTAATTGCTTGTGGAATATGGATTCCTCACCTCCCCATGCTATTGTAGCCTCATTTGCATTAAATTTTTATACCCAAGGCATGGGCAAACACTTTTCTTCATTGGATTTCATGGGCAGAGCCATGTGGGCATGCTCCAAGGACACATAATGGAGTTATTGTCGTATGGGCCACATTCAATGCTGCAGCAATTGCTTGTTGACTAGTTTTCCAACATCCATAAGTTGAATTGCTATATATACACATTTCAAAGACATTCTCAAGGTTGGTCATTAAGCCAATTGTGTGGTCTGGGAGTGCCTAAGGATTTTCTCTAGCATCAACACATTATTTGTCTAGTATGTTAGTGAAGGGATATGTTTAGTATAGAGTAGGAAGATTATGTAAAGCAAATTTGAATGTAATGGTATGTCTCCATAGGAGTTTATAATGATTTTGGTAAATATATAATCATAGTTATGTATTTCCCTTTGCTACATTTACTAGTATTATTGTAACAGATGTTTGGAGATGTGTGATAGCATCTATGTTAATACAAGGCTTTGTATTTGCCATCCTTTTGTTGCATAGGAATCATTGCAATTCTCTTTTGGATTATTAAGTATGTCCATTATATGAAGATCTATCTGAAGTCATATATGTGAATATATGTCTAGTTCTATTGATCCTTTACTATGTTATTCCTTTCATCCTTGCATTCTATGACTTTGTTTCCAAATGGAATAGGCATTGGTCCATATTGGAGAGGGATCAATCACTCTTTAAAAACAAACAAATCATTCACCTGTGGTTTAGTGGATAAAACCATCTTTCCTATGCATGCACATTCGCACAATTGAATCAGCTTAGAGGCTTTTGCAGCCAGTTTGTCTTGACCTAGTGATAGCTCTTGGGGTCAAGTGTACATTGGGTATGGTTATATTTATTATTGGTATTTTATTTTATGCCTCCAGGAATATCCCTCCTAGGTCTAGCTGAGCTTGAAGTGTAGAGGAGTCTACCCACTCCTATTAGTTGGCCAAGATCCCCCTTAACTTGTTGATAAACCTCTTCCTATCACCCTGATGACAATCCCTAGCCTAGGTGATTTAGGAATGTTTTAGAGTTTTGGATTGTAGTCATTTTGGGTCCCAACATGGCCATTGTAAATATTTTAAGTTGATTCCCATCATCTAATCCTACAAACCAATGGCCTATAAAGGCCTTGATCTTGTTAGTGGTAAAAATTAAAAGAGCTCCCAATGAACATTGGATTACAATGAGGATTTAATCTAGGTCATCACTACAAGAAGGTAGAATTTCAGTGTTTAAAATGGGGCTATGATTAGGTGGCTAAGTGTTTCCATGTTAGCCACTAGAGCCAATTAGGTGTAATTTCAAATTTAAAATGTCAGCATGATCCATCAACCTACCTACCAGGAAAAATAAATGTGGTTGGTGCAATCAATGCTTAAATTTCAAGTTGTCAAAGACTGTTTATGACAAGGTTTCTACCCTAGATAATTCAAGACAACTAGACATCATTCATACAAACTATGGACATGGTGGGAGAAAAATATATTTTCACATGTCTATATATTTGCAACAATATCATGGTAATGAAGAGAAAGGCATCCAACTCTCTAAAAGAAAATGTATTAGATTTACATTTAGAGCTCCTAGATAATAAATTGGTGTATGACCCAAATGATATTCTTACCTTTACATCACAAAACATTTGTAGTTTGAAGGTAAATAAATTAATTCATAAGCCAAGGTTGGAAATAGAAGGGAGAGGAAATCCTACTAATGAGGATCCTAAGAAACTTAATGAGCACTAGGAGTTCTCCTTGCAAATAGTCATAGTAGAAAAACCTAAAGAGCCATTTCACTATCATTTTTTTATGTCAAAGTAGTAGACTATGATCCTAAGGTGTATCCCACAATGTATTAAAAGAGATCCCTAGAGACAGAGGATTGGACTACACATCAATTAATGGCTTGGTGGATATTTAGTGTGGAAACTAAGTGGAAGCTCCACCAAGGTACCTAGAAGGATAAGATACATTCCTTGATCTATATGAAAGAGAACACCATAGTCTTACATCAAGTTACAACATCAACGAAGAAGGAGTTGAAGAGGTGGCATATGAAGAAATTTCAAAATATAGTACATCACCTAATCAAATAGCACAAACTCCTATATAAGTCCAGGTTGGCCACATAACCACTAGATCAACCACACTAGGGTAGGTGGGTGATAAATCTTATAAGAAAATAAGGTCTCATGCAAAAGGCCAAACCAAAAATCCTTAAGTATCTCAATCTCATAATTCAAGACAAGTCGAGGGAATCTATCTACTAGTGGATCTAATGTGGATATTTAGGATGCAAAGAGGAGAAAACTTGAAAAGGATTGAAATGAAGAGTTTGAGAAGAAACAAAAGATCAAAGAAGAGAAACAAAATCAAGCTACAACTGCACTATCTACAACTATATGTTCTATTTCTTCCCCTTCTCCTTTTCCTTTAGTTCCTTTAATGTCTATCAATTCCTAATATATTAGTTTGATCCCTAATAGTTGTTTCGTTTCTACCATGTCAATTGCAACAACCCAAATTGTGCAACAAGTTATTTCCCCCATTACCTTCCATGTACTCACCTACATCAAGTATTGTAGGTACAATTGATATTGGGTCATTCACTCACAATCCTTCTTTTCCCATTTCACACCTCACATCTCCCAACATTCCTCCATTGAAGTTTCTAGCTCACAAGCATGAATTTTTACTCCACTATATCACAATCCAAGACTCTACAAGATCCTTTACACCCATCAACCCCTTACAATCCTACAACTTCCTAACAAACATTCTCATTGCCATTCTTTATTCCCATTCCATTGGTAAGATCTTCCCCTATCCCTTCCATGATCCATGATTCTACCACTTTTTATCATTATATGAAAATGTTTATTAAAGGTAGAATCAAAGGAAATCAAAGAGATAGAGAAGGAAAGGACTATAAAATAACCTATAAGAAAAATAATTAGAATAATGTATGATGAGAAAAGGTAAACAATGCTTTTCACATAGATGAATCCTATAGTTATAAGGCCCAAGGTATAAATGTAGGAAAAGGATTATCTAGTCTAGGAATTAAGCATCAACATGGAGGATGCTTATGGAGTAGATAAGATGGGTCTTACATAGAAATTTTCAAAATTAGTAACCACAAAGTACCTAAACATGAAAAAGAGAGTGGAACCTTAGTAACAATGTAGGGACATTCTCCTAATGATTAAGTAGGGTCTGTCAGCACCCAGATTTTCAAGGCTCGAGTTTGCACCATCATGCCCAATTTATAAAAAATTTCTCAAGAGTTTCATGTGTATTTGTCTCATTTTTTGTGTGCCTTGTGTTGTCTAGTGTCTGGTGTTGTTTCCCCTGAAATTTGGCTAGTCTAAAAACTGAGAGATCCTTCAAATTCTAGATTATGCATTTTAATTCCTATGGATCGGAAACCGCTCTCAAACATACTAACAATATATATACATAAAATATAAAATTAAAGTATAAGAAATTAAATTATTACCACTTATATTTTATATTTTATGTATATATTGTCCCTTCGGGTTTTTGGGTCCCACCGGCACTTAGGAACTTTTCCATTTGTTCCTCCTTCCCCTGCTTTCCCTTTCCCCTATTTTGTCCCTTCAAGTTTTTGAGCCCCGCTGGAATATTTTCACCAGTTTACGACGTTCCTAGTTCCATCAAACTCTTGATTCCTGTCCCTTTTATCCCTTCGAAACTTCAGGTTCCACCTGCACCTTTTCCCTTTAGGAATTCTAGTGGACCTTACTCCAAAGTTCCTCATTCTCCTAAGATTTCAATCCTTGCATCCCTTCAACCCCTAAATTCTTGGGTTCCCATAATACAAGGTAAGGTTCCTACAGGACTTTGGAACTTGATGGAACTTTTGCTCCAAGTTCTAGATCCACCTATTCTCTCGTGAAATCCCAAAAAAGTGCATAAAACATGTAGCTCTAAGCGCGCCGCTAACTCTCCAAATTGGCATTAATGCAAAGTGAGTAGTTGAAAATGAAGTTTTTATTGCAGCAGGTGGGGTTGTTGGGGTTTTCCCACCTATTCTTCCATCAAATCTGAGTTGTGAAGGCTATAAATAGAAAATTGGAACTCATTTTAAGGGTTGGTCGGTGAACCAATTTTCTAGAGTAAGTTCTCATGGTCGATCTAGGGCATCAAATCACATCAATCTAGTCTGCAAGTGAAGGGATGTATTCAACACAGTGTAGGAACTTGGATGTGTAAAGAAGATCTGCATGTAATGGTATGTCTCCATGGGAGTTTGTAATGATTTTTGCAAATGTATAATCACAGTTATATGTTTTCCCTTGCCACAAATGCTGGCATGATTGTAACTGGGGTTTGGAGGTGCGTGACAACATTCAAGTTAATACAAGGCTTTATATTTTCCATTCCTTTTGTTGCATATGAATCATTGCAGTTCTTTCTTGGATTATTAAGTATGTCCATCACATGAAAATCTATTTGGGATATGTATGTGAATATATGTTTAGTTCCATTAATCCTCTGCTACATATTTTCTTTCCTCCTTACACTCTATGACTCTGTTGCCCAATAGAGTAGGCACCAATCCATATTGGTGAATGACCAAACATCTTTTTTATCAAACCCTCATCATGTTGGTTGTAGAAGTAGGAGTAGGTGTTGTTTATGGTTTTTGATGTTGTTCATGATTTAGTGTAGTAACCAGGGATAAATTTGAAGTGATGCAAAACTATTTTAACCTTTTGGAATCATGATCATGTATGTCTGCATCTTTCCATTGTATAAATTATCAAATGGATTCATCTTATGAGAATGTAAATGTTTTCATTTATGAGTGCAAACAATGAGGTCTTTAGGAGGCTTTGGAGATGCTTCTATCAACTCTGGAGCTTTACAGTAGAACTGTTTACAGAAGCTCCGGAGATGCTTCCAGCACTCTAGAGTTCTATAGAGGACACTAAAGATTCTAAAAGAGACTACAGTATAGCATGCCAGCTCATATCCACCTAAATTCTTGAGAGATAGGATGAGCATTGTTCTTGATAGTGCCGATCCAGCTCTAAAGAAGAAGTTGCTAGATGATTGTTTTTGCATGAGTTGCAAAAGTTTCCAAACTGTTGTTTTAAGTTATTTCCTTTTAATCAACAATCTTCATGGCATGTTTAGACTCAAGCTAAACTCTTATTTTAAAGCGACACCTTCAGTGTCACTTTAATAATTTCTTCTATTTTTTGCATGACTCTCTCTTAAGTAATAGTTGCATGTTTAGAATGTGGACTAAAGATTTTGTATCTAATACAAAACTATGTGTAGAAGAATAACTCCAGAGATATTTTATCAGAAAATACAACTGATATATATGGATGGAAGACATAGAATAGGATAGATTGATTTTTAGAAAAAGCAAGACATACTATGTAAATTTCGGCACTGACTCTATTTTTGAAGCACCAAAAATAAAGTAGGTAGTTCTATAATTGTGATTTGAAGCATTGAATTGGTCTTTCCTCCAGAGGTGTGGAGCAAGGGCCCACTCCTGCCAAAGGAGCAAAGATTGGTATTTAGTGGTTAGATTTCTCATTATTGTTGAAACTCTGAAATTTGTTAGTTAAAGTTCATTGCTTTGATCATCCTTAGATAGATTTACTATTTTATTCTAATTGTTGTTTTCTTAGATCTCTGTTAAAGTAATTTTGTTTCAGCAGCTATTATTTTTTAGTTTCCTAGATTAAGATTCTTTCAAGAAAGTAGTTAAATGCATGATCATAATTAGATAAGTAAACTTTGATTTTTAGGAGTAGTATTAGGAGGATGCTAATTATACCCTTTACTGTAGATAGCCATGGACACTGGCCTAGATTTGACAATTTAGGCAATTACTCTATTTAAATGCAAGATGTACAACAACCCTTGTCAGCAGCCATAGATTTTTAATGTGGAGAACTTGCCCTTGATGAGTGTGTAGATGGTTATCATGTGAACACATATGAGAACTTGTTGCTTCGGTACAAGGTATGTTTCCTTCCCCATGTTGAGTCTGCTTCAAGTTAGCCACAAGAAAATGATATAAGAATGAATGTGGAATCTAGGAAGTGTCTCATCAGTCTTGTTGTAGCAGTGAGTATGACACAACAAATTGCCAGAGTGGACTTGAAATAGAGAGACAATTTGAAGAACATGGTTTTTCACTTGAGGTGTCTCATCATCTTGATTTGTGTGTTGATGGTTTAGATTGCAGTCGAAGTCATGCTTATGATTCAGAAATTGAAAGTTGTAGCAACGTATATGAAAGTTGTGTCAACAAGTGCTTGGTGGAGATGCAAATGAATATGAATGTTTCCACTTTGATATGGGATGGTTGTCAGTTTTTGAATGTGTTGGTGTTGCAGTAGAGGTTGAGTCCTTTGTATGGGACATAGATGCAAATGAATAGCAAGGCATGCCCAAACTTAAATAGATGGAACCCCAACTTGAAGGTATACTTAATATGGAGTCTTTCTAGTTTTCTCTACAAGATGAAGTGTCTTCCCTTGTGAATCAAAAATGCAGTCAAGCATAGTTCTCATTGCAATGTGAATTGCAGGTGTTCTCCTTTTACCTCAATTTGCATGAAGAGGTCAACAAGTATGACAGTGTGGCAGTTGATGATGGATGCTTCCTTCCATCCGTCTCTTTTGATGTTGACCTAGTTCTATATTTTCACCCCTTGTTGTTGGGAACAAACATGATGTATTATGGAATAGGTTGAGCACCTATTATTTGTGGCTACCCTTAGCAGTGTTTTCAATGGTGAAGTTTGTCTTCACGTCATGTGCAGTGGTTGCAGATTGGTGCATGCAGATGAAAGACTTTAGTTGTTGCAACCAAGTGATGAAAATTATTTTGGTTTCAGGGAGATTAGCTCCTTCATTCAACTTGTCTTTGACAAAGGCAAGTAGTTGCAGTAGTCTTGTGTAGGTTTGACCTGCAAGTGCTTGCAAATTTTGATTAAAGTTGACTTTCCTTTTGTGCCCTCATGCCTATGACTATATGCCTCATAAGTAGGTCTCGCATTGTCTCCCCCTTGTTCATTTTTTCCTTTTGGTCTTCTCAGAGATGTTCTAGATTCTTGTTGTGCCAATGCTTGACACATGTCCCCAACTAAAGCCAGTGTTGGCATCCAAATTTTCAATCCTCGTATTTTCACCATCATGCCAAATTCATAAAAAAATTCCCAAGAGGTTCTTGACTATTCGCCTCATTTTTTGTGTGCCCGGTGTTGTTTGGTGTGTGGTATTGTTAGCCTTGAAATTTGGCCAAGTCTGAAATCTGAGAGATCCTCTAAATTCTAGACTCTGCATTTTAACTCCTATGGATCCGAAACCACTCTCAAACATCCTAACAGTATATACAAAATATAAAATTAAAGTATAAGAAATTAAAATACTACCACTTATGCTTATATTTTATATTTTATGTATATACTATCCCTTTGGGTTTTTGGGTCCCACAAGCACTTAGGAACTTTTCCCTTTGTTCCTTGTTCCCCCATTTTCCCTTTCCCCTCTTTTGTCCCTTCAACTTTTTTGGCCCCGTCGAAACATTTGCACTCGGTTTCGACATTCCCAATTCCCTGAAATCTTGATTCCCATCCCTTTTATCCCTTCAGAACTTTGGGTTCCACCTGTATCTTTTCCCTTCAAGATTTCAGGTCCCACTGGAACCTTTGGACCTGGTTCCAAAGTTCCTTGTTCCCCCAAACTTCTGATCCCCACGTCCCTTCAACCCCTGAATTCTCAGGTTCCTAAAATACGAAGTAAGGTTCTTATGGGACTTCAGAACTTGATAGAACTTTTGCTCTAGGTTCCAGATCCGCCTATCCTCCTGCGACCTGAAATCTTGCCAAAGTGCATAAAACACTTAGAAACATATCGCTAACCCTCTAGACCGCTATAAATGCAAAATGGGTAGTTGAAAAAGAAGTTTTTATTGCAATAGGTGGGGTTGTTGGGGTTCTCCCACCCATTCTTCATCAAATCTAAGTTGTGAAGGCTACAAATGGAAAATTGGAGCTCATTTCAAGGGTTTTTTTATGAACTAATTTTCTGGAGGTGTAAGTTCTCACGGTGGATCTAGGGCATCAAATCACACCAGTCTAGTCTACAAGTGAAGGGATGTATTCAGCACAGTGTAGAAAGGATGTGTAAAGCAGATCTACATGTAATGGTATGTCTCCATGAGAGTTTGTAATTATTTTGGCAAATGTATAATCGTAGTTATATTTTTTCCCTTGCCACATTTGCTAGCATGATTGTAACCAAAGTTTGGAGGTGTGTGACAACATTCAAGTTAATACAAGGCTTTGTATTTGTCATTCCTTTTGTTGCATATGAATCATTGTAGTCTTTCTTGGATTATTAAGTATGTCCATCACATGAAAATATATTTGTGATATGTATGTGAATATGTGTTTGGTTACATTGATCCTTTGTTGCATATTTTCTTTCCTCCTTACACTCTATGACTCGGTTGCCCAATGGAGTAGGCACTGGTCCATATTGGTGAATGACCAAACATCCTTTTTATCAAACCCTCATCATGTTAGTTGTAGGAGTAGGTGTAGGTGTAGTTTAGAGTTTTTCATGTTGTTCATGATTCATTGCAATAACCATGGATAAATTTTAAGCGATGCAAAATTGTTTTAGCCTTTTGGAATCATGATCATGTATGTCTACATCTTGCCATTGTGTAAATTATCAAATGGATTCATCTTATGGGAATGTAAATATTTTCATCTATAAGTGCATGTACAAGATGTATGATTAGCTTATTGATTTAGAGGCATATGCCGCCAATTTGTCTTGACCTAGTGCTAGCTTTGAGGATCAAGTATACATTGGGTATGGTTGTGGGTGTATTTGTCTTCTATTTGTGACTCTAGGAATATCCTTCCTAAGTTTAGCTGGGCCCGAAGTGTAGAGGAGTCTACCCACTCTTATAAGCTAGCCAAAATCACCCTTAACCTATTGATAAACATATTTCGAATCACCTTGATGACACCCCTGACCTAGGTGATTGTGTAATGTTTTAAGGTTTCTGGTTGTAGTCATTTTGGGAACCAACAAGGTCTAAAGATGCTAAACTTCAAGAGCCACTTAATTGGCCTAAACTTGTACCTACATGAGCACATTAGACACCACCAATGATTTGGAATAAATAGAAAATTTAGAATCTACAATAAGTATAGAAAATATAGTAGAATTCCTATCTTTCCAGATGCAAAAAATAATCTCCAAAGTAAAAGCATACCATAGCTAGGAGAATTCAGTCATAATTTTTGCATGATCACCAAACAAAATATTATTCCAAATAAAAGGTTTAGGCCTCAAAGGCAAGATAAATTCATGAATCTAATATCAATCCATTTGTGCAATGAGTATAATTCTACCAAAATAAATGTTATAAATTCTCTAGTTCCCACAAAATAGACATCTTGGATTATCAGCACCAATATGTGTTAGACAATATGTTGATTTACACAATTATTAGGAATGTGAATAATCTCTTACTTAAAGTATGGAAATATTGTGAGGTGGGAAAATAAATGTATATACTTTTGTATGGATATGTCAACTTGCTTGCAATGATATGTATATATATATATATATATATATATGTATATACATAAATATATGTATATACATAAATATATATATATACATATATACATCTACATATATCTGTGTGTGTGTGTGTGTGTGTTTGTTTAAGTGTAAATTTATTTTCAGTTATGTGTTCAAATCTAGGCATGACCTTATTAGGAAAGAAAGTAAAATAAATAGTTAAATAATTTGTATGTAAACATAGCAAAGAGTATAAACTATTGTAGCAATGAGTAAAGAGTTTTTGTGCAAAGAAGTTGAACATAGTTTATTCCAAATTAATATATGCTCACATAATATAAACATTAATACTCGTCTACAAAAATTATATCCCAAAATTAAACTTGTTGTTTACATTACCCTCATAATTGTATAAATAAATACTCATGCCTAGATCCATTTCTATCTTACTATACATTGTCAAATTTATTTGGTAAACCCATACAATTTAAAATAAAGAACAATATATACAAAAAATATGTCACAAACAAATATAATATAATATAAATAACCACCATCTATGTTCTATATACAAACATGCATCTATAAAAATGTTGGGAGAGAGTCAGCTAGACACCTAGGCTTATTAACACAACAAAAAAGGAGGTTTAAATCCTTTGTAATATATCCTTCCTTATAAATCTTCCTATTGCAAACCAATTCTAAATACATTGTAGAAGGAAGACAAAAGAAAAGGAGTTATAATAATAATATTAGTGTTTTATAATAAAATAAAATTTAAAAATAAAAGGAAAAAAAATGGAAGGGTGACTAGCACCCTAGTTGTGGCCTCCCATGGAGGCATGGCTCCTATGTAAGCATTACTTCCACATGGTTGTAGCCCTTAAGGGTAGGCCCCTGTGGATGTCACAACCTATATAAGGTCATGACCCTTCCTTGGGGTGTGACTTCTATGCAAGCCACCACACCCTTCCCTCTTAAATTGCCATACACAAAAAAAATGTGAATTCCTCTTATTGATCCATATATCTATGCTTTTAAATCTATCATTATGTTTGTTTCATGCACAAGCCTATGTTGGACATTGTAGGGTGCAAACAAAAGAGATGGTTAAAGAGAGAAAAAAAGATGATAGGGTTTCTAAGAATAAATAGATTAAAAAAACAATAAAATAAAAATGCAAGCCAATACCTACAACTAGGTACTAGGTTGTCATTGTTGAGAAAGCTTGGCTTTCTCTTATGATAAGCAAATGGAGTTAAACATCCATATATGTCACTTCAAGTTTGAAACATCTCCCTGCAAAAGAAACAATGAAAGAAAAACAAAAGAATGAAAGAGACTTAGGGTCATGTCTTTAGCTATGAGTTATGAAATTAGGTCAACTTAATAATAATAATAAAATAGACATTTAGGGTTCCATAGAAAATAATTTTGTTCTTTTATTTTTTTAGCCTATGTCTCACATTTTAAAATATCTTGCTTTATTGAAAGCGTTTGTGTGAACAATTTGGTTATTGGAGGAGCTCCATTAGCGCAAGAGAATAGTGGATGGATTGTTGAGTGCACTCTTGATTTCTTATATGAGAACAAGCTTGAATAAACATCATTTCTTTTAAATCTTCTAATAAAGCAATCTTTGGTTCTCGAATTAAGAGAGATTTTATTGAAATCACAACATTATTATACTAATATAATGAGTTTTAGGAAAGTTGGCATGAGTCAAAAACACAAACACCGTGTTCTAGACTTGCATGGCATCACAAAAATTCTCTTAGATACAAGAAACAAGCTCATAGCTATAGTGAATCAAATGTGCTTGGGTGATATTCATAATCCTATTATTATTATTTTAACTTGCTAGTTTGGCTCTTATCTACCACCCTATGTTAATTTGAGATATTACTATGTTTTATCATGCCTTCACATATACTTATCTAGAGACACTACATCAAGTTGGTTGTTGGGAAAAGGAGAACTCGAGGAAATTTGTTGTGGAGGTAATTTTTCCTCTTATCGCTCGGTCTAGTGACATAATAGACAATTGAAAAAACCTTTATTATGTCACCCTTTTGACCTTTTGTTTGGGCTAAATTAGGCACCCAACTAAAAAAAATGGAAGAATCATATGCTTGCACTTGTGCTCTTTTCAACAAGTTGGTCCTATTTGCATTTACACCAAAATAGTTGTATTCATATGGTTAGCATGTAATGTTAAGATACTCGAATACCCCCTCAAGGTGAGGGTTAGACATGGTCATCCAACATATTGTGACAATCCTAGATGGAAGCATTTTACATGGGTCACTAGCCTCCTAGTTGGATTCAATAACACCAATTAATGGCTCCAACCAACTCCACTAGATGTATCTAATTCAAAAATATCATGGGGTGAACAAAAATTCTTCTAAAGACTTTAGATTGCCCCATCGTTCTTAATCAACAAACTATAAAGACAGGGAAATCAAGGTAGCCCTCTAAATGGCTCATAAAGGTGAAGCCAATATATCAAGAGTCAGCTAGAATCAACAATGTCATAGGAGGACACTACTAGCAACAAGTTTGTGCAACATTATATGGTTATGCTAGATTATGCACACAAATATGTCATAATAAAATCTGATGGAGCATTAGTTTTATCAGTTTTCTTACCAAAAAAACACAAAGAACTATTAAATACCTTATAGCAAGGGCACATACAAACAAGAGGTGAATTTATTTGTGCATATGTGAAGTCAACAACCAATTGTAAATACAAAAAATGCATCAAGAAATGTCTTCATGTTGCTTTCTTTATATAATTATTGCACACATCTAGATATAGAGCAATCAAGTGGGAACATATTACTTGAACTGCATGAGGTGTACTTCTACATGCATTTAGTGCTCAAACTCCTACTTCCATGTAGCCTCAATAGCCTTCCTAATGTTGGAGCCAAAATTGGGATTGGTTTTCCTCATCCTCTTCTACATTAATTTCCATATCTATTTTCTATGAAGTTTCTCACCAAACTCTAGAGCTGTAATTAGATTATGGCGATTTCCTAGTATTGAAACACAAAAATTTGGAATTAAATTTGTTAACAAGGTTGGCTCAAGACAACTCTCCTACAATTTAATTCCTATTTACTTATTTAATACCCTTCTTTAATGGAGAATTAAGGTCTAAGTTGCTAGTTCACTAGCATTTGTACCTGGATTTGGGTCTCGTTTGAATTAGATTCATGGTGCAATTTGGCACAGGTAGAAATTCACATAGGAAGCATACAAAACAGTGTGGGTTCATCTCATATGAACACAAGTGAACTTGAAACCACCCAAGTAGAACCATGATGAACCTGTCCATTTTCTAACAGATTTTTTTTCTTTTTAAAATAATTTTTTACGTTTAACTTTGACCATGAAACACCAAAATGAATACCTAATCCTAAAAGTGCCATCTAAACTATTTGAAGCACTAAAAATAACTCATTTTACCTCATTTTGATTGTAAAAGATAAATACAAATCTTTTATGTTGAACTTTCATCCTTGCTTGTCATTACACAAAGATGTTGAAATTGATCATTGAAAGTTTCAAAGTGGTTGCATTGCTATTCCTACACATGTGCAAGAGTCCATTAGCTGCCAAGAAGATCATAGAAGAAGAATTTTGAAAGAGAGGTAAGTTTTTTTATTTTTTTCTACATTTTTGTTTTACAAATGAACTTCTTGTTTCACTTTCATCTTGTTTTCCTTTCATTTTTCTATGATTGTATCACTATGCTTAAAATATTAAAAGAGTTAGGTTATATATTTCATTTGTTTCAAATGTTTTGTTTATAAATCTTGTTGCCATATGAATTACAATGGTAGTTCTAACTCCATGGGCTGATACCACTTCAAAATAGACCTAAATTCTTCTCTTTGGATTTATGTTGATGCAATACGACCAATTCTAGGTGGTGGGGGTATATTTGGATATGTAAAGTGTGTGGGGTCAAGTATGCAATCTCATATAGCCATGTGAAAGCATATTCATGTGGCATTCTTGGACAAGCCGTCAAAACTTGTCATGGAAAGAATGGTGTACATGTGCTAGAAAAGTGAGTGATAGCATATATTAATGAGAAAGATCAAATAGATTAAGCAGTAGGTTTTAGACAAAACCATCTTTTAATAAAGAAAAGATCTTAAGGAATGAAACCCCCATCTAATTCTAATGTTCTCATAGAGAGCCACCCATTTTTTTACTACCCCTCAAGAACAACCACTTACAAATAAGAGACCAAAGGGACCTTTGGAAATGGCATTTGAAAATGAGTCTCAAGAGATTGCCAATCAACACATAGCAAGATGTGTCTATGCAAATGGGTTGGATTTCAATATTGTTCACTCACAATATTGGCGAGAAATGGTGAGGAAAATAATGAAGCTCCAAAAAGGTACAAGGGTTCGAGTTATGAGAAGGTTCATGGCAACTTATTGGAAAAGGAGGTCAAGCTTCTATAAGATTCATTGAAGCCCATAAGGGATTAATGGGCAAAGATATAGGTGTCCATCATTTTCGATGGATAGAAGGATGCTAAAAATCAACCCTTGATCAATGTGATTATAGTGTCCCATAAAGAAGCAATGTTTTTAAGAGCTATGGATTGCGAGGGGGAGGTGAAGGATGGTCAATTTATTACTAACATCCTCATCACAACCATTGATGAAGTGGGGCTTCATATTGTTGTTCAAGTCATAATAGATAATGTAAAGAATTGTAAACTTGCTAGTTTGCTAGTTGAGGAACACTATTCACACATCTTTTGGACACCTTTTGTTGTCCACTGCCTCAACCTTATACTAAAAAAATTGGCACCAAAATTTATTAGATCAAAAAGTTGTATGTAGAGGTCAAAGAGATCCAAATGTTCATCACCAACCACCACATATCACAACGCATATTTAAATCATTTTTAAAATTGGAGTTATTGAAGGTAATTGAGGCAATATAAAATTTGATGTTTCACTTTAGTTAGAATTTTTTTTAAACTTAATTTGATTATGTTTTCTTCTTTGAATTTTGTTTTTAATTTTTTTATTTTTATTTTTGAATAAGTTGTTGAGATCCATTTCGTTTTCAACACATTTTTCTTAAGACAACTTGTGAAGTTTCGAGAGGCACTTTCTAGCATAGTCATTAGTCAAACTTGATCCATATGGAGGCAAACTAACATTGAAAGAGTAACAAATATTAAGCAAATGATTCTAGATAAGTCTTGGTAGTATTGTGTAGAATATCTCCTTAGTTTCACCAAGCTCATTTTGAGTATGATTTGGTATACCGACATGGATAAGCCTTTCTTGGGAGAGAAATATGATGACATCAATGCAATGATTAAGAAGATGAAGGTCATCATAAATGAGAGAGCAAAATCTTAACAAAACTTTCTTAAAATAGGTGCACAAAATTATTGAAGAGAGATGGAACACAATGACCACTATGCTACATCTTTTTGCCTTTGCATTGAGTCTAAAATATTATAGTGCTAAGGTTCTTTCTATGCCAATGAGGATTGCCCTATATAGAGATTTTGAAATTGCCAAAGGATACGAGGCAACATTTCATAGATTCTTCCTTGACCTTGATTTGTAAAATGTAGTCACGAGTGAGTTCATTGATTTTGTACTCCAATGTAAAAGCATTGAAGCTCTTCATTACAAGTTCAAAAATGGTGCTCACAGTTGGTAGTACTTCCATGGCCAACAATTCCCACACCTACAACCTCTTGCGATCAAAGTTTTATTGCAAGTAAGTTTAATAAATTTTATTTTTTAATCTTTGAAGTTTCATTTATAATTTTTAAAAATTTTAAAATTTATAATTATAAACTCTATCTCTCTACTTTGTTTTAATAGGTTGCTAATTCATCTGTGTGAAAAATTAGAGCACATACTTCTTCGTCCACTCAATAAAGTACAACCAATTGCATTCAAAAAATGTAGAGGACTTAGTGTATATACATTCCAACTTGCACCTCCTTTTTCATAAAACAACATGGCTAAAAGGAAGGGGACACGAGGTTGTGGAATACAAAGCCAAAGCGTATTGACTTGGATGCTACATTTGAGGAGCCAAATAGCGAGCACACTTTTAGTGCAAGTGGCAATGGCACTGCTTGTGGTTCTTCAAATGTTCCTACATCATCTAATGCCAATGATGATGATGATTAGAAAACTCGTATGATGTTGAAAACTAATTGTTGAACTTGACATTATTATTTAACTATTGAACTTGACATTTGAAGTGATAATTTGATAATATTTATCATTAATATTTTAAATGGCATTCGAGTTTATGGTGGTTTTGTTGATTGTATGATGTCATGTGGTATTCTAAACTTAATTCCTACTTTTAGGCTCCATGCATGCGCGCACATTATTTTTATGTTTTTTGTATAGATGAACCCAACTCCAAGAAAAAAATTTGTCAAATCCACAAACCGAATTTGCAAACTTGAACCAAGATCCAAACCAGAACAACTCCTCAAATTATAGATCTTTCCACATATTTAAGATGCGAGCAGCTACTTTTGGTTATGATACATCTGTCTTGGGTGTAATAAATACGATATGTTTAACCACAACAACTGTGGCACGTATCTTGTAAATTGCAAGGGAACATTTGTAAAGGTTAGCTACATGTTTTTTTAATTTTAAATAGCTTGCAGACTTGTGTAGCGTACCCAAGATTCCTTTCCTATGTGTAACTCTACACCTAGATGTTGATAAGGTACATAACAATTAACTTATTTATGAAATTGTCATCATTCATAAGCCTCAAGAATGTCACTGCAACAATTGAAACTTGTAATTATTTATACATCTTCACATTCTATAGGAGCCTAGTGATCACCGGACATGGGATAAATATTTGTGAAGTATTGATGGCATCGTGTTGATCTAAGAGATCCTCAATGCGAGCCTCATTCCAAAGCTCATTGGCACCATTGGGTATTGCTATGGAGATTTCTTGGAAGTAACATGTTAGATCTTCCCTGGTTATGAATTGAAGTTTGGTCATTGGCCATTTAAGATCTAGTACATTGTGTAAGATAGTCAACAACCACAGCCATAAGCATAACCCTGCTCTCCATATTCAAATCTGATCCAAACATGCCACCTTGTCCTTGTTGAATATTAAGTGTAGCAAGAAGATTGAATTCAAATAATAGAACAACAAAAATGAAAAGACAAATATCACATTTGCACCAGGCCAAGAGAAGCTCTGTTGAACACGAGCTTCTCCTTTGAGCCTACCTTCGTGGGTGCATCAACTGGATTCACACTAGTATGCACCTTTTTCAATTTCAGCTTGCCTTGTTCAAGAACACTGTGAATGAAGTGATATCTCGGCTCAATATGTTTTGTTCGATTGTGAAAAGATGCATTTTTGGCTAGATGAATGGCACTGTTGCTGTCACTAAACAGAGTGAAAACATGTTGTTTGCAGCCCAATTCACCCAACAAATGCTGCAACCATAACATTTTCTTAGCACCTTTAGTGAGAGTAATGTATTATGCCTTGGTATTTGAGAGTGCAACCACTTGTTGCAATTTGGAAACCCAACTAATGGCTGCCCTAGCAAAGGTGAAAACACAACCAGTAGTTGACCTCCTATTGTCCAAATCACCAGCCATATCGAAATCAACATAACCATGCAATTGTGCATCTTTCCCTCCAAATTTCAAAACATAATCAGAAGTGCCCTTGAGGTATCTCATAATCCATCGCACTGCATCCCAATGAGCCTTACTGGGATTGCTCATGTAATGGCTGACTACTCCCACTGCATGAGCAATGTCTGGTCGTGTGCATACTATCGCATACATGAGACTCCCAACAACAGATGAGTAAGGCATTTGTTTCATATACTCTTTTTCTTCTTGTGTCTTGGGACACATCTTGGAGGATAGACAAAAATGATCAAGAGGCGTGCTTACAACCTTTGCACCCTTCATATTAAACTTGTCCAAGACCTTATCAATGTATCCTTTTTGTGACAATTTGATTTCTTTTTTCTACTTGTCCCTAATTATTGTCATGCCAAGAATCCTCTTCGCTACCCCCAAATCCTTCATCGCAAACTTGTTAGCCAAATTTTGTTTCAGCTTGCTAACAATAACCATACTAGTGTCAATTACTAGCATATCATCAACGTACAACAATAACAAAACAAACTCACCGTTCTCCAAAACTTTGTAGTACACACATGGATCAGATTCGCACCTTGTAAACTATTGTTCAGCCATGAAAGAGTCAAACTTGTGGTACCATTGTCGTGAGGCTTGTTTCAGCCCATACAAGCTTCTCTTCAATCTGCATACTAAGTTTTCATGTCCTTTCTTGAAACCTTTCGGTTGTTGCATATACAATTCATCTAAGTCACCATGAAGAAATGTCATCTTCACATCAAGCTACTCCAACTCAAGGTCATAGACAGCTGCTAGACCCAAAACTGCCCGGATGGTTGTCATTTTCACAACAGGTGAGAAAATTTCATTGAAATCCACACCTTTCTCTTGGTCATATCCTTTGACCACTAATCTTGTGATGTATTGTTTCCTGCCACCATCTTCTTCCTTTAATTTATAAACCCACCTATTTTTCAAAGCTCTCTGATTTGGCAGAAGATATACCAAATCCCATGTATGATTCGCCATCAACGAATCCATTTCTCCCCTCATAGCTTCCGCCCATTTCTCACTGTTCATATCATTGCAGGCATCTATGAATGTTGCCGGCTCTACTTGATCAGAGATCAGTAGATGATGCACAAAAACATCAAATTTTGACAGAGGCTTTTGCTCCCTGGTAGACCTCCTCAATTGAGGAAAAAACTCTTGCAAATTACCCTGTTCAATGTTGGGCTGTGAATTCAAAGGAGGAGGCATATTTATGTTTGTGTGCTCTTGATATCTCTGTGCCAATGCTAGCGCATTCAATTGATTCTCCTGCACCAAACTTGGTGCATTCAAATTGGAAGTACCTTGTCTATGAAGAGAATGTTGTGTGGGAGTATCCAAAGGGAGAGTGGAATTATACAAAGGTTGTGTTCAACTTAAAGGAAGCTGCATAGGATTTAAAGGAGGCTACTGCGTAGGAAGTACCAAAGGCTACGTGGGATTTAAAGCTTTCACTGGCCGCATAGTTGAAGAAGAAACCTGTAGCAAACTTAGAGTTGACTGCCTCAAACTGTTATAAGGTTGCGTTGGTAGTTTTAAGACAATGGGTGGTGAAAGGGAGACAAACTCCTACGCTAATTGTTGAGTATGTTGCGCTTGGTTCTCATACCAATGAGGCTGCATGGAACAAGGTGAGTAGGGCAGGGCACAAGGAGATACATTCTGCTCCAAATCTCTGACATAAGTAGGCCGCAATGGAATATGAGGCACCAGACTTGGCATATCCAAATGTTGACTTCCCTGTACATCTATAAGTGGCGGCAGATTTAAACCATTAGATTGAGTTGAAGATGAATTCAGAGGTAAACAATGTAAATCACTCCCACTGAATATGTATGGTGCCACATTTGGATTTGGAAACCGTGAAAACTTATGAAATACATCACTTCCATTGGAGATGTCATCCACAGGGACAAATTGCTTTGCTAATATCCTCTGTTCTACTAGATTAGGCATAACTTTTTCATTAAAGATGACATTCCTGCTACGAATTACCTATTTGGCGACGGGATCCCACAGCAGACAGCCATACTTCTCATCACCATACCCAACAAAGATACATTGTTTGGATTTCACATCCAACTTAGTTCTTTTCTCTTGTGGAATGTGAACAAATGCCTCACACCTGAACACCCGCAAGTGATTGTAAGAGATTCTTCTTCCCAACCACTTCTCTTCTGAAATCTCAAAGTGCAACCGAGATGATGGGCCACAGTTGATCAAATACACTGTTGTGTTGACTGCCTCTACCCAAAATTCTTTACCCAAGCCTGCATTAGAGAGCATGCTATGAGCTCTCTCCAAGATTGTTCGATTCAACCTCTCAACTACACCATTCTCTTGAGGGGTGAAAGGAACAATCTTTATCCGTTATATATCGTTATCTGCACAAAAGTTATCAAACTCCAAGGAACAAAATTCCCCACCATTATCCGTTTTAAATCATTTAATTTTATGCCCACTCTGATTTTCAACTAATGTTTTAAAACTATTGAACATGCCAAATATTTCTGATTTACGTTTCAGCATATACACCCAAACTTTTCTAGTGCAATCATCAAGAAAATGAACAAAATAATTAGAACCACTAATAGAGGTTACCTCCATAGGACCGAAGACATCCGAATGCACTAGCTCCAACGGTGTAGACTTCTTATCATGTGCCATAGTGGAGACGCTGACCCTACTTTGTTTGCCAAAGATACAATGTTCACACAAGTCTAAATCAATAGATTTCAAACCTAAAAGTTGATCCCTCTTCAGAGAAATTTCAAGGCCCTTCTTGCTCATATGCCTGAGCCTCTTGTGCCAAAACTTCGTCCCACTGTCCACAACCGCCATCGCAGCTCCCACTTTAGTGTGACTCTCTAACACATACAAGGTGCCCAATTTGTTGCCTCTTGTAATTACCAAGGCTCCTTTGGTCACCTTCCAAGTGTTTGACTCAAAGGTAATGCTACATCCTTGAACATCTAGTCGTCCCGCAAAAATCAAATTCCTCGAGTTGAACATGTCTTACATCCCGCAACAACTAATTATTTCCATATCTTAACTTTAACATCACATCTCCTTTACCCACAATGTCACATGGTTCATTGTCACCAAGGTATACTTTACCAAGTTTGCCTTCTTGATAATTTTTGAAACTTTCTCGACATGGAGTGGCATGAAAGGAAGCACCGGAATCCAACACCCAAGCATCAACGGTAGCTTCTCCAATGGATAAAACTAATGTACCTACATCATCTTCATACATTGCATTAACTGCATTTTCTTTTTCTTTTCCTTGACTCTTCGCCTTCTTGTATGACCAACAATTCTTTTTTATGTGACCTTCCTTGCCACAAAACCAACACCCTGAATTTCTACCCCTTGATTTAGATCTTTTGAAAGATTTAGATCTCCTATTGTGGTTTCTTCCCCGTTCTTGGGATCTCCCTCTATTGCCAAAAATTAAAGCCTCTCCGGATGAAGTATTATGATGTTTTCTTCTCATGTCTTTGCTGAGAAGAATTGCAGCCACATCATCAAGTTTCAGCCCACTTCCCTTCTCATCAGATCCTTTATTTCCGGATACTAAATTGCCGATTGTCATTACAACACCTACCCAACTATCAGGAAGAGAACGTAACAGCAAAATAGCTTTGATTTCTTCTTGAAAATCAATGTCAACAGAAATCAATTGGTTGATTCTAGTATTGAATTCATTTAGATGATTGGAAACACAACTGCCTTCCTTCATCTTCAAATTAAACAATTTCTTCATTAAGAAAACTCTATTAGCAGCAGAAGGTCTGTCATACATACCAGATAAACAATCCCATAAACCCTTTGCAGTCTTCTCCATTGCAACATTGAACAAAACATTGTTGTTTAGAGAGAGGATGATTGTTGCCTTCACCTTGTCTACTCTGTCCCAATCCCCATCCAACATATCAGCAGGTTTCTTGGACTTCCCCTCTAACGTAATTGAGAGGTCTTTTCGAATCAGCAAGGCTTCCATCTGTAGCTTCCACATGCCAAAGTTCTGGCCCAAGAACTTCTCAATTCTGAACCTATCTCCATCCTCCATCTCTTCACAATCTCACCTTACGCTCTGATACCAATTGTTGAATATTAAGTGCAGCAAGAAGATTGAATTCAAATAACAGAACAGCAAAAATGAAAAGACAAATATCAAAACAATCACATGGAGACAACAACAATTATGTGGTTCACCATTAATGGCTTCGTCCACAGGAAAAGTAGGGGAAACTCTAATTTATTAATGTTCACAGCAACTTCTACAAGACACTTCATCTGTCACTTCACTTGTGAAATGAAGTCTCCAATTACAAACATAAGGAACAGTGAAAGGTGCAAACAAAGGAATTTGAAAAGACATAGGTCAATGTGACCGTTGGACTTCATATACTCAACAGTCCTAAGTAATATTATAATTTAATACAAAGTCTTGAGTTTTGATACCAATTGCTCCTGGTATCAGGCAGGCTATGAGGCAACAATGTCTAAGTAGGATTATAATTACAACTCAATAATTCAGTATGCGTATAGAATTCTCTTAATGCAATGATAAGAAAAACTAGAACATGTGGATAACAACGAATGTTTATACTTAAGTGTTTCTGCATAGACTCTGAGCAACATGAAATATGTACTTTTATTGAACTTATGCATTATGCGTGGTGGTATAGAGATTAAACATGAAATGTGTATGCAAGAAGTTGTAATTCTTAGCAAATGTGTAGATCCGTTGCGCCTGAACAAATTTGTTATGTAAATAAAATTTATTGAAATGCGTTGATTTTTAATATAAACTCATAGTTTCTAATAAAGTTGTAGCCCTAGGTCTTTACTGCATATACATTCAGTGATTTAAGAGGTCAAGTACCTTGAAAGAGTTCAGAAACACAGTAAAACACTCCTCTCACATGTATAGTGTGAAAGGGTTCACATTACTACCTCAAATATAAAATGGACAAAACCCAGTATGTGAAAATTCTTATTCATTATTTATCTATCACTACACATTTCAGTTAGACACACATCTCCTGCATTCTAAAGAAATTGTTGCATAGGACAGTACTGGTGCAAGTTTTAATGATAGGTTGAATGCATTTTTCCCAGCAACCTTATACACAAGCCTGTTGGTTTTTGAATGGCTAACAATGGAATGGCTAGACTTAGTATGAGTATTCAACAAAATAAAGGGCTTATGCATAATCCATAAGCTTCCAGAGTCTCCCGAAATCCATATACAACTACTGGGAAGCCTTTGTCCTCATTTTTGTTTTTCAAAAGTTCTCATTTTGCAGAATATTGTAGTATGTGTAATTAATTAGCCTTGTCCTGATTTTGACATATCAATCCGGTAAACTGGACAGATTACCCAATGCCTATTTCTTTTTAAAGCAAAATTAAGTAAATAAAATATCGTTACAGAGTTGTACAGACCCCATGAACGTGGCAAAAATTTTAGAAATTTTTGAAAAAGAAACTTAAATATTTTTTCATCTGTTTCCACTCAGAGTTCTATCTCTGCTGTTGTCCCATCTTATGAATAAACAGAGAGAAAATGTCAGTCTTCAAGACTTATGAGAAAATTAAGATTATTAGGTGTCCTAAAATTTGACGATATTATATCTGAGAATTCACAAAGCAACATAAACTACTCTAATTTGGCCATAACATGACACCTAGTGCCAAGAAAAGTTTCTTCTATCATACCAAGAAACAAGAGAAAAATCAGAAACATCTTCCTACAAGTACTGTTCAGTAAATTCAAATGGAACGTGCATACACAGAAAGACACAGAGAATATGCAATCGGAATAACACTAGAACGTCAGACTATCCTCCTTAAAAAGGAGAACAGATTGTATTTATGTACAATCTTTAAATATTACATGATTGAAATAAATCACAAATATGGTATGTTTTACATTTTATGAAATCAATCACAAACATGTTACATATGCCCTACACCTATATAAAGTTCCAACAGAAGACATAGAGGTAAGAAGTAATCCTAATCATCTTGGATTAGGTTGAATTTAAACGTAAGTAAAGGTTAGTGAGACAAACATCCACAAACATTAAGGAAAGTCATTACTCTATTCTAACAAGCTTCTCATATATCATTGACAAAAAACAAAAGGAATTCTACTATTGATACAAGAGATTGTATGCTGGCAGATCTTGAATTTGATTGATATCATCTAAAGAGAGTTCTCGTTCTAGCTGTCTCCGTGCAGCTTTCAGAACCTCCTGCAGTAAAAAGTATCCAAATCAAGAAAATCATGTATCAATCATCCAACTTTTAAAATGCATGCCAATCGTACAAGAAAAAAGAGAGAGTTGGTACATTAAATTCCATGTATGAAGCACGCATAGCAAGCCATTGGGCATCAATCATCTCGAATGCTACACAATAAAGTAAATCAAATGCCATCTCCTCTTCTGCAGGACATCAAATCTAGAAAAAGTTACAAATGTCAAGATACCCATAAATTGAACTGCATCAGATACCATTCGGCTCAATCTGTCTCAAGATATTTCTCTGGCCAATAATCCATGATGTAAATCTCCAAATGCTTTAGTACATACCTGCAAGGATCTTCAAAAAGTTTATCCCAGCTAGTGTCTTTGGTTTAGCTGCAAATGAAAAATGCTGCTTCAGGAGAATGTAGGAAAGGATTTATAAATAAATCAATTTTAGTCTTGTCAGGTCAGATTGACTACACTGTCAAATATGCATTGAAGTACATTGTGTTAATACAGGAATTAGCATTTCAAGAAACTTTACGAGGCACCACAGGGTTGGATTTCTTAACCCTTTTATAACTTCTTTTTTTGGAAAACTGCATCTTGTATTAATATAGCAAAAATGAAAAAGAAATTTATATATATCGAGAAAGGAGAATATGGCATTACTAATAGTAGACCACAGGGACAACCCCATCCAAGCAGTAAAAGGGGAAGCTCCTTGGCAGATTATTGTCAGGGATAGGGTCACAACAGCCTCGCACAGAGCAGGAATCAAAAGCTCTTTCAACCAATCTGATATTCTTGGTGGAGCCAGCTTGTCCAAACTAAAACGCTCACCAATCAGAAGAAGAATATGGGAATGCTTACAATTTGTCTCTGAACAAATGAAATGGAAACTTGAAAGCCTGTGTGATACATTGGGGTTTTATACATGACTTCTTTGGCATTTCCCCACCTGCAGTATGTCGATTGAGGTGGATCACCAACTTGGTTAGAAAGAAATTATTAAGGAAAGGGTTTTCTTTTTGGAAGGACCTTTGAGACAGAACAAAACTACATGAAGAAGTCGGAGGGCCTGAACCATGCCCAAATATTGATTGGGTTGGGCAAATCCTGATCACACTGTAAAACCAAAACCCTATACTGGTACACGATTTCAAATTTTTTATTAAAAAAATTCGTAATGATGACCAAAAAAAGCTATGCTGTCCAATCTTGAAATGCATTCAAAGTGTTATTTTTCGTACAGAAGAATGTAAGTATCACAATATATAAGATACCATAGCAAAGAAGAAAACATAGCATTTTGGAAGCACTCAATGTATTCGAAGATTTTACACAATACCAGAGAGCAGTATAAAAAACAGATTTATACAAAAATAAAAGAAACCTCTGTGGTATTAAAAATAAAATGCTTAAGACAGTAAGAAATCTCAAGAAGATCTCATTGAAGAACGACAACACTGCTATTGTTTTCTTTCTAACTTGCCCTCATGTACAAGAATCGGCCAAACCAAGTCTTGATGACTCTTGCCCATAGAGCATTTAGGGCCTAGGTTCATTGGACTTACCTAGGTCTCACCATCCACCCACTTACCATTCATTTACTTGTGCCATTTTATCCTAGGACCATCACAATGCCATTTAACCTGCCATATATCTTTTTAAGTTCCTATTGAAATTAATTTGACTGCCAGTAAATATGCTAAAGCATTTGTCAGCAGGCTAATTCATGACTCTTAGTGGCAGCTAACCTCTGGGCAAATGCATCATCCTTACCTGACATTTAGGGTAAACAAATTCTTAGCCTAGGGAATCAATTGAACACAATCACAATTCATCAGCTGGTATTTTTTCTTTCAAAATCTTCTTTGCAAAGCTTTCAAAGACGAGTACTTATCTGCCAGGCAAGATATTAGCATAGCCACTTCTAACAGGCCAGTGTCTATCCAGCATGCTGGATGCACTTCTTTTTTTTAAATAATAATTAATTAAAATTGAAAAGTATTATTGCCTTCTAAGAGCAAGATTGATTTGATATTATGTCTATCCCAGTAATGTGACAAGGATCAAGCTGCCTACTTAACATGTGTTCTAAGAGTATCCCGACATCTCCAAATCACCATGACCCACTTCACCAAAGAGTTGATTTGTCTTTGCCAAAGGGAGAAATCAATCTTCAATCACTGTTCTAGATATATATATTTCTATTATCGCATTATATATTTTGTTTAAAGTATATGCACTAACTCTAATTTCAGGATTACATCAATCCAAACCAATAAGATTATTTCTTTTCCTTATCCTTTGCAATTATTTTCATTAAAATTACTTCATCCAAATGCTAGGTTATTCTTTTCTGGATTGGGCCCTCTTTTCATTACATCTATTGTTATTTTAAATTATACATTTTGGTTTACCCAATATGAATCCTTCTTTTGCTTGGTTCCCAGAATCCTTTCCATTCTTCCTTACTGCCCCATCACCACTTCTATCACTTCTCATGGTCAACCATTTATTTTTCCATCATTGCAATAATGTATTATGTCACTGGTTCACTTGAATGTACATAAGTATCCTCTTAGCCACCTCCCAATGGCTTTCCGTCAAAGCCTATATATGCCTACACACTATGACAAGTACTAAGGAAAAATCCAACCTAGTGTGAGTCAAGTATAATAGGCTCCCAGTAAACTACCTACACAATGTAGCATCAAATTTTAGTGTAGCAAAGGGGCTAGTAACTCAGTAGTGCACTCCAGCAGCAAATGGAAGGTCCTAGGTTCGAGTCCTAGCTCGTCCATATAAGCAGCAGCTCAACAATAACACTAAGCCATCATCTTAACTTCTAACCGATATAAGGTAGATGACAGTGCATCTTATGCTGAGGGATGAAGATCCTTCCTCCAACTGCGATACTTAAATGCCAAGAAAATAATGCAACATGCCTAAGTCTGTCATCTCAAGATTCTCAACGTCTTCTTCAATTCATCATTAGGAATATTTATCAAAGGAGCACTATCTCTAATAACAACCAAATCAGCAACATACAGAACCACAATCAACATAAAAGCATCAATGTGTTTCACATAAACACTATGGTCAAACTTGCATTTGGTCTAACCACAAGATATAAAGAAGATATATTTTTCTTATACCATTCCCTAAAGGCTTGCTTCAACCATAGTGTGACTTCTTAAGCCTGCACACAAGCTTAAAATCTCCATGTTTCTCAAAACTTGATAGCTGCTCCATGTCATCTCATCCTAAAAATTTCCTCTGAGAAATGTACACATTACATGCATTTGATGCTCCTCACATCTGAATCTCACTGCTAAAGAAAGAGCAGTATGGACAGATTTTGTTTTTGCAATAGGGGCATATCTCCCATCCTTTAGCAACCAGCCTCCCCTAATACCTCTCAATAGAACCATCCAAAATGAATTTATTCTTATTAACTCGCATTTCACAATGTTTTTTCCGTCTATGGATATGATACAAGCTTTGAATTCTTATTCCTCGTCAAGGAATTGTACTCTTCTGCCATTGCCATTGGTTTGATAAATGTGACAGTATTCTAAGTCATTGTAGAGCTTTTGTAATGGTCATTCCTTTGTTTTGTGTAGATTTTTGTAGTATTATTATGGATTATTAAGTATAATTAGTTGTATGGCATGATATCTTTGATGTGTGTGTATACACAAATCTAGTTTCAGTTGTGATTTGCAGATGTGTCTTGTTCTTCTCTGCAATCTCTGACTCTGTCACCCATTAGAATAGGCACTGGTTTTAGAGGCTGATGATCAATCACATTCATAAACATAAAATCAAATCTCACCAGTATTTTAAGAACAGGTTAATATTCAGCATGCTTTCGTGATTCAATGGTATAACCCAAGGAAATATTTCAAGTAAATTGTAAGTCATTTGTCTTGGAGAAACATGTCGTGTGGGTTCATCTTGCATATGTGCAGTGATGTTAACATCAACTTAAGAAGAGGTTTTTATATGCAGGTGGTTAGTCTTTAGCCTAGTGACAAATCCTGGGGCTAAGCAACACTAGGTACAACTATAAAAGTTTAGTTTGGCTCATCATTCTTTGTTATAAATCCTATTGAGGATACCTCTAGGAACACCCTCATGGGTCCAACTAAGCACAAAGTTAAAGGTGAGCATACCCACTCACAAGAATTAGCTCATTAATGCCATTGTCCAATCATGAGTCTCACCCATTACTTGTGTTGACATCCCCTAGCCTTGGGTTTTGGTGCAAATCTCTAGGATTTGTGGGGATACATGTTTGATAGCTAACATAGTATCAAAAACAACAAACAAATTGGATCATGCATTGCTGAACCTGTAGAAAGAAAGATAAATGGTAGATAGTTATGGATCCAAGGAAGCTTAAACTCTTGAGATTGCATCCTTTCAAAGGTTAATATCATTTGGGATCTCTGTTTGGTCCATTCACTTAGTTTGTGTGTGTAAACCCCTTGGGGGTCATGTAATTTTTCTTGACTATGTTTTGGGAGTTGTAATATGTAAGTAGAGTATAGGAGAGTGCACAAAATCAAGACACAAAGCAGTGAAAGCTAGGAGAACATTGTTGATGTGTTGCTAATGTTCTTGGGGGCCTCAAGAAGGCAAATTGGCTTGTAATGTTAGGAGAAGGCACAACCTTACTCTTCTCAAATTATCCCACGTTGGGCTTCTCTGGGGTATGATCTTCTGTTGAGCTTTCTCTATCAGCATGTTTCAGTTCTTTCTTGTTTTATTTTATGTAAACAACTACCTATGATCAATTCTAGGACAATAGTGTCTTCTCAAGAAAAATACTAAGACAACAAGCATAATCAACTAAATTGAATTCATATACATTAAAATTAGTTTTTGCTGAATTACCTACAGAATATCTATTCTATGTATGGATCAAATTGGTGACAGAGTAGTTGTATTTCTTGGTTTGTGTGTTTCTCTTGTCGTGTGACTATTTTGCAGATTGATGCAACTAACTAAAATATTTAGTGAAGAGGTGACTGTTTTGGAATGATTGTAATCCATGGCTTTGTCTTACATGATAGAAAATGGAAAACTTCTTTCATTAGTACTAGCCAACTAAACTAGTACAACCATTACGTGCCCTCCACTCTTCACCAAAATTACTTTTAGTTGATTGCTTTCAGGCCTAATAGCCTAATGAGGACACCATGCCCTCCTCTAGAATCTCCAATGCCCCAAGTCTAAGACAAAGGACCTCAGAATCTACAACACTTATCATGTAAAATAGGCTTTAGCTTGACTTAATTTCCCCAAACAGAAGGAAAATGGATGCTATTTTAAAAAGGTTAAACACCCAAAAGGTATCCTTCTGAATGGATTAAATGGAATGTATTTAGCTCCTTAAAGAAAGAGCCCTGATCTGTTGCTTCATGTGTGCCTTCCTAGACCTAAGACTATAGTTTTGAGATCAAGACATTCAATAACCCACTGGTTCTATTAACTTTTTGTAATCTAGAGCAAATCACCAAATACCCCACATACAACAAATAGAGACCATTAGAGAAAGGTTTGTTATGCATTATAATGCTGCGACATTAATCAACTCTTAATTACAACAAGCCAGCATATGTAACAAGAGAGAACTAGCAACTAGGTTCGAAGATGTAATGTCCCCATTTTGAGCTAAATAATGATTTCTAGTTTGAGCTTGTTTCTATACATGGAGAATAGGAATGTTGGTTTATTTCTATAGCATGGAGAACCAGAATGTTGGCTCAACTAGTGTTTTGGCTAAGTGTTGATAAAAGATATTATTTTATTTAGCCAAATGATATGGATAGAGATTGGTACTATGAAAAATGCAATATTCAAAATTGAATTTTCATTATTATCTCTAGTGGATCGATTCATGCCAAGTGGACAAGGAAAATGAAATCTTTAATTACATTTTTCTATGTCGACTTCTAACGTCCAAGTTGAGTTGGTTTGTGTGAATAAGGTGTACATATTGGGTTTGGAGCCATTCATCCAATGAAAATAAAGCAAGTCAAGCAAATGTATTGGATCATGTGCCATCGATTGGAGGATAGGGCCTATATGATGTGGATTGCATGGGATCATGTGCAATCGATTGGGAGTTTTCATGGGTTTAGGTGCCAACGCCTAAGCATTGTGGACTTCATTGGATCATGTTCAAACAAATAACAAACTTCCATTGTATGAAGAGTCAATGCAAGCAAAAGATAAGATTTTCATTGTTAAAAGTGCCAATCGATTTCAAGGAGGAATGACTATCATTGAATTAAGGTGTGTTTGCATTGACAAAAGTGCCAACGTCCAAGAGGAGGATTGACACGCAAGGTAGAAGACAAATTTGAAATGAAATTGATACATTGCTCAAGGAATTGGCGGCTAAGGAGGATGAAGTATTTTAAATACAAAAATATCAATATTGAATGCTAATCGCCCAAGGGATCATTCGCCAAGGAGTTAGAAGAGAATTTTATTAAATAAAATATATTTTGATGACAAGGATGCATTCGCCCAGCTATGGAGAGTATTTTATTAAATAAAATATTGCTTTGCATGGCCGCCATCCAAGGGAAATGGAACGATTTGCTAGGTGGAGCGATTATAGAGAAGAAGTGCATTTAAAATAATCAAGATTGATTTTAAATGCTAGCTTTGACAATGCCATGCATTTACAATTGTGCAAAAAGAAGGATTCTCAATGGTGGACTCCAAGCAAACATTGAAATCAAGCAAATTGGGATGTCTAGCCAAGCTCAAGGATAAATACCTCAATTTGCATTCATTTTACGACTATTGATGATTTGGTTTTGAGAAGCATTTGGAGTGAGTTTGATATCTTTAAAACCCTTCTTGATTAAGGAGCTAAGCCAAGGGTTCATGTGCACGATTTGATTGAAAATCTTGAGTTGAAGACCTTTGGAACATCATAGAAGCTGAATATTGCATCTAGAAGCCAATCGCTTGCCTAGGAAGGAGTGTTTTGACATAGTTTTGGCTTCTACAACATTTCTGGGCAACTATACATCAAATATCAGTCATTGCAGCAGTAGATATATTGTTATCAGTCCATTATTTGTTCTCATACAAGGCTGCAACAGTGACATATGGTCTCATTGATCATTTTCCATTGATAGTGCTTGATATTCTAGGGTTTGGAGAGCATTTGGATTTTATTTTTATGATGTTATCAAGTCTGATATGACTGATACAGTGACTGAAATTTCATGACAGCAGTATGTTATTTGATGTTATTTCATTTCTAATCGATGGAGATGCAAAGGGTTTGATGGCTTTCATATGTGTTGATGTATGTTGATATTTTATATTGATTTGTGCAAGAATTCTTATCTAAAATTTGAGAAAATATTTCAGTCATTTGTAGTAGGGTCTTTACAGAGGATTCCCCTGAGATATTAGTCTTTCATGGAGACATATGATCATAAAACTACCCATCCCGACTACACATTCCTACAGCTCATACAAACATGATTTTTCCCTTATAGTGCTGCAACTACACTTCATTTGATATCATACAATACATTTTTAGCAATAGAGTAGGGAATTGGCTCAGACACCAACCCTTTTCACATCTTTTTTACATGCACTGTGCATGTTGAACAAGAAAGCCAGAGTGTTCAACAAGCTTGCAGGTCATCCATGTCCATTGCATCATCATCACATGGGCATGTACATGAAACCATGTTCATTCATATACAAACCATGCCTTTGAGGGGCCCACAAGTGCCGAGAAGGATTTGAAATCCATCCCTTGTCCTATTGCGTCCATCCAGGGCCATTAACGGCATCCTCAAAAGTGCAGGGTTGTAGGTAGGCTTTCCTATTCGAATGTTGGGGTTTCACATTTCACGTGCTTTGAACAGTGTGGTGGAGTAAAAAAATATTTTGGAGGCACGACAATCAAGGGGTTTGAGAAATTGTTTACTAGGATGTCAAAGAAGATCAGGAGTTGGGGATCACAGCTAAGGCATGCCAAGTGACAAATTTGCACTTGGGGGATGAGGGCATTAAGAATACCAAAAATCTAAAAGAAGGCGGGTGGGGGAGCGAGGATCGAGAAAGCGCATACCTACTACCAGGGAAAACACATACCCACTACCATTGGAAGAAAGGAAGTGAATCCCCAAGTCCCAGGAGGAGTGCATGAGTAGAATGGCAAGGATCAAGTTTTGGAATTACCAAAGTCCAAAGTGCACTTTGGGGAGGAGGGGATGGAGAGGCCCAAAAACTTACAATGGAAGGGAAGGCAGTTGGGGATTAAGGAATAGGAATACCCAATACCGAAAAAAGAGGAAGTGGGATTGGGGCCAAGAGAAACCTGATACCACTAGTTTGAAGGAAAAGGCAAAGGAAAGGGAAACTTGTCACGAGTCAGAGATACCGAATATTGCATACCTTTTAAGTATGACGATAAGGAGAAATTCGTAAATCTAATCCTTCTAAGGTGGAAAGAAGGAATGGCGGGATTCGAGGATTGGGATTATCGCATGTTGATTTGCTTTTAGGGAAGGCGGCATCAAAAATCCCACAAGTTCGAGGAGGGAAAGAAGTGAAAAGGAGCGGGGATTGGGGGAAGCATATATTCAATCCCACATGAAGAAAAGGGGAGAGGGGGAGGAGACCCCAGAAACCTGAAGTGAGCATGCGGAAATTAGGATTCAAGTCTACCAAGTGCGAAATGCACTTTTGGGAAAAGGTGATGGGAAAGTTTGAAAAAGGCCAAAAACAAACAGAAACACCCTCAACACTTGGAAATTTCTGCATTTTTGAGACTAGGGGCACATGACAAGGATGTAAGGGAGGCAAAGCGCAACATCAAGCATGAATTTGACCAAGGGGGCCCATTACAAGAATTCTTTGATTGGTTATCAGTGAGGGGCATAGCTAGGCCAAAGCACTAAAGGAGGCAACACGCTTGGAAAAATTTGGACCATTGAGGTAGGACCAATACCTTCCTATACCTAAGACTATAGTTTTGGGATCAAGAGAATCAATAACACAATGGTTCTATTAAATTTGTCATGATTCCCCAGGGTTGCTTCCTCATTGCCTTTGCCACCAGCGATGAAAGGGACCTCATTTTTCTAGGAGGTCCCTAGTTTATGAAAGAATGTCCTTTTCATGAAACAATAGGCACTGGTTGTCAACCCAACAAAAGATCTCCCAAGAATGGTTTAGTACAGAGTCCACCTTCTTCTCCTTCCCAATGAATTGTGGAAGGATTCATCACTAGAAAAGATTGGCAATGAAATTAAGGAATACATAGTGGCCTCTAAACTCATGAGAAACCTAGGAATATTAAGCTATGCTCACATGTGTCAACTTCAACCTAGATCAACCATTGTCCAATAGGTTCATACTAGAAATGGGACTACTAAATGAGTGCAACCACTTGACTATGAGAATGTCCCTTCTAGATGCCAAATCTATCATGAGCACAACACTCTCGCACAAGTATGTCCAACCCAAGACCACTAGGAAACACTTGTAGTGCATGAAACCTAGAAAACATAAAAGAGGAAAAGACACTAAATGGAGAACATTGCCAAACACACCTACAAATACAACATGAAAGTAGTAGTCATGAAAATGAATTCCGAAAATCTTAAACACAAAAAGGAAACAAGAAGAAAAAAGAACCCATTTGCTGCCTTGATGTAGGAAGAACCAACCACAAACATAACAAGGATGGAAACCTAAGAAGGCTCGGTCCAACAAAAATACTATCGAAGTACTAAAATTTACATCCATCTCAAAATCAGCTATGCCCATTACAAGAAATAAATCTACTTAGCAACAACAACCACCCTCATTCCAAGACCTAACGCCCAATAGCCTTTAGACCTAGGAGCCACAAGTGCCAAGGGACAAGAATTAAAAGATAAAATCAGTATGCGAGCACATAGGTGAATTAGCAAAAACCCAAGGTGACCAAGACAAAGCAGTCAATATGATAATCCAAATCTAGACAACCAAACCCAATCAATCTATTACAAAATCTGTCACTCAATATTAAACCAAGTGAGCCCTAATGATGCAAATACTCTCATGGAACAAGGGAATTAGATTCCCCAACAAACTCCAAATGCTCAACACCATTGTTTGCAGAAACTAGATTGACCTCATATTACAACAGAAACAACAAGGTCCATCTACCTCGATATCTAAAACACAAAGGAAACACAAAGTTTGTTTTCTTTTGTTAGTCCATGATAAGATCCCCTTAGCAATTCTAGAGCAATGAGAATATTGTTGGTGATGAGAGCTAAAAGCATTCATGCCACCTTATGATTAAAATTTGTACCCCCTTTCTCTCTCCAAGATCTACCAAATTGATTACATCCTTATTTCAACCTATCACAAATGTTGGAGGCATTAAGCACCTTTTGGATACTATCGATTCACGTACATATGGAGACATCCATGAGACATTGCTCATTCCTACAATCTACTATGACTAAGGCTCCTCAACACCTCAACCTCTCATTCTAGTGGTTTTGACTCTATATCTTCCAACATTAGTGACCCTCTAACACCCCTCTTTGATGGCACAAATATCGAGGGCAGGCCCACGTTACCAATTTCTTCTTTACCAAAACCAATTCTTCAACTTTGAATGTTAGGAGTTCTACGTGGAATCAATTTCCTATTAGGATCATCTAGCCCAACCCCCTTACCCTAGACTTTCCCCCTCAAGCATTCTTAGACTCTACAGTGGTACTCCTATAGTGATCAATGATAATATTGTTGGTTCCTCCAATGCATCCCAAAATACTAGTACCTAAGGTTTTTGGTTCCCTGCAAGGGTGGTTTTCATCTACTTCCACTACTTTGAGAGTTCTTCCTCACACTTTTATTTATACTTGTACTAGTTTGTGGGTTACCCTATTGGGTTAACCCTCATTTATCTATTCCTTTGTTCTTCCTACTTTTCTTACTTTATTGTTTTTGCTTTGAATAAATACCCCCTCCTACCTAGTTCTTTGTTGTTGTACCTAATGTAAGTCCTAGTCCCTTTGGCCTATTCTAGGTAATTCATGGACATTAATATAATTTATTTCTTCTTTCCTTCACTATGTTAGAAAATGTCTTCATCCAAAAGTTTTTATTTTCTTGATCACTTGTGTTCCATATTGTTTCATAGACATAGTAGTGAGGTATTTGGATCTCAACTCCTACTAAATGTGGGAAGTTACTATCTATCTCCTAGTCATTGTTGATGCTTGGGTATCTGCTACTGAACTAACACTCAAAACACTCTTGTCTTCCTTCTTTCCTCAATACTAACCTCTTTCTTCTCTCCACCTATTTTGAAAATATCCTCTTTTTCCCTTCACCATTCATTATGTTGGCTCCCAAAACCGCAAGTCCAAAATCCTAGAGCATATCTCCTCCTTCCAGGCCAAGGGTGTCATTAAGAAGGTGAGAAAAAGGCTCATCCATAGACTAAGGATGGCTAAGGCCAACTAACGAGAGTGGGTATGCTCTCCTGCACTTTGGGCTCAACTAGACCTAGGAGGGATATTCCTAGAGGCATGAAATGGAACACAAACACACATTCGCAGCCATACCCAATGTACACTTGACCCCCATAGTTGTCACTAGGACAAGATAAATTGGCTGCATAAACCTTCATTCAAACTGATTACTGCACCATGCATATGCACCCAAAGATGGCAACATTACATTCCTTAAGATGAATCCACTTAACATAGCATACACAAAATACAAGGTGCAGACATGCATGAACGTGATTTACAATTATTTAAACAATTTTGGATTGAATAAGATGATTCCCTAGTTATAATACTGAATCATGAACAACATGTGAAACCTAATCTAATCCTACTCCTACTCCTACAACTAATAGGATGAGGGATGATTGAAAGATTGTTGGTCCTTCGCCAAGCTGGACCAGTGCCTACTCCATTGGGCAACAGAGTCATGAACAACAAAGAGGGAGGACATACATCCAGTAGAACATCAACAGAACTAGATAAATTCTTGCATACAAATCAAAGATTACATCTCATACAATGGGCATACTTAATAATCTTGAGTAGAATTGCAATAACCCACATGCAACAAAGCGAAGACCAACACAAAGGCTTTGTATTGGTTTAAAATGTTGTCATACATTCATCTAAACCCTATTACATTCATACTAGCAAATGTGGTAAGAGAAAATACATAATTGTGTTTATATTCCCCTGAATCATTACAATCAGCCATGGAGACATACCACTACATGCAGATGTGCTTTACAAATCCTTCCTATGTTCTACCAAATGCATTCCTTCATTTACAGCCTAGACTAGCTTTGCTTGATGCCCTAAAATCACCTTAGGCGTTTGCAGATCCAAATTGGCTCAGAGACCAACCCCTATTACATCTTTCTAACATGTATATATAGTATTAAATATCACTTGCTATTCTAGGCGGAAAAATAATTTAGGGCATCCATCCCTAACACATTAAATCCACCAACCCTTGCATTAAACACTACCTACCTCCAATCTGGTCAAACTGGGCATGATTTAAGAGTGGAAAATCTGGGCACCAACATTGGCTCCAGTTGGGGACATGTGCCAAACTTGGCACAACGAGGACCAAATATCTCCGAGGCAAACCACAAAAAGCAAAAAACAACAGGGGAAAAACAAACAATGTATTTACAAAGAGGGTGTATATACAACAAGACTTACAGTCATGGGCATGAAAGCACAGAGGAAAGATGACTGTAAACAAAATTTTAACACAATGCAAGCCAACCCTGCAACAGAAGAGGATGAGGCTACTTGCCTCTATCAAAGACAAGCTAGATGAAGGAGTTGATCTCAAACCAAATCTGCATTCACCACCCAACTACAACAAAAGATGGTTGCCAAATGCCTGCACTAATCTGCAATAACTATTCACATAGCAAAGGCCAGCTCCACCATAAACATTGCTACATGGCAATCACATGAAATATGTGCAAGACTCATCCCACACATCATGCATATTCCCAACAACAATGGGTGAGACATTACAAATCTGGTCAGCACCAAAACACATGGATGATGACAAACATCAATCATCAAAAGATGCAACACTGTAACATCTGCTGACCTCTTCATGCAAATTGAGGGAAAAGGAGAACACCTCCAACTCACATGGCAAAGACAAGTGTGACTAACTACACGGCTAATCTACAAAAAGAGACATCTTCTTGCAAATCAAACTAGAAGAATTCCAGCTCTGGCATATCTTCTAGTTGAGCTACAACATGTTGATCTTCAACTTGGCATTTGGGTTGCTACTCAACAACTACTTCACATGTATATTGGACCCACATAAAAGACTCCATCTTAGGCACAACAACATCACGCCAACAATAGAAACTTGACCTTCAAAAAGGAAAGCTTCATAGTCACACATGTCATCAAACTCTTGAATAATGGGCGGGCAGCATACACCACTTTCACTTGTGCTACTACAAATATCAACATTTGAATCATAAGCATGATTTAGGCTGCAATCTAAATCATTAGCACAAAAATCAAACCATAGTTTGCAGACTCGTGAGACTCGCCGCGACTTGCGAGTCCTGAACCCTGCCGAGTCGACTCAGCACGAACTCGCGAGCCGAGTTCGTGCGAGTCCCTGGTCAGGACTCACCAGTCCGGCCTCAGGGCTCACGCGAGTCCTGCAGTCGGACTCGTGAGTCCCGACCAGGGACTCACATCGCGCCTGGGACGTGGATATAACACTCAAAATACTCATTTTTTTTTTCATTTTTTGCTCATTTTCACTCTTCTGCCTTGAAAAACACAGGTCTACCATTGAAGTCAGCATGAAAGAACCCAAGAAAACGAGCTAAAGAGATTATCACCAAGCTAGGTAAGTGATCTATCTTATCTTTTTTTTGTTTTTTTGAATTCAAAATCAGAAAAATCAAGAAAAACAAGGGGAAATGCTGCCAAATTTTTTTTCTATTTCCCTTAATAACCTACTTCCTACTATTTCTAGCTAGGTTTTGCATTCTATTTTTTTGCAAATGTTTGAATCTCATTTTTTTGCTTATTTTTTACCAAACCCTTGCTGATTTTTTTTTCATGTTGATCTTGTAACAACAATGTCATCTTCAAATCCAAGGGGAACGAGAAAAGACCCTGCATGGAAGTATGAAATACCAGGAAATAAAAAGGGTTACGTGACATGTACTGAATGCAATAAATCGATGACAGGAGGAGTAAACAGATTAAAATACCACCTTGCAAGAATACCTGGGCAAGGTGTGGATGCATGACCTAAGGCGACCCCTGAGTTGATTAGAGAAATGAAAGCCCTTCTTGCTGACTATGAGATGAAAACAGATGAAAGACAAAAAACAAAAGATGCACTAGCAGCAGCGATGAGTGGATCCACTTCTACCCCAAGTATCCGTCAGCCACGTTCATCTTTTGGTGAGAGTCCTGAGGGTTCTTTCTCTACTCCTACTACTGGTGCTAGCCAAGGTCCATCAGGACCAAATTTCTTTATTCCACGCAATGTTCTAGGAGCACAACCTTCACTTGAAGGTACCGGTTGGAATAAGGAAAAGCATCATGAAGCTAGGATGGCAGCAACAAACTTTTGGTACTACAATAATTTACCTTTCAATGTGGCGAACAACCCATATTGGGAAGGTTTGGTGAATGCCCTTACAGTTGCAAGTAAGGGGTTTAAGACCCCAACATCCAGAGATTTGAGTGGGCCATTGCTAGAGGAAGCCGTAAAGAATACACATGTGGTTGATGAGCAAAAGAAATTTTGGCGAAGAAAAGGCTGTAGCATTTTATCTGATGGGTGGACAGATGGACGAAATAGGACTCTACTTAACTTTTTGGTGGCCTCTAATGGTGGATTGGTGTTCCTAAAGTCGATAGATGACTCCAATGAAGTCAAAAATGCTAAGACTTTATGCAATTTATTAGATGGGGTGATCCAGGAGGTTGGGGTTGATAATGTTGTCCAAATTATCACGGACAACGCAACTGCATATGTAGCTACAGTTAGACTACTTATGGAGAGGCATCCCACAATTGCATGGTCTCCTTGTGCTGCACATTGCTTGGACTTGTTGCTAGAGGACATTGGCAAGATTGGATGGGTCAAAAGTGTGGTTGAAGATGCCAAAAATGTTACAAAATTTATCTACAACCACACTTGGGTGCTTTCCTTGATGAGGAGATTCACAAATGGCAAGGACCTTGTGCGACTAGGAGTGACACGATTTGCCAGCCACTTCCTCACATTGCAAAGCATTCTTAGTGCCAATGCTCATCTCATGCAGATGTTTGTGTCCGATGAATGGAAGCAGTCCCCATTTGCTGCTAAACCTGAAGGGAAGAGGATTGTAAACATAGTTTTTGATCAGACATTCATCAAAAATGCAGAGTTGATCGAGGTAAGTAACAAACACAAAAATAAATTTTATAAATTATACATGATATTCTATTTGCTATTTTTTTTTGAGGGGTTAATTTTGTTTTGATTTTTTTAGGTGACAGAACCCTTGGTGAGGGTTCTTCGTATGGTGGATGGAGAGAGGGCATGCCGATGGGTTTCATAAATGAGGCCATGGATAGGGCCAAAGAGGTCATTTCACATTATTATGGTGGAAACAAACGAAAATATGAAATCATTTGGCACATGATTGATAGGAGATGGACAAACCAACTCCACCAGCCGATACATGCCTTTGCCTACTTCTTGAACCCGAAGTTTTACTTCTCAGACACATTTAAGGCTGATGAGGAGGTCATGGCAGGGGTTGTCAAATGCATTGATAGGATGGTGCCTGATCCTAAAATGAGAGACAAGGTGCTTGATGAGTTGGAGGTGAGATTTGTTGCATCTTATTTATGAATTTGCAATGTTCATTGTTGACTATCTATGAATTTTCTATATTTGATTTAACTTTATTTTTAAATTTTATCTATTCAAGGTCTACAAGGGTGCAGAGGGGAGACTCTTTTCCTCACAACAAGCAATGAAAGGAGAGGAAAACAACAACCAAGTAAAAGAAAATTTGTTCAGTAGTATACTACAAGATGAAATTAGAAACTTGATTCTTACTTCTTTTACTTTATTCTTAATTTCTTAATACTTATATTTTTTAAATGTGTTTTTGTAGATTTATGGTGGGAGAACTATGGTGTTGGCGTGCCAAATCTTCAAAAGCTAGCCATCTATGTCTTGTCGCAGCCATGTAGTGCTTCTGGGTGTGAACGTAATTGGAGTTTATTTGAGAACATTCACACAAAGAAGAGAAATAGGTGACCCAGCAGCGCCTAAATGATTTGGTTTTTGTTCGGTACAACCTTCGCCTTCGAGCTAGAAAGGTGGAGGGTGTTTCACATGAGTCCATCGACTTGGATGATATTGATCCATATGGTGAATGGACTATTGATGAACAAAATGATGATGCTGATGTCTTCCTTACTGATGAGGATCTTGCTGAAATGGAGAGAGCAGTAGAAGAAGTAGCAACATTGGAAGCAATGGCAGATGAAGACACTTTTGAAAAAACCTCTCCTAGTCCTCAATCTCCTCATTTGGATACTGTAGCAGCACCTACTAGTTCTAGGCCTTCAAAATTGACTTTCATTAGGAGAGGAAAGAGGAGGATGTTATAGATTATATTTGGTTGTTAATGTTTTCCTCATTTTGACATATGATTATATGTAAACATTTATGATGCTATTATAGATTTTGAAAGTTTGAAACTATGATGAAATTTCAATTATTGAGTGTTTGATGATCATATGACGTGTAATCTTTGAATTATGACAAAATGATAATCAAATTAGGCTCTTATGTTCTCTAAATGCATTAATTTCTTTTGTTTTTTTAAAAAACTATGGTTTTTTTTTTGCCGAGTCCTAGCCGAGTTTTTGTCACGAGTCTGTGCCGAGTCCCGAGTTTGAGTCCAATTTTGGGCTGCCAAGTCCGCAGCGAGTCCGAGTTTTCAAACTTTGATCAAAACCATGAGACACCTCATATGAAGAACCAATTTCTTCCAATTGACCCAAAGGTTTCAAGTTCATTTAGGCAATCTACTATGTCACATTCACTGCTATAAACTGATTGGTGACACACATCTTCCTCATTTATTTTTCTCTCATTACTTTCCTGTGACCCATTTGAAGCACACTCAGCATGGGGAAGACAATAAACCTTGCACCAAAGAAGCAGGTTCTCATATGCGTCCACATGATCACCACCTTCACATTCATCAAGGGCAAGTTCTTGACATTGACATTCCATGGCTACACCAGCACTTGTCTCTAATCGGTTATCATTAAGTGCAGCCACATCCATATCATCCTCATGCAAACAAACATTAATTGCTTCCTTATCACAATCATAAACAAAGGAGGGCAACACATCAAACAAGAAACAAGTTTCATGCTTACTCTGAATATCACTTGTATGTGCACACATAACATAATCAACTTCACTCGCTAATCCATCTAGCTGCTAACTTGTGCACACATTTTCCTCCTTGTCCATTAGGCCACATACCTCATCATCAAGTTGGAAGTCGTCATGGATTCTATCATTTTCATCTTCGCTAGATGAGTTGTCCAACTGAAGGTGAGTGCACACACTGTCTTCATCATATGCATCACTGTCACATAATGCACCATCTTCATCAATTCAATCTTCCTGACCACACTGTCAAGCCGATTTAATGTTGTACTCATCTAATTAGTTGCATCCACATTACTGTTGTTCACCTTATCCTGCTCATTACCAGCAGCACTTGCTTTTGCAGATAACAACCTTATTTTGTAATCATCCCTTACCTTCTCCATGGAATCTAGAGCTAAATAGGTCTATTGCATGCTTGTAAGTTTGAAATGCTCCCGCATTGAACATATCAATGTAGGCAAGAGTGTTAGTTTTGAAATCATTTGGAATATTGGAAAGGGCAATTGCAAACCTGTGACCAAAATCCATGCTAGACTCTCCCTCTTGTCTTCTAATTTCTTCCATCTTTGTGACAAGATCAGCAAGGTCTAAACCTTTTGCAAATTCATTTTCAAATGCAACCACAAGTTCATTCCAAAAGGCAAAGGATTGCTCTAGAAAACTCTGAATATATTCTTTTGCCTTTCCATGAAAAGACCTAACAAAAAATCTCATCCACATATCCTCATCCTCAAACTGAAACTCATCCATGAAATCGGAGAAGACATCAACATGTGTGTCCCCTCCCAAATGTTATACCCATCAAAGATACGCATCTGACTGTAGACCTTGGTTGGCATGTTTTTTGTTTTGTCATTAACACAAGAGAGGTCTAGTAGTTTATAAACAGGATCTAAGGGAGTAACTGAGGGTTGAGCAATCTGATTTTTAGGGGTAGCAGGGCAAACGCGGGACTGCACCTTAGACTCTAGCAGCTTAATACAGTTTTTTATTTCTTTTTCATGCTGCAACATGGACTCTATCAGCTGATTTTTCTTTTCAATTTCATATTGTAGCTTAACAAGTTCATTCTGATTTTGCACGGGTGCATATAAATTTGGACTTATATATAATGCAGAGCCATGACTAGAACAAACATCACTAGAATGGTTAAAGGCATCATAGTTTCTAGGGTCTGAAATATATGAAGATACATATGAAGGAACATCCCTAGAGTCTTCAAATTCATATCTAAAGGCCATGTCTAAAACATTCTAGAATGTTGGACAGAAAACAGAGGTATTACAAATATATGTTGCTTCACCATGAAAGGAACTCAATCTCCAAAAGGTTAGGAAGAAAAACATGTACCTTTATTTCACCAGTTGCTGCTCATTGAGATGGGGCATTCAAAATAGCAAGTACAACAACAACAATAACAAATTTTCCTTTTGCTAGCAAAGTCACCACGTCTTCCAAAGATGAATTCCCTGAAGTGTGACTAATTTTCAAGACCACAAATTGATTCTAGGTTCAACTCCCCAACAGAGTCTTCATTTCATTTTAACCCAGCAATGCCTTCCCTGGAAACAGTGCCATAATGTTGGCATAAGTTGGCGAGCTGCCAACTTACCCACAACAAAATGCAAACAACTGATTTTACACCAGGGTCATTTTACTGTATATAACCATAACTTCTCTAGATTGGAAAGTGCATACCACTAATTAATAAAGCCAAAGAATCTAGGAAGGACATACATCACAGCCACTCAATTCTAGATGGCTTTTCTAAGATAAGCATTTCCTTCATATTGGTGACATGATCATCCAGCCTAACTATATTCAATTCGATTGAACTCGGGGCCTCAAGTTTGGGTAGCTGAAACTTTTCTCACACTATGTAGATTGAGACTCACAACCACATTTTGCGATGGGATATGATAAGTTTTCTTTCCACTATCAAAGATGTGGAGATAAAAGAGCATTTATTCAGATCTCACATCTAGTATGAGATCTAGGTGACCAATTATTGTGTGTATAAAGATTCAAGAGGATCACCCACTACTTCTTCTGCTACCTTGACTAGAGGTGCTTGGGCCTTCCCCTCTGCAAAGAAGTCATCTTAAAGAGTCAATCTTTGCAAAGGGTTTCGAAGAACAACAATTTCATTCTTCAACCTATTCCACAAATTGGTGGTGTTAGGCACCCTACAGACCTATGATGACCTATGCATTGTTAATAGATTAGTGAATTGTGACCATAGTTTAAAAACTCGTTGACTCGTGAGTAACCATGAGGCAAACCAATACATTATGACAATCAGCAACCAAAAAGCACTAAAAACCATCATTTTTCACAATTTCTTCTTCCAACTCTCACTCCTTTGACACGTTGACAACATTCAATGCATTTACAAGTGATTTCAATGGAAATTACACAATTTTGAACTGATTTGATGATTTTTTTGGCAGCATTTAAAAGGTATGTAACAATGTCCCTACTTTTGTTTTATATTTTCAGACATTTGTTTGTATTTCTCTCTCATTCTAGGGTTTTATTTTATGTTTTTGTTTGTTTATGTTATTTAGCTAGCTGCTAGGGTTTACATTTTATAATCTTTAAATTTTATTTTATTTTCTTTTTGTTTATGCTAGGGTTTCGAATTCAGTTTTTTGTTGAGATACAGCATCAAGATGCAATAGAGTTTGTGGCAACCCTAGGGACCCTACTTGGAAGCATTGAACCAAAAGGGGGCAATCATGACTAGCAGTGTGTAATTATTGTGGAATGAAGATGAGAAGAGGCATCAACTAGCTCAAATATAATCTTGCACAAATCCATGGAAGAAATGTTTCACTTTGTGATAAACTGGAGTCCAAGGTTATACAAGAGGTTAATGCTCTTCTTTCTTCATATGAGGAGAAGAAATAGAATGGGTGGTAGATGCAGTAGCACAAGATGTTATTATGGTCATATGACAATATGATGTTTGTAATTTATGATCATATGACACTATGATGTGTACTAAACTTTTTCTTTGATCTATAAATGCATGAAAATCTACTTATCACTTCTCTAAATTCAGTTTTATGCATTTTTTTAAGATAACAAAATATTTTGCAAATATGTGTTTTTTTAATGTTCAGAAATTTTGTTGAGTATTGAGTTCGACTAAACTTTTAGGCCTGCCAACTTTTTGCCAAGTCTGAGTTTCTAACCTATGAGTGAGACCATGTCTTCTTCTGTCAGCAGTTATGAAGTCACTCACTACCTTATTCTAATACCCCAATCAAAGGTGCTTGGTCCTATTCAAGAGTCAAGCTTTGTGTGGGATTTTCAGGACTAAAGATCTACCCCATTCTTTCAATCTATTCCACAAAATGGTGGTGTTAGGTTTCCTTTATACCTACACTTACATATGTGGTTGTTGATAGATCAGAGAAACCAATTTTTCTTCTACAAGCAGTTAGGGGGATACCTCCTCCCTACTCTTCTTGTACTAGATCTAGTGGATCCACTCCTCAGCCTAGAGATCCTACTAGACCTACTCACACACATTCTAGGAGATCCAACTAGACTTGTATTACTAGCTTCCTCTCCATTAATAGAGAACTATCAACCATGGATGTTGAGGAAATTTCTAAACCTTCTTTTTGCAACCCCAAGATTTACTTAGTCTAGGATATTCTTTTATGGACAATTATAAGATCCCACATTGATAATTTAGCATCATCCTTCTCTCGAATAATAATTATTTATAGAGGTTCTTGTGTGCCTTGTGGGTCATCGTGCCTTGATTCGTACCAATGTACATGAGAAACGAGCTAAGTTACTAGGTTCTATTTTTAGCGCCATCGTTGTGCTAGATGAGACAAATCTAGGTATGGGTATGGGTCCAACTTGGGTTCGTCCAGGGCCCTAGGCAAACCTAGGGAAGAGTTGGTCGTACTTGGGAGAACCCAAATGAAAATAAAATATAGTTTGAAACCCAAATGAAAATAAAAAACCATTCTAAACCTAGATGAAAATATAAAAAATAGTCGAAAGCATGGCATAAAGGACATGGAGAAGACACCTCCAATTCTATCATGGATCTGTTTGGAATCTACTAGGATTGGCTCTCCATGTTACCTCTTGAGATAGTTTGAGTCATTTGAAAATATGTGACCCTTTGATACTTCTGCTCTTTGCTGCCTTAATCAATCTTCAATTTCTTTGAAATAGGAAACATCTAATGTGTGTTCAAAGGCTGCTACTTGGAACAATGTCGTCTAGTCACTACCCATGGCAATTGGAAATGGTTGTCAACTTCCTCCTCAGCCCTATGAACTCTCGTTTCCTCTAGCATTCTTGAAAGACAGTTCATAGTGTAGACAGCATCTCTTCAATAACATGTAATAACTTGATAACCTTTTTCTCACTTGCATAATTACATGACTTCCACGTGGATGGAGGGTGACGAAGGTATCTTTAGAGGATGAAGATGTGGCCAGTAATATTAAAATTTGCTTGTAGTGCTCAATCAATGGCATGGGCAGAGGATAAAAACAAATGAGCATTGAATATAGTGCCACCACATCATTACTCATTCCCCTTTCTGCTTGGACATGCTTGGTTTGATCTTTCCCAATTCAAAGAAGAATTTGAAAGGAATCCTTCATGGCTTAAATCAGGTTTTAAAATATAAATTGGGAAACGCTTTGAAGAAAGCAGAGATCACTTAGAAAAGGAGTGAGGACCTTCCTTAAACAAAGCAAGAGATATTATTATTTATAAAATCATATATATATATATATAAAGTTATGAATTTATGTACTTATTATTTATAAATATTATGAATAAATAATTATATATAGGTATAGATATATTTTATATGTATTATTAATTATATTTATATTTGTATTTATTTATTTTTAATATTTTTATATAGTTATTATGAATGTTTTATATCTTTTTAATATTATTTATTGTATGGCCATACCCATCCATACCTGCCATAGCGGCAAAACCAAAACCTGAACCCATACCCAACTCCATACCCAAACTGGCAACTTAGGAGAAAGGTCATAGAAGAAATGACTGCTCATGTCAAATAGTCATGAAATTTATCACTTGAGTATGAATACTCCATGTAGTGCAAAATACCATAAAATGAATTATCTAAACTATACAAATTACTTGGAGGAACTCAACTGCTGCAAGATGCTAAAAAGGCATAAACAAAATTCACTTTTCAACACATTTTATTCCTTGGAAGCCCCATCAATTATGAGTAAATGTGTGCCATCAAGTTTCATCTGGAGAGATCCCTCCAAAATAATGAAGGCTTTTATACAGCTCAATAAAATTATCATGTAAATGATTTATTTTTCACTGTTTGACATAATATCAGATGAACAGACTTTCATAGAATATTTATATAAGATATTAGACAGTGTCCTGGACAAGGTAAAGAAGGACCTGAGTATAGATCCAGCATCTGTATTAACATAAAAGATATGTTGATGCCTGCAATAGCAAAAGGATACTCCCAGGTGGCTCGTTTCCCTTCTTCTTTCAACAATAGTCTATGGAATGATTTCTGCACTTCACAAACATTTAGGAGAAGTATAATACACTTCCATTAATGACTAGACAATGTTTATATACAAACTCAAGATAGAAGTCAGAAAACAAGATAAGTGTTATCTAAAATTAAACAAACATGCCACTTTGGTAGGAAAAAAAAAATCTTATATATTAAGATAGCCAAGAAGAAAGCAACTTTAAAAGGTAGAAGTGTACATACCGGAAACGTTTTGGCAAAAAAGAGCAAGTTCTCAAGTGAAACAAATCCGCCACCCCTGAAAATATGACATTTTTTCCATTTTCCAGATCACTTTAAACTTACTTTTCATCAACAAAAACTTAAAGACATTGACAGAATCAGTGGTGACCAATCTCAGAAATTAGACATTTTATTATAAATCTAGTAGCTGTTTCTCTAAAATCAACTATAATATCTTTGGCAATACTTCTTTTGTGTACAATTCAAAATCAAAAAATGTCTTCTTCACTAATGGTGACTGTAATTGGTAAATCCTTGCGGAATAAAAGATATTATGCCTCCAACCCAAAGGATGAAATATGATGTTAAGGTGATTTTATATATTGTGGTAATGCTACTGTTAGCTCTTATATTAGGCACAATAGTAATCTTTGTTCCAACAGTCCTTGCAAAGGAAGAAGATTTCACTTTTCAGTGACCAAAAGTACTCTTTGAAAAAATAAAAAATGACTACTGCTGTTATATTAGAGGAACTTCCAAGATCAGCCCTGCAGACCATTGGTTTAGTAGCAACAAAGAGCAATTGACATCATGATAACCTAACTTAAAGACTTCCAAGACATGCTTCCTGTGTTAATGTGGTGATGATAACACAGGTCCACAAAGAAAAGGCTGGATGCAAATCCCACATGAAGTTCGATTCAATAAATACGTCTAGGAGATGAATCCTTAGAAAAACAATCTTTTAGTATTTATAGTGCATTCACCCCCCATGGACAAGTGTAAGCTTTTAATTAATTCACCAAACAAAAGGAAAAAGAGAGCTATTTGCAAACCATACCTAAAATCTGTTGATGGATTTGAACCTTGCCATCCCATATCTTTCCACTGCTCTGAGATGATTCCCCATAGTTCCACATCAGGAAATGCTGCTCGCCATAGGGCTTTGAGAGCTTCCTGACATACAAAACAGCTTATTAATAGCATAATTTGCAGAAGCTTTGCATTTATGAATGTACAAATGAAACAGACAATGAAGAAAAATGAAGGTCAGCAGATAAAAAGGCAGATATAATGAAACTTAAAACACTTTTGAAGATTATTGTGACATTTGATACTCTTTGACCAAGAGACAAATTTATGCCAAGGGTCCTAATGCAGTTCAGTTCAAAATCACCAGTTTTGTAACATTTGTCATTCAACATAAAGGATTTCCTTCAATAGAATTGACGAGCAAGTAGAAACAAATTTGTATGTAGTGTTGACACCTGAAAAAACTAGTTCCCAACTTGCTCTATTTTCCCCCAAATCCATCAGGAATCCCACTTTATGCGTTTGTTGAAAGAACCCATCATTTACATCCGATCTAAAACTATTTTGAATGGGTTCTCTCCAATAGGTTTCCATCTATTTGCCTTTTGAAATGCATGGCATAAACCCTAAAAAAGACAGTCCCAAAATTCTAAGTGTTTTCCTTGTATTTTCTACCTTTCTCAGAGTTTCGGAGTTTCGGGTTCCTGTCTTCCATCATGCCTTTCCTATCGGCTCCGAAATCCACCGTGGTTACTTGCAAAATCCCCTAAGTGTTTTGGGCGTTGGAGGTCGGGCTTACGGCCTTTCGTCTTCTTCAGAGCATGTGTTCACGAGAGGGCCCAGAAGATCAAGTCCGATGGAGCCTTCTTCGTCTAAGTGTTGCGAGCGGCGAAGGGCGGGAAGTTCCCTTTTCTTCGTTCTCTCTTCTGGAAGGTAGAAGGCCGAAGCCCACTGAGTTTTCAAAAGCTTCTATGTATTTCGGGCATTGACGACCAGGTGTTTTTTCTTCCTCTTTCCTTTTGGAAGACGGAAGGCGAAAGGCCCGAAGGCTGAGGTCTGACGAGCTCAAATTCCTCTTAAGTATTTCAGGAGGCGGCAGGCAGGAGGTTTCTTTTCTTCCTTCTTTCTTTTGGAAGGTGGAAGGAAGAAGGTCCGAGGTCTGCCAATTTCAAAGGTTCCTAAGTATTGCAAAGCTCGGGGGTCAGGGTTGCAGTATTTTTCTTTCCATTTGGCAAGCGATAGACGGAAGGATCGATCGCCAAGGTCCATTGAACTTCTAAAACGACTAAGTTACTTAGACTTTGGCAAGCGGGAGTTTTCTTCTTCCTCTTTTCTTTTGGAAGGCAAAATGCATAAGGTCCGAGGCCCGATCCCCAACAAATTTCATAATTTCTTCTAACTATTTCGGAGTCGAGGATCGAGCGTTTCTTCTTTTCAAAAGCACGTGCATGGTGAAGGCCTGATCTCCGAAGCTCGACGATTTCCCTATTGCTCCTTCCGGACTTTAGAGATCAGGGTTTCCTTCTTCACCTTTCAAAGGCCCAATCAAAGGAAGCCCGATCGACCGGGGCCCGACCTGTTTCGCTTTCCCAACTCTTTCTACTGTTCCTAATGCGATGGGACTACTCAGCGACCTTCCTAGCTGCCTCTCCAGAACCCAATTGCTTGTGGAAAATGGATTTCTTGCCCCCTATGCCACTGTGGCTCCTTTGCATTGAATTTCTTGTACCTAAGGCATGGGCAGACACTCTTCTTCAGTAGATTTCTAGGGCAGAGTCATGTGGGCGCACTCCAAGGACACAAAAATGAATTTATTGCAACATGGGCAACTGGTTTTCCCTGTTGACCACTCTTTCCCATGTCCATGGCTGCTACAGTGATAAAAAAATGCTATATATGCATATGTTTGAGATGTATTTTGGGTTGGTCAGTTTTTGGCATTTTCTCTCAGCAGGTTCAGAGATCCAGAGGCAGAAAAGAAAAGATCATTTAGTAGTTTTTGTTCCTCAGGAAACAACTGTGAAATGTATGTTAAATAATTTGCAATCTTTGTATTGAATCATTGTTTTTCTCCACCGTTGTAGGTGTTCTTCTTAGGAAACTTAATCGTAGTTACAATTTTCTCTTGCCACGTTTAGCAGTATGAATGTAAACTCTGATTTGAATGAATGTGACAGTTCTTAATTCATTTCCAGGCTCTGTAAATGATCATTTTAGTATTACATAAGGGAGAACATTGTATGGTGTTGGATTATTAAGTATTCTTGGTGATTTGATATTGATTTTCGTGCATTTGAATCTCCAAATAGGCAACCTTACATTTTCCTATTGTTGTGTTCTTTTGGTGAACTTGAGACTCTGCAGCCCAACGGATAAGCATCGCTCTGAGAAACCTGTGATAACCCAAGCCTTTAAAACAAAACTTTATATCAAACTCTTTAATGCAGTAGTAGTCCTTATGCATCCTCATTTTGTAGGATTGCCTTCATTAGCTATATAGGGGTTTTTATTACATCCAGCTGTTCTTGGTTCGGTGACAAATTTGGGACCAAGAAAGCGATTTGGGTTTGGTTGTTTAATCATTTTTAGTTGTTCATCTGGTTTGAAGTTAATACCTGTTAAGGTATACCCCTTGGAATATCCCTCCAGAGTCTAAGTTGAGCTCAAAGTGTAGAGGAGTCTACCCACTCCTGTTAGTTGGCCAAAATGACCCTTAACTTGTTAATAAACCTCTTTCAAATCACCATGATGACATCCCTGGCCTAGGTGATTTAGGAATGTTTTAAAGTTTTGGGTTGTAGTAATTTTGAGAACCAACATGTAGCCTTGCACAAAACAGTTGACCATAGTTTCTGCCAATTGTCATTTTGGAATATCCAGGATGGATTAATCATTAGACAACTAGTCTGGTCATTTGGAGAGAAATAACTACCAAAGGTTTAGCTAGTAGCCTAGTATAAGAATCAGTAACACCATGCACTCCATGCACCATAAATTTTTTTTTGAAAGCATCAGAATGAAAATATGAAGATTAATACCAAAATTGACTTCTCAACAAACAATAGAAACAAAGGGAAATAATTACACATGCAGTGAGGTAATTGAACTCCCAACTTATCAACCAAAGTTTATTTTAGCTATATCTCACATAAATGATCATACAATAATATCTAGCTCTATATATCATATAATGTATAAAATTCCATCTATTAAATAGCATTATCATCAAACCTTTATCACTAATATTACGGTAGGTATATGAGCTCTACCCCAAATTTACCCTAATTTCTTTTATTCTCATCATGGACACTTCTGCTGCTCCCAAGCGCACTCGTGCTTCTCCTGATCTACGCCATTTTTGGCATCTTTGTTCCTCTCTGAATGGTTATGTGGGTGGGCCTTCAGTTGTTGTTGCTTCTTCTATTGTTGCTAGGGTGCTGCGACGGTTTGCTTCCAGGCGGGATGTTGTTTCCCTTGCCTCTCTGGGTCCTGTGCACAAATATACCGCTTCTCCCTCCTCCGCGCATCTTGCCCATGGTTTTCCAACTATTTAGACTAATCCGCCCACTAATAGGGGTGGTTCTGGTGGGTTTGTTGCATTTTGCTCTTTCTCTAGTGTTGTCCTTTGTGTCTTTTGTTGAGCTGGCTGTAGTTGTTTATGGGTTGCATTTCAGTGTATTTCTCGAACAAAACCCTAGTTGTGTGTGGTTTTGTTGTTTGATCTTGTTGTGAGTGATTCAACGAAAGATTTTGCAGGCTTTCGATTAGATCCATCTATATCTGTCATTGCTCATTTTGTCCCCTATCTTGGAGATGCTAAGGATGTTTCAGCTTTGTCTTATGCTGACAAAGATGAAAATCTTTTAGCCCATAATTGTCAGATTTGTGTTAAGGTTCAGAATGTGGTTAAGAAGTCTGATAGGATTCCCCTACTTCAGTTGGGGCTGGAAGTTTTAGAAGAAGAGGAGCATTATTTTGAAATGGGTCTGATTTGTAGATTCCACAAGTTGTAGCCTTCTCTTGCAAATCTCCACTCCTGAATTTCTAAGACATGGAAACCCTTCCTCTCTAATGATTTATTCGTCTACCCATGTGCACAGCATTTTTTTTAATAGTTGTTTGTGGTTCAGAGGAAGACCGTTAGTTTCTCTTGGAGACTTGCCCTTGGTTGTGGGGTAAGACTTCTCTTTGTATGAATCCTTGGTATCCTGCACTCAAACCTTCCACTGAACTTTCTCTATGGAGCTGATTTGAATTAGGTTGTTTAACCTCCCCTTGCAATTTTGGCTCACTTCCAGCTTGAAGATGATAGGCAATACCTTGGGAAAACTTATTTCTATATCTCCAAAAACTGATTCTCAATCCCTTGCCATTTTTGCTCATCTACATGTTGAAATGGATATCTCGTGGGGTCTTCCAGAGGAGATTTGGCTCAAAGTTGAAGGTCATATTTGGAAGCAACAATTGATTATTAAATAGTGTCATTTAGGCGTAGAGTTCACTTTGGCCTTGGTCATTTGACAAAGGATTGTGTGGGGCAAAAGCACAAGAGTCCAAATCAAGCATCTTAGTGGAAAAGAGGAAATTCTCATCTTTAGCTGATTTTGGTTAGCTACAACTTCCTTGGTGGGACTTCTCCTACTACCTCTAGTAAGTTTTTAGAGCTCCAAGATAAGACTGCTTTAGAGGGCTGCCCCTCTAGTTCATCGCCTTCAATTGCAAAGAAGGTATCTTTTCCCATGGAGGAGCCTAGGTCCCCTGAGACCCTTGCTTTGCAAAAAGATGAATTGTCTTTGGCTCTCTCAGATTCTAGTTCTTCTTCTGCTCAAGACTTGTGTCCTTTTGTGGATGGTCACGCTTTTGTGATCTTGGAATCCATTAGCAGTTCCTCAGGTCCAAGGTTTGGACTTCCATCACTAATAGGAAATCTTTTGCAAGGAAGAAGTCCACCTCCCATTTGGTTCTCGAATACCACTATAAAAAGAGGGCTCATTTGCCTGTAGGGTGATGAATAACTTCTGAGTTTTCAGCTCTCTTAGTTGTGAGTGTTTTTGGTTCCAATCAAGGGTTGGTTTAACATAACCAGATCTTTCGATTTTTTATTGTATCCTATTTAGGCTCTTTAATTGATGGGTGAGGGGCATGTTGAGACCAAAAACTGCAGATCCAAATCCTAGAGTATGTTTGAGCTTTCAAGGCCAGGGGATGTCATCAAGAACGCAAAAAAGGGGCTCATCAACAAATCTCGGAGAGTTTACGACCAACACATAGGAGTTGGTAATCTCCTCTTCACTTTTGGTACAACTAGACCAAGGAGGGTGCTCCTAGAGGTATCCCGTAGCAGGGATTAATTATCATGCAAGATGTATGCTAGACAATAACAAGGGTAGTGATACCCCAGATGTTGTTCTAAACCCTATAGCTGTCACTGGTTTAGACAAAAGCTCACTACGTCAAATAACCTCTTTTAAGTTGAAAATGGCATCATTGCAACAGTGCAAGATGCAGGTATATATGCATGTTCTGAAAAGAATAAAACACTACTTTGCCAACAGATATACCCTGACTACGACATAGAACCAAGATGCATACAGATGTGTAACTTCACTTCACACTTGATATATTGTTTTGACTTTTGAATGGGTGTGGGTGATCATAGGCCTCTCAGACTGGTGCCTATCAAATGGGCTACAAAGTCTCATGTTTATCAAAGGAGAACAATTACAAAGGGGTGTATGATTGCCTATCTGATGGATTTAGATGCATAGAAATCATTATCAAACCATGAAAATACTTATTAATCCACTATCATACTGCATTCATCCATATGCAACACTGAAATGACGATTTACAAAGCTTGAAATGAATTAAGAACTGTCACATTCATTCAAATCTGTGATTACAATCATACCACAAAATGTGGCAAGAGGAAACCCTAACCGCAATTAAAGATTTCCCTGAAAGAACATATACAGCAATGGAGAAAATCAATTATTGATATCAATTTCACAATATATTCCGCATACACTTTTGACAATTGTTTCCTGAAGAGATGAAATTGGTCGCTAGTCAAAGCCCTTACTGCCTTGAACCCCTGTCGCCTGAGGGAGAAATTTGCCCAAAAATGATGAACCCTTTTGAATGTGTTCAATCCTTGTATTTATAGAATTTTGGTCATTCCTAAATCCACACAGGATTCTAGGCAGGAAAATGCGTTGGGGCAACCTGAGCATTAAATTTGTTGAAAGAACACTAATACACTGAGGGGGGGCTGAATCAGCGTATGTTAAAACTTTAAAATGCAATCAACAAACAAAAATGGAAGGCACATATAAAAACCACACACACACAAGAAAACACCAAATTTATGTGGAAAACCCAGAATGGAAAAAACCACGGTGAGAAAGTTGCTTGAGTCTATTGCTCAAATCCAACCTCACAATAAGCACTGATTACATATGTTTTGCAGGCACCAACCCACAGGTACATCCACATCTAAGGCAATGTTTTGAGGCTACCACCTACAGGTACATCACACACCTACAATGAGCTCCAACTCAATATAATTAGGCTTCAACCCCAATCTAAAACAAAGAGGCTACAAACGCTGAATTTTACAGTTTCATATGTGCAATAATGGCTCTTTTGTAACCTGAAATGCACCTTGTCACCACACACTCACTCTATGTTTTGCATCAACACAGTTGTCTCCTTCCTCTATGCACTCTGCATTCTCTCCTTTCTCACAAAGTGAACAACAATATTCAATACGGTGAGCAAACCTTTCACTTCGGATGCAACATGTATAAAAACATATTCACACTCAACAGATGAACTATCACAACCACTCCAAAACTGAATAATGACAGTTTCACTTCGTTTCACAACTGACTAAAATTAGTTAAACTGTCGCGCCCCTGATTCAAACTTCAGGCTCCGATATATATAGTAGCAATTTTTCTCTTCAACTCCACAGAATTTCAGAGTAAATATTCATCACAAGTCACAAGACCACCTCAAATGCATTCACACTGTAATTCAAATAAATGTTGGTATGGCTCTGCAAATGTGACGCTGGGCATTCTGTTTATCAGCAAAAACTCGATCACCTTAGTCTGTTTAAAACTTTGTCCTCAATCACCCAAAATGTCGTTATGTGCCTTTATCGGCAAATGTTGATTTTCCAAAACTTTGCCTTAAACTCCCTTTGTCAGCGAATTCTCCGTTTTTAAAACTAAACACCTTCCTTCTTATCGGCAAGAATACACTTTTCAAACCCTTTTATTCCCTTTATCAGCAAATGTTACTTTTTCATAACTTTGTCTTTTGATCCTTCATAACTAGTATCGGCAAAAGTATAATTTTTCAAACTTAAGTCTTTTAAGCCTTATCAGCAAAAAGACACTTTTCAGAACTTCCTTTTTAATGTCTTAACGGCAAAGTTACACTATTTCAAACTAACCTTCATTTCCTTTGTTATCGGCGAATGTCTAGGTTTTCTTACTTCATCAAAAATGCTATCAGCAAAAGTTAATTATCACTACTCTTCGTTATCGGCGAATTTAATGTTTCATGAACCAATCCTTTTATCGGCGAAAGTGCACAATTTCGAACTTATCTTTGTTTACCTTCTATCGGCAAATCCACGCTGGCTCGAACTATCGCCTTATCGACAAAAATTGAAACTTCCGAATTGTGCCAACTCATCAATTCTTCTTTGTCGGTAAAAAGACCTTTTAACAAACTTATCAGTTTATCAGCAAAACTATAAAAACTCGAACTTGCACTTTATTACCAACTTGCCTAATTCTCTGTCGGAGAATCGGCTAATATGCTAAATTTATAACTAGTTAGCTTTTGAGACATTTTCCCGACAACACATGTCTAGCCAATAGTTGGCAAATCGGCTAAAACATTAACTCCCTAACTAGTTAGCTTTTATAACTTTTCCCCGACATCTGCTTGTCTTCAAAAACTTAAGTCTTTGCCTTAACATTGAAGTGTGCCACCTTCCTAAGCCATAGTGGCTAGTCGCCAAATCGGGTAAGTGCCAAACTTTAAAACAAGTTCGCTATAGAAGAACTTTGCCGATCTAAGGACTTAGCCTTAAGTCGTAGTCGGCTAATCGGCATATCGGCTAACCACCGAACTAACGAAGTAGTTCAAAAACTAATCACTTCGCCGAGATAACTTAACATCGCTTTTCTTCAAATTTGTCGATAGGCCAATAGAGGAAAGGTTCGGACTGAGGCCATTTTGTTGTTAACATGATTTCTCATGTCTTCAAAGATGCCGATAAGTAATAAACTTCTCATTTCTTCCAAATTGCCGATAGGCTTCAGTTCAAACGGAGAACTTTTTTCCGACTGAGTACTTGGTTCTAACTGATAACATTTTGCCCATAGGACTACAACACAACACAGCTTTGACAAATATTATGTCGATTGCTTGCCCTTTCCTTTCTTTGACATCAATGACAACAATTTCAACAGAATTATCCATCTGCCATCAACTACCTAGGCGTTTCCGAATCCATTTTGGTGCCTTTTCTGCCTTTTGCAAAAATCCGAGGGGGTCTTGGACATTGCGGAATTTTTGGGGGGTCCTAGACATTGCGAAAGTTTTGGGGGGTCCTGGACATTGCCAAGTTTCCACTAGAACTCCACCAGGAATGACATGAAGAGGGAGGTGGACAAACTAGGGATGAAGGGAAAAAGAGGGGATCCAAGAGGGATGTGGAAATATCCACATCTAGGGGAAACCTCTACCATATCCAGTAGGGGGCAAAAGTTCTGCCCAAGGCAAAAAAACCAAGGAAACATAAGAACTTTTTAGGATTTCTTTGAGGATTTTTAATCAGAGTTTTAACACTTTTTCAAGGTAAAATAAGCAAGGCAAGCATAAGGGGGGTCATTAGAAACTTTTTGATGAATTTGACATGATTTTGCAATTTCGAGACATGGAAAATAGAGATCCCAACAGTGGCTCTAGTTGGGGAGGTGTGTCTAACAAGGACAGCGAGAATCCTGAACATCTCTGGTAGATCAAAAAAACAGGAATAGGAAAAACACAGCACAAACACACCATCATGACCAACAGTGGTCAAGATTAGACGAGGTTCAAAATATGAAAAATATAACCTGAATTCATCATTCAAAATCGAAGAACTTCATTACTTATGAAAAGTAATGCTTCAAATGCTGACCGTGAATGGGCAACTCCATGAATTCTTCCAGATTCACCAAGTGGTAAACATTAAGCTCAAACTTCTCAGCCACATCATATGGCCCAAGCCACAATGGATCAAACTTACCATGCTTCCCTTTGTCTTCAGATTTAGCATTCCAAAGGAGCAGCAAATCACCAGTCTAGAAGTCCCTTGATATAGTATTTTTATCAAACAAACACTTCATTGTCTGCTTATGGTCCAAGTTTTTATCATGTGCAGCCCTCCTTTTCTCCTCCAACTCAGTCAATTGCATGATCCTTTGTGAAAGTGCATCACATTGATCCTCCTCTACATCATGTAGCAATTGATAGACCGGTAACTCCATGCTAATGGGCATCTTAACCTCTACTCCATACACCAATTCAAATGGGCTTCTACCAATAGATCTTTTGCAAGTTATCCTATCGGCCCATAGAGCATATTTCAAATTGTCATCCCATTTTTTCTTGTTCTAATCCAATGTCATTTTTATAATCTTCATCAGGCTTCTATTACTTGACTTAGCTTGTCCATTGCTTTGGGATGATATGGAGATGAATGCACCAGGTTTATACCGAATTTAGAACATATATTCAACATTTCTTGAGACTTGAAGCACATTGCATTATCAACCAAAATCTTAGAAGGCACCCCAAACCTGGTTATTATGTTGTTGACCAAGAAATCAATCACCTACTTGGATGTTGATTTTCTAGTAGGGATTGCCTCTACCCACTTGGTGAAGTAATCGGTAGCCACAAGTATCCACTTATATCCATTACTGGATTTTTCTTTTATTTCTCTAATGAAGTCAATTCCCTAGTGTTAGAAAGGTGCGTCAACTGGAAGGGGCAAAAGGGGAAGTGCTCCAGCAAATTTCTACTTGCTCGAAAACCTTTGGCAAGCATCACATCTTATCTTCTGCGCTACATCCTTGAATAAAGAGTGTCACCAATACCCAACTCTAAGGATCTTATGGGCAGTAGTTTTAGCTTTGAAATGCCCCCCACAAATGCCATGGTGACATTCACTCATTACTGCTTCAGCTTATTCTTGATCCAAACATTTGAGTAATACACCTTCATGAATTCTCCACATCAATTCATTTTGGAACAATGCATACCTCTAAGATTTTAGCTTGAGGGTCCTTTTCTGATTCTCATCCATACATGGTGGACAATTGATATTTTCAAGATAAAAAATTACATCTTTATACCATGCATTACCAACGAAACTGCAATGAGTAGGGACATCATCTACATTGGTTTCATTTACTTCTGCTGCCTCCAAATTTGAATTAGCCATTAGCTTGGCCAAACCTTGGCCTCTAACCAGTTTTGTAAACTGTATATCCATGTCATATTCTTGGATCATGTTGATCCATCTGCATCTTTTACCTGAGACTTCTTGTTGTATAAATATATCCTTCATTGTTGTATGTGGCACATATGCTATGGTCTTAGCACCTGTAAGGTATGATCTAAAATTCTTCCCAACTTTGACCAAAGCATAAGCATGTTTTTCCATTGTAGAATACTTCAATTCAACTACTTGTAATGATTTACTAAAAAATGACATGGACTGTTCATATCCTTCTTCAATCTTTTGAAGCAAAATAGCAGCAACAATATAAAATGAAGCAAAAGAGAACAACTGAAGGGGTTTAGAGTAATTTGCACTTATCAGTACAGGTGCTTCCTTGATGGCCTCTTTGATGTCTTTGAATGCTTCAGTTGGTTCTGCATCCCACATTATTGATTGTCCCTTCTTGAGCATTTTTTAAATAACTTTAGTCTTCTCCGTGAAGTTAGGAACAAACCTCCTAACAAAATTTATTGCCCGAAGAAAGATTGTACTCCTTTGACTAATTTGGGTTGAGGGATGAGGTCAATAGCCTTGACTCGTTCTAGATCTATGCTTACCCCATCTTTTGATACAATATGTCCCAGCAGCTTTCCTTCTTCAATCCCAAAATGATTTTTCTTGGGATTCAAGGAAATCCCATATTCATTAGTGATATTTATGAAATGTCTAAGGTGCTCTTCACCTGCGATTGCATCAATATCTTGAAACCTAGGTATCTTCCCTCTTATCTCATTAGGAATAGGATTAGGAAAATCAAAAATACCAAAGAAGTCAAGTTGCTTGTACCTTTCTACTCCTAAAGGCTGCCTGGGTGGAGGGAACCTTTGTGCTTGTCGTCTAAGTGCAGCTCTAGGATTTTGGACATTTCCATACTGTTGATCCATCTGATTTTGTGGTGGCTGGTCATGAACATTAGTAGGATTCCTACCCTGTTGTCCCACTTGTTGATGTTGCTATTGATACTGTTGTTGCTGATCATAATGTTGATTGTTATGTTGATTATGTTGTTGATTCCTACCCTACTGCTGGGCAGTTTGAGTTACCTGGGCCTGCTAGGCAAGTTGAGCATGTTGTACATCAAGTAAAGCTTGCACTTCCCTCCGCCTCTGTCTAATATGGTCAAGCAACTCCAGCTAATCCTCAATAGTCCTTTCCACTTCTTTAGCATCAGGCTGTGTTGGCTGCTCGTCATCATTAGGAAAATTAACATGCTCATTCCTAAATGACCTCATAGGAGAAGTAGGAAACCAAGTGTTTTGATGTGCTTCTTCATTTTCATTAGGCATCCCAAATGTTATTAGGTTTGGATCTCAAGATTTGTCCCTACTTCCCCTTCCAATAACATTTTCAATTCTCTAAACTTCATACTCCTCCCTATTTGTCCTTCTATTTGTCCGGAGTATGTTACCAACAGAATCCTCCATTGTATACTGGTAATGATCTTTGAGATCATCAAATGTATCATTTCTGCTTGATGTTCATACCTGACCTTGAGCGTGTCTAGAAGGCTCACCAACATTTCTTGCTCTCCGTCTATTTTCTTGGCCTCTTGTGCCTTCTGAGGAATTATGTTCTGAACAACTTTGAGACTTTCTGTCCATTCCATTTTATTTCTTTCAACTAAAAACTGATTTCTGGGTTGACCTAAATAGAGTCGCCACTCTTCACTAAGAAGAGACTACTTTGCAAACTAGATGTACTAATGTAACCACAAGACAATCACTGAACTGCAAAGCTTCTAAATCTTATAACTAGAATCAGACTTGTCCCCGACAACGGCGCCAATTTGTTGAGACCAAAAACTACAGACCCAAATCCTAGAGTATGGTTGAGCTTTCAAGGCAAGGGGATGTCATCAAGAGAGCAAAACAGGGGCTCATCAATAGATATCTAAGAGCTTATTAGCAACACATAGGAGTGGTTAATCTCCTCTCCACTTTTGGTTCAACTAGACCAAGGAGGGTGCTCCTAGAGGTATCTCATAGCAGATATTAATTATCATGCAAGGTGTATGCTAGACAATAACAAGGGCAGTGATACCCCAAATGTTGTTCTAAACCCTATAGCTATCACTGGTTTAGACAAAAGCTCACTGCATCAAATAACCTCTTTTAAGTTGAAAATGGCACCATTGCAGCAGTGCAAGATGCAGGTATACATGCATGTTCTGAGAAAAAAATAAAACACAACTACTTTGTGTTTGGATGTTGTTTTGTGTTGTCGTGGAATGGTTATGAGGTAGTTGTCGCCCTCATCCTACTCCATGTGTTTGCAAGAGAATGAGGTCGTGGACTAGTGTCTGATTGTCATTGTGGAGGAAGCTCAATCCTCTTGTATGGTCATCGTGGTGACTTTGTCACTTGATTGGTGAAGTCTTCTACTTTGTGTCGCCATGCTTGATGCATTGGTGATGTTGTCTTGTGTGTCACTGTGTTTGTTACGACACCGTGTGTGCATGTGAGTGCAATGCAACATGTAAATGTCACACTTGCAAACCCAAAAAATTTGTTCATCTTGTGTTTGTTCGGTTAATGTCTTTGGCGAAAGCTTGGGGCATTACAATATCCATTTATCCACAACATACAAACAAAATTGAATTTAACTAAGGAACACTATATAGCAATGGAACACATTGACAATGGAAACAAAATGCAAACTGCAGAGTAATATACTAATTTATGTCTAGCATGCATAAAGAGAAAACACTGAGAACACAACATAAATGCAAATGCAATAAACAAACAAACATTATTAGTATTTTATTCAAAGTGTTAATCTATACAAATGATCATTTTACCCCATATAAAAACTGGCACTCTCTCAACATGAACAATATAGGGATGGGAAATGATGATAATCTCAAAAATGGGAGGCTAAGTAATCAACAATGGGTTCTAAGACAAGTGGTCACTCACCACTTGACACATCCCCAACTGTCAATCAAAAATATATCTGCCCACCTCCCACCTTCCCTACCCACCTCTACCTCTCCTTCCTCTCCACCCTTATTACTAATTCTAGATAACTCTACTCTAATAAAGGTGGTCTTGATATTGCATCTTATCATTATTTTACAAGGCCAATCACACTGATTTAAAGCATATCATGAAACATTATATATGTGTCATTATTCAATCCATAGATGACTTCATCATAATAGAAAAATGGATGCACTTGCCTTCAATCCAAAAGAATTAAGTGAATGTGATGTTGATACTTTATATTAGAGACACATTTTACAAAGAAAAAAATAAAGGCAGATGCTTACTTGATGTTCCAAGCGAGTACCATCAAAGGGAACTTGCAATCGCATTTGAAGCTTTTGTAATCGCTCTTGCTGGATATGACAGCATAGTTTACCATAAATGATCAAATGAGTTTATATTATTTCTTGCCATTAAACAATGAGATTCCATTCAGCCTATTATTCCTAAACATATATATTATTACTTATTAAATATATAATGCTTTCCTAAATCCTATGCTTTTGATATACTCTCTTGCCCATACATACATCATTAAAGAAGCAAATAGTATTTCTAATTTAATATATAAAAAGCTTGAGTACCTCAAAATGAATAGAAAATTGAAACACATAAATTAGGTAGCTAGGTAGCAAGGTTGCAAGCATACGATAAGGACCTAAAACAATAATCATAAAACATCACATCAAGATTTTGAAAATGCTTGACATATCTCTTGTTTCTGTAGAAAGGCGTTGTTCCATTAAAAACAAGATCTTTTTAATCTAAATACAATTTTGGTTGCAAATATTATGCCTTAGATTATCTTGATGAATCAGTTTATAACAGCTGAGTAGAAGGATTACAAGGAAGGTCCCTTATAATGAAAGCAAGGAGAGAAAACATCTAGGCTTATGCTACAATGGGCTAAGAGTTGACATCTTCACAAAAAAATTCCATTAACCTTTGACCAGAAGAAACAAATCTTGCTTAAAAGGTTTCAACTCACTCATGCTAAGGGAGGAAAAATCCTCCTGATAAACTACATTGCATCTTGCCTTCAACAGAAAATTTAGGGATGTCAGCTGAATCATTTGCCAGACATATTTCTAGCTATCCCTAACTATCCAAGAGTTTAGTAGGTGGAGTTAACTCCTTAAGAGAGGGGTAATAAAGGGGAAGTCAAACTCTGCCTGCAAACAGGTCCAAAAAGGCCTAGCTGTGGTACACCTCCAAAAATATGTTCAACTGCATCCTGTTGTGACCAAATCACACATCACCCCATCAGACCGGGGACCCCCCTCTTCATCCGAGCTTGGATGCTTTGAATTGGTTTCTGTGGTCTCATTTCCAAGTTGTCAGGGTCCTGAAGGTTAGGTTATGATGCGGAGGAATAGATTGTCAGAGAAGACTCATCACGAGTAAAAGTGTATGCCTGGGAGATATCACTTAAACTTGATGGAGAGGTCTTGATGAGGAAGGGTTTTGAAGAAGTAGATGAATACTCTGAGTACTTTAGAAGTGTTTTAGCACCCTCCCTTGAGATTTGAACACCATGAAAGGAAGGACAGAGCGCCTTGATACAATGCACCGTGATGATGAATGCTTTGAGTGTTTTAGGCATGTTTTGGACAGGAACAGGTGATTTTGTCTTGAAGTCTATGTGCGCCTTATGATGATTGAAGTTACCATCTTATAGATTAGCGCCTAGACCATAAGGTAGAACGCCTAAAACATGACATATGGGCGCCCTTAATGCAAGATATTCCCCTCTAGCGCCTAAGACCTTTTAATAGCAATGGAGTGTGGTTTGAGTGCTCTGGACATGATTTAAGCGCCTTGGTGTAGTTTAAACGCCTTGACCCCTTGGTAGTCATAAAATGCGCCCTGAGTAATGGATGAAGTGCGCCTTAGAATGCAGATGAGCGCCACTTCAAAGGGATTTGAGCGCCTTGGGTTCCTTTAGCGCCTTCAGAAGTAGATTTTGGCGCCTTTGTGAGGCTCGGAGCGCTCTGAGTAATGAAGGAGTGCATTTGCAGGGGGAGGAGGAGTCAAAATGCGCCTTGGAATCAAGATGATTTGCGCCTTGGAGAATGGATGAGTTGAAAGAGCTTAAGTCAGCGCCCCAACTTGGAGATGAGGTTGAGCGTTTAAAATCAAGTTTTCACCCACTTTGGGCGCCAGAGATGAGTTGTATGCACCTTGAGAAACATCTGAAGGAGTGTGCCTAGTTAAGTGAGCGCCTTGAGTGATGAATGGGTGCTCTGGAGGGTTTGAGCGCCCAGAGAGAATTGTGCGCCTAGATCACAAGGTGGAGCACCTAAAGTAAGTCCATTCTGGTGCCTATAGTAGAGTCCATTCTGGAGACTCAGAGTGATATGATTAGAGTTGCTTTTGCGCCCAGTGGAGATAAGTGTGTTTGAGCGCCCTAGTGTTTTTTAGCGCCCTCTGGAGGAAGTTGAGAAGATTGTTGCCTTTGATGAGATAGTGGAACACCTCAAAGGAGTGATATTGGCGCCTTGAGTTATCCTTGGAGTCCTGCATGTGGAAGGAAGCGCCTTGTGGAAGAAGATGAGAGGATCCACAGAATGCGCCTTGGAGTGCATGTTTATCACCTTGAACAGGGTTATTGGATGAAGATGTTTAAAGACAAACTTAGTGAGCCTTGACTGAGCGCCTTAGCTACACCAAAGAAGTGACTTTGAGCGCCTAGGAGAAAGAAGTGACTTTGGGCGCCTTGGGCAAACCTATTCAGTTTGAGCGCCCTCAGTCAAATTGCATCTAGGAGAATTGAAGGTGAAGGTTTGAGTTGAAAGTCTTAGAAAGAAGTGAGCTACACTGCAAAGCAAAGTGAAGATGTACCTTGACGATATATGCGCCTAGGCCTTTTTTGCGCCCTGGATGATCTACACCTTAACTTGCGCCTTTAGATCACCAACATCTTGTCTTGAAGTGAAAGGATCTCCTTAAGGGATTAGAGCGCCCAGGATGAAGTGCGCCCAGATGTGTTAGCGCCTTATGATGCGCCTAGATTGAAAGGCCATTTTGGCGCCTTGAGACCATTAGTACCTTGTTGAGGATAGAGTGAAGTATTTGCGAGAAATACACCTCAACTGGCGCCTTTAGATTTGCGCCCTAGAAGAGTTGTCTTTAGAATGCGCCTAGAGTCAATTTGTGCGCTCTGGAGTGTGAGTTTGAGCGTTTGAAATTGAACTCATGTTTAAGCGCCTTGGAAGGATGAATACTCCTCGATGCGCCAGTAAAGATAAATGGAGTTGGGCATTCTATCAGGAAGAATGGAACCACATGAGTGCCTAGATTGTACGATGAAAAGAGTGGAGCTTCTGGCGCCTAAGGGAGAAAATGGAAGTTTTGAAGCACCCTGAGGATTCAAGTCCCTTATGAGAGTGCCTAGTAACTTGGTTCCAGTGCCAAGAAGAGGTAATTGGAGACTTCAATATGCACCCTGGAAGGAGAATAGAGCTTTGAGGAGATAGTTGAGCGCCCTGGATTCATGATTGAAGTTAGGTTTAGCGCCTTGATTGGAGTGAAGATCCTTGAGGTGAAGTAAAACTGATGATGGGCGCCTAAAGTGGAGTTTTGCTTCACAGAGGTTTGAAATGATATGCGCCTTCAACCTAGAACGAGCGCCTTAAGGCTGGATGAATTTGAAATGGAAGAGAGCATGAAACTGCGCCTAAGCAACAGTAGGTAACTCATATGCCTTGTGAAGATCAAGTTGAGAGGCTAGAAGCTCCCATCCATTTTGGCACCTTTGATAGACAACTACGAATAAGATTAGCACCTTGGGAATATATGCTAGGAGTTGAAAGTAGCGCCTAAGGGGAGTTAGTCCAGAAACATCAATAGAGAGTGCCTTTTTTTCACAAGGTATATGCTAGGTAGTCTCACCAATATGCACCTAGTAGAAACAAGAGGTACTTCAATGCCTAGGTAGAATCTTGAAGTGTGAAAGCTAGTCATTTTAGGCGCAAATCTAAGGAGCTTCCACCCATTTCAGCGCCAATAAGAGGATTTTTGTTTAAAAATTTTGAAAAATTGCAAAAACCAATACACTGGGCCGACCTACTAGCTAGCCGCCCTCATTTAATGTGAGGAATTGCTTATATAAAGGTGAGCGCTCCTCCTTATTTCATTTATGCATTTGCAAATTCACTAAGGAGCAGCGAATTTCCATCAAGAGGCAGCGAATTTCCTTGAAAGAAGCAGCAATTCATCTTAGGAGCAGAAATCTGCAAGGAGAAAGTCCATTTTTTTTTTAGGCAGATCTGAATTTGAAAAGGCTAAGTTGCTTCCAAATTCTGCCATTTTTTGCATTAAATTCCAGAAAATTACATTTTCTAAGGCAAAAAATTGAGTAAGAGGTATGTATGATCTCTTTTACTTTACCAAATTTCCTTGTACTTGTTTAATTTTGCAAATTTATATTCAGAAAATCAGGTAATGCTTCAATGAAATGACTTAGAAAATCTCTATGTACTTGAAAAATTGAATTAAAACATGATAACATGATGATAATGATCTAGAAAATTCATAAAATCTATCATTTCAATCTACTTATTCGAGTCTAGTTTTGCAGATAGATGGGAATGACGACCAAAGAAAGACAAGTACTTATCAAGATGGATGCCAAGTCTAGCATACCGGAGTCCAAGCTAGAAACGCAGTGGAAGGATGTCGGCGACACCAACATGGGACACGTCAACTTGGATGAAGCGAAAGACTTCTTGCTCGCGATTACTAGGAACGAAGATATCAAAGCCATCGCGAAGAGCGGGATTGAACAAGCGGCTTGCTTTCCACCTGCTTTGCCAAGCGCCGAGCTTGTGTTAGAGTGTGTTCAACACTACGACAAGGAGAAAAGACAAATCATAGCCAAGGATGGAACTGTTCTTGCTTACTTGCAGAGGGAGGCTATCCAAGAGATCTTCAACATCCCGAAGGCGAAAGGAGTCTTCATATGCCCTACAACAGCTCAGAAGACATTCGAAGGCAATTCAAAGGTCTACATGCAAGAGATCGGGAAGAAGTGGATGAATGATTCGTCTATGAAGATATACAATTCAAAAGACCCCAAGTATCACAAAGCTGACTTCAAGCAGGAGATAAGTTACTTGATCATGTTCCTGAATCGAGTAACAGGTAGGCCACAATCATCTACTTTCGAAGGATGGATGTATACTTATTTTGATCACATGTTTACAAAGAATAAGATGATTGACTGAGCTGGCCTTATAAGCCACTACCTAGATGAACAGTTGGAAAACTTTGATGAGACGAAGTCTTTCTTCATGACTTCATACCTTGTATATATCTTGGCAAGAAATGTAGTCTATAAAGGGCTGACATCTAAAGGACAGGTAGGTACAAAGCCGGGACAGATCCTCTCTTATCAGTGTTACCCTCAGCTCCACCTGAAAAACATCAATCACTACAAGAGATTCAATGATGCCTTCGCCATGTTTATAGTGAGGAGGTTAAGAGGTGAGTTGCATCGGAGACTAACAGGTGCGGCCAGGAACTTCATCAAACAGTATGGGAGGTACTACATCCAGTATGATAAATTCACCTACATCAGGATTCAAGGATTCACATCATTCCCATATAGACTGCCTAGATATCCTTCGAACAGGATGGTGTTGCTAGAGGTTTCCAAACAATTGATTGAGTTTCATAAGATGCAGAAAGCAAGGAAGAAAGCGGGAGTTCAGTTTCCCCTTCAGCTAGGAAGGTACTATTCTTGTCCATCATTACAGGCAGCTGAGCATTCAGAAATTGAGCTTCAGGCTTATCATCTGCATCCGCATGATTCAAGGAGAGAAAACTTTAATCCACATGGAGCCATCAAGCAGTCTTACTCTTCTTACAGGCATAAAGAACAACTAGAAGATCACTGGGCTGATGCTATAGATGATGACGACATCCGGATGCAGAAGTGTTCAAGATTAAAATGGGACTTGATAAGAGCTACAAAGGTACTAAGAATTCCTGATCAATTAGAAGGTGATAGAGCTCTTCTTGGAGATGAGTATGATAAGATTCGCAATTTGCCTTATGAAGTCAACTGGGCAGACAGAGAAAAGGTCGACGATGAAGGATTGATAAGGCCCGTTATTGCTATCACTGAAGAGCAAATAAATATACAAGTACAAACCTTGCTTGATGAGGGTAAGAAACTTACCTATACTAAGATGGGAGAAGTGGATCAGCAAGAACAACATAAAGCACTTAGTAAGGATTCACGAAGCAGAGGAAGTGAGAAAGATTCAAGACAGGGAAAGAAAAGGAAACAGCTTAAGATTGTTCAAGAAGAATCCAGTAGAAAGAAGAAAAGGATAAGCATTGAGACTGCTTCTTCTAGACAGCTAGGTGATATCCCACCGGATCAGGACTTAGTGATTCCTGCTGAAAATGTAGTTCCAGAAGCTCCGATGGAAGAAGTACCTTCTAGCCCACATGATACTGAAATCATTGATGAAGCTAACACCGAGGAGAAGGATGATGCTGAAGAGGAGTCATTACCTGTACCAGGAAGACAATTACAGCAGCAGCAAGATCTTTCATCACTTCCAGAATGGTTACAAGAAAGAATTAGAGAAAATTGTGAACTAGAAAGTTGCCCTCCCCTTCCAGTTGATGAGTTACTCTTAGATATGTCAAAGGAGAAACCGAAGAAGAAGGCAAACATCCTTTCTAAGATCACTAAGGATGAAACTAGAGTAAGAAAAGTACATGTAGCTGTTCCTAGGCTTGAGAAGAACATAGAGGATGTAACACCTGATGATTATGACATCAATACAATCAATCTGGGTCCTTTGACTGGAATGCAAGTTGAAGAAGAGCTTCAGGATTCGATTGATAATGCTCGAGCTATCATAAGGCAAGAAACAGAAGGCAGAATCAAGGCTGAGCAAAGATGTCGTGCCTTGGAGCAGTACATTCAGCATTTAGTACATCCTATTCATCCGCAGGAAAGGGTTACTGCACCTCCATCTCTCCTTCCTCCTGAAACAGTTGGACACTTGGAAGAGTTGAAGTCTTCATCTCACAGACTGAAGGATTGGATGAAAAGATCGAAAGAGACTACATTCAGGTATCTGGGAGATATTATGCAAGTAAATGATAAGATTATTAGCCTAAAGGATAGGGTACTTGCATTAATGACAGCCTGTGTTGAATTCAAGGACTTCAAGGATCAATATCTACCACACCTGAAGAGCTTGATGGAAACATCAGTGGATGATCTGTTACATGCTGAAGTTATTGAAGAAGGTAGAACATACAACTTTTCCTCCTAGTATTTCAGTCTTCGCATCAAAGGACAATTGCTGGATAAGATTGAACTAGATATGTCAAGAATTAGAAGTGTGCTTCAGAGGATTCAGGATGGAATACACGCTTCTTTGATGGAGATCTGCAATCCTTTTGGGGAGATGACCTTTGAGAATCTGAAAGAACAAGTCCAAGTTTTTTATTTTCAGGAAAATGATATTACAAATGAGAGACTTGATAGTATATTTTCACTTGCTGTCCACCTTGGCGACAACAAAGCAAGAATAACTGATTGGGAAAGGACACTTGGCCTTTATTCAGTTGATGTGCTTGAAGCTGAAGGAACCATTCAAAATGCGCCAAGTGTACCTGTAGAAGAAGTCAAGCGAATAGTGTCTAAGTTCATTGAATGCCAAACTTCTAGTGATGGATATTCACATGGGGATTCTTCCTGAAATAATGATATATTATTCTTATCTTCTTGCGAGGCATGCTTTTGTTCCCTTCTTTATGGCCTCCGTCATTTAATAAAGATAGCATCTTTCATTTAATATAGATAGCCTCCTATATTTAATAAAGTTGACCTCTTTCATTTAATAAAGAGAAGTTTGTTACAACTACTTGTGATGTGGCTTGATCTGGTCCGCTGACTTCGCCGATCGATCTTGACCCTTCAATCTTTGAGGTCTATAAAAGAGCTCTTGTTGCTCTCATTTGTAGGATTGAAATTTCTGAAATTGTTGCAAGAGCTCTCTGAGATAATAAAAAGATTCATTGCTTTGGTGATTCTATTTGTGTTTCCGAGTGTTGCATGGTTTTGATTTTCAAGCAAATATTAAATTAGACTAAGTTTCTCTTTAAGTTTATGTTAGTTGATGAAAGGTTTCTTTATTGCTTTTTGGTGAAATCTGTAAGTTCATACCATTTGCAGTTTGCGGCTCGTAGATTGTAGTGCATGGTTAGCCTGAACAAATTGAGTATCAATTTGATCCTTATGCTTGTTGAATCTTTCATGAGCATAACTGATTTAAACATCTTGTATACCCCAGAAGATTGCACCTATCTTGTGTAGTTGTTTGTCTTGGCGAAGCAGGATTTGGTTGGATTTCACCTAAGCAGTAAATCTCCTTACATCTAGGGTTAGTTTAGTGTTTCTGAACCTTATATCTTTTGCCTTTTGTTTATTCATTCAAGTAGAATTAGGATCCAGAACATCCATTGTTAAATCATACGCCATCAGTTGCAGTACCTAGATCCTCTAGTGTCCACTTCCGTAGTCTTTGGAACAATAAGTCAAACTTGAACAATTGTGTAAGTCCCTTTGTGTGTAAACAGCAAAATCATACTTAATCGCTGAGCTGTCTCTTACCGAAATCATCAGAAGGAACCTTGGAGTCATCTTGTTTGATCACCTAGTTCAGCATTCGAGAGACTTTGCTCAAGAGAGAGTCAGATACTCAGTATTTCACTCTAATTGTTGAGTTGTCCAAAAACAATCATCAACACATCCTCTTTCCCAAATAAAATGCAGGAAAAGTTTGTGACCCCATTTTTTTACAGCCTTGTTTTGATTCTCAAACCTTGATGAAGCACTAGCCATCCCAAAACTTTGTGCTTGAAATTGATTTTTAATGTCCAAATAGTGTAACAGAGCCTTTCCCAGCATGATTCTAGATCCTTGAACCTCTTATTCAACTATGGAAAAATAAGAGAAGTGCATTCCTTATACAAGTACTTTGTAAGTTTGTATCATAATTGTATAAGGTTTTTCCATTTCTCCACTTCAGATCCTTTCAATAAGATCCTGTCACACTCAATTGCGCTTTGGACAAACAGTTTTCAGGAATCAATTTGTAAATTTCTTGGAAAACCACTTCATCTGTTGTGTTCAGCATTTGGGATCTATATAGATCAGTATACAGCTTCTATTATAAGAAAATAAGATCAGTGTCTTTCCCTTTACATATGCATGGACATAAATAACTTAAAATAATGGTAAGCAGACTAATGGCTTTTGTTTTAATATTGTGGATTCTTACAAACCATTTGTAGACATCTTGAATAGAGCATGATAGCACATGATGTACAGAAAAAATAGATGTCTGATTTTATGCACAGTTATTGTACATATATAGGGTGTATCAAGAGCATAATCTGATATGAATATACATACAGTACTAAGATGCACATATCTACAAGAGGAAAGTGCAATATCCAATAGAATCGTGTCAAAAGTTATAGACCTTGAAAAGCTTACTCCAATTTATATTTTAGACTTCCATCGTCCGTAATGTTTGGAAAATAAATGTTGGAGGCAGTTGTGTATTGAGAAAAAATAACTTTTTCAAAATACAGGGAAAAAAAATCTCTATATACAGTTGTCTCCAACCAAAAACTTATTTTCTAGGATTACTCCATGCTGCATGTAGATTATCATACAACCTTCCACTCTAATGTCCCACCGAGGACAATATTAAGAAGTCAGTGTGTCATAACTCATAAATTAAGACCTGCCCATTTAGTTTAACAAATTTGTTTTCAAGACATTTAAGGAACTTTTATAGTTGGTGTGCCTTGCCATTGGTAATATAATTTTTTGGTACCTTTTTCTAAATAACAATTTTATACAGGAATAGTTGCAATAGAATATATGTCTGCATAGGAAACTGAGATATACTGAACGTCATCATTCTGCTAAGTTTCCTTTACCAAAAATTCCTGTATCACTGAAATAAATTGAAAAGTTGTCTTTATTGGCATCTCATTCAGAAACTGATCTATCCCATAAGTCAGGTAACATCTGCAAACTATATGTACTGGCCTCTGCGGCTAGAATTGGCAATCATCTAAATTTTTGAAACATATTGGCCACAATAAGTTCTCTACTAAGGGCCTCTGACATTTTGATGGAAAAAATATGCGATAATGGGTATCCTTACCTCAAACCTCTATTTGGTGAAAAAGACCCTATGGGTGACCATTAATCAGATTGAAAAAGGACACAATTCGTTATACAACTAGTACTCTCCTCATTGAAGTTAACTAGAGGTATATGCAGTGAAGTTGCCAAGTCACATTATCAAAGCCTTTGGACATATCTGATTTGATAAGCATTCCAGAATAGCACTAAATTTTGGGAGAGTAAATGGTTCTCAAGGTGTAGGCAGATTTGCAAGGTGCATTTTACTCCAAAGCTTAGTCAGAGATCAAACCCAATGGTACAAAATTTGAACAATATATAAGGTATATAGAAATAAATCCCCTTGTGGGCTTCCACAAGGGATCTTTTACACCAAATTGGCATCTAGCATGGTCATGACCTAAAAAGTAGCCAATATTATTATACCTATTTAGATAATGTCTACGATATATTTGTCTTACACAAAGCAATATTGTTGTGTTGATACGATTGAGAAATGAATGTATTTGGTATGTTACAATGAATTTTGTTGTTACTTTCTGAACAGAGTTGCAAAAGGAGAATGTTGTGTACAGCTCCCAGTTTGTTGGTTCCACATTCCTTAGCTGCTAAAACAAGATGTGTATGACTGAGAGCCCAAAGTTTTGACTCTGATGTTTGAGAAACTTCCATAGCCACCAAATGATCTATAGTAAGTAAATATCAAAAAATCTCAAGTATTTTGGGTATTCGCCAAGATCTAGTGCATTATCTCTTCCTAGTTAGAAGATACCTTGTTCTGTGTTAAGCTTTTTGTCAGGAGAAATAAGGATGACGATACAGTTGATATGGTGTCTCTTGATGTTGTCTCCTGTATTTACCCACGTTAGCCTATGTTTTTTCCTATCTCTTCCTATAAATATATCATCTTCAACTTACAGTAAGGGTTTTTGCTCCTATGAATGTCATTCTTGATCCAGGCTATATTGCAGAGTGTGTTCCTGTAAGATATGCAAACTATTCTTTGGTTAGGATTTCATCTGGAAATGCTACTAAATGTTCTCTTATTTCAACGCTTTAGAGAAGACCTTTAGATATTTTGAATTCTGATGGACACAACACGTGTAGTAAGTTTAAACTTTAAAAGTATTGGCAACATATTTGAAATATGGATACTGAAGCCAAATTCTCTCAAACTTGGTAAATCCTGCAAGATTTCAAAACTTAGTGGTGAATAATTTGACACTCTCGTGTTAGGAATTGTGGTGATGAAAATTTTTCTATTCTCAATAAGTTTTTCTTTCAAAAATAGTCCAACAATTCCACAATAAAAACTTCTTCCATATGAGAGTACACTCAAGAATATTATTTCCTGCTTCGACTCAAGATTTATAAGCTTGTGTGAGTCCATAAAGTCAGCAAAGAGGTACTATCCAGTTCATTCTTTTCTCAGTTACCAGTTATAAAGGCACATGTATCTTTACAATGATTTATTTGAAATTGTTTTGTAAAGTTTACATAGACTGGTTCCATACCTGTAGAGGACTAAGATCATAAACAAGGACCTTTCCATCACTCCCTTGACGTTTTCCCAAAGAACGGTGAAGAAACCCTCCCAGCCATGATCCCGAGCCAATCACAACAGTTGCTGCAGACACCATTCAATAAACCCTTTATAACTAGGTGCACATATATTATGTCAAACAAAAGACTCTGATATTCATCTGTCTTATAAATGTCATGATCCCACAAAAACAAAACCATTTGCTGTGTCCACTAGCTAACATCTAACATATGAAATGCAAAATATTGTATGCATATGTGCTTGAGATGATGCGTCTCTAGCTGAGTTATAACTTCCTATAAGAATACTTTAACAAGGATAGTACATACAGTGTTAAAGGGTACTTACCTGGAGATGTGGGATAGGGAGACAAGTAAGTCATTTTGAAATACAACACAGGATTCTTTGAATTAGGGTACAGCTATGTTACATATAAATCTAGTCATCAGGAGATGTGGATACAGGACATCAGTACCAGGATGAGGTCCCTGTCCTGGAACCCAAGTTTCCTAGTGATTATACTCCCTCATCCCTGCATTCATTTTAAATTGTCTCATAGAGGTATTTGATCATTGTAATCTAAGATGCGCTCACTCTTATAGAGTTCATACTATATTGCCAAAGCATTGCTGAAGCTTTTATTCATTACTGTAGTTTATCATCTAATTATGGAATCTAGTTTCTCTTCAAACACAATTTGGATTGCTGCAAAAGTATCTTGGAATTGTTATTAATGTTCAGTGTTGCATGTTCCTCCTATAAGAAGTATTAGTGCACACACATAAGAATATCCATGTATACTAAGATGCCGTTACTCTTATAGAGTCCATCCTGCCTTGCCATAGCATTGCTGAAGCTTTCTTTAGTTTCTCCAAGCACAATTTGGCTTGTTGCAAAAGTAATCTTGCATAGTTATTAATGCTCTGTGTTGCATTTTGCTCCCAAAAAAACTACTATTGCACACATACTGGTATACCTGTCTATTCTAAGATGTAGTTACACTATTATAGAATCCATTCTGTCTTGACATAGCATTGCTGAAGCTTTCACTCATTACCGCAATTTATAATTATAATCTAATTTGGGCTTTAGTTTCACTTCAAGAAAGATTTGGATTGCTGCAAAAGTAACCTTGCATTGTTATTAATATTCTGTAACACATGTTGCTCACATAACAAATGTTACTGCACACACATTGGGATTTCCATGTATTCTAAGATGCACTCGCTCATTATAAGAGTCCATCCTGTCTTGTCATATCATTACTGAATCTTTCAATCATTGCTGCACTTTATTATCTGAAATGAGTTTTAGCCTCCCTTAAAGCACAATTCGGATTGCTGCAATAGTATCTTTCATTGTTATTAGTGTTTTGTTCTGCATGTTTCTCCCATAAAACGTATTAACAAACACACATTGGGATATCTATGTAGCATGTTACCAAAGCCATTCTCTGTGACTCTTGTCATGAATTTTATAGCAAATGTGCATAATATTAAAAATGCACAAGTTACTTTTTTTCTTAAAATACTATAAATGTTAAACTCCCAAAATGTCACTCCCAAAATCTGTTTTTTCCTCCCATTCCCACCCATGGACTTTTGATACCCCCTCCGATTACAAGGCCTCACCTCCCCATCTCTCAGATTTTCCTACGCTAAGGGGTTATGACTCCAAGGATAGGTAGCACATCGGTTTTCCACCAGGCAAGGGTTCACTGAGTGAGCAGAAACACTCTGAATGGCACACTGCAGCTTCCAGTGACAGTTCTGACGACAGCAATTAAATTGATAATTGTGAGCTTACAGATCGCTACACCACTGGTGCTGCCAAGAAGCTCCCACCAAAGGATTCCAAGGCTAGTGCAGAGAAAAAATTCTAGCCCCTATCATGCTAGGGTTTAGAGGGCTCCCACAAATGGTGTGAACTATAAAAATTCAGAGCCCTTGGCTGTTAATGGCTCCCTCCTAGATCAAATCCCTACTATTAAGTTTGGTGAAAATGTTGTTGAATTTGTAAACAAACTAAAGCAATACACTATAATATGTAAATTTCAAAACTTTTCACCCAACTTGGCCAAGCTGCATGAATGGAGGACTATCCACTAGAAACCCTTGGTCAAAAAAGAATTCTCTATCTGCCCCTGTGCAAAAGGTTGGTTTTTGGTCAAATGCAAATCCAAGTTGGCCCTGCTCAAGGGAGGCCCTTGGTTCTAGGTCAAGGATTTTCTGGGAATAAAGCCATGCCACCCTTATTTTAATCCCCTAATTGAATATTTCCCTATGTCCCCAATTTGGGTGTGTTACCGAACCTCTTGCTTCAGTTTTGGAATGAAGAATGCCTTTCTCTATTGGAAAATATCTGGGAATCCTTATCTCCATCCTTGATGTGAGTTAGATGGTGTGCCATTTCACCTTTGCAAGGATACTTGTGGATCTTGACCTATAAAAGAAATTATTGGCTGAAATGTGTTTAAAAGTTGGAAGCAAGGTATGGACTCAACAACTTGATTACAAAGGAATTGCTTTCAGATGCAAAGCCTATTTCACCACTGGTCATTTATCCACAATTGCCTGAAGGCCACTCCTTTGACTCACTGTCCTACTTCCTCAAGGCAAGCCACCTAGTAGAAAGAAGCTGAGCAAAGGCACTTGTGGATGCTCCAATTATGAGGATGACAGCTGTTTTGAGGATGACTCTTCCTTTGTTTTGGAATCTTCATCATCTTCCTCTCTAATGGTGGATAAGTCTTGTTGATGATTATTTTTGGACAAGTCAACAATTAGAGTGAAATACAAAGTATCTGACTCCCTCTTGAGCAAAGCCTCTCGAATGCTGAACTATGTGATCAAACAAGATGACTCCAAGGTTCCTTTCTGATGATTATGTAAGAGACAGCTCAGTGACTAAGTATGATTTTGCTGTTAAACACAAAGGGACTTACATTAGATCTTCCTTCTTTCATTCAGCTTATCTCTCCTTCAGTGTGGATGATATGTATACAAGGTCTCAATAACAAAGAAATAGAAAAAGGGTGAGGGTTTAGAAAACTAATCTAAGGTCAATGAGGTAATGATGATGTATTAAACAGACAAACTCCTAATCAACCTAACTCCACTTCGCCAAGGATGCCTACAACTACACAGAGTTGGTGCAATCTCCTAAGGTTACGCAAATGGTTTTCAAATCATGAAGGCTCATACAAGCACCCTTTGAATGGCGCAGCTCAAACAAGCATCCACAATCGAACTTAAGCAAATGAGGCTCAGACTAGCTTTACACAACACTTCACCGGCGATGAATGTTAAAAGCATGAGCTAGGAGTTGATCAAATATTCAGTACAGACATACATTACATCAATGAGCTTCTAATCTACTTCTAATCTAATTGAAACATCTCTTAATTCCATCAAGATTCATGAAACCATGTTACTGCACAAGATAATACTTAACACCAAACAAGTAGCTCCAATGTCTTTTGCATTAATCTTGAAAATATTTACAACAGCTTCAAATCCTCTCAGAGAATTTTCGAGAGTCTCTCCTATTCTACTCCTAAAATCTAATCTCTAGTCTATTACTAATGATCTACTGAATTACAAATGAGGCAACAAGGCCTTTATATAGTGCTCCGGAATACAATGAAGGGCTAAGATTAATTCAATAGCCAAGGGTCTAGATCATGCCACCTCAGAGGTAGTTACAACAATTTGCTATTTTTAGCATATAAGAGAGAGGCAATGAAGACACGTTTTCCAATGTGATAAGGTAAGGCGAAAGCATTTAAAACATTCCTCCACATAGGAATCTCGTTGGTTTTTTTATTAAATGATACATTGAATGCATTAAATAATGCGGCTAATCAAAATTGAATGATGTGTACTCGCCACATAGATGCCAACTCAGCATACTTTGAAAATTGTATCATCTTTGTGTGATGTATTCAATGCGATTGCTTGAACTTGTATGTTTAGGAATACAACTTGTTGATTTTTGCCTTGTATATCTTCTTGTAAACTGGATGTATGATACTTGTAGCTCACTTGATTAACTTCATGATTCTTTCTTCTTCTTGTAGGTAAGTTGATATGATGATCTTCTTTGATGTTTCTTCTTAAAGAGTGGAGTAGTAGAGAAATGATGATGCTTCCTTCATGTAAGAGTAGATGATGATGACATGAAGTAGAGATCTCTCTTGGACTTGAAGGTTGAATGGAACTTGAAGTTAAATGGATGAAGTGCCTTGCTTGATGATAAGATGAAGATGAAGTAGTGCACTTGGCATGTTGACCTTGAAGTAGCCCTTTAGAGTGTAGATAACACCTTCTTTGGATGTGGAGTAGATAACCTCTCAAAGAGACTTTGAAGCTTGGTGAATCTTGAAGATTGGGAGAACTTGACTTGAAGCTCGGATGGATGAATGTTTCGAACATGATTATCCTTGATGAAGTACACTTGCAAGATATTCCTCGGAGAGCTTGAATGGATAGATGCCTTGAAGTAATACACTTGAACTTAATGTAATCCAACATGATGTCATTGATGTAGGAGACTTGAGGTGTGATCCCCCTGCAACTTGAAGGCTTCTCAGGTACTTGTCCTTGATGACTCCTTAGCTTCACCAACACCCCTTCCTTCAATGATGCAAGTTGATGATCTTCAAAGGCAGCTAGCATGACGCTCCTTACTCCTCGCTTTAAGGTGATTCCTTGGATAACTCCTTAGCATTATTGATGATCCTACAAGACAAGGTAAAAGATATATCAATGACTTTATAAGATAAAAAACAACTTGAAACATGTAATAACGCCATTTCAAACTTAGGCGCAAATATAGGTGAAAATAGGAACAAAGTGCGCCTAACATCATTTAGTCCCACATTCATTATTTTAATGATTTCAAACAATTACAATAGTTTAAAAAGATCAATCCACTTATAAAGTTCATTCAAAGATGTCTTTTAATGCAATTGCTTCTAAGGCGCCAATTGAGTTGGCAGAGGCAGGAATGGGCGCCCCAACACAAATGGCTTTGAACTTGTCATTTTTATGATTTAAAACAGTAGCAAATGCTTTGGGAGGACTTCCACACCTAGGCGCTCATGTATGATAGATTTAAATCTCATTTGACATCAAGGCGCTCTGGGTGGCCTTCTTCTCAGTGTCCCTTTGACGTACTCAAAATGTCAAACTTGTTTCATTGTTTAGGTGCCACTTGTTGTTGTCTTGGTGTTAAAAGAGCGCCTAGTTTATCTACCTCTCTGCATTCACATCAAAGCGCTTAGGATGCAAGTGGGCGCCTAGTATTTTGAACCTTCAATTCATCTTCTCAGACATATTTTACTCCTTGAAGGGACATTTGTAGACTCACATACTTGTTCTAGCTTACTCCAAAACTTATGATTCAAAGGAGCGCCTAGCTACATCCTGAGTTTTAGTGACTTCAATGCCTCTTATCAATAGGCGCCATTTCAAGGTTTCATGCCACCACAGCCAAGGCGCTAAACTCCATCTAGGCGCTCAACACAACTCCTCACAACAAGGCGCCCAATTCATGATGATTGGATATGCAAAATGGACCCAACTCATAACCTTCAATCTACTTCAAGTCTAGACCTCTTGGCGCACACTTCAAGTGTACATTTATGTGATTCTTCCATGAAGCAAATTAGCGCCTAGACTCATAACCTTATGCCTTAAACAATTGTGAAGGTATAAGATGATTTCCCTTCCCTATAGGCACAATTCTTATGATTTCAAACTCTCTTGATTATCAGGCACCCTTTTGTAGCTATTCCAAGGAGATCTTAGGGACTTTATTTAAGGCACAAAATGGAGTTAAATGGAGGCAAAAAGTGTGCCTAACCTATCATCATGCTTACATCCACACCGGGGTGCAATTTTGAGTGTTCAAACTCCTTATAAGCTTAGGCGCCTAATCTTATTGGGCTTAATGTATCATATTGAATCAACTTTGGAAGTCACAAAACACATGACCTCAAGGCGCTATAAACCTCATTTCACATCAAGGCGCCTAAATTCACTTGCACCTAAGACTTTCTCTGGGGGTTGCTTAGACACCATAGGGCGCCTAGACTCAAAATGCTCAAAATTTCAACATATTCACCTTTACGCGTTCAAACTTGTAAGTGACTTAGCCATCATTTTCCCAAGGCGCTCATTTTGAGTTTATTCACCCACTCCATTGCTTAAGGCGCCATAATGAAGAGGAGCAACAAGGACTGGGCGCCTAACATCAATTGAAGGCGCAAGTTGATGATCATTTGGACGTGGAAAGGGCGCCTAAGTTCCTAGATTACTCCTTCATCGAATTCTTGGATCATTGAAGGTCTTTGATGTCAATTTGAATCAAGGCGCCCTATCTTGGAGAGATTGAAGGTTGATTGTCCTCTAGGCGCTGATGTGAGTTTGTCCAGATGATGAAAGACGCCCTAAGTTCTAGGCGGAATTTTGAGGTGATCCTAGAGCAATTTCGCGCCCAGAATTGACAGTGCCCGAGGTAAGGTATATTGAAAAATATATTTAAGTATACTTATACTTTAAATATTTTTCAATATACCTTTCAGGATGTTTGAGATAGGTCTCAGATCCACTAGATTTAACATGCAAATTCTAGATTTTTGAGGATCCACCAGATTTCAGACTTAGCCAATTTTCAGGATCTTCAGGATTTCAGGCTACCAGACTTAGTCATTTTCAGGGTCTCAAACATCAGGATCAGGTCATCAAGGGGCTCTAAGACTCAAACACCACTGACTTCATCATGAAATAGCTTTAAGACATCATACAAGACTCAGCAAAGCACTGGAATTCAAAAAAAAGGGGGTCCCCATTTGCAATGGGGCGATGTGTGATTTGGTCACAACAAGTCTCCTCTTGCTAAACCAATGACTTGACACATCTCCTCAATGGTTGGGGAGTCTCATTCTTCAACCAACACATTTGGGAATACCCCTTATGACAATCCTAGGCTCGCTACTCTACCTAAGAAAAATCCTTTAGACAATACAAATGTTTGGACCAAGGTGGAAAATTAAAAAAAGAAGCCTTCCTTAGCAAAAGGCATTCAAGTCAACCACATGAGGATTCTACATTCGCATGTTAAGAAGGGTTAGACTCTTCTAGAGAATTTCAAGGGTTATTAAAAAATCATGAAAATTTCAGTTTATTTGGAAGCCATAGATTAGATTATTCCTTGATCCCCATTGCATAAGTTTGGAGCACAATATCTCCCCTATTTAGGGTGATACTTTTTTTTATTACTATATATTTACTTAACAGAAGAGGGCCCTTACCCACACTTAGCAAAAAAATGTAATGTCCCACCCTGTTTGTATTTTTTTCTGTTCTAATTTTTTTCTGATTTGGTGTATTGAGTGAGACGGAAATGCAGAAATATTTGGACATGATATAGTTGCAATATAATAACATATATTAGCAGTACAATGACAAGCTGAAAACAATTTATAATGCAATGTTGAAATACCCACAATCACCCATAAATTGGAAATGCCAAATAACATTAATCGCAACGACACCCAGTTGATAAAAAGTGATTACAAAGCAAATATAAACATACCCATTTGCTGTTCTGCAGTTATAGGTCTGATATTACAAGATGGCAGCAACATGGGTTATAAAACCCTCACCGAATAACTCAACAACCTAGTTTCTTCCAACCTTGAAATGGTAAACAGCAATAGTATAGTGCAAAACGCCTCCAATGGTGGTGATCCAAGACCCAAACCCTAGGCATTTGGCCTCTAGACGGGGTCATGCCTCCAAGCTGCACTCGTATGGCCATTCATTGTTCTGCAGTTACAGGTCTGATATTACAAGATGGCAGCAACATGGGTTATAAAACCTTCACCGAATAACTCAACAACCTAGTTTTTTCCAACCTTGAAATGGTGAACAGCAATAGTATAGTGCAAAACACCTCAAATGGTGGTGATCCAAGCCCCAAACTCTAGGTGTTTGGCCTCTAGAGGGGGTCACGCCTCCAAGCTGCACTTGTACGGCTAGGAAGGAAGTGTACAGCAGCAAATACAATTAGAAATCTTCCCAAATCTGCACCAAATTCCTCAAAAATATACTCTAATACCATACTCCCATCACCATTCGAAGAGATCTCAATATTTGCATTCAAACCCTTGTGCAAAAATTCTCAAAATCTGCAACAAATTAAGCTCCAGCATAACCCCTAAATGGAGTTATCAACAAAGTATTCTTGGGTGATCTTTCACACCTACAAATATTGTTCCTCTTGAGGGTTTTCATCCTCAAAAAGCCAAGAACCAAGTTCAGTCTCCAACCTGTAGAAGAAAAAATATTTTCCAAAGCATGCTCCAAATGAGCGTTCAAACTCCTTTTATTTTTGTTCTCATTTTCCCCCAACGCTTTCCTGGGAAAATAAAACACTTTTAATATTTTCACTTCATTATTCCATTTGAAAAGGGCGCCCAACATTAGGGAAATATATGACTTTATTTCTTTTAAAATATTTCAAGTTTTTTTAATAAAGTCACTTTTATAACTTTATAACTAAGTTAAATATTTAATTTAACTTAGTAATATGTCACGCTATTAAAAATAATGCCCCAACGTACTCCGAAAAGAAATTTTGAAGCACCAAACTGATAACCAATGTGGAATAAGTGAAGTCCAAGACCATTGCACCGAATCACATCAAATCAGGGACCACTGCTAAAAATAGTAAATGCAACAAAAGAGTCTGAAAACGCTTCCGAAAGCATCACCGCAAAACCCCTAACAACTCTAAGCTCGATGCAACACTTGAAATAGCCAAACGGCTGAACTACCAAATCACCAAAAATAGTGTCAGGCTGACACTTACTATAAATAGCAGTGTTGTCTGAGGGCCAAAGAGAACAAACCCAGGAAAACCCAAAAAGATTGTCGTCGTGCAAGCACTTACTATAAATAGTAAGTACGGACAACTCTGAAATCCCTCTGAAAAGTGTCATACAGCTACATTGGATCACCTGAGCACACTGGTGACATTGAAATACTCTAATCAGGCTATCACAAGCCCAGAAAGTCAGCTCCAATTGTGCTGCAAGAGAACCCAAAAATGAGGACATTACAATCCGCCCTTCCCAAAAGATTGCTTGTCCTCAAGCAACGCCAATGCAACTTCCAAACAACCAACTGATCCAGATTGGAATCAAGAATGATTCCCGGGTCCCAATTCAACCTAGGAGATCTATAGCATCATCTGCTTAAAGCACTGACCTGCCAGGTACCAATACAAGAGACCTGGAATTTTCTTGTAAGAGAGTAAACAAATATTGACTATACTCAATCAACTCCTCAGGAAATTGCTCTTCGAGAGAGCCAAACTAAGACATCATAGGGATAATCTCCAGAAAGTCAACATTGACTTTCTCACTCCAATCAACTGCTGGACTGCAAACCAACGTGATCCCAGAGTTCCAAGTCCATCTCAGAGAGGAACCACCATGTAGACGCTGCGCCTCTCTAATCATAATTGTCAACCCATCGTGCCCAAACTGCACTCTCCTCTCCTGGAACCCCAAAAATCAAACATCATCAATGCACATATTGGTAAACCTGAGAGGGCTGAAAACAATGCCACAAAATATTTCCTACCAAGGCATCTCAGAGACGTCAACATCAACAATCTCACTGCCAATCACGATCATGGGCAACAGAAAATTAAACCAGCTCTGCCATAAGGAAATAAACTCAGCAAAATCTCTCATGACATCCCAATGATGAAGCAGACCAATTACAATCATCACTCTAAAATCTGCTAACCAAGGAATGTCTCTATTGTTGCTAACTGAAATCATATCATTGACACTTAACCTCCAAGTGTTAAAAGAACGGTTCTGAACACACCAACACACCCAACCCACTGCAACCAATAAAACATCATCTGAAGATATACATACCATCACCATGAAGTATATGCAATGACCATCACTCACCAAAGTGGAAACAATAAATAAATGAACCGTGTCCGGAAAAATTCTCATAACCAACTGCCCCAAACCATGCCAAGCATCAAAATCAATCTGCTCATTAAAAGTTGTCACCATAACCAATGTAAAAATGTAAGGACAGTGGTAATGAATCTGATATCCTACCAAAAACATAAGGGAGATGAGTATGGAAGTAGTTATAGAGTCATCTCCTATGATCAAACCATTTCTATCAACCAACTCCAACCACCAGATATTCCACTGCTAATCAGAAAAGACAAACCAACACAACTGCGGGTCAAGAGTTGAAGTCATTTGTAATCTTATCGAAAAGTGGATAGTGGTGCTATTGCTCATTGTTACAACTCCAAGACCTTCTAAAAGATGGATCATAGCATGTGAAAACTCATTGTCTTGAACCCACACTAAGAGTAAACTATCAAAGTTTACAACACAAACCTTCATAAGATGAACTTTCTGAATTAGGAAGGTTCGAAGTAAGCAATAATGAGTGCTGTCCAAAACCGAAATCAGTGAGGTACAATATGATTTTAGTGCTCTACACCAAGGACAACAACAGCACCAATGGATTTCCCAAGTATGAGCATGCGTGAAAAGCATTGTGTTGTACCCAAACAACTCATAAGTGCTTGGAAAACACCTCCAAGAAATCACCAACTGAAAATCCTCACTACCTCGACAAAGAATAGTGTGCCAACTCCCCTGAATGAGAGCAAACCATGATGTAAAATGGCTGATCTACAACCAATCAAAAATCTCCAAACTGAAATTCTGACTCATTCTTTGCCAAGTGACCTCCCCAAGAGTGATCATTCATTCAATGCTCCAATCCTCACTTAAAATCTTCTTCCAATTTGCCTGTAGATGAAGTAATGGAATCACATAGCAGTTGGTAAAAAAAGAACAGCATCATTAATTCGGAAATTTTGATCTTTATCACTCCAAAGGTCGCTCTTATGACTCCCAATAATCTCTGTCAATTCTTGTTGAGAATTCCAAGCATGGATACCCAACCAAGAATAATCTCCAAGGATCAATACATCCCATGAAGGAAATGCATCACCAACTACATATGAAAAGCATGCAATACTACTCATCAACTCAGTTAAGATATGAAATGTCACACTTGTTGGAACCTCATGCAAGAATGAAGCGACTCATAATGAATACCAATTCCTCATGTAGCAAGGAATGATGATGCCTCCGCATGTCGTATCATCCCAAATGCAAACTTCATCTATCTCCTTATTTGCACATTTCATATCCGGTGGTCTCCTAGAAGGGTAACCAAACTCCTCATAAAGTGAACCTGAATCAAAACCAAGCTGAGTACCACACTCCAACTCAAGTTCTGAATCTTCTCCCGAATCCCATACCTTGTTATTTTTTCCAAGTGTAATACTACAACCAGAAACAGCTCCATCATCCAACTCAAAGAGTGGATTGTCATAAGTCATATCAACACCCATCTCAAATAATGGGTTATCAACAATCACCACAAATTTATTCTTGCAATCATATTAATGCAAAGGAAGTGAATTGCTGCTATGATGAATACCCAAATCAGAACTCTCATACCTGTCATCAGAGTCTCCAAAGTTGTCCCAAATCACTTGTGCCTCTTCCTTATCATCTTCAACAGTGAGTGGAGGATCCAAATCAACAAGGTCACTAGGGCTCTGCTCAAGATCAGCTACATGCAATGTGAAATCAGACTTGTTTTCATGATCAAAAACAATACCATCCATACCACCCTCCATGCATAGTTGTGGGGATGAAGATAGAACAACACTACAGGCAAAAGGGAATTCATCCCAAACAAGATCCTTGTCATACTTTGGTGCCAACACCCCTGGATCCCAAGTGCTAAAAAGCTGATTGCTCTGTTCAGAAAGAATATGCTCCTCATGAACGGTTGCCATTGTTAATAAATCACTCTCCAACTCACTAGTACTGTCATCAACATAGTCATTCCTCTCCATAGGCTTGGTTTGAAAGTCAAACCAACAACCTATGTCATCAACACTGGAATAAGATAAGAAATCATCATCTCTAGCTGGCTAAAGGATATCATCACACCTACTCTCAATATGCCCATCATCTGAAGATGTGTAAATGATCTCAAGTTCAACTATCCCAACATTTTCACTAGTGTTATTAGCTTTATTGGAAAGCTCTAAATGTGTATCTAAGGCTGCAGTTTTATCACTTTTGTTGCACACATCCTCATCCTTAATAGTTGTATGCATGACCAAAAAATCATCTTTAAGCCCCTTTTTCATTTGCAAATCCTGATTCTGAGGTCTACCTCCTCCATCACTGCGGGGTCTACTCCTTTCCCTGAAGGCCAAGTATTCCTGAAATGGCAGCTCCGTTTGAAAATCTGCATCCATTGCTCTCCAATCTGTTATTATTTGGTTTAGCAATTCTTGCTCTGTTGGTTCATTTTCAATTGGAGGATTATTCCTTGGGGTAAAGTTAGGCATGAGAAGCCAAGTGTTGGTTGTTCCAACAACAGTATGCTGATGAGCAGCCCTATTGTTGACTGAGTTATCCCCATTTGCACCATTATTTCCATTATTTCTTCCATGTGCATTGTTTCCACCATTATTCGCATTGTTCCGATTGTTATTTGGCAGTAATCGGGCGAGAATTTGGGCCAGTTCAATTTGGGATCGGTCCATCCAATCCAACATCTCTCGCTGCCCTCGAGCCAAATCAGTTACCGCATGCAACAAACTCGTCACATCGGCTCTACCTTCATCATGATGATCTCTGCTAGACCTGCCTTCTCAGTCACCCATTGTTTCTGCTACTATTTCTTCTTCTAAGTGGGTTTCTAATTGTTGTTCTTCAAACTCAGTTGGCCACTGTTCCCACTGTTCAACTTCTTTTTTTCTTTGTCTTTCAAGATATCTTCTTTCCCTATCACTACCTCTCATAGAAAACAAATCTCATGCATGGGAACTTGACCACACAGGATGGCAAGATACATCCTGCTCTGATACCACTGTAATGTCCCACCCTATTTGTATTTTTTTTGGTTCTAATTTTTTTTCTGATTTGGTGTACTGAGTGAGACAGAAATGCAGAAATGTTTGAACAAGATATAGTTGCAATATAATAACATATATTTGCAGTACAATGACAAGCTGAAAACAATTTATAATGCAATGTTGAAATACCCACAATCACCCATAAACTGGAAATGCCAAATAACATTAATCCCAACGACACCCACTTGATAAAAAGTAATTACAAAGCAAATATAGACATGCCCATTTGCTGTTCTGCAGTTACAAGTATGATATTACAAGATGGCAGCAAGATGGGTTATAAAACTCTCACCAAATAACTCAACAACCTAGTTTTTTCCAACCTTGAAATGGTGAACAGCAATAGTATAGTGCAAAACGCCTCCCATGGTGGTAATCTAAGCCCCAAACCCTAGGCATTTGGTCTCTAGAGGGGGTCATGCCTCCAAGCTACATTTGTACGGCCATTTGTTGTTCTACAGTTACAGGTCTAATATTACAAGATGGCAGCAACATGGGTTATAAAACCCTCACCGAATAACTCAACAACCTAGTTTTTTCCAACCTTGAAATGGTGAACAACAATAGTATAGTGCAAAACGCCTCCAATGGTGGTGATCCAAGCCCCAAACCCTAGGCGTTTGGCCTCTAGAGGGGGTCACGCCTCCAAGATGCACTTGTACGGCTGGGAAGGAAGTGTACAGCAGCAAATACAATAAAAAATCTTCCCAAATCTGATTCCTCAACAATAGACTCTAATACCGTACTCTCATCACCATTCGAAGAGATCTCAATATTTACATTCAAACCCTTGTGCAAAAACTCTCAAAATTTGCAACAAATTAAGCTCCAGCATAACCCCTAAATGGAGTTATCAGCAAAGTATTCTTGGGTGATCTTCACACCTGCAAATATTGTTCCTCTTGAGGGTTTTCATCCTCAAAAAGCCAAGAACCAAGTTCAGTCTCCAACCTGTAGAAGAAAAAATATTTTCCAAAGCATGCTCCAAATGAGCGTTCAAACTCCTTTTATTTTCCTTCTCATTTTCCCCCAACGCTTTCTTGGGAAAATAAAACACTTTTAATATTTTCACTTTATTATTCCACTTGAAAAGGGCGCCCAACATTAGGGAAATATATGACTTTCTTTTTAAATATTTCAAGTCTTTTTAATAAAGTCACTTTTATAACTTTATAACTAAGTTAAATATTTAATTTAACTTAGTAATATGTTGCAATATTAAAAATAATGCCCCAACGTACTCCAAAAGGAAATTTTGAAGCACCAAACTGATAACCAATATGGAATAAGTGAAGTCCAAGACCATTGCACTAAATCGCATCAAATTCGGGACCACTGCTAAAAATAGTAAATGCAGAAAAAGAGTTCGAAAATGCTTCTGAAAGCGCCACCACAAAACCCCTGACAACTCTAAGCTCGATGCAACACCTGAAATACCAGATGGTTGAACTACCAAATCACCAAAAACAGTGCCAGGCTGACACTTACCATAAATAGCAATGTTCTCCGAGGACCAAAGAGAACAAACCCAAAAAAACCCAAAAAATTTGTCGTCATGCAAGCACTTACTATAAATAGTAAGTATGGACAAGTTGTCCAAAATCCCTCCAGAAAGTGTCATACAGCTCCACTGGATCACCTGAGCACACTGGTGTCATCGAAATACTCCTCTGATCAGGTTGTCGCAAACCCAGAAGGTCAGCTCCAACTGTGCTGCAAAAGAACCCGAAAATGGGAACATTACAAAAAAAAAGTGTAAATGCTGCAACCTAGTTTTCAATTGTTTTGGGGCTTTCATTAAATTCATTCACAAACTTTTATAGGTCATTAATTGAAGGAGTAATGAAATATCACAATAAAGTACCTAAGTCCTTGTGACGGTTGAAGTAGTCCATTGGTCATCTCATGCCTTTTTATCCACAATGTATCCATTAATTATCTGATCTGGAAAATCAGGTCTAAGTGATCAAGACTGTTGGGGTCATAGTGTTTTATGTTTGTTGGAATGTTGGCACAAAGCTAGGAGGCAAAGTTCAACATTTTTTGCTGGAAAAGGTGTTGTTATGTTGGCTGAAAATGATCAGGGATAGAATGGGACATCTCCCAGAGTGTTCAAGGAAAATTTCAAACCTCTAAAAAATGTGGAAAACATGTTTTGGAAAAACACAATTTGTCCAAGCAAGCATGCAATTTGCCCAAGCAAACACACATTCAGCCTGGCGAATAAGCAAAAGTCTCCAGCAATGGCCATTCACCCCCTAGCAAGACCAGTAAACTTGTCACAAGGTGGATAGAACATGGAATTCAAAGAGTTTTCAGCATTTGATTTTCCATTTTTTGACAGTTGCAAGTGTGTTGTAGCTAGTCTTCTCATGGTGAGATGTCATGTCCCCATTCCAGTATGATCACCAGACAGGAGACTGAGTTAGCCTATCCTCATTCTCGTAGGCTAATTCATCAAAACAAGGGAATATTCCAATTGAGCTAAGGCTGGGAAAAGATACTATTGTTCAAAGGCTTGGAGAATGGGACGTTGGTTTACATAGCTCAGCTAATTTTCATTACACTGGCAAAGATGTAAAAATAAATTAATGTAATTTTACATTAATTATCAAAAGGAGAAAAATAATAAAATATTGATATTGGGCGAATCAATTGAAGGTGGTGGAAATAAAATAATATTAAATAATAATATTTTATTATTATTTAATGAGTGCGCCCAAGTTGGGAAAAAATAAATTAAATAATTGGAGCGCCCAATTTGTGGGAAAAAGATAAATTAAATAAAATATTATTTTGTGGTGTGGAGCACTCGCCTTGGAGAAAGAAAAGGAAAATAATAATATTTTATTCTTTGGATCTTGGCGCCCACCTTGGGAGAAGAATAATTAATAAAATAACATTATTTTATGAAATTGGGCGGCCTTCTTTGGAGAATTAAAATAATAAAATATTGGCTCTTTGATCGACAAGGAGGGAAAAGTAATTCAAATCTTTAATTTGAATTTGTCGGCCTATTTCAAAGGAGAAGAAGATCCAAGTATAAATTGAGGTTGACGGAGCTCACGAACATTTTGGCAACTTTCGCATTTATGCTTGGCAATTGTATTGCATGACTTGCAAGGACGAAAACCCTTGTGGAGTGGTGTGTTGGACGAAAACCCAATCACAACTTGGAGGTGGATTCGTACGGAGTTCACATTTGCACTTCATTGGAGATTTGAAGATTTGTTGAGCATCATTGATTCATCATTTGAAGATTTGGTCGGAGACCATTGTTGAAGATTTCATTGAAGACTTCGATTGAAGACCTTGAAGATCTATTTCATTCCTTGAGCGCCGATTTCCTTGCGGCATCATTATTAGTTGGAGCACTTTGTTTGGATATTGGTCGTGGCTGTTTGTCACAGGATTTTGAAGGAATGGTCGCTGGTTTCCATATCAGCAATTAAACCCTAAGCGCAGCCTGGACTAATCATTCTTGGAGCCGATCTTGCACATTTCATATAGTTGATGGCAGCAATTTCATATTAGAGGTGGCACAGCTCTTGGGTTATCTTGTTGATGACCTTTGACATCATTTAGAGTGATTGATCAGTCAGCAGAAATCTCTGAAATCACATATCAGCTTCATCCATCAGTCTTTGAGGGGCAGCAATCAGCATCAAAGTGGATCGATCTAACTCCAGGTTCGTTGGGCATCATTCCTTGGAATAATTGACATCTTTCATCACTGTTTGAGGGCAGATCTGATACAGCAGATGTTCGGTTACCTTGCACCATTATTTGACATCCAACTTGGTATGTTGCATACATTACCTATCTCTGTTTTGTAACAGTAGTGAGTCATATTTGTAAGGCCAATTTGGAGCCTCAATATTTACTGTAATTCCATTCTATTATATTACATTTGGAGCAGCAGTCTTGCATTCATAATTTTGGCATGTTGTATGTGTATATCATGGTGTAATTCATATTGAAAAGGTTGCCAATATCTATTTTGTTCTATCATCAAATTTGCATATGTTAGTTCAATTTCCATGCTTGAAGAAGTCATAGTTCAAGGTGCAGAAATAAATTCAGTATACAGTCCTAGGGTTTCATTGGGAAAATTGCAAATTCGGAAATTTTGGTTCAAACCCTAGTTCGGCACATGTCATGAGAGCAGTTGCAGGTGTGTTCAGAGTTGGAAATTGTTGTGTAAGTTCATTGGTGCTGTGGTGGCATTATAAACATCTGTAAATAACCCTTTGATAGTAGAATATGGAGTATTTGCTCCCTGGAGCTTGAGTTTTTCACCAAATGTTGGGTTTTCTCTAGGGCATATTGTGTGTTTAGTTTATTGTGCATGTTCCATATCAATTCTTTCCACATGTTGAGAAGTTCTCTATGTTTTTCTTGATATTAACTTGTCTTTGTTAAGTTGTCATCCATTGTCATGTCCCCTCCATCTAGAAGGAATACTATTATTATTTTAATTTAATAATAGTGTTTTTTAACACTATATTATAATACTTAATAATAATATAGTATTATAATTATAATAATAATAGTAGTATTATCCATAGAAGCAGATATCTTTAAAATATCTCAATATATTCCGATATATCTTTTCTTGGCAGGAATCCCGACATTTTCTTGAAAATATCACGAGTTTTTCAAAATATCTTTGACCATGACTTTGACTGAAATTTTCACCAATATATTGCAAAATTATTGGTCATATATCACCCACCAATAATATCACAATAAATTAGTATTTTTTTTCTATATAAGCATCAAACCCGCAATTTTTTTTTATCATTCTTCTCTGGAACTTTTATAAATGGGTTATAAACCTTGAATGGTGTAAGTAGCTGTTAAGATTTCCAGTGCCATTATTGTATAGCAGTTAGATCTTTTGCAAAAGAGCAACAACAATTATTGTTATTGTTGTTTTTATTTCAAAAATGAACGTAGTTATCTACAGTTTTGAAGACACTTGGTAAGTTGGTATAATCAAGTTTGAAAACCTTGTGAATAGGGAACATGACTATTGTTATTGTGATCAATGATTATCACTGTTGCCTTTGACAACAGCAAACACTGCTGTCATTATTTATGATTTGTGAGCGTAGTCATTATGGACAAAACTGTCAAATGATTATGCTATCATTTGACTTGTCATTATTATTGCATCACAGATGTTAGTGCTGTTGTTGACGTGTTGTTGTTTATCAATGGATATTTGTTGTCGTTATTTCATTTGTAAAATAGTTGTATTATTGATGCAATTGTTTGGCAATTTTCATTGTTACAAATCAGTTGTTAATAATGTCGCACCGGTTGAGATTGTTGTCACCATCATTGTCTTTTGACATAACTATCCTTTTGTGATTAGTAATCTTCTTATGATCACTGGTCTGTAGCATTCTGTCATTATTGTGACCTGTACATTCTTGACAGTACAGTGTTTAATAGCATCCTTATTAGTAATGTGATCAATTAATATGGGCATCAATACTACTGTCAACATTATAGGAAAGATTATTTATCAAAATGATTAATATGAAACATTGTTAATACAAAACATTGCTGCCGTTGAATGCTTGCCACTGCTGTAAATTTAAGAGGTATTTGAAGAGGTTAGGGAGACTGTTGTTGTGAACTGTAGTTAGCATTTTGTGTATAGATTAGTCTCTTGGACTTGATAGTTAAGGAGAACAGTAAGGTTAACAGGTTGTATTTACATGAGTTGTATTCTATTGCATTAGGGGTTCATTATCATTCTGGCAGTCATTTATTAACATTGTTAAAGAGATTTATATTACATTATCCGTTATCAGTGATCTCAAAATTAATAAGAAAAATCAATGTTTCAAAATTCATGGTGTACACTCTTGTTTACTTTCACACTCTCACTTTCTATGCAATTAGTATGGCTTTAAATATAAAAAACATCAGTTATTTCTCTTTCTTTTTTTAATTTTGCTGCATTTTTTGGGTTCTCGGTTTTTTCCCAGTTTTTTCTTGATAATATCCTGAGAAACTGAAAATATCTTTATCTTTTGAGATGCCGAGAAATTCCCGACAACGATATTTGCTTCTATGGTATTATCTATCAAAAAAATAATAATAATAGTATTAATTATTTTAATAATAAAATATTCCTTTTTGCTAAGCCGACTCATGATGGCGCTGTTAATGTGTTTTTTATGCACATGCAAACTCAGAATAAAATACTAAGTATTCTATCCTCTCTTGAACAAAGTCTCTCAAAGGCTAAACAATGTGCTCCAATGAGACAACTCCAAAGTTCCTGATTCGTGTTTTGCTATGGATAGACTCAGTAGTTGATGTGATAAAGCTGGTAATCACAAAAGGACATACGCTGAATTGACTCCTTACTCCAATCAAATATGTTGCGCTCTTTGCGAAATGGAACTTACTCAAACTGACTATGAAAGAAAATGAAAAAGGATAAGGGTTGAGAAAGCTATTCTAAGGAGAATGATATAATAAACATGCTCTGATAGACAAATTCCTCATGAAACCGAACTTCGCTTCACCATGAGAACCATAAATTACACGAAGTCAGTGCAATCTTCTAAGGTAACCCAATGATTTTCATATTGTGAAACACACATCCAAACACCCACAGCTAGCGCAGCTTGAACAATCTTCACAATCGAACTAGAGCACATGAAGGTTCAGGCTAACTTTGCAAAGTGAGTTGCCTTCAACAATCCACGAAAAGTATGAACCAAGAAGGAATTCATCAAATATCTTAACATATTAACATTACACCAATGAACTTCTAATCTATCGACTGAGCTACTTGGAAACAAATGTCAATCATCTTCGAGAAATAAGAAACCATGCTAACATTCCACAATCACACAAATCACCATGAGAACAACAATGAGCTTGTATTGATCTTGGAAGTGTATAATTACAACAATTTCACAATGTCTCTTCAATGACTTCAAGAAGTCTCCTCTAATCTACTCCTATTTAGACAGCATCTACTCCTACTTAGACAGCATCTACTCCTACTCTTCTATCTATATATCTCTCTATATATCTTATAAATGAGAAGAATGAGCTTTATATAGAGCTCAAGAATTACAATGAAGGGCCCAGATTAATTTTGGAATCAATGGCCAAAATTTAGACAACACAAGGTAGTTACAACAACTTGCTATTTTTAGAACATGAGAAAGGCAATGAAGGCACGTTTCCCAATGTGATAAGCTTGAAATAGAATCTTTGAGAATCTCCAAGATGGACGCCCTCTTTGACCTCTTGTTTGTTGTGAATGCATTGAACGTGCACAGATGAGGTGGCGAAATATAATAGGATCAATGACATGTAGACACCACCTTAGCATTAAGCGAACCAGTTTGATCTCTATTGCGTTCACATTGCTTGAAATATTTCCCAAATTGTTGGATTTTCAACTATGGAACTTAGCTTCTAAAACTTGAAAACTTGGGAATTTCGGAATTCTTCAAGTTGTCTTTCATGCCTTAGTGAAATTTATGAATTTCTTGACGATCTTTGCTCATTTCTCTTCTCATGTGATGTTCTTCTTGCAGAATTCCTTCATTCAGGCTTGTTGACGAAAGTAGGAGATGTCTTTGTTCATGACTTATTGGAGTAGATTGCATGATGCTTGCTCTTGATCTTTCTGGCGCATGAAATGGATGACTCTGGAATGTGGAAGTGGGACTTGACTCTTGAACTTCCCAAATCATGAAGCGTGCAAGGTGAAGTGTTCCTCCTCCGACAATGAAGCCTTCTTCAAAGTGTGATGATCTTGATGTACTCTTGATGTAGTGCAATGCTCGGAATTTAATCACTTGTGACACCTTCCTCCTTAGAACTTCCTCATGTGCTATCACTTGTCGTTCTCCTTTGCAAAACCATCATCACTTGATTTTTTGATGACTTGATCTTGCAGCAGGATGATGAAATTCTTATCTCTTCGGTGATGACATTCTCCTCTGGAAGCAAGATGATGGCGAATTTGATGATGTTTCAATCAAGTGTAGCATTCTTCCTCCACTCTGGTGACGACACCTTCTTTGGATGTAAGGTGAATGAACTTGGCGAAATCTTGATCCTCTTGATGCTCCTTTGGACAGCTTGCCTCCGAATACTTTGATCTTCCCTCTTGATCTTCATCCACGTAGATTGGTCTCAAGTGTTGCTCTTCCTCAGCATACTCCTTTAGCATACATCATCAACCTACAAGTAAAACCACCACAAGTTGGTAGTTTGACATAAAACTTGATATAAAGGAAAAATAATGATAACTCTTATTTTCCTCGCCAATGTGGGATAAATCATCCTTTTGAAGCAGTTTTCAACATATATCTATCAAAATTACTAATAAATCTTGATGCAAAGAAGAATGAAATCCTACTCCCATGAAAAATTTTTATTAATTCTGCTGTCTGCTCTGAACTTTCTGATTTTTTTCAGTCAAAATCTAATAAACAATAGAAATTGTATACTCTTCCTTGCAGCGCTGCCTCTTAACCTTGAGTTTTTGTGAATTTGCCCTCTCTCTTGGACAAAATCCTCTTCTTTTTGGAAGTAATTCTGCCTTTTTAGATGAAATTCTGCTCTTCAAATCGCCCAGATCTGCTTATTTGTTTCGAAATAATTGTGAAAAATGAAGTTTGGATTCTTCTTAAATAGCATTTCAATTACACTGCCATAATAGGTCGGCCTGCACTAGCATTAAGGCAAAATTTCTTTCTTGTCTTTCCTAGGCCGACCTGCACTAGCATTAGGCAAAATTTCCTTAATGTGGAGCACATTTTGCTCATTGATGAGCATTATGTGCTCTTGTAAGGTGGATTTTTCCTCTTTATGAACATTTTCACTTTTTGACTTCAATCAAATCTTGACCATTTTCCTTGAAATTTCAAACTTCTTTGTTTTGGCGTATGGAGATTAAGAGAAGGTAGTTGTTGATGATTTTCCTTGGAATGTGTTTCACCCTAGGCGCATTCTACTTGCCCATGAACATTTTGCGCTCTCCTTGAAGTCTTAGACATTTTTGGATCTCTTGAACTTTTATTTATTCCTTGAAGTCATTAAATCTGTCCCTTGTCTCTTGGCTGAAATCATTACCAAAGTCTTATGGATTGCTCTATGAAATCATCTTCAAGGTTGTCAAATTGAACTAGAGGGAAGAGCGGATTCTCCTCCTTGATGAGCATTTCAACTTAACCTTGTAGTGCAGCTCGGCCTACTTATGACAATAAAAACTCCAATTTTTTTCTCCTAGGCCGACTTCTTCCACATGCTAGCCAAATTTGATGTTTTGGTGAAGGACTTTGAGGGCGGAAATTTCTTGTTGATGAATAATATGCGCCCTCCTAGAGCGCATAATGTTCATTGATGAACATTTTCCTCCTTTTGGAGTTAGGCATTTTCATAAAATTTCTTATCTCTTTCAACTTTCCCAAGCAATTTGATATGTTTTTTCATGGATTTGACTAAGGAAAGTAATATTCTATTGTCTTGACTCCAAAGATGAGATCTTCAATAGGGCGCATATTGTTCATTGATGAACATTTTCCTTCATTTCATCATTACATTCGATCAACACTTGACAAATTGTTTCAATGCACTCTACATAAGTTTGAAGTGTCTCAAGGATTTATCTTCATGCAATTTGGGAATGCCACTTCAATTTCTAAGCTAGTGAATTATCCTCCTCCTAGGACGCATAATGTTCATTGATGAACATTTTCCCTTATTTTATCACCTCCACACTTAGGCATTTTTATTGTCAAGTTTGATTCCTTTCTCTTCTTCATCATGAACACTTAGGGATTTCAAATGATTCCAATGTACTTTAATGAGTTTCAAGTAGTTTTAGCAAATTTGATCTTGAAAGCATATCTCCAAGTGAGCACAAAATGTTCATTGATGAACAATTTCCTTCAAACCTCAGTGTTGATCTTCCATTCAAACTTTCTAACACCCTTAGTGAGTTTTTTCTTCAACGCCCTTGCATTAAATCCTCATAAAATGGCATCAACTTGCAAGAATGTTTGAGTGGAAGTTTTCCTTTTTGCGCAAGAATACTCCTCTAGATGGGCGCAAAATGTTCATTGATGAACAATTTGTGACCTCTATACTTAGGTGTTTTTTCACTTTTGAAACTTTTCATGACTTTGTCTAAATTTGCAAATTGTTTATAGTGGAAATGATTGCTTGAAGGTTTTAATTTGAAGTTGACATGCATTCTCCAGATAATTTCTTGAAATTTCCTCTTCTTGAGCGCATCCTTGATGATGATTCTTTGTCTTCCTGCAGCGCATAATGTTCATTGATGAACATTTTCCACCTTTTTTGCAACTTTCACTTAGGCTAATTTTTAAAGGTCTTCTCATGGATTTTCAAGAATTTACCTAAAGAGGATAACCTTACATTGTTTTGATTCCCAAAATTTTGAACCTACACTAGGGCGCATAATGCTCATTGATGAACATTTTGCGCTCCCTTAATCATGAATTTTCTAAGTGTGATCATCTTTGCAAGGCAGTTTTCAACGATTTTCAAAGATCAAATTTGATTAATGTTCATGCTTGGATGACTTCTACTCCCAGGGTGCATTGTCCTCATAGGCATGGATTCTTCGCTCATCCTGGGTGCATTGTCCTCGTAGGCATGGATTCTCCGCTCATGGTCCAAGACTTAAACTTTTTCGCCCGATTTTGAAGTGTTCTGAGTGGAAGTATATTTAAAAATATATTCCTATACTTTAAATATTTTAAAATATACTTCCAAGATGTTTGAGATAGGTCTCAGATACATGGGATTTAACATGCAGATTCTAGATTTTTGAGGATCCACCAGATTTCAAACTTAGTCAATTTTCAAGATCTCAGAACATCAGACTTCAGGACACCAGATTTAGTCAATTTTAGGGCTTCAAGACATGCATCAGGATGAGGGCACACAGACTCCTTAGCAAGAATTTGGTGAGACATGGGCAAATCTATACTTCCAAACCTACAAACTCAAAGAAAACCTAAACTCTAAAGCAAAACGAAGCCAAAAAGCAAAAAAAAGAGGGGGTCCCCATTTGCAATGGGGCGATGTGTGATTAGGTCACAATAAGCGCCAAGTATGTTTTCAAACAAGAAGGCCGACCCAGCAAGGGTCTTAGGCGATCTCTATATAAGCAAGATCACAGGGAGAAGTTTGGCATCCAATTTTGGTGTTTCTAATTACTGTTGATTGCATTTTCTCTTCATTTGAGACGAAACCTTCAAGTGTTGATCACCAGGTCAGACGAAAACCTAACTTGGTATTGTTGAGAGCAAATTCTTCTATCAAGAGTTTGCGCAGAGCTAAATTGGTATTTATTCCGGTGGAGATCTGGAGGAGCAATCAGTTTCAATTGTCTAACGGCCTAGCCTGAAGTTGTAGCGCTGGAAATTCTGTCAAGATTGAATCATTCCCATTCGCCTCATCAGTGCACGAATCTTATCAGCTCACAAGGAGGAAGGTCGTGAATTGGGGTCAAAGAAAGGCACATTCACCTTATCTATTCAGCAGGTGTTATTTCAGAGATTTTGAAGATATTGTCAAGCTGGAACTCATTGTGGAATCGCCCAGATCTCCATCGCCCTAGCCTGAAATCTTGTAATTCGGGTCAGGAAATCATCAGTCTTATTACTGCATTTGTATGCACTGTTGTACTGAAGTTAAAATTCCAGATACAGCATTTCTGACTGTTGTTATAACATAAATTTCTGAACTGTAATGACTATATTGAATGATGTATGTCCATCTAGCATTATAGTGATTTCATTGATATTCATTTCTGAGTGACTAATGTAGATCTGAGTACATTCATTCATATGCAGCAGGGATTTTGGGTTTAATAATAACAATAAATTGAAGGAAATTGAACAGTCCTAGGGTTTGATAATATTTCTGGGACATTGCATCCATTGTAAGTGGTTAAGAGTGCATATTGAGGGTATTGTTAAGTTCTTTCTATTGAGTATCCATTTGCTAATAGAAGAGTGAGGGGTATCCTCCATGTTTACAGATAAAGTGGTATCAAAGCAGTTGTCTTTTGGATTTTTGCTTGTTGTAGGGTTTGTAAATATATGCCATCCAAAAGATTAAGTGAGAAAGGAAGCTTAGTGCCTTGAGCTTGAAATTGAATCAAGGAAGTGGTTAAGAATGGCTAGAATGGCAAGATAAAATGATGGAGAAGCAAAGTTCTAGAAGTTGGAAGAAAATGTAACCAAGATATCAGTTATGGAAGAAAAGTTTGATAGGTGAGAAAGCATGATGCTTTCCTTGATAGCAAGGATGGACCCTTCGAAAGAGTGCCAAGAAGGAGAATTGGAAAAAGAAGAGATAGAGCAAGGTGAGTACTCTATGGGATGATTCTTCAAGGCGGAGGCTAAAATTGTTATACAACTATTATGGAGAAATTAATGCTGATAAATTGGACTAATGGGTGTCCTAAATGGAGATGTACTTCAGTCTATATTAGCTTTCTCTACACCAACAAGTCTCTTTTGCAAGGTTGAAACTTGTTGGGCATGCTCTTACATGACATGACAGCTATGCACACTCCTTGGAGGTTTAAAAAGTACCACTAGTGTCCAAGTGGAATGACTTCAAAACATTGTTGAGAAAGCAGTTCTACCCAATTTTCCATGAAGAAGAAAGAGTGATGTGTTGATGATTGTTTTTGGACAAGTCAACAATTAGAGTGAAATACAAAGTATCTGACTCCCTCTTGAGCAAAGCCTCTCAAATGCTGAACTATGTGATCAAACAAGATGACTCCAAGGTTCCTTTCTTATGATTTTGTAAGAGACAACTCAGTGACTAAGTATGATTATGCTGTTAAACACAAAGGGACTTACATTAGATCTTTCTTCTTTCATTCAGCTTATCTCTCCTTCAGTGTGGATGAAATATATACAAGGTTTCAATGATAAAAAAGGAAAAAAAGGATAAGGTTTAGGAAACTAATCTAAGGTCAATGAAGCAATGATGTTGTATGAATAGACAAACTCCTAAGTAAACCTAACTTCACTTCGCCAAGGATGCCTACAACTACATGAAGTTGGTGCAATCTCCTAAGGTTACGCGAATGGTTTTCAAATCATGAAGACTTATATAAGCACCCATAAGACGGCACAGCTCAAACAAGCATCCACAATCGAACTTATCCAGATATGGCTCAGACTAGCTTTACACAACAATTCACCAGCGATGAATGTTAAAAGCATGAGCTAGGAGTTGATCAAATATTCAGTACAACAAACATTACATCAAAAAGCTTGTAGTCTACTTTACTTTCTACTTGAAACATCTCTCCATCCCATTGAAGTACAAGAAACCAAGTTACTCCACAAGATAACACTTAACACCAAATAAACTTCCAATGTTTTGCATTACTCTTGAGAAATATTTACAACAATTCCAAGTCCTCTCAGAGAATTTTGAGAGTCTCTTATTCTACTCCTACTTGCCTACTACTAATGATCAACTGCTTTACAAATGAGGCAACAAGGCCTTTATATAGTGTTCCAGGATACAATGAATGGCTAAGATCATTTCGATAGCCAAGGGTCTAGATCATGCCACCTCAGAGGTAGTTACAACAATTTGCTATTTTTAGCACAAAAGAGAGAGGCAATGAAGGCACGATTTCCAATGTGATAAGGTAAGGCGAAAACATTTAAAATATCTTCCACATAGGAATCCCTTTGACTTCTTTTATTAAATGATACATTGAATGCATTAAATAATGCGGCTAATCAAAATTAAATGATGTGTACTCGCCACACAGATGCCAACTCAGCATACTTTGAAAATTGTATCATCTTTGTGCTGATGTATTCAATGTGATTGTTTGAACTTGTATGTTTAGGAATACAACTTGTAGATCTTTGCCTTATTCATTCTTCTTGTAGATTGGATGTATGATACTTGTAGCTCATTTGATTAACTTCATGATTCCTTCTTCTTCTTGTAGGTAAGTTGATATGATGATCTTCTTTGATGTATCTTCATGTAGAGTAGATGATGTTGCTTCCTTCATGACACGGAGTAGAAGACTCTCTCTTGGATTTGAAGGTGAAATGGAACTTGAAGTTGAATGGTGAATGCCTTTGCTTGATGTAGAAGACTTGATGAAGTGATCCTTCATTGATGGCCTTTGAAGTGACCTTCTTTGAGTGTAGATGATAACACCTTCCTTGGATGTGAAGTAGATGTTGATAACCTCTAGAAGAAACTTTGAAGCTTGACGAACCTTGACTTGAAGCTTAGATGGAGAACGCCTTGTTTTTGAACATGATGCAAAGGATGAAGTATACTTTGAACTTGATGTGATCTAACATGATGTCATTGATGTAGGAGACTTGAGGTGTGATCCTTTAGAGTAGTGTTCCTTCTGCAACTTGAAAGTGACTCAGGTACTTGCTCTTGATGATTCCTTGACTTCATCAACACTCCTCTCAATGATGCAACTTGATGATCTTCAAAGGTGGCTAGCATGATGCTCCTTACTCCTTGCTTGAAGGTGATTCCTTGGATAACTCCTTAGCATTATTGATGATCCTACAAGTCAAGGTAAACGATATATCAGTAACTTCTTAAGATAAAACAACTTTAAACATGTAATAACGCCATTTCAAACTTAGGCGCAAATATAGATAAAAATAAGAACAAAGTGCGCCTAACATCATTTAGTCCCACATTCATTATTTCAAATGATTTCTAGCAATTGTAAAGGTTTAAAGAAGTCAATCCACTTAAAAGATTCATTCAAAAGATATCTCTCAACACAATTTCTTCCTTAGGCGCCAAGATGAGGTGATTTTAGAGGCAAAGGGCGCCTAACATCATTGACCTATTTCCTTGAATTCTTGGTGACCTTAACACTCGTATGAGCTCCAATTTCATATCCTTAATCTTTCTCCTTATAAGGCGCCTTATTTGAAGATCAAAAACTCTAGAAATGGCGCCAATTTGAGGTGGTTTTATCCTTATCTCTTAGGCGCAAATGCTAGTTCATGGGAATAGGAATGGGCGCCTACTTTTGAAAGATGAATTTAAGTTATTTCCCTCAAGGCACCAAGTTTACTTCTTCACTAATTCACTCCAAGGCGCCCAAAATGGTCTTTCGATGCAATTTCCCCTAGGCGCTCATTGTTGATGCTCAAGGCGCTCAATTCTTCAAGGCGCCAAAAATGGCAAAAGGGAACAAAGAATGGGCGCCTAAACTCAATCATGTCAACTCAAGGCGCAATTTGGATGATCACTTGAATGTGAAATTGGCGCCTAACTCACAATGTGCTTAATTGGTCAAATTTTCACTTCTGGAGGTATCTTAGAAATTTTCAATCAAGGCGCCTATCTAGGAGAGGTTGAAGGTTGATTGTCCTCTAGGCGCACTTTTGGGGTCTCTGCAAGTGGGAAAATTGCGCCTAAGTACTAGAGCAAATTCGCGCCTAGAAATAGTAGTCCCAGAGTGTAAGGTATATTGAAAAATATATTTAAGTATAAGTTGAGAGATTGAATTTCTTATACTTTGAATATTTTTCAATATACCTTTCAGGATGTTTGAGATAGGTCTCAGATCCACTGGATTTAACATGTAGATTATAGAATTTGGAGGATCCACCAGATTTCAGACTTAGCCAATTTGTCAGTGTTTCAGGATTTCAAGCTACCAGACTTAGTCATTTTCAGGATCTCAAACATCATGATAGGAGTTAGTTTAAACATATCATGCTCTTTCATGCTAAGGCGCAACTTTGGGTTAGTTTGAACATCTCTTCATGCTAAGGTGCCAATATGAGTTGGACTTCTACCACTTTGTATTCCTAGGCGCCAACTTGTAACCTCCAGTGATTGAAATGCGCCTAAAGTCTTTAGAAAACTCAAGATAACTCCATCAACTTCTTATAGTTTTAGGCGCTCACTGAGGATGTCTATGAATTGGTGCTTTAACTTGCTAAGTTTGTTGTTTGACACTTTGAGACATCTAACACTTTGTCTACATCCACAGGAGATCATTGCATCCTTAGGCGCTTATTCCCATGTTTACATTCACTTTATTGCCAAGGTGCCCAAACTCAATCATGTCTGGGAAGGCAGGAAAATGCGCCTAACTTGGAGACAAGTACTTTGGTTTGCTTTTGGGCACTAATGATGATCTCAAATCATAATATTAATGTCTCGAAAACCTCTTACCCCAAAGTGATATCAAAATTCAAGGTTTCTAGCCTTCTATCACTTAGGCGCACTTTAATGAGTTTTTGAATGTGAATTTGCGCCTAAATCTTAGATAGGTGTTTCCTTCATTTTTCATGAGTTCAAATCATTTTCTTCCTAAACGCAAATGTGAGGATCTCCAAATACAAATTAGCTCCTTGATCCCTTTAACACACTTTGGCCATTTGGAGGTCCTCTACATAAGGCGCTCATACTTGATGGTTTTGGGTATGTAAAATGGCGCCTAAGGATAAATATGTGTTCACTTCAAGAGTTTGTGATTCCCAATCATTAGGATACAAATGGAGTCCAACCCTTCTTATTAGGCGCTCATTGAGGTCTCTAGGCGCTCATTTGACTAGTGTTTTCCTCCTCAAGGCTCTCCAATACTTGTTATACCTTTAGACGCAATCTATCACATCAAGGCGCTAATTTAGGTTCCCTACCTCAAGGCGCTAATTAAGTTCAAGGCGCTAATTAAGTTCAGGGCGCTCACTTCTCTTCAAGGCGCCCTGATCATTATAGACTCCAACAACATTATCTTACATGGTTTTATGCTCCCTATGTGATTGATCTACCTCCTTTGACATCCAGGCGCTCAAGTTAAAATGTTTTGGAGTATATCCTCTTCTAGACGCCAATAACAAGAAAATGCGCCTCAAGCTCATAGATCTCAACTTCAAGCGCCTTTGAATGCTAATTTGGGATCAAAAGGCCGCCTAAGTTTAAAGAAATGGTGCCAAAGTTCTAAACTCCTTGATGCTAGGCGCAAATTTGAATGTTTTGATAATTTCATCCCAAGAACCCCTTAGGCGCACATCTCTACCTTGGCGCAAATTCATCTCTTCTATATGTGGGCGCTCTTTGATCTTAGGGCGCCAAATTCACCCCGCCAAGGAATCTAGCTCTGGGCGCTCAATGTGATCCTCCTAACTTAGGGCGCTAAAGTTCCAAACTCCTCATCATAGGCGCTTAAACTTAAGATTTCAAACCTCTCCTCTCAACAAGGCGCTCATCTCTGGCAGGAGCAACAAGGAATGCCGCCTAAGTCTTCTGCTTCAACTCTAGGCGCAATCTTGAGGTTGTCTAGATGATGAAAGGCGCCCTAAGTTCTAGGTAGAGTTTTGAGGTGATCCTGGAGCAATTTCGCGCCCAGAACTGATAGTACCCGAGGTAAGGTATATTGAAAAATATATTTAATTATAAAAAATTCTAAACTTATACTTTAAATATTTTTCAATATACCTTTCAGGATGTTTGAGATAGGTCTCAGATCCACTGGATTTAACATGCAAATTCTAGAATTTGGAGGATCCACCAGATTTCAGACTTAGCCAATTTTCAGGATCTTCAGGATCAGGATACCAGACTTAGTCATCTTCAGGGTCTCAAACATCAGGATCAGGTCATCAAGGGGCTCTAAGACTCAAACACCACTGACTTCATCATGCAAAGGACATCATCCTGGACTTAGCAAAGCACTGGAATTCAAAAAAAAAAGGGGGTCCCCATTTGCAATGGGGCGATGTGTAATTTGGTCACAACATGATGCAATGGCATCAATTGAAGCAAGAGTATGGGCAAAGCATACAGGCCTATACAAGTGACTTTAGCAAGAGGGAGATTACCCCAAATAGTTGTAAAATTGATTGTTTGTAATACGCTGGATGGTAGTACTGTCGAAGGCCTGTCTTCTTGCATTATCATATTGTAAACTGGATGGTTTACCGCCAATATTTATAGCATTTTAGTTTCAGCCCTTTTGGCATGAACAAACTTGCTATATCAACCATTTTGGTTTGAGCAAGTTTAGACATTCTGTCAGTGGCTTGCATGCACGCAGTCCACCAAAGAGGTGTTGATTAGTTTGGCTTGCCGCCTTGCGTGCCTTCATTTTGAAGCATCACGCACTCCACTAAACAAATGTAGTTGTGGTCAACTTAGCCGCCCAGTACGTTCTTTCTGTGTTGTAACAACCACTCCGCTGAAGAAGCGTAGATTGTGGATGGTGTGGCTGCCTAGTGGTTGCACAGTGGCTTTGTATTGCATACTCTCTATAGCTGCATTGGATAGTTTTATGAATTCCAACACACCATATGCTCTCACCTTGCCCATCTCAAGAACCAAGTGATCAGAAAGTGTTGAGAAGATTGTATGTTTGCTCCTTGTTTCCTGTTGAAAATTTCAAAAAAAAACTAGCGTGGTCATTACATAAAATTGTAAGAGGAGTCATGTATCTTCACTTAACCTAGTTTAAACTTGGCCATTGATCGCTTATTGATCAATGCAGACCATAGATTCATGTAGATAAGTAGTGGCTAAATAATGTAATTGAGAAGAATTTATATGTAACCCAAAACTGAACCCTAAATATATCAAATTTATTAAGGAATCACGCCCATTAGGCCCTTTGGAGAAATTAAGTTGAAACGTCTGAAACCATATTTCTATTTAACAAAAATCAATGAGTTTTTGGATCTGTGGGATCCCTCAGTGATAAATTCAATACTGATTCAGAGACTAAGAGAATTGTGTATATTGAATACAATGAAACCATTCAAGTCTGGATTAAATTATGTTTAAAACTCGAATTATATTAATGACTGAACCATGATTGTATGTCATTCTATATGATTAAAAAATTATAAAAAAAAAGTCTAAATTTTTGCAGCCCCTTCAGGGTGTTACATCAGACCAACCTAGAAAACATGTTTTGGCAAATTTGCCACAAGCAACAGGCAGGTAACATGGAATTCACTCTAGAGAATGGTCATTCACACCCTAGAAAAACTGAGGAACTCATCACAAGGTCGACAAAACATGGACTTTGAAGAGTTTTCGACATTGGATCTTCTTATTTGACAATTAGTCCATTTTCCATGTATAGGAGACTCGAGGGAGGTCATATATTGCTTCTAGATGACTTGTGTGGGTTAACTCTCATGGTAAGGTGGTTGTAGTCCATTCTTTGACTGTTGCAAGTGTGTTGTAGGCTGTAGCTAGTCTTCTCATGGTGAGAGTAGTTGGAGGAGTGTTATGAGCTGGAAAATTGTTGTGTAAGTTCATGTATGTCGTGTGGCATTATAAACATTTGTAAATAACCCTTTGACAGTTTTTCACCTCATGTTGGGTTTTCTCCAGGGCATAGTTTCAATTTATTGTGCATGTTTCATATCAGTTATTTCCACATGTTGAGAAGTTCTTGTGTTTTTCTTGATATACAATTGTCTTTGTTAAGTTGACATCCATTTTTAGTAGTTAAGAGTGTATATTGAGTGTTTTGTTGAGTTTTTTCATTGAGTATCCATTTGCCAATGGCGAGTGAGGAGTATCCTCCCTGTTTCAGATCATAATCATTGCTCCTCTCATTGACCTAATAAAATATGGAACATATATGATGTTCGATTCAGCAATCTTAAAGCATTGTGATTGTTCAAATATTTTCTTTCATCGATACTCAATTGAATTCTCATAAGCTGAGTTTAACTCTATTTCATTCTTATATACATCCTTTAAAAAGTTCTTGTCATTTGTTCATTACTCGCTCATCATTGTTAATCCAGAAAGTCCTTGCATTCGTCGTAGCATTAATTCTTCTCTTCCTTATCAGTCAAGAGATTAAATATAAAATTTCAATTCATACAGCTGACATCGTGGAAGCTCTCCAGCAGACAGGAAAGTTGCCTTTGAATTAGCTGCCAATTGGTGCAATAGTTTCCAGTTTTGTTCCAAACAGGCTCACATTGCAAATTTATAGTGCTTTTCTTTTTGGCTACCTTAGTATGGTTGAACTAGGCTTGTATGTGCAAGAGATGGGTTGTTTTGTCTTAATCGAACGAACAAAGTTTTGATGCTATGTTAAAAGCTATATGTACTAGTTTCCAGTTTTGCTTCCAAACAGGCTCACCATTGCAAATTACAGTGTTTTTCTTTTTGGCTACCTTAGCATGGTTGAACAAGGCTCATATGTGCAAGATATGTGTTGTTTTGTCTCAATCAATGTAACCAAGTTTGATTCTAAGTGAAAAGCTATATGCAGTATCAAGCATTAGTATGGGCATATTTTTACTAACCCCCTGACACAGTGAGCTTTGAACGTTTAGTCATCAGTATCACTTCATTTAAGTAGAATTCTAGGTCTTCTGTGAACCTATACTCTGTTTATGATTTCTTTTCTCATTGAAATGGTATGGTTGTGTTGAGTCAAATCGTCAATAGTCATGACTATCACCTCTTTGATGTTGATTACCAGATCATTTGTGAAACTTCTTATGATGTTATCTATTAGTAAAATGAAAAATTATTTTCTTTTCTTTTAATAACAAACAAGAAAAAAATCCTTGAAACAAGATGTGCCAATAGACTAAAAACTACTTTATTTATCTGTTTGAATAATGCTTTCTGGAATTGAGGTGTTCCTTACAGATTAAGGATAACTGATGGAGTGGTAAGTTTTGGAAGCAGTAAATTGATAAGAAAATATAAGTAAAGTTATTTTCAATCTGACATGAGGGCTCTGTGTAAAAATTTTAAATCCCTAATTTCTGGTTTTGAATGCAAAAGAAATACTAAAAGTGTATTACTATCTCAGTTCATTGTATTATACCAGATAAGCCTTTCTTTCAGATAGAATTGAGGCAAATTTCCTCAGTTGCACTATAGCCTATTTTGTTAGAATTTCGCCGAGTTCCAAGAAAAATAACAAATGCAGTCCACAGAATCCAATGGGTTGTGGTGTAATGGTAAATTGGTAATGGTACTCATATATGGATCAAATCTCCCTCATTACAATAAGGTGGCCCAAGTGTGAAGGTCTTAAGAATGTGTTCCAAACTCTACCCTACACTGCATTAAAGGTAACTTATAACATTTCCTAACATTTATCAAGCTAAGAGAAAGAGGCCTTTATATGGATTGCCTGATAGAAGCAAGCCAAATATTTATTTAAAACCAATTGATACAAACAAAAAGCCATAAACTTGAAATATAACATGTATTAAGGGCCAACCAGTCAATAACAAACATGGAGCACTTACTGAAACATTGACCCCACTGTGTCAACAAGTGAGAAAAATTCCGGGTCCATGCCAGTTCTGCAGTTCTTTCTCTTTCTTGCCAGTATCTTTCATCATCGTCAACCTGCAAATGGAATATGAGAATGCTTGAACTTTTAAAAAATCATTTTAATACAAAAGAATGCAAAGAAAATCTTACTTGGTAAGATGAAAAAGCAGGCACCTAAATCTTTTGAGTTATTTAAAGATCCCCACAAACAGGAAAAACTTAAATTGAGAGAAAGGCATACATAGTATAGAGATTTTCATGTCAATGATGCATCTCCCATCAGAGAAGATATGGAATTCAGTTTTCACGTATTGAATTACATTTGATGAATATCACGCCAAGAATAATTAATACATTTGAGATTCAAGCAGTTTTTGAGAGCGTCAATTCCCATGTGTCCTATCGACCACAGGTGACTTTTAAATTGTTAATTTACATGACATCCCTGTACATTATAACTTTCATTATGCGTTCAAGAATTACCAGTTCTTGTAAAGCACCCTACATATATACATATATGTGTGGGATAACAATAAACAGATCTATGAGGGAAAAATAAAATCTATTGTTAAGCTGCTTGGGCTTGTGCAGTACTGGGATGAGTGACCTCCAGAAATTTCCAGTATTTCACAAACATCACCTACATGAAATGAGTGCTAAATAGATTATTCATGGTCATGAGAGATGGGTTCAACTGAACTAGTACTCATGGATATAGATCATGACGATTGCCTCCATATTAATGCTACTGATTCCTGTAAACTGATATTACACAATGATGCATTGTGGATACAACAAACGTATAGGAAAAAAATCCATATTCTGCAGAAAAATAATTCAAAGCACTACAAATGTTGGGACTTACATCTAAGCACCTTCCAGAGCTGTGAGCTAATTTGTGGTTGTGATTGAGAAGGGATTCATTTATGCCATCAGATTCATCTGATGAATCAAGCCGCTCAAATTTTCCTCCCCCATGCCACACTCTTTTCCTCAAATTGCCAGTGGTCATGTCTCAAAAATAGTAATATGATTATGGTAAAAAATTAGTGTCTATGCGCACCCAAAAATCTTTCTGAACACCGGAAAAAAAAAATTCTATAACAGAATTATTGTACTCAAGGATCTCAGGGCATCTTGAAAGTGACTAGTTAAGAGTATTATAGGGAACAAAAACCTTAACTACTGGGGTATGCCACAAGATATGACTCAAAACCACTAGCGGTGTTAGTCGGAGTGAGCAGAAATTGAATTGTGGAAGGGACAAAATTGGATGGTGTTCATCAATGGGGGATTTAATAAGCAATAACTTGGAAGCAAATTAATGTAGCTTAGTGTTGCTAAATTCCTCTCCGTTTCAGGCAGGACAAATTTCAAATGGATCTCAACAACCATATAAATTGTTCTTAATTTCTCTCCAGCTAAGTAGATCTGAACTAATTCTGTGTGGATAACAGGTTTACAGCCTACGTATAGATTCCATCTATTTGTAGCCTATACTTCTATGGTTTAGCTTAATGGCGTATAATTTTAACTCTGCCGCATATAGTGAATTTATACTACCTTCGGTGCAAAAAGTCTCCACGAAAGACAAAGAAAAAATGTAAGATGAAATTCATGGTAAAGAATTAAGATTACAGATGAACATGAAGATGAAGTATTCTCACCCCCTCAGTTAATCCGAAGGAAGCACACAAAGGCATACATTGCCCTATTTTTCTCATCTTATCAAAAAAATCCTCATAATTCAGAGAATTTAAACAGAAAAAAATGAAGGATCCAGAAGCTTAAAGAAAGACAGGACAATTTAAGAAGCTCATACTACTTTTGTAACAAAGCGCTACAGGACTATGGAAGAAATGATTGAAGCTCGTGGCTGCTTTCTTACAGATGTATCTACTTTCTTAATTTTTTAACAGAGGCCATCATTTCGACATTGTGGATGAAAATTCAGGCAAAAAAGTCAAAACTTCGAGCATCTGAAATGATGATGCTGCCATAATAAGCAGTAAATCCTGAAATAAAGTCGACAGCCAAAATAAGGCTAATTACAAGCCTTTAAGCTAACTAACAGAGAAATCTCTTGTTTTGCTAGGGTTTAAAGGATCCTCGCAATTGCAAACGAATGATTAAGAAATCGATAGTATATTTGCCGGATCGAAGAAAATAATGGCTTCGATAGATAGAGATTATACGGTTATTTGACACGGCTGTATCTATGCCGTATTCAAGCTCAATCCAAACCTTTTTCAAAAATGGCCAAATACATGCGGAATTGCTGGTTAGCAAAAATATATGCCCGCATTGGCGAGGTTCGAACCCTGGACCATGCGCACTCATGCAGCATGTATCTTTGCTATATAAAGACTAAACATTCCATGTCTAATGAAATTTCTCTAATGAAATAAACTAATAATGCGGCTTTGACTTTATTTCAATGCTATTATTATAATACACCAGATACTTTTCGGTTTTTAATTTTAAAAGTAAAGAAGGATATCAAAGTAATATTCTGTTTTTCTAATAATTTTATAACAAAGTAAAGTGAACCAATGGAAACCTTCAATTGGAGACTCCTAAATATAGGATGATGTGGGGGGAGGATTTAGAAGATTTCCTAATCTCTAAAAAAAAATTGAAATATAAAAGAAAAAAAGTCAGTTTTAATTTGTACATTAATTCCACCTCTTCGTATTATTTATTTAAATATTAATAATGAAAGTGTGTTTTTGTCAAAAATAAATAAATAAATAAATAGTTATTTAATGTTTAATACTTTCATATTGGTTGGATCCTACTTAATTGTTGAATCGTCTCTTTTGTATATTAATAGTTGACTAAACAAATAGGTAAATTGAGATGACGCTGACAAAGTTGTTCGAGTTGACTTACAAAAGACAAATTGGCTTATGGTTAATTATACACATTGATGAATTGGCATCAGGAGGATGTTGTCATTGCCATTCATAGCATGAACAATTGGAGCATAATGTTGTTGAGTGGTATGTTTTATAACACAAGTGTCGACAAAATTTACTCAACGGTATGATGTATATCTTTGCAAGCTTGGCAAATTTCTTGGACAATAATTTCAAGACGTTGATGTAGTTCTTGTTAGAAAGAAGTAGTTATTGATTGAGATTGAAATTAGCTATTGTGTCCCTCCAACCTTTGTATGGAATTTAATATAGCTTGCAATTTTTTCAAAGCTTCATCATGTTGTTGTCTAAAGATATTTTGCATGATAGCTCGCACCTCATTAGCCCATTCAAATTGCTAAAGTAAAAGCATGTCTAGTGGCATATTAAATGTTGTTAAAGTCATCACATGTCAATAATATCGATATACATATTGATTCACTTAATTCAACAATAAATTTGAAGATCGATAAGCTATTGAGAGCCGCTTGATTAACTCGAATTGTCATTAGATAAATGATCTATTAAATTATGGCGAGCAACAAAATAATGCCACCATTGAAATGTGGCTAGCTAATTCCAAAATCAAAGAGAAGATTAATAAGAAAGTGTTAAATGCCTTTTATTCATATACCAAACAATATTGAGTGGCTTATTTCTTATTCTTCATATAAAAAAAAAAAAACATTTGATCAATGGTGATAGTTTGTACCTTGATTAAATATCCCTAGAGTATAATATAGCAAAGTTTAAGCATTTTGGCTAATCACAACATCTTATGTATTTTTAATAGTAGATTTGACGTCTTCTAATTTTATATTGTAACTATATCAATCTAACTTTTCTATCATAACGTGTAAATTTATGTCACAAAATCTTTCAACCATTCTTATATGTTATGTTATAATTGTACCCAACAAAAAATCATTATTTTTTGGCAACATTCAATAGAAAAAGTTTTCTTTGTATCTTATACAAAGTCTTTTCATTACATTTGTGGCTCATTAAATAAATGTCTAAGTTAACCTTTAAAAAACTTCATTTGATTGTAAGAATTAACATACCTAAATTAATATGGTAGTACCTTTACAATTCACCGTATACATAAATAAATCAAGAAACATTTGTGATGAAGACACTTCACTCATTCATGTCATTCTCATGTCTACAACTCCATTTAGTTACCTATTTCCATTAGAATTGTCTGAAATTATGCAAATTTCCTATTAAAAACATTGTACGAAATTATGTACATACAGTCCAAGCTCTATAGAATAAATCAAGAAGCGTTTGTGATGAAGACACTTCACTTATTCATGTCATTCTGATGTCTATTACTCTATTTAGTTACCTATTTCCATTAGAATTGTCTAAAATTATACAAATTTCCTATTAAAAATACTATACAAAACTGTATTAACTCTATAAAATGCATTCCAAACTCTCTGGATTAAATCTACACCCTTCACATTTTAAAATTTGCAAAACTTTAACAAATGCCATTTCTTTCAACAATTTTCCTTTCATTAATGCCCTTAGCAAATTATATACACTTTTTGCTACATAAAAATTGGGATAAATGAGCTTAACATTTGGTTCTAATAAAATAGATGTGTGCTTATTCCTACTCCAATGCTATTTCTGACCATAAAGAGAACGGAGAAAAAACTAAATAAACCGAAGCATACATGAGCATAAAAAAGAATGACAATAGTATGGCCTAAACGTGGTTCTTGTCCAAAAGTAGTATGAGCCAATATACTTTGTCCAAAGTTAAAATACAGGTCAAAAAAAGCAATTAGTGCGCGACTAATCTCCCCACTATGAAGATGTGAGCTTAGCGTTATATGTACAAAACAAATCCACAATCAAATTACCTTCAATTCTAAACTCTAGATATGGTAAAGCGACTACTCTACATATTTTTTCAATGAAAATAATTGGGTATTAGCATTTTGTTTTTAAATAGTATATTATAATATTGTGGAGTATATTTAATTTAAAAATTGTTTTTATTAAATTATTATGATAAGAAGAATTGATCCATCAAAACCATTTAGGAATCAAAAATCTGGTCCAATCATACTTTTCAAAATTTAAACCTTAAAAAATGACATAATCAAAAATACAACCATCATTCTCACCAATTAAAATATAACCTTTTAATAACTATTTTATATATTCACCTATACAAATATATGATTACTTTTACAAAAGAATCGATTCTAAAAAAAAAATTATTGAGTTTTACCACCTAAAATAAAATATGGTGTTAAATAAATTTATGAGATTCTTAATTATAACGTTGGTAACATTAATCAATAATAATAAAAAAGAAGAAGGAGGTTATCTAAAATTTTGATTAGATGTCCAATCCTATCTTTCTTGTCATTTCTACTTGTACCTTTTTATAATGGTAGCTTTTGCTAATCCCAATACATTGCGACCGGTTTAAATCAAATGTCCAATCAACAGTGTAATGACTAGGCTTTTATATGCCCTTGGTGCGGCAGAATGTGACCCCAACCATCTACACACATATCTAGGTTTGTTTCTATGTTAGACAAGTGTTGTCTAAGTGGGGATTGGGTTTTCAAACATTTAATTTCATAAATTTCCCTTCCAACTTATGTATATGATGGACAATGATGTCACCTTATGACAAATTTAGCTTCACATTTGTAGGGACCAAAAATTTTTTAATATTGATGCAAGCTAAAAATTAGGGACCCATTTGATTTAAGTAGCTTCAAACTTGTATGAGCTTATGTACCATAATTCTTAGCATTGATTGTGTTGATTATGTCTAGAAAATCTTGAAAAAGAGCATCACTTTTAAAGCCACTCCAGATTTGCACTCTAATTAAGGTAATGTCAATCACTAAGTTTTTAAGTATGCATGTTATTTGTACAATTCTTGTTAGCTAAAGAAAACGCTGAATGGAGATGGCACAAAATTCTAAAGGAAACTTGCTTTCATGGGAAACGTGGAATGAGTGGCGAGATCAATGGCATGTAAGGACAAAGAGCACCATCATTCGGCAAACGCGATCTTGAAATTGACGGCCTGCAACCTGTTTTTGGTGCTCTACTTTGTATTTTAGGGTAAAATATTTTTTATTGGATTAACCAGCTGTAGTGCATAAATTCTGGATAGTAATTTTTGAATTAATATTTTGGGTTAAATCTTAGTTAGAGAAAAATAAGTTTTTATAGCTCATTATAATTAAATTAAAGTGTTTTTAGAAAAATTGTGTAGGAATTTTTGAATTAATATTTGTGTAGTTCCGTGTTTAGGATTTAACTATGTGCGAGTTTTTACCTCAACGTTTAGGATCACACTTCATGATCCATCATTTTGTGGGTTAAATCTTAGTTAGAGAAAAATAAGTTTTTATAGCTCATTATAATTAAATTAAAGTGTTTTTAGAAAAATTGTGTAGGAATTTTTGAATTAATATTTGTGTAGTTCCGTGTTTAGGATTTAACTATGTGCGAGTTTTTACCTCAACGTTTAGGATCACACTTCATGATCCATCATTTTGATGATGGATCATGGAGTGTGATCCTAAACGTCAAAATGATGGATCATGGAGTGTGATCCTAAACGTTGAGGTAAACACTCGCACACAGTTAATTCTTGAAACATTGAACTACAATCATTGTGGACTATGGAAATTTGATGTCTATTAATACTTTTATCAATTCTTAGTTAGAGATAATAAGTTTTTATAGTTCATTGTAATTAAATTAGAGTTTTTTTTAACTATGTAATAAATTTTGAATTAATAATTTGGATCAACTCTTAGTTAGAGACCATAATTATTTATAGTCTATTGTAATTAAATTAGAGTGTTTTTGGGAAAAACTGTTTAGGAATTTTTGAGTTAATATTTTGGATCAAATCTTAGTGAGAGACAATAAGTTTTTATAGTCTATTGTAATTAAACTAGACTTTTTTTGAAACAATTGTGTAGGAATTTTTGAATTAATAGTTTGGATCAAATCTTAGTTAGAGATAACAAGTTTTTATAGTCCATTTTAATTAAATTAGAGTTTTTATTTTAAAATTGTGTAGGAATTTTAGAATTAATATTTTGGATCAAATCTTAGTTAGAGACTATAAGTTTTTATAGTCAGTTATAACTAAATTAGAGTATTTTTGAGAAAAATTGTGTAGGAATTTTTGAATTAATATTTTGGATCACCTTACATGATTTATTATTAGGATGGGGGAAAAATAAATAGAAATTATTTTGTTGTAATGACAAAAATCACATCCCCATGCCCTTTTTCTTTTCATTTTTGGGCTTACAATGATTAGGTTTTTTTTATGCATCAACTAGTGTGTAAGATGGTGTATTTTGCATGGAAGTTGGAAAATAACATTGTCTAACCTTGATCCCACCATCATGTATACCTAGAAATTTATCTTGCTCCCTAAATATTCTATTTAATGCCTTAGTCTAAGCCTATGTGTGCAAAATTGATACAAATCATTCTCATGTTTAGGGATATGAACACTAGATTTTTAAAATTCAAACATCTACCACATTTTTAAACTAGTCATTATGAGCTGATTAAAGTGTGAATTATTCAAATTTGGATGCTAGTGTGGTGTTGTAATGTTACAAATTGCATACCCATGCAATTTCATGGTACATTTTGTGACCACTTTGGTGTCTGCTCCTCTAGAGTGTCTTTAGGTGCATTTTAGCCCCACCTTAGCCTTTTCCCGCAACCACACATGCTTTTGTATTGTGTTCAACCATTTGTGTTGGTGTTTGTGTAATTTCACTCTAGTGCTTTGTTTGTCTCATAATCCAAAGGTGTTCCATGTGACCAGGAACTGAAGTTTCTTAGACGCGAGCGCTAAGCGCGAACATCCATGTGGAGTGTTAGCATCTCACATCGATTTGACGCCAAGTGACCATTCATGAGTGTTACTGGACACCTCCAGTGATGATTGGAGATTCTTGCAATGCTCCTTCATTGCCCAAAACATCTCTTTTGTGCCTATTTTGGGTTTTTCCCTCTTTGATGTTGAAATTTGAATGATCTTTTAATTTTCTCATGCAATTTTGGCTCTCTCAAGCTTTCATGGTGATTTCCTTTTTTCTCTGCAACTCTTGCTGAGTTCTGGTGAACGTTTTGGTGCTCTCTTGCAAGCTTCTTGTTGTTTCTTCAAGTCTCCATTGTAGTTGCATTGTATTGGTGCTCTTATATGTGAGTTCTTGGAGGTTCTTACACTCTTTTCATAAGGGTTTTGTGAAACCTTTGCTGGTTGGTTAGACTTCTCCTTTTAGGCAAATTGTACTTCAATCTACAGGTGATAGTGTTTCATTTAACTCTCTTTAGTTTCCTTTTTATACTTGTGTAACCCCATTGTTTGTGATTACATTGCGCTTCCATCTTGTGTTACTTCTCAATAGTGGTTTGTGTTAGTTTGCTCACATAGCCTTGAGTATATTAGTTGTTTGCAAATACATTTTATTATTGTTGCTATTTTGTTCCATTATCACATAAAAAGTAGCACACACAATCTATTTCAAGATTTCTTCACGTATTTGCTACTCGTGGACATTGAAAGACCAAAGTAGGGGCTTGACTGAGGCAAGATCCTTAGCAGCCCAACAAGTTTCCTCTAGTCTTAGCAGCAGGTGCATTGGAATGAAGATGTCTAAACACATGAAGGTTTTGTGGGTTTTTCTTTCCTTTCTCTAGCATTTCATTTTACTTCATTTCAATAGCACATTTAGCTTCTTTTTCATATATGTGTCAACTAAAAACTGTTGGGTATATTCCTTATTTATTGTTGTGTTGTGTAGGTGTCTTGGGTCCACACTGCATTGATCATTTTTATTTTTCTAAATTTTAGGACTCGATCACTTTACGCAAATGTCCCCATAACATGTTGTCATCCAAGACAAAGAGATTCCCCTTCTGGGGACATGTCCTCTATTGTTCCTCTTTTCACCTCTGTATTTCATTTTCTAAAATTCTTTCTATAACTGTTCATTTTCAACTTTCTATTATTTTCTTGCCTTCTTTCAAAGCGGTTAGTTTAGCTCATTTCATTTCAATTAGTGCAAAGTGGGTATGCCAATGTTAGTTTATCTAGAAACATAGATAATAGAAAACTAAGCAAGACCCAAGTGTGGTGGTAGTGAAAGATTCCTTTAATTGATACATTTGATTAAGATGTAATGCTTCCACTATTACATTTTGGTGAAACCTGACGTTCTACACTAAAACACCTTCTGAATTGTTGTGGTTCACCGTTACATTTTGGTGAACCCATTGCTTCTAAACATTTATACATTTAAACAAAACTCTTTTCTTTTATCACATTGCACTATGTATTGTGAAATCTGAACTTGATTTATGAGCTTCATAACCCAATCTTCAAATTATGAATACGTGGTGTGTAGGAGTTTAAGGAATCTATATGTAACAACACATTCTGCAAATTGTACCACACCTATTCATTTAGCTTGTGCTTTCATAAACTTTAATTATGATACAACTCTTGCCACTCTTTCCTCTCTTTATGCTTCTATGATTGTTCCTATAACTAGCTATCATGATGTTGAAGCAGCATTTGATCATGAGGCTGCCTTGGGTAGTGTTCTCCTCACACAAATCCATGTGTTAGACCATCATTTGGTAGATTGCCACTATTATTTGCATATAGAGGACTTACCTAAGTTTGTTGTACCTCTAGTTGATGCTCTTCATGATATGTTAATTGGTCATCCTCGTGGTCTTGATATGTTGTGTGGTATTGCTCACATTGTGCATAGTGATACACCACCTTTAGCAATCTATTGCTTAGCACCCCAAGACTCGAACTCGAATATTGTTGGAAATCAACTTTCCATTCCTAATGCCTACATTAGGAACATGGGTAAGTGCACAAAGATGAGGGACTAAAATGGGGTCTTAAGATGCCACTTTTTTATGAAATCAGGAAACATTATTGTTGGATGAGAAATTGAAGATAGCTACACTCAAAATTTGAAGATGGAACAAAAACAAGAGTTGTAGTGCTCTGAATCTAGTTTCTAAACTACTAATTTTTTCTAAAAATTGTTGAGATTAAGGGGTTCAAAAAGGAGGAGCACACAAAATGGTCCTATTTTTCTCAAAAAAACATAACATAGTGTATGGTGTGCTCCCCCTAAAATGTTAACTTTTTTTAATATTTTAATAATCGCTCCGATGAGAAATTAGCTAACACCATGTAGTGTATCCCTGATTTTTTTAATAATTTTTTCACGAATAATTTTTTTTAGTAATTTTCAAAGTGGACACATCCTGAAAAATAGAAATTTGAATGTGCTCCCCCCTAAAATTTTTGAAAACCAATCCAAAATCGATTTTTTTTTTTGAATACGTGTAAAATGGAGTCTAGTTTCTAAAAATGTAACTTATTTCAAATTTTGATGAACAATTAAAAAAATTCAAAAATACTAGACACTGGTTTTTGACAAAAAAATGGACACACTAACAAAAGAAATTAAAGATGAAACCCTTAATGTACTCAAAATGTGAAAAAAATTATCTGGTTAGATAGCTAACAGAGAGCTTAAGATTATGGTGGTTTTTTTGAGTTTTCATTAAAAAAAGTGTCATCCTAGTGGGGAGAACACTCCAGATTATCTCCATATTTTGCTAAAAACTAGTAAAAATATGTCAAAGAAAGCTCAGCATAACACAAGTGTGTTATAATGCGCTCTCATTATGTGAAATGAATAACACGAGCGTGTTATAATGTGCTCGTGTTATGTGAACTCACATAACGCAAGCACATTATAACATGCTGGCATTATGCTGAGCATGTTTGGCTAGACACATGCCAATTACATTTGCTTGAAAGTTTCTAAAGCCTTTTCAACAAATCCATTTTTTGCATATCTTTCAATCATTACATTCCATTACAGGACATCTCTTTGAGGTGTTACATCATACAATTAACATGCCTTGTATATGCTTCCACACTTTACATACATGTCTACAAGGGCAGCTACACTTCCTATCGTCTCTCTCACTCTCTACTTCCCTCCCCTCTCTATGTCCTACCCTCTCTCTAAGTCTTTGCTTCCCTCCCCTCTCCACCTCCTACCTTCTCTCTCACTCTCTTCTTCTCTCCCCTCTCTACCTTCTACCCTCTCTCTCACTCTCTACTTCCCTTTCCTGTCTACCTCCTACCCTCTTTCTGAGTCTCTGCTTTCCTCGCCTCTCTACCTCCTACCTTCTCTCTCACTCTCTTCTCCCCCTGTCTACCTCCTACCCTCTCTCTCACTCTACTTCCCTCCCTTGTCTACCTCCTACCCTCTCTCTATCTTTGCTTCCCTCCCCTGTCTACCTCCTACCCTCTCTCTCTCTCTTCTTCCTTCCCTGTCTACCTCCTACCCTCTCTCACTCTCTACTTCCCTCCCGTCTCTACCTCCTACCCTCTCTCTCTCACTCTCTAATTCTCTCCCCTCTCTACCTCTCCTCATCATTCTTCCCATCTAATGAAATTTCATAAATTATCTTGTTTCCATTTCATCATCCCAATTTATATCCTCATCCCTCTTTACATGTCCTGGTTTTCTTGTTTCCATATTCTTTGTTGACATGGGAGACAAGAGGGAGGAAGATGGAGAGAAGATGGAGATGGAGGGGAGAGAGAGGGGAGAGAGAGAGAGAGAATCCTAGTTTTCTTGTTTGGGAGAGAGAGAGAGGATTGGTCAGGTTTATGAATTTAGGGTTTCTTAAGTTTAGGGTTTAGTGGAATTATTTAGGGTTTAGGGGTTTAGGGTTGCTCAGGTTTATGGTTTAGGGGCATTATTTAGGGTTTTGGGGTTTTGGGAGAGAGAGAGGTTTAGGGTTGCTCAGGTTTAGGGGCATATTTAGAGTTTCCTAAGTTTAGGGTTTAGTGGAATTATATAGGGTTTAGGGGTTTAGGGTTGCTCGGGTTTATGGTTTAGGGGCATTATTTAGGGTTTTGGGGTTTTGGGAGAGAGAGAGGTTTAGGGTTGCTCAGGTTTAGGGGCATATTTAGGGTTTATGAATTTAGGGTTGCTTAGACCTTTAGGGGCATTATTTAGGGTTTATGAGTTTCTAGGGTTGCTCAAGTTTAGGGTTTAGGGGTTAGGGTTAAAGGGGAATTATTTTATAATTTCCCTCCAATCCTCCTAATCCTAATGCATTAGTCCACCCATCTCCTAATCCATCAATCCCTTTCATCCATTCACCATATAACTCACCATCTAATCCACCATCAAACATTCTAAGCTATAATGCATCAACCCATGAACGCTTGAAAAATTTTCTCCAAAGACTCTTTACAAAATCCAAAAATAAAAGCAAAGATATGGAGCCATCCAAATCCACTGATCCAATTCCATCCCCCTCTAACACTCTCAATCCTAATCCATGCCCTCCTATATCCATTCACTCGATCCTAATCCTAACCCCACAACATCTTCTATCATTGTCCATCATCTATATGCATATCCTAGTCCATCAACCCATGAAGCCATGAAGGATGTGACCCAAGGACTATTAGCAAGGAATCTAAGAACATCATGTACTCAAATTCCTATCCTTGAGCCTAACAAAGAACCTCCTAATAACATGTCTACCACTCCAACACCATCATCCACTCCTATGTCTATCCATTTCATTAAAGAGTCTCCTACCATAAGTCCAAGTCAAACCCCATCATGTCTAGCCATGTTATCAAACATCCAAAGATTATTGATCCCATCCAAGAACCCATCACATCCGTCTAAGAAACCCAATAGCTATGTTAAGAGCCTAGTCCAAATCATGTGGAAACACCAACAACCCATCCTAATCAAAATCCAAAGATCCCATCTAATCCCATCCCAAATCCCTTACCATCTTATGGTCAACTCCTCTAAATCGATCCCATCATTGATCCTCCAACATCTCCTAGTGAACCTCCATCACCACCTCTTACTCCGCAATCCAATTAATATCAATGCATCCCCATTTACCCTATCCATGTATAATATCACGCTATCCATGCTTATCCTCCCTGTGATCAAGATATTATCTATGATAAAGATCTTATCCATGAGTAAGTAACCCACATCACTCCTATCCATCATCCCACTAGTCCTATTCATTATCCATCAATATTCTATGATGAGACACTTGGTCCCCAAGAAAACATAGATAATCAAACAAAAAACTTGGATCCTATCAAATCACATCCCAATGAGGATAATGTTAATCAAGATCCAAGAATTCTACATCCATTTCCCATTGATCCTCCATCATCCCCTATTGAACTACATGTTTAGGGGTTTATCCTGGTTGCTTAAGTTTAGGGTTTAAGGGTTAGGGGCATTATTTGAGGTTTACATGAGTTTAGGGTTGCTCAAGTAAATAGGGTTTAGGGTTTAGGGGAATTATTTAGGCTTTAGGGGTTTAAGGATGCTCAAGTTTAGGGTTTAGGGGTTAGGGGTTAGGGTTTAGGGTTTTAGGGTTTAGGGGTTAGGGGTTTAGGGTTTCTCAAGTTTAGGGGTTAGGGTTTAGGGTTTAGAGAGAGATAGAGTAAGGGGACCGATAGAGATTGGGAGAGATAGGGAGATAGAGGCTTAGGGTTGCTTCCAGGGTTTGTGGTTTAGGGGTTAGGGGTTAAGGTTTAGAGATTTAGGTTAGGATTTAGAGAGAGAGGATTGATAGGGAGATATAGGAGAGACCGAGCCTGGGAGAGATATCTCTGACTCCTCTATCCCTCTCTCTCCATGTCTCTCTATCTTGCTCTCTTTCGATCCCCTCTCTCTAACTGTACCTTTCTATCTCTCCCTCCCTCACTATCTCACTCCCCCTCTCTATCACTCTCCCAATCCCTCTACCTCAAATCTATCTCCCTATACATCTCTGGACATCTCTTGATCTCTTTCCCTATCTCTATCTATCCACATATCCCTATCTCTTAATCTATCCCTCACTACCTCTCTCCCTCCCTCTCTATCTCTCTCCTCCTCTCTATCTCTCTCCCCATCCCTCTACCTCTTGAAATCTATCTCTCTATGTCTCTAGACATCTCTCCAACTCTTTCCCTATCTCTATCTCTCCCCATAACCCTATCTCTTAATATATCCCTCTCTACCTCTCTCTCTATATTTTCCTCTCTCTCTCTCTCTCTCTCTCTCTCTCTCTATATATATATATATATATATATATATATATATATATATATATATATATATATATATATCTCCCTCTTTATCTATCTCTCTCCCTCACATTCCAAGGGGTCTACAAAGAGAGGGAGAGAGATATAGAGAAAGAGAGGCATATAGAGTTGTAGAGAGGGAGGATAAAGAAATAAAGAGAGAGAGAGACTCTCCTATGTAGATACAAGGCTACATTTATCCCTCCTAGTATAGACAAGTTCTATTTCACGAACCACATAGATATTTGAGTCTAGGGATACTCTTGGACAGTCACTTGATTACCTATTTGATGCACTACATGCATAGTTACAATATATTTTATGTGAGCATGGCATCCTAGACCATGATTTTGGCACCAACATTGAGAAGGTTATGATTTTTGTATACATGAAGCTTAATGTTTTCATGCTTCCTGAAACGCGCTAGCATTATGGGAAGCATGAAAAATAGGAAAAAAGCATGTGGGATCCATGATTCAGACCCCACATGACTGTTATTTGTGCTTTTCATGCAGTATATTGGACAAGAAAATGCTTTTCAAGTTGTTATACATATTAAGAATCATTTTTAGATCAATCCACCACTTTTTTGTTTTTTCAACATAGAAAATTGATTTTGCATGTTTTCAGAGAAAATTTGATTATTTAAACCTAAAGTTTCATGTTTCATGTGTGATATTGTTTTAAAGCTAATTACCATTGATATATAGATTGAATTTGATGATATATGTTTGTTTTTTTCCATTAATTTCACTAATCCTATTCTAGAGTTATATAGAATTCATAATCAAACTTGCAAAAAAGAAGAATTTGAGGATTTTTAAGCCATATTTTGGAGAATTGGTCAACTCCAATATCAAATTCTAAGGTATGTTCAAGTTATGTCCATTTTAATTCACTTATATATGTTCTTATGTTCTTTATGTCTTAATGTCTTAATGTCTTTATGTTCTTTATGTTCTAAGATATGTTCTTTAAATATGTTTTCATACTTAGTCAAAAGTTGTTGACCAAAACACATGAACCGTGTATGTATGTCTTCATACATTGCAACCAAAATCAAACTATGGCTTGTGATAACAAAGACAAACTCGAGCAATTTCTTCTTATCACTTTGATACCTCAAAAACATTCTCTAGAAAATATATACATGTTCTCAATTGTCATTACATGCGCTCCAACACTGCCACATGTGCCCTTGCACTACCATACATGTTCTAGAGACTCACTTAGCTCATGATGCAATAGCGAGTTCTTCACCAAGTATCTTGCAATTGCTACCATAGCAACTATGGGTTGTAATAAATTTCCATGCCATAGCAAAATGTCCAACCTATCTCATCATTATATTCTACTTCCTTCTCATCTTCTCATCTTCTTGTCTTCTCATCATTATATTTTTCATTAATAACCTATCTCACCATTTATCCTTCAATGATCTTGTGATTGCCAGGTTGTAATGCACCAACTTACTTATGAAACTCCTAAGGTTTGATCATTCTTCTTTTGGACTACTGTTCAAACAATGTCATGTGATATTCCTAAGGTTACAATGACTGTCCTATACATTTATGATTCCTAGAAAACCCCTCATTTACACCTTGACAACATATGGAAAGCACACATGCGATTGGAAATGAACTAGTAGAGTTTGGAAAGTATAAAACAGTGGCCTACAATATGTTAGTTTTTTCCCAGACTGGATGTTTTTTCCCAGTTATCCCTACAAGGTAGCCATCAATGATCAACAAGTTCTCTGGGCCAGGGGCCAATAGTGTAGGAGATAGACTCTATAGATATCTCCTCTTCTTCTTCAGGCTCTGCAAAACCTAGGGGGTATTCCCTATTCAACATCCATAAGATATGCTTGTGAACTGGGGGATGTTGACACAAAGCAGATAAATCCTCCCTTATGTAGACCAAAACTGTGAGAAAAGTGCAAAGGGGCTAGCTTTGGGCCTATGTTCAATTGTGAGACAGAGGATTTTGATCCTAAAACTGCTTCTAAGGACTTAATGGTTTGGTTTTGAAGTTTTAAGTTTGATTTTTGGTGTTGGATGCAAAACTAGGACCTTGGGTGTGACCTCAATACAAGACTAGATTGGTGCCTATCCAGGGCTTAGAGTCAATAGACATACACATGTGAATGATCAGCATAAACATATACCAAAGACTGGATATCAAGGGGGTTGTTTAGTATCTGCCTTACAGATACCTCCCAAAAATTAATACTTAGTTATCTCTGCTTACAACATCCTTATTGCAATACATTCCTCCCAACAATTGATCTAAAACATTTAATCTACTCCTTGAGCAGAAGTAAGAAATCAAGGATTCAATACAATAAACCTATATTCTAGAATCATAAACACCCCTAAGATGCTTAGATTCAGAAGAAGAACACACTCAATTTGGAGACAGATAACAGAACACATGCAATATAGCATTACTCATTTAAATCAACATGAAACCAGTAAATTTATGCATGAGACATACAACATGAGACTCATAAACTCACAAGACATCCAGAAAAGGACCACCAATGAAGTTGTATCTTATCACAACACCAAAAATTTGTCCAGCTTTCAACCACAACAAATGAGTAACACCATCTGCTATATACAATGAGAAGGTATACTCAGCATTAAATTCCATGGCAATTCAAAATTTGCCAGATATAGTGCATCATGAAAATGGTGCTCAACATTGAATGCAGTAGGTAGAGGAGGAGATAGGGTGGTTGAACTCAAACCCTGCGTTGCCGCCTAGGGATTCACATCTTCAATCGCATGGTTGATCCGTCCATGCCTTTACCCATACCCTGTAACATCCGCCATTAAAGGCATACCAACCCGCGGTCTTGGGAAATGCAGTGGACTGTGCGCCTTTAAAATTTTCCCGCCAAGAAATATGACCTGACTTTTCAAATCATGTGGGAACTAATTATCCCACATTCACCCTGCAACGACCTCTTCAACACTTTATAAACTAGGTCATGAGCATATATGATGTCACACAATTTTACCTTGCGCGACCAACGAACCATTCGCTAAGACCCCAACATCATGACCCGTGCCATCGGCGAACCTCCTGCATGATATCCTGATATGCAATATCACCCTGATATCTCGCATCACCCTGATGCAAAATATCACCCTTATCAGAAATACCACTTGATAAGAAACATCACCTGATAACCATCCTTATCGTTGCATCCTGATGCATCGGAGGAAGATCCTCCTCATCATATTCATACCATACATCCCGCCGATGACCCACCTGTACTTGTTCATGTCCTCATCGGTGATCAGTGGGACCCCCATCATAGCCGTCGATAATAACTATCATGCCAAAGACCACATGATACACCCCACCGAATCTTGATGACGTCACCATCATATTGCAAAAGGTGATATTCCACGGCAAGGGTGATATTCGTAAGATGACTGATACTTGGAAATATCACCCCCTGCAAGAAATATGAAGTCTGGCTGTAGCTTTGATGCAATATCGGGGTGATCTTTGAATATGACTGATATTTGAAATATCACCCCACCTTCGGAATATTAGGTCGCCAGATAGGAAGATATCAACCCTCATGTAAAATTGACGTCTGCACTTCGTGGATCAGGTGATGATGAGGTGATAACACAATATTTGGGGTGATCCTACCAAAGATGACTGATACTAAAAATATGACCCCCTCACAAAAATATTAGCTTAGACCAGAACTTTGACAGGCTATAACTTCCTCACTTGGCCGAATTTCAGGGTGATACAAAAGGCCAACCTGCTTAGAATTTTACACTCTTCCACATGGCATACTTCCTAAGGCAACATTTAGAATCTGAGTTTTTAGGTTTCAGGCCTCAAGATCACAAACATACCTAACATGATGCACATGCACACCGAATGATGCTGTATAGACAGAAACCCTGACTTAACACAACCTTTTGCTTTGAGAACCAGGCTCCATGTGCAAGCGCCAACATTGGCTCTGACTGGGGATGTGCAGGAACAAGGCTGCAGCGAGAACCAGACCACCTCCGAGCAGGGGCAAACCAAGCAAAACACAAAAAAGGCAAAACACCAACTATACAGAGCATTTACAAACAATTTACATAATTTATAATTGTGCACAGAAGATGATCACTTATGAAATATAAAGCTTAAGGAATTGACCATGCACAGGCAATTCTAGCCTCTCACCATCTAGGGTCTGGAGAAAGTAGGAGTCATTTCCATGAATATTGCTGATTTGGTATGGGCCCATCCACAAGGACTCAACTTTACCATGCTTGCCCTTATCCTGGCACCCTGTATTCCAAACAAGGGCTAAATCACCTATCTGAAAATTCCTCTCTGTAGTCCTCTTATCAAATAGATATTTTACACTTTGTTGTTTCTTGATGTTTGTCTTGTGTGCCTCCCTTCTGATTTCATCCAGTGCAACCAGCTGATCTATCCTTACAGTCATTGAATCTTCAATCTCTTCATCATTCTCTTGTATGAACCTATAAATTGGCAAGAGATTATTTATAGGCAGCCTGGCTGCTGTGCCATATACTAGCTCAAAAGGTGACCTCCCAATTGATCTCTTCATTGTTATCTGGTCAACCCATAGTGCCATCTTCAGCTTTGAATCCCAGGCTCTTTAATTCTTGTCCATCATCCTTTTGATGATCTTCATGGGGCTTTTGTTACTTGACTATGCTTGACCATTTCCCTGTGGATGATATGGTGATGCATATGATAAATTAATCCCATATTTGTTGCAAAAATTAACAAATTCACCAGATCTGAAGCACATGGCATTATCTGTGACCACTTTGAATGGTACTCCAAACCTAATAATAATGTCTTCCAAAATAAAATCCATCACCACCCTGCTTGTAGCTTTTTTAGTTGGAATGGCTTCAATCCATTTGGTGAAATAGTCAGTAGCAACCAAAATCCAACTATGTCCTCCACTTGATTTTTCTGAGATCTCCCCTATAAAATCAATTCCCCACTGCTGAAATGGAGCCTCCATAGTTACAGTTCTAAGGGGTAATGCACCTTCATACTTTAACTTTCCTGAGAACCTTTGGCAAGGATCACATCTCCTCACCAACTTTTGTGCATTTGAGAAAAGAGTTGGCCACCAATATCCTGCCCTAAGAATTTTGTGAGTTGTTGTCTGGGTAGTATAGTGTCCACCACACACTCCTTTGTGCATGTCATTCAAAACATTCTTAGCCTCATTTTCATCCACACATCTAAGTAGTACACCATCAGGATTCTTCCAATACAACTCTCCTTGAATAATGATGTACCTGATTGCATGTAGCTTCAAGGTCCTTTTCTGACTATCACTAAGATGGGAAGGACAATTCAAATTCTGCAAGTAGTACACAATGTCCTTGTACCAATTAGATTTTAACACATTAACAATTTCATTCTGAACCACATTCACTTGGCATGCTTCCAAATTGGACTGTGTCATTATTTTAGACAAACCTTGTCCTCTTACCAGTTTGGTGGTCTGTATCTCTATGTTGAATTCTTGCAATTTGTTTATCCACCTGCATCTCCTTCCTATTACCTCCTGCTGAGTAAAAATATCCTTGACTACTGCATGGGGCACATATGCAACTGTTTGAGATCCTACTAGATATGGCTTGAAGATTTTGACTACTCTAACCAATGCATATGCATGCTTCTCGATGATGTCATATTTTAACTTAGTTGCCTGCAATAACATGCTAAAGAAAGCAATAGGTTGTTCAAAACCCTCTTCATTCTTTTGTAATAAGCATGCAACAATAGTATGAAAAGAGGCAAATGAAAACAACTGAAATAGCTTAGAAAAATTAGGAGATTTTAACACAGGAGCCATCTTTATAGCCTCTTTGATGTTCTGAAATGATTTAATTGCTTCACCTTCCCAATTGAAAGTTGCACCCTTCTTCAACATTTTGGAGATATCTTTTGTAGTCTCTGCAAAGTTGGGAACAAACCTCCTCACAAAATTAATCTGTCCAAAGAAGGACTGAATGCCTTTCACTGTTTTAGGCATCTGAATTTTATCAATTGCAGCAACCCTTTCAGGATCAATCCTAACTCCATCCTTGGAAACAATATGTCCCAGCAATTTTACCTCCACCACCCCAAAAGCACATTTCTTTGGGTTGAGTGAAATGCCATATTCCAATGCTCTAACAAAGATTTGTTCTAAGTGCATGCAATGTTGCTCTTCCTTTCTTGAATAGGCAGTCAGATCATCCTGATATACAGCCAGGATTGAGTCAATCAATCCTGCAAAAGCAACATCCATGGCCCTCTGAAATGTAGCACTTGCATTTGTCAATCCAAATGGCATTATCACATATACATATGTCCCCCATGGAGTGGTGAAGGCAGTTTTATATTGTTCAGATTCTTTTACCTTCACCTGATTGTATCCTAAAAATCCATCCATCATGGATAGAAGCTCACAACCAGTTACTTTCTGCAACATAACCTCCATGTTGGGTAGTGGATAATTGTCCTTTAAAGAGGATACATTCAAATTTCTAAAGTCAACACAAAGTCTTATATCACCATTCTTTTTTCTAACTAGGACAAGATTAGACACCCAAGTTGAATGTCTGATAGGTACAATTATTCCAGACTCCCTAAGCTTCTTGAGTTCTTCCTGCATTTTTGGAGCTAGAGTAGGATTAATAGGTCTTTGTTTTTGCCTGAATGGCTTAGCTCCAGGCTTCAATGGGATCTCATGTTGGAATAGGTCTTCTCTATAAGCCTTTAGGTCCTCATATGACCAAGCAAAGACATGCTTATACTTTCTCAACAATGCAATCAACATGTTCCTGATGTGTGGTTTGAGCTTTTTGCCAATAAATACCTTTTTGGGGGCATGAGATGTCCCCAAGTTTATCTCCTCCAAGTCATCCTTCTTTGTAGGAGATGCTTTTGAAATAAATTGGTCCCTATTGTCAAATGCTCTTTCTAAAGCAACTAACCCTCCGGGGATTTTATTTGTCTTCAGCTAAATTACTTCCTTCCCTAAAAGAGTCTCTTTTCCATCTACAACCTCTACAAAATTCTGAAAATCAATCTCTCGGTTCTCATATTCATCTTTGCAATGCAGGAATCTCAATAAATCTTTATCATCATCAAACACTTGCCAACTGCATATATTTTCTGGTACCGTAGGTCTAACTTTGACCTCAACATTTGTAATATCAGACAGAGTAATATCATCTGGCCTTATAGCCACATTAGCTAAAAAATCTGCCATGACATTTTTTGACCTCTCTATCCAGTTTATTGAAAATGCATCAAACAATTCAATTGTGTCCCATACAGCATGCTTATACTATTTTAACCTCCTATTTTTTGAAGCATACTTATCTCTTACCTAGGAAACAATTAATTCAGAATCTCCAAACACTCTTATCATCTTAATTCCATGTTTCAGAGCAACATTCAATCCTAGCAACAGAGCCTCATATTCTGCAATATTATTTGTGCAGGCAAACTTCAACAAGAAAGAAAACTTTAGAAGCTTACCAGCTGGAGACAAAAACACAACTCCAACACCTGAACCTTCCTTTGCACATGCTCCATCAAAATACATGGCCCATAGACCCTACTGGTCTAGCTCTTGAATGCAAGTATCTCTCTCCTTATCCTTTTGATCATCTGAGACAACTCTGAAATTTTCACTGTCAGTGTCCACAAAATAGATGTGCTCCTTTGAATCCTGACCTTCAATTGTCTCTTGTGATCTTTCTTCTCTAACCAATTTGACATCCTTGCCATTCATTAGAATCATGGCGTATGACAGGTCTAATTGCATACTTCCACCAATCAGTGCTGCCCATCTTCTTGACAATAGCATACCATATTGTGGCTTTATGTCAACCATTGTTATATTCATTCTATATGTTTTTTCTAGATATGCTGCTAACCTGAAATCCACATCCTTCATGATTCCAATGACCGGTACCTCCTTGGCATCCATTGCATAGCATTTTCCACATGCCTTGTCTATTTTCAATCCAGCTTGTTGCATGATAGCCAAAGGCATGATATTTGTTGATGCTCCTGAATCAAGCATACAATTCCTGATTGTTCTCCCATTAATAACAAGGGAGACATAAAATGGCTCAACCTATGATGGACATTTTGTCATGGTCACCCCTAGATAAACCTCAGGAACCTCATCCTCTTCGACACACAGGGTTTGTCTCTTACCTTGAACCTCAACATTTTGCTCAGCCTGACAAGCTACCCCTGAAAATAAGGACATTGCCTTATTCCTGATTTCTTCAACCTTCATGAGTTCCATCAATGAGACAGAGACCTTTACCTGGGATAGGACTTGAGTTATATCAAAAGGAGCATAATTTTGTACGACAGTTGCAGCCTGAGCTACGGTTTTGCTCCTATCATGAGCTGATCCAACTTTAATCTTAGCGGTGTGCTGACTACTATCTATGACCTGAGGATCCTTGCCTTGATCCTCATCTTGAGGGACCTCATTTTCTAACCTTTGAAAATCATGACCTGCTTTTTGCTTAAAGTTTTTTTTATTGTTGTTCCATTGTGTCTTTTGTGGTCCAGCCACTGGCTGATTCACAGAGGTGCTTTCTGATTGACGTGGATTGCTCACTTGAGCTCTACCTCTGAGGTTATAATTGCTCTTAACCTAAGCTATTGTTGTGGCTGTGAGAGCTCTAATTTCTTCATCAGAAGGTCTTCTTAGGTTGTTTAGAAATATACGTGAGTCCTGAGCATATGCATAGTTATCTTCATCATCATCATCTCGGGGAACCTGCTGGCAAACCTGAGTCCCATAACTTGTACTTTCATCTACATCATAGGAAGAATACTCCTTATTTGTGGATAGCATATTTACATTATCATCCTCCACATAATGTGGCTCATTGCACTCATCACAGGCAACAACATTATTATACAGAGACTGAGCAATCATACATTGCGACTGTGAGTGAGGCATCTAACATATTATGCACCATGGGGTGTCATCAACAATATTAACAGCCTTTTTCAAAGAATCTAGAGTTTTCTTAGCATTTTGAGCCCTTTGATTTGTGTTGTTATGTGGAAACATGGGTTTACCATTATGCCAATTAGTGTTATATGGCATATCATGCAATGATGGCCTCTTTTCTTGTCTCTGGTAAACTTGCCTATCAAGACCTATTCCTTTTTCATTTTTAGCATGTCTGTAACTTAAGTCCTTAACAACATTTGTTAATTTATCTATTTTGTCTTCAAGGGTAGATGCATTACCTTGAGTATTTTGAGGCTTATTCAGATTTTGCAAAATCTTCACATCATCCCTTCTGTTTGTCTTACCAAATGCTTTCATGTTATTTTCAATATTTGTTGCAATCTTGAAAGCATCCCTGAGGCTATTTGGACCCTTATCTCTCAATCCATATGTTGTTTTGGCATCAAAAGCATTTATATAGAGCACCACACACATTGGCTCATTAGGTCTCATGTGAGGTGGCAATTTGTTCAGCACTTTAGTGAATCTAGCATTGAAATCTGCAACCTGCTCATTTGACCCCTTAGTGATACTGGTGAATTCATTTACAAAAAAGCTTGGGTCAGTCTTGTCACCATACTGTTCCTTGAAAATCCTTCTGAAATCATCTGATGATGAGATACTCCGGTCAGGCAGTCCTTTATACCATTCTCTAGCTTCATCAACCAAGGACTACATAAACAACTTCATAAAACCATCTTCATGCTCAACCTCAAAGTTGTCCATGACATTTTGAAAAGCCTTTAAATGATCCTCACCTGATATAACATTATTTCCTAAAATTTTTGGCACCTGTGGCCTTACATGTTTGTCAATGGGATTAGGGTAACCAGGAATACCATCAAAGATAAGCTACCTGAATCTGTCAAGCTGCATAGGTTGTCTACCAAACTGATTAACATTGACATTTCTATCAGCATTCTAGTTTCTCACATTATTTATTGGTACTCTAGCATTGTTTGCATTCTGTCCTTGATCATTTTGCTAATGATGGGTTTCATCTCTGCGCTGGTTTCTCAAGACATGTGCATTATCAAGGGTGGGGACTGCATCATGCTGAGCAGTTCTCAGAGCTTGCACCCTCTACCTTATGTCATCTCTAATTTTCACATCTTGTAAATATTCTAATTCAGCCCTCAAGCTTTTGATTTCTTCAGCCAATTCTTCATCTCCTGGCATAGAAGAGAATGGTCTCATCCCATTCTGGTCATCATCATGATCATCCCTTGGAGATTCAGCTTCTTCAACTCGGTCTGAGGGGTCTAAGAAAGGGCGTTCTTGAAATACCTCTGACCTCATTCTCAATCAACCTTGTTGTCTCTCATATGCATCTTGAATATTAGCCTCTACCTTTGAAAAATAAGGTGTCTGTTGTTATGAAGATCTATGATTATCTTGGATATTATCATTGTTTCTGGGAGAACCATCATGACTGGTTGAGATAGTCCCTTTTCTCCCGTAAATCATTTTTATGGGTAACTCTTCAAATAAAGGATTACGCAGGGATCTTCTCCCTTGCATACAAATTTTTACCTTACCGGTTAGGAGATTGTTCGGAGTCGCCACCTACAATTAGGAATTATTTTCTTTTTAAATCAAGGTTCATACAGAAATATTACCCAGCGAAGTCACCAAATCTGTCGGTTTTTTCCCAGATTGGATGCTTTTTCCCAGTTATCCCTACAAGGTAGCCATCAATGATCAACAGGATCTCTGGGCCAGGGGCCAACAATGTAGGAGATAGACTCTATAGATATCTCCTCTTCTTCTTCAGGCTCTGCAAAACATAGAGGGTATTCCCTATTCAACATCCATAAGATATGCTTGTGAACTGGGGGATGTTGACACAAAGCAGATAAATCCTCCCTTATGTAGACCAAAACTGTGAGATAAGTACAAAGGGGCTAGCTTTGGGCCTATGTTCAGTTGTGAGATAGAGGATTTTGATCCTAAAACTACTTCTAAGGTCCTAATGGTTTGGTTTTAAAGTTTAAAGTTTGATTTTTGGTGTTTGGAGGCAAAACTAGGCCCTTGGGTGTGACCTCAATACAAGACTAGATTGGTGCCTATCCAAGGCTTGGAGTCAATAGACATACACATGTGAATGATCAGCATAAACATATACCAAAGACTGGATATCAAGGGGGTTGTTTAGTATCTGCCTTACAGATACCTCCCAAAATTTAGTATTAAGTTATCTCTGCTTACAACATCCTTACTACAATACATTCCTCCCAACAATTGATCTAAAACATTTAATCTACTCCTTGAGCAGAAGTAAGAAATCAAGCATTCAATACAGTAAACCTATTATCTAGAATCATAAACACCCCTAAGATGCTTAGATTCAGAAGAAGAACACACTCAATTTAAAGACAGATAACATAACACATGCAATATAGCATTACTCATTTAAATCAACATGAAACTAGTAAATTTATGCATGAGACATACAACATGAGACTCATAAACTCACAAGACATCCAGAAAAGGGCCACCAATGAAGTTGTATCTTATCATAGCACCAAAAATTTGTCCATCTTTTAACCACAACAAATGAGTAACACCATCTGCTATATACAGCGAGAAGGTATACTCAGCATTAAATTCCATGGCAATTCAAAATTTGCCAGATACAGTGCATCATGAAAAATGGCGCTCAACATTGAATGCAACAGGTAGAGGAGGAGACAAGGTGGTTGAACTTGAGCCCTGCGCTGCCGCCTGGGGATTCACATCTTCAATCGCATGGTTGATCTATCCATGCCTTTGCCCATACCCTGTAACATCTGCCATTAAAGGCATACCAACCCACAACCTTGGGAAATGTAGTGGACTGTGTGCCTTTAAAATTTTCCCACCAAGAAATGACCTGACTTTTCAAATCATGTGAGAACTAATTATCCCACATTCACCCCGCTGCGACCTCCTCAACACTTTATAAACTAGGTCATGAGCATATATGATGTCACGCAATTTTACCTTGTGCAACCAACGAACCATTTGCCAAGACCCCAACATCATGACCCGCGCCATCGGCGAACCTCCTGCATGATATCCTAATATGCAATATCACCCTGATATCTCACATCACCCTGATGTGAAATATCACCCTTATCAGAAATACCACCCGATAAGAAACATCACCCGATAACCATCCTCATCGTTGTATCCTGATGCATTGGAGGAAGATCCTCCTCATCATATTCATACCATACATCCCACTGATGACCCACCTGTACTTGTTCATGTCCTCATCGGTGATCAGTGGGACACCCATCATAGCCACCAATAATAACTATCATGCTGAAGACCACATGATACACCCCACAGAATCCTGATGATGTCACCGTCATATTGCAAAAGGTGATATTCCACGGCAAGGGTGATATTCGTAAGATGATTGATACTTGGAAATATCACCCCCGCAAGAAATATGAAGTTTGACTATAGCTTTGATGCAATATTAGGGTGATCTTTGAATATGACTGATATTTGAAATATCACCCCACCTTCGGAATGTCAGGTCGCCAGACAGGTAGATATCAACCCTCATGTAAAATTGATGTTCGCACTTTGTGGATCAAGTGATGATGAGGTGATAACACAACATTCGGGGTGATCCTACCAAAGATGATTGATACTAAAAATATGACCCCCCCACAAAAATATCAGGTTAGACCAGAACTTTGACAGGCTATAACTTCCTCACTTGGCTGAATTTCAGGGTGATACAAAAGGCCAACCTGCTTAGAATTTTACACTCTTCCACATGGCAGACTTCCTAAGGCAAGATTCAGACTCTGAGTTTTTAGGTTTCAGGCCTCAAGATCACAAACATACCTGACATGATGCACATGCACACCAAATGATGCTGCATAGACAAAAACCCTGACTTAACACAACCTTTTGCTTTGAGAACTAGGCTCCATGTGCAAGCACCAACACAATACAAAAGATAGTAAAGAAGCAAAGAGATGTGATTTGGTTATTCAAAAGATTCCATTGTATCAGTTTATGTCTACATTTCGTGACAGTATAGTGTACGAGTATGCAATGGACACCCATAGAGCTCAATGGTTGGACATGCAATTCAAGTTATGCAAGGACACGTTTCCATTTGGTACCATTATTTCAGTTGTTGACTTTGCAAAGAACTACAAACTGCAGCCACAAAATGAGGTGCAATCACAATATTACAACTCTATGCAGGTTGCTATATTTGTGCAAATAGCATTCGTGCATGTAGAAGATAGTTCAGAGGATAACAGGAAGATCTTGAGGGAATATCAATTTTATATTAGTGATGATTGTACACATTCTACAAAGTTTGTGCAAGGTTTCTTTCAGATGTTCTACAGTTATTTGGCCAGCAAGAGCATATCATTTTGTTAGCATATCATATGGACAGATAATTGTGCATCACAATTTAAGAACGTGCGAATGTTCTTATGGATGAGCAGGATGCATACGATGATTGGTGTTCAACATATGTGGAATTTTTGTGAGGCCGGGCATGGAAAGGGAGAGCATGATGGTGCAGGAGCATGTATTAAAAGAGTATTGGCACAAGAAGAGTTGAAGTATAAAGACAATGCAAAGTTGACAGATACGAGATCTATTGTCGAATGGTGTAACACTACAATAGGTCCAGGTAATGAAGGTAACTCTACAATTCGTAGATATTTTTGGTTGGTTGATGATACTAACATTGCAAAATATGAGGACTGTTGTACATTGACAAGATCGAGTGAGCTACACTCTTTTAGAAGCTCTAATACAGGTTCATGGAGTATTCATACATGTCATATGGCATGCTTTTGTTCTTCATGTAAATATGAAGCTTGGTATGATTGTGAGTCAAAGCAGTAGGTTGATGAATGGTGTACAAGAGGCCTAAGCCCGATTGACATGTATCGACTATCAACAACACTACAAATGACAGAGATTGAAACATCGGTTGATTTTGACAATGTTTCAGATCTTGTACAACCAGGTATTATCAGCATTTAAATTTATTAAAATTTAATATGGCATCTTATTTTGTATTTTTTCTTGTATTGTTGAAGTTATATTCATCGAACTGAATGCAAGTATTAATGCAGGGCATGTTTATGTAGTTATTGCAGCTGAAGACAATCAAGAAGGAATGGATTATTATTTGTGTCGTTGTGTTGAGGCAAAAAAGAAATTACATTCCCCTATTATAGATGGAGAAAACATTGAGTACCCTACCGGATCAGTGGTTGTTACTAGAACATGGCTTAGAAAGTACCCACTGAAGAAGTTTGATGTGTGGGTGCTCGAGAACTTTGACACACATAGGAAGATTCTTCATTATTCTAACCTTGTTGTGGCTTCAAATGTTTATTTGATCAAATATAGGGGTAGCCCATTGAACAAGACCTTGTGGAAGGTTCGTGGGTCTGATCACGAAGCAATACTCGACATAATAAAGAGTAGAGTAGACCCTGATGATTCATTGGATTGAAGTAGTGGAATGACATAAATGTATGTTAGTTTTCTTTGCTATCCTCATTTCACCTTTTATATTTTAGCTACTCATTTGAGATAAATAGTGCAATTGCATTTGCATTCACGATTTTAGTATAATGCAGGTAGGCATAATCCTTATGAAGTTGCCTTTGGATGAAAAGTAAGGTAAGTTTTCATGATTATTTCACAATGATATGTCATTTACTTTCTATTTCATATTGAGTTTTAATGATGTTACTATGAGTTCTAATTCGTTTTAATGATGTTACTATTTCATAATGAGTGTTAATGAGTTTTAATGATAGACAATTGATAGCAGCCATAAGGGAAGCCTCAATTGATGTCCTACAAGACATTGGATTAAGTGAGAACACCTTTATAGTATTGAATTTCAGACTACCAAAAAGGTATTATGACTGAATTTTTAGGATAGGCATCTCCTGGGGCCAAATGAATGGCGCCAATGCATCCAAGTGGGTGGGTAAATGCTAGGGGGGATATCTTTCTAGTGGCAAAGCCTCATGGTTGTTCTTGGCTATATTGAACGCAGACAATCTCTTAAGAGCCCTAAGAAAAAAAATGTGACAAACTTTGGATCGATTGTTCCATCAAAATGTGACACCTAAGAATATCCTCTTTGCATGTATAGGTGGATGTCAGGTCCACCTATAAACACCTACCTTAATTTTGCAAGAACCAATTTTGTTTGCCTATGGTGGCAAGGAACGTGTGCTTCCAAAATGCTTCAGTTTCATGTAGTGGAAAGGTGCTATGAGTGACATTTTGCATTCCATAGGTCATGGTGTTGAACAGACTTAGCCAACATGTTGGAGTGGGGGGTAAATTCCAGGGGAGGTCTCGTTTCATGTGCCAAGTGCCCCAGTCGTTCGGGCCAGCAGGCTACCAACAAAGTCCCTTAAGATCCCTAAGACAAAAAATTTCTAAACTTTGACAGAGTAGTTCTCAGAATTTGTGGGAGCTGGGAACATTCCGTTTGGACCTACAGGTGCATGTGGGGCCTGTACACAATAACCTCTATCAGTTTCAGTCAACTCCAGTCTGTTTGACCATGTCAAAATCAAATGCATTCTTGCAAAATGCTTCAGTTTCATGCAGTGGAAAGGTGCTAGGAGTGATATTTTGCATTCTATAGGTCATGGGGCTGAACCAACTTCACCAACGCATCAGAGTGGGTGGGTAAATGCCATGAGAGGTCTCATTTTATGTGTGAAGTGCCCCAGTCGTTCGAGGCAGCAAGCTACCTACAAAGTCCCTTAAGATCCTTAAGACGCAAAAATTGTCAAACTTTGACAGAGCAGTTCTCAGAATTCATGGTAGCTGGGAACATTTTGTTTAGACCTATAGGTGCACATGGGGTCTGTCCAAAGTAACCTCTCTCGGTTTCGATCAACTCCAGTCTATTTGACCGTGTCGAAATCAAATGCATTCTTGCAAAAATGTTTTAGTTTCATGCAGTGGAAAGATGCTAGGTTCCATAGCTCATGGGGCCAAATGGACTTTGTCAATGCATCGGGGTGGGTGGATAAATGTCAGGGGAGGTCTGGTTTCGTGTGCCAAGCATCTTAGTCATTCTAGGTTGTAAGCTACTGACAAAGCAGAAAGTTGCTAACACTAAAATTTTGCATTCCACAGGCCTTGGGTGCAAAATGATTGTGCCAACATGTCTAGATGGGTGGGTAAATGCTAAGGGAGGTCCCATTTCATGCACCAAGTGTCTCAGTCGTTCTAAGCTACAAGCTACTGACAAAGTCGAAAGGTGTTAGGAGTGACATTTTTCATTCCATAGGTCGTGGGGTTGAACAAACTTCACCAATGTATTGAGATGGCTAGGTAAATGCCATGGGAGGTCTCATTTCATGTGCAAAGTGCCCCAATCATTCAGGCAACATGCTACCGGTAAAGTCCCTTAAGATCCTAAGAGAAAAAACTGCCAACCTTTGATGAAGTAGTTCTCAGAATTCGTGGCAGCTAGGAACATTTCGTTTGGACCTACAGGTGCACATGGGGTCTGTCCACAATAACCTCTCTCAATTTTGGTCAACTCCAGTCTGTTTGACCGTGCCAAAATTAAATGCATTCTTGCAAAATGCTTCAGTTTCATGGAGTGGAAAAGTGCTAAGAGTGATATTTTGCATTCCATAGGTCATGGGGCCGAACAAACTTCATCAACACATAAAGGTGGGTGGATAAAAGCCAGGGGAGGTCTCATTTCATGTGCCAAGCGCCCCAGTCGTTCGGGGCAGCAGGCTACCAACAAAGTCCCTTATGATCCCTAAGACGCAAAAACTGCCAAACTTTGATGGAGTAGTTCTCAGAATTCATGGCAGTTGGGAATGTTCCATTTGGACTTACAGGTACACATGGGGTCCGTCCAAATAACCTCTCTCAGTTTTAGTCAACTCTAGTATGTTTGACCGTGTCGAAATCAAACGCATTCTTGCAAAATGCTTCAGTTTCATGCAATGGAAAGGATCTAAGAGTGACATTTTGCATTCCATAGCTTGTGGGGCCGAACGGACTTTGTTAATGCATCAAGGTGGGTGGGTAATTGTTAGGGGAGGTCTCATTTCGTGTGCCAAGCATCCCAGTCATTCCGGGCTGTAAGCTACCGACAAAATAAAAAGTTGCTAACACTGAAATTTTGCATTCCATAGGCCTTGGGGGAAAATCACTATGCCAACACGTCTGGGTGGGTAGGTAAATGTTAGGAGAGATCTTATTTCGTGTGCCAAGTGTCTCAGTCGTTCCAAGCTGCAAGCTATCGGTAAAGTCAAAAGGTGCTAAGAGTGACATTTTTCATTCCATAGGTCATGGGGTTGAATAGACTTCACCAACGTGTTGAGGTGGGTGGGTAAATGCCAAAGGAGGTCTTATTTCATGTGTGAAGTGCCCCAATCATTTGTGTAAGTAGACTACCAGTAACGTCCCCTAAGAACCTAAGAGCAAAAACTGCCAAACTTTGACAAAGCAGTTCTCAAAATTCATGGTAGATGGGAACATTATGTTTAGACCTACAAATGCACATGGGGTCTGTCCACAATAACCTCTCTTAGTTTTGGTCAACTCCAGTCCATTTGACCGTGCTAAAATCAAACGCATTCTTGCAAAATGCTTCAATTTCATGCAGTGGAAAGGTGCTAGGAGTGATATTTTGCATTCCATAGGTCATGGGGCTGAACAAACTTAGCCAACACATCGAGGTGGGTAGGTAAATGCTAGGGGAGGTCTCGTTTCTTGTGCCAAGTGCCCAAGTCGTTTAGGGTAGCAGGCTACTGACAAAGTCCCTTAAGATCCCTAAGACGCAAAAACTACCAAACTTTGACAGAGCAGTTCTTGAAATTCATGGTAGCTGGGAATGTTTTGTTTGGACCTACAGGTGCACGTGGGGTCCGTACACAATAATCTCTCTCAGTTTCGGTCAACTCCAATTTGTTTGACCATGCCGAAATCAAACACATTCTTGCAAAATGCTTCAATTTCATGCAGTGGAAAGGTGCTAGGAGTGACATTTTGCATTCCATAGGTCATGGGGCCAAATAGACTTTGTCAATGCATCAGGGTGGCCAGGTAAATGCTAGGGGAGGTCTCGTTTCATGTGCCAAGTGCCCCAGTCGTTCGGGGGTAGCAGGCTATTGACAAAGTCCCCTAAGACATTAAAACTACCAAACTTTGACGAATTAGTTCTTGGAATTCATGGTACCTGCAAACATCCATTTGGACCTACAGGTGCATGTGGGTTCTATCCACAATAACCTCTCTCAGTTTTTGTCAACTTGAATCTATTTGATCATGCCAAAATCAAATGCATTCTTGCAAAATGCTTTAGTTTCATGCAGCACAACCTTGCTAGGTGCCTTATTTTTTGATATATTCGTTGTGAGGCCAAACCGACTGTGCAAGCGTGTCGGGTGGGTGGGTAAATGTTAGGGAAGGTCTCATTTCATGTGCCAAGCATCCCAGTCGTTTTGGCCTACAAGCTACCAGCAAAGTGACTTTGTCAGTAGTGTACAACCTAGAACAACTGGGACCCTTAGAACACACAACAAGACCTCCCCTGGCATTTACCTGCCCACTCCAACACGTTAGTGAACTCCGTTCAGCCCTACGAGCTATAGAATGCAAAATGTCACTCCTAGCACCTTTCGAGTTTACTGGTAGCTTATAGCCCAGAACAACTGAGACACTTGGCACATGAAATGAGACCTTCCCTAGCATTTACCCACCCACATGAACATGTTGGCATAGTTGGTTCGATCCCACAACCTATGGAATGCAAAATTTCAGTCTTAGCAACTTTCTAGTTTGTTGGTAGCTTATAACCTGGAACAACTAGGATGCATGGCACACAAAACGAGACCTCCCCTAACATTTACCTACCCACCCTGATGTGTTGGTGCAGTCGGTTTGGCCCTATGATGACCAGAACAAAAAATATGGCACTTGGCAACGTTGTGTTGCATGAAACTGAAATATTTTGCAAGAATGCATTTGATTTTGGCATGGTCAAACATACTAGAGTTGACCAAAACTGAGAGTTTATTGTGGACAGACCCCACATGCACATGTAGGTCCAAACCAAATGTGTTGATAACTGAGAGGGGGGGGTGAATCAGTTATCCTAATTATTTCTTCTTTTGAACTTTCTTATTAATCAATGCAGCATTGAATCAAACAAACAAACATTACCATGAAATGAAAAACACATGACACAGTATTTTTGACGTGGAAACCCTGTTAAGGGAGAAAACCACGGGGTGATTAACCCAAAGATTATTCTCTGTTAGAAGAATAAGGAATTACAAAATGGCACTTGCCAATTAGGGCTCACTGCCCGAGCACACTGCTCACAAAGAGGCCCACTGCCTACAAGGAGACACACTATCTACAAAGTGATAAGAATCACAGTCTTGAACTGATTGGAAGCATCTACATATGCTGGAGTTCAGTTCCGGTTAGGCTCAGTACACTGATCCGCTGCACTTCATCTTTCCTTTGTTCTTTATTCTGCTATCCTTTCACATACCGGATCTTTCTACTACTTCTGCTCTGCTCTATATTTATTTGCATACACCTTCACACCATCACACCTTTCACAACTAAATCCATCCTCTATGTATATCCGCACAAGTAATTTCATCACCTTTCTAGTCGGCATCCGGAACAGTCTAGTTTCTTACAAACTCTGTTCTGTCGGCTGAATCCTTGCTCACCAAGCAATGCAGATCAAGCATATACTTGTAGATATCATTAATCATGTCGGCCAAACATGATTCATGCCTTCACAACCTTTACCATCAACAGTAACACATCCGGAAAATAGTCTGATACTCTGTCAGTCAGTTCTTCCTCTGTTCTCACTGTCTCTCAGGAATCTGGTACTCAACTATTCATATCTTTTTCTTTGTTCATCACCGTAGGCTAAATCCTTGGAATATACTACTCAAGGTAGTCCTCTTGACTTCCCCAAATCTGCACTGCACCAAGACACTTCCTCTGAGAGATCCGGACCAATCTGTCGGACCTTGCCACATGCTCTGTTCTTGTTCACCGGACCACAACAATCTTCATTCTGACTTCCGGTAGAGACACACCATGACTTGCGGATATGTGGGATGACCTTTGTTGCCATCAATGACAACAACCATGAATCCATATAGTGTCTCTTGCCAACAATCTCCCCCTTTGGCATTGATGGCAACACTTAGTGAAAAATGACTAAGTGTTTACGCTATGCTCCCCCTTGGCTGATGCTCTATCTTTATATACAATTTCTGGAACTCCCCCTTAGTTGGATTCCTCATTTTTCACTGCTCCTCACTCCCCCTTTGACATCAATGGCAAAGGGTAGGGTCCGCACACCAAAATTTTCAAAAATTTTCTATACATAGCCGCATATTTACATACTCACATATACTGAAGAATGTCTGCAAAAGATGTCTTCAGTTGGATCAGTTCTGTAGCCCAACTTTGCTTCATTCTATCCAAAATTGAAATGTGACCACTCAACAAAAATACAAATGCATCTGCCCTTTTTAGATCTTTCGGATCACTTGTCTGGGCTGTGATTTGAGCTTCTGCTATGGCCTCATGCATGGCCTCTAGCTTAGGGACAATTAACCCCCTGAGCTCACTCAACCTGCTTATTCTATTTTTCCTTTCCTTCTCTAGTTTCTTGATTTCACTCAAGACTGCAATAGTCTGACATTCTTGATTTGTTATAGAGGAAGAAAGAGGATCAAAACTTTGAGACAAGCTTAGTAGTGTGTCCTCTTGCGCTTTTATTTTCTTCTCAATGTCCACTGTTACCTTGGACTAGGAGATACAAAATTTGTATATTTCACCACCATCCTTAAGAGCATTTTCTAAGCTCTTTATCCCAATGTTCATGTTTCTCCTATCATTAATGATCAAACCCTGAACCTCGGAGAACCTTTTATCCAAAAAATCCTTCCGGACCTTTTCTTCAGCTGATTTTTCTAGAGATTCAAAATGTGTACTAACACTACTGACTAAGGTTTTGAGATTACCGGAAGAGGAGGCTGCCGGATCTATCTGGACCGATGGCATAATCTTCTCAAGCACTCTGGAGGCAGCCTCTATCAACTCACAGTCTTCCATATGAGACTTTAGGAGCTTTTCATTTGCCTTAGCATTTGCAAATGAGGCTATCTTCATTGTCTGCACCGGAGAGAGGGAATCAAAGTTGAATGGGCCTTGTAGTAGCTCCGGTTCATCGATCTCTATTCTTTCTTTGCTCAAAAATTGTTGAACAGTTTGTGCAGTGTCTCTTGCCGGAGACAGATGTTTCTTTTCTTCTGCAGTCTTGGAACTGTCCTTTGGGATTTTCTCTCCTTCCACATTCTTACCACTATCAGTCATGGTCTTCTCTGATGGAGTCTTCTCTTTCTCTGCACCCTTGGTACTGTCAACCTCTTTATCTTTCACCACTGCTTCCTTCTCCTGTAATTTCTCTTCTTCTTTGGATCCAGAGACTGTAGGGGAAACCGGAGGAGAGATGCTAGCCTATTCATAGGCCACTTCTTCTGGAGCAGAGGGTTCCAAGTCCACAGCTGTTTCTGCACCTAAGTCCTCTACAACAGGAAGATTGAACCTTTTGAAGGCCTTCCGGAGGATCTCTTCTGTCTCTTTGGCCACCTTGTCAGTCTCACCAAGCATGAGTTGATTCATCCTGGATTTACTTCTGAACTCATCTTTGCAGTCTTTGAATATTATGTTCATTGTCTTGGGATCAATTTGAGGATATAGCTGAATAGCTATCTGCTCCCGGATCTCAAGATCTTTTGCATGAGCATTATTCTTTCTTATTTCTAATTCCTTTTCTAGGCTTTTAGGAATTAGAGATATGATCTCAATGAAAGCCTTATTGTATATGTTCAGATACTTGATTGTGGCTTCCTGCAGAATCTTTTGGCAGCCTCATTGTAGTCATCATAAAATTTAGTCATTGGTTGAAGGTTTCCATCCACCGTAACCGACTTGATTACATTCTCTAGAGACAGAGTGGGCTTTTCAACAAATACCTCTGCCATTTCATCCTTGTCTTGGCCTGTGGAGGGTTTACCAGATCCTTTCTTCTTCTGCTTCTTTATTTCTTTTACTCCCTCATCTGACTCAGTTTCCTCTTCATCCTTTTGGCTTTCATAAGCCCTTGTGGCTTTTGTCTTGGATCTTTTACCGGATGCCTGGACTTCCAGTTTTGAACTTTTGGTTGTGGGAGGTGCAGATCTTTTTGATGATCTGGTCCGGGTGGAAGTTTCAACCGGAACACTTTCTTTACTTTTCTTTTCTTCCTCAGCCTTTCTCCTCTTTTCCCGGCTGGCATCAAGTGCCTCTTTTGAGATGCCTAGGCCTTGAGCAATATGCTCTACTTCTTTTCTCACCTTCCTCTTTATCTCAGGTTCCCTGAGTTCTACATGGATCTTTACACTCAGCTCCTCAAAGGTTCCAAACCTTTCTGCCTTTGGATCTTTGGGCTGACTTAGCATGTGTTGAACATGCAGCTCCACTATCTGTTCATCCACTTCATACCCCATGGGCATGATCCAGACAGTCCTTGGCTCCACTGCCTCCATTAGGCACTGATCAGTGTCCACCATAAAGCACACTGAGTCTTTGTATTTTTCAACAAGAGACTGGGGAATTCTTTCTCTTGCTTGCATCATGCTTTGGAAGTTTTTGAAGTATCCCCATAGGGCTATATTTCTTGCTTTGGCATCCCCAAGCCCATGTAGATAGTCTCTTATTTGTACTGCAACAGGTTTGTCATTCTGCCATGCCCATCCACTTGATCCGGGCAACTCATTCATGAAGTAGAAGAATAGACATAATATAAGAGTACCATACTTAAAGGAATTCTTCTTGTCCTTCTTGATTTTCTGTATATTTTCCATTAATTGGCTTAAGAGCAGTTCGCAGAGATCATATTCTGCATTCTTCCTTAGCATTTCATAGGCAGTATACACTGCAGTTCCAGATACAGAATTCTCCCTGCTGGAGTGATAGATCTTGTATCCTATTATCATGGACGCATACTTGATATCCGGATCATAAATATCTTCAATGGTCATTGCCCTCTTATCAAATTTTGATCCGGTGGCCTCAGTTACAATGTTATTTTTGACAGATTTGAGGATAGGTATCCCTCCGGAAGAGTATAGACCAGTTACTACTCTAATTGCCTCTTTTGTGATCTTGCAGGGTCTATCCAGCCATAGGAAGTTGTCATGCATCCTGCTCAGTACATACCGGACCCATTCATCTTCTTCAAAGCAGGGGAAATGAATGAATTGATCAAATTGTTTCTTCTGGATACCCTTATACTCTGGTTTAAGCTCAAAAGCATTGTCTATCAGTTGTTTGTGATAGAGATCTCTCAATTTGAATTCCCCAAATTCCTCAATGCTTGCATGTATGTAAACCCTAATGTCTTCTGTGTGTAAAACTCCGTGAGGAACACTGGAAAATGCTCCTAAGGGATCTACCTCCAATGACTTGTATGGATGTTTCTTAAATTCAGGTCGGGGCCTATCTGAGATTTTTACTATATTTGGAGTAGCCATTTCTTCAAAAGATTTGTAGCAAGATATCGAAAGTGGAAAATACCTTTTGCGTCTTCGGTTGCACGGAGTAGTTGGATTGATTTCTGTATGTAATGACTTCGGCAGGAGATCTTCGGTGATCTTGATGAATTTTGTTTCAGAGCTCCACTTTTCGCTTCTTCTTGGATGTGGAATGATCAAATGATTGTTGAGAAATCCCTTATATCATTTCGCAAACCCTAATATCTGTTTGCAATAAATGCTTCACCTATATTATTCCAGTTTGCCTTGTCCGGATAGCTTGGAGTATCCCAGATCAGTCCTGATCTATGAACATCATGCGGATCTTTCAATCATGAATAAATCGAGATGACACATTACAAGAACATCCCAAACATTCTGTCCAGTCCGCAGAGTAAAATAATGTACTTCCGGATCTCTCCGGACCCTTTTGTAGTCCTCTGTCATTTCAGAGCATCTCCCGGAACAGGTCTTTACTTGATCGATCACAACTTCTTTATATCTTCATGTGGACCTCTAAAATCTTGTCTGGATCATCTCAGGACTGGTATCTTCAAACCCTTTACTCCGCATCTTGTGTCACATCCAGCACCACTTGATTGGCTGGGAGAACATGATTTTCTTTGAGTCTCCCCCTGAGCCAGAGCTCACTTTTTAATTTTCGGAAGAAATATCAGCACCAGAGTCTGGTGCGGATCCAACCTCTACATTCTCTGAACTTTTCTTCACCCAAATCTTGCTCATCTGATTCCTAACTTCATCCGCATTCATCTTTTGTTTACCCTTGTCTTGATTCTGATTATACACCGGACCTCTTTTGTCCTGATTCTTGCTTCTGCAGACTTTAGCATTATGACCGGACCTATTACAGATTTGGCAAATAACATTTCTTTGCATATTTGACTGATAACCTCTTGATCTACATTGATTAGCCATATGACCTACTCTATTGCATGTAAAGCATCTACCTTTGAATGATTTGTTTACTTGCATATTTCTGCATTCATGGGATTTGTGTCCATACCTTTTGCAGTTAAAGCACTGTCCGGAGAAGGATGAATTAACCTGATTCATTCTCTTTCTGCACTGATTAGCTTTGTGACCAAAGTGGTTGCAGCTGTGGCAGTATCCATTGAAAGATGGATATATTTGAGCATTGGGTTGTCTTACCGGAGGTCTTCTAGGCCTATTCCTTGGATTTTCTGATCCAAAATTCTTTTGACCGGATCCGGAGCTTTCTCCTTTCTCATATCCCAAACCATACTTGTCATCTGTCCTCTTTTGACTTCCAAGAAGTACTTCAAGTTGGGCAGAACTTATCTTGAATTTTTCTTTATATTCATTTGCTGTTTGAAGATCTCTTTTGAGAGAGGCAATTTGATCCTCAAGTTTTTCTTCATTATCTTTGGCATCTTCAAGATCAGATTCAAGATGTCTGATAATCCTGTCCATCTGGTGGCATTCTTCTGATTTTTCTTTAAGAGATTGTCTTAGATTGTCTTCAGCTTTTCTTTTTTCTTCAATCTCTTGAGTAAACTTTATAGTTCCTGATTCCATTTCATGTCTTAACATAATGACTTCTTTTGATAACTTTTCACATAACTTGGTTTGCTCAGTCAATTCTTCATTTGTATTGCTTTCTTCACTTTGTCTTGCCAATTGTTGGAGCAACTCCTTTCTCTTTTTCATAGAGAGACTTAATTTGTCATTTAATTCTCTCATGAATTCATCAGCCTGTTTGAGTCTTTCCTTTAATTCATTGACTTCAGAATTTGACTGTTCAAGATCCTCAAGGGCAGTCTTGAGTTGCTCCCTTAAACCATATGCACCCATTTGAACTCCCAGATCTTCCTCAAGCTGTTAGGCTCTATTAGGAGGAACCTTGCTCTGATACCAATTGTTGATAACTGAGAGGGGGGGGTGAATCAGTTATCCTAATTATTTCTTCTTTTGAACTTTCTTATTAATCAATGCAGCATTGAATCAAACAAACAAACATTACCATGAAATGAAAAACACATGACACAGTATTTTTGACGTGGAAACCCTGTTAAGGGAGAAAACCACGGGGTGATTAACCCAAAGATTATTCTCTGTTAGAAGAATAAGGAATTATAAAATGGCACTTGCCAATTAGGGCTCACTGCCCGAGCACACTGCTCACAAAGAGGCCCACTGCCTACAAGGAGACACACTGTCTACAAAGTGATAAGAATCATAGTCTTGAACTGATTGGAAGCATCTACATATGCTGGAGTTCAGTTCCGGTTAGGCTCAGTACACTGATCTGCTGCACTTCATCTTTCCTCTGTTCTTTATTCTGCTATCCTTTCACATACCGGATCTTTCTTACTACTTTTGCTCTGCTCTGTATTTATTCGCATACACCTTCACACCATCACACCTTTCACAACTAAATCCATCCTCTATATATATCCGCACAAGTAATTTCATCACCTTTCTAGTCGGCATCCGGAACAGTCTAGTTTCTTACAAACTCTGTTCTGTCGACTGAATCCTTGCTCACCAAGCAATGCGGATCAAGCATATACTTGTAGATATCATTAATCATGTCGGCCAAACATGATTCATGCCTTCACAACCTTTACCATCAACAGTAACACATCCAGAAAATAGTCTGATACTCTGTCAGTCAGTTCTTCCTCTGTTCTCACTGTCTCTCAGGAATCCGGTACTCAACTATTCATATCTTTTTCTTTGTTCATCACCGGAGGCTAAATCCTTGGAATATACTACTCAAGGTAGTCCTCTTGACTTCCCCAAATCTGCACTGCACCAAGACACTTCCTCTGAGAGATCCGGACCAATCTGTCGGACCTTGCCACATGCTCTGTTCTTGTTCACCGGACCACAACAATCTTCATTCTGACTTCCGGTAGAGACAAACCATGACTTGCGGATATGTGGGATGACCTTTGTTGCCATCAATGACAACAACCATGAATCCATATAGTGTCTCTTGCCAACAAAATGTTCACAACTACCACAAATTCCAAGAACTGCTCCGTCAAAGTTTGGCAGTTTTTGCGTCTTAGGGATCTTAAGGGACTTTGTCGGTAGCCTACTACCTCGAATGACTGGGGTGCTTGGCACATGAAATGAGACCTCCCATGGCATTTACTCACCCACCCTGACATGTTGGCAAAGTCTATTCAACCCCATGACCTATGGAATGCAAAATGTCACTCTTAGCACATTTCCACTGCATGAAACTAAAGCATTTTGCAAGAATGAGTTTGATTTCGGTATAGTCAAACAAACTGGAGTTGACTAAAACTGAGAGAGGTTATTGTGGATGGACCCCACGTGCACCTGCAGGTCCAAATGAAAAATTCCTAGCTACCACAAATTCTGAGAACTGCTCACTCAAAGTTTGGTAGTTTTTGCGTATTAGGGATCTTAAGGGACTTTGCTGGTAGCTTGTTGCCTCGAACAATTAGGGAACTTCGCACATGAAACGAGACCTCCCCTAGAATTTACCCATCCATCCCAATGCATTGGCGAAGTTCGTTCAGCCCCATGACCTATGGAATGAAAAATGTCACTTCTAGCCTTGAGGATTGAATCAAGTAGTCCTTAGGTTGATATGACCATTGTAAGCTTGACATATGACTGCTACCATTTGCATATAACTGTACATTTATAAAATGAGTGTTTTAAGATTTTTATAAAACCTTCTCTATTTTGTTGGGACAACACTATCCTAATATGTGTTGACAGTGCTAAAATGTGAATAATGGTATGATGATTAGTAAATACTCTTAGGACCTTGATGACTGTCCTAGCAATCATATGACTAGTTTTTTAATTTCTAGATCCCCCCAAATGGAAGCTTTTCTCGTCAAATGGATATATGGTTGTCCATATATTGCATGCTTGTCCATAAGTGTACTATGTCATGGTCTATTGGCCTTGCTAGGATTTTCTTTATGTGGGAATGACATGATTGACTTGATGGGGTTGTCTTCCCTTCTTAATTTAGGATTTCTACTCTCTGATTACCAACACAACTGTCTCTGATTACCAACCAATGTAATATCATAAGGCATGGTATATAACTAATAAAAACTTAGGATCAATAATGTAAATTCTCTAAATAGAAAAATATGTCAATATTTGATCGTAAATGCTCATAAAAGCTAGGTAGAAAGAATAATAAGAGATGGACCATATACAAGATGCTCAATATAATGATAGACCATGAATATTCTAAGAAGCTAGAACCTCACTCAATGTGAGTATATATTGGATAATGCTTTAATAAGTTAGATCAAATAGTGTAAGAACATATGTAAAGCAAAAAGCCATTAGTATCATTGGATACAAAACCAAGGATCAAAATATAAGATGTAGAGGATTGAGAGAAAGGACCAAAGAAAAAACATAATTAAGTAGACAAGACAAGACAATGTAAAGATGAAATATGAAAGACAAAGATCATGAGATCAAAATGTAAGCCATCCATAAAACCATCATAAGCATTGTCAAAAGGTAAATGAGTGTAGTGAGAAGTAAAAAAAGGTAAGTTGACTATGTCTAGGTGCATAGGGATGAGTGGATAAAGGTAATAAGTTTGAAATCCAAAGTTATAGGGATGAATTCTGCGTGGTGTTAAGGAGATAAACATGTTTTCTATTCAAGGAAGCAGTTGAATAACTTTAGGAGAGGTTGAGTTTGTTTAGAAGCAACTTTAGAGATTGCCAAAGATAACAAAGACTAGTTTTTTGTATATAATCCATTAAAGAAGACAATATGAGAGGTATGCAGGTGTATAGTAGGTGTGGAGAAGGTGTGAAGGCATTGTATTTAGAGTTTATTGAAATAATAAGCAAGTAATTATAGTTGTGTATACTCTGTTGCATGTTTTCTTGTATTTTTGGCTAAAACTCCATACAGAGCCTTAGATCCTTAACTTGAGCACTGTGATGATTCTATGAGTTGTAATACATGTGTACAAACCTAATCCAATGAGTTAGACCCTTCAAAATAATTTAATTTGCATTTTATAGCAAACTGAGTGCTCTCGGCCAGTGAGGGGGTAGTTTTAGAAAATTTTGATTTTCTCCCAATTCCACCATTCAAATCTTCTAAGACTTGGTGGACACCATACGTAGGTATATATAGAGCTACAAGAAATATTTCATAGGTTGGTCACACGTGCAAGTTCCATTTTGAGAAAGCCCTACTCTTTTTGGCCTAAAAGACCCTATTTTAGTGTATTTTTGAGATATCTTGTGTTGGGTGAGTGATATCTACAAGGGGAGTGTTTATAAATGTTAGATATGTCCACTTACACCTTCCCTATCAATATTAGGGCCTGATCAATCCATTTGGTCTCTGCTATTACAAAATAGTCCCTAAAATAGGCCTAATTTGACTGTAACAGTCCAAGTTTTATCTATTCTGTACAAAACAAGCCTACCTAAGTTTTACATATGTTTAATAAGGGCCAAAAGGGTATCCAAATCAAGTCTTAGATCTCAATTATCAGGTGTATTAAGGTAGTTATTACATAAAAGGTATTTGAGAAGGGCTACAAGCTCCTAGACCACTTACAAAGCAAGAACATGTTATACTGATCACAAAGCTCTGCCCATGCATGGATAAGGTTGATATAGTGAATTTAAGAATATATGAGTATTTTCAAACCATGGAGAATTTCTATAAGTCTTCCAATAAAGATTTGGTTTTGTTCTAGACCTAGAGTGAAGCTAGTGTGAGCTAGTGGGAGATTGAATTGCTCAATTCATTGCATGAACATATCAAGTTGAGATCATATATGCTATTGCATGATTATAGACAAGATATATGTCATATTAAAGGACCATGAAGGTTAGAATTCATGTGAATAACGATTGCATGATATGTTGTAAGCAAGTGTTCAAAGTAAAGAGAGAAATTGATGTGAGTATGGTTGAGCTAGGATGGCATCAAAAGCATAAAGGATATAGCAATTTTGTCAAAAGTTGTAGTTGCAACTATCTTGTGAGACATGTATGCAAAGTGTGGAAGCATAGACAAGGCACGTGGATTGTTTGATACAACACCACAAAGAGATGTCCTCTCATGGGATGCAATGATTGCAAGATATGCAAAAAATGGATTTGTTGAGAAGATTTTATAAACTTTCAAGAAAATGCAATTGGCACGTGTAAAGCCAAATTACACAACCTTTTCCATTAAAGCATAAAGGATTTAGGAAATTTGTCACATGTTGTAATTGTAGCTGCCCTTGTAGACATGTATGCAAAGTGTGGGAGCATAGACAAGGCACATGAACTATTTGGCATGATGCCACAAAGAAATGTCGCCTCATGGAATGCAATGATTGCAAGATATGAACAAAATGGATTTTTTTATAAGGCTTTAGAAACTTTCAAGCAAATGCAATTGGCGGGTGTAAAGCCAAATTTTTGGAACACAGTATAGACATCCATCAAAGCATAAACGATATATCAATTTTGTCAAAAGTTGTAGTTGCAACTACCCTGGGAGACATGTATGCAAAGTGTGGAAGCATAGACAAGGCACGTGGATTGTTTGATACAACACCACAAAGAGATGTCCTCTCATGGGATGTAATGATTGCAATATATGCAAAAAATGGATTTGTTGAAAAGATTTTAGAAAATTTCATGTAATTGCAATAGGCATGTGTAAAGCAAAATTCCACAACCTTTGCGAACATCCTCTCTATCTGTACACCAAAATAGGATGTTTGGAATAACATATGGACAACCATCAAAGCATAAAGGATATAGGAAATTTGTCACATGCTGTAATTGCAGCTACTCTTGTAGACATGTATGCAAAGTGTGGAAGCATAGACAAGGCACGCAAACTATTTGGCATGATGCCCCAAAGAAATGTTGCCTCATGGAATGCAATGATTGCAAGATATGAACAAAATGGATTTTTTTGATAAGGCTTTAGAAACTTTCAAGCAAATGCAATTAGCGGGTGTAAAGCCAAATTCCAAAACCTTTGAAATGGTATCTTTGGAACACAATATAGACATCCATCAAAGCATAAAGGATATAGAAATTTTGTCAAAAGTTGTAGTTGCAACTACCCTGCGAGACATGTATGCAAAGTGTGGAAGCATAGACATGGACTATTTGATACAACACCACAAAGAGATGTCCTCTCATGGGATGCAATGATTGCAATATATGCAAAGAATGGATTTGTTGAAAAGACTTTAGAAACTTTCAAGTAAACGCAATTGGCACGTGTAAAGCAAAATTCCACAACCTTTGCCAGCATCCTCCCTATCTGTACACCAAAATAGGATGTTTGGAACAACGTATGGACAACCATCAAAGCATAAAGGATATAGGAAATTTGTTACATGTTATAATTGCAACTACCCTTGTAGACATGTATGCAAAGTGTTGAAGCATAGACAAGGCACATGAATTGTTTGGCATGATGCCCCAAAGAAATGTCACCTCATTGAATGCAATTATTGCAAGATATGAACAAAATGGACTTTTTGATAAGGCTTTAGAAACTTTCAAGCTAATGCAATTGGCGGGTGTAAAGCCAAATTCCAAAACCTTTGAAATGGTATCTTTGGAACACGGTATAAACATCCATCAAAGCATAAAGGATATAACAATTTTGTCAAAATTTGTAGTTGCAACTATCCTGCAAGACATGTATGCAAAGTGTGGAAGCATAGACAAGGCACATAGACTATTTGATACAATACCACAAAGAGATGTCCTCTCATGGGATGCAATGATTGCAAGATATGCAAAAAATGGATTTGTTGAAAAGACTTTAGAAACTTTCAAGTAAATGCAATTGGCATGTGTACAGACAAATTACACAACCTTTGCCAGCATCCTCCCTATCTGTACACCAAAATAGAATGTTTGGAATAGCGTATGGATAGCCATCAAAGCATAAAGGATATAGGAAATTTGTCGCATGCTGTAATTGTAGTTGCCCTTGTAGACATGTATGCAAAGTGTGGAAGTATAGACAAGGCACGTGAATTGTTTGGCATGATGCCCCAAAGAAATGTCACCTCATTAAATGCAATGATTACAAGATATGAACAAAATGGATTTTTTGACAAGGCTTTAGAAACATTCAAGCAAATGTGATTGGTGGGTGTAAAGAAAAATTCCACAACCTTAGCCAGTATCCTCCTTGCCTATGCCAAAATGGACATCCATCAAAGGATAAAACATATGGGAATTTTGTTAGATGTTGTAGTTACAACTGCCCTCAGAGACATGTATGCAAAGTGTGGAAGCATAGACAAGGCACGTGAACTGTTTGGCATGATGCCTCAAAGAAATGTCACCTCATGGAATGCAATGATTGCAAGATATGAACAAAATGGATTTTTTGATAAGCCTTTAGAAATTTCAAGAAAATGCAATTGGCGAGTGTAAAGCCAAATTCCAAAACCTTAGAAATGTTATCTTTGGAACATGGTATAGACATCCATCAAAGCATAAAGGATATAGGAATTTTGTTAAATGTTGTAGTTGTAAGTACCCTGTAAGACATGTATGCAAAGTGTGGAAGCATATATAACGAACGTGAACTGTTTTACACCATGCCTCAAAGAAATGTTATCTCATGGAATGCAATGATTGCAAGATATGCACAAAATGGATTTTTCATAAGGCTTTAAAAACTCTCAAGCAAATGCACAAAAGTAAATTTCAACCAAACACAAATTTTGGCATGTCTAAAACCAAATTGCACAACCTTATCCAACTTCCTCCTTGCCTATGCTAGAATGGGATCTGGGGAACATGATGTGGACAACATCAAAGCATAAATGATATAGGAATTTTGTCACATGTATTGTATTTGCAACTACCCTTGTAGACATGTATGGAAAGTGTGGAAGCATAGACAAGGCACATGAACTATTTGAATTGATGGCTTAAAGAAATGCACAATCCCATAGAATGCAATGATTGCAAGATATGTACAAAATGAATTATTTAAAAATGAATTATAAACTTTCAAGAAAATGCAATTGACACATGTAAAACCAAATTCTTGTAATGATAATTGATCATCATATTAAATATTAAATATAAATTGTCATATACATAATGTAATGAACATAACATCTAGTTTATATACAAAGCCATATAGGCATGTCCAAACAAAGCCATATAGACATATATATAAAAATATACATCGGTAACATACAAAAGTATGTATACAAAGCCATCTAGGCATACAAAAAAATGTCCCAAAAACTAGTTTCCTATGGACTTTTATAAAATAATCAGTGTCCCTTGCTTGACTGTGAAGATGGAGAGCCGATCCGTGACATCCTCTCTTTGCCGTCGAGTAGACCTCTTCGACAAAAGTTCATCCAGCTCCACCTGTTAATACAATCAAATAATATGCACATTGCTATAGAAAATGTACATGAAATATATAACATCACATATGTAATCAATCACTTACTGCCATCCGATGATCACTCTCCATAATTTTGTCTCTCTCTTTGTTCGTAGTTGGATGGGCTGGAGTTGTGACCTCCTATAAGAAGCATTAAGAAGTAAAATTGACTAAACATAAATATCATTTATGTACATCAAATGACATGAGATAAAACAAGAAATACAAAATTATGACATTTTCATGTTATTGGCTCATGTACCTCGATCAAAAGATTTGAAGACATCATGGTTGCAGCAATGCCTCCCTGCACTGACTCACGAAGATGAGGAGGAGTATCCATATTCAACATTTGAAAATAAAGTTCAAGATTATTCGACCAAAATAAATACATAACATTATTTTAAAAATGCATAATGATTAAAAATAGTTAAATTTACCTCCATATAAGTGGTGGATTTGCGTCCAAGGGACCAAGAAAACTGTGGAGGTACCGGTGACTGTTGAAATCATCAAATTGTCACAAAATAATATTACCATTGACATATCTACAATAATTACGATCATGTGATAAATTACATACCTGCTGACTTGACCTCCTCTCATAACCCGCCAATGGATAGCTAACAGAGGTAGGATGAAGACTCTTACCCTATAATTTCATTGCGTAGACAATTACATACATTATTTTTGACTTATAATATAGATACTCATATAAAATTAATTACAAATTTCAAATAACAATCTATTAAATCAAGATGAAACTTGTAAAAAATTACCTGAGAGTCAATACCAAATGTATGCTGTAAGAGATCATTGGTGAGAACAATCTCATCCAATATGGATGTCTCCATCAATGGATGCTACCCCTGCATCACAGCATCCTGTCGAGAGTCCTGCCGTGCAGCTTGTGTCCCATAATCACACAGGTTCCCACATGAACTGTACAAATGTGGGGACAAAGGATGCCTACTTCTCTCACCCTCATCAATCTGGGTAAGATCATTGGCATGCTGTGATAGAGACTGCGTGAGAGTAGTCAATGAATGTAAAGTCTCCACCTCAACACTCTCCTTCAAAGTCGAAGGGAGTGACCTACATTCTAGCCTCAACAGGGGTATAGGTACATGGTTTCATCTCGCTGAGCCCCCTCTCTATCTTGGGCAGAGCCACCACCTCTACCCTGGAACTCACAAATGTCAAAATAATTGGGAATATTCTTGAGGACGAACTCACAATGGAGTTTCCTCAAGAAATATTGTGGCACCTCATCATTGTTGCATGGGCACTCACCGAAGACCATGTACCATCTATCCCAAAAGTTTTGGTATATTTTTTCATTCATACACCAATGAATAGGGAACCATTTGCAAGTTTCTTCTAATCTTTGGCCAATTTTGGGAATAATAAAGTGTGCACATAATTGAGATTTTGTAATTTTTTCATTCTTCACTTGTTCATATGATAATTTGTCGACATAGTATTGCCGACACCTCTCCCTATAGTCTTGAAATTCGGTGATTTGTTTTATCACCGAATCGGTGTGGGAAACAATCTCCTCTAGTGACTTTGCAAGCGCTCTCCTACGATCGGTGCTTGCACTTGGATTGTTTAGCATTTGAATATGAGTTTGAAGATGTTTCTTGTTTTCTTCTATTATCTGTAGGTAGTTTTCTTTACTATCCATTACATTGTGAGGACGTGAAGGTGGGTTTTGAGGGTTTGGAGGGTTTTGGGGGTTGTTTTGACCCTCCTCAGCTAGATTTGGGTTTTCTCTTGCCTCATTAACTGTAAATACAAATAAAAAACTAATCAAACATTGCAAAAGTCAAAAATTATTCTCAAACTAACAAAAATTAAACAAACCCTACCTTCTTTGGTTGCTAGGTCCTCCAAATTTGCTTCATGATGTCTTTGGTGGTGAGGTGGCATCATGAAAGTGTCGATTTCTCCCTTGCACTTGCTTGGAGAGACTTTCCTTGAACATGCTCATGCTTTGAAGACTATTTTTTTGCATACAAACTCCTTTGGCCATGGGTGAATGGGAGAAAATGAAGTTTTTTTGACTTTTAAAGCAAGTCAAAATGCGAGCGCGTTATCATGTGCTCGCGTTTTGGCCTGTTTTGGACCAAAAAGTCCCATGGTGGTGACTTTTTGGTCCCCCATCTTTGTGCATACACCCACATATATTTTTACATCTTCTCAAATGGCTACTAGTGTTCCATCACTTGGTAGTGTAGCTACTAGCTTGTTTGGAGGTGTTGTGAACCCCATACATCAATATAGGTTTGTTCTTCCCTTAAGGCCCTTATAGTTTATCTTTCTTCTTGGTGCCCTTGAAACTTCCCATTTGCTTTCAATTCCCATTTCTTTTGCTCCTCTATTCACACTCATGTATACCACTGATCCTGTGATCAACCAACTTCTGTGAAATGTTGGTTCCCTTTAGCAGCAACTCGCTTCATTATCCACTTTATCAGTGTAGTCGCTTGTCTCCACTTACTGCAGGCACAACCCGCTCTCACTTGCTATTCTTACCACACCCTTTCTGCAAGGTTTCGAGGCACCTAGGATTGAAAAGTATATTAGTAAAGGAGAGCCCCAAACTCATGTGTCTACTTTCACTACCTTGTACGATGATTTCATCTTTCAGGATGCCTTGTTAGAAAAGTTATTTTTGTAGTCCTTGAAGGACACTACGTTGGACCAATTTTGTTCGCTTCTTGACCACTATATTCTTCCTTTTGATCAGTTGGTGATGCAAACACCTAGAATTGACCATGTCCTAACATCACCTAGACATTCCCTTGTCGACACCACCTTGTGTCACCTTGTGACACATTTGTCATAAGACCCTTCCATGTTCCCTTCCATTAGGCAATTAATTAAATAAATTATATTTATTTAATATCAAGATTATCCCTCCCACCAAATTAATTAAATAAATAAATAATACCTATTTATTTAATTAATTTATCCTTACACATCATTCCTCTCCAATAATTAATTAAATAATTTTATTATTTGATTAATTTCCACTTGTCCTCATCCTCATCCTCCTACCACAAATAATAAATGAAAGGCATAAAAGTCAAAATAAGTTTTCATCTCCACCACTCATTTCATACTACATCTCTCAATCTTAGCTATTCACATAAGAATGCACTAGAAACTTCTATCTTTTCACCTCTTAATCTCCACCATCCATTTCATATTACACCTCTTAATCTTAGCCATCCATTCTAACCTCTTAATCTTGGTCATCAGTTTCCACCTCTTAATCCTAGCCATCAATCTTATCATCCAAGAATCTATAAATCAAACATCAACAAGCCATTTTCAAGTCTCTAGGTTATGCAAAGTTATGATGTCAAAGTGAACAACCAACATATCAAAATCTTCATCAAATATCATTGGAGCACATCTACCATTGTCATGGTGCAACAAGGGCTATGTGGTAACATTGTTTTGTTGTTTTCATTTGATCTCTTTAGTCATTTGATCTTGAGGTGATGTAGGTATGGAATAAGTATTTGAATTGATGCATTATTCCTTATGTTGATTCCATATTTCTGTATACAAATTTTGGCACATTCGATGGGACCCCAATCCCTTGTCTAACTTTAGTTTTGTAGGTTCAAGATTTTTTATATTGTTGATTTTCTTTATTTAGGGCCAAATTTGTTACAGAGAGTTTTTTGTTTTACAAATGTCTTGAAAAAATGAGATTTTGGATTCATTGGATAGAGGACTTTGAGACTTTTCTGAAAAGTGGTCATATTAAAGATTTGGATATGTATTGAGGGAGATATAATGATTTGAAGTTGACCCTACGATTCTAATTTTTAGTTATTTTTGACGCGCGACTTTTAGAAAAAAAATCATATCTTGTAATCTAGGTAAGCAAATCACATTCTATTTTTTGCAGGTAGATGGAAATATTTAAATCCATTTTTTCTATATCATTCTTTTTTCAGATCTATGGTACAAATGGATTTTTTTTTGAATTTTTTTTTTTTTTTCAAACCCTTGTTTATGGCATAATGTTTGCATATGAAATCCAATTTTAGTGATTTTTTTAAAAATTGATTAGGAAATCATAAGGAATATCATGGTCATTTTTTTTGTTGGATGATATTATTTTCTAATTTTTCCAGGGGTTTAGTCTTCAATCCTAACATTTTTTATTGGAAACTTCATTTGATCATAACTTTTGCATATTAAATCAAAATTCAACATTTTCTTAAACAATTGCATAGAAAATCATAAGGAATCCATTGGTCTTATCAAATATGCTATGTGTTGACATAATTTTTTATTTATTTATTTTAGATTTATCTTTTTTTGAGCTAACACTTGTTTTGTAGCTTCATGCTTGTTAAAGACTAAAATCTCTCAAACTACTAAATTTATCATTTGAAACTTTTTGTTTTCTTTGTTTGGTGAATTTGGTATGTGTTGGTTCCCAAAATAGCTGCAACTCAAAACTCTAAAACATTCCTAAATCACCTAGGCTAGAGATTGTTGTTAGGGTGGAGGGAAGAGGTTTATCAACAAGTTGAGGGGGATTTTGGCGAACTACAAGAGTGGGTAGACTCCTCTACACTTCAAGCTCAACTTAAACTTTGGAGGGATATTATAAGGAGTATACCTAAGTAGGTATTAATATCAAAACCAAATGCACAACTAAAAATAACTGGACAACCAAACCCAACTCATCATCTTGACCCCAAAGCTATCACTAAGTCAAGAACGACTGGTTGTCACAAGACCCCTATATAGCTGATTCAATTGTGTGAATGCACATGCACAGGAAAGATTATTTTTTCCCTAAACCATAGGTGAATGATTTGTTTGATTCTAAAGAGTGATTGGTCCCTCTCCAATATGGACTGGTGCCTATTCCATTGGGCAACAAAGTCATAGAATGTAAGAAGGAAAGAAAATACACAATAAAGGATCAACATAACTAGACATATATTTGAACACATGTATGACTTCAGATAGATCTTCATACAATGGACATACTTAATAATCCAAAAGAGAACTGCAATGATTCCTATGCAACAAAAGGATGACAAATACAAAGCCTTGTATTAATTTAGATGCTTTCACACATCTCCAAACATTTCTTACAATCATACTAGCAAATGTAGTAAAGGGAAATACCTATCTACGATTATATATTTACCAAAATCATTAAAACCTCCCGTGGAGACATACCATTACATTCAAATATGCTTTACATAACCTTCCTACTTTATACTAGACATATCCCTTCACTAACAGACTAGACAAATTATGTGTTGATGCCAGAGAAAATCCTTAGGCGCTCCTAGACCAAACAATTGGCTCAGTGACCAACCCCAAGAATGTCTTTGAAATGTGTATATATAGCAATTAAAATCCTATTGTGCAACCTCTAGACATTGGAAAATTAGTCAACAAGCAATTGTTACCACATTGAATGTGGTACATGACCTCTGTTAGAAGACCAGCAGAATTCCTGGGAGCCCATGCCCTGCAAATTAATTTTGCATCCTTGAGGTACTACAGAAGAAATTAGATACTGAAACACTGCTCCTCCCATTAAATTTGGTACTTGCATATTGAAGGCATATACTTGTTTCAACCACCCACTTTGCATTAATGGTGTTCTTGGAAGTAGTTGGCATGTTCCTAGGTGGTTGGAGGAGTTTGGAAGGCCAGGAAGTCAACCTCCAACAAATCATACTTTAGAGGTCAGGCCTTTGATTTGCACTATGCACTCTAAAGGAAAAGGAGAGAACACTCGACCCTGAAATACTTAGACAAATGAAGAGTGCCAAGGGTCAAGCCTTAGGCCTTTTTCCTTTCACCTTCCAGAAGGAAGAAGGAAGAAAAGGAAACTTCGACCACCAAAAAACATAGATGCTATTGAATAGTTTGGTGGACTTTGAACTTTGGGCTTTCCGCCTTCCACCTTCCAAAAGGAAGAAGGAAGGAAAGAGAAATGCCCACCTGCCAATGCCCACAACACTTAGCATAATTTTGAAACCATCGGTGAATGGCCGCCAGATCTTCTCCCTCATGTCTTCTAGAATAAAGAAGAGAAAAGAGGTAACTCCCACCCATTGAACCTACCACGTGTCCTCTTTCCGTGGTTTCGCAAGCCTGCTGTGGGTCCCCCCAAAAGGCTCAACAGAATGGTGGAATGCCTTAGAAAGAATACTTGTCAAGGGTTGGTTGTCGGGCCTTCCTCCTTTCACCTTACAAAAGGAAGGAGGAAGGAAGGAAGCCCAAACTCTAACCTCCAACACACTTATTGCCACACTGGCCCCACCAGACTTCAGAACTTAGGGCTTCCACTCTGCAACATTGAAGAAGACCGAAGGCTGAATCTTTGACCTGCGACACTCCGCACTACTACATCATACTTAGAACATTTTTCATTACCTTAAGATTTAGACAAATTTAGCCTTGGAGAACTTTGGAGCTAAGAAGGAAAGCAAGATAGAAGAAGGAAGCCCGAACCTCTGAAGTCCACCACACTTAGATGAATTTTAGAGCCCAATTTCAGAGCCGGTAGATAGGGAAAGATAAAAGACATGAATTTTGAACTCCAAAACTCTGACAAAGGTCAAAACATAAGGAAACACTTAGAAATTGGGACTTAGTCATTTTTGGGCCCCTTTTTCTTTGTATTTTTCAAAAGGCAGACATATGTAAACCTATGAAAGATGTCTTTGATTGGTTATAAACTATAGGTTCAAGTGGGATTTAAATGGAATTTGGGGACAAAATGGGGCATTTTGGAACAGGTAATTTTGGGCTCCAACAATATGTTCTAAGGTGTATGTATATTCTCTTCCCTCACATTGAAACATGATCTTGGGAATCAAAAGCACCCTTTAAACACATTCATTTTCACAACACATTGATTTCTAAGGGTTAATTAATTTTTTTGTGTGTATCAAGTGTGTGTATATCAAGTGTGTGTGTATGCTCTCCTCTCACACTGCTAGGTGATCTTGAGGATAAAAAACACCTTTTGGTTCACTTTTTCATCAAAGGTGTGTTGGTGTGTGTATGTTCTCTCCTTGTGCTTCATGTGAGCTTGAAGATCAGAAACACCTAACATTAACCTTTCTTATTAGGAGGCCTACTTAAGAATTTCATCACCCCAAGGGATGACCTCAACCACATGTTCTGGCGTGAGTATATCAAATGGAGATCTGAATGAAAGTTGTACCTCAATCTAGTCTTGATCATGCCTAGCATAGTCTTGGGGCCCCTGGTGATTCAGGACACAAGATGAAGAGATTGTCTAAAACTTGGCTCCAATATCATACTTGTAGATGGACTAGTTTTCATGGATTGAGCCCCACATACCTTGCGAATATCAGGGAAACCCCTAGAGAATTTGTGCAATCCTAGCTTAAGACCTTTCAACTGTCATATCTTGTGGTGAATCACTACTAGGGAGGATAAGTTCTCACATGTACCTCCATGGGTGTGATAGATATAACTTAGGGAAAACAAATTTGCCCCTAAGGTAAGGAATTTCTTCTGTATGCAAGCTACCCCTAGCTATCCATTCTATGGAAAATGGTATTAATGGGATGGATGTCACCATTATGAGTCCACAAGATGTGACACTCCTACTTGAATAATATTAGGCTTGTTAATGTTCTTGGTGTGTTTTCATGTGTTATATCAATATAAGCCAATCAACCTTATCACCCTTGAAGGTCAAGTTAGCCATTGTGTCTTCTTGTGTATTTGAAAACACCTTTCCAAATCATCAAAACCGAATCATCAATCTTCATTAGCACCTTTGTCATAACCATAGTCACATTCCTTCATTTTGAACTTGACTTTAACCACTCATCTTGGACCTAGACTTTGGATTTTTCTTACCATAATCAATCTTTATCCATCCATCTTTTATCCCACCATTGTCCTTAGCCAAAATCAAAATTTTCATCCATCCTCCAATCCATATCAATCTCAAAATTCAAGTTTTCTTTGAGTCAAATCTAGATCTTTCATCTTTATCTCTAGCTTGCATTTTTCTTGGGAAATTGTCTACCTTAAGTAGGGTGTTAAGATAGTCCTTGTCAATCTTGGATACATTAGCTTAGGACTTTGTCTACCCCTAAGTTAGTGGATTCTCAATCCTCATCCTCTTGTTTCTTAAGAATTTGTCTACCCTAAGTAATAAAGGACCCATCCTTATCATCCTTTTTTGAAGTCACAAAAGATCTAGCTTTACTTGATCCCAATTTGGTTTGTCTACATCATCCCTTTTGTCATTCATAACTCATTCATATTCTCATCCTTATCTTGGTACAAAAGTTGAACATATGAATTTCCAAAGTCCAAACCCATCTTCATCCACATCATCTTAGCCATATCAACATCTTATGCCTCCCATAACTAGATCCCGAACCAAGAAGACCATGGATTCTCATGTGGAAATTCCAGACATTTTCCCTAATAATGACATAAGTGAGACCAAAGTATAAGAGGAGTATTCACCTCGATACCTAGATTCCATTGAAAACATACCAAATAAGTCTTTTGTCATAAAATTCCTCCTTGAGGAAGTGGATGTCCTTGACAAGGTACAAATCAAAGATATCATTAATAATGATCCCAACTTTTCACCTCCACCTTTCCATGATCCTAATTCAAATCACAGTTATCAATTGGGTCAATCCACATCATTTGCCACAAAAATCATCAAGCCAAAAAATATTCCTACATTTTCCACTTCATCACAAGCCATATCCCATCATGAGGTCATGTCATCATCACCAATTTATCAATTCCACCAAACCAATCCATCCACATCTCAAATTCATCCACAAATTATCTTTACACAAATTTCACCTCAACCCATTATCTCTCCACTCATCACCCAAGTCAAGTCTTTATCCACACCTCCCATGACCTCATGCCAATCTACCATACCCTTATCCATTGCACCCCAAAACACATATCAACATATCATATCCAATCCTATGACATCACATCCTAGTCATCACATTTTCACACAACTTTTGTCATCTTCCACACCTCTTGAGGCTTCCTTTGTACATACGGTCCATACATTACAAGATAAATTCAAAATATTACAAGTGGGGACTCGACACAAATATTATAAATTTGAAGAGTTTTGTCTCTATTCTCTTGATCAATCAATCATGATGACTCCTCTTCTTCCTAACTTTGAAATCCCTAAATTTGACAAATATAAAGGAAAAGGAGATCCTTGGGACCACATCAACCAATTTTATATGGCTTGTTAATAAGTTGCGTATAATGATGTCTAGCTAATGAAACTATTTCCACAAAATTTGGTGGGTCAAGCCTCAAATCTTCATCCAAAAATGACCTTTCATCTTTAAGGTCATTGAGAAAGGTGTCATTGAAAAATCCCTTATTGTCGAAGGTTCACTCAAGACCTTTACCAAGGACTCTAATCAATCAAATGACAAATTTAAACAATGGGCTAAGAACAAACATGTAGTTAATGATGGTGTTAGCTATTTAAAGCACATCCAAACAACACAATATTCTCAAACTAATGTACACACTATCCATAAACTTAATCCTATCTCTTCCTACAAAATAATTTAGATCACCTTCGAACCAAAAATGTACCTATTCTAACTTAGGTGAACCTCTTTATATGGTATTGTTGAGTTGTAAAATGTGTACACCACCATTTTACACTTAGTTTAGCTCCTAGTTGGGTCTCAAATGTTTACACTTGTTTGTTAGGACCTATTTTAATACCTTATTGAGCATTAAGCTTGTAATACTTAATCCCAATGCATGAAACCTGGAAAAGAATCATAAGGTGGGGCTAAGTGTTCTTTAAGTGCCATTTTTGGGAGGTGTATGGCTAAAGGACCAGGGTGCCCAAGCGCCCTGGTCCCTCCTTTAGCCCTGCCCTAAAAAGTGGCCATATCAGCTCAGGCCCTTTAAAAAATTCCTAATGTTGGCCTCGTGGTTTAATTATCCAGAAATCAATGGGTATGCATATAAAAATAATTTATTCTATTCATTTGATCATCTCTACACTCTTGCTAACTTATTGGAAGATTCTTATGCTCTCTTATGCTCTCTACTCTACTCTCAAGCTCTCTCTTATGGATTATTGTTGCGGCACTAATATATTGCAAGTCTTGTGAAGATCTTGGAGGATACACCAACTTCTTGAGTCAAGTTGTGACGTCATCTACAAGAATACAAGGGTTTCCATACTCATGGTGAATTCCTCACTTCATGCCTTGTGTTAAAATTCCATTTTACTTCAGATTTGCCTCTGCCCACCTAGGGCACACACTCTTTATCAATCATCTTTGCTATTGTGGAGGTGTATACACCATTCATGGGGCTTGACTAAGGAAATCTCCTAAATAGCACCCAACCTTTTCCTTCTTTTCATGTGTGCAAATTAGACGAACAGGTTTTAGAAGGTGACATTCGGGGAGAAGACTAAGCTTGCTAGTACATACCCGATAGAGTTTGCAGTTTGTGGAAACCCTAATTTGGGACTAGGGCACCCAAGCACCCTTGTCTTGTGCATTTTGACCTCCAAGAAAATTTTAAGAATTGTTTTTTGATCTTTGCCATCCATTTGGTTGCTAGGTTTTAGGTATCGATAGTCTATTCACTCAGATCTTTGATAACTAGGGTTTCATGTCTTGATCCTAGCTTGATCAATTAGATTTGGGTTTTCTTCTATATATAACAAAAGGGAAGAACCACTATAGTTTGGATCTCCTTCTAAGGTAGTAGCCAAGCTCAGTTTGTGCCTCAAATGTTTTGTAGAAGAGGGTTTGACCTAATTTGATCCATTGAGCTAGTCTCTCTTTTCTACGAAACATTTTGGTGACCCTGTGTTTCTTGCACTTTGGAATCCTTCTTCCATCAGATCTGAGATATTTTATTCCTTATATCTGATTATATTCAATTCATTTATCATTTTGCATAATTACATAGCTTAATTTTGCATTGTTTCATTGTTAGGGTTTGAAAAAACCTTGCATTTTTGGGAAAATTTGGCTAATCTTCAACCTAGGGTTCAAGTAGATCCACGTGTTGTTTCAAATATTGTTGCACTATTGAATAAATTAAAGTATTTTAATTTTCTTTACCTCATCATCACTTCTGTTGTAAGGTATCTTTGCATATTTGCATTAAAAAAAGTGAAAAAAATCAAGCATTTTAGGCTTGCAAACATGCATATTTGTGCATTGTTTTCATTGCATATGTTATAGATCATCATAGAAATATTTAAATTTCTGATTTTTACATCAAATATTATTCACATTATAGTAAATACTCATTTAATTGTGTTGTATCTTGCATTTGAAACTCTCATTTGCTAGGGTTTTGTTGAAAAGCTTGCATTTTTTTAAAACCTAGTCAAATTCTAAACCTTGTAATTAAATATTTTGATGCTGTTATAAACATTTCAAATCTGATCTTGCATTGCTATATATTTTCATATATTTCACTTGTGTTCTAAAATAAGGCTTTCATTGAAAAATTGTGGTTTAGAAAGTGAGCATTTAAGGTCTAGGGTTTGATAGTAAAACCCTAGCTAGTATTGCATTTGAAATCTTTGCTTTGTGAAATGATTGCTAGATCTGATTTTGCATTGCTGTACTTCATCATATTGATCATATTGGTTAATTTAGAAAGCAATAAAATTTGATCCTTTATCTTCTCTTTGAAATTTGAAAGTAAAAACATAAACAAGCATGGCTCTTCTTTCATCATTTTCCAACTTTACTTGAAAGGTTTGTGAAATTGATGTTCCATTCCTTAAATATGGTAAAAATAGAACACTTCCAACACCCTTTTATTCATTTGATCGATTTTCTAATATTTCTCATGTTTATGAGGAGGTCTTGGCACAAGAGGACAAAATAGTACATGAGGTCTCTATAGCTCATCCTATGAATCTTCTGCCTTTGATTGAATGTTCAAGCACCTTGGATATCACTAAAGAAGTGAATACCCTTGATTTTTCTCCTTTATTTGAGTGTCCAAGTACCTTGAAGACCACTAAGGATGCAAAGGCCTTAGATGATAGTCCTTTGGTTGCATGTTCAAACTCCTTGGACATTACCAAAGATACAATCATCACCACTTTTCTCAACATCACTTTACCCTCCCTTCATTACAATGCTCTCCCTTCAAAAGATGAAGCACTAGTGGATGAGGACAATCCCTTCAGGATGGATGCCGAGCCTAATTAAAATTAAAACAATGTCAATTCAATAATCATTAATAGACTTATTCTGCCTGTTATGGGGACAGTGGATAAGTGTACTAATGTTCCTAAAATCATTGTGCATGAGGCACCTAATCTACCTCCTCACTTCAAAATGGTGATTACGGTTCAAGGTGCTCCAACACCACCTCGATCCCTAGGTTATATTCTAAATTATGTAAAACAAATTACTCAAGGTGTTCAAGATGTGTTGTAGCATTACATGATTGCTCACACATACAACACTCGTAATAACAAATAAAGTAAGCAAGCACTGAGTGTGCCCATCTCTCTTCCACCTTCTCAACCTATCCTACCTCAACCACCTCATCTTCCTACTCATATTGGTAAATAATATGATCTTGTCGAGAAGCTCCGCTACTCCGGCTAAGATCTCTCTATGGGATTTAATACAAACACCACCTACATACCATGAAATGCTCCAAGAGGCTCTACAAAAAGGTGAGTGTTCCACTTGTTGTTCATCCAAATGATGTATCATCTTTGATAGATTGTGTGTAGGTGACAACATTTGATATATCATTCCAACAACACAAATTAATTCCCATAAAAATTTAAAACCAAAATGAGCCTCTTATGATCTATGTCATTATTAATAGAATGAGGGTAAGACACACTATGATTGATGGGTAAGTGCAAAAAGATGGGGGCCAAAAAGTGGCCAAAAAATTTTCAAAAAAATTTATAGCAAAACGCGAGCGCGTTATAACGCGCTCGCGTTATGGCTTGGCAATGACAAGCCTTAGGCTCGTCATTGCCGAGCCATAACGCGAGTGCGTTTTAAACTGCTTTTTATAAAAAAAACCCCCGCTGTCATTTCATTTCATTTCAATGAGTTTTTCCTCCGCCCGCGGCATAAAACCCTTCCAAAAACGCGCTCGCGTTCTACAAAGCGCCGTTCAACACAAAAGATTTGTCGATTCATTGCCGAAATGCCGCTGCGACGTCGAGCACGCCAAAGGGGTGAGTTATCTTTATTTTTTTGTTTGAATTTCTTCCTAAATAGGTAGGTTTTTGTTGATTTTTGATGTATATTTTATTAATTGTAGGAAATGTTAATGCACCTCCTCCTCCTCCTCAAAATCCACAAAATCTTGAGGAAGAAATACCTGCAGAACAACAACCTCCTCCATTCATTCCTCAACATGCCCCTGGAACACAAGATAATATAATGGGGGAAATTGAAAACAACAAAAAACAAATTGAAGATATAATTGCAAGGTTGAAAGATCCTTCCACTTCAACCTTGCATAGGTCCACGCTTGCCGAATCTCTTGAGTCTATGTTATCAAATGTAAATTCAATTAGCAAGCAAATAACTAGTTGGACTGATAAAAAGAGAGAGTTTAGAGATTACTATGTAGATAAATTGTCATACCAAGATGTCAAAAAATTACAAATTACAAAAGTAGACTTGTGTTCAATTTTCACAAACCCACAAACAAATCAACCTCCACCCATTACATGCAAGAGGTTCCCTATCCATTGGTGCAACAACCAAGCAATAAGGGACAATTTCGGGCAGAGGTGGTGGATGGTTTTTGACCATCCTCCATGCAATAACAATGAGGTCCCGCAATACTTTTTGAGGAAACTCTACTCCGAGTTTGTCCTCAATAAAGTGCCAAACTATTTTGATATGCGGGACTTCCAGGGTAGAGGTGGGGGCTCAGCACAGGATAGACCAGGGGCACGTCTTGACCCACAGCGGGTAGTGAGACGAGTAATCAGCAGACCAGCCCACGAGCATGTTTCTATCCCTTCCATTGTGAAGGAGAGTGTTGAGGTCGATACACTGAGGTCGATTAGTGCCTTGACCCAGAGCATCATAGAGCATGCCGATCCTGCAACACAGAGTGGGTTGGGAGATAGTGCGAGGAGTAGGGTCCCACCGCATACTTGCCAGGCTTGCGGGTTAGCCTGTGGTTATGACCCCATGGACAGTTAGGACGCAGGTGCACAGGCTACATCTGCAGCTGAGCAGATGGTGATGACAGATACCCTCCTGAGTGAGACTTTCGGCCTTGATACTCAGGTAAATATTAGCAAGTTTATTGAATTTAATTTATTAAATTTTATTTTTGAAATACAAGATTAACTAATTTAAATTGATGATTTTAATAAAATTTCAGGGTCATAGCGTCGATGCAGTTTTCAGTGGTTCTCCACCTACATTTTTCACTAGATCATCTACTGTCGAGGTATGTAACTAGTAAACAATTATAAATATTACATGTGAATAGCATCGTTATATGAATGGTATTCTAATTTCTGATTTTGGATGTTGAATAGGTTAACACTGTAGATTTCATGGCAACACCTGCCAGCGGTGGTGGACTTCAAAGCTTTACGGAGGTAATAAAATAAATAGTTTAATGAATGAATTGTACTTACTAAATTTTTGTATGTGATTTGTGTGTTTTATTGTGTGTACTTCCATGTTTAGATGAGCGTGTGTGTATGTTAGGAGCCATGATTTGCATCACTATTATAGTTTTCGTAATTGAATAATGTTGTTTTATTTCCAGATGATGCAGGCTGCGGATACACCTCCCCATGTTCATAGGGCAATGGAGCAGGGTGTGGCCTCTGCGATTCATAGCTCTATGGCATTGACAGGGGTATGAGGCAGATTAGTAAATTTCAATTTACATTCATTGTTATAGTTGTCTATTTTTGAAAAATCAAAAGATTATTGATTTGAAGTTTAATTTCTATCTGGATGGTTTCTATAGGACATGACATCACCAGGGCCTATTCCTACTACTGAGGCAAGCAAGGAGACAGATTATATGTTAGCGGTAAGTGATTATTTTGTTAAATGTTTCATTTTTTTATAACATGTAATTTCTATATATTAATATCTATACTTTTTTTTGTAACAGGTAAAGGTGCAGGAAGAACTAAATAGGAGGAGTAGCCCTCGGGTTTGTAGTAGACCACCCACATGCATGTCTCCATCCCCTACAAGATCAAAGGCTGCTCGTGATTTATTCTCTTCACCAGCTAGAGGGGAATGACTTTTTATTGTGTTCCTCTGTTGTATGCCTATATGGCATTTGTGGACATATATTTTGTATTGTACATAGTTGACATTGTATGCCTATATGGCATTCTTGTAAGCCTATATGGCTATTTTGTATATATGTTATACTTATATCGACAGATATTGATGTATGCGTATATGGATATTTGGTTAATACAAATCTTTTTTATTGATGGCGTCCATACTTGCATTATAAATCCACTTTTGAATGGATATTTGTAGATAGCTACTTCAAATATTTAAAGTCTGATTGTATTACATAGGATGTTTGCATTTTCTTTGATAGGCTTGATAGGCCATGGATTACATGACGGTGTTTGATGGAAAAGTATGGTACTAGAAGACTCTAGTTCATTCTTAATAGGCTTGTGATTGATAATATCTTTGCATGATTGCACTTGATCTTGGATCATGGGCATGTTGTTAGGATTTTGATTGCATTGTGATGTTTGATGGATAGGCATGGTGTAAGTGTAAGATACCCAACTAGTTCTACGAAAAATTTTCCTTACTTAAACACTTTTACTTGCTAACAATTCATCAACTACTTCAATAACATAAAGATATACATCAAGATAACTATTTGAATGAAACAACATTAGAGTTGGGTACTTGTCTTGTTACTTGATTCAATCAACTTGCAATGTCTTATTACATGGAAAATGCTTTCAATAGCATGAAGTACAACTCATTCAATGGAAATACAAGGACAGGCCTTGAAGCCTTGATGTTACAATGTCTTCCTTACTTGAGCAACATTTGAAGATTTGGAATGTTCAACTCATCACCTCACAAGGTAGGCGCATATTTGAAGGATTTACAGGTTTTTCTGACTTGGGCGCCAAGTTGAGGTGACCTCCTCCTGAAGTTGCACCTTGTCAACATTAGGCGCCAATTAGAGTTTATGGATGCTCTGGATTGTTTCCAAGAGTAGGCGCCAAAACATCATCATTATGAAAGTGTTTTAAATGCTAGGCGTCCAAATGAGCCCTCTGGAGTCTAGGCGCTCCTTTCATGCATTCTGTGTTCTAGGCGCCAATTGAAAGGAGTGGAGAATAGGGCAAGCGCCTTCCAAACTAGGTGTTTCCTTGAGGTGACAAGGACTTAGAAAGTGCGCCTAAGGTGAGCGCCTTGAGTGAAAAGGTCTAACAAACATCTTTGAACCCCCTTTCAAGGTTAGGCGCATTCTGGAGGTGGAAACAAGTAGAAGGTGCGCCTTAGCTTCCTTTGTCAATTCTTGCAAGTCTTTGTTGATTAGGAAGGTGGAATGCTTCATTGTAGAATGAGCGCCTATCTTCTAATGTCCAAACTACTTCTTCTGGCTCACTCTATGGCTAGGCACCAGAGCTAAACTGTTCACACAAGGGAGTGCGCCTAGACTCACTTGATGTTTTCTTACTACTTCAACCCCTGGAAGATGTTCCAAGGTGTTCCCTTTTACAAGCACCTGACCTCCCAAGTTCCTTCATGTGCTATTCCTTGAAGGCGCCAAAACTGAGCTCCAGTGCCATGGGATTGTGCCTAACATCTTTGAAGAGTTTCTAAGCCTTTTGCAAGTTGATATCCCAAACTCATCTTCTAGGCGCAATAGGAGCTTTCCAAAGGAGTTTCCAAGTTTTAGACGTCAAGCGAGGTCATGGGTGAATGGAACTGCGCCTTAGGAGATGACTGGATCCTAAGCGTCAGTCTGGAGTTACAGTGGAATTGATATGTGCCTCAACTAGCTTAGGCGCCCATTTGAAGTGATTCCTTTAACACTTCTCTGTCAATCTCAACTGCAAGGATGATCTCCTAATCCAATTTTGATCCTCTGGAGATGCAAATAGCTTTACATTTCACTAGGCGCCATCAATGATGATCATCAACCAAAGTGCATTTCAAAGGTGAGATAGGCAAGTGAGGCGCCAAACTAGTCCTTAAGACTTATCTCCTTCTATCAAGTCAATTTCAACTATGTGAGAGAGTTCTATTCTAGGCGCAAAATGGAAATGTTTCATCAATTGGTGCATCTTACAAAGCTCCCAATTCTAGGCGCCAGAGCCAAAGAGTTTTTGCCAACACATGCACCTGGGCTAGGAATTCACCTAAGAGACATCACTTAGCTTTAAAACTTTCAATCTATAGCCATCTAGGCTAGGCACTCCAATGGAGGATCCTTGAACTCATGCATTGGCGCCTTCTAGTTCTAGGCACCCATTTTGGATGATTCATCCTGATACTAGCGCCCAAAATGACTAGACTCTCTTCATCATCCAATTCACTTAGAAGACTCAAGTTGGAGACTTAGTTGTCTATCCATGTTCTCCGGAAGATTCATTGTACCTCTATGCACTATCTCCTTCAAGGCGCTCCTTAAAATCATTGGAAGTGCTTAGGACTTACCTTAGTCCAAAGCGCCACAATCCATTCCTTAAAGCACAAAGAATTCTCAAAGGCGCCCCTATTTACCTCTAAGCACTCAAATATCATTTAGATTCAAGGCGCACATTTAGCTCCAAAACGCAAATTTCCATCATCAACCCATCAAGGTGCATCATCTTCCCTTTGTATCCCCTTCAAGGCGTAGACATTCACTTCTTCACACTCAAACTCACTCTCTGGCGCCAGAATAGGTGTATAACTTCAAATAAGGTGCTAATCTTAGGTTTCTAAGTACTTAGTTTGATCTTAAGGCTATCCTTCCTCTAAGCACTCTCTTCAACTCCCTCACTGAAGGCCCTCTGTAAGTTTGGGCGCATTTCATCCCAAGGTGCTTCAACATCATCCAAGGCGCAAATTCACTCTCCAAGACAAGGTGCAAAAAACCTTATCCTAAGGCGCTCAAATCTTGCTTCTAGACCTAGGTGCACAAACATGAGATTAAGGATCATTCTGGCCACCATCACTTCCCTAAAGGCGCAAAATTGGTGTAGATACATTCCATTTATTAAGGATCATTCTGGCGCCCAAATCTTGTCAAAGCAAAGGATCAATAGGTTCTCTCTAAGGCGCACTCCAGGGTTTGATCTTGCAAGACTTCTCACGTCAAAATTTTGACCAAGACACTCAAGGCACTAGTCTTTATCATCTAACCCTACAGTGCACTTACTCATTATGATATACTCCTCAACTTTGTATTCAACCTTGCCCAAGGCGCATATTCACTATAAGGCATTCTCACGTTGTCAAGGCTCAGAGGGCTTCAACTTGCTAAAGGGTAGAGGTCTAGGCGCATATCTGACTTGAAGCTCAAGGCGCTCCAACCCTCTTGCTCTGGAATTCCTTCTAGGCACTAAGTGACTTCTCCAATTCCTTGAAAACATTTGAAGTGTTTTACCTTCTCAAGGTGCTCCTTCGAACTTGACTCCAAGGTGTTATAATCTCAAAGGTGCTGACATCATCTCAACCAAAGGCGCTCAATGATTCATCCCATATCTAGGCGCTAAAACACTTAATCAACCAAGTCATTCAAGGTGCCATTCAGTAAACTCATCTTCCATGATATTCCTATCAAGGCGCATATCACTTCTCTCATGGGCTTTAGGCACTCAGTTGAGTGTTTCAATACTACTTAGGTGCCAAATTCATTTTAATGCACCAAACACAAAGAGCTTTCAAACACTGGGCGCTCACAAAGAGTCTTCCAACCTTGGGCGCTAAATTAGGTCTTTGCAACTATCCAAGGCGCATATCTTTGTTTGAACAACTTATGGTGCCAAGACAACTTCTCATTAGGGCGCTCAAAACACTTGTGTTTACATTTGAAGTGCTTTACCTTCTTAAGGTGCTCCAGACTAACCTGACTCCAAGGCGCTCCATCATCATCCTTAAGGCGCTAAAAACATCATCTCCACTCTAGGCAAAAACATCATCCAACTCCTTAAGGCACTTCACTGTCAAAGTCTGAAGGCGCTCTACCTAGACCTTTCCCCTAGGCGCCAGAACTCCTAAGCGCTCACCAGATAACTCTCTTCTTCAAGGCGCAAATCTTCCTATACTATGATTGCCTCTGAAATGCTGATTAACATGATGTGAGGGTGCAAAGGCTACTCCAATCCTCAGTGAGCGCCTAGTTTAAACAAGGAGAAATAAAGCATTCAAAACTATCCAAATAATCATCCCCTTCCTAATGTCTTCACTGGTCTGGAAAACCTTGGCCAAAATGACACATAACAACTCCTATGAGCGCCCTTATGCCCTAGGATCATCTAGTTTGTGCGTCTTGTAATGAGGAGTTCATGTAAGTTTGGAATGAGCGCCTTGAATAAGTGTAAACTAGCCTAGAGAAGGGTATGTGCACCTTGAGCGCCTTGAGCATTCCAGAGATAACTGTGCGCCTAGAACAATATGAGCGCTCATGATGATGATTAACGCCCTGATGAGACTATGAGTGCCTTGTTCAGGAGATACCTTGTTTGATCATAAAATGCGCCTTGAGTCTTGAAGGTTTTGAGCGCCTAGGTGATTTGGATGTTGGGATGTTGGTATGTGCCCAAGATTGAGGTAAGTGAGCACTTGTAATGGAGGAGAGCAATGAGATGGAATGTCTTGTAGAGATTGGCGCCCAGAGACCCATTTTTGCGCCTTTGATGATGACCATTTTTGCATAAGAGTTTAGCGCCCTAGAGTTGTAAACTTTCTCTTTGGGTGCCCCTGAGTGAATGTTGGCGCCTTGGACAACTAAATACACCTTTGATGGAGTGGAGCCCAGAAGGGGAGTAGGAGGAAACCCAATCTTCAAGATTCATCAAGCTTCAAAGTTTAGGTCAGAGGTTATCCACTTTATCCAAGGAAGGTGTTATCATCTACGCTCCGAGAAGGTAATGTCAAAGGCCATCATGAAGGATCACTTCATCAATTTCAAGTCCTTCAAGTTCAAGTCCTTTCACCTAGCAAGTCCAAGAGAGATTTCTACTCCGATTCATGAAGTAAGCTTATATCATCCTTATCTACTTTGCAAGAAGAAGAAACATTACAAAGTCAATCAAATGAGTTACAAGTACCATACATCCAATTGCAAGGAGTGAACCACCTTAAGGAAAAATAGTTCTCTTGAAGTTACTTGAAATGTTAAAAGGTTTAGCGCCTCCAAGTAAGGTCAGAGGTGAGGTTAGAGGTGAAATGCGCCTTTGGACCATTCTGGCGCCTTGGATGAAGAACCTATATCTTGAGCCCAAGAGGTAAAATTTGCGCCTTAGTGGATTTGGAGAGTTACAGAGATTAGAGAAAAGCACCTTGAAGACAGAGTTGTTCAAGGCGCATGTGTGATTTGGTCAAAAACAGGCGCCTAGAGTGAATAGGCTTTCATCCTGACTTAATACACTGCCTCCTTCTGACGATTTTTGGGGCAGCAGAAAACCTTTCACCACGGGCAAATGCCTCAGAGCTATAAAAAATTGAGAGAGGTTATTGTAGAGGCACTCTACGTGATCCCGTTGCCTTAGACGGAATGTTTTTAAGTGACACGGTTTTCGAGTAACATCTCGTCAAAGATTGCTGCCTTTTTGCACTTTGGACTCTTCAGGGATATCATCGGTACAATGTAGCTCCGACTGTTTCGACATGTTTGGGTGAAAAATAGGACCATGCCTAGCATAAATATACCCATTCGGACGTGTTGGAACAGTCAGTTTGGTCACATCAGGAGCAGGACGAAAGTTACACCCCTTTGCAACTTTACACTGCCTCCTGACGATTTTTGGGGCAACAGAAAACCTTTCACCACGGGCAAATGCCTAAGAGCTATAAAAAACTGAGAGAGGTTATTGTAGAGGCACTCTACGTGATCCCATTGCCTTAGACGGAATGTTTCTAAATGACACAGTTTTCGAGTAACATCTCGTCAAAGATTGCTGCCTTTTTGCACTTTGGACTCTTCAGGGATATCGTCGGTACAATGTAGCTCCGACTGTTTCGACATGTTTGGGTGAGAAATAGGACCATGCCTAGCATAAATGTACCCATTCGGATGCGTTGGAACAGTCAGTTTGGTCGCATCAGGAGCAGGACGAAAGTTACACCCCTTTGCAACTTTACACTGCCTCCTTCTGACGATTTTTGGGGCAACAGAAAACCTTTCACCACGGGCAAATGCCTAAGAGCTATAAAAAACTGAGAGAGGTTATTGTAGAGGCACTCTACGTGATCCCGTTGCCTTAGATGAAATGTTTCTAAGTGACACGATTTTCAAGTAACATCTCGTCAAAGATTGCTGCCTTTTTGCACTTTGGACTCTTCAGGGATATCGTCGGTACAATGTAGCTCCGACTGTTTCGACATGTTTGGGTGAGAAATAGGACCATGCCTAGCATAAATGTACCCATTCGGACGCGTTGGAATAGTCAGTTTGGTCACATCAGGAGCAGGACGAAAGTTACACCCCTTTGCAACTTTACACTGCCTCCTTCTGACGATTTTTGGGGCAACAGAAAACTTTTCACCACGGGCAAATGCCTCAGAGCTATAAAAAACCGAGAGAGGTTATTGTAGAGGCACTCTACGTGATCCCGTTGCCTCAGACGAAATATTTTTAAGTGACACGGTTTTCAAGTAACATCTCGTCAAAGATTGCTTCCTTTTTGCACTTTGGACTCTTCAGGGATATCGTCGGTACAATGTAGCTCCGACTGTTTCGACATGTTTGGGTGAAAAATAGGACCATGCCTAGCATAAATGTACCCATTCGAACGCGTTGGAACAGTCAGTTTGGTCGCATCAGGAGCAGGACGAAAGTTACACCCCTTTGCAACTTTACACTGCCTCCTTCTGACGATTTTTGGGGCAACAGAAAACCTTTCACCACGGGCAAATGCCTAAGAGCTATAAAAAACTGAGAGAGGTTATTGTAGAGGCACTCTACGTGATCCCGTTGCCTCAGACGGAATGTTTCTAAGTGACACGATTTTTGAGTAACATCTCGTCAAAGATTGCTGCCTTTTTGCACTTTAGACTCTTCAGGGATATCGTCGGTACAATGTAGCTCCGACTGTTTCGACATGTTTGGGTGAGAAATAGGACCATGCCTAGCATAAATGTACCCATTCAGACACGTTGGAATAGTCAGTTTGGCCGCATCAGGAGTAGGACGAAAGTTACACCCCTTTGCAACTTTACACTGCCTCCTTGTGACGATTTTTGGGGCAACAGAAAACCTTTCACCATGGGCAAATGCCTCAGAGCTATAAAAAACTGAGAGAGGTTATTGTAGAGGCACTCTACGTGATCCCGTTGCCTTAGACGGAATGTTTCTAAGTGACACGATTTTCGAGTAACATCTCATCAAAGATTGCTACCTTTTTGCACTTTGGACTCTTTAGGGATATCGTCGGTACAATGTAGCTCCGACTGTTTCGACATGTTTGGGTGAGAAATAGGACCATGCCTAGCATAAATGTACCCATTCAGACGCGTTGGAATAGTCAGTTTGGTCGCATCAGGAGCAGGACGAAAGTTACACCCCTTTGCAACTTTACACTGCCTCCTTCTGACAATTTTTGGGGCAACAGAAAACCTTTCACCACGGGCAAATGCCTAAGAGCTATAAAAAACTGAGAGAGGTTATTGTAGAGGCACTCTACGTGATCCCGTTGCCTCAGATGAAATGTTTCTAAGTGACACGGTTTTCAAGTAACATCTCGTCAAAGATTGCTGCCTTTTTGCACTTTGGACTCTTCAGGGATATCATCGGTACAATGTAGCTCTGACTGTTTCGACATGTTTGGGTGAGAAATAGGACCATGCCTAGCATAAATGTACCCATTCAGATGCGTTGGAATAGTCAGTTTGGTCGCATCAGGAGCAGGACAAAAGTTACACCCCTTTGCAACTTTACACTGCCTCCTTTTGACGATTTTTGGGGCAGCAGAAAACCTTTCACCATGGGTAAATGCCTCAGAGCTATAAAAAACTGAGAGAGGTTATTGTAGAGGCACTCTACATGATAGTGTTGCCTTAGACGGAATGTTTCTAAGTGACACAGTTTTCGAGTAAGATCTCGTCAAAGATTGCAGCCTTTTTGCACTTTGGACTCTTCAGGGATATCGTTGGTACAATGTAGCTCAGACTGTTTCGACATGTTTGGGTGAAAAACAGGACCATGCCTAGTGTAAATGTACCCATCCGAATGTGTTGGAACAGTCAGTTTGGTCACATCACGAGCAGGACACCAAAAATGTAAACGTTGCTTTGTGCAACTTGACAACATTGACACTTTTTTGCAACATGACTCAAAGACTCAAACTGACCCCAAATGACTCAAAGTGACTTAAAATCACCTTGATTATAGAGGTCGAGGTGCTCCTTATCATTCATTCATTATGAGCGCCTTGGGAGAATGGTATATAGGTCATCATCATGATTGGGCGCCCTAGATCCAGAGTGTTGGAGAGATCATCAAATGGTGTCTAGTAGGGTGAGTTATGAGTTTGGTCGCATCAGGAGTAGGACACCAAAAATGCATAACATGATGATGTAAAAATGTGTACATATGTGTAAAAATGCATGAGGAAATAAAAAAAAACAAACCTTACAAATTAATGTGCATACTTACAACTCAATGTAACATAACTTTACAAAATCAATGTGAATACTTACAAATTAATCCAATGAACCATCTGGATCTGCTCTACTCTTTATTGTGTCAAGTATTGCTTCATGGTCAGACTCACGCACCTTCCACAATATTTTGTTCAAAGGTCTACCCCGATACTTTATCAAATGAACATTGGATGCCACGACAAGGTTCGAGTAATGAAGAATCTTTCGATGCATGTCAAAGTCCTGAAATAGCCAAATATTAACACTCTTATGTGGGTACCTTCTAAGCCATGTTCCAGTAATAACCACTGATCCTGTAGGGTATTCGATGTTTTCTCCATCTGTAACAGGGGCCTCCAATTTTTTTTTGGCATCAACACAACGACATAAGTAATAATCTGTTCCCTCTTCATTATCTTCATCTGCAATAACTGCATATATGTGTCCTACATTGATATGTGTAGCAAATTAGATGAAATTAGTCAACATTACAAAAACACTACAAAGTAAGATGACATTACCTGGTTGAACTAGATGAAATTAGATGCATATATGTGCCCTATATTACCTGGTTGAACTAAATCTGATATGTGGTCAAAGTCAACTGACGATTCCATCTGTGTTAGTTCCAGTGCCGTCGGGGGTCGATACGTGTCAAGTGGGCTAAGATAACTTAACTGCCATTCGTCAACCCACTCCTTTGACTCGCACTCATCCCATACTTGAATTGTACAGGAAGAACAAAAGCATGACATCTTTCGTGTATGGATACTCCATGAACCTGCAATTGAGCTTTTGAAAGAGTGCATCTCATTTGATCCTGTTAGTGTACAACAATCCTCATATGGTGCAATGTTAGTATCATCTATCAACCAAAAAAATCTACGAACTAAAGACTTACCTTCATTACCTGGACCCATGGAAGCATTACACCACTCGACAATCGATTTTGCATTTGCCAACTTTGCATTGTCTTTATACTTTAACTCTTCTCGTGCTATGGCTCTTTTGATACATGCTCCTGCACCATCATGATACATACTTTAACTCTTCAGCCAATAGAAATTTCACGAGTTCTTGAATTGTGATGCACAATTATCCGACCATATGATATGCTGACTGAATGATATGCCCCTTCTAGCTAAATCATTGTAGAACACCTGAAAGCAACCTTGCACGAACTCTGTAGAATGCGTGTGATCATCACTAATATAGAAATGATACTCCCTTATGATCTTTCTGTCATCCTCTGTACTATCATTCGCATGAATGAATGCGATGTGCACAAATATAGAAACCTGTGTGGAGTTGTAATATTGTGATTGCACCTCACGCTGTGGCTGTAGACTGTAGTTCTCTGCAAAGTCGACGACTGAAACAATGCTACCAACCAGAAATGTGTCCTTGCATAACTTGAATTTCAAGTCCAACCATCGAGCTCTATGGGCATGTCTTGCATACTCATACACTATGTTGTCACGAAATATAGGCAATAACTGATACACTGGAATCTTTTCAATAACTAATTCACACCTCTTTGCTTCTTTACCATCTTTTGTATTGTATGCCACTATTTTATACTTGCCAAACTCTACTAGTTCATTTCCAACCGCATGTGTTATTTCCATATGTTCACATATTGGCAAATGTTGCAAGCCACCGCAACGATGACATGTGCCATCCAAGCATAATTTCTTGTAGAATATTTGACCTTCCTCTCTTTCACATAAAATTCTTGATATGAAGTCTCTTGAAGATGTTGGTGGGGCACATATGGCACAACCCTGCAAATCATTGTTAGTATGCATATCTAAACATATAGACCTATAAGCATCAAAATGGTTAGAAAATTCAATATGTAATCTAGAACAACAAGTAGTGCGTGTGTGATTTATCTTAACATAGAAAGGTTTTAGCATTTCAAAATATCTTTGACAAATTTTAATTTGAGGATACTTCTCTAGAAATTTACCATAAAACTGTGTTTGAGTCTCATCCAAAAAATGCTTTGGATGTGGCTCGCGATTCTGACTACCAATTCTCCTTCTTACCACATCCCTTTGATTCGGAGATACCCTTGTGTAATTCTTCCAAAAGTCTTCAATTAGTGATCTCAATGCTTCAACAATTGGTTTATCTTTTCGTGGTAGTCTCCCCGAGAACGCCCATAATTCATTGGCATTAGTGTCCTCAATTCTTTGGTGTCTTCCAACGGCTCTTGATAAAGTTTTCCTATTAATTCTCAATTTTTGACTTGTCTTTCTAATGAGACGAGCTTTCCTCGTTTGACTACTTACTATAGTCGATGTAATCACACGCCGTGTTGCATTACTATCTTTTGTGCGTGAGGTGTTACCCACACTCTCATACGCACTCATTAGATTCTTGACAATAGATTTTTCACTTGAAGCCTCTGATGTTCTCAACCCAAGAATCTTCATGATAGACCTATACTTTATACTTCGCATCATTTCAACGAATAGTTGACATCTTGCAGTCTCATTTAACTTTTCAAAGAACAATCTCCAAATCTTATTAGCATATCTTCTACAAGTGCGTTTTGGAATCTTACCTTCCATTGGCTGCAAAATATTCTCATCAATATCAATCAAATACTTTGGCTTTCTATGCAAAATTTTAGGTGGTGTCAAGTTAGGTAAATTCATCTCAACATTAGGAATTTCATCAATATTTAAATGAGATGGGTTAGATGGCATACCTTCGATCGAAGATGGAATAGATGACATACCTTGAGGTTGAGGTGGGAACGATGGCGTACCTCCTTCATCACATGTGAGTGATGATGTACTCTCAACTTGAGATGTGGTAGATGGTGTCCCTACATGTTGTCTTGCGGTAAAGGATGTGTCTCCAACTATGGTATTCAAATCTCTCGTACCACGAAGTTTTTGCATTCGTTCTCTTTGTGCTGCCAATACCATATCTCTTTGTGATGGTTGTGGTTCCTCTTCAATTGGTATGTCTTCATTTATCGTGTCCAATTTCCTCTTCTCATGAAGTTCCCTCATAGCCATTGCTTTCTTTGCATTCTTAGGTTCTATCTCTTCCTGTGTTGGTTTAATTCTTGATCGTTTCCTCGGCATGACGGAGAATTTGTCTGTAGCATGATAAAGAGACCAATATTAGTTCCTAAGAAATGAATACATGATAATAGTGGGATTGTATTTTTTTATGTTGTAAGGATTTATTCTTGTATAGTTTGACATCATGGTATGAACTAAGGTTTGTTTATTACACATAATTATTAAAGAGCCCAAGTGTAGAAAATATACATGGCATCATGTGAGATTGTAGGTTGCTTTCTTGATTGGGAATGTGTCTATTTTAAACATGTATGATAAAGCATGATAAAGTAATTCAATCCGAAATAAGGAAAATGTAAAGAACATGCATGTAAAGACTTGACATACCTAAAAAATGAAGATTTGAATGGAGAGAGTACCCAATTATGTAGTGTTTTTATCTTCTTGCATCAAACTCCTCAACAATTTGAGTTTTTCACCACTTGCTTCCTTTTTAATGTTAAATTCTTAAAATTGAATCAAAATTAACATTGCAATACTACAAAAATTGAAACTTGTATAGATATATATCAAATTTGGTTTGAAAACTATGTTATTTCCTCCTTCTCAAGTTGGCAAAGCAGAAAAGGTGGTGGAAAGATCATGCAAAGGTGGTACAATGTGTCAAATGTGCATGTGAACTTCCCAATAGCATGAAAGCACTTCTTTTTTGTCGGAGCATGCGCAGAATCAGTAAGAAAACAGAGCATGTGGGCCTGGATCACGGGGGTAACCACTTTTTTACTGTTTCAGTAGAAATACAAAACACGAGCGCGTTATAACGCGAGCACGATATAACGCGCTCACGCTATAACGCGCTCTTGTTTTGTCCTGCTATAGATCCCTAATCCCTAAACCCTCAACTCTGATCCCTTGACCCTCAACCCTCAATGTCAAATCCTAATCCCTCAACCCTATCCCTAAACCCTCAACCCTCAATGTCAAATCCTAATCCCTCAACCCTCAACGTCAAATCCTAATCCCTCAACGTCAAATCCTAATCCATCAACCCTCCAACCCTATCCCTAATCCTTACAACCCTCAACCCTTAACTCTGATCCATCAACTCTCAACACTATACCTTAAACCCTAATCCCTTCAACCTCAACCCTATCCCTAAACCCTTGACCCTCGAACCTCAGCCCTCGACGTCAAACCCTAATCCCTCAACCCTTAACTCTGATCCCTCATCTCTCAACCCTAACCCTAAACCCTCAACCCTCAACATCAAACCCTAATCGCTCAACCCTCAACCCTAATCTGTCATCTGTCATCCCTCCACACTCTACTTTAACCCTAATTCCTTGACCCTTGACCCTCGAACCTCAACCCTCAACCCTCAACATCAAACCCTAATCCCTCAACCCTTAACTCTAATCCCTCGACCTTCAACCCTGATCCTAAACCCTAAACCCTCAACGCCAAACTCTAATCCCTCAACCCTTCACTCTAATCCCTCAACCCTAAACCCTATCCCTAAACCCTCAACACTATACCTTAAACCCTAATCCCTCAACCCTAACCCTAAACCTTGTCCCTAAACCCTAATCCCTTCAACCTCAACCCTATCCCTAAACCCTTGACCCTCGAACCTCAGCCCTCGACGTCAAACCCTAATCCCTCAACCCTTAACTCTGATCCCTCATCTCTCAACCCTAACCCTAAACCCTCAACCCTCAACATCAAACCCTAATCCCTCAACCCTCAACCCTAATCTATCATCTGTCATCCCTCCACACTCTACTTTAACCCTAATTCCTTGACCCTCAACCCTATCCCTAAACCCTTGACCCTCGAACCTCAACCCTCAACCCTCAACATCAAACCCTAATCCCTCAACCCTTAACTCTAATCCCTCGACCTTCAACCCTGATCCTAAACCCTAAACCCTCAACGCCAAATTCTAATCCCTCAACCCTTCACTCTAATCCCTCAACCCTAAACCCTATCCCTAAACCCTCAACACTATACCTTAAACCCTAATCCCTCAACCCTAACCCTAAACCTTGTCCCTAAACCCTAATCCCTTCAATCTCAACCCTATCCCTAAACCCTTGACCCTCGAACCTCAGCCCTCGACGTCAAACCCTAATCCCTCAACCCTTAACTTTGATCCCTCATCTCTCAACCCTAACCCTAAACCCTCAACCCTCAACATCAAACCCTAATCCCTCAACCCTAATCTATCATCCGTCATCCCTCCACACTCTACTTTAACCCTAATTCCTCGACCCTCAACCCTATCCCTAAACCCTTGACCCTCGAACCTCAACCCTCAACCCTCAACATCAAACCCTAATCCCTCAACCCTTAACTCTAATCCCTCGACCTTCAACCCTGATCCTAAACCCTAAACCCTCAACGCCAAATTCTAATCCCTTAACCCTTCACTCTAATCCCTCAACCCTAAACCCTATCCCTAAACCCTCAACACTATACCTTAAACCCTAATCCCTCAACCCTAACCCTAAACCTTGTCCCTAAACCCTAATCCCTTCAACCTCAACCCTTTCCCTAAACCCTTGACCCTCGAACCTCAGCCCTCGATGTCAAACCCTAATCCCTCAACCCTTAACTCTGATCCCTCATCTCTCAACCCTAACCCTAAACCCTCAACCCTCAACATCAAACCCTAATCCCTCAACCCTCAACATCAAACCCTAATCCCTTAACCCTCAACCCTAATCTATCATCCGTCATCCCTCCACACTCTACTTTAACCCTAATTCCTTGACCCTCAACCCTATCCCTAAACCCTTGACCCTCGAACCTCAACCCTCAACCCTCAACTTCAAACCCTAATCCCTCAACCCTTAACTCTAGTCCCTCGACCTTCAACCCTGATCCTAAACCCTAAACCCTCAACGCCAAATTCTAATCCCTCAACCCTTCACTCTAATCCCTCAACCCTAAACCCTATCCCTAAACCCTCAACACTATACCTTAAACCCTAATCCCTCAACCCTAACCCTAAACCTTGTCCCTAAACCCTAATCCCTTCAACCTCAACCCTATCCCTAAACCCTTGACCCTCGAACCTCAGCCCTCGACGTCAAACCCTAATCCCTCAACCCTTAACTCTGATCCCTCATCTCTCAACCCTAACCCTAAACCCTCAACCCTCAACATCAAACCCTAATCCCTCAACCCTCAACCCTAATCTATCATCCGTCATCCCTCCACACTCTACTTTAACCCTAATTCCTCGACCCTCAACCCTATCCCTAAACCCTTGACCCTCGAACCTCAACCCTCAACCCTCAACATCAAACCCTAATCCCTCAACCCTTAACTCTAATCCCTCGACCTTCAACCCTGATCCTAAACCCTAAACCCTCAACGCCAAATTCTAATCCCTCAACCCTTCACTCTAATCCCTCAACCCTAAACCCTATCCCTAAACCCTCAACACTATACCTTAAACCCTAACCCTAAACCTTGTCCCTAAACCCTAATCCCTCAACCCTCAACCCTAATCTGTCATCCGTCATCCCTCAACTCTAATCCCTCATTCCTAAACCCTAAACGCTATCCCTATTCCTAGACCCTCAACAGGCTCGATACTATACCTTAAACCCTAATCCCTCTACCATCGACACTCTTATTTAACCCTAATCCCTTGACCATTAACCCTATCCCTCAACCTCAACCCTCAACCCTCAACCCTCAACTCTCAACATTAAACCCTAATTCATCAACCCTAAACCCTAATCCCTCAAACCTAAACCCTATCCCTAAACCATCAACCCTCAACACTATACCTTAAACCCTAATCCCTCAACCCTCAACCCTAAACCTTATCCCTAAACCCTAATCCCTCAACCCTCAACCCTAATCCCTCATCCCTCAACTCTAATCCCTCATCCCTAAACCCTAAATGCTATCCCTATTCCTAAACCCTTAACAGACTCGATACTATACCTTAAACTCTAATCCCTTATCCCTAAACCCTCCAACCCTATCCCTAATCCTTATACCCTCCACACTCTACTATAACCCTAATTCCTCGACCCTCAACCCTATCCCTAAACCCTTGACCCTCGAACCTCAACCCTCAACCCTCAACATCAAACCCTAATCCCTCAACCCTTAACTCTGATCCCTCGACCTTCAACCCTGATCCTAAACCCTAAACCCTCAACGCCAAATTCTAATCCCTCAACCCTTCACTCTAATCCCTCAACCCTAAACCCTATCCCTAAACCCTAACCCTAAACCTTGTCCCTAAACCCTAATCCCTCAACCCTCAACCCTAATCTGTCATCCGTCATCCCTCAACTCTAATCCCTCATTCCTAAACCCTAAACACTATCCCTATTCCTAGACCCTCAACAGGCTCGATACTATACCTTAAACCCTAATCCCTCTACCATCGACACTCTTATTTAACTCTAATCCCTTGACCATTAACCCTATCCCTCAACCTCAACCCTCAACCCTCAACCCTCAACTCTCAACATTAAACCCTAATTCATCAACCCTAAACCCTAATCCCTCAAACCTAAACCCTATCCCTAAACCATCAACCCTCAACACTATACCTTAAACCCTAATCCCTCAACCCTCAACCCTAAACCTTATCCCTAAACCCTAATCCCTCAACCCTCAACTCTAATCCCTCATCCCTCAACTCTAATCCCTCATCCCTCAACTCTAATCCCTCATCCCTAAACCCTAAATGCTATCCCTATTCCTAAACCCTCAACAGACTCGATACTATACCTTAAACTCTAATCCCTTATCCCTAAACCCTCCAACCCTATCCCTAATCCTTACACCCTCCACACTCTACTTTAACCCTAATCCCTTCAACCTCAACCCTATCCCTAAACCCTTGACCCTCGAACCTCAACCCTCAACCCTCGACGTCAAACCCTATTCCCTCAACCCTTAACTCTGATCCCTCATCTCTCAACCCTAAACCCTAAACCCTAAACCCTCAACCCTCAACGTCAAATCCTAATCCCTCAACCCTAAACCCTATCCCTAAACCCTCAACACTATACCTTAAACCCTAATCCCTCAGCCCTCAACCCTAAACCTTATCCCTAAACCCTAATCCCTCAACCCTCAACCCTAATCTGTCATCCCCCAACTCTAATCCTTCATCCCTAAACCCTAAATGCTATCCCTATTCCTACACCCTCAACAGAATCGATACTATACCTTAAACCCTAATCCCTTATCCCTAAACCCTCCAACCCTATCCCTAATCCTTATACCCTCCACACTCTACTTTAACCCTAATTCCTCGACCCTCAACCCTATCCCTAAACCCTTGACCCTCGAACCTCAACCCTCAACCCTCAACGTCAAACCCTAATCCCTCAACCCTTAACTCTGATCCCTCGACCCTCAACACTATACCTTAAACCCTAATCCATATCCCTCAACCCTTAACCCTTCAAACTTAAACCCTATCCCTACACCCTCAACACTTGACACTATATCTTAAGCCTTAAACCCTCATCCCTAAAGCCTCAACCCTCAATCCTTAAACCTTAAACCCTAAACCCTATCCCTAATCCCTCTACCCTCAACACTCTAACCCTAACCTCGACATTAAATGCTAATCCGTCAACCCTAAACCCTAATCCTAAACCCTCAACCCTCAACCCTCAACACTATACCTTAAACCCTAATCCCTCAACCCTCAACCCTAAACCTTATCCCTAAACCCTAATCCCTCAACCCTCAACCCTCAACCCTAATCCATCATCCCTCAACTATAATCCCTCATCCCTAATCCCTAAATGCTATCCCTATTCCTAAACTCTCAACAGACTTGATACTATACCTTAAACCCTAATCCCTTATCCCTAAACCCTCCAACCCTATCCCTAATCCTTACACCCTCCACACTCTACTTTAACCCTAATCCCTCAACCCTAAACCCTATCCCTAAACCCTTGACCCTTGAACCTCAACCCTCAACCCTTAATGTCAAACCCTAATCCCTCACCCCTTAACTTTGATCCCTCGACCCTCAACCGTAATCTGTCATCCCTCATCCCTAAACCTTAAACGCTATCCCTATTCCTAGACCCTCAACGGGCTCGATACTATACCTTAAACGCTAATCCCTTATCTGTAAACCTTCCAACTCTATCCCTTATGCCTTAACCCTCATGATGAATAGCCTTGAATGTAAAAAAATTTGAGTGGGACATAACGCGAGCGCGTTATAACACGCTCGCGTTATGTCAAACATGGCAAAAGACAGACTTGCGGGAAAAAATGTAAGGCGAAACATAACGCGAGCGCGTTATAACGCGCTCACGTTATAACGCGCTCACGTTATTTCTTGCTTTGGGAATCCCAAGCCTTGGGCTTGGGATTTGCTTTGGATTTCCAACCCAAAGGCTTGGAGTGCCTTATGAACAGTCACAGACGTGTTTTTCTATATTCTTCAAAATTTCACATAATTTCGTTCGTGCTAACCCTCAGATTTGCACGTGTTTCAAGGTTGAACAAATCGAACACATGGGTAATGTTAGGCTTTCTCTTAGCTATTTGACGATGTGATTTTTTTCACATTTTAACAATGTTAAGCCTTTCATCTTTAATTTCTTTTGTTTGTGTGTCCGTTTTTATGCAAAAACCACTGTTTGGTCTTTTTTTCATTGTAAAATAACTATTCATTCAAATTTCAAAAAAATTACATATTTAGAAACTAGACTCCATTCTACAAATATTAAAAAAATAAAAAAATGATTTTCAATTAGTTTTCAAAATTTATAGGGGTAGCACGGCCAAAATTCTGTTTTTTAGGATGTGTCCACTTTAAAAATTAGTAAAAAATCAAATATTCATCAAAAAATTATCAGAAAAATTGGGCATAAACTACATGCTATTAGCTAATTTCTCACCAAAGCGATTTTAAAAATACCAAAAAAAGTTGACGTTTTGAGGGAGCCACAAAACATGCTATGTTATGTTTTTTGATAGAAACAACACCAATTTCTGTGGCTCCCTCTTTTGAACCCCTTAATCTATGCCATTTTCAAAACAAAATAGTAGTTTAGAAAGTAGACTCGGAGCACTACGAACATTGTTTTGGTTGCATCTCCAAATTTTGAGTGTAACTATGCTCAATTTCTCATCCAAGGCCAGTATTTCCTGATTTCAGAAAAAAAGTGGCCACTTAAGACCCCTTTTTGGCCCCCCATCTTCTTGCACTTACCCTGATGGTGGATCAAGTCTTAATGTTTGTGGAATAGATTTGCTAGATAAAATAAGTGTTGATAAATCTTTAATTATACCAGATAATCTCCTCCTTCATGGATTTGATAATGTTGGTAGACAATCATGAAAGGAAGCTAGGTGTGCAGAAATCGCTTCCTACACTAATCTAAAGAGGAGAGAAGAGTGCAAATTCATTTTAATCCTTACAGTTACAAAATGTTAAACACAACAATGGAGATATTGTAGCAATACACAACACAAGAATGTAAGACAGAAGACAGATAGAGACAAGATATATTGTGGGGAAAACCCTTATAGGTGAAAAACCCCACTCTAAAAACTGCACAATGTATTATCAAAACAACAAAGTTTACAACACACTTGCAATGCAAGTCTTTACAAGAGTCTTTGACACTCATATCTGGAGATAAACCGGTAGCATAATAGTACCTTTCAATAACATAATACATCTCCTCTCAAAGCACCTGCTTAAATAGAAGTTTACAAGGCAAAAATGAACTTTCCTTGAGATGGGCGCCCAACTTGGCCTCATGGCCCAAAACCCATGCGTAGGGACACTTGTCCAACACTGTAGCATGGTCCTAACACTTGTCATATCACCCCATCTCAATATGGTCACCTATTCCCAAGTTGGGCAATGATAGATGCTCTTACGACTCTTACGACTATCATAGAATCCATCATAACTGGCATATCTTACAGATGTAAGAGAATCTATCATACACTGACTAAAAATAGCATATTCTCTTACAACATGTCATAACCCTCCTTGGAGTGCCCAAAGATACCTTCTTCCAAGATGCCTTGTGACACATGTCTTCACCTGTCATAGAACATTCTATTTACGATTCTTACGCATCATAGATTCTGTCATAACCGTTTCGATCAAAATTACCTTACACACTAGTCAAAGCGCTGACACATTGCAAAATACCTCTACCACTAAGTGGGATTCCTATGTCAGGACAAAATTACATGTGGTCACCTTCCACGTAGGATGACACATCACTGTGCCAACTCCTACAAGATGACAAAACAAGATTTGTATCCTAATTACACAATAGGTAATAAATAAATATATTACAATAAACAAATGCAAGGAATTACCAAGGTTGAGACACCTTAATTCCCAACATTATCCCACTTGTCAAACACCTTGTAAGAGTCAATAGAAATAACAGGATTTAACTTCTATAGGTTGAGAGGCCCATAGACTCTGGACACCATTTAAACTTCTCTATACCCACTAGTTTTGTCAATGCATCCGCTACATTCTTCAAAGTGTCTACCTTATCCAAATTCACCTTACCATCCTCTACCATGTCTCGCACAAAATGAAACTATACATCAATATGCTTTGTTTTGGCATGGAAAGTTGGATTCTCTGCTAGGCAAATCACACTCTGACTGTCACAACAAATCATAATCTGTCCTACATCAACACCAATATCTGAACACAATCTCTTCAGCCAAATGACTTCATTGCAAGCATGAGTTGCTTCCATATACTCAGCTTCTGTCATGGATAAAGTGACCACAGGTTGCTGCTTACTCATCCAACTAATTGCACCACCGAACATAGTAAACACGTAAGCATTGGTGGATCTCCTACTGTCAATTTCACATGTCCAATCAGAATCCATGAATCCATGAATATAAACTAAATGCGGAGGTCCTGTAGAATTACCATGATAGCATATGGAATACTCACAAGTACCCCTCAAATATCTGAACACTCTCTTTACTGCATCCCAATGTACCCATCTAGGATTAGCCATAAATTGACTAAGGACTCCCACTACTTGGGCAATGTATGGTCTTGTGCAGACCATAGCATACATTAAACTGCCAACAACACTAGCATAAGGTACTCTACTCATGTTCTCCACCTCACTAGGAGATTTTGGACAATCATTAATAGACAACTTTGTCCCTAATGAAACAAGAACATACAATGGTCTACAATCTTCCATGCTGAACCTATCCAACATGGTCTTCACCACCAAAGTTTTTTGTTAGCCCTGTCTCTTCTAATTTCCATTCCCAGAATGTACCTGGCTGCTCCTAGATTTTTCATCTCAAACTGTGCTGACAACTGAGACTTCAAATCAGAAATCATATTCTTACCATTCCCAGTTAACATCATATCATCAACATACAATGCAATAATGAGAATGTGATCATTGTCAAATTTATAATACACACAATGATTTGATTTCGATCTCAGAAATCCAACCGACAACATAAAGGCATCAAACTTCAAGTACCACATCCTAGGAGACTGCTTCAAACCATACAAAGACTCTTTCAACTTGCAAACCAAATTTTCTTTACCTTTCTCTATGTAATGCTTTGGTTGTGACATGTAAATCGCTTCCTCCAAATCACCATGAAGGAATGTTGTCTTCACATCCATCTGCTCCACCTCTAAGTCATAAGCTACTGCAAGAGATAACAGGAACCGAATAGATGTCATCTTTGTAACGGGAGAGAAAATTTTACCATAATCAATTCCCTCCACTTGTGAATACCCCTTTGCAACCAGTCTAGCCTTGTACTTTTCAACACTGCCATCTGCACCGAATTTATTCTTGAACACCCATTTGCATCCAACAAGTTTCCATCCTTCAGGAAAAGGCACCAAGTCCCATGTTTTATTCTTCTCCAAAGAAGCCATCTCATCTTCCATGGCCTCTTTCCAGGAACCTACATCTTTCATGCCCATTGCCTCTATCACAGTTCTAGGCTCATCAGTGTTAGTAAGCAAGGCAAAAGCACAACTAGAATCAAGCAATGAATAACCAAACCTATCAGGTTGCTTTCTTATTCATGTAGACCTCCTCAATGGCTAAGGTTAAGGTTCTACTTCTTCTTCTAAGCTTTTAGAGCTGCTAGAGCTCTCCTCATCATCATGTCTCACAGGGTCTATCAGTTCAGTCTTCTCAGGGGTAGAAGGAAATTGAACCACATCCTGTTTCTTTTCTATTTCTTCTAGCTGTAGAACAACTGGAGAAGGTGTTAGCTCTCTAAAAATAACACTTCTGCTATACAACACTTTTTCAACTACTGGATCCCAAAGCTTGTATCCTTTCACACCGACACCATAGCCAATGAAAGTACACTTAACAGCCTTGTTTTCCAATTTAAACTGTTTCTCCGTAGGCACATGTGTATATGCCTCACAACCAAAAACATGAAGATGTCTAACTGAAGGCTTCTTACCAGACCACACCTCCATAGGTATCTTACCAACAAGAGATGATGTAGGAGACCTATTTACTAGGTAGCAAGCAGTTGCTACAGCTTCAGCCCAAAACTTTTGTTCGAGGCTTGCTCCACTAAGCATACTCCTAGCCTTCTCCATTAGTGTCCTGTTCATCCTCTCTGCAACTCCATTTTGCTGCAGGGTATATGGAGTTGTCTTATGTCTTTCAATTCCTTGCTCTTTACAGAACTTATCGAACTCTGCCAAACAAAACTCACCACCGTTGTTAGTTCTCAAACACTTAATCTTTTTACTAGTTTGATTCTCAACAAAAGCTTTAAACTCTTTGAACTTACTAAAGACTTTAGATTTGCTTCTGAGAAAATAAATCCATGTCCTACTGTAATCATCTATAAAAGATACAAATATACATATTTGGAAATCAAAGGAACCCTAATAGGACCAAACACATCAGAATGAATAAGGTCCAAAACACTAGAAGACTTGTGAAAACTAGAGTGAAACTAAACACGATTTTGCTTTCCATATATACAATGTTCGCAAAAGTCAAACTCAAGATTACAATCATTTAACCCCTCAACAAGGTTTTTATTTTCAGGGTTCTAAGACCCTTCTCACCAATGTGGCCAAATCTCTTATGCCATAACATTATCTTTTTAGCAGGAAGCTTAAATTCTAAATCATGAGCACCCTTGGGTACCCAAAATGCACTACCATCAGAATTTGATACAATAGATTTCCTCATTGCTGGTTCAGATGGTGGGGATGAAGTGACTGCAACTCTTTTCTTTGAGTTAGAAGAACTATTGCACTGTGAAGTGCATGCCTCTAGCTGAAACAGAGTACCTCTCTGAGTACCCTTCGCAAGCACCATAGATCCTCTAGTCATCTTGCATCTGTCCTTCAAAAAGACAACCTGCACCCCTGCATCATTCAACATACTTACAGAAAGCAGGTTCCGTGCCAAGCTTGGGATGTGCATAACCCCAGAGATCCCCTTCACTCATCCATCAGGGAATTGGATTAAGACTCTTCCACGACCAATAATCTTTAAATGAGAATCATCACCCAGGTACACTCTTCCACCATCGAACTCTTCATACTTTGTGAACTAGCTTTGATGCGAGGTCATGTGGAATGATGCACCAAAATCAATCAACCACACATCATCAGATGCATGGGTGGCTAGGGCTGTGATGAAGGCACCACCATCATCTTGTGACTTGTTAGAATCTGAATCTAAGACATTCTTCTTCTTCTTTTCCTCTTTGCATTCCTTTTAGAAATGCCCAATTTTACTATAGTTCCAACAGAGAGCCTTGGACTTTCTAGAAGATTTAGATCTCCCACGGGATTTGGATCTGCCCTTTTCACCTTTCTTGTCCTTCTTCTTCCCTTTCTCTTTGGGTCTTCCATGAACTGCAAGAGCTTCTTTGGCCGACGCAATTGTCTATCTCTGCATTTCTTTAGATTACAAAAAAGACACTACCTCATGCATCTTAAAAGTGGTTGTAGTGCTTTCGATGGCCATGACAAGATTATCCCACGAATCTAGCAAAGTATAAAGCAAGGTCATACATCGATCCTCCTCCTCCATTTTCACACCCATGGATGTCAACTGTGTAACAATCTTTTTAAAAGAATTCATATGGTCCATAACAGATCCTCCGTCTTCCAGCTTCAGAGTGAACAACTTCTTTTACAGAAAAAGATTGTTCACCAAGGACTTGGCCTGATAAACATCTCCCAGCTTCTTCCAAAGTTCTTTCACGGTCTTCTCCTCATGGACATTCAATAGGATAGAGTCAACTAAATAGAGTCTTATGAGACCCTTAGCCTTCTGATCTTTGAGATCCTAATCATCTTGTGAGGTTGCCATAGGTTTTGTGCCATCAATGGTTTCCCATATGTCACAATCAATAAGTAAATCTTCCATCTTGAGTTTCCACAACTTGAAATTTGTGCCATTGAACTTCTCCACCTCTACTCTTCCGGATGTGCCTGCTATCTGCTTCCTGCAACAAGATACAAAATGCTCTGCACAGACTCCCACTCAACCTAAGATTAGCTCAAAAAAGCCCTACCCAATAGCTAGAACTAAAACTGGCCAGGCTTTGATACCAACTGAAAGGAAGCTAGGTGTGCGGAAATCACTTCCTACACTAATCTAAAGAGGAGAGAAGAGTGGAATATCATTTTAATCCTTACAATTACAGAATGTTAAACACAACAATAGAGATATTGCAGCAATACACAACACAAGAATGTAAGACATAAGAGAGAGAGACAAGATATAACCTGGGGAAAACCCTTACGGGTGAAAAACCCCACACTCCAAAACCTACACAATATATTATCGAAACAACAAAGTTTACAATACACTTGCAATGTAAGTCTTTATAGGAGTCTTCGATACTCGTATTAGAGACAAACCAATAGCAAAATAGTACCTGTCAATCACATAATACATCTCCTCTCAAAGCACCTGCTTAAATAGAAGTTTACAAGGCAAAAATAAATTTTCCTTGAGAGGGGTGTCCAACTTGGCCTCATGGCCCAAAACCCAAACCTAGGGACACTTGTCCAACAATGCAGCATGGTTCTGACACTTGTCATATCACCCCATCCCAATATGGTCACCTATTCCCAAGTTGGGCAATGACAGATGCTCTTACAACTCTTATGACTGTCATAGAGTCCGTCATAACTGTCATATCTTACAGCTGTAAGAGAATCTATCATACACTGACTAAAAATAGCATATTCTCTTACAACATATCATAACCCTCCTTGGGGTGCCCAAAGATTCCTTCTTCCAAGATGCCTTGTGACACATGTCTTCACCTATCATAGAACATTCTATTTATGACTCTTACGTGTGATAGATTCTGTCATAGGAATTTGTCATAACCGTTTCAGTCAAAATTCCCTTACACACTAGTCAAAGTGCTGACACATGGCAAAATACCTCTACCACTAAGTGGGACACCTATGTGAGGACAAAATTACATGTGGTCACCTTCCACGTAGGATGTCACATCACTGTGCCAACTCCTACAAGATGACAAAACAGGATTTGCATCCTAATTACACAATAGGCAATAAGTAAATATATTACAATAAATAAATGAAAGGAATTACCAAGGTTGAGACACCTTAATTCCCAACAAATCATTGGGTACATAACCTTAGATATTAAGGCTGGACCTAAGACAATGCCTACCCTTATCCATGTCATTCCTAATTCTCTTTCATACAATCTTCTTCTTGGTAGACTGTGGATTCATGCCATGGAGGTAGTTCCATCTACCCTTCATCACTCAATAAAATTGATCTTTGAAAACAAAGTACATACAATTGAAGCCGATCTGACTCTAGATAGTTGTTTGAAAATAGAAGTGAGACATCAAACTCCTTTAAGTAGTTTGATCCCTTCTTCAACACTACCCTCCAATGCTAACAATAGTTTTGGTCAAGATAGTGTTGTTCCTTTGAATGCATTTTTTGGTGATGATTGGGGTTAGTTAGATTTTACACCCTCCTTGTGGGTGAATATAAAATCCCACCCTCACACCCTAAGACCTCGAAGGTGAATACAATTTCTTCAATATAATCTCATATTCCTACAAAGATTAAACTTAAATGTAATGATGATGGGACCTTTAAAATAGATGAAGATCCACCTTCCCCTATAAGAATGGCGACCATTTGTGATAAAGTATCATATCAACCTAATGAATCATCTAATTCTGATACATGTCTTAGTAGTGATGTGGTCTCTTTAGATTTTAATCCCCATGGGATGGTTGAAACAAAGTTTGACCCTCCTCACTATGATAAAAATAATGATCCTTCTTCTTCAACATATAATCATACTTCTAAAAACAAAGCTAGCCACATGAACTTTCTTCATCCTTCGGTCTTCTTCATCCTTCGATCTTAGAGAAGTGTTATGGGTGTGGATTCAAAATTCTTTCAAAATAAGGATACAATGGAAATGAGTTAGGATGTAAAGAAAAAGGAATTAAGGAGCCTGTGGAACCAAAACCACACTTGTCTAAAGTAGGTTTGGGTTTCCAACCTTGTCCTACATTCTCTCCACCATGTTCACAACAAAAAGGTTTGCTTCCTACTCCTCCTTTATCTTCTCTTTTATCTCAACAAGAGTGTATGTTGTCAAGTCTACTCAAAGACTTCTTAAAATCACTCTTCCTCCTCTAAAATACAAAAAGATTCAATAAGATAATCATTCAACACTTTATTGTGCATACATCGAGTACTTGGCCATTTCACTAATGAATGTCAAGTCTTGGGTGACAAAATTCAACAACTTCAGATAAGGTTTGGCTTTAGCACTTCTCACCATGCTTGAGGTAGTCCCTAGAGCACCCTATCTTTCTCCTATCTATGTGGCACCTTGTAGCAATGATCGACGTCATACCATGACTACACAAGCCATTGTGTATCATGCATGTAAGCATCACCTTGGTTTCCTCTTCTTGGGGGCAAACCCTTTTTATGATGTAGCTTTTGGGGAACACTTGGAAACAAGATCTTGAGTCATCTTGTTTCCTGAGTTGAAGCTCCTTACATGTTTGGGAGAATGGTTGTGTCACCAATTAGAGCTTGGTAGTAAGGTTTCTTTGCCTTCTTATTCTACGAGACTTCTCTTGCATGTTTGGGAGAAGGGTTGTGCCACCAACTAGAGCTTGGTAGTATGGCCACTTCACCTTATTATTTTGTAAGACTTCCCTTGCATGTTTGGGAGAAGGGTACGCCACCCACTAGAGTTTGGTAGTAAGGTCTCTTCGCCTTTTTATTTTGCAAGGATTCACATAATTCCTCTTGTGAGAGGTAGCTTGGTGTATTCCCTTGAGTGGAAGCACTTTCCTTTTGAGATGGATTATGTGTATGATGTGTTTGTACTTCTCCTATGCTTCTTTTTATTTCTAACTAACCCCTTAACATTCTTCCTTATTGCATCTTGGGGAATGATGCATGGTGATTGCGACATCACTTAGATCGAGTTCTCCTTTGTCATGCTGACTCAAGGTCTTGCACATTATGTTCCTTGTATATTCTTATTATCTATGTCTCATGCGTGCTTCACATGTATTCTATGTATACTTTGCACCTTATATGTATATTCTTCATGTATACTTTGTGTATTGCATGTATGCATTGTGATTTCTCAAGTGTATGCCTTGTTTTATCTTGTGTCTCCTAAATGCTTCATGTATGTTATGTGTCTTATGTGTATGCCAATCATCATATACACCTAGAATCCTAAACTTGGGGGCTTGATCACCCTTCAATTTTAGGGTCATTCTTTGGTTTCTATGTTGTTATGTTTGAATTGTGTCTTTTCCATCCTTTAGTATGAGTTCAAACGTAAGTTTGTACCCACACTAAAGTGGGGGCTAAATTTTGAGCTATAAAATGTGTACACCACCATTTTACACTTAGTTTGGCTTCTAGATGGGCCTCAAATGTTTACACGTGTTTATTAGGACCTATTTTAATACCTTTTTGAGCATTAAGTGTGTAATACTCAATCTTGATGCACAAAACCCGTAAAAGGATCATAAGGTGGGGCTAAGTGAACTTTAAGTGCCCTTTTTTGGGAGGTGTCTGACTAAAGGACTAGCGCACCCAAGCGCCTTGGGCCCTCCTTTAGCCTTGCCCTAAAAAGTGGCCTTGTCATCTTAGGCCCTTTAAAACATTCCTAATGTCGGCCTCATGTGGTTTAATTATCCAAAAATCAACGGGAATGCATATAAAAGTAGGTTATTCTATTCATTTGATCATCTCTATGCTCTTGCTAACTTCTTGGAAGATTCTTATGCTCTCTTATGCTCTCTACTCTGCTCTTAATCTCTCTTGTGTGGATTATTGCTGTAGCACTACCGTATTGTAGCTCTTGTGAAGATCTTGGAGGCTACACCAACTTCTTTAGTCAATTTGTGATGTCATCTACAAGAATACAAGGTTTTCCATACTCATGGTGACTTCCTTCCTTCATGCTTTGTGTTAGAATTCTATTCTACTTCAGATTTTCCTTTACCCACCTAGGGAACACACTCTTTATTAATCATATTTGCCATTGTAGAGGTGGAAGCATCATTCATAGGGCTTGACTGAGGAAAGCTCCTAAATAGAACCCAACTTTTTCCCTCTTTTCATGTGTGTAGATCAGACGAACAGGTTTGAGAAGGTGACATCCGGGGAGAAGACTAAGCTTGCTGGTACAGACTCAACAAAGTTTGTAGTTTCTGGGAACCCTAATTTGGGACCAGGGCACCCAAGCACCCTTGTCTTGGGTATTCCGACCTTTGGGAAAAGTTTCTAAATTATCTACTGATCTCTATTGTCCATTTGGTTAATAGGTTTTAGGTATCGACAGTCTATTTCACTTAGATCTTTGTTAACTAGGGTTTCATGTCTTGATCCTAGCTTAATTGATTAGATTTGGATTAATTGATCCTCTATACAACAAAAGGGCATAACCCCTGTAGTTTGGATCTCTTTCTAAGGTAGTAGCCAAGCTTAGTTTGTGCTCTGAATGTTTTGTAGAAGAGGGTTTAACCTAGTTTGACCTAGTTTGATCTATTGAGCTAGTCTCTCTTTTCTATGAAACAAATATTTCATAAATTAGCACAATCAAACATTATTACATATCTTGTGACCAAACATTATGATGACAACCATCCCAAACCCACATGGTATAATGATAATGAATGTTGTGACTATCATCATACTAAAGGGCACTTCACAAACAAGTGTATAAGTCTCAAAAATTATGTCCAAGATCTTATTGATCAAGGACAATTAGAAGTAACCCCCAATTCCTTTTCCAATGATAAAATGGGTATTTACCATGATCCTCTTCCAAAGCATGGGCAATACGCATCCAATCACAACCAATCCCAAAATCATCACACCAACAATATATGTTATAATAAGGTTCCTTACACCTACGACTTTGTTGTAGGTTGTATTTGATGGAGATTGATTGTTATTAATGTCGAAAGGTTTTGTAGGTTCACAAGATGCCTGATTTGAGCAAGGGTTTGTGATATTTGTTTAGAGTTGTTTTAAGAAGAACATCATTAGGTTATCATCATGCTTCATTGAGGTACTTCATTGATGTCATCATTGAATCAGGTTCTTCATTCTCTCATCAGGGATGTGTTTGTAGTACTTATAAGATCAGAATGCCTTGTTCAAGGTATGATGTGTGTCTTGATGACATAATCAGGAGTTGCATAACAAAGGGTCTCAAAACATGGTTGATAATGTTTTTGTTGGGAGATCAGTTTGGAGTTTATTCTAAGTGGAAGTTGGTACTTTGAGTCTTGAACATCACTATGATCTTGTCTTGTAAAGTGTGTTCTCAGGATTGCTTGGCAGAGTTGATGATCATTGGTGTTAATGCCATGTCTTGATGATCTGTAAACAATGAGATTGTCAAAATAATGTCACAGGTCCATAGGTCAATGATGATGCAGACTACAATGGCAGAGATTATCATGATTTGCAATAATCAGTGACTAATGTCATATATTAGGGAAATGGTTTCACAAAAGGATCAAGGTTTAAATGTGCCTTAAATAAGTATACATCTAATTCAAATCCTTATATAGACCATCATATGTCTTAAGCACTTTTTGATATAAAATTAAGTTGACATATTATTGCAGGCCATATCACTTAAAAGTGACTTATTGAAGTCTTTTTAAGACATATAGGGACCGGCCCCTTTACCTTTTTGACTGGTCTCTTTTTAAATGAGATGAGCATCAGTTAAAGCTTGTTTGAATGAGTATCATAAAGATTCGAAGGTCTTTTTGGTGGGGAATGTGAATAAGCCATCAATGGCTTTATTTTTAATTTTAGAAACTTTTTGATCTCCTATTTTATTGGCCTTCTTAAAGGTATCTTCCTATGAGGTCGAATAGTATGAAGATTATGAGTTTTTTTAAGGGATTTTTCAAGGAATCTTTTTGGAAGATTTTTTTCTATTCTTATCCTCTTTCCTCATGGCAAATGAAGGTTTAAGGAGGAAGTCATAGATTTTATCACTAATGTGGATGTTTTTTATTATTTCCAAAAGGCAGTTTGTGAGAAGATTAAAAGATTTATTTCAAGGAATTTTGTTTCTTAATATAAGGGCCTACTCATGCATTGAAGAAATTTGTAGAGAAGATATAAAGATTATGAAGAAGATTTATTTTTGTGGAGATGTTTTATGCTTGAGAAGACTTGAAGTTGAAAGGTTTCTTTTAAAGGAAGATATTGATAGATATTTTTTTTTATGGCAGATTGATTGTTTCGAAAGAGAAGATCAAAAGTCAATTTATTTTTTTTCAAATGGAATTGAAAATCAAAGATTTTTGAGAAGGTGAAAATGATGTAGAGAAGAGAGGGATATGAAAGGATAATTTATTTTTTCTTGCAGGATGGAAATGTTTATGCAGAAGAAGAATATGAATGGTCATCTCATATATATTGGTTTCGCAGGTACTTTGTATTTGAGAGTTGTGATGTGGATCAAAATGGAGTGTTGAAGATATTTTATAGATGAATCATGATATTGTATGTGAGATTATGTTTGTGCAAGAATGGATCAAACACAGTATGAAGACTTCATGCAATAAACTTATAGATTGAACCATGAAGATAAAATGCAAGTGAATATGCATCAGGTGAATCAAATTTGCAGAGATAAGAGTGTTGTAAATTTGTTTACAAGAGCTTGTTTATAGAGGTGTGTAAAAGGAGTTATTTTGTATGGTCTTGACTTGAAAATCAAACAGGAGGTCTAAGGGTGTATGATGAAACATAGAGTGTATATTGGTGCAAATTTGACTGAGGTGCAATCATTTCTTGCACACTAAGTTTTATGTTTTGACAATGGTGATTGTATTTTCCAGTGAGGCACAATATATGCCAGTGAGGCATCTTGTAAAGCTAGTGAATCTTCTTTGGTTGGTGAGACCTTTATGCAACCAATGAGGTTTTGAATAAGCTAGTGAGGCAATTTTTGAGTGGTTTTTCTACCCCAAGAGGATTTTCCACTCGTGAAAATCTTGTGTCATGATTCTTGTTACTTTCCTCTATGTGTGTATATTAATACTTTGCTCATGAAGTTTTTGTTTACATCTTTCATTATCAGTCTTTTGCATATATGTTTAACAAATCATTGATGTCTTCCTCCCTCTTTTGTCTTGTAAGATAAAGTTTGCTAAAAGTTAAGAGTTTATACAACACTAATTCACCCCCCCTCTCAGTGTTATCGTAGACTCCAACAATATTTACTATGATTCCTCACAAGTTGTAACCATCGTGATAAAAGCCACATCCCCTTAATGTGCTATTACAAGACATGGAACAATTACTATCTCCAGACCTCCATCTTCCTCTTCTTCCCAACATTCTCATTACAATATCCTAGACCACCTTGGGAAGAAGCTCACACAAATTTCCATCTTTGACCTCCTCAAGCCTTCCCCCATCCACAAAGCTATATTGGATCAAGCTCTACAAGAATCCCAAGTCCCACATAATATTGATCCTGGACAATTCCAAGCTCTTGTGGGTCATTCATCCACTTACTAACCTTCCTTTAGCCAACATGACATGCCTCCCATTGATCCATCTCATAATAACACCCTTCACATAGAGGTCCTAATTTCTAAACCTAAAGTTAAGTGTGTCCTTTTGGATAATGGATATAGCTTGAATTTATGTACCTTGAGGTTAATAAAATATTTGGGATATTCAACAATTGATTTGGAGCCATGTGTTATTACTATCAAAGCATATGATAATATTGAGAGAGAATATGAAGGAACCATATTTCTTCCCATACAAATGGGACCTTCCCTACAACACACCACATGTCACATTATTGATCCAGATCTTCAATATAACATTCTACTTGGTCACCCATGGATCTATGCTATGCAAGTTGTCCCATCCACCTACCATCAATGCATACAATTCCCTCATAATTGTATGGAGATCACTATTTGTTGAGACCCAAAATAACTACAACACAAAACTCTAAAACATTCCTAAATTGCCTAGGCCAAGGATTGTCGTTAGGGTGATAGGAAGAGGTTTATCAACAAGTTTTGGGTGATTTTGGCCAATTGACAAGAGTGGGTAAACTATTTATCAAAATCAATACAAACTCCCCTGGAGACATATCATTACAATAAAATCTACATTACATAACCTTCCTACTTGATACTGAACATATACCTTCACTAACAAACTAGACAAATCGTGTGTTGATGGCATAGAAAATCCTTAGGCTCTCCTAGATCAGACAATTGGCTGAGCAACCAACCCTGAGAATATCTTTGATTGATGTATATATAGCAATTTTGCTCACTGTACAGCTTCCAAATGCTAGAAAATTCAGTCAATAGGTAATCGCTGCAATAAAACCATACCCATGACTTCTATCATAAGACCAGCGGAACAAAAGGAGGCCCATGCCCTGCATATAGATTTTATGTCCTTGAGAGAACCTGCAAAAGTTATGAATTTTGAAACACACCATCTCCAAATTAAATTTTGTACTTGCACGTTGATGGAAAACACTGTTCCAGCCAATATCCTGATACTCGCAACTATGCATTCATGACAACCAAGGGGGAAGAAAGGTGTTTAAAAACAAGAGCCCACCTAAAGTATTTGTAAAGCTTTTACAACACTTTAAAAAATTATAAATATATTAAAGCATCATCATTTTACAAATTCATACTTTACATCTGATTTTGCACACTAATTTTGCCTTATCGACAAAATCCTCTAGTGAGAACTCACCTCTACTTGCTCCATTGATAAATTTCTCCTCTGCAAACCACCTACCCTTTTTTCTTCATTGCCTCCCTCAGTCAACAAAAGGTGACATTTCAAAACTAGGCCATTTTCCCTCTCTTGGAAAATCTTGAATTTGCCAAACTCTATTTCTATCTCCTTTATGGAAACTTTTGACATTTTAGAACTTGCCTTCCTTTTTCAATATTCGGCAAAAGACCACTTTCTCTAACCACCGCGCCTTGTTTATTTTCACCCTTATCAACAAGTTTGCCTTTTTCCAAACTCATATATTTTCACCTTCTTTATTTGTCTTATCGGTAAATCTCAACTTTCTCGAACTCCTCCATCTGCGTGCCTTCCTTCTTTTTCTTTTCCCTATCGTCTTATTAGTGATCTTTCAAAATATCAAACTTTAGGAAAATTTCTACCTTCTACTGGTTTGCCAATATCCTTCTTGCCTTGGTCATTTTTGTTTTATCAGCAAACTTGCTCTTTTTCGAATCATGTCTTATTTTGCCTTATCAACAAATTTTAGATTTTGCAAACTTCATCTTTGGCACCCTTTTCTACCTTTTATCAGCAAAAATGCATTTTGCCAAACTTTCATTTCTATGCCCTCTCCATTTTACATTTTACCTTTGCCATTGCTTAGTTGCAGAAGTCGACATTTCTGAACCTGTTGCCTTTTCCTTTTATTCTACCCATTGTTGACAATCTTGGTGAAATTTAAACTTCCACCTTTTTTCCTTCTTTGTCAGCAAACTTTGCCTTTGCTGAACTCTCCTTCTTTGCATCTGTCTTCCTTCTTTATTAGCCTATCAGTAAAAGTATGAAAAGGTGAACTTTTATAAAGTTCAGGACTATCTCGATTCCCCGATAAAGCCCCCTACCCTAATTTATTCCTTTTTAGAAAAAATGAGTTTTGCCAAACTCTTTCCTTTTCCTTTTCCTTGTTCCTCCTCTCTCTTTTCCCATACTCCTTACCACAACAATTTTCCTTCCTATCGTCAGCAAATCTTCCACCGGCAAACTTGGAGGTTCACGAACCTCCAATTTCATTGACAAAGCTTTTCCTTTTTCTTCTCCATGCCTTACAAAACTTTTTACACGTCGTGTTGCTATCTTCTTCCCTTTGTCAGCAAAGTTCGCCATCGACGAACCTTTGAGTTTGCTTACTCAAGACATTGCTAATAACAACACTTTTAACTTCATTTTTCCACTGATGAACCTTTCTCCCACCTTCCTCTGCTTTATAGCTATCGGCAAATCCTTTTTTCAATGAATTGACAAAACCTTGAACTTGCGAACAAGTTTGCAAGTTCAAAATTTTGCCAGTTTGCCAACAAAGGGCAAAAATGAAGGAGTTTTTTTGAAGGAAAAATCTAAAACAAAGGGAGGACTTTACTTAGCATATTTTAGAAGGGGACCCATGTAAAATATCTCAGATTAGGTATAATTGATTGGTTTTGACTGATTTTGGGTAAAGTGGGAAATTTGATGGAATTTTCTAGTATTTTTGGGGCTAAATAATGCACTTTAAGAGCTAGTTTTCTGGGCTCCAACAATGGCTCTGGTTGAGGATGTGTGACAAGCAATGTCACAGTGAGGATCCAAAATATCTCTAGGTAGACCAACACATAAAACACATGAAGGGAAACAAAAAAAATATTTACAATAACACAGTCAAAAGACTGCAGCCAAAATTTTAGGACACTGTAGGCCACCCTTGCAGAAAATTGAATGAAGTTAATTGCTTCTTTCAAAGACAAGCCTATTGAAGGAGCTGATCTCCCTCAATCCTTTGCTACACTGATCACCCAAAATCAACAATAAAAACATTTTGCATGCATGCACATACAAAATATAAGCATTCACATTATCATGCTGAAGATGGAATTTTTTTTACCAAGGCACAACAACCATAAATAATATGAATCATCATCATGCTGACCTTCATAACAATACTCAAATTCAATTTCCATGTGAGCATGATGCATTTCTGGGCATGCATAAATATCAGCATGAAGAAAAATATCAAGCTGAAATGTATCCAACCTAGGTGTGGTCTCATGCTGGGCTATGTCAAATGATTGTTCTAATTCTTGTGGCCCAATTACATTACAAATGCTAATGCATTCCTTCATGACTAAATCAAAGGCATGATTCAGAACTATTTTTGCACCATTAGGACATATATCTGAAATTTGAGTCACTTCGAGTGAAGACTCACAATCTTCAAGTTGCCTCTCTATTTTGAATTCCTTGACACACATTGTTGTGTAAAAATCGCTGCTAAGAAAATCACTAATGATTTTCTCCTCTTCACCCTGTAGATCATAAACTTGACCCACACTACAAAATCTAGCCTCAATGTTACCAGGCCCAAACAATGAACTCAAAAATGTGCTCTCAACATGATCCACATTAATAAGAGATAATTACCCCAAACAAAGCTCTAGAAAATTACCTGTTACATGGTCTTCAAAGTGGGAAACAGTTACCTCAAAATCACATGGAGTTGTAGCTGCGCCTTCATGATGTCCAACTAGGGAAATCCATATCATCCTCATAAAAATGAGTGCCAATGACCTCAAGGTCATTATCAGGGACAAATAAGGGTAAAACATCAAATAAGAGACTAGCATCTTGTTCACCCTTAACAACATCTTGTATTCCCTCTCTATCCACTTGCTGTCCATAGGTAGCCGTATCATATTGCATATGACTCTCCACTTCCAAAGATGATAGATCAAATTCGCTAAGCCCAAAGTCATCTTCAAAAAGAGGATTATCCATGCACCAATGAAAATCATAAATTGTGTTATCTAACAGACTTGCATGCTCCTCATAAAGGGCATTATTCCTTATGCATATCTCTTCATTATTATTTGCTTCATCAATATATGTATGCTCTATATAATCAACCATGTGAGATGAATCACTTGATGTTTCACTTGCATACATACCTTCTAGGTGGCCCACAATACTACAACAAGTAGCAGGGTTGAAACTTTCTTCACCAAATTGGAAGCCAAATGTCATCTTCATCCTCCACTGATGACTGATCCAATCTAAGGTAGGTGCAGTCACTATTGTTTTCAATTGAATTGCTATCATATACTGCACCAGCACCTTCCTCTACCCTCTTGCACAAACAATCATCACTTGATATTGTGTTTGGATCATTTGAAATGTCCACATCCTTTCTATCTACAATAGCCTATTCATTATCAGCTACCTTTGCATTTGAGGATATAGATTTTGCAATCATATCTTGCTTAACTTTGTCAACATAATTAATGAACTAGTATGCCCGTTGCATATCTACTAGATTGAACTCCTCCTATATGGAACTTGAGCTTAAGGTGGCATCATAAGAATTCAAATACATATCAATACACACATGAAGATTAGGTATGAATTTTTCTGGGATGTGAGACAGGGCCACTGGAAATCTATGGCTGAGCTCCATGCTAGACTCTCCTTCTTGCCTTCTGATATTTTTGAGTTCTTGGACAAGAAAAACAGGGTCTAGACTACTTGCAAAGTCTTCAAATGTAGCCACCAATTGATCCAAGAAGCAAAATGCTACTTAGGGAAACTAACCAGCCACTTCCGTGCTACTCCACATAGAGATCTTACAAAAAATCTCATCTACATATCCTCATCTTCAAACTGGAACTTATCCATGAAATCTAAAAAAGCTTAAATGTATGCCTTCCCATTATACACTTCACATTCATCAAATAAAGGCATCTAATTGTAAATTGTTAGGGTTAGCTAGCAAAAGATATCAATTAAATGCAAATAAAGATTAAATAGATGAATGAAAATACACAGAAATAATAACAGCGAGAGACAATATTTAACGTGGTTCACCCAAACTCGGGCTACATCCACCAACATAGAGTCTAATATTATTATCCAATAAATCAAACTGATTACAACCATCAATCCCTGCAACTCAATACCGCTGCAAAATGCTACAATACATCAATCAAAACCCTAACTCTTAGCCGTTTTTTATCAAGCTTTTTGTCGGTTACAAAAATAGGGTTTTCTTATGTTAGCCAATGAAAAAATAACTCTTGGTGCCTTTATAAAATAATAAAAAACCGTGTGAGGTTTTGGGGACGCTGCCCCCGAGCCTCCGCGAGGGCATTGCCCCTCGACCTCGCCCTGTATCACGACAAGGAATGTGCCAGGGGTGTTGCCCCTGGACCTTGCAAGGGGCACTGCCCCTTGACCCCGTAGGAATTTGGGGGAAACCGCGTTGATAAAAGTGGGGTAAATTTAACCTTTGAGTCTGATTAGGCTCCATATAACAACATAAATATTTTTTGGCATGGATTGTTGCTCATAATCGACCCATGAGAGGTCCAGCTATCTGTATGTGTTTTCATTTACAATAGGGGAGGATAAGGAACATAGAAACTAAGTGTTGATGTGTAAAATTGCGCAGGTTCCATCACCAACATGGGAAGTTTCAGGAATGTGGGACTTGCTACCTGAAAGAACCTCCAGATTTTAAAGAAGCTGGCTCTTCTCTATCTTAAATGGGTTTTGAGGAAAAGGGGAGAAACTAACAGAATTATAGATACAATGAAAGCAAATCTATCTATGGTGATGCACTTGAATAAAGTGTTTTTCTTGACTAAGCACAGTGAAGCTACCCTCAAGATTCAGTCACATTAAAGAGCAGATGCTGCATGATTAATATAACAGATAAAATGAATAAAATCAAAGGCTCACAACGAGACAATTTGTAATGACACAAAAAAAATCAACCAAGGCACAGAACTTTGTCTTTCTCATTAATTTTCCAGCAACATAAGAGGCACAGATACATGCACAGTTACATTAATCTTCTGAATCAAAAGCAACGAAATAAAGGCAAATGATATTCACTGGTCACAACAAAAATCTCAAACTTCTCTCTTAAATCTCTGACAGAAAATATCAGTAGCAAAACTATCTCTTGAATGAATCTAGAATTCTAACTCTGAACTGAACTCTTTTCTCATTACAAATGTTACATATTTATAGCATGAGATCAACTCTTAGATTTTCTGTAACAATCGAATCCCAACGGCCCAACTGAACTGAAGGTAACTGGAAGTCTCTGATAGTTGAAGATCTTTAAAATCTGCGATAGTTACTCCCTCTATAAGCTTATTAGCTGTTACAAAATAGATGTGGCATACATCCTCTTATAAGGAACAGGCACTTGGTAGCCTCCACGCTCATACTACAATAAACCCTGTGACAGATGGCAACATCCACGTCAAAGTCTGAAACTCCTTTGTTCCTCAGAAAGAAATAGGAAACTGACACTTGGCACCTTCCGCAGCAACTAGAAACAATACGTGTCTATATCCGTGCCACTTTACTTATCTGTGTCTTTGTATTTGGGAGGATTTTACAAATGACATCTGTCACGATCCATAGCAACTGAAGCTTCTAAAACATATAAAAAATGGGACCCACAACCCTTCACGTAGTAACTTTCAAAAGGGACAGGTGGCAGCTTCCGTAGGGATAACTAATTGATACGTCGCAGCTTCCGCTACACTTGAAACATTATAAGATACTCCTTGAAACTCAAGCAGAGGTTGACAAATGTCAAGCTCTGCATCATTTGAGAAACATTTATTATCATCGGAGGAAAAGTTAGAAAGCTCTTACTTGGGCGCCGTATCCACCATGTGGCACATTTTGCTACTCTTAAGACTCTACACCGGGACCCACCTCCACTTTACTTAGCATCAAAGAAAATAGAAACTATAATGTGGAAACTGACACTTGGCAGCTTTTGCAACAACCATAAAAGACACATGGCTTCATTCGTGCTCATGCTGAAACATTTAGGGAATCCCTCTGTTGATGACACGTGTTGCCTTTTGTAGCTAGTAACTTAAAACAAAATAGAAACAGTCTCTGCTACGTGGCATGCTCCACGTTAAAGTTATCACTTAGAAGCAAAAGTTTGGCTTGAACTGAGGCTCGACACTTGGCGGGTTCCGTGGCTCTGACAAAATGAAACCCTTGTAGCCCTACTCAGAAACATTCTTAGATACTAAAATGTAACCCGCGGATGCACTGCTTTTGAAACAAAAATGTAGAGTCTTATACTCTATAGTTCTTGGTGACCCCTAGGAATTTTGAGCCTACTCAAAAAGAACCCAAAATTGTGGCTGTGTATTTAAAATACAATGTAGGATCACAGATTTTGCAAAGCTGTCTAGTAAACAGACCATTCGGAGTCAGAGAGCCGCTGCTTATTCTATAAATCTTGGAAGGTAAAATCAAGATTTATAATATCCTTGTGGGAGAAAGTCTACAAAATTTGAACTGCGGACTTTAATTGAAACTCTAATTGAGCCATAAGAATCAAGACAGCTTCTACTTCTTGTACTGATGAGGAATCACTTAAACCTTGAAAAATAGTTTGATCATTTTGCCTGGTTAGAAGTAGGGCCTTGATATCATCAATCATCAATACAGTGTTATTATCTAGAAATGGTGATGGAAGACCCAGCTGCACCAAAACCTCTATGTGTCTCTTCATGTCTTTGACTCCTTCCTTGACAATATCTAGGAGCTCCTGGTAGTTTGTGGCAGCTGATTTGCAACTTAAAACTTCATTTACCCTTTTTGTAGCTATCATTCTGTCACTGATTCCTGCTGCTGACAATATTTCATCTAGCGTGTCATATAACTTCTTTAGCAACAGTTTAGAGTCAGAAACTCTCAAGGAAACGATAGATAGAGTGGCCTGAACTAAAGCTTCTACTTTCTCACAGAATTGCTGTGCATTTAACAGGAATGTTAATGAGGGCCTTAGCTAGATAATCTCCTCAGAGATTCTTTTCCACACTGACACATATAGCTCCTTGACCAAATTCAAAACTCCAGTATTTTGGGGCATGTTAGCTAACTCAAGTGTTAGCTGTTTTGTCATTTGTTGAGCCTGTATTGCAGCAGCAACATTCTGCTCACTTAGCAGCTTTTGCTGAAACTGTGTGGCTTGTTGCAATTTATCCTGATATCTCTTCTCCAATGTGGCCTTTTCTTGCCTTAATAGTTACTGCAAATTTCTCCTTTGCTAGCTCCATCTTCAGAGAAGCATTTTGGGCCTGAGTTGCCTGATGAATCTGACAGGAAACAGTATTTTGCAACTGTTTATTTAGATTTTCTATCTCATCTTCTCTAGATTTCAACTCTGTAGCAAGGTTGCTACTATTTGCCTTTTCTTGAGCTAAGTCAGTTTCAACCTTTTGCAACTTCCTAGACACTTTCAAGTAGTCAGTTGCAACAACATAAGTGGTTTCATTGAGTAGCTCGACCCTATCTTGTGGTCTAAATAGTGACATGTCCATGGCTATTGCATTCATTGCAAAGTCGTGAGGTTGCATCTACTCATTTGGCTTCACCACATTTGGGGACAAATGTGTGACAGTCAACTGCTGTTGAATTGGGTCAAAGAGAGACCTCATGTGTGGCACAACCAGGCTTTTATTTTCTTTCTTTCTTTTCTTATCCATCCTGGCTTCTCTAGCCTTCTTTGCTGTATCAGCCTGAGCCTGGAAAGTGGGAGGAGAGGCAGTGATACCCCCAGCAAAGGGATGACCCTGAGGTAAACCATAAGGTATAGCCAATGATTGTTGGCTAGGGGAAATTTGGGGAAGGGCTCGTTTTGGAACAAAGGGGGAAAAGAATGGCAATGAAGGGTCCTGTGAAGACTTGGCCCGAGGACTAGCAATTGGGGCAAGTGTAGATATAGGCACAATAGAGGTGGCAGGGGATACTAATGTTTGGCTAGTTGGGATTGCCACCCCTATGGTAGAAGAATGAGATAGAGAGGAAAAAGGAGAAGAAACACTTACCTAAGGAGCAGCAGATGTAACTGGTATTTGCTGTTGTGGTAGCTCTATTTCTTCCTCTAACTTAGGTTCCAGGTGCAATTTTCTATGCTTCCTCGGTCTCTCTCCTGATTCCTTCGACTCTGCTTTCTCTGCCACATTTGCCATTACTGATGGTGGCAATGATACAAAACTGGAAGCTCTAGTAGCTGAAACTGATTGAGTCCCTCTAGTTGGTGATGACACCACACCCTTTTGTTTCTCTAGAGTACTGAGAGATTGGGGCCAAGAAGACATAGGGGCAGATGATGAGGCTTGTCCTGTTGCTTGCACTGTATGAGTTGACTCAGCCTCCTCTTCAGACTCTTCACCCCTTTTATTAATTCTTCTTGTATCAGGGCTAGAAACTGGAGAGGGATGCCACTTATCCCAGATAGACTCCCATCTTTCATCAGTATCAACATTTCTGAATGAATAGGTAGTCTCTGAGATCTCCTGCCTATACTTCCAATAGGCCTCAATTTTCTCTGGCTTCCATTCTTTGTTTTTCAATGCTTTCTTTAAACTAGTACCCATTCTAACCTTAGGGTCAAAAGCCTTCTATTTAACATAAAAAGTCTCCCATGGCCTGGGCCCCTCATATGGCAAATTTGCCAGTTCCACATATATGTCAAGGTTATCTTCCCTAGGGTTTCTTCTATCCTCCCAAAAGGGCCGACTCTCATGTACTATTTTAGCTCCAACTTTGTTGCTTCTAACCCAAGAGGCTATAAAACTATTTGGGTCATACTTCTATTTGTATTCAATAATGAAGAATCCCAAGACAACCAACTTTCGTAGCAACAGATGTTCAACATCTCTGACTTTCAGGGCCATGTTCTTTTTGATCCATGGGATATCATACATTTTCTTCTTCTTCCTCTTGGTACCAAACTCATTGTCAACCACAGACACTTGCTGGGTGACCTCTAGAAATGCTAACCTAGGAGTCAAAATTTTAGGTAGCAGCATAGGTTCCCCATTGAAACCATGGACCCTGATGATAGTATTTTGGGCCCCAAAGAAATAATCACATGGGATTGGGCAATTGGTCATGAAACCCCTAATGCTTTGTGTCAGCCGATGTTCTACAGGTTCAGGGCTCAAATGGCAAAATGCAAGGGCAACAAAGAGTTCCCAGAACTCATAAGGGTCTGACGCCTCAGATAGCACATGTGACCATGCAGACACATGAATAGTTCTATTTTGTTCAAAATTTGGGTCATACATGTTTAATTACATATTTTGTGCAAAAATACCATAATTCTGATATAACATCAAATGAAATAGATAAGCAGAATACCTGAAAACTCCTTTGGATTTGAAATTAACAAGATACTCAACCATGGAATAGGCAATTTGTTCTGAAAAGTCTAGCCAGTATTCTTGTGTCTTGTCCATAGTCTTTAGCCTAAAAAGGATAGCAATTTTCCAATTGTAGACTGTAATGTCTTCCTTCATCCCAAAAATAAAAGCCATCATTGACAGTGCCTCCTAACTGGCTTGGCTAAATTGTGCCCTTCCTATTGGTAATGTGGGCATCTGTGTGTTCTTCTCTAGCAACTGCAACTCTGAGTTGAGAAACCTAAGCTAGTTATTGACATTTGACCATGTCTTTTGCATTTTGGCAACAGTAGGAAATGTGGCCGTTCGATCGTGATACAGGGCCAGCATGTCTCTTATAGGTTTGGGTGTAATTTGTACCATAAAGGGACCCAGTTGTATGGTGCTTGAGGGGGCATGAAATAGCTCCGCGCATATATCAATTAGGTCAGGACACAGGTGCACACTTGGGACCATGAACTGCACCAACTGTGTAGTCCAAATTCTCATTCCAAAAGTTTCAGACTCCCCTTTCTTTGCCTTCTGGATGCATCTCTGGTGTGCCCCTTCACGGAGAGCCTTAGTAGATTTTTGAAGGGCTGGGTCGAAGATACCATCTGCAAAGTCCCTAACCTTTTATGGGTCAGCAGAATACCCTACCTCGGGAACCCTCATCCTTGGATAGGTTCTCTTAGGCTGTGCAGGCGCCGAGGTGTATGATTTACTACTTAGAAGCCTGCCAATTGACTCATAGATCCCGAGTCCCTCCTAAGAAGACTATGCTTTGAACACCATGTCTGTGTCTGTGGGGAGAATGTGGGTGCTTTGACACAGTAACGGATGGAAACTGTGCAACAGGAGAGACACTCAACTAGGAAGTGCTTGCTAGGGATTGGATTGCAGACAATAGTGATTCGTAACAGAGAGACAGAAGCAAATGAGAGCCACAGTTAAGGTTTAACTCCTATTAATGGGGCTTTAATGACACATCATGCCTTATAAATGGCATTAACACCAAGAAACCGTTAATGTATCTTTCCAAATCAGCATAGGACTAAGTGTCAGAAACATTATGATAGTGGCTACGAAAGTACGTACTTTTGAGGATTTTGGGGATTGCAGACAACCTTAAATGAAAGTGAGATTTCTGAAAAGAGAAGGGGCTTGCACTGATACCACGTGTTCATGGAACACTTATTGAAAAGGAAAGGGGGAAAAGAAAGCGGGAAAACAGGAAAGCAAGAAAGGGAAACTAACTAACTATGATACAGAAAAGACACTGCTCAATTAAAATGCTTTAGATAGATCCTGTTTATAGGAATCTCCTCAGGTTCACCTTCTATTGTGTCAAGCTCAAGAATTTTGCTACTTACAGGAACAAATCTTGTAAGGACTAGTCCATAGTGATTCAAATTTACTGTGTCGACCTGGCTTAGCAGCTCTCTCATCCCATTTCAACACTATTGAGCCAACTTCAAAATGGGGATTTGAAGTTTTCTTGTAAAAAGAGTCTTTAATTATTTTTTGATGTTTCATCAGTGACTCATATGCCTTTTCTCTTTTCTCTTGCACTTCCAGCAATTCAGCAAGTCTGACTTGCATGTGACCATTCTCTTCAATCTCGATCTGTTTCAATAACTGTAAAGCAAGAATCTCTATACTTAGTGGCATTACAACTGGCTTACCATAGACTAGTTCATATGGAGACATCTTTGTCACTTGTTTTGGTAAGTTTCTATCAGACCACAACACTATATTAAGTAGTCTATGCCATTCTCTGTGATACTTGGTCCATATCCTTTTAATGAGTCTAATTAGGTTCTTGTTAGTAGACTCTGCTAGACCATTACCTTGAGGGTAATAATTTGAAGAAGTTTTCAAATAAATTCCATACCTTAATGCAAACTTAGATATTTTTGTTCCCAAAAAGGCCTTAGCATTATTTGATATTATGGTATGAGGAGGACCAAAACGAGCAGTAATACCCTCCAGAAAGTCTAATATTACCTTTTCTGTTGCTTCCTTGAGTGGTACTGCTTCACTCCATTTGGTGAAGTAATCTGTGGCAGTTAGGATCCATTTGTGTCCCATACTTGACACCGGATTGATCATACCAATGAAATCTAGACCCCATTGGGCAAAGGGTTCATCCACAATTATGGGGCTTAGTGGCATTGCTGCATTTCTTCTTTTCCCTATATAAAACTGACAAGACTGGCACTCTTTAACCAGCTGATAACAGTCTGTAAATAAAGTGGGCCAGAAATATCTTACTTGAGTTATTTTTATTACAGTGGTCCTTGCTAAAAAGTGTCCACCTGAGGCTCCATGATGCAGTTCATCTAGTATTCTTTGGGCTTCATCTTTCTCTATGCATCTTAAAAGTATACCATCAGTATTTCTTCTGAAAAGAATGTGGTCAATTAATACAAAATGGGTCCCTTGCTGTCTATAGTATCTTCTTTTATCATGGGAGAGCTGATTTGGGAAAACCCTATATTTCATAAATTGTATTCTGTTTGTGACCCAGGAATCTTGATCAACTTCTTATATCTTCAATACATTTTCTTTTTCTGTTTCTTCAGTCATCATTCTCTCCACGTCCTGAGCCATATATTGGCATAATCCTTTGCCCCTTACTAACTTAGTGGGTCTAAGCTCCACATCATATTCAAGGATCTTTGTTATCCAGTTAGCTCTTTTCTTAGTGATCTCACCCTCTATAATATATTCTCTTACACTAGGATGAGCCACTAATATCTGAATCTTATTCTCTGTGACCATATGTCTGAACTTCTTAAGGTCTTTTACCATGGCATATGCTTGTTTCTCCACAAAATTGTATCTTGCCTCATATTCCTTGAGAGTTCTAGAGAAAAAAGCTATTGGATGTTCTCCTTCTTGCTGATCATCTTTCTGAGTTAAGACAACAACACTGAATTCTCCTCCATACACATACATTATGAAAGGCTTAGAGAAGTCTAGGTTTCTAAGTACTGGGGCTGTCGAAATGGCTCTTTTGATCTCTTCAGAAGCTTGTCTCCCTTCTACAATCCATTTGAAAACCAGGTCCTTCTTTAGCAGTAGTGTCATAGGTCTAATTAGGCCTGCAAAGTCAGATATGAACCAGCTGACAAAGTTGATCTTCCCCAAGAAAGACTGAACTACTTTCTTATTAATAGGTAGAGATAGGTTCATTATGGTAGTGACTCTCTTTGGGTCAATAGAGACTCCTACTTTTGACACTATATGCCCTAACAGTTTACCCTGGGGTACTGCAAAGATACACTTCTTTGGATTCAGGGATATTCCAAACTCTTGACATTTCTTAAAAACAACCTCTAAATGATCAAAATGATCTACAACATTTTTAGAGAAAATAGTGAGGTCATCTAGATAAATCAGGATGATTTTATTTATTAGTTCACCAAATGCTACATCCATTGCCCTCTGAAAAGTAGCTCCCGCATTTGAAAGGCCAAAAGGCATCTTTGCATATGTAAATGTTCCCCATTTTGTAGTGAATGCAATTTTATGTTGGTCTTCATCAACCAACCAAATCTGATTGTATCTAGAGAAGCCATCCAGCAAGGAAAATCTCTCTGATCTAGCCACAGTCTGTAAAATTTGTTCCATAGCAGGCAGGGGATAATGATCTTTCAAAAATGCTCTATTTAGATCCCTGAAATCCACATAGAGTCTTATGTCACCATTCTTTTTTCTGACTGGCACTAGGTTTGATACCCAGGTTGAGTGCTTGATTGGAAAAATAATCTTTGATTCTAAGAGTTTCTGCAACTCATCCACCATTAGAGGTTCAATTCTAGGATTTACTGGCCTTTGCTTCTATCTGACTAGTTTAGATCCTTCAGTAAGCTCTATGGTGTGCTGGATGATGTCTCTATTATAGACATGGAGGTCTTCATAGGTCCAGGCAATCACCCTATCATATTTTTCACATAAATCAATCAATCTTTCCTTTTCTTGCTGGGTCGTAGAATTGCCAATCTTCAATTTTCTCCCCTCACTAACTTGAATTTCAGAATAATCTTCTTTATTTGCTTGAAACCTCCTCTTTTCCAAGCTTACATCTTCTAGTTCAAATAAGTTTTCTAAGGTAATCAGCCCTTTAGGGAGCTTATTTGACTTCAGTTGAATAATTTGGTCACCATATGCTTCTTTAATTTTAGCTTGCAACTGGTCAGCAAATTCTCCTAACTGTTGTAAAAATGAAAGCACTTGAAAATTATTTTTAAAAACTTGCCAATTTTGGTCATTGTCTTGGATAGTTGGCCTCAATATGATTTTTATTGATTCATTGTTGACTAGTAGATAAGTTGCTGGATCAAATTGTGAACCAATCTGTGCCATTCTATCTACCTCAGAATTTTGGGCTCTAGGAACTACTTCAATATTGAAAGCTTCAAAATCATCTATTAGGTCCCAAATTCTGTGCCTGTAGGATCTCATTCTTACATTTTTGGCCACTGCCTTTTCTCTGATTTGCTTCACTACTAGTTCTGAATCTCCTCTGACTATCAGATTCTTTATTCCTTTTTTCTTTGCAAACATGAGTCCATGTACCAGGGATTCATACTCAACATCATTATTGGTACAGGCAAATTGAAAGTGAATGGCTCTTAAGATTTTCTCACCATTTGGGGCAGTATGACAAACTCCTGCTCTAGCTCCATTCTTACTTCTAGCCCCATCAAAATTTATAGTCCAGATTTCTGAGTTTTTTTCAGATTCTTGAGTCTGATTAGGCCCTTCCCTTAAAACATTAGGGATCTCTTGATCATCTTCAAATATGACATAAGTGCCCAGGCCTGTGGAGTCATAATTTCCATATGGATCACTTTGCATCATAGTCAACAACTGATTATTCTCTTCTTCCTGTTGATCATATTCAGTCCAGTCACGTAACTCTTCAACAAAGATTCTCTCCTCTTTATTTAGCATAGCATGGGCTGCTTCTAGTTTTGGTGTGGGTTCATTTGTAATATGGTCTTTTGATAATGGCTCAGACAATATTTTCATCTTTGTCCCATATTTGGTTCTCAAAATGAGGTGTGACCAATCTAGTGACATATAACCTCCTATCTTAGCTGTAAAATCCCTAGATAAGCATAGACCAAACACAGGGGGAATATCTATGACTACCACATCCTGATTCACAATTATATTGGGGCAAGTATATAGTTGCAATGGGAGTTGCTTAATTTTCCCTATTGTCTACACAGATTTCCCATCCAACTGCATGACTCCTCTTGTAAGTGGCTCATATTTTATCTTCAAAGCATCTGCTATTTGTTTTGGTATTACTATAGTACTAGCCCCAGAGTCTATCATTGCATTATGCAACAGTTTCTTCCCAACTATCAGAGTTAAATAAAAGGGATCTGGGTTAGATTTACCTACCTCAGATGCATTATTCAACAGGGCTGCTATTTGCAGAGGTTTATCAGTAGATCCTCCTTTAGCACCAGTGTGTTTAGGAACTTCTTGGCCTTGCAGAGCCTCTTGTAACAGTGTCTTCTGCTCAGGAATTGCTAACATGTCCCAAATTGATACATGTGCTAGAGTTCTTTTTAGCTGATCCACCACATTCACCACTCCTAATGCTTGGGTCTTTGGATAATAAGGGTACCTCAACTTTTCTAGAACTTGTCCTATAAACTGGGGCATTTCTTGTCTAGAAACTATATTCTGATGACTCTGAAATGGAGGACCTCCCATGATCTCATTATTAGTGACTTCAGGCTGTTCCATCATTCTCCTCTTTGCTTTGGTAGTAATCTGATTGTACCAATGGCTTCTTGGAATTAGATGTTTCGTTCAAGAACACTGACTCTTCATCTTCAATCCATGAAAATAAAGCATGCTCAGGGGCTATTTCCTCTTCCTGTTGTAAGGACATTCCTTGCATTTGGGCCACCAGGACTGCATTTTGTACACCAGGAGACTGATATTGTGAAGTGTTAGAAGTTGCAAATTGTCCTTCTAATCCTCTCTGTTCTGCTATCTTTTGCTGTAAATTTCCTCCGGGGCAGTCTCTGGGCATATGGGCATTGTTGCAAGGAAAACACCAAGCATTTGTGCCATCTGCAAAATTATTTTGCCCTGGAACAATTTCCCTGTTGGAATTAGGAGGAATAGTCTGTAAGGGTGTAGGGACTATGACTAACTGGTTGGATGACTGAGGATTAGCTTTCCTTTGAGGGCCTTGATATTGATTTGGCTGAAAGGGAGGTCTATTTCCTTGATAACCTTGATAAAGGGGTTTTGGATAAGGATTTTGTTGTCTCTTTAGGTTAATTATGTCATTTGAGAAGGTTCTTAAGATGTTCTTGACATCATCCATTTCAGATGATTGAACAGGGGTAGTTACTTTAGCGGGTTGCTAAGGAAAAGAATACATAGACACAGGCGGGGTTGTAGGATTAGGAGCTTCTTGAGGCAATGGTAAGGTAATTTCTAGGAACATTGGCATAGGAGGCCTTGGGGGCAACTTTCCAGCATCTATTAAGTTATTTTCAGCCTTGACTGCCAACTCATAAGCTTCTGGTAGTGTCTGACCTCCAAGGGATTGAATCATTACTGATATATCTAAGTTTAGAGCCTTGAGATAAAACACAATAGCCATACCTAGTAATGGTCTTGCTGTAGTAGGAATCCTCTCCCAAGTCTTTTGAAATCTTGAATTAAAATAAGTCATAGATTCTTGTGGTGCCCTTTTGATAGTAATCAATTGTTGCAGCAAAGAAGATTTATCACCCTTTTCTTTAAATCTTTCAAAGAAAGCATCACCAAGCTGATCCCATGTAAAGATTATGTTTGAGGTTAGAGATCTATACCAGTCCAGAGCCTTCCCTTTGAAAGAAGCTGCCAACAGTCTTATAGCCACATTCTGTTGAGTGATTACATGCACTGCACAGACATCAGATACATCTTGCAAGTGCTCCTCAGGTGTCTTAAAATCTTCCCCACTGAACTTAGTCAGAGCCTTTAGAGCATTGGCTGGAATAGCATCCCAAGTGGCTGGTGGTATTAGGAGAATCAGAGGACTGCCAGTGTTTCAATTTGCATAATTTCTTAGGGCTATAGGTGCTCCCATGTTTACTCTTGGTGCTGCTGCAAATTGATTCACTCTTCTTCTTGGATTAGCTACTAGTGGTGGCAAAAGAATGCCTGGATTAGTAGCGAATTGAGCTCTTGTTATAGGCTCATACAATCTTGACAAAAACTTCAAGAAATTGTCCCACCGAGCATGCCAAAAACTATTGATGTGTAAAATTGCACAGGTTCCAACACCAACATGGGAAGTTTCAGGAATGTGGGACTTTCTACCTAAAACAACCTCCAAATTTTAAAGAAGCTGGCTCTTCTCTATCTTAAATGCGTTTTGAGGAAAAGGGGAGAAATTAACAGAATTACAGATATAATGAAAGCAAATCTATCTATGGCGATGCGCCTGAATAAAGTGTTTTTCTCAACTAAGCACAGTGAAGCTACCCTCAAGATTCAGTCACATTAAAGAGCAGATGCTGCATGATTAATATAATAGATAAAATGAATAAAATCAAAGGCTCACAACGAGACAATTTGTAATGACACAGAAAATATCAACCAAGGCACAGAACTTTGTCTTTCTCATTAATTTTCCAGCAACATAAGAGGCACAGATACATGCACAGTTATATTAACCTTCTGAATCAAAAGCAATGAAATAAAAGCAAATGATATTCACCGGTCACAGCAAAAGTCTCAAACTTCTCTCTTAAATCTCTGACAGAAAATATCAATAGAAAAACTATCTCTTGAATGAATCTAGAATTCTAAATCTGAACCAAACTCTTTTCTCATTACAAATATTACATATTTATAGCATGAGATCAACTCTTAAATTTTTTGCAACAGTCGAATCCCAACGGCCCAACTGAACTGGAGGTAACTGGAAGTCTTTGATAGTTGAAGATCTTTAAAATATGTGACATTTACTCCTTCTACAAGCTCATTAGCTGTTACAAAACAGATGTGGCATACATCCTCTTATAAGGAACAAACACTTGGCAGCCTCCGTGCTCATACTACAATAAACCCTGTGACAGATGGCATCGTCCGCGTCAAAGTTTGAAACTCCTTCGTTCCTCAGAAAGAAACAGGAAACTGACACTTAGCACCTTCCACAAAAACTAGAAATAATACGTGTCTATATCCGTGCCACTTTACTTATCTATGTCTTTGAATTCGGGAGGATTCCGCAGATGACATCTGTCATGATCCGTAGCAACTGAAGCTTTTAAAACATATCAAAAATGGGACCCACAACCCTTCACTTAGTAACTTTCAAAAGGGATAGGTGGCAGCTTCCGTAGGGATAACTAACTGATACGTGGCGGCTTCCGCTACACTTGAAACATTATAAGATACTCCTTGAAGCTCAAGCAGAGGCTAACATATGTCGAGCTCCGCATCATTTGAGAAACATTTATTATCATTAGAGGAAAATTTAGAAAGCTCTTACTTGGGCATCGCATCCACCACATGGTACATTCCGCTGCTCTTAAGACTCTACACTGGGACCCACCTCCACTTTCCATAGCATCAAAGCAAATAGAAACTATAACGCGAAAACTGACACTTGGCGGCTTCCGTGACAACCATAAAAGACACATGGCTTCATCCACACTCATGTTGAAACATTTAGGAAATCCCTCCGCTGATGACACATGTTGCCTTTCGTAGCTAGTAACTTAAAACAAAATAGAAATAGTCTCTGCTATGTGGCACGCTCCACGTTAAAGTTATCACTTAGAAGCAAAAGTGCGGCTTGAACTAAGGCTCAACACTTGGCAGGTTCCGTGGCTCTAGCAAAATGAAACCCTTGCAACCCTACTTAGAAACATTCTCAGACACTAAACTGTAACTTGCGGATGTACTGCTTCTGAAACAAAAATGTAGAGTCTTATACTCTACACTAAGAACAACAGAAGAGAGACTTGACTGATGTAGTCTGATTTGATTTATTAACTTTCTTTCTTGCTGCATCAAAGACTCTAACAATTGCTTTTCTTTTTCAATTTCATACTGTAGCTTGGATGACTGATTTCTATTAGATAAAATCTCAATTCAAGGTTTGTTAAATTGGCAAGGCTGTGACTGGAAAATGCATTAGCAGGATGGTCAAAGGCCATATAGTTCCTAGGGTCTACAACATAAGAAGATGCACAAGAAGAATCCTCCCTAGGGTATCCATATTCATACTAGCAGGCCATGACCAACTACAAAATACATGTGAACAAAATGTTCCTTTATTGAGAAAGAAACCATGATTAAAGATGGAAGAAAAACATGTACCTTAACTAGTTGTAATCTCCTTGAAACATGAACACATCAACAACAATTTATTTCTTTTGACAACAAAGTCACCACCTCAATGAATAAGGAAATCCCTTGAAATGTGACAAATCTTCAAGGCTTTAAAACTGATTCTGGGTTGCTCACACCAGTAGAGTCTTCAATTTTTTTAACCCAATATTAATCTATCCTCGGTGCTAATTTTTTGGTGTAAGCTGAAAAGATGCAACACTCAACAATGATAGAGAACTTCTTTAATGACTATGTTACAAAGGTATTCAAAATATTAACCAAGATATTATATCCCTGGCAATGACACCAATATATTGGGACCCAAAATAATTGCAACACAAAACTCTAGAACATTCCTAAATCACCTAGTCCAAGGATTATCATCAAGGTGATAGGAAGAGGTTTTTTAACAAGTTTTGGGCAATTTTGGCCAACTAACAGTGAGTGGGTAAACTCCTCTACACTTTAGGCTTAGCCAAACCTAGGAGGGATATTCCTAGACATAAAATAAAATACCAAGAATAAATACAACCATACCCAATGTACACTTGACCCCAAGAGCTGTCACTAGATTAAGACAAATTGGCTACACATGCCTCTATATTAAGTTGATTCTACTATGTGAATGTACATGCATACGAAAGATGGTTTTTTCCTTGAACCACAGGTGAATGATTTGTTTGATTTTAAAGAGTGATTGGTCCCTCTCCAAGATGGATTGATGCCTATTCCATTGGGCAACAGAGTCATAGAATGCAAGGAGGAAAGGAAATAAACAGTAAAGGATCAACAGAACCAGACATACATCACATAGATGACTTTCAAATAGATCTTCCTATAATGGACATACTTAACAATCCAAAAGAGAACTGCAATGATTCACATGCAACAAAGAAATGGCAAATACAAAGCCTTGTATTAAATTAGATGTTGTTACACATCTCCAAACCTCTATTACAATCATACTAGCAAATGTAGCAAGGGAAATACATAATTGCAATTATATATTTACCAAAATCAATACAAACTCTCATGGAGACATATCATTACAATCAAATCTTCATTACATAACCTTCCTACTCTATACTGAACATATCCCTTCACTTAGAAAAATTGTGTGTTGATGCCATAGAAAATCCTTAGGCTCTCCTAGACTAGACAAATGGCTCAATGACGAACCCTTAGAATGCCTTCAATTGATGTATATATAGTAATTTTTCTCATTCTGTAGCTTCCAAATGCTGGAAAATCTAGTCAATAGGCAATTGTTGCAATAAAACCATACCCACGACTTCTGTCATAAGACCAGTGGAATAGGAGGCCCATGCCCTGCATATAGATTTTATGTCCTTGAGAGGACCTACAAAAAGTATGGATGTTGAAACACACCATCTCCAAATTAAATTTTGTACCTGTGCGTTGATGGCAAACACTATTCCAACCACTATCCTGACACCCACAATTATGCATTCATGGTGGCCAAAGGGGAAGAAAGGCTTTTAAAAACAAGAGCTCACCCAAAATGTTTGTAAAGCTCTTACAACACTTTAAAATATTATAAATATCTTAAAGCATCATCATTTTACAAATTCAAGCTTTACATCTGATTTTGCACACTAATTTTACCTTATCGACAAAATCCTCTAGTGAGAACTCACCTTTACTTGCTCCATCAACAAATTTCTCCTCTGTGAACCACCTATCCTTTTTTCTTTGTTGCCTCCCTTAGTCGGCAAAAGGTGAGATTTCAAAACTAGGCCATTTTGCCCTCTATTGGCAAATCTTTAATTTGCCGAACTCTATTTCTATCTCCTTTATGGCAACTTTTGACATTTCAAAACTTGCCTTCCTTTTTCAATAGTAGGTAAAAGACCACTTTCTCTAACCACTATGCCTTGGTTATTTCCACCCTTATCAACAAATTTGCCTTTTCCAAACTCATATCTTTTCACCTTCTTTATTTGCCTTATCGACAAATGTCAACTTTCTCGAACTCCTCCATCTGCGTGCCTTCCTTTTCTTTTCCCTATTGCCTTATCAGCGATCTTTCAAAATATCAAACTTTATAATAAGTTCCACCTTCTGTTGGTTTGCCGATATCCTTCTTGCCTTAGTCATTTTTTCTTTTAATAGCAAACTTGCTCTTTTTTGGACCATGCCTTATTTTGCCTTATCGGCAAATTTCATATTTTGCCTTATCAACAAATTTCATATTTTTCAAACTTCATCTTTGGCGCCCTTTTCTGCCTTTTATTGGAAAAAACCATTTTTCTGAACTTTCATTTTTGTGCCCTCTCCATTTTACCTTTTCCACTGCTTAGTTGGCAAAAGTTTGCTCTTTCGACCTTGCCGCCTTTTCCTTTTATTCTGCCCATTGTCGACAATCTTGGTGAAATTCAAACTTCCACCTTTTTTCCTTCTTTCTTAGCAAACTTTACCTTTGCCAAACTCTCCTTCTTTGCATATGTCTTCCCTCTTTATTGGCCTATCAGCAATATTATGAAAAGGTGAACTTTTATAAAGTTTGGGACTTTGCTAATTCCCCGATAAAGCCCTTTACCTTAACTTCTTCTTTGTCAGAAAAAATGAGTTTTGCCGAACTCTTTCCTTTTCTTTTTCCTTTTTCCTCTTGTTGGTTCCCAAAATAACTCCAACCCAAAACTCTAAAAAATTCCTAAAACACCCAAGCCAGGGATTGTCGTCAAGTGAAAGGAAGAGGTTTATCAACAAGCAAAGGGGAATTTGGTCAACTATAGGAGTGGGTAGACTCCTCTACACCTTGAGCTCAACTTAGACTTTGGAGGGATATTCCAAGGAGTATACCTAAATAGGTATTAAGTTTAAACTAGATGAACAACTAAAAATATTGGAGAACCAAACCCAACTCATCATCTTGACTCCAAAAGCTGTCACTAAGTTAAGAATGATTGGCTGTCACATAACCCCTATATAGATGATTTCAACTATGAGAATGTACATGCATAGGATATATGGTTTTTACCCTACAACAAATTCCTGTGATTAACTCCCTTTTTTGCTTCGTTTTTTGCTTCCACCCACTGTTTTAATGTATTTTTCTCCAATTTTTTGAAAAAGTCAATGCTATTTATCACGATGGCACTACTTTTGACATTTTTTGCACCAATTAGAACAAGTAGGTGTTAAATTAGGCAGAAATTGGCACCTCAATTAATGCCAACTTTAGCGCCGACTTTAGCACCGACTTTATCTCTGACTTTAGCACCTAAATTAGCATCGTACCTCTAAGCCTTTATGGATTGTTTGAGATGTTTTAGTTGGAATGTCAGAGGTTTGGAATCCTCTAAGAGGAAATAAGCAGTTAGAGATTTTGTACCACTCTATGACTTTTAAATGACACAGTTCAATGTTATTCCACCCATGTAAAGGAGTTGTATACCATCATGCAAGCCATCAAGCAATGATCTCACTAGATCTTGGGAAAGGAGGTCCAATCATCCACTTTGATCACAAGCCACTCCAATTATTTCAAACTGAGAACAAATTAGAAAATGTGCACCACATGAAATGGATGACATGTCTACAACAATTCCATCCAGTTAATTATCAATAATGAGAAGGGAAAAGACAAAAAGGTATTTGACTGCCTAAGCTAATAGCTAGCTCATGAACTCACCACAATGTTGGACTCATGTGGTCACAACTTCATTAACCAGGAACCTCTCTACCCACTGGACTTGGACTTTGCATAGATCTACACCAAGCTCTTACAAGGCAAATAGGTTGGTGAATTTTACATGTCTAACAGGTTTCTCTACAAGCTCAAGTATCTAGTCTATGTTTTAGACACCACACCACACTAGAGACTCATCTAGGAAGCATACTATACCAAAATAACTCAACACTTCAACATTACTAAAACACTAGCAACACTTGAACAACACTTCTAGTGGCCTCACATATGTGCAAACATTGAGAACCACATCAAGTCTCTCATTCTTTGTAGCATTGCAAAATATTGCAAATAGGAAACTTGGACTCTACACCCCTCTCTTAGTTTTGACACCACCTTGGGAAACATTAACATGGATTTATTAAGAAGACTACCTATAACAAAGCACTGGTGTAACTCCATGTTTCTTGTGGTAGATGAATTATCCAAGATGATCTTCATGATTGCTTGCAAGAAAAGTCTCACCGTGCCAAATATTGTGCCACTTTTATTCACCCATGTTTGGGTCCATTTTAGCTTACCCACATCCATTATATTTTACTATGACCATCATTTTTTTAGTCACTTTTGGTAAATTTTGTGGACTATGTTAGATATGCAACTAAATCAATTTATATATTTGAACATATAGATAGATGGATAAGTAGAAGTGGTCAACTGCATTGTTGTACATCTAATGTGCATCTATAATAGTGCAGACCTACACACTTGAGATGACAACATCCTTTGCATTTAACATTATTACAAAAATGCTCTATACACCTCTATGATGCATAGTCCTTTCTAGACATTTCTTGGGTTCCAATAGGAAGCATCCCTTGACATATCCTATTGCACACCATCCACATTAGAGTCATGTACATAGGAATAGGAAATCAACAAGGCATAAAAGTTAATGCAACACATTCAACATGTGCACTGATGTGTTCATGAGATACTTACATGACAACAATTGAAACACAAAAAGTGTCATGACACTCACCACACACCTCACATTTTAGGTTGATGGCAATTATGGTTGCATCTTCAGAAGAAACACTTAAAGGGTCTTTAGTGCCCTTGACCTACCAATATTTGTAATGGTCCTTCCACTCTTTGAGAAAGTATTTGGTTCTCCAGCCTTTAGTCATATATGTTAGAACCCTTCTATATTTGAATGTGTTTTGGTTTACATATCTATTTTCCTTTATGTATTCCATGATCTTATTACATTAATAGATAATATAGGATTGTCCCTCAGTTCACCTTCAGAATTAGATTAAATAACATCTGAAGTTGACTATAAATTAACAACATGGTGAGCATTTTGTTGATTTTCTTGCTTATTTTCACCCTTTTGAAAACTAAATTTTCCTATTGAAATTTTGAAGGATGAGATCCATATTTAAGTGCATTAGACTTAAGAAGTTTCAATTCAATGTTTCTTACATTTGCATACAAATCCATGGAAGAATAATAGTTGTTTAGGTACATTGTCTCTTGGATAGTAGGTAATAAGCCCTTAACAAATATTCTTTGCAATTGATCATTAGGAATTTGATAGTGTATCTTTGTTGACAAAGTTTGAAATCCAATAACATAATCATGATTGCACTCATTTGATCCTTGTTTACATTCTACTAAATCTAAAATTGTAACCTTTAAACCAATATTGACATTAAAGTGATGTACAAAAGTATTGGCCAAATCATTGAAGGAATGAATAGAACTATGAGGAAGAGAATAAAGCCATTAAATTGCATAATCCTTTTAGTTTCTAGGGAAGAGTTTTGTAAAAAGTTTATTATCATAAGCATAATCAAAACAAACTCCCAATTGTGTCATAAGGTCCCCTTTACCACTATACATTACAAAACTAGGGGCCATCGAACAAACTAGAAATGGATAAGAAATAACTCAAATGAAAGTGGATTATGCTTGATTTCTCCTATGATATCCTTTGATTACTAGGGGTAATGCATCAACTTTACTTTGCATCTCATTAATTCTTTTAAGGATGACATCTATGTTGGAAGGATGAACATTAGGAGTTATGATTAAAATGGGAGTGGAAGTGGCACCATGAGATAATAGGTGGAGTGTAGGTTGATTGGGGGACAAAGAGTGAAGTTGGAATGACAACACTAAAAGTGGCAACATGAGTAGTGGGTGAGAAGTAAACACAATCAGGGGATGAGTGGAAGGTACAATATGAGAAGTAGGTACAATGAGAGGATCAATGATAGGAGCTATGAAAAATTGATAAGCAATACATAGAAGAGAAGAAATATGCGGCATGGCTAATGCAGGAGAAGATGTGGTAGGAGGCATACTAGATGAAGAGGCTTGTGAAGGAAGGGGAGGAGACACACCATTTAAGGAACTTGATGAGCTTATCCTTTGACCTATATCACTTAATGCTTCCATCACATAAGGATTAACCATTAACAAGTTATGAAGATCATCAATCAAATTTGAATAATTAACATTATTTCTCAAATTCATAAAGGTCTGATATAAGTATTTGTGTAGTAAGATTCATGTCTTGCCTATCCATATGTGAAACATGTGCATCATGATGAAAAACATCTTCCCCATTAAAATATGTAGTAGTCATCAAATCCTCAATCATAACTTCCTCACAATGAATTAAGGCCATTGTAGAGTTAAGCCTAAGGTTTCTTCTTAGTGCAAAATGAGGATTAGGTTGAGACCTTGACATTCAAGCAAAATATAAAGCAATGAAAAGGAAATTGCATCTAAGTAATTCTAATTTTTTTTGCCAATAATTCATACCTAAGATTGAACAATTTAAGGATATTGCAATAGGTAATTTGTATCGACACAAATAATATTACTAAAGCATTTCAAAGTTTAGGCCATAAGAATCATCCTTTTTAAACATAGATTGCAAATAATTATGAAAATTTATAAGTCTTGGTCATTAACATTATTGTCTACTACAATGTCATCCAGTGTATCATTGTCAATGTTCATATGTTCTTTCAAGTATTTAATATTATCATCATCCTCATCTTGACCTGCATCATCTTTATCATCATTGAAATTTGACTGTAGACCATCTATATTGTTACTAGATGTATTTGGATCATCATTTTCTATACCATCCATATTGTTGTCTTCCATAACATCATCTAACTTCGGATTGTTGTCTTCTTGTGCCTGAACATAACAATCTTCAATATCATCATGGATGTCAATTTCTTCTATGTTCTTAATCCCTCTTTCTCATTTTATTAGCCATCATTGTTTTGCTCAGTATCCACTAATGCATCGTCAAATACATGCCTTAATCTTGGATCATAATGTATGACAAATATCCATTTCGGGTCCAAAATATCTTCATAGAAAAATACGTGCACATGAACGACATACATATATTAGACATATGGTATAACAATTTTATTGATTAATAAACACACGTATATATTCACAATAAACTATGAATTAATAGATTAATGATCACTACTGCTTCTTGTTTGAGTTAAAGAAATACCTGCTCACAATGAATTGGTAGAACATAAGGCTCCTTATCCTCTGGTAGGAAACATGAGGAATCTATAGAAAATAATCCACTATAGGTATCATGTCTTCGTGTCCAATCAAATGCTCGATACCATATACACTTAAAAATACAACATTTAAAAGAGCGGTAATCTAACTCAATAATTTCTTGTATTTTTCCAACATATTGTAGATTCCTATCAATTATATTCTTATCTTTTGAGCTTGATTGACTGGATTGCTTGAATTCAACCATGATGCCACAATCGAAGGATCATCTCTTTACATCTACACTTTCTACACGATAATGTTGACCATATGCCCACATTGCTGGATATTTCCTCGCCTATGAAAGACCATTTATTTCAGTGAAAACAAATATAATGACGAATATTAAAATAGTTAATAGTGTCAAAACTGTAAGGAAATAACATTTTGTAAAATTCCAACTGTACCTTTCTTTCACATCCTCTAGACATGTTGATTTCATCTTCTGTTATGTTTGAATCTATACCTATATCTTCTATTTGATTTTGAATTTGTTTAGTAACCCATTCTAGTGTGCAATCTTTGTCCCATTCCCCAAGTTGATCAGTGGGAAGTGGAGTATCCCTTGGGTTCAATCTTTTAAATTGTCTCCTTGCTTCTAATACTTCTCTCTTTTGTTCATACAAATCAATCCATTTGTTCATAAAGTCCATGTGGTATAGAATGAACTTGTCGAGTGTAGCACTTTCATCTACACCTATTACATGTCAACATGTTTATTTCAAACTCCAAATGTCATGCTGTTAATTTGACAAATAAATTACAGAGTAAATTAATGATTGCAAGAAAAATAACCACACTGATCATGAATTTACTTACTAATTTCTATTTGAACACCATTAGATTGTGGTTTTTCTCCATCAATAATATCTAATGCTCATTCTTCATCCCAGAAGTGTGGCCCATCTTCAAAATCCTTACCAAGGAATTCACACAGGAAGAAAAATGCTTCATTCAATACATACCCTTCAGCCATGCAACCCTCTGGATGTGCCTTTTGTTGGACATATCTTTTTAGAGTTTTCATATACCTCTCAAAGAAAAACATCCACCTCATTGATATGACAACCGCCAATTCAATGTCATCGACTAGGTGTATAAGTAAATGGACTTGTAGGTCCATGAAACTTGTAGGGAGCTCCTTCTCAAATACACATACAATTTCTGCAATTTCCTTCTTCCATTTTGGCACTTCACATTCATGGATCTCCTTGGAGGTCACCCACTTAATATAAGAATAGTAAATTAGTATGAACCTTTAGTCAAAAATTAAAATGCAATATTATATCTCTGTCTCTCACACATGAACATTTCATATAACCACATACCTTGTAAATGCTGACAATCGACTTATGGCATTCCTTAAGTCAATTGTAAGATATGAATCCCCCCTAATTGCCAATGGCATGATATGCTATCAAACACATTTATGAAAAGGTCATTAGTAATTTTTCCTCACACAACAAAATATCAAAATATATTTAATACTTAATCAATGTTACTAGTAAATGTTAAATGATGATATATAATACCTTCATAAAATTATGAAAATCATGTGTTTTAAATCTTGTGATATGTCCATTAAATGTAAAATCTTTAGCCAATGATGACCCATAGCCAGTAGGTGTCCTTATTGAACAGATGATATTTTTTAATTGGTTTAGCTCTTTTTTTCCAAAATCCATGGAGCTTCTGCATATGTTTCATTTTCCCTGTTTGGCCACAAATGTTTTCTTTCAATTTTGGTACGTGAAAGAGCAATATCTCTCCTTGAAGACAAGGTGTCCTTCTCTTTGGTTGATATATGTCGAAATATAGAATCTGGGACATTTTTGAAGATGTGCATATGATCTAATAGGTGAGATATTAATAGATCCTTCCAGTAAGGGAGATCATAAAATATGGATTTCCTTTTTATTCCTTCTGGCATATTAACTACAACTTGTTCTGGTTCTTCAATTGAATCACCCTGATCAAAAAAATCCTCCCAAGCTTTCAATTCAACATCTTCATACTTATTAAGCCAATCGCCTGGACCCATAATCATGATAGGGTCTCTATTTTCAACTTTTCCATCAATTGATTCTTTAGGCGATTTCGAAACTTATGATCTAGTGGTAGAAAAACCCTGTTGTTTGTGTAAATAAATTTATGTAGATCTTTAGAATAACACCCTTGAAATTATTCTACACATCTTGGACATGCAAATATCCCTTTTGTTTGAAGCCCTGCAATTCAATAAGTAATGTTAATAACATCAAAAAAATAGTATAAAACTAAGTATGAAAGTTGGGATGAAAATAAATTATGAGTGTAAATATGTAAATATTTTATCTTACCATAATAAACACCAAGTCTTGGGAAATCATGAATAGTCCAACATAGCACACCATACAACATGAAGGACCTATTTGATGGGGGACGTGATATGTCATACATTCTTATGCATTTCCATAGCAGTTGCATCTCATCAATAAAAGGCGCAAGATAAACATCCATGTTTTTAACTTGATGTTTTCCTAGAACAATGAGAGTCAGCATAAGGTACTCCTTTCTAACACTCATCCATATGGGGGAATATTGTATACTATCAATCCGACTGGCCAAACACTATAATTTGAGCTCAAGAAAGAGAATGGGCACCCTCCATCAATTACAAGACCAAACCTGATACTACAGGGTACATCTTTGAATTTTCTTGGCCATTTTTCCTCTATGTGTTTCATTGCTTTGGAGTCATCTAGAATTCACATGAATCCATCTTTACTCCTATTCTTTGCATGCCAGTCCATCAATTATGCAAGTGACTTGCAACAAAATATTTGTTGAAGTCTAGGTATAATTGACATGTGACGTAAAATCTTCTTTGGAACTATAGGACCTTGTACATCTGTATGATATCTCTTCTCTTTACATACAGGGTATTCTACCTTGTTTTGATATTTATCTCTGTATAAAATATAATCATTTTTACATGAATGAATTTGCTTATATTCAATACCTAATTTAACCAACAATAGACGTGCCTCTCTACAAGTTGATGGCAACACATTCTCTTCAGGGAATATTTTAGCTTTTAGTGCCCTGTAAGATTGCTAGAGATTAAATCAATTGAATGTTTGACTGATGATGAACATGTTTGATATGTCAATCTATACTAGGATTGTTTATATACAATATATGGTTTTAAAATCCCCTTAAAGAAATATAAACAAAGTTGATGAATGTTTACGAATTATGTACACCAATTTACAATGTAAAGTAAGAAATAGATTTCAACTCACTTCAGTAGGGTAGTGAATCCTTTGTCTGACCAACCAAATAGTGACTTTATTTCTAATAATATTAATGTGCATGCCATTTTTGAGGTTCTACTTGCACCCGATTTGAACACGGGTGTCTTCGCTACTTGCTTGATGGAGTCTTTCAGGTTGTTATCATCAACATTACATTGGTGGTAATTACCCCTGCTATCATCGTTACTGTCAATCATATGATCATTATTGTCATCATTGTTTCCATCCCCAAGGAAACCTATAAGAATTTCATTCAATCCTTCTTCATGCACTGCATTTTCACTATATTGATCATCATTATTAAGGCTAGGTGGCATGCCATCAGTGTATACAGATCTCATCAGCTCTTCAAATTTCTCAGCTAGTAGTATTCTCTTCAATCTTGCTCTTTTCACCTTGGTATTGTTTAAAGGATGGTTTGGATCATCCTATCCAAATCTTAATAACCTAGTTGGATCTTGGGTATTACTATGTGTTTAATCAACATCTTCTACCTATCAACAAACACAAGCATTATTTAATGTTTGGCAACAATTGGATAAATCATAAATGTATCAATTTCAAATAAATATAATCAAATATGGATTAAAAAATAAAAATAAAAATTGTATGAACATATATATATATATATATATATCAATTGAATAATGGAACATTATTTTATAGACTACCTTTTTTATACAATAATTTAAATAAAACATAATTTTGACAATATATGTAATGTCTTTGTATAATCGCTTGTTTGAATTGTTTCTTTCCATGACATACAGAACATCCATAAATAACAATTTTTTCAAAGTATTCATCGCATGTACTATAGTTTTGACCATCCTCTTGTTTAGTGTAATCATTTGTTGTGTCTGTAGGATCCATTGTCATATCCTCTTCCACCCACTGTCCTCTACGTGATTTAACAGTTTTAGGTCCACGTCCACATACATATCTTGTTCTTTTCTTAGTTGAACACTCAGGGTCTGCATTTGCTCCAATCTCCATCTAAAATAATCAACAACATGCATTAATTTATGTCAAGATTGGATAATACATTATAAATTTCAATAATACTGTAAAAAAAATGGACGTATCACAAAATGCCATTAGATCATTTTTTCCTAAGTTAAGTCAAAATTTGAGTACCTGATGTCCAGCTTCATCCATTGTGTCCTCATTTGATATGGCACAATTTGTTGCCATGGTCTCGTCTGGCCCCTATAATACACAACATAGTAAATAATGTTTAGTACACCAATTATATCATTTGAATGAATATGCTATCCAACATAAAACCTCACTTTAGTCATATATTTGACATATTGATATCACGTTTTGGCCATCCTAATTTTTAAAATTTTCCCTTGATCATAGAATCACATTTAATCACCATTCCTGTGCATTTTCAACCAATGAGTTTGACCTCAGAGGCCTCATGGACAGAAAAATAACTTTATCTCCTCTATGTTGTAGCATTTGTGAATTCATAAACACCTTCCTCCTTTGGTTGAGGTTGCTTTCTCTTCTTACCTCTATTGTATCTGTAGATTCTGTTGTCATATCTATTTCCACCCACTTTCCTCTCTGCGATTTAGTAGTTCTACACCATACACGTCCTCTCTCCATGGCCTCCTCTTGATCCTGTAATACATAACAATGACAATAGTCACATAACAGTTGTGCACCAAGAGAATATTGTTGAAATTATCTTGTTAATACACTCTCTTTTCATTAAGATGCACTATGAAAAACAAAATAGGACATTGCAACATTTGCTCTTCACAAAAAGTTTACACGCGAAATCTTGACAACTAGAGCTCAAATCTTATGATTACAAGATGACTACAAATTCACATCAAAAAGACATTTATTTCATATTTGACTCTCCTTTGTCTTTTATGGGTCATTTTAAGGCTATATATCTCTCTCCAAGTGGCCATAAAACCCTCAAAACTATCATAAAACCCTCAAAATAGTCTCAAAGAGTCTTTGGCACCAAAATTTTAAATTCTTGATGGAGGGAAGGATGATTTGGATGTTAATTTTGAAATCACGTCGTTAGATCTTTGTTAGGTTAATCTTAGCCATTAGATATTCTTTAATTATAGGGACTTTATCTTATATTTCACCATTACCTTTCACTCCAAAATTAATCATTTCCTTTGAAAAGAAAACCCTCCATTAGCTATCATAACCCCAACCATCTGTTGAAGTGAACTTAAACATTATGTGCAATTTTTGTTGCTCATATTAAGCACCTACCTCCCTTCTTAGTGGTCCCACATGTATGATGTATGTGAATGAGTCATATGGTACCTGTGTTACATGTTTAAAGTTTGATATTTGCTCATATTGTTGGAAAAAGGCCCAAAAAGACCTTTGATTTTTGAGTTTTATACTCTATAACATGCATCTCCTTGATCTTTTCATCTAATCTATGACTGGTTTCTATTCTTTCAAACCATATATGCAATAAGTCATTAGTTTGAGAGAGGGAAGTTTTGAGTTACCATGAAATCCAACATTTATTCTAGTTTTTTTTCCCTCAAATGTGAGAGTTTTGCCACCTAGGGTTTGAATTTTTGGAGTTTTAGTTAAGTGTTTGATGTTATACTTTATGTATAGATATATTGAAAGACTTAATGATCCTTTTTTTTGCTTGTACGGTTTGTAGCAATTAAGAAGATAAAGGGCATGGTGTAAGAGAGAGGCAAAGATCCTTTGAGTACCAGATTTGATTGCCTAATGGGCAATCCATCAAATCTTGGTAACATGCTTTCCTAGGTGATGAAATTTTGAGCCCTTGACATTGATGTAACAAGCCTATGATCTATGTCACAAAGGATGAAGGAGGAGTATGCAATCATGGCAAGAAATTGAAATTACAATGAAATTTTGATATAATTGAGATGTAGTTGGGGTATTTAGGGATGTTGTCATCATGCCTTAAGGATTGATAAGATTTAAGGAATAACTAGATGTATAAATAGGACTATCATAGGTATGTGAGGAAGTGGAAGGTTGTTAGATAGTGAAGGAGATAGTTCATGGCCTCTTAAATCGGGCCTCAAGATTATAGTGAAGTCACATAATATAAACAAAGATTGTCACAACTTAGCTAAAATGTTGTCAATCTCCTATCACGTATCTTAAGGTTGTCCTTAATCCCAAATCCAACTTTGAAATGTTAGATGGAAGGTAATGGCTCTAACTAAAATAATTGGTGTCAAAATGATAAGTCAGGGGACCATCATAGTGTTGATCTACTATTGTAGTGGGATCATGAGGATTCAAAGGTTGTCATATCATTGCTATCGTCCAAATACCACCTAATGTTGTACTAACATGATTTAGAATCTTTATTAGCAAGTCAATGGACTGATATGGGAATAAAGGATAGCCACCATATGATATAGGACTGTGACTGACAAAAATAAGCAAAGGCATTGCTAACATTATAAGTTAGGTAATCATTTATTATTAAAAATGGTATTATAGCAACCACTTTAAAATTTTGCCTTGACTATTAATAGGGGTATCAAAGATCATCTTTCAACCATTAGGATTGTTATAACTTATATAATTGTTGGTATATGGTGGATTACTATCATTATAGGGGGATGATATCAAGGACCATCATTATGCCTTGTTATAGCTGATGGACAATCGTCCTAAGTATTGTTACAACCAAAAAGGCCTATCACAACCCCAAAGGACTATCACAAATGTTATTAGGTCATCCAAACCATAGCTCCAATATTCACCATCATATGAATATCATAATTAACATTGTAGAGGTTGTCATACCATAAGGCATAGGTAACAACCATAGGAGGTTTAAAAGAAACACTAGCAACATTAAATTATTGTCATAGTACACCTATGATAGCTAGGTATGCATCCATAAAGTTATTACTATAAAATTGTCTCATTAATCATGTGATTAGGTTAAGTCACTATCAGAGTAACAATGTAGTTAGTCATCAATCAACATGTTGTCTTTGCATTTCAATGAGATCACTTCTTGAAAAATGACAATCTAGAGGTTAAAGAGACAAGTTGATACCTTACCCAAGTTGTCATGTTCTTGAAACCTTATCACTATAAAGAGGATATATCTAGAGAGTAATGTCACAAGGACATAACCCAGGCATGCACTATCATGATCCATAGGGACAACTTACTACACCATCCAAAACTCCATTTGAACTAGCTAGTATCAATAATTCACATTATTGGGGATTGTCATGAAGAAAACACCATGCATAGGACTGTCATAGTCAAAGCAGAGAGGATTGTCTAGTCATTTTATGACTGTCATAATAGCTAGTGGGTTAGTTACCATGCTTCAACCTAAAATAGGCTAATGAGAACATAAAAATGAAAATCACAATACCATAAGCATTGCCATAAGCTACCAATATAGTCCCAATATCATGTCATGATAGTAAGAGAAGAGTTGTTTGGTTTTTCCAAAGCCATATCACTTGCATAAGGATTGTCACCAACCATCTGTGTAAGGTCATGAAAGAGTGAGTCATTATTGAGCTAATCATAAGAGAAGCATGAAGTCAAAATGCTATCATGGAAACAAGATATAGTTACTTATTATAAGGACAATCCAAATTTGGTGAGGTTGCTACAAGCAACCAAATTTGGCATTCCATTAGATAGTCTTATCAAATTTCAAGAAAAATACATCATTTTGCACTGATAGGCACTAAATTAGGTGCACTTTGTGCCACCTTTTGCGCCCCAAAATGATTACATTTAGGCCTAAAAGTCAGTGCTAAAGTTGGCGTTAACTACGCTGACTATAGTGCCAACTAAAGAATAAAAAATAAAAAATAAAAACTTCCCACGTGAAGGAAGAGATGAGAGAAGATCAAAAACGCCACGCGAAGGAAGAGAGGAGAAAAAAGGGAAAAACACCACACGAAGGAAGAGAGGAGAAAAAGGGAAAAAATACCACATGAAGGAGAAATTTGATTTAGTTTACAACACCATAGGTAAGGTTACAATAGGTCCGGTGAGGAGAGTAGGCAGGTATTTGAATTTGCTCATAAGATTATATCAAATTTATTAAGCAATTTTTAAATTTTATTTGTGCATAGTTAAATTGAATTAGTATATGTTTCAGGACAAGGTCTCCAAGGCTAGGCTTGACAAACTTTGTTCCACACATCATAGTGGCTAGAAAGGTTTACAGGCCTTGATCTGTATATTTGTAAGTATATTTAATATGTTAAATGATATTTTTTTATTTCCTAGGAAAAAGTAAATGATTGCATATTAATTAGTTTAACTAGTCCATGTGTCATGTTTTGACAGGAGGAGAAATATGGCCGTCATCCAATGCAATTTGAAAAGGAAATGTTACAAAGCAAAAAGTGGACTGATTTTGTAATTTGGATGGAGAATGAGGTATCAATAGTTGACTTTCAATAACTTAGTTGGATATTGTTGTGTTAATATGTCAATTTGCATTTCTTGTGTTGAGTTGTTTATTGATGCGTAGGATGAGTTCTAAAGTACTTTTCTGTTGGTCCTAGATCCCACTTAATTGTCCCATTATTTGTAATCTTGGACATGTGCACATGTCCTCCTAGTTACCTTATTGCAGTGTTGAGATTTGAACTTCAATCACTCTCATTATGAATGCACCTTTTTACCTTTACAAAACAATCATATAAGTGTGCATTTTGTCTCTATGCTTCCAAGTCTTCAAACTATCATTTCAACCAGGCTTTAATCAACATGCATCTTTTCCCATGGTTTTCCCATCAAATTGCAGAAGGTATCCTTCATCGTTTGTATGCAATAGGGATTGTTCAGAGGATTCAATGGGGGTATCAGTAATTATAGAAGTCTCCATTAGAGTTGTCTATCTCCTTTAGATTGTATGTACTCCAAAGTTCTTAAGGAAAAGTAAGAGCCATACCCAGACAAGTGACACAATAAGCATTTCCTCTATGGGATTGAAGCACCACTTCTCAGTATTTGTTTTCTTGTATGTATGGATATACTCACTAAGGATGAACCCAAAATAAGCCTTGCAAACTCAAGGGGTTAAGAAAGTTGTGCATGAGTCAACAGTATAATTTATTACACATATTAAATGGTTGTGTGGGTAAATGTTTCTTCCCCCTTAATTAGGGTACAGGGGATTGGTTTATTAAATTCTTGTCCATTGCATTTTTTTTACTAGCTCTACACCATACCAAAAATATGGTTCTTGAGGCACATAGTCAACACCCTTAAATGTAGATTTCTCTTAGGTGACAAATGATTACTCTTATATCTTTGGGGACCCTTTTTTTAGCTCAAAATCTCCTTGTTGACATCACTTTCAATTGTCCTCCAGGGTACTGATGTTGATATCAAAATACTATTCTAAATATGTTTACAAGAACTCATCGTAATCCATGAGAGAATGGACTCTTAAGGAAAACAAAGGGCACAAGTAAAGGAGAATACCTTTGATCCTAACTACTAGATTGAATAAGGTACCTACCATTAGTATCCAAAAGCCACACCCTACTGTAGAGCACAATAATTCCTAATAATGTTAGCAGTACCAATGTGAAAACAATACTCCTTGTCATTACCAATAGTCCCCACAAGAGCACACACCATCCTTGAAATGGTGAAACCTACTTGTATCCATAACAATGATTTCAACACCAACAATCTTGGAAATGAACTTAGTGGAAGCATGGCAATCCCCGCAGACACAGATGTTCTTGAAAATCCATATAGGTGTACCAAAAGGCAGGCTGATAAGCCCAAAAGCTATAGTCAACCTCTCACTGTGATATCGAAGATAGTATTCCTTTTGATCCTCGTCAACATTATGTAGCACACATCTAGTGTTGGACACGTATCTAACCTCCTTAATTTGCTCACTTAGCTTGTCAAGCTTAGCATAGATCCTCTCCCTTTGAGGGTGTAATCTGTCTCTTGCAACAAATGCATGCACTTTGTTTCTGACTCTAATCCAGCTATATCCAGGTTCCTTTTCCACTCCCATCTATTTCATCAATTTTCTCACTCTTGCTACATCATCCCACCTGCCAGCTACGACATAGATATTTGATAACAACACATATGCTGATTCATCTTGTACCTACAACTCAAGAAGACATTCTACTGCATGTATTCTAAGCTCTTCATTTGCATGGATTCTACAAGAACCAACCAAGCTATGCCACATGTAGTCATTAGGTTTGTATGGCATTATGTTGATGATGTGTTCTGCCTCATGCAGGTATCCAGCTCGACCAAGAAGATCAACCATGTAGACATAGTGCTCCACTCTTGGCACTATACCTTCATTAACTAGACCTGAATGATTGTAGGCAGAGAGAACTCCAACAAAAGTGATGTGGTTTGTCTTCATGCCTGCTCTTTGCATTTGTTCAAATAACTAAAGGGCCTTCTTTCCATATCCATGCTGTGCATACCCTGCAATCATTAAATTCCAAGAGAGTATATCACGTTGACGCATTCGGTGGAACACTTCACATCCGTAATTTATGCTACCACACTTTGTATAGATATTAATAAGGGCATAAACAATAGCAACATCTAATTCAAATCCAATTCTGGTGATATAGGCATAGAGTTCTTTTCCTTGGTCAAGGGATGTTAGGTCAGAAATTGCAGTGAAGGCACTTGTGAATGTAAACTGGTTAGGATTCAATCCTGTCTGTTGCATTTCACGAAAAAATTTAAGAGCTTCCTCACCATCTCCATTATGTATATACCCTGCACTCATTGCAATCTAGGAGATGACATTGCATTCACAAATTTCATTAAAGACGTTGTATGCATCCTCAATGTTCCCACATTCCCCATACATGGAAATGAGGGCATTCTTCATAGAAATGTCTAATTCATATCTTGTTTTGATGATATAAACATGAATCCTTAGACCATATTCTGGTTGTGTTGAAGAGGCACAACCATCAAGAACACAGGTCAAGGTAAAAATGTTTGTTTTAAATCAGGCTATTAATTACATTTGGGAAAATAGTGTGAGGCATTCATCAAAAAGGCCATGCTGGTTATATCTTGCAATTATAGCAGTCCAAGAAATCATGTTTCTTTCATGCATTTTTTCAAACACTTGTCGAGCATCTTCCATTCTCCCACATTTCACATAGGTAGTAATGACGGCACTCCTCACAGATATGGCATTCCAAAATTTAGATTTCACAATGCAAGCATGCATCTCTTTGGCCTTTGCCACTAGTCTTAGGTCAGAACACACTTGTAGAATACTAGCACAGATAAAATCATCTAGTTTTAATCATGTTCTTTGCAATTGATAAAAAAGATCTAGGGCCTTCTCACCAAAGCCATTCTAAGCATATCCTATAATAATTGTAGTCCATGAAACTAAGTCTAATTTATGCAATCTAAGAAATAATGTATGGGCATCCTCAAGTTTTTTACATGTGGCATACAAGGTAACCAAAGCGCTCCCTGCATAAACATCTAAGTTAAAGCTAAATTTAATCATTTGAGCATGAACCTTCTTGCCAAACTCGATATCACAAAGATTGGTACAAGCTCTAACAACAGTGGAGAAAATATACTAATTTAATTCCATTTTTTCCCTCACCCCTTTGCAAAATAGTCCAATGGCCTCCTCAACCTGCCCACTTTGGACATATCCTACAATCATTGTATCCCACAACACCACATCTTGCTGTAGCTCATCTTCAAACACTTTGTAGGCAACATCTGTACTCCCACATTTTGCATACATAGTAACAAGAGCACTCCCCACACAAACATTCAACCCAAGTCACTTTTTAATCACACACCCATGGAGCTGCTCCCCAAAAGGGTTGCATGGTTGTGTTTAATTTTGTTTTCCTCTTGCCTTGTGGAGGACTTGTACTACTTTGTAGGTGGTAGTGTCATGGGTTGATGTGTGACAAACCTTGCACTAGTAATTGATAGGAACATCTATTCACTTTTGTAGTAGTGGACAATTTCATGAGTCTCATAACATATGGTGTAATTAGGTATGTGTTGAGCAAGAGGGAACTATGTGGCATTAATAGCTTGAGCTCCCACTACTAGATAGTTTGTAGTTGTATGCCCCTTAGTGTGGCACTCTATTCATCATAAACCACATTGATTAAGAGTTTCACTTGCAAGTTGTGCTATTTGTGTGACCATTTTTCCATTTGTTCTTTTAGGCATGTAGTAGAATCATATGTTGGGTGCTCCCCTAATTCTTATAATCTCAACACAACTTTTAAGACAACTTTTTAATTAGGGAGAGTGAGCTAAAATAGTACATGTTGGGTATGTGCAATTAGCCTACCAATAAATCATTCCTTCTAAATTTCAACATTTTATAGTTGGGTCAATCTTTAACACCAATTCCTTAGAGCGTTGATCATACCTACATACAATCTCTCCCAATTGTTGCCTTATTTCCTTTAATGCCGCAATATTATGATGCACCATCTTAGGGCAATTGAAATTGAGAAGGAAATCTCTTAGCAGTTTACCAAGATCATTCTTTGTACCATTAGGATCATAATGAGTATACTAGTCTTCTGCTTGCTTACAAAAAGTGGTTGCAATTAACCTAATCTTGTGGTCATTATCCACAACATTTTGTGTGTGCCATGCTATCTCATATGTTTAAGTTTGATGGGTTAATAATGAACAACAAACCCTTGTTTGTCTACCTCCTTCTTATGACTGATCCCATTTTTGGATTCCTTATGAAGTCAGGGTGATTTGAAGGGAGATCAAAGTTTCACTCCAAGTAGATGTGTGGATAAAGAAGGGCTTAGGGGAATATGGAAACCTTTAGATTTTGTGATTTTTGTTTTTTCCATTTCAAAACTATTTGTTCTCTTTCTTTTCTAATGAACATTTATTCAGAAGCCTTTTCCTACACCCAAGTCTTCAGTTTTAAACTCACTTGCATGGAAGATGCATTAAAGGTATCAATTATATATGTTCCATGATTTAAATCCATTATTTTATGGTTCTTAGTATGACAGAAAGAAGGATGTTGTTGCTTCTTATACTTGTTGCACACCTTGCACTAGGTCCACAGGCTGGTGGAATGGTATTCAAGGACACAATGGCTCTCATATTAGATTTTTTTGTAAGGAATCAATTTAAAATGGTTTGAGGCCTAGCTTTCATTCCAACCTAGGATTCCATCACAATACTATCATATTACAGTCTTCAAATATGTGTATAGTTTACGTTCATGGTAACAACCATTTAGTAATAATTCCTCACACACCACACTGTAACTAAGATGTGTGAATGCCCTAAAACTATATAGGTTCAGTCCAAACACTATCATAAGATCATGCTTGATAAGATCACGGATACATCATAGTTTAGGTGTGGGTAGGACTTCCTTACGGTAGGTAGGACTTCCTTAGTGTAGCCCTAACTATGCATTGTAGTAGAATCATTATATTGACCATTCCAAGTTCGGACTAGTAGGGACAATGGAGTCAAAACCCTTTCCAGCCAAGGGAAGGTTGATATAAGAATTTTGAGGGACCTAGGGTAGTGATAGTCATATAGGACTGGGTTTGTGTTATGTTTGGAACCCATAAAGTCTTGAGGTCTTCTTAGAGGGGTGATATGTGACTAGGGTATGAAGGCTAGGACTTTGTATGTAATCTTAAGCCCTCCTTTTGGATTTGTTGGAAGCCTTCTTCAATGATACATAAGGACTATCAAGACTCCTATGATAGTGCATTAGAGAGGTATTGAAATCACAAAGGAGATAAATTTTATTAGGCCATCACCCATTGGATAAGGGATTGTCATAAAGAGCACGACAATGTTTCCTTTCATAGTCACAAAGGGGATAGTCTTTGTGGTGGTAATTAAAGTCACTAAGTTTACATCCACCTTCCTAGGGTCTGCATAAATGCTTGAAGTTGAATATGCCTATTTTAAAGATCTTGCCATGAGTATTTTTCATGCTTTTACCCCCCTAATGATCCAAAGATTGAATATAAAGGTGTGGAAATTATTGACTAACCTTACTACTATCACAGTCAATTTGCTAACATGCAAGATAGTCATGAGGTTTGTCTTGTTTTATTCAAGATTTATATAATCTTCCTTATTGATAAGATGGGGGTCTTCTATTCCCAAATTGTCTATGACAAAATACCAATGGAGACCTCCCCAATCCTCATCTCAAGTTTCAAATGCACAATGAAACGATGGAGGACAATCATAACTATCATAATAGTACATTAGCATTTTTGTCTCAAGGTGGCCCTTGAGACTTCCAAGGGGATGGATATAGAGTTGGGATTATGGTTTTTGTTTAAAAGCCTTGTGTCATTGACCTAATATTTATTTGTGGCAAGGATCCCAATAGTCTAAAGGTTACAAATTGTTGTCAAGAAGGGACTATCATAGTTAAGTGTGGTACACTGATACACTTTCATCTTGTTTGAGTATTGCATAAATCTCAGGCTATTTAGAATGAATGGGTGTATTAGGGTGTAGAATCACTATATAGGTAACCATCAAGTGATTTCTTCAACCCAATCTTGGCCTATATAGTACCCAGTGTTAAGAGTAAGATAGTGTTATCCAAGAACCTTGTTAAGGTCACAAATGAGGGCAGTCTTAGCTATTGTAACCCTAGTTGGAATCCCTTGTTGTTACCATAACATATGTGTCCTAAAACCATGACTCTATGAGTATGAGTTGTTTGAAACTCCTCTGAGAAGATCCCACTATGGGAATGAATCATAATTCAGTGTTAAATAGGATTGTTGTCATTACAAAAAATCTAGGGCAGTCATTGTATCCTCTCATTACCATCATATAATTAATGCAACCATAGTTTTCAATACCAAAGAGATGGAATTGATGGTAACCATAAGGTCTGTGTTGACTAGTCTCAATCATCCATCCCTCGATGGTAAAAAATAATGGACCCCAAAGGAGACAGTAATGATGATACAAATGTAGACACAAAATAAGACAACTTTATATTCTTCTATTTTAGAGGATTGTCTCTACATTGCTGGTCTAGATTAAGGAAGGCATGATTTAAGAGTTCATTGGATTTGATGGCTACAAGCCATTCATCAAATCCACACAAGGTGGCATGGTCAGGTTTCTAAATGCTTAAGTCCTCCTTTGTCAGATGTTGTAGTTGCAACTGCCCTGTTAGACATGTATGCAAAATGTGGAAGCATAGACAAGGCACGTGAACTATTTTATAGAATGCCTCAAAGAAATGTGGTCTCATGGACTACAATGACTGCAAGATATGCACATAATGGATTTTTTGAAAAGGCTTTAGAAATTTTAAAGCAAATACAATTGGCTGGTGTAAAACCAAATTGCACAACCTTTGCCAATATCCTCACTGCCTGTGTCAAAATGGGAGCTTTGGAATAGGGTATGGACATCCATCAATACATAAAGGATAGAGGAATTTTGTCAGATGTTGTAGTTGTAACTGCCTTATTAGACATGTATGCAAAATGTGGAAGCATAGACAAGGCACGTGAACTATTTGACAGAATGCCTCAAAGAAATGTGGTCTCATAGACTGCAATGATTGTAGGATATGCACAAAATGGATTTGTTGAAAAGGATTTAGAAATTTTAAAGAAAATGCAATTGGCTGGTGTAAAGCCAAATTCCACAACCTTTGCCAGCATCCTCCCTGCCTATGTCAAAATGGGAGCTTTGGAATAGGGCATGGACATCAAAAATACATAAAGGATAAAGGAATTTTGTCAGATGTTGTAGTTACAACTACCCTGTTAGACATGTATGCAAAATGTGGAAGCATAGACAAGGCACATGAATTGTTTTACAGAATGCCTCAAAGAAATGTGGTCTCATGGACTACAATGATTGTAGGATATGCACAAAATAGATTTGTTGAAAAGGCTTTAGAGATTTTAAAGCAAATGTAATTGGTTAGTGTAAAGCCAAATTCCACAACCTTTTCCAACATCCTCCCTACCTGTGTCAAAATGTGAGCTTTGGAATAGGGTATGGACATCCAGCAAAACATAAAGAATAGAGGAATTTTGTTAGATGTTGTAGTTGCAACTACCCTATTAGACATGTATGCAAAATGAGGAAGCATAGACAAGGCACGTGAACTATTTGACATAATGCCTCAAAGAAATGTGGTCTCATGGACTGGAATTATTGTAGGATATGCACAAAATGGATTTGTTGAAAAGGCTTTAGAAATTTTAAAGAAAATGCAATTGTTTGGTGTAAAGCCAAATTACACAAACTTTGCCAGCATCCTCCCTGCCTGTGTCAAAATGGGAGCTTTGAAATAGGGTATGGACATCCGTCAATACATAAAGGATAGAGGAATTTTGTCAAATGTTGTAGTTACAATTACCCTGTTAGACATGTATGCAAAATATGGAAGCATAGACAAGGCACGTGAACTGTTTGACAAAATGCCTCAAAGAAATGTGGTCTCATGGACTACAATTATTGTAGGATATGCACAAAATGGATTTGTTGAAAAGGCTTTAGAAATTTTAAAGTAAATGCAATTGGTTGGTGTAAAGCCAAATTCCACAACCTTTGCCAACATCCTCCTTGCCTGTGTCAAAATGGGAGCTTTGGAATAGGGTATGTACATCCATCAAAACATATAGAATAGAGGAATTTTGTCAGATGTTGTAGTTGCAACTACCCTGTTAGACATGTATGCAAAATGTGGAAGCATAGACAAGGCACATGAACTGTTTGACAGAATGCCTCATAGAAATGTGGTCTCATGGACTGCAATGACTGTAGGATATGCACAAAATGGATTTGTTGAAAAGGCTATAGAAATTTTAAAGCAAATGTAAGTGGCTGGTGTAAAGCCAAATTCCACAACCTTTGCCAGCATCCTCCCTGCCTGTGTCAAAATGGGAGCATTGGAATAGGATATGGACATCCATCAATACATAAAGGATAGAGGAATTTTGTCATATATTGTAGTTGCAACTGCCCTGTTAGACATGTATGCAAAATGTGGAAGCACAGACAAGGCACATGAACTATTTGACAAAATGCCTCAAAGAAATGTGGTCTCATGGACTGCAATGGTTGTAGGATATGCACAAAATATGGAATCATAAACAAAAAACATGAACTGCTTGACATAATTCCTCAAAAAGATGTCATCTCATGGAATGCAATGATTACAAGATATGCACAAAATGGATTTTGCAAGGATGCTCTCAAAATCTTTGAATTAATTAAGCACTATGGGACATATCCTAACATTGTAAGCTTTGCTTGTATTCTAGGTGCATGTAGCCATGCAGGTTTAGTGGATGAGAGCTATACATACTTCAATCACATTTGTAATCCTTATTTCATTACACCTACAGTTGATCATTATGTGTGCATGGTTGACAGGTCCTTGCCCGTGCTGGCTATCTTGAAGACACCCTAAACTTTATCATTGAGATACCTATTAAATATGTGCTGGTTGTATGGATGTGTTTTCTTGGTGCTTGTAGATCACATATGAATATAGGCTTAGGAGTATTTACAGCAACACTGCATTTTGATTTGGATCCTAAAAATGTTGCACAACTTATGTTCTTCTCTCAAACATCTATCCACAAGTGGGCAGCTGTGGTGAGGTAAGGAGATTGATGAAAGATAGCGGAATTAAAAAATCACCGGATGCAGTTAGATTGAAGGGCATAAAATGGTACATGCTTTTTGTGTAGGAGACAAATTGCATCCATAGACAAAGGAGACCTATGCAAAGTTGGAGAAATTGGCTTGGAAGATGAAGGCAACAAGGTATTTTGTAGATTCAAGAATTTACTTAATGCTGTGGAAGGATGGGAAAAAGAATTATTTCTCTATCACCATGGTGAAAAGTTGGCAATTGCATTTGGTTTGTTAAACATGCCCCATGGAACAACTATTAGAGTTGTTAAGAACCTTCAAGTATGTGCTGATTGCCACACTACAACAAAATTTATCTCCAAGATTGTCACAAGAGAAATTGTTGTGAGATGTGAACCCTTTCCATCATTTTAAATAGGGACAATGTTCTTGTGGAGATTATTAATGATGCTAAATGAAGCAATCTAAAAAATAGGCTTACACTATAATAATGTACACCGTGTTAGATTTCCTACTAGTGGGTGTAAAGCCAAACTCCTTAACCTTTGCCAGCATCATCCTTTCTTGTGTACAAATTGAAGCTTTGGATGAGGATATGGACATCCATCCAAGCTAATTGGAAGTGGATTTTTGTCAGATGTTTAGTTGCAAGTGCCACTTCTGATCATGAAATCCTTCATAAAGACTTGCACAAAATTCAATAAAGAAGAATAGAATTTATGCACAATCGTGAATGATTTCAAATTGAAATCAATTTCTTTATAGCTTATAATGTGTGGATAAGAATTACATTCCTTGTAGTTTCCTATGCCATTAATTAAAAGGAATCTAGATCTACACATTCATCTTAGATGCATTTACACAATTGAAGCCTGTTGTTTTAAATCCTTTACACAAATTTTCCATGGGTTAACCTATGATAACATGTCTCCTAGAAACATAACGACAATCCTCTCAAGGGGTTTGTAAATGCCACCAATCTAGGTTAATTTATGCCTAGTTGTGTGAATAAAATAGATTACATCCCTCAAAGAAATGTGGTCTCATGGATTGCAACGATTGCACGATATGCACAAAATGGATTTGTTGATAAGGCATTAAAAAATTTCAAGCAAATGCAATTGAATATACATATACAAAGAGAGAGATGTATGTGGAAGCATAGACAAGGCATGTGAACTGTTTGACAAAATCCCTGAAAGAAATGTGGTCTAATAGACTTCAATGATTGCATGATATGCACAAAATGGATTTGTTGAAAAGGATTAGAAACTTTCATGCAAATGAAATTGGCAGGTGTAAAGCCAGATTCCACAACCTTTGCTAGCATCCTCTCTACATGTATCAAAATGGTAAGCTTTGGAACAGGGTATGGACATCCATCAAGGCATAATAGAAAGCAGGTTTTTGTCAAATATTATAGTTGGAAATGCTCTGATAGACATATATGAAAAATATGGAAGCACAGACAAGGCACACAAACTGTTTGACAAAATGCCTCAAAGAGATGTCATCTCATGGAATGCAATGATTGTAGGATTGCACAAAATGGATTTGTTGAATAGGCTTTAGAAACTCTCAAGCTAATGCAATTGTCAACTGTAAATCCAAATTCTGCAACCTTTCCCAGCATCCTCCCCGTCGGTGCCCAAATGGGAGCTTTGGAATAGGGTATGGACATCCTTCAAAGCATAATGGTAGGGGGATTCTTGTGAGATATTATAGTTTGAAATGCTCTCATAAACATGTATGCAAAATATGGAATCATAGACAAAAAACGTAAATTGTTTGACATAATTCCTCAAAGAGATGTCATCTCATGGATTGCAATGATTACAGGATATGTACAAAATGGATTTTGTAAAGATGCTCTCAAAATCTTTGAATTAATTAAGCATTCTGGAACATATCCTAACATTGTAAGCTTTGCTTGTATTCTAGGTGCATGCAGCCATGCAGGTTTAGTGGATGAGAGTTGTACATACTTCAATCACATATGTAACCCTTATTGCATTACACCTATAGTTGATCATTATGTGTGCATGGTTGACCTCCTTTCTCGTGCTAGATATCTTGAAGACACCCTAAACTTTATCTTTCTTTCTAAATCCCCAAAGTTGCCTTATTCCCGTTCACATTGAAGACTTGTGAGCAGGAATAGGGCTAACATTTTTTCTTTTTAAAATCAGCCGGATAAAGCCATATTGCTAACTTCATTTTTTTTTTCAAACAAAATAGACCTTTATCTTAAGGTTACTCATGAACCTTAAGATAAATAATTATTGAAAAAAAGCTTTGCATTCCTTAATGACATGTAATAGAATTTAATCAACTACTACTTAAAAACTCTTTAATTTTTGTCTAATGCAAGTTATTACATTAATAGTGAAAAAGAACATACATGGACCAAGCAATTTGTGGAACTTTAAGTTATGTAATAGAATTTACAGTTGATAGTTAAATTGTATAGAATTTTTTTTATGATCTTTACTAACGTTTATTAGAATTGTTGCATGTTTTACATCATTGGTATGACATATTAGTTGTAACTTTTTTGAAATTTTATTATGGTATGCGCACTTTGATATGATGTAATATGATTGTGGTTTCATTTCATATATTGTAATATTAGATATATAATAGAAAAATAAATTATTGCATGAAATAAATAATAACTTTTCATTTTAAATATATATTTTTTGTAGAACACGGGTCCTCCAGAAGATCAAGATGATCCTCATGATATAGATCCAGATTATATTGGTTCTAGTATAGATCACATGGCAGAGGATGATGATGATGTAGATACAAAAGACACCAAGGCTGATGACGATGATGATGATCATGATGGTGATGGTGATGATGAGGCAATTACTGGTAGTAGCTAGTGACATTCATGATCTATAGACTACATCATGGATCATTGCTGATATATCGTTATGATGTCTCTTTTCATGGTTACTACATATGTATCATTTTCACAGCCTGCAATACTATATTATTGAGTTGTATCATTTTGACACGTATCATTTTGACTTATATCATTTGGACATGTATCATCTTGACTTGTATCATTTTGAGTTACATAATTTATCATTTTTACTTATATTATTTTACATGTATCATTTTAACATGTTATTGATCTACTGGCATATTTGACTTTCATTTATTTTAGTTATATATGATGATGATCTTATCAGTATTGACTTGTCAATTTATATATATTGAAAGTGGTCGATGATTTTTGGATGGATATTTATTACATATGATGATTTTAATTTACTGCTCAAGATGGATGTTGTCAAATTCAATTAAATTATAGATATTTGACTCACTTGTTTTAATTATAGATGATGATCATGTTATAATAATTATCTTGTTATTTAATCATATGAATTAAATAATTAAATTACTTACTCTATAATCATATGAGTTATTTAAGAGGCATGGTATATTTAACTAATTAAATTGAAATAAAACATATCATTTAATTTACTTACTCTATAATCATATGAGTTATTTAAGAGGCATGATATATTTAACTAATTAAATTGAAATAAAACATATTAAATTAATAAATATAAGCAAAATAAGAAGTATTTTTAGAAGCAAAAAAGGAAGCAACAATGGAAGCCAAACTAGAAGCAAACCAGAAGCAATCTTGGAAGCAAAACTTGGCGTTATCTAGGAAGAAAAAATAAAAGCAATTCAGGTAGCAAACAAGGAAGTAATAATGGAAGCAATTTTAGAAGCAACAAAAGATGCAATAATAGAAGCAACAAAAGATGCAAAAATGGAAGCAAAGCTAGATACAACAAGCGACATTATATCAGAAGCAAAATTGGAAGTAACACCGGAAGCAAAAGTGGAAGCAAAATTGGAAGAAAAATTGGAAGAAAACCTGGAAGCAAAACTGGAAGCAAACCTAGAAGCAAACCTAGAAGCAACATAAGAAGTAAAAGTAGAAGAAAAAGCAGAATCCAAACTGGAAGCAACAAAATTTGGAACTAAATCCAGCGCTAAAGTGAAATACAGTTTGGCACCGAGTTTTGCACCAGCAGAAGTGTCCAATTCATGAACTCAAATGCACTAAAATCCAACACTATTTTAGGTGCTAATTACCTATTTTGTTGTAGTGCCTAAACAATAGATGAAATATTTGTTTGTTTTAAAATGGTGTTTGATCCCTCTCCAATATGGACTGGTGCCTACTCTATTGGGCAACTGAGTCATAAGCAATAAAGAGGGAAGAAAAGATTTGAATAAGCATCAACAAAATACACATGATGTAATAATTGCAAAATTGGCAAACCTGTGCAACACTCATCCATGTGATCAATGAGAATTTGATGGGTAGCCATGTAAGGACTAAAAACTCCCCATTAGAAGTCACAAACTAAAAAATACTCTTCCCCATGACTAGAATTCCCACTATACCATAGGTTGCAATGTGCATGAATGTGTACCAATCATCTTGTATGCAATTGTGCATGGTTACAATCAGCCATTCAAGGTTATGAAACATTAAAATCATAAATGTCAAAAGGGAGGAACAATAGTAAATCAACAATGTCTACAATATGGAGATAATTAACCACACAAATATATAAAATCCCTCCACAAACATCTGCACACTTTTGAAACCCTTCAAAAATAGAAACCTACTCTTTCTTGTTATAACATGATCCAAGTAGGTGATGTCAATCTCCCTTATAGATACTTTGGCAATAAGATCATGTTGCTGAATTACACTCCTAAAGATATCCAAATGCTTCCAAATAATTTCTGAAGTCTTGTTGGAGGTCAAAATATCATCATCATAAACACATTCAAAATTTCTTACCTCCTCTTCCATGGGTTGAGACAAGGCATGCTCAAAATTTGGCTCCTCTCTCCAAGATTGTAGTCACAATAATTACCTTGGATTCCAAGGACTCTTACCATGTTGTCCAAAGCTCTACCACTTGAAAGATGGTTTAGATTAGATTGTATGTGGGCTGGAAGGTGGCTATAATAGTCATAGTTAGCTTGAAATTTCCTTTCAAACAACAATATATTAGATAGAATATTGGCACTTACTATCCCCAAAGGATGAAACTTCTTACACACAACATGAGGCAAAAAGGTCTTCCCAAAACCATGGCTGTAACACTGTATTCTTTTGCTAAAAATTAGAAATGTAATATGTAGAAACCACCTTGTATTAGTTGCAAAGACCTCAACAATTGCAATGGGCTGGAAACTCCTCCACTTTGTGACTGCAAAATCTTCTTGGGCTTGTGAAAAGGCCATGAATGTCTCCCATTGATATTTCATCCACATAAATATAGTAACTTTTGGATCTCCATCTTCAATCCCTTGAAGCTTTACCTCCCTTCTCTTGGGTTCCAACTCCATAGTGAACTTTCCCATAGTATGCATCTGTTGTGAGCTCCATGTTTTGTTGATACCTCCAAGACCCATGGTATATAAGTTTTTGCATATCTCTTGTTCACCCAATGAGATGACCAATTGCCTTTCCTTCATGATGCTAGGAATTTGTAGTGTCTCCTCCTTCATGAGTCCTTCAATTTTCTTGTAGCTTGATACCCAAATCACCATAATAAACTTAGTCACAAAATATTGAACTTCAAAAAGACACTTATTTTTCTTTCCCACATCTAACATCAAGCTTCCCAAAGGGGCCATCTCCATTTGGCTATCACTCATGAGCTTGTCTTCAATTTTAGTACTTGGCTCCCATAAGTGATCTATAAACTGTGAACATTGGTCCTTCACAATGGGGTTAGAAAATAAAACAAACCTTATGTGATTCATCATAAACCTCCTTTCATTCCATATGCAAGAGATGAAGAACTCAATAGTAACATCAAAGCCTCTACATGTTTTAACCCTCAATAGATTACTTGGATCCATTATGCAACAATAATTTTGAACTTGAAACAAATAGTCCACATGCACTATATTGCAAGTTGTATCCCTTACCCTATCACCCATTTTTGCATGTTTTCCATGATGACAAAAATTTTGTCGTGACATAGGAAGAATCAAATCTAAAATATTTTCATACCTTGGGCTGCAAATAAAATGTTCATCCTCCATTGTCAAATGAGACATTATTGGGATATCCTCAACACTTCCATCCAAGTGGCTCAACTTTTTTGTGCTAGGGTTGACCACAATGCTCTTCCCAATTGTATATATCCATCTATAATGATATTTGGCTCATTCCCAACATTAACATGCTCAACGTTCTCTTCAGCTAAAGATTTTGGCAAGATAGTCTGAAAATCTTCTTGATCCACCTTCTTTTCATCATGTACTCCTTCAAAATCTATAGTGGAATCAATGGTTTGTTCTGATTCTTTCTCTCCTTCATTTAAATCTCCATGCAAAGCTCCATCTTCTGCAACTTTTTGAAGATCTAATTCCTCTTCTATTGGTTCAAAGTTCTCTTTTCTTCCTATCTAGACCTAATGTAGTACCTATCAAATGATTCTGTAGCTTTGGTAGATTTAAGTTCACCTTGGTATTCCTCCAAAATTCTAATAATCTCTTCTTCTTGGGGCATAGTTCTTCCTGTCCACTCTACATATTTTTGAAATGGTGTGGCTGCCTTTAAATCTTTAGAATGACTCTAGTATTCTTCATACCATTTTGATATTGTCTTTGCATCATTAATGCTTTTTTGTAACCACATTTGCTCCACAATGTTAGCCAATTTATCAACAACAACCATTTTATCACTTGGGTCTCCCTCATTCTTCCGACTTTCTTCATCCTTGATTTTCTCTTCTTCAATACCCTACAGGATGACAAGGTCTTTTCTCTGATACCACTGTAATGATCCAAATTGGGACTTTAACTTTAAACCAGATCTAAAAATGAATTTATTTAACACCACCAAAAAAATACAATAATTTCACCAAGACTAGCAAGCTAGTCATACAAAAAACAACACCAAACTAACACATATTTCCTAGAACTTATGAAATTGATTTTCTTGCATTTTAATCTAATTTTCCAATCTTCTATACTGTCACAACAGTCGCAAAATCTACAACAACTAAATTTGCAAATCTGGAGCAAATACAACTAAACCCACAAAAACTGCTGCATACTGAATGAAGCCAACATCATTGGAAACACCATAGAATGTTTTTTATTTGTTTTTCTAATGAAAATAATGTGTATACAGGTCTGATATACTGAAGAATACAAAATCAAACTATATAAATTCATACAACAAATTTTATGGAAAACCCACAAAAATTAAGAACACTGAATAACACCAAAAATCACTGCAAACCCCACAAACTAAATTTATTTGAGAATTTATGTCATAGACACATGAGAATAGGTCTGATACAACATGGAAATGCTACAAAAATCTTCTATAAAAACACTCAAAACACCAAACTATAAACTACACAAAGATTGAATTACACAGTGTGTATTTCAACACACAGAATCTTCACATGCAACACTCCTGAGACTAAACCAGCAATACCCAGCTCGCCAAATCTGATCCAAACCTCAAGAATGAATGCAATACACCTTCTACACCAACATGAAATGATATGCAAAACCTACAACAACACAAATGCTCCACAAACACCAAAATCTACTCTTGCACACAAAATGATGAAAACTACCAAACTACCCAAATTCCTTCAGTCCAAATGCAAGATTTGGATGAGATTGCCTCCTGTGAGAAAAGGGTTTTCATCCTCTATCCACTTGATGCTCATGGGTTTCAGTCCACAAGCCTCTACTCCAATGGGGTTTCGTCCATTGAAGAAGTCCTCTACAAATATGCAAGTATTGAAAATATGAAATATGACAACAACCTTCAAAATGAGATGTTTTACCAATTTTATATTCTCCATGCTTGGAAATGGGTGCCCAAAAATCCAACGTCCTCTATGAGCCCATAAATATTTAATTTAATTGTTTAAAATAATATAAATTACATTTGGACAATATTAAATATTAAACCACATAATTTCCCCAATGTTGTCCAATTAACCCACGTGAAATTATTCCAAGGATTTCCATTCTCCACTTGCATTGGCATTGTTAATAATTTAATATTTATTTGTCCAAAAGATAAATATTTCACCAAGACAATATAAATATTAAATAAATAATATTTTTTAATGTATTCGGGAACCCCTGACTTACTATTTCTAGATAGTGGAAACTTGTTATGTTTAGTAAGTGCTATTTTTTTGGAAAAAGGGACATGATAGTTGTGACCCAAATCTCGAGACCTTGGGGATCATTGATTCTCTTTTGGATAAACAGTCCTTTCAGGAGAGCAAGTTGAACCTCACCTTGCCTATATTGCATGCATGTGTTAAATAGACCATCAACAAAACTGGTGCTAGAAGGAGGGCCTTGAAAACTTTTAGAACTTCAAACTAGAGTGTATTAACTCTTTTTATCTTGAGAGATTTAAGAGAATCCTGAGATCTTCACTTGGGAAGGGAGTTTTATTTGAACTAGGATTTTCAACTAGAGCAAGAAGTGTGAGAGGAAGACATAAGAATCAATCCATTGCCCCTCCGCCAAACCAACAACCTAGAGAAAATCCTCTCAGTTCACTTGTTCTACCTCCACCAATGGCCTTCTTTGTTGCAGAAAATTCTCCTTTAGGGACTCTTCCCAGAGGAATCCATGAATTACCTAGGAACCTAGAAAATTTTTGCAGTAAGTATATTTATGGTGAAAGCAAAACTACCGAGGAGCATATACAGGCTATCAAAGACATTGCAATTCAATAACAAATAGCTCATCAAGGTGTGGTCTATAGGTTGTTCCCCTATTCTTTAGGAGACTTTGCGTATAGTTGGTACCTTAGTCTATCATCAAATTCGATCTCATCATGGAAAGAATTAGAGACAACCTTCATTAAGCAATTTCAAACATAAGTTGACCTGACTGTCCTTTACACCAATTTACAACCTGCAAAAAGGAACCAAATGGATCTGTAATGATGGCTAACACTAGATTTCAAAGGCTATACAAGAGATTGGCTACCCCCTACACAGTAGTAGAAGATGCAGCCATTTAGATCTATTTGAAAGTGGTAGATCCCCTAACTAGTCTATTTCTTAGAAGAACTTAGATCCCAGTAGACATAGACACTCCCGCCAAAACATACAAACTAGCTATTGAGCTACAACATCAAATGGATCCCTCTCGTGGGGGAATTGGTAGTTCTATTCCTTCACAAGGGTACTTAGGAGGATCAAACAAACTGCCTGCGATAAACAATACTCTTTCCAATAACATGCCTTTGTTGAATCTAATACCCTTGACCATGCATCAACCTGCAAACCAAACATTTGTTGCACCTGCGATCACATGGCATATCTTGAACCAGAATGATTATCAATTATCTGTGGCTAACACTAGAAACTCATTTTTTTGAAAAACCTGTTGCTACTTAGGAAAATCCAAGCAGTGTCCAGGCCAATGCATAGGTAAATCAACCAAATTCTAGTCAGAATATGCACTTGACATCAGAAATAGAAGCCCTCAAGAAAACTATGTCCCAAGTAACAAATGAACTCACCTAGTTTAGAATGAATTCTCCACCAGCTCAGAATCAAAACAACTTTCAAGATCAAAATAATTTCTAGAATCAGAACCCAAATTATAATTAGAGACTGTTCAATAGATAGTGGAACACAAGACCTAATAATGAAGGAGTAACTAATACGAGGAATGGGTCAAATGAAAGAATCATGGTAACACAAATACATCTAACATTGTAATCATGGATGAGCTAAATCATATGGTTATTTGGTGTAGACTGCATGACACAATAGATCATTCAAAATTAGATTGCCCCCAGATGGAAAAGATGGCTAGAAATGCACAGGGAGACTCCTAGTCATCTTGCAACGCTATTCAGGAAAATAGTAACACCATAAACACAACCATGGTGTTGGACACTTGCATCTTTCCTTTTGAAGAAGATAATGAGCCATCTAATGAAACCTATGAGGTTCAATCTTTTCAACAAGGGAAGAATAATTATTTCTTAAGAAATAAAGCATAGGGCCAGTTTCCTACAGGTATATCTCCAAGTAATGGACCCACACCGCTTGATCCTAAAGCTAGTAACAACCCCATGCCACCATGAGGCTAGCCTGAGGTACAGTAGAGGCCAAATCTAGTGGTACTCACAAGACCTCAAGTAGCTTTAGATCTAAGATATGACATAATTGAAGATCTCAAGAAAACTAAGTCCAATATGTCGATCTTTGACGTTCTTTAGAATTGTCCCACTCAGAGAGAAGCTTTGATAAAATTTGTTGATAAACCTACTCAGTCTAAAGAGAAAGAAAAATTAGTGGCTACCATTGATGCTTATACAATAATGTATGGGGGATGTTGGACTCCCCTCCATTTCTCCTTAGTGTTAGGATCTTCGGGAAGAGTTTGCATAATTGTTTGGTGTCGGAGCATCTGGCAATGCGATGCCTTATTCAATGTGTCAAAAGTTGGGGATGACACCAACTCCCACCCAGAAAAAGGTAATATAACTGGACAAAACATAAGTAAGTGTGATAGGTGAACTCAAGGATGTGCATATCTAGTTAGTGTCTGATCCTAGAATTTAACAACACATCAACATACAGGTGGTAGACATCCCTGAAACCTACGAAATGTTGTTAAGCAAAGATTGGTCCAAAAGCTTGAACATTTACTTTGCTACTAATTTTTCACATCTATGGCTTCCATGGAGGGGAAACCAAAACTAGATCAGATTTGAGAGTAACCCATGTTAAAACACATGATAACATAATACAATCATCATAACGAAGTTGCTTATATTGAAGTTGAACTAGGAGTTTACAGGGTTGTTGAAATCTTGATTACTCTTGTGTCCTCTCAGGACACCACGGGTACTAGGGAAACTAGAGGTATAGAGTTATATTCCAAATGTGAGCAGTTTGTTCATAAATTAGAAACAAATCAAGATTTTTTGGAGGGAGACATTAACATCAATGATTTATTACTCCCCAACTGGTGCTAGATCCATCAGTGTGCTCATTCAAAACTCACATGTGCAGTGTGTACTATTGTGGTGAAGAAGTACCTCTTCAAAAAACAACATTCAAAATTGTCATCAATAGAGGAAAGTACCTCATGTAGTACAAGACTCCTCATCAGACAAGATAGCACCAAGGAAACAGTCAGCATATATACTAATCAACAAAAAGGACAAACAAGTAGACAACCTAATGTTATTGTCATGGATATGTTAGGGGTGAATCTAGATGACAAAACCTCCTAGGAACATAGTCGGGTAGATCTTACCCAAGCCAAGGAAGACTTAAATGTCCTAATTGAAGAACCATACTCTTCAGAATAATGTGAAGAGGAACCAAACCCAATCAACAAGGAATTAAATCGGGTAGAAGAAGGACCAAGTATAGGGAAAGAAGAACCAGATTCTCCTTCCTTAGCAACTAAACATGTATCTGTGTAGCAAGATCAGAAAGGAAAATCCACCTATGAGGCATTGGTATCACATGAAGATCATATATGGACATTAAGATTTAATGGTTCTTGTTCTAAACAAGGAGCTAGAGTAGGAGCGGAGTTGGTAAGACTAAAAGGAAAAGTCTTTCTAGCATCTTATCAATTACAATTCCACTATACCAAAAATATGACTAAGTACAAAGCCTTGATCCGAGGTTTGATTTTTGCCAACAAAAAGGGGATAGAATGCCTCAAAGTGCAAGGAGATTCTAAGTTGGTAGTGAGGTAGGTAAGAAGTCAATATGCCTGCCATGACAAAAGGCTGGAAACTTATCGAAACACGGTATGGAGTCTTATATAAGATTTCAATTCTTTCAACATAAAAGTCATCCCAAGGAGAAGAATCACATTTTGGATGCACTCATAGTAGCTACCAGCACTCTCAAACCTATGACTCATTCAAGGTTGAGGAGATTTTTTGCAGAACTAGTATCGACACCAGCAATACCGGATAACGTAAGGAATCTCTAGGTCTTCCAAGATGACCAACATATTCTAGAATTCCTAACCAGTTCAGGAGTATTCTGAGGGTGAAATTGTGGATGAATCTGATAGAGATCCCTTCGAAGAAGATGATGGAGTAATCAACCTAAAAGCCAACAACATACCGAAAGGCATGGCTGTACTAGAGAGGATCTGTCATGTCCCGATATTAAGGCATTGTTTAAATTAAAGATTTAAACATCATGATAAGACGGAAAAGTCACTTTTGATTATATAATACTATTTTGTATACTTATTGTACTTATAAATAATCAATATAAATAAAATATAATATTATCAATTTTAATATTATTTATTAAAATATGATATATATTATATAAACATAAATATAAATATAAATATTATTAATTTAGATACTAGTATAATTATAATTAATATAATATAATATATTAATATAAATATAAATATTAAATATTATTAATATATAATTATATAAATTATAATTATTAAAATAAATAATAATAATATCAATATAAATATTATTAATATAAACATAAATATACATGTTTGTATCCCATAAATCAGACAAAAGGAGGGCCCACATTGAAGTTAATAATAATCAAAGACATATCATTTCAGATATAATAAGGAAATCAAAGTTAATTAATATTTATGATATGCAGTGATCATATATAGTATAAGGCAGAAAGGATAAAGGGGAATATAAGACATTTAATATAAAAGACAAACCCACACTCAAGCAGCGTTTCTTATCTAAAAAATCATATTATGCAGCGATGGTAATATGAGAGCTAAGGCAACAATGATGATATTATAAGGAAACAAAATTATATTAATATAAAGTGTTGTTGCTAGTGCAACAATTAATAAAGGAAATGACAATGATTCCTTAGAAATATATAAAGGCTGCAACAATTGGTTCAACCACTAATCAACAGTGATTGGACATAATGAATGGCTGTGTCCCCTCACAAGGGACAATTTATACTATTTAAGAGAAACTCCATTACTTCAAATGGCGGATCATCATATCTGATATATTCTGAGCATTACAGCAGATAACAAATAAAATCAGACTTAGCATCATATGAAGGAATGGGAAGCAAGTCTAATAGAAGATAAAGGCATTGAATGAGGGAGTCAAAATAGGATATAAGTGTTGAGACATGGACTAGCTAGGACTCGAACCTAGGACCTTCTATTTGCTGCTGGAGTGCTCTACCACTGAGCTACTGGCCCCTCTTGGACCAGTCCATCGTCGGTCTGGGTGTGGCTTACACCAACACCCCCCCTTAAGCCACACCTCTCGTGTGCTTGGGGCTCCTAGCCTGGCCTGGCTCTGATACCATGTTGAGACATGGACCAGCTAGGACTCGAACCTAGGACCTTCCATTTGCTGCTGGAGTGCTCTACCACTGAGCTACTAGCCCCTCTTGGACCAGTCCATCATCGGTCCGGGTGTGGCTTACACCAACAATAAGGACATCAATAAGGAATTCTATCATTGAATACAAAATAGTCTTCGATCAAGCATTATAATCTGAAAATTCATCATCAATGACAATAGCTATTAAAAATCAGAATTTAGCAAGTAAATTCAGATCTGCAAGAAGGTAATAAGGTAATAAAAAGGTATGTGGTATTTAATTTTATGATATTAGGATAAATATCATATGTTAAGTAATAAAGTTTCTCCTATATATATATATGTTATCAACATATTAGTAAGAATTATTTAATATGTCTAATCTATGATTATTAGGTATTAAAAGTTGTAAGATTATATATATGTATAAATACATATATATTGTATACACGTAAAAATGACACGACTCTATCTAAATAAATAATCTTAATATTTATTACATTTAATTCCTTTATCAATAAATAAATAAATCAATTTATTTATTTGATTCACATTCCTCCACAAAATTAAATAAAATCATTTATTTAATTAAAGTCTTCCCAAATTCTTCTAAAAGTCATTCTAAATTAAATAATACCAAATTATTTAATTAGATCCTCCAAAATCAGTCTAATTAAATAATACCAAATTATTTAATTAGATCATCCAAATCAGTCTAAATTAAATAATACCAAATTATTTAATTGAATTATTCTAAACTTAAACCATCCTCTATATTTAAATAAATCCAAACATTTATTTAAATTATATATTTCTTCTAAAATTGAATTAACACAAAAAATAATTCAATTAGTCCATGTGCACATGCAATTAAATATTTTAATATTTAATTAATTGTTCCCTCACCCACATGTCCTATTTATCCTCCAATTCCAATTAGTTAACTCATAGATCGAATCAGTTAACTAGTTAGTCTTTTTTGTTAACTAATTAATCAAAATAGTTAACTCTCCATTCTATTCTATTAACTCCTCTAGTGCATGAAGGCTTGGACACTTGTCCTCTCCCTATTCATGCACATCCTCTCAAGTTTCCTCTACCATTGACGTTCTTATTCATTCTATACCATTGATCTTCCTTCTCTCAAATCTATAAATACAACCCCTATTCCTCCATTTCAATCCATCCAAGCTTTTATAAATTTACTCTACAGAAATCATAGCGTGCCTTTGGCACCAATCCCTTCATAGCTTGTGATCAACTATCACCATTATCACCATTTGCATTGTATTGAAGATCCTCTTCATTGTAAGAACTATCATAGCCATTCTCTGTTGCCATCTTGAAGAAAAAAGCAAGGAAGTGCATCTTCTGAGGGCTTCATTCATACGACAAGATCAATTGAGATAAGTGACCAATGGAAGCCACGAAATAATAAGGTTTGCAAGGTATTGTTCCTTTGTGTTTAATCTTGATTATTTCCATTTCATTGAGATTATTGGATTATTGATAGTTTAATACTGTTAACCACATTTTCCCATAACACACACACACACATATATATCCTTTTAGAGCTTATATGAATCCATGTGAATGATTATAGTCAAATTGATATCCATATTTAGACTCAAGATCTAACAATAATGAACAATTATAAGGATACCATATAACTGTACGTTGATTTGCAATAAAAATTATGATGATAATGGTATAATAGAATTCCATCTATAGTACAAGGGAATATTGCATAAGGATCATAGCTTTGTAGCCCCTATTACTTCATCCAATGAGGAATCATGGGTATTGTAGGGAAAGGCAGAGTAATTCCATCTTATGTATAGACCCCAATAGCTGGGATATAGTTTCCGAAGTCAGGTCAAGAGATCTCGTATCGATCCCAATGGATGGGACATAGTTTCCCGAAGCTGGATCAAAGATTCTGTATGGGCCCCAATGGCTGGGACTAGTTTCCTAAAGCTAGGTCGGAGATGGTTTCAGCGCACCCTAATGTAAAGCCTAATTCCTTGATGAAGAATAGGAGGGGAAGATATGGATCTCAAAATATGTTTAATATCTACCCTAGTGTACTTATGAAATATATTATAGGATAGTCATCAATAATGAATAACAAATGAATAATCTTTTGACAAGAATGAAATATTTATATTATCTTTGATCTTATTGGATATTTCATTGTAATTTATTGATCTCTAATGTTTGTAATGTTCCCTTGAGAATCACTTTGAATGCAGATTTAGGTTTAAGTGTTTCCACTAAAAAGGGGACATTACAGGATCTTTGACTCGGATCTAAGAGCCAAGTAGAAAATACCTTCCAATTCAGAATGTGGTGAGCATGAAATTTACAAACTGGGATAACTCGACAATGAAAGGAATATTTTCATAGGGAAGACCTACCACAGTAGAGAAAGAGAAGATATTATTTAAGCATTGAAAGACTACCAAGATGTCATTTCTTGGGGGTATGAGGATTTGAAAACATTTGACACTTCCATCATCACTCATATGACCTTGTTGACGCCAAACGAAAACTATTTAGATAGACACAAAGGCCAGTCAACACTTTAATTGAACCTCTAATTTTTAAAGAAGTACATAAGTTATTGGCTGCTAAAATCATCTTTCCAGTGAGACACTCCACATGGGTGGCAAATATGGTGCCAGTTAGAAAGAAAAATGGGGAAATCAGACTATGCGTAGACTTTTGAAATCTAAACAAAGCATTTGAAAAAGACAAGTATCCCCTTCCTTCACTAGATGAAGTATTACAGTTCGTGAATGGGTCTCAAATTATGTCTTTCTTAGACAGATATTCTGGGTACAACTAGGTCCTAGTAACTTATGAAGATAGGATGAAGACTACCTTCACCACTAAATGGGGAACGTTTGCATACAAGAGGATGCCCTTCGGTTTTATAAATTTTGGGGCTACTTTTCAAAGAGCCATGGACACAACATTCGTTGATTAGTTGGCAAGTGCATCATCATCTATATGGATGACCTTACAATATTTTCCAAAGATCAGAATGATCACGATGCAGACCTAAGGAAGATTTTGGAAAGATGTAGAAGGTATGATATCTCACTCAACTAAAAGAAGTGCCTTTTTGGAGTCACAGAAGGAAATTTTTTGGGTCATATCATATCTGAAAGGGGAATTTCTATCAACCCAAAGAAGGTGGAATCTATTCTGAAAATGCCTATGCCAGGAAGTAAAGAAGAAATGATATCTTTCTTTGGGAAGATAAATTTTGTGTGGAAGTTTATAACGGGGTTTTCTGAGATCGTGAAACCATTGAATGATAAGATGAAGAAGGAAGCAAAGATAGAATGGAGCACAAAAGCTAAATCTACATTCACTCAGATCAACAGTCTATCACTGAGGTGCCAATCTTGATTAGTCCTGACTATCTACAACCTTTCTATATTTATTTGTTCACTTTCGAACACTCATGTGTGGCTATCTTGACCCAGAGAAAAGAAGTTAGGTATGAAAGACCTATTTCTTTCATGAGCTCTGCCTTCAAAAATGTCAAGGTATGGTATCCTTATCTATAGAAGCAAGCTTTCACATTGGTATGAGCAGTCAAGAAATTCAAACATTACATCCTTCAAAGCAAGATATTCACAATTGTCCTAGACCAAGCTATGAAGTCTCTTCTGATGCAAAGCGAATTGGGAGAGAGAAGGGGCAAATGGATGGCCATTCTGCAAGAATTCAACCTAGAGATCTAGCCTATGAATCTTGTAAGAGGGCAAGGACTGTCTAGGACTATGGCTAAAGTAGATTTTCAGATCATTTGTCAGCAGTACATGGTTGAAGCCATCACCAATGATGAATGGTATAGAGATATAGTGTACTTCCTTCTAAACAACAAGTGCCTAGACAATTTGAATGCCACTCAAAGGAGAGCTCTCAGGCTAAGAAGTGCACATTTCATGATAAAGAATGAAACACTGTTTAGAAAGTATTATGAAGGTGTCTACTTAAGGTGTTTGACAAAACTAGAAGCTAAATAGGTTCTTTAGGAATTTCATGGCAAGTATGGTATAGGACATGGCTTGAGAGATTCTATAACACACCAAATACTTTGATCAGGTTACTATTGGTCTCATATCTTTTGAGATGCTTACCAACATGTTAGAACTTGTCATATATGTCAAACAACCACCTCTCAAGAAAGAAATCCTATAATACCATTGCAACGAGTATATGAGGCAAGACCGTTCACCAAATGGGCATTGAATTTTGTAGGTGTGATTAACCCAAATTTGTCTGTAGGTCACAAATTCATTTTTACTGCAAAAGATTACTACACATGCTGGATAGAGGTTCATGCTTGCAAGAATTGCACCATTGACATGGTAATCAAGTTCCTCAAAGACCACATCATCGCCAGGTTTTGGATACCCTTCGCTCTGGTATGTGACAACAACCTTGCTGTTTCATCAACTCAATGTATGCAATGGTCTTTTGAACACAAATTAGTGTTGAAGTTCTCTTCAAACTATTACCCACAAGGTAATGGTGTGGTAGAATCTACAATTAAAAATTTGATTGATGTTATTAAGAAACTGCTTGAAAAGAACCCTAGGGATTGGCATACTCAGCTCAAGTTTGCCTTATGGGAAGACAAAACTAGAACTAAAGGCTCTCTAGGAACTTCCACATACCAACTTGTGTATGGCTTGAACCTAATCTTCCTGGTGAATCTTTAGATACTTGTCCTTTAGTTCATGAAGGAATTTTCAATTGATGAGGATAAAATAGAAGCTAGGCTCATGAACTTGTTAGGCCTAGAAGAAAAACATGATACAACACTACAAAACTTTGTCAAATACCAAGCAGTGGTCAAAAGATGGTTTGAGAAATGGGCTAAGATCAAAGCTTTTAGAATTTTAGACTTGGTTATGTTATGGGATAAAGCTAAAGAAAAGAAGGGTGACCACTAGAAATTTAAAAAAATTATGGCTTGGCCCTTATCAGATCTCTGATATTCTTAGACAAAACACCTTCAAGATCAACTTATTAATGGGAGAACCTATCCCATTGCCCATCAATGGAAAGTTTCTCAAGCATTATTTTAGTTCCTAAAGTAGTTGTCCAACATTTTGTATTATAGTAGTTTAGAAGTCTTTCGTCGTTCGTTTGTCTGTTGTCATCTTTCGTCCATTTTGTTGTCTATATGTGGGTTTGTTCATTAGTGCTTGTTCCTTTCTTTCATTTGTGTGTCTGCTTGTGGGTCCTTCCTGTCTTAAAGGAGAAGGTCTATGTGTAGCGTAATATCAAGGGCAACTTGATCAAGATTTTGCTGTTAGTATTTTTTAGTGTATAATTAGTTGTTTCCCATTAAGTCTTTTGTTTACTTCTATTTCTCATGAGCCCTAGAAACATAAAGCCTTTATAAACAACCTGATTGTGGTGAAGATTAAAGGATAACATAAGAGGTTACTACATTATTTACACTTTAACATTCAAGAGTTAGCATGGATCTAGACTTTGCAATGACCTTCGTCAAGTGAAAACCATGGTGATTATGTTCCTTAGAGTAGGGGATTCATATTCATCTCAATATTATACAAGGTTTCATCAGAGGGTGATAAATTTCTAGAACACTTTTTATTAGGTAGGTGGCATTTTACCACAACATAGTATAACTTGCATATCTGATATTCAAAGGAGGAGCCTATATTCATGATCAACTATGACTTAATCAGCTAAAGGTTATTTGCCCATGTGATATAGCATATTTTTAGGAACTCCAAGGTAGCCCGAAGGTAGCAATTCAAACACCAGATGATAGGTGTTAATCAAGATTGTTCTCCAACAATACCAAGAGATAACATATATGTCAAAATTCATACCTATGACAGGACATTCAATCTTCAATAATTCTCAGAATGGAAAAACACATTTCCACCCTCATGCTTCACAATTTTGCACATTAGGGGTGACATTGGGAGGAGACTATCCAGAAGTCTGTTCACAAGTCAAGGGTAATTTCATTCAGGTTTATAGGGACCAACAATAGCTAGAAGATTTGGGTAAGATAGCCATATCTCTCTGGGTTTATTGGATTAAGCTTTTCAATTACTCTTACTATCACTCCATCCACCTTACCATCTTCCCTTTTCAATCCCCATAAGGCATTCCTAGTACTTTGTTTGGTCAACCTTGTTGCTCAAATCTATTGACTATTCCAAGTTCAAAATTCCATCCTATGCTAAGATAGTCTAAGAACATATAATTATTCCATCCAATCTTGGATATCATTCCAAACATTGAAATGAGAATGTCATTCAAAATAGAAAATTGCTAATACATTCCTAGTTCTTATGAAGACTCTGAATTTACAATCAACAACAAGAGGACAGTCCCTAAAGAGGTAGCCCAAGTACCCTGTTCGTCTACATTCACTCATTCATTCATTTCATTCTATTTTTTCCATCATTCTAGGTAGTCTAAAGACCAATCAATACCTCTCATAAAAGAGGGAAGCATTCAGGTCTCCTATGAAGATCTTTCACTGCTCGCCCTCCATTTGTCTCATATTGTTCATCATCCCTCCTACCTAAGCCAATTTTCCCTAAGAACATTGAAAATCCTCATGAAGATGGATCCTTTTAGAGATGATCAACTTAGCTAGTGAGACAGTGCAAAGCCAAATAGGCCAACAACATCAGCTTTAGTAATATGTTTGCATACCTACTTAAATTGAATATTGTAGAAATACTCCCTATGGAGTGAAATTTTCAATTAGCCCAGTTGCAGGCAATTTACCATCAGGTTTGAGAGAATATGAAGCAACTCTTAGTTCAGGATATTTTGATTCTTTCAGGTCAACACAAAAAAAAAGAAAGAAAAGAAAAAAGAAAAATAGTAAAGAAAAACAATTGTCCTCTAGTGAAAACCATAATATATGGTATCTTGGGCAAGTACCATGATGAAATCCCATTTACGGGCATCAAGTGTAGAATATAATCATCAAGGAATAGCTTGACAAAGTGAGTTGCAAGGTTTTGGATCTAGACAAAACTTGTTGAAAGGAATGAATCATGACCACACACTTGTAATTTTGAATCCGTCATCTCGCTATCATTACTGTAATTGTTTGTTTATAGGGTTTGTCATCTCGATGTTCATCCATAATAGATTCAAACTTAAGACTTTCAAGAAATTGAGTGTTCTATCCTCCAAAATGCATATAGCATTTTCCTAGTTGAGTCACCATCTGTTATGCCCTGCATAACCACCCCCATCCTTGAGATAGATTGGGACCCCCTTTCTTCCTATTTGCCAGTTTTTGGCTTGTGTGTCATTCATCTAATGATCTTATATTGTCTTCTTTCTCTTAAAATTTCCAAGAAGCTTGTTTATTTTTGCCTCAAAAACTTAGGTTTTTGAGTTTCCTTGTTGAGGTTTGGTAGTTCTTTCACTCCCAGGCTTGTAGATTCCCAGGCCCATGTTGGTTCCCAGGGCCAAGAGCTTTTGACCGATTAGGACCTCAGGCCCCGATTGACTTTTTAAACCGACTGAGACCTCAATCCCCGATCAACTCTTTCCCTCAGTGGTTCTTTTCCCCCTTTGGCCCTCACTCCTGATGAGTACCATCAAGATCACGGGGCCCTGTCAGCCTTTTGGTCATTGGTTTGTGGAACCATTTTAGTTCTGCACCCCTGCCCTAGGTACAACATTAATGGTAGGCTAGGGCTTGTACAAGCATGGTATTTAAAGGATTTTGAAGCCTTTTATTGCTCATTTGTGCATCATTTTAAAACCCTCCTTGCTGAGACCATAATTCTTTTGTATCTCCTTGAATTCATCATTCGAGAGCCTTCTTGATCTTCTTGCACATGAATGGGAGGCTGTGATCATGATTTCAAATTCTCTATGTCCTCGATTCCTTGAAGACTTGTTTAGCACTTCAGGTAGGGTTTCGTCATCATTTATTCTGCTTGTTTTTTTTCCTTTTGTTGTTCCCTTCTCGTTCTCTGTGATTGTTTATTATTTGTTGTTTAATGTTCACCTTTTCTTGGGGTTCTTGTAGTTTTCTTCCCTCCTAGTTAGATTAGTTTTATTTTTGCATTTTTTCCTACTTTCTAGGGTTAGGGTTACTATAGTTTAGGATTTCAAATTCAATAAATGGATCGAATTTAGTAATTGGACAATTAGATTCTCAAAACAATCAACCTTGTCGCAATTGCAAAATGACCCTTTTGGGCCTTGAGCCCCCATTTTTTAAAAATTGATTAGAATGGCATTCAAATAGTAGGGTCCAATTGAGACCTCAAGCCTTGATTGGCCTGTCAGCCTTAAAATTTTTTAGAGGTTCCAAAACCTATTTTCCTCCCGCTCCTTGCAAGCTTTTAAAAGACACAAGTATTCAGGGTTCCTTCAGGACTTTGGGTCTCAAAGGGTCTTTTGGTCTTTAGGCTTAAAGGGTTTCAAAACTAAGTTTCGACCCACTCCTTGTAGGTCTGGACAAAATCCAAGTTCGAAGGACCATTCGGACCTTAGGGCCCAAAAATGTCAGTCGAACCTCAAACTAAAGAAGTAGCCCACGGGGACGAATTCACTTTTTGCCACCATGCTCGACAAGGGTATTTAGATGAAATTCCTCTCAAGGTTCTTTCAGGACCTCGAGCTACGGAAAGCCTTTTGACCTACAAAGCTTAAAAGTGCCTAAGGCCGCTTTTCTCCCCACAACCCGTAGTCCTGTCCTGAGGTCCAATCAGGAACTCAAACCCTAAAGGGCCTACTGGTCCTTAGTCTTTCAAAGGGTTCTCAAACCAGTTTTTGTCTCACAGCCCACCATCTTCCCATTGGTCCATTTCAGGACTTTAGACCTGCAACAACCTTTTGACCCTTATTAGCCTTAACGCTTCATAATCCTTAGAATTGATTTTCATCCATTGCCCTAAGACCTGACTGGGATGGCCGACTAGCAGACCAAAATTGACCCAGGGTCCAAAATTCTAACTTGGTCCCGAAAACTCGCCAGAACACAAAAACCCTAAAAAAACTTAGAATTTAGTGGTTCATATGTCTTTTCTATAATTTTCATACATCCTTTTCTCATGTAAGCTAAATTAGATGTTTGAGGAGGAAGTTTTTGACCATCCAAGCAAAGAGACACTGTCTAGGTCCAAATCTATAGAAGAAATAGAGTTAGAAGGACAAGGGGTAGAAGAGGCACAATCTTCCAAAAAGAAGACTAAAAAGAAGAAGGAATTACCCATCACCATGAAGTATCACTTTTGGGGGGTACCAAAGGAGTAAGTTCAAAAATGAACTTATGAACATAATGGATACTGAACTAGGTCACATTGATCTAGAAATTTTCAAACATGACACATTTGGAGATAATGTTACTCCAAGAGCAAGAAAGATCACTCAATCCAACTTAGGACACATTGCAAGTTTTCCATCTATAGTCCAATGCCCTGAGTTGATTCTTACCTTTGCTCATCATTAAAGCCCTGATGAGAGGAAATGTTATGACTCCAGTTGAAATATTCTCCTAGATATCACTCTTGAAACAATCAGAATGGTCTTTGATATGCCAGTATATCCATAAGCTAATTTGTTGACAATGGATGAAGTAGCAAGGTATTATAACTAGGATGTTACTGGAAACAAGGGATATATAAATCAACATTGGTTGGTGAAAAGGAAGAAATCTTCTTCTAAAGTACCTGCCAAGTTAACAAGGTGAGATTTTCAAGGAGAGGTTTCTAATGTGATTACTTTGTTGATCAGAGCTTTTGGGAGAGAGGAATCCAGAACATATGAAAAATGGATGTTCCAATTCATTTTCTAGACTATCAAAGGAGAAATTAAGTTGGATTGGGCTCAAATTGTTTCAGAAAATATACATGCCTAGCTTATGTCAGTAGTACAGGTCAAAAAGTTCTACATGACTTCATATATTATGTGGTTAGCTAAAAGAGTAGGGAATTTTCCTAGTTTGACAATTGTGACAGTCAGAGGAGAAGCCCCTGGACAAAGCAAAAACTGGGAATTCTACCCCTAGTTAGAACTCAAAGAAGCAGAAAAGCATTTCAAGAGAGTCAATGATGCATTTTTGTATGCCATTATTTTATAATTGACTGGTGATCTTGGGTGGAGGATGTTTGAAAAGGAAATGGACCTCATCAGGCCATGGGGACAATGGTTCATTCAATTCTCCAAGTCCACTTATATCAAAATAGAAGGCTTTAGGAGGGCTCCATTTTTGCTCCCGAGACACTGTAGTGACAAAATTATTCTTATGGTGTTTTTTTTCCAAATTAGTAACATGCATTTGAAATTGTTAGGTAAACATAAATTTGGGGTAAAATATCCTTTTGTGTTGGGTTTCTATGAGTGTCCATCTATTGTAGCTACAAAAACAATAGTTGATGAGCTAAATGCTCTCAATTAGAAAGTTTATGCGCTAAGGGAAGATTTTGACCCTATTGGAAAATTGAATGAACTATTTCCAACTATGGACTTCAATCACAAACATTCTTTAGAAGACTTTTGGGTGAATTGCCAAGATGATTTTGAAGTCAGGAAGAAGCAATACACTAGGCTCATGGCTTTTCAATTGAGGGAGTTTGGATTGAGAAATCATAGACCAGAAGAATTTTTTGATGATGGTATAGTTTTGGGTCCTGTGTATCAGTTAGACTGAGTTGATAAGAAGAGGTTAGACCCCATTAATTGTTTAGAGAAAGAAGAATATTCTATTAGGGAGTTCAGTTCTTATGTTATAGAAAGAAGTATGCCTTGGTTGAATCCAAGATTACGCAATTTTGTACCACCAACCATGCAAAGAATGTAAAGAAATAAAGATCAGGTTTCATCCTTAGGGTCCCCAGCTGGTAAGAGACAGAAAATACAAGGTAAGTCCCTAAAATCTACAAATTATAGGGTATCCTTAGATGATGCTTCTCCTGAGTTTGTACTCAAGGTAGTACAAGAAAAGTTGGCTAATTCCTCAATAATGTATAAAGGAGCAGTAGGCATCACATCTAGTATTAGAGCAAGACCAATGACCTAAGTTATACCTCCCAGGGATGCTCTTGGACAAACACCACGTGAAGGACAATAGACTACTAGGATAGACACATCACATGAAACCTTTGGTACAGTTGTGTTCCCACCTCCATCCTTAGGGCATCAAATAGAAATTGAGCATACAGAGCAACCAGAAGAGGATAAGGCTAGAGATGAACAACATGAGGTCCCCGGTGAAGAGGTTCCAGAACAAGTATAGGAACAACAATTTGAGGGGCAACAAAATTTTCATGAAGAAGAAGAATAAGAAAAGGTAGATGAAGAAGTGGATAAAACTCATTAAAATATTCCTTTTGAAGAGGAAAGAGAAGAATATGTTGGTGAAGAACATGTGCTCACAGAGAAAGAACAACTAAAACTTATTAATGTTCTAGAACAAGCTAAGAAAGATAACTCTTCTGAGAATATTAAGTCTCCAAAAACCACTAGGGAGCCACCAGAACAAGAGTAGCAACAAGAAATCAAAATAAGTGAGCAGGTTGATCAACGACAACAATTAAAAACCCAAAATCAACTTAATTAGACCTTACAGGCTCTGGCTGCACCTTGTTGGCTTAATCTCAATTTGGGTAAGAGGCAATAGGTGGTCATCCAGCCTTTGAACTTTCAAGAAATGATTATAGAAATTGAGAAGGAGAAGCCTAAGAAGAAGGATAGGACTTTGTCAGTTATTTGCACCACTGAACAAGGGGAAAGGATTGCAGAAATCACAACCCTGGTAGTTGATAAAGATGATAGGGACCTCCTAGCTGAGGATTACCAAATTATAAGGGTAAATCTAGGTAAACAGACCTGTATTGAGGAAATAACATCTTTTGATTCTACATATACCACTATTAAATCAAGAATTTAAAAAGATAAATAGGCCAAGGATAATTTGAAGTTACAATTGCATTAGATGAAGGAGTTCGTTAGATGTCTTGTTACTCCAGTTTCAAAGCATCCATCGTCCACTAATGTTCTAATTTTGATGACCAAGTAGGAGGTGGACACTTTGCAAGTAATGAAAGAGAAATTTTCTATGCTTGACAAGTGAGTTTCTAAGGTTTTTAGCAGAAGCTTTCAACATTTTTGATAGGTATTTCCCATTTTATGAAGAGTCCTATTGACTTGATAAAGAAAATGAGGATTTTATAGAAAGTCATCAAAGGGAAGATAAAGAGTTAGAACAGGTTCTAAAAAATCTGAAGGTAATCAGGAAAATGACTCAGGAAGAGTTGATAGAATTTGGCATATTACAAGATGAAGAACCTAGTTTTGTAGCTGATAGCATGAAAATAATTGAATATAAGATTGAGCAGATTATGGAATATCGCCTTGCATTAGTCACGCTAAAACAAGACATCTTTACATATATTGCTATTTTTGAGACTTTTGTCAAAGCAGTTGTGGGCTCAAATGTATATTCAGAGCATAAGAATAGATTGGAACCTGTAGATAAAGTGAAGGAAGTCAAAAGAGAAGATGGATGACTTATATTAGCATCCAGGTTTCAATGAAAACAAGTTGGATAGGTTTGTAGAATCCAAGGCTCACTTCAAGTTGAAATTGGTAGACGTTGACAAGATGGAGAAAAAGTGTGAATAGGTTGCTCAACGTTTGAAAATCTTCAAATTTAGATATGAATGGTTAGATAAGCTATGGACAAAGTAAAACAACTTCTTTCAAATTATGTTGAGTACAAGAAAGCTAAATTTGCTTCAAGGGCATCCAGTTCTCACTAAGTTTACTTTGTGGACTTAGTCAAGTTTGATATTAAAATTATTTTTTAAAAAAGGGACTCACTATTTTTATAAAGTGGGCCCTCTAGAAATCTTTCTTTTTTATATTTTATATTTTTGAGTTGAAAAGTCAACTGGGAAATGGAATGCAAAACCAATTCTATTTTTGAGAATGCTTTTTGAGTTGCATGAGGTTGGTGATAAAAACAATGACAAAAGGTATTGCATGTAGTTTTGAACTGCTATAATTATTCTTTTGAAGTGCCTATAAAAGGGAGGGATTCATTTCGTTCAAGGGTATGAAAGTTGAAGAATTAGGCTGTCGGTCCACATTTTAGTTTTTAAAGCTTTTTCAGCAATTAGCAGTTTTTACAATTTTTAGCATAGAGAAGGTTGTTCCTTCTGGAAATAGATCCATATTTTTGGTCTTTGTGCTGGATCTACTTTCTTGTATTAAAGTTCAAAGAAGTTAATGCAAGTTGGCTGTCAATTTCGTGGGATCTTTCTTCATGTTTTTGGTGTAGTGCATTGAACTCACTCTTTACTTTCGTATCTATTTAAGAAATTATGAAATTCGTGCATAAAATTTTAAATTTATTCTGATTTGCATATGAAATATAGTAATTAGAAAATACAATTCTAATCATATCAATTTGAGAATCCTTTGACTGTGGCACTGTAATATGAATAATTGGGTTTTAATAAACTAATTTTAATATTGTGGTTAATGAATTTCTTGGATAAGTATGTTGATATAAAGTTTGAAATTTGTTATGCTATATCGTTTACTTCTTGTTCCTGTGCAATATTTTGATTTTTATTTCAAAACAACTGTAGGTAGACTAAATTTATGCCCAGTTTGAACAAATAAATCATACAACCAAGTCCCCTTGTGAACCATCCATATCAACCCTGTACTTGAGTAGTGTAAGTTGTGACCCAACTCTCGAGTTCTTGGGGATCGTTTATTCTCTTTTGGATCAACAATCCTTTCAGGAGAGGCAAGTTGAACCTCACCTTGCCTCTATTGCATGCATGTGTTAAATGGACCATCAACACTTCCATTTCCTTACTTAATTTTATTAAAGTTTTTAGACAATATTTTTAATATTTTATCTTTGTCTATTATAGAGTTTATTATCATTTTATTTTTTCCTTTTAACTTTAAAAAGGTTTAAGCCAGCATACTCCAATTCCCCTCCACCATACTCATATTTGTAGATGTTTAATCTTTTTCTTCTCAGCCAATACCAGACCATGGATTAATGCCTCATACTGTACAACAATGTTTGTGTAGGAAAATGCAACCTATGAGCAAATTACATTTTCTTATCTCTTAGAGAGATCATCAACACACCTACACTAGCCCCATTTTTGCTCTTTGTACCATCAAAAAACATTTTCCATGGGCCATGTAAATCATCCTCTTGCTTTAGTGAAGCAGGCACAAAGGAATTTTCTTCTTGAATCATGTAAGTACCCAACCTAGTCATTTTTGCACTATCATAAGGATCAAAATCATAATTTTTCTTAGCCCATTCATCAAGCAAGAGATTAGGGACCGAAAGAGGTGAAGGGACTACTTGTATAGGCCCTGAATCATTTTCTTCTTCACCTTGTATCATGAAATTTGGGTTAATAATGTTCTAGATGGTAATTTGAAACTGGTTTAGCCTTAATGGTGAACCTTGTTCCATACCTTGTCATCAGCAGCATGTGAGACTAGTCAGAAGACAAATAACCACCAACCTTAGCCATGAAATCCCTTGAAAAATAAATGGAAAAGAAAGGAGAAAAATCAATTACTGATATATCTTGACTAATAGTCAAGTTTGGGCAAGCATGCAGAGTTAAATCTAGCCCCTTTATCACTCCTACTATGTTAACTAAAGTGCCATCAATCTACAAAACACCTTTGGAAATTGGAGTGTATTTAAAGTCCAATGTATCTACTATCATTTTGGGCATCACTGAAACACTAGCCCTTGAGTCTATTATTCATTCGTGTACTAGAAAATTTCCAAGAATTAGAGATAAATAGAAATGGTATGGTTTCTTTATCTGACTTACTTTCTCTTGATTGGGTTGAACAAGACTAATTGGATTCTTCTCCTTTTGTACTACTAGCTTAGCAGATGGAATTGTTTCAAAGCATCCTAGAATAAGTCTCTTTGAGATGGAATTGATAATGCATCCCACATAGACACATTCAGGTTTGTCTTCTTCATCTAATCCATAATATTCAAAGGGTTGATTATCATTTTGTACATTGAAGGTATCCAAGGTCCTCTTCTTTGGTTGTTCCATGGCTTGATTAGGAGCTTTTGAATAAGATGAAACATCATTTGTAATAGCAGGCCTACTAGTCTATGTTGTGTTTGTAACACACACCATAGGCTCATTTCTCTTTGTTGAAGGCTCTTTCTATGTTAATGAAGGTGTAGAGGTATTTTCAAAGGGCCTTTTCTTTGACCTTGAGTTGTCTGTGACACCATTTACAAGAAAAACCAAAAATTCCATAGGTTAATTGATTGCATAATCATCCTCAAGACTCCAAAACATAAGGTTGGATTTGTTGGTTCCCAAAATAATAACACAAAACTCTAGAACTATCCTAAATCACCTAGGCTAGGAATTGTCATCATGGTGAAAGGAAGAGGTTTTTCAACAAGTTCTAGGTGATTTTGGCCAACTATAGGAGTGGGTAAACTTCTCTACTCTTTGAGCTCAACTTAAACTTTGGAGGGATATTACAAGGGGTTTTATACCTAAGTAGGTATTAAAATAAAACTAGATAAACAACTAAAAATAAGAACAACCAAACCTAGATTACTCTCTTAACCCCAAATCTATCACTGAACTAAGCAAAGTTGGTTGTTGTATGACCCCTGTATAGATGATAAATGTAATCCTATACAACGAGGATGCATGAACAATACTTCTACTTCTAAAAATAAGATGTATAGCTTTTGTTTTAAAGATGGGTGATCTGAGGCTACTTAGACTGGTGCCTATCCATTGGGCTGCAGATTCTAATGTAAAAGAAAGGAAAACAATCATATAAAAGTGTATAACTACATACTTGATGTATCAAATGCAAAGAAATCACTACCAGATTATTGAAAATACTTAAGAATCACACACCATACACAATTTTTCCCTATGCAATACTGAAATGATCATTCACAAAGCTTGGGAATGAATTAAGAACTGTCACATTCATCAAATTAGAGCTTACAATCATACCACGAAATGTGGTAAAAGCAAACTGAAACTATGATTACAATTTACTAAGAAAAACACCTATAGTAGTGGAGAAAAATAACAATATGATATAATGATTTGAATTGTATTACATACACTTCATGATTGATTCATGTATAAACATATTCTGCATAATATTATTTCTTAATCTACCTCCTAGAGCTCACAACCATGCTGGGAAAATGCCAAAATTACCAACCCTTATAACAAATCTAAACCCTACATATATAGCACTTTGATTTCAAACTGAGTGCAATCCTCCAGGTGCCACATCCTACAAAGGACTATACCCATGTTGCATTAATTCCAAATTTGTTAGTAGACTTGCACGTTGGGGAAGCAAAACCCATGCCATGCTGCCTCTGCAATCAATCTGTCAAAGATTACTTGCACTCCAAATATACCCTAAGCAATAAAGAGGGAATCTTCTAATCCTTCCTTGCCACCAACAACATTAACTTCTCAGATTTTTCCTTGATGCATTGAAGTGTTCACTTCACCAACCACCTACACAACACTATTCTATAGGCTCATTAAATTATGGATATAGAAAAGTTTGTGTATCCCTGCAATCATGGCATTCATTCAGGGAACTAACCATTTTAGGTATTAACAACATTCCTAATGTGTCATCCTTCTTTTCTGTTTTGAAGCACTTGACAACATACTGTTCATTTTTGTATTTTCCCATTCTATCAGCTAATCCTCTTTATCCTTTGTATCTTCCAATTGGCCATCATCTACCATATTCTACTCCTTTTGTTTCATTAAGCCAGCTTTACCTTTTGTCGAACCATGTTCCTTATTGCCTTATCAGTGATTTTGGCCTTTTGCAGACTTCCGCTTTTGCTTTATGTTTTGCCCGTTATCAAAAAAATTACACTTTTTAGAACCAAGCCTTGTTACCTTTCATTACCGATTTTAACCTTTTGAACTTAGGCAACATTTTCTCTTTATATTGCCTTTGTCGCCAAATTTCCAATTTCTAAACTATCTGCTTCTTCTTGTTGGTCAGTGAAAGTCGGCCTCTATGAACCTAGCCTTATTTGCCTTCCATTAGTAAATCATGTGATTTTCTAACTTTACTTACTTGGCGCCTTTTCATGCTTTATCATCAAATATCAATATTTGTGAACTAGGCCTCCTTTCCCTTTTTTCTACTTTGTCAGCAAATTTCCTCTTTGCCAAACTTGAGCTAATTTGCCTTTATCGAAAAACTCTTTCATTTCAGAACTTCACCCCTTAGCCAATTTTCCCTTCCTTTGTTGGTGAAAACACCTCATCATAGACCTTTGAATTTTCCCTTTTTAGCTCTCCCCTAGTGCCTTATTGGTGAAAGATGAAAAAAATAGACTTTTAAAAAGTTTGGTCTTTAGCCGGTTTGCTGATAATCTGTGCCTTAGTCCCTTTTCTCTTTATTGGAAAACTGGCCCCTTTTAGAACCAAAGGCCTTGGGCTCCACTTCTCCTTTATCAACAAAAAAGCCTTTTTCTGAACTATCTTCCTTTATTGGCAAAGTCATGCTTTCTCGAACCAAGCACTTTGTCGCCTTTTCTTCTTCCCCTTCATTATCGACGAAAAATTCCATGGGTGAATTGTTGTAAATCTGAATTGCTTCATTGGTTCAATTTTTCACTGATTTCCCAACAAAGGGAAACATTATTACACTTTCCTACCTTAGCCATTTTACCACTTCAATTTGTCTTGTCAGCAAAATCTATCTTCTTTGAACTCTTTCTTTCCTTCTCTGTGTTGCACCCTTTGTTGGTGAATTGATTGTCAGTTGAACCAAGCATCAACAAACTTACCAAATTTGAAACTTTCCTTTAGTTTAGATTTTCACTAATTCCCCAACAAACACATTACTTCACTCTTGCCTTAGAGTTTTTTTAAAATTCAACCTTTACCCATATTTGCCTTATCGGCAAAAAGTCACTAAACCAAACCAAGAACAACTTCCTTTGAGATGCCTTACTGCTTAATTGGTGAAACACAAAGAACATGAACTTTGAGAAAAGTTTGGTTTTGAGTGGAATTTGTGACAAAGGCACTGCCTTTCCTTTTCCTTAGCCTTATCAACAAAATGGCCATCGAGAGAACTCCCTATCGACGAACTTTAAAAACTTTGAACCAAACCCTTTGCCGATATCTTTCTTCACTTGCCTTTATCCCTTTTCTGCATGCTCTCCCTCTACTTTGATGTTGCCTTATCAACGAATCTGTTATAAGTAGAACTCCTGAAAAGTTAGCAAGTTTAGGAAAAAAGTAATGATAGGGTAAAAATATTCTAAGGGGGAAGCCATTTTTTTGACCTAGGTAAAAAAACATAAAAAGCTAAACTTTGAACAAGCATAACTTTTTCATTTTTAAGAATTTTGAGGTGGTTCAAAAGGCAAAGTTGCTTAGAATTAGATTCTCTATCCAATGGTGACCTTGGTGAAGTAATTTTCTTATGATTTTATGGATTTTGGGGGCAAATAGGCACAATGGGAATAAAATTTTGTAGGTGCCAACACTGGCTCTGGTTGGGGACGTGTGACAAGCAATGTCATAGTAAGGATTCAAAATATCTCTGGGAAGACCAAAAGAAAAAAATGAACAGGGGAAACAACTAAAACACAAACCACAAACAAGGGTGCATATATACAAAAGAACATACATTCATAAAGAAAAATGACTGTAAGAAGAATTTCAAATCACTACAAACTGAACCTGCATAGAATTGTAGCAACTATTTGCCTCTATCAAAGACAAGTTTAATGGAGGAGTTGATCTCCCTCAAGCCAAATTTGTAACTTTTAACTAGCTACAACAACCGAGGACTGTCTTTAGCACATGCCAATCTCTAAAAAAATTTCTTGAAATAGAGATGAACCTTATTACTGAAAACAACATTGCTTCATGGAAACCATAGATAATAGGTTCTTGACCTATTCCACTCCATACCATGCACTTTCATATCATCAGGGGATGAGAAAACAAAATCCAAGTTAGTGTTAAAAGAATTGGATGTGAATAAACATCAATTGTCAACTACAACTTCACTATCACAACTAACCTCTTCATACAAACTGAGGAAAAAAGAGAACACCTCTAGCTCACATCACAAAGAAAAATATGCTCGACTGCACTTTTGATCCACAAGATAAGAGACTTCATCTTGTAAAGAAAACTGGAAAAACTCAAGCTATGTCATATCCTCAAGTTTGGCAAAAACATACAAATTTTCAACTTGGCATTCATGTTGCTGTCTAATGTCATTATTATGTGTATACTGGTCCCAAATAAAAGATTCAAATTCGGGCACAACATCATTACCCACAACATTAGACACTTGACCTTCATTGCCAAGGAAACTTTCATACTTACAAGTGTCAAACCCTTGGATAATAGGCTACCAACATACAACATTTTTACACATGCCGATGTCTTGTTCCACACTTGGATCACAATCCCAATCCACATCTTCAGCATCGTCAGCATATGTAATAATCATAATGAGGTCTTTCATATGATGGACTGCATCCATCCCACAACCTCCCTGTTTCAATCTCAATTGGGAAACTCACTGTATTACAGCTGCTACTACATATAGGTACCAGACTATCCTCCTCCACACTATCACAAAGAATTATATCAACTGACTGCATAACTAGATCAGCAACAAAATGGTCATCATGCAGGTCACTTTTATTGATACTAGCAATTATATGATCATCCAACTGGAACTAGTTAGTATACAAATCATCAGTAAAAGAATAAGAAGTGTCACTTGAAGCACACGACACCCTATCATCCATACAAATAGCCTCAACACCATCCATCTCATCATTGTCAAAAGGGACAAAATATGGGAGCTCATTAAACAAAAATTCATTATTTTCATTGCTCCCATGAGTTGACCCATCCAACTGCAAAAGAGTGCATATATTTCCCTCATCCTTTGCATCGTCAAGAGATATTACATCAAACATCTTTGCCCTCATGTCCTCATTGTCAGATTGCACCTACCCAATATTGTATTCACTAGCCTCACAACCCATAGTAATATCTTCAATGTGAAACCCAATGCTTGCACCTTCACTTGTCTCAGATCGGTTATCATTGGGTGCACACATGCTACCGCTATCCTTAATTTCAAGTTCGGGATCATAAGACAAAGAAACAACATCATCATCCACAATGGATGATGCATCCAATTAAAGATAGTTAGCTACACTATCTTCACTCTCAGTGCAACTATCATATGATGCTGCCTCGCATTGGTTCATTTTCCTGACAACACATTCAATCTGATCTGCATTATCATTTCTATCCACATGCTCATCATTCACAATATTCACCTTAGGGGATAATATCCCAATAATATATTCATCTTTCATTTTCACTAAGGCATCAAGAGCAAGGTAAGCTTGCTGCAAAGCATCTAGCTTCAAATCTTCTTGCACTGAGCTCAATCCAACTTCATAAGATTCAAAAAACAAATTAATGCAAGCTGTAATAGAAGGTTTGAAGATGTCTAGAATTCTATACAATGTAACATCCAAACTGGATTCACCTTCATGGCTTGTGATACTTTCAAGTTCTTGAACAAGAAGAGCAGGGTCCAATCTACTTGCAAAGTCTTCAAATGCATCCACCAAATGATCCCAAGAAGCAAAGTGATGGTTAGGGAAACCAACAAGACATTTCCTTGCCAATCCACATAGAGATTTGACAAATAACCTCATCCACATATCCTCATCCTCAAATTGGAACCTATCCATGAAATCTAAAAATGCAAGAACATGTGCCTTCCCATCATAAGATTCACACCCATCAAATAAAGGCATATGCCAATAGATCTTATTGGGCATGGACTGCTTCTCATAATTAACCCATGAAAGGTCTAGCTGCTTGTATGTGGTATCATTAGCAATGGAAGGAGGATGAAAAGGTGAGCTATTGACAACAACAAGAAGGGCACTAGATTCTACCCTGGACTGACATAGCACAATTTGATTTTCTAATTCCATTTCTTGCTGCAGTAAAGACTAACAAATGTTTGGTTTTATCAACTTCATACTGCAGTCTATCAGAATCATTTTGATTATGCAGGGGTGATTGATATTGAGATATGAGAATACAAGATGCATGACAATCTGAGAAATAGGATGACTCATCATCATAAGAACCATAAGCATCCCCATCTTCACAATATTCATAACTAGAGCATGAGGCACATAAATAATCACAAGAAGGACTAGCATTGGGACCGTGAGTGTAATATGAATTTCTAGGATGGTCAGGGGGATCCACTCCTATGTAATTTCTAAGGTTTGATACACATGAAGACTCAAATCAAGGAGCAGTAATCACCTTTGTACTTTGGAGGAAATCTAAACTAGTTATAAAAGGAAACCATGTGTACCTTAGACTTCCAACTGTTGTTCATAAACTTGGGGCATCGAATCACCAACAACACAACTATAACATCAAACAATCTTCAGTTCTTTGACAACATAGTCACCACCTCTTTGAAAGAGGAAATCCCTGAAGCATGATAATCTTCTAGGCCAAAACTGATTCTGGGTTCAACTCATCAGCAGAGTCTTCAAACTTCTATAACCCAACATTTTATTCATCCCTGACAACAATGCCATAATGTTGGTGTAAGTTGATGGGATGCCAAACTTATCCAAACAAAATGCACAAATGTATATCACTGTTACTGAGGGCATTAAACTAATCAAACTTTTAATTCATTCCCCGGCAACGGTGCCAAAATGTTGGCGTATGTTGACAGGCTACCAACTTACCCAAACATAATGCATAACTGTAAACTAACTATTACAAGGGGGTTTTAAACTAGTCAACCTTGTAATTCATCCCCAGCAATGATGCCAAAATGTTGGTTCCCAAAATAAGAGAAAAACAAAACTCTAAATCTTTCCTAAATCACCTAGTCCAAGGATTGTCATTAGGGTGAAATGAAGAGGTTTGTCAACAAGTTTTGGACAATTTTGGCCAACTATAGGAGAAGGTAAACTCCTCTACTCTTTAATCTCAGATTAAACTTTGGAGGGATATTCCAAGGGGTTTATACCTAAGTAGGTATTAAAATCAAACATGATGAACAACTAAAATTAGGAACAACCAAACCTAGATTTCTCTCTTAGCCCCAAATTCTGTCACTAAACTAAGCAAAGCTAGTTGTTGTATGACCCCTATATAGCTGATAAATGTAATCCTATATAATGAGGATGCATGAAGACTACTTCTGCTTCTAAAAATAAGATGTATAGTTTTTATTTTGAGGATGGATGATCTGAGGCTACTTAGATTGATGCCTATCCATTGGATCAAAGAGTCTAATGTAGAACAGAGGAAAACAATTATATAAAAGTGTATAACTACCTGCTTGACATATCAAATGCAAAGAAATCACTACAAAATTATTGAAAATACTTTAGCATCACACACCATACCATGTTTTTCCCTATGCAATACTGAAATGATCATTCACAAAGCTTGGGAATGAATTAAGAGCTGTCACATTTATCAAATTAGAGCTTACAATCATACCATGAAATGTGGTAAAAGCAAATTGAAACTATGATTATAGTTTATTAAGAAAAACACCTACAGTAGTGGAGAAAAATAACAATATGACACAAAGATTTGAATTGTATTACATACACTTCATCATTGATTCATGTATAAACATAGCCTGCACAATATCCTTTCTTAATCTACATCTTGGAGCTCACAACCCTGTTGAGAAAATGCCAAAATGACCAACCCTTAACACAAATCTCAACCCTGCATATATAGCACTTTAATTTAAAACTGAGAATAGTCCCCTAGGTGCCACATCCCACGAAGGACTGCACCCACATTGCATTAATTCAAAATTTGAGTAGAATTGCACATTGGGGAAGTAAAAGCCATGCCCTGTTGCCTCTGTAATCAATCTATCAAAGATCACTTGCACTCCAAATGAACCTTGAGCAATAAAGAGGGAAGCTTCTAATCCTTCCCTACCACTAGCAACATTGACTTGTCAAATTTGTCCTTGATGCAATGAAGAGTTCACTGCACCAACCACCTGCACAACACTATTCTGCAAGCTCATTAAATTTTGGATACAGATCAGTTTGTGTATTCCTACAATCATGGCATGTGTTCAGGGAATTAACCTTTTTAGGTATTAACAACATTCCCAATGTGTTGTCCTTCTTTTTTGTTTTGAAGCACCTGATCACAGAATATTCATTTCTGCATTTTCTCATTCTATCGATTAATCCTCTTTATCCTCCGTATCTGCCAATTCACCATCATTTGCCGTATTCTTCTCCTTTTGTTTTAGTCAACCAACTTCACCTTTGCTGAACCATCTTCCTTATCATCTTATCAATGATTTTGGCCTTTTGCGGACTTCCTCTTTTGCTTAATGTTTTGCCCATTATTGACAAAATTACACTTTTCAGAACCAAGCCTTGTTGCCTTTCATCAGCAATTTTAACATTTAGAAGTTAGGCATCATTTTCTCTTTATATCGCCTTTGTCAGCAAATTTACAATTTTTTGAACTAACTACTTCTTCTCCTTGGTCGACGAAAGTTGGCCTCTTCGAACCTAGCCTTATTTGCCTTCAATTAACAAATCATTTGATTTTTAAACTTTACTTATTTGTGCCTTTTCATGCGTTATCAACAAATATAAATATTTGTGAACTAGGCCTCCTTTACCTTCTTTCTATTTTGTTGGCAAATTTCCACTTTGCCAAACTTGAGCTAATTTGCCTTTATCAGAAAACTCTTTCATTTTAGAACATCACCCCTTAGCCGATTTTCCCTTCCTTTCTCAGCGAAAACACCTTATCATGCACCTTTGACTTTTCCTTTTTTAGCTCTCCCCTATCGCCTTATTGGTGAAATATGAAAAACATAAACTTTTGAAAAGTTCTGTGTTTATCCAGTTTGCCGATAATATGTGGCTTAGTTCCTGTTCTCTTTATCGACAAACTGGCCCCTTTTAGAACCAAAGGCCTTGGGCTCCACTTCTCCTTTATCGGCAAAAAAACCTTTTTTTGAACTATCTCCCTTTATCAACAAAGTCATGCTTTCTTGAACCAAGCACTTTGCTGCCTTTTCTTCTTCCCCTTCATTGTCGGCAAAAAAGCCCATCGACAAACTGCCAAAAATTTAAACTGCTTCATTGGTTCAGTTTTTCACTGATTTCCTGACAAAGGGAAACATTATTACACTTTCATGCCTTAGCCAGTTTATCACTTCAATTTTCCCTATCAGCAAAATCTATCTTCTTTGAACTCTTGCTTTCCTTGTTTGTGTTGCACCCTTTGTCGGCTGAACCGAGAATCGATGAACTTACCAAATTTTAAACTTTCCTTTAGTTTGGCTTTTCACCGATTCCTCGACAAACACATTACTTCACTCTTTCCTTAGAAATTTTTTTAAACTTCAACCTTTGCCCATATTTGCCTTATCAACAAAAAGTCACTAAACCAAACCAAGAACAACTTCCTTTGAGATGCATTACCACTTAATCAGTGAAACACAAAGAACACAAACTTTGAGGAAAGTTCAATTTTGAGTGGAATCTCCAATAAAGGCACTACCTTTCCTTTTACTTAGCCTTATTTAAAAAATGGTTGTTGGGAGAACTCCCTATCGGCAAACTTTAAAAACTTTGAACCAAACCTTGCCGATATCTTTCTTTACTTGTCTTTATCCCTTTGTCGCACGCTCTCCCTTTACTCTACTGTCACCTTATCGATGAATTGGCTAAAAGATGAACTCCTAAAAACTTAGCAAGTTTAGGAAAAAACTAATTTGTCGATAGGACAAAAATATTCTAAGGGAGAAGCCACTGTTTTGACCCAGGCAAAAAAGTATAAAAAACCAAACTTTGAACAAGCATAACTTTTTCATTTTAAGGAATTTTGAGGTGGTTCAAAAGGCAAAGTTGCTTATAATTGGATTCTCTATCCAACGTTGACCTGGGTGAAGCAATTGTCTCATTATTTTATGGATTTTGGGGGCAAAATAGGCACAGTGGGAATAAAATTTTACAGGTGTCAACACTGGCTTTGGTTGGGGACGTGTGACAAGCAGTGTCATAGCGAGGATCCAAAATATCTCTGGGTAGAACAAAAGCAAAAATGAACAGTGGAAACAATTGAAATGCAAACCACAAACAACAGCCCATATATACAAGAGAACATATAGTCATAAAGAAAAATGACTGTAAGCAAAATTTCAAATCCCTGCAAGCCAAACCTGCACAAAATTCCTACAACTACTTGCCTCTATCAAAGAAAAGTTGAATGAATGAGCTAATCTCTCTTAATCCAAATTTGCAACTCTTACCCAGCTGCAACAACTAAGGACTTTCTTTAGCACATGCTAATTTGCAAAAAAAAATCCTGAAATATAGATGAGCCTCATTACTAAAAACATAATTGCTACATGACAACCATAGATAATAGGCACTTGACCTATTCCACTCCATACCATGCACTTTCATATCATTAGGGGGTGAGAAAATAGAATCAAGGTCAGTGTTAAAAGAATTGGATGTGAATAAACGTCCATTGTCAACTGTAACTTCACTATCATAGCTGACTTCTTCATACAAACTGAGGAAAAAAGAGAACACCTTTAGCTCATGTGGAAAAGAAAAATATGCATGATTGCACTATTGATCCACAAGAGAAGAGACTTCATCTTGTAGAGAAAACTAGAAAAACTCCAGCTCTGTCATATCCTCAAGTTTGGCAAAAACATGCAGATTTTCAACTTGGCATCCATGTTGTTGTCTAATGTCATTATTATGTGTATACTAGGCCCAAATAAAAGATTCAAATTCAAGCACAACATCATTACCCACAACATCAGACACCTAGCCTTCATTGCAAAGGAAACTTTCATACTTACAAGTGTCAAAACCTTGGATAATAGGTTGCCAACATACAACATTTTCACACATGTTGATGTCTTGTTCCACACTTAGATCACAAACCTGATCCACATCTTCATAATCATTAATATAATAATCATAATGAGGTCTTTTAAATCATGGACTGCATCCATCCCACAACCTCCCTATTAAATCTTGACTAGGAAACTCATTGTATTACAACTGCTACTGCATATAGGTAAGTTAGACTATCCTCCTCCACACCATCACAAAGAATTCTATCAGCTGCCTGTATAACTAGATCAGCAAAACAATGGTCATCATGGAGGTCACTTTTATTGACGCCAATAGTTATATGGTCATCCAACTGGAACCAGTCAGTATACAAATCATCAGTAAAAGAATATAAAGTGTCACTTGAAGCACATGACACCTTATCATCCATACAAATAATCTCAACACCATCCATCTCATCATTGTCAAAAGAGGCAAAATCTGGGAGCTCATTAAACAAAATTTAATTGTTTCCATTGCTCCCATGAGTTGACCCATCCAACTGCAAAAGAGTGCATATATTTCCCTCATCCTTTGCATCATCAAGAGATGTTACATCAAACATCTCTACCCTCATGTCCTCACTGTCAGATTGCACCTGCCTAATATTGTATTCACTAGCATCACAACCCACATTAAGGTCTTTAATGCGAAACCCAATGCCTACACCTTCACTTGTCTTAGACCAGTTATCATTCAGTGCACACATGATACTGCCATCCTTAATATCAGGTTAGGGATCATAAGTCAAAGCAACAACATCATCATCCACAATGGATGATGCATCCAATTGAAGATAGGTAGCTACACTATCTTCACTCTTAGCACAACTGTCATATGATGCTGCCTCGCATGGGTTCATTTTCCTGACAACACATTCAACTTGGTCTGCATTATTGCTGCCATCCACATGCTCATCATTGACAATACTCACCTTAGGGGATAACAACCCAATAACATATTCATTTTTCATTTTAACCAAGGCATCAAGAGAAAGGTAATCCTGGTGCAAACTAACCAGCTTTAAATCTTCCTTCAATGAGCTCAATCTAACTTCATAAGGTTCAAAAAAAATTAATGCAATCTGGAATAGAAGGTTTGAAGATATCTAGAATTCTAGACAATATAATAGCAAACCAGTGGATAAAATCCATAATGGATTCACCCTCATCGATTTTGATATTTTCAAGTTATTGAACAAGAAGAGAAAGGTCCAAACCACTTTCAAAGTCTTCAAATGCATCCACCAAATGATCCCAAGAAGCAAAGTGAGGGTTAAGAAAACCAATGAGCCATTTCCTTGCCAATCCGTATAGAGATTTGACAAAGAACCTCATCCACATATCATCATCCTCAAATTGGAACCTGTCCATGAAATCTAAAAATGCAAGAACCTGTTCCTTGCCATTATAAGATTCACACCCATCAAATAAAGGCATTTGACAATAGATCTTATTGGGCATGGACTACTTCTCGTAATTGACCCATGAAAGGTCCAGTTGTTTGTATGTGGTATCATTAGCAATGGAAGGAGGCCAAAAAAGTGAGTTATTGACAACAATAGGAAGGGCACTGGATTGCACCTTGGGCTAATGTAGCACAATTTGATTTTCTAATTCCCTTTCTTGCTATAGTAAAGACTCTATTAGATGTTTGGTTTTATCAACTTCATACTGCAGTCTATCATAATCATTTTGATTATGTAGGGGTGATTAACATTGAGATATGAGATACAAGATGCATGGTAATATGAGAAATAGGATGACTCATCATCATAAGAATCATAAGTATCCCCATCCTCACAATAATCATAACTATACCATGAGGCACATAACAAATCACAAGAAGGACTAGCTTTGGGGCCATGAGTGTATAATGAATTTCTAGGATGGTCAGGGGGATCCAGTCCTATGTAATTTCTAAGGTTTGATACACATGAAGACTCAGATCAAGGAGAAGCCCTACCATACTCATGTTCATACCAACCATCCATGACTAAAATTTTCTATCATACAAGGCGACACAAAACTTAATAGAATAATTGTCTTTATACTTTGGAGGAAATCTGTACTAGTTATAAAAGGAAACCATGTATACCTTGAAATTCTATCTATTGTTCATAAACTTGGGGCATCTGAATCACCAACAACACAGCTATAACAAAAACAAACAATCTTCAGTTCTTTGATAGCAGAGTCATCACCTCTTTGAAAGAGGAAATCCTTGAAGCATGACAATCTTCTAGGCCATAATTGATTCTGGGTTCAACTCACCAATAGATTCTTCAAACTTTTATAACCCAACATTTTACTCATCCCTGGCAATGATGCCAAAATGTTGGCATAAGTTGATGGGATGCAAAACTTATCCAAACAAAATGCACAAATGCACATCACTATTGTTGAGGGCATTAAACTAATCAATCTTTTAATTCATTCCATGACAATGGCACCAAAATGTTGGCATAAGTTGACGGGCTGCCAACTTACCCAAACACAATGCACAACTATAAACTGACTATTACAAGGGGGATTCAAACTAATCAACCTTCTGATTCATCCATGGCAATGGTGCCAAAATGTTGGTTCCCAAAATAATAGTAACACAAAACTCTAAAACTTTCGTAAATCACATAGGCCAAGGATTGTCATCAGGGTGAAAGGAAGAGGTTTGTCAAAAAGTTCTGGGCGATTTTAGTAAACTATAGGAGCAGGTGAACTCCTCTGTTCTTCGAGATCAACTTAAACTCTAGAGGGATATTCCAAGGGGTTTTATACCTGAGTAGGTATTAAAATCAAACTAGATGAACAACTAAAAATAAGAAAAACCAAACCTAGATTGCTCTTTTAGCCCCAAATCTATCACTAAACTAAGCAAAGATGGTTATTGTATGACCTCTATATAGTTGATAAATGCAATCCTATACAATGAGGAGGCATGAAGACTACTTCTGCTTCTAAAAATAAGATGTATAGTTTTTGTTTTGAAGATGGGAGATCTGAGGCTACTCAGATTGGTGCCTATGCATTGGGTTGAAGAGTCTAATGTAAAACAAAGGAAAACAATCATATAAAAGTGTATAACTGCTTGCTTGACATATCAAATGCAAAGAAATCACTACCAGATTAATGAGAATACATAAGAATCACACACCATACCACATTTTTCCCTGTGCAATACTGAAATGATCATTCACAAAGCTTGGGAAGGAATTAAAAACTATAACATTCATCAAATTAGAGCTTACAATCATACCATGAAATGTGGTATAAGCAAACTAAAACTACGATTATAGTTTACTAAGAAAAACACCTGTACAGTAGTGGACAAAAACAACAATCGTATACAAATATTTGAATTTTATTACATACACTTCATGATTGATTCATGTATAAACATAGACTTCATAATAGCCTTTCTTAATCAGCCTCTTAGAGCTCACAACCCTATTGAGAAAATGCCAAAATGACCAACCCTTAAAACAAATCTCAACCTTGCGTATATAGCACTTTGATTTCAAACTGAGTGCAGTACCCTAGGTGCCACATCCTGCGAAGGAATGTACCCATGATGCATTAATTCCAATTTTTTTGTAGACTTGCACATTCAGGAAGTAAAACCTATGTCTTTCTGCCTCTGAAATGAATTTGTCAAAGATCACTTGCACTCCAAAAGTACCCTGAACAATAAAGATGGAAGCTTCTAATCCTTCCCTGCCACTAGAAACATTAACTTCTCAGGTTTGTCCTTGATGCATTGAAGAGCTCATTGTGCCAGCCACTTGCACAACACTCTTTTGTAAGCTCATTAAATTCTAGATACAGATCAATTTGTGTATCCTTGCATTCATGGCATGCATTCAGGGAATTAACCATTTTAGGTATTACAACATTCCCATTGTGTTGTCCTTCTTTTCCATTTTGAAGTACCTAATCACAGACTATTCATTTATGTATTTTCCCATTCTATCATCCAATCCTCTTTATCCTTTGTATTTGCCAATTCACCATCATCTGCCGCATTCTTCTCCTTTTGTTTCAGTCAGCCAACTTCACCTTTGTCAAACCACCTTCCTTATCGCCTTATTGGTGATTTTGGCCTTTTGTGAACTTCCTCTTTTGCTTTATGTTTTTCTCATTATCAAACAAATTATACTTTTCAGAACCAAGCCTTGTTGCCTTTCATCAGTAAGTTTAACCTTTTGAACTTAGGCAACATTTTCTTTTTATAGCGCCTTTGTCGGCAAATTTCTGATTTGTTGAATTATCTACTTCTTCTCCTTGGTCAACAAAAGTCAACCTCTTCAAATGTAGCCTTATTTTCCTTCCATCGACAAATCATGTAATTTTTAAACTTTACTTACTTGGTGCCTTTTCATACTTTATCGACAAATATCAATATTTGCAAACTAGGCCTCCTTTGCCTTCTTTCTATTTTGTTGGCAAATTTCCACTTTGCTAAACTTGAGCTATTTTGCCTTTATCGGTAAACTCTTTCATTTCAAACTTCACCCCTTAGTTGATTTTACCTTCCTTTTTGGTGAAAACACCTCATCACGCACCTTTGAGTTTTCCCTTTTTAGCTCTCCCCTATCGCCTTATCAGTGAAATATGAAAAACACAAATTTTATAAAAGTTCAGTCTTTAGCCAGTTTGCTGATAATCTGTGCCTTAGTCCTTTTTCTCTTTATCAGCAAGATGGCCCCTTTTAGAACCAAAGGCCTTAGACTCCACTTCTCGTTTATCAACAAAAAATCCTTTTTCTAAACTATCTACCTTTATCAGCAAAGTTGTACTTTCTCGAACCAAGCACTTTGCTGCCTTTTCTTCTTCCCCTTCATTGTCGACGAAAAAGCCCATCGGTGAACTGCCAAAAATTTGAACTGCTTCATTGGTTCAATTTTTCACTGATTTCTTGACAAAGGGAAACATTATTACACTTTCATGCCTTAGCCATTTTATCACTTCAATTTTCCCTATCAGCAAAATCTATCTCTTTGAACTCTTACTTTCCTTCTCGGTGCTGTGCCCTTTGTTGGTGAATTGGTTGTTGGTTGAACTGAGCATTGACAAACTTACCAAATTCTGAACTTTCCTTTAGTTTGGCTTTTTGCCGATTCCTCAACAAACACATTACTTCACTCTTGCCTTACAATTTTTTTTAAACTTCAACCTTTGCCCATATTTGCCTTATTGACAAAAAGTCACTAAACCGAACCAAGAACAACTTTCTTTGAGATGCCTTACCGCTTAATCGGTGAAACACAAAGAACATGAACTTTGAGGAAAGTTTGGTTTTTAGTGGAATTTCCAACTAAGGCATTGCCTTTCATTTTCCTTAGCCTTATCGGCAAAATGGTCATCGGAAGAACTCCCTATTGGCAAACTTTAAAACCTTTGAACCAAACTCTTTGCCAATATCTTTCTTCACTTGTCTTTATCCCTTTGCCACATGCTCTCCCTTTTCTCTGTTGTTTCCTTATCAGAGAATCGACTAAAAGCTGAACTCTTGAAAATTAACAAGTTCGGGAAAAAACTGATTTGCTGATGAGGCAAAAATATTCTAAGGGAGAAGCCACTTTTTTGACCCAGGCATAAAAACATAAAAAGCCAAACTTTGAACAAACATGAATTTTTCATTTTAAGGAATTAGAGGTGGTTCAAAGGGCAAAGTTGCTCAGAATTAGATTCTCTATCCAATGGTGACCTTAGAGAAGCAATTTTTCTCATGATTTTTATGGATTTTGGGGGCAAAATAGGCATAATGGGAATAAAATTTTGTAGGTGCCAACAAGATTCATGGGTAGCTTCCCTAGGCATTTCAGTGTTGGGACTTGCAACCTCTACTAATGGTTCTTGTTGATTGATGAAGTTTTGTATCATTAAGGCTTGTCCTTGCATTCCAATTGTGCAAGTGGACTATTTATGATGCTAATTGCAAGGGTAACACCATTCAACCTCTTGAGCCATCTTGTTTTGGACTAACACTAGGTTTTGAATTGTGCTAATAGTAGATATTTGTTGTATCAGACAAATGTCTTGTAAAGGTAGATTTGGGTTACTACCTTGATACCTATTAGGTTGATAATTTTAGATCCTATTCTAATTTCTATTTGACTGATGCCCTTGACCCCAAGTCTAATTTGAAGAATGACCTTGATTATAGTTTTGGTAAGGTCTAGGAGCCTATTGTCCCTCTAAAATATTTATTTTGTTGGACATTTTCACTAAGATTCTAATCATCTTCATCACTTGAAGGAATAAAAGTAGAGGTGGATGAAGAGGCCCTAGGCTCAGGAAGAGGAGCAAGTATGGGTTGATTAGGTGTAGACAACTATGGGAAAATAGGTACAGGAGGTCTAGGAGCTATTTTTCTATCTTGTATTAGGCAATTATCATCTTTCATAGCTATCTCATATGCATCTGGTAATACTTCAACATCCAGAGATTGCATCATCATAGCAATGCCAAAATTGAGAGCTCTCAAGAAATTTAAAAACACACCTTGTGGAGAGGGTCTAAGAAGAGCTGGAATCCTTTCACAAGTTCTTGGGAACTTGAAGTTGAAATTTGCCATAAACTCATTTGGGGCCCTCTTGATAGTTGTTAAATTCTCCATTAAGGAAATGTTGTCTACTCTTTCTCCAAACTGCTTGCAAAGTAACTCCCCTAGCTTATCCCATGAATGAACCAAAGAAGGTGGTAAAATCCTAAACCACTAAAGAGCTCTTCCTTTGAGAGATGAAACCAAAAGTCTAATAGCCAAATGGGCATGTGCGAGATCATGATGAGGCCAAATAGTGGCAATGGAGAAAAAATTGCGTGAAAGTGTTAGCCAAAATCATGCAACACTTTTTTAGGCTTGGATTTAGGCTTGGGATGTTTTCTGAAAATAGATAATCCATTTGGGAAAAATGCTTGAAAATGCATATTTCCAAAACGGATATTTGTTAGCATTTTTCCATAATGGATATCCGTTTTGGAAATGGATATCCATTTCTTCTATTTTGATTTAAAAAATTTTCCCCGCAAAATTTAGGCTTGGGAATCCAAACTTGCCTTTTCAATGTGAATGAAGAATTCATATGTTTTTACAGATTTTCCTCGACTTCACCCTTGATGTTGATGGACTTTTTTTTATCCAAATTTGATAAAATCAAATGGGTATATTCGGGACACTTCCAAAAATATAATATATGTTTGATTATAATTTTAATAGGTTATTATTAATAATTTTCTACCTACATTATGTCTAAATTCCTGAGAGACACACTGATTGAAAAACATCCATAACTTTCAAACCATTTGACCTTTTTCAAATATGAAAGTTGCATTACACTCTACACTTCATTATCTACAAGTCTAATTTTTTTTTTTAAAATTTCATATTTTTTTGACCAAGTTAGGTTGGCTGGAATAGTAGTTTTTAATAGTTTTAAAAATTTGTAGTAAAAAATTCATAACTAATTATTTATTTACACATTTTTTTCATAAAAATATGTGTCACATTTGGGCATGTGTGTCCTCTACTTGTATCTAAAGATTAAAAAAAAAAATCTCATACTTAGGTTGGCCGAAATAACACCTACTTTTTATTTAAAAAAAAAAATTTAAGCACTGCCTCATTGAAATATCCAATTTTCACCAAATAATTTTTTTTTTCAAAAAAAAAGTAGCCCATAAACTACGTTCAATTTCCTACAAGTTTTATTACTACATATTTTTCAAATTATATAGGTAACCCATTCAAATTTTATCGTGAAGTTGCTTAAGTATGTTTTACAGAATTTTCATTGCCACTTAGAGGTATTGTTTGGCCCATCATGATCTTGCACTCACCCAGATATTCTTCTATAATATAATAAACTGAACATAATTTGGAAATATCCTTAATGTGTTTAGCGGTGGTAGTAGTAAAGAATAAAATGTTTTTGAGGGCTCAAAACCAGTATTTCATTGTGAGCATTTAGATCTAATGGGACGCCCCCATTGAAGGTTACAAAAGGTAGATTTCTTGGTTGAGCCATATTAGGCATGTGAAAGTTTATAATGGGTATATGAAAGCCTATCCTAGGTGGAGGAAACCTACCAAAAGGAGGTGTGGATTGGGCTCTTAGAGGAGGTGATACAACATTCTTCGTTTCCCTTTTAGGAGATTTAGACAAACTGTTGAACATAATGAGGTGCCGAGAGGGGGGTGAATCAACAAACTCTAAAACTTAAATAGATATTTGCAGATAAGACTGGATAACTTAGAGAATATAAATTAAATTATGCAACACAAGAATCAACATAAGAACACCAGGATTTTTATGTGGAAAACCCAAAACAGGAAAAAACCACGGTGAGTGTTAGCTCACAATATATTATGCTTACTATAAAAACATTACAACTTTGTCTTGGGCTGCAACCCAAGGAAGCTACTACTCCCTGTGTTTTGTGCTCACTACAATTACAACTTTGATTTAGGGTAAAAACCCAAGGAATCTACTACTCCCTAAATATTATACTCGCTGCAAAAGGATTTACAAAGATAGAAAATATATGGATTGCTATAAAGTAGACATCTGACTTATGCTGATAATGTTGTCTTCTTTTTCTAAAAAAATCATGCCCTCAAATTGATTCTGCACACTTCATACTTCGCATCTATATTTGTCATTTCCACACACACTTCACGCAAGGAATTAACCTTGTATATATACCACAACAATCCAAAACATCAATTAGGTTGGCCTAATTAGATGTATAGTGCATCCTCAAAACTTGTTGGCTCAAAATACTAAAATATAAACCTTGCAGAAAGAACTAAAGCATATAACACATTAAGATAGGTCAGTATGACCTATAATAATCCCATGATTCTTCTCTATACATAACTCAACTCTGCACAACCTCAAAATGCCTAGGTTGACACTACTGGTGAAGTAATAATAAAATAAGCCAACTGTTCATCCACACCTTAACACACAGACCACTAAAACACTCCCCACTAGGAATGTACACACCTCTGACACTTGTAAACACTCCCACAAATCTGTATAACAAAATGTCCATCCACGATGGAATGTGGAGCATTCCAACATACACTCTGTACCACTAACACTACCATTACAGAGTCCAATACTCTGTCAACATTATCTTAGACTACGGAATACATCAAGTCATGAAACTTTAGATTTAGAGTCTTCCAACACGTACCAATGTTACTTCGAAACCACATAACCAGATTCCTCATAGCGGAGCAATGCAGACCAAAAAACTAGTCCAAACTATCTGGTCTTCTCCGGACCAACACTTCTGCATCTCTACCATGGATTGCCATAAAAAATGGGTTGCCATCAATGAAAACACCATATACAATCATATTTACCAATCTACATCAATCTCACATCATCATGCTCATGTTGCCAACAAATAATCTTCTCAATGACAAAACAATAAACTTCCCCAACAACAAATCAGGTCTCCAACAATCTCCCTCTTTGTCATTGATGGCAAAACACTCAAAATTATTAAACTTACTCAAACTTCTCCCCCTTTGACATCAAGGGCAGAGGGCTCTCAATGTCAAGATTTTCAAATTACTTCAATTGTTTTAACTACTCCCCCTTTGTCAGATATATATATATATATATATATATATATGCATGAGAGTAGCTCCCCCTTATTGCTTCACTTATATACTCAACACTTCTCCAATAATTCATATTAGGGAGATTCCCCCTAACAATGTTATCCAACCAAATTGACCAAAAATGTACTACAACACTTTCTAATACTTTTGCATATGTACAAAGAAATCAAAAATTGAATAAGTAAAATAGAAATGTACATATTCAACTAGAAGAGGGAAAATTAAACTTGTAAGACACCTTCAATTTTGCAAGCTGTGCCTCCCAATCCTTCTTTACAACTTCCCATTCCTTTTTAGTGAAGGCAAGCAAACTGCATTGGCTCTCAATTTGAACAAGGAATTCTTCTCCTTCATCCGAAGAATTGGGTACCAGATCATTTTGTGCCATCTTCTCTACAATTCCTATCACACTAGTCAAGGAGGTAAGCCTTGCACTTACCAGATTTCTGAGTTGACAATATTGTATGATGATCTTTTCTTTTTGTTCTTGCAACTAGAAAAACTGTCCATCCAGATTCTCTATTGTTGTCCTTGTTGCACCATCTGCATCATTGGCTAGATCATAAACAATGGAGGCCTGAGCAATTTGCGACTCTATTGAGCCCATCTGGTCCTTAATGCTCTTTGTATAGATAGGCCATTTCAAGTAAAACTAAAACACAATTCTATCTTTTTCTAATCTTTTCTGTATATTTTTTAGATTTTCTTGCAGTTTGTCATGTGCAATATTGCATTTTTCAGATATTTTAGTCAATCTTCTATCACTGACCTTCTTTGTCATTTCCTTTTCTAGCTTCTCTTCAAGTTTGATAGAATAATCTTTGAAAGAATCTAACTGAAGCTTTATTTTTTCCACAGCGGATAAAGAATCATCAATGGTTTCTCCGAGGATGCCTTCTTTCAACACTTTAACTACTTCTTCTATCAATTCTATGCTCTTTTGGTGTGTTGACAATATCTCCTTTTGTGTGGAGGCATGAAATACATCACCAAGCTGAAGCTTTTGTAGGGAAGAGATCTTTGCAATATCAACTTGTCCCTATTGCATTGGTAGTTGTAGCAGTTGTGTAGATACTACTGGTTCAAATTACAACTACATGTCCACTAAGCCCTTTAATGAATTTCTAGAGGATTCACCATCAATATTTGCATTTTCTTCTTCCTTCTTTCATCATCACTGGATTATCCTTAGTCTTCTTCTCTTCTTTAGCAAATTTTGGAGGAGGCAAACTTTTAGTATTTAGTGCTTCTATTTTCTTTGAAATCTTTTCTTCTTTTTTCTTATCATCAACAATATTCTCTACTATCGGATGGGCATTATTTGTAACCATGTCTACTTTCACATTCTCATCTTCAAACATATGCATATGTTGTGCATTATCAAACTCATTACTCTCCAAAATAGTTTTATCATACCGCAATTGCTCTTCATTGTTCGAAGGGACTCTTAGTCCTTTAGCAAATTCTTCTACTTTCTATAGAGTCTCATTTATCAATCTCTCAATATTATCTTTGTCTCTGCTTATCAAAATGCTTAGTCTCTATTTTGTTATAATTTATTTGTTATACAGTTGAGCCAATTTTTCTCTGTCTTCATCAGAAAATGAGGAGTCTATCTTCTCCAAGGCAAATGCCTTATCCTTCCATCCTTTTCTATAGCTTCTTGTCTTCTCAAGTAGTTAAAACATTTTTCAAATCATTGGGAAATTGATCATCAATCTTGTCTAGGCCAGTGTCAAATGTAACCATATACTTGACTATAGCTTCTTCAATGGTGGCCTTATCTTCCTTATTGGAGTCAGAGTACATTTTTGTTGTCTCTTCTAAGAGAACAAATTCTGAAATACTATTAAATAATGCATCAAATTTTAAGGGGCTATGTTCCCTTATTGGAGGGGATTTGTCCTTCTTCTTTGCCTTGCCTTTTCTTTTGCTTGTAATTGATTCTTCTTCTTTCTTTTCCTTCTCAACATCCTCTTCATTATGTGTCTCAATAGTACTGACTTTTGCTTTCTTTGCAATTGTCTCTTCTCTTGAGGCATAAGACATCTTCTTCTTCTTCTGGACCAACTGAGGTCCTTTCTCTACTTCTTCTTCTTCATCTTCACAACTGATATACTTTTCTCTTTTGGCCTTTTCATTTACTCTTCTCCTCTTATGAGGCTCATATTTTATCAAGGCACTGGATGTTGCTCTCTTCTTTGTAGGCATGGTTTCAGAGGCTTTCAAAAAAATAGGAGAGGGGGTAGAGGTCCTAGTTGACCTTCTTGTGCTAGGAGTACACTCCAAAGAAGTAGGTATGCCTATGGATTTCTCTGTAGGGCTCTTTGGTGTAACAATCTCCTCCAACTTAGTTTTCATCTTTTCAACATTTTTTATTATCTCCTTTTCCTTTTGTTTCAAGTACACTTCACTGGATTTTTCTTCATATGTTCCAAACCTATCTACTACTAGACCTCTTGGTTTACTCAGCATCAGTTCTATAAGTCCTATGATTAAATCTTCTACCACTTCATATGCCATTTTTAGAACCCAAACTATTCTAGGTTCCATTGCTTCCATGATGCATTCATCTCTGGTAACCATAAAGGTTATGTACTTGTATTTCTCAACAACCTTTGTTAGTATCCTCTCTTTCTCTTGCATCCTTTCTTGAAAGGTCTTAAAGAAACCCCATAGCATAAATTTCTGAGTATCTATGTCTCCAATCCTTCTTAAATGATCATGGATTTGAATTGCAACAGGAATGTTGCTCAACCACACAATATTCTTCACACCAGGAAATTCTCTAAGAAAGTAAAACAATAAACATATGATAAGGGTACCATACAGGAATGGGTACTGAGAATCCTTGGTCTTCTATACATTCTCCATCAACTGCGGTCTCAGGAGCTCGCATAAATCAAAATCTAGACCCTCTTTCACCATCTGGTGAGCATTGTGTATAGCTATTGCCGACATTGAATTCTCTTTGTTTATGTAATAATCTTGTAACTAATAATCATTGATGCATAATTCACCACCGGATCATTTGTCATTCACTATTAGGGCACACTTGTCACATTTTACACTAGTGAGCTTCATAACCATCTCATTTTTATAGCCTTCATTGCTAGAATGGGTCCTACATAATATAAACTGGTAATTGCCTTTATATCTTTCTTATTGATCATATACGGCATGTCCAACCACATAAACTTGTCATGAATACGACTTAACACATACTTAATCCTATCATTCTCATAACAGAAATTTGAAAAGTTATTCCACACATCCAGCTTCTTCTCTATCAAACCTTCAAATTTAGGTTTCAATTCAAAATCATCTCTAATTAGCTCATTAACCTTGATCTGCTTTACCTTTGTGTGATCAAATTCATCCAATTTCGTGTGGATGTAGATTTGCACATCCTTTGTATGCATAACACCATAAGGAACTTTTGAAAATGCACCTTCTAGATCTGTCTCCATGGATTTGTAGGGGTGCTTCTTAAACTTAGGTCTTGGACATTCCAAGACATTAATCACTTGAGGGGTAAACATCATGAGTCGATTCTAAAACCAGGGTTTTAGTAGAAATGATAAATACCTTTGAATTTCTTTGCCTGTAGGATTTCATACAACTCAGAATTTCTTCAAATCACCTCTACTCTGCTCTTCACTCTTCCAATGTTCAATCACAAATGACTTAATCATATGTGAAATCACATTTTTTTGAAGACCTAAAGTGCATTAATTGTAGTGAGTAAAGTTAGGTAAAAAAATTGGCAAACCCTCACTGTGTTGACACAGTCATCTTCAATCACTCTGCAATAGGACATATCATACTAGATATACCACAAAAAATTAGAAATGTTGATCTACATCTGTACCAGTGTGCTGAAAGCATCAGTATGATATCTTTGGCAGGGGCTTAAGGATTTTTTGTTAAAAATCCCCCTGAGCCAAAACTCTTCATCTGGTTTCTAGAGGAAACATCTACACTAGGAGCTAGCACACTCACTCTTCACCTCATTTTCATCTTTCTTCTTCCAGATATTGTTCATTTACTTCTTCATTTCAATTGGATCAACTTTCTTCTCTATTGGATCATTCTTCTTGTGTGAAATAGAGGGTTTTACATTCTTGCTTTTGCAAAAATTGGCTATGTCCTAGTTTGGTGCATTTGTAACAAGAGACACCTTTTTTTGAACAAGATTACTTCTTGCCATTTTAGATCTACATTCAAAAGACTTTGTGTAGTAGATTGTCTAGTAGTAAGCCTTTTTACTGGCAAGTATATCCTAGTTTTCCCTTCATATACAGAAACCAATGATTATTCAACAATCCTCTACAAATTAACCAATTGCTCTAGAAATTTGACCAAATCTCTTCATATCATCATATTAATGTGTTCATACCAATTTTAGCCAGAATGATGAGGAATTCAACATCTCATTCATTTAGGGGTTTTGAAATAACTTGCAGTTGTAACTTCCCCTGAATCAGTACCTTGTCTTTTTGGTTACTAGAGGACCCAATTGCACCAGGCAGAGGTCCAGAAACTTCACATTCCTTATTCTTCCATACATTTCTCATTTCCTTATTTTACTGAAGAATATTAACCTTCTTTTGAGGAGCATGCCTTACATTCCTTCCAGAATACCCTATTTGATTGCACTTATGATAGGTGAAATTTGATTGCTGAGCATTACTATTTCTTCTCAGCTTAGCTTAGATCTACAATTAGCTGCCTTGTGGCCAAACTTGTTACAGGTGTAACAGTATCCATGAAAGGGTTTAGGATTATCCCTATTATTTCTTAACATTTTACTTCTGCATTCATTAGCATTATGTCCCATCTTATTGCAAGCATGACACCTCATAGAATTTTGATTTAACTTGCTTCTACATTTAGTAGCTTTATGACCAAACTTATTGCAAGTGTAACATCTTACAACATTTTGATTCATCTTACTTCTATAATCAGCAAATTTGTGACCAAATTTATTACAGGCATAGCAATTACCATTGAAAACTTGAGAATATCTAGTGGGAGTAGGTTGCCTTGTAGGTGGAGGACCTCTAAATCCCTTTTGTCTCTAGATAGGGGTAAATACATCTTCTTTTGCATCTCCAGAGGTATTCTTCTTAGGAAATTTAGTGCAAGTCTTTTCTTTCTTTGTCCCAGACTCTCCTTCTCCTTTGAAATTGTCATATAAGTTTGTGGAAGAGGTAACTATAGGACTTTTTCCTTATTCAAAACTAAGGCCAGATTTTTCTTTTACTGTCTTTTGAGAGTTAATTATCTCATCAAGAATTTTAGATACTCCATTCAATTTTAGTCCTTTGTGTTCTTTTTCCTTTTCCAGTTCTTTCCTCAGAGTGATAACTTCTTCCTCAAGTTTTCAACATTCATTTGCTTTCTCATTGATCCTGATAGTAAAGAAATCTTCAATCCTCTTGCCTTATTCAACCATGACCTTCAAATTGGAAATCATATCTTCTGCCTCCTTGAGCTTAGTGTCACCTCCTTTATCTCCTTCTATTAGAGTTTTTTAGTTTGCCAATTTCTTCTTTTGATTGTTTGTCTTTTGTCTTCAATTTCTCAATTGTCTCCTTTGCTTTCTCAAGTATATCTTCATATTCTATATTTAGTTCTTTTGCTTCATCTAGATCATCAAGGGCTGACTTGAGTTCTCCTTCCAAGTCCACTTCACACTCATTTGAATTAGCACACTCTAAAACTTAAACGGTTATTTGTAGATAAGACATGATAACTTAGAGGACATAAAGTAAATTATGCAACACAAGAATCAACATAAGAACACCAGGATTTTTACATGGAAAACCCAAAATAGGGAAAACCACGGTGAGTGTTATCTCACAATATATTATGCTCACTGCAAAAATATTACAACTTTGTTTTGGGCTGCAACCCAAGGAAGCTACTACTCCCTGTATTTTGTGCTCACTACAATTATAACTTTGATTTAGGGTAAAAACCCAAGGAAGCTACTACTACTTGAATATTATACTCACTACAAAGGTATTCACAAAGATAGCAAATACATGGACTGCTATAAAGTAGACATCTAACTTATGCTGATAACGCAGTCTTCTTTTTCTGCTCAAATCATGCCTTCAAACTGATTTTGCACACTTCATACTTCGCATCTATATCTGTCACTTTGACACACTCCACACAAGGAATCAACCTTGTATATATACCATAACAATCCAAAACATCAATTAGGTCAGCCTAATTAGATGTGCCGTGCATCCTGAAGACATGTTAGCTCAAAACACTAACATATACACCTTGCAGAAAGAACTAAAGTGTATAACATATTAAGATAGGTCAATATGACCTATAAGAATTCCCATGATTTTTCTCCATACATAACTCAACTCCACACAACCTCAAAATTCTTAGGTCGGCACTACTGGTGAAGTTATAATAAAATAGGCCAATTGCTCATCCACACCTTGACACACGAAGCACTAAAACACTCCCCACTAGGAATGCACATACCTCTGACACTTGTAAACACTTCCACAAATCCACATAAGAAAATGTTCATCCGTGGTGGAATGCAGAGCATTCAACATATAATCTGTACATCTAACACTGCCATTACAAAGTCTAATAATCTGTCAACTTTATCTTCGACTACAGAATACATTAAGTCATGAAACTTTGGATTTAGAGTCTTCCAACACGTACCAATGTTACCACAAAATTGCAAAACCGGATTCCTCATAGCGGAGCAATGTGGACCAAAAAACTAGTTCATTGAACACTGAAACTGCACTCTGGGACTTAGGTAATTATCCAAACTATCTGGTCTTCTCTGGACTAACACTTGTATATCTCTGCCATGGATTGCCATCAAAAATGGGTTTCCATCAATGGAAACACCATATACTGTCATACTTATCAATCCACATCAATCTGACATCATAATGCTCATGTTGCCAACGAACAATCTTCTTAATGACAAAACAACAAACTCCCCCAACATGTCAGGTCTCCAACACAAACTAGTCCTTCTTTTTGAAGCATATGAAGGTAACTAAACAAATTGAAAATTATTACCTCTTGAAGAAGCTCTTGTCTCCACTCTTGGCATGAAATGTAGGACTGATTTGAAACCATGAGCTTATAGAGTTGCCAGGTGCTTGTAGAATATTTGCAAGGCTATAGTATGCTAAGAACAACACCAATTTCATGGCTAAAACTCTTAACTCAGAGTTGAGGGTCCCATTGAGCGTGCGAGAAACTATTGTAACATGAAATTGCACCCTTGTTTGAACCTTGTTCAATTATTCCAATGACACAATGGGAATGATCTTAAGGTGTGGGACCTTGTAGACGAGATCATACCTCTATAGAAGGCTTGTTCCTCTCCAAGCTAAAACTCAAACAACTAAATTATAACTAAATCTACTCTAACACTCACCATGGGAAAGGGATAGAAGGAAAATGATAGAAAATAAAAAGTGATGCACCAAATTTAGTTGAAGAACATCTATATTAGCCCTACATGCACAAAATGATCTCAAATAGATGAAAAACATACATGACTCATGGAAAAGTTAACAAAGGCAAACAAATGGAGCTAAAACCACAAGGAATTAATCATTCATAAGATAGGAGATCAAACTACCAATACTACACAGTGCAAAAGAATATGAGAAGGCACAAATCAATTGTTTATATTAATCAAAGAGGAAAAATACAACAAATATAGAGTCTTAGATTGACAACAAAGATGGTTCTGTGACCAATGACATCACATCTTTCAAACATGTATATATAGTATTGTATCCATTGTATTAGCTTAGACGAGAGCTTAGAGTAGTCAACAAATTTGTAGGTTGCCCATGCCTACTGCATCACATCCACATGGGCTACTTTAGGAAATCCTACAAATATGGAGTGTTCGTCCATGCCTTGGTATAGAAATTCATTAAAGAGGGGGACTATAGAAGCATTGGAGCATGGATAATTCACCTAACATTCCATTGGGCTCTACAACATCTTGTCAGCAATAGAGCCACTAATTAATAGGGAAGGAAAAATGTTAGGTGCCAACAAATTGGGCCTCCACCAGGTATTCTTCCTCTTATTGGGAATAGAAGACTCCCTAAAACTCTAACAAATGTAAAGGGTGCATCAATCAAGAAGACCAAAAAATTGATCTTTAGCAATCAGACCACTACTGAACATCCATCAACCTTATTAGGAACAAGCACCCTTCCAAACTCTGAAGTTTGAAAACAAAGGCACGACTTTAGTGGGTTTCAATAGTCAGACCTGCATTGAACATCGATCTAATTTTGAATTAGAATGAGAGATCCCTCGAACTCTAAAGTTTGAAGAGAACAAGGTAAAATTGTTAGGCTTCAACAATTTGGGTCATTGCCATTTCCTTCTCTCCATCAGGGAAGAGAATAAACAACTCTTCAATATCGCGATCCCGAAATACTTAAGTCAAATATGAAATATTGGGGATTAGGGATTGCGAACATCACTGAATGCACGCTACAGAGGCAAAGAAAAAAATTAAAATGATTGACACCATGATCTTGAAAGACTTAGAAGAAATGAATAATGTCGGGGATCAGGAATTGGGCAGGCATCAGAACTCATACCTAAAGTCAAAGGAGAACGGGAATGCATGACATCGCAATCTTGAAAGACTTAGGAAAAATAGCAAGTCACCATGGCAAAGGTTTGGAGCCGATAAGAATGGCATGCCATCACGGGTGACCTTGAAACTCCAAAAAGCTAAAAAAGACATATTCCTAAGGAAAAGCTAGAAAACTCTCAGACTTAGATTTTATGGATTTTTGAGACAATAGTTCCATTTCATTTCTTACTTCCCCCACTTTTCAAGATTGAGAGATATAACCTTTCCATATACAAGATTCTTTCCAACCAAGTTAACCAAAAATATTTATCCTATCTACAATATGGAATTATCAGTGCTATATACCTCATGAACCACATGTTTCCCAAAATAAATTTGGCTTGTCCTCTATATTGGCTTCTATAGAATCTCTTCTACTTCAAGTGCTAAGAACTTCATTCTTGTGTTTGACATCATAATAGTTGACAAGTCAAGGATTTTCTAGGAATTTAAAACCTCTAGAATTATTACCTGTGTTCACCTCAACGAAGGCAACATTGAATGAATTAGTCCCACTTGAAAAAGAAGTCAATGCCTCCATTTCATTATGCTTTGGTGAATGTCCATAGATTGTTCCAAAGTGCTATTAAAGCACAGGCAGGAAGGATCACTTGTAAATGTCGTGGAATTTGGCTTTAAACTTGCCAATTGCATTTGTTTGAAATATTATAAGACCTTTTCAAGAAATCCATTTTGTACATTTCTTGAAGTAATTGTATTCAACAAAACGACGTCCCTTTTTAGGCATTCTATAAACTAGCAGACGCACCCTAATAATATAGGTCTACAATAATTAAAGAGATGTAGCAAAGTTGTCAGAGGTTTGTGTGCAGTAAGCAAAATATGTAGCACCTCCTTTAACTTGCCCTCTCTACATAATGCTACGAGATTGAGATGAGCTGTGGATGACAATGTCATTTTATGATTTTAATTGGGGTGTGGAAAATGTGCAGTATTATTCAGCCTACGTTATACATATCTACCAGGGCGTCAAACTAAAATCCTGCATTTTTTTATGTTTCACTATAAGTTACAGTATGGACAAAAGCTTCCATCTTAATGTAGACAAAGACTCTGCTGGAGATTCAGTAGATCCATTATGTGTTTCTTTTATGCGAGAAATGGAACTTGATCTGCAATTTACAATATTGTGCAAGAGGTTTATTTTTCTTCCACTTTTTGTCTTTACATATATGCACATGAGAAACAGAACTGTGATAGGCTTAACTTAGTTTGACCTTTATATCATGCAAAAATCAGAGACTTCCTTGCAATCTGCAATTTGTACGTTCGAATATATATGGGAATTCAAGAGTGTTCAGGAATTTCGCAAGTTTGCAAATGTGTGTGGAGACTCCGCTTTCTTGTTGCATAAAAGATAAATTTTTAAAACTCTTATTGTTATCCTTCTAAGGGAAAATAATTTTTTAATTCTCTATTAAATCATTTTCAGGTCATCGAAAATTAATAATGTGAAAAATTGAATCAAATCTCTGTGGACAAGTCACCAAAAATCAATAATGTGAAAAATCAAATCTTGACAGTGTAAAAATATCAAATCATAATCAATACAATGCAAATGCTGGTAATAAGATTTCAGGAAATGGGATCATGTTTACATTTGGAAACTTTATATATGCAAATGTGCATTGCATGTATACCCTTCTATGTTTGACTTATGAAATAAGCTCATAACTTTATCTTTACCCTTGCAGGATTGTGGAAATCACAAACATATTTGCATTTTTTAACATTTGCAAATGTGAGTCGCAAGTCTACTCTTATTTTCTATATTACCATATATATAATGAGTCATTTTAATTATATCTTCCACTGCGTGTCGAATGATGGGAATGAGGTGCATGCTTACAATTTTTTTTTGCATGTAAAATTTGTGAATTAAGTCCACCACTTCCAACTTGGTTCATTAAATTTAGAAAATTTTAAACCCATAAACATACCTTATACATCTCAACTTATGTTGACAACCTTGTCTTAAATCTTTAAAACTCTACTGTCAAGGTAAATTAATATTACAATTCTAGAGTTTGTAATTGAATAATTCAACTAATTATATATTTTAAAATTCTACCAAATTAATACAGTCAAACGTGGAAATCAACTTACGATCATGTATCAAATATTTAAATAATTATAAATAAACACATGCAAATCAACTGTAACTATATTCAACCTTGAACATATCCTAAAACCAAGATGTGTGAACCTCAAAAGAGCCCTTCAAGTGTAATGTTCCTTTTTTTAGTGTAGTCTTCCTGGGGACACTTATCCTCATTCCTAGTTGTGTGGAGCACATATTTAATTATCAACTTTGGCGCTTTGAAAAAAAGTTCATAATTAATCAAGTTATTTATATTTTTGGTGCACTTAAGTTATAATGTTGCATTTTATAAAAGTGACTTAAGTGTGGGATGAGGACATAAGTTTATTTTCTCCTAGACTTATTATTAAAGTGAGCACCATTTTGGAATATGAGCCTTTCATAAAGTTGAGGAGAAAAAAGAAGATAATTTCAAGAAATGTGAGTTTGTAACTCCCAGGTGTCTTTATAAGCAGATGGAAAGCTCATTTGGAGAGGATGCTTGGAATTTGTATTGTTCCTCTGTTGGAGTGAATCTGTGTGTTCTCCCTTTTTTCTACCTCCTTGTGGACAGAAACCCACTCGAAAAGGATTAGTTTCGGTAGTGAGATATCTACCCTAGCTGGTAATGGTGGTTTCTACTTTAGGAAACCAATGGAGCGGATCAAAGATTGATAGTTTTTTGTTGTGATATGTATTTTAACCCATTAGTATAGTTGGAATGCAGTTCTGATATTAAAGTGTGTAGTTTGAATTTATATCTTTATTTTGTTGTGAGTTTCCTAGTGGCCATACCTTGTTGGGTCGTACATGGTGTCTTGGTACGATTTGCATTTGAAATATAATATCAATGTTTGTGGCAGAACTTATATTTGGATGTTATTGTCTTGCCTTAGCGTCACTTCCCAGGTAGTTTTCAATGGTTGATGAGCATTGTTAAGACTATAATTCTAAAAGCAACGAATGCAGCGATGCATTGAGTATTGAGGCTTTATGTGTATCATCATGGCCAGTGCCCAGTTCACCTTCAAGAAAAGCACTGCATGTAGTTGTTCAAGGCTTTGTAGTAGATGATGTGTCTGCCACCAAGAATTTAAAGTAGATCCTACACTTGGATCTTAGTGGTTGATAAGAAATAAAGAATCGTATAGATGTATATATAAGTGCAGCTATGATGCCTCGAGCAATCTGTAATTAACGATGCTCTCCGCTAATAGGTTGTAACAGTGATTGCATTACATGAAAATACGACATGAGGTCACTAGATTTGTAACTTGTACAGACCGCCAAAGCTTGTGAATGGGGTTAGTAAAAAGTACTCTGCACTGCTCTTTTGCCATTGTCTAGTACATGGTGGCCAAGAGTGAAAAAGAGAGAAAACATAAAAAAAATATAAATTTTCTTTCAAGTAAGTGATTAGCGCAATCTTCAGGCAAGACATAAGTTTGCTATATTTACAAATTCTACGACTGGTACTGGATTTATTCAGGTATGTTGCCATTCTCTGCTCTGATGGCAAAACTTACATGATTTTTTTTACTAAATATAGATAATATTTCAAAATTACTGATCAAAACTAATTTATTAATACCCATTGATTATATAATAACTAGATATTTGTCACTATGTGTCGAAGATATGTCCAGATGGTATCATAATTTTTGAGTTAAAAGGTTTTGGTCATCTCTCTTTTTTGGAGGATAAAAAACTAGACTATCATAATAAATAAGAAATCGTAAGTTTAGCTATGGATATTATGGTGATATTGTAAGATGGGATTGCACTAAATCTAAGAACTTCTTGTCCCGTCTCTTTATTTGAGGCTTTATTATTTATTAATTTGATTCAACTATAGTACCCTAGGATAATTACATATTTAGAAAATACTGGGAAATATTAATCTTGAGGCAACCATCATATCAATATAATAAATTCAAGGTAGGCACCTCAAAATTAAAATCTCTTGATATTTCAAGATAAATATATTCAAATATAAGAGCTATTAAACATACACATGATAATGTATGATACTATTATTTTATTGGTGGAAATTGCATACCCATGCGCTTTTCTCTATTGTTTTGGGCCCACTTTGACTAGAGTGTCCTTAATGCAACTAACAAGTATACAAGTGGAATATTCTTGCATGAACTCAACTCATAACATCAGCATATCCCGATCCCTATATCACTCGTCTCTAGAAATATGTTTGGGTCCATAGAATCCCACTCACCACCCTGAATTGCATCCGCATTTGTGGAATTGACTTAGATTATTTTTGCAATCACAGATTTACACCTCTTAACTTTTAAAATCTAAAATTCCAATTTAAACATTGTCAACCACTTTCCTAGTTGTGGTGAGCTAGCCTCGCATAAGTTTGCACCGATTTGTGCACTATGTTGAGGTATTTAAAGACATTCATTCATTTATTTGAAATCAAGGAGGACATGTAGGGTTATCAAAAAAATATCAAGAGCATTCACATGAGAGCGTCATAGCAGAATTATTAGAGCATTACATCAACACTAGACCATCCTAGGTCCATCGCATTCCTGCTTGTTATCCTCAATCAATGTTTCAAATTTGTTCAATCGGTCATTTAGGGGCCTAAATATGGAGAACATGACCCTCATGATATAAAAGATTCCCCAAAGGTGTTTTGAACACTGCGTATTTGTCACCGAATTGAAACATCAAAAGACTAAAGCAGGCGAGTTTTGGTCACCCACTTCTTGCAATATTAGATCCACCGATACTAGTTTATATATGGGTGCCAAATCAAATCCGCACTAGTAGAGATCAATTCATAAGAGAAGTATATCTTAATCACAAAGCATGACAATTATTTTTGAGATTATGAGATGTTTGTCTAATCAACCCCCAAAATTCTAAAACCAAGACAAATAGATTCTTGAAGTATTCAACAGCATATTCTGTTCATTAGCTAAATACTAATTTTAAATTCATTTAATTTCCATACTCAAATTAAATCTACATTTATTGTTTTTGGTCCCAACTTACTTATGTAAATATAAATTAAATAGTGATTAATTATTTGATCAGCCTTAAAACATAGTTTTGTGTGGAAAAGTAAAAGTAAAATTGGAGCACTTTCATCTAAATATGGTTCACAATGTTTTGATAACAACACAGGCAACTTGTCCCATGTTTGATTTATTTTCGTTAAGATTGTCTATTTGTAAAGTTGAAATGTCAGAGAAGGATTGACAAGGTTGCAAGGCATGTCATTTTGGCAATGTATTTTGCGACGTGCGTAATTGCAATGTTATTGCAGAATGGCAAGAGATTCCTTATTTCGGGACAATGCTTAAGAGATAGTGATTGAAGGCGGCTAGGAGAAATGAAGCCACTGCCCTTTGCTGGGAACTCCGGCGTTAACAACAAAAAACATGTAATATCCGGGAGGAGCAGCCACAGGTGTGGGGGGAGCAGTTACTGTGGAAGAATAAAGTGTGGTGGAGTTTGGAGCGGCTACCAGTGTGGAAGCGGAGAGCGAGAGCATCCTCTGGCTCATGGATGTGGTGTGAGTTGTGAAGGGCGGAGCATAGACGTTAAAGTTTAGCACGCTGTTACTCGTCAGAGCGGATGGAACTGAGAAGGTGACTTGGAAGGTGGCACCGTAGGCAATAGTGGAGGTGGAAGACACGGCGGTTATCAACGGGCGGAGGAAGGCCTAGATGCTCTCCAAATAATAAGGGCTGTACGCTTCCAAACGGAGCTCCGTCGGGAAGGCCGTTCCTGTGAAAACGTATTTGAAGTGTGGGTTGGAGCCGCCCACCATAACTCTGGCATCGGGCAACACGTTGGCGGTGGAGTGGTACATTCTCGCGATGCCGGTGGCCGCTAGAACGGAGAAACGCTGCTGCCCGGCGGGTAGACTATGTCTGTAGAGGTATGGCGTGAAGACAGGTGTGTTGGCCATGTCCCACCCGGCCACGCCTTTGGCTGCTCCGTTTATGATTAGGATTTCGCCGTTGGGGAGAATGAGCATGTCTGACATGGTTCTTGGCCCGGGCATGTCTTCCATCGTCCACGAGGGGTTCGCGTCCGTGATGACCATTCTTCCACAGCTCCGAAGGGCAGTCGTAAAATTACCGGCCGTGGCGGCGGCGAAGCCATTATCGGGGCAGCCATCGTAGATGAGGATTTCCACCTTGCTAAACCCATCGGTTGCAGAGAGCGGCAGCATCATCGAAGAGCCCGTGGAAGGGTAGTTCCGTGGGACGTCGCCCGGCATTCTGGGGAATGTTTTCAACACCACATTGTTCTTGTAGTCGAGGAGAATGGAGTCCCTGTTGGCCAAGATAAAGAGATTGCCATCGGAGGAGAGATGGAGGAATGGATACAGGTTGTTCTCAGGTGACGAGCTGGTTCAGGTTTGGCTGAGGAAGGGCAGGTTGTACGTTCCCTCGCCCGGCCGCCTGGGAACGAACTTGTAGTTAAACACGCCGGTGCCTCCCACCACAATGATGCGGTTGTCGGGAATGATCTGGTTGGCGGCGTACCACCAGTTCGCCAGAAGCTGAACACCCTCAAAATTATCCCAGTCGCACGAGGCATCGGAGCAAGGAACAAAGTACCGGATATCTCTGCCTCCGTCCCGCCACCCGCTCGTTTGAACGAGGGTCCAGGTGTCGGTGAATATCATGAGCGGCCGGATGGTGTTGGTGGCTATGTTGTATTAGATGGAGTGAGCCCAGCAGTCGTGGGTCAGGGCCGCATATTGGCTCGTCGGACGCTGGCCCTTCGAGGTCGAGAGCTGGACCAGGTTAGGGTCCAGTGGGACCTTTACGACGAAGTCACAGCGACTTGGGAAGATGCAGAGAGACTGAAGACCCTTTATCCTCACCTTTTTGATGACTTCCAGGAGGAAGTACAGTCTTAGGGGGAGAGGATGTGAGGACCGCCTTTTTACTTCTATTCTTGTGACTATTTACATTACTGTTATTGATACTTTTTATATGTGTGGGACAGTAGTTCCTAGATCTGTCAAACTATTAAACTTTATTTTGTTTACGGAAAAACTAATTGGGTGATGTTTGGATAAGTTTATATTTTAGAAAAAAGTTAATTAGGTGATGATGGAAAATTGTAATATGATTTCATTTATGCTATTTAGAACTAGGTCATGATTATGCATGTTTTAAGTTGCTTGGGCTATGATGATTATATGTGAAACTAATTTTGCAATTTAGTGTGCAGGAAATTACTAATCAAACCACAGATTTCGGAGATCATTCCGCACCTTGTTATTGTTATTCCCTGTTAAGCCGATCTGGTTCCACAAGGAACCAAGAGCACTCTGTGTTTGATATGGTGTCGTAATGTGGTCTTTCATAAGGTCAAATGGGTTGGTCTACCCTCTTGTAACACTGACTTATGATTTGTGTTGTAAAAAGTTTGAATTTGAATTTCTTTTCTTCTATTTAAATCTTGGAGGCCTTTTCTTGTGCTTTACCTTGACCATGGTTGTCCAGAATGGGTTAAAGTTGACCCTGGGTTATACCCCATGGGTCTAGGGCCCCATTTGGCATGGGTAACCCTTGGGTAACCTCCATCAAGCCATCTTAACTACCCCGTGAAGTTAAGTGGCGAAAATTGGAGGCATGAGGGGGACATGATGGGTTGTACCAACACCCAACCCATCCCTCTTCATTCCCCAAGGTAAGAGATGACTACAAACCCATCCATTATAGAGGGATTGACTTGAAGTCACCCTCACCATTAGTGAGATTCCCCATGTGCTGTGGGGTCATCCATGTTGAAGGAAGGGAGAAGAGGCATGGGTCACCTATCTTTTCCTCCTTTAACTCCTTTTATTTCTCCCATGCGTAAGAGAAATGACATGAGGAGAGGGATAAGGAGTACTCTAGGGATGGGTGAGTGACATAAGCCAACACTCATCCCTTGGGACATAATAGTGGTTTTGGGAAGGGTGAGGAGGTGACAAGTGTCACCTCCCCATTCCTCTAAACTGGAGGGTTTTGGGTTATTTGAATTCCATTTTTGGAAGGGAAGGGAGTTAGTTGATTTTTTTTGGAGAGTTTTATTTTCATTGCCAGAATAGGAAAGTTAGCTTGTGGTGAGGAAAGGAAGAGGGAGTTGGTGGCTAAGGTTGGAAGAGATCTCAGTGGAGCTCTACAACAGTCTCATTCCAGAAGGGCTTGTAAGGTTGGTTTGGTATTACCCTTCTTTCGTATATCTGAATGTTGTATGAAAAATTATGTGAAAGGTGTTTATTTGTCTGTGTTTTAGATTTGTTTCTGTGGGATTTGTTGTCGGGTTGTTGACAGAGCTTCTCCCACTTGGGAGAAATGCTCATCAAGTTTGGGGTAGGGGAGGAGTGATCCTCCTCGGGTGTATACCTGTTTTCTTCTTTTGGGATGTTGAAAGCCTTGAGGGCTTGTATTTGTGACCGGTTCTTTGACTTGAGAGTCAAATACAGATTTCTTAAAAAAAAATTTGTGATCAAACTTGGTTTGAGGCCAAGAGAGTTGTGTTGGTTATCATAACTGAAAAGGGTGACACTCTAGAGTCGAGTGTGTCCACTCTCCTGCCCCTTATGAAGCTCACTGTAGTTGAGTTTTCGTGTTGTAATTTACCCACGGGTGTTTGTGTGCTTTGGGTTTGTTGTTGTTCCCTGTTGTGAAGTGGAATGCTTGAGATACCTAGGTGTGAATATGGTCTCCCTAGCTCGGGGGTGACCCTCTTGCGGGTCTACGGAAGGGAGGAGAGCTATATGGGTGGTGTTTTGTTCTTTGTTTGTCTTTGATATGCAGGTTTCCTTTTGAAGCTTATGGTTGGAATTGGAGGAGCACTGTATTTAGGGAGAAAGAACTTCATCCTTTCTATAAGAAGAGTTTGGTTATTGAGTACATCCTGTTAAGTTCATTATGGAAGGATTCTCTTCCTCTGGAGTTGTATAATTTATTGTTTGGGGAAAAAGAGAAATTCTACCCTTCAGTGGTGTTTGTTAGTTATGAGTTTTGACAGTTATGTATACTTGGAGTATCTGTTGTTGAGTCGTGAAGTTGTATATTGATCTTGACAAAGGTGTTAAAGTTCAACTATAGTATTGTTGTTGTGTATGGTCTTTCAATTATATTATCAAGTTGTAAAAACCAAATTTATGATTATTGGAAATATTAGTGAAAACGTTAGTTTTTTTGTAAATCATCTGTAGATGTAACCTTGCTATTTTATTGAAATGGAAATTGAGATAAAAAGAATTTTTAGAAGGGTAAATTGTGGTTTATACCTTACTTCTTGCTTGAGAAGAAAATGACTGACTTGAAGTTAAATGAGATCGGGAAAGAAATAAATTTCAAATATCCTTGTACGTCGATTACTGATTATTGTTACATTTTGGTGATGCATTGAAATTGCAATTCATTATAGATTTAATTCATACATTTTAAATCAATCCATTTATTATAAAGTTCACACGTTATTTAACCTCCAAAATCATTTGTCTGTTACCGTTAACTAATACTGTAAAATTCTACTAAACTGAATAGGTGAAATGGTGATTAAAAGGTGAAGTTGAGTATATATATATATATATATATATCTATATCTATATATATATATATTGTTTTACTAAATTTGAAAATTGTTTATATAAAAATGAAATTTAATTACTTTGTTTGTATTTAATTAAAATGGTATATACACATTTGAATAGGAAAATACATATATCAGGAAATGGAATAATTGTAGACTCTGTGGTTTTTTTTAAAAATACAGAGAGATCAAAAAAACAAATATACAAGGGCGGTGGGGTTTGAACCCCACCACCGGCCTTTAACAAAGGAGGGGCCCCCTCCCCACACCCCCGCTGCCAACGTTACCACCGCGCGGCCCATGAAACCCTGTGGCCAAGCCACCACCCCGCCACGAAGTACCCTCCACTGCGGCTAGCACACAGCCGCGAAATGCCTGCGCCCTCGTGCCTTCGCCGCTGTCTCTGCGGCTGCCGTGCCGCTGAAACCATGACCCCACCACAGCTCTAGGCGCGGACCTCTGCCGCGAACGCCACCAACCCACCATGCCTCACTCTGCGCGGCTCTCCCACCTCTGTCGCCCCTCTCTCAGGCCGTCCCTCCTCCATGGCCGCCGCCATGACTTCAACCTGTCATACAAAACACAAGAGAATTTCTCAGTTAGGGTTCCAAATGTTTAACAATTCAAACAAATAAACTATGTTATAATATCTTTGGTTAGTTTTTATAAAGAGGGGAGCCTCTTATATAATAGACAATGGATTATATATATATATATATATATCTATTTTATTAAAAATAGAGAATTTCAATTGTAATAATAGCATATATATATATATATATATATATCTATTTTATTAAAAATAAAGAAATACAATTGTAATAATAGCATTAGTATTAGATAATAGTAATAATAACAACAGTAATTATTACGATAAGAGAAATATACTTGTATATATATTTATTTATATATATATAAATCTTATATATATATATATATATATAAATATATCGATACATACATATATTATTTAATTGATAAGTTTATCAGAGAGGCCATTTGTATTCTCATTACAACGACAAGAGAAAATAAAATTTTAACTTAAAGAGAGCATAAAGAAATATACTTTAATAGTCCTAGAAGAGTTTCTCGGAAGTTTAACTATCAACGAAATTAAATAAACAGGAAAATGAAGAGGAAAATTACGTGTCACCTTGTTTAAAAAGGTCACTGGAAATAAACTTAAGAAGCCATCACAGACATTCCATGTGAGGCCATTTTAATCTCAACTGTAGTTAGTAAACGCCCAGAGAAGAAAACCTGCAAGAGAGTAAGAAGAAGAAAACTAACATTGGAAAACATAGAGGAGAAAATGCGCGGCATTTCCCACATGGGATAAGAGAACTAAGTTGATGGATCTTTCCGCTAAAATTGCTTAGAAACAATTTTAAATAATACAACCGTAACGGTGAATCCTAGATCGGAGAAAAATAGGAGACCGAGTCCAGCGAAGTAGTAAACCAGCCTGTGTGAACTGGAAAATTTGAAGTTAGGAACAATGTTAAAATAGATACAGTGATAACTCTGATTGATATAGAATATGCAAAAAGGACAGGATAAACATAAAGAAAATGAAGAGACCCAAAAGAGAGAGACCGAAATATAAACAAACGAAAACATCAGAGAAATAGTTAAGGTGAGCACGATAAAAATACAATCAAAATTAAGATCCAGAGAAATGGAAGAGAGGGCAAACGAACTGTCTTGTTGAGAATGCTAAGCTCGAAGTAGGAGTATATTTCAGGAAATGAGACAGAAGGCAGATAAATGTGCTTTGCTAAAAAATATCCCCATAGGGAGATCATGAGTTAGTTTTAGTAGGAACAAGGCGTCGTGGGAAGTTGTTAATCTATCAGGGAACCCCGTAAGTGGTATAGTGTTGAGTAAATTTCCACTTATGCCGTAAGGCGTTATGCTGTCGAAATCTGCCGAGAAATAGGGTTAGGGACCTCGAAAATATAAACCTTGTAGCGACGTTAACTGCATCAAGGAGACCCCCTTGTTGGACTACTTGCGTCTGGTTGCACGCAATTGTACTTGTACCCCACCGACAACTGTAGTATTTTTGCCTTGAGCATTCACCACCGAGCATGCTTATGCATGCGAGGGGGTTTCTAGGGTTGCGTGAAATTTTTTTTGATAGTTCGTGTCATAACGACATGACAAATGTGGCTATGACACGTGTGACGTGTGATGTGACCACATGGAAAAAGTGGGCATGACATTTGGTATCAGAGCCAAGTTTAAACATTGGGCATATTTGGGCACGTTATTATTTCGCAACTTTGATTAATTAGTCTCTACCTTGTTTTGTAGGATGCCTCCCTGACGTGTTCGACAAGCATGATCATGCCACACAGTGTCTGTCGAGGTGCACAGCGATTCCTTAGCCGAGGGACGAGCACCCGCCGTTACAGCACCACCACCTGCACAACCTGTACCACAAGCACCACTAGTACCACAGGCACCATCAGTATTGGATATAGGACCACAGATCTTACAGGCACTGCAGGCTATGTTAGAAAGGTTACCGCCAGTGATTCCTGAGCCACGTGTCGAGCCTCGTGTTGATCTGCGAGAGGAGCCACGTAGGGAGCCACGTGCCGAGTCACGTATTGAGCCACTTGAGGAGCCCCGCGTTGATCCACTAGAGGTGCCACGTGTGGAGCCTTTCATTGAGATCACCGACACAACAGTAGAGGAGGTAGGGTCAGCCTCCCGTGCATGGAGCAGGAGTCCTCTGAGACCTTTGAGACGAGATGAGACCCAGAGGGAAGAACAGGTACATCATGGATTGTATGAAGATGGGGTGGAAGAGCCAGTTGTGGGACTTAGAGACAGAGGGCACCCCATCAGAGATCTACTTAGGCTCAACCCACCCACTTTCACAGGTGCTACAGAGGGAGCTGTAGCCGAGGCTTGGCTGATTAGTTTAGACAGGTGTTTCGCATTGCGACCTTATGGAAGCAACAAGAAAGCACGAGTGGCAGTCCATCTTCTGAGGGATGCCGCAGCTACCTGGTGGCGCACTGAGGAGTGCAAGCGCTGACTTTCTGTGGATACACTCACTTGGGATATCTTTATTGAGTGCTTTAATGCGCGATATTTGTTAGAACATTACAAACAGCGCAGGATCGATGAGTTCCATGATTTATAGTAGAGGGGACTCACTGTTACTCAGTATGAGAGCCGATTCATTGAGCTTTCTCGTTACGCGGAATACCTCCACGACGAGAAAATCTTAATACACAAATTTATCAGAGGGCTAAATCACGGGATAGCAGGACCAGTTCGTATGGCAGATCCCCAGACCATGAGCGAGGCAGTTGAAAAAGCCCTTATATCAGAGAAAATTCAGGGACGAGGGCAGAATTCACGCCCACCATATCAGGATTGTAATCCCCAACAACAGCAGAACTTTCAAAGGCCTCAAAACACAACACAGAGAGGAGGATATAACTCTTCATCATTACCTCCTAGGCCTCCACAGTAGCAGCAACATCAGCAAAAATCTAAATTCCAATAGAGGGGTCAGGGAGGACAGAACCGTGGTTGGCAGCAGCAGGGTTCACGTAGAGATTAGAGACAGCAAGGTTCATCAACAGGACCTGCAAGGTCCCAGCAGTCTTACAGAGGCTCACAGGGTTCCACGGGACAGACTGGGCAACAATAGTCGGGCAGAACATAGTCAGGGCAGTTACAGGCTAGAGGACCGTGTTATGTGTGTGGTGGGGCAGGGCATTTGGCAAGAGAGTGCCCGTAAGGATTTACAGCAGGGGGACAGCCCCGATCAGGAGGATCTGAGCAGACCGTAGGTGACATGGGCAGATCCCACCACATGTTTGCAGCGGTTGATAACCGCCAGGCCGATTTCCAGGCCTCAGTCATCGAGGTAGCAGGTATGATTGGAAACTACCACATCTCTATCCTTTTTGACTCAGGAGCTACTGACTCCTTTCTGTCTACATCATTAGTGGAGCATTGCAGGCTGGTGGCTTCTAGGCAAGACATTAGGTGGGAAGTTGAGTTGGCCTCAGGGGCCAGGATGTCAGTAGATACCTTGGTTAAAGACTGCGAGATCACATTAGGATCCTTCACTACATCATGTGACCTTAGGGTTATGCCCTTAGGATCCTACGGTGTAGTACTAGGTATGGATTGGCTTGCGGCACATAGAGCCAAGCTAGATTGTCGTCAGAGGACGATTAGCTGTTTAGACGATCATGGTTTGCCGATTGAGATAGTGGGCATTCAGAAGCCCACGGCTGTTCGTATGATATCCGCTCAGCAGCTTAAGTGCTGCATGCGAAAAGGATGCTAGTTGTTTGCAATTACGGTCAGTGATAGAGCAGAGGATGAACCTGACGCTACCTTGGATGATCATCCTGTCCTTAGAGAGTTTGCCGATGTATTTCCACTGGAATTACCAGGTATGCCACCACGCAGAGAAGTGGACTTCCACATCGACTTAGTGCCGAGTGCAGAACCGATATCTCGAGCACCCTATAGGATGACTACACATGAACTCACTGAACTTAAGCTGCAGTTAGAGGAATTACTTGAGAAGGGGCACATCTGACCTAGCGTTTCACCATGGGGCGCACCGGTTATCTTCGTGAAGAAGAAGGATGGGTCTATTTGATTATGCATGGACTACAGGCAGTTGAACAAGGTGACGGTGAAGAACCGTTATCCTCTGCCTAGGATTGACGACCTTTTTGATCAGATGTAGGGAGCCAGAGTGTTCTAAAAAATTGATCTAAAATCTGGGTATCACCAATTGTGCATCACAGAGGCAGATATTCATAAGACTACTTTTCGAACCAGATATGGCCATTATGAATTCACAGTGGTACCCTTCGGGTTGACGAACGCCCCTGCAGTGTTCATGAGTCTCATGAACGGGGTGTTCCGTACTTACCTAGATCGGTTCGTGATCATATTTCTGGATGACATTTTGATCTATTCGCGGACCGAGGAAGAGCATGTGGAGCACTTGCGTCAAGTTTTGTAGCGCTTACGAGAGGAGCAGCTTTATGGCAACTTGGCGAAGTGTGCTTTCTTCAGGACAGAGGTGCAATATTTGGGAAACATTTTATCAGGCGATGGCATCTCTGTAGATCCATCTAAAATTAGAGCAATTCAGGAGTGGCCGGCACCCACCAATGTGATAGAGGTCAGAAGCTTTATGGGGTTAGCCAGGTATTATCGTCAGTTTGTCGAGGGCTTTTCCAGGGAAGGGTTTCATATGGACTGAACAGTGTGAAAAGGCCTTTGGAGTTCTCAAGGAGTGTCTTACTAGTGCTCCTATTTTAGCGGTTCCAGATCCTACAGAAGAGTTTGTTGTTTGCACAGATGCATCATTAGAGGGTTTGGGAGCCGTGCTTATGCAGGGTGGTAGAGCGATCACATACGAATTGCAGAAACTGAAGACACATGAGTTAAACTACCCTACACACGACTTAGAGCTCGCAGCAGTTATTCATGCTTCAAAGTCTGCTGGAGACACTTTCTCTTAGGTCAACGTTTTGAACTCCATTCGGATCATCATAGTTTGCAGTATATCTTTACACAGCTAAACTTGAACACCTGCCAACGGCGTTGGATGGAATTCGTATGCGAATATGACTTTGATGTCCACTACATCAAAGGGAAGGAGAACGTGGTCGCTGATGCTTTGAGTCGAAGGTGCCACGAGATCCTGACCCTGACCTTGAGGGTGGACTTGAGAGATCGCATCTTACAGCATCTGCCGGAGGACAAGTGGTTTCTTGAGGTGCAGTAGGAAATTCTAAATCAGAGGGCCCTTGAGGGCAAATTCACAGGATATACCCTTGAGTCTGATGGCTTGCTTAGACATCAGCAACGCATCTATGTACCGAATGCAGGTAATCTTCGTACAGTAATCTTATCAGAGGCTCATAGAGCACCCTACGCAGCACATCTAGGAGTGAAGAAGATGCATGCTGATTTACGACAACTTTATCATTGGGCTGGAATGAGGCGTGACATTGCAGAATACGTTGCTCAATGCCTAGAATGTTAGAGGGTCAAGGCCGAACATCAGCATCCAGCTGGACTGTTGTACCCTCACGAAATACCTGAATGGAAATGGGACACCATTTCTATGGATTTCATCATTGGTCTACCTATGTCATCACGTCGCCATGATGCTATTATGGTGACAGTTGACAAGCTGACCAAAGTGGCACATTTTTCACCAATCTGCACAACGTACAATGCACCATCGGTGGCAAAGGTGTTTCTTGATCAAATTGTTAGACTTCATGGGGTACCTCGCCGCATTATATCCGACAGAGACTCCGTATTTACTTCATCGTTCTGGAGGGCCTTACATCAGGCGTTGGGCACACAGCTCAACTTCAGTTCAGCCTATCATCCGGAGACCGATGGACAAACAGAGGGAGTTAACCAGGTGTTAGAAGACATGCTCCGCATGTACGTTATGGATCATCAATCTAGATGGGAGGAGTACCTTTATCCAGTTGAGTTCGCCTACAATAATGGGCATCACAGCTCGTTGGGTATGCCTCCTTTCCAGGCTTTATATGGCAGACCATGTAGAACACCTTTGAGTTGGGATCGGATAGAGGACAGAACGGTCATCGGTCCAGAGATAGTTCAGAATATGGAATAGCAGGTCAAACAGATTAGACAGAGACTTCAAGAAGCACAGGACAGGTAGAAGAAGTATGCCGATGCTAAGAGGACAGACTGCAGTTTCTCTGTGGGTGATAGAGTATTTTTGAGGGTGCAACCGCACAAGAGTCCAATCCATTACAGGAAGGGCTCTAAGCTCGCACCTCGATTTGTAGGACCTTTTGAAATCTTGGAGCAGATAGGACCAATAGCCTATCGTCTAGCCTTGCCACCTAGCTGTCACGTATCCACGATGTATTTCATGCTTCAGTTTTACGTCAATATATTTCTGACTTATCTCACGTATTGGATTGGAGTGCTCTTCAGGTAGAGGCAGACGGACAGCTGGCGCTGGAGCCAATTCGCATATTGGCTCATCGGACGCTGGCCCTTCGAGGTCGAGAGCTGGACCAGGTTAGGGTCCAGTGGGACCTTTACGACGAAGTCACAGCGACTTGGGAAGATGCAGAGAGACTGAAGACCCTTTATCCTCACCTTTTTGATGACTTCCAGGAGGAAGTACAGTCTTAGGGGGAGAGGATGTGAGGACCGCCTTTTTACTTCTGTTCTTGTGACTATTTACATTACTGTTATTGATACTTTTTATATGTGTGGGACAGTAGTTCCTAGATTTGTCAAACTATTAAACTTTATTTTGTTTACAGAAAAACTAATTGGGTGATGTTTGGATAAGTTTATATTTTAGAAAAAAGTTAATTAGGTGATGATGGAAAATTGTAATATGATTTCATTTATGCTATTTAGAACTAGGTCATGATTATGCATGTTTTAAGTTGCTTCGGCTATGATGATTATATGTGAAACTGATTTTGCAATTTAGTGTGCAGGAAATTACTAATCAAACCACAGATTTCGGAGATCATTCCGCACCTTGTTATTGTTATTCCTTGTTAAGCCGATCTGGTTCCACAAGGAACCAAGAGCACTCTGTGTTTGATATGGTGTCATAATGTGGTCTTTCATAAGGTCGAATGGGTTGGTCTACCCTCTTGTAACACTGACTTATGATTTGTGTTGTAAAAAATTTGAATTTGAATTTCTTTTCTTCTATTTAAATCTTGGAGGCCTTTTCTTGTGCTTTACCTTGACCATGGTTGTCCAGAATGGGTTAAAGTTGACCCTGGGTTATACCCCATGGGTCCAGGGCCCCATTTGGCATGGGTAACCCTTGGGTAACCTCCATCAAGCCATCTTAACTACCCCCTGAAGTTAAGTGGCGAAAATTGGAGGCATGAGGGGGACATGATGGGTTGTACCAACACCCAACCCATCCCTCTTCATTCCCCAAGGTAAGAGATGACTACAAACCCATCCATTATAGAGGGATTGACTTGAAGTCACCCTCACCATTAGTGATATTCCTCATGTGCTGTGGGGTCATCCATGTTGAAGGAAGGGAGAAGAGGCATGGGTCACCTGTCTTTTCCTCCTTTAACTCCTTTTATTTCTCCCATGCTTAAGAGAAATGACATGAGGAGAGGGATAAGGAGTACTCTAGGGATGGGTGAGTGACATAAGCCAACACTCATCCCTTGGGACATAATAGTGGTTTTGGGAAGGGTGAGGAGGTGACAAGTGTCACCTCCCCATTCCTCTAAACTGGAGGGTTTTGGGTTATTTGAATTCCATTTTTGGAAGGGAAGGGAGTTAGTTGATTTTTTTTGGAGAGTTTTATTTTCATTGCCAGAATAGGAAAGTTAGCTTGTGGTGAGGAAAGGAAGAGGGAGTTGGTGGCTAAGGTTGGAAGAGATCTCAGTGGAGCTCTACAATAGTCTCATTCCAGAAGGGCTTGTAAGGTTGGTTTGGTATTACCCTTCTTTCGTATATCTGAATGTTGTATGAAAAATTGTGTGAAAGGTGTTTATTTGTCTGTGTTTTAGATTTGTTTCTGTGGGATTTGTTGTCGGGTTGTTGACAAAGCTTCTCCCACTTGGGAGAAATGCTCATCAAGTTTGGGGTAGGGGAGGAGTGATCCTCCTCGGGTGTATACCTGTTTTCTTCTTTTGGGATGTTGAAAGCCTTGAGGGCTTGTATTTGTGACCGGTTCTTTGACTTGAGAGTCAAATACAGATTTCTTAAAAAAAAGATTTGTGATCAAACTTGGTTTGAGGCCAAGAGAGTTGTGTTGGTTATCATAACTGAAAAGGGTGACACTCTAGAGTCGAGTGTGTCCACTCTCCTGCCCCTTATGAAGCTCACTGTAGTTGAGTTTTCGTGTTGTAATTTACCCACGGGTGTTTGTGTGCTTTGGGTTTGTTGTTGTTCCCTGTTGTGAAGTGGAATGCTTGAGATACCCAGGTGTGAGTATGGTCTCCCTAGCTCGGGGGTGACCCTCTTGTGGGTCTACGGAAGGGAGGAGAGCTATATGAGTGGTGTTTTCTTCTTTGTTTGTCTTTGATACGCAGGTTTCCTTTTGAAGCTTGTGGTTGGAATTGGAGGAGCACTGCATTTAGGGAGAAAGAACTTCATCTTTGCTATAAGAAGAGTTTGGTTATTGAGTACATCCTGTTAAGTTCATTATGGAAGGATTCTCTTCCTCTGGAGTTGTATAATTTATTGTTTGGGGAAAAAGAGAAATTCTACCCTTCAGTGGTGTTTGTTAGTTATGAGTTTTGACAGTTATGTATACTTGGAGTATTTGTTGTTGAGTAGTGAAGTTGTATATTGATCTTGACAAAGGTGTTAAAGTTCAACTATAGTATTGTTGTTGTGTATGGTCTTTCAATTATATTATCAAGTTGTAAAAACCAAATTTATGATTATTGGAAATATTAGTGAAAACGTTAGTTTTTTTGTAAATCATCTGTAGATGTAACTTTGCTATTTTATTGAAATGGAAATTGAGATAAAAATAATTTTTAGGAGGGTAAATTGTGGTTTATACCTTACTTCTTGCTTGAGAAGAAAATGACTGACTTAAAGTTAAATGAGATCGGGAAAGAAATAAATTTCAAATATCCTTGTATGTCGATTACTGATTATTGTTACGTTTTGGTGATGCATTGAAATTGCAATTCATTATAGATTTAATTCATACATTTTAAATCAATCCATTTATTATAAAGTTCACACGTTATTTAACCTCCAAAATCATTTGTCTGTTACCGTTAACTAATACTGTAAAATTCTACTAAACTGAATAGGTGAAATGGTGATTAAAAGGTGAAGTTGAGTATATATATATATATATATAGTTTTACTAAATTTGAAAATTGTTTATATAAAAATGAAATTTAATTACTTTGTTTGTATTTAATTAAAATGGTATATACACATTTGAATGGGAAAATACATATATCAGGAAATGGAATAATTGTAGACTCTGTGTTTTTTTTTTAAAATACAGAGAGGTCAAAAAAACAAATATACAAGGGTGGTGGGGTTTAAACCCCACCGCCGGCCTTTAACAAAGGAGGGTGTGGGGAGGGGGCGGAGCCCCCACCCACACCCCACTACGTGGGATGTGGGGAGGGGGTGGAGCCCCCACCCACACCCCACTACGTGGGATGTGGGTGGGGGCTCCGCCCCCTCCCCACACCCTCGCTGCCAACGTTACCACAGTGCGGCCCATGAAACCCTATGGCCAAGCCACCACCCCGCCACGAAGTACCCTCCACCGCGGCCAGCACATAGCCGTGAAACGCCCACGCCCTCGTGCCTTCGCCGCTGTCTCTGCGGCTGCCGTGCCGCCGAAACCACGACCCCGCCACAGCTCTAGGCGCGGACCTCCGCTGCGAACGACACCACCCCACCGCGCCTCACGCTCTGCGCGGCTCTCCCACCTCTGTCGCCCCTCTCTCAGGCCGTCCCTCCTCCATGGCTGCCGCCATGACTTCAACCTGTCATACAAAACACAAGAGAATTTCTCAGTTAGGGTTCCAAATGTTTAACAATTCAAACAAATAAACTATGTTATAATATCTTTGGTTAGTTTTTATAAAGAGGGGAGCCTCTTATATAATAGACAATGGATTATATATATCTATATATATATATCTATATCTATTTTATTAAAAATAGAGAATTTCAATTGTAATAATAGCATTTATATATATATATATATATTTATATATATATATATATACATAAATCTATTTTATTAAAAATAAAGAAATACAATTGTAATAATAGCATTAGTATTAGATAACAGTAATAATAACAACAGTAATTATTACGATAAGAGAAATATACTTGTATATATATTTATTTATATATATATAAATCTTATATATATATATATATATATATATATATATATATATATATATAAATATATCGATACATACATATATTATTTAATTGATAAGTTTATCAGAGAGGCCATTTGTATTCTCGTTACAATGACAAGAGAAAATAAAATTTTAACTTAAAGAGAGCATAAAGAAATATACTTTAATAGTCCTAGAAGAGTTTCTTAGAAGTTTAACTATCAATGAAATTAAATAACCAGGAAAATGAAGAGGAAAATTACGTGTCACCTTGTTTAAAAAGGTCACTGGAAATAAACTTAAGAAGCCATCACAGACATTCCATGTGAGGCCATTTTAATCTCAACTGTAGTTAGTAAACGTCCAGAGAAGAAAACCTGCAAGAGAGTAAGAAGAAGAAAAACTAACATTGGAAAACACAGAGGAGAAAATGTGTGGCATTTCCCACATGGGATAAGAGAACTAAGTTGATAGATCTTTCCGCTAAAATTGCTTAGAAACAAGTTTAAATAATACAACCGTAACGGTGAATCCTAGATCGGAGAAAAACAGGAGACTAAGTCCAGCGAAGTAGTAAACCAGCCTGTGTGAACTGGAAAATCTGAAGTTAGGAACAATGTTAAAATAGGTACAGTGATAACTCTGATTGATGTAGAATATGCAGAAAGGATAGGATAAACATAAAGAAAACGAAGAGACCCAAAAGAGAGACCGAAATATAAACAAACAAAAATATCAGAGAAATAGTTAAGGTGAGCGCGATAAAAATACAATCAAAATTAAGATCCAGAGAAATGGAAGAGAGGGCAAACGAACTGTCTTGTTGAGAATGCTAAGCTCGAAGTAGGAGTATATTTCAGGAAATGAGACAGAAGGCAGATAAATGTGCTTTGCTAAAAAATATCCCCATAGGGAGATCATGAGTTAGTTTTAGTAGGAACAAGGCATCGTGGGAAGTTGTTAATCTATCAGGGAACCCCGTAAGTGGTATAGTGTTGAGTAAATTCTCACTTACGCTGTAAGGCGTTATGCTGTCGAAATCTGCCGACAAATAGGGTTAGGGACCTCAAAAATATAAACCTTATAGCGACGTTAACAACATCAAGGAGACCCCCTTGTTGGACTGCTTGAGTCTGGTTGCACGCAATTGTACTTGTACCCCGCTGACAACTGTAGTATTTTTGCCTTGAGCGTTCACCACCGAGCATGCTTATGCATACGAGGGGGTTTCTAGGGTTGCGTGAGAAAATTGTTGATAGTTCGTGTCATAACCACATGACAAATGTGGCTATGACACGTGTGACGCGTGATGTGACCACATGGAAAAAGTGGGCATGACAATTTTCATTGATTAGAATAACCTAGGGATGATTCTTTTAAATACAAACATTATCTACATAGAATTTAAATCTTTTGGCATGCACGCCAATATGTAACTATCATGTTTGGGATTGTTAGTCATGAAATTAGGATAATTTAAAATTTTGTTAAGGAGGATGAAATTGCACTATGATTCTGGAAGAACAATACATATTTGAATTCCAATGTAATCTATCATGGACACCATTTCTCATTTTTCCATAGAAATTGGTTGTAATGGTCCGTCGTCACCTCAACATCATTTTATAGGATTCTGTTGTGTCGATGAAACACTTTTTAAAATAACTCAGTGTTGAAAAGGTATTTTAATAGATTTCCCTTTGTGAGAATAAAGTTCTTTTTATACATAAAATTAAAAAAAAAATGATTACATAACAATTTGAAATAACATATCCTTTTATACATAAATTTCAAAAATATATATGATTACATTCACATATATTATATAAAAGATAAAGATTTTAATCGGAAAGAGTAAATCAAATTTATCAAAATCTTCCTCTTAACCATTTGTATATATGTTAAAAAAGGACATTGATAAAGAAAGTTCATTATGATAATAGAGTTTTGTATACATAAAAAATAAACACTAGCTCAAATATAAATTATATTTTTTATGCTTATTACATCAATAATCCTTCCTCTCATTGTGATAATATAGCTGCGTAGAAATAAAAAATAAACACTTGCTCAAATATATTTTATACTTTTTAATGCTTATTACATCAAGAATCCTTCTACAATGAGATTAAGGAGAGTTCAAGACTATAACAGTACAATCTTAAGAGGTAGAGGGTTCATGACTATAGCAATACAATTTTATGAGGTAGATAAACATTGATGCTATGTTATCTTTTAGAAGATGAAATAAGAAAATTATCATTTTCTTGTCACTTTTACACGCTCAATAATTTATTAACTATAAATCATGTTAAGTCATTACCTATCCAAACATGAAAATAACTTCAAATAATATTTCCTTCCACACGCTAAGAATGTAAACAAGTGTATAGTTATAGTTATATAAGTTTGAAAATTAAAAAAAAAAAACACTTTATCAAATATCTAAATGTTAAATGGGTAGATAAATTAATTAAACACAAATGAACACTTCGGATATAGGAAATGAGTCTAACAACCTGATTCAAATAAGTTAATCGACATAATAATTAAACATATAATGAGATGGCTATCACAATTGGATTTTCTTTTCAACTTTGATCTCCCTGTAAATTTCTTGACTTTTCATCTAGAGGTGAATTACACAAATTTTAAATCCTACGTTCTGTTTATTCCACACTTGCTACGTGTGATCCAAATCTTCCATTGAGGAGTGGTCATTTAAACTTTTAATATTGCCACCGAATGAAAAATAATCATATAATTATGGATTCTTGTGTTGAGGCTTACTTAGAGGATTAACAAGATTGGTCATGAATCTCATTAGGCTAAGAAGGATCTCGCACTTATAAGGTAAGCCCTAATTGATGCATTTAATCAAGCAAAATATCCTAGCTAATTAGCATATCTCTTTTATACTTCGCATTGGAAGCTTGATATCCATATAATGTGTGTATTTTACACGATCATGCATAACTATTGGTTACCTCTAATGTGTATCTCCCGATCCATCCTCTTCTTCCAATCCAAATCCTAGACCTATCTCTACCATGCCTATGACCACTATTGTTGCCGTAGTGGAGAAGTTACTACCACCATTTCTCCTTCTACATTTTCCCTTGGTTTTTTTTCCTCAATCTAGCTTACCTCCTAACTTTACCTCTTCCACCATACCTTCTTTAAGTGCTTCTATCACCTCTAGCATCACATTTTCATCCTGTCTATGCTCAGTCACACCCTCCATTCATGTGTTCCTCACTATTCCCCCTTCATATCCCATGACTCATACAATTCGTCCTTCCCAACCCAAGCCTCATACTATTTTTCAATCTCACCTCACGACTAATATTTTGAATAATGTGATCCATGACCCATCCATATTTATGACCTCAACCCTTACCTCACAACCTTACTATACCTCCACTATTCGACATACACCCAACACAAACCTTGGCTCTACCACTATATCAGATACACTATTACAAGAAATGGCCAATATTAAAAAAACAAATCAATAACAATAGAAACTGTTCCATTCCCTATAATCCACCACATTGCTTGTACCATTGGCATTTTTCTTGGCTACATATTCATTACATGTTAAGTTTGCGTGCCTTTGGTTTGAGCTATATGAAGGAAAAGGCGACCCAAATGTTCATATACAACCTTTTTATGGATTCTTGAATAGATTTTGCATACGATAAGATCTTGGCTGATTTTTTTTTTTGAGCCTTAATTGAAGAGGGTAATACAAATTTCAGATCTACATCTTAACCATTTTTATATATGTCATAAAGGAGATTGATAAAGAAGGTTAATTATGATAATATAAATTCGTAGCAATAAAAAATAAAGACTAGCTCAAATATTTATTATACTTTTTCTTACATCAAGAAGCATTCTATATCCAGAGCTAGGAGGATTCAAGACTACAATAATATGGTTTGGTGAGGTCGATAAACATTCGTGCTATGTTATTTTTTCAAAGATGACATATAAGAAAATTATCATTTTCTTGTCAAATTTACACATTCAAGAATTTATTAGCCATCAATAATCTAAAATTATTACCTAACCATACATGAAAGTAATTTCAGATATCTAGTTCCATCCACATTGTAAAAATTTGCATATAAATGCATAATTATATGTATATAAGATTGAAAATAAACAAAACATGTTTTATCAAATATCTAAGTGTTAAATGGGTAGATAAACTAGTTAAACACAAGCGAACACTCCATATATAGGAAATGAGTTTGACGAAAAAAAGAAATAAGCTAATTCACCAAACAACTAAATGTACAATGAGATGGTTAGGATCGTCTGCCTTGAAATCAACACAATGCGAACTTCCACTTACACGAAATCATGATAAAGGACTACAAACCGAAAACTTAGTCTAGAAATTGGGTTATATCTACTACTTAAGGAAAACAGTGCTGGTACTAAAGAGCACCATGGGGAATGCTATGTGTTGGCACCTATAAAATAATCTTCCAAACATGCATTATTGTTGCCCCAAAATCCGAAATGCGTAGTTTGTGGATTTACAGTCAAAATCCCTTATTTGGATATGATCTGAGACATTTTATAGGGGTTTTGTTTCAAGATACTTCTAAGTGTAATGTTTCCCCTCATTGTTATGTCTTATTCCTTGTAAAAATTTGTTGATTTCTACCCTTTGTTGACAAATCGATAATTTCCCGAACTAACCTTCAGATTCGCGGGCTTGCGGTTTCCCCGATTCACCGATAAAGTGACCAAGCAAGAAAACAAAATTTTTTCTAAGGTACAAGGGGTCAGCGCTGTGTCTTTTTTGATAAAGGAAATATCAAAGAAAATGTTAAGGAAAGTGTTTATCGGCGAAAGGCTTCGTTCGCGAATCGTTGGGTTTGTTGATAACCTAGTTCGTCACGAGGACTTTTCCCCGGCAAAGGGATAAAGCAATAAAAGGATGGTCAGGTAAGAAGCGGCAAAAGGAGAAAGTTGGGAAAGGGAAGATTCGCTGACATAAATGAAAAATGGCGGAAAAGGAAGAGAAAAGAAGTGGAAATATAGTTCGCCATTTTCAAATTTTGCCGATAAGGCAAAAGAGAGGCCCGATGAAGGTAAGAATGAAGATAATCAGACAGAATTTTAAATTCCTCAAATGCGGCAAATTCAAAAGGGGGTTTACAAGTTGAAATTGGACAACACATTTAAAGTGTTGTAAAAGCCTTGAAAGGGGAAAATTCCTTAAATCAGACCATGATTGCAGGATTGCGTAGGTAGATTTGTACCCACAAAATTAATGATCTTGTAGAACAGGGCCATTCAGGTGGGTGGCATAGTGAATAGGCAGCCTCTATGATGATAGGTGACCGCTATCGCATCATTCGACCCTATATTTCTTCAGCCTCACACCTCTAAAATGTCTCATTCTCATTAAATATTCCAGCGCTAATTCTAAAATTTCAATAGCTCCTTTTCAAGGTGTCCAGCCTGGGCAGGTTATAGTTATTTAAGGATGCAATTAACTGCTGTCAAAATCAAATGGTGTGGTAGCCAATTTGATAGAGATGCCTATCTTTTATCTTCACATCCACGCTTTTTTTATGCCGATAGGCGTTCACTCACAGAGCGAGTTGAAGTCCGTACAGTGGCAGGGCACTGATCAACGGTCTTCGTCCTCCCGTAGGTACATGACGACCATTGAGATGATCTCGGCCATTCACGTTAAATCTAGGAAGTTTCTTTGGTTACTTGTTGTACAAGAATCCACAGTACTTCCTCATCTCGCGCTTGTCATTGGTCACCATGAGACTGTGAGCTCTGCCAGGAGAAAGTCCAATGCCGAGATGGAAGGGAGTCTAATTAGATGATTTTTTTTATAGTTTTTTGGACAATAGAGACATACTCCTCGAATATATTGTACCTCTTTGTTGTGCAATTTATATCTCAGGAGTTTAAGTATTTCGACTTTTTTTCTTTTCATTATGCTCTAATGGGAAATTGATGCTGTTGTTGGTTGTAGCTAGGGTTTGCGACTTATGCTAGAATGTATTGAGATGCGGATGTTTTTAAATTTTATGTTGAGGGAAGTGTTTTTTTAAGCCTTACGAAGGTGAACGAGGGTTTGAGAAGAAAAGTTTATTACTTTGAACTTTGCAGAGGTGCACAAAGTTTTGAAAGGTGAAAACTTGCGATTCAAGACCCGTCCTATCATTTGGGAGAAGTTGGGTAGGGTTTTAATTAAAAAATGAACTCGTGGACCGTATGTAACATGTCTTGAAGGATTTGAGCTCTTCTCTCCTTATAATTTAATTATCTTGTTGCCAAGAGCAAGTGTTGTTCAATATTGCAAGCGAGTTACATAATGGTGTATTCCCTGCAACCTTTTGTACTTTTGCAAGCATGGTAGAAATAAAATCCTCCATCTTGGGACGTGACAGCGTATATGGAGGAACAATTTTCTGAAATAGAAATTTTAAAATTTTACTCTGTTTTCTGCTTTGCTTTTTCTTCAACCTGCAATTAGTTTTCTATTTTGAATGGCCTAGTCTCAGATGCCTCAAGTTGAAGTCTAAAAGACACGGTGAATCCTAATAAGTACTTTCAATGCTACAAAATTTTCAAAGTTTCCAAAATGGTGATCTTTGATGTGAGATTTGACACCTAATTGATGTTGAATTCAACTCTGTATATGTAGGTTGGAATGGAGTTTTGGGCTTGCTGGGCTCACCGAGTGCTCTGGCACGCCTCCTTGTGGCACATGCATGAGGTATAAAACCGATGTCACTACGGTTTAGACTATGGTGAAGTACCCATGTAGTTTACAAAATGGTTTAGTTAGTCGCTTCACATTGATCATGCACTTTGATTGGCAATCTCATCACAAGCCTAGAGAGGGACTTTTTCAACTACATGATGTATTTGCTATCGTCAACATTGTTCCTTCCATTTCCTTAATTTTATTAAAGTTTTTAGACAATATGATTTGTAATATTTGATCTTTGTCTATCAAAGAGTTTATTATCATTTTATTCTTTCATTTTAACTTTAAAAAGATTTAAGCCTGCATACTCCAATTCCCCTCCATCAATCTTTTCTTCCATTTCCAAAATTTTCAATGTGACAAATGAGAAGTGTTTCCTTCTAAAAGCAGCGAATGCAGTGATGCATTGAGTATTGAGGCTTTATGTGTATCATCGTGGTCGGTGCCCAGTTCGCCTTCAAGAAAAGAATTGCATGTAGTTGTACAAGGCTTTGTAGGAGATGACGTGTCTGCCACCAAGAATTTAAAGCAGATCCTACACCTGGATCTTAGTGGTTGATAAGAAATAAAGAATCGTATAGATGTATATATAAGTGCAGCTATGATGCCTCAAGCAATCTGTAATTAACAATGCTCTCCGGTAATAGGTTGTAACAGTGATTGCATTACGTGAAAATACGACATGAGGTCACTAGCTTTGTAACTTGTACAGACAGCCAAAGCTTGCGAATGGGGTTAGTAAAAAGTACTCTGCACTGCTCTTTTGCCATTGTCTAGTATATGGTGGCCAAGAGTGAAAAAGAGAGAAAACAGAAAAAAAAATATAAATTTTCTTTCAAGTAAGTGATTAGCGCAATCTTCAGGCAAGACATAAGTTTGCTATATTTACAAATTGTACGATTGGTAGTGGATTTATTTAGGTATGTTTCCATTCTCTGCTCTGATGACAAAACTTACATGATTTTTTTTTACTAAATATAGATAATATTTCAAAATTACTGATCAAAACTAATTTATTAATACCTGTTGACTATATAATGACTAGATATTTGTCACTATGTGTCTAAGATATTTCCAGATGGTATCATAATTTTTGAGTTAAAAGGTTTTGGTCATCTCTCTTTTTTGGAGGATAAAAAACTAGACTATCATAATAAATAAGAAATCGTAAGTTTATTTATTGATATTATGGTGATATTGTAAGATGGGATTGCACTAAATCTAAGAACTTCTTGTCCCGTCTCTTTATTTGAGGCTTTATTATTTATTAATTTGATTTAACTATAGTACCCTAGGATATTTACATATTTAGAAAATACCTGGGAATATTAATCTTGAGGCAACCATCATATCAATGTAATAAATTCAAGATAAGCACCTCAAAATTAAAATCTCTTGATATTTCAAGATAAACATATTCAAATATAAGAGCTATTAAACATACACATGATAATGTATGATACTATTATTTTATTGGTGGAAATTGCATACCCATGCGCTTTTCTCTATTGTTTTGGGCCCACTTTGATTAGAGTGTCCTTAATGCAACTAACAACTGTACAAATGGAATATTCTTGCATGAACTCAACTCATAACATCAGCATATCCCGATCCCTATATCACTCGTCTCTAGAAATATGTTTGGGTCCATAGAATCCCACTCACCACCTTGAATTGCATCCACATTTGTGGAAATGACTTATCACATATTTACACCTCTTAACTTTTAAAATCTAAAATTCGAATTTAAACATTGTCAACCACTTTCCTAGTTGTGGTGAGCTAGCCTAGCGTAAGTTTGCACCGATTTGTGCACTATGTTGAGGTATTTAAAGACATTCATTCGTTTATTTGAAATCAAGGAGGACATGTAGGGTTACCAAAAAAAATATCAAGAGCATTCACACGAGAGCATCATAGCAGCATTATTAGAGCATTACATCAACACTAGACCAGCCTAGGTCCATCGCATTCTTGCTTGTTATCCTCGATCAATGTTTCAAGTTTGTTCAATCGGTCATTTAGGGGCCTAAATATGGAGAACATGAGCCTCATGATATAAAAAGATTCCCCAAAGGTGTTTTGAACACTGCGTATTTGTCATCGAATTGTAACATCAAAAGACTAAAGCAGGTGAGTTTTGGTCACCCACTTCTCGCAATATTAGATCCACCGATACTAGTTTATATATGGGTGCCAAATCACATCCGCACTAGTGGAGATCAATTCATAAGAGAAGTATATCTTAATCACAAAGCATGACAATTATTTTTGAGATTATGAGATGTTTGTCTAATCAACCCCCAAAATTCTAAAACCAGGGCAAATAGATTCTTGAAGTATTCAACAGCATATTCTGTTCATTAGCTAAATACTAATTTAAATTCATTTAATTTCCATACTCAAATTAAATCTACATTTATTGTTTTTGATCCCAACTTACTTATGTAAATATAAATTAAATAGTGATTAATTATTTGATCAGCCTTAAAACATAGTTTTGTGTGGAAAAGTAAAAGTAAAATTGGAGCACTTTCATCTAAATATGGTTCACAATGTTTTGATAACAACATAGGTTTGTCCCATGTTTGATTTATTTTCGTTAAGATCGTCTATTTGTAAAGTTGAAATGTCAGAGAAGGATTGACAAAGTTGCAAGGCATGTCATTTTGGCAATGAATTTTGCGACGTGCGTAATTGCAACGTTATTGCAGAATGGCAAGAGATTCCTTATTCCGGGACAATGCTTAAGAGATAGTGATTGAAGGCGGCTAGGAGAAATGAAGCCACTGCCCTTTGCTGGGAACTCCGGCGTTAACAACGAAAAACATGTAATATCCGGGAGGAGCAGCCACAGGTGTGGGGGGAGCAGTTACTGTGGAAGAATAAAGTGTGGTGGAGTTTGGAGCCGCTACCGGTGTGGAAGCGGAGAGCGAGAGCATCCTCTGGCTCATGGATGTGGTGTGAGTTGTGAAGGGCGGAGCATAGACGTTAAAGTTTAGCACGCTGTTACTCGTCAGAGCGGATGGAACTGAGAAGGTGACTTGGAAGGTGGCGCCGTAGGCAATATTGGAGGTGGAAGACACGGCGGTTATCTGCGGGCGGAGGAAGGCGTAGACGCTCTCCAAATAATAAGGGCTGTACGCTTCCAAACGGAGCTCCGTCGGGAATGCCGTTCCTGTGAAAACGTATTTGAAGTGTGGGTTGGAGCCGCCCACCATAACTCTGGCATCGGGCAACACGTTGGCAGTGGAGTGGTACATTCTCGCGATGCCGGTGGCCGCCAGAACGGAGAAACGCTGCTGCCCGGCGGGTAGACTGTGTCTGTAGAGGTACGGCGTGAAGACGGGTGTGTTGGCCATGTCCCACCCGGCCACGCCTTTGGCTGCTCCGTTTATGATTAGGATTTCGCCGTTGGGGAGAATGAGCATGTCCGACATGGTTCTTGGCCCGGGCATGTCTTCCATCGTCCACGAAGGATTCGCGTCCGTGATGACCATTCTTCCGCAGCTGCGAAGGGCGGCCGTAAAATTACTGGCCTTGGCGGCGGCGAAGCCATTGTCGGGGCAGCCACCGCAGATGAGGATTTCCACCTTGCCAAACCCATCGGTTGCAGAGAGCGGCAGCATCACCGAAGAGCCCGTGGAAGGGTAGTTCCGTGGGCCGTCGCCCGGTATTCTGGGGAATGTTTTCAACACCACGTTGTTCTTGTAGTCGAGGAGAATGGAGTCCCTGTTGGCGAAGATAAAGAGATTGCCGTCGGAGGAGAGATGGAGGAACGGATACAGGTTGTTCTCAGGTGACGAGCTGGTTCGGGTTTGGCTGAGGAAGGGCAGGTTGTACGTTCCCTCGCCCGGCCGCCTGGGAACGAACTCGTAGTTAAACACGCCGGTGCGTCCCACCACAATGATGCGGTTGTCGGGAAGGATCTGGTTGGCGGCGTACCACCGGTTCGCCAGAAGCTGAACACCCTCAAAATTATCCCAGTCGCAGGAGGCGTCGGAGCAAGGAACAAAGTACCGGATATCTCTGCCTCCGTCCCGCCACCCGCCCGTTTGAACGAGGGTCCCGTTGGCGGCAAAGGCTCCGGAGGAGCACCAGGTGTCGGTGAATATCATGAGCGGCCGGATGGTGTTGGTGGCTATGTTGTATTCGATGGAGTGAGCCCAGCAGTCGTGGGTCAGGGCCTGGTCCTGCGGGTTGTCACGGCACCGCCCATTATCCAGCAGGAGCTGCGACGGCCCGAAGTTGGTCCGGTCGAACATCACCACCGTGTTTTTATACGTGGTGGTCATGTGCATGGCCGAGACGCCGCCCTTCTCTACCAGAAGATTCCATCTTCCCAGCTTCACTGGCAGTTGCCCTGCTGCGTCCCACGACCACATGCTTAACATCACCACCATCATAACCCAGAAATACCGAATTCCAGATGACATTTTCATTGACCAATGACACTCTTTGTTCAAGTGCGAGATTGATGATGAAATCCTCATGATTTGATGGACATTTATAGGCTTCTGCGCTCAGGAAGTCAAACGAAATAGGATAGGATGAATCGATCGCCTGGCTTATCCCGTGTCAAGAACAATAACAGCCATGCGATGCCTTTCGTGATTTACTGTCTAGCTCATCCTTCCTGCATTTCATAGTGATATTCCCACGGCGCTCTGGTTGCGTTCTCAAACTACATTAGGCTGCTTCTTATCAAACGTTTTAAATTTCTCCCGCGCAGTAACGATTTGAACGTTTTGTGCTGTGATTACTCATCTCCGCCGCATGTCAAGCGCAACGTGCAGCTATCTTCTCGACCTACTACAGATCGCGATAGTGGTCAACCTCAATCTTGCTCCTCCATGGTTTGGAATTATGGAATTTTCTGATGATGACGTTGTGCGTCTGTAAGCCGCTAAAGGCAGCCGAAGCCGATAAAAATCCTACTCCAAATTTTCGTCGGCCAAGAAAAACAGTAACGTTGAGATAAACACACAAACGCTGTCATTATTATAATCTCTTTGTTTCGACCACCTTTCATCTTAGCTCTAAATTTAGAGGGCAATCCCGTACGTGTTTTTCTCTTACTGAATTCCAAAGTAAAGTAATCCATCATGGCCAATCAATAAAACAACAAAAACCTTGAATCTAGGGACACCATTTTCCTTTCTTCATACAGTTTGGCCGCAATGGTCTGTCGTCACCTCGACGTCATTTGGTAGGATTCTCTTCTGTCGACGAAACACTTTTTTCAATAGCCGACTGTTTTTAATAGGTTTCCCTCGTCGAGGATAAAGAGGTCATTGCGTGGGGTTATCTCTAAGCATGTCAACCCAAACTCCAAGTGACGTTTCATTTTATATGGGAGTAGTGAAGGCTATAGGGGCGTTGTTTCTATGATTTGCAAGATAAATGTTGCCGACAAGTGTACTTTAAAACACGTGGATGAGAAATAAATCCAAATTTAAAATGCCCGATGGAATTTTGGATAAATGAAAATATGGGCAAAATGTAATGGTGTCGAGAGATGTATTAAACTCTAGAAAAATTAGATGAATAAATTAATATGTTTCTAGGAAACTATTCTAAGAAATATTACTCTAGTTTCCTTTCAACCTATGTAATTTGTATGGTTCCCTATTGCAATGCTGAAATTTTCTTACGTAGATGCTAATTGCCGTTTTCATTTTGTGTCTATTTTGAGAGCATGTGTCAATACAATTACATATCAATAAATAGCACAATCTTGTCCAAAGTTGGGCTCATTTTCGTATCCTTTGCCTATCCTCTTGCCACATATTGCCGTACATTTGACTCTATATTATCCATGTCCACACATATCCCCATATATTCGAAATTTATTATGCATATTATCACCCCTCTGTCTATACATTCATTCTCCAAATTGACATTAGCATTTACTTGTCTCAAGTAAATCCCATAGAGTGGGTTCGATCCACACCACACGAAACTAACCCTTAAATTTATAAAATTCGACTTCAAATATTGCTAACTCTTGCCCATTTATTTCCCACCATGAGCCAACTTGGTACATATTTCATATGTTTTGTTTCTATGTAATGGTATTTAAAGGTTTTCAATGCACATCAATTTATATCAAGAATTCATTAAATAAGCAATCACATTCAGGGTGCATTACAAAAATCTATATATATCAAAAAACACGTCCTCGAAGATTTACGCTCTTTGCTCTTTTGTCCAACATTTTACAACGTGCTAAAGCTAGTCATTCTAGGGGATTGGCCTAGGAGAACTTTACCCTAGTGATCCGATAGCCTCTCTAAGGTGTTTTCAAACACTAACAATCCTTAATAATCAGTAAAAGTTAGAGAATCTAGTAAATCAGAAAAAAAAAAAAAGAAGAGCATGCACTATACTAGATAAGATCTATGGATTCCAAGATTGATCCATGACTGTAGAAGTGACATAGAGCCATGGAATTGACCCACTATGAATCTAATCTAGGTAAGTTCTTCTAGTGCGACACTAGATTTATCCTCCACCATTTATTTCTAGAGATGAGTACCCTAATCCATTCTATTTACTTTCCAAATATAGACTTATTGTTTAATTATAAATTCCTAGCCGATTAATTAATTAATATACATTGACCTATGTTGATTATGTGCATTCATTTAATTGGCTTGGATTACTCTTTTGTCCAACATTTTCCAAGGTGCTAAAGCTAGTCATTCTAGGGGATTGGCCGAGGAGAACTTTACCCTAGTTATTCGATAGCCTCTCTAAGGTGTTTTCAAACACTAACAATCCTTAACAATCAGTAAAAGGTAGAGAATCTAGCAAATCGGAAAAAAAGAGCATGCACTATACTAGATAAGATCTGTGGATTCCAAGATTGATCCATGACTGTAGAAGTGACATAGAGCCATGGAATTGACCCACTATGAATCTAATCTAGGTAAGTTCTTCTAGTGCGACACTAGATTTATCCTCCACCATTTATTTCTAGAGATGAGTACCCTAATCCATTCTATTTACTTTCCAAATATAGACTTATTGTTTAATTATAAATTCCTAGCCGATTAATTAATTAATATACATTGACCTATGTTGATTATGTGCATTCATTTAATTGGCTTGGATTACTCTTTTGTCCAACATTTTCCAAGGTGCTAAAGCTAGTCATTCTAGGGGATTGGCCGAGGAGAACTTTACCCTAGTTATCCGATAGCCTCTCTAAGGTGTTTTCAAACACTAACAATCCTTAACAATCAGTAAAAGGTAGAGAATCTAGCAAATCGGAAAAAAAGAGCATGCACTATACTAGATAAGATCTGTGGATTCCAAGATTGATCCATGACTGTAGAAGTGACATAGAGCCATGGAATTGACCCACTATGAATCTAATCTAGGTAAGTTCTTCTAGTGCGACACTAGATTTATCCTCCATCATTTATTTCTAGAGATGAGTACCCTAATCCATTCTATTTACTTTCCAAATATAGAATTATTGTTTTATTATAAATTCCTAGCCGATTAATTAATTAATATACATTGACCTACGTTGATTATGTGCATTTCATTTAATTGGCTTGGACTACATTAGGGAAAGTTTATTTTCCTTTACATTTTTGTGAACCCGACCTATCTTACAACAGCAGCTAAGAATTTTCTATAGGGTTTAGACCTTAACTATTTTAGGGTTTGAGATCTATGATCGCATCATAATTTTCTAGATATTATATGGTTTCATTCCTATTTGTTGTCGTTTTATTGATATATCTTTTTATTTTAGGGTTTTCTTCTTTATTGTGGCACTGTGTTTGCCCACTACGCCCGCCCTTGGCTATCATGGATTATTTTCGGAGTTGATATATTTCAATTTTTTTTTACTTTAAATGTAGAATCGAGCTATTCAAATTTAGCTATCTATGGTTTCCTTATACCACGAGTTACTTCCAATCCTTATCTTCGATTGAGCAGGAGTGGTTGTTTAAACCCTAATATGACCACCCAATCTAAAACTAATAATATATTTATTGATGCTTGTGTTGAGACTTAGTTAGAGGATCAACAAGACTATGATCATGAAGCTCATTTAGTTAAGCAAGATTTCACACTTACAGGGAAAGCCTTAATTGATGCATTTAATTAAGAAAAGATTTCTAGTTAATTAACATATATTTTTGAGACATTGTGACAAAGGGACTATAGACAAATAATCGAGTCTATAGATTGGGTTATATCTGCTATTTAAGAAAAACAAGTTGGTAGTGCTAAAGAGAACCATGGGGCATTCTATGCAAGGTTGAATTTTAGGACTTCCTTATGCATTAGTCAAGCCTCGAGGATAAGAAAAAGGTATATTTAAAAGGGACAGTATAGTTGGATGTTCATGTAGATAGAGAGGTCAGTGTGCTGAACTCTCAGACTGTTAGAGACAAATCTGCAGATGTGTTGTCCTAGTTGTCAAGATGAATGTTTTCATTGATTAGAATAACCTAGGGATGATTCTTTTAAATACAAACATTATCTACATAGAATTTAAATCTTTTGGCATGCACGCCAATATGTAACTATCATGTTTGGGATTGTTAGTCATGAAATTAGGATAATTTAAAATTTTGTAAAGGAGGATGAAATTGCACTATGATTCTGGAAGAACAATACATATTTGAATTCCAGTGTAATCTATCATGGACACCATTTCTCATTTTTCCATAGAAATTGGTTGTAATGGTCCGTCGTCACCTCAACATCATTTTATAGGATTCTGTTGTGTCGATGAAACACTTTTTAAAATAACTCAGTGTTGAAAAGGTATTTTAATAGATTTCCCTTCGTGAGAATAAAGTTCTTTTTATACGTAAAATTAAAAAAAAAAAATGATTACATAACAATTTGAAATAACATATCCTTTTATACATAAATTTCAAAAATATATATGATTACATTCACATATATTATATAAAAGATAAAGATTTTAATTGGAAAGAGTAAATCAAATTTATCAAAATCTTCCTCTTAACCATTTGAATATATGTTAAAAAAGGACATTGATAAAGAAAGTTCATTATGATAATAGAGTTTTGTATAGATAAAAAATAAACACTAACTCAAATATAAATTATATTTTTTATGCTTATTACATCAATAATCCTTCCTCTCATTGTGATAATATAGCTGCGTAGAAATAAAAAATAAACACTTGCTCAAATATATTTTATACTTTTTAATGCTTATTACATCAAGAATCCTTCTACAATGAGATTAAGGAGAGTTCAAGACTATAACAGTACAATCTTAAGAGGTAGAGGGTTCATGACTATAGCAATACAATTTTATGAGGTAGATAAACATTGATGCTATGTTATCTTTTAGAAGATGAAATAAGAAAATTATCATTTTCTTGTCACTTTTACACGCTCAATAATTTATTAACTATAAATCATGTTAAGTCATTACCTATCCAAACATGAAAATAACTTCAAATAATATTTCCTTCCACACGCTAAGAATGTAAACAAGTGTATAGTTATAGTTATATAAGTTTGAAAATTTAAAAAAAAAAACACTTTATCAAATATCTAAATGTTAAATGGGTAGATAAATTAATTAAACGCAAATGAACACTTCGGATATAGGAAATGAGTCTAACAACCTGATTCAAATAAGTTAATCGACATAATAATTAAACATATAATGAGATGGCTATCACAATTGGATTTTCTTTTCAACTTTGATCTACCTGTAAATTTCTTGACTTTTCATCTAGAGGTGAATTACACAAATTTTAAATCCTACGTTCTGTTTATTCCACACTTGCTACGTGTGATCCAAATCTTCCATTGAGGAGTGGTCATTTAAACTTTTAATATTGCCACCGAATGAAAAATAATCATATAATTATGGATTCTTGTGTTGAGGCTTACTTAGAGGATTAACAAGATTGGTCATGAATCTCATTAGGCTAAGAAGGATCTCGCACTTATAAGGTAAGCCCTAATTGATGCATTTAATCAAGCAAAATATCCTAGCTAATTAGCATATCTCTTTTATACTTCGCATTGGAAGCTTGATATCCATATAATGTGTGTATTTTACACGATCATGCATAACTATTGGTTACCTCTAATGTGTATCTCCCGATCCATCCTCTTCTTCCAATCCAAATCCTAGACCTATCTCTACCATGCCTATGACCACTATTGTTGCCGTAGTGGAGAAGTTACTACCACCATTTCTCCTTCTACATTTTCCCTTGGTTTTTTTTCCTCAATCTAGCTTACCTCCTAACTTTACCTCTTCCACCATACCTTCTTTAAGTGCTTCTATCACCTCTAGCATCACATTTTCATCCCGTCTATGCTCAGTCACACCGTCCATTCATGTGTTCCTCACTATTCCCCCTTCATATCCCATGACTCATACAATTCGTCCTTCCCAACCCAAGCCTCATACTATTTTTCAATCTCACCTCACGACTAATATTTTGAATAATGTGATCCATGACCCATCCATATTTATGACCTCAACCCTTACCTCACAACCTTACTATACCTCCACTATTCGACATACACCCAACACAAACCTTGGCTCTACCACTATATCAGATACACTATTACAAGAAATGGCCAATATTAAAAAAACAAATCAATAACAATAGAAACTGTTCCATTCCCTATAATCCACCACATTGCTTGTACCATTGGCATTTTTCTTGGCTACATATTCATTACATGTTAAGTTTGCGTCCCTTTGGTTTGAGCTATATGAAGGAAAAGGCGACCCAAATGTTCATATACAACCTTTTTATGGATTCTTGAATAGATTTTGCATATGATAAGATCTTGGCTGATTTTTCTTTTTTGAGCCTTAATTGAAGAGGGTAATACAAATTTCAGATCTACATCTTAACCATTTTTATATATGTCATAAAGGAGATTGATAAAGAAGGTTAATTATGATAATATAAATTCGTAGCAATAAAAAATAAAGACTAGCTCAAATATTTATTATACTTTTTCTTACATCAAGAAGCATTCTATATCCAGAGCTAGGAGGATTCAAGACTACAATAATATGGTTTGGTGAGGTCGATAAACATTCGTGCTATGTTATTTTTTCAAAGATGACATATAAGAAAATTATCATTTTCTTGTCAAATTTACACATTCAAGAATTTATTAGCCATCAATAATCTAAAATTATTACCTAACCATACATGAAAGTAATTTCAGATATCTAGTTCCATCCACATTGTAAAAATTTGCATATAAATGCATAATTATATGTATATAAGATTGAAAATAAACAAAACATGTTTTATCAAATATCTAAGTGTTAAATGGGTAGATAAACTAGTTAAACACAAGCGAACACTCCATATATAGGAAATGAGTTTGACGAAAAAAAGAAATAAGCTAATTCACCAAACAACTAAACGTACAATGAGATGGTTAGGATCGTCTGCCTTGAAATCAACACAATGCGAACTTCCACTTACACGAAATCATGATAAAGGACTACAAACCGAAAACTTAGTCTAGAAATTGGGTTATATCTACTACTTAAGGAAAACAGTGCTGGTACTAAAGAGCACCATGGGGAATGCTATGTGTTGGCACCTATAAAATAATCTTCCAAACATGCATTATTGTTGCCCCAAAATCCGAAATGCGCAGTTTGTGGATTTACAGTCAAAATCCCTTATTTGGATATGATCTGAGATATTTTATAGGGGTTTTGTTTCAAGATACTTCTAAGTGTAATGTTTCCCCTCATTGTTATGTCTTATTCCTTGTAAAAATTTGTTGATTTCTACCCTTTGTTGACAAATCGATAATTTCCCGAACTAACCTTCAGATTCGCGGGCTTGCGGTTTCCCCGATTCACCAATAAAGTGACCAAGCAAGAAAACAAAATTTTTTCTAAGGTACAAGGGGTCAGCGCTGTGTCTTTTTTGATAAAGGAAATATCAAAGAAAATGTTAAGGAAAGTGTTTATCGGCGAAAGGCTTCGTTCGCGAATCGTTGGGTTTGTTGATAACCTAGTTCGTCACGAGGACTTTTCCCCGGCAAAGGGATAAAGCAATAAAAGGATGGTCAGGTAAGAAGCGGCAAAAGGAGAAAGTTGGGAAAGGGAAGATTCGCTGACATAAATGAAAAATGGCGGAAAAGGAAGAGAAAAGAAGTGGAAATATAGTTCGCCATTTTCAAATTTTGCCGATAAGGCAAAAGAGAGGCCTGATGAAGGTAAGAATGAAGATAATCAGACAGAATTTTAAATTCCTCAAATGCGGCAAATTCAAAAGGGGGTTTACAAGTTGAAATTGGACAACACATTTAAAGTGTTGTAAAAGCCTTGAAAGGGGAAAATTCCTTAAATCAGACCATGATTGCAGGATTGCGTAGGTAGATTTGTACCCACAAAATTAATGATCTTGTAGAACAGGGCCATTCAGGTGGGTGGCATAGTGAATAGGCAGCCTCTATGATGATAGGTGACCGCTATCGCATCATTGGACCCTATATTTCTTCAGCCTCACACCTCTAAAATGTCTCATTCTCATTAAATATTCCAGCGCTAATTCTAAAATTTCAATAGCTCCTTTTCAAGGTGTCCAGCCTGGGCAGGTTATAGTTATTTAAGGATGCAATTAACTGCTGTCAAAATCAAATGGTGTGATAGCCAATTTGATAGAGATGCCTATCTTTTATCTTCACATCCACGCTTTTTTTATGCCGATAGGCGTTCACTCACAGAGCGAGTTGAAGTCCGTACAGTGGCAGGGCACTGATCAACGGTCTCCGTCCTCCCGTAGGTACATGACGACCATTGAGATGATCTCGGCCATTCACGTTAAATCTAGGAAGTTTCTTTGGTTACTTGTTGTACAAGAATCCACAGTACTTCCTCATCTCGCGCTTGTCATTGGTCGCCATGAGACTGTGAGCTCTGCCAGGAGAAAGTCCAATGCCGAGATGGAAGGGAGTCTAATTAGATGATTTTTTTTATAGTTTTTTGGACAATAGAGACATACTCCTCGAATATATTGTACCTCTTTGTTGTGCAATTTATATCTCAGGAGTTTAAGTATTTCGACTTTTTTTCTTTTCATTATGCTCTAATGGGAAATTGATGCTGTTGTTGGTTGTAGCTAGGGTTTGCGACTTATGCTAGAATGTATTGAGATGCGGATGTTTTTAAATTTTATGTTGAGGGAAGTGTTTTTTTAAGCCTTACGAAGGTGAACGAGGGTTTGAGAAGAAAAGTTTATTACTCTGAACTTTGCAGAGGTGCACAAAGTTTTGAAAGGTGAAAACTTGCGATTCAAGACCCGTCCTATCATTTGGGAGAAGTTGGGTAGGGTTTTAATTAAAAAATGAACTCGTGGACCGTATGTAACATGTCTTGAAGGATTTGAGCTCTTCTCTCCTTATAATTTAATTATCTTGTTGCCAAGAGCAAGTGTTGTTCAATATTGCAAGCGAGTTACATAATGGTGTATTCCCTGCAACCTTTTGTACTTTTGCAAGCATGGTAGAAATAAAATCCTCCATCTTGGGACGTGACAGCGTATATGGAGGAACAATTTTCTGAAATAGAAATTTTAAAATTTTACTCTGTTTTCTGCTTTGCTTTTTCTTCAACCTGCAATTAGTTTTCTATTTTGAATGGCCTAGTCTCAGATGCCTCAAGTTGAAGTCTAAAAGACACGGTGAATCCTAATAAGTACTTTCAATGCTACAAAATTTTCAAAGTTTCCAAAATGGTGATCTTTGATGTGAGATTTGACACCTAATTGATGTTGAATTCAACTCTGTATATGTAGGTTGGAATGGAGTTTTGGGCTTGCTGGGCTCACCGAGTGCTCTGGCACGCCTCCTTGTGGCACATGCATGAGGTATAAAACCGATGTCACTACGGTTTAGACTATGGTGAAGTACCCATGTAGTTTACAAAATGGTTTAGTTAGTCGCTTCACATTGATCATGCACTTTGATTGGCAATCTCATCACAAGCCTAGAGAGGGACTTTTTCAACTACATGATGTATTTGCTATCGTCAACATTGTTCCTTCCATTTCCTTAATTTTATTAAAGTTTTTAGACAATATGATTTGTAATATTTGATCTTTGTCTATCAAAGAGTTTATTATCATTTTATTCTTTCATTTTAACTTTAAAAAGATTTAAGCCTGCATACTCCAATTCCCCTCCATCAATCTTTTCTTCCATTTCCAAAATTTTCAATGTGACAAATGAGAAGTGTTTCCTTCTAAAAGCAGCGAATGCAGTGATGCATTGAGTATTGAGGCTTTATGTGTATCATCGTGGTCGGTGCCCAGTTCGCCTTCAAGAAAAGAATTGCATGTAGTTGTACAAGGCTTTGCAGGAGATGACGTGTCTGCCACCAAGAATTTAAAGCAGATCCTACACCTGGATCTTAGTGGTTGATAAGAAATAAAGAATCGTATAGATGTATATATAAGTGCAGCTATGATGCCTCAAGCAATCTGTAATTAACAATGCTCTCCGGTAATAGGTTGTAACAGTGATTGCATTACGTGAAAATACGACATGAGGTCACTAGCTTTGTAACTTGTACAGACAGCCAAAGCTTGCGAATGGGGTTAGTAAAAAGTACTCTGCACTGCTCTTTTGCCATTGTCTAGTATATGGTGGCCAAGAGTGAAAAAGAGAGAAAACAGAAAAAAAAATATAAATTTTCTTTCAAGTAAGTGATTAGCGCAATCTTCAGGCAAGACATAAGTTTGCTATATTTACAAATTGTACGATTGGTAGTGGATTTATTTAGGTATGTTTCCATTCTCTGCTCTGATGACAAAACTTACATGATTTTTTTTTACTAAATATAGATAATATTTCAAAATTACTGATCAAAACTAATTTATTAATACCTGTTGACTATATAATGACTAGATATTTGTCACTATGTGTCTAAGATATGTCCAGATGGTATCATAATTTTTGAGTTAAAAGGTTTTGGTCATCTCTCTTTTTTGGAGGATAAAAAACTAGACTATCATAATAAATAAGAAATCGTAAGTTTATTTATTGATATTATGGTGATATTGTAAGATGGGATTGCACTAAATCTAAGAACTTCTTGTCCCGTCTCTTTATTTGAGGCTTTATTATTTATTAATTTGATTTAACTATAGTACCCTAGGATATTTACATATTTAGAAAATACCTGGGAATATTAATCTTGAGGCAACCATCATATCAATGTAATAAATTCAAGATAGGCACCTCAAAATTAAAATCTCTTGATATTTCAAGATAAACATATTCAAATATAAGAGCTATTAAACATACACATGATAATGTATGATACTATTATTTTATTGGTGGAAATTGCATACCCATGCGCTTTTCTCTATTGTTTTGGGCCCACTTTCATTAGAGTGTCCTTAATGCAACTAACAACTGTACAAGTGGAATATTCTTGCATGAACTCAACTCATAACATCAGCATATCCCGATCCCTATATCACTCGTCTCTAGAAATATGTTTGGGTCCATAGAATCCCACTCACCACCTTGAATTGCATCCACATTTGTGGAAATGACTTATCACATATTTACACCTCTTAACTTTTAAAATCTAAAATTCGAATTTAAACATTGTCAACCACTTTCCTAGTTGTGGTGAGCTAGCCTAGCGTAAGTTTGCACCGATTTGTGCACTATGTTGAGGTATTTAAAGACATTCATTCGTTTATTTGAAATCAAGGAGGACATGTAGGGTTACCAAAAAAAATATCAAGAGCATTCACACGAGAGCATCATAGCAGCATTATTAGAGCATTACATCAACACTAGACCAGCCTAGGTCCATCGCATTCTTGCTTGTTATCCTCGATCAATGTTTCAAGTTTGTTCAATCGGTCATTTAGGGGCCTAAATATGGAGAACATGAGCCTCATGATATAAAAAGATTCCCCAAAGGTGTTTTGAACACTGCGTATTTGTCACCGAATTGAAACATCAAAAGACTAAAGCAGGTGAGTTTTGGTCACCCACTTCTCGCAATATTAGATCCACCGATACTAGTTTATATATGGGTGCCAAATCACATCCGCACTAGTGGAGATCAATTCATAAGAGAAGTATATCTTAATCACAAAGCGTGACAATTATTTTTGAGATTATGAGATGTTTGTCTAATCAACCCCCAAAATTCTAAAACCAGGGCAAATAGATTCTTGAAGTATTCAACAGCATATTCTGTTCATTAGCTAAATACTAATTTAAATTCATTTAATTTCCATACTCAAATTAAATCTACATTTATTGTTTTTGATCCCAACTTACTTATGTAAATATAAATTAAATAGTGATTAATTATTTGATCAGCCTTAAAACATAGTTTTGTGTGGAAAAGTAAAAGTAAAATTGGAGCACTTTCATCTAAATATGGTTCACAATGTTTTGATAACAACATAGGTTTGTCCCATGTTTGATTTATTTTCGTTAAGATCGTCTATTTGTAAAGTTGAAATGTCAGAGAAGGATTGACAAAGTTGCAAGGCATGTCATTTTGGCAATGAATTTTGCGACGTGCGTAATTGCAACGTTATTGCAGAATGGCAAGAGATTCCTTATTCCGGGACAATGCTTAAGAGATAGTGATTGAAGGCGGCTAGGAGAAATGAAGCCACTGCCCTTTGCTGGGAACTCCGGCGTTAACAACGAAAAACAAGTAATATCCGGGAGGAGCAGCCACAGGTGTGGGGGGAGCAGTTACTGTGGAAGAATAAAGTGTGGTGGAGTTTGGAGCCGCTACCGGTGTGGAAGCGGAGAGCGAGAGCATCCTCTGGCTCATGGATGTGGTGTGAGTTGTGAAGGGCGGAGCATAGACGTTAAAGTTTAGCACGCTGTTACTCGTCAGAGCGGATGGAACTGAGAAGGTGACTTGGAAGGTGGCGCCGTAGGCAATATTGGAGGTGGAAGACACGGCGGTTATCTGCGGGCGGAGGAAGGCGTAGACGCTCTCCAAATAATAAGGGCTGTACGCTTCCAAACGGAGCTCCGTCGGGAATGCCGTTCCTGTGAAAACGTATTTGAAGTGTGGGTTGGAGCCGCCCACCATAACTCTGGCATCGGGCAACACGTTGGCAGTGGAGTGGTACATTCTCGCGATGCCGGTGGCCGCCAGAACGGAGAAACGCTGCTGCCCGGCGGGTAGACTGTGTCTGTAGAGGTACGGCGTGAAGACGGGTGTGTTGGCCATGTCCCACCCGGCCACGCCTTTGGCTGCTCCGTTTATGATTAGGATTTCGCCGTTGGGGAGAATGAGCATGTCCGACATGGTTCTTGGCCCGGGCATGTCTTCCATCGTCCACGAAGGATTCGCGTCCGTGATGACCATTCTTCCGCAGCTGCGAAGGGCGGCCGTAAAATTACCGGCCTTGGCGGCGGCGAAGCCATTGTCGGGGCAGCCACCGCAGATGAGGATTTCCACCTTGCCAAACCCATCGGTTGCAGAGAGCGGCAGCATCACCGAAGAGCCCGTGGAAGGGTAGTTCCGTGGGCCGTCGCCCGGTATTCTGGGGAATGTTTTCAACACCACGTTGTTCTTGTAGTCGAGGAGAATGGAGTCCCTGTTGGCGAAGATAAAGAGATTGCCGTCGGAGGAGAGATGGAGGAACGGATACAGGTTGTTCTCAGGTGACGAGCTGGTTCGGGTTTGGCTGAGGAAGGGCAGGTTGTACGTTCCCTCGCCCGGCCGCCTGGGAACGAACTCGTAGTTAAACACGCCGGTGCCTCCCACCACAATGATGCGGTTGTCGGGAAGGATCTGGTTGGCGGCGTACCACCGGTTCGCCAGAAGCTGAACACCCTCAAAATTATCCCAGTCGCAGGAGGCGTCGGAGCAAGGAACAAAGTACCGGATATCTCTGCCTCCGTCCCGCCACCCGCCCGTTTGAACGAGGGTCCCGTTGGCGGCAAAGGCTCCGGAGGAGCACCAGGTGTCGGTGAATATCATGAGCGGCCGGATGGTGTTGGTGGCTATGTTGTATTCGATGGAGTGAGCCCAGCAGTCGTGGGTCAGGGCCTGGTCCTGCGGGTTGTCACGGCACCGCCCATTATCCAGCAGGAGCTGCGACGGCCCGAAGTTGGTCCGGTCGAACATCACCACCGTGTTTTTATACGTGGTGGTCATGTGCATGGCCGAGACGCCGCCCTTCTCTACCAGAAGATTCCATCTTCCCAGCTTCACTGGCAGTTGCCCTGCTGCGTCCCACGACCACATGCTTAACATCACCACCATCATAACCCAGAAATACCGAATTCCAGATGACATTTTCATTGACCAATGACACTCTTTGTTCAAGTGCGAGATTGATGATGAAATCCTCATGATTTGATGGACATTTATAGGCTTCTGCGCTCAGGAAGTCAAACGAAATAGGATAGGATGAATCGATCGCCTGGCTTATCCCGTGTCAAGAACAATAACAGCCATGCGATGCCTTTCGTGATTTACTGTCTAGCTCATCCTTCCTGCATTTCATAGTGATATTCCCACGGCGCTCTGGTTGCGTTCTCAAACTACATTAGGCTGCTTCTTATCAAACGTTTTAAATTTCTCCCGCGCAGTAACGATTTGAACGTTTTGTGCTGTGATTACTCATCTCCGCCGCATGTCAAGCGCAACGTGCAGCTATCTTCTCGACCTACTACAGATCGCGATAGTGGTCAACCTCAATCTTGCTCCTCCATGGTTTGGAATTATGGAATTTTCTGATGATGACGTTGTGCGTCTGTAAGCCGCTAAAGGCAGCCGAAGCCGATAAAAATCCTACTCCAAATTTTCGTCGGCCAAGAAAAACAGTAACGTTGAGATAAACACACAAACGCTGTCATTATTATAATCTCTTTGTTTCGACCACCTTTCATCTTAGCTCTAAATTTAGAGGGCAATCCCGTACGTGTTTTTCTCTTACTGAATTCCAAAGTAAAGTAATCCATCATGGCCAATCAATAAAACAACAAAAACCTTGAATCTAGGGACACCATTTTCCTTTCTTCATACAGTTTGGCCGCAATGGTCTGTCGTCACCTCGACGTCATTTGGTAGGATTCTCTTCTGTCGACGAAACACTTTTTTCAATAGCCGACTGTTTTTAATAGGTTTCCCTCGTCGAGGATAAAGAGGTCATTGCGTGGGGTTATCTCTAAGCATGTCAACCCAAACTCCAAGTGACGTTTCATTTTATATGGGAGTAGTGAAGGCTATAGGGGCGTTGTTTCTATGATTTGCAAGATAAATGTTGCCGACAAGTGTACTTTAAAACACGTGGATGAGAAATAAATCCAAATTTAAAATGCCCGATGGAATTTTGGATAAATGAAAATATGGGCAAAATGTAATGGTGTCGAGAGATGTATTAAACTCTAGAAAAATTAGATGAATAAATTAATATGTTTCTAGGAAACTATTCTAAGAAATATTACTCTAGTTTCCTTTCAACCTATGTAATTTGTATGGTTCCCTATTGCAATGCTGAAATTTTCTTACGTAGATGCTAATTGCCGTTTTCATTTTGTGTCTATTTTGAGAGCATGTGTCAATACAATTACATATCAATAAATAGCACAATCTTGTCCAAAGTTGGGCTCATTTTCGTATCCTTTGCCTATCCTCTTGCCACATATTGCCGTACATTTGACTCTATATTATCCATGTCCACACATATCCCCATATATTCGAAATTTATTATGCATATTATCACCCCTCTGTCTATACATTCATTCTCCAAATTGACATTAGCATTTACTTGTCTCAAGTAAATCCCATAGAGTGGGTTCGATCCACACCACACGAAACTAACCCTTAAATTTATAAAATTCGACTTCAAATATTGCTAACTCTTGCCCATTTATTTCCCACCATGAGCCAACTTGGTACATATTTCATATGTTTTGTTTCTATGTAATGGTATTTAAAGGTTTTCAATGCACATCAATTTATATCAAGAATTCATTAAATAAGCAATCACATTCAGGGTGCATTACAAAAATCTATATATATCAAAAAACACGTCCTCGAAGATTTACGCTCTTTGCTCTTTTGTCCAACATTTTACAACGTGCTAAAGCTAGTCATTCTAGGGGATTGGCCTAGGAGAACTTTACCCTAGTGATCCGATAGCCTCTCTAAGGTGTTTTCAAACACTAACAATCCTTAATAATCAGTAAAAGTTAGAGAATCTAGTAAATCAGAAAAAAAAAAAAAGAAGAGCATGCACTATACTAGATAAGATCTATGGATTCCAAGATTGATCCATGACTGTAGAAGTGACATAGAGCCATGGAATTGACCCACTATGAATCTAATCTAGGTAAGTTCTTCTAGTGCGACACTAGATTTATCCTCCACCATTTATTTCTAGAGATGAGTACCCTAATCCATTCTATTTACTTTCCAAATATAGACTTATTGTTTAATTATAAATTCCTAGCCGATTAATTAATTAATATACATTGACCTATGTTGATTATGTGCATTCATTTAATTGGCTTGGATTACTCTTTTGTCCAACATTTTCCAAGGTGCTAAAGCTAGTCATTCTAGGGGATTGGCCGAGGAGAACTTTACCCTAGTTATTCGATAGCCTCTCTAAGGTGTTTTCAAACACTAACAATCCTTAACAATCAGTAAAAGGTAGAGAATCTAGCAAATCGGAAAAAAAGAGCATGCACTATACTAGATAAGATCTGTGGATTCCAAGATTGATCCATGACTGTAGAAGTGACATAGAGCCATGGAATTGACCCACTATGAATCTAATCTAGGTAAGTTCTTCTAGTGCGACACTAGATTTATCCTCCACCATTTATTTCTAGAGATGAGTACCCTAATCCATTCTATTTACTTTCCAAATATAGACTTATTGTTTAATTATAAATTCCTAGCCGATTAATTAATTAATATACATTGACCTATGTTGATTATGTGCATTCATTTAATTGGCTTGGATTACTCTTTTGTCCAACATTTTCCAAGGTGCTAAAGCTAGTCATTCTAGGGGATTGGCCGAGGAGAACTTTACCCTAGTTATCCGATAGCCTCTCTAAGGTGTTTTCAAACACTAACAATCCTTAACAATCAGTAAAAGGTAGAGAATCTAGCAAATCGGAAAAAAAGAGCATGCACTATACTAGATAAGATCTGTGGATTCCAAGATTGATCCATGACTGTAGAAGTGACATAGAGCCATGGAATTGACCCACTATGAATCTAATCTAGGTAAGTTCTTCTAGTGCGACACTAGATTTATCCTCCATCATTTATTTCTAGAGATGAGTACCCTAATCCATTCTATTTACTTTCCAAATATAGAATTATTGTTTTATTATAAATTCCTAGCCGATTAATTAATTAATATACATTGACCTACGTTGATTATGTGCATTTCATTTAATTGGCTTGGACTACATTAGGGAAAGTTTATTTTCCTTTACATTTTTGTGAACCCGACCTATCTTACAACAGCAGCTAAGAATTTTCTATAGGGTTTAGACCTTAACTATTTTAGGGTTTGAGATCTATGATCGCATCATAATTTTCTAGATATTATATGGTTTCATTCCTATTTGTTGTTGTTTTATTGATATATCTTTTTATTTTAGGGTTTTCTTCTTTATTGTGGCACTGTGTTTGCCCACTACGCCCGCCCTTGGCTATCATGGATTATTTTCGGAGTTGATATATTTCAATTTTTTTTTACTTTAAATGTAGAATCGAGCTATTCAAATTTAGCTATCTATGGTTTCCTTATACCACGAGTTACTTCCAATCCTTATCTTCGATTGAGCAGGAGTGGTTGTTTAAACCCTAATATGACCACCCAATCTAAAACTAATAATATATTTATTGATGCTTGTGTTGAGACTTAGTTAGAGGATCAACAAGACTATGATCATGAAGCTCATTTAGTTAAGCAAGATTTCACACTTACAGGGAAAGCCTTAATTGATGCATTTAATTAAGAAAAGATTTCTAGTTAATTAACATATATTTTTGAGACATTGTGACAAAGGGACTATAGACAAATAATCGAGTCTATAGATTGGGTTATATCTGCTATTTAAGAAAAACAAGTTGGTAGTGCTAAAGAGAACCATGGGGCATTCTATGCAAGGTTGAATTTTAGGACTTCCTTATGCATTAGTCAAGCCTCGAGGATAAGAAAAAGGTATATTTAAAAGGGACAGTATAGTTGGATGTTCATGTAGATAGAGAGGTCAGTGTGCTGAACTCTCAGACTGTTAGAGACAAATCTGCAGATGTGTTGTCCTAGTTGTCAAGATGAATGTTTTCATTGATTAGAATAACCTAGGGATGATTCTTTTAAATACAAACATTATCTACATAGAATTTAAATCTTTTGGCATGCACGCCAATATGTAACTATCATGTTTGGGATTGTTAGTCATGAAATTAGGATAATTTAAAATTTTGTAAAGGAGGATGAAATTGCACTATGATTCTGGAAGAACAATACATATTTGAATTCCAGTGTAATCTATCACGGACACCATTTCTCATTTTTCCATAGAAATTGGTTGTAATGGTCCGTCGTCACCTCAACATCATTTTATAGGATTCTGTTGTGTCGATGAAACACTTTTTAAAATAACTCAGTGTTGAAAAGGTATTTTAATAGATTTCCCTTCGTGAGAATAAAGTTCTTTTTATACGTAAAATTAAAAAAAAAAAATGATTACATAACAATTTGAAATAACATATCCTTTTATACATAAATTTCAAAAATATATATGATTACATTCACATATATTATATAAAAGATAAAGATTTTAATTGGAAAGAGTAAATCAAATTTATCAAAATCTTCCTCTTAACCATTTGAATATATGTTAAAAAAGGACATTGATAAAGAAAGTTCATTATGATAATAGAGTTTTGTATAGATAAAAAATAAACACTAACTCAAATATAAATTATATTTTTTATGCTTATTACATCAATAATCCTTCCTCTCATTGTGATAATATAGCTGCGTAGAAATAAAAAATAAACACTTGCTCAAATATATTTTATACTTTTTAATGCTTATTACATCAAGAATCCTTCTACAATGAGATTAAGGAGAGTTCAAGACTATAACAGTACAATCTTAAGAGGTAGAGGGTTCATGACTATAGCAATACAATTTTATGAGGTAGATAAACATTGATGCTATGTTATCTTTTAGAAGATGAAATAAGAAAATTATCATTTTCTTGTCACTTTTACACGCTCAATAATTTATTAACTATAAATCATGTTAAGTCATTACCTATCCAAACATGAAAATAACTTCAAATAATATTTCCTTCCACACGCTAAGAATGTAAACAAGTGTATAGTTATAGTTATATAAGTTTGAAAATTTAAAAAAAAAAACACTTTATCAAATATCTAAATGTTAAATGGGTAGATTAATTAATTAAACGCAAATGAACACTTCGGATATAGGAAATGAGTCTAACAACCTGATTCAAATAAGTTAATCGACATAATAATTAAACATATAATGAGATGGCTATCACAATTGGATTTTCTTTTCAACTTTGATCTACCTGTAAATTTCTTGACTTTTCATCTAGAGGTGAATTACACAAATTTTAAATCCTACGTTCTGTTTATTCCACACTTGCTACGTGTGATCCAAATCTTCCATTGAGGAGTGGTCATTTAAACTTTTAATATTGCCACCGAATGAAAAATAATCATATAATTATGGATTCTTGTGTTGAGGCTTACTTAGAGGATTAACAAGATTGGTCATGAATCTCATTAGGCTAAGAAGGATCTCGCACTTATAAGGTAAGCCCTAATTGATGCATTTAATCAAGCAAAATATCCTAGCTAATTAGCATATCTCTTTTATACTTCGCATTGGAAGCTTGATATCCATATAATGTGTGTATTTTACACGATCATGCATAACTATTGGTTACCTCTAATGTGTATCTCCCGATCCATCCTCTTCTTCCAATCCAAATCCTAGACCTATCTCTACCATGCCTATGACCACTATTGTTGCCGTAGTGGAGAAGTTACTACCACCATTTCTCCTTCTACATTTTCCCTTGGTTTTTTTTCCTCAATCTAGCTTACCTCCTAACTTTACCTCTTCCACCATACCTTCTTTAAGTGCTTCTATCACCTCTAGCATCACATTTTCATCCCGTCTATGCTCAGTCACACCGTCCATTCATGTGTTCCTCACTATTCCCCCTTCATATCCCATGACTCATACAATTCGTCCTTCCCAACCCAAGCCTCATACTATTTTTCAATCTCACCTCACGACTAATATTTTGAATAATGTGATCCATGACCCATCCATATTTATGACCTCAACCCTTACCTCACAACCTTACTATACCTCCACTATTCGACATACACCCAACACAAACCTTGGCTCTACCACTATATCAGATACACTATTACAAGAAATGGCCAATATTAAAAAAACAAATCAATAACAATAGAAACTGTTCCATTCCCTATAATCCACCACATTGCTTGTACCATTGGCATTTTTCTTGGCTACATATTCATTACATGTTAAGTTTGCGTCCCTTTGGTTTGAGCCATATGAAGGAAAAGGCGACCCAAATGTTCATATACAACCTTTTTATGGATTCTTGAATAGATTTTGCATATGATAAGATCTTGGCTGATTTTTCTTTTTTGAGCCTTAATTGAAGAGGGTAATACAAATTTCAGATCTACATCTTAACCATTTTTATATATGTCATAAAGGAGATTGATAAAGAAGGTTAATTATGATAATATAAATTCGTAGCAATAAAAAATAAAGACTAGCTCAAATATTTATTATACTTTTTCTTACATCAAGAAGCATTCTATATCCAGAGCTAGGAGGATTCAAGACTACAATAATATGGTTTGGTGAGGTCGATAAACATTCGTGCTATGTTATTTTTTCAAAGATGACATATAAGAAAATTATCATTTTCTTGTCAAATTTACACATTCAAGAATTTATTAGCCATCAATAATCTAAAATTATTACCTAACCATACATGAAAGTAATTTCAGATATCTAGTTCCATCCACATTGTAAAAATTTGCATATAAATGCATAATTATATGTATATAAGATTGAAAATAAACAAAACATGTTTTATCAAATATCTAAGTGTTAAATGGGTAGATAAACTAGTTAAACACAAGCGAACACTCCATATATAGGAAATGAGTTTGACGAAAAAAAGAAATAAGCTAATTCACCAAACAACTAAACGTACAATGAGATGGTTAGGATCGTCTGCCTTGAAATCAACACAATGCGAACTTCCACTTACACGAAATCATGATAAAGGACTACAAACCGAAAACTTAGTCTAGAAATTGGGTTATATCTACTACTTAAGGAAAACAGTGCTGGTACTAAAGAGCACCATGGGGAATGCTATGTGTTGGCACCTATAAAATAATCTTCCAAACATGCATTATTGTTGCCCCAAAATCCGAAATGCGCAGTTTGTGGATTTACAGTCAAAATCCCTTATTTGGATATGATCTGAGATATTTTATAGGGGTTTTGTTTCAAGATACTTCTAAGTGTAATGTTTCCCCTCATTGTTATGTCTTATTCCTTGTAAAAATTTGTTGATTTCTACCCTTTGTTGACAAATCGATAATTTCCCGAACTAACCTTCAGATTCGCGGGCTTGCGGTTTCCCCGATTCACCAATAAAGTGACCAAGCAAGAAAACAAAATTTTTTCTAAGGTACAAGGGGTCAGCGCTGTGTCTTTTTTGATAAAGGAAATATCAAAGAAAATGTTAAGGAAAGTGTTTATCGGCGAAAGGCTTCGTTCGCGAATCGTTGGGTTTGTTGATAACCTAGTTCGTCACGAGGACTTTTCCCCGGCAAAGGGATAAAGCAATAAAAGGATGGTCAGGTAAGAAGCGGCAAAAGGAGAAAGTTGGGAAAGGGAAGATTCGCTGACATAAATGAAAAATGGCGGAAAAGGAAGAGAAAAGAAGTGGAAATATAGTTCGCCATTTTCAAATTTTGCCGATAAGGCAAAAGAGAGGCCCGATGAAGGTAAGAATGAAGATAATCAGACAGAATTTTAAATTCCTCAAATGCGGCAAATTCAAAAGGGGGTTTACAAGTTGAAATTGGACAACACATTTAAAGTGTTGTAAAAGCCTTGAAAGGGGAAAATTCCTTAAATCAGACCATGATTGCAGGATTGCGTAGGTAGATTTGTACCCACAAAATTAATGATCTTGTAGAACAGGGCCATTCAGGTGGGTGGCATAGTGAATAGGCAGCCTCTATGATGATAGGTGACCGCTATCGCATCATTGGACCCTATATTTCTTCAGCCTCACACCTCTAAAATGTCTCATTCTCATTAAATATTCCAGCGCTAATTCTAAAATTTCAATAGCTCCTTTTCAAGGTGTCCAGCCTGGGCAGGTTATAGTTATTTAAGGATGCAATTAACTGCTGTCAAAATCAAATGGTGTGATAGCCAATTTGATAGAGATGCCTATCTTTTATCTTCACATCCACGCTTTTTTTATGCCGATAGGCGTTCACTCACAGAGCGAGTTGAAGTCCGTACAGTGGCAGGGCACTGATCAACGGTCTCCGTCCTCCCGTAGGTACATGACGACCATTGAGATGATCTCGGCCATTCACGTTAAATCTAGGAAGTTTCTTTGGTTACTTGTTGTACAAGAATCCACAGTACTTCCTCATCTCGCGCTTGTCATTGGTCGCCATGAGACTGTGAGCTCTGCCAGGAGAAAGTCCAATGCCGAGATGGAAGGGAGTCTAATTATTTTTTTTATAGTTTTTTGGACAATAGAGACATACTCCTCGAATATATTGTACCTCTTTGTTGTGCAATTTATATCTCAGGAGTTTAAGTATTTCGACTTTTTTTCTTTTCATTATGCTCTAATGGGAAATTGATGCTGTTGTTGGTTGTAGCTAGGTTTGCGACTATGCTAGAATGTATTGAGATGCGGGATGTTTTTAAATTTTATGTTGAGGGAAGTGTTTTTTTTAAGCCTTACGAAGGTGAACGAGGGTTTGAGAAGAAAAGTTTATTACTCTGAACTTTGCAGAGGTGCACAAAAGTTTTGAAAGGTGAAAACTTGCGATTCAAGACCCGTCCTATCATTTGGGAGAAGTTGGGTAGGGTTTTAATTAAAAAATGAACTCGTGGACCGTATGTAACATGTCTTGAAGGATTTTGAGCTCTTCTCTCCTTATAATTTAATTATCTTGTTGCCAAGAGCAAGTGTTGTTCAATATTGCAAGCGAGTTACATAATGGTGTATTCCCTGCAACCTTTTGTACTTTTGCAAGCATGGTAGAATAAAATCCTCCATCTTGGGACGTGACAGCGTATATGGAGGAACAATTTTCTGAAATAGAAATTTTAAAATTTTACTCTGTTTTCTGCTTTGCTTTTTCTTCAACCTGCAATTAGTTTTCTATTTTGAATGGCCTAGTCTCAGATGCCTCAAGTTGAAGTCTAAAAGACACGGTGAATCCTAATAAGTACTTTCAATGCTACAAAATTTTCAAAGTTTCCAAAATGGTGATCTTTGATGTGAGATTTGACACCTAATTGATGTTGAATTCAACTCTGTATATGTAGGTTGGAATGGAGTTTTGGGCTTGCTGGGCTCACCGAGTGCTCTGGCACGCCTCCTTGTGGCACATGCATGAGGTATAAAACCGATGTCACTACGGTTTAGGACTATGGTGGAAGTACCCATGTAGTTTACAAAATGGTTTAGTTAGTCGCTTCACATTGATCATGCACTTTGATTGGCAATCTCATCACAAGCCTAGAGAGGGACTTTTTCAACTACATGATGTATTTGCTATCGTCACATTGTTCCTTCCATTTCCTTAATTTTATTAAAGTTTTTAGACAATATGATTTGTAATATTTGATCTTTGTCTATCAAAGTGTTTATTATCATTTTATTCTTTCATTTTAACTTTAAAAAAGATTTAAGCCTGCATTACTCCAATTCCCCTCCATCAATCTTTTCTTCCATTTCCAAAATTTTCAATGTGACAAATGAGAAGTGTTTCCTTCTAAAAGCAGCGAATGCAGTGATGCATTGAGTATTGAGGCTTTATGTGTATCATCGTGGTCGGTGCCCAGTTCGCCTTCAAGAAAAGAATTGCATGTAGTTGTACAAGGCTTTGCAGGAGATGACGTGTCCTGCCACCAAGAATTTAAAGCAGATCCTACACCTGGATCTTAGTGGTTGATAAGAAATAAAGAATCGTATAGATGTATATATAAGTGCAGCTATGATGCCTCAAGCAATCTGTAATTAACAATGCTCTCCGGTAATAGGTTGTAACAGTGATTGCATTACGTGAAAATACGACATGAGGTCACTAGCTTTGTAACTTGTACAGACAGCCAAAGCTTGCGAATGGGGTTAGTAAAAAGTACTCTGCACTGCTCTTTTTGCCATTGTCTAGTATATGGTGGCCAAGAGTGAAAAAGAGAGAAAACAGAAAAAAAAATATAAATTTTCTTTCAAGTAAGTGATTAGCGCAATCTTCAGGCAAGACATAAGTTTGCTATATTTACAAATTGTACGATTGGTAGTGGATTTATTTAGGTATGTTTCCATTCTCTGCTCTGATGACAAAACTTACATGATTTTTTTTTACTAAATATAGAGAATATTTCAAAATTACTGATCAAAACTAATTTATTAATACCTGTTGGACTATATAATGACTAGATATTTGTCACTATGTGTCTAAGATATGTCCAGATGGTATCATAATTTTTGAGTTAAAAGGTTTTGGTCATCTCTCTTTTTTGGAGGATAAAAAACTAGACTATCATAATAAATAAGAAATCGTAAGTTTATTTATTGATACTATGGTGATATTGTAAGATGGGATTGCACTAAATCTAAGAACTTCTTGTCCGTCTCTTTATTTGAGGCTTTATTATTTATTAATTTGATTTAACTATAGTACCCTAGGATATTTACATATTTAGAAAATTACCTGGGAATATTTAATCTTGAGGCAACCATCATATCAATGTAATAAATTCAAGATAGGCACCTCAAAATTAAAATCTCTTGATATTTCAAGATAAACATATTCAAATATAAGAGCTATTAAACATACACATGATAATGTATGATACTATTATTTTATTGGTGGGAAATTGCATACCCATGCGCTTTTCTCTATTGTTTTGGGCCCACTTTGATTAGAGTGTCCTTAATGCAACTAACAACTGTACAAGTGGAATATTCTTGCATGAACTCAACTCATAACATCAGCATATCCGATCCCTATATCACTCGTCTCTAGAAAATATGTTTGGGTCCATAGAATCCCACTCACCACCTTGAATTGCATCCACATTTGTGGAAATGACTTATCACATATTTACACCTCTTAACTTTTAAAATCTAAAATTCGAATTTAAACATTGTCAACCACTTTCCTAGTTGTGGTGAGCTTAGCCTAGCGTAAGTTTGCACCGATTTGTGCCACTATGTTGAGGTATTTAAGACTTTCATTCGTTTATTTGAAATCAAGGAGGACATGTAGGGTTACCAAAAAAAATATCAAGAGCATTCACACTAGGAGAGCATCATAGCAGCATTATTTAGAGCATTACATCAACACTAGACCAGCCTAGGTCCATCGCATTCTTGCTTGTTATCCTCGATCAATGTTTCAAGTTTGTTCAATCGGTCATTTAGGGGCCTAAATATGGAGAACATGAGCCTCATGATATAAAAAGATTCCCCAAAGGTGTTTTGAACACTGCGTATTTTGTCACCGAATTGAAACATCAAAAGACTAAAGCAGGTGAGTTTTGGTCACCCACTTCTCGCAATATTAGATCCACCGATACTATTTATATATGGGTGCCAAATCACATCCGCACTAGTGGAGATCAATTCATAAGAGAAGTATATCTTAATCACAAAGCGTGACAATTATTTTTGAGATTATGAGATGTTTGTCTAATCAACCCCCAAAATTCTAAAACCAGGGCAAATAGATTCTTGAAGTATTCAACAGCATATTCTGTTCATTAGCTAAATACTAATTTAAATTCATTTAATTTCATACTCAAATTAAATCTACATTTATTGTTTTTGATCCCAACTTACTTATGTAAATATAATTAAATAGTGATTAATTATTTGATCAGCCTTAAAACATAGTTTTGTGTGGAAAAGTAAAAGTAAAATTGGAGCACTTTCATCTAAATATGGTTCACAATGTTTTGATAACAACATAGGTTTGTCCCATGTTTGATTTATTTTCGTTAAGATCGTCTATTTGTAAGTTGAAATGTCAGAGAAGGATTGACAAAGTTGCAAGGCATGTCATTTTGGCAATGAATTTTGCGACGTGCGTAATTGCAACGTTATTGCAGAATGGCAAGAGATTCCTTATTCCGGGACAATGCTTAAGAGATAGTGATTGAAGGCGGCTAGGAGAAATGAAGCCACTGCCCTTTGCTGGGAACTCCGGCGTAACAACGAAAAACTTGTAATATCCGGGAGGAGCAGCCACAGGTGTGGGGGGAGCAGTTACTGTGGAAGAATAAAGTGTGGTGGAGTTTGGAGCCGCTACGGTGTGGAAGCGGAGAGCGAGAGCATCCTCTGGCTCATGGATGTGGTGTGAGTTGTGAAGGGCGGAGCATAGACGTTAAAGTTTAGCACGCTGTTACTCGTCAGAGCGGATGGGAACTGAGAAGGTGACTTGGAAGGTGGCGCCGTAGGCAATATTGGAGGTGGAAGACACGGCGGTTATCTGCGGGCGGAGGAAGGCGTAGACGCTCTCCAAATATAAGGGCTGTACGCTTCCAAACGGAGCTCCGTCGGGAATGCCGTTCCTGTGAAAACGTATTTGAAGTGTGGGTTGGAGCCGCCCACCATAACTCTGGCATCGGGCAACACGTTGGCAGTGGAGTGGTACATTCTCGCGATGCCGGTGGCCGCCAGAACGGAGAAACGCTGCTGCCCGGCGGGTAGACTGTGTCTGTAGAGGTACGGCGTGAAGACGGGTGTGTTGGCCATGTCCCACCCGGCCACGCCTTTGGCTGCTCCGTTTATGATTAGGATTTCGCCGTTGGGGAGAATGAGCATGTCCGACATGGTTCTTGGCCCGGGCATGCTTCCATCGTCCACGAAGGATTCGCGTCCGTGATGACCATTCTTCCGCAGCTGCGAAGGGCGGCCGTAAAATTACCGGCCTTGGCGGCGGCGAAGCCATTGTCGGGGCAGCCACCGCAGATGAGGATTTCCACCTTGCCAAACCCATCGGTTGCAGAGAGCGGCAGCATCACCGAAGAGCCCGTGGAAGGGTAGTTCCGTGGGCCGTCGCCCGGTATTCTGGGGAATGTTTTCAACACCACGTTGTTCTTGTAGTCGAGGAGAATGGAGTCCCTGTTGGCGAAGATAAAGAGATTGCCGTCGGAGGAGAGATGGAGGAACGGATACAGGTTGTTCTCAGGTGACGAGCTGGTTCGGGTTTGGCTGAGAAGGGCAGGTTGTACGTTCCCTCGCCCGGCCGCCTGGGAACGAACTCGTAGTTAAACACGCCGGTGCCTCCCACCACAATGATGCGGTTGTCGGGAAGGATCTGGTTGGCGGCGTACCACCGGTTCGCCAGAAGCTGAACACCTCAAAATTATCCCAGTCGCAGGAGGCGTCGGAGCAAGGAACAAAGTACCGGATAATCTCTGCCTCCGTCCCGCCACCCGCCCGTTTGAACGAGGGTCCCGTTGGCGGCAAAGGCTCCGGAGGAGCACCAGGTGTCGGTGAATATCATGAGCGGCCGGATGGTGTTGGTGGCTATGTTGTATTCGATGGAGTGAGCCCAGCAGTCGTGGGTCAGGGCCTGGTCCTGCGGGTTGTCCACGGCACCGCCCATTATCAGCAGGAGCTGCGACGGCCCGAAGTTGGTCCGGTCGAACATCACCACCGTGTTTTTATACGTGGTGGTCATGTGCATGGCCGAGACGCCGCCCTTCTCTACCAGAAGATTCCATCTTCCCAGCTTCACTGGCAGTTGCCCTGCTGCGTCCCACGACCACATGCTTAACATCACCACCATCATAACCCAGAAATACCGAATTCCAGATGACATTTTCATTGACCAATGACACTCTTTGTTCAAGTGCGAGATTGATGATGAAATCCTCATGATTTGATGGACATTTATAGGCTTCTGCGCTCAGGAAGTCAAACGAAATAGGATAGGATGAATCGATCGCCTGGCTTATCCCGTGTCAAGAAACAATAACAGCCATGCGATGCCTTTCGTGATTTACTGTCTAGCTCATCCTTCCTGCATTTCATAGTGATATTCCCACGGCGCTCTGGTTGCGTTCTCAAACTACATTAGGCTGCTTCTTATCAAACGTTTTAAATTTCTCCCCGCGCAGTAAACGATTTGAACGTTTTGTGCTGTGATTACTCATCTCCGCCGCATGTCAAGCGCAACGTGCAGCTATCTTCTCGACCTACTACAGATCGCGATAGTGGTCAACCTCAATCTTGCTCCTCCATGGTTTGGAATTATGGAATTTTCTGATGATGACGTTGTGCGTCTGTAAGCGCTAAAGGCAGCCGAAGCCGATAAAAATCCTACTCCAAATTTTCGTCGGCCAAGGAAAAACAGTAACGTTGAGATAAACACACAAACGCTGTCATTATTATAATCTCTTTGTTTCGACCACCTTTCATCTTAGCCTCTAAATTTAGAGGGCAATCCCGTACGTGTTTTTCTCTTACTGAATTCCAAAGTAAAGTAATCCATCATGGCCAATCAATAAAACAACAAAAACCTTGAATCTAGGGACACATTTTCCTTTCTTCATACAGTTTGGCCGCAATGGTCTGTCGTCACCTCGACGTCATTTGGTAGGATTCTCTTCTGTCGACGAAACACTTTTTTCAATAGCCGACTGTTTTTAATAGGTTTCCCTCGTCGAGGATAAAGAGGTCATTGCGTGGGGTTATCTCTAAGCATGTCAACCCAAACTCCAAGTGACGTTTCATTTTTATATGGGAGTAGTGAAGGCTATAGGGGCGTTGTTTCTATGATTTGGCAAGATAAATGTTGCCGACAAAGTGTACTTTAAAACACGTGGATGAGGAAATAAATCCAAATTTAAAATGCCCGATGGAATTTTGGATAAATGAAAATATGGGCAAAATGTAATGGTGTCGAGAGATGTATTAAACTCTAGAAAAAATTAGATGAATAAATTAATATGTTTCTAGGAAACTATTCTAAGAAATATTACTCTAGTTTCCTTTCAACCTATGTAATTTGTATGGTTCCCTATTGCAATGCTGAAATTTTCTTACGTAGATGCTAATTGCCGTTTTCATTTTGTGTCTATTTTGAGAGCATGTGTCAATACAATTACATATCAATAAATAGCACAATCTTGTCCAAAGTTGGGCTCATTTTCGTATCCTTTGCCTATCCTCTTGCCACATATTGCCGTACATTTGACTCTATATTATCCATGTCCACACATATCCCCATATATTCGAAATTTATTATGCATATTATCACCCCTCTGTCTATACATTCATTCTCCAAATTGACATTAGCATTTACTTGTCTCAAGTAAATCCCATAGAGTGGGTTCGATCCACACCACACGAAACTAACCCTTAAATTTATAAAATTCGACTTCAAATATTGCTAACTCTTGCCCATTTATTTCCCACCATGAGCCAACTTGGTACATATTTCATATGTTTTGTTTCTATGTAATGGTATTTAAAGGTTTTCAATGCACATCAATTTATATCAAGAATTCATTAAATAAGCAATCACATTCAGGGTGCATTACAAAAATCTATATATATCAAAAAACACGTCCTCGAAGATTTACGCTCTTTGCTCTTTTGTCCAACATTTTACAACGTGCTAAAGCTAGTCATTCTAGGGGATTGGCCTAGGAGAACTTTACCCTAGTGATCCGATAGCCTCTCTAAGGTGTTTTCAAACACTAACAATCCTTAATAATCAGTAAAAGTTAGAGAATCTAGTAAATCAGAAAAAAAAAAAAAAGAAGAGCATGCACTATACTAGATAAGATCTATGGATTCCAAGATTGATCCATGACTGTAGAAGTGACATAGAGCCATGGAATTGACCCACTATGAATCTAATCTAGGTAAGTTCTTCTAGTGCGACACTAGATTTATCCTCCACCATTTATTTCTAGAGATGAGTACCCTAATCCATTCTATTTACTTTCCAAATATAGACTTATTGTTTAATTATAAATTCCTAGCCGATTAATTAATTAATATACATTGACCTATGTTGATTATGTGCATTCATTTAATTGGCTTGGATTACTCTTTTGTCCAACATTTTCCAAGGTGCTAAAGCTAGTCATTCTAGGGGATTGGCCGAGGAGAACTTTACCCTAGTTATTCGATAGCCTCTCTAAGGTGTTTTCAAACACTAACAATCCTTAACAATCAGTAAAAGGTAGAGAATCTAGCAAATCGGAAAAAAAGAGCATGCACTATACTAGATAAGATCTGTGGATTCCAAGATTGATCCATGACTGTAGAAGTGACATAGAGCCATGGAATTGACCCACTATGAATCTAATCTAGGTAAGTTCTTCTAGTGCGACACTAGATTTATCCTCCACCATTTATTTCTAGAGATGAGTACCCTAATCCATTCTATTTACTTTCCAAATATAGACTTATTGTTTAATTATAAATTCCTAGCCGATTAATTAATTAATATACATTGACCTATGTTGATTATGTGCATTCATTTAATTGGCTTGGATTACTCTTTTGTCCAACATTTTCCAAGGTGCTAAAGCTAGTCATTCTAGGGGATTGGCCGAGGAGAACTTTACCCTAGTTATCCGATAGCCTCTCTAAGGTGTTTTCAAACACTAACAATCCTTAACAATCAGTAAAAGGTAGAGAATCTAGCAAATCGGAAAAAAAGAGCATGCACTATACTAGATAAGATCTGTGGATTCCAAGATTGATCCATGACTGTAGAAGTGACATAGAGCCATGGAATTGACCCACTATGAATCTAATCTAGGTAAGTTCTTCTAGTGCGACACTAGATTTATCCTCCATCATTTATTTCTAGAGATGAGTACCCTAATCCATTCTATTTACTTTCCAAATATAGAATTATTGTTTTATTATAAATTCCTAGCCGATTAATTAATTAATATACATTGACCTACGTTGATTATGTGCATTTCATTTAATTGGCTTGGACTACATTAGGGAAAGTTTATTTTCCTTTACATTTTTGTGAACCCGACCTATCTTACAACAGCAGCTAAGAATTTTCTATAGGGTTTAGACCTTAACTATTTTAGGGTTTGAGATCTATGATCGCATCATAATTTTCTAGATATTATATGGTTTCATTCCTATTTGTTGTCGTTTTATTGATATATCTTTTTATTTTAGGGTTTTCTTCTTTATTGTGGCACTGTGTTTGCCCACTACGCCCGCCCTTGGCTATCATGGATTATTTTCGGAGTTGATATATTTCAATTTTTTTTTACTTTAAATGTAGAATCGAGCTATTCAAATTTAGCTATCTATGGTTTCCTTATACCACGAGTTACTTCCAATCCTTATCTTCGATTGAGCAGGAGTGGTTGTTTAAACCCTAATATGACCACCCAATCTAAAACTAATAATATATTTATTGATGCTTGTGTTGAGACTTAGTTAGAGGATCAACAAGACTATGATCATGAAGCTCATTTAGTTAAGCAAGATTTCACACTTACAGGGAAAGCCTTAATTGATGCATTTAATTAAGAAAAGATTTCTAGTTAATTAACATATATTTTTGAGACATTGTGACAAAGGGACTATAGACAAATAATCGAGTCTATAGATTGGGTTATATCTGCTATTTAAGAAAAACAAGTTGGTAGTGCTAAAGAGAACCATGGGGCATTCTATGCAAGGTTGAATTTTAGGACTTCCTTATGCATTAGTCAAGCCTCGAGGATAAGAAAAAGGTATATTTAAAAGGGACAGTATAGTTGGATGTTCATGTAGATAGAGAGGTCAGTGTGCTGAACTCTCAGACTGTTAGAGACAAATCTGCAGATGTGTTGTCCTAGTTGTCAAGATGAATGTTTTCATTGATTAGAATAACCTAGGGATGATTCTTTTAAATACAAACATTATCTACATAGAATTTAAATCTTTTGGCATGCACGCCAATATGTAACTATCATGTTTGGGATTGTTAGTCATGAAATTAGGATAATTTAAAATTTTGTAAAGGAGGATGAAATTGCACTATGATTCTGGAAGAACAATACATATTTGAATTCCAGTGTAATCTATCATGGACACCATTTCTCATTTTTCCATAGAAATTGGTTGTAATGGTCCGTCGTCACCTCAACATCATTTTATAGGATTCTGTTGTGTCGATGAAACACTTTTTAAAATAACTCAGTGTTGAAAAGGTATTTTAATAGATTTCCCTTCGTGAGAATAAAGTTCTTTTTATACGTAAAATTAAAAAAAAAAAATGATTACATAACAATTTGAAATAACATATCCTTTTATACATAAATTTCAAAAATATATATGATTACATTCACATATATTATATAAAAGATAAAGATTTTAATTGGAAAGAGTAAATCAAATTTATCAAAATCTTCCTCTTAACCATTTGAATATATGTTAAAAAAGGACATTGATAAAGAAAGTTCATTATGATAATAGAGTTTTGTATAGATAAAAAATAAACACTAACTCAAATATAAATTATATTTTTTATGCTTATTACATCAATAATCCTTCCTCTCATTGTGATAATATAGCTGCGTAGAAATAAAAAATAAACACTTGCTCAAATATATTTTATACTTTTTAATGCTTATTACATCAAGAATCCTTCTACAATGAGATTAAGGAGAGTTCAAGACTATAACAGTACAATCTTAAGAGGTAGAGGGTTCATGACTATAGCAATACAATTTTATGAGGTAGATAAACATTGATGCTATGTTATCTTTTAGAAGATGAAATAAGAAAATTATCATTTTCTTGTCACTTTTACACGCTCAATAATTTATTAACTATAAATCATGTTAAGTCATTACCTATCCAAACATGAAAATAACTTCAAATAATATTTCCTTCCACACGCTAAGAATGTAAACAAGTGTATAGTTATAGTTATATAAGTTTGAAAATTTAAAAAAAAAAACACTTTATCAAATATCTAAATGTTAAATGGGTAGATAAATTAATTAAACGCAAATGAACACTTCGGATATAGGAAATGAGTCTAACAACCTGATTCAAATAAGTTAATCGACATAATAATTAAACATATAATGAGATGGCTATCACAATTGGATTTTCTTTTCAACTTTGATCTACCTGTAAATTTCTTGACTTTTCATCTAGAGGTGAATTACACAAATTTTAAATCCTACGTTCTGTTTATTCCACACTTGCTACGTGTGATCCAAATCTTCCATTGAGGAGTGGTCATTTAAACTTTTAATATTGCCACCGAATGAAAAATAATCATATAATTATGGATTCTTGTGTTGAGGCTTACTTAGAGGATTAACAAGATTGGTCATGAATCTCATTAGGCTAAGAAGGATCTCGCACTTATAAGGTAAGCCCTAATTGATGCATTTAATCAAGCAAAATATCCTAGCTAATTAGCATATCTCTTTTATACTTCGCATTGGAAGCTTGATATCCATATAATGTGTGTATTTTACACGATCATGCATAACTATTGGTTACCTCTAATGTGTATCTCCCGATCCATCCTCTTCTTCCAATCCAAATCCTAGACCTATCTCTACCATGCCTATGACCACTATTGTTGCCGTAGTGGAGAAGTTACTACCACCATTTCTCCTTCTACATTTTCCCTTGGTTTTTTTTCCTCAATCTAGCTTACCTCCTAACTTTACCTCTTCCACCATACCTTCTTTAAGTGCTTCTATCACCTCTAGCATCACATTTTCATCCCGTCTATGCTCAGTCACACCGTCCATTCATGTGTTCCTCACTATTCCCCCTTCATATCCCATGACTCATACAATTCGTCCTTCCCAACCCAAGCCTCATACTATTTTTCAATCTCACCTCACGACTAATATTTTGAATAATGTGATCCATGACCCATCCATATTTATGACCTCAACCCTTACCTCACAACCTTACTATACCTCCACTATTCGACATACACCCAACACAAACCTTGGCTCTACCACTATATCAGATACACTATTACAAGAAATGGCCAATATTAAAAAAACAAATCAATAACAATAGAAACTGTTCCATTCCCTATAATCCACCACATTGCTTGTACCATTGGCATTTTTCTTGGCTACATATTCATTACATGTTAAGTTTGCGTCCCTTTGGTTTGAGCTATATGAAGGAAAAGGCGACCCAAATGTTCATATACAACCTTTTTATGGATTCTTGAATAGATTTTGCATATGATAAGATCTTGGCTGATTTTTCTTTTTTGAGCCTTAATTGAAGAGGGTAATACAAATTTCAGATCTACATCTTAACCATTTTTATATATGTCATAAAGGAGATTGATAAAGAAGGTTAATTATGATAATATAAATTCGTAGCAATAAAAAATAAAGACTAGCTCAAATATTTATTATACTTTTTCTTACATCAAGAAGCATTCTATATCCAGAGCTAGGAGGATTCAAGACTACAATAATATGGTTTGGTGAGGTCGATAAACATTCGTGCTATGTTATTTTTTCAAAGATGACATATAAGAAAATTATCATTTTCTTGTCAAATTTACACATTCAAGAATTTATTAGCCATCAATAATCTAAAATTATTACCTAACCATACATGAAAGTAATTTCAGATATCTAGTTCCATCCACATTGTAAAAATTTGCATATAAATGCATAATTATATGTATATAAGATTGAAAATAAACAAAACATGTTTTATCAAATATCTAAGTGTTAAATGGGTAGATAAACTAGTTAAACACAAGCGAACACTCCATATATAGGAAATGAGTTTGACGAAAAAAAGAAATAAGCTAATTCACCAAACAACTAAACGTACAATGAGATGGTTAGGATCGTCTGCCTTGAAATCAACACAATGCGAACTTCCACTTACACGAAATCATGATAAAGGACTACAAACCGAAAACTTAGTCTAGAAATTGGGTTATATCTACTACTTAAGGAAAACAGTGCTGGTACTAAAGAGCACCATGGGGAATGCTATGTGTTGGCACCTATAAAATAATCTTCCAAACATGCATTATTGTTGCCCCAAAATCCGAAATGCGCAGTTTGTGGATTTACAGTCAAAATCCCTTATTTGGATATGATCTGAGATATTTTATAGGGGTTTTGTTTCAAGATACTTCTAAGTGTAATGTTTCCCCTCATTGTTATGTCTTATTCCTTGTAAAAATTTGTTGATTTCTACCCTTTGTTGACAAATCGATAATTTCCCGAACTAACCTTCAGATTCGCGGGCTTGCGGTTTCCCCGATTCACCAATAAAGTGACCAAGCAAGAAAACAAAATTTTTTCTAAGGTACAAGGGGTCAGCGCTGTGTCTTTTTTGATAAAGGAAATATCAAAGAAAATGTTAAGGAAAGTGTTTATCGGCGAAAGGCTTCGTTCGCGAATCGTTGGGTTTGTTGATAACCTAGTTCGTCACGAGGACTTTTCCCCGGCAAAGGGATAAAGCAATAAAAGGATGGTCAGGTAAGAAGCGGCAAAAGGAGAAAGTTGGGAAAGGGAAGATTCGCTGACATAAATGAAAAATGGCGGAAAAGGAAGAGAAAAGAAGTGGAAATATAGTTCGCCATTTTCAAATTTTGCCGATAAGGCAAAAGAGAGGCCCGATGAAGGTAAGAATGAAGATAATCAGACAGAATTTTAAATTCCTCAAATGCGGCAAATTCAAAAGGGGGTTTACAAGTTGAAATTGGACAACACATTTAAAGTGTTGTAAAAGCCTTGAAAGGGGAAAATTCCTTAAATCAGACCATGATTGCAGGATTGCGTAGGTAGATTTGTACCCACAAAATTAATGATCTTGTAGAACAGGGCCATTCAGGTGGGTGGCATAGTGAATAGGCAGCCTCTATGATGATAGGTGACTGCTATCGCATCATTGGACCCTATATTTCTTCAGCCTCACACCTCTAAAATGTCTCATTCTCATTAAATATTCCAGCGCTAATTCTAAAATTTCAATAGCTCCTTTTCAAGGTGTCCAGCCTGGGCAGGTTATAGTTATTTAAGGATGCAATTAACTGCTGTCAAAATCAAATGGTGTGATAGCCAATTTGATAGAGATGCCTATCTTTTATCTTCACATCCACGCTTTTTTTATGCCGATAGGCGTTCACTCACAGAGCGAGTTGAAGTCCGTACAGTGGCAGGGCACTGATCAACGGTCTCCGTCCTCCCGTAGGTACATGACGACCATTGAGATGATCTCGGCCATTCACGTTAAATCTAGGAAGTTTCTTTGGTTACTTGTTGTACAAGAATCCACAGTACTTCCTCATCTCGCGCTTGTCATTGGTCGCCATGAGACTGTGAGCTCTGCCAGGAGAAAGTCCAATGCCGAGATGGAAGGGAGTCTAATTAGATGATTTTTTTTATAGTTTTTTGGACAATAGAGACATACTCCTCGAATATATTGTACCTCTTTGTTGTGCAATTTATATCTCAGGAGTTTAAGTATTTCGACTTTTTTTCTTTTCATTATGCTCTAATGGGAAATTGATGCTGTTGTTGGTTGTAGCTAGGGTTTGCGACTTATGCTAGAATGTATTGAGATGCGGATGTTTTTAAATTTTATGTTGAGGGAAGTGTTTTTTTAAGCCTTACGAAGGTGAACGAGGGTTTGAGAAGAAAAGTTTATTACTCTGAACTTTGCAGAGGTGCACAAAGTTTTGAAAGGTGAAAACTTGCGATTCAAGACCCGTCCTATCATTTGGGAGAAGTTGGGTAGGGTTTTAATTAAAAAATGAACTCGTGGACCGTATGTAACATGTCTTGAAGGATTTGAGCTCTTCTCTCCTTATAATTTAATTATCTTGTTGCCAAGAGCAAGTGTTGTTCAATATTGCAAGCGAGTTACATAATGGTGTATTCCCTGCAACCTTTTGTACTTTTGCAAGCATGGTAGAAATAAAATCCTCCATCTTGGGACGTGACAGCGTATATGGAGGAACAATTTTCTGAAATAGAAATTTTAAAATTTTACTCTGTTTTCTGCTTTGCTTTTTCTTCAACCTGCAATTAGTTTTCTATTTTGAATGGCCTAGTCTCAGATGCCTCAAGTTGAAGTCTAAAAGACACGGTGAATCCTAATAAGTACTTTCAATGCTACAAAATTTTCAAAGTTTCCAAAATGGTGATCTTTGATGTGAGATTTGACACCTAATTGATGTTGAATTCAACTCTGTATATGTAGGTTGGAATGGAGTTTTGGGCTTGCTGGGCTCACCGAGTGCTCTGGCACGCCTCCTTGTGGCACATGCATGAGGTATAAAACCGATGTCACTACGGTTTAGACTATGGTGAAGTACCCATGTAGTTTACAAAATGGTTTAGTTAGTCGCTTCACATTGATCATGCACTTTGATTGGCAATCTCATCACAAGCCTAGAGAGGGACTTTTTCAACTACATGATGTATTTGCTATCGTCAACATTGTTCCTTCCATTTCCTTAATTTTATTAAAGTTTTTAGACAATATGATTTGTAATATTTGATCTTTGTCTATCAAAGAGTTTATTATCATTTTATTCTTTCATTTTAACTTTAAAAAGATTTAAGCCTGCATACTCCAATTCCCCTCCATCAATCTTTTCTTCCATTTCCAAAATTTTCAATGTGACAAATGAGAAGTGTTTCCTTCTAAAAGCAGCGAATGCAGTGATGCATTGAGTATTGAGGCTTTATGTGTATCATCGTGGTCGGTGCCCAGTTCGCCTTCAAGAAAAGAATTGCATGTAGTTGTACAAGGCTTTGCAGGAGATGACGTGTCTGCCACCAAGAATTTAAAGCAGATCCTACACCTGGATCTTAGTGGTTGATAAGAAATAAAGAATCGTATAGATGTATATATAAGTGCAGCTATGATGCCTCAAGCAATCTGTAATTAACAATGCTCTCCGGTAATAGGTTGTAACAGTGATTGCATTACGTGAAAATACGACATGAGGTCACTAGCTTTGTAACTTGTACAGACAGCCAAAGCTTGCGAATGGGGTTAGTAAAAAGTACTCTGCACTGCTCTTTTGCCATTGTCTAGTATATGGTGGCCAAGAGTGAAAAAGAGAGAAAACAGAAAAAAAAATATAAATTTTCTTTCAAGTAAGTGATTAGCGCAATCTTCAGGCAAGACATAAGTTTGCTATATTTACAAATTGTACGATTGGTAGTGGATTTATTTAGGTATGTTTCCATTCTCTGCTCTGATGACAAAACTTACATGATTTTTTTTTACTAAATATAGATAATATTTCAAAATTACTGATCAAAACTAATTTATTAATACCTGTTGACTATATAATGACTAGATATTTGTCACTATGTGTCTAAGATATGTCCAGATGGTATCATAATTTTTGAGTTAAAAGGTTTTGGTCATCTCTCTTTTTTGGAGGATAAAAAACTAGACTATCATAATAAATAAGAAATCGTAAGTTTATTTATTGATATTATGGTGATATTGTAAGATGGGATTGCACTAAATCTAAGAACTTCTTGTCCCGTCTCTTTATTTGAGGCTTTATTATTTATTAATTTGATTTAACTATAGTACCCTAGGATATTTACATATTTAGAAAATACCTGGGAATATTAATCTTGAGGCAACCATCATATCAATGTAATAAATTCAAGATAGGCACCTCAAAATTAAAATCTCTTGATATTTCAAGATAAACATATTCAAATATAAGAGCTATTAAACATACACATGATAATGTATGATACTATTATTTTATTGGTGGAAATTGCATACCCATGCGCTTTTCTCTATTGTTTTGGGCCCACTTTGATTAGAGTGTCCTTAATGCAACTAACAACTGTACAAGTGGAATATTCTTGCATGAACTCAACTCATAACATCAGCATATCCCGATCCCTATATCACTCGTCTCTAGAAATATGTTTGGGTCCATAGAATCCCACTCACCACCTTGAATTGCATCCACATTTGTGGAAATGACTTATCACATATTTACACCTCTTAACTTTTAAAATCTAAAATTCGAATTTAAACATTGTCAACCACTTTCCTAGTTGTGGTGAGCTAGCCTAGCGTAAGTTTGCACCGATTTGTGCACTATGTTGAGGTATTTAAAGACATTCATTCGTTTATTTGAAATCAAGGAGGACATGTAGGGTTACCAAAAAAAATATCAAGAGCATTCACACGAGAGCATCATAGCAGCATTATTAGAGCATTACATCAACACTAGACCAGCCTAGGTCCATCGCATTCTTGCTTGTTATCCTCGATCAATGTTTCAAGTTTGTTCAATCGGTCATTTAGGGGCCTAAATATGGAGAACATGAGCCTCATGATATAAAAAGATTCCCCAAAGGTGTTTTGAACACTGCGTATTTGTCACCGAATTGAAACATCAAAAGACTAAAGCAGGTGAGTTTTGGTCACCCACTTCTCGCAATATTAGATCCACCGATACTAGTTTATATATGGGTGCCAAATCACATCCGCACTAGTGGAGATCAATTCATAAGAGAAGTATATCTTAATCACAAAGCGTGACAATTATTTTTGAGATTATGAGATGTTTGTCTAATCAACCCCCAAAATTCTAAAACCAGGGCAAATAGATTCTTGAAGTATTCAACAGCATATTCTGTTCATTAGCTAAATACTAATTTAAATTCATTTAATTTCCATACTCAAATTAAATCTACATTTATTGTTTTTGATCCCAACTTACTTATGTAAATATAAATTAAATAGTGATTAATTATTTGATCAGCCTTAAAACATAGTTTTGTGTGGAAAAGTAAAAGTAAAATTGGAGCACTTTCATCTAAATATGGTTCACAATGTTTTGATAACAACATAGGTTTGTCCCATGTTTGATTTATTTTCGTTAAGATCGTCTATTTGTAAAGTTGAAATGTCAGAGAAGGATTGACAAAGTTGCAAGGCATGTCATTTTGGCAATGAATTTTGCGACGTGCGTAATTGCAACGTTATTGCAGAATGGCAAGAGATTCCTTATTCCGGGACAATGCTTAAGAGATAGTGATTGAAGGCGGCTAGGAGAAATGAAGCCACTGCCCTTTGCTGGGAACTCCGGCGTTAACAACGAAAAACATGTAATATCCGGGAGGAGCAGCCACAGGTGTGGGGGGAGCAGTTACTGTGGAAGAATAAAGTGTGGTGGAGTTTGGAGCCGCTACCGGTGTGGAAGCGGAGAGCGAGAGCATCCTCTGGCTCATGGATGTGGTGTGAGTTGTGAAGGGCGGAGCATAGACGTTAAAGTTTAGCACGCTGTTACTCGTCAGAGCGGATGGAACTGAGAAGGTGACTTGGAAGGTGGCGCCGTAGGCAATATTGGAGGTGGAAGACACGGCGGTTATCTGCGGGCGGAGGAAGGCGTAGACGCTCTCCAAATAATAAGGGCTGTACGCTTCCAAACGGAGCTCCGTCGGGAATGCCGTTCCTGTGAAAACGTATTTGAAGTGTGGGTTGGAGCCGCCCACCATAACTCTGGCATCGGGCAACACGTTGGCAGTGGAGTGGTACATTCTCGCGATGCCGGTGGCCGCCAGAACGGAGAAACGCTGCTGCCCGGCGGGTAGACTGTGTCTGTAGAGGTACGGCGTGAAGACGGGTGTGTTGGCCATGTCCCACCCGGCCACGCCTTTGGCTGCTCCGTTTATGATTAGGATTTCGCCGTTGGGGAGAATGAGCATGTCCGACATGGTTCTTGGCCCGGGCATGTCTTCCATCGTCCACGAAGGATTCGCGTCCGTGATGACCATTCTTCCGCAGCTGTGAAGGGCGGCCGTAAAATTACCGGCCTTGGCGGCGGCGAAGCCATTGTCGGGGCAGCCACCGCAGATGAGGATTTCCACCTTGCCAAACCCATCGGTTGCAGAGAGCGGCAGCATCACCGAAGAGCCCGTGGAAGGGTAGTTCCGTGGGCCGTCGCCCGGTATTCTGGGGAATGTTTTCAACACCACGTTGTTCTTGTAGTCGAGGAGAATGGAGTCCCTGTTGGCGAAGATAAAGAGATTGCCGTCGGAGGAGAGATGGAGGAACGGATACAGGTTGTTCTCAGGTGACGAGCTGGTTCGGGTTTGGCTGAGGAAGGGCAGGTTGTACGTTCCCTCGCCCGGCCGCCTGGGAACGAACTCGTAGTTAAACACGCCGGTGCCTCCCACCACAATGATGCGGTTGTCGGGAAGGATCTGGTTGGCGGCGTACCACCGGTTCGCCAGAAGCTGAACACCCTCAAAATTATCCCAGTCGCAGGAGGCGTCGGAGCAAGGAACAAAGTACCGGATATCTCTGCCTCCGTCCCGCCACCCGCCCGTTTGAACGAGGGTCCCGTTGGCGGCAAAGGCTCCGGAGGAGCACCAGGTGTCGGTGAATATCATGAGCGGCCGGATGGTGTTGGTGGCTATGTTGTATTCGATGGAGTGAGCCCAGCAGTCGTGGGTCAGGGCCTGGTCCTGCGGGTTGTCACGGCACCGCCCATTATCCAGCAGGAGCTGCGACGGCCCGAAGTTGGTCCGGTCGAACATCACCACCGTGTTTTTATACGTGGTGGTCATGTGCATGGCCGAGACGCCGCCCTTCTCTACCAGAAGATTCCATCTTCCCAGCTTCACTGGCAGTTGCCCTGCTGCGTCCCACGACCACATGCTTAACATCACCACCATCATAACCCAGAAATACCGAATTCCAGATGACATTTTCATTGACCAATGACACTCTTTGTTCAAGTGCGAGATTGATGATGAAATCCTCATGATTTGATGGACATTTATAGGCTTCTGCGCTCAGGAAGTCAAACGAAATAGGATAGGATGAATCGATCGCCTGGCTTATCCCGTGTCAAGAACAATAACAGCCATGCGATGCCTTTCGTGATTTACTGTCTAGCTCATCCTTCCTGCATTTCATAGTGATATTCCCACGGCGCTCTGGTTGCGTTCTCAAACTACATTAGGCTGCTTCTTATCAAACGTTTTAAATTTCTCCCGCGCAGTAACGATTTGAACGTTTTGTGCTGTGATTACTCATCTCCGCCGCATGTCAAGCGCAACGTGCAGCTATCTTCTCGACCTACTACAGATCGCGATAGTGGTCAACCTCAATCTTGCTCCTCCATGGTTTGGAATTATGGAATTTTCTGATGATGACGTTGTGCGTCTGTAAGCCGCTAAAGGCAGCCGAAGCCGATAAAAATCCTACTCCAAATTTTCGTCGGCCAAGAAAAACAGTAACGTTGAGATAAACACACAAACGCTGTCATTATTATAATCTCTTTGTTTCGACCACCTTTCATCTTAGCTCTAAATTTAGAGGGCAATCCCGTACGTGTTTTTCTCTTACTGAATTCCAAAGTAAAGTAATCCATCATGGCCAATCAATAAAACAACAAAAACCTTGAATCTAGGGACACCATTTTCCTTTCTTCATACAGTTTGGCCGCAATGGTCTGTCGTCACCTCGACGTCATTTGGTAGGATTCTCTTCTGTCGACGAAACACTTTTTTCAATAGCCGACTGTTTTTAATAGGTTTCCCTCGTCGAGGATAAAGAGGTCATTGCGTGGGGTTATCTCTAAGCATGTCAACCCAAACTCCAAGTGACGTTTCATTTTATATGGGAGTAGTGAAGGCTATAGGGGCGTTGTTTCTATGATTTGCAAGATAAATGTTGCCGACAAGTGTACTTTAAAACACGTGGATGAGAAATAAATCCAAATTTAAAATGCCCGATGGAATTTTGGATAAATGAAAATATGGGCAAAATGTAATGGTGTCGAGAGATGTATTAAACTCTAGAAAAATTAGATGAATAAATTAATATGTTTCTAGGAAACTATTCTAAGAAATATTACTCTAGTTTCCTTTCAACCTATGTAATTTGTATGGTTCCCTATTGCAATGCTGAAATTTTCTTACGTAGATGCTAATTGCCGTTTTCATTTTGTGTCTATTTTGAGAGCATGTGTCAATACAATTACATATCAATAAATAGCACAATCTTGTCCAAAGTTGGGCTCATTTTCGTATCCTTTGCCTATCCTCTTGCCACATATTGCCGTACATTTGACTCTATATTATCCATGTCCACACATATCCCCATATATTCGAAATTTATTATGCATATTATCACCCCTCTGTCTATACATTCATTCTCCAAATTGACATTAGCATTTACTTGTCTCAAGTAAATCCCATAGAGTGGGTTCGATCCACACCACACGAAACTAACCCTTAAATTTATAAAATTCGACTTCAAATATTGCTAACTCTTGCCCATTTATTTCCCACCATGAGCCAACTTGGTACATATTTCATATGTTTTGTTTCTATGTAATGGTATTTAAAGGTTTTCAATGCACATCAATTTATATCAAGAATTCATTAAATAAGCAATCACATTCAGGGTGCATTACAAAAATCTATATATATCAAAAAACACGTCCTCGAAGATTTACGCTCTTTGCTCTTTTGTCCAACATTTTACAACGTGCTAAAGCTAGTCATTCTAGGGGATTGGCCTAGGAGAACTTTACCCTAGTGATCCGATAGCCTCTCTAAGGTGTTTTCAAACACTAACAATCCTTAATAATCAGTAAAAGTTAGAGAATCTAGTAAATCAGAAAAAAAAAAAAAAGAAGAGCATGCACTATACTAGATAAGATCTATGGATTCCAAGATTGATCCATGACTGTAGAAGTGACATAGAGCCATGGAATTGACCCACTATGAATCTAATCTAGGTAAGTTCTTCTAGTGCGACACTAGATTTATCCTCCACCATTTATTTCTAGAGATGAGTACCCTAATCCATTCTATTTACTTTCCAAATATAGACTTATTGTTTAATTATAAATTCCTAGCCGATTAATTAATTAATATACATTGACCTATGTTGATTATGTGCATTCATTTAATTGGCTTGGATTACTCTTTTGTCCAACATTTTCCAAGGTGCTAAAGCTAGTCATTCTAGGGGATTGGCCGAGGAGAACTTTACCCTAGTTATTCGATAGCCTCTCTAAGGTGTTTTCAAACACTAACAATCCTTAACAATCAGTAAAAGGTAGAGAATCTAGCAAATCGGAAAAAAAGAGCATGCACTATACTAGATAAGATCTGTGGATTCCAAGATTGATCCATGACTGTAGAAGTGACATAGAGCCATGGAATTGACCCACTATGAATCTAATCTAGGTAAGTTCTTCTAGTGCGACACTAGATTTATCCTCCACCATTTATTTCTAGAGATGAGTACCCTAATCCATTCTATTTACTTTCCAAATATAGACTTATTGTTTAATTATAAATTCCTAGCCGATTAATTAATTAATATACATTGACCTATGTTGATTATGTGCATTCATTTAATTGGCTTGGATTACTCTTTTGTCCAACATTTTCCAAGGTGCTAAAGCTAGTCATTCTAGGGGATTGGCCGAGGAGAACTTTACCCTAGTTATCCGATAGCCTCTCTAAGGTGTTTTCAAACACTAACAATCCTTAACAATCAGTAAAAGGTAGAGAATCTAGCAAATCGGAAAAAAAGAGCATGCACTATACTAGATAAGATCTGTGGATTCCAAGATTGATCCATGACTGTAGAAGTGACATAGAGCCATGGAATTGACCCACTATGAATCTAATCTAGGTAAGTTCTTCTAGTGCGACACTAGATTTATCCTCCATCATTTATTTCTAGAGATGAGTACCCTAATCCATTCTATTTACTTTCCAAATATAGAATTATTGTTTTATTATAAATTCCTAGCCGATTAATTAATTAATATACATTGACCTACGTTGATTATGTGCATTTCATTTAATTGGCTTGGACTACATTAGGGAAAGTTTATTTTCCTTTACATTTTTGTGAACCCGACCTATCTTACAACAGCAGCTAAGAATTTTCTATAGGGTTTAGACCTTAACTATTTTAGGGTTTGAGATCTATGATCGCATCATAATTTTCTAGATATTATATGGTTTCATTCCTATTTGTTGTCGTTTTATTGATATATCTTTTTATTTTAGGGTTTTCTTCTTTATTGTGGCACTGTGTTTGCCCACTACGCCCGCCCTTGGCTATCATGGATTATTTTCGGAGTTGATATATTTCAATTTTTTTTTACTTTAAATGTAGAATCGAGCTATTCAAATTTAGCTATCTATGGTTTCCTTATACCACGAGTTACTTCCAATCCTTATCTTCGATTGAGCAGGAGTGGTTGTTTAAACCCTAATATGACCACCCAATCTAAAACTAATAATATATTTATTGATGCTTGTGTTGAGACTTAGTTAGAGGATCAACAAGACTATGATCATGAAGCTCATTTAGTTAAGCAAGATTTCACACTTACAGGGAAAGCCTTAATTGATGCATTTAATTAAGAAAAGATTTCTAGTTAATTAACATATATTTTTGAGACATTGTGACAAAGGGACTATAGACAAATAATCGAGTCTATAGATTGGGTTATATCTGCTATTTAAGAAAAACAAGTTGGTAGTGCTAAAGAGAACCATGGGGCATTCTATGCAAGGTTGAATTTTAGGACTTCCTTATGCATTAGTCAAGCCTCGAGGATAAGAAAAAGGTATATTTAAAAGGGACAGTATAGTTGGATGTTCATGTAGATAGAGAGGTCAGTGTGCTGAACTCTCAGACTGTTAGAGACAAATCTGCAGATGTGTTGTCCTAGTTGTCAAGATGAATGTTTTCATTGATTAGAATAACCTAGGGATGATTCTTTTAAATACAAACATTATCTACATAGAATTTAAATCTTTTGGCATGCACGCCAATATGTAACTATCATGTTTGGGATTGTTAGTCATGAAATTAGGATAATTTAAAATTTTGTAAAGGAGGATGAAATTGCACTATGATTCTGGAAGAACAATACATATTTGAATTCCAGTGTAATCTATCATGGACACCATTTCTCATTTTTCCATAGAAATTGGTTGTAATGGTCCGTCGTCACCTCAACATCATTTTATAGGATTCTGTTGTGTCGATGAAACACTTTTTAAAATAACTCAGTGTTGAAAAGGTATTTTAATAGATTTCCCTTCGTGAGAATAAAGTTCTTTTTATACGTAAAATTAAAAAAAAAAAATGATTACATAACAATTTGAAATAACATATCCTTTTATACATAAATTTCAAAAATATATATGATTACATTCACATATATTATATAAAAGATAAAGATTTTAATTGGAAAGAGTAAATCAAATTTATCAAAATCTTCCTCTTAACCATTTGAATATATGTTAAAAAAGGACATTGATAAAGAAAGTTCATTATGATAATAGAGTTTTGTATAGATAAAAAATAAACACTAACTCAAATATAAATTATATTTTTTATGCTTATTACATCAATAATCCTTCCTCTCATTGTGATAATATAGCTGCGTAGAAATAAAAAATAAACACTTGCTCAAATATATTTTATACTTTTTAATGCTTATTACATCAAGAATCCTTCTACAATGAGATTAAGGAGAGTTCAAGACTATAACAGTACAATCTTAAGAGGTAGAGGGTTCATGACTATAGCAATACAATTTTATGAGGTAGATAAACATTGATGCTATGTTATCTTTTAGAAGATGAAATAAGAAAATTATCATTTTCTTGTCACTTTTACACGCTCAATAATTTATTAACTATAAATCATGTTAAGTCATTACCTATCCAAACATGAAAATAACTTCAAATAATATTTCCTTCCACACGCTAAGAATGTAAACAAGTGTATAGTTATAGTTATATAAGTTTGAAAATTTAAAAAAAAAAACACTTTATCAAATATCTAAATGTTAAATGGGTAGATAAATTAATTAAACGCAAATGAACACTTCGGATATAGGAAATGAGTCTAACAACCTGATTCAAATAAGTTAATCGACATAATAATTAAACATATAATGAGATGGCTATCACAATTGGATTTTCTTTTCAACTTTGATCTACCTGTAAATTTCTTGACTTTTCATCTAGAGGTGAATTACACAAATTTTAAATCCTACGTTCTGTTTATTCCACACTTGCTACGTGTGATCCAAATCTTCCATTGAGGAGTGGTCATTTAAACTTTTAATATTGCCACCGAATGAAAAATAATCATATAATTATGGATTCTTGTGTTGAGGCTTACTTAGAGGATTAACAAGATTGGTCATGAATCTCATTAGGCTAAGAAGGATCTCGCACTTATAAGGTAAGCCCTAATTGATGCATTTAATCAAGCAAAATATCCTAGCTAATTAGCATATCTCTTTTATACTTCGCATTGGAAGCTTGATATCCATATAATGTGTGTATTTTACACGATCATGCATAACTATTGGTTACCTCTAATGTGTATCTCCCGATCCATCCTCTTCTTCCAATCCAAATCCTAGACCTATCTCTACCATGCCTATGACCACTATTGTTGCCGTAGTGGAGAAGTTACTACCACCATTTCTCCTTCTACATTTTCCCTTGGTTTTTTTTCCTCAATCTAGCTTACCTCCTAACTTTACCTCTTCCACCATACCTTCTTTAAGTGCTTCTATCACCTCTAGCATCACATTTTCATCCCGTCTATGCTCAGTCACACCGTCCATTCATGTGTTCCTCACTATTCCCCCTTCATATCCCATGACTCATACAATTCGTCCTTCCCAACCCAAGCCTCATACTATTTTTCAATCTCACCTCACGACTAATATTTTGAATAATGTGATCCATGACCCATCCATATTTATGACCTCAACCCTTACCTCACAACCTTACTATACCTCCACTATTCGACATACACCCAACACAAACCTTGGCTCTACCACTATATCAGATACACTATTACAAGAAATGGCCAATATTAAAAAAACAAATCAATAACAATAGAAACTGTTCCATTCCCTATAATCCACCACATTGCTTGTACCATTGGCATTTTTCTTGGCTACATATTCATTACATGTTAAGTTTGCGTCCCTTTGGTTTGAGCTATATGAAGGAAAAGGCGACCCAAATGTTCATATACAACCTTTTTATGGATTCTTGAATAGATTTTGCATATGATAAGATCTTGGCTGATTTTTCTTTTTTGAGCCTTAATTGAAGAGGGTAATACAAATTTCAGATCTACATCTTAACCATTTTTATATATGTCATAAAGGAGATTGATAAAGAAGGTTAATTATGATAATATAAATTCGTAGCAATAAAAAATAAAGACTAGCTCAAATATTTATTATACTTTTTCTTACATCAAGAAGCATTCTATATCCAGAGCTAGGAGGATTCAAGACTACAATAATATGGTTTGGTGAGGTCGATAAACATTCGTGCTATGTTATTTTTTCAAAGATGACATATAAGAAAATTATCATTTTCTTGTCAAATTTACACATTCAAGAATTTATTAGCCATCAATAATCTAAAATTATTACCTAACCATACATGAAAGTAATTTCAGATATCTAGTTCCATCCACATTGTAAAAATTTGCATATAAATGCATAATTATATGTATATAAGATTGAAAATAAACAAAACATGTTTTATCAAATATCTAAGTGTTAAATGGGTAGATAAACTAGTTAAACACAAGCGAACACTCCATATATAGGAAATGAGTTTGACGAAAAAAAGAAATAAGCTAATTCACCAAACAACTAAACGTACAATGAGATGGTTAGGATCGTCTGCCTTGAAATCAACACAATGCGAACTTCCACTTACACGAAATCATGATAAAGGACTACAAACCGAAAACTTAGTCTAGAAATTGGGTTATATCTACTACTTAAGGAAAACAGTGCTGGTACTAAAGAGCACCATGGGGAATGCTATGTGTTGGCACCTATAAAATAATCTTCCAAACATGCATTATTGTTGCCCCAAAATCCGAAATGCGCAGTTTGTGGATTTACAGTCAAAATCCCTTATTTGGATATGATCTGAGATATTTTATAGGGGTTTTGTTTCAAGATACTTCTAAGTGTAATGTTTCCCCTCATTGTTATGTCTTATTCCTTGTAAAAATTTGTTGATTTCTACCCTTTGTTGACAAATCGATAATTTCCCGAACTAACCTTCAGATTCGCGGGCTTGCGGTTTCCCCGATTCACCAATAAAGTGACCAAGCAAGAAAACAAAATTTTTTCTAAGGTACAAGGGGTCAGCGCTGTGTCTTTTTTGATAAAGGAAATATCAAAGAAAATGTTAAGGAAAGTGTTTATCGGCGAAAGGCTTCGTTCGCGAATCGTTGGGTTTGTTGATAACCTAGTTCGTCACGAGGACTTTTCCCCGGCAAAGGGATAAAGCAATAAAAGGATGGTCAGGTAAGAAGCGGCAAAAGGAGAAAGTTGGGAAAGGGAAGATTCGCTGACATAAATGAAAAATGGCGGAAAAGGAAGAGAAAAGAAGTGGAAATATAGTTCGCCATTTTCAAATTTTGCCGATAAGGCAAAAGAGAGGCCCGATGAAGGTAAGAATGAAGATAATCAGACAGAATTTTAAATTCCTCAAATGCGGCAAATTCAAAAGGGGGTTTACAAGTTGAAATTGGACAACACATTTAAAGTGTTGTAAAAGCCTTGAAAGGGGAAAATTCCTTAAATCAGACCATGATTGCAGGATTGCGTAGGTAGATTTGTACCCACAAAATTAATGATCTTGTAGAACAGGGCCATTCAGGTGGGTGGCATAGTGAATAGGCAGCCTCTATGATGATAGGTGACTGCTATCGCATCATTGGACCCTATATTTCTTCAGCCTCACACCTCTAAAATGTCTCATTCTCATTAAATATTCCAGCGCTAATTCTAAAATTTCAATAGCTCCTTTTCAAGGTGTCCAGCCTGGGCAGGTTATAGTTATTTAAGGATGCAATTAACTGCTGTCAAAATCAAATGGTGTGATAGCCAATTTGATAGAGATGCCTATCTTTTATCTTCACATCCACGCTTTTTTTATGCCGATAGGCGTTCACTCACAGAGCGAGTTGAAGTCCGTACAGTGGCAGGGCACTGATCAACGGTCTCCGTCCTCCCGTAGGTACATGACGACCATTGAGATGATCTCGGCCATTCACGTTAAATCTAGGAAGTTTCTTTGGTTACTTGTTGTACAAGAATCCACAGTACTTCCTCATCTCGCGCTTGTCATTGGTCGCCATGAGACTGTGAGCTCTGCCAGGAGAAAGTCCAATGCCGAGATGGAAGGGAGTCTAATTAGATGATTTTTTTTATAGTTTTTTGGACAATAGAGACATACTCCTCGAATATATTGTACCTCTTTGTTGTGCAATTTATATCTCAGGAGTTTAAGTATTTCGACTTTTTTTCTTTTCATTATGCTCTAATGGGAAATTGATGCTGTTGTTGGTTGTAGCTAGGGTTTGCGACTTATGCTAGAATGTATTGAGATGCGGATGTTTTTAAATTTTATGTTGAGGGAAGTGTTTTTTTAAGCCTTACGAAGGTGAACGAGGGTTTGAGAAGAAAAGTTTATTACTCTGAACTTTGCAGAGGTGCACAAAGTTTTGAAAGGTGAAAACTTGCGATTCAAGACCCGTCCTATCATTTGGGAGAAGTTGGGTAGGGTTTTAATTAAAAAATGAACTCGTGGACCGTATGTAACATGTCTTGAAGGATTTGAGCTCTTCTCTCCTTATAATTTAATTATCTTGTTGCCAAGAGCAAGTGTTGTTCAATATTGCAAGCGAGTTACATAATGGTGTATTCCCTGCAACCTTTTGTACTTTTGCAAGCATGGTAGAAATAAAATCCTCCATCTTGGGACGTGACAGCGTATATGGAGGAACAATTTTCTGAAATAGAAATTTTAAAATTTTACTCTGTTTTCTGCTTTGCTTTTTCTTCAACCTGCAATTAGTTTTCTATTTTGAATGGCCTAGTCTCAGATGCCTCAAGTTGAAGTCTAAAAGACACGGTGAATCCTAATAAGTACTTTCAATGCTACAAAATTTTCAAAGTTTCCAAAATGGTGATCTTTGATGTGAGATTTGACACCTAATTGATGTTGAATTCAACTCTGTATATGTAGGTTGGAATGGAGTTTTGGGCTTGCTGGGCTCACCGAGTGCTCTGGCACGCCTCCTTGTGGCACATGCATGAGGTATAAAACCGATGTCACTACGGTTTAGACTATGGTGAAGTACCCATGTAGTTTACAAAATGGTTTAGTTAGTCGCTTCACATTGATCATGCACTTTGATTGGCAATCTCATCACAAGCCTAGAGAGGGACTTTTTCAACTACATGATGTATTTGCTATCGTCAACATTGTTCCTTCCATTTCCTTAATTTTATTAAAGTTTTTAGACAATATGATTTGTAATATTTGATCTTTGTCTATCAAAGAGTTTATTATCATTTTATTCTTTCATTTTAACTTTAAAAAGATTTAAGCCTGCATACTCCAATTCCCCTCCATCAATCTTTTCTTCCATTTCCAAAATTTTCAATGTGACAAATGAGAAGTGTTTCCTTCTAAAAGCAGCGAATGCAGTGATGCATTGAGTATTGAGGCTTTATGTGTATCATCGTGGTCGGTGCCCAGTTCGCCTTCAAGAAAAGAATTGCATGTAGTTGTACAAGGCTTTGCAGGAGATGACGTGTCTGCCACCAAGAATTTAAAGCAGATCCTACACCTGGATCTTAGTGGTTGATAAGAAATAAAGAATCGTATAGATGTATATATAAGTGCAGCTATGATGCCTCAAGCAATCTGTAATTAACAATGCTCTCCGGTAATAGGTTGTAACAGTGATTGCATTACGTGAAAATACGACATGAGGTCACTAGCTTTGTAACTTGTACAGACAGCCAAAGCTTGCGAATGGGGTTAGTAAAAAGTACTCTGCACTGCTCTTTTGCCATTGTCTAGTATATGGTGGCCAAGAGTGAAAAAGAGAGAAAACAGAAAAAAAAATATAAATTTTCTTTCAAGTAAGTGATTAGCGCAATCTTCAGGCAAGACATAAGTTTGCTATATTTACAAATTGTACGATTGGTAGTGGATTTATTTAGGTATGTTTCCATTCTCTGCTCTGATGACAAAACTTACATGATTTTTTTTTACTAAATATAGATAATATTTCAAAATTACTGATCAAAACTAATTTATTAATACCTGTTGACTATATAATGACTAGATATTTGTCACTATGTGTCTAAGATATGTCCAGATGGTATCATAATTTTTGAGTTAAAAGGTTTTGGTCATCTCTCTTTTTTGGAGGATAAAAAACTAGACTATCATAATAAATAAGAAATCGTAAGTTTATTTATTGATATTATGGTGATATTGTAAGATGGGATTGCACTAAATCTAAGAACTTCTTGTCCCGTCTCTTTATTTGAGGCTTTATTATTTATTAATTTGATTTAACTATAGTACCCTAGGATATTTACATATTTAGAAAATACCTGGGAATATTAATCTTGAGGCAACCATCATATCAATGTAATAAATTCAAGATAGGCACCTCAAAATTAAAATCTCTTGATATTTCAAGATAAACATATTCAAATATAAGAGCTATTAAACATACACATGATAATGTATGATACTATTATTTTATTGGTGGAAATTGCATACCCATGCGCTTTTCTCTATTGTTTTGGGCCCACTTTGATTAGAGTGTCCTTAATGCAACTAACAACTGTACAAGTGGAATATTCTTGCATGAACTCAACTCATAACATCAGCATATCCCGATCCCTATATCACTCGTCTCTAGAAATATGTTTGGGTCCATAGAATCCCACTCACCACCTTGAATTGCATCCACATTTGTGGAAATGACTTATCACATATTTACACCTCTTAACTTTTAAAATCTAAAATTCGAATTTAAACATTGTCAACCACTTTCCTAGTTGTGGTGAGCTAGCCTAGCGTAAGTTTGCACCGATTTGTGCACTATGTTGAGGTATTTAAAGACATTCATTCGTTTATTTGAAATCAAGGAGGACATGTAGGGTTACCAAAAAAAATATCAAGAGCATTCACACGAGAGCATCATAGCAGCATTATTAGAGCATTACATCAACACTAGACCAGCCTAGGTCCATCGCATTCTTGCTTGTTATCCTCGATCAATGTTTCAAGTTTGTTCAATCGGTCATTTAGGGGCCTAAATATGGAGAACATGAGCCTCATGATATAAAAAGATTCCCCAAAGGTGTTTTGAACACTGCGTATTTGTCACCGAATTGAAACATCAAAAGACTAAAGCAGGTGAGTTTTGGTCACCCACTTCTCGCAATATTAGATCCACCGATACTAGTTTATATATGGGTGCCAAATCACATCCGCACTAGTGGAGATCAATTCATAAGAGAAGTATATCTTAATCACAAAGCGTGACAATTATTTTTGAGATTATGAGATGTTTGTCTAATCAACCCCCAAAATTCTAAAACCAGGGCAAATAGATTCTTGAAGTATTCAACAGCATATTCTGTTCATTAGCTAAATACTAATTTAAATTCATTTAATTTCCATACTCAAATTAAATCTACATTTATTGTTTTTGATCCCAACTTACTTATGTAAATATAAATTAAATAGTGATTAATTATTTGATCAGCCTTAAAACATAGTTTTGTGTGGAAAAGTAAAAGTAAAATTGGAGCACTTTCATCTAAATATGGTTCACAATGTTTTGATAACAACATAGGTTTGTCCCATGTTTGATTTATTTTCGTTAAGATCGTCTATTTGTAAAGTTGAAATGTCAGAGAAGGATTGACAAAGTTGCAAGGCATGTCATTTTGGCAATGAATTTTGCGACGTGCGTAATTGCAACGTTATTGCAGAATGGCAAGAGATTCCTTATTCCGGGACAATGCTTAAGAGATAGTGATTGAAGGCGGCTAGGAGAAATGAAGCCACTGCCCTTTGCTGGGAACTCCGGCGTTAACAACGAAAAACATGTAATATCCGGGAGGAGCAGCCACAGGTGTGGGGGGAGCAGTTACTGTGGAAGAATAAAGTGTGGTGGAGTTTGGAGCCGCTACCGGTGTGGAAGCGGAGAGCGAGAGCATCCTCTGGCTCATGGATGTGGTGTGAGTTGTGAAGGGCGGAGCATAGACGTTAAAGTTTAGCACGCTGTTACTCGTCAGAGCGGATGGAACTGAGAAGGTGACTTGGAAGGTGGCGCCGTAGGCAATATTGGAGGTGGAAGACACGGCGGTTATCTGCGGGCGGAGGAAGGCGTAGACGCTCTCCAAATAATAAGGGCTGTACGCTTCCAAACGGAGCTCCGTCGGGAATGCCGTTCCTGTGAAAACGTATTTGAAGTGTGGGTTGGAGCCGCCCACCATAACTCTGGCATCGGGCAACACGTTGGCAGTGGAGTGGTACATTCTCGCGATGCCGGTGGCCGCCAGAACGGAGAAACGCTGCTGCCCGGCGGGTAGACTGTGTCTGTAGAGGTACGGCGTGAAGACGGGTGTGTTGGCCATGTCCCACCCGGCCACGCCTTTGGCTGCTCCGTTTATGATTAGGATTTCGCCGTTGGGGAGAATGAGCATGTCCGACATGGTTCTTGGCCCGGGCATGTCTTCCATCGTCCACGAAGGATTCGCGTCCGTGATGACCATTCTTCCGCAGCTGCGAAGGGCGGCCGTAAAATTACCGGCCTTGGCGGCGGCGAAGCCATTGTCGGGGCAGCCACCGCAGATGAGGATTTCCACCTTGCCAAACCCATCGGTTGCAGAGAGCGGCAGCATCACCGAAGAGCCCGTGGAAGGGTAGTTCCGTGGGCCGTCGCCCGGTATTCTGGGGAATGTTTTCAACACCACGTTGTTCTTGTAGTCGAGGAGAATGGAGTCCCTGTTGGCGAAGATAAAGAGATTGCCGTCGGAGGAGAGATGGAGGAACGGATACAGGTTGTTCTCAGGTGACGAGCTGGTTCGGGTTTGGCTGAGGAAGGGCAGGTTGTACGTTCCCTCGCCCGGCCGCCTGGGAACGAACTCGTAGTTAAACACGCCGGTGCCTCCCACCACAATGATGCGGTTGTCGGGAAGGATCTGGTTGGCGGCGTACCACCGGTTCGCCAGAAGCTGAACACCCTCAAAATTATCCCAGTCGCAGGAGGCGTCGGAGCAAGGAACAAAGTACCGGATATCTCTGCCTCCGTCCCGCCACCCGCCCGTTTGAACGAGGGTCCCGTTGGCGGCAAAGGCTCCGGAGGAGCACCAGGTGTCGGTGAATATCATGAGCGGCCGGATGGTGTTGGTGGCTATGTTGTATTCGATGGAGTGAGCCCAGCAGTCGTGGGTCAGGGCCTGGTCCTGCGGGTTGTCACGGCACCGCCCATTATCCAGCAGGAGCTGCGACGGCCCGAAGTTGGTCCGGTCGAACATCACCACCGTGTTTTTATACGTGGTGGTCATGTGCATGGCCGAGACGCCGCCCTTCTCTACCAGAAGATTCCATCTTCCCAGCTTCACTGGCAGTTGCCCTGCTGCGTCCCACGACCACATGCTTAACATCACCACCATCATAACCCAGAAATACCGAATTCCAGATGACATTTTCATTGACCAATGACACTCTTTGTTCAAGTGCGAGATTGATGATGAAATCCTCATGATTTGATGGACATTTATAGGCTTCTGCGCTCAGGAAGTCAAACGAAATAGGATAGGATGAATCGATCGCCTGGCTTATCCCGTGTCAAGAACAATAACAGCCATGCGATGCCTTTCGTGATTTACTGTCTAGCTCATCCTTCCTGCATTTCATAGTGATATTCCCACGGCGCTCTGGTTGCGTTCTCAAACTACATTAGGCTGCTTCTTATCAAACGTTTTAAATTTCTCCCGCGCAGTAACGATTTGAACGTTTTGTGCTGTGATTACTCATCTCCGCCGCATGTCAAGCGCAACGTGCAGCTATCTTCTCGACCTACTACAGATCGCGATAGTGGTCAACCTCAATCTTGCTCCTCCATGGTTTGGAATTATGGAATTTTCTGATGATGACGTTGTGCGTCTGTAAGCCGCTAAAGGCAGCCGAAGCCGATAAAAATCCTACTCCAAATTTTCGTCGGCCAAGAAAAACAGTAACGTTGAGATAAACACACAAACGCTGTCATTATTATAATCTCTTTGTTTCGACCACCTTTCATCTTAGCTCTAAATTTAGAGGGCAATCCCGTACGTGTTTTTCTCTTACTGAATTCCAAAGTAAAGTAATCCATCATGGCCAATCAATAAAACAACAAAAACCTTGAATCTAGGGACACCATTTTCCTTTCTTCATACAGTTTGGCCGCAATGGTCTGTCGTCACCTCGACGTCATTTGGTAGGATTCTCTTCTGTCGACGAAACACTTTTTTCAATAGCCGACTGTTTTTAATAGGTTTCCCTCGTCGAGGATAAAGAGGTCATTGCGTGGGGTTATCTCTAAGCATGTCAACCCAAACTCCAAGTGACGTTTCATTTTATATGGGAGTAGTGAAGGCTATAGGGGCGTTGTTTCTATGATTTGCAAGATAAATGTTGCCGACAAGTGTACTTTAAAACACGTGGATGAGAAATAAATCCAAATTTAAAATGCCCGATGGAATTTTGGATAAATGAAAATATGGGCAAAATGTAATGGTGTCGAGAGATGTATTAAACTCTAGAAAAATTAGATGAATAAATTAATATGTTTCTAGGAAACTATTCTAAGAAATATTACTCTAGTTTCCTTTCAACCTATGTAATTTGTATGGTTCCCTATTGCAATGCTGAAATTTTCTTACGTAGATGCTAATTGCCGTTTTCATTTTGTGTCTATTTTGAGAGCATGTGTCAATACAATTACATATCAATAAATAGCACAATCTTGTCCAAAGTTGGGCTCATTTTCGTATCCTTTGCCTATCCTCTTGCCACATATTGCCGTACATTTGACTCTATATTATCCATGTCCACACATATCCCCATATATTCGAAATTTATTATGCATATTATCACCCCTCTGTCTATACATTCATTCTCCAAATTGACATTAGCATTTACTTGTCTCAAGTAAATCCCATAGAGTGGGTTCGATCCACACCACACGAAACTAACCCTTAAATTTATAAAATTCGACTTCAAATATTGCTAACTCTTGCCCATTTATTTCCCACCATGAGCCAACTTGGTACATATTTCATATGTTTTGTTTCTATGTAATGGTATTTAAAGGTTTTCAATGCACATCAATTTATATCAAGAATTCATTAAATAAGCAATCACATTCAGGGTGCATTACAAAAATCTATATATATCAAAAAACACGTCCTCGAAGATTTACGCTCTTTGCTCTTTTGTCCAACATTTTACAACGTGCTAAAGCTAGTCATTCTAGGGGATTGGCCTAGGAGAACTTTACCCTAGTGATCCGATAGCCTCTCTAAGGTGTTTTCAAACACTAACAATCCTTAATAATCAGTAAAAGTTAGAGAATCTAGTAAATCAGAAAAAAAAAAAAAAGAAGAGCATGCACTATACTAGATAAGATCTATGGATTCCAAGATTGATCCATGACTGTAGAAGTGACATAGAGCCATGGAATTGACCCACTATGAATCTAATCTAGGTAAGTTCTTCTAGTGCGACACTAGATTTATCCTCCACCATTTATTTCTAGAGATGAGTACCCTAATCCATTCTATTTACTTTCCAAATATAGACTTATTGTTTAATTATAAATTCCTAGCCGATTAATTAATTAATATACATTGACCTATGTTGATTATGTGCATTCATTTAATTGGCTTGGATTACTCTTTTGTCCAACATTTTCCAAGGTGCTAAAGCTAGTCATTCTAGGGGATTGGCCGAGGAGAACTTTACCCTAGTTATTCGATAGCCTCTCTAAGGTGTTTTCAAACACTAACAATCCTTAACAATCAGTAAAAGGTAGAGAATCTAGCAAATCGGAAAAAAAGAGCATGCACTATACTAGATAAGATCTGTGGATTCCAAGATTGATCCATGACTGTAGAAGTGACATAGAGCCATGGAATTGACCCACTATGAATCTAATCTAGGTAAGTTCTTCTAGTGCGACACTAGATTTATCCTCCACCATTTATTTCTAGAGATGAGTACCCTAATCCATTCTATTTACTTTCCAAATATAGACTTATTGTTTAATTATAAATTCCTAGCCGATTAATTAATTAATATACATTGACCTATGTTGATTATGTGCATTCATTTAATTGGCTTGGATTACTCTTTTGTCCAACATTTTCCAAGGTGCTAAAGCTAGTCATTCTAGGGGATTGGCCGAGGAGAACTTTACCCTAGTTATCCGATAGCCTCTCTAAGGTGTTTTCAAACACTAACAATCCTTAACAATCAGTAAAAGGTAGAGAATCTAGCAAATCGGAAAAAAAGAGCATGCACTATACTAGATAAGATCTGTGGATTCCAAGATTGATCCATGACTGTAGAAGTGACATAGAGCCATGGAATTGACCCACTATGAATCTAATCTAGGTAAGTTCTTCTAGTGCGACACTAGATTTATCCTCCATCATTTATTTCTAGAGATGAGTACCCTAATCCATTCTATTTACTTTCCAAATATAGAATTATTGTTTTATTATAAATTCCTAGCCGATTAATTAATTAATATACATTGACCTACGTTGATTATGTGCATTTCATTTAATTGGCTTGGACTACATTAGGGAAAGTTTATTTTCCTTTACATTTTTGTGAACCCGACCTATCTTACAACAGCAGCTAAGAATTTTCTATAGGGTTTAGACCTTAACTATTTTAGGGTTTGAGATCTATGATCGCATCATAATTTTCTAGATATTATATGGTTTCATTCCTATTTGTTGTCGTTTTATTGATATATCTTTTTATTTTAGGGTTTTCTTCTTTATTGTGGCACTGTGTTTGCCCACTACGCCCGCCCTTGGCTATCATGGATTATTTTCGGAGTTGATATATTTCAATTTTTTTTTACTTTAAATGTAGAATCGAGCTATTCAAATTTAGCTATCTATGGTTTCCTTATACCACGAGTTACTTCCAATCCTTATCTTCGATTGAGCAGGAGTGGTTGTTTAAACCCTAATATGACCACCCAATCTAAAACTAATAATATATTTATTGATGCTTGTGTTGAGACTTAGTTAGAGGATCAACAAGACTATGATCATGAAGCTCATTTAGTTAAGCAAGATTTCACACTTACAGGGAAAGCCTTAATTGATGCATTTAATTAAGAAAAGATTTCTAGTTAATTAACATATATTTTTGAGACATTGTGACAAAGGGACTATAGACAAATAATCGAGTCTATAGATTGGGTTATATCTGCTATTTAAGAAAAACAAGTTGGTAGTGCTAAAGAGAACCATGGGGCATTCTATGCAAGGTTGAATTTTAGGACTTCCTTATGCATTAGTCAAGCCTCGAGGATAAGAAAAAGGTATATTTAAAAGGGACAGTATAGTTGGATGTTCATGTAGATAGAGAGGTCAGTGTGCTGAACTCTCAGACTGTTAGAGACAAATCTGCAGATGTGTTGTCCTAGTTGTCAAGATGAATGTTTTCATTGATTAGAATAACCTAGGGATGATTCTTTTAAATACAAACATTATCTACATAGAATTTAAATCTTTTGGCATGCACGCCAATATGTAACTATCATGTTTGGGATTGTTAGTCATGAAATTAGGATAATTTAAAATTTTGTAAAGGAGGATGAAATTGCACTATGATTCTGGAAGAACAATACATATTTGAATTCCAGTGTAATCTATCATGGACACCATTTCTCATTTTTCCATAGAAATTGGTTGTAATGGTCCGTCGTCACCTCAACATCATTTTATAGGATTCTGTTGTGTCGATGAAACACTTTTTAAAATAACTCAGTGTTGAAAAGGTATTTTAATAGATTTCCCTTCGTGAGAATAAAGTTCTTTTTATACGTAAAATTAAAAAAAAAAAATGATTACATAACAATTTGAAATAACATATCCTTTTATACATAAATTTCAAAAATATATATGATTACATTCACATATATTATATAAAAGATAAAGATTTTAATTGGAAAGAGTAAATCAAATTTATCAAAATCTTCCTCTTAACCATTTGAATATATGTTAAAAAAGGACATTGATAAAGAAAGTTCATTATGATAATAGAGTTTTGTATAGATAAAAAATAAACACTAACTCAAATATAAATTATATTTTTTATGCTTATTACATCAATAATCCTTCCTCTCATTGTGATAATATAGCTGCGTAGAAATAAAAAATAAACACTTGCTCAAATATATTTTATACTTTTTAATGCTTATTACATCAAGAATCCTTCTACAATGAGATTAAGGAGAGTTCAAGACTATAACAGTACAATCTTAAGAGGTAGAGGGTTCATGACTATAGCAATACAATTTTATGAGGTAGATAAACATTGATGCTATGTTATCTTTTAGAAGATGAAATAAGAAAATTATCATTTTCTTGTCACTTTTACACGCTCAATAATTTATTAACTATAAATCATGTTAAGTCATTACCTATCCAAACATGAAAATAACTTCAAATAATATTTCCTTCCACACGCTAAGAATGTAAACAAGTGTATAGTTATAGTTATATAAGTTTGAAAATTTTAAAAAAAAAACACTTTATCAAATATCTAAATGTTAAATGGGTAGATAAATTAATTAAACGCAAATGAACACTTCGGATATAGGAAATGAGTCTAACAACCTGATTCAAATAAGTTAATCGACATAATAATTAAACATATAATGAGATGGCTATCACAATTGGATTTTCTTTTCAACTTTGATCTACCTGTAAATTTCTTGACTTTTCATCTAGAGGTGAATTACACAAATTTTAAATCCTACGTTCTGTTTATTCCACACTTGCTACGTGTGATCCAAATCTTCCATTGAGGAGTGGTCATTTAAACTTTTAATATTGCCACCGAATGAAAAATAATCATATAATTATGGATTCTTGTGTTGAGGCTTACTTGGAGGATTAACAAGATTGGTCATGAATCTCATTAGGCTAAGAAGGATCTCGCACTTATAAGGTAAGCCCTAATTGATGCATTTAATCAAGCAAAATATCCTAGCTAATTAGCATATCTCTTTTATACTTCGCATTGGAAGCTTGATATCCATATAATGTGTGTATTTTACACGATCATGCATAACTATTGGTTACCTCTAATGTGTATCTCCCGATCCATCCTCTTCTTCCAATCCAAATCCTAGACCTATCTCTACCATGCCTATGACCACTATTGTTGCCGTAGTGGAGAAGTTACTACCACCATTTCTCCTTCTACATTTTCCCTTGGTTTTTTTTCCTCAATCTAGCTTACCTCCTAACTTTACCTCTTCCACCATACCTTCTTTAAGTGCTTCTATCACCTCTAGCATCACATTTTCATCCCGTCTATGCTCAGTCACACCGTCCATTCATGTGTTCCTCACTATTCCCCCTTCATATCCCATGACTCATACAATTCGTCCTTCCCAACCCAAGCCTCATACTATTTTTCAATCTCACCTCACGACTAATATTTTGAATAATGTGATCCATGACCCATCCATATTTATGACCTCAACCCTTACCTCACAACCTTACTATACCTCCACTATTCGACATACACCCAACACAAACCTTGGCTCTACCACTATATCAGATACACTATTACAAGAAATGGCCAATATTAAAAAAACAAATCAATAACAATAGAAACTGTTCCATTCCCTATAATCCACCACATTGCTTGTACCATTGGCATTTTTCTTGGCTACATATTCATTACATGTTAAGTTTGCGTCCCTTTGGTTTGAGCTATATGAAGGAAAAGGCGACCCAAATGTTCATATACAACCTTTTTATGGATTCTTGAATAGATTTTGCATATGATAAGATCTTGGCTGATTTTTCTTTTTTGAGCCTTAATTGAAGAGGGTAATACAAATTTCAGATCTACATCTTAACCATTTTTATATATGTCATAAAGGAGATTGATAAAGAAGGTTAATTATGATAATATAAATTCGTAGCAATAAAAAATAAAGACTAGCTCAAATATTTATTATACTTTTTCTTACATCAAGAAGCATTCTATATCCAGAGCTAGGAGGATTCAAGACTACAATAATATGGTTTGGTGAGGTCGATAAACATTCGTGCTATGTTATTTTTTCAAAGATGACATATAAGAAAATTATCATTTTCTTGTCAAATTTACACATTCAAGAATTTATTAGCCATCAATAATCTAAAATTATTACCTAACCATACATGAAAGTAATTTCAGATATCTAGTTCCATCCACATTGTAAAAATTTGCATATAAATGCATAATTATATGTATATAAGATTGAAAATAAACAAAACATGTTTTATCAAATATCTAAGTGTTAAATGGGTAGATAAACTAGTTAAACACAAGCGAACACTCCATATATAGGAAATGAGTTTGACGAAAAAAAGAAATAAGCTAATTCACCAAACAACTAAACGTACAATGAGATGGTTAGGATCGTCTGCCTTGAAATCAACACAATGCGAACTTCCACTTACACGAAATCATGATAAAGGACTACAAACCGAAAACTTAGTCTAGAAATTGGGTTATATCTACTACTTAAGGAAAACAGTGCTGGTACTAAAGAGCACCATGGGGAATGCTATGTGTTGGCACCTATAAAATAATCTTCCAAACATGCATTATTGTTGCCCCAAAATCCGAAATGCGCAGTTTGTGGATTTACAGTCAAAATCCCTTATTTGGATATGATCTGAGATATTTTATAGGGGTTTTGTTTCAAGATACTTCTAAGTGTAATGTTTCCCCTCATTGTTATGTCTTATTCCTTGTAAAAATTTGTTGATTTCTACCCTTTGTTGACAAATCGATAATTTCCCGAACTAACCTTCAGATTCGCGGGCTTGCGGTTTCCCCGATTCACCAATAAAGTGACCAAGCAAGAAAACAAAATTTTTTCTAAGGTACAAGGGGTCAGCGCTGTGTCTTTTTTGATAAAGGAAATATCAAAGAAAATGTTAAGGAAAGTGTTTATCGGCGAAAGGCTTCGTTCGCGAATCGTTGGGTTTGTTGATAACCTAGTTCGTCACGAGGACTTTTCCCCGGCAAAGGGATAAAGCAATAAAAGGATGGTCAGGTAAGAAGCGGCAAAAGGAGAAAGTTGGGAAAGGGAAGATTCGCTGACATAAATGAAAAATGGCGGAAAAGGAAGAGAAAAGAAGTGGAAATATAGTTCGCCATTTTCAAATTTTGCCGATAAGGCAAAAGAGAGGCCCGATGAAGGTAAGAATGAAGATAATCAGACAGAATTTTAAATTCCTCAAATGCGGCAAATTCAAAAGGGGGTTTACAAGTTGAAATTGGACAACACATTTAAAGTGTTGTAAAAGCCTTGAAAGGGGAAAATTCCTTAAATCAGACCATGATTGCAGGATTGCGTAGGTAGATTTGTACCCACAAAATTAATGATCTTGTAGAACAGGGCCATTCAGGTGGGTGGCATAGTGAATAGGCAGCCTCTATGATGATAGGTGACCGCTATCGCATCATTGGACCCTATATTTCTTCAGCCTCACACCTCTAAAATGTCTCATTCTCATTAAATATTCCAGCGCTAATTCTAAAATTTCAATAGCTCCTTTTCAAGGTGTCCAGCCTGGGCAGGTTATAGTTATTTAAGGATGCAATTAACTGCTGTCAAAATCAAATGGTGTGATAGCCAATTTGATAGAGATGCCTATCTTTTATCTTCACATCCACGCTTTTTTTATGCCGATAGGCGTTCACTCACAGAGCGAGTTGAAGTCCGTACAGTGGCAGGGCACTGATCAACGGTCTCCGTCCTCCCGTAGGTACATGACGACCATTGAGATGATCTCGGCCATTCACGTTAAATCTAGGAAGTTTCTTTGGTTACTTGTTGTACAAGAATCCACAGTACTTCCTCATCTCGCGCTTGTCATTGGTCGCCATGAGACTGTGAGCTCTGCCAGGAGAAAGTCCAATGCCGAGATGGAAGGGAGTCTAATTAGATGATTTTTTTTATAGTTTTTTGGACAATAGAGACATACTCCTCGAATATATTGTACCTCTTTGTTGTGCAATTTATATCTCAGGAGTTTAAGTATTTCGACTTTTTTTCTTTTCATTATGCTCTAATGGGAAATTGATGCTGTTGTTGGTTGTAGCTAGGGTTTGCGACTTATGCTAGAATGTATTGAGATGCGGATGTTTTTAAATTTTATGTTGAGGGAAGTGTTTTTTTAAGCCTTACGAAGGTGAACGAGGGTTTGAGAAGAAAAGTTTATTACTCTGAACTTTGCAGAGGTGCACAAAGTTTTGAAAGGTGAAAACTTGCGATTCAAGACCCGTCCTATCATTTGGGAGAAGTTGGGTAGGGTTTTAATTAAAAAATGAACTCGTGGACCGTATGTAACATGTCTTGAAGGATTTGAGCTCTTCTCTCCTTATAATTTAATTATCTTGTTGCCAAGAGCAAGTGTTGTTCAATATTGCAAGCGAGTTACATAATGGTGTATTCCCTGCAACCTTTTGTACTTTTGCAAGCATGGTAGAAATAAAATCCTCCATCTTGGGACGTGACAGCGTATATGGAGGAACAATTTTCTGAAATAGAAATTTTAAAATTTTACTCTGTTTTCTGCTTTGCTTTTTCTTCAACCTGCAATTAGTTTTCTATTTTGAATGGCCTAGTCTCAGATGCCTCAAGTTGAAGTCTAAAAGACACGGTGAATCCTAATAAGTACTTTCAATGCTACAAAATTTTCAAAGTTTCCAAAATGGTGATCTTTGATGTGAGATTTGACACCTAATTGATGTTGAATTCAACTCTGTATATGTAGGTTGGAATGGAGTTTTGGGCTTGCTGGGCTCACCGAGTGCTCTGGCACGCCTCCTTGTGGCACATGCATGAGGTATAAAACCGATGTCACTACGGTTTAGACTATGGTGAAGTACCCATGTAGTTTACAAAATGGTTTAGTTAGTCGCTTCACATTGATCATGCACTTTGATTGGCAATCTCATCACAAGCCTAGAGAGGGACTTTTTCAACTACATGATGTATTTGCTATCGTCAACATTGTTCCTTCCATTTCCTTAATTTTATTAAAGTTTTTAGACAATATGATTTGTAATATTTGATCTTTGTCTATCAAAGAGTTTATTATCATTTTATTCTTTCATTTTAACTTTAAAAAGATTTAAGCCTGCATACTCCAATTCCCCTCCATCAATCTTTTCTTCCATTTCCAAAATTTTCAATGTGACAAATGAGAAGTGTTTCCTTCTAAAAGCAGCGAATGCAGTGATGCATTGAGTATTGAGGCTTTATGTGTATCATCGTGGTCGGTGCCCAGTTCGCCTTCAAGAAAAGAATTGCATGTAGTTGTACAAGGCTTTGCAGGAGATGACGTGTCTGCCACCAAGAATTTAAAGCAGATCCTACACCTGGATCTTAGTGGTTGATAAGAAATAAAGAATCGTATAGATGTATATATAAGTGCAGCTATGATGCCTCAAGCAATCTGTAATTAACAATGCTCTCCGGTAATAGGTTGTAACAGTGATTGCATTACGTGAAAATACGACATGAGGTCACTAGCTTTGTAACTTGTACAGACAGCCAAAGCTTGTGAATGGGGTTAGTAAAAAGTACTCTGCACTGCTCTTTTGCCATTGTCTAGTATATGGTGGCCAAGAGTGAAAAAGAGAGAAAACAGAAAAAAAAATATAAATTTTCTTTCAAGTAAGTGATTAGCGCAATCTTCAGGCAAGACATAAGTTTGCTATATTTACAAATTGTACGATTGGTAGTGGATTTATTTAGGTATGTTTCCATTCTCTGCTCTGATGACAAAACTTACATGATTTTTTTTTACTAAATATAGATAATATTTCAAAATTACTGATCAAAACTAATTTATTAATACCTGTTGACTATATAATGACTAGATATTTGTCACTATGTGTCTAAGATATGTCCAGATGGTATCATAATTTTTGAGTTAAAAGGTTTTGGTCATCTCTCTTTTTTGGAGGATAAAAAACTAGACTATCATAATAAATAAGAAATCGTAAGTTTATTTATTGATATTATGGTGATATTGTAAGATGGGATTGCACTAAATCTAAGAACTTCTTGTCCCGTCTCTTTATTTGAGGCTTTATTATTTATTAATTTGATTTAACTATAGTACCCTAGGATATTTACATATTTAGAAAATACCTGGGAATATTAATCTTGAGGCAACCATCATATCAATGTAATAAATTCAAGATAGGCACCTCAAAATTAAAATCTCTTGATATTTCAAGATAAACATATTCAAATATAAGAGCTATTAAACATACACATGATAATGTATGATACTATTATTTTATTGGTGGAAATTGCATACCCATGCGCTTTTCTCTATTGTTTTGGGCCCACTTTGATTAGAGTGTCCTTAATGCAACTAACAACTGTACAAGTGGAATATTCTTGCATGAACTCAACTCATAACATCAGCATATCCCGATCCCTATATCACTCGTCTCTAGAAATATGTTTGGGTCCATAGAATCCCACTCACCACCTTGAATTGCATCCACATTTGTGGAAATGACTTATCACATATTTACACCTCTTAACTTTTAAAATCTAAAATTCGAATTTAAACATTGTCAACCACTTTCCTAGTTGTGGTGAGCTAGCCTAGCGTAAGTTTGCACCGATTTGTGCACTATGTTGAGGTATTTAAAGACATTCATTTGTTTATTTGAAATCAAGGAGGACATGTAGGGTTACCAAAAAAAATATCAAGAGCATTCACACGAGAGCATCATAGCAGCATTATTAGAGCATTACATCAACACTAGACCAGCCTAGGTCCATCGCATTCTTGCTTGTTATCCTCGATCAATGTTTCAAGTTTGTTCAATCGGTCATTTAGGGGCCTAAATATGGAGAACATGAGCCTCATGATATAAAAAGATTCCCCAAAGGTGTTTTGAACACTGCGTATTTGTCACCGAATTGAAACATCAAAAGACTAAAGCAGGTGAGTTTTGGTCACCCACTTCTCGCAATATTAGATCCACCGATACTAGTTTATATATGGGTGCCAAATCACATCCGCACTAGTGGAGATCAATTCATAAGAGAAGTATATCTTAATCACAAAGCGTGACAATTATTTTTGAGATTATGAGATGTTTGTCTAATCAACCCCCAAAATTCTAAAACCAGGGCAAATAGATTCTTGAAGTATTCAACAGCATATTCTGTTCATTAGCTAAATACTAATTTAAATTCATTTAATTTCCATACTCAAATTAAATCTACATTTATTGTTTTTGATCCCAACTTACTTATGTAAATATAAATTAAATAGTGATTAATTATTTGATCAGCCTTAAAACATAGTTTTGTGTGGAAAAGTAAAAGTAAAATTGGAGCACTTTCATCTAAATATGGTTCACAATGTTTTGATAACAACATAGGTTTGTCCCATGTTTGATTTATTTTCGTTAAGATCGTCTATTTGTAAAGTTGAAATGTCAGAGAAGGATTGACAAAGTTGCAAGGCATGTCATTTTGGCAATGAATTTTGCGACGTGCGTAATTGCAACGTTATTGCAGAATGGCAAGAGATTCCTTATTCCGGGACAATGCTTAAGAGATAGTGATTGAAGGCGGCTAGGAGAAATGAAGCCACTGCCCTTTGCTGGGAACTCCGGCGTTAACAACGAAAAACATGTAATATCCGGGAGGAGCAGCCACAGGTGTGGGGGGAGCAGTTACTGTGGAAGAATAAAGTGTGGTGGAGTTTGGAGCCGCTACCGGTGTGGAAGCGGAGAGCGAGAGCATCCTCTGGCTCATGGATGTGGTGTGAGTTGTGAAGGGCGGAGCATAGACGTTAAAGTTTAGCACGCTGTTACTCGTCAGAGCGGATGGAACTGAGAAGGTGACTTGGAAGATGGCGCCGTAGGCAATATTGGAGGTGGAAGACACGGCGGTTATCTGCGGGCGGAGGAAGGCGTAGACGCTCTCCAAATAATAAGGGCTGTACGCTTCCAAACGGAGCTCCGTCGGGAATGCCGTTCCTGTGAAAACGTATTTGAAGTGTGGGTTGGAGCCGCCCACCATAACTCTGGCATCGGGCAACACGTTGGCAGTGGAGTGGTACATTCTCGCGATGCCGGTGGCCGCCAGAACGGAGAAACGCTGCTGCCCGGCGGGTAGACTGTGTCTGTAGAGGTACGGCGTGAAGACGGGTGTGTTGGCCATGTCCCACCCGGCCACGCCTTTGGCTGCTCCGTTTATGATTAGGATTTCGCCGTTGGGGAGAATGAGCATGTCCGACATGGTTCTTGGCCCGGGCATGTCTTCCATCGTCCACGAAGGATTCGCGTCCGTGATGACCATTCTTCCGCAGTTGCGAAGGGCGGCCGTAAAATTACCGGCCTTGGCGGCGGCGAAGCCATTGTCGGGGCAGCCACCGCAGATGAGGATTTCCACCTTGCCAAACCCATCGGTTGCAGAGAGCGGCAGCATCACCGAAGAGCCCGTGGAAGGGTAGTTCCGTGGGCCGTCGCCCGGTATTCTGGGGAATGTTTTCAACACCACGTTGTTCTTGTAGTCGAGGAGAATGGAGTCCCTGTTGGCGAAGATAAAGAGATTGCCGTCGGAGGAGAGATGGAGGAACGGATACAGGTTGTTCTCAGGTGACGAGCTGGTTCGGGTTTGGCTGAGGAAGGGCAGGTTGTACGTTCCCTCGCCCGGCCGCCTGGGAACGAACTCGTAGTTAAACACGCCGGTGCCTCCCACCACAATGATGCGGTTGTCGGGAAGGATCTGGTTGGCGGCGTACCACCGGTTCGCCAGAAGCTGAACACCCTCAAAATTATCCCAGTCGCAGGAGGCGTCGGAGCAAGGAACAAAGTACCGGATATCTCTGCCTCCGTCCCGCCACCCGCCCGTTTGAACGAGGGTCCCGTTGGCGGCAAAGGCTCCGGAGGAGCACCAGGTGTCGGTGAATATCATGAGCGGCCGGATGGTGTTGGTGGCTATGTTGTATTCGATGGAGTGAGCCCAGCAGTCGTGGGTCAGGGCCTGGTCCTGCGGGTTGTCACGGCACCGCCCATTATCCAGCAGGAGCTGCGACGGCCCGAAGTTGGTCCGGTCGAACATCACCACCGTGTTTTTATACGTGGTGGTCATGTGCATGGCCGAGACGCCGCCCTTCTCTACCAGAAGATTCCATCTTCCCAGCTTCACTGGCAGTTGCCCTGCTGCGTCCCACGACCACATGCTTAACATCACCACCATCATAACCCAGAAATACCGAATTCCAGATGACATTTTCATTGACCAATGACACTCTTTGTTCAAGTGCGAGATTGATGATGAAATCCTCATGATTTGATGGACATTTATAGGCTTCTGCGCTCAGGAAGTCAAACGAAATAGGATAGGATGAATCGATCGCCTGGCTTATCCCGTGTCAAGAACAATAACAGCCATGCGATGCCTTTCGTGATTTACTGTCTAGCTCATCCTTCCTGCATTTCATAGTGATATTCCCACGGCGCTCTGGTTGCGTTCTCAAACTACATTAGGCTGCTTCTTATCAAACGTTTTAAATTTCTCCCGCGCAGTAACGATTTGAACGTTTTGTGCTGTGATTACTCATCTCCGCCGCATGTCAAGCGCAACGTGCAGCTATCTTCTCGACCTACTACAGATCGCGATAGTGGTCAACCTCAATCTTGCTCCTCCATGGTTTGGAATTATGGAATTTTCTGATGATGACGTTGTGCGTCTGTAAGCCGCTAAAGGCAGCCGAAGCCGATAAAAATCCTACTCCAAATTTTCGTCGGCCAAGAAAAACAGTAACGTTGAGATAAACACACAAACGCTGTCATTATTATAATCTCTTTGTTTCGACCACCTTTCATCTTAGCTCTAAATTTAGAGGGCAATCCCGTACGTGTTTTTCTCTTACTGAATTCCAAAGTAAAGTAATCCATCATGGCCAATCAATAAAACAACAAAAACCTTGAATCTAGGGACACCATTTTCCTTTCTTCATACAGTTTGGCCGCAATGGTCTGTCGTCACCTCGACGTCATTTGGTAGGATTCTCTTCTGTCGACGAAACACTTTTTTCAATAGCCGACTGTTTTTAATAGGTTTCCCTCGTCGAGGATAAAGAGGTCATTGCGTGGGGTTATCTCTAAGCATGTCAACCCAAACTCCAAGTGACGTTTCATTTTATATGGGAGTAGTGAAGGCTATAGGGGCGTTGTTTCTATGATTTGCAAGATAAATGTTGCCGACAAGTGTACTTTAAAACACGTGGATGAGAAATAAATCCAAATTTAAAATGCCCGATGGAATTTTGGATAAATGAAAATATGGGCAAAATGTAATGGTGTCGAGAGATGTATTAAACTCTAGAAAAATTAGATGAATAAATTAATATGTTTCTAGGAAACTATTCTAAGAAATATTACTCTAGTTTCCTTTCAACCTATGTAATTTGTATGGTTCCCTATTGCAATGCTGAAATTTTCTTACGTAGATGCTAATTGCCGTTTTCATTTTGTGTCTATTTTGAGAGCATGTGTCAATACAATTACATATCAATAAATAGCACAATCTTGTCCAAAGTTGGGCTCATTTTCGTATCCTTTGCCTATCCTCTTGCCACATATTGCCGTACATTTGACTCTATATTATCCATGTCCACACATATCCCCATATATTCGAAATTTATTATGCATATTATCACCCCTCTGTCTATACATTCATTCTCCAAATTGACATTAGCATTTACTTGTCTCAAGTAAATCCCATAGAGTGGGTTCGATCCACACCACACGAAACTAACCCTTAAATTTATAAAATTCGACTTCAAATATTGCTAACTCTTGCCCATTTATTTCCCACCATGAGCCAACTTGGTACATATTTCATATGTTTTGTTTCTATGTAATGGTATTTAAAGGTTTTCAATGCACATCAATTTATATCAAGAATTCATTAAATAAGCAATCACATTCAGGGTGCATTACAAAAATCTATATATATCAAAAAACACGTCCTCGAAGATTTACGCTCTTTGCTCTTTTGTCCAACATTTTACAACGTGCTAAAGCTAGTCATTCTAGGGGATTGGCCTAGGAGAACTTTACCCTAGTGATCCGATAGCCTCTCTAAGGTGTTTTCAAACACTAACAATCCTTAATAATCAGTAAAAGTTAGAGAATCTAGTAAATCAGAAAAAAAAAAAGAAGAAGAGCATGCACTATACTAGATAAGATCTATGGATTCCAAGATTGATCCATGACTGTAGAAGTGACATAGAGCCATGGAATTGACCCACTATGAATCTAATCTAGGTAAGTTCTTCTAGTGCGACACTAGATTTATCCTCCACCATTTATTTCTAGAGATGAGTACCCTAATCCATTCTATTTACTTTCCAAATATAGACTTATTGTTTAATTATAAATTCCTAGCCGATTAATTAATTAATATACATTGACCTATGTTGATTATGTGCATTCATTTAATTGGCTTGGATTACTCTTTTGTCCAACATTTTCCAAGGTGCTAAAGCTAGTCATTCTAGGGGATTGGCCGAGGAGAACTTTACCCTAGTTATTCGATAGCCTCTCTAAGGTGTTTTCAAACACTAACAATCCTTAACAATCAGTAAAAGGTAGAGAATCTAGCAAATCGGAAAAAAAGAGCATGCACTATACTAGATAAGATCTGTGGATTCCAAGATTGATCCATGACTGTAGAAGTGACATGGAGCCATGGAATTGACCCACTATGAATCTAATCTAGGTAAGTTCTTCTAGTGCGACACTAGATTTATCCTCCACCATTTATTTCTAGAGATGAGTACCCTAATCCATTCTATTTACTTTCCAAATATAGACTTATTGTTTAATTATAAATTCCTAGCCGATTAATTAATTAATATACATTGACCTATGTTGATTATGTGCATTCATTTAATTGGCTTGGATTACTCTTTTGTCCAACATTTTCCAAGGTGCTAAAGCTAGTCATTCTAGGGGATTGGCCGAGGAGAACTTTACCCTAGTTATCCGATAGCCTCTCTAAGGTGTTTTCAAACACTAACAATCCTTAACAATCAGTAAAAGGTAGAGAATCTAGCAAATCGGAAAAAAAGAGCATGCACTATACTAGATAAGATCTGTGGATTCCAAGATTGATCCATGACTGTAGAAGTGACATAGAGCCATGGAATTGACCCACTATGAATCTAATCTAGGTAAGTTCTTCTAGTGCGACACTAGATTTATCCTCCATCATTTATTTCTAGAGATGAGTACCCTAATCCATTCTATTTACTTTCCAAATATAGAATTATTGTTTTATTATAAATTCCTAGCCGATTAATTAATTAATATACATTGACCTACGTTGATTATGTGCATTTCATTTAATTGGCTTGGACTACATTAGGGAAAGTTTATTTTCCTTTACATTTTTGTGAACCCGACCTATCTTACAACAGCAGCTAAGAATTTTCTATAGGGTTTAGACCTTAACTATTTTAGGGTTTGAGATCTATGATCGCATCATAATTTTCTAGATATTATATGGTTTCATTCCTATTTGTTGTCGTTTTATTGATATATCTTTTTATTTTAGGGTTTTCTTCTTTATTGTGGCACTGTGTTTGCCCACTACGCCCGCCCTTGGCTATCATGGATTATTTTCGGAGTTGATATATTTCAATTTTTTTTTACTTTAAATGTAGAATCGAGCTATTCAAATTTAGCTATCTATGGTTTCCTTATACCACGAGTTACTTCCAATCCTTATCTTCGATTGAGCAGGAGTGGTTGTTTAAACCCTAATATGACCACCCAATCTAAAACTAATAATATATTTATTGATGCTTGTGTTGAGACTTAGTTAGAGGATCAACAAGACTATGATCATGAAGCTCATTTAGTTAAGCAAGATTTCACACTTACAGGGAAAGCCTTAATTGATGCATTTAATTAAGAAAAGATTTCTAGTTAATTAACATATATTTTTGAGACATTGTGACAAAGGGACTATAGACAAATAATCGAGTCTATAGATTGGGTTATATCTGCTATTTAAGAAAAACAAGTTGGTAGTGCTAAAGAGAACCATGGGGCATTCTATGCAAGGTTGAATTTTAGGACTTCCTTATGCATTAGTCAAGCCTCGAGGATAAGAAAAAGGTATATTTAAAAGGGACAGTATAGTTGGATGTTCATGTAGATAGAGAGGTCAGTGTGCTGAACTCTCAGACTGTTAGAGACAAATCTGCAGATGTGTTGTCCTAGTTGTCAAGATGAATGTTTTCATTGATTAGAATAACCTAGGGATGATTCTTTTAAATACAAACATTATCTACATAGAATTTAAATCTTTTGGCATGCACGCCAATATGTAACTATCATGTTTGGGATTGTTAGTCATGAAATTAGGATAATTTAAAATTTTGTAAAGGAGGATGAAATTGCACTATGATTCTGGAAGAACAATACATATTTGAATTCCAGTGTAATCTATCATGGACACCATTTCTCATTTTTCCATAGAAATTGGTTGTAATGGTCCGTCGTCACCTCAACATCATTTTATAGGATTCTGTTGTGTCGATGAAACACTTTTTAAAATAACTCAGTGTTGAAAAGGTATTTTAATAGATTTCCCTTCGTGAGAATAAAGTTCTTTTTATACGTAAAATAAAAAAAAAAAAATGATTACATAACAATTTGAAATAACATATCCTTTTATACATAAATTTCAAAAATATATATGATTACATTCACATATATTATATAAAAGATAAAGATTTTAATTGGAAAGAGTAAATCAAATTTATCAAAATCTTCCTCTTAACCATTTGAATATATGTTAAAAAAGGACATTGATAAAGAAAGTTCATTATGATAATAGAGTTTTGTATAGATAAAAAATAAACACTAACTCAAATATAAATTATATTTTTTATGCTTATTACATCAATAATCCTTCCTCTCATTGTGATAATATAGCTGCGTAGAAATAAAAAATAAACACTTGCTCAAATATATTTTATACTTTTTAATGCTTATTACATCAAGAATCCTTCTACAATGAGATTAAGGAGAGTTCAAGACTATAACAGTACAATCTTAAGAGGTAGAGGGTTCATGACTATAGCAATACAATTTTATGAGGTAGATAAACATTGATGCTATGTTATCTTTTAGAAGATGAAATAAGAAAATTATCATTTTCTTGTCACTTTTACACGCTCAATAATTTATTAACTATAAATCATGTTAAGTCATTACCTATCCAAACATGAAAATAACTTCAAATAATATTTCCTTCCACACGCTAAGAATGTAAACAAGTGTATAGTTATAGTTATATAAGTTTGAAAATTTAAAAAAAAAAACACTTTATCAAATATCTAAATGTTAAATGGGTAGATAAATTAATTAAACGCAAATGAACACTTCGGATATAGGAAATGAGTCTAACAACCTGATTCAAATAAGTTAATCGACATAATAATTAAACATATAATGAGATGGCTATCACAATTGGATTTTCTTTTCAACTTTGATCTACCTGTAAATTTCTTGACTTTTCATCTAGAGGTGAATTACACAAATTTTAAATCCTACGTTCTGTTTATTCCACACTTGCTACGTGTGATCCAAATCTTCCATTGAGGAGTGGTCATTTAAACTTTTAATATTGCCACCGAATGAAAAATAATCATATAATTATGGATTCTTGTGTTGAGGCTTACTTAGAGGATTAACAAGATTGGTCATGAATCTCATTAGGCTAAGAAGGATCTCGCACTTATAAGGTAAGCCCTAATTGATGCATTTAATCAAGCAAAATATCCTAGCTAATTAGCATATCTCTTTTATACTTCGCATTGGAAGCTTGATATCCATATAATGTGTGTATTTTACACGATCATGCATAACTATTGGTTACCTCTAATGTGTATCTCCCGATCCATCCTCTTCTTCCAATCCAAATCCTAGACCTATCTCTACCATGCCTATGACCACTATTGTTGCCGTAGTGGAGAAGTTACTACCACCATTTCTCCTTCTACATTTTCCCTTGGTTTTTTTTCCTCAATCTAGCTTACCTCCTAACTTTACCTCTTCCACCATACCTTCTTTAAGTGCTTCTATCACCTCTAGCATCACATTTTCATCCCGTCTATGCTCAGTCACACCGTCCATTCATGTGTTCCTCACTATTCCCCCTTCATATCCCATGACTCATACAATTCGTCCTTCCCAACCCAAGCCTCATACTATTTTTCAATCTCACCTCACGACTAATATTTTGAATAATGTGATCCATGACCCATCCATATTTATGACCTCAACCCTTACCTCACAACCTTACTATACCTCCACTATTCGACATACACCCAACACAAACCTTGGCTCTACCACTATATCAGATACACTATTACAAGAAATGGCCAATATTAAAAAAACAAATCAATAACAATAGAAACTGTTCCATTCCCTATAATCCACCACATTGCTTGTACCATTGGCATTTTTCTTGGCTACATATTCATTACATGTTAAGTTTGCGTCCCTTTGGTTTGAGCCATATGAAGGAAAAGGCGACCCAAATGTTCATATACAACCTTTTTATGGATTCTTGAATAGATTTTGCATATGATAAGATCTTGGCTGATTTTTCTTTTTTGAGCCTTAATTGAAGAGGGTAATACAAATTTCAGATCTACATCTTAACCATTTTTATATATGTCATAAAGGAGATTGATAAAGAAGGTTAATTATGATAATATAAATTCGTAGCAATAAAAAATAAAGACTAGCTCAAATATTTATTATACTTTTTCTTACATCAAGAAGCATTCTATATCCAGAGCTAGGAGGATTCAAGACTACAATAATATGGTTTGGTGAGGTCGATAAACATTCGTGCTATGTTATTTTTTCAAAGATGACATATAAGAAAATTATCATTTTCTTGTCAAATTTACACATTCAAGAATTTATTAGCCATCAATAATCTAAAATTATTACCTAACCATACATGAAAGTAATTTCAGATATCTAGTTCCATCCACATTGTAAAAATTTGCATATAAATGCATAATTATATGTATATAAGATTGAAAATAAACAAAACATGTTTTATCAAATATCTAAGTGTTAAATGGGTAGATAAACTAGTTAAACACAAGCGAACACTCCATATATAGGAAATGAGTTTGACGAAAAAAAGAAATAAGCTAATTCACCAAACAACTAAACGTACAATGAGATGGTTAGGATCGTCTGCCTTGAAATCAACACAATGCGAACTTCCACTTACACGAAATCATGATAAAGGACTACAAACCGAAAACTTAGTCTAGAAATTGGGTTATATCTACTACTTAAGGAAAACAGTGCTGGTACTAAAGAGCACCATGGGGAATGCTATGTGTTGGCACCTATAAAATAATCTTCCAAACATGCATTATTGTTGCCCCAAAATCCGAAATGCGCAGTTTGTGGATTTACAGTCAAAATCCCTTATTTGGATATGATCTGAGATATTTTATAGGGGTTTTGTTTCAAGATACTTCTAAGTGTAATGTTTCCCCTCATTGTTATGTCTTATTCCTTGTAAAAATTTGTTGATTTCTACCCTTTGTTGACAAATCGATAATTTCCCGAACTAACCTTCAGATTCGCGGGCTTGCGGTTTCCCCGATTCACCAATAAAGTGACCAAGCAAGAAAACAAAATTTTTTCTAAGGTACAAGGGGTCAGCGCTGTGTCTTTTTTGATAAAGGAAATATCAAAGAAAATGTTAAGGAGAAGTGTTTATCGGCGAAAGGCTTCGTTCGCGAATCGTTGGGTTTGTTGATAACCTAGTTCGTCACGAGGACTTTTCCCCGGCAAAGGGATAAAGCAATAAAAGGATGGTCAGGTAAGAAGCGGCAAAAGGAGAAAGTTGGGAAAGGGAAGATTCGCTGACATAAATGAAAAATGGCGGAAAAGGAAGAGAAAAGAAGTGGAAATATAGTTCGCCATTTTCAAATTTTGCCGATAAGGCAAAAGAGAGGCCCGATGAAGGTAAGAATGAAGATAATCAGACAGAATTTTAAATTCCTCAAATGCGGCAAATTCAAAAGGGGGTTTACAAGTTGAAATTGGACAACACATTTAAAGTGTTGTAAAAGCCTTGAAAGGGGAAAATTCCTTAAATCAGACCATGATTGCAGGATTGCGTAGGTAGATTTGTACCCACAAAATTAATGATCTTGTAGAACAGGGCCATTCAGGTGGGTGGCATAGTGAATAGGCAGCCTCTATGATGATAGGTGACCGCTATCGCATCATTGGACCCTATATTTCTTCAGCCTCACACCTCTAAAATGTCTCATTCTCATTAAATATTCCAGCGCTAATTCTAAAATTTCAATAGCTCCTTTTCAAGGTGTCCAGCCTGGGCAGGTTATAGTTATTTAAGGATGCAATTAACTGCTGTCAAAATCAAATGGTGTGATAGCCAATTTGATAGAGATGCCTATCTTTTATCTTCACATCCACGCTTTTTTTATGCCGATAGGCGTTCACTCACAGAGCGAGTTGAAGTCCGTACAGTGGCAGGGCACTGATCAACGGTCTCCGTCCTCCCGTAGGTACATGACGACCATTGAGATGATCTCGGCCATTCACGTTAAATCTAGGAAGTTTCTTTGGTTACTTGTTGTACAAGAATCCACAGTACTTCCTCATCTCGCGCTTGTCATTGGTCGCCATGAGACTGTGAGCTCTGCCAGGAGAAAGTCCAATGCCGAGATGGAAGGGAGTCTAATTAGATGATTTTTTTTATAGTTTTTTGGACAATAGAGACATACTCCTCGAATATATTGTACCTCTTTGTTGTGCAATTTATATCTCAGGAGTTTAAGTATTTCGACTTTTTTTCTTTTCATTATGCTCTAATGGGAAATTGATGCTGTTGTTGGTTGTAGCTAGGGTTTGCGACTTATGCTAGAATGTATTGAGATGCGGATGTTTTTAAATTTTATGTTGAGGGAAGTGTTTTTTTAAGCCTTACGAAGGTGAACGAGGGTTTGAGAAGAAAAGTTTATTACTCTGAACTTTGCAGAGGTGCACAAAGTTTTGAAAGGTGAAAACTTGCGATTCAAGACCCGTCCTATCATTTGGGAGAAGTTGGGTAGGGTTTTAATTAAAAAATGAACTCGTGGACCGTATGTAACATGTCTTGAAGGATTTGAGCTCTTCTCTCCTTATAATTTAATTATCTTGTTGCCAAGAGCAAGTGTTGTTCAATATTGCAAGCGAGTTACATAATGGTGTATTCCCTGCAACCTTTTGTACTTTTGCAAGCATGGTAGAAATAAAATCCTCCATCTTGGGACGTGACAGCGTATATGGAGGAACAATTTTCTGAAATAGAAATTTTAAAATTTTACTCTGTTTTCTGCTTTGCTTTTTCTTCAACCTGCAATTAGTTTTCTATTTTGAATGGCCTAGTCTCAGATGCCTCAAGTTGAAGTCTAAAAGACACGGTGAATCCTAATAAGTACTTTCAATGCTACAAAATTTTCAAAGTTTCCAAAATGGTGATCTTTGATGTGAGATTTGACACCTAATTGATGTTGAATTCAACTCTGTATATGTAGGTTGGAATGGAGTTTTGGGCTTGCTGGGCTCACCGAGTGCTCTGGCACGCCTCCTTGTGGCACATGCATGAGGTATAAAACCGATGTCACTACGGTTTAGACTATGGTGAAGTACCCATGTAGTTTACAAAATGGTTTAGTTAGTCGCTTCACATTGATCATGCACTTTGATTGGCAATCTCATCACAAGCCTAGAGAGGGACTTTTTCAACTACATGATGTATTTGCTATCGTCAACATTGTTCCTTCCATTTCCTTAATTTTATTAAAGTTTTTAGACAATATGATTTGTAATATTTGATCTTTGTCTATCAAAGAGTTTATTATCATTTTATTCTTTCATTTTAACTTTAAAAAGATTTAAGCCTGCATACTCCAATTCCCCTCCATCAATCTTTTCTTCCATTTCCAAAATTTTCAATGTGACAAATGAGAAGTGTTTCCTTCTAAAAGCAGCGAATGCAGTGATGCATTGAGTATTGAGGCTTTATGTGTATCATCGTGGTCGGTGCCCAGTTCGCCTTCAAGAAAAGAATTGCATGTAGTTGTACAAGGCTTTGCAGGAGATGACGTGTCTGCCACCAAGAATTTAAAGCAGATCCTACACCTGGATCTTAGTGGTTGATAAGAAATAAAGAATCGTATAGATGTATATATAAGTGCAGCTATGATGCCTCAAGCAATCTGTAATTAACAATGCTCTCCGGTAATAGGTTGTAACAGTGATTGCATTACGTGAAAATACGACATGAGGTCACTAGCTTTGTAACTTGTACAGACAGCCAAAGCTTGCGAATGGGGTTAGTAAAAAGTACTCTGCACTGCTCTTTTGCCATTGTCTAGTATATGGTGGCCAAGAGTGAAAAAGAGAGAAAACAGAAAAAAAAATATAAATTTTCTTTCAAGTAAGTGATTAGCGCAATCTTCAGGCAAGACATAAGTTTGCTATATTTACAAATTGTACGATTGGTAGTGGATTTATTTAGGTATGTTTCCATTCTCTGCTCTGATGACAAAACTTACATGATTTTTTTTTACTAAATATAGATAATATTTCAAAATTACTGATCAAAACTAATTTATTAATACCTGTTGACTATATAATGACTAGATATTTGTCACTATGTGTCTAAGATATGTCCAGATGGTATCATAATTTTTGAGTTAAAAGGTTTTGGTCATCTCTCTTTTTTGGAGGATAAAAAACTAGACTATCATAATAAATAAGAAATCGTAAGTTTATTTATTGATACTATGGTGATATTGTAAGATGGGATTGCACTAAATCTAAGAACTTCTTGTCCCGTCTCTTTATTTGAGGCTTTATTATTTATTAATTTGATTTAACTATAGTACCCTAGGATATTTACATATTTAGAAAATACCTGGGAATATTAATCTTGAGGCAACCATCATATCAATGTAATAAATTCAAGATAGGCACCTCAAAATTAAAATCTCTTGATATTTCAAGATAAACATATCCAAATATAAGAGCTATTAAACATACACATGATAATGTATGATACTATTATTTTATTGGTGGAAATTGCATACCCATGCGCTTTTCTCTATTGTTTTGGGCCCACTTTGATTAGAGTGTCCTTAATGCAACTAACAACTGTACAAGTGGAATATTCTTGCATGAACTCAACTCATAACATCAGCATATCCCGACCCCCTATATCACTCGTCTCTAGAAATATGTTTGGGTCCATAGAATCCCACTCACCACCTTGAATTGCGTCCACATTTGTGGAAATGACTTATCACATATTTACACCTCTTAACTTTTAAAATCTAAAATTCGAATTTAAACATTGTCAACCACTTTCCTAGTTGTGGTGAGCTAGCCTAGCGTAAGTTTGCACCGATTTGTGCACTATGTTGAGGTATTTAAAGACATTCATTCGTTTATTTGAAATCAAGGAGGACATGTAGGGTTACCAAAAAAAATATCAAGAGCATTCACACGAGAGCATCATAGCAGCATTATTAGAGCATTACATCAACACTAGACCAGCCTAGGTCCATCGCATTCTTGCTTGTTATCCTCGATCAATGTTTCAAGTTTGTTCAATCGGTCATTTAGGGGCCTAAATATGGAGAACATGAGCCTCATGATATAAAAAGATTCCCCAAAGGTGTTTTGAACACTGCGTATTTGTCACCGAATTGAAACATCAAAAGACTAAAGCAGGTGAGTTTTGGTCACCCACTTCTCGCAATATTAGATCCACCGATACTAGTTTATATATGGGTGCCAAATCACATCCGCACTAGTGGAGATCAATTCATAAGAGAAGTATATCTTAATCACAAAGCGTGACAATTATTTTTGAGATTATGAGATGTTTGTCTAATCAACCCCCAAAATTCTAAAACCAGGGCAAATAGATTCTTGAAGTATTCAACAGCATATTCTGTTCATTAGCTAAATACTAATTTAAATTCATTTAATTTCCATACTCAAATTAAATCTACATTTATTGTTTTTGATCCCAACTTACTTATGTAAATATAAATTAAATAGTGATTAATTATTTGATCAGCCTTAAAACATAGTTTTGTGTGGAAAAGTAAAAGTAAAATTGGAGCACTTTCATCTAAATATGGTTCACAATGTTTTGATAACAACATAGGTTTGTCCCATGTTTGATTTATTTTCGTTAAGATCGTCTATTTGTAAAGTTGAAATGTCAGAGAAGGATTGACAAAGTTGCAAGGCATGTCATTTTGGCAATGAATTTTGCGACGTGCGTAATTGCAACGTTATTGCAGAATGGCAAGAGATTCCTTATTCCGGGACAATGCTTAAGAGATAGTGATTGAAGGCGGCTAGGAGAAATGAAGCCACTGCCCTTTGCTGGGAACTCCGGCGTTAACAACGAAAAACATGTAATATCCGGGAGGAGCAGCCACAGGTGTGGGGGGAGCAGTTACTGTGGAAGAATAAAGTGTGGTGGAGTTTGGAGCCGCTACCGGTGTGGAAGCGGAGAGCGAGAGCATCCTCTGGCTCATGGATGTGGTGTGAGTTGTGAAGGGCGGAGCATAGACGTTAAAGTTTAGCACGCTGTTACTCGTCAGAGCGGATGGAACTGAGAAGGTGACTTGGAAGGTGGCGCCGTAGGCAATATTGGAGGTGGAAGACACGGCGGTTATCTGCGGGCGGAGGAAGGCGTAGACGCTCTCCAAATAATAAGGGCTGTACGCTTCCAAACGGAGCTCCGTCGGGAATGCCGTTCCTGTGAAAACGTATTTGAAGTGTGGGTTGGAGCCGCCCACCATAACTCTGGCATCGGGCAACACGTTGGCAGTGGAGTGGTACATTCTCGCGATGCCGGTGGCCGCCAGAACGGAGAAACGCTGCTGCCCGGCGGGTAGACTGTGTCTGTAGAGGTACGGCGTGAAGACGGGTGTGTTGGCCATGTCCCACCCGGCCACGCCTTTGGCTGCTCCGTTTATGATTAGGATTTCGCCGTTGGGGAGAATGAGCATGTCCGACATGGTTCTTGGCCCGGGCATGTCTTCCATCGTCCACGAAGGATTCGCGTCCGTGATGACCATTCTTCCGCAGCTGCGAAGGGCGGCCGTAAAATTACCGGCCTTGGCGGCGGCGAAGCCATTGTCGGGGCAGCCACCGCAGATGAGGATTTCCACCTTGCCAAACCCATCGGTTGCAGAGAGCGGCAGCATCACCGAAGAGCCCGTGGAAGGGTAGTTCCGTGGGCCGTCGCCCGGTATTCTGGGGAATGTTTTCAACACCACGTTGTTCTTGTAGTCGAGGAGAATGGAGTCCCTGTTGGCGAAGATAAAGAGATTGCCGTCGGAGGAGAGATGGAGGAACGGATACAGGTTGTTCTCAGGTGACGAGCTGGTTCGGGTTTGGCTGAGGAAGGGCAGGTTGTACGTTCCCTCGCCCGGCCGCCTGGGAACGAACTCGTAGTTAAACACGCCGGTGCCTCCCACCACAATGATGCGGTTGTCGGGAAGGATCTGGTTGGCGGCGTACCACCGGTTCGCCAGAAGCTGAACACCCTCAAAATTATCCCAGTCGCAGGAGGCGTCGGAGCAAGGAACAAAGTACCGGATATCTCTGCCTCCGTCCCGCCACCCGCCCGTTTGAACGAGGGTCCCGTTGGCGGCAAAGGCTCCGGAGGAGCACCAGGTGTCGGTGAATATCATGAGCGGCCGGATGGTGTTGGTGGCTATGTTGTATTCGATGGAGTGAGCCCAGCAGTCGTGGGTCAGGGCCTGGTCCTGCGGGTTGTCACGGCACCGCCCATTATCCAGCAGGAGCTGCGACGGCCCGAAGTTGGTCCGGTCGAACATCACCACCGTGTTTTTATACGTGGTGGTCATGTGCATGGCCGAGACGCCGCCCTTCTCTACCAGAAGATTCCATCTTCCCAGCTTCACTGGCAGTTGCCCTGCTGCGTCCCACGACCACATGCTTAACATCACCACCATCATAACCCAGAAATACCGAATTCCAGATGACATTTTCATTGACCAATGACACTCTTTGTTCAAGTGCGAGATTGATGATGAAATCCTCATGATTTGATGGACATTTATAGGCTTCTGCGCTCAGGAAGTCAAACGAAATAGGATAGGATGAATCGATCGCCTGGCTTATCCCGTGTCAAGAACAATAACAGCCATGCGATGCCTTTCGTGATTTACTGTCTAGCTCATCCTTCCTGCATTTCATAGTGATATTCCCACGGCGCTCTGGTTGCGTTCTCAAACTACATTAGGCTGCTTCTTATCAAACGTTTTAAATTTCTCCCGCGCAGTAACGATTTGAACGTTTTGTGCTGTGATTACTCATCTCCGCCGCATGTCAAGCGCAACCTGCTGCTATCTTCTCGACCTACTACAGATCGCGATAGTGGTCAACCTCAATCTTGCTCCTCCATGGTTTGGAATTTTCTGATGATGACGTTGTGCGTCTGTAAGCCGCTAAAGGCAGCCGAAGCCGATAAAAATCCTACTCCAAATTTTCGTCGGCCAAGAAAAACAGTAACGTTGAGATAAACACACAAACGCTGTCATTATTATAATCTCTTTGTTTCGACCACCTTTCATCTTAGCTCTAAATTTAGAGGGCAATCCCGTACGTGTTTTTCTCTTACTGAATTCCAAAGTAAAGTAATCCATCATGGCCAATCAATAAAACAACAAAAACCTTGAATCTAGGGACACCATTTTCCTTTCTTCATACAGTTTGGCCGCAATGGTCTGTCGTCACCTCGACGTCATTTGGTAGGATTCTCTTCTGTCGACGAAACACTTTTTTCAATAGCCGACTGTTTTTAATAGGTTTCCCTCGTCGAGGATAAAGAGGTCATTGCGTGGGGTTATCTCTAAGCATGTCAACCCAAACTCCAAGTGACGTTTCATTTTATATGGGAGTAGTGAAGGCTATAGGGGCGTTGTTTCTATGATTTGCAAGATAAATGTTGCCGACAAGTGTACTTTAAAACACATGGATGAGAAATAAATCCAAATTTAAAATGCCCGATGGAATTTTGGATAAATGAAAATATGGGCAAAATGTAATGGTGTCGAGAGATGTATTAAACTCTAGAAAAATTAGATGAATAAATTAATATGTTTCTAGGAAACTATTCTAAGAAATATTACTCTAGTTTCCTTTCAACCTATGTAATTTGTATGGTTCCCTATTGCAATGCTGAAATTTTCTTACGTAGATGCTAATTGCCGTTTTCATTTTGTGTCTATTTTGAGAGCATGTGTCAATACAATTACATATCAATAAATAGCACAATCTTGTCCAAAGTTGGGCTCATTTTCGTATCCTTTGCCTATCCTCTTGCCACATATTGCCGTACATTTGACTCTATATTATCCATGTCCACACATATCCCCATATATTCGAAATTTATTATGCATATTATCACCCCTCTGTCTATACATTCATTCTCCAAATTGACATTAGCATTTACTTGTCTCAAGTAAATCCCATAGAGTGGGTTCGATCCACACCACACGAAACTAACCCTTAAATTTATAAAATTCGACTTCAAATATTGCTAACTCTTGCCCATTTATTTCCCACCATGAGCCAACTTGGTACATATTTCATATGTTTTGTTTCTATGTAATGGTATTTAAAGGTTTTCAATGCACATCAATTTATATCAAGAATTCATTAAATAAGCAATCACATTCAGGGTGCATTACAAAAATCTATATATATCAAAAAACACGTCCTCGAAGATTTACGCTCTTTGCTCTTTTGTCCAACATTTTACAACGTGCTAAAGCTAGTCATTCTAGGGGATTGGCCTAGGAGAACTTTACCCTAGTGATCCGATAGCCTCTCTAAGGTGTTTTCAAACACTAACAATCCTTAATAATCAGTAAAAGTTAGAGAATCTAGTAAATCAGAAAAAAAAAAAAAAGAAGAGCATGCACTATACTAGATAAGATCTATGGATTCCAAGATTGATCCATGACTGTAGAAGTGACATAGAGCCATGGAATTGACCCACTATGAATCTAATCTAGGTAAGTTCTTCTAGTGCGACACTAGATTTATCCTCCACCATTTATTTCTAGAGATGAGTACCCTAATCCATTCTATTTACTTTCCAAATATAGACTTATTGTTTAATTATAAATTCCTAGCCGATTAATTAATTAATATACATTGACCTATGTTGATTATGTGCATTCATTTAATTGGCTTGGATTACTCTTTTGTCCAACATTTTCCAAGGTGCTAAAGCTAGTCATTCTAGGGGATTGGCCGAGGAGAACTTTACCCTAGTTATTCGATAGCCTCTCTAAGGTGTTTTCAAACACTAACAATCCTTAACAATCAGTAAAAGGTAGAGAATCTAGCAAATCGGAAAAAAAGAGCATGCACTATACTAGATAAGATCTGTGGATTCCAAGATTGATCCATGACTGTAGAAGTGACATAGAGCCATGGAATTGACCCACTATGAATCTAATCTAGGTAAGTTCTTCTAGTGCGACACTAGATTTATCCTCCACCATTTATTTCTAGAGATGAGTACCCTAATCCATTCTATTTACTTTCCAAATATAGACTTATTGTTTAATTATAAATTCCTAGCCGATTAATTAATTAATATACATTGACCTATGTTGATTATGTGCATTCATTTAATTGGCTTGGATTACTCTTTTGTCCAACATTTTCCAAGGTGCTAAAGCTAGTCATTCTAGGGGATTGGCCGAGGAGAACTTTACCCTAGTTATCCGATAGCCTCTCTAAGGTGTTTTCAAACACTAACAATCCTTAACAATCAGTAAAAGGTAGAGAATCTAGCAAATCGGAAAAAAAGAGCATGCACTATACTAGATAAGATCTGTGGATTCCAAGATTGATCCATGACTGTAGAAGTGACATAGAGCCATGGAATTGACCCACTATGAATCTAATCTAGGTAAGTTCTTCTAGTGCGACACTAGATTTATCCTCCATCATTTATTTCTAGAGATGAGTACCCTAATCCATTCTATTTACTTTCCAAATATAGAATTATTGTTTTATTATAAATTCCTAGCCGATTAATTAATTAATATACATTGACCTACGTTGATTATGTGCATTTCATTTAATTGGCTTGGACTACATTAGGGAAAGTTTATTTTCCTTTACATTTTTGTGAACCCGACCTATCTTACAACAGCAGCTAAGAATTTTCTATAGGGTTTAGACCTTAACTATTTTAGGGTTTGAGATCTATGATCGCATCATAATTTTCTAGATATTATATGGTTTCATTCCTATTTGTTGTCGTTTTATTGATATATCTTTTTATTTTAGGGTTTTCTTCTTTATTGTGGCACTGTGTTTGCCCACTACGCCCGCCCTTGGCTATCATGGATTATTTTCGGAGTTGATATATTTCAATTTTTTTTTACTTTAAATGTAGAATCGAGCTATTCAAATTTAGCTATCTATGGTTTCCTTATACCACGAGTTACTTCCAATCCTTATCTTCGATTGAGCAGGAGTGGTTGTTTAAACCCTAATATGACCACCCAATCTAAAACTAATAATATATTTATTGATGCTTGTGTTGAGACTTAGTTAGAGGATCAACAAGACTATGATCATGAAGCTCATTTAGTTAAGCAAGATTTCACACTTACAGGGAAAGCCTTAATTGATGCATTTAATTAAGAAAAGATTTCTAGTTAATTAACATATATTTTTGAGACATTGTGACAAAGGGACTATAGACAAATAATCGAGTCTATAGATTGGGTTATATCTGCTATTTAAGAAAAACAAGTTGGTAGTGCTAAAGAGAACCATGGGGCATTCTATGCAAGGTTGAATTTTAGGACTTCCTTATGCATTAGTCAAGCCTCGAGGATAAGAAAAAGGTATATTTAAAAGGGACAGTATAGTTGGATGTTCATGTAGATAGAGAGGTCAGTGTGCTGAACTCTCAGACTGTTAGAGACAAATCTGCAGATGTGTTGTCCTAGTTGTCAAGATGAATGTTTTCATTGATTAGAATAACCTAGGGATGATTCTTTTAAATACAAACATTATCTACATAGAATTTAAATCTTTTGGCATGCACGCCAATATGTAACTATCATGTTTGGGATTGTTAGTCATGAAATTAGGATAATTTAAAATTTTGTAAAGGAGGATGAAATTGCACTATGATTCTGGAAGAACAATACATATTTGAATTCCAGTGTAATCTATCATGGACACCATTTCTCATTTTTCCATAGAAATTGGTTGTAATGGTCCGTCGTCACCTCAACATCATTTTATAGGATTCTGTTGTGTCGATGAAACACTTTTTAAAATAACTCAGTGTTGAAAAGGTATTTTAATAGATTTCCCTTCGTGAGAATAAAGTTCTTTTTATACGTAAAATTAAAAAAAAAAAATGATTACATAACAATTTGAAATAACATATCCTTTTATACATAAATTTCAAAAATATATATGATTACATTCACATATATTATATAAAAGATAAAGATTTTAATTGGAAAGAGTAAATCAAATTTATCAAAATCTTCCTCTTAACCATTTGAATATATGTTAAAAAAGGACATTGATAAAGAAAGTTCATTATGATAATAGAGTTTTGTATAGATAAAAAATAAACACTAACTCAAATATAAATTATATTTTTTATGCTTATTACATCAATAATCCTTCCTCTCATTGTGATAATATAGCTGCGTAGAAATAAAAAATAAACACTTGCTCAAATATATTTTATACTTTTTAATGCTTATTACATCAAGAATCCTTCTACAATGAGATTAAGGAGAGTTCAAGACTATAACAGTACAATCTTAAGAGGTAGAGGGTTCATGACTATAGCAATACAATTTTATGAGGTAGATAAACATTGATGCTATGTTATCTTTTAGAAGATGAAATAAGAAAATTATCATTTTCTTGTCACTTTTACACGCTCAATAATTTATTAACTATAAATCATGTTAAGTCATTACCTATCCAAACATGAAAATAACTTCAAATAATATTTCCTTCCACACGCTAAGAATGTAAACAAGTGTATAGTTATAGTTATATAAGTTTGAAAATTTAAAAAAAAAAACACTTTATCAAATATCTAAATGTTAAATGGGTAGATAAATTAATTAAACGCAAATGAACACTTCGGATATAGGAAATGAGTCTAACAACCTGATTCAAATAAGTTAATCGACATAATAATTAAACATATAATGAGATGGCTATCACAATTGGATTTTCTTTTCAACTTTGATCTACCTGTAAATTTCTTGACTTTTCATCTAGAGGTGAATTACACAAATTTTAAATCCTACGTTCTGTTTATTCCACACTTGCTACGTGTGATCCAAATCTTCCATTGAGGAGTGGTCATTTAAACTTTTAATATTGCCACCGAATGAAAAATAATCATATAATTATGGATTCTTGTGTTGAGGCTTACTTAGAGGATTAACAAGATTGGTCATGAATCTCATTAGGCTAAGAAGGATCTCGCACTTATAAGGTAAGCCCTAATTGATGCATTTAATCAAGCAAAATATCCTAGCTAATTAGCATATCTCTTTTATACTTCGCATTGGAAGCTTGATATCCATATAATGTGTGTATTTTACACGATCATGCATAACTATTGGTTACCTCTAATGTGTATCTCCCGATCCATCCTCTTCTTCCAATCCAAATCCTAGACCTATCTCTACCATGCCTATGACCACTATTGTTGCCGTAGTGGAGAAGTTACTACCACCATTTCTCCTTCTACATTTTCCCTTGGTTTTTTTTCCTCAATCTAGCTTACCTCCTAACTTTACCTCTTCCACCATACCTTCTTTAAGTGCTTCTATCACCTCTAGCATCACATTTTCATCCCGTCTATGCTCAGTCACACCGTCCATTCATGTGTTCCTCACTATTCCCCCTTCATATCCCATGACTCATACAATTCGTCCTTCCCAACCCAAGCCTCATACTATTTTTCAATCTCACCTCACGACTAATATTTTGAATAATGTGATCCATGACCCATCCATATTTATGACCTCAACCCTTACCTCACAACCTTACTATACCTCCACTATTCGACATACACCCAACACAAACCTTGGCTCTACCACTATATCAGATACACTATTACAAGAAATGGCCAATATTAAAAAAACAAATCAATAACAATAGAAACTGTTCCATTCCCTATAATCCACCACATTGCTTGTACCATTGGCATTTTTCTTGGCTACATATTCATTACATGTTAAGTTTGCGTCCCTTTGGTTTGAGCTATATGAAGGAAAAGGCGACCCAAATGTTCATATACAACCTTTTTATGGATTCTTGAATAGATTTTGCATATGATAAGATCTTGGCTGATTTTTCTTTTTTGAGCCTTAATTGAAGAGGGTAATACAAATTTCAGATCTACATCTTAACCATTTTTATATATGTCATAAAGGAGATTGATAAAGAAGGTTAATTATGATAATATAAATTCGTAGCAATAAAAAATAAAGACTAGCTCAAATATTTATTATACTTTTTCTTACATCAAGAAGCATTCTATATCCAGAGCTAGGAGGATTCAAGACTACAATAATATGGTTTGGTGAGGTCGATAAACATTCGTGCTATGTTATTTTTTCAAAGATGACATATAAGAAAATTATCATTTTCTTGTCAAATTTACACATTCAAGAATTTATTAGCCATCAATAATCTAAAATTATTACCTAACCATACATGAAAGTAATTTCAGATATCTAGTTCCATCCACATTGTAAAAATTTGCATATAAATGCATAATTATATGTATATAAGATTGAAAATAAACAAAACATGTTTTATCAAATATCTAAGTGTTAAATGGGTAGATAAACTAGTTAAACACAAGCGAACACTCCATATATAGGAAATGAGTTTGACGAAAAAAAGAAATAAGCTAATTCACCAAACAACTAAACGTACAATGAGATGGTTAGGATCGTCTGCCTTGAAATCAACACAATGCGAACTTCCACTTACACGAAATCATGATAAAGGACTACAAACCGAAAACTTAGTCTAGAAATTGGGTTATATCTACTACTTAAGGAAAACAGTGCTGGTACTAAAGAGCACCATGGGGAATGCTATGTGTTGGCACCTATAAAATAATCTTCCAAACATGCATTATTGTTGCCCCAAAATCCGAAATGCGCAGTTTGTGGATTTACAGTCAAAATCCCTTATTTGGATATGATCTGAGATATTTTATAGGGGTTTTGTTTCAAGATACTTCTAAGTGTAATGTTTCCCCTCATTGTTATGTCTTATTCCTTGTAAAAATTTGTTGATTTCTACCCTTTGTTGACAAATCGATAATTTCCCGAACTAACCTTCAGATTCGCGGGCTTGCGGTTTCCCCGATTCACCAATAAAGTGACCAAGCAAGAAAACAAAATTTTTTCTAAGGTACAAGGGGTCAGCGCTGTGTCTTTTTTGATAAAGGAAATATCAAAGAAAATGTTAAGGAAAGTGTTTATCGGCGAAAGGCTTCGTTCGCGAATCGTTGGGTTTGTTGATAACCTAGTTCGTCACGAGGACTTTTCCCCGGCAAAGGGATAAAGCAATAAAAGGATGGTCAGGTAAGAAGCGGCAAAAGGAGAAAGTTGGGAAAGGGAAGATTCGCTGACATAAATGAAAAATGGCGGAAAAGGAAGAGAAAAGAAGTGGAAATATAGTTCGCCATTTTCAAATTTTGCCGATAAGGCAAAAGAGAGGCCCGATGAAGGTAAGAATGAAGATAATCAGACAGAATTTTAAATTCCTCAAATGCGGCAAATTCAAAAGGGGGTTTACAAGTTGAAATTGGACAACACATTTAAAGTGTTGTAAAAGCCTTGAAAGGGGAAAATTCCTTAAATCAGACCATGATTGCAGGATTGCGTAGGTAGATTTGTACCCACAAAATTAATGATCTTGTAGAACAGGGCCATTCAGGTGGGTGGCATAGTGAATAGGCAGCCTCTATGATGATAGGTGACCGCTATCGCATCATTGGACCCTATATTTCTTCAGCCTCACACCTCTAAAATGTCTCATTCTCATTAAATATTCCAGCGCTAATTCTAAAATTTCAATAGCTCCTTTTCAAGGTGTCCAGCCTGGGCAGGTTATAGTTATTTAAGGATGCAATTAACTGCTGTCAAAATCAAATGGTGTGATAGCCAATTTGATAGAGATGCCTATCTTTTATCTTCACATCCACGCTTTTTTTATGCCGATAGGCGTTCACTCACAGAGCGAGTTGAAGTCCGTACAGTGGCAGGGCACTGATCAACGGTCTCCGTCCTCCCGTAGGTACATGACGACCATTGAGATGATCTCGGCCATTCACGTTAAATCTAGGAAGTTTCTTTGGTTACTTGTTGTACAAGAATCCACAGTACTTCCTCATCTCGCGCTTGTCATTGGTCGCCATGAGACTGTGAGCTCTGCCAGGAGAAAGTCCAATGCCGAGATGGAAGGGAGTCTAATTAGATGATTTTTTTTATAGTTTTTTGGACAATAGAGACATACTCCTCGAATATATTGTACCTCTTTGTTGTGCAATTTATATCTCAGGAGTTTAAGTATTTCGACTTTTTTTCTTTTCATTATGCTCTAATGGGAAATTGATGCTGTTGTTGGTTGTAGCTAGGGTTTGCGACTTATGCTAGAATGTATTGAGATGCGGATGTTTTTAAATTTTATGTTGAGGGAAGTGTTTTTTTAAGCCTTACGAAGGTGAACGAGGGTTTGAGAAGAAAAGTTTATTACTCTGAACTTTGCAGAGGTGCACAAAGTTTTGAAAGGTGAAAACTTGCGATTCAAGACCCGTCCTATCATTTGGGAGAAGTTGGGGTAGGGTTTTAATTAAAAAATGAACTCGTGGACCGTATGTAACATGTCTTGAAGGATTTGAGCTCTTCTCTCCTTATAATTTAATTATCTTGTTGCCAAGAGCAAGTGTTGTTCAATATTGCAAGCGAGTTACATAATGGTGTATTCCCTGCAACCTTTTGTACTTTTGCAAGCATGGTAGAAATAAAATCCTCCATCTTGGGACGTGACAGCGTATATGGAGGAACAATTTTCTGAAATAGAAATTTTAAAATTTTACTCTGTTTTCTGCTTTGCTTTTTCTTCAACCTGCAATTAGTTTTCTATTTTGAATGGCCTAGTCTCAGATGCCTCAAGTTGAAGTCTAAAAGACACGGTGAATCCTAATAAGTACTTTCAATGCTACAAAATTTTCAAAGTTTCCAAAATGGTGATCTTTGATGTGAGATTTGACACCTAATTGATGTTGAATTCAACTCTGTATATGTAGGTTGGAATGGAGTTTTGGGCTTGCTGGGCTCACCGAGTGCTCTGGCACGCCTCCTTGTGGCACATGCATGAGGTATAAAACCGATGTCACTACGGTTTAGACTATGGTGAAGTACCCATGTAGTTTACAAAATGGTTTAGTTAGTCGCTTCACATTGATCATGCACTTTGATTGGCAATCTCATCACAAGCCTAGAGAGGGACTTTTTCAACTACATGATGTATTTGCTATCGTCAACATTGTTCCTTCCATTTCCTTAATTTTATTAAAGTTTTTAGACAATATGATTTGTAATATTTGATCTTTGTCTATCAAAGAGTTTATTATCATTTTATTCTTTCATTTTAACTTTAAAAAGATTTAAGCCTGCATACTCCAATTCCCCTCCATCAATCTTTTCTTCCATTTCCAAAATTTTCAATGTGACAAATGAGAAGTGTTTCCTTCTAAAAGCAGCGAATGCAGTGATGCATTGAGTATTGAGGCTTTATGTGTATCATCGTGGTCGGTGCCCAGTTCGCCTTCAAGAAAAGAATTGCATGTAGTTGTACAAGGCTTTGCAGGAGATGACGTGTCTGCCACCAAGAATTTAAAGCAGATCCTACACCTGGATCTTAGTGGTTGATAAGAAATAAAGAATCGTATAGATGTATATATAAGTGCAGCTATGATGCCTCAAGCAATCTGTAATTAACAATGCTCTCCGGTAATAGGTTGTAACAGTGATTGCATTACGTGAAAATACGACATGAGGTCACTAGCTTTGTAACTTGTACAGACAGCCAAAGCTTGCGAATGGGGTTAGTAAAAAGTACTCTGCACTGCTCTTTTGCCATTGTCTAGTATATGGTGGCCAAGAGTGAAAAAGAGAGAAAACAGAAAAAAAAATATAAATTTTCTTTCAAGTAAGTGATTAGCGCAATCTTCAGGCAAGACATAAGTTTGCTATATTTACAAATTGTACGATTGGTAGTGGATTTATTTAGGTATGTTTCCATTCTCTGCTCTGATGACAAAACTTACATGATTTTTTTTTACTAAATATAGATAATATTTCAAAATTACTGATCAAAACTAATTTATTAATACCTGTTGACTATATAATGACTAGATATTTGTCACTATGTGTCTAAGATATGTCCAGATGGTATCATAATTTTTGAGTTAAAAGGTTTTGGTCATCTCTCTTTTTTGGAGGATAAAAAACTAGACTATCATAATAAATAAGAAATCGTAAGTTTATTTATTGATACTATGGTGATATTGTAAGATGGGATTGCACTAAATCTAAGAACTTCTTGTCCCGTCTCTTTATTTGAGGCTTTATTATTTATTAATTTGATTTAACTATAGTACCCTAGGATATTTACATATTTAGAAAATACCTGGGAATATTAATCTTGAGGCAACCATCATATCAATGTAATAAATTCAAGATAGGCACCTCAAAATTAAAATCTCTTGATATTTCAAGATAAACATATCCAAATATAAGAGCTATTAAACATACACATGATAATGTATGATACTATTATTTTATTGGTGGAAATTGCATACCCATGCGCTTTTCTCTATTGTTTTGGGCCCACTTTGATTAGAGTGTCCTTAATGCAACTAACAACTGTACAAGTGGAATATTCTTGCATGAACTCAACTCATAACATCAGCATATCCCGACCCCTATATCACTCGTCTCTAGAAATATGTTTGGGTCCATAGAATCCCACTCACCACCTTGAATTGCGTCCACATTTGTGGAAATGACTTATCACATATTTACACCTCTTAACTTTTAAAATCTAAAATTCGAATTTAAACATTGTCAACCACTTTCCTAGTTGTGGTGAGCTAGCCTAGCGTAAGTTTGCACCGATTTGTGCACTATGTTGAGGTATTTAAAGACATTCATTCGTTTATTTGAAATCAAGGAGGACATGTAGGGTTACCAAAAAAAATATCAAGAGCATTCACACGAGAGCATCATAGCAGCATTATTAGAGCATTACATCAACACTAGACCAGCCTAGGTCCATCGCATTCTTGCTTGTTATCCTCGATCAATGTTTCAAGTTTGTTCAATCGGTCATTTAGGGGCCTAAATATGGAGAACATGAGCCTCATGATATAAAAAGATTCCCCAAAGGTGTTTTGAACACTGCGTATTTGTCACCGAATTGAAACATCAAAAGACTAAAGCAGGTGAGTTTTGGTCACCCACTTCTCGCAATATTAGATCCACCGATACTAGTTTATATATGGGTGCCAAATCACATCCGCACTAGTGGAGATCAATTCATAAGAGAAGTATATCTTAATCACAAAGCGTGACAATTATTTTTGAGATTATGAGATGTTTGTCTAATCAACCCCCAAAATTCTAAAACCAGGGCAAATAGATTCTTGAAGTATTCAACAGCATATTCTGTTCATTAGCTAAATACTAATTTAAATTCATTTAATTTCCATACTCAAATTAAATCTACATTTATTGTTTTTGATCCCAACTTACTTATGTAAATATAAATTAAATAGTGATTAATTATTTGATCAGCCTTAAAACATAGTTTTGTGTGGAAAAGTAAAAGTAAAATTGGAGCACTTTCATCTAAATATGGTTCACAATGTTTTGATAACAACATAGGTTTGTCCCATGTTTGATTTATTTTCGTTAAGATCGTCTATTTGTAAAGTTGAAATGTCAGAGAAGGATTGACAAAGTTGCAAGGCATGTCATTTTGGCAATGAATTTTGCGACGTGCGTAATTGCAACGTTATTGCAGAATGGCAAGAGATTCCTTATTCCGGGACAATGCTTAAGAGATAGTGATTGAAGGCGGCTAGGAGAAATGAAGCCACTGCCCTTTGCTGGGAACTCCGGCGTTAACAACGAAAAACATGTAATATCCGGGAGGAGCAGCCACAGGTGTGGGGGGAGCAGTTACTGTGGAAGAATAAAGTGTGGTGGAGTTTGGAGCCGCTACCGGTGTGGAAGCGGAGAGCGAGAGCATCCTCTGGCTCATGGATGTGGTGTGAGTTGTGAAGGGCGGAGCATAGACGTTAAAGTTTAGCACGCTGTTACTCGTCAGAGCGGATGGAACTGAGAAGGTGACTTGGAAGGTGGCGCCGTAGGCAATATTGGAGGTGGAAGACACGGCGGTTATCTGCGGGCGGAGGAAGGCGTAGACGCTCTCCAAATAATAAGGGCTGTACGCTTCCAAACGGAGCTCCGTCGGGAATGCCGTTCCTGTGAAAACGTATTTGAAGTGTGGGTTGGAGCCGCCCACCATAACTCTGGCATCGGGCAACACGTTGGCAGTGGAGTGGTACATTCTCGCGATGCCGGTGGCCGCCAGAACGGAGAAACGCTGCTGCCCGGCGGGTAGACTGTGTCTGTAGAGGTACGGCGTGAAGACGGGTGTGTTGGCCATGTCCCACCCGGCCACGCCTTTGGCTGCTCCGTTTATGATTAGGATTTCGCCGTTGGGGAGAATGAGCATGTCCGACATGGTTCTTGGCCCGGGCATGTCTTCCATCGTCCACGAAGGATTCGCGTCCGTGATGACCATTCTTCCGCAGCTGCGAAGGGCGGCCGTAAAATTACCGGCCTTGGCGGCGGCGAAGCCATTGTCGGGGCAGCCACCGCAGATGAGGATTTCCACCTTGCCAAACCCATCGGTTGCAGAGAGCGGCAGCATCACCGAAGAGCCCGTGGAAGGGTAGTTCCGTGGGCCGTCGCCCGGTATTCTGGGGAATGTTTTCAACACCACGTTGTTCTTGTAGTCGAGGAGAATGGAGTCCCTGTTGGCGAAGATAAAGAGATTGCCGTCGGAGGAGAGATGGAGGAACGGATACAGGTTGTTCTCAGGTGACGAGCTGGTTCGGGTTTGGCTGAGGAAGGGCAGGTTGTACGTTCCCTCGCCCGGCCGCCTGGGAACGAACTCGTAGTTAAACACGCCGGTGCCTCCCACCACAATGATGCGGTTGTCGGGAAGGATCTGGTTGGCGGCGTACCACCGGTTCGCCAGAAGCTGAACACCCTCAAAATTATCCCAGTCGCAGGAGGCGTCGGAGCAAGGAACAAAGTACCGGATATCTCTGCCTCCGTCCCGCCACCCGCCCGTTTGAACGAGGGTCCCGTTGGCGGCAAAGGCTCCGGAGGAGCACCAGGTGTCGGTGAATATCATGAGCGGCCGGATGGTGTTGGTGGCTATGTTGTATTCGATGGAGTGAGCCCAGCAGTCGTGGGTCAGGGCCTGGTCCTGCGGGTTGTCACGGCACCGCCCATTATCCAGCAGGAGCTGCGACGGCCCGAAGTTGGTCCGGTCGAACATCACCACCGTGTTTTTATACGTGGTGGTCATGTGCATGGCCGAGACGCCGCCCTTCTCTACCAGAAGATTCCATCTTCCCAGCTTCACTGGCAGTTGCCCTGCTGCGTCCCACGACCACATGCTTAACATCACCACCATCATAACCCAGAAATACCGAATTCCAGATGACATTTTCATTGACCAATGACACTCTTTGTTCAAGTGCGAGATTGATGATGAAATCCTCATGATTTGATGGACATTTATAGGCTTCTGCGCTCAGGAAGTCAAACGAAATAGGATAGGATGAATCGATCGCCTGGCTTATCCCGTGTCAAGAACAATAACAGCCATGCGATGCCTTTCGTGATTTACTGTCTAGCTCATCCTTCCTGCATTTCATAGTGATATTCCCACGGCGCTCTGGTTGCGTTCTCAAACTACATTAGGCTGCTTCTTATCAAACGTTTTAAATTTCTCCCGCGCAGTAACGATTTGAACGTTTTGTGCTGTGATTACTCATCTCCGCCGCATGTCAAGCGCAACCTGCTGCTATCTTCTCGACCTACTACAGATCGCGATAGTGGTCAACCTCAATCTTGCTCCTCCATGGTTTGGAATTTTCTGATGATGACGTTGTGCGTCTGTAAGCCGCTAAAGGCAGCCGAAGCCGATAAAAATCCTACTCCAAATTTTCGTCGGCCAAGAAAAACAGTAACGTTGAGATAAACACACAAACGCTGTCATTATTATAATCTCTTTGTTTCGACCACCTTTCATCTTAGCTCTAAATTTAGAGGGCAATCCCGTACGTGTTTTTCTCTTACTGAATTCCAAAGTAAAGTAATCCATCATGGCCAATCAATAAAACAACAAAAACCTTGAATCTAGGGACACCATTTTCCTTTCTTCATACAGTTTGGCCGCAATGGTCTGTCGTCACCTCGACGTCATTTGGTAGGATTCTCTTCTGTCGACGAAACACTTTTTTCAATAGCCGACTGTTTTTAATAGGTTTCCCTCGTCGAGGATAAAGAGGTCATTGCGTGGGGTTATCTCTAAGCATGTCAACCCAAACTCCAAGTGACGTTTCATTTTATATGGGAGTAGTGAAGGCTATAGGGGCGTTGTTTCTATGATTTGCAAGATAAATGTTGCCGACAAGTGTACTTTAAAACACATGGATGAGAAATAAATCCAAATTTAAAATGCCCGATGGAATTTTGGATAAATGAAAATATGGGCAAAATGTAATGGTGTCGAGAGATGTATTAAACTCTAGAAAAATTAGATGAATAAATTAATATGTTTCTAGGAAACTATTCTAAGAAATATTACTCTAGTTTCCTTTCAACCTATGTAATTTGTATGGTTCCCTATTGCAATGCTGAAATTTTCTTACGTAGATGCTAATTGCCGTTTTCATTTTGTGTCTATTTTGAGAGCATGTGTCAATACAATTACATATCAATAAATAGCACAATCTTGTCCAAAGTTGGGCTCATTTTCGTATCCTTTGCCTATCCTCTTGCCACATATTGCCGTACATTTGACTCTATATTATCCATGTCCACACATATCCCCATATATTCGAAATTTATTATGCATATTATCACCCCTCTGTCTATACATTCATTCTCCAAATTGACATTAGCATTTACTTGTCTCAAGTAAATCCCATAGAGTGGGTTCGATCCACACCACACGAAACTAACCCTTAAATTTATAAAATTCGACTTCAAATATTGCTAACTCTTGCCCATTTATTTCCCACCATGAGCCAACTTGGTACATATTTCATATGTTTTGTTTCTATGTAATGGTATTTAAAGGTTTTCAATGCACATCAATTTATATCAAGAATTCATTAAATAAGCAATCACATTCAGGGTGCATTACAAAAATCTATATATATCAAAAAACACGTCCTCGAAGATTTACGCTCTTTGCTCTTTTGTCCAACATTTTACAACGTGCTAAAGCTAGTCATTCTAGGGGATTGGCCTAGGAGAACTTTACCCTAGTGATCCGATAGCCTCTCTAAGGTGTTTTCAAACACTAACAATCCTTAATAATCAGTAAAAGTTAGAGAATCTAGTAAATCAGAAAAAAAAAAAAAAGAAGAGCATGCACTATACTAGATAAGATCTATGGATTCCAAGATTGATCCATGACTGTAGAAGTGACATAGAGCCATGGAATTGACCCACTATGAATCTAATCTAGGTAAGTTCTTCTAGTGCGACACTAGATTTATCCTCCACCATTTATTTCTAGAGATGAGTACCCTAATCCATTCTATTTACTTTCCAAATATAGACTTATTGTTTAATTATAAATTCCTAGCCGATTAATTAATTAATATACATTGACCTATGTTGATTATGTGCATTCATTTAATTGGCTTGGATTACTCTTTTGTCCAACATTTTCCAAGGTGCTAAAGCTAGTCATTCTAGGGGATTGGCCGAGGAGAACTTTACCCTAGTTATTCGATAGCCTCTCTAAGGTGTTTTCAAACACTAACAATCCTTAACAATCAGTAAAAGGTAGAGAATCTAGCAAATCGGAAAAAAAGAGCATGCACTATACTAGATAAGATCTGTGGATTCCAAGATTGATCCATGACTGTAGAAGTGACATAGAGCCATGGAATTGACCCACTATGAATCTAATCTAGGTAAGTTCTTCTAGTGCGACACTAGATTTATCCTCCACCATTTATTTCTAGAGATGAGTACCCTAATCCATTCTATTTACTTTCCAAATATAGACTTATTGTTTAATTATAAATTCCTAGCCGATTAATTAATTAATATACATTGACCTATGTTGATTATGTGCATTCATTTAATTGGCTTGGATTACTCTTTTGTCCAACATTTTCCAAGGTGCTAAAGCTAGTCATTCTAGGGGATTGGCCGAGGAGAACTTTACCCTAGTTATCCGATAGCCTCTCTAAGGTGTTTTCAAACACTAACAATCCTTAACAATCAGTAAAAGGTAGAGAATCTAGCAAATCGGAAAAAAAGAGCATGCACTATACTAGATAAGATCTGTGGATTCCAAGATTGATCCATGACTGTAGAAGTGACATAGAGCCATGGAATTGACCCACTATGAATCTAATCTAGGTAAGTTCTTCTAGTGCGACACTAGATTTATCCTCCATCATTTATTTCTAGAGATGAGTACCCTAATCCATTCTATTTACTTTCCAAATATAGAATTATTGTTTTATTATAAATTCCTAGCCGATTAATTAATTAATATACATTGACCTACGTTGATTATGTGCATTTCATTTAATTGGCTTGGACTACATTAGGGAAAGTTTATTTTCCTTTACATTTTTGTGAACCCGACCTATCTTACAACAGCAGCTAAGAATTTTCTATAGGGTTTAGACCTTAACTATTTTAGGGTTTGAGATCTATGATCGCATCATAATTTTCTAGATATTATATGGTTTCATTCCTATTTGTTGTCGTTTTATTGATATATCTTTTTATTTTAGGGTTTTCTTCTTTATTGTGGCACTGTGTTTGCCCACTACGCCCGCCCTTGGCTATCATGGATTATTTTCGGAGTTGATATATTTCAATTTTTTTTTACTTTAAATGTAGAATCGAGCTATTCAAATTTAGCTATCTATGGTTTCCTTATACCACGAGTTACTTCCAATCCTTATCTTCGATTGAGCAGGAGTGGTTGTTTAAACCCTAATATGACCACCCAATCTAAAACTAATAATATATTTATTGATGCTTGTGTTGAGACTTAGTTAGAGGATCAACAAGACTATGATCATGAAGCTCATTTAGTTAAGCAAGATTTCACACTTACAGGGAAAGCCTTAATTGATGCATTTAATTAAGAAAAGATTTCTAGTTAATTAACATATATTTTTGAGACATTGTGACAAAGGGACTATAGACAAATAATCGAGTCTATAGATTGGGTTATATCTGCTATTTAAGAAAAACAAGTTGGTAGTGCTAAAGAGAACCATGGGGCATTCTATGCAAGGTTGAATTTTAGGACTTCCTTATGCATTAGTCAAGCCTCGAGGATAAGAAAAAGGTATATTTAAAAGGGACAGTATAGTTGGATGTTCATGTAGATAGAGAGGTCAGTGTGCTAAACTCTCAGACTGTTAGAGACAAATCTGCAGATGTGTTGTCCTAGTTGTCAAGATGAATGTTTTCATTGATTAGAATAACCTAGGGATGATTCTTTTAAATACAAACATTATCTACATAGAATTTAAATCTTTTGGCATGCACGCCAATATGTAACTATCATGTTTGGGATTGTTAGTCATGAAATTAGGATAATTTAAAATTTTGTAAAGGAGGATGAAATTGCACTATGATTCTGGAAGAACAATACATATTTGAATTCCAGTGTAATCTATCATGGACACCATTTCTCATTTTTCCATAGAAATTGGTTGTAATGGTCCGTCGTCACCTCAACATCATTTTATAGGATTCTGTTGTGTCGATGAAACACTTTTTAAAATAACTCAGTGTTGAAAAGGTATTTTAATAGATTTCCCTTCGTGAGAATAAAGTTCTTTTTATACGTAAAATTAAAAAAAAAAAATGATTACATAACAATTTGAAATAACATATCCTTTTATACATAAATTTCAAAAATATATATGATTACATTCACATATATTATATAAAAGATAAAGATTTTAATTGGAAAGAGTAAATCAAATTTATCAAAATCTTCCTCTTAACCATTTGAATATATGTTAAAAAAGGACATTGATAAAGAAAGTTCATTATGATAATAGAGTTTTGTATAGATAAAAAATAAACACTAACTCAAATATAAATTATATTTTTTATGCTTATTACATCAATAATCCTTCCTCTCATTGTGATAATATAGCTGCGTAGAAATAAAAAATAAACACTTGCTCAAATATATTTTATACTTTTTAATGCTTATTACATCAAGAATCCTTCTACAATGAGATTAAGGAGAGTTCAAGACTATAACAGTACAATCTTAAGAGGTAGAGGGTTCATGACTATAGCAATACAATTTTATGAGGTAGATAAACATTGATGCTATGTTATCTTTTAGAAGATGAAATAAGAAAATTATCATTTTCTTGTCACTTTTACATGCTCAATAATTTATTAACTATAAATCATGTTAAGTCATTACCTATCCAAACATGAAAATAACTTCAAATAATATTTCCTTCCACACGCTAAGAATGTAAACAAGTGTATAGTTATAGTTATATAAGTTTGAAAATTTAAAAAAAAAAACACTTTATCAAATATCTAAATGTTAAATGGGTAGATAAATTAATTAAACGCAAATGAACACTTCGGATATAGGAAATGAGTCTAACAACCTGATTCAAATAAGTTAATCGACATAATAATTAAACATATAATGAGATGGCTATCACAATTGGATTTTCTTTTCAACTTTGATCTACCTGTAAATTTCTTGACTTTTCATCTAGAGGTGAATTACACAAATTTTAAATCCTACGTTCTGTTTATTCCACACTTGCTACGTGTGATCCAAATCTTCCATTGAGGAGTGGTCATTTAAACTTTTAATATTGCCACCGAATGAAAAATAATCATATAATTATGGATTCTTGTGTTGAGGCTTACTTAGAGGATTAACAAGATTGGTCATGAATCTCATTAGGCTAAGAAGGATCTCGCACTTATAAGGTAAGCCCTAATTGATGCATTTAATCAAGCAAAATATCCTAGCTAATTAGCATATCTCTTTTATACTTCGCATTGGAAGCTTGATATCCATATAATGTGTGTATTTTACACGATCATGCATAACTATTGGTTACCTCTAATGTGTATCTCCCGATCCATCCTCTTCTTCCAATCCAAATCCTAGACCTATCTCTACCATGCCTATGACCACTATTGTTGCCGTAGTGGAGAAGTTACTACCACCATTTCTCCTTCTACATTTTCCCTTGGTTTTTTTTCCTCAATCTAGCTTACCTCCTAACTTTACCTCTTCCACCATACCTTCTTTAAGTGCTTCTATCACCTCTAGCATCACATTTTCATCCCGTCTATGCTCAGTCACACCGTCCATTCATGTGTTCCTCACTATTCCCCCTTCATATCCCATGACTCATACAATTCGTCCTTCCCAACCCAAGCCTCATACTATTTTTCAATCTCACCTCACGACTAATATTTTGAATAATGTGATCCATGACCCATCCATATTTATGACCTCAACCCTTACCTCACAACCTTACTATACCTCCACTATTCGACATACACCCAACACAAACCTTGGCTCTACCACTATATCAGATACACTATTACAAGAAATGGCCAATATTAAAAAAACAAATCAATAACAATAGAAACTGTTCCATTCCCTATAATCCACCACATTGCTTGTACCATTGGCATTTTTCTTGGCTACATATTCATTACATGTTAAGTTTGCGTCCCTTTGGTTTGAGCTATATGAAGGAAAAGGCGACCCAAATGTTCATATACAACCTTTTTATGGATTCTTGAATAGATTTTGCATATGATAAGATCTTGGCTGATTTTTCTTTTTTGAGCCTTAATTGAAGAGGGTAATACAAATTTCAGATCTACATCTTAACCATTTTTATATATGTCATAAAGGAGATTGATAAAGAAGGTTAATTATGATAATATAAATTCGTAGCAATAAAAAATAAAGACTAGCTCAAATATTTATTATACTTTTTCTTACATCAAGAAGCATTCTATATCCAGAGCTAGGAGGATTCAAGACTACAATAATATGGTTTGGTGAGGTCGATAAACATTCGTGCTATGTTATTTTTTCAAAGATGACATATAAGAAAATTATCATTTTCTTGTCAAATTTACACATTCAAGAATTTATTAGCCATCAATAATCTAAAATTATTACCTAACCATACATGAAAGTAATTTCAGATATCTAGTTCCATCCACATTGTAAAAATTTGCATATAAATGCATAATTATATGTATATAAGATTGAAAATAAACAAAACATGTTTTATCAAATATCTAAGTGTTAAATGGGTAGATAAACTAGTTAAACACAAGCGAACACTCCATATATAGGAAATGAGTTTGACGAAAAAAAGAAATAAGCTAATTCACCAAACAACTAAACGTACAATGAGATGGTTAGGATCGTCTGCCTTGAAATCAACACAATGCGAACTTCCACTTACACGAAATCATGATAAAGGACTACAAACCGAAAACTTAGTCTAGAAATTGGGTTATATCTACTACTTAAGGAAAACAGTGCTGGTACTAAAGAGCACCATGGGGAATGCTATGTGTTGGCACCTATAAAATAATCTTCCAAACATGCATTATTGTTGCCCCAAAATCCGAAATGCGCAGTTTGTGGATTTACAGTCAAAATCCCTTATTTGGATATGATCTGAGATATTTTATAGGGGTTTTGTTTCAAGATACTTCTAAGTGTAATGTTTCCCCTCATTGTTATGTCTTATTCCTTGTAAAAATTTGTTGATTTCTACCCTTTGTTGACAAATCGATAATTTCCCGAACTAACCTTCAGATTCGCGGGCTTGCGGTTTCCCCGATTCACCAATAAAGTGACCAAGCAAGAAAACAAAATTTTTTCTAAGGTACAAGGGGTCAGCGCTGTGTCTTTTTTGATAAAGGAAATATCAAAGAAAATGTTAAGGAAAGTGTTTATCGGCGAAAGGCTTCGTTCGCGAATCGTTGGGTTTGTTGATAACCTAGTTCGTCACGAGGACTTTTCCCCGGCAAAGGGATAAAGCAATAAAAGGATGGTCAGGTAAGAAGCGGCAAAAGGAGAAAGTTGGGAAAGGGAAGATTCGCTGACATAAATGAAAAATGGCGGAAAAGGAAGAGAAAAGAAGTGGAAATATAGTTCGCCATTTTCAAATTTTGCCGATAAGGCAAAAGAGAGGCCCGATGAAGGTAAGAATGAAGATAATCAGACAGAATTTTAAATTCCTCAAATGCGGCAAATTCAAAAGGGGGTTTACAAGTTGAAATTGGACAACACATTTAAAGTGTTGTAAAAGCCTTGAAAGGGGAAAATTCCTTAAATCAGACCATGATTGCAGGATTGCGTAGGTAGATTTGTACCCACAAAATTAATGATCTTGTAGAACAGGGCCATTCAGGTGGGTGGCATAGTGAATAGGCAGCCTCTATGATGATAGGTGACCGCTATCGCATCATTGGACCCTATATTTCTTCAGCCTCACACCTCTAAAATGTCTCATTCTCATTAAATATTCCAGCGCTAATTCTAAAATTTCAATAGCTCCTTTTCAAGGTGTCCAGCCTGGGCAGGTTATAGTTATTTAAGGATGCAATTAACTGCTGTCAAAATCAAATGGTGTGATAGCCAATTTGATAGAGATGCCTATCTTTTATCTTCACATCCACGCTTTTTTTATGCCGATAGGCGTTCACTCACAGAGCGAGTTGAAGTCCGTACAGTGGCAGGGCACTGATCAACGGTCTCCGTCCTCCCGTAGGTACATGACGACCATTGAGATGATCTCGGCCATTCACGTTAAATCTAGGAAGTTTCTTTGGTTACTTGTTGTACAAGAATCCACAGTACTTCCTCATCTCGCGCTTGTCATTGGTCGCCATGAGACTGTGAGCTCTGCCAGGAGAAAGTCCAATGCCGAGATGGAAGGGAGTCTAATTAGATGATTTTTTTTATAGTTTTTTGGACAATAGAGACATACTCCTCGAATATATTGTACCTCTTTGTTGTGCAATTTATATCTCAGGAGTTTAAGTATTTCGACTTTTTTTCTTTTCATTATGCTCTAATGGGAAATTGATGCTGTTGTTGGTTGTAGCTAGGGTTTGCGACTTATGCTAGAATGTATTGAGATGCGGATGTTTTTAAATTTTATGTTGAGGGAAGTGTTTTTTTAAGCCTTACGAAGGTGAACGAGGGTTTGAGAAGAAAAGTTTATTACTCTGAACTTTGCAGAGGTGCACAAAGTTTTGAAAGGTGAAAACTTGCGATTCAAGACCCGTCCTATCATTTGGGAGAAGTTGGGTAGGGTTTTAATTAAAAAATGAACTCGTGGACCGTATGTAACATGTCTTGAAGGATTTGAGCTCTTCTCTCCTTATAATTTAATTATCTTGTTGCCAAGAGCAAGTGTTGTTCAATATTGCAAGCGAGTTACATAATGGTGTATTCCCTGCAACCTTTTGTACTTTTGCAAGCATGGTAGAAATAAAATCCTCCATCTTGGGACGTGACAGCGTATATGGAGGAACAATTTTCTGAAATAGAAATTTTAAAATTTTACTCTGTTTTCTGCTTTGCTTTTTCTTCAACCTGCAATTAGTTTTCTATTTTGAATGGCCTAGTCTCAGATGCCTCAAGTTGAAGTCTAAAAGACACGGTGAATCCTAATAAGTACTTTCAATGCTACAAAATTTTCAAAGTTTCCAAAATGGTGATCTTTGATGTGAGATTTGACACCTAATTGATGTTGAATTCAACTCTGTATATGTAGGTTGGAATGGAGTTTTGGGCTTGCTGGGCTCACCGAGTGCTCTGGCACGCCTCCTTGTGGCACATGCATGAGGTATAAAACCGATGTCACTACGGTTTAGACTATGGTGAAGTACCCATGTAGTTTACAAAATGGTTTAGTTAGTCGCTTCACATTGATCATGCACTTTGATTGGCAATCTCATCACAAGCCTAGAGAGGGACTTTTTCAACTACATGATGTATTTGCTATCGTCAACATTGTTCCTTCCATTTCCTTAATTTTATTAAAGTTTTTAGACAATATGATTTGTAATATTTGATCTTTGTCTATCAAAGAGTTTATTATCATTTTATTCTTTCATTTTAACTTTAAAAAGATTTAAGCCTGCATACTCCAATTCCCCTCCATCAATCTTTTCTTCCATTTCCAAAATTTTCAATGTGACAAATGAGAAGTGTTTCCTTCTAAAAGCAGCGAATGCAGTGATGCATTGAGTATTGAGGCTTTATGTGTATCATCGTGGTCGGTGCCCAGTTCGCCTTCAAGAAAAGAATTGCATGTAGTTGTACAAGGCTTTGCAGGAGATGACGTGTCTGCCACCAAGAATTTAAAGCAGATCCTACACCTGGATCTTAGTGGTTGATAAGAAATAAAGAATCGTATAGATGTATATATAAGTGCAGCTATGATGCCTCAAGCAATCTGTAATTAACAATGCTCTCCGGTAATAGCTTGTAACAGTGATTGCATTACGTGAAAATACGACATGAGGTCACTAGCTTTGTAACTTGTACAGACAGCCAAAGCTTGCGAATGGGGTTAGTAAAAAGTACTCTGCACTGCTCTTTTGCCATTGTCTAGTATATGGTGGCCAAGAGTGAAAAAGAGAGAAAACAGAAAAAAAAATATAAATTTTCTTTCAAGTAAGTGATTAGCGCAATCTTCAGGCAAGACATAAGTTTGCTATATTTACAAATTGTACGATTGGTAGTGGATTTATTTAGGTATGTTTCCATTCTCTGCTCTGATGACAAAACTTACATGATTTTTTTTTACTAAATATAGATAATATTTCAAAATTACTGATCAAAACTAATTTATTAATACCTGTTGACTATATAATGACTAGATATTTGTCACTATGTGTCTAAGATATGTCCAGATGGTATCATAATTTTTGAGTTAAAAGGTTTTGGTCATCTCTCTTTTTTGGAGGATAAAAAACTAGACTATCATAATAAATAAGAAATCGTAAGTTTATTTATTGATACTATGGTGATATTGTAAGATGGGATTGCACTAAATCTAAGAACTTCTTGTCCCGTCTCTTTATTTGAGGCTTTATTATTTATTAATTTGATTTAACTATAGTACCCTAGGATATTTACATATTTAGAAAATACCTGGGAATATTAATCTTGAGGCAACCATCATATCAATGTAATAAATTCAAGATAGGCACCTCAAAATTAAAATCTCTTGATATTTCAAGATAAACATATCCAAATATAAGAGCTATTAAACATACACATGATAATGTATGATACTATTATTTTATTGGTGGAAATTGCATACCCATGCGCTTTTCTCTATTGTTTTGGGCCCACTTTGATTAGAGTGTCCTTAATGCAACTAACAACTGTACAAGTGGAATATTCTTGCATGAACTCAACTCATAACATCAGCATATCCCGACCCCTATATCACTCGTCTCTAGAAATATGTTTGGGTCCATAGAATCCCACTCACCACCTTGAATTGCGTCCACATTTGTGGAAATGACTTATCACATATTTACACCTCTTAACTTTTAAAATCTAAAATTCGAATTTAAACATTGTCAACCACTTTCCTAGTTGTGGTGAGCTAGCCTAGCGTAAGTTTGCACCGATTTGTGCACTATGTTGAGGTATTTAAAGACATTCATTCGTTTATTTGAAATCAAGGAGGACATGTAGGGTTACCAAAAAAAATATCAAGAGCATTCACACGAGAGCATCATAGCAGCATTATTAGAGCATTACATCAACACTAGACCAGCCTAGGTCCATCGCATTCTTGCTTGTTATCCTCGATCAATGTTTCAAGTTTGTTCAATCGGTCATTTAGGGGCCTAAATATGGAGAACATGAGCCTCATGATATAAAAAGATTCCCCAAAGGTGTTTTGAACACTGCGTATTTGTCACCGAATTGAAACATCAAAAGACTAAAGCAGGTGAGTTTTGGTCACCCACTTCTCGCAATATTAGATCCACCGATACTAGTTTATATATGGGTGCCAAATCACATCCGCACTAGTGGAGATCAATTCATAAGAGAAGTATATCTTAATCACAAAGCGTGACAATTATTTTTGAGATTATGAGATGTTTGTCTAATCAACCCCCAAAATTCTAAAACCAGGGCAAATAGATTCTTGAAGTATTCAACAGCATATTCTGTTCATTAGCTAAATACTAATTTAAATTCATTTAATTTCCATACTCAAATTAAATCTACATTTATTGTTTTTGATCCCAACTTACTTATGTAAATATAAATTAAATAGTGATTAATTATTTGATCAGCCTTAAAACATAGTTTTGTGTGGAAAAGTAAAAGTAAAATTGGAGCACTTTCATCTAAATATGGTTCACAATGTTTTGATAACAACATAGGTTTGTCCCATGTTTGATTTATTTTCGTTAAGATCGTCTATTTGTAAAGTTGAAATGTCAGAGAAGGATTGACAAAGTTGCAAGGCATGTCATTTTGGCAATGAATTTTGCGACGTGCGTAATTGCAACGTTATTGCAGAATGGCAAGAGATTCCTTATTCCGGGACAATGCTTAAGAGATAGTGATTGAAGGCGGCTAGGAGAAATGAAGCCACTGCCCTTTGCTGGGAACTCCGGCGTTAACAACGAAAAACATGTAATATCCGGGAGGAGCAGCCACAGGTGTGGGGGGAGCAGTTACTGTGGAAGAATAAAGTGTGGTGGAGTTTGGAGCCGCTACCGGTGTGGAAGCGGAGAGCGAGAGCATCCTCTGGCTCATGGATGTGGTGTGAGTTGTGAAGGGCGGAGCATAGACGTTAAAGTTTAGCACGCTGTTACTCGTCAGAGCGGATGGAACTGAGAAGGTGACTTGGAAGGTGGCGCCGTAGGCAATATTGGAGGTGGAAGACACGGCGGTTATCTGCGGGCGGAGGAAGGCGTAGACGCTCTCCAAATAATAAGGGCTGTACGCTTCCAAACGGAGCTCCGTCGGGAATGCCGTTCCTGTGAAAACGTATTTGAAGTGTGGGTTGGAGCCGCCCACCATAACTCTGGCATCGGGCAACACGTTGGCAGTGGAGTGGTACATTCTCGCGATGCCGGTGGCCGCCAGAACGGAGAAACGCTGCTGCCCGGCGGGTAGACTGTGTCTGTAGAGGTACGGCGTGAAGACGGGTGTGTTGGCCATGTCCCACCCGGCCACGCCTTTGGCTGCTCCGTTTATGATTAGGATTTCGCCGTTGGGGAGAATGAGCATGTCCGACATGGTTCTTGGCCCGGGCATGTCTTCCATCGTCCACGAAGGATTCGCGTCCGTGATGACCATTCTTCCGCAGCTGCGAAGGGCGGCCGTAAAATTACCGGCCTTGGCGGCGGCGAAGCCATTGTCGGGGCAGCCACCGCAGATGAGGATTTCCACCTTGCCAAACCCATCGGTTGCAGAGAGCGGCAGCATCACCGAAGAGCCCGTGGAAGGGTAGTTCCGTGGGCCGTCGCCCGGTATTCTGGGGAATGTTTTCAACACCACGTTGTTCTTGTAGTCGAGGAGAATGGAGTCCCTGTTGGCGAAGATAAAGAGATTGCCGTCGGAGGAGAGATGGAGGAACGGATACAGGTTGTTCTCAGGTGACGAGCTGGTTCGGGTTTGGCTGAGGAAGGGCAGGTTGTACGTTCCCTCGCCCGGCCGCCTGGGAACGAACTCGTAGTTAAACACGCCGGTGCCTCCCACCACAATGATGCGGTTGTCGGGAAGGATCTGGTTGGCGGCGTACCACCGGTTCGCCAGAAGCTGAACACCCTCAAAATTATCCCAGTCGCAGGAGGCGTCGGAGCAAGGAACAAAGTACCGGATATCTCTGCCTCCGTCCCGCCACCCGCCCGTTTGAACGAGGGTCCCGTTGGCGGCAAAGGCTCCGGAGGAGCACCAGGTGTCGGTGAATATCATGAGCGGCCGGATGGTGTTGGTGGCTATGTTGTATTCGATGGAGTGAGCCCAGCAGTCGTGGGTCAGGGCCTGGTCCTGCGGGTTGTCACGGCACCGCCCATTATCCAGCAGGAGCTGCGACGGCCCGAAGTTGGTCCGGTCGAACATCACCACCGTGTTTTTATACGTGGTGGTCATGTGCATGGCCGAGACGCCGCCCTTCTCTACCAGAAGATTCCATCTTCCCAGCTTCACTGGCAGTTGCCCTGCTGCGTCCCACGACCACATGCTTAACATCACCACCATCATAACCCAGAAATACCGAATTCCAGATGACATTTTCATTGACCAATGACACTCTTTGTTCAAGTGCGAGATTGATGATGAAATCCTCATGATTTGATGGACATTTATAGGCTTCTGCGCTCAGGAAGTCAAACGAAATAGGATAGGATGAATCGATCGCCTGGCTTATCCCGTGTCAAGAACAATAACAGCCATGCGATGCCTTTCGTGATTTACTGTCTAGCTCATCCTTCCTGCATTTCATAGTGATATTCCCACGGCGCTCTGGTTGCGTTCTCAAACTACATTAGGCTGCTTCTTATCAAACGTTTTAAATTTCTCCCGCGCAGTAACGATTTGAACGTTTTGTGCTGTGATTACTCATCTCCGCCGCATGTCAAGCGCAACCTGCTGCTATCTTCTCGACCTACTACAGATCGCGATAGTGGTCAACCTCAATCTTGCTCCTCCATGGTTTGGAATTTTCTGATGATGACGTTGTGCGTCTGTAAGCCGCTAAAGGCAGCCGAAGCCGATAAAAATCCTACTCCAAATTTTCGTCGGCCAAGAAAAACAGTAACGTTGAGATAAACACACAAACGCTGTCATTATTATAATCTCTTTGTTTCGACCACCTTTCATCTTAGCTCTAAATTTAGAGGGCAATCCCGTACGTGTTTTTCTCTTACTGAATTCCAAAGTAAAGTAATCCATCATGGCCAATCAATAAAACAACAAAAACCTTGAATCTAGGGACACCATTTTCCTTTCTTCATACAGTTTGGCCGCAATGGTCTGTCGTCACCTCGACGTCATTTGGTAGGATTCTCTTCTGTCGACGAAACACTTTTTTCAATAGCCGACTGTTTTTAATAGGTTTCCCTCGTCGAGGATAAAGAGGTCATTGCGTGGGGTTATCTCTAAGCATGTCAACCCAAACTCCAAGTGACGTTTCATTTTATATGGGAGTAGTGAAGGCTATAGGGGCGTTGTTTCTATGATTTGCAAGATAAATGTTGCCGACAAGTGTACTTTAAAACACATGGATGAGAAATAAATCCAAATTTAAAATGCCCGATGGAATTTTGGATAAATGAAAATATGGGCAAAATGTAATGGTGTCGAGAGATGTATTAAACTCTAGAAAAATTAGATGAATAAATTAATATGTTTCTAGGAAACTATTCTAAGAAATATTACTCTAGTTTCCTTTCAACCTATGTAATTTGTATGGTTCCCTATTGCAATGCTGAAATTTTCTTACGTAGATGCTAATTGCCGTTTTCATTTTGTGTCTATTTTGAGAGCATGTGTCAATACAATTACATATCAATAAATAGCACAATCTTGTCCAAAGTTGGGCTCATTTTCGTATCCTTTGCCTATCCTCTTGCCACATATTGCCGTACATTTGACTCTATATTATCCATGTCCACACATATCCCCATATATTCGAAATTTATTATGCATATTATCACCCCTCTGTCTATACATTCATTCTCCAAATTGACATTAGCATTTACTTGTCTCAAGTAAATCCCATAGAGTGGGTTCGATCCACACCACACGAAACTAACCCTTAAATTTATAAAATTCGACTTCAAATATTGCTAACTCTTGCCCATTTATTTCCCACCATGAGCCAACTTGGTACATATTTCATATGTTTTGTTTCTATGTAATGGTATTTAAAGGTTTTCAATGCACATCAATTTATATCAAGAATTCATTAAATAAGCAATCACATTCAGGGTGCATTACAAAAATCTATATATATCAAAAAACACGTCCTCGAAGATTTACGCTCTTTGCTCTTTTGTCCAACATTTTACAATGTGCTAAAGCTAGTCATTCTAGGGGATTGGCCTAGGAGAACTTTACCCTAGTGATCCGATAGCCTCTCTAAGGTGTTTTCAAACACTAACAATCCTTAATAATCAGTAAAAGTTAGAGAATCTAGTAAATCAGAAAAAAAAAAAAAAGAAGAGCATGCACTATACTAGATAAGATCTATGGATTCCAAGATTGATCCATGACTGTAGAAGTGACATAGAGCCATGGAATTGACCCACTATGAATCTAATCTAGGTAAGTTCTTCTAGTGCGACACTAGATTTATCCTCCACCATTTATTTCTAGAGATGAGTACCCTAATCCATTCTATTCACTTTCCAAATATAGACTTATTGTTTAATTATAAATTCCTAGCCGATTAATTAATTAATATACATTGACCTATGTTGATTATGTGCATTCATTTAATTGGCTTGGATTACTCTTTTGTCCAACATTTTCCAAGGTGCTAAAGCTAGTCATTCTAGGGGATTGGCCGAGGAGAACTTTACCCTAGTTATTCGATAGCCTCTCTAAGGTGTTTTCAAACACTAACAATCCTTAACAATCAGTAAAAGGTAGAGAATCTAGCAAATCGGAAAAAAAGAGCATGCACTATACTAGATAAGATCTGTGGATTCCAAGATTGATCCATGACTGTAGAAGTGACATAGAGCCATGGAATTGACCCACTATGAATCTAATCTAGGTAAGTTCTTCTAGTGCGACACTAGATTTATCCTCCACCATTTATTTCTAGAGATGAGTACCCTAATCCATTCTATTTACTTTCCAAATATAGACTTATTGTTTAATTATAAATTCCTAGCCGATTAATTAATTAATATACATTGACCTATGTTGATTATGTGCATTCATTTAATTGGCTTGGATTACTCTTTTGTCCAACATTTTCCAAGGTGCTAAAGCTAGTCATTCTAGGGGATTGGCCGAGGAGAACTTTACCCTAGTTATCCGATAGCCTCTCTAAGGTGTTTTCAAACACTAACAATCCTTAACAATCAGTAAAAGGTAGAGAATCTAGCAAATCGGAAAAAAAGAGCATGCACTATACTAGATAAGATCTGTGGATTCCAAGATTGATCCATGACTGTAGAAGTGACATAGAGCCATGGAATTGACCCACTATGAATCTAATCTAGGTAAGTTCTTCTAGTGCGACACTAGATTTATCCTCCATCATTTATTTCTAGAGATGAGTACCCTAATCCATTCTATTTACTTTCCAAATATAGAATTATTGTTTTATTATAAATTCCTAGCCGATTAATTAATTAATATACATTGACCTACGTTGATTATGTGCATTTCATTTAATTGGCTTGGACTACATTAGGGAAAGTTTATTTTCCTTTACATTTTTGTGAACCCGACCTATCTTACAACAGCAGCTAAGAATTTTCTATAGGGTTTAGACCTTAACTATTTTAGGGTTTGAGATCTATGATCGCATCATAATTTTCTAGATATTATATGGTTTCATTCCTATTTGTTGTCGTTTTATTGATATATCTTTTTATTTTAGGGTTTTCTTCTTTATTGTGGCACTGTGTTTGCCCACTACGCCCGCCCTTGGCTATCATGGATTATTTTCGGAGTTGATATATTTCAATTTTTTTTTACTTTAAATGTAGAATCGAGCTATTCAAATTTAGCTATCTATGGTTTCCTTATACCACGAGTTACTTCCAATCCTTATCTTCGATTGAGCAGGAGTGGTTGTTTAAACCCTAATATGACCACCCAATCTAAAACTAATAATATATTTATTGATGCTTGTGTTGAGACTTAGTTAGAGGATCAACAAGACTATGATCATGAAGCTCATTTAGTTAAGCAAGATTTCACACTTACAGGGAAAGCCTTAATTGATGCATTTAATTAAGAAAAGATTTCTAGTTAATTAACATATATTTTTGAGACATTGTGACAAAGGGACTATAGACAAATAATCGAGTCTATAGATTGGGTTATATCTGCTATTTAAGAAAAACAAGTTGGTAGTGCTAAAGAGAACCATGGGGCATTCTATGCAAGGTTGAATTTTAGGACTTCCTTATGCATTAGTCAAGCCTCGAGGATAAGAAAAAGGTATATTTAAAAGGGACAGTATAGTTGGATGTTCATGTAGATAGAGAGGTCAGTGTGCTGAACTCTCAGACTGTTAGAGACAAATCTGCAGATGTGTTGTCCTAGTTGTCAAGATGAATGTTTTCATTGATTAGAATAACCTAGGGATGATTCTTTTAAATACAAACATTATCTACATAGAATTTAAATCTTTTGGCATGCACGCCAATATGTAACTATCATGTTTGGGATTGTTAGTCATGAAATTAGGATAATTTAAAATTTTGTAAAGGAGGATGAAATTGCACTATGATTCTGGAAGAACAATACATATTTGAATTCCAGTGTAATCTATCATGGACACCATTTCTCATTTTTCCATAGAAATTGGTTGTAATGGTCCGTCGTCACCTCAACATCATTTTATAGGATTCTGTTGTGTCGATGAAACACTTTTTAAAATAACTCAGTGTTGAAAAGGTATTTTAATAGATTTCCCTTCGTGAGAATAAAGTTCTTTTTATACGTAAAATTAAAAAAAAAAAATGATTACATAACAATTTGAAATAACATATCCTTTTATACATAAATTTCAAAAATATATATGATTACATTCACATATATTATATAAAAGATAAAGATTTTAATTGGAAAGAGTAAATCAAATTTATCAAAATCTTCCTCTTAACCATTTGAATATATGTTAAAAAAGGACATTGATAAAGAAAGTTCATTATGATAATAGAGTTTTGTATAGATAAAAAATAAACACTAACTCAAATATAAATTATATTTTTTATGCTTATTACATCAATAATCCTTCCTCTCATTGTGATAATATAGCTGCGTAGAAATAAAAAATAAACACTTGCTCAAATATATTTTATACTTTTTAATGCTTATTACATCAAGAATCCTTCTACAATGAGATTAAGGAGAGTTCAAGACTATAACAGTACAATCTTAAGAGGTAGAGGGTTCATGACTATAGCAATACAATTTTATGAGGTAGATAAACATTGATGCTATGTTATCTTTTAGAAGATGAAATAAGAAAATTATCATTTTCTTGTCACTTTTACACGCTCAATAATTTATTAACTATAAATCATGTTAAGTCATTACCTATCCAAACATGAAAATAACTTCAAATAATATTTCCTTCCACACGCTAAGAATGTAAACAAGTGTATAGTTATAGTTATATAAGTTTGAAAATTTAAAAAAAAAAACACTTTATCAAATATCTAAATGTTAAATGGGTAGATAAATTAATTAAACGCAAATGAACACTTCGGATATAGGAAATGAGTCTAACAACCTGATTCAAATAAGTTAATCGACATAATAATTAAACATATAATGAGATGGCTATCACAATTGGATTTTCTTTTCAACTTTGATCTACCTGTAAATTTCTTGACTTTTCATCTAGAGGTGAATTACACAAATTTTAAATCCTACGTTCTGTTTATTCCACACTTGCTACGTGTGATCCAAATCTTCCATTGAGGAGTGGTCATTTAAACTTTTAATATTGCCACCGAATGAAAAATAATCATATAATTATGGATTCTTGTGTTGAGGCTTACTTAGAGGATTAACAAGATTGGTCATGAATCTCATTAGGCTAAGAAGGATCTCGCACTTATAAGGTAAGCCCTAATTGATGCATTTAATCAAGCAAAATATCCTAGCTAATTAGCATATCTCTTTTATACTTCGCATTGGAAGCTTGATATCCATATAATGTGTGTATTTTACACGATCATGCATAACTATTGGTTACCTCTAATGTGTATCTCCCGATCCATCCTCTTCTTCCAATCCAAATCCTAGACCTATCTCTACCATGCCTATGACCACTATTGTTGCCGTAGTGGAGAAGTTACTACCACCATTTCTCCTTCTACATTTTCCCTTGGTTTTTTTTCCTCAATCTAGCTTACCTCCTAACTTTACCTCTTCCACCATACCTTCTTTAAGTGCTTCTATCACCTCTAGCATCACATTTTCATCCCGTCTATGCTCAGTCACACCGTCCATTCATGTGTTCCTCACTATTCCCCCTTCATATCCCATGACTCATACAATTCGTCCTTCCCAACCCAAGCCTCATACTATTTTTCAATCTCACCTCACGACTAATATTTTGAATAATGTGATCCATGACCCATCCATATTTATGACCTCAACCCTTACCTCACAACCTTACTATACCTCCACTATTCGACATACACCCAACACAAACCTTGGCTCTACCACTATATCAGATACACTATTACAAGAAATGGCCAATATTAAAAAAACAAATCAATAACAATAGAAACTGTTCCATTCCCTATAATCCACCACATTGCTTGTACCATTGGCATTTTTCTTGGCTACATATTCATTACATGTTAAGTTTGCGTCCCTTTGGTTTGAGCTATATGAAGGAAAAGGCGACCCAAATGTTCATATACAACCTTTTTATGGATTCTTGAATAGATTTTGCATATGATAAGATCTTGGCTGATTTTTCTTTTTTGAGCCTTAATTGAAGAGGGTAATACAAATTTCAGATCTACATCTTAACCATTTTTATATATGTCATAAAGGAGATTGATAAAGAAGGTTAATTATGATAATATAAATTCGTAGCAATAAAAAATAAAGACTAGCTCAAATATTTATTATACTTTTTCTTACATCAAGAAGCATTCTATATCCAGAGCTAGGAGGATTCAAGACTACAATAATATGGTTTGGTGAGGTCGATAAACATTCGTGCTATGTTATTTTTTCAAAGATGACATATAAGAAAATTATCATTTTCTTGTCAAATTTACACATTCAAGAATTTATTAGCCATCAATAATCTAAAATTATTACCTAACCATACATGAAAGTAATTTCAGATATCTAGTTCCATCCACATTGTAAAAATTTGCATATAAATGCATAATTATATGTATATAAGATTGAAAATAAACAAAACATGTTTTATCAAATATCTAAGTGTTAAATGGGTAGATAAACTAGTTAAACACAAGCGAACACTCCATATATAGGAAATGAGTTTGACGAAAAAAAGAAATAAGCTAATTCACCAAACAACTAAACGTACAATGAGATGGTTAGGATCGTCTGCCTTGAAATCAACACAATGCGAACTTCCACTTACACGAAATCATGATAAAGGACTACAAACCGAAAACTTAGTCTAGAAATTGGGTTATATCTACTACTTAAGGAAAACAGTGCTGGTACTAAAGAGCACCATGGGGAATGCTATGTGTTGGCACCTATAAAATAATCTTCCAAACATGCATTATTGTTGCCCCAAAATCCGAAATGCGCAGTTTGTGGATTTACAGTCAAAATCCCTTATTTGGATATGATCTGAGATATTTTATAGGGGTTTTGTTTCAAGATACTTCTAAGTGTAATGTTTCCCCTCATTGTTATGTCTTATTCCTTGTAAAAATTTGTTGATTTCTACCCTTTGTTGACAAATCGATAATTTCCCGAACTAACCTTCAGATTCGCGGGCTTGCGGTTTCCCCGATTCACCAATAAAGTGACCAAGCAAGAAAACAAAATTTTTTCTAAGGTACAAGGGGTCAGCGCTGTGTCTTTTTTGATAAAGGAAATATCAAAGAAAATGTTAAGGAAAGTGTTTATCGGCGAAAGGCTTCGTTCGCGAATCGTTGGGTTTGTTGATAACCTAGTTCGTCACGAGGACTTTTCCCCGGCAAAGGGATAAAGCAATAAAAGGATGGTCAGGTAAGAAGCGGCAAAAGGAGAAAGTTGGGAAAGGGAAGATTCGCTGACATAAATGAAAAATGGCGGAAAAGGAAGAGAAAAGAAGTGGAAATATAGTTCGCCATTTTCAAATTTTGCCGATAAGGCAAAAGAGAGGCCCGATGAAGGTAAGAATGAAGATAATCAGACAGAATTTTAAATTCCTCAAATGCGGCAAATTCAAAAGGGGGTTTACAAGTTGAAATTGGACAACACATTTAAAGTGTTGTAAAAGCCTTGAAAGGGGAAAATTCCTTAAATCAGACCATGATTGCAGGATTGCGTAGGTAGATTTGTACCCACAAAATTAATGATCTTGTAGAACAGGGCCATTCAGGTGGGTGGCATAGTGAATAGGCAGCCTCTATGATGATAGGTGACCGCTATCGCATCATTGGACCCTATATTTCTTCAGCCTCACACCTCTAAAATGTCTCATTCTCATTAAATATTCCAGCGCTAATTCTAAAATTTCAATAGCTCCTTTTCAAGGTGTCCAGCCTGGGCAGGTTATAGTTATTTAAGGATGCAATTAACTGCTGTCAAAATCAAATGGTGTGATAGCCAATTTGATAGAGATGCCTATCTTTTATCTTCACATCCACGCTTTTTTTATGCCGATAGGCGTTCACTCACAGAGCGAGTTGAAGTCCGTACAGTGGCAGGGCACTGATCAACGGTCTCCGTCCTCCCGTAGGTACATGACGACCATTGAGATGATCTCGGCCATTCACGTTAAATCTAGGAAGTTTCTTTGGTTACTTGTTGTACAAGAATCCACAGTACTTCCTCATCTCGCGCTTGTCATTGGTCGCCATGAGACTGTGAGCTCTGCCAGGAGAAAGTCCAATGCCGAGATGGAAGGGAGTCTAATTAGATGATTTTTTTTATAGTTTTTTGGACAATAGAGACATACTCCTCGAATATATTGTACCTCTTTGTTGTGCAATTTATATCTCAGGAGTTTAAGTATTTCGACTTTTTTTCTTTTCATTATGCTCTAATGGGAAATTGATGCTGTTGTTGGTTGTAGCTAGGGTTTGCGACTTATGCTAGAATGTATTGAGATGCGGATGTTTTTAAATTTTATGTTGAGGGAAGTGTTTTTTTAAGCCTTACGAAGGTGAACGAGGGTTTGAGAAGAAAAGTTTATTACTCTGAACTTTGCAGAGGTGCACAAAGTTTTGAAAGGTGAAAACTTGCGATTCAAGACCCGTCCTATCATTTGGGAGAAGTTGGGTAGGGTTTTAATTAAAAAATGAACTCGTGGACCGTATGTAACATGTCTTGAAGGATTTGAGCTCTTCTCTCCTTATAATTTAATTATCTTGTTGCCAAGAGCAAGTGTTGTTCAATATTGCAAGCGAGTTACATAATGGTGTATTCCCTGCAACCTTTTGTACTTTTGCAAGCATGGTAGAAATAAAATCCTCCATCTTGGGACGTGACAGCGTATATGGAGGAACAATTTTCTGAAATAGAAATTTTAAAATTTTACTCTGTTTTCTGCTTTGCTTTTTCTTCAACCTGCAATTAGTTTTCTATTTTGAATGGCCTAGTCTCAGATGCCTCAAGTTGAAGTCTAAAAGACACGGTGAATCCTAATAAGTACTTTCAATGCTACAAAATTTTCAAAGTTTCCAAAATGGTGATCTTTGATGTGAGATTTGACACCTAATTGATGTTGAATTCAACTCTGTATATGTAGGTTGGAATGGAGTTTTGGGCTTGCTGGGCTCACCGAGTGCTCTGGCACGCCTCCTTGTGGCACATGCATGAGGTATAAAACCGATGTCACTACGGTTTAGACTATGGTGAAGTACCCATGTAGTTTACAAAATGGTTTAGTTAGTCGCTTCACATTGATCATGCACTTTGATTGGCAATCTCATCACAAGCCTAGAGAGGGACTTTTTCAACTACATGATGTATTTGCTATCGTCAACATTGTTCCTTCCATTTCCTTAATTTTATTAAAGTTTTTAGACAATATGATTTGTAATATTTGATCTTTGTCTATCAAAGAGTTTATTATCATTTTATTCTTTCATTTTAACTTTAAAAAGATTTAAGCCTGCATACTCCAATTCCCCTCCATCAATCTTTTCTTCCATTTCCAAAATTTTCAATGTGACAAATGAGAAGTGTTTCCTTCTAAAAGCAGCGAATGCAGTGATGCATTGAGTATTGAGGCTTTATGTGTATCATCGTGGTCGGTGCCCAGTTCGCCTTCAAGAAAAGAATTGCATGTAGTTGTACAAGGCTTTGCAGGAGATGACGTGTCTGCCACCAAGAATTTAAAGCAGATCCTACACCTGGATCTTAGTGGTTGATAAGAAATAAAGAATCGTATAGATGTATATATAAGTGCAGCTATGATGCCTCAAGCAATCTGTAATTAACAATGCTCTCCGGTAATAGCTTGTAACAGTGATTGCATTACGTGAAAATACGACATGAGGTCACTAGCTTTGTAACTTGTACAGACAGCCAAAGCTTGCGAATGGGGTTAGTAAAAAGTACTCTGCACTGCTCTTTTGCCATTGTCTAGTATATGGTGGCCAAGAGTGAAAAAGAGAGAAAACAGAAAAAAAAATATAAATTTTCTTTCAAGTAAGTGATTAGCGCAATCTTCAGGCAAGACATAAGTTTGCTATATTTACAAATTGTACGATTGGTAGTGGATTTATTTAGGTATGTTTCCATTCTCTGCTCTGATGACAAAACTTACATGATTTTTTTTTACTAAATATAGATAATATTTCAAAATTACTGATCAAAACTAATTTATTAATACCTGTTGACTATATAATGACTAGATATTTGTCACTATGTGTCTAAGATATGTCCAGATGGTATCATAATTTTTGAGTTAAAAGGTTTTGGTCATCTCTCTTTTTTGGAGGATAAAAAACTAGACTATCATAATAAATAAGAAATCGTAAGTTTATTTATTGATACTATGGTGATATTGTAAGATGGGATTGCACTAAATCTAAGAACTTCTTGTCCCGTCTCTTTATTTGAGGCTTTATTATTTATTAATTTGATTTAACTATAGTACCCTAGGATATTTACATATTTAGAAAATACCTGGGAATATTAATCTTGAGGCAACCATCATATCAATGTAATAAATTCAAGATAGGCACCTCAAAATTAAAATCTCTTGATATTTCAAGATAAACATATCCAAATATAAGAGCTATTAAACATACACATGATAATGTATGATACTATTATTTTATTGGTGGAAATTGCATACCCATGCGCTTTTCTCTATTGTTTTGGGCCCACTTTGATTAGAGTGTCCTTAATGCAACTAACAACTGTACAAGTGGAATATTCTTGCATGAACTCAACTCATAACATCAGCATATCCCGACCCCTATATCACTCGTCTCTAGAAATATGTTTGGGTCCATAGAATCCCACTCACCACCTTGAATTGCGTCCACATTTGTGGAAATGACTTATCACATATTTACACCTCTTAACTTTTAAAATCTAAAATTCGAATTTAAACATTGTCAACCACTTTCCTAGTTGTGGTGAGCTAGCCTAGCGTAAGTTTGCACCGATTTGTGCACTATGTTGAGGTATTTAAAGACATTCATTCGTTTATTTGAAATCAAGGAGGACATGTAGGGTTACCAAAAAAAATATCAAGAGCATTCACACGAGAGCATCATAGCAGCATTATTAGAGCATTACATCAACACTAGACCAGCCTAGGTCCATCGCATTCTTGCTTGTTATCCTCGATCAATGTTTCAAGTTTGTTCAATCGGTCATTTAGGGGCCTAAATATGGAGAACATGAGCCTCATGATATAAAAAGATTCCCCAAAGGTGTTTTGAACACTGCGTATTTGTCACCGAATTGAAACATCAAAAGACTAAAGCAGGTGAGTTTTGGTCACCCACTTCTCGCAATATTAGATCCACCGATACTAGTTTATATATGGGTGCCAAATCACATCCGCACTAGTGGAGATCAATTCATAAGAGAAGTATATCTTAATCACAAAGCGTGACAATTATTTTTGAGATTATGAGATGTTTGTCTAATCAACCCCCAAAATTCTAAAACCAGGGCAAATAGATTCTTGAAGTATTCAACAGCATATTCTGTTCATTAGCTAAATACTAATTTAAATTCATTTAATTTCCATACTCAAATTAAATCTACATTTATTGTTTTTGATCCCAACTTACTTATGTAAATATAAATTAAATAGTGATTAATTATTTGATCAGCCTTAAAACATAGTTTTGTGTGGAAAAGTAAAAGTAAAATTGGAGCACTTTCATCTAAATATGGTTCACAATGTTTTGATAACAACATAGGTTTGTCCCATGTTTGATTTATTTTCGTTAAGATCGTCTATTTGTAAAGTTGAAATGTCAGAGAAGGATTGACAAAGTTGCAAGGCATGTCATTTTGGCAATGAATTTTGCGACGTGCGTAATTGCAACGTTATTGCAGAATGGCAAGAGATTCCTTATTCCGGGACAATGCTTAAGAGATAGTGATTGAAGGCGGCTAGGAGAAATGAAGCCACTGCCCTTTGCTGGGAACTCCGGCGTTAACAACGAAAAACATGTAATATCCGGGAGGAGCAGCCACAGGTGTGGGGGGAGCAGTTACTGTGGAAGAATAAAGTGTGGTGGAGTTTGGAGCCGCTACCGGTGTGGAAGCGGAGAGCGAGAGCATCCTCTGGCTCATGGATGTGGTGTGAGTTGTGAAGGGCGGAGCATAGACGTTAAAGTTTAGCACGCTGTTACTCGTCAGAGCGGATGGAACTGAGAAGGTGACTTGGAAGGTGGCGCCGTAGGCAATATTGGAGGTGGAAGACACGGCGGTTATCTGCGGGCGGAGGAAGGCGTAGACGCTCTCCAAATAATAAGGGCTGTACGCTTCCAAACGGAGCTCCGTCGGGAATGCCGTTCCTGTGAAAACGTATTTGAAGTGTGGGTTGGAGCCGCCCACCATAACTCTGGCATCGGGCAACACGTTGGCAGTGGAGTGGTACATTCTCGCGATGCCGGTGGCCGCCAGAACGGAGAAACGCTGCTGCCCGGCGGGTAGACTGTGTCTGTAGAGGTACGGCGTGAAGACGGGTGTGTTGGCCATGTCCCACCCGGCCACGCCTTTGGCTGCTCCGTTTATGATTAGGATTTCGCCGTTGGGGAGAATGAGCATGTCCGACATGGTTCTTGGCCCGGGCATGTCTTCCATCGTCCACGAAGGATTCGCGTCCGTGATGACCATTCTTCCGCAGCTGCGAAGGGCGGCCGTAAAATTACCGGCCTTGGCGGCGGCGAAGCCATTGTCGGGGCAGCCACCGCAGATGAGGATTTCCACCTTGCCAAACCCATCGGTTGCAGAGAGCGGCAGCATCACCGAAGAGCCCGTGGAAGGGTAGTTCCGTGGGCCGTCGCCCGGTATTCTGGGGAATGTTTTCAACACCACGTTGTTCTTGTAGTCGAGGAGAATGGAGTCCCTGTTGGCGAAGATAAAGAGATTGCCGTCGGAGGAGAGATGGAGGAACGGATACAGGTTGTTCTCAGGTGACGAGCTGGTTCGGGTTTGGCTGAGGAAGGGCAGGTTGTACGTTCCCTCGCCCGGCCGCCTGGGAACGAACTCGTAGTTAAACACGCCGGTGCCTCCCACCACAATGATGCGGTTGTCGGGAAGGATCTGGTTGGCGGCGTACCACCGGTTCGCCAGAAGCTGAACACCCTCAAAATTATCCCAGTCGCAGGAGGCGTCGGAGCAAGGAACAAAGTACCGGATATCTCTGCCTCCGTCCCGCCACCCGCCCGTTTGAACGAGGGTCCCGTTGGCGGCAAAGGCTCCGGAGGAGCACCAGGTGTCGGTGAATATCATGAGCGGCCGGATGGTGTTGGTGGCTATGTTGTATTCGATGGAGTGAGCCCAGCAGTCGTGGGTCAGGGCCTGGTCCTGCGGGTTGTCACGGCACCGCCCATTATCCAGCAGGAGCTGCGACGGCCCGAAGTTGGTCCGGTCGAACATCACCACCGTGTTTTTATACGTGGTGGTCATGTGCATGGCCGAGACGCCGCCCTTCTCTACCAGAAGATTCCATCTTCCCAGCTTCACTGGCAGTTGCCCTGCTGCGTCCCACGACCACATGCTTAACATCACCACCATCATAACCCAGAAATACCGAATTCCAGATGACATTTTCATTGACCAATGACACTCTTTGTTCAAGTGCGAGATTGATGATGAAATCCTCATGATTTGATGGACATTTATAGGCTTCTGCGCTCAGGAAGTCAAACGAAATAGGATAGGATGAATCGATCGCCTGGCTTATCCCGTGTCAAGAACAATAACAGCCATGCGATGCCTTTCGTGATTTACTGTCTAGCTCATCCTTCCTGCATTTCATAGTGATATTCCCACGGCGCTCTGGTTGCGTTCTCAAACTACATTAGGCTGCTTCTTATCAAACGTTTTAAATTTCTCCCGCGCAGTAACGATTTGAACGTTTTGTGCTGTGATTACTCATCTCCGCCGCATGTCAAGCGCAACCTGCTGCTATCTTCTCGACCTACTACAGATCGCGATAGTGGTCAACCTCAATCTTGCTCCTCCATGGTTTGGAATTTTCTGATGATGACGTTGTGCGTCTGTAAGCCGCTAAAGGCAGCCGAAGCCGATAAAAATCCTACTCCAAATTTTCGTCGGCCAAGAAAAACAGTAACGTTGAGATAAACACACAAACGCTGTCATTATTATAATCTCTTTGTTTCGACCACCTTTCATCTTAGCTCTAAATTTAGAGGGCAATCCCGTACGTGTTTTTCTCTTACTGAATTCCAAAGTAAAGTAATCCATCATGGCCAATCAATAAAACAACAAAAACCTTGAATCTAGGGACACCATTTTCCTTTCTTCATACAGTTTGGCCGCAATGGTCTGTCGTCACCTCGACGTCATTTGGTAGGATTCTCTTCTGTCGACGAAACACTTTTTTCAATAGCCGACTGTTTTTAATAGGTTTCCCTCGTCGAGGATAAAGAGGTCATTGCGTGGGGTTATCTCTAAGCATGTCAACCCAAACTCCAAGTGACGTTTCATTTTATATGGGAGTAGTGAAGGCTATAGGGGCGTTGTTTCTATGATTTGCAAGATAAATGTTGCCGACAAGTGTACTTTAAAACACATGGATGAGAAATAAATCCAAATTTAAAATGCCCGATGGAATTTTGGATAAATGAAAATATGGGCAAAATGTAATGGTGTCGAGAGATGTATTAAACTCTAGAAAAATTAGATGAATAAATTAATATGTTTCTAGGAAACTATTCTAAGAAATATTACTCTAGTTTCCTTTCAACCTATGTAATTTGTATGGTTCCCTATTGCAATGCTGAAATTTTCTTACGTAGATGCTAATTGCCGTTTTCATTTTGTGTCTATTTTGAGAGCATGTGTCAATACAATTACATATCAATAAATAGCACAATCTTGTCCAAAGTTGGGCTCATTTTCGTATCCTTTGCCTATCCTCTTGCCACATATTGCCGTACATTTGACTCTATATTATCCATGTCCACACATATCCCCATATATTCGAAATTTATTATGCATATTATCACCCCTCTGTCTATACATTCATTCTCCAAATTGACATTAGCATTTACTTGTCTCAAGTAAATCCCATAGAGTGGGTTCGATCCACACCACACGAAACTAACCCTTAAATTTATAAAATTCGACTTCAAATATTGCTAACTCTTGCCCATTTATTTCCCACCATGAGCCAACTTGGTACATATTTCATATGTTTTGTTTCTATGTAATGGTATTTAAAGGTTTTCAATGCACATCAATTTATATCAAGAATTCATTAAATAAGCAATCACATTCAGGGTGCATTACAAAAATCTATATATATCAAAAAACACGTCCTCGAAGATTTACGCTCTTTGCTCTTTTGTCCAACATTTTACAACGTGCTAAAGCTAGTCATTCTAGGGGATTGGCCTAGGAGAACTTTACCCTAGTGATCCGATAGCCTCTCTAAGGTGTTTTCAAACACTAACAATCCTTAATAATCAGTAAAAGTTAGAGAATCTAGTAAATCAGAAAAAAAAAAAAGAAGAGCATGCACTATACTAGATAAGATCTATGGATTCCAAGATTGATCCATGACTGTAGAAGTGACATTGAGCCATGGAATTGACCCACTATGAATCTAATCTAGGTAAGTTCTTCTAGTGCGACACTAGATTTATCCTCCACCATTTATTTCTAGAGATGAGTACCCTAATCCATTCTATTTACTTTCCAAATATAGACTTATTGTTTAATTATAAATTCCTAGCCGATTAATTAATTAATATACATTGACCTATGTTGATTATGTGCATTCATTTAATTGGCTTGGATTACTCTTTTGTCCAACATTTTCCAAGGTGCTAAAGCTAGTCATTCTAGGGGATTGGCCGAGGAGAACTTTACCCTAGTTATTCGATAGCCTCTCTAAGGTGTTTTCAAACACTAACAATCCTTAACAATCAGTAAAAGGTAGAGAATCTAGCAAATCGGAAAAAAAGAGCATGCACTATACTAGATAAGATCTGTGGATTCCAAGATTGATCCATGACTGTAGAAGTGACATAGAGCCATGGAATTGACCCACTATGAATCTAATCTAGGTAAGTTCTTCTAGTGCGACACTAGATTTATCCTCCACCATTTATTTCTAGAGATGAGTACCCTAATCCATTCTATTTACTTTCCAAATATAGACTTATTGTTTAATTATAAATTCCTAGCCGATTAATTAATTAATATACATTGACCTATGTTGATTATGTGCATTCATTTAATTGGCTTGGATTACTCTTTTGTCCAACATTTTCCAAGGTGCTAAAGCTAGTCATTCTAGGGGATTGGCCGAGGAGAACTTTACCCTAGTTATCCGATAGCCTCTCTAAGGTGTTTTCAAACACTAACAATCCTTAACAATCAGTAAAAGGTAGAGAATCTAGCAAATCGGAAAAAAAGAGCATGCACTATACTAGATAAGATCTGTGGATTCCAAGATTGATCCATGACTGTAGAAGTGACATAGAGCCATGGAATTGACCCACTATGAATCTAATCTAGGTAAGTTCTTCTAGTGCGACACTAGATTTATCCTCCATCATTTATTTCTAGAGATGAGTACCCTAATCCATTCTATTTACTTTCCAAATATAGAATTATTGTTTTATTATAAATTCCTAGCCGATTAATTAATTAATATACATTGACCTACGTTGATTATGTGCATTTCATTTAATTGGCTTGGACTACATTAGGGAAAGTTTATTTTCCTTTACATTTTTGTGAACCCGACCTATCTTACAACAGCAGCTAAGAATTTTCTATAGGGTTTAGACCTTAACTATTTTAGGGTTTGAGATCTATGATCGCATCATAATTTTCTAGATATTATATGGTTTCATTCCTATTTGTTGTCGTTTTATTGATATATCTTTTTATTTTAGGGTTTTCTTCTTTATTGTGGCACTGTGTTTGCCCACTACGCCCGCCCTTGGCTATCATGGATTATTTTCGGAGTTGATATATTTCAATTTTTTTTTACTTTAAATGTAGAATCGAGCTATTCAAATTTAGCTATCTATGGTTTCCTTATACCACGAGTTACTTCCAATCCTTATCTTCGATTGAGCAGGAGTGGTTGTTTAAACCCTAATATGACCACCCAATCTAAAACTAATAATATATTTATTGATGCTTGTGTTGAGACTTAGTTAGAGGATCAACAAGACTATGATCATGAAGCTCATTTAGTTAAGCAAGATTTCACACTTACAGGGAAAGCCTTAATTGATGCATTTAATTAAGAAAAGATTTCTAGTTAATTAACATATATTTTTGAGACATTGTGACAAAGGGACTATAGACAAATAATCGAGTCTATAGATTGGGTTATATCTGCTATTTAAGAAAAACAAGTTGGTAGTGCTAAAGAGAACCATGGGGCATTCTATGCAAGGTTGAATTTTAGGACTTCCTTATGCATTAGTCAAGCCTCGAGGATAAGAAAAAGGTATATTTAAAAGGGACAGTATAGTTGGATGTTCATGTAGATAGAGAGGTCAGTGTGTTGAACTCTCAGACTGTTAGAGACAAATCTGCAGATGTGTTGTCCTAGTTGTCAAGATGAATGTTTTCATTGATTAGAATAACCTAGGGATGATTCTTTTAAATACAAACATTATCTACATAGAATTTAAATCTTTTGGCATGCACGCCAATATGTAACTATCATGTTTGGGATTGTTAGTCATGAAATTAGGATAATTTAAAATTTTGTAAAGGAGGATGAAATTGCACTATGATTCTGGAAGAACAATACATATTTGAATTCCAGTGTAATCTATCATGGACACCATTTCTCATTTTTCCATAGAAATTGGTTGTAATGGTCCGTCGTCACCTCAACATCATTTTATAGGATTCTGTTGTGTCGATGAAACACTTTTTAAAATAACTCAGTGTTGAAAAGGTATTTTAATAGATTTCCCTTCGTGAGAATAAAGTTCTTTTTATACGTAAAATTAAAAAAAAAAAATGATTACATAACAATTTGAAATAACATATCCTTTTATACATAAATTTCAAAAATATATATGATTACATTCACATATATTATATAAAAGATAAAGATTTTAATTGGAAAGAGTAAATCAAATTTATCAAAATCTTCCTCTTAACCATTTGAATATATGTTAAAAAAGGACATTGATAAAGAAAGTTCATTATGATAATAGAGTTTTGTATAGATAAAAAATAAACACTAACTCAAATATAAATTATATTTTTTATGCTTATTACATCAATAATCCTTCCTCTCATTGTGATAATATAGCTGCGTAGAAATAAAAAATAAACACTTGCTCAAATATATTTTATACTTTTTAATGCTTATTACATCAAGAATCCTTCTACAATGAGATTAAGGAGAGTTCAAGACTATAACAGTACAATCTTAAGAGGTAGAGGGTTCATGACTATAGCAATACAATTTTATGAGGTAGATAAACATTGATGCTATGTTATCTTTTAGAAGATGAAATAAGAAAATTATCATTTTCTTGTCACTTTTACACGCTCAATAATTTATTAACTATAAATCATGTTAAGTCATTACCTATCCAAACATGAAAATAACTTCAAATAATATTTCCTTCCACACGCTAAGAATGTAAACAAGTGTATAGTTATAGTTATATAAGTTTGAAAATTTAAAAAAAAAAACACTTTATCAAATATCTAAATGTTAAATGGGTAGATAAATTAATTAAACGCAAATGAACACTTCGGATATAGGAAATGAGTCTAACAACCTGATTCAAATAAGTTAATCGACATAATAATTAAACATATAATGAGATGGCTATCACAATTGGATTTTCTTTTCAACTTTGATCTACCTGTAAATTTCTTGACTTTTCATCTAGAGGTGAATTACACAAATTTTAAATCCTACGTTCTGTTTATTCCACACTTGCTACGTGTGATCCAAATCTTCCATTGAGGAGTGGTCATTTAAACTTTTAATATTGCCACCGAATGAAAAATAATCATATAATTATGGATTCTTGTGTTGAGGCTTACTTAGAGGATTAACAAGATTGGTCATGAATCTCATTAGGCTAAGAAGGATCTCGCACTTATAAGGTAAGCCCTAATTGATGCATTTAATCAAGCAAAATATCCTAGCTAATTAGCATATCTCTTTTATACTTCGCATTGGAAGCTTGATATCCATATAATGTGTGTATTTTACACGATCATGCATAACTATTGGTTACCTCTAATGTGTATCTCCCGATCCATCCTCTTCTTCCAATCCAAATCCTAGACCTATCTCTACCATGCCTATGACCACTATTGTTGCCGTAGTGGAGAAGTTACTACCACCATTTCTCCTTCTACATTTTCCCTTGGTTTTTTTTCCTCAATCTAGCTTACCTCCTAACTTTACCTCTTCCACCATACCTTCTTTAAGTGCTTCTATCACCTCTAGCATCACATTTTCATCCCGTCTATGCTCAGTCACACCGTCCATTCATGTGTTCCTCACTATTCCCCCTTCATATCCCATGACTCATCAATTCGTCCTTCCCAACCCAAGCCTCATACTATTTTTCAATCTCACCTCACGACTAATATTTTGAATAATGTGATCCATGACCCATCCATATTTATGACCTCAACCCTTACCTCACAACCTTACTATACCTCCACTATTCGACATACACCCAACACAAACCTTGGCTCTACCACTATATCAGATACACTATTACAAGAAATGGCCAATATTAAAAAAACAAATCAATAACAATAGAAACTGTTCCATTCCCTATAATCCACCACATTGCTTGTACCATTGGCATTTTTCTTGGCTACATATTCATTACATGTTAAGTTTGCGTCCCTTTGGTTTGAGCTATATGAAGGAAAAGGCGACCCAAATGTTCATATACAACCTTTTTATGGATTCTTGAATAGATTTTGCATATGATAAGATCTTGGCTGATTTTTCTTTTTTGAGCCTTAATTGAAGAGGGTAATACAAATTTCAGATCTACATCTTAACCATTTTTATATATGTCATAAAGGAGATTGATAAAGAAGGTTAATTATGATAATATAAATTCGTAGCAATAAAAAATAAAGACTAGCTCAAATATTTATTATACTTTTTCTTACATCAAGAAGCATTCTATATCCAGAGCTAGGAGGATTCAAGACTACAATAATATGGTTTGGTGAGGTCGATAAACATTCGTGCTATGTTATTTTTTCAAAGATGACATATAAGAAAATTATCATTTTCTTGTCAAATTTACACATTCAAGAATTTATTAGCCATCAATAATCTAAAATTATTACCTAACCATACATGAAAGTAATTTCAGATATCTAGTTCCATCCACATTGTAAAAATTTGCATATAAATGCATAATTATATGTATATAAGATTGAAAATAAACAAAACATGTTTTATCAAATATCTAAGTGTTAAATGGGTAGATAAACTAGTTAAACACAAGCGAACACTCCATATATAGGAAATGAGTTTGACGAAAAAAAGAAATAAGCTAATTCACCAAACAACTAAACGTACAATGAGATGGTTAGGATCGTCTGCCTTGAAATCAACACAATGCGAACTTCCACTTACACGAAATCATGATAAAGGACTACAAACCGAAAACTTAGTCTAGAAATTGGGTTATATCCACTACTTAAGGAAAACAGTGCTGGTACTAAAGAGCACCATGGGGAATGCTATGTGTTGGCACCTATAAAATAATCTTCCAAACATGCATTATTGTTGCCCCAAAATCCGAAATGCGCAGTTTGTGGATTTACAGTCAAAATCCCTTATTTGGATATGATCTGAGATATTTTATAGGGGTTTTGTTTCAAGATACTTCTAAGTGTAATGTTTCCCCTCATTGTTATGTCTTATTCCTTGTAAAAATTTGTTGATTTCTACCCTTTGTTGACAAATCGATAATTTCCCGAACTAACCTTCAGATTCGCGGGCTTGCGGTTTCCCCGATTCACCAATAAAGTGACCAAGCAAGAAAACAAAATTTTTTCTAAGGTACAAGGGGTCAGCGCTGTGTCTTTTTTGATAAAGGAAATATCAAAGAAAATGTTAAGGAAAGTGTTTATCGGCGAAAGGCTTCGTTCGCGAATCGTTGGGTTTGTTGATAACCTAGTTCGTCACGAGGACTTTTCCCCGGCAAAGGGATAAAGCAATAAAAGGATGGTCAGGTAAGAAGCGGCAAAAGGAGAAAGTTGGGAAAGGGAAGATTCGCTGACATAAATGAAAAATGGCGGAAAAGGAAGAGAAAAGAAGTGGAAATATAGTTCGCCATTTTCAAATTTTGCCGATAAGGCAAAAGAGAGGCCCGATGAAGGTAAGAATGAAGATAATCAGACAGAATTTTAAATTCCTCAAATGCGGCAAATTCAAAAGGGGGTTTACAAGTTGAAATTGGACAACACATTTAAAGTGTTGTAAAAGCCTTGAAAGGGGAAAATTCCTTAAATCAGACCATGATTGCAGGATTGCGTAGGTAGATTTGTACCCACAAAATTAATGATCTTGTAGAACAGGGCCATTCAGGTGGGTGGCATAGTGAATAGGCAGCCTCTATGATGATAGGTGACCGCTATCGCATCATTGGACCCTATATTTCTTCAGCCTCACACCTCTAAAATGTCTCATTCTCATTAAATATTCCAGCGCTAATTCTAAAATTTCAATAGCTCCTTTTCAAGGTGTCCAGCCTGGGCAGGTTATAGTTATTTAAGGATGCAATTAACTGCTGTCAAAATCAAATGGTGTGATAGCCAATTTGATAGAGATGCCTATCTTTTATCTTCACATCCACGCTTTTTTTATGCCGATAGGCGTTCACTCACAGAGCGAGTTGAAGTCCGTACAGTGGCAGGGCACTGATCAACGGTCTCCGTCCTCCCGTAGGTACATGACGACCATTGAGATGATCTCGGCCATTCACGTTAAATCTAGGAAGTTTCTTTGGTTACTTGTTGTACAAGAATCCACAGTACTTCCTCATCTCGCGCTTGTCATTGGTCACCATGAGACTGTGAGCTCTGCCAGGAGAAAGTCCAATGCCGAGATGGAAGGGAGTCTAATTAGATGATTTTTTTTATAGTTTTTTGGACAATAGAGACATACTCCTCGAATATATTGTACCTCTTTGTTGTGCAATTTATATCTCAGGAGTTTAAGTATTTCGACTTTTTTTCTTTTCATTATGCTCTAATGGGAAATTGATGCTGTTGTTGGTTGTAGCTAGGGTTTGCGACTTATGCTAGAATGTATTGAGATGCGGATGTTTTTAAATTTTATGTTGAGGGAAGTGTTTTTTTAAGCCTTACGAAGGTGAACGAGGGTTTGAGAAGAAAAGTTTATTACTCTGAACTTTGCAGAGGTGCACAAAGTTTTGAAAGGTGAAAACTTGCGATTCAAGACCCGTCCTATCATTTGGGAGAAGTTGGGTAGGGTTTTAATTAAAAAATGAACTCGTGGACCGTATGTAACATGTCTTGAAGGATTTGAGCTCTTCTCTCCTTATAATTTAATTATCTTGTTGCCAAGAGCAAGTGTTGTTCAATATTGCAAGCGAGTTACATAATGGTGTATTCCCTGCAACCTTTTGTACTTTTGCAAGCATGGTAGAAATAAAATCCTCCATCTTGGGACGTGACAGCGTATATGGAGGAACAATTTTCTGAAATAGAAATTTTAAAATTTTACTCTGTTTTCTGCTTTGCTTTTTCTTCAACCTGCAATTAGTTTTCTATTTTGAATGGCCTAGTCTCATATGCCTCAAGTTGAAGTCTAAAAGACACGGTGAATCCTAATAAGTACTTTCAATGCTACAAAATTTTCAAAGTTTCCAAAATGGTGATCTTTGATGTGAGATTTGACACCTAATTGATGTTGAATTCAACTCTGTATATGTAGGTTGGAATGGAGTTTTGGGCTTGCTGGGCTCACCGAGTGCTCTGGCACGCCTCCTTGTGGCACATGCATGAGGTATAAAACCGATGTCACTACGGTTTAGACTATGGTGAAGTACCCATGTAGTTTACAAAATGGTTTAGTTAGTCGCTTCACATTGATCATGCACTTTGATTGGCAATCTCATCACAAGCCTAGAGAGGGACTTTTTCAACTACATGATGTATTTGCTATCGTCAACATTGTTCCTTCCATTTCCTTAATTTTATTAAAGTTTTTAGACAATATGATTTGTAATATTTGATCTTTGTCTATCAAAGAGTTTATTATCATTTTATTCTTTCATTTTAACTTTAAAAAGATTTAAGCCTGCATACTCCAATTCCCCTCCATCAATCTTTTCTTCCATTTCCAAAATTTTCAATGTGACAAATGAGAAGTGTTTCCTTCTAAAAGCAGCGAATGCAGTGATGCATTGAGTATTGAGGCTTTATGTGTATCATCGTGGTCGGTGCCCAGTTCGCCTTCAAGAAAAGAATTGCATGTAGTTGTACAAGGCTTTGCAGGAGATGACGTGTCTGCCACCAAGAATTTAAAGCAGATCCTACACCTGGATCTTAGTGGTTGATAAGAAATAAAGAATCGTATAGATGTATATATAAGTGCAGCTATGATGCCTCAAGCAATCTGTAATTAACAATGCTCTCCGGTAATAGGTTGTAACAGTGATTGCATTACGTGAAAATACGACATGAGGTCACTAGCTTTGTAACTTGTACAGACAGCCAAAGCTTGCGAATGGGGTTAGTAAAAAGTACTCTGCACTGCTCTTTTGCCATTGTCTAGTATATGGTGGCCAAGAGTGAAAAAGAGAGAAAACAGAAAAAAAAATATAAATTTTCTTTCAAGTAAGTGATTAGCGCAATCTTCAGGCAAGACATAAGTTTGCTATATTTACAAATTGTACGATTGGTAGTGGATTTATTTAGGTATGTTTCCATTCTCTGCTCTGATGACAAAACTTACATGATTTTTTTTTACTAAATATAGATAATATTTCAAAATTACTGATCAAAACTAATTTATTAATACCTGTTGACTATATAATGACTAGATATTTGTCACTATGTGTCTAAGATATGTCCAGATGGTATCATAATTTTTGAGTTAAAAGGTTTTGGTCATCTCTCTTTTTTGGAGGATAAAAAACTAGACTATCATAATAAATAAGAAATCGTAAGTTTATTTATTGATACTATGGTGATATTGTAAGATGGGATTGCACTAAATCTAAGAACTTCTTGTCCCGTCTCTTTATTTGAGGCTTTATTATTTATTAATTTGATTTAACTATAGTACCCTAGGATATTTACATATTTAGAAAATACCTGGGAATATTAATCTTGAGGCAACCATCATATCAATGTAATAAATTCAAGATAGGCACCTCAAAATTAAAATCTCTTGATATTTCAAGATAAACATATCCAAATATAAGAGCTATTAAACATACACATGATAATGTATGATACTATTATTTTATTGGTGGAAATTGCATACCCATGCGCTTTTCTCTATTGTTTTGGGCCCACTTTGATTAGAGTGTCCTTAATGCAACTAACAACTGTACAAGTGGAATATTCTTGCATGAACTCAACTCATAACATCAGCATATCCCGACCCCTATATCACTCGTCTCTAGAAATATGTTTGGGTCCATAGAATCCCACTCACCACCTTGAATTGCGTCCACATTTGTGGAAATGACTTATCACATATTTACACCTCTTAACTTTTAAAATCTAAAATTCGAATTTAAACATTGTCAACCACTTTCCTAGTTGTGGTGAGCTAGCCTAGCGTAAGTTTGCACCGATTTGTGCACTATGTTGAGGTATTTAAAGACATTCATTCGTTTATTTGAAATCAAGGAGGACATGTAGGGTTACCAAAAAAAATATCAAGAGCATTCACACGAGAGCATCATAGCAGCATTATTAGAGCATTACATCAACACTAGACCAGCCTAGGTCCATCGCATTCTTGCTTGTTATCCTCGATCAATGTTTCAAGTTTGTTCAATCGGTCATTTAGGGGCCTAAATATGGAGAACATGAGCCTCATGATATAAAAAGATTCCCCAAAGGTGTTTTGAACACTGCGTATTTGTCACCGAATTGAAACATCAAAAGACTAAAGCAGGTGAGTTTTGGTCACCCACTTCTCGCAATATTAGATCCACCGATACTAGTTTATATATGGGTGCCAAATCACATCCGCACTAGTGGAGATCAATTCATAAGAGAAGTATATCTTAATCACAAAGCGTGACAATTATTTTTGAGATTATGAGATGTTTGTCTAATCAACCCCCAAAATTCTAAAACCAGGGCAAATAGATTCTTGAAGTATTCAACAGCATATTCTGTTCATTAGCTAAATACTAATTTAAATTCATTTAATTTCCATACTCAAATTAAATCTACATTTATTGTTTTTGATCCCAACTTACTTATGTAAATATAAATTAAATAGTGATTAATTATTTGATCAGCCTTAAAACATAGTTTTGTGTGGAAAAGTAAAAGTAAAATTGGAGCACTTTCATCTAAATATGGTTCACAATGTTTTGATAACAACATAGGTTTGTCCCATGTTTGATTTATTTTCGTTAAGATCGTCTATTTGTAAAGTTGAAATGTCAGAGAAGGATTGACAAAGTTGCAAGGCATGTCATTTTGGCAATGAATTTTGCGACGTGCGTAATTGCAACGTTATTGCAGAATGGCAAGAGATTCCTTATTCCGGGACAATGCTTAAGAGATAGTGATTGAAGGCGGCTAGGAGAAATGAAGCCACTGCCCTTTGCTGGGAACTCCGGCGTTAACAACGAAAAACATGTAATATCCGGGAGGAGCAGCCACAGGTGTGGGGGGAGCAGTTACTGTGGAAGAATAAAGTGTGGTGGAGTTTGGAGCCGCTACCGGTGTGGAAGCGGAGAGCGAGAGCATCCTCTGGCTCATGGATGTGGTGTGAGTTGTGAAGGGCGGAGCATAGACGTTAAAGTTTAGCACGCTGTTACTCGTCAGAGCGGATGGAACTGAGAAGGTGACTTGGAAGGTGGCGCCGTAGGCAATATTGGAGGTGGAAGACACGGCGGTTATCTGCGGGCGGAGGAAGGCGTAGACGCTCTCCAAATAATAAGGGCTGTACGCTTCCAAACGGAGCTCCGTCGGGAATGCCGTTCCTGTGAAAACGTATTTGAAGTGTGGGTTGGAGCCGCCCACCATAACTCTGGCATCGGGCAACACGTTGACAGTGGAGTGGTACATTCTCGCGATGCCGGTGGCCGCCAGAACGGAGAAACGCTGCTGCCCGGCGGGTAGACTGTGTCTGTAGAGGTACGGCGTGAAGACGGGTGTGTTGGCCATGTCCCACCCGGCCACGCCTTTGGCTGCTCCGTTTATGATTAGGATTTCGCCGTTGGGGAGAATGAGCATGTCCGACATGGTTCTTGGCCCGGGCATGTCTTCCATCGTCCACGAAGGATTCGCGTCCGTGATGACCATTCTTCCGCAGCTGCGAAGGGCGGCCGTAAAATTACCGGCCTTGGCGGCGGCGAAGCCATTGTCGGGGCAGCCACCGCAGATGAGGATTTCCACCTTGCCAAACCCATCGGTTGCAGAGAGCGGCAGCATCACCGAAGAGCCCGTGGAAGGGTAGTTCCGTGGGCCGTCGCCCGGTATTCTGGGGAATGTTTTCAACACCACGTTGTTCTTGTAGTCGAGGAGAATGGAGTCCCTGTTGGCGAAGATAAAGAGATTGCCGTCGGAGGAGAGATGGAGGAACGGATACAGGTTGTTCTCAGGTGACGAGCTGGTTCGGGTTTGGCTGAGGAAGGGCAGGTTGTACGTTCCCTCGCCCGGCCGCCTGGGAACGAACTCGTAGTTAAACACGCCGGTGCCTCCCACCACAATGATGCGGTTGTCGGGAAGGATCTGGTTGGCGGCGTACCACCGGTTCGCCAGAAGCTGAACACCCTCAAAATTATCCCAGTCGCAGGAGGCGTCGGAGCAAGGAACAAAGTACCGGATATCTCTGCCTCCGTCCCGCCACCCGCCCGTTTGAACGAGGGTCCCGTTGGCGGCAAAGGCTCCGGAGGAGCACCAGGTGTCGGTGAATATCATGAGCGGCCGGATGGTGTTGGTGGCTATGTTGTATTCGATGGAGTGAGCCCAGCAGTCGTGGGTCAGGGCCTGGTCCTGCGGGTTGTCACGGCACCGCCCATTATCCAGCAGGAGCTGCGACGGCCCGAAGTTGGTCCGGTCGAACATCACCACCGTGTTTTTATACGTGGTGGTCATGTGCATGGCCGAGACGCCGCCCTTCTCTACCAGAAGATTCCATCTTCCCAGCTTCACTGGCAGTTGCCCTGCTGCGTCCCACGACCACATGCTTAACATCACCACCATCATAACCCAGAAATACCGAATTCCAGATGACATTTTCATTGACCAATGACACTCTTTGTTCAAGTGCGAGATTGATGATGAAATCCTCATGATTTGATGGACATTTATAGGCTTCTGCGCTCAGGAAGTCAAACGAAATAGGATAGGATGAATCGATCGCCTGGCTTATCCCGTGTCAAGAACAATAACAGCCATGCGATGCCTTTCGTGATTTACTGTCTAGCTCATCCTTCCTGCATTTCATAGTGATATTCCCACGGCGCTCTGGTTGCGTTCTCAAACTACATTAGGCTGCTTCTTATCAAACGTTTTAAATTTCTCCCGCGCAGTAACGATTTGAACGTTTTGTGCTGTGATTACTCATCTCCGCCGCATGTCAAGCGCAACCTGCTGCTATCTTCTCGACCTACTACAGATCGCGATAGTGGTCAACCTCAATCTTGCTCCTCCATGGTTTGGAATTTTCTGATGATGACGTTGTGCGTCTGTAAGCCGCTAAAGGCAGCCGAAGCCGATAAAAATCCTACTCCAAATTTTCGTCGGCCAAGAAAAACAGTAACGTTGAGATAAACACACAAACGCTGTCATTATTATAATCTCTTTGTTTCGACCACCTTTCATCTTAGCTCTAAATTTAGAGGGCAATCCCGTACGTGTTTTTCTCTTACTGAATTCCAAAGTAAAGTAATCCATCATGGCCAATCAATAAAACAACAAAAACCTTGAATCTAGGGACACCATTTTCCTTTCTTCATACAGTTTGGCCGCAATGGTCTGTCGTCACCTCGACGTCATTTGGTAGGATTCTCTTCTGTCGACGAAACACTTTTTTCAATAGCCGACTGTTTTTAATAGGTTTCCCTCGTCGAGGATAAAGAGGTCATTGCGTGGGGTTATCTCTAAGCATGTCAACCCAAACTCCAAGTGACGTTTCATTTTATATGGGAGTAGTGAAGGCTATAGGGGCGTTGTTTCTATGATTTGCAAGATAAATGTTGCCGACAAGTGTACTTTAAAACACATGGATGAGAAATAAATCCAAATTTAAAATGCCCGATGGAATTTTGGATAAATGAAAATATGGGCAAAATGTAATGGTGTCGAGAGATGTATTAAACTCTAGAAAAATTAGATGAATAAATTAATATGTTTCTAGGAAACTATTCTAAGAAATATTACTCTAGTTTCCTTTCAACCTATGTAATTTGTATGGTTCCCTATTGCAATGCTGAAATTTTCTTACGTAGATGCTAATTGCCGTTTTCATTTTGTGTCTATTTTGAGAGCATGTGTCAATACAATTACATATCAATAAATAGCACAATCTTGTCCAAAGTTGGGCTCATTTTCGTATCCTTTGCCTATCCTCTTGCCACATATTGCCGTACATTTGACTCTATATTATCCATGTCCACACATATCCCCATATATTCGAAATTTATTATGCATATTATCACCCCTCTGTCTATACATTCATTCTCCAAATTGACATTAGCATTTACTTGTCTCAAGTAAATCCCATAGAGTGGGTTCGATCCACACCACACGAAACTAACCCTTAAATTTATAAAATTCGACTTCAAATATTGCTAACTCTTGCCCATTTATTTCCCACCATGAGCCAACTTGGTACATATTTCATATGTTTTGTTTCTATGTAATGGTATTTAAAGGTTTTCAATGCACATCAATTTATATCAAGAATTCATTAAATAAGCAATCACATTCAGGGTGCATTACAAAAATCTATATATATCAAAAAACACGTCCTCGAAGATTTACGCTCTTTGCTCTTTTGTCCAACATTTTACAACGTGCTAAAGCTAGTCATTCTAGGGGATTGGCCTAGGAGAACTTTACCCTAGTGATCCGATAGCCTCTCTAAGGTGTTTTCAAACACTAACAATCCTTAATAATCAGTAAAAGTTAGAGAATCTAGTAAATCAGAAAAAAAAAAAAAAGAAGAGCATGCACTATACTAGATAAGATCTATGGATTCCAAGATTGATCCATGACTGTAGAAGTGACATAGAGCCATGGAATTGACCCACTATGAATCTAATCTAGGTAAGTTCTTCTAGTGCGACACTAGATTTATCCTCCACCATTTATTTCTAGAGATGAGTACCCTAATCCATTCTATTCACTTTCCAAATATAGACTTATTGTTTAATTATAAATTCCTAGCCGATTAATTAATTAATATACATTGACCTATGTTGATTATGTGCATTCATTTAATTGGCTTGGATTACTCTTTTGTCCAACATTTTCCAAGGTGCTAAAGCTAGTCATTCTAGGGGATTGGCCGAGGAGAACTTTACCCTAGTTATTCGATAGCCTCTCTAAGGTGTTTTCAAACACTAACAATCCTTAACAATCAGTAAAAGGTAGAGAATCTAGCAAATCGGAAAAAAAGAGCATGCACTATACTAGATAAGATCTGTGGATTCCAAGATTGATCCATGACTGTAGAAGTGACATAGAGCCATGGAATTGACCCACTATGAATCTAATCTAGGTAAGTTCTTCTAGTGCGACACTAGATTTATCCTCCACCATTTATTTCTAGAGATGAGTACCCTAATCCATTCTATTTACTTTCCAAATATAGACTTATTGTTTAATTATAAATTCCTAGCCGATTAATTAATTAATATACATTGACCTATGTTGATTATGTGCATTCATTTAATTGGCTTGGATTACTCTTTTGTCCAACATTTTCCAAGGTGCTAAAGCTAGTCATTCTAGGGGATTGGCCGAGGAGAACTTTACCCTAGTTATCCGATAGCCTCTCTAAGGTGTTTTCAAACACTAACAATCCTTAACAATCAGTAAAAGGTAGAGAATCTAGCAAATCGGAAAAAAAGAGCATGCACTATACTAGATAAGATCTGTGGATTCCAAGATTGATCCATGACTGTAGAAGTGACATAGAGCCATGGAATTGACCCACTATGAATCTAATCTAGGTAAGTTCTTCTAGTGCGACACTAGATTTATCCTCCATCATTTATTTCTAGAGATGAGTACCCTAATCCATTCTATTTACTTTCCAAATATAGAATTATTGTTTTATTATAAATTCCTAGCCGATTAATTAATTAATATACATTGACCTACGTTGATTATGTGCATTTCATTTAATTGGCTTGGACTACATTAGGGAAAGTTTATTTTCCTTTACATTTTTGTGAACCCGACCTATCTTACAACAGCAGCTAAGAATTTTCTATAGGGTTTAGACCTTAACTATTTTAGGGTTTGAGATCTATGATCGCATCATAATTTTCTAGATATTATATGGTTTCATTCCTATTTGTTGTCGTTTTATTGATATATCTTTTTATTTTAGGGTTTTCTTCTTTATTGTGGCACTGTGTTTGCCCACTACGCCCGCCCTTGGCTATCATGGATTATTTTCGGAGTTGATATATTTCAATTTTTTTTTACTTTAAATGTAGAATCGAGCTATTCAAATTTAGCTATCTATGGTTTCCTTATACCACGAGTTACTTCCAATCCTTATCTTCGATTGAGCAGGAGTGGTTGTTTAAACCCTAATATGACCACCCAATCTAAAACTAATAATATATTTATTGATGCTTGTGTTGAGACTTAGTTAGAGGATCAACAAGACTATGATCATGAAGCTCATTTAGTTAAGCAAGATTTCACACTTACAGGGAAAGCCTTAATTGATGCATTTAATTAAGAAAAGATTTCTAGTTAATTAACATATATTTTTGAGACATTGTGACAAAGGGACTATAGACAAATAATCGAGTCTATAGATTGGGTTATATCTGCTATTTAAGAAAAACAAGTTGGTAGTGCTAAAGAGAACCATGGGGCATTCTATGCAAGGTTGAATTTTAGGACTTCCTTATGCATTAGTCAAGCCTCGAGGATAAGAAAAAGGTATATTTAAAAGGGACAGTATAGTTGGATGTTCATGTAGATAGAGAGGTCAGTGTGCTGAACTCTCAGACTGTTAGAGACAAATCTGCAGATGTGTTGTCCTAGTTGTCAAGATGAATGTTTTCATTGATTAGAATAACCTAGGGATGATTCTTTTAAATACAAACATTATCTACATAGAATTTAAATCTTTTGGCATGCACGCCAATATGTAACTATCATGTTTGGGATTGTTAGTCATGAAATTAGGATAATTTAAAATTTTGTAAAGGAGGATGAAATTGCACTATGATTCTGGAAGAACAATACATATTTGAATTCCAGTGTAATCTATCATGGACACCATTTCTCATTTTTCCATAGAAATTGGTTGTAATGGTCCGTCGTCACCTCAACATCATTTTATAGGATTCTGTTGTGTCGATGAAACACTTTTTAAAATAACTCAGTGTTGAAAAGGTATTTTAATAGATTTCCCTTCGTGAGAATAAAGTTCTTTTTATACGTAAAATTAAAAAAAAAAAATGATTACATAACAATTTGAAATAACATATCCTTTTATACATAAATTTCAAAAATATATATGATTACATTCACATATATTATATAAAAGATAAAGATTTTAATTGGAAAGAGTAAATCAAATTTATCAAAATCTTCCTCTTAACCATTTGAATATATGTTAAAAAAGGACATTGATAAAGAAAGTTCATTATGATAATAGAGTTTTGTATAGATAAAAAATAAACACTAACTCAAATATAAATTATATTTTTTATGCTTATTACATCAATAATCCTTCCTCTCATTGTGATAATATAGCTGCGTAGAAATAAAAAATAAACACTTGCTCAAATATATTTTATACTTTTTAATGCTTATTACATCAAGAATCCTTCTACAATGAGATTAAGGAGAGTTCAAGACTATAACAGTACAATCTTAAGAGGTAGAGGGTTCATGACTATAGCAATACAATTTTATGAGGTAGATAAACATTGATGCTATGTTATCTTTTAGAAGATGAAATAAGAAAATTATCATTTTCTTGTCACTTTTACACGCTCAATAATTTATTAACTATAAATCATGTTAAGTCATTACCTATCCAAACATGAAAATAACTTCAAATAATATTTCCTTCCACACGCTAAGAATGTAAACAAGTGTATAGTTATAGTTATATAAGTTTGAAAATTTAAAAAAAAAAACACTTTATCAAATATCTAAATGTTAAATGGGTAGATAAATTAATTAAACGCAAATGAACACTTCGGATATAGGAAATGAGTCTAACAACCTGATTCAAATAAGTTAATCGACATAATAATTAAACATATAATGAGATGGCTATCACAATTGGATTTTCTTTTCAACTTTGATCTACCTGTAAATTTCTTGACTTTTCATCTAGAGGTGAATTACACAAATTTTAAATCCTACGTTCTGTTTATTCCACACTTGCTACGTGTGATCCAAATCTTCCATTGAGGAGTGGTCATTTAAACTTTTAATATTGCCACCGAATGAAAAATAATCATATAATTATGGATTCTTGTGTTGAGGCTTACTTAGAGGATTAACAAGATTGGTCATGAATCTCATTAGGCTAAGAAGGATCTCGCACTTATAAGGTAAGCCCTAATTGATGCATTTAATCAAGCAAAATATCCTAGCTAATTAGCATATCTCTTTTATACTTCGCATTGGAAGCTTGATATCCATATAATGTGTGTATTTTACACGATCATGCATAACTATTGGTTACCTCTAATGTGTATCTCCCGATCCATCCTCTTCTTCCAATCCAAATCCTAGACCTATCTCTACCATGCCTATGACCACTATTGTTGCCGTAGTGGAGAAGTTACTACCACCATTTCTCCTTCTACATTTTCCCTTGGTTTTTTTTCCTCAATCTAGCTTACCTCCTAACTTTACCTCTTCCACCATACCTTCTTTAAGTGCTTCTATCACCTCTAGCATCACATTTTCATCCCGTCTATGCTCAGTCACACCGTCCATTCATGTGTTCCTCACTATTCCCCCTTCATATCCCATGACTCATACAATTCGTCCTTCCCAACCCAAGCCTCATACTATTTTTCAATCTCACCTCACGACTAATATTTTGAATAATGTGATCCATGACCCATCCATATTTATGACCTCAACCCTTACCTCACAACCTTACTATACCTCCACTATTCGACATACACCCAACACAAACCTTGGCTCTACCACTATATCAGATACACTATTACAAGAAATGGCCAATATTAAAAAAACAAATCAATAACAATAGAAACTGTTCCATTCCCTATAATCCACCACATTGCTTGTACCATTGGCATTTTTCTTGGCTACATATTCATTACATGTTAAGTTTGCGTCCCTTTGGTTTGAGCTATATGAAGGAAAAGGCGACCCAAATGTTCATATACAACCTTTTTATGGATTCTTGAATAGATTTTGCATATGATAAGATCTTGGCTGATTTTTCTTTTTTGAGCCTTAATTGAAGAGGGTAATACAAATTTCAGATCTACATCTTAACCATTTTTATATATGTCATAAAGGAGATTGATAAAGAAGGTTAATTATGATAATATAAATTCGTAGCAATAAAAAATAAAGACTAGCTCAAATATTTATTATACTTTTTCTTACATCAAGAAGCATTCTATATCCAGAGCTAGGAGGATTCAAGACTACAATAATATGGTTTGGTGAGGTCGATAAACATTCGTGCTATGTTATTTTTTCAAAGATGACATATAAGAAAATTATCATTTTCTTGTCAAATTTACACATTCAAGAATTTATTAGCCATCAATAATCTAAAATTATTACCTAACCATACATGAAAGTAATTTCAGATATCTAGTTCCATCCACATTGTAAAAATTTGCATATAAATGCATAATTATATGTATATAAGATTGAAAATAAACAAAACATGTTTTATCAAATATCTAAGTGTTAAATGGGTAGATAAACTAGTTAAACACAAGCGAACACTCCATATATAGGAAATGAGTTTGACGAAAAAAAGAAATAAGCTAATTCACCAAACAACTAAACGTACAATGAGATGGTTAGGATCGTCTGCCTTGAAATCAACACAATGCGAACTTCCACTTACACGAAATCATGATAAAGGACTACAAACCGAAAACTTAGTCTAGAAATTGGGTTATATCCACTACTTAAGGAAAACAGTGCTGGTACTAAAGAGCACCATGGGGAATGCTATGTGTTGGCACCTATAAAATAATCTTCCAAACATGCATTATTGTTGCCCCAAAATCCGAAATGCGCAGTTTGTGGATTTACAGTCAAAATCCCTTATTTGGATATGATCTGAGATATTTTATAGGGGTTTTGTTTCAAGATACTTCTAAGTGTAATGTTTCCCCTCATTGTTATGTCTTATTCCTTGTAAAAATTTGTTGATTTCTACCCTTTGTTGACAAATCGATAATTTCCCGAACTAACCTTCAGATTCGCGGGCTTGCGGTTTCCCCGATTCACCAATAAAGTGACCAAGCAAGAAAACAAAATTTTTTCTAAGGTACAAGGGGTCAGCGCTGTGTCTTTTTTGATAAAGGAAATATCAAAGAAAATGTTAAGGAAAGTGTTTATCGGCGAAAGGCTTCGTTCGCGAATCGTTGGGTTTGTTGATAACCTAGTTCGTCACAAGGACTTTTCCCCGGCAAAGGGATAAAGCAATAAAAGGATGGTCAGGTAAGAAGCGGCAAAAGGAGAAAGTTGGGAAAGGGAAGATTCGCTGACATAAATGAAAAATGGCGGAAAAGGAAGAGAAAAGAAGTGGAAATATAGTTCGCCATTTTCAAATTTTGCCGATAAGGCAAAAGAGAGGCCCGATGAAGGTAAGAATGAAGATAATCAGACAGAATTTTAAATTCCTCAAATGCGGCAAATTCAAAAGGGGGTTTACAAGTTGAAATTGGACAACACATTTAAAGTGTTGTAAAAGCCTTGAAAGGGGAAAATTCCTTAAATCAGACCATGATTGCAGGATTGCGTAGGTAGATTTGTACCCACAAAATTAATGATCTTGTAGAACAGGGCCATTCAGGTGGGTGGCATAGTGAATAGGCAGCCTCTATGATGATAGGTGACCGCTATCGCATCATTGGACCCTATATTTCTTCAGCCTCACACCTCTAAAATGTCTCATTCTCATTAAATATTCCAGCGCTAATTCTAAAATTTCAATAGCTCCTTTTCAAGGTGTCCAGCCTGGGCAGGTTATAGTTATTTAAGGATGCAATTAACTGCTGTCAAAATCAAATGGTGTGATAGCCAATTTGATAGAGATGCCTATCTTTTATCTTCACATCCACGCTTTTTTTATGCCGATAGGCGTTCACTCACAGAGCGAGTTGAAGTCCGTACAGTGGCAGGGCACTGATCAACGGTCTCCGTCCTCCCGTAGGTACATGACGACCATTGAGATGATCTCGGCCATTCACGTTAAATCTAGGAAGTTTCTTTGGTTACTTGTTGTACAAGAATCCACAGTACTTCCTCATCTCGCGCTTGTCATTGGTCACCATGAGACTGTGAGCTCTGCCAGGAGAAAGTCCAATGCCGAGATGGAAGGGAGTCTAATTAGATGATTTTTTTTATAGTTTTTTGGACAATAGAGACATACTCCTCGAATATATTGTACCTCTTTGTTGTGCAATTTATATCTCAGGAGTTTAAGTATTTCGACTTTTTTTCTTTTCATTATGCTCTAATGGGAAATTGATGCTGTTGTTGGTTGTAGCTAGGGTTTGCGACTTATGCTAGAATGTATTGAGATGCGGATGTTTTTAAATTTTATGTTGAGGGAAGTGTTTTTTTAAGCCTTACGAAGGTGAACGAGGGTTTGAGAAGAAAAGTTTATTACTCTGAACTTTGCAGAGGTGCACAAAGTTTTGAAAGGTGAAAACTTGCGATTCAAGACCCGTCCTATCATTTGGGAGAAGTTGGGTAGGGTTTTAATTAAAAAATGAACTCGTGGACCGTATGTAACATGTCTTGAAGGATTTGAGCTCTTCTCTCCTTATAATTTAATTATCTTGTTGCCAAGAGCAAGTGTTGTTCAATATTGCAAGCGAGTTACATAATGGTGTATTCCCTGCAACCTTTTGTACTTTTGCAAGCATGGTAGAAATAAAATCCTCCATCTTGGGACGTGACAGCGTATATGGAGGAACAATTTTCTGAAATAGAAATTTTAAAATTTTACTCTGTTTTCTGCTTTGCTTTTTCTTCAACCTGCAATTAGTTTTCTATTTTGAATGGCCTAGTCTCAGATGCCTCAAGTTGAAGTCTAAAAGACACGGTGAATCCTAATAAGTACTTTCAATGCTACAAAATTTTCAAAGTTTCCAAAATGGTGATCTTTGATGTGAGATTTGACACCTAATTGATGTTGAATTCAACTCTGTATATGTAGGTTGGAATGGAGTTTTGGGCTTGCTGGGCTCACCGAGTGCTCTGGCACGCCTCCTTGTGGCACATGCATGAGGTATAAAACCGATGTCACTACGGTTTAGACTATGGTGAAGTACCCATGTAGTTTACAAAATGGTTTAGTTAGTCGCTTCACATTGATCATGCACTTTGATTGGCAATCTCATCACAAGCCTAGAGAGGGACTTTTTCAACTACATGATGTATTTGCTATCGTCAACATTGTTCCTTCCATTTCCTTAATTTTATTAAAGTTTTTAGACAATATGATTTGTAATATTTGATCTTTGTCTATCAAAGAGTTTATTATCATTTTATTCTTTCATTTTAACTTTAAAAAGATTTAAGCCTGCATACTCCAATTCCCCTCCATCAATCTTTTCTTCCATTTCCAAAATTTTCAATGTGACAAATGAGAAGTGTTTCCTTCTAAAAGCAGCGAATGCAGTGATGCATTGAGTATTGAGGCTTTATGTGTATCATCGTGGTCGGTGCCCAGTTCGCCTTCAAGAAAAGAATTGCATGTAGTTGTACAAGGCTTTGCAGGAGATGACGTGTCTGCCACCAAGAATTTAAAGCAGATCCTACACCTGGATCTTAGTGGTTGATAAGAAATAAAGAATCGTATAGATGTATATATAAGTGCAGCTATGATGCCTCAAGCAATCTGTAATTAACAATGCTCTCCGGTAATAGGTTGTAACAGTGATTGCATTACGTGAAAATACGACATGAGGTCACTAGCTTTGTAACTTGTACAGACAGCCAAAGCTTGCGAATGGGGTTAGTAAAAAGTACTCTGCACTGCTCTTTTGCCATTGTCTAGTATATGGTGGCCAAGAGTGAAAAAGAGAGAAAACAGAAAAAAAAATATAAATTTTCTTTCAAGTAAGTGATTAGCGCAATCTTCAGGCAAGACATAAGTTTGCTATATTTACAAATTGTACGATTGGTAGTGGATTTATTTAGGTATGTTTCCATTCTCTGCTCTGATGACAAAACTTACATGATTTTTTTTTACTAAATATAGATAATATTTCAAAATTACTGATCAAAACTAATTTATTAATACCTGTTGACTATATAATGACTAGATATTTGTCACTATGTGTCTAAGATATGTCCAGATGGTATCATAATTTTTGAGTTAAAAGGTTTTGGTCATCTCTCTTTTTTGGAGGATAAAAAACTAGACTATCATAATAAATAAGAAATCGTAAGTTTATTTATTGATATTATGGTGATATTGTAAGATGGGATTGCACTAAATCTAAGAACTTCTTGTCCCGTCTCTTTATTTGAGGCTTTATTATTTATTAATTTGATTTAACTATAGTACCCTAGGATATTTACATATTTAGAAAATACCTGGGAATATTAATCTTGAGGCAACCATCATATCAATGTAATAAATTCAAGATAGGCACCTCAAAATTAAAATCTCTTGATATTTCAAGATAAACATATTCAAATATAAGAGCTATTAAACATACACATGATAATGTATGATACTATTATTTTATTGGTGGAAATTGCATACCCATGCGCTTTTCTCTATTGTTTTGGGCCCACTTTGATTAGAGTGTCCTTAATGCAACTAACAACTGTACAAGTGGAATATTCTTGCATGAACTCAACTCATAACATCAGCATATCCCGATCCCTATATCACTCGTCTCTAGAAATATGTTTGGGTCCATAGAATCCCACTCACCACCTTGAATTGCATCCACATTTGTGGAAATGACTTATCACATATTTACACCTCTTAACTTTTAAAATCTAAAATTCGAATTTAAACATTGTCAACCACTTTCCTAGTTGTGGTGAGCTAGCCTAGCGTAAGTTTGCACCGATTTGTGCACTATGTTGAGGTATTTAAAGACATTCATTCGTTTATTTGAAATCAAGGAGGACATGTAGGGTTACCAAAAAAAATATCAAGAGCATTCACACGAGAGCATCATAGCAGCATTATTAGAGCATTACATCAACACTAGACCAGCCTAGGTCCATCGCATTCTTGCTTGTTATCCTCGATCAATGTTTCAAGTTTGTTCAATCGGTCATTTAGGGGCCTAAATATGGAGAACATGAGCCTCATGATATAAAAAGATTCCCCAAAGGTGTTTTGAACACTGCGTATTTGTCACCGAATTGAAACATCAAAAGACTAAAGCAGGTGAGTTTTGGTCACCCACTTCTCGCAATATTAGATCCACCGATACTAGTTTATATATGGGTGCCAAATCACATCCGCACTAGTGGAGATCAATTCATAAGAGAAGTATATCTTAATCACAAAGCGTGACAATTATTTTTGAGATTATGAGATGTTTGTCTAATCAACCCCCAAAATTCTAAAACCAGGGCAAATAGATTCTTGAAGTATTCAACAGCATATTCTGTTCATTAGCTAAATACTAATTTAAATTCATTTAATTTCCATACTCAAATTAAATCTACATTTATTGTTTTTGATCCCAACTTACTTATGTAAATATAAATTAAATAGTGATTAATTATTTGATCAGCCTTAAAACATAGTTTTGTGTGGAAAAGTAAAAGTAAAATTGGAGCACTTTCATCTAAATATGGTTCACAATGTTTTGATAACAACATAGGTTTGTCCCATGTTTGATTTATTTTCGTTAAGATCGTCTATTTGTAAAGTTGAAATGTCAGAGAAGGATTGACAAAGTTGCAAGGCATGTCATTTTGGCAATGAATTTTGCGACGTGCGTAATTGCAACGTTATTGCAGAATGGCAAGAGATTCCTTATTCCGGGACAATGCTTAAGAGATAGTGATTGAAGGCGGCTAGGAGAAATGAAGCCACTGCCCTTTGCTGGGAACTCCGGCGTTAACAACGAAAAACATGTAATATCCGGGAGGAGCAGCCACAGGTGTGGGGGGAGCAGTTACTGTGGAAGAATAAAGTGTGGTGGAGTTTGGAGCCGCTACCGGTGTGGAAGCGGAGAGCGAGAGCATCCTCTGGCTCATGGATGTGGTGTGAGTTGTGAAGGGCGGAGCATAGACGTTAAAGTTTAGCACGCTGTTACTCGTCAGAGCGGATGGAACTGAGAAGGTGACTTGGAAGGTGGCGCCGTAGGCAATATTGGAGGTGGAAGACACGGCGGTTATCTGCGGGCGGAGGAAGGCGTAGACGCTCTCCAAATAATAAGGGCTGTACGCTTCCAAACGGAGCTCCGTCGGGAATGCCGTTCCTGTGAAAACGTATTTGAAGTGTGGGTTGGAGCCGCCCACCATAACTCTGGCATCGGGCAACACGTTGGCAGTGGAGTGGTACATTCTCGCGATGCCAGTGGCCGCCAGAACGGAGAAACGCTGCTGCCCGGCGGGTAGACTGTGTCTGTAGAGGTACGGCGTGAAGACGGGTGTGTTGGCCATGTCCCACCCGGCCACGCCTTTGGCTGCTCCGTTTATGATTAGGATTTCGCCGTTGGGGAGAATGAGCATGTCCGACATGGTTCTTGGCCCGGGCATGTCTTCCATCGTCCACGAAGGATTCGCGTCCGTGATGACCATTCTTCCGCAGCTGCGAAGGGCGGCCGTAAAATTACCGGCCTTGGCGGCGGCGAAGCCATTGTCGGGGCAGCCACCGCAGATGAGGATTTCCACCTTGCCAAACCCATCGGTTGCAGAGAGCGGCAGCATCACCGAAGAGCCCGTGGAAGGGTAGTTCCGTGGGCTGTCGCCCGGTATTCTGGGGAATGTTTTCAACACCACGTTGTTCTTGTAGTCGAGGAGAATGGAGTCCCTGTTGGCGAAGATAAAGAGATTGCCGTCGGAGGAGAGATGGAGGAACGGATACAGGTTGTTCTCAGGTGACGAGCTGGTTCGGGTTTGGCTGAGGAAGGGCAGGTTGTACGTTCCCTCGCCCGGCCGCCTGGGAACGAACTCGTAGTTAAACACGCCGGTGCCTCCCACCACAATGATGCGGTTGTCGGGAAGGATCTGGTTGGCGGCGTACCACCGGTTCGCCAGAAGCTGAACACCCTCAAAATTATCCCAGTCGCAGGAGGCGTCGGAGCAAGGAACAAAGTACCGGATATCTCTGCCTCCGTCCCGCCACCCGCCCGTTTGAACGAGGGTCCCGTTGGCGGCAAAGGCTCCGGAGGAGCACCAGGTGTCGGTGAATATCATGAGCGGCCGGATGGTGTTGGTGGCTATGTTGTATTCGATGGAGTGAGCCCAGCAGTCGTGGGTCAGGGCCTGGTCCTGCGGGTTGTCACGGCACCGCCCATTATCCAGCAGGAGCTGCGACGGCCCGAAGTTGGTCCGGTCGAACATCACCACCGTGTTTTTATACGTGGTGGTCATGTGCATGGCCGAGACGCCGCCCTTCTCTACCAGAAGATTCCATCTTCCCAGCTTCACTGGCAGTTGCCCTGCTGCGTCCCACGACCACATGCTTAACATCACCACCATCATAACCCAGAAATACCGAATTCCAGATGACATTTTCATTGACCAATGACACTCTTTGTTCAAGTGCGAGATTGATGATGAAATCCTCATGATTTGATGGACATTTATAGGCTTCTGCGCTCAGGAAGTCAAACGAAATAGGATAGGATGAATCGATCGCCTGGCTTATCCCGTGTCAAGAACAATAACAGCCATGCGATGCCTTTCGTGATTTACTGTCTAGCTCATCCTTCCTGCATTTCATAGTGATATTCCCACGGCGCTCTGGTTGCGTTCTCAAACTACATTAGGCTGCTTCTTATCAAACGTTTTAAATTTCTCCCGCGCAGTAACGATTTGAACGTTTTGTGCTGTGATTACTCATCTCCGCCGCATGTCAAGCGCAACCTGCTGCTATCTTCTCGACCTACTACAGATCGCGATAGTGGTCAACCTCAATCTTGCTCCTCCATGGTTTGGAATTTTCTGATGATGACGTTGTGCGTCTGTAAGCCGCTAAAGGCAGCCGAAGCCGATAAAAATCCTACTCCAAATTTTCGTCGGCCAAGAAAAACAGTAACGTTGAGATAAACACACAAACGCTGTCATTATTATAATCTCTTTGTTTCGACCACCTTTCATCTTAGCTCTAAATTTAGAGGGCAATCCCGTACGTGTTTTTCTCTTACTGAATTCCAAAGTAAAGTAATCCATCATGGCCAATCAATAAAACAACAAAAACCTTGAATCTAGGGACACCATTTTCCTTTCTTCATACAGTTTGGCCGCAATGGTCTGTCGTCACCTCGACGTCATTTGGTAGGATTCTCTTCTGTCGACGAAACACTTTTTTCAATAGCCGACTGTTTTTAATAGGTTTCCCTCGTCGAGGATAAAGAGGTCATTGCGTGGGGTTATCTCTAAGCATGTCAACCCAAACTCCAAGTGACGTTTCATTTTATATGGGAGTAGTGAAGGCTATAGGGGCGTTGTTTCTATGATTTGCAAGATAAATGTTGCCGACAAGTGTACTTTAAAACACATGGATGAGAAATAAATCCAAATTTAAAATGCCCGATGGAATTTTGGATAAATGAAAATATGGGCAAAATGTAATGGTGTCGAGAGATGTATTAAACTCTAGAAAAATTAGATGAATAAATTAATATGTTTCTAGGAAACTATTCTAAGAAATATTACTCTAGTTTCCTTTCAACCTATGTAATTTGTATGGTTCCCTATTGCAATGCTGAAATTTTCTTACGTAGATGCTAATTGCCGTTTTCATTTTGTGTCTATTTTGAGAGCATGTGTCAATACAATTACATATCAATAAATAGCACAATCTTGTCCAAAGTTGGGCTCATTTTCGTATCCTTTGCCTATCCTCTTGCCACATATTGCCGTACATTTGACTCTATATTATCCATGTCCACACATATCCCCATATATTCGAAATTTATTATGCATATTATCACCCCTCTGTCTATACATTCATTCTCCAAATTGACATTAGCATTTACTTGTCTCAAGTAAATCCCATAGAGTGGGTTCGATCCACACCACACGAAACTAACCCTTAAATTTATAAAATTCGACTTCAAATATTGCTAACTCTTGCCCATTTATTTCCCACCATGAGCCAACTTGGTACATATTTCATATGTTTTGTTTCTATGTAATGGTATTTAAAGGTTTTCAATGCACATCAATTTATATCAAGAATTCATTAAATAAGCAATCACATTCAGGGTGCATTACAAAAATCTATATATATCAAAAAACACGTCCTCGAAGATTTACGCTCTTTGCTCTTTTGTCCAACATTTTACAACGTGCTAAAGCTAGTCATTCTAGGGGATTGGCCTAGGAGAACTTTACCCTAGTGATCCGATAGCCTCTCTAAGGTGTTTTCAAACACTAACAATCCTTAATAATCAGTAAAAGTTAGAGAATCTAGTAAATCAGAAAAAAAAAAAAAAAGAAGAGCATGCACTATACTAGATAAGATCTATGGATTCCAAGATTGATCCATGACTGTAGAAGTGACATAGAGCCATGGAATTGACCCACTATGAATCTAATCTAGGTAAGTTCTTCTAGTGCGACACTAGATTTATCCTCCACCATTTATTTCTAGAGATGAGTACCCTAATCCATTCTATTTACTTTCCAAATATAGACTTATTGTTTAATTATAAATTCCTAGCCGATTAATTAATTAATATACATTGACCTATGTTGATTATGTGCATTCATTTAATTGGCTTGGATTACTCTTTTGTCCAACATTTTCCAAGGTGCTAAAGCTAGTCATTCTAGGGGATTGGCCGAGGAGAACTTTACCCTAGTTATTCGATAGCCTCTCTAAGGTGTTTTCAAACACTAACAATCCTTAACAATCAGTAAAAGGTAGAGAATCTAGCAAATCGGAAAAAAAGAGCATGCACTATACTAGATAAGATCTGTGGATTCCAAGATTGATCCATGACTGTAGAAGTGACATAGAGCCATGGAATTGACCCACTATGAATCTAATCTAGGTAAGTTCTTCTAGTGCGACACTAGATTTATCCTCCACCATTTATTTCTAGAGATGAGTACCCTAATCCATTCTATTTACTTTCCAAATATAGACTTATTGTTTAATTATAAATTCCTAGCCGATTAATTAATTAATATACATTGACCTATGTTGATTATGTGCATTCATTTAATTGGCTTGGATTACTCTTTTGTCCAACATTTTCCAAGGTGCTAAAGCTAGTCATTCTAGGGGATTGGCCGAGGAGAACTTTACCCTAGTTATCCGATAGCCTCTCTAAGGTGTTTTCAAACACTAACAATCCTTAACAATCAGTAAAAGGTAGAGAATCTAGCAAATCGGAAAAAAAGAGCATGCACTATACTAGATAAGATCTGTGGATTCCAAGATTGATCCATGACTGTAGAAGTGACATAGAGCCATGGAATTGACCCACTATGAATCTAATCTAGGTAAGTTCTTCTAGTGCGACACTAGATTTATCCTCCATCATTTATTTCTAGAGATGAGTACCCTAATCCATTCTATTTACTTTCCAAATATAGAATTATTGTTTTATTATAAATTCCTAGCCGATTAATTAATTAATATACATTGACCTACGTTGATTATGTGCATTTCATTTAATTGGCTTGGACTACATTAGGGAAAGTTTATTTTCCTTTACATTTTTGTGAACCCGACCTATCTTACAACAGCAGCTAAGAATTTTCTATAGGGTTTAGACCTTAACTATTTTAGGGTTTGAGATCTATGATCGCATCATAATTTTCTAGATATTATATGGTTTCATTCCTATTTGTTGTCGTTTTATTGATATATCTTTTTATTTTAGGGTTTTCTTCTTTATTGTGGCACTGTGTTTGCCCACTACGCCCGCCCTTGGCTATCATGGATTATTTTCGGAGTTGATATATTTCAATTTTTTTTTACTTTAAATGTAGAATCGAGCTATTCAAATTTAGCTATCTATGGTTTCCTTATACCACGAGTTACTTCCAATCCTTATCTTCGATTGAGCAGGAGTGGTTGTTTAAACCCTAATATGACCACCCAATCTAAAACTAATAATATATTTATTGATGCTTGTGTTGAGACTTAGTTAGAGGATCAACAAGACTATGATCATGAAGCTCATTTAGTTAAGCAAGATTTCACACTTACAGGGAAAGCCTTAATTGATGCATTTAATTAAGAAAAGATTTCTAGTTAATTAACATATATTTTTGAGACATTGTGACAAAGGGACTATAGACAAATAATCGAGTCTATAGATTGGGTTATATCTGCTATTTAAGAAAAACAAGTTGGTAGTGCTAAAGAGAACCATGGGGCATTCTATGCAAGGTTGAATTTTAGGACTTCCTTATGCATTAGTCAAGCCTCGAGGATAAGAAAAAGGTATATTTAAAAGGGACAGTATAGTTGGATGTTCATGTAGATAGAGAGGTCAGTGTGCTGAACTCTCAGACTGTTAGAGACAAATCTGCAGATGTGTTGTCCTAGTTGTCAAGATGAATGTTTTCATTGATTAGAATAACCTAGGGATGATTCTTTTAAATACAAACATTATCTACATAGAATTTAAATCTTTTGGCATGCACGCCAATATGTAACTATCATGTTTGGGATTGTTAGTCATGAAATTAGGATAATTTAAAATTTTGTAAAGGAGGATGAAATTGCACTATGATTCTGGAAGAACAATACATATTTGAATTCCAGTGTAATCTATCATGGACACCATTTCTCATTTTTCCATAGAAATTGGTTGTAATGGTCCGTCGTCACCTCAACATCATTTTATAGGATTCTGTTGTGTCGATGAAACACTTTTTAAAATAACTCAGTGTTGAAAAGGTATTTTAATAGATTTCCCTTCGTGAGAATAAAGTTCTTTTTATACGTAAAATTAAAAAAAAAAAATGATTACATAACAATTTGAAATAACATATCCTTTTATACATAAATTTCAAAAATATATATGATTACATTCACATATATTATATAAAAGATAAAGATTTTAATTGGAAAGAGTAAATCAAATTTATCAAAATCTTCCTCTTAACCATTTGAATATATGTTAAAAAAGGACATTGATAAAGAAAGTTCATTATGATAATAGAGTTTTGTATAGATAAAAAATAAACACTAACTCAAATATAAATTATATTTTTTATGCTTATTACATCAATAATCCTTCCTCTCATTGTGATAATATAGCTGCGTAGAAATAAAAAATAAACACTTGCTCAAATATATTTTATACTTTTTAATGCTTATTACATCAAGAATCCTTCTACAATGAGATTAAGGAGAGTTCAAGACTATAACAGTACAATCTTAAGAGGTAGAGGGTTCATGACTATAGCAATACAATTTTATGAGGTAGATAAACATTGATGCTATGTTATCTTTTAGAAGATGAAATAAGAAAATTATCATTTTCTTGTCACTTTTACACGCTCAATAATTTATTAACTATAAATCATGTTAAGTCATTACCTATCCAAACATGAAAATAACTTCAAATAATATTTCCTTCCACACGCTAAGAATGTAAACAAGTGTATAGTTATAGTTATATAAGTTTGAAAATTTAAAAAAAAAAACACTTTATCAAATATCTAAATGTTAAATGGGTAGATAAATTAATTAAACGCAAATGAACACTTCGGATATAGGAAATGAGTCTAACAACCTGATTCAAATAAGTTAATCGACATAATAATTAAACATATAATGAGATGGCTATCACAATTGGATTTTCTTTTCAACTTTGATCTACCTGTAAATTTCTTGACTTTTCATCTAGAGGTGAATTACACAAATTTTAAATCCTACGTTCTGTTTATTCCACACTTGCTACGTGTGATCCAAATCTTCCATTGAGGAGTGGTCATTTAAACTTTTAATATTGCCACCGAATGAAAAATAATCATATAATTATGGATTCTTGTGTTGAGGCTTACTTAGAGGATTAACAAGATTGGTCATGAATCTCATTAGGCTAAGAAGGATCTCGCACTTATAAGGTAAGCCCTAATTGATGCATTTAATCAAGCAAAATATCCTAGCTAATTAGCATATCTCTTTTATACTTCGCATTGGAAGCTTGATATCCATATAATGTGTGTATTTTACACGATCATGCATAACTATTGGTTACCTCTAATGTGTATCTCCCGATCCATCCTCTTCTTCCAATCCAAATCCTAGACCTATCTCTACCATGCCTATGACCACTATTGTTGCCGTAGTGGAGAAGTTACTACCACCATTTCTCCTTCTACATTTTCCCTTGGTTTTTTTTCCTCAATCTAGCTTACCTCCTAACTTTACCTCTTCCACCATACCTTCTTTAAGTGCTTCTATCACCTCTAGCATCACATTTTCATCCCGTCTATGCTCAGTCACACCGTCCATTCATGTGTTCCTCACTATTCCCCCTTCATATCCCATGACTCATACAATTCGTCCTTCCCAACCCAAGCCTCATACTATTTTTCAATCTCACCTCACGACTAATATTTTGAATAATGTGATCCATGACCCATCCATATTTATGACCTCAACCCTTACCTCACAACCTTACTATACCTCCACTATTCGACATACACCCAACACAAACCTTGGCTCTACCACTATATCAGATACACTATTACAAGAAATGGCCAATATTAAAAAAACAAATCAATAACAATAGAAACTGTTCCATTCCCTATAATCCACCACATTGCTTGTACCATTGGCATTTTTCTTGGCTACATATTCATTACATGTTAAGTTTGCGTCCCTTTGGTTTGAGCTATATGAAGGAAAAGGCGACCCAAATGTTCATATACAACCTTTTTATGGATTCTTGAATAGATTTTGCATATGATAAGATCTTGGCTGATTTTTCTTTTTTGAGCCTTAATTGAAGAGGGTAATACAAATTTCAGATCTACATCTTAACCATTTTTATATATGTCATAAAGGAGATTGATAAAGAAGGTTAATTATGATAATATAAATTCGTAGCAATAAAAAATAAAGACTAGCTCAAATATTTATTATACTTTTTCTTACATCAAGAAGCATTCTATATCCAGAGCTAGGAGGATTCAAGACTACAATAATATGGTTTGGTGAGGTCGATAAACATTCGTGCTATGTTATTTTTTCAAAGATGACATATAAGAAAATTATCATTTTCTTGTCAAATTTACACATTCAAGAATTTATTAGCCATCAATAATCTAAAATTATTACCTAACCATACATGAAAGTAATTTCAGATATCTAGTTCCATCCACATTGTAAAAATTTGCATATAAATGCATAATTATATGTATATAAGATTGAAAATAAACAAAACATGTTTTATCAAATATCTAAGTGTTAAATGGGTAGATAAACTAGTTAAACACAAGCGAACACTCCATATATAGGAAATGAGTTTGACGAAAAAAAGAAATAAGCTAATTCACCAAACAACTAAACGTACAATGAGATGGTTAGGATCGTCTGCCTTGAAATCAACACAATGCGAACTTCCACTTACACGAAATCATGATAAAGGACTACAAACCGAAAACTTAGTCTAGAAATTGGGTTATATCCACTACTTAAGGAAAACAGTGCTAGTACTAAAGAGCACCATGGGGAATGCTATGTGTTGGCACCTATAAAATAATCTTCCAAACATGCATTATTGTTGCCCCAAAATCCGAAATGCGCAGTTTGTGGATTTACAGTCAAAATCCCTTATTTGGATATGATCTGAGATATTTTATAGGGGTTTTGTTTCAAGATACTTCTAAGTGTAATGTTTCCCCTCATTGTTATGTCTTATTCCTTGTAAAAATTTGTTGATTTCTACCCTTTGTTGACAAATCGATAATTTCCCGAACTAACCTTCAGATTCGCGGGCTTGCGGTTTCCCCGATTCACCAATAAAGTGACCAAGCAAGAAAACAAAATTTTTTCTAAGGTACAAGGGGTCAGCGCTGTGTCTTTTTTGATAAAGGAAATATCAAAGAAAATGTTAAGGAAAGTGTTTATCGGCGAAAGGCTTCGTTCGCGAATCGTTGGGTTTGTTGATAACCTAGTTCGTCACGAGGACTTTTCCCCGGCAAAGGGATAAAGCAATAAAAGGATGGTCAGGTAAGAAGCGGCAAAAGGAGAAAGTTGGGAAAGGGAAGATTCGCTGACATAAATGAAAAATGGCGGAAAAGGAAGAGAAAAGAAGTGGAAATATAGTTCGCCATTTTCAAATTTTGCCGATAAGGCAAAAGAGAGGCCCGATGAAGGTAAGAATGAAGATAATCAGACAGAATTTTAAATTCCTCAAATGCGGCAAATTCAAAAGGGGGTTTACAAGTTGAAATTGGACAACACATTTAAAGTGTTGTAAAAGCCTTGAAAGGGGAAAATTCCTTAAATCAGACCATGATTGCAGGATTGCGTAGGTAGATTTGTACCCACAAAATTAATGATCTTGTAGAACAGGGCCATTCAGGTGGGTGGCATAGTGAATAGGCAGCCTCTATGATGATAGGTGACCGCTATCGCATCATTGGACCCTATATTTCTTCAGCCTCACACCTCTAAAATGTCTCATTCTCATTAAATATTCCAGCGCTAATTCTAAAATTTCAATAGCTCCTTTTCAAGGTGTCCAGCCTGGGCAGGTTATAGTTATTTAAGGATGCAATTAACTGCTGTCAAAATCAAATGGTGTGATAGCCAATTTGATAGAGATGCCTATCTTTTATCTTCACATCCACGCTTTTTTTATGCCGATAGGCGTTCACTCACAGAGCGAGTTGAAGTCCGTACAGTGGCAGGGCACTGATCAACGGTCTCCGTCCTCCCGTAGGTACATGACGACCATTGAGATGATCTCGGCCATTCACGTTAAATCTAGGAAGTTTCTTTGGTTACTTGTTGTACAAGAATCCACAGTACTTCCTCATCTCGCGCTTGTCATTGGTCACCATGAGACTGTGAGCTCTGCCAGGAGAAAGTCCAATGCCGAGATGGAAGGGAGTCTAATTAGATGATTTTTTTTATAGTTTTTTGGACAATAGAGACATACTCCTCGAATATATTGTACCTCTTTGTTGTGCAATTTATATCTCAGGAGTTTAAGTATTTCGACTTTTTTTCTTTTCATTATGCTCTAATGGGAAATTGATGCTGTTGTTGGTTGTAGCTAGGGTTTGCGACTTATGCTAGAATGTATTGAGATGCGGATGTTTTTAAATTTTATGTTGAGGGAAGTGTTTTTTTAAGCCTTACGAAGGTGAACGAGGGTTTGAGAAGAAAAGTTTATTACTCTGAACTTTGCAGAGGTGCACAAAGTTTTGAAAGGTGAAAACTTGCGATTCAAGACCCGTCCTATCATTTGGGAGAAGTTGGGTAGGGTTTTAATTAAAAAATGAACTCGTGGACCGTATGTAACATGTCTTGAAGGATTTGAGCTCTTCTCTCCTTATAATTTAATTATCTTGTTGCCAAGAGCAAGTGTTGTTCAATATTGCAAGCGAGTTACATAATGGTGTATTCCCTGCAACCTTTTGTACTTTTGCAAGCATGGTAGAAATAAAATCCTCCATCTTGGGACGTGACAGCGTATATGGAGGAACAATTTTCTGAAATAGAAATTTTAAAATTTTACTCTGTTTTCTGCTTTGCTTTTTCTTCAACCTGCAATTAGTTTTCTATTTTGAATGGCCTAGTCTCAGATGCCTCAAGTTGAAGTCTAAAAGACACGGTGAATCCTAATAAGTACTTTCAATGCTACAAAATTTTCAAAGTTTCCAAAATGGTGATCTTTGATGTGAGATTTGACACCTAATTGATGTTGAATTCAACTCTGTATATGTAGGTTGGAATGGAGTTTTGGGCTTGCTGGGCTCACCGAGTGCTCTGGCACGCCTCCTTGTGGCACATGCATGAGGTATAAAACCGATGTCACTACGGTTTAGACTATGGTGAAGTACCCATGTAGTTTACAAAATGGTTTAGTTAGTCGCTTCACATTGATCATGCACTTTGATTGGCAATCTCATCACAAGCCTAGAGAGGGACTTTTTCAACTACATGATGTATTTGCTATCGTCAACATTGTTCCTTCCATTTCCTTAATTTTATTAAAGTTTTTAGACAATATGATTTGTAATATTTGATCTTTGTCTATCAAAGAGTTTATTATCATTTTATTCTTTCATTTTAACTTTAAAAAGATTTAAGCCTGCATACTCCAATTCCCCTCCATCAATCTTTTCTTCCATTTCCAAAATTTTCAATGTGACAAATGAGAAGTGTTTCCTTCTAAAAGCAGCGAATGCAGTGATGCATTGAGTATTGAGGCTTTATGTGTATCATCGTGGTCGGTGCCCAGTTCGCCTTCAAGAAAAGAATTGCATGTAGTTGTACAAGGCTTTGCAGGAGATGACGTGTCTGCCACCAAGAATTTAAAGCAGATCCTACACCTGGATCTTAGTGGTTGATAAGAAATAAAGAATCGTATAGATGTATATATAAGTGCAGCTATGATGCCTCAAGCAATCTGTAATTAACAATGCTCTCCGGTAATAGGTTGTAACAGTGATTGCATTACGTGAAAATACGACATGAGGTCACTAGCTTTGTAACTTGTACAGACAGCCAAAGCTTGCGAATGGGGTTAGTAAAAAGTACTCTGCACTGCTCTTTTGCCATTGTCTAGTATATGGTGGCCAAGAGTGAAAAAGAGAGAAAACAGAAAAAAAAATATAAATTTTCTTTCAAGTAAGTGATTAGCGCAATCTTCAGGCAAGACATAAGTTTGCTATATTTACAAATTGTACGATTGGTAGTGGATTTATTTAGGTATGTTTCCATTCTCTGCTCTGATGACAAAACTTACATGATTTTTTTTTACTAAATATAGATAATATTTCAAAATTACTGATCAAAACTAATTTATTAATACCTGTTGACTATATAATGACTAGATATTTGTCACTATGTGTCTAAGATATGTCCAGATGGTATCATAATTTTTGAGTTAAAAGGTTTTGGTCATCTCTCTTTTTTGGAGGATAAAAAACTAGACTATCATAATAAATAAGAAATCGTAAGTTTATTTATTGATATTATGGTGATATTGTAAGATGGGATTGCACTAAATCTAAGAACTTCTTGTCCCGTCTCTTTATTTGAGGCTTTATTATTTATTAATTTGATTTAACTATAGTACCCTAGGATATTTACATATTTAGAAAATACCTGGGAATATTAATCTTGAGGCAACCATCATATCAATGTAATAAATTCAAGATAGGCACCTCAAAATTAAAATCTCTTGATATTTCAAGATAAACATATTCAAATATAAGAGCTATTAAACATACACATGATAATGTATGATACTATTATTTTATTGGTGGAAATTGCATACCCATGCGCTTTTCTCTATTGTTTTGGGCCCACTTTGATTAGAGTGTCCTTAATGCAACTAACAACTGTACAAGTGGAATATTCTTGCATGAACTCAACTCATAACATCAGCATATCCCGATCCCTATATCACTCGTCTCTAGAAATATGTTTGGGTCCATAGAATCCCACTCACCACCTTGAATTGCATCCACATTTGTGGAAATGACTTATCACATATTTACACCTCTTAACTTTTAAAATCTAAAATTCGAATTTAAACATTGTCAACCACTTTCCTAGTTGTGGTGAGCTAGCCTAGCGTAAGTTTGCACCGATTTGTGCACTATGTTGAGGTATTTAAAGACATTCATTCGTTTATTTGAAATCAAGGAGGACATGTAGGGTTACCAAAAAAAATATCAAGAGCATTCACACGAGAGCATCATAGCAGCATTATTAGAGCATTACATCAACACTAGACCAGCCTAGGTCCATCGCATTCTTGCTTGTTATCCTCGATCAATGTTTCAAGTTTGTTCAATCGGTCATTTAGGGGCCTAAATATGGAGAACATGAGCCTCATGATATAAAAAGATTCCCCAAAGGTGTTTTGAACACTGCGTATTTGTCACCGAATTGAAACATCAAAAGACTAAAGCAGGTGAGTTTTGGTCACCCACTTCTCGCAATATTAGATCCACCGATACTAGTTTATATATGGGTGCCAAATCACATCCGCACTAGTGGAGATCAATTCATAAGAGAAGTATATCTTAATCACAAAGCGTGACAATTATTTTTGAGATTATGAGATGTTTGTCTAATCAACCCCCAAAATTCTAAAACCAGGGCAAATAGATTCTTGAAGTATTCAACAGCATATTCTGTTCATTAGCTAAATACTAATTTAAATTCATTTAATTTCCATACTCAAATTAAATCTACATTTATTGTTTTTGATCCCAACTTACTTATGTAAATATAAATTAAATAGTGATTAATTATTTGATCAGCCTTAAAACATAGTTTTGTGTGGAAAAGTAAAAGTAAAATTGGAGCACTTTCATCTAAATATGGTTCACAATGTTTTGATAACAACATAGGTTTGTCCCATGTTTGATTTATTTTCGTTAAGATCGTCTATTTGTAAAGTTGAAATGTCAGAGAAGGATTGACAAAGTTGCAAGGCATGTCATTTTGGCAATGAATTTTGCGACGTGCGTAATTGCAACGTTATTGCAGAATGGCAAGAGATTCCTTATTCCGGGACAATGCTTAAGAGATAGTGATTGAAGGCGGCTAGGAGAAATGAAGCCACTGCCCTTTGCTGGGAACTCCGGCGTTAACAACGAAAAACATGTAATATCCGGGAGGAGCAGCCACAGGTGTGGGGGGAGCAGTTACTGTGGAAGAATAAAGTGTGGTGGAGTTTGGAGCCGCTACCGGTGTGGAAGCGGAGAGCGAGAGCATCCTCTGGCTCATGGATGTGGTGTGAGTTGTGAAGGGCGGAGCATAGACGTTAAAGTTTAGCACGCTGTTACTCGTCAGAGCGGATGGAACTGAGAAGGTGACTTGGAAGGTGGCGCCGTAGGCAATATTGGAGGTGGAAGACACGGCGGTTATCTGCGGGCGGAGGAAGGCGTAGACGCTCTCCAAATAATAAGGGCTGTACGCTTCCAAACGGAGCTCCGTCGGGAATGCCGTTCCTGTGAAAACGTATTTGAAGTGTGGGTTGGAGCCGCCCACCATAACTCTGGCATCGGGCAACACGTTGGCAGTGGAGTGGTACATTCTCGCGATGCCGGTGGCCGCCAGAACGGAGAAACGCTGCTGCCCGGCGGGTAGACTGTGTCTGTAGAGGTACGGCGTGAAGACGGGTGTGTTGGCCATGTCCCACCCGGCCACGCCTTTGGCTGCTCCGTTTATGATTAGGATTTCGCCGTTGGGGAGAATGAGCATGTCCGACATGGTTCTTGGCCCGGGCATGTCTTCCATCGTCCACGAAGGATTCGCGTCCGTGATGACCATTCTTCCGCAGCTGCGAAGGGCGGCCGTAAAATTACCGGCCTTGGCGGCGGCGAAGCCATTGTCGGGGCAGCCACCGCAGATGAGGATTTCCACCTTGCCAAACCCATCGGTTGCAGAGAGCGGCAGCATCACCGAAGAGCCCGTGGAAGGGTAGTTCCGTGGGCCGTCGCCCGGTATTCTGGGGAATGTTTTCAACACCACGTTGTTCTTGTAGTCGAGGAGAATGGAGTCCCTGTTGGCGAAGATAAAGAGATTGCCGTCGGAGGAGAGATGGAGGAACGGATACAGGTTGTTCTCAGGTGACGAGCTGGTTCGGGTTTGGCTGAGGAAGGGCAGGTTGTACGTTCCCTCGCCCGGCCGCCTGGGAACGAACTCGTAGTTAAACACGCCGGTGCCTCCCACCACAATGATGCGGTTGTCGGGAAGGATCTGGTTGGCGGCGTACCACCGGTTCGCCAGAAGCTGAACACCCTCAAAATTATCCCAGTCGCAGGAGGCGTCGGAGCAAGGAACAAAGTACCGGATATCTCTGCCTCCGTCCCGCCACCCGCCCGTTTGAACGAGGGTCCCGTTGGCGGCAAAGGCTCCGGAGGAGCACCAGGTGTCGGTGAATATCATGAGCGGCCGGATGGTGTTGGTGGCTATGTTGTATTCGATGGAGTGAGCCCAGCAGTCGTGGGTCAGGGCCTGGTCCTGCGGGTTGTCACGGCACGCCCATTATCCAGCAGGAGCTGCGACGGCCCGAAGTTGGTCCGGTCGAACATCACCACCGTGTTTTTATACGTGGTGGTCATGTGCATGGCCGAGACGCCGCCCTTCTCTACCAGAAGATTCCATCTTCCCAGCTTCACTGGCAGTTGCCCTGCTGCGTCCCACGACCACATGCTTAACATCACCACCATCATAACCCAGAAATACCGAATTCCAGATGACATTTTTCATTGACCAATGACACTCTTTGTTCAAGTGCGAGATTGATGATGAAATCCTCATGATTTGATGGACATTTATAGGCTTCTGCGCTCAGGAAGTCAAACGAAATAGGATAGATGAATCGATCGCCTGGCTTATCCCGTGTCAAGAACAATAACAGCCATGCGATGCCTTTCGTGATTTTACTGTCTAGCTCATCCTTCCTGCATTTCATAGTGATATTCCCACGGCGCTCTGGTTGCGTTCTCAAACTACATTAGGCTGCTTCTTATCAAACGTTTTAAATTTCTCCCGCGCAGTAACGATTTGAACGTTTTGTGCTGTGATTACTCATCTCCGCCCGCATGTCAAGCGCAACCTGCTGCTATCTTCTCGACCTACTACAGATCGCGATAGTGGTCAACCTCAATCTTGCTCCTCCATGGTTTGGAATTTTCTGATGATGACGTTGTGCGTCTGTAAGCCGCTAAAGGCAGCCGAAGCCGATAAAAATCCTACTCCAAATTTTCGTCGGCCAAGAAAAACAGTAACGTTGAGATAAACACACAAACGCTGTCATTATTATAATCTCTTTGTTTCGACCCACCTTTCATCTTAGCTCTAAATTTAGAGGGCAATCCCGTACGTGTTTTTCTCTTACTGAATTCCAAAGTAAAGTAATCCATCATGGCCAATCAATAAAACAACAAAAACCTTGAATCTAGGGACACCATTTTCCTTTCTTCATACAGTTTGGCCGCAATGGTCTGTCGTCACCTCGACGTCATTTGGTAGGATTCTCTTCTGTCGACGAAACACTTTTTTCAATAGCCGACTGTTTTTAATAGGTTTCCCTCGTCGAGGATAAAGAGGTCATTGCGTGGGGTTATCTCTAAGCATGTCAACCCAAACTCCAAGTGACGTTTCATTTTATATGGGAGTAGTGAAGGCTATAGGGGCGTTGTTTCTATGATTTGCAAGATAAATGTTGCCGACAAGTGTACTTTAAAACACATGGATGAGAAATAAATCCAAATTTAAAATGCCCGATGGAATTTTGGATAAATGAAAATATGGGCAAAATGTAATGGTGTCGAGAGATGTATTAAACTCTAGAAAAATTAGATGAATAAATTAATATGTTTCTAGGAAACTATTCTAAGAAATATTACTCTAGTTTCCTTTCAACCTATGTAATTTGTATGGTTCCCTATTGCAATGCTGAATTTTCTTACGTAGATGCTAATTGCCGTTTCATTTTGTGTCTATTTTGAGAGCATGTGTCAATACAATTACATATCAATAAATAGCACAATCTTGTCCAAAGTTGGGCTCATTTTCGTATCCTTTGCCTATCCTCTTGCCACATATTGCCGTACATTTGACTCTATATTATCCATGTCCACACATATCCCATATATTCGAAATTTATTATGCATATTATCACCCCTCTGTCTATACATTCATTCTCCAAATTGACATTAGCATTTACTTGTCTCAAGTAAATCCCATAGAGTGGTTCGATCCACACCACACGAAACTAACCCTTAAATTTATAAAATTCGACTTCAAATATTGCTAACTCTTGCCCATTTATTTCCCACCATGAGCCAACTTGGTACATATTTCATATGTTTTGTTTCTATGTAATGGTATTTAAAGGTTTTCAATGCACATCAATTTATATCAAGAATTCATTAAATAAGCAATCACATTCAGGGTGCATTACAAAAATCTATATATATCAAAAAACACGTCCTCGAAGATTACGCTCTTTGCTCTTTTGTCCAACATTTTACAACGTGCTAAAGCTAGTCATTCTAGGGGATTGGCCTAGGAGAACTTTACCCTAGTGATCCGATAGCCTCTCTAAGGTGTTTTCAACACTAACAATCCTTAATAATCAGTAAAAGTTAGAGAATCTAGTAAATCAGAAAAAAAAAAAAAGAAGAGCATGCACTATACTAGATAAGATCTATGGATTCCAAGATTGATCCATGACTGTAGAAGTGACATAGAGCCATGGAATTGACCCACTATGAATCTAATCTAGGTAAGTTCTTCTAGTGCGACACTAGATTTATCCTCCACCATTTATTTCTAGAGATGAGTACCCTAATCCATTCTATTTACTTTCCAAATATAGACTTATTGTTTAATTATAAATTCCTAGCCGATTAATTAATTAATATACATTGACCTATGTTGATTATGTGCATTCATTTAATTGGCTTGGATTACTCTTTTGTCCAACATTTTCCAAGGTGCTAAAGCTAGTCATTCTAGGGGATTGGCCGAGGAGAACTTTACCCTAGTTATTCGATAGCCTCTCTAAGGTGTTTCAAACACTAACAATCCTTAACAATCAGTAAAAGGTAGAGAATCTAGCAAATCGGAAAAAAAGAGCATGCACTATACTAGATAAGATCTGTGGATTCCAAGATTGATCCATGACTGTAGAAGTGACATAGAGCCATGGAATTGACCCACTATGAATCTAATCTAGGTAAGTTCTTCTAGTGCGACACTAGATTTATCCTCCACCATTTATTTCTAGAGATGAGTACCCTAATCCATTCTATTTACTTTCCAAATATAGACTTATTGTTTAATTATAAATTCCTAGCCGATTAATTAATTAATATACATTGACCTATGTTGATTATGTGCATTCATTTAATTGGCTTGGATTACTCTTTTGTCCAACATTTTCCAAGGTGCTAAAGCTAGTCATTCTAGGGGATTGGCCGAGGAGAACTTTACCCTAGTTATCCGATAGCCTCTCTAAGGTGTTTTCAAACACTAACAATCCTTAACAATCAGTAAAAGGTAGAGAATCTAGCAAATCGGAAAAAAAAGAGCATGCACTATACTAGATAAGATCTGTGGATTCCAAGATTGATCCATGACTGTAGAAGTGACATAGAGCCATGGAATTGACCCACTATGAATCTAATCTAGGTAAGTTCTTCTAGTGCGACACTAGATTTATCCTCCATCATTTATTTCTAGAGATGAGTACCCTAATCCATTCTATTTACTTTCCAAATATAGAATTATTGTTTTATTATAAATTCCTAGCCGATTAATTAATTAATATACATTGACCTACGTTGATTATGTGCATTTCATTTAATTGGCTTGGACTACATTAGGGAAAGTTTATTTTCCTTTACATTTTTGTGAACCCGACCTATCTTACAACAGCAGCTAAGAATTTTCTATAGGGTTTAGACCTTAACTATTTTAGGGTTTGAGATCTATGATCGCATCATAATTTTCTAGATATTATATGGTTTCATTCCTATTTGTTGTCGTTTTATTGATATATCTTTTTATTTTAGGGTTTTCTTCTTTATTGTGGCACTGTGTTTGCCCACTACGCCCGCCCTTGGCTATCATGGATTATTTTCGGAGTTGATATATTTCAATTTTTTTTTACTTTAAATGTAGAATCGAGCTATTCAAATTTAGCTATCTATGGTTTCCTTATACCACGAGTTACTTCCAATCCTTATCTTCGATTGAGCAGGAGTGGTTGTTTAAACCCTAATATGACCACCCAATCTAAAACTAATAATATATTTATTGATGCTTGTGTTGAGACTTAGTTAGAGGATCAACAAGACTATGATCATGAAGCTCATTTAGTTAAGCAAGATTTCACACTTACAGGGAAAGCCTTAATTGATGCATTTAATTAAGAAAAGATTTCTAGTTAATTAACATATATTTTTGAGACATTGTGACAAAGGGACTATAGACAAATAATCGAGTCTATAGATTGGGTTATATCTGCTATTTAAGAAAAACAAGTTGGTAGTGCTAAAGAGAACCATGGGGCATTCTATGCAAGGTTGAATTTTAGGACTTCCTTATGCATTAGTCAAGCCTCGAGGATAAGAAAAAGGTATATTTAAAAGGGACAGTATAGTTGGATGTTCATGTAGATAGAGAGGTCAGTGTGCTGAACTCTCAGACTGTTAGAGACAAATCTGCAGATGTGTTGTCCTAGTTGTCAAGATGAATGTTTTCATTGATTAGAATAACCTAGGGATGATTCTTTTAAATACAAACATTATCTACATAGAATTTAAATCTTTTGGCATGCACGCCAATATGTAACTATCATGTTTGGGATTGTTAGTCATGAAATTAGGATAATTTAAAATTTTGTAAAGGAGGATGAAATTGCACTATGATTCTGGAAGAACAATACATATTTGAATTCCAGTGTAATCTATCATGGACACCATTTCTCATTTTTCCATAGAAATTGGTTGTAATGGTCCGTCGTCACCTCAACATCATTTTATAGGATTCTGTTGTGTCGATGAAACACTTTTTAAAATAACTCAGTGTTGAAAAGGTATTTTAATAGATTTCCCTTCGTGAGAATAAAGTTCTTTTTATACGTAAAATTAAAAAAAAAAAATGATTACATAACAATTTGAAATAACATATCCTTTTATACATAAATTTCAAAAATATATATGATTACATTCACATATATTATATAAAAGATAAAGATTTTAATTGGAAAGAGTAAATCAAATTTATCAAAATCTTCCTCTTAACCATTTGAATATATGTTAAAAAAGGACATTGATAAAGAAAGTTCATTATGATAATAGAGTTTTGTATAGATAAAAAATAAACACTAACTCAAATATAAATTATATTTTTTATGCTTATTACATCAATAATCCTTCCTCTCATTGTGATAATATAGCTGCGTAGAAATAAAAAATAAACACTTGCTCAAATATATTTTATACTTTTTAATGCTTATTACATCAAGAATCCTTCTACAATGAGATTAAGGAGAGTTCAAGACTATAACAGTACAATCTTAAGAGGTAGAGGGTTCATGACTATAGCAATACAATTTTATGAGGTAGATAAACATTGATGCTATGTTATCTTTTAGAAGATGAAATAAGAAAATTATCATTTTCTTGTCACTTTTACACGCTCAATAATTTATTAACTATAAATCATGTTAAGTCATTACCTATCCAAACATGAAAATAACTTCAAATAATATTTCCTTCCACACGCTAAGAATGTAAACAAGTGTATAGTTATAGTTATATAAGTTTGAAAATTTAAAAAAAAAAAACACTTTATCAAATATCTAAATGTTAAATGGGTAGATAAATTAATTAAACGCAAATGAACACTTCGGATATAGGAAATGAGTCTAACAACCTGATTCAAATAAGTTAATCGACATAATAATTAAACATATAATGAGATGGCTATCACAATTGGATTTTCTTTTCAACTTTGATCTACCTGTAAATTTCTTGACTTTTCATCTAGAGGTGAATTACACAAATTTTAAATCCTACGTTCTGTTTATTCCACACTTGCTACGTGTGATCCAAATCTTCCATTGAGGAGTGGTCATTTAAACTTTTAATATTGCCACCGAATGAAAAATAATCATATAATTATGGATTCTTGTGTTGAGGCTTACTTAGAGGATTAACAAGATTGGTCATGAATCTCATTAGGCTAAGAAGGATCTCGCACTTATAAGGTAAGCCCTAATTGATGCATTTAATCAAGCAAAATATCCTAGCTAATTAGCATATCTCTTTTATACTTCGCATTGGAAGCTTGATATCCATATAATGTGTGTATTTTACACGATCATGCATAACTATTGGTTACCTCTAATGTGTATCTCCCGATCCATCCTCTTCTTCCAATCCAAATCCTAGACCTATCTCTACCATGCCTATGACCACTATTGTTGCCGTAGTGGAGAAGTTACTACCACCATTTCTCCTTCTACATTTTCCCTTGGTTTTTTTTCCTCAATCTAGCTTACCTCCTAACTTTACCTCTTCCACCATACCTTCTTTAAGTGCTTCTATCACCTCTAGCATCACATTTTCATCCCGTCTATGCTCAGTCACACCGTCCATTCATGTGTTCCTCACTATTCCCCCTTCATATCCCATGACTCATACAATTCGTCCTTCCCAACCCAAGCCTCATACTATTTTTCAATCTCACCTCACGACTAATATTTTGAATAATGTGATCCATGACCCATCCATATTTATGACCTCAACCCTTACCTCACAACCTTACTATACCTCCACTATTCGACATACACCCAACACAAACCTTGGCTCTACCACTATATCAGATACACTATTACAAGAAATGGCCAATATTAAAAAAACAAATCAATAACAATAGAAACTGTTCCATTCCCTATAATCCACCACATTGCTTGTACCATTGGCATTTTTCTTGGCTACATATTCATTACATGTTAAGTTTGCGTCCCTTTGGTTTGAGCTATATGAAGGAAAAGGCGACCCAAATGTTCATATACAACCTTTTTATGGATTCTTGAATAGATTTTGCATATGATAAGATCTTGGCTGATTTTTCTTTTTTGAGCCTTAATTGAAGAGGGTAATACAAATTTCAGATCTACATCTTAACCATTTTTATATATGTCATAAAGGAGATTGATAAAGAAGGTTAATTATGATAATATAAATTCGTAGCAATAAAAAATAAAGACTAGCTCAAATATTTATTATACTTTTTCTTACATCAAGAAGCATTCTATATCCAGAGCTAGGAGGATTCAAGACTACAATAATATGGTTTGGTGAGGTCGATAAACATTCGTGCTATGTTATTTTTTCAAAGATGACATATAAGAAAATTATCATTTTCTTGTCAAATTTACACATTCAAGAATTTATTAGCCATCAATAATCTAAAATTATTACCTAACCATACATGAAAGTAATTTCAGATATCTAGTTCCATCCACATTGTAAAAATTTGCATATAAATGCATAATTATATGTATATAAGATTGAAAATAAACAAAACATGTTTTATCAAATATCTAAGTGTTAAATGGGTAGATAAACTAGTTAAACACAAGCGAACACTCCATATATAGGAAATGAGTTTGACGAAAAAAAGAAATAAGCTAATTCACCAAACAACTAAACGTACAATGAGATGGTTAGGATCGTCTGCCTTGAAATCAACACAATGCGAACTTCCACTTACACGAAATCATGATAAAGGACTACAAACCGAAAACTTAGTCTAGAAATTGGGTTATATCCACTACTTAAGGAAAACAGTGCTGGTACTAAAGAGCACCATGGGGAATGCTATGTGTTGGCACCTATAAAATAATCTTCCAAACATGCATTATTGTTGCCCCAAAATCCGAAATGCGCAGTTTGTGGATTTACAGTCAAAATCCCTTATTTGGATATGATCTGAGATATTTTATAGGGGTTTTGTTTCAAGATACTTCTAAGTGTAATGTTTCCCCTCATTGTTATGTCTTATTCCTTGTAAAAATTTGTTGATTTCTACCCTTTGTTGACAAATCGATAATTTCCCGAACTAACCTTCAGATTCGCGGGCTTGCGGTTTCCCCGATTCACCAATAAAGTGACCAAGCAAGAAAACAAAATTTTTTCTAAGGTACAAGGGGTCAGCGCTGTGTCTTTTTTGATAAAGGAAATATCAAAGAAAATGTTAAGGAAAGTGTTTATCGGCGAAAGGCTTCGTTCGCGAATCGTTGGGTTTGTTGATAACCTAGTTCGTCACGAGGACTTTTCCCCGGCAAAGGGATAAAGCAATAAAAGGATGGTCAGGTAAGAAGCGGCAAAAGGAGAAAGTTGGGAAAGGGAAGATTCGCTGACATAAATGAAAAATGGCGGAAAAGGAAGAGAAAAGAAGTGGAAATATAGTTCGCCATTTTCAAATTTTGCCGATAAGGCAAAAGAGAGGCCCGATGAAGGTAAGAATGAAGATAATCAGACAGAATTTTAAATTCCTCAAATGCGGCAAATTCAAAAGGGGGTTTACAAGTTGAAATTGGACAACACATTTAAAGTGTTGTAAAAGCCTTGAAAGGGGAAAATTCCTTAAATCAGACCATGATTGCAGGATTGCGTAGGTAGATTTGTACCCACAAAATTAATGATCTTGTAGAACAGGGCCATTCAGGTGGGTGGCATAGTGAATAGGCAGCCTCTATGATGATAGGTGACCGCTATCGCATCATTGGACCCTATATTTCTTCAGCCTCACACCTCTAAAATGTCTCATTCTCATTAAATATTCCAGCGCTAATTCTAAAATTTCAATAGCTCCTTTTCAAGGTGTCCAGCCTGGGCAGGTTATAGTTATTTAAGGATGCAATTAACTGCTGTCAAAATCAAATGGTGTGATAGCCAATTTGATAGAGATGCCTATCTTTTATCTTCACATCCACGCTTTTTTTATGCCGATAGGCGTTCACTCACAGAGCGAGTTGAAGTCCGTACAGTGGCAGGGCACTGATCAACGGTCTCCGTCCTCCCGTAGGTACATGACGACCATTGAGATGATCTCGGCCATTCACGTTAAATCTAGGAAGTTTCTTTGGTTACTTGTTGTACAAGAATCCACAGTACTTCCTCATCTCGCGCTTGTCATTGGTCACCATGAGACTGTGAGCTCTGCCAGGAGAAAGTCCAATGCCGAGATGGAAGGGAGTCTAATTAGATGATTTTTTTTATAGTTTTTTGGACAATAGAGACATACTCCTCGAATATATTGTACCTCTTTGTTGTGCAATTTATATCTCAGGAGTTTAAGTATTTCGACTTTTTTTCTTTTCATTATGCTCTAATGGGAAATTGATGCTGTTGTTGGTTGTAGCTAGGGTTTGCGACTTATGCTAGAATGTATTGAGATGCGGATGTTTTTAAATTTTATGTTGAGGGAAGTGTTTTTTTAAGCCTTACGAAGGTGAACGAGGGTTTGAGAAGAAAAGTTTATTACTCTGAACTTTGCAGAGGTGCACAAAGTTTTGAAAGGTGAAAACTTGCGATTCAAGACCCGTCCTATCATTTGGGAGAAGTTGGGTAGGGTTTTAATTAAAAAATGAACTCGTGGACCGTATGTAACATGTCTTGAAGGATTTGAGCTCTTCTCTCCTTATAATTTAATTATCTTGTTGCCAAGAGCAAGTGTTGTTCAATATTGCAAGCGAGTTACATAATGGTGTATTCCCTGCAACCTTTTGTACTTTTGCAAGCATGGTAGAAATAAAATCCTCCATCTTGGGACGTGACAGCGTATATGGAGGAACAATTTTCTGAAATAGAAATTTTAAAATTTTACTCTGTTTTCTGCTTTGCTTTTTCTTCAACCTGCAATTAGTTTTCTATTTTGAATGGCCTAGTCTCAGATGCCTCAAGTTGAAGTCTAAAAGACACGGTGAATCCTAATAAGTACTTTCAATGCTACAAAATTTTCAAAGTTTCCAAAATGGTGATCTTTGATGTGAGATTTGACACCTAATTGATGTTGAATTCAACTCTGTATATGTAGGTTGGAATGGAGTTTTGGGCTTGCTGGGCTCACCGAGTGCTCTGGCACGCCTCCTTGTGGCACATGCATGAGGTATAAAACCGATGTCACTACGGTTTAGACTATGGTGAAGTACCCATGTAGTTTACAAAATGGTTTAGTTAGTCGCTTCACATTGATCATGCACTTTGATTGGCAATCTCATCACAAGCCTAGAGAGGGACTTTTTCAACTACATGATGTATTTGCTATCGTCAACATTGTTCCTTCCATTTCCTTAATTTTATTAAAGTTTTTAGACAATATGATTTGTAATATTTGATCTTTGTCTATCAAAGAGTTTATTATCATTTTATTCTTTCATTTTAACTTTAAAAAGATTTAAGCCTGCATACTCCAATTCCCCTCCATCAATCTTTTCTTCCATTTCCAAAATTTTCAATGTGACAAATGAGAAGTGTTTCCTTCTAAAAGCAGCGAATGCAGTGATGCATTGAGTATTGAGGCTTTATGTGTATCATCGTGGTCGGTGCCCAGTTCGCCTTCAAGAAAAGAATTGCATGTAGTTGTACAAGGCTTTGCAGGAGATGACGTGTCTGCCACCAAGAATTTAAAGCAGATCCTACACCTGGATCTTAGTGGTTGATAAGAAATAAAGAATCGTATAGATGTATATATAAGTGCAGCTATGATGCCTCAAGCAATCTGTAATTAACAATGCTCTCCGGTAATAGGTTGTAACAGTGATTGCATTACGTGAAAATACGACATGAGGTCACTAGCTTTGTAACTTGTACAGACAGCCAAAGCTTGCGAATGGGGTTAGTAAAAAGTACTCTGCACTGCTCTTTTGCCATTGTCTAGTATATGGTGGCCAAGAGTGAAAAAGAGAGAAAACAGAAAAAAAAATATAAATTTTCTTTCAAGTAAGTGATTAGCGCAATCTTCAGGCAAGACATAAGTTTGCTATATTTACAAATTGTACGATTGGTAGTGGATTTATTTAGGTATGTTTCCATTCTCTGCTCTGATGACAAAACTTACATGATTTTTTTTTACTAAATATAGATAATATTTCAAAATTACTGATCAAAACTAATTTATTAATACCTGTTGACTATATAATGACTAGATATTTGTCACTATGTGTCTAAGATATGTCCAGATGGTATCATAATTTTTGAGTTAAAAGGTTTTGGTCATCTCTCTTTTTTGGAGGATAAAAAACTAGACTATCATAATAAATAAGAAATCGTAAGTTTATTTATTGATATTATGGTGATATTGTAAGATGGGATTGCACTAAATCTAAGAACTTCTTGTCCCGTCTCTTTATTTGAGGCTTTATTATTTATTAATTTGATTTAACTATAGTACCCTAGGATATTTACATATTTAGAAAATACCTGGGAATATTAATCTTGAGGCAACCATCATATCAATGTAATAAATTCAAGATAGGCACCTCAAAATTAAAATCTCTTGATATTTCAAGATAAACATATTCAAATATAAGAGCTATTAAACATACACATGATAATGTATGATACTATTATTTTATTGGTGGAAATTGCATACCCATGCGCTTTTCTCTATTGTTTTGGGCCCACTTTGATTAGAGTGTCCTTAATGCAACTAACAACTGTACAAGTGGAATATTCTTGCATGAACTCAACTCATAACATCAGCATATCCCGATCCCTATATCACTCGTCTCTAGAAATATGTTTGGGTCCATAGAATCCCACTCACCACCTTGAATTGCATCCACATTTGTGGAAATGACTTATCACATATTTACACCTCTTAACTTTTAAAATCTAAAATTCGAATTTAAACATTGTCAACCACTTTCCTAGTTGTGGTGAGCTAGCCTAGCGTAAGTTTGCACCGATTTGTGCACTATGTTGAGGTATTTAAAGACATTCATTCGTTTATTTGAAATCAAGGAGGACATGTAGGGTTACCAAAAAAAATATCAAGAGCATTCACACGAGAGCATCATAGCAGCATTATTAGAGCATTACATCAACACTAGACCAGCCTAGGTCCATCGCATTCTTGCTTGTTATCCTCGATCAATGTTTCAAGTTTGTTCAATCGGTCATTTAGGGGCCTAAATATGGAGAACATGAGCCTCATGATATAAAAAGATTCCCCAAAGGTGTTTTGAACACTGCGTATTTGTCACCGAATTGAAACATCAAAAGACTAAAGCAGGTGAGTTTTGGTCACCCACTTCTCGCAATATTAGATCCACCGATACTAGTTTATATATGGGTGCCAAATCACATCCGCACTAGTGGAGATCAATTCATAAGAGAAGTATATCTTAATCACAAAGCGTGACAATTATTTTTGAGATTATGAGATGTTTGTCTAATCAACCCCCAAAATTCTAAAACCAGGGCAAATAGATTCTTGAAGTATTCAACAGCATATTCTGTTCATTAGCTAAATACTAATTTAAATTCATTTAATTTCCATACTCAAATTAAATCTACATTTATTGTTTTTGATCCCAACTTACTTATGTAAATATAAATTAAATAGTGATTAATTATTTGATCAGCCTTAAAACATAGTTTTGTGTGGAAAAGTAAAAGTAAAATTGGAGCACTTTCATCTAAATATGGTTCACAATGTTTTGATAACAACATAGGTTTGTCCCATGTTTGATTTATTTTCGTTAAGATCGTCTATTTGTAAAGTTGAAATGTCAGAGAAGGATTGACAAAGTTGCAAGGCATGTCATTTTGGCAATGAATTTTGCGACGTGCGTAATTGCAACGTTATTGCAGAATGGCAAGAGATTCCTTATTCCGGGACAATGCTTAAGAGATAGTGATTGAAGGCGGCTAGGAGAAATGAAGCCACTGCCCTTTGCTGGGAACTCCGGCGTTAACAACGAAAAACATGTAATATCCGGGAGGAGCAGCCACAGGTGTGGGGGGAGCAGTTACTGTGGAAGAATAAAGTGTGGTGGAGTTTGGAGCCGCTACCGGTGTGGAAGCGGAGAGCGAGAGCATCCTCTGGCTCATGGATGTGGTGTGAGTTGTGAAGGGCGGAGCATAGACGTTAAAGTTTAGCACGCTGTTACTCGTCAGAGCGGATGGAACTGAGAAGGTGACTTGGAAGGTGGCGCCGTAGGCAATATTGGAGGTGGAAGACACGGCGGTTATCTGCGGGCGGAGGAAGGCGTAGACGCTCTCCAAATAATAAGGGCTGTACGCTTCCAAACGGAGCTCCGTCGGGAATGCCGTTCCTGTGAAAACGTATTTGAAGTGTGGGTTGGAGCCGCCCACCATAACTCTGGCATCGGGCAACACGTTGGCAGTGGAGTGGTACATTCTCGCGATGCCGGTGGCCGCCAGAACGGAGAAACGCTGCTGCCCGGCGGGTAGACTGTGTCTGTAGAGGTACGGCGTGAAGACGGGTGTGTTGGCCATGTCCCACCCGGCCACGCCTTTGGCTGCTCCGTTTATGATTAGGATTTCGCCGTTGGGGAGAATGAGCATGTCCGACATGGTTCTTGGCCCGGGCATGTCTTCCATCGTCCACGAAGGATTCGCGTCCGTGATGACCATTCTTCCGCAGCTGCGAAGGGCGGCCGTAAAATTACCGGCCTTGGCGGCGGCGAAGCCATTGTCGGGGCAGCCACCGCAGATGAGGATTTCCACCTTGCCAAACCCATCGGTTGCAGAGAGCGGCAGCATCACCGAAGAGCCCGTGGAAGGGTAGTTCCGTGGGCCGTCGCCCGGTATTCTGGGGAATGTTTTCAACACCACGTTGTTCTTGTAGTCGAGGAGAATGGAGTCCCTGTTGGCGAAGATAAAGAGATTGCCGTCGGAGGAGAGATGGAGGAACGGATACAGGTTGTTCTCAGGTGACGAGCTGGTTCGGGTTTGGCTGAGGAAGGGCAGGTTGTACGTTCCCTCGCCCGGCCGCCTGGGAACGAACTCGTAGTTAAACACGCCGGTGCCTCCCACCACAATGATGCGGTTGTCGGGAAGGATCTGGTTGGCGGCGTACCACCGGTTCGCCAGAAGCTGAACACCCTCAAAATTATCCCAGTCGCAGGAGGCGTCGGAGCAAGGAACAAAGTACCGGATATCTCTGCCTCCGTCCCGCCACCCGCCCGTTTGAACGAGGGTCCCGTTGGCGGCAAAGGCTCCGGAGGAGCACCAGGTGTCGGTGAATATCATGAGCGGCCGGATGGTGTTGGTGGCTATGTTGTATTCGATGGAGTGAGCCCAGCAGTCGTGGGTCAGGGCCTGGTCCTGCGGGTTGTCACGGCACCGCCCATTATCCAGCAGGAGCTGCGACGGCCCGAAGTTGGTCCGGTCGAACATCACCACCGTGTTTTTATACGTGGTGGTCATGTGCATGGCCGAGACGCCGCCCTTCTCTACCAGAAGATTCCATCTTCCCAGCTTCACTGGCAGTTGCCCTGCTGCGTCCCACGACCACATGCTTAACATCACCACCATCATAACCCAGAAATACCGAATTCCAGATGACATTTTCATTGACCAATGACACTCTTTGTTCAAGTGCGAGATTGATGATGAAATCCTCATGATTTGATGGACATTTATAGGCTTCTGCGCTCAGGAAGTCAAACGAAATAGGATAGGATGAATCGATCGCCTGGCTTATCCCGTGTCAAGAACAATAACAGCCATGCGATGCCTTTCGTGATTTACTGTCTAGCTCATCCTTCCTGCATTTCATAGTGATATTCCCACGGCGCTCTGGTTGCGTTCTCAAACTACATTAGGCTGCTTCTTATCAAACGTTTTAAATTTCTCCCGCGCAGTAACGATTTGAACGTTTTGTGCTGTGATTACTCATCTCCGCCGCATGTCAAGCGCAACCTGCTGCTATCTTCTCGACCTACTACAGATCGCGATAGTGGTCAACCTCAATCTTGCTCCTCCATGGTTTGGAATTTTCTGATGATGACGTTGTGCGTCTGTAAGCCGCTAAAGGCAGCCGAAGCCGATAAAAATCCTACTCCAAATTTTCGTCGGCCAAGAAAAACAGTAACGTTGAGATAAACACACAAACGCTGTCATTATTATAATCTCTTTGTTTCGACCACCTTTCATCTTAGCTCTAAATTTAGAGGGCAATCCCGTACGTGTTTTTCTCTTACTGAATTCCAAAGTAAAGTAATCCATCATGGCCAATCAATAAAACAACAAAAACCTTGAATCTAGGGACACCATTTTCCTTTCTTCATACAGTTTGGCCGCAATGGTCTGTCGTCACCTCGACGTCATTTGGTAGGATTCTCTTCTGTCGACGAAACACTTTTTTCAATAGCCGACTGTTTTTAATAGGTTTCCCTCGTCGAGGATAAAGAGGTCATTGCGTGGGGTTATCTCTAAGCATGTCAACCCAAACTCCAAGTGACGTTTCATTTTATATGGGAGTAGTGAAGGCTATAGGGGCGTTGTTTCTATGATTTGCAAGATAAATGTTGCCGACAAGTGTACTTTAAAACACATGGATGAGAAATAAATCCAAATTTAAAATGCCCGATGGAATTTTGGATAAATGAAAATATGGGCAAAATGTAATGGTGTCGAGAGATGTATTAAACTCTAGAAAAATTAGATGAATAAATTAATATGTTTCTAGGAAACTATTCTAAGAAATATTACTCTAGTTTCCTTTCAACCTATGTAATTTGTATGGTTCCCTATTGCAATGCTGAAATTTTCTTACGTAGATGCTAATTGCCGTTTTCATTTTGTGTCTATTTTGAGAGCATGTGTCAATACAATTACATATCAATAAATAGCACAATCTTGTCCAAAGTTGGGCTCATTTTCGTATCCTTTGCCTATCCTCTTGCCACATATTGCCGTACATTTGACTCTATATTATCCATGTCCACACATATCCCCATATATTCGAAATTTATTATGCATATTATCACCCCTCTGTCTATACATTCATTCTCCAAATTGACATTAGCATTTACTTGTCTCAAGTAAATCCCATAGAGTGGGTTCGATCCACACCACACGAAACTAACCCTTAAATTTATAAAATTCGACTTCAAATATTGCTAACTCTTGCCCATTTATTTCCCACCATGAGCCAACTTGGTACATATTTCATATGTTTTGTTTCTATGTAATGGTATTTAAAGGTTTTCAATGCACATCAATTTATATCAAGAATTCATTAAATAAGCAATCACATTCAGGGTGCATTACAAAAATCTATATATATCAAAAAACACGTCCTCGAAGATTTACGCTCTTTGCTCTTTTGTCCAACATTTTACAACGTGCTAAAGCTAGTCATTCTAGGGGATTGGCCTAGGAGAACTTTACCCTAGTGATCCGATAGCCTCTCTAAGGTGTTTTCAAACACTAACAATCCTTAATAATCAGTAAAAGTTAGAGAATCTAGTAAATCAGAAAAAAAAAAAAAAGAAGAGCATGCACTATACTAGATAAGATCTATGGATTCCAAGATTGATCCATGACTGTAGAAGTGACATAGAGCCATGGAATTGACCCACTATGAATCTAATCTAGGTAAGTTCTTCTAGTGCGACACTAGATTTATCCTCCACCATTTATTTCTAGAGATGAGTACCCTAATCCATTCTATTTACTTTCCAAATATAGACTTATTGTTTAATTATAAATTCCTAGCCGATTAATTAATTAATATACATTGACCTATGTTGATTATGTGCATTCATTTAATTGGCTTGGATTACTCTTTTGTCCAACATTTTCCAAGGTGCTAAAGCTAGTCATTCTAGGGGATTGGCCGAGGAGAACTTTACCCTAGTTATTCGATAGCCTCTCTAAGGTGTTTTCAAACACTAACAATCCTTAACAATCAGTAAAAGGTAGAGAATCTAGCAAATCGGAAAAAAAGAGCATGCACTATACTAGATAAGATCTGTGGATTCCAAGATTGATCCATGACTGTAGAAGTGACATAGAGCCATGGAATTGACCCACTATGAATCTAATCTAGGTAAGTTCTTCTAGTGCGACACTAGATTTATCCTCCACCATTTATTTCTAGAGATGAGTACCCTAATCCATTCTATTTACTTTCCAAATATAGACTTATTGTTTAATTATAAATTCCTAGCCGATTAATTAATTAATATACATTGACCTATGTTGATTATGTGCATTCATTTAATTGGCTTGGATTACTCTTTTGTCCAACATTTTCCAAGGTGCTAAAGCTAGTCATTCTAGGGGATTGGCCGAGGAGAACTTTACCCTAGTTATCCGATAGCCTCTCTAAGGTGTTTTCAAACACTAACAATCCTTAACAATCAGTAAAAGGTAGAGAATCTAGCAAATCGGAAAAAAAGAGCATGCACTATACTAGATAAGATCTGTGGATTCCAAGATTGATCCATGACTGTAGAAGTGACATAGAGCCATGGAATTGACCCACTATGAATCTAATCTAGGTAAGTTCTTCTAGTGCGACACTAGATTTATCCTCCATCATTTATTTCTAGAGATGAGTACCCTAATCCATTCTATTTACTTTCCAAATATAGAATTATTGTTTTATTATAAATTCCTAGCCGATTAATTAATTAATATACATTGACCTACGTTGATTATGTGCATTTCATTTAATTGGCTTGGACTACATTAGGGAAAGTTTATTTTCCTTTACATTTTTGTGAACCCGACCTATCTTACAACAGCAGCTAAGAATTTTCTATAGGGTTTAGACCTTAACTATTTTAGGGTTTGAGATCTATGATCGCATCATAATTTTCTAGATATTATATGGTTTCATTCCTATTTGTTGTCGTTTTATTGATATATCTTTTTATTTTAGGGTTTTCTTCTTTATTGTGGCACTGTGTTTGCCCACTACGCCCGCCCTTGGCTATCATGGATTATTTTCGGAGTTGATATATTTCAATTTTTTTTTACTTTAAATGTAGAATCGAGCTATTCAAATTTAGCTATCTATGGTTTCCTTATACCACGAGTTACTTCCAATCCTTATCTTCGATTGAGCAGGAGTGGTTGTTTAAACCCTAATATGACCACCCAATCTAAAACTAATAATATATTTATTGATGCTTGTGTTGAGACTTAGTTAGAGGATCAACAAGACTATGATCATGAAGCTCATTTAGTTAAGCAAGATTTCACACTTACAGGGAAAGCCTTAATTGATGCATTTAATTAAGAAAAGATTTCTAGTTAATTAACATATATTTTTGAGACATTGTGACAAAGGGACTATAGACAAATAATCGAGTCTATAGATTGGGTTATATCTGCTATTTAAGAAAAACAAGTTGGTAGTGCTAAAGAGAACCATGGGGCATTCTATGCAAGGTTGAATTTTAGGACTTCCTTATGCATTAGTCAAGCCTCGAGGATAAGAAAAAGGTATATTTAAAAGGGACAGTATAGTTGGATGTTCATGTAGATAGAGAGGTCAGTGTGCTGAACTCTCAGACTGTTAGAGACAAATCTGCAGATGTGTTGTCCTAGTTGTCAAGATGAATGTTTTCATTGATTAGAATAACCTAGGGATGATTCTTTTAAATACAAACATTATCTACATAGAATTTAAATCTTTTGGCATGCACGCCAATATGTAACTATCATGTTTGGGATTGTTAGTCATGAAATTAGGATAATTTAAAATTTTGTAAAGGAGGATGAAATTGCACTATGATTCTGGAAGAACAATACATATTTGAATTCCAGTGTAATCTATCATGGACACCATTTCTCATTTTTCCATAGAAATTGGTTGTAATGGTCCGTCGTCACCTCAACATCATTTTATAGGATTCTGTTGTGTCGATGAAACACTTTTTAAAATAACTCAGTGTTGAAAAGGTATTTTAATAGATTTCCCTTCGTGAGAATAAAGTTCTTTTTATACGTAAAATTAAAAAAAAAAAATGATTACATAACAATTTGAAATAACATATCCTTTTATACATAAATTTCAAAAATATATATGATTACATTCACATATATTATATAAAAGATAAAGATTTTAATTGGAAAGAGTAAATCAAATTTATCAAAATCTTCCTCTTAACCATTTGAATATATGTTAAAAAAGGACATTGATAAAGAAAGTTCATTATGATAATAGAGTTTTGTATAGATAAAAAATAAACACTAACTCAAATATAAATTATATTTTTTATGCTTATTACATCAATAATCCTTCCTCTCATTGTGATAATATAGCTGCGTAGAAATAAAAAATAAACACTTGCTCAAATATATTTTATACTTTTTAATGCTTATTACATCAAGAATCCTTCTACAATGAGATTAAGGAGAGTTCAAGACTATAACAGTACAATCTTAAGAGGTAGAGGGTTCATGACTATAGCAATACAATTTTATGAGGTAGATAAACATTGATGCTATGTTATCTTTTAGAAGATGAAATAAGAAAATTATCATTTTCTTGTCACTTTTACACGCTCAATAATTTATTAACTATAAATCATGTTAAGTCATTACCTATCCAAACATGAAAATAACTTCAAATAATATTTCCTTCCACACGCTAAGAATGTAAACAAGTGTATAGTTATAGTTATATAAGTTTGAAAATTTAAAAAAAAAAAACACTTTATCAAATATCTAAATGTTAAATGGGTAGATAAATTAATTAAACGCAAATGAACACTTCGGATATAGGAAATGAGTCTAACAACCTGATTCAAATAAGTTAATCGACATAATAATTAAACATATAATGAGATGGCTATCACAATTGGATTTTCTTTTCAACTTTGATCTACCTGTAAATTTCTTGACTTTTCATCTAGAGGTGAATTACACAAATTTTAAATCCTACGTTCTGTTTATTCCACACTTGCTACGTGTGATCCAAATCTTCCATTGAGGAGTGGTCATTTAAACTTTTAATATTGCCACCGAATGAAAAATAATCATATAATTATGGATTCTTGTGTTGAGGCTTACTTAGAGGATTAACAAGATTGGTCATGAATCTCATTAGGCTAAGAAGGATCTCGCACTTATAAGGTAAGCCCTAATTGATGCATTTAATCAAGCAAAATATCCTAGCTAATTAGCATATCTCTTTTATACTTCGCATTGGAAGCTTGATATCCATATAATGTGTGTATTTTACACGATCATGCATAACTATTGGTTACCTCTAATGTGTATCTCCCGATCCATCCTCTTCTTCCAATCCAAATCCTAGACCTATCTCTACCATGCCTATGACCACTATTGTTGCCGTAGTGGAGAAGTTACTACCACCATTTCTCCTTCTACATTTTCCCTTGGTTTTTTTTCCTCAATCTAGCTTACCTCCTAACTTTACCTCTTCCACCATACCTTCTTTAAGTGCTTCTATCACCTCTAGCATCACATTTTCATCCCGTCTATGCTCAGTCACACCGTCCATTCATGTGTTCCTCACTATTCCCCCTTCATATCCCATGACTCATACAATTCGTCCTTCCCAACCCAAGCCTCATACTATTTTTCAATCTCACCTCACGACTAATATTTTGAATAATGTGATCCATGACCCATCCATATTTATGACCTCAACCCTTACCTCACAACCTTACTATACCTCCACTATTCGACATACACCCAACACAAACCTTGGCTCTACCACTATATCAGATACACTATTACAAGAAATGGCCAATATTAAAAAAACAAATCAATAACAATAGAAACTGTTCCATTCCCTATAATCCACCACATTGCTTGTACCATTGGCATTTTTCTTGGCTACATATTCATTACATGTTAAGTTTGCGTCCCTTTGGTTTGAGCTATATGAAGGAAAAGGCGACCCAAATGTTCATATACAACCTTTTTATGGATTCTTGAATAGATTTTGCATATGATAAGATCTTGGCTGATTTTTCTTTTTTGAGCCTTAATTGAAGAGGGTAATACAAATTTCAGATCTACATCTTAACCATTTTTATATATGTCATAAAGGAGATTGATAAAGAAGGTTAATTATGATAATATAAATTCGTAGCAATAAAAAATAAAGACTAGCTCAAATATTTATTATACTTTTTCTTACGTCAAGAAGCATTCTATATCCAGAGCTAGGAGGATTCAAGACTACAATAATATGGTTTGGTGAGGTCGATAAACATTCGTGCTATGTTATTTTTTCAAAGATGACATATAAGAAAATTATCATTTTCTTGTCAAATTTACACATTCAAGAATTTATTAGCCATCAATAATCTAAAATTATTACCTAACCATACATGAAAGTAATTTCAGATATCTAGTTCCATCCACATTGTAAAAATTTGCATATAAATGCATAATTATATGTATATAAGATTGAAAATAAACAAAACATGTTTTATCAAATATCTAAGTGTTAAATGGGTAGATAAACTAGTTAAACACAAGCGAACACTCCATATATAGGAAATGAGTTTGACGAAAAAAAGAAATAAGCTAATTCACCAAACAACTAAACGTACAATGAGATGGTTAGGATCGTCTGCCTTGAAATCAACACAATGCGAACTTCCACTTACACGAAATCATGATAAAGGACTACAAACCGAAAACTTAGTCTAGAAATTGGGTTATATCCACTACTTAAGGAAAACAGTGCTGGTACTAAAGAGCACCATGGGGAATGCTATGTGTTGGCACCTATAAAATAATCTTCCAAACATGCATTATTGTTGCCTCAAAATCCGAAATGCGCAGTTTGTGGATTTACAGTCAAAATCCCTTATTTGGATATGATCTGAGATATTTTATAGGGGTTTTGTTTCAAGATACTTCTAAGTGTAATGTTTCCCCTCATTGTTATGTCTTATTCCTTGTAAAAATTTGTTGATTTCTACCCTTTGTTGACAAATCGATAATTTCCCGAACTAACCTTCAGATTCGCGGGCTTGCGGTTTCCCCGATTCACCAATAAAGTGACCAAGCAAGAAAACAAAATTTTTTCTAAGGTACAAGGGGTCAGCGCTGTGTCTTTTTTGATAAAGGAAATATCAAAGAAAATGTTAAGGAAAGTGTTTATCGGCGAAAGGCTTCGTTCGCGAATCGTTGGGTTTGTTGATAACCTAGTTCGTCACGAGGACTTTTCCCCGGCAAAGGGATAAAGCAATAAAAGGATGGTCAGGTAAGAAGCGGCAAAAGGAGAAAGTTGGGAAAGGGAAGATTCGCTGACATAAATGAAAAATGGCGGAAAAGGAAGAGAAAAGAAGTGGAAATATAGTTCGCCATTTTCAAATTTTGCCGATAAGGCAAAAGAGAGGCCCGATGAAGGTAAGAATGAAGATAATCAGACAGAATTTTAAATTCCTCAAATGCGGCAAATTCAAAAGGGGGTTTACAAGTTGAAATTGGACAACACATTTAAAGTGTTGTAAAAGCCTTGAAAGGGGAAAATTCCTTAAATCAGACCATGATTGCAGGATTGCGTAGGTAGATTTGTACCCACAAAATTAATGATCTTGTAGAACAGGGCCATTCAGGTGGGTGGCATAGTGAATAGGCAGCCTCTATGATGATAGGTGACCGCTATCGCATCATTGGACCCTATATTTCTTCAGCCTCACACCTCTAAAATGTCTCATTCTCATTAAATATTCCAGCGCTAATTCTAAAATTTCAATAGCTCCTTTTCAAGGTGTCCAGCCTGGGCAGGTTATAGTTATTTAAGGATGCAATTAACTGCTGTCAAAATCAAATGGTGTGATAGCCAATTTGATAGAGATGCCTATCTTTTATCTTCACATCCACGCTTTTTTTATGCCGATAGGCATTCACTCACAGAGCGAGTTGAAGTCCGTACAGTGGCAGGGCACTGATCAACGGTCTCCGTCCTCCCGTAGGTACATGACGACCATTGAGATGATCTCGGCCATTCACGTTAAATCTAGGAAGTTTCTTTGGTTACTTGTTGTACAAGAATCCACAGTACTTCCTCATCTCGCGCTTGTCATTGGTCACCATGAGACTGTGAGCTCTGCCAGGAGAAAGTCCAATGCCGAGATGGAAGGGAGTCTAATTAGATGATTTTTTTTATAGTTTTTTGGAAAATAGAGACATACTCCTCGAATATATTGTACCTCTTTGTTGTGCAATTTATATCTCAGGAGTTTAAGTATTTCGACTTTTTTTCTTTTCATTATGCTCTAATGGGAAATTGATGCTGTTGTTGGTTGTAGCTAGGGTTTGCGACTTATGCTAGAATGTATTGAGATGCGGATGTTTTTAAATTTTATGTTGAGGGAAGTGTTTTTTTAAGCCTTACGAAGGTGAACGAGGGTTTGAGAAGAAAAGTTTATTACTCTGAACTTTGCAGAGGTGCACAAAGTTTTGAAAGGTGAAAACTTGCGATTCAAGACCCGTCCTATCATTTGGGAGAAGTTGGGTAGGGTTTTAATTAAAAAATGAACTCGTGGACCGTATGTAACATGTCTTGAAGGATTTGAGCTCTTCTCTCCTTATAATTTAATTATCTTGTTGCCAAGAGCAAGTGTTGTTCAATATTGCAAGCGAGTTACATAATGGTGTATTCCCTGCAACCTTTTGTACTTTTGCAAGCATGGTAGAAATAAAATCCTCCATCTTGGGACGTGACAGCGTATATGGAGGAACAATTTTCTGAAATAGAAATTTTAAAATTTTACTCTGTTTTCTGCTTTGCTTTTTCTTCAACCTGCAATTAGTTTTCTATTTTGAATGGCCTAGTCTCAGATGCCTCAAGTTGAAGTCTAAAAGACACGGTGAATCCTAATAAGTACTTTCAATGCTACAAAATTTTCAAAGTTTCCAAAATGGTGATCTTTGATGTGAGATTTGACACCTAATTGATGTTGAATTCAACTCTGTATATGTAGGTTGGAATGGAGTTTTGGGCTTGCTGGGCTCACCGAGTGCTCTGGCACGCCTCCTTGTGGCACATGCATGAGGTATAAAACCGATGTCACTACGGTTTAGACTATGGTGAAGTACCCATGTAGTTTACAAAATGGTTTAGTTAGTCGCTTCACATTGATCATGCACTTTGATTGGCAATCTCATCACAAGCCTAGAGAGGGACTTTTTCAACTACATGATGTATTTGCTATCGTCAACATTGTTCCTTCCATTTCCTTAATTTTATTAAAGTTTTTAGACAATATGATTTGTAATATTTGATCTTTGTCTATCAAAGAGTTTATTATCATTTTATTCTTTCATTTTAACTTTAAAAAGATTTAAGCCTGCATACTCCAATTCCCCTCCATCAATCTTTTCTTCCATTTCCAAAATTTTCAATGTGACAAATGAGAAGTGTTTCCTTCTAAAAGCAGCGAATGCAGTGATGCATTGAGTATTGAGGCTTTATGTGTATCATCGTGGTCGGTGCCCAGTTCGCCTTCAAGAAAAGAATTGCATGTAGTTGTACAAGGCTTTGCAGGAGATGACGTGTCTGCCACCAAGAATTTAAAGCAGATCCTACACCTGGATCTTAGTGGTTGATAAGAAATAAAGAATCGTATAGATGTATATATAAGTGCAGCTATGATGCCTCAAGCAATCTGTAATTAACAATGCTCTCCGGTAATAGGTTGTAACAGTGATTGCATTACGTGAAAATACGACATGAGGTCACTAGCTTTGTAACTTGTACAGACAGCCAAAGCTTGCGAATGGGGTTAGTAAAAAGTACTCTGCACTGCTCTTTTGCCATTGTCTAGTATATGGTGGCCAAGAGTGAAAAAGAGAGAAAACAGAAAAAAAAATATAAATTTTCTTTCAAGTAAGTGATTAGCGCAATCTTCAGGCAAGACATAAGTTTGCTATATTTACAAATTGTACGATTGGTAGTGGATTTATTTAGGTATGTTTCCATTCTCTGCTCTGATGACAAAACTTACATGATTTTTTTTTACTAAATATAGATAATATTTCAAAATTACTGATCAAAACTAATTTATTAATACCTGTTGACTATATAATGACTAGATATTTGTCACTATGTGTCTAAGATATGTCCAGATGGTATCATAATTTTTGAGTTAAAAGGTTTTGGTCATCTCTCTTTTTTGGAGGATAAAAAACTAGACTATCATAATAAATAAGAAATCGTAAGTTTATTTATTGATACTATGGTGATATTGTAAGATGGGATTGCACTAAATCTAAGAACTTCTTGTCCCGTCTCTTTATTTGAGGCTTTATTATTTATTAATTTGATTTAACTATAGTACCCTAGGATATTTACATATTTAGAAAATACCTGGGAATATTAATCTTGAGGCAACCATCATATCAATGTAATAAATTCAAGATAGGCACCTCAAAATTAAAATCTCTTGATATTTCAAGATAAACATATCCAAATATAAGAGCTATTAAACATACACATGATAATGTATGATACTATTATTTTATTGGTGGAAATTGCATACCCATGCGCTTTTCTCTATTGTTTTGGGCCCACTTTGATTAGAGTGTCCTTAATGCAACTAACAACTGTACAAGTGGAATATTCTTGCATGAACTCAACTCATAACATCAGCATATCCCGACCCCTATATCACTCGTCTCTAGAAATATGTTTGGGTCCATAGAATCCCACTCACCACCTTGAATTGCGTCCACATTTGTGGAAATGACTTATCACATATTTACACCTCTTAACTTTTAAAATCTAAAATTCGAATTTAAACATTGTCAACCACTTTCCTAGTTGTGGTGAGCTAGCCTAGCGTAAGTTTGCACCGATTTGTGCACTATGTTGAGGTATTTAAAGACATTCATTCGTTTATTTGAAATCAAGGAGGACATGTAGGGTTACCAAAAAAAATATCAAGAGCATTCACACGAGAGCATCATAGCAGCATTATTAGAGCATTACATCAACACTAGACCAGCCTAGGTCCATCGCATTCTTGCTTGTTATCCTCGATCAATGTTTCAAGTTTGTTCAATCGGTCATTTAGGGGCCTAAATATGGAGAACATGAGCCTCATGATATAAAAAGATTCCCCAAAGGTGTTTTGAACACTGCGTATTTGTCACCGAATTGAAACATCAAAAGACTAAAGCAGGTGAGTTTTGGTCACCCACTTCTCGCAATATTAGATCCACCGATACTAGTTTATATATGGGTGCCAAATCACATCCGCACTAGTGGAGATCAATTCATAAGAGAAGTATATCTTAATCACAAAGCGTGACAATTATTTTTGAGATTATGAGATGTTTGTCTAATCAACCCCCAAAATTCTAAAACCAGGGCAAATAGATTCTTGAAGTATTCAACAGCATATTCTGTTCATTAGCTAAATACTAATTTAAATTCATTTAATTTCCATACTCAAATTAAATCTACATTTATTGTTTTTGATCCCAACTTACTTATGTAAATATAAATTAAATAGTGATTAATTATTTGATCAGCCTTAAAACATAGTTTTGTGTGGAAAAGTAAAAGTAAAATTGGAGCACTTTCATCTAAATATGGTTCACAATGTTTTGATAACAACATAGGTTTGTCCCATGTTTGATTTATTTTCGTTAAGATCGTCTATTTGTAAAGTTGAAATGTCAGAGAAGGATTGACAAAGTTGCAAGGCATGTCATTTTGGCAATGAATTTTGCGACGTGCGTAATTGCAACGTTATTGCAGAATGGCAAGAGATTCCTTATTCCGGGACAATGCTTAAGAGATAGTGATTGAAGGCGGCTAGGAGAAATGAAGCCACTGCCCTTTGCTGGGAACTCCGGCGTTAACAACGAAAAACATGTAATATCCGGGAGGAGCAGCCACAGGTGTGGGGGGAGCAGTTACTGTGGAAGAATAAAGTGTGGTGGAGTTTGGAGCCGCTACCGGTGTGGAAGCGGAGAGCGAGAGCATCCTCTGGCTCATGGATGTGGTGTGAGTTGTGAAGGGCGGAGCATAGACGTTAAAGTTTAGCACGCTGTTACTCGTCAGAGCGGATGGAACTGAGAAGGTGACTTGGAAGGTGGCGCCGTAGGCAATATTGGAGGTGGAAGACACGGCGGTTATCTGCGGGCGGAGGAAGGCGTAGACGCTCTCCAAATAATAAGGGCTGTACGCTTCCAAACGGAGCTCCGTCGGGAATGCCGTTCCTGTGAAAACGTATTTGAAGTGTGGGTTGGAGCCGCCCACCATAACTCTGGCATCGGGCAACACGTTGGCAGTGGAGTGGTACATTCTCGCGATGCCGGTGGCCGCCAGAACGGAGAAACGCTGCTGCCCGGCGGGTAGACTGTGTCTGTAGAGGTACGGCGTGAAGACGGGTGTGTTGGCCATGTCCCACCCGGCCACGCCTTTGGCTGCTCCGTTTATGATTAGGATTTCGCCGTTGGGGAGAATGAGCATGTCCGACATGGTTCTTGGCCCGGGCATGTCTTCCATCGTCCACGAAGGATTCGCGTCCGTGATGACCATTCTTCCGCAGCTGCGAAGGGCGGCCGTAAAATTACCGGCCTTGGCGGCGGCGAAGCCATTGTCGGGGCAGCCACCGCAGATGAGGATTTCCACCTTGCCAAACCCATCGGTTGCAGAGAGCGGCAGCATCACCGAAGAGCCCGTGGAAGGGTAGTTCCGTGGGCCGTCGCCCGGTATTCTGGGGAATGTTTTCAACACCACGTTGTTCTTGTAGTCGAGGAGAATGGAGTCCCTGTTGGCGAAGATAAAGAGATTGCCGTCGGAGGAGAGATGGAGGAACGGATACAGGTTGTTCTCAGGTGACGAGCTGGTTCGGGTTTGGCTGAGGAAGGGCAGGTTGTACGTTCCCTCGCCCGGCCGCCTGGGAACGAACTCGTAGTTAAACACGCCGGTGCCTCCCACCACAATGATGCGGTTGTCGGGAAGGATCTGGTTGGCGGCGTACCACCGGTTCGCCAGAAGCTGAACACCCTCAAAATTATCCCAGTCGCAGGAGGCGTCGGAGCAAGGAACAAAGTACCGGATATCTCTGCCTCCGTCCCGCCACCCGCCCGTTTGAACGAGGGTCCCGTTGGCGGCAAAGGCTCCGGAGGAGCACCAGGTGTCGGTGAATATCATGAGCGGCCGGATGGTGTTGGTGGCTATGTTGTATTCGATGGAGTGAGCCCAGCAGTCGTGGGTCAGGGCCTGGTCCTGCGGGTTGTCACGGCACCGCCCATTATCCAGCAGGAGCTGCGACGGCCCGAAGTTGGTCCGGTCGAACATCACCACCGTGTTTTTATACGTGGTGGTCATGTGCATGGCCGAGACGCCGCCCTTCTCTACCAGAAGATTCCATCTTCCCAGCTTCACTGGCAGTTGCCCTGCTGCGTCCCACGACCACATGCTTAACATCACCACCATCATAACCCAGAAATACCGAATTCCAGATGACATTTTCATTGACCAATGACACTCTTTGTTCAAGTGCGAGATTGATGATGAAATCCTCATGATTTGATGGACATTTATAGGCTTCTGCGCTCAGGAAGTCAAACGAAATAGGATAGGATGAATCGATCGCCTGGCTTATCCCGTGTCAAGAACAATAACAGCCATGCGATGCCTTTCGTGATTTACTGTCTAGCTCATCCTTCCTGCATTTCATAGTGATATTCCCACGGCGCTCTGGTTGCGTTCTCAAACTACATTAGGCTGCTTCTTATCAAACGTTTTAAATTTCTCCCGCGCAGTAACGATTTGAACGTTTTGTGCTGTGATTACTCATCTCCGCCGCATGTCAAGCGCAACCTGCTGCTATCTTCTCGACCTACTACAGATCGCGATAGTGGTCAACCTCAATCTTGCTCCTCCATGGTTTGGAATTTTCTGATGATGACGTTGTGCGTCTGTAAGCCGCTAAAGGCAGCCGAAGCCGATAAAAATCCTACTCCAAATTTTCGTCGGCCAAGAAAAACAGTAACGTTGAGATAAACACACAAACGCTGTCATTATTATAATCTCTTTGTTTCGACCACCTTTCATCTTAGCTCTAAATTTAGAGGGCAATCCCGTACGTGTTTTTCTCTTACTGAATTCCAAAGTAAAGTAATCCATCATGGCCAATCAATAAAACAACAAAAACCTTGAATCTAGGGACACCATTTTCCTTTCTTCATACAGTTTGGCCGCAATGGTCTGTCGTCACCTCGACGTCATTTGGTAGGATTCTCTTCTGTCGACGAAACACTTTTTTCAATAGCCGACTGTTTTTAATAGGTTTCCCTCGTCGAGGATAAAGAGGTCATTGCGTGGGGTTATCTCTAAGCATGTCAACCCAAACTCCAAGTGACGTTTCATTTTATATGGGAGTAGTGAAGGCTATAGGGGCGTTGTTTCTATGATTTGCAAGATAAATGTTGCCGACAAGTGTACTTTAAAACACATGGATGAGAAATAAATCCAAATTTAAAATGCCCGATGGAATTTTGGATAAATGAAAATATGGGCAAAATGTAATGGTGTCGAGAGATGTATTAAACTCTAGAAAAATTAGATGAATAAATTAATATGTTTCTAGGAAACTATTCTAAGAAATATTACTCTAGTTTCCTTTCAACCTATGTAATTTGTATGGTTCCCTATTGCAATGCTGAAATTTTCTTACGTAGATGCTAATTGCCGTTTTCATTTTGTGTCTATTTTGAGAGCATGTGTCAATACAATTACATATCAATAAATAGCACAATCTTGTCCAAAGTTGGGCTCATTTTCGTATCCTTTGCCTATCCTCTTGCCACATATTGCCGTACATTTGACTCTATATTATCCATGTCCACACATATCCCCATATATTCGAAATTTATTATGCATATTATCACCCCTCTGTCTATACATTCATTCTCCAAATTGACATTAGCATTTACTTGTCTCAAGTAAATCCCATAGAGTGGGTTCGATCCACACCACACGAAACTAACCCTTAAATTTATAAAATTCGACTTCAAATATTGCTAACTCTTGCCCATTTATTTCCCACCATGAGCCAACTTGGTACATATTTCATATGTTTTGTTTCTATGTAATGGTATTTAAAGGTTTTCAATGCACATCAATTTATATCAAGAATTCATTAAATAAGCAATCACATTCAGGGTGCATTACAAAAATCTATATATATCAAAAAACACGTCCTCGAAGATTTACGCTCTTTGCTCTTTTGTCCAACATTTTACAACGTGCTAAAGCTAGTCATTCTAGGGGATTGGCCTAGGAGAACTTTACCCTAGTGATCCGATAGCCTCTCTAAGGTGTTTTCAAACACTAACAATCCTTAATAATCAGTAAAAGTTAGAGAATCTAGTAAATCAGAAAAAAAAAAAAAAGAAGAGCATGCACTATACTAGATAAGATCTATGGATTCCAAGATTGATCCATGACTGTAGAAGTGACATAGAGCCATGGAATTGACCCACTATGAATCTAATCTAGGTAAGTTCTTCTAGTGCGACACTAGATTTATCCTCCACCATTTATTTCTAGAGATGAGTACCCTAATCCATTCTATTTACTTTCCAAATATAGACTTATTGTTTAATTATAAATTCCTAGCCGATTAATTAATTAATATACATTGACCTATGTTGATTATGTGCATTCATTTAATTGGCTTGGATTACTCTTTTGTCCAACATTTTCCAAGGTGCTAAAGCTAGTCATTCTAGGGGATTGGCCGAGGAGAACTTTACCCTAGTTATTCGATAGCCTCTCTAAGGTGTTTTCAAACACTAACAATCCTTAACAATCAGTAAAAGGTAGAGAATCTAGCAAATCGGAAAAAAAGAGCATGCACTATACTAGATAAGATCTGTGGATTCCAAGATTGATCCATGACTGTAGAAGTGACATAGAGCCATGGAATTGACCCACTATGAATCTAATCTAGGTAAGTTCTTCTAGTGCGACACTAGATTTATCCTCCACCATTTATTTCTAGAGATGAGTACCCTAATCCATTCTATTTACTTTCCAAATATAGACTTATTGTTTAATTATAAATTCCTAGCCGATTAATTAATTAATATACATTGACCTATGTTGATTATGTGCATTCATTTAATTGGCTTGGATTACTCTTTTGTCCAACATTTTCCAAGGTGCTAAAGCTAGTCATTCTAGGGGATTGGCCGAGGAGAACTTTACCCTAGTTATCCGATAGCCTCTCTAAGGTGTTTTCAAACACTAACAATCCTTAACAATCAGTAAAAGGTAGAGAATCTAGCAAATCGGAAAAAAAGAGCATGCACTATACTAGATAAGATCTGTGGATTCCAAGATTGATCCATGACTGTAGAAGTGACATAGAGCCATGGAATTGACCCACTATGAATCTAATCTAGGTAAGTTCTTCTAGTGCGACACTAGATTTATCCTCCATCATTTATTTCTAGAGATGAGTACCCTAATCCATTCTATTTACTTTCCAAATATAGAATTATTGTTTTATTATAAATTCCTAGCCGATTAATTAATTAATATACATTGACCTACGTTGATTATGTGCATTTCATTTAATTGGCTTGGACTACATTAGGGAAAGTTTATTTTCCTTTACATTTTTGTGAACCCGACCTATCTTACAACAGCAGCTAAGAATTTTCTATAGGGTTTAGACCTTAACTATTTTAGGGTTTGAGATCTATGATCGCATCATAATTTTCTAGATATTATATGGTTTCATTCCTATTTGTTGTCGTTTTATTGATATATCTTTTTATTTTAGGGTTTTCTTCTTTATTGTGGCACTGTGTTTGCCCACTACGCCCGCCCTTGGCTATCATGGATTATTTTCGGAGTTGATATATTTCAATTTTTTTTTACTTTAAATGTAGAATCGAGCTATTCAAATTTAGCTATCTATGGTTTCCTTATACCACGAGTTACTTCCAATCCTTATCTTCGATTGAGCAGGAGTGGTTGTTTAAACCCTAATATGACCACCCAATCTAAAACTAATAATATATTTATTGATGCTTGTGTTGAGACTTAGTTAGAGGATCAACAAGACTATGATCATGAAGCTCATTTAGTTAAGCAAGATTTCACACTTACAGGGAAAGCCTTAATTGATGCATTTAATTAAGAAAAGATTTCTAGTTAATTAACATATATTTTTGAGACATTGTGACAAAGGGACTATAGACAAATAATCGAGTCTATAGATTGGGTTATATCTGCTATTTAAGAAAAACAAGTTGGTAGTGCTAAAGAGAACCATGGGGCATTCTATGCAAGGTTGAATTTTAGGACTTCCTTATGCATTAGTCAAGCCTCGAGGATAAGAAAAAGGTATATTTAAAAGGGACAGTATAGTTGGATGTTCATGTAGATAGAGAGGTCAGTGTGCTGAACTCTCAGACTGTTAGAGACAAATCTGCAGATGTGTTGTCCTAGTTGTCAAGATGAATGTTTTCATTGATTAGAATAACCTAGGGATGATTCTTTTAAATACAAACATTATCTACATAGAATTTAAATCTTTTGGCATGCACGCCAATATGTAACTATCATGTTTGGGATTGTTAGTCATGAAATTAGGATAATTTAAAATTTTGTAAAGGAGGATGAAATTGCACTATGATTCTGGAAGAACAATACATATTTGAATTCCAGTGTAATCTATCATGGACACCATTTCTCATTTTTCCATAGAAATTGGTTGTAATGGTCCGTCGTCACCTCAACATCATTTTATAGGATTCTGTTGTGTCGATGAAACACTTTTTAAAATAACTCAGTGTTGAAAAGGTATTTTAATAGATTTCCCTTCGTGAGAATAAAGTTCTTTTTATACGTAAAATTAAAAAAAAAAAATGATTACATAACAATTTGAAATAACATATCCTTTTATACATAAATTTCAAAAATATATATGATTACATTCACATATATTATATAAAAGATAAAGATTTTAATTGGAAAGAGTAAATCAAATTTATCAAAATCTTCCTCTTAACCATTTGAATATATGTTAAAAAAGGACATTGATAAAGAAAGTTCATTATGATAATAGAGTTTTGTATAGATAAAAAATAAACACTAACTCAAATATAAATTATATTTTTTATGCTTATTACATCAATAATCCTTCCTCTCATTGTGATAATATAGCTGCGTAGAAATAAAAAATAAACACTTGCTCAAATATATTTTATACTTTTTAATGCTTATTACATCAAGAATCCTTCTACAATGAGATTAAGGAGAGTTCAAGACTATAACAGTACAATCTTAAGAGGTAGAGGGTTCATGACTATAGCAATACAATTTTATGAGGTAGATAAACATTGATGCTATGTTATCTTTTAGAAGATGAAATAAGAAAATTATCATTTTCTTGTCACTTTTACACGCTCAATAATTTATTAACTATAAATCATGTTAAGTCATTACCTATCCAAACATGAAAATAACTTCAAATAATATTTCCTTCCACACGCTAAGAATGTAAACAAGTGTATAGTTATAGTTATATAAGTTTGAAAATTTAAAAAAAAAAAACACTTTATCAAATATCTAAATGTTAAATGGGTAGATAAATTAATTAAACGCAAATGAACACTTCGGATATAGGAAATGAGTCTAACAACCTGATTCAAATAAGTTAATCGACATAATAATTAAACATATAATGAGATGGCTATCACAATTGGATTTTCTTTTCAACTTTGATCTACCTGTAAATTTCTTGACTTTTCATCTAGAGGTGAATTACACAAATTTTAAATCCTACGTTCTGTTTATTCCACACTTGCTACGTGTGATCCAAATCTTCCATTGAGGAGTGGTCATTTAAACTTTTAATATTGCCACCGAATGAAAAATAATCATATAATTATGGATTCTTGTGTTGAGGCTTACTTAGAGGATTAACAAGATTGGTCATGAATCTCATTAGGCTAAGAAGGATCTCGCACTTATAAGGTAAGCCCTAATTGATGCATTTAATCAAGCAAAATATCCTAGCTAATTAGCATATCTCTTTTATACTTCGCATTGGAAGCTTGATATCCATATAATGTGTGTATTTTACACGATCATGCATAACTATTGGTTACCTCTAATGTGTATCTCCCGATCCATCCTCTTCTTCCAATCCAAATCCTAGACCTATCTCTACCATGCCTATGACCACTATTGTTGCCGTAGTGGAGAAGTTACTACCACCATTTCTCCTTCTACATTTTCCCTTGGTTTTTTTTCCTCAATCTAGCTTACCTCCTAACTTTACCTCTTCCACCATACCTTCTTTAAGTGCTTCTATCACCTCTAGCATCACATTTTCATCCCGTCTATGCTCAGTCACACCGTCCATTCATGTGTTCCTCACTATTCCCCCTTCATATCCCATGACTCATACAATTCGTCCTTCCCAACCCAAGCCTCATACTATTTTTCAATCTCACCTCACGACTAATATTTTGAATAATGTGATCCATGACCCATCCATATTTATGACCTCAACCCTTACCTCACAACCTTACTATACCTCCACTATTCGACATACACCCAACACAAACCTTGGCTCTACCACTATATCAGATACACTATTACAAGAAATGGCCAATATTAAAAAAACAAATCAATAACAATAGAAACTGTTCCATTCCCTATAATCCACCACATTGCTTGTACCATTGGCATTTTTCTTGGCTACATATTCATTACATGTTAAGTTTGCGTCCCTTTGGTTTGAGCTATATGAAGGAAAAGGCGACCCAAATGTTCATATACAACCTTTTTATGGATTCTTGAATAGATTTTGCATATGATAAGATCTTGGCTGATTTTTCTTTTTTGAGCCTTAATTGAAGAGGGTAATACAAATTTCAGATCTACATCTTAACCATTTTTATATATGTCATAAAGGAGATTGATAAAGAAGGTTAATTATGATAATATAAATTCGTAGCAATAAAAAATAAAGACTAGCTCAAATATTTATTATACTTTTTCTTACATCAAGAAGCATTCTATATCCAGAGCTAGGAGGATTCAAGACTACAATAATATGGTTTGGTGAGGTCGATAAACATTCGTGCTATGTTATTTTTTCAAAGATGACATATAAGAAAATTATCATTTTCTTGTCAAATTTACACATTCAAGAATTTATTAGCCATCAATAATCTAAAATTATTACCTAACCATACATGAAAGTAATTTCAGATATCTAGTTCCATCCACATTGTAAAAATTTGCATATAAATGCATAATTATATGTATATAAGATTGAAAATAAACAAAACATGTTTTATCAAATATCTAAGTGTTAAATGGGTAGATAAACTAGTTAAACACAAGCGAACACTCCATATATAGGAAATGAGTTTGACGAAAAAAAGAAATAAGCTAATTCACCAAACAACTAAACGTACAATGAGATGGTTAGGATCGTCTGCCTTGAAATCAACACAATGCGAACTTCCACTTACACGAAATCATGATAAAGGACTACAAACCGAAAACTTAGTCTAGAAATTGGGTTATATCCACTACTTAAGGAAAACAGTGCTGGTACTAAAGAGCACCATGGGGAATGCTATGTGTTGGCACCTATAAAATAATCTTCCAAACATGCATTATTGTTGCCCCAAAATCCGAAATGCGCAGTTTGTGGATTTACAGTCAAAATCCCTTATTTGGATATGATCTGAGATATTTTATAGGGGTTTTGTTTCAAGATACTTCTAAGTGTAATGTTTCCCCTCATTGTTATGTCTTATTCCTTGTAAAAATTTGTTGATTTCTACCCTTTGTTGACAAATCGATAATTTCCCGAACTAACCTTCAGATTCGCGGGCTTGCGGTTTCCCCGATTCACCAATAAAGTGACCAAGCAAGAAAACAAAATTTTTTCTAAGGTACAAGGGGTCAGCGCTGTGTCTTTTTTGATAAAGGAAATATCAAAGAAAATGTTAAGGAAAGTGTTTATCGGCGAAAGGCTTCGTTCGCGAATCGTTGGGTTTGTTGATAACCTAGTTCGTCACGAGGACTTTTCCCCGGCAAAGGGATAAAGCAATAAAAGGATGGTCAGGTAAGAAGCGGCAAAAGGAGAAAGTTGGGAAAGGGAAGATTCGCTGACATAAATGAAAAATGGCGGAAAAGGAAGAGAAAAGAAGTGGAAATATAGTTCGCCATTTTCAAATTTTGCCGATAAGGCAAAAGAGAGGCCCGATGAAGGTAAGAATGAAGATAATCAGACAGAATTTTAAATTCCTCAAATGCGGCAAATTCAAAAGGGGGTTTACAAGTTGAAATTGGACAACACATTTAAAGTGTTGTAAAAGCCTTGAAAGGGGAAAATTCCTTAAATCAGACCATGATTGCAGGATTGCGTAGGTAGATTTGTACCCACAAAATTAATGATCTTGTAGAACAGGGCCATTCAGGTGGGTGGCATAGTGAATAGGCAGCCTCTATGATGATAGGTGACCGCTATCGCATCATTGGACCCTATATTTCTTCAGCCTCACACCTCTAAAATGTCTCATTCTCATTAAATATTCCAGCGCTAATTCTAAAATTTCAATAGCTCCTTTTCAAGGTGTCCAGCCTGGGCAGGTTATAGTTATTTAAGGATGCAATTAACTGCTGTCAAAATCAAATGGTGTGATAGCCAATTTGATAGAGATGCCTATCTTTTATCTTCACATCCACGCTTTTTTTATGCCGATAGGCGTTCACTCACAGAGCGAGTTGAAGTCCGTACAGTGGCAGGGCACTGATCAACGGTCTCCGTCCTCCCGTAGGTACATGACGACCATTGAGATGATCTCGGCCATTCACGTTAAATCTAGGAAGTTTCTTTGGTTACTTGTTGTACAAGAATCCACAGTACTTCCTCATCTCGCGCTTGTCATTGGTCACCATGAGACTGTGAGCTCTGCCAGGAGAAAGTCCAATGCCGAGATGGAAGGGAGTCTAATTAGATGATTTTTTTTATAGTTTTTTGGACAATAGAGACATACTCCTCGAATATATTGTACCTCTTTGTTGTGCAATTTATATCTCAGGAGTTTAAGTATTTCGACTTTTTTTCTTTTCATTATGCTCTAATGGGAAATTGATGCTGTTGTTGGTTGTAGCTAGGGTTTGCGACTTATGCTAGAATGTATTGAGATGCGGATGTTTTTAAATTTTATGTTGAGGGAAGTGTTTTTTTAAGCCTTACGAAGGTGAACGAGGGTTTGAGAAGAAAAGTTTATTACTCTGAACTTTGCAGAGGTGCACAAAGTTTTGAAAGGTGAAAACTTGCGATTCAAGACCCGTCCTATCATTTGGGAGAAGTTGGGTAGGGTTTTAATTAAAAAATGAACTCGTGGACCGTATGTAACATGTCTTGAAGGATTTGAGCTCTTCTCTCCTTATAATTTAATTATCTTGTTGCCAAGAGCAAGTGTTGTTCAATATTGCAAGCGAGTTACATAATGGTGTATTCCCTGCAACCTTTTGTACTTTTGCAAGCATGGTAGAAATAAAATCCTCCATCTTGGGACGTGACAGCGTATATGGAGGAACAATTTTCTGAAATAGAAATTTTAAAATTTTACTCTGTTTTCTGCTTTGCTTTTTCTTCAACCTGCAATTAGTTTTCTATTTTGAATGGCCTAGTCTCAGATGCCTCAAGTTGAAGTCTAAAAGACACGGTGAATCCTAATAAGTACTTTCAATGCTACAAAATTTTCAAAGTTTCCAAAATGGTGATCTTTGATGTGAGATTTGACACCTAATTGATGTTGAATTCAACTCTGTATATGTAGGTTGGAATGGAGTTTTGGGCTTGCTGGGCTCACCGAGTGCTCTGGCACGCCTCCTTGTGGCACATGCATGAGGTATAAAACCGATGTCACTACGGTTTAGACTATGGTGAAGTACCCATGTAGTTTACAAAATGGTTTAGTTAGTCGCTTCACATTGATCATGCACTTTGATTGGCAATCTCATCACAAGCCTAGAGAGGGACTTTTTCAACTACATGATGTATTTGCTATCGTCAACATTGTTCCTTCCATTTCCTTAATTTTATTAAAGTTTTTAGACAATATGATTTGTAATATTTGATCTTTGTCTATCAAAGAGTTTATTATCATTTTATTCTTTCATTTTAACTTTAAAAAGATTTAAGCCTGCATACTCCAATTCCCCTCCATCAATCTTTTCTTCCATTTCCAAAATTTTCAATGTGACAAATGAGAAGTGTTTCCTTCTAAAAGCAGCGAATGCAGTGATGCATTGAGTATTGAGGCTTTATGTGTATCATCGTGGTCGGTGCCCAGTTCGCCTTCAAGAAAAGAATTGCATGTAGTTGTACAAGGCTTTGCAGGAGATGACGTGTCTGCCACCAAGAATTTAAAGCAGATCCTACACCTGGATCTTAGTGGTTGATAAGAAATAAAGAATCGTATAGATGTATATATAAGTGCAGCTATGATGCCTCAAGCAATCTGTAATTAACAATGCTCTCCGGTAATAGGTTGTAACAGTGATTGCATTACGTGAAAATACGACATGAGGTCACTAGCTTTGTAACTTGTACAGACAGCCAAAGCTTGCGAATGGGGTTAGTAAAAAGTACTCTGCACTGCTCTTTTGCCATTGTCTAGTATATGGTGGCCAAGAGTGAAAAAGAGAGAAAACAGAAAAAAAAATATAAATTTTCTTTCAAGTAAGTGATTAGCGCAATCTTCAGGCAAGACATAAGTTTGCTATATTTACAAATTGTACGATTGGTAGTGGATTTATTTAGGTATGTTTCCATTCTCTGCTCTGATGACAAAACTTACATGATTTTTTTTTACTAAATATAGATAATATTTCAAAATTACTGATCAAAACTAATTTATTAATACCTGTTGACTATATAATGACTAGATATTTGTCACTATGTGTCTAAGATATGTCCAGATGGTATCATAATTTTTGAGTTAAAAGGTTTTGGTCATCTCTCTTTTTTGGAGGATAAAAAACTAGACTATCATAATAAATAAGAAATCGTAAGTTTATTTATTGATATTATGGTGATATTGTAAGATGGGATTGCACTAAATCTAAGAACTTCTTGTCCCGTCTCTTTATTTGAGGCTTTATTATTTATTAATTTGATTTAACTATAGTACCCTAGGATATTTACATATTTAGAAAATACCTGGGAATATTAATCTTGAGGCAACCATCATATCAATGTAATAAATTCAAGATAGGCACCTCAAAATTAAAATCTCTTGATATTTCAAGATAAACATATTCAAATATAAGAGCTATTAAACATACACATGATAATGTATGATACTATTATTTTATTGGTGGAAATTGCATACCCATGCGCTTTTCTCTATTGTTTTGGGCCCACTTTGATTAGAGTGTCCTTAATGCAACTAACAACTGTACAAGTGGAATATTCTTGCATGAACTCAACTCATAACATCAGCATATCCCGATCCCTATATCACTCGTCTCTAGAAATATGTTTGGGTCCATAGAATCCCACTCACCACCTTGAATTGCATCCACATTTGTGGAAATGACTTATCACATATTTACACCTCTTAACTTTTAAAATCTAAAATTCGAATTTAAACATTGTCAACCACTTTCCTAGTTGTGGTGAGCTAGCCTAGCGTAAGTTTGCACCGATTTGTGCACTATGTTGAGGTATTTAAAGACATTCATTCGTTTATTTGAAATCAAGGAGGACATGTAGGGTTACCAAAAAAAATATCAAGAGCATTCACACGAGAGCATCATAGCAGCATTATTAGAGCATTACATCAACACTAGACCAGCCTAGGTCCATCGCATTCTTGCTTGTTATCCTCGATCAATGTTTCAAGTTTGTTCAATCGGTCATTTAGGGGCCTAAATATGGAGAACATGAGCCTCATGATATAAAAAGATTCCCCAAAGGTGTTTTGAACACTGCGTATTTGTCACCGAATTGAAACATCAAAAGACTAAAGCAGGTGAGTTTTGGTCACCCACTTCTCGCAATATTAGATCCACCGATACTAGTTTATATATGGGTGCCAAATCACATCCGCACTAGTGGAGATCAATTCATAAGAGAAGTATATCTTAATCACAAAGCGTGACAATTATTTTTGAGATTATGAGATGTTTGTCTAATCAACCCCCAAAATTCTAAAACCAGGGCAAATAGATTCTTGAAGTATTCAACAGCATATTCTGTTCATTAGCTAAATACTAATTTAAATTCATTTAATTTCCATACTCAAATTAAATCTACATTTATTGTTTTTGATCCCAACTTACTTATGTAAATATAAATTAAATAGTGATTAATTATTTGATCAGCCTTAAAACATAGTTTTGTGTGGAAAAGTAAAAGTAAAATTGGAGCACTTTCATCTAAATATGGTTCACAATGTTTTGATAACAACATAGGTTTGTCCCATGTTTGATTTATTTTCGTTAAGATCGTCTATTTGTAAAGTTGAAATGTCAGAGAAGGATTGACAAAGTTGCAAGGCATGTCATTTTGGCAATGAATTTTGCGACGTGCGTAATTGCAACGTTATTGCAGAATGGCAAGAGATTCCTTATTCCGGGACAATGCTTAAGAGATAGTGATTGAAGGCGGCTAGGAGAAATGAAGCCACTGCCCTTTGCTGGGAACTCCGGCGTTAACAACGAAAAACATGTAATATCCGGGAGGAGCAGCCACAGGTGTGGGGGGAGCAGTTACTGTGGAAGAATAAAGTGTGGTGGAGTTTGGAGCCGCTACCGGTGTGGAAGCGGAGAGCGAGAGCATCCTCTGGCTCATGGATGTGGTGTGAGTTGTGAAGGGCGGAGCATAGACGTTAAAGTTTAGCACGCTGTTACTCGTCAGAGCGGATGGAACTGAGAAGGTGACTTGGAAGGTGGCGCCGTAGGCAATATTGGAGGTGGAAGACACGGCGGTTATCTGCGGGCGGAGGAAGGCGTAGACGCTCTCCAAATAATAAGGGCTGTACGCTTCCAAACGGAGCTCCGTCGGGAATGCCGTTCCTGTGAAAACGTATTTGAAGTGTGGGTTGGAGCCGCCCACCATAACTCTGGCATCGGGCAACACGTTGGCAGTGGAGTGGTACATTCTCGCGATGCCGGTGGCCGCCAGAACGGAGAAACGCTGCTGCCCGGCGGGTAGACTGTGTCTGTAGAGGTACGGCGTGAAGACGGGTGTGTTGGCCATGTCCCACCCGGCCACGCCTTTGGCTGCTCCGTTTATGATTAGGATTTCGCCGTTGGGGAGAATGAGCATGTCCGACATGGTTCTTGGCCCGGGCATGTCTTCCATCGTCCACGAAGGATTCGCGTCCGTGATGACCATTCTTCCGCAGCTGCGAAGGGCGGCCGTAAAATTACCGGCCTTGGCGGCGGCGAAGCCATTGTCGGGGCAGCCACCGCAGATGAGGATTTCCACCTTGCCAAACCCATCGGTTGCAGAGAGCGGCAGCATCACCGAAGAGCCCGTGGAAGGGTAGTTCCGTGGGCCGTCGCCCGGTATTCTGGGGAATGTTTTCAACACCACGTTGTTCTTGTAGTCGAGGAGAATGGAGTCCCTGTTGGCGAAGATAAAGAGATTGCCGTCGGAGGAGAGATGGAGGAACGGATACAGGTTGTTCTCAGGTGACGAGCTGGTTCGGGTTTGGCTGAGGAAGGGCAGGTTGTACGTTCCCTCGCCCGGCCGCCTGGGAACGAACTCGTAGTTAAACACGCCGGTGCCTCCCACCACAATGATGCGGTTGTCGGGAAGGATCTGGTTGGCGGCGTACCACCGGTTCGCCAGAAGCTGAACACCCTCAAAATTATCCCAGTCGCAGGAGGCGTCGGAGCAAGGAACAAAGTACCGGATATCTCTGCCTCCGTCCCGCCACCCGCCCGTTTGAACGAGGGTCCCGTTGGCGGCAAAGGCTCCGGAGGAGCACCAGGTGTCGGTGAATATCATGAGCGGCCGGATGGTGTTGGTGGCTATGTTGTATTCGATGGAGTGAGCCCAGTAGTCGTGGGTCAGGGCCTGGTCCTGCGGGTTGTCACGGCACCGCCCATTATCCAGCAGGAGCTGCGACGGCCCGAAGTTGGTCCGGTCGAACATCACCACCGTGTTTTTATACGTGGTGGTCATGTGCATGGCCGAGACGCCGCCCTTCTCTACCAGAAGATTCCATCTTCCCAGCTTCACTGGCAGTTGCCCTGCTGCGTCCCACGACCACATGCTTAACATCACCACCATCATAACCCAGAAATACCGAATTCCAGATGACATTTTCATTGACCAATGACACTCTTTGTTCAAGTGCGAGATTGATGATGAAATCCTCATGATTTGATGGACATTTATAGGCTTCTGCGCTCAGGAAGTCAAACGAAATAGGATAGGATGAATCGATCGCCTGGCTTATCCCGTGTCAAGAACAATAACAGCCATGCGATGCCTTTCGTGATTTACTGTCTAGCTCATCCTTCCTGCATTTCATAGTGATATTCCCACGGCGCTCTGGTTGCGTTCTCAAACTACATTAGGCTGCTTCTTATCAAACGTTTTAAATTTCTCCCGCGCAGTAACGATTTGAACGTTTTGTGCTGTGATTACTCATCTCCGCCGCATGTCAAGCGCAACCTGCTGCTATCTTCTCGACCTACTACAGATCGCGATAGTGGTCAACCTCAATCTTGCTCCTCCATGGTTTGGAATTTTCTGATGATGACGTTGTGCGTCTGTAAGCCGCTAAAGGCAGCCGAAGCCGATAAAAATCCTACTCCAAATTTTCGTCGGCCAAGAAAAACAGTAACGTTGAGATAAACACACAAACGCTGTCATTATTATAATCTCTTTGTTTCGACCACCTTTCATCTTAGCTCTAAATTTAGAGGGCAATCCCGTACGTGTTTTTCTCTTACTGAATTCCAAAGTAAAGTAATCCATCATGGCCAATCAATAAAACAACAAAAACCTTGAATCTAGGGACACCATTTTCCTTTCTTCATACAGTTTGGCCGCAATGGTCTGTCGTCACCTCGACGTCATTTGGTAGGATTCTCTTCTGTCGACGAAACACTTTTTTCAATAGCCGACTGTTTTTAATAGGTTTCCCTCGTCGAGGATAAAGAGGTCATTGCGTGGGGTTATCTCTAAGCATGTCAACCCAAACTCCAAGTGACGTTTCATTTTATATGGGAGTAGTGAAGGCTATAGGGGCGTTGTTTCTATGATTTGCAAGATAAATGTTGCCGACAAGTGTACTTTAAAACACATGGATGAGAAATAAATCCAAATTTAAAATGCCCGATGGAATTTTGGATAAATGAAAATATGGGCAAAATGTAATGGTGTCGAGAGATGTATTAAACTCTAGAAAAATTAGATGAATAAATTAATATGTTTCTAGGAAACTATTCTAAGAAATATTACTCTAGTTTCCTTTCAACCTATGTAATTTGTATGGTTCCCTATTGCAATGCTGAAATTTTCTTACGTAGATGCTAATTGCCGTTTTCATTTTGTGTCTATTTTGAGAGCATGTGTCAATACAATTACATATCAATAAATAGCACAATCTTGTCCAAAGTTGGGCTCATTTTCGTATCCTTTGCCTATCCTCTTGCCACATATTGCCGTACATTTGACTCTATATTATCCATGTCCACACATATCCCCATATATTCGAAATTTATTATGCATATTATCACCCCTCTGTCTATACATTCATTCTCCAAATTGACATTAGCATTTACTTGTCTCAAGTAAATCCCATAGAGTGGGTTCGATCCACACCACACGAAACTAACCCTTAAATTTATAAAATTCGACTTCAAATATTGCTAACTCTTGCCCATTTATTTCCCACCATGAGCCAACTTGGTACATATTTCATATGTTTTGTTTCTATGTAATGGTATTTAAAGGTTTTCAATGCACATCAATTTATATCAAGAATTCATTAAATAAGCAATCACATTCAGGGTGCATTACAAAAATCTATATATATCAAAAAACACGTCCTCGAAGATTTACGCTCTTTGCTCTTTTGTCCAACATTTTACAACGTGCTAAAGCTAGTCATTCTAGGGGATTGGCCTAGGAGAACTTTACCCTAGTGATCCGATAGCCTCTCTAAGGTGTTTTCAAACACTAACAATCCTTAATAATCAGTAAAAGTTAGAGAATCTAGTAAATCAGAAAAAAAAAAAAAAGAAGAGCATGCACTATACTAGATAAGATCTATGGATTCCAAGATTGATCCATGACTGTAGAAGTGACATAGAGCCATGGAATTGACCCACTATGAATCTAATCTAGGTAAGTTCTTCTAGTGCGACACTAGATTTATCCTCCACCATTTATTTCTAGAGATGAGTACCCTAATCCATTCTATTTACTTTCCAAATATAGACTTATTGTTTAATTATAAATTCCTAGCCGATTAATTAATTAATATACATTGACCTATGTTGATTATGTGCATTCATTTAATTGGCTTGGATTACTCTTTTGTCCAACATTTTCCAAGGTGCTAAAGCTAGTCATTCTAGGGGATTGGCCGAGGAGAACTTTACCCTAGTTATTCGATAGCCTCTCTAAGGTGTTTTCAAACACTAACAATCCTTAACAATCAGTAAAAGGTAGAGAATCTAGCAAATCGGAAAAAAAGAGCATGCACTATACTAGATAAGATCTGTGGATTCCAAGATTGATCCATGACTGTAGAAGTGACATAGAGCCATGGAATTGACCCACTATGAATCTAATCTAGGTAAGTTCTTCTAGTGCGACACTAGATTTATCCTCCACCATTTATTTCTAGAGATGAGTACCCTAATCCATTCTATTTACTTTCCAAATATAGACTTATTGTTTAATTATAAATTCCTAGCCGATTAATTAATTAATATACATTGACCTATGTTGATTATGTGCATTCATTTAATTGGCTTGGATTACTCTTTTGTCCAACATTTTCCAAGGTGCTAAAGCTAGTCATTCTAGGGGATTGGCCGAGGAGAACTTTACCCTAGTTATCCGATAGCCTCTCTAAGGTGTTTTCAAACACTAACAATCCTTAACAATCAGTAAAAGGTAGAGAATCTAGCAAATCGGAAAAAAAGAGCATGCACTATACTAGATAAGATCTGTGGATTCCAAGATTGATCCATGACTGTAGAAGTGACATAGAGCCATGGAATTGACCCACTATGAATCTAATCTAGGTAAGTTCTTCTAGTGCGACACTAGATTTATCCTCCATCATTTATTTCTAGAGATGAGTACCCTAATCCATTCTATTTACTTTCCAAATATAGAATTATTGTTTTATTATAAATTCCTAGCCGATTAATTAATTAATATACATTGACCTACGTTGATTATGTGCATTTCATTTAATTGGCTTGGACTACATTAGGGAAAGTTTATTTTCCTTTACATTTTTGTGAACCCGACCTATCTTACAACAGCAGCTAAGAATTTTCTATAGGGTTTAGACCTTAACTATTTTAGGGTTTGAGATCTATGATCGCATCATAATTTTCTAGATATTATATGGTTTCATTCCTATTTGTTGTCGTTTTATTGATATATCTTTTTATTTTAGGGTTTTCTTCTTTATTGTGGCACTGTGTTTGCCCACTACGCCCGCCCTTGGCTATCATGGATTATTTTCGGAGTTGATATATTTCAATTTTTTTTTACTTTAAATGTAGAATCGAGCTATTCAAATTTAGCTATCTATGGTTTCCTTATACCACGAGTTACTTCCAATCCTTATCTTCGATTGAGCAGGAGTGGTTGTTTAAACCCTAATATGACCACCCAATCTAAAACTAATAATATATTTATTGATGCTTGTGTTGAGACTTAGTTAGAGGATCAACAAGACTATGATCATGAAGCTCATTTAGTTAAGCAAGATTTCACACTTACAGGGAAAGCCTTAATTGATGCATTTAATTAAGAAAAGATTTCTAGTTAATTAACATATATTTTTGAGACATTGTGACAAAGGGACTATAGACAAATAATCGAGTCTATAGATTGGGTTATATCTGCTATTTAAGAAAAACAAGTTGGTAGTGCTAAAGAGAACCATGGGGCATTCTATGCAAGGTTGAATTTTAGGACTTCCTTATGCATTAGTCAAGCCTCGAGGATAAGAAAAAGGTATATTTAAAAGGGACAGTATAGTTGGATGTTCATGTAGATAGAGAGGTCAGTGTGCTGAACTCTCAGACTGTTAGAGACAAATCTGCAGATGTGTTGTCCTAGTTGTCAAGATGAATGTTTTCATTGATTAGAATAACCTAGGGATGATTCTTTTAAATACAAACATTATCTACATAGAATTTAAATCTTTTGGCATGCACGCCAATATGTAACTATCATGTTTGGGATTGTTAGTCATGAAATTAGGATAATTTAAAATTTTGTAAAGGAGGATGAAATTGCACTATGATTCTGGAAGAACAATACATATTTGAATTCCAGTGTAATCTATCATGGACACCATTTCTCATTTTTCCATAGAAATTGGTTGTAATGGTCCGTCGTCACCTCAACATCATTTTATAGGATTCTGTTGTGTCGATGAAACACTTTTTAAAATAACTCAGTGTTGAAAAGGTATTTTAATAGATTTCCCTTCGTGAGAATAAAGTTCTTTTTATACGTAAAATTAAAAAAAAAAAATGATTACATAACAATTTGAAATAACATATCCTTTTATACATAAATTTCAAAAATATATATGATTACATTCACATATATTATATAAAAGATAAAGATTTTAATTGGAAAGAGTAAATCAAATTTATCAAAATCTTCCTCTTAACCATTTGAATATATGTTAAAAAAGGACATTGATAAAGAAAGTTCATTATGATAATAGAGTTTTGTATAGATAAAAAATAAACACTAACTCAAATATAAATTATATTTTTTATGCTTATTACATCAATAATCCTTCCTCTCATTGTGATAATATAGCTGCGTAGAAATAAAAAATAAACACTTGCTCAAATATATTTTATACTTTTTAATGCTTATTACATCAAGAATCCTTCTACAATGAGATTAAGGAGAGTTCAAGACTATAACAGTACAATCTTAAGAGGTAGAGGGTTCATGACTATAGCAATACAATTTTATGAGGTAGATAAACATTGATGCTATGTTATCTTTTAGAAGATGAAATAAGAAAATTATCATTTTCTTGTCACTTTTACACGCTCAATAATTTATTAACTATAAATCATGTTAAGTCATTACCTATCCAAACATGAAAATAACTTCAAATAATATTTCCTTCCACACGCTAAGAATGTAAACAAGTGTATAGTTATAGTTATATAAGTTTGAAAATTTAAAAAAAAAAAACACTTTATCAAATATCTAAATGTTAAATGGGTAGATAAATTAATTAAACGCAAATGAACACTTCGGATATAGGAAATGAGTCTAACAACCTGATTCAAATAAGTTAATCGACATAATAATTAAACATATAATGAGATGGCTATCACAATTGGATTTTCTTTTCAACTTTGATCTACCTGTAAATTTCTTGACTTTTCATCTAGAGGTGAATTACACAAATTTTAAATCCTACGTTCTGTTTATTCCACACTTGCTACGTGTGATCCAAATCTTCCATTGAGGAGTGGTCATTTAAACTTTTAATATTGCCACCGAATGAAAAATAATCATATAATTATGGATTCTTGTGTTGAGGCTTACTTAGAGGATTAACAAGATTGGTCATGAATCTCATTAGGCTAAGAAGGATCTCGCACTTATAAGGTAAGCCCTAATTGATGCATTTAATCAAGCAAAATATCCTAGCTAATTAGCATATCTCTTTTATACTTCGCATTGGAAGCTTGATATCCATATAATGTGTGTATTTTACACGATCATGCATAACTATTGGTTACCTCTAATGTGTATCTCCCGATCCATCCTCTTCTTCCAATCCAAATCCTAGACCTATCTCTACCATGCCTATGACCACTATTGTTGCCGTAGTGGAGAAGTTACTACCACCATTTCTCCTTCTACATTTTCCCTTGGTTTTTTTTCCTCAATCTAGCTTACCTCCTAACTTTACCTCTTCCACCATACCTTCTTTAAGTGCTTCTATCACCTCTAGCATCACATTTTCATCCCGTCTATGCTCAGTCACACCGTCCATTCATGTGTTCCTCACTATTCCCCCTTCATATCCCATGACTCATACAATTCGTCCTTCCCAACCCAAGCCTCATACTATTTTTCAATCTCACCTCACGACTAATATTTTGAATAATGTGATCCATGACCCATCCATATTTATGACCTCAACCCTTACCTCACAACCTTACTATACCTCCACTATTCGACATACACCCAACACAAACCTTGGCTCTACCACTATATCAGATACACTATTACAAGAAATGGCCAATATTAAAAAAACAAATCAATAACAATAGAAACTGTTCCATTCCCTATAATCCACCACATTGCTTGTACCATTGGCATTTTTCTTGGCTACATATTCATTACATGTTAAGTTTGCGTCCCTTTGGTTTGAGCTATATGAAGGAAAAGGCGACCCAAATGTTCATATACAACCTTTTTATGGATTCTTGAATAGATTTTGCATATGATAAGATCTTGGCTGATTTTTCTTTTTTGAGCCTTAATTGAAGAGGGTAATACAAATTTCAGATCTACATCTTAACCATTTTTATATATGTCATAAAGGAGATTGATAAAGAAGGTTAATTATGATAATATAAATTCGTAGCAATAAAAAATAAAGACTAGCTCAAATATTTATTATACTTTTTCTTACGTCAAGAAGCATTCTATATCCAGAGCTAGGAGGATTCAAGACTACAATAATATGGTTTGGTGAGGTCGATAAACATTCGTGCTATGTTATTTTTTCAAAGATGACATATAAGAAAATTATCATTTTCTTGTCAAATTTACACATTCAAGAATTTATTAGCCATCAATAATCTAAAATTATTACCTAACCATACATGAAAGTAATTTCAGATATCTAGTTCCATCCACATTGTAAAAATTTGCATATAAATGCATAATTATATGTATATAAGATTGAAAATAAACAAAACATGTTTTATCAAATATCTAAGTGTTAAATGGGTAGATAAACTAGTTAAACACAAGCGAACACTCCATATATAGGAAATGAGTTTGACGAAAAAAAGAAATAAGCTAATTCACCAAACAACTAAACGTACAATGAGATGGTTAGGATCGTCTGCCTTGAAATCAACACAATGCGAACTTCCACTTACACGAAATCATGATAAAGGACTACAAACCGAAAACTTAGTCTAGAAATTGGGTTATATCCACTACTTAAGGAAAACAGTGCTGGTACTAAAGAGCACCATGGGGAATGCTATGTGTTGGCACCTATAAAATAATCTTCCAAACATGCATTATTGTTGCCTCAAAATCCGAAATGCGCAGTTTGTGGATTTACAGTCAAAATCCCTTATTTGGATATGATCTGAGATATTTTATAGGGGTTTTGTTTCAAGATACTTCTAAGTGTAATGTTTCCCCTCATTGTTATGTCTTATTCCTTGTAAAAATTTGTTGATTTCTACCCTTTGTTGACAAATCGATAATTTCCCGAACTAACCTTCAGATTCGCGGGCTTGCGGTTTCCCCGATTCACCAATAAAGTGACCAAGCAAGAAAACAAAATTTTTTCTAAGGTACAAGGGGTCAGCGCTGTGTCTTTTTTGATAAAGGAAATATCAAAGAAAATGTTAAGGAAAGTGTTTATCGGCGAAAGGCTTCGTTCGCGAATCGTTGGGTTTGTTGATAACCTAGTTCGTCACGAGGACTTTTCCCCGGCAAAGGGATAAAGCAATAAAAGGATGGTCAGGTAAGAAGCGGCAAAAGGAGAAAGTTGGGAAAGGGAAGATTCGCTGACATAAATGAAAAATGGCGGAAAAGGAAGAGAAAAGAAGTGGAAATATAGTTCGCCATTTTCAAATTTTGCCGATAAGGCAAAAGAGAGGCCCGATGAAGGTAAGAATGAAGATAATCAGACAGAATTTTAAATTCCTCAAATGCGGCAAATTCAAAAGGGGGTTTACAAGTTGAAATTGGACAACACATTTAAAGTGTTGTAAAAGCCTTGAAAGGGGAAAATTCCTTAAATCAGACCATGATTGCAGGATTGCGTAGGTAGATTTGTACCCACAAAATTAATGATCTTGTAGAACAGGGCCATTCAGGTGGGTGGCATAGTGAATAGGCAGCCTCTATGATGATAGGTGACCGCTATCGCATCATTGGACCCTATATTTCTTCAGCCTCACACCTCTAAAATGTCTCATTCTCATTAAATATTCCAGCGCTAATTCTAAAATTTCAATAGCTCCTTTTCAAGGTGTCCAGCCTGGGCAGGTTATAGTTATTTAAGGATGCAATTAACTGCTGTCAAAATCAAATGGTGTGATAGCCAATTTGATAGAGATGCCTATCTTTTATCTTCACATCCACGCTTTTTTTATGCCGATAGGCATTCACTCACAGAGCGAGTTGAAGTCCGTACAGTGGCAGGGCACTGATCAACGGTCTCCGTCCTCCCGTAGGTACATGACGACCATTGAGATGATCTCGGCCATTCACGTTAAATCTAGGAAGTTTCTTTGGTTACTTGTTGTACAAGAATCCACAGTACTTCCTCATCTCGCGCTTGTCATTGGTCACCATGAGACTGTGAGCTCTGCCAGGAGAAAGTCCAATGCCGAGATGGAAGGGAGTCTAATTAGATGATTTTTTTTATAGTTTTTTGGAAAATAGAGACATACTCCTCGAATATATTGTACCTCTTTGTTGTGCAATTTATATCTCAGGAGTTTAAGTATTTCGACTTTTTTTCTTTTCATTATGCTCTAATGGGAAATTGATGCTGTTGTTGGTTGTAGCTAGGGTTTGCGACTTATGCTAGAATGTATTGAGATGCGGATGTTTTTAAATTTTATGTTGAGGGAAGTGTTTTTTTAAGCCTTACGAAGGTGAACGAGGGTTTGAGAAGAAAAGTTTATTACTCTGAACTTTGCAGAGGTGCACAAAGTTTTGAAAGGTGAAAACTTGCGATTCAAGACCCGTCCTATCATTTGGGAGAAGTTGGGTAGGGTTTTAATTAAAAAATGAACTCGTGGACCGTATGTAACATGTCTTGAAGGATTTGAGCTCTTCTCTCCTTATAATTTAATTATCTTGTTGCCAAGAGCAAGTGTTGTTCAATATTGCAAGCGAGTTACATAATGGTGTATTCCCTGCAACCTTTTGTACTTTTGCAAGCATGGTAGAAATAAAATCCTCCATCTTGGGACGTGACAGCGTATATGGAGGAACAATTTTCTGAAATAGAAATTTTAAAATTTTACTCTGTTTTCTGCTTTGCTTTTTCTTCAACCTGCAATTAGTTTTCTATTTTGAATGGCCTAGTCTCAGATGCCTCAAGTTGAAGTCTAAAAGACACGGTGAATCCTAATAAGTACTTTCAATGCTACAAAATTTTCAAAGTTTCCAAAATGGTGATCTTTGATGTGAGATTTGACACCTAATTGATGTTGAATTCAACTCTGTATATGTAGGTTGGAATGGAGTTTTGGGCTTGCTGGGCTCACCGAGTGCTCTGGCACGCCTCCTTGTGGCACATGCATGAGGTATAAAACCGATGTCACTACGGTTTAGACTATGGTGAAGTACCCATGTAGTTTACAAAATGGTTTAGTTAGTCGCTTCACATTGATCATGCACTTTGATTGGCAATCTCATCACAAGCCTAGAGAGGGACTTTTTCAACTACATGATGTATTTGCTATCGTCAACATTGTTCCTTCCATTTCCTTAATTTTATTAAAGTTTTTAGACAATATGATTTGTAATATTTGATCTTTGTCTATCAAAGAGTTTATTATCATTTTATTCTTTCATTTTAACTTTAAAAAGATTTAAGCCTGCATACTCCAATTCCCCTCCATCAATCTTTTCTTCCATTTCCAAAATTTTCAATGTGACAAATGAGAAGTGTTTCCTTCTAAAAGCAGCGAATGCAGTGATGCATTGAGTATTGAGGCTTTATGTGTATCATCGTGGTCGGTGCCCAGTTCGCCTTCAAGAAAAGAATTGCATGTAGTTGTACAAGGCTTTGCAGGAGATGACGTGTCTGCCACCAAGAATTTAAAGCAGATCCTACACCTGGATCTTAGTGGTTGATAAGAAATAAAGAATCGTATAGATGTATATATAAGTGCAGCTATGATGCCTCAAGCAATCTGTAATTAACAATGCTCTCCGGTAATAGGTTGTAACAGTGATTGCATTACGTGAAAATACGACATGAGGTCACTAGCTTTGTAACTTGTACAGACAGCCAAAGCTTGCGAATGGGGTTAGTAAAAAGTACTCTGCACTGCTCTTTTGCCATTGTCTAGTATATGGTGGCCAAGAGTGAAAAAGAGAGAAAACAGAAAAAAAAATATAAATTTTCTTTCAAGTAAGTGATTAGCGCAATCTTCAGGCAAGACATAAGTTTGCTATATTTACAAATTGTACGATTGGTAGTGGATTTATTTAGGTATGTTTCCATTCTCTGCTCTGATGACAAAACTTACATGATTTTTTTTTACTAAATATAGATAATATTTCAAAATTACTGATCAAAACTAATTTATTAATACCTGTTGACTATATAATGACTAGATATTTGTCACTATGTGTCTAAGATATGTCCAGATGGTATCATAATTTTTGAGTTAAAAGGTTTTGGTCATCTCTCTTTTTTGGAGGATAAAAAACTAGACTATCATAATAAATAAGAAATCGTAAGTTTATTTATTGATACTATGGTGATATTGTAAGATGGGATTGCACTAAATCTAAGAACTTCTTGTCCCGTCTCTTTATTTGAGGCTTTATTATTTATTAATTTGATTTAACTATAGTACCCTAGGATATTTACATATTTAGAAAATACCTGGGAATATTAATCTTGAGGCAACCATCATATCAATGTAATAAATTCAAGATAGGCACCTCAAAATTAAAATCTCTTGATATTTCAAGATAAACATATCCAAATATAAGAGCTATTAAACATACACATGATAATGTATGATACTATTATTTTATTGGTGGAAATTGCATACCCATGCGCTTTTCTCTATTGTTTTGGGCCCACTTTGATTAGAGTGTCCTTAATGCAACTAACAACTGTACAAGTGGAATATTCTTGCATGAACTCAACTCATAACATCAGCATATCCCGACCCCTATATCACTCGTCTCTAGAAATATGTTTGGGTCCATAGAATCCCACTCACCACCTTGAATTGCGTCCACATTTGTGGAAATGACTTATCACATATTTACACCTCTTAACTTTTAAAATCTAAAATTCGAATTTAAACATTGTCAACCACTTTCCTAGTTGTGGTGAGCTAGCCTAGCGTAAGTTTGCACCGATTTGTGCACTATGTTGAGGTATTTAAAGACATTCATTCGTTTATTTGAAATCAAGGAGGACATGTAGGGTTACCAAAAAAAATATCAAGAGCATTCACACGAGAGCATCATAGCAGCATTATTAGAGCATTACATCAACACTAGACCAGCCTAGGTCCATCGCATTCTTGCTTGTTATCCTCGATCAATGTTTCAAGTTTGTTCAATCGGTCATTTAGGGGCCTAAATATGGAGAACATGAGCCTCATGATATAAAAAGATTCCCCAAAGGTGTTTTGAACACTGCGTATTTGTCACCGAATTGAAACATCAAAAGACTAAAGCAGGTGAGTTTTGGTCACCCACTTCTCGCAATATTAGATCCACCGATACTAGTTTATATATGGGTGCCAAATCACATCCGCACTAGTGGAGATCAATTCATAAGAGAAGTATATCTTAATCACAAAGCGTGACAATTATTTTTGAGATTATGAGATGTTTGTCTAATCAACCCCCAAAATTCTAAAACCAGGGCAAATAGATTCTTGAAGTATTCAACAGCATATTCTGTTCATTAGCTAAATACTAATTTAAATTCATTTAATTTCCATACTCAAATTAAATCTACATTTATTGTTTTTGATCCCAACTTACTTATGTAAATATAAATTAAATAGTGATTAATTATTTGATCAGCCTTAAAACATAGTTTTGTGTGGAAAAGTAAAAGTAAAATTGGAGCACTTTCATCTAAATATGGTTCACAATGTTTTGATAACAACATAGGTTTGTCCCATGTTTGATTTATTTTCGTTAAGATCGTCTATTTGTAAAGTTGAAATGTCAGAGAAGGATTGACAAAGTTGCAAGGCATGTCATTTTGGCAATGAATTTTGCGACGTGCGTAATTGCAACGTTATTGCAGAATGGCAAGAGATTCCTTATTCCGGGACAATGCTTAAGAGATAGTGATTGAAGGCGGCTAGGAGAAATGAAGCCACTGCCCTTTGCTGGGAACTCCGGCGTTAACAACGAAAAACATGTAATATCCGGGAGGAGCAGCCACAGGTGTGGGGGGAGCAGTTACTGTGGAAGAATAAAGTGTGGTGGAGTTTGGAGCCGCTACCGGTGTGGAAGCGGAGAGCGAGAGCATCCTCTGGCTCATGGATGTGGTGTGAGTTGTGAAGGGCGGAGCATAGACGTTAAAGTTTAGCACGCTGTTACTCGTCAGAGCGGATGGAACTGAGAAGGTGACTTGGAAGGTGGCGCCGTAGGCAATATTGGAGGTGGAAGACACGGCGGTTATCTGCGGGCGGAGGAAGGCGTAGACGCTCTCCAAATAATAAGGGCTGTACGCTTCCAAACGGAGCTCCGTCGGGAATGCCGTTCCTGTGAAAACGTATTTGAAGTGTGGGTTGGAGCCGCCCACCATAACTCTGGCATCGGGCAACACGTTGGCAGTGGAGTGGTACATTCTCGCGATGCCGGTGGCCGCCAGAACGGAGAAACGCTGCTGCCCGGCGGGTAGACTGTGTCTGTAGAGGTACGGCGTGAAGACGGGTGTGTTGGCCATGTCCCACCCGGCCACGCCTTTGGCTGCTCCGTTTATGATTAGGATTTCGCCGTTGGGGAGAATGAGCATGTCCGACATGGTTCTTGGCCCGGGCATGTCTTCCATCGTCCACGAAGGATTCGCGTCCGTGATGACCATTCTTCCGCAGCTGCGAAGGGCGGCCGTAAAATTACCGGCCTTGGCGGCGGCGAAGCCATTGTCGGGGCAGCCACCGCAGATGAGGATTTCCACCTTGCCAAACCCATCGGTTGCAGAGAGCGGCAGCATCACCGAAGAGCCCGTGGAAGGGTAGTTCCGTGGGCCGTCGCCCGGTATTCTGGGGAATGTTTTCAACACCACGTTGTTCTTGTAGTCGAGGAGAATGGAGTCCCTGTTGGCGAAGATAAAGAGATTGCCGTCGGAGGAGAGATGGAGGAACGGATACAGGTTGTTCTCAGGTGACGAGCTGGTTCGGGTTTGGCTGAGGAAGGGCAGGTTGTACGTTCCCTCGCCCGGCCGCCTGGGAACGAACTCGTAGTTAAACACGCCGGTGCCTCCCACCACAATGATGCGGTTGTCGGGAAGGATCTGGTTGGCGGCGTACCACCGGTTCGCCAGAAGCTGAACACCCTCAAAATTATCCCAGTCGCAGGAGGCGTCGGAGCAAGGAACAAAGTACCGGATATCTCTGCCTCCGTCCCGCCACCCGCCCGTTTGAACGAGGGTCCCGTTGGCGGCAAAGGCTCCGGAGGAGCACCAGGTGTCGGTGAATATCATGAGCGGCCGGATGGTGTTGGTGGCTATGTTGTATTCGATGGAGTGAGCCCAGCAGTCGTGGGTCAGGGCCTGGTCCTGCGGGTTGTCACGGCACCGCCCATTATCCAGCAGGAGCTGCGACGGCCCGAAGTTGGTCCGGTCGAACATCACCACCGTGTTTTTATACGTGGTGGTCATGTGCATGGCCGAGACGCCGCCCTTCTCTACCAGAAGATTCCATCTTCCCAGCTTCACTGGCAGTTGCCCTGCTGCGTCCCACGACCACATGCTTAACATCACCACCATCATAACCCAGAAATACCGAATTCCAGATGACATTTTCATTGACCAATGACACTCTTTGTTCAAGTGCGAGATTGATGATGAAATCCTCATGATTTGATGGACATTTATAGGCTTCTGCGCTCAGGAAGTCAAACGAAATAGGATAGGATGAATCGATCGCCTGGCTTATCCCGTGTCAAGAACAATAACAGCCATGCGATGCCTTTCGTGATTTACTGTCTAGCTCATCCTTCCTGCATTTCATAGTGATATTCCCACGGCGCTCTGGTTGCGTTCTCAAACTACATTAGGCTGCTTCTTATCAAACGTTTTAAATTTCTCCCGCGCAGTAACGATTTGAACGTTTTGTGCTGTGATTACTCATCTCCGCCGCATGTCAAGCGCAACCTGCTGCTATCTTCTCGACCTACTACAGATCGCGATAGTGGTCAACCTCAATCTTGCTCCTCCATGGTTTGGAATTTTCTGATGATGACGTTGTGCGTCTGTAAGCCGCTAAAGGCAGCCGAAGCCGATAAAAATCCTACTCCAAATTTTCGTCGGCCAAGAAAAACAGTAACGTTGAGATAAACACACAAACGCTGTCATTATTATAATCTCTTTGTTTCGACCACCTTTCATCTTAGCTCTAAATTTAGAGGGCAATCCCGTACGTGTTTTTCTCTTACTGAATTCCAAAGTAAAGTAATCCATCATGGCCAATCAATAAAACAACAAAAACCTTGAATCTAGGGACACCATTTTCCTTTCTTCATACAGTTTGGCCGCAATGGTCTGTCGTCACCTCGACGTCATTTGGTAGGATTCTCTTCTGTCGACGAAACACTTTTTTCAATAGCCGACTGTTTTTAATAGGTTTCCCTCGTCGAGGATAAAGAGGTCATTGCGTGGGGTTATCTCTAAGCATGTCAACCCAAACTCCAAGTGACGTTTCATTTTATATGGGAGTAGTGAAGGCTATAGGGGCGTTGTTTCTATGATTTGCAAGATAAATGTTGCCGACAAGTGTACTTTAAAACACATGGATGAGAAATAAATCCAAATTTAAAATGCCCGATGGAATTTTGGATAAATGAAAATATGGGCAAAATGTAATGGTGTCGAGAGATGTATTAAACTCTAGAAAAATTAGATGAATAAATTAATATGTTTCTAGGAAACTATTCTAAGAAATATTACTCTAGTTTCCTTTCAACCTATGTAATTTGTATGGTTCCCTATTGCAATGCTGAAATTTTCTTACGTAGATGCTAATTGCCGTTTTCATTTTGTGTCTATTTTGAGAGCATGTGTCAATACAATTACATATCAATAAATAGCACAATCTTGTCCAAAGTTGGGCTCATTTTCGTATCCTTTGCCTATCCTCTTGCCACATATTGCCGTACATTTGACTCTATATTATCCATGTCCACACATATCCCCATATATTCGAAATTTATTATGCATATTATCACCCCTCTGTCTATACATTCATTCTCCAAATTGACATTAGCATTTACTTGTCTCAAGTAAATCCCATAGAGTGGGTTCGATCCACACCACACGAAACTAACCCTTAAATTTATAAAATTCGACTTCAAATATTGCTAACTCTTGCCCATTTATTTCCCACCATGAGCCAACTTGGTACATATTTCATATGTTTTGTTTCTATGTAATGGTATTTAAAGGTTTTCAATGCACATCAATTTATATCAAGAATTCATTAAATAAGCAATCACATTCAGGGTGCATTACAAAAATCTATATATATCAAAAAACACGTCCTCGAAGATTTACGCTCTTTGCTCTTTTGTCCAACATTTTACAACGTGCTAAAGCTAGTCATTCTAGGGGATTGGCCTAGGAGAACTTTACCCTAGTGATCCGATAGCCTCTCTAAGGTGTTTTCAAACACTAACAATCCTTAATAATCAGTAAAAGTTAGAGAATCTAGTAAATCAGAAAAAAAAAAAAAAGAAGAGCATGCACTATACTAGATAAGATCTATGGATTCCAAGATTGATCCATGACTGTAGAAGTGACATAGAGCCATGGAATTGACCCACTATGAATCTAATCTAGGTAAGTTCTTCTAGTGCGACACTAGATTTATCCTCCACCATTTATTTCTAGAGATGAGTACCCTAATCCATTCTATTTACTTTCCAAATATAGACTTATTGTTTAATTATAAATTCCTAGCCGATTAATTAATTAATATACATTGACCTATGTTGATTATGTGCATTCATTTAATTGGCTTGGATTACTCTTTTGTCCAACATTTTCCAAGGTGCTAAAGCTAGTCATTCTAGGGGATTGGCCGAGGAGAACTTTACCCTAGTTATTCGATAGCCTCTCTAAGGTGTTTTCAAACACTAACAATCCTTAACAATCAGTAAAAGGTAGAGAATCTAGCAAATCGGAAAAAAAGAGCATGCACTATACTAGATAAGATCTGTGGATTCCAAGATTGATCCATGACTGTAGAAGTGACATAGAGCCATGGAATTGACCCACTATGAATCTAATCTAGGTAAGTTCTTCTAGTGCGACACTAGATTTATCCTCCACCATTTATTTCTAGAGATGAGTACCCTAATCCATTCTATTTACTTTCCAAATATAGACTTATTGTTTAATTATAAATTCCTAGCCGATTAATTAATTAATATACATTGACCTATGTTGATTATGTGCATTCATTTAATTGGCTTGGATTACTCTTTTGTCCAACATTTTCCAAGGTGCTAAAGCTAGTCATTCTAGGGGATTGGCCGAGGAGAACTTTACCCTAGTTATCCGATAGCCTCTCTAAGGTGTTTTCAAACACTAACAATCCTTAACAATCAGTAAAAGGTAGAGAATCTAGCAAATCGGAAAAAAAGAGCATGCACTATACTAGATAAGATCTGTGGATTCCAAGATTGATCCATGACTGTAGAAGTGACATAGAGCCATGGAATTGACCCACTATGAATCTAATCTAGGTAAGTTCTTCTAGTGCGACACTAGATTTATCCTCCATCATTTATTTCTAGAGATGAGTACCCTAATCCATTCTATTTACTTTCCAAATATAGAATTATTGTTTTATTATAAATTCCTAGCCGATTAATTAATTAATATACATTGACCTACGTTGATTATGTGCATTTCATTTAATTGGCTTGGACTACATTAGGGAAAGTTTATTTTCCTTTACATTTTTGTGAACCCGACCTATCTTACAACAGCAGCTAAGAATTTTCTATAGGGTTTAGACCTTAACTATTTTAGGGTTTGAGATCTATGATCGCATCATAATTTTCTAGATATTATATGGTTTCATTCCTATTTGTTGTCGTTTTATTGATATATCTTTTTATTTTAGGGTTTTCTTCTTTATTGTGGCACTGTGTTTGCCCACTACGCCCGCCCTTGGCTATCATGGATTATTTTCGGAGTTGATATATTTCAATTTTTTTTTACTTTAAATGTAGAATCGAGCTATTCAAATTTAGCTATCTATGGTTTCCTTATACCACGAGTTACTTCCAATCCTTATCTTCGATTGAGCAGGAGTGGTTGTTTAAACCCTAATATGACCACCCAATCTAAAACTAATAATATATTTATTGATGCTTGTGTTGAGACTTAGTTAGAGGATCAACAAGACTATGATCATGAAGCTCATTTAGTTAAGCAAGATTTCACACTTACAGGGAAAGCCTTAATTGATGCATTTAATTAAGAAAAGATTTCTAGTTAATTAACATATATTTTTGAGACATTGTGACAAAGGGACTATAGACAAATAATCGAGTCTATAGATTGGGTTATATCTGCTATTTAAGAAAAACAAGTTGGTAGTGCTAAAGAGAACCATGGGGCATTCTATGCAAGGTTGAATTTTAGGACTTCCTTATGCATTAGTCAAGCCTCGAGGATAAGAAAAAGGTATATTTAAAAGGGACAGTATAGTTGGATGTTCATGTAGATAGAGAGGTCAGTGTGCTGAACTCTCAGACTGTTAGAGACAAATCTGCAGATGTGTTGTCCTAGTTGTCAAGATGAATGTTTTCATTGATTAGAATAACCTAGGGATGATTCTTTTAAATACAAACATTATCTACATAGAATTTAAATCTTTTGGCATGCACGCCAATATGTAACTATCATGTTTGGGATTGTTAGTCATGAAATTAGGATAATTTAAAATTTTGTAAAGGAGGATGAAATTGCACTATGATTCTGGAAGAACAATACATATTTGAATTCCAGTGTAATCTATCATGGACACCATTTCTCATTTTTCCATAGAAATTGGTTGTAATGGTCCGTCGTCACCTCAACATCATTTTATAGGATTCTGTTGTGTCGATGAAACACTTTTTAAAATAACTCAGTGTTGAAAAGGTATTTTAATAGATTTCCCTTCGTGAGAATAAAGTTCTTTTTATACGTAAAATTAAAAAAAAAAAATGATTACATAACAATTTGAAATAACATATCCTTTTATACATAAATTTCAAAAATATATATGATTACATTCACATATATTATATAAAAGATAAAGATTTTAATTGGAAAGAGTAAATCAAATTTATCAAAATCTTCCTCTTAACCATTTGAATATATGTTAAAAAAGGACATTGATAAAGAAAGTTCATTATGATAATAGAGTTTTGTATAGATAAAAAATAAACACTAACTCAAATATAAATTATATTTTTTATGCTTATTACATCAATAATCCTTCCTCTCATTGTGATAATATAGCTGCGTAGAAATAAAAAATAAACACTTGCTCAAATATATTTTATACTTTTTAATGCTTATTACATCAAGAATCCTTCTACAATGAGATTAAGGAGAGTTCAAGACTATAACAGTACAATCTTAAGAGGTAGAGGGTTCATGACTATAGCAATACAATTTTATGAGGTAGATAAACATTGATGCTATGTTATCTTTTAGAAGATGAAATAAGAAAATTATCATTTTCTTGTCACTTTTACACGCTCAATAATTTATTAACTATAAATCATGTTAAGTCATTACCTATCCAAACATGAAAATAACTTCAAATAATATTTCCTTCCACACGCTAAGAATGTAAACAAGTGTATAGTTATAGTTATATAAGTTTGAAAATTTAAAAAAAAAAACACTTTATCAAATATCTAAATGTTAAATGGGTAGATAAATTAATTAAACGCAAATGAACACTTCGGATATAGGAAATGAGTCTAACAACCTGATTCAAATAAGTTAATCGACATAATAATTAAACATATAATGAGATGGCTATCACAATTGGATTTTCTTTTCAACTTTGATCTACCTGTAAATTTCTTGACTTTTCATCTAGAGGTGAATTACACAAATTTTAAATCCTACGTTCTGTTTATTCCACACTTGCTACGTGTGATCCAAATCTTCCATTGAGGAGTGGTCATTTAAACTTTTAATATTGCCACCGAATGAAAAATAATCATATAATTATGGATTCTTGTGTTGAGGCTTACTTAGAGGATTAACAAGATTGGTCATGAATCTCATTAGGCTAAGAAGGATCTCGCACTTATAAGGTAAGCCCTAATTGATGCATTTAATCAAGCAAAATATCCTAGCTAATTAGCATATCTCTTTTATACTTCGCATTGGAAGCTTGATATCCATATAATGTGTGTATTTTACACGATCATGCATAACTATTGGTTACCTCTAATGTGTATCTCCCGATCCATCCTCTTCTTCCAATCCAAATCCTAGACCTATCTCTACCATGCCTATGACCACTATTGTTGCCGTAGTGGAGAAGTTACTACCACCATTTCTCCTTCTACATTTTCCCTTGGTTTTTTTTCCTCAATCTAGCTTACCTCCTAACTTTACCTCTTCCACCATACCTTCTTTAAGTGCTTCTATCACCTCTAGCATCACATTTTCATCCCGTCTATGCTCAGTCACACCGTCCATTCATGTGTTCCTCACTATTCCCCCTTCATATCCCATGACTCATACAATTCGTCCTTCCCAACCCAAGCCTCATACTATTTTTCAATCTCACCTCACGACTAATATTTTGAATAATGTGATCCATGACCCATCCATATTTATGACCTCAACCCTTACCTCACAACCTTACTATACCTCCACTATTCGACATACACCCAACACAAACCTTGGCTCTACCACTATATCAGATACACTATTACAAGAAATGGCCAATATTAAAAAAACAAATCAATAACAATAGAAACTGTTCCATTCCCTATAATCCACCACATTGCTTGTACCATTGGCATTTTTCTTGGCTACATATTCATTACATGTTAAGTTTGCGTCCCTTTGGTTTGAGCTATATGAAGGAAAAGGCGACCCAAATGTTCATATACAACCTTTTTATGGATTCTTGAATAGATTTTGCATATGATAAGATCTTGGCTGTTTTTTTTTTTTTGAGCCTTAATTGAAGAGGGTAATACAAATTTCAGATCTACATCTTAACCATTTTTATATATGTCATAAAGGAGATTGATAAAGAAGGTTAATTATGATAATATAAATTCGTAGCAATAAAAAATAAAGACTAGCTCAAATATTTATTATACTTTTTCTTACATCAAGAAGCATTCTATATCCAGAGCTAGGAGGATTCAAGACTACAATAATATGGTTTGGTGAGGTCGATAAACATTCGTGCTATGTTATTTTTTCAAAGATGACATATAAGAAAATTATCATTTTCTTGTCAAATTTACACATTCAAGAATTTATTAGCCATCAATAATCTAAAATTATTACCTAACCATACATGAAAGTAATTTCAGATATCTAGTTCCATCCACATTGTAAAAATTTGCATATAAATGCATAATTATATGTATATAAGATTGAAAATAAACAAAACATGTTTTATCAAATATCTAAGTGTTAAATGGGTAGATAAACTAGTTAAACACAAGCGAACACTCCATATATAGGAAATGAGTTTGACGAAAAAAAGAAATAAGCTAATTCACCAAACAACTAAATGTACAATGAGATGGTTAGGATCGTCTGCCTTGAAATCAACACAATGCGAACTTCCACTTACACGAAATCATGATAAAGGACTACAAACCGAAAACTTAGTCTAGAAATTGGGTTATATCTACTACTTAAGGAAAACAGTGCTGGTACTAAAGAGCACCATGGGGAATGCTATGTGTTGGCACCTATAAAATAATCTTCCAAACATGCATTATTGTTGCCTCAAAATCCGAAATGCGCAGTTTGTGGATTTACAGTCAAAATCCCTTATTTGGATATGATCTGAGATATTTTATAGGGGTTTTGTTTCAAGATACTTCTAAGTGTAATGTTTCCCCTCATTGTTATGTCTTATTCCTTGTAAAAATTTGTTGATTTCTACCCTTTGTTGACAAATCGATAATTTCCCGAACTAACCTTCAGATTCGCGGGTTTGCGGTTTCCCCGATTCACCAATAAAGTGACCAAGCAAGAAAACAAAATTTTTTCTAAGGTACAAGGGGTCAGCGCTGTGTCTTTTTTGATAAAGGAAATATCAAAGAAAATGTTAAGGAAAGTGTTTATCGGCGAAAGGCTTCGTTCGCGAATCGTTGGGTTTGTTGATAACCTAGTTCGTCACGAGGACTTTTCCCCGGCAAAGGGATAAAGCAATAAAAGGATGGTCAGGTAAGAAGCGGCAAAAGGAGAAAGTTGGGAAAGGAAAGATTCGCTGACATAAATGAAAAATGGCGGAAAAGGAAGAGAAAAGAAGTGGAAATATAGTTCGCCATTTTCAAATTTTGCCGATAAGGCAAAAGAGAGGCCCGATGAAGGTAAGAATGAAGATAATCAGACAGAATTTTAAATTCCTCAAATGCGGCAAATTCAAAAGGGGGTTTACAAGTTGAAATTGGACAACACATTTAAAGTGTTGTAAAAGCCTTGAAAGGGGAAAATTCCTTAAATCAGACCATGATTGCAGGATTGCGTAGGTAGATTTGTACCCACAAAATTAATGATCTTGTAGAACAGGGCCATTAAGGTGGGTGGCATAGTGAATAGGCAGCCTCTATGATGATAGGTGACCGCTATCGCATCATTGGACCCTATATTTCTTCAGCCTCACACCTCTAAAATGTCTCATTCTCATTAAATATTCCAGCGCTAATTCTAAAATTTCAATAGCTCCTTTTCAAGGTGTCCAGCCTGGGCAGGTTATAGTTATTTAAGGATGCAATTAACTGCTGTCAAAATCAAATGGTGTGATAGCCAATTTGATAGAGATGCCTATCTTTTATCTTCACATCCATGCTTTTTTTATGCCGATAGGCGTTCACTCACAGAGCGAGTTGAAGTCCGTACAGTGGCAGGGCACTGATCAACGGTCTCCATCCTCCCGTAGGTACATGACGACCATTGAGATGATCTCCGCCATTCACGTTAAATCTAGGAAGTTTCTTTGGTTACTTGTTGTACAAGAATCCACAGTACTTCCTCATCTCGCGCTTGTCATTGGTCACCATGAGACTGTGAGCTCTGCCAGGAGAAAGTCCAATGCCGAGATGGAAGGGAGTCTAATTAGATGATTTTTTTTATAGTTTTTTGGACAATAGAGACATACTCCTCGAATATATTGTACCTCTTTGTTGTGCAATTTATATCTCAGGAGTTTAAGTATTTCTACTTTTTTTCTTTTCATTATGCTCTAATGGGAAATTGATGCTGTTGTTGGTTGTAGCTAGGGTTTGCGACTTATGTTAGAATGTATTGAGATGCGGATGTTTTTAAATTTTATGTTGAGGGAAGTGTTTTTTTAAGCCTTACGAAGGTGAACGAGGGTTTGAGAAGAAAAGTTTATTACTTTGAACTTTGCAGAGGTGCACAAAGTTTTGAAAGGTGAAAACTTGCGATTCAAGACCCGTCCTATCATTTGGGAGAAGTTGGGTAGGGTTTTAATTAAAAAATGAACTCGTGGACCGTATGTAACATGTCTTGAAGGATTTGAGCTCTTCTCTCCTTATAATTTAATTATCTTGTTGCCAAGAGCAAGTGTTGTTCAATATTGCAAGCGAGCTACATAATGGTGTATTCCCTGCAACCTTTTGTACTTTTGCAAGCATGGTAGAAATAAAATCCTCCATCTTGGGACGTGACAGCGTATATGGAGGAACAATTTTCTGAAATAGAAATTTTAAAATTTTACTCTGTTTTCTGCTTTGCTTTTTCTTCAACCTGCAATTAGTTTTCTATTTTGAATGGCCTAGTCTCAGATGCCTCAAGTTGAAGTCTAAAAGACACGGTGAATCCTAATAAGTACTTTCAATGCTACAAAATTTTCAAAGTTTCCAAAATGGTGATCTTTGATGTGAGATTTGACACCTAATTGATGTTGAATTCAACTCTGTATATGTAGGTTGGAATGGAGTTTTGGGCTTGCTGGGCTCACCGAGTGCTCTGGCACGCCTCCTTGTGGCACATGCATGAGGTATAAAACCGATGTCACTACGGTTTAGACTATGGTGAAGTACCCATGTAGTTTACAAAATGGTTTAGTTAGTCGCTTCACATTGATCATGCACTTTGATTGGCAATCTCATCACAAGCCTAGAGAGGGACTTTTTCAACTACATGATGTATTTGCTATCGTCAACATTGTTCCTTCCATTTCCTTAATTTTATTAAAGTTTTTAGACAATATGATTTGTAATATTTGATCTTTGTCTATCAAAGAGTTTATTATCATTTTATTCTTTCATTTTAACTTTAAAAAGATTTAAGCCTGCATACTCCAATTCCCCTCCATCAATCTTTTCTTCCATTTCCAAAATTTTCAATGTGACAAATGAGAAGTGTTTCCTTCTAAAAGCAGCGAATGCAGTGATGCATTGAGTATTGAGGCTTTATGTGTATCATCGTGGTCGGTGCCCAGTTCGCCTTCAAGAAAAGAATTGCATGTAGTTGTACAAGGCTTTGCAGGAGATGACGTGTCTGCCACCAAGAATTTAAAGCAGATCCTACACCTGGATCTTAGTGGTTGATAAGAAATAAAGAATCGTATAGATGTATATATAAGTGCAGCTATGATGCCTCAAGCAATCTGTAATTAACAATGCTCTCCGGTAATAGGTTGTAACAGTGATTGCATTACGTGAAAATACGACATGAGGTCACTAGCTTTGTAACTTGTACAGACAGCCAAAGCTTGCGAATGGGGTTAGTAAAAAGTACTCTGCACTGCTCTTTTGCCATTGTCTAGTATATGGTGGCCAAGAGTGAAAAAGAGAGAAAACAGAAAAAAAAATATAAATTTTCTTTCAAGTAAGTGATTAGCGCAATCTTCAGGCAAGACATAAGTTTGCTATATTTACAAATTGTACGATTGGTAGTGGATTTATTTAGGTATGTTTCCATTCTCTGCTCTGATGACAAAACTTACATGATTTTTTTTTACTAAATATAGATAATATTTCAAAATTACTGATCAAAACTAATTTATTAATACCTGTTGACTATATAATGACTAGATATTTGTCACTATGTGTCTAAGATATGTCCAGATGGTATCATAATTTTTGAGTTAAAAGGTTTTGGTCATCTCTCTTTTTTGGAGGATAAAAAACTAGACTATCATAATAAATAAGAAATCGTAAGTTTATTTATTGATATTATGGTGATATTGTAAGATGGGATTGCACTAAATCTAAGAACTTCTTGTCCCGTCTCTTTATTTGAGGCTTTATTATTTATTAATTTGATTTAACTATAGTACCCTAGGATATTTACATATTTAGAAAATACCTGGGAATATTAATCTTGAGGCAACCATCATATCAATGTAATAAATTCAAGATAGGCACCTCAAAATTAAAATCTCTTGATATTTCAAGATAAACATATTCAAATATAAGAGCTATTAAACATACACATGATAATGTATGATACTATTATTTTATTGGTGGAAATTGCATACCCATGCGCTTTTCTCTATTGTTTTGGGCCCACTTTGATTAGAGTGTCCTTAATGCAACTAACAACTGTACAAGTGGAATATTCTTGCATGAACTCAACTCATAACATCAGCATATCCCGATCCCTATATCACTCGTCTCTAGAAATATGTTTGGGTCCATAGAATCCCACTCACCACCTTGAATTGCATCCACATTTGTGGAAATGACTTATCACATATTTACACCTCTTAACTTTTAAAATCTAAAATTCGAATTTAAACATTGTCAACCACTTTCCTAGTTGTGGTGAGCTAGCCTAGCGTAAGTTTGCACCGATTTGTGCACTATGTTGAGGTATTTAAAGACATTCATTCGTTTATTTGAAATCAAGGAGGACATGTAGGGTTACCAAAAAAAATATCAAGAGCATTCACACGAGAGCATCATAGCAGCATTATTAGAGCATTACATCAACACTAGACCAGCCTAGGTCCATCGCATTCTTGCTTGTTATCCTCGATCAATGTTTCAAGTTTGTTCAATCGGTCATTTAGGGGCCTAAATATGGAGAACATGAGCCTCATGATATAAAAAGATTCCCCAAAGGTGTTTTGAACACTGCGTATTTGTCACCGAATTGAAACATCAAAAGACTAAAGCAGGTGAGTTTTGGTCACCCACTTCTCGCAATATTAGATCCACCGATACTAGTTTATATATGGGTGCCAAATCACATCCGCACTAGTGGAGATCAATTCATAAGAGAAGTATATCTTAATCACAAAGCGTGACAATTATTTTTGAGATTATGAGATGTTTGTCTAATCAACCCCCAAAATTCTAAAACCAGGGCAAATAGATTCTTGAAGTATTCAACAGCATATTCTGTTCATTAGCTAAATACTAATTTAAATTCATTTAATTTCCATACTCAAATTAAATCTACATTTATTGTTTTTGATCCCAACTTACTTATGTAAATATAAATTAAATAGTGATTAATTATTTGATCAGCCTTAAAACATAGTTTTGTGTGGAAAAGTAAAAGTAAAATTGGAGCACTTTCATCTAAATATGGTTCACAATGTTTTGATAACAACATAGGTTTGTCCCATGTTTGATTTATTTTCGTTAAGATCGTCTATTTGTAAAGTTGAAATGTCAGAGAAGGATTGACAAAGTTGCAAGGCATGTCATTTTGGCAATGAATTTTGCGACGTGCGTAATTGCAACGTTATTGCAGAATGGCAAGAGATTCCTTATTCCGGGACAATGCTTAAGAGATAGTGATTGAAGGCGGCTAGGAGAAATGAAGCCACTGCCCTTTGCTGGGAACTCCGGCGTTAACAACGAAAAACATGTAATATCCGGGAGGAGCAGCCACAGGTGTGGGGGGAGCAGTTACTGTGGAAGAATAAAGTGTGGTGGAGTTTGGAGCCGCTACCGGTGTGGAAGCGGAGAGCGAGAGCATCCTCTGGCTCATGGATGTGGTGTGAGTTGTGAAGGGCGGAGCATAGACGTTAAAGTTTAGCACGCTGTTACTCGTCAGAGCGGATGGAACTGAGAAGGTGACTTGGAAGGTGGCGCCGTAGGCAATATTGGAGGTGGAAGACACGGCGGTTATCTGCGGGCGGAGGAAGGCGTAGACGCTCTCCAAATAATAAGGGCTGTACGCTTCCAAACGGAGCTCCGTCGGGAATGCCGTTCCTGTGAAAACGTATTTGAAGTGTGGGTTGGAGCCGCCCACCATAACTCTGGCATCGGGCAACACGTTGGCAGTGGAGTGGTACATTCTCGCGATGCCGGTGGCCGCCAGAACGGAGAAACGCTGCTGCCCGGCGGGTAGACTGTGTCTGTAGAGGTACGGCGTGAAGACGGGTGTGTTGGCCATGTCCCACCCGGCCACGCCTTTGGCTGCTCCGTTTATGATTAGGATTTCGCCGTTGGGGAGAATGAGCATGTCCGACATGGTTCTTGGCCCGGGCATGTCTTCCATCGTCCACGAAGGATTCGCGTCCGTGATGACCATTCTTCCGCAGCTGCGAAGGGCGGCCGTAAAATTACCGGCCTTGGCGGCGGCGAAGCCATTGTCGGGGCAGCCACCGCAGATGAGGATTTCCACCTTGCCAAACCCATCGGTTGCAGAGAGCGGCAGCATCACCGAAGAGCCCGTGGAAGGGTAGTTCCGTGGGCCGTCGCCCGGTATTCTGGGGAATGTTTTCAACACCACGTTGTTCTTGTAGTCGAGGAGAATGGAGTCCCTGTTGGCGAAGATAAAGAGATTGCCGTCGGAGGAGAGATGGAGGAACGGATACAGGTTGTTCTCAGGTGACGAGCTGGTTCGGGTTTGGCTGAGGAAGGGCAGGTTGTACGTTCCCTCGCCCGGCCGCCTGGGAACGAACTCGTAGTTAAACACGCCGGTGCCTCCCACCACAATGATGCGGTTGTCGGGAAGGATCTGGTTGGCGGCGTACCACCGGTTCGCCAGAAGCTGAACACCCTCAAAATTATCCCAGTCGCAGGAGGCGTCGGAGCAAGGAACAAAGTACCGGATATCTCTGCCTCCGTCCCGCCACCCGCCCGTTTGAACGAGGGTCCCGTTGGCGGCAAAGGCTCCGGAGGAGCACCAGGTGTCGGTGAATATCATGAGCGGCCGGATGGTGTTGGTGGCTATGTTGTATTCGATGGAGTGAGCCCAGCAGTCGTGGGTCAGGGCCTGGTCCTGCGGGTTGTCACGGCACCGCCCATTATCCAGCAGGAGCTGCGACGGCCCGAAGTTGGTCCGGTCGAACATCACCACCGTGTTTTTATACGTGGTGGTCATGTGCATGGCCGAGACGCCGCCCTTCTCTACCAGAAGATTCCATCTTCCCAGCTTCACTGGCAGTTGCCCTGCTGCGTCCCACGACCACATGCTTAACATCACCACCATCATAACCCAGAAATACCGAATTCCAGATGACATTTTCATTGACCAATGACACTCTTTGTTCAAGTGCGAGATTGATGATGAAATCCTCATGATTTGATGGACATTTATAGGCTTCTGCGCTCAGGAAGTCAAACGAAATAGGATAGGATGAATCGATCGCCTGGCTTATCCCGTGTCAAGAACAATAACAGCCATGCGATGCCTTTCGTGATTTACTGTCTAGCTCATCCTTCCTGCATTTCATAGTGATATTCCCACGGCGCTCTGGTTGCGTTCTCAAACTACATTAGGCTGCTTCTTATCAAACGTTTTAAATTTCTCCCGCGCAGTAACGATTTGAACGTTTTGTGCTGTGATTAATCATCTCCGCCGCATGTCAAGCGCAACGTGCAGCTATCTTCTCGACCTACTACAGATCGCGATAGTGGTCAACCTCAATCTTGCTCGTCCATGGTTTGGAATTTTCTGATGATGACGTTGTGCGTCTGTAAGCTGCTAAAGGCAGCCGAAGCTGATAAATTTTCGTCGCCCAAGAAAAACAGTAATGTTGAGATAAACACACAAACGCTGTCATTATTATAATCTCTTTGTTGCGACCACCTTTCATCTTAGCTCTAAATTAAAAGGGCAATCCCGTACGTGTTTTTCTCTTACTGAATTCCAGAGTAAAGTAATCCATCATGGCCAATCAATAAAACAACAAAAACCTTGAATCTAGGGACACCATTTTCCTTTCTTCATACAGTTTGGCAGTAATGGTCTGTCGTCACCTCGACGTCATTTGGTAGGATTCTCTTCTGTCGACGAAACACTTTTTTCAATAGCCGACTGTTTTTAATAGGTTTCCCTCATCGAGGATAAAGAGGTCATTGCGTGGGGTTATCTCTAAGCATGTCAACCCAAACTCCAAGTGACGTTTCATTTTATATGGGAGTAGTGAAGGCGATAGGGGCGTTGTTTCTATGATTTGCAATATAAATGTTGTCGACAGGTGTACTTTAAAACACATGGATGAGAAATAAATCCAAATTTAAAATGTCCGATGGAATTTTGGATAAATGAAAATATGGGCAAAATGTAATGGTGTCGAGAGATGTATTAAACTCTAGAAAAAATAGATGAATAAATTAATATGTTTCTAGGAAACTATTCTAAGAAATATTACTCTAGTTTCCTTTCAACATATGTAATTTGTATGGTTCCTTATTGTAATGCTGAAATTTTCTTACGTAGATGCCAATTGCCTTTTTCATTTTGTGTCTATTTTGAGAGCACGTGTCAATACAATTACATATCAATAAATAGCACAATCTTGTCCAATGTTGGGCTCATTTTCGTATCCTTTGCCTATCCTCTTGCCGCATATTGTTGTACATTTGACTGTATATTATCCATGTCCACACATATCCCCATATATTTGAAATTTATTATGCATATTATCACCCCTTTGTCTATACATTCATTCTCCAAATTGACATTAGCATTTACTTGTCTCAAGTAAATCCCATAGAGTGGGTTCGATCCACACCACACGAAACTAACCCTTAAATTTATAAAATTCAACTTCAAATATTGCTAACTCTTGCCCATTTATTTCCCACCGCGAGCCAACTTGGTACATATTTCATATGTTTTGTTTCTATGTAATGGTATTTAAAGGTTTTCAATGTACATCAATTTATATCAAGAATTCATTAAATAAGCAATCACACTCAAGGTGCATTACAAAAATCTATATTTATATCAAAAAACACGTCCTCGAAGATTTACGCTCTTTGCTCTTTTGTCCAACATTTTACAACATGCTAAAGCTAGTCATTCTAGGGGATTGGCCTAGGCGAACTTTACCCTAGTGATCCGATAGCCTCTCTAAGGTGTTTTCAAACACTAACAATCCTTAACAATCAGTAAAAGGTAGAGAATCTAGCAAATCAGAAGAAAAGAGCATGCACTATACTAGATAAGATCTATGGATTCCAAGATTGATCCATGACTGTAGAAGTGACATAGAGCCATGGAATTGACCCACCATGAATCTAATCTCGGTAAGTTCTTCTAGTGCGACACTAGATTTATCCTCCATCATTTATTTCTAGAGATGAGTACCCTAATCCATTCTATTTACTTTCCAAATATAGACTTATTGTTTAATTATAAATTCTTAGCCGATTAATTAATTAATATACATTGACCTATGTTGATTATGTGCATTCATTTAATTGGCTTGGATTACTCTTTTGTCGAACATTTTCCTAGGTGCTAAAGCTAGTCATTCTAGGGGATTGGCCTAGGAGAACTTTACCCTAGTTATCCGATAGCCTCTCTAAGGCGTTTTCAAACACTAACAATCGTTAACAATTAGTAAAAGGTAGAGAATCTAGCAAATCAGAAAAAAAGAGCATGCACTATACTAGATAAGCTCTATGGATTCCAAGATTGATCCATGACTGTAGAAGTGACATAGAGCCATGGAATTGACCCACTATGAATCTAATCTAGGTAAGTTCTTCTAGTGTCACACTAGATTTATCCTCCATCATTTATTTCTAGAGATGAGTACCCTAATCCATTCTATTTACTTTCCAAATATAGAATTATTGTTTAATTATAAATTCCTAGCCGATTAATTAATTAATATACATTGACCTACGTTGATTATGTGGATTTCATTTAATTGGCTTGGATTACGTTAGGGAAAGTCTATTTTCCTTTACATTTTTGTGAACCCGACCTATCTCACAAGACCAGGTAAGAATTTTCTATAGGGTTTAGACCTTAACTATTTTAGGGTTTGAGATCTATGATCGCATCATAATTTTCTAGATATTATATGGTGTCATTCCTATTTGTTGTCGTTTTATTGATATATCTTTTTATTTTAGGGCTTTTTGCTTTATTGCGGCACTATGTTTACCCACTACACCCGCCCTTGGCTATCATGGATTATTTTCGGAGTTGATATATTTCAATTTTTTTTTTTTTACTTTAAATGTAGAATCGAGCTATTCAAATTTAGCTATCTATGGTTTCCTTATACCACGAGTTACTTCTAATCCTCATCTTCGATTGAGGAGTGGTTATTTAAACCCTAATATGACCACCCAATCTAAAACTAATAATATATTTATTGATGCTTGTGTTGAGACATAGTTAGAGGATCAACAAGACTATGATCATGAAGCTCATTTAGTTAAGCAAGATTTCACACTTACAGGGAAAGCCTTAATTGATGCATTTAATAAAGAAAAAATTTCTAGTCAATTAACATATATTTTTGTGACATCGTGACAAAGGGACTATAGACAAATAATCGATTCTATAGATTCGGTTATATCTACTATTTAAGAAAAACAAGTTGATAGTGCTAAAGAGGACCATGGGGCATTCTATGCAAGGTTGAATTTTAGGACTTCCTTATGCATTAGTCCAGCCTCGAGGATAAGAAAAAGGTATATTTAAAAGGGACAATATAGTTGGATGTTCATGTAGATAGAGAGGTCAGTGTGGTGAACCCGCAAACTGTTAGAGACAAATCTGCAGATATGTTGTCCTAGTTGTCAAGATGAATTTTTTCATTGATTAGAATAACCTAGGGATGGTTCTTTTAAATACAAACATTATCTACATAGAATTTAAATCTTTTGGCATGCACGCCAATATGTAACTATCATGTTTGGGATTGTTAGTCATGAAATTAGGATAATTTAAAATTTTGAAAAGGAGGATGAAATTGCACTATGATTATGGAGGAACAATACATATTTGAATTCCAATGTAATCTATCATGGACACCATTTCATATTTTTCCATAGAAATTGGTTGTAATGGTCCGTCGTCACCATTTTATAGGATTCTGTTGTGTCGATGAAACACTTTTTAAAATAACTGAGTGTTGAAAAGGTATTTTAATAGATTTCCCTTAGTGAGAATAAAGTTCTTTTTATACATAAAATATATATATATATATATATATTATATATATATATATATATATATATATATATATATATATATATATATATATATATATATATATATATATATATATATATATATATATATATATATATGATTACATAACAATTTGAAATAACATATCCTTTTATACATAAATTTCAAATATATATATGATTACATTCACATATATTATATAAAAGATAAAGATTTTAATTGGAAAGAGTAACTCAAATTTATCAAAATCTTCCTCTTAACCATTTGTATATATGTTAAAAAAGGACATTGATAAAGAAAGTTCATTATGATAATATAGTTTTGTATAAATAAAAAATAAACACTAGCTCAAATATAAATTATAATTTTTATGCTTATTACATCAATAATCCTTCCTCTCATTGTGATAATATATCTGCGTAGAAATAAAAAATAAACACTTGCTCAAATATATTTTATACTTTTTTATGCTTATTACATCAAGAATCCTTCTACAATGAGATTAAGGAGAGTTCAAGACTATAGCAGTACAATCTTAAGAGGTAGAGGGTTCATGAATATAGCGATACAATTTAATGAGGTAGATAAACATTGATGCTATGTTATCTTTTAGAAGATGAAATAAGAAAATTATCATGAAATTATCACTTTTACATGCTCAATAATTTATTAACTATAAATCATGTTAAGTCATTACCTATCCAAACATGAAAATAACTTCAAATAATATTTCCTTCCACATGCTAAGAATGTAAACAAGTGTATAGTTATAGTTATATAAGTTTGAAAATTAAAGAAAACACACTTTATCAAATATCTAAATGTTAAATGGGTAGATATATTAATTAAACACAAATGAACACTTCAGATACAGGAAATGAGTCTAACAACCTTATTGAAATAAGTTAATCGACATAATAATTAAGCATATAATGAGATGGTTATCACAATTGGATTTTCTTTTCAACTTTGATCTACTTGTAAATTTCTTGACTTTTCATCTAGAGGTGAATTACACAAATTTGAAATCCTATGTTCTGTTTATTCCACACTTGCTACGTGTGATCCAAATCTTCCATTGAGGAGTGGTCATTTAAAGTTTTAATATTGGCAGCGAATGAAAAATAATCATATATTTATGGATTCTTGTGTTGAGGCTTACTTAGAGGATTAACAAGATTGGTCATGAATCTCATTAGGCTAAGAAAGATCTCGCACTTATAAGGTAAGCCCTAATTGATGCATTTAATCAAGCAAAATATCCTAGCTAATTAGCATATCTCTTTTATACTTCACATTGGAAGCTTGATATCCATATAATGTGTGTATTTTACACGATCATGCATAACTATTGGTTACCTCTAATGTGTATCTCCCTATCCATCCTCTTCTTCCAATCCAAATCCTAGACCTATCTCTACCATGCCTATGACCACTATTGTTACCGCAGTGGAGAAGTTACTACCACCATTTCTCCTTCTACATTTTCCCTTGGTTTTTTTCCTCAATCTAGCTTACCTCCTAACTTTACCTCTTCCACCATACCTTCTTTAAGTGCTTCTATCACCTCTAGCATCACAGTTTCATCCCATCTATGCTCAGTCACACCCTCCATTCATGTGTTCCTCACTATTCCTCCTTCATATCCCATGACTCATACAATTCCTCCTTCCCAACCCAAGCCTCATACTATTTTTCAATCTCACCTCACGACTAATATTTTGAAGAATGTGATCCATGACCCATCCATATTTATGACCTCAACCCTTACCTCACAACCTTACTATACCTCCACCATTCGACATACACCCAACACAAACCTTGGCTCTACCACTATATCAGATACACTATTACAAGAAATGGGCAATATTAAAAAATAAATCAATAACAATAGAAACTATTCCATTTCCTATAATCCACCACATTGTTTGTACCATTGCAATTTTTCTTGGCTACGTATTCATTACATGTTAAGTTTGTGTCCCTTAGGTCTGAGCTATATGAAGGAAAAGGCAACCCAAATGTTCATATACAACCTTTTTATGGATTCTTGAATAGATTTTGCATATGATGATAAGATCTTGGCTGATTTATTTTTTTGAGCCTTAATTGAAGAGGATAATACAAATTTCAAATCTTCATCTTAACCATTTTTTTATATGTCATAAAGGAGATTGATAAAGAAGGTTAATTAGGATAATATAAATTCGTAGCAATAAAAAATAAAGAGTAGCTCAAATATTTATTATACTTTTTCTTACATCAAGAAGCATTCTACATCCAGAGCTAGGAGGATTCAAGACTACAACAATATGGTTTGATGAGGTCAATAAACATTCGTGCTATGTTATTTTTTCAAAGATGACATATAAGAAAATTATCATTTTCTTATCAAATTTACACATTCAAGAATTTATTGGCCATCAATAATCTAAATTTATTCCCTAAGCATACATGAAAGTAATTTCAAATATCTAGTTCCATCCACATTGTAAAAATTTGCATATAAATGCATAATTATATGTATATAAGATTGAAAATAAACAAAACATGTTTTATCAAATATCTAAGTGTTAAATGGGTAGATAAACTAATTAAACACAAGTGAACACTCCATATATAGGAAATGAGTTTGAGGAAAAAAGAAATAAGCTAATTCACAAAACAACTAAACATACAATGAGATGGTTAGGATTGTCTGCCTTGAAATCAACACAATGCGAACTTCCACTTACACGAAATCATGATAAAGGACTACAAACCAAAAACTTAGTCTAGAAATTGGGTTATATCTACTACTTAAGGAAAACAATTATGGTACTAAAGAGCACCATGGGGAATGCTATGTGTTGGCACCTATAAAATCATCTTCCAAACATGCATTATTGTTGCCCCAAAATCCGAAATTCGGAGTTTGTGGATTTACAGTCAAAATCCCTTATTTGGATCTGATCTGAGACATTTTATAGGGGTTTTCTTTCAAGATATTTCTAAGTGTAATGTTTCCCCTCATTGTTATGTCTTCTTCGTTGTAAAAATTTGTTCATTTCTACCCTTTGTTGACAAATCGATAATTTCCCGGACTAACCTTCAGATTGGCGGGCTTGCGGTTTCCCCGATTCACCGATAAACTGACCAAGCAAGAAAACAAAATTTTTTCTAAGGGACAAGGGGTCAGCGCTGTGTCTTTTTCGATAAAGGAAATATCAAAGAAAATGTTAAGGAAAGTGTTTATCGGCGAAAGGCTTCGTTCGCGAATCGTTGGGTTTGTTGATAAGCTAGTTCGTCACGAGGAATTTTCCCCGGCAAAGGGATAGAGAAAGAAAAGAATGGCCAGGTAAGAAGCGGCAAAAGGAGAAAGTTAGGAAAGGGAAGATTCGCTGACATAAATGAAAAATGGTGGAAAAAGGAAGAGAAAAGAAGAGGAAATATAGTTCGGCATTTTCAAATTTTGCCTATAAGGCAAAAGAGAGGCCCGATGAAGGTAAAAATGGAGATAATCAGACAGAATTTTAAACTCCTCAAATGCGGAAAATTCAAAAGGGGGTTTACAAGTTGAAATTGGACAACAAATTTAAAGTGTTGTAAAAGCCTTGAAAGGGGAAAATTCCTTAAATCACGCCATGATTGCAGGATTGCGTAGGTAGATTTGTACCCACAAAATTAATGATCTTGTAGAACAGGGCCACTCAGGTGGGTGGCATAGTGAATAGGCAGCCTCTATGATGATAGGTGACCGCTATCACATCATTGGAACCTATATGTCTTCAGCCTCACACCTCTAAAATGTCTCATTCTCATTAAATATTCCAACGCTAATTCTAAAATTTCATTAGCTCCTTTTCAAGGTGTCCAGCCTGGGCAGGTTATAGTTATTTAAGGATGCAATTAACTACTGTCAAAATCAAATGGTGTGGTAGCCAATTTGATAGAGATGCCTATCTTTTATCTTCACATCCACGCTTTTTTTTATGCCGACAGGCCTTCACTCACGGAGCGAGTTGAAGTCCGTACAGTGGCAGGGCACTGATCAATGGTATCCGTCCTCCTGTAGGTACATGACGACCATTTAAATGATCTCAGCCATTCACGTTAAATCTAGGAAGTTTCTTTGGTTACTTGTTGTACAAGAATCCACAGTACTTCCTCATGTCGCGCTTGTCATTGGTCACCATGAGACTGTGCAGCTCTTCTAGGAGAAAGTCCAATGCCGAGATGGAAGGGAGTCTAATTAGATGATTTTTTTATAGTTTTTTGGACAATAGAGACATACTCCTTGAATATATTGTACCTCTTTGTTGTGCAATTTATATCTCACGAGTTTAAGTATTTCGACTTTTTTTCTTTTCATTGTGCTCTAATGGGAAATTGATGCTGTTGTTGGTTGTAGCTAGGGTTTACGACTTATGCTAGAATGTATTGAGATGTGGATGTTTTAAAATTTTATGTTGAGGGAAGTGTTTTTTTAAGCCTTACAAAGGTGAACGAGGGTTTGAGAAGAAAAATTTATTACTTTGAACTTTGCAGAGGTGCACAAAGTTTTGAAAGGTGAAAACTTGCGATCCAAGACCCGTCCTATCGTTTGGGAGAAGTTGGGCAGGGTTTTAATTAAAAAATGAACTTGTGGACCCTATGTAACATGTCTTGAAGGATTTGAGCTCTTCTCTCCTTATAATTTAATTATCTTGTTGCCAAGAGCAAGTGTTGTTCAATATTGCAAGCGAGTTACATAATGGTGTATTCCCTGCAACTTTTTGTACTTTTGCACGCATGGTAGAAATAAATCCTCCATCTTGGGACGTGACAGCGTATATGGAGGAACAATTTTCTGAAATAGAAATTTTAAATTTTTACTCTGTTTTATGCTTTTCTTTTTCTTCAACCTGCAATTAGTTTTCTATTTTGAATGGCCTAGTCTCAGATGCCTCATGTTGAAGTCTAAAAGACACAGTGAATCCTAATAAGCACTTTCAATGCTACAAAATTTTCAAAGTTTCCAAAATGGTGATCTTTGATGTGAGATTTGGCACCTAATTGATGTTGAATTCAACTCTGTATATGTAGGTTGGAGTGGAGTTTTGGGCTTGCTGGGCTCACCGAGTGCTCTGGCATGCCTCCTTGTGGCACATGCATGAGGTATAAAACCGATGTCATTATGGTTTAGACTATGGTGAAGTACCCATGTAGTTTGCAAAATGGTTTAGTTAGTCACTTCACATTGATCATGCACTTTGATTGGCAATCTCATCACAAGCCTAGAGAGGGACTTTTTCAACTACATGATGTATTTGCTATCATCAACTTTGTTCCTTCCATTTCCTTAATTTTATTAAAGTTTTTAGACAATATAATTTGGAATATTTTATCTTTGTCTATCAAAGAGTTTATTATCATTTTATTCTTTCATTTTAACTTTAAAAATATTTAAGCCTGCATACTCCAATTCCCCTCCATCAATCTTTTCTTCCATTTCCAAAATTTTCAATGTGACAAATGAGAAGTGTTTCCTTCTAAAAGCAGCGAATGCAGCGATGCATTGAGTATTGAGGCTTTATGTGTATCATCGTGGTCGGTGCCCAGTTCCCCTTCAAGAAAAGAACTGCATGTAGTTGTACAAGGCTTTGTAGCAGATGATGTGTCTGCCACCAAGAATTTAAAGCAGATCCTACACCTGGATCTTAGTGGTTGATAAGAAATAAAGAATCGTATAGATGTATATATAAGTGCAGCTATGATGCCTCGAGCAATCTGCAATTAACGATGCTCTCCGGTAATAGGTTGTAACAGTGATTGCATTACATGAAAACACGACATGAGGTCACTAGATTTGTAACTTGTGCAGACCGCCAAAGCTTGTGAATGGGGTTAGTAAAAAGTACTCTGCACTGCTCTTTTGCCATTGTCTAGTACATGGTGGCCAAGAGTGAAAAAGAGAGAAAACATAAAAAAAATATAAACTTTCTTTCAAGTAAGTGATTAGCGCAATCTTCAGGCAAGACATAAGTTTTCTATATTTACAAATTCTACGACTGGTACTGGATTTATTCAGGTATGTTGCCATTCTCTGCTCTGATGGCAAAACTTACATGATTTTTTTTACTAAATATAGATAATATTTCAAAATTACTGATCAAAACTAATTTATTAATGCCCATTGATTATATAATAACTAGATATTTGTCACTATGTGTCGAAGATATGTCCAGATGGTATCATAATTTTTGAGTTAAAAGGTTCTGGTCATCTCTCTTTTTTGGAGGATAAAAAACTAGACTATCATAATAAATAAGTAATCGTAAGTTTAGCTATGGATATTATGGTGATATTGTAAGATGGGATTGCACTAAATCTAAGAACTTCTTGTCCCGTCTCTTTATTTGGGGCTTTATTATTTATTAATTTGATTCAACTATAGTACCCTAGGATAGTTACATATTTAGAAAATACTCGGAAATATTAATCTTGAGGCAACCATCATATCAATATAATAAATTCAAGGTAGGCACCTCAAAATTAAAATCTCTTGATATTTCAAGATAAATATATTCAAATATAAGAGCTATTAAACATACACATGATAATGTATGACACTATTATTTTATTGGTGGAAATTGCATACCCATGCGCTTTTCTCTATTGTTTTGGGCCCACTTTGATTAGAGTGTCCTTAATGCAACTAACAAGTATACAAGTGGAATATTCTTGCATGAACTCAGCTCATAACATCAGCATATCCCGATCCCTATATCACTCGTCTCTAGAAATATGTTTGGGTCCATAGAATCCCACTCACCACCTTGAATTGCATCCGCATTTGTGGAATTGACTTAGATTATTTTTGCAACCACAGATTTACACCTCTTAACTTTTAAAATCTAAAATTCCAATTTAAACATTGTCAACCACTTTCCTAGTTGTGGTGAGCTAGCCTAGCATAAGTTTACACCGATTTGTGCACTATGTTGAGGTATTTAAAGACATTCATTCGTTTATTTGAAATCAAGGAGGACATGTAGGGTTATCAAAAAAATATCAAGAGCATTCACATGAGAGCATCATAGCAGCATTATTAGAGCATTACATCAACACTAGACCATCCTAGGTCCATCGCATTCCTGCTTGTTATCCTCGATCAATGTTTCAAATTTGTTCAATCGGTCATTTAGGGGCCTAAATATGGAGAACATGACCCTCATGATATAAAAGATTCCCCAAAGGTGTTTTGAACACTGCGTATTTGTCACCGAATTGAAACATCAAAAGACTAAAGCAGGCGAGTTTTGGTCACCCACTTCTTGCAATATTAGATCCACCGATACTAGTTTATATATGGGTGCCAAATCAAATCCGCACTAGTGGAGATCAATTCATAAGAGAAGTATATCTTAATCACAAAGCATGACAATTATTTTTGAGATTATGAGATGTTTGTCTAATCAACCCCCAAAATTCTAAAACCAGGACAAATAGATTCTTGAAGTATTCGACAGCATATTCTGTTCATTAGCTAAATACTAATTTTAAATTCATTTAATTTCCATACTCAAATTAAATCTACATTCATTGTTTTTGGTCCCAACTTACTTATGTAAATATAAATTAAATAGTGATTAATTATTTGATCAGCCTTAAAACATAGTTTTGTGTGGAAAAGTAAAAGTAAAATTGGAGCACTTTCATCTAAATATGGTTCACAATGTTTTGATAACAACACAGGCAACTTGTCCCATGTTTGATTTATTTTCGTTAAGATCGTCTATTTGTAAAGTTGAAATGTCAGAGAAGGATTGACAAGGTTGCAAGGCATGTCATTTTGGCAATGTATTTTGCGACGTGCGTAATTGCAATGTTATTGCAGAATGGCAAGAGATTCCTTATTTCGGGACAATGCTTAAGAGATAGTGATTGAAGGCGGCTAGGAGAAATGAAGCCACTGCCCTTTGCTGGGAACTCCGGCGTTAACAACGAAAAACATGTAATATCCGGGAGGAGCAGCCACAGGTGTGGGGGGAGCAGTTACTGTGGAAGAATAAAGTGTGGTGGAGTTTGGAGCCGCTACCGGTGTGGAAGCGGAGAGCGAGAGCATCCTCTGGCTCATGGATGTGGTGTGAGTTGTGAAGGGCGGAGCATAGACGTTAAAGTTTAGCACGCTGTTACTCGTCAGAGCGGATGGAACTGAGAAGGTGACTTGGAAGGTGGCGCCGTAGGCAATAGTGGAGGTGGAAGACACAGCGGTTATCCGCGGGCGGAGGAAGGCGTAGACGCTGTCCATATAATAAGTGCTGTACGCTTCCAAACGGAGCTCCGTCGGGAATGGCGTTCCTGTGAAAACGTATTTGAAGTGTGGGTTGGAGCCGCCCACCATAACTCTGGCATCGGGCAACACGTTGGCGGTGGAGTGGTACATTCTCGCGATGCCGGTGGCCGCCAGAACGGAGAAACGCTGCTGCCCGGCGGGTAGACTGTGTCTGTAGAGGTACGGCGTGAAGACGGGTGTGTTGGCCATGTCCCACCCGGCCACGCCTTTGGCTGCTCCGTTTATGATTAGGATTTCGCCGTTGGGGAGAATGAGCATGTCCGACATGGTTCTTGGCCCGGGCATGTCTTCCATCGTCCACGAAGGGTTCGCGTCCGTGATGACCATTCTTCCGCAGCTGCGAAGGGCGGCCGTAAAATTACCGGCCGTGGCGGCGGCGAAGCCATTGTCGGGGCAGCCACCGCAGATGAGGATTTCCACCTTGCTAAACCCATCGGTTGCAGAGAGCGGCAGCATCACCGAAGAGCCCGTGGAAGGGTAGTTCCGTGGGCCGTCGCCCGGCATTCTGGGGAATGTTTTCAACACCACGTTGTTCTTGTAGTCGAGGAGAATGGAGTCCCTGTTGGCGAAGATAAAGAGATTGCCGTCGGAGGAGAGATGGAGGAACGGATACAGGTTGTTCTCAGGTGAGGAGCTGGTTCGGGTTTGGCTGAGGAAGGGCAGGTTGTACGTTCCCTCGCCCGGCCGCCTGGGAACGAACTCGTAGTTAAACACGCCGGTGCCTCCCACCACAATGATGCGGTTGTCGGGAAGGATCTGGTTGGCGGCGTACCACCGGTTCGCCAGAAGCTGAACACCCTCAAAATTATCCCAGTCGCAGGAGGCGTCGGAGCAAGGAACAAAGTACCGGATATCTCTGCCTCCGTCCCGCCACCCGCCCGTTTGAACGAGGGTCCCGTTGGCGGCAAAGGCTCCGGAGGAGCACCAGGTGTCGGTGAATATCATGAGCGGCCGGATGGTGTTGGTGGCTATGTTGTATTCGATTGAGTGAGCCCAGCAGTCGTGGGTCAGGGCCTGGTCCTGCGGGTTGTCACGGCACCGCCCATTATCCAGCAGGAGCTGCGACGGCCCGAAGTTGGTCCGGTCGAACATCACCACCGTGTTTTTATACGTGGTGGTCATGTGCATGGCCGAGACGCCGCCCTTCTCTACCAGAAGATTCCATCTTCCCAGCTTCACTGGCAGTTGCCCTGCTGCGTCCCACGACCACATGCTTAACATCACCACCATCATAACCCAGAAATACCGAATTCCGGATGACATTTTCATTGACCAATGACACTCTTTGTTCAAGTGCGAGATTGATGATGAAATCCTCATGATTTGATGGACATTTATAGGCTTCTGCGCTTAGGAAGTCAAACGAAATAGGATAGGATGAATCGATCGCCTGGCTTATCCCGTGTCGAGAACAATAACAGCCCTGCGATGCCTTTCGTGATTTACTGTCTAGCTCATCCTTCCTGCATTTCATAGTGATATTCCCACGGCGCTCTGGTTGCGTTCTCAAACTACATTAGGCTGCTTCTTATCAAACGTCTTAAATTTCTCCCGCGCAGTAACGATTTGAACATTTTGTGCTGTGATTACTCATCTCCGCCGCATGTCAAGCGCAACGTGCAGCTATCTTCTCGACCTACTACAGATCGCGATAGTGGTCAACCTCAATCTTGCTCGTCCATGGTTTGGAATTTTCTGATGATGACGTTGTGCGTCTGTAAGCTGCTAAAGGCAGCCGAAGCTGATAAATTTTCGTCGCCCAAGAAAAACAGTAATGTTGAGATAAACACACAAACGCTGTCATTATTATAATCTCTTTGTTGCGACCACCTTTCATCTTAGCTCTAAATTAAAAGGGCAATCCCGTACGTGTTTTTCTCTTACTGAATTCCAGAGTAAAGTAATCCATCATGGCCAATCAATAAAACAACAAAAACCTTGAATCTAGGGACACCATTTTCCTTTCTTCATACAGTTTGGCCGTAATGGTCTGTCGTCACCTCGACGTCATTTGGTAGGATTCTCTTCTGTCGACGAAACACTTTTTTCAATAGCCGACTGTTTTTAATAGGTTTCCCTCATCGAGGATAAAGAGGTCATTGCGTGGGGTTATCTCTAAGCATGTCAACCCAAACTCCAAGTGACGTTTCATTTTATATGGGAGTAGTGAAGGCTATAGGGGCGTTGTTTCTATGATTTGCAATATAAATGTTGTCGACAGGTGTACTTTAAAACACATGGATGAGAAATAAATCCAAATTTAAAATGCCCGATGGAATTTTGGATAAATGAAAATATGGGCAAAATGTAATGGTGTCGAGAGATGTATTAAACTCTAGAAAAATTAGATGAATAAATTAATATGTTTCTAGGAAACTATTCTAAGAAATATTACTCTAGTTTCCTTTCAACATATGTAATTTGTATGGTTCCTTATTGTAATGCTGAAATTTTCTTACGTAGATGCCAATTGCCTTTTTCATTTTGTGTCTATTTTGAGAGCACGTGTCAATACAATTACATATCAATAAATAGCACAATCTTGTCCGATGTTGGGCTCATTTTCGTATCCTTTGCCTATCCTCTTGCCGCATATTGTCGTACATTTGACTGTATATTATCCATGTCCACACATATCCCCATATATTCGAAATTTATTATGCATATTATCACCCCTTTGTCTATACATTCATTCTCCAAATTGACATTAGCATTTACTTGTCTCAAGTAAATCCCATAGAGTGGGTTCGATCCACACCACACGAAACTAACCCTTAAATTTATAAAATTCAACTTCAAATATTGCTAACTCTTGCCCATTTATTTCCCACCGCGAGCCAACTTGGTACATATTTCATATGTTTTGTCTCTATGTAATGGCATTTAAAGGTTTTCAATGTACATCAATTTATATCAAGAATTCATTAAATAAGCAATCACACTCAAGGTGCATTACAAAAATCTATATTTATATCAAAAAACACGTCCTCGAAGATTTACGCTCTTTGCTCTTTTGTCCAACATTTTACAACGTGCTAAAGCTAGTCATTCTAGGGGATTGGCCTAGGCGAACTTTACCCTAGTGATCCGATAGCCTCTCTAAGGTGTTTTCAAACACTAACAATCCTTAACAATCAGTAAAAGGTAGAGAATCTAGCAAATCAGAAAAAAAGAGCATGCACTATACTAGATAAGATCTATGGATTCCAAGATTGATCCATGACTGTAGAAGTGACATAGAGCCATGGAATTGACCCACCATGAATCTAATCTCGGTAAGTTCTTCTAGTGCGACACTAGATTTATCCTCCATCATTTATTTCTAGAGATGAGTACCCTAATCCATTCTATTTACTTTCCAAATATAGACTTATTGTTTAATTATAAATTCTTAGCCGATTAATTAATTAATATACATTGACCTATGTTGATTATGTGCATTCATTTAATTGGCTTGGATTACTCTTTTGTCCAACATTTTCCTAGGTGCTAAAGCTAGTCATTCTAGGGGATTGGCCTAGGAGAACTTTACCCTAGTTATCCGATAGCCTCTCTAAGGCGTTTTCAAACACTAACAATCCTTAACAATCAGTAAAAGGTAGAGAATCTAGCAAATCAGAAAAAAAGAGCATGCACTATACTAGATAAGCTCTATGGATTCCAAGATTGATCCATGACTGTAGAAGTGACATAGAGCCATGGAATTGACCCACTATGAATCTAATCTAGGTAAGTTCTTCTAGTGTCACACTAGATTTATCCTCCATCATTTATTTCTAGAGATGAGTACCCTAATCCATTGTATTTACTTTCCAAATATAGAATTATTGTTTAATTATAAATTCCTAGCCGATTAATTAATTAATATACATTGACCTACGTTGATTATGTGGATTTCATTTAATTGGCTTGGATTACATTAGGGAAAGTCTATTTTCCTTTACATTTTTGTGAACCCGACCTATCTCACAAGACCAGGTAAGAATTTTCTATAGGATTTAGACCTTAACTATTTTAGGGTTTGAGATCTATGATCGCATCATAATTTTCTAGATATTATATGGTGTCATTCCTATTTGTTGTCGTTTTATTGATATATCTTTTTATTTTAGGGCTTTTTGCTTTATTGCGGCACTATGTTTACCCACTACACCCGCCCTTGGCTATCATGGATTATTTTCGGAGTTGATATATTTCAATTTTTTTTTTTTACTTTAAATGTAGAATCAAGCTATTCAAATTTAGCTATCTATGGTTTCCTTATAACACGAGTTACTTCTAATCCTCATCTTCGATTGAGGAGTGGTTGTTTAAACCCTAATATGACCACCCAATCTAAAACTAATAATATATTTATTGATGCTTGTGTTGAGACATAGTTAGAGGATCAACAAGACTATGATCATGAAGCTCATTTAGTTAAGCAAGATTTCACACTTACAGGGAAAGCCTTAATTGATGCATTTAATTAAGAAAAAATTTCTAGTCAATTAACATATATTTTTGTGACATCGTGACAAAGGGACTATAGACAAATAATCGATTCTATAGATTGGGTTGTATCTACTATTTAAGAAAAACAAGTTGATAGTGCTAAAGAGGACCATGGGGCATTCTATGCAAGGTTGAATTTTAGGACTTCCTTATGCATTAGTCCAGCCTCGAGGATAAGAAAAAGGTATATTTAAAAGGGACAGTATAGTTGGATGTTCATGTAGATAGAGAGGTCAGTGTGTTGAACCCGCAAACTGTTAGAGACAAATCTGCAGATGTGTTGTCCTAGTTGTCAAGATGAATTTTTTCATTGATTAGAATAACCTAGGGATGGTTCTTTTAAATACAAACATTATCTACATAGAATTTAAATCTTTTGGCATGCACGCCAATATGTAACTATCATGTTTGGGATTGTTAGTCATGAAATTAGGATAATTTAAAATTTTGAAAAGGAGGATGAAATTGCACTATGATTCTGGAGGAACAATACATATTTGAATTCCAATGTAATCTATCATGGACACCATTTCATATTTTTCCATAGAAATTGGTTGTAATGGTCCGTCGTCACCATTTTATAGGATTCTGTTGTGTCGATGAAACACTTTTTAAAATAACTGAGTGTTGAAAAGGTATTTTAATAGATTTCCCTTAGTGAGAATAAAGTTCTTTTTATACATAAAATAAAATATATATATATATATATATATATATATATATATATATATATATGATTACATAACAATTTGAAATAACATATCCTTTTATACATAAATTTCAAATATATATATATATATATATATATATATATATATATATATATGATTACATTCACATATATTATATAAAAGATAAAGATTTTAATTGGAAAGAGTAACTCAAATTTATCAAAATCTTCCTCTTAGCCATTTGTATATATGTTAAAAAAGGACATTGATAAAGAAAGTTCATTATGATAATATAGTTTTGTATAAATAAAAAATAAACACTAGCTCAAATATAAATTATAATTTTTATGCTTATTACATCAATAATCCTTCCTCTCATTGTGATAATATATCTGCGTAGAAATAAAAAAAAAAACACTTGCTCAAATATATTTTATACTTTTTTATGCTTATTACATCAAGAATCCTTCTACAATGAGATTAAGGAGAGTTCAAGACTATAGCAGTACAATCTTAAGAGGTAGAGGGTTCATGAATATAGCGATACAATTTAATGAGGTAGATAAACATTGATGCTATGTTATCTTTTAGAAGATGAAATAAGAAAATTATCATGAAATTATCACTTTTACATGCTCAATAATTTATTAACTATAAATCATGTTAAGTCATTACCTATCCAAACATGAAAATAACTTCAAATAATATTTCCTTCCACATGCTAAGAATGTAAACAAGTGTATAGTTATAGTTATATAAGTTTGAAAATTAAAGAAAACACACTTTATCAAATATCTAAATGTTAAATGGGTAGATATATTAATTAAACACAAATGAACACTTCAGATACAGGAAATGAGTCTAACAACCTTATTGAAATAAGTTAATCGACATAATAATTAAGCATATAATGAGATGGTTATCACAATTGGATTTTCTTTTCAACTTTGATCTACTTGTAAATTTCTTGACTTTTCATCTAGAGGTGAATTACACAAATTTGAAATCCTATGTTCTGTTTATTCCACACTTGCTACGTGTGATCCAAATCTTCCATTGAGGAGTGGTCATTTAAAGTTTTAATATTGGCAGCGAATGAAAAATAATCATATATTTATGGATTCTTGTGTTGAGGCTTACTTAGAGGATTAACAAGATTGGTCATGAATCTCATTAGGCTAAGAAAGATCTCGCACTTATAAGGTAAGCCCTAATTGATGCATTTAATCAAGCAAAATATCCTAGCTAATTAGCATATCTCTTTTATACTTCACATTGGAAGCTTGATATCCATATAATGTGTGTATTTTACACGATCATGCATAACTATTGGTTACCTCTAATGTGTATCTCCCTATCCATCCTCTTCTTCCAATCCAAATCCTAGACCTATCTCTACCATGCCTATGACCACTATTGTTACCGCAGTGGAGAAGTTACTACCACCATTTCTCCTTCTACATTTTCCCTTGGTTTTTTTCCTCAATCTAGCTTACCTCCTAACTTTACCTCTTCCACCATACCTTCTTTAAGTGCTTCTATCACCTCTAGCATCACAGTTTCATCCCATCTATGCTCAGTCACACCCTCCATTCATGTGTTCCTCACTATTCCTCCTTCATATCCCATGACTCATACAATTCCTCCTTCCCAACCCAAGCCTCATACTATTTTTCAATCTCACCTCACGACTAATATTTTGAAGAATGTGATCCATGACCCATCCATATTTATGACCTCAACCCTTACCTCACAACCTTACTATACCTCCACCATTCGACATACACCCAACACAAACCTTGGCTCTACCACTATATCAGATACACTATTACAAGAAATGGGCAATATTAAAAAATAAATCAATAACAATAGAAACTATTCCATTTCCTATAATCCACCACATTGTTTGTACCATTGCAGTTTTTCTTGGCTACGTATTCATTACATGTTAAGTTTGTGTCCCTTAGGTCTGAGCTATATGAAGGAAAAGGCGACCCAAATGTTCATATACAACCTTTTTATGGATTCTTGAATAGATTTTGCATATGATGATAAGATCTTGGCTGATTTATTTTTTTGAGCCTTAATTGAAGAGGATAATACAAATTTCAAATCTTCATCTTAACCATTTTTTTATATGTCATAAAGGAGATTGATAAAGAAGGTTAATTAGGATAATATAAATTCGTAGCAATAAAAAATAAAGACTAGCTCAAATATTTATTATACTTTTTCTTACATCAAGAAGCATTCTACATCCAGAGCTAGGAGGATTCAAGACTACAACAATATGGTTTGATGAGGTCGATAAACATTCGTGCTATGTTATTTTTTCAAAGATGACATATAAGAAAATTATCATTTTCTTATCAAATTTACACATTCAAGAATTTATTGGCCATCAATAATCTAAATTTATTCCCTAAGCATACATGAAAGTAATTTCAAATATCTAGTTCCATCCACATTGTAAAAATTTGCATATAAATGCATAATTATATGTATATAAGATTGAAAATAAACAAAACATGTTTTATCAAATATCTAAGTGTTAAATGGGTAGATAAACTAATTAAACACAAGTGAACACTCCATATATAGGAAATGAGTTTGAGGAAAAAAGAAATAAGCTAATTCACAAAACAACTAAACATACAATGAGATGGTTAGGATTGTCTGCCTTGAAATCAACACAATGCGAACTTCCACTTACACGAAATCATGATAAAGGACTACAAACCAAAAACTTAGTCTAGAAATTGGGTTATATCTACTACTTAAGGAAAACAATTATGGTACTAAAGAGCACCATGGGGAATGCTATGTGTTGGCACCTATAAAATCATCTTCCAAACATGCATTATTGTTGCCCCAAAATCCGAAATTCGGAGTTTGTGGATTTACAGTCAAAATCCCTTATTTGGATCTGATCTGAGACATTTTATAGGGGTTTTCTTTCAAGATATTTCTAAGTGTAATGTTTCCCCTCATTGTTATGTCTTCTTCGTTGTAAAAATTTGTTCATTTCTACCCTTTGTTGACAAATCGATAATTTCCCGGACTAACCTTCAGATTGGCGGGCTTGCGGTTTCCCCGATTCACCGATAAACTGACCAAGCAAGAAAACAAAATTTTTTCTAAGGGACAAGGGGTCAGCGCTGTGTCTTTTTCGATAAAGGAAATATCAAAGAAAATGTTAAGGAAAGTGTTTATCGGCGAAAGGCTTCGTTCGCGAATCGTTGGGTTTGTTGATAAGCTAGTTCGTCACGAGGAATTTTCCCCGGCAAAGGGATAGAGAAAGAAAAGAATGGCCAGGTAAGAAGCGGCAAAAGGAGAAAGTTAGGAAAGGGAAGATTCGCTGACATAAATGAAAAATGGCGGAAAAAGGAAGAGAAAAGAAGACGAAATATAGTTCGGCATTTTCAAATTTTGCCTATAAGGCAAAAGAGAGGCCCGATGAAGGTAAAAATGGAGATAATCAGACAGAATTTTAAACTCCTCAAATGCGGAAAATTCAAAAGGGGGTTTACAAGTTGAAATTGGACAACAAATTTAAAGTGTTGTAAAAGCCTTGAAAGGGGAAAATTCCTTAAATCACGCCATGATTGCAGGATTGCGTAGGTAGATTTGTACCCACAAAATTAATGATCTTGTAGAACAGGGCCACTCAGGTGGGTGGCATAGTGAATAGGCAGCCTCTATGATGATAGGTGACCGCTATCACATCATTGGAACCTATATGTCTTCAGCCTCACACCTCTAAAATGTCTCATTCTCATTAAATATTCCAACGCTAATTCTAAAATTTCATTAGCTCCTTTTCAAGGTGTCCAGCCTGGGCAGGTTATAGTTATTTAAGGATGCAATTAACTGCTGTCAAAATCAAATGGTGTGGTAGCCAATTTGATAGAGATGCCTATCTTTTATCTTCACATCCACGCTTTTTTTTATGCCGACAGGCCTTCACTCACGGAGCGAGTTGAAGTCCGTACAGTGGCAGGGCACTGATCAATGGTATCCGTCCTCCTGTAGGTACATGACGACCATTTAAATGATCTCAGCCATTCACGTTAAATCTAGGAAGTTTCTTTGGTTACTTGTTGTACAAGAATCCACAGTACTTCCTCATGTCGCGCTTGTCATTGGTCACCATGAGACTGTGCAGCTCTTCTAGGAGAAAGTCCAATGCCGAGATGGAAGGGAGTCTAATTAGATGATTTTTTTATAGTTTTTTGGACAATAGAGACATACTCCTTGAATATATTGTACCTCTTTGTTGTGCAATTTATATCTCACGAGTTTAAGTATTTCGACTTTTTTTCTTTTCATTGTGCTCTAATGGGAAATTGATGCTGTTGTTGGTTGTAGGTAGGGTTTACGACTTATGCTAGAATGTATTGAGATGTGGATGTTTTAAAATTTTATGTTGAGGGAAGTGTTTTTTTAAGCCTTACAAAGGTGAACGAGGGTTTGAGAAGAAAAATTTATTACTTTGAACTTTGCAGAGGTGCACAAAGTTTTGAAAGGTGAAAACTTGCGATCCAAGACCCGTCCTATCATTTGGGAGAAGTTGGGCAGGGTTTTAATTAAAAAATGAACTTGTGGACCCTATGTAACATGTCTTGAAGGATTTGAGCTCTTCTCTCCTTATAATTTAATTATCTTGTTGCCAAGAGCAAGTGTTGTTCAATATTGCAAGCGAGTTACATAATGGTGTATTCCCTGCAACTTTTTGTACTTTTGCACGCATGGTAGAAATAAATCCTCCATCTTGGGACGTGACAGCGTATATGGAGGAACAATTTTCTGAAATAGAAATTTTAAATTTTTACTCTGTTTTATGCTTTTCTTTTTCTTCAACCTGCAATTAGTTTTCTATTTTGAATGGCCTAGTCTCAGATGCCTCATGTTGAAGTCTAAAAGACACAGTGAATCCTAATAAGCACTTTCAATGCTACAAAATTTTCAAAGTTTCCAAAATGGTGATCTTTGATGTGAGATTTGGCACCTAATTGATGTTGAATTCAACTCTGTATATGTAGGTTGGAGTGGAGTTTTGGGCTTGCTGGGCTCACCGAGTGCTCTGGCATGCCTCCTTGTGGCACATGCATGAGGTATAAAACCGATGTCATTACGGTTTAGACTATGGTGAAGTACCCATGTAGTTTGCAAAATGGTTTAGTTAGTCACTTCACATTGATCATGCACTTTGATTGGCAATCTCATCACAAGCCTAGAGAGGGACTTTTTCAACTACATGATGTATTTGCTATCATCAACTTTGTTCCTTCCATTTCCTTAATTTTATTAAAGTTTTTAGACAATATAATTTGGAATATTTTATCTTTGTCTATCAAAGAGTTTATTATCATTTTATTCTTTCATTTTAACTTTAAAAATATTTAAGCCTGCATACTCCAATTCCCCTCCATCAATCTTTTCTTCCATTTCCAAAATTTTCAATGTGACAAATGAGAAGTGTTTCCTTCTAAAAGCAGCGAATGCAGCGATGCATTGAGTATTGAGGCTTTATGTGTATCATCGTGGTCGGTGCCCAGTTCCCCTTCAAGAAAAGAACTGCATGTAGTTGTACAAGGCTTTGTAGCAGATGATGTGTCTGCCACCAAGAATTTAAAGCAGATCCTACACCTGGATCTTAGTGGTTGATAAGAAATAAAGAATCGTATAGATGTATATATAAGTGCAACTATGATGCCTCGAGCAATCTGCAATTAACGATGCTCTCCGGTAATAGGTTGTAACAGTGATTGCATTACATGAAAATATGACATGAGGTCACTAGATTTGTAACTTGTGTAGACCGCCAAAGCTTGTGAATGGGGTTAGTAAAAAGTACTCTGCACTGCTCTTTTGCCATTGTCTAGTACATGGTGGCCAAGAGTGAAAAAGAGAGAAAACATAAAAAAAATATAAACTTTCTTTCAAGTAAGTGATTAGCGCAATCTTCAGGCAAGACATAAGTTTTCTATATTTACAAATTCTACGACTGGTACTGGATTTATTCAGGTATGTTGCCATTCTCTGCTCTGATGGCAAAACTTACATGATTTTTTTTACTAAATATAGATAATATTTCAAAATTACTGATCAAAACTAATTTATTAATGCCCATTGATTATATAATAACTAGATATTTGTCACTATGTGTCGAAGATATGTCCAGATGGTATCATAATTTTTGAGTTAAAAGGTTCTGGTCATCTCTCTTTTTTGGAGGATAAAAACTAGACTATCATAATAAATAAGTAATCGTAAGTTTAGCTATGGATATTATGGTGATATTGTAAGATGGGATTGCACTAAATCTAAGAACTTCTTGTCCCGTCTCTTTATTTGGGGCTTTATTATTTATTAATTTGATTCAACTATAGTACCCTAGGATAGTTACATATTTAGAAAATACTCGGAAATATTAATCTTGAGGCAACCATCATATCAATATAATAAATTCAAGGTAGGCACCTCAAAATTAAAATCTCTTGATATTTCAAGATAAATATATTCAAATATAAGAGCTATTAAACATACACATGATAATGTATGACACTATTATTTTATTGGTGGAAATTGCATACCCATGCGCTTTTCTCTATTGTTTTGGGCCCACTTTGATTAGAGTGTCCTTAATGCAACTAACAAGTATACAAGTGGAATATTCTTGCATGAACTCAGCTCATAACATCAGCATATCCCGATCCCTATATCACTCGTCTCTAGAAATATGTTTGGGTCCATAGAATCCCACTCACCACCTTGAATTGCATCCGCATTTGTGGAATTGACTTAGATTATTTTTGCAACCACAGATTTACACCTCTTAACTTTTAAAATCTAAAATTCGAATTTAAACATTGTCAACCACTTTCCTAGTTGTGGTGAGCTAGCCTAGCATAAGTTTGCACCGATTTGTGCACTATGTTGAGGTATTTAAAGACATTCATTCGTTTATTTGAAATCAAGGAGGACATGTAGGGTTATCAAAAAAATATCAAGAGCATTCACATGAGAGCATCATAGCAGCATTATTAGAGCATTACATCAACACTAGACCATCCTAGGTCCATCGCATTCCTGCTTGTTATCCTCGATCAATGTTTCAAGTTTGTTCAATCGGTCATTTAGGGGCCTAAATATGGAGAACATGACCCTCATGATATAAAAGATTCCCCAAAGGTGTTTTGAACACTGCGTATTTGTCACCGAATTGAAACATCAAAAGACTAAAGCAGGCGAGTTTTGGTCACCCACTTCTTGCAATATTAGATCCACCGATACTAGTTTATATATGGGTGCCAAATCAAATCCGCACTAGTGGAGATCAATTCATAAGAGAAGTATATCTTAATCACAAAGCATGACAATTATTTTTGAGATTATGAGATGTTTGTCTAATCAACCCCCAAAATTCTAAAACCAGGACAAATAGATTCTTGAAGTATTCGACAGCATATTCTGTTCATTAGCTAAATACTAATTTTAAATTCATTTAATTTCCATACTCAAATTAAATCTACATTCATTGTTTTTGGTCCCAACTTACTTATGTAAATATAAATTAAATAGTGATTAATTATTTGATCAGCCTTAAAACATAGTTTTGTGTGGAAAAGTAAAAGTAAAATTGGAGCACTTTCATCTAAATATGGTTCACAATGTTTTGATAACAACACAGGCAACTTGTCCCATGTTTGATTTATTTTCGTTAAGATCGTCTATTTGTAAAGTTGAAATGTCAGAGAAGGATTGACAAGGTTGCAAGGCATGTCATTTTGGCAATGTATTTTGCGACGTGCGTAATTGCAATGTTATTGCAGAATGGCAAGAGATTCCTTATTTCGGGACAATGCTTAAGAGATAGTGATTGAAGGCGGCTAGGAGAAATGAAGCCACTGCCCTTTGCTGGGAACTCCGGCGTTAACAACGAAAAACATGTAATATCCGGGAGGAGCAGCCACAGGTGTGGGGGGAGCAGTTACTGTGGAAGAATAAAGTGTGGTGGAGTTTGGAGCCGCTACCGGTGTGGAAGCGGAGAGCGAGAGCATCCTCTGGCTCATGGATGTGGTGTGAGTTGTGAAGGGCGGAGCATAGACGTTAAAGTTTAGCACGCTGTTACTCGTCAGAGCGGATGGAACTGAGAAGGTGACTTGGAAGGTGGCGCCGTAGGCAATAGTGGAGGTGGAAGACACAGCGGTTATCCGCGGGCGGAGGAAGGCGTAGACGCTGTCCATATAATAAGGGCTGTACGCTTCCAAACGGAGCTCCGTCGGGAATGGCGTTCCTGTGAAAACGTATTTGAAGTGTGGGTTGGAGCCGCCCACCATAACTCTGGCATCGGGCAACACGTTGGCGGTGGAGTGGTACATTCTCGCGATGCCGGTGGCCGCCAGAACGGAGAAACGCTGCTGCCCGGCGGGTAGACTGTGTCTGTAGAGGTACGGCGTGAAGACGGGTGTGTTGGCCATGTCCCACCCGGCCACGCCTTTGGCTGCTCCGTTTATGATTAGGATTTCGCCGTTGGGGAGAATGAGCATGTCCGACATGGTTCTTGGCCCGGGCATGTCTTCCATCGTCCACGAAGGGTTCGCGTCCGTGATGACCATTCTTCCGCAGCTGCGAAGGGCGGCCGTAAAATTACCGGCCGTGGCGGCGGCGAAGCCATTGTCGGGGCAGCCACCGCAGATGAGGATTTCCACCTTGCTAAACCCATCGGTTGCAGAGAGCGGCAGCATCACCGAAGAGCCCGTGGAAGGGTAGTTCCGTGGGCCGTCGCCCGGCATTCTGGGGAATGTTTTCAACACCACGTTGTTCTTGTAGTCGAGGAGAATGGAGTCCCTGTTGGCGAAGATAAAGAGATTGCCGTCGGAGGAGAGATGGAGGAACGGATACAGGTTGTTCTCAGGTGAGGAGCTGGTTCGGGTTTGGCTGAGGAAGGGCAGGTTGTACGTTCCCTCGCCCGGCCGCCTGGGAACGAACTCGTAGTTAAACACGCCGGTGCCTCCCACCACAATGATGCGGTTGTCGGGAAGGATCTGGTTGGCGGCGTACCACCGGTTCGCCAGAAGCTGAACACCCTCAAAATTATCCCAGTCGCAGGAGGCGTCGGAGCAAGGAACAAAGTACCGGATATCTCTGCCTCCGTCCCGCCACCCGCCCGTTTGAACGAGGGTCCCGTTGGCGGCAAAGGCTCCGGAGGAGCACCAGGTGTCGGTGAATATCATGAGCGGCCGGATGGTGTTGGTGGCTATGTTGTATTCGATGGAGTGAGCCCAGCAGTCGTGGGTCAGGGCCTGGTCCTGCGGGTTGTCACGGCACCGCCCATTATCCAGCAGGAGCTGCGACGGCCCGAAGTTGGTCCGGTCGAACATCACCACCGTGTTTTTATACGTGGTGGTCATGTGCATGGCCGAGACGCCGCCCTTCTCTACCAGAAGATTCCATCTTCCCAGCTTCACTGGCAGTTGCCCTGCTGCGTCCCACGACCACATGCTTAACATCACCACCATCATAACCCAGAAATACCGAATTCCGGATGACATTTTCATTGACCAATGACACTCTTTGTTCAAGTGCGAGATTGATGATGAAATCCTCATGATTTGATGGACATTTATAGGCTTCTGCGCTTAGGAAGTCAAACGAAATAGGATAGGATGAATCGATCGCCTGGCTTATCCCGTGTCGAGAACAATAACAGCCCTGCGATGCCTTTCGTGATTTACTGTCTAGCTCATCCTTCCTGCATTTCATAGTGATATTCCCACGGCGCTCTGGTTGCGTTCTCAAACTACATTAGGCTGCTTCTTATCAAACGTCTTAAATTTCTCCCGCGCAGTAACGATTTGAACATTTTGTGCTGTGATTACTCATCTCCGCCGCATGTCAAGCGCAACGTGCAGCTATCTTCTCGACCTACTACAGATCGCGATAGTGGTCAACCTCAATCTTGCTCGTCCATGGTTTGGAATTTTCTGATGATGACGTTGTGCGTCTGTAAGCTGCTAAAGGCAGCCGAAGCTGATAAATTTTCGTCGCCCAAGAAAAACAGTAATGTTGAGATAAACACACAAACGCTGTCATTATTATAATCTCTTTGTTGCGACCACCTTTCATCTTAGCTCTAAATTAAAAGGGCAATCCCGTACGTGTTTTTCTCTTACTGAATTCCAGAGTAAAGTAATCCATCATGGCCAATCAATAAAACAACAAAAACCTTGAATCTAGGGACACCATTTTCCTTTCTTCATACAGTTTGGCCGTAATGGTCTGTCGTCACCTCGACGTCATTTGGTAGGATTCTCTTCTGTCGACGAAACACTTTTTTCAATAGCCGACTGTTTTTAATAGGTTTCCCTCATCGAGGATAAAGAGGTCATTGCGTGGGGTTATCTCTAAGCATGTCAACCCAAACTCCAAGTGACGTTTCATTTTATATGGGAGTAGTGAAGGCTATAGGGGCGTTGTTTCTATGATTTGCAATATAAATGTTGTCGACAGGTGTACTTTAAAACACATGGATGAGAAATAAATCCAAATTTAAAATGCCCGATGGAATTTTGGATAAATGAAAATATGGGCAAAATGTAATGGTGTCGAGAGATGTATTAAACTCTAGAAAAATTAGATGAATAAATTAATATGTTTCTAGGAAACTATTCTAAGAAATATTACTCTAGTTTCCTTTCAACATATGTAATTTGTATGGTTCCTTATTGTAATGCTGAAATTTTCTTACGTAGATGCCAATTGCCTTTTTCATTTTGTGTCTATTTTGAGAGCACGTGTCAATACAATTACATATCAATAAATAGCACAATCTTGTCCGATGTTGGGCTCATTTTCGTATCCTTTGCCTATCCTCTTGCCGCATATTGTCGTACATTTGACTGTATATTATCCATGTCCACACATATCCCCATATATTCGAAATTTATTATGCATATTATCACCCCTTTGTCTATACATTCATTCTCCAAATTGACATTAGCATTTACTTGTCTCAAGTAAATCCCATAGAGTGGGTTCGATCCACACCACACGAAACTAACCCTTAAATTTATAAAATTCAACTTCAAATATTGCTAACTCTTGCCCATTTATTTCCCACCGCGAGCCAACTTGGTACATATTTCATATGTTTTGTCTCTATGTAATGGCATTTAAAGGTTTTCAATGTACATCAATTTATATCAAGAATTCATTAAATAAGCAATCACACTCAAGGTGCATTACAAAAATCTATATTTATATCAAAAAACACGTCCTCGAAGATTTACGCTCTTTGCTCTTTTGTCCAACATTTTACAACGTGCTAAAGCTAGTCATTCTAGGGGATTGGCCTAGGCGAACTTTACCCTAGTGATCCGATAGCCTCTCTAAGGTGTTTTCAAACACTAACAATCCTTAACAATCAGTAAAAGGTAGAGAATCTAGCAAATCAGAAAAAAAGAGCATGCACTATACTAGATAAGATCTATGGATTCCAAGATTGATCCATGACTGTAGAAGTGACATAGAGCCATGGAATTGACCCACCATGAATCTAATCTCGGTAAGTTCTTCTAGTGCGACACTAGATTTATCCTCCATCATTTATTTCTAGAGATGAGTACCCTAATCCATTCTATTTACTTTCCAAATATAGACTTATTGTTTAATTATAAATTCTTAGCCGATTAATTAATTAATATACATTGACCTATGTTGATTATGTGCATTCATTTAATTGGCTTGGATTACTCTTTTGTCCAACATTTTCCTAGGTGCTAAAGCTAGTCATTCTAGGGGATTGGCCTAGGAGAACTTTACCCTAGTTATCCGATAGCCTCTCTAAGGCGTTTTCAAACACTAACAATCCTTAACAATCAGTAAAAGGTAGAGAATCTAGCAAATCAGAAAAAAAGAGCATGCACTATACTAGATAAGCTCTATGGATTCCAAGATTGATCCATGACTGTAGAAGTGACATAGAGCCATGGAATTGACCCACTATGAATCTAATCTAGGTAAGTTCTTCTAGTGTCACACTAGATTTATCCTCCATCATTTATTTCTAGAGATGAGTACCCTAATCCATTGTATTTACTTTCCAAATATAGAATTATTGTTTAATTATAAATTCCTAGCCGATTAATTAATTAATATACATTGACCTACGTTGATTATGTGGATTTCATTTAATTGGCTTGGATTACATTAGGGAAAGTCTATTTTCCTTTACATTTTTGTGAACCCGACCTATCTCACAAGACCAGGTAAGAATTTTCTATAGGATTTAGACCTTAACTATTTTAGGGTTTGAGATCTATGATCGCATCATAATTTTCTAGATATTATATGGTGTCATTCCTATTTGTTGTCGTTTTATTGATATATCTTTTTATTTTAGGGCTTTTTGCTTTATTGCGGCACTATGTTTACCCACTACACCCGCCCTTGGCTATCATGGATTATTTTCGGAGTTGATATATTTCAATTTTTTTTTTTTACTTTAAATGTAGAATCGAGCTATTCAAATTTAGCTATCTATGGTTTCCTTATAACACGAGTTACTTCTAATCCTCATCTTCGATTGAGGAGTGGTTGTTTAAACCCTAATATGACCACCCAATCTAAAACTAATAATATATTTATTGATGCTTGTGTTGAGACATAGTTAGAGGATCAACAAGACTATGATCATGAAGCTCATTTAGTTAAGCAAGATTTCACACTTACAGGGAAAGCCTTAATTGATGCATTTAATTAAGAAAAAATTTCTAGTCAATTAACATATATTTTTGTGACATCGTGACAAAGGGACTATAGACAAATAATCGATTCTATAGATTGGGTTGTATCTACTATTTAAGAAAAACAAGTTGATAGTGCTAAAGAGGACCATGGGGCATTCTATGCAAGGTTGAATTTTAGGACTTCCTTATGCATTAGTCCAGCCTCGAGGATAAGAAAAAGGTATATTTAAAAGGGACAGTATAGTTGGATGTTCATGTAGATAGAGAGGTCAGTGTGTTGAACCCGCAAACTGTTAGAGACAAATCTGCAGATGTGTTGTCCTAGTTGTCAAGATGAATTTTTTCATTGATTAGAATAACCTAGGGATGGTTCTTTTAAATACAAACATTATCTACATAGAATTTAAATCTTTTGGCATGCACGCCAATATGTAACTATCATGTTTGGGATTGTTAGTCATGAAATTAGGATAATTTAAAATTTTGAAAAGCAGGATGAAATTGCACTATGATTCTGGAGGAACAATACATATTTGAATTCCAATGTAATCTATCATGGACACCATTTCATATTTTTCCATAGAAATTGGTTGTAATGGTCCGTCGTCACCATTTTATAGGATTCTGTTGTGTCGATGAAACACTTTTTAAAATAACTGAGTGTTGAAAAGGTATTTTAATAGATTTCCCTTAGTGAGAATAAAGTTCTTTTTATACATAAAATAAAATATATATATATATATATATATATATATATATATATATATATATATATATATATATATATATATATATATATATATATATATATATATATATATATATATATATATATATATATATATATATATATATATATATATGATTACATAACAATTTGAAATAACATATCCTTTTATACATAAATTTCAAATATATATATAAAAGATAAAGATTTTAATTGGAAAGAGTAACTCAAATTTATCAAAATCTTCCTCTTAGCCATTTGTATATATGTTAAAAAAGGACATTGATAAAGAAAGTTCATTATGATAATATAGTTTTGTATAAATAAAAAATAAACACTAGCTCAAATATAAATTATAATTTTTATGCTTATTACATCAATAATCCTTCCTCTCATTGTGATAATATATCTGCGTAGAAATTAAAAAAAAAACACTTGCTCAAATATATTTTATACTTTTTTATGCTTATTACATCAAGAATCCTTCTACAATGAGATTAAGGAGAGTTCAAGACTATAGCAGTACAATCTTAAGAGGTAGAGGGTTCATGAATATAGCGATACAATTTAATGAGGTAGATAAACATTGATGCTATGTTATCTTTTAGAAGATGAAATAAGAAAATTATCATGAAATTATCACTTTTACACGCTCAATAATTTATTAACTATAAATCATGTTAAGTCATTACCTATCCAAACATGAAAATAACTTCAAATAATATTTCCTTCCACATGCTAAGAATGTAAACAAGTGTATAGTTATAGTTATATAAGTTTGAAAATTAAAGAAAACACACTTTATCAAATATCTAAATGTTAAATGGGTAGATATATTAATTAAACACAAATGAACACTTCAGATACAGGAAATGAGTCTAACAACCTTATTGAAATAAGTTAATCGACATAATAATTAAGCATATAATGAGATGGTTATCACAATTGGATTTTCTTTTCAACTTTGATCTACTTGTAAATTTCTTGACTTTTCATCTAGAGGTGAATTACACAAATTTGAAATCCTATGTTCTGTTTATTCCACACTTGCTACGTGTGATCCAAATCTTCCATTGAGGAGTGGTCATTTAAAGTTTTAATATTGGCAGCGAATGAAAAATAATCATATATTTATGGATTCTTGTGTTGAGGCTTACTTAGAGGATTAACAAGATTGGTCATGAATCTCATTAGGCTAAGAAAGATCTCGCACTTATAAGGTAAGCCCTAATTGATGCATTTAATCAAGCAAAATATCCTAGCTAATTAGCATATCTCTTTTATACTTCACATTGGAAGCTTGATATCCATATAATGTGTGTATTTTACACGATCATGCATAACTATTGGTTACCTCTAATGTGTATCTCCCTATCCATCCTCTTCTTCCAATCCAAATCCTAGACCTATCTCTACCATGCCTATGACCACTATTGTTACCACAGTGGAGAAGTCACTACCACCATTTCTCCTTCTACATTTTCCCTTGGTTTTTTTCCTCAATCTAGCTTACCTCCTAACTTTACCTCTTCCACCATACCTTCTTTAAGTGCTTCTATCACCTCTAGCATCACAGTTTCATCCCATCTATGCTCAGTCACACCCTCCATTCATGTGTTCCTCACTATTCCTCCTTCATATCCCATGACTCATACAATTCCTCCTTCCCAACCCAAGCCTCATACTATTTTTCAATCTCACCTCAGGACTAATATTTTGAAGAATGTGATCCATGACCCATCCATATTTATGACCTCAACCCTTACCTCACAACCTTACTATACCTCCACCATTCGACATACACCCAACACAAACCTTGGCTCTACCACTATATCAGATACACTATTACAAGAAATGGGCAATATTAAAAAATAAATCAATAACAATAGAAACTATTCCATTTCCTATAATCCACCACATTGTTTGTACCATTGCAATTTTTCTTGGCTACGTATTCATTACATGTTAAGTTTGTGTCCCTTAGGTCTGAGCTATATGAAGGAAAAGGCGACCCAAATGTTCATATACAACCTTTTTATGGATTCTTGAATAGATTTTGCATATGATGATAAGATCTTGGCTGATTTATTTTTTTGAGCCTTAATTGAAGAGGATAATACAAATTTCAAATCTTCATCTTAACCATTTTTTTATATGTCATAAAGGAGATTGATAAAGAAGGTTAATTAGGATAATATAAATTCGTAGCAATAAAAAATAAAGACTAGCTCAAATATTTATTATACTTTTTCTTACATCAAGAAGCATTCTACATCCAGAGCTAGGAGGATTCAAGACTACAACAATATGGTTTGATGAGGTCGATAAACATTCGTGCTATGTTATTTTTTCAAAGATGACATATAAGAAAATTATCATTTTCTTATCAAATTTACACATTCAAGAATTTATTGGCCATCAATAATCTAAATTTATTCCCTAAGCATACATGAAAGTAATTTCAAATATCTAGTTCCATCCACATTGTAAAAATTTGCATATAAATGCATAATTATATGTATATAAGATTGAAAATAAACAAAACATGTTTTATCAAATATCTAAGTGTTAAATGGGTAGATAAACTAATTAAACACAAGTGAACACTCCATATATCAGAAATGAGTTTGAGGAAAAAAGAAATAAGCTAATTCACAAAACAACTAAACACACAATGAGATGGTTAGGATTGTCTGCCTTGAAATCAACACAATGCGAACTTCCACTTACACGAAATCATGATAAAGGACTACAAACCGAAAACTTAGTCTAGAAATTGGGTTATATCTACTACTTAAGGAAAACAGTGCTGGTACTAAAGAGCACCATGGGGAATGCTATGTGTTGGCACCTATAAAATCATCTTCCAAACATGCATTATTGTTGCCCCAAAATCCAAAATTCACAGTTTGTGGATTTACAGTCAAAATCCCTTATTTGGATCTAATCTGAGACATTTTATAGGGGTTTTCTTTCAAGATATTTCTAAGTGTAATGTTTCCCCTCATTATTATGTCTTATTCCTTGTAAAAATTTGTTTATTTCTACCCTTTGTTGACAAATCGATAATTTCCCGAACTAACCTTCAGATTCGCGGGCTTGCGGTTTCCCCGATTCACCAATAAAGTGACCAAGCAAGAAAACAAAATTTTTTCTAAGGTACAAGGGGTCAGTGCTGTGTCTTTTTTGATAAAGGAAATATCAAAGAAAATGTTAAGGAAAGTGTTTATTGGCGAAAGGCTTCGTTCGCGAATCATTGGGTTTTAATGATAACCTAGTTCGTCACGAGGAATTTTCGTCGACAAAGGGATAAAGCAAGAAAAGGATGGTCAGGTAAGAAGCGGCAAAAGGAGAAAGTTAGGAAAGGGAAGATTCGCTGACATAAATGAAAAATGGTGGAAAAGGAAGAGAAAAGAAGTGGAAATATAGTTCACCATTTTCAAATTTTGCCGATAAGGCAAAAGAGAGGCCCGGTGAAGGTAAAAATGAAGATAATCAGACATAATTTTAAATTCCTCAAATGCAGCAAATTCAAAGGGGGGTTTACAAGTTGAAATTGGACAACACATTTAAAGTGTTGTAAAAGCCTTGAAAGGGGAAAATTCCTTAAATTAGACCATGATTGTAGGATTGCGTAGGTAGATTTGTACCCACAAAATTAATGGTCTTGTAGAACAGGGCCATTTAGGTGGGTGGCATAGTGAATAGGCAGCCTCTATGATGATAGGTGACCACTATCGCATCATTGGAACCTATATTTCTTCAGCCTCACACCTCTAAAATGTCTCATTCTCATTAAATATTCCAGCGCTAATTCTAAAATTTCAATAGCTCCTTTTCAAGCTGTCCAGCCTGGGTAGGTTATAGTTATTTAAGGATGCAATTAACTGCTGTCAAAATCAAATGGTGTGGTAGCCAATTTGATAGAGATGCCTTTGTTTTATCTTCACATCCACGCTTTTTTTATGCCAATAGGCATTGACTCATAGAGCGAGTTGAAGTTCGTACAGTGGCAGGGCACTGATCAACGGTCTCTGTCCTCCTGTAGGTACATGACGACCATTGAAATGATCTCAGCCATTCACGTTAAATCTAGGAAGTTTCTTTGGTCACTTTTTGTACAAGAATCCACAGTACTTCCTTATGGATTAGTCAAGCCTCGAGGATAAGAAAAAGGTATATTTAAAAGGGACAGTATAATTGGATGTTCATGTAGATAGAGAGGTCAGTGTGTTGAAGTCGCAAACTGTTAGAGACAAATCTGCAGATGTGTTGTCCTAGTTGTCAAGATGAATGTTTTCATTGATTAGAATAACCTAGGGATGATTCTTTTAAATACAAACATTATCTACATAGAATTTAAATCTTTTGGCATGCACGACAATATGTAACTATCATGTTTGGGATTGTTAGTCATGAAATTAGGATAATTTAAAATTTTGTAAAGGAGGATGAAATTGCACTATGATTCTAGAAGAACAATACATATTTGAATTCCAATGTAATCTATCATGGACACCATTTCTCATTTTTCCATAGAAATTGGTTGTAATGGTCCGTCGTCACCCAACATCATTTTTTAGGATTCCGTTGTGTCGATGAAACACTTTTTAAAATAACTCAGTATTGACAAGGTATTTTAATAGATTTCCCTTAGTGAGAATAAAGTTCTTTTTATACACAAAATTAAAAAAAAAATGATTACATAACAATTTGAAATAACATATCCTTTTATACATAAATTTCAAAAATATATATGATTACATTCACATATATTATATAAAAGATAAATATTTTAATTGGAAAGAGTAAATCAAATTTATCAAAATCTTCCTCTTAACCATTTGTATATATGTTAAAAAAGGACATTGATAAAGAAAGTTCATTATGATAATAGAGTTTTGTATAAATAAAAAATAAACACTAGCTCAAATATAAATTATAATTTTTATGCTTATTACATCAATAATCCTTCCTCTTATTGTGATAATATAGCTGCGTAGAAATAAAAAATAAACACTTGCTCAAATATATTTTATACTTTTTTATGCTTATTACATCAAGAATCCTTCTACAATGAGATTAAGGAGAGTTGAAGACTATAACAGTACAATCTTAAGAGGTAGAGGGTTCATGACTATAGCAATACAATTTTATGAGGTAGATAAACATTGATGCTATGTTATCTTTTAGAAGATGAAATAAGAAAATTATCATTTTCTTATCACTTTTACACGCTCAATAATTTATTAACTATAAATCATGTTAAGTCATTACCTATCCAAACATGAAAATAACTTCAAATAATATTTCCTTCCACATGCTAAGAATGTAAACAAGTGTATAGTTATAGTTATATAAGTTTGAAAATTAAAAAAAAAAAAAACACTTTATCAAATATCTAAATGTTAAAAGGGTAGATAAATTAATTAAACACAAATGAACACTTCAGATATAGGAAATGAGTGTAACAACCTGATTGAAATAAGTTAATTGACATAATAATTAAATGTATAATGAGATGGCTATCACAATTGGATTTTCTTTTCAACTTTGATCTACCTGTAAATTTCTTGACTTTTCATCTAGAGGTGAATTACACAAATTTTATATCCTACATTCTGTTTATTCCACACTTGCTATGTGTGATCCTGATCTTCCATTGAGGAGTGCTCATTTAAACTTTTAATATTGCCACCAAATGAAAAATAATCATATATCTATTGATGCTAGTGTTGAGGCTTACTTAGAGGATTAACAAGATTGGTCATGAATCTCATTAGGCTAAGAAAGATCTCGTACTTGTAAGGTAAGCCGTAATTGATGCATTTAATCAAGCAAAATATCCTAGCTAATTATCACATCTCTTTTATACTTCACATTGAAAGCTTGATATCCATATAGTGTGTGTATTTTACATGATCATGCATAACTATTGGTTACCTCTTATGTGTATCTCTCCATCCATCCTCTTCTTCCATTCCAAATCCTAGACACATCTATACCATGCCTATGACAACTATTGTTACCCTAGTGGAGAAGTTACTACCACCATTTCTCCTTCTAGAATTTCCCTTAGTTTTTTTCCTCAATCTAGCTTACCTCCTAACTTTACCTCTTCCACCATACCTTCTTTGAGTCCTTCTATCACCTCTAGTGCTTCTATCAACCCTAGCATCACATATGCTTCAAATCTACGCTCAATCACACCCTCCGTCGATGTGTTCCACACTATTCCTCCTTCATATCCCATGATTCATACAATTCTTACTTCCCAACCCAAGCCTCATACTATTTTTCAATCTCACCTCATGACTAATATTTTCCATAATGTGATCCATCCATCCATATGTATGACCTTAACCCTTACCCCACAACCTTATTGTACCTTCACTATTCGATATACACCCTGTTGATCTAAGGATAGACAACTAAGAGGGGGGGTGAATCAGTTGTCTACAAAATCAGTTCGTAGATACTTAAAACTTTCTTATATTCCAATAGTATGTGAAGGATTTAATCATGGAAGCATAATGCAATAAATCAAAAGAAAAAACATGCATAACACAGATAACACCAAGATTTTAACGTGGAAAAGCTAGTTAAGGGAAAAATCACGGGGTGACTAACCCAAGATTGTATTCTTTGTTAAAAGAATAGGAAGAATAAAATGACACTTGCCAATTAGGGCTCATAAGGGGCCCACTACCTATAGAAGACACATTGTCTACAAAAGAATATAGATATTACATATTTGAACTGGAGATTAGCATCTTCACTATGCTTGAGTCAATTCCATTAAAGTTCAATACCTTTGCTCTACTTTTTACACCTTTTCTATACCACCTTCTCATGATGATCACTAGGATACCTTTGAACAACTTCGTAACTCTTATTTATACATGACATCGACTTTGGAATGATCATCAAAGTCGGCACAACATACACTTATTTTTATTACAGAGAAATTACAAAAACAACTTGACTTATTAAAAAAACTTCATGCGCATCACTACATTGTCGACCACACATAGTTGAGACTTCAATCTTCTTCAAGGAACACGCCATGCTTCACAAAACATTTTCATGATCATCCACAACATGCGCAAGTCATCTAGTCGGCCAAGACTAGGAAGAACACCATCAATCGAAGATAAATCTTTAATTATAAGCTCAAACTTCAATGCGGACCACTAACATGAACTAGACACAATCTAGAGACTCCACAAGCTTTCTTGAATCACCAAAAACATCTGCACCACTTCTGCTTACTATTATCATTCGCATCTTCATCCAAAACTTCAAGAATATAGCCGGTCATCAATAATACATTAGAATAATTGCTTACAGAGCTCCAAACCATGAACTAATCAAGTTGTCAATGTCTGTCAACCTCCCAAACATGCCACCAGATATGTGGAACATGATATTGTGTTTCCAGATCTCACTGGACCTATTTGTGTCACTCTGTCACTTCTGAACAGTTGCCAGAACTGGTTTCACTCTTATGGTCATAACTTCTCCAAATCTTCATGCAGACCTTTGAATTCTTGACTGAAGTACCTTCAGACACATATCTACAAACCCTTTGATGCACATACTCTGATCTTCAACTGACTGGTATCTTGGCTTCATAGAACTTCACTGTCTTTACTGTTCTTCTCTGTTTCTGATGGGGCTAATTTTCTCAATATCCTCAGCACATGACTCATCCAATTCTTGACATTAATGCAACAAGGGTATGTTGACATCAATGAGAACACCAGTTAGGGCCATACTTGCAACAATCTCCCCCTTTGTCATTGATGGCAACATATGATGTGAAAAACTGCTTTAACCATTAAGACAAGAACTTCTCCTCACTGACTGACATAGCTCCCCCTATCACCAGCAATCATTCACATGTCTTCTCTTTTTTACAGCTCCCCCTTTGATCAGTAAATAGTTTTTATTTTTTACATGTCTTCTCTCCCCCTTTGACATCAATGGCAAAGAGCACATACTTGCAACAACTTTCCATATTTCAGAGTTATACTGGCTGCTCCCTCTAAGTGGCAACCTCCTAGGATCAATCTGGATCATAACATATGACTATAGGATCCATCAAACTGATGCACATTATTTCACCTTAAGTTAGAACCAAAGGGGTAATAACCCCTAACATCTCCCTGAGATACTCAAAAGAGTCCTTAGGTAGAGGTTTGGTAAAAATGTCTGCAATCTAATCCTTTGAGGGCACAAACACCAATCTGACTTCATTCTTATTCACTTTCTCTCTTAGAAAGTGGAACTTGATGGATATATGTTTTTTCTTTGAATGCAACACCAGATTTTTTAATATGTTTATTGCACTTGAATTGTCACAAAAGATTGTGATAGGTTCTTCATACTCCACTCTGATATCTCTTAGCATTTGCTTCATCCATAATACTTGAGTGCAACTTCTTGCTACTGCAATATACTCTACTTCTGCAGTGGATAGAGATATTGCCTCTTATTTCTTGCTTAGCCAAGAAACCAATCTTTTCCCTAAAAAGAATGCACCACCACTGGTACTCTTTCGGTCATCCACATCTCCTGCCCAATCTGCATTTGTATATGCATGAAGGGAGAAATCATGATCTTTAGGATACCATAATCTATACTCAACTATTCCCTTTAGATACCTAAGAATTCTCTTGATTACCATGACATGAGATTCTCTAGGATCAGCTTGAAATCTAGCAACAAGACCAACAACATTCATAATGTCAGGTCTAGTTAGAGTGAGATAGAGCAATCCTCCAATCATAGACCTATACTTTTTCTGATCAGCTTTAGGAGATTCATCATCTTTACTCAACTTACATCTAGTGGCCATGGGAGTATTCATTGCCTTTGAATCTTCCATCCCAAATTTCTTCAACAATTCTTTCACATATTTGGTCTATGATATGAAGATCCCTTTCTTTGTTTGAGTGATTTGTAGACCCAAGAAGAAATTCATTTCCCCAAACATAGACCTCTCAAATTCACTTTTCATTTGATTTGCAAAAGTTTTGCACAAACTATTCTTCTCTCCAAAAATAATATCATCAACAAATACTTCAACAATCAAGATATTCTCATGATCAATTTTAAAATACATATTATTGTCAGCAGTACCTTTGTTGAAACTAATTTTCTAAAGATGTTTATCCAATCTTTCATACCAGGCTCTTGGGGCTTGTTTGAGTCCATACAATGACTTCTTTAATTTGTAGACCATATATCCATTATCAGACAGTTGAAATCCATCTGGTTGCTCAATGTATAATTCTTCTTCCAAATCACCATTTAGGAAAGCAGACTTGACATCCATCTGATATACCTTGAAATCTTTGAAGGCAACAAAGGCAAGAAATAATCTAACTACTTCAATCCTTTCCACTGAGGCAAAAGTCTCTTCAAAGTCAACTCCTTCTACTTGAGAATAACCTTTACAGACTAGTCTGGCTTTGTTTCTTATTACCTCACCATCTTCATTCAATTTATTCCGGAAGACCCAGTTAGTCCCAATCACATTTTTGTCCTTAGGTCTGGGAACAAGATCCCAAGTGTGATTCTTTTCAATTTGAATCAATTCCTCCTCCATTTCTTTAACCTAACTTTCATCATTGCATGCTTCACTTACTATTTTTGGTTCAACTTTTGAAATCAGACAATACTTTACTAAGTCTTGAGCAATATTTCTTCTTGTGTTTCTAGATTCTCTGGATTAGTCTGAATTTGGAATGGAGTTTGGACTTGTTCTTCTTGGTCTGAGATATCATTTTGATCATCTGCTTCATACTCATAGTACCTTGAGGGATTTTGCATTCCTTCATCAACCCTCACATTTGTACTTTCTACAATCTTTCTTAATCTCTTGTTATAACACCGGTAAGCTTTGCTTTGAGTAGAATAACCCAAGAATAATCCTTCATTGCTACTAGGATCAAACTTCCCAAGGTCTTCATCTCTTTTGATGTAGCATTTGCTACCAAAGATTCTAAAATACATCATAGTAGGAGTGATGCCAAACTAAAGTTCATAAGGAGTCTTACCAGTCTTGCCTCTGATTTGTACCCGATTAAGAGTATAAACAACAGTGCTTACAACATCTCTCCAATAGATCTGAGGAATATTTGCTTCCATCATCATGGTCTTAGAAGCTTCCTGGATTGTCTAGTTCTTTCTCTCCACTACTTCATTCTGCTGTGGAGTCCTTGGAGTAGATAATTATCACTTTATCCCATGTTTCTCACATAATTCTATGAACTCTCCAGATGTGAATTCTCCACCTCTATCAGCCTTGAGGAATTTTATGTTTATGCCAGTTTAATTTTCTACCATATCCTAGAATATTTTGAATTTCTCAAGTGCTTCAGATTTCTCTTTTAAGAAAGTCACCCACATCATCCGGGAGTAGTCATCAATCAGCAACATGAAATACCTATCTCCTTGTAGACTCCTGATTCTTGTTGGACCACAGAGATCAGTGTGTACCAAGTCCAACAACCTGGTTGAAGATTTTTCCTTACTTTTGAATGTGACTCTATTCTGCTTACCCAACTGACATTCTTTGCAGAAATTGTTAGTAGGTTTTACCAGTCTTGGAAGATCTCTTACAGTCTGAGTGTTGCTTATCTTGATGATATTATCAAAATTTACATGACACATTCTCCTATGCCACAACCAACTCTGATCAATTTGAACAAATAAATAACTTTTGCCAGTACCAACCAAGTGGAACATGTTACCTTTTATCTGTGTACTAGATGCAATCTTAGTTCCAGAGCTTTCAAAGATCTTACATTTTCCATTTTTGAATCAGAGATCATAGCCTCTGTCCACCAACTGTCCAACACTGAGAAGATTATGCTTCAGACCTTCAACATACAGAACATCACTAGTTTTGTTCTTTCCATCAAAGGAAATGGCTCCTTTGCCTCTAATTCTGCCAGCAGAATTGTCTCCAAACTTTACAACTCCACTTTCATATCTTTCCAAGTTTATGAATTTATTCTTGTCACTAGTCATATGGTGAGAGCATCCACTATCAATGACCCATTCATCCTTTTCTTCAACTTGAGCAGCTAGAGCCCTTTCTACCACCTTCTGATTGATAGATTCAATAGGCATTGGATCTTCTTCTTTGATGGCAATAAACACCCAGTCACTTCTGGGTTTGTTTCCTATCTTAGATTCATCATTTGTTACTCCTTCATCATCATCTTCTTGAATATAGTAACACTTCTTTTGAAATCTTGATCTATTAAGATTTGACCTTGAAAATCTTTCCGGACATCTTGAGGCAAAATGACCAATCTTGTTGCAGTTGAAATGTTTAAAAGGTAATTTTCCTTCATACTTACCAGATCCTCTTAGCAGTCTCTTTGCAATGAGGGCTTCAAGTTGTTCAGCTTCTAATTCATCCTCTTCCAGATCTTTTCTTGTTTTCTCATACCAAGTTGATTTCTTAAGGGACTTTCTCCTGGATCATATCTTTGTTTACCTTTAGCAGAAGCACTAGCTTTGAAAGTAGACTCAGTCTTGGGAAGTGTATAACCAAACTTAGCCAACTCAAATGTAGATATCTTACCAACCAATTGATCCCTTGTGATAGTTGTTAAAGATCTAATTTCCTCAATAGTAGCAACTTTGTGTTTATACGCAAGAGCTAAAGATCTGAGAACTTTAGCTACAATTTCATCTTCATCTAGTACTCCACCAGCACATCTGATGCCACATACAAGCTCATTTACTTTTGTCATATATAAAGTGATGTTCTCATCTTCACTCATCTTTAAGTTTTCAAACTTTCCTTTCAAACTTTGTAGCTTGGCACACTTAACATACTTGTCTCCTTCATATAAATTTTCAAGTTTTGTCCAAATTTCATAAGCAGTCTTTAATCCAATAACATTTGTCAGCTCTGAATCAGACAAGGCACTCAGTAGGGCTTCTTTAGCTCGAAGATTATTTTCTGCATCTTTGACTTCATCTATAGTTGTTCGCTCATTCCTTGGGGGAACATATTTAGTTGAGGTTATGTTCCAATACTGATATCCCATGCATTGTAAATGATATTCCATGTGGTTCTTCCAGGCATTAAAGTTTGTTCCATCAAACCTTGGACTGTCCTTCTTGTAGGTCGACATCTTGGATCTTGTCAAGTGGTTAAGCTTCTACTAGAGGAACTTGGCTCTGATACCAATTATTGATTTAAGGATAGACAACTGAGAGGGGAGGTGAATCAGTTGTCTCCAAAATCAATTCTTAGATACTTAAAACTTTCTTATATTCTAATAGTATGTCAAGGATTTAATCATGGAAGCATAATGCAATAAATCAAAAGAAGAAACATGCATAACATAGATAACACCAATATTTTAACAAGGAAAACCCAGTTAAGGGAAAAGCCATGAGGTGACTAACCCAAGATTGTATTCTCTGTTAAAAGAATAAGAAGAATAAAATGGCACTTGCCAATTAGGGCTCACTGCCCGAGCACACTGCTCATAAGAGGCCCACTGCCTACAAGAAACACACTATCTACAAAAGAATATAGATATTACATACTTGAACTGGAGATTAGCGTCTTCACTATGCTTGACTCAGTTCCATTAATGTTCAATACCTTTGCTCTGCTTTTCGCACCTTTTCTCTACCACCTTCTCCTGATCATCACTAGGATACCTTTGAACAAATTTGTAACTCTTATTTATACATGACATTGACTTTGGAATGATCATCAAAGTCAACACAACATACACTTATTTTTATTACAGAGCAATTACAAAAACAACTTGACTTATTACAAAAACTTCATGCGCATCACTACACTATCGACCACACATAGTTAAGACTTCAATCTTCCTCGAGGAACATGCCATGCTTCACAAAACATCTTCAAGATCATCCACAACATACACAAGTCATCCAGTCAGCCAAGACTAGGAAGAACACCATCACCCAAAGATAAATCTTCAATTACGAGCTCAAACTTCAATGTGGACCACCAACACTAACTAGACACAATCTAGAGACTCCCAGAAGCTTGCTTGAATCACCAAGAACATCTGCACCACTTCTTCTTACTGTTATCATTTGTATCTTCATCTGGAACTTCAAGAACATAGCTGGTCATCACTAACACATTAGAATAATTGCTTGTGGACCTCTAAACCATGAACTAATTGAGTTATCAATGTCTATCAACCTCCCAAACATGCCACTAGATCTGCATAACATGATATTGTATTTCTGGATCTCACCAGACCTATTCGTGTCACTCTGTCACTTCTGAATAGTTGCCAGAACTAGTTTCACTCTTATGGTCATAACTTCTCCAAATCTTCATGTGGACCGTTGAAATCTTGACTGAAGCACCTTTAGACACATATCTGCAAACCCTTTGATGCGCATACTCTAATCTTCAACTGACTTGTATCTTGGCTTCATAGAACTTCACTATATTTACTGTTCTTCTCTGTTTCTGATGGGGCTAATTTTCTCAATATCCTCAGCACATGACTCATCCAATTCTTGACATTAATGCAATAGGGGTATGTTGACATCAATGACAACACTAGTTAGGGCCATACTTGCAACATACCCAACACAAACCTTGGCTCTACCACTACCTCAGATACAATATTACAAGAAATGGCCAATATTAAGAAAGAAATAAATAACAATAGAAATAATTCCATTTCCTATAATCCACCACATTGTTTGTACCATTAGAATTTTTGTTGGCTACATATTCATTACATGCTAAGTTTGTGTCCCTTATTTTTGAGTTATATGAAGGAAGATGTGACCTAAATGTTCATATACAACCTTTAAGTTATGGATTCTTTAATAGATTTTGCATATGATTATAAGATCTTGGATAATTTATTTCTATGAGCCTTAATTGAAGAGGGTAATACGAAATTCAAATATTCATCTTAACCATTTTTACATATGTCATAAAGGACATTGATAAAGAAGGTTAATTATGATAATATAAATTTGTTGCAATTAAAAATAAAGACTAGCTCAAATATTTATTATACTTTTTCTTACATCAAGAAGCATTCTACAACTAGAGCTAGGAGGATTCAAGACTACAATAATATGGTTTTATGAGGTCGATAAACATTCATGCTATGTTAGTTTTCAAGGATGACACGTAAGAAAATTATCATTTTCTTATCACATTTACACATTCAAGAATTTATTAGCCATCAATAATCTTAAATTATTGCCTAATCAATAATGAAAATAATTTCAAATACTAAATGTGTCTATAACTAATGTTATTTAATGTGAAAGACACAAAGAATAAAGATTTCACTAAATCTAAGCTCACTTATTGTTTGTAATGTGACAAAATCTTGTTTTTACAGCTCTAGGTTTGATGTTCCCAGGAATATTATCAAAGTCATGTTCTATAATAGAATTAACTAAGATGCATGTGTGAAGGGGGCTTGCATATTTAGAAAGATGATGACATTGATACTAGTGGATAAACTAAAGTAACTCTTGATTACCCAAGTTGCATTAATTTTCACCACCTACCAATTGTATTTGGTCACACTACCCCTTGAGCTAGGATTTCTATATAAATGGCCATGCATGTCATTATGGAGGTAAGAAATTTTGGGTTATAAGTTAGGATAGAGATTGGAAGAGCTAAAAGTTTGGTTTCTCTTTGGTGAGAAATTTGGTCTAGAACTAATTTGTTTTAGTTCCTAATTGTAGTTACTCTAATTTATTAAATTTCTATAGCTAAATAGAATTTATGAGCATAATGTGTATCTATTAGTAAGTTCACTAGTCATAATCAACACAATTAATTTGATGGTTATTTCCTTTGTTGTCCTTTTTATTAGATCAAATCAGGTGAGAGAAGATTGATAGTTGCACGATGATTTATTTTATGTTGTAGGTGAGATTTGGAAAGTTCATGGTTGCATCTAGGATTGATAAGATAGTTATCTTGTTTGTCTTGTCTTCTTCCTCTTCTTATTTACTACCCTTATTATTTATCTCATTTTTACAAGTGGTTAGATTAATATAGGGTGGGATAAGACTTGTGTGATTCAATTTTTCCTATGCTATAAGTTTATTTCTTTCTTTAAGAGCATATGTTTATTAGATTCTCCATCTTACATAACATGAGCTTAATATTATCTTCTATCTAGATCTACTTAATATTTATCAAGCCCCAAGTTGTGAAACATCTTATCTCACCTCTTAGCTATCTTGTAAACATTGAGACATGGTGACCCCTAGACCTTGGGGAGGATCTTTTAATTCCTTTTTAAAAATGGAGTTAGTCTTCCACCTCTTGATGTTGGCGAGCCATTTAAATGGCTAGCAAATTGATGATTGAAGGTGTCTCTCATTTTACCATGTCATTTTTCCCATCGACAAGCATGTGCACCTGCAATGTATAATGGGATTCATATTAACTAATACAAATCTATTTTTATATGCATTTGCATGTGCAAGATTTTTTCTACATGCTTAAAGGAGGTTCTTCTTTTATGAGTTTGCAAGCCTACATAGTGAAGTTCTAGTGATAAGCCTTTTGAGCGTCATGTGCAGAGGTTGGTTTTGTTTTGAAAGATAAAATTATGTTTATCCTATTTCTCATTAATTTTAATGTAATAACCTTAGGGATTGTTCTTCCAAGCCTAGCATATCCTAATAAGAAGAAGGGATACCCTACCTTAATTGTTGGTCCTAAATTATCCCTTGCATGCTCATGATTTTTAACTCCATAGTCTCAAGCCAACACACCTAAACTTAGAGATTGAGTCTACACTCTAGGGTCAATGGAAAAATGGTTTATATCACTGAAAAATGGCATTCTGGTTTTGTATGAAAATCTATATTCTAATCTTTCTTGTGACATTACATGTAAATACTCTTTTGGTGGAGACAATCAAGACCTAATTCATGACCTTGGAGATTGGTGGTGCTTCATGATTTTCATCAAGTATTGACATGGTGACTCTACCATCATGATCGTAATTTTATGTTCTTATAGTCAAGTCTTTATTGTGTATTTTAATACACATTCCAAGAGAATAATAGGCATGGAGGTGCAATTTTTTCTTCTTTTCTCTTCATGGACAATATCTTATTCTTGTATAAGCTCTTAAGTTGTATGGGTGAAAGAATTTATTTTTGAAGAGTATGTAAACTTTCTTAGGGATAGTTTCCTAGTCGGCTGACTACTTTAGTTTTTCTCCTCATTATGCTTCATCCAATATTCTTGACCCATGCTACTATTATGAATGTGAGGGCCATGATTTTTCATGTGAGGCTATGCAATGAGATGCATAAAGTTGTGAGGTTTCCCCTTACCTTTTCCATTAAATACACTTGTCCTCATAAGATCTTGTTGATATTTTGCACTACATTAAGATGCTTGAGCATGGTATTTTATAGTTGAAATCTCAATCTACTATCTCATAGGCTCAAACAATTCTACTTTCTAGCATGCTCCTTATATTTCTGATTAGTTTCTTGTAAAGATTCATTTGTTTTTTGTCTCTCCAAAATTTCCCCTATTTTCTTTTTTTGATTAGTTCTACTCCTAGAGATCATATCCTAGATCCTTCATACACTCACAAGGGGTGCTTTTCCCTAACCAAAGCCAATGCCGGATTTTATTCAAACATTGAAAAAGTCTAGAGATTTTATTTATCTACAATTCCTTAGTAGCCCATGCCTATAAGCAAGCTTCCATTCTTGTTCCTTGACTTCTCTATTACTTTCCATGTCTATAGCCTTGCTTTAAGCTACATTATTTTAGTTATGGAAGTTTCTCTCAATGTCTTTCCTCTGTGTTTAATTTTTAGGTCATGTAGTTTCTTGTGTTACATGTCTTGGTACCATTATTTCATTTGTCAAGATTAAAAAATTGTTAATCAATGTTTGGTACCGAGTAAAAAACCATCCCTAAGAAAGTTTACATACTCTTCAAAAATAAATTCTTTCACCCATACAACTTAAGAGCTTATCCAAGAATAAGATATTGTCCATGAAGAGAAAAGAAGAAAAAATTGCACCTTAATGCCTATTATTCTCTTGGAATGTGTATTAAAATGTATAACAAAGACTTGACTATAACAACATAAAATTACGATCATGATGGTAGAGTCACCACCTCAATAATTGATGAAAATCATGAAGCACCACTAATCTCCAAGGTCATGAATTAGGTCTTGATTCTCTCCACCAAAAGAGTATTTACATGTAATGGCACAAGAAAGATTAGAATATAGATTTTCATACAAAACAACAATACCATTTTTCAGTGATATAAACTAGTTAGGGTAAGCTTTGGATTTGTTTAGTTTAATGTTTGTTAGATGTTTGAATCCTCCTTTCACCCTATACATTCAAGGATCTAGGGTCAAGTGGCAATTCATTATCATACCCTAGGTCACTGAGAGATGTAGGGAAACTTGGATTAGGGTGTTTAATTATCAATTTTCCTTCTCTTATGCTTGATTAACCATTAAAACCCTAATTATACAAATACGACAATAAACTGACAAATACAAGAAAATGCTCTTGCAGAGAGATGTAAAATATCAAATCACAAAGTACCTATTTTAGGGGTTCTGAGGTGGAAAAGTCAGGGACAAGAGAGGGGGCACCCAAGTCCAATGCCCTACTTTTTGTTTGGATCTACAAACTCAGTCTACAACTCTTCCCTATTGTCCCAGAGATTTTCCTATCACAGAAGTTAGATGACTAATCAGCAAGTGCCCAAGTCTAGGGTGATATTTTTCCTTCTGTTCTGCAATTCTGACACTTCAAGATGCCTTCCTACAACTCCACTTTTTCCAGCTCCGTAACCTATAACCTGCAACCATGAAAACTTTGGAGGGGCTTGTAGTGTTTAAAGGCTTGCCTCGATTAAGCCCCGAAGGACACTTAAGTCTCCGAACACCATTGTCAGATAGAGAGTGCATGTCCTTATGAGGTAGAGGCAAATACCAAAGGAAATGATGATGAAAACACCATATAATGTCACCTTGTAGTGAAGATATCATGGGAGGAAGATTCTCTTCATTCCATGATGAAATGGATGCTCAAATATGTAAACACAAACACATAAACCACACAAATCTGCTCTTGCAACACAATGAAATCCTTGAATCACCTTGAGAATGCCTAAAGTTTACAATGATCATCTAATTGAAATCTAGTTTACAAATGAATGCCTAAACATGCTTTTATATGCAACTACAAACACTCCCGCCATGATTTTCGTAATTCAAACTTGCCATGTCAGCATATGACCCAAATAATGGTCATAAACTGACACCCAAAAATTACGACTGCCCCAAAATAGGGCAAGAAAAGGGCACGGGCACCCAAGTCCTTCGCCCCTATTTTTTGTAGGGTAAAGCTCAAGGGGTCGTCCTAGGTCCCATTTTTCATGTTACCTAGGGCTCATTCCATTAGGATGCCAAATAATGAAGTAAGATGTCCTAAATGCATGTAAAAGACCTAAGAGCTAAACCTAAAGAGGGAAAAGCCCCCAAGGGGACATTTTTGGACGTTACATTTAGCCCCCACTTTAATGTATGTATAAATGTGAGGCTAATACATGCATTAAATTAAGGTCACAAACACATCAAATACATCAAGCATGGAGAAGACACACCTATCACATAGAAAATAGTAATAGGCACACAAAATGTAGAGAAGACAGTTATATAGTCACATAGAATATGGAGAAGACAATCAATGCATAGAAGACACATTAATGCATGGAAGACAGGCATGATTTTTTTTTCTCATATATATGAAATGCAGATGCAAGTACTGGAAAGTAAACAAACCTCCCATAATACATGATGCACTCATTGTGTAGGTCTTTGTATATATGGGGCAACACACATGCAAGACATGCAAAACCTCCCAAAATGAAAGAAGCACAACCCTAAGGCACTAGTCTTTATACTGTATATGGGGCAAAAAACATGCCAAACAAAACAAGCACGCCAAAACACACACACTTGAAGACACGGAGAAAACACGGTAGACAAGTGATGGTGTGTTCCCTATTTCTAGGCTCATCACCATCTCAAGCACATTACAAGTACACACTGACGATTGGGCTTCGCCACAACAATCGCTGAAGACATGCTTAAGGGTTGAGTTAGTCACAGAATGACTCCCTGCCTCCATAGAGGACTTTTGAAAATGACAAGATGATGCAATCTTCTCTGAGAAATGCACCATCCCTGCCTCCGTAGAGGGATTAAAATAAAAAGGATATACACGATATCCCACCTCTGCAAAGGGCTTACATGATTGATTGATTGATTACAAACAAACTCAGGATGCATGATGCACTCATCGTGCAGGTCTTTGCACCTGAGGACAAACATATTTCTAACATCTATAACATACAACTTACCTTATATATGCCCCCACCTTAAGGTGGTTGATATAAGGTATCAATATAAAGCATGTTAAGGTAGGAAGAAAACAGACAAGGGAACATGAATTTCACAAAGCCCATGCCCCCCGGAGGTCACATGTACTTTATGATTGCCAAATGTTCCCACAAACATATCCCTGCAAGAAACATGTTAGTGTCTACAACATCATGATAAACATCAACACCAATGCATATGATTAACCACACAAAGAGCCAAGGTTATACAATGAATTCAAAGTTCAAGGATAACCGTGGGACTATATCATGAATCTCTCCAAATCGAGTACCACCAAGCCTAGATTCAAAGACAAACAAAGGTGCATAGAGCAGCAATATTGTTAAGGTTTGTAAATGCGATAGAAACATTATCAAATTCACTATGCAGAAAGCATGAGTGCTTCCACTAGCTAAGATCAGATAAGATATACAACACCATCATCATATTAGGAACTAAGTCCATTTTTTGATTGCTATCGAAAGGGATACCAGGTCCGTATCAGTATAAATGTTTGTCATCATCTGCCCACTAGATAGAAACTCTAGAGGAAGGGAAACAATAAATAAGATAGGAGAAACAAGTGTCTTAGGGATAGTCATGTAGGAGGGTGCCCCCAAGTCACCAACTGCAATGCTATGTCCATAAGACACAACACACAACAATGAAATTAGAGAGAGATGCAATTTAGAAGAATGATGATACAAATAGAAGAAGGTTACAATAGAGGCAGTCTCCTAGTATCCCGGACCTTACAAGAGAATCAGGGGTCATTCCAAGATGCCTAAACAACACAGAACACATCATGGGGGAAGTAAATCATGGGAGAGATAAAAGGTTAGAGATACTTACCTATAGGGCCCTGTTGGGCTAGTTGTTATCATGAATCTTGATCTTTATCTTAATGGTTAAGTCCTTATCACTTCTTCTCTCTTCCATATGTTCATGAGTTTGCTAGGGTAACCGTGTAGGAAAGGTTTCTCTTAATGATGGTTGAGAGGGGATGTTTCCATTGTTTATGTCAACTATAGGAGCATTTGAAATGCCATTTAAATGAGCTTGTAGAGGCATCCGAAAGATACCCATTTCAATCTCTATTTAGGGTGTTGGAATGGCTTGAGTCAGAGGGATAGCTTTCTCTTCCACAACATTTAGGGTTTCATTGCTTTCCAAAGTATTTGACGGTTCATGATCTATTTTCTTATTTTGAATGTAATTGAGAAGTTCTTAAACATCAAGTGGAAAATTATCATTAGATTTAACCAAATGGTCACAAAGAGAATTTACATCATCCAAATGGGAAGGGATGGAAAACTAGTGTGGAGGAATGTATAATGATATCTTTTTCTTGTGCCAATATATCCTCACCAAGTGAGATTATGTTGGGACAAGTCTCTTTGTTTGATAGATCACCCGTTGATATTTCATTATCATAGGTCTTAGAGAGGATTTGCATTATATCATCATGAAACAAAGGGAGAGTAGGGGTAAATTTGTCACCACTACTTTCCCCATGATTGTTTTCAGCTATAAAACTTTTTAGATTCTCCATGATTGAAGGGAAAATATCTACAGTCTCGAGAAAGTTGTCAAAATGGGCTATTGATCGAAGAATATCACATGTAGTACTATTGGTTATATCAATGCCATAGATTTATGTGATTTGATGCAAGACTCAAGGATATTTGTTAGTGAATTTGCAAAAGTTATCATAGTTCACAATGTACTCATATACATCTTCTAAAGATGTACCCTTAGGAGAATCCATGAATGCAAAAATGCTTGATTTTTGTACTTTTTCCAATGCAAATGAATGAAATAAAGGATGTTGTAAGGATTTTGATTAGTGGAAGCAAGTTTTATGTCTGATATCAGTCCAAAATAGTAACACACTCTTGATGCAAATCCAAGATAATGCCAAATCAAACTATAGTGAAAATATGTCGAAATAGGCACTTTTAGTGCCACTTAAGGTAAAACTCAATGAAAAAGAGCATAACAAAGGGTGTTGTGAGGAGAGTGATGATGGATAGAAAATAATATCAGTAATAATAGCCACTTGGTGCCAAAATATGTAACACAACACACTTTTAGTGCCACTTAAGGTAAAACCCTAGTGAAAATATAGCAAAATAGGCTATTTTTCACGATTTTTCAACTCCAAGACCTAGCAAAAGGGGTGTTGCAAGGAATTTTAGGAGGTACATAAAAATTTATGATGTTAGTCACCTCAATTTGTAAAATTTGTCACAACACTCTTGGAGTGCAAACTAGGTCAAACCCTAGGGCAAAAATAGTCAAAATGTGTGGTTTTTCACCAAAATTTCAACACAAGAACCCTTTAAAAGGGTGTTGTGAAGATTTTTAGGAGAGAAAGAAAATAAATACCCTAATAATAGACAATTAGTTCAAAAATACTTTTCACAACATGCCTATGGTGCAAGTTTATAGATTCGATAAGGCCAAATTTAGTGAAAATCGTTGTTTTTCAAGCCCTAAGTTTCAGATCTTGACATAAAATGATATGTGAATGTTTTGAAGTCTGATTTATGATGGAAATGAATTAATCCAAGATCTGAAAATAATTTCCAAGATTTAATATGCAAAATGCCAATGCAAATCTAATGAAAATGTATGAAAATTGCTAGTTTTTGTTGAAAATTTCTATGCAAAGATGCAAATGTTTTGAATCTAAATGCAAATTTACACTAAAATGAAAGACTACTGCTAAATTATAATTTTAATGAGCCTCTAAAATTAGTATAAAAATATGAAAGAAGATTTTGCCTACTAACCCTAGATTTTGGAATTACTAGGTTATATGAAAATTGTCAAAATTTCTACAAAAGCCTAGCAAATTAATGATGAAAATGCAATGAAAATTATTAAATTTTTGTGTTTTTCTATATTTTATATCATATCTGATGTAAAAATCATGAATTAGGAAAATTTAGAAAGAATTGATGCAATTTAGTAAGCCAAACAATGCATTTTTTTTTTGAATTTTTCTCAATGCAATAAGATGAAAGACTATATGAATAAATGAAATCAATCCAAATATAAAGACAAGCAGTCAGTAAATTTCAATTTAAGTCTAAAAACATGGGTTCACCAAAATGTTTAGGGTAAGATTTGGATTTATTTAGTTTAATGTTTGTTAGATGTTTGAATCCTCCTTTCACCCTATACATTCAAGAATCTAGGGTCGAGTGGAAATTAACTATCATACCCTAGGTCACTGTGACATGTAGGGAAACTTGGATTAGGGTGTTTAATTATCAATTTTCCTTCTCTTATGCTTAATTAACCCTTAAAACCCTAATTATGTAAATATGGCAATAAACTAAAAAATAACAGAAAAAGCTCTTGCAGAGAGATATAAAATATCAAATCATAGAGTACCTATTTTTGGGGTTCTGAGGTGGAAAAGTCAGAGACAAAAGAGCAGGTGCCCAAGTCCAATGCTCTACTTTTTGTCCAGATCTGGAAACTCAGTCTACAACTCTTCCCTATTGTCCCAGAGATTTTCCCATCATGGAAGTTGGAGGACCAATGAGTGGGCGCCTAAGTCTAGGGTGTTGTTTTTCCTTCTATTTTGCAATTTTGACACTTCAAGATGCCTTCTGGTAACTCCACTTTTTCCAGCTCTACAACCTGTAACCTGGAACCATGAAAAGTTTAGAGGGGGTTGTGGTGTTTAGAGGCTTGCCTCAATCAAGCCCTAGAGGACACTTAAGTCTTTGAGCACCGTTGTCAGATAGAGAGTGCATGCCCTTGTAAGGCAGAGGCAAAAACTAAAGGAAATGATGATGAAAAAACTATATAATGTCACCTTGTAGTGAAGATATCATGGGAGGAAGATGCTTTTCATTCCATGATGAAATAGATACTCAAATCTACAAACACAAACACATAAACCACACAAATCTGCTATTGAAACACAATGAAATACTTGAATCACCTTGAGAATACCTAAAGCTTACAAATGAATGCCTAAACATGCTTTTATATGCAACTACAAACACTCTCGCCAAGATTTTCATAATTCAAACTCACCATGTCGGCATAGGACCCAAATAACGGTCATAAACTGACACCCAAAAATTAGGACTGTCCCAAAATAGGGAAGGACTAGGGCATGGGTACCCAAGTCCTCCTCCCTATTTTAGACAAGGTAAAGCTGAAGGGGTCCTCCTAGGTCCCATTTGTCATGTTACCTAGGGCTCATTCCATCAGGATGCCAAATTATGAAGTAAGATGTCCTAAATGTATGCAAAAGAGTCAGGAGCTAAACCTAAAGAGGGAAAAGCCCCCAGGGGGATATTTTCTAATGTTACATAAACCATTTTTCCATTGACGCTAGAGTGTAGACTCAATTCCTAAGGTTGGATATGTTAGCTTGAGATTATGGAGTTAAAAATCATGAACATGCAAGGGATAATTTAGGACTAACAATTAAGGCAGGGTATCCCTTCTTCTTATTAGGATATGCTAGGCTTGGAAGGACAATCCCTAAGGTTATTATGTATTAAAATTAATGAGAATAGGATAAACATAATTTTATCTTTCAAAACAAAACCAACCTCTGCACACAAATCTCCAAAGGCTTGTCACTAGAACTTCACTATGTAGGCTTGCAAACTCATAATAGAAGAACCTCCTTTAAGCATATAGAAAAAAACTCTCACATGCAAATGTAGATAAAAATAGATTTGTATAGTTCATATGAATCCCATTATTACATTGCAGGTGCGCATGCTTGTCGATGGGAAAAATTACATGGTAAAGAGAGAGACACCTTCGAGCATCAATTTGCTAGCCATGTAAATGGCTCACCAACATCAAGAGGTGGAAAACTAACTCTATTTTTTAAAAGGAATTAAAATATCCTCCCCAAGGTCTAGGGGTCACCATGTCTCAATGTTTACAAGATAGCTAAGAGGTAAGATAAGATGTTTCACAAGGGGCTTGATAAATATTAAGTAGATCTAGATATAAGATAATGTTAATCTCATGTTATCTAAGATGGAGAATCCAATAAACATATGCTCTTAAAGCAAGAAATAAACTTTTAGCATAGGAAAAATTGAATCACACAAGTCTAATCCCACCCTATACTAATCTAACCACTTGTAAAAATGAGATAAATAATAAGGGTAGTAAATAAGAAGAGGAAGACAAAAAGACGAACAAGATAACTATCTTATCAATCCTAGATGCAACCATGAACTTTCCAAATCTCACCTACAAACATAATATAAATCATTGTGCAATTGTCAATCTTCTCTCAACCTGATTTGATCTAATAAAAAGGACAACAAAGGAAAGAACCACCAAATTTATTGTGTTGATTATGACTAGTGAACTTACTAATAGATACACATTATGCTCATAAATTCTATTTAGCTATAGAAATTTAACAAAATAAAGTAACTGCACTTAGGAAGTAAAACAAATTAGTTCTCGACCAAATTAATCACCAAAGAGAAACCAATTTTTTAGCTCTTCCAATCTCTATCCTAACTTATAACCCAAAAGTTCTTGCCTCCATAATGACATGCATGGCCATTTATATAGAAATCCTAGCTCAAGGGGCAGTGTGACCAAATTAATGCAACTTGGGCAATCAAGAGTTACTTTAATTTATCCACTAGTATCAATGTCATCATCTTTCTAAATATGCAAGTCCCCTTCACACATGCATCTTAGTTAATTCTATTACAGAATATGTCATTGATAATATTTAGGGGAACATCAAACCTAGAGCTATAAAAACAAGATTTTGTCACATTACAAACAATAAGTGAGCTTAGATTTAGTGAAATCTTTATTCTCTGTGTATTACACATTAAATAACATTATTTATAGACACATTTAGTATTTGAAATTATTTTCATTATTGGTTAGGTAATAATTTAAGATTATTGATGGCTAATAAATTCTTGAATGTGCAAATGTGATAAGAAAATGATAATTTTCTGTTCTTTCCTACTGGTGCCTACATTGAACAGAGTTGTATTTTATTATTAATTATATATATTAATGGCCTCGGCCTTTTACCAATAAAAAAAATAAAAAAAATGATAATTTTCTTATATGTCATCCTTGAAAAAATAACATAGCATGAATGCTTATCAACCTCATAAAGCCATATTATTGTAGTCTTGAATCCTCCTAGCTCTGGTTGTAGAATGCTTCTTGATGTAAGAAAAAGTATAATAAATATTTGAGCTAGTCTTTTTTTTTATTGCTACAAATTTATATTATCACAATTAACCTTCTTTATCAATGTCCTTTATGACATATATAAAAATGGTTAAGATGAAGATTTGAATTTTGTATTACCCTCTTCAATTAAGGCTCATAGAAATAAATAATCCGAGATCTTATCATCATATGCAAAATCTATTCAATAATCCATAACTTAAAGGTTGTATATGAACATTTGGGTCACCTTTTCCTTCATATAGCTCAAAAATAAGGGACACAAACTTAACATGTAATGAATATGTAGCCAACAAAAATTCCAATGGTACAAACAATGTGGTGGATTATATGAAATAGAATTGTTTCTATTGTTATTTCTTTCTTTCTTAATATTGTTCATTTCTTGTAATAGTGTATCCGAGGTAGTGGTAGAGCCAAGGTTTGTGTTGGGTGTATATCGAATTGTGGAGGTACAGTAAGGTTTTGAGGTCATACATATGGATGGATGGATCATATTACTGAAATATTAGTCGTGAGGTGAGATTGAAAAATAGTATGAGGCTTGGGTTGGGAAGGAGGAATTGTGTGAGTCATGGGATATGAAGGAGGAACATTGTGGAACACATGAATGGAGGGTGTGATTGAGCATAGATTTGATGAAAATGTGATGCTAGAGGTGATAGAAGGACTCAAAGGAGGTATGGTGGAAGAGGTAAAGTTAGGAGGTAATCTAGATTGAGGAAAAAAACCAAGGGAAAATGTAGAAGGAGAAATGGTGGTAGTAACTTCTCCACTAGGGTAATAATAGTTGTCATATGCATGGTAGAGATGGGTCTAGGATTTGGATTAGAAGAAGAGGATGGATCGGGAGATACACATCAGAGGTAACCAATAGTTATGCATGATCATGTAAAATACACACACTATATGGATATCAATATTTCAATGTGAAGTATAAAAGAGATGTGATAATTAGCTAGGATATTTTGCTTGATTAAATGCATGAATTAGGGCTTACCTTACAAGTGTGAGATCTTTCTTAGCCTAATGAACTTCATGACAAATCTTGTTAATCCTCTAAGTCAGCACAAGCATCAATAAATATATGATTATTTTTTATTTGGTGGTATTATTAAAAGTTTAAATGAGCACTCCTCAATGGAAGATTAGGATCACACGTAGCACATGGAATAAACAAAACATAGGAATTAAAATTTGTATAATTCACCTTTGGATCAGAAGTCAAGCAATTTACAATTAGATCAAAGTTGAAAAGAAAATCCTAATGTGATAACCATCTCATTATATGTTTAATTATTATGTCGATTAACTTATTTCAATTATGTTTTTAGACTCATTTCCTATATCTAAAGTGTTCATTTGTGTTTAATTAATTTATCTACCCATTTAACACTTAGATATTTGATAAAGTGTGTTCTTTTTAATTTTGAAACTTATAAAAATATAACTATACATTTATTTACATTCTTTGCATGTGGAAGGAAATACTATTTGACATTATTTTCATGTTTGTATAGGTAATGACTTAACATGATTTATAGTTAATAAATTCTTGAGCGTGTAAAAGTTATAAGAAAATGATTATTTTCTTATGTCGTCTTATAAAAGATAGCATAGCATCAATGTTTATCTACCTCATAAAATTATTATATATATTTGAGCTAGTGTTTATTCTTTAGTTCTACAAAACTATATTATCATAATTAAATATTCTTTATCAATGTCCTTTTTTAACACATAAAAATGGTTAAGAGGTTTAAGATTTGGATAAATTTGATTTACTCTTTCCAATTAATATCTTTATCTTTTATATAATATATGTGAATATAATCATATATATTTTTTAAATTTATGTATAAAAGGAAATGTTATTTCAAATTGTTATGTAATCTTATATTTTTTAAATTTTTATGTATAAAAAGAACATTATTCTCACTGAGTGAAATCTATTAAAATACCTAAATCCAATACTCAGTTATTGAAAAAAGTATTTCATCGACACAAGAGAATCCTATAAAATGATGTTGAGGTGACGATGGACCATTACAACCAATTTCTATTGAAAAATGACAAATGGTGTCCATGATGGATTACATTGGATTTAAAATATGTATTGCTCCTCCATAATCATAGTGCAATTTCATCCTCCTTTTCAAAATTTTAAATTATCCTAATTTCATGACTAACAATCCCATACATGATAGTTACCTATCGGCGTGCATCCCAAAAGGTTTGAATTCTATGTCTAATGCCTGTATTGAAAAGAATCACCCCTAGGTTATTCTAATCAATGAAAACATTCATCTTGACAACTAGGACAACACATCTGTAGATTTGTCTCTAACAGTTTGTGGGTTCAACACACTGACCTCTCTATCTACATGAACATCTAACTATATTGTCCCTTTTAAATATATTTTTTTCATATCCTCGAGGCTTGATTAATGCATAAGGAAGTCCTAAAGTTCAACCTTGCATAGAATACCCCATGCTTCTCTTTAGCACTACGAACTTGTCTTTCTTAAATAGTAGATATAACCCAATCTATAGACTCAATTATTTGTCTATAGTCCTTTTTTCACAATTTCCAAAATATATATGTTAATTAACTAGAAATTTTTCTTAATAAATGCATAAATTAAGGCTTGCCCTGTAAGTCTGAAATATTGCTTAACTAAATGAGCTTCATGATCATAGTCTTATTGATCCTCTAACTGAGTCTCAACGCAAGCATCAATAAATATATTATTAGTTTTAGATTGGGTGGTCATATTAGGGTTTAAACAATCGCTCCTTCTAAATGGAAGATAAGGATTATAAGTAACTCGTGGTATAAGGAAAATATAGATAGCTAAATTTGGATAACTCAATTCTAGATTAAAAGTCAAAAGAAATTGAAATATATCAACTCCAAAAATAATCCATGATAACCAAGGGTGGGTGTAGTGGGTAAACATAGTGCCACAATCAAGCAAAAAACCCTAAAATAAAAATATATATCAATAAAATGACAACAAATAGGAATGAAACCATATAATATCTAGAAAATTATGATGTGATCATAGATCTAAAACCCTAAAATAGTTAAGGTCTAAACTCAAGAAATTTCTTAGGGTGTTGTAAGATAGGTCAGGTTCACAAAAATGTAAAGGAAAATAAACTTTCCCTAATGTAATTTGTTGATGTATAAATTTGTGGGGCTAATCCAACAGAAACATGGGAAGTTTCAGAGATGTGGGATTGACCCCAGAAACAATCTCTAGATTTTAGGGACACTAGATCTTCTATTTGTAATGGGGTTTTGGTAAAAGGGCAGAAGAAGAAACAAGATTACAGATACAATATTAAACTACCTTCCTATGGCTATGCGCTAGATTTAAATAGCTACCTAGAAAGCACAGTGTCAAACCCTATATGATTTAACTAGAAATAAAAGAGCAAAGATGTATGGTTAATAACCTAGTTCATAAGTAGATTTGATAGAGGCAAAGAAATAGAAACAAGAAAGCGAGAATAGAAAATAGACTCATAGCTGCACAAAACACCGTCTTTCTTCATTTGAATGAAGAACAATTATAGAGGCAAAGATTTGCGCAAAGTAAAATACTACAACCCTCATAAAGATACACTGCTGAGGCAACAGAAATATCTCTGTCTGCTGCTCCAAATCTTTTATCTGTGAAACTCTTGGAACTCCCTTAACTCTATCTCAGATCTGATATTTATAGCCAAAAATACTTTCAAAATCTTTTGCAACTACCTCAAAAAATATTTGCAACTGTCCATAAAAACTACCCCAAAATCTGGCATATAATTGCCACTGGTTGTGAACTAGAACTGATATGTTTCTTCCCCATGGCTAGAAAAATATCCTAGTTTGCATATCTTTGTCCTGCGTGAAGAGAAACAAACTCCCACTCATTTTGTGACTTGCAGTAGAAGTTTCCAATGAAAATAAAGATGCACTTAATATTTTAGGGTTACATATGTTTCTCATTATAAAAGGAGAGTTACTTTATTATAATAGAGCTTTGGTTCTATATGGCTCCATTCCCACCATTTATTTTTTTTATTGGTAAAAGGCCGAGGCCATTAATATATAAAATTAGTTATAAAATATCGCTCTGTTCAGTGCAGGCACCGGTAGGAAAGAACAGAGCAAAGAAAACCTTCGGTCTAGCCCAGGACTTTTGTAGTCTAGTACATACTGTTTATTTATAGAACTTATACAGGGTCAAGCCCAACAAGGAAACATATTTTCTTATATAATTACTAAGATACAAATACAGACATCACCCTTATCCATGGCCTTTCTTTTGATATCCTCTTACTGTATGTCTTTTGGTTCTTCGACTCCTGGGATGACCTCCATGGCTTATAACATTTGATCAATTGTCCATTGTCCAATTAAAAGGGCTTCTTCTATCTTGCTCCTACCAGTATACCTGTCTAACCTGAAACCATAGGAGAACTACCACTTCTTCTCACATGTTAGCTATATAAAAAACATAAAATTCATTCCCCTGCAACCAAATTTAGTTCTTTAAAACCTTTGCTTGAGATGAAAGAATAAAATACTTTCTATTGCCAAGCTTATCAAATTTAATCCAACACACTTGCTTCAATGTTAACTTAAATCCGGTTATGTGGGGCATCCCTTTTGGTTGATTGATTCTAGCATCTATATATATATACTATGTAAATACTAATATATATATCTACATGTGGGCATAAGTAAGTGATCAACCATTTCACTTAAAAATGTTGATAAATCAAAATATCCCGTTCCATCTAAATTCTAACCCATCATAGAAACATTGTTACCTGTCAAATCTCTCAAATGAGCTGAACTGATGGCCTGATAGTCTAGAGACCTCATTATTGCCTTACTTATTACCTACCTTCTCACATGACATTTGTGATGCAAGTTTCAATCAAAGCATCGAGACAACCCGCTTCGCACATAATATCATTATTAACCAATTATGTAGATAAGATCATATCTTAAACTCATCTTGCTTGGGTATTGATCCCCGTGCTAAGGGAAGTCATGCAAACTTAGAAAGTCTTGAATCTATAGCTATACATCTATATATATATATATATATATATATATATATATATATATATATATATATATATATATATATATATATATATATATATATATATATATATATATATATATATATATATATATATATATATATATATATATATATATATAGATGATAGACGAATTCTTGGATGCTGCAACTTGTTGGGACAGGAAAATTTGAAATTTTTCTTGTATTCTTACTTACCCATTCCCGACCAAACCAAAAAATATTTCGCCCAAAATTAGAATAAACAACTGATATATCCCATGACTCTTATCACAAATAATGTAAAGGGCCTCAATTTCTTAACATCGGCAAGACCTTCCTTTAGTTATACCGATCCATGCTCTATGAGAAACTAGTTGAAGTGGCAATCGACATGATAATAAGGATCAGAGAGAGTGTTTTGGAAGATGTCGATGGAGAAAGTGGCACTGATGACCTTTCATTGGGGAGAAAATGCATGGTCTCACCGATCGGCATAGGGAAACACTATCGGCGAATACTCTACAAGCCCTCCCGATAGTATAAGTCATACCGATGGTGGAGATCGATAAGACTCTCACCGAAGCAGCCAGTGGAGCGAAGGGACCTAGCAGTCATCGGTAGGAGATTATCATCAGAAAGAAAAATTAAGGAGTTTCTGATACTCTAAAGTCTCACCGATTGATGAAAAGTGCTTCGGCGAGGCTTACACCAATATGCATGAAGATCCAGACCTGATGACTTCATAGAATCAGACTCGACATAGTTAAGAGTTTAAATAAATAATTGGTCATGTCTGACAGATGAATTTTGAGTTTGGCAAAGGGAAACATACAAGACAATATACAAAGTTATATGCAAGTCGCGGAACTGAAAAGATTATGAAATAATGTTTTAATGTTGTATGTTTTGTGCATTGTATGTATGGTTATACAATATACATACAATACGAAACTCAAGAAAGTTGAAATTTGGTTAAAATGACGCCTCATGACATACAGGTCTAGACCCAGTTAGAAAGTTTAAATTCTGAGAAATTTATTTGAAGTCTGTGATTGTATATTGCGATGTATGTATACAAGATACATAGACAAATGCATATGAGAACCAAAGGAAATGTATATACAAATGCACAAAACACCAAAGATACCTATGTGGGCCCCAACTCCAGTGGAAAAACAAGTTTATACAAAATTGGATTTGAATGAGAGGTTAAATATTGTGAATTTTAGCTGGGGGCTGCTATTGTATATAGAACACATGCATTCGATATACAAGATGGTGATACAAATGCGGATTCAAAGGTGATTTCAATTCATTTCTTAAACCTAGTTGGGCCTGCTCTTGTATACAGAAGAAAATGTATCCGATATACCAAAGATACAAGATGATATACAAAGCTTTATGTAAGTCGCAGAACTGAAAAGATTATGAAATGAGGTTTTAATTTTGTATGTTTCAAGCATTTTATGTGTGGTTATAATATACATATAATGCAAACCTCAAGAAAGTTGAAATTTGGTTAAAATGATGCATCATGACTAGATGCAATGCACTTTATATACATCGTGGAGCCAAAAATTAAGTAAACTGTGGATTATAAAAATGATAAGTCCATAGAGGTTAAACAAAGGAGTTTGTTATGAATTCGGCTTTGTATCTAAAAATTGGATACAAGTGTTGTTGCATTTCGGAAGATACAATCTAAAAAGTGATGTGGGCTCCCCCGATTCAATATCGGACTTGTATAAATAACTCGATATACAAGTTAAAAGGATGCAAATAAGAGATACAAACTGGAGGCAAAAGAAAGTTAAATACTGAAAAGTCTTTGTATGTTTAGGGTTCTTGTATGTTTATAATATACAAACCCGCTATACAAAGGAGTTTGTATGTATTCGGCTTTGTATCTAAGAATTGGATAAGAGTAAAGTGATGTGGGCTCCACCATTTGCATAAAGGGCTTGTATAAATAACAATGATATACAAGCCGATATACAAGTTAAAAGGATGCAAATAAGAGATACAAACTCAATATACTTTGTATCTAAGAATTGGATATGAGTAAAATGATGTGGGCTACACAGTTTGCATATCAGGTTTGTATAACTAACAACAATATACAAGCTGATATACAAGTTAAAAGGATGCAAATAAGAGATACACACTGGAAAAGTCTTTGTATGTTCAGGTGCTTGTATGTTTTAAATATACATACCCGATATACAAAGGAGTTTGTATGTATTCGGCTTTGTATCTAGGAATTGGATACGAGTAAAGTGATGTGGGCTCCATCACTTGCATATCAGGTTTGTATAAATAACAGTGATATACAAGCCGATATACAAATTAAAAGGATGCAAATAAGAGATACCGACTGGATGTGAAAAGAAAGTTAAATACTGAAAAGTCTTTGTATGTTCAGGGTGCTTGTATGTTTATAATATACATACCTGATATACAAAGGAGTTAGTATGTATTCGACTTTATATCTAAGAATTGGATACGAGTAAAGTGATGTGGGCTCCACCGTTTGCATATCGGGCTTGTATAAATAACAATGATATACAAGCTGATATACAAGTTAAAAGGATGCATATAAGAGATACAAACCGGATGTGAAAAGAAAGTTAAATACTAAAAAGTCTTTATTATTAGTTTGAAATATGTGATTGAACTAGTGAAGATCTTATTGGCTTCATAAAGGTATACGCGTCTTATGAGACTGTAAAATAGAAAAGTGAGCATCACTCCTTCAAATTTTCAGGAGTTTAAAATTCCTTCTTTAGGGTTGACCTTTAGTAGAAAGGCATATGCCATCTGCCCCTTTATTAGCCAAGGAGTCACTTCACTATTACCTTCCCTGTAAATGTGGTTGAATGTGCACCTTCTAAAAGAAGCAGTGAAGTCTAGGGCAATAGTCAGAAGGGAATTTAATCTCCAATTAGGTATACTCCCTTTATGTAAAGCATAAATGATGATTGTGGAGTCTCCTTTGACCTCAACTTTTTCAATTTTCAAGTCTTTGCAGATTTTCAGACCTTTAATCAGAGCAGTCAGTTCTGCTATATTGTTTGTTGCTTCTCCTAGTGGTTTGGCTATGGTTGCGATTACTCTCTCTTTAGAATCATGAATTATACAGCCTATACCTGCTGCTCCCGGGTTGCCCCTAGATGCCCCATCAAAATTAAGCTTGAACCAACCTTCTTTAGGAGGTTGCCACTTACTTTCTTGTCTCTTATTAGTGGTGTTATGGCTGCCTGGACCCACAAAGGAGGGCAATTTTAATTCTACCCATTTCCTGCACATCATCCCAGTGAGACATTGAGGTATCTTTTTTAGGGTTACTAAGCACCCTACTATTGACAATTTCTATGATAGTGGCTTCAATCTTACTAATTAGTTGTTCAAAAGTCAATTTTCTATCTTTAAATATTCTTCTATTCCTTTCTTTCCAAATTTCCCATATCATGATCGAAGGGGTAATTGTCCTTAACATATGGTAAATGCTTTGTTTGTCCGTATCAGGCCAACATTGGAATAGGTTTAGTATGTTATTAGGAAGGGTTGTAATCCATCCCATCTTATTGCTTAGCCAGTTCTAGCATTTATTAGAAAATTGACAATCGAGAAGAATATGATCTGTTATTTCTTGCTCCTTTTCACATAGGGGGCATCTGCTAGGTCCTTCATAACCCATCTTCGTGAACCTATCCACTGTTAATATTTTCTTCTATAGGACCATCCATGCAAACATCCCAACTTTTGGAAGACAGTTCTTATCCCAACAAAGTCTCAATGGGATCTCTGATTTTGGTCTAAGCTATTGTTTGATTAAGATTTTATAACCATCATTAGTTTTATAGTTTCCTAATTTGGCCCTGTCCCAAACTAATCTGTCCAAGCCTCCTTTGAGGGATACCTTCCTGTTATTAAGGATGTCAATCGATTTTTTTTTTCATTATTCAGGAGGTTCATATTTTCTAGGGATTTCCAATTCCAACCTTGACTCTCCCTATTATTGGGGAATTCTATGTAATCTTTTACTTGCTTTCCCCATTGGGATTCTAGGATTCTTTTGGCATTTTCTAAGTTACCCAAGCTACTTAACGTCTCGAACCCCCCCAAGAGTCATCCCAAAAAAGTGCTTGATTTCCATCACCAAGACTCCAAGTCAGTTTGTCCATAACGAGCTTTCTGCAATCCATCATGAAATTTCAGAGGCAAGAGCCTTTAGGGGGATTGGCCATTCTGAATAGGAAGGCTAGTTCCTCACCTCTAAGATATTTGTATCTAAGGATTTTAACCCACTTTAAATTAGGCTGTTGATACATTTTCCATACGAGTTTAGCACCTAATGCCTTGTTTTGCTCCTTGAAGTTTTTCAAACCCAAGCCACCTTCCTCTTTTGGTCTATAGATTTTATCCCAGGCAACAAGTGCCATTTTCTTCTTAACCTCCAAACCCTGCATAGGAAAGTTCTTAGAGTTTTGTTAATTTATTCATGTTTTTCTATTGTCAAATTCATACAAGATAATTGGTATACTGGGATAGCTGAGAGAACTAAATTTAGCATTGTAACTTTGCCTGCTGAAGATAGCCACTTGCCTTTCCATGATTCTACTTTTTTCTTGATCTTAGAAGTGATATGGTCCCAGAGAACAATAGTATTGTTGCTTTTACCCAAAGGTATACCTAAATATTTACAAGGCATTTCCCCTCTTTTAAAAGATAAAATTCTGCAGAATTCCCTTTCAGTTTCTGGCTCTGTATTGAAAAAATAAATTGTTGATTTATCAACATTAACCTCTTGTCTAGAGGCCCTATAGTATGAGTCCAAGATTTCTTTAAATGCCTTATCTTCTTTGATGCATCTCATACCAAAGAGCATAGTATCATCAACAAACTGTTGATGAGTTGTAGGATCTACACCCGAAGTGATTTTGATTCCTTGAACCTTTCCTTCTACCCTTGCCTTTGTGATCATTCTCCCTAGAATTTCTACCATTATAATAAAGAGAAAAGGGGAGATAGGGTCCCCTTGTCTCAATCCTCTGGATATACTAAAAAAACCTTCAGGGGTTCTGTTGACTAAAACTAAAAACTTGGGGTTAGAAATGCATGCATAAATAAGGTTTATCCATTGTTTAGAAAATCCAAAGGCTTCTAAAGTTTTGCAAAGGAAATGCTAGTCAACCTTGTCGTAGGCTTTACTAATATCTAATTTAATTAACATACTATGCTTTTTATTTTGCTATATGGAGTGAATGGCTTCTTGGGCTATAATAATTCTGTCAAATATTGATCTTCCTAGGACAAACCCTATTTGCTCATCACTTATGATGTCTGGTAGAACTGTCTGAATCATGTTAGCTAAGGTTTTAGTGAGTATCTTATTTATAGTATTACAAAGAGAAATAGGCCACAGATCCCCTAGATTTTCTAGCTTCTCTTTTTTTTGGTATGAGAGAGAGAAAAGTATTATTTACTTCTTTTAGAAGGCTACCCGAATTTCTTACCCCTTCTAAAGCATCGACTATTTCATCTCCTATGAAGTGCCAGCATTTTTGAATGAAGAATGTTGGGAAGCCATTTGGTCCCGGAGCTTTGTCCAGCTGCATTAGAGAGATCACTAGTTCAACCTCAGTTTTAGTAAATTTACCATTGAGGTCTTTGTTTTGATCCTCTGAGATAATCCTTGGAATATCTTTCAGTATGGCTTGTTGGTGCAGCCAATTAGATCCTTCCTGATTGTTAAGAATACCCTCAAAGTACCTAACCGTTTCATATGCAATTTATTGAGGATATTCGATCTAGACATTATTTGCATCTTTAATTTTAAAGATCCTATTTACATTTTTGTGTGCTATCATGCTGTTGTGGAAGAACTTAGTGTTCTTATCACCGACTTCCAGCCATGTCTCTCTGGACTTTTGTTGCCAAAAGATTTCCTCTTTGGCTAGGATATCTTCATATTCTGTTTTCAGCTATTTTTCTTTTGCATATGATTCTGCATCCATGTCTTTAGTTATCACATTTCTATTGAGGTTTTCAAGTTTCTCTTCTAACTTAGATTTGATTTCAAAGATATTACCAAAGTTAGTCTTATTCCAACTAAGAAGCTTACATTTGATAGTTTTTAATTTGGATACTAAACAGAAAATCTTAGATCCAAAAACTCTAGTTTCTTTCCACCATTGCTCAATTAAGATTAAAAGGTTATTATCTTTGACCCACATTTGTTCAAATTTGAAGGGAAACTGTTTGGGTTGGCAGTCTTCTGATATACTTAGCTAGATTGGGTAGTGATCAGAGCCTAAGTATGGTAAGATCTCAGCATTCAGAATAGAAGAGAGTTGTGCCCAGTTGCCTCTGATTAGGAATCTCTCCAATTTATATGCAATATTGCTAAAGCCCTTCCTTCTATTGTTCCATGTAAAACCTTCTTGTGCAATTTTGATTTCCAATAAATTGTTCTTATGAACCTAGTCCTTAAAGTCAATTGCTACTATGGATAACCTGATAGATCCTCCCAGCTTTTCTTTAGGGTCTAAGATCGCATTGAAATCTCCACCCATAATGCAAACCTGATCTTGTAAGGTTCCCAAGAATTGTTCTATTTTTGTCCAGACTAATCTTTTGTCCTGGTTCTGGGAAGGACCATAGATGTTAATAAGAAAGAAGTGTAGAGTGCTTCTGATGCTTCTGACATTCCCCACCATCCAGTTCTTTTTACAACTTGTTACTGAAAATGAAACCATTCTAGGATCCCAAATTACCCCAAGGCCCCCTGAGGCACCCTCTATTGGGACTCCTACTAGTTCCCATATTCCTAGCTTCCTATTTAGAGTGTCTATCTCATCTTTATTTAGTTTGGTTTCTTGGAGCATTAGTATGTCTGGTTTTGTGTTGATTATACAATGTTTTATGATTCACTATTTGTTAGGGGCAGTGAGACCCCTAACATTCCAAGTGTATACTCTCATGGTGTCGTGGGAAGGTCCTTTCCCTTCCCTGCATAAAACAATGTGGTAATCTTAGTTTGATCTAATGCCTCGCCTGCTTTCTCTCTTAGTACCAGTAGTGATTTCCTGCCCCTTTTTTTATTACTTTTGGCACAATCTGGGGTTTCTTTACTAAAATTAGTTATGGCGATTCCCAACCATGGGTCTACTTCCTCCAGCTCTCTATCTCCCTACTCTTTTGGGTCCTCTTTACCATTCTCTTGCCTTATCTCCTATTCTTCCAATTCCAAGATCTTGGTTATAAGTTTTTCCTTATCTTTGTTTTCTTCTTTGATTACTACTTCCTCTATTACCTTGTCAAGGATCTCATTACAAATCTCCACTAGGTCCCTATGGCTGACCTTATCTGTGGGTTTCTTATGATTCCCATTCTCTTTATGTTTTTCCTCCATTTCATAAGTGTTTGGGACCCATTCTGGTGTTTTTGAAACCTCTGGATCTGTGCTTCCTCCCCCTGCTTGGGGGTTAATATTACTAGTCTCTTCTATAGGGACTTCTCCCTCCTCAAGCTCCATCCTAACCTTGCCTATCTGAGGTTCATAACTCTTCTTTGTAGTCTTAGCTGCTAACTATATTCCTTTATCTGGTATTTCCTGTGTGAGGTTCATATTCTGTATAGTAAGTTCATGACTCTGCCTCTGTGTATTCCTTTTGGAATTTTGAGATGGTTTTGGGCATTTTCTAGGCTGAGCTATTACCATACTTGGGTTCTGATTTTGTCCAGTTAACTCTCTTCTACCACTGTGGTGCTGTTTAAGGGAAGGAAGGTTAGTCCTTTGGTATTCCACTATAAATCCACCTTTGTTATCATTGAATCTGATGTTTGCCTCCGCTGACTAGGGTTTGGGATTCTTATTAGTATGTGTTTGTGGTGTTCTGTTGATAAAATTACTGTGGGGAGGACCCTTATGAAATATTGGCTTAATACAGTAATTGGCCCAATTAGTTTTAGTTTGAAGAGGTTTGAGGGTTTCCATACTTATATCTAGTTTTACTAATAAGAGAACATCAGAATTGGATAAGAAATCCTTTTCTATTCCTATGAATTCTCCCAGGTGATTACCTATCTCCCTTAAGATTTCACTGTGGATGAGCTCAACCAGGAGGTTTGGCAACTTGACCCATCTGGATGATTTGAGTTTTAATTTACTAGGGTTGAAATTCGGTTGCCAGTCTATATATTCAAAATTATGCCCTTTGTAGACCAAACTTCTACTATTTAAAATTTCTTTTTTGAGATCTAAATTTTTGCAATCAACAAATATGAAATCTTTAGCAGTGATAGTGATACTTACCTAATTTTTGAGAATTTGTACCCACTTCGCAATTACCTTCGTAGGTTGACCTATCCCACACCATTGGATAAAAAAAACTGTGGGTTCTGCAATGATTCCCCAGACCATCTGAATAAATGTTGCTAATGTTTATTGGTGCTTTCTTCCCCATGACCTCCAGTTTTAGATAATGTCTTGAGCTTATTTGTTGGTTCGACCATGGGGGTCTGGGGTCTGCCTGCCCTTGAATTACTACCTGATTATTGCCCATCCCATGAGTGTTATACTCTGTGTATCCGGGTTTAGGGTTTTGAGAGACTGGCCGATGGTGGGGTGCTCTAGAATTCAACATATTGCTTATCAAGGGCTTTTCTTGAGAATGAATTATCTTGGGGGCTAGTTTTGATAAACCCTCCACAACTCTTTGCCTTGGAAGGGAAGGGTGGGAGACCACAGGGGGTAGTTGAGCATTGTGGCTTCTTTCCCTACCTAACGAAGTGTAGTTAGCTCCAGTTGTGAATGCTAGGATTGCTGAGGTAATTGGGATAGCCCAGATTTCAGAAGCCCTAGCTTGGGCTTTTTCTCCACCAGCATTTGCCCAAACTCCCCTCTACAATTTCCTACTCTTAACAATCTGCCAGCCCTATTCCTCATATTGTTGCAGAGGGGGAGCCCAGCCCCCCTAAGAAGCCTTCTCTTTCCAGTGCGAGTCGCAGCGAGGGTATTCTGCCCTAGTTCTATTCTAGGCTAAATTGCAGCTTTGTCATTGGCACTCTACTTTTCTTCACATTTTCACTTTTTTCAAATAATTATGTTGAGGTGACGATGGACCATTACAACCAATTTCTATTGAAAAATGACAAATGGTGTCCATGATGGATTACATTGGATTTAAAATATGTATTGCTCCTCCAGAATCATAGTGCATTTTCATCCTCCTTTTCAAAATTTTAAATTATCCTAATTTCATGACTAACAATCCCATACATGATAGTTACCTATCGGTGTGCATGCCAAAAGGTTTGAATTCTATGTCTAATGCCTATATTGAAAAGAATCACCCCTAGGTTATTCTAATCAATGAAAACATTCATCTTGACAACTAGGACAACACATCTGTAGATTTGTCTCTAACAGTTTGTGGGTTCAACACACTGACCTCTCTATCTACATGCACATCTAAGTATATTGTCCCTTTTAAATATACCTTTTTCTTATCCTCAAGGCTTGACTAATGCATAAGGAAGTCCTAAAGTTCAACCTTGCATAGAATGCCCCACGCTTCTCTTTAGCACTACCAACTTGTCTTTCTTAAATAGTAGATAAAACCCAATCTATAGACTCAATTATTTGTCTATAGTCCTTTTGTCACAATTTCCAAAATATATATGTTAATTAATTAGAAATTTTCTTAATTAAATGCATCAATTAAGGCTTGCCCTGTAAGTGTGAAATACTGCTTAACTAAATGAGCTTCATGATCATAGTCTTATTGTTCCTCTAACTGAGTCTCAATGCAAGCATCAATAAAAATATTATTAGTTTTAGATTGGGTGGTCATATTAGGGTTTAAACAATCTCTCCTTCTGAATGGAATATAAGGATTATAAGTAATTCGTGGTATAAGGAAAATATAGATAGCTAAATTTGGATAACTCAATTCTAGATTAAAAGTCAAAAGAAATTGAATTATATCAACTCCAAAAATAATCCATGATAGCCAAGGGCGGTGTAGTGGGTAAACATAGTGCCACAATCAAGCAAAAAACCCTAAAATAAAAATATATATCAATAAAATGACAACAAATAGGAATGAAACCATATAATATCTAGAAAATTATGATGCGATCATAGATCTAAAACCCTAAAATAATTAAGGTCTAAACTAAAGAAATTTCTTAGGGTGTTGTAAAATAGGTCAGGTTCACAAAAATGTAAAGGAAAATAAACTTTCCCTAATGTAATTTGTTGACCCCAGAAACAATCTCTAGATTTTAGGGAAGCTAGATCTTCTATTTGCAATGGGGTTTTGGGAAAAGGGCAGAAGAAGAAACAAGATTACAGATACAATATTAAACTACCTTCCTATGGTGATGCACCAAATTTAAATAGCTACCTAGAAAGCACAGTGTCAAACCCTATATGATTTAACTAGAAATAAAAGAGCAAAGATGTATGGTTAATAACCCAGTTCATAAGTAGATTTGATAGAGGCCAAGAAACAAAAACAAGAAAGCAAGAACATAAAGTAGACTCATAGCTGCACAAAACACCATCTTTCTTTATTTGAATGAAGAACAATTACAAAGGCAAAAATTTGCACAAAGTAAAATACTACAACCCTCAAAGATACACTGCTGAGGCAACATAAATATCTCTGTCTGCTGCTCCAAATCTCTGATCTGTGAAACTCTTGGAACTCCCCTAACTCTATCTCAGATCTGATATTTATAGCCAAAAATTCTTTCAAAATCTTTTGCAACTACCTCAAAAATATCTGCAACTGTCCATAAAAATTGCCCCAAAATCTAGCATATAACTGCCATTGGCTATGAACTGGAACTGATCTATTTCTTCCCCATGGCTAGAAAAATATCTCAGTTTGCATATCTTTGGCCTATGTGAAGAGAAACAAACTCCCACTTATTTTGTGACTTGCAGTAGAAGTTTCTAGTGAAAATAAAGATGCGCTTATTATTTTAGGGCTACATATGTTTCTCATTATAAAAATGAGAGTTACTTTATTATAATAAAGCTTTGGTTCTATATGGTTCTGTTCCCACCATTTATTATCCTCACATGTCAATCTGATTTTAAACTTGTGAGTTTTAGAAAATGAAACTTTTATTTCGATAAAGTTCTCTTTATTATAAAGTGACCCACCTTCATTTATATCTTAATATAAAAATAAAACTCAGCCTCCACCCAGCTCAAGTGAACTATTTTTCATTTATGAGTTTAATACAAAATAAAACAAATGTTTTATCCTTCACCAGCTTGACCCACGTGTCACTCTTTCACCCATTTGGGGAAGATATTTCTTCTCTTATCTCTCAAACTTCCGCCACTATGCCAAGTGGCTTCTTTTGCTTGATTCTGAGCTACTTCTCCTGTTGCCCTTTAGATACTTGTGTGCCATTGATGATCTCTGCATCTTTGATCCTACGATTCCTATAGCTATGTACTCATTTTGTCCTTCACATCCATTAGTGCACCTTTCTTTCTATTGGATCTACCATACATTTTATGTCTTGTGGCTTTATATTTTGTGGCTTTGCATGTTTCTGTCTTGCGTATCACTCTTTGTGTCTTGCATTTGAATACAACTGAGCCATGTTACTCTGGTAGCGAACTACTCTGAGTGCCTTATCATTTGGTTAGATGTAGCTTCGTTTGCATCCTCCCTTTTAGTAGAAGCTACGCCATTTGTTTTATGTGTTTAGTGTTGAAGTTAAACTAGCTGTGGTATCATAAATAGTGTTAGCCTTTTGAAGTGGGCTGCAACTCTATAAACTGCACCATCTCATTTGAAAGCCGCTCTTGTACACGATCTTCTAATAACTGTGCTTAGTATTGGTGGATGAATGCCTCATTTGAATGATGATGCTGTGCTTCTCTCAAACCACTTATATTTCCATAGGCCAAGTCTTAGTTTTATCACAACCAATTCCTTGATAAATGAGGTGCTTCACATATATTGACCATGTTTTCCTTTAATAGGTAGTGCTCTTGCTATAATGCCGAGCTGAGTCTCTATTATAGTCACACTATTATTCTTAGATCATTTTGCACAAGAGCTCGCACTCCTTTGAATCTAAATACCATCATCTAAGTGATGCCTTCAATAAAGGTGCTCCAATCATTTCCTTTACTCATACACTTAGCCTTGTATTGGTTGCGGCGCGATAATCTTTAAAGCCTGTAAGTGACTTTAAAAGCAATGTATCATTTTATAATAGCACCATCATCATGTGCCTCTTCACTGATTGCAACACGTCTTGATAATTCTACGATGGTGATGAGGTTCTAATTCTTACTTCATGGATATCCAGTACCGATTTGGTGAAGTGGCATCCTTCTTTGATGTAACCATGTGAGCTTTATGGTTATGAATATTGATGCCTACCTTTTGATACCATGACTAACTGAGCCTCTTCACTTGAACTAGGCACTGCCTGGTTTGGTGGCAGTGCTGATTTTAAAAGCTTGTACTAGCTATGTATTTTGTGCCATGCTTCTATCTAGAGCTTGTCTTTAAGTCTGCCTTTATTTCTTAGCACAATGCCTTTATTTTGAGTTTGTTGTTTTGAAAGTTGGCTGCTCATCTTCATATTCCTAATACAACTTTACCTTTTGAAAGGCTACACCTCTTAATAATGGACTGAAACTCTTCATTTGGTAGAGCCTCCTTGTCACTTGCAGTGCCATTAATGGTTGTGGTAATTCTACTGTTATGAGACGTGCCCATACATTTCAATAATGTCATGGATTCACTACACGAGCTGAGACTTAATGATTGACACCTTATTAGATGTTGGTCTCTTTGATTATCTATACTACACCCTATTTCAGAAGATAGAGCCATGCATCAGAATGCTTATCCTTGTGGTGCCTTCCTTTACTAAACTATTACAAATAAATTGAATGTGTCTATGCTCTCTATGGATTGAGCTTCCATTGACCTTGGCTCATGCCTTCATTTTGATAGCCTATGTGGTAAGATTTCTTACCTCGTGACTTTATTTTGATAGGCATCATATCCCTTTGATAGTGACCTATATGATGAATCATATGATCGTGGCCTTTGATGTGCAATGTGAGTTCCCTTTTGAATGGTTGAGACTTGTTGAAAAGGCCGATCTTCCTTTACTTTCTTGATGACTCATCCCTAAATGTTGCCCATCTCATAGTGGCCATGACCGCACTTTGAGACTCAAAGCATTGAGTGGCGTCATGACTAGATATGGATGTGTGTCTATAGCATAGCTGAAAACTCTGAACTTCAAAATGGCTATTGCTCAACATTGTCGGTGATCCTCATATACAGGTAGCATCATAAATGATATTAGTTGTACCTCTTCTTACTGGTATAGAGTGCTTTTGATGTTTGAGTCAAAATGGCTCTATACCTATGACATGGATCAAGACTATGCTTGCATTGGCAGTGACTTCCTCTCCTTAATAGAGACTGTATTTTGAGTTTTATTCAGTAACATATTAGTTTATCAATATGCGAGCACATTGCATCCCTTATGTTTTACTCCTTTATAAAACTTCGTGTCTCATTTAAATGCATCATACCATCTTATTGGAGGCTGATTCTCCTTCATTACTTTACCAGAGACATCCAATTCTCCTTCATTGCTTTAGCCGAGGCATACTATCTATTAGGAGAAATTGATACTCTGTTGAAGAATAGTAGAAATATGACACTCATCAAAAATTTGAAATGGTGTGAAAATTTCTCACCAGTTCTTGGTGACTGGCTAGGAAAGTGAGCCTGCTCATTGTGAACCTGAAGAATATAATGCCTTATCCATTGGGCATAGAGTTAGAATAGGCTAAAACTGAAACATCCATAAAACTAAAAATAGAGTAACATCCAATATCTGTGTAACCAAACTGAAACACAACTACCCAAAAATGCATTGAAACTGAAACTGAAGCACTGCTGAACAAAATGTCTCCCTCAAATGAAACCAATACTGATAACCATTGAAATTGACCACTAAATCTGAGACATGGCTGAACCATAGAAACTAACCATGATTGAATCAATGAACTAACTTCCATCCTTAAACTAAGATTTATTGAAAACAAACTAATTGAAAATTGAAATCTAATGCCACTGCTATAGCTTATTTTGAACATTGAAACTAATCTACTGACAACTGAAACACACAGGGATATGCCCAATCATTGGGATAAAAAAGTAACTACCATGTCTAATGATCTTACTCTAGTGGATCCACATCAAACTGAGAATCAAACAAATAAAATGCATGAAGAAAAATATTAGGAACTTGTACCTTTTTTCTTTTCTGCATTTTGGAGGCTCATCTTTTGCACAAAAATACCAGTCAGGCTAATCAGCATGTTGTTCTCGCTTCAGTAAAGGGTGGGAAGGGAACATCAAATGTTGAAACTCATTTCTCTCCTTGCATTTGAAGTCTTTTATGATCCTGGAGTCATTGGTGACTTCTCCTATCTACACCTTTGTATGCTTATGATCTGTAGTAGCCTAAAACTCTAGCTAGAATGCAACAGAGCTGCCGATAATTGTCTTGAACCCAATTGGCATTTCTTCTTGGATGAAGAACAAAGTATAATGAGACTCTTCATGTGACTCCTCACTACTCGTGTCTCTTCATGCATCTTTATCATGGAGGTTACCTTTCCTTTTATCATGATCATCCAATTTTGAATAGAAATCTTCTAGATCATCCCCAAAAAAATCATTCTTAGACTCGTCCTCATCATTTTTCACAACAGAATGAACCTTCTTTTTCTCTACAAGATGAGGTAAAGAATTTGTCTCCTCTAATGGCCAGTACTTTTTGGCTTCTAGATTCTTTTCATTATTATATGTCTCATCCTCTTCATTATGTGATTGTATTTCTGAATCATTTCCTTCAAGATGTGAAAAATCTTAATAAAAAGATTACCTTTTATTTGTAGGTTCAGGAGTAACTTCTTTTTCAACTCCTACCTCCAGATGTGATACGGATGGATCATGTTCTACCCAGTACTTTTTAGCTTCTAGAAGAGTCACTTCAAAAGGAACTATTGAATTCCTTTTATTAGTTAATTGAGCTTCTAAGTTACATGTGGCCATAGGTGCATGATGTTGATAACTAGAAGGACACCTTGAATAGACAATAGCCACCTTCTTGTTTGCATCTTGATCTTTTATACTCAAATCTTCTTTAATGTCAAAATGACAAAGAACTTGATCTATGTCCTTGATTGGCTGATTTGCAGCTATAGAGGTTTGTAAAACATAATTTTCAAGATAAGTGGGTCTATGCTAAGCCCGAGGGAGGATCTCTTCAATAAACTGACTAGATTGATATTGTTGTTCACACAAACTTTGAGGCATGAAATAGGGATCAGCCTGATATAGGGTTTGGTTTCTTAGCTCATTAAGCTCTTGGGCAAAAGATTTATGAGTTCTTTTACCTCCATCATTCTTTATGATTTGGCAAATCAGCAGGGAAGGTGGGTGGACCGAAATTTATATGCACTTGGCTATAAGAAAGGCCCTGAGATAGGTTATTTGCATGAGGCATCAATGGTGTTAAAGGTAGAGGATGTAGTTTACCAACTTCTATGAGGTTTCTTTCATCTCTAATAGCTAGATCATATGATTGGGGCAGAGTATCACCTCCTAGGGCTTGTATCATGATAGAGATTTTAGGGTCTAAAGCCTTTAAATAATAAAGAAATGCAAAGACTAGAGGAGGCCTTGTGTCAACTGAGAATTTCTTCCATACCTTATCAAATCTTGAATTGAAATCATGTATGCTCTCCATTGGATGCCTCTTGATGGTGATGAGGTTCTGGGTGAGAGTGCCCACATCTGTCCTCTCCTTGAATTGATTGTAAATGAGTCCTCCTAGCTGATCCCATCTAGTGATTGAATTGGGTGTCAAAGTTCTATACCATTCCCTTGCTTTACCTTTGAGGGAAGCTGCCAATAGAAAAAGAGCTTCATTCTTAGTTGTGATGCAATGGATGGTGCATAAATTTTCTATATCTTGAATGTGGTCTACAGGAAAAACTGATTCATCCCCAAAAAAATGAGGCAGTGCCTTCCATACTGTGTCAGGAACTTGACCCTATTACTGAAGAACAAGGGGACTTGAATCCCAAGTCACAAAAGGTAGATCCCTTGCAGGTATATGCAGATGCACATATATACCAGGGGTAGCCATGGTTTACAGAAGAAAAGATCTGAGAAAGATTCACCAGTAGTGTCACCAGATGGAAGATTCATGCTCCTACATGAGCAGATACTTTTCTAATTTTCCACCAAAACAACAAAATATAAGGTAAAGATTCAGTGAAAACAAAGGCCCAAGTCTTTGAATCCAGTCTCACTGGGCATGCCAAAAACTATTGATGTATAAATTTGTGGGTCTAATCCAACAACAATATGGGAAGTTTTAGAGATGTGGGATTGACCCTAGAAACAACCTCTAGATTTTAGGGAAGCTGGCTCTTCCATTTGCAATGGGGTTTTGGGAAAAGGGTAGAAGAAGAAACACGATTATAGATACAATATTAAACTACCTTCCTATGGTGATGTGCCAAATTTAAACAACTACCCAGAAAGCACAGTGTCAAACCCTATATGATTTAACTAGAAATCAAAGAGCAGAGATGCATGGTTAATAACCCAGTTTATAAGAAGATTTGAAAGATGCCAAGAAATAGAAACTAGAAAGAAAGAATAGAAAATAGACTCATAGCTGCACAAAACATTGTCTTTCTTTATTTGAATGAAGAACAATTACAGAGGTAAAGATTTGCACAAAGTAAAATACTACAACCCTCATAAAGATACGTTGTTGAGGCAAAAGAAATATCTCTATCTTTTGCTCTAGATCTCTGATCTATGAAACTCTTAGAACTCCCCTAACTCTGTCTCAGATCTGATATTTATAGCCAAAAATCCTTTCAAAATCTTTTGTAACTACTTCAAAAAATATCTGCAATTGTCCATAAAAATGACCCCAAAATCTGGCATATAACTGCCACTGGCTGTGAACTGGAACTAATCTATTTCTTCCCCATGGCTGGAAAAATATCTATGTTTCCATATCTTTGGCCTGCATGAAGAGAAAAAAACTCCCGCTCGTTTTGTGACTTGCAGTATAAGTTTCTAGTTAAAATAAAGATGCCTTTATTATTTTAGGGTTACATATGTTTCTCATTATAAAAATGAGATTTACTTTATTATAATAAATCTTTGGTTCTGTTGGTTGTTTTAAATTCCCAAACCTAATTCTCGCAGCAAATCTATAACATAGCCACTAATTAATGATCAATCTGCCTTGAGGGATTGGCCAACAAATGGGAGATTAGGGAGAGAAGGCGGCTTTCTCAATCCCCCTTTTCTTCCTTTGCACTTTAGGCTCTATGAAAACAAGGAGGGTGTTCCTATATAGATGGATTTATTTCTAATTCTCTGGCTACCTCTCTTTAACTGATATTTTATTTTCTTGGGGATAGCAGTGTTCTACTCAAATGGATGGGGTTTTCCAGAGATATTAGATTGTCAACATTGTTCATATCACAGATGTGTTCCTCGTGAGCTGCTTGAAAGAATGTATGATAAAGTAAAGGGATTGGATAGATTCTTTAATCTCTTATCTTATTCTTTGTGGAGGAACATGCAATAATTAACTTAATCAAAATAAATATCCTAAAATCCTATTGCTGGAAAGGAAAATATTTGGATTGAAAATATTGAGGATAATCAGAGGGGCGTAAGTTCAGTATAGTATGCATGAAACATATCAGTGCCTATCCAAGGGCCAAGGAGTCAAAAAGGTTGAAAATGATAAAAACTAAACAGACGGTGATGCAACCAACCTTAGTTTATTGTAAAGATACAACAATTCCTTATAATGAAAATACTCTACTAGTTTTGGAATCGAACATACTTAGTTATCCCTGCACACCTGAATCACATTTGATATTTTCCAATAGCAATTTTTACATTACTCCTTGAGTAAAAGCCATAAGAGAAATATACCAGCACAGGAGAGACTATGACGATGAATAAAGATTATCATTAACCAAATATATATTCATAATATGAAACTGTATACATGAAGTAGGAGACAGTATACTCCAAAACTCAACAAAATTTGTAAAATAAATTGTTCAGTAACTTGCATCATAGCTTTCAATAATCCTATCAAGAAACCAAAAGAAACTCAATTGGAAACCTAAAAATAGACAACTAATTCTATTAGTAGAAAACTAACTTATTTACAACTCCTCTCTGACTAGATTGATCCATATTTCAGACTAAGGCTGGAAATATGACCTCAAACTAATGCTTTATCGTAAGCCCTAAATTCCCTTTTATAGAGATAAGGGAGAAACAAGCTTTAGGCTTATGACAAAAGAAGTTACAACTATTTTGTAACCAACAGATGCAGTTGCAAGAAGAGGCTAGTGTAACCACTTGCCAACTGTGTGCTTTGTTTCCCTTGGTACATGCTGAAGTATGTGCTTTCCACAAATGTGTCCTTTCAATTCAAGCGAGAAACAAGTAGTGATGTCTATGGGAATTTATTTGTTTGATGTTGTGGAAGCTCTTCTACCCATCCTATGCCACTTACTTGTTAAATAAGGGAATTCACTGTCTAGTTTATCATCTATAATTGAGAACGACCGCAAGCGTCAATATCAGAAGAAACCCCCATTAACTGGAGTTCTTCGTTTTATGCTTGTTGTCACTTGTAGGGATGTGATTCCTCTTTCATAATTGAGTGTTCACCAACTAGCTGAACCAGACAGAGACTAGATGAAATCACATCCGACCTAGTATGGGCATACCAACCACCCGGTGAGAGCAACAATAGCAATGACAAAATAGGAGCACTCTATCCTTATATGCCACTTCCAGAGAGGAAACATCCCTAGAACTAGAGATAATGCTTTGTTAGGAAAAGTAGAAGAGGGATTAAGGTAGAAGGAAAGATGAGTTTCCTCCACACTTGATACTAATATTCCTAATCACAGTCATAAGGAATGGCTAGAGTATGGAGATTAAAATCAAGGCTCCCAATCTAGATGAAGAACAAGGATGAAGAAATGCCCATAGAAATTTGCACAGTGTTGTTGTTGCCCCCTAATCTTTCCTATACCACCATTTCCATAGGAGATAATTCCAGGTCTTTCTAATTTTGTATGGATAGATTGAGAGCTATGAGAACAAGGAAGAAAATCCTAAAGGACATGGAAGCAAATAGAACACACAGGAACAGGGGAAAGCCATACTATCAGAATGTTTTAAACAATATGAATGGTAACATCAGCACTTGCCTTTTTATAGAAATTTTGGGATGTAAGCATACACTGCACATCTGTGGTGTATTAATTTTCCAGTCACTTCATAACATTCCTGCCATAAATGGAAATTTGCTAAAGATTACCATAAGTGGATAGAAAGATTAGATTTCATAATTCCATATAACTGCAAATATCACTTCTTGCATTAATTCTTGCCAGATTAGGTGTCTTGATTCTCCCAATTAAGCCTTGTCATCACATGAATTTCATCACATAGCAGGTGAAATGCCAATCATGGTAGAGGCACAGATTTCCAAAGGTCAAGCTTGCATAAGCCAAATTATTCTGTTATCAAATTCCTTAGGAGCAGCGGCAATGGAGACCCTGTACACGCCTGAGCAGTGAATGCTTTGTAATGAAGCCTAGTTAGTTTTAGTGCCAACAAGTTTTTCTATTTATAAGTTTGAATTTAGGCCATTGATCTTGATCTTAGCTGGTTCAACTTGATGGTGCTGATTTGATCCTATTCCAAGTAGGACCTTACCGCTTGCTTCTTTCAATAGTATCCTACCATCTAGACAACCTTTTTTCGCCATGATCCCAAGGAGTAGTCCTTCTTGTAGTGTAGTTAAGATAGCTTCTGCCATTCCATGTATGAAGGGTATGGTCAGAGATATGATCTTAGTAGAATAGCGAATAACCGTCGGATCTCGATCTCCTGTACTCGATCAGAGCATTTCTCAAAAAAAGAAGTCAAATTTTATGCCACATTAGATCCTTGCCATTAATGTAACAATCCCATCACTTAGAAAGCCACGCATCCAAATTCTGTCATTCCTTGGTTGCTCAGAAGATCCCTTGGTGGAGTATGGCGGAATGTCAGAATCAAAGCGAAACCATTTGTTAAGGCCTAGGACCCACCTCCTTGCCATCTTGGACGGTCCTTGACCAGTTGTCACCCTTTCTGCATTTTTGCCAAGGCCAACTTCCTTTGTATCTTTTCTTGGGTGGATTGGCGGAAACGAATCCGCTAGTGCCAACTACCAAAATTGGTTAGTAGGACTGGACCTTGACACGTGTTATACTTTTGCCACTTTAGGAGAAGGATGGCCAATTGGGTCGACTCTCCTTTTAAGAATAAAGTTTGCCTAGGTGCAGACTATAGACAGTAACTACTTGGCGAGGGGTCGGTAAATAACATTGCAAGAAGGCATGAGGGAAAACTTTAAGGGATGGTGACATGAAATAAGTAGTCACCGAAGAATTATATCGTATATGGATGTTTGTAAGACTTCATACTATGAGTGTTAAGGGTTTTAGTAATTTTAGTAATGTTTGTAAGACTTCATACTATGAGTGTTAAGGATTCTAATTATCAAATGACGTAGAGATAGGAACAAACTTATCAGAAACATGTAAATTTTTATAGGGTTCCATCAGTGGCTCTAGTTGGGGACGCCTGTTCTATCATAAACAGATCAAGATCATAGAAGAACTCTAGAGGAACAAAACATACACACTCATAATGACCTCAAGCCATTATGAAGAGAAAAAACCCAGCCTGCCTCTATCAAATATTCTGTTCTTCAATGACTTTGTTAATCTGCTCTAAAAAACTTCATTGAAATCCAACCTGTTCTTAACAAAGACATTTGGGTAGTTGGTTGGACAGTTATTTTCATTTTCTCCATGATTTCCCCCACTATATTGAACTAGGAATAAATGATATATATTATCATTAAAAAGAGATTCAGTACCTAGTTCAATTGCTTCTAACCATATGACAGTATTATCATCCCTTGATTTCTGCCTTTTGCATAAATCTAAAAAATAAAAGCAATCAGAATCCATTTTATAATTGGTAGTAGGGGAGTTCTCAAATTCTCCTAGATTACTGTCAAATCTGAAATAATCATATTCTTCTTCTCTTTGGAAATCTGACACTCTGCTTTTATTTTCTACCTTTTGAACTGACTTCTCATCTTGATGATGAATATAGGAATGGGAGGCATTATCAGGCTAAAAATTTAGCTCCTAATCTATTAACTCAGTACTTATCCCCCCACATTCCTCTATGTGTTGAACCAATATTACTTCATTAGTTCCCTCATGATCCCTTTCAAATAGTGGATTGTCTCTTATATGCATTTCATTTATACAATCTCCAATATCACTGCTCTGATAGCATATATCATCATCTAATTCAGAACCCCCACTATTTTGATGTGAGTATTATGATAATTGTTCACTATTTTCTATATGATTAACAAGGATTAATCCCTCTTGATATCTAGATTTAAAGCAAGTTACTTCCCTAGGGGACTTTGATGTAGAATAAATTTCTTCACAAACAGGGGAAATATCTTCACAACTTGTCATTCTTTCATAAGTCAAAGAAACTTCCTTAACTGATATATCCTTTTGTATTGTGGTATCCATTATCCCATAACCTACTTTGTAAGGCTCTGGGGATTTCCTTTTATTCTGATACTGAGGGGAAGAATGAGCAGCAGGATTATAGAAACTTAGAACTCCTTTGTTTTGATCATAATACCTATCTCCTTCAGTATATTGAGTGCCATAATTTGATTGTTTTGACAAGGGTTTGTCAGAATAGCCCATTTTATCTCCCCTTTGGTAAATAGGAGAATAAATGGATCCATTATTCCTTCTATACCCATTTTCTATAAACTCACAACCTTTTATCTTTGTATGCTTCAAATTATTTTCTATAGTTATGGCTAAGGAATATGCTTGACTCATAGTAGTAGGGTTCTTATCTCTTAGTCAATAACTGTCATTTTTATTGAATGCACCTAAATATATGATCAGACACATAGCCTCATTGGGTCTGATATTTTCAGGAATTTCCCTCACTGTTCTGGTAAATCTTAAATTGAAAGCTGGGACTAATTCCTTATCTCCCTTTTCAATCTACATGAGTTCTTTAATTAAAGAACCTACATCTATTCTTTCCCCAAATTGTTCCATGAAAGAAAACTTTAAATCTTGCCAAGAAATAATGGACTGATTGGGTAGATATGCAAACAAATCTCTAACTTCTCCCCTAAATGTTTGAACAAACAACTTTATGACTATATCTTCATGATCTATCTCATAATCTCCCATTAAGTCACAAAATTCTTATAAATGGCCGCTAGCTATTTTGGATTTACCATTATTGAACTTGGTTATCTGACTTCTAACTTCATCGGGTATATGATTTGGAAACCCACAAATACCATTGAAATTAATAGCCCTATATCTTTCCATTACAAATTCACTTTGATAAAAGAAGTGAGGTTGCTATTTATAAATCCCTAAACTTTTTATGAAATTTTTTGAAGCTTGGTAAAATACCTGAAAAGAATTTTTTGCTTCTGGTACAAATTATGCTTTTGATTTTCAAGTAGAATCTATAACACTAGACTGCATCACCGGATCCCTTCCAATAGAGTCGCCACCTCTGCTTCATAGAGGAATATATTTTTCTTTCAGAATCAACCCTTTTGAAATCTTGTTTCACATTAGGGTTATATAGAACAGTCCGATGCATAAAACTTCATGTAACAGTTCTGCATCTATTTCAAAATATGGTAGAGTTGCCACCCTTTTTTGGGGAAAAATAATGAACACAAATTTCATGCAAACTCTAGATAACCCATGACAATTGACTTCACTTAGTATTTAGAACTTTATACATTCCCCACTAGAGTTGCCACTCTATTGATTGTTTTAAATTCCCAACTTGAGGATAATCAGAGGGGCGTAAGTTCAGTATAGTATCCATGAAACAGATCAGTGCCTATCTAAGGGCCAAGGAATCAAAAGGTTAAAAATGATAAAAACTAAACAGATGGTGATGCAGCAAACCTTAGTTTATTGTAAAGATACAATGCCTTACATTGAAAATACTCTACTAGTCTTGGAATCGACCATACTTAGTTGTCCATGTACACCCAAATCACATTTGATATTTTCCAATAGCAATTTTTACATTACTCCTTGAGTAAAATCCATAAGAGAAATATGCCAACACATGAAAGACTGTGATGATGAATAAAGATTATCATTAACCAAATATATATTCATAATGTGAAACTGTATACATGAAGTAGGAGACAGTATAGTCCAAAAATCAACAAAATTTGTAAAATAAACTATTTAGTAACTTGTATCATATCTTTCAATAATCCTATCAAGAAACCAGAAGAAACTCAAATTGGAAACCTAAAAATAGACAACTAATTCTATTAGCAGAAAACAAACTTATTTACAACTCCTCTCTGACTAGATTGATCCCTATTTCAGACTAAGGCTGGAAATATGACCTCAAACCAATACTTTATTATAAGCCCTAAATTCTCTGTTATAGAGATAAGGGAGCAACAAGCTTCAAGCTTATGACAAAAGAAGTTAAAACTATTTTGTAACCAACAGATGCAGCTGCAAGAAGAGGCTAGTGTAACCACTTCCCAAATGTGTGCTTTGTTTCCCTTGGTACATGCTAAAGTACGCGCTTTCCACAAATGTGTCCTCTCAATTTAAGTAAGAAACATGTAGTGACGTCGATGGGAATTCATTTGTTTTATGTTGTGAAAGCTCTTATAGCTATCCTATGCAACTTACTTGTTAAATAAGGGAATTCACTATCCAGTTTATCCTCCTTAATTAAGAATGACTACAAGAGTCAATATCAGAAGGAAACCCCATTAACTAGAGTTCTTTGCTTTATGCCCATTGTCACTTGCAGGGATGTGATTCCTCTTTCATAATTGAGTTGTCACCAAATAGCTCAACCAGATAGAGACCAGATGAAATCACATCAGACTAGGTATGGAAATACCATCCACTCAGTGAGAGCATCAACAACAACAAAAAAATAGGAGCACTCTATCCTTATATGCTACATCCAGAGAGGAAACATCCCTACAACTAGAGTTAATGCTTTGTTAGGAAAAGTAGAAGAGGGATGAAAGTAGAAGGAAAAATGAGTTTCCTCCACACCTGATACTAATCTACCTAATCATAGTCATAAGAAATGGCTGGAGTATGGAGATTAAAATAAAGGATCCCAATCTAGATGGAGAACAAGGAAGAAGAAATACCCGTAGAAATTTGCACAATTTTGCTATTGCCCCTAATCTTTCCTGTACTACTGATTCCATAGGAGATAATTCCAGGTCTTTCTAATTATGTAGGAACAAATCGAGAGCCAAGAGAACAAGGAAGAAAATCCTAAAGAATAGGAGAGCAAACAGAACACACAGGAATAGGGGAAAGCCATATGTTTTAAACAGTATGAATGGTAACATCAACACTTGCCTTTTTATAGAAATTTTGGGATGTAAGCATACATCCGTACATCTATGGTGTATTAATTTTCCAGTCATTTTGTAACATTCCTACCATAAATGGAAATCTGCTAAAGATTACCATAAGTGGACAGAAAGATTAGATTTCATAATTCCACATAACTGCAAATATCACTTCTTGCATTAATTCTTTCCAGATCAGGTGTCTTGGTTCTCCCAATTAAGCCTTGTCATCACATCAAATTTCATCACATAGCAGGTGAAATGTCAATCATGGTAGAGGCACAAATTTCCAAAGGTCGAGCTTGCATAAGCCAAATTATTCTATTATCAAATTCCTTAGGAGTAGTGGTGATGGAGACCCTGTACATGCCTAAGTAGTGAATGCTTTGTAATGAACCCTAGTCAGTTTCCATACCAACAAATTCTTCTGTTTATAACTTTGAATTTAGGCTGTTGATCTTGATCTTAGCTGGCACAACTTGATGGTGCTGATTTGATCCTATTCCAGGTAGGACCTTACTGCTTGCTTTTTCAATAGTATCCTACCATCTGGACAACCTTTTTCAGTTGTGATCCTGAAGAGTAGTCCTTCTTGTAGTGTAGTTAAAATGGCTTCTACCATTCTGCATATGAAGGATATGGTCAGAGATATGATCTCAGTGGAATAGCGGATAACCATAAGATCTCAATCTCCTATACTTGATCGAATCATTTCTCAAAAAAGGCAGTCACATTTTATGCCACGTCAGATCCTTTCCATTAATGTAACAATCCCATCACTTAGGAAGCCACACATCCAAATTCCATCACTCTGTGGTCGCTTAGAAGATCCCTTGGTGGAGTATGGCAGAATGTCAAAATCAAAGAGAAACCATTTTGTAAGGCCCAGGACCTACCTCCTCGCCATCCTGGATGGTCCTTGACCAATTGTCACCCTTTCTACATTTCCGCTGAGGCCAACTTCCTTTGTATGTTTTCCTAGGTAGATTGGTGGAAACAAATCCGCTAGCACCATCTGCCAAAATTGGTTAGTAGGAATGGACCTTGATACTATAATACTTCTGCCACTTTAGGAGAAGGATGGCCAATTCGGTCAACTCTCCTTTTAAGAATAAAGTTGTCCTAGGTGCGGGCTATAGATGGTAACTACTTGGCAAGGGGTCGGTAAACAATGTTGTGGGAATGCATGAGGGAAAACTTTAAAGGATGGTGATAGGAAATAAGCAGTCACCAAAGAATTATATCATATATGGTTGTTTTCAAGACTTCATACTATGAGGGTTCAAGGTTTTAGCAATTTTATCTTACTCACAACATTTTCTCTAGTAAAAAAAACCCTAATTTTGGAAATCTAATGATCAAATGAGGTAGAGCTAGGAACAAAATTATCAGAAACATAAAAAATTTTATAGGGTTCCATCAGGTTCTATATGGCTCCAGTCCCATCATTTATTATCCTCACATCTCAATCTGATTTTAAACCCATGAGTTTTAGAAAATGAAACATTTCAATAAAGTTCTCTTTATTATAAAGTGGCCGACCTTCATTTATATCTTAATATAAAAATAAAACTCAGCCTCCACCCAGCTCACGTGAACCATTTTTCATTTATGAGTTTAATAAAAAAATGAAACAAATGTTTTATCCTTCACCGGCTTGACCCACGTGTCACTATTTCAGTCATTTGGGGAAGAGATTTCTTCCCTTGTCTCTCAAACTCCCGTCGTGCCATGTGGCTTCTTCCGCTTGATTCTGAGCTACTTCTCATGTTGTCTTTTAGATACCCATGTGTCGTTGATGATCTCTGCATCTTTGATCCTATAGTTCCTATAGCTATGCACTCATTTTGTCCTTCAGATCGATTAGCTCTCCTTGCTTTCTGTTGGATCTTCCATACATTTTATGGCTTGTGGCTTTATATTCTATGGCTCTGCATGTTTCTGCCTTGCACATCACTCTTTGTGTCTTGCATTTGAATACATTTGAGCCATGTTACTCTAGCAGCAAACTACTCTGAGCACCTTATCATTTAGTCAGTGTGCCTTCGTTTGCATCCTCCCTTTTAATAGAAGCTACACCATTTCTTTTATGTGTTTAGCACTGAACTTAAACTAGTTGTGGCATCATAAATAGTGTTAGCATTTTGAAGTGGGCTGCAACTCTATAAACCGTGCCATCTCATCTGAAAGCCACTCTTGTACATGATCTTCTAATAACTGTGCTTAGTATTGGTGGATGAATGCCTCATTTGAATGATGATGATGTGCTTCTCCTCTCAAACTGCTTATATTTCCATAGGCCAAGTCTTAGTTTTATCACAAACAATTCCTTGATAAATGAGGCACTTCACATATATTGATTGTGTTTTCCTTTAAAAGGCAGCGCTCTTGCTATAATGCTGAGTTGAGTCTCTATTACAGTCATGCTATTATTCTTAGATCGTTCTTCACAAGAGCTCGCACTCCTTTGAATCTGAACACCATCATCTAAGTGATACCTTCAATAAAGGCACTCCAATCATTTCCTTTACTTATACACTTAGCCTTGTATTGGTTGTGGTACCATAATCTTTAAAGCCTATGAGTGACTTTAAAAGTAGTGTATCATTTTATAAGAGCACCATTATCATGTACCTCTTCACTGATTGCAACGGCTCTTGATAATTCTACGATGGTGATGAGGTTCTAATTCTAACGCCATGGATATGCAGTGCCAGTTTTGTGAAGTGGCATCCTTCTTTGATGTAACCACGTGAGCTTTATGGTTATGACTACCGATGCCTGCCTTTTGATACTGTGACTAACCGAGCCTCTTCACTTGAACTGGGTGTGGCCTGGTTTTGGCGGCAGTGCTGATTTTAAAAGCTCGCACTATCTATGTATTCCATGACATGCTTCTATCTGGGGCTTGACTTTAACTTAGCCTTTATTTCTTAGCTCAATTCCTTCATTTTACGTTTGTTGTTTTGAAAGTTGGCTGCCCATCTTCATATTCCTGATACAACTTTACCTTTTAAAAGGCTACACCTCTTAATAATGGACTGAAACTCTTTATTTGGTAGAGCCTCCTTGTCACTTACAGTGCCATTAATGGTTGTGGCAATTCTACTGGTATGAGAGGTGCCCATACCTCAATAATGTCGTGGCTTCACTACACGAGGTGAGACTTAATGATTGATGCCTTATTAGATGTTGGTCTCTTTGATTATCTGGACTACACCCTATCTCAGAAGATAGAGCCATGCATCAGAATGCTTATCCTTGCAGTGCCTTCCTTTACTAAACCATTACAAATAAATTGAATGTGTCTATGCTCTCTATGGACTGATCTTCCATTGACCTTGGCTCGTGCCTTCATTTTGATAGCCTATGTGCTAAGACTTCTTACCTCGTGACTTTATTTTGATAGGCGCTCATATCCCTTTGATAGTGACCTACATGATGAATCATATGATCGTGGCCGTTAATGTGCAACATGAGTTCCCTTTTGAACGGTTGAGGATTGTTGAAAAGGCCGATCTTCCTTTACTTTCTTGATGACTCATCCCTAAATGTTTCCCATCTCACAGTGGCCGTGACCGCACTTTGAGACTCAAAGCATTGAGTGGCGTCATGACAAGATATGGTTGTGTGTCTATAGCATAGCTGAAAACTCTGAACTTCAAAATGGCTATTGCTCAACATTTTCGGTGATCCTTATATACATGTAGCATCATAAATGATATTAGTTGTACCTCTTCTTACTAGCATAGAGTGCATTTGATGTTTGAGTCAAAATGGCTCTGTACCTGTGACATGGATCAAGACAATGCTTGCATTGGCAGTGGCTTCCTCTCCTTAATATAGACTGTGTTTTGAGTTTTATGCAGTAACATATTAATTTATCAATATGCTAGCACATTGCATCCCTTATGTTTTTCTCCTTTATAAAACTCCATGCCTCATTTAAATACATCATACCATCTTATTGGAGGTCGATTCTCCTTCATTGGTTTAGCCGAGCCATCCGATTCTCCTCCATTGCTTTAGCCGAGACATACTATCTATCAGGAGAAACTGATACTTCGTTGAAAAATAGTAGAAATATGACACTCATAAAAAAATTAAAATTGTATGAAAATTTCTCACCATAATCCAAACCAATTAAATGAAATGCACATAATCAACATAGATCGATGTATATTAATTAATTAATCGGCTAGGTATTTATAATTAAACAATAATTTTATATTTGGAAAGTAAATAGAATGGATCAGGGCACTCATCTCTAGAAATAAATGATGGAAGTTAAATCTAGTGTCGTACGATAATTTTACCTAGATTAGATTCACGGTGGGTCAATTCCATGGCACTATGTCATTTCTAAAGTCATGGATCAATCTTCAAATCCATAGATCTTATTTAGTATAGTGCATGCTCTTGTTTTCTAATTTTCTAGATTCTCTACCTTTTATTGATTGTTAAGGATTGTTAGTGTTTGCAAACAGCTTAGAGAGGCTATCGGATCACTAGGGTAAAGTTCTCCTAGACCAATTCCCTAGAATGACTAGCTTTAGCACATTGGAAAATGTTGGACAAAAGATCAAAGAGCGTAAATCTTCCAGGAGATGAATTTTGATATAGAAAGATTTTTGTAATGCACCTTGAATGTGATTGCTTATTTAATGAATGCTTGATATAAATTGATGTACATCGAAAACCTTTAAATACCATTACATAGAAACAAAACATATTAAATATGTACCAAGTTGGCTCATGGTGGGAAATAAATAGGCAAGAGTTAGCAATATTTGAAGTTGAATTTTTTAAATTTAAAGGTTAGTTTCATGTGGTGTGGATCGATCCCACTCTATGGGATTTACTCGAGACAAGTAAATGCTAATGTCTATCTAGGGAATGAATGTATAGACAAAGGGGTGATAATATGCATAATAAATATCAAATATATGGGGATATGTGTGGACATGGATAATATAAATTCAAATGTACGACAATATGTGGCAACAAGGATAAGTAAATGATAGGGAAATGAGCACAACTTTGCACAAGATTGTGCTATTTATTGATATGTAATTGCATCAACACGTTCTCTCAAAATTTCACCATTACAATAAGGAACCATACAAATTACATAGGTTGAAAGGAAACTAGAATAATATTTCCTATAATAGTTTCCTAGAAACATATTAATTTACTCATCTAATTTTTGTAGACTTTAGTTCATCTCTCAATGCCATTTAATATATGCATTTTGCATATATTTTCCTTTGTCCAAAATTCCTTTGTGTCTTTTAAATTTGGATTTATTTCTCATCCATGTGTTCTAAAATACACTTGACGACTACATTTATCTTGCATCATAGAAACAACGCCCCTCTAGCCTTCACTACTCCCATATAAAATGAAAAATAGTGGAGTTTGAGTTGAAATGGTTTGAGATAACCCCACGCAATGATCTCTTTATCCTCGATGAGAGAAACCTATTAAAATACCTTTCCAATAGTCGGCTATTGATAAGAGTGTTTCGTTGACATAAGAGAATCCTACTAAATGACGTCGAGGTGACAACAGACCATTACAACCAAACTGTATGAAAAAAGGAAAATGGTGTCCCTAGATTCAAGGTTTTTGTTATTTTATTGATTACCCATGATGGATTGCTTTACTTTGGAATTCAGTAAGAGAAGAACATGTTCAAGATTACCCTTTTAGTTTAGAGCTAAGATGAAAGGTGGTCGAAACAAAGAGATTATAATAATGACAGCGTCTATGTGTTTATCTCAACATTATTATTTTTTATTTGTCGACAAAAATTTTGAGTAGGATTTTTATCAACTTCAGCTACCTTTAGTAGCTTACAGATGCACAATATCATCATCAAAAAAGTCCAAACCATGGATGAGCAAGATTGAGATTGACCATTATCATGATCTATAGTAGGTCGAGAAGATAGTTGCATGGTGCACTTCACATGCGGTGGAGATCCGTGTAAGGACCCACTTGGTCCAAACTCAAATTTTCAAAAATATTACCTAATTAGCAAGTTCATATGTGATATATCAAGACTTTGATTGAGTACTCAGGAAAACTTCAGCCAATACAGGCCATATGTTCAAACAGAAAATTCTTAAGCCAACCCAAGGTCTTCTATCCTTTGGGCAAATAGGTTCATAGGGAACCGGATCAAACGGACCTTATTGCTACCTGATACGGGTAGAACAAATAGTGGCTAAAAGGCCTAGTGGGTCAAACAGACCAAGACTCTATCCAATCTGGGATAAGTAAACATGATAGCCTAACGGCTAAAGAGGACAGGAATCATTATGCTCTAGCTAGAGACTTCTGACTCCCTCAGGACCAATACGGGTTCATGAGTCACTTCCTGGGGACCACAGTCTGCCCAGGTACTATGCTGATGATGTCAACCAGGGAACATATAACATCAACTTGTACACACCTTAGTTTTTGGCAAAGCTGGGTACAAGTAATCCACTTCGGGGATTCTTCTGAGTACTAGGAGGCTTCTTTAGTTACCTAGCTAAACCTTTAAACTAGGGATTGAGATTACAAAGTTGATTATAAAGAGTATCCTATATCCGAGGGACTTGAGTACTCAGGGAATTCTTCGTCATCTAGATTGCCTACATACCCTGTATCCACGAGATCAAGGCCCTCTTCGGATGTTATCGACATGGCTAATGCGAATATGTAGTTCTATCTTGCACTATGTTTGATATAACTGTGAATGGGTACATAGTTCTTTTCCAACTGTCACCCACTCGAGTGATATAATGGACGAAATTCCTAAGAAACTATTTTGTAAACACACCTCCCTAGAGTGTTTGAGGTTTAGGTTTTCAAGTGTGAATAGTTTACCTAACACACATATTTCCCTGATGAGGTCTTTCCATTGATTGTCCTACAACTATTTTTGATAGACTCATCTTTTCTTTTTAGTTAATCTTTTTAGTGAGGTATCTGAGGAGATTTTCTTTCCTGTGGATTTCACTTTGACATGTCCCTTATTACTCCCAATGATTTAGAGCGACAATGCCTAGACATCATTGTTGCAACTATGTTAGGCATGAGGTACTTGGTTCAACGCAACGACATTACCCATAAACGTGATCCAGAGGTACCATAAATACCAAACACTGTAAATGTTTGAGTTTGGACGTTTATTTACAAGGTTTACCTATCTAGTAGCAAAGGAAAAACTTGCATAATAACAGTTGATAAAGGAAAATAATTCCTTAAGTCAAAATGCAAATAAAAGATGCTTGATCATAATGAATAGAACTAGAAAAGAACTTAATCAATTTCATAAATCATATGACTAGAAAGATATTTATATCAACTCATAAACTAGAAAAGATATTCTAACAGTAAGGTGAAAATTTAATCTAGGTTAAAATAAAGAATCTTTGATAACTAGTTCCACTACTAAATCAACATATACAATCTCAATAATTCCTTTTTCACCTTTCCAAAAGTAATCTTACTTATAATTATTGCATGTATCTATTATCCTATTTTTCCTCTGCCCGGGGTTAAATAGGTAACCTAGCAATTTTCTTGAAAATTCTTTAGAGCGATCACACAAAGTGTAAATTCTTCTAGATCTCATGCTCTACTTTGCTAAAAATCTAAAGATCTTGTCTAGAGATTCTTTGCAAAAAACCCAGAAAAACCCAGAAAACTTTTGGGCTCAAATATTTTCTATCGCCAGGATTTCTCATATTTTATAACTGGTATTTGTATGCATACTTGTATATACAAAGGAATATGCAAGGGTTATATACAAGTTTTTGCTTGTATATCGGCATATATACATAAATATACAAGGGCGATTACATGCAAGGTTCAAATGTACATTAGTGGGTCAAAGAAGTCTCAATCAGCCTTCAAAAAGTAGAAAAGATGGTTGTATGCATCCCAAATACATATCGGGTTTGTATATGCATTTGGGGAATCTTCCGCAGATTCCCTAGAATATTCTGTGCTTGCATATCAAAGTGATGTATATTGGTTTGTATGTTTGCACATACAAACGACTATATACAATGAAAAACATACAAGGCCGATGGACATACATGTGCTACAGTGGAATGTACATTCGTAAGATATACAAGATAGGAAGCAGGCAAGTTAGGATGCAAAGGACAACATACATAGGCATATACAAAGGCGTTTGTGTATCACTGAGATAAAAGAGGTACATTGGTGCAATGACCAAAGGGGAATGTATATTTCGCATTGTATGTTTCCAACATACAACCGAAGCATACAAAGGAAAATATACAAGGCCAAATGTACAAGTGGTGGGGTCCACGATATACAAAGACATTTGTATATCCGCCACATACAAGGAAGATTGCATATGTTCTACATACAAGTGAGAGTGATATAGTGATATGTATATCGGGTTGTATGTTCACACATACAAGGCTGATATACAAGTAGAATATACAACCCGGACCCGAATAGAAGTTGCAGTTTGTTCTATGTTGTTTTCAGGTCCACCTTGTATGAAGGATGATTGTATGTTTCGACATACAAAGGGGAATATACAAACTAAACCCAAAGGTATTTTTTAGAAAGCTTTATAAAAGGTTTGAAGTCTGGATTGTATATTTTTGCAATTGTATATTGCAATATACAAGTCAAATATGCAGGATAGGTGATACAAGCTGGACCCGATGGAATAGTCAAATACAGCTAATGGTCTTTTGGGGTCCACAGCTTGTATGTCTACAGATACAAAGGATATTCAATTGGTGGGACCCGCACATACAAGGGTGATTGTATGCATATACAAGTCGCGAATACAAAGGGGGTAAAATGCATGATTGTATGTGCTAGTTTTTGTATGTATATTTTGCTTGTATCTTTGCATATACAAGCCGACATGCAAAGGCCGATATGCAAATGTTTCAGCCAAACAGGTATTAGTTCTTCAGTGATGGGCCCCAGTTTCATTTCGGCGGTGAACCAGAAGGTGCCATGTGGCAGTGGTAGTTCTTCAGAGGTGACTTGAGGGGTAATTTCAAATGCATATTCTGAAAGCGACTGCAAATACCCTTTAGGCACCAAAAGATAGAGATACATGCAAAGCATTTTGTACATGCAAAGGCAGACTCAGAGGTATTTTCAGAGGCCGATATAGACATAGATGCAAAGCGATATATACAGGTAGTTGACCGAAGCTTTGACCACCTATATCTCCTCCGTCCTGATGAATTTTGACATGCTGCAAGAGAAGAAAATGCTTGTTTTCGCCCCCTCTTTCATTTGGGTAGGCTTTTGAGGGGATTTTCTAGTTTTCATTTTTCGGATCTAGCTTTGCATATTTTGGCCGATTGGACGTTACAGCAGCCGTCTTGAAGTTTTGGGGGGGTTTTCTCCTCACAGTGGCTCCGGTTGGTGGATTTCTATAGGTGCATTCATGGTGTATGGGCTTTGCCTTGCAGAACCAATTTCTATGCATTGGACAACGCTCTTGGGGATTTTTTTCTCCACACCCTGTCCTATCCCATGTCCTGGCAGCCATTCTCTACTATTTTTCGCTCTGCCAGAGGCATGGTCCCTGTCCCTTCGCCATACCTCTGCCCATGCGCCCCTATTCTAGCATTTATGGCCTCGGATCCATGAATCAGCGACTCCATGCTTTTCTGGCAGGAGTCTGACCTATATATGCAATGTAACTCTCTTGTTATGGAGGATGGTTTTATTGGGGCTATTATGCTGCCAAATTTTCTATAGACAGATCCCTTCTGTTTCTAAACATTTCACATTGTAATAGTTTTTGGAGCCTTCATGATTAATAGATGCTGACTTCTCGCCTCACTTATGTCTGGATTTCTGTGTTTTAATTAAACTTGTAGTCTGCTATGTGGGTAAAATAGCTCCTCTGCAGGTTTAATTTTCATACTAAAGCCTCAACCAGTCATAAGCCTGTGTGAATGTCCCTTAGCATTAAAAGAATCATTGCTATGTCCACACCATGACCACCATTGCTCACTAAATTTGGTGTATCACCCCCCTTTCCCTTCTAGTTTCTCTTTTAACCCTTTCCTCCTGCAAAATATTAGCGCTAGGTTTAGTTACACTTCTCTAAGTAACAGGCTTAGAGAGAGGAACCAGCCTACTCTGGAGGTCTGATCTCAAATCATAAGGTCCCACACTTCGAGATCATTCCCATCTTACCTTAGATTGCTGAGGTCTAACAACTACAGCAAAGGGTGCAAATTTGGGTGACAATAGTTTCTGGCAAATTTGGGTGACAACAGTTTCTGGCATGCCCAGTGGGACAAAGAATTAAGAATAACAAGTTTAAGTACTACATTTGATTACTGGTTTTGACGTGCAGCCAGTAATATCTAGACTTGTGAGAGGTTGGAACTTGCACATCTGGCGACTCGAAACTTTGGTCTAGCAGAATCAGTGTGTTCCTGCTTATGAGAAGGATACATACCAGAAGCAACTCTTCACCTTTCGAATACCTGCAATTATCCCCACCTAGGAGAGGAAGGGTAACAGCTGAGAAGCACAAGAAGACCCGTGTCCAATCTAGGAGAGCCAAGTTGACTCCTCTACCATTGGAGCTCATACTACCCTAAGGGCTTCAATAGCCAGAAATCAGCCCTTTGTCGCTTTTAATCAAGGCAGCCCATTGAATCTAGCTCGGCACAATGATATCCCTGTCGCTGCTCTGAAGAGTTTACTGTTCTTTCATGGTGAAGATTAGACTACTCCAGCTGAGCATATCTAGGACATTTCAAACCTATGTGCTATCCACCATGTGACAGAAGAAAATGTAGCAATTAGGCTGTTAGCAGCTTCCTTGAAGGGAAAAGCTCTTTAGTGGTTTAGAAGTCTGCCGATAAATTCCATAGATTCATGGGATCGCTTGGGAGAAGAATTGTGTATCTTCTTTGAGGAAAAATTAGACCATCTATCGCTGGTGGAGCAGCTATCTACAATCAAAAGAGCCCCTCATGAAGTAATGTCAGACTTCAACCACCATTTCCAAACAAACATGGGATAGAATCCCACTAATGGTAAGGCCTACAGCTGACCATGCATTCCTATATTTTTTGAGAGCTTTAAACAGTGACATCTCTATTATGATTCAATCTATGGGAGGATTTTCCTTACCACAGGCTTATACCATAGCCGTAAGAGCTGAAAACAGCCTCCTTTGCCAATTTTCCCCACTATTCAGCCGTCATTCCCAACATATGTACCCCCCATAGCTGTTATACCTACCACACTAGCATTACCAGCAATTAATGCACAGCCCAATAGGTCAGAGAATGCTACTCAAACTTAGTCTTTCGAGTTACAAGAGATCAAAGGATTGTTGCAATCTTTTGGTAATGAACTGATGAATATAAAAAGGTAGTAGTTCCAAAAACCTTATCAGCCACACAATCAAGGGCAAATCCAACCTTATCAAGGATAGAACCAACCATACCAAACTAATAAGCCACCCTACCAGAACAATTACCAGGGGGCTAGGCAGAACATGAACCAGAGGCCCTTCCAACCTTACAATCCTGTGCCCGCCAATGCTGTTAGCGACATTGTCCTTGTTTAGAACAACCTAGCATCCGAGTATGAATGGTGCTCCCCAATAAATCAACTGCACGGACAAGCAACATGTCCAAACAGAACCATAAATCAAGCTCTGACAGTGCAAAATGTTGCAGTTTCGTAGCCAGGCACATCTAATGAGGGGAATGTACAGTAGATAGAGCAGCCTTAGAATGATACTGCCTTCCTAAATTGGTAGGAAAATGAATTTTGTGGCATGAATAGGGATGACACTCTAGTTGCAGCGAACACGAGAGCCAAAAGGAGTTATGAAATGGATCAGGCAACAAGTAAAGAAAAAGGACCTGCTGATCTGTCTACATCCCAGTTTCCCCATGTGTTACAAAGGAATACTCATGCAACCGCTAGGGAGCAGCCTCGGTTACAGACCAATATTGCTGCTGCAAAGCCACATCACAGGGTAAGTGTTACTGCACCTTTCAATATTACTGAGAATATGAAGAAGGCAAATGTGACAATGTCTATGTGGGATTCCTTAGCAATCTCGGGTTAAAAGGACATGTTACAGTCTACTTTGTCTGGTTTAAAAGTGTTAGATGATACAACTATTGACCCAACTAGGGCTATCCTTACCAATTCACCCTAGGATAATAGCAAGCAACCAAGCAAGACTATCAAACTACTTCCATTCTATGTGTCGTTAATAATAGGGGATAAGCTAGTACACAATTGCATGGTGGATAGTGGTGCAAGTAGTTCTGTTATGCCAAAACAGATCGCAAACCAATTAGGATTGATATATTAGCCCCTAACAAAGGGTGTGCTCCAGCTAGATGGCACAGCTGTCAACACTGTAGGTGTGATAAAAGACCTAGGCCTCACTTTGCATACCTACCCAAACATTTCCATCACTCAAGAAGTGTTCATCATAGACCTACCTCCTCATTTTGCCATGTGTTTGTCAAGGGAGTTCATAGCCAAGATAGGGGCATATTTGTCCTCAGACTGGTCCCAAATGTTTTTCAGGACCAGATATGGCACCAAAGTAACCCTAAAATCTGAATTGCTTTCAAATCATCACATAGAGCCCTACACTCCAAGTGCGGTTAATACAAATTGCATTATCTCTGATGATCCTGAGCTTATTGCTGCTCAGCAACTGCAAGCTGAAAGAATACCAGAGGTATTGTTAAAGGAATGGGCCTTGGAAAATACTGTTGATGGTCCCGAGGAACACATTCAAGAGACTGGTATGGGAGTGTACATTGAGTTTGAATCAGAAATTCCAAGCCTTGTAAAGAGTTCAGAGCTACAGATAGAGGAGCAAGATCAGATATGGAAAATGTACTTTGATGGCTCTAGAAGTAGGAATGGATCTGGTGGCGGTGCAATACTTGTGTCTCCTCAAGGCGACAAGTATTATTCTGCTTTCCATTTTGCCTTTTCATGCACCAATAACACTACCGAATATGAGGGACTAATCCAAGGATTGCAATGGGCAAAAAAGAGGAAGATTGGCTATTTACAGGTGTTCAGAGATAGTGAACTCATTGTAAATCAGGTGAGAGGATTGCATGCTATAAAGAATGATACTTTGAAATGCTATAAACATAGGGTGTGGGATATGATTGAAGAGTTCGATGCTTTCAATCTGATATCTATTCCTAGAAATCAGAATTGTCACGCAGATAGGTTAGCTACAATTGGGGCTCAATTCGACATACCTAGTGATATTCAAAGGGAGAAGGTGCAGCCTCATGTAAAGGTAGTTGATAGACCCTCTATCCCCAACAATGACATTCATTGGCAGGTTTTTGAAAGTGATGAGCAAATCCTATGTTTTTTGTTAGAAGAGGATGAGTTCTCTGTGGTGAATCAGGATAAACTTAGACAGCAATACGACAATGATCAAATTGTTCAATTGAGAACAAACAAGTTGTCCAAGGGATTGGTAACATTGGAATCCATTTTTGGCACTGATGATCAGATGAAGAAGACCAAAACCAGCATGCAAATAAAAGAAGAGCATTATGAGGAGCTAGAGATTTTTAAGGGTAGGCTTCTCAAGATTGGGAAAATCTGTTCGCCTGAGGATAAAAAAGCTTTTATTGCTTTGTGCCATGAATTTGAACATGTGTTTGCCTGGGATTATTCAAACCTAAAAGGGTTTGACCCTCACATTTCCCAGCACACTGTAGAATTAGAGCCAGGTGCAAAACCTGTAAGATAGAAACAAAGGCCCTTAAACTCAAAGCTTGAGCCCCTAATGATTAAAGAATTGACCAAGTTTATCAAAGGAAAGATCATTTTCCCAATCAAGCATACTTCTTGGGTCTCCAACCTTGTCCCTGTAAGAAAAAAGAATGGAGAAATCAGACTATGTGTCGATTTTAGAGACCTAAATAGAGCCTCCCTAAAGGACCACTACCTGCTGCCCTCAATGGAGCAGATCCTGCAAGTAGTAGCTAGCTCAGAGATATTCTCCCTGCTTGACAGTTTTTTTGGTTATAATCAAGTGTTAGTTAAGGAGGAGGATTGGTATAAAACTGCTTTTACTACCAAATGGGGCACCATGGCCTACAAGAGAATGCCTTTGGTCTATCAAATGCGAGCTCAACTTTTCAGAGGGCTATGGACATGGATTTCCAGGGTTTGCTTTATAAATTGGTGCTGGTGTACCTTGATGACATAACGGTTTTCTCCAAGAATGCATCTGAGCATTTATTCCATTTAAGGCAAGTATTTGAGAGATGCAGAGAGTTTGGGATATCTCTCAATCCCAAAAAATGCATTTTTGTTGTCCATGAGGGCAAGCTGCTAGGGCATGTGGTGTCAAAGGATGGCATTACCATTGATGCGAAAAGGGTAAAAGCTATTTTGGAGTTGCCCTTACCTAGCCACAAGAAGGGACTTCAAAGTTTTATTGGTAGAATTAATTTTCTGTGAAGATTTATACCAGACATTGCAAATCTTTTGAAACCTTTGACATCCATGTTGAAAAAGAACGCAGTTTTCAGTTGGATGAAAGAGGCCAAACTTAGCTTTCATTCCATAAAAGAAGCATTGTCAGCCACACCAACTTTGGTAAATCCTAATTTCTCCAAGGATTTTATTTTGTATGCTTATGGCGGTCTGGATACCATTTTTGCAATTCTGGTGCAATAGCAGAGTGAGGGCTTTGAACAACCAATCACTTTTTTCAGCCAGGGCCTAGAAGAGTATGAACAGAAGTACAGTTTCATTGAGAGGCACGTCCTTGTAGTGGTAAGGAGCCTCAAGAAGTTTAGGCATCTCATTTCCAACAATAAGATACATGTAATGATCGCTCACCTTGGCGTGAAGGAGTTCTTGTTAAGTAAGGACGTTAATGAGAAAAGAGTTGGGTGGATTATCAGGGTCATGGAGTATGACGTTGACATCAAAATAACCAAGCTCGTCTGAGGAAGAGGACTCAGTGAATAGCTTGTTGCTTGTTCTAAAAAGGAAGCAAGCAAGGAGGAGGAGGCATTTATGGCCGTTGGTGGTGAACTTCAGGCTGATGAAGTAGCAATGGGCACAGGTTGGGTTCAGGATATGATTCATTTTTTGCAAATTGGTGAATGTCCAGTAGGGTTAGATAGAGCCAAGAGGAGATACTTTAGACTACAGTCCATTCCATATGTTTTGATCAATGGCAGCCTTTTCAGGAAAGATTTTAATGGCATACTGTTAAGATACATTGACGAAGCTCAGACTGACAGGGTCCTGCGTGAATTTCACGATGGAACAGCAGGGGGCATTTTACCCCAAGGACTACTACTTGGAAGATAATGAGAGCTGGATATTACTGGCCCAGCTTATTTAAGGATGCTCACGCATGGGCTAGAAAGTTTGTGAAATGTACCATTTTTGTAGGCAAGGAAAGGCTGCTAGCTCTACCACTTCAGCCAATTCAAGTAAAGCAGCCCTTCATGAGATGGGGCATTGATTATATAGGCCCCATTAACCCACCGTCCAGTGCAAAGCATAGATGGGTGCTTATAGCAATTGACTACTTTACAAGGTGGACTGAGGTAGTGGCCCTAAATGAATCCAATGAGAGTGTTGTTTTAAACTTTTATAGTGATTTGGTATCTAGATTTGGGGTACCTGAATCAATCATCTCAGACAATGCCTTGGCCTTTGTTGGATTAAAGATAACTTATTGGGCTGCGAAGAATGGGATCTTTTTGGGCACTTCATCAAATTATTACCCTCAGGGTAATGGCCTGGCTGAGTCCACAAATAAAAATCTCATAAGAATCATCAAGAGAACAATGGAAGACAACCAGAGGACCTGACATACCAATTTAAAATCTGCCTTATGGGTAGATAGAATCACTCCCAAGAGGTCTATTAGGAACTCTCCATATATGCTAGTTTATGGAAAAGAGGCAAGATTGTTAGTATCTGTAGAGCTGTGAGCTCTTGACATCATGAACCAGCTAGAGATGTTTGAAGAGGAGGACCCCATGGCTATCAGATATGCTCAGCTCATGGAGCTTGAAGAAGTCAGAGACAAGGCTATGAAGACTATGGAGTATCATCGGTTTTAGACCAAAAGAAATTTTGATAAAAGGGCCACTCCCAGAATCTTTAAGGAGGGTGATATGGTGCTCAAATGGGATGAATTGAAGAGCAGGCCAGGAAAGCACTCCAAATTTGATAACATGTGGAGTGGCCCATTTCTCATTACTGAATGAAAGGAGCACAATGCATTTCAGTTATCAAATATGGATGGACAAAACTGGCCTATCCTAGTCAATGGGATGCACCTTAAGAGGTGTTTTGAGGTATGAGTGCCTTGTGAATTAGTAGAGTAGGTTTCTTGCTTTCAATAAGTGCTGCTGCATAATAGTTTAGATGCCTCTTTGCTTTCCCTAAGTGCTGTCTAGCATAGTTGGTGGGCTTCTTTCAGAAATCTTTTGGGGCTTTTGGTCTTCCTGTGTTTTCATTGCTATCATGTTGGGGTTCTAAGGTCAAGATGTTTGTCAAGGTACTTTAAGTCTCTTTTGACTCCATGCCCAATGGATGTAAGGCCACTGATAATTTATTTAGCAGGCAAACATCCCATAGAGGTCGCCAAAAATGTTATCCTATTTTTCCTCTGCCCAGGGTTAAATAGGTAACCTAGCAATTTTCTTGAAAATCCTTTAGACCGATCACACAAGGTGTAAATTCTTCCAGATCTCATGCTCTGTTTTACCAAAAATCCCAAGATCTTGTTTGGAGATTCTTTGCAAAAAACCTAGAAAAACCCAGAAAACTTTTGGGCTCAAATATTTTCTATCGCCGGGATTTCTCATATTTTATAACTAGTATTTGTATGCATACTTGTATATACATTCACCTTTGTACATACAAAGGAATATGCAAGGGTTATATAAAAGTTTTTGCTTGTGTATCAGCATATATACAAAAATATACAAGGGCGATTACATGCAAGGTTCAAATGTACATTGGCGGGTCAAAGAAGTCTCAATCGGCCTTCAAAAAGTAGAAAAGATGGTTGTATGCATCCCAAATACATATTGGGTTTGTATATGCATTTGGGGAATCTTCCACAGATTCCCCAGAATATTATGTGCTTGCATATCAAAGTGATGTATATCGGTTTGTATGTTCGCACATACAAACAGCTATATACAATGAAAAACATACAATGCCGACGAACATACATATGCTACAGTGGAATGTACATTCGCAAGATATACAAGGCAGAAAGCAGGCAAGTTAGGATGCAAAGGACAACATACATAGGCATATACAAAGACATTTGTGTATCACTGAGATAAAAGAGGTACATCAGCGCAATGACCAAAGGAGAATGTATATTTCGCATTGTATGTTTCCAACATACAACCGAAGCATACAAAGGAAAATATACAAGGCCTAATGTACAAGTGGTGGGGTCCATGATATACAAAGACATTTGTATATCCACCACATACAAGGAAGATTGCATATGTTCTACATACAGGTGAAAGCACTACAGTGATATGTATATCAGGTTGTATGTTCACACATACAAGGCCGATATACAAGTAGAATATACAACCCAGACCCTAATAGAAGTTGCAGTTTGTTCTATGTTGTTTTTGGATCTACCTTATATGAAGGGCGATTGTATGTTTCGACATACAAAGGGGAATATACAAACTGAACCCAAAGGTATTTTTCAGAAAGCTTTATAAAAGGTTTGAAGTCCGGATTGTATATTTTTGCAATTGTATATTGTGATATACAAGTCAAATATGCAGGATAGGTGATACAAGCTAGACCCGATGGAACAGTCAAATACAGCTAATGGTCTTTTGGGGTCCGTGGCTTGTATGTCTACAAATACAAAGGATATTCAACTGGTGGGACATGCACATACAATGGCAATTGTATGCATATACAAGTCGCGAATACAAAGGGGGTAAAATGCATGATTGTATGTGCTAGTTTTTGTATGTATGTTTTTCTTGTATCTTTTCATATACAAGCCAACAAGCAAAGGCCGATATGCAAATGTTTCGGCTGAACAGGATGCAGTTCTTCAGCAATGGGCCCCAGTTTCATTTCGGTAGTGAACCAGGATGTGCCACGTGGCAGTGGCGAATGCATATACAAAGGTTCTTGCACATACAAGGATGACTTGAGGGGCAATTTAAAATGCATATTCTGAAAGTGACTGCAAAGACCCTTTAGGCACCAAAAGACAGAGATACATGCAAAGTGTTTTGTACATGCAAAGGCAGAATCAGAGGTATTTTCAGAGGCCGATATAGACACAGATGCAAAGCGATATATACAGCCAATTGACCGAAGCTTTGACTGCCTATATCTCCTCCGTCCTGACGAATTTTGACATGCTGCAAGAGGAGAAAATACTTTTTTTCACCCCCTCTTTCATTTGGGCAAGCTTTTGAGGGGATTTTCTGGTTTTCATTTTTTGGATCTAGCTTTGCATATTTTGGCCGATTGGACGTATCAGCAGCCGTCTTGAAGTTTTGGGGGGTTTTTTCTCCTCACAGTGGCTCTGGTTGGTAGATTTCTGTAGGTGCATTCATGGTGTATGGGCTTTTCCTTGCAGGACCAATTTTTGTGCATTGGACAACACTCTTGGGGATTTTTTTCTCCGCGCCCTGTCCTATCCCATGTCCTGGCAGCCATTCTCTACTATTTTTCACCCTACCAGAGGCATGGTCCCTGTCCCTTCGCCATACCTCTGCCCATGCACCCCTGTTCTGGCATTTATGGCCTCAGATCCATGAATCAGCAACTTCGTGCTTTTCTGGCAGGAGTTTGACCTATATATGCAATGTAACTCTCTTGTTATGGAGGATGGTTTTATTGGGGCTGTTATGCTGCCAAATTTTCTGTAGACAGATCCCTTCTATTTCTAAATATTTTGCATTGTAATGGTTTTTGGAGCCTTCATGATTAATAGATGCTAACTTCTCGCCTCACTTATGTCTAGATTTCTATGTTTTAATTGAACTTGTAATCTGCTATGTGGGTAAAACGGCTCCTCTGTAGGTTTAATTTTTATACCAAAGCCTCAACCAGTCGTAAGTCTGTGTGAATCTCCCTCAGCATTAAAAGAATCATTGCTATGTCCACACTATGACCACCATTGCTCACTAAATTTGGTGTATCACCCCCCTTTCCCTTCTAGTTTCTCTTTTAACCCTTTCCTCCTGTAAAATATTAGCACTAGGTTTAGTTGCACTTCTCTAAGTAACAGGCTTAGAGAGAGGAACCAACCTACTCTAGAGGTCTGATCTCAAATCGGAAGGTCCCACACTTCGAGATCATTCCCATGTTACCCTGGATTGCTAAGGTCTAACAACTGTAGCAAAGGGTGCAAATCTGGGTGAGAACAGTATCATAAGAACTATACTTTCTCATGAGCTTTCATTATAGCATACCCACAAAACATCCAGTCTTACCATATATTTTATTCATATATTTTCCAGGTATATTCTCACCCTTTTGCAAATCATTTTACTTATTTCTTTGTTACTAGTTTACCCTATGCCATTAACTCTTTCATTTATCATGTTATCACTTACACTCCTTTATGTGAATTTTCTTTTAACATTTTATACCATTGTTTCACCTCATCTTATATATAGGATAGTTCATCTCATCTTCTCTTTCTTTAATCATTTACATCTACCCATTAATTCATCACTAACATTTTCTTCATATACAATTCTTCTCATATTCTTTATATCATTCATTCCCTTCTTTTCACCTTTTTATAATTGAACACAATCATTTATTATAATACACACATCTCCACCCCTTACATTACATCTATATTAATCTTATCTTTTATTCTTATTACTTTTAACCTATTTTCTTCACTTACACATATATAACTCCTCCTTCATATATTTTAATACACTCATACTATAAAATTTATCTCATACACTCATATTATATCTTTTCTTATTTATCCTCATTTTTTTATATTTTCTTCCAATTCACTACATACAATCTTAAATACAAATTCATTTCACAATCACACTATATATTTTCTTACTTTTTGCTCTTTCCTTTCGTATATATTATTTTTACTACTCTTTTATTTCATTTATATATATTATTTTTACTACTCTTTTATTTCATTCCTTTATATTATTTATATATCTATTCAATATCCTTTTTTTTTATACATACATTTTTTATTTCTATAATTTCATTTTCATTACCCTATTCCTCTCCATATACTTTATTACCTTATCTCTTTTATCTTTTTCATCACATTTTATTATCTTTGCATTCCTACATTATGTCTCATTATATTCTAATCTTTAACTCTTACATCTAATTTTTTTTATTAATAATACCATTTTTTTATTCAACTTTCTTAACCCTTATAACCTCATCTACATTCTTTTTTTTTTTAATTTCATTTCTCCAATATTTACTTTTAAACTTGTTACTTATCTTATTCCATTTCATTTTTTTTCTATTATCTATAATCTACTTAACACCTCTTCCTTTCACTCTTTCTCAATTTACACACTTACTTAATTAATTTTCTTTAATATAAAACATCATCATTTTAATATTTCATATCATTTATTTACTTCTAATTTATACATTAATTCACTTCCCTTTATCTACCTCTTTATCACACTTTTTTCCTCTAAATCTATCAATTTGCTACTTGCTAATCTGTATTTAATAGACGGCCAATGTTTTATCAGACACAAAGATTTAGATGGTTGGTATTTGGTGAGTACTTAAACACTCACCCTTGTAATATAGATTATATACAGAACTATGTGACTTGTTTCCTTTGCAAATTGATTTTTTTTTTAAATTGAGATAAATTTTATAAATCGTGTGTTTAAGCTCAGTCTGATGGGACTTGGTAAATTTATGATTCCAATGCAGTTGAGTATCTAAATTTTCTACCTTAACTATCTTAACATTTTTCAATAATAGTATCCGAACACATAATAGATGCTATTTTAATCTCCTAAGATTGACTATTTAACCAATTTCGTTCAATGATTTTGGAACACTTAGAACTATATGCCTTTTTTCTACAAATCTAGCATAGAACAAGGTATGGAGATACATCAAAGAATAAAGAAAGATAAATTTCATTAGATTTTGTAGTTGCAATTGCCTAGTAGACATGTATGCAAAATGTGGAATCACAGACAAGATGTGTGAGTTGTTGGACAAAATGACACAAATAAATGTGATATCATAGATGCCATGAAAGCAGGGTACGTAAAAAATGGGTTTCTTGAAAAGGTATTAGAAACTTCTAAGCAAATGCAACTGGCGAGTGTAAAGCCCGACTCCTCAACCTTTGCTAGCATCCTCCGTAGGTATGGGACTTTGGAATAGGAAATGGCTTTAGAAATGTTTAAACCAATGCAATTGGTAGTGCGTAAAGTGTTAAGGATTAAGATTGTTTAGAAAATTGTAAAATGATTCTAGAGCCTTCCACAAGCTAGAACATTCCTGGAGCTGTTCTAGAAAAGAATACTGTAAGATATGTTCTAGAAAAGAACATTCCAGGTTTAAGAGTTTTCTAGAAGGCTAGAAGCTTCTAGGCTTCAAAGGTTCTATAACTATATATATGTGATTGGAGAGAGTTGTTGTATATATAGAGCCTTTGGATGGTTACTGGATATAGCATCCGGATAGCTGTTAGATACAGCATCTGGATTGCTGCTAGATACATGGCATTTGGATGTAATGCAAGTTAGATGAATATATATTTCTGAGTTATCTAACTTTGTTTTGCCCTGTGTTTGCTATGTTTGTTGTTGTTATGTTTTGCCCTATCTTTTGGTGTTTGTTGGGCCTGTTTTTACATGGTATCAGAGCCGGGTTATGGGTTCGAATCCCCTTGGGTAACGCTGAGGGGATTGTTGAAAAAAAAAGATTCAGTTAGAGGATCAGCCCAAGTTCAGCTAGAGTTTCAACCAGGTTCAGCTAGAATGTTTTCCAGGTTCAGCTAGAGGACCATCAAGAGGTTCAGCTAGAATGTTTTCTAGTTCAACTAGAGGTTTAGTTAGAAGTGTATTGCTGGAGTGATTTGTTTGCAGGGCTGAGATATTGTTGGAGTGATTTGTTTGCAGGGCTGATATATTGCTAGAGTGATTTTTGTTTGCAGAGCTATTGCTGGAAATGCAAGTTGGAACAAGCTAGAGGTATCGTTGGTAGTGATGATGAAGAAGATGACTTTTCAGCTAGACAAAAGATAATGAGTGTTGAAGGCTTAAAGTTTCAATCTCATATGAGCAAGCTAGAGGAAAGAAAGAATGGGAGCAAGCCATGAAAGAGGATTATGATCGAAGAATGCTTGGTATGCTAGAGGTGAACATTAAGGGGGGATAGTAATATAATGTTCCCCTCTCGTTTATATTTTTTCTATATTATTCTAGTCAATCTTAAGGGGGGATGTTAAGGATTAAGATTGTTTAGAAAATTGTAAAATGATTCTAGAGCCTTCCATAAGCTAGAACATTCCTGGAGCTGTTCTAGAAAAGAATATTGTAAGATATGTTCTAGAAAAGAACATTCCAGGTTTAAGAGTTTTCTAGAAGGTTAGAAGCTTCCAGGCTTCAAAGGTTCTATAACTATATATGTGATTGGAGAGAGCTATTGAATAGAGAGCCTCTGAATGGCTGCTGGATACAGCATTCAGATTGCTATTAGATATAGCATCTGGATAGCTGTTGTACACAGCATTTTTGATGTAATGAATGTTAGATGAATATAATTTGCTGGGTTATTCAACTATGTTTTGCCCTGCCTCTTTTCTATTTGTTGCTGTTATGTTTTGCCCTGTCTTTTAGTGTTTTGGGCCTGTTCTTTCATAAAGCTAATCTTATGACCTTGGGCCGCGTATTGCTTGGAACACAGTATGGGTTTTGCCAGACATTATAGTTGGGAGTGCTCAGGTAGACATGATGGAAACATGCGAACTGTTTGACAAAATCCCTCAAGGAAATTTTGCTTCATGGACTACAATAGAAGAAATCCCTCAAGGAAACATTGCCTCATGGACTGCGATGCTTGCAGGCTGTACACAAAATGAATTTGTTGAAAATGCATTAGAAACATTCAGGTAAATGATATTGGCATATTGGAGTCAGATTTCCCTATCGTGCTTAACACCCTCCTTGTATGGCCTATGTGGGGCTTTGGAATAGGGCATAGACATAAAAAAAACCAAATTTCAACACACACAGTAGTTGTAAATGCCCTGTTACACATGCATATAGGATGCAGAATGATACGTAGAGCACACAAATTGTTAGACAAAACCCCTAATCATAGGATATGCAGAAAAAGGATTTGATACAAAGGCTTTAAAAATGTTCAAGCAAAATACAATCGGTAGCATGGAGTTTAGGCATAGGTCATGGACATCCGTCCTAGCATAATGGAAAGGGGATCAACACGATTAGTTACATAAAAACTTCAAAAAAGTTTATACACAAATTCTTTCATGATTAAATTCAAATTGTAATTATCTTAAGGTATATCTTCAAAATGAATCTAACACTAAAATTGAACTAACATAATTTAAAAACCAAGCTTTCAAAAGAACGAAAGCCAAATGAGGGGAGGAGAACTCTTACAGTTTTCTTCGGCACTCCCAAACCAGAGATGAGTGTCTTCTTCCCCAAAAATCCATGCAATTTATAGGAAACTTGACCCATTTGGAGGAAACTCCAAGTCTTGAGTCAAGTCTTCCAATTTATTGCCTTCTCCTCCTTTTCCAATTTGCCATTCAATGCTTGTGGAAAAGAACTTGTAGTTCATAAATATTTTCCCAAATTTTCCAATGGTCCTAAATTCAAGGAGAAAAAGGAGTCATCTCATAAATTGGAGTCTTGACTTGAGGATGAGGGGGAAGAGTTCCTCATTTATGGCTCTTTCTAAAAGTGTCCTTACCTCATTTATTCATTTAAAACTGTTTATTATTTGTTTTATATATATATATATATATATATATATATATATATATATATATATATATATATATATATAGTCTTTTATGTTATTTAAAAATAAAATGCCTGCAATAGTATTCTAATTTGAATTCAAAACTCAAATGTGGGTTGTGACAATCCGTAATCACAGAACAAAACATTCAAATTCGTAGAATCGTTACTGCGCGGGAGAAATTTAAAATGTTCGATGAGAAGCAGCCTAATGTAGTTTGAGAATGCAACTAGAGTGCCGTGGGAATATCACTATGAAATGTAGGAAGGACGAACTAGACAGTAAATCACGAAGAGGCATCGCATGGCTGTTATTGTTCTTGACACGGGATAAGCCAGGCGATCGATTCATCCTATATCCTATTTCGTTTGACTTCCTAAGCGCAGAAGCCTATAAATGTCCATCAAATCATGAGGTTTTCATCACCAATCTCGCACTTGAACAAAGAGTGTCAATGAAAATGTCATCTGGAATTTGGTATTTCTAGGTTATGATGGTGGTTATGTTAAGCATGTGGTCGTGGGATGCAGCAAGGCAACTGCCAATAAAGCTACGAAGATGGAATCTTCTGGTAGAGAAGGGCAGCGTCTCAGCCATGCACATGACCACCACGTATAAAAACACGGTGGTGACCAGGCCGTGACCCATGACTACTGGGCTCACTCCATCGAATATAACATAGCCAACGGGACCCTCGTTCAAACAGGTGGGATAATTTTGAGGATGTTAAGCTTCTGGCGAACCGGTGGTACGCCGCCAAGCAGATCTTTCCCAACAAACGCATCATCGTGGTGGGAGGCACCGGCCGTGCGAGGGAACGTACAACCTGCCCTTCCTTAGCCAAACCTAAACCAGCTCAACACTTGAGAACAACCTGTATCCGTTCCTCCATCTCTCCTCCGATGACAATCTCTTTATCTTCACCAACAGGGACTCCATTCTCCTTGACTACAAGAACAATGTGGTGTTAAAAACATTCCCCAGAATGCCAGGTGGCGGCCCGCGGAACTACCCTTCCACAGGCTCTTCGGTGATGCTGCTGCTCTCTACAACCGATGGATTTAGCAAGGTGGAAATCCTCATCTTCGGTGGCTGCTCCGAGAATGGCTTCGCCGCCGCCAAGGCCGTTAATTTTACAGTCGCCCTTCGCAGCTGTGGAAGAATGGTCATCACGGACGTGAATCCTTCATGGACGATGGAAGACATGCCCGGGCCAAGAACCATGTCGAACATGCTCATTCTCCCCAACGGAAAAATCCTAATCATAAATGGAGTAGCCAAAGGCGTGGCCAGGTGGGACATGGCCAACACACCCGTCTACCCGCCGGGCAGTAGCGTTTCTCCGTTCTGGCGGCCAGTGGCATTGCGAGAATGTACCACTCTAGTACCAACATGTTGCCTGATGGTAGAGTTATGGTGGGCGGCTCCAACCCACACTTCAAATATGTTTTCACAGGAATGCATTTCCTAACGGAGCTCCGTTTGGAAGAGTACATCCCTTATTATTTGGAGAGCGTCTATGCCTTCCTCCGCCCATAGATAACTGCCATATCTTCCACCTCCAATATTGCCTACATCTCCACCTTCCAAGTCACCTTCTCGGTTCCATCTGCTCTGATGAGTAACATCGTGCTAAACTTTAATGTCTACACTCCGCCCTTCACAACTCACACCACATCCATCAGCCAGAGGATGCTCTCGCTCTCTGCTTCCACACCGGTGGTGGCTCCAAACTCCACCACACCTTATTCTTCCACAGTAACTGCTCCCCCGACACCTGTGGCTGCTCCTCCCAGTTATTACATGTATTTCGTTGTTAACGTTGGAGTTCCCAGCTAAGGGCAGTGGCTTCATTTCTCCTAGCCGCCTTCAATATCTCTTAAGCATTGTTCCGAAATAAGGAATCTCTTGCCATTCTGTAATAACATTGCAATTATGCACGTAAAATACATTGCCAAAATGACATGCCTTGCAACTTTGTCAATCTTAACATTTCAACTTTACAAATAAATGATCTTAACAAAAATAAATCAAACATGGGACAAACCTATGTTCTTATCAAAACATTGTGAACCATATTAGATGAAAGTTCTCCAATTTTACTTTTACTTCCCTGCACAAAACTATGTTTTAAGGCTGATCAAATAATTAAAATAATTAATCATTGTTTAATATAAATAAGTAAGTTGGGACTGAAAACAATAAATGTAGATTTAATTTAACTATGGAAATTAAATGAATATAAAATAAGTATTTAGATCAATTCTTGATGAACAGAATATGCTGTTGAATACTTCAAGAATCTATTTGTCCTAGTTTTAGAATTTTGGGGGTTGATTCGACAAACATCTCATAATCTCAAAAATAATTGTCATGCTTTGTGATTAAGATACTTCTCTTCAGAATTGATCTCCACTAGTGCGGATGTGATTTGGCACCCCGATATAAACTAGTATCAGTAGATCTATTATTGTAAGAAGTGGGTGACCAAAACTCACCTTCTTTAGTCTTTTGATGTTTGAATTCAGTGACAAATAGGCACTGTTCAAAATACCTTTGAGGAATCTTTTATATCATGAGGATCATGTTTTCCTTAGCCTAAATGACCGATTGAATAAATTTGAAACATTGATCGAGGATAACAAGCAGGAATGCGATGGACCTAGGATGGTCTAGTGTTGATGTAATTCTCTGATAATGCTGCTATGATGCTCTCATGTGAATGCTTTTGATAATTCGTTGATAACCCTATATGTACTCCTTGATTTCAAATGAATGAATGGATGTCTTTAAATACCTCAACATAGTGCACATGTCGGTGCAAACTTATGCTAGGCTAGCTCACCACAACTAGTAAAGTGGTTGACAATGTTCAAATTTGAATTTTAGATTTTAAAAGTTAAGAGGTGTAAATCTGTGATTGCAAAAATAATCTAAGTCAAATCACAAATGTGGATGCAAATCAAGGTCGTGAGTGTGATTCTATGAACCCAAATATATTTCTAAAGATGAGTGATATTGGGATCAGGATATGTTGATTTTATGAGTTGAGTTCATGCAAGAATATTCCACTTGTATACTTGTTAGTTGCATTAAGGACACTCTAATCAAAGTGGGGACCAAAACAATAGACAAAAGGGCATGGGTATGCAATTTCCACCATTAAAATAATAGTATCATACATTATTATGTGTATATTTAATAGTTGTTATATTTAAATATATTTATCTAGAAATATCAAGAGATTTCAATTTTGAGGTGACTATCTTGAATTTATTGTAGTGATATGATGGTTGCCTCAAGATTAATATTTATAGGTATTTTCTAAAATGTAAATATTCTAGGATACAATAGTTATATCAAATTAATAAATAATAAAGCCTCAAATAAAGAGATGAGACAATGAATTCTTAGATTTAGTGCTATCCCATCTTACAATATCACCATCATCTCCATAAATAAACTTACAATTTCTTAATTATTATGATAGCCTAGATTTTTATCCTCCAAAAAATAGAGATGACCAAAACATTTTCAATAAAAAATTATGATACCATCTAGACATCTCTTAGACACATGGAGACAAATATCTAGTTATTATAATTAATAAGTAATAATAAATTAGTTTTGATAGGTAATTTCAAAATATTAATAATATTTAATTAAAAAATTCATGTAAGTTTTATAGTTTTATTTATATTACATGTAAATTATTATTGACAAAATGGTCAGCATCAAACGTAGAGCTCTAAACATAAGATTTTTCACATTACAAACAATAAGTGAGGTTATATTTAGTGAAATCTTTATTCTCTATGGATTTCACATTCAAGAACATTCTTTATAGACACATTTAGCATTGAATGAACCCATGTATAATAGGCCAATATATTAAATATATTGGTGCCACCTCAAGGCATCCATCGAATCATGATTATCATTTATATTTTTCCTACCATCTTGACCACTTTCTACTACACATGGGCTCGGGGATCCCAATTACATTTTGATGAATTATTTATTATTATTATTATTATTTTTAAATATACATTGTAAACTTTTTTAACGTGACCGGCGATGCTAGTACGACACGCCCTTAGGCTCCACGCAAGTGCTTTTGCCCAGAGCAATGAACCGATGAGGCCACAACATGGGGGACCTCATCCCCTAGCAAGAACACTTCAAACCTACGAGCTCATTGGCCCAGTGAAGGCATAAATCTTGTGAGCTCATTGGCCCAGTGGGGGTTTGAACTCTGGTGGCCACCACTACAACCGAGCGACTTAACCACCGAACCACGCCCTTATCGCAATTGATGAATTAATTATTATCGCACATAAAGAAATAGAGTTAGACCCAAGGAAAATTTTCATCATTCATAAAATCATACAAATAACATTACTTAAATCCATTATTCTTAAATTGCCCCTCAATTTGGTTCAAAGGAGTAAATATGAGATTTTATAAGTCTTCTATGCACTTGTAACCACATGTGATGGTCATAGGATTAGTATGCCAAGCTATTAATATAGGATTAGGCTAGAGAGTAACTTTTAAGATCTGGACATCAAATTTAATCACATACATGTGGTAGTGCTGGAGGGGAAACACATTAGCATAAGGGATGGGTCCACCATATTAGTGGAGCCATCCAGATTAAGGCACATAGGCATGAAGAGAGAGAAATAATTTCTTCACATTAGAATTTTTATTAGGGATTTGGGTAACATATTTTGATTGGTTTTAGCTCATGGATTCCTAATTACTATTTGATGGTTTTGTGTATTTATTCTCCTATTTATTATGTGCTTGAGATGGTGGTTACATAGTGAGATTTTGTATGTACTATAATTCTTCTAGAATTGCTCCATATCTTTTGTTTGTCATATTCTTGTAAAGGCTTAGACACAACAAGTGTATTCCAATAATTAATTATTTAATAATATATTTAGTTGCATTAGGGTGTGGAGATTTTCTTCTGAAAGGATTTTCCCCACATAAACGTTGTGTTATGACATATTTTCTTGTGTATTATTTTCTATAATTATATATATTAAATTTTTCTACACATACATCTCTTCATTGATTAGTGTAGGAAGCATTTTCTGAACATATGGCAGTTTTCACTAGTTTGATCTACATAGTCTTTTAATCATGTGCTCCACATTAAACCTCGCTCTCTAAAGGTGTTAATTCCCTATGCCTAAGCCTAATTCAAACTTTTTATCGTGTCAAAATTCATACTGGGATATGCACACTAAATCCCTCATGCACTTTATCTATTTGTGTATTAACTTTAACTAGCTAGTTGCTTATATAACTAAAAGCCTGGGCTTATGATATTTCCTTCATGCTTGCCTTTTTGACCAATCCCCTTTACCATACCCTATTAGTCTCCACTTTTCACAATTCATTTTAGCCTCCTAGCCACACATACTATGCCTATCACTAGCTCCCTTCCACTCTTTGCAGTATTCATTTGAGTGACATGCCATTCCCCATTGATAGCACACAATAACTATTTTGTTTGTGTCCTACTTCTATTAACTACTATACATTGGTCATTATATCTTTCCCCTACTCTAGTACTATGAATAATCTCATAATGTTCTCATTGTTTATCTCTTTCACACCCATAAGCCCAAATCCACAAGCAGTCGACACCTTTCCTATGTGGAGCACCATGTGATTGGGACATGGCTACATTAAAGAAATGACTTAACTCCACTCAAGAATGTGTGGACCATTCACTTAGTGTGACTTATATTGTGATGATATTCAAGCATGTGGAGCCTATATATTTTTTTCATGTGCACATACTTTCTTGATGTAGTTTGCATGGATCTGATTGGTGAAATATTACTTGCCATGTGTCACCTTTGGTGGTTGTAGGCTCAGTCTCATTTTGATGGAACCTACCTTATTGGTGGTAGTGCATCATAAAGTTCTATGTGACACATATGTGGAGGTGCAATGGAACCATGTGAATTTTCAATTCAAACTATATATTAAAATGGGATGAGAAAGATGGTAGTATTTCATTGGATTGTAGCTACACTAGCCTCAGTAGCAAAATTTTTAAGGGAAAAACTTTTGTGCACCATGTGTTAGCTATGGGACCAACAATGAGACATGTGGATGGACAACATTCCTCCAAACTGTAAAAGTTCTAATATTTGTTTCATTACATTCAAATGCTATGAATGCTACTCTATTAGGTTTTCATGCCTACAACACAAAGAATGATATACACAAGGACGTACTATCTATTCCTTATGGCCAAGGGTGAAATTCTTATTCCCAGTGAGCACTATCATAACTGTGGTGGTTAATTGTGTGAATTTTTGAGCCCTATTACTATATTTTAGGTCATACCCTAGCTTCTATGTTTTGGTGTTTTCTCTATTCATTGAATAGAAATAAACAATTGGTTGTCATGGGTGTTCTCCTTTGTTCTTGTATGGATGTATATGATTATTAGAGCATGGTGAATCCTTGTGGGATTTTAGAGGTTATCATGTGTGTGTGTGTGTGTGATATATCAGTGACATATTGGTCATTCACAAGTATCTATGCTTGTATCTTTTACGAGACCACAAGGTTATGCCTAAAAAATGTAAGTAGGTGCCTATACATTTATTGAGGTCTGTGATTTTGGTATGGTTTAAAGGTCTATGCAAGCCATTGGTTAACCAAAATAGTTTCTTTGTGCATAACATGACTATCCATAGTGGCAAAGCATTAATGAAATTTGACAGTGGAACTTATTGTTCATCTACTTATAAGTTTGTTTCTTTATTTAACCTCTTGTAGGGTTGTCCTTCTCCATTCGATGCAACCTACTATATTCATCCAAGAAAGGTTTATGTTTTTCACAAGTATAATGTACCTAGATGCATTAAATTGTAAGAGGCAGTCACGAAGCCTGTATCCTAGACCTCTATAGGCTTGTAGATTAATTTTTTTGACTTACATAGGGATAAAAATTCCTCTTTTATACCCTTATGTCCCTTGCAACTTATCCAAGATGAATTTCCCTACTCATGCAAGTATGGATTTTTATTCCTACACATATATGGTTACAATGGCAAGTGTATCATGATGAAGTAAATTGATATTTCACATGTATCTACACCCATGGGGATGTCCATTAAGTGGTAAATGATATATAAATAAAAAGACATATGTTTTTAGCATATATGTCTTGAGCTAATTTCCTATATTTGTAGCCTAAATATAATAAAGGATATCAACCATTGTAAGTTCCATCACTTTAAGGGAAGGGTTGTCTTTGTACTGTTAGCTATATGAAGGTAAAAGTAGTTTCATGATCAAATATCTCCATTGCTAGAGTAAGAACTTATTTGGGGATTTTGCACTACAATCTCTCTTATCTTACTTGTTTATGTGTATGCTTTAAGGATTAGTTAATTTGGTAGAGTTGTCAAGTGTTGCAAATGCTTTGTAAAATTCTTTTCCTTAATACTCAGAATGTCTATTGTGTAGTATATTCTTGTTCTCATGATCTATGCAAATGCATACCTTTAGTACTAGTACTACACTCCCATACATGTATCCTTCTATATATCATGCAATAACTAAGTTTCCCCAATGGAAAGGCACTAGTCTGGTTGGTTGAAATATTAACCACTTCATTGAAACATAACCTTTTGTTACCATTCTAGTTTAGGAATCATTATATTAGTTTGTACAAGTTTGTTTGACTAAATATTACAAACTTGTCCACATCCTAAGTGAACTCAAGTTTGAAGCACATTTGGAGAATCATGTTGGTGTAGTATTCAAGATACATGTGTATACAATATGTTAAAAAGATTTATCAAGAGTGATACAAATTTGTTTTTCATCCAATATTGCATGTGCATGCTTGTGTTAATCATCTTATTGTGAGGTCTAGTATGTTTTTTCTTGGTTTCCATTAGGGCATGTTTGGACATAGATCATTTATAATATTTTAATTTGTCTCTAACTATCATATGGCTTCAAAGGAAAACACCCTCGTAGGTAATATTAGAGAGAATAATATTTCTTCTTGATTTATCTCTGTCCTTAATTTTAGACCAAATGCCACCTTCTATAGGATTGCTCAATGAAGTTGACCTACCACAAAACATGTTATTCAAGAAACTTAGGAAGAAATTGAATTGTTATTTTTCTTTACATTATTTTAGCTATCAATAATATTGATCTAATATCCTAGTGATATCAAGGGTACAATCAATTTAAGCTAGATATGACGGTAAGGCTTATCATTAGATAATACATGGTTAGACATGAAGTGATAAGAGTGGGAGAAATCTTCTTCTTTCACAAGCTCTGTTAAACCCTAGATGGTGCTTCCTTAAGGGCTCTAAACAAGAAAATAAAAAAGAAATGCAAAACTATAGGTTAGTCCTATACAACTAAGCTCTATGGATGACACAACAATCCTATAATACCTCATATAAAGTAGATAATGAAAGGTTTACATATGTAACAAAGGATAGAAAAAGATTACTTCTTGGGATGTGTTGGGATCTCTCCCAAAATTTACATTTTCCTTGCTTCGATAGATGTACAATTTGCTAATGCCTTTGTTTTATTGGCATGTGGTATCTATAGAGAAATGCATATTGGTCCTCCAAAATGATACCACCAGGTCTTAAAAACTCTAAGCTCATGTCCTATTTCCACTTATACTCACTATTCACTTTTTACTTGGTCTTTCACCCACAAATGGTTCCTACAGACTTACTGTCACACCAGTGACAGGAACCAGCAATAATGATAAAGATTATCAAAACAAGCAATAGACAAACTCATACATGTGGCTAGAACATACGATTGTCTGTGAAGTGATAGGAAATAGTTCAACATCACACATACAGCTTTTTGTGTAATGACAAGAACATATTAGATCATATAACTAACATAATCCACAATCAACAAATCTTTTCTACAATATGCACCCTCGAATACCAAGAATGAGAGGAAGTATGATCATGTATATTATATCAACAATGAAAGCATTAAGACACTATTCATGAACTGATTCCTAACTATTCTATACCCTTATCATAACATGACATTACACAACACATGGGCCTGTAACATTGGCGTCATCCTAGCTATAGAGTACTAATTCCTTCCTTTTCTTCTATCATCTCAATTCTTTTGCCTGTCTTCTCACAGTCTCATTCCACCTTTTGTATTCTCTCCTTTCTACCATTTTTCTACTCTTCTCTCTCTCCACATTTGACCCTCCTTTCTATGATCGACATTTCTCCTGATTGGCCTTCTTTAAACAATCTCTACACCTTCAGCCTCAATCTGCAACTTCCTCTCAGCGACTCAGCCTACTAGTCATTTTGCATTTGGCCTTCATTTAATCTTATTATGACCTCTCTTTCTTATCGGCCTCTGCTTCAAATTGCATTCAGCCTCCTCTTTTATTTTTGGCCTTAGATCTTGTTTACTACCATTCTATGTTTGGTCTTGGCCTACAACCTCAATCTTCACTTTACAACCCGTCTTAGTCACGATCTTCCCTATCTCCATGTGCGGCCTCTTCCAGATCCTTCTACCAAATCTCTACGGCATCTGAACATTCCTAACCTCTTAACGGCTACCTCTCCTCATCGTTACCCCTCTTTGCAGCTCAAGAATCATTCATTATCATCCGTTACCAAAATGTTTCTTTATGACTGGTAGCTCATCATTGCTGAGTGTTTCATCTCCCCTCTGCCTGTGCAACCTTTTCTCTATCTTTTATGATTCTTCATTTCTTCTATTTTCTGTTGACTATTGACATTCTTTGTTTCCTTGCAGAGATGATTCTCCAATGATCTTTTATAACTATCAACGATTTCAAATACCCTTCTGTATTTTAGTTCTGTCATGTTGGCGACAGGAGGTTCCTCTTAACCAAATTTGGATTTATCTTTAACACAAAGGCTAGCGACAGGAGCTCATCAGAAGTGATAGAAGCTTAAGGTAGCATGGATTATTCCTAAAATAAAACAAAAACCAAAAACTACAAACGACATAAGAATCAAAATTTGTTAAAAGCATGATGCCCCTGCATCAAACTCCCAAGGGTTAAAAGATCATCTGCTCCGGCACATGTGGTTCAAACTTTGCCAATCTTTCATCTGTTTCTTTCAACATATTGTTGGAACCACTATCTCATTCTTCCAAAATTGTGGTCATTCATTCAACTCTTCATAAAATTAGTCCCTCTATTCATCATTCTCCTTTAATTCTTGCATAGCCAATCTTCAAAGAATTTGGTGCCTTCTAGTTTACTTATTCCATACATCTACATAACATCCCTTATCACATTCTCACTTCCCATCATCTCACATAATACATTCTCCAACCAAACATCACCCAAGTCCAATTGCTGGAACATTACTTCATTATCATCTTTATTATTCACATCCCAACACACAAAATTCTTTACTAAATCTGTCTCTTCCTTGGCAACAGCCCTTTGATTCTCTACCATATCTTCCATTTGCACATTGGCCACCATTCCACTTGTTTGTATTCCTCCAATCTTACCAATCCACTCCTCTACAATGGCTGCATACTTTTCCCATAAATCTTCTTCTCTGATTCCTCTTATTGTTCCTTCTTCTACCTCTATATTAGCTTTGCCATCTTTTAGTTTGTGTTCTTCTTCCTGGGTCATTGCTGCTCCATCATCACCCTCTTCCTCTATGGCTGCTCTCTTTTTCAAAACCTCACTTTCATGCTCACCCTTACATGCTATGATTGTTACCCTAATTTTTTTTGCGTCCCGCTCAACCCACTTGGGCTTTTCCACTTGCTTTTGCCTCTTTCCCTATTTCTTACTATATTTTCTTCTTCTCTTGTCCTTCTCATCTACAAGACTCTATAACTCCATCTCATGTTCATAATCGCCATCTACACTACTCTTATCTTCAAACAGTTCATCTATAAATTTAAAATCTTCTCAAATTAATTCAAATAAAGTAATTTGTTTACCTTTCATCTTGAACATATCCTCCTCTAACTTCCTCCAAGCTACTTTTGTACCCATTTCAGCCTTATTCTTTCCTTGTTCTATTTTTAACCTCAAATCCTCTTCCTTAGGCCTCTTTGCTCACCAATTCACCTTCACATCTGGTTGCCATTTATTCATCTGCACAATCCTCATTCCTTGCACTTGTTTGTTAGCAAAAACACAATCAAGAGCATCTACTTTCTTACAATTTAATTGCTTCCCCATAACAACTTGTTTTCCTCACCAATGTGGAACTATATACCCATGTTCCTTAATCACCTTCACATTTTCTAATATCTTTCTCTTCTTGTCAACTAGTCTATCCATAGTCACACTTCTATTTACATAATCAAAACTAATAATTTCCTTACCAAGATTAACATTTTGTCCTTCCATTGCCGACTGTCCCAATTTACTTTTTACCTTGGCTTCATAGTTTGTTAACTCTTTTATTCTACATGACTCCTTTTGTTCATCAACATCATCTTCTAGAGCATCATGAAACTCCATGGATGCTTCCTCATTTTCTTTATTTTGCTAGATATCTTCCACATCAAACTCTTCTTCATTCTTAGGGACTTTACATTGTACACAAGCTGCAAACTCCTCTATACATTCTGCTGCTACCAAACTCCTTTTGTTCTCATCTTCAACTATTTTCCTAGGTGCTATTCTTGACCCATCACACAATATCTTCAAGGTCTCTTCCTCGACCTTCCTCAACACATTCTTTATACCTGCATATGTATAGCTACAAACACAATATTCATCAAAAAAATAAGAGACCACAATGTCTCCCTTAGTGTCTTCCTCATGGACACTCTTCTTTCTTCATTTCTCCTTTTCACAAGTACTACTTGCTACACTTTTTCGTCCTCTTTCTCTCTTCTTTCCCTTAAGTCCTCCACTATGAGAACTTGTTTGACTTCATTCGATCCTCGTTGCTCTAGAGGCAACTCTCTGTTGTCCCAGAGGCAACTCTCTGTTTTCCCATCCTCTGTGGGTACCCTTTCCATTCTAATCTATTCTTTTCATGGCATTCAACTTTTGCCTTTGTCTTTTCTCCATTATCAATTTCACATGCCACTTCACTTTTCTCATCATTGACCATACCCAAAAGTATTCCTGGCTTTCTTCTTCATATCTTTGCTACATGACAATCACGTACTCTTTTAAATCTCCTTTTAATGTTGCCAGCTATCTTTCAAAATCCATATTTTTCTTCTTCATCTTTTCTAGGCTAAGTTGCCTCACTTGACAATTACTTAGCACTCAGAATCTTCTGTGCTCTGATACCAATCTGATAGCATCATGTCCTAAAAACACCAAGCTCATGTCATGTTTCCACTTATACTCACTGTTCACTTTTTACCTGGTCTTTCACCCACAAATGGTTCCTACAAACTTATGGTCATGCTAGTGACAGGAACTAGCAGTAATCATAAAGATTATCAAAACAAGCAATAGACAAACTCATACATGTGGCTAGAACATACGATGGTCTATGAAGTGACAGGAAATAGTTCAACATCACACATACAACTTTTTTTGTAATGGCATGAACTTATTAAATTAGATAACTAACATAATCTATAATCAACAAATCTTTTCTACAATCTACACCCTCGAATACCAAGAATGACAGGAAGTATAATCATGTATATTATATCAACAATGAAAGCACAAGACACTATTCATGAACCAATTCCCAACTATTCTATACCCTTATCATAACATGACATTACACAACACATGGGCATGTAACATCAGCCTTGACCTAGCTATAGAATACTAATTCTTTCCTTTTCTTCTATTATCTCAATTCTTCTACCTATCTTCTCACAGTCTTGTTCCACCTTCTGTATTCTCTCCTTTCTACCATTTTTCTACTCTTCTCTCTCTCCACATTCGACCCTCCTTTCTCTGACCATTGGTTCTCCTAACTGGCCTTCTTTAAACAATCTCTACACCTTTGAACTCAATCTGCAACTTGCTCTCAAAGACTCATCCTATTGGTCATTTTGCATTTGACCCTCTTTTAATCTTACTATGACCTCTCGTTCTTATCAGCCTCTGCCTCAAATTGCATTCGGCCTCCACTTTTATTTTCGGCCTTAGATCTTGTTTACGACCCTTCTATGTTCGGTCTTGGCCTATGGCCTCTCTTCATCTTAAGACACTTTTTAGTCACGACCTTCCCTGTCTCCATGTGCAGCCTCTTCCAGATCCTTTTACCAAATCTCTATGGCATTTAAACATTTTAACCTCTTAACGATTGCCTCTCCTCATCGTTACCCCTCTTTGCAGCTCAAGAATCATTCAGTGTCATCTGTTACCAAAATGTTTCTTTCTGACTGCTAGCTCATCATTGTTGAGCATTTTAGCTCTCCTCTGCCTATGTGGCCTTTTCTCCATCTTTTACGACTGTTCATTTTCTTCTATTTTCTATTGACTATTCACATTCTCTGTTTCTTTGCAGAGATGATTCACCAATGATCTTTCATAACCGTCGACGGTTTCAAATTCCCTTATGTATTTCAGTTTTGTCATGCTAGCGACAGGAGGTTCCTCTTAACCAAATTTAGATTTATCTTCAGTGCAAAGGTTGGCAATAGGAGCTCATCAGAAGTGATAGAAGCTTAAGGTAGCATGGTTTATTTCTGAAAGAAAATAAAACCAAAAACTGTAAATGACATAAGAATCAAAATTTGTTAAAAGCATGATGCCCCTGCATCACAAAATCATAAGTCCAATTTCATCCTCATTTTCTAAATGTCAAGTTATCTTCTTTTTGTGGAAAATATTCTGAGAAATGGTAGATACATATCGGTGTGCATAAAAAAACTATAAATTGGAAGTCTACCTTTGTATTTAAAAGAATCATCCCTAGGTTATTCTAATCAATGGAAAAATTTCAACATGACAACTAGGACAACAAATCTTTAAATTTATGTCCAACATTTTGTGGATTCAACACAGTGACCTCTCTACCTACGTTGACATCCAAGTATATTACCTCTTTTTATTTTTCTTTTGCTTAGTCTGAAAGCTTATCTAATGCATAAGAAAGTCCTTAAATTCAACCTTGCATAGCATTACCCATGGTGCTCTTTAGTACCACCATTGTTTTCCTTAAGTAGTAGATATAACCCAATTTCTAGACTAAGGTTTTGGTCTATAGTCCTTTATCATGATTTCATGTAGGTGGAAGTTCACATTGTGTTGATTTCAAAGCATACAATCCTAACCATCTCATTGTATGTTTAATTATTGTGTGAATTATCTTAGTTAATTTTTTTCTTCAAACTCATTTCCTATATATGGAGTGTTCATTTATGTTTAATTAGTTTATCTACCCATTTAACACTTAGATATTTGATAAAGCATGTTTTGTTTATTTTCAAGCGTATATAGATATAATTATGCATTTATATACAAATTTTTAGAATGTGGATGGAACTAGTATTTGAAATTATTTTCATGATTGGTTAGGTAATAATTTAAGATTATTGATGGCTAATAAATTCTTGAATGTTTAAATGTGATGAGAAAATGATAATTTTCTCATATGTCATCTTTGAAAAAACAACATAGCATCAATGTTTATAGAGCTCATAAAACCACATTATTATAGTCTTGAATCATCCTAGCTCTGGTTGTAGAATGCTTCTTGATGTAAGAAAAGTTATAATAAATATTTGAGCTAGTCTCTATCTTTTATTTCTACAATGTTATATTATCATAATTAACCTTCTTTATCAATGTCCTTTATGACATATATTAAAATGGTTAAGATGAAGATTTGAATTTTGTATTACTCTCTTCAATTAAGGATCATAGAAATAAATCAAGATCTTATCATCGGATATGAAAAATCTATTCAAGAATCCATAAAAGGTTGTATATGAACATTTGGGTCACCTTTTCCTTCATACAACTCAAACCTAAGAGACACAAACTTAACATGTAACAAATATGTAGCCAACAAAAAAAGCCAATGGTACGAACAATGTGGCAGATTATAGGAAATGGAATTGTTTCTATTGTTAATGATTTATTTTTTAACATCAGCCATTTCTTGTAATAGTGTATCCAAGGTAGTGGTAGAGCTAATGTTTTTGCTCGGTGTATGTCGAATAGTGGAGGTACAGTAAGTTGTGAGGTAAGGGTTGAGGTCATAAATATGGATGGATGGATTGTATTATGTGAAATATTAGTCATGAGGTGACATTGAATTATAGTATGAGGCTTGGGTTGGGAAGGAGGAATTGTATGAGTCATGGGCTATGAAGGAGAAATAGTGTGGAACACATGAATGGAGGGTGTGACACTAGTTTCTATGAGGTTAGATGTGATGAAATGTGATGCTAGAGGTAATAGAAGCACTCAAAGAAGGTATGGTGGAAGAGGTAAACTTAGGAGCTAAGAGAGATTGAGGAGCAAAACCAAGGGAAAATGTAGAAGGAGAAATGGTGCTAATAACATCTACACTAGGGGTAACAATAGTGGTCATAGGCATGGCAGAGATAATTCTAGGATTGGAATTGGAAGTAGAGGATGGATCGGGAGATACACATTAGAGGTAACAAATAGATATGCATGATCATGTAAAATACACACTATATGGACATCAATCTTGCAATGTGAAGTATAAAAGAAATGTGCTAATTAGCTAGGAGATTTTGGTTGATTAAATGCATCAATCAGGGATTACCTTATAAGAGTGAGATCTTTCTTAGCCTCATGAGCTTCATTATCAGTCTTGTTCATCCTCTAAGTAAGCCCCAACACAAGCATCAATAAATATATGATTATTAAATTCATTCAGTGGCAATATTAAAGGTTAAACGAGGGATCCTTCTCAATGGAAGATTAGGATGGAATAAATAAACCATAGGATTCCAAATTTGTATAATTCACCTCTCGATCAAGAGTCAAACAATTTACAAGTAAATCAAAGTTGAAAATAAAATCTGAGTGTGATAACCATCTCATTATATGTCTAATTATTGTGTCGATTAACTTATTTCAATTATGTTGTCAGACTCATTTCCTATATCTAAAGTGTTCATTACAAGTGTTTAATTAATTTATCTACCCATTTAACACTTAGATATTTGATAAAGTGTTTTTTATTTGTTTTCAAACTTATATAAGTATAACTATACATTTATTTACATTATTAGCACATGGAAGGAAATACTATTTGAAATTTTTTTCATGTTTGGATAGGTAATGAGTTAACAAGACTTATAGTTAAAAAATTCTTGAGCGTGTAAAAGTGATAAGAAAATGATAATTTTCTTATGTCATCTTCCAAAAGATAACATAGCATCGATTCTTATCTACCTCATAAAATTGTATTGCTATGGCCTTGAACCCTCCTTACTCTCTTGTAGAAGAATTCTTGATGTAATAACGATAAAAAGTATAATATATATTTGATCTAGTGTTTATTTTTTATTTCTACACAATGACAGTAAGGATTCTTGATGTAATAAGTATAAAAATTGTAATATATATTTGAGCTACTATTTATAAATTTTATTTCTACACAACTATATTATCATAATTAACTTTCTTTATCAATGTCCTTTTTTAACATATATAAAAATAGTTAAGAGGAAGATTTGGATAAATCTGATTTACTCTTTCCAATTAATATCTTTATCTTTTATATAATATATGTGAATGTAATCATATATTTTTAAAAAAATTATGTATAAAAAGAAATGTTATTTCAAATTTTTATGTAATCATATATTTTTCAATTTTTTTATGTATAAAAAGAACCTTATTCTCACTTAGGGAAATCTATAAAATACCTTTCCACTACTCAGTTATTGAAAAACAATGTTTCCTCGACACAAGAGAATCCTATAAAATGATGTTGAGGTGACGACAGACCATTACAACCAATTTCTATGGAAAAATGAGAAATGGTGTCCATGATGGATTGCATTGGAAATCAAATATGTATTGTTCCTCCAAAATCATAGTTCAATTTCATCCTCCTTTTCAAAATTTTAAATTATCCCAATTTCATGAATAACAATACCAGAGATGATAGTTACCCATTGGGGTGCATGCCAAATGGTTTAAAATCTATGTCTAATATTTATATTTAAAAGAATCATCCATAGGTTATTCTAATCAATGAGAACATTCATCTTGACAACTAGGACACCACATCTACAAATTTGTCTCTAATAGTTTGTGAGTTCAACATGGTGACCTATCTATCTACATCAACATCCAACTATATTGTCCCTTTTAAATTTACTTTTTTCTTGGCCTCAAGGTTTGACTAATGCATAAGGAAGTCCTAAAATTCAACCTTGCATGGAATGTCCCATGGTTCTCTTTAGCACTACCAACTTGTTTTTCTTAAATAGTAGATATAACCCAATTTATAGACTCAATTGTTTTTCTAAAGTCCTTTTGTCACAATGTCTAAAACATATATGTTAATTAAATAGAAAAATTTTCTTTATTAAGTGCATCAATTAAGGCTTTCCATGCAAGTGTGAGATCTTTCTTAACTAAATGAGCTTCATGATCATAGTATTATTGATCCTCTAACCGAGTCTCCACACAAGCATCAATAAATATATTATTAGTTTTATATTGGGTGGTCATATTAGGGTTTAAACAATCACTCCTTCTCAATGGAAGATAAGGATTAGAAGCAACTCGTGGTATAAGGAAAACATAGATAGCTAAATTTGAATAACTCAATTCTAGATTAAAATTCAAAATAAATTGAAATATATCAACTCTGAAAAGAATTCTTGATAGCCAACGGTGGGTGTAGTGGGTAAACATAGTGTCACAATAAAGCAAAAAACTCCAAAAGAAAAGATATATCAAGAAAACGACAACAAATAGGAATGAAACCATATAATATCTAGAAATTTATGATGTGCCAGCACGATCATAGATATAAAACCCTAAAACAGTGAAGGTCTAAACCATAAACAAAATTCTTAGGGTATTGTAAGATAGGTTGGGTTCACAAAAATGTAAAGGAAAATAAAGTTTCCCTAATGTAATCTAGGCCAATTAAATGAAATGCACATAATCAACATAAGTCGATGTAGATTAATTAATCAATCGGCTAGGAATCGATAATTAAACAATACTCATCTCTAGAAATAAAAGATGGAAGATAAATCTAGTGTCACATTAGAATTTTACCTATTAGATTCACAGTGGGTCTATTCCATGGCTCTATGTTACTTCTAAAATCATGGATCAATCTTGGAATCCATAGATCTTATCTAGTATAGTGCATGCTCTTGTTTTCTAATTTGCTAGATTATCTACTTTTTATTGATTGTTAAGGATTGTTAGTGTTTGAAAACACCTTATAGAGGCCATCAAATCACTAGGGTAAAGTTCTCCTAGGCCAGTCCCCTAGAATGACTAGCTTTAGCACCTTGGAAAATGTTGGACAAAAGAGGAAAGAGCATAAATCTTTGAGGACATGAATTTTGAAGTAGATAGATTTTTGTAATGCACCTTGAATGTGATTGCTTATTTAATGAATGCTTGATATAAATTGATGTACATTGAAAACCTTTAAATACCATTACATAGAAACAAAACATATGAAATATGTACCAAGTTGGTTCATGGTGGGAAATAAATGGGCAAGAATTATCAATATTTGAAGTTGAATTTTTAAAATTTAAGGGTTAGTTTTGTGTGGTGTGGAGTGATCCCACTCTATGGGATTTAATCGAGACAAGTAAATGCTAATGTCAATTTGGGGAATGAATGCTTACTAAATGTCGAATATATGGGGATATGTGTGGACATGGATAATATAAAGTCAAATGTATGACAATATGTGGTAATGAGGATAGGGAACTGAGCCTAATTTTACACAAGTTTGTGCTATTTATTGATATGTAATTGCATTGACACATTCTCTCGAAATAGACACAGAGTTAAATAGGCAATTAGCATCTAGGCAAGAAAATTTCATCATTACAATAAGGAACCATACAAATTACATAGGTTGAAAGGAAACTAGAATAATATTTCTTAGAATAGTTTCCTAGAAACATATTAATTTACTCATCTAATTTTTGTAGACTTTAATTCATCTCTTAACACCATTTAATATATGCATTTTGCACATATTTTCCTTTGTCCAAAATTCCTTTTGTGTCTTTTAAATTTGGATTTATTTCTCATCCATGTGTTTTAAAATATAATATATGCATTTTGCACATACTTTCCTTTGTCCAAAATTCCTTTTTGTCTTTTAAATTTGGATTTATTTCTCATCCATGTGTTTTAAAATACACTTGTCTACTACATTTATCTTGCATCACAGAAAACAAGGCCCCTGTAGCCTACACTACTCCCATATAAAATAAAACATAGTGGAGTTTGGGTTGACATGGTTTGAGATAACCGCACGCAGTGGAGTTTGGGTTGACATGGTTTAGATAAACCCACGCAATGACCTCTTTATCCTCGATGAGGGAAAGCTATTAAAATACTACCAATCGGCTATTGAAAAAAAAGTGTTTCGTCGACATAAGAGAATCCTACCAAATGACGTCGAGGTGACGACAGACCATTACGGCCAAACTGTATGAAAAAAAGAAAATGGTGTCCCTAGATTCAAGGATTTTGTTGTTTTATTGATTGCCCACGATGGATTACTTTACTTCGGAATTCAGTAAGAGAAAAACACGTTGGGGATTGTCCTTTTAATTTAAAGCTAAGATGAAAGGTGGTCGAAACAAAGAGATTATAATAATGACAGCGTTTGTGTGTTTACCTCAACATTACTGTTTTTCTTGCCCAACGAAAATTTTGAGTAGGATTTTTATCAGCTTCGGCTGCCTTTAGCAGCTTACAGACGCACAACGTCATCATCAGAAAATTCAAAACCATGGACGAGCAAGATTGAGGTTGACCACTATCGCGATCTGTAGTAGGTCGAGAAGATAGCTGCACGTTGCGCTTGACATGCGGCGGAGATGAGTAATCACAGCACAAAACGTTCAAATCGTTACTGCGCGGGAGAAATTTAAGACGTTTGATAAGAAGCAGCCTAATGTAGTTTGAGAACGCAACCAGAGCGCCGTGGGAATATCACTATGAAATGCAGGAAGGATGAGCTAGACAGTAAATCACGAAAGGCATCGCACAAAACGCTCAAATTCGTAGAATCGTTACTGCGCGGGAGAAATTTAAAACGTTTGATAAGAAGCAGCCTAATGTAGTTTGAGAAGCCGTGGGAATATCACTATGAAATGCAGGAAGGACGAACTAGATAGTAAATAACGAAAAGGCATCGCATAGCTGTTATTGTTCTTGACACGGGATAAGCCAGGTGATCGATTCATCCTATCCTATTTCGCAGAAGCCTATTAATGTCCATCAAATCATGAGGCTTTCATCATCAATCTCGCACTTGAACAAAGATTGTCAATGAAAATGTCATCTGGAATTCTGCATTTCTGGGTTATGATGGTGGTGATGTTAAGCATGTGGTCCATCGAATACAACATAGCCGCAAACAAACATTTTGTAATTTTTTGTCCCATGCAGACAGAATTCTAAATATATATGCTTTACTATAGTAATTTATTTTATATCTTTGGCAGAAGTCGTTAGCTCCCAATTTGGCAGGAAGCAGGTGTTTATTGGGATGGAAATTTGAAGAGAAGATTAATTCTGCTTCTGAGGCGAAACATTTAGCTGGTACAGAAACAGAGAAAATATTTACTGCAGCTAAAAGCAGCCACACCCGTCACCATCACCATCTTAAAAACAGATCATCCACAAAGAGTGCAGTTCCATCAACCTTTGTTAAGGGGCAGAAAAATGAAGAGAACAATGTTGCTGCAAAAGAGATGAATACACTTTCTTGGCATAAACGCCATGAAAAATATGACAAACCAGTCTTTCTTGTTGATTATAGCGGGCCTAAAACACACCCTCCCAAGAACAACTAGAAGCTTTAATCTTATAACAAGGACTACCATGATGTCATTTTCTACTAGAAATCAATACGAAAGAGTGAAAATCCTGGAACTGGTATGTACGAACACTATATAGACGTAGATTTAAGAATTTTCAGTGATAAAATATTTCTCTGGATGAAAGCAATGTTAGTGAGGACTGCTGTACCTTTATTTCAAATTTTAAATGATATAAAATGAAAAAATATATGTACTAAGTTTGGTGTTTATAATTTCGTACACAATGAATCACAGGTGATTATTGCCATGTAGTATATTAAAGTAGATTGTATGATGATCTATTCTGACCATTGGTTGATTATATTTATTCTCTCCTTTTTTAAGTAAATGACCTCTTGCATTTCTTTTGATGTAAGATTTAGTTTAGTTAAAAGTTCAAAGTATGAATAAATCTTCACAATGATCTTGGTAGGTCAGGTCATCAAGTTTGCATGGATTTGGGTTAAGTAGTCCAAAGTATGAACTTTAATCTTCACAAAATGTTTGCGATATGTAAGTTGGGACTGAAAACAATAAATGTAGATCAAAATATGGAAATTAAATGAATTTAAAATTAGTATTTAGCTCATTTTTTTATGAGCAAAATATGCTGTTGAATACTTCAAGAATCTATTTGTCCTGGTTTTAGAATTTATGGGCTTGATTAGACAAACATCTCATAATCTTAAAAATGATTTTTATGCTTTGTGATTAAGATGATTCTTGTCGGAATTGATCTCCACTAGTGCGGATGTGATTTGACACCCGGATATAAATTAGTATCAATGGATCTAATATCGCAAGAAGTGGGTGACCAAAACTCGCTTGCTTTAGTCTTTTGATGTTTGAATTTGGTAACAAATACACAATGTTCAAAACACCATTCGGGAATATTTTATTTCACGAGGACCATGTTCTTCTTATTTAGGCCCCTAAATGACTGATTGAACAAATTTGAAACATTGATCAAGGATAACAAGCAGGAATGCAATGGACCTAGGATGGTCTAGTGTTGATGTAATGCTCTAATAATGCTACTCTGATGATCTCATGTGAATGCTCTTGATAATTCTTAGACAACCCTATATGTCCTCCCTGATTTCAAATGAATGAATGAATGTCTTTAAATACCTCAACATAGTGCACAAATTGGTGCAAACTTGATAAAATTGTTGTCAATGTTTAAATTTGAACTTTAGATTTTAAAAGTTAGAGGTATAAATTTGTGATTGTAGAAATAATCTAAGTTAATTCCATAAATATGGATGCAATTCAAGGTGGTGAATGGGATTCTATGGATCCAAATATATTTCTAGAGATGAGTGATAATGGGATTGAGATATCTTGATGTCTTGAGTTGAGTTCATGCAAGAATATTCCACTTGTATACTTGTTATTAGCATTAAGGACACTCTAATCAAAGTGAGCTGAAAACAATAGAGAAAATGGCATGGGTATGCAATGTTCATTACTCAAATAATATTATCATGTACATTACTATGCATATATTTAATAGATCTTATATTTAAATATATTTATGTGGAAATATCAAGAGATTTCAATTTTGAGGTGTCTATCTTGAATTTATTATATTTATATGATGGTTGTCTCAAGATTAGTATTTCCAGGTATTTCTAAATATGTAAATATCCTAGGGTAACATAGTTAAATCAAATTAATAAATAATAAACCCTCAAAGAAAGAGATGGGATTAATTAATTATTGAACTAAATGCACAAAATTTAAATAGATAAAGTGTATTTAGTTAGTTTAAGATTTGATGTTGTTTTGATTGAGCTAGGCATTGCAAACTATTATTTGAATGCACTAGAAAATCAAGACCTAATAGACGACAACTTCAAGACTAAGAAAATGAATGTTCAAAATTTTTGGTTCACTTCTATGATTACGGAATTTATCGTTGCATGTGCTGAACTCAACCTTATGCATGCATCATAACCTCATCCGTTAATTTCAATTTATTTTTTGGATCTTTGTGATCAAATCATATTGATGTTTGTGATAGTGTTTAGGAATATCTTTATGGAATTTGCTAGATCGGGAAAGTTCTCATTTGGCCAAACACCAAACTAGATTGACTTAATATCTTGTGGTAAACATCAATGATAGTAGACAATTATGAAGTGTCCCTAGAATGTTGATACAATTTACTTATGTCATGCTCTTGTGATGGTGTAATGGATAACATATCTCTTGTTCTAGATTCCCCCTCTCTATGTTCCTAATGATTTAGGGTTTATCCTCAAATACAACACCCTATCTCACAAGTTGGTAGTTTTACACTTTAGTCCACTCATAATGGCTAGTAATAGGGAGTTCAAAAGGTTTGAATTTTAAATTTAGAATTTGAAAATTTGGGGGTCACTTCTACACCCATAGATTTGATTGGGGTTAGTTTTTCTACTATAAAAATGACTTGGAACAATCAATGGTAATCTTAGAATTAGGAGTAGTACCTAAGGATGTGTGTAGATAAAATCAAATAAGAATTAGGTCATTTTCAAATATTGTTGTTAGAATGTGCCACATGCATGCTAGTCATTACATAAAGAACAACGTAGTCAAAGTGTGTCCAAAATGTCAAAGCGAGTCCAAAATCAAGGGGGATAGTGAAGGGTCTAAATAGCATAATAATCCATGAAATAGAACCATATAGGATGTTTTCACCTATCACTAGGTAATTGTAAAATAGAAGATCATTCCTTGTGAAAATTTGTAAATCATATTGTCAAAAACTCTAGATCATATAAACATTGTAACTATCTAATGTTGTAGACTATCCATCACTATAACCATTTGAAAAGTGAATCCATATAAAATACTAAAAAATTGACTTAGTGAAGATGATAAAAAACAATTGCACCTCAAATCCATAATATTTATCAGGTATCACACCTTTTCAATTTGGCATACACCAGTGACCAACATTCCAAAGAAAAGGTGCAGTGAATGAAAAAATGGTCAACCATTTCATGAGACACAAGGTGGCTTGACAACAAGTCTTGAAGGGCTCTTTTGAGGTTCACACATCTTGGTTTTAGGATATTTTCAAGGTTGAATATAGTTACAATTGATTTGCATGTGTTTATTTATAACTATTTAAATATTTGATACATGGTTGCAAGTTGATTTCCACATTAAATTTATTAATTTGGTAGAATTTTAAAATATATAATTAGTTGAATTATTCATTTACAAAATCTAGAATTGTAATATAAATTTACCTTGACAGTAGAGTTTAAAAGGTTTAAAACAAGGTTGTCAACATACTTGTTGAGATGTATAAGGTATGTTTATGGGTTTAAAATTTTCTAGATTTAATGAACCAAGTTGGGAGTGGTGGACTTAATTCACAAGTTTTACATGCAAAAAAAATTGTAAGCATGCACCTCATTCCCGTCATTCCACACACAATGGAAGATATAATTAAAATGACTCATTATATATATGGTTATATAAAATAAGAGTAGACTTGCAACTCACATTTACAAATGTTAAAAAATGTAAACATGTTTGTGATTTCTACAATCTTGCAAGGGTAAAGATAAAGTTATGAGCTTATTTCATAAGTCAAACATAGAACGGTACACATGCAATGCACATTTGCATATATAAAGTTTCCAAATGTAAACATGATCCTATTTCCTGTAATCTTATTTCCAGCATTTGCATTGCATCAATTATGATTTGATATTTTTATATGGTCAAGATTTGATTTTCACATTATTGATTTCTGGTGACCTGTCCACAGAGATTTGATTCAATTTTTCACATTATTAATTTTCAATGACTTGAAAATGATTTAATAGGAAATTAAAAAATTATTTTCCCTTAGAAGGATAACAATAAGAGTTTTAAAAATTTATCTTTGATGCAACAGGAAAGTGGAGTCTCCACACACATTTGCAAACTTGCAAAATTCCTTAACACTCTTGAATTCCCACATATATTCGAACGTAGAAATTGCAGATTGCAAGGAAGTCTCTGATTTTTGCATGATATAAAGGTCAAACTAAGTTAAGCCTATCACAATTTTGTTTCTCACGTGCATATATGTAAAGACAAAAAGTGGAAGAAAAATAAACCTCTTGCACAATATTGTAAATTGCAGATCAAGTTCCATTTCTCGCATAAAAGAAATGTTAGCCCACGATTGAAAACAAAATTGTAATAATGGCAAACTAGAAGTTATGTTGTTTATTTCATCCAAAAATGAAAACTCCTATTCTACAGAAATAAAGAAGAAGCAACAATAAATAGATAACAGTTATAAATTATTATACAAAACTACCCTACAAAACTGCTCGAACAGAAAATAGCTCGAACAGAAAATAAACTAATCCCGAAGATTAGACATTAACATCCCCCTGTAATCTAAAGGGGTTAAGCCAAGAATTCCTCGGAACTTCTCAAACTTTTCTCTATCCAATGCCTTGGTAAGAATATCGGCGGGTTGATCTGCAGTAGGACAATATTTGAGGTGTACATGACCAGATTTTACATGATGTCGAATCAAATGAAACTTCATGTTAATGTGTTTTGTATGATCATGAAAGACTTGATTTTTAGCCATTTTGATAGTAGATTGATTGTCAAGAAAGAGTGGTGTTGCAGAAACTTGTGGTGCCTGCAAGTCTTCAAGAATTTTGCGAAACCATAAAATTTCCTGAGTTGCTTCAGAGGCTGCCATATATTCAGCTTTGGAAGAAGAGAGGGCTGGGGCTGGTTGCTTTCTAGATCTCCATGAAATGGCAGCAGATGCAAGGTACATTAAAAAACTAGATGTAAATTTACTATCTTCCAAGTCACCTGCATAATTTGAATCAGAATATCCAAGCAAAGAAAATTGTGTAGTCCTATAGTATTGGAGCCCATAGTTCTGAGTACCTTGGACATATCAAAGAACCCGTTTGGCTACCAACCAATGAGGTTGTCTAGGCTGTTGCATGAATCTGGAAAGAACTCCAACAACAAATGAAATATCTGGACGAGTAGTGGTACCATAAATCAAGCTGCCAACAAGTTTCCTATAGGTAGTTGCATCAACAAATGCTGAAGAATCATCTGATGTGAGTTTAAGATTTTGCTCCATAGGAGTACTAAGGGGTTTGCAATTAGCCATGCCAAACTTATTTAAAAGTTCACCAATATATTTTTCTTGGGTGATGAAGATAGAATGGGGTTTTTAAATCACCTCAATGTCCAAATAGTAATGAAGATGGCCCAAATCAGTCATATCAAATCTTTGCTTGAATTGTTTTTTCACATCTTGAATATTATCCTCATTATTACCAGTGATAAACAAATCATCCACATAAACAACAAGATAGACAACCATGCTATCAACCATTGTAACAAAAAGGATTGCATCATCAAATTCAAAATGCTTGAAATTCAACTGCAAGAGATGCTCAGTAAGTTTGTCATACCAGGCTCGGGGGGGCTTGTTTTAAACCATACAAAGATTTGACAAGCTTGCATACCTGGTGTTCTTTACCATTGACGATATAGTCTTTAGGTTGAGTCATATACACTGGTTCTTTGAGATCACCATTCAAGAATGCAGTTTTAACATCCATTTGATGAACTTTCCACCCATTTGGGGCTGCAAGAGCCAACAAAGAACGAATGGTAGTCCATTTAGCTGTAGGTGCAAAGGTTTCATCATAGTCTATGCCCTTTTTTTAAGCATATCCTTTGGCAACAAGTCGGGCTTTATGTTTGTCAAGTGAACCATCTACTTTCTATTTATTTCTATAAACCCACTTGCAACCAATAGGTTTACAACCAAGTGGAGGATCAACCAACTCCCATGTGCCATTTTTCAAAACTGCATCATACTCATTTTGCATTGCTTGCCTCCATACTACAATATTTTTAGCTTCATTATAGGAAGTTGGTTCTGAAACTATGAGATTAATTTCATCAATGGACTCTAAGTTATCTACAATATTGGATTGAGCCTATAGCCTTGCTCTATAAGAGCTTCTTGTACCTATTTTACCTATTTCATCAGGTCTTAAATCTTTCAAAGTCTACTATACTTGTTTGGCCCATTTATGTGAAGATTTGGGTTGCACAAAAGATGTTTCCATTTCTTGAGTAGATGCTTCATTAGTGGCCAATGGTTGTGATGTTTTAGGCTCATCATTAGAGAGAAGATCATTATAAGAGGGGATTTCTTCTTACACATTTATAGATGGAACATCTTGAGTTGGGAAAGATTGGGATTGCACATTTATAGATAGAGCATCGTGAGTTGAGACAACTTGGGACATAGATTCTACATGTGAATCTATTAAAGGTGTGTTTAGATGAGTAGGCTTCCCCTCATAGAGATTTTCTATCCAAGGAGAAAATCTTGCAATTTTATTAGGCTATTTTAATTGATATTCAACATTTGCATCACTTTTGGAAGATTCACAAAATACAACATCACGTGTAATGAAGAATTTCTTGTTAGCTTCATAATACAACCTATAGGCTTTAGATGATTCAGAATAGGCAAGAAAAATGCACTTATAATTGTGATTATGCAACTTACTTCTTTTGTCCTAAGGAATTAAAGCATAGAAAGTAGACCCAAAAATTTGAAAATGTCGAACGGATGGAGGATATCCAAACCGAACTTCATATGGAATGGCCTATTGAAGTACAGATGATGGAGATCTATTACGAAGATAGACTGCAGTTCTTACTGCTTCAGCCCAAAAATGTAACGTGATTCCTTCGAATATAGCATTGCTCGAACCATGTTCATGATAGTTCAATTCATTCTTTCAACCACACCGTTCTGTTCAGGAGTACCTAGAATAGTGAGATGATGTTGAATCCCATTTTGACGAAGATAATCCTCGAAAACTAGAGAAGTAAATTCTCCACCATTATCTGTTTGAAGAGTACCAATTTGAGATTGGGCTTGATTTTCAATCATAACATGAAACCTTTTAAAAAATTCAAAAGCTTTTGATTTTTGCTGAAAGAAATAAATCCAAGTCATGCGACTGTAATCATCAATGAACAACATAAAATACTTAGATCCTCCAACATAAGTTACTGACAAAGGCCCACATAAATCAGAATGAATGAGTTGCAATTTTCTATGTGCTCTCCAAGTTGAGCATGGGAATGGATTTCTATGTTGTTTGGCAAGAATACATGCTTCACATTTTTCAATTGTTTTAGGTAGAATGGGCAAACCATCAACACCATTCTTTTGCATGATATGAATGCTATCATAATTCATATGTCCAAATCTTGCATGCCACAAAAGCCTAGGAGACAGAGTAGCTTCTTTAGTAAGATATGCAAAACTTATAGAAAGAGTAGAAGTACCATTGAGTTTTAACAATCTTCCATCTTCACAACTAGTAAATGCAACTCGATTATTAGATATTTTTCTAACAACAAATTGCCCATCTTTTAACAAAATAGAGTACCCTTGTTGTCGAATCAATACTAGTGATAACAACTTACGTTCCAACTGAGGAAGAAACAACACATCATGAAGCACAAACTCAGGGAGATCAGGCAACTTAAGTCTAACAGTTCCTTTTCTAACAGGCTTGAGGCTTGATTTATCTGCAAAGTAAATTGGACCACATGCACCTTCATGAAATTATTCAAAGTAATCACGCCAAAATGTCATATATAGCATTGCTCCAGTATCTAAGACCCAAGAATCATACCATGAGGAATTAGATACAAAGTCTGGAACAGTAAGCACATATTGATCACTATCGCTGTCACAAACAAATTGGGCTGCTCCTGAAATTTAATCATCATTGTGAATTTTTCTTTGGGCTACTCCTGAAATTTTATCATCATTGTAAATTTTTGTTTTATCTTTTTGTTTGAAAGAATTTTCTATAAAATTTTCTATCTTATCCCATGAGAGCTTGCACTCATGTGCTTCATGTCTACCTTTTCTACCACACCTTTAACAATATAAATGTTACCTATCATTTTGATTATCATTTTGTCGCCATTGACCTCTACCTTTTCCTTTATCACTATAACCACCTCTTGAAGAGTTCTTATTTAGAGGTTTTTCTTTTTGATAGCAAGACAAACATTTTCACTAGTATTATCTATTTTTCTTCCAAAAGCTTTTTCACGTTCTGCTAACTTTTCAACCAATTGATCAAAGGTAATGGTTTTCAATTGATTGCTTGCTTGAAGGGACTCTAGATAAGTGGAATGTGTTGGAAGAAGTGCCTTAATAAAGGCTATGAGATAGATATCAACTTTCCCACCAACAGCATCAACATCTTGTTTTATGGCTCTGATTTCAGAAGCCAGCCTCATAAGATCACCATTCTTCAACTCAAGATTAAATAATTTTAACTATAACTGAATAAAATCTAATTTAGAATGAGAATCAAACAAATCTTTTAATTTATGAAGGGCTTCCCAAGCAAATGTGCACCCTTGTATATGTCGATATACATCTCCATTAACAGAAACCTAAAGCCAAAGCTTTTGAATTTTTATATTGCCAAATTTCTTTTTCTTTAGCATCAGTTGGTTCTGTAGGTTGGATATCTCCATCACAAATTTTACACCATAAATCATTAAAAATGAGTGTATTTTCTACTTTTCTATGCCATTCCAACCAAGTATCTTTTCCAGTTAAAGTTTCCCCAATCATTGAAACAATAGACTGCATTGTGAATCTAAAAGAAATATACACACTGCTCAAATTTCTTACTCAAATTTAGAGATGTGAAATCCTTGTAATAATAAATTGATTGATTTGACCTGAATCAATTTACTGTTTCTGTAGAACGCTCCAATCTTCGGAAGCTTCACATATAAAAGTATCCCTGCGCTCTGATACCACTGTTAGCCCATGATTGAAAACAAAATGGCACTGTTAGCCCACGATTGAAAACAAAATTGCAATAATGGCAAACTGGAAGTTATGTTGTTTTATTTGATCCAAAAATGAAAACCCCTGTTCTACAGAAATAAAAAAGAAGCAACAATAAATAGATAACAGTTATAAACTGTTATACAAAACTACCCTACAAAACTGCCCGAACAGAAAATAAACTAATCTAGCCCGAACAGAAAATAAACCAATCCCGAAGATTAGACATTAACAAAGAAACACAAAATGGATCTACTGAATCTCCAGCATACTCTTTGTCTACATTAAGATGGAAGCTTTGGTCCATACTATAACATATAGTGAAACATAAAAAGTGCAAGATTTTAGTTTGACGCCCTGGTAGATATGTATAACGTAGGCTGAATAATACTGCACATTTTCCACACCCCAATTAAAATCATAAAATGCCATTACCATCCACAGCTCATCTCAATCTCATAGCATTATGCAGAGAGGGCAAGTTAAAGGAGGTGCTACATATTTTGCTTACTGCACACAAACCTCTTACAACTTTGCTACATATATTTAATTATTGTAGACCTATATTATTAAGGTGCGTCTGCTATTTTATAGAATGCCTCAAAGGAATGTCGTTTTGTTGAATACAATGACTTCAAGAAATGTACAAAATGGATTTCTTGAGAAGGTGTTATAATATTTCAAACAAATGCAATTGGCAAGCTTAAAGCCAAATTCCACGACATTTACAAGTGATCCTTCCTGCCTGTGCTGCAATAGCAGTTTGGAACAATCTATGGACATTCACCAAAGCATAATGAAATGGACGCATTGATTTCTTTTTCAAGTGGGACTAATTCATTCAATGTTGGCCTGGTTGAGGTGAACACAGGTTATAATTCTAGAGGTTTTAAATTCCTAGAAAATCCTTGACTTGCCAACTATTATGATGTCAAACACAAGAATGAAGTTCTTAGCACTTGGAGTAGAAAAGATTCTATAGAAGCCAATATCAGAGGACAAGCTAAATTTATTTTGTCAAACATGTGGTTCACAAGGCAAACATGTGTTTCACAAGGTATATAGCACTGATAATTCCAGATTGTAGATAGAATAAACATTTTTGGTTAACTTGGTTGGAAAGAATCTTGTATATGGAAAGGCTATATCTCTCAATCTTGAAAAGTGGGGGAAGTAAGAAATGAAATGGAACTATTGTCTCAAAAATCCAGAAAATCTAAGTCTGGGAGTTTTTTGGCTTTTCCTTAGGTTTAATGTCTTTTTTAGCTTTTCGGAGGTTTAGGGTCACCCGTGATGGCATTCGATAGATATCGGCTCCAAAACTTTGCGATGGTGACTTGTTGTTTTTCCTAAGTCTTTCAGGATCGTGGTGTCATGCATTCCCATTCTTCTTTGACTTTAGGTATGAGTTCTGATGTCTGCTCGATTCCTGATCCCCAAAATTATTCATTTCTTCTAAGTCTTTCAGGATCATGGTGTCGATCATTTTAATTTTTTTCTTTGCCTCTGTAGCGTGCATTCAGTGATGATCCCAATCCCTAATCCCTGATATTTCATATTTGTCTTAAGTACTTTGGGATCGTGGTATCAAAGAGCTATTTATTCTCTTCCCCAATGGAGAGAAGGAAATGACAATGGCCCAAATTGTTGAAGCCTGACAATTTTACTTTGTTCTCTTCAAACTTTAGAGTTCGAGGGATCTCTCATTCTAATTCAAAATTAGATCGATGTTCAACGGAGGTCTGATTATTGAAACCCACTAAAGTGGCACCTTTGTTTTCAAACTTCAGAGTTTGGAAGGGTGCTTGTTCTAGATAAGGTTGATGGATGTTTAGCAATGGTCCGATTGCCGATGATCCATTTTTTGGTCTTCCTGATTGGTGCACTCTTTACGTTTTTTAGAGTTTTAGGAAGTCTTCTACTCCCGATAAGAGGAAGAATACCTAGTGGACGCCCAATTTGTTGGCACCTAACATTTTTTCCTTCCCTATTAATTAGTGGCTCTATTGGTGACAAGATGTTGTAGAGCCCGATGGAATGTTAGGTGATTTCTCCATGCCCCAATGCTTCTATAGCCACCTCTTTAATGAATTTCTATACCAAGGCATGGGCAAACACTCCAAATCTGTAGGATTTCCAAAAGTAGCCCATGTGGATGTGATTTAGTAGGCATGGGCAACCTACAAATGTGTTGACTACTCTAAGCTCTCATCCAAGATAATACAGTGGATAAATATGCTATATATACATGTTTGAAAGATGTAATGTCATTGGTCACATAACCATCTTTGTTGTCAATCTAAGACTCTATATTTGTTGTATTTTTCCTCTTTGATTAATATAAACAATTGATTTGTACCTTTTTGTATTCTTTTGCACTGTGTAGTATTGGCAATTTGATCTTCTATCTTATGAATGATTAATTCCTTGTGATTTCAGCTCCATTTGTTTACCTTTGTTAACTTTTCCATGAGTCATGTATGTTTGTCATCTATTTGAGATTATTTTGTGCATGCAGGGCTAATATAGATATTCTTCAACTAAATCTTGTGCATCACTTTTTGTTTTCTATCATTTTCTTTCTATCCCTTTCCCATGTCGAGTGTTAGAGGAGGTTTAGTTGTAGTTTAGTTGTTTGAGTTTTAGATTGGAGAGGAACAAGCCTTCTCTAGAGGTCTGATCTCATCTACAAGGTCCCACAACTTAAGATCATTCCCATTGTGTCACTAGAATAATTGGACCAGGTTCAAATAAGGGTACAATTTCATGTTACAAGAGTTTCTTACATGCTCAATGGGACCCTCAATTCCGAGTTAAGAGTTTTAGCCAAGAAATTGGTGTTGTTCTTAGCATACTACAGCCTTGCAGATATTCTACAAGCACCTGGAAACTCTATAAGCTCATGGTTTTAAATCAGTTCTACATTTCATGCCAAGAGTGGAGACAAGAGCTTCTTCAAGAGGTAACAATTTTCAATTTGTTTAGTTACCTTCATCTACTTCAAAAAGAAGAAGGACTAGTTTGTGTTGGAGACTTGACTTGTTGTTGGGGGAGATTGTTGTTTTGTCATTGAGAAGACTATTGGTTAGCAACATGAGCATAATGATGTGAGATTGATATGGATTGGTAAGTATGACAGTATATGGTGTTGCTATTGATGGAAACCCATTTTCCATTGCAATCCATGGCAGAGATATAGAAGTGTTGGTCTAGAAAAGACCAGATGGTTAGGATAATTACCTAAGTCTTGGAGTGCAGTTTTAGTGTTCAGTGAACTAAGTTTTTGGTTTGCATTGCTCCGCTATGAGGAATCTGGTTATGCGGTTTTGAGGTAACATTGGTACGTGTTGGAAGACTCTAAATCCAAAGTTTCATGACTTGGTGTATTCCGTAGTCGAAGATAATGTTGATAGAGTATTGAACTTTGTAATGGCAATGTAAGTGGTACAAAGTGTATGTTGGAATGCTCCGCATTCCACCATGGATGGACATTTTTTTATATGGATTTGTGGAAGTGTTTACAAGTGTCAAAGGTGTGTGCATTTCTTGTGGGGAGTGTTTTAGTGGTCCGCATGTCAAGGTGTGGATGAACAATTGGCTTACTTTGTTATTACTTCACCATTAGTGCCAACCTAAGCATTTTGAGGTTGTGCAGAGTTGAGTTTTGTATAGAGAAAAACCATGGGAATTATTATAGGTCATATTGACCTATCTTAATGTGTTATACTCTTTAGTTCTTTCTGCAAGGTGTATATGTTAGTGTTTTGAGCTGATAGGTTTTAAGGATGCATGGTACATCTAATTAGGCCAACTGAATTGATGTTTTGGATTGTTGTGGTATATAAACAAGATTAATCCCTTGTGTGGAGTGTGTGTGGAAGTGACAGATATAGATGCAAAGTATGAAGTGTGTAGAATCAGTTTGAAGGCATGATTTGAGTAGAAAAAGAAGATTGCATTATCAACATAAGTTAGATGTCTACTTTATAGTAGTCCATGTATTTGCTATTTTTGTAAATCCTTTTGTAGTGAGTATAATATATAGGTAGTAGTAGGTTCCTTGGGTTTTTACCCTAAATCAAAGTTGTAATTGTAGTGAGCACAAAATATAGAGAGTAGTAGCTTCCTTGGGTTGCAGCCCAAAACAAAGTTGTAATATTTTTGCAGTGAGCATAATATATTGTGAGCTAACACTCACTGTGGTTTTTCCCTATTTTGGGTTTTCCACATAAAAATTCTAGTATTCTTATGTTGATTCTTGTGTTGCATAATTTACTTTCTATTCTCTAAGTTATCCAGTCTTATCTACAAATATTTGTTTAAGTTGTAGAGTGTGCTAATTCACCCCCCCTCTCAGTACCTCATTGTGTTCAACAATTAGTATCAAAACCAAGTGCCTTTGAGAAGCTTAACAATTGAGATAGATCCTGCACTTGAACACACAGAATTTGAATCTATGGATAATGATGTATTCATTCCTGAACTAGATCTTGAAGCAATGGAACCTAAAGGTTGAGACTTTGATTCAAATGAGTGCACGAAGTGAACTTGGAAGGAGAACTAAAGTCATCCCTTGATGATCTAGATGAAGCAAAAGAACTAAATATAGAATATGAAGATATACTTGAGAAAGCAAAGGAGACAATTGAGAAATTGAAGGCAAAAGACAAACAATCAAAAGAAGAAATTGGCAAACTAAAAACTCTAATAGAAGGAGATAAAGGAGGTGACACTAAGCTCAAGGAGGCAGAAGATATGATCTCCAATTTGAAGGTCATGGTTGAGGAAGGTAAGAGGATTGAAGATTACTTTACTATCGGGATCAATGAGAAAGCAAATGAATGTTGAAAACTTGAGGAATAAGTTATCACTCTAAGGAAAGAATTGGAAAAGGAAAAAGAACAAATTGACAAAGGACTAAAATTGAAAGGAGGATCTAAAATTCTCGATGAGATAATTAACTCTCAAAAGCCAACAAAAGAAAAATCTAGCCTTGGTTTTGAATAAGGAAAAAGTCTTATAGTTACCTCTTCCACGAACTTATATGACAATTTCAAAGGAGAAGGAGAGTCTGGGACAAAGAAAGAAAAGACTTGCACTAAAGTTCCTAAGAAGAATACCTCTAGAGATGCAAAATAAGATGGATTTACCCCTATCTAGAGATAAAAGGGATTCAGAGGTCCTCTACCTACAAGGCAACTTGCTCCCACTAGATATTCTCAAGTTTTGAATGGTAATTGCTATGCTTGTAATAAATTTGGTCACAAATTTGTTGAATGTAGAAGTAAGATGAATCAAAATGTTTTAAGATGTTACACTTGCAATCAATTTGGTCATAAATCTACTGAATGTAGAAGCAAGTTAAATCAGAATTCTATGAGGTGTCATGCTTACAATAAGATGGGACATAAGGCTAATGAATGTAGAAGTAAAATTTTAAGAAATAATAGGGATAATCCTCAGCCCTTTCATGGATACCATTACACCTATAACAAATTTGGCCACAAGGCATCTAATTGTAGATCTAAGGTGAGGAGAAATGGTAATGTTCAACAATCAAATTTCACTTGTCATAAGTGTAATCAAATAAGGTATTCTAGAAGGAATGTAAGGCATGCTCCTCAAAAGAAGGTTGATATTCTTCAGCAAAAGAAGGAAATGAGAAATGTACAAAAGAATAAGGAATGTGAAGTTTCTGGACCTCTACCTAGTGCAATTGGATCCTCCAGTAACTAAAAAGACAAGGTACTAATTCAGGGGAAGTTGCAATTGCAAGTTACTTCAAAACCCCTGAAGAATGAGATGTTGAATTCCTCATCATTCTGGCTAAAATTGTTACAAACACATTAATATCATGATATGAAGAGATTTGGTCAAATTTCTGGAGCAACTAGTTAATTTGCAGAGGATTGCTGAATAATTATTGGTTTCTATATATGAAGGGAAAAGTAGAATATACTTTCCAGTAAAAAGTCTTAGTATTAGACAATCTGCTACACAAATTCTTTTGAATGCAGATCTAAAATGGCAAGATGTAAGCTTGTTCAAAAAAAGGTGTCACTTGTTACTAAATGCAACAAACTAGGACACATATCCAATTTTTGCAAAAGCAAGAATGTGAAACCCTCTGTTTCACACAAGAAGAGTGATCCGATAGAGAAGAAAATTGATCCAATTGAAATGAAGAAGGAAATAAACAATATGTAGAAGAAGAAAGAAGAGAATGAGGTGAACAGTGAGTTTGTGCTAGCTCCTGGTGTAGATGTTTCCTCCAAAAATTAGATGAAGATTTTTGGCTCAGGGGGATTTTTAATAGAAAATCCTTAAGCCCCTGCCAAAGATATGGTGCCAACACTTTCAACACACTGGTACAGGGGTAGATCAACATTGCTGATTTGTTGATGGTATATCTGGTATGATATGTCCTATTGTGGAGATTTGTGGAGTGATTGAAGATGGATGTGTCAACATAGTGAGGGTTTGCCAGCTTTTTGACCTAACTTTATTCACTAAAATTAATGCATTTTAGGTATTAAGAAAAGTGCTTATATGTGATTTCACATATGATGAAGTCATTTCTGATTGAACATTTGAGGAGTGAAGAGTAGAGTAGAAGTGATTTGAAGAAATTTTGAGTTATTGTACAAAATCCTACAGGTAAAGAAATTCAAAGGTATTTATCATTTTTGCTAAAACCCTAGTTTTAGAATTGACTCATGATGTTTACCCCTCAAGTGATTAATGTCTTGGAATGGCCAAGACCTAAGTTTAAGAAGCACTCCTACAAATCCATGGAGACAGATCCGGAAGGCACATTTTCAAAAGTTCCTTATGGTGTTATGCATATAGAGGATGTGCAAATCTACATCTACACAAAATTGGATGAATTTGATCACACAAAGGTAAAGAAGATCAAGGTTAATGAGCTAACTAGAGATGATTTTGAATTGAAACCTAAATTTGAAGGTTTGACAGAGAAGAAGCTGGATGTGTGGAATAACTTTCCAAATTTTTGTTATGAGAATGATTGGATTAAGTATGTGTTAAGTCGTATTGATGACAAGTTTATGTGGTTGGACATGCCACATATGAGCAATAAGAAAGCTATCAAGACATTTACTAGTTTATGTTCTATAGGACCCATTCTGACAATGAAGGTATGAAAAATGAGATGGTTATGAAGCTCACTAGTGTAAAATTTGACAAGCGTACCCTAATAGTGAATGACAAATGATCCAGCGGTGAATTATACATCAATGATGATCAGTTACAAGATTTATTACATAAATAGAGAGAATTTCATGTCAGCAATAACTATACACACTACTCACCAGATGGTGAAAGAGGGTCTGGATATTGATTTATGCAAGCTCCTGAGATAGAAGTTGATGGAGAATCTACAGAAGACCAAGGATTTTGAGTACCCATTCCAGTACAATGCCCCATCATATGTTTATTGTTTTACTTTCTTAGAGAATTTCCTGGTGTGAAGAATATTGTGCACGGTTGAGCAACATTCCTATTGCAATTCAAATCCATGATCATTTAAGAAGGATTGGAGACCTAGATACTTAGAAATTTATGCTATGGGGTTTCTTCAAGGCCTTTCAAGAAAGAATGCAAGAGAAAGAGAGGACTAACAAAGGTTGTTGAGAAATACAAGGAAGACATAACCTTGATGGTTACCAGAGATGAATGCATCATGGAAGTAGTGTAACCTAGAATAGTTTGGGTTCTGAAAATGGGATATGAAGTTGCTGAAGATGTAGTCATAGGACTTATAGAACTGATGCTAAGTAAACCAAGAGATCTAGTAGTAGATAGGTTTGGAACATATGAAAAAAAATCAAGTGAAGTGCACCTGAAACATTATGAAGAGGAGATAATGAAAAATGTTGAAAAGATGAAAACTAAGTTGGAGGAGATTGTTACACCAAAGAGCCCTGCTAAGAAATCCATAGGCATACCTACTTCTTTGGAGTGTACTCCCAGTACAAGAAGGTCAACTAGGACCTCTACCCCCCCTCCTATTTTTTTGAAAGCCTCTGGAACCATGCCTACAAAGAAGAGAGTAGCATCCAGTGCCTTAGTACAGCATGAGACTCCTAAGAGGAGAAGAGTAAATGAAAAAGCCAAAACAAAAAAGTATATCAGCTATGAAGATGAAGTAGAAGAAGTAGAGGAAGGACCTTAGTTGGTCCAACAGAAGAAGAAGATGCCTCATGCCTTAAGAGAAGAGACAATTGCAAAGAAAGAAAAAATTAGCACTATTGAGACACACAGTGAAGAGGATATTGAGAAGGAAAAGAAAGAAGTAGAATCAGTTAAAAGAAAAAGAAAAGGCAAGGGGAAAAAGAAGGACAAATCCCCTCTAGTAAGGGTAATGAAATAATGAGAGCTATGAGAAAATTGTTTATTGAGAGTAGCAAAATATATATACATATGAAAGTGGTTTGAATAACCACTTAGTCAAGCATACCCAACCAACCAACCATCCAAATAACAATAACTATGAATTAGTTGGATAAAATAATATGATGTAATATAATTTATTCTAATACCCCCCCTTATTACATCATATGCCCAAGAGATGAAAGCATGAAAGTCTAAAAAGCTTCAAACTTCACTATGACAAGTGATTTTGTAAAATATCTGCATGTTGCTCTTGAGTTGAATAAAACTAGAGTTGAATATTGTGTTGCTAAACATGCTCATGGATATAATGACACTGAACTCCAATGTGCTTGGTATGCTCATGAAAGACTAGATTGCAAACAAGCTTTAGCAAACTCTAATTGTCGTAGAACAAAATGGCAGGACCTATATTAGGAACACCTATACCTGTCAAAATGTGAAATAACCATATCACCTAACAGACAGTCCCCCTACGATGCAATATTGTACCTCTGTGAAAGAGAAAGAAATAGTGGTCTACTTTTTACTCCCCCAAAAAATCAAACTAGATCCCAAAAAGAAAATGAAGCCTGAAGTAGACTTCCTATCATCCACTGAACCAGTCCACATCCGTGTATCCATACAATGAAAAATCTACATTTTTCTTGTATTCCAGGCCATATGCCACTGTACCATGGATTTATTGCAAAACCCTCTTTGCTGTGTTCCAATGAACAACCTTAGGTTCTTGCATGAACCTAGAAAGATAGCCGACAACATAGTTGATATCTGACTTGGTATATATCAGGTCAATGAGACTCCCAATCAACTGTCGATAAAAAGTAACATTCACTTGATCAGATGGATTGTGGCAGGAAAGTTGCAAACTTGTCTCCATGGGAGTTGACATCAGTTTGCAATCTTCCATATGGAACTTCTCAAGCATTGTCTTGGCAGACTTCATCTGTGAAACATAGATCTGATTCTTCTATTGCCATACTTCAAGTCCAAGACAATAATGGAGGAGCCCGAGATCTGCAATGTCAAATGATCATTTGAGATCATTCTTTGTTGCATCAATCATCTATGGAGAACTCCCCATGATGACCAGATTGATGACATAAACAATCAATATGATAATCTCCCCCCTTGGTCCTTGAGGTAGAGATTGGGATCATATGGATTCCTAGTGAATCCATGATTAAGGAGATGCGCATCAATCTTTATGTACCAGGCCCGAGGAGCTTGTTTAAGACTATAGAGGGATTTGATGAGTCTACATACTTTGTGTTGCTACCTAGGTACAATTTATCCCTCTGGTTGAGTCATGTAGACTTCTTCCATGAGATCCCCATTAAAGAAGGTGCTCTTGACATCCATCTGGTGAACTTTCCACTCAAACTACACTGCCATAGCCAATACCATATAGATAGTCTTGATCTTTGCTATAGGGGAAAAAGTATTTTCATAATCAATGCCTTCCTCTTGTGCATAGCCCTTAGCCACAAGTCAGGCCTTATACTTGTCAATGCTATCGTCTGCATTATATTTGATCCGAAAAACCCATTTGCAACCAATAGCCTTCTTCCTTCATGGAAGATCAACAAATTCCCATCTATTATTCCTTAGAAGTGAATGATATTAAGCATCCATAGCATGTTTCCAAGGGGGTGACTCAAGAGCTTGCTGTACTATTTTAGGTTCAAAAATTTTCATAACTGTACACATAAGGGCCATGTTAACTTCTTCACAAGACTTGTTACGAGTGTTAGGCCCTTTGAAAGATGTGTCAATAACTGCATCATCTTTAGCATCCTTTATGGTTGCCTTATACCACATAGGAAGCTTCTTGTGTACATGAGATGAAGATTGAGGTGATGATAGAGGGGGAAACTCATCCAATGGAAACAAAATCTCATTAGGAGTCTCTTCATCAACTTCCTCATCTTTAGGATCAAGAATTCTAGATGTTTTAGAACAAAGAGGTGATGGAGAGGAAGAGGTGTTGCAACCAGAATCCTCATCAAAGACAACATCCCTACTTATGTACACCTTCTTTGTGATTGCATCCATGACCCTATATCCCTTATACTCTGAACTGTAACAAAGAAAAATACACTTCATAGACTTATCATTTAATTTTTCTCTCTGAACCTTGGGAACATGCATAAAGGCAGTACATCCAAACACTCTGAAATGAGAAATAGAGGGCTTCTTCCAAGTCCAAGCCTCTTCGGGTGTGATGTTATCTAACACTTTGGTGGGTGCTCTATTGAACAAATACACTGTTGTATGAACTGCTTCAGCCCAAAATGCAGAATCAAGACCTGCATCCTTCAACATACATCACACCATTTACACTACAGTATGATTTCACCTCTCTACCACACCATTTTGTTGAGGCGTATATGTAGTGGTCAACTATTGGTGAATTCCATGTTTTTGCAAGTAGGGTACAAATTCCTTGTGAATTCCCCCTCAATCTGAGTGAAGGGCTCTTAGAGTCTGACCTGATGACCATTCTGCAAGGGCTCTAAACTCCTTAAATTTCTTGAAGGATTCACTTTTGTGAGCCAAATAATAGACCGACATTCTTCTCATGTAATCATCCATAAAAGAAGGAAATATCAAGCATTCTGGTGGCTAGATGACATAGTTCCACATAGATCAGTATGCACCAATTCTAAGGGACTAGTGGTTCTATTTTTTGTAGCAAGAAAAGGAGGCCTATGTTATTTCTCGGCAAGACAATGTATGCAAAGAACTTATATTTTTTGAATGGAGGAAAGTCATTTCACCATATTTATTTTACTCAATGCTAGAAGATAACCAAAACCGAGGTGGTCAAATCTCCTATGCCAAAGAATTGTGGATTGAATGGTTTTTACTGCAAGGGTTTGATCTTCTTGTGAAACATCCATTAGTTGGAACATTTTTCCTATCCTTAATGCACGAGCTACAATTTCTCCATTGTGAGTTTTGTCTTTGATAAGACAAAGTTTCTCACCATTGTGTTGATCACATTCAATTTCCCAATTCTGCTTAAGTAACTAACTTACTGAAAATAGGTTCTTAGTGAGCCCAGGTACATATAGAACCTTTGTAAGCTAACATTTGTGAGTTCTTAGTGGAAGGCAAATTTCAGCAATTCCCTAAGCTTCATAGGAGGTATCATCACCCAATAAAACATGCCCATAGGATTGTTGAAAATAAGGTAGATAACTGAGAGGGGGGGTGAATCAGCTATCTCAAAATTTCCTTAATTTTCTTTTTTTTTTATTATCTCATATTCACTGTTATATCAAAACATGATAGCATATGTAATTATAAGGACAAAAATAGAATCAACACACATAACACAAGGATTTTCACATGGAAACTCTGTAAAGGGGAAAACCATGGGGTGACTAACCCAAGATTGTATTCTCTGTTAAAAGAATAAAGTAGTACAAAATGGCACTTGCCAATTAGGGCTCATTGCCCGAGCACACTGCTCACAAGAGGTACATTGTCTACAAGAGACTCACTATCTATATAACTTATAGAAGATAATCAAGTGTTTGAACTGATGAGAAGCATCTACAAATGCAAGAGTTTAGTTCTAGTTAGGCACAATAAACTAATCTGATGCACTTCATTCTTCCTCTGTTCAATGTTGTTATTTAGTCACATACCGGACTTGAATTGTTGTTCTCACACTTATGCTTGCTTTTCGTCACACCTTGTTTCTTCACATTTTCAACACACCCACTTACATGCTAGAATCCATCTGGTATATATATCTGCATCAAGGATTTTTATCAACTTTCTAGTCAGCAACAAGAATACTCAAGAAATTGCAAGTTATTGATCTGTCAGCTAAAACCATGGTTGATTTGTGATGCATATCAAAAGATTAAGCATAGAAGTCATTAATCATGTCGGCCAACAATGTATGATCCCACAAATTGCTTGATCAAGACATTTTACACATCCGGATTGAAGTCTGATACTCTGCGAGCTAGTTCTTCCTCTGTCTGCTCTGCTTGATTGGAACCCAACACTCAGATGCTCATATATTTTTCATTCTTTATCACCAGAGGCTAAATCTCTGGAATACATTAGTCATGATACCCCTCTTGACTTGTCCAAGTCTGTAACTTACTGAGTTACACCATCTGAGAGATCCAGACCTGATTGTCAAACCTTGTTACATACTCTGTTCTTGTTCACCAGACCAAAATAGTCTTCAATTTGACTTCTGGTATAGGCATACTATGTACTGCAGATGTGTGGGATAAATTTTGTTGCCATCAATGGCAAGACTTATGAAGCCACATAGTGTCTCTTGCCAACAATCTCCCCCTTTAGCATTAATGGAAACACTTAGTGAAAAATGGCTAAGTGTCACAGTAACTCCCCCTTGGTTGATGCTTTGTCTTTTGCACTATTTTACCGGAGCTCCCCCTTAGCTAGATTCTACATTTTTCACTACTCTTCACTCCCCCTTTGACATCAATGGCAAAGGACATAATCAACATACCAAAATTTTGCAAAACTTATTCTATACATGGCCGTGCAAGTATATATAAATCATATGTTATACTTACATAAACTTAAGTATATATGCAAATGTAGTCTTCAGCTGTACAAACTCTGTGGCCTAGCTCCTCTTCATCCTATCCAAAATGGAGATGTGACCATTCAACAAAAATGTATATGCTTCTGCCCTTCTTAAATCTACTAGATTATTGGTCCGGGCTGTGGTCTGAGCATCTGTCAAGGCCTCATACATTGCCTCTAGCTTAGGAATAATTATCCCTCTGAGTTCATCCATTCTATTCATTATGTTCTTCTTTTCTTTGTCCAGCCTGTTTATTTCATTTATGATAACAATAGCCTGACATTCTTGATTCATTAGAGAGGAGGAAAGGGGGTCAAAATTTTGAACTAGGCTTGACAATTTTTCTTCTTGTTCTTTTAGTTTCTCCTCAATGTATTTTGTCACTTTAGGCCAAGTCAGACAAAATTTGAATAGGTCCCCACTGTCTTTGAGAGCATTTTCAAGGCTCTTTTTTCCAATATCTAGAGTCCTATCATTTGCAATAAGTCCTTGCACCTCAGTGAATCATTTTCCCAGAAACTCCTTCTGGACCTTTGCTTCTGCTAATTTCTCAAGAGATTCAAAATGAGTGTTAACAGAATTTACTAAGTTTTTCAAGTTACCAGATGGTGAGGCCGAAGGATCCTTTTGAAAGGATGGCATGATCTTCTCTAGCATCCTGGATGCAATCTCCAACAGTTTATAGTCTTCCATGTGAGATTTCAAGAGTTTTTCTTTATCTTTGGCTTAAGCAAAAGATGCTATTTTCATTGTCTAGACCGGAGAGAGAGAGTCAAAATTCAATGGTCCTTGAAATAGCTCAGGTTCATCCAGCTCCATCATTTCTCTATCTAAGAAGTTCTTCATTGTCTCTACAGTGTCTCTTGCTGGAGATTCAGACTTCTTCCCTTTTGAAATATTAGAACAGTCATCATTAGTCTTTTCTGCTTGTTCTTCTTCTTTTCCCTTAACCTCTTCTTCTTGAATCTTCTTCTCCTCTCTTCTACCTTCTCCTGCAGCTTCAAAGTCTTGAATAGCTACAGTGGGATCCAGAGAAGAGATGTCAGCTATGTTTATTACTTCATGAACATCCTCTTCCGGAATAGAGGAATCTAAGTCCTTAGACTTCTCTTCATCTATTTTCTTTAATCCTTCTACATCCTTGTCAGAATATTCTTCATTGATTACATTTAATCCTTCAACATCCATGGTAGAAGGTTCTTCATCTATTTCCTCTACAATAGGAAGACTGAATCTCTTCAATGCATTCTAGAGGATATCTTTTGTTTCACTTGCTACTTGGTCAGTTTCTCCAACTTGGTCAGTTTCTCCAAGCATGAGTTTATTCATTCTCACCTTACTCTGGAACTCATCCTTACAGTCCTTGAAAATCATGTCCATTTTTTTAGAGTGATAAAAGGGTAAAGCCGAATTGCTATCTGCTCCTGAATCTCTAGGTCTTTTGCCATTGCATTTTCTTTTCTCATCTCAAGTACCTTTTCTAGGCTCTTAGGAATTAATGATATAATTTCAATGAAAGCTTTATTGTAAATGTTCAAGTACCTGACAGTAGCCTCTTCCAGAATTCTATTGTCAGCATCATTGTATGCATCATAGAACTCAGTCAACAGCTGCAGGTTTCCATCCACAGTAATTGCCTTGATGATGTTATCAATGGAAAGAATGGGCTTTTCAACAAATTCCTCTGCCTTCTCTTCCTCATCTCTGCTAGCAGAGAACTTCCCAGATGTTTTCTTCTTCTTCATTTTCTTGATTTCTTCATCTGATTCTGTTTCTTCATCATCCTTATGGCTTGTATATGTTCTTGAGGCTATGGTCTTCATTCTCTTTTCATTTTTGCCAAATGGCTTGACTTCCAGTTTGGTAGCCTTTGAGCTTTTAGGAGTGACAGGTGCAGAGCTCTTGGAAGATCTAGTCCAAGAAGAGGCTTGCACTAGAACATTTCCTTTCTTAACTTCTTGTCTCTCTTTCTCTGCCTTCTCCATTTTCTCTCTATTTGCATCTACAATCTCCTTTGATAAGCCAAATCTTTTGGCAATTTCTTCAACTTCCTTTCTTACTTTCCTCTTCATCTCTGGCTGTCTTACCTCAACATGTAATTTTATACTTAGCTCTTCAAAGGTGCCAAACCTTTCTACTTTAGTGTCCTTAGGCTAGCTCAGTAGGTGTTGAATATGCATCTCCAAGATTTTTTCATCGACCTCATATCCCATCGGCATTATCCATATAGTTCTTGGTTCAACTACCTCCATTAGACTTTGATCAGTGTCAACCATAAAGCAAACTATGTCCTTGTATTTCTCAACTATGGACTATGGTATTCTCTATCTAGCTTGCATCATGCTCTAGAAGTTCTTGAAGTAACCCCAGAGAGCTGTGTTTTGGGCTTGAGCATCACCAAGTATATACACGTAATCTCTGATCTCAATTGCAACCAGTTTATCATTTTGCTAGACCCATCCATTTGATCTAGATAGCTCATTCATCTAATAGAAGAACATAAATAGTATTAGACTACCATATTTAAAGGAATTTTTCTTATCCTTTATGATCTTCTGCAAGTTCTCCAACAGCTTATTTAGAAGTTCACATAGATCATAATCTGCATCTTCCCTCAACATCTGATATGCAACATAGATTGTTGTACCAAACACAAAATTCTCCCTTCTTGATGATAGATCTTGTAGCCAATTATCATTGAGGCAAACTTGACATCTGGATCTGTGATGTCATCTATGGTCATTGCTCTTTTGTCAAATTTGGATCTGGTGGCTTCAGTTACTATTTGGTTCTTCACAGATTTGAGTGCAGGTAACCCACCGGATGAATGCAGTTTGGTCACTACCCTAATGGCATCTTTAGTTATCTTGAATGGCCTCATTAGCCACATAAAATTATCATGCATCCTACTTAGAACATACCGGACCCAATCATCTTCTACAAAATAGGGCAAATGTATGCAATGTCTGAAGTGTTTGTTCCGGATGGCCTTGAATTTAGGTTTGAGTTCAAAATTCTCATCTATTAGTTGTTTGTGATAAATGTCCATCAATTTTGAGTCTCTAAATTATTTAATGTTTGCATGGATATAAACCCTAACATCTTCTACATGCAATACTCTATGCGAAATGTTAGAAAATGCGCCCAAGGGATCAACTTCTAGATATTTGTAACGGTGTTTCTTGAATTTAGGTCTTGGCTTATCAGATATATTGACAACCATTGGAGTAGCCATTTTGCAAGAGATTCAGAGATAGATTTTTAGAATGGAAGTACCTTTTCATGCTTTAGGGTTTGAAGCAAAAGCTGGAACAAATCGTTGGTTGAATTCATTTTTCAATTGATCTTGAATGAATTGTAGAATCTTCTTTGCAAAGATCTTCTTTTCTTCTTCATGACTGCAAGTGTGTAAATATTGAGTGAAAGAACCCTTTTACCCTTGTGCAAACCCTAATTTCCTTTTGTAATAAATGCACAACTTAAGTTATTTGGTTGCCCTATTTTGAGAGAGATTTTCTTGAATCACTGCCCAGAACTTAGAACCATTGTTTCTAAGGATTGACAACATATCTTCTTATCTTCAATCATGCCATGGGTCCATAGATCAAAGCATTTCAGTTTTGAATCATACTGGATCTGTCTGTGAAATTATGTTTTACCAGATAGCTATCAGAACTGGATTAACTTAAGCTGTTATAAATCTTGCAAAACTCCATGTGGACCTTTCACATTTTGACTGAAGGTTATTTGGAGGTTTTTCTGAGAACCCTTTAATCCACAGTGTTAGATGTTTACTCAATGTGTCGAATTTAGGCACTAGCTGACTGGCTGGGGGAAATTCTTTTTCTCTGTGACTCCCCCTGAGCCAGAGCTTACCCTTTTTAGTTTCTGGAAGGAATATCAGCACTGGATTCTGGTGTAGATCCATCCCTAATATTCATTGTACTCCTTTTTAACCAAACCTTGCTCATCTCCTTTTGAACTTCATCTGCATTTATTTTACCTTTACCTTTATCTTGTTTTTGATCATGTTCCACTAGACCTTTTCTATCTTGATTTCTGCTTCTGCAGAATTTGGCAATATGACTGAATCTATTGCAATTGTAACACACAACATTTCTTTGCTTACTTGATTGATATCCTCTTGATCTACATTGATTAGCCGTATGTCCCATTCAATTGCATGCAAAGCATCTACCATTGAATGAATTGTTTTTTTGCATATTTCTGCATTCATGAGATTTGTGACCATACCTTTTGCAATTGAAATATTGTTTGAGGAAGGATAGATTATTCTTATTCATTCTCCTCCTACACTGAGTTGCTTTATGACTGAAATTGTTGCAATTGAAGTAGTAACCATTGAAGGATGGATATCTTTGAGCATTTAGTTGCCTTACTGGAGGTCTTATAGGCCTGTTTCTTTGATTTCCTGATCCAAAGTTCTTCTAACCAGATCCAAAGCTTTCACCTTTCTCATATCCCAAGCCACTCTTATCATCTAACCTCTTTTGGCTTTCAAGAAGAACTTCAAGTTGGGCTGATCTTATCTTGAATTTTTCTTTGTATTCATTTGCAGTTTGAAGATCTTGTTGAAGAGTGTCTATCTGATTCTCAAGTTGTTCTTCATTGTCTCTAGCTTCTTCAAGATTAGATTCAAGATGCCTAATTATTCTATCTATTTTGTGGCAGTCCTCTATTTTCTCCTTAAGAGATTGTTTTAGATTATCTTCAATCTTTCTTTTTTCTTCAATTTCTTAGGTGAATCTCATAACCCCTGATTCCATTTCATGCCTTACCATAATGACTTCTTTTGACAGCTTCTCACATAGCTTATTTTTCTCATTCAGATCTTCATTAGTATCATTGACTTCACTCTGATTAACTAATTTTTGAAGTAGTTCCTTTCTCTTTTTCACAGAGATACTAACTTTTTCTTTTAGCTCATTTATGAATTCATCAGCTTGTTTCAGTCTTTCTCTCAAGTTATTGACTTCAGAGTGGGATTGTTCAAGATCATCTAGGGCAGACTAAAGTTATTCCTTCATACCATATGCATCCATTGAGATTCCCAGATCTTCCTCAAGTTGTTAGGCTTTGTTTAGAGGAACCTTTCTCTGATACCAATTGTTGAAAACAAGGTAGATAACTGAGAGGGGGGTGAATCAGTTATCTCAAATTTTCCTTAATTTTCTTTTCTTTTATTATCTCATATTCAGTGTTATATAAAAACATGGAAGCATATGTAATCATAAGGATAGAAATAGAATCAACACACATAACACAAGGATTTTTACATGGAAACCCTATTAAGGGAAAAACCACAGGGTGACTAACCCAAAATTGTATTCTTTGTTAAAAGAATAAAGTAGTACAAAATGGCACTTGCCAATTATGGCTCACTACCCGAGCACACTGCTCACAAGAGGCACACTATTTATAAGAGACTCACTATCTACAAAACTTACAGAAGATAATCAAGTGTTTGAACTGATAAGAAGCCTCTACAAATGCAAGAATTCAGTTCTGGTTAGGCATAATATACCGATATGATGCACTTCATTCTTCCTCTATTCAATGTTGTTATTCAATCACATACCGGACTTAAATTGTTGTTCTCACACTTATCCCTGCTTTTCTTCACACCTTGTTTCTTCACATCTTCAACACACCCACTTAGATGCTGGAATCCATCTGGTATATATATCTGCATCAAGGATTTTCATCAACTTTCTAGTCGGCAACAAGAATACTCAAGATATTGCAAGTTATTGATCTATCGGCTGAAGCCATGCTTGATTTGTAATGCATATCAAAAGCTTAAGCATAGAAGTCATTAATCATGTTGGCTAATAATGTATGATCCCACAAATTTCTTGATCAAGACATTTTACACATCTGGATTGAAGTCTGATACTCTGCCGGTCAGTTCTTCCTCTGTCTACTCTACCTAATTGGAACCCAACACTCAAATGCTCATATCTTTTGCATGCTTTATCACCAGAGGCTAAATCTCTGGAATACAGTAGTCATGATACCCCTCTTGACTTGTTGAAGTCCACAACTTACTGAGTTACACCATCTGAGAGATCCAGACCTGATTGTCAGACCTTGTTACATACTCTGTTCTTGTTCACCAGACCAAAACAATCTTTAATCTGACTTCCGGTATAGGCATACTATGTACTACGGATGTGTGGAATAGACTTTGTTTCCATCAATGACAACACTTATGAAGCCACACAGTGTCTCTTGCCAACAAGGATGTGGATGGTGTGAGATCACTGAACCATTTTTGTTCCCCTATCATGTGTTTGGATGCACCAGAATCAACATACCAGACTAAACTACTTGATGTGGATGTCTTTGTTTCTACAGCATAGGTATTCTTCATCATCTAAATTACCTATTGAGGTAACATTTCCTTGTTTCTTATTTGGGTTTTTTTGCCAATGAGGTGGCTTTTTCTTATCCCCTTGATGTGGTTTATGTGGCTTCTTGTGATTGGACTCGCCATTGACATGGGAGTTATACCAACACTCTTTGAGTTTATGACCCTTTTTACCACAAACTTGGCTTTTCTTTTTCTTGTGTGAAGAGTTGTCTTGATTTTGTTTAGACTATCCTAATGGACCACTCTAACAGTCAGGTCATTTTCCCTTTTGCTTTGCTACTAGGGCCTGATTGTCTTGAGATTTAGTGTCACCAACTATTACTTCTTCTTGTTGAAGAAAATTGACTAGTTCTTCAAATGAAGTGGTTTTATTAGCCACATTTAAGCATGTGACAAACACTCTAAATGAGAGGGTAGTGCTCTTAGTACAATGGGTACTAGAGATTCATCTTCTACTTCTTCCCCTAATGCTTGTTGAGCGGTTCTTATTTCAGTAACTCTTCTAAAAAAGGCTTTTGTCTTCTCGCCATTTTCCATTTTGAGACAATGAAGTTGATGCTATAAGTGGAGGATTTGGTTTTGGTATTTAGCCTCATACACAGTTTTGAGGTGATTCCAAGCATCTTTTGTAGAGGCGGCGGTACGAATGTAAGGTTGAATCTCATCAGTCACACCAAACAAAATGATCAATTTGGCCTTTTGATTGGCCTTGTCAAATTTATTCTAGTCTTCACCTGCTTGTTGAGGTCTTGTTGTTGTTCTATAGACAATATCCCAAAGGTCCTCAAATTTTAACTAGGTTTTGAACCTCAGTTTTCCAAGCGACATGATTGTCACCTCTAAGGAGTTGAGAATCTGGTAACATGATTTTGGGTGCACTAGGAGCCATTTCTATAGTTGGGATGTCCTTATATCTCCAATTTGAATTTTCAATACTTAATTCAAATTTATAAACACTTTTGCTCCAAAACAAAATTGATTTTAATGCAAAAAATCAATTACTTTGCCCATATTTAATATTTTCTAAAGTTAAAACTATAGGAAAATAAAAAGTATTTTAAAAATAAATGAATATTTGAGAAAAAATTAATAAAATACTTTTTATTTCTAAAGTTTAACTATGCAAAAATTTAGGGCTTTTTGGGAAAAATAATAATTTGCACCTTTTATTTGCTCTCGAAATGCAAATTTTTTTTTTTCTGAATTCAATGGCTTTCTCCAATGGATTTCAGTGCCAACATGGAGTTTCAGTGCCTCCCTACACTGCAAAATGAGAAGCCTTCTTTAGATGTCAATTCTTCACTAACTTGGTCGAAGTGAGAATACCTTCAAACGCCTTCATAGATAGCAAATTGCAAAAATTGCCTTCAAATTTCTAAATGTCTCCTTTCAACACCTTCCTTCAAGACTTTTAACACACATTTCAAGCTTTTTTTATACAGATTTCAAACACATTTTATCAGATATCACTTGATACCTTTTATTTTGATTTACAAATGCAAAATAAATGCTTTGTATTGGCAGATTTGGATGCCTCTATAGCAATAAAACATGACCATTTTTTTTTAACATCTAATATCCTTCGTATGGTAAAACTTATCTTCCACAGGTTTTAACATTCAGAAAGTTTCAATACTCAATAGATTTCCACAAACAGCATTTAAAATACCTTTCAACAACAAGTTTTAAAATTTCAACTCCCATCTAAGTTGCAGCGCTGTATGGTCTGTTTGTATGGTAGTTTTCAGCTTCAAGGTAGATTTTTATACAACAATAAAATGAATCAGAATGCCTCCAATACCTTTTGTAAGTTATTCAATGTCTCTTATCAAATTCAAGTCACCTTCACTCACTGGTTTTGGATGCCACAACAATTAGAATTTGCTCTCCTTAAATTTCCTTTCAACCTCCAGATTGCATACATAGGCTCGGGATTTATATTGCTCTGATACCATGATGAAATAATGAGAGAAATGAGAAAATTGTTTACTGAGAGCAGAATATATATATATACATATATATATATATATGTATATATATATACATATATATATGTATATATATATATACATATATATATACATACATATATATATATATATATATATATATATATATATATATATATATATATATATATATATATGAAAGTGGTTTGAATAACCACTTAGTTGGGCATACCTGACCAACCAACCATTCAACTAACAATAAATATAAATTAGTTGGATAAAATAATATGATGTAATATAATTTATTCTAATAAAGGGAACACAACCCCATAAACTTTGATGCATTATTAATAGTATTTTAGAATTTGGTCTCTTGGAAGAGACAACAAAAATGTACTCTGGGTCCAATAAAGAAGATAAGGCCACCATTAGCAAGCTATAGTCAAGTATATGGTTACATTTGACACTGGCCTAGATAAGATTGATGATCAATTTCCCAATGATTTGAAAAATGTTTTAACTACAAGAAGGCAAGAAGCTATAGAAGAGGATGGAAGAATAAGGCATTTACCTTGGAGAAGAACAACTCCCCATTTTTTGATGAAGATAGAGAAAAATTGGCTCAACTGTATAACAAATAATTCAAAACAAAATAGAGAGTAAGCATTTTGATGAGTAGAGATTGATAAATGAGACTCTACAAAAAGTAGAAGAACTTGCTAAAGGACTGAGAGTCCCTCTGAACAATGAAGAGCAATTGCGACATGATAAAACTATTCTGGAGAGTAATGAGTTTGATAATGCACAAATGTACGTATGTCTGAAGATGAGAATGTGAAAGTAGACATGGTTACAAATAATGCCCATCCAGTAGTAGAGAATATTGTTTATGATAAGCAAAAAGAAGAAAAGATCCCAGAGAAAATAGAAGCACTAAATACTGAAAGTTTGCCTCCTCCAAAATCTACTGAAGAAGAGAAGAAGACTAAGGATAATCAAGTGATGATGAAAGAAACGAAGAACATGAAAAGATTGATTGTGAATCCTCTGGAGATTCATTAAAAGGCTTAGTGGACATGCAGTTGTAATTTGAACTAGTAGTATCTGCACAATTGCTATAGTTGCCAATGCAACATGGACAAGTTGATATTGCAAAGATCTTTTCCCTATAGAAGCTTCAGCTTGGTGATGTATTTCATGCCTCTATACAAAAGGATATACTGTGAACACACCAAAAGAGCATAGAATTGATAGAAGAGGCAGTTAAAGTGTTGAAAGAAGGCATCCTCGGAGCAACCATTGATGATTCTTTATTCGGTGTGGAAAAGTTAGTGCTTCGGTTAGATATTTTCAAGGATTATTCTATCAAACTTGAAGAGAAGATAGAAAAGGAAATGAACAAGAAGGTCAATGATAGAATATTGACTAAAATATCTGACAAATGTAGTATTGCACATGACAAACTACAAGAAAAACTGAAAGATGTACAAAAAAGCTTAGATAAAGCTAGAATTTTGTTTTAGTTTTGCTTGAAATGGCCTATCTATACAAACAACATTAAGGACCAAATGGACTCAATAGAGTCATAGATTTCTCAGGCCTCTATTGTTTATAATCTGGCCAATGATGTAGATGGTGTAACAAGGACAACAATAGAGAATCTGCATGGACAATTTTTCTAGCTACAAGAACAAAAAGAAAAGATCATCATATAGTATTGTCAGCTCAAGGATCTGGTAAGTGTAAGGCTTACCTCCTTGACTGGTGTGATAGCAATTGCAGAGAAGATGGCACAAAATGATCCAATACCTAGTTCTCTAGATGAAGGAGAAGACTTCCTTGTTTAGATTGAGAGCTAGTACAGTTTGCTTGCCTTCACTAAGAAGGATTGGGTGGCACACCTTGCAAAATTGAAGGTGTCTTACAAGAGTATTTTACCCTCTTCTAGTTGAATATGTACATTTCTATTTTACTTATTCTATTTCTGATTTCTTTGTACATATGCATAAGTATTAGAGAGTGTTGTAGTACAATTTTGGTCAATTTTGTTGGATAACATAGTTAGGGGGAGTCTACCTGATATGAATTATTGGAGAAGTGTTGAGTATAGAAGTGAAGCAGTAAGGGGGAGCTACTCTCATATATATATATCTATATATATCTATATATATATATATATATATATATATATATATATATATATATATATGTATATACATATATATATATATATATGTATATACATATATATATATATATATGTATATACATATATATATATATATATGTATATACATATATATATATATATATATATATATATATATATATATATACATATATATACATGTATATACATGTATATATACATATATATATATATATATATATATATATATATATATATATATATATATATATATATATATATATATATATATATATATATATATATATGACAAGGGGGAAGTAATTAAAAGAGTTGAAGTAATTTGAAAAGCTTAACATTGAGAGCCCTTTTCCCTTGATGTCAAAGGGGGAGAAGTTTGACTAAGTTTAAGAATTTTGAGAGTGTTTTTCCATTAATGACAAAGAGAGAGATTGTTGTAGACCTGACTTGTTGTTGGGGAAGTTTATTGTTTTGTCATTGAGAAGACCAAGTTGGTTGGAAACATGAGCATGATGCGGATTGGTAATTATGATTGTATATGGTATTATCATTGATGGAAACCCATTTTTTATGGCAATCCATGGTAGAGATGCATAAGTGTTGGTCCTGAGAAGATCAGATAGTTTGGACTAGTTTTTGGGTCTGCAGTGCTCCGCTACGAGGAATCTAGTTATGTAGTTTTGAGGTAACATTGATACATCCTGGAAGACTCTAAATCTAAAGTTTCATGACTTGATGTATTCCGTAGTCGAAGTAATGTTGACAGAGTATCAGACTCTATACTGGTAGTGTTAATGGTACAGATTGTATGTTGGAATGCTTTGCATTCCACCCTAGATGGACATTATGTTATGTGGATTTGTGGAAGTGTTTACAAGTGTTAGACATGTGTACATTCCTAGTGGGGAGTGTTTTAGTGGTATGTGTGTCAAGGTGTGGATGAACAGCTGGCTTATTTTATTATAACTTCACCAGTAGTGTTGACCTAAGCATTTTGAGGTTCTACGGAGTTGATTTATGTATATCAACTAAATCATGGGAATTATTATAGGTCATACTGACCTATCTTAATGTGTTATATGCTTTAGTTCTTTTTGTAAGGTTTATATGTTAGTGTTTTGAGCCGATAGGTTTTGAGGATGCACGATACATCTAATTAGGCCAACCTAATTGATGTTTTGGATTGTTGTGGTATATATACAAGGTTAAATCCTTGTGTGGAGTGTGTGTGGAAGTGACCGATATAGATGTGAAGTATGAAGTGTGTAGAATCAGTTTAAAGGCATGATTTGTTTAGAAAAAGAAGATTGCATTATTAGCATAAGTCAGATGTCTACTTTATAGTAGTCCATGGATTTTTTATCTTTATAAATCCTTTTGCAGTGAGTATAATATTCAGGGAGTAGTAGCTTCCTTGGGTTTTTACCCTAAATGAAAGTTGTAATTGTAGTGAGCATAAAATATAGGGAGTAGTAGATTCCTTGGGTTGCAACCCAAAACAAAGTTGTAATATTTTTGTAGCGAGCATAATTTATTGTGATCTAACACTCACCATGGTTTTTCCCTGTTTTAGATTTTTGCATATAAAAATCTTGGTGTTCTTAAGTTGATTCTTGTGTTGCATAATTTACTTTCTATTCTCTAAGTTATCCAGTCTTATATGCAAATATCTATTTAAGTTTTAGATTTTGTTGATTCACCCCCTCTTAGCACCTCATTGTGTTCAACGGTTTGTCTAAATCTCCTAAAAGGGGAACAAAGAGTGTTGTATCACCTCATCCAAGAGCCCAATCCACACCTCCTTTTGGTAGGTTTCCTCCACCTAGGATAGTTTTTCATATAGCCATTATAAACTTTCACATCCCCATTATGGCTTAACCATGAAATCTACCTTTTGTAACCTTCAATGGGGGTGTCCCATTAGATCTAAATGCTCACAGTTAAATACTAGTTTTGAGCCCTCAAAAGCATTTCATTCTTTATAGGAGAAGTTTCCACTACCACTGCTAAACACATTAAGGATATTTCCAATCTATGCCCAGTTTACTATATTATAGAAGAATATCTGGGTGAGTGCAGGATCAGGATGGGCCAAACAATACCTCTAAGTGGTAATGAAAATGCTAAAAAATAGACTTAAGCAACTTCACGAGAAAATCCGAATGGGTTGCCTACATAATTTGAAAAATATGTAGTAATAAATCTTGTAGGATATTGAATGTAGTTTATGGGCTACATTTTTTTTGAAAAAAAAACATTATTTGGTGAAAATTGGATATTTCAATGAGGCAGTGCTTAAATTTTTGAAAAAAAATAAAAAGTAGATGTCATTCCAGCCAACCTAAGTATGAGAATTTTTTTTTTGAATATTTAGATACAAGTATTGGACACATGCCCGGATGTGACACATATTTTTATGAAAAAAAAATGTAAGTAAATAATTAGTTAAGAATGTTTTACTACAACTTTTTTAAAATATTAAAATGTAATTTTTCAGCCAACCTAACTTGGTCAAAAAAATATGAAATTCAAAATGGATTTCACGCAGAAGTGAAATGGAGGTGAGAAAGATTTGTAATGGTGAAATCAAATATTAAAGAAAATTAAAATGCAAAGCAGATGGATACTTCATGGGAGTATGAAATAAATTTACGAGGAAGATCAAAATGTAAAGAGGAAATATTTCATGGGTAAAATACCAAGCAAGTATTTGCAAACCAAAAGGATGAGGAAATTATTATTCACAAAAATGATTTCATGACAAGGCCAAATAGAAATGTAAAAAAATATTAAACATTTGTGAATAATATTTCAAAGGTGAGTTTTATAAAGGAAAGTGAATTCACACAAATGAGAAATGTTTTCACCAAGGCATTAATTGAAAACAAGAATCTAATAGTATTTTGTGGGCGAGTAATAATTTCTTACTTGAAGGTTATTGAGTGAAATATGTTTTCTAGATTAAGTGAATATGTGTACAAGAGGGGATGACAATACTTATGGTTACAAAATACATTGGAAAAATTATTTTCTTAGGATGTGAAAACAAAAGGGAGATTAAATTAAATATTTCTAAAAGCGGGAAAACAAAAAATTAAATCAAATGTAATGAAAGGTTACCTATGATGGATATTTGAAGGGTCATAACCCTAAAAATACAAAATATAAATGGGAGATAAAAGTAAGTTGGAAATCATCAGCGGTAATAGTAGAAAAAATCAATAGGAATTAGAGATTACATAGAATATACTAGAAAATTAAGGCTTCTGATGCACATTGTAAAATCCTTTGAAGCAATTGAATGGAAAAAGAATATTATAATCTAGTGTCCAAGATTTTGGTGTTCAAATATTTGTTGATATTCATTCATATATGTTATCTGTGTTGTCTCTAGAATAGTTTTCCTTTGTTATTTAAACTAATATATCAATGATATACTTAATTTAACAGGGCACATTTGTTGCTTCTGTGTGATCTGTTTGATTGGTTTCTAAGAGAAGTTGATTTAAGGTCTTCCAAGTGGTTCATATTTATTGGTCTTTTCACCAAGTTAAAACCTTTTGAATAAATCATCTTGGTTGGTTTCCTTCACACCAGAATTTAAAGTCCTTTCAATTGATCACAATAACCTAGGAATATATCATTGGGATTTGTAAGAAGAGCTTGATAACTGACATCTTTGCATGTTTATACAATGTATAAATGTTTGAAAAGTGTCAAAAATTTGATTTAAACCAAAGGGGAGGACACATTTATCACACATCTTGACGTCGTTGCCCAAAAAGCACTAGCCATATTTATTATAAAACAACACTTCATAAATACCTCATTCACATTTTCAAACTTTAACATTAGTAGTATGAATAACTCTCAGCCTTATATCTATCTCGTATCTACATTCCACTATGAGTAGATCACTAAGGCCACACAAATATGTATCATCTATCAAGGTACACCCTCCTAGGTCTGGCAGAGCCTAAAGAGAAGGGGGTTTCAATCATATCAACCATGTTTCGTTAGCTGAAAGAATTAAGAGATCTTGGCATCCTCTTAAGGTTTACAACCTGCATTTTTGAGACCTGACACATGGAACATGGTTCCAAAATTTAAACACATTGAATATGGGATAATGTAGCCTTGTGAGTAAGCAATGATGTGTTTAAAATAAATTGATTCTTCATGGCCTTGGGTTTGGAATTGGTTTGAAAGGACATCTACCAAAGCTCCACTAGCAAGGAATAATAATTGGAAAAGGAAAAGAAAGATTGAGTTAGCAACATGGATTGATCTAAATGCTTTAGTACCCTATCAGACCTTCTCAAATATTACTCCATGTATACCATGTCGTATGATCTTTGTAGAAGATAAGATTGGGATTAAAAGTCCCAATTTAAATTATACATAAAGACCAATTCTCTCTTTTTCTAGCTAGCTAGTACATAAGCAATTCCCTACACTTATCATAAGACATTTCATTAGCATTCCAGAGGTAGATATATAAAAACCATCATTTGACGTGTAAACATTAATAATTTTAATGGAACAATTATTAATGTTGGAAATAGCCCACAATGCTTAGTTAGTGGGGTCACATCCCTAGTTAAGAAGGTACTGATGCCACATAGGAGAGAAATAGGTGACAACACCACCCCAACTTGCTTCATATTTTCTACACAAAAAATGACTCAAAGGATAAATAACATGACAAGCTACAGAAAGCAAAAAACTATAAATTTTAATCTATTGTGAATAAATAGTGTCAAGACCTGGAAACTAAACTCAATCATCTCGAATAAAATACTTTCATAGGAGGTCTATTAGAATTCAAAAATTCCAAGAGACAGAATTCATAAATGACTGTCAAGAGTCATCTTATCATTATCTAGCTAATCTAGAAAAGAATAACTATTATGCAAAAAATCTATCTTAATCAAAGCTACCCATTTAAATCTGAAGCTAGACATGTCACCATTTCTATAGCGCATATTCTCCATCTTATAACTATCCTAGTATGTTGTGGGACCTCCACCACATAACTAGGGGAGGGAAAGCATGTTGGATAGTGATGGCTAGTAGAATGGATAATAATGATTCTACTGGCAGTGCTCAAACACATTTTTCCTCACCAAATGTCTCCCAAGAGGAGAGACAAAAAATTTACTTGTATCTAAAGGTTTTGAAATTGATTTCAAGGCCTAAGGTCCCTAGATCTTGAAGAAGGCTTAGGGGGGATGGTCATTGTTTCTATAATTCTTAGTTTTGTAAATAACCACTATAAACCAACCTTCCTCTTCTTTTGTAGGAGGTGGCAACCTAGTAGTGGGTTGTGTGTTATTCTTTGGATGGGGGGAAGCCAAAAGAAAATCCTAGATCTTATGTTTAGAAGATTAACACAAACAACAAGTATTAGGCAAGTTTAGACAGATAACATGTTGATTGTATTTCATATATCCAAATTGGATATCAACATTATTCTTTACATCCTTGGAGAGATCACTTATACACAAACCATCTTCTAATGATGGTCTAAGTAGAACCTTTCTAGTTTGACACATACCATAGTGACTAAATAAGAGGCTATTTGGCTCAAACAATTCTAGCATGGCAAGTGTAACCTAGGAAACTCAACCCAAATAGGGACCCATGGAGATTTTCCATTAGAGACAATTAATTCTTAAGTTTAGGGTTTGAATATAATCAAGGAAGAGAAGACAAGCAAGGGGTCATGGCTTAGGATAGCCTTAAAATGGTTTTCTTCAACAAAATTAAAAGGAAAGAAACCTTTTGTAAGGTTTTGCATAGCTTCAAGGTGAATCCCATGTAGGACCGAAGCCTTGTTCACCAAATACTTGAGCATGTTTTTAGGGGTGCCCTTACAAGAAAATCTTATTAAAGTAAAGTTCTCTATCTAATGGCATGCAATGTCAAATTATATAATGGGAACAAATAACATCTGAGGGTATTTTCAGGAACATACCTCATGGAACACCTTGGTAACAAACTTTATAGGTTGCTTGAGCTATGGTTTCATTGGTATGTACCATTTAACTTTCAATTCTATTAGAAAATATGGAGTTACAAAAGGTTGAGTCCATTTAAAGGGACAAAAAATACCCATAGGCATGGCAATTTAAGAGGTTTCACAATAAAAGAAAAAAGACAAGACCAACTCCTACTTCATAATGAAGTAGTATGACATCATAGAGCCCCAACCAAGACACCACAAAATCCAAGAACAAAACCCTAGCAGAGCTCTCTCTAAAAACATTCCTATATCCATAGTGTTTGAGTATTTGGAATCTAAAGAGTTGAAGACATTATGAAACATGATTTATAAAGGGAACTTGCATTAGAGATATCAAGTGTTTCACATTTTAATTGCTAACTATACCCAAGTAACCTTATGAAATTTTGTCAAGTAGTACTTTCATGTTTGTTGTAGTATAAAATATATCATGTTATTAAGTGTTTCTAGATCTATGAGAGTATAGGCTCAATTTAACTCATCTTCTCACATCCAAGATCTTTAATAGTTTCAACTCTATGTTTTCTTTGGATATGATAATACATGTATGCCTCATTTAATCCTGCCTAGCATCTTATATGGTCAAATGCTTAGTGTTTAGATTGTGGAAATAATCAATGTATTCACTTTGATGTAGTCACATAGACCTCTAACTCAATTTAACTTGATGACTAATATATTTCAAACACCATCTCCTACTATTTGATGAATTATAATAACTCTATAGAAAAATCTATGCGATTAAAGAATTAATCTAGAATCTAGTTTTCACATGTGCACTAACACATTGTTTTAGAAATAATTATCACATATATAATTATGTTTTTGTCTTGTGCATGAATATCCTTGATAATGCCATGGATTATGTTAAAATCCTATTGTTGACTATGAAGGATGTAGCTAAGATATTAAATGAACATATCTATCTAATATCCTAACCATGAAATTCAAAACAAACATGATGCAATGAAGATAGGCCTCTTCTTAGTGTACCACATTTCTAAAAATATTTTTACACAAATAGAATAAACCTCTACATGGAAGTAGTTGTTGCACCAAATTTAATATGACAAGATCTTCTATTATCAAACTTATGGGCTTGATGTTTTCCAACTCATCCTAAGTATCCAATCTTTCTAACAAAGCCATCTGAGGTGTACATAGAGGCTTGCAACTATATAAGTGGTTGAGTCCATAATGTTGCAAAATTTGAATTATTTATGACTTTGATGTTGGCACCTAGCTAGGCAGATAATAACTAAGTCAAATCTTTTTTCCTAGGCATTTATTATAATTTGACAAAGTTCCATAGTGTAAGCAAGAAAACTTACTAAGCTGTGTAAAATACAAGAATCCATATAAACTATAATTGTCATTTTTAGGTTTAGAGAGAGGGAAAAAGATTGAAAGAACTAAGAGACAAGAATACTAGAACACTATAAAAAAAATTTGTTCTCTGGTTTAATAAAAATATCAATTATTATTTTTATCTATCTTTTACATGTTGAGATTATGAGTTTGAGAGTCTAGATCAGTATAATATAAGGATTTTTTTTGGTGAGAAAACTACTTTGTGCGTCAAATTTTATCTTCCGTATCCTATGAGTATCTATCAGTAGTATACCTATGCATTAAACATGGTGATTTTCTTAGTCTCTATGCATTACTCATTGCCTCTTAGAGATCACATCATACTGGTGCATGAGTAGTGCTAAGTTTTCTATCACTTAGGTGCCTTAATGAAGCTCTTAAAGAGGTTATTACAATCCATTGATAAAAATTACTTTCTAAACCCTTTCTATTCTCCCCTTTTGCATTTTCTTTCAATATTGGTTATAGTAAGCTAAATTAGGAGAAAATTAGATAGTCTTTTTCTTATTTTACTCTTGTAAGCAATGATAAATAATGATCTATTGAGCAAACATTTTCATATATAACTATTTCACTATATATTATAGATAGCATGCCACTAAGCCCCTTGTGAAATAGGTCAACTTCAACCTTTGAAGTGATCTCAACATTGCTAAGACTTGGTGATCTAAAACCTAGCTAAGATATATTCTTAGTCTCCTTTCAAGAGAGGGAGTGCATCTTCATCCCACCTAATAGTATCTCATGTCATTCGATGAACCAATAGAAAGACACTATAAGGAGGGTTGACTGGCTTCTTAGTACAAAATATGGTAAATTGCAACTCATTTTTTAAAATTATAATAGATTGTTGATTCCTAGCTCAAATTTTAAGGTTTTGACTGCATGTTGGTTTGGTATTAGATATATTTTGATGTTCTTCTACTTCTTGTAGCAATGTCTTGTCTTAAATCTAACTTGATTACTATTCCTAGGGATGTCTATGATGCTTTTAGGAAGGCTCATAAACTACTCCCAAGATATTCTCCCAATGGTAAATCTACTATGAAGGAGAACAAAAGGGATTTAAATGATGTTTAATATTACTTGGTGTTGTTAATGAATTCCTCACCTATAGGTTATTTTTATACACCCTTGATGATAATTCCTATGATTGGTTTCACATTCTTTCCATGAACTCTATTTGTTATTGGATCTGGAGCTTGAAAAAATATTTTTAGTATATTTTAGAAAAAATTTTACCCTAGGGGAAGCGTGCCTACAGTTAGTTTCAATTAAATAATAACCTCTTAATTCACTCTCCACTTTAATATCATATTTTCAAATATTATAAATAGGTTTGAAGATCCTTTTTCCTTGTCAAAACCAAGTAATTTTTTATCATACCTTTGTGCTCTCAATCCCTTTACATCAATGTTTCTAAATATAGTGTTAGGGTGTAAAATCGTATGGATGATTTCAATGAGGTGATAGTGGTGTATAAACAACACACACCTTCATGTCATAGTCCTAAACACCTTCATATTACTTGTTTAAGAAATAAGAACTATCTTCCTAACTACACATAGCCACAACCAATTGTAGATCCCCTTAATTATATGTAGTCATTGCAACTCTACCCATCTCATTGTGTTCTAAATGAAATGAATCTCATTCCTCACTAGAATTTGTCTCTTTGTTTATATATTTCAGATACCACTATCTATGCACTTGATTTGTTTCCTCATGAGGCATAGACATTCAAGACCTTTCCTATTGTTATTGGTGAAAGCAAAGATTTGCATTTATCTAACTCTAATAATGATGTTGGGAGATAAATTATAATACTATGGTATTCAATCAATGTAGATGAGCTTAATATGGGTAACATTGAACATGCTCAAACTCTAGTTAGATTTGATGATTATAAAGCCACACTAAGTGCTCATGATAGTGTCGAAATGATACTCTATAGTGATGACTGGGATCAAGAAAATGGTAACATTAAGTTATGGGGTGCTTTGAAAATAGTGTGTCCAAATATAATTTTATAAAGAAACATGATGTTATTGACATTAACAACATAGATGTTCATCATGATGGTTCAATTTGTATCATGGGTGCACATGAACAACCTCCATTAGATTTTCTTGTCTCTAAATAGAGAATGAACAAAAATGTAGATAACCATGGTATTTTTTACAAAGGTGAAACACATGAGAAAACCCAAATGGATAAAATAAAAATGTACTATGATATAGCCTTATTGCATCATAGAAAATGATTCACCATCTACCTAAAGATTTAAAATTCTAAATAGCTAGACATGGTACCCTGGTTGAGTAATGATATCTTAATTCTAGAGTCTATTAATCTAATAGATCTTACATATTACTTGATCATGGTAGGATTCATCGTACTTCTTATCATGGCCCGGCCAGATACCTAAATTTTTGTTTGTCCTAGACATTTGTAAAATAGGAAAAGATGAGTATAAGCATTATTGATACTTAGATGAAAAAGATGAGCCAGTAGGGATAGGGTTTGAAAATGCATGTGAATAAGTAGATGTACCTCTAAACTACTCTAATTTTTGTATGCATGGTGTCAATTTATTTAGCCATAGTAGTATACACATGCTTGATCATGTGGATAATATTGATAATAGATTTTTCTAACTCATGACTTTGTGGGTGTTTTGCATGTACTTTAGGAGCATACTAGTGTTATTGAGGACATGCAAATTGTAAATATAAACATGTTGGTGGAATGCAAATAGGAAGATTTATCTAGAATCCTACAAATGAAAGATCGTTCCTTTTCCCCATCTATTTATTTTATTATTATTATTTTCAAATTATGGTGGTTTAGATAAAATAACATGTGTTTAGGTTAAGGAAGTAAACAACAAAAATCCACAACTTTTAATCCTACATGATAGACACCCTTAGTATAAGATCATATTATATATGAACTTGTCATTTTCTAAACTTGATGATGTGCTTGCTAGGTTGAGAAATCGAACAATCTAATTACTCTTTCTAAATGCTTTAAAGGAGTAAAGTAGGAGTGACTTTTAGACTTGTTGTCTTAGATCCTCTTGTGTATATTGTATAAGGGTGATCCCACAATTTGAATTTACCTTCATTTGAAGGTCCTTTTCCTTTTTTTAATGAGAAAGCATTAAAAAAATACTTCAAATGAAGGTTTGTACCTTCATTCAATGGTCAAAGGACCTTCATTCAAAGGTGGACCTTCATTCGATGGTGTTTTCCATTTTTTTCTTCCTTGGGCTCACGTTTTTTCCTCGTCACATGGTTACTTTAGTATTTTTAGTTTAATTTTTTACTCTTTTTATCCATGTAAGTTTTGTGTTGTGTTGTTTTTAGGGTTTTTATTCTTATTGAATAATGCTTCTATATGGCCTCAATTCCCTTTAGGTTTATCTAGGATTGAATCAATTGATGAGATTAGTTGGCCTTTATCAAATTCCTTTTGACATGGCCAATGCCTTGGTCATGTACAAATTGCATTTAATTACTTGCATGAAATATTGTGTGAGCTAGCTCCTTCACTTTCCACATGAACACCCACCATTTGAATCTATATTGAAGGAATGGATGCATGTCTTCATTGAATATTCAACACTATAGCATTATCAGTAAGGGAACATTTGAATTTGAAAAATATGGTAGCTAGTAATCATGGATAATTATTGCTACTTGCCCTAAGATGCAACTTATTATGGAGAATGGCATACTAAAGAACCATGAGAACCTACTTGGGATCCCCTCACCTACACCTTATTGATATGGATCTTTGGCCAATAGTGAACTAGACCTATAACAATATTGAAATGGCTTTAGGGAATAACTCAATAAATTTAATTAACTAATGTGTGATTGATCAAATAATGTCTAAATGCTTTTTAATATTACTGCATTATAGTATTGAGGTCCACCCAATTGGAAAAAAGCTCTTTTAAACACTTGGGTATGATGGGATTCATTAAAAAGATTAAAAATTCTAAAGAGATGCATATGCATGCCACATTGCATTGGTGATACAACCATTATTTTATCTTATACACAAATTATTTGTAGCATGCTAACCATATATAAATTAATGCTTCTTGTCTCTAGTCGCTTTCATTCCCATTTCTTTTGTACTATTTGTTTAATCTTAATTTTTCTTTTGCAGTATACATTTTGGAATGAAATGAATCTCATCCCCCATCAAAATTTGGCTCTTTGTTTGAACATTTTAGACCCCACTCTCTGTACACTAATTGGTTCCTCATAATACATAGACATTTGAGACCTTTCCTATTGTAATTAGTGAAAGAAAATGTTTGATTTACCTGATTCTAACAATGATTCTAGGAGAGAAATTTTAAACCTGTGATATTCAGTCAATGTAAATGAGCCTAATATGGGCAACATTGAACATGCTAAAACTCTAGTTGGCTTTGATGATTACAAAGCCACAATAAGTACCCAAGATAGTGTTAAAATACTAGTCCACAATGATGTCTTGGATGAAAAATGATAAATTTTATGTTATGAAGAAACACTTGATGTTATTAACATTAACAACATAGATGTTCATCATGATGGTTCAATTTTTATTCCATAGATTGAAAAATCTAATGAATTATCCATTATGTATGTACATGAACAAGTTCGATTAGGTCCACTTGTCTCTAAATCAAGCATGGACAATAATCTAGATTGCCATGGTATTTTGTCCAAAGGTAAAATGCATAAGAACACCCAAATGGATAAAGTAGACATGTACTATGATAGCCCTATTGCATGATACAAAATTATTCACCATCTACATCATTATTTGAAGCTCTAAACTTGTTGGACATGGTACCTATGTTTAGCAATGCCATCTTTGTTCTAGAGTCTATTAATCTAGTAGACCTTGAATTAACTAATCATTATAGGATTCATCTTTCTTCTTGGCATGACAAGGCTAGTTATCTAAATTTTTTGTTTGTCCTCAACATTGCTCAAATACACATAGATGAGTATAAGCATGTTCACTTAGATGAAAATGATGAACCAATAAGGATAGAATTTGAAAATACATGTGAATAGGTAGATGTAACTCTACACTACTTTGATTTTGGTATGGAGGGTGTTAAATTATTTAGCCATAGTAGTATACACATGCTTGATCATGTGAACAATAGTACTAATAGATTTTTTCTAACTTTTGATATTGTCATTGTTTTGCATGTACTTAAGGACTGTGCTAGTGTTCATGAGGACATACCAATTGTAGGTGTAAACATGATGGTGGAATGCAAATGGGAAGATTTGGCTAGAATCCTACAAAATAAAAGTTTTCTATTTCCCATCTATTTATTTTCTTGTTTATTATTTGACTATGGTGGTTTAAATAAAACATGTATTTAGAAATTTAAGCAAGAGAACAATGAACAACAACAATTTTAATCCTACATGATAGACACCTTATATCAAACTTATCATTTTTTTAATTCAATGACGTGTTTGCTAGGTTGAGAACTCAAATAGTCTAATTATTCTTGCTAAATGCTTTAAAGGAGTAAAGAAGTACCTTTGGGACTTATTCTCCAAAATTGTTTTATGCATATTGTATAATTAATTTAGTATTTTTTTAGCTTAAACTTTTATTCTCTTTGTCCATGTAAATTTTGTTTCAACTTATTTTTTAGGTTTTTATTTCTTATTGAATATTGCTTCTATATGGCCTCCATTCAGCTTTGGTTTAGCTAGGATTTCATTGAATGATTGGATTAGTTGACCTCTATCCAATTCCATTTGACCATGCCTAATGCGTTGGTCATGCAAAGACTTGCATTTAACCTCCTATATGAAATATTGTGTAAATTGGCTCCTTCAATCACCACATCAATGCCCACCACTTTAATTTGGAAAGGAGGTGTGAATGCATGCCTTAATTTTGCATTTTCAATGTTGTCACATGATCAACAAGGGAACATTTAAGTTTGAAAAACATGGTAACCGATATCCATGGATATTTACTATTACTTGCTCTTAGATGACTATTATGGAGAATGATAGAGTAAATAACAACAAGAACCTACTTGGAATCCCTTGGCCTACACATTGTTGATATAGATTGTTTGGCCAATGGTGCACTAGAACTCTAACAATATTGAAATGGCTTCAAGCCATAGCATGATCTATTTGATTAATTAATGTGCGATCAATCAAATAGTGCCTACATGCTTTTCAATATTGAGGCATTATAGTATTGAGGTCAACTTGATTGGAAAAAGGGTCCTTGGAAGAAGAGCAAATTAGGTTCATTAAAAAGATAAAAAAAAATTCAAGAGATGTGTAAGCATGTGTCACATAGCATTTGTGATGCCACCATTATTTTAGCTTATTCATTTATAATTGTGCAAGTGAAAGGAAAGGGGCCCACCATATACTGACAACATTCACTCCACTAACCAATGACATGATTGGAAAAAATGACAACCCTTTACCATTTTTTGAGATGCATTGACCATTAGATAAGAATAAAATTGGATGATTGGTGCATGATAAGAACATTTGAACTCTAACAACCTTTTGGATATGTGAGAGCTTAACAACTATACTTGCTAACATCATTCTATGGTGAGCTTAATGACTTAATAAATAGAAGAAGAATAGGTCTGCCATAAGGTGACATGGATATTTGTAACCAATGGTGCAATGGGATTCAAAATCATTATAACAATCCCTTAGGAATGTAGAGATTGCATGATCAAAGGATCATTGAAGAAATGGTGCTTCACAGTGTCGACAAAATGATCTAACATATTTGAAGGTGTATAAACCATTGGATCTAAAAGAGGTCAATCAGATGGATTTTCCTAACCAAAAGAAGGCATGGTAGATGCAAGACATAAGGGATGAAACTCAATGATAAAACCTTAGACATATGGGCTTGAAAAGAAGTAGCACACACTAATGCAAGGCCTGACCAACCAATAGCAATAGAACATAACTCCCAAAATACCTCTGTTCACTCGGAAAAAAAAAAAAAAAAAAATCCCATACAAAATGGAGAGTTAAAGCTCTACAATTCCTATCTCAACAAGGACGATTATGTATTAGTAATTTAATATTATTTTATAATAATTAAATATCAATTATATTTAATAAAAAATAAATGCAATATTTATAATTTTAGTTACATAACTTATGTAGAATATTATTGATAAAAAATAAATATTGTTTGTTGGAAATGACCATGTTTCACGCACAAATAATTAAGCATATAGATGTATGTTCCTATCCTATATATACAAATTATTTGAGGCGTGCTAACCATATACAAATTAATGCCTCTAGGCTCTTGTCTCTAGTCGCTTCCGTTCCCGTTTCTTTTATACTGTTTGTTTAATCTGACATTTTCTTCTGCAATATCCTTTCCTTCCGATCCGGCTTAATCTGTCTAAGTTTTTCTTTCTTGTGGATTGAAATTTCCTCATTTCAAATAGCACGATTTAAAATTATCACTCTTTTTCCCCAAATCTTATCAGGTTATAAAATATTAGACGAAAAGCAAAAAAAATTATAAACCACGGAGAAATGCGGTTGAGGTTGACAGCGTAAATACAAGTAAATGCTTATCTCGAATACTCTTTGTACGATAAGGATTAAACGCTAGTGAGCAAACTGAAACCAAGATTCGATGTTGCGCGCGCAAAATTTATAAAGTTTGATAACTACCAGCGTAATGTGTTTTAGAACGCAACCAATAGGTAGCGTCGTGCGAATATCACTATGAAATTCGAATTACAAAGCAACTCACGAAAGGCATCGCATGCCTTTTATTGTTCTTGGCACGGGATAAGCCAGGGGATTCATTCAGCCTATCCTATTTCATTGACTTCCTAAGTGCAGAAGCCTATAAATGCCCATCAAATGATGAGGTTTTCATCATCAATCTCACACTTGAACGAAGAGTGTTAGTGTAAGAGAGAGCCGCAGTGAAGCTGAATTTTGAGGGTGTTCAGCTTCTGGCGAACCGGTGGTACGCCGCCAACCAGATCCTTCCCGACAACCGCATCATCGTTGTGGGAGGCACCGGCGTGTTTAACTACGAGTTCGTTCCCAGGCGGGCGGGCGAGGGAACGTACAACCTGCCCTTTCTCAGCCAAACCTGAACCAGCTCATCACCTGAGAACAACCTCTATCCGTTCCTCCATCTCTCCTCCGACGGCAATCTCTTTATCTTCGCCAACAGGGACTCCATTCTCCTCGACTACAAGAAAAATGTGGTGTTAAAAACATTCCCCAGAATGCCGGGTGACGGCCCACGAAACTACCCTTCCACGGGCTCTTCCGTGATGCTGCCCCTCTCTGCCTCGGATGGGTTTAGCAAAGTGGAAATCCTCATCTGCGGTGGTTGTCCCGACAATGGCTTCGCCGCCTCCAAAGCCGGTAATTTCATTGACGCCCTTCGTAGCTGCGGAAGAATGGTCATCACGGACTTGAATCCATCGTGGACGATGGAAGACATGCCCGGACCAAGAACCATGTCGGACATGCTCATTCTCCCCAACGGTGAAATCCTAATCATAAACGGAGCAGCCAAAGGCGTAGCCGGGTGGGACATGGCCAATACACCCGTCTTCACGCCGTACCTTTACAGACACAGTCTACCCGCCGGGCAGCAGCGTTTCTCCGTTCTGCAGCCAGCGGCATCGCGAGAATGTACCACTCCACTGCCAACGTGTTGCCGGACGGCAGAGTTATGGTGGGCGGCTCCAACCCACACTTCAAATACGTTTTCACAGGAACACAATTCCCGACGGAGCTGCGTTTGGAAGCGTACAGCCCTTATTACTTGCAGAGAAAGTATGCTGCCCTTCGCCCCAAGATAACTACCCTGTCTTCCACCTCCAATATTGCCTATGGCGCCACCTTCAGAGTGACCTTCTCAGTTCCATCCGGTCTGCCAAGTAACAACAATGTAGCATTTAATGTGTACGCTCCACCCTTCACAACTCACACCACATCCATGAGCCAGAGGATGCTCTCCCTCTCCGCTTCCACACCGGTACTCGTTTCAAAGTCCACAACAGTTTATTCTTCGACAGTAACCGCTCCCCCATCAGCTGTGGCTGCGCCTCCCGGATATTACATGCTCTCAGTTGTTAACGGCGGTGTTCCCAGCAAAGCTCGGTGGGTTCATTTCTCCTAGGCCTCCTCAATCATCCCATTAATGTTTTCTCCAAATAAGGAATTGAATATCCTCCAATCCATATGCTTCTCCCGTACCTTTTATTTTCTATTATGTGACAACACTGCATTTAGTCAATGTAAACCCATAAATGTTTTCTCCAAATAAGGAATTGAATATCCTCCAATACACATGAATTCTCTCGTACCTTGGATTTACTTTTATGTGACAACACTGCATTTTGTCAATGTAAAATATTGTGAAAAAATAACACCGGTTGCAAATTGTCAACTTTTGTAATATTGTTGGATCTCTCGAAATCAAAACTAAACAAAACAATATTGAGATAAAGGGGAGAAGATATCAACCTAATCAATGCCATTGGCATCCCAGCTATTGATTGTTTTACCATTGAAGTGGATGATGTTTAAGTAGAGTGGCTAAGTAGACTGTAAATGGTAGAAGTTATTATTTAAAATTATTTTCTCTATTTCTACTAGAAACTTTGAAGGATTTAAGGTGCCCAAAAAAATTGATTTTTTTTAATTGACATCAAGTATTGTATTTGTCTCCATTAACTTTGACTAATAAAAATAGCATAAATATTTACGATTTTTTAATATAGATGACATCTAAAACTACTATTAACTATTTATAGGCACAAATGGGCTGCCTAAATGGGACAGTTATGGTCATCTCTAACTCCAAGAAAATAATTAATTATTTTTAGGAGTGGGAGCTTTAGGGGAATCTCTTGGGGAAGTTACAAACTTAAAATAGAGTGGAATAACTTAAATGACTAGTGGAGAGGAATAAGGGAAAAAATAAACAATTCTATAAAAGGAGGAGAAAAGTCCTTTTATAGAATTCTATAAATTTCTCTCATTTGTGAATTGTGTGCCTCTGTACCAAATTCCTACTTGCAAGATGAAAATCCCAATAGGTGCCAAACAGATGAAAACTATCGGAAATAAGGAAGATAACTAGGGGGGGGGGGGGGTCGTGAATCAGTTATCTTAAATTTTTTAACTTTCTTTTTTTCTTTAACAATAATGCAATATCAAAACATATAAGCATAAATGAACATGAAAGTAGAAATGAAATCAACACACATAACACAAGGATTTTTACGTGGAAAACTCTATTAAGGGAAAAACCACGGGGTGACTAACCCAAGATTGTATTCTCTATTAAAAGAATAAGAAGTACAAAATGGCACTTGCCAATTATGGTTCATTGCCCGAGCACACTGCTCACAAGAGGCTCACTGCCTATAAGAGACTCACTATCTACAATGTATATAGAAAGTAACCAGGTATTTGAACTAATCAAAGGCATCTGCATATGCTGTGGTTCAGTTCTGGTTAGGCTCAATACACTGATTTGCTGCACTTCATTCTTCCTTTGCTTGGTGCTGCTTTTCTGTCACATACCAGATTTGTATTGCTGCTACTATACTTTTTTCTACTTTTCTTCGCACTATACTCTACATCATTCACACCTTCACCACTAAGGGTTTCAACATCTTTCTAGTCAGCATCCAGAATACTCAAGATTTTTCCAAACTCTAGTCTGTCGGCTGAATCCTTGCTTATTAAGTGATGCGTATCAAAGAGATAGTTATAGAAGTCATCAATCATGTTGGCCAACCATGAATGATCCCTCAAGAAGCTTAATCACCATCAATTCCTCATCCAGATTAAGGTCTGATGCTCTGCCAGTCAGTTCTTCCTCAGTCTACTCTACCAAACAGGAACCCAACACTTAGGTGCTCATAACTTTTCACTATTTCATCACCGGAGGCTCAATCTCTGGAATGTAGCAGTCATAGTACTCCTCTTGACTTCCTCAAGTCTGCACTTTGCTGAGATACTTCCTCTAAGAGATCTGGACCTAATTGTCAGACCTTGTTGCATGCTCTATTCTTGCTCACCAGACCAAAATACTCTTCAATCTGACTTCTGGTATAGACATACCATGTGTTGCAGATGTATGGAATGGACTTTGTTGCCATCAATGACAACACTCATGAAGCCACATAGTGTCTCTTACCAACAATCTCCCCCTTTGGCATTGATGGCAACATTTAGTGAAAAATGACTAAGTGTCACACTACACTCCCCTTTGGCTGATGCTCTATTCTAATGTACACATTTTCAGAGCTCCTCTTTAGCTAGATTCCACATTTTTCACTGATCCTCACTCCCCCTTTGACATCAATGGAAAAGGGTGGAATCTGCACACCAAGATTTGCAAAATTTTACCTATACATAGCTCATAAGTATATATACAATTTATACTTACATATACTTAAGTATATCTACAAAAATAGCTTTCAACTGATCAAATTCTGTTGCCCAACTCTGCTTCATCCTATCCAAAATTGAGATGTGACCACTTAACAAGAATGCAAAGGCTTTTGCCCTCTTTAAATCTATTAGATCACTGGTCTGGGCTGTAGACTGAGCATCAGTTAAGGCCTCATGCATTGCCTCTAACTTAGGGATAATTATCCTTCTTAGTTCACTCATTTAGCTTATTCTATTTTTCTTCTCCTTCTCAGGCCTCTTTATCTCATTTATAGTGGTAATAGTCTGGCACTTTTGATTCATTATGGATGAGGCAAGAGGATCAAAACTTTGGGATAAACTTGATAGTTTGCCCTCTTATTCTTCCACCTTCTTTGCAATGTCTATTGTTACTATGGACCATGATAAACAAAATTTGTATAATTCTCCACCATCTTTAAGAGCATTTTCTAGGCTCTTTATTCTAATATTCAGATTTTTCCTATCATTTGCTATTAGCCCCTATACTTTAGAGAATCTCTTACCCAAAAACTCTTTCTGGACTTTCTCTTCTACTGATTTCTTGAAGGAATCAAAATGTGTGCTAATAGAATTAACAAGAGCTTTCAGATTATCGGATGAAGAGGCTGAAAGATCCTTTTGGAAGGATGGCATGATCTTCTCCAACACACCAGATGCAATCTCTATCAGCTCACAGTCTTCCATGTGAGACTTTAGAAGCTTTTATTTTGCTTTGGATTGAGCAAAAGATGCTACCTTCATTGTTTGGACTGGAGAGAGAGAGTCAAAATTGAATGGTCCTTGAAACAACTTTGGTTCATCTAATTCCATCATTTCCTTGGTCAAGAAGTCTTTCACTGCTTCTGCAGTGTCTCTTGCCAGAGACTTCTTTCCTCTTGTAGCCTCAGAGGTGTCAATAGAGATCTTCTCTGTTTGTTCTTCTTCTCATTCTCTTTTTCTCCTCTTTTCTTGCTTCTCCTTCAGTTTTGGAGTCTATTGGGGGATTTGGATGAGAGATATTTACTTCTTCATTGACTTCCTCTTCCAGAGTAGAGGAATCTAGGTCCTTAGTCTTCTCCTCACTTATCTCCTTTGATTCTTCTACAATTTTCTCAGTAGGATCTTCTTTTGATACACTTAGTCATTCAACATCCATGGCAGAAGTTTCATCACTTATGTCCTCTATAATAGGAAGATTGAATCTTTTATGTGCATTGTAGAGGATGTCTTCAGTCTCTCTGAGCATAAGATTGTTCATTCTGGCTTTGCTCTAGAACTCATCCTTGCAATCCTTGAAAATCATGTTCATTTGTTTTGGAGTGATGGAAGGATAGAGCTGAATAACTATCTGTTCCCAGATCTCCATATCTTTTCCTTTGGCATTGTCTTTTCTGAGTTCAAGTATTTTCTCTAAACTCTTGGGGATTAGAGAGATGATTTTAATGAATGCTTTATTATAGATATTCAAGTACTTGACTGTGTCTTTCTCCAATATTCTTTTGTCAGTGTCATTATACTTATCATAAAATTCAATTAATGGCTGCAGATTTCCATCCACTGTGACTACCTTGATAACATTATCAATAGAAGGAGTGGACCTTTCAACAAATTCTTCTGCCTCTTCTTCTTTATTTGCACCGGTAGAAGATCCACGTGATGTTTTCTTCTTCTTCATTTTCTTAACCTCCTCATCTATTTCTATCTCTTCATCATCCTTCTAACTTATATAGGTCCTTGTGGCCTTAGTTTTTGTTCTCTTTTCTTCCTTATTGGATGTCTTGGCTTCTAGTTTGGAGGCCTTTTGGCTTTTAGAGGTGGCAGGTACAGAGCTTTTGGAGGATCTGGTCCAGGAGGGGACTTGCACCGAATTACTTTCTTTCTCTACTTCTTGTCTCTCCTTCTCAGCTCTTTCAATTTTTTCTCTTTTTTCATCAACTGCTTCTTTTGAGATGCCATATCTTTTGGCAACTTCCTCTACTTCCCTTCTCACTTTTCTTTTCATTTCTGGTTGTCTTTGTTCAACATGAATTTTCACACTCAATTCTTGAAAGGTTCCAAACCTTTTTGCCTCAGGGTCCTTGGGCTGACTCAGCAAGTGTTAGATATGCAACTCTAGGATTTTCTCATCTACTTCATACCCCATTGGCATAATCCAGACTATCCTTGGCTCCACTACCTCCATTGGGCATTGATCATTGTCTACCATAAAGCACACTGTATCCTTGTATTTTTTAACCATGGATTGGGGAATTCTTTCTCTGGCCTGCATCATACCTTGGAAATTCTTGAAATATCCCTAGAGAGCTATGCTTTGAGCCTTGGCATCACCAAGCCCATGCATAAAATCTCTTATCTGTATGGCAATAGGTATGTCATTTTGCCATATTCAGCCACTAGTTCTAGGTAGCTCATTCATATAGTAGAAGAATAGACATAGTATCAAGCCACCGTACTTAAATGAATTCTTCTTATCCTTCTTTATTTTCTACAAATTCTCTAATAGTTGGTTTAGGAAAACCTCACAAAGATCATAATCAACATTTTCCCTTAGCATCTGATAAGTAGTGTATATTGTTGTTCTGGATACAAAATTCTCCCTGCTGGAGTGATATATCTTATAATCAATTATCATAGAAGCAAATTTGATATCTGGATCTGTGATATCCTCTATTATCATTGCTCTCTTGTCAAATCTTGATTTGGTAGCATCACTTATAGTTTTGTTTTTGACTAATTTGAGATCGGGCAACCCACCAGATGAGTGCAATCCAGTTACCACCCTAATGGCATCTTTTGTGATCTTAAATGGCCTCATCAACCACATAAAGTTGTTATGCATTCTGCTCAGAACATACCAGACCCATTCATCTTCTACAAAATAGGGGAAATGGATGCAATGTCCAAAATGATTATCCTGGATGGCCTTGTATTGGGGTTTATGTTCAAATGATTCATCTATTAGTTCCTTGTGATAGATATCCATTAGTTTGGATTCTCCAAATTCCTCAATATTTGCATGTATGTAAACCCTAACATCTTCTACATGTAGAACTCCATGTAGAATGCTAGAGAAGGCACCTAATGGATCAACCTCTACGGATTTGTAAGGATGTTTATTGAACTTAGAGCATAGCCTATAAGTAATCTTAACAACATTTGGAGTAGCCATCTTGCAAAAGATTCAATGAGAGATATCCAAGAAAAGAAATACCTTTTTATGCTTCTAGGGTTCATGATAAGAGCTGAAGAGATTGTTGGTTGAATTGAATTCTTCGGTTGATCCTTGAGAGGGTTGAAGCAATCTTGTTGCAGAGCTCCTTCTGTCTTCTTCTTGAATGCAAATGTGCAAATGATGAAGAAAAGAACCCTTTTATTTCTATGGAAATCCTAATTCCATTTTGCAATAAATGCACAACTTAAGTCATTCCGGTTGCCTTGTTCTTCTTGTTCTAAGAGAGATCTTTCCGAATCACTAAGATGCACTCGGTAATTATTAACAATCTATCTGCCTTTCTTCAATCATTTCATTTATCTACAGATCAAGATATTTTCAATTTTTAAATCATACTAGATCTAACTGTGGAAATCCTACTTTTGCCAGATGACTATCAAACCAGATTAATCTGGGATGATTAACCTTTTCAAACTCCTTGTGGATCTTTCATATTTTGACCAAGGGATATTTAGATGTTTCTCTAAGAGTCCTTTTAATCCACAACACTTCATGTGCCAATTTTAGGCACCAATTGACTAGCTAGGGGAAATTGTTCTCTTTTGTGACTCCCTCTGAGCCAGAGCTCATCTATTTAGTTTTCAGAAGGAATATCAGCACCAGATTCTAGTGCGGATCCATTCTCAACATTTTCTGTACTTCTCTTCACCCAAATCTTGTTCATTTCCCTTTGAATTTCATCCGCATTCACTTTTCCTTTTCCTTTGTCTTGATTTTGGTTATGATGCACCGGACCCTTTTTATCCTGATTCTTACTTCTACAAAATTTGGCAATCTGACCAGATCTATTGCAATTGTAGCAAATAACATTTTTTTACATATTTGATTGGTATCCTCTTAATCTACATTGATTAGCCATATGTCCCATTCTATTGCATGCAAAGCATCTACCATTGAATGAATTGTTTATTTGCAAATTTCTACATTCATGAGATTTGTGACCATAACTTTTGCGGTTAAAACACTGTCTGGAGAAGGATGAATTAACCTGATTCATTCTTCTTCTATACTGATTTGCTTTATGACCGAAGTTATTGCAATTGTAGCAGTATCCATTGAAGGATGGATATCTTTGAACATTTGGTTGCCTTACTGGAGTTCTTCTAGGTATATTCCTTAGATTTCCAAATCTAGAGTTCCTCTAATTGGATCCAGAGCTTTCATCTTTCTCATATCCCAATCCATGCTTGTCATCTACCCTCTTTTGGCTTTCAAGAAGAACTTCAAGTTGAGCAGAGCTTATCTTGAATTTCTCTTTGTATTCATTTGCTATTTGAAGATCCCTTTTAAGAGTGTCTATTTGATTCTCAAGTTGTTCTTCATTATCTCTAGCTTCTTCAAGATTAGATTCTAGATGCCTGATTATTCTATCCATTTTGTGGCAATCTTTTGATTTCTCCTGGAGAGATTATTTCAGATTATCTTCAATTTTTCTTTTCTCTTCAATTTCTTGAGTGAATTTCATAACCCCTAATTCCATTTCATGTCTTACCAGAATGACCTCTTTTGATAGCTTCTCACATAACTTGTTTTTCTCATTCAGATCTTCATTAGTATCATTGGCTTCACCTTGACTTGCTAATTGTTGAAGTAGGTCCTTTCTTTTCTTCACTGACATTATTTTTCTTTGAGTTCATTTATGAAATCATCATCTTGTTTGAGTCTTTCTCTCAGGTAATTGACTTCAGAGTGAGATTTCTCAAGATCATCTATGGCAAACTGAAGTTGTTCCCTCATACCATACATATCCATTAAGATTACTAGACCTTCCTCAAGCTATTAGGCTCTATCTAGAGGTACTTGGCTCTGATACCAATTGTTGGAAACAAAGCAGATAACTGAGAGGGGGGGTGAATTAGTTATCTTAAACTTCTTAACTTTCTTTTCTTCTTTAATAATAGTGCAGTGACAAAACATATAAGCATAAATGAATATGAAAGTAGAAATGAAATCAACACACATAACATAAGGATTTTTACGTGGAAAGCCCTGTTAAGGGAAAAACCACGGGGTGACTAACCCAAGAGTGTATTCTCTGTTAAAAGAATAAGAAGTAAAAAATGGCACTTGCCAATTAGGGCTCACTGCCTGAGCATACGGAACATTAGAGGCTCACTGCGTACAAGAGACTCACTATCTACAAGGTATATAGAAAGTAACTAGGTATTTGAACTGATCAAAGGCATCCACATATGCTAAGGTTCAATTCTGGTTACGCTCAATAAACTAATCTGCTGTACTTCATTCTTCCTTTGCTTGGTGCTACTATTCTATCACATACTAGATTTGTATTGCTGCTACTACACTTCTTTCTACTTTTCTTTGCACTATACTCTACATCATTCACACCTTCACATCAAAATCTATCTGGTATATATATCCACACCAAGGGTTTCAACATCTTTCTAGTCAGCATCTGGAATACTTAAGATTTTCCCAAACTCTGGTCTGTCGGTAGAATCCTTACTTATTAAGTGATGCGTATTAAAGAGATAGTTATAGAAGTCATCAATCATGTCAGCCAACCATGAATGATCCCTCAAGAAGCTTGACCGCCATCAATTCCTCATCCAGATTAAGGTCTGATGCTCTGCCAGTCAGTTCTTCCTCAGTCTATTCTGCCAAACAAGAACGCAACACTTAGGTGCTCATATCTTTTCACTCTTTCATTACCGGAGGCTCAGTCTCTTGAATGTAATAGTCATAGTACTCCTCTTGAATTCCCCAAGTCTGCACTTTGCTGAGATACTTCCTCTGAGAGATCCGGACTTGATTGTGAGACCTTGCTACATGCTCTGTTCTTACTCATCAAACCAAAATACTCTTCAATCTGACTTCCAGTATAGACATACCATGTGCTATAGATGTGTGGAATGGACTTTGTTGCCATCAATGACAACACTCATGAAGCCACACAGTGTCTCTCCCTAAGAAAATAATTAATTATTTTTTGGAGTGCGAGCTTTAGGGGAATCTCTTGGCGAAGTTACAAACTTAAAATAGACTGGAATATCTTAAATGACTAGTGGAGAGGAATAAGGGAAAAACTAAACAATTCTATAAAAGGAGGAGAAAAGTCTTTTTATAGAATTCTATAAATTTCTCTCATTTGTGAATCATGTGCCTCTATGCCAAATTCCTAATTGCAAGATGAAAACCCCAATAGGTACCAGATAGATGAAAACTTGGAAGGCCATTGAAGTTGACAACAAATACTCTTTGACTTCAATAGAGAAGTTCCATCTAGGGATTGACAAAGAGTTGAATGTTTGTATTTTCAATGTGCTTCAATTTTGGTAGTTTGATTATTTTAGTTTTGATGTGGTTTTGCAATGTGATATGAAATTACAGAGTGTAGTTTAGGTTTGTATTGAGTTTGTAGTATCATTTAGCTTTTGGGCATGACCCATTTTGTAACCCTTGGTAATATTCATATTAATGTTGATAGTAAGTGTTTAATACAGATGATGTCCCATATATTCATGATGTATCCATTTTATATTATATTGTGTTAAGAAAGACCCTTGGCATTGCCAAGTAATCTTGAATTTGCAAGTTCATATCAATGTTGTTTATTAAAGCTTAATTTCAAGTTGCAAGTATCAAGAAATTCCAATCTTTGTCTAACAAGAAATTAACCTGCACATTTTTAATTATAAACCATCATTAGAAACTTGTAAGAAGGTTGCGTGAGTATTTCTGAGCTCATTTTAGTTTGTTTCCACTATTCATGTCTAAGAGATGTCATTATGGATGCATAACATAATTAATGGATTCAAGAATGATTTATGGAAACTGTTACATTTTATTTGTCTTACCACCTAGCTATAGTTATCTATGGAAGTGATTTTTTAGGGGATCCTCTTCCCCAAAAGAGAACACATATCTTAAATAATTATTCTCAACACCATTTAAACTAGCCACCCATTATCATGAAGGGTGTGACAAGTATTTACTGGCCATTTTCTTTGTGAGGGTTGTTTCTTTCTACAGGGTTGATTCATCAAATAAAGTTGTCCTTACTATTTACGAATAGCAAGACATTAGTAGAAGTTTGTCATTTTATCTTTTGTGAAGGAGACTCTCGCATTCAAAACAAATCATGGTCTTTGGGCATAAATTACAAGTCCCACCTATTAGCAAAGGATAGCTACTCATTGTTGAGAATGTCTCTACTCTTGATTGGATCGAATAGATTAATAGCTTGCCTCCCAACATCTATTCCAATCTAAAATTACAATTAAGATAACCTAAGTTGTTGTAGTCTTTTTGGTATGATGATGAATTATCTATGATCAATTCAAACTGGAATTTATATTTTACATCAAGAATTATGTCTCAATAGTAAGTGTTATTTTTCCTTTGGTGAAATTTGCAAATAGAAAAGGACATTTCACATAGTGGTCGATGTGGGTCCCATAACATTTCTATGGAGAATATCCTAATGATGTTTTAGGCTGGCATGCTATTTTTTATGGAGAATAACTACTAATGTACAATGATGGGACACACAATAGACCTTAATGTGGCATTTTTCCTCATGCCATTTTCTATTAGAATAGACTACCAGATGCGGCCATGATGGGACCCATATTTCATTTTCTATAGAAATTTGGTAGTTAAAATACACATTGTGTTTTTCAACTTGCATAGGTTTAGTTCATGACTTATAAGCATTCATGTAAAAAAAGTAAAAAACTAATTTTGTAGAAACCTAATGTGGGTTACAATTTAAAATGATGGTATTTAAGGGATCATGCAATGCTGTACGAGAAGATCGCAGCTTCTATAATGATGCATATCAAGGCCACACACAAATTTATTGTCAGGGGAATGATTTATTTTCATCTTCTTTATGTTTTCTTCATGTTCCTTTCCCTCACAAGTTAGTTTGTACTTGTACTAAGTGTTGTAATATTAAATCTTAATATAGTTAGATAATAGTTAATATATAAATGTTAATATAGTGTAGAACCTTATTATACAATAATTAATTTCACAACTATACATAACTATGTCCACATTTCAAATAGAAACACCAATAACTTTAATAATCTCTATAAATATACCGCTAAGCCAAATTCAATTATTATATAAAAAATACCCCTCTTTCTAATTTTAAAATACTTTAGTGTGTAACACAACATTTGTCATTAAATGATTCTTAAGACTAGATAACTGATTGGAAGAAATGTCACTATGTACTCCTTTTCAACCTCTATTTCTCCTTATGTTGAAAGTAGCAAATTGTTGGGGTTTATCAAGTATGAATTCTAGGATTTAAGGTGCCAAAAAAAAATGATTTTTTTTAATTGACATCAGATATTGTAGTTGTCTCCATTAATTTTGACTAATAATAATAGGATAAATATTTACCACTTTTTAATATAGATGATGTCTAAAACTACTATTAAGTATTTAATGATATTTGAGTAAAGTGATAGTTACCACTAATTTCAAAAATGTTAGATGTCAATACTCTTCACATTTATTTTTTTTATGTTCAATAATGTCTTGCTTTAAATAAATAATTAATGAATGTCAAAATTTAAGTACACACACTAAGTAAATGCCAAAAGAACAAACACACACTTCATACAAATAATAAATGTAAAAAAAGTGAATTCAATTTTAAACATACAAAGTGAAACAATTAGAAGTCAATGCCAAAGTTCAAATCCATACTTCACACAAATAATAAGTATATCAAATTAAAGTTAATGCCAAAGTTGCACTCCACAAAAACAATAAATAGATTCCATAGTGAAACACACTAAATAAACATGTATAAAATACAACTTACAAATAGTATAACACTAATTATGACAATGTTAATAGATTGCATTGTGGTTGAATGGGAGGCCATAGTTCTTAGTTCTCAAATGGTTCACTCACAACATTCATTTAATAACATTCCATTATTGTTATTTACAAAAAAAACTAAAAAAAATTATAGTATTTTATAGCCTTGTCCACCCACTACTACATGTAATGACTTTCCAGTAAAAATATAAATATAAACTATCTGGCAATAGGCCTATAAATATTTGTGCCTATCAGCCATTTGATATCATCTTTGGTGCTTTTTTTTTTAGATAATGCACCTGGTAAACCTTTTAATGTGACCGGCAATGCTGATGCGACACACCCTTCGGTTCCACGTGAATGCTTTTGCTTGGAGCAATGAACCAGTGAGGCCACAACATGGGGGACCTCATCCCCTAGCAAGAACACTTCAAACCTGCGAGCTCATTGGCCCAGTAAAGGCGTAAAGCCTGCGAGCTTGTTGGCCCAGCAAGGGTTTGAACTCTAGTGGCCGCCACTACAAACAAGCGACTTAACCACCAAACCATGCCCTCATCAGCATCTTTGGTGCTTTTACTAATTATATTAGATATCACATTTATTTTATATATCATATATAATTTTGAAGTACGAAAGCACTTTCTAAGATCTAATGAAAAACATTTACAATAACATAAGTATGAATGGGTTCCCCTCCCATTCACACAATAGAGTCTAACCAGGGCAGTTTTAAGTGATTAAATACATGTCATTCCTAAGGAACTTTCGTAGTGCCTACCTCTATAAGCAAATCCATTTATAATTGTTTCCCATGCCAAAAACAATAATTATTACTACTAGTAATCACACCTTAGTGTGTAATGGGTATGCCGAGAATGGATGTGGAAAGGAGTGTTGTGTGGATAAAAGCAAACCTTATTTTGCATATGGGAAATTTAAAGTGTACATGTAGTTTGTAAAATTGAGTTGATAATTTCAATTAATAAGGGGGTGTATTTGTAAGAGTAGTAAAGAGGAATTTGTTATTTGTTTCTAATATTAGTATTCTCAAAAGGAGAGTATAGAGAATATTTGCATTATTTTTTTTGGTGCAATTTTGTTTGTTGAAACCATGTAATGATGTGTGTTTTTGTTCTATAGTGGTTGTTGTCCATCCATCATTTGAACATTGAGAGAATGTAGTGATATGTGTTGTCTTGCATTAGAAAATAAATGGAGTATATTAAATATGTTGACATGCATGCAAGTAATTTTTTTAATAGTAGTGGGTAAAAGCCAGTATGCAAGTAAATATTTTTTTTTGTTTCAGTCCTCTTCTTGTTTCCCAAGCATGTTGAGCCCATAAATTTGAAATGGTAGGGCCAAGTACATAATCAAGCTATCTTCTTGCATTGCATGTCCTTAGTCAGAAGGAGTTTCATCATTAGTGTCTATCAATGGATTTGGAGATGTATGGTGCAAATTCCAAGGATGATAGTTGTTTGAAATTCTTTCCCAATGGGTTGTAATTTCTTGAATTGTAATGAACCAAAATCATTGTAAATGTTTTTGAATGGTTGGAATAGCATGCTCGAAAACATTGATCATTTACTACTGGGATTGCAGTGAAATGAGGGGAGACTCACACAATACCAATGTTAAGCATTCTTTCCATTTGGTGGACTTCCAAGATGCTGCAAATGTTCATTTTTAGGCCACTTCAATAAGTGGCATTGTTTCCAATTATATTGGTCATGCCATGTATGAATCAATGAAACTTGGAGATGAGATGTTACTATTGTTAGAGAAAGTCACACTTTAGTGTGTAATGGGTACACTAAAGAGGTATTAAAGGTGAGTTATTAGGTCCTTAAGAAAATGATGTGTTTCCCTAAGTGTAGTTACCAACAGGCACATGTCATGTCTAGATCGGTGGCATGAAACAACTAATTGAAAGTCACTCTCTCTTTTATTTCTCTCTTTCCCTTGATATCTCTTATCTCTATATATCTATCCTAGTCTATCTCTTTTTCTCTACTCCTCTCTCTCTCTGTCTCTCTCTCTATTTTTGTAAAAGAACCATTCCATGAGACTCCATTGGAGGTAGATTATCTAGATCAACCTATACCATGCTCCACTTTTTACATTATAAAAGTACCATAGCTTGATATCTCTTTTCCTCTCTATCTCTATATATCTATTTGTCTCCCTCTCTATCTCTTTATTTCCCCATGAAAATATCATGTTTCCTTGAGCATATATCCCATGGACACATTCCATAGTTGGAATGTTATCACGAAATGATTGATAAAAATTTAGTCTCTCTCCATTTATATCTCTTGTATCTATCTCTCTCCTACTATATCTCTATTTTTCTACTCATCTCTCTTTCAATCTATCTCTTCCTCTCTTTCTCTTCCTCACTCTTGATCTCTCTCTAAATCTGTTTGTCTCCTCTATCTCTCTATTTATCTTTATCTCTTTGTCTATCTTTACCTCCCTCTCTCCCTCTCTAAGAAGATTTATATCAAATCTTGGATGGATACATTGGAAAGGAATAAAAATAATCTTTAGATATTTGTGGGATACATCAGAGTGTTCCTTTTGCTATCATGGTACAGTATGATAGGAGATAAATATTCCTTGAAAATTCATGAATATGTGGAATTAAATTGGGCTAAAGATCTTAATAGCAGAAGATCTACTAGTGCATATGTGTTTACTTTATTTGGTGGTGCGATAAGTTGTTTGAATAGGTAATAGGTTGTGGTCACTCTGTCCATTACCAAGATAGAGTATATGGTAGCTACTCATGCCTATAAAGAAGCCATTTGGTTAAAAGTTTGTTTTTAAATGTTGGGTTGGATTAGGGAGTAGTTATAGTTTATTATGATAGTCAGAGTACAATTTTCCTAGTGAAGAAGTTGACTTTTCATGCAAACACCAAACACATAGATGTGTAGTACTACTTTGTTAGAGATATAATTGAAGATGAAAGGATACATATGGGAAAGGTAGAAACTTTGGTGAATATTGTAGATGCTTTAACAAACCTTGTGAGCATAGATAAATTCAAATGATATTTGAGTTTATGGGCTTCTTGGTCCCTAGTCCAAGTTATTTTCAGTATTGGTGAGTTTCCCTTTTTCTTTTGCAAGGTATTCAACAAGTGGGAGAATGTTGGTAATTAAGGTGCCTCAAACTTTGAAAGTTCCAAGAATTTAGTTATTTATTTATGTATTTTATTTAATTAAAATGTCTTCATATTAGAAATGAGGTATCTCATTTTCCATGTGTCACATAAAATATAAATCAAGGCAATTTGTTACTCTCTTCACTACTCATTTGAATGTACGTTCTCCGTTTGGCAGATGTTTCTCAATGGCCATTTTGTTTTACATCTTCTCTATAATCTTTTTTATTCTCAATATATGTCTAGGTGCTTAGTCACTATTTTTTTGAAAAAAAAAAACTCTCTTAGTTGCCACAAGAGTTGCTAAAAACAACTTTGATAACTGAAAAGGTATGTAAGAGTTGCTGAACTAGAAAGAGCATAATGTGAGGGAGTAAAGCATGGACTTGGATAACACCACCAAAAAGGTAAATAAGATCACAAGTGAAAATCTTTAGTTGAAAGAGGAAGTTTCAAACTTAAATCCTCTTGATTTGGCTGTTGTGATTTATGCATGAATAAGAATGCCTAAATCAGCTAGTGGTTTTTAGCCCATGATTTTGGGTTTCCATTTGGTGGTTTCTTGTTTTATATCTTTTATAAATTGGTGCTTGGGAGTGTCATATTATTGTATTGTCAAGGTGTAATCTGTAAGCTAGAATGCTAGTTAAATCAGTGAAACTTCTATAAGAGGCATAGCTTAAATATTAGATTACTCAAAGGTTTTCCCTACATAAATCACTATGTAATAGTTCAAGCATTATTTATTTTTCTATCTATATGTTTATGTATTTTCTATAATTGTTTATATACATTTTAAAGCTATTTGTAATCACTCCTCTCAAGATTTAGTGTGGTAAATTGATTCCTCTATCTTTTACTTCACTACAAGTAGACTGTAAAGCAAGTACCTAATCAAAGTAGATTACATGTTGATGCTTACCATCAATCTATGATTATGTAACCCAAAGAAACACCATGGTCATTCTAAAAGCCAGAATATATGACTAACTTGAAAAGAAGAAAGCGTTCACAAAGATTACCTAAACCGTTAATAAATCTTATCCTCTCTATATATAATATAATAAGTACCTGATCAAAGTAGATTACATGTTGATGTTTACCATCAATCTATGATTATGTAACCCATGGAAACACCGCGGTCATTCTAAAAGCTAGAATATATGACTAACTTGAAAAGGAGAAAGTGTTCACAAAGATTACCCGAACTCTCTCTCTCTCTCTCTCTAAAATGTCACTTCTTATGAATATCCTTAATATCTATTATTTTAATATAAGCCAATTATTACAATATTATTAATATTTTAATCTTATGTTAATATATCATTAACTATAAATTATTATATAGATAATATATTGTATTATATACTTTGAATATAACATAGTTATCATGTGTTTTGGCACAATATTTTTTTTAAAGAAAGGTGATGAAGCACCTATACTAAATTAGATAAGAAAGATTTCAAAGATCAGGGATTCAAAAATATAAAAACCAGTGATACATCGCTTGGACTATGCAGTTGTATGGGCGGATACCGCCTACGATAAGTAGTGAAAACTTAGAAAACATCAAGGAAGAAACAATAAGACTAGTTCCTGTGGGGGACCTGGAGCTAAATCTAGAGTGTGGTTCTGCAGGAATCTAACTGCATTGAACACCTCTGTAGATTTGTCTGCTATCCCTTCCAGGAGCTGGAAATGATGGGCATTGAGGGCTTTGGTAAGAATGTTAGTGTAATCTACCTGGAGTCCCCTCTACATGGTATTGTCTACACATGCCACATGGTGAGAAAACTATAGGAGATATCTATCAAAAATCCCAACAATAGGTGTCAATCCTTTTAGGAAGTCATAGGCTACCAACGCATATCACCATCACTCTGAATTGAATAAAGAAGAATGCACCAGCCTGAATCCAATTGCCTCCTCATATTCATAATCTTGTAGAATGTAAAAGATGTTAGAAATAAATGTTGAGGCAATCTCAAATCCTTTCACTTGCCTATCCTCAGGCTGAAAGAGATAATAGCCCAACACACAATGAACTGAAACTTCACATTGTCATAGTCTATTTCAAAAATCTCTCTCATGTGGACTGTATTCATCGCGCCCTAGTAAGTGGTCTCTCCTACCAGAGGGGAAAAAAAACACAGTTTTTTTCCTAGGATTCCATTGAAGCTTGAATCGCTACTTCAGAAGCTGAGGAGAAAGCTAAAGACTTGATAGGAATCGAACAATAGAAGAAAGCCTAGTGATGGGATTAAATAAGCCAAGCCATAGATTTAGATATGGCATCACTATGTCATAAGGTTTTAAGAATGAGACATGAAGTGGAGTACAATCCTTTTAGCATGTGGCCACATTGATGTGCCCCTCCCTATAGAGCTCTGGTGGTAGTATAAAGGTTGATCTGTCTCCTAATATGGACAAGACTGCAGTAATTAATTTGCACAATTGAAGCTACTTGGGTTCTCTTAATAGTGTCCTTGCTTATAAATATAGATAAGGCTAAGGGATATTCATAAGATATCACTGAGTGGATGTTGCATCTCCCAAAGAGATATTAAATTCTGCCTATGCATTCTTAATACCACCTCAAGTGAAATTTATCCCAATGTCCCTCTTGACATAACGCTTTGGGGAGCTGTTAACCTTACTCATTCATGCTTGAAAAAGAATTAAGAATGACATGCCTTCAACTTGTATCCTCATTAAGAGGTCCTAGTGAAGGGGATTTATGTATCTTTCACCATTAATTGCACGATGTGAGTTGACCCCTCATCCTGACGGGGTGAAAATGTTGAACACGTAACCACTTGATTAATTGCCATGTTGGCAAGTAGATCCACCACCTGATTCGCTTCCCTGTAGTAGTGACTAATCTGGAACCTCTTAAGAGACCTCAGGATATCGATTGCCTGATGCAAAATGTAATCTAGCTTCCAAATAAGGACCTCCCTCCTTTTGAGAGCATTTATAATAATCATAGAGTCGTCTTTGATCCATAGGTTTTCAGCTAATGTGAAATTGCCATTCCAATCCCATAGAGGAGGGCGAATGCTTCTACTTGGTTATTTATTCCTAAAGGGATTTTGATCTCCTATGGTGCCACCAACTTTCCTTTGAAGTGTCTGATGATACAACCAATGCCTGATGGACCCGGGTTGCCTATACAAGCGCCATCAAAGTTTAATTTTAGATATGGCAATGTGGGAGGCGACCATTTAACTGATGCTCTTGAGACCTTAGTGGAAGCAACTATATATTTGGCTTGTTGTCCTAGAAGTTGTAACTAACTCCATTCCTTGAGAATTAAGTTGTTCGAATTGGTGAATTTAGTATTGGTAGAGATGTTGTCTCTTACTCTCACATTTACAATCTCTGTAATTGCTATAGACACATTTCTATCACCTTTGCTAAGGTACATTTGGTCTTTCTAAATATCATGAAGTTTCTTTCCTTCCAAATACCCCAGATTAGTAATGAAGGACATACCTCCAAAGGCATGCAAATGTGGCCTCTTGGTGCAATGTTGGCCAGCTCTTGAGCAAGTTCAAAAGGGAATTAGGTAGGGGAGAACTCCAATTGAGTTTCCTTGTACACCAGTTCTAGCATGAGATACTAAAAAGACAATGAATAAAAAAGTGAATCACATCCTCCTCATGTACCCCACATATTACACATCTGAAATTAGGATTGATACTAATTTTATGTAATTTGTCTCCAGTTAGAATTCTATTGTTGATGGGTAGCCATGAGAATGCCCCATCTTTTGGAAGGGTATGCACATTCCAACACAACTTATATGGCCAATCTAATTTAGACAAAGTTTATAAGCATATGTAGCCTTGTTTTACTGAAAACTTCCTGAAGGGTCCACTGCCCAAACTAACTCGTCAGCCCTGTTGGAATTGAAGACCTTTATTCTCGCGAGGATATCCTAGAGAGTTTCTTTCTGCTCTAAAGGAAAATTACAGTTCGTGAAACTCTTCCAAATAACTTCTCCCTGAAGAGATCCTTGATCATAATCCCAGTAATCCTTTATCTTTGACCCCCAATTTTGTTCAAGGAAGATCTTTGCTTTATCTAGATCCAATCTTATAGAAAGTTTTAACCATCCATTCCATGAATCCTCCATTTAGATTTTTGATAGCACTAAAGCTTCCAGATACGGGAATACAAACTTCGAACTGGTGAAAAAACATTGGATGAAGGACGGAAATTAGAACTAGAAAATGAGAACGCCGATTGACAAAATCCAAAATTGAACGATCAGTAAGCTTTTCATCATCTTGCGCGCCTCTGAGAGAATGTGAGCCGCGGATTTCACTCACCAAGCCGGTTTACCTCACAAACTGAATGCCTTTGGGGAAAAAAAAAACATTTGTAAATATAAAATATATATCACATTGGCATATAAACATGTCAATGATGTTCTCATTTGCATGTGCGAGTACTTTGACAATAAATTTTAAAGGATAAACCATTCACAATATTTAAAGCATGATGAGTTGTAACCTTTCAAGATTCGGTGAAAAATTAAAATAAGATAGTAAAAGAAGATTGGGGAAAATAAATGATGCTTTCACGAGTGGGTTGATCCGTCGTGAACGCGAAAATTAAATAGCCAGTGTAAAAAACCCACCCAACTCGGAGATAGTTAGGTCGCCTAGGCCGTGAGATGGAAACAACGAACAACAAAAGAAACTGCCAAATGAAGCACCCGACAAACGATGAAAAATGGTGGAAAAAAGCTCAGCGAGATGAACATGCAAGATGATTTCAATCATCTTGCAATGTTCTCCAAAACCATGTACCGTCGATCTCTGTGCGAGGATAATCTGTTTCAAGTAGGGAACACATTACTCAAACATCTTAAGTACATATTTGAACTTCCATCCACTCTAAGGGTTCTAGGTTTTTAAAAAACAAGTAATGATTCTAAAATTAAATCTAACACATAAATCAACTTGAAAAACTATGAAAATATTAATTATGCTAAAAAATAAAGGATGAACCAAAATAAAGTTTCTCTAAGATTAAGCTTGGCTGTTCTAATAAGATGAATGTGGCTAAGCGTAAATTAGTCTAGATTAATAATTGAGAGTTGCATGAGTTGATAATTTAACAATTAAATCTAGATTAGGAAATTAGATGTAATAAATAAAGTGTACTTAATTTTAAACCATTTTTCATGTTTTAATGAAAATTGAATGTTTGAGGACTAGAAACTAATCTTATTTGTCTACGTCTCAACTCAAATCATTCACAAGGTTTACTTCTTTGTTTGGGTCAAGTTTGTGGATCTAGATCTAACAGCCATGGGTCTAGTCTTGATATTTGTGCACTTTTACACTTTGGCTCACTAGATTCACTTATGTTTGCTTTGCTTTGAGGATTAGTAGTTGTTGAACATGTTTGTCATTGATGTCAAAATTGGTATTGATGTTGATGTTGAATTCAGGATCATGACATCATGTTTGAGTTTGTAATAGAGCTGAGGAGTTGGTCATCATGCTATTCTATGCTTTAGGATCAGTTGATGGGGTTTGTTGTGCTTCTTGTCTTCATGTTCACTATGTTTACTTCTTCATGTTCACTCATGTCATATCAAGGTACAATGCCATTGTCAAAATATGGATTGGGATGTGTTTGTTTATCGGGACACTATTCTCTGGATCATCAGAAACCCTAATTAATGTTATGCATGATATCAGGGTCTTTTCTTTTCTTTTCTGCCAATTTGTAGATATCACAAAATTTATCAGGACACCATTCTCCGGATCATCAAAGACTTCATGGAACAATCAAGCAAAAAACCCTAAAATAAAAATATATATCAATAAAATGACAACAAATAGGAATGAAACCATATAATATCTAGAAAATTATGATGCGATCATAGATCTAAAACCCTAAAATAGTTAAGGTCTAAACTAAAGAAATTTCTTAGGGTGTTGTAAAATAGGTCAGGTTCACAAAAATGTAAAGGAAAATAAACTTTCCCTAATGTAATCTGTTGACCCCAGAAACAATCTCTAGATTTTAGGGAAGCTAGATCTTCTGTTTGCAATGGGGTTTTGGGAAAAGGGCAGAAGAAGAAACAAGATTACAGATACAATATTAAACTACTTTCCTATGGCGATGCACCAAATTTAAATAGCTACCTAGAAAGCACAGTGTCAAACCCTATATGATTTAACTAGAAATAAAAGAGCAAAGATGTATGGTTAATAACCCAGTTCATAAGTAGATTTGATAGAGGCCAAGAAACAAAAACAAGAAAGCAAGAACATAAAGTAGACTCATAGCTGCACAAAACACCATCTTTCTTTATTTGAATGAAGAACAATTACAGAGGCAAATATTTGCACAAAGTAAAATACTACAACCCTCAAAGATACACTGCTGAGGCAACATAAATATCTCTATCTGCTGCTCCAAATCTCTGATCTATGAAACTCTTGGAACTCCCCTAACTCTATCTCAGATCTGATATTTATAGCCAAAAATCCTTTCAAAATCTTTTGCAACTACCTCAAAAATATCTGCAACTGTCCATAAAAACTGCCCCAAAATCTAGCATATAACTGCCATTGGCTATGAACTGGAACTGATCTATTTCTTCCCCATGGCTAGAAAAATATCTCAGTTTGCATATCTTTGGCCTGTGTGAAGAGAAACAAACTCCCACTTATTTTGTGACTTGCAGTAGAAGTTTCTAGTGAAAATAAAGATGCGCTTATTATTTTAGGGCTACATATGTTTCTCATTATAAAAATGAGAGTTACTTTATTATAATAAAGCTTTGGTTCTATATGGTTCTGTTCCCACCATTTATTATCCTCACATCTCAATCTGATTTTAAACCTGTGAGTTTTAGAAAATGAAACTTTTATTTTGATAAAGTTCTCTTTATTATAAAGTGACCCACCTTCATTTATATCTTAATATAAAAATAAAACTCAGCCTCCACCCAGCTCAAGTGAACTATTTTTCATTTATGAGTTTAATACAAAATAAAACAAATGTTTTATCCTTCACCAGCTTGACCCACGTGTCACTCTTTCACCCATTTGGGGAAGATATTTCTTCTCTTATCTCTCAAACTTCCGCCACTGTGCCAAGTGGCTTCTTCTGCTTGATTCTGAGCTACTTCTCCTATTGCCCTTTAGATACCTGTGTACCATTGATGATCTCTGCATCTTTGATCCTACGATTCCTATAGCTATGTACTCATTTTGTCCTTCACATCCATTAGTGCACCTTTCTTTCTATTGGATCTGCCATACATTTTATGTCTTGTGGCTTTATATTTTGTGGCTTTGCATGTTTCTGTCTTGCGTATCACTCTTTGTGTCTTGCATTTGAATACAGCTGAGCCATGTTACTCTGGTAGCGAACTACTCTGAGCGCCTTATCATTTGGTTAGATGTAGCTTCATTTGCATCCTCCCTTTTAGTAGAAGCTACGCCATTTGTTTTATGTGTTTAGTGTTGAAGTTAAACTAGTTGTGGTATCATAAATAGTGTTAGCCTTTTGAAGTGGGCTGCAACTCTATAAACTGCACCATCTCATTTGAAAGCCGCTCCTGTACATGATCTTCTAATAACTGTGCTTAGTATTGGTGGATGAATGCCTCATTTGAATGATGATGCTGTGCTTCTCTCAAACCACTTATATTTCCATAGGCCAAGTCTTAGTTTTATCACAACCAATTCCTTGATAAATGAGGTGCTTCACATATATTGACCATGTTTTCCTTTAATAGGTAGTGCTCTTGCTATAATGCCGAGCTGAGTCTCTATTATAGTCACACTATTATTCTTAGATCATTTTGTACAAGAGTTCGCACTCCTTTGAATCTAAATACCATCATCTAAGTGATGCCTTCAATAAAGGTGCTCCAATCATTTCCTTTACTCATACACTTAGCCTTGTATTGGTTGCGACGCCATAATCTTTAAAGCCTGTAAGTGACTTTAAAAGCAATGTATCATTTTATAATATCACCATCATCATGTGCCTCTTCACTGATTGCAACACGTCTTGATAATTCTACGATGGTGATGAGGTTCTAATTCTTACTTCATGGATATCCAGTACCGATTTGGTGAAGTGGCATCCTTCTTTGATTTAACCATGTGAGCTTTATGGTTATGAATATTGATGCCTACCTTTTGATACCATGACTAACTGAGCCTCTTCACTTGAACTAGGCACTGCCTGGTTTGGTGGCAGTGCTGATTTTAAAAGCTCGTACTAGCTATGTATTTTGTGCCATGCTTCTATCTGGAGCTTGTCTTTAAGTCTGCCTTTATTTCTTAGCACAATGCCTTTATTTTGAGTTTGTTGTTTTGAAAGTTGGCTGCTCATCTTCATATTCCTAATACAACTTTACCTTTTGAAAGGCTACACCTCTTAATAATGGACTAAAACTCTTCATTTGGTAGAGCATCCTTGTCACTTGCAGTGCCATTAATGGTTGTGGTAATTCTACTGTTATGAGACGTGCCCATACATTTCAATAATGTCATGGATTCACTACACGAGCTGAGACTTAATGATTGACACCTTATTAGATGTTGGTCTCTTTGATTATCTAGACTACACCCTATTTCAGAAGATAGAGCCATGCATCAGAATGCTTATCCTTGTGGTGCCTTCCTTTACTAAACTATTACAAATAAATTGAATGTGTCTATGCTCTCTATGGATTGAGCTTCCATTGACCTTGGCTCATGCCTTCATTTTGATAGCCTATGTGGTAAGATTTCTTACCTCGTGACTTTATTTTGATAGGCACTCATATCCCTTTGATAGTGACCTATATGATGAATCATATGATCATGGCCTTTGATGTGCAATGTGAGTTCCCTTTTGAATGGTTGAGACTTGTTGAAAAGGCCGATCTTCCTTTACTTTCTTGATGACTCATCCCTAAATGTTGCCCATCTCATAGTGGCCATGACTGCACTTTGAGACTCAAAGCATTGAGTGGCGTCATGACTAGATATGGATGTGTGTCTATAGCATAGTTGAAAACTCTGAACTTCAAAATGGCTATTGCTCAACATTGTCGGTGATCCTCATATATAGGTAGCATCATAAATGATATTAGTTGCACCTCTTCTTACTGGTATAGAGTGCTTTTGATGTTTGAGTCAAAATGGCTCTATACCTATGACATGGATCAAGACTATGCTTGCATTGGCAGTGACTTCCTCTCCTTAATAAAGACTGTATTTTGAGTTTTATTTAGTAACATATTAATTTATCAATATGCTAGCACATTGCATCCCTTATGTTTTACTCCTTTATAAAACTTCGTGTCTCATTTAAATGCATCATACCATCTTATTGGAGGCTGATTCTCCTTCATTACTTTACCAGAGACATCCAATTCTCCTTCATTGCTTTAGCCGAGACATACTATCTATTAGGAGAAATTGATACTCTGTTGAAGAATAGTAGAAATATGACACTCATCAAAAATTTGAAATGGTGTGAAAATTTCTCACCAGTTCTTGGTGACTGGCTAGGAAAGTGAGCCTGCTCATTGTGAACCTGAAAAATATAATGCCTTATCCATTGGGCATAGAGTTAGAATAGGCTAAAAATGAAACATCCATAAAACTAAAAATAGAGTAACATCCAATATCTATGTAACCAAACTGAAACACAACTACCCAGAAATGCATTGAAACTGAAATTGAAGCACTGCTGAACAAAATGTCTCCCTCAAATGAAACCAATACTGATAACCATTGAAATTGACCACTGAATCTGAGACATGGCTAAACCATAGAAACTAACCATGATTGAATCAATGAACTAACTTCCATCCTTAAACTAAGATTTATTGAAAACAAACTAATTGAAAATTGAAATCTAATGCCACTGCTATAGATTATTTTGAACATTGAAACTAATCTACTGACAACTGAAACACACAGGGATATGCCCAATCATTGGGATAAAAAAGTAACTACCATGTCTGATGATCTTACTCTAGTGGATCCACATCAAACTAAGAATCAAACAAATAAAATGCATGAAGAAAAATATTAGGAACTTGTACCTTTTTTCTTTTCTGCATTTTGGAGGCTCATCTTTTGCACAAAAATACCATTCAGGCTAATCAACATGTTGTTCTCGCTTGAGTAAAGGGTGGGAAGGGAACATCAAATGTTGAAACTCATTTCTCTGCTTGCATTTGAAGTCTTTTATGATCCTGGAGTCATTGGTGACTTCTCCTATCTACACCTTTGTATGCTTATGATCTGTAGTAGCCTAAAACTCTAGCTAGAATGCAACAGAGCTGCCTATAATTGTCTTGAACCCAATTGGCATTTCTTCTTGGATGAAGAACAAAGTATAATGAGACTCTTCATGTGACTCCTCACTACTCGTGTCTCTTCATGCATCTTTATCATGGAGGTTACCTTTCCTTTTATCATGATCATCCAATTTTGAATAGAAATCTTCTAGATCATCCCCAAAAAAATCATTCTTAGACTCGTCCTCATCATTTTTCACAACAGAATGAACCTTCTTTTTCTCTACAAGATGAGGTAAAGAATTTGTCTCCTCTAATGGCCAGTACTTTTTGGCTTCTAGATTCTTTTCATTATTATATGTCTCATCCTCTTCATTATGTGATTGTCTTTCTGAATCATTTCCTTCAAGATGTGAAAAATCTTGATAGAAAGATTACCTTTTATTTGTAGGTTCAGGAGTAACTTCTTTTTCAACTCCTACCTCTAGATGTGATATGGATGGATCATGTTCTACCCAGTACTTTTCAGCTTCTAGAAGAGTCACTTCACAAGGAACTATTGAATTCCTTTTATTAGTTAACTGAGCTTCTAAGTTACATGTGGCCATAGGTGCATGATGTTGATAACTAGAAGGACACCTTGAATAGACAATAGCCACCTTCTTGTTTGCATCTTGATCTTTTATACTCAAATCTTCTTTAATGTCAAAATGACAAAGAACTTGATCTATGTCCTTGATTGGCTGATTTGCAGCTATAGAGGTTTGTAAAACATAATTTTCAAGATAAGTGGGTCTATGCTGAGCCCGAGGGAGGATCTCTTCAATAAACTGACTAGATTGATATTGTTGTTCACACAAACTTTGAGGCATGAAATAGGGATCAGCCTGATATAGGGTTTGGTTTCTTAGCTCATTAAGCTCTTGGGCAAAAGATTTATGAGTTCTTTTACCTCCATCATTTCTTTATGATTTGGCAAATCAGCAGGGAAGGTGGGTGGACCAAAATTTATATGCACTTGGCTATAAGAAAGGGCTTGAGATAGGTTATTTGCATGAGGCATCAATGGTGTTAAAGGTAGAGGATGTAGTTTACCAACTTCTATGAGGTTTCTTTCATCTCTAATAGCTAGATCATATGATTGGGGTAGAGTATCACCTCCTAGGGCTTGTATCATGACAGAGATTTTAGGGTCTAAAGCCTTTAAATAATAAAGAAATGCAAAAACTGGAGGAGGCCTTGTGTCAACTGAGAATTTCATCCATACCTTATCAAATCTTGAATTGAAATCATGTATGCTCTCCATTGGATGCCTCTTGATGGTGATGAGGTTCTGGGTGAGAGTGCCCACATCTGTCCTCTCCTTGAATTGATTGTAAATGAGTCCTCCTAGCTGATCCCATCTAGTGATTGAATTGGGTGTCAAAGTTCTATACCATTCCCTTGCTTTACCTTTGAGGGAAGCTGCCAACAGAAAAAAAGCTTCATTCTTAGTTGTGATGCAATGGATGGTGCATAAATTTTCTATATCTTGAATGTGGTCTACAAGAAAAACTGATTCATCCCCAAAAAAATGAGGCAGTGCCTTCCATACTGTGTCAGGAACTTGACCCTATTACTGAAGAACAAGGGGACTTGAATCCCAAGTCACAAAAGGTAGATCCCTTGCAGGTATATGCAGATGCACATATATACTAGGGGTAGCCATGGTTTGCAGAAGAAAAGATCTGAGAAAGATTCACCAGTAGTGTCACCAGATGGAAGATTCATGCTCCTACATGAGCAGATACTTTTCTAATTTTCCACCAAAACAACAAAATATAAGGTAAAGATTCAGTGAAAACAAAGGCCCAAGTCTTTGAATCTAGTCCCACTGGGCGTGCCAAAAACTATTGATGTATAAATTTGTGGGTCTAATCCAACAACAATATGGGAAGTTTTAGAGATGTGGGATTGACCCTAGAAACAACCTCTAGATTTTAGGGAAGCTGGCTCTTCCGTTTGCAATGGGGTTTTGGGAAAAGGGTAGAAGAAGAAACACGATTACAGATACAATATTAAACTACCTTCCTATGGTGATGTGCCAAATTTAAACAACTACCTAGAAAGCATAGTGTCAAACCCTATATGATTTAACTAGAAATCAAAGAGCAGAGATGCATGGTTAATAACCCAGTTTATAAGAAGATTTGAAAGATGCCACGAAATAGAAACTAGAAAGAAAGAATAGAAAATAGACTCATAGCTGCACAAAACATTGTCTTTCTTTATTTGAATGAAGAACAATTACAGAGGTAAAGATTTGCACAAAGTAAAATACTACAACCCTAATAAAGATACGTTGTTGAGGCAAAAGAAATATCTCTATCTTCTGCTCTAGATCTCTGATCTATGAAACTCTTGGAACTCCCCTAACTCTGTCTCAGATCTAATATTTATAGCCAAAAATCCTTTCAAAATCTTTTGTAACTACTTCAAAAAATATCTACAACTGTCCATAAAAACGACCCCAAAATCTGGCATATAACTGCCACTGGCTATGAACTGGAACTAATCTATTTCTTCCCCATGGTTGGAAAAATATCTATGTTTCCATATCTTTGGCCTGCATGAAGAGAAAAAAAACTCCCGCTCGTTTTGTGACTTGCAGTATAAGTTTCTAGTTAAAATAAAGATGCCTTTATTATTTTAGGGTTACATATGTTTCTCATTATAAAAATGAGATTTACTTTATTATAAGAAATCTTTGGTTCTGTTGGTTGTTTTAAATTCCCAAACTTGATTCTCGCAGCAAATCTATAAAATAGCCACTAATTAATGATCAATCTGCCTTGAGGGATTGGCCAACGAATGGGAGATTAGGGAGAGAAGGCTTTCTCAATCCCCCTTTTCTTCCTTTGCACTTTAGGCTCTATGAAACCAAGGAGGGTGTTCCTATATAGATGGATTTATTTCTAATTCTCTGGCTACCTCTCTTTAACTGATATTTTATTTTCTTGGGGATAGCAGTGTTCTACTCAAATGGATGGGGTTTTCCAGAGATATTAGATTGTCAACATTGTTCATATCACAGATGTGTTCCTTGTGAGCTGCTTGAAAGAATGTATGATAAAGTAAAGGGATTGGATAGATTCTTTAATCTCTTATCTTATTCTTTGTGGAGGAACATGCAAGAATTAACTTAATCAAAATAAATATCCTAAAAGCCTATTGCTGGAAAGGAAAATATTTGGATTGAAAATATTGAGGATAATCAGATGGGCGTAAGTTCAGTATAGTATGCATGAAACATATCAGTGCCTATCCAAGGGCCAAGGAGTCAAAAAGGTTGAAAATGATAAAACTTAAACAGACGGTGATGCAACCAACCTTAGTTTATTGTAAAGATACAACAATTCCTTATAATGAAAATACTCTACTAGTTTTGGAATCGAACATACTTAGTTATCCCTGCACACCTGAATCACATTTGATATTTTCCAATAGCAATTTTTACATTACTCCTTGAGTAAAAGCCATAAGAGAAATATACTAGCACAGGAAAGACTATGACGATGAATAAAGATTATCATTAACCAAATATATATTCATAATATGAAACTGTATACATGAAGTAGGAGACAGTATACTCCAAAACTCAACAAAATTTGTAAAATAAATTGTTCAGTAACTTGCATCATAGCTTTCAATAATCCTATCAAGAAACCAAAAGAAACTCAAATTGGAAACCTGAAAATAGACAACTAATTCTATTAGTAGAAAACAAACTTATTTACAACTCCTCTCTGACTACATTGATCCATATTTCAGACTAAGGCTGGAAATATGACCTCAAACTAATGCTTTATCGTAAGCCCTAAATTCCCTTTTATAGAGATAAGGGAGAAACAAGCTTCAGGCTTATGACAAAAGAAGTTACAACTATTTTGTAACCAACAGATGCAGTTGCAAGAAGAGGCTAGTGTAACCACTTCCCAACTGTGTGCTTTGTTTCCCTTGGTACATGCTGAAGTATGCGCTTTCCACAAATGTGTCCTTTCAATTCAAGCGAGAAACAAGTAGTGATGTCTATGGGAATTCATTTGTTTGATGTTGTGGAAGCTCTTCTACCCATCCTATGCCACTTACTTGTTAAATAAGGGAATTCACTGTCTAGTTTATCATCTATAATTGAGAACGACTGCAAGCGTCAATATCAGAAGAAACCCCCATTAACTAGAGTTCTTCTTTTTATGCTTGTTGTCACTTGTAGGGATGTGATTCCTCTTTCATAATTGAGTGTTCACCAACTAGCTCAACTAGACCGAGACTAGACAAAATCACATCCGACCTAGTATGGGCATACCAACCACCCGGTGAGAGCAACAATAGCAATGACAAAATAGGAGCACTCTATCCTTATATGCCACTTCCAGAGAGGAAACATCCCTAGAACTAGAGATAATGCTTTGTTAGGAAAAGTAGAAGAGGGATTAAGGTAGAAGGAAAGATGAGTTTCCTCCACACTTGATACTAATCTTCCTAATCACAGTCATAAGGAATGGCTAGAGTATGGAGATTAAAATCAAGGCTCCCAATCTAGATGAAGAACAAGGATGAAGAAATGCCCGTAGAAATTTGCACAGTGTTGTTGTTGCCCCCTAATCTTTCCTATACCACCATTTCCATAGGAGATAATTCCAGGTCTTTCTAATTTTGTATGGATAGATTGAGAGCTATGAGAATAAGGAAGAAAATCCTAAAGGACATGGAAGCAAATAGAACACACAGGAACAGGGGAAAGCCATACTATCAAAATGTTTTAAACAGTATGAATGGTAACATCAGCACTTGCCTTTTTATAGAAATTTTGGGATGTAAGCATACATCTGCACATCTGTGGTGTATTAATTTTCCAGTCACTTCATAACATTCCTACCATAAATGGAAATTTGCTAAAGATTACCATAAGTGGATAGAAAGATTGGATTTCATAATTCCGTATAACTGCAAATATCACTTCTTGCATTAATTCTTGCCAGATTAGGTGTCTTGATTCTCCCAATTAAGCCTTGTCATCACATCAATTTCATCACATAGCAGGTGAAATGCCAATCATGGTAGAGGCACAGATTTCCAAAGGTCAAGCTTGCATAAGCCAAATTATTCTGTTATCAAATTCCTTAGGAGCAGCGGCAATGGAGACCCTGCACACGCCTGAGCAGTGAATACTTTGTAATGAAGCCTAGTTAGTTTTAGTGCCAACAAGTTTTTCTATTTATAAGTTTGAATTTAGGCCATTGATCTTGATCTTAGCTAGTTCAACTTGATGGTGCTGATTTGATCCTATTCCAGGTAGGACCTTACCGCTTGCTTCTTTCAATAGTATCCTACCATCTAGACAACCTTTTTTCGCCATGATCCCAAGGAGTAGTCCTTCTTGCAGTGTAGTTAAGACATCTTCTGCCATTCCATGTATGAAGGGTATGGTCAGAGATATGATCTTAGTAGAATAGCGGATAACCGTCAGATCTCGATCTCCTGTACTCAATCAGAGCATTTCTCAAAAAAAGAAGTCACATTTTATGCCACATCAGATCCTTGCCATTAATGTAACAATCCCATCACTTAGAAAGCCATGCATCCAAATTCTGTCATTCCTTGGTTGCTCAGAAGATCCCTTGGTGGAGTATGGCGGAATGTCAGAATCAAAGAGAAACCATTTGTTAAGGCCTAGGACCCACCTCCTCGCCATCTTGGACGGTCCTTAACCAGTTGTCACCCTTTCCGCATTTTTGCCAAGGCCAACTTCCTTTGTATCTTTTCCTGGGTGGATTGGCGGAAACGAATCCGCTAGTGCCAACTACCAAAATTGGTTAGTAGGACTGGACCTTGACACGTGTTATACTTTTGCCACTTTAGGAGAAGGATGGCCAATTGGGTCGACTCTCCTTTTAAGAATAAAGTTTGCCTAGGTGCAGACTATAGATAGTAACTGCTTGGCGAGGGGTCGGTAAATAACATTGCAAGAAGGCATGAGGTAAAACTTTAAGGGATGGTGACATGAAATAAGTAGTCACTGAAGAATTATATCATATATGGATGTTTGTAAGACTTCATACTATGAGTGTTAAGGGTTTTAGTAATTTTAGTAATGTTTGTAAGACTTCATACTATGAGTGTTAAGGGTTCTAATTATCAAATGACGTAGAGATAGGAACAAACTTATTAGAAACATGAAAATTTTTATAGGGTTCCATCAGTGGCTCTAGTTGGGGACGCCTGTTCTATCATAAACAGATCAAGATCATAGAAGAACTCTAGAGGAACAAAACATACACACCCATGATGACCTCAAGCCATTATGAAGAGAAAAAACCCAGCCTGCCTCTATCAAATATTCTGTTCTTCAATGACTTTGTTAATCTGCTCTAAAAAACTTCATTGAAATCCAACCTGTTCTTGACAAAGACATTTGGATAGTTGGTTGGACAGTTATTTTCATTTTCTCCATGATTTCCCCCACTATATTGAACTAGGAATAAATGATATATATTATCATTAAAAAGAGATTCAGTACCTGGTTCAATTGCTTCTAACCATATGACAGTATTATCATCCCCTGATTTTTGCCTTTTGCATAAATCTAAAAAATAAAAGTAATCATAATCCATTTTATAATTGGTAGTAGGGGAGTTCTCAAATTCTCCTAGATTATTGTCAAATCTGAAATAATCATATTCTTCTTCTCTTTGGAAATCTGACACTCTACTTTTATTTTCTACCTTCTGAACTGACTTCTCATCTTGATGATGAATATAGGAATGGGAGGCATTATCAGGCTAAAAATTTAGCTCCTAATCTATTAACTCAGTACTTATCCCCCCACATTCCTCTGTGTGTTGAACCAATATTACTTCATTAGTTCCCTCATGATCCCTTTCAAATAGTGGATTGTCTCTTATGTGCATTTCATTTATACAATCTCCAATATCACTGCTCTGATAGCATATATCATCATCTAATTCAGAACCCCCACTATTTTGATGTGAGTATTATGATAATTGTCCACTATTTTCTATATGATTAACAAGGATCAATCCCTCCTGATATCTAGATTTAAAGCAAGTTACTTCCCTAGGGGACTTTGATGTAGAATAAATTTCTTCACAAACAGGGGAAATATCTTCACAACTTGTCATTCTTTCATAAGTAAAAGAAACTTCCTTAACTGATATATCCTTTTGTATTGTGGTATCCATTATCCCATAACCTACTTTGTAAGGCTCTAGGGATTTCCTTTTATTCTGATACTAAGGGGAAGAATGAGCAGCAGGATTATAGAAACTTAGAACTCCTTTGTTTTGATCATAATACCTATCTCCTTCAGTATACTGAGTGCCATAATTTAATTGTTTTGACAAGGGTTTGTCAGAATAGCCCATTTTATCTCCCCTTTGGTAAATAGGAGAATAAATGGATCCATTATTCCTTCTATACCCATTTTCTATAAACTCACAACCTTTTATCTTTGTATGCTTCAAATTATTTTCTATAGTTATGGCTAAGGAATATGCTTGACTCATAGTAGTAGGGTTCTTATCTCTTAGTCGATAACTGTCATTTTTATTGAATGCACCTAAATATATGATCAGACACATAGCCTCATTGGGTCTGATATTTTCAGGAATTTCCCTCACTGTTCTGGTAAATCTTAAATTGAAAGCTGGGACTAATTCCTTATCTCCCTTTTCAATCTACATGAGTTCTTTAATTAAAGAACCTACATCTATTATTTCTCCAAATTGTTCCATGAAAGAAAACTTTAAATCTTGCCAAGAAATAATGGACTGATTGGGTAGATATGCAAACCAATCTCTAACTTCTCCCCTAAATGTTTGAACAAACAACTTTATGACTATATCTTCATGATCTATCTCATAATCTCCCATTAAGTCACAAAATTCTTATAAATGGCCGCTAGCTATTTTGGATTTACCATTATTGAACTTGGTTATCTGACTTCTAACTTCATCGGGTATATGATTTGGAAACCCACAAATACCATTGAAATTAATAGCCCTATATCTTTCCATTACAAATTCACTTTGATAAAAGAAGTGAGGTTGCTATTTATAAATCCCTAAACTTTTTAGGAAATTTTTTGAAGCTTGGTAAAATACCTGAAAAGAATTTTTTGCTTCTGGTACAAATTATGCTTTTGATTTTCAAGCAGAATCAATAACACTAGACTGCATCACCAGATCCCTTCCAATAGAGTCGCCACCTCTGCTTCATAGAGGAATATATTCTTCTTTTAGAATCAACCCTTTTGAGATCTTGTTTCACATTAGGGTTATATAGAACAGTCCGATGCATAAAACTTCATGTAACAGTTCTGCATCTATCTCAAAATATGGTAGAGTCGCCACCCTTTTTTGGGGAAAAATAATGAACACAAATTTTATGCAAACTCTAGATAACCCATGACAATTGACTTCACTTAGTATTTAGAACTTTATACATTCCCCACTAGAGTTGCCACTCTATTGATTGTTTTAAATTCCCAACTTGAGGATAATCAGAGGGGTGTAAGTTCAGTATAGTATCCATGAAACAGATCAGTGCCTATCTAAGGGCCAAGGAATCACAAGGTTAAAAATGATAAAAACTAAACAGATGGTGATGCAGCAAACCTTAGTTTATTGTAAAGATACAATGCCTTACATTGAAAATACTCTACTAGTCTTGGAATCGACCATACTTAGTTATCCATGTACACCCAAATCACATTTGATATTTTCCAATAGCAATTTTTACATTACTCCTTGAGTAAAATCCATAAGAGAAATATGCCAACACATGAAAGACTGTGATGATGAATAAAGATGATCATTAACCAAATATATATTCATAATGTGAAACTATATACATGAAGTAGGAGACAATATACTCCAAAAATCAACAAAATTTGTAAAATAAACTGTTCAGTAACTTGTATCATATCTTTCAATAATCCTATCAAGAAACCAGAAGAAACTCAAATTGGAAACCTAAAAATAGACAACTAATTCTATTAGCAGAAAACAAACTTATTTACAACTCCTCTCTGACTAGATTGATCCCTATTTCAGACTAAGGCTGGAAATATGACCTCAAACCAATACTTTATTATAAGCCCTAAATTCTCTTTTATAGAGATAAGGGAGCAACAAGCTTCAAGCTTATGACAAAAGAAGTTAAAACTATTTTGTAACCAATAGATGCAGCTGCAAGAAGAGGCTAGTGTAACCACTTCCCAAATGTGTGCTTTGTTTCCCTTGGTACATGCTGAAGTACACGCTTTCCACAAATGTGTCCTCTCAATTTAAGTAAGAAACATGTAGTGACGTCGATGGGAATTCATTTGTTTTATGTTGTGAAAGCTCTTATAGCTATCCTATGCAACTTACTTGTTAAATAAGGGAATTCACTATCCAGTTTATCCTCCTTAATTGAGAATGACTACAAGAGTCAATATCAGAAGGAAACCCCATTAACTGGAGTTCTTCGCTTTATGCCCATTGTCACTTGCAGGGATGTGATTCCTCTTTCATAATTGAGTTGTCACCAAACAGCTCAACCAGACAGAGACCAGATGAAATCACATCAGACTAGGTATGGACATACCATCCACTCGGTGAGAGCATCAACAACAACAAAAAAATAGGAGCACTCTATCCTTATATGCTACATCCAGAGAGGAAACATCCCTACAACTAGAGTTAATGCTTTGTTAGGAAAAGTAGAAGAGGGATGAAAGTAGAAGGAAAAATGAGTTTCCTCCACACCTGATACTAATCTGCCTAATCATAGTCATAAGAAATGGCTAGAGTATGGAGATTAAAATAAAGGATCCCAATCTAGATGGAGAACAAGGAAGAAGAAATACACGTAGAAATTTGCACAATTTTGCTATTGCCCCTAATCTTTCCTGTACTGCTGATTCCATAGGAGATAATTCTAGGTCTTTCTAATTATGTAGGAACAGATCGAGAGCCAAGAGAACAAGGAAGAAAATCCTAAAGAATAGGAGAGCAAACAGAACACACAGGAATAGGGGAAAGCCATATGTTTTAAATAGTATGAATGGTAACATCAACACTTGCCTTTTTATAGAAATTTTGGGATGTAAGCATACATCCATACATCTGTGGTGTATTAATTTTCCAGTCATTTTGTAACATTCCTACCATAAATGGAAATCTGCTAAAGATTACCATAAGTGGACAGAAAGATTAGATTTCATAATTCCACATAACTGCAAATATCACTTCTTGCATTAATTCTTTCCAGATCAGGTGTCTTGGTTCTCCCAATTAAGCCTTGTCATCACATCAAATTTCATCACATAGCAGGTGAAATGTCAATCATGGTAGAGGCACAAATTTCCAAAGGTCGAGCTTGCATAAGCCAAATTATTCTGTTATCAAATTCCTTAGGAGCAGTGGTGATGGAGACCCTGTACATGCCTAAGTAGTGAATGCTTTGTAATGAACCCTAGTCAGTTTCAATACCAACAAATTCTTCTGTTTATAACTTTGAATTTAGGCTGTTGATCTTGATCTTAGCTGGCACAACTTGATGGTGCTGATTTGATCCTATTCCAGGTAGGACCTTACTGCTTGCTTTTTCAATAGTATCCTACCATCTGGACAACCTTTTTCAGTTGTGATCTTGAAGAGTAGTCCTTCTTGCAGTGTAGTTAAAATGGCTTCCGCCATTCTGCATATGAAGGATATGGTCAGAGATATGATCTCAGTGGAATAGCAGATAACCATAAGATCTCAATCTCCTATACTTGATCGGAGCATTTCTCAAAAAAGGCAGTTACATTTTATGCCACGTCAGATCCTTTCCATTAATGTAACAATCCCATTACTTAGGAAGCCACACATCCAAATTCCATCACTCTGTGGTCGCTTAGAAGATCCCTTGGTGGAGTATGGCAGAATGTCAAAATCAAAGAGAAACCATTTTGTAAGGCCCAGGACCTACCTCCTCGCCATCCTGGACGGTCCTTGACCAATTGTCACCCTTTCTGCATTTCCGCTGAGGCCAACTTCCTTTGTATGTTTTCCTAGGTAGATTGGTGGAAACAAATCCGCTAGCACCACCTGCCAAAATTGGTTAGTAGGAATGGACCTTGATACTATAATACTTTTGCCACTTTAGGAGAAGGATGGCCAATTCGGTCAACTCTCCTTTTAAGAATAAAGTTGTCCTAGGTGCGGGCTATAGATGGTAACTACTTGGCGAGGGGTCGGTAAACAATGTTGTGGGAAGGCATGAGGGAAAACTTTAAAGGATGGTGATAGGAAATAAGCAGTCACCAAAGAATTATATCATATATGGTTGTTTTCAAGACTTCATACTATGAGGGTTCAAGGTTTTAGCATTTTTATCTTACTCACAACATTTTCTCTAGTAAAAAAAACCCTAATTTTGGAAATCTAATGATCAAATGAGGTAGAGCTAGGAACAAAATTATCAGAAACATAAAAAATTTTATAGGGTTCCATCAGGTTCTATATGGCTCCAGTCCCATCATTTACTATCCTCACATCTCAATCTGATTTTAAACCCATGAGTTTTAGAAAATGAAATATTTCAATAAAGTTCTCTTTATTATAAAGTGGCCGACCTTCATTTATATCTTAATATAAAAATAAACTCAGCCTCCACCCAGCTCACGTGAACCATTTTTCATTTATGAGTTTAATAAAAAAATGAAACAAATGTTTTATCCTTCACCGGCTTGACCCACGTGTCACTATTTCAGTCATTTGGGGAAGAGATTTCTTCCCTTGTCTCTCAAACTCCCGTCGTGCCATGTGGCTTCTTCCGCTTGATTCTGAGCTACTTCTCATGTTGTCTTTTAGATACCCATGTGTCGTTGATGATCTCTGCATCTTTGATCCTATAGTTCCTATAGCTATGCACTCATTTTGTCCTTCAGATCGATTAGCTCTCCTTGCTTTCTGTTGGATCTTCCATACATTTTATGGCTTGTGGCTTTATATTCTATGGCTCTGCATGTTTCTGCCTTGCACATCACTCATTGTGTCTTGCATTTGAATACATTTGAGCCATGTTACTCTAGCAGCAAACTACTCTGAGCACCTTATCATTTAGTCAGTGTGCCTTCGTTTGCATCCTCCCTTTTAATAGAAGCTACACCATTTCTTTTATGTGTTTAGCACTGAACTTAAACTAGTTGTGGCATCATAAATAGTGTTAGCATTTTGAAGTGGGCTGCAACTCTATAAACCGTGCCATCTCATCTGAAAGCCACTCTTGTACATGATCTTCTAATAACTGTGCTTAGTATTGGTGGATGAATGCCTCATTTGAATGATGATGATGTGCTTCTCCTCTCAAACTGCTTATATTTCCATAGGCCAAGTCTTAGTTTTATCATAAACAATTCCTTGATAAATGAGGCACTTCACATATATTGATTGTGTTTTCCTTTAATAGGCAGCGCTCTTGATATAATGCTGAGTTGAGTCTCTATTACAGTCATGCTATTATACTTAGATCGTTCTTCACAAGAGCTCGCACTCCTTTGAATCTGAACACCATCATCTAAGTGATACCTTCAATAAAGGCACTCCAATCATTTCCTTTACTTATACACTTAGCCTTGTATTGGTTGTGGTACCATAATCTTTAAAGCCTATGAGTGACTTTAAAAGTAGTGTATCATTTTATAAGAGCACCATTATCATGTACCTCTTCACTGATTGCAACGGCTCTTGATAATTCTACAATGGTGATGAGGTTCTAATTCTAACGCCATGGATATGCAGTGCCAGTTTTGTGAAGTGGCATCCTTCTTTGATGTAACCACGTGAGCTTTATGGTTATGACTACCGATGCCTGCCTTTTGATACTGTGACTAACTGAGCCTCTTCACTTGAACTGGGTGTGGCCTGGTTTTGGCGGCAGTGCTGATTTTAAAAGCTCGCACTATCTATGTATTCCATGACATGCTTCTATCTGGGGCTTGACTTTAACTTAGCCTTTATTTCTTAGCTCAATTCCTTCATTTTACGTTTGTTGTTTTGAAAGTTGGCTGCCCATCTTCATATTCCTTATACAACTTTACCTTTTAAAAGGCTACACCTCTTAATAATGGACTGAAACTCTTTATTTGGTAGATCCTCCTTGTCACTTACAGTGCCATTAATGGTTGTGGCAATTCTACTGGTATGAGAGGTGCCCATACCTCAATAATGTCGTGGCTTCACTACACGAGGTGAGACTTAATGATTGATGCCTTATTAGATGTTGGTCTCTTTGATTATCTGGACTACACCCTATCTCAGAAGATAGAGCCATGCATCAGAATGCTTATCCTTGCAGTGCCTTCCTTTACTAAACCATTACAAATAAATTGAATGTGTCTATGCTCTCTATGGACTGATCTTCCATTGACCTTGGCTCGTGCCTTCATTTTGATAGCCTATGTGCTAAGACTTCTTACTTCGTGACTTTATTTTGATAGGCGCTCATATCCCTTTGATAGTGACCTACATGATGAATCATATGATCGTGGCCGTTAATGTGCAACATGAGTTCCCTTTTGAACGGTTGAGGCTTGTTGAAAAGGCCGATCTTCCTTTACTTTCTTGATGACTCATCCCTAAATGTTTCCCATCTCACAGTGGCCGTGACCGCACTTTGAGACTCAAATAATTGAGTGGCGTCATGACAAGATATGGTTGTGTGTCTATAGCATAGCTGAAAACTCTGAACTTCAAAATGGCTATTGCTCAACATTTTCGGTGATCCTTATATACATGTAGCATCATAAATGATATTAGTTGTACCTCTTCTTACTAGCATAGAGTGCATTTGATGTTTGAGTCAAAATGGCTCTGTACCTGTGACATGGATCAAGACAATGCTTGCATTGGCAGTGGCTTCCTCTCCTTAATATAGACTGTGTTTTGAGTTTTATGCAGTAACATATTAATTTATCAATATGCAAGCACATTGCATCCCTTATGTTTTTCTCCTTTATAAAACTCCATGCCTCATTTAAATAGATCATACCATCTTATTGGAGGTCGATTCTCCTTCATTGGTTTAGCCGAGCCATCCGATTCTCCTCCATTGCTTTAGCCGAGACATACTATCTATCAGGAGAAACTGATACTTCGTTGAAAAACAGTAGAAATATGACACTCATAAAAAAATTAAAATTGTATGAAAATTTCTCACCATAATCCAAACCAATTAAATGAAATGCACATAATCAACATAGATCGATGTATATTAATTAATTAATCGGCTAGGTATTTATAATTAAACAATAATTTTATATTTGGAAAGTAAATAGAATGGATCAGGGCACTCATCTCTAGAAATAAATGATGGAAGTTAAATCTAGTGTCGTACGATAATTTTACCTAGATTAGATTCACAGTGGGTCAATTCCATGGCACTATGTCATTTCTAAAGTCATGGATCAATCTTCAAATCCATAGATCTTATCTAGTATAGTGCATGCTCTTGTTTTCTAATTTTCTAGATTCTCTACCTTTTATTGATTGTTAAGGATTGTTAGTGTTTGCAAACAGCTTAGAGAGGCTATCGGATCACTAGGGTAAAGTTCTCCTAGACCAATTCCCTAGAATGACTAGCTTTAGCACATTGGAAAATGTTGGACAAAAGATCAAAGAGCGTAAATCTTCCAGGAGATGAATTTTGATATAGAAAGATTTTTGTAATGCACCTTGAATGTGATTGCTTATTTAATGAATGCTTGATATAAATTGATGTACATTGAAAACCTTTAAATACCATTACATAGAAACAAAACATATTAAATATGTACCAAGTTGGCTCATGGTGGGAAATAAATAGGCAAGAGTTAGCAATATTTGAAGTTGAATTTTTTAAATTTAAAGGTTAGTTTCATGTGGTGTGGATCGATCCCACTCTATGGGATTTACTCAAGACAAGTAAATGCTAATGTCTATCTAGGGAATGAATGTATAGACAAAGGGGTGATAATATGCATAATAAATATCAAATATATGGGGATATGTGTGGACATGGATAATATAAATTCAAATGTACGACAATATGTGGCAACAAGGATAAGTAAATGATAGGGAAATGAGCACAACTTTGCACAAGATTGTGCTATTTATTGATATGTAATTGCATCAACATGTTCTCTCAAAATTTCACCATTACAATAAGAAACCATACAAATTACATAGGTTGAAAGGAAACTAGAATAATATTTCCTATAATAGTTTCCTAGAAACATATTAATTTACTCATCTAATTTTTGTAGACTTTAATTCATCTCTCAATGCCATTTAATATATGCATTTTGCATATATTTTCCTTTGTCCAAAATTCCTTTGTGTCTTTTAAATTTGGATTTATTTCTCATCCATGTGTTCTAAAATACACTTGACGACTACATTTATCTTGCATCATAGAAACAACGCCCCTCTAGCCTTCACTACTCCCATATAAAATGAAAAATAGTGGAGTTTGAGTTGAAATGGTTTGAGATAACCCCACGCAATGATCTCTTTATCCTCGATGAGGGAAACCTATTAAAATACCTTTCCAATAGTCGGCTATTGATAAGAGTGTTTCGTTGACATAAGAGAATCCTACCAAATGACGTCGAGGTGACAACAGACCATTACAACCAAACTGTATGAAAAAAGGAAAATGGTGTCCCTAGATTCAAGGTTTTTGTTATTTTATTTATTACCCATGATGGATTACTTTACTTTGGAATTCAGTAAGAGAAGAACATGTTCAAGATTACCCTTTTAGTTTAGAGCTAAGATGAAAGGTGGTCGAAACAAAGAGATTATAATAATGACAGCGTCTATGTGTTTATCTCAACATTATTATTTTTTATTTGCCGACAAAAATTTTGAGTAGGATTTTTATCAGCTTCAGCTGCCTTTAGCAGCTTACAGATTCACAATATCATCATCAAAAAAGTCCAAACCATGGATGAGCAAGATTGAGATTGACCATTATCGTGATCTATAGTAGGTCGAGAAGATAGTTGCATGGTGCACTTCACATGCGGTGGAGATCCGTGTAAGGACCTGCTTGGTCCAAACTCAAATTGTCAAAAATATTACCTAATTAGCAAGTTCATATGTGATATATCAAGACTTTGATTGAGTACTCAGGAAAACTTCAGCCAATACGGGCCATATGTTCAAACAAAAAATTCTTAAGCCAACCCAAGCTCTTCTATCCTTTGGGCAAATAGGTTCATAGGGAACCGGATCAAATGGACCTTATTGCTACCTGATACGGGTAGAACAAATAGTGGCTAAAAGGCCTAGTGGGTCAAACGGACCAAGACTCTATCCAATCTGGGATAATTAAATATGATAGCCTAATGGCTAAAGAGGACAGGAATCATTATGCTCTGGCTAGCGACTTCTGACTCCCTCAGGACCAATATGGGTTCATGAGTCACTTCCTGGGGACCACAGTCTGCCCAGGTACTATGCTGATGATGTCAACCAGGGAACATATAACATCAACTTGTACACACCTTAGTTTTTGGCAAAGCTGGGTACAAGTAATCCACTTCGGGGATTCTTCTGAGTACTAGGAGGCTTCTTTAGTTACCTAGCTAAACCTTTAAACTAGGGATTGAGATTACAAAGTTGATTATAAAGAGTATCCTGTATCTGAGGCACCTGAGTACTCAGGGTATTCTTCGTCATCTAGATTGCCTACATACCCTGTATCCATGAGATCAAGGCCCTCTTCGGATGTTATCGACATGGCTAATGCGAATATGTAGTTCTGTCTTGCACTATGTTTGATATAACTGTGAATGGGTACATAGTTCTTTTCCAACTGTCACCCACTCGAGTGATACAATGGATGAAATTCCTAAGAAACTATTTTGTAAACACACCTCCCTGGAGTGTTTGAGGTTTAGGTTTTCAAGTGTGAATAGTTTACCTAACACACATATTTCCCTGATGAGGTCTTTCCATTGATTGTCCTACAACTATTTTTGATAGACTCGTCTTTTCTTTTTAGTTATCTTTTTAGTGAGGTATCCGAGGAGATTTTCTTTCCTGTGGATTTCACTTCGACATGTCCCTTATTACTCCCCAATGATTTAGAGGGACAATGCCTAGACATCATTGTTGTAACTATGTTAGGCATGAGGTACTTGGTTCAACACAACGACATTACCCATAAACGTGATCCAGACGTACCATAAATAGCGAACACTGCAAATGTTTGAGTTTGGATGTTTATTTACAAGGTTTACCTATCTAGTAGCAAAGGAAAAACTTGCATAATAACAGTTGATAAAGGAAAATAATTCCTTAAGTCAAAATGCAGATAAAAGATGCTTGATCATAATGAATAGAACTAGAAAAGAACTTAATCAATTTCATAAATCATATGACTAGAAAGATATTTATATCAACTCATAAACTAGAAAAGATATTCTAATAGTAAGGTGAAAATTTAATTTAGGTTAAAATAAAGAATCTTTGATAACTAGTTCCACTACTAAATCAACATATACAATTTCAATAATTCCTTTTTCACGTTTCCAAAAGTAATCTTAATTATAATTATTGCACGTATCTATTATCCTATTTTTCCTCTGCCCGGGGTTAAATAGGTAACCTAGCAATTTTCTTGAAAATTCTTTAGAGCGATCACACAAAGTGTAAATTCTTCTAGATCTCATGCTCTACTTTGCCAAAAATCTCAAGATCTTGCCTAGAGATTCTTTGCAAAAAACCTAGAAAAACCCAGAAAACTTTTGGGCTCAAATATTTTCTATCGCCAGGATTTCTCATATTTTATAATTGGTATTTGTATGCATACTTGTATATACATTCGCCTTTGTACATACAAAGGAATATGCAAGGGTTATATACAAGTTTTTGCTTGTATATTAGCATATATACAAAAATATACAAGGGCGATTACATGCAAGGTTCAAATGTACATTAGTGGGTCAAAGAAGTCTCAATCAGCCTTCAAAAAGTAGAAAAGATGGTTGTATGCATCCCAAATACATATCGGGTTTGTATATGCATTTGGGGAATCTTCCGCAGATTCCCTAGAATATTCTGTGCTTGCATATCAAAGTGATGTATGTTGGTTTGTATGTTCGCACATACAAATGACTATATACAATGAAAAACATACAAGGCCGACGGACATACATGTGCTACAGTGGAATGTACATTCGTAAGATATACAAGACATGAAGCAGGCAAGTTAGGATGCAAAGGACAACATACATAGGCATATACAAAGGCATTTGTGTATCACTGAGATAAAAGAGGTACATTGGTGCAATGACCAAAGGGGAATGTATATTTCGCATTGTATGTTTCCAACATACAACCGAAGCATACAAAGGAAAATATACAAGGCCAAATGTACAAGTGGTGGGGTCCACGATATACAAAGACATTTGTATATCCGCCACATACAAGGAAGATTGCATATGTTCTACATACAAGTGAGAGTGATATAGTGATATGTATATCGGGTTGTATGTTCACACATACAAGGCCGATATACAAGTAGAATATACAACCCGAACCTGAATAGAAGTTGCAGTTTGTTGTATGTTGTTTTCAGGTCCACCTTGTATGAAGGACGATTGTATGTTTCGACATACAAAGGGGAATATACAAACTGAACCCAAAGGTATTTTTTAAAAAGCTTTATAAAAGGTTTGAAGTCTGGATTGTATATTTTTGCAATTGTATATTGCAATATACAAGTCAAATATGCAGGATAGGTGATACAAGCTGGACCCGATGGAATAGTCAAATACAGCTAATGGTCTTTTGGGGTCCATGGCTTGTATGTCTATAGATACAAAGGATATTCAACTGGTGGGACCCACACATACAAGGGTGATTGTATGCATATACAAGTCGCGAATACAAAGGGGGTAAAATGCATGATTGTATGTGCTAGTTTTTGTATGTATATTTTGCTTGTATCTTTGCATATACAAGCCGACATGCAAAGGTTGATATGCAAATGTTTCAGCCAAATAGGAATTAGTTCTTCAGTGATGGGCCCCAGTTTCATTTCGGCGGTGAACTAGGAGGTGCCATGTGGCAGTGGCAGTTCTTCAGAGGTGACTTGAGGGGCAATTTCAAATGCATATTCTGAAAGCGACTGCAAATACCCTTTAGGCACCAAAAGATAGAGATACATGCAAAGCATTTTGTACATGCAAAGGCAGACTCAGAGGTATTTTCAGAGGCCGATATAGACACAGATGCAAAGCGATATATACAGGCAGTTGACCGAAGCTTTGACCACCTATATCTCCTCCGTCCTGATGAATTTTGACATGCTGCAAGAGGAGAAAATGCTTGTTTTCGCCCCCTCTTTCATTTGGGTAGGCTTTTGAGGGGATTTTCTAGTTTTCATTTTTCAGATCTAGCTTTGCATATTTTGGCCGATTGGACGTTACAGCGGCCGTCTTGAAGTTTTGGGGGGTTTTTTCTCCTCACAGTGGCTCCGGTTGGTGGATTTCTATAGGTGCAGTCATGGCGTATGGGCTTTGCCTTGCAGGACCAATTTCTGTGCATTGGACAACGCTCTTGGGGATTTTTTTCTCCACACCCTGTCCTATCCCATGTCCTGGCAGCCATTCTCTACTATTTTTCGCTCTGCCAGAGGCATGGTCCTTGTCCCTTCGCCATACCTCTACCCATGCACCCCTATTCTGGCATTTATGGCCTCAGATCCATGAATCAGTGACTCCGTGCTTTTCTGGTAGGAGTCTGACCTATATATGCAATGTAACTCTCTTGTTATGGAGGATGGTTTTATTGGGGCTATTATGCTGCCAAATTTTCTGTAGATGGATCCCTTCTGTTTCTAAACATTTCATATTGTAATGGTTTTTGGAGCCTTCATGATTAATAGATGCTGACTTCTTGCCTCACTTATATCTGGATTTCTATGTTTTAATTGAACTTGTAATCTGCTATGTGGGTAAAACAGCTCCTCTGCAGGTTTAATTTTCATACCAAAGCCTCAACCAGTCGTAAGTCTGTGTGAATCTCCCTTACCATTAAAAGAATCATTGCTGTGTCCACACCATGACCACCATCGCTCACTAAATTTGGTGTATCACCCCCCTTTCCCTTCTAGTTTCTCTTTTAACCCTTTCCTCTTGCAAAATATTAGCGCTAGGTTTAGTTACACTTCTCTAAGTAACAGGCTTAGAGAGAGGAACCAGCCTACTCTGGAGGTCTGATCTCAACTCATAAGGTCCCACACTTCAAGATCATTCCCATCTTACCCTGGATTGCTGAGGTCTAACAACTGCAGCAAAGGGTGCAAATTTGGGTGACAATAGTTTCTGGCAAATTTGGGTGACAACAGTTTCTGGCATGCCCGGTGGGACAAAGAATTAAGAATAACAAGTTTAAGTACTACATTTGATTACTGGTTTTGATGTGCAGCTAGTAATATCTAGACTTGTGAGAGGTTGGAACTTGCACATCTGGCGACTCGAAACTTTGGTCTAGTAGAATCAGTGTGTTCCTGCTTATGAGAAGGATACATACCAGAAGCAACTCTTCACCTTTCGAATACCTACAATTATCCCCACCTAGGAGAGGAAGGGTAACAGCTAAGAAGCACAAGAAGACCCGTGTCCAATCTAGGAGAGCCAAGTTGACTCCCCTACCATTGGAGCTCATACTACCCTAAGGGCTTCAATCACGATGATCCCTACAACCAGAAATCAGCCCTTTGTCGCTTTTAATCAAGGCAGCCCATTGAATCTAGCTCGGTACAATGATATCCCTGTCGCTGCTCTGAAGAGTTTACCGTTCTTTCATGGTGAAGATTAGACTACTCTAGCTGAGCATATCAAGGATATTTCAAACCTGTGTGCTATCCACCATGTGACAGAAGAAAATGTAGCAATTAGGCTATTAGCAGCTTCCTTGAAGGGAAAAGCTCTGTAGTGGTTTAGAAGTCTGCCGATAAATTCCATAGATTCATGGGATCACTTGGGAGAAGAATTGTGTATCTTCTTTGAGGAAAAATCAGACCATCTATCACTGGTGGAGCAGCTATCTACAATCAAAAGAGCCCCTCACGAAGTAATGTCAGACTTCAACCACCGTTTCCAAACAAACATGGGATAGAATCCCACTAATGGTAAGGCCTACAGCTGACCATGCATTCCTATATTTTTTGAGAGCTTTAAACAGTGACATCTCTATTATGATTCAATCTATGGGAGGATTTTCCTTACCACAGGCTTATACCATAGCCGTAAGAGCTGAAAATAGCCTCATTCAGGCTGGTAAGATTGCCCCTAGGCCTCCTTTGCCAATTTTCCCCACTATTCAGCCGTCATTCCCAACATATGTACCCCCCATAGCTGTTATACCTGCCACACTAGCATTACCAGCAATTAATGCATAGCCCAATAGGTTAGAAAATGCTGCTCAAACTTAGTCTTTTGAGTTACAAGAGATCAAAGGATTGTTGCAATCTTTTGGTAATGAACTAATGAATATAAAAAGGTAGTAGTTCCAAAGCAGGCAACCTTATCAGCCACACAATCAAGGGCAAAGCCAACCTTATCAAGGACAGAACCAACCATACCAAACTAATAGGCCACCCTACCAGAACAATTACCAGGGGGCTAGGCAGAACATGAACCAGAGGCCCTTCCAACCTTACAATCCTGTGCCCGCCAATGCTGTTAGCGACATTGTCCTTGTTTAGAACAACCTAGCATCCAAGTATGAATGGTGCTCCCCAATAAATCAGCTGCACGGACAAGCAACATGTCCAAACGAAACCATAAATCAAGCTCTGACAGTGCAAAATGTTGCAGTTTCGCAGCCAGGCACATCTAATGAGGGGAATGTACAGCAGATAGAGCAGCCTCAGAATGATACTGCCTTCCTAAATTGGTAGGAAAATGAATTTTGTGGCATGAATAGGGATGACACTCTAGTTGCAGCGAACACGAGAGCCAAAAGAAGGAGTTATGAAATGGATCAGGCAACAAGTAAAGAAAAAGGACCTGCTGATCTGTCTACATCCCAGTTTCCCCATGTGTTACAAAGGAATACTCATGCAACCGCTAGGGAGCAGCCTCAGTTACAGACCAATATTGCTGCTGCAAAGCCACATCAGAGGGTCAGTGTTACTGCACCTTTCAATATTATTGAGAATATGAAGAAGGCAAATGTGACAATGTCTATGTGGGATTCCTTAGCGATCTCGGGTTAAAAGGACATGTTACAGTTTACTTTGTCTAGTTTAAAAGTGTCAGATGATACAACTATTGACCCAACTAGGGCTATCCTTACCAATTCACCCCAGGACAACAGCAAGCAACCAAGCAAGACTATCAAACTACTTCCATTCTATGTGTCGTTAATAATAGGGGATAAGCTAGTACACAATTGCATGGTGGATAGTGGTGCAAGTAGTTCTGTTATGCCAAAACAAATCGCAGACCAATTAGGATTGATATATTAGCCCCTAACAAAGGGTGTGCTCCAGCTAGATGGCACAGCTGTCAACACTGTAGGTGTGATAAAAGACCTAGGCCTCACTTTGCATACCTGCCCAAACATTTCCATCACTCAAGAAGTGTTCATCATAGACCTACCTCCTCATTTTGCCATGTGTTTGTCAAGGGAGTTCACAGCCAAGATAGGGGCATATTTGTCCTCAGACTGGTCCCGAATGTTTTTCAGGACTAGATATGGCACCAAAGTAACCCTAAAATCTGAATTGCTTTCAAATCATCACATAGAGCCCTACACTCCAAGTGCGGTTAATGCAAATTGCATTATCTCTGATGATCCTGAGCTTATTGCTGCTCAGCAACTGCAAGCTGAAAGAATACCAGAGGTATTGTTAAGGGAATGGGCCTTGGAAAATACTGTTGATGGTCCCGAGGAACACATTCAAGAGACTAGTATGGGAGTGTACATACTGCATGAGTTTGAATCAGAAATTCCAAGCCTTGTAAAGAGTTCAGAGCTACAGATAGAGGAGCAAGATCAGGTATGGAAAATGTATTTTGATGGCTCTAGAAGTAGGAATGGATCTGGTGGCGGTGCAATACTTGTGTCTCCTCAAGGTGACAAGTATTATTCTGCTTTCCATTTTGCCTTTTCATGCACTAATAACACTGCCGAATATGAGGGACTAATCCAAGGATTGCAATGGGCAAGAAAGAGGAAGATTGGCTATTTACAAGTGTTCAGAGATAGTGAACTCATTGTAAATCAGGTGAGAGGATTGCATGCTATAAAGAATGATACTTTGAAATGCTATAAACATAGGGTGTGGGATATGATTGAAGAGTTCGATGCTTTCAATCTGATATCTATTCCCAGAAATCAGAATTGTCACGCAGATAGGTTAGCTACAATTGGGGCTCAGTTCGACATACCTAGTGATATTCAAAGGGAGAAGGTGCAGCCTCATGTAAAGGTAGTTGATAGACCCTCTATCCCCAACAATGACATTCATTGGCAGGTTTTCGAAAGTGATGAGCAAATCCTATGTTTTTTGTTAGAAGAGGATGAGTTCTTTGTGGTGAATTAGGATAAACTCAGACAGCAGTACGACAGTGATCAAATTGTTCAGTTGAGAACAAATAAGTTGTCCAAGGGATTGGTAACATTGGAATCTATTTTTGGCACTGATGATCAGATGAAGAAGACCAAAACCAGCATGTAGATAAAAGAAGAGCATTATGAGGAGCTAGAGATTTTTAAGGGTAGGCTTCTCAAGATTGGGAAAATCTGTTCGCCTGGGGATAGAAAAGCTTTTATTGCTTTGTGCCATGAATTTGAACATGTGTTTGCCTGGGATTATTCAAACCTAAAAGTGTTTGACCCTCACATTACCCAGCACACTGTAGAATTAGAGCCAGGCGCAAAACTTGTAAGATAGAAACAAAGGCCCTTAAACTCAAAGCTCGAGCCCCTAATGATTAAAGAATTGACCAAGTTTATCGAAGGAAAGATCATTTTCCCAATCAAGCATACTTCTTGGGTCTCTAACCTTGTCCCTGCAAGAAAAAAGAATGGAGAAATCAGACTATGTGTCGATTTTAGAGAACTAAATAGAGCCTCCTTGAAGGACCACTACCTACTGCCCTCAATGGAGCAGATCCTGCAAGTAGTAGCTAGCTTAGAGATATTCTCCCTGCTTGATAGTTTTTTTGGTTATAATCAAGTGTTAGTTAAGGAGGAGGATCGGTATAAAACTACTTTTACTACCAAATGGGGCACCATGGCCTACAAGAGAATGCCTTTTGGTCTATCAAATGCGAGCTCAACTTTTCAGAGGGCTATGGACATGGCTTTCCAGGGTTTGCTTTATAAATTGGTGGTGGTGTACCTTGATGACATAACAGTTTTCTCCAAGAATGCATCTGAGCATTTATTCCATTTAAGGCAAGTATTTGAGAGATGCAGAGAGTTTGGGATATCTCTCAATCCCAAAAAATGTATTTTTGCTGTCCATGAGGGCAAGCTGCTAGGGCATGTGGTGTCAAAGGATGGCATTACCATTGATGCGGAAAGGGTAAAAGCTATTTTGGAGTTGCCCTTACCTAGCCACAAGAAGGGACTTCAAAGTTTTATTGGTAGAATTAATTTTCTATGAAGATTTATACCAGACATTGCAAATCTTTTGAAACCTTTGACATCCATGTTAAAAAAGAACGCAATTTTCAGTTGGATGAAAGAGGCCAAACTCAGCTTTCATTCCATAAAAGAAGCATTGTCAGCCACACCAACTTTGGTAAATCCTAATTTCTCCAAGGATTTTATTTTGTATGCTTATGGCGGTCTGATACCATCTTTGCAATTCTGGTGCAATAGCAGAGTGAGGGCTTTGAACAACCAATCACTTTTTTCAGCCAGGGCCTAGAAGAGTATGAACAGAAGTACAGTTTCATTGAGAGGCATGTCCTTGTAGTGGTAAGGAGCCTCAAGAAGTTCAGGCATCTCATTTCCAACAATAAGATACATTTAATGATCGCTCACCTTGGCATGAAGGAGTTCTTGTTAAGTAAGGACGTTAATGAGAAAAGAGTTGGGTGGATTACCAGGGTCATGGAGTATGACGTTGACATCAAAATAACCAAGCTCGTCCAAGGAAGAGGACTTAGCGAATAGCTTGTTGCTTGTTCTAAAAAGGAAGCAAGCAAGGAGGAGGAGGCATTTATGGCCGTTGGTGGTGAACTTCAGGCTAATGAAGCAGCAATGGGCACAGGTTGGGTTCAGGATATGATTCATTTTTTGCAAATTGGTGAATGTCCAGTAGGGTTAGATAGAGCCAAGAGGAGATACTTTAGACTACAGTCCATTCCATATGTTTTGATCAATGGCAGCCTTTTCAGGAAAGATTTTAATGGCATACTGTTAAGATACATTGATGAAGCTCAGACTGACAGGGTGCTGCGTGAATTTCACGATGGAATAGCAGGGGGCATTTTGCCCCAAGGACTACTACTTGGAAGATAATGAGAGCTGGATATTACTGGCCCAGCTTATTTAAGGATGCTCACGCATGGGCTAGAAAGTTTGTGAAATGTACCATTTTTGTAGGCAAGGAAAGGCTGCTAGCTCTACCTCTTCAGCCAATTCAAGTAAAGCAGCCCTTCATGAGATGGGGCATTGATTTTATAGGCCCCATTAACCCGCCGTCCAGTGCAGGGCATAGATGGGTGCTTATAGCAATTGACTACTTTACAAGGTGGACTGAGGCAGTGGCCCTAAATGAATCCAATGAGAGTGTTGTTTTAAACTTTTATAGTGATTTGGTATCTAGATTTGGGGTACCTGAATCAATCATCTCAAACAATGCCTTGGCCTTTGTTGGATTAAAGATAACTTACTGGGCTGCAAAGAATGGGATCTTTTTGGGCACTTCATCAAATTATTACCCTCAGGGTAATGGCTTGGTTGAGTCCACAAATAAAAATCTCATAAGAATCATCAAGAGAACAATGGAAGACAACCAGAGGACCTGACATACCAATTTAAAATCTACCTTATGGGTAGATAGAATCACTCCCAAGAGGTCTATTAGGAACTCTCCATATATGCTAGTTTATGGAAAAGAGGCAAGATTGTCAGTAGCTGTAGAGCTGTGAGCTCTTGACATCATGAACTAGCTAGAGATGTTTGAAGAGGAGGACCCCATCACTGTCAGATATGCTCAGCTCATGGAGCTTGAAGAAGTTAGAGACAAGGCTATGAAGACTATGGAGTATCATCGGTTTCAGACCAAAAGAAATTTTGATCAAAGGGCCACTCCCAGAATCTTTAAGGAGGGTGATATGGTGCTCAAATGGGATGAATTGAAGAGCAGGCCAGGAAAGCACTCCAAATTTGATAACATGTGGAGTGGCCCATTTCTCATTACTGAATGAAAGGAGCACAATGCATTTCAGTTATCAAATATGGATGGACAAAACTTGCCTATCCTAGTCAATGGGATGCACCTTAAGAGGTGTTTTGAGGTATGAGTCCCTTGTGAATTAGTAGAGTAGGTTTCTTGCTTTCAATAAGTGCTGCTGCACAATAGTTTAGATGCCTCTTTGCTTTCCCTAAGTGCTGTCTAGCATAGTTGGTGGGCTTCTTTCAGAAATATTTTGGGGCTTTTGGTCTTCTTGTGTTTTCATTGCTATCATGCTGGGGTTCTAAGGTCAAGATGTTTGTCAAGGTACTTTAAGTCTCTTTTGACTCCATGCCCAATGGATGTAAGGCCACTGATCATTTATTTAGCAGGCAAACATCCCATAGAGGTCGCCAAAAATGTTATCCTATTTTTCCTTTGCCCAGGGTTAAATAAGTAATCTAGCAATTTTCTTGAAAATCCTTTAGAGCGATCACACAAGGTGTAAATTCTTCCAGATCTCATGCTCTATTTTACCAAAAATCCCAAGATCTTTTTTGGAGATTCTTTGCAAAAAACCCAGAAAAACCCAGAAAACTTTTGGGCTCAAATATTTTCTATCGCCGGGATTTCTCATATTTTATAACTAGTATTTGTATGCATACTTGTATATACATTCACCTTTGTACATACAAAGGAATATGCAAGGGTTATATACAAGTTTTTGCTTGTGTATCAGCATATATACAAAAATATAGGAGGGCGATTATATGCAAGGTTCAAATGTACATTGGCGGGTCAAAGAAGTCTCAATCGGCCTTCAAAAAGTAGAAAAGATGGTTGTATGCATCCCAAATACATATCGAGTTTGTATATGCATTTGGGGAATCTTCCACATATTCCCCAGAATATTATGTGCTTGCATATCAAAGTGATGTATATCAGTTTGTATGTTCGCACATACAAATGGCTATATACAATGAAAAACATACAAGGCTGACGAACATACATATGCTACAGTGGAATGTACATTCGCAAGATATACAAGGCAGAAAGCAGGCAAGTTAGGATACAAAGGACAACATACATAGGCATATACAAAGACATTTGTGTATCACCGAGATAAAAGAGGTACATCAGCGCAATGACCAAAGGAGAATGTATATTTCGCATTGTATGTTTGCAACATACAACCGAAGCATACAAAGGAAAATATACAAGGCCTAATGTACAAGTGGTGGGGTCCATGATATACAAAGACATTTGTATATCTGCCACATACAAGGAAGATTGCATATGTTCTACATATAGGTGAGAGCACTATAGTGATATGTATATCAGGTTGTATGTTCACACATACAAGGCCGATATACAAGTAGAATATACAACCCAGACCCTAATAGAAGTTGCAGTTTGTTCTATGTTGTTTTTGGGTCCGCCTTATATGAAGGGCGATTGTATGTTTCGACATACAAAGGGGAATATACAAACTGAACCCAACTTGGTATTTTTCAGAAAGCTTTATAAAAGGTTTGAAGTCCGGATTGTATATTTTTGCAATTGTATATTGTGATATACAAGTCAAATATGCAGGATAGGTGATACAAGTTGGACCCGATGGAACAGTCAAATACAGCTAATGGTCTTTTGGGGTTCGTGGCTTGTATGTCTACAGATACAAAGGATATTCAACTGGTGGGACACACACATACAATGGCAACTGTATGCATATACAAGTCGCGAATACAAAGGGGGTAAAATGCATGATTGTATGTGCTAGTTTTTGTATGTATGTTTTGCTTGTATCTTTTCATATACAAGCCAACAAGCAAAGGCTGATATGCAAATGTTTTGGCTGAACAGGATGCAGTTCTTCAGCAATGGGCCCCAGTTTCATTTCGGCAGTGAACCAGGAGGTGCCACGTGGCAGTGGCGAATGCATATACAAAGGTTCTTGCACATACAAGGACGACTTGAGGGGCAATTTAAAATGCATATTCTGAAAGCGACTGCACAGACCCTTTAGGCACCAAAAGACAGAGATACATGCAAAGCATTTTGTACATGCAAAGGCAGAATCAGAGGTATTTTTAGAGGCTGATATAGACACAGATGCAAAGCGATATATACAGCCAATTGACCGAAGCTTTGACCACCTATATCTCCTCCGTCCTGACGAATTTTGACATGCTGTAAGAGGAGAAAATACTTTTTTTCACCCCCTCTTTCATTTGGGTAGGCTTTTGAGGGGATTTTCTAGTTTTCATTTTTTGGATCTAGCTTTGCATATTTTGGCCGATTGGACGTATCAGCGGCCGTCTTAAAGTTTTGGGGGGTTTTTTCTCCTCACAGTGGCTCTGGTTGGTAGATTTCTGCAGGTGCATTCATGGTGTATGGGCTTTTCCTTGCAGGACCAATTTTTGTGCATTGGACAACACTCTTGGTGATTTTTTTCTTCGCGCCCTGTCCTATCCCATGTCCTGGCAGCCATTCTCTACTATTTTTCACCCTGCCAGAGGCATGGTCCCTGTCCCTTCACCATACCTCTGCCCATGCACCCCTGTTCTAGCATTTATGGCCTCAGATCCATGAATCAGCAACTTCGTGCTTTTCTGGCAGGAGTTTGACCTATATATGCAATGTAACTCTCTTGTTATGGAGGATGGTTTTATTGGGGCTATTATGCTGCCAAATTTTCTGTAGACAGATCCCTTCTATTTCTAAACATTTCGCATTATAATGGTTTTTGGAGCCTTCATGATTAATAGATGCTGACTTCTCGCCTCACTTATGTCTGGATTTCTATGTTTTAATTGAACTTGTAATATGCTATGTGGGTAAAATGGCTCCTCTGTAGGTTTAATTTTTATACCAAAGCCTCAACCAGTCGTAAGTCTATGCGAATCTCCCTCAGCATTAAAAGAATCATTGCTATGTCCACACCATGACCACCATTGCTCACTAAATTTGGTGTATCACCCCCCTTTCCCTTCTAGTTTCTCTTTTAACCCTTTCCTCCTGTAAAATATTAGCACTAGGTTTAGTTGCACTTCTCTAAGTAACAGGCTTAGAGAGAGGAACCAACCTACTCTAGAGGTCTGATCTCAAATCGGAAGGTCCCACACTTCGAGATCATTCCCATGTTACCCTGGATTGCTAAGGTCTAACAACTGCAGCAAAGGGTGGAAATCTGGGTGAGAACAGTATCATAAGAACTATACTTTCTCATGAGCTTTCATTATAGCATACCCACAAAACATCCAGTCTTACTATATATTTTATTCATATATTTTCCAGGTATATTCTCACCCTTTTGCAAATCATTTTACTTATTTCTTTGTTACTAGTTTACCCTATGCCATTAACTCTTTCATTTATCATGTTATCACTTACACTCCTTTATGTGAATTTTCTTTTAACATTTTATACCATTGTTTCACCTCATCTTATATATAGGATAGTTCATCTCATCTTCTCTTTCTTTAATCATTTACATCTACCCATTAATTCATCACTAACATTTTCTTCATATACAATTCTTCTCATATTCTTTATATCATTCATTCCCTTCTTTTCACCTTTTTATAATTGAACACAATCATTTATTATAATACACACATCTCCACCCTTACATTACATCTATATTAATCTTATCTTTTATTCTTATTACTTTTAACCTATTTTCTTCACTTACACATATATAACTCCTCCTTCATATATTTTAATACACTCATACTATAAAATTTATCTCATACACTCATATTATATCTTTTCTTATTTATCCTCATTTTTTTATATTTTCTTCCAATTCACTACATACAATCTTAAATACAAATTCATTTTACAATCACACTATATATTTTCTTTACTGTTTGCTCTTTCCTTTCGTATATATTATTTTTACTACTCTTTTATTTCATTTATATATATTATTTTTACTACTCTTTTATTTCATTCCTTTATATTATTTATATATCTATTCAATATCCTTTTTTTTTATACATACATTTTTTATTTCTATAATTTCATTTTCATTACCCTATTCCTCTCCATATACTTTATTACCTTATCTCTTTTATCTTTTTCATCACATTTTATTATCTTTGCATTCCTACATTATTTCTCATTATATTCTAATCTTTAACTCTTACATCTATTTTTTTATTAATAATACCATTTTTTTATTCAACTTTCTTAACCCTTATAACCTCATCTACATTCTTTTTTTTTTTTAATTTCATATCTCCAATATTTACTTTTAAACTTGTTACTTATCTTATTCCATTTCATTTTTTTTCTATTATCTATAATCTACTTAACACCTCTTCCTTTCACTCTTTCTCAATTTACACACTTACTTAACTAATTTTCTTTAATATAAAACATCATCATTTTAATATTTCATATCATTTATTTACTTCTAATTTATACATTAATTCACTTCCCTTTATCTACCTCTTTATCACACTTTTTTCCTCTAAATCTATCAATTTGCTACTTGCTAATCTGTATTTAATAGACGGCCAATGTTTTATCAGACACAAAGATTTAGATGGTTGGTATTTGGTGAGTACTTAAACACTCACCCTTGTAATATAGATTATATACAGAACTATGTGACTTGTTTCCTTTGCAAATTGATTTTTTTAAAAAAATTGAGATAAATTTTATAAATCGTGTGTTTAAGCTCAGCCTGATGGGACTTGGTAAATTTATGATTCCAATGCAGTTGAGTATCTAAATTTTCTACCTTAACTATCTTTAACATTTTTCAATAATAGTATCCGAACACATAATAGATGCTATTTTAATCTCCTAAGATGGACTATTTAACCAGTTTCGTTCAATGATTTTGGAACACTTAGAACTATATGCCTTTTTTCTGCAAATCTGGCATAGAACAAGGTATGGAGATACATCAAAGAATAAAGAAAGATAAATTTCATCAGATGTTGTAGTTGCAATTGCCCGGTAGACATGTATGCAAAATGTGGAATCACAGACAAGATGTGTGAGTTGTTGGACAAAATGACACAAATAAATGTGATATCATAGATGCCATGAAAGCAGGGTACGTAAAAAATGGGTTTCTTGAAAAGGCATTAGAAACTTCTAAGCAAATGCAACTGGCGAGTGTAAAGCCTGACTCCTCAACCTTTGCTAGCATCCTCCGTAGGTATGGGGCTTTGGAATAGGAAATGGCTTTAGAAATGTTTAAACAAATGCAATTGGTAGTGCGTAAAGCTAATCTTATGACCTTGGGCCGCGTATTGCTTGGAACATAGTATGGGTTTTGCCAGACATTATAGTTGGGAGTGCTCAAGTAGACATGATGGAAAAATGCGAACTATTTGACAAAATCCCTCAAGGAAATATTGCTTCATGGACTACAACAGAAGAAATCCCTCAAGGAAACATTGGCTCATGGACTGCGATGCTTGTAGGCTGTACACAAAATGAATTTGTTGAAAATGCATTAGAAACATTCAGGTAAATGATATTGGCATATTGGAGTCAGATTTCCCTATCGTGCTTAACACCCTCCTTGTATGGCCTATGTGGGGCTTTGGAATAGGGCATAGACATAAAAAAAACCAAATTTCATCACACACAGTAGTTGCAAATGCCCTGTTACACATGCATATAGGATGTAGAATGATACGTAGAGCACACAAATTGTTAGACAAAACCCCTAATCGTAGGATATGCAGAAAAAGGATTTGATACAAAGGCTTTAAAAATGTTCAAGCAAAATACAATTGGTAGCATGGAGTTTAGGCATAGGTCATGGACATCCGTCCTAGCATAATGGAAAGGGGATCAACACGATTAGTTACATAAAAACTTCAAAAAAGTTTATACACAAATTCTTTCATGATTAAATTCAAATTGTAATTATCTTAAGGTATATCTTCAAAATGAATCTAACACTAAAATTGAACTAACATAATTTAAGAACCAAGCTTTCAAAAGAAAGAAAGCCAAATGAGGGGAGGAGAACTCTTATAGTTTTCTTCGGCACTCCCAAACCAGAGATGAGTGTCTACTTCCCCAAAAATCCATGCAATTTATAGGAAACTTGACCCATTTGGAGGAAACTCCAAGTCTTGAGTCAAGTCTCCCAATTTATTGCCTTCTCCTCCTTTTCCAATTTGCCATTCAATGCTTGTGGAAAAGAACTTGTAGTTCATAAATATTTTCCCAAATTTTCCAATGGTCCTAAATTCAAGGAGAAAAAGGAGTCATCTCATAAATTGGAGTCTTGACTTGAGGATGAGGGGGGAGAGCTCCTCATTTATGGCTCTTTCTAAAAGTGTCCTTACCTCATTTATTCATTTAAAACTGTTTATTATTTGTTATATATATATATATATAAGTTTATTGTCTTTTATGTTATTTAAAAATAAAATGCCTGCAATAGTATTCTAATTTGAATTCAAAACTCAAATGTGGGTTGTGACAATCCGTAATCACAGAACAAAACATTCAAATTCGTAGAATCGTTACTGCGCGGGAGAAATTTAAAATGTTCGATGAGAAGCAGCCTAATGTAGTTTGAGAATGCAACTAGAGTGCCGTGGGAATATCACTATGAAATGCAGGAAGGATGAGCTAGACAGTAAATCACGAAAGGCATCGCATGGCTGTTATTGTTCTTGACACGGGATAAGCCAGGCGATCGATTCATCCTATATCCTATTTCGTTTGACTTCCTAAGCGCAGAAGCCTATAAATGTCCATCAAATCATGAGGTTTTCATCACCAATCTCGCACTTGAACAAAGAGTGTCAATGAAAATGTCATCTGGAATTTGGTATTTCTAGGTTATGATGGTGGTTATGTTAAGCATGTGGTCGTGGGATGCAGCAAGGCAACTGCCAATAAAGCTACGAAGATGTAATCTTCTGGTAGAGAAGGGCAGCGTCTCAGCCATGCACATGACCACCACGTAGAAAAACACGGTGGTGACCAGGCCGTGACCCATGACTACTGGGCTCACTCCATCGAATATAACATAGCTACCAACACCATGAGGTCGCTAATGATTTTCACCGACACCTGGTGCTCCTCCGGAGCCTTCGCCGCCAACAGGACCCTCGTTCAAACAGGCGGGTGGCAGGACGGAGGTACAGATATCCGGTACTTTATTCTTTGCTCCGATGCCTCCTGTGACTGGGATAATTTTGAGGGTGTTAAGCTTCTGGCGAACCGGTGGTACGCCGCCAAGCAGATCTTTCCCAACAAACGCATCATCGTGGTGGGAGGCACCGGCCGTGCGAGGGAACGTACAACCTGCCCTTCCTTAGCCAAACCTAAACCAGCTCAACACTTGAGAACAACCTGTATCCGTTCCTCCATCTCTCCTCCGATGACAATCTCTTTATCTTCACCAACAGGTACTCCATTCTCCTTGACTACAAGAACAATGTGGTGTTAAAAACATTCCCCAGAATGCCAGGTGACGGCCCGCGGAACTACCCTTCCACAGGCTCTTCGGTGATGCTGCTGCTCTCTACAACCGATGGATTTAGCAAGGTGGAAATCCTCATCTTCGGTGGCTGCTCCGAGAATGGCTTCGCCGCCGCGAAGGCCGTTAATTTTACGGTCGCCCTTCGCAGCTGTGGAAGAATGGTCATCACGGACGTGAATCCTTCATGGACGATGGAAGACATGCCCGGGCCAAGAACCATGTCGAACATGCTCATTCTCCCCAACGGAAAAATCCTAATCATAAATGGAGTAGCCAAAGGCGTGGCCAGGTGGGACATGGCCAACACACCCGTCTACCCGCCGGGCAGTAGCGTTTCTCCGTTCTAGCGGCCAGTGGCATTGCGAGAATGTACCACTCTAGTACCAACATGTTGCCCGATGGTAGAGTTATGGTGGGCGGCTCCAACCCACACTTCAAATATGTTTTCACAGGAATGCATTTCCTAACGGAGCTCCGTTTGGAAGAGTACATCCCTTATTATTTGGAGAGCGTCTATGCCTTCCTCCGCCCATAGATAACTGCCATATCTTCCACCTCCAATATTGCCTACATCTCCACCTTCCAAGTCACCTTCTCGGTTCCATCTGCTCTGATGAGTAACATCGTGCTAAACTTTAATGTCTACACTCCGCCCTTCACAACTCACACCACATCCATCAGCCAGAGGATGCTCTCGCTCTCCGCTTCCACACCGGTGGTGGCTCTAAACTCCACCACACCTTATTCTTCCACAGTAACTGCTCCCCCGACACCTGTGGCTGCTCCTCCCAGATATTACATGTATTTCGTTGTTAACGTTGGAGTTCCCAGCTAAGGGCAGTGGCTTCATTTCTCCTAGCCGCCTTCAATATCTCTTAAGCATTGTTCCGAAATAAGGAATCTCTTGCCATTCTGTAATAACATTGCAATTATGCACGTAAAATACATTGCCAAAATGACATGCCTTGCAACTTTGTCAATCTTAACATTTCAACTTTACAAATAAATGATCTTAACAAAAATAAATCAAACATGGGACAAACCTATGTTCTTATCAAAACATTGTGAACCATATTAGATGAAAGTTCTCCAATTTTACTTTTACTTTCCCGCACAAAACTATGTTTTAAGGCTGATCAAATAATTAAAATAATTAATCATTGTTTAATATAAATAAGTAAGTTGGGACTGAAAACAATAAATGTAGATTTAATTTAACTATGGAAATTAAATGAATATAAAATAAGTATTTAGATCAATTCTTGATGAACAGAATATGCTGTTGAATACTTCAAGAATCTATTTGTCCTAGTTTTAGAATTTTGGGGGTTGATTCGACAAACATCTCATAATCTCAAAAATAATTGTCATGCTTTGTGATTAAGATACTTCTCTTCAGAATTGATCTCCACTAGTGCAGATGTGATTTGGCACCCCAATATAAACTAGTATCAGTAGATCTATTGTTGTAAGAAGTGGGTGACCAAACTCACCTTCTTTAGTCTTTTGATGTTTGAATTCAGTGACAAATAGGCACTGTTCAAAATACCTTTGAGGAATCTTTTATATCATGAGGATCATGTTTTCCTTATTTAGGCCCCTAAATGACCGATTGAATAAATTTGAAACATTGATCGAGGATAACAAGCAGGAATGCGATGGACCTAGGATGGTCTAGTGTTGATGTAATTCTCTGATAATGCTGCTATGATGCTCTCATGTGAATGCTTTTGATAATTCTTTGATAACCCTATATGTCCTCCTTGATTTCAAATGAATGAATGGATGTCTTTAAATACCTCAACATAGTGCACAAGTCGGTGCAAACTTATGCTAGGCTAGCTCACCACAACTAGTAAAGTGGTTGACAATGTTCAAATTTGAATTTTAGATTTTAAAAGTTAAGAGGTGTAAATCTGTGATTGCAAAAATGATCTAAGTCAATTCACAAATGTGGATGCAAATCAAGGTCGTGAGTGTGATTCTATGAACCCAAATATATTTCTAAAGATGAGTGATATTGGGATCGGGATATGTTGATTTTATGAGTTGAGTTCATGCAAGAATATTCCACTTGTATACTTGTTAGTTGCATTAAGGACACTCTAATCAAAGTGGGGCCCAAAACAATAGACAAAAGGGCATGGGTATGCAATTTCCACCATTAAAATAATAGTAGCATACATTATTATGCGTATATTTAATAGTTGTTATATTTAAATATATTTATCTAGAAATATCAAGAGATTTCAATTTTGAGGTGACTATCTTGAATTTATTGTAGTGATATGATGGTTGCCTCAAGATTAATATTTATAGGTATTTTCTAAAATGTAAATATTCTAGGATACAATAGTTATATCAAATTAATAAATAATAAAGCCTCAAATAAAGAGATGAGACAATGAATTCTTAGATTTAGTGCTATCCCATCTTACAATATCACCATCATCTCCATAAATAAACTTACAATTTCTTAATTATTATGATAGCCTAGTTTTTTATCCTCCAAAAAATAGAGATGACCGAAACATTTTCAATAAAAAATTATGATACCATCTAGACATCTCTTAGACACATGGAGACAAATATCTAGTTATTATAATTAATAAGTAATAATAAATTAGTTTTGATAGGTAATTTCAAAATATTAATAATATTTAATTAAAAAATTCATGTAAGTTTTATAGTTTTATTTATATTACATGTAAATTATTATTGACAAAATGGTCACCATCAAACGTAGAGCTCTAAACATAAGATTTTTCACATTACAAACAATAAGTGAGGTTATATTTAGTGAAATCTTTATTCTCTATGGATTTCACATTCAAGAACATTCTTTATAGACACATTTAGCATTGAATGAACCCATGTATAATAGGCCAGTATATTAAATATATTGGTGCCACCTCAAGGCATCCATCGAATCATGATTATCATTTATATTTTTCCTACCATCTTGACCACTTTCTACTACACATGGGCTCGGGGATCCCAATTACATTTTGATGAATTATTTATTATTATTCTTATTTTTAAATATACCTTGTAAACTTTTTTAACGTGACCGGCGATGCTAGTACGACACGCCCTTAGGCTCCACGCAAGTGCTTTTGCCCAGAGCAATGAACCGATGAGGCCACAACATGGGGGACCTCATCCCCTAGCAAGAACACTTCAAACCTACGAGCTCGTTGGCCCAGTGAAGGCATAAATCTTGCAAGCTCATTGGCCCAGTGGGGGTTTGAACTCTGGTGGCCACCACTACAACCGAGCGACTTAACCAGCGAACCACGCCCTTATCGCAATTGATGAATTAATTATTATCGCACATAAAGAAATAGAGTTAGACCCAAGGAAAATTTTCATCATTCATAAAATCATACAAATAATATTACTTAAATCCATTATTCTTAAATTGCCCCTCAATTTGGTTCGAAGGAGTAAATATGAGATTTTATAAGTCTTCTATGCACTTGTAACCACATGTGATGGTCATAGGATTAGTATGCCAAGCTATTAATATAGGATTAGGCTAGAGAGTAACTTTTAAGATCTGGACATCAAATTTAATCACATACATGTGGTAGTACTGGAGGGGAAACACATTAGCATAAGGGATGGGTCCACCATATTAGTGGAGCCATCCAGATTAAGGCACATAGGCATGAAGAGAGAGAAATAATTTCTTCACATTAGAATTTTTATTAGGGATTTGGGTAACATATTTTGATTGGTTTTAGCTCATGGATTCCTAATTACTATTTGATGGTTTTGTGTATTTATTCTCCTATTTATTATGTGCTTGAGATGGTGGTTACATAGTGAGATTTTGTATGTACTATAATTCTTCTAGAATTGCTCCATATCTTTTGTTTGTCATATTCTTGTAAAGGCTTAGACACAACAAGTGTATTCCAATAATTAATTATTTAATAATATATTTAGTTGCATTAGGGTGTGGAGATTTTCTTCTGAAAGGATTTTCCCCACATAAACGTTGTGTTATGACATATTTTCTTGTGTATTATTTTCTATAATTATATATATTAAATTTTTCTACACATACATCTCTTCATTGATTAGTGTAGGAAGCATTTTCTGAACATATGGCAGTTTTCACTAGTTTGATCTACATAGTCTTTTAATCATGTGCTCCACGTTAAACCTCGCTCTCTAAAGGTGTTAATTCCCTATGCCTAAGCCTAATTCAAACTTTTTATCGTGTCAAAATTCATACTAGGATATGCACACTAAATCCCTCATGCACTTTATCTATTTGTGTATTAACTTTAACTAGCTAGTTGCTTATATAACTAAAAGCCTCGGCTTATGATATTTCCTTCATGCTTGCCATTTTGACCAATCCCCTTTACCATACCCTATTAGTCTCCACTTTTCACAATTCATTTTAGCCTCCTAGCCACACATACTATGCCTATCACTAGCTCCCTTCCACTCCTTGCAGTATTCATTTGAGTGACATGCCATTCCCCATTGATAGCACACAATAACTATTTTGTTTGTGTCCTACTTCTATTAACTACTATACATTGGTCATTATATCTTTCCCCTACTCTAGTACTATGAATAATCTCATAATGTTCTCATTGTTTATCTCTTTCACACCCATAAGCCCAAATCCACAAGCAGTCGACACCTTTCCTATGTGGAGCACCATGTGATTGGGACATGGCTACATTAAAGAAATGACTTAACTCCACTCAAGAATGTGTGGACCATTCACTTAGTGTGACTTATATTGTGATGATATTCAAGCATGTGGAGCCTATATATTTTTTTCATGTGCACATACTTTCTTGATGTAGTTTGCATGGATCTGATTGGTGAAATATTACTTGCCATGTGTCACCTTTGGTGGTTGTAGGCTCAGTCTCATTTTGATGGAACCTACCTTATTGGTGGTAGTGCATCATAAAGTTCTATGTGACACATATGTGGAGGTGCAATGGAACCATGTGAATTTTCAATTCAAACTATATATTAAAATGGGATGAGAAAGATGGTAGTATTTCATTGGATTGTAGCTACACTAGCCTCAGTAGCAAAATTTTTAAGGGAAAAACTTTTGTGCACCATGTGTTAGCTATGGGACCAACAATGAGACATGTGGATGGACAACATTCCTCCAAACTGTAAAAGTTCTAATATTTGTTTCATTACATTCAAATGCTATGAATGCTACTCTATTAGGTTTTCATGCCTACAACACAAAGAATGATACACACAAGGACGTACTATCTATTCCTTATGGCCAAGGGTGAAATTCTTATTCCAGTGAGCACTATCATAACTTTGGTGGTTAATTATGTGAATTTTTGAGCCCTATTACTATATTTTAGGTCATACCCTAGCTTCTATGTTTTGGTGTTTTCTCTATTCATTGAATAGAAATAAACAATTGGTTGTCATGGGTGTTCTCCTTTGTTCTTGTATGGATGTATATGATTATTAGAGCATGGTGAATCCTTGTGGGATTTTAGAGGTTATCATGTGTGTGTGTGTGTGTGTGTGTGATATATCAGTGACATATTGGTCATTCACAAGTATCTATGCTTGTATCTTTTACGAGACCACAAGGTTATGCCTAAAAAATGTAAGTAGGTGCCTGTACATTTATTGAGGTCTATGATTTTGGTATGGTTTAAAGGTCTATGCAAGCCATTGGTTAACCAAAATAGTTTCTTTGTGCATAACATGACTATCCATAGTGGCAAAGCATTAATGAAATTTGACAGTGGAACTTATTGTTCATCTACTTATAAGTTTGTTTCTTTATTTAACCTCTTGTAGGGTTGTCCTTCTCCATTCGATGCAACCTACTATATTCATCCAAGAAAGGTTTATGTTTTTCACAAGTATAATGTACCTAGATGCATTAAATTGTAAGAGGCAGTCACGAAGCCTGTATCCTAGACCTCTATAGGCTTGTAGATTAATTTTTTTGACTTACATAGGGATAAAAATTCCTCTTTTATACCCTTATGTCCCTTGCAACTTATCCAAGATGAATTTCCCTACTCATGCAAGTATGGATTTTTATTCCTACACATATATGGTTACAATGGCAAGTGTATCATGATGAAGTAAATTGATATTTCACATGTATCTACACCCATGGGGATGTCCATTAAGTGGTAAATGATATATAAATAAAAAGACATATGTTTTTAGCATATATGTCTTGAGCTAATTTCCTATATTTGTAGCCTAAATATAATAAAGGATATCAACCATTGTAAGTTCCATCACTTTAAGGGAAGGGTTATCTTTGTACTGTTAGCTATATGAAGGTAAAAGTAGTTTCATGATCAAATATCTCCATTGCTAGAGTAAGAACTTATTTGGGGATTTTGCACTACAATCTCTCTTATCTTACTTGTTTATGTGTATGCTTTAAGGATTAGTTAATTTGGTAGAGTTGTCAAGTGTTGCAAATGCTTTGTAAAATTCTTTTCCTTAATACTCAGAGTGTCTATTGTGTAGTATATTCTTGTTCTCATGATCTATGCAAATGCATACCTGTAGTACTAGTACTACACTCCCATACATGTATCCTTCTATATATCATGCAATAACTAAGTTTCCCCAATGGAAAGGCACTAGTCTGGTTGGTTGAAATATTAACCACTTCATTGAAACATAACCTTTTGTTACCATTCTAGTTTAGGAATCATTATATTAGTTTGTACAAGTTTGTTTGACTAAATATTACAAACTTGTCCACATCCTAAGTGAACTCAAGTTTGAAGCACATTTGGAGAATCATGTTGGTGTAGTATTCAAGATACATGTGTATACAATATGTTAAAAAGATTTATCAAGAGTGATACAAATTTGTTTTTCATCCAATATTGCATGTGCATGCTTGTGTTAATCATCTTATTGTGAGGTCTAGTATGTTTTTTCTTGGTTTCCATTAGGGCATGTTTGGACATAGATCATTTATAATATTTTAATTTGTCTCTAACTATCATATGTCTTCAAAGGAAAACACCCTCGTAGGTAATATTAGAGAGAATAATATTTCTTCTTGATTCATCTCTGTCCTTAATTTTAGACCAAATGCCACCTTCTATAGGATGGCTCAATGAAGTTGACCTACCACAAAACATGTTATTCAAGAAACTTAGGAAGAAATTGAATTGTTATTTTTCTTTACATTATTTTAGCTATCAATAATATTGATCTAATATCCTAGTGATATCAAGGGTACAATCAATTTAAGCTAGATATGACGGTAAGGCTTGTCATTAGATAATAGATGGTTAGACATGAAGTGATAAGAGTGGGAGAAATCTTCTTCTTTCACAAGCTCTGTTAAACCCTAGATGGTGCTTCCTTAAGGGCTCTAAACAAGAAAATAAAAAAGAAATGCAAAACTATAGGTTAGTCCTATACAACTAAGCTCTATGGATGACACAACAATCCTATAATACCTCATATAAAGTAGATAATGAAAGGTTTACATATGTAACAAAGGATAGAAAAAGATTACTTCTTGGGATGTGTTGGGATCTCTCCCAAAATTTACATTTTCCTTGCTTCGATAGATGTACAATTTGCTAATGCCTTTGTTTTATTGGCATGTGGTATCTATAGAGAAATGCATATTGGTCCTCCAAAATGATACCACCAGGTCTTAAAAACTCTAAGCTCATGTCCTATTTCCACTTATACTCACTGTTCACTTTTTACCTGGTCTTTCACCCACAAATGGTTCCTACAGACTTACTGTCACACTAGTGACAGGAACTAGCAATAATGATAAAGATTATCAAAACAAGCAATAGACAAACTCATACATGTGGCTAGAACATATGACTATCTGTGAAGTGATAGGAAATAGTTCAACATCACACATACAGCTTTCTGTGTAATGACAAGAACTTATTAGATCATATAACTAACATAATCCACAATCAACAAATCTTTTCTACAATATGCACCCTCGAATACCAAGAATGAGAGGAAGTATGATCATGTATATTATATCAACAATGAAAGCATTAAGACACTATTCATGAACTGATTCCTAACTATTCTATACCCTTATCATAACATGACATTACACAACACATGGGCTTGTAACATCGGCCTCATCCTAGCTATAGAATACTAATTCCTTCCTTTTCTTCTATCATCTCAATTCTTTTGCTTGTCTTCTCATAGTCTCATTCCACCTTTTGTATTCTCTCCTTTCTGCCATTTTTCTACTCTTCTCTCTCTCCACATTTGACCCTCCTTTCTATGATCGACATTTCTCTTGACTGGCCTTCTTTAAACAATCTCTACACCTTCAGCCTCAATCTGCAACTTCCTCTCAGCGACTCAGCCTACTAGTCATTTTGCATTTGGCTTTCATTTAATCTTATTACGACCTCTCTTTCTTATCGGCCTCTGCCTCAAATTGCATTCAGCCTCCTCTTTTATTTTTGGCCTTAGATCTTGTTTACTACCATTCTATGTTTGGTCTTGGCCTACAACCTCAATCTTCACTTTACAACCCGTCTTAGTCACGATCTTCCCTATCTCCATGTGCGGCCTCTTCCAGATCCTTCTACCAAATCTCTATGGCATCTGAACATTCCTAACCTCTTAACGGCTACCTCTCCTCATTGTTACCCCTCTTTGCAGCTCAAGAATCATTCATTATCATCCATTACCAAAATGTTTCTTTATGACTGGTAGCTCATCATTGCTGAGTGTTTCATCTCCCCTCTGCCAGTGCAACCTTTTCTCTATCTTTTATGATTCTTCATTTCTTCTATTTTCTGTTGACTATTCACATTCTTTGTTTCCTTGCAGAGATGATTCTCCAATGATCTTTTATAACTATCAACGATTTCAAATACCCTTCTGTATTTTAGTTCTGTCATGTTGGCGACAGGAGGTTCCTCTTAACCAAATTTGGATTTATCTTCAGCACAAAGGCTAGCGACAGGAGCTCATCAGAAGTGATAGAAGCTTAAGGTAGCATGGATTATTCCTAAAAGAAAACAAAAACCAAAAACTGCAAACGACATAAGAATCAAAATTTGTTAAAAGCATGATGCCCTTGCATCAAACTCCCAGGGGTTAAAAGATCATCTGCTCCGGCACATGTGGTTCAAACTTTGCCAATCTTTAATCTGTTTCTTTCAACATATTGTTGGAACCACTATCTCATTCTTCCAAAATTGTGGTCATTCATTCAACTCTTCCTTCATAAAATTAGTCCTTCTATTCATCATTCTCCTTTAATTCTTGCATAGCCAATCTTCAAAGAATTTGGTGCCTTCTAGTTTACTTATTCCATACATCTACATAACATCCCTTATCACATTCTCACTTCCCATCATCTCACATAATACATTCTCCAACCAAACATCACCCAAGTCCAATTGCTGGAACATTACTTCATTATCATCTTTATTATTCACATCCCAACACACAAAATTCTTTACTAAATCTGTCTCTTCCTTGGCAACAGCCCTTTGATTCTCTACCATATCTTCCATTTGCACATTGGCCACCATTCCACTTGTTTGTATTCCTCCAATCTTACCATCCACTCCTTTATAATGGCTGCATACTTTTCCCATAAATCTTCTTCTCTGATTCCTCTTATTGTTCCTTCTTCTACCTCTATATTAGCTTTGCCATCTTTTAGTTTGTGTTCTTCTTCCTGGGTCATTGCTGCTCCATCATCACCCTCTTCCTCTATGGCTGCTCTCTTTTTCAAAACCTCACTTTCATGCTCACCCTTACATGCTATGATTGTTACCCTAATTTTTTTTGTGTCCCGCTCAACCCACTTGGGCTTTTCCACTTTCTTTTGCCTCTTTCCCTATTTCTTACTATATTTTCTTCTTCTCTTGTCCTTCTCATCTACAAGACTCCATAACTCCATCTCATGTTCATAATCGCCAGCTACACTACTCTTATCTTCAAACAGTTCATCTATAAATTTAAAATCTTCTCAAATTAATTCAAATAAAGTAATTTGTTTACCTTTCATCTTGAACATATCCTCCTCTAACTTCCTCCAAGCTACTTTTGTACCCATTTCAGCCTTATTCTTTCCTTGTTCTATTTTTAACCTCAAATCCTCTTCCTTAGGCCTCTCTGCTCACCAATTCACCTTCACATCTGGTTGCCATTTATTCATCTGCACAATCCTCATTCCTTGCACTTGTTTGTTAGCAAAAACACAATCAAGAGCATCTACTTTCTTACAATTTAATTGCTTCCCCATAACAACTTGTTTTCCTCACCAATGTGGAACTATATACCCATGTTCCTTAATCACCTTCACATTTTCTAATATCTTTCTCTTCTTGTCAACTAGTCTATCCATATTCACACTTCTATTTACATAATCAAAACTAATAATTTCCTTACCAAGATTAACATTTTGTCCTTCCATTACTGGCTGTCCCAATTTACTTTTTACCTTGGCTTCACAATTTGTTAACTCTTTTATTCTACAAGACTCCTTTTGTTCATCAACATCATCTTCTAGAGCATCATGAAACTCCATGGATGCTTCCTCATTTTCTTTATTTTGCTGGACATCTTCCGCATCAAACTCTTCTTCATTCTTAGGTACTTTACATTGTACACAAGCTGCAAACTCCTCTATACATTCTGCTGCTACCAAACTCCTTTTGTTGTCATCTTCAACTATTTTCCTGGGTGCTATTCTTGACCCATCACACAATATCTTCAAGGTCTCTTCCTCGACCTTCCTCAACACATTCTTTATACCTGCATATGTACAGCTACAAACACAATATTCATCAAAAAAATAAGAGACCACAATGTCTCCCTTAGTGTCTTCCTCATGGACACTCTTCTTTCTTCATTTCTCCTTTTCACAAGTACTACTTGCTACACTTTTTCGTCCTCTTTCTCTCTTCTTTCCCTTAAGTCCTCCACTATGAGAACTTGTTTGACTTCATTCGATCCTCATTGCTCTAGAGGCAACTCTCTGTTGTCCTAGAGGCAACTCTCTGTTTTCCCATCCTATGTGGGTACCCTTTCCATTCTAATCTATTCTTTTCACGGCATTCAGCTTTTGCCTTTATCTTTTCTCCATTATCAATTTCACATGCCACTTCACTTTTCTCATCATTGACCATACCCAAAAGTATTCCTGGCTTTCTTCTTCATATCTTTGCTACATGACAATCACGTACTCTTTTAAATCTCCTTTTAATGTTGCCAGCTATCTTTCAAAATCCATATTTTTCTTCTTCATCTTTTCTAGGCTAAGTTGCCTCACTTGACAATATACTTAGCACTCAGAATCTTCTGCACTCTGATACCAATCTGATAGCATCATGTCCTAAAAACACCAAGCTCATGTCATGTTTCCACTTATACTCACTGTTCACTTTTTACCTGGTCTTTCACCCACAAATGGTTCCTACAAACTTATGGTCATGCTAGTGACAGGAACCGGCAGTAATCATAATTATCAAAACAAGCAATAGACAAACTCATACATGTGGCTAGAACATACGATGGTCTATGAAGTGACAGGAAATAGTTCAACATCACACATACAACTTTTTTTGTAATGGCATGAACTTATTAAATTAGATACCTAACATAATCTATAATCAACAAATCTTTTCTACAATCTACACCCTCGAATACTAAGAATGACAGGAAGTATAATCATGTATATTATATCAACAATGAAAGCACAAGACACTATTCATGAACCAATTCCCAACTATTCTATACCCTTATCATAACATGACATTACACAACACATGGGCATGTAACATCAGCCTTGACCTAGCTATAGAATACTAATTCTTTCCTTTTCTTCTATTATCTCAATTCTTCTACCTATCTTCTCATAGTCTTGTTCCACCTTCTGTATTCTCTCCTTTCTACCATTTTTCTACTCTTCTCTCTCTCCACATTTGACCCTCCTTTCTCTGACCATTGGTTCTCCTAATTGGCCTTCTTTAAACAATCTCTACACCTTTGAACTCAATCTGCAACTTCCTCTCGAAGACTCATCCTATTGGTCATTTCGCATTCGACCCTCTTTTAATCTTACTATGACCTCTCGTTCTTATCAGCCTCTGCCTCAAATTGCATTCTGCCTCCACTTTTATTTTCGGCCTTAGATCTTGTTTACGACCCTTCTATGTTTGGTCTTGGCCTATGGCCTCTCTTCACCTTAAGACCCTTTTTAGTCACGACCTTCCCTATCTCCATGTGCAGCCTCTTCCAGATCCTTTTACCAAATTTCTACGGCATTTGAACATTTTAACCTCTTAACGATTGCCTCTCCTCATCGTTACCCCTCTTTGTAGCTCAAGAATCATTCAGTGTCATCTATTACCAAAATGTTTCTTTCTGATTGCTAGCTCATCATTGTTGAGCATTTTAGCTCTCCTCTGCCTATGTGGCCTTTTCTCCATCTTTTATGACTGTTCATTTTCTTCTATTTTCTATTGACTATTCACATTCTCTGTTTCTTTGCAGAGATGATTCTCCAATGATCTTTCATAACCGTCGACGGTTTCAAATTCCCTTATGTATTTCAGTTTTGTCATGCTAGCGACAGGAGGTTCCTCTTAACCAAATTCAGATTTATCTTTAGTGCAAAGGCTGGTGATAGGAGCTCATCAGAAGTGACAGAAGCTTAAGGTAGCATGGTTTATTTCTGAAAGAAAATAAAACCAAAAACTGTAAATGACATAAGAATCAAAATTTGTTAAAAGCATGATGCCCCTGCATCACAAAATCATAAGTCCAATTTCATCCTCATTTTCTAAATGTCAAGTTATCTTCTTTTTGTGGAAAATATTCTGAGAAATGGTAGATACATATCGGTGTGCATAAAAAAACTATAAATTGGAAGTCTACCTTTGTATTTAAAAGAATCATCCCTAGGTTATTCTAATCAATGGAAAAATTTCAACATGACAACTAGGACAACAAATCTTTAAATTTATGTCCAACATTTTGTGGATTCAACACAGTGACCTCTCTACCTATGTTGACATCCAAGTATATTACCTCTTTTTATTTTTCTTTTGCTTAGTCTGAAAGCTTATCTAATGCATAAGAAAGTCCTTAAATTCAACCTTGCATAGCATTACCCATGGTGCTCTTTAGTACCACCATTGTTTCCCTTAAGTAGTAGATATAACCCAATTTCTAGACTAAGGATTTGGTCTATAGTCCTTTATCATGATTTCATGTAGGTGGAAGTTCGCATTGTGTTGATTTCAAAGCATACAATCCTAACCATCTCATTGTATGTTTAATTATTGTGTGAATTATCTTAGTTAATTTTTTTCTTCAAACTCATTTCCTATATATGGAGTGTTCACTTATGTTTAATTAGTTTATCTACCCATTTAACACTTAGATATTTGATAAAGCATGTTTTGTTTATTTTCAAGCTTATATAGATATAATTATGCATTTATATACAAATTTTTAGAATGTGGATGGAACTAGTATTTGAAATTATTTTCATGATTGGTTAGGTAATAATTTAAGATTATTGATGGCTAATAAATTCTTGAATGTTTAAATGTGATGAGAAAATGATAATTTTCTCATATGTCATCTTTGAAAAAACAACATAGCATCAATGTTTATAGAGCTCATAAAACCACATTATTGTAGTCTTGAATCATCCTAGCTCTGGTTGTAGAATGCTTCTTGATGTAAGAAAAGTTATAATAAATATTTGAGCTAGTCTCTATCTTTTATTTCTACAAAGTTATATTATCATAATTAACCTTCTTTATCAATGTCCTTTATGACATATATTAAAATGGTTAAGATGAAGATTTGAATTTTGTATTACTCTCTTCAATTAAGGATCATAGAAATAAATCAGCCAAGATCTTATCATCAGATATGAAAAATCTATTCAAGAATCCATAAAAGGTTGTATATGAACATTTGGGTCACCTTTTCCTTCATACAACTCAAACCTAAGAGACACAAACTTAACATGTAACAAATATGTAGCCAACAAAAAAAGCCAATGGTACGAACAATGTGGCAGATTATAGGAAATGGAATTGTTTCTATTGTTAATGATTTATTTTTTAACATCAGTCATTTCTTGTAATAGTGTATCCAAGGTAGTGGTAGAGCTAATGTTTTTGCTCGGTGTATGTCGAATAGTGGAGGTACAGTAAGTTGTGAGGTAAGGGTTGAGGTCATAAATATGGATGGATGGATTGTATTATGTGAAATATTAGTCATGAGGTGACATTGAATTACAGTATGAGGCTTGGGTTGGGAAGGAGGAATCGTATGAGTCATGGGCTATGAAGGAGAAATAGTGTGGAACACATGAATGGAGGGTGTGACACTAGTTTCTATGAGGTTAGATGTGATGAAATGTGATGCTAGAGGTAATAGAAGCACTCAAAGAAGGTATGGTGGAAGAGGTAAACTTAGGAGCTAAGATAGATTGAGGAGCAAAACCAAGGGAAAATGTAGAAGGAGAAATGGTGCTAATAACATCTACACTAGGGGTAACAATAGTGGTCATAGGCATGGCAGAGATAATTCTAGGATTGGAATTGGAAGCAGAGGATGGATCGGGAGATACACATTAGAGGTAACAAATAGATATGCATGATCATGTAAAATACACACTATATGGACATCAATCTTGCAATGTGAAGTATAAAAGAAATGTGCTAATTAGCTAGGAGATTTTGGTTGATTAAATGCATCAATCAGGGATTACCTTATAAGAGTGAGATCTTTCTTAGCCTAATGAGCTTCATTATCAGTCTTGTTCATCCTCTAAGTAAGCCCCAACACAAGCATCAATAAATATATGATTATTAAATTCATTCAGTGGCAATATTAAAGGTTAAACGAGGGATCCTTCTCAATGGAAGATTAGGATCACATGTAGCACATGGAATAAATAAACCATAGGATTCCAAATTTGTATAATTCACCTCTCGATCAAGAGTCAAACAATTTACAAGTAGATCAAAGTTGAAAATAAAATCTAAGTGTGATAACCATCTCATTATATGTCTAATTATTGTGTCGATTAACTTATTTCAATTATGTTGTCAGACTCATTTCCTATATCTAAAGTGTTCATTACAAGTGTTTAATTAATTTATCTACCCATTTAACACTTAGATATTTGATAAAGTGTTTTTTATTTGTTTTCAAACTTATATAAGTATAACTATACATTTATTTACATTATTAGCACATGGAAGGAAATACTATTTGAAATTTTTTTCATGTTTGGATAGGTAATGAGTTAACAAGACTTATAGTTAAAAAAATTTTGAGCGTGTAAAAGTGATAAGAAAATGATAATTTTCTTATGTCATCTTCCAAAAGATAACATAGCATCGATTCTTATCTACCTCATAAAATTGTATTGCTATGGCCTTGAACCCTCCTTACTCTCATTGTAGAAGAATTCTTGATGTAATAACGATAAAAAGTATAATATATATTTGATCTAGTGTTTATTTTTTATTTCTACACAATGACAGTAAGGATTCTTGATGTAATAAGTATAAAAATTGTAATATATATTTGAGCTACTATTTATAAATTTTATTTCTACACAACTATATTATCATAATTAACTTTCTTTATCAATGTCATTTTTTAACATATATAAAAATAGTTAAGAGGAAGATTTGGATAAATTTGATTTACTCTTTCCAATTAATATCTTTATCTTTTATATAATATATGTGAATGTAATCATATATTTTTTTAAAAAATATGTATAAAAAGAAATGTTATTTCAAATTGTTATGTAATCATATATTTTTCAATTTTTTTATGTATAAAAAGAACCTTATTCTCACTTAGGGAAATCTATAAAATACCTTTCCACTACTCAGTTATTGAAAAACAATGTTTCATCGACACAAGAGAATCCTATAAAATGATGTTGAGGTGACGACAGACCATTACAACCAATTTTTATGGAAAAATGAGAAATGGTGTCCATGATGGATTGCATTGGAAATCATATATGTATTGTTCCTCCAAAATAATAGTTCAATTTCATCCTCCTTTTCAAAATTTTAAATTATCCCAATTTCATGAATAACAATACCAGAGATGATAGTTACCCATTGGGGTGCATGCAAAATGGTTTAAAATCTATGTCTAATATTTATATTTAAAAGAATCATCCATAGGTTATTCTAATCAATGAGAACATTCATCTTGACAACTAGGACACCACTCTACAAATTTGTCTCTAATAGTTTGTGAGTTCAACATGGTGGCCTATCTATCTACATCAACATCCAACTATATTGTCCCTTTTAAATTTACTTTTTTCTTGGCCTCAATGTTTGACTAATGCATAAGGAAGTCCTAAAATTCAACCTTGCATGGAATGTCCCATGGTTCTCTTTAGCACTACCAACTTGTTTTTCTTAAATAGTAGATATAACCCAATTTATAGACTCAATTGTTTTTCTAAAGTCCTTTTGTCACAATGTCTAAAACATATATGTTAATTAAATAGAAAAGTTTTCTTTATTAAGTGCATCAATTAAGGCTTTCCATGCAAGTGTGAGATCTTTCTTAACTAAATGAGCTTCATGATCATAGTATTATTGATCCTCTAACCGAGTCTCCACACAAGCATCAATAAATATATTATTAGTTTTATATTGGGTGGTCATATTAGGGTTTAAACAATCACTCCTTCTCAATGGAAGATAAGGATTAGAAGCAACTCGTGGTATAAGGAAAACATAGATAGCTAAATTTGAATAACTCAATTCTAGATTAAAATTCAAAATAAATTGAAATATATCAACTCCGAAAAGAATTCTTGATAGCCAACGGTAGGTGTAGTGGGTAAACATAGTGTCACAATAAAGCAAAAAACTCCAAAAGAAAAGATATATCAAGAAAACGACAACAAATAGGAATGAAACCATATAATATCTAGAAATTTATGATGCGCCAGCACGATCATAGATATAAAACCCTAAAACAGTTAAGGTCTAAACCATAAACAAAATTCTTAGGGTATTGTAAGATAGGTTGGGTTCACAAAAATGTAAAGGAAAATAAAGTTTCCCTAATGTAATCTAGGCCAATTAAATGAAATGCACATAATCAACATAAGTCGATGTAGATTAATTAATTAATCGGCTAGGAATTGATAATTAAACAGTACTCATCTCTAGAAATAAAAGATGGAAGATAAATCTAGTGTCACATTTGAATTTTACCTATTAGATTCACAGTGGGTCTATTCCATGGCTCTATGTTACTTCTAAAATCATGGATCAATCTTGGAATCCATAGATCTTATCTAGTATAGTGCATGCTCTTGTTTTCTAATTTGCTAGATTATCTACTTTTTATTGATTGTTAAGGATTGTTAGTGTTTGAAAACACCTTAGAGAGGCCATCAAATCACTAGGGTAAAGTTCTCCTAGGCCAGTCCCCTAGAATGACTAGCTTTAGCACCTTGGAAAATGTTGGACAAAAGAGGAAGAGCATAAATCTTCGAGGACATGAATTTTGAAGTAAATAGATTTTTGTAATGCACCTTGAATGTGATTGCTTATTTAATGAATGCTTGATATAAATTGATGTACATTGAAAACCTTTAAATACCATTACATAGAAACAAAACATATGAAATATGTACCAAGTTGGCTCATGGTGGGAAATAAATGGGCAAGAATTATCAATATTTGAAGTTGAATTTTTTAAATTTAATGGTTAGTTTTGTGTGGTGTGGAGTGATCCCACTCTATGGGATTTAATTGAGACAAGTAAATGCTAATGTCAATTTGGGGAATGAATGCTTACTAAATGTCGAATATATGGGGATATGTGTGGACATGGATAATATAAAGTCAAATGTATGACAATATGTGGTGATGAGGATAGGGAACTGAGCCTAATTTTACACAAGTTTGTGCTATTTATTGATATGTAATTGCATTGACACATTCTCTCGAAATAGACACAGAGTTAAATAGGCAATTAGCATCTAGGCAAGAAAATTTCACCATTACAATAAGGAACCATACAAATTATATAGGTTGAAAAGAAACTAGAATAATATTTCTTAGAATAGTTTCCTAGAAACATATTAATTTACTCATCTAATTTTTGTAGACTTTAATTCATCTCTTAACACCATTTAATATATGCATTTTGCACATATTTTCCTTTGTCCAAAATTCCTTTTGTGTCTTTTAAATTTGGATTTATTTCTCATCCATGTGTTTTAAAATATAATATATGCATTTTGCACATACTTTCCTTTGTCCAAAATTCCTTTTGTGTCTTTTAAATTTGGATTTATTTCTCATCCATGTGTTTTAAAATACACTTGTCAACTACATTTATCTTGCATCACAGAAAACAAGGCCCCTGTAGCGTACACTACTCCCATATAAAATAAAACATAGTGGAGTTTGGGTTGACATGGTTTGAGATAACCGCACGCAGTGGAGTTTGGGTTGACATGGTTTAGATAAACCCACGCAATGACCTCTTTATCCTCGACGAGGGAAAGCTATTAAAATACTACCAGTCGGCTATTGAAAAAAAAGTGTTTCGTCGACATAAGAGAATCCTACCAAATGACGTCGAGGTGACGACAGACCATTACGGCCAAACTGTATGAAAAAAAGAAAATGGTGTCCCTAGATTCAAGGATTTTGTTGTTTTATTGATTGCCCACGATGGATTACTTTACTTCGGAATTCAGTAAGAGAAAAACACGTTGGGGATTGTCCTTTTAATTTAAAGGTGGTCGAAACAAAGAGATTATAATAATGACAGCGTTTGTGTGTTTACCTCAACATTACTGTTTTTCTTGCCGAACGAAAATTTTGAGTAGGATTTTTATCAGCTTCGGCTGCCTTTAGCAGCTTACAGACGCACAACGTCATCATCAGAAAATTCCAAACCATGGACGAGCAAGATTGAGGTTGACCATTATCGCGATCTGTAGTAGGTCGAGAAGATAGCTGCAAGTTGCGCTTCACATGATATGTAATTGTATTAACACATGCTCTCAAAATAGACACAAAATGAAAAAGGCAATTAGCATCTACGTAAGAAAATTTCAACATTACAATAAGGAACCATACAAATTACATAAGTTGGAAGGAAACTAGAGTAATATTTCTTAGAATAGTTAACTAGAAACATATTAATTTATTCATCTAATTTTTCTAGAGTTTAATACATCTCTCGACAGCATTACATTTTGCCCATATTTTTATTTATCCAAAATTCCATTGCCCATTTTAAATTTAGATTTATTTCTCATCCATGTGTTTTAAAGTACACTTGTCGACAACATTTATCTTACAAATCATAGAAACAACGCCCCTATAGCCTTCACTACTCCCATATAAAATGAAACGTCACTTGGAGTTTGGGTTGACATGCTTAGAGATAACCCCACGCAATGACCTCTTTATCCTCGATGAGGGAAACCTATTAAAAACAGTCGGCTATTGAAAAAAGTGTTTCGTCGACAGAAGAGAATCCTACCAAATGACGTCGAGGTGACGACAGACCATTACGGCCAAACTGTATGAAGAAAGGAAACTGGTGTCCCTAGATTCAAGGTTTTTGTTGTTTTATTGATTGGCCATGATGGATTACTTTACTTTGGAATTCAGTAAGAGAAAAACACGTACGGGATTGCCCTTTTAATTTAGAGCTAAGATGAAAGGTGGTCGAAACAAAGAGATTATAATAATGACGGCGTTTGTGTGTTTATCTCAACATTACTGTTTTTCTTGGCCGACGAAAATTTGGAGTAGGATTTTTATCAGCTTCGGCTGCCTTTAGCAGCTTACAGACGCACAACGTCATCATCAGAAAATTCCAAACCATGGACGAGCAAGATTGAGGTTGACCATTATCGCGATCTGCAGTAGGTCGAGAAGATAGCTGCACGTTGCGCTTGACATGCGGCGGAGATGAGAAATCACAGCACAAAACGCTCAAATTCGTAGAATCGTTACTGCGCGGGAGAAATTTAAAACGTTTGATAAGAAGCAGCCAAATGTAGTTTGAGAAGCCGTGGGAATATCACTATGAAATGCAGGAAGGACGAACTAGATAGTAAATAACGAAAAGGCATCGCATAGCTGTTATTGTTCTTGACACGGGATAAGCCAGGTGATCGATTCATCCTATCCTATTTCGCAGAAGCCTATAAATGTCCATCAAATAATGAGGCTTTCATCATCAATCTCGCACTTGAACAAAGATTGTCAATGAAAATGTCATCTGGAATTCTGTATTTCTGGGTTATGATGGTGGTGATGTTAAGCATGTGGTCCATCGAATACAACATAGCCGCAAACAAACATTTTGTAATTTTTTGTCCCAAGCAGACAGAATTCTAAATATATATGCTTTACTATAGTAATTTATTTCTAACTAAGCTTATAGGAAACATTTTTGTAATTTTTTTTCCAAGCAGACAGAATTCTAAATATATATGCTTTACTATAGTAATTTATTTTATATCTTTGGCAGAAGTCTTTAGCTCCCAATTTGGCAGGAAGTAGGTGTTTATTGGGATGGAAATTTGAAGAGAAGATTAATTCTGCTTCTGAGGCGAAACATTTAGCTGGTACAGAAACAGAGAAAATATTTACTGCAGCTAAAAGCAGCCACACCCGTCACCATCACCATCTTAAAAACAGATCATCCACAAAGAGTGCAGTTCCATCAACCTTTGTTAAGGGGCAGAAAAATGAAGAGAACAATGTTGCTGCAAAAGAGATGAATACACTTTCCTGGCATAAGCGCCATGAAAAATATGACAAACCAGTCTTTCTTGTTGATTATAGCGGGCCTAAAACACACCCTTCCAAGAACAACTAGAAGCTTTAATCTTATAACAAGGACTACCATGATGTCATTTTCTACTAGAAATCAATACGAAAGAGTGAAAATCCTGGAACTGGTATGTACGAACACTATATAGACGTAGATTTAAGAATTTACAGTGATAAAATATTGCTCTCTGGATGAGAGCAATGTTAGTGAGGACTGCTGTACCTTTATTTCAAATTTTAAATGATATAAAATGAAAAAATATATGTACTAAGTTTGGTGTTTATGATTTCATACACAATGAATCACAGGTGATTATTGCCATGCAGTATATTAAAGTAGATTGTATGATGATCTATTCTGACCATTGGTTGATTATATTTATTCTCTCCTTTTTTAAGTAAATGACCTCTTGCATTTCTTTTGATGTAAGATTTAGTTTAATTAAAAGTTCAAAGTATGAAATTAAATCTTCACAATGATCTTGGTAGGTCAGGTCATCAAGTTTGCATGGATTTGGGTTAAGTAGTCCAAAGTATGAACTTTAATCTTCACAAAATGTTTGCGATATGTAAGTTGGGACTGAAAACAATAAATGTAGATCAAAATATGGAAATTAAATGAATTTAAAATTAGTATTTAGCTCATTTTTTTATGAGCAAAATATGCTGTTGAATACTTCAAGAATCTATTTGTCTTGGTTTTAGAATTTATGGGCTTGATTAGACAAACATCTCATAATCTTAAAAATGATTTTTATGCTTTGTGATTAAGATGATTCTCGTCGGAATTGATCTCCACTAGTGCGGATGTGATTTGACACCCGGATATAAATTAGTATCAATGGATCTAATATCGCAAGAAGTGGGTGACCAAAACTCGCTTGCTTTAGTCTTTTGATGTTTGAATTTGTTAACAAATACACAATGTTCAAAACACCATTAGGGAATATTTTATTTCACGAGGACCATGTTCTCCTTATTTAGGCCCCTAAATGACTGATTGAACAAATTTGAAACATTGATCAAGGATAACAAGCAGGAATGCAATGGACCTAGGATGGTCTAGTGTTGATGTAATGCTCTAATAATGCTACTCTGATGATCTCATGTGAATGCTCTTGATAATTCTTAGATAACCCTATATGTCCTCCCTGATTTGAAATGAATGAATGAATGTCTTTAAATATCTCAACATAGTGCACAAATTGGTGCAAACTTGATAAAATGGTTGTCAATGTTTAAATTTGAACTTTAGATTTTAAAAGTTAGAGGTATAAATTTGTGATTGTAGAAATAATCTAAGTTAATTCCATAAATATGGATGCAATCCAAGGTGGTGAATGGGATTCTATGGATCCAAATATATTTCTAGAGATGAGTGATAATGGGATTGAGATATCTTGATGTCTTGAGTTGAGTTCATGCAAGAATATTCCACTTGTATACTTGTTATTAGCATTAAGGACACTCTAATCAAAGTGAGCTGAAAACAATAGAGAAAATGGCATGGGTATGCAATGTTCATTACTCAAATAATATTATCATGTACATTACTATGCATATATTTAATAGATCTTATATTTAAATATATTTATGTGGAAATATCAAGAGATTTCAATTTTGAGGTGTCTATCTTGAATTTATTATATTGATATGATGGTTGTCTCAAGATTAGTATTTCCAGGTATTTCTAAATATGTAAATATCCTAGGGTAACATAGTTAAATCAAATTAATAAATAATAAACCCTCAAAGAAAGAGATGGGATTGCTTAATTATTGAACTAAATGCACAAAATTTAAATAGATAAAGTGTATTTAGTTAGTTTAAGATTTGATGTTGTTTTGATTGAGCTAGGCATTGCAAACTATTATTTGAATGCACTAGAAAATCAAGACCTAATAGATGACAACTTCATGACTAAGAAAATGAATGTTCAAAATTTTTGGTTCACTTCTATGATTACGGAATTTATCGTTGCATGTGCTGAACTCAACCTTATGCATGCATCATAACCTCATCCATTGATCTCAATTTATTTTTTGGATCTTTGTGATCAAATCATATTGATGTTTGTGATAGTGTTTAGGAATATCTTTATGGAATTTGCTAGATCAGGAAAGTTCTCATTTGGCCAAACACCAAACTAGATTGACTTAATATCTTGTGGTAAACATCAATGATAGTAGACAATTATGAAGTGTCCCTAGAACGTTGATACAATTTACTTATGTCATGCTCTTGTGATGGTGTAATGGATAACATATCTCTTGTTCTAGATTCCCCCTCTCTATGTTCCTAATGATTTAGGGTTTATCCTCAAATACATCACCCTATCTCACAAGTTGGTAGTTTTACACTTTAGTCCACTCATAATGGCTAGTAATAGGGAGTTCAAAAGGTTTGAATTTTAAATTTAGAATTTGAAAATTTGGGGGTCACTTCTACACCCATAGATTTGATTGGGGTTAGTTTTTCTACTATAAAAATGACTTGGAACAATCAATGGTAATCTTAGAATTAGGAGTAGTACCTAAGGATGTGTGTAGATAAAATCAAATAAGAATTAGGTCATTTTCAAATATTGTTGTTAGAATGTGCCACATGCATGCTAGTCATTACATAAAGAACAACATAGTCAAAGTGTGTCCAAAATGTCAAAGCGAGTCCAAAATCAAGGGGGATAGTGAAGGGTCTAAATAGCATAATAATCCATGAAATAGAACCATATAGGATGTTTTCACCTATCACTAGGTAATTGTAAAATAGAAGATCATTCCTTGTGAAAATTTGTAAATCATATTGTCAAAAACTCTAGATCATATAAACATTGTAACTATCTAATGTTGTAGACTATCCATCACTATAGCCATTTGAAAAGTGAATCCATATAAAATACTAAAAAAATGACTTAGTGAAGATGATAAAAAACAATTGCACCTTAAATCCATAATATTTATCAGGTATCACACCTTTTCAATTTGGCATACCCCAGTGACCAACATTCCAAAGAAAAAGTGTAGTGAATGAAAAAATAGTCAACCATTTCATGAGACACAAGGTGGCTTGACAACAAGTCTTGAAGGGCTCTTTTGAGGTTCACACATCTTGGTTTTAGGATATTTTCAAGGTTGAATATAGTTACAATTGATTTGCATGTGTTTATTTATAACTATTTAAATATTTGATACATGGTTGCAAGTTGATTTCCACATTAAATTTATTAATTTGGTAGAATTTTAAAATATATAATTAGTTGAATTATTCATTTACAAAATCTAGAATTGTAATATTAATTTACCTTGACAGTAGAGTTTAAAAGGTTTAAAACAAGGTTGTCAACATACTTGTTGAGATGTATAAGGTATGTTTATGGGTTTAAAATTTTCTAGATTTAATGAACCAAGTTGGGAGTGGTGGACTTAATTCACAAGTTTTATGTGCAAAAAAAATTGTAAGCATGCACCTCATTCTCGTCATTCCACACACAATGGAAGATATAATTAAAATGACTCATTATATATATGGTTATATAAAATAAGAGTAGACTTGCAACTCACATTTACAAATGTTAAAAAATGTAAACATGTTTGTGATTTCTACAATCTTGCAAGGGTAAAGATAAAGTTATGAGCTTATTTCATAAGTCAAACATAGAACGGTACACATGCAATGCACATTTGCATATATAAAGTTTCCAAATGTAAACATGATCCTATTTCCTGTAATCTTATTTTCAGCATTTGCATTGCATCAATTATAATTTGATATTTTTATATGGTCAAGATTTGATTTTCACATTATTGATTTCTGGTGACCTGTCCATGAAGATTTGATTCAATTTTTCACATTATTAATTTTCAATGACTTGAAAATGATTTAATAGGAAATTAAAAAATTATTTTCCCTTAGAAGGATAACAATAAGAGTTTTAAAAATTTATCTTTGATGCAACAGGAAAGTGGAGTCTCCACACACATTTGCAAACTTGCAAAATTCCTTAACACTCTTGAATTCCCACATATATTCGAACGTAGAAATTGCAGATTGCAAGGAAGTCTCTGATTTTTGCATGATATAAAGGTCAAACTAAGTTAAGCCTATCACAATTTTGTTTCTCACGTGCATATATGTAAAGACAAAAAGTGGAAGAAAAATAAACCTCTTGCACAATATTGTAAATTGCAGATCAAGTTCCATTTCTCGCATAAAAGAAATGTTAGCCCACGATTGAAAACAAAATTGTAATAATGGCAAACTAGAAGTTATGTTGTTTATTTCATCCAAAAATGAAAACTCCTATTCTACAGAAATAAAGAAGAAGCAACAATAAATAGATAACAGTTATAAATTGTTATACAAAACTACCCTACAAAACTGCTCGAACAGAAAATAGCTCGAACAGAAAATAAACTAATCCCGAAGATTAGACATTAACATCCCCCTGTAATCTAAAGGGGTTAAGCCAAGCATTCCTCGGAACTTCTCAAACTTTTCTCTATCCAATGCCTTGGTAAGAATATCGGCGGGTTGATCTGCAGTAGGACAATATTTGAAGTGTACATGACCAGATTTTACATGATGTCGAATCAAATGAAACTTCATGTTAATGTGTTTTGTATGATCATGAAAGACTTGATTTTTAGCCATTTTGATAGTAGATTGATTGTCAAGAAAGAGTGGTGTTGCAGAAACTTGTGGTGCCTGCAAGTCTTCAAGAATTTTGCGAAACCATAAAATTTCCTGAGTTGCTTCAGAGGCTGCCATATATTCAGCTTTGGAAGAAGAGAGGGCTGGGGCTGGTTGCTTTCTAGATCTCCATGAAATGGCAGCAGATGCAAGGTGCATTAAAAAACTAGATGTAAATTTACTATCTTCCAAGTCACCTGCATAATTTGAATCAGAATATCCAAGCAAAGAAAATTGTGTAGTCCTATAGTATTGGAGCCCATAGTTTTGAGTACCTTGGACATATCAAAGAACCCGTTTGGCTACCAACCAATGAGGTTGTCTAGGCTGTTGCATGAATATGGAAAGAACTCCAACAACAAATGAAATATCTGGACGAGTAGTGGTAGCATAAATCAAGCTGCCAACAAGTTTCCTATAGGTAGTTGCATCAACAAATGCTGAAGAATCATCTGATGTGAGTTTAAGATTTTGCTCCATAGGAATACCAAGGGGTTTGCAATTAGCCATGCCAAACTTATTTAAAAGTTCACCAATATATTTTTCTTGGGTGATGAAGATAGAATGGGGTTTTTAAATCACCTCAATGTCCAAATAGTAATGAAGATGGCCCAAATCAGTCATATCAAATCTTTGCTTGAATTGTTTTTTCACATCTTGAATATTATCCTCATTATTACCAGTGATAAACAAATCATCCACATAAACAACAAGATAGACAACCATGCTATCAACCATTGTAACAAAAAGGATTGCATCATCAAATTCAAAATGCTTGAAATTCAACTGCAAGAGATGCTTAGTAAGTTTGTCATACCAGGCTCGGGGGGGCTTGTTTTAAACCATACAAAGATTTGACAAGCTTGCATACCTGATGTTCTTTACCATTGACGATATAGTCTTTAGGTTGAGTCATATACACTGGTTTTTTGAGATCACCATTCAAGAATGTAGTTTTAATATCCATTTGATGAACTTTCCACCCATTTGGGGCTGAAAGAGTGAACAAAGAACGAATGGTTGTCCATTTAGCTGTAGGTGCAAAGGTTTCATCATAGTCTATGCCCTTTTTTTAAGCATATCCTTTGGCAACAAGTTGGGCTTTATGTTTGTCAAGTGAACCATCTACTTTCTATTTATTTCTATAAACCCACTTGCAACCAATAGGTTTACAACCAAGCGGAGGATCAACCAACTTCCATGTGCCATTTTTCAAAACAGCATCATACTCATTTTGCATTGCTTGCCTCCATACTGCAATATTTTTAGCTTCATTATAGGAAGTTGGTTCTGAAACTATGAGATTAATTTCATCAATGGACTCTAAGTTATCTACAATATTGGATTGAGCCTATAGCCTTGCTCTGTAAGAGCTTCTTGTACCTATTTTACCTATTTCATCAGGTCTTAAATCTTTCAAAGTCTACTATACTTGTTTGGCCCATTTATGTGAAGATTTGGGTTGCACAAAAGATGTTTCCATTTCTTGAGTAGATGCTTCATTAGTGGCCAATGGTTGTGATGTTTTAGGCTCATCATTAGAGAGAAGATCATTATAAGAGGGGATTTCTTCTTGCACATTTATAGATGGAGCATCTTGAGTTGGGAAAGATTGGGATTGCACATTTATAGATAGAGCATCGTGAGTTGAGACAACTTGGGACATAGATTCTACATGTGAATCTATTAAAGGTGTGTTTAGATGAGTAGGCTTCCCCTCATAGAGATTTTCTATCCAAGGAGAAAATCTTGCAATTTTATTAGGCTATTTTAATTGATATTCAACATTTGCATCACTTTTGGAAGATTCACAAAATACAACATCACGTGTAATGAAGAATTTCTTGTTAGCTTCATAATACAACCTATAGGCTTTAGATGATTCAGAATAGGCAAGAAAAATGCACTTATAATTGTGATTATGCAACTTACTTCTTTTGTCCTAAGGAATTAAAGCATAGAAAGTAGACCCAAAAATTTGAAAATGTCGAACGGATGGAGGATATCCAAACCGAACTTCATATGGAATGGCCTATTGAAGTGCAGATGATGGAGATCTATTACGAAGATAGACTGCAGTTCTTACTGCTTCAGCCCAAAAATGTAACGTGATTCCTTCGAATATAGCATTGCTTGAACCATGTTCATGATAGTTCAATTCATTCTTTCAACCACACCGTTCTGTTGAGGAGTACCTAGAATAGTGAGATGATGTTGAATCCCATTTTGACGAAGATAATCCTCAAAAACTAGAGAAGTAAATTCTCCACCATTGTCTGTTCGAAGAGTACCAATTTGAGATTGGGCTTGATTTTCAATCATAACATGAAACCTTTTAAAAAATTCAAAAGCTTTTGATTTTTGCTGAAAGAAATAAATCCAAGTCATGCGACTGTAATCATCAATGAACAACATAAAATACTTAGATCCTCCAACATAAGTTACTGACAAAGGCCCACATAAATCAGAATGAATGAGTTGCAATTTTCTATGTGCTCTCCAAGTTGAGCATGGGAATGGATTTCTATGTTGTTTGGCAAGAATACATGCTTCACATTTTTCAATTGTTTTAGGTAGAATGGGCAAACCATCAACACCATTCTTTTGCATGATATGAATGCTATCATAATTCATATGTCCAAATCTTGCATGCCACAAAAGCCTAGGAGACAGAGTAGCTTCTTTAGTAAGATATGCAAAACTTCTAGAAAGAGTAGAAGTACCATTGAGTTTTAACAATCTTCCATCTTCACAACCAGTAAATGCAACTCGATTATTAGATATTTTTCTAACAACAAATTGCCCATCTTTTAACAAAATAGAGTACCCTTGTTGTCAAATCAATACTAGTGATAACAACTTACGTTGCAACTGAGGAAGAAACAACACATCATGAAGCACAAACTCAGGGAGATCAGGCAACTTAAGTCTAACAGTTCCTTTTCTAACAGGCTTGAGGCTTGATTTATCTGCAAAGGAAATTGGACCACATGCACCTTCATGAAATTATTCAAAGTAATCACGCCGAAATGTCATATATTGCATTGCTCCAGTATCTAAGACCCAAGAATCATACCATGAGGAATTAGATACAAAGTCTGAAACAATAAGCACATATTGATCACTATCGTTGTCACAAACAAATTGGGCTGCTCCTAAAATTTAATCATCATTGTGAATTTTTCTTTGGGCTGCTCCTGAAATTTTATCATCATTGTAAATTTTTGTTTTATCTTTTTTGAAAGAATTTTCTATAAAATTTTCTATCTTATCCCATGAGAGCTTGCACTCATGTGCTTCATGTCTACCTTTTCTACCACACCTTTAACAATATAAATGTTACCTATCATTTTGATTATCATTTTGTCGCCATTGACCTCTACCTTTTCCTTTATCACTATAACCACCTCTTGAAGAGTTCTTATTTAGAGGTTTTTCTTTTTGATAGCAAGACAAACATTTTCACTAGTATTATCTATTTTTCTTCCAAAAGCTTTTTCACGTTTTGCTAACTTTTCAACCAATTGATCAAAGGTAATGGTTTTCAATTGATTGCTTGCTTGAAGGGACTCGAGATAAGTGGAATGTGTTGGAAGAAGTGCCTTAATAAAGGCTATGAGATAGATGTCAACTTTCCCACCAGCAGCATCAACATCTTGTTTTATGGCTCTGATTTCAGAAGCCAGACTCATAACATCACCATTCTTCAACTCAAGATTAAATAATTTTAACTGTAACTGAATAAAATCTAATTTAGAATGAGAATAAAACAAATCTTTTAATTTATGAAGGGCTTCCCAAGCAAATGTGCACCCTTGTATATGTCGATATACATCTCCATTAACAGAAACCTAAAGCCAAAGCTTTTGAATTTTTATATTGCCAAATTTCTTTTTTTTTAGCATCAGTTGGTTCTGTAGGTTGGATATCTCCATCACAAATTTTACACCATAAATCATTAAAAATGAGTGTATTTTCTACTTTTCTATGCCATTCCAACCAAGTATCTTTTCCAATTAAAGTTTCCCCAATCATTGAAACAATAGACTGCATTGTGAATCTAAAAGAAATATACACACTGCTCAAATTTCTTACTCAAATTTAGAGATGTGAAATCCTTGTAATAATAAATTGATTGATTTCACCTGAATCAATTTACTGTTTCTGTAGAACGCTCCAATCTTCGGAAGCTTCACATATAAAAGTATCCCTGCGCTCTGATACCACTGTTAGCCCATGATTGAAAACAAAATGGCACTGTTAGCCCACGATTGAAAACAAAATTGCAATAATGGCAAACTGGAAGTTATGTTGTTTTATTTGATCCAAAAATGAAAACCCCTGTTCTACAGAAATAAAAAAGAAGCAACAATAAATAGATAACAGTTATAAACTGTTATACAAAACTACCCTACAAAACTGCCCGAACAGAAAATAAACTAATCTAGCCCGAACAGAAAATAAACCAATCCCGAAGATTAGACATTAACAAAGAAACACAAAATGGATCTACTGAATCTCCAGCATACTCTTTGTCTACATTAAGATGGAAGCTTTGGTCCATACTATAACATATAGTGAAACATAAAAAGTGCAAGATTTTAGTTTGACGCCCTGGTAGATATGTATAACGTAGGCTGAATAATACTGCACATTTTCCACACCCCAATTAAAATCATAAAATGCCATTACCATCCACAGCTCATCTCAATCTCATAGCATTATGCAGAAAGGGCAAGTTAAAGGAGGTGCTACATATTTTGCTTACTGCACACAAACCTCTTACAACTTTGCTACATATATTTAATTATTGTTGACCTATATTATTAAGGTGCGTCTGCTATTTTATAGAATGCCTCAAAGGAATGTCGTTTTCTTGAATACAATGACTTCAAGAAATGTACAAAATGGATTTCTTGAGAAGGTCTTATAATATTTCAAATAAATGCAATTGGCAAGCTTAAAGCCAAATTCCACGACATTTACAAGTGATCCTTCCTGCCTGTGCTTCAATAGCAGTTTGGAACAATCTATGGACATTCACCAAAGCATACATGAAATGGACGCATTGATTTCTTTTTCAAGTGGGACTAATTCATTCAATGTTGGCCTGGTTGAGGTGAACACAGGTTATAATTCTAGAGGTTTTAAATTCCTAGAAAATCCTTGACTTGCCAACTATTATGATGTCAAACACAAGAATGAAGTTCTTAGCACTTGGAGTAGAAAAGATTCTATAGAAGCCAATATCAGAGGACAAGCTAAATTTATTTTGTCAAACATGTGGTTCACAAGGCAAACATGTGTTTCACAAGGTATATAGCACTGATAATTCCAGATTGTAGATAGAATAAACATTTTTGGTTAACTTGGTTGGAAAGAATCTTGTATATGGAAAGGCTATATCTCTCAATCTTGAAAAGTGGGGGAAGTAAGAAATGAAATGGAACTATTGTCTCAAAAATCCAGAAAATCTAACTCTAGGAGTTTTTTGGCTTTTCCTTAGGTTTAATGTCTTTTTTAGCTTTTTGGAGGTTTAGGGTCACCCGTGATGGCATTCGATGGATATCGGCTCCAAAACTTTGCGATGGTGACTTGTTGTTTTTCCTAAGTCTTTCAGGATCGTGGTGTCATGCATTCCCATTCTTCTTTGACTTTAGGTATGAGTTCTGATGTCTGCTCGATTCCTGATCCCCAAAATTATTCATTTCTTCTAACTCTTTCAGGATCATGGTGTTGATCATTTTAATTTTTTTCTTTGCCTCTGTAGCGTGCATTCAGTGATGATCCCAATCCCTAATCCCTGATATTTCATATTTGTCTTAAGTACTTTGGGATCGTGGTATCGAAGAGCTATTTATTCTCTTCCCCGATGGAGAGAAGGAAATGACAATGGCCCAAATTGTTGAAGCCTAACAATTTTACTTTGTTCTCTTCAAACTTTAGAGTTCGAGGGATCTCTCATTCTAATTCAAAATTAGATCGATGTTCAACGGAGGTCTGATTATTGAAACCCACTAAAGTGGCGCCTTTGCTTTCAAACTTCAGAGTTTGGAAGGGTGCTTGTTCTAGATAAGGTTGATGGATGTTCAGCAATGGTCCGATTGCCGATGATCCATTTTTTGGTCTTCCTGATTGGTGCACTCTTTACGTTTTTTAGAGTTTTAGGAAGTCTTCTATTCCCGATAAGAGGAAGAATACCTAGTGGACGCCCAATTTGTTGGCACCTAACATTTTTTCCTTCCCTATTAATTAGTGGCTCTATTGGTGACAAGATGTTGTAGAGCCCGATGGAATGTTGAATTCTCCATGCCCCAATGCTTCTATAGCCACCTCTTTAATGAATTTCTATACCAAGGCATGGGCAAACACTCCAAATCTGTAGGATTTCCAAAAGTAGCCCATGTGGATGTGATTTAGTAGGCATGGGCAACCTACAAATGTGTTGACTACTCTAAGCTCTTATCCAAGCTAATACAGTGGATAAATATGCTATATATACATGTTTGAAAGATGTAATGTCATTGGTCACATAACCATCTTTGTTGTCAATCTAAGACTCTATATTTGTTGTATTTTTCCTCTTTGATTAATATAAACAATTGATTTGTACCTTCTTGTATTCTTTTGCACTGTGTAGTATTGGCAATTTGATCTTCTATCTTATGAATGATTAATTCCTTGTGATTTCAGCTCCATTTGTTTACCTTTGTTAACTTTTCCATGAGTCATGTATGTTTGTCATCTATTTGAGATTATTTTGTGCATGCAGGGCTAATATAGATATTCTTCAACTAAATCTTGTGCATCACTTTTTGTTTTCTATCATTTTCCCTCTATCCCTTTCCCACGTCGAGTGTTAGAGAAGGTTTAGTTGTAGTTTAGTTGTTTGAGTTTTAGATTGGAGAGGAACAAGCCTTTTCTAGAGGTTTGATCTCATCTACAAGGTCCCACAACTTAAGATCATTCCCATTGTGTCACTGGAATAATTGGACCAGGTTCAAATAAGGGTACAATTTCATGTTACAAGAGTTTCTTACATGCTCAATGGGACCCTCAATTCTGAGTTAAGAGTTTTAGCCAAGAAATTGGTGTTGTTCTTAGCATACTACAGCCTTGCAGATATTCTACAAGCACCTGGAAACTCTATAAGCTTATGGTTTCAAATCAGTTCTACATTTCATGCCAAGAGTGGAGACAAGAGCTTCTTCAAGAGGTAACAATTTTCAATTTGTTTAGTTACCTTCATCTACTTCAAAAAGAAGAAGGACTAGTTTGTGTTGGAGACTTGACTTGTTGTTGGGGGAGATTGTTGTTTTGTCATTGAGAAGACTATTGGTTAGCAACATGAGCATAATGATGTGAGATTGATACGGATTGGTAAGTATGACAGTATATGGTGTTGCTATTGATGGAAACCCATTTTCCATTGCAATCCATGGCAGAGATATAGAAGTGTTGGTCTAGAAAAGACCAGATGGTTAGGATAATTACCTAAGTCTTGGAGTGCAGTTTTAGTGTTCAGTGAACTAGGTTTTTGGTTCGCATTGCTCTGCTATGAGGAATCTGGTTATGCGGTTTTGAGGTAACATTGGTACGTGTTGGAAGACTCTAAATCCAAAGTTTCATGACTTGGTGTATTCCGTAGTCGAAGATAATGTTGATAGAGTATTGAACTTTGTAATGGCAATGTAAGTGGTACAGAGTGTATGTTGGAATGCTCCGCATTCCACCATGGATGGACATTTTTTTATATGGATTTGTGGAAGTGTTTACAAGTGTCAGAGGTGTGTGCATTTCTTGTGGGGAGTGTTTTAGTGGTCCACGTGTCAAGGTGTGGATGAACAATTGGCTTATTTTGTTATTACTTCACCATTAGTGCCAACCTAAGCATTTTGAGGTTGTGCAGAGTTGAGTTTTGTATAGAGAAAAACCATGGGAATTATTATAGGTGATATTGACCTATCTTAATGTGTTATACTCTTTAGTTCTTTCTGCAAGGTGTATATGTTAGTGTTTTGAGTTGACAGGTTTTAAGGATGCACGGTACATCTAATTAGGCCAACCGAATTGATGTTTTGGATTGTTGTGGTATATAAACAAGATTAATCCCTTGTGTGGAGTGTGTGTGGAAGTGACAGATATAGATGCGAAGTATGAAGTGTGTAGAATCAGTTTGAAGGCATGATTTGAGCAGAAAAAGAAGATTACATTATCAACATAAGTTAGATGTCTACTTTATAGTAGTCCATGTATTTGCTATATTTGTAAATCCTTTTGTAGTGAGTATAATATATAGGTACTAGTAGGTTCCTTGGGTTTTTACCCTAAATCAAAGTTGTAATTGTAGTGAGCACAAAATATAGAGAGTAGTAGCTTCCTTGGGTTGCAGCCCAAAACAAAGTTGTAATATTTTTGCGGTGAGCATAATATATTGTGAGCTAACACTCACTGTGGTTTTTCCCTATTTTGGGTTTTCCACATAAAAATTCTAGTATTCTTATGTTGATTCTTGTGTTGCATAATTTACTTTCTATTCTCTAAGTTATCCAGTCTTATCTACAAATATTTGTTTAAGTTGTAGAGTGTGCTAATTCACCCCCCCTCTCAGCACCTCATTGTGTTCAACAATTAGTATCAGAACCAAGTGCCTTTGAGAAGTTTAACAATTGAGGTAGATCCTACACTTGAACACACAGAATTTGAATCTATGGATAATGATGTATTCATTCCTGAACTAGATCTTGAAGCAATGGAACCTAAAGGTTGAGACTTTGATTCAAATGAGTGCACGAAGTGAACTTGGAAGGAGAACTAAAGTCATCCCTTGATGATCTAGATGAAGCAAAAGAACTAAATATAGAATATGAAGATATACTTGAGGAAGCAAAGGAGACAATTGAGAAATTGAAGGCAAAAGACAAACAATCAAAAGAAGAAATTGGCAAACTAAAAACTCTAATAGAAGGAGATAAAGGAGGTGACACTAAGCTCAAGGAGGTAGAAGATATGATCCCTAATTTGACGGTCATGGTTGAAGAAGGTGAGAGGATTGAAGATTACTTTACTATCAGGATCAATGAGAAAGCAAATGAATGTTGAAAACTTGATGAAGAAGTTATCACTCTAAGGAAAGAATTGGAAAAGGAAAAAGAACAAATTGACAAAGGACTAAAATTGAAAGGAGGATCTAAAATTCTCGATGAGATAATTAACTCTCAAAAGCCAACAAAAGAAAAATCTAGCCTTGGTTTTGAATAAGGAAAAAGTCTTATAGTTACCTCTTCCACAAACTTATATGACAATTTCAAAGGAGAAGGAGAGTCTGGGACAATGAAAGAAAAGACTTGCACTAAAGTTCCTAAGAAGAATACCTCCAGAGATGCAAAATAAGATGGATTTACCCCTATCTAGAGACAAAAGGGATTCAGAGGTCCTCTACCTACAAGGCAACCTGCTCCCACTAGATATTCTCAAGTTTTGAATGGTAATTGCTATGCTTGTAATAAATTTGGTCACAAATTTGTTGAATGTAGAAGTAAGATGAATCAAAATGTTTTAAGATGTTACACTTGCAATCAATTTGGTCATAAATCTACTGAATGTAGAAGCAAGTTAAATCAGAATTCTATGAGGTGTCATGCTTACAATAAGATGGGACATAAGGCTAATGAATGTAGAAGTAAAATTTTAAGAAATAATAGGGATAATCCTCAGCCCTTTCATGGATACCATTACACCTATAACAAATTTGGCCACAAGGCATCTAATTGTAGATCTAAGGTGAGGAGAAATGGTAATGTTCAACAATCAAATTTCACCTGTCATAAGTGTAATCAAATAGGGTATTCTAGAAGGAATGTAAGGCATGCTCCTCAAAAGAAGGTCGATATTCTTCAGCAAAAGAAGGAAATGAGAAATGTACAAAAGAATAAGGAATGTGAAGTTTCTGGACCTCTACCTAGTGCAATTGGATCCTCTAGTAACTAAAAAGACAAGGTACTAATTCAGGGGAAGTTACAATTGCAAGTTACTTCAAAACCCCTGAAGAACGAGATGCTGAATTCCTCATCATTCTGGCTAAAATTGTTACAAACACATTAATATCATGATATGAAGAGATTTGGTCAAATTTCTGGAGCAACTAGCTAATTTGCAGAGGATTGTTGAATAATTATTGGTTTCTATATATGAAGGGAAAAGTAGAATATACTTTCCAGTAAAAAGGCTTACTATTAGACAATCTGCTACACAAATTCTTTTGAATGCAGATCTAAAATGGCAAGAAGTAAGCTTGTTCAAAAAAAGGTGTCACTTGTTACTAAATGCAACAAACTAGGACACATATCCAATTTTTGCAAAAGTAAGAATGTGAAACCCTCTGTTTCACACAAGAAGAGTGATCCGGTAGAGAAGAAAATTGATCCAATTGAAATGAAGAAGGAAATAAACAATATGTAGAAGAAGAAAGATGAGAATGAGGTGAACAATGAGTTTGTGCTAGCTCCTGGTATAGGTGTAGATCAACACTTTCAACACACTGGTACAGGTGTAGATCAACATTGCTGATTTGTTGATGGTATATCTGGTATGATATGTCCTATTGCGGAGATTTGTGGAGTGATTGAAGATGGATGTGTCAACATAGTGAGGGTTTGCCAGCTTTTTGACCTAACTTTATTCACTAAAATTAATGCATTTTAGGTATTAAGAAAAGTGCTTATATGTGATTTCACATATGATTAAGTCATTTCTGATTGAACATTTGAAGAGTGAAGAGTAGAGTAGAAGCGATTTGAAGAAATTTTGATTTATTGTACAAAATCCTACAGGTAAAGAAATTCAAAGGTATTTATCATTTTTGCTAAAACCCTAGTTTTAGAATTGACTCATGATGTTTACCCCTCAAGTGATTAATGTCTTGGAATGGCCAAGACCTAAGTTTAAGAAGCACTCCTACAAATCCATGGAGACAGATCCGGAAGGCACATTTTCAAAAGTTCCTTATGGTGTTATGCATATAGAGGATGTGCAAATCTACATCTACACGAAATTGGATGAATTTGATCACACAAAGGTAAAGAAGATCAAGGTTAATGAGCTAACTAGAGATGATTTTGAATTGAAACCTAAATTTGAAGGTTTGACAGAGAAGAAGCTGGATGTGTGGAATAACTTTCCAAATTTTTGTTATGAGAATGATTGGATTAAGTATGTGTTAAGTCGTATTGATGACAAGTTTATGTGGTTGGACATGCCACATATGAGCAATAAGAAAGCTATCAAGACATTTACTAGTTTATGTTCTATAGGACCCATTCTGACAATGAAGGTATGAAAAATGAGATGGTTATGAAGCTCACTAGTGTAAAATTTGACAAGCGTGCCCTAACAGTGAATGACAAATGATCCAGCAGTGAATTATACATCAATGATGATCAGTTACAAGATTTATTACATAAATAGAGAGAATTTCATGTCAGCAATAACTATACACACTGCTCACCAGATGGTGAAAGAGGGTCTGGATATTGATTTATGCAAGCTCCTGAGATAGAAGTTTATGGAGAATCTACAGAAGACCAAGGATTCTGAGTACCCATTCCAGTACAATGCCCTATCATATGTTTATTATTTTACATTCTTAGAGAATTTCCTGGTGTGAAGAATATTGTGCACGGTTGAGCAACATTCCTATTGTAATTCAAATCCATGATCATTTAAGAAGGATTGGAGACCTAGATACTTAGAAATTTATGCTATGGGGTTTCTTCAAGGCCTTTCAAGAAAGAATGCAAGAGAAAGAGAGGACTAACAAAGGTTGTTGAGAAATACAAGGAAGACATAACCTTGATGGTTACCAGAGATGAATGCATCATGGAAGTAGTGTAACCTAGAATAGTTTGGGTTCCAAAAATGGGATATGAAGTTGCTGAAGATGTAGTCATAGGACTTATAGAACTGATGCTGAGTAAACCAAGAGATCTAGTAGTAGATAGGTTTGGAACATATGAAAAAAAATCAAGTGAAGTGCACCTGAAACATTATGAAGAGGAGATAATGAAAAATGTTGAAAAGATGAAAACTAAGTTGGAGGAGATTGTTACACCAAAGAGCCCTACTAAGAAATCCATAGGCATACCTGCTTCTTTGGAGTGTACTCCCAGTACAAGAAGGTCAACTAGGACCTCTACCCCCTCTCCTATTTTTTTGAAAGCCTCTGGAACCATGCCTACAAAGAAGAGAGTAGCATCCAGTGCCTTAGTACAGCATGAGACTCCTAAGAGGAGAAGAGTAAATAAAAAAGCCAAAACAAAAAAGTATATCAGCTATGAAGATGAAGTAGAAGAAGTAGAGGAAGGACCTTAGTTGGTCCAGCAAAAGAAGAAGATGCCTCATGCCTTAAGAGAAGAGACAATTGCAAAGAAAGCAAAAATTAGCACTATTGAGACATACAGTGAAGAGGATATTGAGAAGGAAAAGAAAGAAGTAGAATCAGTTAAAAGAAAAAGAAAAGGCAAGGGGAAAAAGAAGGACAAATCCCCTCTAGTAAGGGTAATGAAATAATGAGAGCTATGAGAAAATTGTTTATTGAGAGTAGCAAAATATATATACATATGAAAGTGGTTTGAATAACCACTTAGTCAAGCATACCCAACCAACCAACCATCCAAATAACAATAACTATGAATTAGTTGGATAAAATAATATGATGTAATATAATTTATTCTAATACCCCCCCTTATTACATCATATGCCCAAGAGATGAAAGCATGAAAGTCTAAAAAGCTTCAAACTTCACTATGACAAGTGATTTTGTAAAATATCTGCATGTTGCTCTTGAGTTGAATAAAACTAGAGTTGAATATTGTGTTGCTAAACATGCTCATGGATATAATGACACTGAACTCCAATGTGCTTGGTATGCTCATGAAAGACTAGATTGCAAACAAGCTTCAGCAAACTCTAATTGTCGTAGAACAAAATGGTAGGACCTATATTAGGAACACCTATACCTGTCAAAATGTGAAATAACCATATCGCCTAACAGACAGTCCCCCTACGATGCAATATTCTACCTCTGTGGAAGAGAAAGAAATAGTGGTCTACTTTTTGCTCCCCCAAAAAATCAGACTAGATCCCAAAAAGAAAATGAAGCCTGAAGTAGACTTCCTATCATCCACTGAACCAGTCCACATCCGTGTATCCATACAATGAAAAATCTACATTTTTCTTGTATTCCAGGCCATATGCCACTGTACCATGGATTTATTGCAAAACCCTCTTTGCTGCGTTCCAATGAACAACCTTAGGTTCTTGCATGAACCTAGAAAGATAGTTGACAACATAGTTGATATCTAACTTGGTATATATCAGGTCAATGAGACTCCCAATCAACTGTCGATAAAAAGTAACATTCACTTGATCAGATGAATCGTGGCAGGAAAGTTGCAAACTTGTCTCCATGGGAGTTGACATCAGTTTGTAATCTTCCATATGGAACCTCTCAAGCATTGTCTTGGTAGACTTCATTTGTGAAACATAGATTGATTCTTCTATTGCCATACTTCAAGTCCAAGACAATAATGGAGGAGCCCGAGATCTGCAATGTCAAATGATCATTTGAGATCATTCTTTGTTGCATCAATCATCTATGGAGAACTCCCCATGATGACTAGATTGATGACATAAACAATCAATATGATAATCTCCCCCCTTGGTCCTTGAGGTAGAGATTGGGATCATATGGATTCCTAGTGAATCCATGATTAAGGAGATGCGCATCAATCTTTATGTACCAGGCCCGAGGAGCTTGTTTAAGACTATAGAGGGATTTGATGAGTCTACATACTTTGTGTTGCTGCCTAGGTACAATGTATCCCTCTGGTTGAGTCATGTAGACTTCTTCCATGAGATCCCCATTAAAGAAGGTGCTCTTGACATCCATCTGGTGAACTTTCCACTCAAACTACGCTGCCATAGCCAATACCATATAGATAGTCTTGATCTTTGCTATAGGGGAAAAAGTATTTTCATAATCAATGCCTTCCTCTTGTGCATAGCCCTTAGCCACAAGTCAGGCCTTATACTTGTCAATGCTATCGTCTGCATTATATTTGATCCGAAAAACCCATTTGCAACCAATAGCCTTCTTCCTTAATGGAAGATCAACAAATTCCCATCTATTATTCCTTAGAAGTGAATGATATTAAGCATCCATAGCATGTTTCCAAGGGGGTGACTCAAGAGCTTGCTGTACTATTTTAGGTTCAAAAATTTTCATAACTGTACACATAAGGGCCATGTTAACTTCTTCACAAGACTTGTTACGAGTGTTAGGCCCTTTGAAAGATGTGTCAATAACTGCATCATCTTTAGCATCCTTTATGGTTGCCTTATACCACATAGGAAGCTTCTTGTGTACATGAGATGAAGATTGAGGTGATGATAGAGGGGGAAACTCATCTAATGGAAATAAAATCTCATTAGGAGTCTCTTCATCAACTTCCTCATCTTTAGGATCAAGAATTCTAGGTGTTTCAGAACAAACAGGTGATGGAGAGGAAGAGGTGTTGCAACCAGAATCCTCATCAAAGACAACATCCCTACTTATGTACACCTTCTTTGTGATTGCATCCATGACCCTATATCCCTTATACTCTGAACTGTAACAAAGAAAAATACACTTCATAGACTTATCATTTAATTTTTCTCTCTGAACCTTGGGAACATGCATAAAGGAAGTACATCTAAACACTCTGAAATGAGAAATAGAGGGCTTCTTCCAAGTCCAAGCCTCTTCGGGTGTGATGTTATCTAACACTTTGGTGGGTGCTCTATTGAACAAATACACTGTTGTATGAACTGCTTCAGCCCAAAATGCAGAATCAAGACCCGCATCCTTCAACATACATCACACCATTTACACTATAGTACAATTTCGCCTCTCTACCACACCATTTTGTTGCGGCGTATATGTAGTGGTCAACTATTGGTGAATTCCATGTTTTTGCAAGTAGGGTACAAATTCCTTGTGAATTCCCCCTCAATCTAAGTGAAGGGCTCTTAGAGTCTGACCTGATGACCATTCTGCAAGGGCTCTAAACTCCTTAAATTTCTCGAAGGATTCACTTTTGTGAGCCAAATAATAGACCGACATTCTTCTCATGTAATCATCCATAAAAGAAGGAAATATCAAGCATTCTGGTGGCTAGATGACATAGTTCCACATAGATCAGTATGCACCAATTCTAAGGGACTAGTGGCTCTATTTTTTGTAGCAAGAAAAGGAGGGCTATGTTGTTTCTCAGCAAGACAATGTATGCAAAGAACTTCTATTTTTTGAATGGAGGAAAGTCATTTCACCATATTTATTTTACTCAATGCTAGAAGATAACCAAAACCAAGGTGGTCAAATCTCCTATGCCAAAGAATTGTGGATTGAATGGTTTTTACTGCAAGGGTTTGATCTTCTTGTGAAACATCCATTAGTTGGAACATTTTTCCTATCCTTAATGCACAAGCTACAATTTCTCCATTGTGAGTTTTGTCTTTGATAAGACAAAGTTTCTCACCATTGTGTTGATCACATTCAATTTCCCAATTCTGCTTAAGTAACTAACTTACTGATAGTAGGTTCTTAGTGAGCCCAGGTACATATAGAACCTTTGTAAGCTAACATTTGTGAGTTCTTAGTGGAAGGCAAATTTCAGCAATTCCCTAAACTTCATAGGAGGTATCATCACCCAATAAAACATGCCCATAGGATTGTTGAAAACAAGGCAGATAACTGAGAGGGGGGGTGAATCAGCTATCTCAAAATTTCCTTAATTTTCTTTTCTTTTATTATCTCATATTCACTGTTATATCAAAACATGATAGCATATGTAATCATAAGGACAAAAATAGAATCAACACACATAACACAAGGATTTTTACATGGAAACTCTGTAAAGGGGAAAACCATGGGGTGACTAACCCAAGATTGTATTATCTGTTAAAAGAATAAAGTAGTACAAAATGGCACTTGCCAATTAGGGCTCATTGCCTGAGCACACTGCTCACAAGAGGTACATTGTCTACAAGAGACTTACTATCTATATAGCTTATAGAAGATAATCAAGTGTTTGAACTGATGAGAAGCATCTACAAATGCAAGAGTTTAGTTCTAGTTAGGCACAATAAACTGATCTGATGCACTTCATTCTTCCTCTGTTCAATGTTGTTATTTAGTCACATACCGGACTTGAATTGTTGTTCTCACACTTATGCTTGCTTTTCGTCACACCTTGTTTCTTCACATTTTCAACACACCCACTTACATGCTGGAATCCATCTGGTATATATATCTGCATCAAGGATTTTTATCAACTTTCTAGTCGGCAACAAGAATACTCAAGAAATTGCAAGTTATTGATCTGTTAGCCGAAACCATGGTTAATTTGTGATGCATATCAAAAGATTAAGCATAGAAGTCATTAATCATGTCGGCCAACAATGTATGATCCCACAAATTGCTTGATCAAGACATTTTACACATCCGGATTGAAGTCTGATACTTTGTGAGCTAGTTCTTCCTCTGTCTGCTCTGCTTGATTGGAACCCAACGCTCAGATGCTCATATCTTTTTCATTCTTTATCACCAGAGGCTAAATCTCTGGAATACATTAGTCATGATACCCCTCTTGACTTGTCCAAGTCTGTAACTTACTGAGTTACACCATCTGAGAGATCCAGACCTGATTGTCGAACCTTGTTACATACTCTGTTCTTGTTCATCAGACCAAAACAATCTTCAATTTGACTTCTGGTATAGGCATACTATGTACTGTAGATGTGTGGGATAAATTTTGTTGCCATCAATGGCAACACCTATGAAGCCACACAGTGTCTCTTGCCAACAATCTCCCCCTTTAGCATTAATGGAAACACTTAGTAAAAAATGGCTAAGTGTCGTAGTAACTCCCCCTTGGCTGATGCTCTGTCTTTTGCACTATTTTACCGGAGCTCCCCCTTAGCTAGATTCTACATTTTTCACTACTCTTCACTCCCCCTTTGACATCAATGGCAAAGGACAGAATCAACATACCAAAATTTTGCAAAACTTATTCTCTATACATGGCCGTGCAAGTATATATAAATCTTATGTTATACTTACATAAACTTAAGTATATATGCAAACGTAGTCTTCAGCTGTACAAACTCTGTGGCCTAGCTCCTCTTCATCCTATCCAAAATGGAGATGTGACCATTCAACAAAAATGTATATGCTTCTGCCCTTCTTAAATCTACTAGATTACTGGTCCGGGCTGTGGTCTGAGCATCTGTCAAGGCCTCATACATTGCCTCTAGCTTAGGAATAATTATCCCTCTGAGTTCATCCATTCTATTCATTATGTTCTTCTTTTCTTTTTCCAGCCTGTTTATTTCATTTATGATAACAATAGCCTGGCATTCTTGATTCATTAGAGAGGAGGAAAGGGGGTCAAAATTTTGAACTAGGCTTGACAATTTTTCTTCTTGTTCTTTTAGTTTCTCCTCAATGTATTTTGTCACTTTAGGCCAAGTCAGACAAAATTTGAATAGGTCCCCACTGTCTTTGAGAGCATTTTCAAGGCTCTTTATTCCAATATCTAGAGTCCTCCTATCATTTGCAATAAGTCCTTGCACCTCAGTGAATCATTTTCCCAGAAACTCCTTCTGGACCTTTGCTTCTGCTAATTTCTCAAGAGATTCAAAATGAGTGTTAACAGAATTTACTAAGTTTTTCAAGTTACCGGATGGTGAGGCCGAAGGATCCTTTTGAAAGGATGGAATGATCTTCTCTAGCATCGTGGATGCAATCTCCAACAGTTTATAGTCCTCCATGTGAGATTTCAAGAGTTTTTCTTTATCTTTGGCTTGAGCAAAAGATGCTATTTTCATTGTCTAGACCAGAGAGAGAGAGTCAAAATTCAATGGTCCTTGAAATAGCTCAGGTTCATCCAGCTCCATCATTTCTCTATCTAAGAAGTTCTTCATTGTCTCTGCAGTGTCTCTTGCTGGAGATTCAGACTTCTTCCCTTTTGAAATATTAGAATAGTCATCATTAGTCTTTTCTGCTTGTTCTTCTTCTTTTCCCTTAACCTCTTCTTCTTGAATCTTCTTCTCCTCTCTTCTACCTTCTCCTTCAGCTTCAGAGTCTTGAATAGCTGCAGTGGAATCTGGAGAAGAGATGTCACCTATGTTTATTGCTTCATGAACTTCCTCTTCCGAAATAGAGGAATCTAAGTCCTTAGACTTCTCTTCATCTATTTTCTTTAATCCTTCTACATCCTTGTCAGAATATTCTTCATTGATTACATTTAATCCTTCAACATCCATGGTAGAAGGTTCTTCATCTATTTCCTCTACAATAGGAAGAGTGAATCTCTTCAATGCATTCTGGAGGATATCTTTTGTTTCACTTGCTACTTGGTCAGTTTCTCCAAGCATGAGTTTATTCATTCTCACCTTACTTCGGAACTCATCCTTACAGTCCTTGAAAATCATGTCCATTTTTTTAGAGTGATAAAAGGGTAAAGCCAAATTGCTATCTGCTCCTGAATCTCTAGGTCTTTTACCATTGCATTCTCTTTTCTCATCTCAAGTACCTTTTCTAGGCTCTTAGGAATTAATGATATAATTTCAATGAAAGCTTTATTGTAAATGTTCAAGTACCTGACAGTAGCCTCTTCCAGAATTCTATTGTCAGCATCATTGTATGCATCATAGAACTCAGTTAGCAGCTGCAGGTTTCCATCCACAATAACTGCCTTGATGATGTTATCAATGGAAAGAATGGGCTTTTCAACAAATTCCTCTGCCTTCTCTTCCTCATCTCTGCTAGCAGAGAACTTCCCAGATGTTTTCTTCTTCTTCATTTTCTTGATTTCTTCATCTGATTCTGTTTCTTCATCATCCTTATGGCTTGTAGATGTTCTTGAGGCTATGGTCTTCATTCTCTTTTCACTTTTGCCAGATGGCTTGACTTCCAATTTGGTAGCCTTTGAGCTTTTAGGAGTGACAGGTGCAGAGCTCTTGGAAGATCTAGTCCAGGAAGAGGCTTGCACTAGAACATTTCCTTTCTTAACTTCTTGTCTCTCTTTCTCTGCCTTCTCCATTTTCTCTCTATTTGCATCTACAATCTCCTTTGATAAGCCAAATCTTTTGGCAATTTCTTCAACTTCCTTTCTTACTTTCCTCTTCATCTCTGGCTGTCTTACCTCAACATGTAATTTTATACTTAGCTCTTCAAAGGTGCCAAACTTTTCTACTTTAGTGTCCTTAGGCTAGCTCAGTAGGTGTTGAATATGCATCTCCAAGATTTTTTCATCGACCTCATATCCCATCAGCATTATCCATATAGTTCTTGGTTCAACGGCCTCCATTAGACTTTGATCGGTGTCAACCATAAAGCAAACTGTGTCCTTGTATTTCTCAACTATGGACTATGGTATTCTCTATCTAGCTTGCATCATGCTCTAGAAGTTCTTGAAGTAACCCCAGAGAGCTGTGTTTTGGGCTTGAGCATCACCAAGTATATACACGTAATCTCTGATCTCAATTGCAACCAGTTTATCATTTTGCTAGACCCATCCATTTGATCTAGATAGCTCATTCATCTAATAGAAGAACATAAATAGTATTAGACTACCATATTTAAAGGAATTTTTCTTATCCTTTATGATCTTCTGCAAGTTCTCCAACAGCTTATTTAGAAGTTCACATAGATCATAATCTGCATCTTCCCTCAACATCTGATATGCAGCATAGATTGTTGTACCAAACACAAAATTCTCCCTTCTTGATGATAGATCTTGTAGCCAATTATCATTGAGGCAAACTTGACATCTGGATCTGTGATGTCATCTATGGTCATTGCTCTTTTGTCAAATTTGGATCTGGTGGCTTCAGTTACTATTTGGTTCTTCACAGATTTGAGTGCAGGTAACCCACCAGATGAATGCAGTCTAGTCACTACCCTAATGGCATCTTTAGTTATCTTGAATGACCTCATTAGCCGCATAAAATTATCATGCATCCTACTTAGAACATACCAGACCCAATCATCTTCTACAAAATAGGGAAAATGTATGCAATGTCTGAAGTGTTTGTCCCGGATGGCCTTGAATTTAGGTTTGAGTTCAAAATTCTCATCTATTAGTTGTTTGTGATAAATGTCCATCAATTTTGAGTCTCTAAATTATTTAATGTTTGCATGGATATAAACCCTAACATCTTCTACATGCAATACTCTGTGCAAAATGTTAGAAAATGCGCCCAAGGGATCAACTTCTAGATATTTGTAAGGGTGTTTCTTGAATTTAGGTCTTGGCTTATCAGATATATTGACAACCATTGGAGTAGCCATTTTGCAAGAGATTTAGAGATAGATTTTTAGAATGGAAGTACCTTTTCATGCTTTAGGGTTTGAAGCAAAAGCTGGAACAAATCGTTGGTTGAATTCATTTTTCAATTGATCTTGAGTGAATTGTAGAATCTTCTTTGCAAAGATCTTCTTTTCTTCTTCATGAGTGCAAGTGTGTAAATATTGAGTGAAAGAACCCTTTTATCCTTGTGTAAACCCTAATTTCCTTTTGTAATAAATGCACAACTTAAGTTATCTGGTTGCCCTATTTTGAGAGAGATTTTCTTGAATCACTGCCCAAAACTTAGAATCATTGTTTCTAAGGATTGACAACATATCTTCTTATCTTCAATCATGCCATGGGTCCACAGATCAAAGCATTTCAATTTTGAATCATACTGGATCTATCTGTGAAATTATGTTTTACCAGATAGCTATTGGAACTAGATTAACTTAAGCTGTTATAAATCTTGCAAAACTCCATGTGGACCTTTCACATTTTGACTGAAGGTTATTTGGAGGTTTTTCTGAGAACCCTTTAATCCACAGTGTTAGATGTTTACTCAATGTGTCAAATTTAGGCACTAGCTAACTGGCTAGAGGAAATTCTTTTTCTCTGTGACACCCCCTGAGCCAGAGCTCACCCTTTTTAGTTTCTGGAAGGAATATCAGCACTGGATTTTGGTGTAGATCCATCCCCAATATTCATTGTACTCCTTTTTACCCAAACCTTGCTCATCTCCTTTTGAACTTCATCTGCATTTATTTTACCTTTACCTTCATCTTGTTTCTGATCATGTTCCACTAGACCTTTTCTATCTTGATTTCTACTTCTGCAGAATTTGGCAATATGACTGAATCTATTGCAATTGTAACATACAACATTTCTTTGCTTACTTGATTGATATCCTCTTGATCTGCATTGATTAGCCATATGTCCTATTCAATTGCATGCAAAGCATCTACCATTGAATGAATTGTTTATTTGCATATTTCTGCATTCATGAGATTTGTGACCATACCTTTTGCAATTGAAATATTGTTCGAGGAAGGATAGATTATTCTTATTCATTCTCCTCCTACACTGAGTTGCTTTATGACTGAAATTGTTGCAATTGAAGTAGTAACCATTGAAGGATGGATATCTCTGAGCATTTAGTTGCCTTACTGGAGGTCTTATAGGCCTCTTTCTTTGATTTCCTGATCCAAAGTTCTTCTAACCAGATCCAAAGCTTTCACCTTTCTCATATCCCAAGCCACGCTTATCATCTAACCTCTTTTGGCTTTCAAGAAGAACTTCAAGTTGGGCTGATCTTATCTTGAATTTTTCTTTGTATTCATTTGTAGTTTGAAGATCTTGTTGAAGAGTGTCTATCTGATTCTCAAGTTGTTCTTCATTGTCTCTAGCTTCTTCAAGATTAGATTCAAGATGCCTGATTATTCTATCCATTTTGTGGTAGTCCTCTATTTTCTCCTTGAGAGATTGTTTTAGATTATCTTCAATCTTTCTTTTTTCTTCAATTTCTTAGGTGAATCTCATAACCCCTGATTCCATTTCATGCCTTACCATAATGACTTCTTTTGACAACTTCTCATATAGCTTATTTTTCTCATTCAGATCTTCATTAGTATCATTGACTTCACTCTGATTAACTAATTTTTGAAGTAGTTCCTTTCTCTTTTTCACAGAGATACTAACTTTTTCTTTTAGCTCATTTATGAATTCATCAGCTTGTTTCAGTCTTTCTCTCAAGTTATTGACTTCAGAGTGGGATTGTTCAAGATCATCTAGGGCAGACTAAAGTTATTCCTTCATACCATATGCATCCATTGAGATTCCCAAATCTTCCTCAAGTTGTTAGGCTTTGTTTAGAGGAACCTTTCTCTCATACCAATTGTTGAAAACAAGGTAGATAACTGAGAGGGGGGTGAATCAGTTATCTCAAATTTTCCTTAATTTTCTTTTCTTTAATTATCTCATATTCAGTGTTATATAAAAACATGGAAGCATATGTAATCATAAGGATAGAAATAGAATCAACACATATAACACAAGGATTTTTACATGGAAACCCTATTAAGGGAAAAACCATAGGGTGACTAACCCAAGATTGTATTCTTTGTTAAAAGAATAAAGTAGTACAAAATGGCACTTGCCAATTATGGCTCACTACCCGAGCACACTGCTCACAAGAGGCACACTATTTATAAGAGACTCATTGTCTACAGAACTTACAGAAGATAATCAAGTGTTTGAACTGATAAGAAGCATCTACAAATGCAAGAATTCAGTTCTGGTTAGGCATAATATACCGATATGATGCACTTCATTCTTCCTCTATTCAATGTTGTTATTCAATCACATACCAGACTTGAATTGTTGTTCTCACACTTATCCCTGCTTTTCTTCACACCTTGTTTCTTCACATCTTCAACACACCCACTTAGATGCTGGAATCCATCTGGTATATATATCCACATCAAGGATTTTCATCAACTTTCTAGTCGGCAACAAGAATACTCAAGATATTGCAAGTTATTGATCTATCGGCTGAAGCCATGCTTGATTTGTAATGCATATCAAAAGCTTAAGCATAGAAGTCATTAATCATACCTAATTGGAACCCAACACTCAAATGCTCATATCTTTTTCATGCTTTATCACCAGAGGCTAAATCTCTGGAATACAGTAGTCATGATACCCCTCTTGACTTGTGAAAATCCACAACTTACTAAGTTACACCATCTGAGAGATCCAGACCTGATTGTTAGACCTTGTTACATACTCTGTTCTTGTTCACCAGACCAAAACAATCTTCAATCTGACTTCCAGTATAGGCATACTATGTACTACGGATGTGTGGAATAGACTTTGTTGCCATCAATGAAAACACTTATGAAGCCACACAGTGTCTCTTGCCAACAAGGATGTGGATGGTGTGAGATCACTGAACCATTTTTGTTCCCCTGTCATGTGTTTGGATGCACCAGAATCAACATACCAGACTAAACTACTTGATGTGGATGTCTTTGTTTCTACATCATAGGTATTCTTCATCATCTAAATTACCTATTGAGGTAACATTTCCTTGTTTCTTATTTGGGTTTTTTTGCCAATGAGGTGGCTTTTTCTTATCCCCTTGATGTGGTTTATGTGGCTTCTTGTGATTGGACTCGCCATTGACATGGGAGTTATACCAACACTCTTTGAGTTTATGACCCTTTTTACCACAAACTTGGCTTTTCTTTTTCTTGTGTGAAGAGTTGTCTTGATTTTGTTTAGACTATCCTAATGGACCACTCTAACGATCAGGTCATTTTCCCTTTTGCTTTGCTACTAAGGCCTGATTGTCTTGAGATTTAGTGTCACCAACTATTGATTCTTCTTGTTGAAGAAAATTGACTAGTTCTTCAAATGAAGTGGTTTTATTAGCCACATTTAAGCATGTGACAAACACTCTAAATGAGAGGGTAGTGCTCTTAGTACAATGGGTACTAGAGATTCATCTTCTACTTCTTCCCCTAATGCTTGTTGAGCGGTTCTTATTTCAGTAACTCTTCTAAAAAAGGCTTTTGTCTTCTCGCCATTTTCCATTTTGAGACAATGAAGTTGATGCTACAAGTGGAGGATTTGGTTTTGGTATTTAGCCTCATACATAGTTTTGAGGTGATTCCAAGCATCTTTTGTAGAGGCAGCGGTACGAATGTAAGGTTGAATCTCATCAGTCACACCAAACAAAATGATCAATTTGGCCTTTTGATTGGCCTTGTCAAATTTATTCTAGTCTTCACCTACTTTTTGAGGTCTTGTTGTTGTTCTAGAGACAATATCCCAAAGGTCCTCAAATTCTAACTGGGTTTTGAACCTCAGTTTTCCAAGCGACATGATTGTCACCTCTAAGGAGTTGAGAATCTGGTAACATGATTTTGGGTGCTCTAGGAGCCCTTTCTATAGTTGGGATGTCCTTATATCTCCAATTTGAATTTTCAAGACTTAATTCAAATTTATAAACACTTTTGCTCCAAAACAAAATTGATTTTAATGCAAAAAATCAATTACTTTGCCCATATTTAATATTTTCTAAAGTTAAAACTATAGAAAAATAAAAAGTATTTTAAAAATAAATGAATATTTGACAAAAAATTAATAAAATACTTTTTATTTCTAAAGTTTAACTATGCAAAAATTTAGGGCTTTTTGGGAAAAATAATAATTTGCACCTTTTATTTGCTCTCGAAATGCATTTTTTTTTTTTCTGAATTCAATGGCTTTCTCCTATGGATTTCAGCGCCAACATGGAGTTTCAGTGCCTCCTTACACTGCAAAATGAGAATCCTTCTTTAGATGTCAATTCTTCACTAACTTGGTCGAAGTGAGAATACCTTTAAACGCCTTCATAGATAGCAAATTGCAAAAATTGCCTTCAAATTTCTAAATGTCTCCTTTCAACACCTTCCTTCAAGACTTTTAACACACATTTCAAGCTTTTTTATACAGATTTCAAACACGTTTTATCAGATATCACTTGATACCTTTTATTTTGATTTACAAATGCAAAATAAATGCTTTGTATTGGCAGATTTGGATGCCTCTATAGCAAAAAAACATGACCTTTTTTTTTAACATCTAATATCCTTCATATGGCAAAACTTATCTTCCACAAGTTTTAACATTCAGAAAGTTTCAATACTCAATAGATTTCCACAAACAGCATTTAAAATACCTTTCAACAACAAGTTTTAAAATTTCAACTCCCATCCAAGTTGCAGCGCTGTATGGTCTGTTTGTATGGTAGTTTTCAGCTTCAAGGTAGATTTTTATACAACAATAAAATGAATCAGAATGCCTCCAATACCTTTTGCAAGTTATTCAATGTCTCTTATCAAATTCAAGTCACCTTCACTCACTGGTTTTGGATGCCACAACAATTAGAATTTGCTCTCCTTAAATTTCCTTTCAACCTCCAGATTGCATACATAGGCTCGGGATTTATATTGCTCTGATACCATGATGAAATAATGAGAGAAATGAGAAAATTGTTTACTAAGAGCAGAATATATATATATATATACGAAAGTGGTTTGAATAACCACTTAGTCGGGCATACCTGACCAACCAACCATTCAACTAACAATAAATATGAATTAGTTGGATAAAATAATATGATGTAATATAATTTATTCTAATAAAGGGAACACAACCCCTTAAACTTTGATGCATTATTAATAGTATTTTAGAATTTGGTCTCTTGGAAGAGACAACAAAAATGTACTCTGAGTCCAATAAAGAAGATAAGGCCATCATTAAGAAGCTATAGTCAAGTATATGGTTACATTTGACACTAGCCTAGATAAGATTGATGATCAATTTCCCAATGATTTGAAAAATGTTTTAACTACAAGAAGGCAAGAAGCTATAGAAGAGGATGGAAGAATAAGGCATTTACCTTGGAGAAGACCAACTCCCCATTTTTTGATGAAGATAGAGAAAAATTGGCTCAACTGTACAACAAATAATTCAAAACAAAATAGAGAGTAAGCATTTTGATGAGTAGAGATTGATAAATGAGACTCTACGAAAAGTAGAAGAACTTGCTAAAGGACTGAGAGTCCCTCTGAACAATGAAGAGCAATTGCGACATGATAAAACTATTCTGGAGAGTAATGAGTTTGATAATGCACAAATGTACGTATGTCTGAAGATGAGAATGTGAAAGTAGACATGGTTACAAATAATGCCCATCCAGTAGTAGAGAAGATTGTTTATGATAAGCAAAAAGAAGAAAAGATCCCGGAGAAAATAGAAGCACTAAATACTGAAAGTTTGCCTCCTCCAAAATCTACTGAAGAAGAGAAGAAGACTAAGGATAATCCAGTGATGATGAAAGACACCAAGAGCATGAAAAGATTGATTGTGAATCCTCTGGAGATTCATTAAAAGGCTTAGTGGACATGCAGTTACAATTTGAACTAGTAGTATCTACACAATTGCTATAGTTGCCAATGCAACATGGACAAGTTGATATTGCAAAGATCTTTTCCCTATAGAAGCTTCAGCTTGGTGATGTATTTCATGCCTCTATACAAAAGGATATACTGTGAACACACCAAAAGAGCATAGAATTGATAGAAGAGGCAGTTAAAGTGTTGAAAGAAGGCATCCTCGGAGCAACCATTGACGATTCTTTATCCGGTGTGGAAAAGTTAGTGCTTCGGTTAGATATTTTCAAGGATTATTCTATTAAACTTGAAGAGAAGATAGAAAAGGAAATGAACAAGAAGGTCAATGATAGAATATTGACTAAAATATCTGACAAATGTAGTATTGCACATGACAAACTACAAGAAAAATTGAAAGATGTACAGAAAAGGTTAGATAAAGCTAGAATTTTGTTTTAGTTTTGCTTGAAATGGCCTATCTATACAAACAACATTAAGGACCAAATGGACTCAATAGAGTCATAGATTTCTGAGGCCTCTATTGTTTATAATCTGGCCAATGATGTAGATGGTGTAACAAGGACAACAATAGAGAATCTGCATGGACAATTTTTCTAGCTACAAGAACAAAAAGAAAAGATCATCATATAGTATTGTCAGCTCAAGGATCTGGTAAGTGTAAGGCTTACCTCCTTGACTGGTGTGATGGCAATTGTAGAGAAGATGGCACAAAATGATCCAATACCCAGTTCTCTAGATGAAGGAGAAGACTTCCTTGTTCACATTGAGAGCTAGTACAGTTTGCTTGCCTTCACTAAGAAGGATTGGGTGGCACACCTTGCAAAATTGAAGGTGTCTTACAAGAGTATTTTACCCTCTTCTAGTTGAATATGTACATTTCTATTTTACTTATTCAATTTCTAATTTCTTTGTACCTATGCATAAGTATTAGAAAGTGTTGTAGTACAATTTTGGTCAATTTTGTTGGATAACATAGTTAGGGGGAGTCTACCTGATATGAATTATTGGAGAAGTGTTGAGTATAGAAGTGAAGTAGTAAGGGGGAGCTACTCTCATATATATATCTATATATATGTATATATATATGTATATACATATATATATATGTATATACATGTATATATATATGCATATACATACATATACATATACATATACATATACATATACATATACATATACATATACATATACATATATATATATATATATATATATATATATATATATATATATATATATATATATATGACAAGGGGGAAGTAATTAAAAGAGTTGAAGTAATTTGAAAAGCTTAACATTGAGAGCCCTTTTCCCTTGATGTCAAAGGGGGAGAAGTTTGACTAAGTTTAAGAATTTTGAGAGTGTTTTTCCATCAATGACAAAGAGAGAGATTGTTGTAGACCTGACTTGTTGTTGGGGAAGTTTATTGTTTTGTCATTGAGAAGACCAAGTTGGTTGGAAACATGAGCATGATGCGGATTGGTAATTATGATTGTATATGGTATTATCATTTATGGAAACCCATTTTTTATGGCAATCCATGGTAGAGATGCATAAGTGTTGGTCCTGAGAAGATCAGATAGTTTGGACTAGTTTTTGGGTCTACAGTGCTCCGCTACAAGGAATCTAGTTATGTAGTTTTGAGGTAACATTGATACATCCTGGAAGACTCTAAATCTAAAGTTTCATGACTTGATGTATTCCGTAGTCGAAGATAATGTTGACAGAGTATCAGAATCTGTACTGGTAGTGTTAATTGTACAGATTGTATGTTGGAATGCTTTGCATTCCACCGTGGATGGACATTATGTTATGTGGATTTGTGGAAGTATTTACAAGTGTTAGACATGTGTACATTCCTAGTGGGGAGTGTTTTAGTGGTATGTGTGTCAAGGTGTGGATGAACAGCTGGCTTATTTTATTATAACTTCACCAGTAGTGTTGACCTAAGCATTTTGAGGTTGTACGGAGTTGATTTATGTATATCAACTAAATCATGGGAATTATTATAGGTCATATTGACCTATCTTAATGTGTTATATGCTTTAGTTCTTTTTGTAAGGTTTATATGTTAGTGTTTTGAGCCGATAGGTTTTGAGGATACACGAGACATCTAATTAGGCCAACCTAATTGATGTTTTGGATTGTTGTGGTATATATACAAGGTTAAATCCTTGTGTGGAGTGTGTGTGGAAGTGACCGATATAGATGTGAAGTATGAAGTGTGTAGAATCAGTTTAAAGGCATGATTTGTTTAGAAAAAGAAGATTGCATTATTAGCATAAGTCAGATGTCTACTTTATAGTAGTCCATGGATTTTTTATCTTTATAAATCCTTTTACAGTGAGTATAATATTCAGGGAGTAGTAGCTTCCTTGGGTTTTTACCCTAAATGAAAGTTGTAATTGTAGTGAGCATAAAATACAGGGAGTAGTAGATTCCTTGGGTTGCAACCCAAAACAAAGTTGTAATATTTTTGCAGTGAGCATAATTTATTGTGATCTAACACTCACCATGGTTTTTCCCTGTTTTGGATTTTTGCATATAAAAATCTTGGTGTTCTTAAGTTGATTCTTGTGTTGCATAATTTACTTTCTATTCTCTAAGTTATCCAGTCTTATATGCAAATATCTATTTAAGTTTTAGATTTTGCTGATTCACCCCCTCTCAGCACCTCATTGTGTTCAACGGTTTGTCTAAATCTCCTAAAAGGGGAACAAAGAGTGTTGTATCACCTCATCCAAGAGCCCAATCCACACCTCCTTTTGGTAGGTTTCCTCCACCTAGGATAGTTTTTCATATAGCCATTATAAACTTTCACATCCCCATTATGGCTTAACCATGAAATCTACCTTTTGTAACCTTCAATGGGGGTGTCCCATTAGATCTAAATGCTCATAGTTAAATACTGGTTTTGAGCCCTCAAAAGCATTTCATTCTTTAGAGGAGAAGTTTCCACTACCACCGCTAAACACATTATGGATATTTCCAATCTATGCCCAGTTTATTATATTATAGAAGAATATCTGGGTGAGTGCAGGATCAGGATGGGCCAAACAATACCTTTAATTGGTAATGAAAATACTAAAAAATAGACTTAAGCAACTTCACGAGAAAATCCGAATGGGTTGCCTACATAATTTGAAAAATATGTAGTAATAAATCTTGTAGGATATTGAATGTAGTTTATGGGCTACATTTTTTTTGAAAAAAAAACATTATTTGGTGAAAATTGGATATTTCAATGAGGCAGTGCTTAAATTTTTGAAAAAAAATAAAAAGTAGATGTCATTCCAGCCAACCTAAGTATGAGAATTTTTTTTTTGAATATTTAGATACAAGTATTGGACACATGCCCAGATGTGACACATATTTTTATGAAAAAAAATTGTAAGTAAATAATTAGTTAAGAATGTTTTACTACAACTTTTTTAAAATATTAAAATGTAATTTTTCAGCCAACCTAACTTGGTCAAAAAAATATGAAATTCAAAATGGATTTCACGCAGAAGTGAAATGGAGGTGAGAAAGATTTGTAACGGTGAAATCAAATATTAAAGAAAATTAAAATGCAAAGTAGATGGATACTTCATGGGAGTATGAAATAAATTTACGAGGAAGATCAAAATGTAAAGAGGAAATATTTCATGGGTAAAATACCAAGCAAGTATTTGCAAACCAAAAGGATGAGGAAATTATTATTCACAAAAATGATTTCATGACAAGGCCAAATAGAAATGTAAAAAAATATTAAACATTCGTGAATAATATTTCAAAGGTGAGTTTTATAAAGGAAAGTGAATTCACACAAATGAGAAATGTTTTCACCAAGGCATTAATTGAAAACAAGAATCTAATAGTATTTTGTGGGCGAGTAATAATTTCTTACTTGAAGGTTATTGAGTGAAATATGTTTTCTAGATTAAGTGAATATGTGTACAAGAGGGGATGACAATACTTATGGTTACAAAATACATTGGAAAAATTATTTTCCTAGGATGTGAAAACAAAAGGGAGATTAAATTAAATATTTCTAAAAGCGGGAAAACAAAAAATTAAATCAAATGTAATGAAAGGTTACCTATGATGGATATTTGAAGGGTCATAACCCTAAAAATACAAAGTATAAATGGGAGATAAAAGTAAGTTGGAAATCATCAGTGGTAATAGTAGATAAAATCAATAGGAATTAGAGATTACATAGAATATACTAGAAAATTAAGGCTTCCGATGCACATTGTAAAATCCTTTGAAGTAATTGAATGGAAAAAGAATATTATAATCTAGTGTCCAAGATTTTGGTGTTCAAATATTTGTTGATATTCATTCATATATGTTATCTGTGTTGTCTCTAGAATAGTTTTTCTTTGTTATTTAAACTAATATATCAACGATATACTTAATTTATCAGGGCACATTTGTTGCTTCTGTGTGATCTGTTTGATTGGTTTCTAAGAGAAGTTGATTTAAGGTCTTCCAAGTGGTTCATATTTATTGGTATTTTCACCAAGTTAAAACATTTTGAATAAATCATCTTGGTTGGTTTCCTTCACACCAAAATTTAAAGTCCTTTCAATTGATCACAATAACCTAGGAATATATCATTGGGATTTGTAAGAAGAGCTTGATAACTGACATCTTTGCATGTTTATACAATGTATAAATGTTTGAAAAGTGTCAAAAATTTGATTTAAACCAAAGGGGAGGACACATTTATCACACATCTTGACGTCGTTGCCCAAAAAGCACTGGCCATATTTATTATAAAACAACACTTCATAAATACCTCATTCACATTTTCAAACTTCAACATTAGTAGTATGAATAACTCTCAGCCTTATATCTATCTCGTATCTACATTCCACTATGAGTAGATCACTAAGGCCACACAAATATGTATCATCTATCAAGGTACACCCTCCTAGGTCTGGCAGAGCCTAAAGAGAAGGGGGTTTCAATCATATCAACCATGTTTCGTTAGCTGAAAGAATTAAGAGATCTTGGCATCCTCTGAAGGTTTACAACCTATGTTTTTGAGACCTGACACATGGAACATGGTTCCAAAATTTAAACACATTGAATATGGGATAATGTAGCCTTGTGAGTAAGCAATGATGTGTTTAAAATAAATTGATTCTTCATGGCCTTGGGTTTGGAATTGGTTTGAAAGGACATCTACCAAATGCTCCACTAGCAAGGAATAATAATTGGAAAAGGAAAAGAAAGATTGAGTTAGCAACATGGATTGATCTAAATGCTTTAGTACCCTATCAGACCTTCTCAAATATTACTCCATGTATACCATGTCGTATGATCTTTGTAGAAGATAAGATTGGGATTAAAAGTCCCAATTTAAATTATACATAAAGACCAATTCTCTCTTTTTCTAGCTAGCTAGTACATAAGCAATTCCCTACACTTATCATAAGACATTTCATTAGCATTCCAGAGGTAGATATATAAAAACCATCATTTGACATGTAAACATTAATAATTTTAATGGAACAATTATTAATGTTGGAAATAGCCCACAATGCTTAGTTAGTGGGGTCACATCCCTAGTTAAGAAGGTAATGATGCCACATAGGAGAGAAATAGGTGACAACACCACCCCAACTTGCTTCACATTTTCTACACAAAAATGACTCAAAGGATAAATAACATGACAAGCTACAGAAAGCAAAAAACTATAAATTTTAATCTATTGTGAATAAATAGTGTCAAGACCTGGAAACTAAACTCAATCATCTCGAATAAAATACTTTCATAGGAGGTCTATTAGAATTCAAAAATTCCAAGAGATAGAATTCATAAATGACTGTCAAGAGTCATCTTATCATTATCTAGCTAATCTAGAAAAGAATAACTATTATGCAAAAAATCTATCTTAATCAAAGCTACCCATTTAAATCTGAAGCTAGACATGTCACCATTTCTATAGCGCATATTCTCCATCTTATAACTATCCTAGTATGTTGTGGGACCTCCACCACATAACTAGGGGAGGGAAAGCATGTTGGATAGTGATGGCTAGTAGAATGGATAATAATGATTCTACTGGCAGTGCTCAAACACATTTTTCCTCACCAAATGTCTCCCAAGAGGAGAGACAAAAAATTTACTTGTATCTAAAGGTTTTGAAATTGATTTCAAGGCCTAAGGTCCCTAGATCTTGAAGAAGGCTTAGGGCGGATGGTCATTGTTTCTATAATTCTTAGTTTTGTAAATAACCACTATAAACCAACCTTCCTCTTCTTTTGTAGGAGGTGGCAACCTAGTAGTGGGTTGTGTGTTATTCTTTGGATGGGGGGAAGCCAAAAGAAAATCCTAGATCTTATGTTTAGAAGATTAACACAAACAACAAGTATTAGGCAAGTTTAGACAGATAACATGTTGATTGTATCTCATATATCCAAATTGGATATCAACATTGTTCTTTACATCCTTGGAGAGATCACTTATACACAAACCATCTTCTAATGATGGTCTAAGTAGAACCTTTCTAGTTTGACACATACCATAGTGACTAAATAAGAGGCTATTTGGCTCAAACAATTCTAGCATGGCAAGTGTAACCTAGGAAACTCAACCCAAATAGGGACCCATGGAGATTTTCCATTAGAGACAATTAATTCTTAAGTTTAGGGTTTGAATATAATCAAGGAAGAGAAGACAAGCAAGGGGTCATGGCTTAGGATAGCCTTAAAATGGTTTTCTTCAACAAAATTAAAAGGAAAGAAACCTTTTGTAAGGTTTTGCATAGCTTCAAGGTGAATCCCATGTAGGACCGAAGCCTTGTTCACCAAATACTTGAGCATGTTTTTAGGGGTGCCCTTACAAAAAAATCTTATTAAAGTAAAGTTCTCTATCTAATGGCATGCAATGTCAAATTATATAATGGGAACAAATAACATCTGAGGGTATTTTCAGGAACATACCTCATGGAACACATTGGTAACAAACTTTATAGGTTGCTTGAGCTACGGTTTCATTGGTATGTACCATTGAACTTTCAATTCTATTAGAAAATATGGAGTTACAAAAGGTTGAGTCCATTTAAAGGGACAAAAAATACCCATAGGCATGGCAATTTAAGAGGTTTCACAATAAAAGAAAAAAGACAAGACCAACTCCTACTTCATAATGAAGTAGTATGACATCATAGAGACCCAACCAAGACACCACAAAATCCAAGAACAAAACCCTAGCAGAGCTCTCTCTAAAAACATTCCTATATCCATAGTGTTTAAGTATTTGGAATCTAAAGAGTTGAAGACATTATGAAACATGATTTATAAAGGGAACTTGCATTAGAGATATCAAGTGTTTCACATTTTAATTGCTAACTATACCCAAGTAACCTTATGAAATTTTGTCAAGTAGTACTTTCATGTTTGTTGTAGTATAAAATATATCATGTTATTAAGTGTTTCTAGATCTATGAGAGTATAGGCTCAATTTAACTCATCTGCTCACATCCAAGATCTTTAATAGTTTCAACTCTATATTTTCTTTGGATATGATAATACATGTATGCCTCATTTAATCCTGCCTAGCATCTTATATGGTCAAATGCTTAGTGTTTAGATTGTGGAAATAATCAATGTATTCACTTTGATGTAGTCACATAGACCTCTAACTCAATTTAACTTGATGACTGATATATTTCAAACACCATCTCCTACTATTTGATGAATTATAATAACTCTATAGAAAAATCTATGTGATTAAAGAATTAATCTAGAATCTAGTTTTCACATGTGCACTAACACATTGTTTTAGAAATAATTATCACATATATAATTATGTTTTTGTCTTGTGCATGAATATCCTTGATAATGCCATGGATTATGTTAAAATCCTATTGTTGACTATGAAGGAGGTAGCTAAGATATTAAATGAACATATGTATCTAATATCCTAACCATGAAATTCAAAACAAACATGATGCAATGAAGATAGGCCTCTTCTTAGTGTACCACATTTCTAAAAATATTTTTACACAAATAGAATAAACCTCTACATGGAAGTAGTTGTTGCACCAAATTTAATATGACAAGATCTTCTATTATCAAATTTATGGGCTTGATGTTTTCCAAGTCATCCTAAGTATCCAATCTTTCTAACAAAGCCATCTGAGGTGTACATGGAGGCTTGCAACTATATAAGTGGTTGAGTCCATAATGTTGCAAAATTTGAATTATTTATGACTTTGATGTTGGCACCTAGCCAGGCAGATAATAACTAAGTCAAATCTTTTTTCCTAGGCATTTATTATAATTTGACAAAGTTCCATAGTGTAAGCAAGAAAACTTACTAAGCTGTGTAAAATACAAGAATCCATATAAACTATAATTGTTATTTTTAGGTTTAGAGAGAGGGAAAAAGATTAAAAGAACTAAGAGACAAGAATACTAGAACACTATAAAAAAAAATTGTTCTCTAGTTTAATAAAAATATCAATTATTATTTTTATCTATCTTTTACATGTTGAGATTATGAGTTTGAGAGTCTAGATCAGTATAATATAAGGATTTTTTTTGGTGAGAAAACTACTTTGTGCGTCAAATTTTATCTTCCGTATCCTATGAGTATCTATCAGTAGTATACCTATGCATTAAACATGGTGATTTTCCTAGTCTCTATGCATTACTCATTGCCTCTTAGAGATCACATCATACTGGTGCATGAGTAGTGCTAAGTTTTCTATCACTTAGGTGCCTTAATAAAGCTCTTAAAGAGGTTATTACAATCCATTGATAAAAATTACTTTCTAAACCCTTTCTATTCTCCCCTTTTGCATTTTCTTTCAATATTGGTTATAGTAAGCTAAATTAGGAGAAAATTAGATAGTCTTTTTCTTATTTTACTCTTGTAAGCAATGATAAATAATGATCTATTGAGCAAACATTTTCATAAATAACTATTTCACTATATATTATAGATAGCATGCCACTAAGCCCCTTGTGAAATAGGTCAACTTCAACCTTTGAAGTGATCTCAACATTGCTAAGACTTGGTGATCTAAAACCTAGCTAAGATATATTCTTAGTCTCCTTTCAAGAGAGGGAGTGCATCTTCATCCCACCTAATAGTATCTCATGTCATTCGACGAACCAATAGAAAGACACTATAAGGAGGGTTGACTAGCTTCTTAGTACAAAATATGGTAAATTGCAACTCATTTTTTAAAATTATAATAGATTGTTGATTCCTAGCTCAAATTTTAAGGTTTTGACTGCATGTTGGTTTGGTATTAGATATATTTTGATGTTCTTCTACTTCTTGTAGCAATGTCTTGTCTTAAATCTAACTTGATTACTATTCCTAGGGATGTCTATGATGCTTTTAGGAAGGCTCATAAACCACTCCCAAGATATTCTCCCAATGGTAAATGTACTATGAAGGAGAACAAAAGGGATTTAAATGATGTTTAATATTACTTGGTGTTGTTAATGAATTCCTCACCTATAGGTTATTTTTATACACCCTTGATGATAATTCCTATGATTGGTTTCACATTCTTTCCATGAACTCTATTTGTTATTGGATCTGGAGCTTGAAATTTTATTTTTAGTATATTTTAGAGAAAAAGTTTACCCTAGGGGAAGCATGCCTATAGTTAGTTTCAATTAAATAATAGCCTCTTAATTCACTCTCCACTTTAATATCATATTTTCAAATATTATAAATAGGTTTGAAGATCCTTTTTCCTTGTCAAAACCAAGTAATTTTTTATCATACCTTTGTGCTCTCAATCCCTTTACATCAATGTTTGTAAATATAGTGTTAGGGTGTAAAATCGTATGGATGATTTCAATGAGGTGATAGTGGTGGATAAACAACACACACCTTCATGTCATAGTCCTAAACACCTTCATATTACTTGTTTAAGAAATAAGAACTATCTTCCTAACTACACATAGCCACAACCAATTGTAGATCCCCTTAATTATATGTAGTCATTGCAACTCTACCCATCTCATTGTGTTCTAAATGAAATGAATCTCATTCCTCACTAGAATTTGTCTCTTTGTTTATATATTTCAGATACCACTATCTATGCACTTGATTTGTTTCCTCATGAGGCATAGACATTCAAGACCTTTCCTATTGTTATTGGTGAAAGCAAATATTTGCATTTATCTAACTCTAATAATGATGTTGGGAGATAAATTATAATACTATGGTATTCAATCAATGTAGATGAGCTTAATATGGGTAACATTGAACATGCTCAAACTCTAGTTAGATTTGATGATTATAAAGCCACACTAAGTGCTCATGATAGTGTCGAAATGATAGTCTATAGTGATGACTGGGATCAAGAAAATGGTAACATTAAGTTATGGGGTGCTTTGAAAATAGTGTGTCCAAATATAATTTTATAAAGAAACATGATGTTATTGACATTAACAACATAGATGTTCATCATGATGGTTCAATTTGTATCATGGGTGCACATGAACAACCTCCATTAGATTTTCTTGTCTCTAAATAGAGAATGAACAAAAATGTAGATAACCATGGTATTTTTTACAAAGGTGAAACACATGAGAAAACCCAAATGGATAAAATAAAAATGTACTATGATATAGCCTTATTGCATCATAGAAAATGATTCACCATCTACCTAAAGATTTAAAATTCTAAATAGCTAGACATGGTACCCTGGTTGAGTAATGATATCTTAATTCTAGAGTCTATTAATCTAATAGATCTTACATATTACTTGATCATGGTAGGGTTCATCGTACTTCTTATCATGGCCCAGCCAGATACCTAAATTTTTGTTTGTCCTAGACATTTGTAAAATAGGAAAAGATGAGTATAAGCATTATTGATACTTAGATGAAAAAGATGAGCCAATAGGGATAGGGTTTGAAAATGCATGTGAATAAGTAGATGTACCTCTAAACTACTCTAATTTTTGTATGCATGGTGTCAATTTATTTAGCCATAGTAGTATACACATGCTTGATCATGTGGATAATATTGATAATAGATTTTTCTAACTCATGACTTTGTGGGTGTTTTGCATGTACTTTAGGAGCATACTAGTGTTATTGAGGACATGCAAATTGTAAATATAAACATGTTGGTGGAATGCAAATAGGAAGATTTATCTAGAATCCTACAAATGAAAGATCGTTCCTTTTCCCCATCTATTTATTTTATTATTATTATTTTCAAATTATGGTGGTTTAGATAAAATAACATGTGTTTAGGTTAAGGAAGTAAACAACGAAAATCCACAACTTTTAATCCTACATGATAGACACCCTTAGTATAAGATCATATTATATATGAACTTGTCATTTTCTAAACTTGATGATGTGCTTGCTAGGTTGAGAAATCGAACAATCTAATTACTCTTTCTAAATGCTTTAAAGGAGTAAAGCAGGAGTGACTTTCAGACTTGTTGTCTTAGATCCTCTTGTGTATATTGTATAAGGGTGATCCCACAATTTGAATTTACCTTCATTTGAAGGTCCTTTTCCTTTTTTTAATGAGAAAGCATTAAAAAAAATACTTCAAATGAAGGTTCGTACCTTCATTCAATGGTCAAAGGACCTTCATTCAAAGGTGGACCTTCATTCGATGGTGTTTTTCATTTTTTTCTTCCTTGGGCTCACGTTTTTTCCTCGTCACATGGTTACTTTAGTATTTTTAGTTTAATTTTTTACTCTTTTTATCCATGTAAGTTTTGTGTTGTGTTGTTTTTAGGGTTTTTATTCTTATTGAATAATGCTTCTATATGGCCTCAATTCCCTTTAGGTTTATCTAGGATTGAATCAATTGATGAGATTAGTTGGCCTTTATCAAATTCCTTTTGACATGGCCAATGCCTTGGTCATGTACAAATTGTATTTAATTACTTGCATGAAATATTGTGTGAACTAGCTCCTTCACTTTCCACATGAACACCCACCATTTGAATCTATATTGAAGGAATGGATGCATGTCTTCATTGAATATTCAACACTATAGCATTATCAGTAAGGGAACATTTGAATTTGAAAAATATGGTAGCTAGTAATCATGGATAATTATTGCTACTTGCCCTAAGATGCAACTTATTATGGAGAATGGCATACTAAAGAACCATGAGAACCTACTTGGGATCCCCTCACCTACACCTTATTGATATGGATCTTTGGCCAATAGTGAACTAGACCTATAACAATATTGAAATGGCTTTAGGGAATAACTCAATAAATTTAATTAACTAATGTGTGATTGATCAAATAATGTCTAAATGCTTTTTAATATTACTGCATTATAGTATTGAGGTCCACCCAATTGGAAAAAAGCTCTTTTAAACACTTGGATATGATGGGATTCATTAAAAAGATTAAAAATTCTAAAGAGATGCATATGCATGCCACATTGCATTGGTGATACAACCATTATTTTATCTTATACACAAATTATTTGTAGCATTCTAACCATATATAAATTAATGCTTCTTGTCTCTAGTCGCTTTAATTCCCATTTCTTTTGTACTATTTGTTTAATCTTAATTTTTCTTTTGCAGTATACATTTTGGAATGAAATGAATCTCATCCCCCATCAAAATTTGGCTCTTTGTTTGAACATTTTAGATCCCACTCTCTGTACACTAATTGGTTCCTCATAATACATAGATATTTGAGACCTTTCCTATTGTAATTAGTGAAAGAAAATGTTTCATTTTATCTGATTCTAACAATGATTCTAGGAGAGAAATTTTAAACCTGTGATATTCAGTCAATGTAAATGAGCCTAATATGGGCAACATTGAACATGCTAAAACTCTAGTTGGCTTTGATGATTACAAAGCCACAATAAGTACCCAAGATAGTGTTAAAATACTAGTCCACAATGATGTCTTGGATGAAAAATGATAAATTTTATGTTATGAATAAACACTTGATGTTATTAACATTAACAACATAGATGTTCATCATGATGGTTCAATTTTTATTCCATATATTGAAAAATCTAATGACTTATCCATCATGTATGTACATGAACAAGCTCGATTAGGTCCACTTGTCTCTAAATCAAGCATGGACAATAATCTAGATAGCCATGGTATTTTGTCCAAAGGTAAAATGCATAAGAACACCCAAATGGATAAAGTAGACATGTACTATGATAGCCCTATTGCATGATACAAAATTATTCACCATCTACATCATTATTTGAAGCTCTAAACTTGTTGGACATGGTACCTATGTTTAGCAATGCCATCTTTGTTCTAGAGTCTATTAATCTAGTAGACCTTGAATTAACTAATCATTATAGGATTCATCTTTCTTCTTGGCATGACAAGGCTAGTTATCTAAATTTTTTGTTTGTCCTCAACATTGCTCAAATACACATAGATGAGTATAAGCATGTTCACTTAGATGAAAATGATGAACCAATAAGGATAGAATTTGAAAATACATGTGAATAGGTAGATGTAACTCTACACTACTTTGATTTTGGTATGGAGGGTGTTAAATTATTTAGCCATAGTAGTATACACATGATTGATCATGTGAACAATAGTACTAATAGATTTTTTCTAACTTTTGATATTGTCATTGTTTTGCATGTACTTAAGGACCGTGCTAGTGTTCATGAGGACATACCAATTGTAGGTGTAAACATGATGGTGGAATGCAAATGGGAAGATTTGGCTAGAATCCTACAAAATAAAAGTTTTCTATTTCCCATCTATTTATTTTCTTGTTTATTATTTGACTATGGTGGTTTAAATAAAACATGTATTTAGAAATTTAAGCAAGAGAACAATGAACAACAACAATTTTAATCCTACATGATAGACACCTTATATCAAACTTATCATTTTTTTAATTCAATGACGTGTTTGCTAGGTTGAGAACTCAAATAGTCTAATTACTCTTGCTAAATGCTTTAAAGGAGTAAAGAAGTACCTTTGGGACTTATTCTCCAAAATTGTTTTATGCATATTTTATAATTAATTTAGTATTTTTTTAGCTTAAACTTTTACTCTCTTTGTCCATGTAAATTTTGTTTCAACTTATTTTTTAGGTTTTTATTTCTTATTGAATATTGCTTCTATATGGCCTCCATTCAGCTTTGGTTTAGCTAGGATTTCATTGAATGATTGGATTAGTTGACCTCTATCTAATTCCATTTGACCATGCCTAATGCGTTGGTCATGCAAAGACTTGCATTTAACCTCCTATATGAAATATTGTGTAAATTGGCTCCTTCAATCACCACATCAATGCCCACCACTTTAATTTGGAAAGGAGGTGTGAATGCATGCCTTAATTTTGCATTTTCAATGTTGTCACATGATCAACAAGGGAACATTTAAGTTTGAAAAACATGGTAACCGATATCCATGGATATTTACTATTACTTGCTCTTAGATGACTATTATGGAGAATGATAGAGTAAATAACAACAAGAACATACTTGGAATCCCTTTGTAAGGACCTCACTACACATGTAGACACAACTATGCATAAACTTTTTTTTTTTTTTATCATCTAATATAATCATACACTTGGTCAAAGGTCCCAGTAACAAGAGACAACAATAACAGCCCTAAAAAAAATATTATTTTACTATAATAAGGTCATCAATATGAAATATTAGTTGAGTAAGAACATACATAACCAAGTCCAATTGTTTGATATATTAATACTACTAATGAATATTCTAGAAACCTTTATCTTGATTTGATTCTATAAGGATGGAAACATAACTATAAATAAATAATTTTTAATATTGCTGAAGCAAAATCTCATGTGTAAGCATAAGCACAAAGTAAGGATCGATACATCAACCCAACTTGTAAACACTAACAAGAAGAATTGCACCATATTCAGTTGCAGTTAATATGATATATATAGAGTTTCAATATAGTCTATTATGTAGATTCTCACCTAATGTCATGCCCATGTAATTGAATCTTATGAATCTTAAGTAAATAAAATCACTCTTAGGATACATGAAATAATTCTTTAAGTAAATAAAATCAACTAATCTTGAATAAATAAAATAATTCTTAGATAAATGAAATAGCCCTTAATAAATAAAATCATTCCTAAAGTAAAATAAAATTCTCTTAAGTAAATAAATAACTCTTGGGAAATGAAATAACGTTAAGTAAATAAAATCATTCCTAAAATAAAATAGGACTTTCTTTAAATAAATTAATAAGTCTTAGGGAAATGAGATAATGTTAAGTAAATAAAATCATTCCTAAAATAAAATAAGACTCTCTTTAAATGAATAAACAACTCTAATCAAATAATATTTATATCCTTGTTTTCTATACTCAACTTTCTAACTTTTGAAGTATAGAAATTATTTTCAACAATTCCTTACTAGTGTGACAAACGTAATTTCTGCTACATGCTTAGACGTTTAGGCTGGCATGGTACTGGTTCCATTTTTTGATTCAGTTTCATTCATATCAAAATCCAACTTTGTTCAAGAAACCTAAAAATCTGTTCTCTCAAAAATCAAGATTTGCTTCTAATCATGTCAAAAGTATATGTGGGCGGTGCCGCATGGGCAAAATGGTAGGCCTGTGACAGCAGTGTATTCGTAGATAATTGTTATGTAAGTTCTCGGGGTACTCGGTCTGGGTATAATAGATATAAATTTGGTTCTCTCTTTATATCCCTGTAGATCTAATTTTAAGTCTTAATATACTAGTAAGATCTTATGACAATGCCCACAGTAGTTAGTGCATTAAATATAGTCAAATTATTACGGCTATAATTGACACATAGAAATTGAAGGATGAGTGAACAGAGATTTCAACTTACATTATTTAATTATTAAATCAATTTTTAGTGTGTTCATTCTTTGGTATGCTTAATCTCTGTATTGAAACAATGGTATTTCTTTTCTCAGCGGTATAGGCTACCCAACGCTAGAGTTAGATGCTACACATCCACATCTTCCAAAATCCATGAAGCCTTATTGCCAGCATAGTTATTAGCAACTAAAACATCAAAATCATCTTATAATAAGATTATTTTTTTAGCAACTGAAACATCAAAATCATCTTATAATAAGATTATATTTTTTTTTAAATTGTGTTCTGTTTAGTAAATATAAGATTAACTTACATTACATTATATGTGAGCCTTACTCATTAACACATTTTATTTACAAAAGGTTCCTCTAACTCCACATTGATGGTAAAGAACAAAGTGACGAGAAAATTAAAGGCATTACCATCATGCTTTCACTAGAAGACAAATAATATTTCTTTAAAACTAGTACCTCTAATCGTAACAGCATTATATTTCACTCTAGTTAGTTGACTAAAGTTGAGTCATCTTAAGGATCCTCTAAAAAAATAGGGAGCGCCCTAATTAGGGCTTCAACTCCTAGTTTACCCATTCGATGCCCTAATTCCTTATCAATATCTTTCATTGTTTTCTTATTTTCATTTTGCAGGGCTAGGCTTTGTCTGGCGGCGGTGGCTTGAACAGGGGCATCATTCGTAGCTAAGGAGATCTCTTATGCAGCAGATTAAGAATCCTAACTTATTGTCGTGCTGCTACAAGGAGATTCGTGGCTAGGGGAGGAAGAATCCAAAGATAATGACATGATAGATAGAAGTTGTAAGTATGTTTATTTTGCACTGGCTGGAATATACATGCCGAGGCCTAGATATGCCTCTTATGGAATGCTTCTTGCAAGGTGAATAGTTCTTGACTTGTTCGTTGGGCACAGGGGAGTGTTTGGACAAGCAATAAGTTCCTTATTTTTCAACAAGAGTGGCTTCCATCTGCCTTACTTATTTGCCACCATTTATTCTGAGTATGCTTAAATTGAAATCAGTATCTGGGTCTAATGTTGTAATCTGTATTTGGTTTTCTGGTGCTGCAGGTCACTGATAACTCTCCCTATCCTACCAGAGTTTCACTCTACTGTTGAAGGCTGTTGTAGTGGTCAAACGGGGCATATTTATTTATTTTTATTCTGAGTTGGTGTGTGTACTAGATTGTAGGGAATCTTGATTGATGTAGTCTTTTTTTTTTTACAGATTGGCTACTGGGTTTTGGTCTTAAACATTCAAAGCTACATATTCCTTTAGATATATTTATCTGCATCTCTTTCTCTACTTCATATCTGAGTTAGCAGCCAAGAGGCTGTATGAAATCTTTATATCTCAGAAAATGTCTTTGAGAAATAATTTAGGAATATAAAATTTTTCAGCTGTCAGATAGGCATATTGCACTTCATAGTACCTCAATCAAACTTTTACTTGTTACTGCATTTTTATCAAAATTCCAAGCTTTCCCTCAAATAGGTTAGAATGCAGAAAATCTTGCAGAAGCTACCAATAATAGAAACATTATGATCTAATTTCTTTCTTCAATCTAGAAATTTTGTTTTTTTTTTTGTCTTTTTTTTTTTAAGAGAACAAGGTATAACTTATCTCCATTATATAATACACGGGAACAAAGTATTTAAAGTATTTATGTCCTGTTTATAACAGGATAGGCTTTTTACACAGGTATTCAACTCCTTCATGGCCCCCAAATAACCTGTTGACTAGATAGGCCTATATAATATATACACATTTTTTTTTATACACCTATGTTTACAACAACTCTCTCTCTCTTCCTGAAATAGGAATCCCTTTTATCAATTCCACAAGATCATATTGTCTACTCAGCTAGAGTATCTTCCACATCTTGTAGGAGCCTGCATCAAAGTTAAAACTTCTCTATGTAGCCAGTGGAGGCTCACCTCCCAACCTAGGGCAATAATTGCCCACCCCCGAGCTGGGGAAAAAGCACATGGGGGGAATAGGGTAAGTGCTCACACAGGTTTACACTACCAATCAGGGATACACACACAAAATCACAAGATAACCCAGTACTTTAAATATTTCATCACTTCAGTTTGACAATTAAACCATAAGAAGGATTCTCATAAGAGGAAAGGAATGACATTTGTCTGTAGAGTGTTGTCATCAATGGGGGAAAAACAAACTCCTGACTCACCAGGAAACAATACAAAATACAACAGAAAACATATCACCACAACAGCATACATGGTTTCATCCCATAACACTATACTCATATCAGACCACCATTAACTTTATTTCCCAACACAAAATCTGAACATTAACTCACATTAAAGACTTCAATTTTTTTCCATATGTGATTGTATTATCTCTTTGTTTAATTGAATGGGTTAAGTATTGGTACTCACCTGGAACTTGCACAATACTCTGGTTTTCTTCCAAAGCCTGCTCTTTCCCAATAGTCCAAAAGATAAATATAATTTGCAGTCAAGGTAATACAAAAATTTTAGCTGTTGGATATTCATAGTCAAGGGTTGTTTTTACAGTAGTTGATGGACCATCCGAAGGTAAGTGGTGATGGACTATTCGATGGTAAGTGGTTACAGCAAGTGATGAGGGAGAAGGAAAAAGAACCAGCAAAAGACACACCTTACGCTCTTCCCTTTTGAGGGCAGACACTTGTCCCTTTCACAAGACACTTGTTACATTTTTTTCACTCCAATTTTTAACTCCATTACACATCACCTTTTTTTTTCTTTGGATGACTCAACAGCCCTAATGATTTTCGTCACTCTTTTTAACGTGAAAATAAGGATTTCCAAAACTTATTATTTTTGTTATTTTTCATCCAAAAAGGTACCTAGGCCCAAGCCCTAGGTCCTTAAAGTTAAATATTATGATTCAAGTGCCCATTTAATTATTTGTACCTTTAATAAGAGGATAAATGAAAAACAAACTTAACTTTAAATTACACAACACATGACAACTACATGCAACAACTTACACAACACATGACAACTACATGCAACAACAATCACGGCATATGATGATACATATCACGACACAAGAGAAAACACAATACATGTCCATACATATCACAACACAGGGGACCCAAGTCTCTCCTGGAGCAAACACAATATATGTATACATATCACAACACAGGGGACCAAAGTCTCTCCTGAGAACTTGGTCGGCTCACTGGTTACACACAATAGTCCCCCCCCCATACATTTTCCCCATTTTCCACCGGCTAACAATACCTGCACACTCATCTACACATTGTCAATTACAATAACAATAGCTGAAGCAATAATATAATAACCATTAATTACTTCATATATATTTATATGACTTATTCTTTTTGTCATAATAAGAAATACCTCTATCATCTGAGTAAAAGAAATCAATACTATCACATGAATAACGAAAATTAATACAATATTGATACTAAGAAACATGTTTTCAAGTAATAGGTGAAGTACCATGTAACATAGAGTGATACAATCCATGAACCATATATATACGAATCCCCACTATATACCTCGAGGAATGACATACTACAAAATAATGTGATCCATTATCCTAAGGTACAACCCATAATATAAAAGATATCATATGGATCAAATAAGAACATGTGTATAAATATAAGCGCATATCAATCATGATCTAACCAAATTCATGATCTAACCAAATTCATGTCTCAGATTAGTATATAACCATAGTCATTATCAAATTATAATAGAGCCAACATATAATGTTCTCATCATAAAACTATAGTAACCCAAAATATAAAATCTCTTCCTGCCATAATCGGTCGTATTGAGGAGGGGTCCTACACCCTTGGCCTACACATTGTTGATATAGATTGTTTGGCCAATGGTGCACTAGAACTCTAACAATATTGAAATGGCTTCAAGCCATAGCATGATCTATTTGATTAATTAATGTGTGATCAATCAAATAGTGCCTACATGCTTTTCAATATTGAGGCATTATAGTATTGAGGTCAACTTGATTGGAAAAAGGGTCCTTCGAAGAAGAGCAAATTAGGTTCATTAAAAAGATAAAAAAAATTTCAAGAGATGTGTAAGCATGTGTCACATAGCATTTGTGATGCCACCATTATTTTAGCTTATTCATTTATAATTGTGCAAGTGAAAGGAAAGGGGCCCACCATATACTGACAACATTCACTCCACTAACCAATGACATGATTGGAAAAAATGACAACCCTTTACCATTTTTTGAGATGCATTGACCATTAGATAAGAATAAAATTGGATGATTGGTGCATGATAAGAACATTTGAACTCTAACAACCTTTTGGATATGTGAGAGCTTAACAACTATACTTGCTAACATCATTCTATGGTGAGCTTAATGACTTAATAAATAGAAGGAGAATAGGTCTGCCATAAGGTGACATGGATATTTGTAACCAATGGTGCAATGGGATTCAAAATCATTATAACAATCCCTTAGGAATGTAGAGATTGCATGATCAAAGGATCATTGAACAAATGGTGCTTCACAGTGTCGACAAAATGATCTAACATATTTGAAGGTGTATAAACCATTGGATCTAAAAGAGGTCAATCAGATGGATTTTCCTAACCAAAAGAAGGCATGGTAGATGCAAGACATAAGGGATGAAACTCAATGATAAAACCTTAGACATATGGGCTTGAAAAGAAGTAGCACACACTAATGCAAGGCCTGACCAACCAATAGCAATAGAACATAACTCCCAAAATACCTCTGTTCACTCGAAAAAAAAAAAAAAAAAATCCCATACAAAATGGAGAGTTAAAGCTCTACAATTCCTATCTCAACAAGGACGATGATGTATTAGTAATTTAATATTATTTTATAATAATTAAATATCAATTATATTTAATAAAAAATAAATGCAATATTTATAATTTTAGTTACATAACTTATGTAGAATATTATTGATAAAAAATAAATATTGTTTGTTGGAAATGACAATGTTTCACGCACAAATAATTAAGCATATAGATGTATGTTCCTATCCTATATATACAAATTATTTGAGGCGTGCTAACCATATACAAATTAATGCCTCTAGGCTCTTGTCTCTAGTCGCTTCCGTTCCCGTTTCTTTTATACTGTTTGTTTAATCTGACATTTTCTTCTGCAATATCCTTTCCTTCCGATCCGGCTTAATCTGTCTAAGTTTTTCTTTCTTGTGGATTGAAATTTCCTCATTTCAAATAGCACGATTTAAAATTATCACTCATAACGTCTTTTTCCCCAAATCTTATCAGGTTATAAAATATTAGACGAAAAGCAAAAAAAATTATAAACCACGGAGAAATGCGGTTGAGGTTGACAGCGTAAATACAAGTAAATGCTTATCTCGAATACTCTTTGTACGATAAGGATTAAACGCTAGTGAGCAAACTGAAACCAAGATTCGATGTTGCGCGCGCAAAATTTATAAAGTTTGATAACTACCAGCGTAATGTGTTTTAGAACGCAACCAATAGGTAGCGTCGTGCGAATATCACTATGAAATTCGAATTACAAAGCAACTCACGAAAGGCATCGCATGCCTTTTATTGTTCTTGGCACGGGATAAGCCAGGGGATTCATTCAGCCTATCCTATTTCATTGACTTCCTAAGTGCAGAAGCCTATAAATGCCCATCAAATGATGAGGTTTTCATCATCAATCTCACACTTGAACGAAGAGTGTTAGTGTAAGAGAGAGCCGCAGTGAAAATGTCATCTGGAATTTGGTATTTGTGGTTTATGTGGTTAAACATATGGTCGTGGGCCGCAGCAGGGCAACTGGCGGTGGATAAGGGAAGTTGGAATCTTTTGGTAGAGAAGGGTGGCGTCTCGGCCATGCACATGACCACCACACATAAAAACACTGTGGTGATGTTCGACCGGACCAACTTTGGCCCGTCGCAGCTCTTGCTGGACAAAGGGCGGTGCCGGGACAATCCACAGGACCAGGCCCTGACCCACGACTGCTGGGCTCACTCCATCGAATACAACATAGCCACAAACACCATCAGGCCGCTCATGATTTTTACTGACACTTGGTGCTCGTCTGGAGCGTTCGCCGCCAACGGAACCCTCGTTCAAACGGGCGGGTGGCGGGACGGAGGCAGAGATATCCGGTACTTTGTTCCTTGCTCCGACGCCTCCTGCGACTGGGATAATTTTGAGGGTGTTCAGCTTCTGGCGAACCGGTGGTACGCCGCCAACCAGATCCTTCCCGACAACCGCATCATCGTTGTGGGAGGCACCGGCGTGTTTAACTACGAGTTCGTTCCCAGGCGGGCGGGCGAGGGAACGTACAACCTGCCCTTTCTCAGCCAAACCCGAACCAGCTCATCACCTGAGAACAACCTCTATCCGTTCCTCCATCTCTCCTCCAACGGCAATCTCTTTATCTTCGCCAACAGGGACTCCATTCTCCTCGACTACAAGAAAAATGTGGTGTTAAAAACATTCCCCAGAATGCCGGGTGACGGCCCACGAAACTACCCTTCCACGGGCTCTTCCGTGATGCTGCCCCTCTCTGCCTCGGATGGGTTTAGCAAAGTGGAAATCCTCATCTGCGGTGGTTGTCCCGACAATGGCTTCGCCGCCGCCAAAGCCGGTAATTTCATTGACGCCCTTCGTAGCTGCGGAAGAATGGTCATCACGGACTTGAATCCATCGTGGACGATGGAAGACATGCCCGGACCAAGAACCATGTCGGACATGCTCATTCTCCCCAACGGTGAAATCCTAATCATAAACGGAGCAGCCAAAGGCGTAGCCGGGTGGGACATGGCCAATACACCCGTCTTCACGCCGTACCTTTACAGACACAGTCTACCCGCCGGGCAGCAGCGTTTCTCCGTTCTGGCAGCCAGCGGCATCGCGAGAATGTACCACTCCACTGCCAACGTGTTGCCGGACGGCAGAGTTATGGTGGGCGGCTCCAACCCACACTTCAAATACGTTTTCACAGGAACACAATTCCCGACGGAGCTGCGTTTGGAAGCGTACAGCCCTTATTACTTGCAGAGAAAGTATGCCGCCCTTCGCCCCAAGATAACTACCCTGTCTTCCACCTCCAATATTGCCTATGGCGCCACCTTCAGAGTGACCTTCTCAGTTCCATCCGGTCTGCCAAGTAACAACAATGTAGCATTTAATGTGTACGCTCCACCCTTCACAACTCACACCACATCCATGAGCCAGAGGATGCTCTCCCTCTCCGCTTCCACACCGGTACTCGTTTCAAAGTCCACAACAGTTTATTCTTCGACAGTAACCGCTCCCCCATCAGCTGTGGCTGCGCCTCCCGGATATTACATGCTCTCAGTTGTTAACGGCGGTGTTCCCAGCAAAGCTCGGTGGGTTCATTTCTCCTAGGCCTCCTCAATCATCCCATTAATGTTTTCTCCAAATAAGGAATTGAATATCCTCCAATCCATATGCTTCTCCCGTACCTTTTATTTTCTATTATGTGACAACACTGCATTTAGTCAATGTAAACCCATAAATGTTTTCTCCAAATAAGGAATTGAATATCCTCCAATACACATGAATTCTCTTATACCTTGGATTTACTTTTATGTGACAACACTGCATTTTGTCAATGTAAAATATTGTGAAAAAATAACACCGGTTGCAAATTGTCAACTTTTGTAATATTGTTGGATCTCTCGAAATCAAAACCAAACAAAACAATATTGAGATAAAGGGGAGAAGATATCAACCTAATCAATGCCATTGGCATCCCAGCTATTGATTGTTTTACCATTGAAGTGGATGATGTTTAAGTAGAGTGGCTAAGTAGACTGTAAATGGTAGAAGTTTTTATTTAAAATTATTTTCTCTATTTCTACTAGAAACTTTGAAGGATTTAAGGTGCCCAAAAAAATTGATTTTTTTTAATTGACATCAAGTATTGTATTTGTCTCCATTAACTTTGACTAATAAAAATAGCATAAATATTTACAATTTTTTAATATAGATGACATCTAAAACTACTATTAACTATTTATAGGCACAAATGGGCTGCCTAAATGGGACAGTTATGGTCATCTCTAACTCCAAGAAAATAATTAATTATTTTTAGGAGTGGGAGCTTTAGGGGAATCTCTTGGGGAAGTTACAAACTTAAAATAGAGTGGAATAACTTAAATGACTAGTGGAGAGGAATAAGGGAAAAAATAAACAATTCTATAAAAGGAGGAGAAAAGTCCTTTTATAGAATTCTATAAATTTCTCTCATTTGTGAATCGTTTGCCTCTGTGCCAAATTCCTACTTGCAAGATGAAAATCCCAATAGGTGCCAAACAGATGAAAACTGTTGGAAATAAGGAAGATAACTAAGGGGGGGGGGGGGGTGAATCAGTTATCTTAAATTTTTTAACTTTCTTTTCTTCTTTAACAATAATGCAGTATCAAAACATATAAGCATAAATGAACATGAAAGTAGAAATGAAATCAACACACATAACACAAAGATTTTTACGTGGAAAACTCTATTAAGGGAAAAACCACGGGGTGACTAACCCAAGATTGTATTCTCTATTAAAAGAATAAGAAGTACAAAATGGCACTTGCCAATTATGGTTCATTGCCCGAGCACACTGCTCACAAGAGGCTCACTGCCTATAAGAGACTCACTATCTACAATGTATATAGAAAGTAACCAGGTATTTGAACTAATCAAAGGCATCCGCATATGCTGAGGTTCAGTTCTGGTTAGGCTCAATACACTGATCTGCTGCACTTCATTCTTCCTTTGCTTGGTGCTGCTTTTCTGTCACATACCAGATTTGTATTGCTGCTACTATATTTTTTTCTACTTTTCTTCACACTATACTCTACATCATTCACACCTTCACCACCAAGGGTTTCAACATCTTTCTAGTCGGCATCCAGAATACTCAAGATTTTTCCAAACTCTAGTCTGTCGGCTGAATCCTTGCTTATTAAGTGATGCGTATCAAAGAGATAGTTATAGAAGTCATCAATCATGTTGGCCAACCATGAATGATCCCTGAAGAAGCTTGATCACCATCAATTCCTCATCCAGATTAAGGTCTGATGCTCTGCCAGTCAGTTCTTCCTCAGTCTACTCTACCAAACAGGAACCCAACACTTAGGTGCTCATAACTTTTCACTATTTCATCACCGGAGGCTCAATCTCTTGAATGTAGCAGTCATAGTACTCCTCTTGACTTCCTCAAGTCCGCACTTTGTTGAGATACTTCCTCTAAGAGATCTGGACCTAATTGTCAGACCTTGCTGCATGCTCTATTCTTGCTCACCGGACCAAAATACTCTTCAATCTGACTTCTGGTATAGACATACCATGTGTTGCAGATGTATGGAATGGACTTTGTTGCCATCAATGACAACACTCATGAAGCCACACAGTGTCTCTTGCCAACAATCTCCCCCTTTGGCATTGATGGCAACACTTAGTGAAAAATGACTAAGTGTCACACTACACTCCCCTTTGGCTGATGCTCTATTCTAATGTACACATTTTTAGAGCTCCTCTTTAGCTAGATTCCACATTTTTCACTGATCCTCACTCCCCCTTTGACATCAATGGAAAAGGGTGGAATATGCACACCAAGATTTACAAAATTTTACCTATACATAGCTGCATAAGTATATATACAATTTATACTTACATATACTTAAGTATATCTACAAAAATAGCTTTCAACTGATCAAATTCTGTTGCCCAACTCTGCTTCATCCTATCCAAAATTGAGATGTGACCACTTAACAAGAATGCAAAGGCTTTTGCCCTCTTTAAATCTATTAGATCACTGGTCTGGGCTGTAGACTGAGCATCAGTTAAGGCCTCATGCATTGCCTCTAACTTAGGGATAATTATCCTTCTTAGTTCACTCATTTAGCTTATTCTATTTTTCTTCTCCTTCTCAAGCCTCTTTATCTCATTTATAGTGGTAATAGTCTGGCACTCTTGATTCATTATGGATGAGGCGAGAGGATCAAAACTCTGGGATAAACTTGATAGTTTGCCCTCTTGTTCTTCCACCTTCTTTGCAATGTCTGTTGTTACTGTGGACCATGATAAACAAAATTTGTATAATTCTCCACCATCTTTAAGAGCATTTTCTAGGCTCTTTATTCTAATATTCAGATTTTTCCTATCATTTGCTATTAGCCCCTATACTTTAGAGAATCTCTTACCCAAAAACTCTTTCCAGACTTTCTCTTCTGCTGATTTCTTGAAGGAATCAAAATGTGTGCTAATAGAATTAACAAGAGATTTCAGATTATCAGATGAAGAGGCTGAAAGATCCTTTTGGAAGGATGGCATGATCTTCTCCAACACACCGGATGCAATCTCTATCAGCTCACAGTCTTCCATGTGAGACTTTAGAAGCTTTTATTTTGCTTTGGATTGAGCAAAAGATGCTACCTTCATTGTTTGGACTGGAGAGAGAGAGTCAAAATTGAATGGTCCTTGAAACAACTTCGGTTCATCTAATTCCATCATTTCCTTGGTCAAGAAGTCTTTCACTGCTTCTGCAGTGTCTCTTGCCAGAGACTTCTTTCCTCTTGTAGCCTCAGAGGTGTCAACAGAGATCTTCTCTGTTTGTTCTTCTTCTCATTCTCTTTTTCTCCTCTTCTTGACTTGCTTTCTCCTCTTTTCTTGCTTCTCCTTCAGTTTTGGAGTCTATTGGGGGATCCAGATGAGAGATATTTACTTCTTCATTGACTTCCTCTTCCGGAGTAGAGGAATCTAGGTCCTTAGTCTTCTCCTCACTTATCTCCTTTGATTCTTCTACAATTTTCTCAGTAGGATCTTCTTTTGATACACTTAGTCATTCGACATCCATGGCAGAAGTTTCATCACTTATGTCCTCTATAATAGGAAGATTGAATCTTTTATGTGCATTGTAGAGGATGTCTTCAGTCTCTTTTGCCACCTGATCAGTCTCTCTGAGCATAAGCTTGTTCATTCTGGCTTTGCTCTAGAACTCATCCTTGCAATCCTTGAAAATCATGTTCATTTGTTTTGGAGTAATGGAAGGATAGAGCTAAATAACTATCTGTTCCCAGATCTCCATATCTTTTCCTTTGGCATTGTCTTTTCTGAGTTCAAGTATTTTCTCTAAACTCTTGGGGATTAGAGAGATGATTTTAATGAATGCTTTATTATAGATATTCAAGTACTTGACTATGTCTTTCTCCAATATTCTTTTGTCAGTGTCATTATACTTATCATAAAATTCAATTAATGGTTGCAGATTTCCATCCACTGTGACTGCCTTGATAACATTATCAATAGAAGGAGTGGACCTTTCAACAAATTCTTCTGCCTCTTCTTCTTTATTTGCACCGGTAGAAGATCCACGTGATGTTTTCTTCTTCTTCTTCATTTTCTTAACCTCCTCATCTATTTCTATCTCTTCATCATCCTTCTAACTTATATAGGTCCTTGTGGCCTTAGTTTTTGTTCTCTTTTCTTCCTTATTGGATGTCTTGGCTTCTAGTTTGGAGGCCTTTTGGCTTTTAGAGGTGGCAGGTACAGAGCTTTTGGAGGATCTGGTCCAGGAGGGGACTTGCACCGAATTACTTTCTTTCTCTACTTCTTGTCTCTCCTTCTCAGCTCTTTCAATTTTTTCTCTTTTTGCATCAACTGCTTCTTTTGAGATGCCATATCTTTTGGCAACTTCCTCTACTTCCCTTCTCACTTTTCTTTTCATTTCTGGTTGTCTTTGTTCAACATAAATTTTCACACTCAATTCTTGAAAGGTTCCAAACCTTTCTGCCTCAGGGTCCTTGGGCTGACTCAGCAAGTGTTGGATATGCAACTCTAGGATTTTTTCATCTACTTCATACCCCATTGGCATAATCCAGACTATCCTTGGCTCCACTGCCTCCATTGGGCATTGATCATTGTCTACCATAAAGCACACTGTATCCTTGTACTTTTTAACCATGGATTGGGGAATTCTTTCTCTGGCCTGCATCATACCTTGGAAATTCTTGAAATATCCCTAGAGAGCTATGCTTTGAGCCTTGGCATCACCAAGCCCATGCATAAAATCTCTTATCTGTATGGCAATAGGTATGTCATTTTGCCATATTCAGCCACTAGTTCTAGGTAGCTCTTTCATATAGTAGAAGAATAGACATAGTATCAAGCCACCGTACTTAAATGAATTCTTCTTATCCTTCTTTATTTTCTACAAATTCTCTAATAGTTGGTTTAGGAAAACCTTACAAAGATCATAATCAGTATTTTCCCTTAGCATCTGATAAGTAGTGTATATTGTTGTTCTGGATACAAAATTCTCCCTGCTGGAGTGATATATCTTATAATCAATTATCATAGAAGCAAATTTGATATCTGGATCTGTGATATTCTCTATTATCATTGCTCTCTTGTCAAATCTTGATTTGGTAGCATCACTTATAGTTTTTTTTTTTACTAATTTGAGATCGGGCAACCCACCAGATGAGTGCAATCCAGTTACCGCCCTAATGGCATCTTTTGTGATCTTAAATGGCCTCATCAACCACATAAAGTTGTCATGCATTCTGCTCAGAACATACCAGACCCATTCATCTTCTACAAAACAGGGGAAATGGATGTAATGTCCAAAATGATTATCCCGGATGGCCTTGTATTGGGGTTTAAGTTCAAATGATTCATCTATTAGTTCCTTGTGATAGATGTCCATTAGTTTGGATTCTCCAAATTCCTCAATATTTGCATGTATGTAAACCCTAACATCTTCTACATGTAGAACTCCATGTAGAATGCTAGAGAAGGCACCTAATGGATCAACCTCTACGGATTTGTAAGGATGTTTATTGAACTTAAAGCACAGCCTATAAGTAATCTTAACAACATTTGGAGTAGCCATCTTGCAAAAGATTCAATGAGAGATATCCAAGAAAAGAAATACCTTTTTACGCTTCTAGGGTTCATGATAAGAGTTGAAGAGATTGTTGGTTGAATTGAATTCTTCGGTTGATTCTTGAGAGGGTTGAAGCAATCTTGTTGCAGAGCTCCTTCTTTCTTCTTCTTGAATGCAAATGTGCAAATGATGAAGAAAAGAACCCTTTTATTTCTATGGAAACCCTAATTCCATTTTGCAATAAATGCACAACTTAAGTCATTCCGGTTGCCTTGTTCTTCTTGTTCTAAGAGAGATCTTTCTGAATCACTAAGATGCACTCAGTAATTATTAACAATCTATCTGCCTTTCTTCAATCATTTCATTTATCTACAGATCAAGATATTTTCAATTTTTAAATCATACTGGATCTAACTGTGGAAATCCTACTTTTGCCAGATGACTATCAAACCGGATTAATCTGGGATGATTAACCTTTTCAAACTCCTTACAGATCTTTCATATTTTGACCAAGGGATATTTAGATGTTTCTCTAAGAGTCCTTTTAATCCACAACACTTCATGTGCCAATTTTAGGCACCAATTGGCTGGCTAGGGGAAATTGTTTTCTTTTGTGACTCCCTCTGAGCCAGAGCTCATCTATTTAGTTTTCAGAAGGAATATCAGCACCAGATTCTAGTGCGGATCCATTCTCAACATTTTTTGTACTTCTCTTCGCCCAAATCTTGTTCATTTCCCTTTGAATTTCATCCGCATTCACTTTTCCTTTTCCTTTGTCTTGATTTTGGTTATGATGCACCAGACCCTTTTTGTCCTGATTCTTACTTCTACAGAATTTGGCAATCTGACCAGATCTATTGCAATTGTAGCAAACAACATTTTTTTACATATTTGATTGGTATCCTCTTGATCTACATTGATTAGCTATATGTCCCATTCTATTGCATGCAAAGCATCTACCATTGAATGAATTATTTATTTGCATATTTCTACATTCATGAGATTTGTGACCATACCTTTTGCGGTTAAAACACTGTCTGGAGAAGGATGAATTAACTTGATTCATTCTTCTTCTGTACTGATTTGCTTTATGACCGAAGTTATTGCAATTGTAGCATTATCCATTGAAGGATGGATATCTTTGAGCATTCGGTTGCCTTACTGGAGTTCTTCTAGGTATATTCCTTGGATTTCCAAATCTAGAGTTCCTCTAATTGGATCCAGAGCTTTCACCTTTCTCATATCCCAATCCATGCTTGTCATCTACCCTCTTTTGGCTTTCAAGAAGAACTTCAAGTTGAGCAGAGCTTATCTTGAATTTCTCTTTGTATTCATTTGCTATTTGAAGATCCCTTTTAAGAGTGTCTATTTGATTCTCAAGTTGTTCTTCATTATCTCTAGCTTCTTCAAGATTAGATTCTAGATGCCTGATTATTCTATCCATTTTGTGGCAATCTTTTGATTTCTCCTTGAGAGATTGTTTTAGATTATCTTCAATTTTTCTTTTCTCTTCAATTTCTTGAGTGAATTTCATAACCCCTAATTCCATTTCATGTCTTACCAGAATGACCTCTTTTGATAGCTTCTCACATAACTTGTTTTTCTCATTCAGATCTTCATTAGTATCATTGGCTTCACCTTGACTTGCTAATTGTTGAAGTAGGTCCTTTCTTTTCTTCACTGACATAGTTTTTCTTTGAGTTCATTTATGAAATCATCATCTTGTTTGAGTCTTTCTCTCAGGTAATTGACTTCAGAGTGAGATTTCTCAAGATCATCTATGGCAAACTGAAGTTGTTCCCTCATACCATACATATCCATTGAGATTACCAAACCTTCCTCAAGCTATTAGGCTCTATCTAGAGGTACTTGGCTCTGATACCAATTGTTGAAAACAAAGCAGATAACTGAGAGGGGGGGTGAATTAGTTATCTTAAACTTCTTAACTTTCTTTTCTTCTTTAATAATAGTGCAGTGTCAAAACATATAAGCATAAATGAACATGAAAGTAGAAATGAAATCAACACACATAACATAAGGATTTTTACATGGAAAGCCCTGTTAAGGGAAAAACCACGAGGTGACTAACCCAAGAGTGTATTCTCTGTTAAAAGAATAAGAAGTACAAAATGGCACTTGCTAATTAGGGCTCACTGCCCGAGCATACGGAACATAAGAGGCTCACTGCGTACAAGAGACTCACTATCTACAAGGTATATAGAAAGTAACTAGGTATTTGAACTGATCAAAGGAATCCACATATGCTAAGGTTCAATTCTGGTTAGGCTCAATACACTGATCTGCTGTACTTCATTCTTCCTTTCCTTGGTGGTACTGTTCTATCACATACTAGATTTGTATTGCTGCTACTACACTTCTTTCTACTTTTCTTTGCACTATACTCTACATCATTCACACCTTCACATCAAAATCCATCTGGTATATATATCTACACCAAGGGTCTCAACATCTTTCTAGTCGGCATCTGGAATACTTAAGATTTTTCCAAACTCTGGTCTGTCGGTAGAATCCTTACTTATTAAGTGATGCGTATTAAAGAGATAGTTATAGAAGTCATCAATCATGTCAGCCAACCATGAATGATCCCTCAAGAAGCTTGATCACCATCAATTCCTCATCCAGATTAAGGTCTGATGCTCTGCCAGTCAGTTCTTCCTCAGTCTATTCTGCCAAACAAGAACGCAACACTTGGGTGCTCATATCTTTTCACTCTTTCATTACCGGAGGCTCAGTCTCTTGAATGTAATAGTCATAGTACTCCTCTTGAATTCTCCAAGTCTGCACTTTGCTGAGATACTTCCTCTAAGAGATCTGGACTTGATTGTGAGACCTTGCTGCATGCTCTGTTCTTACTCATCAAACCAAAATACTCTTCAATCTGACTTCCAGTATAAACATACCATGTGCTATAGATGTGTGGAATGGACTTTGTTGCCATCAATGACAACACTCATGAAGCTACACAGTGTCTCTCCCCAAGAAAATAATTAATTATTTTTTGGAGTGCGAGCTTTAGGGGAATCTCTTGGCGAAGTTACAAACTTAAAATAGACTGGAATATCTTAAATGACTAGTGGAGGGGAATAAGGGAAAAACTAAACAATTCTATAAAAGGAGGAGAAAAGTCTTTTTATAGAATTCTATAAATTTCTCTCATTTGTGAATCATGTGCCTCTATGCCAAATTCCTAATTACAAGATGAAAACCCCAATAGGTACCAGATAGATGAAAACTTGGAAGGCCATTGAAGTTGACAACAAATACTCTTTGACTTCAATAGAGAAGTTCCATCTAGGGATTGACAAAGAGTTGAATGTTTGTGTTTTCAATGTGCTTCAGTTTTGGTAGTTTGATTATTTTAGTTTTGATGTGGTTTTGCAGTGTGATATGAAATTACAGAGTGTAGTTTAGGTTTGTATTGAGTTTGTAGTATCATTTAGCTTTTGGGCATGACCCATTTTGTAACCCTTGGTAATATTCATATTAATGTTGATAGTAAGTTTTTAATAGAGATGATGTCCCATATATTCATGATGTATCTATTTTATATTATATTGTGTTAAGAAAGACCCTTGGCATTGCCAAGTAATCTTGAATTTGCAAGTTCATATCAATGTTGTTTATTAAAGCTTAATTTCAAGTTGCAAGTATCAAGAAATTCCAATCTTTGTCTAACAAGAAATTAACCTGCACATTTTTAATTATAAACCATCATTAGAAACTTGTAAGAAGGTTGCGTGAGTATTTCTGAGCTCATTTTAGTTTGTTTCCACTATTCATGTCTAAGAGATGTCATTAGGGATGCATAACATAATTAATGGATTCAGGAATGATTTATGGAAACTGTTACATTTTATTTGTCTTACCACCTAGCTATAGTTATCTATGGAAGTGATTTTTTAGGGGATCCTCTTCCCCAAAAGAGAACACATATCTTAAATAATTATTCTCAACACCATTTAAACTAGCCACCCATTATCATGAAGGGTGTGACAAGTATTTACTGGCCATTTTCTTTGTGAGGGTTGTTTCTTTCTACAGGGCTGATTCATCAAATAAAGTTGTCCTTACTATTTACGAAGAGCAAGACATTAGTAGAAGTTTGTCATTTTATCTTTTGTGAAGGAGACTCTCACATTCAAAACAAATCATGGTCTTTGGGCATAAATTACAAGTCCCACCTATTAGCAAAGGATAGCTACTCATTGTTGAGAATGTCTCTACTCTTGATTGGATCAAATAGATTAATAGCTTGCCTCCCAACATCTATTCCAATCTAAAATTGCAATTAAGATAACCTAAGTTGTTGTAGTCTTTTTGGTATGATGATGAATTATCTATGATCAATTCAAACTAGAATTTATATTTTACATCAAGAATTATGTCTCAATAGTAAGTGTTATTTTTCCTTTGGTGAAATTTGCAAATAGAAAAGGACATTTCACATAGTGGTCGATGTGGGTCCCATAACTTTTCTATGGAGAATATCCTAATGATGTTTTAGGTTGGCATGCTATTTTTTATGGAGAATAACTACTAATGTACAATGATGGGACACACAATAGACCTTAATGTGGCATTTTTCCTCATGCCATTTTCTATTAGAATAGACTGCCAGATGCGGCCATGATGGGACCCATATTTCATTTTCTATAGAAATTTGGTAGTTAAAATACACATTGTGTTTTTCAACTTGCATAGGTTTAGTTCATGACTTATAAGAATTCATGTAAAAAAAGTAAAAAACTAATTTTGTAGAAACCTAATGTGGGTTACAATTTAAAATGATGGTATTTTAGGGATCATGCAATGCTGTACGAGAAGATTGTAGCTTCTATAATGATGCATGTCAAGGCCACACACAAATTTATTGTCAGGGGAATGATTTATTTTCATCTTCTTTATGTTTTCTTCATGTTCCTTTCCCTCACAAGTTAGTTTGTACTTGTACTAAGTGTTGTAATATTAAATCTTAATATAGTTAGATAATAGTTAATATATAAATGTTAATATAGTGTGGAACCTTATTATACAATAATTAATTTCACAACTATACATAACTATGTCCACATTTCAAATAGAAACACCAATAACTTTAATAATCTCTATAAAAATACCTCTAAGCCAAATTCAATTATTATATAAAAAATACCCCTCTTTCTAATTTTAAAATACTTTAGTGTGTAACACAACATTTGTCATTAAATGATTCTTAAGACTAGATAACTGATTGGAAGAAATGTCACTATGTACTCCTTTTCAACCTCTATTTCTCCTTATGTTGAAAGTAGCAAATTGTTGGGGTTTATCAAGTATGAATTCTAGGATTTAAGGTGCCAAAAAAAATGATTTTTTTTAATTGACATCAAATATTGTAGTTGTCTCCATTAATTTTGACTAATAATAATAGGATAAATATTTACCACTTTTTAATATAGATGATGTCTAAAACTACTATTAAGTATTTAATGATATTTGAGTAAAGTGATAGTTACCACTAATTTCAAAAATGTTAGATGTCAATACTCTTCACATTTATTTTTCTTATGTTCAATAATGTCTTGCTTTAAACAAATAATTAATGAATGTCAAAATTTAAGTACACACACTAAGTAAATGCCAAAAGAACAAACACACACTTCATACAAATAATAAATGTAAAAAAAGTGAATTCAATTTTAAACATACAAAGTGAAACAATTAGAAGTCAATGCCAAAGTTCAAATCCATACTTCACACAAATAATAAGTATATCAAATTAAAGTTAATGCCAAAGTTGCACTCCACAAAAACAATAAATAGATTCCATAGTGAAACACACTAAATAAACATGCATAAAATACAACTTACAAATAGTATAACACTAATTATGACAATGTTAATAGATTGCATTGTGGTTGAATGGGAGGCCATAGTTCTTAGTTCTCAAATGGTTCACTCACAATATTCATTTAATAACATTCCATTATTGTTATTTACAAAAAAAATTAAAAAAAATTATAGTATTTTATAGCCTTGTCCACCCACTACTACATGTAATGACTTTCCAGTAAAAATATAAATATAAACTATCTGGCAATAGGCCTATAAATATTTGTGCCTATCAGCCATTTGATATCATCTTTGGTGCTTTTTTTTTTAAGATAATGCACCTGGTAAACCTTTTAATGTGACCGGCAATGCTGATGCGACACACCCTTCGGTTCCACGTGAATGCTTTTGCTTGGGGCAATGAACCAGTGAGGCCACAACATGGGGGACCTCATCCCCTAGCAAGAACACTTCAAACCTGCGAGCTCATTGGCCTAGTAAAGGCGTAAAGCCTGCGAGCTTGTTGGCCCAGCAAGGGTTTGAACTCTAGTGGCCGCCACTACAAACAAGCGACTTAACCACCAAACCATGCCCTCATCAGCATCTTTGGTGCTTTTACTAATTATATTAGATATCACATTTATTTTATATATCATATATATAAAAAATTGTTCATACTATATCATATATAATTTTGAAGTACGAAAGCACTTTCTAAGATCTAATGAAAAACATTTACAATAACATAAGTATGAATGGGTTCCCATCCCATTCACACAATAGAGTCTAACCAGGGCAGTTTTAAGTGATTAAATACATGTCATTCCTAAGGAACTTTCGTAGTGCCTACCTCTATAAGCAAATCCATTTATAATTGTTTCCCATGCCAAAAACAATAATTAATACTACTTGTAATCACACCTTAGTGTGTAATGGGTATGCCGACAATGGATGTGGAAAGGTGTGTTGTGTGGATAAAAGCAAACCTTATTTTGCATATGGGAAATTTAAAGTGTACATGTAGTTTGTAAAATTGAGTTGATAATTTCAATTAATAAGGGGGTGTATTTGTAAGAGTAGTAAAGAGGAATTTGTTATTTGTTTCTAATATTAGTATTCTCAAAAGGAGAGTATAGAGAATATTTTCATTATTTTTTTTGGTGCAATTTTGTTTGTTGAAACCATGTAATGATGTGTGTTTTTGTTCTATAGTGGTTGTCCATCCATCATTTGAACATTGAGAGAATGTAGTGATATGTGTTGTCTTGCATTAGAAAATAAATGGAGTATATTCAATATGTTGACATGCATGCAAGTAATTTTTTTAATAGTAGTGGGTAAAAGCCAGTATGCAAGTAAATATTTTTTTTTGTTTCAGTCCTCTTCTTGTTTCCCAAGCATGTTGAGCCCATAAATTTGAAATGGTAGGGCCAAGTACATAATCAAGCTATCTTCTTGCATTGCATGTCCTCAGTCAGAAGGAGTTTCATCATTAGTGTCTATCAATGGATTTGGAGATGTATGGTGCAAATTCCAAGGATGATAGTTGTTTGAAATTCTTTCCCAATGGGTTGTAATTTCTTGAATTGTAATGAACCAAAATCATTGTAAATGTTTTTGAATGGTTGGAATAGCATGCTCGAAAACATTGATCATTTACTACTAGGATTGCAGTGAAATGAGGGGAGACTCACACAATACCAATGTTAAGCATTCTTTCCATTTGGTGGACTTCCAAGATGCTGCAAATGTTCATTTTTAACCCACTTCAATAAGTGGCATTGTTTCCAATTATATTGGTCATGCCATGTATGAATCAATGAAACTTGGAGATGAGATGTTACTATTGTTAGAGAAAGTCACACTTTAGTGTGTAATGGGTACACTAAAGAGGTATTAAAGGTGAGTTATTAGGTCCTTAAGAAAATGATGTGTTTCCCTAAGTGTAGTTACCAACAGACACATGTCATGTCTAGATCAGTGGCATGAAACAACTAATTGAAAGTCACTCTCTCTTTTATTTCTCTCTTTCCCTTGATATCTCTTATCTCTATATATCTATCCTAGTCTATCTCTTTTTCTCTACTCCTCTCTCTCTATGTCTCTCTCTCTATTTTTGTAAAAGAACCATTCCATGAGACTCCATTGGAGGTAGATTATCTAGATCAACCTATACCATGCTCCACTTTTTACATTATAAAAGTACCATAGCTTGATATCTCTTTTCCTCTCTATCTCTATATATCTATTTGTCTCCCTCTCTATCTCTTTATTTCCCCATGAAAATATCATGTTTCCTTGAGCATATATCCCATGGACACATTCCATAGTTGGAATGTTATCACGAAATGATTGATAAAAATTTAGTCTCTCTCCATTTATATCTCTTGTATCTATCTCTCTCCTACTATATCTCTATTTTTCTACTCATCTCTCTTTCAATCTATCTCTTCCTCTCTTTCTCTTCCTCACTCTTGATCTCTCTCTAAATCTGTTTGTCTCCTCTATCTCTCTATTTATCTTTATCTCTTTGTCTATCTTTACCTCCCTCTCTCCCTCTCCAAGAAGATTTATATCAAATCTTGGATGGATACATTGGAAAGGAATAAAAATAATCTTCAAATATTTGTGGGATACATTAGAGTATTCCTTTTGCTATCATGGTACAGTATGATAGGAGATAAGTATTCCTTGAAAATTCATGAATATGTGGAATTAAATTGGGCTAAAGATCTTAATAGCAGAAGATCTACTAGTGCATATGTGTTTACTTTATTTGGTGGTGCGATAAGTTGTTTGAATAGGTAATAGGTTGTGGTCACACTGTCCATTACCAAGATAGAGTATATGGTAGCTACTCATGCCTATAAAGAAGCCATTTGGTTAAAAAGTTTGTTTTTAAATGTTGGGTTGGATTAGGGAGTAGTTATAGTTTATTATGATAGTCAGAGTACAATTTTCCTAGTGAAGAAGTTGACTTTTCATGCAAACACCAAACACATAGATGTGTAGTACTACTTTGTTAGAGATATAATTGAAGATGAAAGGATACATATGGGAAAGGTAGAAACTTTGGTGAATATTGTAGATGCTTTAACAAACCTTGTGAGCATAGATAAATTCAAATGATATTTGAGTTTATGGGCTTCTTGGTCCCTAGTCCAAGTTATTTTCAGTATTGGTGAGTTTCCCTTTTTCTTTTGCAAGGTATTCAACAAGTGGGAGAATGTTGGTAATTAAGGTGCCTCAAACTTTGAAAGTTCCAAGAATTTAGTTATTTATTTATGTATTTTATTTAATTAAAATGTCTTCATATTAGAAATGAGGTATCTCATTTTCCATGTGTCACATAAAATATAAATCAAGGCAATTTGTTACTCTCTTCACTACTCATTTGAATGTACGTTCTCCGTTTGGCAGATGTTTCTCAATGGCCATTTTGTTTTACATCTTCTCTATAATCTTTTTTATTCTCAATATATGTCTAGGTGCTTAGTCACTATTTTTTTGAAAAAAAAAAACTCTCTTAGTTGCCACGAGAGTTGCTAAAAACAACTTTGATAACTGAAAAAGTATGTAAGAGTTGCTGAACTAGAAAGAGCATGATGTGAAGGAGTAAAGCATGGACTTGGATAACACCACCAAAAAGGTAAATAAGATCACAAGTGAAAATCTTTAGATGAAAGAGGAAGTTTCGAACTTAAATCCTCTTGATTTGGCTGTTGTGATTTATGCATGAATAAGAATGCCTAAATGAGCTAGTGGTTTTTAGCCCATGATTTTGGGTTTCCATTTGGTGGTTTCTTGTTTTATATCTTTTATAAATTGGTGCTTGGGAGTGTCATATTATTGTATTGTCAAGGTGTAATCTGCAAGCTAGAATGCTAGTTAAATCAGTGAAACTTCTATAAGAGGCATAGCTTAAATATTAGATTACTCAAAGGTTTTCCCTACATAAATCACTATGTAATAGTTCAAGCATTATTTATTTTTCTATCTATATGTTTATGTATTTTCTATAATTGTTTATATAAATTTTAAAGCTATTTGTAATCATTCCTCTCAAGATTTAGTGTGGTAAATTGATTCCTCTACCTTTTACTTCACTACAAGTAGACTGTAAGGCAAGTACCTAATCAAAGTAGATTACATGTTGATGCTTACCATCAATCTATGATTATGTAAACCATAGAAACACCATGGTCATTCTAAAAGCTAGAATATATGACTAACTTGAAAAGAAGAAAGTGTTCACAAAGATTACCTGAACCGTTAATAAATCTTATCCTCTCTATATATAATATAATAAGTACCTGATCAAAGTAGATTACATGTTGATGTTTACCATCAATCTATGATTATGTAACCCATGGAAACACCACGGTCATTCTAAAAGCTAGAATATATGACTAACTTGAAAAGGAGAAAGTGTTCACAAAGATTACCCGAACTCTCTCTCTCTCTCTCTCTCTCTCTCTCTCTCTCTCTCTCTCTCTCTCTCTCTCTCTCGAAAATGTCACTTCTTATGAATATCCTTAATATCTATTATTTTAATATAAGCCAATTATTACAATATTATTAATATTTTAATCTTATGTTAATATATCATTAACTATAAATTATTATATAGATAATATATTGTATTATATACTTTGAATATAACATAGTTATCATGTGTTTTGGCACAATATTTTTTTTAAAGAAAGGTGATGAAGCACCTATACTAAATTAGATAAGAAAGATTTCAAAGATCAGGGATTCAAAAATATAAAAACCAGTGATACAGCGCTTGGACTATGCAGTTGTATGGGCGGATACTGCCTACGATAAGTAGTGAAAACTTAGAAAACATCAAGGAAGAAACAATAAGACTAGTTCCTGTGGGGGACCTGGAGCTAAATCTAGACTGTGGTTCTGCAGGAATCTAACTGCATCAAACACCTCTGTAGATTTGTCTGCTATCCCTTCGAGGAGCTGGAAATGATGGGCATTGAGGGCTTTGGTAAGAACGTTAGTGTAATCTACCTGGAGTCCCCTCTACATGGTATTGTCTACACATGCCACATGGTGAGAAAACTATAGGAGATATCTATCAAAAATCCCAACAATAGGTGTCAATCCTTTTAGGAAGTCATAGGCTACCAACGCATATCACCATCACTCTGAATTGAATAAAGAAGAATGCACCAGCCTGAATCCAATTGCCTCCTCATGTTCATAATCTTGTAGAATGTAAAAGATGTTAGAAATAAATGTTGAGGCAATCTCAGATCCTTTCACTTGCCTATCCTCAGGCTGAAAGAGATAATAGCCCAACACACAATGAACTGAAACTTCACATTGTCATAGTCTATTTCAAAAATCTCTCTCATGTGGACTGTATTCATCGCGCCCTAGTAAGTGGTCTCTCCTACCAGAGGGAAAAAAAAACACAGTTTTTTTCCTAGGATTCCATTGAAGCTTGAATCGCTACTTCAGAAGCTGAGGAGAAAGCTAAAGACTTGATAGGAATCGAACAATAGAAGAAAGCCTAGTGATGGGATTAAATAAGCCAAGCCATAGATTTAGATATGGCATCACTATGTCATAAGGTTTTAAGAATGAGACATGAAGTGGAGTACAATCCTTTTAGCACGTGGCCACATTGATGTGCCCCTCCCTATAGAGCTCTGGTGGCAGTATAAAGGTTGATCTGTCTCCTAATATGGACAAGACTGCAGTAATTAGTTTGCACGATTGAAGCTACTTGGGTTCTCTTAATAGTGTCCTTGCTTATAAATATAGATAAGGCTAAGGGATATTCATAAGATATCACTGAGTGGATGTTGCATCTCCCAAAGAGATATTAAATTCTGCCTATGCATTCTTAATACCACCTCAAGTGAAATTTATCCCAACGTCCCTCTTGACATAATGCTTTGGGGAGCTGTTAACCTTACTCATTCATGCTTGAAAAAGAATTAAGAATGACATGCCTTCAACTTGTATCCTCATTAAGAGGTCCTAGTGAAGGGGATTTATGTATCTTTCACCATTAATTGCACGATGTGAGCTGACCCCTCATCCTGACGGGGTGAAAATGTTGAACACGTAACCACTTGATTAATTGTCATGTTGGCAAGTAGATCCACCACCTGATTCGCTTCCCTGTAGCAGTGACTAATCTAGAACCTCTTGAGAGACCTTAGGATATCGATTGCCTGATGCAAAATGTAATCTAGCTTCCAAATAAGGACCTCCCTCCTTTTGAGAGCATTTATAATAATCATAGAGTCATCTTCGATCCATAGGTTTTCAGCTAATGTGAAATTGCCATTCCAATCCCATAGAGGAGGGCAAATGCTTCTACTTGGTTATTTATTCCTAAAGGGATTTTGATCTCCTATGGTGCCACCAACTTTCCTTTGAAGTGTCTAATGATACAACCAATGCCTGATGGACCCGGGTTGCCTCTACAAGCGCCATCAAAGTTTAATTTTAGATATGGCAATGTGGGAGGCGACCATTTAACTGATGCTCTTGAGACCTTAGTGGAAGCAACTATATATTTGGCTTGTCGTCCTAGAAGTTGTAACTGACTCCATTCCTTGAGAATTAAGTTGTCCCAATTGGTGAATTTAGTATTGGTAGAGATGTTGTCTCTTACTCTCACATTTACAATCTCTGTAATTGCTATAGACACATTTCTATCACCTTTGCTAAGGTACATCTGGTCTTTCTAAATATCATGAAGTTTCTTTCCTTCCAAATACCCCAGATTAGTAATGAAGGACATACCTCCCAAAGGCATGCAAATGTGGCCTCTTGGTGCAATGTTGGCCAGCTCTTGAGCAAGTTCAAAAGGGAATTAGGTAGGGGAGAACTCCAATTGAGTTTCCTTGTACACCAGTTCCAGCATGAGATACTAAAAAGACAATGAATAAAAAAGTGAATCACATCCTCCTCATGTACCCCACATATTACACATCTGAAATTAGGATTGATACTAATTTTATGTAATTTGTCTCCAGTTAGGATTCTATTGTTGATGGGTAGCCATGAGAATGCCCCATCTTTTGGAAGGGTATGCACATTCCAACACAACTTATATGGCCAATCTAATTTAGCCAAAGTTTATAAGCATCTGTAGCCTTGTTTTACTGAAAACTTCCTGAAGGGTCCACTGCCCAAACTAACTCGTCAGCCCTGTTGGAATTGAAGACCTTTATTCTCGCGAGGATATCCTGGAGAGTTTCTTTCTGCTCTAAAGGAAAATTACAGTTCGTGAAACTCTTCCAAATAACTTCTCCCTGAAGAGATCCTTGATCATAATCCCAGTAATCCTTTATCTTTGACCCCCAATTTTGTTCAAGGAAGATCTTTGCTTTATCTAGATCCAATCTTATAGAAAGTTTTAACCATCCATTCAATGAATCCTCCATTTAGATTTTTGATAGCAGAAAATGAGAACGCCGATTTACAAAATCCAAAATTGAACGGTCAGTAAGCTTTTCATCATCTTGCGCGCCTCTGAGAGAATGTGAGCTGCGGATTTCACTCACCAAGCCGGTTCACCTCACAAACTGAATGCCTTTGGGGAAAAAAAAAACATTTGTAAATATAAAATATATATCACATTGGCATATAAACATGTCATTGATGTTCTCATTTGCATGTGCGAGTACTTTGACAATAAATTTTAAAGGATAAACCATTCACAATATTTAAAGCATGATGAGTTGTAACCTTTCAAGATTCGGTGAAAAATTAAAATAAGATACTAAAAGAAGATTGGGGAAAATAAATGATGCTTTCACGAGTGGGTTGATCCGGCGTGAACGCGAAAATTAAATAGCCAGTGTAAAAAACCCACCCAACTCGGAGATAGTTAGGTCGCCTAGGCCGTGAGATGGAAACAATGAACAACAAAAGAAACTGCCAAATGAAGCACCCGACAAACGATGAAAAATGGTGGAAAAAAGCTCAGCGAGATGAACATGCAAGATGATTTCAATCATCTTGCAATGTTCTCCAAAACCATGTACCGTCGATCTCTGTGCGAGGATAATCTGTTTCAAGTAGGGAACACATTACTCAAACATCTTAAGTACATATTTGAACTTCCATCCACTCTAAGGGTTCTAGGTTTTTAAAAAACAAGTAATGATTCTAAAATTAAATCTAACACATAAATCAACTTTAAAAACTATGAAAATATTAATTATGCTAAAAAATAAAGGATGAACCAAAATAAAGTTTCTCTAAGATTAAGCTTGGCTGATCTAATAAGATGAATGTGGCTAAGCATAAATTAGTCTAGATTAATAATTGAGAGTTGCAGGAGTTGATAATTTAACAATTAAATCTAGATTAGGAAATTAGATGTAATATATAAAGTGTACTTAATTTTAAACCAAAAAAATGGATGAGTTTCATGTTTTAATGAAAATTGAATGTTTGAGGACTAGAAACTAATCTTATTTGTCTACGTCTCAACTCAAATCATGCACAAGGTTTACTTCTTTGTTTGGGTCAAGTTTGTGGATCTAGATCTAACAGCCATGGGTCTGGTCTTGATATTTGTGCACTTTTACACTTTGGCTCACTAGATTCACTTATGTTTGCTTTGCTTTGAGGATTAGTAGTTGTTGAACATGTTTGTCATTGATGTTAAAATTGGTATTGATGTTGATGTTGAATTCAGGATCATGACATCATGTTTGAGTTTGTAATAGAGCTGAGGACTTGGTCATCATGCTATTCTATGCTTTAGGATCAGTTTATGGGGTTTGTTGTGCTTCTTGTCTTCATGTTCACTATGTTTACTTCTTCATGTTCACTCATGTCATATCAAGGTACAATGCCGTTGTCAAAATATGGATTGGGATGTGTTTGTTTATCAGGACACTATTCTCTGGATCATCAGAAACCCTAATTAATGTTATGCATGATATCAGGGTCTTTTCTTTTCTTTTCTGCCAATTTGTAGATATCACAAAATTTATCAGGACACCATTCTCCGGATCATCAAAGACTTCATGGAACAAGATCAGGAGTTATGCTTTATGCATGAGATTAGGATGATATGCTTCATGTTTGATAGACCAAGATCATCAAAGGATCAGGATCACTTCATGGAACAAGATCAATAGGAAATCAGGATGTGTTATGGCTTAATGTTGGTATTTGGAGTGGCTCCATGTTTTACAGAGTTATGTCTATATTAATGTTGACAAGATCATTCTTGAGGAGTTTATGTGTTGATAATATTGTTTTCTAGATGCATTTGTTCTTGGATGACATTACTTCATTGTCAATGTACTTGTTAATGCATCGAAAGGTTAGTTGATATGGTGGTGAACAGTGTGCAAACACAAGATTTGGTCAGTGGTAATGATCTCTTTCTCTGGTAGTTTATGGAGTTTTCACTAAGCACAAATAACCCTAAAACCCTAAGTATTTGCTTTTTACAAAGTCATCAAATTATTTCATGTTGCATAAACTCTAAAAAAATATTGCAAATAGCTGGAGGTAATGATACAGGTCAAAAGGTATTGCAGTCAATTGAAGATAATAATACAAATGATGAGATAGTAAACTCATTGCAACTTGTTTAGGGTTTATTCTTCTCAATATAAACCTAAACCTTAAGTATTTCATGTTTTGAAACCCATCTTGTGACAGTTTATTTTATTTTCTATTTGAATGGTGACTTATATCTCTCGGTTACTGTCACTTAAAGTGACTTGTTGAAGGGTGTGAAAACATTTGGAAACTGGCCCTTCTACCTCTTATCACTAGTGAACACTTTAAAGTGAGTGGGCAAATAAACATCAAAGGTGATTATTTAATTTAGCTATGGTGCGATGAGAAGGATCGAGGGTTGTAATTTAAACTAGGTTTAAATCTCCAACGACCATATTGCAAGCTTAAAATTTGACAGGCTTCCAGGTATTGCACTGTGCAAACAATTTGATAACTGTCCATCTTTCTTAGGTAAGTAAAAAGAAAACCCTAACTATCCCATGGATTTGTTGATTGAAGAGAAAAGTGTTCTTGTGTAAGAAGGTTGGCTGAAGAAAAATACGTAGATGGATATGTTTTTAGGGAAGAACCCTTTTCTTTGATCAGATGTTTTAGTGAATAGATAAAGAATGAGTGTAAGCTTGCAATGTCATGATATAAACAAAAGAAGAATGTATGATGACATGGCTTTTGAAGATAATGAATAGATATAAACACAGTTTGCAAAGATTATTTTATCCATTACTTTGATAGAGAATGATAACACAGAGAATGAATACATGGCAAAAAGTTATCAATTGCAGAGAAAGAGCATAAAGGATTTTGTAGAGATTACTTGCACAGAGATCAGTTGAAGAAAAATAGAGAAATGAGAAATGTTTTTGCAAAAGTTGGTTGAGATCAATCTGCTGTGAAACTTTCTACTTGAAAGTAGGGATTAGACAATGAGAATTTGATGGGGTATGATGGCAAGAGATCAAGTTTTTTGCTTTCCCCTGAGTTCAGTTTATAATGACATTTTAATGTTCTTGAGTTGAGTGCAGAATATGTTTGTAAAAGAGTCTTTTTGTGTTTATTATTTGATCTTTCATGAAGCTATAGTCAAATTGTTATCAAGTACTCAATGAGTTCATTCATGCTTGATGAGATAAGTGTCTACTTGTAAAAGAGATTACCATTCATATGTACCTTGATATGAGAACATTATGATTGCAGAGAAGGGTGTAATTTGTTGATGTATTGAACATAAATTTTGTAGAGAGGGTTGTATGTTCTTCAATGGTGCAAACTAGATTTATTAAGAATAAACACTTGCACAAATCTTTGTGACATTGTTAAGAAGTTTTGGTGTCAAGTGTTTGGGGTTGGTGCCTCGTTGAGTTGGTGTTAGTGTTTTGATGTGTTGAGGTGGGTACCTCATTGGTGTTTCTCGGTGTGGTTGATGGGAACCACGTGTGCATTGTACATGTGTTGAAAAATAATGCTTGGGTGTCTTTTGTACCTTGGAGTTGGAGCTGCAAAAACAATTTTACCTTTCTTTCTTTGGAGGATGGATTTGGATAGTAGATCCAAGCAGCATTTTTCTTGTGGTTTTTTCTCTCATTGGGTTTCCATGTAAATCTTGGTGTTATGTGTGGATGTTTTACTTGATGTGCTCTTATATTCTTTCTTGTGATAAGTTTTTATGATTATTGAATAATGTTTTTGTATATCACTGATAAATTCCCCCCTCTTAGTGATAGTGAGTATTCTAACAATAGCCATCTAAGAACATCTTTAGAGGTCTACCAAATTACTAGGGTATATGTTCTCCTAGTTCCAACCTTGGAAAGGATTGAATTTACAATCATGCAAATGATAGGTAGTCAACAAGCAATTATGTAGATGTCCTAGATGATGATGATGATGATGAGCCTAAAACTTGCCCATGTCCTTGTCTTTTAAAGCCCTTTTCATTCCTAGGATTACCCCGTTAATTTTATCCTAATTCCCTACTTTGCCATTTGTTAACTATATAAAATGAAAGTTATTCAATATGTTTGGAAAGGGATAAAATATTCTTAATGTTATTGGTTTATGAATTCCTAATCTAATTGGTTGGAAATGGATGAACAAGAAGTCTTGTAGCTCGACATGGAGGGGAGCAGTGATAAGGAGATCTTGTCAAATCTTTTGGGACCTTTTTGAAATCCTTTTGGTTATGATTAATATGGGTCAATGGCCAAAATATAAACTCTATAATAATTTTAGACATTGTTGAAAGTTTGTTTATTTTTATCGGTTGATATTTACTAAGAATTCTATCGAAGTTATGGGCTATAGGCCACATAACCAATATCGACTATCAAATGCTCTATATATATATATACATACTCCTATGAAATAAAAATAACACATACATAATCCTTTTTAGTTTTACATCAAATTACTGAAGTACTGAGAATTCTTATATTGTTCTAAGCATCTCAATTCACCTCACAACTCGGAGGAGGGACCACTTTGTGGAAGCTTGGTGAATCTTTATTTCTGTATTTTATTTCTACATTTCATTATTTAAGCAGTGTGGTTTGAATAGAATAAAGGTTAATTCATATATGATTGTAATCAGTAATGTGCATCATTTAAAGATACTAGATTGTTATAATTTTGGTTTCACTCATTTATCAAAAGATAATTTATTTGATGTGTGCAGTTCTGTTAGATATGGTACTTTTACTTTGATTGGTGTTCTATTAATCTATAAGTGTGGAGTGAATTAAAGTCTTTTCCATCCATCTTTGCTACATAGATTAAAATTTGTTCTCAGACATAGATAAAGTTGTTATAAATAGAACAGTCTTGATTTGTTCCTGTCACCTAATAGAACAAAGTTAATAATTAATTTCTACTTTAAAAGATTCCTAGGATTTGTAGATGCATTCCATTCCCACTTATTCTATTGCTCTCAGCCCTTAAGCAAATAATTTTTACACCTTTTGTAAGTCTTACGTCCCAGATTGACACAAGGAAAAAATTGAAATATCCACCAAGAATTCAGCCACAACCTTAAAAATTTATAATCACAGTTTTGTCCCAACATTTTTGGCGTTGTTTCTAGGGAAAGGCATTAAATGCCTAAAAATCCAATAAGTTAAGTTAGGACTAGTGCATCAAGGTGAAATTCCATGCAATTATTGAGCTTGCCTAGGCAATTAACCTTGGTTTCCATTGTTTAGATCATATAATGCATGAGTCAAGATAGAGATGATAAAGGTAGATTTGTAAAACAACTTGCTGTGAGTAGTTCATCAAAACAAAATAATCCACATGTGTGATTAAGCCACAACCTGTGAAAAACAAGTGAAAAAAAGCAAGCTGAGCCTGATATAGAAAGGTGTGTTATTGAGTCCACCACTATACCTTTGGAAACTTCAAGTGAACAAACTGAAGTAGATGTTGGTTCATCCTTGACCATCCCTCCTACACCTAAAAATTTAGATAAGCCCAATTCCCCAGGAGCACCATTAAGAAGACCTCTTAGTCCTATTGCTCCTGATTTTGCTGAACAATTCAAAGCTTCAAATGCATTAAGAAGTGGTAGAAAGGAAATACCAAGGAAATATCTACCACTTTCGTCATCGTTCCTTATTCATTGGGCATCGTGGTCTTTAGAAAACATGGGTGATGAACATAATCGTGAAGCTAACTGAATTAACAATGAATGAGCTTTAGTCAGTAATGAACCGATAAATTTTGAGTTTCCCATTGTGAATCCTGATGAAGAGGCACCTATGAAAAATATACCTCACTTGACCTTACCAATTTTTAGAGGTCTCTCTTTTGAAGATCCTGACATGTTTTTATTTGAATTTGATGTGTTGTGTCATAGTTATGATTATTAGAGTGATGTACAAAAACTTAAGTTATTTCCAACTGCACTAAAAGATGATACATTACGATGGTTCATGGGACTCAGACAACAAACAATTCGCATGTGGGATAACATGAAGGAATGATTTTTGACAAAGTATCAGGATTATTGTAAGATAAAAGAAGTTCAAGATGAGATCTTCAAGATTTCTCAACAAGAAGATGAAACACTTAAGGATTTTCTCGAATGATTCTTGTTCAGTCTTCAAAGATCACAACAAACAGGCTTATTACCTGAAACTATCAAAATACTTTTCTTCAGAGGAATTCATGATGATTGCATGGATACTTTAAATCTTCTAGGTGTAGGAGATATTTTTAAATTATCCTTTGATGACATTTGTGAAATTTGCAACAATTACTCGAGGTCCCATAGGTTTGTACAAGGCTATTCTAGAAGACAAGTTTCTCAAGGTGCCACATTAGGTATTACCAAACGTCAATTAGGTACGTTACTTGATGACTTAAAAAATGATCTTCTAAATCATAGGGGTAAACAAATAAATACTTTGTACACACATAAAAAGCAAGAAGAAGCTGAAAAGCCCTAGCCATCTTTTGTCGTAGATGTTGCAAGAAACATACTAGTGAAGAATGGCCTTATAATAGAACAAAGATCTCATCCTTAGAAGATGTTAGTAAAAACACTTCCTTGTGACCATTACCTGTGGATATTGTAGATGTAGAATATCCTAAAGAACCTATATATTACATGCTCAAAGGAGACCATGACAGCCAAGGGCTATGTCACCAAGCATGATTAATGACTATAATGCACCCTATAATTCTATGGGACAACCAAGTGGTCAACATGTTCCTTATCAATATCATACTTCACCTGAGTGGTACGAAGGTTGGCAACAACCTCCATCCTATCCTTCATGGCTAAATCAATACCTACAATAGAAGCCCGCTCCACAACCACGGAAACAACCATGGAGGATAGCACCACCACTTTATCCACAATATCCACCATATCCCATACCACCTACCATTGCTCCATATCAACAACCACAACAACAACTTCTACCACCTAGACCATCTACATCCAATAATCCATCATCCAATCCATCCCATCCACCAAGGGATACACCTATGCCTACACAACCAACACCTAATCCAAATAATAAGGTGGTTCAACTAGTTTATAATAATGAGGGTGATATATTTCGAACTTATCTTGTCAACACACTAGATATCAATGACCTTCAACTTAGGTTAGGAAAAACTCTTCAAGGACCTAAGCCACATGCAATTATTAAACTTGATGAATCACAAGAGGAATTGGAAGAAACTCAACCTAGTAATGATAGAACTCTGGCACAACCAACACTACCTCCATATCTAGATCGATTTCATTCGCAACTTATTCAAAAGGAAGTTTCTAATTCAGAGTTTGATCTTGTTAATGATTTATGAAATGTCTATGTGAAAATTCCCTTGTTATAGGTAATCAAGGATATTCATATCTATACCAAAATAGTTTGGGAATTGTGTACACGAAAACAAAAAAAGAATCAAGATCCAAAGACTATTCAAGTCATTGAAAAACTTGCAGATCTTATGCTAGGTAATATTTCAATTCCTAAGTATTCCAATCTAGGGAGTCTAATGATACAGGTATGTAATGGTCATGTTTCTATTCCAAATACACTTATCGATTTGGGTGCTTCTATAAATGTTATGACTAGTGAAACTAAAGAAAAGTTATGCCTTTGAAAGGACCGAGGCCTACACCCACAGTTCTTTAGAGGGATGATCATTCTTTAGTAAAACCTAAAGGGATAATAGAAGATGTCATTATTTTTGTTGATTCATGGGAGTACCCAATAGAATTTATGGTTTTGCAGCCTAAGATAAAGTTGGGGGGATACCATCTGATCTTGGGAAGACCTCGGTTGGCAACTACGGATGCCTTCATCAATTGGCATTCAAGTAATATGGTTATTTCCAATGGTGAGCAAAAGAAACAATTGACATTGTATCCACCAGCACAACCTTTATTGGAAATACATGATCCATTCTAGGTTGATAGTTACATTGAAGAACCATTTCTGGTTCTAACCATTGACCAGAGTCTTAGCTTACAAGAACCTACAAAAGGTACCATAATTGCTAATTTCTTCCAAAATAGGTATTCTTCAAGTGATGTATTAGAGATAGTGATTTTTTTAGTGGCTAATATTTGCCAATTGGCTAATAGTTCAAATTGGGAATTCAAAATTTGGCTAATAGTACAAGTTGTAATGCGACGTGAATTGCCACATTTTTACAAAATTTTATTTTAGTCCTAGCTATATCGCCATAACATTTATTTTATTAAACTTTTAAACTCAAAGATTCACCACAATATTTGATACTTTATTAGATTAAATTCACCTAAATGTTATAACTTATAGTAGAAAATGAAATTAATTAGCCAATAATATTATATAATTATTGGTTATCTTAGGGCCATATCACTAGTTCTTAATCACCACCATTGATTTTATTTATAATCTAACAATTGGGGTTGTATTCCATGGGTTAAAATGTACCCATGGAGCTCCAATGCCCATCGAGCCCAAAATTGTATTTGGGTCGTTGATCTCAATTTATAATCTAGTGGATGGGGTTAAATTCCATAAGCCAAATTGCACCCGCAGAGGGCCAATGCCCATGGGGCCTGAAATCACATTTAGACCATTGATCTCCATTGAGATCAATAGCATAAATACAATTTTGGGCCTCATGGGCATTAGAGCTTCATGGGTACATTTTGGCCCATGGAATAGAACCCAAACTGTTAGATTATAAATAAAATCAAGGGTGGTGAAAAATAATTTAGGACCAATTTAAAATATCTAATGTTTGATTTAAAATATTAAGGAATTATAGACATGATCACTACACCTTAAACTAGTCAATCATTTCCACCCGTAGGCACTTGCTTTTCCTAAGGAATTTAAATTTTTTTTAAAAGGAAGGATTCACCATGGTAATCAATGCATTTGCCTATTTTTCATCAAGATTCGCTAGGATTTTCTACAAATTTCTAGAGATTTAAATAAATTCACCAATAAAATTAATATGTTTTCAAAAAAAAGGAAATATTCACCAATAGAAATTAATATTTTTTTCAAAAAACTGAAAGATTCGCCAGGATTTTATATCTTTTTTTGAGGGGGATTTCCTAAAGTTATCACTGGAAGGGTGAGAATATAGATGAGGCCCAAACCTGTTGATTCTTCTAGGTAGGGTCATGGCTAAACAAAAGATGTCCAATAACTAGTTTTAGAAAAATTAGGTAGTCTTTTATTATACCTACATGACCTTGTTGTTGTAATATAAAAATTAAGCTACTACTAACTTTCTACACTACATTCATATGAGTTGGAATTGAAAATGCTAACTTACGGGAAATTGGAAAAATAATTTATAGAAATAAATTATAGAGAACTGAAAAGATAATGAAGAGAGGAACTTAGAGCTAGATGGGGGAAGCCACTACCCAAGACACTAGCACATCACGTGGACATTCATGCTAAGCATTGTCATCCATATAGCAAAAAAATTTGAATAGTTCCTAGAAAATGCCAAAAGCCAACTCAGCAGTTCGTCCAATCTACAAAACCAAAAAAGGTAACACAATAAAAAGATATCAAATAATAGTGGAAATAAAAATAACAAAGATTTAACTAATTTATTTAAATAGGATGAAGAAATGACAAATAAAGGGAAAAGGAAGATATCACTAAACCCCCAAGAAGCTGGATATCTTCTCTTGAAGAAACCTATAGCTGGAAAGAACAAGAAAATTTTTTGGGGCTATTTGGGGATTTTCCTTCAAGTCAAACCCCTACTTTGGTATTTCTACCTCCACAACAACTAATATGGATAAATAGAAAATAGTGTGTGTTCTTTATCTAAGTGCATTTAGAAATAAGAATAGTAACTAAAATGAGAGATTGAAGGATGTGAATATCCCAAGGTTTGTAAGGGCGTAAAAAAATAAATTATTATAATGAAATAAGAATAATATCATGTGTAAAGGCTTAAGGAATCCAACAGGAAAAATAGAGATAAAGAAGAATGCTATATAGAAAGATGTAGAGAGCTACAGAGCTTGAGAGTGCAAGAAAGTTCCAAGAGAGAGCCAAGAGGGAAGGTGTAACCATAAAAGATAGATTCAAAAAGAGATGAAGATGGAAGAGGAAGAGGCTAATGAGTCATTTGGAATCATCATAAGTTGTTACCATTGACTTGGGAAGGTGACAAGTAGTAGAATTCTCAAAAATGGCTACCAAATGAGAAATTGTCACAAGACATATGTGGACACCTGCACGAGCAGTAGTATCCAGACAATTTGGGCTCAAAAGAGATGAGACACTAGAACATCATAGGGATAACACAAAGGTGACAATGAAACCTGACAAAAAGACATGTGAAACAAGGCCTAAGCACCATGGGAAGGGAAAAGGTTAATGCAACATATAAAATGATCCTACAAACAAACTAAGGGAATGGACACTAAAGCAAGGCCAATCTGTAGTGTGAAATTGCAAGGGTATGCAATTTTTGATGTTACAGTTGTTACTATTGTTTCCTTTGGTAATTGCATTAGAGTTGGGATTAAGTAGGTTTCTTAAGATTATGAGGCTCTAGCACAATACAAGACTATGTGGTGTAGCAAAAAAAATTATGAACCTAATAAGACTAGCATATAATTGTTGAACACCCGAAATACTAAGAGGGGGGTGAATCAGTATTCTTTGAAACCACTTAATCATTTAAACATTCATTCCACATATCATATTTAATTTGCAGTAAGAAAGGAATGTTGAAATGTGTCAGACAACTGAGAGGGGGGGGTGAATTAGTTGTCCCAAAAACTCAAACACTTCTGCACTTAAACATTAATCACTTATCTGAACTTATTATGATTAAACAAAGAATGCATGAAATCAAAAACTTAAACATAGATGCAACATTAAACACAAGAGACACTAGATTGTTACGTGGAAAACCCCAAGGTGGGGAAAAACCATGGAGAGGATTAGCTCTCAAAATATATTGCAATCTTTGAAAAATGATGTTCAGGCTTGGTCACTTGACATGCCTAGAACATACTGGCTCACTACCATGAAGTACAGCTAGGTCTAGTAGGCTCACTGCCTCAACCCTAAACATAGAGAGATTACAATAAGGGCTGTTAAACCCTAAGAGTTGTTAAACCTTATTGGCAACTCACTACCAGGCTTACTACCAGAATCACCATCTTCACCAGGCTTAATATAATAGATTGTTCTTTAGCATACAACTCACTATCTATACTGCACTTCACTGTAACTCATTTGTTTCTTCCGGAGAGGGCAATTTTCTCAATATCCTCAACATACAAAGCTTCTAAACAAATAAAATAATAGGACATAGTTGACACCAATGACAACATCGATTAGGTACATACTTGTAACAATCTCCCCCTTTGTCATTGATGGCAACATATGATGTGAAAACCTGCAACAGCCATCAAGACAAGATTCTTCCCCTATCTCTTTACACATCTGCACTCTTTCCTTCTGATTCTCCCCTATCTCTTTACACATCTATACTCTTTCCTTCTGAGTTTTTCACATGATTTCTCTCCCCCTTTGACATTAATGGCAAAGGACACATACTGGCACTCTTCTGCTCTGATTCAATTTCTCTTCTGAACTCTCTGACTACTCCCCTTGAGAATTATCCCTAAAAGGATCAATCTGGAAAGAAGTAACTTTAAGCACCATCAGACTAATGCACTCTTGTGCATCTTAGTTTAGAGGAGGAGGGGTAATAACCCCTAACTTTTCTCTGAGATACTAAAAAGTATCCTTAGGCAGAGGTTTGGTGAAAATGTCTGCAATCTAGTCTTTTGTAGATACATATTCCAACTTGACTTCATTCTTTGTCACTTTTTCCCTTAGAAAGTGATATCTTATGGATATGTGCTTTGTCCTTGAATGCATTACTAGATTCTTTGATATCTTTATGGCACTTGTATTGTCACAAAAGATTGCAATTGGATCTTCGTTCACAACTTTGATGTCCTTCAATGTCTGCTTCATCCACAACACTTGAGGACAACTACATGTTGCTGCAATGTATTCTACTTCTGCAATGGATAGAGATATTGAGTCTTGTTTTTTTCTTATCCAAGATACCAGCACCTCCACTTGTACTTTTTATGTCATCTACATCTCCGGCCCAATCTACATCAATTTATGCACTGAGAGTGAAATCATTGTCCCTTTGATACCACAAACCATAATCCCTTGTGCCATTCAAATATCTTAGAATTTTCTTGACTACCATCACATGTGACTCCTTAGGCTCTGCTTGAAATCTTGTAACAAGACAAACTACATGCATTATGTCAGGTCTGGTTTGAGTCAGATAAAGTAATCCCCCAATCATAGATCTATACCTTTTTGGATCTGCCATAGGTGAATCATCATTTTTTCTCAACATACAACTAGTTATCATGGGAGTATTTACCGGTTTAGAGTCTTCCATCCCAAACTTTTTTAACAAATCTTTCACATACTTAGACTGAGAAATGAAGATAGCCTTATCTGATTGATTTATTTGCAGACCTAAAAAGAAATTCATATCACCAAACATGGACATTTCAAATTCAATTTGCATTTCTCTAGCAAAAGTTGTGCACATACATTCATTTCCTCCAAAGATAATGTCATCAACAATGACTGCAACAATTAGGATTTGTTCATAAATGATCTTGAAATAGAGATTGTTGTCAGTGGTACCCTTGGTGAATTCTAACTGTATCAGATACTTATCTAACCTAGCATACCAGGCCCTAGGGGCTTGTTTTTGATGGTGACTGATTGTCATTGATGTCAAAAAGATGTTAAGTTGATGATGATGTAGATATGGCAGGATATCTCATTTGATTAGGATATGTTTGATCAAGAGTTAATTTTGTCACATGTTTAGATATAATGCACTATGTTATGATGATGCAAGATTGTTTAAACAAAGTGTTGTTTCATGTAGCTATATTATTCACAGGTTGTCCACCAAAGCAGAGAGCAGAAAATAGATTTGAAGACTTGTTTGTGTTGTTGGTTGAACATATTGATGAGTTGTTGATGACAGACACAGGTTGATGTCTTGCAGATGCATAGAAGAGATCAGATCAGGAGTCTTCATATCTTTGTTGTGAAGTTGAGATGATAAGTTGACTAAGTTATTTTGGATCAGACTATGTAAGCTATTCAAGTTCATCCTTATACTCATGTGTTCACGCATGATCTTTCTCATGGCAATTTCAGTGGAGAACCAAAACAACTTGGAAGCTATCAATATTGTAGATGATTGGAAAGATACCTATGGTGGAAAGACAAATATCATTCTAACATTTATTGCTGCAACTAAGGGTTACATATGTAATGGTAAGCATTAAAAATATTTAGGAATATGGGTGCTAAAACAAATAAATGACTTAGGTGAAAGTCAATATTAAAAAGAGGCATTGTTTATGGCTTAAGTGAAAGCCATCAAATTAAGTAATATAAAATCATTAAATATCCTAAAAAGCATCCAATTGCTTTATTTAATGGAGTTTGATTTTCATTAAATATCTTAGCATGATTTATATTATGAAGTGGAGATGATATTTTAAGGGGAGCCCGATGCCTATTATAAAGAGGAGATGATATTTGTTTTAAATAATGAATAGGTCTTTTTGTATGGGAACGTGACTAAGCCATAAATGGCTTTAGTCTTAAATTTAGAAACTTTTTTTCATATCCTATTTTATAAGTCTTCAAAAAGGCATCAGATTTTATGAAAAAAAAACAAAAGCATCAAAACTCCTTTATCTCCTAATTCGGTAGCTTTATGTCATTTTTTTATGACATTAAAAGTATGAGATTTTTGAGGATATTAAGGAATATCTTTATAAGATTTTTTTAGGAGATTTATTTTGAGTATTTTGAGGAATCTTTTAAAGCTTTGTTTCTATTTGAAATACATATTGATCTCACTCCCTCTCTTAGAATTTAAGGGGTTTATATTAGAAAGTTTTTTTAAGACATTCTATTATATTGGAAATTATTTTTGGAAGACATTTTTGTGAGAAGATTATATTTTTGAGAAGAAATTTTTGAAAGATGAAAGAAATGGATTATTTCTTCAACAAAGGGTAGATTGGAATTATTTTTATGATTTTCTTGTGAAGGCAGATTTTATTAAGACAATGAATTTGATGAGATTTCAGAATTGAAATTGTTTTTCAGAGGTGATAAAGTTGAAGAATTGAAAAGAGATATAGTTTTTTATGCAGGAATTTTATTTTGAAATGTCATTGAATATGAAGAGGCATGTACAGATATGAGGGAAAAAATAATATATTGAAGATCAAATGATTTTGGAGAGTCTTTTTATATTTCTTGCAGATAAATGAGAGAGGATATGGAGAGTCATTTTGCAGGTTGTAGATTACTGAAAAAGTTTTAAGGGAGAAGGAATTTCAAGAGATTTTAAAATGATCTTGCCAATCATGTTGCAGAGAAGAATATATATATATATATATATATATATATATATATATATATATATATATATATATATATATATATATATATATATATATATATATATATATGATTTTATTTTTATAGAGATTGAAGGGATTTGTACAAAGAGGATAATGAAAATTTGTTTGAAGAAATTTGCAGATTGAAGGGTTTTGTGAATTAGAAGAATGTGAAAGGGCATTTGTATTTTATATAATGGTCTTTCAGGTACATTGACTGAGTGTGTGTGTGTGTGGAATTGAAAATAGAAATGAAGACATTTTCTATGACATCCTCTTGAAGAGAAAAGAAAGATGATAATATGATACTGTGTATGTGATGCAGAGATAATCAGATGAATTGTTATGCAGGTGTGAAGGAATTGAGAATTGAATGGAAATAGAGTATCCCTCTGATCTGGTTTATAACTTCTATTGGTGATTTGGTTTGCCAGTGAGGCTTGTAGGTTAGTGAGACCTATTTGTTTGCCAGTGAGGTATATCTGTGGGAAGTGGGTGCTCCATAAGGAGTTTGTGCTCCTAGATACATTTTGTATAGCCAGTGAGGTAGTTTTGAGTGGTTTTTCTACCTCGAGAGGGTTTTCCACTCTAGTAATTCTTGTGTTAATGATATGCTTCTATGTGTGTATTTGCTTCTATGTTAAGATTTATCTCTATGTGGTCTTGCTCATAATGTTCATTATCAAACTTGTACATATATGTGTAATAGCTTATTGATGACTTGTTCTTTCTGAGTCTTGTAAATTAAAAGTTATAATAAGTTGCAAAAATTTACACAACACTGATTCACCCCCCCTCTCAGTGTTGTCCTGGACTCCTACAATTGGTATCAGAGCTAGTTTCCCTTTTGCAGCTTAATCAGCTTGGGTAGGTCCTGTGTGTGGAGTTCAATGGTTAAGTGCAGAAGAAATAAGAATAGAAATGTCAAGCTTCTTTCTGGTCAAAAGACTTCATCTTTATCAAATTCAAAGGTTGATATAGAATTTGTTGATATAAATGTTCCTCAAATTGAATCTGATATTGTATTAGAAGAAAAAGTTTTAGGAGTTCCTCAGTTTGATGGTTCAGATTTTTCAGTTTGGTATGTTAGAATGCAAATTTATTTATCCTCTTTAGGATATGATGTTTTAATGTCAGTTGAGAATGGAAATGACAAAGAAGCCCTTGAATGTAATCAGATTGCAAACAAAGCCATATTGTCTACTCTGTCTAATGATGTTTCTTGTAAAATTATGGACTATGTTACAGCTCAGGATATGTGGAGGAGATTGAAAAGAATTTATCAAGATAATGATAAAGAAGAGGACACTCTGGTGTGTGAAGAAAGTGGCAATGAAAGGAGAATTTTAAATGAAGGAGTTGAAGTTCAAACTCAATTAGATTCAGAAGAAGCTAACATCACAAGTGATGATGAACAAGAGTTTAATGAAGATATTTGTGAGGTTGATTTTGAAGGAGAGCTTCTATGTGCCCTGGATACAATTAAGCAACTTAGTAAAGAAAATAGGAGATTAAAAGATCAGCTTAAACAAGAGAAAGAATTCAAGGACAAAGTTGTTTTAGATCTTGAAGAGGCAAAAACCTGATTGTAGACTTGAAGAATCAAGCAGGTGAATCAGACAGATTGATTGTCAGTTTGAAGATAGAGGTTGAGAAAGCTAAGAAGAAAACTGATGAAACAAAATCTAAGTTGGAGGCTAAAAAGGTTGAATGTCAAAAGCTAGAAAAAGAAATTGAGGATGTTAGAAAGCAGTTGGAAAAGAGGCTCAAATTTGATGAAAATGGAGAATGTTCAAAAATCAGAGAGACTCCTAAAAGGAAGATTAATTTAAATTATCATACTGCTGCCCTTGAAGACAAAATGCATAATCAAAGGAGAAAAATTAGAAGAAATGCCCCTGCAAGACAAGCATATATGTACAGGTATAATTATTCATTTAATGGATATTGTTATACTTGTAATCAATTTGGACATAAATCAGTTAATTGCAGAAGAAATCATTTTGCTTCAATCAGGAATACTAATATTGTTTGTTTCAAGTGTAATTCTCCTGGTCACAAAGCATATAGTTGTAGAATGTTTGGAAGAATAGATTTACCTAGTTTGATAGATTGGAAAAAGAACAAGGTTGAAAAGGTCTGGATAAAGAAATCTGAACAGAAGCAAGAACCTAAGAAAGTTTGGAGGCAAAAACAAAAACAAGAGAAGATAAATTCTAAACTTGTGCATCTTGCACAAGTCACTTCATCAATTGCATAACAGATAACATGAAGTGAGGGGGAGTTATTCATGTTCTATCAAGTATCCCCAAAGGGTTTTAGGAAGAAGATCATTTGATGCTTATCAATTTGATGATCTTGTTTTGTTGAATTCATCTTTGATAATGTTTGATAGTGATACAGGTGATCATTGACTTATTTTGCTTTCAAGATATTGAAAAGGTGTTTCAGGAGTTCAAATGCACAAATTGTTAGACAAATGATCCTGATTACAAAGGTTGAATTGTCATGCTGGATGATCTTTATTCTTGGTTGCAGAATGAATGTTCATTTAAGAAGTAATAATTTGACATGTTCTTTGTTGGTCTTCCTCATTAATATGGTTTAGGAAGGTATGTGCAAATTGTGTTATCAGGTATGTGCTTCAAGCTATATCAATCTAGAGTTGCTTATGACATTGATGGTGAGCCTTGTATTTCATCAAATTCTTAAATCAAAGATAGTTAAAGAGAAGTTTTTGGGAAGGTTTTTCAAGAGTGGTCTTCATATGTTGAGATGTGATTATGACATCCTTCCACAGAGTTTAAGTTCATCAAAGGAGCTGATATTTAAGTGCAGAGTTATGCCAAGTTTTCATCATCATATTTGTATCAAGAAGTGGTATTATGTTGAGGTTGACATACATGTTTCTTTGCAGATGGTGTAACAGTGATGTTTGTCCTTGTAAATGATTGACAATGGTATTTATGAGCAGTGATTTGTTTGTGAACTTTAACACAGGGGAAGCAAATAGATTCATTGGAGATTTGTCATGATAATCTTAGCAAAATTGCATTCAGTGCCTTCAATACTTTGAAAGACAACTGGTATCAAAGATTTTGGTAAGTGGTTCTAATTTTTTGGCTAAAGATAACAAGATAACAGGAGTTTATGTCTTCAAAATCCTCATAATGCAATGTGTTTGTAAATGTTATGATCAAGCTTTAACATCTTTCAGTGGAGTTATTTTCTCAGGGGGAGATAATAGTCTTTGTCATCAGATGTCAAAAAGGGGGAGAAAGAAAAATTGCATCAGGTAGTTTTGCCATCAATGACAAAGGGGGAGATTGATGGTGACTGATTGTCATTGATGTCAAAAAGGTGTTAAGTTGATGATGATGTAGATATGGTAGGATATCTCATTTGATTAGGATATGTTTGATCAGGAGTTAATTTTGTCACATGTTTAGATATGATGCACTATGTTATGATGATGCAAGATTGTTTCAACAAAGTGTTGTTTCATGTAGCCATATTGTTCACAGGTTGTCCACCAAAGCAGAGAGCAGAAAATAGATTTGAAGACTTGTTTGTGTTGTTGGTTGAACTTATTGATGAGTTGTTGATGACAGACATAGGTTGATGTCTTGCAGATGCATAGAAGAGATCAAATCAGGAGTCTTCATATCTTTGTTGTGAAGTCGAGATGATAAGTTGACTGAGTTATTTTGGATCAGACTATGCAAGCTATTCAAGTTCATCCTTATACTCATGTGTTCACGCATGATCTTTCTCATGGCAATTTTAGTGGAGACCCAAAACAACTTGGAAGCTATCAATATTGCAGATGATTGGAAAGATACCTATGGTGGAAAGACAAATATCATTCTAACATTTATTGCTGCAACTAAGGGTTACATATGTAATGGTAAGCATTAAAAATATTCAGGAATATGGGTGCTAAAACAAATAAATGACTTAGGTGAAAGTCAATATTAAAAAGAGGCATTGTTTATGACTTACGTGAAAGCCATCAAATTAAGTAATATAAAATCATTAAATATCCTAGAAAGCATCCAATTGCTTTATTTAATGGAGTTTGATTTTCATTAAATATCTTAGCATGATTTATATTATGAAGTGGAGATAATATTTTAAGGGGAGCCCGATGCCTATTATAAAGAGGAGATGATATTTGTTTTAAATAATGAATAGGTCTTTTGTATGGGAACGTGTCTAAGCCATAAATGGCTTTAGTCTTAAATTTAGAAACTTTTTTTCATATCCTATTTTATAAGTCTTCAAAAAGGCATCAAATTTTATGAAAAAAAAAACAAAAGCATCAAAACTCCTTTATCTCCTAATTCGGTGGCTTTATGTCATTTTTTTATGACATTAAAAGTATGAGATTTTTGAGGATATTAAGGAATATCTTTATAAGATTTTTTAAGGAGATTTTTTTTGAGTATTTTGAGGAATCTTTTAAAGCTTTGTTTCTATTTGAAATACATATTGATCTCACTCCCTTTCTTGGAATTTAAGGAGTTTATATTAGAAAGTTTTTTTAAGACATTCTATTATATTGGAAATTATTTTTGGAAGACATTTTTGTGAGAAGATTATATTTTTGAGAAGAAATTTTTGAAAGATGAAAGAAATGGATTATTTCTTCAACAAAGGGCAGATTGGAATTATTTTTATGATTTTCTTGTGAAGGCAGATTTTATTAAGACAATGAATTTCGATGAGATTTCAGAATTGAAATTGTTTTTCAAAGGTGATAAAGTTGAAGAATTGAAAAGAGATAGTTTTTTATGCAGGAATTTTATTTTGAAATGTCATTGAATATGAAGAGGCATGTACAGATATGAGGGTAAAAATAATATATTGAGGATCAAATGATTTTGGAGAGTCTTTTTATATTTCTTGCAGATAAATGAGAGAGGATATGGAGAGTCATTTTGCAGGTTGTAGAATATTGAAAAAGTTTTAAGGGAGAAGGAATTTCAAGAGATTTTGAAATGATCTTGCCAATCATGTTGCAGAGAAGAAAATATATATACATATATATATATGATTTTATTTTTGCAGAGATTGAAGGGATTTGTACAAAGAGGATAATGAAAATTTGTTTGAAGAAATTTGCAGATTGAAGGGTTTTGTGAATTAGAAGAATGTGAAAGGGCATTTGTATTTTATATAATGGTCTTTCAGGTACATTGACTGAGTGTGTGTGTGTGGAATTGAAAACAGAAATGAAGATATTTTCTATGACATCCTCTTGAAGAGAAAAGAAAGATGATAATATGATACTGTGTATGTGATGCAGAGATAATTAGATGAATTGTTATGCAGGTGTGAAGCAATTGAGAATTGAATGGAAATAGAGTATCCCTCTGATCTGGTTTATAACTTCTATTGGTGATTTGGTTTACCAGTGAGGCTTGTAGGTCAGTGAGACCTATTTGTTTGCCAGTGAGGTATATCTGTGGGAAGTGGGTGCTTCTGTTTGGTATTGGAGTTGGTGCTCCATAAGGAGTTTGTGCTCCTAGATATATTTTGTATAGCCAGTGAGGCATGCTTTTCAGTTAAGCCAATGAGGCAGTTTTGAGTGGTTTTTCTACCCCGAGAGGGTTTTCCACTCTAGTAATTCTTGTGTTAATGATATGCTTCTATGTGTGTATTTGCTTCTATTTTAAGATTTATCTCTATGTGGTCTTGCTCATAATGTTCATTGTCAAACTTGTACATATATGTGTAATAGCTTATTGATGACTTGCTCTTTCTGAGTCTTGTAAATTAAAAGTTATAATAAGTTGCAAAAATTTACACAACACTAATTCACCCCCCCTCTCAGTGTTGTCCTAGACTCCTACAGTTTTAACCCATACAATGCCTTCTTCAATCTACATACCATGTCACCCTAATGTGATGACTAGAATCCTTCTAGTTGTTCAATATAGACTTCTTCTTCCAACTCTCTATTCAAGAATGCAGACTTTACATCAATCTGATATACCTTAAAATCTTTGTAGGCTGCAAATGCTAGAAACATTCTTATAGTTTCAATCCTTGCCACTAGTGCAAATATTTCCTTAAAATCTATTCCTTCAACTTGTTAGTATCCTTTGCATACCAACCTTTCTTTGTTTCTTACTACTTCACATTCTCATTCATCTTGTTTCTAAAAACCCACTCGGTACTAATTACATTTTTATTTGCTGGTCTGGGAATAAGATCCCAAGTCTAATTCTTCTCTAGCTGCATCAATTCTTCTTTCATAGCCTTTACCCAATTATCATCATTGCAAGCTTCATTCACAGTCTTAGGTTCAATCTTGGAAATCATATAGAAATTTACTTGTTCTTCTGTAGCTCTTCTTCTGGTCAGGATTCCTTTACTCTTATCTCCTATGATTTGATCTTCATAATGATTGAGTTTTACATACCTTGGTTTCTTGGAAGCACTTTCTGGATCTTGATCTTCTTTATCTGAGTTGTCTTCATGCTGCACCACTTTTGAAACATCTAGTTTATCTAATTCATATCCACTTGATTTTGGAGACCTCTCCTTGATTTCATCAACTTTGACATTTGAACTCTTAATGATCTTATTCAGCCTCTTATTATAATACCAGTAGGCCTTTCTCTTGGTTGAGTAACCAAGGAAGATTCCTTTAGCACACCTAGCATCAAACTTGCCTAGATCTTCTTCTCTTTTGATATAACATTTGCTACCAAAAACTTTGAGATATTTCACAATAGGAACTTTACCATACCACAATTCATAGGGAGTCTTAGAACTGTTACCTTTGACTTGGACTCTATTTAGGATATATACAGTAGTGTGAATTGCCTCTCTCCAATATACTTCTAGAAGATCAACTTGCTTCATCATGGTTCTAGCAGCTTCTTGAACTGTTATGTTCTTCCTTTCAACGACTCCATTTTGTTGTGGAGTTCTAGGTGCAGATAATTGTCTCTTTATCCAATGTTCTTCACAAAAGAAATTGAATTCATTTGATGTGAACTCTCCTCCTCTATTAAACCTTAAACATTTGATCTTCAAATCCATCTCATTTTCAACCATTGCCTTAAATGCCTTGAACTTATCTAGAGCTTCTGATTTTTCTTTCAAAAAGGTAACCAAATTCAATCTAGAATAATCATCAATAAGCAACATGAAATACATGTCTCCTTGCAAACTTCTTACTTTTGTAGGTCCACACAAATCTGTATGCACTAGTTCCAATAGTCCATCAACTGATTGGTCCTTGCTTTTGAAACTTGTTCTTGTTTGTTTCCCAAATTGACACTCCTTGCAAATAGGAATAGCAGGCTTCACAAGCTTAGGCAAATCTCTAACAGCCTATGCAGTACTTGTCTTCATAATGTTATCAAAATTGATGTGACACAACGTTCTATGCCATAGCCAACTTTCATCAATCTAAGCCAACAAACAATAATTATCAGTTCCTTTCAAGTGATAGATATTACCGCTGGTCTTCTTACTAGTTGTAATGACTATTCCAGAGCATTCCCCAATCTTGCATCCATTGTCCTTGAAGGTTAAGTCATAACCTTTGTCACACATTTGACCCACACTCAAAAGATTGTGCTTTAATCCTTTCACATGCAAGACATCTTCAATATTATGCTTTCCATCAAAAGAGATAGATCCTTTTCCATAAATCTTACTAGCTATATCATCTCCAAACCTAACCAGTCCACCTTCATATCTTTCCAAACTCACAAACTTGCTTTTGTCACAAGTCATGTGGTGAGAGAAGCCACTATCAATAACCCATTCATCTTTGTCCTCAACAACCTGAGCCACCAAAGCACTTTCCACTGGATTTTCTTTTTCACACAGCTAGCAGGATTAGTAGACACAAGTTCTTTCTTAATAGCAATAAACAAGCATTCATTACTAGAAGAACTAACATTATCTAGTTCACCATTATCCAATACTCCATCATCATCAAAATCTTCAACATAATAACATTTATTTTGGATCCTAGGCCCATTCTCATATCTTTTCCTATTTCTTTCAATTCTTTTAAGACATCTGGAAGCAAAGTGGCCTACTTTACCATAGGAAAAACATTTAAAAGGTAATTTACCTTTCAACTTACTGGATCCTATTTGCAATCTATCCACAAAGTTGGCTTCAATTTCATCAAACTCCTCATCAGATTCTACCTTGTACTTTTCTGATATGGAGGTTTTCTTAGAAGTACTGGCTTTCAAGGCAGTCTATACTTTTGGTAGGGCATCACCGAACTCTCTCATTTCAAAGGAAGTAAGCTTACCAAGCAACTGATATCTATCAATAGCTTTTACTTGCATAAATTCTTCAATTGTAGCTACCTTGTGACTATATGACTTTGGTAGTGATCTAAGAATTTTCATCACAACTTCCTTATAACTGAGAGTTCCCCCCATACCTTTTATACCGGTGACAAGTTCATCAACTCTTTACATAAAGGTTATTATGTTTTCATCTTCATTCATCTTCAAACTTTCATATTTCACTTGCAGACTTTGTAGCTTGGCCTCCTTCATAAAATTATCTCCCTCATATAGATTTTTCATCTTTTCCCATACCTCATTTGCAGTTTCAAGATCCACAACTTTTGTTAGTACTGAATCATTTAATGAATTTAATAGAGAATCTTTTTCCTTAACATCCACTTCATATTCCTTGACTTCATCTTTACTCGTCAAACCATTTTGAGGCAAGGTGTATTTTGTTTTTAGAGCTTTCCATACTTTGTAACTGTTACCATTTTTTTCACCATAGCTCAAAAATTGGCAGAGCTAATGTGACAAGTTCATTTTTAGAGTAAAGGTTAACATTCTTTTGTTATAAGTTATTTGCATAGTTATTGTGTTTTAGTATTAATTGTAGTTCAGTTGTTCAAGAGAAGAAAAGATTTCAGATCATTCATTGCATTGCAGAACATTCAAGAGAGATAAGTACTTCATTCACCAAAATGATTATTCATTTACAAAGTTGAAATACATAAAAGAATAAGCACTGCAATGAAAGAAATAATGACATATCAAATTTCCCACACAAGCAGTGGGTATAGCTGAACATATGCATATATAAAGAAAATACTATGCATCTAATGATAAGAAAAGAGGTCATAGCCATCATTGCCTTGGAGGTTTTCGATCTTCAAAGTTGTCTTCTGTCCTACTCCTGATCTTTGACATGAACCTGTAAAAATGTGGAAGGGTCCTATTAGAAGCTCTGGTTATGAGATCCCTATATCCTATCAAAAGAGGCATAACACTTTGTTTATAATGCATTGATCAATGATCATCATCCACATGCAGAAGGAACTAAGAAATAAATAACCATGGAACTTCATCATTTTATTCTAATCTATTTGTTTCATGTGCAAGTATAGGATAAGTCATGTAGCTGATTGAAGACATATCAACATGTGGTGTCAAGTGGGCTCCCACAAGGGTTGAGCCTAGCATGTTGCTTCCCCTTAATCTGAGAAGGGATGAATGGAAAAAGAAAAGATCAGTATTCACATTACTTTAATTGCATGACAAACTAAAGGAGTAGAAAACAATCATATGCATTGGTGTCTGGTTTTGGACATATTCATGATTGTAGATCAAGAAATGAAGTGAAACCATCAACATGCACTAGACTATTCTAAGGATAGCATTTAATGAACATTATAGCTATCATCATTGCATCAGTTGTCATTGGAAAAAAAACATTCATAGGTATTTCACTTTTATATCTTACATGGTATACATCAGAGAAAATAGGAACATCAAGTGCATTTCCATCATTTGAATGTCAATGGTTGCCAATGGATAATATCATGCAATAGTACATGACTATCTTAGTCATAACATAACATCATAAATAGAATATCATTTTATGCATGATTTGAATAAATTGAAAAGTGCAAGTGGATAGCTGCCAAAGAAAAAACATATGCTGCCATGTTACTTTCATCATGAAAAGAGATACATTCATCATATGGAACTATCATTTTTTAAGCATGAGAGGGTCTTATATCATGGAGAAATCAAGATAAATTATAACAGACAATGCTACAGGAGAAAGACAATTGGAATAGCTTGTAAAGAACATGTATTGCAAAGCAAATGACCAGTCAAGCTGTCATGTATTTCATCTGTCAGTATGGAGTAAAGGAAAGCCACTATCATTCATAATGACATGTGAAATAAGTGTCAAATGCATTTACCACTGAACATGATGTGCCACATAATAGGTGCAAATGAAATGATGTTATAGTGTGGAGTAGAGCATTTGTAGGTCAAGTGAACAAATTTGAGTTTGTTCTGAAGGAATACATCAATGATACAAATGATCATAAAGCTACAATGAACTAAATAATTTACAGGTGTCATCAATAAAGATTTCCACAACTTAAATAGCCAATGAGAGATGCCACACTGTGTGGGATGTATGAAAAGGGATAGTGCACTAAACCAACATCACATATATATGCTATAGATTGCATGATCATTTTAGGTAGGTGTATATATAAATGGTGTTATCCACAGAAGGTACAAAGACATAATGAAAATAGCAGTTATGTTTCATCATGACAATAGTGTAAGAAACCCCAATGTCCATATACCTCAGCAGTATCAAGTAACTATATCAGATAAAGAAGAGAGAAAATATCATTGAAATGATGGAGCTGGAAATGCATATTCATTATAGTGTGATATATTTGCCAAAGTGTATGTGTCTTTCTTTAGAAGCAGTGAATAATGCCACAGTAACAAAGTATGTGTATCTGAAAGATAAAATGTTATGCACAGGAAAATTTATCAAAAGTCAGGGCCAGAGCAAATGATAAAAAATGTAGCGATATGTCTTGTTACCTGTAGCCCCATGACATAGTTACAAATGTATATCAAAAGAGAAGCTGAGAGTGATGTGTAAAGAAAATGCCATGATCTCATGAAAAGGAATCTTGTTATATGTCTAACTCAAATGCATGCAGGTAGTTGAAACCAAAAAGTGTATAAGAAATACATAAACAGCTGCAGCCACGACCTTTCAGATGCATCATATACAGAAAGAAAGAAATGATACTAAGTTATGATGAGTGGTTTCAAGCCATAGAGAGACAAGGACTATGTAAGAGTATATAGCTACAGCTATGTGAAAGTGAAGTATATATTTCTTTCACAACAATCAAACCCTAGGGTTTCAGACAAAACAAATGCATGGAGATGAAATGTATATACAACCATGGCCATACAAAGAAGCCCATTCCTTTTTAATTTGGTAAATAAAGCTAAAGAAGGTTGAAAATATGGCCACGGGGTTCCAACTTTAGAATACATAGAATGCTACAGAAATGAAAGATATAATGACAAATGAAAGTTACCTATGTGTGAAGAAAGAGCGTAGTGGTGTAGAGCCAATATTATTTTTTTGTTTCATTTTCCTTTCTCAGTAATACAATAATGTCGGCCATATATAGAAGAAGAAGTGACAGAGATAAAAGGGTAAGCAAGTTCATCAGAATATATACACATAAGCCGTGGCTAATGAAGTCTGGTAACCTTAGAAATTCAAATAAAACTAAAAGGAATCAAAAGGAAAGAGTTATATGTGCATCACAAGACCTTTTACCTTATTTTCTACAAATATTCATGGAGGTCAAGCCCAGGAAATGCCAGAGAATCCAGTCTTCGAGCTTGAAACCCTTAGGGTTTCATTGTCAGCCATAGAGCCCTTGTTGTCAAAAGATGTATTTTGCAAATGATGCAAAAAAGTAGGGTAAATCTTGGTTTTGTCATTAGGGTTTCATTGAGCCCTAATTGAATGTTGGCATTTTTGTCACATTCGTTTCTTTTTTGTGGCTTAGATTAATACCTTTGTGGTATTAAGTCACCATAACAATGTTTCCTAGGTTTCATGACATCAAGGGAGGTTGACCTATGGTTCCCTCAAGATATTTCGTGCCTCAAAGCATGCTAAGTCACCTTGTGATATACCATATGCCTTAGCCCTTAGAGATGGAGATCAATTTTATGCCTTGGAGTGTTTTGGCAGATCATGGAGGGGAAGCCTTTAAGGCTTAAACTATTTTTGCAATGTCCTTAGAGATTATATTATTTTTATGATTTTTTATTGAAACAAAATTATGAGCCATAGAGATTTTTTTTTTAAGAAATTAAATCAAATGGAGATATAATAAAACTGCCAGGGGTTGTCAAGTTTTGTTTTAAAACAATCATTTATAAATTGCTTTAAAACTTAACTTTTTTTAGGCAGTTAAAGGCTAATAAGACAAATCAAATATTCCTTCTCGATTTGTTTTATTTGGAGGTAGATAAAGACAAAATTTGAGATCTCATGGGTAGAGGAAAGTAGATTTGTGGTGGGGTCACATGAGGGGATCTTTTGGCATTATGTTTTGGCAGTTTGGACTCTTTTTGAGTGCTTTTATTTGCGCTTTTCTAAGGAGCTCGAAAAAGGACATGGAGGTCTATTTTTAGGGGTTTTTTCGATGTTTCAGGGAGAGATTGATTTCAGAGCATATATGTCAGAGATACACTTCTTTTTTGGCAGTTCCAGTTAGAGTTTTATAGTTTAGAGTAGCATAGAGATCAGAGTTTAGGATCAGAGTCTTCCTCTCACACTGAGAGTGTTGTATTCATTTCATGTACTCATTATTCCTTCAGTTATTGAGCAGTAGATTTCCTTCACATTTTGTTCAATCATTTGCAAGTTAATCTAATATCACATTGTGATGAATATTTATCCTTTATTTTGTCTTAGCTTGTGATATTTTTGCAAAGCCTTTATTTAATTCAGCTTGCATGTTGTGTTCTACTGAACCTCCATGTGAAATATTTATGAGTTAAATGATCAAAGTGTTGTGAAGGCTAGAGTTTAATAATCCATTTGTGAGTTACAAGATTTGTGAGGAGGCACAATCTTAAAGGTTAATTAGAATTTATTTATTTCAGCATATTCTTCTATCCCTTTTCCCCTACAAGTCATTAGATTAGGAAAAAATCATAAGGAGAACCATCTCACTTTGGAGATTCCCTCTTGAAATATATCACCCACATCTGGGAGGGTTTCCATGTTTCAATAGGATAGTCAAGCTTGACTTGGCTAGTGGTGTAATCCTCATTGACAACAGTTTTTGGCACGCCCGATGGGACTCTGAAAGTATTTTCAAAGAAGTTTTTATACCTTCATAGCTACTGTTCTGGTATATACAATAGCATTTCATCCTTTGGAGGCTTTTTACAAATATACCTGGCGACTCAATCTTTTGGTCTTGTATGCAAAACTAGTCCATTCAGCTTGTGAAAGCAAGGTGAGGACTGAATTGGACTATCTCAGTCCAATTGCATGTTCATATATCACTGATATTTGGTGTGTGTATCAGTGATCTCAGCCTTTGGAGCCAAAAAATCAAGCACATCTATTGACTCTAAGTTTGAATCTACTAGCTTCGGTATGATCAAGTGCTGGTATGTTATAAAAATTACCTTTTCATTCCATTTTCCAACTTTCGTATGAGTAAAAATGTTGACTTTTCATAGCCAACAAGTATACCCACCTCCAGGTCAACCATATCAAGCCAATTATATTGTTGTTTCTAATTCCATGGCCTTGCAAATCCAGCATACACAGTATTATTTCTAACCACCCACCCCTGCTCAGCTTCCTTACCAACCGTATACAAGCAGTCATAATGTTGGTTTTAGTCCAAACACTCAGGATGCTTACCACATAACCATTCCTGCCCAAGCTCCTAGTCAACCTTCTAATCAGCCAACACAGTCTGAGATGATGGAGCTAAAAGATGTGATGAGGGACATTGTGTCAGACCTCAATAAGCAGGTGGAGGAGATCAAGAGGGAGCTTGAGTATAGACAATATCAGAAGGAGCTGGCTTACCAAGCCTATCTGCATGAGCAAGAGTTGGAGGCACAAAGAACACAATATAAGCATGAGATTGCAAGCATAAAGAGTTATCAATACTAAAAAGTAGAGGGATTTCAAGCAAGATAGTATGAAGAATCTGATTTGCACCTGCAAGAGCTGAATCAGGTCAAGTTTACCTTCAATAGCCAGAGCAGCTACCTTGTGAGACCTTTGTTTCTGATCAGGAGTGGGAGACACAAAAGAAAAGGTTTGATGAGAGTTTGGAGAGAGAATCAGCTACACAAACCAAGCTCTTGCTTTCTCAAGCCCAAGCAGCCCCTGCTATTCTAGAACAACCTGCTCAAGAAGAGGTACATAAGTATAACTTTCCAAGTTTTAGACAAGATAAACCTCTTAATTCCTCTAAAGCTAAAATTCTGGGCTTCAAGCCACCTGAAGAATCCTCTTCCTGCCAAGAAGTTAGTCTTGAATGCAAACAAACTCCTCAGAAAGTCAAAATCCCAAGTTTTAGAGGTTCTAATTTTGCTGAGGATCATGTTAGCATTCGAGATCAGTCCATTAATAGACAGAAGGGAACTAAGAGGATAAACTTACTGCATATAGCTATGGAGCAATATCAATTAGAGCAGCAAAAGATCAAGCAAGGAAAGACTTCTTCTGATGAAACTTTCAATGACCAACTGACAAATCAAATGTAAAGTAGGAGGTTGTTGCCATTTGTGTTATAGCTGATTATAAACATGATGCATTAGAGGAGAATGATGGTTCAAACTTGGTACCAAACCCATTACATTTTGACTCATTTGAAAAAATTTCTAATGTTGTTAATAAGATGCATGAAAGTAGGGTACAGAGCTTGCAAGGTGAAATTTTGAAATTGCAAAGACAAAATGCTCAAGTTGCATTGAGGAAGCAACAGTTATAGAATAGCAAGAAGATCCTCAACGATGCAAAGAATTGTTGATTGAAGCCAATCAATCTAACAATGGGGTCTCAGTTCAGGAAGAAGAGTGTAAACCTATCGTGGAAATTACACAGCTGGCTGGAAGCTGTCGTGAGGTAAAGGATACCCCTTTATTATTTAAAAATTAGGAAGATTGCAAATAAATTTTTCTTAAGGACTCTGTGGTAGACTTAGATGGTGTTGAACCTCATATTTCATGTAACCTATTTGATGATTTTCCCAACTTTGAGTGTGAAAGTGAAAGTGACATGGCTATATCAAGTTCCAACCACCACATTAATGGGGACCATTCAGATAATGTGCTGATCCAACAATAGATGTGAGAAAACAGCACTGATTCAAAAGGTACAGTTCTTGAGGAAGATCTTTTTCAAGCTGAAATTGAGCTTTTCTACCCACATTTAGTTGTTGTACCAACATCCTTGGAGGAGAATTGTATGGAATAGCAAGAGCATGAGGAAGACGTGACTATATTCTGAAATGAGTCATTGGTTATAGAGCAGCATAACTAGTAGCCTGACCTCAACTGGTTAGAGGAGCTACCCTCTTGTTTCACAGAGCAACTTGAAGATGTTGACCAAATTGATGGCTTGTTACAAGAGGTGAGTTATGTTTGAATTCTTGCCTTCATTTGAAGAAGAAACACCTATTTCAAAGTGTATCCCCTCTAACAATCTTGGATGTTTTAAGCCTAGTATAGCTCTTGCTAAGGATCTTCCGAGTTGTGATAGTTTTGATAAGCTACTAGCTACTTTAGTGGAGGAGGATGATCTACTAACCAAAGAAGATGAAGCCACATGGTGGGATATCATACAAGGTGCAGATGATGCTGTTGTTGTCAGTCCAAAACCTTCTCAAGGGTGTCCTATTAGATATCTGGCTGGATTGGAAGCTAATAGTAGGGGGCAGCCTCATAATGTCACCAATCTGGATCATCAAGGGAGGTACCTAGTTGAACACTATTAGTTTACTTGTTTCCCTAACCAGTTTACCAAACAAGTCAGATGGGTGAGTAATTGCTTGTTCCTGTTCATAAAGGTGTTGCAGCTATTTGCTGGTTATTTGTCTTTATTTCACCTCTTTTGGACAATTCATAAGTTCATGGAGTATTACAGATTGTGGAGGAAGGGCAGTTATTTTCTCAAACTAGTGAATGTTTTTTTTTACCAGCATAAGTAAGCTAGTTAGAGTAGGTTAGAGTAGTATTGCAATTAATAAGTACTTCATGTACATTTTCTTTCAGTTGATTTTTATTTCCCTAAGTTCTGTTGCACAGTTCTTTTGGCCATCAGGGCCTGTTAGTTTGCTTTCAGTTTAGTTTGTTTTCAGTTTCCTGTTGCTGTTTGAACTGTTGGAGAGCTGAATTGCAATGTTTTCTGAGTTTAAGAAGAGTAGAGTATGACTCAATCCTCAATGCATTTACAAGGCAACTGATCCGATCCTTAGCAGGCAAGCATATAGCAGAAGTCACTTGAAATGTTACCATTTTTTTCACCACAACTCAAAAATTGGCAGAGCTGATGTGACAAGTTCATTTTTAGAGTAACGGTTAACATTCTTCTATTATAAATTATTTGCATAGTTATTGTGTTTCAGTGTTAATTGTAGTTTAGTTGTTCAAGAGAAGAAAAGATTTTAGATCATTCATTACATTGCAGAACATTCAAGAGAGATAAGTATTTCATTCACCACAATGATTATTCATTTACAAAGTTGAAATACATAAAAGAATAAGCACTGCATTGAAAGAAACAATGACATATCAAATGTCCCGCATAAGCCATGGGTATAGTTGAACATATACAGATATAAAGAAAATATGATGCATCTAATGATAAGAAAAGAGAAGGTCATAGCCATCCTTGCCTTGGAGGTTTTTGATCTTCAAAGTTGTCTTCTATCCTACTCTTGATCTTGGACATGAACCTGCAAAAATGTGGGAAGGGTCCTGTTAGAATCTCTAGTTATGAGATCCCTATATCCTATCAGAAGAGGCATAATACTTTGTTTATAATGCATTGATCAATGATCATCATCCACATGCAGAAGGAACTGACAAAGAAATAACCATGGAACTTCATCATTTTATTCTAATCTGTTTGTTTCATGTTGAGGTATAGGATAAGTCATGTAGTTGATTGAAGACATATCAGCATGTGGTGTCAAGTGGGCACCCACAAGGGTTGAGCCTGCATGCTGCTTCCCCTTAATCTCAGAAGGGATGAATGGAAAAAGAAAAGATCATTATTCACATTACTTTAACTGCATAACAAATTGAAGGAGTAGAAAATAGTCATATGCATTGGTGTTTGGTTCATGACATATTCATGATTGCAGATCAAGAAATGAACTGAAACCATCAACATGAATTGGACTATTCTAAGGACAACATTTAATGTACATTACAGATGTCATCATTGCTTTACCTGTCATTGGAAAAATAACATTCATAGGTATTTCACTTTTATATCATTCATGGTATACATCAGAGAAAATAGGAACCTTAAGTGTATTTCCATCATTTGAATGTCAATGGTTGCCAATGGATAATATCATGCAACAGTACATGATTGTCTTGGTCATAACATAACATCAGAAACAAAATATCATTTTATGCATGATTTGAATAAACTCAAAAGTGCAAGTGGACAACCGCCAAGGAAAAAACATATGCTGCCATGTCACTTTCATCATGAAAAGAGATACATTCATCATATGGAACTATCATTTTTTAAGCATGATAGGGTCTTATATCATGGAGAAATCAAGATAAATTATAGCAGACAGTGCTATAGGAGAAAGACAATTGGAACAACTAGTAAAGAATATGTATTGCAAAGCAAATGAACAGTCAAGCTGTCATGTATTTCATCTATCAGTATGCAATAACGAAAATCCACTATCATTCATAATGACATGTGAAATAAGTGCCAAATGTATTTACCACTGAACATGATGTGCCACATAATAGGTGCAAATGAAATGTTGTTATAGTGTGGAGTAGAGCATCTGCAGGTCAAGTGAACAAATCTGAGTTTGTTTTGAAGGAATACATCAATGATACAAATGATCATAAAGCTACAATGAAGGGAATAATTTACATGTGTCATCAATAAAGATTTCCATAACTTAAATAGACAATGAGAGATGCCACATTATGTGGGATGTATAAAAAGGGACAATGCACTAAACCAACATCATATATATATGCCACATATTGCATGATCATTTCAGGTAGGTGCATATATAAATGGTATTATCCTCAGAAGGTGCAAAGACATAACGAAAATAGCAGTTATGTTTCATCATGACAATAGTGTAAGAAACCCCAATGTCCATATACCTCAAGAGTATCAAGTAACTGTATCAAATAAAGAAGAGAGTAAATGTCATTGAAATGATGGAGCTGGAAATACACATTCATTATAGTGTGATATATTTGACAGAGTGTATGTGTCTTGCTTCAGAAGCAATGAATAATGCCACAAGAATGAAGTATGTGTATCTAAAAGATAAAATGTTGTGCACAAGAAAATTCATTAGAAGTCACGGCCAAAGCAAATGACAAAAAATGCAAAGATATGTCTTGCTAGTTGCAGCCCCATGACACAGTTACAAATGTATATCAAAATAGAAGCTCAGAGTGATGTGTAAAGAAAATGCCACGATCTCATGAAGAGGAATCTTGTTATATGTCTAACTCAAATGCATGCAGGTAGCTGAAACTAAAAAGTGTTTAAGAGATACATATACAACTGCAACCGCGACCTTTTAGATGCATCATACACAAAAAGCAAGAAATGATACTGAGTTATGAGGAGTGGTTTCAAGCCATAGAGAGATAAGGACTGTGTAAGAGTATATAGCTACAGCCATGTGAAAGTGAAGTATATATTTCTTTCACAACAATCAAACCCTAAGGTTTCAGATAAAACAAATACATGTAAATGAATTGTATATACAGCTACGACAATACAAAGAAACCCATTCCTTTTTCATTTGGTAAATAAAGCTACAAAAGGTTGAAAATATGGCCATGGGGTTCCAGCTTCAAAATACACAGAATGCTATAGAAATGAAAGATATAATGACAAATGAAAGTTACCTGTGTATGAAGAAAGAGCGTAGTGGTGTAGAGCCAATATTATTATTTTTTCTTCATTTTCCTTTCTCAGTAATGCAATAATGGTGGCTCTATACAGAAGAAGAAGTGGTAGAGAGAAAAGGGTAAACAAGTTCATTAGAATATATACACATAAGCCGTGGCTAATGAAGTCTAGTAACCTAAAAAATTCAAATAAAACTGAAAGGAATCGAAAGGAAAGAGTTATATGTGCATCACAAGACCTTTTACCTTCTTTTCTACAAAGATTCATGGAGGTCGAGCCCAGGAAATGCCAGAGAATCTAGTCTTTGAGCTTGAAACCCTGAGGGTTTCATTGTCGGTCACAGAGCCCTTGATGCCAAAAGATATGTTTTGCAAATGATGCGAAAAAGTATGGGAAGGCTTGGTTTTGCTATTAGGGTTTCATTGATCCCTAATTGAATGTTGGCATTTTTGTCACATTCTTTTCTTTTTGTGGTTTAGATTAATACATTCGTGGTATTAAGTCACCATAACAATGTTGCCAAGGTTTCATGAAATCAAGGGACATCGAGCTATGGTTCCCTCAAGATATTTCGTGCCTCAAAACATGCTAAGTCACCTTGTGATATACCATATGCCTTAGCCCTTGGAGATGGAGATCAATTTTATGCCTTAGAGTGTTTTGGCAGATCATGGAGGGGAAGCCTTTAAGGCTTAAACTATTTTTGCAATGTCCTTAGAGATCATATTATTTTTATGATTTTTTATTGAAAAATTAAACATTGTAATTGCAAAATGGTGAAATTATGAGACATAGAGAATTTTTTTTTGCAAGAAATCAAATCAAATGGAGACAGAATAAAACTGCCAGGGGTTGTAAAGTTTTGTTTTAAAGGAATCATTTATAAATTGCTTTAAAACTTAACTATTTTTAGGTATTTAATGGCTAATAAGACAAATCAAATATTCCTTCTTGATTTGTTTTATTTGGAGGCAGATAAAGACAAAATTTGAGATCTCATGGGTAGAGGAAAGCAGATTTGTGGTGGGGTCACATGAGGGGATCTTTTGGCATCATGTTTTGACACTTTGGACTCTTTTTGAGTCTTTTATTTGTGCTTTTCTGAGGAGCTTGAAAATGGACATGGAGGTCTATTTTTAGGGGCTTTTTTCCAGCTTTCAGGGAGAGACTTATTTCAAAGCATATATGTCAGAGATACACTTCTTGTTTAGCAGTTCCAGTTAGAGTTTTATAGTTTAGAGTAGCATAGAGATCAGAGTTTAGGATCAGAGTCTTCCTCTCACACTGAGAGTGTTGTATTCATTTCATGTACTCATTATTCCTTCAGTTATTGAGTGGAAGCTTTCCTTCACACTTTGTTCAATCATTTGTAAGTTAATCTGATATCACATTGTGATGAATATTTATCCTTTTTTTGTCTTAACTTGTGATGTTTTGGCAAAGCCTTTGTTTAATTCATCTTGCATGTTGTGTTCTACTGGACCTCCATGTGAAATATTTATGAGTTAAATAATTAGAGTGTTGTGAAGGCCATAGTTCAATAATATATTTGTGAGTAAGATCTGTTAGGAGGCACAATCTTAAAGGTTAATTAGAATTCATTTATTTTAGCATATCCTTCTATCCCTTTTCCCCTATAAGTCATTAGATTACAAAAAAATCATAAGGAGAACCAGCTCACTCTGGAGATTCCCTCTCGAAATAGATCACCCACATCTGGGAGGGTTTCCATGTTTCAATAGGATAGTCAAGCTTGACTTGGCTAGTGGAACAATCCTAATTGACAATAGCAACCAAGACAAAAAAAGATGACTTTTCATCCCTGCCTTCCAAAAAACATAATTCGTCCCATCAAAATGCGGTGCTTCCTTCTTATAAGACATTTTGGATCTTCCTCAAGATGTTAGACTTTCTTTAGAGGAAATTGGCTCTGATACCAATTGTTGAAATGTGCCGGACAACTGAGAGGGGGGTTGAATCAGTTGTCCCAAAAACTCAAATACTTCTACACTTAATCATTAATCACTTAACCGCACTTATTATGATTAAACAAAGAATGCATGAAATCAGAAACTTAAACATAGATGCAACATTAAACACAAGAGACACCAAATTTTTATGAGGAAAACCCCAAGGTGGGGAAAAACCATGGAGAGGATTACCTCTCAAAATATATTTCAATCTTTGAAAAATGATGTTCAAGCTTGGTCACTCCATAGGCCTAGAACATACTAGCTCACTTCCATGAAGTACAACTAGGTCTAGTAGGCTCATTGTCTCAACCCTAAACATAGAAAGATTACAATAAGGGCTATTAAACCCTAAGAGCTGTTAAACCCTAAGAGTTGTTAAACCTTACTGGTAGCTCACTACCAGGCTTACTTCTAGAATCACCATCTTCTTTATGTCTGAGATTAATACATTGAAGTATAATAGTTCCTCTGCTCTACTCTACCCTACTCTTTCTTATCTGCTTGCCCTTTTCCTTATCTTCCCATTTTTGCTCAAGGACATCTTTTCCATGACTCAATTACAAGTATTTATACACTTCAACAACCTTGGAATGATCATCAAGGTCGGCATTACAATCATCAACCATTGGAACAATCTCCATGGTCAGCATTACAAACATTTTACAAAATAGGTCTTGACCTGATACAAAGTTATGCTAAGGATTTGTAGTATAGATGTATGTGGATCACACCATGCCTTAGCTAGGACTCAAACATGATCTTCCATGCCATAACATGCTTCCACAATCTTCAAGGGATCTCCGCATACACTGGAATTAACAAAGTCAGCTAAGACTGGTTACATGCTACGTTATCTGGGAATAATCTTCAAACACGATCTCATTTCCTTAATGTAGACCAATGTAAAGGTAGGAACTTGATTAGGAGGAATCCAAAAGCATGTTCAAATCATCAGGAGCAACTGTACAAACACAAACCACTTTATTCAGAAGATTCTTCACACTAGAGCCCATAAACTTCACTATCTTCAACTGTCATAAAAGAAAGATAGCTTGTGGACCACCAAAACACAAACCATTGCAATTTTAGGCACTTATCATCATCCTAGACTTCCCTTTAGAACCACAAAGCAGAAAATTTTAATGCAGAGGAATGCAGAGAAAAATACTTTCTCCCTATCACAAGAGAATAATCAGAGAAAGCAGGTTTTACTCTGGTGAATGCAACTCTCTCAATTCTTCACACTGGAGGCTTAAACTCAAGATTTATCATCTTTATACATCACTTTAAATAACTTCCTATCTGAAAACCAAGATCTTTAAGTAGCAAGAAATGCAGAGTAATCTACTGGACTGTTCTTCAGTATACAACTCACTGTCTATACTGCACTTCACTATAACTCACTTGTTTCTTCTAGAGAGGCCAATTTTATCAATATCCTCAACACACAAAGCTTCTAAATAAATAAAAGAATAGGACATAGTTGACACCAATGAGAACAAAGATATGTTGACATCAATGACAACATCGATTAGGCACATACTTGCAACAAGAAAAGCATGAATTGAACCATTAACTTAGAACATAACACAAGAACACCATATTTTTATGTGGAAAACCCAAAAAGGGAAAAAGCCACCAGAGGATTAGCTCACAATATATTAATAATACAACCGGTTAACGTCGATACAATTGGTGGACTCACTGTCCAAAAGGGAATGCTCACAGTAGGTGGCTCACTACCAAAGGACTCACTGTCCTGAATATAAAGATATAGAAGAAGGGGTGGCTCACTGCCAAAAATGAACTACTAGTAATGCATCTGAATCATGTTAGAGATACAGTTCCACTGAAGCTCAGAATACTGACTTTGAACACTTCATCTTCACCACAATATTATCTGATTCTTCTCTACATCAAATTTTGCTCACACATGCATAAACTTTTCTCTTTCACACACACTTCATCTTCACACAAGAAATTAATCTTGTATATATACCGCATTCAAGAAAAACATCAATCAAGTCAGCATAATATATGTACTGTGTGACTTCCTAACATGTCAGCCCAAAACACAACCCAAAAACCAAAGCATGTATCTCATTGAGATAGGTTGGCATGACCTATATTTACTCTAATGACTTTATTCCATACATAACTTGACTCCACACAACCTCAACACTTTTAAGTTAGTTCAACTGGTGAAGTACATATAGGATGAACTAACTATTAGTTCACAAATCAACATGTGGGCCACAAAAATGCTTACCACTTGAACACTACACACTTTTGTCATCCATAAACTTATCCTCAAATCTGCATAACAAGATATTCATCTGCGGTGGAATGCAGAGCATTCTAATATACCACTAGCACTATCATTACACTATTAATATAGAGTTTGGTATTCTGTCAACTCCATCTTTCACTCTGGAGGGCTTTAAAACCTAAATCTTTGGATTTGGACTTGATTAGTGTGCACCAACACTACCTTACAACCGCATAGAAAAATTCTTCATAGCAGAGAAATGCAGACTAAAATACTGTGACCCTATAATAGGTTTTGTACTGCAAATGCTTTAGACAAAACTTTAGCAAATTGTACCTGACTATGGAACTCCAAAAAGGAAAGATATCATGCTTAGGTGTACTCCCCTTCACATTGCACTTAGTATCTTCTCTGGATTAACACTTAGATGTATTCTCTCCCATATCATACTTAGCAACTTCTTTGGACTAGCACAACTATATCCATACACTTTGTTGCCACTCTCAGGATCAACACAATTGTGTCTTTACCCTTTGTTGCCATCAATGATAACACTGCTCACTACCATGCTCATCAGTCTCTTCATCATCATGCTTATGTTGTTAATAATCTTCCCTTTTGTCATTGATGGAAACATGCGCCATAACTTCTCCCCCTTTGTCATCAATGACAAAGGAACTACATGTATATCTACAAATAAGAACCTCTCCCCTATCTCAAAACTGATCTTTCTTTTCTATGCATAGACTCCCCCTTACTATTTACTCCTATGTACATCAAAATATCAATAATTGTTTTCTCTTATGCTTTTGCATGTATGTACAAGAAATCAGAGTATGAATCTTACTATTTAGTAGGAAGAATATCCTTGTATATATTCTTTAGCTATAGCACCAAAAAATCCTAATGTATCTTAGCAAAGTTGAGTATCTATATCTATCCATTAATCTGTAAAAGAATGTCTTCTACTTCTTCAATTGATGTTGGTGCAGCTATCATTTTTCCAACCTTGTCAGCTTCCTCTAACAACCCTATAAGTGCAGCCATCTTGAAACTGACAATCTCTCTAAATTGATTCATCTGATCCTTGATCAATTCTCTCCAATTCTACTGTTTCTTAATTATTGCATGAGTATTTCAATTTCAGCCCTTAGATCTCCATTGTTATCCTTTAATGGCTCATAAGTCTCAGAGATTTTACAAATTTTCATTTCAAGACCATTAATTTTGTCCTTTATGTCTTTTGTAGTAACGTGCCATGATAAGCAGTATTGATACATTACTTTGGCCTCTTCTAGGGCATTTTGAATACTCTTTACATTGATTTCCAACAAGTTGTGTGCCATGGAACACTTGTCTGACAAATCTATCAGTCTCTTATTTCTAATTTCTTCCATTAGCTTATTTTCAACTGCCTTCTCTAAGGATACAAAATAATTGTTAACAACCTCCAGCAATTGCCTTATTTGTTGTGTAGGAGTCACAGAGGCATCCGTCTTGGTTTTAGGTAGCATCTTTTCGAAAAGTTTTACTGCTTCTTCTAGAAGCTCATTACCCTCTACTTGTGATTGTAGTATCTCCTCTTGAGCTATGGCCTGAAAAATGGTTCCTATTTGCAATTTCTTAAGAGGAGAGATATTGGACAAATTAATTTGCCCATCCATAGACTACAATTGAAACAATTGAGGAGATGAAATTGACTAAATTTGTCTTTGTTTTGCTAAGAACTTTCTAATAGAGTCTATTAGAGATACTCCAGAACTCTCACCCTCTGTAATTTTCTTGCCCTCTTTAGAAGTAGTGACCATGAGTGAATCTGAGGTCTCCTTAGGACAACTTTCTTTATGTATTTTTTCACTTTCTTTGTTCTCCAGAATAATAGAGGCATTGTCCACAGTACCTTTTGCTTGTTCCTTTTCCTTCAAAATTGTCTCACTTTGTTCCTATTTTTCTTTATCTTTGTCTTCCTCAAGGTTCTCCTTCTTTTCTTTAGCATCCTTTATATTATTTGCAATCTTCCACAATAAGATATTTTTCACTGGTGTTTTCTCCAATAGATCAAATGCATTGATCTACATCACATATCCTCATGTTGAAACATCAACATCATTTCTCTAGTGGGGGATGAAAGATTTCCATTAAAGCTCTCCTTGAGCCAAAGCTCTCAACTTAGTTTCCAGAGGAAACATTTGTGTTAGTTACTAGCATAGCCTCATTATTTACCTTATTTTCTTCTTTCTTTTTCCATACCTTGTCTATTTCTTTCTTTATTTCTACCGGATCCATATTATTCACTGGATCACTCTTCTTTACGGGATCAACCTTCACATTTTGTATCTGCAAAATTTAGTAATATGACCTAATTTTTTACATTCATAACATCTGACATTTTGAACAAGCTTACTTCCATTCATTCTGGATTTGGATTGATTAGCCTTATGCCCAAATCTATTGCATGTATAACAGTAACCATTGAAAGATGAAACCATCATACCCTTATTGTAACCATTCATCATCTGATTTCTGTATTCACTTGCTCTATGACCAATTCTTTGACATGTAAAACATTGACCAAAGAATGATTGACCATTTTGATTCATCATGCTTCTACATTCCATAGCCTTATGTCCAAATTTATTGCAAGAGTAGAAGTATCTAGAGTACCTTTGTGCAGCTGGTTGTCTAATAGTTGGCCTCTTGATGTTTTTCTTCTAGTTCTAGACCTGTCTATTATTATCCTTCTTGATTGTAGCCTTCATTTGGTTATTGTTCTTCTTCTTACCATTGTTTGAAGTCTAATTTGTCTTTGAACTTTCACCCTTTTCATATCCTAATCCTTCATTATCGTTAGGAGCCTTTTGATTTCCAATCATTTCATCAAGTAGTATGGAGCTTTTCTTGAAATTTTCTTCTTGAATTTTTGCTTTTTCCAGCTCAGTCTTTAAGACCACTATTTCTTGTTCAAGACTTGAGCATTCTTCCGATTGGCCTTCAATTTTTCATTTAGGCATTCTTCAATTCTTTTTCCTTCCTTAATTTGTATTTTTAGACTAGTGATTGTCTCATTTGATTGATTGATTTGTTCATTTACTTCCTTGTATCTTTCTTTGAATTTCTTGTTTTGTTCTCTGAACTTCTTGATGCATTTATCTGCTTCCTTAATATTTTCTTCTAGATCTCTATTCTTACATTGAACTTTTTCTAGATCTTCAAGGGTTGATTCAAGTTCTCCATTCATGTCAAATATGCAGTCTTCTTTGGTAAATACAACAACAAGGATTTCTTCCAAAGAGATAGGATATCTTCTAGGTGCCATGTGTTCACACTTCAAGATCTTCCTCAAGAGGTTAAGCTTATTCCAAGGAACTAGGCTCTGATACCAATTGTGAACACCTAGAATACTAAGAGGGGGGGTGAATCAATATTCTCTTAAATCACTTAATCATTTAAACATTCATTCCACATAGCATATTTAATTTACTGTAAGAAAGGAAAACATGAAATCAACCATTAAAGCAGATAACACATGAACACTAGATTTTTATGTGGAAAACCCAAAAAGGGAAAAACCACAGTGAGGATTAGTTCACAATATATTGATAATGCAATCAGTTAAGGTTGATACAATTGGTGGACTCACTGTTGAAAAAAGAATGCTCACTGAAGGTGGATCACTGCCAAAGGACTCACAGTCCTGAATAGAAATAGATAGAAGAAGGGGTGGCTCACTACCAAATATGAACTGCTAGTAATGCATCTGAATCATGTTGGAGATACACTTCCATCGAAGCTCAAAATACTGACTTTGCACACTTCATCTTCACCACAATCTTATCTAATTCTTCTCTACATCAAATTTCTCTTGCACGCACATACACACTTTTCTCTTTCACACATTGTTCATCTTCACATAAGAAATTAATCTTGTATATATACCGCATTCAAGCAAAACATCAATTAGGTTAGCAAAATATATGTACCGTGTGACTTCCTGACATGTCTACCCAAAACAAAACCCAATACACTTTGCAAAGAGAACCAAAGTGTTTATCTCAGTGAGATAGGTCAGCATGACCTATATTTACTCCCATGACTTTATTCCATACATAACTTGACTCCACAAAACCTCAACACTTTTAGGTAGGCTCAATTGGTGAAGTAGCTATAGCATGAACTAACTATTAGTTCACAACTCAACATGCAGACCGAAAAAATTCTTACCACTTGAACACTACACACTTCTTTCATCCATAAACTTATCCTCAAATTTGCATAGAAATATATTCATTTGCGGTGGAATGCGGATTATTCCAACATACCACTGGCATTGTCATTACACTGTCAATACAGAGTCTGGTATTCTATCAACTCTATCTTTCACTCTGGAGGGATTTAAAACCTCAATCTTTGGATTTAGACTCTATTAGTATGTACCAACACTACCTTACAACTGCATAGTAAAAAATTTCATAGGGGAGAAATGTAGAATGAAACACTATGACCCTGTCATAGGTTCTATACTACAAATGCCTTAGACAAATCTTTAGCAAATTGTGCCTGACTGTGGAACTCCAAAATGGAAATATATCATGCTTAGGTGTACTCTCCTTCACATTGCACTTAGTATCTTCTCTGAATTAACACTTAGGTGTATTCTCTCCCATATCATACTTAGCAACTTCTCTGGACCAGCACAACTATATCCTTACACTTTGTTGCCACTCTGTAGATCAACACAGCTAGTTCTTTACCATTTGTTGCCATCAATGACAACACTACTTGTTGCCATGCTCATTAGTCTCTTCATCATCAGGCTTATGCTGCCAATAATAATAAATGGAATTTTCTTTGATTGACATATACAAAGTGATCTATAGAGGATTTGGCATGCCACTAATAAACACCCCATACCTTTTTCTCATTCTTTTCAGACCCTAATACCTACCCTTATCACATTAATTAAATCATCTCCTTTTTCCTTTAATACTAAAGTGATATTTTAGGTCACATTTTGTCTATTTATAAAGCCACAATATGCATGCACATTATAAGATATTGCTTTAGAGGTGAATTCTACAAGTAATTTTTACAATTCCAATGTACAAATTATATAGTCTTTACATTCCTTATTTTTCCTACAACATTCATCACTTTCATGTTCTCATTCTATCTAATTTTCAACACTATTCTATACTCTAATACTTTGACATTCTATGAGTTCTTTTATAGTGGCTTATTCTATGTGCCTTTGTTATTCTTAAATAATCTAAACTATTATTGTTGTTCATTCTTCTATTCATAGAAATTATTGCATTCTTATCACTTGGTCTATTATTCTCAAGGCTATGTTATGATTTTTAGAATTTAATTTATCCTTGCCAATCAATTTCAATTCTTTTACTTACATATTTTCTAGTTATTGCTTTTTATTATTAACACTTGTATTTTTGTCTTACTAAGGCATTTTGGATATTGGGACTATTGTGTTCTTGTCTTTTCATAGAAATATAGTGTTTAAGTGGAAAAGACAGACTTAGCTCAACAAGTTAAACCAAGTCAAACTCTCTTCTATCTAACATTGAGACACAAATTGAGCTTGGCTTCTACCCTTGAAGGAGAGCCAAGCTATAGAGGTTCTGCCTCTTTATTGTATAGATGAGTGTCAAACCAAATTCAACCAATCTAGCTAGGGTAAATGATCAAACCCTAATTGAGAGATATTGAGCTACAGATGACTATCAAAAATAGAAATAGAGAATCTAAATGGATAGCAGAGATGAGAGAATAGTTTAGAATAGGAACATGGAGTCAGAATGCCACAGGTACCAAGGTGCTCAGGCACACTAGACCCTTTCTAGGGTTTTGTAGAAACTAAGACTTTCTCTAGACCTATACCTACAAGACCTTTCTTCTTCCAAACTAATATCTCCTAAAACCTATTTCTTCATTCTACACACATGAAAGAAGAAAAAATTATTGCAGCTATATAGGAGTTTGCCTTAGTCAAGCCCCTATTTTGGTATTCCTACCTCAAGGATAGCCAAGATTAGAACCAGATGTTGTGTGTGCTTAGAAACCCTAAGTTTGAGTAGTAACATGCAAGATCTAATTGAAAATAATAACAAACCCTAGTCCTATATGACTCAAGCAAATAGGAATAGGATGATCAAAGGTATGCTTCACTCAAGGAAACATACAACTTCACCTCAAGGATGAGGAATCAATGAGGTTTTACTGAATAAAAAGGTGATGCAACCATACCCTTAGAGGGTACTCAAGCCAATCTCAATTTGGTGGTTCCAACCCTTCTCCCAATCATGGAAAGTGTCCCAACCTAGGAATAATGAGAAAGACTCAAGATCTCATTTCTAAGCCTTCATACAAATCCTTCCGAGAGTGAAATCCTTCACTTGATCAATAGAAACCTAGAATAATTAAATAGCATAGAGATCTTTTATCAATATCACATCTAAATCATGTCTAGTTTCAAATGAGATAAGTCACTTACTTTTAGACAAGGCTATAGAAAAGAGTAATTTGAATTAAAGAGATGACATCATGTGCCAAAAATAAAATTTGAGTTTAGGGTTAGCCTAACCAACACTAAAGCCAACCTGTAGACCTAAATCACCTCCCTAAAACATGGGAGGGACCAGGGCACTTGGGCACTGTAGGCCCTGAGGGTAATTTAAGGTTCAAGCTTGCATTTAATGCAGGGCTAACTCCAAATATTGAATTATTTTCTAGGTCATGACGAAACTTTAACCAAAATCATGACATTTTTTATAAATGGGGCCCAAACAACACTTTAAGGTGGACCTAAAAATTAACTAGGCTTGGGATCACTAAAGGGAGGAGCTTAACATAGTGAAATTGTGTCTACACAACTAGTGTACACAAATTATGACATAACATTTAGCCCCCACTTTAGCAGTCATATGACACTACGTGCATATACAATATAAAGGATAAGAAAGTAAACATTACAAAAGGATACCAAAAAGGATATTGTAGAGGATGTAGATCGTAACTCAGAAAGAAGGTGAAGCCACTAGTCCATGATCCTATAAAACCATAGAGTTGGTGTGATAAAATAATCCTGCAACTAACAGATTTATGTGTTAGTTCAAAACTCTAAAGGGGAAAGGTGGTGATACATTATTAAAGTGAAATTTATGGGTAGATATATGCCCCATATTTCTGCTTGCTACTTGAGGATGTAGAAATAGGGTGGTGATCTTTCCACTTCAACTTTCTAGAAAAAAAGGTTAATGAATATGCCTTGGTAGGGTCATTCTAGTGAATAACACCAAGATGCAAAACATATGATTGTAGAGACGGTGGAACTAGGATTCAAACACAACAAGTGGTACTCAAATTTGAGTTTACTAGCCTAAGTTATTGATGTTTAGATGAAGAGATATCGATGAGATGTGCTCTTTTTTACTATGAATAATAAAGAAGTTCTCACATTTTACCATTCTATTTTCATTTTCAGTCTTTGAGGAGATAGAGCAAGTAAAAGAGTGATCATACCAAGTTGAAGGCCGTATCGACCACTGAGCTTGGATGCACTATGACACCTATTAGCTCATGGATTAGTTGAGCATGAGGTAGGCTTCTGTTTGACTTGTAATTTTCATTTATGTTACTATTTTAATGTATATTTTCATTTTATGAGCCAAAAATGGGCCCAGGGGATTTTTTCAGTGTCCACCTAGGGCGTCATTGTCCTCCTAGGGTGCCCTAGACCCTTCTAAGCACCCAGGTCCTTCTTGAGCACCCCAGACTTATCTGGGAACCCTAGTCTATGATCAAGGCTTTGATTGATCTTTTTGATTATTGATGAAGTTGAATTGAAATATGATGTACACTTTGTTTATTATGTTTTAGGATCTCCTAGGGATTCAAGAGCATGTCGACAGTTGCTTGTACAAATTGTTGCATAGTTGCTCAGGCACACTTATAGACACAAAGATGGGACATCTGTGGGATGTTGGATTATGGTGGATGTATACTATGCCTATGATGACATATCATCGTGCAATGTTGATGGTGCTCATGGAGTAGTGGAACTTAGATATGTCCACTTTTCATCTTCCAACAAGAGAGATGATTGTTACTTTAGAGGATGTGTACATGATACTACAACTACCTGTGCATGGTGAGATAGTCAGGATCATAGAGCAGAGGTCCAAGGACTACAATTAGGTGACCTAGATGTACTGTCTTGGACACATAGTGTCATCAACTGATTGAGGACACATTGACATTTGATTCTTAGAGAAGGGTGTTGTTTTTATACTGATCATACATTGCATCATGATCACTACCATCATACTAGTTGTTACATCAAATAGGCAAGAAACTCACCTTCACGGGAGCCTAGTCCATACCATTAGAATGATGGAGGAGCAAAGGACAATAAACTCTTAGGGATGGAGTATGTTCACTCATTTATAATATAATCAAAGTTGCTATTTAGACTATGAGGCACACATCTTGGTTATGTACACAATCTTACACGTGTGATCACTCGAGCACATTACATGCATGAGGCCAGTGGGCTATCTGATAGAAGCTACTAGGATGAGTCCATGAGCACATGCCTACAAGCTGAGGAGACCATGGAGATGTGTTGATTTATTATATTGGAGAGTTGTGTTAGACAGCCTGTAGCTAGAGGTTGTCATGTGTAGACCATACAGGGGATGGAAACCATGGATGAGATAGATGAGATATATAATGAGGATGCAGAGTGATCGATTGTTAACTAGTCATAGAGATCACATTGTAGTTGCATTCTATTATGATAGAGTTATGAGGTAGTTCAGACAAGTGCAAGGAGTTCCTACCACATGACCGTTCTACGTGAGGTCTTCATGTTGCGAGGTGTAGCCTCATGGTCAGGCATATTTTACCATCATAGATGTTGTATTGAGTGATCCAGATGATATTATAGAGGACGATGTTCCTATGTTCAAAGATAATGATGTAGGTGTTAGCCTAGCATACACAACTTGGTGGGAGATAGCATGCCTTGCTCCTATCTTTCATGCAGATCATCCTACTAGCGATCCTAGATCTTGGGCCAAATAAGGAGATAAGTTGGAGAAGTGGGATAGAGAAAATAGTAGAGATTATGTTAGAGATGATGAGGAGGAGGATCCACTAGTGTTGATGATGAGAGGGAGATCACACTAGGGAGAAGAGGGTGTAGGTATTGGTGAGGAGGGACCTAGGGTCCAACCTCATAGCCTACAACCATGACATACATCCAGAGGAGTACAACGTCGCTTCGAGTATGGGGGGTAAAGTGGTGGTGCCACTATGATGCCCCCAATAGCTGAGATGACTAAAGACATCAACATAGTCACCATTCCACTTGATCCATCATGGTAGGAGGGTGATCCTAGTGAGAATTATATTTTGTTATTGTACTTATGTTAGTTTAAGATGCATCATGTTAATTTGATTGAGATGTTGACATGATGATTATTTTGTTCTACAGTTGGTAGTAGTGCATGGCATGACTTTGTGAGTCGATTCATAGTGGAGATGGTACACATTGAGCCAACATAGTAGCTAGTGTGGGCTTGTTATAGGCTACCACACATGACAGGTTGACATGTAGAGATATTTGATCCTATTGTGTGACTGAGAGTAGTGTTTGAGGAGGGATAGATAGAGAGAGATCAACTAGTAGGTGAGGGAAACCAGGTGGTCTAGAGAGTAGCGAGTGTCAAGGAGACATGAGATGTTCCCTAAACATAGCTAGATCAACATAGAGTCATAGCGACATCAAGAAGTGAACATGGCCTACTGAGCTATCTATAGGCTAAGGTGGGCTGACTGAGAATTGAGAAAGATCAATTCCAATAGATGTGCATAGATGCCACATGGGAGGTGAGAGAGCTTAGAGGTGAGCTTAGGTGCTTACAGTTGTGGATTATCTTTGGGAGTCATGATTTGTAGCCTCGCACAGACATCCATCTATTACTTAGGCACCACCAAGTCCCAAGGGATCTGGATGTCATGGTCCAACACCTTGATGATATTTATTGTATTGTGTTATGATTCGCCACATTTTGATGTAGTGGTGAACTTATGTATGCAAACTCTTATGATTTATATATATATGGTTTTGATTCATGATTTATTGTGTTTATGCTAGATGCTATTTGTGATCTACTTGTGAAGTAAATGCAACAAAGATCTAGATTTTTTTTACACATGTATGTCAAATTAAATGCAAAATATGATTTGTGTAAATAACTATGTGTAATTCTTTAACAAATGCAACAATGATTTAAATGATACATGTTTTAATGAAACACACATATGTTTAATTAGATATTTTAGACAAGATGTATACACATGATGAAATAATTCATTTGTGATCTAATGAAACAATGCTGTAACATTGTTAAATTAGATTCAACAATGATTATTGAACATGGTGTACATCTAATCATTTGATATGCTAACAACCAAGTTTTTCTCTAAACTAAGAAAACTACTTTAAAGAATTAAGACAAACTACATATTTTGTCAATACTGGAGAAATAATGAAATAGGAAGTTTAAACTTACTATCTACCAATCATTTTATTTATAAAGAAAGTGGTAGAATATAAATGAAAAATAGAGATTAAGAATAATATCTACGTAAATGCATAGTGTTAACAGGTTCTTTAAGAGGCATACTATGTATATCAGATAGTTTATACTCACCTAATCTAAAGACTTTAGTGATGATGTAAGGTCTTAGCCAATCCAGGATAAACTTCCCTTTTTCGCTAGGAGGTGCATTGATATTGCACTGATTTTCATAGAGTACAAGATCTCCAACCACGAATGAACAATGAATAACACGTTCATTATACAAGCGTTGAATGGTTTTTTGATGAGGTTAAAGGTGTTCAAGAGTGTTTATACATTGTTCATCAAGCATCTCAAGTTGTTGAAGTCATAGTTCTCTTTGAGTATTTTCATCGAGAATGCCATTAAGAGAAATTCACAATGAAGGAATTTCTAACTCCAAAGGCATGATCATATCAGCACCATACACAAGGTTATATAGGGTAGTACCTATAGGCATATGAACACTTGTTTGGTAAGCCCACAATGCATATGATATAGTTGAGTATGCCAATCCTTTTGATGTTTGTTAATAGGTTTTTGAAGAATTTGACCAATTATTTTATCAGAAGCTTCTGCCTGTCTATTTGATTGAGGATAATAAGGTGTAGAGAAGTAGTGTTGAGTATGATATTTGTCAAGAAATTTCTTCACATATTTATTCTTAAATGATGCACCATTGCCAGAAACCAAAGTTGAAGGAATACCAAATCGAGAGATTATGCTATCTTGAATAAAATGACAAATTACTTCAGTAGTTGTAGAGCGGAGAGGAACTGCTTCGACCCACTTCATAAAGTAATCAGTAGATGTGATTATGAAAGTGTGTCCTAGAGATGGAGGAGAATTTTTTTGAATAAGATCCAAGCCCCACATGGAAAATGGCCAAGGTGAAACCTGAGGGCGAAGTTCCTAGGTAGGAGGTCAAATGAGATTTTTATGTTGTTGACATTGTAGGTACTTTTTGACAAAGATAAAGAATCTCGTTCCATGTCTTGCCAATAGTAACCCATACGAAGTAACTTTTGAACAAGAGATTTTCCACTGAAATGTCCTCCACAAGAACCTAAATGTTCCTCTTCTAGGGCAATTAGGATCTTAGATTATTAAGCCAATGAAGGAGAAGATATTCATAGCTTCATTAGTATAGAATATTTGATAAGATGATATTGCATGTCACGAGTTTGCATATGAGAATCCAGGCACTTTTGGATGCTAGATTAGGAAAGGTACCATCCAACAAATACTATAGTATACTAGAGTACCATTCACTTGAATCTATGTTATAGCAAAAGGCAATTTTAGACATTTTAGATATTGAAGGTAATTTGAGATTATGGATTATAAATTGATAGTTCCCCGAAGAATCATCAAGAGATATAAGGGAAGCAGCGCTTTCCATTGCATCCACATGTCGATTATCTTTTCATGGAATTGTGTCAATTGTGATAGATGAGAAATTCTTCAATATAGATAAGGCCAACTCTCGATACTGAGATAACTTATCTTGCTTTGCCTAATAAGGTCCAGTGACTTGTCTTATGATCAATTGAGAATCACCAAATATAGAAATGTGTTTAATGTTAGTAGACAAAGTGGAACATAAGCCAACAACAAGGGCTTCATACTCTACAATGTGTTGGTACATAGAAAATTGAGATAGTAAGATGGTGGAATCGAGTTGTTGAAAGAACACCAATACACTGAGAGGAGGGGTGAATCAGTTTATGTTAATTTTTAACAATTTTAAACCAAGAGATAAAATTTGAGAGCACACATAAATCACATAACACCAGATGTACGTGGAAAACCCTAAAAGGGAAAAACCATGGTGAGAATGTTGCTTGAGTCTACTACTCAAGTCCAACCTCACAATAAACAATGATTACATGTGTTTTACAGGCATCGATCCACAGGTACACCAACACCCAAGATAATGTTTTAAGGCACCAAACTATAGGTACATCACACACCTTAATTGAGCTCCAACTCAATACAATGAGGCACCAACCACTAAATTCTTACAAATTCTTGTATGCAAACAATGGTTCTTCACTAACCTAAAATGTACCTTTTCAATTAATATACTATGCTCTCGTTTTATGTCATGTGTTTTTATGAACACAACCTTCTCCTCTCTCTCAACTCACCCTACAATCTGTGTTCTCATTAACATGGTCTCCCTTTTACTAAATACTCTTTGCTCTTATCTTTGATCATTTGTAATTTCATGTAAACCCTTCACACATTGTCTATGTCAGATAATGTTTAGTTGAGTAACATTCTGCAATTGAATTCAATGTGTATATATCCCCTATACACATTATAGAATTTTGTCTTCAGCAACAACCAACTGAATCGACAAATCCAAGATCATAACTATTTTCATAGTTACAATTAACCCTAACTACTTCGCATTCCATTGAAACGGTTGCCTGAAATATCTTGAAAATTTTTACAAAAATACAGTCAAATCAGGTAACTTCTCATCAAATTTTAGCTCCAAAAATAGTCATTTACCAACTTTAAAATTTGACGTTTGATCTCACCTTTCCTACCATTAGAGTGGACATATGTAATCATGTCACACCATCACATTTGATAATAAAAAATCATGTATCACTATGTGTTGCTGCAATCTCCTTTTTCTTTACACGTTGTCCCATTGAATAGTCTTCATTCAATGAGAAGTTTCCATGTTAACTGCTTGCATCTAGAGCTTGCCACTTGTTAGAATAGCATAAGCGCATGGAGTGGTGGAGCAAATTTAATTCCTCCTTGAAGGATTGTGAAATCCTGACACATGGTACAATTTCGCACCCATGTAGACATCAAAAGCCTTCACTATCTTCCTTTGTTCTTATGTGCTTGTCATTGATCTTGTAGGATCAATGCATAGTGTTGGATCAACATTGATGTGCTTGCACTTTACTCTCCTTTACAAGCCATAGGAAGGAATATCGCTCAAGCTAGTAAGCATTAGGAAATGGGGGTGGTCAAAGCACGACACAAAGGTACTTAAGTGACAACTTAAGTCACGGTAACTACCAATACTAAGTCACCTGTAGATTAGAATAAAAGTGCCCGTAGACTTACACAATATTAAGGGCTTAGGGTTTTTGAATGATGATCGACAACTTTGTAGTGACAACATTGACAACATTTTTGCAACCTTGTCAGAGACTATTTCCCTTGACATCAATGCATTTCATAGAGACATCAAACCTTGACATTAATGAATTTCACAGAGACACTCCCTTGACATCAATGACAATAATTCCAACAATCTCCCCCTTTGTCATTGATGGCAACACCTAAATGATTGACCCTAAACTCCATTATCCATCATTATTCAATAACACTATTCTCCCCCATTCTGCATTAGCGCTCTTGGTGCCACTACACTATTTTATCCCTTTGACATCAATTACAAAGGGATTCGTGAGGACAATCATCCTACAGAACAACTATGATACTAAGGATAGAGGGATACTCAGACATGCTCCCCCTGGATGAATACTTCCTATATTCAATTGGAGATAGGAGAAGGAACAACTCCTAGCTTCTACCTAAGCTCTTCAAATGCCTCCTTTGGAAGGGGTTTGGTAAATATATCTACCAACTATTCTTTTGTAGCAACATATTCTAACTTGACTTCTTGTTCAACAACTTTCTCCTTGAGAAAATGATACTTAATGGATATGTGCTTGGTCCTTGAATGCATAACTAGATTCTTTGAGATGTTTATTGCACTGGTATTATCACAAAGAATGTCAATTGGTCCATCAAACTCAACCTTGATATCTTACAAAGTTTGTTTCATCCATAAAACTTGAGTGCAACAAGATACATCGGCAATGTATTCTACCTCAAATGTTGACAATGAAAATGAGTCTTGTTTCTTGCTCAACTACGCTACCAATCTATCTCCTAGAAAGAATACACCACCACTAGTGCTTTTTCTATCATCCACACAACCAACCCAATCTACATCTGTGTATGTAGTCAAAGTGAAGTCATTACAAATAGGATACCATAGACCATAATCTAATTTATTCTTCAAATCTCTGAATATCCTCTTCACAGCTTTGACATGTGTCTCCTTAGGAGTAGCTTAAAATTGAGTGACCATGCAAACAACTTGCATGATATCAGGCTATGTTTTTATAAGATATTTAAGAGACGTCCAATCATTGACCTGTACAAAGTTTGTTCTACTAAAGAAGATTCATCATCTTTGCTAAGCTTACATCCAGTGACCATAGGTGTACTTACTAGCTTGTAGTCTTCCATCTTGAATTTCTTCAGAATCTCCTTCACATACTTAGTTTGAGAAATGAAAATACCTATTCCTAATTGATTCACTTGTAAACCAAGAAAAAATGCTAATTCTCCTAGCATCGACATCTCAAACTCTTTCTGCATAGCATCAACAAACTCTTTACACATTTTGTCACTATCTCCACCAAATATTATATCATCAACATAAATAATAACAATCAACAGATGATTACCTTCAATTTTAAAATATAGATTGCTAGAAGCTATACCTTTCTTATAGCCTTATTGTTGAAGATATATGTCTAGCATGGACTACCAAGCCCTAAGGACCTATTTTAGACCATATAGTGCCTTTTTCAGTCTACACACATAGACTTTGTTTTCAATCACCTTGAATCCTTTAGGCTGCTCTTTATAAACTTCCTCATCTAGATAGCCATTAAGAAATGTAGATTTTACATCCATCTGATACACATTAAAGTTTTTATAAACTGAATATGGAAGAAACATTTTAATGGCTTCAAGCCTAGCCACATGTGCAAATGTCTCATCAAAATATATGCCCTCAACTTGAGCATAGCCCTTGTAAACTAATCTAGCTTTGTTTCTAGTTATTTGCCCATCTTGATTCTGTTTATTTCTAAACACCCATTTTGTGCCTATGACATTCTTATTAGCAGGCCTTGGAAGAAGTTTTCAAGTCTAATTTTTCTATATTTGACTAAGTTCTTCCTTCATGGCCTCAATCCAGCTCTCATCCTTACTGGCTTCTTCATAAGATTTAGGTTCTATTTTAGACACTAGAGAATAGTTTACATGTTCTTGTTGTGCAAGATTTCTCCTTGTCATGACACCATCAGATTTGTTTCAAAGAATTTGATTATCAGAATGATCTCTTTTGACGTACTTGGATGGAGCCTTTGGAGTAGATTTTGGTTGTTCTTCTTCATCAGCATCATTCTCCTCTTGTGACTCTTATTTTGCAACTTCTTCTTCTTCATAAGCAGTGACCTTTGAATAAATGTCACTTTTATGTGACAAGCAATCTTAATCCACTCTAACATTCACACTTTCAATTATCTTCTACAATCTTTTATTGTACCACTTATAGGCCTTGCTTATAGTTGAATAACCAATAAAAATATCTTCATCTTTTCTTGTATCAAACTTATTCAAGGTATCTTCATCCCTTTTTATGAAACATCTACTTCCAAATATTCTAAAATACTTCACAGATGTAGGTTTGCCTTTCCATAATTCACATAGAGTCTTATCCTAGTTTACTCTTAACTAACCTCTATTAAGAATGTAAACAACTTATGAACTACTTCCTTCCAGTATCTATTAGGCAGTTTGGCTTCATTCAAGATTATTCTATCCATTTCTTGGATAGTTTAATTCTTTCTCTCAACAACTCCATTTTGTTAAGGTGTCCTTGCTGCAAAGAAATGTCTTTTAATCCCATGCTCTTCATAGTACTAATCAAATTCATCAGAAGTGAATTCTCCACCTTTGTAAAACCTTAAGCATTTTATCCTTGAACCAATCTCATTCTCAACCATAGCCCTAAAGATTTTGAATCTTTCTAAAGCTTAAAGATTTATCTTTAAGAAAAGTTATCCATGTCATTCTTGAATAATCATCTATTAGCAACATGAAATACCTTTCTCCATTGATGGTTTTGGTTCTGGTTGGTCCACATATGTCTATATGTATCAACTCTAGGGATTTTGAAGTTGAATATTCCTTTGTCTTGAAACTGACCCTTGTTTACTTCCCTTCTTGGAATTCTTTACAGAAGGTACTTTCTAGCTTTCCAATACTAGGCATATGTTTGATTACATTCTTCTTGTTGACCTTCACTAGATGGTCAAAGTTGGTGTGGCCCATCCTTTTGTGCCATAACCAACTTCCATTAGTTTTCCCTAATAGACATCTTCCACTTTTCACCTTTTTCAAATGGTACATGTTGTTTTCTCTGCTTGCCTCAGCAACAAGTCTCCCAAAGCTAGCTTTTCTTATCTCACATCCACTAGCATGAAATAACAAGTTATAGCCCTTGTCACACATCTAGATAACACTAAGCAAGTTATGTTGTAATCCCTCCATGTAAAAAAGATATTGAGGATTAGTTTTACCATCTATGCATAGTGTACCTTTTCTATCTATCTTAGCAGTGGTATTATCACCAAATTTGACAAAACCACCATTCCATTTCTCTAAACTAGTGAACTTGCTCTTATCTCTATTCATATGACTAGAGCATCCACTATCTATTACCTAAGGATTGCCTTGCCCTTTGGCATGAAAATTTGTTTGGAATAACATGAAATGTTCATTATTCTTTTCTATCCAATGCCTTTTTGAACTTTTCTTCTTTTCCTTAGAAGTCTTTCTAGGTTCTTTCTCATGAGCAAGGGGTATAGATTCTTTCTTTCAATTTGTAGAGGATTGTGTAGTTCTTTTCTATTTCCTTGCAAGAGTGTGTGTAGTTCTATCTTGCCTTGGAGGAGTAAATCTCCTTTTCTCCTGTCTAGAAGGCTGTATAAACACACTTCTACAAAACAGGGTAATATGCCCATAGTTGTTACAATTATAGAAAACATCATTCATATCAACTAAAGGAGCAAAAGGATTTTTGCTTAAAAAATTATTCCTATCCATTCTCCTAGGTCTAATTCTGTAGTTTATTGCTTTATGTCCAAATTGATCACAAAATAATAGTAACCATAAAAAGCATAATTAAACCTAGTTTGTCTTGCAGGTTGGTCCTTGAATCTCCTCTTTGAATTGTGAACTTTGATGAATCCATCATCCATCTCTCTAAGACCTTCAGTCTTCTTATTCTTCCTAGACCCTTTAGGCTTCCTAGAAGCAACGACACTCTTTTTAGGCTCTTTTGTCTTCTTAGGCTCAGTGGAACTTGACTCACATTTTTCTTCAATTGCTTTTTGAAAAAGAGTAGCAGATTTGATAGTCTTCTCTTCAGTATTCTTCTTATCCTTGAAACTCTTGTTTTCTACATATTCTAACCCAAGAATGTTGGAGAAGGACCTTTGACAACCAATTATTTCATCAAGAATTTTAGAATTCTTCACAAACTTAAGGCTTCTATTTAATTGTATGTTTATCTTTTCTAACTCCTTTCTTAAAGAGACAACTTCAACCTCTAGTTTTTGACATTCTTCTAGTTTGGTTTTCAAACTCAAACTAGTAACTTCCTCTATTCTCTTAGATTCTTCAAGCTACAACTTCAATCCTACTACAAGTTTTTCATCTTCTTCAATCCTTAACTTGTAATTTTCATTTTGTCTTCTCTCATCTTTCGGGTCTTATAAGAAAGAGACTAGTTCATCTTCCAAATCAGCTTTACCCTCTTCTTCCTCATCAGAGTCTTCACAGCAATCTTCTATAGGAGTGTTTTCATTTTCTTTGATTTTAACAGTCATAAATACATTTTCATGATTTTCACTTGTAGAAGAACAATCATCTGAAGAACTAAATTTTGTGTCTACATATAGACTCTTTTTCTTCTTATTAATGTTTCTTTTTATATTTGGAAACTTCTTGACTCCTAGAAATAACTCCCTTTTCATTCTCAGCTAAGGGATATTTAGAGGAAAAGTGACCAATTTTTCTACAATTAAAACATTTGAAAGGTAGCTTACCTTTATATTTTCTGGAGCCCTTCTTCAATTTTCTGACAAAATTTGCTTCTTCTTCACCTAAACTAATACTCGACTCTAAATCTTCTTCAATCTACCTGACTTTGGAAATCTTGAATGCTACTTCTTTCTTTTTTGAACTATTATTCTCACTTCTCATCTCATATGCTATGAGTGACCCAAATAATTCATCCATAGAAAGCTTACCCAGATCTTTTTCTTCCTCAATTACAAAGACTTTATAGTCATACCTCTGTGGGAGAGACCTCAGAACCTTCTTTACAACCACCTTATCTTTTACTTCCTCTGCAAGACCTCTAATTGCATTCACTACCTCATTTACCCTAAGCATGTATGCTACAATATTCTCATCATCTTTCATCCTTAGAGCCTCAAATTCGCATCTATGAGTTTACAATTTTGCTTGTTTGACTTTATCATCACCCTCATAAATTTTTTGAAACTTATTCCATATGTCTTTAGTAGATTTACAATGCATGAATTTCACAAATTCTATATTGGTTAGACTACATAGTATAGCATTATTTGCTTTGGCATTGTTTTCACAATCTTTCTTATCAACTACAGTGGGAATAGTTGTTGGGAGTAGTAGTTGTGGGAGTAGCCATCTATAACATATTTCTATACATCAAATCTAAGAGAGGTTAGGTAAATCTACATTCTGATGCTCCAAAAAGAATAATTGCATCCATCAAATAATGGTACTTCATCTAAAGAACCCTCATGTCCTGCCATAGTGTTCTTGTGACTAGATATTCCTTAAGTGGTTAAACTTTTTAAAGGAACCCTAAGCTCTGATACCAATTGTTGAAAGAACAACAATACACTGAGAGGGGTGGTGAATCAGTGTATGTTAATTTTTAACAATTTTTAACCAAGAAACAAATTTCAAGAGCACACATAAATCACATAACACTAGATGTACGTGGAAAACTTTAAAGGGGAAAAACCATGGTGAGAATGTTGCTTGAGTCTAGTTCTCAAATCCAACCTCACAATAAACAATGATTACATGTGCTTTGCAAGCACCAACCCATAGGTACACCAAAACCTAAGATAATATTTTGAGGCACCAACCTACATGTACATCGCACACCTTAATTGAGCTCCAACTCAATACAATGAGGCACCAACCTTTGAATTCTTACAAATTCTTGTATGCAGACAATGGTTCTTCACTAACTTGAAATGCACCTTTTCAATTCATATATTGTGCTCTCCTTTTCTGTCTTGTGTTTTTATGAATACAACTTCTTCTCTCTCTCAACTCACCTTGCAATCTATGTTCTCATTAACATAGTCTCCCTTCTACTCAATACTCTCTGCTCCTATCTTTGAACATTTGTAAGTTCATGCAAACCCTTCACACATTGCTAGTGTAAGAAAATGTCTATTTGATTAACATTTTACAATTGAATTAAACGTGTATATATATCCCCTATACACATTATAGAATTATGTCTTCAGCAACAACCAATTGAATCGATATATCCAAGCTCGTAACTATTTCCATAGTTGAAATTTACCCTAACTACTTTGCATTCCATCAAAACTATTGCTTGAAAGATCTTGAAACATTTTGCAAAAATATTATCGAATCAGGTAACTGCCCATCAAATTTTAGCTCCAGAAATAGTTGTTTGCCAACTTCAAAAGTTGATTGTCGATCTCACCTTTTCTGCCATCAGACTAGACATGTGTCATCATGTCACGCCATCATAGTTGATAATCAAAAGGCATGTATCACTTTGTGCTACTGTGATCTCCTCTTTCTTTACATGCTGGCCCATTGAATAGTCTTTATTCAATGAGAAGGTGCCATGCTAACTGCTTGCATCTAGAGCTTGCCACTTGTTGGCATAAATCAAGCACGCAGAGTGTGTTGGAAAGAGACACTGTGTGGCTTCATGAGTGTTGTCATTGATGGCAACAAAGTCTATCCCACACATCTGCAACACATTGTATGCCTATACTAGAAGTCAGATTGAAGAGTGTTTTGGTCTGGTGAACAAGAACAGAGCATGTAGCAAGGTCTGACAAACAGGTTTGGATCTCTTAGATGGTGTAACTTAGCAAGTTACAGACTTGGACAAGTTAAGAGGAGTATCATGACTACTATATTCTAGAGAGTGAGCCTCTGGTGACAAAACATGGAAAAGATATGAGCATCTGAGTGTTGGGTTGCAGACAAGCAGAGCAGACTGAGGAAGAACTGACTGGCAAAGTATCAAACTTCAATCCGGATGAGTAATTGATGTTGATCAATCTAATTGAGGGATCATATAATATTGGCCGACATGATTGATGACTTCAATGTCTACAATTTTGATATGCATCACATATCAAGCATGGATTCAGTCGACAGATCAGTATTTTGTAAATATCTTGAGTATTCCGGTTGCCGACTAGAAAGTTGTTGAAATCCTTGGTGCGGATATATATATACCAGATGGATTTCAGTATGAGTGTGTGTGTGTAGATATGATGAAATAAGGTGCAAAGAAAGGCAGAGATAAGTGTGGAAGCAACAATACAAGTCCAGTATGTGACAAAGCAGCAGCACTAGAGCAGAGGAAGAATGAAGTGCATTAGATTAGTATATTCAGCCTAACCGAAACTAAACTTTAGAATTTGTGGATGCCTGTCATCAGTTCAAACACCTGGTTACCTTCTATAAACTTTGTAGAAAGTGAGCCTCTTGTAAGCAGTGTGCCTCTTGTGAGCAGTGTACTCGGGCAGTGAGCCCTAATTGGCAAGTACCATTTTGTACTTCTTATTCTTTTAATAGAGAATACAATCTTGGATTAGTCACCCCGTGGTTTTTCCCTTAATAGGGTTTTCCATGTAAAAAATCCTTGTGTTATGTGTGTTGGTTTTATTTTTGCTCTCATGTTTATATATGCTTATATGTTTTGATATTGCACTAATTATTAAAGGAGAAAAGAAAGTTAATATATTTCAGGTAACTGATTCACCCCCCCTCTTAGTTATCTACCTTATTTCCAACAATTGGTATCAGAGCTAAGTTCCTCTAAACAGAGCCTAAGAGCTTGAGGAAGATCTGGGACTCTCAATGGATATGTATGGTATGAGGGAACAACTTCAGTTTTCCCTAGATGATCTTGAGCAATCTCACTCTAAAGTCAATAACTTGAGAGAAAGACTCAAACAAGATGATGATTTTATAAATGAGCTAAAAGAAAAACTAAGTATCTCTATGAAAAAGAGAAAGGAACCACTTCAAAAATTAGCAAGTCAGAGTGAAGCCAATGACACTAATGAAGATCTGAATGAGAAAAACAAGCTATGTGAGAAGCTATCAAAAGAGGTCATTATGGTAAGGCATGAGATGGAATCAAGGGTTATGAGATTCACCCAAGAAATTGAAGAGAAAAGGAAAACTGAAGATAATATAAAACAATCCCTTAAGGAGAAAACAGAGGACTGCCACAAAATGGACAGAATAATCAGGTATCTTGAATCTAATCTTGAAGAAGCTAGAGATAATGAAGAACAACTTGAGAATTAGATAGACACTCGTAAACAAGATCTTCAAACAACAAATGAATACAAAGAGAAATTTGAGATAAGCTCAGCTCAACTTGAAGTTCTTCTTGAAAGCCAAAAGAGGGTAGATGACAAGTGTGGCTCAGGATATGAGGAAGGTGAAAGCTCTGGATCCAGTCAGAAGAATTTTGGATCAAGAAATCAAAGAAATAGGCCTAGAAGACCTCTGGTAAGGCAACCAAATGCTCAAAGATATCCATCCTTCAATGGATATTGCTTCAATTGCAACAACTTCAGTCATAAAGAAACTCAGTGCAGAAGGAGAATGAATCAAGCCAATCCATCCTTCTCTAGACAATGTTTCAACTACAAAAGGTATGGTCACAAATCTCATGAATGCAGAAATATGCAAATAAACAATTCATTCAATGGTAGATGCTTTGCATGCAATAGAATGGGACATATAGCTAATCAATGCAGATCAAGAGGATATCAGTCAAATATGCAAAGAAATGTTGTTTTTTACAATTGCAATAGATCCGGTCATATTGCCAAATTCTGTAGAAGTAAAAATTAGGATAAAAAGGGTTTGATGCATCATAATCAAAATCAAGATAAGGGAAAAGGAAAAATGAATGCAGATGAAGTTCAAAGGGAGATGAGCAAGATTTGGGTGAAGAAGAGTACAAAAAGTGTTGGGGATGGATCCGCACTAGAATCTAGTGCTGATATTCCTTTCAGAAACTAAACAGATGAGCTCTGGCTCAGGGGGAGTCGCAAAGAAAAATACATTCCCCTAGCCAGTCAATTGGTGCCTAAATTTGGCACATGGAATGTTACGGATTAAAGGGTTCTCATAAAATTATTTAAATAACCCTTGGTAAAAATATGAAAGATCCGCATGGAGTTTTGCAAGAGTTTAATCATCCAAGATTGATCTGATTTGATAGCCATTCGGTAAAGCAGAATTTTCATAGATAGATTTGGTATGATTCAAAATTGAGATATCTTGACCTATGGATCTATGGCATGATTGGAGGAAAGAAGATACATTATCATTTATCACTGAAAATGATTCTAAGTGCATCTCAGTGATTAGAAAAGATCTCTCTCAGAATGAGACAACCGGAGATAAAAAGAAAAGTTAGAAGCGAAGTAGAGGAAATTGCTAAAAGATATGGCATATCAAAAGAGGTAGTTGATGCAAATAGAGAGAAAATAGAAAGAGCTGAGAAAGAAAAACAAGAAGTAGAAAAAGGAAATGTTTCGTTACAAGCCTCCTCCCGGACTAGATCCTCAAAGAGCTCTGCACCTGCCACTCCTAAGAGCTCAAAAGCCACCAAACTGGAAGTCAAGACATCTAAAAAGGGTGAAAAGAGAATGAAAACAAAAGACACAAGGTCTTACATAAGTCAAAAGGATGATGAAGAAACAGAGTCTGATGAGGAAGTTAAGAAAATGAAGAAGAAGAAGAAAACATCCAGGGAATCTTCTGCCGGTAAAAACAAAGAAGAAAAGGCAGAAAATTTTGTTGAAAAGCCCACTCTTTCCATCGATGATATCATCAAGGCAGTCACTATGGATGGGAATTTGCAACCAGTAATAGAATTTTATGATGAATATAGTGATACTGACAAGAGGATCTTGGAAGAAGCCACAGTCAGGTACCTGAATATTTATAATAAAGCATTCATTGAAATTATTTCATTAATTCCCAAAAGTCTAGCGAAGGTACTTGAACTCAGAAAAGAGAATGCAAAGGTAAAAGACTCAGAGATCTGAGAACATATTACAATTCATCTCTATCCTTCCATTACTCCAAAGAAAATGGACATGATCTTTAAGGACTATAAGGATGAGTTCCAGAGCAAAGCAAGAATGAACAAGCTTATGCTTGGAGAAACTAATCAAGTAGCAAGAGAAACATAAGACATCCTCTGGAATGCCTTCAAAAGATTCAATCTTCCTATTATAGAGGAAATAGATTAAGAACCTTCAACCATGGATGTTGAAGGATTAAATGCATCAAATGAAGAATCTTCTGACAAAAATGTGGAAGGGTCAAAAGCGATAGATGAGGAGAAGTCTAAGGACTTGGATTCCTCTGTTCCAGAAGAGGAAGCTCATGAAGTAGTTAACATCTCTCCTTCGGATCCCACTACAGACACTCCAGATCAAGGAACTAAAGGAGAAGGAAGAAAAGAGGATAAATTGAGTCAAGAAGAGGAGGTAAAGGGAAGAGAAGAAGAACAAATAGAGAAAATCTCTGATGATAGTTCTCAGATTCTAAAAGAAAAGAAGACTCAATTTTCAATAAGAGACACTACAGAGGCAGTGAAGAATTTCTTAAACAAAGAGATGATGGAGATAGATGAACCGGAACTATTCCAAGGACCACTAAATTTTGATTCCCTCTCTCTGGTCCAGACAATGAAAATAGCATCTTTTACCCAAGCTAAAGCAAAAGAAAAGATTCTAAAGTCTCACATGGAAGACTGCGAGCTGTTAGAGATTGCATCTAGTATGTTGGAGAAGATCATGCCATCTTTTCAAAAGGATCCTTCAGCCTCTCCATCTGGTAACTTGAAATCTCTAGTAAACTCTGTTAGCACTCATTTTGATTCTTTAGAGAAATTGGCAGAAGAAAAGGTCCAGAAATAGTTTTTGGGAAAGAGATTCACTAAAGTACAGGGACTCATAGCTAATGATAGGAGCACCCTACATATTGGGATAAAGAGCCTTGAAAATGCTCTTAAAGATGGTGGTGACATGTACAAATTTTGTCTATCTTGGTCTAAAGTGACAGAGGATATTGAAAAGAAGGTGAAAGAACAAGAAGGTAAACTATCAAGTTTATCTCAAAATTTTGATCCCCTCACTACATCCATAATAAATCAAGAATGCTAGGCTATTGCCATTATAAATGAAATAAAGAGACTGGACAAAGAGAAGAGGAATATAATAAGCAGGATGAGTGAAGTTAGAGGGATAATTATCCCTAAGTTAGAGGCAATACATGAGGCCTTAACAGATGCTCAGACCACAGCCTGGACCAGTGATCCGACAGACTTAAGAAGGGAAAAAGCTTATGCATTTTTGTTGAGTGGTCACATATGTATTTTGGATAGGATGAAGCAGAGTTGGGCAATAGAATTTGTACAGTTGAAGGCCACTTTTGCAGATATACTTAAGTACATCTATATACTTATGTGGCTATGTATAGGTTCATTTTTGTAAATTTTGGTGTATGGATTCCACCCTTTGCCATTGATGTCAAAGGGGGAGTGAGGAGTAGTGAAAAATGTGGAATCTAGCTAAGGGGGAGCTCTGGTAAAATAGTGCATAAGATAGAGCATCAGCTAAGGGGAAGTTTGCTGCAACACTTAGTCATTTTTCACTAAGTGTTGCCATCAATGCCAAAGGGGGAGATTGTGGCAAGAGACACTGTCTGGCTTCATGAGTGTTGTCATTGATGGCAACAAAGTCTATCCCACACATCCGTAGCACATAGTATGCCTATACCGGAAGTTAGATTGAAGAGTGTTTTGGTCCAGTGAACAAGAACAAAGCATGTAGCAAGGTCTAACAAACAGGTCCGGATCTCTCAGATGGTGTAACTCAGCAAGTTGTGGACTTAGAAAAGTCAAGAGGAGTATCATGACTACTATATTCTAGAGATTGAGCCTCCAGTGACAAAACATGGAAAAGATATGAGGATCTGAGTGTTGGGTTGTAGATAGGCAAAGCAGATTGAGGAAGAACTAAACGACAGAGTATCAGACTTCAATCCAGATGAGTAATTGATGTTGATCAACCTAATTGAGGGATCATACAATATTAGCCCACATGATTGATGACTTCAATGTCTATGATTTTGATATGCATCACATATCAAGCATGGATTCAATCGATAGATCAGTATTTTGTAAATATCTTGAGTATTCTGGTTATCGACTAGAAAGTTGTTGAAATCCTTGGTGTGGACATACATATACCAGATGGATTTCAGTATAAGTGTGTGTGTAGATATGATGAAATAAGGTGCAAAGAAAGGTAGAGATAAGTTTGGAAGCAACAATACAAGTCTGGTATGTGACAGAGCAACAACACTAGAGCAGAGGAAGAATTAAGTGCATTAGATCAGTATATTGAGCCTAACTAGAACTTCAGCATTTGTGGATGCCTCTCATCAGTTCAAATACCTAGTTACCTTCTATAAACTTTGTAGACAGTGAGTCTCTTGTAGGCAGTGTGCCTCATCTGAGTAGTGTGCTCAGGCAGTGAGCCCTAATTGGCAAGTGCCATTTTGTACTTCTTATTCTTTTAACAGAGAATACAATCTTGGGTTAGTCACCCTATGGTTTTTCCCTTAATAGGGTTTTTCACGTAAAAATCCTTATGTTATGTGTGTTGGTTTTATTTATGCTCTCATGTTTATGTATGCTTATATGTTTTGATGCTGCTCTAATTATTAAAGGAGAAAAGAAAGTTAAGATATTTGAGATAACTGATCACCCCCCCTCTTAGTTATCTGCCTTGTTTCCAACAGAGTGGTGGAGCAACTTTCTTTCTTCCTTGTGGGATTGTGAAATCCTGACACGTGGCATGATTTTACAACCACACAAACATCAAAATCCTTCACTATCTTCCCTTTGTTGATGTGCCCACCATTGATCTTGTAGGATCAACGCACACCATTGGATCAGAATTGAGGTGCTTGTACTTTATTCTCCTTCGTAGGCCATAGGAAGGAATATCACCTGAGCCAATAATCATTAGGAAACAGGGCTAGTCAAAGCATGACACAAAGGTACTTTAGTGACAACTTAAGTCATGGTAACTGCCAATACTAAGTCACCTACATATTAGAATGAAAGTGCCCATAGACTTAAACAATATTAAGGGCTTAGGGTTTTAGAATGATGATCAACAACTTTGCAGTGACAACATTGACAACATTTTTGCAACCCTGTCAGACACCATTTCCCTTGACATCAATGCATTTCATAGAGACATCAATCCTTGACATTAATGACTTTCGTAGAGACACTCCCTTGATATCAATGATAGTATTGCCAACACAGCTTCCTTGAAGGAGATACTAGTATAACACCAGCACCAGAACTAGCTCGACATCTAGAACCATTGAAGAATAGCTTCTACTTGTCATCAACATCCAAGGAAAGGATATAATCATCAGGGAAAGATTCTTGATTTAGAATAGCAATGGTGAAGGAGCTTCTGCTAATTGGTTGATCAATGCTTGCCCCTTAATTGCCTTTTGAGAGACAAACTTAAGGTCAAAAATTTTGTTAACAACATAACCTACTTTTCTAAGCATCCTAAAATATCTATTTTAGCAAACAAATTCTTTAAAGGATCAAATTTTATAATTACCTTAATTTCAGCATTTAAAAGATAATGTCTCAATTTTTGTGTTGCAAAATTGAGATATGAGCACTTCTTTTCTATCACAAAATATTGTACTTCATAGTCAAGCAAAGTATGGATGATATAATATACATCGCATTCTTTGCCATCGTCATCATGTTATGCTAACAAAGCTATGAGAGCATTAGGAGATGCTGATGTATAGAGAATAAATGGTCATCTAGAGATAGCAGGTTGCAATATAGGAGGATTAGCTAGATAACTTTTGAGATTATCAAAAACTTTATGACAATTGATATCCCATTTAAAGTTAGATTCTTTCTTGAGTTGTGTAAAAGGGTGAGTCTGATCCACGAGTTGTGAAATAAATTGATGAATGGATTGAATCTTCCCTTATAAACTATGAAGTTGTGAAATATTTTTAGGAGGCATGACATGTCAACAATGGTGTCAATCTTCTTCGTATCCACCTCAATACCATGATGTTAAACAATGAATCCCAATAGCTTACTACTATCAATGCCAAAGACATATTTACAAGGATTCAAGTGCATGTTGTATTTACATATACGTTCAAAGATTTGACAAAAAAATTTGGCATGATCATGACACAAAATGGATTTGACTAGAATATCATCGACATAATCCTCTAAGATGTTATGCATGGAATCATGAAATATAAGTGTCATAGTGCATTGATAAGTCTCACTAGTGTTCTTTAATCCAAATGACATGACAACCTAACAAAATGTTCCCCCAGGGAGTTATAAAAGTTGTTTTATATTGATCTTGAGGATTGATGAATATTTGATTATAACCAAATAAACCATCCATAAAGGAGTGTAATTCATGGCCAGTAGTAGAATAGACAATCATATCAATATTAGGAAGAGGAAATCCATCTTTCAAATATTCTTTATTCAAATATTGAAAATCATTGCACATTCAAATGTGGTTGCCGGATGTAGTGACAACCACAATATTCAAGATCCAAGGCAAGTAGTCAATAGGACAGATAAAGCCTACTTGTAGAAGCTTATCTATCTCAACTTTGACCAACAATGCAACCTTAGGATTCATCTTGCATATCTTTTGTTTTACTAGTTTAGCATCAAGATGAATGGGAATATTATGTGTTACCACCTTAGGCTCAATGTCGGGCATATTAGAGTATGTCCAAGAAAAGAGATCAGGATATTCATGTAAGAGAGATGTAAGTTCTTATTTTTCTTCAATATTTAGATAGTTTCCAATAGGGATGACTTTTTCAGGTTCATCTTTATCCATCACAACATTGACAATTTTCCCATGAAGGAGAGTATTGTGGTCTTGAACATCAATAGGATGAAGGGATTCCATAGGTGACTCATGAGATGCCAAGGTACCATTAGATAAACAAGCATCTTTCCAAAAGTATGCTTCCACATTTAAACAATAAGGAAATCCATGATCATGATGGTAATGAGGCAAATGATCATAAGCTCCTAGAAATTTAGCCAAAGCTTCATCCGTTATAAACTATCTGAAGAAAACTTTCTAGAATTACAATTTGTATCAATTAATTCAGGATATACACAATCAAATGTGGATGAATAGATTGTGTTTATATTTAGCTTAGGATGACGAACAACTTTAGTGGGATTTAAAGGATAATATCCAAGTCCAAATGAAGAGTAATGCACATTAGCCTCCAAAGGGACTTTAATACCTTTCTCTTTTATACCACAACCATTACCATTGTATCCACATTGAGAGAGGATTTTAAAACCTCGACCATAAAGAGATGCCATTTCCGAAGAGGAAAGAGGCACCCCATAGGTCTCATAGTCAATAGTATAAAAATAAGTGTTATCACCATTACTTTTCAAAGAAAGTTTAGGTGTTGTAGGAGTAGAAATTAAAGCAACCTTAGAACATTCTGGCTTTGACGGTGAGACTTTATACTCTTCCATGAAGGTAGGTGTAAAGTCTAATGAACCAAAATCATTTCCAAAGAGTGTATTCTACAATAACCTTCATAAGAGATGGATAAGAATTGAATTTAGAAAGAGGAGAGGTGAGAATAAATGGCTTAAAATATGTTAGCAAATAGATTTGTCACCGCTTATATTATCTGACTCGCCATGTTGGAAGTAACAACCTTACTAACAGTTGGACAAATTGTTCTTGTAAATTGTCCTCTAAAGGTTTTAGAAGGTAAAGCTCCCTTCTTATGGTAATTTTGGAAATTTTTTGTTACACTTTTAACCATAAAGTGGGAAAGGCAATTGCATATAAATGTAAAATCTAACTAAAAAACAACATGATCTCTATTGCAGGTAGGAAATCTTATCAAATAAGATGATCTTTCTCTAGACATAAGAATGAAATAAAGACCAATTATCACTTCCATAATAATATCAACACCATCTTTGCATTAGATCCCAACATACGAAAAGGAGACATTCAAATCATGATAAACTTAAATATAGATGCAGGTTATCAATATTTTGCATAGTATTATGTAGATGTCAAGATACCACAAGTTATATATCCAACATATGAAGAATAAATAACAAAACACCAAAAGATAATCGACTCACTATCAATCCTTCTATGATATTTATGAATTCAATTCACCACATACAGTGTTCCAAAATATCCCCCTTACTTTCAAAATAAAGTATTTGTGATCTAGTTTTAAAAAGTAAAATTTTCACCAAGAAAAAAAAGATCCATCTTACTTCTTTCCACCTACAATATATAGTTAAAAGAGTAAAACCAACTTTTCACGTACAACATTTATGCAACCAACAATACATAATAAAATAAAGTTCATGAGAAATATTAATCGAGAAACATTCTTGAATAATGAAGAGTTCCAATATAATAGATTATAATTTCAAAGAGTAATTATGCAACTGTTTCATTGTCTTCATCTTTTGTAGCATTAGATCATTCTGGTCCATCTGGAGTCTTCTTGTCTGCTTCATCTTCGACCTTCTGAGAACCATTCAATTTTTCTTGTAGAATTTTGAATCTCCCCATAATTGAAAGGACATTCTTAGTGTTGGGAATGGCTATAATTTCTAACCTTCTCTTCCAATTTTGCAATATATTGCAAGCCTCCACAATTTTTCTCTCCATTTTGATGAGGTCTTTCTTGAAACTGGATAAATAAGTAGATACATTGTTGAGCCTCTCTATAGAATTTCCTTTAGCATCTTCCTTAACCTTCAATTCTTTATTCAATAATTATTTAAAGGGTTGTTTAATAGTGTCCAGTCCAAATAGACTTGATTCAGCCTCATCCCAAAGATCAACCCCTAGAGATACACAAGAACTATGAAGATCAAGCATGTAGGATTTATTGTTCTTCGACAGGTTCTTCAAGTTATTTGTACGTTGTTGTTCTATGTACAACTTCCAGTCAACAACAACTAACCACTTAGCTGATTCATTCTCTTCTAGTACCTCAATGACCTTTTCTATCACCAGGATACTAGAATCCATCTTAGCCATAGCAGAAAAATTATTCTTGGCTACCTCTAGTATTGCCTGTTCATTCTTGATTACCTTCAAATCATTTAAAATTGTTGTTTCCACTCATCAGATAACTTACCATGAAGAGTGAACACATCATGAATGAAACAGAGTCCATCCCAACCCATTCCTCTACTGCATTCCTAAGGTATTTATACTTGTTAATTTGATCAAGCACCTTTGTAGTCAAACCTTTAGGAATACCAGTAGTAGCATCCAAGGGTTGAGAGTTAGTATCAACAATCAATTTAACATATAAAGTTAGAATGTTTTCTTGGTCTTCTAAGACTTCATTCTCCTTCTCTTTCTCTTCCAATCTAGTGGTTAGGATATTGACTAATAACTTTGGATGATGTATATCACCTTGGACTGAAGGTGGTCCCAAGTCTATAGTACTCACTTGAAAATCATCAGTAGATATATCTTTCATTTTCTCATCGACCATTGGCTCTGCAATCTCCACATATATATGCTTGGAGACTGGGTCCACCATCAACCTAGACAATCCTTTGGCTTTCTTTAGAGTGGGTTCCAATTTGAGTAACCTAGCCACTACATCAAATTCAGTACCAATAATTTGAGAATATCTCCTCTTGTTCCCAACCTATGTTTTCAACCATGTTGGGGTGGTTGTCATAGGGGATCCACCTGTATTCTTCTAAGAGATTTCATATACCTTAGAGGCATTATCCATTGTTGTTTACTACATGCGCTTGAGGAGTTTGAAACAAATCATCCTGAAGAGTGTGAGAGGAAGTTTTACTTTGTTCTACATTTGAAGCATCTTCTTCATTTTCTCCATCCTACAACCCCTATTGTGGTGCCTCTGAAGATTTGTTTGTTTGTGGGTTAAGGCATTTTTTAAACTTAATCTTATTCCTTGGTACTTGAATAATTTCTCCATATAAGCTCTTGGAACCTATTTTCTTCTTGGGTCCATTTGTTCCACTCTGTCCTGCAAGAGGAGGTTGTAATGTTCATACTATTTTGAACAATAGAAGGGTTACCAGGGTGAAGAATGCTTACAAAAATTAGTGGTACTTCCATGACTAGATCCTTGTGAGAAGGGGAACCTACACCACCATCATTTAATTTAGATTGCAGCCATGCTTGACTTCTATTCAATACAGAAAAAGTCCTAGTCTTAAGAACAGTGACATCATCCACACTCTAATCAATGTCAGGTAATGGCTTAACATTTTCAGTAGCGAAAGCAAGCTCAAGGACATCAAAATAGTCATCAACAACGTCTAGAATTGGCCAGCCAAGCCTACACATTTAATCAAGTGTCAGCCTTGACTAGTCTCTTCTCCTGACCTCGTACTCATCAACATAGTTGGCCCAAAAATCCTCTAAATGAGGTATATGCTTTCTCAACATAGGAAAATACAAGTTATTTTTGACAAAATCTTTACTATCAAAATTACTCCTTGAGCCATAGGTTTGAAAATGAAAATGATTCAACAATCCATCTACATTCTTTGCATCTTCAAGCTACATTCTTTGTATAATCAGGCTTAGAAAAGGTATAATGAGTCAACATCAGTGGGAATGGATATCTTTTCTTCTTTGTGTCATAATATCTTTTACTTGCTAGATAAGCATGTCTACACACTTCTAGGAATACTATATAATCTGAGGCATATTTTGGTAATTTGAGAGGGAGAAATTCAAAGCCTCCAATCCTGATATATGTGATTTTATCATACTAAATAAAATAGCTACCAAATCCTATCACCCAGTTGGTTGCTTCAGTAGAAATCCTGACCTCTAGATTCTCTTAGATTCTTTTGACCATAAGCATCAAGAAGGCATCATTTACCCTTCTATAAGCATCTAGAAGGCATCATAGACTTTTGTCTCAGCAGTCATTGGGCATGCTACTTGTAGTCATGGCCAATTTGGTTGTGTGGTAGCCAACAAATAAATTAAATATGAACACATGTGGAACCTCTTATTATTTTGAAAATTCACTAACTGCCCGTGCAGTTAGTCACTTATTAGTTGAGACCAATCAATATATTGTTTCCCTGTATAGATCACCAAAGTATATTGACACATCTATTTCTCAAATTCATCACAATTCTTACTTCCTACTACTCTGTGTAGTAAGGTGATGATATCTGAAATTGTATCTTTAAAATGTCCTCTAACTAGATTCTTGGGTAACTATGGCCCTCCCTTTTTTTCCTTCTTTAACCAAGTATTGGCCATTGTATCTTTCCATGTCTTCTTCCTATCTATATAGAAATTGTTGGCCTTTTCTTGAGTTATGTCCGCGTATACCTCATGAATAGGAAAGCCCAGTCTATCAGCAATAGTATCTATATTCAACTATAAGAGTACTTGGCCACTCATTGTCCTGATTTCCCGTGTCTCTGTGTTATAATTTTGAATACATGCCATTATCAAATCTAGGAATTTCACTACCGAGGGAAAACCTCTAGCTTGTACCAACCCACTATCAAAGATTTTCTAGGCTATGGGAGATCTATGATTGGCATTCATCCAGAGCCAAAATTCATAGAGATTAATGTGCCCCATGTTTGTATCCTTGATCTTCGATAATTCATTAATGATGATAAAAGAAATGTCTAGCCCCTTATATTTGTACTTCATCTTTACTAACCCGAGCAACCAGTGAGTGAGATCTTCAACCAAGGTTAAGCAGGGTGAACTACGGTTGAGTGAAAGGAAGCTATGGCAAGTAGCAGAGAAAACTAGGGTTTGACAAGTCATAAACAATGGAAGAAACTCAAAATATACCCCCCAGACTTAGCTAGCTACAACAATCCTTTTAATCTTAAATATGGTATCAGGACTTACCTTAGTGGAGACACTCGACGGGAAGAAGACGACTAAGCCAGTTGTGGTTAACACCCAACACTTTTTTGAATATCAATAGGAAAATAACAATTTGGAAAAAGTCTTTATTTTATAAGTAGCGGAAATAGGGTTAAGACATTTAATACCCTTCACGATAACTACCCCTTTTTGGTTTACCCGAGCACTTTATCGAAATTGTATTTTTCTTTTTATCGGCAGTTTGCACTTTTTCAAAACTCCTTTATCGACAACATCTCCATATTGCTAACTCCTTTTATTATGCATTGTCAGAAAAAAGTAACTTTAACAAACCTCTGCTTGGCCAGTCATATGCCTTCCTTAACTTATTAGCAAATCTTTTATTTTGCAAACCTTGCCTTTGTGCCATGTCTTCTCTTAATCGATAAAATATGACTTTCATGAACCTATCATATACTTGACTATGAGCTTCCACTGCTTTATCAGCTTTCAAATCAATCCATGAACTAAGGAGTATCCATGTTGTCAGAAAAATATGACATTCATGAATTTCATTGAGTTAGGCTACAAGCCTATGTTAACAAGAGTTGTCAGCTTATCGGTGAACCAGAGAAAAGTAAAACTTTCGAATCAAAAGTTCCACTTTGCAATAGATGTGAATGACTGATACAAGGGTTTATGACATGATTTGTTGGCATATCAGAAATCTAGCAAAAAATAGAACATGAGAACCAAAATTTCACTTAGCAAAAAGAAAACATAGCTGATAAGGACAAACCAAGGTGACTTATCGAGAAACTAGCGATTCAGGGAAAAGCCTAATTGGTGAACTAAAAATGAAAGTTCATGAAAATGAAGAAAGACCGACCAAGGAAAAAAATAACATGAAGGCTTGTCAGGGGAAATAAAGGTTCAAGAACTTGAACTTTTGCCAATAAGGTTCATGAATCACTTTGCTTCCTTACAAGTTCATCGATTGGAATATTTCTTGATAGAACAAGGAACAAGGCAAGTTTCTAAAAGTTCAATTTTGTTAACCAGGTGTTAAAACAATAAGATTGTAAAGTTTTAAAAAGGAGAAATTGTTGAATAGGAAGAATAATGGTACAAGACTTTGGACTATGACTCAAAAATACCAGGAAAATGGAAGAGGACCAAAATTTTCAAATTTGGGGAAACAAACTATTGTCTATTTTTACCCTTAGTTTGTAAACAACTTTCTGAAAATGGATCAACTTCAATTGTCTGGAGATAATTGTTATCAACTAACTTAATTGATCGATGAAGGGTAGATGAGACTGTCCCCATGGCATGAATCCAAGGTCTACCAAGAAGAAGATTATATGAAAGATAATTAGGCATGACATCGATACGACTAAGTAATGTCACAGGGCTAGCCTTAAAAGGTAAGGTAATAGTACCCAATGATTATTTACCAACATTATCAAAGCCACGAATATTGATTTTATCTGGTTTAATGAGAGAGGTATTAGCATTGATTTTATGTAACAAGTCTATGCCACAAACATTAAGCCCTGATCCACCATCAATAATGGTATGTCTAACTCTCATTTTATTAATAATGACAAATATCATAAGAGGCTCATATTGGGTTTGAACTTCTATGGGAGGTAATTCATGTCGTTGAAATATAATATTTAATTTTTTCACATGCATACAATATAATAGAGCTGATTACAAAAGGTGGAGCAATCACATTTTGTAAAGCTTCTTGGAGCATTCTATGGTATGTAGGTGATGTTTGTATCAGCTCCCTTAAAGCGATCTTTCTTGGAGTAGCTTGAAGCTACTCAACAAGATCATAATTTCAAATAGTATGAGTAGGAAGATGAGGTGCTCAAGGAAGAATAGGATGAGAAGGTGGAAGAGAAGTAGGAACAAATGTGATTGGTTTCTTTTGTTTATTATTCCTAATGTTATATGCATGCGTAACTTGATGATGAATGGTTTGTTGTGACACATTTTATTTGAATGGACTATTTTTAGTGATTTGTTTACATAATTTAAGATATAACCAAGAGGTCTAGGTGTTTTCAAAGACTTCCTATTGTGAGAGATTGTGATTGAGGAGCATCATTACAAAGATGCACAACAATTTTGGGTTTCTCAAGGTCTTTTGGAGAACCAGAAACATAAATTGTATTGATGATTCTTTGAAATAGAGATGATTTAGGAGTCATAGAGGATGATTCTATAGAGATGAAATAATTCAAGGCTTCATCTAACATATCAAAATCATCACTACTAAATGGCACATCAAACGCATTAAAATCTTGAATAAAGTAATCTGACATAGTTGCATACCCTACTCTTTCAAACTTTATAGTGATAAAGTAAAGAAGAGGGAATGAAATGAAGTCTCTTAATGCACAATATGAAATATACCAAGCTACGAACAACAATGATTTAACTATATTATCCAATAACTAGTTAAAACATACTCAAAATTTATCAAATTTCAAGATAGAATTACCATAAAATGAGCTTTTACATAACCGTAACTAATATATGAATGAATGCAATATGTATGACTATGGAATTGTTATGGAGTAAAAAGTATCCCTATGCCTTTTTACCTCCTAGTTTAGCACCTAGGTCCCCGTGTTTACACTTTACAAGCCTAATACTTATCCCAAAGAAATTTTCCCCAAAACCCATGTCAAATGGGACTCAGGGGCCAGTTTTAAATGATTAGTCAAGACCTAAAGTGTCATTGGGACTTGGATGCCCATGCCCATGTCTAGCCTTATTTATTGGGATCCAAATTTAAATGTGTCAACATAGGACCTTTAAAAAGGTTTCTCTCTGTCGGCCTTTTCAATTTAAATTACGAAAGTTAGTGAGAATGCATATATAAGTGAGTTTATGTCTTCATTTTACACCTAGATGGATAATGTGAACTTGTGATATTGAGCTAAGGGATTTTAAGGCATTCATTATGTGGCAAAGCATAATTGTGTTGTTATTGTGTTTGTTTGTTATAGATTTAGCTTCATCAATCCATCTCCTCATGATTTGAAGGATCTTCATCTCCATGAGGGCATTCACCTCTAAGGTGACATCTATTTGTGTTTCAATCATTTCATTTCATCATTAGATTTGGCCTCTGCCCTCCTTGGGCACACACTCTATCTAACAACAGTGTTGGAAGACTTGAATGTCATTCTGGGGCTTGACTGAGGCAAGCACCTAAACACCATAACCCCCAAACCCCTCTCTTTGTGATTGCAGGTTACAGATGCATGATTTGGAAAAGTGCAGGTACAGAGAAGCAATTCAGAGGATAAAGATTCAGGATTTGGAAGAAAATTATGGATATTCACACCTACTAGACTAGGGCACCTACCTCGTAGTCCTCTTGACAGAATTTTCCCCAAAATCAGGAACATGTTACAGTCTAACACTGCTCACTACTCTGGATCTATAGAAAAAATGCACTATCATACTTGGACGCCCACCCCATAGTCCACAAAGTCTTCAATTTTGGGAATCTAACTTTTGGTATATTTTTTATCCTTCCTGAGTGTCTTCCTATCTAGTCTTCTGTAGCATTTTGTTCATCTATACTGGATTGCATGATAATTAGGGTTTGAGGCTTATTCGAATTAGGGTTTGACAAATCTCTCAATCTAATCAATCTTTCCATATCATTCCTAAGTACACCAACATGTAGTTGAGTCCTCACTCATCTGTAGTGACTTGGCTTAGTTGTTGTCCTTGAATGTTAGTGTGAAAGGAGGGTTTGATTTGATAGATCTTAACACTATCCACCATCTTCCCACTTTTCATTAATAAAATTTTGGTCAACCTAGAATAGTGAGAATTTGGAATCTTTCTGAGTGTTGTAATCATTCATTGCATACATTCATATCATATTTATCATCTTGCATTGGAAAAATTTGTATGCATTTGAAATTTTTTTAAAAATAAGCATTCTAAGCTGGCATTAAGGCATAGTTTTGCATATTTTATATTGCATATGATAAAAAGATTTAGTTTTCTCATTTTTACATCAGATCTGATCTTTATTACAGTAATTCATCATTAATTCATATCAAATTTAACATTTACTAGTTACATTTGCTAGGGTTTTTCTTAAAAAGTTGCTCTTTTCATATAACTTAGTCTTGGCAAAAACTAGGGTTTGTAGTCAAAATTTCATTTTCAGATTTTGCTACTCCATTTCAACATTCATTCAACTCTAATTTTGAAGTGTAATGTTGGATCATATTGCATACTTTTGTATCCTAGCTTTGAAACTTTCACCTTTTAAAATTACACATTGTGTATTTCAACAAGTATAACTACCTTACTCATTTTGGTTGTTCTATTAGTTTGTGCATTGAGTGTTGTATGCCTTTGCATGAGTTGTATAACTCACTTCCCTAATAGAAACATCCTTTTAAGGAGAAGTCGTAGACTAATGGGTTCTAGTGCTTTGAATAGCACCGATATGCAAACATCAAATAATCCATTGAACACTTACTTTACAAAGGGTGAATCACAATCTTTGCAAGATATCATAACTCCTACCATGATGGAAGAACAAACATTTAATGATCTTGAAGATCCAATTAATGTGATAACACATGTACTTGATGATCAAATCCATAATCTTGATAAAGAACTAGTTGATTTTCAAGCATTTGTGGAAAAAGAAAGGATAGCTGAAGAGGCTGTACCTATTGTTCATAGTCTAAGAGAGTTATTAAAAGAAGGAAAGGCTGGTGTTAACACACTCCATGGGACAGCCCATATAGTGGGTAACAACATTATGTTAGTGGCTAACAATGCAAATATTATTAACAATAGGTCATCACCAAATCATACACAGGTATTGACACCTATACTGACTACTGGAATGTCTACTTTCACATCATCAATCCTCACTACTAATGTACAAGATTGTAGTAATGCTGCCACTAGTATGGGAGTATCTAATGGCATTAATTCATAGAATTACAAGGTTGTAGGATTTAATTATTAAAACCTAACACCTAAGGTGTCTTCCTTTATGAATAACCATTCTCAACCACATCTCCATTCTGTTGTGATGTTCACAACACGCCCCATTTTGCTCCTTAGCAAAACGAGGACCCCTGCTGATGTCTTGCTTTTTGCTTCTGCTTGTGTTTTTTCTGCTTCCTGGCGGTCTGGTAAAAATGAAGGTCAGGTCATCATCATGATATATGATAAGGTAGGTCATCATCATGAGGTCTGTTTGTCAAAGTTCATATTTTGTTTCTGTGACCTCATATTTTGAAAGAGCTTGAAATTCCATGCAGGTTTGCCTTTTACTTCACTTGAAAATTCGTCCATATGTGAAAGTTATGCACGGTCAAAGTCTTGGTCAAACCTGATATTCGCAGGAGGATCATCATTTTTTTTATATCCTAAGTCATGTTGACAGGATCATCATGATCTTGGTCTATCACCCGCTAAAAAATCATGCAGTCGCAATATCCGGATGTCAATTTTAGGTGGTAGTTCCCTTTACCCGTCAAATGGCCTTACGCGCATTGTCAGCATCATGATTTCTTTTAGGAGGGTCATATTTTATAAACTCGGTTTTGGTTGCATGATGATGATCATCATCATCATATTTGAATGCCCCCCCGATAATATCCTGAGGTTCGAATATCATGATGACGTCGGCTTTCAGTCAAGGTAAGTTACCCCGTCGAGCGGTCTTTGTATCGCGAACATCATCATGATATCTTTGCATCGCCTGATCTTAAAATATCATGCTGATAGTATAAGATCACCCTGACTTAGCAAATTCATTATCGGCATATTTGCATGCGCACGTTCAAATCCTATCGCAAGGTCATCATCATGATCCGTTTGCTGAAGTTTGAAATATGATGATGACGACTTCACATCATCCTGATCTTTCACGAGGGTCATTTGCTGAAATTTGCTAAGTGCTGGAAACATCATCATGATAATTTGAGAAGGAGGATCATCATCTTCATATCCTCCTGATCTCCGGTTAGCGAAATATCATGATGACCACCCTATTTATTAAGAAGTGGTCGATATTGCATTCCTCAACAGCATGATCATATTTTGCAATATCACCCTAGCGCAAATATCATGATGACCAACTCATCCTTGTGCTCCGAAAACGAAATATGATGATGACGTCATCATCATATTTTTTATCCTGTCATATTGTCAAGATCATCATGATCTTGTTTGTACGCCTGATATTTCGCCAAGTCCTCCTGCCGATGAAATACAACCTTTTGCAAGTATCCTGATGATCATCATCATCACATTTTCCCTTCGGCAGGATTTTTCCCAAACATGATCCGGTTGGCGAAATATCATGATGACGTCATGTTCAAGTTTAACGAAGGCTCCGAATATCATGATGACGTCATCCCAATCTGATAAACGAAGAAGTAAATATCCTGATGATCATCATCATCACATTTTTTCCTTCAAACAGAATATTTTTTTCAAGCACGATCCGTTTGCCGAAATATGATGATGACGTCTTATTCCAAGTTCGACAAAAGCCCTAAATATGATGATGATCCTCATCATCCTAATCTTTCGAGAGGGTTGCCTTGGCCGCAAAAGGGTCATATTACGTTCATCATCCTGATCATGCTCCTTAGGTGACCCGGTATCACAGTTAGCCCCCCGATCTTAACCAGAAATGACGATGACGTCATCCTTAGCATTTCAATGAAGCCCCAATATCATGATGACGTCACCATCATTTTCCTCTCCTCGGCAGCATGATCATATTTGCATCCTCCTATTCTTCTTCAACAGTATGATGATGATGATGTTGTTCTTTTCCCCGATATGCAGAAGCGAAACATCATGATGACATTCATCTGGACCTTCAGGAGGGAATGCATCATATCTCTGAATATCATGATGATGAGGTATATCGACTAACCTATTTTTTGACGCACCGACAGGGATAGTCATGCCGATGGGTGGAAAATGAGGCGGTGGACATTTTAAAGTGTTTTTTTTGGCGCCTCTGGCATTTTTTCAGTCAGCGATAGTTGACCTGATCAATTTTGAGCAGTCTGAGCGCATTTTGGACGCGTTTTGAGAGGATTCTGGATCCGATTGTCTCCATCTTGCGCAGTCACCTGGGTTTAAACGGTTATTTTAATTTCTTGCTGCTTATGTGATAAATGTGAAACTTATTGCTTGTCTTGTCTTGCAGGCTTGCAGTTGAGGAAGCAGCTGGAAAGTCAGCGCAGTGACCTCATGGAGGCAGAAGATCTGATCTCAGGAGCAAGAAGATAGAGATGAAATGCAAAAGGTCAAGGCCATTCAAGTAAAGAAGAAGGTTGCAGCTGAGGGTATTATCACAAAAGACAAACAGAAGTTATTACCCAGCTGCCGGAACTTCTCAGAAGGGGCAATATTTCGCCCAGATTTGACCACTGCTCTGAGATATTTTTGAGAACTGGTTCACCTGCATTTATTGCTGTAACTAGGGGTCTGAACCAGGGGTTCAGTTAGGTTTTTTGCTGTAGTGAGGACAATCAGAATGTCTTTATATTGTGCCTCTCTACACTGTAATACTTTACAACAGGGATTTTAGGGCCTACAACAGAGATTCTAGGAAAACACAGCAAGATAGCTTAGCATAGTTTAGAAGTAGAAGAAGGAGATCGCCTGTTTGTCTGCAGTAAGGTGCGCGTGGAATGTCTGGCTGCCTTACTATATCTGTAAAGCTTGTAAGTTCTCTGTAGTATGATCAATGAAACTAAGAGTCATTCTTACATTGTAAATCATGTATGGCTATTCATTTCTAATGCAATAGAATCTGGAGTTCTGCATCTATCTTCTGAGTGTTCTCCTGCTCTTCTTTGTGTTTTGAAATATCTTCTTTGAGAGCTTGCAATTTTAAATGTATGTTTGTGAAAATGCTCAGAACTTACATTTAGGGTTTTTACTGTGGATTTGATCAGATTACTGTGGTATTTACATAGTGGATAACAGAAACAATTAGATCCTTCGGTAGATTAGATGAAGTATAGATTAGATCTTTCTAACTTTTCCCAACCCATCTGAAATATTTAGCTGAAAACGTAGAAATCCAAAGGAAATTATCTCAAATTTGAAGAAGCATGCATAACAGAGCTATAAGTAGACAGTTTTCATAAACAGATAAAGAAGAAGGCTGCAAAAATCCAAGAAAACCCTCTGAAACTTGCAGCCCAGTAACACTTGTATGCAAATGAACAGAATACTTGTTGAAATCTATGACCTCTTTGCATATTCTTAGTCCAGTAAACCACAAAATAAACCTAAACTACGTAAGGCCCCTTGAACATTACAGCTTCACATTGACCAACTGAACTTGACCAACCGAACCATTGTAGACTTGGGATTAGTTGAATCACCAAATGATTCCTTCTCATCTTTCAAGTATAGTTACAGTTCATGTCATGTGAATTTTAACTTATTGTTATGATTGCATCAAAACAATCATCAACAGTTTTCTGGCGCTAGAAGGAGGGCCTACCTGAGTTAGGTTTCATTTCAAACTGGCTAACGACAGTAACAGAGTGACTAGGTCTAGGTCCAGTTCAGGAGATATATTTGTGCAACTGCCTGATACAAGGTGAATTTAAAGCCCTTTAATTTGGAATCCAAAGATATCGCAAGCAGGAAGTTCATCTGGAACACCTCCTGGGTCACCTTTTAACATCCGTAGTATTGTAAGTCCTGACAGATCGCTGTTCAGATCTTTAAATCTTGGTTCAGGCACTCCTGGAGGTCTTAATCCTCCTCTAAATCCTAATCCACCAATCAATCCAGGTATTTCTGCAAGTTCAAGTCAAGCTCAAACACCTGCAATGGCTTATTTCGATGTCAATTCTCCCATATTCTTCAATGATTATCATGACATGCCAAAAAATCCGGAAAAGATATGTCCCAAATACCAGTTGCATCAAGACCCAAAAGATCATATTAGAATATTTAAGGAAGCATGTTTTAGGGCTATGTTAGAGCACGAGGATGTTGTGTGTAGGTTGTTTCCTTACACCTTTAATGAGCAGGCCTCTAGCTGGTACGTAAACTTACCCAATGGTTACATTTCTTCCTGGGCACTTATGGAAGAAGCATTTCTGTCAAGATTTAGAGGACCCATTGACCCTTGTGCTTTGTATCATAAGTTGGCTGCTATAAAACGAGGTGAGGGAGAGCTAATTGATAATTTCAATGACAGATTTCAAAAGGCCTATTCTAGGCTAGTAGCTCCTTATACCATAGATGATGCTCCCTTGTTGGCTATGTACTATGCTGCTTTGGATCCTTTAACTGCCATGTTTGTCAAAAGGAAACCTGACATAGATTCAATATCCAAAGCCTACAAAGAGGCAGCCTTAGTGAACCAAGAAATGAGACATACAACCTACAGTCCATTTGGAGGAAATTTTGGGGTGCAGAATCAGGCACACCCATGGAATGGAGTCCCTGTGCAGCATGCTCCACTAATAAATCCGGTTCCTTCTTACACACCTGTGTATAATCCTACTCCAATCCAGGCTATAACTCCTTACACGGCTAGTACTTCTAATAACAGTCAAAATAATGGTCAGCCTTTCTTCCAACTTCCTAGGGATGTAACTGTGGCAAAAGCACAAGAGGATAGGGAAGACATCAAAGAGATTACTGCACATTTGAAAAGATTAACCGAAGTGACACAGCTAAGAAATGAGAATCTCTATGGCAGAAGCAACCAAAACTACAATCCACATCAAAATCACAACCAAGGCCAAAATCAGAATTATAGTCTCAATCAAAATCAGCAGTACAATCAGAACCAAAACTACAATCAGCATCAAGGCCCCAGTCAGGGGCAACCAATGCAAAATAGGGGCCCAGTGATAGATAATAGGACCTGGGGCAATAATAACAAGAACCAGAATCAACCTAGGCCACCCAAGACATGGAACACTGGGCCCAACAACGGTACTCTGGCTTCTCCTTTTGAGAATACAGATAATCATGGTGCAAAACAAATAACTAACATACAAATGGCCAATACAGCACCCAAAAATTGGTGCAGATTTCACAATACTAATGCCCATGCTGAGCATGACTGTCCACAGTTCCACTTGGCAGCTAGTATTTTCAACGTAGATGTACAGCCTCCTACCTCTGAATTTCTCATTCCTAAGGGTAATGAGGTAGTACCCTCAGAATATGACACAGCATTAGTCTTAGAAACGTTTACCTTTGCAACTGCAGAAGAGAAGGGGGATGAATTGCTAGAGGATGAACCATACTGTTGTGAAAGTCTTTATCCTGAATCAGCCTTTGTGTTAAATGCTTTTCAGTTTCCTTTTGAATCTGAAAACGAGATATTAAATGAAACAGAGGAGGTGCAGGCCTTTCAACAGACAAATAAAAGCCACACCTACAATTTGAGGAACAACCCTAGGCCGGGAGGACCTTTCACCACTTCCACTCCCTCGAATAACATCAATACACCCCCAGATCAGAATGCTAGCAACAATCCTGCCATACTTAAAACTAGTCAGCACACAAATAACGGAACAGCAGTGCAAAAGGATCAAACAAGTAAGACAGAAGCAATAGAGACAACAAGACTAATGAATTACTTATCAGAGGAAATAAAGAAAATGAAGGTCAGCATACCTCTAAATGAATTATTGAAGACCCCAGGGATCAGAAATGCTTTTTTAAAATCCCTGGATACATCCATGACAAACATGGTGTCTGCTGATATAACTGTTCCTAGTAGTGATTCACCACCTAAGGAGAAGGGTAAGAAAGTTGAGCAGCCTTCCAATACAAATGTGGTAATACATGCGGATAAGAGGGATACTCAACCTTTCTTGTTAACTATTAGGTTGTGTGGGAAGAATATACACAATTGCATGGTAGATTCTGGTGCTTCAGCCAACGTAATGCCCTTAGGAATATGTAAAACTCTCGGGCTGACTCCCACCAAATCTGCCAAGGTCGTCACGCAATTAGATAAGACCGAGGTTAGTGTGATAGGAGAACTCATGAACATACAGGTGCAGTTAGCTTCAGACCCTAGGGTGAGCCAAATCATTGACATCCAAGTAGTGGATATACCCGTAAATTACGGAATGTTGCTAAGTAGGGATTGGTCCAAGACATTAAACGGATATATGGCTACTGACTTTTCACACATGTGGTTACCATGGAGAGGCATCCCAAACCAGATCAGAATAGAGGCAAAGCCCAGAATGAGACATATGATAACAGAGTATAATCGAACTAATGAAATCTTATATGCTGCTGTTGAACCAGGTGTCTATAGAGTTACCAACAATGGGATGCAGATTTAAGAGATTATGATGTTAAACATTAGAAAGAAGTGTGTCAGCAATAGAACAGCACTATTCATTGAGTCTGACGGAAATTCTTCAGATGAGGAAAACAATGCAATAGACAAATTTGGTCACGCCATTAGACAAGAGATGGAAGAGTGCGTTACACACAATCTCCCAGTCCAATGTAAGTTATATAAAAATAGGTGTAGAGTCCATGATAGGCAACATTCTGAGGAGAATTGTGAAATATGCAAAGACATCATTGAATATGAATACAAAAGGTGCATAGGGAGGATAGGGTCACAAGAGAAAAATGAGAATCCTGATCCAACACAGAGGTATGTTCAGGATAATATAAGTGCCTTGATTCCAGATTTAGGGAAAGAAATAGAGGACGAGGGTAGTTATCTTTCTGAGTTGCAAACTACAAACACACATATGCAAGATAACCAAACGGAAAAACCCATGAATAAACAAGATAACACCCCACAGGCAATAAAAGAGACAAAGTATGCCAAGGTAAAAGATCAGAAAAGTAAAGATGGCATGTGGACGTTAAAATGTGATGGGTCCAAATCAAAACAGGGCGCAAGTGCAGGTATTGAACTCATAAATCCTCAAGGTAAATCACATTTGGCAGCATATAGATTACAATTTTCCTGCACTAATAATATTGCTGAATATGAGACCCTAATTTTAGGACTTGTCATGGCCATCAGGAAAGGGGTAAAAACCATCAGAGTATTTTCAGACTCTGAATTAGTAGTCAGACAAGTGAGGAAACTATATGCCTGCAATTATAAGAAGATGATCAGTTACAGACATAGAGTTTGGGGTTTAATGGATTCATTTGATGCTTTTAACATAGAGCATATTCCTAGAGGGCTAAACCATAGGCCAGATGCATTAGCAGTTGCTGCTAGTACATTAGAACCATTGACACTGTCAGGATTAAGACGATTTGCTGTTGAGCTAGTTAACGTGCCCAGTATACCAGACAACGTTACACACTTTCAGGTATTTGGAGAGGATCAGCAAATTATTGATTTTCTAACTTGTAATGAGGCATTTGAGGCCCAAATTATTGATGAACAAGAAAGGCCTGAAGTAACATGGGACGAAGAAGATATGATCAACTTAAAGAGCAACTTCTTGCCAAAAGGAGTAATTGAATTAGAACACATCTTTGACTTCGACAGAATAATAAGACAGAAAGACTTACCCAAAACAGAAGGGGGTAAGTGTGATTTACATAACTTAGGGACTGAGCTAAATCCACAAAATGTACTAATTGGGAAAGCTTGCTCTGAGAAAATCAGAAAAGAGGTTCTGGATGTTCTGAAAGAATATAAACATGTCATAGCATGGACTTATGAAGACTTGAAAACATTTGATGAGTCCATCATAACTCACGTCATACCTTTAAGAAAAGAAGTCAAACCATTTAGGCAGAAACAGAGGCCTGTAAATGCCATTCTAGAGCCTTTAATCTTTGAGGAAGTTAAAAAACTACTATCCGCTGGGATAATTTTTTCAGTCAGACATTCTGTCTGGGTAGCTAACTTAGTGCCAGTAAGGAAGAAAAACGGAGACATTAGGTTGTGCGTAGACTTTAGAAATTTAAACAAGGCTTCTGAAAAGGATAATTATCCTTTGCCCCCAATAGATGAAGTACTGCAAGCAGTCAATGGCGCAAAGATGATGTCTTTTTTAGATGGTTTTTCAGGTTATAACCAGGTCTTAATTGACCGGGAGGATAGACTAAAAACCACCTTCACTTGCAAATGGGGAAATTATGCGTATAGAAGAATACCTTTTGGACTAATTAATGCAGGTGCCACTTTTCAGAGGGCCATGGACGTTGCTTTCCATGGATTATCAGGTAAATGCATTGTTGTGTATATGGATGATTTAACTGTGTATTCCAAGGATGCATCCACCCACGCTGAGGACCTCAGAAAAGTACTCCAGCGATGTGAAAGGTATGGGATTTCCCTTAATCCTAAGAAATGTATATTTGGCGTAACTGAAGGTAAATTATTAGGCCATGTCATTTCTAAAAATAGAATTTCAATTGATCCGGATAGAATAGAATCCATAAAAAATTTGCAAATACCAAACAGTAGGAAAGAATTGAAATCATTTTTTGGTAAAATTAACTTTGTTCGGAAGTTTATAACAGGTTTTGCAGAGATTGTGCAGCCGTTGAATGCTATGTTAAAGAAAGATGCATAGATGGAATGGACGCCAGTAGCCAAAGCCGCATTTGAAGATATCAAGGAGGCAATTTCTAATGCCCCTGTATTGGCAAGTCCAGACTACACATGCCCGTTTTACATCTACTCCTTCGCATCTTCTCATTCTGTCACTGCTGCCTTGACACAGAAAGGTGAAAATAATGACGAGAGGCCCATAGCATTTATGAGTGCGCCTCTGAAGGATGCACAGCTGAAGTATCTAGATATCGAAAGACAGGCATTCGCATTAGTAAAGGCTGTGAAAAAATTCAGACACTACATTTTGCGCAGCCAGATTAAAGCCATAGTACCAGATGCAGCAGTAAAGATGTTGCTGATGCAAAACGAGCCTGGAGAAAAAAGAGCCAAATGGATCACCACACTGCAAGAATTTGACATGGAGATCATTCCCGCAAAGCTGGTTAGAGGGCAGGCGCTGGTGTAGACAATAGCAAACATGGATCCAAATCTGATAAAACAGCAATACATGTTGAATTCCCAAGACGCATCAGGCTGGTACGATGATTTAAGCACCTTCCTAATAGCTGGAAAGTACCTAGGCAAGATGAAGGCTTCTCAGAGGAGAGCTTTGAAGATTAAGGCACAGCATTATATGGTGCAAGGAGGTCTTCTATTCAGGAAGAACCATGATGGAATTTATTTGAGATGCATAAACAGAACTGAAGCTGATAGAGTGTTGATAGAACTACATGACAAATACGGAACCAGCCATGGTTCCCATTTAGCTATAGCACACAAAATACTGAGAGCGGGCTATTACTGGCCCACTATATTCAAAGATACTAAAAGTCACAGCAGAAGCTGCCACACCTGTCAGACTGCAGCAGACAAAGGAAGAAATCTGGCCAATCCACTGCAGCCTGTGATCGAGTCCAGACCGTTTGCACAATGGGGCTTGGATTTTATCGGAGTCATCAATCCCCCATCTTCTGCAGGACACAAGTTTATATTGACGGTGACGGACTATTGTACAAGGTGGACTGAGGCCACCTGCTGCAAATTTTCCACAACTGAGGTAGTTATCAAGTTCCTTGAAGAAAACATTATCACCAGGTTTGGAACGCCCTATTCATTGGTAGGTGATAACGGCCCTACTTTCTCTTCTTTAAAATTTTCTAAATGGGCATTTGAATATGGGATCATTCTAAGGTTTTCTTCGAATTATTACCCTCAAGGTAATGGACTGGCTGAATCAACAAACAAAATCTTATTAGACATCATCAAGAGGTTAATTGCCAAAAGTCCTAGAGAGTGGAATACCCTATTAAGATATGCATTATGGGTAGACAGGACCAAGTTCAAAACAGCTTTAGGTAGCACACCTTATCACTTAGTTTATGGGACTGATCCCATACTTCCGGTTAATCTGAGAATACCAACCTGGAAGTTTGCCAATGAATATCTAGGCTTTGATAACCATAGGGAAGCCAGAATAGTGCAAATGTTGCAACTAGAGGAGAAAAGAGGTCAAGCCCTCGAGAAGTTTGCCAAACACCAAGCAGTTGTTAAGAGGTGGTTTGACAAAAGGGCAAGAGTCAAAACATTTAGGATATCAGACTTAGTGTTGTGCTGGGACAAAGCACATGAAAAGAAAGGAAGCCATAGAAAATTCGATAAATTATGGCTGGGTCCATTACAAGTCTCAGAAATAATAGGAGATAACACCTTTAGACTTAAGACCTTGACTGGAGAAGATGTGCCATTACCAGTTAATGGCCAGCATTTGAAACACTACTTCCAGGCTTGAAGGTCAGGATGAGGCAGTCCCTTCTATCCTAAATGTAAAGTACTGTAGATAATGTACAGTTCTGCTTTTGCTGTTTTCTTTTGGGTTGGCTGTTTGTATAGCTTGTCCTCTGTTTGTTTTTGCTTTTGTTTCTGTCTGTTTGTACAGTTTTTTCTGTTGTTTTGTTGTTTGTACAGCCTGTTTGTTTGGTTTCTTTGTTGTCTCCTCAGCAGGGATCTTTATTTTACTGTAGAGTATTAAGGAGCAAAACTAGCAACCTTTCAAAACAGTATAAAATTTAGGATATTCAGGTTAACCATTTGCAATTTACACATAACCTGTCACTGTCATGAATGTGGAGAGTTGTTCATCTTCTAAAGTTTCGTATTCAATAAATGTGATTGAGAATTCGAAGCAGGTTTCTCACGATGACACACCTAAAATCCTTGGGTTTGTTGAACCTACCAGTGTAGATATTAGGTGAAAAATCAGAGGTCACCCTTGCTACCATTACAATTCTCAGCTTAATTTCAGCAAGTGTCCACTCCTTGCATCATCATGAAGTTACAAATTGCTATATCTTATGAAATCTTTCAAAATTAGAAAACAAAAAATAAATAAATAAATGAATAAAGTGGATTATACTGAAAATCCAGATTAAGCCATCTAAGTAACTCTACCGGGGCTATGGACGCTCGCTGGCAGTGGGGCTCTACTTAGGAGAATTGTAACGATAACCTTGCCGGGGCTATAGACGCTCGCTGGCAGCAAGGCTCTATCCGGTCGGCTATGAGGGAATATCCTCACCTACGTAGGCTAATATCAGTCACTGGTTTGTTCAACCGATCTTCAAGATGAGGATAATTAATCACATGCACACAACTAAACTGAAAATGGAAATTCATGTATCTTTATTGAATACCTTGAGTCTCAAGCTGAATAGTAATTTGCAAGAAAGATAGTAGGAAGTTATGAGTTCATTTCATCTAGTTTCCTTGAACACTCTGAATTTAATTGTTTTGTTTTGGTTGCTAGTTGTTGTGATGTTCACAACACACCCCATTTTGCTCCTTAGCAAAACGAGGACCCCTGCTGATGTCTTGCTTTTTGCTTCTGCTTGTGTTTTTTCTGCTTCCTGGCGGTCTGGTAAAAATGAAGGTCAGGTCATCATCATGATATATGATAAGGTAGGTCATCATCATGAGGTCTGTTTGTCAAAGTTCATATTTTGTTTCTGTGACCTCATATTTTGAAAGAGCTTGAAATTCCATGCAGGTTTGCCTTTTACTTCACTTGAAAATTCGTCCATATGTGAAAGTTATGCACGGTCAAAGTCTTGGTCAAACCTGATATTCGCAGGAGGATCATCATTTTTTTTATATCCTAAGTCATGTTGACAGGATCATCATGATATTGGTCTATCACCCGCTAAAAAATCATGCAGTCGCAATATCCGGACGTCAATTTTAGGTGGTAGTTCCCTTTACCCGTCAAATGGCCTTACGCGCATTGTCAGCATCATGATTTCTTTTAGGAGGGTCATATTTTATAAACTCGGTTTTGGTTGCATGATGATGATCATCATCATCATATTTGAACGCCCCCCCGATAATATCCTGAGGTTCGAATATCATGATGACGTCGGCTTTCAGTCAAGGTAAGTTACCCCGTCGAGCGGTCTTTGTATCGCGAACATCATCATGATATCTTTGCATCGCCTGATCTTAAAATATCATGCTGATAGTATAAGATCACCCTGACTTAGCAAATTCATTATCGGCATATTTGCATGCGCACGTTCAAATCCTATCGCAAGGTCATCATCATGATCCGTTTGCTGAAGTTTGAAATATGATGATGACGACTTCACATCATCCTGATCTTTCACGAGGGTCATTTGCTGAAATTTGCTAAGTGCTGGAAACATCATCATGATAATTCGAGAAGGAGGATCATCATCTTCATATCCTCCTGATCTCCGGTTAGCGAAATATCATGATGACCACCCTATTTATTAAGAAGTGGTCGATATTGCATTCCTCAACAGCATGATCATATTTTGCAATATCACCCTAGCGCAAATATCATGATGACCAACTCATCCTTGTGCTCCGAAAATGAAATATGATGATGACATCATCATCATATTTTTTATCCTGTCATATTGTCAAGATCATCATGATCTTGTTTGTACGCCCGATATTTCGCCAAGTCCTCCTACCGATGAAATACAACCTTTTGCAAGTATCCTGATGATCATCATCATCACATTTTCCCTTCGGCAGGATTTTTCCCAAACATGATCCGGTTGGCGAAATATCATGATGACGTCATGTTCAAGTTTAACGAAGGCTCCGAATATCATGATGACGTCATCCCGATCTGATAAATGAAGAAGTAAATATCCTGATGATCATCATCATCACATTTTTTCCTTCAAACAGAATATTTTTTTCAAGCACGATCCGTTTGCCGAAATATGATGATGACGTCTTATTCCAAGTTTGACAAAAGCCCTAAATATGATGATGATCCTCATCATCCTAATCTTTCGAGAGGGTTGCCTTGGCCGCAAAAGGGTCATATTACGTTCATCATCCTGATCATGCTCCTTGGGTGACCTGATATCACAGTTAGCCCCCCGATCTTAACCAGAAATGATGATGACGTCATCCTTAGCATTTCAATGAAGCCCCAATATCATGATGACGTCACCATCATTTTCCTCTCCTCAGCAGCATGATCATATTCGCATCCTCCTATTCTTCTTCAACAGTATGATGATGATGATGTTGTTCTTTTCCCCGATATGCAGAAGCGAAACATCATGATGACATTCATCTGGACCTTCAGGAGGGAATGCATCATATCTCCGAATATCATGATGATGAGGTATATCTACTAACCTATTTTTTGACGCACCGACAGGGATAGTCATGCCGATGGGCGGGAAATGAGGCGGTGGACATTTTAAAGTGTTTTTTTTGGCACCTCTGGCATTTTTTCAGTCAGCGATAGTTGACCTGATCAATTTTGAGCAGTCTGAGCGCATTTTGGACGCGTTTTGAGAGGATTCTGGATCCGATTTTCTCCATCTTGCGCAGTCACCTGGGTTTAAACGGTTATTTTAATTTCCTGCTGCTTATGTGATAAATGTGAAACTTATTGCTTGTCTTGTCTTGCAGGCTTGCAGTTGAGGAAGCAGCTGGAAAGTCAGCGCAGTGACCTCATGGAGGCAGAAGATCTGATCTCAGGAGCAAGAAGATAGAGATGAAATGCAAAAGGTCAAGGCCATTCAAGTAAAGAAGAAGGTTGCAGCTGAGGGTATTATCACAAAAGACAAACAGAAGTTATTACCCAGCTGCCGGAACTTCTCAGAAGGGGCAATATTTCACCCAGATTTGACCACTGCTCTGAGATATTTTTGAGAACTGGTTCACCTGCATTTATTGCTGTAACTAGGGGTCTGAACCAGGGGTTCAGTTAGGTTTTTTGTTGTAGTGAGGACAATCAGAATGTCTTTATATTGTGCCTCTCTACACTGTAATACTTTACAACAGGGATTTTAGGGCCTACAACAGAGATTCTAGGAAAACACAGCAAGATAGCTTAGCATAGTTTAGAAGTAGAAGAAGGAGATCGCCTGTTTGTCTGCAATAAGGTGCGCGTGGAATGTCTGGCTGCCTTACTGTATCTGTAAAGCTTGTAAGTTCTCTGTAGTATGATCAATGAAACTAAGAGTCATTCTTACATTGTAAATCATGTATGGCTATTCGTTTCTAATGCAATAGAATCTAGAGTTCTGCATCTATCTTCTGAGTGTTCTCCTGCTCTTCTTTGTGTTTTGAAATATCTTCTTTGAGAGCTTGCAATTTTAAATGTATGTTTGTGAAAATGCTCAGAACTTACATTTAGGGTTTTTACTGTGGATTTGATCAGATTATTGTGGTATTTACATAGTGGATAACAAAAACAATTAGATCCTTCGGTAGATTAGATGAAGTATAGATTAGATCTTTCTAACTTTTCCCAACCCATCTGAAATATTTAGCTGAAAACGTAGAAATCCAAAGGAAATTGTCTCAAATTTGAAGAAGCATGCATAACAGAGCTATAAGTAGACAGTTTTCATAAACAGATAAAGAAGAAGGCTGCAAAAATCCAAGAAAACCCTCTGAAACTTGCAGCCCAGTAACACTTGTATGCAAATGAACAGAATACTTGTTGAAATCTATGACCTCTTTGCATATTCTTAGTCCAGTAAACCACAAAATAAACCTAAACTACGTAAGGCCCCTTGAACATTACAGCTTCACATTGACCAACTGAACTTGACCAACCGAACCATTGTAGACTTGGGATTAGTTGAATCACCAAATGATTCCTTCTCATCTTTCAAGTATAGTTACAGTTCATGTCATGTGAATTTTAACTTATTGTTATGATTGCATCAAAACAATCATCAACACATTCCACCTATTCTCAACTACCTTTCACTTATAATTGCTCTCAACCACCTTTCATTACCACTCACAACCAATCACATTTAAATTTCATGATTATAGCTTCCAATTCTTCTAACCCACAAACTGCATCACCTAATGATGCCCTTTTAAACCAACTCTTGCAAAGCATGACTTCCTTATAGCAGAAAGTGACAAATTTGACCAATGCTTCTTCTCAACCTATTATACCAACATACCATGCTCGTAGTCCTTTATCTTTTACAATCCTAAGAGCTCAAATGCCTAATAAGTTTTCAACTCCTTACTTTGAAAAGTACAGTGGTAAAGGTGATTCTAATACTCATGTGGCAGCATTCACTGTTATGTGTAGTGATTTCTTCTTCGAAGGGGACTTGCTAGCAAAATGTTTTTCGCAATCCCCCAAAGACACCACCTTGGAATGGTTTTGCTCATTACCTCCAAATTCAATACACTCTTTCTCACAACTTGTTGGTTAATTCTTGCAACATTTCCAAGAAAATATTGGACCTTTGGTCTCATTGATTGATTTAGTTCATTACAAACAAGGTCAGAAAGAAAAGTTAACTAAGTTTATCAATTTTGATATCAAGCTCTTTTCACACATATACAATATTCTATTATAGATGAGGATGTTTAGAAGCTATTCATTACGAATCTACAACCTAACATTCATGATAAAATCCTTTTGATGAAGTATAACTCCTTTCAACATTTATGCATAGCTCTTCACAATTACCAGCTTTTGTCTAGTAAGTATGAGAATCAAAACTCATCAGCTCATGTTGGTCAATCCATAGCTGGAAGATATCAAAACAACTTTAAAAGGAGTAACAAGAGTTTCATCAAGATCAATGGATAGCATTTGAATAATTTTCAATCACAAGTGTCCGCAATCAGTAATCCTAAATGGGCACCATTTCAATTCAGGCAACAATAGAGACAATTTACGCCATTATCTAACTCTCTTCAATCAATTATGAATCAAGTAGTAAGAAACAATATTTTGAAGCTTCCACCTATGAAACCATTCAATAGCAACAGGATACAAGGACCCTCATTTGATGCTAATGGTTAAATGCACAAAGATGAGTCCACTTAAGGTGGAAGTTTCAGACTTAGAAAAAAACCCGAAATTGGGTTAACCAAAATGAGATCCCATTTTGCTTCGGGATCCCGAGCCAAAAGCAAGATCTCATTTTCTAGAAACAGGATCCCGTTTTGAGTTTTATAAAAGGTTCATATTTTAACCTTTATGAAACGGGATGGAAAGTATCCCATTTCATTGCGAAAGACTCCTTCATCAAGCAAATCAGGACAAGAAAGAAAAGGATTGGAAAATGACAAGGCAACTATCATCGGTGGGAAATAGCAATGATTTCCCTCCTCGTAAGCAACAAAATATTTAAACATATAGGGTCTTGAGAAACAAGCACTACATGACCATTCTGGGAATAAGTATCACTCAGGTATGAACTACTCACACTCTTTAACACACTTAATAGAGCACCTCTCTAAGATTCTCACAAGTTTGAACTCCTTTTAGATATACATGCTATAATATTGTGTCGTGTTGTGTTATGTGTTGTTTAGGTCTCCTTGGATGACCTTTGATACTCTTGTAAGGTCAACGATACTAGGAGACCACCTCTGTTGTGACCATTCTTCTATTTGTTTTTGTTGTCAATCAAGTATGCACCCTTGCTAAGTTTGCAAAAAATTAGCTACCTATTGAAACATGGAATCATTCTCAGATGTGGGTCTCCTTTTATCAGAATGAATCTCCAGAGTGAGATGGTTCTCTTATGATTCCTAAACTAATAACTTGTGAGGAAAAGGGATAGAAGGGTCATTGAAATGCAAACTAACTCTTGAATCTAATCTAAATGAATCTATTTACTCACAAAACAATTCTTCAAACTTAAAATTTTCACAACCTCACCTATGAGTTATGATCCCTAAATAATTTGTAATAAGGTTTAATTAAAACATAGATTACAACCAGGAGCAAACATGCAATCTAATAGCATCGAGACATGATAAAGGACAAAAAATTGTCACAATAAGACATCAAATCGAGACTGCAAAACACATAAGTAGATGAAATAGGAACATTTGCTATTAGAACTGGAAGGAGTACAATGCATGTAAAATTAAATATGAGCCAACTGTCTTTATACAACTCTGCCTGTGAACAAGAGAGAAGAAATTGAAACTAACTGACTTAGAAAAACTAACATTTCTCTCCTATAAATGCCTCCAAAAGATCTCCTCAGAAGAAAGATAAAAAGGCTCCTAAACATAGACCCTAAGTCCATTTTTGAGCTACTCATAAAAGCCAAAAAATAAAGCTCTGGATCTGCCACCAATCTAGAAAATAAAGCTGCAAAACTGCCCTCTCATATGGTCCCACCATAAAATTGCTTTTCTCTGCTTATGAAAGCTCCAAAATTTGTCCTATATGACTCTAAATAAAACAGATCGAAATGGAATATTTGATTTGTTTTATTAGTCTATAAATTGCCTAAAATAGTTAAGTTTTAAAAGTAATTTGTCAATGATTGCTTTAAAACTAACTTTACAATACTATGGCAATTTTATTCTATATCTCCATTTGATATGATTTTTGTAAAATTAAACAATATCTAGCTCATAATTTTTCCAAGATATTTTACAAGATATTAACATTGATTTTCTATAAAAATAATAAAAAGATGATGAAAATACTACATATATTTTGCAAAAAATATGAAAGCCTTAAAGGCTCGGCACCATGGCTCTAACTCTACAAACACATGTCCATGTGTCAATATTCTGCCACCTCATCTCTATCTTCATGCCTTGGATAATGCCACCTCACTGCCTATACAAGTGCCACATGTCAAATTTGACCCTTCTCATCATGTCATTATCTTGCATGCTTTTCATATTTCCAAAAGTTCTTGCTTTGACCTTCTCATACATTTGAAATATATGAAGGAAATAAAAATAATGCATAAGTGGGAGGTCAATGACTCTCAACCACATGCATAATCAAATGACACTTTGACTCCACTATGTGTCAGCCATACTACAAATAAAGGTTTGAAAATTTATCAAAGGCATAAACTTCATTCACTAATGATACCCACCTTTGACTTTATAAAGATCAAACAAAATGAGGGAGTGTTGGCCTCTCCACTTCATGATTGGTAGGCATTATCAAATGCAAGGTTTTGACCATGATCCCATTTGGATAAAATAATCATGTTGTCTTGTATGGTCAAAAATATGAGAAATGACAACACTTGGTCGAACAAAATGAAGGGTCAAACCCTAAAAGTTAGGCATTTTCATTTATTGTTTGTTGTTTGAGTTTCCTCTGCTACTCTCATGCCACTGACTTGGGGTTTGTTGCTCTGCATTTTCTTCCTCCATTCAATGGCTTTCGTGGTCAAAAATCTCACCATTCTGAGTAAAATGATGGCAGAAGTATTGTAGGTAATGTATATGCCACTTTCAACTGTTGTTCTTCACCATTTTCTATCTTTTGTGGCTGGTTGTTTCAAAAGTTGTGGCTCTTTCCATACACTGCAATCTTTGACATTTTCACTTTTTTCTTTGTGTTTGAACTTTGTGACTGTGGCAAAATGAGAAAACCTTCAACTTGGGCCGCGACCATACTAGCTCTTTACTCCTCTGCAACACTGTGGGTAAGATCTCATTTCATTACTCTTATTGTATGTCATTTTGCTTCACTATATGTGTAAACAATAATGAGGGTATCATTATTCATCAGCTGGGTATCTCAAAATACCTTCATATATAGCATGGCAGTGTCATAAAATACATTCTGTGACTTGTTCTTTGTCATTTGATATGAAAAATTTGAAGTTTCCTTGACTGCGAAATGAGGGTTTCATTTGCTTTGCATATAAATGATTTATTTGGCACGACCACTCTGTAGACACTCCATACTATTTTGTTTGACTATATCTGCAAAAGAAAAAAGGGGTTGAAAGCTTTGACAAGGGTTTATTTTTTTGTATGCAAATATGTTAGGGTTTGAAAACTTGACATGGGTATCTTGAAAAATGAACATGAATGGCGTTTCCATTACGGCCTTAGCTCAGATATATCTCTTGCAAACTCCTTTTCACTATATGAACCAAGAGTTGGGAACTGAAACAAGGTTTATCTTTTGAGCACAAAATACTCTTGTAGCATACACTACACGTGATATTCTTCTCTCCTTCCTTATGCTGTCACAACTTGGTCAAATTCATTATCATTGCTTTAAAAAGTAAGGATTTCATATGCTATCCTTTTCTGTATCTCCTTTGGCTCTTTCATAGTCTTTGCATATAAAGTGTATACTGTCGGTTTTGAATTCAAAACCCCTCTCTTCTCTATAGAAACATATGTGTCTTTTATTTCTATAGCTCCACTTGCCAATCTAGTGGACTGTAGCAAATACATACCTCAAACATGACTGATGACTTCACTATGTCATGACATTCTGGCACTGTATCTGATGAAGAAGCTACTTTATTTACCTGTTCTATATACACTGTGGCAACATGATGACTTTCTGCTATTCCTCCTTACTTTATCATATCAAATGCATTATGTATGATCTTCTGTAGGACATCAATCAGGTCCACTGTATCCTATGTCACCAATTTGACAGATCATTTCTTATGATGAAGATGTTGTTTGAACTCATTCATGTACTAGATACAGCTATGCACTTGTACACTACACTTGATACATAATGACATTCTGTAGCATGAATGATGATGACCACACTAGTTTAACTATTCCTCTGCCACATGATAATGATGTTCTTTTGCAACACATGTAATGAAGTGTCCTTTTGATCTTTTTGAAATTTGTCAAAGACAAAATGGGCCATCTGATCTAGCTGTCTTGTACTCTTTTACTACAGATCTGCAATACTAGCATGTTTCTTTCATAGATATACATTGAATGTAGCATGTGATACACATTGTTCTAATGCTCAACTTGTCAGTAGCAAATTATGATGCATAATTGGATATATTTCATCATCTGAAAGGCAGCTTATGCAACTGAATTCTTAATTTGATTTTGCCACTCCATAAAAATGAGAAAGTATAATGCTTTGGTACTCACTTGTTTTTGCAAACTTGCTTACTAATTTATAATGGATACTCCTATTGGATTATTGATCATGGATGAGTAAGCAATCCTTGTATAGGCATGCCTTATGAACACTTATTCTTTTATCAGTCTGATGATCATACATGCATCATGTACTCCTGATCATTATCATGCCTGAGAATGTCATTTTCATGACAATTGGAGCAATGCCATCAACTATTATATGCATTAAATGATGTCCTTCATCAATTCAACTCATGTTCTTGGTTGCATTTCATCCCTTGAAGTGAAATCATGGTCATGTTCTGAAATGGGACGGATGGATATGATTGTCTTTGTCATTCCCTCAACTTGTCATGTGAATGTGAACAATGATTTTATTTTTCCTATTCATCCCTTCTAAGATCAAGGGAAAACAACATGCTGGGCTCAACCCTTGTGGGAGCCCATTTGACACCACATGTTGAATGTCTTCAATCAGCTTCATGACTTATCCTATACCTGCACAGTGAAAAAATAAGTTAGCATAAAAACAAACCTAATGGTATTGATTGATCCTCTTCATGATATTCTGATTTATGGCACATATCTGATTTGATCTTTCATATGAAATCCATGATGTGACAAGTTGATATGTCTGCATGATAAAGCATATGATAACATTAAATATCCAGAGCTCTTACAAGACTTTCCCCAATTTTTTGTAGGTTCAACTGATGCAACTGGAGCTAAAGATGAGGACTGAAGATCAACTGTCAACTAGCTCAACAACCTCCTTGCTTAGGCAATGATGGATATTTAATTTTATCATGTGTTCTTCCTTATTCCTTTTATCATTAGATGTATAGCTTGCATATGTCTGCATTGTTCAATTTAGTTATTCCCACGACTTGTGTGGGACACATTTGAACACTTCTTTTAAACATGATCAATTAATTTATCTTATGCACTTGATGTATTTTCTTTTTCAATCAATGCATAGGATAAAGTAATAGATACTAAATTGTATGTTCCAAATATGAAATGAAATAACAGTTTAATAAATATCTTTCTTTCTTTCTTTCAAATATGATCAACTGAATAATCAATTTGTCTTATAACTCCTGAAAGATAACACTATGTTAGATCAACTGTAGAATAATTGATTCATTGATGTCCTGATTCACTTGTTATGATGATTCATCAGTCCTGATTGGACTGATGGGTTATCCTAACAACTAAATATCTATCTCTACTTTGTGAAGACATCAACTGTTCATTGATTGCAATAACTTCAAAGTTTTCTTTTATTCTTCCTGAAACAACTGCACTTAGGTCTAACCAAATTTAGTGTGAACAAAATTTAGTAATAGTTTCTACATTCTTCTATCTTTCCTCTTCTCTTTTTATTATTGTGTGTTGTGCCTTGGGGGCATAGCATTGTAGAAGATATCTTGGGGGCATCCTCCTACATGGTGTTCCTAAGGCACTTGGTTCTCCTCTCTAATTTTTTATTGTTTCCAATTCTTCAGTGATCCTACCTAGTTGGTGGATGATGAAAACAAACAAATATTGATAAGGACCATGTTTCCCTTTAGCAAGAAAAGCAAAAATAGACCTAGTCCATATATGAAGATGAGGTTGATATATATATCCGACGCTTGACTAGTAGAATCACTCCGTGTGATATATAATGTTGTCATATCTTTCATAACAAACCTTTTCAATAAACTCAATCTGCTTCTACACACTTTGGATGGTTTTGTATCTCACCTTGTTGTTACACTCAGTTCCGAGATACATGTAGTATAGCCCAACAGCTATACTCGGTTCCGAACCCGCAAGTGTAGCCTTGGTCCTTGAGGTGATTTAATATATGACTTTATGCATGGCTTTCATGATTTTATTTGGTTGTTATCTTAGAGTAAGATGTTCTAACCTTATCTCTTGATTATCTTAGCAATTAATATTGATGTGTTTTTGGGAACATTTGGTGATCGTGGCACATGTCACCTTTGGGGGCATGGGTTTTGTGAAATTTCTTATTCCCTTGTGTGTTTTTACTCTACCTTAATGTGATTGATATTGGCAAGTGGTATCAACCATCTTAAGGTGGGGGCATATATAATGGCATCTTCTTGATTACTTTAACACTAACAAAGTGTGTTTGAAATCCCTCATCACAAGGCGAGATGGTGTCTCTCTTGAGCTAGTGCACATCCTTTTAAAATGCAAGAAAGAAAGCCCTCATAATGAGGTGGGATTATGTATCTCTTGAGCTAGTGTGTATCCTTTATATAGAGCCCTTCTATGGAAGGTGGGATGGTCTATCTCTTGAGCTAGTGCACATCAATTTATACAAAATCCTCTGGGGAGGCGGGGATGGATCTTGAATCATCCACCCTTAAGTGTGTCTTTGGTAGTTGTAGTAGCATGGCTCAATTGTCAGGTGTGTCTAAAATGTGTTTTAGATGGTGGGACTTAGCAATAAGATCATTCCCATCACCTGTGCTTGTCATGTATAACACGTATAGTATGTCAATGACATACTATTCAGCACTTGTGTATTTTGTGTGTCTTCCCCTGAGTGTGGTCTAAATGCACATAGTGATGAGCTCTCTCCACACTTTGGGTTTTGTTTTGCATGTTTTTGGCAATCTAAAGGTGCATAGTGATGAGCTCCCTCTGCCCCCTAGTTTACGATTTGTTTCAGCTGTTAAATCAATGTATTCTTTGTGTATTGTGTGACTGCTCTCATGTCTTCTTCATGTATTGCATGCTTCCACTATATTCTCCATGTTTTACATGCTTCTTACTATCTTCTTTATGTCTTGCATGTCTTCCATGTGTTTTCTAGTGCTTACCTGAGATTGGGGCCTAGAAATAGTCCACCAACCTTTTGGTATGCCTGAGCTCTATGTGCTTGGCATGTTTGATGTGTTTGATGTGCTTTGATTGTACCTTAATGCATGTATGGAATCATAGGATCATACATACATTAAAGTGGGGGCTAAATGTTATGGATTAAAAGTATCTGTATGCCTTTCTACCTCCTAGTTTAGCACCTAGGTCCCTGTGTTTACACTTTACAAGCTTACTAGTTCTCCTGGAGAAATTTCCCCTAAAACTCTTGTCAAATGGGACTTAGGGGCTAGTTTTAAATGCTTAATCAAGACCTAAAGTGGCCTTTGGACTTGGGCACCCATGCCCAAGTTTCCCCTTATTTGCTGGGATCCAAATTTAAATGTGCCAGCATAGGACCTTTAAAAAGGTTTCCCTCTTTCGTCCTTTTCAATTTGAATTATGAAAGTTAGCACAAATGCATATATAAGTGAGTTTATGTCTTCATTTTACACCTAGATGGACAATGTGAACTTTTGATATTGAAATAAGGGATTTCAAAGTATTCATTGTGTTGCAAAGCATAATTGTGTTGTTATTGTGTTTATTTGTTGCAGATTTGGCTTCATCAATCCATCTCCTCATGATTTAAAGGACCTTCATCTCCATGAGGGTATTCACCTCTAAGGTGACATCTATTTGTGTTTCAATCATTTCACTTCATCATTGGATTTCGCCTCTACACTCCTTGGGCACGTACTCTATCTAACAACGATGTTGGAAGACTTGAATGTCATATAAGGGCTTGACTGAGGCAAGCTCCTAAACACCACAACCCCCAAACCCCTCTCTTTGTGATTTCAGGTTATAGGTGTAGGATTTGGAAAAGTGTAGGTACAAAGAAGCAATTCAAAGGATAGAGATTCAAGATCCAGAAGAAAGTTATGGATATTCACACCTACTAGACTAGGGCACCTACCCCGTAGTCCTCCCAATATGATTTTCCCCAAACTCGGGACAGGTTACAGTCTGACACTGCTCATTGCTTTGAATATATAGAAAAACTGCCCTATCAGACTTGGGTACCCACCTTGTAGTTTGCAAAGTCTTCAATTTTAGGAATCCAACTTCTGGTATATTTTTTATCCTTCTTGAGTGTCTTCCTATCTAGTTTTCTGTAACATTCTGTTCATTTGTACTTGATTGCATTATAATTAGGGTTTGAGGCTTATTCAAATTAGAGTTTGACAAATCTTTTTTAATCTAATCAATCTTTCCACATCATTCCTAAGTACACCAACCTGTAGCTAAGTCCTCACTCATCCGTAGTGACTTGGCTCAGTTATTTTCCTTAAATGTTAGTGTGAAAGGAGGGTTTGATTTGATAGATCTTAACACTATCCACCATCTTCCCACTTTTCATACATAATAGGAATGTATACCAGACTTAGTTATAATCTAATATAAAGCATGAGATCATAAATTTATATTGCACTATGATGACCTAATCTTATGAATTTTAAACAATATCACAAGTATATGTTATTTTCAATCTAAATCAAATAATTGTTTTTCAAATTTCACATGTAAATATGTAAAGAATAAGAATGATAAGGTATAACAAATGAATTCACTTTAATCAACCTAATAATGCTACAAAGATCTGAAACAACACACTAATCTACAAACCCTAGGTTCAAGACTATTTAGATTTTAATGAAATGCAAGGATTTTGTAAACCTAATGATGAATTTAAATGCAAAACTTATTATGCGTAAGCAAGGAAATGATGAATGAACTTAATTTAAAGCAGATCTATGATAGAAACAAACTTTTTCAGATGAAAAAGGATGCACTAGTGTAAGAAGAGTCGGGTTAACCAAAATGTTAAGTGGAAAAGAGAGACCTAGTTCAACAAGTTAAACCAAGTCAAACTCTCTTCTAACATTGAGAGACAAACCGAGATCGGCTTCAAACCTTGAAGGAGATACAAGCTACAGGAGTTCTTCCTCTTTGTTGTATAGATGAGTGTCAAACCAAATTCAACCAATCTAGCTAGGGTAAATGATCAAACCCTAATTAAGAGAGATTGAGCTATAGACAACTGTTAGAAACAGAAACAAAGAATCTAAATGGGTAGAAGAGATAGTAAAATAGTTTAGAACATGAACCTAGAGTCAGAATTTCACTGGTGCTAGGGCACTTAGGTGCCCTAGATCCTTTTTAGGGTTTTGTAGAAACTGAGACTTTTTCCAAACCTGTACCTACAAGACCTTTCTTCTCCCAGACTGATATCTCCTGAAACCTATTTATTCATCCTGCACACATGAAAGAAGGAAAAATTGTTGTAGCTATATAGGAGCTTGCCTTAGTCAAAGCCCTCGTTTCGGTATTCCCACCTCACGAATAGCCAAGACTAGAAAGAGATGTTGTGTGTGCTCAAAAAACTTAAGTGTGAGTAGTAACATGCAAGATCTAATCAAATAATATCAAACCCTAGTCCTATATGACTCAAGCAAATAGCAATAGGATGATTAAAGGTATGCTTCAGTCTAGGAAACATACAACTTTACGTCAAGGATGAGGAACCAATGAAGGTTTTCTGAATAAGAAGGTGATGCAACCATACCCTTTGAGGGTACTCAAGACAATCTCAAGTTGGTGGTTCCAACCCTTCTCCCAATCATGTAGAGTGCCCCAACCTAGGAATAATGAGATAGAATCAAGATCTTACTTCTTATCCTTCATACAATTGATCCTTCCAAGAGTGAAATCCATCACTTGATCAATAGAGACCCGCAATAATTAAATAGAATAGAGAGCACAATATTTGCATAGCAAGCTTGTATCAAGATCACATATAAATCATGTCTAGTTTCAAATGAGATAAGTCACTTACTTTTATGCAAGGCTATGGAAAAAAGTAATTTTAATTAAAGAGTCGACATCACGCACAAAAAATCAAATTTGAGTTTAGGGTTAGCCTAACCAACACTAAAGCCGACTTGTAGACCTAAATTGCCTCACTCGAGCACCCTAGGCCCTTTGGGCAATTTAAGGCTCAAGCCTGCATTTAATGTGGGGCTAACTCCAAATCTCATATTATTTTCCTGGTCATGATGAAAATTTAACCAAAATCATAACATTTTCTATAAACGGGGCCCAAACAAGACTTTAAGGTGGATCACTAAAGGGAGGAGCTAAACATAGCGAAATTGTGCCTACACAACTAGTGTACACAATTTATGGCATAACATATAGTAAGACCATTTCCATTCCTTCCCTTGTTATTGTGTTATATTATCCTATAGGCACATTCAGATCCTGCATGTCCTTATCTTCCTTGTACACACAAGAATAATAATAATAGATTGTCATAGACTTTATTATTGTTCTTCACATTGCTGATTTCTTATTTTAGCACTTAGTACCATATACACTCAAGCTAAGTGCGCATACAATCTTTATTGACTAGCTATTGAAGCTAAAAGACTAAAATAAATGTCTAACCACTTTGGTAGGCTCATGTGCATTCATAACAAATTTTTATGTCCTAGACACAAGTTATTTCATGGCTTCACGTCTTTAGATTTGATAACTTATTCTTGATTTCATATTTATACCTCTTCCCTCTTGATTTTATTCTTTTAATATAATTTGATATATTCTAAAATATCCTTTTACTATTCTTTTGATGTTGTGTCTACTTTAGAGATTTCTTGGTCGATGTACAACATAGCAAATTTTCAATGTAATGACGATATGGAAAGTAACATGACCATGGTAGTGGGTAAGTGAATGAAAATGGGGAGCTAAAAGGGGGTCAAAAGTGACCACCTTTTTCTTGAAAATAGAAAAAACTAAACTTTGATGAGCAATTCAATATTCATATGCTCAATATTTTAAGATCTGACAAGAATGAGATTACTAGTGCTTAGAATCAAGTTTCTAAACTACTAATTTTTAGAAAAAAAAGTAGTGGAGATTAAGAGGGTGAAATACCTTGGCAGAAAACAAAGTGGTCATGTTATTGTCAAAAAACTATAACATAGCATTAGATGTGCTCCCCCTAAATTATTGACGTTTTTAAAATATTTTATAAATCCCTTTGGTGGAAAGTTAGCTAACATCATGTAGTATTTGCAACATTTTTTCCAATTTTTTTATGAATATATTATTTTTTACTAATTCTCAAAGTGGATACATCCTAAAAAATAAAAAAATGAATGTGCTTCACCCCTAATTTTGAGATTCTAAACATTTTTTCAGTGGGTAGAATGAGACATAGAATGTGAAAATATAGTTTTTTCAAATTTGGATAAGTGGATCAAAACTTACAAAAAAACAATAGATATGTTTATTGCAATAAATAAAGACACTACCAAAGCTAATTACAGATCAAGACCTTAATATATTTAGATTTTTTTAAAATTTCATGGTTAGAAAGCTAGCACAAAGCTTTATGACATTGTGATGTTTTATTTTAAATTTTTTCCTAAAATATATGAACATAATAGAGAGCACACTTGAAATTTGTTTATTTTTGTATGACTTTTTATAAAACACATTTTTGGCACCCAAATTAAATGTCCAACCCTTGGGATTAGTAAATTCAAACTTGTTTTAAACCAAAGGGACACATTTAATTGGTTAAAACTAGAATGTGAGCATGTTATAACATGTTCACATTGCTATAACGCATCCACATTATAATTTGCCCATGTAATGTTTTCTGAAATGTGATTGTGTTTTAAAGAATGATGAATTTTTACCACTTTTTAGCCCACCAACATTCTACAATTACCATAGCGTCTAAGTCTACTTTTCTATCAAAAACACTCTATGTACCTATCACTCCTTCTATTAGTGATCCCTCCTTTAGCATCAAATTTTCAACCTCCAATCTAGGTTAATTTATTCTACATAGCATAAATCCATATTTCCCTTATATTTAAAACTGAAATCTAGTTGCCAGGTAGATTAATCAACAACATAGTGTTTAAAGGAAAAGAACCAAGGATCTAGTAATGTCATTTTGATTATTCATTAGTTTTAGTTCCTTTGCATTGAAATTATTTATTGTATTGTAGTAGAGAGTGTATGTTCATTACTTTAGACAAAAATGTGGTAAAATAGTTTAATTGTACACTCCTTTAACCAAACAATATACTCTCTTCACCCCATACATACATATATATGCTACACCCCTAATCCTATAGTCTGTATATGGTTATGAGTAGTCAGCTTGTGGATATCTTAACTCATACTTAAGTTATATAATCATTAATATAGTCTTATATAGGTAGTTAGGTCAGCCTAGGTGGCATCCATGTGGCTTAAGTATGGTATATATAGGAGGTAGAGGTTAGTCATTATCATCATATGGAGTATTGTGTTCTTATTGAAGACTATTGGAGGTATCCCCCTTGAAGTGGATTAGGAGGTTGCCCCCTCAAAGTGGCATTTTGTTATCAAGTATTTGCAGCATATTTCATATTATATTTTTCTATTATACAAGTTATTTCATTGCAAGTGGTAGAAGAGCATGATCTTCACATCGTGAAGGCAAGAAATAAGGGGATTTTGGAGGTCATTTTTGAAAGTGCATATCTCTCTCATTTTGGTGAATCTTTTCAAAAAAATTAAAGATTTTTTCAAGGATATATTGGAGCTGCTACAATCCATATTTCAATGCAATTAGAGCAAAATTGAGTGATTTATTATAGAATTAGGGTTTCTATCATTATTTCTTGTGAAGCACATATATCTCACATTTTGGTGAATCATTTCAAGATTTAAAGGTTTTCTCAAGGACATATTTAAGCTACTACAGTCCATATTTCAGAGCAATTGGAGGAGAATTAAACAAGTTATTGCAAAATTAGGGTTTCCATCAATTTCACTCCCAATGTTGTAAATTAACAAATTTCTTAGATATTTTTCTAAGAAGTGGGATCTATGCCCTAGTAAATTACAATAAAAATTTTAGATTAATTGGATTTTTTGTGTGATTTATTGCAAAATTATTTTCCCAATCATGGAGGGTCCTGCCATAAGAGGCAAAAAGAATCCTGTCACACCTAGAAAGTCTCCAGATAAGGAAGATACAGAAAGTGGGGAGACTTATACTAAGGATTTGCATGGGAAAATGACCAAGGTGGAGGAGGGTATTTCATTAGTTAAGTTATAAATCGAGGAATTATCCAAGAACATGTATTCCTTGCTACAAAGGAGAAGAAGAAGAAGGAGGAAGAGGAGGAGGAGGAGGAGGAGGAGTAGGAGGAGAAGAAGGAGAAGAAGAAGGAGAAGAGGGAGAAGGAGAAGAAGAAGAAGAAGAAGAAAGAGGAGGAGGAGGAGGAGGAGGAGGAGGAGAAGGAGAAGGAGAAGGAGAAGCAAGAGGAGAAGAAGAAGAAGAAGGAGCAGGAGGAGGAGGAGAAGAAGAAGAAGAAGAAGCAGAAGAAGGAGAAGGAGGAGAAGAAGAAGAAGAAGAAGTAGAAGAAGGAGGAGGAGAAGAAGAAGAAGGAGGAGAAGGAGAAGAAGAAGGAGAAGGAGGAGAAGGAGAAGGAGAAGGAGAAGGAGAAGAAGAAGAAGAAGAAGAAGAAGGTGCATTGTCACTATGAATTTCGTGCATTATCACTACTTGGAACATTTAGAGGAAGGCAAAGAGGAAGAAGAGGTCAAATCCATAACATATTTCCATGCATTATCACTACTTGGAACATTTAAAAAGCATTCTACCATTCCTCACCTCTTCCTTGAAGGTGTACCAAAAGTTAGACAAATGAAAGAATGCATTCATCACCATCAAGAGCTATATGTAGAGGGAAGACACATCTTGGAGCTAAAGTTAATTTTCTAGACACATGAAGAAGCTAATGACATCGACAATTCTAAATTACCTCATTATATAGAAATACTTTCTAGTCGAAGTTACCACATGGGAAGATGGGGATTTTATGAAGAAGCTACCACAATTGATCAGCGTTGAGGACAACACTTTTGTAAAGGTGGGGGGCATGCTACACCCCTAATCCTATAGTGTGTATATGGTTATGAGTAGTCAGCTTGTGGCTACCTTATCTCTTACTTAAGTTATATAATCATTAATATAGTCTTGTATAGGTACTTAGGTCAGCTTGGGTGGCATCCATGGCTTAATTATGGTATATATAGGAGGTAGAGCTTAGTCACTCTCATCATATGGAGTATTGTGTTCATATTGAAGACTATTGGATGTATCACCCTCGAAGTGGATTAGGAGGTTGCCCCCTCGAAGTGGCATATTATTATCAAGTATTTGTAGCGTATTTCCTATTATATTCTTCTATTGTGCAAATTGTGTCATTACAATATGTATGTATGTATGTATGTATGTATGTATGTATGTATACATATGTGTCTATGTATATGTACATGTATATACCTCTTCTACTCCTTTATTGGTTTGAGGACTATTTTCAATGACCTATGACTATATTTGATATTGTCTTGAGTAGTTTATGAGGTTGATGGTTGTCTCTTTGCTAATATAATAGTGTTCGAGTAACATGATGCCATCCTCTTTGTTTAAATGACAAGTGACAGACTTTCAATATTGATAGTAGTAAAGTTTATAAGGTTTAAGTCGCTATTAGAAAGATAGGTTAGCTTAGGTTACAACCTCCTAACCTTATAATAATCTTTGTGTTTAATGATGGTAGCTCCTCTTTTTGCACATAATCTTCTTACTTTATGGCTTGTTGTAGGACCATGACAACCCCCATAGCTTGAAACTAAATTTTTCTAGCAATGACTATCCTTTGGATGTGATAACAATCTCATGACAAGGTAATTACATGGACATGACTATCCTAAGGAGATATTTGACTCTCTTCTCTGTAATGTAAGATCACAATAGTTAGCAAGTATGATAGTCCCTTGATTGATTGTTCGAGCTATGGTAGTGTTATTGAAAAGGTTTAGGGTGAGAGGACTATCCTTCTATGTCATGATAGTCTTAGATTTATGTTTCCTTTGACACAACATCTACCCTTGTGATTTAAGATTGACAAAATAGTTTGTGACTATCATTGACATGACTATTGTCCATTTGAAAGTTATATTAATGATAGGATTGCTTTTGCTTGTTAGGGTGGTATGATAGGCATAAAAATGTGGTGACAGCAAAACCTATCCAACCTTCTTGTTTGCATGGCATAACTATTTACCTATATCATGACTATGCACTTAATGCTATTGAAGCATCCTACGAGACATAACAGCCCCCGTCTTTTCACTCAACTAATGCGTTGGAAATATTAATTTTTCTTTGGGGTGTTTCTTCTATGAAGCTTTTTCTATCGAGTGGAAAAGAAAGGAATGATTTGCGTTAGCACTTTACTATATAATTTGAGATTTCATCCTATTTAAGAGTGGTAGTTAGCTTAAGAGTTCCACCAAAGGAATCGTCGTGGAGAGATACGTCAGGCATACAAGTTCTTCCCGGACGGTAATCGATTTATCCTTACAAGGATAAAAATGTGTGGGCCAAAGGTATCCCCACTACCAACTCGCAGACCATAAAAAATGGGCTTTTGGTGGGGCGATCCATCATCATATCTAATCCAAGTTTTTATGTTTGAGTATGGCGTTCGCGTTCAATCTTTTCTTAGTCATGGAATAATAATATTGTGTTTCACTAAGATTTGGATTCTATGAAAAGATCAAAATATGTGAAAGGAAACAGAATTTCCTAAAGGGAACTGTTGGAGAATAAGGTCAAAGGCATCATATTACAGATACAAGTGAAAACTAAACACATTTGTACGAATAGTTATAAATCTGGGTGCATATGGTATAAATGTTTCCAACTAGAAGAGGTGAATTTTCTATTACAATATAAATGACTGCTACATGCAGATCAGTTCACATGGTTTGTAGTTATTACTCATGGAGTTTAATAGGTTATTTATTATAATTTTATATACATTTTAACGATCTAAGTGAAAACTAAAAAGATTTGTATGAATAGTATAAATTTGGGTGCAAATGTTATAAATGTTTCCAACTAGAAGAGTTGAATTTTCTATTATAATAAAAATGACCGTTACATGCAGGTCAGTTCACATTTGTAGTTATTATTCATGGAGCTTAATATGTTATTTATTATAATTTTATATACATTTTGAGTTATTTTTGGTTTATTAGTTAAATTAAGGATTGACATTGTTTACCAAATATTAGGTTTTGTTGAATGCAAGGTTTGTAACTTTTTTAAAAGGATAAGGTTGAAAAGGAACTATATAACTTTGATTCTAACATTAAACTAAAAAGAAATTTATTATTAATATACTTATTATCTAAATTCTTCATAACAACAAATAACTTTGATTTAAACTGACTCCATATTTCTTGACTAGTGGTTCACACAAACCCATCTCTCATAACACCATATACATAGGTGAAATTCTTCAAAAATAAACCATACTAATAGTACTCCAACTCAAACAACGAATTTCCCCTAAATAAAACCCAATTAAGAGGTTGATTATATATAGATGCTTATCCTATCCTAAATCATTGCAACCAGTGAAGAATGCTTTTAGCCATCAGTATGGGTAGACCTCGTTACCATTCAGAATATGAAGGCCTTAATCGTCGAACCTGGACTGCCGAAGAGGATATACTTTTGACTCAATGCGTCAAAATCCATGGCGAGGCTCGGTGGACATCCATCCCTAAAAAAGCAGGTATGAGAATGCACTAATCTTTTGGTATCTTATGAAAATTCCCACAGTTCTAATTCTTTCAAAGGAAACGATTTGTTTTTCAAGGTTTGAAGCGGAGTGGGAAGAGCTGTAGATTACGGTGGTTGAACTATCTTCGTCCTGATATCAAGCACGGAAACATTTCATCTGATGAGGAGGGGCTTATTATTAGAATGCATGGGCTCCTTGGCAATAGGTAGGAGCGCAATGCTTAGATTCACGGCCATTTACATTTAATATAGGAAGAATTTTAATAACTGTAAGTGTGGCATTTGTTATGTTATGTGCAGGTGGTCGCTGATCGCAGGTCGACTTCCTGGGCGGACAGACAACGAAATCAAGAATTACTGGAACACTCATCTCGGCAAGAAGAGCCTGTCAAACAACAAGCTTCATTTATATACGAACATCATTGCATTAACAAAGGCAAAACATGCTTCACCTGCAGTTGATGGTTTGTTGAAAGTCACTCCAGTAAAAGCTAAGGGGCTCAGAATAGCGAAGGGCTGGAACAAAGATGTGGGCAGTGGAAACTCAAATCATCAAACTTCTGATACTGCACAAACAGTGAAGGCCTCCAATACTGAAGGGTTCGATTTATCGTTAGAGGAGTTGATGACAGACCATGAATCTGATATTATCGACTTCAGAATGCCGGTGGAACTGATATCTCCGTATGTTGAAATTAATGGTCAATATTCTCTTGAAGATCTCAGAATCAATGAGTTACAGGCAAATCCTAGCCATTGCTTGGAAATGTCTTCTCTTTATAATAACATGGAACAATTTCAAATTTTTCCAGATGCTTACTGTCACGAAATGGGGGGAATCTATCGTAGTAAGCAGCATAGTGATTGGGTGGATGAATTACAATATTTGCAGATGTAAGATTTTACACAGTTGTCATAAAAATTACACAACCAAAGTGCTCTTGTAGATTGGTCTATCTTCAGCTGTATAATGTTTAGAAATTTGTACTAAACTTTTCCTGTGTTCCTTTGTCTAAGATAGATCTTTCAGTCAATAACATGGATCTACCATTCGTAATTGGAAAAGCTAGATTTTCCTGTAGGAGGTATGCTAATTGATTATGATTAAAGTGCAATACGACTAGTACGGTAAAGGTATCCGGATCTTCTAAACAAAGTTGATAATTTTAATTTGATAGTGGTCTGAAAAGGTACACGCGAGTCTAATAATGCTTAATGATGTAAATCAAACTTTTATAATGCTAAGGAATAATGTAAAGGGAGACTGAAGATTGAGAGTGGCAAGATGTTGTAGGTAGCAGGCCGTGGCCTTAAAAGTCGCAGATGATAAAGACCACGATTGAGGACACAAGTTATCCAATGTTTCCAGCAAAATTCTGGTTAAGATTATTCACTCTACTTAAATATCATCCACTTCAATGGTCAAGTAGTCAATAGGAATTTTACACCTCATTCACAATAAAAAGTGGTAAATATTTGTCCTACTTTTATTGGCCAAAATTGACCTTTGACTGTTGAAGTAAATGATATTTAAGAATAGCTCTGAGTATCATGTGCATGCTGCCAAGACCAGCGAAGAAAAGAGCGCCATCTGGGAGGAGGATATCAAGTCGTGGGATCAAGAGTTCGTCAAGCTGGATCAGAATACCTTTTTGATCTCATCCTGGCTGCCGAGTACCTGAAGATAAAGAATCTTCTGGACTTAAACGTGCCAAACTGTAGCTTACGTGATTAGGGAGAAAAACCCAAAAGAGATCTGAAAGATATGCATCATCGAAAATGACTTCACTCCTGAAGAGGAGGAAGAAGTCAGGCATGAAGTTCAATGGGCCTTTCAGTAAATCTGGATGTCACAAGCATGGTACCTGGCTTAGTTGCTAAATAAGTTCAAAATGACTTGCTGGCCTTCAAGAATTTGGAGATTTGATTGATACCGGATTTGCCTGGTCTCCTGGGATTAAGTTGTATTAAATTTAGTTGTTTTAGGTGATAAGTTTTGACAATATTTTAAGCAAGGCACTAAGGTGTGTTTTATTTGAATTTTTTTTTAAATATTTGAATTGTTTTGTGAAGATACAATTTAAATGCTCATATTTTCCTAACTTGATACAGTTTGAAATTATTAGTTGTCAACTGTGCTGATATTTTCTCCGTCAAGAAATAACATTGATCAATATCTTCAATATTGATTATAGTTAGTGTGCATGTTTCTATTGATTAATCTTATTGTTTGATTTGGATTTTATTTTTTCTACTATACTTAAGTTAGGCACTTAAGAGCAATAAAAAGGTGTTAAACGAATTTGGATTACTGGTAACCATGGGGTTCACCAAATCTATCAAAATTCAACGATATTTCAATACATCTTAGTGAAATCCACCCCTAATCCATATCCAGAATAATCGCCATAAACATTATACACTCCAAACCTATTGACCAAAACAACTCACCAAGTAGATGTTCCCCAGCACCTTGGATATAACACTTGAACCCGTGCTAACCTTATTTAACTTGAGAGTGTAGGGTCATCCTACATTCCCCTTTGTCATTATTTGTTGAAGTAGCCTTCCCCTTTATTTTGTCCACTATAATCCACTCCTCAAGTTTTTATGAACCATGAGACGGGTAGAAGACTTTTTTGCAAAAGGGTGACTAGAAGAGTTATCTGAAAAATAATGCCTTGAGCTCACAAGAGGAGAATGCAACACCTTGTTTGTAGGAGAAGATGAACCTAGATTACCTACCAAAGACACTTTGCCAATAGCGAGAGGTGTGTCATTTGCCTAAGGAAGTAGAATCCTAGGAGAATCAAAAGAATTAGAAAAAAGACTATCCCTAGAAGAATCAAAGAAGGCACAATCACTAAAAACCTCACAACACACAACCTTCTGGATGGCAATCACCTGATGTCGATGATCAGCCCCAACCCATCAAGTGGCCTGTTGAGGTCAAGGAGCTATATGAGAAAATTTGGGGCAATATCAAAGTATAATCTACATCTGAAGGCAATACCCAAGCATAATCAATCCATTGTTTCTAGATATCCTATTTCCCATTGTAAAGGGAGAAAATTTGAGATGTAGCTAAAGTGTATTAGCTAAACGATTTTCACTACCTTCTACATTGGGATTGAGCTAATTTGCTAATATGTAACAAAATTGAGCTACAATCCTAGAAATTCTTGAAATAAAAGAAATGAATAGTTTTATTTTATTAAAGAATAAAGGAAAAGATGATATAATGCTAATTACTAGAAACTAAAAAATAATTTATAGAATCTGACAATAGAAAAAAAAAAACCAAAGAGAAGAACCTGGAGCCAAATGAAGAAAGCCACTGTCTAGGATGTCAGCATGTCAAGTGGACGTCCATGTAAAGCGTTGTCATCTATATAGTCCAGAAAATTGAAAAGTTCCCAAAAAACCAGAAAAGGGAACACAACAGACAAATACCAAATAATAACAAAAATAAAAATGACAAATATTTAACTAAGTTATTTAAAAAGGATGAAGAAATAGAAAAGAAAGGGAAAAGTAAGATATCACCAAACTCCCAGGAAGCTGGATATCTTCACCTAAAGAAACATGTAGCTATAAAGAACAAGAAAAATTATTAGGGTTGTTTGGGGGTTTGCCTTCAGGTCAAACACCTACTTTGGTAATTCTACCTCCACAACAACCAATAGATAGATAGATGGAAAATAGTGTGTGCTCTTAATATAAGTACATTTAAAAATAAGAATAGTGACTAAAATGAGAGATTGCAGGATGTGAATATTTTAAGGCTCAGAGACACAACAAAAGAAATACTTACAATAAAAATAAGCAGCAAGAACAATATCACCTGATAGAGACTCAAGAAGTCAAAGACACAAGGATGTTGCAGGAAGCTGTAAAGAATGCTAGTAGAGAGTTGTAAAGAGTTGTGAGAGAGCTTCAATATAAGAGAGAGTTCCAAAAAGAGCCAAGAGCATGTAAGAGTGAAAAGATAGACTTTCTAAAAGAGAGAAGGGAAGAGGAAGAGGATTGTTGGCATAATAGTCACAATGGTATTACATTGTTAGTTAAATAAATGTTAGCAAGTAGATAAATAAATTAGTTTTGGCAAGTTAGGAAGTTATTTCCCATAAGAAGTTATACACAGGAATAATAAAGCTTTAAAAAGCCAATGTACTGCATTGTAACAATCATCCAAGACAATATATTATTTTATGCTTCTATTATTGTTGTTGTGGAACTATGGTGTAAATCTATATTTGCTCCACCATTTCAATATGGTATTAGAGCATGAAAAACTTTTGTGTGCCTGTGAATGAAGAAGTATGGGAGTTCAAGCATTTCGTTGTTTTATTTGAACATGAATGTCATATTGTTGGCCGCAAGTGTAGAATTTGCAAGTTAGTTATTGTTGAATGCCTTGCTTCTAACATGGTTGTGTCTAATGGTGTTACCGAGTGGACAGATTTTGTGAGAATTTCTTAGATTGCCTACGGATCTCTTGATTGCACGGTAGAGTGTGGTGTTTGTTATGCAACCTTTAGCGGCAAAGGTGGTTTTTTAGAAATGTGAAACCTGTCAACTTCTTCTTGTCATATTTTGTTTGGAATTTTTCATTATTTGCTGGCAATGTGCGTTGTTAATGGTGCACAGAAAATATAAAATTGGAAGCCTTTGTTTTATAGTCGCATGGTTTTTAAAGTAATGTTCCTTTTATTATTAAAGATGCATTGTTAGATCTTTGTGCCTGTGGGAAGCTAAAAATTGTTTAAGGAGAGCAATTTTTCAATGGTTGAAGTCTTTTTGTTGTGCTGGAAATCGAAGACATCTGCAAAAGTTTGAGAGAGCAAAATACCAGCCGCCATGCACCATTGCTAGAATGGAGGCCGATCTTGTGAGTTTCTAGATATGCTTATCATTTGGGGAATACAACATTGTATATTGTTGTGTTTAAAAGGTGTCTTGGTGAATAAAGGAATGTGCCTACAGCATAGTCGTGGAAATTTTGCTGCTGAGTTGATATGAAACCAAGCTTAAAACCTTCCTAAGCTGTATTAATCAAAGGTGCAATAAAATAGTTTATGAAGTTTTATTTTAAGCAATATTTTTTCTTTAAAGAATTTGGTTAAAAATTGAAGGAAGCAATATATTCATTCAGGGCTACGGTGTTCAAATATATGACTTCATGTGATTAGCAATTTCATGAGAGGAGACTTAATGTTTTACTCTATTTCTAGAAAGTTAACACATTCTATATTTTTGGAAGTTTGAAAGGAAACTAATGTTTTAAGGAGAGTAAAATAAGAGGAGTGGACATTTTTTAAGGAGAGTAAAATAAAAGGAAAAAGGGGAGGAGAGATGTGAAGAAAGAAGAAGTCTTAGGATATTTCATAAAATCAAAGTGTGGAATGGAGATATAAGTAGTGGAGTCTAAATTTATTTTTGCTTATTTGATATTTTAAAAAAATAAAAAATAAAAAAAATAAAAAAATAGTTCAAAAAATTGGAGGAATAAGGTTAATGTGTTTTGATTTTGGAGATATAAGGTTGAGTAGTGAATAGGTCCATTATTGGTCAAAATCAACATCATTATTTTTTAATAATTGAAAATGGTCACACATTATGTTTGTCGTTCCGATGCCATCCATGCTATCCATGATAGAAATTTGAGAGATTTGCATGCTTGTGCTATTGGAGAGTCTAAAGAAAATGGATAGAGTGTAAGCATATTATATTGGAGGCTGGCGGCATCGGAGGATGGAGGATTTTCCATCATCTCAAGTTAGCTTCTGGCTTTGAGATGATGCTTTTCATGAGAAGTGTTTTTTGGTTTGGTTGTTTTGCTTTTCTTTGTTGATGCTGACAGATTTGAAGAATGTATGTTTTGTAAAGATTTTGTTTTGGAGACATGTTTGGGATTTGGTGTTGAGCTTAATATGGATTGTTGTCTAGTGAGATTCAAAGAGTATATGATCAAGAATTATACCCTTTTGCGGTCACTAGACAATGGTAGAGATCTGTCGTATCTCTTAGGGTTCATTGTCGAATAATTCAAGACTCTGTGATTTGAGAGTTCGGGACTAAAGAGCTCAAGAACACAGCTCGAAGCTACGCCTTTCCGAGGGTAGATGAGACAGCATGATGGAGCCTCATTTGGTTTAGGATTTATTCTTTGGGAGAAGATCTTCTATAAAATATGTATTCATATTATGTAATCATCTTTTTTCAGTATGTTAGCATTCAGGGGGGTCCCTTGGTACTATTACAGGAACAATGTAATAAGGGGGGGAATGTTGGCATAATAGTCACAATGGTATTACATTGTTAGTTAAATAAATGTTAGCAAGTAGATAAATAAATTAGTTTTGGGAAGTTAGGAAGTTATTTCCCATAATAAGTTATACACGGGAATAATAAAGCTTTAAAAAGCCAATGTACTGCATTGTAACAATCATCCAAGACAATATATTATTTTATGCTTCTATTATTGTTGATGTGGAACTATGGTGTAAATCTGTATTTGCTCCACCATTTCAATAAGGATGACAAGCCATTTGGAATCATCCCAAGCCGTTACCACTAACCTAGGAACGTGACAAGTGGAAAAACACTCAAAACGACCACCAAATGAGAAATTGTCATAGGACACTAGCAGACCATGTGGACATCCCCATGAAGCACTAGTGTTTGAATAGTTTGGGTCAAAAATGGTGAGACACTACAAAATCACAAGGATAACACAAAAGCACGACAACAAAACTTGACAAAAAGACAACACAAGAAACAATGCCTAAGCACCATGGGAAGGAAAAAGGCTAATGCAAGGGCTAAAATAAACAAAAATGTAGTGTAAAATTGGAAAGATATGTGATTTTCAGCATTAAGGCCCCAATTTAGTGGGTTTATGACACTGCATAAATATGCATGCTAAAGTAAAAATATATATTGAAAGTAAATAACAGTACAATAGAAAAAGGATATTGTAGGGGACACATAATCTTTGAGCAGAGGAACTATGCCCGAGGCTAAGAACCTACAAAACAAATATGATTAACAATAAAAATTTACACAAGACAACAATGTTAGAACATAAACCTATAAAAACCATGGTGTCAAAATATCATATATATATATATATATATATATATATATATATATATATGAGAATATATATGAGAAAAACACATATAGCAAGTAAAGAAAATTTTGAGCCAATAAAGTGTAAGAGACCTAAATGTGTGAGGTTGTCTCAATACCATGTAATAATTAGTCGATCAATTGCTTAAAAAAAAATACATACCAAAAAAAATAGATAGGGAAGAAATCAATACAAATAAAAGAGAATCAATAACTTAAACATTAGCTTGCTCAATCGCTAGGGTCATGCAAATCACAATACCATCATGCACTAATCCTTTGGTATCTTTTAAAATTCCCACAATTCTAATTCTTTGAAAGGAAACGATTTGTTTTCAAGGTTTGATGGGAGTGGGAAGAGCTGTAGACTACGGTGGTTGAACTATCTTCGTCCTGATATCAAGCACGGAAATAGTTCATCTGATGAGGAGCTCATTATTAGAATGCATGGGCTCCTAGGCAATAGGTAGCAGCACAATGCTTAGATTCACGTCCATTTACATTCAATATAGGACAAATTATAATAACCGTAAGTCTCGCATTTGTTATGTTATGTGCAGGTGGTCGCCGATCGCAGGTCCACTTCCTGGGCGGACAGACAACGAAATCAAGAATTGTACTGGAACACTCATCTCGGCAAGAAGAGACTATCAAACAAGCAGCTTCGTCCGGAACCCGAAACAAAGGTAAAACATGCTTCACCTGCTGTTGATGGTTTGTTGAAAGTCACTCCAGTAAAAGCTAAGGCGCTAAGAATAGCGAAGAGTTGGAACACAGATGTGGGCCGTGGTAGTTCAAATCTGCCCACCGTAAACAGCCAGCATGTTGTCGTGCTGACTGTTTATGGTTTTTTCGACTCTACTTTCTGTCTATTTTTACTGTCAACATCTTCCCTATGATTCTCTCGACTTGATAAATGCCCTTGTTTGTCAATGAATTTGTTAAAAGGTTTTTTATTGACATAATTTCGACCAAGCGGGTGTTTTACAATACACCGACTGGTTAAGCTTTACCGTTCAAATCATCAAACTACTGATCATGCACAAACAGGACCATGATTCTGACATTATCGACTTTAGAATGCCGGCGGAACTGGTATCTCCCTTTGTTGAAATTAGTGGTTAATATTCTCTTGAAGATTTCAGAATAGATGAGTTACAGGCAACTTCTAGTCATTACTTGGAAATGTCTTCTCTCTACAAGAATATGGAACAATTTCAAAATTTTACAGATACTGACTATCCACAAATTGGGGAAATTTATCTAGTAAGTAGCGACTATTCTTAAATATCATCCATTTCAACCGTCAAAAGTTAATTTTAATCAATAAAAATAAAACAAATATTTACCACATTTTATTGTGTATGAGGTGTAAAATTACTATTGACAGTTTAATTATTGAAATGAATAATGTTTAAGTACAGTGGTAAGGAGCATAGTAATTGGATGGATGAATTATAATATTTGCAGCTGTATGATTTTACACAGTTTTCATAAAAATTACAGAACTAAAGTGCTCTTGTAGATTGGTCTATCTTGAGCTCTTTAATGTTTAGATATTTGTATTAAACTTTTCCTGTGTTCCTTTGTCTAAGATAGATCTTTCAGTCAATAACATGAATCTACCATTTGTAATTGGAAAGATTAGGTGTTCCTGTAGGAGGTACGCTAATTGATTATGATTAAAGTGCAATACGGCTAGGACAGTAAAGGTATCTGGAACTTCTAAACAAAGTTGATAACTTCAATTTGATAGTGGTCTGAAAAGGTACACGTGAGTCTAATAATGCTTTAATAATATAAATCACACCTTTATAATGCCAAGGAATGTAAAGGGAGATTGAAGACTGAGGATGTCGAGATGTTGTAGGTAAAGCAGGCCGTGGCCTTAAAGTCGCAGATGATAAAGAACACGATTGAGGACACACGTTATCCAATGTTTCCAGCTAAATTCTGGCTAAGTTTATTCATTCTACTTAAATATCATCCACTTCAATGCGAGTATCATGTAATGCCGCCGAGACCAGCGAAGAGAAGACGTGGGATCAAGAGTTCATCAAGCTGAATCAGACTACCCTTTTTGCTCTCATCCTGGCTGCCGAATACCTGAAGGTAAGGAATTTTCTGGACTTAACATGCCAAACTGAGCTTACGTGATTAAAGAAAAAAACCCAAAAGAGATCTGAAAGATATTTAACATCGAAAATGACTTCCCTCCTAAAGAGGAGGAAAAAGTCAGGCGTGAAGTTCAATGGGCCTTTCAGTAAATCTGGATGTTGCAAGCATGGTGGTACCTTCATATTGACTTGCTGGGCTTCAAGAACTTGGAGATTTGATTTGATACTGGATTTGCCTGCTCTCTTGGGCTTAAGTTGTATTAAATTTAAGTGTTTTAGGTGATAAGTTGACAATATTTTAAGCAAGGCACTATGGTGTGTTTTATTTCAATGGTTTTGTAAAGATACAATTCAAATGCTCATATTTTCTAAACTTAGATAGGGTTTGAAATTATTAGCTGTCAATTGTGATAATATCTTTTTATCAAGAAATGTCATTAACAATATCTTCAATATTGATAATGGTTAGTGTGTTTGTTTATTGATTAATCTTATTATTTGATTTGGATTTTTTTTTACTATATTTAGGTATAAGTATCTAGGAGATACAAAAGGGAGTGTTAAAGAATTCAGAATACTAATAATCATGGGGTTTACAAGATTGATCAAAATTCAACAATATTTCAATGCATCCATAGTGAAAACCACCCTTAATTCATATCTAGAATAAGGGCTATGAGCATCATACACTCAAAACCTACTAACTAAAACAACTCACCAAGTAGATGCTCCCTAGCACCTTGGATATCACACTTGAAACCATGCTAACCTTATTTAACATGACAGTATAGGGTCATCCTTCATTCCCCTTTTCCATTACTTGTTGAAGTAGCCTTCCCCTTTCTTTTGTCCACTATAATCCACTTCTCAAGTTTTTTGAACCATGAGAGGGGTAGAAGATTTTTCTGCAAGAGGATGACTAGAAGAGTCATCTGAAAAATAATGCCTTGAGCTCATAGGATGAGAACGCAACACCTTGTTTGTAGGAGAAGACAAACCTAGATTACCTATTGAAGATGCCTTGCCAATAGTGAGAGGTGAGTCGTTAGCATGAGGAAGCGGAGTCCTAGAAGAATCAAAAAAGTTGGCAAAGGGACTATCAATAGAAGAATCAACGGAGGCACAATCATTAGAAATCTCATAACACACAACCTCCTAGATGGCAATCACCTGATGTAGATGTTCATCCCCAACCCATCAAGTGGCTTGCCAAGGTTGAAGAGCCATATGAGAAAACTTGGGGCAATTTGTAGCTACATGGCGTATACCAAATCTACATCTAAAGGCAATAGTTGAGCATAATCAATCCATTGTTTCTATATCCTATTTCCTACTTGTAGAGTAATTTCTTCTAGCATCTTTCTTATTAAATTAATCCCTACCAGAATTCTAGGTAAGGTAAAATGCGTAAACATCTCCTCAAGATCTAAAATAGAAAAAAGCTTCCCTAGAGTATTTCCAATAAACGAAAGATAATCTTTGGACCAAAATTGAAGGGGTAGGTTTAGAAGCCTAACCTAAATCAGAGAATTAGGAAGGAATGTTGATAGAGGGTAAAAATATAGGAATTAAGGAGTCATACCCAAATATGGCATCTCACAAAACCAAGGACCTCTATCTAAAGGAGTAGAACACACAACCAAAAACCATCCTTTAGGATAGCGACAAACAGAAAAGATACCTTTCACCAAGGGATTCTAGTGCTAAGATAACTAGTAATGAAGATTCACCAAGCTAGGCCAGTAATTAAAGAATTTGTAGATCAATGCAACCTTTTGTAGCCAAATTTCCTTCTTGGCCACCTCCTCCCAAAAATCCACTATCAGAGCTTCTACATTCATCTCAATGTGCTCCATGGCTGCCATATTTTTCATTAACACATCCTTATTGGAGTCAAGAGGACACTCTAGAACCACCACTCCATTGCTATCCAAGGCACAGGATAGATCTACCTTGCAATCCATCAAGATGTGATTTTGTAGATGATTAAGAACACGATTGAGAACACAGGCACATAAAGTGTCGTGCCTTTGCCCAACATTTCCAGAATAATGCCCCCAAGACCAACAAAGAGAAGAGCGCCATCTCAGAGGAGGATGTGCAGACGTGGGATCAAGAGTTCGTCAAGCTGAATCAGACTACCCTTTTTTATCTCATCCTGGCTGCCAAGTACCTGAAGATAAATAATTTTCTAGACTTAACGTGCCAAACCGAGCTTACGTGATTCAGGAAAAAAACCCAAAAGAGATCTGAAAGATATTTAACATCGAAAATGACTTCCCTCCTGAAGAGGAGGAAGAAGTCAGGCGTGCAGTTCAATGGGCTATTCAGTAAATCTGGATGTTGTAAGCATGGTTGTACCTTAATATTGACTTGCTAGGCTTCAAGAACTTGGAGATTTCATTTGAGGATTTGACTGCTCTCCTATTAAATTTAGGTGTTTTAGGTGATAAGTTGACACTATTTTAAGCAAGGCACTATGGCGTGTTTAATTTGAATGGTTTTGTAAAGATACAATTCAAATGCTCATATTTTCTAAACTTGATAGGGTTTGAAATTATTAGTTATCAATTGTGATGATATTTTTCTATCAAGAAATGTTATTGATCAATATCTTCAATATTGATTATGGTTAGTGTGTGCATGTTTTTATTGATTAATCTTATTGTTTGATTTGGAATTTGCTTTTGCTACTATACTTAGGGTAGGCACTTAGGAGCTGCAAAAGGGAGTGTTAAAAGAATTCATAATACTAATAATTATGGGGTTCACTAGATCCATCAAAATTCAACAATATTTCAATGCATCCATAGCGAAAACTACCCTTAATTCATATCTAGAATAAGGGCTATGAGAATCATACGCTCCAAACCTACTGACCAAAACAACTCACCAAGCAGATGCTCCCTAGCACCTTGGATATCACACTTGAAACCATGCTAACCTTATTTAACATGAGAGTGTAGGGTCATCCTACATTCCCCTTTTCCATTACTTGCTGAAGTAGCCTTCCCCTTTCTTTTGTCCACTATAATCCACTTCTCAAGTTTTTTGAACCATGAGAGGGGTAGAAGATTTTTCTGCAAGAGGATGACTAGAAGAGTCATCTGAAAAATAATGTCTTGAGCTCATAGGAGGAGAACACAACACCTTGTTTGTAGGAGAAGAAAAACCTAGAATACCTACTAAAGATGCCTTGCCAATAGTGAGAGGTAAGTTATTAGCCTAAGGAAGTAGAGTCCTAGGAGAATAAAAAAATTAGCAAAGAGACTATCCTTAGAAGAATCAACGGAGGCACAATCATTACAAATCTCATAACACACAGCCTCCTAGATGGCAATCCCCTGATGCAGATGTTCAGCCCCAACCTATCAAGTGGCTTGCCAAGGTTGAAGAGCCATGTGAGAAAACATGGGGCAATTTATAGCTACATGGCCTATACCAAATCTATATCTAAAGGCAATAGTTGAGCATAACCAATCCATTGTTTCTATATCCTATTTCATGTTTGTATATTTATTTCTTCTAGCATCTTTCTTGTTAAATTAATCCCTACAAGAATTCTAGGTAAGGTAAAATGCATAAACATCTCCTTAAGATCTAATATAGAAATAAGCTTCCCTAGAGTATTTCCAATAAATAAAAGATCATCCTTGGACCAAAATTGAAGGGGTAGGTTTAGAAGCCTAACCCAAATTAGAGAATTAGGAAGGAATGTTGATAGAGGGTAAAAATATAGGAATTAATGAGTAATACCCAAATATGGCATCTCCTAAAACCAAGCACCTCTATCTAAAGGGGTAGAACACACAACCAAAAACCATCCTTTAGTATAACTACAAACAGCAAAGCTACCTTTCACCAAGGGCTTCTAGTGCTAAGATAACTAGTAATGAAGACCCACCAAGCTAGGTCAGTAATTAAAGAATTTGTAGAACAATGAAACCTCTTGTAGCCAAATTTCCTTCTTTGCCACCTCCTCCCAAAAATCCACTATCAGATCTTCTACATTCATCTCAATGTGCTCCATGGCTGCCATATTTTTCATTAACACATCCTTACTAGAGTCAAGAGGCACTCTAGAACCACCACTCCATTGTTATCTAAGGCATAGGATAGATCTACCTTGCAATCCATCAAGACGCGATTTTGTAGAGAAAAATTCCTCAAAATGACTTTCCTCATGCTTTCATGTTTTCTAAGTCTAGATAATGATTTAAATGCAAAGACCTCTTCATGTTTTAATGTCTCCTTAGTTGTCTATATTTCTTTAGAGAATAAGTACACTATATATGTATTCTTTGTTAGGAAAAGTGTCTCAACCTTACAACTATGAAAGGTTACTATTCTTCCCAATTTTGGTCTTTTTGAATACCCTTTATCTTGGAGAATGGTCTAGAACTTTCAAAGTTTCCAAAAGGGCTAAAAATGGCAGGACTTACTATTTTTAGTAGCTCTACATTTGACCTTGGATTGACCCAAAAAATTTCTCAAAAGGCACGAAACTACTAAGTAAACATCTCAGCTGAGTTTCAACTCAATCTCATATTTGGATTGTGAGATATTAAAGTTTCTATTTTTTGAAACTGTCGAAACAAGTTTTGAACTTAGTTTTGAGGCACTTAGAGGTCCCTAAATGCCCCAAAAGTTGTCATAAATGATAAAGTGGGTTATATCTTGATAGATCTCTTCACAATCTTTCTAACGCATTAAACGGTTTATCAATCAGACACCCAAATCAAAAGTTATGACCTCTGGAAGGTGGACCTCCTACTTTTTGGAAATGTAAAAACACGTTGGACACTTAAAAGAGATGTAAAGGGGAGAGTTACATGTGTTGGTGTGTGATTTGGCACAACACAAGGCATATTTAATTGGAGATAATTTGGGCGCCACTTTTGGGTGGTTTTGGCTCATGGTTTTGTAATTACTGTTGACTGTTTACTGTATTGTATCTCCTATATATCAGGAGCTTGAGAAGGAGGTTGTGTGTAAGAGTCTTATAGATGTTGAGTTACCTTCTGGATCTCTAGTTTGTTATACTCATGTGAAAGCTTGCTCTGCAAGTATATTGTAATCTTTTTTATTCCTGAATAATATATTGGGTAAATGCAAGGAGATGGTGGACCAAAAAGTTACCACCATCTCCAAAATTAAGAAAAAAAGTGTGTTTTGCTTTCAATAAAAGCAAAAAAAAAAACATTTCTACTCATTCACGCCGTGACTTGTCTCCTCACAGCAGCAAAGAAAACAAGCAAAAACACGATCGTGTTGAAGAAGAGGCCATTGAATCAAAGTGCATCTGAGAAAACAAGGAATTCACAATACCACCTCACACCAAAGACATCATCGTTCAAATTTGGAGGCTCTAGCATATGAAGAAGGTAGGGTTTGTCTGATTTTGTTAGTTTGAGAACATTTTTTTTGTTTTGCAATGTTTGATTTATTTTTATATTGCATTTACAATTATTGGAGAAGGAGAAAACCTAAATCCAGTTGAGGAGGGTGAAAAAAACCCCCAAAACCCTCCAAACCCTCAAAACCCACCTTTACCTCCTTTTCATGTAAGGAATGATCAAGAACATTACCTAGGGATAATAGAAGAAAACAAGAAACATCTTGAAACTATTATTCAAACCCTAAACAATCCAAGTGGAACCACTAAACGTAGGAGGGCACTTGCAAAATCACTACAGGAGATTGTTCCCCACACAAATTTGGTGACAAAAAAAATCACTGAATTCCAAGACTATAGGGAGAGGAGTCAGCAATATTATGCCAACAAGTTGTGATATGAACAAGACAAGAAGGAAAACATTACAAAATCTCAATTATGTGTAGAATTTATTAATCCCAAAATCGGCCAAAGATTAGAAGAAAGTTGCAAACGGTTTCCTATACATTGGTATAGGAATGAAAACATATCCCAAAACTTTTGGGATAGATGGTACATGGTCTTCGATGAGCGGCCATGCAACAATGATGAGGTACCACAATATTTCTTGAGGAAACTCTATTGTGAGTTCATCCTCAATAAGATTCTGAATTATTTTGACATTCGCGAGTTCCAGGGTAAAGGTGGTGGTTCTACCCAAGATAGACCTGGGGCTCAGTGAGATGAAGACCATGTGTCTGTGCCCCGAGCGAGGCCAGAACGTAGGTCACTCCCTTTGGCTTTGAAGGAGAGTGTTGAGCTAGAGACTTTACATTCATTAACTACTCTCACCCAAACTCTATCACAGCATGTTGATGATTTTAGCCACCTGCCGATGAGGGTGAGAGTAGTAGGCATCATGTGTCCCCACATTTGTGCAGTACATGTGGGAACCTATGTGATTATGGGACATAGGAGGCACGACAAGACTTTGCGACACAGGGACAGCATGCTGTGACATAGGGGTAGCATGATGCGACACAGGGGCAGGACATATTAGATGATCTTGTTTTCGGTGACGATCTCTTATAGCATACATTTGGTATTGACTCTCAGGTAATTTGTTCCAAGTTTCATCTTGATTTAGTATATTGTTATTTGAAATTTGTAAATAATTTTATATGATTATCTATATTATAAGTCAAAAATAATGTATGTAATTGTTTGCACAATGAAATTCTAGGGTCATAGTCTTCATCTTGCCTCCGTTAGCCATCCATTGGCAGGTTATGAGAGGAGGTCAAGTCAGAATCACATAATCATAATTATTGTGGATAGGTCAATGGTAATATTATTTTGTGACAATTTGATGATTTCAACAGTCACCAGCACCTCCACAGTTTCCTTGGTCCCCTAGACACCAAACCACCACTTTTATGGAGGTAAATTTAACCATTTCTAATCATTATGTATTTTTAAAATAATGTTATGTATTTATTTTGTTTGAATAATCTTGAACTTGATTTTCATATGTTGAATACAGTCGAGACTCCTCCTCATCTACGTGAGTTAGAGCAGATAGGCATTGATGCAGCCATGATGTCTACAAATCCTTTGACTGAGGTGTGAGCCAATAACATGAAAATATCATAATTTTGTATTTCTTTTTTTAATCTCATGTCATTTGATGTACAAAAATGATATTTATGTTTAGTCAATTTTGCTTCTTGATGCTTCTCACAGCAGGTCACAACTCTAGTTTGTCCAATTACGGACAAAGAGAGAGACAAGATGATGGAGAGTGATCATCGGTTGGCAGTAAGTGATCAATTACATATGTGATGTTATATATTTCATACATTTTCTATATTAATGTGCATATTGTTTGTTTGTATTAGTAGGTGTAGCTGGATGAACTTTATTCAAAGAGGTCTACTCAACGACAAAGAGAGACTGTGTCACTGACTAGCTCTCCATCTTTACAGTCAAAGAAGGGCCACCAATTATTTCCTAAAAGTCTATAGGAAACTAGTTTTTGGGAACTTTTTTGTATGCCTAGATGGATTTGTATACATACTTTTATATGTTAATCCGATGTATATTTTTGTATATTTTCCTGTATGGCTTTGTTTGGACATGCCTATAATGGATTTTTATATAAACTAGATGTTATGTTCATGACATTATGTATATGACAGTTTATTTTAAAAATTTAATATGATAATCAATTATTGTTATAGGAATTTGGTTTTACAAGTGCCAATTGCATTTGCTTGAAAGTTTATAAATCATTTTCAAATAATACATTTTGTGCATATCTTGAAATCATTGAATTCTGTGGGACTGTGCATTTCTTTGAGGCATCATTTCAAATAGTTCACATGCCTTGTCTATGCTTCCATACTTTCTATACATGTCTACAAAGGGCAACTTTGCAAATACAATACATATGACAAAATTCCTATATCATTTATGCTTTGATGGTTGTCCACACCATGTTCTCTAGATCCCATTATAGCATAGGCAAGGAGGAATTTGGTTAAGGTTGTGCAATTTGGTTTTAGATGTACCAAAATTTACATAATTAGTTGAAATTTATTTTTGTGCATTTGCTTGAGATTTTTTAAAGCCCTATGAAAAATCCATTTCGTGTATATCTTGCAATCATTGCATTCCATGAGACAACATTTCTTTGAGGCATCATGTCAAATAGTTCATGTTCGTTATATATGCTTCCACACAAGTTGCATACATGTCTTGCAGGGTACTTACAACTATGACATTTGACAAAATTCCTATATCCTTTATGCTTTAATGGATGTCTATACCATGCTCCAAACATACCATTTCTAAGGTTTTAGAATTTGGATTTACACTTGCCAATTGCATTTTCTTGGAAATTTCTAAAGGCTTATCAGTAAATCCATTTTGTTCATATCTTGCAATCATTGTATTCCATGAGGTGACATTTCTTTGAGGCATCATGCCAAATAGTTCACTTGCCTTGTCTATGCTTCCACACTTTACATACATGTCTCTGAGGGTAGTTGCAACTACAACATCTAACAAAATTCCCATATGTTTTATCCTTTTGATGGATGTCCATTTTGGCATAGGCAAGGAGGATACTGGCTAAGGTTGTGGAATTTTTCTTTACACCTGCTAATTGCATTTGCTTGAAAGTTTCTAATGCCTTATCAAAAAATCCATTTTGTTCATATCTTGTAATCATTGCATTCAATGAGGTGACATTTCTTTGGGGCATCATGCCAAATAGTTCACGTGCCTTCTCTATGCTTCCACACCTTGCATACATGTCTACAAGGGTGATGCAGTAGGTAAGGAGGAACACCATGGAAACATATTTCACAACAATGGGCTAAGACCCCAAACCCTTTTTCAACTAGACATGAACTCAATCAAGACTACAAACCCAACACTTGGTTCAAAACCTCAATCTCTTGCAAACCAACTCATGAAACACCCTTGAAATGATGAATGTGACATAAAAAGACCATTTGTGAGGCCTACCCTTTTCATTCCCATATATTCGACTACTTTATTTTACTATAGGTGATACATATTAGACTTATGGGACTATTGATCCCGATTTGCAGGACTATTAGACTTTATGTTGTATGTGGATTTATTATGTTTAGTATGATTATGATGTGATTGCAACTTGATATGGAATTACTGATGATGTTAGACATGTGATTTACATTATGATGTTATTTGGATACTATGCATGTGATTTTAGTTAGAAATTTATTATGTGATTCTATCTTGGGATGAATGTTTGAAATGCAGAATTTAAAATTTAACTATAATGTGATTTCCTTGATGCTTAGATGAACATGTGATGTTGTATGTGCTTGTTTCACTTTGCTTTAGCTATCATATACATGTCAGATTAACATTTCATTTCAGTGCGCAGGTGTTTCCAATAAAGCCACAGAAATTCAGAGATCATCCCATACATTGTGTTGTTTTCCCTTGTGAAGCTGATCTAGTTCCAAGAGGAACCAAGATCAACTATGTACTGCATGATGAATTTTTGTAATGTTTGCATATGGTGTCCTTTGGGCTAGGTCTACCCTTTTTCAATTGATTGTATTATGGTGTTGTAAATGTGTAATGTTTATTTGACACAATTTTTATTTTAATTTTTTTTGTGACCCCTTTTCATGTGATTTTCTACATCTTAAGGTGCTAAATTTGGGTTAAATTTGACCCTAGGTTGTACCCCTAGGGTCTAGGGGTCATTTGGGCTTGTGTAACCTTAGGTAAACTTCCATTTGGTCACTTTAACTTCACCTTGAAGTAAAGTGACGAAAATGGAAGCTTGGGAGGGAGAAGATGAGTGGGTCAAACACTCAAGCTCTTCCTTTCCTCTTCCCTAGGTTGGGGGAGTCTCCAAGACCCCTTAATTGTGGAGGACTTTACTCCAAGTCTCTCCCACAATTGGTGAGGGTACCTTGGGGTTGTGTGGTCCTTCTTAGGAGGAGAGGATTGGGGCACATGTGGCACCCACTCCTTCTTAAGCTCCACCTTTATCTCCCACATGTTTAAGAGAGGACAAGTGGAGGGGAGAGAGACTTGGTGGGGTGGGTGAATGACATGTGTCACCACCCCATTTCAAGAGTCTTGCTTGTAGTTGGGAGGAGGAGTGAGGAGGTGACATGTGTCACCTCCCCATTCCTCAAGGCTCATGAGAAGAGCCTATTTTAATCCCTCTTGGAGAGAGGGATGGGGTTGTTAAATTTTTGGCAATTTTATTGATTTTAATTATTTTGGGGAAAAAGTTAGAGGAAAATTGGTGGCTCAACTTGGAGAAGGAGTTGGAGGAGATCTTCTCAACCATCTTCCATTTGGACTCTATAAGGTAGGAATTCAAGGCTAATGCCTTTCCTTATGCATTTTATTTACTTGTGTGATGCCATGTGTGAGTTTCCATTTTGATTTTTTACTTGTTGTTGTGGGGAAAAATTGTATGGGAGTTGTGAGAGCCTCTCCTACTTGAGAGAAGATGCTCAACATGTGTGGGGTGGGGGAGGAGTGAACCTCCTCAGGGTCACATCCTTGATTTTGTGGAGTTGTAGCCTTGAGGGTAATATGTGTATATGTGCAATATGTGAAATGGCTTGAGAGCCAAATGAAAGCTTTGTGAAACTATGTTTAAAAGTGTTTGCTTGAGGCCTTGAGAGGTATTTGTATTGGGAAGTTTTGGAGTGGCACTCTTGAGTTGAGTGATGTCCACTCCCCTACCCCATTGAACTCATCTTGAGTGAGTTCTTGTGTTGTGATAGCCATGGGAGTAAATTGTTTTTAGGTGTTGAATGCAATGTTGTATTGTGGTTTGAGTTTCCTGGTGTGTGGATGACCTCCTAGCTCGGGGGTGACTCATGAGTGAGTCAATGGTAGGGAGGAGGGCATGTTGTTGTGGCTTCTTCCCCTTTTGTGTCTTTGCAGGTTATTTGGAGCCATGTGAAGTTGAAGAAATTATCATTGTTCTTAAAGTTGTTATCTTATTATTTTTATCTCTTGAGAGAGCATGGCCAAGTTAGGCTTTGTATCATTGTTACATCTAAAAAGAGGAGAACCTTGTTCTCTCTCTCATGTTGTAAAAGTATGATTTTTCTTGTGTGTATGATACTATTTGCAATGCAATAGAAATTTTAATTTGCTGATTTCAATGCTTTTGATTCAACAAAAGAAATAGAGTAATGAAATAATGATATAGTCTTATTGCCATTTTATTTGTATGTTTATTTTTAAAATAAAGAAATAGGGTAGTTGATGTTTTATCTATGTGGGGTAGAATGAAAATTTGTACATTTTATTTCCTTAGAAAAGAAACAAAAAAAAGAAATTTAGTTGTTGCTATATATTTGAAGTATTTAATTAAATGCATTTGCTTTTAAAAAAATATATAATGAATAAATTCTTTGAAGGAATGATTATGTGGAAATATGTTTTTACAAAAAAAATAAATAAATATGTTCCTTTGCTTTATATATAAATTTGATATAAAAAAAGAAAAAAATGTATCTTTTGCTTATTTGTTAAAAAGAAAATCTGTGAGTTTCGAAGGAGAAATGTATATTTGAAGTTATATATATATATATATATATATATATATATATATATATATATATATATATATATATATATATTCTGTTGTCTTATAATATTAAACATTAAAACTGTGATATTGAAATAAATTGTGTTTTGCTGAGTGTATATATATATATAACTCATAAAAAAAAAATGCGGTGTTAAAAATGAAAATAGACTATTACACATTTTGTATGGCTCGCAATTTTTTTAAGGTGAAAAGAAAAGAAGTATGTGGGTGGGGGCTCTACCCCCTCCCCACACTCCCCACTCTTGCCTTCCCCCGCGGGCCAAACCCTCCGCGCAAACCATAGGCCTCCCTACTGCCATCCCCTCCGCCGACGCCGTTGCTGCCCAGCAGCGCCACTCTTGACCTCATCTCCACCTCTCTCCTTTTTGGCCCCTTTGTGGGCAATAAACCCCACACCCACAACATGTTTAATATACACATTATATATATATGTATATATATAAGTACATATATATATGTGTATATGTATATGTATATGTGTATATATATATGCACTCCCATGAATGGCCCTTCATAAAACCTGCAAACACAAATCCAAAACAAAATAAGAGAAGAGGAGAAAAAAACAAACAAGGAGAAAAGAAAATGAGATTTGAGAAATACGGTTAGGGCTTTTTTCCCTTAAGGAAATTAGTTTTTGTAAGGGTAAAATGGTGATCAATCAAATGAATAATGTAAGACCCAAACATCAACAGAATAGGAGATAACAAAGAAGATTTAAATGAAATTAGCAATGAATAGTACAAAACAAACCTTCCCTGAAATCGATGCTTCTGTTGTTTGCCTATTACAATCGTCCTTTTGCAGATGAAGTGAGCCCTCAGAGAGTGCACTCTTTTTAACTGTTCGTAGGAAGTCGATCGTAAATGGCTGTTGTGATATGCAATGAAGATGAGCTCCAATGCAAGTATGTGATCTCAAGCTTGTAGAGAGTAAATGGGTGCCAAAGGCACCCTGGTGATATTTCTGCAGAGTAACGATGTCAAAAGCCTGGATCAATAGAATGAAGGGATGAAGCCTCATTTATAGACTTGGAAGAATGGGAATCAACGGTTAAGAGGAGATATGAAGATCGACGGCTGAGGATGGTTGAGGAATGTGCAACCAGTAGAAATGTGACGAGTGTCCTAGCTCCATCACGAAAGAGGGGATGTGACAAAATTGATTGCAGAGTTAACTCCATTGACTGAACAGTTAACAGACTTGATTGATCAGTTAGAAGAGTGGATTGTGGAACTGACTGAATTGATTGACCAGTGAACTCGGTTGATTGAGGGATTAACTCAATTGACAAGTTAGTTAACACTTTTGATTGATTAGTTAACTAACCTCTGATTTGAGAAGAAATAGGCCATGTGGATGAGGGAAAATAAGATAATTAAATATTAAATATATTTAATTACATGTGCAACCTGATGAGGTGGACAAGGTGAGGTGGAAAAGGTGAGGTGTAAAGGTGAGGTGGATTTTTGAATTTAGAACTTAGGATAGAGGAATTTGGATTAATTAAATAATTTATGATTATTTAATTGTGTAGGACATTTATAAGAATTTTAATTAAATAAATTGAATTTATTTAATTATGGAATAGTGAATCAATTAAATAAATTGAAAATATTTATTTAATTGGTAGAAGAATGGAATAAATATTTAGAATATTTATTTAGGATGATTTGCGTCATTTTTAGGCGTATACATTTTGCCCCTCTTTGATGCAATGCAGTTTACAGCGTTGCTTCAAAGAAATCGATAGTTTGAATGATGATACATGCCCCAGTTTGTCCCTGGTACAGGCTTACTGACGATAGGATGCCCCCTCGGGAGATTGGATGGGAAAAGGGCGAAAGAATCAGAGACGGACAATCTCACGAAGACGAAGGGGTTATGATAGGCAAGAGGAAAAAGGACACGTTTCAGGGAAACAGGAAGAAAACTGGAGGAAAAACGGGCACGGGAAGTAGTCACAGTCATCAACTAGCTAGAATTAGGGTTTGGAGGCTATATATAGGAGCTGGGTCCACAAGAATAGTCATTTGTGCACTTGTTTGCTCTGAATTGGATTGAGAGAGCTTGGAGCAACTTAGAGCAGCATGGCAGCCAGAGCAGCAGACATTCCACGCGAGGAGCATCGATTCGAGCGAGTCCGTCGATTCGGGCGGCCAACAGAGGCAGGACCCCCAGTACGTGCTTCAAAAAATTTCTCCTAGGGTTGATTTTAGGTGTCATAAATGCATGTAGAAAATAGGTCAAATGGATGCACTGAAGTGCAGAACAGCACATATGCCTCGCAAAGCAACGCTTTTGTCGTTTCGAGGCGCATATGCTAGTTTCGGCGGCGCATGCGTGATTAGGCAACGCATACATGTAATGTAGCAGTGCATGCATGAAGTCGGCACATATGCAGAATCTAGCGGCACTTTCGTAATTGGGTGGTGCATATACTGAGTTCTGCAGCGCATGCCCTGAAACTGCGCATATGTGCACTGTAGCAGCGCATATGCATTTAAGCGGCGCATATGTCAAATTTAGCGGTGCATATATCAAGAAACGGCACTTTTACCACCTGTAGTGGCGCATTTGCTTGGGATAGCAAATTACTTAGCCAAATTGATTCGATTAGCATCCTGTTTGATGTGGGAATCGATGAGCTGTCTCTGAGATTGCAGGAATCTAGTCAAGAGAAGTAGTGTGCTGTTTTGATCAATTTAAGATGCTAAGTTGAGTTGATATAGTTCAGTAGATATGTTGAGTATGGTATATGCCATTTGAGATTGACGCGTTGCCTTGCTTGCCTGCAGGAGGATATTCGAGACACACTGCAGTCGAGGGAGACATTTCCCATGCCCCTATTACAGAGATACATGCTGACAGAGAGTGACAGAGTGGCGCTTGGTGCCATGGGTTTAGACTATGTATGCTTCATGCCCGAGGTGCGGGTGAACCGAGGACTGCTGACGGCTGCTGTGGAGAGATTCCACAGTGAGGACGGGACCTTCCACTTTCCTACTGGAGAGATGACGGTGACTTTAGAGGACGTTTACCGGATACTGCACCTACCTGTGGTGGGTGAGTTAGTGGAGTATGACGCACAGCGGGATGCGGGACTCGCTGAGTGCCAGCGAGTGTTCGATGATCCTGAGCTGGTTGGACAGGTCATCCCATGGTAGGATATATACAAGTGCTATGACTACTTCCTGGGGATTGTGGCTAGATTGATCGGGGGCGTTGTATGCCTAGACAGGAGATCGCATGGGTTCCCTATCGGATGGGGTAGGATTATGGAGCGGATGCTGACTAAGGGCACCCAATATGCATGGGGAGTCTGTGTACTGGCCCACTTATACCACGACATGCATCAGGTGGTGTACCACCGCAGCACGAGTCTATCGGCTGGGGTATTACTGCTACAGTTTTGGTTGTGGGAGCACATAGCGGTGACTAGGCCGATATGTGTTTTTGCGAGACAGTGAGGAGAGCCATACAGTTATGGCTATGCAGGAGTGATTTCCCAGCATAGGCTGGGGAAGCTAGAGTATTGGCGACACACCTTGGATGGAGTAGATGTGGTCGTATGGCGACCATATCTGGACTGCGAGCCCTGGGACGACGAGGGAGATGAGCTGCCATACTGCTTTCAGACCAGGTGGTTGATAGGCCGGACATGGCATATCCTAGAGAGACAGATGGTGGGCTGAGTGTTGAGACAGTTCGGCAGGAGGCAGGGCATGCCATAGGGACAGGCGCACTTTGCACGGACACATGCAGAGAGGGTCCGATGGGGGCTGATGGCTTCGTACGAGGAGGCCTTAGCAGAGTTCCAGCAGACTCCTTATGTGGCATGGGATATGAGGAGAGAGATAGCAGACGCAGGGGTGACGCAGGAGTATGAGGATTGGATCATTGCACATCCTTTCCTGAGATATTCAGGACCTGGTATGCTGGTGCCTCGCATTGATGAGGCAGACTCAGAAGAGGAGGGACAGGTTGGCCCAGGGCGGAGGGGAGCTAGAGGAGGACAAGAATGACGGGGTGGTAGAGCTAGAGAGAGGCCTAGACAGCGGAGGAGGATAGGCCAGGCCGAGCAGGCAGTGCCAGGATAGGCCGAGGCACAACAGCAGATACCGCAGTAGGCACAGATGTCGCCACCACAGCAGATACCACAACAGCAGGTGCCCCAGCCACAGGGGCCAGGACAGGCAGAGGTAGCATAGGGGCCAGTACAGGGAGATGTGCATGAGAGGACTATAGCTAGCCTGAGGGGACAGGTGCGAGAGCTGCAGGCACAGCTGAGGAGGGTCGAGAGGAGGCGAGATATGGATGCCGCAGTGATCAGTGGGCTGACTCGCGAGAGAGATATGGCCGATGCACAGTTACGCATTGTCCGTGTAGAGTGGGACACTGTTGTGGCCGCCATGGGGACAGATGCAGCGAGCTCTCTTTTGGTTGGGCAGGTGCAACAGGCACAGGCACAGGCAGGCCAGTTGCAAACGCAGTTGGCACAGGCACAGACAGAGCTTGCCAGGGCTCAGTCATAGGCTCAGTACTACCGAGGTTTATACCATGGTGCCGTGGCATCGAGTCAGAGGGCAGGGTGCTTCAGGAGTCAGTCTGGGGCGACTCATAGAGCAGGTCCATCATAGTCAGGGGTGTCCGTGATGGGTCCCCAGCAGTCAGGAGCTGGCAGTGGTGGCCCACAGCAGCAGGGATAGACACATACCATATTTTGTACATTTTGGGACATGTATCACCATCCATTTGGATGTATACTGCATATGACACTTTTGATTTTTGAGAGAGATGGTGATATTGTACATTTGGACCTCTTTTATATGATAGTATATATGATGATGCAATTTTGTGTATCTATTGCATATGTTATGAGATGATGTACTTCTATTGTATGGTGTGATGTATGTGTAGACTTAGATGGACTATCTGATGCTATATGAGATGCTTTTTTTTTTGGATATGATGCTATATGATGTTTATATGATTTAATGCTTCAAATGAATGCAAATGTAATATGATTTCTATGTGATGATGCTGATGTATGGATGACCTAATGCATTTGTGTGATGTTATAGGATGTCTATATGATCTAATGCCTCAAATGAATGCAAATGTAATATGAATTCTATGTGATGATGCAGCTTTGTATGCGATGTTATAGGATGTCTATATGATCTAATGCCTCAAATGAATGCAAATGTAATATGAATTCTATGTAATATGATGCTGATGTATGGATGACCTAATGCATTTGTGTGATGTGTTCTACTGACCTAATCATGTTCATGACTAGCTCTACATATGATATGATATGCTCCTATATGCGTTGCTTTTGTGAAGTCCAAATGTACCCTATCGACACAAGAATGACATGATAGACAGAAGAATGGTTATGATAGAATGACTTAGAAACTGTATTTGATATTGTTACCCTACATAGTTTGGATAATGAGGATTGTATGGGATATAGATGTATGGATGTGTATATGGATACAGGATGGATGTTTTGCTTTTAGAGTGCTTTATTTCATCATTGGGCATTTTGTTGTTGGTACATTTTCTGAGATGTTGTAAGTGAATACAAGCATCTAGGTATAATTAAACCGAGATGACCTGAGTACCGCTTACATGGATTGTGATTTAGCAAGTGAATACAAGCATCTAGTCAAAATTGAATCTAGATGACCTGAGTATTTCTTGCATTTCAACAAACAAGGATTGCCCCCGTTCATGTTAGACCTTTGATGTCCTCGATGATCTTTTGCCGATCATGTCCTTAGACAAGGCTTCACATTACTAAAGTTTAATCCACAAATAGCAAAACAAAGAAAATAATCATGCCCCCATCATAGCATCTCTAGCTTTTGGCATCCTCGAGTAGCATAGGAAGACATGATAACAAAAATCAAGACTCTGTAACTTAATCATGTTGCCGATCTACAAAGCATATTTGCATTGATATGTGTTTAGTTCTTGCCTTAATTTGCATAAAATCATTTAGAAGACCTTGGGTATTTGCTTTGCAGTGGATAGGTTAAGATGTTCACAGTCAAGATTTCTGCTTGAGGCGCGGGTTCTGCTTGCATTTTCTTGCTTGGTGAGAAGATTGCACAATCCTTATTGGGGAGACAGACCCTAAGGGACTGACCTAGTGCCTCGGGGGCTCATTGCTAAATGGCCTTGCCTACATGACGACGCAGAGGCAACGTAGTTCGGGGTAAACCCTAATGGACCATGGATGGACTAGAAGAAAGATAACAAGAATGACGACAAGAAAAGGGACGAATGGGACCGTGGAAGAAATGGAAGCCTCGGGGGTGCATTAGAATAATGGCCTTGCCTACGTGACGGTGCAGAGGCAACATAGTTCACGGACTTGGACCATGGACACTGACAAGAGATCCTATGCGAGGCTCACATTGAGGAGACGGTATGGGATGAAACCTTGGTTGACAAGGCCACAAGGAGAGTATCAAGCCATGATAGGTAACTGTCAGGTGTGTATTTGTGGGATAGATATGGGTCGAATGGGGCAAATGGAGAAAGAATGGACTCAAGGGGATTGGATTCTCAAAGATGGAGAAGGCGGTTTATCACAAGTAACGCCTATTTACCAGGTTTTCATCACTTGCTTTTATTTGCACGAGAAGCTAGAAAGTAAACATGACGCCTGTTTGCCAGGTTTTCATCATGATACCTATCCAAGGTGCCTGTTTGCCAGGTTTTCACCAAAGGACAATTTTTTTTGTATGCTTTCTATTTTTCTAATTTTTTTGTATTTTCTCTTTTCAACTTTTTTGATTTTTTAATTTTCAATTTTTGTGCCCCCCCTGCATTGGGGTTCTCCTAGGTATAGAACCGGCGAAGGTGCATGCTGTTGATTGGATCATCTAACAACTCACCCTCTGAAGTGGCCAACTGATATGCCTCCAATCTGTAAGCAGCTACAATCACATAGGGTCCAAGCCAGTTAGGCTCGAACTTACCTTTCTTTTCTCTGTCTTGTTGATTGCGAGGATTCTCTTTGAGAACGAGGTCCCCAACCTTGAAACATCATGGGCGAACCTTGTGGTTGTAGCTCCTTGACATCATCTGTTGATATGCTTTAAGATGATCGAAAGCTTTCTGGTGGCTTTCTTCTAACAGCTCTAGCTCTTGTAACCTGGAGACTCTATATTCTTCGTCTGATATAAGACCTTTCAACGACACCCTAAGGGATGGTAGTTTGACCTCAATGGGGAGGATGGCTTCTGAACCATAGACAAGGGCGTAGGGTGTAGCACCTGTGGGAGTGCGTATACTGGTTCTATAGGCCCACAGAGCGGGATTGAGTTGGACATGCCATTCGCGACCAGCCTCATTGACAGTTTTCTTTAGGATTTTTAGAATGGTTTTATTCGATGCCTCAGCTTGGCCGTTACCTTGGGGGTAGTATGGAGTGGAGAAACGATGTTGGATTTTGAAACGCTCACAGAGTTCCTGGACATCCTAATTTTTGAATGGTCTTCCATTATCCGTTATGATGGATGAAGGGATGCCATATCTGCAGATAATGTAATTCAGAATGAAAGAGGAAATTTGTTTTCCTGTGACGGTGGTTAGAGGAACGGCTTCGATCCACTTTGTGAAATACTCAGTGGCGGTAATGATGAATTTGTGGCCGTTGGAAGAGGGTGGATGAATTTTTCCCACAAGGTCAAGTCCCCACTGACAAAAGGGCCAGGGTGTTGTTAAAGGCCTCAATTCTTGAGCAGGTGCATGGATCAGGTTCCCGTGTATTTGGCACTGTTTGCACTTTTTGACAAACTGATAGGAATCCATTTCCATATTGGGCTAGTAATAACCCAAACGCATGAGTTTCTTGGCTAAGGAAGGGCCACTGGAGTGTGTTCCACATATCCCTTCGTGTACGTCTCGTAAGGTAGTTAGGGATTCTTCTTGTTCCAAACAATGGAGTAGAGTACCATCCAGACCACGTCGGTAAAGGGTATTGGCGATGATGGTGTAACGGGAGGCTTGTCGGATGAAAGTTCATTTTTGGTTGGAAGAGAGGTCCGGTGGGAGAATATTGTCCTTGAGGTAAGTGTAAGTCTTACCATACCAAGGTGAATCAGATCCAACCAGGAGACAAATGGAATGGGTTTCAAGGAGATCGTAAGCCGGGTGCCAGATGGTTTCCACTAAGAACTCATACCGTGACTCATATTCAGGAATTTCTAGAAGAGAGGCTATGGTAGCCATTGCATCTGCTGCTTTGTTCTCTATCCTGGGTATTTGTTCGAAGGAGATGGTCCCAAAGTGTTCTTTGAGGTCGTCAACCATCTATTTGTATGGGATGAGCTTCTCATCTTTGGTTTGATACTCATCGTTGACCTGATTTATGATAAGTTGAGAATCACCGTAGACACATAGTGCTTGGATTTTCCACTCAGTTGCCATTTTAAGACCAATCACCAAGGCTTCATATTCCACTATGTTATTAGTGCATGGAAATAACAACCTGTAGGACTTCGGAATTGTGTCACCTTGGGGAGTGATAAACAGGATACCTGCCCCCGATCCATGGTTGGTGTAAGATCCGTCAAAGTAGAGTTTCCAAGGAGATGTTGACAGAGTGAATAGAGACTCATCGGGAAACTCAAACTGCATTGGTGAAGTGTCTTGTAATGGTGCCTCAGCCAATTGGTCAGCGATGATTTGTCCTTTGATGGCTTTTCTGTCCACATATTCTATATCATATTCACTAAGAAGCATCACCCATTTTGCTAGTCGACCTATGAGAGCTGCTTTGCTGAGAAGATATTTTAGTGGGTCGATCTTGGCAATGAGTTTGACAGGATGTGCCAACATGTAATGTCAGAGTTTTTGTGAAGCAAAAACCACCGCAAGGCATGATCATTCTACCTGTGAGTATTGCAACTCGTAGCCCACTAAGGTTTGACTGATGTAGTATACAGCTCTCTCCTTGTTCTCGTAATCTTGCTACACTAGAGGAGCTCCAAGAGTAATGGGTGTAGCAGAGATGTAGAGAATTAAAGGTTTTCCTTGGATCAGAGGCATGAGTATGGAAGGATTCATAAGATACTCCTTTAGCTTGTTGAATGCCTCTTCGCACTGCTCGTCCCATTTAAATGGAATGTTCTTATGTAGGAGATGGTTGAAAGTTGGCACTTGTCTGCCAGCTGTGAGATGAACCTGCGGATGGCCTGTAGCTTGCCCTGTAAGGATCTCAACTATGTTAGAGTCTTGGGTGGTGGCATGTCCATTATAGCTTTGACCTTGGCCGGGTCTACCTCTATTCTGTTTGCCGACACGATGAAGCCTAGCAGCTTGCCTGATGTTACCCCAAACACACATTTCTTCGGGTTCAGTTTGACTTGGAATTGGTCCAATCTCTAAAAGACTTTTTCTAATATGTCCAGGTGTGAGTCCCTTGTGAGAGATTTTGCCAAGATATCGTCAACATAGTCTTCCATAGTTACATGCATCATGTCATGGAATATAGTTGTCATGGCCCGCTAATATGTAGCACCTGCATTTTTCAGCCCAAAAGGCATGACATTCCAGCAAAAGGTACCCCATGGGCAAGTGAAAGTTGTTTTGTGTTGATCCTCTGGTGCTATTTTGATTTGGTTGTACCCTGAGAATCTGTCCATGAGTGATAGCATTGTATGTCCTGCAATAAGGTCGACTATGATATCGATGTTTGGTAGTGGAAAGTCATCCTTGCGGCATGCTTTGTTTAAGTCAAAAAAATCATTGCAAAGTCAAACCCGGCCATCTGGTTTGGATACTGGCACAATATTAGATATCCATTCTGGGTAATCTATGGCTCTAATGAACCCCACATTTAGCAATTTCTTGAGTTCTTCTTTGACCAAAAGGGCTATATGAGGATGCATTTTTCTCAGCTTCTGTTTTACAAGTTTTACCCCTGGATCCAATGGCAAATGATGTAGAATCAGATTTGGGTCCAAACCTAGCATGTCTACATATGACCAAGCAAAGCTGCCTCTCTTCTTCTTAAAGAATGGTACAAACCTGGTTTTCTCTGGTGGTGTGAGAGATTTGGCAAAGTGGATAATCTTGGGCTGCTCTTCGGTTCCAATGTTCACGGGCTCGGTCGGCTCCACCACAATCTGTGACCTTTCCTGATACATATCACTAGGGAGAGTGTCAAGCAATCCATCGTCGGGTGCCACAGTTGGGTTTTCACCGTCAGATGTGTCCTTTCTTTTTACTATTTTATGATCTGACACTGCCGCAAGGCAGTTTTCACTGTCAGATCCATTTTTGATCTTGATGTTTTTGTGACTGGAAGGCTTGGCACCCTCCCTGAAGTAAGCCACGGTATTCAGTTTGATAGCAAAACCAACCTTATGATCTCCTCTTGGCAAGTGGTCCCTAAGTTCCATATAATCAATGTAGGCATCATCGTTCTAGAACATATCTAATTGGGGGGTTCCTTGCAGATCCTAGTCAATAAGCTCAGGGTGTAAGAGGGGAAGGGAGTCGGATGAGAGTCCTGATTCATTGATGGTGTGAATGGAAATGTTATGGGCATTGGTGGGGGTAGTGTTCTGGGTGGTACTTTCTTCCAAGTTGTTTATCGCAATGGAATCGAAACTTTCCTCGAAAGCCATAATCTCAGGGGTGGGCAAATCAGACTCCAGTGGTCTGTCCCGTTGTGTTTGTCCCTCATGGTAGGGGCTAAGAGTTTGGATGGTGTCAACCTCTTTGTCGTTGTAGGAGTGCTCTATTAGCTCATCCCACTCATACTCATTTGAATCATCTAAATCTGTGTCACTATCCACTTGGAGTGTTTGGATTGTCTCCACAAGGTAGGTATTTTCCTTGGCTTTACCCTTGCCTTTATACCCTAGGTCAGTTGTGTTTCTAGCCGAAGAGGATGAAGAAGGTTGTATAGGTTCAATGATTCCTTCTTTTCTGAGGCCTATGGGGCCTTGTCCTTCGTACCCCATCCTGTGCAAGATAGTCTCACCCCGCCCATAGAGTTCTGTAGGGAGTTTAGGCGGTTCTTGGGGTGTGTTTTCTTCTTCAGCATAAAGCCACTGTAGGAGATCTCGCTCCTCTGTCTCATCAGATAAGGTCCCCCATTTTACAAAGGGATTTGTGGGAGCTACAGGAGGAGCAGATGGCTTTGGAAAATGTTTGGGTGGATGTTTGGGTTGGCCAAAAGAGCGAGGAGACAAAGGCATCTTGGCAAGGTTGAGGCTGTGCTCAATGGAGTATTCCCCCATGCCATTTTCTTTTATGGTAAGTTTCAGCGGTTTGGGTCTTGAGGAGGAAGCTTCAGTGGTATGGTCCTGTAGCGGGGTAGGGGAAATGTAGGCTCTGTTGTTGGGTATGACACATTTAGGTTTGGCACGGAAAGAATTGCAGTGCTGGTAGGGGTCGGGGTCGCCTTGGATGGTGACCTACTTGCCATTGTGCGGGAACTTAATGCATTGATGATAGGTCGAGGGGACAGCCTTCATGGCGTGGATCCATGGTCTCCCTAATAAGATATTATAAGCAAGCTCCCGATCAAGGACTTGGCACACAACATCTTTAATTACTGGTCCCACTTGAATGGGTAGGACAACCGTTCCTTTTGTGGTTCTTTCTTCCTCGTCATATGCCTTAATGGTAATTTTCCTCCTTGGATCAACTGCTTGTTCAGAGAACCCTAGTGCAAGGACTAGCTTCAATGTGCAGATATTTAAACTGGCACCCCCATCAATGAGAACCCTCTTGATGCGGTGCTTGTGTATGAATGCAACAATGTGCAGAGGGGTGTTGTGGGGTTGAGATACAAAAAGATCATCTTGCTCTGTAAATGATATGGAAGTGGAGGATGTCAAATTGCCTACCATGGTCTGAAACTTCTCTTGGGCCAGGTTAGTGGGGACAGTGGTTTCCACTAAGGCTTTCTCAAGAATCTCCTTATGAGAAGGAGATAGACGCAATAGCTCCAATATAGAAATGTGAGCTAGGGTTTTCTGTAACTGGTCGAGGACATTGTATTGACGGGAGGTGGATGGAGATGGTGACGACCTTGGAGGAACAGTATTGAGTGTGACTTTACCACTATGGGTAATTATACTACAACCAGTTCAGTTAGGTCCTGGTTGTTGGTTGGGTGAAATGACATTGACCTGCGGAATATGTTCAAAAATGCAGTTTATGGTGTAGTCAAATGGAACACTTGCATAGTTAGCATTACTCGTCCCGCTGTTTTGATTTGGCCGATTGCGATTATTGTTGTTGTCGTTGCTGTTGTTGCCGTTGTTGTTGTGGCCATTGTTGTGTTTGTTGTGACCATTGTTGTGATTGTTGTTATACGGCCTGTTATGGTTCAGAAGTGGATCCCTATAGGCCACATGAGTTTCATTAGAGGTATGCTATTGTGTCCCTCCCTGATTCTGATCCAGTATATCTTGAATGACATTTTTGAGGCAGATACAATTGTTAGTTGTATGCCCCCTTCCTCGGTGATATTCACAATAGTCTATGTCCTTCCAGTAGGGAGGTTTGACTATGGGCTCGTAATCACTTGTTGGCGGTAGAGAAATTTAGTTATTAGCCAAAAACTTTCGTAGCGCAGATTCTTGAGACTCACCTAATGGTGTGAATTTTCTCCTTGGGTTTGAATTGTACCAAGATCTAGGCTCCCGAGAGGGTGGTTTGTTGATTGCACCATTGTTTGTGTCCCCCTTAAGAGTGAATATGGGTTGTTGTTTAGGAGCTGCCACCTTGGCGTCAACTACCCCATCGTTAACCACATTCTTGTTCTTGGTCCAAAACTTTGACTTATCCGTTGTATAATTGGAATTAGGCATGTCTTTGTAGAGCTTGAGAGTTCCCTTAGTGATCATAGCTTTTTTAATGAATAAGCCCATTTCAATGACTTTGGAGAATGACGTAGAGCATTGTATCTGAATCTGATAGCTAAGATCCGTGTTTAGGTTGTGGACAAACATTTCCAATAGTTGCTTCTCAGGTATATCATAAGAACACTTACTAGCTAGCTGTCTCCATCGTTGTAAGAAGGTGGCGAATGACTCACCACTCTTTTGTTTAGTATTGCATAGATCTAGCATAGATACCTCGTGTTCTATGTTGTAGGAGAAGTGCATTATGAATTTATTGACAAGGTCATCAAAAGTTTTGATTCCTGGTGGGAGGCACGAGAACCACTCCATAGCTTGACCACCTAAGGATCTTAGGAACAATCTCATCAAGTAGGTCTCGTTGTGAGCTACTTCTAAACATGCGGCATTGAATTCCCGTAAATGATCTCTAGGGTCCCCCTTCCCTTTGTATTTGTCAAACTTTGGGATTCCGAACTAAAAGGGGAAGGGTTTCATGACCAAACTTTTGTCAAAAGGATATGGAGCTATATCTTCCAAAGAGTATTGCTTGGAACTTGTACTGGTCTTAAGGTTGGATATTTCTTGTTTTAGACTTTCAATTTGTTGTCTCACGTCATCCATAGGAGCATTTTGGTCCATAGGTTTCTTTCTTCTATCATTTGCGTGTGGGACCCTGTCATTCATATCTCTCTCATTTGCATGTGGGACCATGTCATTCATACCCCTCTTATGACCATCACATCTCCACTCATGATCATTGTCCACATTTTCCATGATGGAGCTTATGTCAAAGTCTACGGGGAGTTTGACGCCGAGATTAGCAAGATGGTGGAAGTATTTATCAAGGTCTTCAAGGAGCACCCTCTCTACCAGGCGTTGGAATTTGCTATCTTGGATGTGCGCTATTAATTCTTCATGAGAAATTTATTCGTCACCACCACGTGGTGGGGCGAGGTGATCAGATGATTCGGCCATTTCAATTTGCTTGTTGTACTGGGATCGAGTAAGAACCATGCAAGGTGGGGTGGGATGAAGTGGACCAGAATTAGAAATTTTGGCGAGGTGCTGACTGAGACTATGGTGAATGGGATACCGAGGACAAGATTTGGACAAAGGACTCTCTTGCTCAATGACTTCAAGTAAGACGGTTGACACAAGACATGGGCTGCTAGTAAGGGTAGTCGATACCAGTCTTACTGTGTAGGGCTTAGTCGTTCAACAAAACTACTAGCAAAGGTACGGTGACCTACTAGGCTTACATGAATTCACTAAAGGAAACGAAGAAGGACCTACGTCAAATTGGTATGGGACAAACTGACCTTGGGACAAGAGGCGTTTGGACAGAAAGTGAATGGGATGATTGACGAAAGAGAGAGACTTGGGTGAAACGGATGAAGACTGACTGCTAAGTTGAATCTGACCTCAGAAAGTGAAACTAGGCTAAAATGGGTGCTCTGATCAAGTGAAAATATTTTCTCAAGAGTAGGGCAAATGCTCACTGTCGCACATGCGCAGAAACAGATGCGCAATAGGAATGAACAAATGCACCGTAAGTCGCAGTAAAAGCACAGCTCTGGTTAAGTACAAATGCGCAGCAACAGTGTGTATATGCGCAGCAATAGTATGCATGCGCAGCAAGTCATGACAAAAGCACAGCAAGTCGCGGTATATGCGCAGTAGAAAAGAGTATATGCGCAGCTCTGATATTTTTGTAAAAATTTTGGATTTTTCTTCTATTTTTAGTATTTTTTGGCTGGGAAAGGTCTTCCTGATCTGATATTATGAATTAACAGCAAGAAAACACAGCAAGCACAAAGAATATTTTGTAGTTTTTCATTATTTTTGTAGTTTTTTCGACTCTATTTTGGACAAAAGCAAGCACAGAATCCTAGGCGAGAAATGGATTATAAGGGATTTGGGCCACTAGAACAAAAGGTATTTAATGCGAGCAACCATTCAAGTGGTTACACGTGCGGCGGCGCTATTCTCTGTTATGGAGTCTCCCAGCCTCACAGGGTTGCACTTGAGAGGGTTTTGGGGGAGGTTGGCTGTCGGTGTAACATAATAGCACTTGTTGCAGGAAGTTTTCACCTCAAGCACAATTTATTTTAAGTGGCTTGGTAGGGCTTGGTGTTAGCCTGTTACCACTCAGGGTCATTCCCACTTGGACAAGCGTGCATCCAAGGGCAGGCCCCTCCTAAAGGTTAAACAAATAGAATGACAAGTCTGGCACTCTGATCACCCAGAAGAGGGGAGAGCATAAGCCTATTGTCATTCGCAAGCATAGAATACACTGATTAATCCACCCTAGTTAAAAGTGAAAAACTAAATGGGCTAATCTACTCAAACATAGAACTTTGAAGTGATTTCAGCAATATAGCAGTGGTTCAGTTTTAAATCCCAGAAAGCAATGGTGAGTTCAGTTTTAAATCCATGTAGCATGAGATTGTTAACTTTGAAATTCAGGTCTCACGATATAGCAATTGTTCATTTTAACTTCAAGATCATTGATGAGTTCAATTTTAAACCACGTAGCACGAGATTGTTAACTTTGAAATTCTAGTCTCACGATATAGCAATGGTTCATTTTAACCTCAAAATCAAAGGTGTGTTCAGTTTTAAGCCCAGATAGTAATAACTTGAAAAGTGTTGCAATGTAAGCAAGAAATAAACTAGTTACTTTCTCCCTAATTAGAACTAGATGAAGATTTGAATGAACATCAATTTTTACTTTCCCTCAGAAAATGAAATGTGAACTAATTAGATGCAACTACATGAGACTAAACCTGAGCCTATCCTGCAAAACCGCTCCAGCAAATACCTGCGAAAAGGTTAGAATTAGCAAATTTCCCTAGGAAAGTACTAAAACCTCAGTCTATTACAAATGCGCAGCTTCAGTGATCAGATGCGCAGAAATGATCAACAGAAGCGCAACAATAATGGATGCGCCGTAATATTAAACGTATGCGCAGCAGGAATACACATAAGCGCAAAATTAACAAATGCACAGCAACTTTGATCAGATGCGCCATCTAAATGAACATATGCACAGTTATTTTAAATGCGCAGTAACAGTATATATATGCGCAGTGAAAAGGAACATATGCACAATATAGTCAAAAGCGTCGTAACAGTGCGCAAAAGCGCAGTGAAAATACATAGATGCGCAGAAACAATAAAAGCACCGTAACAGTCTTTATATGCGCCGCGGAAATGTTTAAATGTGCTGAAGTAGCCTGTGCGTGATTCTGCATGACCTGTACGAAACCTGTCTTCAAAAGAGCTCAGATTTTGGTGAGATAAAGGGGCAAGGGCCCCACGGTGGGTGCCAAAAAATGTAAGGGGAAAATGGTGATCAATCAAATGAATATTGTAAGACCCAAACATCAACAGAATAGGAGATAACAAAGAAGATTTAAACAAAATTAGCAATGAATAGTACAAAGCAAACCTTCCCTGAAATCGATGCTTCTATTGTTCAACTATTACAATCGTCCTTTTTGCAGATGAAGTGAGCCCTTAGAGAGTGCACTCTTTTTAACTGTTCGTAGGAAGTCGATGGTAAATGGCTGTTGTGATATGCAATGAAGATGAGCTCCAATGCAAGTATGTGATCTCAAGCTTGTAGAGGGTAAATGGGTGCCAAAGGCGCGCTGGTGATATTTCTGCAGAGTAACGATGTCAAAAGCCTGGATCAATAGAATGAAGGGATGAAGCCTCATTTATAGACTTGGAAGAATGGGAATCAATGGTTAAGAGGAGATATGAAGATCGACGGTTGAGGATGGTTGAGGAATGTGCAACCAGTAGAAATGTGACAAGTGTCCCAGCTCCATCATGAAAGAGGGGATGTGACAAAATTGATTGGAGAGTTAACTCCATTGACTGAACAATTAACAGACTTGATTGATCAGTTAGAAGAGTGGATTGTGGAACTGACTGAATTGATTGACCAGTGAACTCAGTTGATTGAGGGATTAACTCAATTGACAGGTTAGTTAACACTTTTGATTGATTAGTTAACTAACCTCTGATTTGAGAAAAAAGAGGCCATGTGGGTGAGGGAAAATAAGATAATTAAATATTAAATATATTTAATTACATGTGCAACCTGATGAGGTGGACAAGGTGAGGTGGATAAGGTGAGGTGTAAAGGTAAGGTGGATTTTTGAATTTAGAACTTAGGATAGAGGAATTTGGATTAATTAAATAATTTATGATTATTTAATTGTGTAGGACATTTATAAGAATTTTAATTAAATAAATTGAATTTATTTAATTATGGAACAGTGAATCGATTAAATAAATTAGAAATATTTATTTAATTGGTAGAAGAATGGAATAAATATTTAGAATATTTATTTAGGATGATTTGCGTCATTTTTAGGCGTATACAGTTTTATATTGTGAGGACTTTTTAGGGCTTGGTTATTTAAAATTGCCCTTATTGTTTCATTTCTCACTCTTTTTATTAATTTTCTTTCTTTGTTTTAAATTTATTTTTTAGAATGGAATTTTGTGATAAATGTAGAATGGGTAATCTTTATTTCTTTGGGAATGTTCTAATTATTTGATAGTGGTATGGTAATATTTATAGAATAGTTTTGACTGGAGGAAAATTATAGTGGTTAATTTTAATTTAATTATTGAAGAAGAATTTTTATTATTTTATTTAACTCTTACACCAAAGTATTCATTGTGATGTATTTATTTTAACAATTGGGTTAATCCTTGCTTCCAAACATAATTCAATGAGGACAATATAAACTACATCATTATTAATTTAATTTTAATATTCCTTTTAATCTTTTTATAGCAATATATTTAGCAAAATTAAATTAGTCAGAATTAAACCAAATTGGAAACCTAGTAAACTATCTAAATGAAGTTAGTATAACATGTTTCCGTAATCTAGACTACCAATAAATTAGGAATAATGTAAAGGGCACAGTGATAACTCTGATTGATAGAAAATGTGAAGGAGAATAAATTGATCGAGCTTTGTTGAAAAATGTTTTAATTAATCTATTTAACTGATCTGCCAATTTAACCAGTGCAACATGGATAATTTAAAACCAAACCAATAAACTTTTGATCAAAATTAGTTTTATTATATTAAACCCTAATCATGCCCGGGAGACGTTATGCTGCCATATTTTTTCAAAATTTAGGGTTTAGCTAGGTTAGTGAAATTTAACCTTGCTTAGGATTAAATTATTGTATTTGTCAGTTATCGACATTAGGTTTTGGTATTAAATTATATTTTTCTCATGCACTTGAATTTGACTTTTGATTTTGACTTACGTCAAAATCCCACCATTCACTTAGGTTGACCTAGGGTTTCAATCGTTGATCCTAACCCTATTGGCGACATTAACCACGTCACATCGACCCCCTAGTTGGCCTTCTTTGTGAATGATATGCACAATTGAACACATTCCCCACATTCAACTGTCATGTTTACGCCTTATGCGTAACGCCACCGAGCATAGTTACGCATGCGAGGGGGTTTCTAGGGAAGCGTGGTACAATTTTTTATTTTTCGTGTCATGACCACATGACAAATGTGGACATGACACGTGTGATGCATGTCGTGACCACATGGGAAATGTGGGCATGACACCATTCATGGTCACCAAGAACATAAACTTTGCATATAGGTTATTCTTCCTCATAAACTGCTCTTACAAGCTAGTAGCCCTCCAAAACATTTATTTTTGGAACGTAACTTACTAATCCATGACCTCTGACACAAAGGAGGACAGATTAGGATACTTATTTGGATGTTTTACAACATATCTCAAATGCACCATGTGTTGGTTTGGAACATTCCCTTAAAAAATGGACTGGTAATTTGTATATGAGGCCTAATTAGCCTACTTTTACAAAGCATCAACTACTATTCTTGACCCCTAAACTAAAAATTGCACTCCAGAGCTTGAGTTATGTCCTATACGGACTGAATCACTCATTAGCATAATTATTCAAGACCCTTCTTTAACCATTTTTCAAAACCCTCATCACTGCACTGTCAAATAGACCAAAAACACACAGGTTGCCTGCCTAGGGCATCATTAATTTAATTGAAAACAACCTTGGTCACTCCTGCAAGGCCTTATTACATCAAAATGGATGCACAAACACTAATTTAAACAACTATGACAAATATTAGCCATTTGGTTGTAAGAAAATTTGCTTGACAACTTTTGCAGCCTATGACCTCCTAAACTCCAATGACCCTTATTACATCAGGAGTGGTCTAGTATGACCTCATTGCAATGCCAAAATGACTCAGCACATCAAAATTCATCATTTGATCATGTTCATGAAATAGGCTAGGTGCCCCTGCACTAAAGGGCAGCTGCAATTACAGCATGCGACAAATTTCCTATATCCTTTATACTTTGATGGATGTTGATAAGCCATTCCAAACATTCTATATTGGTGTATAGATAGGGAGGATGTTGGCAAAGGTTGTGGAATTTAGCTTTACACGTACCAACTGCATTTACTTGAAATTTTCTAAAGTCTTTTCAACAAATCCATGTCATGCATATCTTACAATCATTACATTCCATGAGACAACATTTCTTTGAGGTATCATGTCAAATAGTTCATGGTTGTCAAGTATATGCTTCCACACTTTGCATACATGTCTTGCAGGGTACTTACAACTACAACATTTGACAAATTCCTATATGCTTTATTCCTTGATGGATGTCTATACTGTGTTCCAAAGATACCATTTCGAAGGTTTTGGAATTTGGCTTTACACCCACCAATTTGGTGCAGGGGCACCAAATTCATTTTTTTTTTGGAAGTTTGGTCAAATGAGGTCTAATGATAGGTTTTTTTGGGTGTTTTTAGTTTATTTGGTCTAATAAGGTCATAATAGACCATGTGCAAGGTCAAAAGAGTCATTTTGAGTTCATTTTACAAAAGTTGTCAACATGTATACAATGAATATACCTACACATGCATGGATACAATGGTCACTGATGATAGAAAATATGTTAAAAATAAAAATAGATGATCACATGGATCTTTTACATGATTTCTTAGCCTTATATGTTATTGCTACACCATTTTCAAGGTCCAAGTTGGCTGGATTAGTAAGAGGAAACCATGGAAAGGCCTTGAAAATATTTGAGTGATGCAAAAAATAGAAGCTATGATGTAGAATAATGGATGTGCAAATCTCTCCCAACTCAAGATCAGCCTTGTTACAACATCATATCATTGTTTTATGCATAAGGAAGGATAAAATGGGTGTAGCCCTTAAAATCCATAAGATAGAAAAACTACCAAAATTTGACAAAGATTTTCTTAGAATTGGTGGTAGCTGGGAACATTTTGTTTGGACCTACAAGTGTACATGGGGTCCATCCACAATAACCTCTCTTGGTTTCGTTCAACTCTAGTCCATTTGACCGTGCCAAAATTAAACACATTCTTGTAAAATGCTTCAGTTTCATGCAGTGGAAAGGTTCTAGGAGTGACATTTTGCATTCCATTGCTTGTGGAGCCAAACGGACTTCGCCAACGTGTTAGGGTGGGTGGGTAAATACCAAGGGAGGTCTCTTTTCATGTGCCAAGCGTCGTAGTCGCTCGGGGCAGCAGGCTACTGGCAAAGTCACTTAAGATCCCAAAGACAAAAAACTGCCAAACTTTGATGTAGTAGTTCTTAGAATTAGTGGCAGCTAAGAATGTTTTGTTTGGACCTACGGGTGCACATGGGGTTTGTCCACAATAACCTCTCTCAGTTTCATTCAACTCTAGTATATTTGACCGTGTTGGAATCAAATGTATTCCTGCAAAATGCTTCAGTTTCATGCAGTGGAAAGGTGCTAGGAGTGACATTTTGTATTCCATAGCACGTGGGGCCAAATGAACATCGCCAACATGTCAGAGTGGGCAGGTAAATGCCAAGGGAGGTCTTGTCTCATGTGCCAAGTGCCCCAAGTCATTTAGGGCAGCAGGCTATCGGTAAAGTCCCTTAAGATCCCTAAGACGAAAAAACTGTCAAACTTTGACGGAGTTGTTCTCAAAATTCATGGTAGCTAGGAACATTTTGTTTGGACCTACAAGTGCATGTGGGGTCCGTCTACAATAACCTTTCTATGTTTCGGTCAACTTCAGTCCATTTGACTGTGCCAGAATCAAACGCATTCTTTCAAATGCTTCAGTTTCATGCAATGGAAAGGTTGCCAGGTGCCATATTTTTTGTTCTTCTCATCATGGGGCTAAACAAACTATACTAACACATCAGGGTGGGTGGGTAAATGGTAGGGAAGGTCTCATTTCGTCTGCCAAGCATCCCAATCGTTTGGGGCTGTAAACTACCAACAAAGTAGAAAGTTGCTAACACTAAACTTTTGCAATCCATAGGTCTTGGGGACAAAATGACTATGTTAACACATCCAAGTGGGTGGGTAAATGCTAGGGGAGGTCTCATTTAGTGCGCCAAGTGTGTCAGTCATTCCGGGCTACAAGCTATCGACAAACTTGAAAGGTGCTAGGAGTGACATTTTGCATTCCATAGCTAGTGAGGCCGAATGGACTTTGCCAAAGTGTCAGGGTGGGTGGGTAAATGCTAGGGGAGGTCTCATTTTTGTGTGCCAAGTGCTGCAGTCGTTCGGGGCAGCAAGCTATCGGTAAAGTCCCTTAAGATCCCTAAGACGAAAAAATTGCCAAACTTTGATGGGGTAGTTCTCAGAATTCGTGGCAGATGGGAATGTTTTGTTTGAACCTATAGGTGCATGTGGGATCCATCTACAATAACCTCTCTCAGTTTTATTCAACTCCTGTCTATTTGACAGTGCCAGAATCAAATAAATTCTTGCAAAATACTTCAGTTTCATGCAGTGGAAATGTTGCCAGGTGCCATATTTTTTTATCTGCTCATGGTGGGGATGAACTAACTACGTCAACACATCAGGGTGGGTGGGTAAATGCTAGGGGAGGTCTTGTTTCATGCACCAAGTGTCCCAATCATTCTAGGCTGCAAGCTACCGGTAAACTCAAAAGGTGCTAGGTGCCCGTAGCTTGTAGGCCAGAATGACTGGGATGCTTGGCTCATGAAATGAGACCTTCCCTACCATTTAACCACCCACCCCAATGAGTTGGCACAGTCCATTTGTCCCAACAATGAGCAAAACAAAAAATATGGCACCTGACAACCTTTCCATTGCATGAAACTGAAGCATTTTGCAATAATGTGTTTGATTCTAGCATGGTTAAATGGATTGAAGTTGATTGAAATAGAGAGGTTGTTGTAGATGGACCTCACATACACTTGTAGGTCCAAACAGAACATTCCCAGCTGCCACAAATTATGAGAACAGCTCCGTCAAAGTTTAGCAGTTTTTTTGTCTTAGGGATCTTAAGGGAATTTACCGGTAGCCTGCTGCCGGGTAAAAGCACAAAGTTGTGTCACACTTTTATAAAGGAAACAACCAATGCTGATCCAACTTTTAAACTTGAATCACTAAAAAGTGACATATATGTTTTGAATTTTGACATGATGTAAACTAATAAAATATTTATTTTTTAGTATAACTTGTGTTTGTATTTTTTGAAAAAAATTTAAAAATTATTTGAATATAGTTTTTAATAAATTAACACTATAATTTAGTTGTTGATAAAATGTTGAAAACTGAAGTTACATGAGACGTCAATCTTTATATAGTAAATTTTTTTTTTTTTCTTCAATTTTTTCTGTGTATATTTATAACTTGAAACTTTAGTGCATGGATATTTTTTTTTTCTAATTTTGATAAATATATATTTTTAAATAAATAATAAAATGTGCGTGTATTAAAACGTAGTTTCCATTTGACGTCAACTTTCATGTTAACTATTTATCTAAAATAGAAAAAAATTATACAATCTTGATATAGATTCTTTTATCTAGTCCATCATTTTTTTTTTCAATTTTTTTAATAAGTTTTACATTTCTCTTTGACATGGTAATCGACCTAATGTTTTGTGTTGATAACCTACTTTTAGTAAAAAGAGTAAGGAAAATATAAATAATAATTAAACTATTAAAATATATATATATATATATTTGAAAACTAAACTTATAGATCTACAAAAGGGTATTTTTATATTTTTTAAAAAATATTATTTACACGAGTAGAAGTTGTTGAAATATCAAGTTTTTCAAATAATTTTATTGTTTTGGTAAATTGGTCTCATAGTGGTCCTACATATACATTTACCCAACAATTTTAGTTGGAAAAGTTGTGGACATATATAATTTAGCTAGAATGAATCTTACAAGATCATATGTTTGACCAAATTTGATTTTTAGTTAGAAATACTTAAATTCACTTGTGCTGATAAGTCAGCTGAAAGTGTGACATAGCTTTATGCTTTTACCTTGCCCCGAATGACTGGGGTGCTTGGCACATGAAACGAGACCTCCCTTGGAATTTACCTACCCACCCTGACGGGTTGGAGAATTCCATTTGGCTCCATGAGCTATGGAATGCAAAGTGTCACTCCTAGCACCTCTCCACTGCATGAAACTGAAGCATTCTACAAGAATGCGTTTGATTCTAGCATGGTCAAATGGACTAGAGTTGACTGAAATGGAGGGAGGTTATTGTAGATGGACCCCACATGTACCTATAGGTCCAAACAAAACATTCCCAGCTACCATGAATTCTGAGAACAGCTCTGTCAAAGTTTGGCAATTTTTTCATCTTAGGGATCTTAAGGGACTTTACTGGTAGCCTGTTGCCCCGAATGACTGGGGTGCTTGGCACACAAAAGGAGACCTCCCTTGGCATTTACCCACCCACTCCGATGCATTAGAGAATTTCATTCAGCCCCACGAGCTATGGAATGCAAAATGTCACTCCTAGCACCTTTCCACTGCATGAAACTAAACCATTTTGCAAGAATGCATTTGATTCTGACACGGTCAAACAGACTGGAATTGAATGAAACTGAGAGAGGTTATTGTGGATGGACCCCATGTGCACCTATAGGTCCAAATGAAACCTTCTCAGATGCCACGAATTCTAAGAACTACTCCATCAAAGTTTGGGAGTTTTTTCATCTTAGGAATCTTAAGGGCCTTTGTCGGTAGCCTGCTACACCATATTTTGTGATCAACATCAACCTCATGAAGACATTGAAAAAATCCTTGACACATGAAGACACTGAGAACACTGAAGACATGGAGGACAAAGAAGCATGAGGACATGAACAAACTCTTGTCATGAGGTTCAGAACCACAACCCAATCCAACTCCTGAAAGCATGACATGTTATGATGAAGAACCACAACCAAATCCAATGATCCAATGGCATGAACCAATGACATAAGCAACTATGTCCTACTATTGTAACATGATAAACATGAATGTTATGAAATAACATCCAAACCCTATGACATCAATCTTGATATGACATGAGTGAAACACAAGTGAACAGGATTAAGACCAATTAGGATCAACTTCATCCATTACTTAGATCTAACCCCTTGAAGCATAACATGATGATGATGCAAACATCAAATGTATACCATAGAAAATAAATCAAACGAAACATGAGGCCTTCACTGCCCACATTTCATACCATTGCTCAAGGATAATTTATCATCATATTAAATATTTAATATAAACTGTCATATACATAATGTCATGAACATAACATCTAGTTTACATACAAAGCGATATAGGCATGTCCAAATAAAACCATTCAAGCATATATACAAAAATATTCATGACTCATCCTCTCTCTGCCGTCGAGTAGACATCTTCGACAGTTCAAGCTCATGCAGTGCCACCTGTTAATACAATCAAACAATATGCACATTACCATAACAAAATGCACATGAAATATATAACATCACATATGTAATCAATCACTTACCGCCATCTAATGATCACTCTCCATCATCTTTTCTTGAGCTTCTTTGTCTGTAGTTAGACAGACTGGAGTTGTGACCTCCTATGGGAAGCATCAAAAAATAAAATTGACTAAACATAAATATACTGGAGGGAAGCAATTCATACTACTATTTATATACAAAACAAAGTACAAGTAACCATATAGGAAAGTTTTATGCATACTTACAAATTAATCTAACGAACCATCTAGGTCTTCTCTACTCTTTATTGTGTCAAGTATTGCCTCATGGTCAGAGTCACATACCTTCCACAAGGTCTTGTTCAAAGGTCTACCTCGATATTGTATCAAATGAACATTGGTTGCCATGACAAGGTTGGAGTAATGAAGAATCTTCTGATGCGTGTCAAAGTCCTCAAATAGCCAAACATTAACACTCTTATGTGGGTACCTTCTAAGCCATGTTCCAGTAACAACCCTTGAGCCTGTAGGGTATTTGATGTTTTCTCCATCTGTAACTGGGGCATCCAATTTTTTTTTGGCCTCAACACAACGACAAAAGTAATAATCTATTCCCTCTTCATTATCTTCATCTGTAATAACTGCATAAACATGCCCTATAATGATATGTGCAACAAATTAGATGAAATTAGTCAACATTACAAAAATACTACAAAGTTTAAGATAACATCAGGAATTTCAAATTTAACTATGCAAGTAGATATATTACCTTGTTGAACTAGATCTGATATGTGGTCAAAGTCAATTCCAGTGTCGTCGGGGGTTGATACGTGTCAAGTGGGCTAAGATAATTAAACTGCCATTCGTCAACCCACTCCTTTGACTCACACTCATTCCAGGCTTGAATTGTAAATGGAGAACAAAAGCACACCATATTCCACATATGTATACTCCCTGAACCTGCAATTGAGCTTCTAATAGAGTGTAGCTCACTTGATCATGTCAGTGCACAATAGTACTCATATGGTGCAATGTTAGTATCATCTATCAACCAAAAACCTCTATGAACTGAAGACTTACCTTCATTACCTGGACCCATCGAAGCATTACACCACTCGATAATTGATTTTGCATCTGTCAACTTTGCATTGTCTTTATACTTTAACTCTTCTCGTGCTATGGCTCTTTTGATACACGCTCCTACACCATCATGCTTCCCATTTCCATTCACGACCTCACAAAAGTTCCACATATGTTGACCACCTGTAATATTATGCCTCCTCTTAGCTAACAGAAATTCTATGAGTTCTTGAATTGTGATGCATAATTATCCAGCCATATGATATGCTGACTAAATGATATGCCCCTTTGATGCAGAGGTAGGAGGACCAAAACTATCCTCAATAACATTAACAAATCAAAGAACTAATCCAATTGCTTTGGTCAGGTTGAAGATAACATTAATACATATTTTCCCTCCAATTTTTATGAAGATCCAATGATAGGAGAGAAAGTTATGACTCTTTTCCTAAAACTACAAACCCTAGGCAGCATTCAGACCTACCCTCACCAAAATTGTAATATCTCTCACAAAACTTAATTAAATTATACCAAACCAAAATAATTGTAAACTAGAAACACATATCTTTCCATCCATCTATTATATACATCAATGTGAGGCCATACCAGGCTGTACCTTGCATATTTTCAAACTACATTTTCAGAAAATTAAACTCTGCAAACCTACCCTCAATAAAAATGCCATAACTTATTCAAATCTTAATGAAATTTGATGCAACAAAAAGAAATAGAAATTAGACTCAAGAATATTTCCAACCATATATGGATTTCCCCTGTATCTATCCATACAAAACTATACCAAACGCTACAACATTACTATTATAGGAGAATTCTAGAAATTGCAGTCACTAAAACGGTCATAACTTCCTCAATATTGCACCAAATTCGATGAGACAAAAAGGAAAGGAAAGGGAGGGTGATTGAAAATAATTTAATTTGAAATCAAAAATAAATGTCCTCCTACACTTACTAGGCTGTACCATGCAAGAAAACAATAAATATCTGAAGTATAATACAGAAAACATTGCTTTTTACCATTCCATTCTCAATCTTCAATCACCTCCAAGTTTTCAAAGGTATACAAGGCATTTTTAAAGGTATTACAAATGACCTTTCAGTTTCTAACTACTTGAAATGAACCAAGAGCTAAATGACTCTTCACCTTCCCTCATTCTTCATCTTTTTTCTAACTTTACATTGACAACCTTTACATAGTTTGCAATATTTTGCATATTTGAACTTCCTAGTGACCTCTAATACATAACAATGACTTGATTAACCTTATACAATGATGAATCATTACAATATTGGATCATTTTAATCAAACTCCTATGGAATTCAAGGTGCTCCTGCACCATACAACCAACTAACAAAGATTTCTAAGTCCCTTGGAAATGTATCTGCAACAAAAGTCTCTTTCCTCTGTCTTCAATCTTTAATCTTCTCAGCTACAATCTTCCAAATCTTCACATCAAGAAAGGTGACCAACCAACCAAAAAAACAAACTACCATCTTCATAGAGCATCCTCAGGCTCCTTCTACACCCATCAGTGGAGTATTCTTCAGGCTGCAACATCAAGTGCTTCTACAGGTATCCATCTCACTGCTTCACAACAAACCAACTCACCAAACCATTCATCTCACCCAACAGTAGATCCTAGTGATGCACCTTCCACTCTCTCCTCAGTAGTTTCTCTCCGCATCCTTCTCCAGCCAAATCTCTATTGGAGAATGGTCACGACAGACCTCATCTTGTCTGCCAACACACACAACCTCAAAAAACATCCTTCTTGCAGCTACATGGAACAAGCACCTGCAACCAAACAATTGAGCAACACAAAATCCAAAATGTGTAGATTTCCTCCCTTGGTGATCTATCTACACAATCAAGATCTTCTCACTCTTCACCTACCTTCTCAGTGACAGGAGAAAAAAAAAATACACCACCCAAATCTTTCGCCAGCTCTGATACCAATATGATGCAGAGGTAGGAGGACCAAAACTATCCTCAATAACATTAAAAAATCAAAGAACTAATCCAATTGCTTTGGTCAGGTTGAAGATAACATTAATACATATTTTCCCTCCAATTTTCATGAAGATCCAATGGTAGGAGAGAAAGTTATGACTCTTTTCCCAAAACTACAAACCCTAGGCAGCGTTTAGACCTGCCCTCACCAAAATTGCAATATCTCTCACAAAACTTAATTAAATTATACCAAACCAAAATAATTGTAAACTAAAAACACATATATTTCCATCCATCTATTATATACATCAATGTGAGGCCGTACCAGGCTGTACCATGCATATTTTCAGACTACATTTTCAAAAAATTAAACTCAGCAGACCTACCCTCAATAAAAATGCCATAACTTATTCAAATCTTAATGAAATTTGATGCAACAAAAAGAAATGGAAATTACACTCAAGAATATTTCCAACCATATATTGATTTCCCCTATATCTATCCATATAAAACTGTACCAAACGCTGCAACAGGACTGTTATAGGAGAATTCTAGAAATTGCAGTCACTAAAACAGTCATAACTTCCTCAATATTGCACCAAATTTGATGAGATAGAAAGGAAAGGGAGGGTGATTGAATATAATTTCATTTGAAATCAAAAATAAATGTCCTCCTACACTTACTAGGTCGTACAATGCAAGAAAACAGCAAATATCTGAAGTATAATACAGAAAACATTGCTTTTTACCATTCCATTCTCAATCTTCAATCACCTCCAAGTTTTCAAAGGTATACAAGGCCTTTTTAAAGGTATTACAAATGACCTTTCAGTTTCCAACTACTTGGAATGAACCAAGAGCCAAATGACTCTTCACCTTCCCTTATTCTTCATCTTTTTTCCAACTTTACATTGACAACTTTTACATGGTTTGCAATATTTTGCATATTTGAACTTCCTAGTGACCTCTAATACATAACAATGACTTGATTAACCTTATACAATGATGAATCATTATAATATTGGATCATTTTAATCAAACTCCTATGGAAGTCAAGGTGCTCCTGCACCACCCTTCTAGCAAGATCATTGTAGAACACCTAAAAACAACCTTGGAAAAACTCCGTAGAATGCATGCCATCATCACTTATGTAAAAATGATATTCCCTTATGATCTTTCTATCATCCTCTATACTATCATGCGCATGAATGAATGTGATGTGCACAAATATAGAAACCTGTGTCGAGTTATAATATTGGGATTACACCTCACATTGTGGATGTAGACTATAGTTCTCTGCAAAGTTGATGACTAAAACAATGCTACCAACTAGAAATGTGTCCTTGCATAACTTGAATTGCAAGTCCAACCATCGATCTCTATGGGCATGTCTTACATACTCATACATTATGTTGTCACGAAATATAGGCATAAACTGATACACTGGAATCTTTTGAATAACATATTCACACATCTTTGCTTCTTTACCATCTCTTGTATTGTATGCCACTATTTTATACTTGTCAAACTCTACTAGTTCGTTTCCAACTGCATGTGTTCTTTCCATATGTTCACATATTGGCATACATTGCAAGCCACCACAATGATGACATGTGTCATCCAAGCATAATTTCCTGTAGAATATTTGACCTGCCTCTCTATCACATAAAATTATTGATATGAAGTCTCTTGAGGTAGTTGGTGGGGCATGTATGCCACAATCCTGCAAAACATTGTTAGTATGCAAATCTAAACATATAGACCGATAAACATCAAAATGGTTAGAAAATTCAATATATAATCTACAACAACAAGTAGTGCGTGTGTGATTTATTTTGACAAAAAAAGGTTTTAGCATTTCAAAACATCTTTGAGAAATTTTAATTTGAGGATACTTCTCTAAAAATTTACCAAAAAACTGTGTTTGAGTCATATCTAAAAAATGCTTTGGATGTGGCTCACGGTTTCAACTACCGATTCTCCTTCTTACCACATCCCTTTGATTCAGAGATACGCTTATGTAATTCTTCCAAAAATCTTCAATTAGTGATCTCAAAGCTTCAACGACAACTTTGTCTTTCCATGGGAGTCTCCCAAAGAATGCCCACAATTCATTAGTGTTTGGATCCTCAACTCTTTAACGTCTTCCAATGGCTCTCATTAGAGTTTTTCTATTTATTTTTAATGCTTGACTTGTCTTTCTAATGAGGCAAGCTTTTTTTTTTGTTGGATTACAATTGTTGATGTAATGACACGTCGTATGACATTACTATCCTTGGTGCGTGAGGTGGAACCCACACTCTCATACACACTCATTAGATTCTTGACAATTGATTTTTCACTTAAGGCATTCGATGTTCTTAGGCCAAGAATCTTCATAGTGGGCCTAAATTTTAGATTTCTCATCAGTTCAACAAACAGTTGACATCTTCCAGTTTCATTTAAATTCTCAAAGAATAATTTCCATATCTTATTCACATATCTTTGGCAAGTGCACATGGGAATCTTATCCTGCATAGGCTCCAATACATTCTCATCAATATCAATTAGAAACTTAGGCCTCCTATGCAAAATTCTAGGAGGCATTTTATTTGGTAAAGTAGACTGAACATTAGGAATGTCTTCAATATTTACTTGAGATGGGATAGATGATGTACCTTCGATTAGAGGTGAAAAGGTTGAAAATGATGTACCTTCAACTTCAGGTGTGAATGATGGCATGTCACCAACTTCAGAAGAAAATGCAGATGTGCCTTCTACTTCACCTGTGAAAGATGGAGTGTCTCCAATTTGAGAAGATAATGATGGTGTTCCTTCAACTTGACCTGTGGACGATGGAGTGCCTCCAACTTGGAGATTCACTTTCCTCATTGCACGTAGGTTTTGCATTTGTTCCCTTTGTGCTGCCAATTCCATCTCTCTCTTAGCTTCGTTAGACATGTCACGTTCCTCTTCAATTGGCAATGGTGGAATGTCTTCTTGTATAATTGATAATTTCCTACTTTCCCAAATTTGCCTCATTCTGTCTCTTTTCCTCTCATTCTCAGCATCACGCTCTTCTAGTATTAGAGTCTTTTCTCGTTTCCTCAGCATGATGATGATTTCTACAAGCATGAAGAATAAGACAATGATAATTAGAAATTTTATAATGACAATGAATAGCACAGTTAGAATGAATAACAAGGTTTTACAAACTTCTGAATAAGACACCTCATATCAAGATAACTTAAACATACATAAGTCATGGAGTATGCATTTGAACACACATATAAGTCATGTAGTATACACTTGAACATACAAAGTCATAAATGATGCACAAACAACAATTTTAGTCTTAGATTTGATGAACTTCCAATTGCCGCCCCAACACTGTCATGCACAATCATTTAGGACAGTCATCACACTTTGTCAAATAATGGCCAAGAAAGATTCAAAACTCCTTGAGTAGGTCTGAGAGACCTTCATATAGGTTCTTCACATCTTTTTCCCAATCACAAAATGCACCAAGCATACAATGGAATACACAAAGTCATGGAGTATACACTTGAACATACAAAGTCATGGACTATACACTCAAATACGTGCAAAGTCATAAATGATGTAGAGGAAGGGTAGAGTTCATGAAAACAGACCCAAGAGTGATGCAATGTAGGGGTTCAACACAATCCAAAGGAGGCATATTTCACAACAATGGGTTCATGACTGGCTCCATGACTCAATGGCAACATGGCAAACATACCATCAAATGAAGAACCAACAACTTATTTCTTTGTTTATCACTTGGCAGACCTTTTACAAGTTAATGTAGACTAATTCAATGTATCAACACCCCTCATGCAACTTAAATGCTTCTACCATAGGTCCTTCTTTCTTTGACTGTCCTAATGCTAGTAGCCCTCCAAAATGGATTGTTAGAACTTTTCTCTCATGGTAGGAACTAAAACCCAAAACTATTGACACTTTTAGATACCATTTAATCTCATCTAAAACATATCCTAAAATGGGTATAGGTCATTTTGCAACACAAGCCCCAAAAACTGATTGTTCTGTTTCCTAGAAAGGGGCAATTAGCCCTGTTTTCCAAAGCAACTCCACAAAATCCTTCTACCAAACTTCCAAACTAAATTGAAATGTTCTATATAGACCTCAAATGGTCCAAATCCACCAATTTTGTCAATGGGAAACACTACAAAACCCTTGTTAATGCCAATTACATGCTTGTATCATGAGGGTTTATAGAAAGTCTATGTTCCCAAGCTTATTTTGCTTTTTTGATGCCTCAAACACATTTAGTTATGTCTTCACATTCTTAATCAATCACTTGGAATTATCCTCTAACTATTTTTCTATCAAACCCTATCTCTATACCTCCAATTTGCTTAATACAATAGCTCTGCTAGCCTAGGGTATCATCACACATACAACAAATTCACACCGCTGCATTCTACAAACTTGTAAACAAGAAATACATCATTTCTAAATCCAATCCACAAATTGTCAAGTGTTCACATTGGTGCAAAAGAGTCACAAACCACTTTCTTGCATTTAAACCACATTGCAATATTTTAACAACTTTTACAATACTTGAAAAATGAACCTCAAATAACCTCCTAGGACCTAAAACATGTTCAAAATGGCCTCTTAGACCTTATTATAACATCAAAACATGCCTTGACACTTCAAAACACAACTTGACACATATTTACAGGACCTAGACAAACTCAAATTGACAAATTGACAAATTGTTCTTACATGTTCTCCATTGTTTGGGATGCTTTCAAAAACCTCAATACAGATTTGGGAGCCTATTTCAAACATTCTAAAGGTGATTCCAATAGGTATTAAACACCTAGACTCAAAATCAAACCCTAACTTACTTGGGTGCCAACACTTAATGATTGTAGAACTAGTCCTCTTGGGACAATCATAATAAAATTTGTCTAACCCTTGAAGAATTCTCTAAAATCCTTTGTTTAGGTCTGTAGGACCTTCTAAGATCCCTTTCCAACAAGGAATATGCACGACCAACACATTTAGACTTAGATTTGATGAACTTCCAATTGCTGCCCCAACACTATCATGCACAATCATTTAGGACAGTCATCACACTTTGTCAAATAATGGCCAAGAAAGCTTCAAAACTCCTTGAGCATGTCTGAAAGACCTTCATATATATTCTTCACACCTTTTTCCCAATCACAAAATGCACCAAGTATACAATGGAATACACAAAGTCATGGAGTATACACTTGAATACATAGTCATGATAAACACTTGAATATAGATCATAGAGTATACACTCGAATACAAATACAAAGTCATATCTAGTATACACTTGAATGACAAATCATGAAGTATACACTTGAATGGAAAGAGGACATTTAGGGTAGAAATTTAATACACTTGAATTATGGACTATGAATCTTATGAAGGAGAAAGTTTGGAAGGTTTCCAAAAGACTCTAATACTATGATAGTCATAGTGGACTGATGTACACATAAATAGTTTTGTTCACTCAAGACTATCATGAGTATTTCCATAAAGGAAAATAGGGCTGCCAAAAGACTTCAAAACTATTTGAAACCATAAGGTGTTGAGAGATCACTATGTAAAGGTATATCTCTAATACTAAGCCTTCCTTTGACCCTATCAACTCTTAAGAACATCACCTTGACTGCTCTTGACTATCTTGCCCCTTGAAGGCCATTGTTTGGACTCTTATATGAGTATTAAATCATTATTTTAGGTTTGGAAATCATAAATTGTATGGTTAATATTTTACATATATGAGTTGTATGGAGGTGATTTTGAAGGATGACAAAATGAATGCCATTGAAGGGGACTATAATCAACGTAAATTGACTATCCTAATAGTCTTAAACTAGTCCAAAAACTTTTTGATAGTCAAAAGAACATTAACCGTTGAAGATAACCTTCTGGATACTCATGACAAAAGATCAAAGACATCTTAAGTAATTCAGAAATTAAAAACAACTTCATGATGGTCATGACTATGATAGTGGACTATTATATAGACTTGTGACTGTCCTACACTCATGAAAGCCTCCTTTTTAGTGTTTTATCTCCTTGTAACTCCCTTTGTATCATCTTGTGTCATGATGCTTGTATGTCCATATATTTGTATATAACTCTCTTCTCTAAAATTCTGTTATGTTGATGAAGTAAATACATAATCTCCATCATATTTTTTATGGATTGAGTGGTATCAAAGTGAGTTGTAACAATTTGTCAAATAGGTTGTGGTGCTCATTTCCTCAATTTTTGTAAGAAAACTATTATTTCATGCATGGTTCTATTAAATGAATTGAATTATGCATGTATTAAGGAATAAATCCTTCTATATCATCCTAGGGCAAAAATTAGGAGTCTTCCAAAATCAATTTTGGCTCCATGTATACACTAGAATATGAGCATGACAAACAATTGTTCACTAAAATTATTTTATGAAGTATTTGATAATGTTTTTCTCTTGTATAGCTGAAAATACGTGAAATGAAGGCATGAAGGGCCAAAACAAGGTAGAAACATGAGGAATTTGGAGTCTCTTTGACTGAACTAACTGATATACCTAGACACATATATATCTTAGAACATAAAGAACATAAAAAACATAAAGACATAAAGACATTTAAAGACATAAAGAACATAAGAACATATATATGTGAATTAAAATGGACATAAATTGAACATACCTTAGAATTTGATATTGCAGTTGACCAATTCTCCAAAATATGGCTTCAAAATCCTCAAATTATTGTTTTTCATAAGTTTGATTATGAATTCTATATAATTCTAGAATAGGATTACTAAAATTTATGGAAAAAACAAACATATATCATCCAATTAAATCTACATATCAATGGTAATTAGCCTTGAAACAAAATCACACATGAAACATGAAACTTTCAGTTTAAATAGTCAAATTTTCTCTAAAAAAATGAAAAATCACTTCTTCTACGTTGAAAAAACAAAAAAAGGTGGTGGATTGATATAAAAATAGTTGTCAATTAATCAAACAACACGAAAAGCATTTTTTTGTCTAATATACTCATGAAAAGAAGGAATAATAGTCATGTGGGGTCTTAAACATGGATCCCACATGATTTTTTACCATTTTCCATGCTTCCCAAAATGCGATCGCGTTATAATGTGAGCGCATTCTGGGAAACATGATAACATAAAGGTAACCTTGTATCTACATGGGAGAGTCTATCTCTCTCTTCATTTCTCTATCCTATATATAGAGAGGGATCGGGAGACATGGAGAGATAGAAAGGGACATGGAGATAGAGAGGATAGGTGAGATAGAGATGGGGAGAGGGAGAGATGGGGATTGAGATAGAGAAATGGCTCTATAAAGGGAGAAAGATAGAGATGCATATATATAGAGAGGGGAGATATAGGGAGATAGATCTAGCAAGGCAGAGATAGATAGGGAAATATAGAGAGAGAGGTAGAGAGGGGGTATATTAAGAGATGGGGTTATGAGGATAGATAGCTTGATAGGGAAAGTGATCAAGAGATGTCTAGAGACATAGGGAGAGAGATTTCAAGAGGTAGAGGTATGGGGATAGAGAAAAAAAGGAGGAGAGAGAGGTAGCGATGGATAGATTAAGAGATAGGGATCCATATGTCCAAAGAGATAGAGATAGGGATCCCTATTCTCCCCTCTACCTAAACCATAAATCTAAACCTCTAAACCCTAAACCCTAAACCCTAAATAATGCCCCTAAACCCTAACCCCTAACCCCTAAACCCATAAACCCTAAACTTGAAACTCAAGCAACCCTAAACCCCTAACCCGTAAACCCTAAACCCTAACCCCTAGACCCTAAACTTGAAACTCGAGAATCCCTAAACCCCTAAAGCCTAAATAATTCCCCTAAACCCTTTCCCAAAACCCTAAACCCTATTTACTTGAGCAACCCTAAACTAATGTAAACCTCAAATAGTGAGGAAGGGAGAGATAGAAAGGTAGAGTTAGAGAGAGGGGATCGAAAGAGATCTAGCAAGATAGAGAGATAGGGAGAGAGAGAGATAGAGAGGTAGGTATAGTTAGAGAGAGGGATAGAGGAGACAGAGATATATCTCTCCCAAGCTCAATCTCCTTTGTATCTCCCTATTCACCTGTCTACCTAAACCATAAAGCTAAACCTCTAAACCTTAACCCCTAACCCCTAAACCATAAATAATGCCCCTAAACCCTAACCCCTAACCCCTAAACCCTAAAAACAAGCAACCCTAAATCCCTAAACCCCTAACACCTAAACCATAAAACCTGGAAGCAACCCTAAACCTCTATCTCCCTATCTCTCCCAATCTCTATAACGTGAAAACATGAAAACATTAAGCTTTCATTCCAACCAAATTCATTCCTAATCAATCCCAAATCATCCCTAATCCATTCACTTTCATCTCTAATCATCCCTAAACCACTTCTAGCAAACCTAAACCACTTCACACCATCCCAAATCACATCAAAATCAATTTAACTTCATCCCTAATCATTTTCAAATCAACCTAGTTTTCATCTCAAATACCATCCCTAAACTATTCCTAAATCATTCTAACCATTCCCTAATCAGCACTAAACCACTTCAAACCATCCCTAAAATCATTCTAATCATCCCCAAATCATTCCTAATCTAGTCCTTTTCACCTCTCATCATCCCTAAACCAATCCATTTCATCCCAACTCCATCCCAAATCAATCTAAACTCCATCTCAAATGATCCCAAAAATAATCAAAATCAAACAAATACCTCACCAAGAGCCATTAGAGGATCATAGTGCCAATCAGTTAGTCATTTTCACCATTTTGTATATTGTATGTGCCAATATGCTCCTTAGTAGCACCTACATATCAATCACAAACATCATTCTACACCTAGCTAGTCACAGGTGTCATTCTACCCTCTACCAGCTACATGAGCCATCAGAACATCATAAGTGCAAATATGTTAGTCATTTACACCATTCTATACATCATATATACCAACCATAAACCCTAAACCTGATCAACCCTAAACCTAATTAATCCTAAACCCTTGTCTCTTGGTCTCTATTATCCCTCTACCTCTCAATCTCTCTACCTATGTCTTTTGTCATGTCCATCACCCTCTATCTCCCTGTCTCTCCCTCTCTAAATTCCTAACCCCTAAACTCTAAACCTGATCAATCCTAAACCCCTATCTCCTTGTCTCTATCATCTCTCTACCTCTCAATCTCTTTGGCCATGTCCCTCACCCTCTATCTACATATCTCTCCCTCTCTAAACTCCTAACCCCTAAACCCTAAACCCAATCAACCCTAAATCCGATCAACCCTAAACCCTATCTCCTTACCTCCATCATCCCTCTACCTCTCAATCTCTCTGCCTATGTCTCTGGCCATGTCCCTCACCCTCTATCTCCCTATGTCTCCCCTCAGTCTCCTCTATATCTCCCTATCAGTCATCTCTCTCTAAATCCTAACCTAAACCTCTAAACCTTAACCCCTAAAACATAAACCTTAAGTTACCCAAAATAATACCCCTAAACCCTAACCCCTAACCCCTAAACCCTAAAACTAAGAAACCCTAAACACCAAAACTCTAAACCATAAACCCTAGAAGCAACTCTAAACCTCTATCTCCCTATATCTCCCAATATTTATTGATCCCCTCACTCTCTCTCTCTCTCTCAAACCCTAACCCCTAAACCCTAAACCATAAACCTGAGAAACCGTAAACCCCTAAACCCTAAACCCTAAACTTGAGAAACCCTAAACTCATAAACCATAAATAATGCTCCTAAAGTTCTAAGCAACCCTAAGCTCATAAACCCTAAATAATGACGCTAAACCTGAGCAACTCTAAACTTCTCTCTCTCTCCCAAAACCCCTAAACCCTAAATAGTGCCCCTAAATCCTAACCCTTAAACCATAAACCATAAACCTGAGCAGCCCTAAACCCCTAAACTTAAGCAACCCTAAACTCATAAACCTGACCCACCCTCTCTCTCTCTCAAAAACAAGAAAACTAGGACTCTCTATCTCTCTCCCTATCACCAGGTATCTCTCCCCTTTTTTCCCCCTCCATCTCAATTCTCTCTCCCTTTTCCTCCCTCTCTCTCTCCCTTGTTGACAATGAACATGGAAACAAGAAAAATAGGACATATAAAGATGGATGAAGATATAAATTGGGATGATGAAATGGAAACAAGATAATTTATGAAATTTCATTGGATGGGAAGAATGAGGAGAGGTAGAGAGGGGAGGGAAGTAGAGAGTGAGAGAGAGGATAGGAGGTAGAGACAGGAGGGAAGTAGAGAGTGGGAGAGGACCGTAGGAGGTAGACAAGGGAAGAAAGAAGAGAGAGAGAGGGTAGGAGGTAGACAGTGGAGGGAAGTAGAGACTGAGAGAGAGGGTAGGAGGTAGACAGTGGAGGGAAGTAGAGACTGAGAGAGAGGGGAGGAGGTAGACAGGGGAGAGAAGTAGAAAGTGAGAGAGAAGGTAAGAGGTAGAGAGGGAGGGGGAAGAAGAGAGTGAGAGAGAAGGTAGGAGGTGGGTCATCCCACAATAATGGGTTACTTTTTGGCCAAACTTGACATTGAAATCAATATTTTGAACTAAATCTTCACGTTCTGACACCTATAGCTGCTAAACTATTAGGAATTTGAAGATGATGCAAACTAGTGGATTGTGAGATTTTGTTTGTAGATTATAAATATATTTTTTTAAAAAAAATTGGAGTTAAATTGTAAATTTTTTTTGCATCTCCTTTGATAACTAGTTTTTAATAGTAAACAACATTGTTTTAAAGTGATGTGTACTCTGTAGCACATAACTTTTTTTCTACAAAGGATAAAATTTGGATTCTTTTTAATTTTGATTGGTAACACTGATATATAGTGTATGCATTTGGTTTCATAATGTTTTGTTAAATATATATTTTTTAATTAATTTTTGAAGTCAAACTAATTATAATTTAGACATAGGCGTATTTCGTAAAACATAACTTTTTCTGTATGTATCGAAATTCATTTTTTTTCTTTTGTTGAAACAAGGACATCAATACCTAGTGCATAGGTATTTTTTAGAATTTTTTTCAGTAATTTACTAATATTCCATATGTGTAGAATAGAGAACTTGTTGTTCGGTGAAAAACATACATTCACGAGAATAAAATATATATTTTTGGGAAGCTTATAATAAGGAGTACATACTTACAAAGCATAAATTTTAAATGAATTCATTTGATCCCTCAAAAGATAAATCAAAATTGGTTTTTTATCAATATTTTGATAGGTGTAGAGGAGACTCCATTATAGGTATGGTTTAAAACTAGCAGGGTTCTATCCAAGGGGGTTTGAATCTAAGGGGATTTGATCAAACCCTTTTCAATTAAAATCCTTTAAATGGAACCTTTAAAGGCTTAAATCATTATATTTTCTAAAAATATGTGATTTTAGCAAAAATTAGGATGTCCCAAAAAGTGTAACCCATTATTGTGGCAGCACCCAGGTAGAGAGGCGATGGAAGCAAAGACTCAAAAAGAAGGTAGATAGGGGAGGGAAGAAGAGAGTGAGAGAGAAGGTGGGAGGTAGAGAGGGGAGGGAAGTAAAGACTCAAAGAAAGGGTAGGACGTATTAAGGGGAGTGAAATAGAGTGGGAGAGACGATAGGAAGTATAGCTGCCCTTGTAGACATGTATGTAAAGTGTGGAAGCATAGACAAGGCATGTCAATTGTATGACGTAACACCTCAAAGAGATGTTCTATAATGGAATGCAGTGATTGCAAGATATGCAAAAAATGGATTTGTTGGAAAGGCTTTAGAAACTTTCAAGGAAATGCAATTGGCATGTGTATTGCCAGTTATGCCCATCATAACGCGAGCACGTTATAACGCGATCGCGTTATTGATTCCACATAACACGAGCGCATTATAATGCACTCGCATTATGCTCAGCTCTGTTTGACATGTTTTTATCAGTTTTTAGCAAAATCTGGAGATAATCTAGAGCGTGCTCCCCATCAGGATGGCACTTTTTCCAATGAAAACTAAAAAAAAATACCACCATAATCTTAAGTTCTCTGTTAGCTATCTAACCATATAATTTGTTTCACATTTTGAGTACGTTTAGTGTTTCATCTTGAATTTCTTTTGTTAGTGTGTCCAGTTTTTGTCAGAAACTAGTGTCTAGTATTTTTGACTTTTTTTTTAACCATTCATAAAAAATTGAAATAAGTTATATTTTTAGGAACTAGACTCCATTCCACACAAATTCAAAAAAAAATCAATTTTTGATTAGTTTTCAAACATTTTAGGGGGGAGCATGCTCAAATTTCTATTTTTCAAGATGTGTCTACTTTAAAAATTACTAAAAAATCACTTATTCATTAAAAAATTATCATAAAAATTAGGGATAAACTACATGGTGTTGCCTAATTTCTCACTGAAGCAATTATTGAAATACTAAAAAAAATTAACATTTTAGGGGGAGCATGCCAGACACTATGTTATGTGTTTTTTTTTTTTAAAGGACCAATTTGTGTGCTCCCCCTTTTTGAACCCCTTAATCTCAACCATTTTTAAAAAAACATAGTAGTTTAGAAATTAGATTCAGAGCACTACAACTCTTGTTTTCATTCCATCTTCAAATTTTGAGTGTAGCTATCTTGAATTTCTCATCCAACATCAATGTTTCCTGATTTTAGAAAAAAATGGCAACTTAAGACCCCATTTTGGTCCCTCATCTTTGTGCACCTACCCTATTGTGCAGCTTTAGAGTGTGGGGTTTTTTACCTAAAAAAGTTTTCCCCACACATATCTTGTGTTGCGAGTTTTGCATTTGGATGTTTTTTATTTTCTTTTTGCTAATGTGCATCTTAATCTGTAATAGTAAAAGTTAAAATTTGCATAAATCTTTCCTTAGTAGATCAGTGTAGGAAGCATTTCTACATACCTTGCTTCCTTTTAGTTGGTACTAGAGCCTGATCACCTTTGGTTCTAGTTGTTGGGTAGAGGGTTTTTTGAGCTGATCTTCATTTGAGTGGGAGCTTGTGTAAAGGATTTTAAAATCTTTGTTGTAGGAAATAGATGTTGAGCACATCTGGGAGGTTTGATATAGAGAAGTTCAATGGAGGCAACTTTGAGTTGTGGAAACTCAAGATGGAGGACATATTGGTGGATAGAGATCTATGGCTCACAATATCTAGAACCATGCCATCAGGCATGAAACAAGAAGATTGGGATTTGATGGATCGGAAGGCTAAGGGTCTAATAAGACTATGTTTAGTTGATTCAACGCTCCTTAATATCCATGAAGAGAAGACTACAAAGGATCTTAGAGGAAGCTTGGAGATGTTTATCAAGCTAAATCCCTAGTGAATAAGTTATTCCTATGAAATAAATTGTATTCTCTAAGGATGGAAGGTGGAGGATCTATTGCTAATCACTTGAATACATTCAATATGCTTGTTGCCCAATTGACTTCTATTGGTGTGAAGATGCAGGACAAGGATCGATGTATAACATTACTATGGTCCTTACTAGATTCATGGGATCACCTTGTTATGTCCATTGGGAGTACCACTACCACCTTCAAGATGGATGAAATGGTTTCTTCATTGTTGTCTCAAGAGATGTAGAGAAAGTCTTCTGAATTGGCTAAGGAGGCTCTTGCAGTTCATGGTAGATCTAAAGAGAAGGGAAAGAAAAAGGAAGATATAAATCCCATGGGAGATCTAAGTCTCCCAGAAAGTCCAAGACCCTGTGTTGGAACTATGACAAACCTGGTCACTTCCACAAGGAGTGGAAGGAGGAGAAAAAGAAAAGAAGAACTATGATTCAGATTCTAACAAGTCCTCTCAGGATGAAGGAGAAGTGTTTATCATTGCCTTGGCAATACATGCATCTGAGGATGTGTGGCTTATTGACTCTATTACATCTTTTTACATGACCTTACATTAGGGTTGGTTTTCGAAGTATGAAGAATACAATGGTGGAAAGGTGTGCTTGGGTGATGATTCTCACCTAAAGATTGTTGGCCATGGAAGAATCTTGATTCGATTCTTTGATGGATGAGTGAAGGAAATTAATGGTGTTTTACATATCCTTGGTTTGGCATAGAACCTATTTTCTGTAAGTAAGTTGAATGTGTGGGTGTACAGGTTGTTTTTTCGAATGGAGGATGCAAGATGACTAGAGGATCTATGGTGTTGGCTAAGGGTGTTTGGATTTGCACTTTGTTTCAGCTTTATACATGCGTAGTTCAGTGTAATATTGCCTTTGTTTCGAAGAAGAGAGCTTCAGAGTCTTCATCCTCACCATTGGAACCAACAATGAAGAGGACTATTGCATCTACTTCCTATGGTCATGCTTTATGGGTACCTAAGGGTGCTCATTCTATGGAGATGAAACTTCCATCTGAGAAGACAATGTTATGGCACCAAAGGCTTGGTCATATTGGTGAAAAGGGTTTGAGGCCCCTAAAAAATAAAAATATTGTTGAGGGTATGAATGACTGTAATCTTGAGTTTAATTTCTATGAGCATTGCATTTATGAAAAATAAAACCATGTTTGTTTTATTCCAATTATCACAAATCTTCTGAGGTGTTGGACTTGATTCATTCTAATGTGTTTGGTCCTATTAACATTTCTTCAATTTCAAAATCTATTTACTTTGTTTCATTCATTGATGATTATAGTAGAAGGACATGGGTGTATTTCCTTAGTAGCAAATCTGAAGTCTTTAGTAGATTCAAAGAGTTCAAAGCTCTTGTAGGGAATCAGAAGGATAGAAAGAATAAGTGTTTGAGGACTAAAATTAGTGGTGAGTTTTGTTTAGTAGATTTTGACAAGTTCTGTAAAGAACAAAGGATTGAGAGGCACAAGACAACTTCATAAACCTCAATAGAATGGAGTTGTAGAGAGGATGAATAGAACGTTGATGGAGAGGGCAAGGAATATGCTAAGTGGAGCTAGTCTTGAACAAAATTTCTAGGCTGAAGCTATTTCTACCACTTGTTACCTAGTTAATAGGTCTCCTACATTAGTGCTCATTGATAAGACACCTATGGAGGTGTGGTCTGGTAAAAAGCCTTCATTAAGACACATTCAAGTATTTAGTTGTGAGACATATGCACATGTGCCTAAGGAGAAGAGGTCTAGATTGGAGAACAAGGTTGTGAAGTGTATCTTCATCAGTTATGGCATCTATGTGAAAGGGTACAAGATTTGGGATCTAGTGACTGAGAGAGTTCTATATAGAAGTGTGATCTTCAGAGAGCTCAATCCTTCTTCTGATGCCTTGCAGCTAGAGAAAGAAGAGAAGAAAGAGGATGTGGTTCAGCTTCCTTCCACCCCTGAGAAAGTTGAACTGAAAACATCTATTAGACTTGATAATGAGGAGAGCCCTAGTAGATTTGAAAGTTTAGAAGAAAATGAAGAACCTCAAACTCAATCTTTAAGGTCCACGCGAATAAGACGGTAACCTGATAGGTTTGGTTATTCATTGCATGTTTCCAGTTGTACTTTTTCTTTGATTTCTAACATGGATGGGCCTACAACTCTGGAAGAGGCTATGGGTATGAAATATGTACATTCCTGGAAGGATGCCATGGAAGAGGAGATGGCTTCTTTGGAAAAGAATAAGACTTGGGAGTTGGTGCCTTTGCCTGAAGGATGAAAACTTGTTGGATACAAATGGATGTTCAAAAATAAATTTGGTGTAGATGGCAGTGTTGAGAAATATAAGGCTAGATTGGTTGCAATGGGGTATTCTTAGGTGGAGGGAATTGACCATGGTGAGATTTTCTCTCCCATTGCAAAGCTGACATCTATTCGGTTCATGTTTCCTCTTGCAGCAGTGTATGATCTAGAAGTGGTACAGATGGATGTGAAGACAACATTCCTTCATGGTGATTTGGAGGAGGAAATCTATATGTCATAGCTAGAACACTACGTGATGAAAGGTAAAAAAAATATAGTTTGCAAGTTCAAAAGTCTTTGTATGGTTTGAAACAGTCTCCTAGGATGTGGTACCAGAAGTTTGATGCCTTTGTGTTGAGTATTGGAATTCTAAGATCGAAATTAGATCATTATGTTTATTACAAGTTTGACAATGATCACATTCACATTATTGCATTGTATGTTAATGATATGTTACTCATTGGTAATGATTAAAGTTTGATTTTTTATTTGAAGTCTCAGTTGTCAGTACGGTTTGAGATGAAAAATCTAGGATCAACTCAATACATTCTGGGGATAGGGATCAAAAGAGAAAAAGAAAATAGAAAACTTTGGTTAGGCCAGAGTAAGTATTGTTGCAAATATGTGCCTAATTGGTGTTGTCATTGATGTCAACTGTATGCTATCTTGTTGCCTGACTAGAAGACTGGAATGTTGATGATATTGAGAAAATTAATAAAGATAAATGGATTTAGATCATACGGTAGTATAGATGATTGTGTGAAGTAACTCCAATCAGGATTTGAGAGGTCCGCATGAGGATTTGAAGAAACTATGGCCATCTTAGTAGAACCGGTTTTGTAATATTCAGAAGAGATAGAGTGACAGAGAAGTGGTCCAGATCTTTCCAGATATGTCAAATAATGATTTACAGATCTAGAGGCATGTTTGGGAAGTTAGTGTGTATCATCCATTCAAGTGGTTCGTGGTTTGGAGGTCTGCAAGCAATCTTTCTAAAATGACAGACATGGCAGATAGTATTCTTGAGGTTCCAGATGAAGATGCAAGTGATCCTAATGATTTGGAGGAGTGCAGATGTTTTTGTTGAATTCATTGTGCTTGTAGAGGTCTCTGGATCATGTGACTGTTGTGTTGGAGGCTCACATTGAAGTTTGAGCTTGTTAGTGAAGATTTCCTTCTTGGTGTTGCTCTTCTTCCCAGTCTTGGCTGATTGGATAATTCAAGCATATTGCGGATGTTCCAGAAGCAATTCTCTGGAGCGTGGTGTGTTGTTTAAAGAAGATTCAAGTCTTAGCAATGTTTGGCCAACAACTTAGTGATTCACATTAAGTAAGATGTTTGGTGTGCCGACCTTGATGTTTATTCCAAGGTTGATGAAGCATATAAAGGAGTGTAGCTGAGTCGTGGAAAAATATTCTTGAGAAAAATAGATTAAATCTGAATAAAGGATTAGAAGCAAAGCATAGAAGAAAAGGCGTGAGAGCAGTATAGAGTGTGAAGTTAGTAAAGAAGAATTCAAGGCAAAGCAGAAGTTTTTGAGCATTCATTGAAACTAAACCAGGCATGAAGTAGATGCTATTTCTCAGTTAATTTGTTCTATTCTAAATAAATTTTTTAGGTAGTGAGCCTCTCTTTTGAGCAGTGAGATCTGGGTAGTGTGCCCGAAGGCATGTGCCTTCTATTTTTCTAAATTACTTTTAATATGGTACAAATCTTTGTGGGTTAACCCCCACTGTGGTTTTTCCCTTAACTGGGTTTCCACATCAAAATCTTGGTGTCAATTGTGTTGATTATGTTTCTGCTCTTATGTTGTTGATCTATGCTTTAATGTTTACATCATTAATCTGGTAGTAAGATAATAAAGAAGATTAACAGCAGAAAAAGTTTATATTATGTGACAACTGATTCACCCCCCCTCTCAGTTGTCTGGTCTAATTCCAACAATTGGTACTAGAGCCAAATCCTCTTATAAAAGCCTAACTTCTTGGCGAGATCTAGGATGTCAACCTACAAGAAGGATAGTCTAAGATTTGATGGAACAAATTATTCTATTTGGAAGAATTGCATGGAGTGCCATTTACAATGCATGGGCGATGCCTATTGGGTGATAACCAGTGTTGTGTATAAACCTCTGGAGAAATGTCCTTCAACTCCAGATCAAGTCAAAGATGTTGAAAATAACCTTCGAGCTAAAGAAGCCTTATTGAGTGCCTTGACTGATTCAGAAATGACAAATGTCTTTGGTCTAAAAACTACTTATGAAATCTAGAAAAAGTTGGAGTATTTATATGAAGGTGATAAATATGTCAAATGTGCCAAGCTGCAGAAAATTTCAAATTATGAGGATGAACGAAGATGAAAACATTACAATCTACATGCAAAAGATAAATGAACTTGTGTGTGGTATTAGGTGTGCTGGTGGAACTTTGGAAGAATCGGAGATTGTATCAAAAATGCTCAGATCTTTACCCGATTCATACAAACCTAAGGTTGCTACTATAGAGGAGATCAGGCTGTCTCATATGTTACAAGAGATCATCTAGTTGGTAAAATTTTAGCTTTTGAATTAAGTGAGTTTGGTGATTCTCTTCCCAAGTTTGAATCTGCATTTAAGGCTAATGTATATGGAAAACAAAGATATGATCCGAGTGAAATCTCTTATGCAAGATCAAACAGATTTGTGAAGACAAGGAAGGATCTTGAAGATATTGAAATTGAAACTATAGATCTTGAAGCTCTTCTTGCCAAAAGATTGCCAAGATGATCTAGTAAGTATGAAGGAAAATTGCCACTCAAATGTTTTGCTTGTAATAAGATTGGTCATTTTGCCTCAAGATGTCCAGAGAGGTTTTCAAAACCAAACCCTAACAGATACAAAAATCAAAACAAATGTTACTATGTCCAAGAAACTGGAGAAGAATGAGTCACAGATGATGAATCTGATCATGGAGTTTCCCTTGAAAATGATTGGGTATTCATTGCCATCAAAGAAGAAGATCCGGTGTCTACTAAATCTGCTAGCTATGCAAATGTGGAAAGTGCCTTGGCTACTCAAGTTATTGAGAAAGATGAATGGGTGATTGATAGTGGATGTTCTCATCATATGATTGCAGACAAGAGTAAGTTTGTGAATTTTGAAAATTATGAAGGTGGGCTTGTGAAATTTGGAGATAACTCAACAGGTAGAATCTGTGGCAGAGAATCCATCTCTTTTGATGGTAAGAATAGCACCAAGGATGTTTTGTATGTGGAAGGACTAAAACATAATCTTCTTAGTGTTGGACAATTGGTTGATAAAGGTTATGGTCTTTGACTCAAGGATGGAAAGTGCATAATCTTGGAGAGTTCCAGAACTGAAATTGCATCTGGTAGTCAAACTAGAGGTAATATTTTTTATTTAAGTAGCTCTGGCAAAAGTTGTTTGATTGCTCAGATAGATCAAAGTTGGTTATGGCACAGGAGGATGTGTCATGTGAATTTTGATAACATTGTCAAAATAAGTACCACTCAGGCTGTAAGAGATCTTCCAAAACTTGTGAAACCTAATAGCATGTGTAGAGAATGTCAATTGGGGAAATAGAGAAAAATTTCATTCAGAAGCGAGGAACAAGATTCAAATGGACGATTGGAACTGGTACATATTGATCTCTGTGGTCCTACTATAATTAGGAGTGTACAAGGAGAGATATTTCATGCGGCTAATTGATGACTACTCCAGGATGATGTGGGTAACTTTCCTAAAAGAAAAATTAGAAGCTCTTGACAAATTTAAGGTGTTCAAAGTGATGGTGGAAAATGAAATTGTTGAAAAATTGAAATGTCTGAGATCTGACAGAGGTGGAGAATTTACTTCCCATGAGTTTGATGCTTTCTGTGAAAAGCATGGCATAAAAAGATAGTTATTTGCTCCTAGGACTTCCCAATAAAATGGAGTTGTGGAAAGAAAGAACTGGACCATTCAAGAAGCTGCCAGGACCATGATGATGGAAACAAATGTTCCTCAAGTTTATTAGAGAGAAGCTGTAAGTACTGTTGTCTACATTCTTAACCAAGTGTAGATCAAAGGCAATTCTGGTAAGACCCCTTTATGAACTATGGTTTGGTCACCCTCCTACTGTGAGATATTTCAGAGTTTTTGGTAGTAAATGCTATATCAAAAGAGATGAGGATTTAGGCAAGTTTGATACAAGAAGTGATAAGGGAATATTTTTGGGATACTCTACTCAAAGTAAGGCTTACCAATGCTTTAACAAGAGATTGAAAAAGATTGTTGAAAGTGCTAATGTTAGAGTTGATGAGAGCAAGGAAGGACATTCTAGGTTCTGTGGATACGATTTAGATGATCAAAATGAAAGTCAAAGTCAAGGAAGGTTAGTTCAAACTCTAACGCAGATGCAGATTGATCTGGAAACTCTAGAGACTCAAGGAATTAGTATAGATGTTGAGGAACAAGCTCAAGAAATAGAAGCCCAAGCAATTCCCAAAACCCCCAGGTATGTAAGAATGAATCATCCTGAAGATCAAATCATAGGGTATAGAAATAAAGGTGTCTGGACTAGGAAAAGAGTTGTTGAAGATCTAGAAGAGATTTGTTTGATTTCAAGGATTGAACCTAAATCATTTGGTGAAGCCTGTACTGATGAAAACTAGGTAAAAGCAATGGAAGAAGAATTAATGCAAATTGAAAAGAACCACGCTTGGGATCTTGTTCCTAGACTTGAGGACAAAAATGTAATTGGAACCAAATGGGTCTTCCGGAATAAACTAAATGAAGATGGTGAAGTTGTAAGAAACAAAGCAAGGTTGGTATGCAAAGGCTATTATCAAGTAGAAGGAATTGATTTTGAAGAAACTTTTGCTCCGGTGGCAAGAATAGAGGCAGTCAGATTGTTTCTTGCATTTGCTACTTTCAAAGATTTTAAAGTGTATCAAATAGATGTCAAATCAGTATTCCTGAATGGAGATTTGGAGGAAGAAGTCTACATTGAGTAACCAGAAGGATTTCAGTTGTCTAATCAGGGAGACATGGTTTGTAGAATGAGAAAAGCCTTGAATGGACTCAAACAAGCTCCAGAGCCTGGTATGCAAGATTGGATAAATATTTGCTTAAGATAGGTTTTAGCAAAGGTACTACTGATAGTAATCTTTACTTCAAGATTAATCATGAGGACATCCTAATTGTTGAGGTCTTTGTTAATGATATCATTTTTGGTGGAAATGAATGTATGTGCAAAGCATTTGCTGACCAGATGAAAAGTGAATTTGAGATGTCAATGTTTGGAGAGATGATTTTATTCCTAGGTCTGCAAATTGTTCAGTTAGATAAAGGTATCTTTATATCTCAGTCCAAGTATGTGAAAGAATTGCTAAAGAAGTTTGGAATGGAAGACTCAAAGCCAGTAGGTACACCTATGGTAATCGGATGCATGTTAAGTAAAGATGACGATTCACCCAAGGCAAATCAAAAATGGTATAGATCAATGATTGGAGGATTGCTCTATCTGACCCAGACTAGACCTGACATCATGAATGCCATTGGACTTGTTGCTAGATTTCAATCTAATCGAAAAGAATCCCACGTTGTGGCAATCAAAAGAATTTTCAGATATCTCAAGGGGACAATTGATTATGGATTGTGGTATCCAAAAGACAAAGACTTTACACTTCATGCATATACAGATGCTGATTGGGTAGGAGATGTGGATGAAAAAAAAAGTACTAGGGTGCCTTTTTCTTGGGAAGAAGATTGGTCTCTTGGATGAGCAAAAAGCAAGAGGCAATATCTCTATCTACTGCAAAAGTAGAATATATAGCAGTAGCAATTAATTGTACCCAGGTTCTGTGGATGAAGCAAATGTTGAAGGACATCAGAGTTGTGTTTGAGGATCCAGTCACAATCTTTTGTGATAATTCTAGTGCAATAATTCTCTCAAAGAATCCAGTGTTGCATTGAAAGACAAAGCATATATCTATCAAGTTTCATTTCTTGAGAGAGAAGGTAAATGAGAATGAAGTCAAGTTGGAGTTTGTGTCCTCAAAGGATCAGATTAGGGATATTTTCACTAAGCCTCTTCCCAAGGATACTTTTGAGTATCTCAGAGAGAAGTTAGGGGTTATTACCCCTCCTGTTCAGAATTAAGATGCACTAGAGTGCATCAGTCTGATGGAATTCATAATCATATCTTGTGATCCAGATTGATGTTAAGGAAGCACTACTCAGGGGGAGTAGTCTACATTGAATTTTTGAGTTTGATCTAAAACAAAACTAAGGAGAAAAGACTGCAAATATGTGTCCTTTGCCATTAATGTCAAAGGGGGAGAGAAGTTATGTGAAAAACTAGTTGCTTGTGAAAGGGGGAGCAATGAAGATAGTGGTTGCCAAAGTGATAAGAGAAAGGGGGGAAGCTCTTGTCTTGATGGTTGAATCAATTTTTCACATCATATGTTGCCATCAATGACAAAGGGGGAGATTGTTGCAAATATGTGCCTAATCAGTGTTGTCATTGATGTCAACTATATGGTATCTTGTTGCCTGACTAGAAGACTGGAATGTTGAGGATATTGAGAAAATTAATAAAGATAAATGGATGCAGATCATACAACAGTATAGAGGATTGTGTAAAGTAACTCCAGTTAGGATTTGAGAGGTCTATATGAAGATTTGAAGAAACTATGGTCATCTTAGTAGAACCAGTTTTGTAGTATTCAGAAGAGATAGAGTGACAAGGAAGTGGTATGAATCCTTCTGGATATGTCAAATAATGATTTGCGGATCTAGAGACATGTTTGGGAAGTCAGTGTATCATCCATTCAAGTGGTTCATGGTTTGGAGGTCCACAAGCAATCTTTCTAAAATGTCAGACATGGCAGATAGTATTCTTGAGGTTCTGAATGAAGATGCAAGTGATCCTGATGATTTGGAGGAGTGCAGATGTTTTTGTTGAATTCATTATGCTTGTAGAGGTTTCTAGATCATGTGACTACTGTGTTGGAGGTTTGCATTGAAGTTTGAGCTTGTTGGTGAAGATTTCCTTCCTGGTGTTGTTGTTCTTCCCAGTCCTGGCTGACTGGATGATTCAAGCATATTGTGTTTGTTCCATAAGCAATTCTCTGGAGCGTGGTGTGTTGTTCAAAGAAGATTCAAGTCTTAGCAATGTTTGGCTAGTAGCTTAGTGATTCGCATTAAGTAAGATGTTTGGTGTGCCGGCCTTGATGTTTATTCCAAGGTTGATGAAGCATATAAAGGAGTGTAGCTAAGTCATGGAAAATTATCCTTGACCAAATAGATTAAATCTGAATAAAGGATCAGAAGCAGAGTAGAGAAGAAAAGGAGCGAGAGTAGTATAGAGTGTGAAGTTAGTAAAGAAGAAATTAGGGCAAAGCAGAATTTTTTAAGCATTCATTGAAACTGAACTAGGCATGAAGTATATGCTATTTCTCAGTTAATTTGTTCTATTCTAAATAAATTTTGTAGGCAATGAGCCTCTCTTTTGAGCAGTGAGCTCTGGGTAGTGCGCCTAAAGGTATGTGCCTTCTATTCTTCTAAAGTACTTTTAATAGGGTACAAATCTTTGTGGGTTAACCCCCACCGTGGTTTTTCCCTTAACTAGGTTTCCACATCCAAATAGTGGTGTCATGTGTGTTGATTATGTTTATGCTCTTATGTTGTTGATCTATGCTTTAATGTTTACATCATTAATCTGGTAGTAAGATAATAAAGAAGATTAATAGCAGAAAAAGTTTATATTGTGTGACAACTGATTCTCAATTTTCTGGTCTAATTCCAACAAGTATGTTAACACTATGTTGGAGAGATTTAGCATGGTAGAGTGTAGACCTTTGACTATTCCTATTATGATGGGGACAAAGTTATTTGTTGCAGATTACCCAAAGTCTCCTTTTGAGACGGATGATATGAGCAGAGTTCCTTACGCTAGTGCAGGTGGTAGTTTGATGTATGCGATGGTCTGTACAAGACCAAACATTGCCCAAGTAGTGGGAGTCCTTAGTCAATTTATGGCTAATCCTAGATGGGTACATTGGGAAACAGTGAAGAGAGTGTTTAGATATTTGTGGGGTACTTCTGAGTATTCCTTATGTTATCATGGTTATCCTACAATACCTCATCATTCACTTTGTATTCATGGATTTGTGGATTCTGATTGGGCAGGTGACATTGACAGTAGGAGATCCACCAGTGCTTATGTGTTCACTATGTTTGGTGGTGCTATTAGTTGGATGAGTAAGTGGAAACATGTGGTCTCTTTGTCCACTACTGAAGCTGAGTATTTGGCTTAAGAGATTGTGTTCTGGTGTTGGGTTTGATGTAGGGAAGATTACTATTTGTTGTGATAGTTAGAGTGTCATATGTTTAGAGAAGAATCATACATTCCACACGAGGACTAAGCATATTGATGTCTAGTACCATTTTGTTCATGACATGGTAGACGATGGGAAGGTAAACTTGGATAAAGTTGACACTTTGAGGAATGTTGTTGATTCCTTGACAAAACGTGTGAGCACAAAGAAGTTCAGATGGTGTTTAGAGTCTATGGGGCTCTCGGCCCCTAGCAATTAAAGTATGGTGTTGATACTCCCTTTGATCTTGCAAGGTGTTCAACAAGTGGGAGAATGCTAGGAAAAGTGTCTCAACCTTGTAACTATGAAAGGTTACTATTCTTCCTAGTTTTGGTCATTTTGAATACCCTTTATCTTGGAGAATGGTCTAGAACTTTCAAAGTTTAAAATGGGCTAAAAATGGGGGGACATACTATTTTTAGTAACTCTACTTTTGACCTCAAATTGACCCAAAAATTTATCGAAAGGTGTGGAACTACTAAGTAAACATCTTGGATGAGTTTCAACTCAAGATAATATCTGGATTACGAAATATTAAAGTTTCTATTTTTTGAAAGTTTGAACTTAGTTTTGAGGCACTTAGAGGTCCCTAAATGCCCCTAAAGTTGTCATAATTGACAAAGTAGGTTATATCTTGATATAACTCTTCACGAGATTTTCAACGCATTAAATGGTTCATCAACCAGACACCTAGATCAAAAGTTATGACCTCTGGAAGTTGGACCTCCTGTTTCTGGGAAATGTAAAAATGTGTTGGACACTTAAAAGAGTTGTAAAGGGGAGAGTTCCACATGTTGGTGTGTGATTTGACACATCACAAGGCATCTTTGATTGGAGATAATTTGGGTGCCACTTTTATGTATTTTTACCTCATGGTTTTGTACTTACCATTGACAGTTTACTATATTGTATCTCTTATATATCAGGAGCTTGAGATGGAGGTTGTGTGTAAGAGTCTTATAGATGTTGAGTTACCTCTTGGATCTCTAGTTTGTTATACTCCTATGAAATCTTTCTCTACAAGTATATTGTAATCTTTTTTATTCCTGAATAATATATTGGGTGGCTTTGGAGTGTGGGGTTTTTTACCTGAAAGGGTTTTCCCCATGTATATCTTGTGTCATGAGTTTTGCATTTGGAAGTTTTTTATTATCTCTTTGTTAATGTACATCTTAATCTATAACAATGAAAGTTAAAATTTGCATAAATCTTTCCTCAGTAGATCAGGTAGAAAGCATTTCCACATACCTTGCTTCCTTGCAATCCATCAAGATGTGATTTTGTAGATAAAAAATCCTCAAAATGACTTTCCTCATGCTTTCACGTTTTCTAATTCTAGAGAATGATTTAAATGCAAAGATCTCTTCATGTTTTAATGTCTCTTTAGTTTTCTATATTTGTTTAGAGAATAACTACACTATATATGTATTCTTAAGTTCACACTTGCTAAAAAAAATTGTACTAATTAGTTGATCCTTGCAACAAATTGTAAAATTTTGTCAAAGTTTATTTGCACAAGTCTTTTAATACAACATATGGGATTATCTTATTTACTTGAGGATACTTCAATTTTATGATTTTTCATGAATGTTTCTAATTCACATGTGGGTCTACACTTGTTCATTATAGATACATTCTTATCATTTTTAGTTACATACTTGTTTCTCATATGACATTCTTGCAATTACATTAGTGTTGAGAGTTTTGTTTCACTTAGTTACCCATATGATCAAGGCATCATTCTTTAGTCACTTGTTCCCCTATCATAGCATTCAAAACCTTTAAAATATACTTTTATTTTTGAATTTTAGTATATTTCTTTGTCTTTCCATCTCTCATGATTTAGTGATTTCACTTGTGTCAATTAGTTTTTGTTTTTTGTTGTTCTAATACATAGATAATCATGTTTTATTAGTTTCAATATTCCACATGTGTATGCTAACTTAAGAGTATCTATTTTTAGTGATATAAGTTTATCTACATCTTGTGGTGCATGTGTGAATATACTTTGGATCTAATTAATTAGAGGTATTTTAGTTCTAATTATAGGTAACATGAGGGTGTGGTTAGTCAAGGCCTAAAATATAATGCTTAATGAACCTACAAGACAAAATATTCTAAACACACATAAATATTACAAAAATGAGAGAAATGGAATGCTTTTATTATCTTTGTAGTGTCACTTTCAACTTTACTCTAACAACTCATGGGATGACATACAAAGCATATGCATCCACATTTAATAAAACAACCTAGGGGTGGCTTATTAAGCACATCTACCCAACAAATACTAGCTAACAAATATTAGGATGGGGTTCGTGATCTTGTATCCCCCTTAAAAAGGTTTTGTCCTCAAATGTTGAGATGAGGAAATGTGGAGAGAATATTGGTGGGTTCCCATGTGACATCTTCAGGTTGCAAACCCTTCCACTGAACTTGGAATTATTCAATAGAATGATTATAAACCTACTTAGTGCATTTTTTCTAGAATAACCATAGGTTATAAAAATATGTATCCCTCCTCATCTAATACAAGTAGCTCTATTAGAGTGTGAGAAGCAATTGCAATCACTTTCTTGAGACAAAAGGCATGAAAAACTAGGTAGATTTGAAAAGGTGGTAGTGCAAACTTGTATGCCACCTCACCAATGTGTTGGATCACCTAATAAGGACCCAAATTATGCCCACATGTGTATTATAATGAAAGATACTTGTGGGTTTAAGGATGTAAAAAACCTATTCACTAATATCAAAAGTACACCTTTTTATGATTTTGATCCATGTATTGTTTCATGTAATTTTTGGCAAATTGCAAATTAGCCTTAAGTAGTAAAGAAATGTCTTCACACTTGGCCATATTGCTATCAACTACTGCAAACTTAGAAGAACTTGAAACATAAGCACATAAGAAGGGTGGAGGAGTACCATAGAGGGCTTCATAAGAAGAATTTGAAACATAAGTACATAAAAAGGGTGGAGGAGTACCATAGAAGGCTTCATAAGAGGTCATTTGGAAGTAATATGATAAGTGGTACATTGTACTAATAATCAACCAGAGGTAACCACCTAGTACATTGTCCTTATTGTTTACATACATAACAATGAAGTAATTCTCAAGGCTTTTGTTGACAATCTCAATATGACCATCAATTTAAGGATGACAAGATAAACTCATGTTTAATATTCTTCCCAGTAACATAAATGAAAGGAATAAAAGGTGAATAATACACTTATTACACTAATCTATGAGAGTATATAAGTTCAAAAATTAAACTAATCACACAGTTACAACGAAATAAACACAATTTAAGCAACATACTATTACATAGTGACTTATGTGGGGAAAACCCTTTCAAGAGAAAAACCCCACACCCTAAAGAAACTCAATGTATTATTCAGTAATTAAAGGTTACAATACACTTACAGATTCTAATTCTTTCTAGAAGTATCACCAACTAGAGATCTGAAGTAATTTTTGTAGCATAACAATACCTACAAAACTCACTATCAAAACTGCCATCTCAAGCACCCAATAAATAGGAGATGCAACACATGAAACCATCAAATGGTAATTAGGAAAAGATGAGCTAAAACCACCCAAAATGTGGCACTCAAATCCTTAGTTACAAAATAAACACCCAAATCAAAAGATGAGTCCATGGGATAAAAATAGCATATTCCTTCCACCTATCATAAGATCATCATGATCCACTCACAAACTTAGATGCTTCATTTTGTCTCCATTATCTCCATTCAAATATGCATTATGATGTTTCATAACATTTATCATAAGATGCATAACAAGTGTAACTCTTTCTTACAACTCTTTTATGTGTATTAGATTTTTTATAGGCCCAACTTCTAGAGGCCAAAACTTTTGATTTAGGAGCCTATTTGGGCAAATTATTCTTTAAATTGTAGAAGATCAAAGAGATATATATAGAAAAAATAATTGGAAACAATGCCAACCAACCTACAATATTTATTTTGGCAAAAAATGACCTCTATATCCCTAAAATTGAGTTTTTCTAATATATAGTCTAAAATTTGCATTTTTACATTCTTAACATTAGGAGTGAGGTTGAGATACCTTTCTTAACATTCTCCCACTTGTCAAACACCTTGCAAGAGAAAATGGAGTACCAACACTATCAACTACTTGCTAAGTGCCAAAAGGCCCATAGACTCATAACACCACCTAAACTTTTTGTGCTCACTACCTTCATCAATGCATTTGTAACATTTTGCAAAGAGTAGACTTTCTATAGAACAACCCTTCCATCCTCTACCATGTCATAAACAAAATTGTAGTAGACATCAATATGATTCATCCTCATATGAAAACTCAGGTTCTTTACTAAACCTATCACAGTCTTACTATCACATAAAATTGTAATAGCTTCTGGAGTTAGTTCCACATCTAAGCACAAATGTTTAATCTAGATGGCTTCCTTACAAGCATGAGTATCTTCCATGTACTCTACTTTTGTAGTGGATAAAATGACCACAGCATGGTGCTTACTCATATAAGTGATTGCACCACCAAACATAGTAAAAACATATCCACTAGTGGATCTCCTTCGCTCAATGTCCCTAGCCCAGTCTGAATCCAAAAAAGCATGAATAATCACTATCAATCCCCTATAGAATTACCATAGTAATAAATGGAGTACTTGGAGGTACCCTACAAATATTTGAAGATGGATCTTCACTACATTCCAATGTACTCATCTAAGATTAGCCATGAAATGGCTATGAACTCCCACTATTTGGGAAATGTTTGGTCTAGTACAAACCATATAATACATCAAGCTCACAACAACACTTACATAAGGTACTCAAAACATAACCTCAATCTCATTAGGAGAAGTTGGACACTCCTCTACTAATAAATTATTCCCCATCAAAATAGGACTAAACAATGGTCTACAAGTTGTCATGTTAAAACTCTCTAACACTGAGTTAACATACTTTCTCTAGTGCAACCAAGGATGTCTAATTACTCTATCTCTTTTGATCTCCATACACAAGATGAACCTGGTAGCCATTAAGTCTTTTATCTCAAATTGTAATGAAAGATAAGGCTTCAATTCACAAATCATGTCTTTACCATTACCCAAAAATAGCATATCATCAATATATAATGTCATAACAAGGAAATAATATTGTCCATCTTATAGTAGATGAAAATATCTAATTTGGGTCTCAAAAATCCTAATCCCAACACAAAGGAACCAAACTTTTGGTACCACATACTAGGTGATTTCTTAAGACCATACAAATATTTCTTCAACTTACAAACCAAATTTTCTTTATCTCTTTCAATGTAGTGCTCTAGTTGTGTCATGTAAATTTCTTCCTCCAAATCACCATGAAAAAATTTGTCTTCACATACATTTTCTCAACCTTATGATTAAAAGCTACTACAATAGATAACAAGAAACAAATGGATATCAACTTAGACACTAGAGAGAAAATTTTACCATAATCAACTCCCTCAACATGGGAATATCCCTTTGCAACTAATCTCACTTTGATCTTTTGAACACTACCATGATCTAAACTAATCTTTCTTTTGAATGGGTTTTTGTCCATCAAGCAAAGGTAATAGATCCCATGTGTCATTTTTATTCAATGCATCCATCTCCTCATCCATGACCATTTTGAAATACTCTATATTATCCATACCCATATCCTCCTTCACAATCCTAAGCTCATCTATGTTGTAATTAAAGATCAATACACCTCTAATTAGGAGAACTATACTTATCTAGTTGTTGTATGTTTCAAGTGGACCTCCTCAAGGGCTGAGGTGGAGGTTATATACCTCCTTTTTTTTTAAAGGAAAAATTGTAGCAATAACAAACATTTCCACATAACCTTTCCAAAAGAGATAAACATACAAATAAATACTTAGAATGCACCAGGTGAGAATAAATAAACATTCCATAAAGATGACACAAAATACACCTTGGGAAAACATTTTGAGGGAAAAACCCAACCTCCAAAAGCATCCACACTCGATATATTATTTATAAATGAAACATTACAATACAATTATAGAGTCTCCATGAATCTTATGAAACATCAAGCTCCTCCAATGCATCGTCTATGTGCCCAAGCATAATAGGTAACCATGCAACCACACATCCCATGTCATGCTTCACATATGCACTCTTCAAGAGAGTTAAATGTAAATGATAGCCAACTCCAAAAAGATAGCCAACCTCAACCACAAAACATGTGATTTCTTTTATAGAATCAAACTCACACAAAACCACCAAGTGGTACTGGCTAAATCATGTGCCTAAAAACCATGAGAGCACAAAACCATTAACCTCAAAATTAAATATTTACTATATTTATATTAAATATTTGTCCTATGTCTCACACACAAAATATCTAACCAATGTTACAATACAACTTTACAAGTGGACCCAAATAAATATTTAATGTGGCTAAACACATCACTAAAGATATACCACAAGTAAATATTTATCTAAATACATAATTAAAATATTTCATTCTTGTGCAAGGTGTACAACACCTTTTTCCTAAAATTCTCCCACTTGTTGTATACATTTCATAAGGGTAATAGATGAAATACATCATCATAGCCATCCATGAAACCACATGAATCTCTTGCATGCTCTCATGCTCCATAAAGATACCTATAATAACATCTAAGGTGACCACCATCTCAAACAAGAACTCCTCTCATCCTCCAACAAGCCACTGATGGAAGAAAATGAACAAGCCAAGGTGAAGATGCACCAACCCAAAGAACACAAGAATCAAATCCAAGTGATTTAAAAAAGGCTCAAACATGTTTCCAAGGAAAAAACCCACATGACTAGAAATAGAAACCACAACAAATGCTAAAACATCCAACCAAAAATACCTTCAAAGGTATCAAAAACATGAGTAGAACTCATCCCAACAACATATCTAATCTTTAAACTACAATCAAAAGCTCCCTATATAAAACCTATCAACATGGATAACATACACATCCAAGAATTCCCACTACATGGGTGATGTCAAATTTGAAAATGGGTCAAGGCATATCAAGTTTATCAATCAACATTTAAACCAAAGTGTGGCTAATAATCAAAACTATATAGTACAAAGAACAATCATGTAATTATCCACACATGCAACACAAACCACTACATACACCCTCACAACAAGTCACCATCACTCTCCCAAGTCCACTACACCAAACCATGTGAACATGAACCTCCAAGAAGTAACCATGGAACAAAGTGAGAACCTACCAATCATATCACATAACATGTCCTTCTACCAACACTTCAAAGTGCTAATCTATGTCAAGTAAGATCTCCTTTACAAAACCTCAAGTGAAAATCATTAACAACACCCAACCATTCAGTCTCATAGATCAAACATATAATGTGAGTATATAGACAAACCAAAACGTAAGCCTCTCAAACCAAAGGAAGATCAAACCAACTATTCTTTTCCAAAACCAAGAATCAACCCAATAACATATTCTAAAGTCCTCATAAATGACATCATAAATCAAACTCACATGCAAAAGGAGATAACCATGCCACAAACTCCTCAAATGAACCCTCTAGAACTAACAAATATAGCTCAAGGCTCATCTCCATGACAAGACAAATAATAAAACAAAATGCTATGAAAACAAGATGGACAATACCAATCAGATGGTTTTCCACCAAGTACACCAAGAGTGGGAGATGAGATTGCTTGGAATCCAAGATAAACCAAGCCACCATGACTCTATCTAAGAACAATCTCCTCTCAGGTCCATTATGAACTCACATCCACATCTAGGTGAAGGCTCCTTAGTCTTCCTATTGAAACCTACAAAGAGTAACCATATCACAAATGTCTCTAAACCCAAGAGAACTCTAGCCTCACCTAAGTCTCCATGTATCCATGAGCACCTACAATCGATCAATCTGTGCTAAGCTCCAAATGGAACACCACACTATCATGAAGCTCCCAAGCACATTACAAATTTACTCAATACTAGAAAACTATCACAAATCACGACCAAAGCTCCATCTACATGATTAGTATAGAAACTAGGAACTCTCCATGATGTCATGATATAGCATCTCTTGTAAAGATCATATGTCCCAAATGAACATATATGCTCCTAAGAGTACCCATATCATGCCAAGACTATAAATTAGAAAGAACTAGAGTCCTCCATGGAACAATATCATATCACTACCAAAGCTCCCACTGAACCTAGATATTGAGATACATGTGGCATCATGATGAACATATCCTAACTAAAGATCATTTGTGACCCCAACACAATCAAACAACTCAACAACACTAGGAGCTCCCAAAGGGTAAAGTAAAACCATGATCTCCAAAAGAATATAACTTTTATAGGCTTCAAGAAATAATTTCAAGTGACTCAAATTACTCCTATAGGAATGCCATGATCATCTCAAAGCACTCAACTATGAATCACAAATTATACTCGATCATCTAGCTCACTGACTCTCTACTACACAACACTAATGCACTATGATGGCCAAAGGACTACCAACACCAGAATCTAAAAACTAGTACTGCAACAATCTATGGGTATATAGGCAACCCAACATTGAGTTATCCATGAAACTTGTGGGTATAGATAGTCCGCAAAACTACACAACTCGGATCATAAAGTAGCACAACATCAATCCACCACAATGTAGACTCAAAAACAAAGCAAACTCAACTCCACATTAGTAAAAGAAAAATAAAAAATAATGATAGATAATCATGTAAATTCTCTACAACTCAAACACTAGATCAACCCTAGACCCAATTTGTCACAACTCCATAATAGAGTAACCAATCAGGAACCCATCAAGAAAACACTACAAAAGTTCAGAGTGACTAATCATGTACCAATATATCCACACTAAGAAAGTTGAAAACAACCTCCTTGAACCATGCACAAAGTATATATGAAAACTTACAACTATCTTGCATCTAGGACACCGCCATGGGTTGATAATATGAAAAATAGTCTATCCACAGATCTACAAACCATAAGTTTTGGTTAATCATACAAAACCTACACAACCATCCATGTTGGGGACATGCATGCTAATATAAACTCACTTATCATCTGGAAGTCCAACAAGTCTGATAACATAAAAATAATCAAACCAAACCAATAGAATATCATAGATAAGCATAACCATAGATCCAGACAAAATGAATTTGAAACCTAAAAGATCTATCATCTGATAGGATCAAGAGGTTGTCCAGGAGATCCAAGCCATCAAACAAGCCAACTCCACTCCTAATAAAATGTACTTTCATAAAGCATTATGTCATGTCAAAGATCCAAGCATATAAAGAACCTCCGCGACACCATGATCACCATCTAATGTACTTGCATTAACAACTTTGTTGTGCCAAAGCTCCAAGCCTACAAGGAACCTCCATGACACCATGATCAATAACATTGTTGTACTTATACTTAACTCTCATCAGATTGAGACTCCTAGTCTCACATGCAGGGTGAGTGTAAGAAGTTGGGTCCATATTTTTGCCAAAAAGTGGAAGTGTTTTTCCTAAATATCAAATTTTCTCATAATTGGGGTAAAATTCTGAAATACTTACACATAGAATATTAACATAGTGTAAAAATATGAAATGTAGGATTTTGTTTTTAGTTTTCAAATATGTAATAATAAAAGTTAGTTTTGTATAGGAAGTACAAAAGTGGCTTTTTTTAAAAGTATGTTTCAGGCCAAAACACACACATGTACAACCAACATAATTTGACCTAAATGAAACTATTTTTCTAATTCATTTTGTGGGAAGATGCAAATGATGCAGAAGTTTGGTCAAGATTTTTTTAAATTAATAAATATTTTTTTAATTAATTTTTTACTAGGCCTGATTTATTTTTTTAAAACTCTTCATGTTTGGCCAACATAATTTGACCTAAGCTAATCATAAATTTATTTTTTCATTATTTATTGGTCAAACATAAAAATTAAAAAAAAAATTCAAAATCTAAAGTTATTAAAAAATAGTAATATATGTCATTTCAAGTTTATGAGTCCCTTTGTTTAAAAAATAATTAATAAATATAAAAATATGTTCAAATTTTTTTTAAAATTACATATTTAAAAACTAGACATTGTCATACATAATGGGTTTTAATTTCATCCAAAAATTCTTTAAAAAAATTGTCCTCCATATTGCCAAAATTATTTTTTACTCTTTCTATTACCATGACAATGTACTCGTAGGTCCAAGGATGAGGGTTGGGCTTCCAAGTCTATTCCAAGCTTAAAACCAAAGCAAAAGTGTAGTTTTCAAATTTCAATTTTCATCAAATGCACACCTTCTTTGAAATGTGTACCTATTCTTAAAAATAATGAGAATGCATTCTAAAAAGAAATAAGTACCCATTTAGAAATGGGTACCCATTCTAAAATAGAACATGTATGCATTTAAAAATGGGCACTAGTTTTATTTATATCCTTTATTGGTGCAATTTTAAATTTTTAGAATGGGTACGCATTCCTGAAAAGGTACACATTACTAACAGGTACCTATTTGGGAACAGGAGCCCAAACTGGAATGGGTACCCATTCTATATAGGTGGGAATTTAGGTTTGAGCTCCCATCCCTAAGCAATGAAATGCATATGTGTTCATGTTAGAATTTTTTTCCAATGACACTTCCACTAAAAGTGGACCGAACTTCTTGTTTTTACCTTGCATATCAATCATGTTGTCAAACTAGAAGACAACCTATGTACCTCTCTCCATCAAAATCAACACTCTAAAATACTTGTAAACTTGTATCAAGGAGCACAAAATATGATAACCTATTGTACAATCATATTGCTCTCATGAAATCATGCACTCCCATAACTTTTTTCCTTTCCAATTCATCTAGATTCTCACATAGTCACACCCAAAATCTCAAGCTCCTACAAGTGCTCAAACATGTATAAACATCTCTTAGCTCATTCACATGAAAAATTACCTAATCCATTATGTAGTAGGCTACAAATTCTCCCCATCACCTATTCAAAATCTAAAATCTAATTATGTATGCTCAAGATATCACTTGTTAACCATTCTAGAGCAATGTTACATTCAAGCACAAAATTCTGGTCCACAAGTAGTAAAATCTAATGACCAAACCTATACCACTATGTAGTGCTTGAAGAGATCCTTTAGACGCTTGTAAGAAGTCAAAAATTTAGTATTGTGGGTGAAATTTATGCCCTCTATAAAAATACTCCTCTAATAGGCTTAAAAATCCAACTTGGTGGCTACTAGTTGGTGTTGGTGGTAGGTGGAGCATGGACAACAATTAAGTGGTTTTCCCTAGTCATGGTTGGGCAATGTAGTCAAGTTGGGCTTATCCCTTGTAGATTGGCTATGACTGGGAGCTAACCCCCTTGTGACCAAGAACTCTACTCACTAGCAGCTAGTCTGCCATGTGACTAGGGATTTATCCCCTTAAAACACTCTATAGTAGCCGATGTCTCCAATGTGTACCCTCCAACCAATTGTAATTTTTTATTTTTCTTTTAATAATTAATCTATAGACTTATGACTGATGACTAGGGATATTCTGAGAAGATATTGACTATACCAGCGGATTTGCAACTATATACGGTATGGTCATATGAATATACAAACATATGGAATATTTTGTCCGAGATTTCTCCATGGCTCTAAAATGGGAAAAACAATTATCAAAAAAAAGTTGAGTTTTATATCAAAATATAGGTTTTTAGGTCTTCTAGACTTAATGGTGAGGTCTATTTCTGTCTAGGAAGTCTCCAAAAAAATCTCACCTACAAAACCCTCATAAAAAATCTCTAATAGAAAATTCATTTTCTAAATCACCATTAAACCCTAGATCAACCCAAGTCTATAAACACATATGTGATCCTAAAAATACCTTCATTCTTTTATTGCAAGACCATGGATTTAACTATGCACAAGAATCTACTCATATCAAGGGTTATAAATAGATGAGAGATCTCCTACAATATGACAACCAGGCTCTAATACCACTTGAAAGAAAAAATTGTAGCAATAATAAACATTTCCACATAACCCAAAAGAGATAAATATGCAAATAAGTACTCAAAATCCACCATGAAAAAGAATAGGCAAACACATTGGTCAAGATGACACCAAATATAGCCTTGTAAAACCCTCCATGAGGGAAAAACCTAGACTCCAACAATATCCACATTCAATGTCTTATTCAACAATGCAACATTACAATACACTTAGAGAGCCTCCATTAATACTTCTAAAACATCAAGTTCCTCCAATGCATCCTTCATGTGTCCAGGAATAATTGGTAAGAATGTAATCACACATCCCATGCCATGCTTCACATATGCATTCTTCAAGAGAGGTCAATACAAATGATAGCCACACCAAAAAGATAACCAACCGCAACAACTAAACATGTGTTTTCTTTTATAGAATAAAGCTCACACAAAACCACCAAGTGGTATTGTCTAAATCATGTGTCTCAAAACCATGAGAGCACAAAACCATTGACCTCAAAATTAAATATTTACCACAAATATTAAATATTCTTCCTATGTCACACACATAAAATATCTAACCAATGTTACTGTAGACACCTAAAATTGACCACATCCTAAATGACATTTCTAACATCAATTTCAATACCTTTCAACCCCATTCGAACCACATACATCTTAATACTAATTAATTAGGATTATCCCTTTAACATTTCCTCCAGCATAAAATTAATTAAACAAATTATATTTGTTTAATTAACCTAATTTCCCACACCCCCCTCCATTAATTAATTAAATAATTTTATTATTTGATTAATTATTCTAAAGTCCTAAACCCTAGTTTAGTCCCTAATTATCCTTTTCTATTATCCCTCAATAAATGAATTAAAATTTCAAGAAGTCACATGACTAGCTAAAAGTTGTCTAGAATCACTGAACCTAGACACTCTCACAAAATTCAAACTAACTTTATATCTCCACCATCCATTTACATAATACATATTTTAATCCTAACCATTCACATAAGGATAAGCCCTAGAATCTTCCATCCTTGCCCTAATTCTTCTCACTCAATCTTAGACATCAATTCATCTTTAATCTTAACCATCCATCATTTTAGCTTGTCCTAAAATCTTCTAACCTTGGCCTAATTTGTCTCACTAAATCCTAGCCATCCATTCTAATCAAATGTTATCCCTTCATCTTATCATCCAAACATCTATAAATCAACCCTCATCCTCAACTAGGAAGGTAGAGAAAGGGAGGAGAATCTATAGGTACATGCTGCAAAAATCTAGCACAACCTTGGAGCAACTACACCAATCAAAAATCAAAGAGAACATCTCAGCAATAAGGAAGGTATAATGTTTCATTTATATTAAACATTTTTCTACACTTGCATTCCTTCTTTATATTCTATATAAGGTATTCTTAGGTTTGGAATAGGGACTTTAGATTTCATTAGTTTCCTATTGTTTTGATTCTAAATCTAGGGTATACAGTTACAATACAACTTTACAAGTGGACCCAAATAAATATCTAATGTGGCAAAACACATCACTAAAGATGCACAAGTAAATATGTAGTTACATAAAATATTTCTTTCTTTTGCAAGGTGTACAACACCTTTTTTCCTAACATTTTTGAACTCTCTAAACTATTTGTGCTCTCCTCTTCTTGAGGTTCTTCATGGGATATTAGTTTAAACTTCTCATTTAATGGGAGTATTTGAATCACATCTTCCTTTTCATCATTTTTGGGTTGCAATACTATGGAAGAAGGTTTAAGTTCTCTAAAGATAACACTTTTTCTACACAAGACTTCTCTGGACACAAGATCCCTGCAAAGATTGTACCCTTTCACACTAATGTCATAGCCAATGAATATGTTGGTTCCCAAAATAGCTACAACACAAAACTCTAAAATAATCTTAAAACACCCATGCTAGGGATTGTCGTCAAGGTGATAGGAAGAGGTTTATCAATAAGTTAAGGGGAATTTTGGCCAACTACAGGAGTGGGTAGACTCCTCTGCTCTTCAAGCTTAGCTAGACCTAGGAGGGATATTCCTAGAGGTGTGAAATGAAAAATAAACATACACAACCATACCCAATGTACACTTGACCCCAAAGATGTCTCTAGATCAAGACAAACTCGCTGCATAGGCCTCTCATTAGGCTATACATACACGGGATAGATGGTTTTTTACCCTAAACCACAGGTGAAAGTTTTGTTGATTTTTAAAAAAGTGTTTGATCCCTCTCCAATATGGATCGGTGCCTATTCCACTAGGAAATTGAGTCATAAGCAGTAAAGAGGGAAGAAAGGATTTAACCAGCATCAACAAAATACCAAAATGTATTCACATACATTTCTTATATTATACTTCATACATTGGACCTACTTAACTATCCAGAACCAAACTATAATGACCCATTTGCAATAAAGAAATAACCCAACACAAAGAATGCATGGATTTAAATGTTGTCACACATTATCAAATCTCTATTACAATTGTACGAGTAAATGTGGTGAGAGAAAACATACAACTGCAATTATACATTCCCCTGAATCATTACAAATGGCCATGGAGATATACAAATGTATGAAATACGCTTTACAATTCATTCCTACGCTACATCAAAACACAATCCTCCATTTAACACCTAGACTGGCTTGATTTGAAGCCCTGAAACTATCTTGAGGCACTACAAACCAGACAATTGGCTCAAAGACCAACCCCCAAAAATATTTCAAATGATGTATATATAGCATTACAACTCAAACTGACTGCACCAATTCCCAACACTGCATTCAGTCATTGAGTACACACCATGCTGAAATAAATTTCAAGCCCACATATTTGTTTGAGAAAATGCATGTTAGAAGCTTGCCCATGCCCTACAATTTAATTTCCTACCCTTGAGGTACCTGCAAAGATCATGATCACTGAAACACTGCATCTTGCCATTAGATTTTGTCCCTGTGCACTGACAGCATACGCTGTTCCTAACATCCGCAATTCTGCATTCATGGTGGCCAAGGGGGAAGAAAGGCATTTGAAAACAAGAGCCCTTCCACAGTGTTTGTAAAGATTTTACAACACTATAAATATTATAAATATTTAAAAGTATCATCATTTTACAAAATAATGCTTTACATCTAAATCTGCATTTTAATTTTGTCATATCTGCAAAAGTCTTCTAGCGAGAACTTACCTCTACTTGCCCCATTGACAAATTTATTCTTCTACTTGCCGCCTGCTTTTTCTCCCCTTATTCACCTTGTTGGTGAATCTCACATTTTTTGAACTAACCCTTTTCCATTTTCCTTCATTTTCACTCTCTTACTTTATCAATAAATTTTTCATTTTGCAAATGTCATCTCGTCCTTCTCTGTCAACAATTTCCCACTCTTTCAAACTTTTTCTTCTTGCTCTATATTTTCCTTATCAGCAAATCTTTAATTTTCCAAACTTTATCCATTAGTCAGGAAAATTGCCTCATGGCAAACTTTCTCTTTTGTTGGACTATCTCCTTGGTTGGTGAAGTTTCCTTTGTCTTCATCTTCCCCATGCCTTTATCAGCAAATCTAAATGTTTTTGAACTTGCTAGCCTTCCTTCTTCTTATCGACAAAATTACGTTTCACCGAACCACTTTTATCTCCTTAATCGGAAAAATTTTGTTTTCTCTAACCAAGCTCTTTGCCGCCTTCTTTTGCCCTTATATTTTGCCTTATCGATAAAAATGCCATTTGTTGAACTCTCTTTTGCTTTATTTTTTACCATGTCAGCCAAATGACCTATCAAAAAACTACCAAAATTTTGAACTATTTCATTAGTTTGGCTTTCTGTCAATTCCCCAACTTAGTCCCTTTTGCCATCTTTCCTCTGTTTGCCTTAATCAAATTTTGCAATGTGTTTACATTATCAGCAAACTTGGCTTTTCTCAAACTTAGCAAGTTTGGCCTCAGTCATCTACCTTCTACTTTATTAGCAAAAGGGCATTTTTCTGAACCTCACTTCTTTTCCCTTTCTGCCTTAGCAGTGAAAAGCACCCATCACAAACATAGCCGGTCATATTGACTTAGTCAGTGAATCTCCTCTTTGTATGAACTTCTAGGCAGATTTCCCTTTATATCACCTTTGTCAACAGAACTTCATTTTGCCAAACTTTCTATTTCTTCCTCGGGTGCATCTTTCATGCTTTATCGGTAAAAGATGACATCTCTAAACTAGAGGAAATGCGTTCTTTAGTCTTTTCACCTTTGGTCAAAAAAATGCCCTGTCAGCAAACTTGACCATTTTAGAACTTTGGAAGCTTTGCTCTATGCTTTGCCTTTATCACTTTATTAGCGAAATACGAAAAACACAAACGTGTGGAAAGTTTGGTTTTGGGCCAATTCCCCAACAAAGGCATTGCTTTTCTTCTTCCTTAGACAAATTCTCAAATTTCTAGTTTGCCTTATTGGCAAGACTAGCCTTTTTCAAACTTGCCCCTTTCTTTGACTTCATTTGCCTTCTATCAGCAAACTAGCCATCAGGTGAACTCCCTATCGGAGAAACCACGGGCTCTTGAACCAAGCCCTACTGATAGACTTATTTTCTTTATCTTGCTCTTCTACAACCTTGTCTCCCTTTTCTCTATTGTTGCCTTATCGATGAATCAGCTAAAAGCTAAACTCCTGAAAAGTTAGTGATTTTGGGAAAAAGTTGATTCACTAAGGAAAAATGTGAAAAAAAAATTCTAAGGGATAAAAAGGGAACAAGACTTAACCATTTTTTGACCAAGGAAAGAAACATAAAAGCCAAACTTTGAACAAGCATAACTTCTTCATTTCAATGAATTTCGACATGGTTCAAAAGGCAAAGTTGCCCAGAATTCAATTCTCTTAAGAAATTTGCTAAACATGTCCTTTGACTATGGATCAAGACATGACATTTTACCTTGGTGACTATTGGAGCCTTATTAGGTGAAATATGTGAACATGACTTTTGGATTTTTTAGGGGAAAATGAAGCATTTTAGAAGGAAAATTTGTAGGTGCCAACACTGGCTCTAGTTGGGGACATGTGACAAGTAGTGTCATAGTGAGGATCTAGAATGTCTTTGGACAAACCAAAGAAAAAAAATGAACAGGGGAAACACCTGAAACGTATTTACAACAAGGGCGTATATACAAGAGAACGTACAGTCATAAGGAAAAATGACCATAAGAAAAATTTTAGATCACTGTAGGCCAAACCTGCACAAAATTACTGCAACTACTTGCCTCTGTCAAAGAAAAGTTAACTAAAGGATTTGATCTCCCCCAAACTAAACTTACATTTTGTACCCATCTGTAACAACTAAAAATTTTCCCTAGCATGTGCTAATCTACAACATATGATTGTGGAGCCAAGGTCAGCCAAATCAATGAAATTATTACAGCACAGCAACCATAAAAGATAGGTACTTGACCTATTCATATCTATATCATACTTGTTCTAGGAAGTAAGGGGTACAAAACTAAAACTTAGGTCAGCAATAAAAGAGACAAATGAATGCAAACCTCCATTACCATGTGCCAGGCTATCACACCTACTGACCTCTTCATGTAATTTGAGAGAAAAAGAAAATACCTCCAATTCAAATGGCAAAGCAAATTGTGTTTGAATGCACTACTGATCCACAAGAGAAGGCACTTCATCTTGTAGAGCAAACTACAAAGATTCTAGCTTAGTCATATCTTCAAGTTGGGCTACAACATGTTGGAACTCAGGCATAAACATGCCTCACTACTCATTCACATAAATGTCCCACACAAAGGACTCAATCTCTATTGTAGCACCAACACATTCAAGAGCTGACAAGTCTTTCACATCAAAATAAAAGCACTCATAATCATTGTAACTCCATCAAGCTCTTGAAAAAAATTTCATATCTACTACTACAAATTTCACATTGTGAGTCGTAAGCATGACTTAGGCTACAACTCAAAACATCAACGCATAAATCAATATCATGAGACACTTCAAATGAAGAACCATGTTCTTACAATTGTCTCTATGTTTTATTTTCACTCAGGCAACTTGTTTTGTCATATTCACTATTGCAAACAGACTGATGACACACTTCTTCTTCCACATTCATTTTTGTTTTATTTACTTATGGTTGAGATGAAGCACATTCTACATGAGGAAGAGAACATGCCTTTCACCAAGAAAATAGGTTCTCATATGCATCCACATGATCACCATCCTCAAAATCTAGGAACCCTAATTAACCATTAAAACCCTAATTACGCAAATATGACAGCAAATTGATGAATAATGGAAAAACTTCTTACAAAAGGGAGTAAAATAACAAATTATAGAATACCTATTTTCGGGGTTTCGAGGCGGAACAGTCAGGGACACTGGTGCGGGTGCCCAAGTCCAAGGTACCTACTTTTTCAAGGAATCTAGACCTCCTTCCGACACTAATCAACCTTGTAACTTTTGTTTCATGAGCTCTATCTACAGAGGATACTTTTGCAGGTGCCCTAGTCTTGGAATTGCTCCTTTGTCTAACTTTTCTTCAGATCTTGAATCCTTGGTGTCTGCCACTCCTTCCTACAACTCCACTTCTAGATGTGATACCTATAACCTATAATGATAAGACTTGGTTTGGGGGTTGTGGTGTTTATAGGTTTTCCTCAGTCAAACCCCGGAGGACATTTAAGTCTCCAAACATCATTGTCAGATAAAGAGGGCATGTCCTTGTGAGGCAGAGGCCAAAACCAAAGGAATCAATGATAAAACCACAATGATATGTCACCTTGTAGTGAAGTTCTCATGGAGGAAGATGCTCTTCATGCCATGAGAAGATTAAAGCTCAAATCTACAAATATCAACACACAAAACATACAAGTCTGCTCTTGCAACATAATAGAAGCCTTGAATCACCTTGAGAACACTTGAACATCACACTTGCTATCTAATTGCAATCTAGTTTACAAATGAATGCCTAAGCTTGCTTATATATACACCTTTAAGCATTCCCGAAAAGATATTAAAAATCAAACTTTACTGTGTCTACAAAATAACGTCCTAACAGTCATAAACTGACACTCAAAAATTGGGGCTGCCCCAAAATAGGGTAGGACTAGGGCACAGGCGCCCAAGTCCTCCCCCCCTAATTTGGGTAGGGTACAGCTCAAGGGGTCCACCTAGGTCCAATTTGCCATGAGACTTAGGTCTCATTCCATTGGGATGCTAAAATATGAGCTAAAATGTCCTAAATGCACTCTAAAGACCTGGGAGCTAAACCTTATGAGGGAAAATCCCCCAAGGGGACATTTTTTGATGTTACATTTAGCCCCCACTTTAATGTGTGCATGAATGCAAGGCCCAAACATGAATTAAAGTAAGGTCACAAACACAGAAAACACACCAAGCATGAAGAAGACACGCCAACCACATAAAAGACAGTAACAAACATGCAAAACATAGAGAAGATAGTTACAGTCACACAGAACACGGAGCAGATAGTCAATGCATAGAAGACACATTAATGCATGGAAGACAGAAATGATATCTTTTCTTTTCTTTTTCTCATATATATGAAATGTAAATGCAAGTATTGGAAAGTAAACAAACCTCCCATAATACACGAAGCACTACTCAGGGGGGCGTTGGTCTTTGTATATGGGGCAACACACACGAAATACACGTAAAACCTCCCAAAATGCATGAAGCACTATTCAAAGGTGCTAGTCTCTGCATATGGGGCAACAAACATGCCATACAAAATAAGAACACTAAAACACACAGACTTGAAGACACAGAGAAACATGGCAGACAAGCAATGGAGTGTACCTATTTCTAGGTCCAACTCCATCTCAGGCACATTACAGGCACACACTGATGATTGGGCTTCACCACAAAAATCACCGAGGACATGCTTAAGGGTTGAGTTAGTCACAGAACCGCTCCCTACCTTCACAAAGGACTTTTGAAAATGATAAGATGATGCAATCTGCTCTGAGAAATGCACCATCCCCACCTCTACAGAGGGCTTAAGAAAAAGGATATGCTCAATATCTCACCTCCGTAGAGGGCTTACATGATTGATTGATTGATTGCAAACAAACTTAGGATGCATGATGCACTACTCTAGGGGCAAGTCTTTGCATCTGAGGTCAAACACATTGCCAAAATCTATAACAGACAGCTTACCTTGTATGCCCCCAACTTAAGGTGGTTGATATTAGTTATTGATATCAAGCACATTAATGTAGGAAGAAAACACACAAGGGAACACTGACTTTTGGAAAGCCCGTGCCCCCCAAAAGTGACATGTACTTTACGATCGCCAAATGTTCCCACAAACACATCCTTGCAAGAAACATGTTAGTCTCTACAAAATCATGATAAATAACAACATCAATGCATATGATTAACCACACAAAGAGCCAAGGTTATACAATGAATTTAGAGTTCGAGGATAACCAGGGGCTATATCACGAAGCTCTCTGAATCAAGTACCGCCAAGGCCAGATTCAAAGGCAAACAAAGGTGTACAGAGCAGAAGTATTGTTAAGGTTTGTAAATGTGATAGAAACATCAATAATATTCACTACACGGAAAGCACGAGTGCTTCCACTAGCCAAGCATCAGATAAAATATACAACCCCATCGTCATATTAGGAACTAAGTCTAGTTTTTGATTGCTCTTGAAAGGGACACTAGGTCCGCATCAATATAAATGTTTGTTGTCATCCGTCCGCTAGATGGAAACACTAGAGGAAGGGAAACAATAAATAACAGAGGAGAAATAAGTGTCTTAGGGAGAATCACGTAGGAGGGTGCCCTCAAGTCACCAACCATGATGCTATGTCTGTAAGGCACAACACACAACAATGAAATGAGAGAGATCAATTTAGAAGAATGATGATACAAATAGAAGGTCACAACAGAGGTAGTCTTCTGGTATCCCGAACCTCATGGGAGAATCTGAGGTCATTCCAGGAGGCCTAAACAACATGTAACACATCATAGGGCAAGCACATTATGAGAGAGATAAAGGGTTAGAGATACTTACCTGTAGGGTCTTCATGCTAGAAGTCATTAACAATCAAATAATCTTCTTTCCAATCACAAATGTTAGAGAAAAAAGGTGTGTAAGGTATTATTGCCAAGTTTTTGTCATTATTTTGTTGTTCATTCTTAAATGCTTCTTGGTATAATTCAATGTTAGGTGGAATGTTTTCTTGTTGAAGTTCATTAGTACACATATTTTCTATCCTCTTAGGTGGTGGGAGAAGAAAATTATTTTGAGTGATCTCAACATCTATCCTTGAGAGATTCAATGTGAGAGACTTCTCCTCATCCACTAGTGCTACATCCTTAGTCATGTCCAAATGACTTGAATATTCAATCAAAGGAGGGACATTAAAGGTCTTCTCTTCCTTAGCGATATCCAAGGTATACGAACAACCAACTAAAGGAGAAAGATTGGTAGGATGATCCATAGAGGTTTCATGCATTGTAATAGAGTTTTTATTGTTGTTAGATGAAAGCTCATTATCTACCCATGGAATGCTCTTTCTTGAAGGGAGTTCTTCATTCACTAATGCTTCCTCTTGGCCAGGGAGAGCATTGGAATAGAAAACTGGTGATGGCTCTTCATTTGCTAATGCTTCATCTTGGCCAGAGTGAGCATTAGAATGAAGAATTGATGATGTGATGTTAATATATGTGTCAATGAAATCATCCTCTTGTGTCAAAGTGTCCTCATGAAGGGTAATAACCTTTGGAGAGGGATAATAAGGTAAACTAGAGTTATCATCACATGTTTTATCAATAGGTGCCATAGTAGAATTTCCCATAAAATCATCCAAGGCTTCATCTAACATTTTAAGATCATCACTAGTATATGTATTATTCATCATGAATTTAGTGAGATCATCCAATATCAAATGGTATATTCCCATGAGAGTTGTGAAGCTATCAAAGTCACCTATATGACAAAGGATTTCACATGTGGAGCACATAGAGAGATCAACATCATGAATGTATGCTATTTGTTCCAAAACTTCAGGATGTTTATCAGTGAATTTAGAGAAATGCTTAATGTCTATGACATATGTAAACAATTATTCCAAAGAATTAGCCATGATATATGTCTTCAAATGAATGTAAAATCAGATTTTGACATTTTTCCAAAAGTATGCAAAAGACAATTGCAAACTATATGCTAAAAGTGACCTAGATGCTTGATTTTTTGATACTTTTTCAAAGCCAATGAATGAAACAAATGATGTTTTAAGGATTTTTATTGAAGGAAGAAAGTTATATGTCTGATATCAGTCCAAAACAGCAATCTAATCACTCTCAACACACTCTTTATGCAAATCCAAGATAATGCCAAGTCAAAATATAGTGAAAATATGTCAAAATAAGCACTTTTTTCACCAAAATTTAATGCAAAAGGGCATAACAAAGGGTGTTGTGAGGAAAATAATGAAGGAAAGCAAATAATATCAGTAATAACAGCCACTTGGTGCCAAAATACCCAACACAACATGATTTTAGCACCACTTAAGGTAAACCCTAGTGAAAATATAGCAAAATATGCAAATTTTCACGGTTTTTCAACTCCAATACCTAGCAATAGGGGTGTTGTAAGTAATTTTAGGAGGTAAAGAAAAGACTATTAATAATATCAGTCACCTCAATCCATAAAACTGATCACAACACTCTTGGAGTGCAAACTAGGTCAAACCCTAGGGCAAAAATAGCCAAAATGTGTAGTTTTTCACCGAATTTTCACTACAAGAGCCTGCTAAAAGGGTGTTGTGAAGATTTTTATGAGGGGAAGAAAATTATTACCCTAATAACATAAAAATAATACCAAAATACCTTTCACAACACACCTACAATGCAAGTTGACAAAGTCGACAAGACCAAATTTAGTAAAAATTGATGTTTTCGAAGCCCTAGGTTTGGGATCTTGGGATAAAATTCTATGTGAATGATTTGAAGTCTGATTTATGATGGAATTGACTTACTCTTACATCTAAAAATGATTTTCAAGCCTTAACATGCAAAATGCCCATGCAAATTTAATGAAAATGCATCAAAATTGCTAGTTTTTGTTAAAATTTTCTATGTAAAAATGCAAATATTTTAAATCTAAATGCAAATTCACACTAAAATGTAAGACTATAGACAAATGAAAATATTAATGAGCCTCTAAAATTAGTAGAAAAATCTGATAAAAATATTTTGCCTACAAACCCTAGATTTTGGAATTACTAGGTTATATAAATTTGTCAAAATTTTCACAAAACCCTAGCAATTAAATGATCAAAATTGCAATGCAAATTTTTGATTTTTTCAATTTCTCTATAGTTTATATCAGATCTGATGTAAAAATCATGAATTAGAAAAATTTAGAAAGAATTGATGCAATTTAGTAAGCCAAACAATGCAATTTTTTTGTATTTTTCAAATTTTTCAAATTTTTTGAATTTTTCTCAATGCAATAAAATAAATGACCAAATGAATGAATGAAATCAATCAAAATCTAAAGAAAAACACTCATAAAGTTGTAATTTAATTCCAAAAACACGGGTTCACCAAAATGTTTAGGGTAAAATTGGATTTTGTTAATCTTCGTTGTTTAGATGTTAAAACCCTCCTTTCCACTAAACATTGAAGGATCTAGGGTCGAGTGGTGAGTACTATCATACCCTAGGTCACTTGAAAATGAAGGGAAACTTGGATTAGGGAATTAGTTATCAATTTTTTCTTCTCTTACGTCTAATTAACCATTAAAACCTTAATTATACAAATACGACAACAAATTGATGAATAATAGAAAAAGCTCTTGCAGATAGGAGTAAAATAACAAATCAAAAAATACCTATTTTTGGGGTTTTGAGGTGGAATAGTTGGGGACTAAGGTGCGGGCGCCCAAGTCCAAGGTACCTACTTTTTCAGGGAATCTGGACCTCCTTCCGACACTAATCAGCCCTGTAACTTCTATTTCCTGAGATCTATCTGCGGAGGACACTGGTACGAGAGCCCAAGTCCTGGAAGTGCTCCTTTGTTCAACTTCTCTTCAGATCTTGAATCCCTAATGTCTGTCAAGCCCTCCTGCAACTCCATTTTTTCTAGATGTGACACCTGTAACCTACAATCACAAGACTTGGTTTGGGGGTTGTGGTGTTTAGAGGTTTGCCTCGGTCAAACTCTGAAGGACACTTAAGTCTTCAAACACTATTGTTAGATAAAGGGGGTGTGCCCTTGTGAGGCAGAGGCCAAAACCAAAGGAAATAATGATAAAAACACAATGATATGTCACCTTGTAGTGAAGCTCTCATGGAGGAAGATGCTTTTCATGCCATGAGAAGATTGATGCTCAAATCTACAAATATCAACACACAAAACACACAAGTCTGCTCTTACAACAGAATAGAAAGACTTGAATCACCTTTAGAACACAATAGCTTGCTAGTAATCATCTAGTTTACAAATGAATGCCTACACATGCTTATATATGCACCTACAAGCATTCCTGCCAAGATTTTAAAAATCAAACTTTATTGTGTCGGCAAAAGAACCTCCTAACGGTCATAAACTGACACCCAAAAATTGGGGCTACCCCAAAATAGGGCAGAACTAGGGCGTAGACGTCCAAGCCCTCCCACCCCTATTTGGGTAGGTACAACTCAAGGGGTCTGCCTAGGTCCTATTTGTCATGGAACCTAGGTCTCATTCCATCGAGATGCTAAAATATGAACTAAAATGTCATAAATGCACTCTAAAGACCCAGGAGCTAAACCTTATGAGGGAAAAGCCCCCAAGGGGACATTTTATGACGTTACAGAAATAATTTTTCCTAAATTTTAAAAACATATAAAGGTCGATTTAAATAATTTTAAAAATGTGTTTATTTGCATTGAAGGTTTTAGGTGAGAAAGTTTTGTTTGGAACCTTTTCAAGCGATACAATCTCACCCGAAACTGTCTATGTGGCATCCCATGTGGCAACCACCACCCACTTTTACAACTAATTGAACAAAACTTCAAGTTCAATTGTAAATTTCTCCAACCAAAAGGCATTTTCATGAAATTTTAAAAATACCCTTTGGTAAATGTCGGAGTTTAGATCTTAGAAATATATATTTTTTTATATTTTGATAAGTTTTATTATGATTATTTTTAAATTTATTACAAGTGGGTTATTATAATCAAACATGCAGCTGATTAGAAATTAAAAATAAATAGGAAAGACATATTCAATTTTGTTTAAAATATATGGTTCACTAGAGGAGAGAATCCTCTCCAAAAAGGTATTTTTGTTCTTAAAAAAAATATATATTGTAAAAAATATGACGTCCCATGGAAACTACTTTGTTATGATTAAAATTGACTTTGAAAATTTATAAAAAAAAAACATATTCATGAAAACTTAAATCTTTTTTTCCATGCACTAGATATTGGAGTTAGCTAATTAGAAAAAAAAATTTAAGAAAAAAAAATATTTTTATATATTTTTCTTGACGTCCCATCGATATCACTTTTTTCAAAAAATATCAGCATTTAAAATTTAGAACTATTAAATTTATAAAAAAATAATATCCACCTATTTTTTAAAAAAATTAAAAAATTATAAACATAAACTATATTACAAATTCTACATTTCATTAGTTTATGTCATTTTAAAATTCAAAACATACATATGACTTTTTTGATGTTTAAATTGGAAAAATATGTTTGTGTTGTCCATTCCCTTATAAATGTGTGACACAATTCCAAACTTTCACCCAGTACATACAAAGATTTATAGTGGAAACTTCAGACAGATGGTTAGGACCTTATGTAGTGGAAGAAATCTTCAATAATGGAGTAGTAAGATTGACATCTATTGATGGATACTATAGAACTCTCATAGTGAATGGACATAGATTGTGTATGTATCAAAAACCACTTACCAAGGAAGAATTTACTAAAATAATAAACTCTTAGCTAGATATTTGTTGTGTCAGGGAGCTTATCATTGTGCCAATTAAGAAGTAGGTTGAAGTTTTTAAAAAAAATATTTACTATTCCAAAGCCATCTTTGAATCTCTAGAATGGTCCAACAATAATCACTCCAAAATACCTTTTTCAAAGTGTTTTTGGAGTTAGTCATTCTCTCCAAAGCATTACTTCAATCATGACTCTAGGATATTTTATGTTCTTTTTTGGAGCATCACCTTGATGACATCTCCAAAATTTCATCGATTCACCCTCTGGAACATCTCCTCAATGATGTTTCAAGAATCATTCTAGTTCATCCTCTAGAACATCTCCTCAATGATGTGTCCAAAGACATTCCAATTCACCCTTTATAATATCTTCTCAGCATCGTGTCTAGATCCGTTCTTGTCCACCGTCTAGAACATCTCCACAATGATGTGTCTAGAGCTATTCCAATTCACTCTTTGAAACACCTCCACAATGATGTGTTTGGAGCCATCATGTTCAATCAACAAGACATATTTTCAACAATGTTTGTAGAACCATTCATTTACTCTCCAAAATACTCCCTCAATAGTGTTTCCAAATATTTTAATTCATCTGCACATCTTTTTGCATTCTTCACTCACTATTCAATCATCTAAAGACCTTGGAATTGGTTTTATTAATTATCAATGACCTCATGATAATTTAGTAGCATGTCTTGGGCTCACCTTTCTACCATAATAAAGAATCCATTACATCATACATATCACAATAAATCCTAGCATCACATTTCAACTAAAGTATGATGACTGCAACACTCTTGGTGACAATGATTTCATCATCTTCAACCACATTAGATTCCTATACACATCAACATATTTATTCAAAGTTACATTGGTAAAAAATACTAAGGTATGCAGTTAATTTTTTCATGTAACATTAATTCTTTATTTTTAAAATATTTATTTTGTATAAATGAAAGCCCTCTCTTACTATGGCGTGTCACTTTACCAGTTAAGTGATCATTGGCAAAATATTTACTACAAGTTGAATTGGAAAATTTTAATATGATTAAAAAGTATGTTCACCCTTACTATAAATATAAGATGAACTACAACCACATACAGTTTACCATCTTTCCTACTTCCTCCTCCAAAGCTATCGATAAGTTGCATGAACCTCCCTTGCAACTCTAGAAAGACCATATAAAACTATTCCTAGACAAAACCATAATTTTCGTAGAAACTCTACTCTAAAGAAACTGTGAAACTAAGGAGTAAAGTGGCCAATAAGTAGGATAACAATGCGGGTAGAGCATAAAGTTGAGCTAGAGTTGGCAAACAAGCTATTGGCTAATGAAGCAGTGGTGACCATCTTTGAAGCTGGAGGGTGGTCGTCATTCCAAAAGAAATTTGTAGGACATAATTCAAAAATTGTGGAGGAATTCATGTAGAATTTTTATGAAATTCACTCTAAAGTCCTTAATAGAAAAATTAAGGTTAGTTTGAAAATTCTTTTTTCTATTACTGAAGTAGATAATGAAGGCATAGGTATTTTCAAGTTAAACTTGGTTCTTACTAGGAGTTAATAGAAAACTTTTGTGAAAGGGGGAAACAACAGAATTATCAGGGATTCTATCCCTAAACCATGGCATCCTGTATTCTTTTGGATAATAAAATTCATCACTTGTGAGGATCAAAATGGCACAATGGTCAGCCTAGCCTTTCGTATGATGACCCATTTGTGCAAAGGTGCAGAGTATCCAGAATTTTGGATCAACTTGTCTCAGTATTTGTTTACTTCATTAATAAATATGATAGAGAAATATAGGTAGGGTACTAGTCCTTTGAAACACCACGTTCTCATTATCCTTATTTGTAAACATCACATTCTCCACTACCATTCATCTTACAAGAAATGGATTAAGTTTTTGGTAGATGCTACTTTTAAACAAAAACAAGAGGAAGAGACTTAGTAAGGCCATGAAGATTCTAACCAACAAACTACAATTTTCTCTTCCAAGGAAACCACCCATATTTTTGGAAAAAAAAAACCTTCATCCCATCAAGAAAATTATTCCTTTTGAGGCTGAGTCCAAGCATCACTCAGCCACTAGTGCAAAGAAGTTCTTGAGAGAATTTAGCTTTGAAATTGAAAACTAATGTACCTAAAAAAAAAGGCCACAAAAATCCCTAAAGTGTGGCCATCTGAACCTATGAGATCCCAAATTGGGTACATTGACATTATTCTATCTAATTTTGAAAAATAAATGCAAACTATGTCCAAGAAAAAGTAGACAAAGAGGCCTTTTGAGACAACTCCTCCCCTTTGATAGAGTAAGCATCGTTTAGGGTATCAAACTCATTTTCTTACTGCCACCTCAATTCCATTGGATTCTCCTAAAGAACATATACTAATGCAAGAAGAGCAGGGTGTGGAGCCCGAGTTAGCCTCAAAAGAGTTTCAACCAATAATTACTTTGTCTCCAACATATCTTGTCCCACAAGCTTCAAACTCACCCAAAATATGGACATTCATACATCACTAGTTGCTTCACCAATTATTTTATCTATTGTACCTTTGGAGAAATCTCTTCAAAAATGTATTGCCTTATCACCATCTCATGAATTGCAAGTTTTGGATCCTATAAAGCCAACCCAGAGAGTTCAGAAGTTGATTTTACTCTAAAGAGACAACAAATAGATACATTTGTGTTGGCTTTGCTATTAATCTTATAAACAAAAGATTTCAAGTCCTCTCTGGAGAGGGAGCCAATTTCCACTACCATTGATGTTGTTCATGTAACAATTGAACAAGAAAGAGGTAATCAAGAAGTTACCCTCTCTCCAAAGATGCATTCATGCCCTCTAGAACCCAAAATAGAAGTTATTCCAAAAATCCTTCCTTCAATGTAATATCTTGCTCTAGAGAGGGAAATGATAGAATAGAGTACATATTATTTCATCTCCTCCATCCAAAGGAGTCCTTCAAAATGAAAATATCCCATACACACTCCAAGACCTTGCTTTCATAATAGTGTGTCCTACTTATGAGACATCCTGATTTTTGTCTGAAATCACATATTTTTTAGAAAAATAATGATTTAATCTTTGATGGGTTCCATATAAAGGGGTTTAATTTAATGGGGTTAGATAAAGCCCTCTTAAATCAAACTCCCTTGGAAATAATCCCCTAGTCTTAAATCAAACCATTGATGGAGTCTCCTCCACACCTATCAAAATGTTGATAAAAACTAATTTTGCTTCACATTTTGGGGGATCAAATGAAGTCATTTAGAAATTCTATTTTTTATGTATGTATCCCTTAGTATAATATTTCCAAAAAGTATAATATTGAATATATTTCATTTGATTATTATATTTATTTTTATTTTCTAGTGAACATAGGTTTTCACAAAACATTAAGGTCTTTATTCCACACACACAGAAAAATAAAAAAATAGAGAATTTTTTTTTACAAATATCTACACTAGGTATTGATGTCCTTGTTTCAATAAAAAACAAGGTAATTTGGATACATACAAAAAAAGTTATGTTGTATGGTTTAAACCTATGTCTGAATTATAATTAATCTCACTTAAAAATTAATTAAAAAATATGCAAAAAAATTTATGAAAAAATATCTATGCACTAGAAATTGGTGTTACAAAGCTATGTTTAAAAATTTATAATTTGGTCCCTTTTATAGAAAAGTGATGGGGAGCGCACAACAAATACCACAGACTGATGCCCTAATTTCTCGCAGTCAATGAACTAACTGATGAGCCACCAATTCAACTCCATCGGCCAAGTCTCTCATCCTTATGCAAATACCCCAATGGCGTATGTCGTTGGTGAGGCTTGCTTTGTCGGTAATTGACTTCCTTCGGCATGACTTGCTTTGTCGGTGAACAATTGCAACCTTTGGCTGACGTGCTAATGAATCAACATAGTGATACGCCATTAGGGTTTTCAACCCTCACATAGTCTGATCTCTACGCCTAGCACATAGAGATGCTAGGGCACGCTACTGTGCAGACACCTTAGTCTGGAATGCATGCACTGTCGACACAAAACAAAACAAAGAACAAAATGAATACTGGTACATCAAAGCCATTCGACTGATTTTGACAGAAATCTCACCAGTGGAATGCTTCACGGTGACATACGACAACAATGGAAAATGCAAAATGAATGGAAATCTACAGTTGCGTGATTCGCAGTTATAAAAATGGAAATCAAATGGACAGAATAGAATTTCTTTATTTCTTCTGAGCACAATACAATCACATTCGATCACACTACTTCAATCTGATTACATTCAATGATGATATCTACATTTGGTTCAATCCTCTGGGTTTATAAACTCACCTAGAGTAGTACCAAACTGACTCCAAGAGGCTGGGAGATCAATCCAAGCGGCTGGGAAACACTACTGCCTATTTTTGGCATTATTGCTATTTTTAGCATTATGCGATTACAATTGACAAATGTCCCCTAAGTCACTTAGGACTTACAAAATGAACCTATAAACAAAACTGAAATGAAAATGCATTGGTCAAAGACCTTATTACAAAAGAAAACATGATTTGTAGGTGCTCCTGCACCATACTCCCTGGGTGAAAGTTGTCTCAAGTCCTCTTAGAGACTAACTGCTGCAAATCACCACCCTGCTTTTTGATGTCTGCTTCCAACATCCATGTGGCCTCTGAGTCTGGAAGTCCTTGCCATTTGGCAAAGTGCTCAAAATATGTCTGATTTCTGGTCTTCTTGGCTATCCTACTATCCAAAATACACTCCATCTTCGATGGTTCCTTAGGTGGTAAATGTTGCACCCACTCTACATTGTCTTGGACAGAATCGTCTGCATCTTCTCCTATAACAGGACTCCTATATAATGTTAGATCAGTAACATTGAATATAGGTGAAATAGCAATATCATCAGGGAGTTCAATTTTGTAAGCATTAGAACCATATTTCTCCAGAATCTGACATGGTCCAATTTTTCTCATCATCAACTTGTTGTGGCTTCCCTTGGGTAGTCGGTTCTTGTTGAGATGAACCATGACCATATCTCCTATTTGGTATTGCACATCCCTTCTTCTTTGATCCACTCTAGCCTTGATCTTTTGACTATTCTGGTGTAGAGTATCTCTGACTTATTGATGGATCTCTTTCATAGCCTCTACAAATGTATCAGCATGTCCACTTATTTTGTCCATCCCTTAAACATCTCGTAATTCAAAAATACCTCTAGGATGACTACCATAGATAACTTCAAAAGGACTTAGACCTGTACTTCTATTTGTAGAATCATTCTAGGCATACTCTGCTCGTGGGAGGACCACATCCCAACTATTGCCATGTTCTCTTGTCAAACATCTCAGCAGATTGCCTAATGACCTATTCACAACCTCAGTTTGACCATCAATCTGAGGATGATAGGCTGAACTAAAAGACAAATTTGTACCCAATCTTTTCCACAAGGTTATCTAGAAATGTCCCACAAATTTGTTGTCTCTGTCAGATACAATACTCAAAGGTAATCCATGAATCCTGATAATTTCTTTAAAGAACAAACCTGCAATGTAACTAGCATCATTGGTGGTCTTACAAGGAATAAAGTGCACCATTTTGCTCAATCTATCTACCACAAAAAACACACTATCATAACATGTCCTTGTCTTGGGAAATACCATCACAAAATCCATACTCAAACTTTCCCAAGCTCTGTTTGGTATGGGCAAAAGTTGGTACAGTCCTACATTGGTTGAGACTCCCTTTGCTCGCTGGCAAATCATACAACTCTCAACAAACCTTCTGATATCAGATTGCATCCTTGGCCAAAATTAAAACCTTTGTACAAGATCTAACGTCTTATTGAGCCCAAAATGTCCTAAACCACCACTATGTTTTTCCTTCACAATATTATCCCTCATTGAACACTTAGGGATACATAGTTGACTTCCTTTAAACAAAAGTCCATCTTGCAATGTATAATCTAAAAATTCACTGTGGAAAGCATTGGAAAACTCACTGCATACCTTGTAAATCTCCTTAAAATCATGGTCCTCTTCATACAATCCTTTGAGTGACTCAACACCCATACTTTGTAGCTACACTGCTTGCACTGTTAACACCCTTCTGCTTAGAGCATCGGCAACCTTATTGGTTATTCCTTTCTTATGTTTGATGATGAAGGTGTATGCTTGAAGACTTTCCACCCATTTCATGTGTCTATGGCTGATCTTTTCCTTTCCATTTAAAAAATTGAGAGCATGATTGTCAGTGTATATAATAAATTCCTTAGGAAGCAAGTAGTGCCTCCATTTTTTCAAAGCTTGTACCATAGCATACAACTCTAAATCATAAGAGGAGTATTTCCTATTGGCTTCATTTAACTTTTTAATGAAGAAGGCTACTGGTCTACCTTCTTGGCTCAACACTGCTCCTATGGCCAATCCACTTACATCACATTCAATTGTGAAAACCTTATTGAAATCAGGTAACACTAAAACAGGGAATTTAGCAACTTTATGTTTCAGACTTTCAAAACTCTGATCTGCTTCTCTCATCCACACAAACTTCATCTTACCTCCACTCTTGATGGTCTCCAACATAGGTGCACAAATATCACTGTAATTCTTAAAAAAAATTCTGTAAAATATGGCCAAGCCATGAAAGCTTCTGACCTCTCCTGTTGTCCTAGGTGTAGGCCAACTTAAAATAGCTTCTACCTTGGAAGGATCCATTTTCAAATCACCCTTAGAGATGACAAAACCTAGGTACACCAATTCTTGTTTCATGAAGTCACACTTTTCCAAGTTTATCAGTAACTTCTGATCTTGCAGCCTCTTCAAGACTATCTCCAAATGTTTCAAGTGCTTTTCCTTGCTCTTACTGAACACCAAGATATCATTAAGGTAGACTACCAAATATTTTCCTATGAATTCCTGCAACACTTCATTCATCAGCCTCATAAAGGTGCTAGGGACATTTGAAAGACCAAATGGCATCACAAGCCACTCATACAACCCTTCATTGGTTTTGAAAGTTGTCTTCCACTCATCCCCTTCTCTCATCCTTATCCGATGGTACCCACTCTTCAGGTCTATCTTAGAGAAATAGGTAGCTCCTCCCAAACAATCCATTAGATCCTCTATTCTAGGAATAGGAAACCTATACCTGATGGTTATCCTCTTTATTGCCTGAGAATCAGTACACAGTCTCCACTTCCCATCTTTCTTTGGGGCTAAAACAATAGGTACAGCACATGGACTAAGACTCTTCCTTATCAATCCTTTGTTTAGGAGTTCTTGAATCTATTTTGCTATATCTTCATTCTGTTGAGGTGTCATCTTATATGTTGTCTTATTAGGCTGATGGCTAATGTCTCTGATTGGTGGTAGGGAATTAGGTATATCCTTTGCAATCACTCCTTTATAACTCTCAAGCAAATCTCTGACATCTTTAGGCCCTACTTCTCTCACATTTTCCTTCTTTTCCCCCTTAGGCTTCACAATCAAAGCAAAACCTACTCCATCACCTTCCTTTAATGTGTCCATGAATTCTTTTTCTCCTACCAGCATTACACTAGACCCTACATGTTGTGTATCCTCTTCTACCAATGACTGTATCCTATAAGTCGCACCATCCTTTTGGAATGAGTAAGCATTCTTTTCTCCATCATGATGAGCCTTTCTGTCAAACTACCATGGTCTGCCTAACAAAAGATGGCAAGCATCCATTGGAAGGATGTCACACAAAATCTTGTCTCTATACCCCTTAATACTAAATTCTACCCATGCCTGTTCATTGATGAGTATGTGCTACCCCTTGTTCAACCAACTGACTTTATATGGACTGCTATGGGGTATCTTTTCTAACTTCAGCTTATTCACTGCTTCCAAAGATATAATGTTATCAGTAGAACCAGAGTCAATAATGACTTTACAAACCTTACCTTGGATCTTGTAGTTGATTCTGAATAAAGCCCTTTTTGTGATGGTTCCACCTGCACTGGTTCCTTGAGCAGCATCCTCTTGATCATCAGATTCTCTCCCATTTCTGATTCTAGATTCACTTCAGGAGATGTCACACTCCTTGCATCTTCTTGAATCAAAGTGGTTCTCTTCTCACCACCATGAGAAGTTGAGGCCTTCTCTGGACACTTGTATGCCAGCTGCCCTATCTGATTGCAGTTATAACATCTCATTTTGGAGAATTTGGATCCTCTACCTAATCCATTTGTCCCACCTCTTCCATTAGGCCTTCTTCCTCGATAGCCTCCTCTACTACTAGAGTCCCCAACTTGCTCTTCTTGGCTAGACTCACCACTAGGCCTCTGGTTAGGACTTCTTCATCCAAAATTTCCTCTACCTCTGAAATTCCTTCCACCTCTACCTCTATTGTTCTGCTCGCTCTTTCTCTTTATCTTCTCTTCAGCCCTTAAGGCCATTTGGAAACACTTGTTTACTATTTCTGGTGCTAAAATGCTTATCTCATCTTGGATGTTCATCCTTAGGCCATTCAAGTACTTGGCCACCTTCTCTGACTATTCTTCTTGTCTCTTTGATCTAAGACTGAGTTTATGAAACTCTTGTGTGTATGCATTCACGTCAAGGTCTCTTTATCTGAGGTTTTACAATTTCTTATACATCTGCACATCATAGTCCAGGGGTAAGAACTATACCTTGAGTTTGGTCTTCATCCTTTCCTAGGAGGTTATCATATTTTTCCCCTCCTTGACTCTCTATCCTTGTTCATAATTCCACCATGCAAGAACAAATCCCTGCAATCTTGCCTTTGCCAACTTAACCCTCTTAGCATCAGGGATTTCTTTATATTCGAAATGATTGTTCAATGCCTCAATCCAGTCAATCACCTCTTTCACTTCCATACTTCCACTATACATAGGTAACCCATCTATAGTGTCCCTATTGACTGAATTTAATGCATTTAAAAATGCCCTCTGGTCTGCTAGTATCTCCTCTATCTTTTTACCGGTTTCGGCAATTTTCGCATCGCCTTCATCGTTGTCACTTTCATCTTCCCTATCTTTGCCTTTGGACTACTTGAAATCACCCAACTTGGATGCAAGCATCTCCTTGATCAGCTTCTTAATGGCATCCTGCGACATACTTTTGGGAGGCATCGTCTCCACCTCTGTCTCACTTTCTTTGTCTGACATAAACATTCACAGATAACACCCAAACGCCAACAGTCCTGCAAATCCTCAATTTGACTTGTAGCCCAAATCTTTTTCCAAACTCTGATACCAATATGATGGGGAGCGCACAGCAGATACCAAAGACTGATGCCCTAATTTCTCACAGTTAATGAACTAACTGATGAGCCACTGATTCAACTCCATTGGCCAAGTCTCTCATCCTTCTACAAATACCCTAATGGCGTCTGCCATTGGTGAGGCTTGCTTCGTCGGTAACTGACTTCCTTAGGTGTGACTTGCTCTATCAGCGAACACTTGCAACCTTTGGCTGACGCGCTGATGAATCAACATAGTGATATGCCATTAGGGTTTTCGACCCTCACACAGTCTGATCTCTACACCTAGCACATAGAGATGCTAGGGCATGCTACTATGCACACACCTCAGTCTAGAATGCCTGTACTGTCGACACAAAACAAAGTAAAGAACAAAATGAATACTAGTACATCGAAGCCATTCCACTAATTTCGACAGAAATCTCACCAGTGGAATGCTTCACGGCGACATATGGCAACAATGGAAAATGCAAAATGAATGGAAATCTACAGTTGCGCGATTCACAGTTATAAAAATGAAAATCAAATGGACAGAATAGAATTTCTTTATTTCTCCTGAGCACAATACAATCACATTCGATCACACTACTTTGATCTGATTACATTCAATGATGATATCTACATTTGGTTCAATCCTCTAGATTTATAAACTCACCCAGAGTAGTACCAAACTGACTCCAAGCGGCTGGGAGATCAATCCAAGCAGCTGGGAAACACTACTGCCTATTTTTGGCATTATTGCTATTTTTAGCATTATGCGATTACAATTGACAAATGTCCCCTAAGTCACTTGGGACTTACAAAATGAACCTAGACACAAAACTAAAATGAAAATGCATTGGTCAAAGACCTTATTACAAATGAAAACATGATTTGTAGGTGCTTCTACACCAAAATGTTATGTTGTATGGTATAAACATCACTTTTAAAAAGTGTTGTTAACTGTAAAAAATAAGTTATTAAAAGTTATGTTAAAAAATTCACAAATTATTTCTTAATTTTTTAAAAATATATATATTAGAATCTACACAAAATCTCAAAAATCACTAGTTCACATCATCTTCAAATTATTAATAGATTTGTTTCTATAGGTGTCAAAAGGTGAAAATTTGGTTTAAAATGTTGATTTCAATGCCTCACTTTCGACAAAAAGTGGGACATAGTATTATGGGCTAACCAAACAACCTTAGTGAAGAAGATGATATAACTGAGAAAAAATAATTACAACATGTACCCATTGTAAACTTCTTACCTACCTATATTTCCTATAACTCCATAGTTGTCTCATTTACGAGACTATGAAATTCATTTACATCTCCACACATTTCATGTAAAATTTTACCCTACCTTTATGCCCCACATCTCCACGAATATTCATTCTTCATAGGATTGTAGAAAGTTCATGTATATGTGCATCCCTTTCAAGTTACCACTTTTCCTCTAAAACATAGAACCTAATAAATCTACATACAGTGTATGATAGAGTTTATTTACAACATTGCATAACTAGATTATGAATTGCTACATTGCCTACCTTTACAACACCCTAAACAATACTATAGTTGTGAACTTGTCCCACTGCTTGCATGCATTTTAAACTACATCCATGCTTCCAAATCATACAACCCCATGCTATTCCATATCTCATGGACTTGTTTCATCTCTTTAAAACATGCGTACATGCATCCCATTCCAACAAATCCGGTAGTGTTATACCTTTTAGACCTCGTGTTTACAACTTCTCATACACTTTTCTTAGTTACTACATAGCCTTGCACCTTGATGATACTCATTCTCTAGGATTAACCCATGAATTTTCAAGCTGTAAATTATAAATTCCCCCCACTATGAAACTTTATTGTTTCCATGGTTGTCAGTCTATTGATCTAATGCACATACATGAAATCCATAAATTCTCTTACAAGGACGTGACTAGGCTTAGGTGACATTGGGAAGTTTCATAAGTGTCCTCATTGCCATATTAATGAAGTAATTATGATATCAATTTTGTCCATAGTTTCCTACTTTTATGTATTTGTTTTAAATGCACACATAATGCACCAAAAGTGAAAATCTTCACATTTTGAGCTTGTAGTAAGTGCTAATGCATGGAGAAAATCTTATCAATGTGTAAGTCCAAGAAGATCTCATGGGAAGCATGGATTCATGTATAGGTCCTATAGTTTCTAATTAAACAAGGTAGGGATTATTTGAGACATGTAAGCTTAAGGTTTGTGTGACATCCCATCTAGACATCCTAAAAAATAGACCCATTTTTCTAGGACAACTAAAACTACTCCAATAAAATGGTTAAATAGGGAATGGGTTTTCTAACACAATAGTTACCTTAATAATTCATTCTAGACTTCTCACAATAGTGTTCCAATGTCTCTAGGCATGGGTGGAATTGAGCTCAACATTCATGGCTAAGTTCATTGTTGGTTTAGCATCTAAACTAGTCATCAATATTTTCTAGGGGTAGGTGGCAAGGATTAAGCTCTCATGATAAAATAGTGGAGACACTTTAGTTAAAATAGAAGGAAAATAATTTATGGGAGGTGTCAAGGTCACCCATATCCATGAGATAAACAATTAGTGCAATCCTAGTTTGACATAAATATAGCTAACATCTTAAACATGTGGGAATCCTTGCATCATCCAACTAGACACTAGATCTTATGGTCCCTATAATGATGGATCCATGGTCATGTAAAAATTTTGGTAGGTTCCACTAGCCAAATTTCACACTAATAGGCTATCTTTAGATGCCACTCAACACATGGATGGGTTCATAAATAGGGAAGGGGCACAATGTTAGTGATGTAAACCTATTATATCTAGTGGTGTAGGAGTAGATTAATGATAATTTAATTAATATTTTGAGTGTGCATAGACTATTGGATGATCCAACACATCAATTGATCACATGATTAAGACAACACCAAAAAACTAAGAACCTTGACATCACAAGGATTTTCTTGGGCAACACTATCCTCCAACTCAATTGGGGATCATATGGTTATTTCATTTACTAACATCATGATTACATACAATCGCTTGGGGCCACCATAAAATGACTTAGTCATGAACTAGATAATAGTAAAACACTAAGATCTTGGAAGCCCTAAACTCACCTAGGGAGCATGGGAAGTAGATGTGCATCATTCCCCTAAAGTATCATTGCTTATCAGGATTGTAAACTTAATAAAGCAAGAGGAATAGGGACCACCTCAACTAACACAGAACACTCATTACCAATAACAAAATGTTGATATTACAGTATGGGAGGATTCTCATCATGATTTTGTAGATCATTAGATCATGTTCAAATCAAATGGTTGGCACAACACCAAGAACTGAAAATATTGATAACTCTTGTGGGCTATATAAAAGCACCACATATAATTGTTTATGGCATCATGGTATCGTGCTTGTAGTGATTATTTTAAATGAATGGATTTTCCTCTTGTCTAGTCTAGAATCAACTAACCAATAGTATAAGGGGAACCCTAACATTATTGAAAAGATACTTAGGAGTTTTGTGAACCATTAGATTGATTAAGATTTGGATGGATGGTGCATTCCTATGGTAATAATCTGCTTTCATAGTGTTTGTAAATGTGTAGACCATTAGACCATATCAAACTTGATGGACACTACTCTCTTTTCCGCTGTTAAAGCTCCATGATTAAATGGGATTGATAAGGAATTTATGAGATAATAAAACATCAATTCTAGGTCATGAAATCATGGCATGAGGCTAAAAATGAAGACACAAGGATTGTGGGTAGACCTACATATATAGATTAGAGTCTTAGCTCAACTTTTTCTACAACTAAGAGTTGTTTGAAAACTGTTTGATCAATTATTAGACATAATTTCATGGAAAACATTCATGTATAAACAGGATTCCAACTTTAATTGCTATCAAAAGGTTCAAATAGGGCCCCATACACATGAAGAGTACATAGCCTTAACTATTAGAGATCTTAACTCAGTTCTAGTTTTTGATACAATCCATATACTCTAAACCTATTTATTAAAACAAATATAGTTTCCACGTAGGAAATATGAAAATAAAAACATGACATTGAAATCTCAAAGCACTAATGATAAGGATTGGTGTAGCCAATATACAATTATCATTACAAATCTTGAAACAGTTTCACTTACTAGGAAATTCCTTTGGAATGAAATATAACTTAATTACATGTGACTACTAAGGCTCCAAGCTTCAATTCACATTAGTTGTATTAAACTAGAAGACCTAATATAATATATCCCACAAACTAGTATTATCAATTTTTATACAAGAATCTAAAGATCATCCTCTCAAATTCATGAGGTCAATTTTCTCCTATTGTGCATCTCTAATACTATCCCTTTCATTTATAATCATAAAAATCCATGAAATGAGTAAGAATCTCAATCAAGTGATTAGTCATAACCAAATTCTAGCCAAGACTTATAGTAATTCATTCAAATCCTATTCCAAAATTAATATAACATATTAAACTATAAGAACATGTATTACCTATTCTTCCCAATAGTGCAAAATGATTTAATCAAAGGTCAACCCAAGTATTGAGTCCATTGTTCCACCCAATCACCCCCATAGTGGAGTATATTGTTTCATGGGGTTAATAATAAGGTGTTCAACTTTAGCTATCTATTGATATTTTGAACACTTCTTGTCAAATCCTTACTTAGTTCCATTCCTTACTTAATTCAACACATGGTTCACAATAAAGAAATGCATACCAGAGCTACTATACCTATCATCTTGACTTAACTAGACTAACAAGTGTATCTATCTACAACTAATTTAATGGGTCTGAGTGTAAGTGAATAAAGAAAAACACCTCAACAAAGCAATGCTACATAACATCAATTGGAACAACTATCATTTCATCCTCATAGAATGATCATCACTTGACATCCAAAAATCTAACAACACAACTATAATTGAAATGATTATATATCTCCATTATCCATTATGGGTGGCCATACTAGACACTAAGGCCTCATAGATCATCACCTCCTTAGTTCTTCCCACCAAAAACCTATGACTTTGGGTACTAATCATGGAGACATCCTTTTCTCTAGTTCATGCTATTTAGTAAAATACATAGACCACACCAATACATAGGGTCTATTTTGATGGACTTACATTACAAGACTTATTCACTTACACATATTGGACTTGACTTTGCTACTTTTTGATTCTAGACTAGTATCCCGTTGAATAGCTTAGTAGGACTTTCACTAACTTCTTCATTCTCATTTTCTTTATTCTCAATTCTTCTATCTAAATTATATCCTTCTTACATACAATGATTGTCGAATCAATAGCTTCCCTTCTTTAACTTCTCTTGTTACTTAAATACAAGTTCATAATATTTTTTCCCTTTAATTTCATTATTCATGTTGGCAAGTCATTAACTTTTTTGAATTTTTCCTAAGATCTCTTTCTAGTCCTAAAATCACTTTAGTCTCTTAGATTTCTTAGGCATGCAAATTTTGTCTACATTTGATTGGTTTATCCTTAGCCCATGTACTTGAGTAAGGAAATTGACTCTCTTTCCCATGCATGCCATCATTCTCTTGGATTCAAGATTATTTACTTTGCCATTTTCATCTTGTAATTTTAGATTACTCAAGTAGTTCATGACTCATAGAATACAGCTTACTTATTGACACCTACTTGCTTCACATTTTCTATTCAAATGTCTATGCATCATTATCAGCTACCAATCAAGATCCCATGAAAATATACACTCAAACTTCTACTTGGGTGATCAAAACCCTATCATCAACCACATGTAAACAAAAATCATTGTTAAATCCCATAGAACTTTGTAGGTTAGAATTCCTGAAACTAGAAAATTTGAATAATTAAAATGTAAATCTATGCTTTAGCCAAACTTTAATGATCCTAAGGTTATTATCCTATATGCACCTTATCATTCACATGTGTTAACCTAAGAATAAAAAAGTCATTCAAATTTAGATAGTAATTGTAGAACCAAAACCTTAATTAAAATTATGCTTAATCTAAACTACTTACAATATACTATATTGTCATAAAGGATATACAGTTAATTATAAAAATTTATCATACTCCATCAACCTTAAAATCAAATTTAATTTAGTTCATACCATTGATATTCATAAATTGAAAGACCCTGAAGATTTTTATCCCAATACTAGTTCATACAACTATTCGGAAACATAATACTATTGCATTTATCCCCACTTAGGAAAATTCATCCTTGAAGTTGGAATAAAAAAAAACTATAAAGTATAGTTGTTGCATCTCCTATGTCTAACCATGTCACTCTAGATTAGGTTTATATTGTACCTATAACAACTTGACTTAGTTAATATCTTGGTGACAGAGTTGAATTATGCTTCACTCTAATATTTAAATTGGTTCTATTTGAAGCATGTTATCTATGTTCATCTATAAATAAGACCAATCAATCACATGATTTAGGTCAGACATGTATTTTTGTAAATCTAGAAACATGGAAAACATGGTGTAGTTGACCTAGGTGTGGAGGTGGAGCAATTCTATAGGTGATGATTCATATTCATTCAAGAATTTCAAAGTGACCTATATATATCTATGATAATTTTAAAATTTCTATGATTTTAACACTCCCTCTTGGGGTTGCACTCTCAAGAACATTTTATCTCTGATAGTAAACATTATAGGGGTTTAGTTTTGATCAGTATAACACTTTTATCTATATCAAGCCTCCTTCAACCTTTTCTAAATTTGACTACTAGCTTTTCTATCTCCTAAATAATATATGGACCAACAATGACTCAATCATCTAGTCCTGCCCAATTTAAGGGTGTCCTGTAAGTTCTCCCATAAATTGTAGCATACGATTCCATTCCTAAAGAGCTTCAATGATGACTATTATTATAGTAAAATTTGTCCAAAGGTAGATATTTCTACTTCTTCACTTGATTATCCATCATATTCATCATTAATATGTCCTCCAATTTTTGGTTTACTTGCTCTATCTACACATTAATTTTAGGCTTATATGTGGTGCTAAGATTTAACTTTGCATCAAGATTAGCTTAAAATGTGATCTAAAACCTTGATGTAAATAATAAGTCTTGTCTTAGATAATCTTATCTAGTACTCCATGGAGTCCCATAATCATGTATACATGTAATAGAGTAATTTACATGGCATTCACTATATCTTGAGTCAACAAGCAAGTGGAACCTTTTTAAGGTTGTCCACTACTACCAAAATTGCATTATGTTTGTATCGCATCCTTGGAAAACCAAAATATATATATATATATATATATATATATATATATATATATATATATATAGAGAGAGAGAGAGAGAGAGAGAGATATTGTGTCAAATTTCTATTTTGGGATACCATAAGGATATAGTAATCTTGTTGGGTGTCTATGCTATGCCTTAATTTGCTATCATTTCAAAAAAATTGCTACAAATTTGAGAATTTATTTCTTCATTCCTAGTGAATAATATACTCTCTTTAAATTTGCATGCAATTTATTAGCTCTAGGGTGTGCAATATATGGCATCTCATGTCCTTCCTTGAGAATAATTACCTTTAATTTATAATCCTTTTCCCATTCTTAAATAAATAGACACCATATTGACCAATTTCTCTAGGTTCTACATTATTGAGTTCTACCGTTATTTATTTTATACTCATTGTTTTCTTGTTTCACCTATATTTTTTTGAGAAAATCACCTTGTAAATTGAGCACAACATTAATCTATGGTCTCTTGCTTAAGTCATCTACAATCTTGTTTCCCTTTCCTTGAATGTAGGTGATCTTAAAATCATATTAATAAAAATACTCTATCCACTGGTATTTCCTGGCATTTAGAGTTCATTGTGTTATTAAATACTTCAAGCTTTGGTGCTCCATTTTGAGCTCAAAATGTGGCATCCAATCTTTTGGGACCCAAAATAATGGCAACACAAAACTCTAAAACTTTCCTAAATCACCTAGGCAAGGGATTGTCGTCAAGATGAAAGGAAGAAGTTTATCAACAAGTTTTGGGCAATTTTCACCAACTAAAAAGAGTGGGTAGACTCCTCTGCACTTTGAGCTTAGCTTAAACTCTAGAGGGATATTCCAAGGGGTATACCTAAATAGGTATTAAGTTCAAACTAGATGAACAACTTAAAATATTGGACAACCAAACCCAACTCATCATCTTGACTCCAAAGGCTATCACTAAATCAAGAATAACTAGTTGTCACATGACCCCTATATAGCTAATTCAACTGTGCGAATGTATATGCACAGGAAGATGGTTTTTACCCTAAACCACAGGTGAATGATTTGTTTGATTTATAAAAATTGTTTGATCCCTATCCAATATGGACCGGTGCCTATTCTATTGGGCAACAGATTCATGGAATGCAAGGAGGAAAGGAAAGACATGGCAAAGTATCAACAGAACTAGGCATACATTTATCTATATGACTTTCAAATAGATCTTGATACAATGGACATACTTAATGATCCAAAAGAGAATTGCAATGATTCACATGCAACAAAGAAAATGATGTTGTCACACACCTCCAAACCTCTAATACAATTTCATACCAACAAATGTGGCAAGGGAAAATACATAACTATGATTACATATTTACCAAAATCATTACAAACTCCCATGGAGACAATCACTACATTTAAATCTGCAATATAAAACCTTCCTACATAATACTGAATATATCCCTTCACTAACAAACTAGACCAAATCTTGTGTTGATGCCAGAGAAACTCCTTAGGCTCTCCTAGACCAGACAATTGGCTCAGAGACCAACCTCTAGAACATTTGAAATTGATGCATATATAGTTGGTCTATTCTATGTAGCTTCTGGGCATTGAAATCCTAGTCAACAAATAGTTTCTGCAACACAAGATGTGGCACATAGCCATTTCAGGGGAATCGGTGGAAATCTTGGGCGCCCATGCCCTACAAGTAGATTTGAGTCCTTGAGGTACCTACAAAAGATATGGGATACTAGAACATACAATCCCCATATTAAACTTTGTACCTATGCATATTGTCCTAGCGACCTGTGTCACATCAGCACATTTCTTCATTTGCTTACTACCTTCATTTTCACCATTTGCCTTATTAGCAATTTTCTGCATTCACGAACTTTTCTTTGATGTCCTAATTTTTCTATCACCAACCTTTTACATTTTCAAACTTCATCAGCTCTACCTTCTATTGGCAAATCTTCAATTTGCCAAACATTACTTGGTGCCTTTTCATGCTTATCGGCAAAAACCCACTTTGTCAAACTCATCTTTATTTGCACCTGCTTCCACTTCATCAACAAAAGTTCACTTTTCTAAACCTGCCACCCTTTGTACCCTTTCCTGCCTTTATCAGCAAAACTAACTTTTGCGAAACCAACTCACTTTGTCCTTACTAGTAAAAGTCTTCATTTCAGAACCGAGGGCCTTTTCTCTTTATATTTCCTTTGTCGGCAAAACATCATTTTGTTGAACTTGAGCCATTTTTCCTTTATCAGCAAAATCTAAAATTTTGCGAACCATCTCCCTTATCGCCTTATCGGTGAATTATGAAAATCCCAAACTAGTTCGCTAGTTCCTCATTATTAGCAAAAATACCGAATCACAAATTTTATCTTCCCCCGCCAGCCTTATCGGCAAATATAAAATTTGTCGAACCCATCTTTTTCTTTATGTTTTACCCATTATCGACAAAATGACTCTTTACGAAACTAAGCCCTTGTAGTCCCCTCCTGCCCTATATTGGTAAAGTTGCCCTTTCCTGAACCTCTCCATGTTTTCCTTATTGTCAGTGAAAATTCCTATCGGTGAACTACCAAAAATTTGAATTGTTCCACCAGTTTGTCCTTTAGTCAATTCCCCAAAGAAGCACCTATCTTCCTTTTATGCCTTAGTTGATTTCATGCCTCAGCAACCTCCTTCTGCATTGTTGGTGATTTTTGCCATCAGTAAACCTCACAAACCTTGAACTTATGCATTTCACCAATAAAAGGCTTCATTGTCTTCATTTTTCTGCCAATGAACCACATACCTCCCTTCGCCCCTCACACTTTCCTATCAGCAAATATCATTGTCGGCAAACCGGAAAAAAAATTAACTTGAGAACAAGTTCTAAAGTTAGAAGCTTCACCGATTTGCTGATAATAAGGCAAAAATTGAAAATTTTCTAAGGGGCAAAAGGGAGCAAGACAACAATTTGACCAAGGAAAAATATTCAAAAACCAAACTTTGACTAAGGATAACTTTTTCATATTAAGAAATTTTGACATGGTTCAAAAGGAAAAGTTGCTCAGAATGGAATTCTCTATCCAATGGTGATATTTTCTAAGGAATAAATTACACATGAGTTTTGGATTTTTTGGGTTTTTTAAGGGCACTTTGAGGACTAATTTTTTTGGGCACCAACAGTGGCTCTGGTTGGGGACATGTGACAAGTAGTGTCACAACGAGAATCTAAAATATCTCTGGGCAGACCAACACACAAACAGATGAAGGGAAACACACAAAACACATAGTTACAAAGGAACGTAGAGTCAAAAATGACTGCAGCCAAAATTTTGGGACACTGTTAGTCACCCCTACAAAAAAATAGATGAAGCTACTTGCCTCTATCAAAGACAAGCCTATTGAAGGATCTGATCTCCCTCAATCCCTTGTTGCACTAATCACCCAACATTAGCAACAAAATTATTTTGCATGCATGCACATACAAAATATAGACATTCATATCATCATGCTGAAAATTGAAAAAAAAATTATAATGGGAAGCTAGCCGTAGATAATAAGATTCATCATCATGTTGACTCACATATAAGCACTCACCTTCAAGTCCCATATCAACATGATGCATTTTTGGTCTTGCATAAATATTAGCATGAAGGAAATTATCAAGATGAAACTCATCCAACCCAGGTGTAATCTCATACTGGACTATGTCATAAGACCGCTTAATTTCTTGTGGCCCAACAGCACTAATGCTAATGTGCTCCTCAATGATTGAATCAAAGGCATGATTCAAATTTAAACCTCCACCATTAGCATATAAATCTAAAATTTGAGGCACTTCAAGTGAAGACTCACAATCTTCAATTTGCCTCTTTGTTTTGTATTCCTTGGCACACATTGCTGTGTGAAATTTTCTATTAAGAAAATCAAAAATTATTTTCTCCTCATCACCTTGTAGGTCAACAACTTGACCCACACCTCAATGTCTAGCCTCAATGTCATCAAGCCTAGCCAACAAGCTCAAAAATGCACTTTCAATATGATCCACATTAATCAGAGGTAACTACCCCAAACAAAGCTCTAGAAAATCATTTGTTACATTGTCTTAAAAATGGGAGAGCCCTCATGATGTCCAGCTAAAGCATAACTCATATCATCCTCATGCAAACAAGTGCCAATGACCTCATTGTCATCATCAGGGATAAATGAGGGTAACACACCAAACAAGAGGCCAATCTCCTATTCACTCTCAACATCATTTTCTATACATCCCTCTCCTCTTTCTACTTGTTGTCCACACGTAGCCGTGTCACATTGCATAAAACTTTCCTCCTTTAAAGATGATAGCTCAAACTCACTAAACTCTAAATTAGTTTCAAAAAGAGGATTATCCATGCACCAATCATAATCATAAACAGTGCTCTTACTTGATGGACTTGCATGCTCCTCAAAGAGGGCAATATCTCGTATGCTCATCTCTTCATCATCATTTGCTTCCTCAATATATGCATGAATTATATAATCAATCACCTAAGATGATTCATTCAATGCATCACTTGCATACATACCTCCCAGGAGGTCTACAATACAATAGCAGGCAGCAAGGTCAAAAATCTCTTCATCAGATTGGATGTCATCATTGATTTGTTCATTTTCATCATCCACTGATGACTGATCCAATGGAATGTGGGTGCAGTCACTACTATTTTCATCTGAATCACTCTCATACACTACACCAACACCTTCCTCTACCCTTGTACATACACAATCATCACTTGATATTGTGTCTAGATCATATGAAATGTCCACATCTCTACTGTCTACAACAACCTGTTCATTATCAACTACCTCTACATCTAATCATATAGATTTCACAATCATATCCTACTTAACTTTGTCAACATAATCAACGAACACATAGGCCTATTGCAAACCCACTATATTGAACTCTTCCCAAGCAGAGTTTAAAGAAACATCATAAGCTCTTGAATACATATCAATACATATAGGAAGATCAGGTCTGAATTTTTCTAGGATGTGAGATAGGGCCACTACAAATCTATGGCTGAGCTCCACGCTAGGGTCTCCTTCTTTCCTTCTGATATTTTCTAGTTTTAGGACAAGAAAAACAAGGTCTAAACTACTTGCAAAATATTCAAAGGCAACCACTAACTAATCATAGGAAGCAAAATGCTAGTCAAGGAAACTAACTAGCCACTTCCATGCTTTTCAACATAGACATCTAACAAAAAATATCATTCACATATCCTCATCTCCAAATTGAAATTTATCCATGAATTCTAAAAATGCATCAATGGGTGCCTTCTCATTGAAAACCTCACACTCATCAAATAAAGGCATCTGATTGTAAATCTGTTTGGGCATGGATTGTTGCTCATAACTGACCCATGAGAGGTCCAATTGTCTATAGGTGTTTTCATTTGTAATAGCGGAGGCCGAGGAAAAGAACAACTAGGAACAACAAGAGAGGAATCAAGGTGTTGCATGGACTGATGTAGCCTGATTCGGCCTACTAATTCTTTTTCTTGCTACAACAAAGACTCTAACAATTGCTTTTCTTTTTCAATTTTATTCTATAGCCAAGACTTTTCATTTCTATTATGCAAGGGCTCAAAGAATTCTAGGTTTGTAAAATTGGCAAGGCTACGATCAGAAAATGCATTAACAGGATGGTCAAAGGCCACATAATTCGTAGGGTCTCCAACATAAGAAGATGTAGAGAAAGAATCCTCCCTAGAGTATTCATATTCATAATAGTTAGCCATGACCTTGACTACACACCACTTGTGCGGGACAAAGGAAAGCAAACATGTTCCTTTATTGAGAAAGAAACCATTGTCAAGGAAGAAAGAAAGCTTGTACCTTAACCAGCTGCAACCTCCTTGAAACTATTGGGAATTAAGGTGTCTCAACCTTGGTAACTCCTTGCATTATTTATGTTTGTATATATTAATTCATTTCCTATGTTGTAAATAAATTGTAAATTCCATATTGTCATATTATGGGATGTGGCACGGTGATGTGTTATCCTACATGGAATATGACAACTTGTAATTTTGTCCTCGCATGAGGAGATAGGCATCCCACTTTTGTGGTAGGAGCATTTTGCCATGTGTTGGCATCTTTCATGTTGTATAAGGGAATATTGACCGAAACGGTTATGACAGAATCCTATGACAGAATCTATGACATGTAAGAGTCAAAAATAGAAGCATGTAAGATAGGTAAAGACGTGTCATGAAGCATCTTTGAAAAAGCCTTATTTGGGCACCCCAAGGTGGACTATGACATGTTGTAAGAGAATATGCTATTTATAGCCTTTGTATGATAGATTCTCTTACAGGTGTAAGTTGTAACCGCTATGACAGATTCTATGGCAGTCGTAAGTGTCGTAAGAGCATCTATCATAGCCCATTTTGGAAATAGGCAACCTCTTTGGGATGGGAACTATGGACAAGTGTTAGGAACATTCCACAATGTTGACCAAGTGTCCTTAGGCATGGGTTTTGGGCCATGAGGCCAAGTTGGACACCCATCCCAAGATAGGTCCAATATTGCCTTGTATATTCTATATAAATAGGTGCTTGGAGGAGGAGAAGCATTACAGGTTTTACAAGTATTGTTACTCTGTCGGATTGACTCCAAATACAAGTGTCAAAGACCATTGAAGCTTGCATTGCAAGTGTATTGTAAATAACATTTAGTTTTGTTAATACATTGTGCAGGTTTTTGAGTGTGGGGTTTTTCACCTAATAAGGGTTTTCCCCACCGTATATTTTTGTCTCTCTTCTTTTGTCTTCTTTATGGTTCATGTGTATTGCTGTAATATCTTGTTTAGATGTTCTATGTTGCTATAGTTGTAAGGATTAATTTGAATTTGCATAGCCCTCTCCTCATTATATTAGTGTAGGAAGCAATTTCTGCACACCTAGCTTCCTTTCAGTTGGTATCAGAGCCTAGCCAGTTTTGGTCTTAGCTATTGGGTAGGGGTTTTTTGAGCTGATCTTAAGTTGAGTGGGAGTTTGTGTAGAGTATTCTAAATTCTATTGCAGCAAGGAGATGACAAGCACATCCAGAAGATTTGAAGTGGAGAAATTCAATGGCACTAATTTCGAGCTGTGGAAGCTCAAGATGGAAGACATGCTTGTTGACCAAGACCTTTGGGAAAGTGTTAATGGAACTAAACCAGCTGCAATGTCACAAGATGATTGGTATCTCAAGGATTGGAAGGCTAAGGGTCTCATAAGACTTAGTCTTGTTGATTCTATCTTGTTAAATGTCCGTGAGGAGAAAACTACAAACTTGCTTTAGAAGAAGTTGGGAGATGTGTATCAAGCCAAATCCCTGGTTAATAAACTTTTTCTGAGAAAGAAGTTGTATTCTCTTCAAATGGAGGATGGACGATCCGTTGCTGAACATATGAATGCTTTTAACATGCTAGTTGTACAATTGACATCTATTGGTGTGAAGATGGAGGAGGAGCATCGGTGTATGACCTTGCTTTCTTCTTTGCCAGACTCGTGGGATCACCTTGTTATGGCTATTGGAAACATCACATCCACATTCAAAATGAATGAAGTGGTTTCTTTGCTGTTATCTAAAGAGATGGGGAGAAAGTCTTCTGATGCAGCCAAAGAGGCTCTTGCAGTTCATGGAAGACCCAAGGAGAAAGGGAAAAAGAAGGACAAGAAAGATGAGAAGGGTAGATCCAAATCTTGTGGGAGATCCAAATCTCCTCAAAAGTCCAAGGCTATTTGTTGGAGCTGTGGTAAATCTAGGCATTTCTGAAAGAAATGCAAAGAAGAAAAGAAAAAGAAGAAGACCCCAGATTCAGATTCTAACAAGTCACAAGATGATGGTGATGCTTTCATCGCAGCCTGGCAACCCATGCATCTAATGATGTGTGGCTAATTAACTCTGCTGCATCATTCCACATGACCTTGCATTGAGACTGGTTCACTAAGTATGAGGAGTTCGATGGTGGAAAGGTGTACTTGGGTGATGACTCTCATCTGAAGATCGTTGGTCATGGAAGAGTCTCTATCTGATTCCCTGATGGATGAGTGAAGGGGATCTCTAGGGTTATGCACATCCTAGGCTTAGCACGGAACCTACTTTCTGTAAGTATGTTGAATGATGTAGGTGTGCAAGTTATCTTTTTGAAAGAAGGATGCAAGATGACTAGAGGAGCTATAGTGCTTGCTAAGGGTACTAGGAGAGATACTCTATTTCAGCTGGAGGCATGCATTTCACAATGTAATAGTTCTTCCGACTCAAGGAAGAGGGCAGCAATCACTTCATCCCCACCATCTGAATGAGCAATTAAGAGATCTGTTGTTTCTAGTTCTGATGTTTCTAATCATGCCTTGGAAGTTAAACTTCCTACTGAAAAGACAATGTTATGGCATAAGAGATTTGGCCACATTGGTGAGAAGGGTCTATGTACCCTAAAAAATAAAAACCTCATTGAGGGGTTAGATGATTGTAATCTTGAGTTTGACTTTTGCGAACATTGCATTTATGGCAAACAAAACCATGTTTAGTTTTATTCAAGTTCTCATTAATCTTCTGGTGTGTTGGACCTTGTTCATTCTAATGTATTTGGTCCTGTTAATGTTCCTTCGTTATCAAAATCTATATATTTTGTATCTTTCATAGATGACTACAGTAGGACATGGATTTATTTTCTCAAAAGCAAATCTGAAGTCTATAGTAAGTTTAAGGAGTTTGAGGCCTTTGCTAAAAATTAGACTGATAAAAAGATTAAGTGTTTGAGAACTGACAACGGTGGTGAGTTTTGTTCTACAGAATTTGATAAATATTGCAAGGAACTTGGGATTGAAAGACATAAGACAACTCCATACACCTCACAGCAAAATGAAGTTGCAGAGAGGATGAATAGGACACCAATGGAGAAGGCTAGGAGTATGCTTAGTGGAACTAGCCTAGAACAAAAGTTTTGGGCTGAAGCTGTTGCCACTACTTGCTATCTTGTAAATAGATCTCCTACATCAGCTCTTGTTGAAAAGACACCCATGGAGGTGTGGTCTCATAGAAACCCTTCAATAAGGCATCTTTGTGTTTTTGGTTGAGGCATATGCACATGTGCCTAGGGAGAAGCGGTCAAAATTGGAGAACAAGGCTGTTAAGTGTATCTTCATTGGCTATGGTGTTGGTGTGAAAGGATACAAGCTTTGGGACCATGTGGCTGAAAAAGTTTTGTATAGCAGAAGTGTCATCTTTGGAGAGCTTACACCTTCTTCCACTATTTTACAACTAGAAGAAAAAGAAAAGAAAGAGGATGTTGTTCAGTTTCCTGCTACCCTTGAGAAGACTGAACAAAAAGAAAATGTTAGACCTGATGATGAGGAGAGCTCTTGTAGCTCTGAAAGCTTAGATGAAGAGGTTGAACCTCACCCTCAGCTCTTGAGTAGGTCTACACGGATAAGAAAGCAACCTAAAAGGTTTGGTTTTACATTGCTTGATTCTAGTTGTGCTTTTTCTTTGCTTACTAACAGTGATGAACCTAGAACTGTATCAGAGGCTATGGACATGAAAGATGTAGGTTCTTGGAAGGAGGCCATGGAGGATGAAATGGCTTCTTTGGAAAAGAATCAGACTTGGGACTTGGTGCCTTTGCCTCCTGGATGGATACCCATTGGATGCAAATGGGTGTTCAAGAAGAAATTTGGAGCAAATGGTAGTATTGAGAAGTATAAGGCCAGATTGTTTATGAAGGGGTATTCACAAGTGGAGGGTATAGATTATGGTGAGATCTTCTCTCCCATTGCAAAGCTAACATCCATTCAATTCCTATTGTCTCTTGCAGCAGCTTATGACTTAGAGGTAGAATAGATGGATGTGAAGACAGCTTTCCTTCATGGTGATTTGAAGGAAGAAATCTACATGTCACAGCCAGAGCATTACATGGTGAAAGGTAAAGAAAATTTGGTTTGCAAGCTTAAGAAGTCTTTGTATGGTTTGAAGCAGTCTCCTCGGAGATGGTACTTGAAGTTTGATGCCTTTGTGTTGTCAATTGGATTTGTGAGATCAAAATTGGATCACTATGTGTACTATAAGTTTGATGGTGATCATATTCTCATTATTGCACTGTATGTTGATGATATGTTGCTCATTGGGAAGGGTAAGATTATGATTTTTGATTTCAAATCTTAGTTATCAGCACAGTTTGAAATGAAAGATTTAGGGGCATCCAGGTACATTCTAGGAATGGAAATTAGAAGAGACAGAACCAACAAAAAACTTTGGTTAAGGCAGAGTAAGTATGTGAAGACCATGTTGGATAGGTTCAGCATGGCAGATTGTAGACCATTTGTGTTCCCATTTCTTTAGGGACAAAGTTATCTATTGAGGATTATCCAAAATCTCCTAGTGAGGTGGAGGACATGAACAGAGTACCTTATGCTAGTGTTGTTGGTAGTTTGATGTATGCTATGGTCTGCACAAGACCAGACATTGCCCAAGCAGTGGGAGTCCTTAGTTGATTTTTGGCTAATCCTGGATGAGTTCATTGGGATGCAATTAAGCGAGTGTTCAGATATTTGAGGGGTACTTTCAAGTATTCCATTTTCTATCATGGTAATGCTACAGGACCTCTACATTCCATTCATATTCATGGATTTGTGGATTCAGATTGGGTAGGTGACATTGACAGTAGGAGATCCACCAGTGCTTATGTGTTTACATTGTTTGGTGGTGCTATTAGTTGGATGAGTAAGCAACAACCTGTGGTTGCTCTATCTACGAAAGAAGCTTAGTATATGGCGGCAACTCATGCTTGTAAGGAAGCCATTTATCTTAAGAGATTGTGTTCAGACATTGGTGTTGATGTAGGTCAGATCACGATCAGTTGTGACAATTAGAGTGCAATTTGCCTTGTGAAGAATCCAACTTTCCATGCTAGAACAAAGCATATTGATGTTCAGTTTCACTTTGTACGAGACATAGTTGAGGATGGAAAGGTAAATTTGGAGAAGGTAGATACTTTGAAGAATGTTGCAGATGCATTGATGAAACCAGTGGGCACAGAGAAGTTCATATGGTGTTCGGAGTCTATGAGCCTCTTAGCCTATAGCAGTTAAATCCTATTATTGTATTGGCTCTTACAAGGTGTTTGACAAGTGGGAGAATGTTGGGAATTAAGGTGTCTCAACCTTGGTAATTCCTTGTATTATTTATGTTTGTATATATTAATTCATTGCCTATGTTGTAAATAAATTGTAAATTCTATATTGTCATATTGTGGGATGTGGCACGGTGATATGTCATCCTACATTGAATATGACAACTTGTAATTTTGTCCTCACATGATGAGATAGGCATCCCACTTTTGTGGTAAGAGCATTTTGTCATGTGTCGGCATCTTTCATGTTGTGTAAGGGAATATTGACCGAAACAGATTCCTATGACAGAATCTATGACATGTAAGAGTCAAAAATAGAAGCATGTAAGACAGATAAAGACATGTGTCATGAAGCATCTTTAAAAAAGGATTATTTGAGCACCCCAAGGTGGACTATGACATGTTGTAAGAGAATATGCTATTTATAGCCTGTGTATGACAGATTCTCTTACAACTATAAGTTGTAACCACTATGACAAATTCTATGACGGTTGTAAGTGTTGTAAGAGCATCTATCATAGCCCATTTTTGAAATAGGTGACCTCTTTGGGATGGGAACTATGGACAAGTGTCAGGTACATTCTACAATGTTAACCAAGTGTCCTTAGGTGTGGGTTTTGGGCCATGAGGCCAAGTTGGATGCCCATCCCAAGATAGGTCCAATATTACCTTGTATATTCTATATAAACAGGTGCTTGGAGGAGGAGAAGCATTATAGGTTTTATAGGTACTATTACTCTACCAAATTGAGTCTAGATATGAGTGTTGAAGAGCATTGAAGCTTGCATTGCAAGTGTATTGTAAAAAAACATTCAGGTTTGTTAATACATTGTGCAGGTTTCTGAGTGTCGGGTTTTTCACCCAATAAGGGTTCTTCTTTCTGGTTCATGTGTATTGTTGTAATATCTCATTTAGATGTTCTATGTTGCTGTAGTTGTAAGGATTAATTTGAATTTGCATAGCCCTCTCCTCATTAGATTAGTGTAGGAAGTGATTTCTGCACACCTAGCTTCCTTTCAGAAACGTGCACACAGCAACAACACTTTGTTTTCTTTTGACAGAAGAGTCGCCACCTTAATGAATGTGGAAATCCCTTGAAGTGTGACAAATCTTCAAGGCCGTGAAATTGATTATGGGTTTCTTACGCCAAGAGAGTCTTCAAATTTTTTGACCAAGCAGTACATTGGCACCAATCTGTTGGCGTAAATTGAAAAGGCTACCAACTTACCTACAACAACAAATTACAGCACTGCAAACTTCTTTAATGACTGTGTTGCAAATCTCTTCAAAATCTAAAACAAAGTATCACTTCCCTGCCAATGGCGCCAATCTATTGGGACCCAAAATAGTGGTAGCACAAAACTCTTAAACTTTCCTAAATCACCTGGGCCAGCAACTGTCATCAAGATGAAAGGAAGAAGTTTGTCCACAAGTTTTGGGTGATTTTGGCCAACTAACAGGAGTGGGTAGACTCCTCTGCACTTCGATATCAGCTTAAACTCTGGAGGGATATTCCAATGGGTATACTTAAATAGATATTAAGTTCAAACTAGATGAACAACTAAAAATATTGGACAACCAAACCGAACTCATCATCTTGACTCCAAAAGCTGTCACTATGTCAAGAATAAATGGCTGTCATATGACCCCTATATAGTTGATTCAACTATGCAAATCTACATCCACAGGAAGATGGATTTTACCCTGAACCACATGTGAATGATTTGTTTGATTTATAAAAAGTGTTTGATCCCTATCCAATATCGACCAGTGCCTATTCTATTGGGAAACAGAGTCATGGAATGCAAGGAGGAAAGGAAAGACATAGCAAAGGTTCAACAGAACCAAGCATACATTTACATATATGACTTTCAAATAGATCTTCATACAATGGACATACTTAATGATCCAAAAGAGAACTACAATGATTCACATGCAACAAACAAATTGGATGCTATCACACACCTCCAAACCTCTGTCACAATCATACCAGCAAATATGGCAAGGGAAAATACATAACTACAATTATATATTTACCAAAATCATTACAAACTCCCATGGATACATTCACTACATTCAAATCTGCAATATAAAACCTTCCTACACAATACTGAATATATCCCTTCACTAATAAACTAGACCAAATCATGTGTTGACGCAAAAGAAACTCCTTAGAGAGCAACCTCTAGAACATTTGAAATCAATGCATATATAGTTGTTCTATTCTATGCAACTTCTGGGCATTGAAATCTCAGCCAACAAGCAATTGCTGCAACATAGGATGTGGTGCATGGCCATGTTAGGGGAATCAATAGAAATCTTGCGTACCCATGCCCTGCAAGTAGATTTGAGTCCTTGAGGTACTTGTGGAAGATATGGGATACTGGAACACGCCATCCCTATATTAAATTTTATACCTACGTATACTATTCCAGCGACCTATGTCACATCAGCATAGTTCTTCATCTACTTGCTGCCTTCGTTTTCACCATTTGCCTTATTAGTAATTTTCTCCATTCACGAACTTTTCTTTGGCACCCTCATTTTTCTGTCGGTAACTTTTTACATTTTAAAACTTTTCTGGCTTTGCCTTCTATCGAAAAATCTTCAATTTGTTGAACATTACTTACTTGGCACCTTTTCATGCTTATCAGTAAAAACCCACTTTGCCGAACTCATCTTTATTTGGACCTACTTCCACTTCGTCAGCAAAAGTTCACTTTTCCAAACCTGCCACCCTTTGCACCCTTTCCTACATTTATTGGAAAAAATGACTTTTGTCGAACCAACTCACTTTGCCCTTATTAGAAAAAACTTCATTTAAGAACCAAGGTCCTTTTCTCTTTATATCGCCTTTGTTGGTAAAACATCATTCTTATGAACCAGAGCCATTTTTCCTTTATCGGCAAAATCTAAAATTTGTGAACCATCTCCCTTATCGCCTTATCAGTGAACTATGAAAATCCTGAACTAGTTCGCCAATTCCTCATTATCGGCAAAAATGCCAAATCACGAACTTTATCTTCCCCCACCAGCCTTATCGGCAAATATGAAATTTGTACCCATCTTTTGCTTTATGTTTTGGCCATTATTGAAAAAATGACCCTTTACAGAACCAAGCCCTTGTAGTCTCTCCTACCCTATATCGACAAATTTGCCTTTTGTCAAACCTCTCCATCTTTTCCTTATTATTAGCAAAAATACCTATCGGTGAATAGCTAAAAATTCAAACTATTATGTCGGTTCATCCTTTAGCTGATTCCCTGGCAAAGCACCTATCTTCCTTTTATGCCTTAGTTGATTTCATGCCTCAATAGCCTCCTTCTGCACTATTAGTGATTTCTTCCATCAGAGAACTTCGCCATCAGCGAACCTCACGAACCTTGAACATATACATTTCACTGATAAAAGGCTTCACTGTCTTCATTTTGCTACTGATGAACCACATGCCTCCCTTCTCCCCTTACACTTCCTTGTGTGAAAATATCATTGTCGGTGAACCAAAAAAAAAATGAACTTGAGAACAAGTTTGAAAGTTAGAAGCTTTGCCGATTTCCTGATAATAAGGCAAAAATTGAAAATTTGCTAAGCGACAAAAGGGAGCAAGACATAACCATTTGAAAAAGAAAAATATACAAAGACCAAACTTTGAGCAAGGATAACATTTTCATATTAAGGAATTTCAACATGGTTCAAAAGGTAAAGTTGCTTAGAATGGAATTCTCTATCCAATGATGACATTTTCTAAGGAATATTGCACATGATTTTTGGATTTTTTTTGTTTTTTAACTGTACTTTGAGGACTAATTTTTTTGGGCACAAACACAATCAAATGATTCTATAACATTTTTATAGTATGTACCATTGCTAATAATTCCAAATCATGGGTTAGAATTTTTGAATGCAAAGAATACTGAAAGGAGGGGTGAATCGGTATTCTTAAAACCTTTTCTTTTACACATTCATTAATCCATTTACCAAATTCAATAATATGAAAGCAAAGTAAACATGAGAAGAGCAACCACAAATTCATAACACATAGACACCAAGATTTTACGTGGAAAACCCAAAAAGGGAAAAACCACGGTGAGTGTTAGCTCATAATATATTATGATAGCAATATTGAATTACATGATCACTGCCTTAGGGCTCACTGTCCAAAGAAATGCTCACTGCAATAGGCTCACTACCAAATAGAAGAGAAGATAGAAGAAGAATTGGCTCACTGCCAAGATTTGACTGCTACAAGTGCATCTACAAAATGCTGAGGTACAGTACCAATTAGCTCAATATATAGATTCAAACGACTTCATACTGTTTGTCTTGTTTCTCTGCCCTGCTTCACATCTGCTTCTGTTTTCTTCCCTTATAATCCTTTTCTACTCTACAAGCTACTTTAGATCATACACATATCGAATTTGCATCCACACCATACACACCGTCATGGAAATCCATCGAATATATATACATCTATAATGAGATTTAACTCAAAAGTAGGTTGACAAGCAAAACATGAAACATGTATACAACTATTGTACCTAGTCGGCTTGATCTTGTGTACAAACAACAATGCAGACCCAAACAAATATACAACAATCTTCATATATGTCGGCACTAGACATTCAACCACTTAGATTGATTGTTCAAACAATATATCTTCTCCACAAATAGATCTAACATGCCTGTAGGCTTGTCCCTTAAGAACGCACTTGACCAATTCAACTGTCACATCATAACTTCTACTATGGACCATATTATACTCTAAAAATCATACCCAACATTCATCATTGACCTCTTAGCATACTTTCAGAACCGCAAACCAAAATATGCCATAGTAGAGGAATGCGGACCCTTTTACTCTGGTACTGTGCACTATTCCTATCTTTACTCTATTCACCCGGACATAGCTATTTCATCATATGACTTCTGGAGGAAGTCAAAACTTGATCACTAGAGCATGTGATCACCAAGTATCTATGACTGACATACCTGAACCACATATAATTATCTTTAACTGCAGAGGCATACTGACCCAATCTCTGACACCTACTCTACATACTACCCATACTTAGTCATTTATTTTTCTAGAGTAAAGTCTCTTTGCCATGCCAGTGGAATCTCTTTTCTTTGTTGCCATCAATGACAACATTCAACATTCATCATAGTAGTGTCTCTTTCCAACAATCTCCCCCTTTGGCATTGATGGCAACACTTAGTGAAAAATGCTCATCTGCTCCCCTTACTATAAACACTCTATTTTTCTTCTCCCCCTTAGGTGTTTGCCCATTTTTCACTGATTTCTTCTCCCCCTTTAACATCAATGGCAAAGGTGTATGTACAGGGGTGAAAAATGTGTCAAAAATTGCAAGAACTGCAATCACTGTCATATTCTACTGCATATGTATAGATACAATCTTCAACTTAATTTGTTGTGGGTTGTAGGATGTCTTTGAAAATGATTTTAATTTGAACTAACTCTTTATCCCAACTCTTCGTAGCATTGTCCAAAGTTTGAATATGGTCATCTATAAGGAAGACTAACTTTTCTACCTTTTGTATATTAGAGGGTGTGTCAATTTGTGCTTTTGCCTGCAGTGCTTCTACTGCAAGATTTGACATTGAGTCTAGCTTAGGAATTATTAGTCCTCTCAACTAACACATTCTATTTTTCATTGGATCCCTCTTGTTCACCAGATTACTTAATTCATTATGGATATTGATCACTTGTATTTCTTTGTTGCTGACTGACTCAACTGCTGGATCAAATGACTTAGAAAAGTTTGTCAGCTGTAGTTTCAGAGCCTTGATCTTTTCTCCTAATTCCTCTGTGGCTTCCGGCCATGATACACAAAATTTGTATAAGTCACAGGCTTCTTTTATGGCATTCTGTATATCTTTTATTCCAATGTCCAATAGAGTTTTGTCATTTGCTAACATGCACTTCAACTCAGCTAATCTTTTCTCATCAAACTCTTTCTTCACTTTTGTTTCTGCAAACTTTTCAAAAGATTCAAAATGCATACTATTTAGGGTAAAATTGGGATTTGTTAATGTTTAGGTGTTTAGATGTTTGAATCCTCCTTTCACCTATACATTCAAGGATCTAGGGTCAAGTGGCAATTCACTATCATACCCTAGATCATTGTGAGATGTAGGGAAGCTTGGATTAGGGTCCTTAATTATCAAGTTTCCTTCTCTTATGCTCAATTAACCATTAAAACCCTAATTTCACAAATATGATTGTAAATGGAAGAATAATAGAAAAAGATCTTGCAGATGGAAGCAAAATACATCATCACAGAGTACCTATTTTTGGGGTTCTGAAGCTGAAAAGAGTGAGAGCCCAAGTCCAATGCCTATTTTTTGTCCGGATCTGGAAACTCAGTCTGTAACTCTTCCCTGTTGTCCTAGAGATTTTCTCGTCATGGAAATTAGAGGACTAATGAGCGGGTGCCCAAGTCTAGGGTATTGTTTTTCCTTCTATTCTGCAATTCTGACACTTCAAGATGCCTTCTTGTGACTTCACTTTACCTAGCTCCATAATTTGTAACCTGCAACCATGAAAACTTTGGAAGGGGGTTGTGGTGTTTAGAGGCTTGCCTCAGTCAAGCCCCAGAGGACACTTAAGTCTCTAAACATCATTATCAAATAGAGAATGTGTGCCCTTGTGAGGCAGAGGCAAAATCCAAATGAAATAATGATCACAAACACAATAAATGTCACCTTGTAGTGAATATCTCATGGGAGGAAGATGTTCTTCATTCCATGAGGAAATGGATGCTCAAATCTACAAACATAAACACATAGACAACACAAATCTGCTCTTGCAACACAATGAAAGCCTTGAATCACCTTGAGGATGCATGAACATCACAATTGCCATCTAGTTGAAATCTAATTGCCATCTAGTTTCTAAATGAATGCCTAAACATACTTTTATATGCAACTACAAACACTACCGCCAAGATTTTCATAATTCAAACTTACTGTGTCAGTAAAGGACCCAAATAACAGTCATAAACTGACACCCTAAAATTGGGGCTACCCCAAAATAGGGCGAGACTAGGGCTTGGGCACCCAAGTTCCCTCCCCCCCTATTTTGGGTAGGGTACAACTCAAGGGATCCTCCTAGGTCCCATTTGTCATGTTACCTAGGGCTCATTCCATTAGGATGCCAAATTATGAAGTAAGATGTTCTAAATGCATGTAAAAGACCCAGGAGCTAAACCTTATGAGGGAAAAGCCCCGAAGGGGACATTTTCTAATGTTACATTTAGCCCCCACTTTAATGTATGTATAAATGCGAGGCCAATACATGAATTAAAGTAAGGTCACAAACACATCAAGCACGGAGAAGACATGCCAATCACATGGAAAATAGTAGCATGTATGCAAAATGGGGAGAAGATAGCTACAGTCACGCAGAGCACAGAGAAGATAATCAATACATGGAAGACACAAATGGTTTCTTTTCTTTTTCTTTTTCTCATATATATGAAATGCAAATGCAAGTATTGGAAAGTAAACAAACCTCCCATAATACATGATGCACTCATCGTACAGGTCTTTGTATATGGGGAAACACACATACAAGACACACAAAACCTCCCAAGATGCAGGAAGCACAACCCTAAGGCACTTGTCTTTATTCTGCATATGGGGCAACAAACACGCCAAACAAAGCAAACATGCCAAAACACACACACTTGAAGACACGGAGAAAACATGACAAATAAGCAATGGTGTGTTCCCTATTTCTAGGCTCATCACCATCTCAGGCACATTACAGGCACACACTGATGACTGGGCTTTGCCACAACAATCCCTGAAAACACGCTTAAGGGTTAAGTTAGTCACAGAACCACTCCCCACCTCTGCAGAGGACTTTTGAAAATGACAGGATGATGCAATCTGCTCTGAGAAGTACACCATCCCTGCCTCTGCAGAGGGCTTACATGATTGATTGATTGATTGCAAACAAACTTAGGATGCATGATACACTCATCATGCAGGTCTTTGCACCTAAGGACAAACACATTGCTAACATCTATAACAAACAGCTTACCTTATATATGCCCCCACCTTAAAGTGGTTGATATCATGCATCGATATCAAGTACGTTAAGGTAAGAATAAAACACACAAGGGAACACTGACTTTTGCAAAGCCCATGCCCCCTAGAGGTGACATGTACTTTACGATTGCCAAATGTTCCCACAAACACATCCCTGCAAGAAACATGTTAGTGTCTACAAGATCATGATAAATAACAACATCGATGCATATGATTAACCACACAAAGAGCCAAGGTTATACAATGAATTCGGTGTTCAAGGATAACCATGGGGCTATATCATGAAGCTCTCAGAATCGAGTGCTACCAAGGCTAGATTCAAAGACAAACAAAGGTGCATAGAGCAATAGTATTGTTAAGGTTTGTAAATGTGATAGAAACATCATCAAATTCACTATGCAGAAAGCATGAGTGCTTCCACTACCCAAGTGTTGGATAAAATATACAACCCCATCGTCATATTAGGAACTAAGTCCATTTTTTTTATTGCTCTCGAAAGGGAGACTAGGTCCGTATCAGTATAAATATTTGTCATCATTTGCCCACTAGATGGAAACACTAGAGGAAGGGAAACAATAAATAAGAGAGGAGAAATAAGTGTCTTAGGGACAATCACTTAGGAGGGTGCCCCCAGTGTCACCAACTGCAATGCTATGTCTGTAAGACACACCACTCAACAATGAAATCAAAGAGAGAGGCAATATAGAAGAATGATGATATAAATAGAAGAAGGTCACAACAAAGGTGGTCTCTTGGTATCCCGAACCTTACAGGAGAATCAGGGATCATTCCAAGAGGCCTAAACAACACATAACACATCACGGGGGAAGCACATCACGAGAGAGAAAGGGTTAGAGATGCTTACCTATAGGGTCTTTGTATTAGATCTTTGAACTTTCAAACCTCTTGGAGAGGTACCCGATCATGTTTAATGCAAAATTTGAGGGGTTCTTATGAAAGTCTTGTTTGTTATCATATGATGCTTGTTTCTCAAATTCTTATTGAAATGAGACTTTTTGTTGCTTATGAGGGGGAGAACCACTATTATTTCTGGCTGTTGATTGTTGTTTTACTCTTTTCTGATTTTTAGCGAGTTTTCTTTGTTGAATCTTTCTAGAACGGTAACAGGAATCATCAAGTACCATTGTACTCATCTGTATCGGTTGTTGTTCTTGCTTTTTTGATATATTATGATTATCTCCCGATCCATATAAGGATAATGGAGGAGGAACCTCAACATAAATTCCATTCCTTCGTGGGTGAGGTGGATTATTCACTTGTTTCTTATCTATTTCAATCTTTCCCATGATGCTATCATAGTCCAAGTAATCATCCTCATCTACTTCCACTAAACCTTGTTCCAACATATTGTTTTTAGTATGTTTAGGGAAAGGAATAGTGAAAATTTGTAAATTCTAATTCAGTGAAGCAACCGACTTGTTTCCATTATCAATCACACCCGATACTTGGATGACATTTGAATCAATAAGGTCTTGTATTTCATGTTTAAGACACATACATCATTCAGTGTTATGTCCTTGCATTCGATGATAATGACAAAAGGCATTAGCATCAAAGTAAGGTCCTTGTTTACTAGGATCAATAGGCTTGATTGGGGGAAGCTTCAAAACGTTATTACTCATAGCTTGATTCATGAGAGAATGATAAGACTCAGATATCAGAGTAAACTTTCTTGGTTGATATGATGCTTTCTTTGGATTAGTGATAGCTGAAACATTCAAAATGTTGTTCATATTTAGTGCATTAATCTTAATGAAACTCCTATTATTATTAGTCCTCTTAAAGTTGTTTTGTGATGATCCACCCGTGGATTGACCAACTTGAGCCTATGAGTTTTTGTTTTCATACTGACTAGACGAAAGTTGATAATCACGAAGGGCGGTGTATAAATGTTGAAAGGAGTTATACTTCATCAAGAGGATCTTATCACGAATATTAGGTTGTGAATTTGTAATAAATATCTTCTGAACATCTTCATCTTTTATCTAATATTGAATCTGTGCATAAAGTCCTTGATACTGACTAATGAATTCAGTCAACTTTTCTTTCGGACCTTGTTTGCATTGAACCAAGTCAATAAGCATGACTTGGGGTCCGATATTTGCTTGAAAATGTTGTAAAAATTGATCAATCAACTGTGAAAAGGAGCGTATTGAATTCGGAGGCAATGAGCAAAACCATTCTAAAATAGTATCTTTGAGAGATCAAGGGAAAAGTTTTGCTAACAAATCCTCTTCAAAATAAAAATCACTATACATAGCTATAAATCCTGCCACATGGATATTAGGATCACCTTTTCCACCATATTTTTCAAAGCGGGGAGTTTCAAACCTCTTAGGCATAGGAGTTCTCAAGATCACATAGGACAGGGGATTATGGGCATGATATGTTGGTAGACTAGGCTGCGATGAATTTGTCAAGTTTGTTACCTTTTGTTGTAAAGCAATCATGCCCTGTAAAAGTTGGTTTAGGATGGCTTCATTGGGAGATGTGGTTTGTTGTGAGGAATTAGAACCAAAGTGAGGAGGTGAATGAGCTTGAAATACGATAGGTGGAGGCTAAGAATATGTTAATGGTGGTTAGACATAGTGCTAGGTGGAAGATGGTTGTGAGTAGGTAATAGGTAGTTGGAAATGAGTGGAATAGATAGGTGGTTGAGAACAATTATGCATAGAGGAGGTCCCTTAAGGAACCAAATTTTGATAATCAAATCCCACAACTTTGTAATTAATGCCATTAGATACTCCAATACCAGTGGTAGCATTAATACAAGCATTTGCATCAGTTGTTAAGATTGTTGATGTAAAAGTTAATATTCCCGTAGTTGGTATAGGTATGGATACTTGAGTATGAGATGGTGATAAAGTGTTATTTATCGCTTGTGCACATTCAGTCACCGGCATGATATTGGTTTGTACATTATGTGCTAGACCACAAATTGCATTTATACCATCTTCTCCCTCTTTTATCAATTCTCTTATATTATGAATTGTAGGGATAGCGTCTTCATCTATTCTCTCATTTTCCATAAATGATTGAAATTATGCTAGTTCTTTATCCAATTTTTCTATTTTCTCATCAGATACATATCATGTCACCTCAATAGTATTATCAACATCATGAAAAGTTTGTTCTTCCATTGTGGTTGGAGGATGTATAATATCTTGCACAATTTGAGTTTAGGTGCTTAAAGGATTATTAGAGGTAGGAATGTCGTTTTCAAGAGCACTAGATCCCATTAACCTTTTACTTCTTCTCAAATGTATATTGTTTTTAGGACAGCATGTCATATAGATTATACAAAAGCATACAACACACAACACACAAATTGAGAGAACAAATCCTAAGAGAAGGATATGATTGAAGGCCAAAAATGCTTGGTTTGTTGTACTTTTTCAATGCAAACGAATGGAACAAAGGGTGTTATACGGATTTTGATGAAGGGAAGAAAATTATATGCCTTATATCAGTCCCAAAATAGTAATAAGATCACTCTCAACACACTCTTGATACAAATCCAAGATAATGCCAAGTTAAAATGTAGTGAAAATATGTCAACATAGGCACTTTTTTCACCAAAACTCAATGCAAAAGAGCATAACAAAGGGTGTTGTGAGGAAAATGATGATGGAAATCAAATAATATCATTAATAGCAGCCACTTGGTGCCAAAATACACAACACAACACACTTTTAGTGCCACTTAAGGTAAAACCCTAGTGAAAATATATCAAAAATAGGCTATTTTTCACAGTTTTTCAATTCCAAGACCTACGAAAAGAGTTGTTGTAATAAATTTTAGGAGGTACAGAAAATAAAATCAATTATATCAGTCACCTTGATCCATAAAATTTTTCACAACACGCTTGGAGTGCAAACTAGGTCAAACCCTAGGGCAAAAATAGCCAAAATATGTAGTTTTTCACCAAATTTTCAATACAAGAGCCCGTTACAAGGGTGTTGTGAAGATTTTTAGGAGGGTTATAAAATTATTACCCTGATAACAATAAATTAATGCAAAATTACTCTTTACAACATGCCTATGGTGGAAGTTTATAGAGTCGATAAGGCTAATTTTAGTGAAAATCGTTGTTTTTGAAGCCCTAAGTTTGAGATTTTAAAAAAATGCTATGTGAATGTTTTGAAGTTTTATTTATGATGAAAATTAATTCCTCTCATATCTAAAAATGATTTCCAAGCTTTAATGTGCAAAATGCCAATGCAAATCTAATGAAAATGCATGAAAATTACTACTTTTCTGTTGAAATATTCTATGCAAAAATGCAGATATTTTGAATCTAAATGCAAATTTACACTAAAATGCAATACTATAGCCAAATGAAAATTTGAATGAGCCTCCAAAATCAGTAGAAAAATCTGAAAGAAGATTTTGCCTACTAACCTTAGATTTTGGAATTACTAGGTTATATGAAAATTGTCAAAATTTCTACAAAAGCCTAGCAAATTAATGACGAAAATGCAATGCAAATTTCTAAATTTTTGTATTTTTCTATATTTTATATCAGATGTAATTCAAAAATCATGAATTGGGAAAATTTAGAAAGAATTGATGCAATTTAGTAAGCCAAACAATGCAATTTTTTTGAATTTTTCAAAATTTTCAATTTTTTTGAATTTTTCTCAATGCAATAAAATGAATGACTATATGAATTAATGAAATCAATCCAAATCTAAAGACACACACTCAAAATGTTATAATTTAAGTCCAAAAACATAGGTTCACCAAAATCTTTAGGATAAAATTGGCATTTGTTAATGTTTAGGTGTTTAGATGTTTGAATCCTCCTTTCACCCTATACATTCAAGGATCTAGGGTCGAGTGGCAATTCACTATCATACCCTAAATTGTTGTGAGATGTAGGAAAGCTTGGATTAGGGTGTTTAATTATCAATTTTCCTTCTCTCATGCTCAATTAACCATTAAAACCCTAATTTCACAAATACAACTGTCAATGGAAGAATAATAGAAAAAGCTCTTACAGACGGAAGCAAAATACCAAATCATAGAGTACCTATTTTCGAGGTTCTGAGGCAAAAAAGTCAGGGACAAAAGAGTGGGTGCCCAAGTCCAATGCCCTACTTTTTTTTTGGATCTAGAAACTCAATCTACAACTCTTCCCTGTTGTCTTGGAGATTTTCTTGTCACGAAAATTAGAGGACTAATGAGCAAGCGCCCAAGTCCAGGGTGTTGTTTTTCCTTCTATTCTGTAATTCTGACAGTTCAAGATGCCTTCCTACAACTTCACTTTGCCTAGCTCTGCAAACTGTAACCTACAACCATGAAAACTTTGGTAGGGGGTTGTGGTGTTTAGAGGCTTACCTCAGTTAAGCCCCAGAGGACACTTAAGTTTCTGAACACCATTGTCAAATAGAGAGTGCGTGCCCTTGTGAGGAAGAGGTAAAATCCAAATGAAATAATGATCACAAACACAATAAATGTCACCTTGTAGTGAATATCTCATGGGAAGAAGATGTTCTTCATTCCATGAGGAAATGGATGCTCAAATATGCAAACACAAACACAGACAACACAAATATGCTCTTGCAACACAATGAAAGCCTTAAATCACCTTGAGAATGTATGAACATCACAATTCTCATCTAGTTGAAATCTAATTGCCATCTAGTTTCTAAATGAATGCCTAAACATGATTTTATATGCAACTACAAACACTCCCGCCAAGAATTTTGTAATTCAAACTTACCGTGTCGACAAAGGACCCAAATAACAGTCATAAACTGACACCCCAAAATTGAGGCTGCCCCAAAATAGGGTAGGACTAGGGCATGAACACCCAAGTCCTTCCCCTTATTTTGGGTAGGGTACAACTCAAGGGGTCCTCCTAGGTCCCATTTGTCATGTTACCTAGGGCTCATTCCATCAGGATGCCAAATTATGAAGTAAGATGTTCTAAATGCATGCAAAAGACTCGAGAGCTAAACCTTATGAGGGAAAAGCCCCCAAGGGGACATTTTTTGATGTTAGACATACTTACAGAGTTTATGAGTCCCTTGAGTTGATTTATTGAATACATTGAAGTTTCCTTTTGATATGATGGCATCAGCTTCTCCAAAATGTTGGATGCCTCACCAATTAGTTCACTGTCCTATATGTGTGACTTCAAAATTTATTCCTGTGCCTTTGCTTGCACAATTGATACCAATTTAAATTTTTTTATAGGGGACATTGAGTCCAAGGTTATTGGTCCCTACAAAAACTTAGGCTCATCCAAGATTTATTTTTCTCTTTCCAGGAATTCCTTGACAGACTCTGCAGTGTCTCTTGTATACCAGAGACTTCATCTTTGTTTAGTTCCGGAGGATCTAAATCCATATCTTTATCAGCATTTTTCTCTGATATAGGGCTCATCTCAGCTTGTTCATCTACTTTGTTCTATTCTTCAGTCTTATATTTATCCTCAATGACAGTCTCCGGACTAGTGATAGGGACTAAGTCTTCTTTCTGTTTTGGTTCTTCACCACCTTGATCCATGTTCACATTAGGAATAGATGTATCATCTCCAACATTTGTTTCTTCTCTATCATGTATAGCTGGAAAATGATGTTCCTTTAATACTCTCAAAGTGATTTTCTCAGTTTCCTTCACTACTTTCTCAATGTCATCTGACATAAGAGTATTCATTCTTTTCTTTGTTCTAAACTCCTTGCTAAGCACTTTTGAAATTTTTGTTTTGTCTTCAGGAGTGATCTCCAGACATAACGTTATTAGTATGTGTTCTCTAAGTTTGATATCCTTTGTCATAGTAGCTTCTTTCCTTGTAGACATGATACTACCCAAGGTGTTAGGGAGATCAGTAATGATCTCAATGAGGGCCTTATTGTAAATGCACAAGTATTTGACAATAGCATTCTCAATTATTCTTTTATCTGCATCATTGTATTCATCATAGAATTTGGTAATGGGTGTTAGATTGCCATCAATTATGATGGCCCTTAAAACTTCCTCTAAGCTCATTGTAGCCTGGTCTTCTATAGGTACAACAATCTTAGCTTTATTTCTTTCTTTCCTCTTACTGCATGTCTTCCCTTTTGTGGCACCAAAGGATTTGCCTTGCTGAGAACTAAAGGAAGGTGCACTTTGTGCCTTCATGTTCTTCAATTCTTCATTGGTCTCAGTTTCCTCATCATCAACTAGATCAACACTGACATACACTCTCTAACCTTTGGTCTTCTTCCTCTTGCCTATTTCCTCTTCTGTAGTTGTTGTGGAGGGAATTCTAGAGGATTTAGATGTTGTTCCAGAGGAACCAACACTTCTTGTTCTTCTTTTTGGTACAGCAGGTGCCTCTTGTTGTGTCTCTTGAACTTCCAAAGCTTTATTAGCTTCCTTTTCTTTCTCCTTCTCCTTTTCTTTAGCTACTCTATATGCCTTAGCTCTAGCTCTTGTGGATAATATTTGTTCTTTGGTGGATCCTTTGCTTTGTGCATATTCTTCAACCATTTCCAGGCCTTCTTTGAAATTTCCAACCTTCTCTACTCAACAAAGACTTTTGTTGACAACTCCTCATATGTTCCAAATCTTTCATCTTTGGAGTCCCTAGGTTTGCTTAATATGTGTTGGGCATAGTTATCCAATATTTTTCCATCTACCTCATACCCCATTATCATAACCCATACTGTTCTAGACTCAATGACCTCCATCAAGCATTGGTCTTTTGTCACAATAAAGCATATGCCATTTTTGTATTTGTCAACAATTCCATTGGGAATCCTTTCTCTAGATTGCATAATTCTCTAAAAAAAATTGAAGTAGACCCATAGGGCTGTGGTTTATTCCTCATAGCTTCCTATACTACTTAAATGATCTCTAATTTGCACTACAAGTGGTTGATTATTTAACCAGAACAAGTTTTTCATTCTGGGTAATTCTTGCATGAAGTAGAAGAATAAACAGATGATCAACTTACCAAATTTGAAGGGGTATTTTCTCTCCTTTGACTTCTTCAGGTTTTCCATTAGTTGTTGTTGTAGCAATTCACAGATATCATAGTCTGCATTTTCCTTAATCATCTGGTAAGTAGTCTAAATAGCAATACCAGAGATAGAGTTCTCCTAGTTGGAGAAATAGATCTTATATCCAATTACCATTGATCGAAACCTCACTGCATGGTCTGTAATATCATTGACTGTTAACACCCTCTTGTCAAATTGAGCTCTGGTTGCTTATGTCGCAATGTTATTCTTCACAACTTTTAACAGGTGCACATTACTAGTAGAGTTTAATCTTGTCACAGCTCTAATCGCATCCTTGGTAATTTTAAAGGTCTTTTCAAGCCACATGAACTCATCATGGATCCCTCTCAACATGTACCAGACCCATTCATCTTCTGCGAATGTATGGAAGTCTTTGTACTAGATGAATTTCTTCACTTCCAAAGCCTTGTATTCTTCTTTCAACTCAAATTGGTCACTAATTAAATGTTTTAGGTATAGATCTGAGAATTTGATGTCACCATGTTCTTCTAGGGCAACATGAATATAAGCCCTAACATCCTCTGCATGCATCACACTGAACGAAATCCCTCTTTTCACCAAATTAGGGTTATGCTTGATCTTGCTTTGAGTTGCTTTTGAAATCATTGAAGTTGCTTAGAATATCGCTTCATTTTGCCTTAGACACTTGAGAACTTGAATGAAAAATGAATTGTATGTCGAATGAGTTCCTTTTTAACCCTTGATATGAAAACCTAAGTCGTCATAAATGCAGTCCTTCAAAAAGCTATTAAACACTTCTCAGTCAATCATGATTGCTCTACAATGTTCCGCATTTGATTCTTTTCTTCCAAAATTACTTTCAAAAGATTTGTCATATGAAGCTTCAAATCATATCTTTATGCTAGATCTCAGCACTGACTATCTGGCTAGGGGATTTGAATTTTCAATATAGCTCTCCTTGAGCCAGAGCTCCCAATCTACTTCCTAGAGGAAGTATCTGCACCAGAAACTGGTGTGGATTCATTCCTGACCTCATGTACGTCCTTCTTAATCTAGAATTTGCTCATTTCCTTCTTGATTTCCACTAGATCAATCTCATTCTTACCTTTATCTTCTCTCTTCTTTGTTTTCCTCTTCTTTGTAGGATAGACTCTCTTCTCATTCTTGCTTTTGTAGAATCTTGCAATATGTCTAGGCTTATTGCAATTGTAGCATACCACATTCCTCGGTCTTTGATTCCTTATAATGATTGAGTTTGTTCTTGATCTGCATTGGTTAGCCATATGTCTAAATCTATTGCATGCAAAGCACTTTCCATTGAAGGATTGAGTATTCCTTACATAGTTGAAACCATTTCTTACCAGACTTCTACATTCATTTGATCTATGACTAATTTTCTTGCAATTGAAGCATTGACCAGAGAATGATGGAACATTCTGATTCATTCTACTCCTACACTAAGTAGCCTTATGACCAAACTTATTGCAATTAAAACAATGGCCATTGAAGGATGGGTACCTTTGAGCATTTGGCTTCCTAATCAAAGGTCTTCTAGGTCTTTTTCTTTGATTCTAGAACTATTTGCCTTTGTTTTTCTTCATCTCAAGGTTTTCTTGACTTGACTTGGAACTTTCTCCTTTCTCAAATCCCAACCCTTTCTTTTCATTTGAGCTCTTTTGACTAGCAATCATTTCATCAAGCTTTGCAGAACTTATCTTTGAACTTCTCTTCATAGCTCTTAACCTTCTCCAAATCTGATCTTAGGCTTATAACTTCTTTTTCAAGTTTATCACATTCTTCTAATTTGCTTTTCACCAACAGATTTAGATCTTCTTCTACTTTAGCTCTTTCTACAACTTCCACTTTCAAATCATCTAAGGTTTCACTGGTTGATATCAATTGTTCACTAACCTCCTTGTATTTTTATTTGAGCTTCTTGAATTTTTCTTTTAGCTTTAGAATGCATTCATTAGCTTCTTGAACATTATCCTTTAGATCCCTGGTTTTTGCTTCAGATTTTTCACGATCAATAAGAGATGCTTTCAATTCAACATTATTCTCATATGAGAAATTTCTAAATCTTCTAACTACCATGAGTATACTATCCCAAATCTTCCTCAATTTGTTAGGCTTCTTCCAAGGAACCTTGCTCTGATACCAATTGTTGAATGCAAAGAATACTAAGAGGGGGGTGAATTAGTATTCTTAAAAAAAATTCTTTTACACATTCATTAATCCATTTACCAAATTCAATAATATGAAAGCAAAGTAAACATGAGAAGAGCAGCCACAAATTCATAACACATAGACACCAGGATTTTACATGGAAAACCCAAAAAGGGAAAAACCACGGTGAGTGTTAGCTCACAATATACTATGATAGAAATACCAAATTACATGAAGGCTCACTACCTTAGGGCTCACTGTCCAAAGAAATGCTCACTACAATAGGCTCACTGCCAAATAGAAGAGAAGATAGAAGAAGAATTGGCTCATTGCCAAGAGTTGACTGCTACAGGTTCATCTACAAAATGTTGAGGTGCAGTACCAATTAGCTCAATATACAGATTCAAATGACTTCAAACTATCTTCCCTGCTTCTCTGTCCTACTTCACATCTGCTTTTATTTTATGCCCTTATAATCCTTTTCTTCTCTACAAGCTACTTTAGATCATACACATATCGAAATCATATCCATACCACACACACCATCATGGAAATCCATCAAATATATATATATATATATATATCCGCAATGAGATTAACTCAAAAGTAGGTTGGCAAGAAAAACATGAAACATGTATACAACTATTGTACTTAGTCAACTTGATCTTGTGTACAAACAACAATGCGAACCCAAACAAATATACAAGAATCTTCATATATGTTGGCACTAGGCATTCAACCACTTAGATTGATTGTTCAAACAATATATCTTCTCTGCAAATAGATCTAACATGCCTGTCAGCTTGTCCCTTAAGAATACACTTGACCAATTCAACTGTCACATCATAACTTCTACTATGGACCGTATTAGACTCTAAAAATCATACCCAACATTCATCATTGACTGAGCTTAGAATACCTTCAAAACTGCAAACCAAAATATGCCACAGAGGAAGAATGCATACCCTTTTACTCTGGTATTGTGCACTATTCCTATCTTTACTCTGTTCACCTAAACTTAGCTATTTCATCATATGACTTTGAAAGGAAGTCAGAACTTGATCACTGGAGCATGTGATCACCAAGTATCTATGACTGACATACCTAAACTACATATAATTATCTTTAACTACGGAAGCATACTGACCCAATCTCTAACACCTACTCTGCATACTTCCCATACTTAGTCATTTATTTTTCCAGAGTAAAATCTCTTTGCCATGCCAGTGGAATCTCTTTTCTTTGTTGTCATCAATGACAACATTCAACATTCATCAGAGCAATGTCTCTTGCCAACAAGAATTTTTTTATCATGATCCTTAATCTTCTATGAATCATATGGAATAATTCATCCCTCTTGCTTTAACATCCTCCAAATTCTTCTCTTAGTGCATTGGTGCAAACTCTAAAATCCTTCACCATATCTAGCATTGAGAATATTGGGACTAAGGTTCTAAGCATATGTTTTATTCCCTCAAAGGCTTACTCACATCTCTTGATCTGCTATAACAACTTATATTTATTTTGTAGATAGGTGATTGATGCTATCACCCATGAATATTTTTCAGGAAATCTCCTATAATATCTTATGAGGCCCATGAAACTTTAAACTTCTACAATATTTCTGGGTGTGGGTTATGTTTGTGCTCATTTTCCCCACCATCCCTATTTTTTGATGAAATTAAGTCCCTTATTTTTGGATAAATGTGTGTAGAATTTACCTGATTCCTATTGGTACCCATGCTATAGTGTTGCATTTTGTGCCCCATAGTTGCCTTAGTCCCTTATTTGACCCATCACTAGTATCTTGTTCAAGGTCATCTTGAATGGATTATTTCCTTTTTATCATAAATAATGCCACATTTAAAACCCCTCTCGATCTTTATTTTATGCTTAAGAATATAAAATTCTAAGTTTGAGGCCTTCGAGAGTCAATCACACTTCCTATCAAAGAGGTGGAACTCCCATGTAATTTTCTAATTTTGTAAAATTTCCTCCCACCTCTAAAATATTGTTCCTTCTTTGATTGGTGAAACTTTGGAAGTATAGCATAGTTAACTTTTTTTCTAAATTGTTGTCATATCCCACTTTTCTTCATGGTTTCTTTAATATAGACTTTTAGAGTCTACAAATAGATTTGTAATTTATGGGTGCTACCACAATAATGGGTTACACTTTCTGGAACATCCTGATTTTTGTTGAAATCACATATTTTTAGAAAATATAATGATTTAAGCCTTGAAAGGTTCCATTTAAAGCATTTTAATTGAAGAGAGTTTGATCAAACCTTCTTAGATTCAAACCCCCTTGGATAGAACCCTGCTAGTTTTAAACCATACCTATAATGGAGTCTCCTCTACACCTATCAAAATGTTGATAAAAAACCACTTTTTATTTACCTTTTGGGAGATCAAATGAATTCATTTAAAATTTGTGTTTTGTAAGTATGTAGTCCTTATTATAAGCTTCCAAAAAAGTATAATTTTAAATATATTTAATTTGATTATTATATTTATTTTTTATTTCTTGTGAATGTAGGTTGTTAACCGAACATCAAGTTCTCTGTTCTACACACATGGAAAATTAGTAAATTAGTGAAAAAAAATTCTAAAAAATATCTATTCCCTAGGTATTGATGTCCTTGTTTCAGCAAAAATAAAACAATTGAATTTCAATACATACATTTAAAAAGTTATGTTTTACAGAATACACCTATGTCTAAATTATAATTGGTTTGACTTCAAAACTTAATTTAAAAAAAAAAAGTATTCAACAAAACATTATTAAAACAAATGCATAGCCTATATATCAGTGTTACCAATCTAAATTCAAAAGAATCAGAATTTTATCCTTTGTAGAAAAAAAGTTATGTGCTACAGAATACACATCACTTTAAAAAAATGTTACTATTAAAAACTAGTTATCAAAGGAGACATAAAACATTTTACAATTTAACTCCAAATTTTTTTTAAAATATATATTTAGAATCTTCAAACAAAATCTCACAAATCACTAGTTCACATCATCTTCAAATTCCTAATAGTTTAGTGGCTATAGGTGTCACAAAGTGAAGATTTAGTTCAAAATGTTGATTTCAATGTCAAGTTTGGCCAAAAACTGTAACCCATTATTGTGGGATAACCCTTATGCAAATTGCCTCCCTACTTCCACTATCTACTTCCTCACTTTCCTTGCTTCATTAAAGACTTGTAGACATCTCTTATAATCTTACATGCCTTGTATAGTGTGCACTTTATTTCATGCTCTACCTTTCTACTATATTGCATCTTCACTCACAACCTTTGTCACTTTCATCTTGTGAAATTGCAAAATCCCCATGCAGATTTGCATGTTTTACAATTACATGCATACCTACAGACCCCACATTGCCACTCTCTCTATAGAATTGTGGATTTTTCATACACCTCCACATGCCTTGTATATTGTGCAATTTATTGGGCAAACTTTTCTTCCCTACCACTTGCATTTTCTCTTCCTATCCCTAGATTTCCAATAGACTTTAGAACCCTTTATATAACTTTACAAATTTACAAGCTTCATGTGAAACTATACTTTTTTCCTCTTCCTTAACACTTTGGAAATTTGGTCCCTTCATGCAAATTGCAAATTGCATTAAAACCTCTAACCTCATAGTTTATTTTAGACTTTTTCTTCCTTAATGCAATTTTCTATCCCAACTCTTTTTTTTGTAGTTTAGTCTTTGTAGAACTTTAGATTTTTCCAACATATCTAAAAAATCTCCTCATTTCCCAAAGTTCCACATATCCACCTACTTATGCTTACATACTTTCACATTCGCCATGCAAATTGCTCTCTTCCAATCTTCCTTCATATCCTAACCATTCCACTAGTCCTCTATTATGAACCCATGGACCTTTTGTGCAACTTTACAAACCTTGCAAACTACATGCCTACACCTAACTTCCACCATTCCACCAATTCACATTCCTATGGACTTTTGATCCTCCCATGCAACATGTAAATAAGAGGTGTACTTTCATATTAGACTTCTATCATTCTAATAGTGAGATTCACCTACCTCCAAGAACATACATAAACTCTATCAATGTGTTCCTTGTGATGTGATATGACTTATGAAAATGGCCATATGCCTCTAGGTACTTGTGGGCCCCTCAAGGATGATATTTTAAGTGGATGGATCATTTGACCATGTATGCTATAGCTAGATGAATGTGATGTAAATAGTATGGTTGACATGTATGCTTGCAGAGCATCCTTTGACCATCCCCAAGGGGATGAATATGTGGTGTAATGTAATAGATCTATAAAAAGAGAAGATATATAAGGGGGTGGATGCATAAAATTATAGGTAAGAAAAGTAGTCAATTTATTCCTCTCGTCATGTAAATGGTGGGGTAGAACTTGTAACTTTGGAACTTTTGTGATTTGTAAGAATAAATATTGTATTTTGGATCATTGTTCTCTGTAAACACACTCCATTTTTTATTAGTGAATGTTTGTTTTTGAATGAAATGGATCATTATCTACGCATGTAATATGGTTATCAATTCTTTTATTATGTTCATTTAGAAATATGATCACAAAATTTATACTTTTGTTTAGACTCTTGCATAGGTTATGTCATGTGTTGAGGTAAAACTAATAATAGAATAAGCTATAAATATTATGTTTATTGGGAATTATTTTATTTGTAATAATTATTCTTGTAGATCAATAACATCCTTCTCTCTCTCTCTTGCTCTCTTGTCCATTTCTTCTTCTCCCTTCCATCCTCTTTCCCCTTGATCTTTTACATTCTCTTTGCTAGATAGTTAGAGTAAGATTATATTAGTATCCCTCCTTAATCTAAGCTTCCATGACCTTGTTGCATCCTCTATTATAGGATAATCACTAGGCTTAATCTTATAACATTCCATTTTCCACTATGTGATTCTTGTAAAACCAAGACCTGGAATCCCTAAGACCTTGGGAGGATTGCAAATTCTCCTTTCAAGAGAGGAATCATATCCTTGATTCTTGAGTGTTGGTCCCATGACATTTTGAGAAATGGTGCTAGAAGGATGGTTACCTTGAAGTAACTATTTATATTGGACACAACTTAAAGTTTTATTTGTTGTATTTCCCTAGTTTACTCATGATTTATGCATTTCAACCTAGGTACTACATATGGGTACAAATCAACCAAATCAGTTGAATGGGAATAGTCCTTTAAAAATACCATATTTTGGTCATCCATTACCTAAAAATCCTAGTAGATTCATCCCAAAATTTTAGTCTAAAGGGACTTGTAAAATTCAGGAACACATTTATGCATTTAAGGGTGCTCTTATTCAAGATTTAATTCTTCATGAAGACATGGTTGGTCATTTGTTCCCATATACTCTAGATGAATCCACTTATAGTTGGTATCTCAAATTTGCTTGCTAGATCAATTACCTCTTGGGATGACTTGGAAGATGCATTCTTAGATCATTTTAGGCTCCTTATCACTATTGCAATAATCTATCATCAATTTTCAACCCTTCGTAAAGAACCAATTGAGCTAATCAACCTCTTTAACAATCTATTTCATATAACAATATACCTAATAGTGGACCCTTACAAGTCAATAGAGGTTGTGATAGTCCAAATTTACATTAGCACATTGGGCCCTCTTTTTCTAATGTTCATTAGACGTCAAAATCCTATTACTTCTACTTTTTCTTAGGTATTCACCAAGGCTACTAGGGTGAAAGTTCAAAGTTGTGTCACACATTTATAAAGGAAATGACCAACATTGATCTAACTTTTTAACTTGAATCATTACAAAGTGATGTATATGTTTTGAATATTAAAATGATGTAAACTAATAAAATGTAGATTTTTTAGTGTATTTTATGTTTGTATTTTTTTTTAAATTTAAATTTAGTATTTTATAAAATTGACAATATAATTTAATTGTTCATAAAATGCTGAAAATAGGGTTGAATAGGATGTTGCATTTTATATAGTAAATTTCATTTATTTTCCTTCTATTTCTTTTTTGTGTATTCATAACTCAAAACTTTAGTGCATGGATTAATTTTTTCCACATTTTGATAAATATAATTTTAAATAAATCTTGGAAGTTGCATGTAATGAAAGCACAACTGTTTTGATGGGATGCTAACTTTTGTCTTAACTATTTATCCAAAATAGGAAAAAAAATTATATCATCTCAACTTGGAATCTCTCCTCTAGTGTATCATATTTTTTCCAAAAAAATTGACCAACTTCAGTATATTTTCTTGAGAGGACAATCAACACCATATTTTGGTGTTGATGACCTACTTTTAGTAAAAAAAAAATATAAACACTAATTGAAATGTTTAAAAAATTATACTTTTACAAACTAGACTTCTAGATCTATAAAAGGGTATTTTTAGATTCTTTTAAAATGATTATTGCATGCTCGTAGGAGTTGTTAGAACATAAATTTTTATAAATAATTTTAGTTTTTTTGGTAAATTAGCCCCAATGTGATGCTACATGTGTTTTTAGTGGATGGTTCTAGTTGGAAAAATTGTTTCCTAGATCTAATTTAGCTAGAATGAATCTAGATAGAATATATGTTTCACCGAAATTGACTTTTAGTTAGAAATACTTAAATTTATTTATGTTGATAAGTTAGCCTAAAGTGTGACACAACTTTCAACTTTTACCCACCATTACTAAAGGGAAATTGGGGCTACAAGGCTACCTTTCAAGCTAATTTCCTTCATAGGGATATTGTAGTTGTCTCTAATAATTGATCTTATCCCTCACATAGCAAGCATGGCTTCCAAATTTAGGTTTGAGTGCTTACTCATGTGCTTATCAAGCTCCTAATTAGACATCACATGAGCATGTTTCTCAACCCTTGCCCACACCTTGGGGTGGTCAATCTCATGTGAACAATCTCTTTCATGTGGACCCCCTTAATGTTGTTCAACCTATATCAATTCCAACAATCAATACAACACCTCAGGTCTAAGAGTTTAATCATAACACCCAATTTAATGGCTCCCACACTACTCTTTATCTTTCAAATGAACAAGTGCCCAACCCAAGCTACTTGTTTTCACTTTATTTCTATTTCACTATTGACTTCCCATAGTCACTAAAATATCTAATGCACATGATAATATCATCTAGTACTTTATTTACCACCTTGGTTCATTATTCTACTTCTTATTGTTTTTTGTCCCATTGGATCATATACTCAAGCTCCTTGTTGGCTTACATACACCACTAGCAATATGCCTCCAAGCTCTTGCTATTATTACATTATGTAGGAAAAGTGGGAATAGGGTTTAATGAATGATATGATTAGATCCTCTTTTCACTACAAACATTCAAGGACATTTAACCGAGTTGAACCACAACTTTTGCAAGAGGATTCACCTATAGGTTGGTTATCACTTGTAATGATAGGAAAATTTGGAATTTGTTGATTAATGTATTAATTTAATGCCCTAATTATGCAAAATCCTAAATAAACAAACGAATCCTGACAAGTACTCACACACAGAGATATCAAATGATAATTAGATACATACCAGATTTAGAGATTTAAGATGCAGAAAAGTCAGGGGCTAAAGAGAAATTACCTAAGCCCAAGGTAGGAACTTTGTTAGGGATTTATGAAAGTTGTTTTCTATTGATCACCACTATCGTAGAGATTTTCTGCCTTGCAAATCTAGAGGTCTTCAGCGTGGGTGCCCAAGTCCTTGCAGTGCTTTTTCCTTTAGATACAAGATCTCCACACTCTATCATAGCCTCCTGCAACTCCACTTCCATAGAATATGACACCTATCACCTACAATCACAAAGAAGGGGGTTGGGGGTTGTGGTGTTTAGGAGCTTACCTCAGTCAAGCCCCGGAAAGGCATTCAAGCCTTCCAACACCGTTGCTTGATAAAGAGTGTGTATCCCTACGAGATAAAGGCAAAACCAAATTGATAAATGATTGAAACACAAATAGATATCACCTTAGAGGTGTAGCTCACATGTAGATGAAAATCCTTCAACACATGAGAAGATGAAGCCAAATCTGCATAACAAACACAACAATATTCTGCTCTACCACAATGAATACTTTGAATGCTCTAAAATCATAAGTTCGCCAAAAGTTCATAATCATCCTCTAGTTTACAAATGAAACCCTAAACATGCTTATATATGCATTCCCGCTACAAATTTCATAATTCATACTTAAGATGTCGGCAACGAAACCTTTCAACAGTCACACAACCAAAATTTAAAATTTAGGTCCCAACCAAATAGGGCAGGACTAGGGCATGAGTGCCCAAGCCCTAGGCCCCTTTTGCAAGGTAGGATCAAGTCCAACAATGTCCCCTTAGCCCCATTTGACATAGGTTTTCATGGATTTTGCATCGGGAGTTAAAATGAACATGCATGAGGAAAAACAAGGGACCCGAGAGCTAAACTTAGGAGGTAAAAGTCATAGGGGGACATTTTATGACATAACATTTAGCCCCCACTTTAATGTATGTATGATCTTATGACCCATACATGCATTAAAGTATGGTCAAAACACAATAAACACGCTAGGCACTTAAAGCTAATGCATACACCAAGATTGAGGAACTATTTCTAGCCCCCAGTCTCAAGTAGACATTAGAGAAAACACACCACAGACACACCAAACATAGTGAAGATAGTAACAAGAACATAAAACATAGAGAAGACAATAATAGTCACACAAAACATGGAGAAGATAGTATTGAAGACATGTAAACACGATGAATACAGTGAATGCAGTGATTATTTCTTTTCATTTTCACATATATAAATGAATGTAGATACATGGAAAGTAAAAATGCAACATACAATCCCAAAATGTAGGAGGGGCATTATGCCACACCCCTGAGACTACATATGGGGGAGAAGACACACCAAACAAATCCCAAAGTGTAGGAGGGGCATTTCTCCACACCCTTGAGACTACACTTGAGAACAAGCACGCCATACAAAAACCAAAGCATATGAGGGGCATTTTTCCACACCCTTGAGATGATGCTTGGGAGAAAACATGCCATAGAAGGCTTGAGTGTAGGAGGGGCATTTTGCCACACCCTTGAGACTACACATGAGGGAAAACACACAGAAAACACAAGCACCATATAGCATGCCAAAGACATACTATACGTCTAAAACATGACAAACAAGGCAATGGAAGGAACTTATTGCTAAGCCCCCACCATCTCAAGCATGATATAGGCACACCTGATAGTTGGGCTTATGCCACAACAACCACCAAAGACACAATTAAGGGAGGATACGCGAACCCTAACTATTTGGTGGACTTTTAAAATAAAAAGGATTTGCACTAGCTTAAGAGATACATCATCCCTGCCTCAGAGGGATTCAAATAAAAGGATATGCATGATATCTCACCTTCGTAAAGGGATTTATGATTGCAATATAGAATAAAGATGTGCACTCATGCCAGAGATACAACATCCTGCCTTCGCAGAGGGCTTACAAACATGCTTTGTTAGTACCAAAATCATCAAACAACTTACCTTTATATGCCCCCACCATAAGGTGGTTAATATCATGTACTGATATCAAGCATGTTAAGGTAGAGAGAAAACACACAAGGGAACAAGAGCTTCGCAAAGCCCATGAAAACCCTAATTATGAAAAATTGTAAATAAACAAATGAATCCCGACAAATACTTGCACACATAGATATCAAATGACAATTAGATACATACCAAATTTCAAGATTTGAGATGTAGAAAAGTCGGGGGCTAAAGAGCGATCACCTAAGCCCAAGGTAGGAACTTCATCAGGGATTTCCAGAAGTTATTTGCTACTGATCACCACTATCTTAGAGATTTTTTGCCCTACAAATCTAGAGGTCTTCAGGACAAGCACCCAAGCCCTTGCAGTGCTTTTTCCTTTAGATACAGGATCTCCACACTCTATCATAGCCTCTCACAACTCCACTTCCATAGAATATGACACCTATCACCTGCAATCACAAAGAAGGGGATTGGGGGTTGTGGTGTTTAGGAGCTTGCCTCAGTCAAGCCCCGGAATGGCATCCAAGCCTTCCAACACCATTGCTTGATAAAGACTGTGTATCCCTATGGGACAAATGCAAAAACAAATTGATAAATGATTGAAACACAAATAGATATCACATCATAGATGTAGCTCGCATGTAGATGAAAATCCTTCAACACATGAGAAGATGAAGCCAAATCTACATAACAAACACAACAACAATATTCTACTCTGCCACAATGAATGCTTTGAATCCTCTAAAATCATAAGTTCACCAAAAGTTCATAATCATCCTCTAGTTTACAAATGAAACCCTAAACATGCTTATATATGCATTCTCACTACAAATTTCGTAATTCAAACTTAAGATGTCAACAATGAAACCTTTTAACAGTCACACAACCGATATTTAAAATTTAGGTCCCAACCAAATAGGGCAGGACTAGGGCACAAGCACACAAGCTCTAGGTCCCATTTTTAAGGTAGGATCAAGTCCAACAATGTCCCCTTAGCCCCATTTGACATGGGTTTTCAGGGATTTTGCATTAGGAGTTAAAATGAACATGCATGAGGAAAAACAAGGGACCCAGGAGCTAAACTTAGGAGGTAAAAATCCTAGGGGGACATTTTACAATATAACATTTAGCCCCCTCTTTAATGTATGTATGATCTTACAACCCATACATGCATTAAAGTATGGTCAAAACACAACAAACATGCCAGGCACTTGAAGCTAATGCATACACTAAGATTGAGGAACTATTTCTAGCCCCTAGTCTCAGGTAGACATTAGAGAAAACACACCGCAGACTAGCCAAACATAGTGAAGATAGTAACAGGCACGTAAACCACAGAGAAGTCAATAATAGTCATGTAAAACATGGAGAAGATAGTATTGAAGACACATAAACACGATGATTACAGTGAATGCAGTGATTATTTCTTTTCATTTTCACATATATAAATTATGAATGTAGATACATTGAAAGTAAAAATGCAACATACAACCCCAAAATGTAGGAGGGGCATTTCACCACACCCCTAAGACTACATATGGGGGAAAAGACACACCAAACAAATCCCTAAGTGTAGGAGGGGTATTTCTCCACACCCTTGAAACTACACTTCAGAACAAGCACGCCATACAAAAACTAAAGTATAGGAGGGGCATTTTGCCACACCCTTGAGACTATGCTTAGGAGAAAACACGCCATACAAGGCTCAAGTATAGGAGGGGCATTTTGCCACACCCTTGAGACTACACATGGGGGAAAACACATGGAAGACACATGGAAAACATGGGCACCGTATAGCATGCCAAAGACATGCTATACGTCTAAAACACATCAAATAAGGTGATGGAAGGAACTTATTGCTAATCCCCCACCATCTCAAGCATGCTATAGGAACACCTAACAGTTGGACTTATGGCACAACAACTGCCAAAGACATGATTAAGGGATGATACACCAACCCTGACTACTTGGAGGACTTTTAAAATAAAAAGGATGTGCACTAACTCATAAGATACATCATCCCCGCCTCCGTAGAGGGCTTCGAATAAAAGGATATGCACGATATCCCACCTTCACAAAGTTCTTTATGATTGCAATGTAGAATAAAATTGTGCACTTGTACCAGAGATACAACATCCCACCTCCATAGAGGGCTTACAAACATGCTTCGTTATTACCAAAATCATCAGACAGCTTACCTTTATATGCCCCCACCTTAAGGTCGTTGATATCATGTACTGATATCAAGCACGTTAAGGTAGAGAGAAAACACACAAGGGAACAAGAGCTTTCGCAAAGCCCATGCCCCCAAAGGTGACATGTACTTTATGATCACCGAATGTTTCCACAAAAATACATTTCTTAATCTAAGTAATGCATGAAAATAAAGAAGCCAAGTCTACACAAATGGGTTCAAGTTTGAGTATAGTCATGTGGCTTATACTATAGGCATCTCAAAACTGAGTGTAACAACATGGTGAGACAACCAAAACAATTAAAGTGTATGGTGCAGACGTATTGTTATGAATTGTTAACATAATAAGACAACATCAAAATATCACACAGAGTGATTCTACTAGCCAAGCGTCGGATATATAAATCAACTCCGTCTTCATATATGGACTAGGTCCATTTTCACTTTGCTTGTTAAAGGGACATGCGGTTCATATCAGTATATGTTTTTTTTTGTCATCTACCAACTAGATAGAATCATTAGAAGAAGGTAAAAAATAAAATTAGAAAGGAGAAAAAGTGTCTTTGAAACAATCATGTAGGATGATTCCCCTAAGTCATCAACTAGAACGCTATGTGCCTAGGACACGACGTACAACAATGAAAATATAGGAGATGCAAGATAGAAGAATGATGATACAAATAGAAGATTGGTCACAACAAAGGCCATCTCCCAGTGTCCTTGACCTTACAAGAGTATCAAGGGTCATCCAAGGAGGCCTAAACAACACATAACACATCACGGGGAGAACACAACACAAGAGGGGAGGTCACATAAATGAGTAAATAATGCTACAACAAAGGTGACCACCAGGGTTTGAAATACTTACTTGTTGCACAACCGAGATAGCAGTTGTCGACAAGTAAATCATCATCTTCCCAATCTTGAATACGAGAGGAAAGAGGTACATAAGGTACAATAGCCTAATGTTTATCATTATTCTTAGTCTCTTTCTCTTTAAGTTTTTTTTGTTTGGTTAAATGTTAGGTGAAACATTTTCTTGTTGAGGTTCATTTTGTTGGACAAATGCTTGTCTTCTCTTCCTCCTTTCTCTAGCTTGTCAGTTTCTTCTTGTCTTATTACTTATGTCTTTAAAAGTAGTTTCATGTTTCTCCATACGCTTTCTTATCTCAGAGGAGGAAGCTTGTTCAAATCTAATTTGTCTTGATGAAGTGCTTTGTTTTCCATGAGTCACTCCCAATCCTTGTAAGGATGATAGAGGAGGAACCTCAGCATAGAGTCCTTTACCTTTATCTCTAGGAAGTTCTTCTAATGTGGGTTGTTCTTCTTGATTATACCCAACATCTATTCCTAAAGGATTTAATGTGAGAGGCCTTTTTTCATCCATAAATACTTCATATTGGCTAGGGAGAGGATTGGGATGAAAGAAAGATAAGGTGTTGTTAGGAAGGGTAGGTGTTGTATCATTAGTGAAGTCTAGGGGACTTGAATTTATAACCGAAGTAGAGTTATCCATAGTCTTCTCATCTAAGGTTCTTGGACATTCAACTATAGGAGAAGTAGGATAAGTTATGGAATCATCAACATCATCATATTCTTTAGCTATCAATTCCAAGGTATTAACAGAAGAGGAATTTTCACACTTATCTTTCTCATGAGATTTCTTAGAGATGAATTTGGTTAAATATTCTAATATAAAAGGATATGCTCCTATGAGTAATGTGAAGCTATACAAATAATGTATATAACAAAGTAATTTAAGCTCATGTGTAGAACATTTAGAAACATCAATATCATGTATGCATGCTATGTGTTCCAGAACATGAGGGTTCTCATTAGTGAAATTAGAGAAATATTCAAAATCGAAGATATAATCATGCAAATATTTCCATGAAGATGCCATATACATATATATATATATATATATATATATATATTCAAATGGATACCAAATTCTATTTTAAAATATTCTGATATATATACAATGAAATGTATGCAAAACTATGTATGTTTATGACCTTAAATGATTGACTTTTCACATTTTTTAATGCAAATGCCTAAAAGAAGTAGTGTTGTGACAAAATTACAAAGGAGAAGAAAATTAAATCCTTATTATCATTCCAATAATGCAGCAATATCTTTCACAACACACCTATGATGCAAATCTAGATGAAGAATGAATCAAAATCTACTGAAAATGCAAGGATTTTGAACCCTAATTGTGAAATTAAGGCATGAAACTATGCAAAATGATATATGAATGAATTATAATAAGATTTATGATGTTAAATAGCTTATATAAGATCTTAAAATGATGTCATAAGTTCTACAATGCTCAATGTAAGTGCACTTTTAAGGAAAAATGAATGAATATGTTAGTTTTTGTTGAAATTGACTATGTGAAAATACAAAATTTAAAATGTAAATGTAAAAATGCACTATGATGAAACACTACAATAATAAATAAATTGTAAAAGAGTTTTTTAAAAGAGTAGTAAAATCTGAAATAAGATTTTAACCACAAACCCTAGATTTTGGGGGAAAAAAAAAAGGTTACATGAAAAATGCACAATTTCAAGCAAAATCTAACAATTTAAGCATGAAAATGAAATGCAAATGATTATATAATAATGTACTGCTGTAATTTATATCAGATCTGATGAAAAAATCAAAAATTAGATGAAATTTAATTAAATTAATGCAAACTATGCAAAAATGCAAGCCTAGGATGCCAATTTTTTTCAAAATTTTCAATTTTTTTGTAAATTTTCAAATGCAATAAGAAGAAAATCAAATGAATGAATGTAAATCTGAATTAAAACACTCAGAAAGGTGCAAAATTTAATTAAAACATAGGTTCACCAAAATTTTATGTAGGAAAAATGGGAATAGGGTTTAATGAATGATATGCCTAGATCCTCCTTTCACTACACGCATTCAAGGACATTTAACTGAGTTTAATCACAACTTTTACAAGAGGATTCACCTACAAGTTGGTTGTCACTTGTAATGATAGGGAAATTTTGAATTTGTTGATTAATGTATTAATTTAATGCCTTATTATGATCAAAACCCTAATTATGCAAAATCATAAATAAATAGTCTAAACCCGACAAATGCTAACACAGAGAGATATCAAATGACAATTAGATAATACTAGATTTCAAGATTCAAGATGTGGAAAAGTTAGGGGCTAAAGAACAGGCACCCAAGCCCAAGGTAGGAACTTCGTCAAGGATTTCCAAAAGTTGTCTACTACTGATCACCACTGTCTCAGAGATTTTTTGCCGTGCAAAGATCCAGAGGGCTTCGAGGTGGGTGTCCAAGCCCTTACAATGTTTTTTCCTTCAGAAATGGGATCTCCACACTCTGTCATAGCCTCCTGCAACTCCACTTCTGTAGAATACAACACCTATCACCTGTAATCATAAAGAAGGGGGTTGGGGGTTGTGGTGTTTAGGAGCTTGCCTTAGTCAATCCCCAGAATGGCATTCAAGCCTTCCAACACCATTGTTTGATAAAGAGTGTGTATCCATGTGGGATAGAGGCAAAAATCAATTGATAAATGATTGAAACACAAATATATCACCTAAGAGGTGTAGCTCACATGTAGATGAAAATCTTAAACACATGAGAAGATGAAGCCAAATCTGCATAACAAACACAACAACAATATTCTACTCTTCCACAATGAATGCTTTAAATGCTCTAAAATCATAAGTTCACTAAAATTTCATAATCATCCTCTAGTTTACAAATGAACCCCTAAACATGCTTATATATGCACTCCCACTATAAATTTGGTAACTCAAACTTAAGATGCCAACAACAGAACCTTTTAATGGTCACATAACTGACATTTAAAATTTAGGTCCCAACCAAATAGGGAAGGACTAGGGCACAAGTATCCAAGCTCTAGGCCCCATTTCCAAGGCAGGAGCAAGTCCAACAATGTCCCCTTAGCCCCATTTGACATGGGTTTTCAGGGATTTTGCATCAGGAGTTAAAATGAACATGCATGAGGAAAAACAAGGGACTTAGGAGCTAAACATAGGAGGTAAAAGTCCTAGGGGGACATTTTACAACATAACAATTATGTGATCTTACCACATTGTTAGCACACAACTAAATATCAAGTGCACAATTTCCTTTGGCTTTCCAAGGATCTTCTATCAACTCTTTAATCCCTACTCCACTAGCCATTAGATCTTTCTAATTGTGCTTAAGGCTTACCTTCTTCATAGATACCATTCCAACTCACAATGTGGGTCTTATAAAATGTGTTGAGCCCTATGTAGGGTGGTTGTAGGTGTTTCCCTTATTAATTTAATGACACATTTTTTTCTAAGATGCTACCTAGGCATGCTATGAGCTATTTCTCACATGGTACTAGAGACTCTTCCATGTTATTGGATAACTTTCATTCCTTTTTGGTTATGAGGATGTGGTCTCCCCCACTCCTAAGTGTATTTTTTATTCAAGATAGATAATTCTTCTTGATGGTGATGTCATTTATGCCTACATGTGTGTGATATCCACATAGTAGACTTGATGCTAATTTGAGTTGACTAAAATCCCTACACACATTGATGAGGCTAACATGGTGATAGGCCAAATCTCTATATATGTGGAAATTTGAGAATAAGGATAGTTGGTTGATGATTTGGCTTCATAAAAGAGATAGAGAGAGACTGAAGGGTGTTTTATATATCTTGTAATAGATTGCAAACTAATCTAAATGTCATAGTCTAGGTTTCAATCCCCTTAGGTAATGTTGTTTTTGTTATCCTTGAAGAAGAATTTTAATGCATAGTTTATTGTCTATTTGGGTGTCTCCATGAGTTCTAGATAGGATTTTTGGAATCTTGATTGTCTCCCTTAAACACATTTTCTATTTGGAGTACTACATCTGATTGGTTAATCATCTAGATTATTGTAAAACTCTTTTAAAGCCTTTGTAAGGAATCTTTACACAACAATACAAGAAACCTATGTTTAGTCATGAATTATTAAGGTAGACTCAAATATTTTTTTTATTCAATCTTGATTATTTCTTAACTTGAATGCATAGATCATTAGTTTTGGGATCCAACTCTAGTTCCTCCTATAGGACTAAAGCAATAATTTGTAAATGTCTTAGACTTTCATTATACCATCATACTAATTGAATGAAAAAAATATTTAAATACCATTAGTTTTATTTTGTTCTTTATTCATTTTATATCTCATGGCTATAAGATAACCCATGTATAATCCTTAGAGAGAAATGCTATGCTACTTGGTTTGTCCACCTATATGATGAATGGTCTTGTCTTAAGAGACATCATTAGGGATACAAGTTGAGACATATTAGGTCTTGTACATTCTCTTTACTTCTACTTTAAAGAGATTTTAAATCTTGAATATATATATAGATCAACACAGAGATGTTTAACTGACACATATTCTTCTTGTATTATGCAATGGGCATGGTCTATTCCAAATATTATATATCCTTATTTAATTTTATTCAATTGTCCTCTAAAGGATACCTCGAGGAACATCCCCCTTGGCATAGAAAATCCCAAAGAAGAAGTTTCCCCCTTTATTATTTACTCCATTGTTCTCCCTACCTAATCATAAGTAACAAGTTACTCATATTGAGTTAGCATCCCCTAGAGCTTCGGTGCAATTTTCCTTTAGGTTTTTGGGACTATGCAACTTTAAGAGTCAATGAGTTTGAAGAATAAAGTATATGAAAATAAGAAATTTTAGTTATATCAACTATTCATTAATCATTTCTAAATAAAATATTCTTTTTATATGTATAGATTTCAACTTTTCTAACTTGGAATGGCTAAGACATGACACCCAACACATGAGATCAATTTGGTTTCTAGGACAATCTTCTCATGGTTCCTACCATGAGTAGACCTTGAAATGACATGCCACATAACCTAGAATAAAATTTTCTATTAACATTTAATATACTAAAAAAATTAGAACTCCCATATGTGGCCACTTTCCTACTTTGGCATGGGTCCCAATCACCACACAAGTATTTAGTCATATATGGTGTATCCATATTGGTTTGAAGAACCAACAAGCATCACCCTTTATCTAATATACATAGCTAGAACAAACAAGGAACTTTGATAAACTTGGGATCAGATTAAAATTCACATCAATAGATATATTTTGGGAAAGAAAATTTTAAATTTAGATAAAGGACAAAACATTTATTTCTATTATGTTTAACCTTATATTTGAATAGTTAAATTTTGTGTTATTCTTTCCATTTAGGGATTCTACAAGGAGATCTAACTTGTCATGGCTAAAGCACTTGGTGGTGAACTACTAATAGGACATGGTATGTTTTGCATGTTGTCTCTCTATGGTCTATTGTTTATTCATAGAGGTTCAATTCGTATGACATTGGGATTGAGATTTATGTAGAGCTAACTAGATCACTTTCTTTGTGTCAAGAATGTTCACAATTATTTATAGTTATTATAATTCATTATTTTCTGTAACAATATGCATTGGGGATATTTTATTTTTGTCTTTTATGATGTGAATTTCATACATATGAGAGTTTTCTTCATGTGGAGAATAGGGTAGATAAAGTGACCAAAAAACTTTTGGAAGAAGTATACTTTGTTTTGGAGTTGTTATGTTTTAGATTTATAGATCATTATGTGTTCTTCAACACTAGATGGTTAAGGGGACATGTGTTATGCCCTTCACTGAAATGCTATTCTGTGGAATTTTGGATGCTATGCTCAGTACTAAACTAGACAATACACAAGCAAGGGGTATCTTGGGTAGGTATATGTTTCCATGTTGCACAAATTTCATTGGACTACAATGTCATGGGTCTTTATCTTTCTTGCATGTTATGTCTTTATTACTAGGGAGTATGGAACTTGAGTAGTATAGTGGATATCTAGTGACTTGGGTTGTATAGTGGGGTAGATATGTGTATAATGAAAGGTTTACTAGTGTGTGTGTGTGTTTACCTTGAGTGGTGTAGTTAGTTATATGTATGACTAATAGACTATGGCTATTTTTCCAACTAGAGTTAACTATGTATTATCTATACTTATTCTTTCTTATGGAGGAGTTTGAACTTTTGAGTTTGTGTTTAGATAGAAAGTTGAAGTGGGATATAGTTGTGTTCTTCTATGAGATTTAGTATTTCATATTGTCTTAGCTTTCTTATCTTTCATGATTTTGCATGATGGAGGATGAGACAGTTGTGATTTACATGGTGGTAACTTGGTGGATATTGCAGATGGTTTGTTTAAACTTGTGAGTATAGAGGAGTCAATTGGAATATATGGTTATAAATAATTTATAGATTTGTTGGCACTTTCCTTTTGCTCTTGCAAATTATACGAGAAGTGGGAGAATTTAAATCTTGACAAATGTATGGGTATGTGCAGGATCATGATGGGTCAAACTATACCTCTAAGTGGCAATGAAAATACAAAAAATTAGACTTTATCAAGTTCATGTGAAAACTTGAATGGATTATCTACACAATTTGAAAAAGATGTAAGAACAAAATTTGTAGAGAATTGAATCTAGTTTATAGGCTACTATTTTTTTTAAACTAAATTTACTTAGTGAAAATTGAATATTTCAATGAACAACTATTAATTTTTTTAGAAAAAAATAAAAAGTGGGTGTCTATCCAGCCAACCTAACTATGAGTAAAAAAAAAAAATTTTGAAACTTTCAAAATAAGTAGAGGACTCATGTCCAGATGTGACACATATTTATTTGAAATTTTTTTCCAATAAAATAATTAGTTATGATTTTTTTACTGTGACTTTTTTTAAAAACTAAAAAGTAATTTTCCAGCCAACCTAACTCGATAAAAAAATCAAAATTTAATTTTTTTTTAACCTATAGCCAGAAAAGCATAGAGTGTGACGCAGGTTTCGAATCTCAAAAAGGTGAAATGGTTTGAAAGTTATGGATGTTTTTCAATCAGTGTGTCCATCAGGATTTCAGAGACACAGTATATAGAAAATTATTAATAATTATTTAATAAAATGATAACCAAACAAATCTTATATTTTTAGAAAGTTAACAATTTTTTCTATACACCCTTTTCGTTTTATCAATTTTGCATAAAAAAAGTCGTCAGCATGAAGGGTGAAGTTCGAAGAAGAGACTGAAACATGAAAACATGTTAGAATCCATGAAAAGTCAACAACCAAAATGGATATCCATCTTGCTTTGTACCAAAGCAAATAGGATATCCGTTTTGCTTCGGTAAAAGCAACTCAAAACGGATATCTGTTTCCTTGATCTATGAAAAATTTTGTACCATATTTGAAACATCGAGGCAATAATACAAGAAGTTAAAGTTAGTTGGTCATTTATAGGTGTATCTATTGTTTCATATCACATTACACATAGAACTCTAATTAACAATCTAGTTTCCTCATTTGGGGGAACATTTTTTTATCCGTTTCTAATGGAAATATTTAGTTAAAATTTGGTGGTTCCTTGTGAAAAGTATGGGCTCTTATCAAGCACGCATAACCAAGAAGGTTGATATCCATTTTTATTACATGTTTGTTGATCACATCTTATGAAACGGATGTTGCTTGGTGATAGTTCTAGGTTTAGTGAACAATATTCTCAAGCTTATTGCAATTTTTACACTTGTGACCAAATTTCATACCAAACCCTTTCACCTTTTCAATTAATCCTGATAGTGTCATCTCACTCCATGCAAATCAAACCAACATTAGGACCATGTGAATGAGATTAAGGATAGCCTTGAAATATGAATCTTTGTACTATTGACTATCCTTTTAGCATGACAATCCTTTATGATCATTGTACCCAGGTGCAACATGTTGATAACTGAGAGGGGGGGTGAATCAGTTATCCTAATTATTTTCTTTTTTCTAAACTTTCTTATTAATCAATGCAGCATTAATTCAAACAAGCAAATATTACCATGAAATGAAAAACACATACATAGTATGTTTGACGTGAAACCCTGTTAAGGGAGAAAACCATGGGGTGATTAACCCAAAGATTATTCTCTGTTAGAAGAATAAGGAATTACAAAATGGCACTTGCCAATTAGGGCTCACTGCCCAAGCACACTGCTCACAAAGGAGGCACACTGCCTACAAGGAGACACACTATCTACAAAAGAATGTTATACAATACTTGAACTGATTGGAAGCATCCACATATGCTGGAGTTTAGTTCTGGTTAGGCTCAGTACACTGATCTGCTGCACTTCATCTTTCCTCTTCTCTTTAATCTGCTTTTCTTTCACATACCGGATCTTTCTTACTGCTTCTATTTTACTCTACTCTTATTTGCATGTCACATCTCATAACTTCTCATCTCATAACTAAATCCATCCTATATATATATCTGCAAAAGTGATTTCATTTTCTTTCTAGTCGGCACCCGGAACAGTCTATCTTCTCACAAACTCTGTTCTGTCGGCTAAATCCTTGCACATCAAGTAATGCGGATCAAGCATATACTTGTAGATATCATTAATCATGTTGGCCAAACATGATTCATGCCTTCACAACCTTTACCATCATCAGTAACACATCCAGAAAATAGTCTGATGTTCTGTCAGTCAATTCTTCCTCTGTTCACACTGTCACTCAGGAATCCGGTACTCAACTATTCATATCTTTTTCCTTGTCCATCACCGGAGGCTAAATCCTTGGAATATACCACTCAAGGTAGTCTTCTTGACTTCCCCAGATCCGCACTACACCAAGATACTTCCTCTGAGAGATCCGGACCTGTCTGTCGGACCTTGCCAAATGCTCTGTTCTTGTTCACTGGACCACAATAATCTTCATTCTGACTTCCGGTAGAGACACACCATGACTTGCGGATATGTGGGATGACCTTTGTTGCCATCAATGACAACAACCATGAATCCATATAGTGTCTCTTGCCAACACAACAATCCTTCAATCTTCTTTTATTTATATTTCTTTCCTCTTCATACACAAGATTCTCATGCCTTGTAGTCATGACAATCCACAAATCACCTAACTATCCTTAGTGAGACTATATCTTATTTTGATAGTGATAGTCATCATCCATTCACAACTCTCCTCTTTAACTTAGATACCCTTTGTACATGTTTTGACTTCATGATTTTCCTTTTGTATGTTGTATTATGGTATGAAAATACTATGGCCCCTTCTTCATCCTCTTGTATAATGAAATTGAAGCCAAATTTACCACTATTGAGATAGTCAAAGTTGATTCTTGATCATGAATATTGCGAATTACTTCAAATATCCATGGACAATTTCAATTGTGTTTCTTAAGACACCCATGCCTTAACTATCCCTTGATGTTGGTCATGATTGTGCTTGGATGGCACAATAGTTCATAGTTAGATTTTTGCCACTAAAGTTTTCCTTTGACAAAGTCATATTTGTAGTCCACCTTTTGATGATGTTCAAACAATATAAATACTTATTCTTAACATAAGCAATACATTTCTCAAAAATACCAATGCATTCTACTCATAAGGTTCATGGCACCATGCATAAAGGTATGATAGTCAGCAGTGTACTATTATGGCAGCCTATGGTTGGTTTGACAATCTATAATAGTGATAGAATTCATGCCTAATAGTCCTTATCGTTATTGTCATAATATATTTTACATTTGAGGCCTTGTCTACAACATACAAAGTTTACCTTTCTCACCCATACCTTCAGTATATAAAGGACATTGATAAGGAATTTTTAATTTCCACTCAGTCAGTACAATCTAGGAGAGGATAGATTGTCTAAAGTTGTAGTCTATTTCTACTTACACTTGCCACAACTACATATGCTTAGTGTTTATTCTCAACCCCGGTATATGAATAAAATGTGACCTATTGTTCTAATAGGCCTATAGAGACAAAGAGGTGATAAAGCCTTTAATTTTAAACATGACATGGTTTTGATAACTTCCCATATTGGTAAGGTCCTGGATGACAATCCTTTGATGCACCTAATTGTAATAGGTGTTATGATAGTCCTTGGTATCTTTTCATTTCTTTCTTGAATGGCCTGCAAATAAGACATAAGACCTATTAGATCCTTCATAAATAAGAATTCTCATACATTACATTTAAACTTAAACTCCCTAAACATCCATCAATCCATCCATTAATATCAAAATGCCATGAATATCCTATGATCAACCATTCTAATTCCTAGGATAGTCATATATTGCAATTTTTCTTCTCTATACTAAAATAGCCCAAGGAATATCTACCCTTGAATTTGTATTTTAACAATCTAATGTCTTTACAAATAACATTTAGCCTTCTTTTGGGACAACATTTTTGCCTTTAGAAGCTCCTCATTTCATGATAGCCTAAAATAGAATAAGTGGATAGTCATAACATTTTAGCATAATGGGAAAACCCTAAAGTGTAATAAAGTCTATACATTATCTATTCCCATCCATGTCATGAAGCAACTATTCAAATTCTAGGCCAACATGATTTAAACAATCATAAGGGCCAACAATCCACTCCAAATGCATGGGAAAAGGACAACTCTTGGATCCCGTATTAATCATGTTCACATGGCTACTAGCATATTCAAGTGATTCAATACAAAAATTGAAAGCCTCAAACTCATACACTTAAGAAAAATATACATAATTATAAATTTGATATGCATGAATAAGGAAGTCCTCATGCAATACAAACTAAAATGTGTCATATTTAGACATGTCATCAAGTTGAACTACATCATGTTGAGACTCGTGTTTACTTAAGCATTACAAGTCACTTACCTCTTTGCATGCTTCAAAGTTCCAAACAAAGGACTCAACTTTAGGTGTAGCAGAGTCCTCATCAATGACTGATTTACATGGCCTTCAACAAACTAAAAATATATATCATCTTTATGCTTATATGGAGGCTATATCATCTTTACAATTGTATGTCCAAGCTCTTTAGGAGTCTTCACAAATGTGTCCAAAGTAAGATTACCCAAATCAAATAATGGCTTATATCTAGAGCTTTATTAAGTTGATACCTACGTGGATTAGTGTGTAAACATTCAAATTAGATGGTAATTCACAAGTTTATAGAATAATAAAATGAATCCCTAGTCTAGAATCCATATGTACATAATAAAATGGATTTCTATTTTGTAGTAGCGATATGGATGTTGCAGAGTGTCTGTTGGCAAAGAATTGGGATTTAAGAAATGGATATCCATTTTGAAAATGGATATCCATTTCCAAAATGGATATCTGTTTTGTAAATGCAGAAAAAAGACAAAAGGAATATTGTTGGGCCCGACATCCGCAACCAGAGACCCTCTGCTATCAAAATACTCATGATTTCTAGCTATGATAGTGAAAGGAATATTTTTATGCACTTTTGGAGACACAATTTTCTTGTTACAATCATAAGGGTGATATTTTTGTTCCCCTAATGAGGAGCAATAGTCATCGTAAATAAAAAAGGAGGAAAGTTACATTGGAGGAAATTGAAGTAATTAGGGAAAAAGAAAGGGAAAGGAAGAGGATTGGAAGAGTGGGTTTGGCGGATGCTCATCAAGGTGAATCTTCTTCTTTACAATCTAATGACATGCAAATTGAAGATGTTAATTTTGATTATAATGAAATGTTAGATAAGAATGAAATTCACCATGATATTGCAAATGAAAATATTGAAAAATGTTATGAAACACCTATTCATAATAGCAATACCATGGACAAAGAAGAAGAAGAAAAATGAAGAGGTGCACTTGAAGAAAGTGGATACGAACATCATGATGTTGAAATTGCACTCCATAATCTATTTGTCGATAAAATTGATGAGGTAGATAACATGGATGAAACAAGAACAATCAATGTATCTCCAAATTTCATAAGAAGAGAGGACATTTGTCAAGAAGAGAGTAACCGTGATGAAATTGGAAAACACCCAAGAACCCTAAAATGGTTACTTGAAATTGATGAGAACATAATGGAAAAACTTGAAGGCAAGAGGTCGTCACGAACGATTCGGTTGTGGGCTACAAAACTCTTCAATGAATACTTTGAGAAGAAAACATTAACCGAACAATGCCAACTTTTTGTGCAATTATTAAAGATGTACAAAATGAGACCTTTGCTAAAGAAATTAAAGATTCGGTTAAACAAAGTGTCTGATCGAAATAAAATTATTGTTAGAAGCCTTTTCAATGCACTCAATTCTATTGGAAAGACTAGCAAGGAGAAAGATAAAAGAGCTGCCCATAGAGTAATAACAACCTCAATAGTAAGAAAACAATTAAGAAATGCTCGATTAATGAGGCAAACTTGTGTTGACTTAAGATTGAATTGTAAAACATTGTCAAAAGCACTAGCATTAAGATCAAGGCTAGATAGTCCTCTTGCCAATGATACTTGGGCTTTCAGTGGTAGGCTTCCACAAGTTGACAAGAAGCTAATTGATAGCACAAAGGAAGAAATTGAACAATTTTGGCACACTAACTCTACGGTATCACCGAATGCAAAAGATGTTGTAAAGTTAAGAATTGGTGATAAAGACTGCACACCACATCCTAAACATTACTTGGAATGTAGCCAAACAACATTGTACAAACAATATTGTGAAACTCACCCAGGTATGACAATCTCACAAAGAGCATTTGAACCTCTTAAGCCATTTTATTGTGTTCCTCTTAAAGTTTGTAATACATGTTGTTGCAAATACCATGTAGAGTTTTCTATGTACCATGAATTATTATGCAATATTCATTCTACTTTGCACACTAATGAAATGTTACAGGAGTGTGGTGCAATTCAACTACCAAAGTCATCTAGGGACTCATTGGATTTATTTATATGTATTAGAGATGATGGTTGCATGTTCTACAAGAATGATTGTTTAAATAAAAAGTGTTTACAATGTGGTGGGTTATCAAAGTTTGTATCATGTTTTCATGAGGGCAACAAGCATGATTTTGGAAAGAGAACGGTTGAGAAAAAGAGATATGAGACAGTGAAATATAATTTGAAAAGTGGAGGTGAAGGTTCTAGATGTGATTTGATTGTAAGAGAGGTAAGTATTGCTGATTTTATTGATGATTTTAAGAAAAAACTTTTCTACATGTCAAACATAGCCATAGGTCTCAATGGTTAGATCAATAGTTCAGGATGTGTAAAGACATTTTCCCGATTGGAACTATTGTCTCTGTAGTTGATTTTACAGAAAACTATACATTGCAACCCCAAAATGAAGTTCAATCCCAGTACTACAATTCTATTCAGATTGTTATTTTTGTTCACATCACATATAGACATGCCCCTGAGAGTATAGAAGAGAACAGGAAGATTGTCAGAGAATACCATTTTTACATGAGTGATGATCGATCTCATTTAGCAGAGTTTGTGCAATATTGTTTTCAACAATTTTATGGGTTCTTGCAAGAAAAAGATACTAGAATGGATCAACATCTTATTTGGTCAGATATTTGCACTGGTCAATTCAAGAATGCTCGTAATTTCTATTGGTTGAGCAAAATGCATGTAGAGAAGGGTATACCTCATATTTAGAATTTTTTTGAAGCTGAGCACAGAAAAGGTGAACATGATGGAGCAGGTACATGCATGAAGAGAGCTCTTTTTAAAGAACAACTAAAGATTAGAGGTGGTGCTACATTCAGTGATGCAGATTTCATTGTTAAGTGGTGTAACTATGCATTGTCATGAGGAGTGGCTCTTGATTTTGAAGTGCACAGGTTCTTTTGGTTGGTTGATGATGGGATAGTGATAGAGAAATTAGAATGTCAGAGAATTAGTGAATCATCAAAGATGCATTCATTTCAAAGCTCAGATGCAAGTACATGGACTATTTGGACACGAGAATTAGCTTGTTTTTGTCAGAGTTGTATTAAATGTGATTGGAACAATTGTGAGTCAAGTGAGTGGGTAGATGCATGGATTCCACAATATTTAATCCCTTTATATGAAGGTCAATCATCTTCCATCAATGACATGGAGAGCTCATTTGACTATGAACATCTTTCAGACCTTGTATAGCCAGGTCATGTTTATGCAGTTATAACACAGCATGGAAATGAAGAGAGGTCAGACTATTGGTTGGCACCATGTGTATAGGGAAAACAAAAGCTAACACAACCTATGACAGATGATGATGGGTTCACATATCCTACAGGATCAGTTGTTATTGCTGGGACTTGGTTATGAACATATATGATTAAAAAGAATGGCATCCCAGCCTTTGAAGAGTTTGAGAAGCATAAAACCATATTAATGTATTCTCACCTAGTTGTAGCAACAAATGTCAAGTTACTAAAGCATCGTGGAAAACCAAAATCAAAAGAACTATGGACAATTAGTAATGCTGATCATGAAGCAATATTGGATACTTTGAAGGTAAGAGATGACCCCTCAGATACGCTTGACTAGCATTTAAACTTCCAGATGGATAGGTATGACATTTTTTATCTTAACTTGTTCTTGTTTTTTCTATTTTTTAGAATTGTTTTATTAAAAATCTTGTTTCTTTAACTATAATGCATGCTTTTGACTATACAGGATTGTGAATAAAGTTATTCTACATGGCATCGTAGATTATTTTGCATGGCAATGTAAATTATTTTGTATGGCATCGTAGGTTATTTTAACTATACTCAAGGTATGATTTTTAGTTCTCATTTGTATTTCTTAATATTGCACATTTGTACCTTTTTCTACATAAGGCATTCCATGAGATGACATGTATTTGATGTCTTTTGCCGAACAGTTCATGTGCCTTGTCTATGCTTTCACATATTACATACATGTGTCACATGGCAATTGCAACTACAACATCTGACAAAATTCTCATTTCTTTGAGGTATTCCACCAAACAGTTCATGTGCATTGCCTATGCTTCCTTACTTTGCATTCTTATAAAAGTCCTATAACAGTCATAATTAATCTTCATACTAATCTTGATAGTAATCTTGCCATCATTGTATTCCATGAGATGACAGTCCTATAATAGTCCTATACATGTCTACTAGGATATTTTTAACTACAACAGTCCTACAACAGTCCTAAAATAGTCCTAGAACAGTCCTATAATAAGCGCGGCATTTAATGTACATATTTATGATATTAATGTTTACGTAAATTTGCTTGTTCATGCTTCTCACAGGACGTCACCTCCCCTACCCATCTAGTTGTACAGCAGAAGAGAGACAACAAATGATCAAGAGGGATCACCAATTGGTGGTAAGTGATTGATTACTTATGTCATGTTATATATTTTGAATATTAAATTCTATATTAATGTACATGTTGTTTAATTGTATTAATAGGTGGAAATTCAAAAATCTCTATTGAGGAGGTCTAGTCGATGAGCGATAGAGGATGAGTCATTGACTGGTTCACCATCTTCATGGCCTAGCAAGAGCCATAGATTATTTGATAGCAATCCATAGGAGATTTGATTTTGGGACATTTTGTTACATATGCCTATTTGGCTTTGTAAACATACTTTTGTATGTTATCAATGTATATCGTTGTATATACCCATATGGTTTTATTTGTACATGCCTATATGTCTTGATACATACACTATAAATTATTTTCATGACATTATGCATATATGTATATATAAGATCCTAATTTGGCACAAGTAGGGAGAATGCTTGCAAAGGTTATGGAATTTGGTTTTAAACATTCCAATTGTATTTGCTTCAAAGTTTCTAAAGCCTTTTCAAAAAATCCATTTTGTTCATATCTTGAAATCATTGCATTCCATGAGATAGCATCTCTTTGAGGTGTCATGCCAAGCTATTCACATGCCTTGTCTATGCTTCCACACTTTGGATTTACACCTGCCAATTGCATTTTCTTAACATTTCCTTTCAATCCTTATCAAAAATTCTGTTTTGTGCACATATTGCAATCATTACATTCCTTCATTTACAACACATGATTAAATAAGAAGATGCATATTTACAACACTTAAGAATATGTAGTAGTGTTGCTCATGTTACCAATACTATGTTTACATCTTCACATACATGGCTTACAACATGTGACAATATGAATGATAGAGAATGTTTGCATCAACATGATGGCACAACATGAACAAATTGTATGTTTGCATCAATTTCATTGGGTCAATGATTGAGAATGTGTCAACTTGAACAATATTTTTTGTTCTTCTCATCAAGACCTTCATGAAATGATACATTGGTTTCTTGATATTCAATCATGCGTTGGAGATCTTTAAAGTGTTAAAGATGTTTGAAGTGATGAAGAAACTTGTTATTTTGATGTATTTCAACTCCAAACTTGCACCTAGAAGTGAAGACATTAATCCTTGATCAAACTAACCTAAAAGTGCGCCTTGGTACTTAGGGCACTAGATTATGATTGATCAACCTAAAATGTGCACCTAAGGCTAGATAGTGAATTGGAAGGATAAAATGCATCATCAAAGGAGTTTATAGTTATTGAAGGCATCAAATGATGACTTGGGTACACATCTACCTCTCTACACCATCAAATGTGCACCTAGATTAGTGAGGTGCCACTTCATATCTCTATGACTTTGGATATGCGCCTTGATAATGAATTCAAGGTGCCAATTATTGAATAAACAACCTACAATGAGTGCCTTACTATTTGAGGTGCTAGTTCATGCTTCTAGAACACCAAAAGTATGCCTAGATGTTGAGGCGCTAGCTCTTGCTCAAGCAACCTTGAAAGTGTGCTTTCATAGGGAGGTTAAAATGTATTATCAAAGAATTAAGTTTAATCAAGGAATCATCATTGAAGACAAGTAAAACATGATTGTGAATGAGGCACACTTTTCATCATCTCTAACCTCATAATTGCACCTTCCATTGGAAGCTCATATTGTACCTAAAGGAATGGTACTGAGATATCATCCATGTCAATGATTGAGAATGTGTCAACTGGAGCAATATTTTTTGTTCTGCTCATTGTGGGGCTGAACGGACTATGCCAACATGTCGGGGTGGGCAGGTAAATGTGAGGGGAGGTATCATTTTGTGTGCCAAGTGTCCCAGTCATTTCAGGCAAGAGGCTACCGATAAAGCCCTTAAGATCCATGAGAACAAAAAACTGCCAAACTTTGATGGAGCAATTCTTGGAATTTGTGACAGTTGAGAATGTTGTGTTTAGACCTACAGGTGCATGTGGGGTCCATCCACAATAACCTCTCTCATTTTTGGTCAACTCCATTCCATTTGACCGTGCCGAAATCAAACACATTATTGCAAAATGCTTCAATTTGATGTGGTGGAAAGGTGCTAGGTGTGACATTTTTCATTCCATAGCTCATGGGGTCTAACGGACTGTGCCAACGCGTCAGGGTGGATGGGTAAATGCCATTGGAGGTCTCGTTTCGTGCGCCAAGCGTCCCAGTCAGATTGAAATTTTGCATTCTACAGGTCCTGGGGTTGAACAGATTGTGCCAACATGTCGGGGTGGGCGAGTAAATGCTAAGGGAGGTCTCATTTTGTGTGCAAAGCATCCTAGTCCTTCCGAGTTGTAAGCTACCGGCAAAGTGACTTTGTTGGTAGCTTATAGCTTGGAACGACTCAGATGCTTTGCACACAAAATGGCACCTCCCCTAGCATTTACCTACCCACCCCGACGTGTTGGCGTAATCCGTTTAGTCCCAAGACCTGTGGAATGCAAAATTTCAATCCTAGCAACTTTTGACTTTGTCGGTAGCTTATAGCTCGGAACGATTGGGACGCTTGGTACATGAAATGAGACCTCCAATGGCATTTACCCATCCACCCCGATGCGTTGGAGTAGTCTGTTCGACCCCACGAGCTATGGAATGAAAAATGTCACACCTAGCACCTTTCCACCGCATCAAATTGAAGCATTTTGCAACAATGCGTTTGATTTTGGCACGGTCAAACGGAATGGAGTTGACCAAAAATGAGAGAGGTTATTGTGGATGGACCCCACATGCACCTATAGGTCCAAACAAAACATTCTGAGCTATCACGAATTCTGAGAACTACTCTGTCAAAGTTTGGCAGTTTTTTGGTCTCATGGATCTTAAGGGACTTTACCGGTAGCCTCTTGCTCAGAATGGCTAGGATGCTTGGCACACAAAATGAGACCTCTAATGGAATTTACCTACCCACCCCAATGCGTTGGCTTAGTCTGTTCGACCCCACGAGCTATGGAATGAAAAATGTCACACCTAGCACCTTTCCACTGCATCAAATTGAAGCATTTTGCAACAATGCGTTTGATTTCGGCACGGTCAAACGGAATGGATTTGACCAAAAATGACAGAGGTTATTGTGGATGGACCCCATGTACACTTGTAGGTCCAAACATAACATTCCTAGCTATCATGAATTCTGAGAACTGCTCTGTCAAAGTTTGGTAATTTTTTGGTCTCAGGGATCTTAAGGGACTTTGCCGGTAGCCTCTTGCCCGGAATGACTGGGATGCTTGGCACACAAAAAGAGACCTCCAATGGCATTTACCCACCCACCCTGATGCATTGGCATATTCCATTCGACCCCATGAGCTATGGAATGAAAAATGTCACACCTAGCACCTTTCCACTGCATCAAATTGAAGCATTTTGCAACAATGTGTTTGATTTTGGCACGGTCAAATGGAATGGAGTTGACCAAAAATGAGAGAGGTTATTGTGGATGGACCCCATGTGCACCTGTAGGTCCAAATAGAACATTCCCAACTGTCACAAATTCTAAGAACTGCTCCGTCAAAGTTTGGTAGTTTTTTAGTCTCAGGGATCTTAAGGGACTTTGCCGGTAGCCTCTTGCCCGGAATGATTGGGATGCTTGGCACACAAAACAAGACCTCCCCTGGCATTTAATTTCCCACCCTGACATGTTGGCATAGTCCATTCGGCCCCACAATGAGTAGAACAAAAAATATTGTTCCAGTTGACACATTCTCAATCGTTGACATGGATGATATCTCAGTACCATTCCTTTAGGCACAATATGAGCTTCCAATGGAAGGCACAATTGTGAGGTTAGAGATGATGAAAAGTGTGCCTCATTCACAATCATGTTTTACTTGTCTTCAATGATGATTCCTTGATTCAACTTAATCCTTTGATAATACATTTTAACCTCCTTGTGAAAGCGCACTTTCAAGGTTGCTTGAGCAAGAGCTAGCACCTCAACATCTAGGCACACTTTTGGTGTTCTAGAAGCATGAACTAGCACCTCAAATAGTAAGGCACTCATTCTAGGTTGTTTATTCAATAATTGGCGCCTTGTATTCATTATCAAGGCGCATATCCAAAGTCATAGAGATATGAAGTGGCACCTCACTAATCTAGGTGCACATTTGATTGTGTAGAGAGGTAGATGTGCACCCAAGTCATCATTTGATGCCTTCAATAACTATAAACTCCTTTGATGATGCATTTTATCCTTCCAATTCACTATCTTAAGGGACTTTGCTGATAGCCTCTTACCCAGAATGACTGGGACGCTTGGAGCACAAAACAAGACCTCCCCTGACATTTACCCACCCACCCCGACGTGTTGGCACAGTCTGTTCAACCCCACGATGAGCAGAACAAAAAATATGGCACCTGGCAAGGTTTTTGCTCTTAGGATCTTAAGTGACTTTGCTCTTACGGAACAATGTATCAGCAAAGACCCTAGTTTTCATAAGGGGAGACATGTGATTTTAAGAGGTTTTTGGGAATTTGACTTTATCCTTCCACTTCTTATCCAATGACAAGTTTATTCTTAGAGTTTGATGGATTTTATGAGCATATACATGATTTTGTTTTAGGATAGTCATAAAGGACAGTTTTTGGACAGCCATGTGTATCTTTTTAACAATCATAAAGGGCAAGTTGTAAATGGACTGTGATAGTCCCAAAACTCATATAAATCATCCAACTGACTTTTGAGTACTTGACTGTTCATCTTCCATACTTTTATGCATATTTATAAATGATTTGAGGGAAACCAATAGTCTCCAACTGACTTTTGAGTACTTGATTGTTCATCTTCCATACTTTTGCATTTTTCTTACATTTTTCATATGACAACTTTGACATATTTACAAAATTTGACAAGATGAAGACTAAATACATGATGAAATGGTTTATCATGACCTTATTAGATTTCAAGCTACTATGCTTGATTAGGGCATATAAGGAATTTTGTCATATTGATTCTATTGATTCTATTGATCTAAAACCATTCTCAATGCTAAACATATCATCAATGGACTAAAGAACTATCATCATAATGTATGGCATCATGGGAAGTATCATGACATGCACATAAGGAATTTAAATTATATTGTATATCAAGGTGTATATATATTAAAATCTAGTCCATAATGATAGACATATACAAAAATTTGGCAAATATGCCAACTCAAAACATTTTTTACAAAATGTGGCATATGCCATGTCTCAAAATCTATATACAATCTACATGCCAAATAGCTACATCAAATACTACAAGTCCACTTGACCCTCAATCTATGATGGATCCTAAAAAAGTGTCCTCTTTGTACCAAAATGTCTAGTAATTGATGGAGGCGAAGTTTCCTGCATTAACAAGTCAAAACACAAATTTGATTAATCTCTTCAATGGTAAATAAAAATAAGTTAAAGTTACTAAATAGATTCTTATCTACTACAATTAAGAACTTTCATTTATTAACATACATCTAAATCACTACAATCAACTATAAGACCGCTAGATAAACTATCAATTATTTAGAAAAATTCAATTCAATTACCTTGACTCTATGTTGTTCGGACAATCGTTCTACAAATGATTTCCTCTTAAGACAATCAGGTGTCCTAGTGAAGCATGATGGCAAAGGTGGCACATCACTCACATTCTCAAGAGACTAAATAAAAGCAAAGTAACATTGAAATAAATTAATATATAATTATTAAACAAAATAGGAAATGCATACATTTTAAAAGGTTAGATGTGTTACACACAAACAATCTAGAGTGCACTACACAAAAACTTATCTACTAGAAAACAAGCACATACCACCATCGAGGCCTCCTACATCAATTGAGAAGGACTCTGAATTATCAAAATTACAAGAATGTAAGACTCTAAATGACTATAATCAAATATTTAAGTTTTCTAAATTATCAATTAAAGTACAATTCAATCAAATTACCTCCACCCTTTGTTGGCATTGAGAAAGTCATTCTACAAATGATAGTCCCTTGGGTCGATCAGGAGTTTGAGAAAAGACTATTGGCAAAGATGCCACATCATTCACATTTTCGATTGACTATAAAATAAAATTAACATCAAGATATAAATTAATATATAATTACTCACAAAGAAATAAATGCATAAAAAAAAGTTGATGTGTAGAACAAATTATACTGGCAAGTCCAAGCCAAATTGGATGGCAGACAAAGTTCCATGATGAACTTCTGTCAACTCCTCCTCTTTCATCAACTGTTATCCCACTTAGATACATTAGTACTAATAAATTTGTTTATATATTCAAATGGAATAGACCATAAAATTTAACTTTAAATTTTACCTGCATAAAAGATTGCTCATGCATTTCTCCTTCTCTATGGTTCACTGATCCGATAGCTTCTACTCTTGTCCTTGACCCCTCAGCTTGAGTTTTGGACCCCATTGCCTCATCTCATGAATGGAGATCATACTCTGATGTGTTCAACGGTGGCTCACTACTCTCCGTAAAAGGACATAAGCATAAATGATTACAATAAATGCAATGATGGGGCACACATACATGTGTGGACGATGATGGTCTAGTAGAACTAGGTGATCTAATATCATTGCCTTAATCATGTGCTTGTGCAAACTGAGATGTCTGTATAATCAAATGCTCAGTCAAAGAGTGTATGGTACTAAGGCCCTGTTGTGTTGCATTTGCAACAACGTCTGGGTGCTGCATTGGGGGTGGACAAGGGATAGCAGGAGGGGGAATATAGGGACCTTGTACTTGTCTAATTACCCCAGGTCTCTCTTGAGGCATTCCCCTATCCACTCCTTGAAACTCTCTAAAATCAAAATAATTAACATGTTGACCCATGACGAACTCTGCATAGAGTTTATGAAGGAAATACAAAGGTACATCTAAATTGTTGTTGGGTGGTTTATCAAAAACCATCCACCGATGATCCCAAAAGTTCTGACTAATGCCCTCATGAATACACCATTTGATTGAAAACTTGGGCTTACAGACATCAACATGCAATCCAGTTTTAGGATTGACAAAGTGTTGGGCTAACATAGTTTTTGTAATCTCTAATTCTTTGACTTCATCATATGACAAACCGTTAGCATATTCGGCCTTCTTGGCTTCTTGCCATTGCCTAAATGATTCATGTTGGGTTGACAAGGTTTGAACATGATTAATGATTCCCTCTAAATTCGATGTCATTGTAGACAATCGAGGGTGGCGGCAATACATTTCTATGATCCTACTTATTTGATCAATATTTCTTTGAATATTCTCTTCTATTGTTGGAGGGGGAGGGTTTGGTGGTGGAGGGTTTGGGTTTTCATTTTGTGCATCCATTTTACCTAATTAAAATATAAAACATACCCACTTAGCATAAAAAACCAAAAAATTTGCTTGAATATCCATTCTTCAACTCTGATATCCATTCTTCAAAGATGACACTGCATTTTGCAAGCTGTGGGTTTGTAAAAATGCAACCATTTTTCACTTTTTATGTTTTTCAAAATAGATATCCATTTTCTTTTTCTCAATTGTTTTCATTGTTTTTTATTTTAGTATTTTAGCATTTTAGCATTTTAGTATTTAGGCATTTTAGCTATAAAATACAATCCAAATTTTAGAAAGACTGTATCATATGAAAGGAGAGATTTTGGACAAACTATCAAAATTTATATAGGATTATGATGATATATATATTTGATTTTTATATGATTTACTTATATTAAGGTATCTCATAGTATTTTAAAGGCACTTTTGAATAGATAATTGTCATAAAAAAATGGTAAAAACAAATAGTTTTGGTGTAAATTCTAACAAATCATTTCATGTTTAACTTACATATTAGATGATATTTATGTCAACAATTGAGATCAAACTTGTGACACTCAGGATTGACCTCTCATTTTTCTATACCTATTCAAATTCCAAGACAATCATTGGATTGATGTCATTTATTTTCTAAAGGTGACAAATCAATTTAGCACATCCTCAACATCATTAGATTGATGCCGATAGAGAGAGCAAGATAGAGAGAGGGAGATATCTATAGAGAGGTAGATACAGGAGAGAGGTAGATACGGGTTAGGGGTTAGGGATCAGGGCCGTTATTTAGGGTTTACATATTTAGAGAGAGAGAGAGAGTGCTTTTGACATGCAACCGTAAACCCTAAATAATGCCCCTAAACCCTAAACCCAAGTAACCCTAAATAATTCCCCCAAATCCTAAACCCTAACCCCTAAACCATAAACCCTAAATAATTCCCCTAATCCCTAAACCCTAAACCTGAGAAAGGGAGTCCTAGTTTTCTTGTTTCCATTTCCTTCATCGATAAGGGAGAGGGAAAGATAGAGGGGAGAGATAGGATATATAGGAATAATAGGGGGAGAGAGGCAAGAGATAGAGAGATTGGGAGAGATGGCTAGGTATAGAGAGATAGAGAGGAGACAGATAGGAAGAGATAGAGGAGACGAAGGGGAGAGATAGGGAGATTAAGAGTTAGAGAGATGTCTAGAGAGACAGGGAGATAGAGGAATGATAGGGGGGAGAGAGGCAAGAGATAGGGAGAGATAGATATAGGTAGAGAGAGAGAGAGAGGAGATAGATTGTGAGAGATAGAGGAGACAAAGGGAGAGATAGGGAGATAGAGAGTGAGTGAGATGTCTAGAGAGATAGGGATAGAGATTGAGACCTATGGAGGGATGATAAAGAGAGGGACATAAGGGAGAGATAGGGATATAGAGGTGGATGGATATTAATTTTAATGACCTCCAAATTTTCCATAAATTCTTCTCCACTAAACCCTAGACCATCACCCAAATCCTTACTTTCCTAATAAAATCCCTTCCCCAAACATCATTTGATCATGTGACTCCTTCCATCACTAGACAGGTGCCCAGGTACTTTCCATTATTCATCTAATACTATAATCCCAATGTCATAGCTCACATTCCCACACCTACATTCATAGATGCCATTCCCCCTATTGACACCATCGTTGATAATCATTATATAAGGACACTCCCTTGAATAATAATTAAACCATGGATTATCCCATATCCCCATCTTACACTTTCTTCACCTTTGAACCCTTAGAAGATGACATTTAGCTATCCCCACCATTACCAATCACACTTTATAGCAATCCCACATAAGACACCTTACCCATCACTTCACCTAGGTCATCACCAATTAAATCATCTCATTACTCCATTCAACCATACCCATACCACCCCCTTCTCACTCCACAACCTGTATTAACACATGATTAAACCTAACCCCTAACCCCTATTTCCTAACCCCTAAACCCTAAACTTGAGAAACCATAAACCCCTAAATCCTAAACACTAAACCCAAGAAACCCTAAACCTCTATCTCTCTATCTCCCTATCTCACTATCTCCCCATCACTATCATTCCTCTACCTCTCAATCTCTCTCCCTAGGCTTTGGCCATGTCCCTCACTCTATATCTCCCTATTGGTCCTCTCTCTCTAAACACTAAACCCTAAACCTCTAAACCTTAACCCCTAAACCATAAACCTTAAACCCTAAATAATGCCCCTAAACCTTAACCCCTAACCCCTAAACCCTAAACCCTAAATGCGAGCAACCCACCCTAAACCCTATCTCCTATCTCTACCTTTTCTCCCTATCTCTATCATCCCTCTACCTCTCAATCATTCTCCCTATTTATCTAGACATCTCGCTCACTCTCTATCTCCCTATCTCTCCCCTTTGTCACATCTATCTCTCCCTATCTGTCTCCTCTCTCTTTCTATCTAGCTATCTCCAAAACTCAGAAACCCTAAACCCAGGTACACCCTAAATCTAGTCAACTCTAAACCTATATCTCCCTATCTCTCCCATATCTCCCTATCTCTATCATCCCTGTACCTCTCTTGATCTCTCTCCCTATGTCCCTGGCCATGTGCCTCAATCTCTATCTCCTTATCTCTCTCATCGGTCTCCTCTCTCTATCTCCCTATCATTCCTCTCTCTCTATAAACCCTAAATCCAAAACCCTAAACCTCTAAACCTAACCCCTAACCCCTAAACAATTTAAATCCTAAACCCTAAATAATGCCCCTAAACTCTAACCCCTAACCCCAAACCCCTAAACCCTAAACCCAAGTAACCCTAAACCACTATCTCCATATCTCTCCCCTATCTCCCTACCACCTTTGTCCCTCTACCTCTCAATCTCTCTCCCTATGTCTCTGGCCATGTCCCTCACTCTTTATCTCCCTATCTCTCCCCTCAGACTCCTCTATATCTCCCTATCATTCCTCTCTCTCTCTATAAACCCTAAACCTCTAAACCTAACCCCTAACCCCTAAACAATAAATCCTAAACCCTAAATTATAATGCCCCTAAACCCTAACCCCTAACCCCTAAACCTGAGAAACCCTAAACCCCAAACTCGTAAACCCTAAACCCAAGTAACCATAAACCACTATCTCCCTATCTCTCCCCTATCTCCCTATCACCTTTGTCCCTCTACCTCTCAATCTCTCTTGCTATGTCTCTTGCTATGTCCCTCACTCTTTATCTCCCTATCTCTCCCCTCAGACTCCTCTATATCTCCCTATTGGTCCTTTATCTCTCTCTAAACCCTAAACCCTAAACCTCTAAACCTTAACCCCTAACCCCAAAACCATAAACCCTAAACCCTAAATAATGCCCCTAAACCCAAGCAACCCTAAACCTCTATCTCCCTATCTCTATCATCCCTCTACCTCTCAATCTCTCTCTCTCTATGTCTCTAGACATGTCTCTCACTCTCTATCTCCCTATCTTTCTCCTCTATCTCCTCTATCTCTCCCAAACTCTATCAATCCCCTCTCTCTATCTCTCTTTAAACTGTAAACCCTAAACCCCTAAACCCGAGCAACCCTAAACATCTAAACCCTAAATAATTCCCCTAACCAACCTCTAAACCACTTCTCTATATAGGTGCAACTAATACCACTTTTTCATTGTTTTCCACATTTAATTATATTCTTTTCCATTTTTGAAGTCCTACATGTGTCCAAGTTGTATTGTTTGTCAAGTTTTTAGTCTAATTGTTAGTCCCAGCTCTCATGGTTATTAAAATGTTAGTATAGTTAGATTTATCCTTAGGTAACATTAATTTACACATTGTTGCACAAACAACCACATTGAAACATAAACTTACCTAATTAAGGTTAACCTTTAAGGTTCTTTCATAAATGGTGAGCTTAACAGATCCAACTAGTTCAATGTTCTTATAGTCCATGCTCACCCTTCCAAGAGAGTTCATGCCATGTTAACTTTGCATTATGTCCTAACATATCACATGAAGGACATCATCATCACAAGGAATAACAATGTCATGAAGTATTAACGAAGGTGTAGCTTCACCACATAAAGTATCATTCATAATTTTATCACTAGAGGGTAAGGGTATATCATGTGTATCCTTCTCAAACCATGTTTCATGAATCAAATCATATGAAGGATTGGGTAAAGCAATTTAGGGCATGAAATCCAAAACAGATATCCATTTTGTATTTCTAGAAATAGATATCTGTTTTAGAATGGATATCCGTTTTGGTTTGGTATCCAAACCAAAACAGATATTCGTTTCAAAGTCAAACTTAGCCAAGTCACGAATTTGGCTAAGTAAAAATGCGATTTTTTTCCTATTGCCACTGTTTGGCCCGCGATGATCCTATACATACCCGTATGATGTGTAAGTATGACATGTCATAAAACATCTTCCTAAAGGAGAAAAATTCAAAAATGGGGCCACTAAGTCTAGTGGTGAATATTATAGACTTATGATATATTTGACATGTCTATTTTTAACCTATTTGACCCACCCTTGAAATCTAGTGTTGGAATTTGTGCCTTGAGTTAAACACTAGTTTTGGGCTCATGGTTTAAGTACATGCCCTCCTAAAACATTAATGGTTTTTTGGTTGAATATTATCTTTATATTAGATTCTTGGATTGAGGTTGAGAGAGCCTTTTGCATTGTAGAGATTTGTTGTCAATTTTCCTCTAGGATTATAGGTGTTAATCTCCATGGAACACTTGAGGCTTATGGATTTATTATAACTATGTTTTTTCTTGGAATAAATTAGTTACACTACTTTAGAAGTTTCTTTCTCCCAAAAGGGTTTTCCCATGGTATATATGTCTCATTTCCTTGTGTGAACGTTTATATTCTTCTTCTATATTCTTATTTTGTTTAAATGCTATTTGGTATGTAGAATTCCATTGAAATTATTTAAGATCTAATATCTACAAGTCTTTCCTAGTAGGGTTAATGTGGAAAATATCTATGTGTTTTATTTCTAATTTTATGGGTATAGTACATATCTCTACATTTAGTATGTATGTTAAGTTATGAGTTTAGATGTTGATGTTCAAGAAAGTTTTAGGACCCATTTTAACCTTAAGTTTACCCTTCTTCCCAATCTAAGTGCTAGCTTTCTATTTATTATGTGAATTCTATTTGATATCATGTTTTTTCTAATATTATGATCCTTTTATGATTTTTTATTTTACCTTGGATTCTATCATGAATATGTTGTCACTTGGACTGCACCCTGTGTTGGAGAGGTTTAACAGTCTTCAACAATCAAATGAAACATTGAGATGACCTCTAGGTGTGGGACCCTACAAGTAGGTCAGATCTCCAGAGAGAGGTTGATTCCTTTGCTAAATGAGAGATTTAACTATTCCTAAGACTAAACCTAATCTATCTACCATTGAGGAAAAGAGGATGAGGGATAAACTATAAATTAAAGGGGGTGATACACCAAGTTTGAATATAAAATCTCTCACATAACTATAAATGCACAAAATAAAGAAATATAGCTGATCATTTACACAAATCTAGCAAATTCTTAGAAGAGGCAAAGAAATGAACAAGATTGAGAGGAAATAAACTTTCACAGACAATTAGTTTTGAATTACATGGAGCTAAAATAGCAGAAAAGGTAAAAACATAGTGTATATTTCATTAAAAAGGCATGGCCACAACAAAGGAGGGCTCTATTTGGAGTACAAAAAATATCTTTGTATCCAACCCTCAATACATCTTTCAAATATGCATATATAGCAATTCATTTACATTGACCTCAATCATCTGTCACAATTAATTTACCTCCATGGGCCTGTCAAAAAATATCCCTGTAAAAGGAATGTTTGCCTACAGAAATTCAATGCAGAAAATATCTTGGATCATGGAGTAGCTAGAAGATATTTTTCCTCTTCAATGCACTAGCTGATTCATCACCTACAATCATAAATGCAAAAATATCTACAATGGGGTAGTTAAGCAGATCATATCTGCATTAATGGCAGATGAAGAAAATTAACAAAAATTCCCTCCAAAATCCTTTTTTTACAGATCTTTTACAACACTTCAAATATTTAAATAAATATTTGAAGTTTACAATATATTACAACTCTATTTTTCCTCATTTCAGTCTTTTCTAGAAGTTTTAGCGTATGCTTTGCTCTATCAGCAAAATCAGTATTTTACAGACCATTATGTCTCTATTTTCTACATAATTTCATCCTCAATCGGTAAACTTTATTTATTCCTCAACTATGGCTTGTTTCCTCTATTTTTCCCTTATCAGCAAAATTTCATTTCTCTGAACTCTTCTTGATTGCTCATTTTTATCTTTATTTTTGCCTTATCAGCAAAAATCATCCTTTTGAACCATTCTTGTCTATATTCTATTTTATCGGCAAAATTTTCAAACTTCAAACTTTGCTTTGTTTCTCCTTTTATCAACATTTTTTCTCCTTGCCAAACCTAGCTTACTTTTGCCTTATCAGCAAAAATCATGATTTTTTGAACTTTGGCTTTGGGCCACTTTTGCCCTTTATCGGCAAGTCTCTTATTGACAAACTTCTCTTTCTTCATCACTTTTGCCCTTGTCAGCAAAATCTACTTTTGCTGAACTATATCTCTTTGCTTTTTGCCTTATCAGCAAAAAGAAACTTTTTTGAACCAATTCCTCCTTTGTCAGCAAAACTTTGTTTTGCCAAACCTTTGTGCTTTGCTTTTTGCCTTATCGATAAAATGCATTATCGGTGAACTTTATGAATATGAAACTTTTGAAAACTTCTACCTTTGCTCAATTTGCAAATAGAAGGGGCCTATTTTCTTGCTTTTAGTTTTGCCTTATCGGCAAAATGTGACCCTTTTTATGCAGGAGCATCCGGGCGAACTAGCAATTGGCATCACCCAAAAAAAAATATTTTTAAGTTTAGTTTTTTGGTTTTGATTTGGTTTGGTGGTCATTGGTATCTCTCGACATCACAGAACTTCAAAGTTGGCACAGAATTGCAAGAATCAAACTTCTGTCGGTTCACAGTTTCAACACTCCGCGGGTAGTTTTGTAAAATTTATTTCCAAGCATCCATAAGAGCTAGAGTAGAATCCTTTTGCAAGGGCATTCTTGGAGGTACCATGCCCAATGTACAAAAAGAATTGAAGTCATATCTTTCACTGTTTGGGAGAAATTAATGCTAGAATTTTGTGTTTTTAGAGCCGAAAGTGTGTTGCCGGTTATAGAAAGTTTAAAATTTCATAATTCTGGAAGGCTGGAGAGAAATCCTTCTATGGAGGACCTGAGGGGGTCATAACACACTTGTGGACAAATTTTTAGACAAAACAGAAAAATTTCATTTTTTCACCTGCCAGCACTCAATTCCACACATTGTCAGAGTTGCAATTTCTAAAATTTTCTTATACAGCTTCATGAGGTATTTAAAAGGTATTTAAATTGTTTTATTGAGGCATTTAAAATATCAATATGGGTGAAGATGGAAATTCTTCAGTTTTAATATTCAATTTCTCAAGTAACTCTCTCTAGTAAAATAAGAAACATTGCCAAAAATGAAGAGACATTATTTTTATAACATCTCATGGGAAGAAAATATAATAATAAAGAGAATGGACGGTGCCAAAAACTGGAACACAACAATTGAGAAGCTTAAGGGACATACATAGGTATTTAATTAGAGTTTGTTACAGGTTTGAGTAGCGCTAAGTCGGTTAAGGAAGAGAGGGAAGGTGCTAGATATGTTGCAGGTTTGTAGAGGTTGTTAAAATGCAAAGATTGACATAGAGTACAACAGTAAATAGAGGTTTTTTGAGAGGGAAATTTGCTGTTCTAAAATAGAAAGGAGTGATGAGAAAGTATTTTGATTGGATGTGGATATGAGAGGCCATGAAAAGGCCATTGTTAGTCATTGTATTGAAGATTTGTTTGTTGTAGATTTGTAGATTGTATAAGAGTTTTTATTTCAATAAAATGAAATAGAAATCTGTATTTCCAATCTTTGAATTGTGTTGTGAGTTTTGAGTTGTGTGTGGCAGAGCAAGTACCTCTTGCATTACTTTTGAACCTGGCCCACCTTGTCGGTGAAATCTTTGTTTGTTGAACCATTTGACTTACCTGATTTCCCTTTATCGGTAAAATGTTCTTTTGTTAAACCATGCATTTGGCAACTTTCTACTACTTTGCCTTATCAAAAAAATACTCTGCCAATGAACCGCAGAGTTTTTGAACTTCAAGAGAAGTTTGTTGCAAGTATGAGAAGTAAGTGTTTCATTGATGTCAACACCTAAGGTCAGCATCTAAGGAAGTTATTTGGATAAGTTTGAGCAAGTGTCTGAGAAGAATAGTGCAGCACGTTCTGCTCCACATATCCTATAGATTGAATATGCTTGTCTGCAGTTTGGAAGTTATATTAAGGGATGTCTATAGTTACTATGTTTCAAGTTTGAGCCTTCGGTGTGAAGATTTGAGTGAGTTCTGTTAACCAAAGTAAAAACTATTTTTCTGAATATTAAATGGTGACAGGGAGAATGTATTATGCTCTGCATTTCTCCACATTTAAGTTTTATAGTCTGTGGTTCAAGAATTATGTTTGGGATGATGGTATGTGTCTTAAGTTGAAATGGTTTGTGATTTGGTGCTTCACAAGCAATCATTTCTTTATGACAGTGGTTGACAGTAATGTTTAAGTGGTCCAATTTGAAGAATCTTTTGGATAGAGTGTTTGGAGGTTGTGCGGAAGTTCTTGGTGATTGTAACATGCTTGTGCATGTCTCTAGATCGTGTTCCTACTTTTTTATTAGTCTACAAAATATAATTCAGATTGTGGTTGAAGCATGTTCCTAAAGGTCTTAGTGTTAACATTGGTCTTGGATGACCTGGTTGTTTTCACTACTTGCGGTTATGCCTTGGAGATTATGGAAGTGTGTTGTTATGTGGGAGATTGAATTTGAGTCCCAAATAAGGCATGGTGTGGTCCGCATTCATTCTTTTCCTTCACAAATCTGTTTAGGTCCAGACCTATTATAATGTATGTATGCTAACCTTGGAGATTTTTCCAATGGTTCATGATTGTAATGCCAACCTTGATGTACATTCCAAGGTTAATGAATTGTATAAATACATGTAATGAAGTCATAAATAATGTATGATGTTGCAAAGATGCAAAGATAATTGTGTTTGTGTGAAGAAGACATAAAAGTAGAAGAATCAATGCGCTTCAATGAAACTGAACCTTGGCATGGTGTAGATGCTACTATCTCACTTCACCAATTTCTGGTAGTGAGCCTCCGACAGTGAGCCTTGTTGTAAATTTTGATATATCATTTATATTGTGAGCTAACACTCACCGTGGTTTTTCCCTCATTGGGTTTTCCACGTAAAAATATGGTGTCTCATGTGTTGAATGTATGAATGTGCTTAAGTTTTTTATTTCATGCTTTCATGGTTAAATCATAATAACAGTGATTAAGTGATTGATATGTTGATGTTAAGGAGTTAAGTTTTGGTTACAACTGATTCCCCGCCCCCCTCTTAGTTGTCTTGTGCATTTCAACAATTGGTATCAAAGCAAGGGTTCCTCGAAAGTAATCCTAACAGCTTGAGGTAGATTCAGGATGGTGCACAAGAAGGAGTCTCTGTAATTCAATGGAATAGACTATGCTCTTTGGAAGGTACAAATGAAAATTCATCCCATTTCTCTTGGTTATAATGTTTGGAAGATGGTAGTTACAAATTATACTATTCCTCAAAATAGTCCATCATCTAATGATGAAGTCAAACAATATCAGTTAAATGGAAAGGCTAGAGATGTTCTCTTAAATGCTTTATCTAACATTGAGTTGGTCAAAGTCATGGATCTGGAAACTACTCATGAGATCTAAGACAAGTTGAAAAATTTATATGAAGGAGATGACTCTGTAAAAAGTGCCAAATTACAGAACCTGAATGTGAGGTATGAAGCTCTGAAGATGAGTGATGATGAGAGCACAATAATCTACATGCAAAAGGTTGATGAAATTATCAATGGAATCAAAGGTCTTGGAGGAACTATTGATGAGAATGAGGTCATGCTGAAGATTCTTAGGTCATTGCCTAAATCCTACAGTCAAAAGGTGTCTGTAATTGAAGAACTTATGAGTGTGAACAAGATTACAAAGGATGAGTTGCTTGGTAAGTTTACAACTTTTGAGCTGAGAGAATTTGGTGATGCTCTGCCAAAGACTGAGACTACTTTCAAAGCCAGCACTTCAGAAAAGACTTCAAGATCTCAAAAGTATGTTGTGGAATCCGATGATTACCTTGATGAGATTGAAGCCAACTTTGTGGACCGAATGCAAAGAGGTACTGGTAAGTTCAAAGGCAAATTACCATTCAAATGCTTTTCTTGTGGTAAGATTGGTCACTATGCCTCCAGGTGTCCAGAAAAAATTGAGAGAGGTAATCTAAGAAAATTTAAGTAGACCTAGGATCATAAAGAAATGCTATTATGTTAGAGATGATGATGATGGTGGTGTAACAGATGATGAGTCTGATGATACTAGTGCAAATAAATTCTTATTTATTTCTATAAAGGAAGAACCTATGTCTACTAATCCTGCTAGCTGTGTGAAGGAAGAAAAACTAGTGGAAGGGAGTGCTTTGTCTATCTACCAAGTTGAGAAAGATAAGGATGAATGTATTATTGACAATGGATGTTCACATCACATGACCGGTGATAAAAGTAAGTTTGTGAGTTTGGAAAAGTATGATGGAGGACTGGTTAGGTTTGGAGATAATGCAGCTAGTAAGATTTGTGGAAGAGGATCTATTTCTTTTGATGGAAAGTAAAATACATATGGTGTTCTATATGTGAAGGATTTAAAGCATAATCTATTAATTGTTGGTCAGATGTGTGACAAAGGATATGATCTTAGATTCAAGGATAATGGATGCAAGATCATGGAAAGCTCCAGAACAATGATTCCTACTGGTAAGAAGACTAAAGGTAATGTTTATCATTTGAGAGGAGCTCATGATTGTTGTTTGTTGGCTCAGACAGATGAAAGTTGGCTGCACTTGGCATAGAAGGATGTGTCATATCATTTTTGATAACCTGGTGAAGATAAGTTCAGTACAAGTTGTGAGAGATTTGTCAAGCTTGTGAAGTCTACTAATACTATTTGCAAGGAATGTCAATTGGGGAAATAGACAAGGACAAGTTTCAAGAGTAAAGAACAATTTTCTACTGGATTACTTGAGCTGGTGCATACAGATCTATGTGGTCCTACAAGAATAAGAAGTTTGCAAGGAGACAGGTACTTTATGTTGGTTATTGATGATTATTCTAGAATGACTTGGGTCACTTTTCTAAAAGATCAATTAGAAGCCCTAGGCAAGTTCAAAGATTTCAAGGAAATGGTTGAGAATGAGATAGATATGACGATCAAATGCTTAAGTTCTAATAGAGGAGGTGAGTTCACATCAAACGAATTCAATATTTTCTGTAAAGAACATGGGATAGAGAGACAGTTGTCTACTCCTAGGACACCTTAGCAGAATGGAGTGGTTGAAACAAAGAATAGGACAGTTCAAGAGGCTGCTAGGTCAATGATGGAGGCAAACCTACCGAAAGTGTATTGGAGAGAAGCTATACATAGTGCTATCTGTATTCAAAATAGAGTTCAATTCAAAGGTAATGGTACTAAAACTCCTTATGAATTGTGGTATGGAAGAGTTCCTACAGTAAAATATTTTAAATTTTTTGGAAGAAAATGTTATATCAAAAGAGAAGAAGAGTTAGGCAAGTTTGATGCTAGGTGTGATGAAGGAATCCTCCTTAGATACTCTACCAAGAGTAAGGCCTACCGGTGCTACAATAAGAGATTAAAAAAGATCATTGAAATTGCTAATTTGAAGGTTGATAAAGATAGGTAAAGAATATCATATCTAAGTGGCTATGAATTAGATGAATTTGATGTTATAGTAACTGAAGAAAATTTTAAACAATACGATAGTCAAGTTGAAGAAGAAAAGGCTCTAGAAAGTGTTGTTAAGACTCTGAGGTATGTAAGGATTAATCATTCTGAAGATCAGATTATTGGTGACAAAAGCAAAGGGGTATTGACAAGGAAAAGAGTTGCAGAAGAATAGGTGAACTACTATTTAATTTCAAAGATTGAACCTAAAACTGTAAGTAAAGCCTGCAAAGATGAAAATTGGGTAAAAGCTATGAAAGAAGAGCTGATGCATATAGAGAAAAATCAAACTTGGGAATTGGTCCCTAGACCTACTGACAAGAATGTGATTGGAAATAAATGGGTTTTCAGAAACAAGATGAATGAAAGTGGAGAAGTAGTAAGGAACAAAGAAAGACTGGTATGCAAAGGATATTCTTAGGTTGAATGTATAGATTTTGAGGAGACCTATGCTCCTGTGGTAAAAATTGAAGCAATAAGAATGTTTTTGGCATTTGTGGCACACAAAGATTTCAAAGTGTACTAGATGGATGTAAAGTCTGCATTCCTGAATGGAGAGCTAGAAGAAGAGGTTTACATTGAACAACCAGAAGGATTCCAGTCATCATATCAAGGTGACATGGTGTGCATATTGAAGAAAGCCTTGTATGGACTAAAGCAAGCTCCTAGAGCCTAGTATGCAAGGTTGGAAAAGTATTTGTTGCAATTAGGGTTTAGTAAAGGTACTGCTAATAGCAATATCTATTTCAAAATTGATGATGATCAAATTCTAATTGGGTGAAAGTTCAAAACTGTGTCCCACTTTTATAAGATAAGGGCCAACACAAACATATTTTTCCAACTTAAACATCAAAAAAGTCATATGTATGTTATGAATTTCAAAATGACCTAAACTAAAGAAATGTAGAATTTTTAATGTAGTTTATGCTTATAATTTTTTAATTTTTTTAAAAAATAGTTGGATATTTTTTTAAAAAAATTTAATTGATGAATTTGAAATGCTCATATTTTTTGAAAAAAGTGACATCGATGGGACATCAAGAAAAATATAGAAAAATTAAGTTCTGTTCTTTAATTTTTTTTCCTAATTAGTCAACTCAAATATCTAGTGCATAGAAAGAAAAAAGTAATTTTTGATAAATATTTTTTTATTATTTTTTTAAAGTCAATTTTAATCAGAACATAGTAGTTTCCATGGGACGTCAACTTTTTTACATTAAATTTAAAAAAAAAAATACCCCCTTGGAGAGGATTCCATTCTCTAGTGAACCATATAATTTTCAAATTTTTTGAATAAGTTTTGCCTATTGATATCTATTTTCTAATCAACTTCATGTTCGATGGGAAAAACCTACTTACAATAAATTTTAAAAAATATAATAAAAGAAATCAAAATACATGAAAAAAACATATATCTACAATCTACGTTCTGAGTACTACAAAAGGGTATTCATTAATTTTTAAATAAGTGTATTTTAATGGTAGAAATTAATTGCAGAAGATGAATTTTTTTGAAAACTGTGGGAAAGGGGGGTGGAGTGCCACATAGGATGCCACATAGGATGCCACATAAGCAGTTACGGGCGTAACTTTACCAAGAGTTACGGTTCCACCCGGTAAGGTTACGCCCGTAACTCTGCAGGGCGAGTTGAATGAGGGCAGAACCCTACCACCTAGTAAAGTTCCACCCGAAGCTGCTTTTTTAATTAAAGTTTTATAAATAATTAATTTTTAATGTAGATTCTATATAATATAGAATAACAAGGTTAGGACAACATCAACACACAACAGCAAGCATAGAGAATTTATAGGGAAAATACAAGACAAAAAATTTACAAGCAAGGGTAAATTTTTTTTTTAATAAACAATAATAAAGTTTATTATTTTATAACTTATTTAATTTTATTAGGGTTTAATCTTTTATTTATGTTAGGTTTAAATTTTTATTTAAGTAGGGTTTAATTTTTTAAAATTATATTTTATGTTTTAATTCAATTTTTATTTGGGTTTAATTTTTTTTAAATACTATTTTAGGGTTTTAGTTGAATTTTTTATTAGGGTTTAATTGATTTAAAGTAGGGTTTACTTTTTTAAAGTAGGGTTTTATTGATTATTTGTTAATTAGGATTTCTAAAAATTGACAAATACTATAAAAATAAACACCTAGATTAATAACAAAAAAATCAATACAAATTAACAAAAACTAAACTTAAATTTATGTGAACTTCCCCATCCATATCTGCATATGCTCTTTCCTCACATCCTAAGATGATCTTGGAAATCAGAAAGGGTGTGGTTTCATTGAATATTTCTTAATTAGGGTTTCTAAAAATTGACAAATACTATACAAATAAACACCTAGATTAATAACAAAAAATCAATTCAAATTAACCAAAAATAAACTTAGATTTATGTGAACTTCCCCATCCATATCCGCGTATGCTCTTTCCTCGTGTCCTAAGATGATCTTGGAAATCAGAAATGGTGTGGGTTCATTGATTATTTGTTAATTAGGGTTTCTAAAAATTGATAAATACTATACAAAAAACTCCTAGATTAATAACAAAAAATCAATACAAATTAACAAAAAATAAACTTAAATTTATGTGAACTTCCCTATCCATATCCATGTATGCTCTTTCCTGTAAGATGATCTTGGAAATAAAAAATGGTGTGGTTTCATTGATTATTTGTTAATTAAGGTTTCTAAAAATTGACAAATATTATACAAAAAAACTCCTAGATTAATAACAAAAATATCAATAAAAATTAAAAAAAATAAACTTAAATTTATGTGCACTTCTCCATCCATATCCGCGTATGCTTTTCCCTCACGTCGTAAGACAATCTTGGAAATCAGAAACGGTGTGGTTTATGTGAACTTCCTTATCCATATTTGTGTATGCTCTTTCCTTACACCATAAGACGATCTTGGAAATCAGAAATGATGTGGTTTCATTGATTATTTGTTAATTAGGGTTTATACATATTTGTGCATGCTTGAATTAAAAGGTAATTTGTGATGGGGAACAAAAGGAATAGGTCAAGGATTTTTTATTGAAGAAGGTCTAACGAAGATACAAACCTAAGAAGAATAATTGAGAGAAATTCAACCTTAGAAGGATTTGTTGAACATAGTCAAGAAGCACAAGATGAAATTACTAATGAACAAGAGGAAGAACATCTTGGGTTTGATCAAATCGAAGAAGAAATTGAACAAGGTGCAGAAAATATTGTGACTGAGGAGGAAATTGAGAACAGAACATATTTTAAGGATATGGAAAATCTAGAAGATTTAGATGTGCTTTTTAGTAAGATTTCACCCCAGGAAATGTTACCTGATAGTACAATAAAACTTCATTCCAAAAGAATTTGGGATGAATTTTTTGAAGACAAATCTTTGATTGGAAGAGCACAATTATGTGCTAAGTTATTTAGGTGAAAAGAAATGACCGTTGTTTTGGAGTTGCTAGGGGTTGATAATAGGAAGAAAAAAACAAATCTAGCAAAAAACATAATAGTTGAAAACTTGGAAGAAGCTTTGAACTCTATTCAAAGTACAAGGAGAACAAGTGATTTAAGTACAACATGTAGGGCATTGATGACTATGATTTCAAGTAAAAAACTATCACTAATGAGACAGGTGAAAGCAATTGGAAAGTTACTACGTGTATCCAAGAAAACTATTTAAAGATATATTTCAAAGAGAAATAAGCTTGATGAAAACATAGAAAAAAATTAGATAAATATTGTCAGTGTTCCTAGAAAAGATAGAATCCCAGAAGATGTGAAGAAACAAGTCATTGAATATTGGATCAACCACTCTTGTGTTTCCTCTAATAGAAGGGATACTATACAAGTAATAGGTGAAGATGGCAAAAAGTATCCTCATCCAAAACATTTTATAGATACAACACAATGAATGTTTTGAAGAATTCAAACAAGAATCTCCACATGTAAAGATATCTCAAAGGGTGTTTAAAAAGTTGTGTCCCTGTTTTGTACGCATAAATAAAGTGTGTGAAACTTGTTGTCGAAATCATGTGGAATTTCATCTACATCTTCAATCGTATAAAAAATTGATGACAATGACTCATCCAGATGTTATCATCCATGCAAGTACAACATAGTTTATGAAGTCACTCTTATGTGAAAAATAGAAGGTTTTGATGAATTTAATGTGCAATGTATCAAAAATAGTTGTGAAAATTATGGAGATTTGAAGAAGCTTCCTCTGATCGAAAACCTTGATCAATCAACAGAAATTATATGGAAGAGATTTGAATATGAGAAATACACAACCAGGTCACAAGTGGAATCAAAAAAAAATGTTATGAAAGAAGTGAATTGCCCTACAATGAGTTTTTGAATAAATTTAATAGTCTCATATATCCGCACATCCAACATTGTCATGGTGCAAGATGGTAGACAAATTAGTTTCGTGAGTCAAAGAATTGTTTTCCACAAGGTTGTATTCTTTCGGTTGTGGATTTTACTGAGAACTATACATTTAGTCCTCAAACAGAGATTCAAAGTTAGTATTATCATTCAAAGTAGGTTGCAATCTTCGTACATGTTTGTTATAGACATGCTAAGTTGCAACTAGATGGTGTACAAAGCAACCCGCATGAACGAAATATTATCAAAGAGGTTCATTCTTATATCAGTGATGATATTAGTCATGAAAAAAGCTATGTAGAACATTATTTTGGAATGTTTTTTGATGATCTGAGACAACGTGGCATACATGCTTCAAGTTACTGGATTTGGTTAGATGGATGTGCTGGTAAGTGTTGAATTTATTAAATATTTCAATTTTTTTTTAAAAAGTTTCAGCTTTTAAACAACTTTTAATGTTCATTTGTTTACTTTATAGGATAATTCAAATCCTCTAAAGCATTTAATTGGTTGAGCCAACAACATACGAGACGTTCCATAAAATTTGTGTAGAATTTTTTTTGAAAGTGGACATGGAAAAGGTGAGCATGACGGAGCTGGTGCATGTGTGAAGTGTGCACTTCATCAACATGAGCTTACTAGTAACACCATTCATAGTGCAAAAGAAATTGTTGAATGGTGTAAGACTCATTTTGGGGCTCATGAAGGAAAAAGTGGCTCAATACGTACCAAATGCTATTTTTGGGAAGTCAAAGGTATTTCTTGTAATTCTTGTAGATCTACATTTATTTATGTTTAGTACATGTACATTTTTTATTCATACAAATTTAAATTTCCATGATTGTAGATATCGATCGATCAAATCTCTATAATTTTCAAAAGATTGTCGGTATTAGAAGGCTTCATCAAGTGATGATGACTAGACATAGTAAACCACTTGTAATCCAAATTACACAAAAATCATGTTTTTGCGTTGATTGCATTGAGAACAATGCAAATGTTCTACAATGTCAACATATTATTGATGGATATGTTTCAGAATGGGAGATGAAACAATTAGTTTCAATGTCTCCTTACGAAGATGATAATATAGATCTCCATGATCCTTTAAATTCAGTTGATTTTGAACTTGTATCCAATCTAGTTGTTGCATGTAAATAAACTATTTACATGTATATTATTATTCAAATAGTGAATTTACATGTATATTGATTATTTAAATAGTGAAATTTTGTCTAAATTGTCTTAGAATTAACTACTTGTATTTGAATTGACTTTTGAATCTATATTTGTTGTAGGAGACATCTTTGTTGTGATTGCAGATCTTGATAATACTGAAGGTGTAGATTACTATCTACTCAGATGCATGCAACTAAAATACAAGTTGACAGAATCTCTGATAGATGGTGAAGGACAAGAGTGTCCCATTGGATCTGTAGTGGTTGAAGCTACTTATTATCAACAAATGAAAATAGATAAAAGTGGTATTATATTTGTTGACTATTTGTTAGGACAAAAAGTTCTACATTACAGTCACTTAGTTATAGCAACACGGTTAAATTTGGAAACTTTGCGAAAAATGGGACATAGCCAACAAAAATGGAAGTTGAGTATTGAAGACTATGAAAGAATCTTAGGGATAATAAAGGATAGAGAGGATCCAGATTTTATGTACCAAGAACTAAGTTAAATGTATTTAAATTACATGCTGCACATGCATCAATTTGTATGAAATATGTTCACAAAAAAATGTTACAATTTCTATAGGTTCCTATGCATGCACAAGTTCATTCGAGCTCTTTGATCATTGTATGTAATAGTTGTATTAATTAGTGCATGTAATTGAATTTGAACCATGTACTTTGAGAGACTATGCTATACAATTTAGTTTCATTATTTACTATATTGGTTGCAGTAATGTCTATGTCAATATGGGTTTGAAGACTATATTTTAAAACCTATCAACAAATTAACATGTTTGTAAGTCTCACACATTTTGAGTTTAAATCTCTTCTACTTGTTTGTAGTATCACACATATTGAGCTTAAAGGTATCTTATTGAACATTCTTGGTCATCATAATATTGTTTGTTTAATGTTTATGTAACTTATTTATATGTTTAATGTTGAATATACAAAAATAATTTCCTTTTAATTTCTATTTATATTAAAAATAGTTTCTAATTTTATGATTTTAAATATTAACCTCATAACGAAATTTGAATATAATATTTTAATCAAGAGTGCCTAGTTACAACATATATATTTGACACCCCCTTCAAACCATACTATATTTTTTAAAGTGTTTTTAACTTAATAGTTTTAAAGTTTATTGTTATATTAAAAACTTAGATTGTGACTACTAAATGAGTTTGATTCCAAGTTCTAGCTTGCTTACTATAAGACACTTTTCACATGATGAGTCCTAACATGAGTGCAAAATTAAATAGACAAGTGGAAGAGCTAATAGAGAGGTCTAATTTAGCCTATAAAGGATTACAATTTTGACCATTATATCAAGATTTGACTCTAATTAAACTCCAAATGACTTTTTAAATTGAATCTTGAATGCATTGGTTTTATTTTTATTTGTTATAACTTAATAAATAATAAATATAAAATATTAAAATTTGTATTTTATTCAAAAGAAATTGATTGACATATATATCATATTGTTGACAAATTAAAAAAAGGAATGAAGTATCAAGGACATTGAACAAACTAACTAATTACAAATAGTTTTTAATTGATTAGCATTTATAGTTGATGGAATCATGGATTTGGATTCCTAATAATATTATGTAGAGATGATCTTATCCTAAAATAAAGACTATGTTTATACTGATCTTAAAGAAAAATTAAATCAATTTAAATTATTCGAAAACTATAAATAGTTCAGAGTTATATATGTTTGGTGCCCACATTAGAGTATTTAACTTTATTCACCACCACTTAATTTCTATTACATACTTTCAATATTACACTTTACCTATGATAGTCAGTTGAACCTATGAATTCTGCTTTAATCCAATACAGTTCAACTCAAATCCTTCTATTGTCCTCTAGATGGGTGTTTATACATGTTATATAGACTTGAACAATCTTGTCAATGATATTAGAAGTCATTATAACAAAACAAAAAAAGAATAATTCAAAGTTTTCTTAAGTTTTATTAGCCATATAAAAACACGTGACAAAACTATAAAATTCAAGGTAGTGGATACATCCAATGAGAGACTAATTTGAAATACAAATATTTTATAAAAACTATATTTTAATTCACAAGATTCAATAGATATAAATTAAATTAAATTATTCATCATTTTTAAAAGTTAGTACACAACATAATATCTATTTTTCCATACAAATTCCCAAATAAGTATAGGAATACATGTAGAATAACTCTCATCCTTTAAAATAAAGTGATGGTCCTTTATTAGAAGCTATAAGTATGAATGATGTGAATATAAGATAGCTTTAATATATTATCATGAATTTAAAACTTTTAAACCAAATCATAGCACCAACAAATAATGGGAAATTGATCTAAGCATTTTTTAAGCAAATGTTTTCTTATCTATTCCTATCAATGCCTAAGGTGTATTAGACCTAAATTTATCATATATTTAAAGTTAATAATCATACATTCACATTAAAAAAAGAAAAAAATAAGAAACATTTTAAAAATACATTGATATTTTTCCACAGGTATAAGTAAATTTATATGCATCTACAAGTAAACATATATACACATTTAAACTATGAGTTAACTAAAACTTGATTTTATCCAAATTAAGACTCGTATAAGAAGGAAAAAATCCATACATCTATTTAACTAAACATCTAAATGTGCATATACATATCATATATATAAAGAAATAACTAAACATGTAAACTCAAGAACATCAAGTCTAACTGCAACATGTAAACTCAACAACATGTAAAAACTCAAGAACATCAAGTCTAACTACAAGTAAACTCAACAACATGTAAGTTCTCAATAACATCAAGTCTAACTACAACATCATGAGAGTTCGGGCAAACATAACAAAGAACAAGAATGTCTAACTACAACATCATGACTCATGTCTCCTATGCATGAAATGGGCCTCACTCAACCCAAGACTAGAAAGATGAATTGAGCCATGTCCTAGGCCCTATGTTGATTCCTATCCTAAACCCTATGTATCTAATCTCATCCATCTATGAATATCTGAGTCATGTGTAGATCCCTAAACATAAAAATTATCTCTATTCAATTAAATTTATGTATTAAAAAATATAGAATCTCAAATACATGTGTTCAAATTTTATACAATTAAATCTTTACCTTGCATCCATCCTCAACCACATCTAGTGTCTGTTGCACAGTGTCATGTCCTAGCACCACTCTATTCAATCCCTAATGTAAGATTGATTAAATAAGAGTCAACACACATGATGCCCACTTGACTAAATTTTATAATTTAAATATATTATTTATTTAACAAATAAATTACACTAGATTAAACACAAAATTTAATATATACCTCATCATCAACAACCTATTACAAGCTCCATAGATGACCCTCCCAATCCCACTAAGGTCAGATGAACTGAGGGTCATCACAATGTTTCCTCAAATAAAAGTCCATGGAATGATCCTGCTAGGTAAGGTGGCACAATACCACTATCAAGCTGTGATGGAATATGCTGTGAAGGCACTTTGTCAGTCATGTGTAGCTCGGCGATCACTACACATATTGACAAATGTGGCCACAAACTCGAGAGGGATCCCGTATTCTGAACTGACAAACTAATATATCAATAATAGATCCTGTGCTAGACATGTATTCAATCTGCATAGTGCACTTTCTCCAGAAGTGTGCATCGCATCACGTGGTGAAACTATGTCAACACGTATATAAGGATCATAACTAGTGGAATTCAAATCAACTAATCCTATGCTGGTGCATGGATGCAACATCTATCTACAACACGATTTGATGCCAAGTGGTCAACGCCATTGGCAATAGAACCTAAACTCTCAAAAATGCATTGTCTTGATGATGCAATTACCAACTCAGTTGATCATCCTCGATTCAACCTTTTGGGAAGTACCAAAAGGTTGGGAACCACTAATGCCCTCTTATCAATGGGCGGATCTTCATCAGGACGTCAGTATTGAGGTTTATCTGAAAACCTCCCAAGACCCTGTCCTACATGAGGAGGGATAGATGTGAAATCAACATCAAGTCGTAAATAAACTGCAACATATAATTGTTTGTAAAAATATAAGGGCAACTCATCATTGTGTGGCCATCTATGATGTGTTGCTAACCACTTAGGATATATAAGTGGTGCAACAACAACATCTATACACCTGGTGTTGGGATAGCCTCAAACTCTATCTCGTCCCTTATAATGTGGAAACATAGAATGCACCATATCCAATGAAATGACCCTATTAACCACTGACCATTTCACTATCCCAGTAACAGTTGTAGCAAGTGATAGATAGAAATCCTCAATACTCAAATCATTATATTGATTATAGGATTTGACAATGTCAATCATCTGGGCAAACTATGCTCTAATTTCCACCAACCTATCTCTATTAGATAGGTTGGGTGTACTATGGATCATCTGATCTAAATGTGTCAAAGCATTATTCAATCTATCAAGAGTGTCAGCATATAAGTCACTCTTAGCACTATGTGCATCAACAATATTATGCTCACTATCATGTGTATGAGTCCCAGCACTATGATGAGATGCCTATCATCCATGTGATCTATATGAAAAAAATATGTACATGTGCATTTATGTAAATCTGCATTTTAAAAAAATTGAACATACATTTAATTTATAAAATGAAAATACAGTCAATTTTTACATTTAAATTAACAAAACTAAAAAGATTTAAAATCTAATCTAATTAAATACACACCAACAATCTACACTTTAAATTAGTTACAAAACTATAAACATTTAAAATTAAAAAATTAAATACATTCAATCTAAACATTTATATTAACAAAACTAAAAAATATATAATTGATGTATGTCTCGTAAGGATAAAGAAATATAGTTGTAGTTTTTTATTAAATATATTAAAGTATTCAAGCTAATAATTCTTAGCATATGATTAAAAAAGAAGACCTCTTTTAAGTCTTGAATGGATAACATTTAGGATTGAACTTATATACATGGAACATGTTGTAACACATATTGAAGATTGGTAAATTGTAAAACCTAAGTGTATTTAAAGATCTATTTTGTAGATACTATTTTAATCTTGGGAAATGTGTGACCAATGTCCATACAATGGTTTAAATTATGAGGATGTAAACAACTTATTAAACAATTGATAAGATTTAAATTATACATAAGGGTGGTCCCTATAAATTATTATCTAAAGGCCATTCAAGACTATTGGACATTGTCTAGGGCTTCTCTAAAATATGCTAAAATAAGATGTGAATCATTGAATGACACGATTTAGTGTTAGTGAAGAAAAAATGACATGACCATAAGTATTACTAACTTGAAACATAAGAACAAAATCAAGAATGATTGTTGGACATGTATAAGGTATTGACATAGGACCAAGTCCGTATATTAATAGGATTAACAATCTAGATATACATTTAAATCTATACATTTGATTGGTAATAAATTATTGAAACGTCACAATCTTTAGTTATATATAAATTTCTACACACAGTTAAGTCTATTAAAGAATCATGCTTCTAAAACATGATCTCTAAGATAGAAGGATTAATGTTACATCTATAAATATCTTCATAATTTCTATATCTAGGAGGTGATAATGTATTTTTCTTAATATAGATTCATCTAGCATAAGATAAAGTCACTAACCTTTTCTCGGTGACTTTGCTTGAAATGTATGAGGTGAGTGAAGCTTACTTTGAGTGAAATCTATATTTTCAAATGGATGATAGGCTTTTGTAATCATGTCAAATGTGTCTAGATGTACCAACAAGGAGTTGAATAAAACCACTCAATTGCATGTTATTTGAATGAGCATATTCAAACAATTTGCATATGTAGGATGTGATTGTCATATACATACTCTAGGCATAAGAAATAGAATGTTCCTACAAGATGAAATTCTAGATCTATCTCTTCAAAAGTTCTCGTTGAGGATTACTAGCTCTAAATCCCATTGTATTTAATTCTCTTCTTGGATAATATTTTCAAGTTTTTAGACTTGTTCAAGTTGTTAATGACTTCAAAAATTGATTGATATACCCTTAGCTCACTCAAGATTGATTCTAACCCAATCCTCTCTAATTTCCATATATGCATTCAAGCTTAATATGCCAAGTGTGAGTGAGAGGATCTATGCGAGTGAACATTCCCTTAGAGTAAATTGATTTATATATATCTTGTGTCAACACATTTGTGGTTGGTAGTTTGATCTTGTTAAATATTACTAGGTTTGGAGCTCGTACCTAAAAAATGCAAGGGCCTAGGGATTGTGTTTTGTTTTTTTATATATATTTTGAGCTATTTCAAAGCTAATAAAGTATGTATGTTTACAATTTATACTAAATGCTAAAGTGAAAGTTATTAAATGCAATAAACTAAATCTTATCCTATTTTTTGTGTTTTTCCCAGTGAATAAATGAATTTAATTAGAGATCAACAAATGATTAAAACTAATTTGCAAGCACAACTAGATTGTTTTTATTTCTTTTCAAAATGACTAATTGTTAATTGCTAATCAATTAATATGAATACAATCAATATTTAAAGATATCATTTTTCTAATTTCAAATTATTAAAATGCTACTTGTATTCAACTTAAATGTAAGAATATATGGGATAGGACACATCTTGACATCATCTCATTCAATGTAGATATATAACTTTCAAAATTGTACGAAGGCCAAGGGCTCGTACACTTAGGGCCCAATTCAGATTTTATTTTCATTGGCAAACACTACCATGGTTGTGCTAGTGTACTAGGTCACTAGCATGCCCACATTAGTGTCTATGTGGACACAAGTTTCAAGAATGTGAGGATAAAGGATTCTAGTTTAGTTTGCATAGCACTTTGTTGAAGGGTCACTTTAAGCATAGAAATGGGCTAAATGGACCCTAAAACATGTCTCATGTAACATGGATACTAAAATGAGTGTACCACATAAAGTGAAAACTATGAAGTATACATAATTTTTTACTCTACAATTAGACCCCATATTTAGGTCTTCAATTTATCTTCCTTGTAATTTTATAATTCTTATAAAGGAAAAATGCTAACACAAGGTAGAAAAGAGCTATAGAAAGAAGAAAATATCTAAAACCCAAAAATATAATTGTGATAATTATTGTTCAAAATCAATAAATTATAAATATATTATGATGTATCATCTTGTTCAATGTAGATACAATAAATTAGACATGAGAAATATGTTGTGTCCTTTAAAGAAAAGCATTAAGAAACATAGGTTACTAGGTATCATGTTATGGATTTAAAGAGAGAAAAAAATGTAGAACAATCATTCTAGTTGATACATATCATGTCATAGAGTTTTAACAAGCAAATTCATCTTGTGTTTCTATCAATTTCCAATCTAAATGCTAAAGTGAAAGTTATTAAATGCAATAAACTAAATCTTATCCTATTTTTTGAGTTTTTTCCCAATGAATAAATGAATAATTAGTGATAAACAAATGATTAACTAATGCAAACACAACTATTGTTTTTGTTTATTTTCAAAATGAATAATAGTTAATTGATAATCAATTAATATGAATGAAAACAATATTTCTATCATTTTTCTAATTTCAAATGATTAAAATGCTACTCAAGTACATGACTTAAATTAAATGCAAGACTAGATGCATGATTCTTTCATGGGATGTGGATAGGATGATAAGTAGGTGGAGGAGTTGGCATAGAGAGGTGGTATATCAAGCTAGAGGAGAGCTTGTATGGTGGTGGGAAGCACACTATATGGGATAGGACTCATAGATGATGTGATTCCAACATGTATAGTATTAGGTGTCATATTATTATGTGTCCTAGTTTCAAGTGGTTTAAAAGTTGATGATTGATATTTGTTAATTGATATGGTGAAGAAAAGTGTTTGATGTTTCTCATTCTCTAAGTGGTACTAGAATGTTGTCTTTGGTTGTTTCAAGTTCATGGGCAATATTTAACTTGTGACAGTCGACCTTGCCTATCAAGCAATTTTTTTATGACAGTTATCTATTCAATGGTGCCTTTAAAATTCTATGACATACCTCAATATAAATAAATTATATAAAAACCAAATATATATTCATCATAATCCTTTATGAATTTTGATAGTTTGTCCAAAATCTCTCCTTTCATATGATATTATAATACATGTATAATGTGAGCATCTCCATCAAGGCCTAAATGTGATGGCCTTATGGCTGTATTTAGACATTTTTGCCATAAAATACAATCAAAATTTTAAGTGTTTCAATCACATGAAAGGAGAAATTTTGTATGGACTGTCAAAATTTATATAGAATTATGATGATATATATATATATGATTTATATATAATTTTATAATTTTATCATAGTATTTTAAGGGCACCTTTGAAGCTGTCATTAAACAATTGATTGATAGGCAAGGTCGACTGTCATCTCCAAAACCCCAGAATAATTTATCACATTATTGCCCAAGAATGTTTATATTTTTTAGATACCCACTTCACATTATTTGAGTTCTGGTTAGGGTTTGAAATTCCAGAGGTAATAAGCTTTTGAGGTCATAAAACTGAGTTCTACCTTGGGTTTGAAATTATATAAAAACCAAATACATATATCATCATAATCCTATATGAATTTTTATAGTCTGTCCAAAATATCTCCTTTCATATGATATTATAATACATGTATAATGAGAGAATCTCCATCAGGGCCTAAATGTGATGGCCGTATGGCTGTATTTAGACATTTTTGCCATAAAATATAGTCAAAATTTTAAGTGTTTCAATCACATGAAAGGAGAAATTTTGTATGGACTGTCAAAATTTATATAAAATTATGATATATATATATATATTTGGTTTATATATTTTTATAATTTTATCATAGTATTTTAAGGGCACCTCTGAAGCTGTCATTATACAATTGATTGACAAGCAAAGTCTATTGTCATCTCCAAAACCCTAGAATAATTTATCACATTATTGCCCAAGAATATTTATGTTTTTCAGATATCCACTTCACATTATTTGAGTTATGATCAAAGTTTGAAATTCTAGAGGTAATAGGCTTTTGAGGTTATAAAACTGAGTTCTAGCTAGGGGTTGAAATTCAAGAGATAATAAGTTTTCAAGGCCATAAACCTTAGAACAAATAGATCAAAACATTTCAAGAGATAATAACCCTGGAACCCACAAGAAATATATAATGTGTACCTAGAGGTGGCAGTCGGCAGGCCTATGTGCTCGCTGGCTGCTATGGGCTCTAGGCAAATTTTTTTACTCTGCCACCAATCTGGGTGAAATGACATTTTTGCCCTTTTTTATTTTTATTTTATATGGTTCCACCCAGAACCTTATTGGGTGTAAACTTGTTGCTCGATTCATTTATGCCCAAAAACATACAACCACGTAGGCGCCATGTAGGCACCACGTGGTTCTAGGTGGAATGAAGCCAGCCAGAATCTTACTGCCTAGAAACTATCCACTCTAAACTATTTAATTGGCTGAAAGTGGGACACAGCTTTGAACTTTCACCTGGTTGTACTCTTTGTTGATGATATTATCTTTGGAGGCAATGAAGGTATGTGTAAGAAGTTTGTAGAGGAAATGCAAAAGGAGTTTGAAATGTCTATGTTTGGTGAAATGAATTTCTTTCTAGGACTGTAAATTACTCAATCAAAACAAGGAATTTTCATTTCTCAGTCTAAGTATGTGAAATAATTGTTGAAGAAGTTTGGAATGGAGGACTCTAAGCTAGTATGTACTCCTATGGTAAGTAGCTGCAAGCTGAGCAAGAATGATGTATCACCTATGACTAATTAGAAAAAGTATAGGTCTATGATTGGAGGACTACTTTATCTAACCTATACCAAAATAGATATAATGCATGCAGTGTGTCTTGTGGCAAGATTTCAAGAAGATCCTAGAGAGTCACATGTGATGGTAGTTAAGAGGATCATGAGGTATTTAAAAGGCACTTCAGACTATGGATTGTGGTATCCTAAAGACATTGATTTCACTCTTAGTGCTTATACAGATGTAGATTAAGCCGAAGATTGTGATGACAGAAAAAGTACAAGTAGAGGTGCTTTCTTCTTGGGTAACAGATTGGTTTCATGGTTGAGAAAGAAGCGAGATTCAGTCTCTTTGTCTACTGCAGAAGTAGAATATATTGCTGCAGTATGTTGTTGTACTCAAGTGCTATGGATGAAGCAAACATTGAAGGATATAAGAGGTGTGTATGGAGAACCAATTTCAATCTTTTGTGACAATACAAGTGCTATAAACATTTCTAAGAATCCAGTGATGCACTCAAAAACAAAGCATATATCAATCAGGTATCACTTTCTGAGAGAAAAGGTAACAGAGAATGAAGTAAAGATGGAATATGTGTCTACAAAAGATTAGATTGTAGATATTTCCAAAAAACCTCTGCCTATGAGTATCTCAAGGAGAAGTTAGGGGTTATTACCCCTCCCACTCTTAACTAAGATGCATAGGAAATGTATCAGTCCAATGGTATCCAAAGTCTCATTCTTTGATGTGGATTGATGTCTTCAAGGCTACCTCTCAAGGGGAGTAGGTAGATATTGCTAATATGAGTTCCTGATTAAGAGCAGTAAGTGTTGCAGTGTTGCTGATAGGGGGAGTAGTACAGTGGTAGTAAGATTTGAGTTAAGATTTGATAACTAAAGAAGGTCTGGTACCCTTCACCATTGATGTCAAAGGGGGAGAGAAGTTTATGTGAAAAACTTAAGGAGAGAGAAATTTGCAGCCAGAGAAAGCAAAAAGTAAGAGGAGTAAAGAAGCAAAGGAAGTTTGCTTGTATTGATGGTTTTTCACATCATGTGTTGCCATCAATGACAAAGGCGGAGATTGTTGCAAGTATGAGCAGTAAGTGTTGTCATTGATGTCAACACCTATGGTCAACATCTAAGGAAGTTATTTGGATAAGTTTGAGAAAGTGTCTGAGAAGAACAGTGCGGTGTTTTTCTCCGCATATCCTGTAGATTGAATATCCTTGTCTATGGTTTGGAAGTTATGTTAAGGGATGTCTATAGTTTCTATGTTTCAAGTTTGAGCCTCTGGTGTGAAGATTTGAGTGAGTTTTGTTAACCAGAGTAAAAACTATTTTTTTGAATATTAAATGGTGACAGGAAGAATGTATTCTGCTCCATATTTCTCCGCATTTAAGTTTTATAGTCTGCGGTTCAGGAATAAAGTTTGGGATGATGGTATGTGTCTTCATTTGAAATGGTTCATGATTTGGTGCTCCACAAGTGATTATTTCTTTATGACAGTGGTTGACAGTAATGTTTAAGTGGTCTGGTTTGAATAATCTCTTGGATAGAGTGTTTGGAAGTTGTGTGGAAGTTCCTAGTGATTGTAACATGCTTGTGGATGTCTCTAGATTGTATTCCTACTTTTTAATTGGTCCACAAAATGTAATTTGGATCATGGTTGAAGCATGTTCCTAAAGGTCTTAGTGTTAATGTTGTCACATAGAATTGCACCCAGCTTAGAGAGAGTCCAAGCATTCTAATGACACAATGGGAATGATCTCAAGGTGTGGGACCTTGCAAGTTGAGATCAGACCTCTAGAGAAGGCGGGTTCCTCATTCTAAGCCTAAAGCTTAGAGAAATCAACTAAACCTAGTGCTAATACTACAGGGGAAAAGGGTTAGGAAGAAACTGAATGGGAATAAAGGTGATGCACCATATTTAATGAGTAGTAGTAAGCCTAGAATAGACACAACAATTATCTCAAGCACAACAGAAGGTTCACACAGACTTATAGAACTGATTGAGGCTTCAGGATGAAGATCCAACCTATAGAGGATCCATTTTACTCACAGAATAGATCATAACTTCAAGTAAAACACAGAAATCAGAGCATAAGAGAGGCAAGATATTGTGCATATATTGATCATGAAGGCTAAAAACTATTACAATACAAAATAACTTATAGTAGGAAAAGACACAATATAGCCAATTACATTCATGGTTAGATTAACTAGAAGACAAACAGAGGCCAAGCTTCAAGCACAGTGAGTCAAATTCTGGTAGTCCTACAATTGCACTAAGAGCTCTGACTACAAGAAATTTGGTAGCATAATAGACCAGAAATTACTAACTCTTCCTTAGTGAAGATTACAATGTTTTTATAACAAATTCTTATGCAGAGGGTGTTGAGGTAGGTCCACGAGATCCAAGGACACCAATATTGTGATCAATGCAAGGTCAAGAACAAACGGTGAATAGGACAGAGGCCATGCCTCTGGCAGATCTGCAACCCTAGGAACGTTTTCCCATACACAAGACAAGAAAAGGCATTGAAGATGAAAGCCCAAATGTCATCATAAATCACATAAATATCTACCACAAAGCCATAGGAGTCACTTCACATTGAAGAACTATGCCAATCCCTGTGAATTGCATCTGCAGAGCCCAACAACTGAGATAAATGCTTTCGGCGCCATCAAGGAGTTTGAAAATCCTGAGTTTAAATTAGGACCATAGGATGAAGGAACTGTTCAAAGATTGATGGCCCCATGGGCTCTATAGCATTCCTTTACCTTTTGCCTTGTACCAATGCCTTAAGATACATGGCAAGATCTTGTAAGCGCACAAAGAATCTACCCGACAGGCAAGATTCCACCATGACACAGCACCACCGTCGATTATCAGCCCCACCATAGCCTTTCCTTCTTTGACACCTGGCACGAACTTCTTCATCCGATGGAAACATTGATCCTATGGTTGTAAGCCCCTGATATACTTTACAGGTGTCCTCCTTTTGTAGCCCCGTAGAAGGATTGTGACGTCAGCTTCAGGTGGTCTGGGGGTTATGCAATATTTGGATGCACCCATCAAATTTTCCTTTATAGCATGGAGGGGCCATCATCCACATGGATATTAACTTTTAATATCCAAGTGCTAACTTAATATCTGAATGACTCTTGAATATCCTAATGATGTTATCATCATGAAGAACTTTGTCGATGAGGGGATCAGGATGACATCATCAGGATATTAGCACTACAAGATAATATGTTGGAGGTAGAATGTCTAGATGACATCATCATCATATGTGCTTCTTTGGGGAGGGGGTATGGATGATGTCATCTGGGCATTTGTAAGGTCATGTATATTAGGAAGGATCCAGCTATTAGGAAATATTCAGATGACATCATCATCATATTCACAAGGGTCTGCACATTTGCAAAGGGCTTGGATATTAGTTAAGATCTAGATGTTTTAGAACAAACATTCAGATATTAACTAAGGTCTGAATATGAAGGGGATATTAGGACCTTAGTTAAGGTCTAAGATTTTAAGATAATATCCAGGATGTTAGCTAAGATCCAGATGACTTCATCAGGATATCTGCACCAAAAATGACAAAGTATGAGGATGGGAAATCCCTAGGAAGGAAGGCATTTGAAGATTAAGGATTTCTGGGTTTTTTGCAAGGATTCTTGGATGAGATTCTAGGGATTTTGCAAGGCAGGGCATGAGGATTTGGAGGATGAAGACTTGCAAGGCTATATTTTAAGGGATGTCCAAGATATTTTCAAGGTAAACCATTTGACTCTAGATAGAGGAAAATGGGTCAACATTTTGGTGACCTCTCAAGGATGTTTGCATGCTAAACAAATAGACTAGTGGCCTTAACAATCCATTGGGCATGGTGTCAAAAGAGACTGCAACAAGAACAGAGGAGCTAAAACAACCAAGGCTAGCTACTAAGGCAAAACAAAACAACAAGCAAGCATGTATCCTCCTAATGAGAATACAGCAGAGTGCAAAGGCACTTATTAAAAGGAAGCCTAACCTATTTACAAGATCTCACAACTATGCTAAAAGCAAGGTTTGAGATGAATCCCATTGACTGGGATTGGCAAAACCTCTCCATTCAGCTTGGAAAGTTGGAATGCATTAGCCTATTTGCAACTGGTAATGATATAAAGGCCACTCCACATGGAATCAAACTTTGAATGTCTTCTAGCTTTGGCCCTATTTGCATCCCATTTCAACACTAAATCTCCTTCACTAAATGTTTTGTTAGTAGATTTCTTGTCAAAGGTTCTTTTAACCTAATCTTGGTGATGTTCAAGGGTCTTCATAGAAACATCTCCCTTCTCTTCAAGTTCTAACATCGCTGCAAGTCTAACCATCATGGCATCATTCTCTTTTAGTTCCAGCTACTACGCCAACTCAAGAGAAGGCAATTCTAATGATAATGGAACCCTTTCTTCCCTTCCATAAACAAGCATGAAAGGGGAGTTACCTATGGCTCTCTTGGGAGTGATTCTATTAGCCCAAAGAGAAGTCTTTAACCTAGAGTGCCAGGTTCTTTGATTATCCTCCACTATCTTCTAGATGATTCTGATTAAATTTTTGTTGGTGGATTCAGCCAAACCATTTCCTTGTGGGTAATAATTAGATAAGGTCTTCATGTATACCCCATAGTTCAATGCCCATTCACTAACTTTTGTGCCTACAAAGGCTTTGGCATTATTAGAAATGATGGTGGATGGCACACCAAACCTTGTGGCTATACCCTCAAGGAAGTCCACAATAGATGCTTCTATAGCATCCCTTAATGCAACTGCCTCTGTCCACCTAGTGAAATAATCAGTGGCTGTGAGAATCCACTTATTGCCTGCACTAGAAGGTGGATTGATTAATCCAATGAAGTCTAAACCCCACTGAGCAAAAGGTTGATCTATTTGGATTGGATGAAGGGGAAGAGTTGCCAATCTCTGCTTCCTAGCAAATAGTGCACATTCTTTACATTTTCTGATCCATCTATGTACATCACTAAATAGGTTAGGCCAGTAACAACTGGCCCTCATGATTTTCATTGTAGTTGTTCTGCGAGAATAATGGCCACCAGCAGGGCCACTATGAAATTCTTCTAAAACTCTAGAATTCTGATCTTGTGCTATGCATCTAAGAAGAATGCCATTGATGTCTTTTCAAAACAAGACACCATCAATAATAACATAGGGAATGGATTGGAGTCTGAAATACCTTCTTTTAGCTCAAGGTCCAATCCATTAGGACATCTTTCTGACTATAGAAACATGAACATGTCATGATACCAGTCAGTTGGAGTATGAGGCTCAACTGATCGTGTCTGCCCTTGAACACATACGGCCTCACTTCTATCTTTGACATATGTTGCTATTTATTCACATAGACCTTTTCCACAAACCAACCTAGTAATGTTGATGTTGATGTCATATTCCATTACCTTGGTGATCCACCCAGCCCTTTTCTCATTAATATCCTTGCTGAGGAGAAACTCTTTCACACGGGGGTGGTTCACCATCAACTGAATTTTGCTGTTTGAAATCATATGTCTAAACTTTTTTAGTGCCTTTACTATAGCAAACACTTGTTTTTCTATAAAATCATAATTCAATTCATATTCTTTGAGGGGGTGGCTGAAGAAAGTGATTGGCTATTCCAAATTTTCTTCATTTTGTTGTGTCAGGACAGCTGATATACCCTATTTTCCTCCAAAGGCATAAAGGGTGAAATCTTTCTCATAATTAGGGTTTATCAGTGTAAGAGCTTGTGCAATAGCCTACTTGACAGCTTCAAAACTGTCTCTACCTTCCTTAGACCATGTGAAGGTAGCATTCTTCTTTAGCATAGTTGTGAGGGGTTTTTCTATTGAAGCAAAATCAAGTATGAACCTCCTCACGAAGTTAATCTTTCCCAGAAAGCTCTGCAAACCTTTCTTATGATTAGGCAGAAGAAGAGAAAGAATGGCATTTGTTCTTTTAGGGTCAATAGCCAATCCTTCTTTGGAAACCACATGCCCTAACAATTTGCCCTCTAGGACAACAAATATACATTTCTTTGGATTCAATGATATCCCAAACTCTCTGCATCTTTCAAAAACTTTTCTTAAATGACCCAAATGGTCAACTACGTTCTTGGAATACACAGTTAAATCATCAAGATACACTAAAAAAATATCATTGATCAGGCCTTTGAAGGCCAAATTTGTTGCTCTCTGAAATGTTGTCCTAGCATTTGTCAATCCAAAAGGCATCTTTTGATAAGCCAAAGTACCCCACTTGGTGGTAAAGGTTGTCTTGTACTGGTCTAATTCTTTTACAAGAATCTGATTGTAGCCTAAGTAGCCATCTAGGAGTGAAAACCTTTCAGCACCACTACTGTTTGGGAAGGGTTTGGGTAGTGATCCTTAAGTGAGGCCTTGTTCAAGTCTCTAAAGTCCACACACAATCTAATTTCTCCGGTCTTCTTCCTAACTAGAACAAGGTTGGCCACCCAAGAGGAATGTTTAATAGAATAAATGGTCTTTGCCTCTATGAGCTTGGACAACTCTCTTCTCATTAATGGTTCTATTTTAGGATTGACAAGCCTTTATTTTTGGTAGACTGGTTTGGCATTAGGGTCTAGGTCAATAGTATGTTGGATTACACTAGGATCAAAACATTTTAAATATCTATAATCCCAAGATATCAAATCATTAAATTCATTACAAAGCTCAATGAAACCTTGTTTCTCAGCTTGGCTACACACCTTGCCATGTTTTAAGAATTTGTCCTGTGTAATTTCCACTTCTTCATAGTCCTACTTTCTGACTGTCATGTTCATTTTCTCCTTTTGCTAATCATTAGCACCAAATATGCTTTCTAATGTAATCAGCCCTCTAGGCAACTTGTTAGTCTTTAGTTGAATCACCTAGTCACCATATTGGTCTTGTAACATAGGCTGATTTTTGACAACAAACTCTACCTCATCTTGCAAGAAATTCACAATTTGCTAGTCACTTTCAAACACTTGCTAGATTATCACATTGTTAGGCACGGTAGGTCTAACAATAATCTTTACATGCTGATCTAGAACTTGTTTGATATTCAAAGGAATATCAAACTGGGCACCAACCATAGCTAACCTATCAGCATCCTTGTTTCTCTATCTAGGAACTACCTAAATATTGAAGGCATCAAAGTCTTCAATCAGATCCTAGATCCTGTGTTTGTATGACTTCAACAAGTAATTCTTTGAAGCACTTAGTTTTCTGATTTGATGAACAACCTGTTGCTATCACCAAATACTTGTAAAACCTGTATTCCTCTTTTTTGAGCCAGTTGTATGCCTTGAATCAAAGCTTCATATTCAGCTACATTGTTAGTATAGCTAAATTGCAATTTGAATCAAGAGAAATAACTTTTTTTGGGGGGGTGAAATGAGTACAACCCCAGCACCTGCTCATTTTTTGCTTCTGGAGCCATCAAAGTACATTTTCCATATCCCACTTGGATCTAATTTTTCTTTTTCAAGATTGGGGATAGTAGCATTCTCCTCATGGATACAATAAGTACCCAGCCCTGTCTCTTTTATGTGATCAAGAGTGTCAAACTGAAAATAATTAGCCCACTCATCAAGTAGTATATTAGGTATTTCATCCATGGCTATGGTAGCCTCATGTCGATTGTTATCTTCTTCCTCCAACTCATGTATTGTGCAATTCATATTATTTGGGTTAGAAGAGTAGGGCTCTATATGGTCATTTGCAATAGGCTCAACCCTAATGGTCGCTTTGGTACTATATCTATTTTTAAACAACATGTGGGACCAATCAGAAGATAAGTACCCACCTATTTTAGCAGTAAAATCCCTAGATAAACATATGCCAAAGTATGCAGGGAGATCTATAACAGATATATCTTGTGAAACAGAGTAGCCAGGACATGCATGTAGAGTGAGCTCCAAATATTTAATAACTCCTACTGTCTTCACAGTAGTACCATCTAATTGAACTGCACCCTTATTCACAGGCTCATACTCTATACCTAACCTATCAACAATATTTTTTGGCATAATAGAGGTACCGCCCTAGAATCTATCATATAATTATGCAACAATTTATCACCTATGATTAGGGATACATAAAATGGAGGAGGCTTGTTAGTTTTTCTTGTACTTACTTCCTCTTTTGGATAACATAGATCGGTTGGGATAGTTGTCTTTTCTTTTGTTGCTTCTACAGTAAGTTGAATGAATTTTATTACGAGCTCTTGAAGAAGATTCCTCTAGGATGGGATCAAAAATGCATCCCACATGTTGACATTCAAATTTATCTTCTTCATTTGGTCCACAATGTTGAAAGGTATCTGACTTTCCTTTTGAAGTGTTTTAGTGATAACTAGGTCACTCTTTAACTACTGACTGGATTAGGGCTGTGTTGTTAAAACTATATCTACCTTTTCAATTGTCTATTCCATTTTCTTTGAAGGAACATCAAGCACTTTCTCCTTGGTTGTAACTGTTGGAGACTCTTTGGGTACAGGTGCATGAACAACCGTAAGCACTAAAGTATCTTCATTAGCTCTCCTCTTTGATCTTGTATTGAATACAATGGGGCTGACACCTTGATTGACACCACAATATTCATCAGGAGTCCAATTCATCAAGGTGGCATTGTCATGCATCTTCCCTTGGCTCCCAACCATTCCTTGATTGGTATTAACTTGTTGTTCTAAACTTGTTGGTTGCTCTTGCACTATTAAAGCATGGCTGAAATGCCCATTCTGACACAAATTTTGGTCATGTGGTTGATTGTAAGGATAACACCAGTCGCTATCTTGGGCTAGGTTGTTCTAAATTGGCACAAGGGGCCCTGAAGTGCTTGTTACATTAGGATTAATAGCATTCAATGGTCTAACATAACTAGGTTGCCCTTGCCTTTGCATATTGCCCTGATATGGTGGTCTACTTTGTTGATAATCTTGATTGAAGGGTTGGTATGTCTGGTTGGAGGGCTAATAAGACCTGTTTGATTATGTATTTTGCCTCTTTATTGCCACTAACTCATTAGTAACACCTTGTAATAGGCTTTTGACCTCCTGTAATTTATTTGGGGGCACCGATAAAGGAGCTGTGGAGGTGGTTGCTATAGGGATTGGAGCCACAATAGGATGAATAGCAGGAGCCTCTAGAAATATAGAAATGGGTGGCCTTGGAGAAATCTTTCCTGCCTAGATTAGGCAATTTTTAGTCCTTATGGTTGTATCATAGGCATTAGGTAATGCAGTCCCGCCCATGGGCTGAATCATGAGAACAATATCTAGATTCAAACACCTTAGGTAGTAGATAATTTTTTTATTTGGAGAGGACTTGACTAACAAGGGGATTCTATCCCATGTCTTCTTGAATCTGTGATTAAAATCCACCATGTATTCATGTGGAGCTCTCTTGATAGTAGCTAATTGCTCCATGAGTGACAAGTGGTCACTCCTATCTTCAAAGTGTTGGCACAGTTTAGTGCCCAAATCATCCCAGATGTGTATAAAGTTGGCTTGAAGGCTCCTATACCACTACAAGGCCTTCCCTTTGAATGAAGAAGCTAGCAGTCTCATAGCCACATTATCAGTAGTGACATTATGGATAGAATAGACACTAGCAACATCTTAAATGTGTTCACTAGGAGTGGTAGACTCTTCATCGATAAAGAATATAATAGCCTTTAAGGATGAAGTAGGGATGTCATCATTTTGAGCTAGGTCTAGAGGACTACCCCCATTAAAAGCAACAAATGGAAGGTTCCTTACCATGTTAGGTAAATTCAGGTTAATGACTATAGGTATATGTAGGGTTCTAACTGAATGTTGAGACCTAACCTAAAAATTTAGTGTAGACTGAGCTCTTGAATGGGGTGAACTATTATTTTTGTTTTCCCTTGCAGGAGACCTAGACAGTCTTGTTCTTCTTCTTTCAATGAATGAGAGTTCAATAAACTAGAAATTACATCTAGAAGAAGACCTTGTCTACACTCAAGGCATGAAATGTTGAGTTGTTGTGTAGGAACTGGATCAGCAGAGTCGCCAAGTGCCTTATGAATGCTTTCATAGCAGCAAATGAACCAAGAACAACACCAAAATCCTTATTCCAACTCTCACTCAAAGCAGAGTGTCCCACAGGGCGTGCCAAAAATTGTTGTCACATAGAATTGCACCCAGCTTGGAGAGAGTCCAAGCATTCTAATGACACAATGGGAATGATCTCAAGGTGTGGGACCTTGCAAGTTGAGATCAAACCTCCGAAGAAGGTTGGTTCCTCATTCTAAGCCTAAATCTTAGAGAAATCAACTAAACCTAGTGCTAATACTATAGGGGAAAAGGGTTAGGAAGAAACTGAATAGGAATAAAGGTGATGCACCAAATTCAATGAGTAGTAGTAAGTCTGGAATAGACACAACAATGATCTCAAGCACAATAGAAGGTTCACATAGACTTATAGAACTGATTGAGGCTTCGGGATGAAGATCCAACCTATAGAGGAGCCATTTTACTCGTAGAATAGATCATAAATTCAACTAAAACATAGAAATCAGAGCATAAGAGAGGTAAGATATTGTGCATATATTGATCATGAAGGCCAGAAACTATTGCAATACAAAATAACTTATAGTAGGAAAAGACACGGTATAGGCAATTACATTCATGGTTGGATTAACCAGAAGACAAACATAGGCCAAGCTTTAGGCACAATCAGTCAAATTCTGGTAATCTTGCAATTGCACTAAGAGGTTTGAATACAAGGAATTCAATAGCATAACAGCCCAGAAATTACTAACTCTTCCTTACTGAAGATTACAATGTTTTTATAACAAATTCTTGTGCAGATGGCATTGAGGTAGGTCCACGGAATCCAAGGACACCAATGATGTCATCAATGTAGGGTTAGGAACAAATGATGAAGAGGATAAAGGCCATGCCTCTGGCAGATCTGTAACCCTAGAAATGGTTGCCCATACGCAAGACAGGATAGGGCATTGAAGATGAAAGCCCAAAAGTTGTTGCAAATAATAGAAATATCTACCACTGAGCAATAAGAGTCACTTTGCATTGAAGAACTACTCCAATCCTCATGAATTTTGTCTGCAGAACCCAACAACTGAGATAAATACTTTCAGCACCACTGGGAAGTTTGAAAATCCTGAGTTTAAATTGGGATCGTATGATGAAGGAACAGTTCGAAGATCAACAGCCCCATGGGCTCCACAGCATTCCTTTACCTTTTACCTTGCACTGACACCTTAAGATATGTGGTAAGATCCCGCAGGTGCACAAAGAATCTACCCCGTAGGCAAGATTCCACCACGACACTACGCCACTGTTGATTATCGGCCCCACCATAGCCTTTCCTTCTTTGACACCTAGCATGAACTTCTTCGTCTGATGGAAACATCAATCCTATGGTTGTAAGCCCCTGATATACTTTACAAGCATCCTCCTTTCATAGCCCCATAGAAGGAATGTGACATCAGCTTCAAGCGGTCTGTGGTCTATGCGATATCTGGATGCACCCGTCAAATTTTCCTTCGTAGCATGGAGGGGTCGTCATCCTCGTGGATATTAACTTTTAATATCTAGGCACTAACTTAATATCTAGATGCCTCTTGAATATCCTGATGATGTCATCGGCTTGAAGAACTTTGTCAAAGAGGGGATTTGGATGATGTCATCAGGGTATTAGCACTATAGGATAATATGTCAAAGGCAAAATGTTTGGATGACGTCATCATATATGCGCTTCATTGTGGAAGGGGTCTGGATGATGTCATTTGGACATTCGCAAGGTCATAGATATTAGGAAGGATCTAGATATTAGGAAATATTGGGATGACATCATCATCATATTCACAAGGGTCTGCACATTCGCAAAGGGCCTAGATATTAACTAAGGTCCAAATATGAAGGGGATATCAAGACCTTAGCTAAGGTCTAAGATATTAAGATAATATCTGGGATGTTAGCTAAGATCCAGATGATGTCATTAAGATATCCACACCAAAAATGACTAAGTATGAGGATGGGAAATCCTTGCGAATGAAGGCATTTGAAGATTAAGGATTTCTGGGTTTTTCTGGGTTTTTTGCAAGGATTCTCTAGATGAGATTCTTGGGATTTTTTAAGGTAGATCATGAAGATTTGGAGGATGTAGACATGCAGGGCTATATTTCGAGGGATGTCCAAGATATTTTCAAGGTAAACTATTTAACTCTGGACAAAGGAAAATGGGTCAATAGTTAATACTGGTCTTGGTCGATGTGGTTGTTTTCACTACTTGTAGTTATTCCTTGGAGATTGTGGAAGCATGTTGTTGCATGGCAGATTGAATTTGAGTCCTAGCTAAGGCATGGTATGGTCCACATTCATTCTTTTCCTTCACAAATATGTTTAGGTCCAGACCTATTTTAATGTATGTATGTATGCCAACCTTGGAGATTGTTCCAATGGTTGATTATTGTAATGCCAACCTTGATGTACATTCCAAGGTTAATGAATTGTATAAATACATGTAATGAAGTCATAAATAATGTATGATGTTGCAAAGATGAGAAGATAACTGTGTTTGTGTGAAGAAGACAGAAAAGTAGAATTCTATCAGTGCACTTCAATGGAACTAAACCTTGGCATGTGTAGATGCTACTATCTCAGTTCACCAACTTCTGGTAGAGAGCCCTCTTGGCAGTGAGCCCCATATTTTGGTAGTGAGCCTCTTCTTTTGTAGTGAGCATTCTGGGCAGTGACACCTAAGGCAGTGAGCTCCTTGTTATAAATTTTGATATATCATTTATATTGTGAGCTAACACTCACCATGGTTTTTCCCTCATTCAATTTTCCATGTAAAAATCTAGTGTCTCATGTGTTGAATGTATGAATGTGCTTAAGTTTTTAATTTCATGCTTTCATGGTTAAATCATAATAACAGTGACTAATTGATTGATGTGTTGATGTTAAGGAGTTAAGTTTTGGTTACAACTGCTTCGCCCCCCCTCTCAGTTGTCTTGTGCATTTCAACAAATTTCATATCTTATGAACTTTTTTGATAAAGGCCTTTCTTTTCTTTCTTTTTGTCTTAGCTGATTCTTGCAAATCTTACCCTTTGCTTTCCCTTTATCTGGAAATCACCCATTTAGCGAACCAAAGAATTTTTGAACTTTTGGAAAGTTTGCGACTAGGCAAAATCACTAATAATGTGCCCTTTCCTTTGTTTTTGCCTTAGACAAATTGAAGACATTGCTCACCTATCCTTTGTCAGTGAATCGCCAAATTGGTGAACCTTGAGAAAAAAGTGAACTTTTCTTGAGTTCAAAAAATCTAAATTTTGCTAATAAAGGAAAGGAAAAGCCTCATGCCTTAGTCATTTTTTGGTTAGTTCAGAAAACTGAAACTTTGCCGATAAAGGCCAAAAGGGGGGCAATAAATGAGGTAAAAGCTTCAAATGTTCTAGGATTTTATGGCTTTTTCGTAGGGATTCTCCATATGGGTTTTCAGGGATTTTTGTAGAGATTTATACTAAAATTGGAACGCTTTTTAGGCTTACAGAGCTAAGTTTCTCAAGGGATTTTAACAAGACTTTGAAGTTGGGCTGTTTTCAACTCTAGGCAGAGGAAAATAGGTCAACATTTTGGTGACCTCTCAAGGATGTTTACATGTTAATCAAATAGACCAGTGGCCTTAAGCATCCTTTGGGCATGGAGTCAAAAAGGGGGACTGCAATAGGTCAAAAACAACTGAAACCCTACGTCCAAAACATCACCACAAAAAGGAAAACAAGGCATGTGTTCTCCTAATGACAATCTAACCTATGCAAGAGCACTTAGCGAAAGTAAACCTAAAATAGAAATAAAACCTACTCTTATCCTAAGCTAACAAGAAGGAAATGACCTCAAACAAAGCCATTAACAGGTTCTTGAAAGTAGCTGCTCTTTCTTAACAATTTGCAATATTTCTCATGCATGTGGGTAGTTAAAAAGAGGTGTGGAAGGGATGGGTATACAACAAAGGAATAAAAAACTTCCCCAAGGACAAAGAAAAACTCACCTATCCACTTGCATTGATCAGAAATGTAGCTGCCTGAAAGTGGATAAGTGGGCTGATCTAGCTCCCCTTGATGCTCAACCTCATGCTTTGAAGCAAGCATGACAAGTTGGGACTCCTTCTGATATATCTCTAGCTGGGCCATATGTCTAATAGGACATCCCCTTGAAATGGCATGTAAATCAATAGAGTTGATCTCATGCCTCTACTTTATTTCTATCTCTTGATGTTGGTGGTCTGAATGCTCTAGCTCTTGTGGCTTGATTTGAGATAAGGCTACCTCCACCTTATGAATAAGATGTTGCTTATGAAGTTCCTCCTCAGGGAATGTTGGCTAGATGTCATATCTTGGGAAAAAAAGATCTATCTCATCTTGAAAGAGGTCTTCAAGATCCTTGAAACACACAGGTATGAGAAGATTCCCCCTGGCTTCATTAATTTCAGCATTTTCTAGAATGGGGCTACTTACATGCTCCTTTTCATGAGCTAGAATCTCATTCTCACACTTGTCTGCACATTTCAACAACTTATCATGGCCCTCAACATCTTCATGTTGTTTCAAAATGGTAACTAATGTTGGCATTTGCATGCCTTTTCATCTTCAATGTTACCAGGTAGTTCATGAAACAGAGGGGCATCATCAAATTTTTCTTGAGCAATCTCCATAACAACCTCATCCCTAATGCCCTCATCATTTGATTGCAACTACACGTGATTTTGTTGTTTGGGTTGTCTTTGCAACTAGACCTTTTCACCATGCTTCCTTTGTATTTTGCTTTCATTCCTCTCACTTAAAGCATGGGAAAACTCTTCAAATGAGCCAAAATCTAGAGGACTCAACTCTACCTCTAAATCAGTAATAACTCTAATATGCTTAATGCACTGCTACTCCATCAGACTGGGCTTAACTTCATCTTGCAGCAGGTCTAAATTTTTAGTTTTAATGGTGCATAAGGGTTCATCATTTGCAAGTGGCTCTTCCCTAGTTGTAGGTATCTCCCTTCTTGGCTCACCTTTCCAATTATCCTAGTAGACAATAGGTCTGCCCTTGAAAATTTAAATAGCATCAAGACAAGAGGCCTGAATATCTTCTTGAATTTTGTGGGAGTGAGAGGGTTCTTAGAAAATTTGTTCCTAGGGAATGATAATCTGAGTTTGTATAGGAACAAGGGCTTGTGGAGGAAGAGAGGCTTTGAAACCTTGGAACTTGTGAAGTCTAGGTTGCTCTTCTACAGGTTGAACTTGTGTAGAAGAAAGGGGTTGCCTGAAGCTGGGAGAGGGTGGAAATGATTAGGCTACTTGCCTCATCTATTGCTCTTGAGTTGTAATCCTCATAGCAAGGCTTTCTTGAAAAGCCCTGTCTTGTGCCTCATGTTGTCGGTCACGCTCTATCATTTCTTGAAACCTGTCACACTCCCTTCCTAGGTCTAAGAATGCCTCTTTGAGATCCTCGATGTTTTTGATGTTGAGACCATAATCCTGATGAGGCCAATTATACCCTCTTGCTCTTTTTTATTATCCAAAAGTTTATCAAACTCTAGAAACATGCCCATGAGCTCTTTGAATGCATCAGTGTTCACATGGTCAATATCTTGGAACTAATTAGAAGGGTAGTTGCACTAGCTAGGATCAGAAAAATCTCCTTAGGGTTGATAATAAGCATTATTGGGCTCCCAAGAAGACATAGCAGGGGCAGGTGGGAGGTAAGCATTCTAAGGAAGATGATATTCTGCTAAAACAAGACAATACGGTGTGAAACTAGAGGTATCTTGGGTTTGATATTGTTGGTATTGACAAGGTGTCACTATACCTCATCATTTAATCTATTTTTAGATGTCAAAAATCTAGGGGTTGTGTCCTCAGTTGTCTGCAACTAGGGATTCTACAGTTACCAGATTTCCTAGCTAATCTTAACAGCTTCTACTAATTTGAAAAGATTAATCTGTCTACTTATTGAATGAATTTAAGGAATGCTAAAAACATAATAAAACAGGAAATTTACTCAAAGCAATTCTTAAAAATAGTAACATGCATCTATCTATCAAAATCAGTAAATATTGTTCATATCAAAATGCTGAAATAATAAAATAGTGGTACTAGCCTCCTGCCTTGGTGGTGAGAGTGCACCCTTGCTCCACACCCTTAGGGCTGAAGGCTACAATAGAAAATCAATACAAGAGAATATCACAACTAAATCCAGTCCAATTCATTCACTTTGCATTCATGAAAAATATTGCTATCACAAAATTGAGATTACCGAGAATCAGAATAATTCAATCATTGTATATTTCTTCTATTGTTTATATCAGTATATATCAAAATGAGTGATGACCTATCACTTATCTTCTCTACCAGTTCCTCTATGAGATGACATCCATCTCTTTATTGCACTAGCTATCTAATTATGGAAAATAATCATGCAAATAAAAGAAGACTGAGTGGAACAGAAGTCCACTCAGAATTCTAAGTTTGAGTCTTAATACATTTCGACAACGAGGCCCTAAAAATATGGGTATTGAATCAGTTCTATCCATAACTCATGCAAAAACTTTATAAAGATAAAAACTCCAGCAGTTTAACTAAAGATGACCCTTCACCACTCAAGTGATGTTTTGATTGAAATGAGGGGTATTAAGATCACTGCTGAGAGTGCCTGATCGGCAGCTTATGCTAGAAATATGCCCTGCTCTCAGGATGCACCGGAGATATGTCTGTAGCTTCGGAGATATGTTTGTAGCTCTGGAGATATCTGTAGCTTCCTTTGTTCAGCCCCAGAGATGCTCCAGAGTCTTGCAGAGCTTCGGAGAGGCTTTCCTCATTCTTCAAAATTTTAGGTGTCATGGTACTTTGGTATTGTCTCTGGAGATCATTGAAGACTATCTCTGGAGATGCACAAAATTGTTGTTCCTGGCATCTACACCTGTTGATTCAAAAAGAGAAGTTTCTGCATTTTTCCATCAATTCCATGCACATTAGTCACTCAATCAGAAATTATAATCTTAAGTAATCTATCTCAATTAATCATAAAATAGAATAATCTTGCTAGCTTATTTGGGTGTAGACATTAGGAAAGATGGACTCAGGAAGGAGAAAAAGAGAGGTAAAAAGATGTATTTCATGGGTGCAGCTTGGCACTCATCATCCCCCCATACCTAAGGTTTGGCAGGTCCTCCTGCTTCTCACATTCTAGATTTATTCTGGCGAAGCAGCTTGTCAGTCAAGCTATAATCTTGTGCATAGGTGGTCCAAGTTGTGCGGTTGATATTACCATTGCCTCTGTATTCATCAACATGCTTCATCCAGTCCTGCAATTTCTCATCTTCCATCTGTTCTGCCCAGACAAGGAGTGGTTCAATTATTAGAGGGGGCCTGAACTATCCACCTATCCATTCCTGCTTATGGTTATCCATCATTTTGGATATCAACTTTGCTTTTCTCATGAATAATCTTAAGTTTGCAGGGGTGACCACCTCTCTCATTTTCTTCTCCGGGGTCAAAATATTCCATCTCTTCTTTGCTATGGCAAGTATTGGGTTTGTTGAATTGATCATGAAAAGACCAAAATCGATGGAGCATTCTTGCAAACTTTTTAGGTATAATGGCAAAATTCTGTTCTTATTATCAGGATGATAGAGAAGGGACCTGAATTGAATCTTAAAAGCATTGGGATTGGGACATTCCTTCTTGATGAAGAGATCTATTTTTAAATCTTTCTTGAGATGATCTTCCATCCTTTCATTCCAGATCTGATGATTCCTCATTAGGGACATAAATGCCTGAAGCTAGCATTCCCCCACAAAATGATTAAGAATGAAAGTTATATCATTAACACAGAACCCATGCAAGTATAATTCACATAGGAAATTCTTGTCCTCATCATTACTCTTTGTATATGCTGTCATGAATCCTTCTGTTGTCTCGGTATCCTCAACCAAGTCAGAGAGGACTAAAGAGAATTTCCTCTGCAGGACTCTTTCTTGTAAGAACATAGAATAGCTGGCACTTGGAGGTCTGTAGGATTGAATTTCTGAAGAAAGGGAGGCCATTTCAATGATTTTGCCTTCTAGAGTTGCTATTCTCTTTGTTTTGGTAGTGACTGCCCTTTTTAACTGCAACATAGGCTTGGAAGCCTCATATTCTCTACACTTCTTCTCCAAATGGAACAGGGCTTTAGGAATGTCAATGGGGATTGGACCCACATAGGCATCTATTTGTATTTCCTGCTCATTGGTTGCCCTTGGGCCAGCCAACTCTTGAATATATTCCTCCTGGTCATCTAGTCTGTTGTTGGCCCAAGTTAACTGTCTATCCTGGCTTTGTATCTTCTCAATCAATGTTGCCATTATTGTGAGGCTATTGTCTCTAGCCATGGTGAGCTCAGAAAGACTTTGTGCTGCCTCTTTCTCTTTTTCTTCCAACAGTTTGGCTGCCTCAATTTTTTGTGCCTCCAACTCTGCCTCTTTCTCAATTTTCTGGGCCTTAGATTCTACTTCTTTCTCAATTCTCTGGGCCTCTAATTCTGCCTCTTTCTCTTGGATGATCTTGTCTTTGCTTTGGAGTTATGTTTGTAGATTTTCAATGATTTGTTTTTGCTCCATTTCTACCTCTATTCTGACCTTCTTAAGGTCAGTAATAATCTGATTCTTTCCCCAGAGTAATCTCTTTAAGTTTTCAATTTCTTCCATCATTTGCTGTTCTTTTGAAATTTCCACACCCTCTTGATCAGAGGGATGAGAGAAGGTTTCTGCTTCTGTTGTTGCTTCTGTGGCTATTTCTGTGTCTGTTGGTTGATCATTAGGGTTTTCCATGGCCATCTGTCCTGCACTATCAATTGTACCCATTTGCCCTACTTCATCCTTTTCTTCAGAATGCACGCCCTGAGGGTCCTCTTGGGGTTCCTCTACTTTTGCTGGTACTGATGAAGGCCCAGTTTTATCCTCATATGTTCTAAAACCTAGGAGTACCTCAACTAGGAGGGCAGTATCTTCCTCAGCCTGTGAGAGTTGTCTCTACCTTTTGCTTCTTCGTAGCAGAGGTGGGGCAGGTGCCTCCGGAGCAGGTCTCTCATCCTCAAAGTCTGAGGAAATAGTAAGAGTTTGTATGTGTTCTGTCTCCAGAGCACATGATGGTTCTAAAATTGGACTTGACCCCAGGTGAACAGATGATGCTGGGGAAACTTCTCTTTGTTTTCTCTTCCTGACTAGAGGGATCTCATCTAAATCATGAGATGGTTCTTCAGCCCACCAGGTTCCCTCTATTCTTTGTCCTGACCTTCCCTCTGTTAATTCCTTAGGGCAAGATTCCTCAGTTAGAGTCATTTTTCTCCTAACTGATTGAGTCATGTATGGGGTTTGTCTGGAGCAGACTCTACAATTGCTTTGTCTTTCCTTTTTTTATTAGGAATAGGGGGTGCAGATGAAGTGGCCTTCTGTGAGGACTTCTTTCCTCTTTGAACAGCTATGGAGGAGGCTGAAGCCTCAGTTTCTTCTTCTTGGTGAGTAGGAGAACTCTCACCTCCTGGCTGTACCATCTCTAGTTCTTTGTTCTGGGGATTATGCTCAAAAAAGTTTTATCATAATTCTTCCCCATTGGCGTAAGATAGGAAGTGGTGTTTGACTACTAGAAAAATGGGGCCATGATGTTTCATGGGACCCTTATTTTGCTGATATCTTTCTGCAGTTGCCCTGATGGCAGAATACAGGAAATTTGGAATGTTTATGCTAAACTCAGGGTGTGCATTCCCATGCCTTAGAAAAATCAGCATTTTCATGATTGGTCCTAAAACTAGAGAGAATTGACAATCACAAGTAAAATATTTCATCAACCAGGTGGCAACAGATTGCCAAGGGTTTGGAAGGGTGGACCTAAGAATTCCTTTTACTTCATTTTTATTGGAATGCATTTGTATAGCAAGTTCACCACGAACAGAGAAATTCTTAATTAAATCAGTGTATAAGGTTTTCAAGTGATAAAACCTCTCACCTTGTTCAGGAAGTCCAGAAATGTGGCTAATAGTGGCTGAGGAGAAATTGATTCAGACTCCTCTGACAGCTGTCTAATTATCCCTTAAATTTCTGAGGAATTCATCCACAACATCTTCCTGAAACCCTTCAAATGTTTCTAGGAAGTCTAACCATCCTACAGCCCTTAGAATGTTTGCTGCAGCTTCATCCTGCAGAAGACCCGTAGCACTTTCTGGCTCAGACTTCTTCTTTACCCCCATTGCTAAATAGTTCGGCCTTCTATGCTTAATTCCTCACCTCCTCAATCTGTAGTTTATCCTTTCCTCTTATCTCTGTAGGCTCTAGAGGACTTGTTCAATTTGCTCTATAGGCTCCAGAGGACTGTTCAATTTACTTTCTAGGCTCCGAAGGACTGTTCAATTTACTTTGTTCTTCAGGGTACTTCAGAGGTTCGAATGAGGAATGTTATGTTTCTCAGTTTAGGCTTATGCAAATTAGTTAGAGTACCGAGGCAGTCATAAATGCGACAGAATGACAGGACACTCCGGAGGCAAGGTGGCAGTACAACACAGATGGCAACATGCGTGAATGTAGAAAAGGAAATGATGGTTGGAGGACGTGTCATAGTGGCGGCACCCAAAAATAGAAAGACATGACAGTTGCGATTAATGATTAATTAAAGATAGAATTACCTCGATCATTTTTAATGATGAGGGTGATGTACACGGCAGAGATGCTACCTCATGTTATGAGACTGCACGCGTCGTGGCACATGAGCAGCTTTTGGTGGCTGGAGATGATGCCCACTACTCCACTGGCACGCAACCTGCAATCATTGTGCTGAGTGGTTTGAGAATCCATGTTCTTGGGGTAATGTTAGCGCCGTCTTTATTAATACCCCTACAAATGATATGCATGCTAATTTAATTTATTCTTGTGATAAAGTAGAAGATGAGTCATGATGACCTCATCATGTGATGTATCCACTTTACCGCCTGGAGAGGTGGGTCCCCTCTCTTATTATTGAAATTAACTTCTTTATTGATAGAGCGCCGGAGGTGCTCCTAGTTTGAGAAGCGCCGAAGGTGCTCCTTGTTTGGGAAGCACTGGAGGTGCTCCTAGTTTGAGAAGCGTCAGAGGTGCATTTGGTTTGAGAAGTGCCGGAGGTGCATTTGACTAGCTCCCGGCACCTGATCACCTCCAAAGCTCAATTGTTTCAACTATCCTAAAGAAGGGAACCGCCATTTGTTGGTTTTCAACTCCCTTGGTTGAGAAAGATAGCCATTTATTAGTTTTCCATCTTTCTCTATTTTTTTTTTTTAAGAAGGCAGCCATTTACTGGTTTTCAACCTTCCTTTTTTTTTTTTCAATCCAACACTGTGACAGAGGAGGTATCCCCTGTATCAAAACATAAATCATTAAGAAATTCTTCTTTAGTAGATGGCATTTTATAGAGTCTGATTCGGTGACCATTTACTAGGAATGTGTTCGTGCTTCCATCAATAGTTTCCAATAATACTGTTCCATTTTTAAAAACTTCCTTTACTTGATAAGGACCCATCCAATGAGTTTATAATTTCCCCTTGAACTCTTTGAATTTAGAATCATACAGAAGAACTCAATCACCTTGTTGAAATGTCCTCCTTTTGATGTGTTGGTCATGCCATTACTTCCTCTAATACTGAACCAGTTCTATTTGTTGAATGGCCTCTGTCCGAATTTCATCCAACTCATTGAGCTGAAGAATTATATTATGTTGAGCTATAGACAATGGTAGACCAATATCCAATATAGTTTTAAGTGTCTAGAGTTCAAATTCTATAAACAAAATAGGTTTTTTCCCATAAACCAATTCATATGGTGAGAACTTTGTTGTGGACTTCCAAGTGGTATTGTAAGCCCAAACTGCTTCAGGTAATCTGCTAGCCCAATCTTTTCTGTTCATTTCTACTGTCCTTGTCAGAATATTTTCAAGTTCCCTATTAGTTACTTCTACTTGCCCATTCGCTTGAGGATGGTAAGGTGAAGATTTTCTATGTTTGACTTGATATAAATCTGTGAATGCTTGGATTACCTGTGAAGTAAACTGAGGTCCTCTATCTGAAACTATTGATCTTGGGGCTCCAAATCTTAAGAAAATCTTATTGTAAAGGAAATCAGCAACTTTTTCTTCTCTTGCAAATTGTAATGCTTAAACCTCAGCCCATTTTGTAACATAGTCTATGCATACTAGAATGTACTCCTTGCCTGATGATGGTGGAGAAATTGGTCCCACAAAGTCTAGACCCCATTGCTCAAATGGTTCCATCATGACTTGAGGATGCAGTAACCTCTCCTGGGTAAAGGTTGGTTGTCCCTGTTGCAAGTATGAGGTGAACCAGTGTTGTTATTGATGTCAACATACTCATATTGCATTGACAAGAAGGATTGGATGAGCAGTGTGCTGAGGATATTGAGAAAATTAGCCTCAGTCAGAAATAGTGAAGAACAGTGATAAGAAGAAGGCAAATGTATTGTATAGGATGCGAACCGGAGGATGTAAATTAAAAGGTTTGTAGATATGAGTCTTGAGATGCTTCAGTTAAGATTTCAGAGGTCCGCATGAAGATCTGAAGGAGTTGTGGCTGTCGGTATGGAACCGGTTCCAGCAAGTGTTCAGAGGTGACAGAGGATCATAGAAAGGTTTGGTGAGGTCCGGAATTGTATAATCCTAATCTACGGATTGGAAGGAGTGTTTTGGATGTCCTTGTGATGTGTCATCTCAAGTTGTGTATGATTTTGAGGTCTGGAAGTACCTTTTGCATTATGACAGTGGCAACAGACTATGTTCTTGAAGTTCCAGATGAGGAAGAGAAGAGATTCCAGTATGTAGAGAAAGTACGGATGTACCTAGTCAATCAGGCAGGCTTGTGAAGGTTCTTGGATCATGATGAAGTTGTGTTGTTGGTCTGCATTGATGGTAGAGCCCAGAATTGAAGTTATTCTTCCGGATGAAGTTCTTGTTCCGACTAGCCGACCGGATGAGTTGTTCATCCTGCGAATGTTCTTGTGATGGCCGACCGGATGTGTTATTCATCTTGTGGATATTCTTATGGTTGATTACCGACTTAGATGATTGTTCCTAAGTCGATGTCTTGTATAAATAAAGGTTTGTGAGTTCATTTAGTTGTGTGGATCATGGGAATAAGTGTGGTGTAGCGAAGAGTAGTGCAAAAGGCAGAGCAGAGGTTTTTGGGCTTAAATGGAACTGATCCGGAAATAGTAGAGATGTCATTCTCCAGTTCAATATTGTGATTCTTATCACTTTGTAGACAATGTGTCTCCTTGTAGGCAGTGGGCCTCTTTTTGAGCAGTGTGCTCGAGCAGTGAGCCCTAATTGGCAAGTGCCATTCTTTTTCTTATTCTTCTAACAGAGAATAATCCTTGGGTTAATCACCCCGTGGTTTTTCCCTTAACCGGGTTTTCCATGTCAAAATCTTGGTGTTCAATGTGTTGATGTTTATCTGCTCTTGTGTTTGTGCATTATGCTTTCATGGATGATTAATTAATATACTGTTAACTAACAAGAAGAATCAAGTATTTAAAGTAGAGCAGGTTTTTATACAACTGATTCACCCCCCCTCTCAGTTGTATGCCCTAGATCCAACAGTCCCATCCTTTGGCACTAGTCACAGTACTACACATACTTCTTTGTATCTTTATGAAGAGAGGGCCAGTAGTAACCAGCTCCGAGGATCTTGTGGACTATCCAGTGGAAAGAGTAATGGCCACCAGATGGTTCATCATGGCATGCTCTCAACACATCAAAAATCTCATTAGCTTTTAGACACCTACGTAGAATGAAATTAGGACCATATTTAAATAGTAAACCATTCAACCATTTGTAAGATAAACTTTCTTTAACTAAACATTTTCTTTGTTTTGAGGTAAAATGGGATGGATACAAGCCTGTAGCTAAAAGATTAGCTATGTCAGCAAACCAAGGTGCAATAGAGGAGATAGCAAAAAGATGTTCATCTAGGAACTTGTCCTCCACTGGTTGGTTTTCTCCTCCTGTATGCAATCTTGACAAAAAATTAGAAACCAAATTAAACCTTCCTAGATTATCAACTATGGTAATATCAAATTCCTGCAATAACACTAAACACCTGATGATCCTTGCACCCACTATTGGTTTATTCATTAGGTACTTGATGGCTGCATGATCAGTGTGCACAAATATCTTATATCCAGTGATATAATGCCTAAATTTATTTATAGCATAGATGACTACCAAGAATTCTTTTTCAGTTGTGGTGTAATTTCTTTCTGCAGAGGTAAGGTTTTTGCTGATGTAATAAATGGCATGCATACTTTCTCCTTCCTCCTTTTGTCCTAAAACTGCCCTAATGGACTCATTTGAAGCATCAGTCTGTATGTGAAATGGAAAAGTCCAATTAGGCCCTCTCAAAATTGGAATGACAGTAAGCTTCTCTTTCAAGGTTTCAAATGTTGATTGACATTCTTCTGTCCATAGAAGTTTTGTGTCTTTGTCAAGCAGGGTAAACAGGGGAGCAGCTATTCTGCTGAAATTTTCTATGAATCTCCTATAGTAGCCTGCATGACCCAGAAAACTTCTAACATCTGTCTAATTTTTAGGTGAAGGCAACTATGTAATCACTTCTATCTTGTTTTGATCCACTTTGATCCCCTTTGCTGAAATGTGGTGTCCTAAAACAATTCCTTCCTCTACCATCATAAAGCACTTTTCATGGCTAAGGGATAATTGATTTTTCTCACAACATTTTAGTACTTTCTCAAGGTTTGTGAGAGCTTCTTCAAAATTATCCCCATACACCGTAAAGTCATCCATATAGACCTCCATGCATTCATTAGCTAGTTCAGCAAAAATATCTAAAACAAGTCTCTGAAATGTAGCTAGGGCATTGCATAATCTAAAGGGAAGAACTTTGTTAGCAAAAGTTTCCCAAGAGCACGTGAAGGTGGTTTTGTCCTGGTCTTCAGGTGCTACTTGAATTTGATTATACCCACTGAATCCATCTCGAAAAGAAAAATACTTTCTCCCAGCAAGGTTGTCCAAAACTTGGTCAATGAATGGTAAGGGAAAGTAGTCCTTTTTGTGGCCTTGTTGAGTTCTCTATAATCAATACACACCCTCCATTTCCCATTCTTTTTAGGCACTATGACAAGGGGTGAGACCCATTGACTATCTAAGATTGGATATATGAACCCTACTTGAAGTAATTTTTCTATTTCAGTTTTAACAATGTCCTTTAAAGCAAGATTCAATCTTCTCTGGGGTTGTCTGACAGGTTTAATATCCTCAGTGTATATATGATGGGTACAGATCTCAGGAGGTATGCCTTTCATATCTTGGTATTCCCAAGCAAAAGATGTTGAGTGGGAAATCAGAAGTTGGATGAGTTTTTCTTCCTGATTGGCTATTAACTAAGTATTGATATTAAGTGTTTTCCCTGGTAGAATCATGACCTATTTTGTGATTTGTTCCATAGATGTAGTTAATCTGCACATTGGAGTCATAGTATTGAGAGGACAAGAATGTGGAAGCAACATGTGGAAAGTGGCTAAGTCTCTGTAAAAGGTTTCTCCACAAGGAATGATGTTGGTGAGGGTACAATGAGAAGTAAGAAGTTCCTAGAGTCTTGTGCGAGTTCTATCACATCCTCATTGATTAGGATGTGAGTAATGTCTTCTATTGTATCATAGTATATTTCTTCTTCTAACTCTCCCAGATGTTCCTTGATGGTTACCATAGCTACTAAGGTATTGTTGTCATTGTTCTCTGGCTCATCCACCCATACTCTTCCTGTATAATGCATTGATGGTTTAGCTGGAGGATACAGAGATATTTTCTTCAAATCTATCCCATTAGAAATGACCATATCCTGAGTTTGACAATCAATAAATGTTGCTGTTGTAGCCAGCCATGGTCTTCCTAAGATCAGTGGATAAGCATTTCTCTGGTTTCTAGGTTCTAATATCAGGAAATCCACTGGAAATTCCCATGAATCTATCACAACTGGTACATCAGTGATTACTCCTTTTAGAATAGCTACTGACTGGTCAGCAAGTTGAAGAATTGTAGTTGTGGATTGGATACCTGATAGAGCTAATTTGTCCATTGTGTGAACTGTCATCACATTAATTGTTGCTCCCAAATCAACCAGAACATTTGAAATTTCTTCCCCTGAGATGAAAATAGTTATGACAGGGTTTCCAGGGTCTCCATATTTTGGAAGGAGAATTTCTCCCATTAATAGATCTACTACTTTTCCTTCCACCTATATTGTGGAGGGAAAGTTTTTCTTCCTACTCTGTGTTTTGATACAATACTGTTTAATGAACTGATTTAGTTCTAGTACATCTCTGATTGCCTGGAGGAGAGGAATTTCAATGTTTAGTTGCTTGATTTCTTGTAAAAGTTCTGATTCTAGGTTGGTTTGGATTTTTTTTTGTAAGATCTTTTTCTAGGGAATATTTTGTTTAAGCCGTTTTGGGTATGGTGCTAGTTTTTCCATCTCTGGAGCATCTTCAAAGCTCTTGTCAGAATTGTGTTCAGGAATGTTCTCCAGAGTTGGTCTTTTAGGAGCAACTCCAGAGTTGTCCAAGGATGATTCTTTTAGCACTTTTTCATTAGTAATCTCCTCTGAGGGTTGAGTAGACAAATTTTTAGGTTCCTCATCATTGGTTACTTCAACTATAATTGGAGGAGATGGTCTTGGGAATGCTTTCCCAGAACGTAGCTGGAGATTATTTGAATAGATAGCATTAATTCCAGCTAGATTTTCTTGCTCTGTCATATAAATAGCTGCTCCCTGTTTATTCCGTGGGTTTGGTATAGGCTGAGCTAGTAAAGGTGGTTGGCTAACTGGTTCATTTTGTGATTGACCTTGTGTGTTGGATGGTCCAGTTAGTAAAGCTTGTTGTTGAGGTTGGAAACGTCTAGGTTGTCCCTGGTATTGTTGATTATATCCCTGTTGAGAACCCCATTGAGGTTGCATGTTTTGTGATCCAAACTGTGGTGGCCACTGTTGATTTCCCTGAGGCTGATTTTGCCAATTTTGGTTTTGCCAATTTTAGTTTTGCCAATTTTGGTTTTGCCAATGTTGACTTGGCCAATCCTATTGTCCCCAAGGAGGATTATTTTGAGGCCCATGCCAAGTTAGATTCCACTGTTTATTTCCCCAATTAAAAGGACCCCTGTAAGAGGGCTAGTTTGGATACTGATTATAAGGGAAATTCCCAGCTTGTTTTTGTCCCACATAGTTCAATTCCTCTTCTATTACAGCATTTTTCTTACTCAATCTTTTCAAGGCTAGAAGTTGACTACATTGACTGGTAGGATGTTCCTTATCACAGATCTGACAAATCTCTGATTTGTCCAAAGGGTATACTCTCAATAGATGTTTGTTTCTACACCTAGGACAATAGATGGAAAGTGGTTCAGTTGCTCTATTTTGATCAGTTGTTCTAGTTTTTGCTTGAATCCCATCCAATGTGGTATTTAATTGGACCAAAATGTCTTTTTTTAGATTTGCAATCTCTTCCATTAACTTTCCTATTTCATTCTTCCCTTTAAAAGTTTTGGATGACCTCACTCCATCTTGGGTTCGAGAATAGTTCCTGTAGAGTTCTTCTATAGCAGGTATTTCCATTTTTTTTATATTCCCTTTTCCCATTAGATCCAGTGCCTATTTTGATTCTTTATCCAATCCTTTTACAAACAGGGTTCTGGCCAAGGAGTGATCTACTAGGTTGCCATACCTTCTCAAGGCAAAATTAAACCTATCCACATAGTCCTCTAAGGTCTCTTCCTCCCCTTACCTAATTTTAAACAATTCTTCATTTTTATTACTAGATCTACAGTAATCCTGGTATTTTTCTAAAAACTCTATTTCCATCTAATCCCAAGAATGGATAGAATTCTAGGGTAAACCCATAAACCATCTCATCGCAGAATCTTTCAGAGTTGAAGGGAACAGTTTGAGTTTTTGGTTATCTGATCCATAATCATAAGTTTGGTAGACTACTTTGAATTAAAACAAGAACTGATTTGGATCCTCAGAAGAGAGTCCTCTAAAATTTGGCAAGTGTACTAGTGAGATATTCTTCATAGGAGCATTGTCTTCAGCAGCCAAAACAATAGGATATGAGAAGGTTCTTGGAGCATGATTCTCCTCTTCCTCATGATTATCATTTTCCATGTTTAGTACTGGTTCTTCTCCTTGAGGTTCTAGGAAATTAGGTTCTATCAAAGGATCTGCCTGAAACTTTTGTTGTAACTCCTGGATATAATCAGCAAGTGGAAGATTTAGAGGATTAAGGGATTGTTGTTTTAAGGTGCAGCTTCCAAAGTAGGTTCTAGGTTTCTCTCCTCAACAAGATCTTGTGCCACCCCACTGCTTTCCCCTATGGCTTGTTGTTGGGGTTTCTGCTTGATATATCTTCCTTTCAAATCTCTAGCTCTAACCATACAGATCTATCCTAAAAACTGTTTTAACTAAGTTTCCCTAATTAACACAATACATCCCTGGCAATGGTGCCAAAAATGACAAGGTGTCGATGTCTCATCATTTAATCTATTTTCAGATGTCAAAAATTTAGGAGTTGTGTCCTCAGCTATCTGTAACTAGGGATTCTACAGTTACCAATTTTCTTAGCTAATATTAACAACTTCTACTAATTTGAAAAGATTAATCTGTCTACTTACTGAATGAATTTAAGGAATGCTAAAAATAGAATAAAATAGGAAATTTACTCAAAGCAATTCTTAAAAATAGTAACATGCATCTATCTATCAAAATCAGTAAATACTTTTCACATCAAAAAGCTGAAATAATAAAACAGTGGTACTAGCCTCCTACCTTGGTGGTGAGAGTGGGCCCTTGCTCCATACCCTTAGGGCTAAAGGCTACAGTAGAAAATCAGCACAAGAGAAGATCACAAATAAATCCAGTCCAATTCATTCACTTTGCATTCATGAAAAATATTGCTATCACAAAACTAAGATTACCGAGAATCAAAATAATTCAATCATTGTATATTTCTTCTGTTGTTTCTATCAGTATATATCAAAATGAGTGATGACCTATCACTTATCTTCTCTACCAGTTCCTCTATGAGATGACATCCATATCTTTATTGCACTAGCTATCTAATTATGGAAAATAATCATGCAAATAAAAGAAGACTGAGTGGAATAGAAGTCCACTTAGAATTCTAAGTTTGAGTCTTAATAAATTTCGGCAATGAGGCCCTTAAAATATGGGTATTGAATCAGTTCTATCCGTAACTCATGCAAAAACTTTATAAAGATAAAAACTCTAGCAGTTTAACTAAAGATGACCCTTCACCACTCAGGTGATGATTTGAGTGAAATGAGGGGTATTAAGATCACTGCTGAGAGTGCCTGATCGGCAACTTATGCTAGAAATATGCCTTTCTCTCAGGAGGCGCCGTAGATATCTATCCTTGTCTGCATCTCTGGAGATATGTTTGTAGTTCCAGAGATATGTTTGTAACTCCGGAGATATCTGTAGCTTCCTTTGTTCAGCTCCAGAGATGCTCCAGACTCCTGCAGAGCTCCGGAGAGGCTTTCCTCATTCTTCAAAACTTCAGATGTCATGGTACTTTGTTATTGTCTCTGGAGATCATTGAAGACTATCTCTGGAGATGTACAAAATTGTTGTTCCTGGCATCTACACCTATTGATTCAAAAAGAGAGAAGTTTCTACATTTTTCCATCAATTCCATGCACATTAGTCACTCAATCAGAAATTATAATCTTAAGTAATCTATCTAAATTAATCATAAAATAGAATGATCTTGCTAGCTTATTTGGGTGCAGACATTAGGAAAGATGGACTCAGGAAGGAGAAAAAGAGAGGTAAAAAGATGTATTTCATGGGTGCAACTTAGCACTCATCAAGTATGGAGGCATATAATTTGGATTCTAGATGGGTGGAGGGGAGTAGCCATAACTCTCATAAAAATTTGACATTTTAAAGCATCAAAATGCCAAATAATCATAGAAAATATCAAAACAGAGCAAAACAGACTATCTGTAGCCGGAGAAAACTGGATACATACCAAGAAGAGTCACCAAGTGATTTGAGATGCTTTTGAAAGAAGGATAGACCAGGAGAACCACTGAAATCCTAATCCTTTGAGTTCTTTAAATGCTTGAATTGGTTGCCCCAACAGATTTGATCAGTAGAGTCACCATGGTGTAAAGAGACGAACCTAAATGGCAAGATATAATGAAGAGCACACTAAAACTCTTCAATGGATGGTAAGGATCCTCAGATGGTCCCACCAGGCATGCCAGAAATTGTTGTCACTTGGATTTCTACCTTGTTTTAGAGATTTTTAATGGTCTTCAACAATCCAGTGAAACATTAAGATGACCTCCAAGTGTGGGACCCTACAAGGAGGCAAAATCTCTAGAGAGAGGTTGGTTCCTTCACTAAATGAGAGATTCAGCTATTCCTAATATTAAAGATAATCTATCCACTATTGAGGAAAAGAGGAAGAGGGATAAACTGTAAATTAAATGGGGTGATACACTAAGTTTGAATATAAAAGCTCTCACAGAACTGAAAATACACAAAATAAAGAAATACAACTGATCATTTACAAAAATCTAGCAAATTCTTAGCAGAGGTAAAGAAATGAATAAGGTTGAGAGGAAATAAACATTCACATATAATTAGTTCTTAATTACATAGAGCTAAAATAGTAGAAAAGGTAAAAGCAAAGTGCATATTTCATCAAAAAGGCACAGCTATAAGAGGAGGGCTCTATTTGGATTACAAAAAATGTCTCTATATCCAACCCTCAATACATCATTCAAATATGCATATATAGCAATTCATTTACATTGACCTCAGTCATCTGTAACAATTAATTCTCTAAAATTGCCCTACAAAAGGAATGCCTGCATGTAGAAATTCAATGTAGAAAATATCTTGGATCATGGAGTAGCTGGGAGATATTTTTCCTCTTCAATGCACCAATTGATTCGTCACCTGCAATCATAAATTTAAAAATATCTATAATGGGGTAGTTAAGCAGATCAGATCTGCATTAATGGCAGATGAAGAAAATTAAATAAATTTTCCCTCCAAAATCCCTTTTTTACAGAGCTTTTACAACACTTCAAATATTTAAATAAATATTTGAATTTTACAATATATTACAACTCTGTTTTTCCTCATTTCAATCTTTTCTAGAAATTCTGGCATACATTTTTCTCTGTCAACAAAATTAGTATTTTACAGACCATTTTGTCTTTATTTTCTGCATAATTTCATCCTCAGTCGGTAAACTCTGTTTGTTCCTGAACTGTTGCCTGTTTCCTCTATTTTTCCCTTATCAGCAAAATTTCATTTCTTTGAACTCTTCTTGCTTGCTCCTTTTTTATCTCTATTTTTGCCTTATCTGCAAAAATCATTCTTTTGAACCATTCCTGGCTATATTTTGCCTTATCGAAAAAATGTTCAAACTTCAAACTTTGCTTTGTTTCTCCTTTTATCAGCAATTTTGCTCTTTGCCGAACCTAGCTTACTTTTTCCTTATTGGCAAAATCATGATTTTTCAAACTTTGGCTTTGGGCCACTTTTGCCCTTTGGCAAAAGTCTCTTATCGGCGAACTTCTCTTTCTTCATCACTTTTGCCCTTGTCAGAAAAATCTACTTTTGTTGAACTATTTCTCTTTGTTTTTTGCCTTATTGGCAAAAAGCAACTTTTTCAAACCATTGCTCCTTTATTGGCAAAACTTTGTTTTGCCAAACCTTTGTGCCTTGCTTTCTGCCTTATCGACAAAATGCATTATTGGTGAACTTTATAAATTCTGAACTTTTGAAAAGTTTAGCCTTTGCCTGATTTGTCGATAGAAGGGGCCTATTTTCTTGTTTCTAGTTTTTCCTTATCGGCAAAATGTGACCCTTTGGAACCTGGCCCACCTTGTCGGTTAAATCTTTGTTTGCTAAACCATTTGACTTAGATGATTTCCCTTTATCGGTAAAATGTTTTTTTGTCAAACCATGCATTTGGCCACTTTCTACTTCTTTGCCTTGTTGGCAAAATACTCTGCCGGTGAACTACAAAGTTTTTGAACTTCAAGAGAAGTGAACACATCTTGTGAACTTTGTCGATAAAGGCCTTTCTTTGCTTTCTTTTTTACTTAGCTGATTCTTGCAAATTTTCCCCTTTACTTTCCCTTTATCTGGAAATTGTCCAGTCAGCAAACCAAAGAATTTTTGAACTTTTGGAAAGTTTGCGACTAGGAAAAATCATTGATAAAGGCACCATTTCCTTTGCTTTTGCCTTAGATAAATTGAAGACATCTCGCTCACCTGTCGCTTTGTCGGCGAATCACATATTGGTGAACCTTGAGAAAAAGTGAACTTTCCTTCAATTCATAAAACCTAAATTTTGCCGATCAAGGGAAGGAAAAGGCTCATGCCTTAGTCATTTTTTGGTTAGTTCAGAAAACTAAAACTTTGCTGATATAGGCCAAAAGGGGGGCAAAATATGAGGTAAAAGCTTTAAATTTTCTGGGGTTTTTGCAAAGAGTCTCCAAATAGATTTTTCAAGGATTTTTCCAAAGATTTATACTCAAATGTGAAGGTTGTTTTAGCCTTGCAAAGCTAATTTTCTCAAGGGATTTCAACAAGACTTTGAAGTTGGGCTATTTGACTCTAGGCAGAGGAAAATAGGTCAACAAAATCCATAGATGACCTTGTATGTGTGGATGCATTCCTAATAGTGTCATATAAATATTTTTCCAATAGTCAAAATACAGACATTTTGGTTGGATTACTATCATGATTATTGATTGTGTAGGTTATTTCACATTTTGAACTATTCCTTATTGTTTTCATTTCATAAATAGTAAAGTAATGAATTGCAATCTCAAAGAGTTTTTAAGGGTAACTTATTTGTAACTAGTTTGTCTCAAGGATTTCAATTCATTAATGAATGGTACAACATGTGCATTCATATGTTACTAATAAACACCCTTAATTTCATTTCTTGCCCTCAAATTTATGTTCTTGATACCTCTTTGCATACACTAGTATAGTTAATATACCTCCCTATTTTTACTAGGTATCCTATCTACCTACCTTTTCTTACATTTTAATATCCCTATATTGTACCTACATTTGACTCAAAACTAGGTTTAATTGTCATCCCATATATTAAAGCCTCGACACAAAAAACCTAGATGAACTATGGCATATGTCATCCTACAAAAAGATTTGATTTTAAATAACTTAATCTTCTCAACCCCCAAGCCTTTTCCATGCTAACTTTAATAGGGAATCCCCATAAATTAACAAATATGTCAATTATAGTATACATATTAATTCAAATTATAATGGATGTGTTTTATAAATACTTGGTGTTTTTTATTATAGGTAAAAGGTAGGTTTTTGAAAGAGTTCCAACCCTTATGCAAATTAGAAGCAAGCTCACAAGCCTAACTAATTATTGCCAATCCTAATGCCAAAGGAGATAGAGCTACCATGTCATTAATAGCCCACAACCCAGCCAAGACACTAAGGGATGAACAATAGGGCCTTAAAAGACTAAGCCCCTAAAATCCCTACTCCTATCTTAGCTTCACTCACACCCCTAAGCTAGTGTGAGGAACCAAAACAATTTTTGGAAGACCTTTCTTCCTCATTTGAACCATAGTCTAAGAAATATAATCACACTCATCAATAGAACTAGAAGTTGAAGGAGGTGAGTCTACCTTCACCACCCTGATAGGAGACAAAGGAAACACTAAATGAGCTAGAGAAGTTTAAAGAAGTCTATCTAGAGAGGATGTAGCTATAACTAACACATCTAGAGCCTTCACCGGTGATGATATGGAAGCAAACCAACTAGACCCAATTAGTGTGGGCTCAATAAGATTTGAGGAAGTGAGATCAATTGCAATAGGAGTGAACTTAGAATTTTGAGGCACAACCATAGGAGGGTGAGAATATAGATGAGGCCCAAACCTGGTGATTTTTCTAGGTAGGTTCATGGCTAAACAAAATGTGTCCAATAACTAGTTTTAGAAAAATTAGGTTGTCTTGTATTAGACCTACATGACCTTGTTGTGGTAATATAAAAATTAAGCTACTAATAACTTTCTACATTACATTCATATGAGTTGGAATGGAAAATTTTAACTTATAGGAAATTGGAAAAAATAATTTATAGAAATAAATTACAGAGTTAAAAATCTAGAATGAAGAGAGGAACCTGGAGCTAGATGGAGGAAGCCACTACCTAGGATGCCAGCACATTGCGTGGACATTCGCACTAAGCATTGTCATCCATATGGCCAAAAAAATTGAATAGTTCCTAGAAAATACTAAAAAACAACTCAACAGTTTGCCCAATCTACAAGACCAAAAAAGGGAACACAATAGCAAGATACTAATGCAGGGGCATCTTTTGATGCATTTTGGGTCATTTTGCAAAGTTCTGATTTTGAGTTGTTTTGATGTGTTTTTGGTCAATAAGGTCAATTTGGACCATTCTAGGCCATTTAGGATCCTTTTCAGTCATTTTGGTGATTAGGAACAAAAAGTTGTAAAGGTTGCAAAAGTTGTCATGTCAAAGTTGTAAAAGTTGCAATTTTGGTTTTTGATAGTTGGAATTCAGTTTGTTAGTTGTGAATGGATGTAATTGCATAAATATGGCATGTAAACTCAAGCACCACGGTTAGAGAAGAGATAGAATGAAAAAAAATAAACATTTTGGAAGCATTTTCTTGTGTTTTTCATGGTGTAACAGCCTGAAAACCTATGTGTACGGCCCTGTATAGATTGGTATGGACTTGTACCTAGTTGGAAAAGTTGAAGAATGTTGTTATATTTCTAATTATTTTGGTTTGATTGAATTTCATCGTGTTTTGCAAAAGTTATGATCAAATTAGTGATTGTCATATACCGATTTTCACTATTTTCTGCATGAAAAAAAACTCTTTTGTATGGGTTGTATGACCTAATACGATTAAGGTCAGGCATGAGGATAATAAAGATATGAAACACAGAACTTTTAGTTTTTTTTTAGAGTCATTCATTAAGTTTTTTATAAGTTATTGCATTTTTAGTGATGACAGTCATGTAACCTAACTAGGGTTTCTAGCAACACTAAAAAAATCATATCTTCCATTTGGCTTAGTAAAAAATACTCAAATTTTTTGTACATCTTTGTTTTGATACCTTCTAATATTTTCCAAGTTCTTAAGCCAAGATCTTTTGGCCATAGGGAGTTATGGATGACTGTCTTAGAGAAAATACTGTCAAAAAGGGATAAAGCATGATTGGTTGAGGGTTTGATAAAAACCAATGCATTGTTTGATCATGGAAGATTGGGAATCAATAAAAGGAGTTGTAACAGGCCTAACCACACCAATTTCTCATGCATTATGTTGGTTTTTGATTTTGAACCGATTAGGTGGTTGTGACAAGATGCCAAAGTTGAACTAAGGCTGCACTAGATTTTATTTGTGCTAAAGCATTGTATCAAAAGTGTCAAGTTGATCTAGTTTGAGTCTTTCTCTACGTCATTTTTGGTATCAGAGCCAAAAGCTCTCTGGGAAGTGATTTAATTATTTTGGATAACATGGTTCAATGAGATTTGATGTTTAAAGATGGCTCTTAATAAGAAGAAAAATGGGCAAAGAGCATCCACATTATTAAATACATTGTTTAAGATGGGAAAGAAGCTACAGGAGGAAGAAATGGCAGAGGAAGAAATGGCAGCCAAGAAAGAAAGCAAGTTGGCAAAGGAAAGATTATTCTAGACTACTTGTAATTCCAAAGGTAAATGCTGTCAAGTTGTGATTTCAGATAACTGCATGGATAATATTGTTTCTGAATATATGGAAGATAAATTGAGTTTGACAAGAATACAACACCCCATGCTCTATTCAGTGAGTTGTCTTCAAACAGGTACCCAGGTAACTGTGAGTGAACAATGCAAAGTTGAGTTTCAACTAGGCCCTTAGAAGGATGAAATAGTTTGTGATATTATGCATTTGGATGTATGTCACATTGTGTTTAGAAGGTTGTGGCATTATAGCAGGATAGAAAAGTATAATAGCAAAGACAACACATATGAGTTGGAAAAGGATGGGAAGAAATATGTATTAGCATCCTTGAAGGATGCGTGCACAGGAATTGTAAGCTTGTTGTTAAGTGAGAAGACAGATATACAACAGTTTGAAGAAAAGACAAATGAGTTAATTAATTTTGAAAACAACATGTTGTTTAAACCAGTTGAAAGAGAAATGGAAGAAATTTCTTTTGAATTTACTCAAACTAATGAAAGTAATAGTTATGTTGATGTTGAAGTGGATGATGTTCAGGAAGAAGAAGAAGAAACAACAAAAGAGGATGTAGAGGACTCAAGGATAGTCCAAAGAGAGAAGATAGTCATGGAGGATAAGGAGATCGCATGGTTCTCAAGAGAAGAACCAAGAGATGAGAATGTTGATGTCAAGGAGAATAAAAGAATGGATGAGCAATTCAAAAATAAACATGAATGGTTGAGTAAATTTGAGGTGCAACCAAAGGTTTTGGAGAATAATGAAGAGAAAATAATGTATGGCAAACAACATGAGGTGGATGAAGAAGTGAAGTATGAAAACAATGAATATGATTTATTTAATATGTTTGTTTCCTGTGCAGGTAAAGAAGATAGAGTGGATGAAAGAGAATATAAATCTCCAATTGCAGTCAAAACTAAAGCTAGAATGAGGAGACAAGCAGAAAACCATGGATATATAGCGCCAAGTTGGCCTTGGCTCAAGAAACATGTTGTTGGACCAAAAAGCACAAGTGAACTAGTTGAAACAAATGTAGTAGAAATCTAGCAAAAAGAAAACAATGCGCACATGCAAAGGAACTGGAAGATGAGAAAGAAGATTCATATTTGAGATGGAACTCAAATTTTCTCTCCCCTAGGGAGTATGATGTAGGGACATCTTTTGATGCATTTTGGGTCATTTTTAAAAGTTTTGATTTTGAGTTGTTTTGATGTGTTTTGGGTCAATAAGGTCAATTTGGACCATTCTATGCCATTTGGAATGCTTTTGAGTCATTTTGGTGAGTAGGAGCAAAAAGTTGTAAAAGTTACAAAAGTTGTCATGTCAAAGTTATAAAAGTTGCAATTTTGGTTTTTGGTAGTTGTGAATGGATGTAATTGCATAAATATGGCATGTAAACTTAAGTACCAGGGTTAGAGAAGAGATTGAATGAAAACAAATGAACATTTTGGAAGCATTTTCTTGTGTTTCCATGGTGTAACAGCCTGAAAACCTACGTGTATGGCCCTGTATAGATTGGTACAAACTTGCACCTGTTGGAAAAGTTGAATAATGTTGTTATCTTTCTAATTCTTTTGGTTTGAGTGAATTTCATCGTGTTTTACAAAAGTTATGATCAAATTAGTGATTGCCATGTACAGATTTTCACTATTTTCTGCATGAAAAAAACTCTTTTGTATGGGTTGTACAACCTGATATGGTCGAGGTCAGGCATGAGGATGATAGAGCTATGAAATATAGAACTTTTGGTTTTATTTAGAGTCATTTCATTAAGTTTTGCATAAGTTATTACATTTTTAGTGATGACAGTCCTGTACCCTAACTAGGGTTTCCAGCAACACTAAAAAATTCATATCTCCCATTTGGCTCAGTGAAAAATACTTAAATTTTTAGTACATCTCTATTTTGATACCTTCTATTTTTTCCAATTTCTTAGGGCGAGATCTTTTGGCCACAAGGAGTTATGGATGACTGTCTTAGAGAAAATACTGTCAAAAAGGGATAAAGCCTGCTTGGTGGAGGGTTTGATAAAAACCAATGCATTGTTTGATCATGAGAAGATTGGGAATCAATAAAAAGAGTTGTAAGAGGCTTGACCAAACCAATTTCTCATGCATTATGTTGTTTGTTGATGTGGAACCCATTAGGTTGTTGTGACAAGATGCCAAAGTTGAACTAAAGTTGCACTAGACTTTGTTTGTGATAAAGCATTGTATCAAAAGTGTCAAGTTGATCTAGTTTGAGTCTTTCTTTGTGTCAGATACCAAATAATAGTGGAAATAAAAATAGAAAAGATTTAACTAATAAATTCAAATAGGATGAAGAAATGACAAAGAAAGGGAAAAGGAAGATATCACCAAACCCCCAAGAGGCTAGACATCTTCTCTTGAAGAAACCTATAGCTAGAAAGAACACGAATAATTTTTGGGGCTATTTGGGGGTTTCCCTTCAAGTCAAACCCCTACTTTGGTATTTCTACCTCCACAGCAACCAAGATGGATAAATATAAAATAGTGTGTGTTCTTTATCTAAGTGCATCTACAAATAAGAATAGTAACTAAAATGAGAGATTGAAGGATGTGAATATCCAAAGGTTCTCAGGGGCACAAAAAAATAAATTATTGCAATGAAAAAAGAACAATATCACATGAAAAGGCTTGAGGAATCCAAGAGGACAAGAGAGCTAAAGGAGAATTCTATAGAAAGATGTAGAGAGCTGCAGAGCTTGAGAGTGCAAGAAAGTTCCAAGAGAGAGCCAAGAGGGAAGGCATATCAATAAAAGATAGATTCAAAAAGAGAGGAGGGAAAAGGAAGAGGTTGATGAGTCATTTGGAATCATACTAGGTTGTTACCATTGACTTGGGGAGGCAACAAGTGGTAGAATGCTCAAAAATTGCTACAAAACAAGAAACTGTCATAGGACACTAGCACATCATGTGGACACCCGCATGAAGCGCTAGTGTCCAGACAATTTATGCTCAAAAGAGATGAGACACTAGAACATCATAGGGATAACACAAAGGTGACACTAAAACTTGACTAAAATACATGTGAAACAAGGCCTAACCACCATGGGAAGGGAAAAGGCCAATGCAAGGGATAAAATGATCCTACAAACAATCTAAGGGAATGGACACTAAAGCAAGGCCAAACTATAGTGTGAAATTCAAGGGTATGTAATTTTTTATGTTACAGTTGTTACTATTGTTTCCTTTGGTAATTACATTAGATTTGAGATTAAGTAGGTTTCTTAGGATTATTAGGCTCTAACGCAATACAAGACTATGTGGTGTAGCAAAAAGAACTATGAACCTAATAAGACTAGCATATAATAAATGGAACTTTCTTTGATTGGCATATGCAAAGTGATCTATAGAGGATTTTGGATGCCACTAATAAACACCCTAGCCCCTTTTTCTCATTTTTTTCAGTCCCTAATACCTACCCTTATCATATTAATTAAATCATCTCCATTTTCCCTTAATACTAAAGTGATATTTTGGGTCACATTTTGTCAATTTATAAAACCACAATATGCATTCACATTATAAGATATTGCTTTAGAGGTGAATTCTACAAGTAATTTTTACAATCCTAGTGTACAAATTATATAGTCTTTACATTCCTTATTTTTCCTACAACATTCATAAGTTTCATGTTCTCATTCTATCCAATTTTCAACTCTATTCTATACTATAATATTTTGACATTCTATGAATTCTTTTATAGTGGCTTATTCTATGTGCCTTTGTTATTCTTAAATAATCTAAACTATTATTGTTCTTCGTTCTTCTATTCATATAAATTATTACATTCTTATCACTTGGTCTATTATTCTCAAGGCTATATTATGAGTTTTAGAATTTAATTTATCCTTGCAAATCAATTTCAATTCCTTTACTTACATGTTTGCTAATTATTCCTTTTTATTATTAACACTTGTAGTTTTCTCTTACTAAGGCATTTTGGATATTGGGACATTGTGTTCTTGTATTTTCATAGAAATATAGTAAGACCATTTTCATCCCTTCCCTTGTTATTGTGTTGTTTTATCCTATGGGCACATTCAGATCCTACATCTCCTTATCTTCCTTGTACACACAAGAATAATAATAATAGATTGTCATAGACTTTATTATTTTTACACATTGCCTATTTATTATTTTAGAACTTAGTACCATATACACTCAAGCTAAGTGCACATACAATCTTTATTGACTAGCTATTGAAGCTAAAATACTTAAATAGAGGTCTAACCACTTTGGTAGGCTCATGTGTAGTCTTCACAATTTTTTATGTCCTAGACACAAGTTATTTAATGGCTTCACCTCTTTAGATTTGATAACTCACTCTTGATTTCATATTTATACCTCTTCCCTCTTGATTTTATTCTTTTAATATAATTTGATATATCCTAAAACATCCTTGTACTATTCTTTTGATGTTGTGTCTATTTTAGAGATTTCTTGGTTGATGAACAACATAGCAAATTTTCTATGTAATGACAAGATAGAAAGTAACATGACCATGGTAGTGGGTAAGTGAATGAAAATGGGGAGCTAAAAGGGGGTCAAAAGTGACCACCTTTTTCTTGAAAATAGAAAAAACTAAACTTTGATGAGTAGTTCAAGATACCTATGCTCAAAATTTTAAGATCCCATAAGAACAAGATTACTAGTGCTTAGAATCTAGTTTCTAAACTACTAATTTTTAGAAAAAAAAAGTGGAGATTAAGAGGGTGAAATAGCCTGGCAGCAAACAAAGTGGTCATGTTTTTGTCAAAAAAATATAACATAGCATTAGATGTGCTCCCCCTAAATTATTGACATTTTTAAAATATTTTATAAATTCCTTTGGTGGGAAGTTAGCTAACATCATGTAGTATTTGCAAGATTTTTTTCAATTTTTTTATGAATATATTATTTTTTTACTAATTCTCAAAGTGGACCTACATGCTAAAAAATAAAAAATGAATGTGCTTCACCTCTAATTTTGAGAAAAAAATAGAGAATCTAAACATTTTTTCGGTGTGTAGAATGAAACATAGAATGTGAAAATGTATTTTATTCAAATTTGGATAAGTGGATCAAAAGTTACAAAAAAAACAATAGATATGTTTATTGCAATAAATAAAGACACTACCAAAACTAATTATAGATCAAGACCTTAATATATTTCGATTTTTTTTTAAATTGCATGGTTAGAATGCTAGCACAAATCTTTATGTCATTGTGATGTTTTATTTTAAATTTTATCCTAAAATATAAGAACCTAATGGAGAGCACAATTGAAATTTGTTTATTTTTTGTATGACTTTAATAAAACACATTTTTTGCACCCAAATTGAATGTCCAACCCTCGGGATTAGTAAACTCAAACTTGTTCTAAACCAAAGGGAGACATTTAATTGGTCAAAACTAGAACGTGAGCATGTTATAACATGCTCACATTGTGAAAATGTATACGAGCTATAACGCATGCACGTTATAATGTGCACATGTCATGTTTTCTGAAATGTGATTGTGTTTTAAAGAATTTTTGTCACTTTTTAGCCCACCAACATTCTATGATTACCATACTATCTAAGTCTACTTTTATATCAAAAACACTCTATCTACCTATCACTCCTTCTATTAGTAGTCCCTCCTTTAGCATCCATTTTTCAACCTTCAATCTAGGTAAATTTATTCTACTTAGCATAAATCTATATTTCCCTTTTATTTAAAACTAAAATCTAGTTGCTAGTTAGATTAATCTAGTCTAACAACAACATAGTGTTTAAAGGATAAGAACCAAATGTCATTTTGATTATTCATTAGCTTTAGTTCCTTTACATTGACATTATCTATTGTACTGTAGTAGAGAGTGTGCGTTCATTACTCCAAACAAAAAAGTGGTGAAGTAGTTTAATTATACGCTCCTTTAACAAAACAATATACTCCCTTCACCCTATATGTGTGTGTGTGTGTGTGTGTGTGTGTGTGCTAGTGTGTGTGCTACACCCCTAATCCTATAGTGTGTATATGGTTATGACTAGTCGGCTTGTGGCTACCTTAACTATATATATATATAATATGTGTGTGTGTGCTACACCCCTAATCCTATAGTGTATATATGGTTATGAGTAGTCGGCTTGTGGCTACCTTAACTCTTACTTAAGCTATATAATCATTAATATAGTCTTATATAGATAGTTAGGTCAGCGTAGGTGGCATCCATGGCTTAAGTATGGTATATATAGGAGGTAGAGGTTAGTCACTATCATCATATGGAGTATTGTGTTCTAATTGAAGACTATTGGAGGTATCCCCCTCGAAGTGGATTAGGAGGTTGCACCCTTGAAGTGGCATATTATTATCAAGAATTTACAACATATTTCCTATTATATTTCTCTATTGTGCAAGTTGTTTCATTGCAAGTGGAATCAGAGCATGATCTTGGCACCGTGAAGGCAAAAAATAAGGCAATTTTGGAGGTCATTTTTGGAAGCACATATTTCTCTTATTTTGGTGAATCCTTTCAAGAAATTTAAAGATTTTTTCAAGGATATATTGGAGATGCTATAGTCTAGATTTTAATGCAATTGGAGCAAAATTAAGTGAGTTATTGCAGAATTATGGTTTCTATCACTATTTCTTGTGAAGTACATATATCTCACATTTTGGCAATCTTTTCAAGATTTTTAAAGGGTTTCTCAAAGACATTGAAGCTACTACAGTCAATATTTCAGAACAATTGGAGAATTAATTGAGTTATTGTAGAATTAGGGTTTCCATCAATTTCGCTCCCAATGCTACAAATTAACAAATTTCTTAAATATTTTTTCTAGGAAGTGAGATCTATGCCCTGGTAAATTACAATAAAAATTTCAAATTAATTGGAATTTTTTTTGTGATTTATTGCAAAATTATTTTTCCAATCATTGAGAGTCCTTCCATAAGAGGCAAAAAGAATATTGTCACACCTGGAAAATCTCCAAACAAGGAAGATACAGAAAGTGGGGAGACTTATACTAAGGATTTGCATGGGGAAATGACCAAGGTGGAGGAGGATATATCATTAGTTAAGTCAGCAATCGAGGAATTATCTAAAAACATGTATTCCTTGCTACAAAGGAGATCTCAAAACTTGTTACAAATGAAGAATATGCAAGAAGAACAAGAAGATGATGATGATGATGATGATGATGATGAATTATCTAAGCAGAAGATGATGATGATGATGATGATGAAAAAGAAAAAGAAAAAGAAGGAGAAGGGGAAGGAGGAGAAAGAAAAGAAAGAGAAGAAGAAGAAGAGGAAGAGGAAAAAGAAGGAGAAGAAGTCAAACCCATAACATCTTTCCATGCATTATCACTACTTGGAGCATTTAAAAAAGCATTATTTCCTAGAGAAGTTCCTAATCAAGATATTCAACCAATACTAGGGTACCATCTACCATTCCTCACCTCTTCCTTGAAGGTGCACCAAAAGTTTAGAGAAATGGAAGAATGCATTCATCACCATCAAGAGCTATATGTAGAGGGAAGACACATCTTAAAGCTGAAGTTAATTTTCTAGACACACATGAAGAAGCTAAGGACATTGACAATTCTAAATTACCTCATTATATGGAAATACTTTCTAGTCGAAGTTATCACATGGGAAGATGGAGATTTTATGAAGAAGCTACCACAATTGATCAGCATTGAGGACAACACTTTTGTAAAGGTGGGAGTATGCTACACCCCTAATACTATAGTGTGTATATATGGTTATGAGTAGTCAGTTTGTGGCTACCTTAACTCTTACTTAAGTTATATATTCATTAATATAGTCTTATATAGGTAGTTAGGTTGGCCTGGGTGGCATCCATGGATTAAGTATGGTATATATAGGAGGTAGAGGTTAGTCATTATCATCATATGGAGTATTGTGTTCTTATTGAAGACTATTGGAGGTATCACCCTCGAAGTAGATTAGGAGGTTACCCCCTCGAAGTGGCATATTATTATTAAGTATTTGCAGCGTATTTCCTATTAAATTCTTCTATTGTGCAAGTTTTTTCATTACAATATATGTGTGTGTGTGTGTGTGTGTGTGTGTGTGTGTGTGTGTGTGTGTGTACCTCTTCTACTCCTTTATTGTTTTGAGGACTATTTTCAATGACCTATGACTGTATTTGATATTGTCTTGAGTGGTTTATGAGGTCAATGGTTGTCTCTTTGCTAATATAATAGTCTTCTAGTAACATGATGCCATCCTCTTTGTTTGCATGACAAGTGACAGGGTTTCAATATTGATAGTAGTAGAGTTTATAAGGTTTAAGTTTCTATTAGAAAGATAGGTTAGCTTAGGCTACAACCTCCTAACCCTTATAATAATCTTTGTGCTTAATGATGGTAGCTTCTCTTTCACACATAATCTTCCTACCTTACGGTCTGTTGTAGAACCGTGACAAACCCCCTAGCTTGAGACTAAATTTTGCTAGTAGTGACTATCCTTTGGATGTGATAACAATCTCATGACATGGTAATTGCATGGACATGACTATCCTAAGGAGATATTTGACTCTCCTCTCTGTATTGTAAGATCACAGTAGTTAGCAAGTATGATAGTCCCTTGATTGATTGTTCGAGCTATGATAGTGTTATTGAAAAGGTTTACGGTGAGAGGACTATCCTTCTATGTCATGATAGTCTTAGGGATATGTTTCCCTTGACACAACAGCTGCCCTTGTGATTTAAGATTGACAAAATAGTTTATGACTGTCTTTAACAATGTTTAACGTGACTATTGTCCATTTGAAAGTTATATTAATGATAGGATTGCTTTTACTTGTTATGGTGGTATGATAGGCATAAGAATGTGGTGACAGACAGTCCTATCCAACCTTATTGTTTGCATGGCATAACTATTTACCTATATCATGACTATGCACTTGATGCTATTGAAGCATCCTACGAGACATAACAGCCCCCGTCTTTTCAGTGAACTAATGCGTTGGAAATATTAAGTTTTCTTTGGGGTGTTTCTTCTATGAAGCTTTCTCTATCGAGTGGCAAAGAAAGGAATGATTTGCGTTAGCACTTTACTATATAAGTTTAAAGCATTTGAGATTCCATCCTATTTAAGAGTGGTAGTTAGCTTAGAGTTCCACCAAAGGAATCATTGTGGAGAGATACGTTAGGCATACAAGTTCTTCCCGGACGGTAATTGCTTTATCCTTACAAGGATAAAAATGCGTGGGCCAAAGGTATCCCCACTGCCAACTCGGAAACCATAAAAACTGGGCTTTTTGGGATCCAGCATCATATCTAATCAAAGTTTTCATTATTTGGCTTTTATGTTTGAGTGTGGCGTTCGCTTTCAATCTTTCCTTAGTCATGGAATAAAAATATTGTGTTTCACTAAGATTTGGATTCTATGAAAAACATCAAAAGATGTGAAAGGAAACAGAATTTCCTAAAGAGAACCGTTCGAGAGTAAAGTCATATTGTAGATCTAAGTGAAAACTAAAAAGATTTGTATGGATAATATAAATTTGGGCGCCTATGTAAAAAATGTTTCCAACTAGAAGAGCTGCATTTTCTATTATAATATAAATAAGTGTTACATGCAGATCAGTTCACATGGTTAGTAGTAATTTTTATTCAATCATGAAGTTTAATGTGTTAATTATTATAATTTTATATACACTCTAAGTTAGTTTAAGTTATTTCTGGTTAATTGGTTAAATTAATGTTTGACATTGTCTACCAAACATTAAGTTTTGTTGAATGTAAGGTTTGTAACTTTTTAAAAAAGAATAAGGTTGAAAAGGTACTAGGGGAAAAGACCCAATAGGTGAGATAGTTCCAATGGTTGAGATAGTATATGTGCATTTAAGACCCAATATTTTTTGAAGTTTAGTACTAGTAGTTGTGACTTTAAGGTTGTTAGTGTTACTATAAGTACTAATAATTGAATGAAATGTGCCCTTTAGATTTAAAAAGCAACCAATCATGTGATGCCACATCAGCCCACCAACAAAACATGACTTAATGCACACCTATTGTACCACCCTTTTTTGGGGGGAACTATTTGACACCTCAACAAAAAGCATGCTAATGTGGCATCATATTTGATGATGTGGCCCTCAAACCTTAGTTATAAGTAGGGGCGTTGCCAAATAAGCTACTGAAAAAATTTTGGAGTGATTCAAAATTGCCACGTATGATTTTGAGAGGCGTGAAGTTAGGGTGCACCACTACTGGGTCCTCTTCCCTATATAACTTTGATTCTAACATTAAACTAAAAAAAATTATTATTAATATACTTATAATCTAAATTCCTAGTAAACTCAACGTGCCCACTATTTATCACATTTTTTACTCTGTAAAATTTTGACTTTTCATTGTAACATGTAACATGTGTCTCTGCCGACCTCTTCAAGTACACTGTTTCTGCATAGAATCGACACAAAGCGACTTGTCAAAAAGATTTTGGCAAACGTACCGCCTATTTAAGTTCTATCCCAACAAATTACTAAAAACAATAATAATATTTATATCTGGATTCAAACTTAATCCATTTTGTGACTAGTGGTTCACACAAACCCATCTCTCATAAGAACCAATAGTTCACTTAACACTTATTACATCTATGAAATTCTTGGAAAATCAAACATACTAATCCTACTCCAACTCAAACATGTTTAATCATGAAATTTACCCAAGATAAAGCCCAATTAAGAGGTAAAAATAAATATGCTGATTATCAATAGATGCTTATCCTATCCTAAATCATTGCAACCAATGAAGAATGCTGTTAGCCATCAGTATGGGTAGACCTCGTTGCCGTTCAGAAAATGCAGGCCTTAATCGTCGAACCTGGACTGCCGAAGAGGATATGCTTCTGACTCAATGCATCAAAATCCATGGCGAGGCTCGGTGGACATCCATCCCTAAAAAAACAGGTATGAGAATGCACTAATCTTTTGGTATCTTATGAAAATTCCCACAGTTCTAATTCTTTGAAAGGAAACGATTTGTTTCCAAGGATTGAAGCGGAGTGGGAAGAGCTGTAGATTACGGTGGTTGAACTATCTTCGTCCTGATATCAAGCAAGGAAACATTTCATCTGATGAGGAGGAGCTCATTATTAGAATGCATGGACTCCTTGGCAATAGGTAGCAGCGCAATGCTTAGATTCATTTCACGGCCATTTACATTTAATATAGGAAGAATTCTAATAACTGTAAGTGTGGCATTTCGTTATGTTACGTGCAGGTGGTCGCTGATCGCAGGTCGACTTCCTGGGCGGACAGACAACGAAATCAAGAATTACTGGAACACTCGTCTCGGCAAGAAGAGCCTGTCAAACAACAAGCTTCGTCCGGAACCCGAAACAAAGGCAAAACATGCCTCACCTGCAGTAGATGGTTTGTTGAAAGTCACTCCAGTAAAATCTAAGGCGCTGAGGATAGCGAAGGGTTGGAACAAAGATGTGGGCAGTGGAAGCGGCTCAAATCATCAAACTTCTGATACTGCACAAACAGTGAAGGCCTCGAATACTGAAGGGTTCGATTTATCGTTAGAGGAGTTGATGACAGACCATGATTTTGATATTATCGACTTTAGAATGCCGGCGGAAATGGTATCTCCGTATGTTGAAATTAATGGTCATTATTCTCTTGAAGATCTCAGAATCAATGAGTTACAGGCAAATCCTTGGCATTGCTTGGAAATGTCTTCTCTTTATAATAACATGGAACAATTTCAAATTTGTCCAGATGCTGACTGTCACGAGATGCGGGGAATCTATGGTAGTAAGCAGCATAGTGATTGGGTGGATGAATTACAATATTTGCAGATGTAAGATTTTACACAGTTTTCATAAAAATTACACAACCAAAGTGCTCTGGGTCTATCTTCAGCTGTTTAATGTTCAGAAATTTGTATTAAACTTTTCCTGTGTTCCTTTGTGTAAGATAGATCTTTCAGTCAATAACATGGATCTACCATTCCTATTTGGAAAGGTTAGATTTTCCTGTAGGAAGAATGCTAATTGATTATGATTAAAGTGCAATACGACTAGTACGGTAAAGGTATATGGATCTTCTAAACAAAGTTGATAACTTTAATTTGATAGTGGCCTGAAAAGGTACAGGCGAGTCTAATAATGCTTAATGATATAAATCAAACCTTTATAATGCTAAGGAATGTAAGGGGAGATTGAAGATTGAGAGTGGCAAGATGTTGTAGGTAGACCAGGCCCTAAAGATTATCGAGTACTGCGAGTATCATGTGCATGCCGCCAAAGACCAGCGAAGAGGAGAGCACCATCTCGGAGGAGGATGTCAAGACGTGCGATCAAGAGTTCGTCAAGCTGGATCAGGCTACCCTTTTTGATCTCATCCTGGCTGCCGAGTACCTGAAGATAAAGAATCTTCTGTACTTAACGTGCCAAACTGTAGCTTACGTGATTAAGGAAAAAAACCAAAAGAGATCTGAAATATATTTAACATCGAAAATGACTTCACTCCTGAAGAGGAGGAAGAAGTCAGGCGTGAAGTTCAATGGGCTTTTCAGTAAATCTGGATGTCGCAGGCATGGTACTTGGCTTAGTTGCCAAGTTCATATTGTCTTGCTGGACTTCAAGAACTTGGAGATTTGATTGATACTGGATTTGCCAGGTCTCCTGGGCTTAAGTTGTATTAAATTTAGGTGTTTTAGGGGATAAGTTGACAATATTTTAAGCAAGGCACTAAGGTGTGTTTTATTTGAATTGTTTTGTAAATATTTGATTTGTTTACTAAAATACAACTTAAATGCTCATATTTTCCAAGCTTGATACAGTTTGAAATTATTAGTTGTCAACTGTGCTAATATCATTGATCAATATTGTGCATGTTTCTATTGATTAATCTTATCGTTTTATTCTAGATTTTATTTTTTGCTACTATACTTAGGTCAGGCACTTAAGAGCAGAAAAAAGGCATTAAATAATTTGGATTACTAGTAACCATGCAGGTCACCAGATCCATCAAAATTCAACAATATTTCAATACATCCTTAGTGAAAACCACCCTAATTCATATCCAAAATAATGGTCACAAACATCATACACTCCAAACCTACTAACCAAAACAACTCACCAAGTAGATGGTCCCCAACACCTTGGATATCACACTTGCAACCATGCTAACCTTATTTAACTTGAGAGTGTAGGGCCATCCTTCATTCCCCTTTGTCATTATTTGCGAAGTAGCCTTCACCTTTCTTTTGTCCACTGTAATCCACTCCTCAATTTTTTTTGAAAAATGAGAGGGGTAGAAGATTTTTTTGCAAGATAGTGACTAGAAGAGTCATCTGACAAATAATGCCTTGAGCTCACAAGAGGCGAATACAAGTCCTTCTTTGTAGGAGAAGACAAACCTAGATTACCTACCAAAGACAGATTGCCAATAGCGAGAGGTGAGTCATTCGCCTGAGGAAGCAGAATCCTAGGAGAATCAAAAGAATCAACAAAAGGACTATCCCTAGAAGAATCAAAGCAAGCACAATCATTGAAGACCTCATAACACACAACCTCCTATTAGTGTAATACATTGGTATTACATTGTTAACTACCAGTTACATGGGTAGTTCTATTTGGTTTCATATAACTGTCAACTCCCACATATCAGTTTCATATAACCAACTCCCACATAATATATATATATATATATATATATATATATATATATATATATATATATATATATATATATATATATATATATATATATATATATATATATATATACATACATGGATGTATCTACATTTGATAATCGAATCAATAAATAGTTTACTTTACTTCATATGGTATGGCATTGTTGATCTAGCCTATGTGAGGATCTTGTGATTATTGAGGCATGTACAAGACACCTCATGCGAGTCTGGGATGTCTTCCATTCTTTATGCCATCACCTTCTGTGGATCTAAAGATCACTGCCACCTTTGAATGAAGTATGCCTACATTTGAAGGAGAATAAAAGGCATAGATATAAGTTGTGTGATGTGAAGGGTTCAAACAGATCAGAGATCAAAGTGTTTATTCGCATTCATCTATCACATTTCAGAAGTGATAAGGCATTCAAAGCAGTCCTAAGAAAATACATAGAGAGGTATGAAAAATTAGAAGTTGTTGATGAGTCTTCACTTCAATTATCTCGTAGTTCACAACCAATTTCAACGACCTTCTATTTGCCCAAATTGCGGGGTCACCTATAGTGAAGATATTTTCTACCTGTGAAATTCCATTGATAGTTACTCTGATAGGAGAGTGATGTGAGGATATTTTGAAGACATCAAAATATTTGAAAAATGTTCCAGCTCTACCGCTTAGCATAGATTCATAGTTGGAAGAAGATTTGTAGGAGGCTGTGAGAATATCAAACTAACAATGAAGCATGGGAGTTTGGCACCCCAGTGTTTGCAACAAGTAATACGCTTTACCTAGCACAAACGATTGTAGTTCCACCAAAGAAAATCAGCCAGCGGCCTACCAGTTTAGCGCACCCTCTTATACATGCAATTTTTGTAACATGGTTTGCAGAATTAGGATCATGCGTGTCTAAAGCGATCTTAATATAGCCAAGATGGGAAAGATGCATGGGATTTTAGGTATGATACTTATATAATGAAATGTAGAAAAATACAACTTGAGCCATTGTCATTTATTATCTTCATTTATTCATCAAAGGGGCATTCGCAGTTATATACAAATGGTAACATAATATTTTAAGTGAGCAGAAATGCTGACTGTGTAGAGAGAATGATGATCTTCCCCATTTAGCAGTAATAAATTTATTTACCTATATGTCAAATGTGAAAGTTATGGTGGAAGCCTACCATGTTTGGTGGAAGTAAGTGACATTTTAGATTAAGCCATTGGATAAGTAACACAAATGGATTAGTGGATAGTGACAGAGGCAGTGACAGTCAAGGATTATGCAGATTTGAGTTTAGGGTTTAATAATTGGAGAAATAAGGGATTTTGTAAGAAGTTTGGTTGCTTTGTAAGACGTCTATTTGCATCATAATAATTACATAGAAGGTATAAGGTTGATTAGTGTATGGGTCTATCATTGGATCAATTTGACATTATCATCATGAATGCACATATATCAAAGATAACTTATGCTTTCAGGGCCATCTTTTCTATTCCTGATGAGGCCTCCAAAGACTCATGCAAGACATCAGTTGGTTAAAATGTAACAAGGCCATATTGGAGGTAGGTGTGATTGGAGGATGGAGGGTTTTCCATCATCTCAAGTCAACTTCTCGCTTTGAGATGATGCTTTGCATGAGAAGCATTTTTGTTTTTGCTTGTTTTTCTTTTCTTTGTTGATGCTGATGGATTTGAAGAATGTATGTTTTGTGAAGATTTTGTTTTGGAGATAGGTTTGGGATTTGGTGTTGAGCTCAATATGGATTGTTGTCCAGCAAGCTTCAAAGAGTATATGATCAAAAATTATACCCTTTTGCGGTCACTAGACAATGACAGAGATCTGTCATATCTCTTAGGGTTCATTGTCAAATAATTCAAGACTGTGATTTGAGAGTTCAGGACCAAAGAGCTCAAGAACACAGCTCGAAGCTACACCTTTCTGAGGCTAGACGAGATAGTATGATGGAGCCCCGCTTGGTTCAGGATTTGTTCTTTGAGAGAAGATCTTCTATAAAATATGTATTCATATTATATAATCAGCTTTGGTTGAGTATTTTAGCATTCAGAGAGTCCCTTGGTACTATTGTAGGAACAATGTAATAAGGGGGGAATGTTAGCGTAATACATTGGTATTACATTGTTAACTACCGGTTATAGGTAGTTATGTTTGGTTTCATATAACCGTCAACTCCCACATAATATATATATACATGGATGTATCTTCATTTGATAATCGAATCAATAAACAGTTTACTTTACTTCACCTCCTAGATGGCAATCACCTAATGTCAATGTTCAACCCCAACCCATCAAGTGGCATGTCGAGGTCAAGGAGCTATATGAGAAAACTTGGGGAAATTTGTATTTACATGGCCTATATCAAACCATAATCTACATCTGAAGGCAATAGTCGAGCATAATCAATCCATTATTTCTACATCATTTTTCCCATTGTAAAGGGAGAAAAATTGTGATGTAGCTAAAGTGTATTAGCTAAATAATTTTCCCTACCTTCTACATTGGGATTGAGCTAATTTGCTATTATCTCGCAAAATAGAGCTACAATCCTAGAAATTCTTGAAATAAAATAAATGAATAGTTTTATTTATTAAATAATAAAGGAAAAGCTGATATAATGCTAATTACTAAAAATTAAAAAATCTTTTATAGAATCTAACAATAGAAAAAAATTAAACCATAGAGAAGAACCTAGAGCTAGATGGAGAAAGCCACTATCTAGGATGTCAATGTATCATGTGGATGTCCGCGTGAAGCACTGTCGTATGTACAGTCCAAAAAATTGTAAAGTTCCCAAAAATGTACTTCAACCCAACACTTTGCCTGGTCTGTAAAACTAGAAAAGGGAATACAACAAAAAGATACCAAATAATAGCAAAAATAAAAATGACAAAGATTTAATTAAGTTATTTAAAAAGAATGAAGAAATGGCAAAGAAAGGGAAAAGTAAGATATCACTAAGTTCCCAAGAAGTTGGATATCTTCACCTAAAAAACCCTATAGTTAGAAAGAACAAGAAAAGTTGTTGGGGTTGTTTGGGGATTTGCCTTCAGGTCAAACCCCTACTTTGGTATGTCTACCTCCACAACAACTAATAGATAGATAGACAAAAAATAGTGTGTGCTCTTAATCTAAGTACATTTAGAAATAAGAATATTGACTAAAATGAGAGATTGTAGGATGTGAATATTTGAAGGTGCTCAGGGGCACAACAAAAGAAATGTTTACAATAAAAATGAGCAAGAACAATATCACCTAAGAGAGATTCAAGAATTCAAAGACACAAGGATGTTGTAGGAAGCTGTAGAAAATGCTAGTAGAGAGTTGTAGAGAGCTATGAGAGAGCTTCAATATAAGAGAGAGAGAGAGAGAGAGAGAGAGAGAGAGAGAGTTTCAAAAAGAGCCAAGAGAGTGTAAGAGTGAAAAGATAGGTTCAAAAAGAGAGGAGGGAAGAGGAGGAGGTTGATGAGCCATTTGGAATCATCTTGAGGCATTACCACTAACCTAGGAAGGTGACAAGTGGAAAAACACTCAAAACAGCCACCAAATGAGAAACTGTCATAGGACACTAGCACGTCATGTGGACATCCATGTGAACCACTAGTGTTCAAATAGTTTGGGTTCAAAAATGATGAGACGCTAGAAAATCATAAGGATAAGACAAAAGTGACAAGAAGACTTGACAAAAAGACAAAACAAGAAATAAGGCCTGAGCACCTTGGGAAGGAAAAAGGCTAATGCATAGGCTAAAATGAACAAAAAATGTACCATAAAATTGGAAGGGTGTGCAATTTTTAGCATTACATTTAGCCCCCACTTTAGTGGACTTATGACACTACATTAATATGCATGCTGAAGTTTTAAAATAAAAAAATATTAAAAGTAAATAACAGTACAACACCAAAAGGATATTGTAGGGGACACGGACTCTTTGAGCAGAGGAACTATGCCCCTAGGCTGAGAACTTGCAAAATTAATATGTTAAACAATAACAATTTGCACAAGACAACAATGTTGGAACATAAACCTGCAAAAACCACAGTGTCAAAATATCACATACATGCATACATATATATATATATAAACAACACATACATAGAAAAACACTTATAACAAGCAAAGACAAATTTTGAGTCAACAAAGTGAAAGAGACCTCAATGTAGAAGGTTGTCTCAATACCATGCATCATCCCCAAAATGCAACAAAAAAAAAAAAAAAACAATAGATCAAAGAATTATTAAGTGGAGAGAAGAGTATAATGAATCGATCGATTACTTCAAGGAGAGAATGCATGCAAATAGAGAGAAAAGCAATTAATACGAGTAAAAGAGAGTATACAAATCACAATACTCTCATGCACTAATCCTTTGGTATCTTATAAAAATTCCCACGGTTCTAATTCTTTGAAAGGAAATGATTTGCTTTCAAGGTTTGAAGCGGAGTGGGAAGAGATGTAGACTACGGTGGTTGAACTATCTTCGTCCTGATATCAAGCACAGAAACATTTCATCTGATGGGGAGGAGCTTATTATTAGAGTGCATGGGCTCCTTGGCAATAGGTTGCAGCGCAATGCTTAGATTCACAATCATTTACATTTAATATAGGAGGAATTCTATTAACTGTAAGTGTGGCATTTGTTATGTTATGTGAAGGTGGTCGCTGATGGCAGGTCGACTTCCCGGGCGACAACGAAATCAAGAATTACTGGAACATCTCGGCAAGAAGAGCCTGTCAAACAACAGGCTTCGTCCCGAACCCGAAACAGAGGCAAAACATGCTTCACCTGCAGTTGATGGTTAGTTGAAAGTTACTCCAGTAAAATCCAAGGCGCTGAGAATAGCGAAGGGTTGCAACAAGAATGTGGGCAGTGGTAGCTCAAATCGTCAAACTACTGATCCTGCACAAACAGTGAAAGCCTCCAATACTGAAGGGTTCGATTTATCGTCAGAGGAGTTGATGACAGAGCATGATTCTGACATTATCGACTTTAGAATGCCGGCGGAACTGGTAACTCCGTTTGTTGAAATTAATGGTTAATATTCTCTTGAAGATTTAAGAATCGATGAGTTACAGACAACTCCTAGTCATTACTTGGAAATGTCTTCTCTCTACAAAAACATGGAACAATTTCAAAATTTTACAATACTGACTATCCATAAATAGGGGAATCTATTGTAGTAAGCAGTGACTATTCTTAAACATCATCCACTTCAATGGAAGAGCTTAACCAGCCGGCATGTTGTAAAAGGCCGGCTGATCGAAATCAATCGACAATTCAGTCTATTGATAAATTAATCGACAATTGGTGTGGTCGAGATTGTAGATGCACGTCGATTGAAACTGTCCGTACTTTGTGTCGACAAAATCAGAGGTCTAAATTTACCGTAAACAGCCCACACACAACGTGAGGCCCACTTCAATTACTAAAAATTAATTTTAACCAATAAAAATAAGCTAAATATTTACCACTTTTTGTTGTGGACGAGATGTAAAATTATTATTGATGGTTTAATCATTGAAGTGGATGACGTTTAAGTACAGTGGTAAGGAACATAGTGATTGGATGGATGAATTCCAATATTTGCAGATGTAAGATTTTACACAGTTTTCATAAAAATTACAGAACTAAAGTGCTCTTGTAGATTGTCTATCTTGAGCTGTTTAATGTTTAGAAAGTTGTATTAAACTTTTCCTGCGTTCCTTTGTCTAAGATAGATCTTTCAGTCAATAGCATGAATCTACCATTCGTAATTGAAAAGGTTAGGTTTTCCTGTAGGAGGTCCGCTAATTGATTATGATTAAAGTGCAATACGGCTAGGACGGTAAAGGTATCTGGAACTTCTAAACAAAGTTGATAACTTAAATTTGATAGTGGTCTGAAAAGGTACAAGTGAGTCTAATAATGCTTAATGATGTAAATCAAACCTTTATAATGCTAAGGAATGTAAAGGGAGACTGAAGATTGAGAGTGGCAAGATGTTGTAGGTAGAGCAGGCCGTGGCCTTAAAGTCGCAGATGATAAAGAACACGATTGAGGACACAGGTTATCCAATGTTTCCAGCAAAATTCTCGCTAAGACCAGCGAAGAGAAGAGCGCCATCTCGGAGGAGGATGTCAAGACGTGGGATCAAGAGTTCGTCAAGCTGAATCAGACTACCCTTTTTGATCTCATCCTGGCTGCCGAGTACCTGAAGGTAATGAATTTTCTGGACTTAACGTGCCAAACCGAGCTTACGTGATTAAAGAAAAAAACCCAAAAGAGATCTGAAAGATATTTATCATCGAAAATGACTTCCCTCCTGAAGAGGAGGAAGAAGTCAGGCATGAAGTTCAATGGGCCTTTCTGTAAATCTTGATGTCGCAAGCATGGTGGTACCTTCATATTGACTTTCTGGGCTTCAAGAACTTGGAGATTTGATTTGATACTGGATTTGCCTGCTCTCCTGGGCTTAAGTTGTATTAAATTTAGGTGTTTTAGGTGATAAGTTGACAATATTTTAAGCAAGGCACTATGGTGTGTTTTATTTGAATGGTTTTGTAAAGATACAATTCAAATGCTCATATTTTCTAAACTTAGATAGGGTTTGAAATTATTAGTTGTCAATTGTGATAATATTTTTCTATCAAGAAATGTCATTAACAATATCTTCAATATTGATTATGGTTAGTGTGTTTTTTTATTGATTAATCTTATTATTTGATTTGGATTTTTTTTTTACTATATTTAGGTATAAGCATCTAGGAGCTATAAAAGGGAGTGTTAAAGAATCCAGAATACTAATAATCATGGGGTTTACAAGATCCATCAAAATTCAACAATATTTCAATGCATCCATACTGAAAACCACCCTTAATTCATATCTAGAATAAGGGCTATGAGCATCATACACTCAAAACCTACTAACCAAAACAACTCACCAAGTAGATGCTCCCTAGCACCTTGGATATCACACTTGAAACCATGCTAACCTTATTTAACATGAGAGTATAGGGTCATCCTACATTCCCCTTTTCCATTACTTGTTGAAGTAGCCTTCCCCTTTCTTTTGTCCACTATAATCCACTTCTCAAGTTTTTTGAACCATGAGAGGGGTAGAAGATTTTTCTACAAGAGGATGACTAGAAGAGTCATCTGAAAAATAATGCCTTGAGCTCATAGGGTGAGAACACAACACCTTGTTTGTAGGAGAAGACAAACCTAGATTACCTACTGAAGATGCCTTGCCAATAGTGAGAGGTGAGTCATTAGCCTAAGTAAGCAAAGTCCTAGGAGAATCAAAAAAATTGGCAAAGAGACTATCCTTAGAAGAATCAAAGGAGGCATAATCATTAGAAATATCATAACACACAGCCCCGTAGATGGGAATCACCTGATGTAGATGTTTGGCCCCAACCCATCAAGTGGCTTGCCAAGGTTGAAGAGCCATATAAGAAAACTTGGGGCAATTTGTAGCTACATGGCCTATACCAAATCTACATCTAAAGATAATAGTTGAGCATAATCAATCCATTGTTTCTATATCCTATTTCCTACTTGTAGAGTTATTTCTTCTAGCATCTTTCTTATTAAATTAATCCCTACCAAAATTCTAGGTAAGGTAAAATGCATAAACATCTCCTCGAGATCTAAAATAGGAATAAGCTTCCCTAGAGTATTTCCAACAACTGAAAGATAATCCTTGGACCAAAATTGAAGGGTTAGGTTAAGAAGCCTAACCCAAATCAGAGAATTAAGAAGGAATGTTGATAGAGGATAAAAATATAGGAATTAAGGAGTCATACCCAAATATGGCATCTCCCAAAACCATGGACCTCTATCTAAAGGGGTAGAACACAACCAAAAACCATCAAAGTTAGTATAGCAACAAATAGAAAAGATACCTTTCACCAAGGGCTTCTAGTGCTAAGATAACTAGTAATAAAGACTCATCAAGCTAGGCCAATAATTAAAGAATTTGTAGATCAATGCAACCTTTTGTAGCCAAATTTCCTTCTTGGCCACCTCCTCCTAAAAATCCACTATCAAAGCTTCTACATTCATTCAATATGCTCCATGGCTGCCATATTTTTCATTAACACATCCTTATTGGAGTCAATAGGACACTCTAGACCACCACTCCATGAGGGTGTGGTTAGTCAAGGCCTAAAATATAATGTTTAATGAACCTACAAGATAAAATATTCTAAACACACATAAATATTACAAAATTGAGAGAAATGGAATGCTTTTATTATCTTCAAAGTGTCACTTTCAAATTTATTCTAACAACTAGTGGGATGACATACAAAGCATATGCATCCGCCTTTATTAAAACAACCTAGGGGTGGCTTATTAAGCACATGTACCCAACAAATACTAGCTAACAAATATTAGGATGGGGTTCGTAATCTTGCATCCCCCTTAAAAAGTCTTTGACCTCAAAGATTGAGATGAGGAAATGTGGAGAGAATGTTGGTGGGTTCCCATGTGACATCTTCAAGTTGCAAACCCTTCCACTGAACTTGGAAATCTTTAATAGAATGACTACAAACCTACTTAGTGCTTTTTTTATACAATAAACATAGATTATAAAAATATGGATCCGTCCTCATCCAATACAAGTAGCTCTATTAGAGTGTGAGAAGAAATTGCAATCACTTTCTTGAGACAAGAGGCATGAAAAACTAGGTGGTTTTGAGAAGAAGGTGGCAATGCCAACTTGTATGCCACCTCACCAATGTGTTGGATCATCTAATAGGGACCCAACTTATGCCCACATGTGTATTGTAATGAAATCTACTTGTAGGGTTAAAGATGTAAAAAACCTATTCACTAATATTAGAAGTACACTTTTTATAATTTTGATCCACATATTATTTCTTGTGATTTTGTCCAATTGCAAATTGGCCTTAAGTAGTCAAGAAATATCTTCACACTTGGCCAAACTACTAACAACTACTTCAACCTTAAAATAACTTTAAACATAAGTACATAATAAGGGTGGAGGAGTACCATAGAGGGCTTCATAAGAGGTCATTTGGAAGTAATATGATAAGTGGTATTGTACTAACAATCAACTAGAGGTAACCACCTAGCACATTGTTGTTATTGCTTACATACACTACAATGAAGTAAGTCTCAATGATTTTGTTGACAATCTCAGTATGACTATCAATTTGAGGATGACAAGCTAAACTCATGTTTAATATTCTTTCCTATAACATAAATGAAAGGAAGAAAATGTTAAGAATTTATTCTTACTACACTAATCTATGAGAGTATACATGTTCAAAAATTAAACTAATCACACAGTTACAAGGAAATAAACACAAAAGCAATATACCATTACATAGTGACTTATGTGGGGAAAACCCTTTCAAGAGAAAAACCCCACACTCTAAAGAAACTCAATGTATTATTCAATAATTAAATGTTAAAATACACTTACAGAGTCTAATCCTTTATAGAAGTATCACCAACTAGAGATCTGGAGTAATTTTGGGAGCATAACAATACCTACAAAACTCACTATCAAAACCTCCATCTCAAGAACCCAATAAATAGGAGATACAATACATGAAACCATAAAATGGTAATTAGTAAAACACATGAGCTAAAACCAACCAAAATGTGGCACCCAAATCACTAGTTACAAAAGAAACACCCAAATCTCAATATGAGTCCACGGGATAAAAATAACATATTCCTTCCACCTATCATAAGTTCATCATGATCCACTCACAAACTTAGATGCTCCATTTTGGCTCCATTATCTCCATTCAAATATTCCTTATGAGGTTTCATAACATTTATCCTAAGATGCTTAACAAGTGTAACTCTTTCTTACAACTCTTTTATTTGTAATAGATTTTTTATAGGCCATAACTTTTGATTTAGGAGCCTATTTAGGCCAATTTTTCTTTAAATTGTAGAGATCAAAGAGATATAGATAGTAAAAATCATTGGAAACAATGTCAACCAACCTACAATATTTATTTTGGCAAAAAATGACCTCTATGTCCCTAAAATTGAGTTTTTCAATTATATAGCCTAAAATTTGCATTTTTACATTCTTAACATTAGGAGCAAGGTTGAGATACCTTTCTTAACATTCTTCCACTTGTCAAACACCTTGCAAGAGAAAAGGGAGTACCAACACTATCAACTACTTGCTAATGGCCAAGAGGCCCATAGACTCATAGCACCACCTAAACTTTTTTGTGCTTATTGGCTTCATCAATGCATTTGTAACATTTTGCAAAGTGTCAAATTTCTCTAGCACAACCCTTCCATCCTATACCATGTCACAAACAAAATTGTACTAGACAACAATATGATTCATCCTCGTATGAAAGCTCAAGGTCTTTACCAAACATATCGCACTCAAGTATTATCACATAAAACTGTAATAGCAAGCTTCTAGAATTAGCTCCACATCTAATCACAAATATTTAATCTAGATGGCTTCCTTACAAGCGTGAGTATCTTCCATGTACTCTAATTTTGTAGTGGAAAAAATGACCACAACATGGTGCTTACTCATATAAGTTATTGCACCACCAAACATAGTAAAAACATATTCAATAGTGGATCTCCTTTTCTCAATGTCCCTAGCCCAATCTGAATCCACAAAACCATGAATAACCACTAAGTGTCAATCCACTATAAAATTACCATAGCAATAAATGGAGTACTCAGAGGTACCCTACAAATATTTGAAGATGGACCTTCACTACATCCCAATGTACTCATCCAAGATTAGCCATGAAATGGCTAAGGACTCCCACTATTTGGGAAATGTTTGGTCTAGTATGGACCATAGAATACATCACGCTTGCAACAACACTTTCATAAGGTGCTCAAAACATATCCTCAATCTCATTGGAAGAAGTTGGACACTCCTCTACTAATAACTTATTGTCCCATCAAAATAGGACTAAACAATGGTCTGCAAGTTGTCATGTTGAAACTCTCCAACACTAAGTTAACATACTTGCTCTAGTGGAACCAAAGATTTCCAATTACTCTATCTCTTTTGATCTCCATACACAAGATGAACCTGGTAGCCCCTAAGTCTTTTATCTCAAATTGTCATTAAAGATAGGACTTCAATTCACAAATCATGTCTTTACCATTACCCAAAAATAACATATCATCAACATATAATGTCATAAAAAGGAAATATTATTTTCCATCTTATAGTAGACGAAAATATCTAATTTGGGTCTCAAAAATCCTAATCCCAACACAAAGGAACTAAACTTTTGGTACCACATGCTAGGTGATTTCTTAAAACCATACAAAGATTTCTTCAACTTAAAAACCAAATTTTATTTATCTCTTTCAATGTAGTGCTCTGGTTGTGTCATGTAAATTTCTTCCTCCAAATCACCATGAAGAAAAGTTGTCTTCACATACATTTTCTCAACCTTATGATTAAAAGATACTACAATAGATAACAAGAAATGAATCGATATCAACTTAGACACTAGAGAGAAAATCTCACCATATTTATTTCAACTTCCTCAACATGGGAATATCCCTTTGCAACCAATCTCACCTTGCACTTTTGAACACTACCATCTAAACTGGTCTTTCTTTTGGACAACCATTTGCATCCAATGGATTTTTTCCATCAAGCAAAGGTACTAGATCCCATGTGTCATTTTTATTCAATGCATCCATCTCCTCATCCATGGCCACATTGTAAGACTATATATTATCCATACCCATAGCCTCCTTTACAAACCTAAGCTCATCTATGTTGTAATTAAAGAAAAATACACCTCTAATTAGGAGGATTGTACTTATCTAGTTGTTGTATGTGTCAAGTGGACCTCCTCAAGAGATGAGGTGGAGGTTCTACCTCCAATTTTTGAAAGAAAAAATTGTAACAATAATAAACATTTCCACATAGCCTTTCCAAGAGAGATAAATGTATAAAAATAAATACTTAGAATCCACCATGAAAAAGAATAGATAAACATTCCATCAAGATGATACAAAATACACCTTTCTTAGGAAAAGATTTTATGAGGGAAAACACAACCTCCAAAAGCATCCACACTCAATATATTATTCAGCAATGAAACATTACAATATACTTATAGAGTCTCCATGAATACTTATGAAACATCAAGCTCCTCCAATGCATCCTCTATGTTCTCAAGCATAATGGGTAACCATGCAACCACACTAATGCATCATCTATACGCCCAAGCCTAATGGGTAACCATGCAACCACACATCCCATGTCATGCTTCACATATGCACTCTTCAAGAGAGTTAAATACAAATGATAGGAACTCCAAAAAGATAACCAACCTCAACCACTAAACATGTGCTTTATTTTATAGAATCAAACTCACATAAAACCACCAAGTGGTATTGGCTAAACCATGTGCCTCAAAACCATTAACCCCAAAATTAAATATTTATCAGAAATATTAAATATTTGTCCTATGTCTCATGCACATAAAATATCTAACCAATGTTACAATACAACTTTACAAGTGGACCCAAATAAATATTTAATGTGGCTAAACACATCACTAAATATGTGCCACAAGTAAATATTTATTTAAATACATAATTAAAATATTTCATTCTTGTGCAAGGTGTACAATAGGTCCTTTTTCCTAAAATTCTCCCACATGTTGTATACATTACATAAGAGTAATAGATGAAATACCTTATCATATCCATCCATGAAACCACATGAATCTCCAGCATGCTCTCATGCTCCATAAAGATACCTACAATAACATCTAGGGTGATCACCATCTCAAATAAGAACTCCTCTAATCCTCCAACAAGCCATTGATGGAAGAAAAGGAACAAGCCAAGGTGAAGATGCACCAACCCAAAGAGCACAAGCATCAAATCCAAGTGATAATAAAGGCTCAAACATGTTTCTAAGGAAAAGCCACATGACTGTAAATAGAAACCACAACAAATGCTAAAACATCCAACCATCCATACCTTCAAAGGTATAAAAACATGAGTAGAACTCGTCCTAACAACATATCCAATCTATAAACTACAATCACAACCTCCCTATATAAAACCTATCAATGGAGAACATACACATACAAGAACTCCCACTACATGGGTAATGTCAAATTTGAAAATAGGTCAAGGCATATCAAGTCTACCAATCAACATTTAAATTAAGGTATGGCTAATAATCAAAACCATGTAGTACAATGAACAATCACAATGATCCATGCATGCAACTCAAACCAATGTATACTTCCTCGCAACAAGTCACTATAACTCTCCCAAGTCTACCACACCAAACCTTGTGAGCATGAACCTCCAAGAAGTAACCATGGAACAAAGAGAACCTACAAATCATATCACATAACATGTCCTTCTACCAACACTTCAAAGTTCTAAGCTATGTCAAGTAAGATCTCCTTTACAAAACCTCAAGTGAAAATCCTTAACAATACCCTATCGTTCAATATCATAGATCAAACATACAATGTGAATCAATAGACAAACCAAAATGTAAACGTCTCAAACAGAAGGAAGATCAAACCAACTATTAAATTTCCTAAAACCAAGAATCAACCCAATAACATCTTTTAAAGTCTTCATAAATGACATCATAAATCAAACTCACATGCACAAGGAGATAACCATGCCAAACACTCCTCAAATGAACCCTCTAGAACTAGCAAATATAGCTCAAGGCTCATCTTCATGAGAAGATAAAGAATAAAACAAAATGCATCTGAAAACAAGATGGGAAATACCTATCAAATGATTTTCCAACAATTAGACCAAGAGTGGGAGATTAGATTCCTCGGACTCCAAGATAAACCAAGCACCATGACTCTATCTAAGAACAAGATCTTTTCAGGTCCATCATGAACTCACATCCATATCTAAGTGAAGGCTCCTTAGTCTTCCTATTGAAACCTTCAGAGAGTAACCATCTCACAAATGTCTCTAAACCTAAGAGAACTCTAGCCTCACCTAAGTGTCCATGTATCCATGAGCACCTTCAGTCGATCAATCTATGTTAAGATCCAAATGCAACACCACACTATCATGAAGCTCCCAAGCACATGATAGATTTACTCAATACTATAAAACTATCACAAATCACTACGAAAGCTCCATCTACATGATTAGTATAGAAACTAGGAACTCTCCATGATTTCATGATCTAGCATCTCCTAAAAAGAAGATCATATGCCCCAAATGAACATATATGCTCTTAAGAGTACCCATATTATGCCAAGACTATAAAATAGAAAGAACAAGAGTCCTCCACATAGCATAATATTACACCACTACCAAAGCTCCCACTGAAACAAGATATTGAGCTACACATGGGGTCATCCCACAATAGTGGGTTACACTTTTGTGGACGAAGAAAAATTGAAGGTGCCAAAAAATATTTAGCAAACACCTTTGTTCAAAGGTTGACTCTTCAAATGAAGGCCTTGTTGGCCAAGTCAAAAGGCTTATCATCAGAACCTTCCTTCGAAGGGGGTTTGCGAGCAAAGGTGATTGAGTGCCAAATAAAAAACAATAAAATAATGCCTTTGCTCAAAGGCATTATTTTATTATTTTTTTTATAAAAAGGGTTAAGACTCTCAAATGACAGCTTTTTTGTCATTTTTAAATGTAAGGTGCCTTCGAATGAAGGTGGCCGTTACAGGCTGCAAGACGTCATGTTAACACCTTCGTTTGAAGGAGGTATTTCTTTGAGTGAACGATGTCACTTTCCTTCGTTTGCAGGGGTCTTCGAGTGAAGACCCTCACTTGGCACCTTTCTTGCTTCCCTTCCCCTTTCTTCTGCAAAATTTTGGCTTTCGAAGCCTAGCTAAAGGTCCAAATGGATTCACCTTTACCAAACCAAATTGGAGGATCAAAGTGCTCAAAATGAGATTTCCAACGAGTATAGTTTTGATGTATTTTGATTTTATTATGATTTTTTTTTTAGATTTACTAAACATAGGTTTTTCACTAAACATCAAGTTCTCTGTTCTACAGACATGGAAAAATAGTAAATTAGTGAATTTTTTTTTGAAAAATATGTATACACTAGGTATTGATGTCCTTGTTTCAACCAAAAAAAAATTGAATTTCGATACATACGGAAAAAGTTATGTTCTATGGAATACGCGTATGTCTAAATTATAATTGGTTTGACTTCAAAACTAAATTAAAATAAATATTCAACAAAACATTATGAAACCAAGTGCATTCACTAGATATCGGTGTTACCAATCTAAATTCGAAATAATCAAAATTTTATCCTTTGTAGAAAAAAAGTTATGCGTTATGGAATACACATCACTTTAAAAAAAATGTTATTTACTATTAAAAACTAGTTATCAAAGGAGATGCAAAAAAATTACAATTTAACTCCAATTTTTTTTTTAAAAATATTTTTTAGAATCTACAAACAAAATCTCACAAATCACTAGTTCGCATCATCTTCAAATTTCTAATGGTTTAGCAGCTATATGTGTCAGAAAGTGAAGATTTAGTTCAAAATGTTGATTTCAATGTCAAGTTTGGAAAAAAACTGTAACCCACTATTGTGGGATCACCCCATGCCATGATGATGAACATCTCCTAACTGAAGATCATTTGTGACCCCAACACAATCAAAGAACTCAACTACAAAACTAGGAGTTTGATGTAGAGTGTGCAACGAAAGGTCCTCAAAGTATAATCGGCCAGACCCGAGCTATGTCTAAGCGATAACCGTGATTCAGAATAGTGGCTCTGATACCAATTTGATGTAGAGTGTGCAACGAAAGGTCCTCAGAGATGCATATTCACCATTTACAACCATGATAAACAATAGCAGGATATACACGAAATGTCCACACATACATAAACGATATACACATGGATTGTATCTTCGGTGAAACAATATAGATTTCACACCGATAACTTCCTCTACGATAGTCTTGCAACTGAACGAACAAAACATAGAAAACTACAGAAAGCTATAGAACAGAAATAAATCTAACTACATGGAGGTCATTCCACTGGTTTTGAAGAAACCCACCAGTGGAATGACTCCAAACCGATGTTCTTGTAATTAGACCAGAAACCAAAACTTTTCTATTCCTTCCAGAGATTATACATACAAATTGTTCGCTTTCCTCTCTGTCTGTTCGCTCTTCTACATAAATAGACTCTAACTATTTAATGACTCACAATTCACAGTTACACATGGTGGAAAACGAACCACCACTGCCAATCAGTTACAAACTACAGTTCGGTTACAAACTTCCTAGTTTGGTACAATTCTTTTAATCTTTTCTTGACATACATGTCATTATTTGGCCAACTAAGACTCAAAGTGGCCTAAGGCCTTAGAATATAACATTTTGGGAAAAATGCAAGGAATCTTCTATATCTTTCAGATTTTGAGGTGTTCCCGCACCATACTCCCCAACACAAAGAAAACTCTTGTCCCAAGAGTTAGGTGGTCTGCTTCAAACAATGTTTGCTCTTTATGTCTTCAACCTTGACCTGATGCCTCCTCTACTTCTTCTTTACCCTCCAACTGTGACTCCTATCAATGGAGTTTGACTGGCTGCCTCCAAGGTGCATCTCTATCTGAAATCCACTCCTCCCTGCTACAACAACACTCATGTCCCTCACCTAGGAGTCCTCTCTTGCCTCTCTCCCCAAGACTGTTGGCGATGACCAAATGGACCATCTCCTCTGGCCCTCTTGACAGACCTTCCTGTCTGCCTATAGCAATGAGTGAACTTGCACCTGCAACCATAAAACTTCTCAACAAGAATTAGATAGCAAAAACCAATGCTCATCCCGAACTCCTGGTGTAGATTGCTTCCTTCGGCACTCTATCTACATGCTCAGAATCTTCTAAGATTTGATACCAATTTGATGCAGAGTGTGCAACGAAAGGTCCTCAAAGTATAATCGGCCAAACCCGAGCTATGTCTAGGCGATAACCATGATTCAGAATAGTGGCTCTGATACCAATTTGATGCAGAGTATCCAGCAAAAGCTTACTAAATAGGGTGTAAAATACCCATTAACCCACCAATTGCTCAAATAGCTTTTAAAATATCCTTCCCAAGGTCCAAACGAGACCAAAATACACTATTTCTTTACTATCGGCAAGACATTTCTAATGTCTCATCAAACTATGCTTCATATGTTCTTCCTTTCTCTATTGTCGGCCAAACTTATCATTATCGGTAACCTTCAAATTTGTTAGCCCAATGTGGGACCTCTCGCTGATGAATAGAATCCATCGCTCAGACTTATGCTATCGGGGTGACTCCTCCATTGTTCTCCGATATACACACTTACTCCAATGTGAGATTCATAACCCTTGTCTATCAGTAAGACCAATACCCTCAGTGAGACTTTTTACTTGCATTCTGACGTTGTAACTCTCCCCGATGTGTTTACCATCCATTAGTCATCGGTAAGACTTCTACATCGGTCAGACATTCTCTTCGATTTCTGATATTGTATCTCAAACTGAAACAATAAACACCGAACTACACCATCGACCAGACCGCCTCTATCGGTGACACTTTTCTTCTCACCTCTGATAGTCCATCTCTTTCCGATGTTCCTTCTGTCGGTGTGACTCCCTCTCATCGATGTAGTTCTCAACCGTTCTTCCGATGTGCCGATAAATAACCCATCGGTGACACTTAATGATTGTCACCCCGATATGACTTGATCAGTGAGATCAATGTTGTCAGCTCTATGGAACTTTGTCTCTCCAATAACAATTATCTGTCTGATGACCTTACGCCGATAAACTCCTCCACAACACCATTTCCACTGGTCAACCTTTGTATCATTCAAAATGCATATTCACCATTTACAACCATCATAAACGATAGCAGGATATACACGAAATGTCCATGCATACATAAATGATATACACATGGATTGTAACTTCGGCGAAACAATATAGATTTCACACCGATAACTTCCTCTGCGACAGTCTTGCAACCGAACGAACAATACATAGAAAACTACAGAAGCTATAGAACAGAAATAAATCTAACTACATGGAGGTCATTCCACTGGTTACGAAGAAACCCACCAGTGGAATGACTCCAAACTGATGTTCTTGTAATTAGACCAGAAACCAAAACTTTTCTATTCCTTCCAGAGATTATACATACAAATTGTTCGCTTTCCTCTCTGTCTGTTCGCTCTTCTACATAAATAGAGTCTAACTATTTAATGACTCACAATTGACAGTTACACACGGTGGAAAACGAACCACTACTGCCAATCAGTTACAAACTACAGTTCGGTTACAAACTTCCCAGTTCAGTACAATTCTTTTAATCTTTTCTTGACATACATGTCATTATTCGGCCAACTAAGACTTACAGTGGCCTAAGGCCTTACAATATAACATTTTGGGAAAAATGCAAGGAATCTTCTATATCTTTTGGATTTAGAGGTGCTCCTGTACCATACTCCCCAGCACGAAGAAAACTCTTGTCCCAAGAGTTAGGTGGTCTGCTTCAAACAACGTTTGCTCTTTATGTCTTCAACCTTGACTTGATGCCTCCTCTGCTTCTTCATTACCCTCCAACTGTGACTGCTATCAATGGAGTTTGATTGGCTACCTCCAAGGTGCATCTCTATCTGAAGTCCACTCCTCCCTGCTACAACAACACTCCTGTCCCTCACCTGGGAGTCCTCTCTTGCCTCTCTCCCCAAGACAGTTGGCGACGACCAAATGGACCATCTCCTCTGGCCCTCTTGACAAACCTTCCTGTCTGCCTACAGCAATGAGTGAACTTACACCTGCAACCATAAAACTTCTCAACAAGAATCAGATAGCAAAAACCAATGCTCATCCCAAACTCCTAGTGTAGATTGCTTCCTTCGGTGCTCTATCTACACGCTCAGAATCTTCTGAGCTCTGATACCAATTTGATGCAAAGTGTGCAACAAAAAGTCCTCAAATTACAGTCAACTAGACCCGAGCTATATCTAGGCGATAACCGTGATTCAGAATAGTGGCTCTGATACCAATTTGATGCAGAGTATCTAGCAAAAGATTACTAAATAGGGTGTAAAATACCCATTAACCCACCAATTGCTCAAATAGCTTTTAAAATATCCTTCCCAGGGTCCAAATGAGACCGAAATACACTCTTTCTTTACTATCGGCAAGACATTTCTAATGTCTCATCGAACTATGCTTCATATGTTCTTCCTTTCTCTATTGTCGGCTAGACATATCATTATCGGTAACCTTCAAATTTGTTAGCCCAATGTGGGACCTCTCGCCGATGAATAGAATCCATCGCTCAGACTTATGCTATCGCGGTGACTCCTCCACTGTTCTCCGATATACACACTTACTCCGATGTGAGATTCACCACCCTTGTCTATCAGTAAGACCAATACCCTCGGTGAGACATTTTACTTGCATTCTGATGTTGTAACTCTACCCGATGTGTTTACCATCCATTAGTCATCGGTAAGACTTCTACATCGGTTAGACATTCTCTTTGATTTCTGATATCATATCTCACACCGAAACAATAAACACCAAACTACACCATTGGCCAGACCGCCTCTATCAGTGACACTTTTCTTCTCACCTCCGATAGTCCATCTCTTTCCGATGTTCCTTTCATCGATGTGACTCCCTCTCATCGGTGTAGTTCTCAACCGTTCTTCCGATGTGCCGATAAATAACCCATCGGTGACACTTAATGATTGTCACCCCGATATGACTTTATCGGTGAGATCAATGTTGTTGACTCTATGGAACTTTGTCTCTCTGATAACTATTGTTTGTCCGATGACCTTACACCAATAAACTCCTCCACAACACCATTTCCATCGGTCAACCTTTGTATCATTCAGAATGCATATTCACCATTTACAACCATGATAAACGATAGCAGGATATACACAAAATGTCCACGCATACATAAACGATATACACATGGATTGTATCTTCGGTGAAACAATATAGATTTCACACCGATAGCTTCCTCTGTGACAGTCTTGCAACCGAACGAACAACACATAGAAAACTACAGAAAGCTATAGAACAGAAATAAATCTAAGTACATGGAGGTCATTCCACTGGTTTCGAAGAAACCCACCAGTCGAATGACTCCAAACTAATATTCTTGTAATTAGACCAGAAACCAAAACTTTTCTATTCCTTCCAGAGATTATACATACAAATTGTTCGCTTTCCTCTGTGTCTATTCGATCTTCTACATAAATAGAGTCTAACTATTTAATGACTCACAATTGACAGTTACACACGGTGGAAAAGGAACCACTACTGCCAATCAGTTACAAACTACAGTTTGATTACAAACTTCCCAGTTCCGTACAATTCTTTTAATCTTTTCTTGACATACATGTCATTATTCGGCCAACTAAGACTCAAAGTGGCCTAAGGCCTTACAATATAACAGTTTTGGAAAAATGCAAGGAATCTTCTATATCTTTCAAATTTTGAGGTGCTCCTGCACCATACTCCCCAGCACGAAGAAAACTCTTGTCCCAAGAGTTAGGTGATCTACTTCAAACATTGTTTGCTCTTTATGTCTTCAATCTTGACTTGATGCCTCCTCTTCTTCTTCTTTACCCTCCAACTATGACTCCTATCAATGGAGTTTGACTGGCTACCTCCAAGGTGCATCTCTATCTGAAGTCCACTTCTCCCTGCTACAACAACACTCCTGTCCCTCACCTGGGAGTCCTCTCTTGCCTCTCTCCCCAAGACTGTTGGCGATGACCAAATGGACCATCTCCTCTGGCCCTCTTGACAGACCTTCTTCTCTGCCTACAGCAGTGAGTGAACTTGCACCTGCAACCATAAAACTTCTCAACAAGAATTAGATAGCAAAAACCAATGCTCATCCTGAACTCTTGGTGTAGATTGCTTCCTTCGGCGCTCTATCTACATGCTCAGAATCTTCTAAGATTTGATACCAATTTGATGCAGAGTGTGCAACGAAAGGTCCTCAAAGTATAATCGGCCAGACCTGAGCTATGTCTAGGCAATAACCGTGATTCAGAATAGTGGCTTTGATACCAATTTGATGCAGAGTGTGCAACAAAAGGTCCTCAAAATGCATATTCACCATTTACAACCATGATAAACGATAGCAGGATATACACGAAATGTCCACACATACATAAAGGATATACACATGGATTGTATCTTCGGTGAAACAATATAGATTTCACACCAATAACTTCCTCTGTGACAGTCTTGCAACCGAACGAACAACACACAGAAAACTACAGAAAGCTATAGAACAGAAATAAATCTAACTACATGGAGGTCATTCCACTGGTTTTGAAGAAACCCACTAGTGGAATGACTCCAAACCGATGTTCTTGTAATTAGACCAGAAACCAAAACTTTTATATTCCTTCCAGAGATGATACATACAAATTGTTCGCTTTCCTCTCTGTCTGTTCGCTCTTCTACATAAATAGAGTATAACTATTTAATGACTCACAATTGATAGTTACACACGGTTGAAAACGAACCACCACTGCCAATCAGTTACAAACTACAATTCGGTTACAAGCTTCCTAGTTTGGTACAATTCTTTTAATCTTTTCTTGACATACATGTCATTATTCGGCCAACTAAGACTTAAAGTGGCCTAAGGCCTTACAATATAACATTTTGGGAAAAATGCAAGGAATCTTCTATATCTTTCAGATTTTGAGGTGCTCCTGCACCATACTCCCCAGCACGAAGAAAACTCTTGTCCCAAGAGTTAGGTGGCCTGCTTCAAACAACGTTTGCTCTTTATGTCTTCAACCTTGACCTGATGCCTCCTCTACTTCTTCTTTACCCTCCAACTGTGACTCCTATCAATGGAGTTTGACTGGCTGCCTCCAAGGTGCATCTCTATCTGAATTCCACTCCTCCCTGCTACAACAACACTCCTGTCCCTCACCTGGGAGTCCTCTCTTGCCTCTCTCCCCAAGACTGTTGGCGACGACCAAATGGACCATCTCCTCTGGCCATCTTGATAGACCTTCCTGTCTACCTACAACAGTGAGTGAACTTGCACTTGCAACCATAAAACTTCTCAACAAGAATTAGATAGCAAAAACCAATGCTCATTCTGAACTCCTGGTGTAGATTGCTTCCTTTGGCGCTCTATCTACATGCTCAGAATCTTCTAAGCTCTGATACCAATTTGATGCAGAGTGTGTAACGAAAGGTCCTTAAAGTATAATCGGCCAGACCCGAGTTATGTCTAGGCGATAACCATGATTCAGAATAGTGGCTCTGATACCAATTTGATGCAGAGTATCCAACAAAAGCTTACTAAATAGGGTGTAAAATACCCATTAACCCACCAATTGCTCAAATAGCTTTTAAACTATCCTTCCCAAGGTCCAAACGAGACCGTAATACACTCTTTATTTACTATCGGCAAGACATTTCTAATGTCTCATCGAACTATGCTTCATATGTTCTTCCTTTCTCTATTGTCGGCCAGACTTATCATTATCAGTAACCTTCAAATTTGTTAGCCTGATGTGGGACCTCTCGCTGATGAATAGAATCCATCGCTCAGACTTATGCTGTTGGGGTGACTCCTCCATTATTCTCTGATATACACACTTACTCCAATGTGAGATTCACCGCCCTTGTCTATCGGTAAGACCAATACCCTCGGTGAGACTATTTACTTGCATTCTAACGTTGTAACTCTCCCCGATGTGTTTACCATCCATTAGTCATCGGTAAGACTTCTACATCGGTCAGACATTCTCTTCGATTTCTGATATCGTATCTCACACAGAAATAATAAACACCGAACTACACCATCGGCCAGACCGCCTCTATCGGTGACACTTTTCCTCTCACCTCTGATACTCCATCTATTTTCGATCTTCCTTCTGTCAGTGTGACTCCCTCTCATCGGTGTAGTTCTCAACCATTCTTTCGATGTGCCGATAAATAACCCATCGGTGACACTTAATGATTGTCACCCCGATATGACTTGATCGGTGAGATCAATATTGTCAGCTCTATGGAACTTTGTCTCTCCGATAACTATTGTCTGTCCGATGACCTTACACTGCTAAACTCCTCCACAACACCATTTCCACCGGTCAACCTTTGTATCATTCAAAATGCATATTCACCATTTACAACCATGATAAACGAAAGCAGGATATACACGAAATGTCCACGCATACATAAACGATATACACATGGATTGTATCTTCGGTGAAACAATATAGATTTCACGCCGATAACTTCCTCTACGACAATCTTGCAACCGAACGAACAACACACAGAAAACTATAGAAAGCTATAGAACAGAAATAAATCTAACTACATGGAGGTGATTCCACTGGTTTCGAAGAAACCCACTAGTGGAATGACTCCAAACTGATGTTCTTGTAATTAGACCAGAAACCAAAACTTTTCTATTCCTTCCAGAGATTATACATACAAATTGTTTGCTTTCCTCTCTGTCTGTTCGCTCTTCTACATAAATAGAGTCTAACTATTTAATGACTCACAATTGATAGTTACACACAGTGGAAAACGAACCACTACTGCCAATCAGTTACAAACTACAGTTCGGTTACAAACTTCCTAGTTCGGTACAATTCTTTTAATCTTTTCTTGACATACATGTCATTATTCAGCCAACTAAGACTTAAAGTGGCCTAAGGCCTTACAATATAACATTTTGGGAAAATGCAAGGAATCTTCTATATCTTTTGGATTTAGAGGTGCTCCTGTACCATACTCCCCAGCACGAAGAAAACTCTTGTCCCAAGTGTTAGGTGGTCTTCTTCAAACAACGTGTTTGCTCTTTATGTCTTCAACCTTGACTTGATGCCTCCTCTGCTTCTTCTTTACCCTCCAACTGTGACTCCTATCAATGGAGTTTGACTGGCTGCCTCCAAGGTGCATCTCTATCTGAAGTCCACTCCTCCCTGCTACAACAACACTCCTGTCCCTCACCTGGGAGTCCTCTCTTGCCTCTCTCCCCAAGACTGTTGGCTATGACCAAATGGACCATCTCCTCTAGCCCTCTTGACAAACCTTCCTGTCTGCCTACAGCAATGAGTGAACTTGCACCTGCAACCATAAAACTTCTCAACAAGAATCAGATAGCAAAAACCAATGCTCATCCCAAACTCCTGGTGTAGATTTCTTCCTTCAGTGCTCTATCTACACACTCAGAATCTTCTGAGCTCTGATACTAATTTGATGCAAAGTGTGCGATAAAATGTCCTCAAAGTATAATCAGCCAGACCCGAACTATGTCTAGGCGATAACTGTGATTGAGAATAGTGGCTCTGATACTAATTTGATGTAGAGTATCTAGCAAAAGCTTACTAAATAGGTTGTAAAATACCCAATAACCCACCAATTGCTCAAATAGCTTTTAAAATATCCTTCCCAAGGTCCAAATAAGACCAAAATACACTCTTTCTTTACTATCGGCAAGACATTTCTAATGTCTCATCAAACTATGCTTCATATGTTCTTCCTTTCTCTATTGTCGGCCAGACTTATCATTATTAGTAACCTTCAAATTTGTTAGCCCGATGTGGGACCTCTCACTGATGAATAGAATCCATCGCACAAACTTATGTTGTCGCGGTGACTCCTCCATTGTTCTCTGATATACACACTTACTCCAATGTGAGATTCACCACCCTTGTCTATTGGTAAGACCAATACCCTCGGTGAGACTTTTTACTTGCATTCTAACGTTGTAACTCTCCCTGATGTGTTTACTGTCCATTAGTCATTGGTAAGACTTCTACATCGGTCAAACATTTTCTTCGATTTCTGATATAGAATCTCACACCGAAATAATAAACACCGAACTACACCATCGGCCAGACCGCCTCTATCAGTGAGACTTTTTTTCTCACCTCCGATAGTCCATCTCTTTCCGATGTTCCTTCCATCAGTGTGACTCCCTCTCATCGGTGTAGTTCTCAACCGTTCTTCCGATGTGCCGATAAATAACCCATCGGTGACACTTAATGATTGTCACCCTGATATGACTTGATCGGTGAGATCAATGTTGTCGGCTCTATGGAACTTTGTCTCTCCGATAACTATTGTCTGTCCGATGACCTTATGCCGATAAACTCCTCCACAACACCATTTCCACTGGTCAACCTTTGTATCATTCAGAATGCATATTCACCATTTACAACCATGATAAACGATAGCAGGATATACACGAAATGTCCACGCATACATAAACGATATACACATGGATTGTATCTTCGGTGAAACAATATAGATTTCACACCGATAACTTCCTCTGTGACAGTCTTGCAACCGAACAAACAACACAGAAAACTATAGAAAGCTATAGAACAGAAATAAATCTAACTACATGGAGGTCATTCCACTAGTTTCGAAGAAACCCACCAGTGGAATGACTCCAAACTGATGTTCTTGTAATTAGACCAAAAACCAAAACTTTTCTATTCCTTCCAGAGATTATACATACAAATTGCTCGTTTTCCTCTCTGTCTGTTCGCTCTTCTACATAAATAGAGTATAACTATTTAATGACTCACAATTGACAGTTACACACGGTGGAAAAGGAACCACTACTACCAGTTACAAACTACAATTCGATTATAAACTTCCCAATTCGGTACAATTCTTCTAATCTTTTCTTGACATACATGTCATTATTCAGCCAACTAAGACTCAAAGTGGCCTAACGCCTTACAATATAACATTTTTGGAAAAATGCAAGGAATCTTTTATATCTTTCAAATTTTGAGGTGTTCCTGCACCATACTCCCTAGCACGAAGAAAACTCTTGTCCCAAGAGTTAGGTGGTCTGCTTCAAACAATGTTTGCTCTTTATGTCTTCAACCTTGACTTCATGCCTCCTCTGCTTCTTCTTTACCCTCCAACTGTGACTCCTATCAATGGAGTTTGACTGGCTACCTCCAAGGTGCATCTCTATCTGAAGTCCACTCCTCCCTCTACAACAACACTCCTATCGATCACTCGGGAGTCCTCTCTTGCCTCTCTCCCCAAGACTATTGGCGATGACCAAATGGACCATCTCCTCTAGCCATCTTGACAGACCTTCCTGTCTGCCTACAGCAGTGAGTGAACTTGCACCTACAACCATAAAACTTCTCAACAAGAATCAGATAGCAAAAACCAATGCTCATCACGAACTCCTTGTGTAGATTGCTTCCTTCGGCGCTCTATCTACACACTCAGAATCTTCTGAGCTCTAATACCAATTTGATGCAGAGTGTGCAATGAAAGGTCCTCAAAGTATAATCGGCCAGACCCGAGCTATGTCTAGGCGATAACCGTGATTCAGAATAGTGGCTCTGATACCAATTTGATGTAGAGTATCCAGCAAAAGCTTACTAAATAGGGTGTAAAATACCCATTAACCCACCAATTGCTCAAATAGCTTTTAAAATATCCTTCCCAAGGTCCAAACGAGACCGAAATACACTCTTTCTTTACTATCGGCAAGACATTTCTAATGTCTCATCGAACTATGCTTCATATGTTCTTCCTTTCTCTATTATCGGCCAGACTTATCATTATCGGTAACCTTCAAATTTGTTAGCCCAATGTGGGACCTCTCGCCAATGAATAGAATCCATCACTCAGACTTATGCTGTCGGGGTGACTCCTCCATTGTTCTCCGATATACACACTTACTCCAATGTGAGATTCACCACCCTTGTCTATCGGTAAGACCAATACCCTCGATGAGACTGTTTACTTGCATTCTGACGTTGTAACTCTCCCCGATGTGTTTACCATCCATTAGTCATCGATAAGACTTCTACATTGGTCAGACATTCTCTTCGATTTCTGATATCGTATCGTACACCAAAACAATAAACACCAAACTACACCATCGACCAGACCGCCTCTATCGGTAACACTTTTCTTCTCACCTCCGATAGTCCATCTCTTTTCGATGTTCCTTCCGTCGGTGTGACTCCCTCTCATCGGTGTATTTCTCAACCGTTCTTCCGATGTGCTGATAAATAACCCATTGGTGACACTTAATGATTGTCACCCCGATATGACTTGATCAGTGAGATCAATGTTGTCAGCTCTATGGAACTTTGTCTCTCCGATAACTATTGTCTGTTCGATGACCTTACGCTGATAAACTCCTCCACAACACCATTTCCACCGATCAACCTTTGTATCATTCAAAATGCATATTCACCATTTACAACCATGATAAACGATAGCAAGATATACACGAAATGTCCACGCATACATAAACGATATACACATGGATTGTATCTTCGGTGAAACAATATAGATTTCACACCGATAACTTCCTCTGCGACAGTCTTCCAACCGAATGAACAACATAGAAAAGTACAGAAAGCTATAGAACAGAAATAAATCGAAGTACATGGAGGTCATTCCACTAGTTTCGAAGAAACCCACCAATGGAATGACTCCAAACTGATGTTCTTGTAATTAGACCAGAAACCAAAACTTTTCTATTCCTTCTAGAGATTATACATACAAATTGTTTGCTTTCCTCTCTATCTATTCGCTCTTCTACATAAATAGAGTCTAACTATTTAATGACTCACAATTGACAGTTACACACAGTGGAAAACAAACCACTACTGCCAATCAGTTACAAACTACAGTTCAGTTACAAACTTCCCAGTTTGGTACAATTCTTTTAATCTTTTCTTGACATACATGTCATTATTCGGCCAACTAAGACTCAAAGTGGCCTAAGCCCTTACAATATAACATTTTGGGAAAAAAGCAAGGAATCTTCTATATCTTTCAGATTTTGAGGTGCTCCTGCACAAGACTCCCCAGCACGAAGAAAACTCTTGTCCCAAGAGTTAGGTGATCTTCTTCAAACAACGTTTGCTCTTTATGTCTTCAACCTTGACTTGATGCCTCCTCTGCTTCTTCTTTACCCTCCAACTGTGACTCCTATCAATGGAGTTTGACTGGATGCCTCCAAGGTGCATCTCTATCTGAAGTCCACTCCTCCCTACTACAACAACACTCTTGTCCCTCACCTGGGAGTCCTCTCTTGCCTCTCTCCCCAAGACTGTTGGTGACGACCAAATGGACCATCTCCTCTGGCCCTCTTGACAAACCTTCATGTCTGCCTACAACAATGAGTGAACTTGCACCTGCAACCATAAAACTTCTCAACAAGAATCAGATAGTAAAAACCAATGCTCATCCCGAACACTTGGTGTAGATTGCTTCCTTCGGAGCTCTATCTACACACTCAGAATCTTCTAAGCTCTGATACCAATTTGATGCAGAGTGTGCAACAAAATATCCTCAAAGTATAATTGGCCAGACCTGAGCTATGTCTAGGCGATAACCGTGATTCAGAATAGTGGCTCTGATACCAATTTGATGCAGAGTATCCAGGAAAAGCTTACTAGATGGGGTGTAAAATACCCATTAACCCACCAATTGCTCAAATAGCTTTTAAAATATCCTTCCCAAGGTCCAAACGAGACCGAAATACACTCTTTCTTTACTATCGGCAAGACATTTCTAATGTCTCATCGAACTATGCTTCATATGTTCTTCCTTTCTCTATTGTCGGCCAAACTTATCATTATCGGTAACCTTCAAATTTGTTAGCCTGATGTGGGACCTCTCACCGATGAATAGAATCCATCGCTCAGACTTATCCTGTCGGGGTGACTCCTCCATTGTTCTCCGATATACACACTTACTCCAATGTGAGATTCACCACCCTTGTCTATCGGTAAGACCAATACCCTCGGTGAGACTTTTTACTTGCATTCCGACGTTGTAACTCTCGCCGATGTGTTTACCGTCCATTAGTCATCGGTAAGACTTCTACATCGGTTAGACATTCTCTTCGATTTCTGATATCGTATCTCACACCGAAACAATAAACACCAAACTACACCATCGGCCAAACCACCTCTATCGGTGACACTTTTCTTCTCGCCTCTGATAGTCCATCTCTTTCCGATGTTCCTTTCGTCGGTGTGACTCCCTCTCATTGGTGTAGTTCTCAACCGTTCTTCTGATGTGCTAATTAATAACCCATCGGTGACACTTAATGATTGTCACCCCGATATGACTTGATCGGTGAGATCAATGTTGTCGGCTCTATGGAACTTTGTCTCTCCGATAACTATTGTCTGTCCGATGACCTTACGCTGATAAACTCCTCCACAACACCATTTCCACTTATCAACCTTTGTATCATTCAGAATGCATATTCACCATTTACAACCATGATAAATGATAGCAGGATATACACGAAATGTCCACGCATACATAAACGATATACATATGGATTGTATCTTCGGTGAAACAATATAGATTTCACACCGATAACTTCCTCTGCGACAGTCTTGCAACTGAACGAACAACACACAAAAAACTACAAAAAGCTATAGAACAGAAATAAATCTAACTACATGTAGGTCACTCCACTGGTTTCGAAGAAACCCACCAGTGGAATAACTCCAAACCGATGTTCTTGTAATTAGACCAGAAACCAAAACTTTTCTATTCCTTCCAGAGATTATACATACAAATTGTTCACTTTCCTCTCTGTCTATTTGCTCTTCTACATAAATAGAGTCTAACTATTTAATGACTCACAATTGACAGTTACACATGCTAGAAAATGAACCACCACTGCCAGTCAGTTACAAACTACAGTTCGGTTACAAACTTCCCAGTTTGGTACTATTCTTTTAATCTTTTCTTGACATACATGTCATTATTCGGCCAATTAAGACTCAAAGTGGCCTAAGGCCTTACAATATAACATTTTGGGAAAAATGCAAGGAATCTTCTATATTTTTGAATTTTGAGGTGCTCCTGCACCATACTCCGCAGAACGAAGAAAACTCTTGTCCCAAGAGTTAGGTGGTCTGCTTCAAACAACGTTTTCTCTTTATGTCTTCAACCTTGACTTGATGCCTCCTCTGCTTCTTCTTTACCCTCCAACTATGACTCCTATCAATGGAGTTTGACTGGCTGCCTCCAAGGTGCATCTCTATCTGAAGTCCACTCCTCCCTACTACAACAACACTCCTATCCCTCACCTGGGAGTCCTCTCTTGCCTCTCTCCCCAAGACTATTGGTGATGACCAAATGGACCATCTCGTCTGGCCCTCTTGATAGACCCTTCCTGTCTGCCTACAGCAGTGAGTGAACTTGCACCTGCAACCATAAAACTTCTCAACAAGAATCAAATAGCAAAAACCAATGCTCATCCCGAACTCCTGGTGTAGATTGCTTCCTTCGGTGCTCTATCTACACGCTCAGAATCTTCTGAGCTCTGATACCAATTTGATGCAGAGTGTGCAACGAAAGGTCCTCAAAGTATAATCGGCCAGACCCAAGCTATGTCTAGGCGATAACCATGATTTAGAATAGTGGCTCTAATACCAATTTGATGCAGAGTATCTAGCAAAAGCTTACTAAATAGGGTGTAAAATACCCATTAACCCACCAATTGCTCAAATAGCTTTTAAAATATCCTTCCCAAGGTCCAAACGAGACCGAAATACACTCTTTCTTTACTATCGGCAAGACATTTCTAATGTCTCATCGAACTATGCTTCATATGTTCTTCCTTTCTCTATTGTCGGCCAAACTTATCATTATCAATAACCTTCAAATTTGTTAGCCCCATGTGGGATCTCTCACCAATGAATAGAATCCATCGCTCAAACTTATGCTGTCGGGGTGACTCCTCCATTGTTCTCCGATATACACACTTACTCCGATGTGAGATTCACCACCCTTGTCTATCGGTAAGACCAATACCCTCGGTGAGACTTTTTACTTGCATTCCGATGTTGTAACTCTCCCCGATGTGTTTACCATCCATTATGCATCGGTACGACTTCTACATCGGTCAGACATTCTCTTCGATTTCCAATATCGTATCTCACACCGAAACAATAAACACCGAACTACACCATCGGCCAGACCGCCTCTATCAGTGACACTTTTCTTCTTGCCTCCGATAGTCCATCTCTTTCCGATGTTCCTTCCATTGGTGTGACTCCCTCTCATCGGTGTAGTTCTCAACCGTTCTTCCGATGTGCTGATAAATAACCCATCGGTGACACTTAATGATTGTCACCCCGATATGACTTGATCAATGAGATCAATGTCGTCAGCTCTATGGAACTTTGTCTCTCTAATAACTATTGTGTTTCCGATGACCTTATGTCAATAAACGCCTCCACAACACCATTTCCACCGATCAACCTTTGTATCATTCAAAATGCATATTCACCATTTACAACCATGATAAACAATAGCAGGATATGCATGAAATGTCCACGCATACATAAATGATATACACATGGATTGTATCTTCGGTGAAACAATATAGATTTCACACCGATAACTTCCTCTGCGACAATCTTGCAACCGAACGAACAACACACAGAAAACTACAGAAAGCTATAGAACAAAAATAAATCTAACTACATGGAGGTCATTCCACTGGTTTCGAAGAAACCCACCAATGGAATGACTCCAAACCGATGTTCTTGTAATTAGACCAGAAACCAAAACTTTTCTATTCCTTCCAGAGATTATACATACAAATTGTTCGCTTTCCTCTCTGTCTGTTTGCTCTTCTACATAAATAGAGTCTAACTATTTAATGACTGACAATTGACAGTTACACGGTGGAAAATGAACCACCATTGCCAATCAGTTACAAACTACAGTTCGGTTACAAACTTCCCAGTTTGATACAATTCTTTTAATCTTTTCTTGACATACATGTCATTATTCGGCCAACTAAGACTCAAAGTGGCCTAAGGCCTTACAATATAACATTTTGGGAAAAATGCAAGGAATCTTCTATATCTTTCAGATTTTGAGGTGCTCCTGCAGCAGAGCTCCCAAAGGGTAAAGTAAAACCATGATCTCCAAAATAATATAACTTCTATATGCTTCAAGAAACAATTGAAAGTGACTCAAAGTACTCCTATAGGAATTGCCATGATCATCCCAAAGCAATCAACTATGAATCACAAATTATACTTAAATCATCTAGCTCACTATCTCTCTACTACACAACACCAATGCACCACGATGGCCAAAGGACCACTAACACCATAATCTACAAACTAGTACTACAACAATCTTTGGGTATAAACAACCCAACTTTGAGTTATCCATGCAACTTGTGGGTATATATAGTCCACAAAACAACAAAACGCATAGATCATAAAGTAGCACAACACCAATCCAACACAATGTAGACTCAAAAATAAAGAAAACTCAACTCCACATTAGTAAAAGGAAAATAAAAAATAATGATAGATAATCATGTAGATTATCCACAACTCAAACACTAGATCAACCGTAGACCCAATTTGTCACAATTCCATAATAGAGTAACCAATCAAGAACCCATCAAGCAAATACTACAAAAATTTTGAGTGACTAATCATGTACCAATGTATCCACACTAAGAAAGTTTCAAACAACCTGCTTGAACCATGCACAAAGTATACATGAAAACTTGCAACTGTCTTGCATCTAGGACACCCCCATGGGATTGATAGTATGAAAAATAGTCTATCCACATACCTACAAACCACAAGTTTTGGTTAATCATGCAAAACCTACAAAACCATCCATATTAGGGACATGCATGCTAATATAAACTCACTTATCATAAGGAAGACCAGCAAGTCTGATAACATCAAAACAATTAAACCAAAACAATGGAATATCATAGATAAGCATAACCATAGATCTAGACAACATGAATTTGAAACATGCAAGCTCTATCATCCAATAGGATCAAGAGGTTGTCCAAGAGCTCCAAGCCATCAAACAATCCAACTCCACAACCAATACCATGTACTTTCATTAACCATCATGTCATGTGAAAGCTCCAAGCATACAAGGAACCTCTATGACACCATGATCACCATCTAATGTACTTGCATTAACAGCTTTGTTGTGCCAAAGCTCCAAGCCTGCAAGGAACCTCCATGACACCATGATCAATAGCATTGTTGTACTTATACTCAAATCTCATCAAATTGAGACAAACTCCTGGTCTCACATGCAGGGTGAGTATAAGAAGTTGGGTCCATTTTTGGCTAAAAAGTGGGAGTATTTTTTCCTAAAAATCAAATTTTGTCATTATTGGGGTAAAATTTTGAAATACTTATACATAGAATATTAACATAGTGTAAAAATATGAAATGTAAGATTTTGTTTCTAGTTTTCAAATATGTAATAATAAAAGTTAGTTTTGCATACGATGTACAAAAGTGGTCTTTTTAAAAAGTATGTTTTAGGCCAAAATGCACACATGTACAACCAACATAATTTGACCTAAATGAAATTATTTTTCTAATTCTTTTTTGTGGAAAGATGAAATGTTGTTGAAGTTCGATCAAGATTAATAAATATTTTTTAATTAATTTTTTACTAGGCCTAATTTATTTATTTAAAACCCCTCATGTTTGGCCAACATAGTTTGACCTAAACTAATCATAAATTTATTTATTTTTTCATCATGTAGAGAATGATGTCTATATTGGTCAAACGTAAAAAAATTCAAAAAAAAATTAAAATCAAAAGTTATTAAAAAATAGTAATATATGTCATTTCAAGTTTACGAGTTCCTTTGTTTAAAACATAATTAATAAATATAAAAATATGTCCAAATTTTTTTTTTTAAATTACATATTAATAACTAGACATTGTCATATGTAATGGGTTTTAATTTCATCCAAAAATTCTTGAAAAATTTTGTCCTCCATATTGTCAAAGTTAGTTTTTACTCTTTCTAGATTACCATGACATTGTACTTGTAGGTCCAAGGATGAGGGTTAGGTTTCCAAGTCTATTCCAAGCTTAAAACCAAAGCAAAAGTGTGGGTTTCAAATTTAAAATTTCATCAAATGCATACCCACTTTGAAATGTGTACCTGTTCTTTAAAATAATGGGAATGCATTCTAAAAAGAAATAAGTACCCATTTAGAAATGGGTACCCATTCTAAAATAGAACATGTATCCATTTAGAAATGGGTATCATTTTTTTATATCCTTTATTGGTGCAATTTTAGCTTTTCAGAATGGGTATGCATTCCTAAAAAGGTACACATTACTAACAGGTACCCATTTAGAAACAGGAGCCCAAATCAAAATGGGTACCCATTCTATATAGGTGGGAATTTAGGTTTGGGCTCCCATCCCTAAGCAATGAAATGCATATGTGTTCATGTCAAAATTCTTTCCAATAACACTTCCACTAAAAGTGAACCCAACTTCTTGCTTTTACCCTACATATTAATTATGTTGTCAAACTAGAAGACAACATGTGTACCTCTCTCCATCAAAATCAACACTCTAAAAATACTTGTAAACTGTATCAAGGAGCACAACATTTGACAATCTATTGTACAATCATATTGATCTCATGAAAACATGCACTCCCATAAGTTTTTTTCTTTCCAATTCATCTAGATGCTCACATAGTCACACCCAAAATCTCAAGCTCCTACAAGTGCTCAAACATGCATAAACCTCTCTTAGCTCATTCATGTGAAAAACTACCTAATCCATTATGTACTATGCTACAAATTATCCCCATCACCTATTCAAAATCTAAAATCTAATTATGTATGCTCAAGATATCACTTGTTAACCATTCTAGAGCAATGCTAGATTCAAGCACAAAATTCTAGTCCACAAGTAGTAAAATCTAATGACCAAACCTATACCACTATAGTGCTTGAAGAGAGCCTTTAAACACTTATAAGAAGTCAAAAATTTAGTATTGTGGGTGAAAGTTATGCCCTCTATAAAAATACTCCTCTAATAGGCTTTAAAAATCCAAGTTGGTGGCTACTAGCTGGCTAGCTGGCGGTAGACTGAGCATGGACAATAATTCAATGGTTTTGTCCAGTCATGGTTAGGCAGCATAGTCAAGTTGGGCTTATCCCATGTAGATTGCTTGTGACTAGGATCTAGCCCCCTTTTCACGAACAACTATAGTCACTAGCAACTAGTCTGCCATGTGACTAAGGCTTTATCCCCTTAAAACACTCTATAGTAGCTGATGTCTCCAATGTGTACCCTCCAACCAATTGTAATTTTTTAATTTTTGTTCTAATAATTAATCTATAGACTTATGACTAATGACTAGGGAATTTTGAGAAGATGTTGACTATACCAATAGATCTGCAATTGCATACGGGATGGTCATATGACTATACAACCATATGGAATATTTCATCCTAGATTTCTCCATGGCCCTAAAATGGCCAAAAAAAATTCCCCAAAAAAAGTTTAGTTTTAGATATCAAAATATAGGTTTTTAGTTTTGGACTTAATGGTGAGATCTATTTTTGTTTAGGAGGTCTCCAACAAAATCTCACCCCCAAAACCCTCATTAAAAAATCTCTAATAGAAAATTCATTTGCTAAATCACCATTAAACCCTAGATCTACAACAACCCTAGTCTACAAACACATCTATGATCCTAAAATAACTTCATTATTTTCCCGCAAGACCATGGATTTAACTATGCACTATCTAATCTACTCATATCAAGGGTTATAAATAGCTAAGAGATCTCCTACAATCTGACAACTAGGCTCTAATACCACTTGAAAGAAAAAATTGTAGCAATAATAAACATTTCCACATAACCCCAAGAGAGACAAATATGAAAATTAGTACTCAAAATTTGCCATGAAAAAGAATAGACAAACACATTGGTCAAGATGGCACCAATTATACCCTTCGAAAACCTTCTGTAAGGAAAAAACCTAGCCTCCAAAAGAATCCACATTCAATGTCTTATTTAACAATGAAACATTACAATACACTTAGAGCCTCCATTAATACTTTTGAAACATCAAGTTCCTCCAATGCATCCTTCATGTGTCCAAGAATAATAGGTAAGAATACAATAGCACATCCCATGCCATGCTTCACATATGCACTCTCCAGGAGATGTCAATACAAATGATAGCCACTCCAAAAGGACAACTAACCTCAACCACTAAACATATGTTTTCTTTTTATAGAATCAATCTCACACAAAACCACCAATTGGTATTGTCTAAATCATGTGTCTCAAAACCATGATAGCACAAAACCATTAACCTCAAAATTAAATATTTACCACATATATTAAATATTCTCCCTATGTCACACACATAAAATATCTAACAAATGTTATTGTAGACACCTAAAATTGACCACATCCTAAATGACATTTCTAGCATCACTTTCGATACCTTTCAACACCATTCTAACCACATACATCTTAATACTAATTAATTAGGATTCTCCCTTTAACATTTCATCCAGCATCAAATTAATTAAATAAATTATATTTATTTAATTAATCTAATTTTCCACATCCCCCTCCATTAATTAAATAAATAATTTTATTATTTGATTAATTATTTTAAAGTTCTAAACAATAGTATAATCCCTAAATATCCTTATCTATTATCCCTCAATAAATGAATTAAAATTTGAAGAAGTCACATGACTAGCTAAAAGTTGTCTAGATTCACTAAACCTAGACACTCTCACAAAAGTCAAACTAACTTTATATCTCCACCATCCATTTACATACTACATATTTTAATCCTAACTATTCACATAAGGATAAGCCATAGAATCTTCCATCCTTTCCCTAATTCTTCTCACTCAATCTTAGCCATCCATTCATCTTTAATCTTAACCATCCCTCATTTTAGCTTGTCCTACAAGTGTCTAACCTTGGCCTAATTTGACTCACTAAATCCTAGCCATCTATTCTAATCAAATCTTAGCCCTTCATCCTATCATCTAAACATCTATAAATCAACCCTCATCCTCAACTAGGAAGGGGGAGAAAGGGAGGAGAATCTATAGGTACATGCTACAAAAATCTAGCACAACCTTGGAGCAACTACATCAATCAAACATCAAAGAGCACATCCCTACAACAAGGAAGGTATAATGTTCCATTTGTATTGAGCATTTTTTCTATGTTTGCATTCCTTCTTTATACTCTATCTGAGGTATTCTTAGGTTTGGAATAGGGATTTTAGATTTGCATTAGTTTCCTGTTGTTTTGATTCTAAATCTAGGGTATACAGTTACAATACAACTTTACAAGTGGACCCAAATATATATTTAATGGGTGAAAGTTGAGATGTGTGTCCCACTTTCAGCCAATTAAATAGTTTCTATATAATGGGTTCCACCCATAATTGTTTCATCTGGAACTACGTAGCACTTATGTGGCATGAATAGTTCTGGGCGAAACATTTTCGCCCAGATTTTAAAAACATATAAAAGTCGATTTGAATTTTAAAAATGTGTTTATTTACATTGAAGGTTTCAGACAAAAAAGTTCCACCTGGAACCTTTTCAAGCAATACAATCTCGCTCGAAATTGTCTATGTGGCATGCCATGTGGCAACCAACCCCTCCATTTACAACAAATTGAACAAAACTTCAAGTTCAACTGCTAATTTCTCTAGTCAAAAGGATATTTTCATGAAAATTTGAAAAGACCCTTTGGTAGATATCGGAGTCTAGATCTTAAAAATATATTTTTTTATTTTGATAAGTTCTATTAGGATTATTTTTAAATTTATTGCAAGTAGGTTATTATAATCAAACATGCAGCTGATTAGAAATTAAAAATAAATAGGCAAAACATATTCAAAAAATTTGAAAAATATATGGTTCACTAGAGGGAATCCTCTCCAAGAGGGTATTTTTTTAAAATTATATATTGTAAAAAAAGTTGACATCCCATGGAAACTATTATGTTATGATTAAAATTGACTTTAAAAAAAAATTTTAAAAAATATTTATCAAAAATAAAAATAAAAAATTCATGCCCTAGATATTTGAGTTGGCTAATTAGGAAAACAATTTAAAGAAAAAATATATTTTTTCTATATTTTTCTTGACATCCCATCGATGTCACTTTTTTCAAAAAATATCAACATTTAAAATTCATCAATTAAATTTATTAAAAAAGAATATCCACCTATATTAAAAAATAAATAAAAAATTATAAGCATAAACTACATTAAAAATTCTACATTTCATTAGTTAATGTCATTTTAAAATTCAAGATTTTTTTGACGTTTAAGTTGGAAAAATATGTTTGTGTTGGTCATTCCTTTTATAAAAGTGTGACACGGTTCTGAACTTTCACCCTAATGTGTCAAAACACATCACTAAAGATGGACCACAAGTAAGTATTTATTTACATAATCAAAATATTTCTTTCTTTTGCAAGGTGTACAACACCCTTTTTCCTAACACTTTTGAACTCCCTAAACTATTTGAGCTCTCCTCCTCTTGAGGTTCTTCATGGGATATTGATTCAAACTACTCATTTTATGGGGGTATTTGAACCATATATTTCTTTTCATCCTTTTTTGGTTGTAATACTATGGAAGAAGGTTTAATTTCTCTAAAGATAACACTTTTTCTATGCAAAAAATTTATTAACACAAGATCCCAAAGATTGTACCCTTTCACACTAATGCCTAGCCAATGAAGATACATTTCATAGCCTCGTTCTCCAACTTAGACTAATTCTCCCTAAGCACATGAGCATATGCCTCACAACGAAAGACTCAAAGATGTACCAATGAAGGCTTACTACCTGATCACTCCTTCTTAGATGTCTTCTCAACAAGACTTGATGTAGGAGACCTATTAACCAAGTAACAAGCCATGGTAAAGAAGTCTAGCTAAAAAAATTGTTCCAATTCAAATCCACTAAGCATACTCCTAGCCCTCTCCATCTATATCCTATTCATTCTTTCTACAAATTCATTTTGTTGAAAAGTGTATGGAGTTGTCTTATGTCTCTCTATCTCATTATCCTTATAGAATCTATCAAAATCTACTAAAAAAATTAGGTCATTATTATCATTCCTCAAAATCTTAATCTCCTACCAGTTTAATTCTCTACAAGAAACTTAAACTTTTTAAAATAACTTAAGACTTCATATTTACTTCTATGTAAATATAACCATAGCCTTATACTATAGTCATCAATGAAAGATACATAATATATAGATTTATAAATTGAAGGACCATTAATAGGACCAAATACATCATAATGAATTAAGTCCAACACCCAAAATATTGAGAACTAGAGTAAAATTAAATGTTGTTTTATTTTCCATATACATAATGCTCACAAAAATCAAATTCAAGATTACAATCATTTAAGCCTTCAAAAAGGATTTTAATTTTTAGGGCCCTTAGACCCTTCTCACCTATGTGGCCCATCCTAAATGGTGCCATAACATTATCTTCTTAACTAGTAGCTAAGCCTCAAAACATGAGCATCCTTAGGTACCCATAAAGCATGACCATAAAAAGTGGTTGCAAAGCTCCTCTTTGCTACTAGTTCTAACGGTGAAGATGTAGAGTTTGTAAATATTTTCACTATAGGGACATAAGAGTTATTTATGCATGGAAATCCTTCTTTAGATAATGCATGATTAATTTCATGTTATTTCATGGTTTTTTAAGTTAGTTAAGCTTGAATGAAAATGCATTGTAAAATTCTGTAATAGCAAATTGCTTCTAAGAATAAAATTATTGGGAGATCTTTGCCTGTGGTTTTTTTCTTGGTACATAATCATGTTTTCCATGTAAATCTATTTTGTGTTATTTATTGCTATTTCACTATTTATTTGAATTCCACAAGTTTTTGGATTGTGTATCGAGCACTAATATTGATCAAAAAGGATTACCAATTTACATCAAAAAAGGATGAAAAAGCCATATCAAAAAGCTACTAACATCAATCCAAAATCTACTATCTTTCTAATATATACAAATTTTTAGAGAATTTAAAACGATACTATATACTAGAAAGGGAATCTTCTTGCCATCTGCATGTTCAGATTTCACTTTATACCCCTTGATCTTAACATCATTTAAGATCCAATTCCTATGTTCCTTGATTCAACATCTCTGCCTTTCATGTGTATAGGTTGTTGCTTTGCATTATTTGCTCTGTCAATTTGATCCAAAGTTTCCTCCAATCCAGATCTGTATTGTTCTACTATCTGAGCATCCTCTGTCGCTTCCATATACTGATAATACCATCCTTAACTGTCATCAATTTCAGTTCCATGCCTTGATTCATCCATGTCAATTATTTTGAATTATAATCTTGGGTCATTATACCAGTTTCCTTCTTTATCCCAGATATGCAGTCTATTGCCACTATGATCAAGGGAGTCAAATGTAGGAAAAGCTCTATTCTTAGGTAAATTCCTCAACTAATCCGTATTCAGGCTATAATTCTGACCTATCATCTCAAAATGTTTGTAAAGCTCACTTTCAGCTTTCTCCGACTGTTTCATTTTACTGTATAGTTTTTGGAAGTCTATATAAGAGTTGTAGAACTCGTCCAAGAATTTCCTTGGCCTTTATGCACAGAAATCTGTTTCTTTGATGTCCTCCTTGTAACACATTGTACCTATTTCAATTAACTCTTTGAACCTGCCAAGAGAGATCTCCATTGTTACCATTACCTGCTCAAAAAAGTTAAAAATAGTGAGATCCTGAAGAATCCTAGTGAGTCCTCTTTCCTTGCCTAGAAACCTTTCTTCATTCCTTTTCTTCCATAGGAACCATAGAATTTCAGAAGACATAATAAACCAAAAACAATTACTTTTTACATTCAGACCTTTGATATGACCAGATAGAATTTCTTTTATTATAGCATTGGCTGAAGAAGACCATTTATCAATGTTGGCCATAAAGAAGGACGAGACGTATTTGGCATAAAGGCAATTAAAAAAAATGACTCACAGATTCTGGCTTAAAGCATAGAGGGCAATTCCCAGTTTCAAGTCCTAGGTGCAACTTATTTAATAACATTAGCCATTTAAAAGAAGCTTTCTTAGGTTCAAGGATTTTAGACCACAGAAATTTAAAGGTTTTCTTGAATTCTTCATCTAAAAAGGAGTCAGCCCAGGAGAAATTGATGTGATGAAAAATATCTTTTGTTTTTGTCAACATTTTATAGATCATCTTTGGCTTGATTTGAGTAAGGGGGGTTCCATCTTCCCATTTCACCTTCATCAAAAAATATTTTTCTTCAATATAAGTAATACTGGTCAACTTATTAAACAGAGCTTTATTAATGGTAGAATATGTTCTAAAGAATTTACTATTTAAATGAAACTGATTTTCTATTTGGTCCCGCTTTTTCAGCAAACGTAGTATAAACAAGTCTGTAAGAGTTGATAAGCCTTTATCCTTACCTCTTTTTGCTGAGCATCCTTAGAGTAAGGCTAGAGGCTTGTCTTTATGATACACATTCCACCATAATGATCTTTGCCCCCATATACCTCCATTGTTCCAATCAATAGCTTCTCTATCCTTAATTAGATGCTTTAACATTTCCCATGCCTTCCAAATACTAGCAAAAATAGCAAACCCCCTAGTTTAGTAAGAGTCTCCCCAAGTAGTGCATCATGGAAACCAATTGTGCCCCAGGATTTCTTTTTAACAGGGACAGCATTACAGATGTTATGTCTGATTAAAACTTTCCATGGTTCTTCCCCTGTCAAAGTATTAGTGATCCATTTAGAGGTTAAGGCCAAACCTTAGACTTTTAAGTTTTTCAAGCCTAAGCCTCCAAGATCTTTACTGGCATAGCACCAATCCCATTTTACAAGATGCTTTTTAGGATTTCCTTTACCATCAGACCATAAAAATTTCCTTATCAATCTATGGATGACCTCAAACTGGTAGTTTGCAAATAGCCACATAGAAGAATAGAAAACAGAATATGCAGAAAGAATTTTTTGACAGACTTGTAATCTCCCCACCAAAGAGAGATGCAATTTGTTCCAATTTTTTAGCTTTTTCTCAATTTTTGCAAAGAGCCAATGCCACATTGCTTTAAGAGATGGATTAATAGAAAATGGAATTCCCAGAAATCTAACATGCATTGAAGGCCCTCCCCATTGCCATTTGTCTTTTTTAAACCAATTAGGGATATTTTCCTCCCAAGACAAAAAAAATAGATTTATTAAATGTGATTTTTGCACCTAAAGCTAGGCAAAAAATGTTAAGTCTTCTTTCCAGATTTTCTAATTCTTCTTTATTTACTCTAGGAAATAGAGTAGTATCATCAGCAAACTGTACATTCAAAAGTCTATCACCATTAGTCAATGTTATCCCTTTAATTTTCCCTTCTATTACTTCTGATCTCAATATCAAATGAAGAGCTTCTAAGGCTAAACCAAATAAGGAGGGGGCAAGGGGACACCCTTGTCTAATAGATCTCCCCATCTTAAATGGGGCAGAGAGTTCCCCATTGACTTCAACTTGGGCTGAAGCATCCATAAACAACATCCTAACCATTCTATGAAGGAGTCTGGAAATCCAATAGTTCTGAGCATCATAAGGATAAAGGACCACTCCATTCTGTCATAAGCCTTTTCAAAATCCAACAATAGGATCCTTGCTTCCTAATTGGAATCTTTTGCCCAGTGGAGGGCTTCCCAACTTGTAATCAAATTTTCCAATATATATCTTCCTTTAATGAAACCAGTTTGAGTAGGACTTATAATTTTAGGAAGGATGTCCCTAAGTCTTAATGCCAAAACCTTTGCTATGATTTTGTATGAGACATTTAGGAGAGTTATAGGTCTCCAATTTTTTTATTTCTGTCATGTCCCCTTCTTTTGGAATAAATTTTATTACACCCTTATTAACTTCCTCTCCTAAAGTCCCTTTCTCTATGGCTTCAGAATATAAGTCAAATAGGTCATCAGTTAACCAATCAATATTTGCCTTGTAAAATTCCACTAGTAGCCCATCAATCCCAGGGGACTTATTGTTGCTCATTATTCTGATCGCTTTTTTTATCTCATCCTTATTGATTTTTTGTTCTAGTTTCTCCTTCATTTCTAGAGATAGCTTGGTCATACAGACTCTACTGCAAAGGTTCTGAGCATCCTTGGTACCTTCTTTATGATCCTCTGCCTTAAATAGGGCTTCATAATATTTTCTAAATGCTTCCAGAATTTGTTTTTGAGTGCTCAAAGTTGTTCCATTTTCCATAATAACTTCTATGTTTTATTTTAGATTTTTTTGCCTCAGCAAACTGAAAAAGTATTTTGTACCTTTATCCCCATCCTAGAGCCAATTGATCTTTGCCCTAACCTTAGCCCCTTGTGCCCTCATTTGAACTCTTCTCCGTTGATGTTTTATTTCCCCCATTTGCAGATAAAGTTCTTGATTTATTGTCTCATTTTACAGTTTCTCTTCTGTCTGAAGAAACCTTTCCTGTAACAACAGTTCTTCTCTTTTACTACCTAAAACATATTTCTTACCAACAACTTGGAAGAGAGCTTTGCAGGCCTCAGTGAGTTTACCCCAGTATCTAATATTCCCCTGGTCTTCATATTTGGTTTTGCAGATGTTTCTAAGGGTAATGATCTCTTGACTGCAGTCCTCATCCTTTAGGAGTTCATAGTTTAATTTAAATATAGAATCTTTACAGTTTCTTCTCCTTTGCTCTTGATCCTTGACTCCAATTATTATTTTAATAGGATGATGGTCTGATAGGGGGTTAGGCAAGACTTGAGTTTTATTTGAGCTCTTTTTTTGCAAAACAGTAAAGCAGTCTCTATTAACATAGAACCTATCAAGTCTACAATAAATTCTTTTATTTGAACTCTGACAATTTGACCAAGTAAACCAAATCCCCTTACTATCCTTCTTTCCTCTTTCTATTGGGTCTACCAAATTAAGAGGCTTTTTGAATCTTAACCAAAAGAATATTTCATTTCCTCTCCATTCTAGAGGCTTCCCTCCTTTTTTATCTTCTGAGTATTCTATCATGTTAAAGTCACCTCCACAGATCCAATGGACCTTGGGAATCTCAGAGGTTAACCAATTCCATAACTCAGCTCTATTTAGATAGTCATTTGGGGCATATATGGAGCATAAGTCAATATCTACCCCCCGAAAGTTCAGAGTAACCCATAGACATCTAATACATGGGGAGTGTCCTAAGTTTTTTAGAGACTTTTCTAGTTTCCTACTCAACAGAATGGCATTTCCTCTTGTACCTTTCTCATGTTGTGAAGAGAAGGCAATCGCTTCTCTCTAAACAAATCTCAAGGTATTTTCTAGTGTAAAGCCAATTGCCTTTGTTTCTTGAATAAGCAGTACATCCATGTCCTTATTCTTATTGCAAAAATCTCTTAGAACATATTTTCCATCAGGGCATTCCAATCCCCTTACATTCCAACTAAAACGGTGAATGGGTTTCATTACTATGAAGATTGAGGGGGTAGAGTGACTCTTCAAGGTGCAGAATTATCCACCAAGTATTTTTGGATGGAATCATCTTTCCCTTGCTTGCCAGGTTTAATGTTACTTGCATTTCTGCTCAAAATTTTCCTTTTTTTTCCTTCCTCTTCTTCCTTCAATTTGCACTGCTTGAGGATACTCTTTTCCAACCCAGCGGGGTCTGCATCTCTTTTTCTCAAGAACTCCTCTTTAAGTTTATTCAATTTATCTCTTTTATCTGCAACTTCTCTAATTCTATCTAGAGCCAGTTGTTGAGCATTTTTCTTTCTTACTGATACAAATCCATTATCTGAGGTATATCCCAGTTGCATATCCTCACTTTTTTTTTAGGGTCTTCTTGGGGAGGGGGATCTCCCTCTATAGCTCTATATCATCATTACATTGTATTGGCGTGTCAGCAATTTGTGAAACCAGGGTAGGATCTTTATCCATCCACCCTTCAGAGGTATCATTGGCCAAAGAGAAGTCACTTAGGGTTTCATCACAAGTACTGTCTAAATCATCAGTATCTATGTGGTCTTCTTCAAGAGCTTCTGATTCCAAAGTATCATCCATAGATAAGGAGTCAAACACAAGATTATCTATGGATGAAGTATTGAAATGAGAACCTACATTAGAATTTGTGAATCCTTCCTTCTCTACTGTTGACCTTTCATTTTTGTTATCTGGTGATGGGGCAGGATCTCCCCCCTTCAAATTTGAATTTTGATCCTCAGGGTTATTGTTTGAAATCCCCATTTTCCCTCCATTAGGGTTTCTATTTAATGTTGGGCAATTCTTTTTTTGGTGACCATCTTTTACACAGGAAGCAAGAGTTAAGCCCTCCCATGCTTGCTAATTCACAGAAGAAATTTTTTTCCTCCCAATTGATTTCTAGGATTTCTGGTATTTGGACCCCTGTTTCAAAGGAGACTAGCATTCTTGCATCTAGATGAGGAAGGGTAGTTTTAGTTTCATCAATTTTTAAAAATTTTCCAAATGGTTCAAACACTTGTGGCAAAAAACTCCAGAATTGGATCGGGACATCTTTCAAAAGAATCCATCTTGGGGTAGAACAAAACCTAATCTCTTTGTGCGGAGTGTCTGGTTTCCATGGAAATGCCTTAAACAATGCCGAACCAATATTCCAGTAATCCTTCTCAATAACTCTTTTTTACATTGCATGGGATTTAAAAAAGATTACAAAAATTCTAGGTTGAATCATCCTACAAAATGACTAATGGATACCCAATTTCCTTGCCCAAACTGTGATTAACCAGTTATCAAAGAACTTCCTTGAAGGCAACTTATCTATATTGACACATGTAAAGAAAACTGCTATGTTCATTAATCTTGTTTCTTCCTTTTTTATTGCATTTTTTAGTTCTTTGTTAGGATTTAAAGATACCTTCCTAGGCATGCAAAGAGCCTCACCTTGTTGCTATTCCAGTGGTCTGCATCTCTCTTCACTTTTTTTGGCGCTTGCACTGAGTCCTCCAACACCATCCAAGATTTAGAAGACTACATTTTTTGGCACCTCTTGAGCATCATCTGCATTCACAACTTCTTTGAATGATTTACTTATTTCCTTTCCCTGTTGATTAATTTACTCAAGTTGCCTTCCATTGGGAATAAAGAGAATTAATCTGCATTCAATGCTATAAGGATCACTGTACACCCCACACTTCGCCCATCCACCTACTCTCTAGGTTGACTCCAGATGACGTATCAAGAGGAAGCAGGAAACAAAGCTAGCAAAGGATTTAAACTTAACACTTCTATAAGAACTTTCAACAAAAAAAATAAAATAGTCACAATGAAAAGCAAGTAAAACAGTGTGCAACAAATCCTACAAATCTATCTTCCAAGAAGGCAAACAAGTCGAAAGGTTTCTGGAAAGAAGAGAGGCCACAAATGGGAGGCACAAGGAGGGTTTATAGAGAAACCTTCGTGCAACCCCTAGGAGCTCTCCGAGTTCCAACTAATTTCGAAGTCGCGATAGCAATTTACTGAATTCTACAAGTTGCATATTTTCTAACAACATATAAATCATGCTTTCTAAGATTATCCAAACATGAGAATTTCATTACATATGCCATATAGATTCGAGTCCAAGGTAAAGTAATGCTAAAATAAAATATAGAGTTCACACCACATATGTGGGTGGATTATAATCCAAATCCCAATTGTCATTAATCATATTTTCAAGCTTCCATATAAGGAATCAAATGTCCTAAATTATACATTTTCAATAAAAGTACAAATTATAACTTATCACATCCACAAGGTCATGAAATTCTTGTATGCTCTCTAATATGCTCTAAAGGATTTGTGAGCCCCAATGATGGTTCAACACCACCCACCCATGTGGAACCCTTAGGGCCACTCCTCTAAACTAAGAGGGAACCGATTGGGTAGTCCAACAACACTCACAAAAAATAAGGCAATTGAACAACACACATTATTCACAACTCATACATAGAGTTTCCAAGAAAAGTATACATGAGGGATACACACACACCAATCAATGTATACACATACCAATCACATCTAAACATGGAATAACAAGTAAATACATATGAGGGTTCTACCAACACTATCAATGCATACACATGCTAATTACACTAATACATGAAACATAAAGTAAGTACACATGAGGTCATTCGACACCATCAATGCATACCCATAGGATATCGATCATGTCATACAAGAATAAAATGTATACAAGATTGAGAAGAATACACCAATCAAGCATATACTATAGAATCACATACATAATGGATTTGCAACCCAACATACAATAAAGGAGGAGAGGGTTATCTTAAGATCTAGTGATGGAGTTTCATCACCAATATAAAGAACCATATGGAGGTTGAGGACTATGCCTCCATACCATGGGAATCCTCAACAATAATGGTAAATTAGCCCAATGTAGTTGATGTAGAGGGAAAACAAAACTATTCTCAGGTTCTACAAACCCTACTATGAAGACTTCAACCTATACCTTGTTCTACAAGCCTATTTCACTAGGTTCAAACCTTCACTAAGACCTATTAGGCTACTTTGAGTGACAATACTCTTTCTTGATGCCTTCTTAGGCTTCTTAAACCTTCAACACACTCTACAGGGTCTCACCAAACCCCCATCTTGCTATGATGAACTCAAAAAGTTTACTTTTTATTAAAGCCTCAAAAGACCTAGGGTTTACTAGTCTTTTTGGATAGTGAGCATGCACAGCCTGGAATATCTCACACATGAAGGTTTTATGGATCGTGCCTTGGAGGAGACTTAACCTACACCCTAAAGACGGTCTTTTGCCATTTTTGAGATTTTTCAATGGAGACAACAAAAGTTATGAATTTTTTCCTATCTCTAGAAACCCTAGCTCTGTCACAAGGTAGTCAGCAGGGTTTGAGCTTATTTCTCAAACAAAACACCACCAAATCACACAAAACCACAGCATAAGACCTATAACACAATATTCTTGCTTTTCACACATTCCCACACATACATGTCTATACAATAGTGTTTTATGCATGCAAATCAGTAAAAATAGTCAAAAAAAGATGCAAAAATAGGGTATTAAAAGGGAAAAACTGCTTCATTCATTTCTTAGAGTGTATTCTTTATTCTCTCTCATGCACACACTAAATGGAGACAGTTACAAATGAATACATATGTCTTCTTTTTCAAAACCTAACTAATATTTGCCTTAAAACTTGAAATTTTTGCCCTTAATTCACAACCTAGACTTGAAAAACATTGAAAAGAGACACTACATGGTCTTTCATGGTATTTCAAGACCTTATTGGACTCAACAAACCCATTTCCAAGGCTGAGGAACAAACCCCAGCTCTTTAACAAGCCAAAAACCTTTAGAAAATTCAAATCTAGTTTTGGTGGGAAAATCTAAATTTGAATTTCTAGGACTTCCTAAGAACTCTAAGCCATTGGAAATGAACCCAGTGGACCCTAAATGAACTTCAAACTATCAACTAGGATTCTTAACATGGAAATGATCCTAAAAACATAAACTAGAGTGATGCTCCTACATTAGTAGTTCACAATACTTCCATGTATCCTCTTTGGCATACAGAAGAGTCTCAGAGATAACTCTTGTTGTTGTTTTAATTGCCTAATTCCATTCATTTTAATTAATTCTTTATCTTAGCCTCTCAATGTCTCATCATAGCTTACCATACAAGTGATTGGACATGAGAGTTCACTCCAACCTAGCCTAGAACCCTAACATCCTATGGTGACATAGTCATATGCACACAAAATACATGGCACAGAAATCAAGCTTTAAACATGGAAAATATAGGCCCAAATGATTTCGCATTCCATTTTCATAGTATAGTTTTATTCCCACAAAATATAATGCATAAACAAATGCAAAATCTAAAGTTTAGTTTTTTAAGACAAGTTTTTTCAAAAAAATCTCAAATTTCAATGGCAAAATTTCTAATTTTTTGAGCATCAAAATTTTTATTTTTCAAGAATACCCTTTTGAATCTAAGAGTCTCAAACACACACTTTTGAGATCATATAATAACTTTTTGAATCTTTTGACATAGTTTTGGCATAAAATGGAAATTTTTTAAAATAATACAATTGGGATTGTTAATCCACCAATACAATTTTTCCTGTAAAATGAAATTTCATATGCATCCACTTAACGTGGACATGGCCAAAGCATGAAGCTAAAATCCTTTAAAAACATGATAGCAAAAGAGGGGTGCCTCTAATCCAAGCTCACACTAATGAAATTTGTTTGCTTGTTGTTGTCCACACACAAGAATCAGCAAACAATCGATAATATCTTGCAATCCTCATGTCCAGGTATGCAACCAAAGAAAAACCCCAACCTTCCAACTCATATAGTGAGCAAGAGGGAAAATGAGACTAAAAACAAGCAAATAGGTAAAAGACAAAAATGAACTCTTTTCTCCATATAAGCCAATTTTCACTTTATTAAAAAGTCCTATTTCTATTTAACATTGCAAACCATTTAAATAAGACATTTTAAATAAAAGACTTTTGCATTTCTTTCTTCACTTATTTTTCAATTTCCTTCTTTCTTTTCAAATAAAACCTTTGCATAATTTCCAAAATGTACTTAATATAATGTTTCCTTATGGATAAAATGGCTAAAATCATCAAATTTCAATGCATGTTTCTAATAATTGGCACTTGCCTAATTTAATATTTTCAATGAAAGCAAATATAGGGGAAAAAAACATGCCAAATATATTTACACAATGATAAATCAATTAAATCATATATTTTCTTTTTATATAAAATGACAAAATATGAAAAATAATTAAATGTAATTAATCATACAAGTCAAAACATCTACAAAAAACACACAAACACATTTTATGGGTTTCCACATGTGACTCAAAAATCTAGAATCAACCAATTTGGATTTAGGCTCATAGGGCCATACAAGACTCATTTCATAACTTAGAATCGAGTGAGACAAGGATAAGAACACCACACTTTTACCCTAGTCAATTGTCTCCAATTAAACCATCGTTGGGGAAAACCTGTGTTCGTACACTTAATGAAACATAAAGTGAATCTACACAACAAAAGACAGTTGAAGCATAGTATATAACAACCAATGATGCAATATCTATAACATGATATCAAAACTACATCTACTAAAGATCATCTAACTCAAGCATGTTTCAGATAACAAATGTATAGTAAATAATCAAAATGATAAACTCAATGAATATAAACATAATCACATATCATAGTGAAAATGATGATGTTGAAACATTGTAGAGTCTAAGCATGTACAAATCCACATATATGAATCCAAAATACATGATCCATACACCTTGATGGCAATACAAAATTAACATCATCAAGTATGATTGCAACACTGAAACACTGAAATGAGGCTAAGCATATACAAATCCACATACATGAATCCGAAATGCATGATCCATAGACCTTGATGGCAATACAAATATTTAACATCATCAGCAACTATGATATAGTATCAAATCTAAAATACAAAATGAGCAATAGAACGAAGCACAACTGCCTGGGGCCTTGCAGGATGCAAAATCATTAAGAGAAGGCATGATCCATGCTTCCCTAAGAGCATCCTCAGTGGCATGGAATGTAGAAACTAAAATTGAGTAACTGAGACCAAATTTAAATAGAATATGTAGGATCAACTAAATATCTTTTTTTTTCAATCCGATATTGTTTCAACGATTTAAACTTAGTAAGAAAGTCCTTAATAGTGTCAAAACTACTAGGGCTCAAACTGATGAGCTCATTTCCCAACAGATGACCTTTCGAAGCATCTTGTTGCCCAAACAACCTAGCCAAAGTAGTCCAAATTTGATTGTGTCTCTAAAGATTCAATGTGAAAGAGTACGTCAAGAAATATAAATAAACACAAAAAAATTATAGGCCTCGTCACATTTATTAATCCACTTAATTTTCTCTACATCTAGACTATGTTCTACTTCTATACCTATAGTAATCTTAAATAAGCCTTTGCTTCTTAAACATTATTAGCATTTTTTATTTACATTCAAAGTAATTATATGGAGTGAGAAAAAGAATATACAATTGATCCATAGTGACAGAAAAAAGTACAAAAATGTTTAAAAAAACAAGAAGACACAATGCAAGTCCCTATTATTAATTGGGGAGTAACCCCACTAATTATCGAGTTTGAAACTTTATTTTAGTACATTTTACAATGCAAATATCTAATTATTGTTTGTTTTCAAAGTCCCCCAAAAGACTAATAAATTAAAAGTACAAAGTGCTTACAATTTTTTTAAAAAAAACTACAAGTGTAAAGCTCATAAACATATAAATTTAAAAAAAAAAAATGGAAAAGAAAGTTGTTTATGAAAATAATTGAGTATCTTAAAGTTCCAAAAAAAATCCAACTGAGCACATTGATAAAATTGAAATATTAGAAAACTAAGAAGTCAAATTCATAAACTAGCAACACAAGCATCTAGCCAACAAATAAATAACCAAATTTTTTTAAAAATCACATAAAAAAAGCCTTTAGATAGGAGTCTCTGAAGTTGGGTCGCAAAAATGAAAATGATAATGAAGAAGGGACCTCCACCAAGCTAAAGAGGATGCTGATGTTAGTATTCCATTAGCATGACATGGCACTTCGATGACTCTACTTGTATAGTTGGTGATGTTAGCATACACAGGCAGGTCACGTGGCAATGACGTCAATTATATGGACATGTGTTGTAGTGTGGGCTAGCTGGGTTGTACGGTTGGATGGAATGGCCGCCTGCATTTGTAGGTGTTGTGTCACTGGGGCCCACAAAGCAGGTGAGTGGTGCTAAGATGGTGATGACATGGACTAGTGGCGCCCGAGCCTAATGGCTAGCGCACAGTCAAAGACTCTGTAGCATTGGCATGTCAGGGTATTGATTGGTAGAGTATGTTATGATAGGTAGGATGACAAGTGTACTACGCAGAAGACAATGATAGACATTGGTAGATACATAGGACAATAGGTAGTTAAAACGCTGCCTAGAACCATGGACTGCCAATCAAAAGTAGTGGCCACCAAATGGAGCGAAGACCACCTACAAAGCTCAACCAAATAAACACATGTAAAAAACCCAAATAAAGATTAGCTTTGTGGAATTCATTTTTGTGGAAACAAAAGCCTACCCAAAGTTCCTCGAGCCTCTAGGACACAATGGTGCAACCCAAAAGGTTGCCTAGTGTGCCAAGAAATAATTCACCCCAAAATAAAAAACTAAGATCTCTTTAAAATTGAAAACATAATGAACTACCCTAGACACTATGGCTTTGAGACCATTTTAGACTTTACGAAAATTAAGAAACTACCAAAATCCAACAATGCAAGAATAAATCACATGAACTCCATTCAATAAATGATATAAGATCATCATAGCAAAAAGGAAGAGATTTAGAAATTAGAAAACATTCAAATATTCACGAGATTAATATTACTCAAAACAAAAATGCATAACCAAAAGGTTACAATACATGATGAAGCATTAGAGGTGAGTGAGTACATATAGATATGAGACGAGGCAAATATAATCAATAGAATTAAATCCAACTACCAAAAATAAGTGGGATTTACACTCATGGAAGATGCCATCTTCCCTCATAATGACCCACTCCCAACAACCTAACCAAGCTAAACAAATGTGTAGAGAAAATACATAAACCCAAATAAAGAAAAGTAAAAACCTACACTAACAACCTTCTCTTACCTTTCTCAATTTCTTCATTCTTGGCAGGTTCTAAGGAACTTCCTTTCCTCTGAAGGAAGTGTGGTTGCCTCTCTTGCTTGACAATTTACCCTCACCTTGATTGAGTTTCTTTTTAGCTCTCAGAGCATATTGATATGCTTCATCAACAGTATTTAGTTTGATTAGAGCCAGCTCATCCTGAAGTTAGAACCACAGCCCATTGAGATATCTGGCAGCGACTTGCTCACTATCTTCTTGCAACATCTACTCAGATTTGCAACCTCTGAACTGTTTGAGTATTCTAATACAAACATCTCCCTTTGTTTTAGGTTCTGAAATTGTTTGAATAATTTTTGTTGATAATCTGTTGGTAAGAAATTGGATTTCAGTTGTTTCAACATGTTGAACCATAATCTGGTTTTGTCTTTACCTTGTTTTCTCCTACTATTCTAGAGATTATCCCACCATAAGGCAGCATGAAACTTCTTGTAGCCAATCAATGAACAAATCAGGATTTAGATCACCTTTGATATCTGAAACCTCATTTTAACTTTAGTCCCCCGTTTTTAAATAGTTTCAATCAACCTCTTCATATGGGATCTACAACTCCATTCGCTTTAGCCAGGGCTCTCTCATTCTCATGTTCATCTTCAGATTCATCTTGCTGGAATAGGGCTTTGATTGGATCTAATCTCCTGAGCAATTCATCACCATTATTCTGTCTATGTCCAACTCCTCTCCTAGATCTCCTTATCTAGTTCAAATGGACTCCTCTCTGGGCCATTTTCAATTTGCTCTGATACCAAAATTGATTTAGATTTCTCTCTGTTATTCTGCAGTTCAAAAGCTTCTTTGCTACAGCTATCGATAATTAGCAATAGACAGCAACAAACTTAAAATTAAATAACCAAATAATTTTATTTTGTGTGTAGAATGGAATACATTCTCTTATCAAAAAGGTCTTTTCTCAGAACAGATAATAAAATCCAAAAAAAACTCCTTATTGCCAGGGATGCATCCCCTAATAAACAAAATCCTTACACCAAAATGGGCAAACCCCCACTAAACCACTATAGCAGTTACAAGTTCTATAAACAGCAGTCACAACAAATATTTTCCTAAAATATTTGAATGTCTAAAACTGATGGGAAGTGGGCTGTCACAAGCATTAAGTTGACCATTATACATCAATGCCGCCTCAACATTCTTAAAAGCAGGTTTTGGTCCACCAACCATGTTTCCTCGCATGGTCTTAAAGTACTCTGCAAATCATGAGAAAGTTCAGTTCCTTTCGTCTCCGTATAATAGGAACCCTAATAAACTCTGATAAAAAACTACTAGTTAAAATACTCGGCCAGAGAGCCACAATCTTAGAAAGAGGGAAAACTAAACCTAGTACAGATTTTTGGCAAAGCTTTGTTACCTTTAAATTTTCTGTGGTGGAAAGGGCTGATGCTAGAGTGGATTTTCCCATCCAATTCATGTTTCTAAACACAACCACGTCGACATGGGTTTCCACCAGAAGCTCCTTCAACCCTATTATGATCTTATAGAAACCCACTGAGTAGCTTGGCATATTTGGGACAGAGAACCTCCACTTCTGCTGCTGCTCAGCTTCATTGACTGAATTCTGAAATATTTGCATATCCAACAAACTATTTTGGTCTGTGTGATTTGCAATTTCGGAAGCAATATGCCTCACGTTTCACTCAGTCTCTTCGATTGGCAGGAATGATTTGGCCATTTCTTTATGGTCAACATAATGTTGGGCAAAATTTGAGTAGTATAGAAGGGCCAATAACCACTTTCAGGTTTTGAGTTTGCTTTGTATAACAATCTCTTGTAGAGGTTGAGAGAGCTGCTTCTCTCAGATTTGTCTGCCAGTTGAAAGCCATTTGCAAGTTTCTCCTTATATTTGAAAGCCATTTGTAGGGGTAGGGTATGTATGCCTCATATTAGAAGCACAGTTAGGTGCCTCCTGCATACTGAGAGTATGAGGTAGTCTCATATGTTATAAGCCACATGTAGACCCAAAATCAGATCGTCCGACATTGTAGACTATAAAAGGATCCATTCCCATTCCCATTCCAACTGTTGGATCTCCCCATGGCATGGTAATTATTTCTCTCTGTTGATATGATTATATACCATTGGTCCCTAGCAGACTTCAATTTTGTTAGCTCTGTACTTCAATATTTCTTTTTTATGGGTTTTGTGTCCTTAAAGCCTAATTACTCTCTGCCTGAGGATTATTTTGGCGGATATTCCTCCTGTTTTCTTATCTCTCTGCGCAAATCTGGAGTGATATCTTGGGATGTGATGTCATTTCACCTGCTTTTTTTAATCTTTAATAACTTCTTATGAGAAATATAAGCCAGCTTTAAATCAAAATAAAAACAATCATACTGGACCTTGCAAATATTCCTCTATCGATTGTTTAAATCTTTAATGCATAATTCTTTTGTGGTCAAATTTGCATTGAAAAATAATTCAGAAAAAATAACACTTCACAAATATTACATATCAAACCCCAGAAATCTAGGTTGTAAAAGAAACAGATTATTCATATTGCTATATTACATTGAACCCAAATTCTGAGACCATCAAAGATAATTCGAAATCCAAATCGAGGTTATATAAAACAGATTATTCATATTGCTATATTATATTGAACCCATATTCTGAGGCAATCAAAGATAACTCAAAATCCATTTCAGACAACATAGTAGATACTTGCAAACAGTGGCTTATTGTTTCATTAACTGTACACACAATATTGTGTAGCAGAAGAAAATTGTAATTTGGTCAATAGTAAAGCCAGTCCAAACTGAATGCTTCTTCAACAACTTCAACAGTAAGGTTAGTTGTAGAGTTAGCTCTACATATATACATCAATTGGTGCTCATTGTTCTTATCACAAATCACATGTTTTAGAGATGGGAGTTTGCCTAGTATTTTGGAATACTGTTTCAGTTTATAGCACTCCCTCATGTCCAGCGTCTTTAACCTTGATAGCTCATGAAATCCATCTGGAAACCGCTTCAAATACCTGCACAATGAGATGTCAAGGAATTCTAGTTGTTGAAGACTGTGGATAGAAGGTGGCAATTCTGTCAAGTCTGCACATGCACACAATCTTAGCACCTCAAGTACGCTAAGATTCCCCAACTCATCAGGTAACTTTGCAAGCCGGTGGCAGTTTGTCACTGACAACTTTTTCATGGAGTTCGAAGAACATATTCCTTTTGGCAACTCCTCGAGATCACTGCAGTAATCCACATTAATTTCTAAAAGCCTTGGAAAGTTGAAAAATTCATCCCCACCTAATTCACTCATGTTACCAAGGCCCTCACATAGAATCAGGGATAGCTTCTCCAGACTCACCAGAAAATTGAAGTAGTCATACAGAGGAGGAACTAGCAACCTTTCAAGATGGAGTGTTTTAAGCTGAGAAAGTGCATTAAATACTTCCAGTCCATTAAGTGTGGCTCTTCGTGCACTGCAATTATGGATTATCAGAACCTTCAGATTCTTCATTGTATGAAGAAATGTGGGGATGTAATATCTGCTTGCAGTGAAATACAAAACTAAAGCTTCTGCCTCAGGGAACTCTATCTGTGGCCATCGCTTTTCATCCATTGTGCCTATATATTCCCAACAATTATTGAAATCAAAGCTACAATTAGGTCTTCATAAATCTCTTCAACTAATATTTCAACAGTAACTGAAATGACAAATATTCGATGTTTTGGATCTGGAAGGAAAATCAAAGGCATACATATTACAATCTAAAATTCAAGCCGTAATTGTCACCTGTGTGAATGGAAACAATCTGAGCTTTAGATGGATGAACTGTTTGCCACTTTGAGGGAATGCAATCACACTTTTCAGGCATACACAGCCTACTACAATGAAATATATTATCCTGTTCCACCAAAAAGAGGGCCAAATCTCTCATTACCGCATGTTGGGAAAATGATAATCCATATTCGCAGCCATGAGTGATCCCTGGGCTCCTGGTATCAGATGTTACGAAAATATGTTTATAAGGAATACTATAAACTGTATGGTTTAAGGACTCTACTTGCATTTTTTCCAAATGAACACCTGTTTTACGACTCAGGGTAGACTTCCTCTGCAAATTAGTAATGTTAAACTAGCAAGTCCTAAAACCATGCCTAAATCATGGGAGAAGTTTCAAACTTTTATAGGCTTAGGTTGAACTTTTCTTTCCAAGATATCTTCTCAAAACACCCTTCCATCAAGGGAATTCAATATCAAGCACAACAGACTGCAATGCTCCGAGAAACATAATGAAGATAAAAAATGGTTCGTCAAAGTAGCAATTCTCCTTACCAGGGATCTGTCTTCAACTCCAACAGACTGCGAGCTGAAAGTTCCCGTAAAACCATAAAGGCTTCTTCCCAATCCATTCCACGTACATACACCCAAATGTCTAACAATGCATTTGCAGAAAAGGTTCTTCCTTGTGGAAATACAGCAAGGTCCAAGAAGCATTGCTTTACATTGTCCTCCAGCACATCTATACTTGTTGCTTTCAGGCGTTCATGAAGCTCCTCTTTATGATAACTAGATATAGTTTCTCCTCTTGAAAGCTTATTCTTAGCAATTTGCCAAACAGGGGAGGGCTCGCCACACAAAGAGCTACCAATTACTTGAAGAGCAAGTGGCAAACCTTTACACTCTTCCTGTACCTGCACATGAATACAACTAAATTGAGCATTTAGACCGGAATACCATTCAATACAATGCTGAATTTAAATGAAAAGAAGCTAGGTTTGGCGAGCAGCAGGCTACCTGTTTGACCAGTTCTTCATCATGTGAAGCTGGAATGGTAAGCTGGCCAAAAGCATGGTGGCAGAAAAGTGACAGGGCATGATCCTCTTGCAAAAATGGTAACCGGAAAAGGTACACGTTCTGCTGTTTACGGATAATCCTTTCATCCCTTGTGGTTACTAGAGTCTTGTAATGTTCGCCTTGAAATAGCAATTTTTGAAGATTGGACCTAGAACAAACATCATCCAATACTACCAGAGTTGGTTGATTTCTTCTTGAGTTTATCTGACATTGTAATTGGTTATGTGCCTCCTCCACGTTCTGAAAACCAGGTTTTCGGTCACCAACAATGTTTTCCCAAATGTTTTCTAGGATATCCATGATATTTGGACTTTTTGAAACAGTAATGTAAATTATTTTTTCAAAATGTCCTGAAAATCATGAGAAAGTTTAGAGAGATTCATTTATCTCCTTTTAATAGTACCCAATATTTTGTTCTACTAAAAATTACAAGGTAAAGTACCCAAAATCATGGAAACAGAGCAAAGTGAACCTAATACAGAATTCAGAAGCATCAGTTGCTAGATTTATACATTATGAATGGGATACAGAAAAAGGCTGTTGTTACCTTTGATTTGGTTATGATGGCAAAGGGCAGATGCTAGTGTTGACTTTCCCGATCCGCTCATTCCTGTAATCCCAACAGCACTCACATTAGTGTCCAGCAAAAGCTCCTTCAACTGAACTACCAACCCATCAATACCCACTAAAAAGCTCGGCATATTTGGGAGGCAGCGGCTCCATTCATGCTGCTCTACATTAGCCCCTAAATTTTCAATTATTTCCCTACGAAACAAACTATATTCTTGGGTGTTTGTCTCAATCTTGCGGGCAATATCCTTAACATCTTCACTCAAGTTTGTCAGCCTTCTGGAATAATTGGGCATTTTCATTACATTCAATGCCATGTGGGGCAAAATGTTGTTATAAATGAAATCGCCAATATACTTCTCCAGATTCTGAATCTTCTTTGCATACCTGAATTTCTTCAGAATATTGAGAAAGCTGGTTTTCTCGCATTCTTCTACCAGTCGAAGGCCATCGGCAAGTTTCCTCTGAAAGTCTTGGATGCTACGCAGCCATGCCTCCGATGACGACTCCAAACTCAACTCGCACATCTCATCGACTGCCGGCTTCAAGCCATTCAGAGTTTCCTTGAGTTTCTTGCAGGCAGAACTGCTGAAAAGTCTAATCATGTAAGGAATTCCTTTCTTGGTGGTTGTAAAGGCCTCTGCAAATGCTACTCCAACTACAGAACTCACAACGATCTCCGCCATGTTAGAATTGCACACATCCCCCAAATACACCAATAAGATTGTATGATTATATGCTCATTGTACGAATAAAGTAAATGGAAGCCACTCAGGGAATCTCCCATCATGTTGCGAATTTTTCTTTTAGCTTCTACAAGAAGAAACACGGAAATTAAGCCAAAAAGAATTTGGAAGATCGCTGTGGAAGCGTGTTCTATGTTGACTTGGATATATCTAAGAGTAATCCACGCAATTCTTTCTGTACTTCTCCCATGCTGAACACGTTTCTTTATTATGTTGGCCGCGTCCAAGTATGCCTATGTAAGGCGTCCTACTCCCGCCCATTAATACAAAGGCTTGATTTTTTTTAAATCATTTTTTAAAAAATTTGGAAACACTTGTGTGAGTAATACATACTAGCACTTGCACCTATAGGAGGTTCAAGGAATACGTCCATAGGAACAACCGACAAGTTTAGAAAATTTTGCGGTGTGAATTCTTTTACGGCGTGAGACAATTTCGAGCACTATCGGCTAAATTAATCATAATTTTTTTGGGGGAGTACATTAAGTTTTATGACGAGTGAAAGGACTTAAACAATTTTAAGATATTATATTTAGTCAATAGGCTTTTATTTAGTGTGAGCTTTTAGTTCAAACTGCGCTTTGCCTTCCATATTTATGAGATTTACCACTCAATGAATAAAAGCAACATCTTGGAAATTGCTATCAACTACATCAAATATTCCAGTTGTAAATAAACGTATCAAATCTTCCAGTTGCCTTGCACATTTGAATTCTATATACATATGGTCATGGACAAGCAGGACGAGAGTAGTGAGAGAGTGAGGGTGAACAAGTGCCTACAAATGATGTCAAGGGGGATGGAGATTTAGCTCTTGGGTTGCCTGGTGGTGGTCGCAAACAAGCAAGGCTTTGTACTACTAGCCCACAACAACAACACGCCTAAGATGCTTCACTCCCATGACCACTAGGAATAGGAAGACCAACAACAAGCACCTCACAAGCTCGCCATCAGTAGGGATGCCCTGATGCTCGTTAGTCCTACAAGTGCCACCAAGCTCAAGAAAGCTACAACCTCAACAAACCTTCATCTTCCAAATCCTCTAAATTGCTTCTTCTAAACGACCTTTTCTATGCCCTTGTTCAAAGAAATATAGTGGGACTAGTGATGGACCTTAAGCTAATGAGGTTTGCTAATGTCGAGTTACCTAGTGCCTACCAGGCATATCGCAATTACAATTGCAATTGAATAGGCTTGCAAGCAAGGACATAAATCGATTGCAAGGCCTAACCGAGGTGGGATATTGCTTTGTTGTGTGAAATTGTTGTGCAAGAGGTGAGAGAACTAACCAACTATGATTGGGTTATGTCCTATTCTTCCATGATGATGATCATGGCAAGATGGTTGTATAGATACATAGACTAGATTTGTAGAAGAATAGACTACACAACAATGCTAGAGAACATATAATGATGTAGGTGCATCCCTATGCATCCTAAAAATGTGGTATCATGTCTAAGGAAATGGAACTTGTGGTCTAATTTAATAGTTTGTGTATGTGTGTAGTTTGTGGTTGATATTATGAGGTGGTAAGAGTTAGTGCATTTCACCGCATTAAGGAATTGGCTTTTGCAACTATGGTGGTAGTTCTATACGTGGTTCATTTATCTTTAATTAAAGTTTGAGGTTGATTGAACAAGTATGGGTTGATAATTTGGTTCACAAAGTGGTGTGGATTGACAATGTGTGTTGTTAGAACTATTTTTCTTTTTGGGGGGTTTATTTCGGGTTTGTACCAAAGATGAATATTTGTGAGATGTTTAGTAACCATTGTAAAGGTCTATGGTGTATCACAACAAGGTTCTCTATCGTTGGACCATTTTAATGTGTAAGTTTGTTATATTTAGTTGGCGACACGTTTCACATGATTTTGAGCTTTATGCCACCTTGAGGTTGACATGGAACATGTGAAGAGCTTGAGGATGATATAACTAAGAGGTTTTGCATCAGTAGAAAGCAAACAAAGAAGACCAAGATCGAGTAGGAGTGTAGAAGGTAAGTTGAGTAACAAAGGAGTGAGATTGTAACAAGCCATCTCTTGTTAACCCAAAAATTAACCAACTTAATTACCATTAAATCTAAAGTCACGATTAGCATAATCAGAATTAATCAAGTAATAATCAATATCAAATAAATCAAATCAATATGCATATCTTTTCTGTACATTTCAAAACAAAGATTTACAACATTTCTAAGATATCATAATAGTGATTTGCTTTCACTATACATTTACAATGTTTTGCTCATAACATCAATGATAAGATACATATAAGTTTGACAAACAAGTCATACAAAGGTAAGCATTGTATCTGGAACTTTGACATATGTCTTCATAAGCCTCGGCATGTCTTCTACTTAGGAAGAAGAGCATCACCCGAGTGCTTTTCCTCCAACCACAAATTGGCAGTTCCCCGCACAACTTCCTTCCTGGAAGTGGCCCTACCCTTCACAGAGGGTATGGATATAAGGAACCATTAGGTTTGCCATCTAAGTATCTAGTGTTGTGTCCTTCATAATACTTCACGGTCATACAACTATAGATCCACTCTAAGTATGTATGATGCTACTGGAAGCATTATGCCATCTAGAGCACATTGAGCTGACTAATGCATGCAGAGACGAATGCATTACTTTGGCCAAAGATTTATATACATAATGTTTCGCAATGAACGAAGTCGAATGTTCACACACCTTGACTCGACTTAGAAGTTGTCTCATCCTACAATGTTCACAGTTTGACCCCTCTAGGTCATAGTATGAATAGCTTCAAATTCCCATTAGTCCATCTAACTTGGACTTTTGACTCCTATCCTAGGAGTGCATTCAATATTAGTCATGTTTCCTATGCAACATGGAACCTGTGACTCCACATCACTCTATTCCCTCTCTTTAGTCTTAAAAGAATTCAAAGATTCATAGTTTCAATGATTAAGACTTTTTTGGTCTATGGTTCTGTGAACATCTTATAATAGAGTTCTTGACAAATCAACAATGGATATGACATCTTTCCATTTTATTTGATAACATCAATAATGAACTATCTATAAAGTACACTTAAAATTTAGATGTTCAAGAGGGTTATTTCAGCCAACATCCCTTTTCCAAAACATTACCGTTATAAATAAAAGAAATATTCAAATAATACACACTTAGTTAATAAATCAACTCTTTATTTGGAATCATGGTCAATAACCATTTGGGCTATGCAACATAATAACAAAAGTTTCTGTTTCCAAACTATTCTTTCTCAGCCATATCAAAAAGGTATCTCAAAGAGATGGGTTTCCTCTAAACCACATTTAATGTAGTCCTTTATCTGGGACTCACATATTAATATCTTATCAACACAGGTTTGCAGACTTGAGATATTTACATAAGGTTATGATTGAATGCAGGTAGTACAATTATTCCATAGCGTGCTACAACACAATCATAGACAATAACAATATGTTATGATGCAAGCTAGAACACAATATCAAGTGTTTTTTAACAGATTAGCCTCAAACACATTGGCCAACTTCATGGCCTCCAAGTGTATCCACGCAATATTAATTATATATCACCTTGGCTGACATTGTGGCCTTTGAAAGAATCATCATAGCAGTCATTATTTTCCCTCGGCCTTGTGGTTCGACGGGTTATTTAGCTAGCCTGTTACAACAGTGCATAGCTTGCTATCGGGCTTTGGCCCAATAGAGATAGTTTATACTATTGTAGCCTTGCATGATAACTATCAGCCTTATGGTCTAGTAAAGATACTTTCTACTGCAACAGTAGTGCAAGATAGCTATTGGCCTTACGACCTAGAGTATGATAAACTTCCATTGCTACAATAGTGTGATATAACTATTGGCCTTACGACCTAGTATAATAAACTTCTACTGCTATAGTAGTGTGAAATAACTATCGGCCTTATGACCTAGTATGATAAACTTCTACTGCTACAACAATGTGAAATAACTATTGGCCTTACAACCTGTTAAAGATAGTTTAAAGTAGCAGTGACATAAGAACTATCATAGCCATTAACACTTAGAAGTATCATTTAGCACTGATAAGATTTTTACATGTAAGACATGGATACCTGATAAAGCTTGAGTTCGTCATAGAACCCTCAGAATAAACTATCAACTGGTCTTCCACATACCTCATTGTGTTCTTCCCTCTCCTTTTCTGAGAGCCTTTCTTTCCTATCTCTTTTCTTCAAATAATGCTTTACACTTCCTCTACCATGAGGTTTTTGCATGAGTAAGACCATTATACTCTTTTCTTAGTGGATAACAATCCACTCCCATTCCTACTGCATTCGCGACTCTTCGCAAGGCACAACACATGCAGTGTTGACATCGTGGAGCCATCCACTCTTCCACTCTTCGTGGATTATGGCACATTCCCAGACTGCATAACACTCATCAACTTAACAGAATTTGATTCCACATTAAGTGGATATCATTTATAATTTCAAAGATATCATGGGGACCTAGATGATATTATAAGGGTATTAAGATATTCAAAATATCATCAAGATGACATCATCAATCACATTAGTGATGACATTAATATGCAACTTGGGGTTGTGACTCACTCCCCCACATCGCTATTTAAACTTTAAGGAAATAATTAATGTTAATAACTAAACTTAATATAATTTATAAAGCAATAACATAGGAAATCTCTGACACCGACAATGCTCACAAGATTAAACTAATGTTCTAAGAACATCATGAATAATGTTCTAAGAACATCATGAAGTCAATCAACTTAAGTGGTGTTGAGAAAACGTAAAACAACATGACTTCTATAGTCTAATCGAGTTTGACTCAAACAAGGAAACAAGACCAATACTTACCCTAATGGGTGTCCGTTCACGAAGAATAATTTTAATACTCAAATGGCAACCTGACCTTTTTCCACAACATCTATCTCCTCCCGGGTGATACTCTCCTTCCATCTTTGGAGGAAGATTCTTTTCCTGATTACACTCACAACCATATAACCATGATTAGTGTATCATCGTTTGATTCATAATACATTGTGATTAAAATAATCTTAACAATAAATAATCTCATGCTTAATAGAACATAATTCGATATCTATGTAATCAATGATTCTACTTGATATTTTCCATAAACATCAAATCATTAATCTAAGATTAATCATCCTGTTTACCACATAAAGTTAAGATTAGGCTAAATCATAAGTTGGGGATGTAACATATCTCCCCCCATAAGAATTATCCTCCCCGATGATTTAATGTCTCCAAAACAAACCAACATAATGAAAAAGTGTTATCTCAACATAGTAAAAAGCTTTTAAAAGAGATGGGGAAATCTCGCATAAAAGCTTTGTTAAGGTTAGTATTAGGATTAGATATGAATTAGAATTAGGGTTATCGTTAGAGTTAGGGTTATGGTTATAATTATTAAGGTTATGATTTTGGTTAGAATTAGCATTGTTAAGGTTAGTATTAGGATTAGATATGAATTAGGGATAGAGTTAGGGTTAGTATTAGGGTAAGAAATAGATTTCAAATTAGAATGATAGAATTGTCTTAAAATTAAAATTAGGGTTAGGGTTAAAATTAAAATAGGGTTAGAATTATGTTTATGGTTACAATTATGTTTATGGTTAGAATTGAAGTTAGGTTAGGGTTAGGGTTAGAATTTGGGTTACGATTATAATTAGGTATAGAATTACAGTTAGAGTTAGAATTAGGAATAGAATTAGATAGATAATTAGAGTTAGGGTTACAATTAGGGTAAGGGTTAGAATTAGGAATATAATTAGGGTTAAGTAGACCTAGGGTTAAAGTATACAATAATTACAATTATAGTTTAAAAGAATTTGATTAAAAGGTGCTCAAGATGGATACTTCTCGGCGTACTTTAGATATATATTTTAAATATATACTAGTATTAATATGAATATTACACAATATAATCTATTAATATTTAGATCAATATAATATTTTAAAATTTAATATTTATACACAAATATATATTAATATTTTATTTTACTATAATATAACATAAATATAAATGCATTATAACGATATTTCTACTAATTTAATATACATTCAACTGTTAATATATAATTAATTATATTATTTCATTAATATTCAAAATGTTAATTTTATAAATAATATATATACGAGCAGGTGCAAAAAGATGGGGGGCCAAAAAGTGGCCAAATTCTTAAAACTTTTTAAAAAGCCATAATGCGAGCACGTTATAATGCACTCACGTTATAGCACGCTCACGTTATGGCTTGGTGTTGCCGAGCCTTTCGCTCGGCAACACAAAACCATAATGCGAGCGCGCTATTGTTTTCTTTGCATTTTTTTTCTTTTTTGCAAAAGTTTGCCCAATGTTTTGGCTCGGCAACACAAAACCATAACGCGAGCGCGCTATTGTTTTCTTTGCATTTTTTTTCTTTTTTGCAAAAGTTTGCCCAATGTTTAATGGTCGAGGGTTTAATGGTTGAAGGATTAGGGTTTAAGGCATACTATCAAGGGTAGAGGGTTTAGGGTTGAAGGTTTAAGGGATGAGGGTTGAGGATTTAGGGATGAGGGTTAAGGGATTAGGGTTTAAGGTATAGTGTCGAGGGTAGAGGGTTTAAGGTTTAAGGGTTAAGGGTTGAGGCTTTAGGGATAGGGTTTAGGGTTTAAGTTATAGTGTTGAGGGTTGAGGGTTTAGGGATAGGGTTTAGGATTTAAGTTTTAAGGGTTGAGGATTTAGGGATAGGGTTTAGGGTTTAAGGTTTAATGAGAGACCTAGATGGCTAAGGACGGATGGAGAGGTAGACAAGGAGTGACTGAGAAACTTAGAGAGGGGAGAGGTAGAGGTGAGGGGGAGATAGAAGTAAGAGATAGAGAGGTGAGGGGATAGATAGAATAAAATGAGAGAGTGAATTTGACAACTTGAGGGAAAGATGGGTAAGGAGGAGGGAGAGAGGTGGAGAGAAAGGGAAATATCTAGAGAGCCCTGAGAAATATACAAGTGAGAGACCTACAACCTAGGGAGAGAGGGGTGAGAGAGATAGGGGAGAGATGGGAGTGAGGCAGATAGGGGAGGAGAGGGGTGGATAAGGGTTGAGGGTTTAAGGGTCAAGGGTTTAGGGTTTAAGGGTCGAGGGTTTAAGGGTTGAGGTATTAAGGGTCTAAGGGTTGAGGGATTAGGGTTTAAGGTATAGTGTGGAGGGTTCTCAACCCTCGACACTATACCTTAAACCCCAAGGTTGAAGGATTAGGGTTTTAAGGTATTATGTCAAGGGTTGAGGGATTAGGGTTCAACCCTTGACACTATACCTTAAACCCTAATCCCTCAATCCTTAGACCCTTAATACCTCTACCCTTAAACCCTAAACCCTTGACCCTTAAACCCTAAAGCCTTAAACCCTTAACCCTTATCCACCCCTCTCCTCCCCTATCTGTCACCCCCATCTCTCCCCTATCTCTCTCACCCCTCTCTCCCTAGGTTGTAGGTCTCTCACTTGTGTATCTCTCAGGGCTTTCTAGATTTTTCCCTTCCTCTCCACCTCTCTCCATCCTCCTTACCCATCTTTCCCTCAAGTTGTCAACTTCACTCTCTCATTTCATTCTATCTCTCCCCTCACCTCTCTATCTCTCACCTCTATCTCCCATTCACCTCTCTACCTCTCCCCTCTCTAGGTCTCTTAGTCATTCTTTGTCTGCCTCTTCATCTGTCCTTAGTCATCTAGGTGTCTCACTTAACCTAAACACTAAGCCCTATCCCTAAAGCCTCAACCCTCAACCCTTAAACCTTAAATCCTAAACCCTCTACCCTCGACAATATACCTTATACCCTAATCCCTTAACCCTCAACCCTAAAGCCTCAACCCTCAACCCTTAAACCTTCAACCATAAACCTTGTCTCTAAACCCTCTACACTTGACACTATGCCTTAAACCCTAATCCCTCAACTCTTAAACCCTTAATCCCTCAAACCTTAAACCCTTAAACCCTATATACCCTTTACACTTAACCTTGGACACTAAACATTAAACATTATCCCTCAACCTTCAAACCTCTACCCTATACCCTATACCCTAAACCTTAATCCCTCAACCCTAATTTTGATTTTCTTCCATTAATTCAACATCATTGTTGTTTTCCTCATCAGAAACCAATTCATTCAGAAACTTGTTGCCCATTGGTTGACTTGAACTGCATACTCTGTTAGAAAAATGTCATCTTTTATTTGTATCAATGTTGGTATTCATAAGCTGAAGAGCATTGATATTTTTCACACACCCTATTCTTTGAAATATCTTAACCTTAAAATATGACTTGGATATGTACTTGAACATAGCAAAATCTCTAATCTCCAACCCATGATGATTCACAAAATTTTCCCAACCCTGCCTAAATTCTAGTTTATTTATTGTATACCCTCAACCCTAATCCCTCATCCCTAAACCCTAAATGCTATCCCTATTCGAAAACCCTCAACTCTCAACATTAAACCCTAATCTGTCAACCCTAAACTCTCAACCCTCAACACTATACCTTAAACCCTAATCCCTCAACCCTAATCCCTCATTCCTAAACCCTAAATGCTATCCCTATTCCTAAACCCTCAACTCTCAACATTAAACCCTAATCCATCAACCCTAAACCCTAATCCCTCAACCCTAAACCCTAAACCCTATCCCTAAACCCAACAAAACTACTTTGCCTTATGTTAGGTTGTTAAACCCATCATTTTTGACACTCTTCTCTTAAAGATATCTGAGTTGCAAGAATATGTTAGAAAAATGGCTATGAACTTTTTTAATGTTAGTAATGTTATATGGCATATTTTTCTGGGCCATCTGGGGTTCATTATGCCAATAGGTGTACACACTATGAGAAAAGCTTTGCGTATGGTACATCCACAGTGAGTAATTAACAGTTGAAATTAGAAGGATGATCAATATGAGAAAAACTTTACATTGGGATACATCTATATTTCTTACTATCCACCCTGCACTTAGGGGAGGTATATTGTTATGAAACAGACAAATAATCTCCTATTGTTTACTGACTCCATCCACAAGAACTACTAAACTTTTTTCTCTTGGTAATTGTAGATGACATTCACCTATTTTTGGCAACTCCTGCATTCCCAAACCATTACAAAAACTAAGTTATTTTAACCCAATAAATAGTTGATTGCATTGATTTAATACTCTACTATATTAAAGCTTAGCATTCACACAAATGCAGATGTTCATATTATAGAAGACTGCATTATATTAGACTATTAGAGAACCCTCAGAAAAATGTAATAACAAAACTACATTGCCTTATGTTAGCTTACAATTAAACCCATTCTTTTTGACACTCTTCTCTTAATAAAGTAAGAGTAATAAGAATAGAAGGTAGAGAATTTGATCTTACTAGTATGCGTGGTCGGTTTACATTCTGTGACTTCATTTTCATTGAATAAAAAGGTAAATATCTGATTTAAAAGGTGGGGCAGAGTTCACTGTCATGTGCTTTTCTAGATGATAGGGTCCATAATGTCCAGGGTTCTTCAAAGAAAGGCTTGTAACATAATTAAATTTTTGTTATACCAATCCTCTAGGTAAAGCTACAATTCAAATGCCTGCTTTGAAAGTTGAAATAAATTAAATTAGACTTACAATTTTGATTTTCTTCCATTGCTTCAACAACATCATTGTTTTCTTCATCAGAAACCAATTCAAGATCAGCGACTTGTTGCCCATTGGTTGACTTGAATTGCATCCTCTGTTAGAAGAAGGGCATTTTTTATTTGTATCAATGTTGGTATTCATAAGCTGAAGAGCATTGATATTTTACACACACCCTGTTCTTTGAAATATCTTAACCTTAAAATACGACTTGGATATGTACTTGAACACAACAAAATCTCCAATCTCCAGCCCATGATGATTCAAAAAATTTTCCCAACCCTGCCTAAATTCCAGTTTATTTATGGTACCCCTTAATTGCACATCCCACTCCTGCCCACATGGGCCTTGAAGAAGGAGGCACGCCCATTAAACCAACTCATTCGACAACTTGCTACCCATTGGTTGACTTGAACTGCATAATCTGTTAGAAGAAGGGCATCTTTTATCTGTATCAATGTTGGTATTCATAAGTTGAAGAGCATTGATATTTTTTACACACCCCGTTCTTTGAAATATCTTAACTTTAAAATATGACTTGGATATGTACTTGAACACAACGAAATCTCTAATCTCCAACCCATATGATTCAAAAATTTTCCCAACCCTACCTAAATTCTAGTTTATTTATGGTACCCCTTAATTGTACATCCCACTCCTGCCCACCTGGGCCTTGAAGAAGGAGGCACGTCCATTAAACCAACTCATTTGACAACTTGTTGCCCATCGATTGACTTGAACTACATACTCTATTAGAAGAAGGGCATCTTTTATCTGTATCAATGTTGGTATTTATAAGCTGAAGAGCATTGATATTTTTCACACACCTTGTTCTTTGAAATATCTTAACCTTAAAATATGACTTAGATATGTACTTGAACACAATGAAATCTCCAATCTCCAACCCATGATGATTCACAAAATTTTTCCAACCCTACCTAAATTCTAGTTTATTTATGGTACCCCTTAATTGTAGATCCCACTCTTGCCCACCTGGGCCTTGAAGAAGGAGGCACAACCATTAAACCAACTCATTCGACAACTTGCTGCCCATCGGTTGACTTGAACTGCATACTCTGTTAGAAGAAGGGCATCTTTTATCTATATCAATGTTGGTATTCATAAGTCGAAGAGCATTGATGTTTTTCACACACCTTGTTCTTTGAAATATCTTAATTTTAAATTATGACTTGGATATGTACTTGAACACAACAAAATCTCTAATCTCCAACCCATGATGATTCACAAAATTTTTCCAACCCTTCCTAAATTCTAGTTTATTTATGGTACCCCTTAATTGTACATCCCTAAACTATAAACCCTAAACCATAAACCCTAATCCCTAGTCCCTAAACCATAAACCCTAATCCCTAATTATAATTTATGGTACCCCAATCCCTAAACCCTAATCCCTTATCCCTTATCCCTAAACCATAAACCATATCCCTAAATCCTCAACCCTCAACATTTAAACCTTAAATCCTAAACCCTATCCCTAAACCCTCAACCCTCAAAACTATACCTTAAACCCTAATCCCTCAACCCTAAACCCTATCTGTAATCCCTCTACCCTCAACACTCTACCTTAACCCTAATCCCTCAACCCTCAACCCTAAACACTATCCCTAAAGCCTCAACCCTAAACCCTAATCCCTCAAGGTCCTAAACTCTAATCCCTTATCCCTAAACTCTAAATCCTATCCCTAAACCCTTAACCCTCAACCTTAAACCTTAATCACTCAATCCTTATCCACCCCTCTCCTCCCCTATCTGGCTTACCCCCATCTCTACCCTCCTCTACCCTCGACACTATACATACATACATATAGGCATACATACATACATACATGATTAATAACCTTGAACATAAAAAAATTCAAGGGGAACATAACACGAGCACGTTATGTCAAACATGACAAACAATGCATAAACTTTTGCGAAAAAGGAAAAATGCAAAGTAAAACATAACGTGAGCACGTTATAACGCGATGGGAATCCCAAGCCTTGGGATTTGCTTTGGATTTCCAACCCAAAGGCTTGGAGTGCCTTCCCAACGTCCAGAGACGTATTTTTCCATATTCTTTAGATTTCACATAATTTTGTTCGTGCTAACCCTCAAATTTGCACGTGTTTCAAGGATCGAACAAATCGAACACTTGGGTAATGTTAGGCTTTCTTTTAGCTATTTGACGATATTATTTTTTTCACATTTTGACAATGTTAAGCCTTTCATCTTTAATTTTTTTCTTTGTGTGTCTGTTTTTGGGCAAAAACCACTGTTTGGTCTTTTTTCATTATAAATTAACTATTCATTGAAATTTTAAAAAAATTACATATTTCGACACTAGACTCCATTCTACACATATTAAAAAAAGAAAAAAATGATTTTCAATTAGTTTTCAAAATTTATAGGGGTAACACTGCCAAAATTCTATTTTTTAAGATGTGTCCACTTTGAAAATTAGTAAAAAATCAAATATTCATCAAAAAACTATCAGAAAAATTGGGAATAAACTACATGTTGTTAGCTAATTTCTCACTAAAGCGATTTTAAAAATACCAAAAAAAGTTTGACCTTTTGAGGGAGCCACAAAACATGTTGTGTTATGTTTTTATGACAGAAACAACACCAATTTCTGTGGCTCCCTCTTTTGAACCCCTTAATCTATACCATTTTTTAAAAAAAATAGTAGTTTAGAAAGTAGACTTGGAGTACTATGAACATTGTTTTGGTTGCATCTCCAAATTTTGAGTGTAACTATGCTCAATTTCTTATCCAAGGCCAACATTTCTTGATTTCAGAAAAAAAAAAAAAAAACAAAACAAAACCCATTTAAGACCCCTTTTTGGCCCCCCATGTTTTTGCACTTGCCCATACAATGAATCAAAATTAAGTAATCACATTAAAAAATGAATATTATATTAATATAAATATTAAATTTGTGTTATAATATTTGGATAGACTTAAAAAAATATTATTTGTTTATCATTAAGAAAATATTATTTGTTTAATAACCAAATTCACGACAAGAATTTAGTCACTCAGAGTTTAATTAAACAAGTTATTTTACTCAAAATGTATTTCCACAAAATGTGTCTTTAAGATGTCAAATTTTAAGTCAATCACAAAACACATAAATGATTAAATAATGACATTAATATATATTATATTAATATAAATATTACAATTTTTGTTATAATATTTGCAGACTTCAACAAAAAAATTTATTTGTTTAACATTAAAAAAATTATTTGTTTAATAACCAAAATCCCAACAATAATTTAATCACTATAATTTAATTAAACAAGTTAATCTTTAGTATTGTCGGCTCTTCGAGAGATCTCAATTTTAGGCATTTGTTTCACTCAAAATAGTATTTCGCAAAATCCACCCTTAAGAGGTCAAATTTTGAGCCAATCACAATAGAGATAAATAACATTCCTAATAATTTTGGTTAAAAATTTTAAAATTTGTTCATGAAAAATAATACTTTGTTCTGATTGGTTTACTATAGATAGATTAATCACTAGATAAAAAACTCATAAATAAATATTTTTTTTATTTTACTAATAAATAAATATATTTTTATTTTACTTTGTTAACAGTAGAAAATAAATATATTATAAACTAATCAATTTTTTATTTAGTAGAAAAAATATTTTTTATTTTTTAAATATAAAGACATCAAAATTTAAAATAATATTATAATTAAAAAAACTTGTAATGCCTCCTACAATGAATTTGGGGTAGTTATTGATATTTTGGCCGATAGGCCATTCTATATGTGCACACATCTTGTAACTACCAAAAATTTGGTAGTCCCATTATTTTTTGGTCATCCAAAAATAAATAAAAAATTAGTCATCCAAAAAAATTGGTTATCAAGAAATAATTAAAAAAAAATTGTTTAAACTGCTACTACAATGTTTCCTCATTCAGAAATTTTACATCTTTTATTAAACTGTCATTACACTTTAATCAGAAGTGTGAAGCATCATGCGACATTATTTTTATGTGAAGTGTCACACATCATCATTTTTATATGAAGCTTCATTCACCAGGACATTTCTTGTGATTTCTAGATCCCCATTAATGTCTATGTGGATGTGGATGTGCTGAGGCATGAGTCTATAACATGATTGTAGAACAATTACATCTTCAAAACTACCTTTATAAAGTTGCATTGGCAATTCAAAAAGTAATTTGAACCCAAGACATCGGCATTAAAAAATTTTCTTTAGGTTGTACGTTTGTCATTTTTCAGTTCAATAATTTATGAAGCGATGCTCTACAGTTGTCTGAGATTACCTTTGTTATTTTCCAGTCCAATAATTTTGTGCTTGCTTTATTAACTAATACAATGGGTGATCTTTATGAAGTGATGCTTTATAGGTGTCTCAGATTATAGGGTTCCAATAGTGCTTCAGTGCAGGCGTAGTTTCTACAAGGAATGCCTATCACACATGTTTTGTGAGCATAGACAACACGCTTCCATGTCCTAGATGCAGGAAATCATCTAAGTGAGGCAACAGCATTAAAGGTCTACACAAGAATTTTGCAATGATTTCATTACTTCATTAATTGCACACCAGAAGATGAATTAGATGAAGATGATGAGATTAATGCAGAGTGCGGATCCAATTGGGTTTATGCATTAGGAATCTAATCCTTATACAAATGAGCAATACCCACTTTTTGCAATAGATTGTGTTCTTTTTCTATATAGTTTTATTATTTCGTCATATGTGATTGGTTCATTTCCTATTACCTAGGTTGCGAATTAGGAATCCCATTCTCAAATAAATGAATGATTTTTATGTTTCAGATATCGGTTCAAATCGAAGGTGTTTGGGCATGGTGGCAATTCATCTACTTTTTAGTACATGGGTTGATCTAGTTAACTATAATACTCATTAGCATACCCATGAGGGTTTAACCCACAAAACTAAACTTATAGGCTTAAGTTTGAATCTTATCAGGATAGGGTTTTAGTTTCCCTACCAATCCTTAGGTCAACCTAAAAGCTATAGTGTGAAGATGTTTTTTTGAATGGGGAGAGGGAGTGATGATGGTAAACTTAGCAAGAACGGAGTGGAAGTAGTGAGATGTGGGAATAGGCTAAGGAAAAATAGTACAAATGTAGAGCCATTGGATAAACCAAAGAGTAATAAGTCCAAGGCAATTTCTAAGAGTCTAGATTAGAGAAACACTCTCTGTGAGGAATGTAGAAAAGGAGATGCAAAAGACAAAATGTTGTTTGTGATAAGTGTGATAAGGGATATCACATGTATTACCTTTGTCCTATTGTTGTTAAATTGCGTAGAGGGAAGTGGTTTTGTACACAATGTAGTAAACACGATAAAGTAAAAGGTGTGAAATGGTGATCCTTTAATACCCTTTTTTTGTATATGCTTGATAAAGTTATTGTATTTTGGGAAATCACAGTGGTATTTTGATTGGCTATTTATTTTTGCCCAAATGTAGAATTTCCTTTAGTGCAGACTAAGATCATCGACTTCTTTCACATTTAAAAGTCTGGTCTGATTGCTTCATCCAATGGTAAGCTAATTAGGGGGCATTTTAGTTTGAATCACTATGCATATTTTTTGATTGAATCTATCTTTGGCAATACTATTTGATTGGGGCCATTAAGAATTGGAGAATATCATGACAATATTTTACCAATTCAAATGTTCAAAAACCCAAGAAGCGTGGTTCAAAGCTGGTTATCACTAAAAAGAAGAGAAGGTTGATGCCATTTGTACCAACTCAAGATCTGGATAGAAGGTTGGAGCAAATGGCATCTCTTGCAACAACACTTACATCTACAGGGGTGTAGTTCAGTGATGAACTGACCTATATGTTTGGCATGGATCCACGGTTTGCTAATAAGGCTACATTGGAAAAGGGTGGCATGCAGGTAAAAGTGACTTGTTAAACAGATGGAACTTTATGGCTTAGTTGGAATTTGAAGTCAAGGACATTATATGTACAAATTGCACGTTGAATGCTTTAAACAAATACATGATAAAATTAATCTAGTAAATTGAGGATAAATTATAACGGACAAAAGAAAATAAAGAGCCAGTCTTAGATAATGGATGCTACATAGATTAGAAAAATGATAAATGCCTTAGACTTCAATGTTTACATAACATGTTCTTGTTTTGGTCTACTAATTAGTCCCTGATATTTGTATAATATAGGCGATGTCAAAAGAAGATAAGGCCGCCCTTGAGTTCTACAAAGTAATGAGTAGCAAGGAAGAGTGCCCTCCACTACTTGTTTATGATCCAAAAGAGGGGTATGGCATGTTTCTTGTCTATTCTATTTGTGCCTAAAATGCACATTATTTCAACTCTTAGGAATCCCCTTGAGATGAGAAGGTACATGTTGAATGTTGAACCAAAATTTCGCTTATGTGATAAAATGATTTTGTCTACCACAGTTTTACAGTAGAGGCAGATATCAATATAAAGGACCTCACAAATATCACAGAGTACACAAGGGATGTTGATTATTTGTGCAAAAGAGAAAATGATGATGGGGACTGTATGATGACTTCGCTCATGACATGACATCGATCCAAAACTCTTGTTATTTTACCTGATAAACGTGGAAACATAGCACATTTTATCAATGGGACAAACAACAACACACCGTGAGTGAGCTTATTACATGATTATCTTTACATGGTTAGGCATCCTTTGTGTACTTCACTTGTAACTTGTCCATATAGGACAATAATAAAATGAATTTGTTGGTTTCAATATTTTTTCTTTAACAAATTTAGGTTTCTTTGTATAATCTATTTTGAGGATAGTATGGTGTTCTCCTATGATTATTTAATACAGGGAAGGGAAGAAGAAGTAGAACCTGAAGTGTGTGAGATACAATGTGGAAGGAGAGTCTAGGGTTCTCCTAATTGAAATAAAGGATATTGCCAAGGGTGAAAGATTGTATTATGATTACAATGGCTATGAGAAGGAATACCCAATAGAACACTTTGTGTAACCTAGGGCCACTTGGCATGGGCAGATGACTTAAGGTAAATTCTAAGGCAGTTTTGGCACTACAATACTTCAAGGTTTTTGCAGTATAAATTTAACCAAATCTGATTCATTTCTATAGTTTTTACTAGCTTGTCAAAGCACTTTATTACCTCTGAGAAATTTTGTCATCATTTTATCATGCATTGCAGAAGATAAGTTATTTAAAGATCAACTTATGCAAAGTGGCCTATGAGTAGTGTAGCATTGTTTAAAAAAACATATGTTTCAAAGAAATGTATGGAATGAAATAGCTCTGTGCAGTATCTGCCTAACATTTTTGAAATCGTAGTTAAAAAGGATGCAAATGTTTCAAAATTGTATTTAAAAGGCATGACACAATAGGATTAATGCTTACAGGAGTTTAAGAGCGGAACAAGGTTTTCCTTGCTAAGAATTATAGAAAGTGCAACTTGGGAATTTGCACTTTTAGGGAAATGACCCAAAATTAAGAGTCAAATTTCATACATTGGCACAGTCAAACTAAAAAAGGTTGGGAAGGCATTCAAATAAGTGTACACTCATACACACTGTAGAGTAGATAAACAATACAAAATTTGATTGGGTGTCATAATTTGAAGGCAAGATGATCTAGATTGTGCTATTGTACAAAATTTTTATTTAGTAAGAGCATTCCAAGAAGTTCACAAGGGCTCGGGCTATGGTCTCATTCAAGAGATCTAATGAAAATTTATCCATAGGTGTTGCTGAGAAAAGTTAAGAGCCTTTAACAAACCAATGGTCCCATAGATTTTATAGTTACTTTGAGCAACCAATGCTAGAAAGTATAGCTGAAGGAAACTAGGGATCCCGTGATCTATTTAAAAACTGTAATACCATACATGCCTATATAATAAATGTATTATAATAATAAACATTTTACAAAATTCTCATGCTATACAGAGTAGAGTGAGTTTGATCTGTATCTAATCTACCTAAGGGATTTTATGCTTCACATGGAAAGACTTTTTGTAAAAATAGGCTCCAGTTCTAAAAAGCCCAAAATCTTGTTGATTAGTTAACTGTGGGCTGTTGTGCAAATAAAAAGGGAATCAACTAGAATTACAAAACTGCAGTCTTTTTTTATAATTTTAACACATTAGCTTTTAAAAATTTTCATTTTATTTATTCTTGGATCATATTCATTGGGTGTGTAATATTGTTTAATATTTATTTATTTGCCACCATCCTAACACTAGTTGTTTTCTTTCACTTTAATATGTATGCCCATGTAAATTCACATTCACACTAAAGTGGGGGAAAATGTTAAGGGTGAAAGGTGCATACCTTGCCCTATTACTTTTTGTTTTACATGTCGAATTCAACAACGATTATGAATTAAAGGGTACTCACATTTGATAATCCTTGGAACTGTAGACTCTATTATTTAATTTGACATGGATTTTCTATGAGCCTACATTATTTAGGTAATGTGGTTCACTTAATGTCTTGATTATGTATATGGGGGATGACTTTGGGGCACTAGTAGATATACCACTTCTTCTTGGCTAATTGAAAGGTCATAGTTCTCTGATGGTTTGTTCATGATTTAGTTCCTTGATAGGTTTTTTCATGATTTAGTTTATGTGTTTATTCATTTAATACCTATTCTAATTCTATTTGTAAAAAAAAATTGAATTTCTATATTAAAATTAAAATTAGGATTAATAATTTTTTTAATGATTTTTAGATTTAGCTTCAAACATTTTTTATGGATTATCTTTTATAGTAGTTTTTTTGCCTACTACAAAGCACTTAATAAAGATTTATAATGAAATAAACAGTTATAATATTTATAGTCTTATCCACCAAATACTACAGGGGATACATTCAAATAAAAATATAAATGCATATTATTTAGTGATAGTTAGTGATAGGCCTATAAATATTTGTGCCTATAGGCTATTTGTTCCTTTGAACCAGTGGAAGAAGTTAACAGGGCGATTAAGGGTCTCGATGGCGCATTGATGGATGGAAGAGAATTAACAACTATTTTTGCCTTGCCCTCTAAGGCTAGGGCCTGCAGTTTCCCACGATCGGCAACAAAACTAGGCGCAATGGCGATGGATCTGTGGATCGGGTGCCCTACTATGGTTGTTTCAGCCCGATGGATACAACGACTAGGGTTCGTGGTCGGGATTGCGATTGCAATAACTCAGAAAAATTGGAAACTTTGTGCCCTAGCAGGGCAAATGCAGCGACATTTGAGGAATTTTGTTTCAGAGATAAAGCTGAGGAAAACCCTCTCTTTTGTGCGGACTCCACATCGAATGCTAGGGTTCTCGGCGGGGGTCATATTTGGATGCCCTCACAAGCCCCTGCCAGGCAGATTCCGACTTTCGACCCTCGTAGTGATTCCTATTCTTCTGGTCTTATTTTGGATTGGATCGACATATTTGCCGTTATAGTATTGGGGGTAGTCGGCGATAGAATTTGTAGGCGGCCTGTGGATTATGAAAAACTTAATTTTAGATGCTGAAGACGCTTCGAGCTTGGTCATGTTGCTTCTCAATGCATGAGGAAATCAATTAATTATGGGACGACTCCCAGCAAGCCCACCTGGTGGGTGGGCTTAAGTCTCACCACCATGTCATAGCCCCCTAGGATCATAACAAGAATGGTTCAAACATGGATCTTGAAAGAATGGGCGGGCGAGGGGTCCCCAACTCTATGCTTAAGGTTCCCAGTTCAGAATCAGGTTCAGAGGAGACTCTATGTGTGCCTATTTCGTGTAAGGTGCATCCAGATGCAACTACAACAGTTCCAAGAGGTGATAAGGCCTTATCGGAGGTGTATTCTCAAGGCACAAGCGATTCAAAGGAAGAGATGTTCCCTTCCATGGAGGCATGTTTGGATGAGGAATTGCAAGCCGGGCACTCCTTCGAGCAGGATTGGACAGACTTGAAAAGGAAAAAGGTTCACACTCAGGTGAAGATCAAACATTCGGTGATTTTAAGATCTTCTCAGGATTGTTTGAGGCATTTTCGTTGTGGAGGCAATTCGATAGTGATTTAAGAGGATTGTTAATTGAATCTTTTTGGATTAGACTTGCATGCTTTTTGAAGAAGAGGAGAATCTGCAGAAGTGAGGGTTTGGAGATTTTTTTTTATTTTTGGGAAATACAGAGGTACATTGATGGATCCAGTGAACCCATCAGCCACCAGAATCGTTCAGCCACCATAATGGCTCTTTTTTGCGGTATGTTTATTGTTGTTTAAGGCTTGGCCTTGCATAGGCTTTGGAGTGTGAGTTTTTTCAGCACCTTTTTTTTTAATATGTGTAATATTTATCTTTTTATAAAGTAATGTAATATACTTATTCATCAAAGAAAAATTCAATATGTATTTGATTGTAATGGTGGAGTTTCCATACACATGTTAATTCCTATTTAGTTTTGGGTTTATTTTGAGAGAATGTTTTAATATGATTAATAGTGACATGTGGCACACATTTGTGCTAAATTTTTGGCTCCATCCATAACTTTCATCCATCCTCGTTTATTCTTACCTACATACTCCTATATATTTGATCTTACCCTGATCCTATCTACACTTATTTCCACACATTTGAATCATTATTAGCCTTGATTTCCATGCACTCGATCCTCACCTCCAAATCAACATTTCTCTACCCTAAGCTCATGTCAATGATGTGTAGGACCAATCTCACACAATGAAAATCTAACTTGAAATTTAAATTTCCAACTTGCTCTTTTACACTAGTCATTAGGAGCTGACTTGGTATACTTTTGTGTGACAATTTGTTATATCTTGATTTTCTTTTTCTGATCAGTAAATAGGAAATAGGATTCTAGGCCCATATTAATACAAACTTTAAAAAATTAGGAATAGAGCATTATAGAGCATAGTTTGATGCATGAAAGAAGGACAGAGTAAACCTCTTAGCAAGACAAACAAGAAGAAAGACTCCATCAATGTTACATAGTGCCAATCTCATACAACTCAACCAAAGAAGGTATGGCTCTAGGAGAATTATTGTTGAAGTGTCACTAGAAATTTAAAAAGTTACTAAACCATCATAGTTGTAATGAAGTGTTTTTAAATTGTGTATTAGTATTTAAAGACATTCATTTAAGCATTAATTCATATCCAGTAATCATTTAAAATCCTAGAGCACTAAGGAACACATGTTCAATTAGAACTTTTTGACATGGAGCACTAAAAAGAATTAGTATTTGCATCAAAATCAACATCTAGGACACTTGCATGCTTGCTTGTTGTTTGTCACCACTTATGAAGGCCCTAAAGTTGGCCATTCAAAGGAGGTTGGCTGAGGAGAATATAAACTTTTGCAATTAAGCAATCTCTCCAAACTATTTTTAACTATTGTCAATCCTTAAGTACCAACAGACAATAAAGATTGATGTATTTACTTAAGTTGGATCTTCTCACCAATTAGCAAATCTCTTTTATAATGAATCAGATCATATCAGTGCTAATTGGAATGAATCAGATCATAGAAGTGCTAAGTGATGTATTTACTTAAGTTTAATCTTCTCACCAATTAACAAATCTCTTTTAGAAGACTTTGGAAGGGTTACCATTTGGCATAGATATTTTGCATGATCTTGGTTTCTTATTGTCCTCTTCTAATTCTATATTTGCTTTTCCCCCTTCTTCTTCTTATCCCACTTCTAACCCCACCACTCTCATGACCATTATTGCTACTTCTAGAGTAGATCTTTCCGCCACTATCCCTCCTACTTTCCCATTGGCTTTGTTCCTCAATACAACTTATATCCTAACTATACTCCATCGACCATACCTAATTTTAGTGCTCTCACTCCCTCTATTGTTCCATTTACATCCCATCCTCTACCCACATAACCACTAGTATTACACATGCTATTCATGTGCTCCACACTATTCCTGCTTCCCTAACCTATGGCTCATACTATTTTCCCATCTCACCCCACAACCAACCCTTCCTACACTTTAGTCCATCTATCCATGGCTATGTCTTCACCTTTTCAACCTCATTATGCTTCCTCTATTGTTTCACATACTCTCAACACTGCCCTTGTTTCTACCTCTACCTGGGATACACTATTGAAAAAAGTGGTTGATCTTAAAGAAGTAAAAATAACAGCAATAAGAACAATTCCATCACTTATAATCCACCACATTACACATCATAAATATGTTAACAAAGATATCAACATATTTATTAAGTAATAATAATCCATATAATTCAAAATTAAAACAAACAACGATATTAATGCAAATACTTCAATCAGTATTCACTAACATACAATAGATTATTGAACAATCAATATCTATCACGTAAAGAATAGTAACCACTTAAGTAGCACAAACCACATTCAAATTACAACGGAAGGGGAATAATCAATTAAGTCCAAGCCAGTCCAAACTGAATGATTCTTCAACACCTTCGACAAATAGGTCGGTTCTAGCCAGAGATATCAACCGCTGTTCATTGTTCTTATCGCAGACAACATGATTCAGAGATCTGAGTTGGCCTAGTGTTCTGCAAAACGTTCTCAGTTTATAGCACTCCCTCATGTCCAGCTTCTTCAATCTCGATAGCTCCTGAAATTTATCAGGAAACCCCTTCAAGCTCCCACACGATGAGATGTCAAAGATTTCTAGTTGTTGAAGAACATGGGTAGAAGAGGGCAGTGCTGTCAAGTCTGCACATGCACACAAGCTTAACACCTCTAGTAGGCCAAGATTTCCCAACTCATCAGGTAACTTTGCAAGCTGATGGCAGTTTTTCGCCAACAACATTTTCAGGGAATTTGAAAAACATATTCCTCTTGGCAATTCCTTCAGATCACTGCAGTGATCCACATTAAATTCTAAAAGCCCTGGAAAGTTGAAAAATTCATCTGCATCTAATTCACTCATGTTACCAAGGCCCTCACATAGACTCAGGGATAGCTTCTCAAGACTCTTCAAAAATTTGAAGTAAACGTACAGAGGAGGAACTAGCAACTTTTCAAGTTGCAGAGTTTTAAGCTGAGAAATTTCACCAAAACCTTGGAGTCCCCTGAGTGTGGCTCTTCGTGCACTGTAATTATTGATTATCAGAACTTTCAGTTGCGTCATTGTGCCCAAAAATGTTGGAATGTAATATTCACTTGCAGTAAAATACAAAATTAAAGCTTCTGCTTCAGGGAACTCCATTTGTGGCCATCGTTTTTCATCCATCGTGCCTATACATTCGCAACAAATATTGATATCAACAGTGCAATTAAGTCTTCAACCAGTATGATCATAGTAAATGAAGTGATAAATATTCTATGTTTTCGAGCTCGAAGGAAAATTAAAGGATTACAATGTACAAATTACAATATAATATAGTAGTTGTAGCATCACCTGTGTGAATGGAAACAATCTTAGCTTCAGATGAATGAACTTTTTGCCACTCTGAGGGAATGCCATCAAGCTTTTCAGGCATACACAGCCTACTACAGTTGATCTTATTGTCCTGTTTCACCAAATACAGGACCAAATCCCTCATTACATCATGTTGGGAAAAGGATAATCCATATGCCCTGCCATCAGCGATCCTGGGGCTTCTGGCATCAAATGTTAAGAAAATATGTTTGTAAGAAATATTAAAAATTCTGTGGTTTAAGGACTCTCATTGCTTTTTGTCAAATGAAAAATAAAGAAAGGAACAGCAGAAAGACTGGTTCTAAACAGAAATGAAGAACAGCAGAGGAAGTCTGATTATTTCTCATTCACCGAATACCTACATGAGTACAGATTTATAGTTACAATCAACTCAACTACCTCCTATAATTATGCTCAGTTGTGTCATAGATGTGTCAATAAAATTGCAGTGCTGCCACGAACCATTGTAGAGGTGTCTTTAGAATCTTCAGTTTGTTGTCAATCTATTTGAGTGAGTTGTCAAATTAATTAGCATAATAATTATAGGAGGTAGTTGAGTTGATTGTAACTATAAATCTGTACTCATGTTCCCTATTCGGTGAATGAGAAATAATCAGAATTCCTCTGCTGTTCTTCATTTCTGTTTAGAATCAGTCTTTCTGCTGTTCCTTTCTTTATTTTGGTATCAGAGCAATCAGATTTCTGCACAAACAACAAACATTACTTCATCTTTTTCTATGTTTTATGTAGTCAATTTACACTTGAAGTTCCAGGAGAGCAAATTGCAGCAAAATCTTCCTCCTGCAGTAAATCTTTGCAACTCCAGGTGCGCACACACCTCACTCTACCTTATCTATTAACAATTTCAATTCTATCATACAATGATTAACAATCAAGATGCTTTCACTACTTGGGCGCTGCAATGATGGAGTCATGCCCAATCTAGTTCTGATACCATAATAGAAAACTGAGAATAAAGAAGATAACAGCAGTAGATAGCACAAAAAAGGAAACTCAGAACTATATCGTTTATTGAAAAAGAGATTACAATTTATAATAGTAAACTAACTAAACAACTTCCTATAAATTTGCTATCCAATTTGACAACAAACTCAACTAATTGATAACACACTAACAGCTATTGACAGCTGCAACTACATCTAACAAATAGTGACCTGTTGTGTATGTAGACAGCTTGACTACATGTGCTGTTCACAATTTGTTGATGTAGTTGTAGTTGTGTCAATAGCTGTTAGTGTGTTGTCAATTAGTTGAGTTTGTTGTCAAATTGGATAGCAAATTTATAGGAAGTTGTTTAGTTAGTTTACTATTATAAATTGTAATCTCTTGTTCAATAAACGATATAGTTCTGAGTTTTCTTTTTTGTGCTCTCTACTGCTGCTATCTTCTTTATTCTCAGTTTTCTATTATGACATCAGAGCTAGATTGGGCATGACTCCGTCATTGGAGCGCCCAAGTACATGAAAGCATATTGAGAGTTAATCATTGTATGATAGAATTGAGATTGCTAATAGAGAAGGCAGAGTGAGGTGTGTGCGCACCTCGAGTTGCAAAGATTTACTTGGGCACTCCAATGACGGAGTCATGCCCAATCTAGCTCCTGCAGTAAATCTTTGCAACTCCAGGTGTGCACACACCTCACTCTGCCTTCTCTATTTGCAATCTCAATTCTATCATACAATGATTAACTCTCAATACGCTTTCATCTACTTGGGCGCTCCAATGACGGAGTCATGCCCAATCTAGCTCTGATATCATAATAGAAAACTGAGAATAAAGAAGATAGCACAAAAAAGGAAACTCAGAACTATATCGTTTATTGAACAAGAGATTACAATTTATAGAAATAAATAAACTTAACAACCTTCTATAGTCTTGCAAATAGAAATAACAGCACTGCAGAGTCGTTTAACAACAAATTGGATTTACACCTGATGATTGGAACACATCTACAAGTTGATTGACACCTGGACAATGACACGATGCTATTCAGTTATGAGCATTCAGTTATGAGTTACGCTAACAATGAACCCCTGTCTTACAACCCAGGGGGGACTTTCCTTGAAAATTAGTAATGTTCAACTCTCAAGTCCTAAAATATATCTAAATAATTGGGAGAAGTTTCAAACTTTTATAGGGTCTGGCTGAACTATTCGTTTCAACTTCTCAAACCCTCTTCTATCACGGGAATTCAATATCATAATTAAGCACAAGAAACATAATGAACTTAGAAAACAACCTGTCAAAATAACAATGCTCCTTACCTGGGATCTCTCTTCAACGTTAAGAGACTGCGATCTGCAAATTCCCATAGAAGCACATAAGCATTGTCCCAATCCATTCATCCGTTGTAAAGGTGTGCAGTGGGCTCTTGTCGGATAATGCTTTCATCCGTTGTGGTTACTAGAGTCTTGTAATGTTCACCTTTAAATAGCAATTGTTGAAGGTCGGACGTAGAGCAAACATTATCCAATACTACCAGAGTTGATTGATTTCTTCTTGAGTTTATTTGACATTGTAATTCGCTATGTGCTACCTCACCGCTATTAAAACCAGATTTTCGGACACCGACAATGCGTTCCCACATGTCCATTAGGATACCCATGATATTTGGACTTTTTGAAACGGTAATATAAATTACCGTCTTGAAGTGTTCTGCAAATCGTGAGCAAGTATATAAAGATTCATTTTTCTCCTCTTAATAGGACTTAATACATCTATTCTGTTAAAAATTACAAGGTAAAATACCCAAAATCATGGAAACAGGGCACAGTGAAGCTTGAACAAAATTCAGAGACATAAATTGCTAGATTTATATGATAGGAAAGGGATGCAGAGAAAAGTTTGTTCCTACCTTTGATTTGGTCATCATGGCGAAGGGCTGATGCTAGTGTCGACTTTCCCATTCCGCTCAATCCTGTAATCCCAACCACACTGACATTGGTGTCCAGTACATGCTGCTTCAAATCAATTAGCATCCTATCCAAACCCACTAAAAAGTTCGGCTTATTCGGGACGCAGAGGTTCAATTCCTGCTGCTCTACAGTAGCCCCTGGATTCTCAATTATTGTCCTCCGAATCAAACTATTTTCTTGGTTGTGTGCGTCAATGTTGGACGCGATATTCTGCACATCATTACGCAATTTAATTATATCCAATGTCATGTTGGGCAAGAAGATGGTTTTGATGAAACTGCCAATATGCGTCTCCAGATTCTGAATCTTGTTTGCATACTTGAACTTCTTGTGGATCTTGCAAAAGCTGGTTTTCTCTCATTTCTTGACCAATTCGAGACCATCGGTAAGATGCCCCTGAAACTCTTGAATGCTCAGCAGCCATTGCTGCGATGATAATTCCAAACTACACTTGCACATCTCATCGACGACCGGCTTCAAGAGATTCAGCGTTTCCTTGAGTTTCTTGCAAGCAGAAGTGCTGAAGACTCTAATTATGTATGCGATGCTTATCTTGCTGGCTGTGGCGGTCTCTTGACATCCTACTCCAACCAAACCAGCCACAACTAGAGCCTCCATGATGGAATTGCGAACAGATTTCCAACACCACCAATGACTCTGTATAGTTATTACACTACATTGTAAGAAGAAAGTGCAGGGAAGCGTTAAATTTACGTGCGGGTAGCGCATATATTCTTCCATCAAGGACGACAAGTCGACAGCGAATAGTCGTCGTTGAATAGTGTTGTACGTCGATTTGGAAATGCTTTATATATTTCTCACCCTCTAGACGCGTTCTAAACATAATACGCACGAGGAGTATTGCCTTACACGCGTCTTTCTCCCAATGGTTAGTTAATCAATATTATATAGATCAATTTTGTATAGACCCTTCTAATGTTATACATTTCGCTTTTAGTTAATCAATAGTGTGAAAACCAATCAAGCATTCACTTCAACATTCTTTTCCTTGCACCGTGGATCCACTAGGGATTTCCCCACAAAATAATTTTTAAATAATATGATCTTTAAATTTTCAAATTTGTATTTGATTCTAATGATGAAAAATTTCCACCCATGTCAATTCTAATTTAGTTTTTGGTTTATTTTGAGAGAATGTTTTAATATATGATTAATAGTGATATGTGGTATACTTTTGTGTTAAATTTATATCCCTCATTTACTCTTATCTACACATATTCCTATGTATCCAATCTTATCCTAATCTTATCTTTATTTATTTCCATACATTTAATTCATTACTAACCCCGATTTCCATACACCCAATCCCAACCTCAAAATTCACATTTCCTTATCTTAAGTCATGTTCATGATGCACAAGATCAATCTTACATGACATAGATATGAGCTAAAATTTAGATTTTTAAAGTTCAAATTGCTAACTCTTGCCCTTCTCCACTAGCCTTTGAGAGCTGACTTGGTACACATTTGTGCGACGATTCATTATGTCTTGGTATTTTTTAATCAATGAGTAGGGAATAGGGTCATAGGCCCATAATACAAACTTTGAAGAAAGAATAGATCATTAAAGAACATAGTTTGATGCATGAAAGAAAGACAAAGGAAACCTCTCACCAAGACAAACAAGAAGAAAGACTCCATTAGTGTCATGTAGTGCCAGTCTTATACAAGTATCAACCAAAGAGGGGTATGGCTCTAGGAGACTTGTTGCTGAAGTGTCATTGTAAAGCTAAAAAGTTATTGAACCATCATATATGTAATTGAAGTGTTGTTAACTTATGTCTTGGTATGTTAAAAAATTCATTTAAGCATTAAGTCATATCCAATAATCATTCAAAATCCTACAACACTAAGGAACAAATGTTCAATTGGAAATTTGGACTTGGAGCACTAAAAAGAATAAGTATTTGCATTGAAATCAACATCTTAGAAAAACACTTGCATGCTTGCTTGTTGTTTGTCAACACTTGTGAAGGCCATAAAGTTGGCCATTCAAGGGGGTTGGTTGAGAAGAATGTGAACTATTACAGTTAAACAATCTCTCCAAGGTATTTTTAAATAGTGCTAGTCATTAAGCACCAACATACAATAGAGATCAAGGAATGAATCTGATCACAAGCCTACATTTTAATAGATCAAGACCATGTATTGAAGATTAGATTCACACGATGTGGGACTAACCTAGAGCTACATAATCAACTTATAGAAAGTTATATGTCAGGCTATAGAATTTGAGGACAATCTACACTTCTAGGTCATATGTTTTTCATAGTGTGGTGAATCAATTTTGTGAGTCATCAACTTTCATATTCCCTCTTTGCTTTAAAAGGTAAGTACAGCTTTCATTCACATTTATTTTCCCAAATTAGTCTTTATTATTCTAATATGTACCGAAATCAACTATTTATGTTAATTGTGTGTTTATTGATAATATTTATTTAATTAGCCAAGATAACTTTTTAGGAAAGTATTTTTTTCATTTTTAGTGAACTCGTCCATGCTTACACCACCCTAGGATTTACTTTAGGGTTTATACCTTCATTACTTTTCAAGGTTCTAGATCTATACTTTTTGATTGGTGTATCATTTTTTAAAATTACTAGGGTTTGTGTTCTTATTCATTGTTATTTCATCACTATATCTTTTTACCTAGGGCTTGTGCCTTGTTATTTTACCTTTATTTTTCCCCACCTTAGAACACTTCAGTAGGGTTTTTTTTTTCAAATATAATATACAACAAATTTTTAAATCTGAAAGTGATATGTAGTGCTTTATATTATTATTTTCCTTGTCATATTGTATTGGTTGTGCCATGAGCTACTTGAGATCCAATCTTCCATTGAGGAATAGTGCTTGTCTAAACCCAACTGTGGTTTCCCATTCCAACAATAATGAAATCTTTTCCAATGCTCATGTTGATAATCATTCATAACATCAACAAGATTGTGATCATGAGGCGCACTTGGCTAAGCAAGATCTATCACTTACTAGGCAAGTGCTAATTGATGTACTTAAGTTGAATCTTTCATCAATTAGTAAATCTCTTTTATAAGACATTGGAAGGGTAATTGTTTGACATAGATATTTTATGTGGTTTGTTATCAGAATATATTATTGAATAATCGATCAATAACAATACACAACAGAGCTGTATTTAAAGAATTTACAAAGGCTAAAGATAGCCAAAAGCAAAAAGCAGAGATAAGTATTATCTACAAGATTGACCATTAGAACTTATCTAACTGTAGTTTAATACCCACCCATAATGGTCAATCGATCAACTACACCAAGATCCCCCCGAAATTTGACAAACTTATTTGAGCTCAGAGACTTGGTAAGAATATTTGCAGTCTGGCCCTCTGTAGGAACATACCGCAACACAACAGATCTATCTTCAACCAGCTGGCGAATGAAGTGACAATGAAGATCAACATGTTTTGTTCGTTCATGAAAGACATGATTTTGGCAAGTTTCAACACCCTTTGATTGTCACAATACAAGGATGAAGGCCCGGCTGGAGACATGTTCATGTCTGAAAGCATCCGTTGAAGCCAAACTGTTTCACAGGCTGCTTTAACAACTCCCCTATATTTAGCTTCTGTCGAAGAGAGAGCCACTGCCTGCTGCTTCTTGCTAGTCCATGTGATTGAACCTGTTCCCACACTGAAAACATACCCATAGGTAGACTTTTTGTCATCAACAAAATCTGCCCAATCCGAGTCTGTAAAACCAATCAGTTGAGGGTCTTTGCACCTGCCATACAGAATGCCAAAGTCAGAAGTGCCTTGCACATATCTCAACACACGCTTTGCTGCAACCCAATATTCAACTTTAGGAGCTGTCATGAAGCGAGAGATGTAGCTGACTGCAAAACTAAGATCAGGTCTAGTGGCAGTAAGATAGATGAGGCTGCCCACTAATTGCCTGAATGCGGATTCATTCTCTATAGGAGAGTCTGAATTAGCTGGGAGTTTCAGCCCTTTTTCCATAGGTGTAGAAGCAGGTTTGCATTCTGTCATCCAGAATTTGTCCAACAAACCTCGTGCATACTTTGACTGAGAGATGAAGATGCGGTCAAGGTGCTGCCAAACCTCAATACCTACGAAATAATGTAGGAGTCCCAAGTCAGTCATGTCAAATATTTGACTGAGATTTTGTTTGATCTCTTGAATCAAGTGCTCGGAGTTGCCAGTAATAATCAGATCATCGACATAGATAATGATGTAAAGACTGTCATCAGCATATTGTTGGACATACAGATTGGAATCCGAAGGGCTCTGTTGAAAACCATGATCCACGAGGTACTTATCAATCTTTATGTACCATGCCCGTGGAGCCTGTTTGAGGCCATAGAGAGCTTTCACCAGTTTGCACACTTGGTGTTCTTTGCCCGCAACCTTGAAGCCAGGAGATTGTGTCATGTAAACTTCTTCCTGTAAATCGCCATTGAGGAAGGCACTCTTGACGTCCATTTGATGGACTTTCCACCCAAACTGGGCTGCCATAGCAAGGACAAGCCGAATGGTACTCATTTTGGATGTAGGAGCAAAAGTCTCCTCATAGTCAATGCCTTCTTTCTGGGAGAACCCTTTGAGCTACCAACTGAGCCTTATACTTGTCAAGGGTTCCATCAGCCTTGTACTGGACTTTGTACACCCATTTGCATCCAATGGGCTTCTTCCCAGGTGGAAGATCAGAAAAGACCCAAGTATTGTTCTTCAGAAGAATATGGTGCTCAACTTCCATAGCCTTGTCCCATTCAGGTACGCCTTTAGCCTCAGAATATGTTTGAGGCTTTGAGATACTGTGAAGATTGGCTATGAGGGCAAAGTTGACGGTATTTTGTTGCCTGCTCTTCTTCCGAGTAGATCTACCCTCGATGAGTTCATTATTATGAAGATCACCAAATGTTTTGGTCCACCACTTAGGCCTAAGAGTAGATGAACCAACATTTGAAATAGGTGCATTAGTATCATCAGGAGGGGTAGGAACAAGATCAGGAGGATCCAGAATACCCTGAGGAGGGGCGGGTGCTTGATCAACAGGCTGAGGTGTGGACATAACAACAGGAACCCTCCCATCAGGTAGAGCCAGAGGAATGCGAACACCCAAATCTGAAGCCTCGAAAGGCTGATCGTCAGTATGAATAGATGAAGTAGGTAGCAGAAAGGGCCCAATAGTCTCATCAACGACTACATCATGACTGAATATGAGACAATCAGTGTCGACATCAATTAGTCTGTAAGCCTTATGATTTTCACTATACCCAGTAAACATGAGTTTCTGGCTTTTGGAGCCTAGCTTAGTGCGCTTGACATCTGGAATCCAAACATAAGCAGTGGAGCCAAAAAATTTTAGATGGTTGACGCGAGGCTTACGTCTAGACCAGGCTTCTTCAGGAGTCATCTTTCTGACGACATAGGTGGGAGACCGGTTCAGAAGATAGACAACAGTGTAGACTTCTTCAGCCCAAAACTTCTTAGGAACACTTTTATGTTCCAACATAGAACGTGCCATTTATGTGATAGTTCAATTGCGACGCTCAACAACACCATTCTGCTGAGGTGTGTAAGGGGTAGTAAGCTGACGTTTGATGCCATGTGCAGCACAGAAATGAGTGAAGGTAGAGGAACAAAATTCCCTCCATTATCAGACCGAGGAGAGACGATTGGACAGCCTGACTCTTTTTCTACCAAGGCTTTGAACTGTTGAAATGTACTAAGTACATCGGATTTCTTTTTCAAGAAATACACCCACATCTTTCTACTGAAATCATCAACAAAAAGCAGAAAATATCTGCACCCAATAACTGAAGGAGTGTTCATCGGTCCACATACATCAGCGTGAACCAACTGTAAAACCTTGGATGCTCTCCATTTGTCACCATCGGGAAATGGAGTCCTAAGCTGCTTGCCAGCTTGACATGCGTCGCAAACGCCAGGAAGTTGAGTCTGAATTTCTAGAAGACCACCAACCAGACTCTTCCGAGCTAACTGAGATAGTGCATGTTGAGGTGCACATAACGTTGATGCTAGAGTTTACTGATGGAAATGCTCTTGGCTGCCATAGCTTGCTTTGGAGAATCAACAGAATCTACAAGTCTATATAGACCATGATCCTCAAGAGCTTGGGCAATGGTGGTGCGTCTCACGGTCCACTATGTTGCATGAGTGCATGCTAAAGACAACATCCAGATGAGGTGAGTGTCGCATGATCTGATTGACTGAGAGAAGGTTCAATTCCATGCCAAGTACGAAGTATACATTGAGAAATATTAAATTTCTCCTACCAGACTGAATCTGCACAGTGCCTTTTCCAACAACAGTATACTCTTCGGCTCCTCCAAAGACGTAGTCTTTGAATTGCATGTACTTAGTGAATCAGTCTCGCCGATGTGTGAAATGGCGGGAAGCACTTGAATCAATGTACCAGGCAGAGGATTTGATATGATCTGCAGGGTGTTTAGCCATGAGGGCATAAAACTCAAACTTCTTATGTTTGGCAAAATGCACCATCTTCATGCTTTTCGAGGCATGAAAAAAGAAACACCGGAGGATGGAAAAAAAATAGATAACTTACAAAATCCCAAGAGATTGGAAAACACATTCAAACCCTAGCGTGGGTGTCGAGGCAAAAAACCAAATGAGCAAATACACCACCAGCTTCATACAATGCTTGTAAGTTTCTGTAGAGGAAATGTAAAATAAACCAAAAAGGCAACCTGAAATACAGATATCTACCAATAAGATTTAATATCTACTAATGTAGATCAAGAATATTGGCGCAGAAATACAGAGGTTGCCATCGAATATATAACCCACAAGACAACGAAGATCGTGCCTTATCAACGCTTTAGAACGTTGATCAAATCGCAGCATAAGCGACCAAAAGAGTCACAAACTGTGTGGACTCACAAACCGCCAAAAGAATGCCTGGTAGAAACCCTCCGATAGAAAATGAACCAACAAATCTTTGAAAAATCATGATCACTGAAGACACGATCACAGGAAAGTAAACAAAAGCTCTAGCCTCGACCAAAGTAAAAACAAAACAACATATATTGTTCGATGACGCCAGTATACACCGATGAAGATCTTCAAAAACAAGCTAGGAGACAGACCCGCACGACCATAGACGCCAACTAGGAATCGCGAGTGTCTTGGGCACCAAAAAAAGATACAGAATCCGCAGAGGTCGCACGACCCTTAAGGTGTCTTCAAAGGGCGACTCCAAAGGGCACAAAACAGACGTGCCCTTTTTAGAACATGAAACCCTTAACCCGTTGCCAGTCCAGACGCCTATCCAGAACTCGACTAGAAACTCACGTGGTCATGGAGAATAAAAACCCTCGCAGAAATAAAATCGCGACCAGAACATTATACAAGAGCTCACGACCTCCAAACTGGAATCGATGACCAAAGAGGAAGAATCCACGTTTCAAAGAACAAATGCGATCAACAGAAAATGTTTCAGGCGCCAAAAAAGGAACCTGGCTCTGATACCATGTTATTAGAATATATTATTGAATAATCGATCAATAAAAATACACAGCAGAGCTGTATTTAAAGAATTTACAAAGGCTAAAAATAACCAAAAGCAAAAGGCAGAGATAAGCATTATCTACAAGATTGACCATTAGAACTTATCTAACTGTAGTTTAATATGATCTTGGTTGCTTATTGATCTCTTCTAATGGTGTATTCACTTTTTCCTCTTATTCTTCTTATCCCACCACTTCCATGACCATTATTGCTACTCCTAGTGTAATTCTTTCCTCCATTATCCCTCCTACTTTCCCATTGGATTTTTTCCCTAATATTGCTTACATCCTAACTATAGTCAATCCACCATACCTAATTTTAGTGCTTCCATTCACTTTATTGTTCCATTGACATCCCATCCTCTACCCATATAACCACCAATATTACACCTGCTATTCATGTGTCCCATACTATTTCTACTTAATAATATTATTCAAGTTGCTAATATTTCTACTTTACCTTCCTTCAATCATAATGCTCCTAGGAAATTCACTAAGCTATAAGAATCCTTGGATGATGTGTTCCAAAATTTATTGAGTGCTACTTTGATTACACTTCCTCCTATCTATCCATTGGATCCAAATAAACCACTCCTAGAACATTTAATTATTAAACATTTTGTAACTTCAATAGAGTTAAGGTGTGGATCTCAAACACAAGGTGTAACACCTCATAAACTACAACATGATCCATATGGAAAGTGTCAATGATAATGAAAATCCTTTTAGTTGCAACTTCTAATAAGTGATTGGGCATTTACACTAATCCTTTTCCTAATCATATAAATAATATTATGGTACATGATAACATTGCTATGAAAGATATTCATAAGGATGATAGTAATAAATATGATTATCATGTTGAGTTTAATGATACATCATGTGGACATGCTCTTTTAGCAATGATTGACACTAATCCTACATCTTCTTCTCCCCCTCCCACTCTTTAAATTACATTTTATGATGTGGATCTATACCATAAAATAACCATTAGGGTCCATTGTATGTTCTTGGTAAGTGTTAGTTTATAAATTCATCACTTAACTCTATTTCTCATGCCCACACAAATGACAACTGCACTAACAGTTGAGTCGGATTGCAATCATATTTGCAATGAATCTACTTATTTTACAAGGTGCAACTACCTTCGAATGATATTAAATGTATGAAAACAATGTATGGTTTTAACTAGAAAACAAGAAAGGTGGTGCTTTTAACCATAAAGCAATAAAGGTAATGAATCACAATATACAACTAAAACAATGTTGGGTGAATATTTTGTCGTTTAGCTAACCAACGGCAAAATGGTTATATCGCCACAACTATAATGAGACTAAGTCTCTCCTCTCAGCAAGGGGAGGTTCCCTCTATATAATGAGCTCTTTCTAACAAGCAACTTTTAATACTTAAAACGAATTAAAAACTATATTGGGGTGTTATCACTTCATCCTATTCTCTCCTTTCAGAATAGATGCTTTTCTCTTCAAAATAACTTCAACAAAAACAATGCTTAATAACTTACAAATCAAGACAAACCATAGAAACACAAAGTTTTCTATTGCTTCACTTATCATCTCCAAATAAACCTGATTGAACTCAAATGTAGCCCAAAGTTTCCACTTTTATCCAACACAATATAACTAACTTGAACACAACAGTTTTTAGCACAAAGTCTATAAACTATTATATCCTCACAAATGTTAACACAAACTCCCGCAATGAGAAAATAGCACAAAGTCTATTTAATCAGAACAAGAACACTTCTCTCAATTTCCAACGAACTCCACGATTCCAGCAATGATCCAATATAATATAACACCAGTGACATAAGAACACTGATATCATAAAACAATATGATTCAACTCAAAGTTTGATACTCAAATTGCTTGCTTATATTGATTTTCACTTGAAAATTAAATAAACACGAAAAGCTCAAAGTCTTGAAATGTTTTCCAATTTGGCAGAATTTCTTTGCAATAGATAAAGATAAAGATTACAATAGAGGCCCTCTTTATTTATAAGGAGGAGCCTAGAGCAAAAATAGGGAAATTTTAACTACTTTGACTTATTCAAACAAAAGAGTTCTATTTGACTTATTCAAACAAAAGAGTTCTATTTGACTTATGACTTCTTTTGTCTCATATGTAATTACATTTCGGAAAATTACATGTGAGTATGTCCATAACAAAATTCAAATTACATGTACAAGACTGAAAATAAACTAAGGCATTGAAAAGGAACTTCAGCTGCCACCATTGTTTTTTTTCAAAAAGTTTTTATAAATAGTTTGTATTGCCGCCATTTCACATACATCGGGCTTCGTTGTATTCTCTGAGATGGTGCGAGCCCTGAGAACTGCATCTTTAACTGGCTTTATTACTTTCTCATGTTTCTCAAGATTATCCTTTAGATTCTCAAAAGTTGAGTGATGATCATAAAGACTATCCATCGAAGCCACTGTAGGCACTTCATCTTCAAATTTCTGCTGCACCATCTTCTCGAAAGCATCTATCATTTCCTCTGCTGAGAGAAACTTGTGACCTTCACCTGTCAGAGTGCATGGGAGGCCTCTAACCTGTGTAGAAGCAAGACATTATTGTTTTCACGTACTTGGCACAAATCATCAAGTAAACCTTTTATCACATTGATGCGATGGACAAGAGATTCCTTAGTCTTAAGGTAAGACTCTCGGTTTGAAACGACACCAATGGCTATCGGATTCTTTATTTTCATCTTCTTCATCTCAACCCATTCCTCTAAACTTTCTTCTTGATCTTGCAGTTCTTGAGAAAGTAAATCAATAATGTCATTTAGCTCAGCTTTTGCCTTGTCCATCTTTCTTTTTCTTTCCACTATGGTCTTCAATAAAACTCTTCCTTGTGCCAGCAACCGTTCCACAATATCACTAACCACTCTTCCTCTGGCCTGAACTTTCTCAACCTTTTGAATAAGAGGATCATCAACAGTCACTGCCATAGGTTCCACGATCTCAGATAATTTTACTATTTTCTGAAGAACAACAAGTTGTTCTGCCTTTGCTTTGTATTGCTCCTTCTCCTTCTTGACCTCATCATATTTCTCAAGCAATGAACTTGCAGTGGCTTGAAAATTTGCGTCGATACCTTAATGAGTTAGCTTACCTAACTCAACTTTGGAGACAATATAATCATTCATATGAAAAGTATCTGTAGTGGCATCATCTGGTGGCTTAGCAATTTCTGCATATTCGAGTCCTTTTTCATTAATACGCCTAGAAACAATTTTAGGTTTCTTTTTCTGGGCCTTTGGCTTAGTAGAAAGTAACTTCTCTATATCAATTTCATCCAGTGAAATCGCTTGCTTCTTCCTCTTGGCAGTGTATGCAGACAACCATGGAGGAAGTGTTGAGGTACCAACATTCGGAGAAGAGTCAATTCCCTGTTTTGCTGGATCCATGCTCACACCTATTCCCTGTTTTGCTGGATCCATGCTCACACCTATTATAGTAACAATAGGACTAGTGTTGGTAAAAACTACACTTGTGTCAACAACTTTCTCTGAACCATCTAGAAAATGCTCCAGAACAGATTGTTCACCAATATCAAATGATGGGGAAGATAGACTTAGAATAGAACGAGAAGAATCAAACACGGTACCAAAACTTGTTCTTACAGAAGTAGGGGTATTATCAGAAGACATAACAAAAATAGGTGAATTAGGAACATTGGAAACTACTAGAAACAGGAGCATGAGGAAGGGGAGTAGAAACTTTTGATTCTAGTGGAAGATCCTTCTTGAGGGGAAAGTTGTGAATCACCAAGTTGTTCCTGTTCTACATTCTCCTCCTTTTCTTGTTCCTTTTCATTTTCCTCATTTGGCTTTTCAGGCATTTCTACTTTCTTAGCATCAATATCTTCAATCTCCATTTCATTAACATTTGTATCTTTGGCACCTAATTCTATGACAGTAGACGTTCCTGCAACCTCTTTCTTCTTTCCTCCTCTAGATATAAACTTGATTTTTGGTTAATGCACTTTAGGAGTGTCACTTTTGTTCTTTGTTCGGTTTTCTACCTTTTTTCCTGTTTGCTCTTGAATTTTAGTTTTTGACCTAGTAAGAAAATCTTTCAGACTTATTCTCTTACTTCCTAACCACACATTTGTATTTGCTAGAATTGGCTGAAATCTTTTCCTGATTGAAGTTTCCTCTTTGACAGACCATTTGACCTCTAGTAGAGGTGAGGATTCAACGTTCTCAACATTGTATTTGGGATCCAAAACATCCCCTTCATCTTCCATTCCCTCTGGAATATCTGCAAGACCTAATTCTTCAATCTGACTCAAGTGAAGTCTACTATAATCTAGCTTCCTGATCTCATTCCGTGTTATGAGATCGACCCAAATATCTTCAACCATTGACATATGGAAAACTGACTTCCTCTTGATCTTGTCTTGCACTCTTTTGAAATCAAAACGATCTCTTTTCTTGAAAGTCTTCATAGTGACCAATTGCATTTCTGATTCAACTGCTTTGGCCTTGGTAGCTGACTGAACATAGTACCTCCCAATTTCTATAGGAAACTTAATTCCTGACTTTTTCAGCTCCATCTGCTTATTGTGCACAACAATCAATTGCCTACACAGGTCCATCAGAATAATTCTATCACTGGGATATCGTGGAAGCATATATGGATAACCAGGATAGTATCCCACTCTGAGATAAGTGAAAGTTGGAAACTGTAAGAATAAACAACCAAAAGAGTTGACCACTTCTTAGGCCTCATCTAATACTCTTTTCTGCTCAAGTTCATTACTCCATAAACACATGAATATTGAAAAGAAGGCATTATTAACCTTGCAGAAATGATGGATTGATCCCTTTGGAGTAATTTGTGGATAATACTCTTAAACTGGAACCAATCTCCTATCACCAACTTGAGTTAAACTAGGAAAACTCCTCATGCTTGCAGCAGCATACACCATTTATGAAGTCATGTAAAACTTGAAAGTTGTATTAACTTTCACCAGCTGATCATGCAGAGCATTGTTGATCTGTTCCCCCCAAGAAGATTTTCTATTGACCCCTGAGAATCACCTTAATGTATGTATACATCCATTCCTGAAATTTGGATGAAGAAGGGAGACCTCTGATCCAACTCAACAGTGTAATCAAATCACTTACATCCTCAACAAAATCACTTCTCGGGAGGTCTTTTGGCCATATGGTCAAATTACTCTGAAGAGTCTTTAACCACTTACTGTTGATATGTTTCCTTGTAGCTTCAATATCTTCATCATAATCCTTTTTCCCTTAAGCAAAATCTATTTCTCCAATATTTTCAATAGGTGGACACATAAAGATTTTATCAAGAAATTCTGCATCTAATCTCATGATCACATTTCCTTGGGAATCAGATACAGTCTTGGTATCCTTGTTATAATGACTAGCTACTTGAAGAACAAACTCAGGATTGTGGGCAGCGACAGGAAAATACTTAACCAAGTGAATGTTACTGTCGATAATCTTTTGCATATATCGAGGAGGATTTGACTATTTTGTTCTATCCACAAACTCGGCCATGTCCACATGACCAATCTCTGTATCTCTAATCTCGTCCACATTGGACTGCAATGAAGTCATGGGGAAAACCCCTTGGTACTTATACTTCATGATTTTAGCTTTTGATGGGGATGGCTCTGACATTAGCTTTGTGAAGAACACTGGAAACGGTGTTTACCACAGATGTTTGTTGAAACTGCAAAAAGCCATGATCTCGCAATTAGGGGAAAAATGGCCAAATTGGGGTTACTGCGAATTGATGATCATCAACATGAGAATGTGCGTTGAAGGGCTTGAGAGCACACAAATCGAGAAAACAGGCGAAAGCGGGCCAATAGGTATTGAAAGGAAAAATTTTCTAGTGTTAGGAAATTTTTCAGGGTGACATGCATGGGTGGTGATTTTGGCCACTCCTGCATGTAGGGGTAAGATTATAATCATGCACGGTCGGCCATTTTGGTGGCCATTGCATTGGGGTAAAAAATTGGGTTTTGATGTAGGGGCAGTCAATTTGACCGCCCTTACATGAGGGAAAAATGCAAGTTTACTTTGGATGTATAAGCGGCGAAAATGCCCGCTAAGGCATGTTGGAGGAAAAACTGTTTTCAGATGCGAAGTCGGTCGAAATGACTGCTCATACACCTTATTATCAAAACCTTAAAACACATGTAATAGCGGCGGATTTTATCGCTTGAGCATGTAATATTTAAAAGTTTAATTTCCATATAGGGGTTGCATTTTAAACTGCCCTTGCATGAGGGTAAGATCAAAGACAAGGCACAAGTACTGGCGGTGGTTTTCGCCGTGGAAACATGTGTGATGACTTAGAAAGAAAGCAAGGCAAGATACCATTGGCGAAAAGTACCGACGATTCACACGAGTTTACATCCTAAGACCTATTCAGGAAAATCCACGAAAACAAACGAAAGACTAGGGTTCCATGAAAGAATAAACCATTCTAAAATGATAAAATAAACAGAAACACAAGCTATACAAAGGTTTCTGAAAGCTTGATTAACAAACATATACAATGATAAATCCAAACAATAAAGTTTTACAAAACAATCATTTTAAATGATCAATGAAACCCTAGTTTAAAACAGAAACTGAATACAAAAAATAACAACCTACCTCAGACAATAAGCCGAAACCCTAAGTGTGACCTTGGTGACCAAAATCTGTCCAAATCCGGAATCTGCGTGATCGAGCGATCTTAGGAAGACTTCAATACTTGATTAGAGATTTAGGGAATGAGAAATAATAAAATGGAACAAGTTTACACCTTAAAAAGGTGTATTAATGGCGACACGAGCGCCATTAATAACACTCAAGTTTGTGAGATCCGCTAAGATTTGTCTGAGCAGCGGGAAGGACCGACCCTACACATCATTAAACCACATGCAAAAGCAGCAATAACGACCGTTATTACACATTAAAACATGACAAGGAATGTGGATGGGCAATGATTTTCGTCGCCCATGCATGTTAAATAAAAAATGAGACAAACATGTAGAAGCGGCAATTTTGGCCGACTTTGCACGTTAAAACAACAAAGATATGCAAGAGCGGTAGTTTTGACCGCTTGTGCACATGACTTAAAAATTTACTAACACCTTAAAAATGATCAAAATTGATATTTTGACAATCTTGCAACCTAATCGATTTTCATGAATCTCGAGGAATCGACTTAGGGAAATGTCACAAACCATTCTATGGTGTCAAATGACTTCACACGAGACCAAGAGAACTTGTCTTGATTTGTAAATTTAGAGTGTAGACTACGAAACAGACAAGTTTCGTAGGGGTTGTCTACAAAATGAGAGCATCTAATTTTGAGAACAATAAACAATAAGAAGCACAAAGACTTCATGTAACCACAATCATAAGCTTATATTTTTCACCAAATAATCACCGCTACAAATCATTCATCGAAAGAAAAACTTTCCACAATAATGAGCTTGAATAAAGATTTCCAATTACTTCAAAATAAAATTGCAATCTAAGAAGTTTTAGATATTCAACATAAGAAGAACATACATCTATCCATCATAACACAAAGTTTACAATTTCATAATTCAACTTCTTCGGCTTTCATTCATATATTGAAAATAATTGAAATATAGCATAACACTAAAAATTGATCTATCAACAACACAAAGTTTGCCAAAAGATCCCTTAAGCATTGACAGACTTAGTATATATAGCCTTTTCATAAAATAACTGTCTTTGAAATAAAAATGACTTCTTGAAGATAGCTGATTAAAAGATAATTAAAAATAAGTCTTTTAAAATAACAGTTTTTTAGAGCAATGTTTAAAGAAATAACATAAAACACATGAAATGTCATCACGTGGCAGCAGTTTGGCCACCCTCCCAAATCACTTCGCTCTCCTTGTCCCATTCGCCAGTCACAGCCAAGTCCACCTGTGCTCGAAGTCTCGCCTTGTAACTTCTATACTCATAGATGATGGGAATTAAAATCTTGCCACTTGGAGTGATAGTAATGTGCACCTTGAGTTTCCATTTGCTTATTGTCTTCTCCACATCTGCTAACCTCTTGTTGATCTCATCGACTTCAACTTTGAAAGTTCTAAGGTAAATTGCTATGTTTCTGATCTTTCCCAATGACTCACCAGTAACAGTATCAGTACCAACAATTTCTTCACTGAGTGTCTTTTTAAAGCTCTGTTTTACCTCTTTCACATCCAATAATTTTTCTCTACTTTCATCAAGAATGTCTGCTTCTAAAATGGTACAAGTTTTCTTGAGGTCTATAAGATCAACGCTGCACTGATTAAGAATTCCTCTTATTTCACTGTTATATTGTCCAAGCACAGACAACTTCCATTCAAGAGCATCCAAACAAGAAACATAGTCATTTTCCTTAGGATCATTCAAAATCTTTTCAGCCATCAGAACACTTGTATCAATCTTAATAATCTCTTACAACTCTTTGGAAACCATGAGCAAGTCACTTTCCTCCTTATTCACAATTTGTAGCTCTGCTGCTAACCCTTTACTCTTATCAAATATAAGAGCATATAAACTCATAGCCTCCTCAATGTATAACAGGCTATCAAAGGTAACCTTCTCCACCCATTAGTCGGTGGCTCTTTCTATGGTTTGGTATTTCTTAATTTGTTGCAGCATGCTCTTCTATACCATCAACAACAATACTAGGAGTTGCATCGGAAGACTGAAAAGTAATATTTAAAAAAGACTGAATGAAAGAAGTCAAAGTGTTCACCTAGGCTTGTAATTTTGCATTCTCCTGTTGCCCGCCTTTGGCTCTTTTTGCTAGCATGCCTACAGAAAATTTGGCATGATATATATTGCCTTCAACAGTTGGAGGACCCATATCAATCTTGCTCATGTTGAAGTCAACTTCCGTGACTTCATTTTCATTTTTATCACCAATCGTGTCTGTAATCTCCAAAATTCGACGCCTAGAAGAATCAGTCATCATCCCAGACATTCTCTTAGCCTTCTTAGGCTTAGGTGTAGTTTGTAACAACTTGGCTACACTGTCAACGTTCATATCCGCCATAGGGGTGTACCTCATCTTTTTCTCAACAACCTTCCTTAACCAAGACGAAGATGATAGCACAACATTATTATCACTAGCACCCAGGACAACATTGTCTGGCTAATTGAGAATATTACGTACATGAGTTTCATTTAATCTAGGGGATGCTAGAGTTTCAAACAAAGATTGAAAAACACTATCCTCTCCAATTTGTTGAAACATCAAAGAGTCATTACCGGACACAGGGGAATTACGAGAGGCCATATGATCTGCTTGTAATTGCTACAAGGCATCTAACTTCTTCTCTGCTCTTGTTCTCATAGATGCAGGTTGACCATCTTGCTTGCATATGTCTTTTAGTCTCCTATTATCCTCAGGCTATTCTCCATCCCCACTAGATTGTGAACCAACTCTGTGTTGAGTTGTCTCCATGCTAGTTGAAGTTATTTGGGTGCCAAGGCCTTGGGATGTTCCCTATTCTCTTGCTCCAGATTCTTTTTGCATAGAGGAAGAACCAGTGTGCTCTCAAATTCTCCCCTTAAGCCACCTTTCGGTCTTATCCAAAACAAAGGAGGACCGAACCTTAATATCAATAATCTCTTTTTCAGACCATTGTATCCAAGGCAGAGGTCTAGAGGCAACATCATGGTATCCTTCATCAATAATATTAGAGTTATCATCTACACCACTTGGGGTCTGTAGAGGCAAATTGAAGGCACGAATTTGGTCTAAGGTTAGCCTCATCCAATCCCTCCTTTGGACCTCTCTCTCATCAACACAATCTTCCCAATAATCTTCCAAATGTGGCCGGTGTTCATAGGGATTACCTCTGTGGAAATTTCTCTTAACAAAGTTTTTGTTGTCAAAAAATCGTTTCACAGACAGGGGGTGAAAATTGTACTCAGCCAAAATCTTCTCTACATTTCTAGCATTATCGTTAGTTCTGCAAGTGAAAAATGACAATGATATAGAAAAAGCATATCCTTTCTTTTTCATGCCATGATATTTATTGTTCACAGTCTCCATCTAGCGACAGATTTCCAAAAGAATAAAGTAATTAGATGTATATCTTGGTAATTTCAATGGGGCATTTTCATAATCCTCAACTCAAAGGTAGGTGAATCTATCAAACTGAATGTAAATACTCCCATATCTCATCACCAGCGAGGAAACCTCAGGGGGGGTTCTTAATTTAGAGTTACCTTCAATTCTTCTTACAAAAAACATGAGAAAAACATCACTGACATGACGATAATCCTTCATCTCATTTTCTCTCTGAAATTGAGGGAAATATTCATACACAGATGTGTCTGGCCTCAAAGACCCTTGAGTCCTTGATCCTACCTAGACAACCTCTTTACTGGCTAGAATGTAGAACAAATAAGAGCACATGTAAAAAGAGACATTATGATGAAAATTGGCTAGCTGCTCATTTAATTAGTCCAATTGATATATTGGCACTCGCTACACACCACCAAAATAAATTGGCACATCCACCTCTCAAACAAATCATACACTTCCAATGACACGATGCAATAGAGTGATCATGTTGGAAATTTCTTCTTTTAAATGCGCTCATTTTAAATTGGCGGGAACTCATTTTAAATTGGCGGGAACTTGCGATTTCCCCTTCTTCTCTACTTTCAACCAGTTCCTCGCAATAGAGTTCAAACACCAATTTTTCTTTTCCAAAAAGTAAATCCACCCCATGGTGACAGACATTTCAACAAATTCTTCTCTATCAGGTAGTCTCAATGCACAAGAAATAGATTCAATGTCAATTTTTGTAATCACAGAGCCGTCAAATGCTTTTATCTCCTATGAATTAGGGAAATAATTCCTTGCACATGTAACAACCAAGTTTGGACATGGCACAGTAGGTGGAAAGCCCCCAGCACAAGCTAACCTACTTCTTTGGATTTTCTCAGCTATTTTCTCACAGTAAGGAGCGAGTGAGAAGGAATGCCAATTAGCTAACCTAGTTATGAGAGTTCGTGTTCATCACTTGCTATAGACACAGTCTAGAGCCTCTCTAAAGTATAACAACTGCAATGCAGAATAAGATATCCGCGAAGGTGGCAACCCTTATGAAATGTCTCAATAAATCTTATGAATTTCGGCGGCATGCACGGTTGTAAGATTCATAAATAAGCTGCCTTAATTCTCTTTCGAAAAATGTGCAATTACACTTTTCAAGACATTCCATATTTATTACGAAATGACAAGTGTCAGTTTTTCCATGCATGTGAATTAATGGAAAGATGGCTCTTTGAAAAGTGGACCGATCTTTAACTTGGAGGATCGGCAATCTTTAGAACCTACAAACCATCAGTCGGGAGTTCGGAAGTTCGAAGAACTCCCAACTTGCTGACTATGAAGGACTTAGCACCGGGACTAACACTAAGCTGCCAACAAAGACTTAGCTTATGACATTAGAGAAGAGTTAGGAAATCAGAAGGTTTCAAAACTTTGGAACTTGTTGACTAAGGTTTTGAAAAACACAAAATCATCGACTGTGAAGGCAAAACAATAAAGGCTGTGACTTTGTTAAAGGGGGGAAACAATAAAGAATAAAGGAGGGGACTTTAACTTGATACATAAATGGCAAAAATTTCAAAAATCTGGTAATAGTAAGATAAATGATGTAGGAGCATCTGGAAGTCATTCAAGTAAATTGAGACAGTGAATGTTGAGTTGCAGAGTGCCAGGAAGAGACATTGGAGATTACCACATTTTACCGCATTTGCACATTAGAGGTTGCGGAGTAGGAAATAATGTCTACATATCATCATATACATCATATTCAAAATTTAGGACATTTGGATTTGTCTGCTAAGAGATATCACTATCAGAAGATTACCTGTTTTCACAGAATAGAGCAGTCAGTGTTTAGTTGAAGCCTAATGGGTTTGTGGAGAAATTTTGTGACTTGCAGAGCCTAATGGAACATCATTCAAGGTAATTTGGGTCCTGGTCGTCCTTCATGGAGAACCACATCGAGTTTCCATCATTTGCGGAGCATTGCTGAGTGTTGGACACTGACCTACTTGTTTCCTACATGTTTCATACTATCCGTTACAATTGGGCCGACTTGATAATGTTTTGAAGGCTTGCAGAGGATATAAATGAAGGAAAGAAGATTGTTTCAAGGTAGTGTGGTGAAGTGTGCGAAGATATGAAGCAAGAAGATGAATTGTTTTGATCCAGGGAAGTAGCAGAACAGAAGCTAAAGGCAGAGTATAGTAGAGGAAGATACAAGACAACGAATAGACAAGGAGAAAGAGGAAGAAGACATGGAAGAATGTTGTATGAATCTTTTGTAAACCTAGGTTGCGGTCTAGCACATGAAAAGCCCTAGAGGCATATGTAATGAGATTTGAAGTTCTAATATAATGAGAAGTGATTTTTGATCGCTGGGTTTTTCACTTTTAAGGTTTTCCCAAGATAAATCTTGTGTCTTGTGTTTATGAATATTTCTTATCATTACATTGCTATTTGTATGTTGTGTTACCTCTTTGTTATGATCATGGTGTGGGTTGTCTAAGGCTGCAAGGCTGGACAATCCTTCATTGGACCCTCCTACCTTGACTGCATCAAGTGGTATCAGAGATGGTTGCAGATCTATTGGGATGGTTGTGGATTTGTTGGGAAGGAAGAATTTGTTGGAGAGATGTATGGAACCCTAGAGTGCAACAAGAGCTGTCGGAAGTAGAAGAATCACCGCAAAAGAAAGATTAAGGCAAGAAGGATCCGGGTAAGCTTTTTACATTAAGTTGTTTGTAAGATCTGTTTCAATGGGGAAGATTGGAAAAAGGGTGAAGAAGGAAAAGGAAAACCTCGTTTATGTGAGGACATTCTAGAATAAGAATTGTGTGAAATCAAAAGGTATAACTTAGAGTTGATGGAAAAGATAAAAGAACTAGGAGAAGGCAAATATGATACTCTTGAAGAAGAATTGGAGAAGTAAGGAGGAGGAATAAAGAATTAGAAGAAGAGTTAAAGTTGTTTGAGTATATCAAAAGAAGTTTTGAAGAATTGGAAGAAGGATTCAAGTTGTTTGGGAAGGTAGAAAAGAGTAACAAAGACTTGGAGGGAAATTTGGAAGAGTTGAAAAGGGAAAACAATCTACAAAAGAGTGAAATATCAAGATTGAAGGAAAAGGTTAATCAGTTAGAGAAGTCACTCATAGCATGGAAGAAAGAGTGAAAGTCTAAGATCTAAGCATGAACTTTGTGATACTAATGATTTTTGTGATACTACATAATTTTCTTTAGAAGGTGAGATTGAAGATAACAATGTAACTGAATTTGCAATTGTTGGTGATGGTGTTGACAATGTTGGTTACAAAATCATGAAAAAAATGGGATATGAAGGAAAAGGATTTGGAAAGTATTATCAAGGAATTATAGAGCCTATTGAGCCGGTAATGAGATCAAGAAATGAAGGCCTTGGATATATTAGAGGTAAAGATGTTGTCACAAGTTCAAACAAATCAACTCAAGGAAGGAAAGGTATGCATTGTTCTTATTGTAATAGAGTCACATGGACATGGAAATGAAATGTGTTGGGATATATACCCTTGTAAGTTCTGTGGATTAAGGAATCACTCTAAAAAGTGGCATTGGAACAAAATGCAGAGGAGAAAGCCTATGACATATTGTATGCAAATGGATTATGGATGGATTGATGGACCAAACTTGAAATTTATTACTTGTATGTTCAAAGGGTTGTATAGATTAAAGTATTCATGTGTTGGAGGAAAGGAAGGATATGGATCATGATATAGAAAGGGAAGATCACATGTAGAGCAAAGCAAAGACAGTAATTCATACTACAGAGGGAGAGATGATAGGAGTCATAATTCTTACAACAATGAAGGATACCGAAGGAATGAAAGAAGATTTGATAAGAGATCATTTAGAAGAACTTGTTTTCAAGTGTGGAGGCAAAAAGCATCAAGCATTGAATGTCACCAAGAGGATATTACCAGAGAGACAATAATTAATGCAGAGATAACTTATGTGGAGGAAGAAGAACCTATAGAATCACTAAGTTGAACAGAGAAACTGGAAGAGGGTGAGACATTGATCTTGAGGAGAATTTTGTTTGTGTAAGCATGTACGGAGCATAAAAAAATAAAGAGAAGTTCATATTGCAGAGAAAGAAGGGATGACAAGGAACTCTACTAGAAGAAGAAGTAAATTACACCGGAGTAAAAGAATTATGGGTGTAGAAATAAAGAGGAGTATAAGGAAAGTGTATGCAGAGAAGAAATTGAAAGATTTTGATGTGTGCAGAGCAAATTGTATCTGGAACTAGCGATTAGGAAGTGTTGCAGAGAGAATTCAAGAATGTATTGACCGAGTCAAGGAAGAAAAGGATTGTTCTGGAGGATGCTAAGGTTATTTGACTCTTGATTGATTGAAGTTGGTATTAATTTGAGACAGGCTACAAGTGCTTGTCAACAGAATGTCGAACTGAGAGGTAGATGCAACATTGTAGTTAGACCGCCGAAACCTAGACCACCATAAAATGAAGAATTTGAGGCAGCTTGCGGAGAAGACTTTCTCATACCACCAATCATTGAGGAAGTGCAAAGGCTTGCAAGCAGAGCACCAGATTAGATCACTAGAAGTGAGAAGAACTTGAGGCAGTTTGCATGGAGGACCTGTATAGACCGTCGATCATGAGGCAGTGCAATGATTTGTGAACAGATTGACTACATCGAGGTAGTTTGCATGGATGGCTTAAACAGATCGCCGACCTTGAGGTGGTTGCAAGTACCTGTGAACATACTGCTGAACATATCTTAAGAGACAACATTGATTCTGACAGAATACAGACCAAAGTGAAGAGGCTCACTTTTCAATTAACCTTGAGAGTCTAATGTAGGAGCATCTAGAAGTCATTCAAGTAAATTGAGACAGTTAATGTTTTTGTAGAGTGCCAAGAAGAGACATTGGAGATTACTGCATTTGCACATCAGAGGTTACGAAGTAGGAAATAACATCTACATATCATCATATACATCATATTCAAAATTCAAGACATTTGGATTTGTCTGCTAAGAGATATTGCGATCAGAAGATTACCTGTTTTCACATAATAGAGCAATCAGTGTTCAATTGAAGTCTAATGGGTTTGTAGAGCAGTTCCGTGACTTGCAAAGCCTAATGGAACATCATTCAAAGTAATTTGGGTCCTGGCTGACTTTCATGGAGAACCGCATTGACTTTCCATCATTTGCGGAGCATTACTGAGTGTTGGACACCGACCTACTTGTTTCCTACATGTTTCATACTATCTGTTACAATTGGGCCAACTTAATAATGTTTTGAAGTCTTGCGGAGGATATCTTGAAGGAAAGAAGATTGTTTTAAAGCAATGTGGTGAAGTGTACAAAGTTATGAAGCAAGAAGATGAATTGTTTTGATCTGGGGAAGTAGCAGAACAGAAGCAGAAGGCAGAGCAGAGTAAAAGAAGATACAGGGCAATGAATAGACAAGGAGAAAGAGGAAGAAGATATGGAAGAATGTTGTTGTATGAATCTTTTGTAAACCTGGGCTAGGGCCTAGCACATGAAAAGCCCTTGAGGCATATGTAATGAGATTTGAAGTTCTAATATAATGAGAAGTGATCTTTGAAGGCTGGGTTTTTTCCTTTTAGGGTTTTTCTATTATAAATATTGTGTCTTGTGTTCTTATCATTCCATTGTTATCTGTATGTTGTGTTACCTCTTTGTTATGATCATGGTGTGGGTTGTCTAAGGCTGCAAGGCTGGACAGTCCTTCATTGGACCCTCCTACCTTGACTGCATCAATAAATGATGTAATTATTAATGTTATATTCATAATTCCCACAAATCAATACAACATATGCACAAAACACTTCTTAGTAGCTAGTCATTTGGAATCAATGCCATATGCATGTTATTCAATTGTATGCTTAGTGATGAATAATGGGTTACTAATTCATACTTTAGGTTACATCATGCTTCTACTTATAATTGGACCTAAGGAGGTACCTATGCTATGCCATGTTATAATTACTTTTGATAGATTCTTTGGGTGGAAGCATAAGGTCCTATCTCACTTGTGGCCCATTTTAAAAAATCTATTTTGGGCATTTACACAAAGATGGGGGACCAAAAAGTGGCCAATTTTTTTTTGGTCCAAAAGGTTATAACACAATCGCATTATGGATTTGTAGTGACGAGCCTATGGCTCGGTCACTACCAAGCCAAAATATGAGTGTTATAATGTAAGTGCGTTTTAAAAAATAAAAGAAAAAAAGGGCCATGGGCTCATTTGTCCCCATTGCTTTCAAAACATGACAAGGTTATACTATGAGCGTGTTTTGTGTCAATTGAAACATATTCAACACCAATTTACCATATTGCCACGATGCCTGCAAGCTCCACAAGATAATATTTTAGTGTTTTTAGTGATTTGAATATGAAACATTTGTTTTTCAATTGTTTTGATTCTTTTTTTTTTTTAAATTTCAGCAAATGAAACCCCTCAATACCTCCAAAGCTTGATTCATTGAACCAAGTGCATGAGAAAAATCTTGTTGAAGAGCGGGCACAACCTAACCATCCCCAAACTCGTCCATGCATTTTGTTGCACCCTCATGAGACATAGGCCAACATATTATGGTAGATTGAAGAAAACAAAGAAAACTTGACATATTGGTTGAAACATTAAAAAACCCAAAGTAATGAGAACACATTGGAGAGCCCTTGCGACATCCTTTCAATCTATAATTTCTCATATAGATTATGTTAGTATCCAAATAAACACATGGTCAAAATCATAGAGAGAATGCACGAAAGTGTTATTCTACAAAATTGTTATATAAACAAGTCAAAGATAAGAAATTATTGAAATCTAACTTATGTGTATTGTTTATTGATCCAATAACTAATGAGCTCGTGCATGGAAATTAAAGATTCTTTATTCATTGGTGTTGACATGAAGGAATATAGGATAATTTTTGGGATAGGTGGTGGATGGTTTTTGACCATCCCCATGCAACAATAATGAAGTTGTTACACATATGGTTCCTTAGGTTGTCATTGATGTCAACACTATCATGGTGGTGTGATGGTGTTCATGGTTGGATGTCATGTCCCATCTAACAAGAGAAGATACAGTTCATGGTTGGATGTCACGCCCCATCCAACAAGAGAAGAAGATACATATCATGGTTGGATATCATGTCCTATCCAACAAGAGAAGGGAGAAGATATAATCCATATTAATATGGGAATTAGAAGAATGAAGATGATCAGATGTGTTTCTGATGTTATTGATGGCCTGAATCATGTGTCTTCCAAGTTCCATGATGATTACAGTACCAAAAGAATGTTTTGCTGTTGACTGTTTGAAGACAGTGTTGTCTTTGTGAAGTTGTTTTGTGTAGGACAATGGAATGCTCTGCATTCCTCCGCATTTGTAGATATGGCCATGCGGTTTAGGAACTGTGTTAAGGATGTAGTGCAGGTGATAATTCCAAGTTTTCATATCATTTGTCCTTCCAATGTGAAAGTTATGCATAATAAAGTACCAGCATGTGTTTTCTCAAAGTAAGCTAGTGTTGCATTCCTCCGCAAATGAATGATTGCCCTTGTGATTTTGAGGATATGTTTATGGATGTGTATTACATGCTTCCTTGCAGTTTCAAGGTCCTTGGTGGTCTATAGTTCAGTTTTTCAAATGACAACATGTTGCAGTGTGTTCTGGATGACAGATTGTTCCCAGAGTTCATGATTGAAGTTGTGCGGCACAATTCTTTAATGTGTAGTGGTAAAGGAGTGTTTGGAGTTTCTGTATGAGTGATGTGGACTCATCTGGAAGAGTTTTCATGAAGATCTTTCTTGTTTCTAGTACCACACAAGGTTCTCAAGTTGATGTGGTTGTTATGCTTCAAGGTTCATGCATTTTTTTATTAAAGCCATCCTATTTTTAAATGAGCGGAGTGTGCAGATGTAATTCTTTGGTGTTTGTAGTTGTGAATGATATTTTGGACCTGGTTAAGCAAGTGTTGGTGTTTGCAAGGCATGGATCTTTTGCTGGTGTAACGTGTGGTTTCACTTAGGACCTATCCTCTACACGTTTCATATTGTATGTTGTCTAGCCGACTTGTAAATGTATTTCTTATGTTGTATTTGGCCGACAAGCAATGTAATCAATGTAATATCTTGTATAAATAGTGAATCAAATTGAGTTAGGAGAGTGTGATTGCAAATTGATTGAAAAGACTTGCATATAAGATAAGTATCAGAATGAATACATTTTGATGTGTGACTGAAGGAGAAAGAGCAGAAGTTGTTGATGCTATCCTGATTCATCTTGAAGACTTATATGTGACAGTGATTAAGTGTAAAGTGTGCCTAACTAATCAGATCATCAGAAGAAAGTGTGAAGAGGCAGAAGTGCAATCATCAAAGGTGTGGATTTCAATGTCAGTTTTTAGACAGAAGAAGGACTATCATATTGTAATATTTTGTGAGTGTATTATCAATTCATGGAGTAGTAGCTTCCTTGGTAGTGACTCTAAAACAAAGTCTTCAGGGAGTAGTAGCTTCCTTGGGAGTGACCCTAAATCAAAGTTTTCAGGGAGTAGTAGCTTCCTTGGGTTGTAGCCCTAAAACAAAATTGTTATGTGAGTTTCATATATTGTGAGTTAATCTTCACCGTGGTTTTTCCCTTGGGTTTTCCACGTATATCTGGTGTTGTGTGTTGATGTGCATTGTGCTAATATTTCATTCTTATGTTATTATTGTGATGCTTAAGTTTTGAGCTATTTCGGATAAGTTGAAGTTGTTAAAGTTGAAGATTGGTTAGATACTGATTCACCTCCCCTCTTAGTATTTTGGTGTGTTCAACAGAAGTGCCATAATATTTCTTGAGGAAACTCTATTGCGAGTTTGTCCACAATGATATTTTAAATTGTTTTGATATGTGCGACTTCCAAGGCAGAGGAAAAGGCTTTGTATAAGAGAGGGAGGGGGCACGTCATGCCCAAGACCACCCAGTGAGACCCCTTGCCAAGACATTTATTCAACATGTCACAATCTCTTCCACTGTGAAGGAGAGTGTTGAGGTGGAGACCCTACAATTTATCATCTCCCTAACATAGACCTTATTACATCACAATAGGCCTCTTTCATAGGTTGATCAAGGTGAGCCTCTTAGGCATCAATGGTCACCATACATTTGTCATGATTGTGGAGCTACTTATGATCATGGTTCTGAGGATGTTGATGATACACACATTGGAGAGGATCCTCCACAGTTTTAGGAGTATATTACATAAGACCAATACCATGATACATTCATATTATATTATATGGTAATTTTTAATAAGGTTCTACAATTTATAATATTTCCTTTTGAAATATATAATTAATAATAATAATCTATTATGAATGAAAATTAATGTAAATAATTCTATGTATTATGAAAATTCTAGGGTCAAAGTACTCATCCTATATTTGTTTACCTTCCAACACATGGTTATGCGGCCATGTTAAGTCCACATGGATGTAATTTGTAATAAAATAGTAAATATACATGCAAATTATTTGTATATTTACATGTATATTTACTATCGGAAAAGTCCCTTAAGATCCCCAAGACCAAAAAACTGCCAACTATGATGGAGCAATTCTTAGAATTAGTGGTAGTTGGGAATGTTTCGTTTGGACCTACAGGTGTATGTGGAGTCCATCCACAATAACCTCTCTTGGTTTTAGTCAAATCTAGTCCGGTTGACCATGTCAAAATCAAATGTGTTCTTGCAAAATGCTTCAGTTTCATGTAGTGGAAAGGTGCTAGGACTGACATTTTGCATTCCATAGCTCGTGGGGCCGAACAAACTATGCCAACACATTGAGGTGGGTAGGCAAATGCCATAGGAGGTCTCGTTTCATGTGCGAAGCATCCTAATCATTCGAGGCAGCATGCTACCGGTAAAGTCACTTAAGATCCTAGGAGCAAAAACTACTAAACTTTGATGGAACAGTTTTCAGAATTCATGGTAGCTGAGAATGTTTTATTTAGACCTACAGGTGCACGTGGGGTCTGTCCACAATAACCTCTCTTAGTTTTGGTCAGCTGAAATTTATTTGACTGTGCCGAAATCAAATACATTCTTGCAAAATGCTTCAGTTTCATGCAACACAACCTTGTCAGGTGCCATATTTTTTGTTCTGCTCGTCATGGGGTCGAACTGACTATGCGAACACATTGGGGTGGGTAGGTAAATGTTAGGGAAGGTCTTGTTTCGTGTGCTAAGCGTCCTAGTCGTTTCGGGCTGTAAGCTACCAATAAAGTCAAAAGTTGCTAGGACTAAAATTTTGCATTCCATAGGTCATGGGGTAGAATCGACTATGCCAACATGTCTTGGTGGGCGGATAAATGCTAAGGGAGGTCTTGTTTCATGCGTGAAGTGTCTCAATCATTCCAGGCTGCAAGATGCCATCGAAGTCGAAAGGTGTTAGGAGTGAGATTTCACATTCCACAACTCGTGGGGCCGAACTGACTATGCCAATGCATCGGGGTGGGCAGGTAAATGTTAAGGGACGTCTCATTTTGTGTGCCAAGCATACCAGTCATTTCAAGCTGCAAGCTATCGGCAAAGGTTAAGGGACGTCTCATTTTGTGTGTCTAGCATACCAGTCATTTCAAGCTGCAAGCTACCGGCAAAGGTCACTTTGCCGATAGCTTGCAGCCTAAAATGACTGGTATGCTTGGCACACAAAACGAGACCTCCCCTAACATTTACCCACCCGTAGTTAGTTCAGCCCCATGATGAGTAGATAAAAAAATATGGCATCTGGCAAGGTTGTGCTGCATGAAACTGAAGCATTTTGTAAGAATGCATTTGATTTTGACATGATTAAAAATATTTGAGTTGACCAAAACTAAGAGAGGTTATTGTGGACAGACCCCACATGCACCTGCAGGTCCAAACAGAACGTTTCCAGCTGCCACAAATTTTAAGAATTACTCTATCAAAGTTTGGTAGTTTTTGCTCTTAGGATCTTAAGTGACTTTGCCAGTAGCCTACTGCCTCGAATGATTGGGACCCTTGGCACATGAAACGAGACCTCCCTTGGCATTTACCTGCCCACCCTAACATGTTGGCACAGTCCGTTCGTCCCCACGAGCTATGAAATGTAAAATGTCACTCCTAGCACCTTTCTACTGCATGAGACTAAAACATTAAACAAGAATGCATTTGATTTCGACTCGATCAAACAGACTGGAGTTGACCAAAATTAAGAGAATATTGTGGATGGACCCCATGTGCACCTTTAGGTCCAAATGGAACATTCCCAGTTGCCATGAATTCTGAGAACTATTCCGTCAAAGTTTGACAGTTTTTTGGTCTTAGGGATCTTAAGCGACTTTGCTAGTAGCCTGCTACTCAAAACAATTGGGACACTTGGCCCATGGAACGAGACCTCCCTTGGCATTTACCTGCCCACCCTGATGTGTTGACGCAGTCCGTTTGGCCCCACGAGCTGTAGAATGCAAAATCTTACTCCTAGCACCTTTTGACTTTGCCAGTAGCTTGCATCCCGAAACGATTGAGAGACATTTGACGCATGAAATGGGACCTCCCATAGCATTTACCCGCCCACTAGGACGTGTTGATGTAGTCGATTCAACCCCACGACCTGTGGAATGCAAAATTTTAGTCCTATCAACTTTTGACTTTGTCGGTAGCTTACAGTCTAGAACGACTGGGAGGCTTGGCACACGAAACGAGACCTCCCCTAACATTTACCCACCCACCCTGACGTGTTGGCACAATCGGTTTGGCCCCATGATGAGCAGAACAAAAAACATGGCACCTGACAAGGTTGTGCTTCATGAAACTAAAGTAATTTGCAAGAATGCATTTGATTTTGGCACGGTCAAATAGATTTGAGTTGACCAAAACTGAGAGAGGTTATTGTGGACGAGCCCCACCTACACTTGTAGGTCCAAACAGAATGTTCCCAACTGCGACAAATTCTGAGAAATGTTCCGTCAAAGTTTGACAGTTTTTGCTCTTGGGATCTTAAGTGACTTTGCTAGTAGCTTGTTGCCTCAAATGATTGGGACCCTTGACACACAAAACGACACCTCTTGTGGAATTTACCCACCTACCCTGACGCATTGGTGCAGTCCGTTCGGCCCCACGAGCTATGGAATGCAAAATGTCACTCCTAGCACCTTTCCATTGCATAAAACTGAAGCATTTTGTAAGAATGCATTTTATTTCAACACGGTCAAATGGACTAGAGTTGATCAAATCTGAGAGGTTATTGTGGATGAACCCCACATGCACCTACATGTCCAAATAGAACATTCCTAGTTGCCACAAATTCTAAGAACTGCTCCATCATAGTTTGGTAGTTTTGTCTTTTGGATTTTAAGGGACTTTAACAGTAGCTTGCTGCCTCGAATGACTGGGACACTTGGCACACAAAATGAGACCCCCCTATCATTTACCCACCCACCCTAATGCATTGGCATAGTTTGTTCGACCCAACGAACTATGGAATGCAAAATGCCACTCCTAACACCTTTCTACTGCATGAAACTGAAGCATTTTGCAAGAATGCATTTGATTTCGGCACGGTCAAACAAACTGGAGTTGACCAAAACCGAAAGAGATTATTGTGGATGGACCCTACATGCATATGTACGTCCAAACATAACATTCCCAGCTGCCACAAATTCTAAGAACCGTTCCGTCATAGTTTAGTTTTAGGGATCCTAAGAGACTTTGCCGGTAACCTGCTGCCTTGAACAACTTGGACCCTTGGCACACAAAAAGAGACCTCCCTTGGCATTTACCCACCCACCCTGACGCATTGGCGCAGTCCGTTAAGTCCCATGAGCCATGGAATGCAAAATGTCACTCCTAACACTTTTCCACTGCATGAAACTGAAGTATTTTGCAAGAATGCATTGATTTCAGCACGGTCAAATAAACCAGAGTTGACCAAAATTGAGAGAGGTTATTGTGTACGGACCCCATGTGCACATGTAGGTCCAAATGGAATGTTCCTAGCTGCCATGAATTTTGAGAACTGCTCTGTCATAGTTTGGTAGTTTTTTGGTCTCAGGGATCTTAAGGACTTTGCCGGTAGCCTGCTACCCTGGATGACTGGGATATTTGGCACACAAAACGAGACCTTCCATTGCATTTATCCACCCACCCAGACGTGTTGGCACAGAGTATTCGGCCCCACGAGCTATGTAATGTAAAATATCACTCCTAACACCTTTCCACTGCATGAAATTGAAGCATTTTAAAACAATGCGTTCCTTTCCTCCAAAGGCAAACAAAATTGATTTAGCAAAAATTGAGGTAGGTGTTCATAGGTGGACTTGACATCCACCTATACATGCAAAGAAGATGTTGCAAAGTGTCACAGTTTGATGGAACAATCGGTCCAAAATTTGTCACCTTTTTTTTCTTAGGGCTCTTGAGAGATTGTATGCGTTCGATATAGCCAAGAACGACCATGAGGCTTTACCACCAAAAAAACAATCCCCCTAGCATTTACCTTGCATACTTGTAAACTATATTATCTAAAAAAATAGAGATACTCTGATACATTGGAACCTTTTGAATGACCAATTCACACCTTTTTACTTTGCCATTTTTCAAACTATATGCCATTGTCTTGTATTTACCAAAACTTACTAGCTCATTTCCAATTGCATGTGTGTTGTCCATATGTTGACAAATAAGCAAATGTTGCAAACCACCACAATGATCACACGTGCCATCCAAGCATAAGCTATTGTGGAATAATTGACCATCCACTCTAGTATAATCTATGGTTGATATGAAATCTCTTGAAGATCTAGGTGGACACTTTAAATTACACTTCTGCAAAACATCGTGAGTATGCAAATCTACACATATATATCTATAAACATCATAATGATTAGAAAACTCAATATGTACTCTACAACAACAAGTTGTACGTGTGTGATTTATTTTGACATAAAAAGACTTTACCATTTTAAAATACCTTTGACTAATTTTTAATTGAGGATACATCTCTTGAAATTTCTTGAAAAATTGTGTTTGAGTCGTATCCAAAAAATGCTTTGAATGTGGCTCACGGTTTCGACAACCAATTCTCCTTCTTACATCTCTTGCATTAGGAGATACCCTTGTTATTTTTCCAAAATTCTTTGATGAGAGATCTCAAGGCTTTAACAACTTTGTCTTTCCATGGGAGTCTCCCAGAGAATGCCCACAATTCATTGGTGTTTGGGTCCTCAACTCTTTCACGTCTTCCAATGGCTCTCATTAGAGTTTTTCTACTTATTTTCAATGCTTGACTTATCTTTCTAATGAAGAGAGATTTCTTTATTTGTTGGCATACTATTGTCAATGTAATAACATGTCGTGTGACATTACTATCCTTGGTGTGTGAGGTGGAACCCACACTCTCATATGCATTCATTAGATTCTTTACAATTGACTTTTCACAAGTGAGGCATTCGATGTTCTTAGGCCAAGAATCTTCATAATGGGCCTAAATTTTAGATTTCTCATCAATTCAACAAATAGTTGACATCTGAACCAGTTTCATTTAATCTCAAAGAATGATTTATATATCTTATTCGCATATCTTTGGCAAGTGCACTTGGGAATCTTATCTTGCATAGGCTTCAAAATAATCTCATCGATATCAATTAGAAACTTAGGCTTCCTAAGCAAAATTCTAGTAGGCATTTTCATTGGTAAAGTTGACTCAACATTAAGAATTTCTTCAATATTGACTTGAGAGGGGATAGATGACATACCTTCAATTAGAGATGAAAAAGTTGAAAAGGCTTGAAGTTGAGATGGGGAAGATGGTGTACCTTCTACTTGACATGTGAATGATGCTGTACTACCAACTTGATAAGAGAATGAAGATTTACCTTCAACTTCACCTGTGAAAGATGGAGTGCCTCCAATTTGAGAAGATAATGATGGTGTTCCTTCAACTTGACCTGTGGATGATGGAGTGCCTCCAACTTGGAGATTTAGTTTCCTCGTTGAACGAAGGTTTTGCATTTGTTCCCTTTGTAATGACAATTCCATCTCTCTTAGCTTCATTAGATGGGTCATGTTCTTCAATTGGCAATGGTGGAATATCTTCTTGTATGGTTGACAATTTCCTACTTTCCTGAATTTGCCTCATTCTTTCTCTTTTCCTCTCATTCTTAGCTTCATGCTCTTCTGGTGATAGAGTCTTTGCTCGTTTCCTCGGCATGATGATGATTTCTATATGCATCATGAATAAAGCAATGATCAATGTTAGAAGCATAATGAATAATCAACATATACAAATCAACATATGATGACTAATTATGAATCATCAACATATATGATGACTCCAAACTTGTTGATTTTGACATGATTAGATTCTAGAAGTGAAATGTGTAATCTAGGCCTAGATGTTTTTGATGACATAGATGAGCACATGTTGATTGTTGATGTTAATTTACAAATGGTGGTAGGCACAATCTCTAGGTTAGTTTCACATTTTCTTAACATATCTTCTCAAACATGCTTTCTTAACCTCCCATGGTTACACCTACTCAAGACAAGATAGAAGAAGTCACTAGCACTGAGGAGAGTTATGACAAGCACATTGTGATGGACCAACCATTCCAAATGGAGACTCACAAGGTAAAACTAAACCTACCAACATAGTAAAGGACAATCCAAATTCTTATATTGTAGGCGGTGATTTAGTTAGAGTAGCTCATGAAGACAAGTATGAAGTCATGTATATGCTTAGATGCAATCATTGTTATCTCAAGTAAGTAGATGAGACTACACAAAACTTTGGGGGGGATTTTGCAACAAAAGCCAAAATTTCCAAAGGAAGTAACAACTCTTAACAATTCACATGTGAAATAAGAAAGCAATTTTGTAAAAAGAAATTGGGCATTTTAGTGTAGGCTCAAACAAAGTCACATGTGAAATAAGAAAGCAATTTTCACTTGAAATGAAGGAGATCATCTCAATTCCAATATTTTTTTCTTTTGTCATGCAGAAGAGAAATCTTAAGATAATGAACTTGGTTTCTTGATTTTGCTTGTTCGAATCATATGATAGTCAATGAAGACTTATTTATGCCAGTTGATAAAGTTGTAAAGAGTTGATTAAAATTTGGAGAAAATACAGTAGTGTAAGTTGTTGGAAAAGACACCTTGGTTGTTCACACCAACCAAGGTAAGGTAAAAAAAATCAAGATAATTTATTAGTCAATGGCCTTAAGCATTATTGAGTCTAGGTTAGCTTATTGAAAATAATTATGGAGTTTTGTTTCATGATGGTACTTGTAAATGTTTTAATAAAAATCATGGTGGAAAAAGTTGTAGCAGAAATTCTCATGACAACAAATAGAATGTTTCTATTGCAAATGTGTTTATTAAAAATAGATGCTCTAAAAGAAACTCTTGAGGATACAAATTGGTTATGTCGTGGTTAGTATGGCCAGTTGACCTAAATAAGGCGCTGAACTTGTCACATACTAAGATTTGTGGATTGTTCAAGATCTTGTTAAAGAGTTTGATCATAAATTGATAAGATAGTGATAGAAGCCTATGTGGTAACCATGCATTGAGAGTTGGACATTGTTCTATGAGATAAGTGAGTTGCTAGATCATGTATGGTAGTGCAAGGGCACATGTGGCAGTGTTGGAGTGCATGTAGCGATAATTGAGAACATGTATATGTTCTAGAGAATGTTTTGAGGTATAACAAGTGATAAGAAGCAATTGAGAGTTTCTCTTTGTTATCGCAAGCTATAGTTTGATTTTGGTTGCAGTGTAGAAAGACATGTACATGGTTCATGTGTTTTGGTCAACAACTTTTGACTAAGTATGAAGACAAGTATGACAAACAAGCTAAGTATGGTGTACCCTTGTAAGCACTAAAAGTGTTGAATTATCACAATCAATCAATACAAATCAGTGAATTGGCAATAAAGAAGACATTGAATATGATAGCACACCTAGTCCCAATGACGAGTATGAGTTGAATGGCCAAGAGGACGATAGAGAGAATGATGATAATACTTTGTTATAGGGAGGTATCGATGACATAGTTCAAATTCAAGATACAACAAATTCTATTAATGATTCAAGATACAACAAAACCATGTATATATCATATTTTAAAGATTCTAATTCTATTAATACACATAATGATGACTTTTTTAACTTAGATAGTGATTGAGTGTTCTAAACAACATAAAGTGAATTAAATTGCACATAAAGAACATACTTTAGAATTCAATATTCGAGTTGACCAATCCTCCAAAAGTTGGCTTCAAAATTCTTAAATCAATTTTTTTGGCAAGTTTGATTATGAATTCCATATAACTCTAGAATAGGATTAGTGAAATTTATGAAAAAACAAACATATATCATCAAATTAAATCTATATCAATGGTAATTAGCTTTGAAACAATATGAAACATGAAACTTTCAATTTAAATAATCAAATTTTGTCCAAAAAAATGTAAAACTAGTTCTTCTATGTTGAAAAAATAAAAAAGTGGTGGATTGATCAAACAATGATTCTTAAAATGTCAAACACCATGAAAAAGCATTTTCTTGTCCGATAGCACACATGAAAAGAAGGGAATAATAGACATGTGTGGTCTGCATCACAGATCCCACATGTTTTTTCCCATTATTTTTGCTTCCCAAAACGCGCTCGCATTATAACACAAGCGTGTTTTGGGAGGCATGAAATCTTTATGCTTTCATGCATGCAACAAGTATTTTAGTGTTTTCTCTCTATGTATAAGTATATATTTATGAGTATATATCTATAAGTATATATCTATGCAAACCTTTATGTATAAGTATATATCTATCTCTCTATCTCCCTCTCTCTCTAAACCCTTAAACCCTAAATAATGCCCCTGAACCTTTATCTCCCTATCCCTCCCTCTCTAAACTCCTAACTCCTAAACTCTAAACCCGATCAACCCTAAACCCCTATCTCCTTGTCTCTATCATCCCTCTACCTCTCAATCTCTCTTTCTGTGTCTCTAGCCATGTCCCTCACCCTCTATCTCCCTATCTCTCCCCTCGGTCTCCTCTATATCTCCCTATCGGTCCTCTCTCTCTAAACCCCAACCTAAACCTCTAAACCTTAACCCCTAACCCCTAAACCCTAAACCCTAAATAATGCCCCTAAACCCTAACCCCTAACCCATAAACCCTAAAACCGAGCAACCTTAAACCCCTAAACCATAAACCCTAGAAGCAACCCTAAACCTCTATCTACCTATCTCTCCCAATCTCTATTGATCCCCTCTCTCTATCTCTCTCTAAACCCTAAACCCTAACCCCCAAACCTTAACCCTGAGAAACCCTAAACCTCTAACTCCTAAACCTTAACCCCTAAACCCTAAACCCTAAACCTGAGCAACCCTAAACCTCTAAACCTAAAATAATTCCCCTAAACCCTAAACTTGAGCAACCCTAAAGTCATAAACCTCAAATAATGCCCCTGACCCCTAAACCCTAAACTTGAGCAACCGGGTTAAACCCCTAAACCATAAATAATTCCCCTTTAAACATAACCCGTAAACCTTAAACTTGAGCAACCCTAAACTCATAAACCCTAAATAATGCCCCTAAACCCCCCTTCTCTCTCTCTCTCTCCCAAAACCCCTAAACCCTAAATAATGCCCCTAAATCATAACCCCTAAACCATAAACCTGAGAAACCCTAAACCCCTAAACCCTAAATAATTCCCCTAAACCCTAAACTTAAGCAACCCTAAACTCATAAACCTGACCAACCCTCTTTCTCTCCAAAACAAGAAAACTAGGACTCTCTCTCCTCTATCACGCTATCTCTCTCCTCTCTCTCCCCTCCATCTCCACCCTCTCTCCCTCTCCCTCCCTCTCCCTCTCCCTCTCCCTCTCCCTTATCAACAAATAACATGGAAACAAGAAAACTAGGACATGCAAAGAGGGATGAGGATATAAATTGGGAGGATGAATGGAAAGAAGATAATTTATGAAAGTTCATTGGACGAAAAGAATGATGAGGAGAGGTAGAGAGGGGAGGGAAGTAGAGAGTGAGAGAGAGAGAGGGTAGGAGGTAGAGAGGGGAGGGAAGTAGAGAGTGAGAGAGAACATAGGAGGTAGAGAGGGGACAGAATAAGAGAGTGAGAGCAAAGGTAGGAGGTAGAGAGGGGACGAAAGTAGAGAGTGAGAGAGGGTAGGAGGTAGAGAGGGGAGGGAAGAAGAGAGTGAGAAAGAGGGTAGGAGGTAGAAAGGGGAGGGAAGTAGAGAGTGAGGGTAGGAGGTAGAAAGGGGAGGGAAGTAGAGAGTGAGAGAGAGGGTAGGAGGTAGAGAGGGGAGGGAAGAAGAGAGTGAGAGAGAAGGTATGAGGTAGAGAGGGGAGGGAAGTAGAGACTCGGAGAGAGGGTAGGAGGTAGAGAGGGGAGGGAAGAAGAGAGTGAGAGACAGGGTAGGAGGTAGAGAGGGTAGGGAATTAGAGAGTGAGAGAGAGGGTAGGAGATAGAGAGGGGAGGGAAGAAAAGAGTGAGAGGGTAGGAGGTAGAGAGGGGAGAAAAGTAGAGAGTGCGAGAGAGGGTAGGAGGTAGAGAAGGGAGGGAAGAAAATGGTGAGAGGGTAGGAGGTAGAGAGGGGAGGGAAGTAGAGAGTGAGAGAGGGTAGGAGGTATAGAGGGGAGGGAAGTAGAGAGTGAGAGGGTAGGAGGTAGAGAGGGGAGGGAAGAAGAGACAGAGAGAAGGTAGGAGGTAGAGAGGGGAGGGAAACAGAGACTCAGAGAGAGGGTAGGAGGTAGAGAGGGGAGGGAAGTAGAGAGTGAGAGAGAGAGGAGGGAAGTAGAGGTGAGAAAGAGAGAGGAGGGGAGCGAGAGAGGAGGGGAGGGAGTGAGTGTTTCAGTTTAGCATAACACAAGTGCGTTAACGCACTTGCGTTATGCTTTGGATTAGAAATTACCAAGCCTAAGGCCTGGATTTGCCTTGGACTTCCAACCCATAACGCACTTGCGTTATGCTTTGGATTAGAAATTACCAAGCCTAAGGCCTGGATTTGCCTTGGACTTCCAACCCAAAGGCTTGGACCATGTATAGGTTGTCCAAGGACATGTTTTTCTAGATTCTAGCAAAATTCACATAATCTAGAGCGTGCTCCCCATCAGGATTGCACTTTTTTCAATGAAAAGTTGAAAAAATACCACCATAATCTTAAGCTCTCTGTTAGCTATCCAACCATTTTTTTTTCACGTTTTGAGTATGTTAAGAGTTTCATCTTTAATTTCTTTTATTAGTGATCCATTTTTTTTCAGAAACTAGTGTGTGGTATTTTTGACTTTGTTTAAACTATTCATCAAAATTTTAAATAAGTTACATTTTTAGAAACTAGACTCCATTCTACACGTATTAAAAAAAAAATTGATTAGTTTTTAAAAAATTTAGTGGGGAGCATGCTCAATTTTCTATTTTTCAGGATGTGTCCACTTTGAAAATTAGTAAAAAATTAATTATTCATGAAAAAATTATCAAAAAAATCAGGGATAAACCACATGGTGTTAGCTAATTTCTCACCGAAGTGATTTTTGAAATATTAAAAAAAAGTTAACATTTTAGGGGGAGCACACCAGATGCTATGTTATATTTTTTTGAGAAAAACAAGACCAATTTGTGTGCTCCCCCTTTTTGAACCCCTTAATCTCAACCATTTTTGAAAAAAAAAAATAGTTTAGAAACTAGATTTGGAGCACTACGACTCTTGTTTTTGTTGTATCTTCAAATTTTGAGTGTAACTATCTTCAATTTTTCATCCAACATGAGTCTTTCCTTATTTCAGAAAGAAAGTGGCATCTTAAAACCCCCTTTTGGTCCCTCATCTTTGTGCACTTACCCTTAATAGGGTTAGGGGTGATGATACTTGTAAGAAGTGAATGGAAGCAAAATGGAACCCACCTACAGATGGGTTGTATAAATTAAACTTTAATGGGGTGTCAAAGGGTAATCTGAGAGAATCTGGGGTAGGATATATTATCAGGGATTGGACAGAGAAAGTTGTTGGAGAGGCTACAAATAGATTAAAATCTGGAACTAATAATGAAGTAGAATTCCAAGCACTAAATTTCGGTTTGCAATTCTATTTGAAACTTAGATTGAGAAAGGTGGCTATCGAAGGGGACTCTCAAATTATAGTTAATGCCATAAGAAATAATGAGATACAAAATTAGAAATTAAAAGAACTTATTGAGAAAATAATGGAGAAATTAGGCGAATTCGAAGGATATACCATAAATCATATATATAGGGAGTTGAATGTTGAAGTGGATGCATTGGCCAACTCAGTAGTTGGCAGGACAGAGGAGTTATGTTGGGAGGTGACGATCTCATCATTACTTGACGTTGCATTTGATCAAGGTGGTTAAATGATTCTAGATGAGCTCATCACTCGTGTAAGTTGAAGTGTGAGGTAGGATGGATGTTGCAGAGATCAATAATGCACAAGGCTTGTGAGATGGAGGTGGCATTAAAAGATGGGAACAAAACAATGTTCCGCTTTCATTCAACAACTTTAGAGAACTGTGAGCAGAGAAGGATGGATTCTCCAATTTGGTTGGTGTGCAGGCAACACCAGATGGATTTTTGGGTGACATAATGGATAAAAGAATGTAAAGCATCTTCAAAGCCAAAAGTGGAATTCTTTTATTTGTTATCCAGTGGGTGCTTGGGGATGAGTTCATTACCACTTCAAATCGATTAGGGTTAACTCAGATTTGGCTTCAATGTTTGTTGCTTCATTTCTATATTTGGGCGAATAAAAGAAAGTTATCAAAGTGATGGTGGAAGCCTTCATGGAGAAATAGTTTCTTGGTGGGTTGGATAAGATTCTTTCCATAGCTTGATATGCCATCAGAGTGCCTCCACTGCATAAATGTCACGAGAGATATGGTAAACTGGTACCCTTTCATTACAGTTTCCTGAGCGGGCAAGGAAAATGGGTGTCGCAAGAAGGAAACAATGGGAACTAAATCCTTGAAGAAGGTAATGGGACTGATGGGTGAAGATGGGATTGAATGGATGTAGGGCTTCATTGAAGACTATTACAAGGAGGATTCTGGAGCACGATAAGATGTAATTTCTTCCTTTTTGTTGTAGTTGCAAAGTAGATTGTAGATAGTAGGAATAGATAGATAAAAACCAAGATTTTGTTTATACTTGGATATAGCTAAGTTCAAGTAGATAAGTTGGACACAAAATGTTAAAAACCTACTAAGTTGTATTTTTGTTCATTACGCTGAAGGTGTTCCTTTGGAAAGTAGAAACCTGGCTTGGTAGATCAAGAGTTTGTATTTCACGTGAAGCATGCAAGACAATCAAAGTCATCTAAGCCGTTGATATTTTCTATTTTTCATTTTTACATTTTCAATCACCATTTTCTCGTTTCGTTTGCTGTTTTTTTTTCTCCGTCAGTTTTATTTGGACTTTGGGCGATGCCTATTGCCATGTATGTCAAGTTTTATTCTACAAATACAACCAGATGAGAGTAGTGTGTGTATTATAGCATTCGAACATGAGACACAATAATATAAGAGAAACGCGAGGGGTGTGTGTCGTGTATTATAGCATTCAGACATGAGAGGACATCAATTTGCATCTTTTTAAAATCTATTTGATTTTCTAAGCATGTGGGGCTCGGTAACACATGGAATGGAAGAAAATGTATGCTCCATTTCCATATTCCCAACGTACATTTTTCAGAAAATTTATTGCAAGTTCATTCAATGCTACAAAACAATCAAAGTCTAAATTCAAAACTTCTTTTGATATTTAAATGTTAGAGATCTGCTAGATATTTTGCAAACCCAAGTGCTTTATTCAGATCCGAGAGGACATCAATTTGCTTTGCATCTTTTTTAAATCTATTTGATTTTCTATGTCTTTAGAAGATAGCAAAAATATTAGAAATGGATAAACCTTAAACCATATAAGTGTTAAAAATTAATTATAATATTTTTTTTATATTTTAAGAAATAATTTGGTAAATTAATTAAATTAATTGTAAATTTTTTAATTTTTTTTAATATAATTAATATAATGATATATTGTTTATAATATTACTAGTAAATAAAATTAATATAGCTAATATAAAAAATATGTTACGAATTTTGAAAATACATGTCACTTCTTATGCATAACTTTTACAAATTTTGTTTCTTATTGTGTTGCCATTGTCATCAAATTTCTCATTTCTGGTAACATAGCCATCAACTTATTAAGAATGAATCTACACCTTACATTACTTCGTGTACCATAGGGATTAGAGGGCATTAGTTCCTCATGGATTGAGTGTCAATGTGGAGGTGAGAGAGCCATGAGATTTTGAGGCCAGTAGCCACTACAACGCCTTCACATAGCCAAATCACATTAACACTAAGTGAATTCTTTCCAAGAAGAAATTTAAAATATGCTTATCTCAAACCTCTTGTGGTATGCAACAAATGGTAAGTGCTCATTGTAGGACCTATGATCGGCAATGAGGGTTGATCTGTCTAGCCCAAAGGGTAGTAAAAGACTTTTCATTATTTATATGTTGTAAAAAATGGTAAGGGATGCAAAGGATTGTGCACAGGAATCAACCACTACACTTTGGATGATGACTTAAATGCATAATCCTGGACACCCAATTTGAACTTTTTGGCACATATGCCAATGGATAACTATCATATCTAGAGATTGTTTTGCTTCGTAGATAGGAAATTGAAATTTTAAAACTAGGGAAGTGATCACAACTATAATGGCTTGTGTATGGTTCCACATTTTTGCATACATGTCTATTAGGATAGTTGCATTATTTGTTGATAACTGAGAGGGGGGGGTGAATCAGTTATCCTAATTATTTCCCTTAATGAACTTTCCTCTTGACTTGAAGCAGCATAAAATCAAACACAAAACATTAACCATGAAATAAGAAACACATGACACAGTATTTTTGACGTGGAAACCCTGTTAAGGGAGAAAACCACGGGGTGATTAACCCAAGAATTATTCTCTGTTAGAAGAATAGGAAATTACAAAAATGGCACTTGCCAATTAGGGCTCACTGCCCGAGCACACTGCTCACAAGAGGCTCACTGCCTACAAGAAGACACACTGTCTTACAAAGTGATAAGAATCACAGTCTTGAACTGATTGGAAGCATCTGCATATGCTGGAGTTCAGTTCCGGTTAGGTTCAGTATACTGATCTGCTGCACTTCATCTTTCCTCTGTTCTTTAGTCTGCTATCCTTTCACATACCGGATCCTTCTTGCTACTTCTGCTCTACTCTGGACTTGTTCGCATATCCTTTTCACACATTCACACCCTTTACAACTAAATCCATCCTCTATATATATCCGCACAAGTAATTTCATCATCTTTCTAGTCGGCATCCGGAACAGTCTAGTTTCTTACAAACTTAGTTCTGTCGGCTGAATCCTTGCTCACCAAGCAATGCGGATCAAGCATATACTTGTAGATATCATCAATTATGTCGGCCAAACATGATTCATGCCTCCGCAACCTTTATCATCATCTGTAACACATCCGGAAAGTAGTTTGATACTCAGTCAGTCAGTTCTTCCTCTGTTTTCACTGTCTCTCAGGAATCCGGTACTCAACTATTCATATCTTTTTCCTTGTCCATCTCCGGAGGCTAAATCCTTGGAATATACTACTCAAGATAGTCCTCTTGACTTTCCCAGATCCGCACTGTGCCAAGACACTTCCTCTGAGAGATCCGGACCAATCTGTCGGACCTTGCCACATGCTCTGTTCTTGTTCACCGGACCACAACAATCTTCAATCTGACTTCCGGTAGAGATATATCATGACTTGCGGATATGTGGAATGACCTTTGTTGCCATCAATGACAACAACCATGAATCCATATAGTGTCTCTTGCCAACAATCTCCCCCTTTGGCATTGATGGCAACACTTAGTGAAAAATGACTAAGTGTTTACACTATGCTCCCCCTTTGCTGATGCTCTGTCTTTATATACAATTTCCGGAACTCCCCCTGAGTTGGATTCCTCATTTTTCACTGCTCCTCACTCCCCCTTTGACATCAATGGCAAAGGGTAGGGTCCGCACACCAAAATTTTCAAAAATTTTCTATATATGGCCGCATATTTACATACTCACATATACTGCAGAATGTCTGCAAAGGATGTCTGCAGTTGAACCATTTCAGTAGCCCAACTAAGCTTCATTCTATCCAGGATTGAAATGTGACCACTCAACAAAAATGCAAAAGCTTCTGCCCGCCTGAGATCTGTCGGATCTTTTGTATGGGCGGTGGTCTGGGCATCACTGATGGCCTCATGCATCGTTTCCAACTTAGGGACTATAATCCTTCTAAGTTCTCCCATCCGGTTGGTAATGTTCTTCCTCTCCTTCTCAAGATTCTTTATTTCATTCAAGACTGCAATAGTCTGACATTCTTGATTTATTATAGAGGAAGAGAGAGGATCAAAACTTTGAGATAAGCTTTGAAGCTTGTCCTGTTCCTCTTTTATTTTCTTGTCAATTGCTGCTGTTGCCTTTGACCAAGATATACAAAATTTGTAGATGTCACCGCCATCCTTAAGAGCATTTTCTAAGCTCTTTATTCCAATGCTTACAATCTTCCTATCCTTAGAGATTAAATCTAATATTTCAGAAAATCTCTTATCCAAAAATTCCTTCCGGACCTTGTCTTCAGCTGATTTTTCTAGAGAATTAAAATGTGTATCAATACTGCTGACTAAGGTTTTTAGATTACCGGAAGTGGAGGCTGTCGGATCTATTTGGATTGATGGCATGATCTTTACAAGTACTCCGGAAGCAGCCTCTATCAACTCACAGTCTTCCATATGAGACTTCAGGAGCTTTTCATTTGCCTTGGCATTTGCAAATGAAGCTATCTTCATTGTTTGTACCGGAGAGAGAGAGTCAAAATCAAATGGACCTTTTAGAAGCTCCGGTTCATCAATCTCTAGAGTTTCTTTGCTCAAAAATTGTTGAACAGTTTGTGCAGTGTCTCTTGCCGGAGACAGATGTTTCTTTTCTTCTGCAGTCTTAGAACTGTCAACCTCTTTGTCTGTCACCACTGCTTCCTTCTCCTGCAATTGCTCTTCTTCTTTGGATCCGGAGACTGTAGGGGAAACCGGAGGAGAGATGCTTGCTTGTTCATGGGCCACTTCTTCTGGAGCAGAGGGTCCCAAGTCCTCACTTGTCTGTTCAGGGCTCACTTCTTCCGGAACAGAAGATTCCAAATCAGCAGCTGTTTCTGCACCTAGGTCCTCTACAACAGGAAGATTGAACCTTTTGAAGGCCTTCCGGAGGATCTCTTCTGTCTCTTGTGCCACTTTGTCAGTCTCACCAAGCATGAGCTGATTCATCCTGGCTTTACTTCTGAACTCATCTCTGCAGTCCTTGAAGATCATGTTCATTGTCTTGGGATCAATTTGAGGATATAGCTGAATAGCTATCTGCTCCCGGATCTCAAGATCTTTGGCATGAGCATTATTCTTTCTTACTTCCATTTCCTTCTCTAGGCTTTTAGGAATGAGAGATATGATCTCAATGAAAGCCTTATTGTATGTGTTCAGATATTTAACTGTGGCTTCCTGCAGAGTCTTTTGGTCTGCCTCACTGAAGTCATCATAGGATTCAGTCATTGGTTGAAGGTTTCCATCCACCGTGACCGACTTGATTATGCTCTCTAGTGACAGAGTGGGCTTTTCAACAGTTACCTCTGCCATTTCCTCCTTGTCTTGGCCTGTGGAGGGCTTACCGGATCCTTTCTTTTTCTGTTTCTTTACTTCTCTTACTCCTTCATCTGATTCTGTCTCCTCTTCATCCTTTTGGCTTTCATAAGCCCTTGATGCTTTTGTCTTGGATCTTTTACCGGATGCCTGGACTTCCGGTTTTGAGCTTTTGGTTGTGGAAGGTGCAGATCTCTTTGATGATCTGGTCCGGGTGGGGGTTTCAACCGGAGCACTTTCTTTGCTTTTCTCTTCTTCCTCAGCCTTTCTCCTCTTTTCCCGACTGGCATCAAGTGCCTCTTTTGAGATGCCTAGGCCTTGAGCAATGTGCTCTACTTCTTTTCTCACTTTTCTCTTAATCTCAGGTTCCCTGAGTTCTACATGTAATTTCACGCTCAGCTCCTCAAAGGTTCCAAACCTTTCTGCCTTAGGATCTTTGGGCTGACTTAGCATGTGTTGAACATGCAGCTCTACTATCTGTTCATCAACTTCATACCCCATGGGCATGATCCAGACAGTCCTTGGCTCCACTGCCTCCATTAGGCACTGATCAGTGTCAACCATAAAACATACTGAGTCCTTGTATTTCTCGATGAGAGACTGGGGAATTCTCTCTCTTGCTTGCATCATGCTCTGAAAGTTTTTGAAGTATCCCCATAGAGCTGTATTCCTCGCTTTTGCATCCCCAAGTCCATGCAGATAGTCTCTTATCTGGACTGCAACAGGTGTGTCATTCTGCCATACCCATCCACTTGTTCCGGGTAGCTCATTCATGAAGTAAAAGAAGAGACATACAATGAGAGTACCATACTTAAAGGAGTTCTTCTTGTCTTTCTTGATTTTCTGTACATTTTCCATCAATTGGCTTAGTAGTAGTTCACAAAGATCAAAATCTGCATTCTTTCTTAGCATTTCATATGCTGTGTATATTGCAGTTCCGGATACAGAATTCTCCCTGCTGGAGTGATAGATCTTGTATCCTATTATCATTGATGCATATTTGATATCCGGATCCGAAATATCTTCAATGGTCATTGCCCTCTTATCATATTTTGATCCGGTGGCCTCAGTTACAACGTTGTTCTTGACAGATTTGAGGATAGGTACCCCCCCGGAAGAGTATAGACCAGTTACTGCTCTAATTGCTTCTTTTGTGATCTTACAGGGTCTATCTAGCCAAAGGAAGTTGTCATGCATCCTGCTCAGTACATACCGGACCCATTCATCTTCTTCAAAGCTAGGGAAATGAATGAATTGCTCAAACTGTTTCTTCTGGATACCCTTATACTCTGGTTTGAGCTCAAAAGCATTATCTATCAGTTGCTTGTGATAGAGGTCTCTTAATTTGAATTCCCCAAATTCCTCAATGTTTGCGTGTATGTAAACCCTAATATCTTCAGTATGTAAGACTCCGTGGGGAACACTAGAGAAGGCTCCTAGTGGATCTACCTCCAAAGATTTGTAGGGATGTTTCTTGAATGAGGGGCGAGGTCTATCAGAGATCTTAACTATGTTTGGAGTAGCCATTCTTCAAAGATTTGCAGTGAGGCAATGAAAAACGAAGAATACCTTATGCGCCTTCGGTTTGCACGGAGTGGTTGGATTGATTTCTTTATGCAATAGCTTCGGCAGGAGATCCTTGGTGTGCTTGATGAACCTTGTTGCAGAGCTCCACTATTCGCTTCTTCTCAAGTGTAGAATGAGCAGATAACTTTTGAGAAATCCCTTATATTGCTCCGCAAACCCTAATATCTGTCTGCAATAAATGCTTCACCTGCATTATTCCGGTTTACCATGTCTGGACAGCTTGGAGTATCCCGGATTAGTCCTGATCACTGAATATCATCCGGATCTTTAAATCATGAATAAATCTAGGTAACATATTACAAGAACATCCCAAACACTCTGTCCAATCCGCAAGACAAGATCGTGCACTTCCGGATCTCTCCGGACCTTTTTGTAATCCTTTATCATACCGGAGCACCTCCCTGAACAGGTCTAACTTAGTCGAACACAGCTTCTTCATAACTCCATGCGGACCTCTGAAAACTTGACTGAGGCATCTCAGGACTTATATCTACAAACCCTTTAATCCGCATCTTGTGCCACATCCGGCACAACTTGTTTGGCTGGGGGAACAGAATCTTCTTTGAGTCTCCCCCTGAGCCTGAGCTCATTTTTTAATTTCCGGAAGAAATATCAGCACCAGAATCTGGTGCGGATCCAACCTCTACATTCTCTGAGCTTTTCTTCACCCAAATCTTGCTCATCTGATTCCTAACTTCATCCGCATTCATCTTTTGTTTACCCTTGTCTTGATTCTGATTATACACCGGACCTCTTTTGTCCTGATTCTTGTTTCTGCAGACTTTAGCATTATGACCGGACCTATTGCAGATTTGGCAAATAACATTTCTTTGCATATTTAACTGATATCCCCTTGATCTGCATTGATTAGCCATATGACCTACTCTATTGCATGTAAAGTATCTACCTTTGAATGATTTGTTTACTTGCATAATTCTGCATTCATGGGATTTGTGTCCATACCTTTTGCAGTTGAAGCACTGTCCGGAGAAGGATGAGTTAATCTGATTCATTCTCATTCTGCACTGATTAGCTTTGTGACCAAAATGGTTGCAGCTGTGGCAGTATCCATTGAAGGATGGATATTTTTGAGCATTTGGCTGTCTTACCGGAGGTCTTCTAGGCCTGCTCCTTGGATTTTCTGATCCAAGATTCCTCTGACCGGATCCGGAGCTTTCTCCTTTCTCATATCCCAAGCCATACTTGTCATCTGTCCTCTTTTGACTTCCAAGAAGAATTTCAAGTTGAGCAGAACTTATCTTGAATTTCTCTTTATATTCATTTGCTGTTTGAAGGTCTCTTTTGAGAGAGGCAATTTGATCCTCAAGTTTTCCTTCATTATCTTTGGAATCTTCAAGATCAGATTCAAGGTGTCTGATAATCCTGTCCATCTGGTGGCATTCTTCTGATTTTTCTTTAAGAGATTGTCTTAGATTGTCTTCAGCCTTTCTTTTTTCTTCAATCTCTTGAGTAAACTTTATAGTTCCTGATTCCATTTCATGTCTTAACATAATGACTTCTTTTGATAACTTTTCACATAACTTGGTTTGCTCAGTCAATTCCTCACTTGTATTGCTTTCTTCACTTTGTCTTGCCAACTGTTGAAGCAGCTCCTTTCTCTTTTTCATAGAGAGACTTAATTTGTCTTTTAATTCTCTCATGAATTCATCAGCCTGTTTGAGTCTTTCCTTTAATTCACTGACTTCAGAATTTGACTGTTCAAGATCCTCAAGGGCAGTCTTGAGTTGCTCCCTTAAACCATATGCATCCATTTGAAATCCCAGATCTTCCTCAGGCTGTTAGGCTCTATTAGGAGGAACTTGGCTCTGATACCAATTGTTGATAACTGAGAGGGGGGGGTGAATCAGTTATCCTAATTATTTCCCTTAATGAACTTTCCTCTTGACTTGAAGCAGCATAAAATCAAACACAAAACATTAACCATGAAATAAGAAACACATGACACAGTATTTTTGACGTGGAAACCCTGTTAAGGGAGAAAACCACGGGGTGATTAACCCAAGAATTATTCTCTGTTAGAAGAATAGGAAATTACAAAAATGGCACTTGCCAATTAGGGCTCACTGCCCGAGCACACTGCTCACAAGAGGCTCACTGCCTACAAGAAGACACACTGTCTTACAAAGTGATAAGAATCACAGTCTTGAACTGATTGGAAGCATCTGCATATGCTGGAGTTCAGTTCCGGTTAGGTTCAGTATACTGATCTGCTGCACTTCATCTTTCCTCTGTTCTTTAGTCTGCTATCCTTTCACATACCGGATCCTTCTTGCTACTTCTGCTCTACTCTGGACTTGTTCGCATATCCTTTTCACACATTCACACCCTTTACAACTAAATCCATCCTCTATATATATCCGCACAAGTAATTTCATCATCTTTCTAGTCGGCATCCGGAACAGTCTAGTTTCTTACAAACTTAGTTCTGTCGGCTGAATCCTTGCTCACCAAGCAATGCGGATCAAGCATATACTTGTAGATATCATCAATTATGTCGGCCAAACATGATTCATGCCTCCGCAACCTTTATCATCATCTGTAACACATCCGGAAAGTAGTTTGATACTCAGTCAGTCAGTTCTTCCTCTGTTTTCACTGTCTCTCAGGAATCCGGTACTCAACTATTCATATCTTTTTCCTTGTCCATCTCCGGAGGCTAAATCCTTGGAATATACTACTCAAGATAGTCCTCTTGACTTTCCCAGATCCGCACTGTGCCAAGACACTTCCTCTGAGAGATCCGGACCAATCTGTCGGACCTTGCCACATGCTCTGTTCTTGTTCACCGGACCACAACAATCTTCAATCTGACTTCCGGTAGAGATATATCATGACTTGCGGATATGTGGAATGACCTTTGTTGCCATCAATGACAACAACCATGAATCCATATAGTGTCTCTTGCCAACATTATTATGGTTTAATAAATTTTGGAGTGAATTGAAAAGGAATAATGGTGATGTAGAAATAAAATAACCTTGCAAATACAATCACCACAAATTCAATCTCCTCTCATAAAATTTCAACATATTGTTAGCTAATCTTGAGTTTAGAATGAAATTAAAACTACTAATTACCTTCTCCAGATGAATATGCTTATTCAAAAATTCAAGGAATGTAGACCCACTTTGGAGAAGGGAAGTCCATACTAAATTCTCTCTACCCTTCAATGTATTGGAAAACAAGTGCTTCACTACATTTACAAATAGTGTTTTCAAAATATCAATAATTTAGTACTACATTCATTTGTGACATTAATGTTTACAAAAAAAATCAATTGGAAGTTACCAACTATTCATGGAGTCATAGCTTACGTATAAAACAACACTACGGCCTCACACATTGACCTCATGCATTGCCCCACTGTATGCTAAAAAATGATGAACGAGTCAATGAATACAACCATCATCGACATACATAAATATAGTTTGGGATACATTGGAGCTATTTGATGCTACCAGTATTGAATGGATTTAAAGGACAAAGAACGTAGAAGCTGATGCTTTGGTAGTTGCAGCTTCTAGGTTTAGTTTACAATCAACATCTTCTCATTCTCAGTATGATGTTGAAGTGCATGTGTGTGTGTGTGTGTTTAAGAGATAAACTGAATTCACTCAAGTAGCTCAAATTGATGGGTACATTGGAATGAATCACATTGTGTCACACACAATGGATTTGAATGTGCTAACTTAAAAACTAGTGGTAGGTTGCACCATCCATGATGATCTTTTATTTTTTCTATACATATCGGTAATGACTTGAAGGTTCTGGAACTTTTGTGAAGTGAACCATTCTTTATAGTTGAAACATCACTTTACATTTCATGGTTGTGTGATTAGAACTTATTTTGGCTTCTCTATGAAATAGAGTATTTATACAAAATAACATCACTGTATTTTTCATGGCGTCATTTTTTAATTTTTTTTACTACAATTTATAATTTTTTTCTTGGAATATATATAAATATATTTTATGATTAGTGTGTAGAAATTTTTCTAGGAAGAAAATGAAATTTGCATTAGTGAGAGAGACATATATAAAGATAGAAGGAAAGATAGAGGAGACAAAGAGACATATATAAAGATAGAAAGATAGAGAGAGGAGATAAAGAATTAGATAGAGATGGAGACAAAAAGAGGTAGAGATATAGAGAGATAAAGAGGGAGAGAGAAATAAAGAGAGATGGTAAGAGAGAGATATATAGAAAGATAGAGAGACATAGAGAGGAGATAGAGAAAGGAAAAGAAAAGGAGAAAATGGAGATAGAGAGATATATATAAAGAAAAGTAGAGATCAAGAGAGAGAGTGAGAGAGAAGAGATAGAGGAAGAAAGAAGGGAAGATAGAGATGGAGAGAGATAGATAGATAGAGAGGGAAAGATATAGAGAGGTAGACAAAGAGAGATAAAGAGAGATGGTAAAAAACAAGAAAGAAGAGAGATCAAGAGAGAGAATAAGAGAGAGAGGAGAGATAAATGAAGAAAGTAGGGGAGATAGAGACATGGATAGATAGAGAGAAAGAAAAAGAGATAGAAACCATGGTTAGCATGACTAATCAAACTAATAGTGTTGGGATTGTAAATGGTAACATTCAAGCCTAAAATTAGTCCAATGTTGATTATGCCAATAAACTTTCTCTATATAATAAAAATAATGTTCATACGGGTCTACAATTGACAACATCCATACTTGCAGTTAGTCCCTTGTTGATTATGCAAACAAATTTGTTACATAGAATCAAAATAATAATAATGTCCATACTTTTCAATACTTGTTTTTAGTAGCCTCTTCGATTTGGATGGGAACTTGGATATGAAAACTAATGAATTTATAATCTATTGAATTCTAAATTAGTACAAAATGAAGGTTTCATCATTTTGTCAAGTTACACTTGAATGCATTGCATGCCTTATATAATTCACAATCCATGAAATTTCATATAAAATAGTGGAATGCTTCCCCTCTAGACCATCCCTTGTGTTCCTGTTATTTCTTGTCAAATTATTATAGGGGCTTCCACTTATTATCAAATCAAAACCTCCAATTGAATTATTCATTTTATCAAGTCTTTTTTTTGTCAAATTATGCACATCTTTCACCTTAATCAATTTACCCTTTTTATGTGTTTTCCACCCAAATTTGAGGATAAACTTATTTTCTTTACAAATTTTTATAGATACAACATAATTGAGTGGTACACCCAAATGATGCAAAGAAACTTCTGCATCCCTAGTTCTAGAGAACAAAGAAATGATATTGATCTCCTTTAGATAGATAGGCTTCAAAATAGAAATATGGTATCCTATAGTGAACAAATCAAAGTTCAATACATTTTTCCTCTTCTTCCATTTTTACATCTATGAAAGCCAATTGACTCACTACTAGATGAAATTAATTTAAATGTTTGGTTACAAAGTATCCTTCATGTATCTTTAAAGAATACAATTTTTTTTCAAAAATAACTTATTTACATGACACTTAGTTTGATATAATGCAATAATTTTATCTCATAAACTCTTAGCAATGTTTTGAACTAAAATATTCATCAAGAATGAATTAGAAAGACACAATCTAATAGTAGATCTATCTCTTCTATCCAACTTGTCCCATTCATCTTGATCCATTTTTATGGTAGAAAATTGACTGCAACAATTATTATGATCCACGAACATGTCTCCACTAAAAATCTTCAACCTTCCACCTTCAATTTCCACAACTCAAAGTTTTACCTATTGAACTTCTCAATTTCAATTGTCAAGATGTTGTCCATGACTTTTGATTTTTTAATGTTATTTTAAATCCACAAGAATTATCCCACAAAAAAAATTAAAGCAACATAAGAAATGTATCCCTTCCTTCATGGGATCAACCCAAACAAAGATTTGATACCAAATGTTGGTTTTAGAATGCTTATTCCTCAGTTAGGACCAATGGAAACTAATAAAATGTGTTGACATAAACCACATGTAACGTTCATTAAACATAGAAGAATAAGTGAAGGAGATAGAGAAGATAATATCACATATTTACTTGGGAAAAGCCTTATGAGTAAGAGACCCACCACCAAAAGTAAACCTTACTATATTAGTGAAACACGCCATTTTCTTAAGGACCTGATAATTCACTTTTAACACCTCTTTAGTGTACCCATTGCACACACTATTTAGTGTAGCTACCTCTAACAATAGAAACATCCCATCTCCCAGCTTCATTCATTCATACATGGCATGACCAATACAATTGGAAACAATGCCACTTATTTAAGTGGCTTAAAAATGGATATTTGCAACAACTAACTCGAAAGTCCAACAAATGGAAAGAATGCTTAACACCAAGTCTACCACACAATGGAAAACTTTTTGCCACTATGTTTATGTAGTTAAGCTTAGTGTTGTCTCCTTCATGCATCTTTAAAGAATACAAATTTATTTTTAAAAATAACTTATTTACAAGACACTTAGTTTGATATAATGCAATAACTTTATCTCATAAACTCTTAACAAAGTTTTGAACTAAAACATTCATGAAGATTGAATTAGAAAGACACAACTTAATAGTATATTTTAAAATAACTATTCATACGAAGGTTATGCATGTAGCCATGTTTTCTACTTGAAACTGAAAAGTACTTTCAATCCATACATTTTAGTTACCCTTTGGCATACTATACACATATTCAAAGTAAAAGTATGGTGGGCCTTGCTCAATCTCTTTAAACTTCCACTACCGACCCACAAGGTGATTTGGAACTCCAAATCCAATCAATCCTTTAACATACCGTGGTAAATGAAAATTTATATCTTTATTTTCTATAGACAAACATTTGGAAGACATACTTTCTTTGAGCTTTATCTTCTAAAATGGTTTCTTGTGATGGTTTCATAGTAATCGTTTTCTAAATCTAAGTGCTTTCTTTTATGAAATTTATTTTTTTACAATCCTTCAGGCTTTAATTCAATCCTTACAAAAGGAAATTATGGTTAGCATGAATAATCAGACTAATAACCCTTGGATTGTAATCAACAACATCCATGCCTGCAATTAGTCATGTATGCTGATTGTGCAAACAAATTTTCTCCATATAATCAAAATAATATCCATTTGGGCCTACAATTGGCAACATCCATTAATTGTGCAAACAAATTTGGTACACAAAATCAAAATAATAATAATGTCTATAATTTTCAATACTTGTTTTTTGTAGCCTCTTCAATTTGGGTAGGAATTTGGCCATGAAAAATAAGGAATTTATAATTCATTGAAGTCTAGATTAGTACAAAATGAAGGTTTCATTATTCTATCAAGTTACACTTGATTGCATTGCATCCATCTCTTATGTTCCCATTGTTGCTTTTAGACTATTATAGGGGCTTCCACCTATTATCACAACAAAATCTCCAATTGAATTAATCATTTCATCAAGTCTTTCTTTTGTCAAATTCTGCACATTTTTCACCTCAATCGATTTAACCTTTTGATGTGTTTTATCTACCCAAATTTTGAGGATAAGCTTGTTTTCTTTACATTTTTTTGTATATATAACATAATTGAGTGGTATACCCAAATGATGCAAAACAACTTTTGCACCCCCAATTCTAGCGAATAAAGAAAGATATTGATCCCCTTTAGATAGATAGGTTTCAAAATAGAAAGATGGTATCCTTTAATGAACAAATGAAAGTGATACATTTTTCCTCTTCTTCCATTTTTACATCTATGGAAGCCATTTGACTCACTACTAGATGAAAATCATTTAAACGTTTGGTTACAAAGTCTCCTTCATGCATCTTTAAAGAATACAAAATTCTTTTGAAAAATAACTATTTTACAAGACACTTAGTTTGATATAATGTAATTATTTTATCTCATAAAATCTTAGCAATGTTTTGTACTAAAACATTCATCAAGATTTAATTAGAAAGAGACAACCTAATAGTAGATCTATCCCTTCTATCCAACTTGTCCCATTCATCTTGATCCATTACTGATGGTAGAAAATTGAGTGCAATATTATTATGATCCACTAATCTATCTCCACTAAATGATCTTCAACCTTCAATTTCCACAACTCAAAGCTTTACCTATTGAACTTCTTAATTTCAATTGTCAAGGTGTTGGCCATGACTTATGATTTTCAAATGTTATTTTAAATCCACATGAATTATCCCACAAAAAAAATTAAAGCAACATAAGAAATGTATCCCTTCTTTCATGGGATCAATCGAAACAAAGCTTTGATATCAAATGTTGGTTTTACAATTCTTATTCCTCAATTAGAAGCAATTGGAAGTAATAAAATTTGTTGATATAAAACACATGTAACCTAAATTAAACATACAAGAATAAGTGAAGGAGATAGAGAAGATAAGATGACATATATACTTGGGAAAACCCTTTTGAGTAAGAGATCCACCACCAAAAGTAAACCTTATATTAGTGAAACACATCATTTTCTTAAGGACCTAATAATTCACCTTTAAGACCTATTTAGTGTACCCATTGCACACTAAAGTGTAGCCATCTCTAACAACAACAATATCCCATCTCCAAGCTTCATTCATTAATACATGGCATGACCAATATAGTTGGGCACAATGCCGCTTATTGAATTGTCTAAAAAATGGACATTTGGAGCATCTTGAAAGTCCAACAAATGGAAACAACACTTAACACCTTCTATTATTTGTGTCTCCTCTCATTTCACCACCATCCCAACAGTAGATGATCAATGTTTACAAGCATTCTGTTGGAGTGAACTGCTGTTATACCAACCATTCATAAACATTCAGAATGATATTGGTTCATTGGAGCAAGATATTATAGCCCATTGGTAAAGAATTTCAAACAACTACCATCTATGAAATTTTTATCGTACATCTCCAGATCGATTGACACACTGATGATGAAAAAAATTTAGAACCATTGTCATCATATAGAGGATGAGTAAGAGTGAGAAGGGGAGACAAAATGAGAGAGACGGAAGGGGAGAGAAAGACCGATAGAGGAAGAGAGAAGGGGAGAGAGATTTTGAGAGGGAGATTGATAGACAGAGGAATAGAGAAAAAGCGATAGAACATGAGAGAGATAGAGATAAGAGAGAGAGAGGAGAGAGAGAGAGAGACTCTCTTTTCTTTATCTCTCTCTATTTTTGTAAAAGTGTCATTTCATATCAAGCTCCACTTTTTAAATTGTAAAAGTGCCATACCCTAATCTTTAATGTAGGGTTTTCCATTACAATGCTTGACCATAGCCCCAAGTCTATCACACAATGTAACACTTTTTGCCACTATGTTTATACAGTTAAGCATAGTTTTGTAATCTCATGTTGGCCAATGATTTTGTGTTTTCAGAAATGTCTCAACAACACATATCACTACATTCTTTCAATTCTATTCATTGATGGACAACAACCATTCACAATCAACAAAACTAAGGTGCGATTGCTAGTATATATACAATGGGAGTAGCCCCCAAGGCTGCAATTTATCCATTAAAAAAAAATTATCTTCTAAATAATTTTAATATAGTAGCAGAAAAACTGAATTCAAATTACAACAAAACGAGAAATAATCAATAAATCCAGACACCCATCAATGGTAGAGCCAGTCCAAACTGAATGGTGGTTCAACACCTACAACAGTAAGGTTGGGTTTACGCAGAGACATCAACTGCTGCTCATAGTTCTTATCGCAAATCACACGATTCAAAGATGTGAGTTTGCCTAGTGTTTTGCAAGACTTTCCTAGTTTACAGCACTCCCTCATGTCCAACTGCTTCAATCTTGATAGCTCGTTAAATTTATCAGGAAACCCGTTCAAACTCCCGCACAGCGAGATGTCAAGGATTTCTAGTTGTTGAAGACTGTGGATAGAAAGTGGCAGGACTGTCAAGCGTGCGCATGCGCGCAAGCTTAGCACCTCTAGTAGGCCAAGCTTTCCCAATTCATCAGGTAACTTTGCAAGCTGATGGCAGTTTGTCACCGACAACATTTTCAAGGAATTTGAAGAACAGATTCCTCTTGGCAATTCCTCCAGATCACTGCAGTGATCAACATTAAATTCTAAAAGCCCTGGAAATTTGAAAAATTTATCCTCATCTAATTGACTCATGTCACCAAGGCCCTCACATAGACTCAGGGATAGCTTCTCCAGGCTATTCAGAAAATTGAAATAGTTGTACAGGGGAGGAACTTGCAACCTTTCAAGTTGAAGAGTTTTAAGCTGAGAAAGTGCATCAAAACCATTCAGTCCCCTGAGCGTGGCTCTTCGTGCACTGTAATTATTGATTATCAGAACCTTCAGTTTCTTCATTGTGCCCAAAAATGTTGGAATGCAATATACACTTGCAGTGAAATACAAAACTAAAGCTTCTGCCTCAGGGAACTCCATTTGTGGCCATCGTTTTTCATCCATTATGCCTATATATTCCCAACAAATATTGATATCAATGGTACAATTAAGTCTTCAAAATTCTCTTCAACCAATATTTTCACAGAAAATGAAATGATAAATATTCAATGTTTTGGAGCTTGAAGGAAAACTAAAGGAATACAGAGTGCATATTAGAATATAATAGATTACTGTAGAGCTCACCTGTGTGAATGGAAACAATCTTAGCTTTAGATGCTTGAACTTGTAGCCAGTCTGCAGGAATGTTGTCACGCTTTTCTGGCATACACAGCCTACTACAGTTAATCATATAGTCCTGTTTCACCAAATACAGGGCCAAATCCCTCATTACATCATGTTGGGAAAAGTATAATCCATATGCCCCGTCCACGATCCTGGGGCTCCTGGCATCAAATGTTGAGAAAATGTATGTAAGAAATATAAATAATTGTGTGGTTTAAGGATTCTCCTTGCTTTTTTACAAATGAAGAGCTGTTTTAATACTCAGGGTGGACTTTCCTTGCAAATTAGTAATGTTAAACGCTCAAGTCCTAAAACAACCTAAATATTGGGAGAAGTTTCAAACTTTTATAGGGTTTGGCTCAACTTCTCAAACCCTCTTCTATCAAGGGAATTCAATATCATAATCAAGCACAAGAAACATAATGCACTTAGAAAACGAGCTATTAAAGTAACAATTCTCCTTACCAGGGATCTCTCTTCAACGTTAAGAGATTGCGATCTGCAAATTCCCACAAAAGCACAAAAGCATTGTCCCATTCCATTCCACGTACATAAACCCAAATATCTAACAATGCATTTGCAGAAATGGTTCGTCCTTCTGGGAAAGCGGCTAGATCTAGAAAGCACTTTGCATTGTCCTGCAGCACATCTATACTTGTTGTTTTCAGGTTTTCATGAAATTCGTCATGATAAGGAGATATAGTTTCTCCTCTTGAGAGCTTATTCTTTGCACTTTTCCAAAAAGAGTTCTCCCGACCACGCAAAGAGCTACCAATTACTAAGAGCAACTGGCAAACCTTTACACTCTAACTGTACCTGTTCATGAATAAAACTAAAAATTTGAGCATGCAGACAGGAAGAAAGATTTATTACATTGCTGGATTGAGATGAAGCACAAATAGAAGCTAGATTTGAAGAGTGGCCGGCTACCTGTTTGACTAAATCTCTATCATGTGTAGTCGGAATGTCAAGCTTGCCAAAGGCATAGTGGCAGAAAAGTGACAGGGCGTCCTCCTCTTGCAATTCTTGTAATTGGTAAGGGTGTGCACCGGTCACTTGTAGTTGTCGGATAATGCCTTCATCCCTTGTGGTTACTAGAGTCTTGTAATGTTCACCTTCAAATAGCAACTTTTGAAGGTCGGACCTAGAACAAACATCATCTAACACTACCAGAATTGGTTGCTTTGATCCTGAACTTATTTGACATTGTAATTGCTTATGTGCCGCCTCATCGTTACTAAAACGAGGTTTTTGGACACCAACAATATGATCCCACATGTCCGTTAGGATACCCATGATATTTGGACTTTTTGAAATGGGAATATAAATTACCTTCTCATTATAGTGTTCTGCAAATCATGAGAAATTTAAGAAAGATTCATTTCTCTCCTTTTAATAGGACTGAATATATGTATGCTGTTTAAAATTTCAAGGTAAAGCACCAAAAATCATGGAAACAGGGTACAGTAAACCCTGTACATAATTAAGAAACATCGATTGCTAGAATTATAATTCGAAAGAGATGCAGAAAAAAAGCCTCTTGTTACCTTTGATTCGATTACGATGAGCAAGGGCTGCTGCTAGTGTGGACTTTCCCATTCCTGCCGATCCTGTAATCCCAACCACACTCACATTGGTGTCCAGCACAAGATTCTCCAACTCCATTAACATCCTATCCAAACCCACTAAGAAGTTCGGCGTATTAGGGACGCAGAATCTCCATTCTTGCTGCTCTACATTAGCCCCTGAATTCTCAAATAATGTTCTCCGCAACTCACTAGTTTCTTGGATGTGTTTGTCAATTTTGGAGGCAAGGTTATCAAGTTTGTAGGGCAAGTCCATTACTATCATTGTCATGTTGGGCAAAAGGGTGTTCTTGATGAATTTGCCAATCCACTCCAACATACTGTCAATCTCCTTTGCATTACTGAATTTCTTCACTAAGTCATAATTGCTGGTTTGCTGGCATTGTTCTACCAGTTCAACGCCGCGGGCGAATTTCCCCTCAAAATCTTGCAGAGGCAGCAACGTTTCCAATCTCGATCTGCACATTGCATCGATTACTGGCTTCAAGGCCTTCAGAGCTTCGTCGAGTTCCTCACAAGCAGAACTGCTGAAGACTCTAATTATGTCTGGAACGGTTTTCTTGATGAGTGCAGAGGCTTCTTGAAACCCTTGTCCAACTGTAGCACCCAGAAAGAGGCTCCCCATGCTGCAACTGCACATAGATTTCCAACAAACTCCACCGAGTTTGTATAGTAATACGCTACATTGTAAAAGGAAAGTGAAGGGAATTTCACGTCAAATTGCGAATATTTAGTTTTCCTTTCGTGAGGACGACGACACTGAATATTGCGCAGAAGGGACAATTCTAGGCCACGGTCAAAAGACGCGGTTGAACACGCCTTGGAAAGTCCTCCCTTCTTTCCTTTTATCTCTCACCCTGAAACGCGTTCTAAACAGGATACTACTGGGCTATTCTTGAACCTCATCCACTTCAACAGTAAAAGGTTAATTTTGGCTTAAAAAAATAGAATAAATATTTACCATTTTTTATTGTGAAGAGATGTAAAATTACTATTGATTGTTTCACCATTAAAATGGATGATGTTTAAATAGAGTGATACCAGGTATTATTTTTTTCTAACAACAAATACGAATATGATTTTGTTTTATTATTTTGTTTAATTACCAGGGATTCCATTATAAAGTTTTGGTCGGATATTTAAAAAATCATTTTAAGGACACTTCTCACTAGACGTGTTGATGTGGTGAGTTGCATGATTAGTCACACCTCCAAATCTTAGCGGTAGATAGATAAGAGCCCATATCACATTTCTGAAAAAACGGTGGTCTTATGATACCTTTTCCATGTAATTGCTACATGGTCGCAAAGTTAGCTCGTTCGACTACTAGCTCCTCTTCCCTAATACAAATGTTGAGTATTGCCTTGAGAAGCACGTTCTCATCATTTTCATCCACAAATAATAAAAAAGTAATGGATGCATTAAGTTGGGACATTTATGTTGAGACAAATTTTAAGATATTGCAATTGTTGTTTTAAATTAAGTTGGCTTATTACATGTGTTCTAAGTATTAAATGTCTTTTATAATATTAAATCTATTTTAGGATAAATTTTATAATTTAAATATAATTTTTCAAATAAACTTAATAAATTATGTGTGCACTATTCTATGATCTTTCAATATTAAATGAATTTTTCATAGTATGGTACTTACTTTAAATGTATTTCCAATGTGCATATAACTTCTCTTAACGAAATATACAAAATATTGACCTTTCCAAAAATTGAAAAAATATAAACATTATTTAAAAATAAAATAGAATTGAATAGATGCAATATTGATTAAAAAATAATATACAATAATGTAACACAATAGTCTACAAGACTATCAAAGTAACAATAATAACAAGGGAAGCCTAGTCATCAACTTACTGAGTGAACCGACTCAGACATTCAACACTACCAAAACAAGATACAAAGAAGAAGTAAACTAAGCCCTAAATAAAGGTCTAGAAATGACAAACAAGTAGAGTACAAAGCATGGGGAATCAACATACTAGGTAATAACTAAAAATCCAGCTCCACAGCGAAATAATATTTAGTGTCAAATTGTCGCCACTCACAATTTCACACTAGACTTGGCCATTTGTTTAGCATGCATGATCAACTTTGTTTGTGATGTGACCATTTCATTTTTTGCATAAGAAAATATGTTAAAACCCTTAACAACTGACATTTCAGGGACAAATTGGGCCTGGACACTAGCACCTAGTGCTAGGGTCTTGCCCATTGGCCCCAGAAAGTTTTGAATTCAATTGTCGACCTTGTGCATTGAATGATTCATCTCTCTTGTCCGCCTCAAACGAAAAAACTCTTTGAAAGGTGTTTGATTCATATATAAACAAGTCATTTTCCTCATTAGGAAGCAAGGAGAGAATAATGATTTGATATCTTGACATCTTGGCATGATCTTGTGAATTCTACTACAATTAATCTCTGACTTACTGAAGCTCTCTACTTGTGATTATTATTTGCACTAACCCTCTTGTAGGTATTTGATGAAGCTTCTTCATCTCCCATCGACTCTTTGTATGTGATTGTGTTGTGGCATTAATCCAACTACGGTTTCAAGCTAAGGTAAATCTATTTTAATTAGAGTAGACTTTATTACTTGTTTTGCCTTTGTTCATCACGAACACACACTCTATACCATCATCATTTTCTATTGTGGAGGTGGGAACACCTACACAAGGTTTAACCGAGGCAAGCCCCTATACAACACAACCATTTTCTCTCTCTCCTATGTATATATATGAAGACAACTTTTGATATTGATGAATGACATGAAGGTAAAAGGTGCAGAAATAGACATCGACAAACATAATTCTACCTTAAACCTTAGGACCCTAGCACCTAGTGCTAGTGTTCTACTAGTTATGCTTCTAGTTTTGGTGACAAGTTCTCTCTGATCTTCTCTGCTATGCTTCTGTTTTCTGTGTACTACTGCAATAATCTATCATTTTACTGAGTTTATCATCTAGATCTTCACATTGCATAGTTTAGTTAATCATTAGTTATCAATCTTCCCTCTTTGCAACAAAGGAACATGATCCAAACAGTTTGGCTCTCCCTTGAGGACTGTAGCCAAACATGAAAGTCTACTTCGATTCATATTCCAATGTGAAATGGAGAAAGCAAATAGTTGAAATAGAGGCCTGCAAAAATGGTGAATAGATTAGGCTACAAAGGGGACTAAATCGCCCCATTTTTACAAAAAATAATTCAATATTAATTAATTCGCCAAAACATTATTATTTTAAACTAATAAGTTGGATTTTTTCGCCAAGTACACAATGTGTTATTAAATATGATTCGCCAATAGTTTATAATATAATTATACATCTTAATAGTATTCGCCAGTAATATTATATTCCCGCCATTAATTTTGGGATAATATTTGCCTTTACTAATAAATTCTTATATAGTTTTAGGGTTATTTTCTCTTTAACATGGCTTTGTTTATTACCAATGATTATGAATTTGATCTCAAGGCTCTTATTTGATTCTGGGGGCCATAAGCACATGACTTTTAAAAGGCTTTCCTGAGGCCCCAGAATTTCTTTCCCGCCGAATTAAAATCAAAGCCATAATAAACCCTAAGCTAAGGTCCCATGCACGGATCCATCCTATCACTGGAAAGAAAAATTCAGTCATAGTAGCAGCATGATCACCAGTAGAGGATAGGCAGCATAGCCTGTAGCATCACTTCCTTCTAGTTGTAGATTCATTGCCAACAATTGATTTAGAGTCTACTTGAAGATACCTATAGTTCAATTCCAGGCGTAGATCCAAATCCAATACCAATTTGTTGATCCAGATCTCACAAAGGCCCCTACAAAACAAAATATAAGGTGCAAAATTGCTCTTTTTTAATTTGATTTATTGTTTAGTTTAGTTTGATAAACATATTGTTATTGATACACATAATTGCAGATTGAAATTAAATTTATGATAAAAAAATCGAAAATAAAGAAAAAATAGAGAACCAAATTCAATAAATTAATAAAAATTGTAACATTTTATGTTGGCCCTACTCCCTCTTATCATCATAATTAAAACAAAAAATATATGTTTTAACTTTTTTTTTAAAACATAAACATCTATGCTTGTTTTTATCTTTAAAATTTTTTAAGAGAAAATGCAGATACATGTATTCTTTATTTTACATTCTTTAAAAGAATTAAAATAAAAATAAAATCCTTCATCTGTAATCATGCATGGCCATGCAAATAATCTGAAACTTTTAAATCTCCCCCCTCAGATTATACCTGCAACATATAATAATACCAATATCAGTTCAAATAAATAAACCATTTAAAAATAATGTTAACCCTTTGTAAAAATAAAATCAATAACAATGATAAACAAAAGAAAGAGAAAATCTCATCAAAATGAAGGAGGTGAGAAATGGGTTTCTCATATTCACATTTAAAAAATCAATGTATAGTAAAACAATTAGGAAAACATGAAAGCATTTAAAAAATCATTCTATAGCAAAACAATTAGGAAAAAATGAAAGCTTTTAAAATATCATTCTCCAACAAAACAATTAGGAAAAAAATGAAAGAATTAGGTAGAAAGAAAAGTATTTGTGCAATATTTTATTGTTTTAGCAAGTTTTAAATATAATAGAAGTTGCATATTTAGATCCTAAAATGTAGTTAACTTGATTTTTTAGTGGAGTATTGTGCATTATTATTGTTTTAAAATGTACTTTATTCATTTTTTATATTTTATTAGTGCATGTAATCATGATAATATTCTACTAAGGTTTAGAAACAAACAATTATTTATTCTTATTTTTTATATTTGGATTTTATTATTCCATCCAATTTTAAATATTTATTGTTTTCAAATATGAAGGGACTTATATTTTATTCCCTTAATTCTTTTAAGGGTTAGTACAATGATTTTTTTTTTATTATTATTCTATTGAATTAGTTTATCATTTTAAATTGCCTTAGAGAGATGGGTTAAATATAGAGATTATTTATAACTAATCGATTAAATTAGAATTTTAAATATTTAATTTTTTATGGTTAGCTAGGATTCACCAAGATTTTATAAGTTTTTTTAGGGGGGTTCCTTAAATTTATCATTGGTCTAGATCTATTTTCTCATTTCACATTGTTGTGTGGAAGTTCTACATATCTTGGCTCACATAGTGGATAGTAACATTATGCCATCGACTAGTTGCACTGAACTCATCAACAACACGTCCACTCAAAACCAAATGGGGATGCAGGTGTCGATACCCATGTCAACATCTTCTATTTCAACATTCACTTCTTCTATTGTCACCACCACTGCACAATCTAGTAATAATGTTAACGCTAGTTCTGGGGTATCAAGTTGGAATCCTATAAACCAATATAGCTTTGTGCCACCTTCCTCCAACTGCCAATTTACCTATCAAAATGCCAATCCAAATGTTTCCCAACATGTTCTTAGTCAGTCTCATTCACAATCCACTTGCCAAAATTCCCACCACAGTCTCACCACCTCTTGATGGTGCTACCCATTCATATTCTAGCCATTTACAAATCACTCCACATTCTAATCTTGTAATCAACCAACTTGTACAAAATGTCAGCTCCTTACAATAATAATTAGCAACCATAAGTCAAGTTCAATCCCAACCTACCATCCCATCCTATTATACTCGTAGCCTGTTATCACTCACTATCCTAGAAACTCTAATACCTAAAAATTTTTAAGCACCATATTTTAAGTACACCGGAAAAGGAGACCCTAATAACCATGTGTCAACATTTACAACATTGTGCAGTGGCTTTCTTTTCGAAGATGCCATCTTAGCTAAGATCTTTCCTCGGTCATTAAAGGACATGGCCTTAGATTGGTTTTTCTCCTTAACTAACAACTCAATCCATTCTTTCCAACAACTTATCAATCAATTTCCCATATATTTCCAAGACAACATTGTACCTCAAGTCACATCGACTAATTTAGTTCATTGTAAGCAAGGAGTGAAGGAGAAAGTGACTGACTTCATGGGGCGTTATCAAGCACTCTTCTCTCAAATACCATATTCTCTTTTGAATGTTGAGGTGCAATGAATTTTCATTGGAAACCTATAGCCAAAAACCCATGATAAGATATTGTTGATGTGCTATCTTTCATTTACGCATCTTTGCACGACTCGTTGTGATTACCAACCATCGGTCAGCCCGTATGAGGGCTCTTTGTCATCGGCTCTCATTAGCTAATTTGAGGCTACCACTCCACACTATCAAACATTCAAGAAATAAAACAAAAACTTTATCAAAGTTAATTCTCATTCTTTAAACAACATTCAGCACAAGTTGTGGCCACTACACCTTCTGCTATGGCCCCCTATAAGTTTAAACCAAAGAATCAACAATTCTCTCAGCTTTGTGAATCTCTTCATGCCATAATGTTGAATCTTTTTAACAATAACCTTATTCAACTTCCTCCTATTCATCTTGTTGACACTTCTAAATTGCTATCTACTTCATATGACCTAAAGGCCTTTTATCAATATCATCAAACACCTCAGCATGACACCAAGTGCATCTCAAGCATGAAGTACACGACCCCATCGACTCTAATGTTATTTAGGTAGCCGGTGAGAATGATAAAGGGAATAAATATGTAGCTCCACCTAATCAAAACTTGCAAATTTACACAAATTCACTTCTCAGCCATTCAACCAATATTGTGGAATCATCTATTGATAGAGTTCCTACTTCAATAACTTTTGATCACCAAGACAAAAGCCTAAAAAACCTAGTTTCCATGGTTGATGCTTGCCCTCAACAAGAGCAAGCTAAGCTGAAGCCAACCATCTCTTTTACCCACCATGATGCCTCTTTTCATGCCCTGATGGTCCTCTCTACATTACTACCAGGATTAATGACAAACCCATAAGGGGAGTACTCATCAATCTTGTATGCCTAACAAATGTAGTTACAAAGGAATTACTCTATGTGTAGGAGATGTATCGAGACAAGTACAAGCAATGGGAAATCTCAATTAGAGTGCATGATGGCTCCACTCATCCTAAGTTCTTGGCTCCTTGACCCTTTCCATCCAGATTGGACCAAAATTCCTAGATGTGTCTTTTTCCATTATTCCGACCTCCGACCAATTTCTTGTTAAGCTGGGTCACTCATGGCTCGCTTCCATGAAGGCAGTCCCCTCTGTAATCCATAAGTGTATAAAATTTCCATTCAAGGGACAAGAGCATACTATATATCATAGTGGGTTCCAACCTTTGTCCCTCTGTGGGAACTTTTCACTTGATTGCTTATGGCCACAGCCCCTTGAGCCCATTCATCCTCACAATGATGTTATGTTTCTCTCTTCCAAAAAATTCAAAGCGAGTCAAATTGCTCAACTATTTGTCAGTGCCTCCTCTCATGCTATCCTAGCTGCTACCCTTGAGGCCCCTCGATCTACTATGGATTTGGTAGTAGTCCCCTTGTCCCCAAGCGGTGGATGAATGACGCCCTGAATCAAGAATCCTCCCCGACCTCAAGTGTCTGGTATTTTTGTTGAGGTTCCACCTCTGCCATCCTACCCAAGACCACAAGGTAAACACCCTACACATCTAGACCTCCCTATGCTTCAGGTATTGCTTTTGTTCCTTCTACCTCTTCAAAGTCTAGAGGAAAGAAATATGTTCTAAAGGTTATGAGAGAATGACAACTTGCCTTGAGAAATCTCCCTCCCATTGTCTCCCAACCTTTGGTGGTTTATTTTGTTCCTTCTCTTGCTCCACGAGAAGAGGAAGAAAAGGAACCCATGTTGGGAAACACCCATGTTCTTCCTAAATATGCTTCAAATAGTACATGAAGAAATCAAAATGTGAAAGAAAATAAGAGACAATGTTATGCTCATCGTCTTGCAACAGAAAAGGATAACCTTCCTCCCTATCCTTCTTTCATGCAACCCCACCCCTAACCCACTGTTACCTATCTCTTCGATGATCGAGTAGGCTAAAGAGGTCATTCCTATCCTCTCTTCCATTCTAGATATTCCACCATTTGTTGAGCCTTTGAACCTACCCAACATCAGAGTTATTTTGAGTGGTACTCTAGCATAGATAGTTCCATTCCAGCATTCCATTGACACAAGGGTAAGTGCACAAAGATGAGGGACCAAAAGGGGGTCTTAAGATGCCAACTTTTTTTCTGGAATCAAGAAAGACTGATGTTGGATGAGAAATTGAAGATAGTTAAACTAAAAATTTGAAGATATAACAAAAACAAGAGTCGTAGTGCTCTGAATCTAGTTTCTAAACTACTATTTTTTTTCAAAAACAATTGAGATTAAGGGGTTCAAAAAGGGAGAGCACACAAATTGGTCCTATTTTTCTCAAAAAAAATAACATAGTGTCTGGTGTGCTCCCCCTAAAATGTTAATATTACTAAATTTTGTTCACAGTAAATTTAGTTTGACCTAATTTGTAGTTGTTTCAGAAAGAGTAAAAGAAAAATTTTAAATTATTGCAATCAGTGAATATTTGATGTCATGACAAGAAGAAATAATGATCAGTTGTCATGATAACCCAACAGTCCAATTAGGACTGCCAAATTGTCATGACAAGTAAATTTCAATGTCAAAAAATCAAACAGTTAATGATAGACAATTGATCTAACTATTTTTATCTTTCCGAGTTATAAGACAATTTGATTATTCAAATGATCATAATTGAAAGCAAGAAAGAAAGGTATTCATTTGAACTGTCATTTCATATCATATTTGGAACATACATTCAAGTTTCAATTATTCTATCCTATGCATTGATTGAAAAGAAACATACATAAATCAAGTGCATAAGGTAAATTAATTGATCATATTTAAAAGTGTTTAAATGTATCCCACACAAGCTGTGGGAGTGACTAAACTGAGCAATGCAGACATATGCAAGCTATAGATCTGATGATAAAAGGAAATAGAAATAACACATGAGAATATTAAATATCCATGATTGCCTAAAAGCAAGGTTGATGTCCTTTGTTGATGGCTAATCTTCATATCTTCATCTTCAGCTCCAGTCATATCAAGTGAACCTACAAAAATTTGGAGATCTTGTTAGAGCTCCAGATATTTAACACTATCATATGCTTTTATCAAACAGACTTATCAATTCGCCACATCATGCATTTCATATGAAAGAATCAAATTAGACATGTGCCATAAATCAGAACATCATGAGGAAGATCAATCAACTCCATAAGGTATGTTTTTATGCTAACTTGTTTGTTCATTGTGCAGGTATAGGAAAAGTAATGTTGTTGATTTGAAGACATTAAAACATGTGGAGAAAATGTGTCTCCCACAAGGGTTAAGCCCATCATGTTTCACTTTTCTATTCATTTGAAAAGGATATCTGAATGAAAGACATGATGCTGCATTCAAAGCAATATCATGCATCATAAGAATCAACTTGCAGAAAAGTGAGTCATCATGATAAAGATGAAAAGGAGTAGTTGCTCCTATAAACTATGTTCACTTTGATAGAAGATTGATTAAATTAGATCAGACATATTCAATTTGTCTCATTACAGATCACAAAGAGATCAATGTTTCAGAATCATTTTACCAATATACAGAATACAGAAATGCAGCTATGAAAATGTACTTTTCTTTATTTTTACTATCATTGGACTGCCTTACTGCTATCATATTTCATGCCACAGTCATCTAGATAGGTCAAACTTCATAAAATCATACTTGAGATATCACAGAAGCATGCAAATGCAATGGAGGGCAGACTTGTGATCAAGGAGAGTATCAATTGAAAAATGCAAAGACAGTATCAGGCTAATCCCTATCTGTAGCTATTCATAATGAAACATAACTCTCAATTATAGGTATGACATCAAAGATAATTTACAACTGAGGTTCACTTTTGATCATTGATATGATGCATAGTAATTTCTACCATTTCTAAACTAATGATATGCTACAATCAACAGTCATATGATATAAATATGATACAATAAGAATGGAGAATAATTTGCCAAGAGTCTTGATACATAGGCCATTCATGATTGAGAGTTATATACATAATGAATAGCTACAAATTAGTGTGAACAAGTTATACATTCAATGTTCAGGGATCAAATGATAATATCATATAATCAAGTGAAGCAGACAAGTATAGGTATGATCAAGTGATTGCATATAAATGTATGAGACAAGAGCATGTGCCAACCATGTCCCATGTACAAGATAGAAAAAGGATACATGTATCAGTTTCATCTTATATAATAAAATGACATGAACAGTTGGCAGAAGTATTTGACATAATGTATGCTAGAGGAGTTCAAAGTACTCTGCTACAGGTAGAGATAAAAGAAACAACAATCATGCTTTTGAGTGTCAAAACCTTGTATTATGTGATGCCTTGGAGCTATAGAAGGTATAAACATCAAAAAGAGTGCATATATGAAGTGACAGTATACTTAAAAGTAACACAGAAAATATAGACATCAGAATGTTTATCTAGGAATGAAGTTTTTGTGTTCTTTGAAGAAACTTACAAAGACTTATACATATAGAAATGGCATGAATAGTTACAGAAGAGTTTTCATTGTCCAGAAATGTCAAGGTTTTTCATATTTTCAAAACCTTATCTCAAGTTTTCTACAGTCAAGAGATATATAGAAAAAATAACAACAATATGCCATGACTATATCAGAGAAAGGTTTATGTGCTATAGAAACTAGAAAATCCTTGTTACATTTTTTGAAACCCTGATGTTATTTTTGTATCTATAGATAAAAATACACAGAAGAGCTAGAGATGCAGAAAGTGAAATAGCCATGGAAGAAGAAATAATTTCTATGCAAAGAGAAGTGAAACCCTCTTTAGAATTTTGAAACCCTACTACCATTTTTATCATCTGCAAAGTAAAAAGAATGCAGAGTAATGTTACAGGATGTTCGCTGTGACAATAATAAGGGTTTTTATGCAAAGAAAATTTGAAACCCTTATTTCATATTTTAGAAACCCTCCTTCATTTTTTCATAGTTAACAAGAAGATGCTACAAGAAATAAAGAAGAAATGACAGAAATGCAAAACTACTATGGCCATGCCAAAGAAGGAGTTATACACAAAAACCCATCTTTTTGTTTCAATTTTTGTGTCTACAGAAGTAATGGAGCATAGCCGTGGAGGAAATAAACATTTTTATGCCAAGAAAGGTGAAACCCGAGTGCCATCTTGCACTTACAGTTAAAAGAAAGTGGTATAATGCATATACAGAGCATGGCCGTGGCAAATAAAGTCTCTATATAAGAGAAAGTCATTGAAACCCTTGTCATAAAATTGAAAAACCCTCAAGGTTTTGCACCTACAGTCAAAGGAGGGTAAAAATAATGTATACACAGTCATAGCTACAATAGATATATCATTTTCTGTGAGGAAAAAAGATACTCATTTCATCCATATCAAAGACCATGTCTTCTTTTACTCACAGTAAAAAGAAATTATGCCAGGAAAGAAGCTCACCTTTAGTATTTGCAGAGGGAGAAGAAGCATGGTCGCGGCCTCATTTATTTTTGTTTGAGGGTTTCTTTTTGTCACAATAGCAAAAGATAAAGACACAAAAGCAAATAAAAGATTGTTAAGAGGTTGCAAGAAGTACATAGGCTCATGGCCACAACCATTGAAAGAAGAAGCTACAAAAAGAAGTGAAAATGCCAAGTCAAAATCTTGTATACCATACTCACCTTTTTTCCAAGTTTCATTTTGACAGAGAAATGCCAAGGATTCGACCACGGAAGCCAAGAAAACCAGAGAGAGAAAACCCTAATTGGCCGAATGTTTGAGTTGCAAAGAAAAATAAGATGAAAGTGAAACGCAAAATGAAGTAATCTTTAGGGTTTCTCTTGTTTTTGTTTGATGGAGCCTTCTTCTTGTCATTCTTTTTTTTTAACTTTACAAAAAACAAATCAAGTGCCTTATCCAAACACCAAGGGTCAAGAATTCAACCTTGATGATTCCTAGTGATCATGAAATGAAGGGGCCGACAACACATGTTCTTTTGTATTTGATTTTAATGAAGTCAATGGTCAATATCATTATAAGATAAGGCTCATTGCCTTGAGAAATCTTTAATCCCTTTATTTTATAAAGGTCGACTAGTGATATGATCAAACATGGTCGAAGGTGCTCTTTGCCTTATCAAGAAAGACAAAGGTTAGACATTCCTCATTATCATACATGGTGGCTGATTAGGGTCAAAGAGAATCTTTTATACTATATGCATTTTTCACATCAAAGGTCAAAGGTGTTAGATTTAGGGTAGACAACTGAGAGCAGGGGGGTGAATCAGGTTTCCAAAACTTTCTTCTAGATCAAATACTTCACTCCACACAAGCATAATAGTAAATCAATCATGAAAGCATAATGCAACAAGTTAAGAGCAGATACACATTAACACATATAACACCAAGATTTTTTGATGTGGAAAACCTGATTAAGGGAAAAACCATGAGGTGATTAACCCAAGATAATATTCTTTGTTAGAAGAATAGAAAGAAAAAAATGGTACATGCCAATTAGGGCTCACTGCCCGAGCACACTTCTCACAAGAGGCTCACTGCCTACAAGAGACACACTGTCTACAAAAGAATAAGTATCACATACTTGAACTGCTAAATAGCATCTTCACCATGCTTGAGTTAGTTCCATTTAAGCCCAAACCTTCTGCTCTGCCTTTCGCTCTTCTCCTCGCTACCACTCACTCATCTCCACAAGTCCGCACTCAAATGACTTCGCAATCCCTTATTTATATATGACATCAACTTAGGAACAAACATCTAAGTCGGCAAACATCCACAAGAACATCCGCAAGATGTATAATTCATCCAGTCGGCCAGTCACATAAAGAACACCATCATCCGGAAGTTATTCTTCATTTCCAGGACCCCAATTCTAATGGGGACCATAAACATGAACTGAACATGATCCAAGGACTTCCAGAAACTTGCCTGAAACACAAAGAACATCCGCACTTCTTCTACTTACTGAAATCCTTCTCTCCTTCATCCGGAACCTCAAGAACATAGTCTGCCATTACTGTCACAAAGGAATAGATACTTGCGGACCTTTAGACCACAAACCAATCTAGTTAACACACCACACAGACTTCCCCAACACTTCCTCAAATCCGCAGAACTGGAGAATGCATTTCTGGATCTCATCGGACCTATCTGTATCACTCTGTCATTACTGAACATCTGTCGGAACCAGTTTCACTTGAATTGCCATAACTTTTTCATATCTTCATGCGAACCTCTGAAATCTCTACTGCAACATCTTAAGACACATATCTATAAACCCTTTAATCCGCATCCTCTGATCCTCATCCTATCTTTGACTTTTACCTTATGTCATTACTGTTCTTCACTGTTCCTGATTGAGACTAATTTTCTCAATATCCTCAACACACAACTCATCCAATCTTATCATTAATGTAACAGGAGTATGTTGACATCAATGACAATAGTAGTTAGGCCCATACTTGCAACAAAAGGGAGGAACATCATATGAAGACTTAGTATGCATAATGAAGTGGCAGATTTATGGAGAAGGTAAGATTTTGTATGGTGAGAAAGGTATTTTGCATGAGGGTAATATGAAGACAAAATAATGCATGCAAGATGGCAGAAGCATGGATAAGGTGATATGCCTTATGAAGGCATAGGATATTCTTTTATGCCTTAATGCATTGAGGGTTGTGGAGATATATTTTTTCTCCCTGGCAATGTAATGGAGCAATAAGGGTGCAATTTTTGCCTTAATGCATGTGAAATGCAACTAGGAGTTTTTCTTGCATGGACACATAAGGAGATTTTTGTTTTCCCTTAAGTCCTATGTTTGCATCAAATCATGCAATTTAAGCAAATTAGGCAAGTGTAATTGGAGAGATAAGGTATTTATTTTTCCTCTCATCTATCATGCATAAGTTTACAACTGAAATCAATGTAAGAAAATAATAAAGTAATATTCTACAAATTACTTTATTATTTTTCACAAGTTGTAAAATCATAAAATAATGCAAAATTTAACCAATAATAAAGTAATTATCACTTAAATTACTTTATTATTCACTCACATCAAATTTGCAATGCAAAATCATGCAAAATGGATGAATTGAGTTAACTGAAGCTGTTTAGGGATTTTTTGCATGATTTGGTGAGCAATTTGGGGAAGTTTGGTCAACTTCTTGGTTAAACATATAGATAGGATCAACTTGGAGCTATTTTTGCTCAATTTGTGATAGTTTGAACCCTTGATTTTAGGTATTTCTTGGTTTGCTCATGGATCACTTTGGAGGACTTGTTTTTAGAGGCAGTTAGTTGCAGTTCCATTTTTCATGCATCTTAGAGAGAGCAAGCTATATATTGTAAAGAAAAACTTAGTTTTTTCTAGTTCTTGCCTTTTTACTCCTTACATTTTGAGAGAAAAGGAGGTTTTGTAACTCATTGATTACAAATTTTATAGAGATTACAGTAGGTTACAATTCCATTTTTTTGTCTCTCATGCAATATTTTCTTTTATTTTTCATTGAAATCAAGCATTTTCCTTTCCATTAATGCTACTTGTATGGATGTTTTGATGAAATTTTAATGTGTTTAAATATCAAAACCTTTAAAATTATTGTCTCATTCTTACTTGCAAGTGTCAAGCATAGTAATATCACAGGTCTTAGGTTGTGTTACTGAAATCTTTTCTTTCATGTTGTGAAAAAACCTTTTCTTCATAAAGAAGATAATTTCTAGCCTTCCTTAGAAACATTTTTGTGATCATTTTGCCAAAGTTGTTCTTGTGGGTAAGATTTCTGAGATCTATTGTGAATCAGATTTGCAGTTTTCTCATCATTATTAGGTGCATCACCAACTTTTTTTACAGTTTTATTATCTTTAGAAAATCTTTTTTTACCCTTTTTCAAACCAAATTCATAGATTTAAACTGAATATTTTAAGGGAACCAGCTCATAATCTGGAGGTTCAAACTCAATATAGGTCACCCACAGCCTGAGTTTGTCCCCAAGTTTCGAAGGATTGCAGAGTTTCACAACTTTGCATAAGGGTGCAATCCTCATCGACAATAGTTAATGTTTATTTAGTAATTCAAAAATTGCTTCTGTGAGAAATTAGCTAACACCATTTAGTTTATCCCTAATTTTTCTGATATTTTTTTCATGAATAATTGATTTTTTACTAATTTTCAAAGTGGACACATACTGAAAAATAGAAAATTGAGCCTGCTCCCCCCTAATTTTTTTGAAAATTAATCAAAAATTGAATTTTTTTAATACGTGTAGAATGGAGTCTATTTTCTAAAAATGCAACATATTTGAAATCTCAGTGAATAGTTAAAAAAAATCAAACATACCAGACACTAGTTTTTGACAAAAAACAGATACACTAACAAAAGAAATTAAAGATGAAATCATTAACATACTCAAAACATGAAAAAATTATATGGTTAGATAGCTAATAGAGAGCTTAAGATTATGGTGGTATTTTTTTTTACTTTTCATTGAAAAAGTGCAATTCTAATGGGGAGCATGCTCCAGATTATGTGAATTTTGTTAGAATGTGGAAAAATACATCTTTGGATGACATAAACATAGTAAAGCCCTTGGGTTGGAAGCCCAAGACAAAATCATGCCTAAGGCTTGGAAATTTCCAAGGCAAAGCATAATGTGAGTCTGTCGCATTATGTTGAACTAAAACATATCACTTCCTCCCCTCCTCTCTCCCTCCCCTCCTCTCTCTTTCTCACCTCTACTTCCCTCCTCTCTCTCTATTTCCCTCCCCTCTCTACCTCCTACCCTCTCTCTCACTCTCTTCTTCCCTCCCCTCTCTACCTCCTACCCTCTCTCTCACTCTCTTCTTCCCTCCCCTCTCTACCTCCTACCCTCTCTCTCACTCTCTTCTTCCCACCCCTCTCTACCCCCTACCCTCCCTCTCACTCTCTACTTCCCTTCCCTCTCTACCTCCTACCCTCTCTCTCACTCTCTTGTTCCTCCCCTCCGTACCTCATACCCTCTCCCTCAATCTCTACTTCCCTCCCCTCTCTACCTCCTATCCTCTCTCTCACTCTCTACCTCCTACCCTCTCTCTCATTCTCTACATCCCTCCCCTCTCTACCTCCTACCCTCTCACTCACTCTCTAATTCCCTCCCCTCCCTACCTCCTACCCTGTCTCTCACTCTCTTCTTCCCTCCCCTCTCTACCTCCTACCCTCTCTCTCTCACTCTCTATTTCCCTCCCTTCTCTACCTCCTCCCATCTCTATCACTCTAATTCTCTCCCCTCTCTACCTCCTACCCTCTCTCTCACTCTCTTCTTCCCTCCCTTCTCTACCTCCTACCCTTTCTCTCACTCTCTTCTTCTCTCCCCTCTCTACATCCTACCCTGTCTTTGAGTCTCTACTTCCCTCTATCTACTTCCTACCCTCTCTCTCAGTATCTTCTTCCCTCCCCTCTCTACGTCCTACCCTCTCTCTCACTCTCTACTTCCCTCCCCTATGTATCTCCTACCCTCTCTCTCACTCTCTACTTCCCTCCCCTCTCTACCTCCTACTCTCTCTCTCACTCCTTCCCTCCCATCTCTACCTCCTACACTCTCTCTCACTCTTTGCATCCCTCCCCCCCTCTCTCTGACCTATCTACCTCCTAATTTTCCTTTTCCTAGATTTCCTAGTTTTCCTTTTCCTTTCCAATTTCCCTTTAGATCCCACCAACTTTTCCTATTTTACTATTTTCCAACTCTTCTCATCATTCTTCCCATCCAATGAACTTTCATTTTATCTTGTTTCCATTTCATCCTCCCAATTTACATTCTCATCCCTCTTTGCATGTCCTAGAGTTTTTTTGTTTCCATGTTATTTATCGATAAGGAAGAGGGAGAGGGAGGAAGAAGGAGAGAGGGTGGAGATGGAGGGGAGAGGTAGGGTGATAGGGAGAGATAGAGAGTCCTAGTTTTCTTATTTTCATTTCCTTCATTGATAACATGGTGAGGGAGAGATAGAGAGGAGAGATAGGGAGATAAAGGAATGATAGGGGAGAGAGAGGAAAGAGATAGGGAGATATGGAGAGATATTTAGGTAGAGAAACCTAGAGGAGATAGATAGGGAGAGATAGAGGAGACTGAGAGGAGAGATAGGGAGATAGAGAGTGAGCGAGATGTCTAGAGAGATAGGGAGAGAGATTAAGATGTAGAGGGATGATAGAGATATAGGGAGATAAAGGAGAGATAGGGAGATAGAGGTTTTGGGTTTCTTAGGTTGAGGGGTTAGGAGTTAGTGTTTAGGGGCATTATTTAGGGTTTAAGGGTTTTGGGAGAGAGAGAGAGGGTTAGTCAGGTTTATGAGTTTTGGGTTACTCAAGTTTAGGGTTTAGGGGTTAGGGTTAAAGGGGAATTATTTATGGTTTAGGGGTTTAGACTGGTTGCTCAAGTTTAGGGTTTAGGGGTCAGGGACATTATTTGAGGTTTATGAGTTTAGGGTTGCTCAAGTTTGGGGTTTAGGGGAATTATTTAGGGTTTAGGGGTTTAGGGTTACTCGACTTTAGGGTTTAGGGGTTAGGGGTTTAGGGTTGCTCGAGTTTAGAGTTTAGGGTTTAGGGGTTTAGGGTTTAGGGTTTAGAGACATATATAGAGGAGACCAATATAGATTGGGAGAGATAGGGAGATAGAGGTTTAGGGTTGATTCTAGGGTTTATGATTTAGGGGTTTAGGGTTGCTTGGATTTAGGGTTTAGGGGTTAGGGTCATTATTTAGGGTTTAGGGTTTATGGTTTATGGGTTAGGGATTAGGGTTTAGAGGTTTAGGTTAGGGTTTAGAGAGAGAGAGGACCAATAGGGAGATATAGAGGAGACTAAGGGAGAGATAGGGAGATAGAGGGTGAGGAACATGGCCAAAGACATAGGCAGATAGATTGAGAGGTATAAGGATGATAGAGAGGGAGTTAGGGATTTAGAGTTGATTGGGTTTAGGGTTTAGGGGTTTAGAGAGAGAGAGAGGGAGATATAGAGATAGATATATACTTATACATAAAGGTTTGCATAGATATATACTTATACATAGAGAGAAAACACTTATACTTGTTTGCATGCATGAAAGCATTCATCATTTGTATCACATTTGTATACTCAATGATATCCCATGTCCAAAGTATGACATGCAATGACAAGAGAAGGGAAGGAAGGGAGAATATGCTAGTAGAATATTCTAGTATAGGTGTCCACTTCCCATTGTGTCGCATAAAACCCTTTCATCACTATTTACCATCATGGAGGATAAAGGAAAGTGTGATATCTGCTAGGTACTCTAGATCTCTGCCACATGTCATCATCATTGTTCATCGCATATCCTTAATGCATCACAAATTGAATGAAGGAGTAATATGGAGAAAGGTGATGTGCATTGAATGTTGGAAACAAAGGTATAAACTAAGGGATATTTCTCTGCTAGGTGTCACAACATCAGCTCATTGCAGTAACTCATCACATCACATTTTCTAATCACTGGAACTAAGCCAAAGAGTGATGTGCGATAACCATGAAATAAAGTTGGCAGTAAGGTTTAAAAGGGAAGAAAGAGTATGTGGAATCCTCTCAGCTCATTAACCATTGATCCTATTTTAAAGCAATCATATCCATAGCTAGAGAGAGAGAGAAAGAAGTTCGGCGTATTAGGGACGCAGAATCTCCATTCTTGCTGCTTTACATTGGCCCCTGAATTCTCAAATAATGTTCTCCGCAACTCACTATTTTCTTGGATGTGTTTGTCAATTTTGGAGGCAAGGTTATCAAGTTTGTAGGGCAAGTCCATTACTATCATTGTCATGTTGGGCAAAAGGGTGTTCTTGATGAATTTGCCAATCCACTCCAACATACTATCAATCTCCTTTGCATTATTGAATTTCCTCTCTAAGTTGTAATTGTTGGTTTGCTGGCATTGTTCTACCAGTTCAACACCGCGGGCAAATTTCCCTTCAAAATCTTGCAAAGGCAGCAACGTGTCCAATCTCAATCTGCACATTGCATTGATTACTGGCTTCAAGGCCTTCAGAGCTTCATTGAGTTCCTCACAAGTAGAACTACTGAAAACTCTAATTATGTCTGGAACGGTTTTCTTAATGAGTACAGAGGCTTCTTGAAATCCTTGTCCAACTGTAGCACCCAGAAAGAGGCTCCCATGCTGCAACTGCACATAGATTTCCAATAAACTCCACCGAGTTTGTATAGTAATACGCTACATTGTAAAAGGAAAGTGAAGGGAAGACGCTCATGGAATTTCACATCAAATTGTGAATATTTAGTTTTCCTTTCGTGAGGACGACAACACTGAATATTGTGCAGAAGGGACAATTCCAGGCCACGGTGAAAATACGCGGTTGAACACATCTTGGAAAGTCCTCCCTTCTTTCCTTTATCTCTCACCCTCAAGACGCGTTCTAAAGAGGATAGCAGAATATTTACCACTTTTTGTTAGGGACGAGATGTAAAATTGTTATTGCTTATTTGATCATTGAAGTGGATGATGTTTAAATAGAGCCCTATTCTTAAATCTCATCCACTTCAACAGTCAAAGGTTAATTTTGGCCAATAAAAATAGAACAAATATTTACCACTTTTTGTTGTGTTCTGAATGAGATGTAAAATAGCTATTGATTGTTTGACCATTGAAATGGATGATTTTTAAGTAGAGTGATACAAGGAATTATTTTGTTCTAGAATATGATTTTGTTCTATTATTTTGTTTAATTACTAGGGATTCCATTGTAAAGTTTTGGTTGGATTCTTTAAAAATTTATTTTAAGGACACTTCTCACTAGACATGTTAATGTGGCGAGTTGCATGATGAGTCACACCTCCAAATCTTAGTTGTAGATAGATAAGAGCCCATATCACATTTCTAAAAAAATAAGGTCTTATGATACCTTTTCCATGTAATTGCTACATGGTCACAAAGTTAGCCCGTTTGACTACTGGCTCCTCTTCCCTAATACAAATGTTGAGTGTTGCCTTGAGAAGCACGTTCTCATCATTTTCATCCACAAATAATAAAAAAGCAATAGATGCATTAAGTTGGGGCATTTATGTTTAGACAAATTTTAAGATATTTACAATTGTTGTTTTAAATTAAGTTGGCATATAAAATGTGTTCTAAGTATTAAATGTCTTTTATAATATTAAATCTATTTTAGAATAAATTCTATAATTTAAATGTATTTTTTCAAATAAACTTAATGAATTATATATGCACTAATCTATGATCTTTCAATATTGAATGAATTTTTCATAGTATGGTACTATTGTGACGTTTTCACACATCACCCCATTGCAAATGGGGACCCCCTTTTTTCTTGCTTTTGCCATCATTTTTGCTTTGATGTTGTAGTTTCTTGCCTTGATCCATGAAGCTAGGAAAGAGTGTCCGAGCAGTTAGCTCATAGGGAACATTAGGAATGCTTGAAGTAGTGAGTTTTCCTAAGGATAAGTGAAACCCTGACTATCATTCCTCGATCAAAACTGACCAATCCATGGCATAAGTCCATCATTCCATAAGGAAGGACCTGATCCTTCACTCTATCCACAATTCCAATCCAGGAGTTTCTGTCCATATTTCCAGTCCAGGACTCTCTGTCCCAAGTTCCAATCCAGAATCCTATTCTAGGAGTTCGATCTGGAAGTCCAACCCAAAAGTCATGTCCAGAAACCCATTCCAAAGTCTTTCCAAATTCTTATCTTGACAAGGTTCAAAATTTGACAAAGCCTGTCACTCCTTTGCATGTTCATATTTCCATCATGGAACTCAATTCCTGGGCTAGTAGCCCCACTCCGGAGGACTAATCCAATGGATATCCTTCTGATCCAAATCCAGGACTCATTTCATAACTCGGAGGATTCTCAATCAATAGGGTTTTCAGGGACTTAGAATGATTTCAAAACAAATGATGTTCCAACACCCCTCTGAAAGAATGTGGAAATGTTGAATAGGAACATTCCTAGTCACGTATTCTAGTACCAACTGGAATATGCATCCAGGGAAGAAATTTCTTCCTGGTCACATAATCTAGAAGGTACTAGATTATGAGCCCAGGGATGCTTTTTTTTGTCCTGGTCGCATAATCCAGTACCTACTAGATTATGTGCCCCAGGATTAGGGTGTCTAGTTCCAAAATCCAGTCCAGTCTGGTATCAAAACATTCAAAAATTCCTTATCAGACATGAGAATTTCAACCTTGGTCTGAAGAATCCTTCACAGGCGCCAAATCGTCTAGGACTTAACCAAAGTGGGGCCAAATTTTAGAAGAATCATTCCTAGGAAGGAATTCATCCTTGTCGCCTTTTCCAGTCAGAAGCGGATTTTGTGCCCCTGGAGGAATAATATCCCTATCGCAAAATCCAGGGCCTCTTGAATATGCGCCCCTGGACAACTGGATTCCATGTCCCTCCGAAAGATGTAACGTGAGTGGATTCCTATTCACAAGTGCAAAATTGACGCCTTCCATCTGAGTGAAATTCATCAAGGAGAAAATATCCAAAACTTGGCAAAATTTTGACAAAAAGACTTGAAAGAAAGTTTGAGAGAGAAGAAGTCCAGACTCAGGAAGAAGTTATCTATGGTCACATAATCCAGTTGCTCATGGAATCCCCGACCAACAAGAATCCCCGACTCCATGAAATCCCTGACCAACTGGAATCCACACTCCAGGATAGGTAAAAATCCTTGACTCCATGAAATCCCTGACCAACTAGAATCCACACTCTAGGACAGGTGAAAATCCCTGACTCCATGAAATCACCGACCACATGGAAATCCATGCCACTGCCTTAAGAGGATAAGACAAAGGGTAAGTCGGCCAGAGTTATGGCGGTTAGGAGTTTTTAATGAGACAAAAAAGCATGTCAGCCAATCTTGGTCAGCCAAGTGGCAGGGGGAGTCCAAATGCCTATATAAGGAGGCTTCCCAAGTCATTTCATTCATTCAAACTCAAATCCAAGATAGAAAAAGTAGATTTCATATTCAAACCAAGGACAGAAGCAAGCATTCCAAGGAAGATTTTAGCATTCAAAGAACAAATTTCACCATTAGGAGGACAAATTTCATCAAGACCTAGAATTCCTAGCTGAGGAAGTCCTATCCAAGGAATCCTGCTCCCTCCTTCCAGTTGTGCCCTACCCTGGAAACTCCTCAATTCTTGGCTGGTAACCCTGGAATGAAGGAAAAGTAAGTTGAGTATGAAGAATGCTAGAGAATGAGGAAAGCCCTTTGTTTGTTTAGGAATTTATAAGTGAAATTGATCAAAACTTGCAAAGTCATTCATGTTTTATTTCATATTGCATTGCATTTATGGATTTTGTGCATCATGACTATTCGAGGTTTCCTTTGTTTTGTAGTAATCCAAGATGAGGATCACTGTCCATGAGGAGGATGCTCGATGCTGATCCATACCCTTCAAGGAGGATACAAAGGGTTCCAATGCCAGACGAGGAGACTACATGTGAATTCCACAAGAAGAAAAGAGAAAATTTAGACTTCAAGGACATAGGAAGGCAACATCAAAGATTCTAGTTTAGCAACAGGGAGACTTCGCATAAAAGCCTGGAACTCCTTTCAACATCTTTGGCGCTAGAAGGAGGGCAGAACAAAGGCATTGCTCCATTCAAAGACATTGATTTCATCAGTACGCCCCTCTCTTCCAATGCATCAACATCTTTGGCGCTAGGAGGGTCGTTCAAGGAATTACTCCATTCATTTTGGGCATAAATTACGAATTGTCCTGTTCATTCCAGGCTGAAAGAACAATTGCTGCATCCATTTCAAGCCATTTCTCCATCAAATGCCTATTGGAAGTGAGAAGGAATGTTGAATGAACTCTAGACTGTGAATGTAGAACCAAAGTGAGCTTTCAAGGAAGAATTTGAGATTTGCGAGATCTCTCATATGTGGAAAAACACAAAAAAGTAAAAAATTGAAAAAAAAATTAAAAAAAATATATAGACATGGATTTCTCAGGACCTTCAAGGCAATTCAATATGGATCATCCTCAAGTTAACCTTCTCTAGCTCTGGTGGAATTTGAGTGCACAACTTCACCCTAAGAGTTTGAAAGACTTTGCGTCACGGAGGGGATGTAGAATCCACGAGACCAATGGACACAATGAAATGTATTGTCTAACATTTTTGTCCAAGATGGAGTTAGCTTTGTAGGAGAAAATTTCCTTTTCACAAGTGCATGAGCCAATTGTTCCTACAAAGGAGGTGCCTGACGCCCTATTTGATGAAAGGGAGTTCTTAATGAGTTTCAAGGAAATGATCAAGAAGAGATTGAACACTGAGGAGGATTTGCTTGCAAAAGATTTCTTGATTCCAAATGGTTGGTGTAGGATCTATAACGTAGTTCATTCGGAACTCACGTGTTCATCTTGTGAGGAAGCTATTCGTCAAGTCAAGGAACAATTGAGGTTGGAAGAGGAATCCAAGACATGATTAAGATTGGACATCTTATGGAGCAAGTGTCTTCAAGAAATCAACTATCCATCCAAAGGAGAAGACTTTCCCATTCCATCCAATAGTGCAAATAGTACAAATGGCTCTGATAATCAAAATACTATTGAGGAGAACAAGTTTGCATATCTTCTTCCAAGAAACAACGAGCCTGCTGAAGGAGAAGTAGAAAAGGAAATAAAAGATTTTCAGATAAATACATGTGATGATTAAGATGTTGATTCCTCCATCAAAAATGAAGGCGACTTCAGTCCATTACAGGGTAAGTGCAAAACGTCGGGGGGCCAAAAAGTGGCCAAATTTTTTTCAAAAAAAAATAATACATAATGCGAGTGCATTATAACGCACTCGCATTATGGTTTGGTAATGACGAGCCTAAGGCTCGACAAAAACAAACCATACCGCACTCACATTATAACGTGAGTGCGTTATAACACGAGCACATTATGACTAATTATATATATATATATATATATATATATATATATATATATATATATATATATATATATATAAAGAGCATTTCTGCTCATTTCATTTCTTTATTTTCCTCTACACCCGCGGCCTGCAAACCCTAAAAAGCATGCTCGCATTTTGGAAGACTCGATTCAACACCAAAATCTTACCGATTCATCGCCAAAATACCGCCATGACGTCAAGCAGGCCAAAGGAGCGAGTTTTATTTATTTATTTATTTGAATTTGTTTGGAAATAGATAGGTTTGAGTTGATTTTTGATGTAAATTTCGTTAATTATCAGGAAATGTCAATGCACCTCCTCCTCCTCCTCCTCCTCCTCCTTAAAATCCTGAAGAGGAAATACCTGCCGAAGAACAACCTGAACAACAAACTCCTCCATCCATTCCTCGACATGCCTCTGGAACACAAGAAAATCTAATGGGGCAAATTAAAAAAATAAAAAAGAAATTGAAGACATAATTGCAAGGTTGAAAGATCCTTCCACTTCAACCTTGCATAGGTCCATGCTTGCTTAATCTCTTGAATCTATGTTATCAAATGTAGATTCAATTAGCAAGCAAATATCTACTTGGTCGGGTAAGAGGAGAGAGTTTAGAGACTATTATGCAGACAAGCTATCATATGAAGATGTGAAAAAATTATAAATTACAAAATTAGACTTGTGTTCTATTTTCACAAACCCACAAACAAATCAACCTCCACCCATTACATGCAAAAGGTTCCCCATCCATTGATGCAACAACCAAGTGATAAGGGACAATTTTGGGCAGAGGTGGTGGATGGTTTTTGACCATCCTCCATGTAATACTAATGAGGACCCGCAATACTTTTTGAGGAAACTCTACTGTGAGTTTGTCCTCAATAAATTGCCAAACTATTTTGATATGTGGGACTTCTAGGGTAGAGGTGGGGGTCAGCACAAGATAGACCAGGGGCACGTGTTGACCCACAGCAGCCAGTGAGAGGAGTAATTAGTAGACCAACCCATGAGCATGTTTCTATCCCTTCCATTGTGAAGGAGAGTGTTGAGGTTGATACACTTCAGTCCATTAGTGCCTTGACCCAAAGCATCATAGAGCATGCCAGTCCTGCAACATAGCGTGGGTTGGGAGATAGTATGAGGAGTAGGGTCCCACCCCATGCTTGTCAGACTTGCGGGTCAGCCTGTGGTTATGATCCCATGGATAGTCAGGACACAGGTGCACAGCTACATCTACAGCTGAGCAGATGGTGATGACAGATACCCTCCTGAGTGAGACTTTCGGCCTTGATACTCAGGTAAATATTAGCAAGTTTATTGAATTGAATTTATTAAATTTTATTTTTGAAATGCAAGATTAACTAATTTAGTTTGGTGATTTTAATGAAATTTTAGGGTCATAGCATTGATGCAGTTTTCAGTGGTTCTCCACCTACATATTACACTACATCATCTACTATCGGGGTGTGTAACTAGTAAACAATTATAAATATTACATGTGTGAATAGCATCGTTATATGAATGGTATTCTAATATCTAATTTTGGATGTTGAATAGGTTAATATTGCAGATTTCATGGCAACACCTACTAGCGGTGGTGGACTTCAAAGTTCCAGGGAGGTAATAAAATAAATAGTTTAGTGAATGAATTGTACTTACTAGATTTTTGTATGTGACTTGTGTGCTTTATTGTGTGTACTTCCATGTTTAGATGAACGTGTGTATGTTAGGAGCCATGATTTGCATCACTATTATAGTTTTCGTAATTGAATAATGTTGTTTTATTTCCAAATGATGTAGATTGCGGAGATACCTCCCGATGTTCATAGGGCAATGGAGCATGGTGTGACCTCTGCGATTCATAGCTCCATGTCATTGATAGGAGTATAAGGCAGATTAGTAAATTTCAATTTATATTCATTATTATAGTTGTTTATTTTTGAAAAATCAAAAGATAATTGATTTGAAGTTTAATTTCTATCTGGATGGTTTCTATAGGACATGACATCACCACAGCCTATTCTTGCTACTGAGGCAAGTGAGGAGACAGATTATATGGTAGCAGTAAGTGATTATTTTGTTAAATGTTTCATTTTTTATAACATGTAATTTATATATATTAATGTCTTTACTTTTTATTTGTAGCAGCTAAAGATGCAGGAAGAACTAAATAGGAGTAGCCCTCGGGTTCGTAGTAGACCACCCACATACACGTCTCCATCTCCTAGAAGATCAAAGGCTTCCTGTGATCTATTCTCTTCACCAGCGAGAGGGGAATGACTTTTTATTGTGTTCCTTTGTTGTATGCCTATATGGCATTTGTGGACATATATTTTGTATTGCATATAGTTGACATTGTATGCCTATATGGCTATTTTGTATATATGTTATACTTATATCGACAGATATTGATGTATGCCTATATGGATATTTGGTTAATACAAATCTTTTTTATTGATGGCGTCCATACTTGCATTATAAATCTACGTTTGAATGGATATTTGTAAATGGCTACTTCAAATATTTCAAGTCCAATTGTATTACATAGGATGTTTGTTGATCCAATAAGCTAGATATTGTCATTCAAGTATCACCTAAACCTCATTTTGGAACTAAAAGATACAAGTTGTATTTTAAAAAAAAAAATCATCATGTTGAAAAGAAATATTCATATTCTTTATGAGTTTCTCAATTGATAATATTCAAATGAGTATGTTGATCCATATTTTTTATGAGTTGGTCAATTGAAAATATTTCTTAATTTCTTATTATTATACTATATTGGGATGTAAAGAGTATGTTTCTTGTTTTGAATAAGATAGTCAAAATCATATGCTTATGAGCACCTAATGTCCATTGTGGTTATTAAATGTAATTCCTCTTGCATATAAGGCAAGGTTATGAGATTACATTGAGTCTTACCTAATTTTACTATGCAACATAACATTGGGGCTATAGGCTTCCATAAGTCATCAACAATCAAGGTTCAAGGTTGTCATTGAAGTCAAAGGGTCAAGGTTGTTTGTTATTGATGTCAAGGTTGATGCCATGATGTTGATAATGTGATACAATGATTCAAGGTAGGTGATGGTCATGAGGTGCATGATGTTGTGAATATGGTTTTCATGATAAGGTCTCTCAATTCATGTTGATGTTGTACAAGACAAACATGGTTCATATGATGCAAGGTTCATGTTCAAGGTGGATGTGGTTTTGTTCATACAAGGTTTTGTTGTGAATATGGTTTTCATGATAAGGTCTATCTTGAAAGGTTGATATGATGCAATGTTCATATTCATGGTGGATGTGGTTTTGTTCTTGCAATAAGAAGTTAGAGAAGACACAAGCTTTCATAATCATAATCTTATTGATTGTTAGGGTTTGCATATTGGGCATTAAACCCTAAAAAGAATCTACTTTTCTTAAGACTTTAAAACCCTCAAATGCTTGTTGTGTGTAAAGTGCACTTTTATTTTAATTTAATATTGACTTATAATTAGAAGTTACTATCACTTAAATAAACCTACTAAAGGGTCTTTAAGTCATTAGTTCACCAGCCCTTCAACCTAACTCAACTGGCGTCTCTAATAAACTCTCATAAGCTCGAGTGCCATATCATAATCGAAGGTCATATTTAATTGATATAAGGGTGGGAAAAGGGATTGTATCAAACACATCAAACTGAGCATCATACCTCTAGGCACATTTTTACCTCTCTCTAAACTATCCATTTTGGTGCCTTGATGTAAAGTGAAGTCTAAACTTAGTGACGATTGTGCCTAGAAAGATATCACCTTGGATATGTGTCTAGAGTCATCCTAGATCATCCATTTGCGCCTAAGGGTCAATATAACATAATATAATTTAGGAAGACTTTAAAAATTGTCAAAAGAAGCCTAGGCGTCTTTTCTTGTCTCCACCATCCATTTTGGGTGCCTAGAGGAAAATGAACTTCAAATCACTTCCAACTGTAGCGCCTAGTGTTAGAACCTTCAAAATGACTAAATCTTACCAAAGGAAGTCTAGGCGCCTATTGTCACTTGGATCATCATGAATGAGAGCCTAAGTGGAAGGAGAATAAGCATCTTGTATGGAGGCAAACTTTTGTGTCTAAATAACCTCATTTTGGCACCTTGAAGGAAGATGTTCTAAATCCTACGATCTAGTGCCTAAGTGTAAAATGGTCTCCTATAGGTTTGAACAAGTGATTGAAGTCATCAAATTGCCAAGAAATGAGCTAAGTATACTAAGGCGCATTTTCTTGTCTAAACTATCCATTTTGGTGCCTAGGAGGAAGGAGATTCAACATCATGAATCAAGGTGCCCTTTGCCATCAAAATAACCTCACATTGGCACCTTGGAGGAAATCAACTTAAAACTACAAGTCTTTGGAGTTTTTTCATGTTTTGATGATGTCTTTTGAGAACAATTATAATGATTGAAGGATGAGGTGGGTAAAAAGTCTTTATCTAGCTTAGGTGCCCATTCAACTCTGAACAACCTTACATTTGCACCTAAGATGAAGGGGACTTTCTTAAATATTTAAGCATTGATTAACAAACATGAAAACCTTAGGTGCAATTTTCAACTCATTTTACCTTTGATGAGCGCTTAACTTGGAGAGAACATCTATTAGCATCAAGGCACTATTTCATGCTCAGAATATCACATATCAGCACCACACCTAAACATGAGGAAGCTTAAACTATGAAATCTGATGTTACTTTGATTCAAAAATGAAGAAAATAAGCCAAAGAATATAGGCGCATATTGTCACTTGAGCAACCTTCAACTAGCACCTAGTCTTGTGAAGGAGGCAAGAATCAGGGATAAAAGACCTCACCTTGTTTGAAAGTGTTTAAAGGCTAAGGAATGGGCTAAGTTCATCTAGGTGTACTTTGACTCCCTGCACACCTAAATGAGCACCTAGGAAGAAATTAATATGCCGATACAATGTAGCTTGGACTGTTTCGGCATGTTTGGGTACAAAATAGGACCATGCCTAGCCTAAACGTACCCATCCGGACGTGTTGGAATTGTCAGTTTGGACACACAAGGAGAAGAACAAAAGTTACCCCCTTTACAACTTTACACTACCTCCTTCTGAAGATTTTTGGGGCAGCAAAAAATCTTTCAACACGGGCAAACGCCTCAGAGATATAAAAAACTGAGAGAGGTTATTGTAGAGGCACTCTACGTGATCGTGTTGCCTAAGACAAAATGTTTCTAAGTGACATAGTTTTTGAGTAACATTTCATCAAAGATTGCTGCCTTTTTACACTTTGGACTCTTCAGCAATATTGTCGGTACAATGTAGCTCAGACTGTTTCAACATGTTTGGGTGAAAATTAGAACCATGCCTACAATAAATGTACCCATCTGGACACGTTGGAATAGTTAGTTTGGTTGCATCAGGAGAAAGATGAAAGTTACACCCCTTTGCAACTTTACACTACCTCCTTTTGATGATTTTTAGGGCAGCAGGAAACCTTTCACCACGGGAAAATGCCTTAGAGATATAAAAAACTAAGAGAGGTTATTGTAGAGGCACTCTACATGATAGTGTTTCCTTAGACAAAATGTTTCTAAGTGATAGTTTTTGAGTAACATCTTGTCAAAGATTGCTGCCTTTTTACACTTTAGACTCTTCAGGGATATCGTCGATACAATGTAACTCATACTGTTTCGACATGTTTGGGTGAAAAATAGAAGCATGGATAGTGTAAATGTACCCATCCAAATGCATTGGAATAGTTAGTTTGGTCGCATCAGGAGCAGGATGAAAGTTACACTCCTTTGCAACTTTACACGACTTCCTTCTGATAATTTTTGGGGCAGTAGAAAATCTTTCACCACAGACAAATACCTCAGAGATATAAAAAATTGAGAGAGGTTATTGTAGAGGCACTCTACATGATCATGTTACCTTAGACAGAATGTTTCTAAGTGACATGGGTTTTGAGTAACATCTCATCAAAGATTGCTACTTTTTTGCACTTTGGACTCTTTAGGGATATCGTTGTTTGCAATGTAGCTCGGACTGTTTCGACATGTTTGGGTGAAAAATAGGACCATGCATAGCATAAATGTACTCATCTAGATGTGTTGGAATAGTCATTTTGGTCGCATCAGGAGCAGGATGAAAGTTACACCCCTTTGCAATTTTACATTGCCTCCTTCTGATGATTTTTGGGGCAGCAGAAAACTTTTGACCACAGGAAAATGCCTCAGAGATATAAAAAATTAAGAGAGGTTATTGTAGAGGCACTCTATGTGATCATGTTTCCTTAGACAGAATGTTTCTAAGTGACACAGTTTTCGAGTAACATCTTTTGCACTTTGGACTCTTCAGGGATATCATCGGTACAATGTAGCTCGGACTGTTTCGACATGTTTGGATGAAAAATAGGACCATGCCTAGTGTAAATGTACCCATCCAGATGCATTGGAATAGTCAGTTTGGTCGCATCAAGAGTAGGACAAAAGTTACACCCCTTTGCAACTTTACACTGCCTCTTTCTGACGACTTTTGGGGCAGCAGAAAACCTTTCACCACGCGCAAATGCCTCAGAGATATAAAAAACTGAGAGAGTTTATTATAGAGGCATCTATGTAATCATGTTTCCTTAGACAAAATATTTCTAAGTGATACAGTTTTTGAGTAACATCTCGTCAAAGATTGCTACCTTTTTGCACGTTGGACTCTTTAGGGATATCGTCAGTACAATATATCTTGGACTATTTCAACATGTTTGGGTGAAAAATAGGATGATGCCTAGCCTAAACATACCCATCTGGATGCGTTGAAACTATCAGTTTGGTCGCATCAGGAGAAAGACACCAAAAATGCAAAAGTTGCTTTGTGCAACTTGACAACATTGACACTTTTTTGCAATAGGACTCAAAGACTCAAACTGACCCCAAATGACTCAAAGTGACTTAAAAACAAAAGAAATGGTCTTAAAAGACCTTATTACATACAATTGACTCAATCAAAACAAAATTTTATTTTTTGACCCCTCTAGTTAGAAACCAAGACACCTAGAGACACCTATATTTTATACATTACCTAGATTCTATACATTATTCTCAGGATCAACTTTATCCATCACTTAGGTCTAACCCCATGAAGCATAACATGATGATGTAAAAATGTGTATATGTGTAAAAATGCAGCAGGAAATAAAAAAACAAACCTTACAAATTAATGTGCATACTTACAACTCAATGTAACATGACTTTACAAAATCAATGTGAATACTTACAAATTAATCCAATGAACCATCCAGGTCTTCTCTACTTTTTATTGTGTCAAGTATTGCTTCATGGTCAGACTCACGCACCTTCCACAAGATTTTGTTCAAAGGTCTATCCCAATACTGTATCAAATGAACATTGGATGCCACGACAAGGTTCAAGTAATGAAGAATCTTCTGATGCGTGTCAAAGTCCTGAAATAGCCAAACATTAACACTCTTATGTGGGTACCTTCTAATCTATGTTCCAGTAATAACCATTAAGCCTGTAGGGTATTCAATGTTTTCTCCATCTGTAACTGGGGCCTCCAATTTTTTTTTGGCCTCAACACAACAACATAAGTAATAATCTGTTCCCTCTTCATTATATTCATCTACAATAACTGCACATATGTGCCCTACATTGATATGTGTAGAAAATTAGATGAAATTAGTCAACATTACAAAAACACTACAAAGTAAGATGACATTAGGAATTTCAAAAACTATGCAAATAGATATATTACCTAGTTTAACTAGATCTGATATGTGGTCAAAGTCAACTGATGATTCCATCTGTGTTAGTTCCAATGCCATCAGGTGTTGATACGTGTCAAGTGGGCTAAGATAACTTAACTACCATTCGTCAACCCACTCCTTTGACTCACACTCATCTCAGGCTTGAATTGTATAGGAAGAACAAAAGCATGACATCTTTTGCATATGGATACTACATGAACTTGCAATTGAGTTTCTGAAAGAGTGCATCTCATTTGATCCTATCAGTGTACAATAGTCCTCATATGGTGCAATGTTAGTATCATCTATCAACCAAAAAAATCTATGAACTAAAGACTTACCTTCATTACTTGGACCCATGGAAGCATTACACCATTTGACAATCAATTTTGCATCTGTCAACTTTACATTATCTTTATACTTTAACTCTTCTCATGCTATGGCCCTTTTGATACATGCTCCTGCACCATCATGCTCCCCCTTTTCCATGCCCAGCCTCACAAAAGTTCCACATATGCTGAATACCTATAAAATTATGCCTCCTACTTAGCCAATAGAAATTTTGTGAGTTCTTGAATTGTGATGCACAGTTATCTGACCATATGATATGCTAACTGAATGATATGCCCCTTCTAGCCAAGTCATTATAGAACACCTAAAAGCAACCTTGCACGAACTCCATAGAATGAGTGCGATCATCACTAATATAGAAATTATACTGCCTTATGATCTTTCTGTCATCCTCTGTAATATCATTTGTATGAATGAATGCGATGTGCACAAATATAGAAACCTGTGTGGAGTTGTAATATTGTGATTGCACCTCACGTTGTGGCTGTAGACTATAGTTCTCTGCAAAGTCGACGACTGAAACAATGCTACCAACCAGAAATGTGTCCTTACATAACTTGAATTGCAAGTCCAACCATTGAGCTCTATGGGCATGTCTTGCATACTCATACACTATGCTATCATGAAATATAGGCATAAACTGATACATTGGAATCCTTTCAATAACCAATTCACACATTTTTTCTTCTTTACCATTTTTTGTATTGTATGCCACTGTTTTATACTTGCTAAACACTACTAGTTCATTTCCAACCGCATGTGTTCTTTCCATATGTTCACATATTGGCAAATGTTGCAAGCCCCTGCAATGATGACATGTGTCATCCAAGGATAATTTCTTGTAGAATATTTGACCTTCCTCTCTTTCACATAAAATTCTTGATATGAAGTTTCTTAAAGATGTTGGTGGGGCACGTATGGTACAACCCTACAAGACATTGTTAGTATGCATATCTAAACATATAGATCTATAAACATCAAAATGGTTAGAAAATTTAATATGTAATCTACAACAACAAGTAGTGTGTGTGTGATTTATTTTGACATAGAAAGGTTTTAGCATTTCAAAATATCTTTGACAAATTTTAATTTGAGGATACTTCTCTAGAAATTTACCATAAAACTATTTTGAGTCTCATCCAAGAAATGCTTTAGATGTGGCTCACAGTTCTGACTACCAATTCTCCTTCTTACCACATCCCTTTGATTCGGAGATACCCTTGTGTAATTCTTCCAAAAGTCTTCAATTAATGATCTCAATGTTTCAACAATTAGTTTATCTTTTCATGGTAGTCTCCCTGAGAACGCCCATAATTCATTGACATTAGTGTCCTCAATTCTTTGGCGTCCTCCAATGGCTCTTGATAAAGTTTTCCTATTAATTCTCAATTCTTGACTCGTCTTTCTAATGAGACAAGCTTTCCTCATTTGACTACTTACTATAGTCGATGTAATCACACACCGTGTTGCATTTCTATCTTTTGTCCATGAGGTGTTATCCACTCTCTCATATGCACTCATTAGATTCTTGAAAATAAATTTTTCACTTGAAGCCTCTGATGTTCTCAACCCAAGAATCTTCATGATCGACCTATACTTTATACTTCGCATCATTTCAATGAATAGTTGACATCTTGTAGTCTCATTTAAGTTTTCAAAGAACAATCTCCAAATCTTATGAGCATATCTTCTACAAGTGCATTTTAAAATTTTACCTTTCAGTGGCTGCAAAATATTCTTATCAATATCAATCAAATACTTTGGCTTTCTATGCAAAATTCTAGGTGGTGTTAAGTTAGGTAAATTCATCTCAACATTTGGAATTTCATCAATATTTAAATGAGATGGGCTAGATGGCATACCTTCGATTGAAGATGGAATAGATGACATACCTTGAAGTTGAGGTGGGAATGATGGCATACCTCCTTCATCACATGTGAGTGATGATGTACTCTCAACTTGAGATGTGGTTGATGGTGTCCCTACATGTTGACTTGCAGTAGAGGATGTGTCTCCAACTATGGTATTCAAATCTCTCATAGGATGAAGTTTTTGCATTCGTTCTTTGTGCTGCCAATACCATATCTGTTTGTGATGGTTGTGGTTCCTCTTCAATTGGCATGTCTTCATTTATCGTGTCCAATTTTCTCTTCTCATGAAGTTCCCTCATAGCCACTGCTTTCTTTGCATTCTTAGCTTCTATCTCTTCCTGTGTTGGTTTAATTCTTGATCGTTTCCTCGGTATGACGGAGAATTTGTCTGTAGCATGATAAAGAGACCAATATTAGTTCCTAAGAAATGAATCCATACAAATAACTAAAATATATGTCATTCAACCCTTCATAGTACATGTACACACAATCATCATGTAAAAGAGTAAATGTCACTCAACCAAAATAGGTACAAAGCGTACAAAGAAAATTATTGCAGCCATGAAAAGAGTACATGGGACTTCATGCTTGAAAAGGTTGAGGCAAACCCAATTTGACATGTTTGTTGTTACTAGGGCTACTAGGATTTGGAATTGAGAAGGTGTTTTGTTGGTACTAGGGATACTAGGATTTGGGTGGCCTATGAAGGAATAGACAACAATTGTTGTGTCATGTGCATGTACAAATCATCATGAATAGGTGCATAAGGAATGTCCTAACCCAAGATATGTGCATACAAATCATCATGTCATGTGTATACTTGTATGATCTTGGCACCTATTCATTTGTATTTTAACTTGTTAATATGACAAGATAATAGTGGGATTGTATTTTTTTATGTTGTAAGGATTTATTCTTGTATAGTTTGACATCATGGTATGTTAAGGTCTATTTATTACACATAATTATTAAAGAACACAAGTGTAGAAAATAAACATGGCATCATGTTAGATTGTAGGCTGCTTTCTTGATTGGGAATGTGTCTATTTTAAACATGTATGATAAAGCATGATAAAGTAATTTAAATAGAATTAAGGAAACTATAAAGAACATGCATGTAAAGACTTGACATACCTAAAAAATGAAGATTCGCATGGAGAGAGTACCCAATTATGTAGTGTTTCTTTCTTCTTACATCAAACTCCTCAACAATTTAAATTTTTCACCACTTGCTTCCTTTTCAATGTTAAATTGAATAACACTCAAATATAATTACTATCAACAATACTATTAACCAATCTATAATGCTAAATTCTTAAAATTGAATCACAATTAACATTGCAACACTACAAAATTAAAACTTGAATAGATATATATATCAAACTTGGTGTGAAAACTATGTTATTTCCTCCTTCTCAAGTTGGCAAAGTAGAAAAGGTGGTGGAAAGATCATGCAAAGGTGGTAGAATGTGTAAAATGTGCATGTGAACTTCCCAACAGCATGAAAGCACTTCTTTTTTGTTGGAGCACACATATAATCAACATGAAAATAGAGCATGTGGGCCTGGATCATGGGGGTCAACATTTTTTTACCTTTTCTATAGCAGGACAAAACGTGAGCATGTTATAACGCGCTCGCATTTTGTCCTACTATAGATTGATCCATAAATATTTGTGCCTATCTCACCTTGGATAGCACCTTTACAATATATCACCTCTAGTTCCATTAGCTCATGTTATATATCTCACTTATCTCCCCCCTCACCTCTCTACCTTTCCCCTCTCTATGTCTTTCAGTCTCTCCTTGTCTACCTCAACCATAAACCTTAACCCTAAACCCTAATCCCTCAACCCTCAATCCTAATCCCTCGTCCCTAAACCCTAAACACTATCCCTATTCCTAAACCCTCAATGAGATCGATATTATACATTAAACCATAATCCCTTATCCCTAAACCCTCTAACCCTATCCCTAATCCTTATACCCTCGACACTCTACTTTAACCCTAATCCCTCGACCCTCAACCCTATCTTGAAACCCTCAACCCTCAAGCCTCAATGTACTCAACCCTCAACATCAAACCCTAATCCCTCAACCCTTAACTCTGATCCCTTGACCCTCAACCCTATCCCTAAATCCTTAATGCTAAAACCTCAACCCTCAACACTCAACGTCAAACCCTAATCTCTCAACCCTTAACTCTAATCCCTCGACCCTCAACCCTATCACTAAACCCTAAACCCTAAAGCCTCAACCCTCAACGTCAAATCCTAATCCCTCAACCCTTAACTCTAATCCCTCAACCCTAAACCCTATCCCTAAACCCTAAACACTATCCCTATTCCTAAACCCTCAATGGGCTCGATACTATACCTTAAACCCTAATCCCTTATCCCTAAACCCTCCAACCCTATCCCTGACCCTTATACCCTCAACATTCTACTTTAACCCTAATCCCACGACCCTCAACCCTATCCCTAAACCTTCGACCCTTGAACCTCAACCCTCAAACCTCAACCCTCAATGTCAAACCCTAATTCCTCAACCCTTAACTCTAATCCCTTAACCCTCAACCCTATCCCTAAACCCTAAACCCTAAAGCCTCAACCCTCAATCCTCAACGTCAAATCCTAATCTCTCAACCCTTCACTCTAATCCCTCAACCCTAAACCCTATCCCTAAACCCTCAACACTATATCTCAAACCCTAATCCCTCAACGCTCAACCCTCGAACCTTATCCCTAAACCCTAATCCCTTAACCCTCAACCCTAATCCCTCATCCCTCAACTTTAATCCCTCATCCCTAAACCCTAAATGCTATCCCTATTCCTAAACCTTAATGGGCTTAATACTATACCTTAAACCCTATTCCCTTATCCCTAAACCCTCCAACCCTATCCCTAATCCTTATACCCTCGACACTCTACTTTAACCCTAATCCCTTGACCCTCAACCCTATCCCAAAACCCTCAACCCTCAAACCTCAATGTACTCAACCCTCAACATCAAACCCTAATCCCTCAATCCTTAACTCTGATCCCTCGACCCTTAACCCTTAAAACTTGAACCCTAAAACCTATCCCTACACGCTTGACACTCGACACTATATCTTAAACCCTAATCCCTTAACCCTCATCCCTAAATCTTCAACCCTAAATCCTTAAACCTTCAACCTTAAACCCTATCCCTAATCCCTCTACCCTTGACACTCTTCTTTAACCCTAATCCCTTGACCATTAACCCTATCCCTAAACCCTCAACCCTCAACCCTCAACTCTCAACATTAAACCCTAATTCATCAACCCTAAACCCTAATCCCTCAAACCTAAACCCTATCCCTAAACCATCAACTCTCAATGCTATACCTTAAATCCTAATCCATATCCCTCAACCCTTAACCCTTAAAACTTAAACCCTATCCCTACACCCTCAACACTTGACACTATATCTTAAGCCTTAAACCCTCATCTCTGAAGCCTCAACCCTCAATCCTTAAACCTTAAAGCCTAAACCCTATCCCTAATCCCTCTACCCTCGACACTCTAACCCTAACCTTGACATTAAATGCTAATCTGTCAACCCTCAACCCTAATCCATCAACCCTAAACCCTATCCCTAAACCCTCAACCCTCAACACTATACCTTAAACCCTAATCCATCAACCCTAAAACCTAATCCCTCAACCCTCAACCCTAAACACTATCAATAAACCCTCAACCCTTAACACTATACCTTAAACCCTAATCCCTCAACCCTAAACCCTAATCCCTCATCCCTAAACCCTAAACATTATCTCTATTCCTAAACCCTCAACCCTCGACACTATACCTTAAACCCTAAACCCTAAACCCTATCCCTCAACCCTTAACCCTTAAAACTTAAACCCTAAAACCTATCCATAAACCCTCAATGCTCAACACTATATTTTAAACCCTAATTCCTTAACCCTCAGCCCTAAAACCTCAACCCTCAATTGTTAAACCTTCAACCCTAAACCCTATCCCTAAACCCTCAACCCTCAACTCTCAACATTAAACCCTAATCAGTCAACCTAAACCCTAATCTGTCAACCCTAAACCCTATCCCTAAACCCTCAACCCTCAACACTATACCTTAAACCATAATCTCTCAACCCTAAACCCTAATTCCTCAACCCTAAACCCTAAACCATATCCCTAAACCCAACAAAACTGCTTTGCCTTATGTTAGGCTGTTAAACCCATCATTTTTGACACTCTTCTCTTAAAGATATCAGAGTTGCAAGAATATGTTAGAAAAATGGCTATGAACTTTTTTAATGTTAGTAATGTTATATGGCATTTTTTTCTGTCCCATCTAGGGTTCATTATGCCAATAGGTGTACACACTATGAGAAAAGCTTTGCGTATGGTACATCCACAGTGAGTAATTAACAATTGAAATCAGAAGGATGATCATTATGAGAAAAGCTTTGCATTGGGGTACATCTATGTTTCTTGCTATCTGCCCAGCACTTAGGGGAGGTATATTGTTATGAAACAGGCAAATAATCTCCCATTGTTTACTAGCTCTATCCACAAGAACTACTAAACTTTTTTCTCTTGCTAATTGTAGAGGACATTCACCTATTTTTGGCAACTCCTGCATTCCCAAACCATTACAAAAACTAAGTTATTTTAACACAATAAATAGTTGATTGCATTGATTTAATACTCTACTATATTAAAGCTTAGCATTCACACAAATGCAGATGTTCATATTATAGAAGACTACATTATATTAGACTATTAGAGATCCCTCAGAAAAATGTAATAACAAAATTGCTTTGCCTTATGTTAGCTTACAATTAAACCCATTCTTTTTGACACTCTCTCTTAATAAATTAAAAGTAATAAGAATAGAAGGTAGAGAATTTGATCTTACTAGTATGCATGGCCAGTTTACATTCTGTGACTTCATTTTCATTGAATAAAAAGGTAAATATATGATTTGCAAGGTGGGGCAAAGTTCACTTTCATGTGCTTTTCTATATGATAGGGTCCATAATGTCCAGGGTTCTTCAAAGAAAGACTTGTAACATAATTAAGTTTTTGTTATACCAATCCTCTAGGTAAATCTACAATTCAAATGCCTGCTTTGAAAGTTGAAATAAATTAAATTAGACTTACAATTTTGATTTTCTTCCATTGCTTCAATAACATCATTGTTTTCTTCATCAGAAACCAATTCAAAATCAGCAACTTTCTACCCACTGGTTGACTTGAATTGCATCCTCTGTTAGAAGAAGGGCATTTTTTATCTGTATCAATGTTGGTATTCATAAGCTGAAGAGCATTGATATTTTTCACACACCCTGTTATTTGAAATATATTAACCTTAAAATATGACTTGAATATGTACTTGAACACAACGAAATCTCCAATCTCCAGCCCATGATGATTCACAAAATTTTCCCAACCCTGCCTAAATTCCAGTTTATTTATGGTACCCCTTAATTGTACATCCCACTCTTGCCCACCTGGGCCCTGAAGGAGGCACGCCCATTAAAGCAACTCATTCGACAACTTGCTACCCATCAGTTGACTTGAACTGCATACTCTGTTAGAAGAAGGGTATCTTTTATCTGTATCAATGTTGGTATTCATAATCTGAAGAGCATTGATATTTTTCACACACCTTGTTCTTTGAAATATCTTAACCTTAAAATATGACTTGGATATGTACTTGAACACAATGAAATCTCCAATCTCTAGCCCATGATGATTCACAAAATTTTTCCAACCCTACCTAAATTCTAGTTTATTTATGGTACCCCTTAATTGTACATCCCACTCCTGCCACCTAGGCCTTGAAGAAGGAGGTGCGCCCATTAAACCAACTCATTCGACAACTTGCTGCCCATTGGTTGACTTGAACTGCATACTCTGTTAGAAGAAGGGCATCTTTTATCTGTATCAATGTTGGTATTCATAAGCGAAAGAGCATTGATATTTTTCACACCCTGTTCTTTGAAATATCTTAACCTTAAAATATGACTTGGATATGTACTTCAACATAATGAAATCTCAAATCTCCAGCCCATGATGATTCACAAACTTTTCCCAACCCTGCCTAAATTCTAGTTTATTTATGGTACCCCTTAATCGTACATCCCACTCCTGTCCACTTGGGCCTTGAAGAAAGAGGCATGCCTATTAAACCAACTCATTCAACAACTTGTTGCGCATCGGTTGACTTGAACTACATACTCTGTTAGAAGAAGGGCATCTTTTATCTGTATCAATGTTGGTATGCATAAGCTAAAGAGCATTGATATTTTTCACACACCCTATTCTTTGAAATATCTTAACCTTAAAATATGACTTGGATATGTACTTGAACACAACGAAATCCCAATCTCCAGTCCATGATGATTCACAAAATTTTCCCAACCCTGCCTAAATTCTAGTTTATTTATATGGTACCCCTTAATTGTACATCCCACTCCTACCCACCTAGGCCTTGAAGAAGGAGGCACACCCATTAAACCAACTCATTCGACAACTTGATACCCATCGATTGACTTGAACTGCATACTTTGTTAGAAGAAGGGCATCTTTTATCTGTATCAATGTTGGTATTCATACGCTGAAGAGAATTGATGTTTTTCACACACCCTGTTCTTTGAAATATCTTAACCTTAAAATATGAGTTGGATATGTACTTGAACATAATGAAATCTCCAATCTCCAGGCCGTGATTATTCATAAAATTTTTCTAACCCTACCTAAATTCTAGTTTATTTATATGGTACCCCTTAATTGTACATCCCACTCCTGCCCACCTAGGCCTTGAAGAAGGATGCACACCCATTAAACCAACTCATTCGACAACTTGTTGCCCATTGGTTGACTTGAACTGCATACTCTGTTAGAAGAAGGGCATCTTTTATCTGTATCAATGTTGGTATTCATAAGCTGAAGAGCATTGATATTTTTCACACACCCTATTCTTTGAAATATCTTAACCTTAAAATATGACTTGGATATGTACTTGAACACAATGAAATCTCCAATCTCCAACCCATGATGATTCACAAAATTTTCCCAGCCCTGCCTAAATTCTAGTTTATTTATGGTACCCCTTAATTATACATCCCACTCCTGCCCACCTAAGTGTTGAAGAAGGAGGCACACCCATTAAACCAACTCATTTGACAACTTGTTGACCATTGGTTGACTTGACCTGCATACTCTATTAGAAGAAGGGCATCTTTTATCTGTATCAATGTTGGTATTCATAAGCTGAAGAGCATTGATGTTTTTCACACACCCTGTTCTTTGAAATATCTTAACCTTAAATTATGACTTGGATATGTACTTAAACACAAAAAAATCTCTAATCTCCAGCCTATGATGATTCACAAAATTTTCCCAACCCTTCCTAAATTCTAGTTAATTTATGGTACCCCTTAATTGTACATCCCTAAACCTTAAACCCTAATCCCTTAACCCTAAACCCTAATCCCTAGTCCCTAAACCATAAACCCTAATCCCTAATTATAATTTATGGTACCCTAATCTTTAAACCCTAACCCCTAATCCCTTATCCCTAAACCATAAACCCTATCCCTAAATCCTCAACCCTCAAGACTTAAACCTTAAATCCAAAACCCTCAACCCTCAAAACTATACCTTAAACCCTAATCCCTCAACCCTAAGCTTTCAACCCTAAACCCTATCCCTAATCCATCTACCCTCAACACTCTACCTTAACCCTAATCCCTTGACCCTCAACCCTAAATGCTATCCCTAAAGCCTCAACCCTAAACCCTAATCCCTCAAGGTCCTAAACTCTAATCCCTTATCCCTAAACTCTAAATCCTATCCCTAAACCCTCAACCCTTAACCTTAAACCTTAATCACTCAATCCTTATCCACCCCCATCTCTACCCTCCTCTACCCTTGACACTATACATACATACATATAGGCATACATAGATACATACATACATATAGGCATGATTAATAACCTTGAACATAAAAAAATTCAAGGGGGACATAACGCGAGCGCATTATAACGTGTTTGCGTTATTGCAAACATGACAAACATTGCACAAACTTTTGCAGAAAAGGAAAACTACAAAGTAAAACATAACGCAAGCGCGTTATAATGTGAGTGCGTTATAATGCACTCGCGTTATATTTTTCTTTGGGAATCCCAAGCCTTGGGCTTGGGATTTGCTTTGGATTTCCAACCCAAAGGCTTGGAGTGCCTTCCCAATGTCTAGAGACGCGTTTTTCCATATTCTACAGGATTTCACATAATTTCGTTTGTCCTAACCCTCAAATTTGCATGTGTTTGAAGGTCAAACAAATTAAACACCTGGGTAATGTTAGGCTTTCTCTTAGCTATTTGACGATGTGATTTTTTTCACATTTTGACAATGTTAAGCCTTTCATCTTTAATTTCTTTTATTTGTGTGTCTGGTTTTGGGCAAAAATCACTGTTTGGTCTTTTTTTCATTGTAAATTAACTATTTATTGAAATTTCAAAAAAATTACATATTTAGAAACTAGACTCCATTCTACACATATTAAAAAAAGAAAAAAATGATTTTCAATTAGTTATCAAAATTTATAGGGGTAGCACGACCAAAATTCTATTTTTTAGGATGTGTCCACTTTGAAAATTAGTAAAAAATCAAATATTCATCAAAAAATTATCAGAAAAATCGGGCATAAACTACATGCTATTAGCTAATTTCTCACTAAAGCGATTTTAAAAATACCAAAAAAAGTTGACCTTTTGAGGGAGCCACAAAACATGCTATGTTATGTTTTTTTGACAGAAACAACACCAATTTTTGTGGCTCCCTCTTTTGAACCCCTTAATCTATACCATTTTCAAAAAAAAATAGTAGTTTAGAAAGTAGACTTGGAGTACTACGAACATTGTTTTGGTTGCATCTCCAAATTTTGAGTGTAACTATGCTCAATTTCTTATCCAAGGCTAGCATTTCTTGATTTCAGAAAAAAAGTGGCCACTTAAGTCCCGTTTTTGGCCCCCCATCTTCTGCACTTACCCTGTAAGAGGAGGAAATCCTTGATGAACACCCATCCATGCTACAAGAGGAAGTCATTGAAAATGAATCACAAGGAATTCCAAGTGTCCTTGGAGAAGAAGACAACCTTATGGATATGCTGAATGAAAAGGTACCAGCTATTGAGTCCAAGGAAGAAGAACAGTTCGAAGGGGCGCTGGAAGATCTAAGAAAGGAAGTGCCTAAATAGCTTTTGCCAAAGTTATTCCAAGATGAACGAGTTGCTGCAAGAGGAATGATCCATCATCAACTGTGACCTCTTGATACGCTGATGGAGATTGAACAATTTCTGCTGGAAGACGAAGTATCCCAGGTTGTCTCTTTCCTTGTCGTTAGTTGTGAAAGTTATGAATTTGATTATGGAAACTTAGGAAGAACAACTTGTGTGGATTAATCATGGTCCTTTTGAATTTCCACAACTGATAATCCTGCGTGAAATTTTGCTTGAATATGAGGAGTGTAGTGTGCAAGATCTTTTCTCTGAATTTAAGGATGAATGTACTAAATTCTGAACAATCACTTGCGCATTATTACTCTTATTAATTTTGAGAAATCATGCTAGATCATGTATATATTCAGATCTTTTAAGTCTTGTTCACTCTTTGCTTGTGGTTAGGTAGGTTTCTTTTTAGATTGCTTTAGCTTAGGTTTGCATTCTTTAGTTAGTTTTCTTTCCTTAGTGTAGTGGTTGATTAGCTTTAGGTTTCTTTCTAGGGATCCCAATTTGTGAAGGGGTGACGAACTTCCTGGAACATAATATGGCTTATCTTGAAACGTTCATTCCTTGGATAAATTGTTCATGAAATTCTTTGCAATCCTAGGATGATTTTCTCTAACTTCATCATCAGGATAGGAATTGTACTTGACTAAGAAAGGAACCAATAATTGTGTCTTGACACTGATATCTTGCAATCATAATGTTTTTTTATTATCTATATTGTTATTAATATCTCTTAGTCATCCTTTAAGAAACATGAGTCATGAATTAGAATTTTGGTGTGGACTCCATAGTTAATTTTGAATAAGCATGAATATTGGCTCCTAGAGGAAGGATCGACTGTTTGGCATAACTTGAAACATTCAAAGATCTTATACTTTACACGTTAAAAAATCTAGAAGTAACTGAGGGAGTCTCGATGATCTTACATTAAGTGAAAATCCATGGTCCACCTTTTCTGCCATCAGAATTCCACACCCAGCTAGTTGAGTTATCAACGTAACTTATGTTGTCAAAAGCATGTGTTGCAAGGGTAGTGGTATTGCATTGTACTTTGTTGAATTCTAGTTAGTTGAAAATCAAAAGAAAAGAAAAAGAAAAGCACTCAATCATACACCATAACTTAGTTAGATAGACGATCAAGTATTCCCTACCAAGGCTATGGACGCTTGCTGGTAGTGGAGCTCTGCTCGAGTGGAATTACGAGACAAACTTGTCGGGGCTATAGACGCTTGCTGGCAGCGGAGCGATGTCCAGGTAGTTCAGGAGGTGTGTACTAATCATGTAGCTTAATGTAAAGGAACTTTGATGACCTTAGTTGCCGACGGATGGAAATGAATACAAATGTACACACTTAGATCTCTTGGATATGGATGATTGTACTAAGCTTTATGATTTTGATTTCACAACCATGTACTCATTTTTGTTCAATCTAACATGTGGGTGTATGCAGAAGGTTCTAACTCCCTAATTCTAGTTTATCATGTGGATACTTTGTGGAATCAATGTATTTATCATTGCACACATCACAATGATCAAAAGAAGAAGTGTTTTGATTCAATCCTTTGTTCTTTTCCCTTTCGAGTGCATTTTTGGGTTGACTGATAGGTTACAAGGGACTATCCAAAGGTTCTTAGTTTAGAATGAGTCTTTATGTTTGAAATGTTCAAGAACATTTGTTTAAAGGTGGCGCTAGATGTTGTGACATTTCCACACATCACCCCATTGCAAATGGGGACCCCCTTTTTTCTTGCTTTCACCATCATTTTTGCTTTGATCTTGCAGTTTCTTGTCCTGATCCATGAAGCTAGGAAAGAATGTTTGAGCAATTAGCTCACAGGGAACACTAGGAATGCTTAAAGTAGTGAGTTTTCCTAAGGATAAGTGAAACCCTGACTATCATTCCTCGATCAAAACTGACCAATCCATGGCATAAGTCCATCATTCCATAAGGAAGGTCTTGATCCTTCACTCTATCCACAATTCTAATCCAGGAGTTTCTATCCATATTTCCAGTCCAGGACTCTTTGTCCCAAGTTCTAATCTAGAATCCTATTCCAGGAGTCTGATCTGGAAGTCCAACCCAAAAGTCCTGTTCGGAAACCCATTCCAAAGTCTATCCAGATTCTTATCTCGACAAGGTCCAGAATTTGACAAAGCCTGTCACTCCTTGGTATGTTCATCTTTCCATCATGGAACTCAGTTCCTAGTTCAGCAGGCCCCACTCCAAAGGACTAATCCAAGGGATATCCTTATGATCCAAATCTAGGACTCATTTCATAACTCAGAGGATTCTTAATCAACAGGGTTTTCATGGACTTAGAATGATTTTGAAACAAATGATGTTCCAACACCCCTCTGGAAGAATGTGGAAATACTGAACAAGAACATTCTTGGTCACGTATTCCAGTACCAACTGGAATTACGCCTAGGGAAGAAATTTCTTTTTGGTCGCATAATCTAGTAGGTTCTGGATTATGCACCCAATGATGTTTTTTTCTTGTCCTAGTCGCATAATCTAGCACCTACTAGATTATGTGCCCTAGGATCAGGGTGTCCAGTTCCAGAATCTAGTCTAGTCTGGTATCAAAACATGAAAAAATTCTTGATCAGACATGAGAATTTCATGCTTAGTCTGAAGAATCCTTCATAGGGGCCAAATTGTCTAGGACTTAACCAAAGTCAGGCCAAAATTTAGAAGAATCATTCCCAGGAAGGAATTCATCCTTGTTGCCTTTTCCAGTCAGAAGCACATTTTGCGCCCCTGGAGAAATTCTGTCCCTGTTGCAAAATCTAAGGCCTCCTGAATATGTGCTCCTGGACAACTGGATTCCATGTCCCTCTAGAAGATGTAACATGAGTGGATTCCTATTCATAAGTACAAAATTGTAGCCTTCCATTTGAGTGAAATTCATTGAGGAGAAAATGTCTAAAACTTGGCAAAATTTTGACATAAAGACTTGAAAGAAAGTCTGAGAGAGAAGAAGTCTAGACTCAAGAAGAAGTTGTCCATGGTTGCATAATCCAATTGCTCATGGAATCCCCAACCAGTAAGAATCCCCGACTCCATGAAATCCCTGACCAACTCGAATCCACACTCCAGGACAGGTGAAAATCCCCAACTCCATGAAATCCCTGACCAACTGGAATCCACACTCCAGGACAGGTGAAAATCCCTTACCTCATGGAATCCCCAACCACATGGAAATCCATGCCACTGCCTTGAGAGGATAAGACAAAGGGTAAGTCAGCTAGAGTTATGGTGGTTAGGGGTTTTTAATGAGACAAAAAAGCATGTCAGCCAATCTTAGTTAGCCAAGTGGCAGGGGGGAGTCCAAACGCCTATATAAGGAGGCTACCCAAGTCATTTCATTCATTCAAACTCAAATACAAGATAGAAAAAGAAGATTTCATGTTCAAACCAAGGACAGAAGTAAGCATTCCAAGGAAGATTTTAGCATTCAAAGAACATATTTCACCATGAGGAGGACAAATTTCATCAAGACATAGAATTCCTAGCTGAGGAATTCCTATCCAAGGAATCCTACTCCCTCCTTCCAATTGTGCCCTGCCCTGGAAACTCCTCAATTCTTGCCTGGTAACCCTGGAATGAAGGAAAAGTCAGTTGAGTATGAAGAATGCCAAAGAATGAGGAAAACCCTTTGTTTGTTCTATAATTTATAAGTGAAATTGATCAAAACTTGCAAAATCATTCATGTTTCATTTCATATTGCATTGCATTTATGGATTTTGTTCATAATGACTATTCGAGGTTTCCTTTGTTTTGCAGGAATCCAAGACGAGGATCACTATCCATGAGGAGGATGCTCAACACTGATCCATACCCTTCAAGGAAGATACAAAGGGTTCCAATGCCAGACGAGGAGACTACATGTGAATTCCACAAGAAGAAAAGAGAAAAGTTAGACTTCAAGGACACAGGAAGGGTTAGCATCAAGATCCTCAATAGGAGAAGATACACTTCAAGTTCCACATCAAGGAATTCAGTTCTGGATAAGAGGATCAACCCTTGGAGAGCTAAGAACAAAAGAATAGTTCACCATCCATTGAGAAGAATGAGAATCCATGCCAGGATAGGGAATTCCAACTCGAGAATCCATGCCAGGATAGGGAATTCCAACTCAAGAATCCATGACCTTTGAAGAACTGCAGCCCTGGTCAGAAAGAATTCCAAACAAAGGATTCCTGAACCAACTGAAAAGTGCACCCCTACTCAAGGAAGGATTCCTCCACATGAAAATCTTGTTCACCCTAAAATTGGCATCCAAGACAAGGGGATTCCTATTCACCATGAAATTTGCAACCAAGGAATAGACAGTTGATTAGTCTCACCTACCTACCAAGCAACTTAGTCAGCCTGGCATCCAAGACAAGTGGCAATTTTTCATCTAGAGCAAGTGGCATCCAGGACAGGTGGCAACATCCCATGGAGCCTATGACATGTTCATCCCTATCTCTTTAGGGTTTGCACAGATTTTTAGGAGATTAGATCTCCTCACCTCCTCCTTTGGGTTATGTTTGTCTATAAATAGGCTGGGACACTTCATTTGAAAGGGGCTCTCCATCTCTTTTTTTTTCTTCTCCTCCTCTCATCCTCTTCTCTTCTTTCATCCTTCCCTACTCTCTGAGCAACTAGACTGTACATTCTTTCTTTATCACTCCATTTCTGCAATTTTATTGAGATGAAACTCCAAGGATCAGTTGGATTATTGCAATACAAACTTCCAGAGCAATAATATAAGTATTGAAGAATGGTGTTCACATGGTTCTTTGGATTTCTGACATGGTCTTCTTGATTTCTTGAAGCATATCTAGGTAAGTACAAAAAGATGGGGGGCCAAAAAGTGGCCAAAATAATTTGAAAAAAAATTAAGGCATAACACGAGCGCGTTATAACGTGCTCGCGTTATAATGCGCTCGCGTTATGGCTTGGTAATGACAAGCCTGTGGCTTGTCATTACCGAGCCACAACGCGAGCGCGTTATAACACGAGCACGTTATAACGCGCTCGCATTATGGGCAGCTATAAATGAAAAAAAAAAAGCAACTCAATTTCATTTCACTCCCATTTTATCCTCTGCCCGCGGCCTCCAAACCCTCAAAAACGCGCTCGCGTTCTGCAAAACGCCAATCAACGCAAAAATCTTGTCAATTCATCGCCAAAATGCCGCCGCGACGTCGAGCACGCCAAAGAGGTGAGTTATCTTTGTTTTTTTGTTTGAATTTCTTTCTATATAGGTAGGTTTTTGTTGATTTTTAATGTATATTTCATTAATTGTCAGGAAATGTTAATGCACCTCCTCCTCCTCCTCCTCCTCAAAATCCATAAAATCCTGAGGAGGAAATACCTGCAGAACAACAACCTCCTCCATTCATTCCTCGACATGCCCCTGGAACACAAGATAATATAATAGGGCAAATTGAAAACAACAAAAAATAAATTGAAGATATAATTGCAAGGTTGAAAGATCCTTCCACTTCAACCTTGCATAGGTCCACGCTTGCCGAATCTCTTGAGTCTATGTTAACAAATGTAAATTCAATTAGCAAGCAAATAACTAGTTGGACCGATAAAAAGAGAGAGTTTAGAGATTACTATGCAGATAAATTATCATACCAAGATGTCAAAAAATTACAAATTACAAAAGTAGACTTGTGTTCAATTTTCACAAACCCACAAACAAATCAACCTCCACCCATTACATGCAAGAGGTTCCCTATCCATTGGTGCAACAACCAAGTGATAAGGGACAATTTCGGGCAGAGGTGGTGGATGGTTTTTGACCATCCTCCATGCAATAACAATGAGGTCCCGCAATACTTTTTGAGGAAACTCTACTCTGAGTTTGTCCTCAATAAAGTGCCAAACTATTTTGATATGCGGGACTTCCAGGGTAGAGGTGGGGGCTCAGCACAGGATAGACCAGGGGCACGTCTTGACCCACAGCGGGTAGTGAGACGAGTAATCAGCAGACCAGCCCACGAGCATGTTTCTATCCCTTCCATTGTGAAGGAGAGTGTTGAGGTCGATACACTGAGGTCGATTAGTGCCTTCACCCAGAGCATCATAGAGCATGCCGATCCTGCAACACAGAGTGGGTTGGGAGATAATGCGAGGAGTAGGGTCCCACCGCATACTTGCCAGGCTTGCGGGTCAGCCTGTGGTTATGACCCCATGGACAGTCAGGACGTAGGTGCACAGGCTACATCAGCAGCTGAGCAGATGGTGATGACAGATACCCTCCTGAGTGAGACTTTCGGCCTTGATACTCAGGTAAATATTAGCAAGTTTATTGAATTTAATTTATTAAATTTTATTTTTGAAATACAAGATTAACTAATTTAAATTGATGATTTTAATGAAATTTCAGGGTCATAGCGTCGATGCAGTTTTCAGTGGTTCTCCACCTACATTTTTCACTAGATCATCTACTGTCGAGGTATGTAACTAGTAAATAATTATAAATATTACATGTGAATAGCATCGTTATATGAATGGTATTCTAATTTCTGATTTTGGATGTTGAATAGGTTAACACTGTAGATTTCATGGCAACACCTGCCGGCGGTGGTGGACTTCAAAGCTTTACGGAGGTAATAAAATAAATAGTTTAATGAATGAATTGTACTTACTAAATTTTTGTATGTGATTTGTGTGTTTTATTGTGTGTACTTCCATGTTTAGATGAGCGTGTGTATATGTTAGGAGCCATTATTTGCATCACTATTATAGTTTTCGTAATTGAATAATGTTGTTTTATTTCCAGATGATGCAGGCTGCGGATACACCTCCCCATGTTCATAGGGCAATGGAGCAGGGTGTGGCCTCTGCGATTCATAGCTCTATGGCATTGACAGGGGTATGAGGCAGATTAGTAAATTTCAATTTACATTCATTGTTATAGTTGTCTATTTTTGAAAAATCAAAAGATTATTGATTTGAAGTTTAATTTCTATCTGGATGGTTTCTATAGGACATGACATCACCAGGGCCTTTTCCTGCTACTGAGGCAAGCGAGCAGACAGATTATATGTTAGCGGTAAGTGATTATTTTGTTAAATGTTTCATTTTTTTATAACATGTAATTTTTATATATTAATATCTATACTTTTTTTTGAAACAGGTAAAGGTGCAGGAAGAACTAAATAGGAGGAGTAGCCCTCGGGTTCGTAGTAGACCACCCACATGCATGTCTCCATCCCCTAGAAGATCAAAGGCTGCTCGTGATTTATTCTCTTCACCAGCTAGAGGGGAATGACTTTTTATTGTGTTCCTCTGTTGTATGCCTATATGGCATTTGTGGACATATATTTTGTATTGTGGACATATACTTATATCGACAGATATTGATGTATGCGTATATGGATATTTGGTTAATACAAATCTTTTTTATTGATGGCGTCCATACTTGCATTATAAATCCACTTTTGAATGTATATTTGTAGATGGCTACTTCAAATATTTAAAGTCTGATTATATTACATAGGATGTTTGCATTTTCTTTGATAGGCTTGATAGGCCATGGATTACATGATGGTGTTTGATGGAAAAGTATGGTACTAGAAGACTCTAGTTCATTCTTAATAGGCTTGTGATTGATAATATCTTTGCATGATTGCACTTGATCTTGGATCATGGGCATGTTGTTAGGATTTTGATTGCATTGTGATGTTTGATGGATAGGCATGGTGTAAGTGTAAGATACCCAACTAGTTCTACGAAAAATTTTCCTTACTTAAACACTTTTACTTGCTAACAATTCATCAACTACTTCAATAACATAAAGATATACATCAAGATAACTATTTGAATGAAACAACATTAGAGTTGGGTACTTGTCTTGTTACTTGATTCAATCAACTTGCAATGTCTTATTACATGGAAAATGCTTTCAATAGCATGAAGTACAACTCATTCAATGGAAATACAAGGACAGGCCTTGAAGCCTTGATGTTACAATGTCTTCCTTACTTGAGCAACATTTGAAGATTTGGAATGTTCAACTCATCACCTCACAAGGTAGGCGCATATTTGAAGGATTTACAGGTTTTTCTGACTTGGGCGCCAAGTTGAGGTGACCTCCTCCTGAAGTTGCGCCTTGTCAACATTAGGCGCTAATTAGAGTTATGGATTCTTTGGATTGTTTCCAAGAGTAGGCACCAAAACATCATCATTATGAAAGTGTTTTAAATGCTAGGTGCCCAAATGAGCCCTCTGGAGTCTAGGCGCTCCTTTCATGCATTCTGTGTTCTAGGCGCCAATTGAAAGGAGTGGAGAATAGGGCAAGCGCCTTCCAAACTAGGTGTTTCCTTGAGGTGACAAGGACTTAGAAAGTGCGCCTAAGGTGAGCGCCTTGAGTGAAAAGGTCTAACAAACATCTTTGAACCCCCTTTCAAGGTTAGGTGCATTCTGGAGGTGGAAACAAGTAGAAGGTGCGCCTTAGCTTCCTTTGTCAATTCTTGCAAGTCTTTGTTGATTAGGAAGGTGGAATGCTTCATTGTAGAATGAGCACCTATCTTCTAATGTCCAAACTACTTCTTCTGGCTCACTCTGTGGCTAGGTGCCAGAGCTAAACTGTTCACACAAGGGAGTGTGCCTAGACTCACTTGATGTTTTCTTACTACTTCAACCCCTGGAAGATGTTCCAAGGTGTTCCCTTTTACAAGCACCTGACCTCCCAAGTTCCTTCATGTGCTATTCCTTGAAGGCGCCAAAATTGAGCTCCAGTGCCATGGGATTGTGCCTAACATCTCTGAAGAGTTTCTAAGCCTTTTGCAAGTTGATATCCCAAACTCATCTTCTAGGCGCAACAGGAGCTTTCCAAAGGAGTTTCCAAGTTTTAGACGCCAAGCGAGGTCATGGGTGAATGGAACTGCACCTTAGGAGATGACTGGATCCTAAGCATCAGTCTGGAGTTACAGTGGAATTGATATGCGCCTAAACTAGCTTAGGCACCCATTTGAAGTGATTCCTTTAACACTTCTCTGTCAATCTCAACTGCAAGGATGATCTCCTAATCCAATTTTGATCCTCTGGAGATGTAAATAGCTTTACATTTCACTAGGCGCCATCAATGATGATCATCAACCAAAGCGCATTTCAAAGGTGAGATAGGCAAGTGAGGCGCCAAACTAGTCCTTAAGACTTATCTCCTTCTATCAAGTCAATTTCAACTATGTGAGAGAGTTCTATTCTATTTGCACCTGGGCTAGGAGCTCACCTAAGAGACATCACTTAGCTTTAAAACTTTCAATCTATAGCCATCTGGGCTAGGTGCTCCAATGGAGGATCCTTGAACTCATGCATTGGCGCCTTCTAGTTCTAGGCACCCATTTTGGATGATTCATCTTGATACTAGCGCCCAAAATGACTAGACTCTCTTCATCATCCAATTCACTTAGAAGACTCAAGTTGGAGACTTAGTTGTCTATCCATGTTCTCCGGAAGATTCATTGTACCTCTATGCACTATCTCCTTCAAGGCACTCCTTAAAAACATTGGAAGTGCTCAGGACTTACCTTAGTCCAAAGCGCCACAATCCATTCCTTAAAGCACAAAGAATTCTCAAAGGTGCCCCTATTTACCTCTAAGCACTCAAATATCATTTAGATTCAAGGCGCACATTTAGCTCCAAAATGCAAATTTCCATCATCAACCCATCAAGGTGCATCATCTTCCCTTTGTATCCCCTTCAAGGCGCAGACATTCACTTCTTCACACTCAAACTCACTCTCTGGCACCAGAATAGGTGTATAACTTCAAATAAGGCGCTAATCTTAGGTTTCTAAGTACTTAGTTTGATCTTAAGGCTATCCTTCCTCTAAGCACTCTCTTCAACTCCCTCACTGAAGGCCCTCTGTAAGTTTGGGCGCATTTCATCCCAAGGCGCTTCAACATCATCCAAGGCGCAAATTCACTCTCCAAGACAAGGTGCAAAAAACCCTATCCTAAGGCGTTCAAATCTTGCTTCTAGACCTAGGCGCACAAACATGAGATTAAGGATCATTCTGGCCACCATCACTTCCCTAAAGGCGCAAAATTGGTGTAGATACATTCCATTTATTAAGGATCATTCTGGCGCCCAAATCTTGTCAAAGCAAAGGATCAATAGGTTCTCTCTAAGGCGCACTCCAGGGTTTGATCTTGCAAGACTTCTCACGTCAAAATTTTGACCAAGACACTCAAGGCACTAGTCTTTATCATCTAACCCTACAGTGCACTTACTCATTATGATATACTCCTCAACTTTGTATTCAACCTTGCCCAAGGCACATATTCACTATAAGGCATTCTCACTTTGTCAAGGCTCAGAGGGCTTCAACTTGCTAAAGGGTAGAGGTCTAGGCACATATCTGACTTGAAGCTCAAGGCGCTCCAACCCTCTTGCTCTGGAATTCCTTCTAGGCACTAAGTGACTTCTCCAATTCCTTGAAAACATTTGAAGTGTTTTACCTTCTCAAGGTGCTCCTTCGAACTTGACTCCAAAGTGTTATAATCTTAAAGGTGCTGACATCATCTCAACCAAAGGTGCTCAATGATTCATCCCATATCTAGGTGCTAAAACACTTAATCAACCAAGTAATGAGGAGTTCATGTAAGTTTGGAATGAGCGCCTTGAATAAGTGTAAACTAGCCTAGAGAAGGGTATGTGCGCCTTGAGCGCCTTGAGCATTCCAGAGATAACTGTGTGCCTAGAACAATATGAGCGCTCATGATGATGATTAACGCCCTGATGAGACTATGAGCGCCTTGTTCAGGAGATACCTTGTTTGATCATAAAATGCACCTTAAGTCTTGAAGGTTTTGAGCGCCTAGGTGATTTGGATGTTGGGATGTTGGTATGCGCCCAAGATTGAGGTAAGTGAGCGCTTGTAATGGAGGAGAGCAATGAGATGGAATGTCTTGTAGAGATTGGCGCCTAGAGACCCATTTTTGCGCCTTTGATGATGACCATTTTTGCATAAGAGTTTAGTGCCTTAGAGTTGTAAACTTTCTCTTTGGGTGCCCCTGAGTGAATGTTGGTGCCTTGGACAACTAAATATGCCTTTGATGGAGTGGAGCCCAGAAGGGGAGTAGGAGGAAACCCAATCTTCAAGATTCATCAAGCTTCAAAGTTTAGGTCAGAGGTTATCCACTTTATCCAAGGAAGGTGTTATCATATACACTCCGAGAAGGTAATGTCAAAGGCCATCATGAAGGATCACTTCATCAACTTCAAGTCCTTCAAGTTCAAGTCCTTTCACCTAGCAAGTCCAAGAGAGATTTCTACTCTGATTCATGAAGTAAGCTTATATCATCCTTATCTACTTTGCAAGAAGAAGAAACATTACAAAGTCAATCAAATAAGTTACAAGTACCATACATCCAATTGCAAGGAGTGAACCACCTTAAGGAAAAATAGTTCTCTTGAAGTTACTTGAAATGTCAAAAGGTTTAGCGCCTCCTAGTAAGGTCAGAGGTGAGGTTAGAGGTGAAATGCGCCTTTGGACCATTCTGGCGCCTTGGATGAAGAACCTATATCTTGAGCCCAAGAGGTAAAATTTGCGCCTTAGTGGATTTGGAGAGTTACAGAGATTAGAGAAAAGTGCCTTGAAGACAGAGTTGTTCAAGGCGCATGTGTGATTTGGTCAAAAACAGGCGCCTAGAGTGAATAGGCTTTCATCCTGACTTAATACACTGCCTCCTTCCGACGATTTTTGGGGTAGCAGAAAACCTTTCACCACGGGCAAATGTCTCAAAGCTATAAAAAATTGAGAGAGGTTATTGTAGAGGCACTCTACATGATCCCGTTGCCTCAGACGGAATGTTTCTAAGTGACACAGTTTTCAAGTAACATCTCATCAAAGATTGCTACCTTTTTGCACTTTGGACTCTTTAGGGATATCGTCGGTACAATGTAGCTCCGACTGTTTCGACATGTTTGGGTGAAAAATAGGACCATGCCTAGCATAAATGTAACCATTCAGACGCGTTGGAACAGTCAGTTTGGTCGCATCAGGAGCAGGATGAAAGTTACACCCCTTTGCAACTTTACACTGCCTCCTTCTGACGATTTTTGGGGCAACAGAAAACCTTTCACCACGGGCAAATGCCTCAGAGCTATAAAAAACTGAGAGAGGTTATTGTAGAGGCACTCTATGTGATCCCGTTGCCTTAGACATAATGTTTCTAAGTGACACGATTTTTGAGAAACATCTCGTCAAAGATTGCTGCCTTTTTGCACTTTGGACTCTTCAGGGATATCGTCGGTACAGTGTAGCTCCGACTGTTTCGACATGTTTGGGTGAGAAATAGGACCATGCATAGCATAAATGTACCCATTCGGACGCGTTGGAATAGTCAGTTTGTTCGCATCAGGAGCAGGATGAAAGTTACACCCCTTTGCAACTTTACACTGCCTCCTTCTGACGATTTTTGGGGAAACACAAAACCTTTCACCACGGGCAAATACCTCAGAGCTATAAAAAACCGAGAGAGGTTATTGTAGAGGCACTCTACGTGATCCCATTACCTTAGACGGAATGTTTCTAAGTGACACGGTTTTTGAGTAACATCTCGTCAAAGATTGTTGCCTTTTTGCACTTTGGACTCTTCAGGGATATCGTCGGTACAATGTAGCTCCGACTGTTTCGACATGTTTGGGTGAAAAATAGGACCATGCCTAGCATAAATGTACCCATTCAGACGCGTTGGAACAGTCAGTTTGGTCGCATCAGGAGCAGGACGAAAGTTACACCCCTTTGCAACTTTACACTGCCTCCTTCTGACGATTTTTGGGGAAACAGAAAACCTTTCACCACAGGCAAATGCCTCAGAGCTATTAAAAACTGAGAGAGATTATTGTAGAGGCACTCTACGTGATCCCGTTGCCTTAGACGGAATGTTTCTAAGTGATACAGTTTTCAAGTAACATCTCGTCAAAGATTGCTGCCTTTTTGCACTTTGGACTCTTCAGGGATATCGTCGGTACAATGTAGCTCCGACTGTTTCGACATGTTTGGGTGAAAAATAGGACCATGCCTAGCATAAATGTACCCATTCGGACGTGTTGGAATAGTCAGTTTGGTCGCATCAGGAGCAGGACGAAAGTTACACCCCTTTGCAACTTTACACTGCCTCCTTCTGACGATTTTTGGGGCAACAGAAAACCTTTCACCACGGGGAAATGCCTCAGAGCTATAAAAAACTGAGAGAGGTTATTGTAGAGGCACTCTATATGATCCCGTTGCCTTAGACGGAATGTTTTTAAGTGACACGATTTTCGAGTAACATCTCGTCAAAGATTGCTACCTTTTTGCACTTTGGACTCTTCAGGGATATCGTCGGTACAGTGTAGCTCCGACTGTTTCGACATGTTTGGGTGAGAAATAGGACCATGCCTAGCATAAATGTACCCATTCGGACGCGTTGGAATAGTCAGTTTGGTCGCATCAGGAGCAGTACAAAAGTTACACCCCTTTGCAACTTTACACTGCCTCCTTCTGACGATTTTTGGGGAAACACAAAACCTTTCACCACGGGCAAATGGCTCAGAGCTATAAAAAACTGAGAGAGGTTATTGTAGAGGCACTCTACGTGATCCCGTTGCCTCAAACAAAATGTTTATAAGTGACACAGTTTTCAAGTAACATCTCGTCAAAGATTGCTGCCTTTTTGCACTTTGGACTCTTCGGGGATATCGTCGGTACAATGTAGCTCCGACTGTTTCGACATGTTTGGGTGAAAAATAGGACCATGCCTAGCATAAATGTACCCATTCAGACGCGTTGAAACAGTCAGTTTGGTCGCATCAGGAGCAGGACGAAAGTTACACCCCTTTGCAACTTTACACTGCCTCCTTCTGACGATTTTTGGGGAAACAGAAAACCTTTCACCAGGGGCAAATGCCTCAGAGCTATAAAAAACTGAGAGAGGTTATTGTAGAGGCACTCTGCGTGATCCCGTTGCCTCAGACAGAATGTTTCTAAGTGACACAATTTTTGAGTAACATCTCGTCAAAGATTGCTGCCTTTTTGCACTTTGGACTCTTTAGGGATATCGTTGGTACAATGTAGCTCCGACTGTTTCGACATGTTTGGGTGAAAAATAGGACCATGCATAGCATAAATGTACCCATTCAGACGCGTTGGAACAGTCAGTTTGGTCACATCAGGAGCAGGACGAAAGTTACACCCCTTTGCAACTTTACACTGCCTCCTTCTGACGATTTTTGGGGAAACAGAAAACCTTTCACCACGGGCAAATGCCTCAGAGCTATAAAAAACCAAGAGAGGTTATTGTAGAGGCACTCTACATGATCCCGTTGCCTCAGACAGAATGTTTCTAAGTGACACAATTTTCGAGTAACATCTCGTCAAAGATTGCTGCATTTTTGCACTTTGGACTCTTCAGGGATATCGTCGGTACAATGTAGCTCCGACTGTTTCGACATGTTTGGGTGAAAAATAGGACCATGCCTAGCATAAATGTACCCATTCAGACGCGTTAGAATAGTTAGTTTGGTCGCATCACGAGCAGGACACCAAAAATGCAAAAGTTGCTTTGTGCAACTTGACAACATTGACACTTTTTTGCAACATGTCTCAAAGACTCAAACTGACCCCAAATGACTCAAAGCGACTTAAAATCACCTTGATTATAGAGGTCAAGGCGCTCCTTATCATTCATTTATTATGAGCACCTTGGGAGAATGGTATATAGGTCATCATCATGATTGGGCGCCCTGGATCCAGAGTGTTGGAGAGATCATCAAATGGTGTCTAGTAGGGTGAGTTATGAGTTTGGTCGCATTAGGAGCAGGACACCAAAAATGCATAACATGATGATGTAAAAATGTGTACATATGTGTAAAAATGCAGGAGGAAATAAAAAAAGACAAACCTTACAAATTAATGTGCATACTTACAACTCAATGTAACATAACTTTACAAAATCAATGTGAATACTTACAAATTAATCCAATGAACCATCTGGATCTGCTCTACTCTTTATTGTGTCAAGTATTGCTTCATGGTCAAACTCACGCACCTTCCACAATATTTTGTTCAAAGGTCTACCCCGATACTTTATCAAATGAACATTGGATGCCACGACAAGGTTCGAGTAATGAAGAATCTTTTGATGCATGTCAAAGTCCTGAAATAGCCAAATATTAACACTCTTATGTGGGTACCTTCTAAGCCATGTTCCAGTAATAACCACTGATCCTGTAGGGTATTCGATGTTTTCTCCATCTATAACAGGGGCCTCTAATTTCTTTTGGGCCTCAACACAACGACATAAGTAATAATCTGTTCCCTCTTCATTATCTTCATCTGCAATAACTGCATATACGTGTCCTACATTGATATGTGTAGCAAATTAGATGAAATTAGTCAACATTACAAAAACACTACAAAGTAAGATGACATTACCTGGTTGAACTAGATGAAATTAGATGCATATATGTGCCCTATATTACCTGGTTGAACTAAATCTGATATGTGGTCAAAGTCAACTGACGATTCCATCTGTGTTAGTTCCAGTGCCGTCAGGGGTCGATACGTGTCAAGTGGGCTAAGATAACTTAACTGCCATTCGTCAACCCACTCCTTTGACTCGCACTCATCCCAGACTTGAATTGTACAGGAAGAACAAAAGCATGACATCTTTCGTGTATGGATACTCCATGAACCTGCAATTGAGCTTCTGAAAGAGTGCATCTCATTTGATCCTGTCAATGTACAACAATCCTCATATGGTGCAATGTTAGTATCATCTATCAACAAAAAAAATCTACGAACTAAAGACTTACCTTCATTACCTGGACCCATGGAAGCATTACAGCACTCGACAATCAATTTTGCATCTGTCAACTTTGCATTGTCTTTATACTTTAACTCTTCTCGTGCTATGGCTCTTTTGATACATGCTCCTGCACCATCATGCTCCCCCTTTCCATGCCCGGCCTCACAAAAGTTCCACATATGTTGAATACCTGTAAAATTATGCCTCCTACTCAGCCAATAGAAATTCCGTGAGTTCTTGAATTGTGATGCACAATTATCCGACCATATGATATGCTGACTGAACGATATGCCCCTTCTAGCCAAATCATTGTAGAACACCTGAAAGCAACCTTGCACGAACTCTGTAGAATGCATGCGATCATCACTAATATAGAAATGATACTCCCTTATGATCTTTCTGTCATCCTCTGTACTATCATTCGCATGAATGAATGCGATGTGCACAAATATAGAAACCTATGTGGAGTTGTAATATTGTGATTGCACCTCACGCTGTGGCTGTAGACTGTAGTTCTCTGCAAAGTCGACGACTGAAACAATGCTACCAACCAGAAATGTGTACTTGCATAACTTGAATTGCAAGTCCAACCATCGAGCTCTATGGGCATGTCTTGCATACTCATACACTATGCTGTCACGAAATATAGGCATAAACTGATACACTGGAATCTTTTCAATAACTAATTCACACCTCTTTGCTTCTTTACCATCTTTTGTATTGTATGCCACTATTTTATACTTGCCAAACTCTACTAGTTCATTTCCAACCGCATGTGTTATTTCCATATGTTCACATATTGGCAAATGTTGCAAGCCACCGCAACGATGACATGTGCCATCCAAGCATAATTTCTTGTAGAATATTTGACCTTCCTCTCTTTCACATAAAATTCTTGATATGAAGTCTCTTGAAGATGTTGGTGGGGCACATATGGCACAACCCTGCAAATCATTGTTAGTATGCATATCTAAACATATAGACCTATAAGCATCAAAATGGTTACAAAATTCAATATGTAATCTACAACAACAAGTAGTGCATGTGTGATTTAACTTAACATAGAAAGGTTTTAGCATTTCAAAATATCTTTGACAAATTTTAATTTGAGGATACTTCTCTAGAAATTTACCATAAAACTGTGTTTGAGTCTCATCCAAAAAATGCTTTGGATGTGGCTCGCGGTTCTGACTACCAATTCTCCTTCTTACCACATCCCTTTGATTCAGAGATACCCTTGTGTAATTCTTCCAAAAGTCTTCAATTAGTAATCTCAATGCTTCAACAATTGGTTTATCTTTTCGTGGTAGTCTCCCCGAGAACGCCCATAATTCATTGGCATTAGTGTCCTCAATTCTTTGGCATCTTCCAACGGCTCTTGATAAAGTTTTCCTATTAATTCTCAATTCTTGACTTGTCTTTCTAATGAGACGAGCTTTCCTCATTTGACTACTTACTATAGTCAATGTAATCACACGCCGTGTTGCATTACTATCTTTTGTGCGTGAGGTGTTACCCACACTCTCATACGCACTCATTAGATTCTTGACAATAGATTTTTCACTTGAAGCCTCTGATGTTCTCAACCCAAGAATCTTCATGATAGACCTATACTTTATACTTTGCATCATTTCAACGAATAGTTGACATCTTGCAGTCTCATTTAACTTTTCAAAGAACAATCTCCAAATCTTATTAGCATATCTTCTACAAGTGCGTTTTGGAATCTTACCTTGCATTGGCTGCAAAATATTCTCATCAATATCAATCAAATACTTTGGCTTTCTATGCAAAATTCTAGGTGGTGTCAAGTTAGGTAAATTCATATCAACATTAGGAATTTCATCAATATTTAAATGAGATGGGTTAGATGGCATACCTTCGATCGAAGATGGAATAGATGACATACCTTGAGGTTGAGGTGGGAATGATGGCGTACCTCCTTCATCACATGTGAGTGATGATGTACTCTCAACTTGAGATGTGGTAGATGGTGTCCCTACATGTTGTCTTGTGGTAAAGGATGTGTCTCCAACTATGGTATTCAAATCTCTCGTACCACGAAGTTTTTGCATTCGTTCTCTTTGTGCCGCCAATACCATATCTCTTTGTGATGGTTGTGGTTCCTCTTCAATTGGTATGTCTTCATTTATCGTGTCCAATTTCCTCTTCTCACGAAGTTCTCTCATAGCCATTGCTTTCTTTGCATTCTTAGCTTCTATCTCTTCCTGTGTTGGTTTAATTCTTGATCGTTTCCTTGGCATGATGGAGAATTTGTCTGTAGCATGATAAAGAGACCAATATTAGTTCCTAAGAAATGAATACATGATAATAGTGGGATTGTATTTTTTTTATGCTGTAAGGATTTATTCTTGTATAGTTTGACATCATGGTATGAACTAAGGTTTGTTTATTACACATAATTATTAAAGAGCCCAAGTGTAGAAAATATACATGGCATCATGTGAGATTGTAGGTTGCTTTTTCGATTGGGAATGTGTCTATTTTAAACATGTATGATAAAGCACGATAAAGTAATTCAATCCGAAATAAGGAAAATGTAAAGAACATGGATGTAAAGACTTGACATACCTAAAAAACGAAGATTTGAATGGAGAGAGTACCCAATTATGTAGTGTTTTTATCTTCTTGCATCAAACTCCTCAACAATTTGAGTTTTTCACCACTTGCTTCCTTTTCAATGTTAAATTCTTAAAATTGAATCACAATTAACATTGCAATACTACAAAAATTGAAACTTGAATAGATATATATCAAACTTGGTTTGAAAACTATGTTATTTCCTCCTTCTCAAGTTGGCAAAGCAGAAAAGGTGGTGGAAAGATCATGCAAAGGTGGTACAATGTGTCAAATGTGCATGTGAACTTCCCAATAGCATGAAAGCACTTTTTTTTTGTTGGAGCACGTGCAGAATCAGTAAGAAAATAGAGCATGTGGGCCAAGATCACGGGGGTAACCACTTTTTTACCGTTTTGTCCTGCTATAGATCCCTAAACCCTCAACTCTGATCCCTTGACCCTCAACCCTCAATGTCAAATCCTAATCCCTCAACCCTCAGCGTCAAATCCTAATCCCTCAACATCAAATCCTAATCCGTCAACCCTCCAACCCTATCCCTAATCCTTACAACCCTCAACCCTTAAATCTGATCCATCAACCCTCAACATCAAACCCTAATCCCTCAACCCTTAAATCTGATCCATCAACCCTCAACATCAAACCCTAATCCCTCAACCCTTAAATCTGATCCATCAACCCTCAACATCAAACCCTAATCCCTCAACCCTCAACCCTAATCTGTCATCCGTCATCCCTCAACTCTAATCCCTCATTCCTAAACCCTAAATGCTATCCCTATTCCTAGACCCTCAACAGGCTCGATACTATACCTTAAACCCTAATCCCTCTACCATCGACACTCTTATTTAACCCTAATCCCTTGACCATTAACCCTATCCCTCAACCTCAACCCTCAACCCTCAACTCTCAACATTAAACCCTTTTCATCAACCCTAAACCCTAATCCCTCAAACCTAAACCCTATCCCTAAACCATCAACCCTCAACACTATACCTTAAACCCTAATCCCTCAACCCTAACCCTAAACCTTGTCCCTAAACCCTAATCCCTCAACCCTCAACCCTAATCTGTCATCCATCATTCCTCAACTCTAATCCCTCATTCCTAAACCCTAAACACTATCCCTATTCCTAGAACCTCAACAGGCTCGATACTATACTTTAAACCCTAATCCCTCTACCATCGACACTCTTATTTAACCCTAATCCCTTGACCATTAACCCTATCCCTCAACCTCAACCCTTAACCCTCAACCCTCAACCCTCAACTCTCAACATTAAACCCTAATTCATCAACCCTAAACCCTAATCCCTCAAACCTAAACCCTATCCCTAAACCATCAACCCTCAACACTATACCTTAAACCCTAATCCCTCAACCCTCAACCCTAAACCTTATCCCTAAACCCTAATCCCTCAACCCTCAACCCTAATCCCTCATCCCTCAACTCTAATCCCTCATCCCTAAACCCTAAATACTATCCCTATTCCTAAACCCTCAACAGACTCGATACTATACCTTAAACTCTAATCCCTTATCCCTAAACCCTCCAACCCTATCCCTAATCCTTATACCCTCCACACTCTACTTTAACCCTAATTCCTCGACCCTCAACCCTATCCCTAAACCCTTGACCCTCAAACCTCAACCCTCAACCCTCAACATCAAACCCTAATCCCTCAACCCTTAACTCTGATCCCTCGACCTTCAACCCTGATCCTAAACCCTAAACCCTCAACGCCAAATTCTAATCCCTCAACCCTATCCCTCAACCTTCAACCCTCAATGTCAAATCCTAATCCCTCAACCCTCAGCGTCAAATCCTAATCCTTCAACGTCAAATCCTAATCCCTCAATGTCAAATCCTAATCCGTCAACCCTCCAACCCTATCCATAATCCTTACAACCCTCAACCCTTAAATCTGATCCATCAACCCTCAACACTATACCTTAAACCCTAATCCCTTCAACCTCAACCCTATCCCTAAACCCTTAACCCTCGAACCTCAGCCCTCGACGTCAAACCCTAATCCCTCAACCCTTAACTCTGATCCCTCATCTCTCAACCTTAACCCTAAACCCTCAACCCTCAACCCTCAACATCAAACCCTAATCCCTCAACCCTCAACCCTAATCTGTCATCCGTCATCCCTCAACTCTAATCCCTCATTCCTAAACCCTAAACGCTATCCCTATTCCTAGAACCCCAACAGGCTCGATACTATAATTTAAACCCTAATCCCTCTACCATCGACACTCTTATTTAACCCTAATCCCTTGACCATTAACCCTATCCCTCAACCTCAACCCTCAACCCTCAACTCTCAACATTAAACCCTAATTCATCAACCCTAAACCCTAATCCCTCAAACCTAAACCCTATCCCTAAACCATCAACCCTCAACACTATACCTTAAACCCTAATCCCTCAACCCTAACCCTAAACCTTGTCCCTAAACCCTAATCCCTCAACCCTCAACCCTAATCTGTCATCCATCATTCCTCAACTCTAATCCCTCATTCCGAAACCCTAAACACTATCCCTATTCCTAGAACCTCAACAGGCTCGATACTATACTTTAAACCCTAATCCCTCTACCATCGACACTCTTATTTAACCCGAATCCCTTGACCATTAACCCTATCCCTCAACCTCAACCCTTAACCCTCAACCCTCAACCCTCAACTCTCAACATTAAACCCTAATTCATCAACCCTAAACCCTAATCCCTCAAACCTAAACCCTATCCCTAAACCATCAACCCTCAACACTATACCTTAAACCCTAATCCCTCAACCCTCAACCCTAAACCTTATCCCTAAACCCTAATCCCTCAACCCTCAACCCTAATCCCTCATCCCTCAACTCTAATCCCTCATCCCTAAACCCTAAATGCTATCCCTATTCCTAAACCCTCAACAGACTCGATGCTATACCTTAAACTCTAATCCCTTATCCCTAAACCCTCCAACCCTATCCTTAATCCTTATACCCTCCACACTCTACTTTAACCCTAATTCCTTGACCCTCAACCCTATCCCTAAACCCTTGACCCTCGAACCTCAACCCTCAACCCTCAACATCAAACCCTAATCCCTCAACCCTTAACTCTGATCCCTCGACCTTCAACCCTGATCCTAAACCCTAAACCCTCAACGCCAAATTCTAATCCCTCAACCCTTCACTCTAATCCCTCAACCCTAAACCCTATCCCTAAACCCTCAACACTATACCTTAAACCCTAATCCCTCAACCCTAACCCTAAACCTTGTCCCTAAACCCTAATCCCTCAACCCTCAACCCTAATCTGTCATCCGTCATCCCTCAACTCTAATCCCTCATTCCTAAACCCTAAACGCTATCCCTATTCCTAGAACCCCAACAGGCTCGATACTATACTTTAAACCCTAATCCCTCTACCATTGACACTCTTATTTAACCCTAATCCCTTGACCATTAACCCTATCCCTCAACCTCAACCCTCAACCCTCAACCCTCAACCCTCAACCCTCAACCCTCAACTCTCAACATTAAACCCTAATTCATCAACCCTAAACCCTAATCCCTCAAACCTAAACCCTATCCCTAAACCATCAACCCTCAACACTATACCTTAAACCCTAATCCCTCAACCCTCAACCTTATCCCTAAACCCTAATCCCTCAACCCTCAACCCTAATCCCTCATCCCTCAACTCTAATCCCTCATCCCTAAACCCTAAATGCTATCCCTATTCCTAAACCCTCAACAGACTCGATACTATACCTTAAACTCTAATCCCTTATCCCTAAACCCTCCAACCCTATCCCTAATCCTTATTCCCTCCACACTCTACTGTAACCCTAATTCCTTGACCCTTAACCCTATCCCTAAACCCTTGACCCTCGAACCTCAACCCTCAACCCTCAACATCAAACCCTAATCCCTCAACCCTTAACTCTGATCCCTCAACCTTCAACCCCGATCCTAAACCCTAAACCCTCAACGCCAAATTCTAATCCCTCAACCCTTCACTCTAATCCCTCAACCCTAAACCCTATCCCTAAACCCTAACCCTAAACCTTGTCCCTAAACCCTAATCCCTCAACCCTCAACCCTAATCTATCATCCGTCATCCCTCAACTCTAATCCCTCATTCCTAAACCCTAAACGCTATCCCTATTCCTAGACCCTCAACAGGCTCGATACTATACCTTAAACCCTAATCCCTCTACCATCAACACTCTTATTTAACCCTAATCCCTTGACCATTAACCCTATCCGTCAACCTCAACCCTCAACCCTCAACCCTCAACTCTCAACATTAAACCCTAATTCATCAACCCTAAACCCTAATCCCTCAAACCTAAACCCTATTCCTAAACCATCAACCCTCAACACTATACCTTAAACCCTAATCCCTCAACCCTCAACCCTAAACCTTATCCCTAAACCCTAATCCCTCAACCCTCAACCCTAATCCCTCATCCCTCAACTCTAATCCCTCATCCCTAAACCCTAAATGCTATCCCTATTCCTAAACCCTCAACAGACTCGATACTATACCTTAAACTCTAATCCCTTATCCCTAAACCCTCCAACCCTATCCCTAATCCTTACACCCTCCACACTCTACTTTAACCCTAATCCCTTCAACCTCAACCCTATCCCTAAACCCTTGACCCTCGAACCTCAACCCTCAACCCTCGACGTCAAACCCTATTCCCTCAACCCTTAACTCTGATCCCTCATCTCTCAACCCTAACTCTAAACCCTAAACCCTCAACCCTCAACGTCAAATCCTAATCCCTCAACCCTAAACCCTATCCCTAAACCCTCAACACTATACCTTAAACCCTAATCCCTCAGCCCTCAACCCTAAACCTTATCCCTAAACCCTAATCCCTCAACCCTCAACCCTAATCTGTCATCCCCCAACTCTAATCCTTCATCCCTAAACCCTAAATGCTATCCCTATTCCTACACCCTCAACAGAATCGATACTATACCTTAAACCCTAATCCCTTATCCCTAAACCCTCCAACCCTATCCCTAATCCTTATACCCTCCACACTCTACTTTAACCCTAATTCCTCGACCCTCAACCCTATCCCTAAACCCTTGACCCTCGAACCTCAACCCTCAACCCTCAACGTCAAACCCTAATCCCTCAACCCTTAACTTTGATCCCTCGACCCTCAACACTATACCTTAAACCCTAATCCATATCCCTCAACCCTTAACCCTTAAAACTTAAACCCTATCCCTACACCCTCAACACTTGACACTATATCTTAAGCCTTAAACCCTCATCCCTAAAGCCTCAACCCTCAATCCTTAAACCTTCAACCCTAAACCCTATCCCTAATCCCTCTACCCTCGACACTCTAACCCTAACCTCGACATTAAATGCTAATCCATCAACCCTAAACCCTAATCCTCAACCCTCAACCCTCAACCCTCAACACTATACCTTAAACCCTAATCCCTCAACCCTCAACCCTAAACCTTATCCCTAAATCCTAATCCCTCAACCCTCAACCCTAATCCATCATCCCTCAACTATAATCCCTCATCCCTAATCCCTAAATGCTATCCCTATTCCTAAACTCTCAACAGACTTGATACTATACCTTAAACCTTAATCCCTTATCCCTAAACCCTCCAACCCTATCCCTAATCCTTACACCCTCCACACTCTACTTTAACCCTAATCCCTCGACCCTAAACCCTTGACCCTTGAACCTCAACCCTCAACCCTTAATGTCAAACCCTAATCCCTCAACCCTTAACTTTGATCCCTCGACCCTCAACCGTAATTTGTCAACCCTCATCCCTAAACCTTAAACGCTATCCCTATTCCTAGACCCTCAACGGGCTCAATACTATACCTTAAATGCTAATACCTTATCCGTAAACCTTCCAACTCTATCCCTTATGCCTTAACCCTCATGATTAATAGCCTTGAATGTAAAAAAAATTGAGTGGGACATAACGCGAGCGCGTTATAACGCGCTCGCGTTATGTCAAACATGGCAAAAGATAGACTTGCGGGAAAGAAAAATGCAAGGCAAAACATAATGCGAGCGCGTTATAACGTGAGCGCGTTATTTCTTGCTTTGGGAATCCCAAGCCTTGGGCTTGGGATTTGCTTTGGATTTCCAACCCAAAGGCTTGGAGTGCCTTATGAACAGTCACATACGTGTTTTTCTGTATTCTTCAAAATTTCACATAATTTCGTTCGTGCTAACCCTCAGATTTGCACGTGTTTCAAGGTTGAACAAATCGAACACATGGGTAATGTTAGGCTTTCTCTTAGGTATTTGACGATGTGATTTTTTTCACATTTTAACAATGTTAAGCCTTTCATCTTTAATTTCTTTTGTTTGTGTGTCTGTTTTTATGCAAAAACCACTGTTTGGTCTTTTTTTCATTGTAAAATAACTATTCATTCAAATTTCAAAAAAATTACATATTTAGAAACTAGACTCCATTCTACAAATATTAAAAAAATAAAAAAATGATTTTCAATTAGTTTTCAAAATTTATAGGGGTAGCACGGCCAAAATTCTATTTTTTAGGATGTGTCCACTTTAAAAATTAGTAAAAAATCAAATATTCATCAAAAAATTATCAGAAAAATCAGGCATAAACTACATGCTATTAGCTAATTTCTCACTAAAGCGATTTTAAAAATACCAAAAAAAAGTTGACCTTTTGAGGGAGCCACAAAACATGCTATGTTATGTTTTTTTGACAGAAACAACACCAATTTATGTGGCTCCCTCTTTTGAACCTCTTAATCTATGCCATTTTCAAAACAAAATAGTAGTTTAGAAAGTAGACTCGGAGCACTATGAACATTGTTTTGGTTGCATCTCTAAATTTTGAGTGTAACAATGCTCAATTTCTCATCCAAGGCCAGTATTTCCTGATTTCAGAAAAAAAGTGGCCACTTAAGACCCCTTTTTGGCCCCCCATCTTCTTGCACTTACCCATCTTAAAGTTTCTAAAGTTATTTCCTTTACTTTCAAGCTTTTCATTAGCTAGAATGATGGAGATTATTACTGTTGAATGATTGAATCTGTTTGTTCATACCATTGGTGATCTGTGGCATGCAAATCATCGTACATGGTTAGCCTGAACTAATTCCAAGTCTAACTTCAACTATTCTGCATGATCAGTTCCATGTCACTTACAGGAGCAGTCTGAAAATCCTTACTTCCCCTCAGAAGATAGTACCATCCCTGACTACCTGTTGTCTTATGACGAAGCAGAGGACTGGTTCTAGTTTCCATCCTCAGTAGTAGTCTTTTCCATCAATTGGTTTTCTGAACCCTCACTCATCTTTTGCATTTTTTTTTAATCTTCATTAGGATTAGTTTTTGAGAGTTCCTTTCATTCACAAATCCAAGGAGTAAGGAGTGGATTCTATTTCCATAAAGGAGTAATCCCACGTAAGTCCCCCTCGTGATTACCAACAAATCACATCATTCCACTGAGTCTATCCCACACCAGTCAAGACCTGACACAAAAGGAACCTTGGAGCAGTCTCATTCGATCACAAAGTTTAGCATCTGAGAAGCTTTGTTCAAGAGAGGATAGGATACTCAGTATTTTATTCTATTGTTGTGGTGTCACAAAAGCATCATCAACATCTTTAAATATCATCAACAGGTACTTACTTTAAATGTATTTCCAATGTGCATACAATTCTCTTAACAAAATTTACAAAATATCGAACTTTCCAAAAATTGAAAAAATATAAACATTATTTAAAAATAAAATAGAATTGAATAGATGTATTATTAATAAAGGGATAATATACAATAATGTAGCACAATAGTCTACAAGACTATCAAAGTAACAATAATAGCAAGGGAAGCCTAGTGATCAACTAACTGAGTAAACAAACTCAGACATTTAACATTATCAAAACAAGATACAAAGAAGAAGTAAACTAAGCCCTAAATAAAGGTCTAGAAATGACAAACAAGTAGAGCACAAAGCATGAGGAATAAGGATACTAGGTTATAACTAAAAATCTAGCTCCACAGACAATAATATTTAGTGTCATAAATTGACATCACCACTCACAATTTCACACTAGACTTAGCCCTTTGTTTAGCGTGCATGATCAACTCTATTTGTGATGTGACCATTTCATTATTTGCATAAGAGAATGTGTTAAAACCCTTAACAATTGACATTTCAGGGGCAAATTGGGCCTGGACACTAGCACCTAGTGCTAGGGTCCTGCTCGTTGGCCCTGAAAAGTTTTAAATTCAATTGTCGGCCTTGTGAATTGAATAATGCATCTATCTTGTCAGCCTCAAACAAAACAACACTCTTTGAAAGGTGTTTGATTCATATATAAACAAGTCCTTTTCCCCATTAGGAAGGAAGGAGAGAATAATGAATTGATATCTTGACATGATCTTGTGAATTCTGCTACAATGAATCTCTGACTTACTAAAGCTTTCTAGTTGTGATTATTATTTGCACTAACCCTCTTGTAGGTATTTGATGAAGATTCTTCATATCCCATCGACTCTTTGTATGTGATTGTGTTGTGGCATCAATCCAACTAGGGTTTCATGCTAAGGTAAATCTATTTCAATTACAATAGTCTTTATTACTTGTTTTGCCTTTGTTCATCACAAACACACACTCTATACCATCATCATTTGCTATTGTGGAGGTGGGAACACCTACACGAGGTTTGACTGAGGCAAGCCCCTATACAACACAACCATTTTCCCTCTCTCCTGTGTACAGATATGAAGACAAAACTTATGATAGCGATGAACTCGATATGAAGGTAGAAGGTACAAAAATAGACATCAACAAACATAATTCTACCCGAAACCCTAGGACCCTAGCCCTTAGTGCTAGTGTCCTACCAATTCTACTCCTACTTCTGGTAATAGGTTCTTTTTGATCTTCTCTACTCTGCTTCTATTTTTTGTGTACTATTATAGTAATCTGTCAATTTACTTAGTTTATCACCTACATCTTCACATTACATAGTTTAGTTAATCATTAGTTATCAATCTTCCCTCTTTTCGTGACAAACAAATAAGATCTAGATAGTTTGGCTCTCCTTTTCAAAGGACTGTAGCTAAACATAAAAGTCTTCATTGATTCATATTCCAATGTGGCATGGAGAAAGTTTGATCTAGATTTAGTTCATTGATTAGTCTAGATCTCTTTTCCTGTTAACATTGTTTTGTGGAAGTTTTATGTATCTTGGCTCACATAGTGGATAATAACATCATGTCATCGGCTACTTGCACTAAACTCATCAACAACACGTCCACTCAAAACCAAATGAGGATGCAGGTGTCGATACCCATGTCAACATCTTCTATTTCAACATTCACCTCTTCTGTTGTCACCATCATTGCAAAATCTAGTAATAATGCTAACGCTAGTTCTAAGGTATCAAGTGGGAATCCTATAAACCAATATAGCTTCATCCCACCTTCCTTCGGCCGCTAGTTTACCTATCAAAATTCTAATCCAAATGTTTCCCAGAATGGTATTAGCCAGTCTCATCCATAATCCACTTACCAAAATGCCTACCACAGCCTCAAAACTTCTTAATGGTACAACCCATTCATATTATAGCCATTTCCAAATCACTCCACCTTCTGATTTTGTAATCAACCAACTTGTGCAAAATGTTAGCTCCTTACAACAATAATTAGCAACCATAAGTCAAGGTCAATCCCAAACTGCCATCCCATCCTATTATACTCATAGCCCATTATCACTCACTATCCTAAAAACTCCAATGCCTAAAAAATTTAAAGCACCATGTTTAAGTACACTAGAAAAGGAGACCCTAATAACCATGTGTCAGTATTTACAACATTGTGTGATAGCTTTGTTTTCAAAGATGCCATATTAGCTAAGTTCTTTCCTCAATCGTTAAAGGACACAGCCTTGGATTGGTTTTGCTCCTTACCTGACAACTCAATCCATTTTTTCCAACAACTTATCAATCAATTTCTCAAATATTTCCAAGACAACATTGTACCTCATGTCACATTGACTAATTTAGTTCATTGTAAGAAAGGAGTGAAGGAGAAAGTGATTGACTTCATGGGGCATTATCAAGCCCTCTTCTCTCAAATACCATATTATCTTCCTGATGTTGAGGTGCAACAAGGTTTCATTGGAAACTTATAGTCACAAATCCATGATAAGATACTATTGATGTGCTATCTTTCATTTATGCATCTTTGCACGACTCTTTGTGATTACCAACTATTAGTCAACCAGTATGAGGGCTCTTCCTCATCAGCTCCTGTTGGCTAGTTTGAGGCTTCTACTACACATTATCAAACATTCAAGAAACAAAACAAAAACTTTATCAAAGTTAACTCTCATTATTCAAACGACATTCAAGCACAAGTTGTGGCTGTTGCACCTTCTGCTATGACCCCTTATAAGTTTAAACCAAAGAATCAACAATTCTCTTAGCTTTTTGAATCTCTTCATTCCATAATGTTGCAGTTTCTTAAAAATAACCTCATTCAACTTCCTCCTATTCATCTCATTGACACTTCTAAACTGCTATCTCCTTTGTATGACCCGAAGGCCTTTTGTCAATATCACCGAACATCTGGGCATGACACCGAGCGATGTATGCATCTCAAGCACGAAGTACAAGACCTCATCCACTCTAATGTTATTTAGGTTGCTAGTGAGAATGATAAAGGGAATAAATCTATAGCTCCACCTAATTAAAACTTGCAAATTTACACAAATTCACTTCTTTTCCATTCAACTAATATTGTGGAATTATCTATCAATAGAGTTCCTACTTCAATAACTTCTAATCACTAAGACAAAAGCCTAAAAAACCTAGTTTCCATGGTGGATGCTCACCCTCGACAAGAGCGAGCTAAACCTGAGCCAACCATCTCCTTTACCCACCATGATGCCTCTTTTCATGTCCTAATGGTCCTCTCTACATTACCATGAGGATTTGGCAAACCCATAAGAGGAGTACTCATTGATCTTATGTGTCTGGCAAATGTAGTTATGAAGGAATTCCTCTATGTGTATGAGTTGTATCAAGACATTTATGAGGAATGGGAAATCTTGATTTGAGTGCATGATGGATCCAATCATCCTACTCTTGGCTCCTTGACCCTTTACATCCAGATTTGACCAAAAGTCTTGGATGTGTCTTTTTCCATTATTCTAACCTCTGACCAATTTCATGTGAAGTTGGGTTACTCATGGCTTGCTTCCATGAAGGTAGTCCCCTCTATAATCCATAAGTGTATAAAAATTCCATTTGAGGGACAAGTGCATATTGTATATCGTAGTGGGTTCCAACCTTTGTCCTCTGTGGAAAATTTTCACTTGATTACTTCTAGCCACAACCCATTGAGCCCATTTGGCCTCGCAATGATGTTCTATTTCTATCTTACCAAAAATTCAAAGCAAGTCAAATTGCTCAACTATCTATCAGTGCCTCCTCTCATTCTATCTTTGCTTCTATTCTTGAGGCCTCTCAATCTACTACAAATTTGACAATATTCCCCCTATTCCACAGGTGGTGGATGAACCACATCCTGAATCGAGAATCCTCCCCGACCTCGAGTACTGGTATCTATGATGAGGTTCCACCTTTGCCATCCTACCCAAGACCATGAGGTAAACACCTTACATAGCCAAACCTCCCCACGCTTCAGGGCTTTTGTTCCTTCTACCTCTTCAGAGTTTAGAGGAAAGTAATCCATTACATGGGAGCATTTTCCGGCGGTCTCTCAATTGTCCATGGATGTCTCGGTACCTCCACCTATTTTGCAGGCTGCGAGAGAATGACAACTCACCTTGAGAAATCTCCCTCCAATTGTCTCCCAACCTTTGGTGGTTTCTTTTGTTCCTCCTCTTGCTCCTTGAGAAGAGGAAGAAAAGGAAGGTCCATGTTGGGAAATACCTAGGTTCCTCCTAAATATGCTTCAAACCATACATGACGAAATCAAAATGTGAAAGAACATAAGAGGCGATGTCATACAGGAAAAGGAGAACCTTCCTCCCCGTCCTTCCTCCATGTAGCCCACCCTTGACCCACCATTACCTATCTCTTCGATGACCAAGCAGGCTGAAGAGGCCATTCCTATCCTCTCTTCCATTCTAGATATTCCACCATTTGTTGAGCCTTTGAACCTACCCAACATCAGAGTTATTTCAAGTGGTGATCTATCATAGATAGTTTCATTCCAGTATTCCATTGACACATACATTCCACTTCCAAAGTGTAAGCATGAGCCTTACCCTCACCAATATTTCTAAATGCCTAAGCCACAACCACCTTCTCCTCATGTGATTGATAGCACAACCTCACAATTAGCACTGTCATATCACCCATAGAGATATATTCTGATAGTAATTCAAAAGACATCTCCAAACTATTGGAAAATGTTGAAGAATTATCCTTGATCTTCATACAATTGATATACTTGGCCTCTAGGGGCATGCGTGAGCATCCTTCCCCAGCGAATAATCCCACACATTGCGAACCAGGTGCCGATCATTGTACCACACTTAAGAACACCAAAAAACACATCCTTTTAGAAATGAAGTGCTACAAAGAAGAGAACTTAAGAACACCAAAAACACCCCCTTTTTTACTAGTATCAAAAAATTTCCCCCCAAAATTTACAATGTTGGCACTTTATAATTCAGTGTGATTACAAGGCTTTTCTCAAGTTACAATAGTCTTGACCCACAAATGGCCAAAAATAAACTTTTGATACAAAATAATTCTGAAACAAAATCTAGAAAAAAGACTTGTATAGTTGTGTAGTTCTCTCCAACACCTTTCCAATGCCTATTCATTTGTGAAAAATAGAGTTCTGGGGCACAAAATATGGCTTGTCAAAGAAAAAATAACTACCAAATTCAACCTTCAATTTATGGTAATAAATGGCAAAAATACTGATCAAAACCTCCCTCACTAGAAAGAAAGTCTCGTCATCTTTTCGTAGGCTATTCATTTTCTAAAAAATGCCTCTGTGGGAAAAAGTTATGCAAAAAGAAAAAAAGGCCTTATTTTAGCTTGTTGAAGAGGCCTTGGTGGTCCTTGGGTGAACCTATGGGCGAAGGTGGCCATAGGGGCAATGCTGCTAGTAGAACTATATGTCCTAGTGGAGAAGGGTCGGAGGAGGAGCAAAGCTCCTAGAGTGGCCACTGGAGCGGCACCTGAGAGGAGGAGGAGCAATGTATTATAAAATAACTACTACTTGGGTGGTGTGTACAATGAAGAGTGGTTAAGAAACCACAAGCGGCTTTAAAGTCACAATATTTTAAGGGGTCTGCTTGTGGGTATAAAAGCCCACAGAGCTTATAATAGGGGTTGAGTCCCCTTTAAATAGGGTCAAAGCCCTCTAATCAGTGTGTAGGGTGCTTGAAGCACACAATGCTTAGTTTTTTATTATTACTTTTTTGAAATTTAACAATTCTTCACACCTTGATCTACGTGTTGGGGGGCCATATGGCCCTCTTGGCAAATTGTTTTTTCCTTAGAGGTCAACTACACCAAAATGGACTAATTGATATGTTAGAAATGAAAGCCACACTACTTCAATAGAAATCTGATTCGAATAAATTTCAGCAATCTTTTAAGTGTGCATTAACAATGGAGATTGTAACAAAACATAAACCCACAATACATAAATATACCAGAAGTAGAATGAAGCACATAACACAAGTGTTTAACGTGGAGAAAACCCTTTCGAGTAAAAAACTCCACCAAGAAAAGAGGCCAAGTTGTATTATCTTCACAAAAGGAGATTACAAATACATTCACTTCCTTTGTCCTCCAACCTTCACTCTGGCAGAACCTGGGTACCTGTAAACTGTTATATCACTCTCATCTACTATGATATGGTTTAAATAGAATTTACACGACCTCAAGACATTAAATGACTTCTTACAAGCCCATAACACTTGTCAAGAGTCAACAACACAACCTTGGGTGTCCATAGCCAAGAATAGGGTCTTACGGGGTCATAAATGTTGTCATACATGCATCCTACACTTGGAAAAAAGTGCCCATGCAAGCTTGAATGCCTTGGGGCCAAAAATAGCCACTTACAACATCTTATGACGTGTCATAAGCTATTATTAGTGTCATAGATTCTTATGGCAACTTACAGTTGTCATAGAATCTCTTACACCCTCTTACAACATCTATGACGTGCGCCATAACACTAAAAATAGATTATTCTTCCACATGTGCACCCCACTTTGACCAATTACCATTTACCATAGTAAATGACATCCTGTAACTACCGCCGGTAACTCCGGGACTTACCATGCAATAACTCTGTAATTACCGTGGATAGTAAATAATTTTAACCACTATCGGTGAAACTTGTACATCCCTTATGGGTAATTACAAATTACAAATGAAAATGGAATAAATACAATATTGGGATTTATAAGGTTAATGGCACCTTATCCCAGCATTCTCCCACTTGACATTATACATTGTAAATCAACCCATAGGAAATCAAATGAAAAATAATCAGGCACTAGAAATAAGGCCCATGGCCTCTCTGCACCATACAAACTTCTCTTTGCTCATACGCTTAGTCAATGAATCTGCAACATTCTCCTGAGTGTCTATCTTCTTCAGCTCAATCTTTCCATTTGCAGCCAACTCTCGAACAAAGTGATACTAAATATCAACATGCTTAGTCCAAGAATGATACATGGGATTCTTGGCCAAATAGATAGCACTCTGGCTATCACAACCAATCTGAATGTTCCTGCAATCAAAACAAATACCTGTACACAGTCTCCTCAACCAAACTGCCTCTTTAGAGACATGAGTTGCAACCATATACTCTGCTTCTATAGTGGACAAAGCAACTGTGGGCTGCCTCTTACTCATCCAACTCACTGCACCTCCAAACAGAGTAAACACATAGCCACTAGTGGACCTTCGACTATCCAAGTCACCTGCCCAATCTACATCAACAAAACCCTGTATGTCCAAAGATTTATCAGCACTATCAGTACCAGAATAAACCAAACAATGATCAGGAGTACCTGCAAGATATTTAAACACTCTCTTTGCATAGTTCCAATGTTGTCTACCAGGGTTAGACATAAATCTGCTCAAAACTCCCATTGCTTGGGCAGTATCTGGTCTAATGCAAACAATTGCATACATCAAACTCCCTATAGCACTAGCATATGGCACATTAGACATATCCTTAAGATCATCCTCAGTCTTTGAACACATGTCTAATGAAAGCTCAGTACCAATGGGTAAAGGAACTCTAACTAGGTTACAATCCTGCAAACTAAACCTCTACAAAATAGTATTCACATACTTTGTGACAACCAAAGCTTTCTATTAACTTTGTCCCTCCTAATCTCCATTCCTAAAATATACCTTGCAGTACCAAGATCCTTCATCTCAAATGCACCTGAAAGTTGGGCTTTAAGCTTACTAACCATACCCTTAGTATTGCTGAAAAACATGTCATCAACAAACAAAGCAATAACCAGTATAGAATCATAACCACAATGAATGCAAACACATTGATCCTCCTCGCTTCTAGCGAAACCTAATTTCAAAACAAATGAATCAAACTTTTGATACCACATTCTGAGGGACTGTTTCAGACCATAAAGAGACCTCTTTAACCTGCAAACCCAATGTTCTTTTCCTTTTACTTCAAAACCTGTAGGCTGTTGCATATAAATTTCTTCTTCAAGATCTCCATGCAAGAATGCAGTCTTAACATCCATTTGCTCAATCTCCCAATCATAAGCTGCAGCAATGGATAAGAGAAATCTAATAGAAGTCAATTTAGCAACATGAGAGAATATCTCACCAAAATCAACTCCCTCTCTTTAGGAGTAGCCCTTGGCTACCAGTCTAGCCTTGTACTTCTCCAATGACCCGACTACTCCAAACTTCTTCTTGAAGACCCACTTACATCCTATGGCCTTTCTTCCTTTGGGAAAATGAACAAGATCCCAGGTGTTATTAGAGTCCAAAGCCATCATCTCCTCCTGCATGGCTAGCTGCCAAGACTCACTATCATCTGCAGAAATAGCTTCCTTGTAGGATCTAGGTTCATCATTAGTACTCAATAAAGCATATACACAATGAAAATCTAGTGGGCTATACCTGTCAACTGGATTATGTTGTCTTGTGGATCTCCTCAAGGGTGGAGTAAGAGACTCTACTTGTTCTTCTGCATGATCATCTACACCAACTTCTTCTGTAACAACAGATTCATCTTCATCAGAACTACTCGAATCTTCTTCTTCTTCTTCACCCCCCAATCCATCATTCTGTTCTTCCTAAGGTGCATCTTGCTGCTCTAAATCAAAGTGCACCTTCTTTAACTTTTCATCCTTTTTTTTTGGCTGCCTCAGGTTCAGAAATAGCTCTAAGTTCCCTGAAAATAACATCTCTAGAAAAGATAATCTTTTAGGTTAGTGGATTCCAAAGCTTATAACCTTTGACATTATCATCATATCCAATGAATGTACATTTTTCATCCTTTGGATCCAATTTAGATCACTTTTTCTTAGGCACATGAACAAAAGCCTCACAGCCAAAAACCCTTAAATGTGAAACAAAAGGTTTCTTACCTATCCACACTTCATAAGGTGTCAAATCAAGAGCCTTACAAGGAGATATGTTTATCAAGTAGCAATCAGTACACACAGCCTCTGCCCAAAAGCATTTATCCAACTGTGCATCACTAAGCATACTTCTAGCTCTTTCCATAATTGTTTGGTTCATCCTTTCTGCAACACCATTCTATTGTGGTGTATACGAAGTTGTCTTTTGTCTGATTATACCTACATGCTTGCAAAACTCGTCAAAATCCTTAGAGCAATATTCCCCTCCATTGTCAGATCTGAATATTTTTATCTTTAAACCTTATTGGTTCTCTACTAAGACTTTGAATTCCTTAAACTTAGTGAAAACTTCAGATTTATGCTTCATAAAATAAATCTATGTAAATCTAGATACATCATCAATGAAGGTTACAAAATAATGAGATTTTCCAATAGATTCATTATCCACAGGTCCAAACACATCCGTATGAATAATTTCTAACTTCTCTTTTGCTCTATTGCTTCCTGAAGGAAATAATTTTCTATTTTGTTTATCAAACACACAATGCTCACAGAAATCAAAGTGCTCATCCGGTGCAGGAGCACCAAGACATCAGGGTTTTGCTTGATCTTCAAATAGTTTATTTGTTTGATAAGGTCTTTGAGATCATTTAAATGTTTTAATGAGGCTTAATGCCATGTTTGTAATTGGACTATGTCCAAATGTCTAGAATCTATTTCCTTGTTGTAAGTCCTAGGTAGGACAGTCATGTTGTAATAGGTAGTTGCAATAGTCATTAAATTTTCATGTTTGTAAGCCTTTTAAGCCATGTCATGGATTTGGAAGTTTGTTAGAACCTTACCAAAGGTTAATCCAAGTGTTAAAAAAGCAGATTAGTCATAAAACAGTTGGTGAGAAAGGATAGTTTCTAAAAATAGTTTTAAAGATAGCAGTTATAAATCAAGATAGAAGTCCGATGGTGGGGCAGTTGTATCAACCCCCAACCACTCCATGCATGGTAGAAGGCTTATTTGAAGCCAAAGAGGATCTAGTGTGATCAGACTATTCGAGGGATTGGAAAGAAATAACAAAAGAGAACTATTTTTTTCTGTATTTTCTACATTCTGGTGTATTGTGAACCCATACCACTATACTATACAGCCCTGTCATGGGATGTTGAATGCTTGGAAATGAAGGTTGATGGATGGACTGTCCATTAGTGTGATTTTGTGCCCTTGAAGTTGGAGGATGATAGGATAGGATCTTCAAATACCCAAACTACTCTTTAAAAATTGTTGTTTCTGTCAGAAATTCACTATTTTTTTGCATGTTTCGTACCTGTACGGCCTGGAGGTGGTTGGTGTTCATGTTGGACGATTAGAGGGTTGAGTTGCATGTCATTTGCAATTGGTTTGGGCTCTTGACACCCTAGTACTCTGCATTTCTCCTTTGTGTGAAAGTGGGTTGAAACCCTGAATTAGGGTATTTCTGAGTAGCTCGATGGGTATTCCTTCTTTCCACTAATCTTTCCTATTGTTGATCAATGGAATGGGATGTATGGTAGTTGGCCCACAGCCTTGTGAAGGTTGCAGAGGCAGGAGGATGGTGCAAGGTGAGTGTGGGCATGTGAAAGACCCCTGCAGAATCATGTGTTAAAGGATTAGAGGAGGACAGCAGTCATATCAAGAAGGTAATAGTTTTGTCTATCATGTTGTTGTTTTGTCATTAAAGGCAATTAAGTGTTAGGTATATTGTTGAGTTGGTTGGTTATTTGGCATTGGAGTTGTGTCAATGGAGATCACCCCAAGGAGGGTACCCTGACTATCTCCTTAGAAATCAGAAGTGTGTGACTATCTTTTATAGAGAGTGTTGAAGACTGTTGTCCTGCATAGTGGTTGGATAGAGTTTTGATTGGAGTTAGGCATCTTGGAAGGTGTGCCACAAAGTCCTCCCTCTCTTGGTGTCAAGAATATGTGTAGTTTTGAGTTGAAACCCTGCCTTAAGTGAAGTTTGATCTTTGTCAAGAAGAAAATAGTGAACCTAGAGAGAATGGTTCCATTAAAGTTTTGAACCATGAAATTGCTATCCTAGATGCTCTGCATCATCATCAGAATAGGAGAAACCATCCAAAAAAAATTTATTCGTAATAGTTTTCAATACATTATTGCTTGTGTGGCCCAATCTATGGTGCCACAACATACATGTATTTTCAGTAGTGGCCTCAGATACATAGGAGGCATTACAAACTATACTGGTTTCAAGCTTAAACAAGTTCTCAAATCTCTTCCCTTTCGCTACTACCAAGTTCCCTCTCACCAATCTGCAGCCATGCTTGTCAAATGTCACATGCATTCCCAAATCATTCAACTTCGAAACTAAAATTAGATTTCTAGCTAATCCAGGAACATGCAAAACACCAAGGAGGGTTTTAATCCTCCCATCACTGAAATACAACAATACCTTTCCTTTCCTGACAATAAGATATATAGAGTTGTCACCCAGGTAGATATTACCTCCATCATATGCTTCATATGAGGAGAACCATTCCTTATGCGGGGTCATATGAAATGAGCATCCTGAGTCAATCAACTAGTGATCATTAGAAACAAGATTACATGCAGAAAGTAAAACTTCTTCACCTGCATTCAAGGACTTATCCGAAGCTCTCTCCCACTATTTCTTAGGATTTCTGCACTCCTTCACATGTCCCTTTTTACCGCAGTTCCAACACTTAACTCTGTTCTTTTTACCAGGAGTCTTAGACTAGCCCTTGGACTTGTACTTAGCCCCTTTCTGATCTCCTTTAGGTCCCCTTTTCTTAGACCTTCCCCTGATACTGAGAGCATCCCCTGAACTATTCGAACTCTTCTTCCTCAATTCCTATGACAGTAGCACTGAAACAAGAGCATCCAACTTCAGATCCACAAGGTTAGCAGTGATAGCAAGGATAAAATTCTCCCAAGACTCAGGTAAAGAACAAAGAAGTACTTGATACATTTATCTTCCTCACTAACCTCAACATCTACTGAATCAAGTTGACTCACCAATAAATTAAAAGAATTTAAATGCTCTGCAACTAACTCACCCTCTTTCATTTTCATGGAAAACAATTTTCTTTTTAAATAAAGTTTATTTACCATACTCTTGGCTTGATATATCTCACCCAACCGTTTCCACAACTTGTATGCAATCTCTTCCTTTGCGACATTCAACAGGACAGAGTCTGAAAGACACAACTGGATGGTTCCTCATGCCTTCTTATCCAGTCTATCCCACTCATCTTGAGAGACATCGTCAGGTTTATTCTCTTTTTGGACATCCAACAATTGGTTTCTTTCTTCCAACAAATCTTCCATTTTCAGCTTCCACAACTCATACTCCGTTCCGTTGAACTTCTCAATGTCTAATCGAGAGCTTGATGCAATAGTGGATGCAACCATAATAATAACACAAGATCTACAAAATAAATGCAACCAAATCTCCCACTGTAGGTACAGTTTTCACACTACCACCCAAGAGTCAAAGCTGGCCAGGCTCTGATACCAAATGTTAGAAATGAAAGCAACACTACTTCAATGGAAATCTTATTCGAATAAATTTTAGCAATCTTTTAAGTGTGCATTAACAATGGAGATTGTAACAAAACATAAACCCACAATACATAAATATACCAGAAGCAGAATGAAGCACATAACACAAGTGTTTAACGTGGAGAAAACCCTTTCGGATATAAACTCCACCAAGAAAAGAGGCCAAGTTGTATTATCTTCATAAAAAGAGATTACAAATACATTCACTTCCTCTGTCCTCCAACCTTCACTCTGGTAGAACCTGGGTACCTGTAAACTATTATATCACTCTCATCTACTATGGTATGGTTTATATAGAATTTACACAACATCAAGACATTAAATGACTTCTTACAAGCCCATAACACTTGTCAAGAGTCAACAACACAACCTTGGGTGTCCATAGCCAAGAATAGGCTCTTATGGGGTCATAAATGCTGTCATACATGCATCCTACACTTGGGAAAAAGTTCCCATGCAAGCTTGAATGCCTTGGGGCCAAAAATAGCCACTTACAGTATCTTATGATGTGTCATAAGCTATTATTAGTGTCATAGATTCTTCTGACAACTTACAGTTGTCATAGATTCTCTTACACCCTCTTACAACATCTATGACGTGTGTCATAACACTAAAAATAGATTATTCCTCCACATGTGCACCCCACTTTGACCAATTACCATTTACCATAGTAAATGACATCCCGTAACTACCACCGATAACTCCAGGACTTACCGTGTAGTAACTCTGTACTTACCGTGGACAGTAAATTTTACCACTATCGGTGAAACTTGTACATCCCTTATGGGTAATTAAAAATTATAAATGAAAATGGAATAAATACAATATTGGGATTTACAAGGTTATATCACCTTATCCCAACATGATAGTTGTTTATTATGTTTTTAGGCCTTCTAAGCATGATGGCGAGGTTTGTTTGGGCTAAAAATGATTTGAACAAAAGCTGACCTCTAGATCTAGGCTTCAAACCCCTATTCACAAACTAATTTTTTAAGCTTTGATTTTGGTGAAACAAAATCCAAATCTCACTTTCTTGAGCCCTTAGAATACTATGGAAACACTGAAAAACCTCCCAGGATTATTAGAAATCTATAAACACCCAGAATTCAAAAGATAATGTATGTACAAAACTTTAGAGGTTAAAATATTTCCATCAAACTTTTCTAATTCTCCATATCATCTGAAGATACAAGAGAAGAGAATACTGGGTTTTGAAGAAGCCTACAAGAAAATCTTATTAGCTCAAATATGGAAACTAAAATCTATTCTTCACTAAACATACTCTGATACCATATTAGAATCTAGGAAAATATTAATAACCTAGAAACTAGTGCAAATGAATAGATAATAAACTGTGAATGTAAATTATACAAGATCAAAATAACAACACAAAGTTAGTCTCCAATAGAGAAATGCAAATGCTCATCAAACAAAATAGCATTAGGAGAATGCAAAAGCAAAAAATTGCATAATACAATGTAAAAGACTAGCTAAGAGGTGAGTATATAATGAATATGAGAGGGGAGAGGTGGCAAATATGACCAATGGGAAGAGTCCACCACAATAGCCTAAAATAAGCAAGTGTAACTCCCATAGAAGATGTCGATACCTTGCACCCACTCACACTAACACTCAATTAATCCTAAGCAAGCTTATATATGTGTAGGGAAAACCTAGGAATAAGAAAATAAATAACCCACTAGAAAAATAAAAACCTACACTAACATCAATGTATGCCCTAGTGGCCCATAAGAGTTGGGTATGGTTCCTATCTCTCATAGTGTGCTATCCCTAGAACCATACTTGGCATCCTTCTAGCTCTCATAGTTTGCTAGAAATGTCCTTTTTTGCATTTATAAAACTTTCTTTTGCTTTTGCATGTGTGTTTTGTGTTATGTTAGAGTGTGGATTGGATTATATGATTTGCTAACCTTGATGTTTTGGAAAATCATATTTGATCTAATCCTTTATGGTATGATTCTATATATGTGTGTATGTTTGGATCTGACATTGCCTCTTGTGCAGGTTCTATTGTCTAATACTGTGGTTTTGTAGGTTCTCAATCTAGGGGCTTCACTCCTCCACTCGAAGAACTTTTTATGACCTCTACAGTATCTTTTTGAAGGTCAATATTTGTGATGATATTTCATTTTCTACTTTAGCATGCATATTCACGTAGTGTCATAAGCCTGCTAAAGTGGGGGCTAAATGTAGCATCAGAAATTGCATACCCTTGCAATTTCACACTACGTTTGGTGACCACTTTGGTGCTTGATTCTCTCTTGTGCATTTTAGACTTATTTGTTCTTCATTTTAGCCTCTTTTTCTTATTTTCATTAAATTTTGTTTTAATGCTTGATGTTTCTCCTAGCTTAGAGATGTTTCATAAAACCCCGAGGTAGATTCACTCAGACGCTAGTGCCTAGCACAGACATCCGTGCACCATGCTAGCATCCCTTGAGCGTGAAACCGTCAGTGAGCCATTTTGGGACACATTGAAGTATCTTTTGTGGTTGGAAAGATTCTTGTAACACCTCTCGAGCTTCGAATGACTCTTTTCTCTTTGCATGTTGACTCACCTTTCCCTCTCAAGATCTCTCATTACCAAAAATTTTGAACAAGCTTGAACTCTCTCTCACTCTTCTGCAAATTTTGAAAAATATTGTGCACTCTTTTGTGCCTCTCTCTATAGCATCTATTGAGGATTCATATGCTCTCTTGAACTGTAAAGTTGTTTTTGTTAGCTCTTGGAGATCAATTCTTGCATCTTGCTCATTGAGGAAGCTCTGTTTTGTTGGGGTTTTAATGTTGTTTGTGACCAAATTTTAGCCCTCAAGGAGTTGTAGCTTCCTCAGGTTTGTCATCTAAGTTGGTAATATTGTTTACATTGGTGAATATTGATTTTACATTCAAAATCTATTTTCTCATAGTTTGCTTTTATTTATTTTCAAGTGCATGGTGTAGACCACCATTCATTTTTCCCTTGTGCATGTTCTATGGTATTCTTCCTTGTAAACCAGGGAATCTACTCCTAGTTTGTTTCATTGTCACTACTATTTGTTTCTTAGTCACATTTAAGGAATAGGTGCACACACTTCTTTTCAAATTCCATATCTTTATTCTTGTTGCTTGTGTAGGTCGAAAGACCAAAGTAGAGGCTTGAGTTAGGCAAGCTCCTTAGCAGCCTCACAATTTTTCTCTATTTTAGCAACAAGTAGTTTAAGGAGTAACATTCGAATGCATGGAGGTTTTTTGGTGTTTCTTCTTTTTCTTCATTAGTATTTCATTTTTCTTCATTCTGATAGAATATTTGTGTTATTTTATATACTTGTTGTCACTTGTATATCATTAAGTCATTTTCTAGCTTGTAGTTGTGTTGTACAGGAACTAAGAAACCTTTCTGGAAGAATACTTTTTATTTATTTTTATCTTTGAGGACGCTAGTGCTTAGCGGAGACATCCCTGTGCGGCACTATCATCCAGGGCAATGTGCTCCATCTTTAGGTTCCAGGTTTCTCTACTTCTCCTCCTTTCATTTTTGTATTTCATTTTTCAAAATTCTATATGTAGTTGCTCATTTCTTGCATTATGCTAGTTTTCCTTCTTTCCTTTAATCATTTAGCATAATTCATTTCATTTCTGTTAGTACAAAAAGTGGTTCTATAGATATAAGTTTATCTAAAATATTAGATAACAAAAAATAGGCAAATCCCAAGTGTAATGATAGTGAAAAACTCCCTTGATTGATACTTTTGATCAAGGAGCGGTTTTTTCTTCATTACACCTATGGATAGTTATATGTCCCTGTAGAATATGATAACAATCTACACTTCCAAATCATCAATTTTCCATACCGCGGTGAATCAATTTTGTGTGTCATCAACTTCAATCTAAAAAGTTACTAAACCATCATAGTTGTAATTAAAGTGTTGCTAAATTGTGTATTAGTATTTAATGACATTCATTTAAGCATTAATTCATATCCAATAATCATTTAAAATCCTAGAGCACTAAGGAACAAATGTTCAATTGGAACTTTTTGACTTGGAGCACTAAAAAAATTAGTATTTGCATCAAAATCAACATCTAAAGCACTTGCACACTTGCTTGTTGTTTGTCACCACTTATGAAGGCCATAAAGTTGGACATTCAAGGGAGGTTGGTTGAGGAGAATATGAACTTTTGCAATTAAACAATCTCTCCAAGCTATTTTTAATGATCATTAGTCCTTAAGCACCAATAGATAATAAAGATTGGAATGAATCAGATAATAGAAGTCTATTTTGTTAGATTAGGACTATACATCAAAGATTAGATTCACACAATGTGTAATTGACCTAGACCTACATAATTGACCTAGACATAGACTTATATGTCCCTATAGAATTTGAGGACAATCTACACTTCTAGATCATCAATTTTCCATACTATGGTGAATCAATTTTACGAGTCATCAACTTTCATATTCCCTATTTGCTTTAAGACCTAGGTACATCCTTCACTCACATTTATTTTTCTAAATTAATAATTATTATTCTAATATTTACCTCTCTTAGCTATTTAGGTTGTTAATTGTGTGTTTATTGATAATATTTATTTAAGTAGCCAAATATCTTTTTAGGAAACTATTTTTCTTCATTTTTGGTGTACCCATCCATGCTTACAACACCCTAGGGTTTACTTTAAGGTTTATACCTTCATTGCTTTTCAAGGGTCTAGATCTATACTTTTTTATTGTTGTATCATTTTTCAAAATTACTAAGGTTTGTGTTCTTATTTATTTTTATTTCATCACTATATCTTTTTACCATAGGCTTGTGCCTTGTTTTGTGACCTTTATTTTTCCCCACCCTAAGATACTTCATTAAGATTTTATTTTTCAAATCTAATCTTAAGAAGTAAAACAATAGCAATAAGAACAATTCCATCGACATTGCACATCATAAATATGTTAGACAAAGATATCAACATATTTATTAAATAATAATAATCCGTATAATTCATACAATTCAACATTAAATCAAACAACAATATTAAGGCAAATACCTCAATCAGTAATCATTGACATATAATAGATTAATGAACCACATGAAGAATAGTAACCACTTAAGTAGCATAAACCAAGTCCCTCATCACTCGTGTTACCAAGTCCCTCACATTGACTCAGGGATAGCTTCTCCAGACTCTCCAAAAATTTGAAGCAAACGTACAGACGAGGAACTAGCAACCATTCAAGTTGGAGAGTTTTAAGCTGAGAAAGTGCACGAAAACCATTCAGTCCCTTGAGGTAGCACTTCGTTCACTGTAATTATTGATTATCAGAACTTTGAGTTTCTTCAATGTGATATCCACTTGCAGTAAAATACATTTAATTAAAGCTCTGCTTCAGGGAACTCCATCTGCGGCCTTCATCCATCGTGCCTATACATTCTCAACAAATATTGATATCAATATTGCAATTAAGTCTTCAATCAATATTATCATAGTAAATGAAGTGATAAATATTCAATGTTGTGAAGCTGATGCAGTCAGGACCTGGGTACCCATTGAAGGGCAGCCAAGGCCGGCAGCCAATCAAGAATTTTGAGAACACACGCAGGCACCCACAAATTTTGACAATATATTATTGAACCAATAACTCAAAACAACAATAACTATAACTCAGCAAGAGATTAATATAACTTGGTCTAGGTATACTCATTGATGGCTTAAACCAAACGTCTGAAACTTCAACTATAGATGGAGGGGAATGGCATGAAGTGGGAGGCTGGCAACTTGTCTTATTATATTAAATAGATGGTTATTTGTAAGAAATATTAAAACCTAGATAGATGGTTATCTAGGTTTTAATATACTCATTGATGGCTTAAACCAAACATCTGAAACTTAAACCAAATAACATTGATCTTAAAGGAATTGATCTGCTCATGTTTGTTTTATTGCGTAGGTTTAAATGCCTCACTCCAAAAGTAATAAGTTACTTATTAATCAAGCTGCCATCATCTACCAGTACAAGATTGAAGACTGCAGCATGGGTCCCTACCTGAAAAGGTGCTGGATGCTCCTGCATCAAGAGCATAAAGGAAAATTAAGGAAAATTAAATGGGCACAATGTACAAATTACAATATAATAGAGTGGTAGCATCACCTGTGTGAATGGAAACATCTCAGCCACATATGAATGAACTTTTTGCCTCTCTGAGGGAATACCATCACGCTTGTCAGGCATACACAACCTACTACAGTTAATCTTATTGTCCTGTTTCACCAAATACAGGACCAAATCCCTCATTACATCATGTTGGGAAAAGGATAATCCATATGCCCCGTCATCAGAGATCCTGGGGCTTCTGGCATCAAATGTCAAGAAAATCTGTTTGTAAGAAATATTAAAAACTCTGTGGTTTAAGGACTCGCCTTGTGTTTTTTTTAAATGAACACCTATTTTACAACTCAGGGGGAACTTTCCTTGAAAATTAGTAATGTTAAACTCTCAAAGTCCTCAAATATATCTAAATAATGGGAGAAGTTTCAAACTTTTATGGGGTCTGGCTGAACTATTCGTTTCAACTTCTCAAACCCTCTGCTATCAAGGGAATTCAAAATATATATTAAATATTATATTTTTCAAATCTATAACATTATTTTTATATACAATTTAATTATATTAATTTTATTTACTATTAGTCTCTGTTACCAGAAACGTGATGGGAGGATGATGCAGAGCATCCACGACGTGGTAGTTCCATGCCATAACTTACGGGTGAACTTCAGTTTCTAACGGTTAAGTGAATTTGTTGGAGAAACAACAGGAATCAATCCTGACAGTTAGCGTTAAAGAAGATATTTGTTAGTCATGTTTTAGTTAGAAAAGGACGGGTATTTCTGCAGTTAGGGAAGAGATTTGGGCACTAGTCGTTCGTTTTTGGGGAGAGGGGTTCTGATGGGGAAAGGGATTTTGTTGAGCCCTGCAGACAGACTGATGTAAAAATCTATCTGTAAATAGAGGTTATAGTAGTAGATTTACCGTAACACTGGATTCTGTGATATTTTTAGATATTCAAATGCAAGTGGTTATTTTCGGTGATATTGTTATCTGTGTTTTGTTTATTTTTTTGAAGCATGTTGTCCATGTGAAATGAGCCGCTGCATCAGAGGATGCCATTTCCTATTAACACAGACGAAACAACTATATATAAACCATTTCTTATGCACAACCTTTTCAGATTTTGTTTCTCATTGCATTGCTGTTGCCGTCATGTTTCATGTTTCTCATATAGTACTGAAGGAAACCATCATGCTTTTCAGGCATACACAGCCTATTGGAATTAGTCTTATTGTCCTGCTTCACCAAATACCGGGTCAAATCCTTCATTAAATCATGTTTGGAAAAGGATAATCCATATGTGCAGCCATCAGTGATCCTTGGGCTCCTCACATCAGATGTTACGAAAATATGTTTGTAAGAAATATTAAATCCTTTGTGGTTAAAGGACTTCACTTGCTTTCTGTGAAATGAACACTTGTTTTACAACTCAGGGTGGACTTTCCTTGCAAATTAGTATTGTTAAGCTCCCTAAAACCAAACCTAAATCATGAGAGAAGTTTCAAACTTTTGTAAGGTCAGGCTGAAGTTTTGTTCAACGTATCTTTTCAAACCCCCTTTCATCGAGCGAATTCAATATCAAGCTCAAGAAACATAGTGAAGATAGAAAATAATTTGTCAAAGTAGCAATGCTCCTTACGAGGGATCTCTCTTCAACTCCAACAGAGTGCGAGGTGCAAATTCCTATAAAACCATAAAAGCATTTTCCCAATCCATTCCACGTACATAGATTGAAATGTCTAACAATGCATTTGCATAAATGGTTAGTCCTTGTGGTAATGCAGCAAGGTCCTTCGTCCATGAAGCACTGCTTTGCATTTTCCCCAGCACATTTATTCTAGCACTCTACTTAAATATCATCCGTTTCAATGGTCAAACAATTAATAGGGATTTTCAATTTACATATCATTCACAACAAAAAGTGGTAAATATTTGTCCTATTTTTATTGGCCAAAATTGACCTTTGACTATGGAAATGGATGATATTTAAGAACAACCCTATACTAATTGTTTTCAGGCATTCATGAAGCTCCTCTTTATGATAAGAAGATATAGCTTCTCCTTTTGAGTGTGTGTTCTTAGCAATTTGCCAAATAGAGGCGAGCTCATCACGTAATGAGCTACCGATTGCTTTAAAAGCAAGTGGCAAACCCTTACACTCTGTCTGTACCTGCACAATAACAGAACAAAATTAAGCATTCAAGCAGGAATATCATTGAATACGATGCTAGATTTAATTGAAGCATAGAAAGAAGCTAGGTTTGGTGAACGGCAGGTTACCTGTTTGACCAGTTCCTTATCATGTACAGTTGGGATGGTAGGCTGGCCAAAGGCATAGTTGCAGAAAAATTACAGAGCATGTTCCTGTTGCAAGAAAGGTAGCTAGTAAAGGAGTGTATTGTGCTCTTTTTGAATAATGCTTTCAAGTTTCAACTCTGGTGGTTACTAGATTCTTGTAATGTTCAACTTCAAACAGCAATTTTTGAAGGTTAGGCATAGAACAAACATCATCCAATACCACCTGAGTTGGTTGATTTCTTCTTGAGCTTATGCTCCTAGATGCTGATGTTACAATATCTTTTCATGTAACAAGTTTTTTTTCATTCTTGATAAATCTTAGATTCCTTTTAGATTACTCAAATGAATTAGGGCAGTCCTTAAGTACACCATTCTTGTATGCAATTTAAAATAATTTGTGCTCTAGTTAGATCATAATGGTTAGTGAGAGACAAAGAAACATGTGCCCAATTTTAGAAATTTAAATTTAAAAGTTTGAAGCTTAGATCCATGCGTGCAGAAGTGCCTTGGGTTAATTCCATACCCATAGATCTCAACTAAGGTGGTGAATGGGGGATTCAATATACAAGTCCAGATTCTTGGGCTGACCCATAGATCTCAACTAAGGTGGTGAATGGGGATTCAATATACAAGTCCAGATTCTTGGGCTGTGTGATGATAGAATAGGGTAAGGATAAAGTTATTTGCTAACTTACACACAAAAATACGCCAACTTACATACTAGTCAATGCATAAAGATAACCTAATCATTGCTGATCCAAAACATAAGGAAGAGTCTGCATGTTTACCAATTTTCACCATTACAAGTTTAAAACTCAAATATATAACAAAAGACCCAGAGTTTGTTTCCTTAATACTATATAATATTTGAACTTTATTTAAGGTCATCATTCTTTCCTGGAAATACCTAGGAAACATTTGAAACTTGTGGGGATTACAATAAAATGGAAATGCAGTTAGTCACGCCATGGAGAAATGAACAGCACAGGCAGTAAAGGAAGAGGAAGAAGACTCCAAGTACAATTAACCCACTTTTACGTACTGGAAATATTTTTTCAACAAGCATAGACCATAGTTCTCTTCTGTATGTTTGTGCCTTGTCATAATGAGCGAACTCCATATTCTGGTATTTAATAACCAATAGCAATTATGGACAAAGCCTAATAAAGTTGACTACTCATGCACTGTAATTATGGATTATCAGTTCCTTCTGATTTTTCATAGCGTCCAAAAATTTTAGAATGCAAATTAACTTACAGTGAAAAAGAAAACTATATCTCCATTTCTGGCCATTGTTTGTCATCCATTGTGCCGATATGTTCGCGACAAATGTTTAAGTCACCGCCATGGTTAAATCTTCAGTAGTGATAAGTATTCAAATTTTTGGGAGTTTGGGGGGGAAGCAAAGCCATACCATAAATATTACAATCTATATAAGATTAGCTGTGGTGGCAACCCGTGTGAATGGAAACAATCTGTTTTGTTGAATGAATGATCTCTGTCTGTTTTTCATTTCGAGGGAGTAAAATAAAGTTTATGGGACATATACAGCTTCCTACAATGAGTATGTTGTCCTGCTTTGCCATATCTCTCAAGACTTCCTGTTTGAAAAATGATAATCCATATGCACAACGATAAGAGTTCTCTGGGTTCCTGGTATCAGACACAAAAATACTATTAAGAAATATAACTTGGAATTGTAGGTTCGACTAAGGCCCAGTTGAAGAAAAGTGAAAGAGCATACTCCTCTTGCAACAATGGCAATATATAAAGGTGCTTATTGGGCTTCCTTGGGATAGTCTTTTATTGTCTGGTGCTCTCTAAAATCTTAGATACTTTTCAGTTTCAAATAACGATCTTTGCCGTTTGGCCCTAGGCCAAGCGTCAGACCACCAGAGTCGGTTGATTTCTTCTTGTGCTTATTTGCAATTACAATTTGTTATATGCCTCTTCAACATTCTTTAAACCAGGCCTTGGGCCACCATCAATGTTTTCTCACATGGCCTTAAAGTACTCAGAAAGATTCTTTTTTTCTCCGTGCAATAGGAATCCTATATACTATGCCAAACAAAACTTGTTTAAGTACTTACCCAGAGAGCTACAATCATAGAAACAGGGCAAACTGAACCTAGAACAGACTATAAGGCAAAGCTGATGTTGGCTTTAAATTTGTTGCGATGGAAAAAGGCTGATGCTATTGTGGATTTCACCATTCAACTCATGTCTCTAAGCACAACCACATTCACATGGGTTTCCACTACATGCTCCTTCAACTCTATCATGATCTTATATAGAAACCCACTAATTAGCTTGGCATATTTGGGATGGAGAAACTCCACTTTTGCCGCTGCTCGGCTTTATTGACTGAATTCTGAAATAGTTGCGTATCTAACAAACTATTTTGGTCCGTGTGATTTGCAATTTCAGAATCAATATGCCTCATGTTTTGACTCAGCCTCTCCAATTTGCAGGAATGATTTGATCATTTCCTTATATTCAACATAATGTGGGCAAGATTTGAATACTATAAACATGCCAATAACTGTTGGAAAATGAATCACACCTGAACCAAAGATGGACTGGTCACCAAGAGGGCCGGTAGCTCAGTGCTCCCAGCACTTAACAGGAGGTCCTGTGTTCGACTCCTAGCTGGTCCATGAAAAGTTTGATATGGTATCAGAGCCCAGGTTAGAAGAGCCAAGCCAAGTTAGAATCCCTAAGCACCTGCAGTGTGGCTCATGAGGGTTGTTGGAAAATGGGCCACACCCGGCACCAAGAGGGCCGGTCACCAAGAGGGCCAGTAGCTCAGTACTAGAGCACTCCAGCAGCAAATAGGAAGTCCTAGGTTCAACTCTAACTTGTCCAGGAAAAGTTTAACAATAACCACCTTTAGGCTTTGAATGTGCTTTGTGTAACAATCTCTTGTAGAGGTTGAGAGAGCTACTTCTCTCAGATTTGTCTACCAGTTGAAAGCCATTTGCAAGTTTTCCTAACTGTTGCATGCCCTGGTGGCATGATTAGTATTTCTCACTGTTGATATGATTGTATACCGATGGTCCCTAGCAGACTTCACTTATATTAGTTTTGTAACTTCAATATTTATTCTTTTGATCGGTTTTGTGCCCTTGACACTTGGACACTCTCTGGCCGAGGTTTTCTTGACCGATGTTCTCTCTGTTTTTCTATATGTGGAAACACATCTGCTGTGTAGTCTTGGGATGTGATGCCAGTTCAGCTTCTTTTTTGTATGAATCATTGTAATTACTTATTTTGAGAAATATAAGCCAGCTTTAATCAAAACCCCAGGGTAGCTGAAGTGGTGTGGTCACTGCCTCTAAGTGTGTGGTTGGTCACCCACCCAAGTTCGATTCCTGATTCACCTGCGATGTGTGTGGGGTAGGGACCTCTACACGTCGCCCTGGGGTTATAGGGTTCACTCTGTGCTTGATCACTCTGTTCATGGCTGTTGCTGATCCATGTTGCTTTGCTGCCAATTCCCAGGGGTTATAATAAAAATATAATAATAATAATAATAAAACAATGATCCTTGACTATGCAAATATTTTCTATCAATTGTTGAAATCTTTAATGGAGCAAATATTTTCTATCAATTGTTGAAATCTTTAATGGAGAATTCCTTTGTGGTCAAATTCCCATTGACAAATAATTTAGAATAAAAGCACTTCAGAAATATTGTACATTGAACGCCAAAAATGTATGTTGGAAAGCAATAAATTATTCATATTGCTATAGTACAGTGAACACAAATTCTGAAACCATCAAAGATGACTCGAAATCCCCTTCAGATAACATTGTAGATATTTGCAGACACTGCTCTACCGTTTCACTAATTTAACCTACACAGAGTGTGAAGCAGAAGAAAATTGTAATTTGGTCTCTAGGGTAGCCAGTCCAAACTGAATGCTTCTTCAACAACTTCAACAGTAAGTTTACTCGTGGAGTTGGATTTACATATATAGATCAACTGCTGCTCATTGTTCTTATCACAAATCACATGTTTAAGAGATGGGAGTTTGCCTAGTGTTTTGGAAAACTGTCTCAGTTTACAGCACTCCCTCATGTCCAGCTTCTTCAAACTTGATAGCTCATGAAATCCATCTGGAAACTGCTTCAAACACCCGCACAATGAGATGTCAAGGAATTCTAGTTGTTGAAGACAGCGGACAGAAGTTGGCAGTTCTGTCAAGTCTGCACATGCACACAATCTTAGCACCTCAAGCATGCCAAGATTCCCCAACTCATCAGGTAACTTTGCAAGCCGGTGGCAGTTTGTCACTGACAACTTTTTCAGGGAATAAGAAGAACATATTCCTTTTGGCAACTCCTCCAGATCACTACAGTGATCGACATTAATTTCTAAAAGCCTTGGAAAGTTGAAAAATTTGTCCCCACCTAATTCACTCATGTTACCAAGGCCCTCACATAGGCTCAGGGATAGCTTCTCCAGACTTGCCAGAAAATTTAAGTAGTCATACAGAGGAGGAACTAGCAATCTTTCAAGTTGGAGAGTTTTAAGCTGAGAAAGTGCTCTAAAAACATCCAGTCCATTGAGTGTAGCTCTTCGTGCACTGTAATTATGGATTATCAAAACCTTCAGTTTCTTCATTGTAAGCAGAAATGTAGGAATGCAATATCTGCTTGCAGTGAAATACAAAACTAAAGCTTCCGCCTCAGGAAACTCCATTTGTGGCCATCGTTTTTCCTCCAGTGTGCCTATATATTCCCAACAAACATTGAAATTAATGCCACAATAAATCTTCAAAAAACTCTTCAACCATTATTTTCGAAGTAACTGAAATGACAAATATTCAATGTTTTAGATCTGGAAGGGGCATACAAATTACAATCTAAAATAATAGCCGTAGTTGTCACCTGTGTGAATGGAAACAATCTGAACTTTAGATGGATCAACTGTATGCCACTTTGAGGGAATACGATCCTGCTTTTCAGCCATGCACAGCCTACGACAATGAATTATACTGTCCTGTTTCACCAAATACAGGGCCAAATCTCTCATTACATCATGTTGGGAAAATGATAACCCATATGCGCAGCCATGAGTGATCCCTGGGCTCCTGGCATCAGATGTTACGAAAATATGTTTGTAAGAAACATTATAAACTGTGGTTTAAGGATTCTACTTACATTTTTTAACACATGAAGACCTGATTAACAACTCAGGGCGGACTTTCCTTGAAAAATAGTAGTATTAAACTGACAAGTCCTAAAACTATGCCTAAATCATGGGAGAAGTTTCAAACTTTTATAAGCTCAGGCTGAACATCTTTTTTTATCAAAATATCTTCTCAAACACCCTTCCATCAAGGGAATTCAATATCAAGCACAAGAAACATATTGAAGATTTGTCGAAGTAGCAATGCTCCTTACCATGGATCCCTCTTCAACTCCACAAGACTACGAGCTGCAAATTCCCATAAAACCATAAAAGCGTCATCCCAATCCATTCCACGTACGTACACCCAAATGTCCAACAATGCATTTGCAGAAATGGTTCGTCCTTGTGGGAATGCAGCAAGGTCCAAGAAGCACTGCTTTGCATCATCCTCCAACACATCTATACTTGTTGTTTTAAGGCGTTCATAAAGCTCATCTTCATGATAACTAGATATAGTCTCTCCTCTTGACAGCTTATTCTTAGCAATTTGCCAAACAGGGGAGGGCTCGTCACGCAAAGAGCTACCAATTACTTGCAGAGCAAGTGGCAAACCTTTACACTCTGCCTGCACCTGAAGATGAGTACAACTAAATTAAGCATTCAGACAAGAATACCATTGAACACAATGGTGAATTTAAATAAAGCACAAAAAGAAGCTAGGTTTGGGGAGCAGCAGGCTACCTGTTTGACCAGTTCTTCATCATGTGAAGCTGGAATGGTAAGCTGGCCAAAAGCATAGTGGCAGAAAAGTGACAGGGCATGATCCTCTTGCAAAAATGGTAACTGGTAAAGGCGTGCATTGTGCTGTTTACAGATAACGTTTACATCCCTTGTGGTTACTAGAGTCTTGTAATGTTCGCCTTCAAATAGCAATTTTTGAAGGTTGGATCTAGAACAAACATCATCCAGTACTACCAGAGTTGGTTGATTTCTTCTTGAGTTTATTTGAAACTGTAATTGGTTACGAGCCTCCTCAATGTTCTTAAAACCAGGTTTTGGGCTACCAACAATGATTTCCCACATGTTCTCTATGATATCCATGATTTTCGGACTTTTTGAAACGGTAATGTAAATTACCCTCTTCTTAAAGTGTTCTGCAAATCATGAGAAAGTTTAGAAATATTCATTTTTCTCCTCGTAATAGGACCTAATATAGGTATTCTACTAAAAATTACAAGGTAAAATACCCAAAATCATGGAAACAGGGGACAGTGAACCTTGAACAAAATTCAGAAACAGAAATTTCTAGATAATATGATAGGAAAGGGATGCAGAGAAAAGCTTGTTGTTACCTTTGATTTGGTCATCATGGCAAAGGGCTGATGCTAGCGTGGACTTTCCCATTCCGCCCATACCTGTAATCCCAACCAGACTCACATTGGTGTCCAGCACAAGCTCCTTCAACTGCTCTACCGATCTATCCAAACCCACTAAGAAACTCGGCATATTTGGGATGCAGAGGCTCCATTCATGCTGCTCTACATTAGCCCCTGAATTTTCAATTATTTTCCTGCGAAACAAACTATTTTCTTGGGTATGTGCATCAATCTTGCAGGCAATATCCTTCACATCTTCAGTCAGTTTTTTCAGCCTTTTGGAATCATTGGCCAATTTCATTACATCCAATGCCATGTGGGGCAAAATTTTGGTATGAATGAAATCGCCAATATACTTCTCCATATTCTGAATCTTCTTTGCATACTTGAATTTCTTGTGGAGCTTGCGAAAGCTGGTTTTCTCACATTCATCTACCAGTCGAAGGCCATCGGCAAGTTTCCCCCGAAAGTCTTCAATGCTCCGCAACCATGCCTCCGATGACGACTCCAGACTCAACTCCCACATCTCATCGACGGACGGCTTCAATCCATTCAGAGTTTCCCTGAGCTTCTTGCATGCCGAATTGCTGAAAACTCTAATTATGTATGGAACTCCTTTCTTGAGGGCTGCGGAGGCCTCTTGAAATGCTACTCCAACCACAGCACCCACAACGAGGGCCTCCATGCTGGATTTGCACACAGATTTCTAACTGCACCGATGAGATTGTATGGATTTGTACACTACATCGTATGGAGAAAGTGCAGGGAAGCCACTCATTGACTTATCTGATCAAGTTGGGAATATTTAATTTCGGGAAACACAAAAATTGCCCAGAAAGTGGCTAAGTTAGAAATCGTCGTTGAATTGTCTTGTAGGTGACTTTAGAAACGTCTCCCCAGCGCCGGCCCCAAAATCTCTCTCACCCTAAAGACGCGTAGTAGTCTGCAGGGCCTAAATTATACAATCAAAATTTTAGGGGGACTGTACTATGGGAGCAGGGCCTAAATTTGATGGCCGTATGGCCCTATTTAAGAAATTTTGCTGTAAAATACAATTAAAATTTTAAAAAGAAAAATTTTAAAAAGATTGTATCATATGAAAGGAGAGATTTTGAATAGACTTAAAATTTATATAGAATTATGCAAATATATATATTATTTAAATATAATTTTATTTATACTAAAACATGTAATAGTATTTTAAGTGCACCTTTAAATGGATAAACGGTCCAAAAAAATATTTGCTTTGACAATCCAGGTCAACCGTCAAATTTAGGCACTACATGGGAGATGTCAGATAGACAGTCAAACTTTTTCTACAGAATTCTCTCATACACACACATATATAATTTTATTTATAATAAATATATGCACTAATATTTGAAAGATGAGTTTGAATAGAGATCAATTTGAATAGAAAGCTGTCATGAAATATTTAGTAGGCGGCTGGTCAAATTTATATCCATTGACCGCGCTCAAGTATTGCCTTCACTAGGCTCTTTTCTCCTCGCCATTTCCATCCACAAAATAATTTTAAATGCAAAAAGATGAACAATAGAATTCGTATAATTGCATTATTCAATTTCTTTTTAAAAAGCTTAGAATATGTATTTGATATATAGTTATTTTAATTTATATTCAATGTTATTACCCTCAAAGAGCCTTGACTTATAGAGGCATTGTCTTCATTTCATTTTAAAAAAAAATGAGGACCAGTGAAGTTTTAATAATAATAATAACAACAATAACAACAATAACAACAAGCCTTCTTAAAATCTCAATAGGTAATAGGTATTGATCCTATGTGGATAAATTAAAAGTGATTATAATTTTAGGTTGAATTTGGTCATAATTTTGTGCATGTTATGATGGAAGATTGATTATTTTTTATGCAATAAATTTGTATGCAAAATTTAATTATTAAAATAAGAAAATAATTTTTTTTTAATGAATAAGCGACTATATATATATTAATTAGAAATAATAGTACACATATACACAAAAAAGGGTGGGTGATTAAAAGGCACACCCTAAAGTCACATGGGCAGCGCCCAGAAAGTCATAAAGTCATGGGCTACGCATAGAATTTAGAAAACATAACAGAAACAACAATAAAAAAAGAGGGCCATTAAGCGGCCAAAGCAATGCTAGCGGACGGAGAATCCTTGTCATCTGGGTTGCCCCATACAACAGCGGGGTCTGGGATGACATCAGGAGGAGCCCAACCATCGTCATCCTTTTCTGTTTCTTTATTTTTATCTTCACGGCGAGGTGAAATTGCCAAATCCAAATGCGAGACCCATTTATAATTATCAGTGGGCCAACCAGAACCACTGCCAGGAGTGGAACCACCAGAAGGCCACCCAGAATCTCCACTTCCTCCCCCCAGAGCTCCGCCAAAAGGCCACCTTAGGCTAGCCCGCGAAGGGGGAGAGGACGACCGCCGCCGGCGAGGGTGAGAGCCGCGACAAGGAGGAGCTTAAGCACGGGGGTGAGAATCCTTGGTAGAGCCACTTCACCGCTGGCCCTGTGAAAGCGACCGACCCCTAGAGGAAGCGGGAGAGGGAGGCCCACAAGCTGCAGTGCAAGGGGCATTGCCCCAGTGGTCCAACAGCTCCTGAAGGTGAGAAACTTCAAGCGCAACTTTGTTAGCTTGCACTTGAATCTACAAGAGAACATTAGAGCAAATAATAACTTTAGAATATAAAGAAACAACAGTATCCATCTTGCTGTGAGAAAATATGCAGGAATTTCTATCTTTCCACATACTAAAGAGGATTTCCACCCTAAAAGTGTGCCAAATCTGAGTATACTTTGCAGGAATCCTGGGAGAGTCTCTCAATAGAACCATATGCCAAGAGAAAGGCTCTGGCCGAAATGGCTAAAAGAAATCGTGGATCCAAGTCCACAACTACTGCGCTCTCACACAATACCAAAAGAGATGCTGGAATGATTCAGCCTGCCCACAGAAAGGGCAGCGAGGGTCCTGAATCCCCAAATGAAATAGTCGAGCACCCACAAGTAAGCCTTGGAAAAGAATACACCAAGCAAAGTGGGCAAGCTTGGGTTCAACAATTGCAGACCAAACAATAGAAAATCTTTTACATCAAACGGCTATCAAGGACTGAAGAAGCCATCGTTGATTCAGGACATCAATCATGGGAAAATGAGGCGAAAGCCATTGATAACCAAGCTGAGACTTGTAGTTTCTGAAAGGGGTTTTTGGAAACCATTTCCACTCCTTCCACCATGGTTTATTGGAATGGATACCCACTTTATGAAGCATATCAGCCGGAATGGCACTCACCAGGCCATTGTAGGTTTCACGGTCATGGTTTTGAAAGCCAAACTGGGCACGAAAAGCTTCCCATGAGAGAATGCGCATGGTGGGTCTATGAAAGAGATCTTGTAAGGTCTTGATACCCTTCTTGTGGAATCTGAGAACCTTGAGCCAAAGAAGCTTAGCTAATGACTGACCAATACTGGCAAAAAGAGGAGACCACCATATATTTTGTTGATTAAGGGAGAGCCCATCACGAAAACCATACCCTGATTAGTGGATCTAGGGTTTTATCGCCTCCCAGGCATGCCATATGATTTTGGCTACAAAGGTACCCAAAATCTGAACAGTTTCCTACATAATAAGAAGGGTAGGGAGACCAATTCTCTTCCAAGAGGATTTGTGAGTGGGAAAACTTGCTTCAATATTATGCTTGAGGAGGATTTTCTAGGCCTCGTTACCTGTAAGAGCATAGATGATCCATTTGACACAGAGAGTAATGCCTTGTCGTTGAGTAGACAGAAGGCCAAGGCCACCAAAATCTCTTGGGAGACAACAAAACTCCCAAGCAATGTAGTGAAAGTCGCGATGGGTCTCAAAAGATGCCCGAAGAAAATCTCTGAGTAATTTCTCCAACTTAGCATGTGAGGCCTTGGAAGGGGCCCAACAAGAAGAGTAATACACATGAGTCACTACGAGAACTTTGGAACAGACCTGAAATTTACCAGCTAGAGAGAGCGGTTTAGTAACCCAAAAGGCTAATTTCTGCTCAATGCGAGAGAGAACTGCCTACCAGAGATCAACAAAAGAAGCCTAAAAGGTGAAAGGAATGCCAAGAAATCAAAAGATTTCACTGGGTGCAATCCATTTCCACCCATATTGCTGAAGCGAAAGGGGGCTGGGAAGAATTGATTGTCTGTAACACAAGGTTTTGTGCCACTGAATGACTGATCCAAAGGCCAGGCAAAAGGTCTCAAGACAACCCAATGCATCTTTGATAGTATTCTCTTCTTCCAGCAAAGTAAGGAAGGAATCATTGGCAAAGTGGCCATTGACAAGTTGAGCGAAAGAATTAGGCAAGGAGATCTCGTGAACCAATCCCTGGGAAACGGAATGAGCAAGAAGATAGCCAAACCCTTTAGCAGCAAACACATAAAGTGAAGGGGCAAGCAGGCAACCTTGACAAATGGAATGGAACAAACCAAAGGATTGGGATTGGTGGCCATTAATGGTGATGCAAGCTGAGGCATTGGAAAATAACATTTTAATAGACTAGAGGAAATTTCGGCCGAAACTGAGTTTTGAAAGCATGGCTAAAATGAAAGGCCACTCAATGCGGTCATAGGCTTTGGCAAAATCAATCTTGAGGAAAAGGGTTTGTTGATTAGAGTGTCTCACCCATTCCATACCCTCCTTGACAGTAATGATGTTGTCCAAGATGAACCTAGATTTGATGAAACCAGTCTGCACGGGGCACACAACCTGGGGTAAGAGGTGGCAGATTTTGAGAGCAAGAGCTTTGGTAATGATTTTGTAGGAGATATTGAGGAGAGTGATGGGCTGCAAGTTACAAATATCCTCGGGATCACTAGACTTAGGTATGAATTTTATATTACCTTTATTAATAAGATTACCTAGGGATTTAGAATGAATGGCTTCAAGGTAGACTTTATGCAGATCCTGTCCAACACAATCCCACATAGCTTTGCAAATTTCATAGGGAAAGCCATCAATTCCTGGAGTTATCATCTACCATAGTACAAACGGCTTCTTTGAGGTCTTCAATAGTGAGAAACTGTTCACAGAAGGCTGTCTGGGTTGAGGAAATCCTATTTGGCACATCAGCAAGACAATCCTGGAGCGCATTTGACCGCTTAGGAGTATAATCTTGGGTTGTAAAAACTTGCTCATAGTGCTTGTTGATGCATAAATTTTCAGGCTTGATCTGTCACCAACATGGGAAACTTCAAGGATGTGGGATTGATCTTTGAAGCAACCTCCAGATTTTATAGAAGCTGGCTCTTCCTTTTTTATGGGTTTTTGGAAAGGGAAGAAAAAACAAGATTACAAAATAAATGTCTAATCTGCTGCTATGGCGATGCACCAAATTCATAACCTAACCAGTAGAACAGTACTTAAACCCTAATAGATTAACTGGAAAACTACAGAGCATCATCATGATTAATAACCCAGTTCATAAATTAGGTTTAACAGAGGCTAAGAAACAGAAGCAAAGAAACAAAAATAGAGACACATTCAGATTTGCACAAAACACTACTAATCTTTATTATTTGAGGAAGAATAAGATATAGAGGCAAAGATTTGCACAAAAAAAAATATTACAACCCTCATTTGAGGTTAACTGCTAAGGCCAAGAAAATATCTCTACTACTGCTTGAAAAATCTCTGATTTCTATGTGTCTCTATGTAGAACTATATAGAACTCCCTTTCTCTGTCCCAGATCTTTCATATTTAAAGCCAAAAATCTTTCTCTAATCTTCTCTAACTACCCAGAAAATCTCTCCAACTGTAAATCCCACAAAATTTAGCTCTAATAACTGTGACTGGCTATTAACTCCATGAGAACTGGCTCTTTTTGTTTCTCCTCCATGGATGGGAAAATACATCTGCCTCCATCTTTGGCTAGCGACATGAAGAAAACTCCTGCTCTTCTCTTTGTGGCTGCTGTGAAAAATGAGAGGCTACATAAATAAAAACTAGGGCTGCATTTACTTTATCTCCCGTGAGGTATAGAGTTAAATATGAGTCAAATAAGAATCATGAGTCATAAAAATTAATAAAGCATTGCTTTATTTTCCTCTGTTGTAGCTTACTTCACAAGTTTCCCATGACCCTTTAATAATAAATGAAACCCTTATTTTTTAATAAAACCTGGCTTTATTGGAGAGGGGGGCCCACCATTTAACTCCATATTTAGAGACTCTTACTTATTTGAATCTACTTATAAAATCCCGTGAATTTAGAAGATAATGACTCTTCAAAAAAAAGCATTTAGCTTTAATGAAGAGGCCCCACCACTTCTACAAGAGTTTTACATTAAAATAATGACTCAGGGTTTCTTTCTCGTGGCTCACGTGACTTTTTGGGTAAATTTCATAAGAAATAAAATAAAACCTATTATCTCCCTTCTGCTTAAGACACGTGTTGTAGCTACGCTTGTTTGGGAGAAAAATTTCCTTTGTGCCCCTCAAACTCCTGGTGGAGTGACAAGTGGCACCTTCTGGTGCTTTCTTTCTCACTTATGTCTCAGCCGTTGATTTGTTTCCATCGACGACTACTGAGCATCATTCTTCTGTGTTTCATATGGCTAAGTCTTTATACTGCAATCCTTCCTTAATTAATAGGCTGAGTCACTCCTTATGTTGCATCTTTGTTTCATATACTGGTATGGTTTGAGAGGCTTGAAACGCCTTCAATATTTGATGGCAACACCTTGTTTTAGAATTTGGCAATGCCGTTATGAAAAGGTTGTGGCATTCCTTTTCTTTGAGTATGTGCTATCATTCTTAATGGCTTGCGCCATATGCAATAAGCTATGCTTCATACTATAATGGTTGCATTTTGATATTAGCCACACCATGTTCTTTCTAAGGAGGCTTACCGCTATGAATGGTGGTGCCATGTATTTTGCTGTGACATCTTTGTTTCATGCAGTCATAATTATAATATGTAGATGGCTTTATTTGTCTGCATTGGCAACACTTTCCCTATGAAGACAATATCGTTATATTATACTTGGCTGTGCCTATTTACTTGCAACGATGCCTTCATTCTTGCAACTGATGTGCCTTGTATGGTGGCATTTTGGCTCTTTAAATGCTGGCAGTGCCTCCCCTTTACTCAAAATGGTTGCGCCATTAAATTTGGTGCATTTCATTTTAACGTTGTCTTTGGAATGAGCTAAGTTGCATTAGATTTCTTCTAATAGGCCACACCATGTTAGATCATGCTAGCTTGATCTTTATACTCTAAGTGGCTACACATATATAGTTGCACTATATCGTTTCATCCAACACCTTCATTATGAGAGGTAGTGCTATCTTTGGTAGCACCATGGTTCCTTTGTGAGCAGTGCCTTTAGTGTGAATGGTGGTGTCTCACTTTGAAGGCTGCTTCATTCTTTATGGGCTGTGTGTCTATCCTCGTAGGCCATGCCAAATTCATGCCTGGCTTTTAATTTAGAAAGTTACATCATCCTCTCTATGAAGAACAATAGAAGTAGGAATCTCACGAAAAGAATCAGAATCATTACCAAACTGACATACATCAAAATTTTGAAAGTGGTATGCAAAATTGCACAATAGTTCTTGGTGACTTGCTGGGAAAGTGAGCTTGCTCACTGAGAACTCTAGAATCTCTGGTTTCAAAACCGAGCCTTATCCAAGGCATAGAGTCAATTATGCTAAAACTGAAACATCCATAAAACTAAAAATATATCTGCAACCAACATTTGTCTGACCAGACCGATACAAATTGCCAAGCAAATGTACTGATTCTAAAAGTGGAACATTGTTGAACAAAATGCCTTCACAACTGAAACCACAATTGATGACCACTCAAACCTCTGAAATTGATACAGAAATGAACCACAGATCCTTTATTTGCACCTTAGACTTATTGAAAAGCAAACAAACTGAAATTGAAACCTAATGCTGATGCTATAGCTTATTCTAAAAACTTGAAACTAAGCTATCCTTAAAGTGAACCTGACAGGAACATGCCCATTTATTGGGACAACAAAATAACTATTGTGTCTGATGATGTTGCTCCAGTGGATCCACATTACACTGAGTATTGACCAAATGAAATGCATGAAGAAAAATATTAGGAACTTGTACCTTTTTGCCTTCTTGCATTCTGGAGGCTCATCCTTGGCATGAAAACACCAATTAGGCTGATCTATATGCTACTCTTGCTTCAGCGGATGGTGGGAAGGAAAAATCAAGCTTTGAAGCTCATTCCTCTACTTACATTTGAAGACTTCTGTCAACAAAACTTCATCAATGATCTCTTTTGCAGACTCTTCCACAGGTTCGTGACTCGAGATAGCATCGAAATCAAGCATGTAGGTGATGGAGCTGCCAAGAATAGTCTTGAATCTGATTGGGATTTATTCTTGAAAGAAGAAAGGAGTGTGATGTGATTTTGTATGCAATTCTTTACTTTTGCAAATGTCTCTTTGGACCTCATTATCATGAATCTTTTCTTGCATCTGTGGGTCTTCACCAAGAAAAAGAGAATAACTATTTTCAAAAATAGAAAACAAATCAACTCTTGCATCTACCTCTGTTTCAAAAATTTCTCCATGATCACCTTCAACGGGACTTGCAAATGAATCATGCACTTGCTCAATTGTAGGGTCTTCCTCATCCAATAGCTGATACCCTTGTTGGAAAATTGAGAATAAATCCTCATCCTGCTGCCCCTAATGCATCTCTGTTCTATCTATTTCAAGATGTGAAACTTCATGATAGAAATAAAAACAATCATTCTTTATAGACTATGCAATTTCCTTTGCAACTTCTTCCTCAAGATGAGGTACAGACTGTGCATCATCCTCTACCCAGTACTTTTCAGCTTCAAAGCCCCATTTCAAGTACTTTTTAGATTCTAGAAGGGTCAATTCATAAGAAACTTCTAAGTCTTCTTCATAACTTGACTAAGTCTTTGAATTACATGTTACCATAAGTGCATGATGCTGATAACCAGAAGGACACCTTGAATAGATAGGAGCCACCTTCTTACTTGTATTTTGATCTTTGAGACTCAAATTTTCTTTAATGTCAAAATGACAAAGCACCTAGTCTGTGCCTTCTATGGACTGGTTTGTAGACATGGAGGCTTGTAGAGAACAATTCTTAAGATACTTGGGCATCTTTTGGGTATGAGGGAGGATATCTTCTACAAACTGCCCGTATTGATATTGCTGTTGATAAGGGCTTTGAGGTATGAAAATTGAATCAGCTTGATACAGAGCTTGATATTTTAGCTCATTGATCTCATAGGTGAGGGTTTTTATGAGTTCTTTTACTGCACTCATTTCCTCATGATTTGGCAAATCAACAGGGAGGGTGGGTGGACTAGAATTTATATGCATTTGGCTACAAGAAAGAGTTTGAGATATGTTATTTGCATAAGGTATTAATGGTTTTAAGGGCAGAGGAGGCAATTTACCAGCCTCCATGAGGTTATTTTTAACTCTAATAGCAAGATTATATGATTGGGGTAGGGTATCACCTCCTAGGGCTTGTATCATGACAGATATTTCAAGGTCTAAAGCCTTTAAATAATACAAGAATGCAAAAACTGGAGATGGCATGATATCAACAGAGAATTTCTTTCATACCTTATCAAATCTTGAATTGAAGTCACACACGCTCTCTACAAGATGTCTCTTGATGGTAATGAGATTATGGGTAAGTGACCTAACATCCATCCTCTCTTTGAACTGATTGTAGATGATTCCTCCTAGCCGATCCCATCCAGTGATTGAACTGGGCTGTAATTCTCTGTACCATTCTTTTGCTTTGCCTTTGAGGGAAGATGCCAACAATAGAAGGGCATGATTCTCAGCTATGACATTGTGAATGGTGCACAAATTTGTAACATCCTGAATATGATCTGCATGACAAACAAAGCTCCATCTCCCAGAAAGTAAGGCAATGCCTCCCATGCTATCTCAGGAATCTGACCCTGCTGCTGCAGATGAAGAGGGCTTGAATCCCAAGAAACACAAGGCAAGTTTCTTGTAGGAATGTTCAGATGCACATAGATACCTAGGGCTACCATGGTCTACAGGAGCAAAGATTCAAGAAAGAGTCTCCAGTAGAGTCACTAGGTGGAAGATTCATGCTCCCATGAGCAGATAATTTTGTGATTTTCCACTAAAAACACAAAATATAGGGCAAAGATTTAGTGAAAACAAAGACCTAAGTCTTTGAATCTAGTCCCACCAGGCGTGCCAAAAACTATTGATGCATAAATTTTCAGGCTTAATCCATCACCAACAAGGGAAACTTCAAAGATGTGGGATTGATCTTTGAAGCAACCTCCATATTTTATAGGAGTTGGCTCTTCCTTTTTTAAGGGTTTTTGGAAAGGGAAGAAAAACAAGATTACAAAATAAATGTCTAATCTGCTTCTATGGCAATGTGTTGGATTTATAACCTAGCAAGTAGCACAATAATTAAACCCTAATATATTAATTGGAAAACTAAAAGGCATCAACATGATTAATAACCCAATTCATAAATCAGGTTTAACAGAGGCTAAGAAGTAGAAGGAAAGAAATAGAAACAGAGACACATTTGGATCTACACAAAGCACTAGTAATCTTTATTATTTGAGGAAGTATAAGATCCAAAGGCAAAGATTTGCACAAAATCAAATATTACAACCCTGATTTAAGGTAATTACTGAGGCCAAGAAAATATATATGCTACTGCTTGAAAAATGGATTTGATTTTTGTGTGTCTCTATGTAGAACTATATAGAACTCCCTTTCTTTGTCCTGGATCTTTCATATTTAAAGCCAAAAATCTTTCTCCAATCTTCTCTAACTGCCCAGAAAATCTCTCCAACTGTAAATCCCACAAAATACGGCTTTGATAATTGTGACTGGCTGTTAACTCCATGAGAACTGACTCTTTCTATTTCTCCTCCATGGCTAGGAAAATACATCTACCTCCATCTTTAGCTAGCGGCATGAAGAAAACTCCCGCTCTTCTCTTTGTGGTTGCCGTGAAAAATGAGAAGCTGCGTGAATAAAAACTAGGCCTACATTTACTTTATCTCCCATGAGGTATAGAGTGAAATATGAGTCAAATAAGAATCATGAGTCATAAAAATAAATAAAGCATTGCTTTATTTTCCCCTATTGTAGCTTGCTTCACAAGTTTCCCGTGACCCTTTATTAATAAATGAAATTCTTATTTTTTAATAAAACTTGGCTTTATTGGAGAGGGGGGCCCACCATTTAACTCCATATTTAGAGACTCTTACTTATTTGAATCTGCTTATTAAATCCTGTGAATTTAGAAGATAATGACTCTTCAAAATAAAGCATTTAGCTTTAATGAAGAGGCCCCACCACTTCTACAAGAGTTTTACATTAATGACTCGGGCTTTCTTTCTTGTGGCTCACATGACTCTTTGGGTGAATTTCATAAGAAATAAAATAAAACCTATTATCTTAGACCTTCCGCTTAAGACACATGTTGCAACTGCGCTTGTTTGGGAGAAGAATTTTCTTTGTGCCCCTCAAACTCCCGATGGAGTGACAAGTGGCACCTTCTGGTGCTCTTTTTCTCACTTTTGTCTGACTCGTTGATTTGTTTCCATCGACGGCTATTGAGCATCATTCTTCTGTGTTCCATATGGCTGAGTCATTATACTACGAACCTTCCTTAATCAATAGGATGAGTCATTCCTCATATTGCTTCTTTGTTTCATATACTAGTATGGTTTGAGAGGCTTGAAATGCCTTCAATATTTGATGGCAACGCCTTGTTTTAGAATCTGACAGTGCCATTATGAAATGGTTGTGGCATTCCTTTTCTTTGAGTATGCGCTATCATTTTTAATGGCTTGCACCATATGCAATAAGCTAGGCTTCATACTATAATGACTGCATTTTGATATTAGCTGCAACATGTTCTTTCTAAGGAGGCTTATCCCTATGATTGGTGGTGCCATGTATTTTGTTGTGACATCTTTGTTTCATGCGGGCATAATTATAATATGTAGGTAGCTTTAATATTTGCATTGGCAATGCTTTCCCTATGAAGATAGTGCCGTTATATTATACTTGGCTATGCCTATTTACTTGCAACGACGCCTTCATTCTTGCAACTGATGTGCCTTGTATGGTGGTGCTTTGGCTCTTTAAATGCTGGCAGTGCCTCCCCTTTACTCAAAATGGTTGCACCATTAAATTTGGTGTATTTCATTTTAACATTGTCTTTGGAATGAGATGAGTTGCATTAGATTTCTTCTAAGAGACCACACCATGTTAGATCATGCTCGCTTGATCTTTATAATCTAAGTGGCTGCACATATATAGCTACACTATATCATTTCATCCAACACCTTCACTATGAGAGGTAGCGCCACCTCTGGTAGTACCTTGGTTCCTTTGTGAGTAGTGCCTTTAGTGTGAATGGTGGTGTCTCACTTTGAAGGCTGCTTCATTCTTTATAGGATGTGTGTATATGCTCGTAGGCCATGCCAAATTCATGTCTGGATTTTAATTTAGAATGCTACATCATCCTCTCTAGGAAGAACAATAGAAGCATGAATCTCACAAAAAGAATCAAAATCATTGCCAAACCACCATACATCAAAATTTTGAAAGTGGTGTGCAAAATTGCACAACAGTGCTTAACAAATGCTTGAAGAATATTAGGTAATTTTGAAAGCACAATGGTGCCTTCTTTGATGCACTTGATGCCAGGTGAGGAATGTCCGGCTTGAAGTTCCATAGAAAATTCTTTTGAGGCACTATCCCCAATCTTAAGCCAGTGTAACCTAGATTTGAGTTGTGCCCCTCTGGCTGCATAATTGTTAGCAACTTGCTTTTGATGCTAGAGTTTAGCAACCCTGACTCACAGAGATGAGGAGAAAGGGTTGGCCGCCGAATCCTTTGTGGTAGCAAGGAGGTCAGCTGTTGTGGCTGCATAAGACCATCTATGAAAAATGGCCAACTGACGCCCATAGATGCGAAGAAATCTCATAGTTCGTGTAATGGCATCATTCCACCATTGGATCCAACCCGTTGAGCGAGGCGATTGACATTCAAGATTCTAGATGGTGTGGATGTGGGCCAGCATGGGATGGTGACTCAGCAGAGAGGTATTAAAAAAAATTGGGTCCTACTAGCGTGGGGTTGTCTGATGTACCATTCAATGTAAAACAAAATAGGAAAGTGGTCTGATAACGTCACATCCAGTAACAACGTTACTAGGAGTGGCGAAGAGTTGGCAAAAGAGAAAAAAGATTGTACTGATATCATAGCCTGATCAAGGCATTTAAATATCCTGTCAGACCTAGCTCAAAAATTGCACCAAGTATGCCAGAGAGAATGAGAATGGTGGCGAACAACATTGGGATAAAAAAGACCCAATTTATGTTGCATGTAAAACTACGCCTCTCTTTCACCAGTTGCCCAATGAAATGGTAGATGACCATCTTTATCATATGTCATTTCAACCATATTGAAATCCCCACAAAGCACCCAGGTGGCGAATGGTAATGATTTAACAATCCAATGCCAATTATGAGATCTTTCAACAACATCATTCGAGGTGTAAATATTAATAATCCCAAAAGAATGATATCAATGTTCAGAAGAATCTAGGTAAGCCAGTGGGGTTAAACCCATGAGAAACCACCGAAGCATGCCACTGTGGGGATAGAAGGATGACCACTCCGCCATGCCGACCTCATGATCTATATAGAACATCTGACTGGCTAGCCAAATAGAACGGCAAGCCGAAGAGAGCAAAAGACCAACTATTTTCACTTCTTGAAGACACAAAACATCAATACCAGCATACTTCTGAAGAGTATCCCTAATAGAATACTTCCTAGAGAGGTCAGTGATATCTCGAACATTCCAGGAATGGAGAAACTCCACCATGTCATCGAAGTCTAGCTCTTCCAAAGAGGAGTAGTAATTCTGCAAAAATTATGGTGAGATTGTCTTAATCTGAAAGGAAGGAGATGAATGTCTCTATTTCTCGTGAACATATTCTCCTTCTTCTAGAGGTCGAGAAGGGCTATGAGAGTGCCTGAGAGATCCCGACACAGGAGGAGGCTTAGTAGGTTGAGTTATCATAATTGTAACAGCTTGGGGCATAGCCGAATGCCTTGTTTGAGCTAAAATGTTAGGAGAAACCGTGTGGGTTTCCTTCCCCTTCGCAGAAGGGTTTGAAACATCTTTTGTCGGTGTAGGGGTTTTGGAAACCACCCTGGAGCCATTGGACTTATTTTTCTGGTTGGTAACTATTGACCATTTTTCATCTGGTTTAGCGATAGCACCTTCCACCGGATGGGGCTTGTCAGCTTCCTATGATGGAGACTGAGTATGGGGGATTGCAAGAGGACAATTCTTGATCTTATGTTCAACGGACTAACACTGATAGTAGGTGTTTGATAGATTGAAATAGGTGACCTTCTGGGTATGACACAGAGAGCCAATTTGAATATCAATAGACTCTTTCAAATCATGTGAAAGATCCACTTCAACATAGACTCACTTTTGAGGTTGAGCTTGAAAGAACCTATCAGGTTCGACACAAATAAAACTCCCTAGGGAGGATGCAACCACTTACATAAAATGCAAGCAAGGCAAGGGCAGACCGCGGAACTCAACCCAGACTGGAACCCGCAACTTGGTGTCATAAGAGACAACAAAGTCCTGGGTCCAGGGCTAGAAGACCAGCAAAGAGGACTAGACATACCAAGGACCATGATTCATGATTACCTAAACATGACTGACCTCCACAAAGTGAAAAAGAAAAAAGCCCTTTGTCAAATTTTGGACCATATTAAAGCGGACCCCATGGGGGACCCAGGCCTTTTGAACCCAATCTTTAAGTACACTTTCAGGGGGTGTCCTCCCAACAAAATAACCAACAAGAGTATGTTGTTCTAGCCATTGACATGCAGAATCAAAATCATGTGTGGGTAAAACCACATTCGCAGGAGAATCAAAAGACTTACCTCATGGAAGACTTTAAGAACAAATTTCCAGGGATGTTTATTTGGGGGAGGAGCCATTAAGTAGAGCTGTCAAACTGCCAGTTCACTAGCAAGAACTTCTAGGTTAAAGCCTATTTGAAGCATAATAAATCCCTAAAACTATAGTAAATGCGGTCGTACTCACAGAATAAGTGAAATTTTTTTGCCAATGGTGCGGTATGACACAAGGAAGACCAAGGAAAAACGTAGACATAGGAAACCCTAGTAGAGCTCATTTGCCTCCTTCCCTATCGATCGTTATTTAGTTTTGAAAAGGAAGTAATTGTAAGAATGAAACATAGTTATAAATAAGAAATAATTGTTCACGAAATCATATAGCCGTAAAGTCACAATGAGAAAAGCTTATCAAGCAAAGATATAAATCTTGTACTAGGAAGGGGGTCTTGATCTTCTAGGGTGCTCCACCCTCTATCATGCAAATCTTGTCCTTCATCAATGGGCTCCTAACTAGTGAAAACATTGTCCTTTTTTTCTTAAGGTTGTGAGTCAAGAATTTTAGGCTACAACTAAGATTGAGAATCATTCCTTTTTGGTGAAATAGCAAGAGTCGGGTGAGGGAACTTGTCTTATCCTCTATGAGGGGCCTACCCATGCCATTGATATAATGCTAATGAACAATGCATATGTAGCGACTAATTCACATGGTGTGCAATAGGTAATGACCAACCAAGATGTTTCCCAATTGGTAGGTGGGAAGATCCCATGTGACAACTTTGCAAGCAACGACATGTAAAATTAGAACATGGACACCAATAGCCTCGATAGGAGGATGGACACATGAGAAGGGTGGCACCTTGGCCATATTCCAAGGGGCATTCCTCCAATAATCTAAAAGATTATAGAGGTGTGCCACCTCTAAGGTCACTATGTTGGCCTGCACATGAATTTGTATGAGAATGGTAGACACAACCAATGACTTGGTGTGAGTAGAAAATTTGGAAATAGTAGAAATATTAGCAAAGAAAGCTTCATTGAACACTAAAAATAATCTCCAATCTAAAAGCATGCCATAGTTGGGAAAATTTAGTCTTAAATCTAGATGCATTTCCTTGAAGAACATTATGCTAGGTGAAGGGTTTTGGTCTACATGACTTGAAGAAATCAAGAATTCACAACCAAGTTGACTATGCACAAGTGTAGAACTAAAACAAATGATTAATCTTCTCAAATTATTCAAAGAATAAACATCTAAGATTTGACACACCTAAATGTGTTAACCACTTGCCAATAGAGAGACCTTGGTAGAGTAAACATAGGAAAAATAAAAAATCTTGGGCTATATGTTAGCTTTCTCAATTATTTATAAGTTCATCTATCCCAAATAAAATAAGAGTTTGTAGAGGTCATCTTGAGTTCAACTTTTGAACCATAGGTAGATGTAGCAAAAGTCAACTATATCCTTTGCTGGGAATGTAGTTATAGAAAGGGGTATTAAAATACCATTTCCAATCCTTCTAGAACCAAGGTTTGGTAGATTAGGTAGAAAATTTGTACAAATGTTGAAGAGGCACTACCTCAATTATCATTTGGAAAATCTCTTTATCTACATTATCTAGGCTACACTTGGCTTAAGCTTGTAGCCATGATATGTAAGTAGAAACAATCTTGAACTACATGTCCTAAATAAATTTGATGCCTCTTTTAAAGAACTTGAGATATAGCATCCAAGGAATCTTGGCTAATAGCTTACCTTGGAAGACAATATTGGGAAACTACCTCAAAGAATGTTGATTGATATAGACCATGTGGAACACATTATATTCTAGAGAAGCTAGACTTAATAGCTTCACAAACTTTATAGATGTATTTGGACACAAACATTTCCATATCTTAGACAATCATAAGGGATAGAAATAAAGTGAAACTCTAGGTCTTCCCAAGCAAGTCTCTAAAGTCCAATTCAATAGGAACTGGCAAAGATGCAATTCCTTCATAAGATTTTCTAGGCTTCATTGCTATCACAAGCTTTCACAATCCATTTAGCATAGAGCACAATGTTAGATCTAGGGCACACAACTGAGAGGGGGGTGAATCAGTTGTACAAAAACTTGCTGTTACTTTAAACACTTGATTCTTCTTTGTTATTTAATAGCATGTCAATTAACCATTCATGAAAGCATGAAGCATAAACATCAGAGCAGATAAACATCAACACATTAGACACCAAGATTTTAACATGGAAAACTTGGTCAAGGGAAAAACCACAGGGTGATTAACCCAAGGATTATTCTCTGTTAGAAGAATAAGAAAAATGGATGGCACATGCCAATTAGGGCTCACTGCCCAAGCACATTGCTCATAAGGAGGCACACTGCCTACAAGAGACACACTGTCTACAAGATAACAAGTATTACAAACTTGAACTGGAGATTGACATCTTTACCATGTCTGGATCAGTTCCATTTAAGCCCGAGACACATCTGCTCTGCCTTTTGCTCTTTCGCTATACCACACTCATCCGCTCCATGACACACTTCGAAATGAACTCACAAACCTTTATTTATACAAGGCATCGACTTAGGAAAAATCATCTAAGTCGGCAATCATCCATAAGAACATTCGCAAGATGAATAACTCATCCGGTCGGCCACCCTGAACAAGAACATCTTCATTCGGAAGTATATCTTCAATTCTGGGCTCCAACACTTATGCGAACCGACAACACAACCTCAACATGATTCAAGAACCTTCACAGGCTTGCCTGAATGACCAGCTACATCCACACTTCCTCTACTTATTAGAATCTCTTCTCTTCTTCATCTGGAACTTCAAGACCCAGTCTATCGCCACTGTCATACTGAAAAAGGTGCTTCTAGACCTCCAAACCATGAACAAATCAAGATGACACATCACAAGGACATCCCAAACACTCCTTCCATTCCGTAGATTAGGACAATGCACTTCCGGATCTCACCGGACCTTTTTGTACCATTCTGTCACTCCGGAGCATCTCTCAGAACCGGTTGTACTTGATCAATCACAACTTCTTCATATCTTCATACAGACCTCTGAAATCTTAACTAGATTATCTCAAGACTCATATCTACAAACCCTTTAATCCGCATCCTTTGATCTTCATCTTATCTTGACCTTTTATCTTAATGTCATCACTGTTCTTCACTGTTCTTAAATGAGACTAATTTTCTCAATATCCTCAGCACATAGCTCATCTAATCCTTCTCATTAATGCAATATGAGTATGTTGACATCGATGACAACACTGGTTATCCTCATACTTGCAACAATCTCCCCCTTTGTCATTGAAGGCAACATATGATGTGAAAAACCATCAAGACAAGAACTTCTCCTTTGATGTCACAACTCCCCCTATCAGCAACAACTCTTCACATGTCTTCTCTTCCTTTACTGCTCCCCTTTTGATCATCAACCACTTATTTTTCACATGTCTTCTCTCCCTCTTTGACATCAATGGAAAAGGGCTCATACTTGCAGTTCTAACACATCAGAATCATACCAGCTGCTCCCCCTTAGTAGCAGCTCCCCACCATCAATCTGGATCACAAGATATGACTGTGATATCCACCGGACTGATGCACATCAATGCATCCTAGTTCATCACCGGAGGGGCAATGACCCCTAACTTCTCCCTGAGATACTCAAAAGAGTCCTTGGGAAGAGGTTTACTAAAGATATCTACAATCTGATCCTTGGAGGGTACATACTCCAATCTGACTTCATCCTTGTTCACTTGCTCTCTCAGAAAGTGAAACTTGATAGATATGTGGTTAGTCTTAGAATGCAACACCGGATTCTTAGAAATATTTATTGCACTTGAATTATCACAGAAAATTGTGATAGGCTCCTCATATTCTACTTTAATGTCTCTTAACATCTGCTTTATCCATAAGATTTGAGTGCAACTACCTGCTGCTGCAATGTATTCTACTTCAGTTGTAGACAGAGATATTGCCTCTTGTTTCTTGCTTAGCCAAGAAATCAATCTTTTTCCCGAAAAGAAAGCTCCACCACTGGTGCTCTTCCGGTCATCCACATCTCCTGCCCAATCTGCATCTGTACATGCATGAAGAGAGAAATCATGGTCTCTAGGGTACCATAGACCATACTCAATTGTCCCCTTTAGATATCTAAAAATCCTCTTGATTTCCATAACATGAGATTCTCTAGGATCAGCTTGGATCTAGCAACAAGACCAACGGCCTACATAATATCTGGTCTAGTTTGAGTGAGATACAACAGTCCTCCAATCATTGACCTATATTTTGTCTGATCCACCTTGGGAGAGTCATCATCTTTGCTCAACTTGAATCCAGTAGCCATGGGAGTGTTCATAAGCTTTGAATCTTCCATTCCAAATTTCTTCAAAAGTTCTTTCACATATTTAGTTTGAGAGATAAAGATTCCTTTCTCTGTCTGAGTACTTTGCAGACCCAAGAAGAAATTCATTTCACCAAGCATTGACATTTCAAACTCACTTTTCATTTGATTTGAAAAAGTTTTACACATGCTATCTTTTCCTCCAAAGATGATATCATCAACAAATACTTCAACAATCAAAATGTTTTCATGATCAATTTTGAAATATAAGTTATTGTCAGCAGTACCTTTGTTGAATCCAATCTGCACAAGATGCTTATCCAACCTTTCATACCATGCTCTTGGTGCTTGCTTTAGACCATACAGTGCCTTCTTTAATTTGTAGACCATATCACCATGCTCAGATAACTGAAATCCATCTAGTTGTTCAATGTACACCTCTTCTTCTAAGTCACCATTCAAGAAAGCAGATTTGACATCCATCTGATATACTTTGAAATCTTTGAAGGCAGCAAATGCAAGAAATAGTCTGACTGCTTCAATTCTTGCCACCGGAGCAAAGGTTTCCTCAAAATCAATCCCTTCTATTTGAGAGTAGCCTTTGCAGACTAATCTGGCTTTATTTCTGATTACTTCACCAACTTCATTTAGTTTGTTCTAGAAGACCCATTTTGTTCCAATCACATTCTTGTTACTAGGTCTAGAAACAAGATCCCAAGTGTGATTTTTCTCAATTTGCATTAATTCTTCTTCCATTGCTTTTGTCCAATTTTTATCATTGCATGCTTCATTTATTGTCTTAGGTTCAATCTTTGAAATCAGACAACAATCATCTGAATTTTGAGCAACATTCCTTCTGGTTTACACACCTCTACTTTTGTCACCTATGATCTGATCTTCAGAGTGGATCAGTCTTACATACCTTGGAACTTTGAGAGTTTCTTGCACTTCTGCTTCTTGTTCATGCTCATTCAGACCTGTCTCTTCTTCCTGATTTACCAGATCAGTTTGAATTTGTTTTTCAGGAGAGGATGGAACTCCTTGAACCAGAATATCATTATGATCATCTTCATCATACTCATAAAATCTTGAGGGCTTCTCAATACCTTCATCAACCTTCACATTTGTACTTTCTATCATTTTTCTCAGTCTCTTATTGTAACACTGGTATGCTTTGCTTTGAGTGGAGTAACCCAGGAAAATTCCTTCATCACTTCTAGCATCAAACTTTCCTAGATCTTCATCTCTTTTAATGTAACATTTTCTACCAAATACTCTGAAATATCTCACAGTAGGAGTGATGCCAAACCAAAGTTCATAGGGAGTCTTACCGGTATTGCTTCTAATTTGAACTCGATTGAGAGTGTAGACTGCAGTGCTGACAGCTTCTTTCCAAAACATCTAAGGAATATTTGCTTCCATCATCATTGTCCTAGAAGCTTCCTGGATGGTCCGGTTCTTTCTCTCAACTACTCCATTCTGTTGTGGAGTCCTAGGAGTAGACAACTGTCTCTTTATACCATGCTTCTCACAAAAGTCTATGAATTCATCAAATGTGAATTCACTACCTCTATCAGACCTCAGACATTTCAGTTTCAATCCAGTTTGATTCTCTACCATAGCTTTGAAGATTTTGAACTTCTCAAAGGCTTCTGATTTCTCTTTTAGAAAGGTAACCCACATCATCTGGGAATGATCATCAATCAGTAACATGAAATATCTATCACCTTGCATACTCTTGATTCTTGTCGGACCACATAGATCAGTATGAACTAATTCCAATAATCCAGTAGAGGACTGATCCTTGCTTTTGAAAGAGACTCTGCTCTGTTTACCAAGCTGACATTCTTTGCACAAACTATTTGTAGGTTTCACCAATTTTGGAAGATCTCTTATAGCCTGAGTATTGCTTATCTTGATGATGTTATCAAAATTTACATGACACATCCTTCTATGCCGTAACCAACTATGATCAACTTGAACAAACAAACAACTTTTATTAGAACCAACCAGATGGAAGATATTACCTTTTGTTTGAGTATCGGATGCAATCTTAGTTCCAGAGCTTTTAAAGATCCTGCATCTTCCATTTTTGAACTGGAGATCATAACCTTTGTCTACCAGTTGACCAACACTGAGAAGATTGTGCTTCAATCCTTCAACATACAGTACATTACCAGTTTTTCTCTTTCCATCAAAAGAAATAGTTCCCCTACCTCTGATTCTACCAACAGAATTGTCACCAAACTTCACCATTCCTCGTTCATACTTTTCCAAATCTAGGAACTTGTTCTTGTCACCTGTCATATGGTGAGAGCATCCACTGTCAATAACCCAATCATCTTTTTCTTCAACTTGGGCAGCCAAAGCTCTTTCAACAACCTTATGATTGATAGATATTGGATCTTCTTCCTTGATGGCAATAAACACCCATTCATTTCTAGATTTGTCTCCTATCTCTGATTCATCATCTGTTACTCCTTCATTATCAGCTTCTTCATGAACTAATAACAATTCTTTTGGAACCTTTGTCTGTTAGAGTTTGACCTTGTAGATCTTTCCGGACATCTTGAAGCAAAGTGACCAATCTTATTGCAGCTGAAGCATTTAAAAGGTAATTTTCCTTCATACTTACCAGATCCTCTTGACAGTCTTTTTGCAATGAGGGCTTCAAGTTGAGTTGTTTCTGCTTCTTCCTCTTCCATGTCTTTCCTTGCTTGATCATACCATGACAGCTTCCTTGAAGAGTTTTCTCCTGGATCAAATCTTTGTTTGCCTTTCACATAGGCACTGGCTTTGAATGCAGATTCAGTCTTGGGGGGATCATCTCAAACTCGGTCATTTCAAATGCAGCCAGTTTGCCAGCCAATTGGTCTCTTGTGATAGTTGTATGAGCTCTGAATTCATCAATGACAGCAACCTTGATTTTGTAGGCAGCAAGAAGGGATTTGAGAATTTTGCAAACAATCTCATTTCCATCCAGAACTCCACCAGCATTCCTAATTCCACACACCAGCTCATTTACTCTTGGCATAAAGGTAGTTATATTTTCATCATCTCTCATCTTCAATCTTTCAAATTTCCCTTTGAGACTTTGCAACCTTGCACTCTTAACAAACTCATCTCCTTCATGCAGAAGTTCCAGTTTGATCCAGATCTCATAGGCAGTTGGTAGGTCAATTACATTTGAGAGATCTGAATTAGTTAATGCACTCAGAAGAGCTTCTTTTGTCTGCAGATTATTTTCAGCATCTGTAATTTCATTTAGAGTTGTCAGACCACCCTGTGGAGGTAAATATGGTTTTGTGACCATTGACAAGTATGCTTTTCCCATACACTCCAAGTGACATTTCATACGACCTTTCCAGAGAGAGAAGTTGGTTCCATCAAACTTCAAGCTATCCTTCTTGTATGACGACATCCTGGATCTCCTGAAGTGATTAAGCTCCTTTTAGAGGAACTTGGCTCTGATACGAATTGTTAGATCTAGGGCACACAACTAAGAGGGGGGGTGAATCAGTTGTACAAAAACTTGTTACTTTAAACACTTGATTCTTCTTTGTTATTTAATAGCATGTCAATTAACCATTCATGAAAGCATGAAGCATAAACATCAAAGCAGATAAACATCAACACATTAGACACCAAGATTTTAACGTGGAAAACCCAGTCAAGGGAAAAACCACGGGGTGATTAACCCAAGGATTATTCTCTATTAGAAGAATAAGAAAAATGGATGGCACATGCCAATTAGGGCTCACTACCCAAGCACACTGCTCACAAGGAGGCACACTGCCTACAAGAGACACACTGTCTACAAGATAACAAGTATTACAAACTTGAACTGGAGATTGACATCTTTACCATGTCTGGATCAGTTCCATTTAAGCCTGAGACACACCTGCTTTGCCTTTCGCTCTTTCGCTATACCACACTCATCCGCTCCATGACACACTTTGAAATGAACTCACAAACCTTTATCTATACAAGGCATCGACTTAGGAACAATCATCTAAGTCGGCAATCATCCATAAGAACATTCGCAAGATGAATAACTCATCCGGTTGGCCACCCTGAACAAGAACATTTTCATCCGGAAGTATATCTTCAATTTCAGGCTCCAACACTGATGCAGACCGACAACACAACCTCAACATGATCCAAGAACCTTCACAGGCTTGCCTGAATGACCAGGTACATCCGCACTTCCTCTACTTATTAGAATCTCCTCTTCTTCATCCGGAACTTCAAGAACACAGTCTATCGCCACTGTCATATTGAAAAAGGTGCTTCCAGACCTCCAAACCATGAACAAATCGAGATGACACGTCACAAGGACATCCCAAACACTCTTTCCAATCTGTAGATTAGGACAATGCACTTCCGGATCTCACCAGACCTTTTTGTACCACTTTGTCACTCCGGAGCATCTCCCGGAACTGGTTTTACTTGATCGATCACAACTTCTTCATATCTTCATGCGGACCTTTAAAATCTTTATTAGATTATCTCAAGACTCATATCTACAAACCCTTTAATACGCATCCTCTGATCTTCATCTTATCTTGACCTTTTACCTTAATGTCATCACTGTTCTTCACTGTTCTTGAATGAGACTAATTTTCTCAATATCCTCAGCACACGGCTCATCCAATCCTTCTCATTAATGTGATATGAGTATGTTGAAATCAATGACAACACTAGTTATCCTCATACTTGCAACACACAATTCCCTATTTACTCATATTAGTAAGCACTAGAGGCAACTAAAATCCTTGGGAAGACAACATAAATCCCAAGATACTCTATGAAAAGCTTAAATTGTACCTAGAATTGGCCCAAAGAAAATCACATATGAGTTTCTCTAACTTGCAATAGCTTGTTGTAGAAGGCACCTAGCACGAGAAGTAATAGACATGCATGGCAGTAGGAACTTCAGAGATTAATTGAAAGTTTCTATCTAATAGAGCTAGCTTGGTAATTCAAAATAAAATACCAACTTCTCAATTCTATCAACCACATTTTTTCAAAGCATGGATGAGAAAACTTGAAAGACAAAGGGAATCCTTAGAAATGTTAAAATCTCCCCATGGTCCATGTATTTCCACACAATGGTTTGAATCCAAGTAGGAGGAGAAATAGATTGTTTGTAAAACTTTGTTTTACTTCATTGAATAGCCAAGAAAAAATTGTCAACACACTTAAAAGCTTGCTTCATATTTTCTTCATCCTTATGAAGGATGAGGAAAGCGTCATTAACAAAATGACCATTGAGAATCTGATAGGGATTGTTTCTTGGAAGGTAGATCCCTTCAATACATACATCTCTGCAACATAGCATTAGCAAGGAGGCATAAAGTGAAGGTGCATGATGACAACCTTGGTGACTAGATCTTAAAATCCTGAGTTTCTTAGATTGGATACAATTAATAGTTAGGTAGGCATAAGTAGACAACAAAAAACATAATTGATTAAAGTAAGGTGGTTCAAAATCTAGGAGCACATAGCATGGCTAAAATGAATAGGCATTCATTTCTATTGTTAGATAGAAAAGAGAGACTAGCCCAATGGATCAAACTAGGTCAAACCCTCTTCTATCCAACATTAGAACACAAGATGAGATTGGCTTCTACTCAAGAAGGAGAGCCAAACTACAAGGGCTTTGTCCCTTTGTTGTATAGAGGAGAATCAACCAAATCCAACCAATAAAACTAGGGAAAAATATGAAACCCTAATTGAGCAAGATCAGAGCATAACAGACTATCAGAAATAGATACAGACAATCTGAAAGCACAACATAGACTAGTGGACATAGGAGAACCTTGATCCAGACTCAGGAGATCAAAGCACTAGGGTGATTGGGTGCCCTAGACCCTAATTAGGGTTTTGAAGAATCTTAAACTTCTTGTTCCATGGCCTTTCTATGTTCCTGCTTCCTGTAAGTTGTCTTCTGCAAATTCCTCCAAATGCTACCTGCACACACACAAGAAGGAAAACATTCCAAGGGTACTATTTAGGAGCTTGCTTAAGTCAAGTCTTGTGAATGGTGTTTCCACCTCCATAATAGCAATGATGAGAGATAAAGAGTGCATGCCCTAGGAGGGCAGAGACAAATCTGAAGTAGAATGGAATGCTAGAACAAAGCATGAAGGAAATAAGTCACCATGAGCATGGAAACCCTAGCATGCTTGATGCAGCATCACAACTTGACTTAAGAAGTTGGTGTGGCCCAAGTAAGTAGAAATATATTCACAATACCTATAATAAGTGAGTGCCACAACAATAATCCACCATAGAGAGCTTTGGAGAAGCATGAGAGAAGAAGAGTGAATGCAAGAATCCTTAGATTGCATAGAGAACTTAGAGATGTTCAAATGAATAAACTAACTTGATTTTATATGCATTACCTCTCACAAATGATGAATAAAACTAAATGGGGCCGACACGAGGAACCACTTAAGATGTCTTAAGCCAAAAAACCTTTAAATTAGGTTAGGACAAAATGGGGGACCAAGGTGCTTGGGCGCCCTTGTCCTTTAGCCCCAAAAACACTGGCATAAGTCCCTTTAAGTGTCCTTAGGTTAGTCTCATATTTTGTTGGTTTTTATCATCGAGATCAAGAATTAATCGTTTAATGTTCAAAAAGGTGTTAAAGTAGGTCCTGATTAACAAGTGTAAATATTTTAGGTCCACCCAAGTGCTAAACTAGGTGTAAAATTCTAGTGTACACATTTTACTCTATAAAATTTAGTCCCCACTTTAGCGTGGGTACAAACTTACATTTGAACTCACACTAAAGGATGGAGAAGACAAATTTCAAACACAACACATATAGAAACCATAGAATGTCACCAAAATTGAGGGGTGATCAAGCCCCCAAGTTTAGGATTCTAGGAGCCTATGATGATTGGAATACACATAAGACACATGACATAATTCACTCATATATGAAGCACTTAGAAAACATGAGATATGACAAGACATACACAAGGCATACACTTGAACAATCACAATGCATACATGCAATACACAAAGTATACATGCTTGACATGAAGCATACACATAAGGCATAAATAATACATAGAATACACATGAAACACACATGGAATAAACACAAAAAATCAAAGAGAATACATAAGGAATACATAGAGAAAGTACATGCGAGGCACATATGATGCATGAAGAATATATAGAGAATAAGAATATATGAGGAGAATAGACGCATCATACATCAATCACAAAAAGTAGATAATGGAAGACCTTAAGTCAACATGGCAAAGGAGTCCTCAATATAAATGTTGTCTCAATCATCATGCATCATTCCCCAAGATGCAATAAGAAGAATGCTAAGGGGTTAGTTAGAAATATGAAGAACAAGAGGGGTAAAAACATATCATACACATAATCCACATTAAGAAAAGTGTTTCCACTCAAGGGAATACACAAGGGTCAATGCATAAAGTTGAGAGACCAAAAAGTGGCCACAACCATTTTTTGGTCCCAATAAACTATAATGCAAGCGCATTACAATGCGCTCGCATTTTAAGTTTGCAAAAAACAAAATAAAAAGGGCAAAAAGTGAAACCCATGGCTCATTTGTAAAAATTGGCCACAAGTTTCACTTCTGCTAATGCATGTGCATTATAGGAGACTTAGCAACAATGATTTTGAAGACAAACTGACAATTTCACCATGCCACTTCACCATCCCACTTCCAAGGATGTCATGGATGAAGTGTAGAGGGCGTAGCAATTGAACAAGGTAGGGTTTGATTTTTTTTTATGAATTTGAAAAGAATTGTTTAATTTTACAATGTTTTGATTGAATTTTTATCTTGAATTTTTAGCCAATGAGTCACTAGAAAACCCTAATCTAGCAGAGGAGGCTCAAAACAACCTCCCTCATACTGAGGAAAACCCTCAAGACCACCACCTTCACATTCTCACCATGAAAAAGACACAAAAGAAAACTATTTAGGGAAAATTGAAGAAAACAAAAAAATCTTGAAACCCTAATTGAAACATTAAATACTCCAAATGCAAGGATCGATAATAGGAGATCCCTTGCCAAGTGATTAGAGGTCATTATTTCTCATATTGAATAAGTGAGAAACTAAATCACCAAATGGAATGACTATAGGGAGAGGAGTTGACAATACTATGCTGACAAACTATCTTACAAATAAGTTAAGGACAAAAAAATAATAAAATGTCAATTATGTTCACATTTTATTAATCCTAAAACTGGCCAAACACTAGAAGAAACTTGCAAACGGTTCCTGATTCATTGGTGTGTGAGCGAAGATATATCCCAAAACTTTTGGGATAGATGGTACATGGTCTTTGATGAGCATCCTTGTAATAACAATGAGGTGGCACCACAATATTTATTGAGGAAACTCTATTGTGAGTTCATCCTCAAGGAGATTCCAGGGTAGAGGTGGTGGATCTACCCAAAATAGATAGGGGGCACATCGAGACCAAAACCACGTACCTAGACCCCTCATGAGGGTAGCACATATCTCACTCTCTTTGGCTTTGAAGGAGAGTGTTGAGGTGGAGACATTGCATTTATTGAGTTTTCTCACCCAGTCTCTAGCACAACATGGTGATAATCTTACCCAGGGTGATGAGGATGAGAGCAGTAGGCGTTGTTTGTCCCCACATCTTTGCAGTTCGTGTGGGAACTTGTGCGATTATGGGACCTACTTGACTTTAGCCAGGGCGTTGCGATGCAGGGGCAACAACAAATGATGGACACATCCATATTAGATAATATTGTTCTCACAGGTGACCTCTTACAACATACATTTGGTATTGACTCGCAGTTAACTTTTTACAAGGTTCATCTTGATTTAATATATTTGTATTTGAAATTTCTAATTAATTATATGACTATATATATTATAAGTCAAAATTAGTGTATGTAATTGTCTATACTATGAAATTCTAGGGTCAAAGTATTCATCCTGCATCTATTAGCCATCCAGTGCAGGGTTATGAGTGGAGGTCTAGTCAACAGGTATGTAATTTATCACAAGATTGTAAATATAGTACATATATCAATGGTAATCTTATTTAGTGATGATATTATAATGAACAAGGAGATTCACCACCACCACCAAGATTTCCTTGGTCCCCTAGATGCAAAAGCACTTTCACTGAGGTAAATTTTACCATGTGTAATAATTATGCATTTAAATAATGTTATGTATCTATTTTGGTCAAATAACCTTGAACTCTATTTTCAGATGTTGAATATGGAGACTCCTCATCTTCATCAGTCAGCAGAGATGGGCATTGCTGTAGCTGCTTTGTCTGCAAATCCTTTGACCAAGGTATGAGTCAGTAACATGTAAATGTCATTTTGTATTTCTTGTTTTATCTCATGTCATTTAATGTATATAAATGCTATTTATGTTTACTCAATTTTGCTTCTTGATGCTTCTCACAGGAAGTCACAACTCCAACCCATCCAGCTATGGACGCAGAGAGATAAAAATGATCGAGAGGGATCATCGGCTAGCAGTAAGTGATTGATTACAAATGCCATGTTATATATTTCATGTTTTCTATATTAATGTGGAAATTGTTTGATTGTATTAACAGGTGGAGCTTCAAAAATCTTTGTCAACGAGGTCTAGTCGATGGGAGAGAGAGGATGAGTCACTGATTGGCTCTCCATATTAACGGTCAAGTAAGGGGCATTGATTATCTGATAGCAGTTCATAGGAAATTAGATTTTGGGACATTTTTTTATATGCCTAGATGGCTTTGTATACATACTTTTGTACTATACCAATGTATATATTTGTATATATGCTGTATGGATTTGTTTGTACATGCCTACATGGGTTTATATATAGACTATATGTTTTGTTCATGACATTATGTAAATGATAGTAAATTACATTAAATATAATAAGATGATAAATTATGGTTACATGAATTTGGTTTTACATGTGCCAATTACATTTGCTTGAAAGTTTATAAATCCTTTTCAAAAATTCCATTTTGCGCATATCTTGCAATCATTGCATTCCATGAGACTACATTTCTTTGAGGCATCATGTCAAACAGTTCACACGTCTTGTCTATTCTTCAACACTTTGCATACATGTCTATAAGGGTAGCTACAAATACAACATGTGAGAAAAATCCTATATCCTTTATGATTTGATGGATGTCCACACCCTGTTCTGAAGATCCCATTCTGACATAGGCAAGGAGGATGTTGGATAAGATTGTGGAATTTGGTTTTAAATGTGCCAATTTCATTTTCTTGAAAGTTTCTAAAGCTATTTTTGAAAAAATCCATTTTGTGCATATCTTGCAATCATTACATTCCATGAGACAACATTTCTTTGAGGCATCATGTCAAATAGTTCATGTGCCTTGTCTATGCTTCCATACTTTGTATACATGTCTCCTAGCGCAGTTGAAACTACAACATATGTCAAAATTACCATATCCTTTATGCTTTGATGGATGTCCATACTCTATTTCAAAAATCCTATTTGGGCATAGACAAGGAGGATGCTAGCTAAGGTTGTGGAATTTGGCTTTACACCCGCTAATCACATTTGCTTGAAAGTTTCTAAAGCCTTATCAAAAAAACCATTTTGTGCATATCTTGGAATCATTGCATTCCATGAGATAACATTTCTTTGAGGCATCATGTCAAACAGTTCACTTGTCTTGTCTATGCTTCATCACTTTGTATACATGTCTCATAGGGTAGTTGCACCTACAACATATGACAAAATTCCCATATCCTTGATGCTTTGATGGATGTCCATACCCTATTCCAAAGATCCCATATGGGCATAGACAAGGAATGCTAGCTAAGGTTGTGGAATTCGGCTTTACACACACCAATTGCATTTGGTTGAAAGTTTCTAAAGACTTTTTTTAAAAATCCATTTTATGCATATCTTGTAATCATTGCATTCCATGAGACAACATTTATTTGAGGCATCATGTCAAATAGTTTATATGCCTTGTCCATACTTCCACACTTTGCATACATGTCTCCTAGGGCAGTTGCAACTACAACATCTATCAAAATTACTTTATTCTTTATTCTTTCATGGCTGTCTGTACCCTGTTCCAAATATCCTAATTTGGCACAGGCAAGGAGAATGCTTGCAAAGGTTATGGAATTTGGTTTTACATGTGCCAATTACATTTTCTTGAAAGTTTACAAAGCCTTCAAAAAATCTATTTTCTACATATCGTGCAATCACTACATTCCATAAGATGTAATATCTTTGAGGTGTCATGCCAAACTATTCGCATGCCTTGTCTATGTTTCCACACTTTACAAACATGTCTACAATGGTAACTACAAATACAGCATGTGACAAAATTTGTATATCCTTTATGTTTTGATGGTTGTCTATACCCTATTTTGAAGATCCCATTCTGGCATAAGCAAGGAGGATGGTGGACAAGGTTGTGGAATTTGGATTTACATCCACCAATTGCATTTGCTTGAAAGTTTCTTTTGTGCATTTTCTTGAAAGTTTCTAAAGCCTTTTTGAAAAAATCCATTTTGTACATATCTTGCAATCATTGCATTCCATGAGACAACATTTCTTTGAGGTATCATGTCAAATAGTACATGTGCCTTGTCTATGCTTCCACACTTTGCATACATGTCTCCTAGGGCAGTTGCAACTACAACATCTGTCAAAATTCCCATATCCAAGTTTATGCTTTAATGGATGTCCATACCCTGTTCTGAAGATCCCATTTGGGTATAGACAAGGAGGATGCTGGCTAAGGTTGTTGAATTTGGCTTTACACCTACCAATTGCATTTGCTTGAAAGTTTCTAAAGCCTTATAAAAAAACCATTTTGTACATATCTTGCAATCATTGCATTCCATGCGACAACATTTATTTGATGCATCATGTCAAATAGTTCACCTGCCTTGTCTATGCTTCATCACTTTGCATACATGTCTCATAGGGCAGTTGCAACTACAACATATGGGTAAGTGCAAGAAGATGGGGGGCCAAAAAGTGGCCAAATTAATTTCAAAAAAATTAAGTCATAACGCGAGCACGTTATAATGCACTCGCGTTATAACACGCTCGTGTTATGACTGTCTATAAATTAAAAAAGGGTTTCTAATCTCATTTCATTTCTTCTTCTCCTCTATGCCTATGGCCTGCAGACCCTAGAAAGCGCGCTTGCATTATACAAAACTCCATTCAACACAAAAACCTTATCAATTCGTCACCAAAATGCTGCCACGACGTTGAGCACGCCAAAGGAGTGAGTTATATTTGTTTTTTTGTTTGAATTTGTTTCTAAATAGGTAGGTTTTAGTTGATTTTTGATTGTTATTTCGTTAATTGTCAGTAAATGTTAATGCACCTCCTCCTCCTCCTCAAAACCCACAAAATCCTAAGGAGGAAATACCTGCGGAACAACAACCTCCTCCATCCATTCCTCAACATGCCCCTGCAACACAAGAAAATATAATGGGGCAAATTGAAAACAACAAAATGGAAATTGAAGATATAATTGGAAAGTTGAAAGATCCTTCCACTTCAACCTTGCATAGGTCCATGCTTGCCGAATCTCTTGAGTCTATGTTATCAAATGTAGATTCAATTAGTAAGCAAATAACTAGTTGGACAGATAAGAAGAGAGAGTTTAGAGATTACTATGCAGACAAGTTGTCATACCAAGATGTGAAAAAATTACAAATTACAAAATTAGACTTGTGTTCAATTTTCACAAACTCACAAACAAATCAACCTCCACCCATTACATGCAAGAAGTTCCCTATCCATTGGTGCAACAACCAAGTGATAAGGGACAATTTTGGGTAGAGGTGGTGGATGGTTTTTGACCATCCTCCATGCAATAATAATGAGGTCTGGCAATACTTTTTGAGGAAACTCTACTGTGAGTTTGTCCTCAATAAAGTGCCAAACTATTTTGATATGCGAGACTTCCAGGGTAGAGGTGGGGGGTCAGCACAGGATAGACTAGGGGCACGTCTTGACCCACAATGGGTAGTGAGACGAGTAATCAGCAGACTAGCCCACGAGCATGTTTCTATCCCTTCCATTGTGAAGGAGAGTGTTGAGGTCGATACACTTCAGTCAATTAGTGCCTTGACCTAGAGCATCATAGAGCATGCTGGTCCTGCAACACAGAGTGGGTTGGGAGATAGTGTGAGGAGTAGGGTCCCACCCCATACTTGTCAAGCTTGCGGGTCAGCCTGTGGTTATGACCCCATGGATAGTCAGGACGCAGGTGCACAGGCTACATCTGTAGCTGAGCAGATGGTGATGACAGATACCCTCCTGACTGAGACTTTCAGCCTTGATACTTAGGTAAATATTAGCAAGTTTATTGAATTTAATTTATTAAATTTCATTTTTGAAATACAAGATTAATTAATTTAAATTGATGATTTTAATGAAATTTCAGGGTCATAGCATCGATGCAGTTTTCAGTGGTTCTCCACCTGCATTTTTCACTAGATCATCTACTGTCGAGGTATGTAACTAGTAAACAATTATAAATATTACATGTGAATAGCATTGTTATATGAATGGTATTCTAATATCTGATTTTGGATGTTGAATAGGTTAATACTATAGATTTCATGACACCACCTGCCAGCGGTGGTGGACTTCAAAGCTTTACGGAGGTAATAAAATAAATAGTTTAATGAATGAATTGTACTTACTAAATTTTTGTATGTGATTTGTGTGCTTTATTGTGTGTACTTCCATGTTTAGATGAACGTGTGTGTATGTTAGGAGCCATGATTTGCATCACTATTATAGTTTTCGTAATTGAATAATGTTGTTTTATTTCCAGATGATGCAGTCTGCGGAGACACCTCCCCATGTTCATAGGGCAATGGAGCAAGGTGTGGCCTTGGTGATTCATAGCTCCATGGCATTGACAGGGGTATGAGGCAAATTAGTAAATTTCAATTTACATTCATTGTTATAGTTGTCTATTTTTGAAAAATCAAAAGATTATTGATTTGAAGTTTAATTTCTATCTGGATGGTTTCTATAGGACATGACATCACCAGGGCCTATTCCTACTACTGAGGCAAGCGAGGAGACAGGTTATATGTTAGCGATAAGTGATTATTTTGTTAAATGTTTCATTTTTTATAACATGTAATTTCTATATATTAATGTCTATACTTTTGATTGTAACAGGTAAAGATGCAGAAAGACCTAAATAGGAGGAGTAGCCCTCGGGTTCGTAGTAGACCACCCACATGCGCGTCTCCATCCCCTAGAAGATCAAAGGCTGCTCGTGATTTATTCTCTTCACCAGCTAGAGGGGAATGACTTTTTATTATGTTCCTTTGTTGTATGCCTATATGGCATTTGTGGACATATATTTTTTATTGTACATAGTTGACATTGTATGCCTATATGGCATTCTTGTAAGCCTATATGGCTATTTTGTATATATGTTATACTTATATCGATAGATATTGATGTATGCCTATATGGATATTTGGTTAATACAAATCTTTTTTATTGATGGCGTCCATATTTGCATTATAAATCCATGTTTGAATGGATATTTGTAGATGGCTACTTCAAATATTTAAAGTCCGATTGTATTACATAGGATGTTTGTTGATCCAATAAGCTAGCTATTGTTATTCAAGTATCACCTAAACCTCATTTTGGAACTAAAAGATAAAAGTTGTATTTAAATAAAAAATGAATCATCATGTTGAACAAAAAATATTAATATTCTTTATGAGTAGCATAGAATGTCAACTATATGCAATACAAAAAAATGAATCATCATGTTATTCTTTATGTTTGAGATCTTAAAAATGACTAAGTCTGGTAGCCTGACATCCTGAAACACTAGGATGAATATCCAAGTCATTAGGATGATTGCGCCTTGAGAAAAAGTCATTAAGATGAGTGCCTAAAGGAGGCTTTCTTAAACATTCAAACATTGAGCAACGAGCATGAAGGGTTAAGACGCAATTTGCAACTCATAAAGCCTCAAAAGGGTGCCCAACTTAGAGAGAGCATTCATTTAAGACAAGGCGCCCATTGACACCTGTTCCACCATAAAAGTGCACCTAAGGTGGAAGGAGAACAAGCCTCTGGTAAGTGAATCGCACCTATTGTCTAAACCACTTCATTATGGCACCCTAGCATGAGGAGGAGTATATAAGTCAATAGGAAATGGTGCCTATAATGCAAATGAAGGACTAAGTGGCATTTTCAATAAGCATCAATTCACCTTGAGCTTTCAATAAATACATCAAATTGAGCCCCATAAGCCTAGGCGCCCTTTACCTGCAAAAGAAACTTGTATCGATGTCAAGAGTTGGTCGTATCGGCGTATTGACAGACCTTGGTTAGGCTTCGCTGATAGTGGTCTGTCTTGCCGACGAGTGTAGTTCGAAGTCGAAGACATCGGTGTATCGAAAGATAATCCCATTTGTGCATCGGAAGAGTAGTTGAGAGATTCGCCAATGAAGGGGGTCACATTGACAGTCGAAATCCATCGGTGTATCGCCCCAACGAGATTAGAGTTCACCAATGTTTGGAGTCTCACTGACGGGTGTGGTCCAAAGGTTGTCATTCGTGAGATCGGTGTGTTGGCAGAAGAGGTTTTGAGTGTGTCGATGGTATTAAGTCCTACCGATAGGCGAGGGATTTAGAGTCTCATATCAGAGTGACAAAGACATCGGTGTGAAAGGATATAAAGTCATCAATAGTGGTCTATCTGATCGAAAAGAGTCAATGATGGGATGTTTGTCAAAAGTGAAATCAAACGGAGTCATGGTGGCATCGGCCTATCGGCCGATGAAATTTTAAGCTCGCCGATGGTATGTTGTCTCGCCAATAGTGAGTTTGAAGGTTCAAAAGTTGATAATTCTATGCTTCCATTATTTTTAGACAAGTCAACAATAGAGTGAAATACAGAGTATCTAACCATCTCTTGAGCAATCTACCTCCTAAGCGCTCAACATTGAGGAAAAACTTCATAAAAACACCTATCTCTTTCTTGGCAAGTTTTATTGTTTTGATGGTTCTAACTCATATCTAGAGAACTTCTCACCAAGGTGCCAAAATAAGTTTAACCCAACTAAAGCAAGAAAATGAGCCCAAGATGATTTCAATCAATTGGACTAGGCACCAATTTAGTGTTATTTTGACTCATTCACCCTCAAGGCGCTAAAGTATCATTCCTTCAATCAATCTAGTTTCCATGTTCCCATGTGTGATGTTCCAAGTAGGAGATGGTGCCTAGGGTCTTTATCTTATTTTCAAAATTCTAATGATTCCAAACACTTACCAATAGTCTCAAAAGATCCTATTATCCCTTAAGCGCTCAATCCTCTGATTTATCAAAGTGCTCAATCCTCTTCGAGGTGCTCAAACTCATTCAAGGCGCTATCCTTTACTACTTCCCACTTCAAACACTCTAGGGCGCTCATAATTACTCCCATCACCAATCTTCCTCCTTAAAGCACATTTGAGGACTTCTTCTTTATGCTAGGGTGCTAATATGAAAGTAACAACTCAAGGCGCTATATGAAAGCTTGATCTTGGAAAGGTGCCTAAACTCATAATGTGAGTTATTTTATTAAATTTTCAATTTTAAGGTCTTTTGGCAACTCCTCTACCAAGGCGCCATTTGATGATGTGTTTAAAGCTTAATTTTCCCCTTAGGTGCACAAACTTGATGTTCTTGACCCTACAATGCGCCTTGAGTCCCTAAGCTCTTACACTTATCATCTCTTATGCTACTTAGTTTCATCTCTCTCATAAAGGTGTTTTGAGGAGTATTACTCTTCAAACTCAATCTCTAGAGCTAAGGCGCTCAAGGGTGAGTAAACGTCCATTCTTTCAAGGTGCTCATCAAGGTATAAAACAACACACAAAGATGCCAAGATTACTCCACTCAACCTCAAAGTGCTAGATCATATCTAAATTTACATAAGGGTGCCAAATCAAATTGTCACTCAAGGGCAAGTGCACTCGAAAGGTCATCTATCTTCAAACTCAACTTCCATTCCTCTAGGCGCTTCCTTGGGTAAGTTTGGACGCTCCCTTCATGCTTGCCGTTCAAGTGGCTTTAACTCATTATAGAGACTTCCTCATCTAGGTGCAAATCATGATAGTTTCAAACACTTAGCTTTCAAGGCGCCAGAAGATGATTGTAGAGGAGTGAAATTACGCCTTAGTTCAAATAAGTGTTTACTTCATCATTGATGGATTTAAGTCATTGTATATGCTCATGAAGACTTACCTCACTCAATACTCCCCAAACTTATGGATCTAAACATGCTTTTTCTCAGGCGCTAAGTTCGTAGTTGTCTAGATGCACAAGTGCGCCTCCCTCAATGAAGTTCATTTTATTAACTTAGTTCATTGTAGTGACTCAAGGGGTTGTTATATTCTTTAGGCGCAATCTTTTATAGACTAAAACATTCACTCCATGTTAAGGCGCTCAAAGGAGGCTCTGGAGATGGAAAATGGCACCTTAACTCACTTGTGTAAATTTTGGACTTTCAGGCAATTGCAAGATGTCTTGGAGGGCTCAATTCTTCAAGGCACCCATTTTGTTCACCACTTGTAGCATCACTTGTTCAAGGCACATGTTTGGGATTCTCTAGAAAATGAAATGCTCCTTGACTCCCTAGGCAGTTAGACTCCAACTCTAAGTGCAAGATAATGATGATTTGAGCTAAAATAAGCATCTAAAAATCTAAGGTATTATTTAAGGCTTCCACTCCAAATTCTACCTAGGCGCTCACCTAGGGTGAAATGATTATCAAAGTGCACCTTAATCATTCCTTTCTCTACACATCCACTATCAGGATCAGGTCATCAAGGAGCTCTAAAACTCAAACACCACTGACCTCATCATGCAATAACCCCAAGACATCATCTAAGCTTAGTCAAACACACTGGATCTCAAAAAACGTAGGGGGTCCCCATTTGCAATGGGGCGATGTGTGATTTGGTTAGTTTGGTCGCATCAGGAGCAGGATGAAAGTTACACCCCTTTGCAACTTTACACTGCCTCCTTTTGACGATTTTTGGGGCAGCAGAAAACCTTTCACCACGGGCAAATGCCTCAGAGATATAAAAAACTGAGAGAGGTTATTGTAGAGGTACTCTACGTGATTGTGTTTCCTTAGACATAATTTTCCAAGTGACACGGTTTTTGAGTAACATCTCGTCAAATATTGTTGCCTTTTTGCACTTTGGACTCTTTAGGGATATCGTGGGTACAATGTAGCTTGAACTGTTTTGACATGTTTGGGTGAAAAAAAAGACCATGCCTAAAGTAAATGTACCCATCCAGACACATTGGAATAGTCAGTTTGGTTGCATCAGGAGAAAGACAAAATTTACACCCCTTTGCAACTTTACACTGCCTCATTCTGATGATTTTTGGGGCAGCAGAAAACCTTTCACCACGGGCAAATGCCTCAGAGATATAAAAAACTGAGAGAGGTTATTGTAGAGACACTCTACGTGATTGTGTTGCCTTAGACAAAATGTTTCTAAGTGACACAGTTTTCAAGTAACATCTCATCAAAGATTGCTACCTTTTTGCACTTTGGACTCTTTAGGGATATCGTGGGTACAATGTAGCTCAGACTGTTTCGACATGTTTGGGTGAAAAAAAGGACCATGCCTAGCATAAATGTATCCATCCAGACTTGTTGGAATAATCAGTTTGGTCGCATCAGGAGCAGGACAAAAGTTACACCCCTATGGAACTTTAGACTGCCTCCTTCTGACAATTATGGGGCAGCAGAAAACCTTTCACCATGGGCAAATGCCTTAGAGATATAAAAAACTGAAAGAGGTTATTGTAGAGGCACTTTACATGATCATGTTGCCTTAGACAGAATGTTTCTAAGTGACACGGTTTTTGAGTAACATCTCGTCAAAGATTGCTGACTTTTTGCAATTTGGACTCTTTAGGGATATCGTTGGTATAATGTAGCTCAGACTATTTCAACATGTTTGGGTGAAAAATAGGACCATGCCTAGCGTAAATGTACCCATCTGGATGCATTGGAACAGTCAGTTTGGTCACATAAACAATGCAAAAGTTGCTTTGTGCAACTTGACAACATTGACACTTTTTTGCAACATGACTCAAAGACTCAAACTGACCCCAAATGACTCAAAGTGACTTAAAATCACCTTGATTTTGGTGCCCAATGTACATTATAGAGGTTGAGGCATAGGAAAGGAAAAAGCTCTAAGTTTCATTATCATAAGCACCTAATATCAAGAGACTTTAATGGCTCAAACCTTAGTATGGAGTCCTAAGGTGCATTTCATGTCTCCTTTCATCCATTTTGGTGCCCTTATGTAGATTTTTCAACTTGATTTGGTGCCCTGTATGTGAAGGAAGATCTAAAGGCATGAAAGTGGATGTCATATTGCAAGAGTTTGGATCATCAAAATTGGAAGAAATAAGTCTATTAAGCTTGGGTGCCCTTGGTTTTCTTTTCATTCATTATGAGTGCCTTGGGAGAATGGTATATAGGTCATCATCATGATTGGGTGCCCTGGATCCAGAGTGTTGGAGAGATCATCAAATGGTGTCTATAGGAAGTAGGGTGAGTTATGAGTTTGGTCGCATTAGGAGCAGGACACCAAAAATGCATAACATGATGATGTAAAAATATGTACATATGTGTAAAAATGCAAGAGAAAATAAAAAAAAGACAAACCTTACAAATTAATGTGCATACTTACAACTCAATGTAACATGACTTTACAAAATCAATGTGAATACTTACAAATTAATCCAATGAACCATCTGGGTCTGCTCTACTCTTTATTGTGTCAAGTATTGCTTCATGGTCAGACTCACGCACCTTCCACAATATTTTGTTCAAAGGTCTACCCTGATACTTTATCAAATGAACATTGGATACCATGACAAGGTTCAAGTAATGAAGAATCTTCCGATGCGTGTCAAAGTCTTGAAATAGCCAAACATTAACACTCTTATGTGGGTACCTTCTAAGCCATGTTCCAGTAATAACCACTAAGCCTGTAGGGTATTCGATGTTTTCTCCATCTATAACAGGGTCCTCCAATTTCTTTTTGGCCTCAACACAATGACATAAGTAATAATCTGTTCTCTCTTCATTATCTTCATCTGCAATAACTGCATATACGTGCCCTACATTGATATGTGTAGCAAATTAGATAAAATTAGTCAACATTACAAAAACACTACAAAGTAAGATGACATTACCTGGTTGAACTAGATGAAATTAGATGCATATATGTGCCCTATATTACCTGGTTGAACTAAATTTGATACGTGGTCAAAGTCAACTGACGATTCCATCTGTGTTAGTTCCAGTACCGTCGAGGGTCGATACATGTCAAGTGGGCTAAGATAACTTAACTGCCATTCGTTAACCCACTCCTTTGACTCGCACTCATCCCAAACTTGAATTGTACAGGAAGAACAAAAGCATGACATCTTTCGTGTATGGATACTCCATGAACCTGCAATTAAGCTTCTGAAAGAGTGCATCTCATTTGATCCTGTCAGTGTACAACAATCCTCATATGGTGCAATGTTAGTATCATCTATCAACCAAAAAAATCTACGAACTGAAGACTTACCTTCATTACCTGGACCCACGGAAGCACTACACCACTCGACAATCAATTTTGCATCTGTCAACTTTGCATTGTCTTTATACTTTAACTCTTCTTATGCTATGGCTCTTTTGATACATGCTCCTGCACCATCATGCTCCCCCTTTCCATGCCTGGCCTCACAAAAGTTCCACATATGTTGAATACCTGTAAAATTATGCCTCCTACTTAGCCAATAGCATTTCCATGAGTTCTTGTGACGCATAGTTATATGACCATATGATATGCTGACTAAACGATATGCCCCTTCTAGCCAAATCATTGTAGAACACCTAAAAGCAACCTTGCACGAACTCTGTAGAATGTGTGCGATCATCACTAATATAGAAATTATACTCCCTTATGATCTTGCTGTCATCCTCTGTACTATCATTTGCATGAATGAATGCGATGTGCACAAATATAGAAACCTGTGTGGAGTTGTAATATTGTGATTGCACCTCACACTGTGGCTGTAGACTGTAGCTCTCTGCAAAGTCGATGACTGAAACAATGCTACCAACTGGAAATGTGTCCTTGCATAACTTGAATTGCAAGTCCAACCATCGAGCTCTATGGGCATGTCTTGCATACTCATACACTATGCTGTCACGAAATATAGGCATAAATTGATACACTGGAATCTTTTCAATAACTAATTCACACCTCTTTGCTTCTTTACCATCTTTTGTATTGTATGCCACTATTTTATACTTGCCAAACTCTACTAGTTCATTTCCAACCGCATGTGTTATTTCCATATGTTCACATATTGGCAAATGTTGCAAGCCACCGCAACGATGACATGTGCCATCCGAGAATAATTTCTTGTAGAATATTTGACCTTCCTCTCTTTCACATAAAATTCTTGATATGAAGTCTCTTGAAGATGTTGGTGGGGCACATATGGCACAACCATGCAAATCATTGTTAGTATGCATATCTAAACATATAGACCTATAAGCATCAAAATGGTTAGAAAATTCAATATGTAATCTACAACAACAAGTAGTGCGTGTGTGATTCATCTTAACATAGAAAGGTTTTAGCAATTCAAAATATCTTTGACAAATTTTAATTTGAGGATACTTCTCTAGAAATTTACCATAAAATTGTGTTTCAGTCTCATCCAAAAAATGCTTTGGATGTGGCTTGCGGTTCTGACTACCAATTCTCCTTCTTACCACATCCCTTTGATTCGGAGATACCCTTGTGTAATTCTTCCAAAAGTCTTCAATTAGTGATCTCAATGCTTCAACAATTGGTTTAACTTTTAGTGGTAGTCTCCCCGAGAACACCCATAATTCATTGGCATTAGTGTCCTCAATTCTTTGGCGTCTTCCAACGGCTCTTAATAAAGTTTTCCTATTAATTCTCAATTCTTGACTTGTCTTTCTAATGAGATGAGATTTCCTTGTTTGACTACTTACTATAGTCGATGTAATCACACGCCATGTTGCTTTCCGTCATCCATCATCCCTCAACTCTAATCCCTCATCCCTAAACCCTAAACGCTATCCCTATTCCTAGACCCTTAACAGGCTCGATACTATACCTTAAACCCTAATACCTCTACCCTCGACACTCTTATTTAACCCTAATCCCTTGACCATTAACCCTATCCCTCAACCTCAACCCTCAACCCTCAACCCTCAACTCTCAACATTAAACCCTAATTCATCAACCCTAAACCCTAATCCCTCAAACCTAAACCCTATCCCTAAACCATCAACCCTCAACACTATACCTTAAACCCTAATCCCTATCCCTCAACCCTTAACCGTTAAAACTTAAACCCTATCCCTACACACTCAACACTTGACACTATATCTTAAGCCTTAAACCCTCATCCCTAAAGCCTCAACCCTCAATCCTTAAACCTTCAACCCTAAACCTTATCCCTAATCCCTCTACCCTCGACACTCTAACCCTAACCTCGACATTAAATGCTAATCCGTCAACCCTAAACCCTAATCCTAAACCCTCAACCCTCAACACTATACCTTAAACCCTAATCCCTCAACCCTCAACCCTAAACCTTATCCCTAAACCCTAATCCCTCAAACCTCAACCCTAATCCAACATCCCTCAACTCTAATCCCTCATCCCTAAACCCTAAATGCTATCCCTATTCCTAAAAACTCAACAGACTCGATACTATACCTTAAACCCTAATCCCTTATCCCTAAACCCTCTAACCCTATCCCTAATCCTTACACCCTCCACACTCTACTTTAACCCTAATCCCTTGAACCTCAACCCTATCCCTAAACCCTTGACCCTCTAACCTCAACCCTTAACCCTCAACGTCAAACCCTAATCCCTCAACCCTTAACTCTGATTCCTCAACTCTCAACCCTAACCCTAAACCCTAAACCCTCAACGTCAAATCCTAATACCTCAACCCTTCACTCTAATCCATCAACCCTAAACCCTATCCCTAAACCCTCAACACTATACCTTAAACCCTAATCCCTCAACCCTAACCCTAAACCTTGTCCCTAAACCCTAATCCCTCAACCCTCAACCCTAATCTGTCATCCATCATCCCTCAACTCTAATCCCTCATCCCTAAACCCTAAATGCTATCCCTATTCCTGGACCTTCAACAGGCTCGATACTATACCTTAAACCCTAATCCCTCTACCCTTGACACTCTTATTTAACCCTAATCCCTTGACCATTAACCCTATCCCTCAACCTCAACCCTCAACCCTCAACCCTCAACTCTCGACATTAAACCCTAATTCATCAACCCTAAACCCTAATCCCTCAAACCTAAACCCTATCCCTAAACCATCAACCCTCAACACTATACCTTAAACCCTAATCCCTATCCCTCAACCCTTAACCCTTAAAACTTAAACCCTATCCCTACACCCTCAACACTTGACACTATATCTTAAGCCTTAAATCCTCATCCCTAAAGCCTCGACCCTCAATCCTTAAACCTTTAACCCTAAACCCTATCCCTAATCCCTCTACCCTCGACACTCTAACCCTAACCTCGACATTAAATGCTAATCCATCAACCCTAAACCCTAATCCTAAACCCTCAACCCTCAACACTATACCTTAAACCCTAATCCCTCAACCCTCAACCCTAAACGTTATCCCTAAACCCCAATCCCTCAACCCTCAACCCTAATCCATCATCCCTCAAGTCTAATCCCTCATCCCTAAACCCTAAATGCTATCCCTATTCCTAAACCCTCAATAGACTCGATACTATACCTTAAACCCTAATCCCTTATCCCTAAACCCTCCAACCCTATCCATAATCCTTACACCCTCCACACTCTACTTTAACCCTAATCCCTTGAACCTCAACCCTATCCCTAAACCCTTGACCCTCGAACCTCAACCCTCAACCCTCGACGTCAAACCCTAATCCCTCAACACTTAACTCTGATCCCTCAACTCTCAACCCTAACCCTAAACCCTAAACCCTAAACCCTCAACCCTCAGTTCGTCAAATCCTAATCCCTCAACCCTTCACTCTAATCCCTCAACCCTAAACCCTATCCCTAAACCCTCAACACTATACCTTAAACCCTAATCCCTCAACCCTAACCCTAAACCTTGTCCGTAAACTCTAATCCCTCAACCCTCAATCCTAATTCGTCATCCGTCATCCCTCAACTCTAATCCCTCATCCCTAAACCCTAAATGCTATCCCTATTCCTAGACCCTCAACAGGCTTGATACTATACCTTAAACCCTAATCCCTCTACCCTCGACACTCTTATTTAACCCTAATCCCTTGACCATTAACCCTATCCCTCAACCTCAACCCTCAACCCTCAACCCTCAACCCTCAACCCTTAACTCTAAACATTAAACCCTAATTCATCAACCCTAAACCCTAATCCCTCAAACCTAAACCCTATCCCTAAACCATCAACCCTCAACACTATAGCTTAAACCCTAATCCCTATCCCTTAACCCTTAAAACTTAAACCCTATCCCTATACCCTCAACACTTGACACTATATCTTAAGCCTTAAACCCTCATCCCTAAAGCCTCAACCCTCAATCCTTAAACCTTCAACCCTAAACCCTATCCCTAATCCCTCTACCCTTGATACTCTAACCCTAACCTTGACATTAAACACTAATCCATCAACCCTAAACCCTAATCTGTCAACCCTAAACCCTCAACCCTCAACACTATACCTTAAACCCTAATCCATCAACCCTCAACCCTAAACACTATTAATAAACCCTCAACCCTTGACACTATACCTTAAACCCTAATCCCTCAACCCGCAACCCTAATCCCTCAACCCTCAACCCTAATCCCTCATCCCTAAACCCTAAACTCTATCCCTATTCCTAAACCCTCAACCCTCGACACTATACCTTAAACCCTAATCCCTTATCCCTAAACCCTAAACACTATCCCTCAACCCTTAACCCTTAAAAATTAAACCCTAAAACCTATCCATAAACCCTCGACTCTCAACACTATATTTTAAACCCCAATCCCTTAACCCTCAATGCTAAAGCCTCAACCCTTAATCGTTAAACCTTCAACCCTAAACCCTATCCCTAATCCCTCTACCCTCAACACTCTATTTAACCCTAATCCCTTGACCATCAACCCTATCCCTAAACCCTCAACCCTCAACCCTCAACTCTCAACATTAAACCCTAATCCGTCAACCCTAAACCCTAATCCGTCAACCCTAAACCCTAATCCCTCAACCCTAAACCCTATCCCTAAACCCTCAACCCTCAACACTATACCTTAAACCATAATCCCTCAACCCTAAACCCTAATCCCTCAACCCTAAACCCTAAACCGTATCCCTAAACCCAACAAAACTACTTTCCCTTATGTTAGGTTGTTAAACCCATCATTTTTGACACTCTTCTCTTAACAATATTTGAGTTGCAAGAATATGTCAGAAAAATGCCTATGAACATTTTTAATGTTAGTAATGTTATATGACATGTTTTTTTGGCCCATCTGGGGTTCATTATGCTAATAGGTGTACACACTATGAGAAAAGCTTTGTGTATGGTACATCCACAGTGAGTAATTAACAATTGAAATCAGAAGGATAATCATTATGAGAAAAGCTTTGCATTGGGGTACATCTATGTTTCTTGTTGTCCACCCTGCACTTAGGGGAGGTATATTCTTATGAAACAGGCAAATAATCTCCCATTGTTTACTGGCTCTATCCACAAGAACTACTAATATACACCTTAAACCCTAATCCCTCAACCCTAAACTTTCAACCCTAAACCCTATCCCTAATCCCTCTACCCTCAACACTCTACCTTAACCCTAATCCCTTGACCCTTAACCCTAAACGCTATCCCTAAAGCCTCAACCCTAAACCCAAATCCCTCAAGGTCCTAAACTCTAATCCCTTGTCCCTAAACTCTAAATCCTATCCCTAAATGCTCAACCCTTAACCTTAAACCTTAATCACTCAATCCTTATCCACCCCTCTCCTCCCCTATCTGGCTCACTCCCATCTCTACCCTCCTCTATCCTTGACACTATACATACATACATATAGGCATACATAGATACATACATACATATAGGCATACATACATACATACATACATACATACACATAGGCATACATACATGATTAATAGCCTTAAACATAAAAAAATTTAAGTTGAACATAACGTGCTCGCGTTATTTAAAACATGAAAAATAGCAAACTTTTGTGGAAAATGAAAAATGCAAAGAAAAGAATAATGCGAGTGCGTTATAACGAGAGCACGTTATGACGCGAGCGCGTTATAACGAGAGCGCCTTATAACGCACTCGCGTTATGTCTTGCTTTGGGAATCCCAAGCCTTGGGTTTGGGATTTGCTTTGGATTTCCAACCCAAAGGCTTGGAGTGCCTTTTGAATAGTAACAGATGTGTTTTTCCATATTCTTCAAGATTTTACATAATTTCATTCGTGCTAACCCTCAGATTTGTACGTGTTTCAAGGTCAAACAAATTGAACACCTGGGTAATGTTAGGCTTTCTCTCAGCTATCTGACGATGTAATTTTTTTCACATTTTAACAATTTTAAGCCTTTCATCTTTAATTTCTTTTATTTGTGTCCGTTTTTGGGCAAAAACCACTGTTTGGTCTTTTTTTCATTGTAAATTAACTATTCATTGAAATTTCAAAAAAATTACATATTTAGAAACTAGACTCCATTCTACAAATATTAAAAAAAGAAAAAAATGATTTTCGATTAGTTTTCAAAATTTATAGGGGTAGCACGGCCAAAATTCTATTTTTTAGGATGTGTCTACTTTGAAAATTAGTAAAAAATCAAATATTCATCAAATAATTATCAGAAAAATCAGGCATAAACTACATGCTATTAGCTAATTTCTCACCAAAGCGATTTTGAAAATACCAAAAAAAAGTTGACCTTTTGAGGGAGCCACAAAACATGCTATGTTATGTTTTTTTGACAGAAACAACACCAGTTTCTGTGGCTCCCTCTTTTGAACCCCTTAATCTATGCCATTTTAAAAAAAAAATGGTAGTTTAGAAAGTAGACTCGGAGCACTATGAACATTGTTTTGGTTGCATCTCCAAATTTTGAGTGTAACTATGCTCAATTTCTCATCCAAGGCCAGTATTTCCTAATTTTAGAAAAAAAGTGGCCACTTAAGACCCCTTTTTGGCCCCCCATCTTCCTGCACTTACCCATATGACAAAATTCCCATATCCTTTATGTTTTTATGGATATCCATACCCTATTCCAAAGATCCCATATGGGCATAGACAAGGAGGATGCTGGCTAAGGTTGTGGAATTTGGCTTTACATCCGCTAATTGCATTTAGTTGAAAGTTTCTAAAGACTTGTTGAAAAAAACCATTTTGTGCATATCTTGCAATCATTGCATTCCATGAGACAACATTTCTTTAAGTCATCATGTCAAATAGTTCATGTGCCTTGTCTATGCTTCCACATTTTGCATACATGTCTCCTAGGGCAGTTGCAACTATGACATCTATTAAAATTCCTTTATCCTTTATTCTTTAATGGTTGTCCATACCTTGTTCCAAAGATCCTAATTTGGCATAGGCAGGGATGATGCTTGCAAAGGTTATGGAATTTTGTTTTACACGTGCCAATTGCATTTTCTTGAAATTTTATAAATCCTTTTCAAAAAATCCATTTTCTGCATATCGTGCAATCATTGCATTCCATGAGATGACATCTCTTTGAGGTGTCATTCCAAACTATTCACATGCCTTGTCTATGCTTCCACACTTTGCATACATGTCTACAAGGGCAGCTGCAAATACAACATGTGACAAAATTTGTATATCCTTTATAATTTGATGGTTGTCTATACCTTGTTTTGAAGATCCCATTTTGGCATAGGAAAGGAGGATGGTGGATAAGGTTGTGGACTTTGGATTTACATTCACCAATTGCATTTTATTAAAAGTTTCTTTTGTGCATTTGCTTGAAACTTTCTAAAGCCTTTTTGAAAAAATCCATTTTGTGCATATCTTGAAATCATTGCATTCCATGGGACAACATTTCTTTAAGGCATCATGTCAAATAGTTCATGTGCCTTGTCTATGCTTCCACACTTTGCATACATGTCTCCTAGGGCAGTTGCAACTACAACATCTATCAAAATTCCTTAAATATCCTTTAATCTTTCATGGTTGTCCATACCCTATTCCAAAGATCCTAAATTGGCACATGTAGGGGGGATGCTTGAAAAGGTTAAGGAATTTGGTTTTACATGTGCCAATTGCATTTGTTTGAAAGTTTATAAAGCCTTTTAAAAAAATCCAATTTCTGTATATCATGCAATTATTGCATTCCATGATATGGCATCTCTTTGAGGTGTCATGCCAAACTATTCACATGCCTTGTCTATGCTTCGACACTTTTCATACATGTCTACAAGGGTAGCTGTAAATACAACATGTGATAAAAGTCATATATCCTTTATGCTTTGATGGTTGTCTATACCCTGTTCCGAAGATCCCATTTTGGCATAGGCAAGGAGGATGGTGGATAAGGTTGTGGAATTTGGATTTACACTCGCCAGTTACATTTTCTTGAAAGTTTATTTCAAGACTTATAAAAAAATCCATTTTGTGCACATCTTGCAATCATTGCATTCCTTCATTTGTGATGTGCATAACATTCCTTCATTTGTGAAGTGCATACCATGCTATAATTGTACATGCTTACAACAAGTGATTCATGCTATGTAATGAAGCACAACATGATGAAATAAGAAAATGCACATTTACAACACTTAAGAATATGTAGTAGTGTTTCTCATGCCATCGATACATGTTATATCCCTTACAATCTGATGCAAATGGATAAACTACGTTTTCATCTTCACATACATGGCTTACAACATGTGACAATAAACCACTACAAGTTGTATATGTGCTTAACAACAAGTATACATGTGATACAACACCCCAAAACATGCATTGACTTAGGTGAGTGGTTCTTTTATTAGTGGTGGTGTACATTTTGGACATAAAATAATAAGGGTTATTTTTATACAAATTATTCATGGAACTTGTAATTTGCAATCTTGTTCTTTATGCCTATTCCTTTTGTAATTTGAAACAAAAGATGGAATTCTTACCCACATTCTATGCACCTACATTAGTGACCAATGTAATTTAACACATAGGGAGAGAGACATAGGGAGAATATTGTTGATGAAAACCAGAGTCTTTGCTTATGAATAAGACATCTTCTTGTTGCTGCTACAATCTTAGGACTGTCACAATTTTGCATGCTTTTGATAGTGATATTGAGGGTTTTGGATGCTCAACAAGGTTACCCTCCACTCATGACACCCTCATAGTATCCTCATAATTCTTTTCTTGATGATCTAATGACTAACTCAATAGGATAACTTCATGGATTCCTTAGAAAAAGGCAAGCCCCATGATGTAATACTAAAGACAAGAACCCTAACAGCCATAGGCAATATCCCTACACACAAACATTAATCAAATATGCATTGAAGACCATGAAACCACAATGTAAGTTTAAAAAGATGAAATTTAATCCATTTTGAAACTTCTACCATAGCTGTAATAGTCAAAACAACTACAAATCCTTCCATTGTTTTTTTCCAAAAATCATCATAAACCCTAGTATGATAACCATTTCATTTGATTTTTGTAGCACATTCTTTAATGTGTGTTTTGCCATTATGTTTTGTCTACCTAAATGCTAGATACACATACTTACAAGATTATATTTTGTTGTTTTATGTCATGCCCACTTTTTATGAGTGGCCATGACATGAGAAAACACATGTCATACCCACATTACCCATGTGGTCATGACATGAACCACCAAAAATTTTCCCCCTATCTCTAAATCCCTGTTGCACAAGGCGGGGAAGGAAGACAAGGCGTGGATGAAACATCCAAGATGCCTTGTCAAAATAAAATCAACCCAAGGGAATAAAACATTACTAGATAATAAACAACAATCATGGAAGAAAAGATAATACAACCCCCATGCCACCAAGATGAAAAGAATCATTCAAAGGCAAAAGAGATATGATTTTGTCATTTCCATCAAATTCAACATTAAGAGAGTTTTCAAGGCAATAGGAGTTAATGATTCATTAACACAACATGACAAGGCAACATTAAGAGGGAAAAAGAATTCCAACATCTAGTCTATACTATTCAAACATCAGAAGGGATAGATCGACATTAGTTATGTTCCTATACATCCATAGAGGTAAATAAACAATAATTATTTTCCCTTACAACAAGAGATAACTATATATCATTTATTTCCTTATACATCGAGAGAGATAACATACATTAGTTATTTTCCTTCTCATCAATATAAATAAATAACAATCATCTATCTCCTTTACATCAATAGAGATAACTATGCACTTATTATGCAAGAGAGATAAGTAATGAACAATAATTTCCTTTACAACAAGAGACTAAAATAATCAATAATTGATCTCCTTGACCCAAAGAGAGATAAATAATTCTTTTCTTTACAACAAGAGATATCTATTCATTAATTATTCTCCTATGCATCAATAGATTAAAATAAACATTAAATGCATAAATGATTTTTGCTTACATCAATAGGATAAAATGCACATTAATTTACTTATCCTGAATACATCGAAAGAAATAAATATACATTAATTACTTCTCCAATATATAGAGATAAAAAAAATAAATACGATAGTCATTTCCTTGAATACATCAAAGTGAGGAATCTGAAACATCAATAGAAATAAATTCAACAATCATTTTTGCTTTACATCAATAGAGGCAAATAACCATAGTGATTCTACCAATGGACGAAGACCAAGATTCTGCCAAGACTACAATAGGGTTCGCCATAACGAAGACCAATGGGAGATGTTGCCGACCTCCCAACCATATTGCCATCGTCGAGCACAATGGATGTTCATTACGCCCTAGGCAACCCTCGAGCTACAGAGAGAGGAGACAAGGATACCATTGTTAGCATAGTCGACTCACACGACCAGGGTCTCAAGAAGGACATCAAGCTATACACAATAATAACTTCGAACCCGAGACTCACACACACATGAAACGACACCAAGGGAAATGATGGAATTGAAAGTACTTGAGACAGAACACTTAGCACCAAAACATAAAAAAAACTCAACACATATAACACCATAGGGTCGCTCATGACCTAGGGTCTAGGAAATGAAATGAGGTATGACACAAGGGGGACATTCAAGGTTAATCCACATGCATAGCATTTTTCATTCAAGACACTATTCATTAGTTTTCAATGCAGCCATACAGGAAAATTTTCATTAATATATCTATTTTAAAAAAATAAAATCCAAACAACCGTTAGTGAGAGTGGAGTTCATCAAATAGAGAAAAAAATCTATTTAAACTGCTAGTTAATTCATAAAGCAATTAAATTGAAATGCACTCTTCATAAAATAAGATTTCTAATGACTACAGTGATGACTGGAAGTGGATAGAATTGATAGACACTAACCATTTCATAGGAAGTAAATAACAATCATTCATAAATAGATGAGTTTCCAACTGCTACTTCCAAAGGAATATCTCCTAATATATATATATATATATATATATATATATATATATATATATATATATATATATTTGGCAAATTAGCTTGTCAAAAGAAAGGGGACTTTGAATTTCTCTATACTTAGCGACATATTAGGTAGAACCCATCAACGAACTACATTTTAATAGAAGTGCTACATTTAAAGACTAATCCTCTTATTGTTCATCATAACCAAGAACATATGAGACAATAAAACAAGTTCGACTATGCAGAAGTAACTATTGATGTAGTGATCCTTTGTTTTCTTCTTTCTTTTCTTACTTTAAGAAATTAAGGATGATCATGTTAAATCACCAATAAGTAAGTATCCTGTATAAAATATATAAAAAAAACAACAACCAAAGCTCAAAGGCAGCGGCAGATGTGCCTACTTCTTCAACTGAATGTTCTCATAGGCTACGAGCATGGTTTAAATTGGACATTTGGGTAGCTGTATTTAGGCATTTTAACTGTAAAATACAGCCGGGGTTTTGAAAAGACTGTATTATATGAAACAAGAGTTTTTTTTGGCCAAACTGCCATAACCTACTTAGGATTACGTTGCCACTATATGTTTGGTCTGGATATGATTTACTTATACTAAGTATATCATAGGATTTTAAAGGCACTATTGAATAGATAACTGTCCCAAAAAGTTTGCTTGACAGGCAAGATTGACTATCCAAAGATTTGCCCTGGTTGCAAGCCCCCTCATTATTGTTACACCCCCTACTGTTCCATCTCCTAGAGTCTTTCTGTTTGGGTTAAACAAAATAGGGAGATAGTTTTATTTTACCTATGCTTTCTCTAACTACAGATCTATTAGTCTATACTACTAGCTGCACCTTTACTTATTTCTTCCCTCTATTGTTTACACAGGTGCTCTATTTGTGCAGCTCTATTGTAAGACTTCCTTGATGCCTTTTTTTTCTAAAGGGCATAACAAAATTAAATTTAACTTATAACAAGATAAAAAAAAACATCAGAGGAATACCTTCCCACATACGTATAATCTAGTCTTTGGAAAACTAGAGATAGGTTACATACACAATATGGCAAGCACCAATTTCCAAGAGCATAGGTTTGGATTCTCTATATAGGGTGTGACATTTAGGGGACGAGTAGGGTTTACAGCATCAACACCCAGTTGCAGGTGCTCAACCACTACAGCTACATATTCTCTGTTTGTTATCTCTTCGCTCACTGCAAAACAGCGACGCCCTCACTTCCCTCTCTATCTCTCCTAGAGGTGTTTCTTTTCCTCCTCTTCTATTTCTAGATACTATAGTTCTAGAGTGAAATAGAAACCCTCCCCCCCAAAAAAATAGCCCCCACCTCCAAATTCATTCTGTATCCCTGCCCAACATCCCCCTTTCTTTTCTTCTTTCCCCCCTTTTTTTTCTTTTCTCATTTGGAGATATACGCAACTCCCCAGAATGCCAGCAACACTTGGTCCCATAAAATTGTACCAATTCTGTGCTCTCCCCCATCTCCTCTCCCCCCATGCTTCTCATTCTCCCAATAGAACTTCATTGTCCTCCTCTCTGGTCCACCACTCAACCCTTAACTTCTCCAAGAAAAATTCCAACTGACGCGTATGAGAAAGGATGTACAACGATAGGCCATTTGATTTGAATGTATCCACCAGTTTATATGCATTCTCTTTTATCATTAAAAGATCCTAATAAAAAAAAAAAATCGATTTCTTTTTTTTTAAAAGAAACTATTCTTACTTCTTATATTATGTTTACCTCTTATCTTTCTTTAATTTTTTTTTAAAAGAAACAAATCCTATTATCTAAAATAAAAACTTTATTCTCTCTTTTTAAAAAAAAAGTAAATTCTTGATTTTTATAATTATAATTATTATTATGTTAACTTTTATTTACTTCCTTTCTTTATTTAAGAATAAATAATTTCCTTCAATTTATAATTATTGAAATATTTAAAATTATAAATAATTTTAATTATAACACATAAATGTACACTTTTAGATTGTCTTTATTAATTAGCTGATAGGCTTTTATATGTGAGCATTATAGTGCTTGGAATTGTCTCATACCGTAAAATTCATGACATGAAATTTTTTAAGGTAGTCGGTTGTTCCTATCGGCATATTCTTTGAACATCCTCTGTTGCGAGTGCTAGTGATAAATAACAATTCTACATACATAAATATATGTAATGAGGTGAGAGTCCAATAAGTTATAATTATTGAAAACAATCTAAACTCACCCCTAAGAAGATCTCATGGTAGATGTACTCTACCTTCAAGTGTGAAAATATGAATCTAGATCTTCGAAAGAGTCATAGGAGTCGAGAGGCCCATATCCCAAGAGTGATCAAACTTTGAATTAATTTGTCGTTATGTCTTTTAGATAAGGTTCGGACGGGGTCTTTGTCATGACCACATGGCATCTCCAAGTTAAAATAATGACAAGCATTTTGAAACAACAATTAACTCAACATTAGATTAAACTAATCTAGCCTTAACATAAATCCAAAAATTCATATGACTCCCAATGAAATTCATGAAAACCTCACATTCCAAAGTAATAGACCCTCTAACAACAAAATAAAAACTAAAATTAACTTCACTTTGAAAGCATGGAAATTTAGCAAGCACACCCCACTAACCTGAATGAATACCAGTAAAGTGAACCGAGAATCCCAGTCCACTAAAGAAACACACAAGGATCATAGGCACGTAATGGGTTTACACATGACAGGGGTCCAAACATCTAATGAGCCTAATTTGAGGTAAAAGGAAAAACACATGATACCATACTCTATCTACAATTGAATAGGATGGTTTGGGTGACCAACATACCACAAGAAGCAAGGTAGATAACTCAACCACTGGCTAGGGTAAGGTTGAATAGTCAATTCGCTAAGTGATTCGATGTCTCCTCCTCCACATCTACCCATTGGCCAACACCTGCATATGTATATCCTGCACACTCAAATCGAAGCATCAAATCCAACAATGTAATCATAGCCGAAGCAGCTTTAACATATTAATGAGGATGTATAACCAATCACTACCTATATCCATCTGGCAACCATATTATATAATAATCAATCATTTTATCATTTTAATCTAGAGCTAGGTGAATAATATGATACGCACTAGTCAGACGAGGGCGGGCATTACATTTTAAATGATGTTATCTATCCCATTATTACATTTTTCTTGTGCTAACGTGATCATATCTTTAACATTTTTCTTGTGCTAACATGGATTGGAATGGGTTCATCATCTTCAAGACTATTTGAACCTTTGATTAATGCCCTACAACACATTGAATCAAGTGAGAACACCATATCAACCTAAGGAGAGTAGAGGAAAAACCTAAAATGGAGATTACAACATAGCTTTTAGTTTAGTTTCATCTCCTAGAAAGGTGCCAGGACTAATTTTTTGCATTCAACATCTCCTGGGGTCAAACAGATGGTGCCAACATGTCTGGGTGGGCAGACAAATGCTATGGGAGATGTCTTTCTGGTGGTGAAGCCTCCTGGTCGTTCTCGGCTACATTAGATGGAGATAGTCTCTTAAGAGTCCTAAAACAAAAAAAGTGTCAAACTTTGGACCAGCTATTCCGTCAAACTGTGACACCTAGGAACATCTTCTTTGCATACATAGGTGGATGTTAGGTCCACCTACAAATACCTATCTTAGTTTTTAAAATCAATTTTGTTTGCTTGTGGTGGTAAGGAACACATTGTTCCAAAATGCTTTAGTTTCATGCAGTGGAAAGGTGCTAGGAGTGAAATTTTGTATTCCAAACCTCATGGGGCCCAATGGACTATGTCAACACATTAGGGTGGGTGGATAAATGCTAGGGGAGGTCTCTTTTCATGCACCAAGTGCCCTAGACATTCTGAGCTGCAAGCTATTAGCAAAGTCACTTGAGATCCCTAAGAGCAAAAAACCGCCAAACTTTGACAGAGTGGTTCTTAGAATTTGTGGTACATGGGAATGTTTTGTTTAGATCTATAGGTGCACATGGGGTCCATCCACAATAACCTCTATTTGATTTTGTCAACTCCAATCCATTTGACAGTGCTAAAATTAAACGCATTTTTACAAAATGCTTCAGTGGCATTCAACACAACCTTGCCAGGAGCCACATTTTTCATTCTTCTCATCGTGGGGCCCAACGAACTACACCAACATATGGGGGTGGGTGGGTAAACACTAAGGGATGTCTTTTTTCATGTGCCAAGTGCCCCAGAAATTTTGGGCTGCAGGCTACTAACAAAGTCAATTGAGATCCCTAAGAGAAAAAACTACCAAACTTTGATGGAGTGGTTTTCAACATTCATGGCACATGGGAATGTTCTTTTTAAACCTATAGGTGCACGTGGGGTTTTTCTACAATAACCTCTCTCAATTTTTGTCAAATCCAATCCATTTGACTGTGCCAAAATTAAACTTATTCTTGTAAAATGCTTTAGTGGCATTCAACACAACCTTGCTAGGAGCCATATTTTTTGTTATGATCATCGTAGGGCTGAATGGACTACACCAAAACATTGGGTGGGTGGGTAAATACTAGGGGAGGTCTCTTTTCAAGTGTCAAGTGCCCCAGACATTGTAGGCTACCGACAAAGTCACTTGAGATCCTTGAGAGCAAAAAACTGCCAAACTTTCACGGAGTGATTCTCATAATTCGTGGCACTTGGGAATGTTCCATTTGGACCTACAAGTGAACATGGGGTCCATCCACAATAACCTCTCTCATTTTTGGTCAACTCTAGTTCATTTGATAGTGCCAAAATTAAACACATTCTTAGAAAATGCTTCAGTGACATTCAACACAACCTTGCCAGGAGCCACATTTTTCATTATGCTCATTGTGGGGCCTAATGGACTATGCCAAAACATCAATGTGGGTGGTTAAATGCTATGGGAGGTCTCTTTTTATGTTCCAAGTGCCCCAGACATTCCAGATTGTAGGCTACTGGCAACGTCTGGGGCACTTGGCACACAAAAAGAGACCTCCCATAGTATTTAACTACCCACCTTGATGTGTTGGCATAGTCCATTGGGCCCCATGATAAGTAGAATGAAAAATGTGGCTCCTGGCAAGGTTGTGCTGAATGCCACTAAAGCATTTTGTGAGAATGCGTTTAATTTTGGCACGGTCAAACAGATTGAAGTTGACCAAAAATGAGAGAGGTTAATATGGATGGACCCCATGTGGACTTGTATGTTTGAATGGAACATTCACATGTGCCATGAATTCTGAGAATCACTCTGTCAAAGTTTGGCAGTTTTTTGCTCTCAAGGATCTCAAGTGACTTTACCAGTAACATGCAGCCAAGAAGATATAGGGAACTTGGTACATGAAAAGAGACCTCCCCTAGCATTTAACCACCCAACCTGACATATTGGCATAATCCATTGGGCCCCACAACAAGAAGAATGAAAAATGTGGCTCCTAGCAAGGTTGTGCTGAATGCCACTGAAGCATTTTGCAAGAATGCGTTTAATTTTGGCATGGTCAAATGGATCGGATTTGACCAAAATGAATAGAGGTTATTGTGGATGGACCCCACATGCACCTATAGGTCCAAACAAAACATTCTCGAGTGACATGAATTTCGAGAACCGCTTCATCAAAGTTTAGTAGTTTTTTTCTTTCATGGATCTCAAGTGACTTTGACAGTAGCTTGCAGCCCAGATTGTCTGGGGCACTTGGCACATGAAAAGATACATCCCCTATCATTTAACCGCCCACACCTACATGTTGGCATAGTCCATTGGGCCCTACGACGAGCAGAATGAAAAATGTGGCTCATGGCAAGGTTGTACTGAATGCCACTGAAGCATTTTGCAAGAATGCATTTAATTTTAGCACAGTCAAATGAATAAGTGTTGAAAAAAATAAGAGATATTATTGTGGATGGACCCCACATGAACTTGTAGGTCCAAACAGAACATTCCTAGGTGCCATGAATTCTAAGAACCGCTCCGTCAAAGTTTGGCAATTTTTTGCTCTTAGGGATCTCAAGTGACTTTACCGGTAGCCTACTGCTAGAAACATCTAGGGAACTTGGTGCATGAAAAGAGACCTCTCCTAGTGTTTACCCACCCACCTTGACATGTTGGCATAATCCGTTGGGCCCCACGACGAGCATAACGAAAAATGCACAGCTCCTAGTAAGGTTGTGTTGAATGCACTTGAAGCATTTTGCAAGAATGTGTTTAATTTCAACATGGTCAAATGGATCGGAGTTGACAAAAACTAAGATAGATTATTGTGGATGGATCCCACATGCACCTGTAGGTCCAAACAGAACATTCCATCAAAGTTTAATAGTTTTTTTTCTCTTAGGGATCTCAAGTGACTTTGTTGGTAGCCTGCATCCTAGAATGTCTAGGGCACTTGGTGGATGAAAAGAGACCTCCCATAGAATTTACCCACCCACCCTAATGTGTTGGCATAGTTTTTTGTGACCCACGAGGTGTGGAATGCAAATTTCACTCCTAGAACCTTTCCATTGCATGAAACTGAAGCATTTTTGAACAATGTGTTCCTTGCCACCACAAACAAACAAATTTGATTTAAAAAAACAAGCTAGGTATTTATAGGTGGACCTGACATCCACCTATACATGTAAAGAAGATGTTCCTAGATGTCATGGTTTGATAAAACAACTGGTCCAATGTTTGACACTTTTTTTAATCTTAGGGATCTTGAGAGATTGTTTCCATCCAATGTAGCCGACAATGACTAGGAGGCTTCACCATGGAAAAGACATCTCCCTAAGCATTTACCCACCCACCCGAACATGTTGGCATCATCCATTTGTCCCCAGGAGATGCCAAATGCAAATATTCAATCCTAGCACCTTTCTAGTAGATGAATATTCAGTAGTATAAAGGTGTTCTCGCTTGATTCAATGTGTTGTAGGGCATTAATTAAGGCCATCCTTACCATTGCTATCAATTGTTAGAACCAAAAGTGAATAAACAAATTAGGGTTTGTAAGATGGAATCCTTGTCATTAAAACTCATAATAACATCATGATATTATGGTCTTAATCTCGTCATAAGATATGACAACCAATTTGAAATAAGACCCTTGTATGATTTCACGATGCAAAGATATGTATAATTTGCAACTATGGTTTCCATGAATGAAACCATTATGTAACATGATGAAACAATGTTTGTAAGGAATCCCTATCACTATGATGCATGAAGAAACACGGCTGCTCCCAAGCCTAATAGAGGATATTTTGGCCAATAATGCCAACATTGGTGCTATGAAACCTTCAAAATCTTAGGGCATGCAAGATAAATGAGAATGATCATCAAGTTAACTCCAAAGGACATAATGGCATGACCCTTCAAGAAAACAAGACCCTTCAAGAAAACATAATGGAATGACCCTTCAAGTGAATGAACAATCATCAAATTAACTCCAAAGGACATATCATCATGAAATAATCATGAAAATCTAAATTACTTTCCTTCCAAAACCAACTTCATAAGGATTATGCCTACCTCTAAAATACTCAACTCCTACATGCAAATGTAATTGCACTATTTAGCTAAAATGAGGACACCAACATGATGAAATGAGACAATACTAGCAAAATACCTCTACACAGTACAATCTATGAGTTCTATCAAACCACTTGACTTAGTTTGATCAAAGCAACTCACCAATCATGACCTTGAGGAATATCCAAATACATCAACAACCATGCCATTCAATCATGAGCTCTATAATGAAATGAAGCTAATCAACTAGGACCAAGGATCACATATAAGAAGGTAATTTAGGTGTCAAAATATAGAAGGTGAAATGAGGATAGCAAAGAAAAATAACATACCTTTCTGTCATTCCATTGATTCAATCTAATGAACCATCTAGGTCTACTCTACTCTCTATTGTGTCAAGTATTGCCTCATGGTCAAACTCACGAACCTTTCACAAGGTCCTATTCAATGGTCTACCCCCATATTTGATCAAATTAATGTTTGATGCTACAACAATATTAGAATAATGAAGAATCTTCCTATGTTTGTCAAAGTCCTTGAAAAACCACACATTAGGCTTCTTCACTAGGTACCTTCTAAGCCATGTCCGAGTAACAACCACTAATCCTGTAGGGTACTTGATGTTTTCTCCATCTATAATAGGGGTATCTTATTTATTTTTTGCCTCAACATGACACAAATAATAATCTATTCCTTCTTCATTGTCTTCAGCTGCAATAACTGCATAAGCATGCTCTGCATTGATATGTGCATTCAATTCAATGAATATAGTCAACAATACAAAAAACTACAAAATAAGATGGAATATTGAATTTTATTAAATTTGAATGCTGATAATAACTAGTTGAACTAGATCTAAAACATGGTCAAAGTCAACTGATGATTCAATCTCTGTGAGTTGTAGTGCTGTCAGGAGTCAATACGTGTCAATTGGGCTTAGACTTCTTGTACACCATTCATCAACCCACTCCTTTAACTCACAATCATACCACACTTGATCTATACATGAAGAACAAAAGCATACCATCCACCGTGTATGCATACTCCATGAACCTGCATTAGAGCTTGTAAAAGAGTGTAGCTCACTTGATCCTATCAATGTACAACAATCCTCATATTTTTCAATGTTAGTATCATCAACCAACCAAAAATATCTATAAACTATAGACTTACCTTCATTACCTAGATCCATTGTAGTGTTACACCATTCAACAATAGATCTTGCATCTGTCAACTTTGCATTGTCTTTGTATTTCAACTCTTCTTATGCTAATGCTCTTTTGATACATGCTCCTACACCATCATGCTCCCCCTTTCCATACGTAGCCTCAGAGAAATTCCACATATTTTGAACACCATTCATCCTACGCATCTTGCTCAACCAATAGAACATCCATGAGTTCTTGAATTGTGATGCACAATTATCTGACCTTATGATATGTTGACCAAATGATATGCTCCTACTAGCCAAATCATGGTAGAACATCTAAAACAAACCTTGCACGAACTTTGTAGAATGTGTACGATCATCACTAATATTGATGAGGAGCAACTAGTGGATACCAGAGATCGATGCCCTAATCTCTCATAGTGGACAAACTAACAAAGGAGCCCTCATTTCAACTCCATCGGCCAAGTCTCATGTCCCTGCTGATACCTCGACTTCACCTTTGACCTCTGCTCGTCGGTGAACACTTGCACCGTGAAACCCGTTAGGGTTTTCAACTCTCACGTGGCTTGAACTACACTCTATGCCTAGCACATCGAGATGCTAGGGCATGCTACTATGCACCTCGCGTCGTCCGGATCCTCTGCATCGATGAACAATGAAACAACACAGGAACAAACGAAATATGATACAATGAAGCAATTCCACTGATTTCGACAGAAATCTCACCAGTGGAATGCTTCACATCGACATTTCTCAACAACAAAAATATAGAAGGGAAAACAAATCTACAGCTATGCAAAGTATTTACAGAGAATAGAAAAACAAATTGACGACACATAATAGCTGATTTCTCCTTCACAATGGGCGATTAAATTCAATCGATCTGATTACAATGATGATCCTAATGCTGATCTTGTACATTCCCTTGGGTTTATAAACTTGCCTAGAGTAGTACTAAACTGACTCCAAGCAGCTGGGAGACCAATTCCAAGTGGCTGGGAGACAACCGTATTAAATAGTCTCCAACTACCCAACTGCCTATATTTGGCATTATGCCATTTTTGGCAAATGCGACCTAAATACTTGGGACTTACAAACATAAATCAAAGTGCATTGGTCAAATAGACCTTATTACAACACAAACATGACTTCCTAAACAAACATAAACCTAAATGCCTCATGGAGGCCATCTTGTGTTAGGTGCTCCTGCACCATACACCCCACCTTCAAAAGAACTCATGTCCCATGAGTTGAGTCCTTATCTTGTATCACCTGTATCCATTGCTGCTTCATGCCTTCCCCATGATCTCTGGACTGCAACTTGTGTCCATGGGACCAAAAACTCATGCCTAGCATTGTAGGCTCTTCTCACACCTTGCCATGAGTAAGTGCTTGCAATCAAACCCATACTTTGTTCACCAGTCTGCCTAACTGGCATCTCTACCTGAACACCTACATTCAAAATCTTGTTTGATGCTACTCGTACTACTGCTATGGTAGAATATGTTTGCCTTCCAACTCCTGTTGGTCCTAGAGGACAAACAATAGTCCCTACTATGATAGCATTTTCTTCTTTCCAATCAATCTGTGACCGCTTGTAGACCTGCTCTATGACCTTCTACTGATCCATTTCAGTCATTACCATCTAATTTCCATCATTCAAAACTGAAATCACCTTCAAACTGTGATCTTTGGTAACCCCACTCCTTGAGGTATCTTCAACTGTCCTTGTCTCTGGTTCAGTGTTGTTTACAAACTCTTTCTTAGCCATCAAAATAATCTTGGCTGGCTTCTGTGCTTCAGCTTCCTCCTACAATGGTGTCATCACAAAAGTCTTTCCATCCTTCTTGATGGTGTATGTGTTAGCATAGCCATCATATAATGCTTGCCTATCAAATCTCCATGGCCTACCTAAAAGTAGGTGACAACACTCCATAGGCAAAATGTCACATAAAATTCTCTCCTTATATTTTCCAATCTAAAAATCAACATATGCTTGTTCACTTACCAAAAGTGATTGACTATCACTTACCCAAGATGCCCTATAAGGAGTTTGATGAGGAATCCTTTCTATGTTCAATTTATCCACCATTTCCCTAGACACCATATTATCTGTTGAACCAGAATCTATGACTACCTTGCATATTTTACCTTTGCTTTTGCAATTGATCCTAAAAAGAGCTCTCCTCTGTGATGGTTCAGTCTTCACTAGTTCTTTGAGCAACATTCTCTTGATCATTAGTGCTTCTCCCATTTCTGATTCCAAATTTTCTTCAGGAGATATCATACTCCCTGTATCCTCATGAGTTAATGTGGTTCTTCTTTCATTACCCTAAGAAGTCGAGGCCTTCTTTGGACACCTATAAGCTGGATGCCCTATCTGATTACAATTATAGCATCTCATGTTCGAGAACTTGGATCCTCTGTCTGATCCATTTGTCCCACCTCTTTCATTTGGCCTTCTTCCTCAGTAGCCTCCTCTGCTACTTGAGTCTCCAACTTGCTTTTCTTGGTTAGACTTATCACTAGGCCTCTGGTTAGGACTTCTGCCTCCAAAACTACCTCTAAAATTTCTGTCACCTTTTCCTCTACTCTGCTGCTCACCTTTCCTCTTCAGCTTCTCTTTTGCTCTTAATGCTACTTGAAAGCATTTTTCCACAGTTTCAAGGGTAAATAAACTTATCTCATCTTGAATATTGATCCTCAGACTATTTAAATACCTTGCTACCTTGGCTTTTTCATCCTCCATATGCCCACAACGAAGAGTGTATTTGTGAAACTCCTCGGTGTAAGTAGCCACATCCATATCTTTTTGCTTAAGGTTCTACATCTGCCTGTAAATCTACACCTCATAGTCAGATGGAAGGAACTGGGACTTGATCTTCTCTAGCATTCTACTCCATGAAGATATCATACTCTTTCCATTCTTTACCCTCTCTCCTTGGGTGTAATTCCACCATGTAAGGGTAGCTGTTAGGAACTTCCTTGTATTCGAAGTAGTTGTTCAGAGCCTCAATCCACTCCATGACTTCATCAACATTCATCTTTCCACTGAACATGGGGATATCTATCCGAGCCTCTGAAGAGTCCTTGCCAATATCCTTAATGGCTTCCAAAAATTGCTTTTGTTCAACTGGTATCTTTGCCCCTTCTTGTTCTTCTGCTTCTTCCTCTTTCTCTTGTTCTTCATCTGAATCTTCCTCTATCCCTTTACCTATCTTCATTGCTTTCAATTCTGCTTGGAGTGCTTCCCTGACTCTAGTTTTGATCATCTCTTCCATCTCTTGAAATTTCTTGACCACTTCGGTGGTCATCCCCTTTGGAGGCATATCTGTCCATCCTACACGCTACTTCACATACCCATTCCTATCATCCAACAACAGATCCTGGAGATGCCCTACCACTCTCTCTCGTAGTGGCTTTACTCTACACCCTCTTCTAGCCAAATCTCTATTGGTGATTGATCTTGACGGACCTCATCATCGTCCGCCCACACACTACAGGAATCAAATTCATCTGCCTTCAGAAAATTGAATACACAACACCTTCGCCCAGAGCTTTTGCTAGCTCTGATACCAATATGATGAGGAGCAACCAGCAGATACTAGAGATCAATGCCCTAATCTTTCACAGTGGACAAACTAACAAAGGAGCCCTCATTTCAACTCCATCGGCCAAGTCTCGTGTCCTTGCTGATACCCTGACTTCACCTTTGACCTCTGTTCGTCGGTGAACACTTGTATTCTTTGGCGATGCACTGACAAACCAACATCGCGAAACCTGTTAGGGTTTTCAACTCTCATGCGGCCTGAACTACACTCTATGCCTAGAACATCGAGATGCTAGGGCACACTACTGTGCACCTCAGGCCATTCAGATCCTCTGCATCGATGAACAATGAAACAACACAGGAACAAACGAAATATGATACAATGAAGCCATTCCACTGATTTTGATAGAAATCTCACTAGTGGAATGCTTCACATTGACATTTCTCAACAACAAAAATACAGAAGGGAAAACAAATCTACAACTATGCAAAGTATTTATAGAGAACAGAAAAACAAATTGACGACACAGAATAGTTGATTTCTCCTTCACAATGCGTGATTACAATGATGATCCTAATGCTGATCTTGTACATTCCCTTAGGTTTATAAACTTGCCCAGAGTAGTACTGAACTGACTCCAAGTGGCCGGGAGACCAATTCTAAGCGGTTGGGAGACAACCGTATTAAATAGTATCCAACTACCCAACTGTCTATATTTAGCATTATGCCATTTTTGGTAAATGCGACCTAAATACTTGGGACTTACAAATATAAATCAAAGTGCATTGGTCAAATAGACCTTATTACAACACAAACATGACTTCCTAAACAAACATAAACCTAAATGCCTCACAGAGGTCACCTTGTGTTAGGTGCTCTTGCACCAAATATAAAAATGATGCTCCCTTAAGATCTTCCTATCATCCTCTGTACTATCATATGCATGAATGAATGTTATATGAACAAATATAGTAGCCTACGTAGAGTTGTAATATTGCGATTGCACCTCATTCTATGGTTGTAGTGTGTAGTTCTCTGCAAAGTCAACAATTGAAATGATGGTGTCAAGTGGAAATGTATCCTTGCATAACTTAAATTGCAAGTCCAACCATCGAGCTTTATGGGTATGCCTTGCATACTCGTAAACTATATTCTCTCAGAAAATAGAGATAAACTGATACACTAGAATCTTTTCAATGACCAATTCACACCTTTTTTCTCCTTTACTAACTTTAGGCTATATGCCACTATCTTATATTTGCCAAAACTTACTAGTTCATTTCCAATTGCATGTGTGTTCTCCATATGTTGACAAATTGGCAAATGTTGCAACCCACCATAATGATCACATGTGTCATCCAAGCATAAGTTCTTGTGGAATAATTGACCATCCACTCTTTGACTAAGATGCTCAATATGAAATCTCTTAAAGATATAGGTGGATATTTTATATTACACTCTTGAAAAACATCATTAGTGTGCAAATCCACACATATATATTTATAAACATCATAATGATTAGAAAGGTCAATATGTACTCTACAACAAGTTGTGCATGTGTGATTTATTTTGACATAAAAAGGCTTTACCAGTTCAAAATAACTTTGACTAACTTTGATTTGAGGATACATCTCTTGAAATTTCTTAAATAAATGTGTTTGAGTCACATCCAAAAAATGCTTTGGATGTGGCTCACGGTTTCAATAACCAATTCTTCTTCTTACAACATCTCTTACATTAAGAGATATACCCTTGTGTTATTTTTCAAAAATTCTTCAATGAGGGATCTCAAGGCTTCAACAACAACTTTATCTTTCCATGGGAGTCTCCCAGATAATGCCCACAATTAATTGCTATTTGGGTCCTCAACTCTTTCATGCCTTCCAATGGCTCTCATTAGAGTTTTTCTACTTATTTTCAATGCTTCACTTGTCTTTCTAATGAGGTGAGCTTTCTTTGTTTGATGGCTTACTATTGTCAACATAATGACACATCATGTGACATTACTATCCTTGGTGCATGAGGTGGAACCCACACTCTCATATGCACTCATTAGATTCTTTACAATTGATTTTTCACTTGAAGCATCTAATGTTCTTAGGCCAAGAATCTTCATAATGGGCCTAAATTTTAGATTTCTCATCAATTCAACAAATACTTGACATCTTGCAGTTTCATTTAATTTCTTAAAAAATAATTTTCATATCTTATTGGCATATCTTTGGCAAGTACACTTGGGAATCTTATCTTGCATGGGATTCAAAACATTCTCATCGATATCAATTAGAAACTTAGGCTTTCTATGCAAAGTTTGAGGAGGCATTTCAATGGTAAAGTTGACTCAGTATTAGTAATTTCTTCAATATTTACTTGAGATAGGATAGGTGGCATACCTTCAAATGAAGATGGAAAAGATGAAAAGCCTTGACGTTGAGATGGAGAAGATGGTGTACCTTCAACTTGGCATGTGAATGATGGTGTGCCTCCAACTTGAGAATAGAATGATGATGTACCTTCAAATTGACCTTTTAAAGATGGAGTGCCTCCAACTTGAGAAGAGAATGATGATGTACCTTCAACTTGACCTATGAAAGATGGAGTGCCTCCAACTTCAAGATTCAATTTCCTTATTGAATGGAGGTTTTGCATTCATTTCCTTTGTGCCGTTAATTCCATCTCTCTCTTAGCTTGATTAGATTTCCTCTTGAATTGACAATGGTGGTATGTCTTCTTCTATGGTTGATAATTTCCTACTTTCACAAAGTTGCCTCATTCCTTCTCTTTTCTTCACATTCTTAGCTTTATGCTCTTCTCATGTTAGAGTCTTTGCTCGTTTCCTCGACATGATGATGATTTCTATATGCATCATTAATAAGACATAGATAAATTAGTCCATTTTGGTACAATAGTGTAGACACTAAAAATTTGTCTAGGTCTTGTTTACACATGACCTTGTATGTCTTTGCCTTAGGTCCTAGTTACACAACACATTGTCGAGATGAACTTGCATATGTCCCCTAGGTCCTAGTTCATCCTAGTTCATCTAACCTCATCCACTTAATCCCATTTATCCCTAGGTCCTAGTTCATCCCATCTTAATCATCTTCCTGATTGATTAAATTAACCCACTTTATTTAATTAATCCCACTTGATCACATTCTAATTAACTAAATAAATCCCATTTGTTTAGTTAATAATTCCCCTTCACATGTCTCACATAATTCAAATTTAAAATTTGAATTATTCCCTCACCTCTCATCACATTGTGACACATGTCACATGTCTCATCTCCCACTTAATATGCCTTCACATGTGCAAGTTAATTCAAATAAAATATTTGAATTAGATTCCTTTCATTCTCCTTTGCACACTTGTCGCATGACTACACTTTCTTGATGTGCAAGGAAATGTAATCAATCTTAGCCATCCATGCCTCCCAAACCCTAATCGATCTTGTTCATCCATTCAAACTAGGTCTTTCCTATAAACCTAGCCTCTCTTGAGCCATTTGAAGAGATCGAATATTCTTCTAGCATCCTTACTCTGCCAAATTTTGCTCTCAATCTCTCATCCATCTATCTTGCATTCATCCAATCATTCATCTATCTATCCCTATCTCACCGTTACCCTACAGAATTGAGCAATCAACATTCATATCTTTGGGTAAAGATAGAGTGCTTCGGGTGAGGCACTCTCCACCCTATCCATGGATCATGGGTCAATATGAGGTTTGCATTTGTTTGATTTACATTTGTTATCATTTCCTTCACATCTATTTCCCATGATTTCAAATATATTAAAGTCAAGATGACATATCATACCATTCTTGAGCTTCATGGAGTAACTAACATTCATTGTTTAGATGATATTTAAGAATGTACCATAGCAATACAAAGGAACTTTTCCAACACTTACAATGTCTTTTATCTCTCTCTCTCTATATAGAAATCATCTTGTCCATACTAACTTTTTAGCATTAAATCAATGGCCAAGATTAATTTGATCCTAAGGCTTCGATTTAGTTGTATGATCTCAAGTCAAAATCATTTAATTTTGGCTACAAGAGTTCTCCATCATTGGAATAAGGGTCTCTTAGGATATGGTCAACATTTACAAATGGTGGTAGGCATAATCTCTAGGTTAACTTCACATTTTCTTAACATATCTTATTAAAAACACTTGTCTCCTTCACCTAGGTGAATTGGGAATGCAATTTCCAAGGCAACAACTTTAGTTGACAAGCATAAATCATTCTATGAGGATCTTCAAATCATGTAGTATTCCTTTTTTTATCATAAATCTTCAATAGAAAGGCAAATTCCTTATAGTGATAGAATAATTCACTACCTTTTTTTTACCTTCTTTCATTTCATATTTATAGATAAAATTGTATGGAGCTCAGTTTTTTTAGAACAACAACATATCAGGTCATCAAATCAATAATTTGTCCTTTGTTTACCTCATTCTCTTAGCCAACATTTTGGTTGATCTTGTCTTAGGTTCTGTTTTAGTAGTTTCTTCCTCTATCATATTCTTATTAAAATAGTGTATGTAGAGCAACAAATCATGTCTTTAGATCAACAATTTTTCTTGATTATCCACCTTTCTCTTGCAACCATAAGACAAAGTATCACACTCTTTTAAAGGACCACAAACTACCTCTTACTAGTTAGCAACAAATTGAGATAAATGAAAAATGAATCACAAAGATTTTAATCAAGATCAATGAAAGATCTGAAAACATGACAATTTAGATTAAAGATGCAACATATTCATTCCTATTTAGGAAAAATCCCTTCTCTAATCATTCTCCCATTCCTAGTCAAATTGGTTGTGAAATTATAATCAAGTGTCAAATTTGGCCATCTAGTGTCCACGAAAATCTTCCCTACCATATGAATATCCTTTGCAGACCACCTCTATGTTTATATAGTATCATGGATACCTTTTTACATGGATTTAAGAAATTAATTGACTTATAATTTAGTCTTGATTGTTACCTTGTGTATTAGATGCTATCGTACCCATGGGTGAGAGGTCATAGATATTCCTAGTGTTGCATGATAGCTATTGCGGTATAATAGTCTTTAGGCTGAAATGATAGTTCTTTCAAGTGAGTATGCTCAAGTGAAAATCCTTAACTTGATTTTAGCATGATTATAATTATTTGACTAACATGATATCCCTTAGTATCCTTATAATTGTTTAGGTTAGTGTTTTGAATCAAGATAATAGCAACATGATTGCACATCTACTCCACAATGAAAGTGTTTCGATGACCTTTCTTTAGATTGGATTATCCTTGAATGTTAATAAGACTTCCTTCATAAATATGTACCAATACTATCTTGATGATTTCCATCCCATGGTAATATGGCTTGTTGTCATATATTGAACTATCTCGAAAATAAATATAAATTTTCACTTTGTCATGATATTAATTTGTCAAAATGATAATCCTCTCACTTCCCTCATGACTATCCTATAACATGAGATGTCATGCTTTAATATAATCTTAAAGTTAAGTAAACAAATACACAAAGAACATGCCTTAGATTTTGAGGTTTGAGTTGCCCAATCCTAAAAAAATTGGCTTCAAAATCCTCAAAAATTTGAGCTTTTTGGCAAGTTCCTTCATATTCAATGTTCAATTCTATATAACTCTAATAGGATTAGTCAAATTTATGAAAAAAATTAATATATATCATCAAATTCAATCTAAATACATGAAAATTAGCATTCAAACAATATGAAACATGAAAATATTAGTTTAAATAATCAAATTCTGTCTAAAAACATCTAATTTCTTCTTCTACATTGAAAAACCAAAAAAAGTTGGTGGATTAAGTAAATAATTATTGTCAAAATGTCAACACCATGAAAAAGCATTTATTTTTTTTTGATAATGCATGAAAAGTAGGGAATAATAAAGCATGAGGGTTTGATTCACGGATCCCACATGTTTTTTGTCTATTCTGTTTGGTTCATCAAAACGCTAGTGCATTATAACGTGAGCATGTTTTGTCATGCATGGAAAGTTATAAGTGTTTTAAGAGAGAGAGAGAGAGAGAGAGAGAGAGAGAGAGAGAGAGAGAGAGAGAGAGAGAGAGAGAGGTTTTGACATGCAACCCTAAACCCCTAAACCTGAGCAACCCTAAACCCCTAAACCCTAAATAATGCCCCTAAATCCTAAACCCCTAAACCTTAAATAATGCCCCTAAACCCTAAACCCAAGCAACCCTAAACCTCTATCTCCCTATCTTTATCTTCCCTCTACCTCTCAATCTCTCTCCCTATATCTCTGGCCATGTCCCTCACTCTCTATCTCCCTATCTCTCCTCTCAGTCTCCTCTATATCTCCCTATTGGTCCTCTCTCTCTCTCTCTCTCTCTCTCTCTCTCTCTCTCTCCCCCTCCCTCTCTATAAACCCTAAACCTCTAAACCTTAACCCTAAATAATGCCCCTAAACCCTAACCACTAACCCCTAAACCTTAAACCTGAGAAACCCTAAAACCCTAAACCCTAAATCCAAAACCCTGAAACCATAAACCCTAAACCCAAGCAACCCTAAATCTTTATCTCCCTATCTCTCCCCTATCTCCCTATCTCTATTGTCCCTCTACCTCTCAATCCCTCTCCCCATGTCTCTAGACATGTGCCTCACTCTCTATCTCCTTATCTCTCCCCTCTATCTCCTCTATCTCTCTGAATCTCTATTGGTCCCCTCTCTCTATCTCTCTCTAAACCATAAACCCTAAACCCCTAAACCCTAACCCCTAACCTCTAAACCCTAAACCCTAAACCCTATCAACCCTAAATAATTCTCTTAAAACCTAACCCCTAAACCCTAAATCCTAAACCCTAAACCCTAAACCTAAGCAACCTTAATCTTATAAACCCTAAATAATGCCCCTAAACACTGACCCATAACCCATAACCCCTAAACCCTAAACCTGAGAAACCCTAAAACTCTATCTTCCTATCTCTCCTATCTCCCTATCTCTATTATCCCTCTATCTCTCAATCTCTCTCCTATCTCTCTAGACATCTCGCTCACTCTCTATCCCCATATCTCTCCCCTTTGTCTCCTCTATCTCTCCCTATCTATCTCCTCTCTCTACCTATCTATCCCTCCCTATCTCCCTATCGCTTGCCTCTCTCTCCCCTATCATTCCTCTATCTCCCCCCTTTCTCCCTCCCTCTCCCTCTCCCTCCCTATCGATGAAGGAAATGAAAAAAAGAAAACTAGGACTCTCTCTCTCTCCCTATCTCCCTCTCTCTCCTGTCTCTCTTCCCTCCATCTCCCCCCTCTCTTCCTCTTCCTCCCTCTCCCTCTCCCTCTCCCTCTCCCTTATGGACAAAGCAAATGGAAACAAGAAAACCAGGACATGCAAAGAGAGATGAGGAATTAAATTGGGAGGATGAAATGGAAACAAGATAAAAAAAAAGTTAATTAGATGGGAAGAATGATGAAAGGAGAGGTGGAAAATAGTAAAATAGGGAAAAATTGGTAGGATCTAAAGAGAAATTAGAGAGGAAAAGGAAAACTAGGAGAGAGAGAGAGAGAGAGAGAGAGAGAGAGAGAGAGAGAGAGAGAGAGAGAGAGAGAGAGAGAGAGAGCCACCTGCATTGAATTGTAATATTGTGATTGGATTTCCTCTTGTGGAGCAAGAGTATGGTTTTCTACAAAATCAACCACTAATAGTTTAGTTCCAATTGAAAATGTGTTTCTACATGTGCAAAATTGTCCATCAAGCCATCGAGCATGTTGAGAGTGTTTGACATATTTTGGTACAATCTTACTCTTAAATTCTGATATGAATGCATGTACACTAATTTTTTCTATGATTAAATCACAACGCTTTCCAATTTTTCCATCCTTTAAAGAATACTCAACATTCTTAAATCTTTTAACATCCACTAATTGTTGTCCAAAATCATTTTCAACACTTTCATGCATAAAAACTCCTAAGAATGAAAGATTGCCACAATTAGTACATTGTCCAGAAATACATGAACTTAAATAAAATAAATGCCCATTATATCTTTCACAAAACAAACCTGTTGTAAACTCCTTGATTGTTTCAGGTGGCATATTAATATCACATTCCTGCATAATCATGTTAGTATGTAAAGTACACTATATATATCAAAAAACATCATAATGATAACCAAATTGTACATGCATTTTACAACAAGAGATTCACTGATTATTAATTTTGACATACTGACCGATTTACATTTTTCAAATGATCTTTGACTTATGCTAATATTTCTAGGTAACACTGAATCATCTAAAACTTTTCTATAAAATTTGGTTTGAGTTGTGTCTAATAGGTGTTTTGGATGAGGATCATGAATTTTGGACCCCACTCTTAATTTCAAAACATCTCTAGCATTAGATGATACCCTAGTATTATCATGCCAATATTTTTCAACCAAAGATTTGATATCAATATTCAATTTCATGTCATACCTTGGGATTCGACCACTAAAACTCCAACATTGGTTGATTGGATCATTTTCTATACTTTCTCATCTCTTTGCTACTCTTACCAATGTTTTAGGATGTATGTTTAGAATTCCACTAATGTTGCTTAACATTCTTTTATCCAAAGTTGTTTTATTAACTATAACAGTTGTTATAGCTCATTGTGCCAGATTCTTATCTTTAGATCAACTCTTCTTTCCAATAGACTCAATGGCACTAGAAACAATAGATATAACATGTTAAAGTGATTCATCTTTTCTTTTTGGTTTCAAAAAAATGCTAAACTTTTTCATTACTTTTCTCATTTCAACATTCTCATCAATTGCATCATGAGTTGACATTGAAATGATGGTTTTTTCGATAAAAAATTGTTTGTATAATCTATTGGCATACATTCTTATTTGTCTCCAAGAAATCTTACCAGGAAGATTATCCAAAATAGTACTTTCAATTTAAAAAAAATAGTTTTGTTTTCAACAATACAAGGATTTTCATTTTCACCAACACAAGGATTTTCATTTTCAACAACAAAAGGATTTTTATTTTCACCAACATAAGGATTTTCATTTTCAACAACAAAAGGATTTTCATTTTGACCAACAAAATAGATTTCATTTTCAATATTCATTTCTATAGCTTGTCTACGAATAAAATTGATCTCAACATTGTTATATCTAGCTTCTTTTAAATGATCGATGCAAATATCATCTATAATCACATTTTCCATATCATTCAAAGGTGGATTTGAAGGCATACCTAGATTCGTGCCTATTTTCACATTCTCCATAGCATTGAAAGGTGGATTTGAAGACATACCAGGATTAGTCTCTATAATCGAATTATCTTCCACATTCACCTCTTGCAAATTTGCATCATCTACATCCATGGTCTCTTCAATTTTTTTTATCTTCAATAGTCATGGAACCGGATGCTTCAACATTATTCATTTCTTGAATCCTCATTCTTCTATCTCTTCATCATTTTGCCTTCTCTCTCTTTGCTTGAATTTCTTCAGGGCTCATTACCTTCCTATCTTTCCTCTTTTGATGACATTGTGATCCCATGATACAAAATTTTGAAGTACAAATGAATTTAAATAGTAAAAATCTTTCCTTTTTATTCCTCCTTCAAATGCATAGAAAATGAACACAATTCCACTCCAAAATTGTCACAATGTTACCTCCTTCCAAAATTCAAATGAAATTACAAGTTCAAGAGCATGTAGAAGACAAGATTTGATAAAAAAATGCAGAATAAGTCGCTGCTAGCCTACACAGTCATGTAAGATGTAAAGTTGTAGAAGACAACAATTTTCTATTAGTAAAATTTTAAAAAAAGTCAAAAAAGAAACAGGATCCCGTTTATGAAATCAGATCCCATTTAGGATATGGGATCCCGTTTGCTACTAGTATGGGATTCCATATCCTAAATGGGATCCTATTTGCTATGGGATCCCATATCCTAAACATGAACCCATTTTGTTTTCCACCCACCAAAATAATAAAAAATACAAATGGGATCCTGTTTCTTAAAATTTGAATTCTAGGCATGGTTTCTATTATGGGTTTTGGGTTGGGAAAAGGCTTGGGGACCAACCTTGACCTTTGGACTCGCTTTGACCTGCAACTTGAAGGTCATGTTAGTGTCACTAAAAAAAGTGACTTTAGACATGTTGGTTGTTTTCCCAGACTAGATGCTTATTCCCAGTTATCCCTACAAGGTAGCCATCATTGATCAATAGGATTCCTGGGCCAGGGGCCAACAGTACAGGAGATAGACTCTATAGATATCTCCTCTTCTTCTTTAGGCTCTGCAGAACCAAGGGGGGTATTCCCTATTCAACATCTATGAAATGAATCTACAAGTTAGCTGGGATGTTGACACAAAGCAGATAAATCCTCTCTTATGTAAACCAAAACTATGAGATAAGTGCAAAGGGGCTATCTTTGGGCCTATGTTCAGTTGTAGATAGAGGATTTTAGTCCTAAAACTACCTCTAAAGTCCTAATGGTTTGGATTTGAAGTTTAGAGTTTGATTTTATGTTTGGATGCAAAACTGAGACATTGGGTTGCAACCTAAATACAAGACTAGATTGGTGCCTATCCAGGGCTCGGGGTCAATAGATATATATATATATATATATGTGAATGTTTACCATAGACTTAAGACAGTAATCAGATTTCAAGGGGATTTTGCAATGCCTACCTTACAGACAATACCCAAGAAAAAGTATTCAGTTACTTTTGCTTACAAACATCCTTACTGCAATATATTTTTCCCAACACTTAACCCAAAACATTTAATCTACTCCTTGAGCAGAAGTAAAAGATTAAGCATTCAATATAGTAAAGCCATATTCTAGAATCACAAACACCCCTTAGATGTTTAGATTCAGAAGAAGAACACATTCAGTTTGGAGACAAATAACAAAAATACATGCTATAAAGTATTACTCATTTAAATTAACATGAAACTGATGAATTCTATACATAAGACATTCAACATACAACTCATAAACTCACAAAATACTCATAATAGAGCCACCAACGAAGTTATATTTCATTATAGCACCAAAACTTGTCCAATTTTCAACCACCAATGAATGACACAATTTGCCCCTTATATAACCAAACTGTACCCCTTATATAACCAAACTGTACATCCAGCAAATTAATTACAAGGTAAATAAAAAATCTGCCAGATACAATGCATGAGAAATGGCGCTCAAAAATAGTAAATGCAATAGAGAGACAAGGAGGAATGAGCAGGGGAACTCAGGATTTGCACCGCTGCCTAGGGATTTTCTTCATCAATCAGGTGGTTGACCTATCAACTCCATCGATCATCCTTTGCAAGTTCGCCATTATTGCCTCACCTACCCACAGGCCCCTTTGAAATTTAGCAGTGGATGCATCTGCTGTTTTCCTGCTTAAAAATGATTGCAAATACATAGGAAAAAACTTTCGCTGTAGGTTCAAAACATGGCCGCTGATCTATTCCCATCGCTGAAATCAACAGCCCTAAAAACGCCCTGAAAGTCGCCAACCAGTCATATCGCACCACATAGGCACCTCATGTTTCTATCACTGGCCTTCTTCCCTCTCATTTTTGCATTTTTGCCCTTGTATGTGCATGCTCAAATGCATATACAAGCGTCTGATATACAAGCTGGACCTTAAACACTTACCTGCCACATTTGATTTCCCCATCGGGTCCTAAATGCATATGTTTCATTGCACCTGTCGCAATGTATATCTGCATATACATTCACCTTATACATACAAGCATGGATTTCAAATTTTCATAAAGCATGTTGAAGTTTCTTTGAAATCTGGCTTGTATCCTCTATTTGTATCATTGCAATGTATATCGGCACACATACAACTGCTATTGTATACAACTGGTGGGCCCGACCCATTTTCTCTCTCCTTCACACATTTTGTTGCACATCACATATACAAATCCAACGTACAAGCCACAGACGCCACTACTACTCACAGCCTGATTTGAATCCTTTTTGAAGTCCGCAATGCATCCTTGGCATTGTATGCTGAACATACAACAAAATAAACATACAATTCACCTGCTTGATACAACGGTGGCATCTTCAAGGAATCTTCAATGTATATTCCACCATTGCACATTTTCGCTTGTACATAGCCTTTTTATGTTAGGGCTTACAACAAAACATGTACAAGAAAAACTCGATATGCATTTAAAGAATATTCCAAGAATCTTGCGGAAGATTCCCCCAATGTACATGCATCCTTTTGAACCTGATATGCATTTGGAAATGCATACAACTACAGAATATTCTCAGGGAATTTGCCATAGATTCTCCCATGTATATGCAACTCGATATGCATTTGGAAATGCATATAACTCAGTTTTTTCACCATTTTTGGAAGCCGATTGAGATTTTGCAAGCCTGCCAACATACATTTACACTTGCATATACAAACACTTGATATTTTTTTTATGTGCGACAGGAGAAAGCGGTAAAACATTACATAGAGGCCAAAAAAAATTCAAAATAAGGCACTAAGGGTTTGAAGGAATAAACACAGGAACCTGTAGACTCAAATTCAGAACCTTAACCCTAAGTGAACACCACCAGGACGTATGTTTGAAATTTTTTTATGGAATTTTTTGACAAAATTAAAACCCATTATAGATGAGATTGTGTAGATTCCAAATATGTAACTTTTTTACAATTTGATTATTTTTTCTATTTTTCAAATAATTTTTTATGAAACTAGTCCATAAACTTGAAATATCAGTTTTTCTTATTATTTTAATAACTTTTTATTAAATAATTTAAAAAAATTATATATGAGCAATCTTTAGAAAATTCTTTTCAATTTGAAAAAAAAAATAAAAATGATAAGTTTAGGTCATCTTATGCATGACGTAAATGAGGGATTTGCAAAACAACAATTACGACCAATAAAAAATTAATTAAAAAAATATTCAAAAAAAATTTACAAAAAAATAGCGTGAGAAATCTTTAGTGCCTTATAGATCTTTTCCGAAAAGGATTCAGAAAAATACAATTATTTAGGTCAAAATATGGTTGACATACGTGCATGCATGATATGGTAAAAAAAGTGACTTTTAAACAGTGGTTTTTAGACATTCCTATTGAAAATTAATTTGTATCATCTAGGTATTAAAATAAATTACATATTTAGAATCTAGACCCTGAGTACTACATTTCATTTTACTGACTTTTTTTAAGATTCAACCTTTAAGTGCTTCAAATTTTTAGGTCAAATGTGACAAATTCTAAAAATCAGGGAAAAGACTTCCACTTTTTGGCCAAAAAGTGAACTCAACTTCTTGCACACACCCCCATGACACCTAAAACCATTGTAGAAGATCATCCATCACCAAGTGATAGATTGACATCACTACCAAATCTCCCATTGAAACTATGATACTGGGCTTAATCAAGGCATCGCAATAACCACCCTCTAAATGAAGATCATCCATGGCTCTAACACCATCTAATAATCAACCTGTGCAATACCAACAACACAAAAGAATAAAGTAGAACCAAGATCTCCAAAACAAGAAGATAAAACCATCACTATCAAAAGGTCACACGTAAACATGTATCCATGCTATCCATGACAACATTATAAACATGCTACAAGTCCCAACAACCAACTATCTAGGTACTCTAATCATCCATCCTCTCATCCCAATGCAACATACCAATGCACAAATGACCACAGACAAGGCCAACTAACACAATTTGCATCAACACTGAATCAATCTTGTGGATATAGACAATTCACATCTAAGTCATCTCACTGCAACCAATGGGTGGCCAACCCACAAAACTGCATAACTGAAAGATCCAAAACAAATGACACATGCAAACTCATTAGCACATCACTAACATGCAAACTAAGATATCAAAGAAGATAACATGTAGATTTCAAGACTCAAACACCAAATTAACTCCTAATCTGATTTCCCAAACAAATCCACAATGAGTAACCATAGTCAAGGAACACATCAAGAAAACACTATAGAAATGCTAAGTGACTAATCACATACCAACATCTCCACACTAAGAAGGCTACAAACCTCCTCACACCATGCATGAAGAATACATGCAAATCTGCAACTATCTTATATCCATAAACACCCCAAGGAATCATAATATGAAAAATAGTTTATCCATAGATCCACAAAATCACAAGTTTTGATTAATTATGTAAAACCTGCAAAACCACCATATGGTGCAGTCACATCTAGGAGGGTCCACAAAGTGAACAGTCTAGAGCATGCAACAAGATTAAACACAATAGAAACAACTCAAAGCTAGGATGTAAATGTAGATTCAGTCATTCAGTATATCATAGGTTCAAAATACAAATAGGCTAGCAACATGTGGGGTTATAATTAGGGCTCATAGGCCTTATTCCTCAGTTACAATATATGTGCAAGATATGACTTTGAAGTGCCTTCCAACCGAATTCAAACTATCAAAATATCTCTATATGATTGACTACTTTCCTATGCATCTATTACATGATTATATATCATCTCTGGAACATAAGATTCCTCTGCGTCAGCCAAGGATGGCTACAAAATCCGATGTAAGAGATGTAATGTGTGTACATGAATAGGTCAGACCTAAATAGATCAGAATCCTTTGCAAGTGAATGGAACAATGCACAGATCTTAGGGAAGGTCGGATATGATCCAAAGTTCCTTGAATGATGTGTCATTTAGCTCCACAAGTCATGAAATGCTCAGCAAGTCTTCTCCTTTCGCTAATTATCTTAGACTTTCAGGTTCTCTGCTATGAGAAAATAGTCGATCTTTTGATAGTGATATCTTTCCAGAATCTGATCCAAATGATCTAAATTTTGGATATGATGTGCACGAAGGTGTCTAGATACTAAGTCCATCTCCGCATGGTCTGAAATGAAACTATGGCAGAATGTAGACCAAAATATTGAAACTACTATTGATTGAACTAACTGAACTAAACTAGAAAATGAAAATAAAACAAACTAAAATGCAAATGTTTTTAGTTGATGTGAGATTTCTCTTGAACCAGGGATGCTCCTACATCAGACATCCAGGGTTGTTGAAAAAAAGTGAGTCCCTCACTTTGCTGGGGCAAGAGGAAAACTAAGACAGTCCACTTCATCCTGAGAAATCTAAGATGAGTCTTCTTTTAGTTTTCCTTTCCACTTCACAAGATATTATTTGTATTGTCTTCCTCTAGTGCTACATCCAACTCTATTGTCCAAGATGTCCTCAATCCGCTTCGGTGCTTGTTGTGGTAACTGCTTCTTCAAATTTTCTTCCATGTTATCACTGAACTCTGCTTCATAATACTAATATAGATCTGCAATGTTGAAAATAGGTGATAGACCTAGTGTCTCTGATAGCTCCACTTCATATGCATTTCTTGAATCAAACTTTTTGAGTATCCTACATGGTCCGAACTTCTTCATCTTCAACTTGTTATATGTTCCAACTAGAAATCTCTCTTTTCTTAGATATACCTGTTGACCTATTTTCCTCTGTCCATAGTTAAATAGTTCACCTGGTATATTCCTTGAATATCCTTTAGAAATGACCCTACAAAGTTTAAATCTTTCAATTATCCATGCTCTGCCTTGCCAAAAATCCTAAAATCTCGCCTAGAGAATCCATGCCAAAAACCCAGAAAAACCTAGAAACCCTTTGTCTTCAAGTGCCTTCCTTTGCAGATAATTCTCAGTTTTATACTTAGTCATTTTCATATGCATATACAATTGTATATACAAAGGGGAAGATGCAAAGTCAACATACAAGGAAACATACAAGGGGCAGACATACAAAGGATTTTCGATGTGACATGCTTATCGGTGGCTCAACTCATAGTCTCTTCGATGGCTGATGAAGCATATGAAACATACAAAGAAAACATGCAAAGTCATCATACAAGGCAACATACAAGGGGCAGACATATAAAGGATTTTCAGCGTGACATGCTTATCGGCAGCTCAACTCATAGTCTCTCCAATGGCCGATGAAGCATATGAAACATACAAAGAAAACATACAAAGGGGACATACAAAGGCAATATACAAAGGGCATATACAAGGGAGAGATGCGAGGTCAGATGCAATGTTTGTATGCAGCTTTGCATGTATATTCGCATTGTATATGCAATATACAAAGGAAGATGCAAAGGGAATACATACAAGCTGGACCCGACTACGGAATTGACTATGGTTGATAATCCTTTGAGTTCTGCATTGTATGTACATGCGATTGTATCTCATATACAATCAGATATACAAAAGGTCACATACAATGGCTTTTTGGCAAGACAATGCATATCGGTAGCATAGTTTGTGGTTTCTCTGACGACCGATAAGGAGGATTCAGCGGTGGGTCCTAGGTTTAGCTTAGCAACAAATGGAGTGATGACATGTGGCAGGGGAAAACATGCAAAGGGTGATACAAAGGTTAAGGTCCGCTTTTGTATGTTGGTAATTGTATTGTATATACATTTGCTTATACAAAGCAGATACAAAAGCACATGCATGGGTTTTCAGCGACACTTCGCATATCAAAGACTCAACTCATGGTCTCCCCGACAACCCAATATATACAACAGTTGCATATGCAAGATGTAGTTGACCGTAGCTTTGACCGCCCATATCTTCCGCATTCTGGCAAATTTCAACATGCTTCAAAAGGAAAAAGTGCTTATTTTTGCCTCCTCTTTCATCTAGCGGGCTTTTGAGTGGAATTTCCCACTTTCAAAATTATGATCTGGTTTTGCATGCTTAGCCGACTAGACATTTCAGCGACCATTTTGGCGTGTGCAAAGGCTAATATTTTCACAGTAACTCCAGTTGGTGAGTCTTGCGGGTGCATTCATGGCGGATGGCTTCACTCTTCAATGTGCATGGGCTCTGTGTCTTGTTGGCAGATCTTCATGTGTTTGGCAATGACTTTGGGGCTTTTCTCTTCAATGCCCTATCCTATCATGCATATGTAATAGTTTCTCACTGGTTGTAGACCTACCAGCGACATGGCTCCTGTCCTTTCACCATGCCCCTATATCTATGCCCTTGTTCCTGCATTGATGACCTCGGATCCTGTGGAGTGACTTCAGTGCCTTCTGCGCAAGAGCTTGACCTATAAAATGTAGTGTAACCTCATTTTTCTGAGGATGGTTTTTTTTGGAGCTGTTATGCTGCCATTTTTTTTGTAGTCAGACCTCTTAGTGTAATTGCAGGGTATGGGAATGTGACTCACTGTGCCTGAATTTGGTCTTTGTTGTCTTCCTTTTATCCACCATTGAATGTGATTAGCTATACTATGTCTACTTCTACTACTGAATATTCTATAATGTAATGGTTTCTGGCCTTCATGATTAATATATGCATGACTTCTTGCTCTCTTGTGTCCTGATTTCTATGTTTTAATTGGAGTTGTAGTCTGTTATGTGAGCAAAATGACTCCTTTACAGGTTTAACTTTCATACTGAAGCCTCAATCAGTGTCATAAGTCTGTGTGAATCCCCTTCATCATTGAAAAATCATTGTTGTGTCTACACCAAGATCATCATCGCTCACTAAATCTGGTGTATCACCCCTTTCCTTTTAGTTTCCTTCTAACCCTTTTCCCCTGCAAGCATTAGCACTAGATTTAGTTACATTTCTCTAAGTAATAGGCTTAGAAAGAGGAAGCTGGCCTTCTCTAGAGGTCTAATCTCAGTTCACAATGTCCCACACTTCGAGATCATTCCCATGTTTCTCCAGATTGCCAAGTTTCACAACTTAACAAGGGTGCAAATCTGGGTGATAACAATACCATCACTTCATCTCCCACTAAAAATTCTATCTTCTCTTCTCATCTTCTTGGTCTTTATACTTACTGTTCATCTCCTCCAAATTCTTCTTCACCTGATTATGCATTGTCTCCATGTGTCCTGCAAATTCTTCTGCCTCTATACTCCTTTCATCTTCCATACTGATATCTCTCAACTTTGCTACTCCTCTAGGGTTAGTTCTTGTCACAATCTCAAATGGTGTTCTTCTGGTACTCCTATTCACTAAATTATTGTATGCAAACTCTCCTTGTGATATAATCAAATTCCAACTTCCTTTCTTCTCTCCAACCAAACATATCAACAAGTTACTACCTCTGTCTGTCCATCAGTATGTGGGTGAAATGCTAAACTAAATTTCAAGTTTGTCTTCATATTCTTCCAAAGTGTCCTCCAAAAGTATCCAATAAATCTTGTATCTCTGTCTGAAATTATGCTCTTAGGTAATCCATGCAATCTCACAATCTCTTTGAAAAATAGGTCAGCTACATGAACTACATCAGTTGTCTTCTTACAAGGTATGAAATGTGTCATCTTTGAAAATCTGTCCATAAATAAAAATATTGAATCATGTCCTCTCTGTGTCTTCGACAATCCCATTATGAAATCCATGGTTATGTCTTCCCAAGGTCTCTGGATGATACTGTCAAAGATTTGTATAATCAAGTATTTCTGAGTACTTCCTTTTGCAACTTGACATACTCTGCAACCCTGCACAAATTTCCTTACATGCTTATATATCTGAGGCCAACAGTAATTTTCACTTACCAAAGCCACTGTCTTATCAATGCCAAAATATCCTACCAATCCACCACTGTGCTTCTCTTTAATCAAATTGTCTCTCATTGAAGTCCTAGGTATGCATAACTGATTTCCTGTGAACAACATATCCTCTTGAATGAAATAATCCAACCACTTACTTCTATCTATCACAAGAGGCTCCTTACATGCTTTCCAAGGTTTTGCAAAATACAGATCTTCCTCATACAAGTTCTTTAATTCTTCAAAACCTAATACTTGAACTCTCATCTTTGTCAACAAGTTCCTTCTCCTACTCAATGCATCTATAACTTTTTTTGATTTTCCACTCCTATGCTTCAGTACAAAAGTATAACTTTGCATGAACTCTACCCATCTCATATGTCTCTGATTCAACTTTCCTTGGCTATTCAAATACTATAAAGCTTGACGATCTGCATATAACACAAACTCCTTAGGCAACAAATAATGTCTCCACTTCTTTAAGTCTTGAATTATGGCATAGAACTCCTGATCATAAACTGAATATCTTCTCCTTGCATCATTCGACTTCTCACTGAAATATGCTACAAGTCTACCTTCTTGACTTAATACTACTCCTATTGCATTTCCACTTGCATCACAATCTACTTGAAATACTTTGTTAAAATCTGGTAATGCCAACACAGGTTTCTCTGTCACTTTTTGCTTCAATAACTCAAAACTTTTATCTTCTCCTGATGTCCACTTAAAGTCTTTTCTACCACCTCTCATTGTCTCTATCATAGGGTTACATATTTAACTAAAATTTCTAATGAACTTTTGGTAGAAACTAGCTAATCCATGAAATGATCTGACTTCTCCAATGCTCTTAGGTGTAGGCCATTCAACAATTACTCTCACTTTCTCAAGGTCCATCTTCAATCCTTCCACAAAAATCACAAATCCCAAGTATACCAATTCTTCCTTCATGAAACTACACTTCTTTATTTTTATCAAAAAATTATCTTCTCTTAACATTTGCAATACTTGTCTCAAGTGCCACAAATGTTCTTATTTTGCCTTACTAAAAATCAAAATATCATCCCAATATACAATAACAAACTTACCCAAGAATTTCTTCAAAACTTCATTCATCAATCTCATTAAAGTACTTGGCACATTTGTTAGTCCAGAAGACATCACTAACCACTCATACAATCCTTCATTTGTCTCAAAAAAGTCTTCCATTCACCTCCTTCTCCTATTCTGATATGATGGTATCCACTCTTCAAGTCTATCTTTGTAAAATATTTTGCTCCACTCAAACAATCCATAATGTCATCCATCCTAGGCAAAGAGAATCTATACTTAACTGTGATCTTGTTGATTGCTCTAGAGTCTGTACACATTCTCCATTCTCCATGTTTCTTCAGTGCTAGCACTGTAGGTACTGCACAAGGACTCAAATTTTTTCTAATAAAACCTTTCCTCAATAATTCATGTAACTATCTATTCAATTCTTTATTCTCTACTGGTGTCATTCTCTGTGTTACTTTTTTAGACAAACTAGTTCTAGGTATAAGATCCATGTGATTACTGATACTCCTAATTGGTGGAAATCCTTCAAGTACATTATTTGATATGATGTCTTCATACTCTATCAACAACTCAGTTATCTCCTCTGGTTGTGATTCTTCAATCTTTAGATTTTTAGGCTTCTTAGGGATCAATGCATAACACATATTCTCATTTCTCAAACCATCCAGAAATTTCCTTCCATTTACAAAACAGATTCTAGCATTCCCACATACTTCACTCTTAAGATCATCTTCCAAAGGAATCAAAGTAATTCTCTTTCCATTTGATGTTATAGTATATGCATTCTTTCTCCCATCATGTATAGTTTTCCTATCATACTGCCATGGTCTACCCAACAATATATGACATACATCCATAGGCATAATATCACACAATACTTGATCATGATAAGATCCAATATGAAATTTCACCAAACATTGTTCACTCATCAGTACCTTATGATCATCCTAAATCCATGCTATCTTATATGGCTTAGGGTGTTTCAGTCTCTCCAACTTCAGCTTAGGCACCATCTCTTTTGAAACTAAATTATTTGAACTACCACTAACAATTACAACCTTACAATATTTGCCTCCTGATTTACATCTTGTCCAGAACAAACTTTTCCTCTATGGTGGTTGTTCATTTATCTTTGCTTGAAATAGTGCTCTCCTCATGACTAGTGATTCTCCTTTATCAGGTTTACCAACTAAATTGGTTTGTCCAACATGTTCTTCTACATAGGCTGCTCTTCTACTATTCTTTGTCTTCTTGCTTGTACTTCCATGATTACATTCAAATGCTTTATGTCCTTCACCTCCACACTTAAAATAAGTTCCTCTAAATGTTCTCCTATTAGGTCCTCTTCCTTCTCTTCTGTATCCTTCACTCCAGTATGAATTAGGGTTTCCTTTATGGTAGAAAGTTTTGTCATCTCTCCGATATGCATTGTTATCTCTAACTTCCTTCTTGAATGTGCTATCTTGTTTGTTTTGCTTCACAAACGATCTTTCTACTCTGAAAAATGTTTTACATCTCTGAAATTTACCTCCTCTATCTCCCTGTCTCTGCTCATGCTTCTTGTTCAAACTTTCTTCAACTTTCAGGGAAAACTGTTATGCTTCTTCCAATGTTGTAATCCTTACCAAACTCAGTTCTTCTTGAATGTTTAGTCTCAATCCATTGGTGTATCTAGCCACTTTCTCTTTGCTTTCTTCACTATGTCCTATCTTTATGATCATCTTATGAAATTCTTCAGTATAATCCTTCACAGATTTCTCCTTTTGTCTCAGGTTTTGCAATCTTTTCAACAGTTCCAACTCATAGTCAGCAGGTACAAACTAATTCTTCAATTTTGTCTCCATTCTATCCCACTTTGTAATCTTCTCTTTTCCTCTTCTATTTCTATCCAACTGAACTTCTTTCCACCAAATAGTAGCATGTCCTTTTAACTTTGTCTTTGCAAATTTCACCTTCTCTAGATCTTCAATTTCTTCATATTCAAAGTATTCTTCAAGTCATTTATTCAATCAATCAACTCCTCAAGATTCAAATTGCTAGTGTAATTCGGTACATCAACTCTAGGTCTTTTCCCAATCTTTAAAAAAAATCACAATATTTTGACTTGATCCGATTCTTCTTCTTCTTCTTCTTCTTCTTCTAGGGTTTCACCATTTTGATCAGCGGATTGAAATTCATCATCATCATCACTTTCGATGTTAGGTTGAGGTGTAAGTCCTCTTCTTCAATCTTCTTCAATAGCATCTAGGTGAACTCACATTGTCTTCATCATTTCCATCATCTCATCCATTCTTCTAGCCATTGTACCAATATCAAGTATTCTCCTCAGTAGCATCTCTTCCTCGGATCAAGTGTACAACTACCTCAAATTCGGCGATCAACCTACAAGGTGACAACTGCCTCACAATCGATGATCAATTGACAACATAAGTAGTCTACCTCAGATTCAGTGATATGTTCACAACAAGATCTTATGGAATTACTTCACCAATTTCACTCACTTCACCCCCAAAGGATTCAAACTTTGCTCTGATACCACTTGGTGCAGTCATGTCTAGGAGGGTCCACAAAGTGAATAGTCTAGACCTTGCAACAAGAGTAAACACAACGGAAACAACTCAAAGATAGGATGCAAATGTAGATCAATAGTCATTTAGTATATCATAGATTCAAAATACAAATAGGCCGATAACATGCAGACTTACAATTAGGGCTCACATTCCTGATTCCTCTGTTACAATATATGCGCAAGATATGACTTTGAAGCATCTTACAAAAGAATTCAAATTATCAAACTATCTCTATATGATTGACTACTTTCCTATGCATCTATTGCATGATTATATATCATCTCAAGAACATAAGATTCCTCTTCATCAGCCAAGGATGGCTACAAACTCCAATGAAAGAGATGTAAAGTGTGTACACGGATAGGTCATACCTAAACATATGGGAATCCTTCGCAAGTGAATGAAACAGTGTATGGATCTCAGGGAAGGTTGGCCATGATCCAAAGTTCCTTGAGTGATGTGTCATTTAGCTCCAAGTTGTGAAATGCTCCGCAAGTCTTCTCCTTTAGCTGATTGTTTAAGACTGTCAGGTGCTCTACTCTGAGAAAATCGTCAATCTTTTGATAGTGATATCTTTTCAGAATCTGATCCAAATGATCTAAATTTTGGATATGATGTACATGAAGGTGTCTAGATGCTAAGTCCAGCTCCGCAAGGTCTAAAATGAAACTGTGGCAGAATGCGGACCAAAATACTAAAACTGCTACTGACTGAATTGAACTGAAAAATGAAAAGAAAACAAATGGAAATGCAAATGTTTTTGGTTGATGCAAGAGTTATCTTGAACCATGGATGCTCTTGCATCACCATGTCACTAATACACATGCATGTTTATCATCTGGAAGACCCACAAGTCTAAAAACCACCAAAATAGTTAAACCAGAATAATGGACTAACACAAATAAGCATAACCATAGATTTTAAATAAAAAATCTACAGAACCCTTAGATCAAATCAATATGGAACTGAGACATGCAAGTACAACTAACTAAAAGGAAGAAGAGGTCCAAGAACTCCATGCCCATTTGTAGGCCAACTCCACATCCACCATGTACAAGCATCTAGAGGAGCTAGGTTGTTCGAATAGTTTTTAGATCATCCAATGACCAACTCCATAGCCTACATGCATTCAAGGTTAACAAAAAAATGCCTCCCAATGTCAGGGACTAAAACCAAGCACATAACATAAGCACATCAAACCATAGCAATGACAACCCAAGTTTCTCCATGTGATCAGGGAGCAAAGAACAAACACCCAACATGAATACTTTGCTACAAACAACCATAGAATGAAATAACATAACCACCATGCATGAGGGTTATTACATATTGTCAAACAAGATCTCCAAATCAAAATCATATTAAATGTTACCGAATGATCAACTCCATAATATTCCATCTTCTCCATCCATTAAAATGCCTTTTGTAACTTGAAAACAAGATCGACCACAAGACTTCCACTCAAAACAAGGATTAATAATCAACCAATTCCTTCCTGCATATTCCCTCAAGCTTTCCAAGCTAATAAATCACAATAGAAGAAATACCCATAACCTTAAACACCATGGAACCAACACATCTAATCTCATGCAACCATGGAACCACCGTAGCTTTGATACCAATTGAAAGGAAATAGATAACCCAACATGCACCTTACAACATCCTATATTTTACTTAAATAGATATCCAATAACTTGATACAAGCACATACTACTATGCCCTTAAAGCGGAAACAAATATAGTTGATTTCCCATCACATTAATCCTTAGAGGAAAGATAATGTAGCTTATAGATCTAAGAAAATTTCAGTAGCATAACAACATGTAAATTAACACTTTAAGACCATGAAAGAAGAAGAAAAAATATATAAGAGAAGAAACACCAATATATGTGGGGAAAACCCTTTCGGGTAAAAAACCTCACACTCCAAAGCATCGAACCAATGTATTAATCTGCAACAACAATGTTACAATACACATGCAGGCTCAAAGTCTTAACATGGAGATTTATATCTTGCTTTTTTGGAGGAAAACTGACTCTTGCATAAAAAATCATCTCCTCTCCTCACAAATGACTCTTCAAGCATTCAATTTATAGGAGTTCCAATACAAGAAACCACCAAAATGGAAACTCAAAACCATGAGTTACAATGCCTAGTCATGGAGAATCAAATCCATTGTAATATGGAAAGTTACTCAAATCATAATTGACTCTCCAAATATGGCACTCCATTTTTGGCTCCTAAAATCATGCTTGCCAAGTTTCCATTGGTAATTTCCTTTTTCAATCTCTTTCCATTTTAGCAACTCTTACACATTACAAGTTGTCATAGTTGCATTTAGCAAATTCCATGACACTAAGTGATAAAAAATAAATTGCTAAAATACAAACTACAAGTGACACATAGTGCCACTCCAAGTGGGATGCCTAAAATATGTGCATGCATAATAAATACAATTAAATCAAATATTAGGACTTGCAAGGTGTATGACACACCTAATCCTAACAGTGAAAATAAAGCAAAATTTATTGTCTCACCTATAGGATTCTCTTCATGTGCTTGAATTGCACTTCGTTGATAGATATAACTTAAGCTTCTTACCTTCCTTGTAGGACTTGGACTTGAAGCTGGACTTGTACTTGAAACTGAAGAACTAGATGAGGAGATTGTTACTAAATTATGTTCACACCTAATTTAGTTAGGCAGGGTTTGTAGTTGTTACAAAAGGAATAAAAGAAAATTTTAAGTGTAGATCAAATTAGCGAATGTATGACATCTTGGCAAGAGACAAGTAAGGATCATTTGTTAGGATAATCTGACAGTCCAATCAGAACTATCAAACCATCCCGACAAATAAAATTTATCAGATGACAAGAGATCACACAGTCAATGAATGACAAAAGGTATCTAACTAGTTTTATCTTTCAGTTATGAGATGATTGAATTATTCAAGTAATCACAATTCAATGTGAAAGAAAGGTATTTATAAAACTGTCATTTCATATCATGTTTTGAACATATGTTTCATATCAAATTCAGTTATTCTATCCTATGCATTTGATTCAAAAAAGTAAACATACATAAATCTTTTGCATAAGGTAAAGTAATTGATCATATTTAAAGAAGTGTTTAAATGTGTCCCACAGAAGCCATGGGAGTGACTAAACTGAGAAATGCAAACATTGTGCAAGCTATACATCTGTGGATAAAGGGAAAGAAAAGAACATATAAGGAAAATGGATATCCATCATTGCCTTTTTGGAGGTTGATCTTCTTGATTGGTAGCTTGATCTTCATGTCTTCATCTTTTGCTCCTGATAAGGATAGTGTACCTGCAAAATTGGAGAAAAGCCCTATTAGAAGCTCTGGATATACAGATTCATCATATTATTTATCAACAGACATATAAATCTTGCAAAACATTATGCATTAAATGTGATTGAAGCAAAATCAGATCATCATGAGAAAAATCAATCAATTTCAAGAGGTATGTTTTTATGCTAACTTGTTTGTTCACTATGCAGGTATAGGAAAAGTAATGTGGCTGATTTGAAGACATTAAAGCATGTGGAGAAAATGTGGCTCCCACAAGGGTAGAGCCCAACATGCTTCCTTCTTATTCATTTGAGAAGGATATCAGATTGCAATAGACAGAATGCACTATTCAAGAGATGTTATGCATTGGAACAATTAACATTACAAATGGAGTGAAGTCATCATAATAGAAGTGAAGTGAGTAGTTGCTCCTATTTAAACTATGCCCACTACATGGAAGGAGCTTGTTAAAATTAGAAAATCATGTTCAAAAAGCTTCATCACATGCTAAAGAATGAGCAGTGGTTTTATTCAAGAGTTGTCAATATGCAAAGGATAGAAGTACAGTGATCAGAGGAATGGAGTACACTCATAGAAGGTATTTTTCCCATCTTGTTATGATTGAAATATGAATTTTCTGTTTAGATATACTTCATAGATAGAATAGTTGAATAATGGAACAACAATGAAAAAGGAGACAGAATAATGTATCATTTCATCATAAGATATCATGCTCTCTATGTCAAAAGAAATCACATCTTATCATGAGCCATGACAGCAAGTAAAGAACAGTACAACAATACAGTGATCATAAAAGAGTATTATGTATGACAGTGGCAAGTATATACCATCAAGCATTTATGTCATCATGAACTCATAAAGCTACCAAAGAGAGATAGGGAAGTATATTATGTTTAGTAATCTTGGTCCAAAGATAGTCATATCTCCAATAAAGGTCAGTCATCATGTCAGGAACAACAATATAAACTATTTAACAATGCCTCATGAAGATGGAGTTATGACAGCCTTCCATGAAGATTACATGATACACATACAATCAGGAGGTAATAAAGTCTAACTCCTAAAGAGCTCAGCATATAAATCATGATAGCCTCCTAGACTGTGAAGAAGTTGTTATACATCAGTCACAGATAGAAGGGAATGATAAGAAAGGGAAGATACAAGAATGCCAATGCATAGTGTAAAGAATGAATATTCAGCCAAGCTTATTCTTAAGATAGAGGAGGAAAAGAACTATGTCATGTTCAGTTATAAATACTAGAGAGAACCTCAACTTTGTTTCATCTTACAAAAAGCAAAGTCATATGATGCAAAAGCTACAGGAAGTAGCATATATCAAGGAACAATACATCATGTTCATGTTATGCAAAGGAAGAGGAATAATAAAGCTACATGAGTTTATTATTACATTAAAGGTATTAGATACCAAGAAGGAGATATACAATTTTCACAAGATACTAGCTATTTCATGCATCCAAATAACAATCAAAGAAAGAAACAAGAGAATAAAATTTCTATATGTTTTTATTTTTTGCATATTCGAATGGACAGGCCTAGTTTTGTCAATCTGAATGCTTATCATTTTTGTTCCTTTTTCCATAATGATCGACTATACAAAGAAAGGTCGAAGTGCCTTATACAACATGGAGATCAAGTCGAAAGTCAAGATACCTTTTGCATTTCAAAATGCATGTGCCATTTAAAGTAAACAAAATAATTCAAAGGCATGGAGAAATAAGGTGGATAAGGTAATAATGCAAGGAGAAGTCAGAGATGTTATAGACAAGAAGTCTATTATGCATGTGTTTACATTGGGAAAATATAATGATGATATGCATTATGAAAGAATGTATTATGAAGTCAAAGGTGGTATAGTTGTGATGATGCATGATGCATGGATTGATAAGGTGGTATTTTGTTATACCTTGTTTGCATATGATGCATAATGTATTTTTCCTTTTGCATGGGGTAGTAAGGTTGTATAGATGCATTTATCATTCTTTTGATAATGCATGATGTATTTTTACATGTAATGACTTAAGTGATTGCATGGGACGCATAAGGAGAGGAATATTTTTTATTTTTTGCATACATGATGACCTATTTTCTTTTGGCATTATTGATAATGCAATCATGCAAAATTTGTAAGCCAAAATGGAGAGATAAGGTGTTCTTTTTCTTTTTCATCCTTTCTTGCATGATTTTACAACTATAAATAATGTAAGCAATTAATAAAGTAATATTTTATAAATTACTTTATTATTTTGTCACAAGTTGTAAATCAAGGAGTTTAGACAAATTGAAACTCATAATAGAGTAATCATGCAAATAATTACTATTCTTTGCCCACATCATTGACACATGCAAAATCATGCAAAAATGGAGAAGTTGAGTTAACTAAAGACTTTGAAGTCTTTTTGCAAGGTTTGGAAGATAAATTGGAGAGTTTTGGTCAACTCTTGTGTCAAACACATAGAGAGAAGCAGTTTGGATCTATTTTTGCTCATTTTGAGGCAGTTTTGGCCCTTACTTTTAGGGATGTCATTGTTTGCTCATAGATCAAATTGGAGAGCTTATTTTTAGAGGCAGTTGACTGTAGTTGATTTTTTCTAGGCCTCTTGGAGAGAGCAAACTATATATTGTAAGAAAAATTTAGGTTTTTCTAGTTCTTGCCTTTTTTGCTCTTTACACTTTGAGAGAGAAAGAAGGTTTTGTAACTCATTATTATAGATTTATAGAGATTACAGTAGGTTACAGGTTCTATACTTTATTTTTATGCAATTGTTTCCTTTACTTTTCAACTTAATCAAGTATCTACCTTTCCATTAATGCAACTTTTATGAGTGATTTGATGAGATTTTATTGTGTTTAAACATCAGAACCTTTAAAATCATTGTCTCATTTATACTTGCATGTGTTAGATAGAATTGAAAATCACAGGTCTTAGCATATACAATTGGAGAATCTTTCTTTTATGTTGTGAAAAAACCCCTTTTCCTTCAAACAAAAATATTTTTCAGCCTTAGAAACATTTTTGTGATCAATTTATTGAAAGTGGTTTGTGTGGATAGATTTTTTGAGATCTATTGTGAGTTAGATTGCCAAGTTTTCATCATTTTTAGGTGCATCACCATACCTTTTACAATTTTTATTACTTTTAGAAAGATCCTTTTTACTCTTTTCCAAATCAAAGTTATAGATCCAATTGAATATTTTAAGGGAACTAGCCCATAATATGGAGGTTCAAACTCGACATAGGTCACCCACAGCTTAAGTTTGATCCCATGTTACACAGGATTGCTGAGCTTCACAACTCTGCATAACGGGTGCAATCCTACTTGTCAACAGTTTTTGGCATGCCCGGTGGGACCTTTGAACTAATTTTTAGTTCAAAAAGAACTTATTATTACTGCTATTTTGGTATGGTTAGCAGTTAATACAACTTTTTTAGAGGTATTATTTCAAAAATACCTAGTGAATCTAACTTTCTGGTGTGATAGATCAGATCTTTTTAGCCTTTTGAGTTTTTTTTTAAGCTTTTGAATGAGTAGGCATGTCTACCTTTCATGGGAACATGTCATATCATCCATCATATCATGAAAATGCTACTAATCCACCATCTTATCATCCATATTAGAACAACCATGCTGCTGGTTTTAGCCCAAATTCCATGGTTTTTCAAGGAAATCAGCATGCACAGTACTCTTACCTCCCACCCACCCCAATTTAGCCTTATTGGCAGCCAAATCAGCTTCAAGAATCTTGTTTTCTTCAAAACTAACAGTATATCCTTCCCAACCAACTCCAAGTGAATGCAAAGGAGGAGATTGCAAGCATAAAGAGTATGTCGCTTGATCTCAATAAAATAGTGTTAGAAATCAATAAACAAATAGAAGAAATCAAGAAATAACAGGAGCATGAGTAACAACAGGAGGAGTTAGATTATCAGGACTATCTCTATGAGCAAGACTTGCTCATGTAGAGGAGACAATATGAAGAAGATCTTGCAATGGAGGTTGCAGCCAGAGAAGCACAAATAAAACATTTGCTTGCACATGTACAAAGGCAGGAGATCCAGCTAGTTGCATTCATTCTAGATCAGCCCTTTTAGGATGAAGTTAGTACATGTGTCAAATTCTAAGTTTTAAGGACAGTGAGCCTTCTAATCCTGCTGAGGTCAAGATCCCAAATTTTAGAGTCCTTTTACCATTAATAGAGCCTATGTTAGAACAATTTGAATCTGTTATTGCTCATGATCAGCCACTTCAAGAGCCTTTTATCATCCAAGAGACTCAAGAAAATCTCCAAGTTTCCCTATCAAATGAATCTGATTGTCCTATCACTATTTGCTTTTATAAGGATGGAGCTATTGTCTTTCAAGATAGCTCACTCATCATGAAAAAAGATGGGGATATAAATTTAATGCATGCAACTATGGAGCATTACCGATTAGAACAATAAAATATTAAATAGGAGAAAACCCTTTGAAAGGAGTCTTTGCATGCTTTAGCTAATGATCTTCCCTATTTTGTTGAAATTGAGGAAAATGTTTCAGTAATTATCTCAGAAGATCAATTGGAGCAGCAGGGTGGAGAAATAATAATGACTAATCAAGCAAATCATCTTTCAGCTTGGATTGATCAATTACCTAGTTTCATTGAACCAGATGAGGAAAGTATACCAATAGCAGTTTCAAAATAGTAGGAAGACATCAAACAGTATGAAGAGTTGCTGATTGAAGCTAAACAATCTGACAATGTGATCTTGGATCAATTAGAAGGGTGTGAAGGTAAACCTATCATGCAACTTACACAGCTGGTTGAGAGCTGTTATGAGGTAATAAACAGCCCTCCTTTATAAAAAATTTAAGAAGAATGTGATGAAGTTTCATTTTCAGATGATCTTGGTCCTTTGTGTCAAATTTAGATGGCAAACAAGATCAAGTTGAACATTTTTTTGTGAAAGAAATGAAGCTTGAGTCTCATGAGGTTGCTGATTTATTTGATGAACTTCCTAAATTTATGGATGAAAATGAAGATATCACATGCAACTCGGCATCTATGCCTAGTATTGAACAACTGGATGATATAACTCCTTTGGATTCAATGCAAGATTACACGTTACATGAGAATATGTTTTTAGGCATCATAGAAGTCTTTTGTTTAACATTGAAGATAAGCTAGTATCATATGAACCAATAGTATATGATCAACATGTTCAGGTCAAAGAGGCAAATAGTCCTTCATTTCATTCATGTGGGCTAACTCTTTCAAATCGGGTTGAAATTGCAAGAGAAAATAGGACAACAGATCTTAATAAATTAACCAGGAGTATTGGCCAAAGATACATCATTGCAAGAGGGTGTCTAATCAGGGATATAGCTGACAACGAGTTAAATAATGAGGTAGAGATTGTTGTGGTACCCAAATAGGAGATTACAACCCTAAAACAGTAAAATGAGATCATTTATTCACTGCATAACAATAGTATAAATGATCATATTTAGATGGTGAGTGATTTTATTTTCATTCTTCAGACAGTTTTGCAACATTCTATAAGGTATGTCCTTATGAATCATATCATGTCAGTGGCAAGTCACCTTGCAGAACATCCTTTCTTAACCAGAAAGGGAAGTTATTTCACAAAGCTAGTTAATGGATTTGTTTGACTAGCTTCAATGGCTGGTTAGTGTAGGGTAGAGTAGGATTTTAGTTCAATATTTAGTTTGCCAAAAAGTGCACATGCACATTTTTCTAGCCATGTCTTAAACATGTCAGAATAGTTTCAGTTTTAGTTTTGTTTTGCTGCTATAGTTTTCTATCAGTTTGAGTTGCAGAAGGTTTTTAAAAGTTTCAGGCAGAAAAAGAGCCATGTGCCCAATGGAATTGCAAGGCTAATAGTCCTATTTTGTTTAGTAGGCAAACACCCCTGAGAGGTCACCACAAATGTTACTAAATTATGTTCACACATAATTTAGTTAGGTAGGGTTTGTAGTTGTTACAAAAGGAATAAAATAAAATATTAAGTGTATGATCAAATTAGTGAATGTATGACATCTTGGCAAGAGACAAGTAAGGATCTTTTGTCAGGATAATCTGACAGTCCAATTAGAACTATCAAACCATCATGACAAATGAAATTTATTAGATGACAAGAGATCACACAGTCAATGAATGACAAGACGTATCTAACTGGTTTTATCTTTCAGTTATGAGATGATTGAATTATTCAAGAAATCACAATTCAATCTAAAAGAAAGGTATTTATAAAACTGTCATTTCATATCATGTTTTGAACATATGTTTCATATCAAATTTAGTTATTCTATCCTATGCATTTGACTCAAAAAAGTAAACATACATAAATAATTTGCATAAGGTAAAGTAACTGATCATATTTAAAGAAGTGTTTAAATGTGTCCCACACAAGCCGTGAGAGTGACTAAACTAAGCAATACAAACATTGTGCAAGTTATACATCCGTGTATAAAGGGAAATAAAAGAACATATGAGGAAAATGGATATCCATCATTGCCTTTTTCTTAATTGGCAGATTGATCTTCATGTCTTCATCTTTTTCTCATGATTAGGACAGTGTACCTATAAAATTGGAGAAAAGCCTTGTTAGAAGCTCTAGATATACAGATTCATCATATGATTTATCAATAGACATATAAATCTTGCAAAACATTATGCATTAAATGTGATTGAAGAAAAATCAGACATGTGTGATAAATTAGATCATCATGAGAAAAATCAATCAACTTCAAGAGGTATGTTTTTATGCTAATTTGTTTGTTCATTGTGCAGGTATAGGAAAAGTAATGTTGCTGATTTGAAGACATTAAAGCATGTGGAGAAAATGTGGCTCCCACAAGGGTAGAGCCCAACATGCTTCCTTCTTATTCATTTGAGAAGGATATCAGATTGCAATAGACATAATGCACTATTCAAGAGATGTTATGCATTAGAACAGTCAACATTGCAAATGGAGTGAAGTCATCATAAGAGAAGTGAAGTGAGTAGTTGCTCCTATAAACTATTCCCACTACAAGGAAGGAGCTTGTTAAAATCAGAAAATCATGTTCAAAAAGCTTCATCACATGCTAAAGAATGAGCAATGGTTTTATTCAAGAGTTGTCAATATGCAAAGGATAAAAGTATAGTGATAAGAGGAATGGAGTACACTCATAGAAGGTATTTTTCCCATCTTCTTGTTATAATTGAAATATGAATTTGTTGTTCAGATATACTTCATAGATAGAACAATTGAATAATGGAACAATAATGAAAAAGGAGACAGAACAATGTATCATTTCATCATACAATATCATGCTCCCTATGTCAAAAGAAATCACATCTTATTATGAGCCATGACGGCAAGTAAAGAACAGTACATCAATACAGTGATCATAAAAGAGTAATATGTATGATAATGGCAAGTATATACCATCAAGCATTTATGTCATCATGAGCTCATAAAGCTACCAAAGAGAGATAGGGAAGTATATTATGTTCACTAATCTTGATCTGAAGACAATCATAGCTCCAATAAAGGTCAATTATCATGTTAGGAACATCCATATAAACTATAACAATGCCTCATGAAGATGGAGTTATGACAGTCTTCCATGAAGATTACATGGTACACATACAATCAGGAGGTAATAACGTCTAACTCCTAAAGAGCTCAACATATAAATCATGACAGCCTCCTAGACTGTGGAGCAGTTGTTATACATTAGTCATAGATAGAAGGGAATGATAAGAAAGGGAAGATACAAGAATGCCAATGCACAGTGCAAAGAATGAATATTCAGCCAAGCTTATTCTTAAGATAGAGGAGGAAAATAACTATGTCATGTTTAGTTATAAATACCAGAGAGAACCTCAACTTTGTTTCATCTTACAAAAAGAAAAGTCATTTGATGTAAAAGATATAGGAAGTAGCATATATCAAGGAACAATACATCATGTTCATGTTATGCAAAGGAAGAGGAATAATAAAGCTACATGAGTTTATTATTACATCAAAGGTATTAGATGCCAAGGAGGAAAGATATAGTTTTTACAAGATACCAGTTATTTCATGCATCCAAATAATAGTCAAAGAAAGAAACAAGAGAATAAAAGTTTTGTATGTTTTTACTTTCTGCATATTCGAATGGATAGGCCCAGTTTTGTCAATCTGAATGCTTATCATTTTTGAAAACCTTATCACAATTTTTTTCATAATGAGGTTACAGTTGAAGGAAAGGTAAATAAAGTTTTAAACACAGAGTAACCCATATGGGGTTTTCACACAAAATGCAGATTTATAGAGAATATATGCACAGGTACAAAAAAGAAGATACTGATAGCTGGCTGTAATTGAAGGAGTGTCTCTTCTTTGAAAAAATGAAAACCCATTGCATATATCTTGAAAACCCTTATATTTTCATATATGTAGAAGAAGATTAAAAAAGGAAAGATGCTGTTGCAGGCCATAGCCAAGAAAATATAGTTTTCTCTTTCAAAATGCAAAACCCTCACTATATATTTGTTAGTAAATTTTGGTCACACTAAATTTAGTTAGACCTATTTGCAATTGTTTCAGAAGGAGTAAAAGAAAATTATTGCAATCAGGACTATCAAATCATCATGACAAGTGCATTTCAATGTCAAGAAATCAAACAGTCAATGAGAGACAGTTGATCTAACTATTTTTTATCTTTCAGAGTTATAAGACAATTTGATTATTCAAATGATCATAATTAAAAGAAAGAAAGAAAGGTATTCATTTGAACTGTCATTTCATGTCATATTTGGAACATACATTCAAGTTTTAGTTATTCTATCCTATGCATTGATTCAAAAGAAACATACATAAATCAAGTGGATAAGGTAAATTAACTGATCATGTTTAAAGGAAGTGTTTAAATGTGTCCCACACAAGCTGTGGGAGTGCCTAGACTGAGCATTGTAGACATATGCAAGCTATAGATCTAATGATAAAAGAAATGAGAAAGAACACATGATAATATTAAATATCCATAATTACCTGAAAGCAAGGTTGATAACCTTTGTTGATGGCTGATCTCATATCTTCATCTTCAGCTCTAGTTGTAAGAAGTGAACGTGCAAAAAATTGGGAAAAATCCTGTTAGAGCTCCAAATATTTAACACTATCATATGCTTTTATCAATTAGACATATCAACTTGTCACATCATGCATTTCATATGAAAGATTCAAATTAGACATGTGCCATAAATCATAACATCATGAAGAAGATCAATCAACTCCATAAGGTATATTTTTTATGCTAACTTGTTTGTTCACTGTGCAGGTATAGGAAAAGTAATGCTGCTGATTTGAAGACATTAAAACATGTAGAGAAAATGTGGCTCCCACAAGGGTTGAGCCCAGCATGTTCCCCTTTTCTATTCATTTGAAAAGGATATCAGAATAAAAGATAGGATACATCATTCAAAGATATATCATGCATCATAAAATCAACTTGCAGAAAAGTGTACCATCATGATCATAAAAAGGAGAAGTTTCTCCTATAAAATATGTTCACTTTGATAACAATTGATTAAATCAGATCAGACATATTCAAAGTGCCCGAGTCAACTTGATAGATTGCCGAATATAGAAATGCAGCTATGAAAAGGTACTTTTCTTTATTTTTATCATCATAAGAATGGCTTACTACTGTCATATTTCATGCTATAGTCATCTAGATAGGTCAAACTTCATAAAATCATACTTCAGATATCACAGAAGCTTGTAAATGCAATAGAGGACATACTTGTGATCAGGTAGATTATCAATTTACAAAGACATTATTAGGATAATCCCTATCTGTAGCTGTTCATAATGAAATATAATTCTCAAGTACAGTGTTGATACATAATCCATTCATGATTGAGAGTTATATACATAATGAACAGCCACAGATTAGTGTGAACAAGATATACATTAAATGTTCAGGGATCAAATGATAAAATTAGATAATCAAGTGAAGGAGACAAGTGCAGGTATGATCAAGTGATTACATATTACTGTATGAGACAAGAGCATGTGCCAACCAAGTCCTATGTACAAGACAATGAAAGTATACAAAGCTACCTGGGAGATATCTAATGTAGAGGAAATGATATATGTATCAATTTCATCTCATATGATAAAGTGCCATGAACAGCTAACAGGAGTGTTTGACATAATGTATGTTACAAGAGACCAAAATGTTAAGCTTCAAGGAAAGAGAGGTATATAAGCTACATGAATAATTTGGATGCAAAAAAAGATACATGATATTAGGTATATGCTATATCGGTGCACAGAAAGTAAAGAAAGAAGATACAGTTTCAACTTTTATAAGATCATATGTTATAAAGAGGTACAGCCATGCTTCTATCTAATACATGTTGACCTTCATAATAGCTTCTGATAGTTACAATCAAAGTAGAAAAGAATGATCAAAGACCAACATCATCTTGCACTTACAACAAGCCACTATAGATGGAGCTATGAAGTGAACAAGCTCAAGTATTCATGATATCTTTTGAAGAATAGGTAACTGATACAAAGAAAAGGTGCATGTATGGAGTGATAGTATGCAAAAAGTAACACAGAAAGTAACTGATACAAATGTTCATCTGAAATGAAGTCTTATTTTCTTTTAAGAGGTTACAGGTCATTATGCATATATAAGTGTCTTGAATAGATATAAGATATTTTTCATTGCCCAGAAATATCAAAAGCTTCTCATATTTCAGAACCCTTGTCTCAGGGTATTTATATATACAGTCAACATAAAATACAGAAGGAAGGAAAATGTATGCAGAAGAGATAGATGTCAAGGTTATACCAAAATAAGGGTTCATGTGTTTGAAAATATGAAACTCTTGTTTCATGTTTTGAAAACCCTTGTCTCTTTTCTTGTTACAGTTAAAAGGAGCTATAGAATGCAGAATAAACACTAAAGAAACCCTTGTTACATATTTTGAAACCCTGATGTTTTATTGCATATACAGAAGAAAAATGTACAGGGAAGAAAATATATGCCATGGCCATGACAGTGAAGGTTTTGAATGCACAAAAAGAATAACCCTTATCAGAGGTTTCAAACCATAGTGCCATCTTGCACTTACAACAAAAATAAAGTGATGTAATGCCTCTACTCCCATAGCTGTGCCAGGAAAGGACATTTTTATGTTTAAAATGTAATACCCATATGGAGTTTGTTCAAACCCTAGCTAAAGTCAAAGTGAGAGGTTACAGAGTGTAAAATGGTACATGGTCGTACCCCATAAAAGAGGTTTCTGTATGAACAATATATAAAACCTTAGACATTTAAAAACCCTTATGCCATTTTTATTTTTATAAGAAAGAGAACACAATTTTGAAGATGGTCGTGGTAAATAAATCTCTGTATAAAAGAAAATAATCAAAACCCTTGTTTCATATCTTGGAAATTTTAAAAAGTTTTACATCTGCAGTCAAGAAGAGCTATGCATAGCCATGGCAACAACAAAGAGGTTACTTTCTGTAATGTAAATGAGATACCCATTTCACATTTTGCAAAGAAACCCTTGTCTTTTTGTAGGATGCAATGTCAAAGAGTATATAGAAAAAATAGAACCAGGAGACTCACCTTTTCATTTGCATTGGAAGAAGAAGCATGGTCGCGGCCTCATTTTTGAGGGTTTCTTTTTATCATAGTAGTATGAGTCATGATTGTAGAATAAAGACATAGAGAAACCAAAGAAAGAGATGTTAAAGATTGCACAAGAGGAAATAAATCATCATGGCCGTGGCCATTAAAACAAGAAGCTACAGAAAGAAATGGAAATGCAAGTCAAAGCCTCAAATACCATACTCACCATGTTCTAGGCTTTCATTTTACACAGAAAATGCCAAGTTTTGACCACAAAGGTCCACGAGAATGAAGGAGAAAGACCAAAGAGTATCAAACCCTAGCGGCGACATGGAGAAGTTGCAGAGCCAAAAATATAGAAATGCCAAATGAAAATGAGATAACTTTAGGGTTTTCTCACTATTTTGTTTGATGGAGCTTCCTTTCTCTTTTGTTTTTTGACTTTACAAATTAAAAATAATTGCCTTATCGAAAGATGAGCCATGGTCAAGACTTGAAAGGTAAAGATCCCTAGTGATGATTACTTGGAGGGTCCGACATCACCGACAACACTTTCTACATTTGATTCTTTGTTAATGTCAATGGTCAATATCATGAGGAGATAAGGCTTATGCCTTATGTATTTTTCAAAGACCTTTATTCCCTTGTGGTCAACTATGGTATGGTCAAATTTGGCTCTTAAGAAGCTCATGCATAGTTGAAGTGTATAGCTTTGCCTTTTTGCAAACAATCAAAAGTTAGAGATTCCTCTTTATAATGCATGGTGACCAAATATGGTCAGGAAATTTTCATGCCTTATAATAAAAAGTCAAAGGTAAAAAATCATAAGAGGACAAGATAAGAGCAAGGTGGCAGAGTCTTATGGATAGGGTTATATTTTTGCATGATGGAAATTATATGGTAAGAAGAGTATATTTACATGAAGTGGATAAGGTAAAAATGGCAGTATGTATGAAAAGACAAGTGGTATTCTTGCAAGGCATGGAGACATAAGGTAGAGTGTATTATTTTTGCCTTAATACATGTGGAGTAATAGGGGTGATTTTTTGCCATAATGCATGTGAAGTGAAACTAGGGGTTTTCTTGCATGGAGATATAAGGGATTTTTGTTTTCTCTTAAAGTCTTATTTTTTGCTCAAATCATGCAAATTAGGCAAGTGCAATTGGAGTGATAAAAAAATTATTTTCTTTTCATCCATCATGCATGTTTTACAACTAAATCAATGTAAGTGAATAATAGAGTAATATTCTACAAATTACTTTATTATTTTTCACAAGTTGTAAAATCATAAAAATAATTCAAAATGTAACTAATAGTAAAGTAATTATTACTTATTTACTTTATTATTCACTCACATCAATCTTGCAAATGCAAAATCATGCAAAATAGATGAGTTGAGTTAGCTGAGGCTATTTGGAGACTTTTTGCATGATTTGGGGAGCGATTTGAGGAGTTTTGGTCAACTTCTTGTCAAACATATGGAGAGGATCAACTTGGAGCTATTTTTTGCTGAATTTGTGACAAGTTGGACCCTTATTTTTAGGGATTTCTTAGTTTGATCATGGATCACTTTGGAGATATTATTTTTAGAGAGGCAGTTAGCTGTAGTTCTAATTTTCATGCCTCTTGGAGAGAGCAAGCTATATATTGTAAAGAAAAACTTAGTTTTTACTAGTTCTTGCATTCTTTTCTCTTTTACACATTGAAAGATAGAAGGTTTTGTAACTCATTTTTTGAGTTCTTTCCTTTTTTCTCTTTACACTTTGAGAGAGAAAGAGGTTTTGTAACTCATTGATTATAGATTTTATAGATATTACAGCAGATTACAGGTTCCATTTCTTTGTTCCTCATGCAATATTTTCTTTTATTTTTGATTGAAACCAAGTGTTTGCCTTTCTATTGATGCTACTTGTATGAATGATGTGATGAAATTTTATTGTGTTTAAATATCAAAACTTTTAAAATTATTGTCTCATTCTTACTTGCAAGTATTAAGCATATTGATATCACATGTCTTAGTTTGTGTTAATGAAATCCTTTCTTTCATGTTGTGAAGAATCTTTTTCCTTCATAAAGAATAGTTTGTCCAGCCTTCCTTAGAAACATTTATGTGATTATTGTGTCAAAAGTGAATTGTGTGGGCAAGATTTTTGAAGTATATTGTGAATCAGATTTGCAATTTTTCCATCATTACTAGGTGCTTCACGAAAATTTTATAGTTTTATTTCCTTAGAGATTCCTTCTTACGCTTTTCCAAATCAAAAAATCATAGTTTTAAATTGAACATTTAAAGGGAACCAGCCCATAATCTAGAGGTTCAAACTCATTATAGGTCACCCACAGCCTGAGTTTGTCCCCATGTTTCAAAGGATTACAAAGTTTCACAGCTTTGCATAAGGGTGCAATCCTCATCGACAGTAGTTTTTGGCACGCCCAGTGGGACCTTGAACTAGTTTTTAGTTCAAAAAGAACTTATTTTTTCTGTTGTTTTGGTATGATCGGTAGTTATTACAGCCTTTCAGCTCAGTTTTTATTTCAAATACCTGGCGACTCCAACTTTTTGGTTTGAATAGATCAGATTTTGTAGCTTATGAGAAATAGTTTTTCCAACTCTTTGAATGAGTAGGAATGTCTACCTTTTATGGGAACATGTCATATCATCTATCATATCATGAAAATGCTGCTAATCCACCATCTTATCAGCCATATCAGATCAACTGGATGCTATCTATTCAACCCAAATTCTATGGTTTCTCAAGGAAACTAGCACATTCAATATGTTTACCACCCACCCACCCCTACTCAAACTCCATATCAGCATGCATATGTCCAAAATCAACCTCAAGAAATATCTTTGATATCAAATCAACTCAAGAACAATATGAATGACATGAAAGATATAGTGCTAGAGATCAATAAGAAGATAGAATAGATCAAGAGGCAACAAGAGTATAACATGCATTAGGAGGAACTGGATTATCAAACCTATCTTCTTGAGTAGGAGTTGGAGGCACAAATGATACAATTTGAAGAAGGTCTCAGAAGGGAGATAGTAGCAAAATAGGAGCTAATGAAGTTTTTGCTTGCACATGCACAAAGGCAAGCGATCCAGATAGCTGCATTCATTCTAGACCAATCTATTCAAAATGAGGTTAGTATGTATGAAATTCCAAGTTTTAAGCACGGTGACCTTCCTAATCCTCCTAAGGTCAAGATCTCAAATTTTAGAGACCCTTCACCATTGCCAGAGCCTATGTTGACACAATATGAATCTATTATTCCTCATGACCAACCACTTCAAGAGCCTTTTGTTTCCCTACTAGATGAATCTGATTGTCCTATCACTATTTTCCTTTATAAAGGTTGACCTATTATTTTTCAAGAAAGCCCACCCATCATGAAGAAAGATGAGAATATAAATCTAATGCATGCAACTATGGAGCATTACCAATTAGAAAAGTAAAAGATTGAACAAGAGAAGACCATTCAAGAGGAGTCTTTCAATGCTTTAACTGATGATCTTCCCTATTTTGTTGAGTTTGAGAAAAATGTTTTAGAGCCCAAGCCAATCAAAATTCCAAGTTTCAACCCAGCAACTGAAGGTTCTTATAGTCCTTCTTATGCCACCAAATCAGAAAAATCAGATGTGGAGCAAGAGGTTGCTACTATTTTTTCTGTATCCCCAGTTGAAAATAAGCATAATTCATATGAAGAGGATGCTGGTTCAAATTTGGCACTCAATCCTTTGCATTTTGATTCATTTGAAAAGTTTTCTAATGCTGTTTATAAGATGAATGAAAGCAGAATGCAGAGATCACAAGGTGAAAATCTTCAATTGCAGAGACAAATTGCCCAAGTTTTGAGTGAGAATAAACCAGACAAAGAAGAGGATTCGGTTTCTTTGTTTGATCAACTACCTTCTTTTGTTGACCAAGATGAAGATATCATACAAGTGCCCAAAATACCATCTAATCTAAGACAACTAGATGATATTGCAGAACATGATCTACTGCTGGTCCATAAGGATAAGAATGAAGTTGAGACTTCAGTTCAGCTAGAAGAGCAAAAGGACAGTCCCATTTTGGAGACTAACAATCTTGTTTTGCATGATCATAGGATTGAATACCAGGCTAAATATGAAACTAAATCAAATGATATTCTTTGTGAGAATAATACATCTGATATGTTTCCAGAGAAGCCAAGTGAATTAATTGAAGAAATTTAATCTTTTCAAGATAATTCTATTTATGATTGTCAAGACCCTGATTGTTTAGCCTGTAGGGAGCTTGCCTATCTATTGGATTCTTGTAGTGATTGAAAGCTTAAGTCAGGAAATGATGAGCATATAGTTTCAGTGCAGAATTTTCAGTTAGAAGAGAGCATGTTTTCATGTATTATAGAGGATTTTTGTTCTAACATATATGATGATCTGATATCATATGAATCAGTAGTGTGTGATCAACAAGATTAGGTCAAAGAGGCAAGTATTCATTCTTTTCATCCATATGAGCTAGCTATTTCAAAACAAATTGAAATTACAAGTGAAAACAGGACATCAGATATAAATCAGGGCATCGGGAACACTAGCCAAAGAATCAAGAACACTAGCCAAAGATACATCATTGCAAGAGGATGTCCAATTAGATATATGGATGTCAGAAAGCTAGATAAGTAGGTATAGATTACTGTTGTACCGAAAGAGTAGTTTCCATCCTTAGAACAACAGAATGAGACTATCCATTCAACCCATAACAATAGTATCAATGACCAGGTTTAGGTAATCAGTGAGTTTGTTTTCATTCTTCAGAATGTCTTATAACATTCTGTGAAGTATATCCTTATGAATCATGCAATGTTAGTAGCCAAAAGCTTTGCAGAACATCCTTTCTTAATCAAAAAGGGAAGATATTTTAACCAAACAGTTAATGGATTTGTTTGACTACAGTAGGGTAGAGTATAATTTCAGTTTAGTATTTCATTTCCAAGAAGTGCTTTTGCACATTTTGCTGACTTTGTCTTAAGCAAGCCAGTTTAGTTTCAATTTCAGTTTTGTTTTGAGTTGCAGAAAGTTGTCCAAAGTTCAGGGCAAAGAAGACTCATGTGCCCAATGGAATTGCAGGCTACTGGTTCTAAGCTGTTTAGCAGGCAAACACCCCTGAGAGGTCACTAGAAATGTTACTAAATTTTGTTCACACTAACTTTAGTTAGACCTATTTGCAGTTGTTTCAGAAGGAGTAAAAGAAAATTATTGCAATCAGGACTGTCAAATCATCATGACAAGTGCATTTCAATGTCAAGAAATCAAATAGTCAATGAGAGACAGTTGATCTAACTATTTTTTTATCTTTCAGAGTTATAAGACAATTTCATTATTCAAATGATCATAATTGAAAGAAAGAAAGAAAGGTATTCATTTGAACTATCATTTCATATCATATTTGGAACATACATTCAAAGTTCGGTTATTCTATCCTATCCATTGATTGAAAAGAAACATACATAAATCAATTTAGCTGGGACATGCATGATACAATATTACACTCTAAAGAATTTGCATCTTTTCACAAATTAGATCTGATTTAGTTTTCTATCCTAAAACAACTTTTGATTGCAAATCCTCTTTCATGAAAAGTGCATGCTTTAAACCTGTAATGATTCTCTTATCATTTCATTGAAAAGAATTTGAAAATTACAACATTGTGTGTTGTCCATAGTGTTATTTTATTTCCTTTTCACAAAGTTCATGTTATAGCATTTTACATTTCAATCTTGATTGAATTTGAGCATGTTAAAATGTTGGATTACTTTTTACAAGACTTTCATGTGTATGATGAGTTGTTTAGTTGTGATGACTTCAATATGCTAGATGAAGCCATTGATGACTTTATCTCAATTGAACAATCCACTACGACTCTTAAACCATCATTATTCCAAAGATTTGTAAATGCAATTTATGTTCCCAAAGCTAGAGAAGAACCTATGAGACTAAAAATAGTGGTCACTTTGTGTTCAAATGTAGTTTAACCTCCTTCTAAATTGGTGTTCACTATTAGGGGTTCTTCACCTTCTCCTTGTTCTCCTATTTACATTTACAACTATGATATATCATATCTAATTTCACAACAACCTAGCTCTACTATGGTTTCTCATACATACAACACTCAAAATAACAAACAAAACAAACAACAATCGAGCATTATGATATCTTTACCAGCTTCTCAACCGATGCTTCCTCAAGCACCTCATTTAACACATAAAGTTGGTCAAGATTATGATCTTGTTGAGTAGCTTTGTGCTACTCCTACTAAGATGTCACTTTGGGAACTTATTCAAACTTCACCTACATACCATGAAATGCTCCAAGAAGCTTTACAAAAGGTGGTTGTGCTACCTTTTATTAAACCTAATGATGTAGCATCTCTTTTGGATTGTATGCATGCCACAAAAACAAATATTTTTTTCAACATGAGTTGCCATCTCTTGAAGTTTAAAATTAGTATGATCCTTCGATTATTTTCATTACAATAAACAAGAAATTGATTAAATGAGTTATGATTGATAATGGATCAACTCTTAATGTTTGTGACATCAGCTTATTACATGAGATTAAAGTTGATATATCTTTGATTAAACCAAATAAGATAAGTGTCCATGGATTTGATAATGTTGGAAGACAATCCATAGGCACTATAACTCTACTTGTACAAATTGGGCATGTAACTTTGCCTACTTTGATTGATGTCATTCCTTATTCTTTGTCTTACAACATGATTCTAGGTAGATAATGGATTTATGCACTGGGGGTAGTCCCTTTTACCCTTCATTGTTTGATCAAATTCATTCATAAAGATAAGCTTCATACCATTCATACTGATCTTGAACCTGATCTTTGTTTACAAATTAAATCACAAAAGCTAGTTGCGCAACACAAAATATTAAGCAATTTAAAAGTTGAATCATCATCTCCTCTTGCCACAAATAATGTTGTGTTAGTGTCCAAACAATCGAATGCATTTCTTGGTGACAATTGGGGTTCATTAGATTTTACATCCCCTTCCATGGGTGAATATAAAATTAATGATCCCATTCTTGAAACAACAAAGGTTGCATCGATATTATCTCAAAGTTTGGTTGTGAAACCTAAAGTTTCTTTGCTTACAAATTTAGATAATACTCATACTTATACTACAGATTATGAAACTGATGAAGCCCCACCTTCTTCCAAAGAAATGGCTTCTCTTTATGGTTGAGGATTTTAGATCCTTTATAAGAATTGTGACTATGTAGGTATGGGTTGCGGTATTAATCAACAAGGAATTAAAGTCCCTATAGAATCTACTTCACGACATTACTCAAGTGGTATTGGATGTAACCCTTTTAGGGAATCTAAAACCCATCAACATCCTAATCTTAATGTGTATACAATATTGACACTCAATTTGATCTTCCTTGAAATGATTAACACTAATTGTCCTCCAAGAGAAATCCCTTTAGATGTATTTTCAACAAATGAAGTGATAATTGAATTCTTGGGATCTTATGACAATGTTCCCCATTACCATCATAAACATGGATTGCCTTATTGTTTGACTAATGATGTAGATTTTGGAAAATCTACTAGCATGATAAGTAATGCTTTGATATCTAAAGATCAAACTGAAGAGTTGCCAAAATCACTTGATCTCCTAGACCACAGTACTCTACTTAATGGAAAGACTGTTGACATCTTCATGGAGAAAGATAACACTAAAAAAGTTATTCCTATTGGTGAATGTTTGAGTGCAGAAGAGAAAGAAGAAATGAGCAAGTTATTACATGAATTTTTTGAATTATTTACTTGGAATTATTCAGATATGCCTAGTATTGATCCTCAGATTGTGACACATAATATCATCCTAAAACCAGATGCTAAGCCATTTAAACAAAAGATTCATAAATTGAATCCTAAAGTTGCATTAATTGTAAAAGCTAAGATAGAAAAGCTCTTGCAAGCTAATTTTATTTGTTCTATTGACTATTCATCATGAATTTCAAATGTCGTTGATGTCACCAAACCTGATGGCCACCTTCAAATGTGTACATACTTTAGAGACTTGAATTTGGTATATTTGAAAGATGATTTTCCACTCCCAAACGTTGATATGATTGTTGATTCTATAGCTGGCCATGAACTACTTTCTTTCATGGATGGATTTTTAGGATATAATCAAATTTTGATAAACCCTCAAGATCAATATAAAACAACTTTTATAACACCTTGGGGAATGTTTTTTTGGTTGGTCATGCCATTTGGACTTAAGAATGTAGGATCTACTTATCAACGGGCCATGACCCTTATATTTCATGACTATATGCACAATATCTTAGAGGATTATGTCGATGACATCTTGGCGAAGTCTATTCATCTTTGAGATCATGCCATGGCCCTCTGATAGATCTTTGAACAAATAAAGAAGTATAACATGTGATTAAACCCTCATAAATGTGTATTTGGTGTAGACAATGGCAAACTGTTAGGGTTTATAGTTTCAAATCATGGTATTCAAGTAGCTATGAAAAAGATTGATGCAATTGTTAACATGCCAACACCTAAGAATGTATGTCAGCTTCATAGTTTGTAAGAGAAGATATAGGCCATTCACTAATTTGTTTCACAACTTGTGGATAGAACTCATCCTTTTACTCAACTACTAAAGAAGGATTCAAAATTTCAATGGAATTCAGATTGTTAGAAGGCTTTTGAGGACTTAAAAAGTTACCTTGCTAAACCTCCTAATTTATAGCCTGTTGTGTCTGGTAAACCTTTTATCTTGTAAACCTCAGCATATAATCATGCTCTAGTATCTTTGTTAGCACAACATAACACTAAAGGCAAAGAATGCGTTATATATTATATTAGCTGAACCTTGCTCGATTATGAAGTGCAATACACTATTGTTGAGAAGCATTATTTAGCTTTAGTGTTTGCAACACAAAAGCTTAGACACTACCTTTTAAACACTAAAATACATGTCATGGTGAAATTTGACTCTTTGAAACATCTTTTCACTAAAACTAATTTGTTGGGGCATCTTGCAAAATGGGTTATGTTGTTAATTGAATTTGATCTTAAGTTTATTTCTCAGAAGGCAATTAAAGGACAAGCATTAGCTGACCATTTAGTTGAAGCACCCTCTCCTTTTAGTATACAAAGTGAGGATACATTTCCCGATGACCAAATCTTAGCCATTATTAATGAAGATGAATAGGAATTCTATTTTGATGGATCAAGATGTCGAACCAGCTCTGATGCTAGTATCATATTGGTACCCTCCTTTAGGTAAGCCAATCCCTATGTCCTATCATCTCAACTTTTCATGCACGAATGATATTGCTGAGTACAAAGCTCTCATTTCAGGACTTCATGCCACTTTGGGTTTAAACATCAAAAATATCACTATATATGGTGATTCACAGCTTATAGTGCGACAAATAAATGGATCATATCAAGCTAAACAGGCCAAATTATCTCAATATCATGATCTTGCTCTATCTCTATTAAAATTGTTCCCAGGAAAGACAATCGACATGCAGATGCAATGGCAAGCACAACTTCTCTTATATCACCTAAGGATTCTCTTGATGAATTTAGATTTATTATCCATAATCTCAAAACACCAGTTGTAGATGATTCTATAATTGTGAATTTAGAACTATATGGTAATATAAATAAAGATGAATGGTTCTCCTATATATACAATTATTTGCGTGATGGAACTATTCCTAATTCAACATCTAAGAATGCCCAAATTTTCTTACGTAAGATTGCATCACGTTATATCATATTGTCAAAAATTTTGTATAGACAAAGCTATAATGGTGTTTTGCTCCACTACTTAAGTCAATCAGAGATTCTGATAGCATTAGAAGAAGCTCACTCTGGCACCTATGGAGGGCATTTTGGAGGCAAATCACTAGTACAAAAACTAATACATAAGGGATATTATTGGCAGTGTGTGGAATAAGATTCCTTCGCTTATGTCAAAAAGTGTCCATAATGTCAACAACATCAACACTTAATCTGAGCACATGCCCAAGAACTTCGTGCCCAAGTCTGACCTTGACCATTTTCTATTTGGGGCTTGGATCTAATTGGTACAATATCTCCACCTTCTTCTCAAGGACATACTTTTATAATCACTACTACTGATTACTTTACAAAGTGGGTCAAAGATATGCCTTTACAATCCATGATGACTGAAGTAATTTGTCGATTCATACAAGATAACATTATCTCTCGATTTGGCATACCTTTGTCCTTCATTTCTAACAATGGCATGCCATTCAAGAACAAGGATGCCAGGAAATTTTTGGAAAAATATCATATTCAACATTACTTCTCTGCACCTTATTACCCTCAATCAATAACTAAGTAGAAGCTTCAAACAAGGTTATAGGAAAAATCCTACGAAAAATTGTTAACAAGCATCAGAAATACTGGCATACTTAATTGTCCTATGTGTTATGGGCCTATAGAACAAGCATTTGTATGGCTATTGGGACCACCCTGTACAATCTTGTTTATGACATTAACATGGTAATGCCCTTAGAACTCAAAATTCCTTCATTAAGAGTCTCCTTGAGAGATGTTATAGATGATGACATGGAAAGAGAAAAGAGATTACAACAACTTGAGATGTTGGATGAACAAGGTATTAATGGTCTCAATCTTAAGGCCCATCAGAAAAGTATACAACAATCATACAATGAATGTATTATACACCATTCATTCAATGTTGGAGATTTGGTACTCTATGAGAATCAATGCAATGTAATTGCACCTCCTAGAGGAAAAGGAAAGTTCAGCCCTAACTAGCTCGGATCCTATGTTGTTACTAAAGCCTTTGAATTAGGAGTGTATAAGTTAGCTGATGAACAAGGTACACCACTTAAAGAACTTATTAATGCAATGCACCTCATGAAGTTTTATGCTTAATATTATATGTTAGATCTTACTTTAGAGAAAAACTATTAGTTAGTTTAGCTTCAATTTTGACAAGATATGATTATTTTGTCTTAATTCATTTAACATAGAATCTTTTTTAGTTAATCATTGTTGTATCTTGCTTAAACATGTTTTATTGAAAGATCACCTCTATATTAACTAATACGAGCGTAGAATATTGGTTATGTGTGAAATTCATTAGTCATTGTTCTTTTATTACATGTTCTACAAAGAATTGTTTAGTATCACATTAGCATTAATCATATTTCCACATGAGCATTTAACATTTATCACTAGTTGTATTTTAAATAAATCACATGTGATAGATTACACAACAACTAGAAACAATAACAAGAGAACATCACATATATATCATCATCATTTTCAAATATTTATCTAGGTCGACTATCCCATGTAGAAAAATAGGATGTCATAGTATAAAATATATACATCACATAGCTAAAATGCTGATGCCTATACCCTCAAAACCTCATGGTGTATGTGTGACAGAGGGTTGACCATGTGTGGCTATGGATTGCAAGTGACTCCTAGAGGCACTCCATGCTTGTAACCCCCTAATCTATCCTCTTAGTCCTAGTACCTCGTCATGTGTATCCTGGTATATTTGTTGATAGAGGTTTGTCTTTGAGATAGCTCTCTCTAGCTCTGCTTGGATCCTATCCCTGTCCACTCTCATTTGACATAACTCTGTCGATGAGATCTCACTAGGGATAAGGTCTCTCTCAGGTGTAGATGCTATTGCAGTCTACTCTCATAGCGCCTAGAGCTCTACCTACACATGCTTGGCTCTCTGAGTAGACTAATCAAGAATCACCCCTACTAACAATTTGTATCAGACAAACGACATTAAGATCTTTGTATGTCATCCAACAGATGGCTATGGCAAATACCCCGTTTCCACTCACTACTTGACTGCATCAAATGGTACTATATCTGCTATGACATGACTCACAAAGTCGTGCCATGCATCTGTCCCAACTACAAAATAGAAACAAAATAGATATCAGTACCTCATATAGACAGACATCTTAACCAATCAAACAATCACAAACAACTACCTCTAAATACATAAAGCATCCTACCAAGATCTCCATCTTGCCAAGATGGATCTCAGATAGTTGATGATGTGACAAGATATATGGTTGATGTTGAAGGTGGGGGCATGCACCTACTGGACTTTCCCTCCTTGTGCTGACTCGATCTCCTCACATATCTAGACATGGGAACTCAAGCACTTGACTAAGACTGGGAATCACTCTCCTCATTGATGCCTTTCTCTTGCTAGTCTCGTTGTAGTTTCACCCTGAAGATGTACTACAATTTGAGCTCTCCCTCTTCATCATCCTCATCCTCCTCGTCATCATCTAAGTCATAATGGCTATCCAAATCACTAATGTCATCCTCCATCTTTGTGTCTATCCCTTGACTAGCCCAAGGATGAGGATCGCTTGTGTGGTGACCAGGTGGATAGATAGGAGTAGGTCACGCTGTCTGCCACCAGGTCTGATATGCTTGGGTCAGTCTGATGTCAACTACATTAGATATTAGATCTGTATCCTCTGAATCATCATCATCACTAACTGTCACATCTGGTATTGTTAGTCGTTAGGTGCTATTCACCCTAACTGCGCTATTTACAAAGTGTGGATAGATCAAATACATCATGGGAACATCTTGTTAGCATCTGAACTATCGTGCTACTTGATTAAAATAAAATCATGAGACAACATGATCAAGGTGACAAGCCATCATTCGATCCCTCTACATCCTTGCTAGTTGGCTACACTCATTTGACCATGTCATGCAACTATGATATGGTCTCAAGATGATATCATTGGGCTATAATCTATCAAATATAACCCTCTAGTATAGTAGATGATTGTGTCTCCAACACCTGATAAGAAGATAGACATGGACCCATGGATAATACAACACTTTCTCTATAGGAAAACCTATAGGCCATGTACAACTAATATGCTCAAAGGCCCAAACCTGTAGTAGTGTGCAACACATTAGGCCATGAGCCTCATAGTGGACATACTGGTCTAACTCATGGTAGAGGTGTGCAAGCATATTGTACGCCCACATGTACATTGTCGTGTGCTCCTCCATTGCCCTGATCGTGTGAATAAGGCCCCCGTGAAGGTGAGTTCCTTGACCATCAGGTGCAACTGCTAGTGCTATCTTGACAATCACAATCTATCAAATTAGTGGAATGTCAGTGGACCCCTTATCTAACAAGCAAAGCTAAATGTGCCCATGCTTTGCCTGAGAGACTGTGCAGCCTAGACAATGAATTTGACTCTGTTGAGTGTACTCTAATGAGCGACAGTCTACAATCCTCACTGTCTCTCCTTGTATGGGCAATTGAAGGATCCAGAAGACATCCTCTGGTGTAATGGTCATCTCTCCTATAGGTAGATGAAATGTTGATGTGTCTACATTCCATCTCTCCATCAATGTCATTAGCATGCTAGCATGGAATCTAATCATGGGCATATCAAAGACCCATTAGAGCCCTACCAATTGTAAATGGCTCCACTCTGTATCCTTCATGATAGTAATGTGATCACGTAGAAGCAACATTAGGTGACCACCTATGTGCTCTTGCATCCTCGGAATGAACTACATGACATAGATACGTAGAGATTCAATCAGTTTCTAAGTAGCGAAATATAACATCATGATCAAACTATGAAATAGTGCCCAATCCTCAGTGTCCTTGTCCTTTCTAGACTTGGGTGCCCTAGGTGGACCAAGGCACCCAAGGAGGACTTGGATGCCCCAGGTGGACTCAGGCGCCCCTAATGGGGACCCTTGTCCATTCTCACCTGAAAAGCATGTAAAACAACAAAAAATAACAACTGAAGAGTGCAAGATGGAACAAGAAAGGATCAGCGACCTATCTCATCCTCAACTTGTCTCTCTACCTCTCAAGGTCAGAGCATCTCCAATCGTGGAAGTTGGTATGGATGTCGGGTCGGCATCGTCGATCTCCTCTTCCTTCTCCTTCACTCCTCTACACAATGACAAGTAAAAATGAATAGTGAAAAGTGATGACTCCCTTTACATATAGTAAAGTAGATGAGAAATCCTATCACTATCTAGGTGCAAGAACAAAAACATTGACAAGTTTCACTCTTGAGCCTTTATCTTGAGCTGTCAAACTTAGATTTTCGTGTCATTTGCTCTACCGAAATCTTGGTTTTGCTCTCCATCTTGCCAAATGTGTTGTGTTTGGGCATTGTCTCTTTAAACAACCCTCACAATGCATTTCTCATAAAGTTTCCCTAGAAATTGACGCATGTAGATATCTCCTTGTTTATACATTTCAAACTAACCAAGCAGAAACAAGTGAGGCATATATCTCCCTCAATTTCCTCCCTCATCATGTCTCATCACTCAACCACCTTAGTGTTTATGAATTGACTTATTGACGGTAGTTGCACGTTGATTTGATTTGATTTTGGATTCTCTGACAAGTGTTCCTTTGTAGGCTACGGTTCCTAAGCTTCTGGTCTTGCAGGATTATAGACTTGGGGGCTTCTTCCTTTTTTGTGATGACACTTCAACTTCCTATATAGTATCCTTTTGGATATCCTTTTCATGATTGATGTATTTACTTTCCTTAGGTTGCATATGCATGTAGTGTCATATGGCCACTAAAGTGGGGGCTAAATGTTATGTCAAAAATTGTCCTCTTGTATGGAATGGTAAAATTTCCCCATGGTTTATATCCTTCTCTTTGGTGACCTTTCAAACTAGTTTTTATAGACATTCCCAAAGCCTAACTAGCCTAGGTCTAACTAGAAGAATCTCACATTTTGGAGTAACTAAAGACTATATAGGAAAAATAAACTTGGATTTGGGGTCCCCTAACCTCCTTAAAGTAGTCCTGAGTCAGAAATTGGGGCTTGGACTTGGGTTCTAGCACCCTTGTCCTACCCAATTTCCTGAGGTCTTAAATTTTGGAGGGATGTCATCTCTTGCCGGGCATTCTGAGATTTCACTTTCAAATTTTCATTCTTCACACGATGTTGACATCTTATTTAAAAATTTGAAATTCCTAAGATTGGATATAAAGAGACATTTGAAAATTATTTCAACACACAATCTTTAAGAAAGCTTGATGCCAAAACTCTGCCAAAATTGCTATTGAAGATCAATAATTTGTTGAAGCTCTTAAAGTCATTTGAATTTTCTATCATGGAGACAATGGATGGAAATTAGGAATCAAGATCTTGAGACTATCTTGCTCCTCCTAGGGTTTGTACACCTTTTGAATGATTGGGAGAAGGGTTGAAGCCTCCAACATCAATCTTGGAGATCCTCCGTGGACATTATTGATTCACCTTCTTGTTCATGCAAGTCTTCATTACTTTCATCTCTTTAAGGTGAAGTTGTGTTTTGTTCATTGAGTTGATACAAGTTGTTGATCTTCCCTTGATTGAGACATCTAGGGTTTGATACTTCTGCATACACTTTGCTAGGGTTTATACACACATTTGTAAATCTTTATTTTTGTCTATTGTTGAGGTGGGAACACCGAAATAGGGCTTGACTGAGGAAAGCTCCTATATAGTTGCAAACATTTTTGTCCTCCTTTTGTATGTGTAGGTCACATTTATCGAGATCCAATAGAAAGGAGTTGCAAGAGGGTTCGTGTTGCAGACACAATCATGAAAAAATTTGAATTTCAGGATTCCAAGAGTTTTGGGACACTAGGACTAGCACCCTAGTCCATTCAGGTGATTTTTATGAGATCCAAGAAATTCTAGAGATTGTGAAGCAACTGATGCAGAAGATTTTGACATCAGGAAACTTTCGGGACGTGGGGATTAGCACCCTAGTCCAATAGCTCCTTAATTTCTAGGTACACCATATCAAAACTATTTACTTTGCATTTCTATGGTTGTTTCATCAACATCTGTGTAAAAATTGACTTATTATAGTCTGATATTGAAATTAGGGTTTCAAGGTTAGAGAGTTAAACTAGCTTGCAAAACCTGATTCAAATAGTCACATAGACACAATTAATAGGAAAAGGGAACATTGGAGATTTGTAGTTTACCCCTAAATTTGTCCTTTTCTTCCCTGATGTTTTAGTAAGTAAAACTATGGGACCTATAACCTCATATCTTGCTTCCACATTTTCACCCTAAACACTTTTATATTATTTAATGTATAAATTTAATAATATTGTATTATGATATTGTAGAAAAGAATAATGATATAGATCTTCAATACATATACATTTAGTCATATGGATAGAAGGTGTGCCTAATGTAGACAAATTGGATTAGAGTAATCCAATTGAACTTGCAAAATAAAAGGATTTCTATAAAAAATCATAAGCACATGTGGAATCCTCTTGAAGACTGTGACATAAATATGATTGTGCCACAATCTATAGAAGAAGATTCTTGTTTAATGAGAACAAATATAATTTTGGTTAGTGACCTACTTGTGGATTACATAGATTTATTAAATCATGTTGAACACCATACCAAATGTAGTCTAGATACATGCTTGAGAAAAAAATGGTTAAATAAATATTTGTCATTACAGTGCTCCTTGACACTTAGAAAGTGAATCCACATTGATCATTGGTAATATGGACATAAGAAGTATCTACTAGCAATAAATAATAATAGAGGAAACATAGATTGTCAACGAACATTGTCCCGCCATGTAGTTTCAAATATATAGAAAAATATTTTTTGAAAGTAGAGAAGAGCTCAAAGAGTTATCGTGACATTTTTACTAGGATATCTACTAGAAGTAGCCTAGATGATCTTACATTATGGGCATATAGAGGTTTCTTATTTAAAACAAATGTTGAACATGACATAGGTGCACAAGAAGCATGTCATATATTGCTAAAATTCTCTCTTATTGAATGCACTAGATCTTTCTTTTCCTTGAATATGTTGGAAGGAAGGTATTATGTTGTGTACAATTGAACTATGATGGGGTTGAATATGGAACAAACTTCATCCATGCATATATGGGAGGTACCATAATATTAGATCATTTGTGGATGGTAGAAGCTACAAGATCAAGGTCACATTCTTCATGTTGTAAATGCAAGCAATTGAAAATATGAAGTATACGTTGGTTGTCAAAGTTTAGCCCAAATATCTTTGAATTTGCGATAGTGACTCACTTGGATATGATGGTTTTTATTGGAGTAAGCTATTGTTGTATAAACCATTCCATGACATTAGACTTGATATTAGAATTGATGGAGAAGTCCTTATTCAGAGCTAGTAGAGTATTAGAAATACATATTATGCATGGCATGTAGACTATACACTTACTTGTTCAAAAATATCAATCCTCATAATGAAGGACCTAAAGATCATGTTTTTGTTGATAATGTAAAATGGAAGAATGAGAGATATTGTCTAGATTAGATCCTTAACAATATGCAAAATTATCTAATACTGAGTTTCTTGCTCAATGAGACTTTGACATGGAATATAATTGGAATCAATGTGAATTTGCTAGATTTTTAACAAGAAAAAACTATGTAGTTCATACAAACAAATTGACTACAAAAGCCATTTCATTGTTCACTCCAACTTCATTAACTCAGGTGTATGTAATTTGAGTGAGAAATAATGTTTTGCATTTGACACAGTCATGAGATATTTTGAATTTCATAGTAATGACAAATCTCTTAATATAATCATCGAAGGAACTATTGGGACATGAAAAAATTACCTAATTAATTATATCAAACATGTAATGCATATTAAGTCAATTAGTAGAAAAAGCCCCTTATTACTCATTGCACCTGGATAGGTGTTGCAACTTTTAATATACATGCAATTACAATTCATGCATGCTTGAAGATTCCTATTAAGAATATGTGGCCTTTGAGTGGTCAAACTTTAGCTACATTCTAGAAGGAGTTAAAGGATATTCAATATGCAATGGTAGTAATTAGGTAAGATCACCAACAAGAATAATAGACCTTCCACCAAAATCTAGGTTAGATATTGTGTGTTGGTGAATGTATAATGTTGGTGTCTAATATGTAGACAGATGCTAGCTTGGTCAAAAATATATTATATCATCAAGGTACTCAATCACTAGTCATTATGTGTAATTGTGAAATTTGATAATTTTGTGGGTGTACCATGGGACATTAATAACCTAAAGTTTGTCCCTCTCTTGATTGTTACAAGGGGAAACCATACACAAATCCCTAGATTAAAATGGCATGGGATTTAACCATACACAAATCACAAGTGATAACATTGGAAAGGGCCACAATAAATGTTGGTGATGTAGAGAGGGTAGGTTTGAAATTCATTGAAATATCTTGAGTCAAATCTCTCAACTCATTGAGAATATTGTTACCATTCTGATTTGAGAAATACTCTAAAATACAAAGTGCAAGTTATCTTAAAAATAGGAAAAATGAAGACGATTGATTGTGATCCTTGTCTCTAAGTTGACCTTTGATGAGGACATCCAAAACATTATTCCTTGTATGTGATGAATCAATATTTTGTCACTAAAGAATGTGGTGGTCCTGCTACTTAAATTGAAATTCCTCTTTGAATTGTGCTAGATTTTATAATGTCTTTGTTAGCCTTTTTGGAAGATTTAGATGTATTACACACAAGATATTACAATTGTATATGCATATGACAGAAAAAATTAATGCATCCATTGTTTTTAAATAACTATAGTGTTACTATAAAGAATACATTGTTTAATATTAAAATTTTATTGTTAACACTTATGGTATGTATCTTTCATGTTTTTGCAAATAGTTATCCATATTATTAAACTATGATACATTACAAATCATTTGTTTTTAATTTATTCATCAAAATCTCTTATATTATTGTATTGGATTGTTATAAACTAATAAAGCACCTATAGATGCTATTGGATGGCTCATAGCCACATATATAAATAGTCTTGTAGACCAAACATTGCAAAAAATATCTTTTACAAAAAAATATAAAGATACATTGCTTGGGAGATATATATATATATATATTTTACAAAAAACACTTATTGATATTTTTTATAGTAACTATATTTTTTGTGACAATGCTGTGCGGGCTAAAATCAACCACTAAGTTACTTTTGTAGGTCTATGTTTAAGTTCAAGTCCTACTGCCACGTGGACTTCGCGTTCCATCGTAATCACACCATTTTCCTCATCTTAGCATGGATCTTCCTAAGCAGGGAAATACTATCTATGCTCGCAATATTTTTGACATGTGGCAGCTTGTCGACCAAACCTTTAATATTCTAAAGTGGGTATATGTTTTATAGTGTCGAGTGCTTGAAGACCACTCTACTTAAATATCATCCACTTCAATTGTCAAACACTCAATGACAATTTTACACCTCATTCACAACAAAAAGTGATTAATATTTGTCCTATTTTTATTAGTCCAAATTAACCTTTGACTATTAAAGGCAATGATACTTAAGAATAACGCTTGAAGACTTGGTGCGTTGAATTGTAGAAGCGTACTAAGGAAATTGAAATGCGTGTTTCGTTGAAAACTTATCTGAAATTGAAGTGATTAGAAATACAATTTGAAAATACGGACGACTGGAGATACAGATATGATAACAAGCTCACAGATTGCACAGCTTTCGGAGGCGTGTTATTACAGGCGAAAGACAAATATTAATTCCTGTGGGGAGGAATGCTCTGGGAATTCCTGAAAAAGTTATGGGGATCCACTTGCGTTTTGGCCTTCACGAGCCTATCGAAATTTCCATTGAAATACTTTTCACCCCAGGTTCTCGCCTCTTCAACAGAAGCACTGCCATTGAAGGCACTGCCGAGATCAAGGTCCAGATAGTTCACATACGCAGACCTGGGAGAATGCGAAACATAAGGCTCCATGTACTTGTAAAGCTTTCTCATCCATTCAAGGTAGTAATCATCCTGACTTTTGTCAGTCCAGGTAACCATATACTGTAACTCGAACAACGTCCCCGCCCGATGAGGAAAAGGAGTTGCAGAAGAAGGGATTGCGTCCATTATGCCTCCCAGAGGAGTCAAAATCACAAAGGAAGTCACCTCTTCTTCCAAGATGGTAAACAGGCCCCTGATCCCTGATTTTGAAATTGGGGATTTGGCGAAATCTGATTTTATTTTGAAGTAAACCTTGCTGGAATAATACCGGTCAGTCAATTTTTTGACGTCGGAATTAAAATATGTTATGCTATCTATCCAGCTCATTTCATGGGTTTCCTCCGCTGCCATTCCCAGCTCTGGAAAGATCATACTTACTTTAGCCAGGAGCTCGTCCTTCTGCCCAAGGTATAGTCCATGGAATGCGGCTCTGCTAACTGTGGTTTTGTTCATATTGATGCCCAGAAGCTGTACTCGCATGATTATGTCCTCTTCCATTTGAGGGGCTAAATACTGCCATCTGTGCACAATATCTGTAACGTTGTCTCTACCATATCTCAACCCTATAAAGGTCGTGACAATCGAAGGCACGCTAACAAGCCTGATTTTCCAGGCGAAAACAATTCCCCAGCTGCCACCGCCACCGCCTCTCACAGCCCAAAATACATCCTCGCCCATTGTACTTTTATCCATTATCTTCCCTGAAGCATTTATCAACAGGGCGTCCAAAGTATTATCCGCCGCAAGCCCGTATTTTCTTGACAGGAAGCTCTCACCCCCGCCGGAAATATGACCGCCGGAGCCTATTGTGGGGCAAAGCCCTGCAGCAAAAGCCAGATTGGGGGAACTATTGGCGACGGCGGAATAAATTTCGCCCAACGTGGCGCCTGCTTCTACCCAGGCGGTCTTCGATGCTGTGTCGACTGTGATCTTGTTGAGCTTGGTGAGATCGATGAGCACGAAGGGCACGTCGGAGGTGTAGGAAAGGCCTTCGTAGCTGTGACCTCCGCTGCGAACACGGACCTCCCATCCATTTCCTATGCTGCACACCATGGATTGTTGCAGCTGGTTTTTGCTTGCCGGTATTATGATAGCGTAGGGTTTGGGCACCTGAGGCTCTGTGAATCGAAGATTCTGCGCATAGAAATCTAGCAGAGTATCGAAAGTAGAAGAGGAAACGGCTGTGACGTTTGTTATGCCGCCTGCTTGCAAGCATGACAACAATCCTCCTCCATTTGGATTTTCTGTAGCAGCCCAAGTGCTACAGACTGTGATAAGCAGAAGCAATGGCGTACAAAACTTGGCCATTTCTTACACTTGCTTTAGGGCTTTCAAGGGCGCTTCATGGCAGGATCCTGGCACTTTATAGCCTCTAATTTAACTGCAGGGTCATGTGATAACCTCCTGTGAGTTATGGTCAATGCACAAGTTGTATAGGTGGACATTCAGGACCACTTAAATAGTGAATGGGTTGACTGCGATACATAAAACCGGCTATTAGAGATGAGCTCTTGAATACGCTGGATCCTGATTCTTGAGTTATGTTTTCATCTAAATGCTCGACTTTTAAAATTGTTGTCTCAATTGGGTAGGCTGACCAGAGAAATGGTTTTTGCGGATACGTTGTGGTTGGCGATAACTGATAACCATCTAGATGTTCAATCCGTTGACGATCGATTGTGTATTCAAGTATTATTTGAACACGATTAACAGGATCCAGCCGACCTAAAACGTTAGTGTCATAACAGCTGGAAAGTTAAACTGGCCACTCGAACTGGCCTACTTCTTAAGAAAGTTATAAAGCATCTTCAGGTCCCCTTCCCTTTCAGCATATTAATATTCCTTATATTCCTCCTTCCTGATTCTTCTGCCCAAACACTCATCCAAAATCTACCACATCCCATCCTTGACCTGTCTGGAACCTGTTGCCCCTAGTCCAATCGTTGTGGTGAGGTTATTTCATTCTTCACGTTTTGTACTCCATGAAAGTCATATTCATAACATTTTGTACTCCGTGAAAGTCATATTGAACACCTATGAGATATCCAAACCTTTTGGCAATTCAATTTGATAATCATTTTCAGAATTTTTATGTAGGACGCTACAAGGGTCAATTTTCTTTGGCTTTCATTTATTATATGTTAAGGAATCCCTCTTTACTCAAATGTTTTGGAAATATAATCTTGAGTACCAAACGCATTTAATGAAACGTCAGATGAGATCCATTGGGATCTGCGGCCTCCTTGCCGTGTCTGACTTTTCTGCCGTCCAGTTAATGTTTCTGGTAGCTAATTAATTTTGGTTGGTGATTTTGAAAATGAACGGTAGTTTTTTGGTAAAGACAAGAAAGACAAAACGGAGGAATGTTTTAGGAGGGAATGTTCAAAACAGAAGAAGGAGAAGTCAGCAGACGGAAGAAGAAGAACCTGCAGCAGCAGAGGATATTGCACAGAGTTCCAGTGCTCCTGAAATTTGTAGCAGCAACACAGAGCAACACACAAAAAGCTCCGTTGCTTCGGAATCTGGGTAGTTTTTTGTATGAAGGAAATACAGAGCCATAGCTCTGATTTTTGTATGTAAACATTTTTTAATGTAATTTTTGTGTATGAATGAAATAGAAAATTATTTTGCCTCCTTGTCTTGTCTCCTTGGTCTCTGTGTTTTATTCTTTACCCACTTCAGTTGGGATCTTTTCCCAATAAAATGTACATACCATGACTAACTCCCCTTTAGACTAGTACTTTCTCCTACATTCATCCAAAATTGCCTTATAGTTATTGCTACTTCTCTCCAACTGCGCACATGCAGTTCATGAATGTGCCATGCAACATTTTCTACACCTACACTTTTGTATTCTCTATCAAGTACTCTAAGCAAATCTATGACAGCTTTGGAGGATGTCCCATACAAAACTTGGAAAGGGGTGTTGTATGTAGACTGATCGACTCAATTGTTGAATAAAAATTCTACTTGTGCCAATAATGTATAACACTATGCTAGTTTATCTCCCACCAAACTTCTTAAAAGATTTCCTATACTTCTATTAACAATTCCTTTGACCATCTATCTATGGATGATATGTAGAACTATAGTTTAATTGTGCACCCAACCTTTTTCATAATATGTGCCAAAAATGACTTGAGAAATTAGTATCCCTATCCAAGGTGATACTCTGCAATAATAGATGTATCCTCAAAACTTGCTTGAAGAATAGATATGCAATCTTGGAAGCATCATTCCTCTTTCAGACAGTAATGAAATGTGCCATTTTTTAGAACCTTTCAACAAGTACAAAGATTGAAACATTAACCATTTGAGTCCACAATAGTCCAAGGATAAAATTCATAGAGAGTTTTGTTATGCCTTGCATACTCACCCCACCTTTTTCCTAGTTGGTGACCCCTTCCCGTTGGTTTTTGTACTTCCTTGTAGCTTGTTTTGGTCTTTTTGTTTCCCCTTTAAGCCCTAAGTTTTCACTTAAGCCTTTTGTTTTCTTCAAAACTCATGTTTTGAGCATTTTTGTGTTGGTCCCAAAAGTATTTTAACTCCCAGGATCCCGAGTTTCAATTCCCATTCTGGACTTTTGACCCTTTGTTCAAAGTTTGATCAGGACTTCAGGTCCCGATCGGTCTTTTGGACCCTTTTTATTTTCCATCCAAAATCTGAACCCTAAACAAACTCCCTCTCTCAACCTATCCCATTTAATGTGGTGTGATTTTATTAAATGCAAGGGTATTTAATCATAATTCTTAGTTTAGTACCCTCATTTTGACTTCATTAATCTCTAATTTAATGCTTTCTTGGTCAATTACTACTTTCGCATATGAGCTTGCTAAAATCTTGACATTAGATCCTCTAAATATTGCTGAAGATTTTAGATTTGGTGTGGTTGTGAGTTCTTCCCGTGTTCTTCCTTTTCGGTTGCCATTCTTTCCAGGTAGGATTTTTACCCTTTTACCTTTGTTGTTTTGATTTAATTAATGTCTAGTTTTATTTCTTTGTGTTTTTTGTTGTTTATTTTCTTAGATTAGTTTAGATTCTGTTTGTTGCTATAGCTTAGGACTATTATTCATTTTTGTTCTTTCCTAGGGTTTTCTTTTCTTGTTTGTTGGTAGGTTAGAATTTCCTTTCAACATTTTTTTGGTTTATGGTATCATTTTTTAGGTTAGAATAAATGGACGTTAAAGGAATTAGGTTTCAAAACCTGGCCCTAAAATTCAAAAATTATCCATACCTTTGGCAATTTCAAAAAGATCCTTTTGGGACCTCAGGGCCTAGAGGGATAGTCAGATCCTATGAGAGGAGACTCAAATCCATTTCAATCCCCACTGGCTCTTTTCGAGTCACTTTGTAAAAATCGCTCAAGGCAAGCAAAAACAACCTTTCGGGACATCAGGTCCCAAACAGATCTTTAGATTGTTACATTTCAAAGCCCAAAGTCCAAACTCTGCCTGGAGTCCTGCTCAACTCGGTTTGTTCAAAACTTAGAAAAATTTGTTGAAAGGAAAATATCCCTTCGGGACTTCAGGTCCCATAAGGATTTTTGGATGTAAGACTTCAAAACTGAAAGTCCAAAATCTGTCTGGAGCCTCGCTCCTTGCAATCACCTTTCATAGACTTAGAAAAATCTTGTAAACAAAAAAATCCTTTCGGGACCTTGGTTCTCGAAGGGATTTCTAGTTCTCTTTTCACTAAAACCCCAAGTTCATTTTGAGACTTGCTTCTTGCAGCATGTTGTCTAAAATAGATAAGTCCAATGGGGACTTTATGCCCAATCATTCTTTTGGACCTTTCTTTTTTGGGGCTAAATATCCCATGTCCACCTGAATTCCAGCTTCCCACCAAAGGTGTTCAATATTTTGAACCTTAGTGAAAATCTAATTGGGACATCGTGTCTTGAAAACACTTTCACCCTCAAAATGAGAAATCTGATTCCTATTTCAAATCTCACCTCCTGCGTAGACTATGTTTGCTTAGAGAGTTTTACAACAAGGAAATCCTTTTAGGACCTTGGGTACCAAAGAGGTTTTTGGCTTTGAGTCTAAAATGTTTGAAACCCCAAATGGGTCCCATGCCCAACTTTAAACTCATAAAATACTTTCGCAAAGGATCCAATCTAGATTTCGGGACCTGATTAGATTTTTGGATCTTTTTTAGCTTTGACCAAAGAACCTCTTTCTTTCCATGACCCCATTACCCGATAACCATCCGATGAAAACATAAAGTCTAAGGGGACTACGGGACCTGAGAGCATATTTGGACTTGGTCCAAAAATTTGAAATGGGCCCACCAACCCAAAATTTGACAAAGTACTCAAAATACTCAGAATTTTACCCAGTTTTAAGTTTTCTTGGTTTTTACTATTTCCTATGCATCTTCCAAGTACATTAAATGTCAGAAGTTAGAGCATCTACATAAGTAAGTGAAGAAATGATCTCAGATTCTAAGAAGTCTATGGAAGATCTAGGTTAGGAAGTTGTTTCTACAAGGGCTACAGAGAAGGAAAAGAAAAGAAAGAGAAAGTAACGAAGGAACCACCATCTACAATGAATTACAAATTTTGAGGGATTCCAAAGGTCTCTAAATTCAAAAGTGAGTTGGCCAATATAACAGATAATGACCTTGGGCACATAGACTTGGACTTGTTTAACTCAGATACATTTTTAGAGGATGCCACACCTTGGGCTAAGAAAATAGATGCATCGGGTTTAGCTCATGTGGTAGGGTTTCCTCTAACTATCCAATGTCCTGAGCTCATTATCAAAATTTTTCATTATTATGATCCTAACACTAGAAGGTGTATTGATTCAAATGGAAACTATTGTTAGACAAAACACCTCCCATGATTAGACAAACTTTTGATTTACCTTCATATGGGTAGATTAATCCTATCAGCATATTAGACTCCACTAAGCAATATGAGAGAGATGTCAGTGGTTGTAAGAAGCATCTGAACATGAAGTGGTTAGTTACTTAGAAGAAGTCCATAGCTAAAATACTAACTAAACTTACTAGGGCTGATTTCAAAGGAGAGATTAGGGATATGATAACTTTTCTTAGCAGAGCTTTTGGCAAGCAGGTATCTAGGAATTATGAAACCTAGATGTTTCAATTTATTTATATTATCATTAAAGGAGAATGTACAATTTGGATTGGGGAGCAATGGTTTCAGATTGTCTTCATGAGCAGGTGATGTCAGTAACAAATATGAAGAAATTTTACATGACTTCCTACATTGGGTACTTGGTAGTGAGAGTTGGAAATTTTCTTGGTTTGACTATGGTGGGGGTTAGAGGAGAAGGCCCTATGCAAAACAAGATATAGAATTATTTTCCTCAGCTAGAGTTAAAAGAGGCTGAGAAACACTTCGAAAGAGTTAATGATGCATTCTTATATGCAATAATCCTATAGTTAACCAGTGATGTAGGGTGGAGGATGTCAAAAAAAGTAATGGAACTGGTAAGGGGATGGGGAGAATGGTTCATCCAATTCCCCAAATCCACATATATTAGAGTGGTAGAATTGAAGAGATCGCCCTTTCTTTTGCCTAGACATTGCAGTGATAGGCTAAGTTTGATTGAATTTTCCAAATAGATAAGTGAAGTACATCTCAAATTGTTTGGGAAGAATAAAACTGAAGTGAGACATCCTTTTCAGTTGGGTTTTTATGAATGCCCATCCATACATATTGCCAAGACATTTGTAGAAGAGCTTGATGCTTTGAATTTAAAGTTGTATGAGGCAAGGGAGAATTTTGACCCACCCCATTGGCCAACTTAAGCAATTGTTTCCTATAATGGGGTTCGAGCATAGGCATTCCCTTGAGGATTTTTGGGAAAATTGTAAAGATGATTTCAAAGTCTACAAGAGGCACTACACAAGGCTCACAAATTTTTAGATGAGAGAATTCAGTTTATAGAATGACATACCTAAGAAATTCTTAGATGATGGACATATTTTGGATCTGGTGCATACCATTTAGACACCATTGACACTAAAGAGTTGGAAACCATCAATTGGTCCATGAAAGAAGATGTTTCCCTAAGAGAACATACTGCAGGGGTGCTACAACGTAGCAATAGTTGTGTTTTGTGCTAAAAAGGTAGGATTATGATAGTTAATCAAGCTCTACTCTTTCACACACAAACATTAGGAAGATAAGGACCAAGGTTGGAATCAAACTACTCATTTATTATGCTTTCCTTTAAGCTAACTAGGTCTGAGTGAGTGTTTGATTAGGCTTTCACGAGTTCATTCTACTCACTAACCAATGAAACCCTAATTACATAATATAACTTTAATAGACTGAATTCAAAGACAAATACAAACAAATAGATCACAAAAATAAAGAGAATAAGGTATAGAGAATGTGCACCCATTAAATAAGGATCATCTAGACTAGGAAGCCCTCTCTGAAGACCTGCAACTTTTTGTCTATAAAATCTTCTCCACTAGGTATCAAGTAACCCCTAGAGGCTCCTAGATCTTGAAGAATATACCCAGTTGGGCTTGGGTGCCTTACACTAAAGCCCTTTGGATCTCTGACACAAAAAATCTCTAGAATAGTAGAAACAAATGACAGGTAACTTCTCGAACTCTCCACACAAAACCCTACCTAGGGCTTTGGCGCCTACTCTTTATCCCAATAAATATTATGATCTGAAAATTCAAAACTCTATGATGATTATATCCACAATATTCATCTTCCTTTTGCTCCTTTTCACCGGTGTCGAGCATGATCTGCACATAAAAAATGAGGAGAAAGATGGTTGTGGCTATATAAGAGCTTGCCTCAGTCAAGCCCCATTTTTAGTATTCCTACCTCAATAATAGCCAATGATAAATATATATAGATGTGTGTGCTCATCTAACAAACATGTATGCATAAATGTAAAGCCCTAGGATCAAGGAAAGATCAACAATTTGCTTCACTCAATGAACAAACACAACTTCACCTCAAGGAGATGAAAACAATGAGAACTTGCATGAGCAAGAAGGTGAGGAAGCCATATTCGTAGAGGATTCCCAATCTTGATGTTGGAGGCTTCAACCCTTCTCCCGATCATGAAAAAGGTGTACAAACCCTAGGAAGAGAAAGATAGTCTCAAGATCTTGATTTATAATCTCCATCAAATGTCTCCATGATAGCAAATTCAAATAACTTCAAGAGCTTCAACAATGTTACTGACCTTCAATGGTAATTTCAGCAGAGTTTTGCAATAAAGCTTGCATGTAGATTATGTGTAATAAAATAATTTTCAAATGTCTTTAAATATCTAAGCTTAGGAATTTCAAATTTTGAAATAACGTTCTGACATCGCATGAAATTGAAAATTTGAAAACAGAATCCTGAGGTGCACAATGAGAGTTGACACCCTACCAAAATTTAAAACCCTGGAAAATGGGGTAGGGCTAGGGTGTGAGCACCCAATGCCAAGCCTAGATTTTCTAAACATGTCTACTTTTAAGAGGTTAGGGGATCCCAAATCCAAACTTACTTTTTACCTTTAGTCATCAGTTATCTGAAAAACATGACATTTTATCAGTTAGACACATGTTAGTCAGGGTTTAGGAAGGCTAGAAACAAAGAGGTTAAAAGGACAACAAAGGAGAGGAGCTAAACTGAGAGAAATTATAGCATTCCATATAGGAGGACAATTTCTGATGTAACATATACCCCCCACTTTAGTGGCCATATGACACTATGTGCATATGCAACTAAAGGAAAGTAAATAATTCAATAATGAAAATTATACCCAAAAGGATACTATAGAGGAAGCCAAAGTATTGTAACAGAAGAGGAAGAAGCCCCCAAGTCTATAATCCTGCAATACTACAAAGTTAGGAACCACAACCTATAAAGGAACACTTATCAGAAAATCAAAATAAAACCAACCTACAACCACCACCAATAAGTTAGTCCATAAATGCTAAGGGGTTGAGTGATGAGACATGACGAGGGAAGAAATCGAGGGAGATATATGCCCCCTTGTTTCTGCTTGCTTAGTCCAAAAACAAGAAACAAGGAGAATATCTACACACATCAATGTCAAGGAAATTTGATGAGAAATGCATTGCAAGGGTTTTTCTAACAAACAACACCCAAGAAAAACACATTAGGGAAGATAGAGGGCAGAACCAAGATTCCAACACAATAAATAATGTGAAAATCTAAGTTTGATAGCCTGAGATAGAGGCTCGAGAGTAAAACTATTCAATTTTGTACCTAGATAGTGATAAGAATTCTCATCCATTTACTATATGTAAAGGGAGTTTCCACTTTTCACTATTCATTCTTATTTCATTGTGTAGAAGAGAGAAGGATAAGGAGAAGAGGAGAATGATCATGCCAAGCTGACATCTATACCAGCTTCCGTGACTAGAGATGCTCTGAGCCTGAGTGGAAAAGAGATGTTTCGAGGCTGAGGTAGGGTCTTGATCTTGTGCTTCTATCATCATTCTTTTTTGTTTCAGTTAATTTTTTTATTTTCCATGCTAACAAGGCTTTATCGAATAAAGGTCCCTGATAGGGGGACCCAAGTCCTTGCAGGGTGCAGTATCCTTCTAGGGTGCCCTAATCTCCCTGGGGTGCTAGTGTCCTTCTAGGGCACCCATAACCTCCTGGGGTGCCCAAGTCTATAAAGGACAAGGGCCCTAAGGATCAGGCACTTTTTGATTGTCTATATACTTAGTGATGATTTTATGATGAGAACTGATACAATTTCTTACTATCAGACTTGCAGGGTGTCCCAGAGATACGAGAGCACATAGGTGGTTTCCTGATGGCACTGCTTTGGGATCACATCAGTACTATGAATGATGTAGAGAGGGGTCACTTGCAGGTGGTGGGCTTATGGTGGGTGTTCTTGATGCCCACGATCGGATTCCATTGTAGCATGCTTATGGCCTTGATGGAGATATGGGATGTAGATACATCAACATTCCATCTTCCCAGAAGCGAGATGATTTTCATGCCAGAGGATGTCTATTGGATCCTACGAATGCCTATCCATGGAGAGATAGTGAGGGTTGTAGAATGACACTCAGTGGAGTACACTCAAGAGAGTTAGATGTATTGCTTGGGTTGCACCGTTGCTCAGGCGAAGCGCAGACACATTCAACTCTGATTACTAGACCAGGGATGCACTGACATCCCTCTGATTCAAAAGATCATGATTGTCACTATCACATTTGTAGTTGCACTAGATGGATGAGGCACTTAGCTACATAGGGGCGTCATTCACACCATTAGAGAAATGGAGGAGAGAATTGTATATGCGTGGGGACGCATTATGCTTGCGCACCTCTATTGTAGCTTAGGACCTTATATCCATTATGATTTACAGAGCCTGATAGTTTGCACTCTATTGTAGGTCTAGGCCTTTGAGTATATCAAGTGTACACAACTGATAGGATTTCCTATAGAGCCAATGTTCACCTATCCATGCGTTCATTATTATCCATTAGTCAAATGTTAGAGACACGATGATCTCTTGTACTAGAGAGTTATATTTGATAGACTACATCCTAGTGACATCATCAGGAGATCATATCGTGGCTATATAACATGGCCAGTCTAGTGGAGATAGTTATCAAGGATGTAGAGGGATTAGTTGATGGTCAGTCGCCTTGATCACATTGTTGTTTGGTTCTATTTCGATAGGGTTGCATGGTATTTTGGATGTAAAAAGGATCTCCCTATGATATGTTTGAGCTATGCCCACATAGCATAGTCAAGGCAAACAACACCCAACAACTGATGATAGAAGATGTAGCTGTTAGTGATAATGAAGGTACCAAGGATGCAGAGATGGCATCATATGTATATGATGTCAGTTTTACCTAAGCATATCAGACCTCATGGTAGACAACATAACCCTCTCCTATCCATCCTCTCGGTCACCCTACAGGTGATCCTTGATCTTTGACATAGAGGTAGAGGATAACTTCAGTGACTTTACTAGATATTATGATCTAGAGGAGGATACAGATGACAACGATGATGATGATGAAGAGGTCCCATCATAGTACATCTTCAAAGTGAGACTATGGTGAGATCAGCAGGAGGTGGACACTGACGAGGAGACCGATTCGAGGCCACAATCAAGAGCTCATTCACCAGCTCCTATAGGTGTTAGGATTTCAAGCTGACACAAGTGAGGAAAGACCAGTAGTCCTATGCCCCTAGTTACAGAGTTAGTTGCAAAGATTATCACACCATCAGCTATCCTGGGTCCATCTTGGCGAGATGGAGATCCAAGTAGGATATTTTTTTCTAGATGCATTTATTTTGATGATTATTTTTTATTTCTATATGAGATATTGATGTATATCTATTTTCTTTTTGTAGCTGGGACATATGCATGATACAATTTTGTGGGTTGCGTCATAGTAGATATAGTACCTACCAATGCAGTTGAGTAGCAAGTGTAGGTGGGATATTAGCCACAACTATCTAAAGGTGACATGTGAAGATATTTATGCCATTCGTGAGATACAGACTGGCTATGGAGTCCACTTTAGATTGAGCTACAGGGGACAGAGACCAGGCTATCCAAAGAGCTGAGTACGTGGAGGCTGAGCTCCAGGTGCTATAAGATCAGGCTATAGTAGTGCCTACATATGTTGGAGATCCTATCATTAATGAGCTCTTACTTCTTGAGTTGCTTCATGTGAGAGATGATAGAGACAGGGCTTAGATAGAGAGATAGGTAGGTTAGCAGATGTATATGGAGCTATAGGGCGAGGTGTTGGGTCTGAGAGGTGAGCTCAGGGGTTGTGGTCACAAAGTGCCTCTAGGAGTCATTCACGGTCTGTAGCCACACATGATCAACCTTCTATCACATGCACACCACAATGTCTTGAGGAGACTGGTGACCGAGGTTCAACTATGTGATATGTCTCATGTACTACATCATCCCATTTTGTTGTAGGGGATAGTCGACTCTTATATATTCAAACTGATATATATATATATATATATATATATATATATATATATATATATATATATATATATATATATATATATATATATATATATATATATATATATATATATATATTGGAGGGAATATAGGGATCATGAGACAAGTGTCTCATAGTCAAATTTGACTATGATGATGTGGACAAACCAACTTCTACAAACTAGGGATGGTTGAGAGGAAATAGGACATGTTTTGAAGATAAATATTTAATTAAATATTATTATTATTAATATTTAATTTATGGTGCAACATGGAGGTGAGGTGTCAAATGATGTGTAGGATAATGTAGATGAATGATGTGGATTTTAGGAATATGACTTTGTCTTAGAGGAATAATTAAATAATTAGGATTATTTAATTAGAGATAACTTTAGAAGAATTAAGATATTTAATTAAATAAATTAATTTTATTTAATTATTAGAAGAATAGGATGAATGTGAATCAAATAAATAAATTAGTATATTTATTTATTGATAGAGGAATAAGAATAAAATAGATATAAAATATTTATTTAATTTATCTCAAGCCATTTTTAGGTGTATACACTAACTATGAGATATCTGGGGTGAATTTGGGTGAACACGCTACAACCAAATAGATTGCTTCATTAGGGTCTATAGTGAATACAATTATTTCTAGGATGTATAAGGATAAACAAACTAAGGATGAATTAAAGATGAAACTAGAACAAATGAAGACATTTATTAAGGAGCTCCTTACTCCCATGTCTTAGTAGTAGGAAATGTCTTCAAACAAACCAATTTTGATGACTAAACATGATATTGATTCTTTGTAACTGATAAATTAAATGTCAAATGCTATTAACTAGTGGGAATCTCAATCTGTTGATGAAGAAAATAAGGTATTAGACTAAGGATATCTATAGTATGAACATGCATATCATTTGGAGAAGCAAATTAAGGCTTTCATGGTTAACTTTAGGACCAAAGAATGTATAAATGAGCAAAATCTTAGAGCCTTGAAAGAGTTATGTAAAATGAGTCCACTAGAGTTAAAGATTGAAGATGTTTTACAAGACGAAGAACCAAATTTTGTATGTAAATGCATTAATATACTTAACTTCAAAATTGATATGATGATATAATATAAACCCAATATTTTAAAGCCTCAAAGGGATATGTATCAAGATCTAGTAAATTTTAAGGATTTTGTAAGGGATGTTATAGGTCCTGAATTATACTTGGAAGAAAATGGAAGAAGAATTAAATGGTGTCCTAGATTTTGATAAATTATCTTGGATAAATGTATGGACAACAAATCTAGCTTCAGGGTAATTGAAAAGGATATTCATTTGTTGAAGATCCAATTGGATTTTTCTTAGAAGAATTTTGAGGAAACTAAATTCAGACTAGAATGGCTAGACGGGCCTAATGAAGATTGCCTAGATAAATGCTTAGTAGACTTTACAAGTTATAAATAGAGATAGTGCCAAGGGGTTTTTCTATTTTTGGAACTTCAAACTAATTTCTATCTTTGGCATGCTAATATTCAATTCATATTTAATTTATTCTTTTAGGCACTATAAAAGGGCATCCCACCGAAATTATAAAGTGGTCCCTAATTTTGAATGACATGTATTTTTGCATGTCTTAGATAGGAAATTTGCATGGTTTTAGGTCTAAATTTGGAAAAGAAAGTTCCAATTCTCTAGTTCACATGAAGAGAAGCAACAATAGAATATTGTAGGTATCCTTTGTAGAAAGTTAACCGCATGTTCTAAAGTTAGTTCCTTAAGATCCTTTGACTCTATAAAAGGGCTAACACTTGTCTTGTAAATCTCTCTAGAAAATTTGGTTGGAGAATTAGATGAAGTAGAGATATTTGAATCTTAGTTAGATTTTGCATTTTATCATTCATTACACTAGAAGGAGACAATTTGAAGGAAGGAACCTGAATTCTGGTGTAGCAACTTACTGGATTTGTACCTACTGTTTCATGGAAATTAATAGAATGGTTCTTATTTCTTCAATTTTATTTTCACATTGTCATGTAGTGCCTAAACTCTTTCTTGATTCTTTGATTTCTTGTGAAAATGGGTAAAAGCAAGAAGTCGAGTCCACTTCTCATGGAAGTTTCAAACTAAGCCAAAAACATGAAATCAAGAAAAACAAAATGGGATCTCGTTATTTAGCAAACGGGATCTGGTTATGCTTTGGGATCCCTAGCCAAGGATCATGAAACAGTATCCCATTCATAACGAGATCCCATTTATAAATGGTATCCCGTTTCGTAAAAGTATTTAATTTTATAAAAATGGCCTATAAGCTCATTTTCACTAGTGGCCAAAGCAGAGAGAGAATGAGATACCAAGTCTGAGAGAGAGATTTCCAGCTATCAAACATTCTAGGTGAGTTATTTTTTCCATTTTTAAAAATTTTCTGGTATTTTGTTAGTTGTATCTAGGTTTATTTTATGTATTTTATAAATTATGTTTTTATATTTGGTTTGAATCTTCCTGCAAAACATATAAACCCTACATTCAATTGAAACTAAAAAATTTATCCTACACAACTAAAAAATTACCCTAAACTAAATTGAAACAAAAATATTTACCCTTCAAACAAAAATATGAACCCTAAACTGTGATTCAATCATGCCTGCAAACCACTATTGAGTCATCGGAAAACAAGTTTTAGTTGTCGTTTAATGGTAAACTGACAACCATTTAATAGTAAAATCCTCCAAAATATCAAGTGAAAGCCACCAAAATCTCATTTATCATGTAAAAGCCAGATAAATATTGATTTTCCAACTAGATAGGAAGTTAGAACTATTTCCATTTGCAATGTTTTTTTGTCAATTTGATGGAAACTTTATTTTTTCATTTGCATTGTTTTATGTTTTAAATCTATACGAAAATATTTCAAAATCAGATAATACTTAATTTCTTTGAGAATTTGTATTCCATTATTTAGCACTTATTATTAGTTGTTCAATCTAGCCACATACAACTAGAATTTAAAGCACATGGCATCCATATTTACCCATGCATAAACACCTACTCTCTAACATATTAACATACATATAATTTTCTATCAGCGTAATCCTTGAACCTCCTTTAGGTTCAAGTGCTAGTATATATTCCTTTTTTACAATCGTAATCCCTATGAGGTTTCTAGATATGTTGAATTAGTGATAAGATAGAAATTAGTCAAACCTATATACTAATTATGTAGTTTCATAATAAAATATAAAATTAGAATTAGACATTTCCATAATCTTATTGTTCCCTACATATTCCTAGTCCATATCATTAGGATCACACATTAGATCAAAGATACAAGAATAAAATCGATAGAAACCATGATCTTGGAATATGTTAGCATCATCATATTGATAATGGAGCATGTAATACTCCCTCCTAAAATATGATTGTTCATTGTGTTTATCCTCCTCAAATGGCTTAAGGGGATTAAATTTACGTAGAAATTTACATATAATGTTCATGTGAGATATTTTATTCCATGTCATTAATGCAATATATCCATGTGGTTCAATTGGAATTATAGGAATAAAATTTCAATCCATGGGTAACCAAATTTCATCCTAAATGAGCAACTATAATATGTTTATAAAATTTGTATCCACTCTAAGAATCATATCTTTTTGGACTTGAATATTTCTATCTATAATTGTAATTGCTAGGTAAGGAAACATTCATCCTAAATATGTAACAACCAACAAAATAATACTAAATATTAATAAATTTGGCTAAGAGTGACCATTCAAAATATAGCTATCCTCAAAGAAATAAATGATTTTGACTAAGAGTGAACATTCAAATATAGCTATCCTCTTTGGAAAATCTAATTTGATTTGGCAGATTTATGGGCAAAAAAAGGGGATGACCATGAGGTATGTAAGAAAGACTAAGCTTAATTTATATCTTCCATCATCAAATAATTTCATGTTCAAATATTTTCTTAGGGCATATATCTATAAATTTAATTCTCATAATATAATTTATCTCATAGATATCTTCCCTAGTGTGTCTAATCCCTACCACCCAATCTATAAATTTAATTCTCATACTTGTGAGGAGCTTGAGAGTTTGGAGGATCCGAATGAGTTTGTAATCCATTCTTATATAGATTATTATTTTTAAGCTTCAATGGTTCAAACTAATTGATAAAGTGGTATTTCATTGAGAGTAATAGGATAAATGTGAAATTTTATATTTTAATGGCAATCGACCCCTTAATGATAATCAATTGCTTAAGGAGGTAGATGAAGGAATGTTTTAGATATGGGAATGATTCTAGATATGAATAGGTATATTATGGGGGGAATATAAATAAAGGATAAAATCAATAGCATTGAAGGACCTCTATGTGGCAAGGTATTCTAGAGAATAGAGAAAGAATTGAGAAACTTGAGTAGGAATTTAAAAGGATACTAAGGAGGATTTAAATTTGGTAGTGCATACATAAGTAGAGAATCATTTAGAATAGTTCTTTATGGCTATAGAGATTAAGGAAGAAGTGTCAATATTTTTTAAATATTTCTATAAAATTTATCAATAGGAGTCCATACATAAGTATCATTAGAAATCAATAATATCTCATCAAAATGGTAAGTTTATAGTTATTCATTAACAATAGGGGGCCATCATATCTTATTAATTACCTCCTAAATACATTTTTAAAAATAGGGTATGTAAAATGAAAAGTGTACTATCAATTAGTTATTGGTAAGAGGTTGAAACAACCAATAATTAGCCTAGAACAATCGTCCATCAAAATGTGGCTACAAAACTAGATTTCATATCACATTAACAATCTTTTGTTTTTTCAAAGGTAGACAAACCACTTCTCATTCTCAAGGGATGATCATAAAATTAATATCATGATATCATACCACATTTTCTCTTTACACACTTAGGTCACATAAGAGGGCTACACCAACATAGTCCACATTATTCACAATACACGCCAAGTATGTATAGTAAATTTTATTTCATCTATTGGTTTGAGTGAGAATTCACATAAATATTTTATATGAAACCATTCTCCATCTATAGACCACAAAATAAATTTCATTATCATCATAACAATAACCATAGTTTTACATAGTCATAGTTTTATCATCCAATATGAGCATTGTGAAGATAGTTGAGGGGTGTTAAATTTACACTAACATTGATGATGGAGTGTAAAATAAATAATAATAACTTTGACATTTTCCCCTTACACATGGATCCATATTCTTCTTTTCCCCTTATACATGGATCTATATAAATGTAGCCTCTTCATGCCATAGATTAAGAGGATTTAAGAAAATGGCTTAGGAAAAAATCATTCCATTAGCATGGTTTATGGACCTAGGAAAGATGACATGGATTAACGGGATTTAAGAAAATTGCTTAAGGCCCATCCAAAGAGGATGTAGATGGTTCAACTTGAAATCTACTCATTAATCCCCTTATGTCACTAATAATAGTCAATTTGATCATTCACATTTGATTAATTTGTATAATGTTAGATGTTTGAAGTTTTTTAAAACTTATTAAAGATCTATATATTAAACTTGGTCAAGTTAGGACAAAATCATTCCATTAACATGGTTTATGGACCTAGGAAAGATGACATGGATTAAGGGGATTTAAAACAATTACTTAAGGCCCATCCTAAGAGGATGTAGATGGTACAACTTGAAATCTACTCATTAATCCTCTTAAGACACTAATTTTAGTCAAATTGATCATTCACATTTGATTAATCTGTATAATGTTAGCTGTTTGAAGTTTTTACAAACTTATTAAATATCTATATATTAAACTTGGTTAACTTAGGAAAAAATCATTCCATTAGCATGGTTTATGGACCTAGGAAAGATGACATGTGGATTAACGGGATTTAAGAAAATGGGATTTAAGGGGAAACTTAACTATTCCTTGTAAACACTTTAAAGTAAATCAAGCCACATAATTTTACATGCCATAGACATAAATGAGCCTTACACATTTTTTTCATTTGTATAATTAGGTCATTTATATCATGAAATAAGGGGATTTTTAAGAAAATGGCTTAAGGGGATTAAATTTACTTAGAAATTTACCTTATTTTCTATACATTTTTTAAGTTTATTTTTAGTATGTACATGTATTAAGATTACATAGTTAGATATTAAATTTTGAAATTTTTATATATGTTGAAATTGAATGATGTATGTATGTGTATGTATCCTAATTCTTTTTAAAACATTCGTGTACATTTAATTTAAATATTTAATGTAATTTCTCAACATGTATAATATCTAGTTTTTAATAAATAATTCATATATAGATTCTTGAAAGTTAATTTTGTACTTGTTTGTATATTTATATATATGTAGGTTCACTTTTATATCATGGATTATAACTTTGATATTGAGGATTTTCTCAATCCCCCACCTCCTGGACCCCCTTCACCTCAACACCCTCCACCTTAAAACCCACCACCTCCAACCCTAAGATCTGATGAGGCTTACTTGTGAGCTCAAATCAATGACAACATTAAGATCCATTAAAAAAAATTAATACAATTCAAAATGAAGCATTCATGTCACCCCACTTGATGCATTTTGCATCTTCAATGTAAAATGTTGTAGACGTTGTTAGGTCCATTGATGTGGACATAGAACTTTATCAAGCATGGAGAGAGGAGAGGTGATGGTTTTATTCTAATGGACTCTCCTATATGGAGATCCTTGACCTTAAAATGACAAAATCCCAATTAGCTCCATATTTTAAGCACCCCATCACCAATAAACCAATTCTTGCAAACAAAAAAGAATATCAATTAGGTGGTGTAGACATTCTTGAATGCTCGCCAATTTTTGGGATCAGTGGTGGATGGTATTTGATTATCCACCACATGCTAATTGTGAGGTTCCCCTCTATTTTTTGAGAAAATTATATGCAGAGTTTGTGATGGGTAGGAATCTTAATTATTTTGATTTCAAATCATTTTAGGGTGTTAGTGGTGGCATGCAACAATAGAGTTTAGGGACACGGGTTGATCCCCAATGATGCATGCCTACTCAACCTCTTTTTAAACCTCCTTCTGCTATCATTCTTGCACCCATCCAGCATTGTGCGGTGGTATCTGCACTAGGAGCATTGAGTGCACTCTCGGCTAGCCTTGATGAGTAGACTTCTTAGATGGCTGCTAGGGTTAGTGGGAAAGACTGTGGAGGAGCTGATTTTGGAGTTGGTCCTGGTACCACTCCACCTACATCGATGCCTCATTTGTGTACGATTTGTAATCAATTAAATGTTATTGACCTGATCAGGCTGCATCCACTTTAGCTACACATAAAGCATCTAATGATATCAATGGTTCATTTGTTGTTTTTCTATGTGTCGATGATCACCCTATAGATCATCTAACATTGGTATATATACATACGTGTTGAATTTATAACAATTTTAAGTACATGCTTTTAATGAACATATATCAAAAAAATTGTAATATTTTAACAATCAAATTGTTTAGTGTAGATGATGGCCATAGGGACATCAACATATTTTCATCAATTTTTTTTTGTGTCAACACTTGTGCAAGTTGGCCACCCATTTGGGGTATTTTGATTGATTTTTTAAATATATATTAAATAATTTAAACTTGATTTTAATTTGGAATTTAGTCATGAACATGTGTTAAATATTTATGTTGGTTTAGGGAAGTCATATGACTTCAATGTCATATCCACCACAAGGTGTGTCGAGTGCTCCTCCATTGTCGGGCATCTTGCATGAGCCGCTCGTATGTATACTATATCAAAAAACTATACTAAGAATTTTGTATTTTGAATTTGCTATATCAAATGTACATGTACTTATATTAAAAATATATGTCTATGTAGGTTGACATGACCATGAGTATGGGTATTGTACACCTGATTGTTCTAAGCCAATTTTAGGAGTCAGCTGCATTTCAGGCTATTTAAAAAATTTCTATGTGTGCATAATTTGCAGGTCTTTTAAATAGATTAACAAAAATTTGGTACACAAGTGAATATATGTTTTTTAACCTAATTTGTACACATGTGCTTTATTTGACCTTGTAGGACCTTGTTAGTGACACTTTTCGTCCTGATGATGCCATGCCACCTACAATAGCACATGCAGAGCAGGACGATAGAGGAGATTAGCAACCTCATACGATAATTTAAAATTTTGATTATATTTAAAGTCAATTATATTATACATTGTGAATAATTTTGTTGGTGCTGAAAATGAATGCAACACAAAACTTTAAAATGTTTCTAAATCACCTAGGTGAGGGATTGTCATCAGGGTGATAGAAAGAGGTTTATTAATGAGTTATGGGTGATTTTGGCCAACTATAGGAGTGGGTAGACTCCTCTGATCTTTGAGCTCAGCTCAAACTCTAGAGGGATATTCCAAAGTGTTGGTGTATAAACCTTAATCATAGGTGTTTACACTAGTGTTAATCATAGTTAGGCAAATTCTGCACATGCATTTTAATTTTGTCAAGGTTGTTAGTTGTTTTATAGAGGTGTTGACTTGCATTGACACCTCGCGCTATCATTGTGGGTGGTTACTCGTCACCATGGAATCCTATCCTCATTTGTGGATAATCAGGTACCCACACTCGCTTATTTATACTTCTTCATTTGTGAATACATTTGTTCAATTTCATTTGCAATCTCGTGCTTGTTTGTTATTCCACAATCTTGGCAGTTTCTACATGGTATTAGAGCTTTTGTGGTTTGCTTCAAGTTGTTTGTTCTCTGGTATACGATTCACCCCTTCACATGTCATTTCTTCTCACTGTGATGTTTCATTTGTGTTTGGTTTTGTTATTCTTAATTGTGCTCTTGCTGTGTTTGTTGTGGAGTTCAATTTGCCCACAAAAGGCATTGTTTTTTGATACCATAGAGAGGCCATTCAATGACTTGCTTCACTTATTCTAAATGCCCTTTATAGGGTTTGACATAGGTGACATTCGCAGGTATTATCTACCTTCATGGTGGAGTTTGAAGCACATCATCGACAACTCTATTAGGTACATCTAGTGTGCCTTGCTTCATGAGCTGGTTTCCAACTGCAACACCCATACAAAAGGCTTGGCACATGGCTTTGGAGGCTCTAAAATGCCTACCATTGTGCCTACAAGGAGGAAGCTTTGATGTCACACAGAGGCATCCCTATAACATCTACCAAACAACATGGAAATCACTGAAGTCTCCCTCAGTTTCACCCTAAAAATCATCCTCAATTCGCCCTCAAACAGGCCCCAACGTCTTTGCCCTCTAATTTTCCCTCTATGGCCTATTTGCCTTGTTTTCCTGGCACTCAAAGTGGGTCGTTTATGCACATTTCAACATAGCACTGATAAGTGCAACGATTGTCAAGTTTTTTGCCATCAAAGGTGGCACTATTCATTCAAAAAAGTGTGCAGTTTGTTGATGTGCACATTTTGAAAACTTTAGCCCCTGATCACATGGGTTTTTATCCCTTGGTCATGCATAGCCCAAGAGGGCTTAAGTTTTCTCCTTTATTTTTATTTTTCTCTCACTTTTTTGCATAAAAAATTAATTTTCTCAAAATGTGAATTTTTTTGTGAATGCAAAAATATTGTAAGTCCTATAACTTTTGCAAATCAACTCAAAATTGAGTGATTCCTTTTGCAAAAGTGGATTTTTTTGTCGCTGGTCTAACTAGCCTAAAATCACACTAAAAATATAAAGTTCATGTTTATGCTATTTTAGGGTGACTTAATGCACTCCTTCTATAAAGTGCCAAATTTGGGGGGGAAAAACACAAAATCAAGGGAGGATAGTGTTGTGTCATCATTTTTCACAATGAACTAACTTTATAAAGTGCCACATTAAGGGGAGAATTAAGAAAAATAACACTCAACTTATAAAGTGCCACTTTACAAAGTTCAATTAGGGATCTAACTAACCTGAGTTGCCTAATTGTGTTGATTTCTATTGTCTAGTCGAACTAAGTTGTTCTAATCATGGGATATGAAACTCACTATTCTGTAATGAACCTAATCAAAGGAAACTATAAGTTCTAGTGTGAAGACATCCTAAAACATCTTAGGATCCATAATATCATACCTCATCTATATGGAGTTGTCCCTGAACCTGGTAAACAATCTCAAAAGGCTAAGTGGTTTAATCATCAAGATCACATTGTTGGATTGATCAGTTTACATATACTAGATGCCACCTTATATTCCATCATGTATATTGACTGTCCACATGAATTATGGATTAAAATTTGGGATATGTATGGAGACTCAAATGTTTCTTCATTCCCACATGATCTTGCCTTGATCACAACTCACATCCCTAAACATGATACAAAAGTAGAATGTTCTAGTGACATAGCAGAAGTCATCACTCATACTGTTGCTTCATCATATTCTAGAGTCACTTCCTTGAAAGCTTCTAGTGCCTCCTTGCAATAGGATATCAGTCTTCCTAGCATTTCTGATTGGGACATATTTCTACCTGACATCACTTGTCTGTTTGTAGAGTCTCACATTGTTAACATGGAAGCACACATTGAGGACATCATTTTTCTCTTTGATGATAGTTTCAATCAAGCTACATCAACGTTGTCCACTTTAGATATTAATTCTCTACATTGTCCTACACATGATTTTGGATCGTCATCATCCTCATCTATTGCACATGCACCTTATTTGATTATGGTATCTTTCAGCATCAACATGGGGACACCAAAGCACTCTTCGAACGCATCAACATGGGAAACATCATCCTTGGATTAGCTTCAACATGATTCAAGAACATACATAGATCTTCTCACATGGGAAGATATCTTGCATCTTTAGGTGGTTTCATTTCTTCCCAAGGGAAGGAACATTGTTCAACGATCTTGGATCTACACCTACATCCTTTGTCAACTATTGAACATCACTGTAGCAGGACAAGTATTTTGGGGGGTCTCATAGACCTTCTATCATTCTCTCCTATGGGGGGAATCTTTTGGGGGGGATTTATAAGCCTTTCTTTCTTCTCTCTTTTGGAGGATAGTTTTTTCCCACTAGGTTTCTATCTTTCTCCATTTCTGAGAGATTTGCATTATGCATGGGTACCTCACTAGGCTTATAGCTGGGACCCATTTTTCATAAAACTCACCTAAGCTATGCTTAAGTGGGGGTGTTTGTGTATAAACCTTAATCATAGGTGTTTACACTAGCGTTAATCATAGTTAGGTGAATTGTCCACATGCATTTTAATTTTGTCAAAGTTGTTAGTCATTTTATAGAGGTGTCGACTTGCATCAACACGTACTATCATTGTGGGTGGTTACTCACCTCCACAAAGTCCTATCCTCATTTGGTGGATAATCAGGTACCCACACTCGCCTATTTATACTTCTTCATTTGTGAATACATTTGGTCAATTTCATTTACAATCTTGTGCTTGTTTGTTATTCCATAGTCTTGGTAGTTTCTACACAAAGGGGTATACCTAGGTAGGTATTAACATCAAAACTAGATGAACAACTAAAAATATTTGAACAACCAAAACTAAATCACTTTCTCAGTCCCAAATTTGTCACTAAACTAAGAACAACTAGTTGTTATAAGACCCCTATATAGCTGATAAAGGCAATCCTACACAGTGAGGATGCATAAAACTACTATTGCTTTTAAAGATTAATAAATTATTTTTCTTTGATGATTGGGTGATCTAGAATTACTCAAACTGGTGCCTATCCAGTGGGCTATAGATTCTTACATTCAATAAAGGAACACAACTACCCATAAATATATATATTTTCCTATTTAAGAAATCAAATCCAAGAGAACTCAATATCAAATGACTGGGAATACATATTAATCCAACACTATACCATGTTCTTTCTCATGTAATATTGAAGAGATCATTTATAAATCCTTGGAAATGAATTAAGAACTATCACATTCATTCAAATCAATGCTTACATTCATACCATGAAATGTGGCAAGAGAAAACCCTAACCGTGATTAAAGTTTACTAAAAAGAACATTCACAACAATGGAGAAAAATAGTGATTCAATACCAATCTTTTCAAAGTATATTACATACATTTTAGAGTTGTTTCATGCCAAAAAAAAGACTAGAAAATAATCTTTTCTAATCTGCCTTCAGGAACTCAAAACCTGCCGAGAAAAATGCCTAACTGACCAACCAACTCTTATTGCATCTAAAAACTATGCATATAGAGCATTACAATTCAATGTCGATTCCCAAGCACTGCGCTCAGTCAATGAGTATGCTCATTCCTAATTAAATTTAGTCCCACTGTGTAGTCAAAAAATCTATACATTCAGAAGCTAGCCATCCTCTATCAACTATAAAAAAAAACTAGAAGAAGATCGCTTTCACTCATACTGTACCTAGGACAACAAATAGGGAAAGTTCTAATCCATTTCCCTTACATTTGTAGCCTCTGACATATCCAATCTATTTTCCAAATGCACCTGTGCATTGAAGAATTTCACTGTGTCAACCACCTAAATGGCACTGTTCTATAGAATCATAAATTTTAGGGTATAAATCAACCTATACAAATCCTGTAATCATGGCATGCCTTTTAGGGAATTACCCATGTAAAGCATTTACAACACTCCCAATGTGTTGTCCAACTTTTCCTCTTTTGGTCATCTAAATCCTTACTGTACCTTTTTGCATTTTCCCATCTTTATCGACCAACTACCATTTTCACAAACTCCATGTGATTATTTCTTATCGGCAACTCCTTCCATTTTCTAACTTTTCTTCTCTCTCCCATATCTTTCTTTATCATCCTTAGTACTATTTTGCCTTGTCGGCAAATTTTTGTTTTCTCAAACTTTTTCCATTTGCCACCTCTTACTTGTTTTATCCATTCCTTCTCTATCGGCAAATTTTCCCCATCACGAACTTGCCCCTTCCTTCTTTTTCTCCTTCTCCTTCCTTTTTCACCTTATCATCTAATTTTTACTTTTTCAAACCATGGGAGAAGCCCCCTTTTCTACTGTTTGCTTTATCGACAAACTTTCAATTTCTTGTACTTTGACTTGGACACCACTTTGTCTTCCTTTTATGGATTTATCATAAATATATCACTTTTTAGAACCATACCTTCTATCTCCTTTGTTGGAAAAACACATTGTTGGAAAACCTTGAAGAAATTAAACTTATTACAAAGTTTGGGCTTTTGTCGATTCCACGATAAGGCCTTTCCTTATATTTATGTTTGCCTTGTCAAAAAAATTGCTCCATGGCAAACCACATTGACTTACCCTTGTACTCTTCTTTCTACCTTTGACTTTCTTTATTTTCAAGGAGAATTCGCATCGACAAATTCTTCGTCAGTAAAAGTAAAGGTTCATGAACCAAAAGATTCGCTAACCAAGACTTAGAGAACTTTTTCCTTTATACCTTAGAGAAATTTCATTTGCCATAGTCCCTTCATTTTCCTTCAGTCGACGATCACTTTGATTGGCAAACCTACCAGTTGACGAACCAGCGGGTTTGCGAACCTCCTAACTTGCTGACAAAAGACTTCACTCTTTCCTTTCCTTATTAGTACATTTCATGTTTAGATATATTTCATGTTTTAGTACATTTCATGTTTAGTACATCTCATGTTTTAGTACATTCCATAGACTCTATATATGTTTTAGTAAATTACATGTACTCTTTATACATGTTTCAGTATTTAAGTATTTCGTGGACTAGATCTATATATGTTTCAGTATTTCATGAACTTTATATGTACATGTTTTAGTATTTGAATATTTCATGGACTAGATCTATATATATGTTTCAATATTTTCATGAACTTTATATATTGTTTCATGGACTTTATTAATTTTAGTATTTTATGGACTATTATTGTTTTAGGAATTTACACATGTACATTTATGCATTTTAACTTGAACAAATTAGTTATCCTCATGAGACCATATTTTATCAAATGCAAATTTCAATATTTTCATACATTATAAATTAGGAGTTAAAAAATAATTTAACCCTAATGTTATCTAAGGTCACCACCTTATTCATTTCAAATAAGGTTCTTGTAGTTAGATTTATGATATTTAATTACTTATTGTAGTGATAACAATAATAAAATGTTCACAATTTTGTGAATACATAAGAATTTCAAATAATTTTACTTTACATTTGGTTCATAGTCAAAACATTTGATAGTATTAGAATAGGATTAGGGAATTATACAAATGTGAAGCACATTATATATCATTACTTTTGATGCTATACATATATTATTATTTTTTATATATAATCAGTAATATGACATGCATTAATGTTATAAATATGTGCAAGTATATAAACCATTCATTAGACCAAAACTAACCAAAACCATTCAATATCATGATAATCAACAATATACAAGAATTAAAAATTTGCTTAAGGGGATCAAAGAATTCAAGGTATGTCTCATGTTCAATCACAATTGATATTAATTAGCATATATATGAATTAAGGGGTCCTAGTAGAAATGATGGATTAAGGGGTCCTCATAGGATGGCTTAAGGGGTCCTAATAGGATGTCTTAAGGGGATCAAAAAATTCAAAATTTTATTAACGGGATCAAATAATTCAAAGTATCTCTCATGTTTAATCATAATTGATATAATTAATTAGAATATATATGAATTAAGGGGTCCTCATAGAATGGCTTAAGTGGTCATAATAGGATGACCTAAGGGGATCTATGAATTAAGGTACTAGGAAAACTGATGGCTTAAGGGGATCAAATTTGGTGAAGTTGCCCAATGCAACCAAATTTAACAATAATTTACATGACAAAGTGATTATACATTCAAATTTTAAGTTTCAAAGTAGGAAAACATGTACATAATGAACAAAATATATCAAATATCTATTTTTATAGATAAAAGTGTAGATTAATTGTGCATGTACATATACAAATTTGGCATATATGCCAACTCAAAATAATATTTACAAAATGTGGCTATGCCATCTCAAGGAAATCCAAAACTTGTGGGGCTTCATCAAAATGCAGTCTCTTCACACCACTTGATATCAAAATCATAATAAATCATTTTTTACTATGTATATAAGCAATATCAATATATCATCAAAACATGTATTTAAATTTATATAAAACTATATATAATTACCTGTATTTATCCATGTTGTAGGTTGAATTTGGATCCTCTTTTTTTGTCTCAAAGTAGGTGATGAATGTGATGATGGATTAAGGATACAAAATGACAATAAATGAATTTTAACTGTGTATATAAGCATAAAATACATGAGTTGATACAAATTTTAAGATAAAGAGAATAATATAGAAGGTGAAATGACAATGAAATAATATATCAAAAACATAAAACATTGATGCAATATGTAACTTGATAACATGTGATATGAAAGATATGAGTATATATACAATTACCTAATGCGCTCACTTTTAGTTGAAGACTACAAAATTGATCTCAAAAATTTGTATGGTGAAAACTTGTAGTGATAATCATGCAGAAATCTACTTGTACAGTACATCTGTAAAAATAATGAATGCAAGTAATTAACTATATATATACATGAGTTGATACAAATTTTAAGATAAAGGGAATAATATAGAAGGTGAAATGAGAATGAATAAATATATCAAAAACATAAAACATTGATGCAATATTTAACTAGATAACATGTGATATGAAAGAGATGAGTATATATACAATTACCTAATGCATTCACTTTTAGTTAAAGGCTACAAAATTGGTCTAAAGTTTTTGTATGGTGAAAACTTGCAGTGACAATCATGCAGAAATCTACTTGTAGGGTACACTTGTAAAAATAATGAATGTAAGTAAATTAACTATATATATACAAGAGTCGATACAATTTTTAAGATAAAGCAAATAATAAAGAAGGTGAAATGAGAAAGAAAGAATATATGAAAAACACAAAACATTCATGCAATATGTAACTAGATAACATGTGATATGAAATATATGAGTATATATACAATTACCTAATATGTTCACTTTTATTTGAAGCTACAAAATTGATCTAAAAATTTTGGTTGGTTAAAACTTGTAGTGACAATCATGCAGAAATATACTTGTAGGGTACACCTATAAAAATAATAAATGTAATTAAATTAACTATATATATGCATGAGTTGATACAAATTTTAAGTGTTGTCACGAAGGATTGCGCCCTAAATGCTAATCCTTTACAAGCTTGGCAATCCCATGCAACATGGGCACATTCTTAGATTGTGGGTTTGTCTGTTATGAGAATGGACCTTTAGAAAAGTCGGCCCCCTTTAAATGCCCCTTTGGATCTATATCTTGATGAAGAAAAGAGATAGAAGAATGCTGTATGAATTGAAACTAAATTGAAAAATATATCCTAAAGGGGGTGATGCACCAATATTTTAACTTAAATTTGCAATATGATTCACAATTACCCTTCAACAAATTTGTTCATACAACCCAAACTAATAAATTTCACCACAAAAGTGTTTCATAGAAAATCCTAAAAGAACTTGCAACTCTATGACCTGTAATGAAATTTATACTTTGTATACTTGCATTCAATAAAAATGAGACAATAATTTAAAGGTTTCAAAATAAAACATAGAAAATCCTTTATCAAATCAGTCAAGATGAAACAAGATGCTTGAATCCAAATAGATGAGTTCCCTTGATTGTATTAAAAATAGAAGGAATCTCTACAAATTAACAATGAGCTGCTGGAAAAAAAAAGAACTGCTGCTACTGAAAAATATAAAAAATGGCTGAGTTACAAGACAATCTCCTCTCTGCAATATGCAAAGGCAAAAAAATAAGAACTGAAGGAAAAAAAGCATAAGCTTTTTTTTATATAATACAAAACTATCCCCAAAAAGTGAATGCCCAGTCAACTCCAGCTCAACTAAAATCGAAAATATGCATGAATGAGTTTAAAAAAGTAGCTCCAAGTTTATGGGTGAGCACAAGTGAAAAAGCCTAATAAATTTAATTTTTTTTTAATATTTTCTACATCTTAGTAAATTGTATTTTCAGAGGCCTTCGGAGTGAAATAAGGGCAATCCACCACCGGGTAGCATTGGCATTAGCCTTAGCAACCCAAAACTTGAGCTAGATAATTGGTTTATCTTTCTAACGAGTCCAAAAACTTTGAATTCTGATAAAGTAGCGAGGAGTTATGACCCTGCCAAAAAGGTTTTCTTTATATATATAACCAGAAGAAGATAGATGAATGGTCTTCAAGTACATGTATCTACACAGTGAGCAAACATGTTAGATAAAATGTAGAGGTTGAAGCCTCTCTCTTGACTATTTTGATATGATATTCTCTTCCTTCCTGTTTCACTTTAAGTCACTTCCTTCTTGAAAGAATTAGAAAACAACTCCTACAGCCCAGCCTAATTGGGCTGGGAAGCACAATTTGGTAACATTAAGATATAGGGAATAATATAGAAGGTGAACTAAGAATGAAAGAATATATCAAAAATACAAAACATTGATGCAATATGTAACTAGATAACATGCAATACAAAATATACGAGTATATATACAATTATCGAATTTGTTCACTTTTAGTTGAAGACTACAAAATTGACCTAACATTTTTGAATGGTGAAAACTTGTAATGACAATCATGTAGAAATCTACTTGTAGGGGACACCTATAAAAATAATGAATGTAAGTAAATTAACTATGTATATACATGATTTAATACAAATTTTAAGATAAAGGGAATAATATAGAAGGTGGAATGAGAATGCAAGAATATACAAATGTTCATTGATACAATCATACAGGATGTAGACTTGTAAGAGACTTGTAAAAATAATGAATGTAAGGGGAGGTAAGAGGATGCCTTAAGAGGAGCTAAGATGATTACTTAAGGAGAGATACATGAGTCAATACAAATTATAAGATAAAAGGAATAAAATAGAAGGTGAAATAAGAGGATGACTTAACAAAACATAAGATAATAGATTAAGGGGAGCTAAGAGGATGAATTAAGGGGATGTAAGAGGATGGATTAAGGGGAGATACATAATTCAATACAAATTATAAGATAAAAGGAATAAAATAGAAGGTGAAATAAGAGGATGACTTAGCGAGACATAAGGGAATGGCCTAAGGGGAGCTAAGAGGATGACCTAAGGGGATGCAAGATGATGGATTAAGGGGATGTAAGAGAGGGGGTGGAAGGGGATTTACATGAGTAAATACAAATTATAAGATTAGCATTTTCATAATTTGAATCATGGTGATTAATATAGCCACTCAAACTATGTGTCATGTGAGAAAATTAGCTCTATATTTATAGGAAATTGCTTAAGGGTAGGTAAGAGAATGGGTTAAGGGGAGCTAAATGGATGATTTAATACAATTATATTAACTATCGATTAAATATATACAACAATATACATACTTAGAAATTTATTCCATTGTACCATTTGCATCCTCTCTTTAATTGAAAGAGAAAAAAGTGTCTTAGTGAAGGACAAGTGGCTTCATTAACAGGGCAAATGCTTAAGGTTCTATTAAAAGTTTTATTTAAAAAGGAGGGTTGTTTTTGGGGGGGGGGGCTTCTTCCTTTCACCACTTGCTAAATCCCTCTCCTATAAAATTTATCCCTTTGCTATAAAATTTCTAATACTACTACTTCTTCTACTCTCTCTTTTCTTCCTTTATCATCACCACTTGTTGTATTTTATGTTCCTACTACATCTACACTTATCTCGGATTCACTTGCTGCCTGAGAGGGTAAATCTTCAACCAAGAGGCTTAGCTGTTGGTAGGGAGTTAATATGGGAGAAGGTGAGATGTATAACTAGACCTTTGCAAATTTTGTATAGATAACAAGGTAGGCTACAATCCTTAATTATATCAATATATATATATATATATATATATATATATATATATATATATATATATATATATATATATATATATATATATATATATATATATATATATATATATATATATATATATATATATATATGTAAATTGATTTTGTTATTGCTATTGTTTTCTTTTTTTTAAATATGCTGGAAAATAGATTATTGACTCTGTTATGAGTAGAAAAAATTGTGTTATTTGCTGTGGAGTCCTGTGTACTATGTGATGTGTATTTACAAGGGAAATTGTTTCAAATCTGTAATGTGTGTAACTAGGTAAACAAGATCTATGTAATAACTGTGTAAATGGGTAAACAAGCTTTGTGTAATAACTGTGTAAATGAGTTGTAAGGATAAGTTGAGAAGCTAAGTTGTGTAGTCACCTAGTTTGTTTTCTCCATGGTCACCATGTGTTTTCCCCTAGCTCGGGGGTGGACAACTTCTATCCTAGGTTGGTAGATGAGCATCCCATTGGTTGTGCAGAGGAGTTGTTTGGTTTCCTAATATAGATCTTTGAAGGCTGAAAGGAAACAAGATTAACTTCTGTGACTATAAACATAAGGAGTGTATTCATTATGAGTGAGAGAAAAAAAAGAGATAAGTATTTTCCATGTAAGAAAATATAACTTGATGTTCTATGTAAGTTTTGAGATTGTTCGATGGCGATAGCATGTGTGGGAGAGCAAGCTAGGCCACCTGAGCCGTAGCTTGCAGGTTCAAGCTTTCTCTGTGCGTAGGGGATTTGCATATTAGCAGGGGGTCAAGGGGATCAAGTCTTCTTCTTTGTTTCTTCTTTTTTCTGGTTTTAGCTGGTTGTGAGGCATTCTTTGGTGCGGGTGGTGGTGTACAGGGTTCAAGGGTTTCCAAATCTAGGTTTTCTTTTATTATGTGCCCTCTGATTCGTGTTTGCTACATGTTGGGGGGGTTTTTCTTCCTTGGAGGTGTTGTCTCTTGTGGTGGTGTGCCTGTTTGGAGCCATTGCTTTGGATTTAGCATGGTGTGGGGGGCATTTTGAGTGCTCACTTGTTTGGTATAGATGGATTCGAATGTGCCTTTGGATATGGTGGATCATGCTTCTTCCATGGCTGGGGAGGATGTTGGAATACCCATTCAGTCTTCTTCTAGATAGGATGTGGTCTAAAATGGTTCCCTTAAATTCCCAAAGGTGAATGGATGCTTGGAGAGGGCCCAAGAGTAGCTAGTTTTAGTAATTCAATCAGAGTCGGTAGTTGAGGATATTAATTACTACTACAATCATGTTTTGATTTGTAAGTTCACGGGGATGAGGGTTTCTCCACCATTTCTTGATACATGGATTCACAAGACATGGAACCTGGAAGGAGATTTTGATATTTTGATGGCTACAAATAACTTCTTTATGGTAGATTTTTCGTGTGCCTTGGATCGAAATAGGGCCTTCAAAGGTGAACCATATTTTTATAATCAAGTGGGTCTCTTCATCAAACCATGGCATGCTGGCTTTAACTCAGCGGAGGAGTTACCTTCTAGAATCCCAGTTTGGGTTCGTCTTCCTCGGATGCCACTTGAATGCTGGAGAAGTGATATATTACAGTTGATAGCACTGTTGCTGGGAAAACCTATTGGTCCTTCTCAACAAACTTTGAATAAGAGAATTTTTTCTTATGCTAGGGTTTGTGTTGAAATTGATTTGAGCCAGTTGCTTCCAGATTCTATTGATATGACTATTGGGTCTTGCTCATAGACTCAACCATTAGATTATGAGACATTACCTTTCAGGTGTCAGCTATGTCATGAATATGGTCATCTTCAGTGGAGGTGTCCTCAAGCTTCTGGTGCAGTTGGTTCAAGTAATACTTGTACTCAGCTTGATTTGAAAGTAGACAAGGGTAAAGCCCTCATGCAAGGAGGTGGGACTGATAAAGAAGGTTTTATTCTAGTTAAGTCTCATAATCATGGTTGAGGCCTGAAGAGATCCCTCAAGGATAGGCAGGAGGAGGAAACCTTCAACCAATTTGAGATGTTGGAGGATTTGGTCCAGGATGAAGTTTTTCAGGCACACTTGTAGGCAACAATTGAATCTTTTATTAAGGTTATTCCTGGGGATCATCCTAATGTGATTCCTAGTTCAGATCAGCTTGGTGAGCAGGGTACTCAGATGGACACTGAATTGGCTCCTTTGGCTCATGTTCAGGGTGCATTAGATTTGGTGCTAGAGGCTTCTGGTGGCTCTCTTAGTGCTGGTGGTGTTCTATTTGAAGTGTGGGGTACTCTAGACTTAGGAAAAAGTAAGGCTCCTTCCCCAGCCTTGGGTTTGCAACTAGAAACCCTAAAAAAAGGGGCTCCTAAGAAACCTCTTAAGGTTGGTAGAAAAAAGGACCTGGAAAAGGTAAAGCTAGCTGGTGAGACATTGGTTGAGTTGGGTTCGGTGAGGACTATTGATGCTCACTTCTCCCAACCCCAACGATGATTGTGCTCTCTTGGAATGTGAGGGGTATGAATAGCATCCCTAGACAAAAGGCTATGCAGGATTTGGTTCGTATTCATTCTCCTGATGTGGTTTTCCTTTAGGAAACTAAGTTATTAGTTGATAGTATGATGAGTGTGGCTTTGAAGATTTGGAGTCGTGGTCAGTGTTAATGTGTTGGTGCTCTTGGTAGCTCTGGTGGGGTTGTATGCCTATGGGACCCACATAGAGTTAGGCCAATTTGATGGTACTCTTATAGAGGTTTGATTTCTTGTGTTGCTTCTCACATTGAGTTTGGAGAGAGAATACTCTTTTCTAACATCTATGCTCCAACTAACCTTCATGGCAAGGTAAAGTTGTGGGGTTTTGTCAAATATGTGAGGACTTTGGATCCTTATCTCCCATGGATTTTAGCCGGGGATTTTAATGCCATTGTTTCTCTGGAAGAGAAGAGGAGAGGCATTCCTCACTTAGAGCCTTCTTCTGATCTCTTGTAGGTTAATGTGGTTCTCTTGAATTTGGTTGACATTAATCTTGTTAATGGGGTCTTTACTTGGAATAATATGAGATGTGGTGACACTGCTATTTCTGAACGTCTAAATAGATTCTTGGTGTCCATTTTCTGGCTAGGGGACAGGTGGCTAACTAGCTCTGAGATTTTGGATGGATGGGGCTCTGATCATTGGCCAATCAATCTTATTTCTAAGCTTCCCCGTCATTGTGTAAAGCAGTCTTTTAAGTTTCAGCTCATGTGGTTAAGAGATGACTCCCTCCATGATCTTCTTCCTAGTTCGTGGAATTTGGGGAATTCATCACATGGGACCGCTATGTACTCCTTCTCCAAGAGGCTCCAATATGTGAAATATATGCTGAAATGGTGGAATAGGCAACACTTTGGTAATGTTTTCCATGCAAAACAGTCTGCTCAAGCTCATTTGGACTCGATCACTAGGCAGATTTATGATCACGGCCTCAATGAGGATCTGGGTTTGTTGGAAGTTGCTGCTGTGAAGGAAGGTGAGGAATGGAAATTACGTGAGGAAATTTTTTGGAAACAAAAGTCCCAAATTGAGTGGCTTTAGGTGGGAGATAGGTATACTTCTTTCTTCCACAATTCAGTAAAAGATAGGGACAAGGTAATGTCATTTCTTCTCTCAGGTCTTTGAATGGGGAGATTCTCTCCTCCTTTGCTTCTATTTCTACTAAGGTTGTTCATTTCTTTTCTATTCTACTATATGAAGATTCCCTTGCTATGGATGAGGATGAAGCTAATATTTTGAATAGTATTCTGCCCTTAGTCACCAGTGAAATGAATGCTTCTTTGCTTCATCCCATTTTTTTGTTAGAGCTTGAAACTATTGTGTTCCAAATGAAAAAGGGAAAAGCTCCAGGGCCTAATGGTTTCCTGGTTGAGTTCTACTAGGAGTTTTGGGAAGTGATTAAGTTGGATTTGTTGGAGGTCATTCAGGGATCTTTCATGAATAAACAAATGATGAAATCCATGAATACTACTTTCCTTTCTCTCATCCCAAAGAAGGATGGGGCTAATTCTTTGGATCTTTTTAGGCCCATTTCATTATTGATGGGGAGCCTCAGTCAGTAACATTTACCCCTTATCACCTGATATGCACCGATCGGTAAGACCAACGCTATCGGCACAACGCCAAGTCGCCTACCCGATGAACTTTTTCATTCCAATGTGAAACTTAGACCACGACTTCCTTTCGATGGCTTGACCTCCCTTTGGCCAGACTATCCTCATTGCTCTAAGCGAGGAATACTTTTTTGATGGCCTCTGTCTCATTGATAACAGCTCCAACTCCTCCGATCCAAACCCTAGCACATGGAGATGCTAGGCGATCTACTGTGCACACTCCAATTTAGTCCTCTGCACCGCCGAATAGGAAAACAAAATAAGAACCAAAAATAGATATTTGTACAATGAAGCCATTCCACTTATTTCAATAGAAATCTCACCAATGGAATGCTTCACATCTACATTTTGCAACAACAGAATTACAGAAAGGAAAAGAAATCTACAACTATGAAATTTGTATTTACAGAGAATGAAAAATAGTTTAATGACAGAATAGTTTGATTTCTCCTTCACAATGCTCAATTACAATTGTACAATTGCATTCAATTACAATATCATCCCCTAATTTGGTTCATTTCCCTGGGTTTATAAGCTTGCTAGAGGAACACCAACCCTATTCCAAGTGGCTGGGAGACTGATTCCAAGCGGTTGGGAGAAAACTAACCATCTCCAAGTGGCTGGGAGACCAATCATCTAAAAACTAACAACTTGACAAATGCGACCTAAATACTTGGGACTTACAAAAGTTTGTTCTAAGTCTTGAAGAACCCAGATACAAATAGAAATGACATACATTGGTCAAATAGACCTTATTACAACCCAAAACATGATTTTCCAAACAAAACATGAATTTAAATGCCTCATGGAGACCACCTTGTGTTAGGTGCTCCTGCACCATACACCCCACCTAGAAAAGAACTCATGTCCCATGAGTTGAGTCTGTGTCTTGCACCATCATCATCTTTTGCTGCATAAGGCCTTCCTTATGATCTTTGAACTGCAACTTGCTTCCATGGAATCAAAAATTCATGCCTAGCATTGTAGGCTCTACTCACACCTTGCCATGACTGAGTGCTTGCAACCAAACTCATACTTTTCTAACTATTCTTCCTTACTATCATCTCTACCTAAACACCTACATTCAAAACCTTGTTTGATGCTTCTTGTATTGTTGCTATGGTAGAATATGTTTGCCTTCCAACTCTTCTTGGCTTTATAGGACAAACAATGGTTCCTACTATGATAGCATCTTCTTCTTTCCAATCAACTTGTGGCTACTTGCAGACCCACTCTTTGACCTTCTTCTGATCCATTTCAGACGTTACCATATGATCTCCATCATTCAAAAATGAAATCACCTTCAAACTTTGATCTTTGGTAACCCCACTCCTTGAGGTATCCTCAACTTTACTTGTTTCTTCTTCATTGATCTTCACAAACTCTTTCTTACCCACCAAAATAATCTTGGGTGCCTTCTTTGCTTCAGTATCCTCCTACAATGGTGTCATCACAAATGTCTTTGCATCCTTCTTGATGGTGTATGTGTTAGCATATCCATCATACAATGCTTTCCTATCAAATTGCCATGGTCTACCTAAAAGTAGGTGACAACACTCCATGGGAAAATGTCACATAAAATTCTCTCCTTATATTCTCCAATCTGGAAATCAACATATGCTTGCTCATCTACCAAAAGTGATTGGCTATCACTTACCCAAGATGCTCTGTAAGGAGTTTGATGAGGAATCCTTTCTATGTTCAATTTATCCACTATTTCCCTAGACACCATATTATCTGTTGAACCAGAATCTATGACTACCTTGCATATATTTTACCTTTGCTTTTGCAATTGATCTGGAAAAGTGCTCTCCTTTGTGATGGTTCAGTCTACACTAGTTCTTTGAGCAGCATCCTCTTGATCATTAGATTTTCTCCCACTTCTGATTGCAAATTCACTTCAGGAGATGTCACACTCCCTACATCCTCTTGAGTCAATGTGGTTCTTCTCTCATTACCATGAGAAGTTGAGGCCTTCTCTGGACACTTATAGGCCAGGTGCCCTATCTGAATATAGTTATAACATCTCATATTAAAGAACTTGGATTCTTTACCTGATCCATTTGTCCCACCTCTTTCATTTGGCCTTCTTCCTCGGTAGCCTCCTCTGCTACTTGAGTCTCCAACTTGCTCTTCTTGGCTAGACTCACCACTAGGCCTCTGGTTAGGACTTCTGCCTCCAAATCTACCTCTAAAATTTCTGTCACCTCTTCCTCTACTCTACTGCTCACCTTTCCTCTTCAGCTTCTCTTTAGCTCTTAATGCTACTTGAAAGCATTTTTCCACAGTTTCAGAGGTAAACAAACTTATCTCCTCTTGAATATTGATCCTTAGACCATTTAAATACCTTGTGACCTTGGCTTTTTCATCCTCCATGTACCCACAATGAAGAGTGTATTTGTGAAACTCCTAGGTGTAAGTAGCCACATCCATATCTTTCTGTTTAAGGTTCTGCATTTTCTTTTAAATCTGCACCTCGTAGTCAGATGGAAGGAATTAGGACTTGATCTTCTCTAGCATTCTGCTCCATGAAGAGACCATACTTTTCCCATTCTTTACTCTCTCTCCTTGGGTGTAATTCCACCATGTAAAGGCAGCACCTTTGAGTTTAGTTTTTGCAAACTTAACTTTCTTACTATTAGGAACTTCCTTGTATTCAAAGTAGTTGTTTAGAGCCTCAATCCACTCCATAACTTCATCAGCATTCATCTTTCCACTTAACATGGGAATATCTATCTGAGCCTTTGAAGAGTCCTTGCCAATTGCCTTGATGGCTTCCAGAAATTGCTTTTGTTCAGCTGGTATCTTTGCCTCTTCTTGTTCCTCTTTCTCTTCTTCTTCATCTGAACCTTCCTCTATCCTTTTTCCTATCTTCTTTGCCTTCAATTATGCTTGGAGTGCTTCCCTGACTCTAGTTTTGATCATCTCTTCCATCTCTTAAAATTTCTTGACCACTTCGGTGGTCATCCCCTTTGGAGGCATATCGCTAGCCTCTCCTTCACTTTCTCTATCTAACATAAACATTTACAAACAACGCCAACACTTATACAAATCCTCAATTTGACTGCAACACAATGCTCAATCAATTGTCCATCCTACACCCTACTACAGATCCTAGAGATGCACTACCACTCTCTCTCACAGTGGCCTCACTCTGTACCCTCTTCCAATCAAATCTCTATTGGTGAATGGTCATGACAAACCTCATCATCATCTGCCCACACACTACAGGAGTCCTATTCCTTCTCACAACTAGATGGCATGAGCAACTCTTCATCTGTCTTCTCAGTGATAGAAATCAAATACACAACACCTCTACCCAGAGCTTTTGCTAGCTCTGATACCAATATGATGGGGAGCCTTAGTCAGTAACATTTACCCCTTATCACCCTAATATGCCCTGATCAGTAAGACCAATGCCATCGGCACAACGCCGAGTCGCCTACCCGATGAACTTTGTCATTCCGATGTGAAACTTAGACTGCGACTTCCTTTCAATGGCTTGACCTCCCTTCAGCCAGACTATCCTCATCACTCTGAGTGAGGAATTCTTTTTAGATGGCCTTTGTCTCACTGATAACAACTCTAACTCCTCCGATCCAAACCCTAGCACATGGAGATGCTAGGTGATCTAATGTGCACACTCCAATTTGGTCCTCTGCACCACCGAACAGGAAAACAAAATAGGAAATAAAAACAAATATCTATACAATGAAGCCATTCCACTGATTTTGACAGAAATCTCACCAGTGGAATGCTTCACATTGACATTTTACAACAACAAAATTATAGAAAGGAAAAGAAATCTACAGCTATGTAATTTGTATTTACAGAGAACAGAAAATAGTTTGATGACACAGAATAGTTCAATTTCTCCTTCACAATGCTCGATTACAATCACACAATTGCATTCAATTACAATATCATCTCCTAATTTGGTTAATTTCCTTGGGTTTATAAGCTCACTAGAGGAACACCAACCCTATTCCAAGTGGCTGGGAGAAAACTATCTCCAAGTGGCTGGGAGACCAACTGTCTAGCAACTAACAACTTGACAAATGCGACCTAAATACTTGGGACTTACAAAAGTTTGTTCTAAGTCTTGAGGAACCCAGATACAAACAAAAATGACATGCATTGGTCAAATAGACCTTATTTCAACCCAAAACATGATTTTCCAAACAAAACATGAATTAAATGCCTCATGGAGACCACCTTGTGTTAGGTGCTCCTGCACCACTTATGTAATGTGGTTTATAGGATTATTACTAAGTTGATTGCTGAGCAACTAAAACCCTGGCTAAGTAGGCTAATTTCTAAAGAGAAAGGTGGTTTTGTGGCTAGTAGGCAGATTATGGATGGTGTCATCATTGCAGCTGAGACGATTCATTCTATGGATCGTTCTAAAGAGAAAGCTATGTTTATTAAGTTGGATATGGCTAAAGCTTATGATCAGGTTAAATGGGCCTTCTTATTTAAGATTCTGGGAGTGTTTGGTTTTGCTGGTGAATAGATTGAGTGGGTCAAGAGCTATGTTACTTCTCCTTCCTTTTTGGTGTTGATTAATGGTGAGTTGATAGAGTTGTTTGGTGCTTCTAGGGGGGCTATAAAAGGGGACTTTTTATCCCCATATCTATTCATCTTATTGGCAGAGCGTTTGGCGAGGTTTATTAGATCCTAGGTGGAGACTGGTTTGATTAAGGGCTGGAGTTTTGGAAACAATATTCCCCCTCAGTCACATTTGCAGTTTGTTGATGACATGACTCTGATGGACAGAGCCAAGGTTGAGGAGGCTTCCGGTTGGTGCATGATTCTGGATTGTTATCTGGCTACGTCAGGTTAGAAAATTAATGAGGGGAAGTCTTTTATTTACTTATTTCATACTCCATGGGCTATTCAGAGGAGAATTGCTGGTATCCTTCATTTCTAAATTGGTACTCTCTCTTTTGTGTATCTTGGTATTCCGCTTGCTATTCATTCGCTTCCTAAATTGTTCTAGTAGGAGATTATGGATAAGTTTAGAAATCTGGTTAGTCATTGGACTAACAGGTGGCTCTCTTCTATGGGTAGGATGACTCTTCTAAAGTCAGTGGTGCAGGCTCTTCCTCTGTACAGATGTTTTGTTCTCTCTGACCCTTTCGGCTTTATCAAAGACTTTGAGAGTTTGTCTTGGTAGTTCCTTTGGTCTATTAACCTCCTTCACAGGAAGTGGAGTATGGTTAAGTGGGAAGCTATTTGTAGGCTGAAGTAGGCTGGTGGTCTGGGTTTGCATAGAACTAATTTGAATGGACAAGCTTTAGCAGCTAAGCTGTATTGGTAGTGGTGTTCACAACAACATCAATCATGGGCAAAAATTCTTACCTTAAAGTATCTGGGTGTAGTTGAGAGTGTGGATGTTGCTCGCTTTAGTTTGGAGGGGAAGGGTTCTATGATTTGGAGTACCCTCAAAAGGGGTGCCAAGTTGGTCAAGCAAGGGTTGTTTTGGATTTGCAATGAGGGCAGGATGCTCTCTTCTGGCATGATTCTTGGAATGGTTATCCTCCCATTTTGTCTACCCACCCTCACCTAGAGAATTTGAGTAGGCATTTTATTGATGCTGGGTGGTGCCATGTTGCTAATTTTAAAACCCTTCATAATTTGGGATAAATTAGTGTATATAGATGGAAGGTTCTGTAAGAGTGGCCTCTTGGTGGGGTAGTTGGGGATTATCAAGATCTTGCTAGGATCCTATTGAGGCATGTCTGCACTTCTCTTCCTAGGAGAGATGTGTTGGCTTAGGGTCCTGATCCAAAAGGCAAATTTACTGTTGCCTTAGGTTATAAGTTCTTGATAAGCAAATGTTTGGGAGCTCAGAGGTCTCATGGTGGAAACAGGTTTGGAATAAGTTTTCTTGGCCTAAGTGTAACTTCTTCTCATGGTTAGTTGTTCAAGGGAGGTGCTTTACTTGGGAGAACCTCTGGAAATGTGGGTTTCAGGGGCCATCTAAGTGTGTTCTATGTGGTAGGCATGAGGAGTGCATTCCCCATCTCTTCTTTCAGGGTTCCTTTGCAAAAGTTGTTTGGCATTTCTGGTGGAATCTTTGGCATATACCATGTAGACATGCTTCTTCTTTAGAGGATTTTTGGAGGAGTCTGGGGCCTCCCCCTGTAAAGACCTCTTTTCTCCTCATTGCTTGGATCATTGGCCCCAGTTTGATAATTTGGCATATTTGGTTGGAGCGCAACTGTAGAATTTTTCTAGACAAGAAGCTACTTGTTGGTTAGCTCTGATTGAGGATTTTGGGGGGTCTGCAGCAAACTTTGGCTGCTAAGTGTGATCTGTCTGTCCCTGTTGTTTCTAGTGACTATGATGTTGTTGAAGCCCTTGGTCTCTCTGGGGGTGGATAGAAACATTTAAGGATGGTTCAACATGGGCGTGGGAGAGCGAGGGTCTGTCATATTGGTCGCTGGTGTCCTCCTGCTATGGGGGAGCTGAAAATCAATACTAATTGATCTTCCAAAGCTAATCCTGGCCATGCTGGGGTTGGTGGCATTGGCAAGGATAGTTTGGGGGTGGTAATTTTTTTCTTCTCTATATATAAAGGTCAGCATACAAATAGTTTCATGGAGGCTCTTGTTATCCTTCTGGCATTAGAGTGTGCTTGTGCCCTTGGCTGGAGGCGGATTATTTGTGAATAAGATTATCACGTGGTCATTGATATACTAAATAAGAGACATTTTGAGGAGGTGAACATGCAACTTGCAGTGGTGGCCAAACAAATTGTTTCTCTGAGCAATGCTTTAGATTCTATTGCTTTTGTAATGTGCCATGGGAGTGGAATAAGGTGGTGGATGGTTTGGTGAGGTGGGCATTTGAGTAGATGTAGATTTGGAATGTGGATGATTGGGGCAATCTTCTTGGTGATTTGGCCCATGTTCTAGAAGATTGGGTTATGGAGGATATGAGGAGCTTTTTAGGTGTTACTTAATTCTTGATTTTAGCTGTGCCCCTTATGGGTGTTTCTTTCTTCTTTGTAATGATTTTATGATTCAATAAAATTTTTACCCCTTTAAAAAAAAAAGGTTTTGAGATTGTTCTGTATTATGTTAATATTATGTTGCTATTTGAACAGTAGTCTTATGTAGAATGAACCAAGGGTTAGTTTTACAATGTATAAAATTATTATGGAGTCACAGAAGACATTATGTGCCCAAAAAGATGACAATCTGCATGTCTTTTATTTGATCTGTTAAGAACAAATCTGAAAAGAAACTATCTGAATGATTTTATTTGATCTGTTAAGAAATTTTTTTAAGGAATTACTATTTGCACATTTTCTTAAAGTTGTAAAATGCAATCCTAAAAAGTATATTTCTGAATGCATTGTTGAGAGTGAGTATTAAGAGGGTAATGCAACAATCCATATTAGAAAGACCAAATAAGGAACTTATTTTAGTTTCTGAAAAAAAAAGAGAATAGAGTCATGGTGGGTGAGGAAACATATGCTTGGTGACTTACTCTAGAAACTAACTACTCCCTGAAGCCTTACTTAAAAGTTCCAAACTGTAAATTCCCTACTAGTATCAGTCTGCACATCTAAGCTGAGAGGAAGGAGAATGAACATCTTTTTTGACCAATATCTTCTGTATAAAATATTATAGACCCCCCTTCTCCATGAGGCCGTACTATTGCTAGTAGTGTCCATTTTCTTGGAGGCTCAAGGGTATCCATACTAGTTTTCACCTGCCACAAAATAATCACATAGGGGAGAATTAATCATAGACATAGGATCCAAGTGGAGTCTTTGGGAGGACTCTAGTTGCCAGAGTAACCCACATGCTCAGATAAATAAGGAAAATGCATAGGTTTAAGACTGTAGAAAAAGAAGAAAAAAAAGACCTGTCTAAAACCCTATTTAATGCTGGTATGGCATCAACCCAATAGCTAGGATACCATCCCATGAGCGCAATGACCTCTTGAGTTGTTTCTTCAATGAAGCTCCCATGCAAAGTCAACAAAATCCATATATCAGAAGGAAACAAAAAACACACACTCTACCCTTATGATACCTACAAGATCATCCTGATATAATGAATGGCCTAGAGGAGACCATCCCATAGGTTTGTTGTGTTCATTTTCTCTATTGTCTTCCTTTCCCATGGCGGCTGGAGGAAGACCTGCCGCAAAATAGAAAGAATCAAATTAGGAAAACAAGATAAAAAGCCAAGGAGCATATGTTTTTGAGTGCCCTTTCTTTAGGGCTAGGTATAACACCGACCAATAAATCACTTACCACTGTTCCTGAAGAGTAACATTAGAATAATTTAATTGTGGGGGCATGGAACATCATTTTCTTTTGGTAGCGAATAAATTGTAAAGTAAAGTTATGTTTTAATGGTAGCTTAAACTATTATTACTAGCCAAGGAAGCGATGTGAATAAAGGTTTAGCCTGCTAGGAAGCCATAGATGAGACAATAACTATCTAAAGTAATGCTTTCTTTTTATGTTGTGTGTTAGTCATAAGTTTTGGGAATTATTATCTGTGGTGGCAATACTGTGCAATTTATTTTTATATCAACCATGAGGAACTTTATTTCCCTTTTCTTCAGTCAGCTGTGTTTTAGTCTTTTTGTTTTAGAGCTTGCTCTCTCTTCTAGAGACGAGGGTAAATAGAAACACTGGTAATGAAAACGTAGCCTCTCTTTATTTGATCCAGTTAATCATTCTATGAGTAAATAAACTTATGGTTTATCATTGGGTCTTAGCTAATTCTCCATGAAGTTAGAGTTAGCCTATAAGTTAGTAATTCATCTAGTAAAATGAATTAGAGTAGAGTCTTTTTAGATAAGTTGAATTGCTTATGTAGAAATAGTAGTTATTGTCTTGGAAGAATCTGTTTTAGATGACATTATATCCTATCATATATCCCCTTGAAATTAGTACCAATCATATTATAGCTTGCATGTTCGTAATTAGCTTGCATTCTATGCTATGATTTAAAACTCTATTTAGTTATGTCTAGAGCCTCACATTCTTGTTTGGGGTTGGGACGAACGAGTTCTTGTTTAATAATAATAATAATAAGAGAGATTAAATTGAGATTATTTTTTTCTTATGGGTTGTCCCTTTTTTTAGTTGAGATAAAAGAAAAATAAACTAATATTAATAGATTTTCCTTCACCCAATTCGTATGGGTTTTGTTGGGTGTTTTTTGGTTGCGTGTGTGATTGGAATTTTGGATCTCCCATGGTAAATTTATGGTATGATAAATCTCCTTTCATCATTAACTATATTTATTCTAATTTGAACACATTAAATTTACCTTTGCACCTTTAATTTATTTATTTTTAAATGATTCGTGATCCAACTATGTATTGAGAAACTAATTCAATTTGCTTTTGAAAATGGATTACCTCTTTGAGAGCCACCCATAATTCATCATGTCTAATATTTTAGGTCTTAGAGTAGTGCTCATGCTCTTAATCTTTTCCTCTCTCCCATTTACTGAAGATTGTTCCAAAAGCTTTAAGCATGGAAATGTAAACCGTGTTATTTATAATTTTACCAATCCTAGTATGATGGAAAGTAATTTTGTAGAAGAATGAGGTCCTACTATAGCTCTTGTGATGTTGAACATCTTTTTTTTAAGGATTCTCTTCTATTTTCTTAGTCTTCATGAATCTTTCCGTTATGAGCAATGATCTATTTTGTTATAAGTTGTGTATATATAAACTTGCCCTTTTACTTGTATTAATACATGGATAACTGGCTTTGCTTTTATGGGAATAACCTTAAAAAAACATATTACCTTTTCTTCTTATAGAAATAATAATGCTAACATTAGAAGTAATAGAATTAACCTTTAGTAAAAAGCTACTTTCCTTTTTAATGGAATTATGCAGTCATCTTTTGTTGTAATAGAATTGGTTAAATCTTGAGAGAAGTTAATTGCATTATGTCATCTAGTTAAAACAATTTACTTTCCTTTTTACTAGCATTGAAAATATATGAGTGAAGTAATCTTTATTACCATTTAATAATCATTGAAATTATCCAGTGAAGTTAACCTTACTTCTATTTAAAATTTTTAAAATAATTTACTCACCTTCTTACTAATATTACTATTTGTTATTGGTCATGCCCTAATGGCATAAACCCTTAGTAAAAAGTTAAAAGGGAATAGTTTATAATTGCTTTATGATATTTTGTTAGGAATTATAAAAGGGGATAGATCTATTTTTTTAATTTTGTTGTGTACTATGTTTTTAAAAAAATTATTAGGGTTTTACGTTGTTTTTGCTTGTTAGTGGGTTGGGGCATTACATATAATAACTATTCAAATAAATCATGCGTTAATTTCTGTATGTTATCATACCATGTACTACACGCATAGTATGATTTATTCAATTTCTATATATATTCTTTTGGGTAATTCTCATATGTTGGAGTTTTCATTTTCTCTCTTTTATATAGTGCATAGATGCTAGTATTTTCTTAGGGATAGTAAATTAATTTTATTTTATTTTACTTTGAAGGGAAATTCCATAATTATTTAATTTTCTTTGTAATTAATATTCTTTGTAAAATAAAAGAAATAATTTAACCTATGTTATTACATTCCCCTATCGGCCTTGCTACAATGATAGTAAATACTTAATTAAGTTAGTTTTCTTCTTTAGAATTTAGTCTAGAGGAAGGCTTTTATATATTCATTATTAGTATTAATAAAATAAATAAATAAATTAGTTTTGGGAAAAACCTTATACACTTTGACATTAGTGATGACTATGAAATTCATTACGGTTAATTAATGGAGCTATTTTTCCTTAGTTATGATATCTATCTCTTCTTCCAAGAGAGAGAGTTTCATGTTGTTTTCTCTTGTTGTGGGTTGTTGCAGTATATATATTTATATTAGGATTGTTGTATCATATGGTAAAAAAAAAAAATTGGGCTAAGTGTCCTTTTAATTCTCGAAGTGAATAATTGTGGGTGTTACAATAATCTTCTTATGTGTTTCATAATCTTTGAATGCAAGGAAACTATTCCTCCTTGTTAGGTATTTTCGTAGCCAAGTGCCAACAAACACCACCAAACCTATTGGATAATGAAAGTCATCATCATCTTTTGGAAGTGCTATTAACTTATGTTTAGTCTCCACACATTGAGCCAACCAATATTTTGTTTCCTTTTCATTCTCGTCGAGTGCAACAATAGCATACACATGTCCTGCAAACAAAATTTAATTCAATAATGTGTCACATATAACTTGACCAATCTACAAACATGCATTCATATATAATTAGATATATTCAAAATAGTAATAAAGGGAAATAAATTGAATTAAATTGAATTAAATTACCTTCTTATACAAGGTCTGAAACACAGTCATAGTCATTTGATACAAACACTTGATCATTGTCTTCAATTTTTGCTTCATATTGTTTGTGTGTTTGTGTAGGTGTCAATGATCTTTGCTTCCACTCTTCAACCCATTTTGTATTCTCACATGCTTCCCAATCTCCTGAAATGCAAAACTAACAAAAATATTCAAGCTCCCTTGTCCAAATAGTCCATGTGCTTGCATTCAAACTCTTAAATGAATACCATTTAGTAGATCCACTAATTGTCTCACAATCAAGTCTAGGTAGAATGTTCTCTTCTTAAACCAACCAAAAGAATCATCAAACTCTAGAGTACTTGCTTGATCTTGTAGATAATTTTGTGTTGCCTCAATCCACAATAGTATGTGAATCTTTAAATTTTACTGCATCCTCAAATTTCAATTGCTCTCTAGCAAGAATTATTTTAACACATGTACCAGCTCCATCATGTTCTCCTTTACCATGTCCAACTTCAAAAAATGCCACATATGTTGGACATTATTTTCCTTATGAACTCTACTTAACCAATAAAACATTTGAGCATTCTTGAACTACCTTGTACAATTATATAACCATATGAGATGTTATGTCATGTGGATTCCACTTTATCTTAAATTTGTATAAAATATATTGAAATAATATTGAACAAACTCTGACGAGTGTAACTAGTTTTTGTTCAAATAGAAATGATATTCCCTCAAAAGATTTCTACCATCCTCTATACTATCATCTACATACATGTATACAATATGAACAAGCATAACCACCTACACTGAGTTGTAATATTGTGATTGGATTTTCTCTTGTGGACCAAGAGTATAGTTTTCTACAAAATCAACCAATGATAGTATAGTTCCAATTGGAAATGAGTTTTTACATGTGTGAAATTGTCCATCAAACTAGTGAGCATGTTAAAAGTTTTTGACATATTTTGGTACAATCTTACTCTTAAACTCTGATATGAATGCATGTACACTAATTTTTTCTGTTATTAAATTCTAATGCTTTCCAATTTTTCTATCCTTTAAAGAATACTCAACATTCTTAAATCTTTTAACATCCACTAATTGTATGCTTGATTCAATCTGTGGAACTTAATTTTGGTAACTCTCTTAATATCTTTTAAATGTTGTTAGTTATATGTGGTTATGTCTTTATTAGTTAATTCTTGACATTATATATATATATATGAATTTAAATTCTTTTGGGTAATTCTCATATGTTGGATTTTTCATTTTCTCTCTTTTATATAGTGCATAGATGCTACTATTTTCTTAGGGATAGTAAATTAATTTTATTTTATTTTACTTTGAAGGGAAATCCCATAATTATTCAATTTTCTTTGAAATTAATATTCTTTGTAAAATAAAAGAAATAATTTAACCTATGTTATTACATTTGCCTATCGGCCTTGCTACAATGATAGTAAATACTTAATTAAGTTATTTTTCCTTCTTTAGAATTTAGTCTAGAGGAAGGTTTTTATATATTCATTATTAGTATTAATAAAATAATTAAATAAATTAGTTTTGGGAAAAACCTTATACACTTTGACGTTAGTGATGAATATGAAATTCATTAGGGTTAATGAATGGAGCTAGTTTTCCTCAGTTATGATATCTATCTCTTCTTCCAAGAGAGAGAGAGAGTTTCATGTTGTTTTCTCTTGTTGTGGGTTGTTGAGGTGTTGTATCATGAATGTGGTAAACAAAAAAAATTAGGCTAAGTGTCCTTTCAATTCTTGAAGTGAGTAGTTGTGGGTGTTACATAAGCATCAGAGCGAGAGTTTTACAACTTTGGTATCTCTGGGAAGTGTTTGTATGGGCTAACCTTGAGAGTGCACATACCTTGTCTGTTTTGTAGTCCTTGTGTTTATTGCCTTTTATGTGGACTAGGAGGAAGGTCTATCATTTCATATATTGTCAATATGTTCGTGGGTAGTATGTGAACCTTAACGTATAAGTAGATGAGGCTCACTACTCACCCACATCTTGTGCACCCTTTGGGTGTGAAATAGACATGATAGAATTTAGAGAAGACCTTTACGTTGCTTTATGTACCTTGAGATGCTTGCATGATAGTAGAGGTAGCTATATAGTTCCACACTTGTCTATTACATTCAAGTATTGTATGGAAATACCTTTGTATATTATGTTGTGAAATTTACTCTATTGATGGTTAGAAGGGATGATGCAACTTGAATTTCATATTTTGATTAATTCTCTTATCTATTTGGTTGTATAAGAATTGTGGATAGGGTATTAAACAATCTATTTTGATTAATTCTCTTATCTATTTGGTTGTATAAGAATTGTGGATAGGGTATTAAACAATCTTATGAGCAAATTATTCTCATGAATATAGAAAGGCTCTATCTAGACTAAGTTGAGATGACTTAGATAGCCTACAAGAATTCAATTGTTAATTAATGTACATACATGAGTGTCCTTGCAACAGTTTGGGTAGAATTTTTAATATAAGTTAATTATATTGTATAGTAAGTGGACATTAGTCATCTTGAAAGAGTTTTGTTATGCCTCTTAGATTAATTGACATTGTAATATGATCCATTGAGTAATTCTTTGTAAACAAGTACCCACTGCATTATAGAATTGCATGTGAAAAAAATGATTTTAACAATAAATAACTAGGAAAAAGAATTATGGTTGGTACTATGCTATGAATAACAGAGGTCACCTGAGTAATTTTCCTAGGCGATGTTGTAATGTTATAATGTTATACCTGTGGACTAAGGATATGAGTTGTGACGTGTAAATGCTAGTGACTGTTGCAGTCATACTTGAAGTATGTGATGACAGAGGGTATGCCATTGTGATACTTGTACATGTGTGTGAATAACCCCCTTGACTTAGTAGAGAAATGTTAAAGAAATATGTTTGGAAGTGTTTGTATGGAGATGTGTGGGTCACCCTTCATGTTCTTATATGATGTGATGTTTAGTGTCACCACTAATTGAGGGCATTCTCTCATAACCACTTTGGAGTACAATTTCTCTTCTTCCCCAATTAAACCACATTGGTTGGTTCGTGTTGAAAACCCTTTCCTTTCTATTTGTCCATGGGATGAGGATGGACCTTAATATGCCCTGAGCTTATACTCAGTTCTAGCTATAGACACTTAGAAGTTATATTGATGTTATTGTGGATTTCTAGTATTTGGGAAGCTACCATAAGTGATGAGGTACTAACACTACATTGGATACAGATAGTGTTATAAAATTTGATGTTGAAAATTGAGAATGATTGCAAACAAAAAGATTGATAACTTCGAGTAGTTACACATTATGTGCTGTCAGGATGTTCAGAGAGATGAATTAGGATAAGTGTTTTGCTTGCAAGCCAGCAGTATTTTGTTGCTTGGGCTAATTGGCCATTTTTATGTTTGAGTCAGTCTTTTTGCCTCAAGGACATGTTCTTTGATTAACTTGGGATAATGCGATGATTTTTATTTGATCTCCACTTCTTCTATGACTCATTATATTTATTTTCTTCTACTTTATTGAGGTTTAATTTATGAGTTTTCTTTACTTCTTTAATTTTCTCGTTTGAGACACTTTAATGTTGGAACTGCTGGTATGTGTGGAGTGTTGTGATTATTGTTTACTGTCATATCCTAGAGGGATCACTGACATGTTGTATAGGGGAGTAGATGGCCTAGGGAATCTTGTGCATATTGAGTATGTATGGAGGGCTCCTAGAGAGGACCCTAAGACTATCCTTCATGATTTTCTACTTGGCACAGTGGTATTCTACATGGCATGTTTATTCATTTGTTATCCATCACTATGGTATGGGTGATATTGTTATTTCCTTTGGAGGTGAGATTATATGGTGTTACACTATTTGATATTGGTAGTGATTCTACATAACATGGTTATTCATTCATTGGTTATTGGATCTATGAGACTATGGATTGCTCAGTGGTATATTAGTGTTGTCTTCCTCATAATACCCATTCTTGTTGAGCATAGTGATGCAAGTCATGTGATGTCTTTGTGATGAGTATAGATTGTAATATGAGAGTATAGTCTACTTCATGTGTTTTACTTATGAGAAGTGATGCAAAAGGGATTTTAATTGAATAATGTGTTTTATGTGAAATTAAGCTTTGTGACATGTGTGTCATTGAGAGAGTTGTTGAGAATTATGTGTTAGAAATTATTGACTAGAACAGGATATGGAAAACATAAATTCAATTCCCTTGATATAAATGGATATAATCATGTTAATAATGATGATTCAAGGACATGTTTAGGTATGTAAATTAACATGCAATGATGTGACTCGAGGTAATGAAGTTGCTTCTTGTTATATGACATGGTATGATAATTCTCTCTTCTCTTAAGGACTTCCAGGAGGAAGTCTATGCAAGTAGGGGAGAATGTAAGGCCATGTGTATGCCTACTTGAGCCTTCTCTAGTGATATTGTTATGATAAGACCTTACTACACCATTGTTCTCATCATGTTGGAATTATCAAGGAGGCATTGTATTATATGTATTAGCATTAGTTTAATTTATGGGTTTGATATACTCTTCGAATGTCTAATGATTATTTATACATATATGTAGTGTGATTAACCATTTTTATTATGTGGAATAGGTGACGGTCAAATAGTACCTGATTTAGTATATTGAGTAGTAATTACTTTACAATGAGATGTTATAATTCAAAATTTAATTATGATCTTACATTCTGAAATAATGGTTGCGATAGATAAACTTGGTAGAGAGGTTTTTATTGATGAATTAATTGATGTTGATTATTGTTGCTTTGGCTATGATATCATGACAACAACCAACATTGAAATGAGTATGCAGGTATTTGCTAGCTAGTGGACATGGAGAAAACAAATGGGGACCCTACTATGAATAACTAGTTGCACCAACCTAGTCTATTTGGAGAGACTTAGGTCCCTTGTGTTGTGAAATGCATTTTTGTATGTTGTGCCTTGCCCTTGTGTTATTTTACTTGTGTCATCATATGTTGTGGGTTGTCCATGTGTTGTACCATGTATTGTTATGTGTTGAGTAACTTGAAGTCAATCAAATTTATTCAACTTTCTATAAAAAGTGTAAGATAATTCAAAGGACACTTATATCATTAAAAAAATTAATTCTCAACCTAGGACTATGGTCTAGGTGCTTTCTGGATGGCAAAACTAACAAAAATATTAAGTTTTGAAAATCCTTATTTTCATCCTAAAAATAGTGACGAAAATCAAAGGGGCTAATGAGTCAACTAAAAGTGATGTTGTGTAAGGGAGATAGAAACTTTAATTGAAAGAGAAACAAGTGTCTTGGTGAAGGACAAGTGGATTCCTCAACAGGGGGAATGCTTAAGGTTCTATTAAAAGTTTTATTTAAAAAGGAGGGCTGTTTTGGGGGGGCTTCTTCCTCTCACTACCTGTTGAATCTCTCTGCTGTAAAATTTCTACTACTACTACTTTTTCTAATCTCTATTTTCTTCCTTTATCATCACCACCTATTGTATTTATTTTCCTGCTACATCTACACTTATCTAGGATTCACTTTCTGCTTGAGATGATAAATCTTCAACCAAGAGTATTAGCTATTTGTAGGGAGGGAGTTAATCTAAGAGAAGGTGAGATGTATAACCAAACCTCTGTAAATTCTGTATAGATAACAAGGTAAGCTACAATCCTTAATTATATATATATATATAGATATACATATATATATACATATATATATATATACATATATATATGTATGTATATATACATACATATATATATACATACATATATATATACATACATATATATATATACATATATATATATATACATATATATATATATATACATACATACATATATATATATATATACATACATACATATATATATATACATACATATATATATACATATATATATATACACTAGGAGATATAGGTAAATTGAATTTTGTTATTGCCAGTGTTTTCTTTTTTTAAATATGCTAGAAAATAGATTATTGATTCTGTTATGAGTAGCAAAAATTGTGTTATTTTCTATGGAGTCCTATGTGTTGTGTGATGTGTATTTACAAGGGAAATTGTTTCAAATCTGTAATGTGTGTAACTGGGTAAACAAGCTCTGTGTAATAAATGTGTAAATGGGTAAACAAGCTCTATGTAATAACTGTGTAAATGAGTTGTAAGGATAAGTTGAGAAGATAAGTTGTGTAGTCACCTAGTTTGTTTTCTCCTTGGTCCCCATGTGTTTTCCCCTAGCTCAGGTGTGGATAGCTTCTGTCCTAGGTTGGGAGGTGAGCATCCCACTGGCTGTGCAAAGGAGTTGTTTGGTTTTATGATACAGATCCTTGAAGGCTAAAAGGAAAGAAGATTAACTCCTATGAATATAAACATAAGAAGTGTATTCATTATGAGTGAGAGAAAAAAAAAGAGACAAGTATTTTCCATGTAAGAAAATAGAACTTGATGTTCTGTATAATTTTTGAGATTGTTCTGTATTATGTTAATATTATGTTGGTATTTGAATAGTAGTCTTATGTAGAACAAACCAAGAGTTAGTTTTACAATGTATAAAATTATTATGGAGTCACAAAAGACATTATGAGCCCAAAAAGATGACAATACGCATGTCTTTTATTTGATCTATTAAGAACAAATCTAAAAAGAAAGCTATTTGAATGTTTTTATTTGATCTATTAAGATAAATTTTGAAGGAATTACTATATACAAATTTTCTTAGAGCTGTAAAATGCAATCCTAAAAAGTATATTTTTGTATGCATTGTTGAGAGTGAGTATTAAGAGGGTAATGCATCAATCTATATTAGAAAGACCAAATAAGGAACTTATTTTAGTTTCTGAGAAAAAAAAGAGAATGGAGTCATGTTGGGCAAGGAAACATATACTTGGTGACTTACTCTAGAAACTAACTACTCCTTGACCCCTTACTTAAAAGTTCTAGACTGTAAATTCCCTACTGGTATCAGTCTACACATCTAAGTTGAGAGGAAGGAGAAGGAACATCTTTTTTTTACCAATATCTTCTCCATAAAATATTATAGAGCCCCCTTCTCCATGAGGTCATACTATTGCTAGTAGTGTCCATTTTCTTGGAGGCTCAAGGGTATCCATACTAGTTTTCACCTGCTAGACAAAATAATCACACAGGGGAGAATTAATCATAGACATAGGATTCAAGCAGAGTCATTAAGAGGACTCTGGTTGCCAAAGTAACCCACATGCTTAGATAAATAAGGAAAATGCATAGGTTTAAGACTATAGAAAAAGAAGAAAAAAAGACCTGTCTAAAATCCTATTCAATGCTAGTGTGGCATCGACCCAATAATTGGGACGCCATCTAATGAGTGCAAGGACCTCTTGAGTTGTTTCTTCCATGAAGCTGTCATGCAAAGTCAACAAAATCCATAGATTAGAAGGAAACAAAAAAAAACACACTCTACCCTTATGATACTAGCAACGTCATCTTGATATAATGAACGACTTGGAGGAGACCTGTTGGAATTAGGGTAAACAACTGAGAGGGGGGGTGAATCAATTGTCTCAAAACTTTAATACTTTCTACAGTTAATTCTTCCTTTTAGCATTTAACAATAGATCAATAATTTAACCATGAAAAATAAGAATCATAAACATATGAGTAGTAATACAATAACACACTTAACACCAATATTTTTAATGTGGAAACCTTGTTAAGGGAAAAACCATGGTGGGGGTTAACCCACAAAGATTAATACTTTGTTAAAAGTATTTTACAAGTGGGAGTGCACATGCATTCAGGGTCACTGCCTAGAGCTCACTACTCAATAGAGGCTCACTACCTACAGAGATGATTACAAGAGGATAATAAGAAGTTTGAACTGATGAATAGCATCTACTAATGCAAGAGTTCAGTTTCAGTTAAGTACAAAATACTAATCTTACACATTTTATCTTCACTTTGCCATGTTTACTACTCTGCTATCATTCCAACCTTAAATCTCTGGCCTTTTCACACTTTCTCCATAGCTGCATCACACACACACACTGAAATCACTTAAATCCATTAGCTTTATATATCTACATCATGATATTCAATCACTTTACAGTCATTTTCAAGAACATTTAAAAATTTGTTGAAGACTCTGCTCTATTGGCTAAATCCATGCATGACTTGTAACACGGACAAAACTTGTATTCACAAATCATCAATAATGTTTGCCACTATCACTGATCATCACAAATCATCCAACTGACAACTTCCATTTATCCAGAACCAAGATCAATTACAAGGTTAGCATGTTCTTCTGCTATTTGTACTATCAAACTGTAACCCTATACTCAGATGCAAATAACTTTTGAATCCTTCATTACCAAAGATTAAAATTTTGGATTTAGATTACCCTGACAATCCTTATGACTCCTTTAGATCCACAGTATACTCTGATTGAGCACTCAAGAGATTTGGACCAAGATACCGGACCTTGTCACATGCTCTATTTCTAGCTACCCGGACTTAGATAAATTTTGATTCTAACTTCCAGTATGAATAAATTATGTTATGTGGATGAGTGGAATAGTCTTAGTTTCCATCAATGAAAATAATTGTCATGTGAAGCAGTGTCTCTTTCCAACAATCTCCCACTTTGGTATTGATGGCAACACTTAGTGAAAAATGACTAAATGTTACTCCCACTTACTCTATACTCTTATGCTCTCCTTTGATTCTGGAGCTCCCCTGATGCAGAGCCAAACACCCTAACCTGCATTCCCCTTTGTTTATTCACGTTTTACTTACCTATCGACAAGATTATGCACTATCGGCTGACCAAAATGTCCTTCCTTCGATCGCATTCCTCACTCCAAACTCTTCACTGTCAGCATGACTGACTTCCATTGGCCGCTTTGTAAGCTATCCAACCGATACCATATCTCTCCCCGATGAAGCCTTTACTCCCCGTGACCATTGATGAGACTTACCTCATTGGTAGACACCTAAAACCCTTCGCCGATGTGCTAATGACTATCCTTATACATGCAAAGCTTGACTTGCTATTACCAGTTTCCCTTACCATTGCTACTGGTCATGCTTTGTACCTAATCCATAGTACATGCGCAATGTATATTTCAAGATACATTCACAATATGCTTTGCAAAACATGCATTTGACCGTTGACTTCCTTGTATCTGAACTTGATGTACATTCGCAATGTACATTCACAATATGCAATTCAAATATGCATTTGATGGGTTTGACCAAATCGTTGACTCCTTTGTATGCCGATCGGAATCTTTTCTCTCTCCTTTATCTAATCTTAATGTATAACCACAATGTATGTTCACTTCATACAACCACCAGATGCACTTGTGAGATACACATGAACATACAACTGTGATATATACATAGGATGTATATCTGGCATACAATTGTGATATACACACAAATTGTATATCTGATGAAACAACGCAAAATTTTGCTGATTTGAACCACTACAACCCTATAACTTCACAATTGCACATATCTATTCATCTGCCAATCTAACATAGATCTTTCACCCTTCCAACCTACCACATGACATTGCTAGGATCTATCTGCACCCTGTACGCAATCCTGCAAACATGAAATTGAACAAAATAGAAAACACAAATTGAAAGCACTGTACATCCATTCCATTGATTTCAAAGAAATCTAACCAGTGAATGGGGTAAGCACCCATCTCAGCCTCATAATAGAAAATCGATTTACATAGAGAAAGAAATGAACTCAAATGCAAGAAAGATGTACAACACAAACAGGACCTTGTTTATTATGCTTTCAGAAATGTATACAGACGCTCTGTTTTCACAGTTGCACAACTCAATACAATTCAATCTATATACCATATGATCTCAATCGATCTAATCTTGTGGTATTTATATACTCACCATGAGTAGTACCAATCTTGACTCCAAGTGGCTGGGAGATCTAACAACCTCTAATGACCTAACAACCTCCTAACTGTGTCACAACCCTTGTGATTATAGATCAACAAGTGTCCTTGGGACTTACAACATAAACCTAGATACAAACTAAAATAAAATGCATTGGTCAAATAGACCTTATTACATGAATGGTCTTTTAGGACCTTATTGGAAACATCAAAATGACACTAAACACAACATGAAATTAAATGCGTGGCGGGGGCCACTGTGGATTAAGTGCTCCTGCACCATACTCCCCACCGAGAAAAGAACTCATGCCCCATGAGTTAATTCTTTGTCTTGGTCCACCTTTAGCCTCTATTGTCTCATGCCTTCCCCATGATCTCTGAACTACAACCTGCTTCCATGGAATCAAAGACTCACGCCCTATCCTTTGCTTGCCATTCTTTCTGACCATCATCTCTGTTGAACACCTGCATTGGAAACCTTGGTTAATGTTTCTTGTACTATTGTTATGACAGAATATGTTTGCCTTTCAATCCTTATTGGTTCTAGAGGACAAACAATTGTCCCTACTATGATAGCATCTTTATCTTTCCAATCAACATGTGGCTGCTTGAAGACTTGCTCTTTGACCTTCTGCTGATCCATCTGATCTCCATCATTCAATATTGAAATTACCTTCAAACTTTGATCCTTAGCAACCCTACTCCTTGAGGTATCCTCAACTATCCTTGTCCCTTCTGCATTGATCTGTACAAACTCTTTCTTACCTATCAAGATGACCTTGGCTACCTTCTTCGCTTCAACATCCTCCTGCAATGGTGTCATCCCAAAAGTTCTCCCATCCTTCTTGATGGTGTAGGTGTTAGCATATCCATTAGACAATTCTCTCCTATCAAATTGCCATGGCCTTCCTAATAGTAGGTGACAACATTCCATGGTAAAAATGTCACATAAAACCCTATCCTGATATTCCCACAATCTGAAAATCAACATATGCTTGTTCATATACCAAAAGTGATTGACTATCACTTACCCAAGATGATTTGTAAGGATTTTGATGAGGAACCCTTTCCAGTTTCAACTTATCCACCATTTCCTGAGATACCATATTGTTTGTTGAACCAGAATCTATTACTACCTTGCACATTTTACCTTTTCTTTTGCAATTGGTCCTGAAAAGTGCTCTCCTTTGTAGCACGTCCTTGGATGTCTTCAAGTTTGTTCTCTTTAGCATCAATGATTCTCCACCTTGAGCTAGGGCTGTACTCCCAATTGGAGAGTTAACACTTTCACCTACCTCCTCTTCTTGGACAAATTGAACCCTCTTGTCATTCATCCTATCACCTCTTGATGATGAACCTTGCCTCTCTGGACATTTGAATTCTGGATGACCAATTTCATTACAATAATAACATCTCCCAGTGAAAACATTAGAACCTCTACCACCTCCAAATCTACCTCCAGTGCCTCTCCATCCACCCCTAAAATCAGACTGCTCTTGTCCTTTACTAGCTTCTTCTTGGTTCTCATTGATTTGCCTTGTTGGAGGGGTTGATCCTCTTCCCCTCATATTTCTGCCTCTTCCCTTCATGGACTTATCCTGTCTCCTTTTCATCTTCTCCTCAATCTTGATTGCCATTTGGTAACATTCTTCCACACTCCTAGGGTTAGCCAAAACTAATTCATCCTGTATGTTCAATATCAAACTAGCCAAGTATCTGGCAACCTTTTCAACCTCATTCTCATGATGACTAGACCTCATACTTAATTTATAAAATTCCTCAGTATATGCCTTCACATCCATTTCCCTTTGTCTTAAAAATTGAATCTTTTTAAACATTTGAACCTCATAATCCTTGGGTAAAAATTTACCTTTGATTCTTGCGACCATCTTGTCTTATGAAGAAATCTTTGACTTACCTTACTTTCTCCTCTCTAACTTTATGTAATCCCACTATACCAAAGCATGACCTCCCAATTTGGTCTTTGCAATCTTTACTTTCTACTCCTTAGGAACCTCCTCACATTCAAAATGATTATTTAATGTAGCAATCCAATCAAGTAACTCTTCCTCATTTAAACTTCCACTATACTTTGGAACATTAATGTTTACCTTAGGTTTGTCATTCTTGACTGCCCTTAACAGTTTTGCAAATCTCTAATCTTCAGGATTCAGATCTTCATCTACATCTTCAGATTCTTCACCATCCTCTTCTTTTTCTGATTTACTTTCTTCCACTTCCCTTCTTTTGTTTGTCTCTAAGGCTGCAAGCCTGGCTTGAAGGGTTTCTGCAAGCTCTTTCATCTCTCTCATCTCTTTAGTATGCTTTTCCTTCATCTCTTGCAATTCTCTAGCAGTGCCAGCATTTTTCGGAGGCATCTTACTAATTTGTTTCTGCTACTTCTTAGTTCTTCTACTTCTACTTTCTTAATGATAGAATCAAACACACAGCTACCTAGACCTTTTGCTGAGCTCTGATACCACTATGATGTAGAGCCAAACACCATGACCTGCATTCCCCTTTGTATATCCACATTTTACTTGCCTATTAGCAAGATTATGCACTATCGGGCGACCAAAATGTCCTTCCTCCGATCGCATTCCTCACTCCAAACTCTTCACTGTCGACATGACTGACTTCCATCAGCCACTTTGTAAGCTGTCTGACCGATACCATATCTCTTCCCAATGAAGTCTTTACTCCCCACGACCATCGATGAGACTTACCTCATCGGTAGACACCTAAAACCCTTCGCCGATGTGCCGATGATTATCCTTATACATGCAAGGCTTAACTTGCTATTGCTGGTTTCCCTTACCGCTACCACTGATCACGCTTTACACCTAACCCAAAGTACATGCACAATGTATATTTCAAGATACATTTGCAAGATGCATTCACAATATGCTTTGCAAAATATGCATTTGACCGTTGACTTCCTTGTATCTAAACTCGATGTACATTTGCAATGTACATTCACAATATGCAATTCAAATATGCATTTGATGGGTTTGACCAAACCGTTTACTCCTTTGTATGTCGATCGGAAGCTTTTCTCTCTCCTTTATATCTAATCTTAATGTATAACCACAATGTATGTTCACTTCATACAACCGCCACATGCACTTGTGAGATACACACGAACATACAACTATGATATATACATAGGATGTATATCTGGTATACAATTGTGATATACACATAGATTGTATATTTGATGAAACAACTCAGAATTTCACCGATTTGAACCACTACAACTATTTAACTTCACAATTGCACAGATCTATTCATCCACCAATCTAACACAGATCTTTCACCCTGCCAACTTAGTACATGACAATGCTAGGATCTATTTGCACCCTGTACGTGATCCTAAAAACATGAAATCGAACAAAATAGAAAACACAAATCGAAAGCACTGTACACCCATTCCACCAATTTTGAAGAAATCTAACCAGTGGAATGGGCTAAGCACCCTAAGCACCCATCTAGGCCTTAGAACATAAAGTTGATTTGCACAGAGAAAGAAATGAACTTGAATTCTAGAAAGATGTACAACACAAACATGACCTTGTTTATTATGCTTTCAGAAATGTATACAAATGCTCTATTTTCATAGTTGCACAACTCAATACAATTCAATCTGTCCACCATATGATCTCAATCGATTTGATCTTGGGGTATTTATCTACTCACCATGAGTAGTACCAATCTTGACTCCAAGCGGCTGGGAGATCTAACAACCTCCAACATCTTAACAACCTCCTAACTATGTAACAACCCTTGTGATTATAGATCGACAAGTGTCCTTGGGACTTACAACATAAACCTAGATACAAACTAAAATAACATGCATTGGTCAAATAAACCTTATTACATGAATGGTCTTTTAGGACCTTATTGGAAACATCGAAATGACATTAAACACAACATGAAATTAAATGCCTCACGGGGGTCACTGTGGATTAGGTGCTCTTGGAGCATCCTCCTTTGCTGGATTCCTCATTTTTCATTGTTCTTCACTCCCCCTTTGACATCAATGGCAAAGAATGGGGTCCGCAAGCCAAAATTGTCAAGAAATCTGTATATAGTGCCACATATGTACACCTAATCATTAAGTTATGTTTACATAAACTTGAGAATATTTGCAAAACTACTTTTCAATTGCTCAAGTTTAGCGGCCCAACTTCTTTTCATGCCATCCAAAATTGAGATGTGTCCACTCAGTAGAAATACGTATGCTTCTGCCTTTCTCAACTTTGAAGGATCACTTGTCTGAATTGTAGTTTGAGCTTTTGATAACACATTAAACATTGTTTCTAACTTGGGGCCAATCAATCCCAGAGCTCACACATTCTCTTCACAATATTGCCTTTTTCTTTAACAAGATTCTTTGTTTCATCGGTGAAGCTGATTACTTGACATTCCTGACTTATAGGACAAACTATTAGAGGATCAAAATTTTGAGATAGATTTGACATGTTTTGTTCTTGCTTCTTTATCTTCTTCTCAATATCCTCACCGACTTTGGGCCAAGATAGACAAAATTTGTATATATCACCTCGAGCACTTAGAGCATTTTGAATTCTCTTTATACTAATACCAAGTATCATCCTATCATTCCTTATTAGGCTCTTTATTTCATTGAATTTCTTATCCAGAAATTCATTTGCTAACTTTAGTCTTTGTAGACTTCCCAAAAGACTCAAAATGTGTACTTACAGAAGTTACAAGATTCTCTAGATGTCCAGAGGGAGAGTCGAATGGATTCTTCTAGAAGGTTGGCATTATCTTCTCCAATACTCCAGTTTTAAGGCCTCGCAACTCACTATCCTCAATGTGAGATTTCAACATCTTTTCTCTTGCCTTGGCTTGTGTGAAAGATGCTATCTTCATTACTTGAACTTGAGAGAGAGCATCTGGATTTCTCGGTCCTTGAAACAACTCTGGTTCATCAAACTCAAGCATTTCTTTACTCAGGAGACTTTTTACTAGATCTGCAGTGTCTCTTGCCACAATTCTTGAACCACCTTCCTTTCCTTGAGATTTCTTAGCATCATTTTTTTTTTGTGTGGGTACATTAACATTTGCACCATCTTCTTCTGCCTTGTCTTCTTTACCCTCTTCTTTCTCTTCCTCTACTTCACCCTTTTCTGTATCATCTATAGGGGGAATCTTCTCTTTGTCTTCACAACTTGCTACCTATTCCAGAGGGCTTTGTGTAGTTGCAATATTATCTTCTTTTCTAGATTGACCAAGTGGAGTAAGAGTATCTCCTACATCATCAATTTTTTCCACCATCTCTATGTCTTCTTTGTTTATTTTCTCCTCTTCTAGAATAGAGGAGTCATTAACTTCAGTTTGTTGCTCACTGATGTTTACTTTTTCAACATCTGGAATTGATGAATCAATCCCATCATCTGTCTCATCATAGGTTTGCTCCGGAGGATCTAGGTCACCATTTCCTTTTCTAGTTTCTTCTTTTGAGGTTTCTAGTTCCAGAACTGTAGGATTGTCTTTCTCAACTTGTTTTTCTAAAACAATATAATATTTATCTTTATCTAGGGCCTTCTTCAAAATTTCCTCTGTTTCTTTTACAACTTCCTTAGTTTCACCAAGCATTAACTTGTTCATTCAGATCTTTCTTCTAAATTATTCCTTAACTTCCTTGAGGATTTTATTTGCTTCCCTTCTGGTCATTATTGGACACAGGGTGGAGAGGACATATTCTCTAAGTTCTATGTTTTTATTCTTGGCCGATTCCTTCCTCATCTCTAGGATTTTCCTTAAACTTTTAGGAATTTCTTGCAAAATTTCTAGTAGAGCTCTATTGAATTTATTCAGGTATAGGATCGTGGCATCCTCCAAGATTTTCTTATTTGCTTCATCGAAACTATCATAATATTTTCTGATAGGCCTTAAATTCCCATGAACAGCAATTGTTTCTACAATTTCATCAACAGTCATAGCAACCTTACTAGTCTCTTGCTTTTTACTTGTCTTTTTTCTTCTAGAAGGTTGGTCCTCAGGAGCACTTGAAGTCTTGGCTCTCTTAGATCTTATCTCTTTAACTTCTTCATCTATCTCCGTCTCTTCATCATCTTTTGTACTCATACATTTTTGTGGCCTTTGTTTTCTTTCTCTTACTTTCTTCACCAAATGGTCTATCTTCTAGTTTTGCAGGTTTAGGAGGAACAAAAGCAGCAACAGAGCTCCTAGTAGTCCTTGGAGTGGAGGATGGTTCCACTAGAGCATCTTCTTGTTTCTTGTCTTGCTTTTCCTTTTCATCCTTTTCAATTCTTTCTCTATTTTTTTTTACTGCCTCCATGGTTATGCCAATGCTTTCAGCATACCTTTCAACTTGCCTCTGAACTTTTCTCTTGATATCTAGTTGGCTGACCTCAACATGCAATTTTAGAATTAGCTCCTTATGTGTTCCAAACCTCTCAATAGAGGTGTCTTTTGATTTGCTCAGGAGATGTTGAGCATACATGTCCAAGACCTTTTCATCAACTTCATTGCTCATAGGCATAATCCATATAGTTTTGGGTTCCACAGCCTCCATTAGGCACTGTTTAGTGTCTACCATAAAATGGATTTCATCCTTGTATTTCTCAACTATTGAATTGGGGATTCTTTCCCTAGAATGCATCATATTTTGAAAAATTTTAAAGTAACCCTAGATTGTAGTCTTCTGCGCACTTGAGTCTCCAATGTTGAGTAGGCAATCTCTTATTTGCCATGCAACCGCTCTGTCATTTGTCTAGTGCACACTTTGTACTCCAGGCACTTCATTCATAAAATATAAGAACAAAGATATAACTAGGGAACCACATTTAAAGGTGTTTTTCTTATCTCTGTTGATTTTTCTCAAATTTTCAATTAGTTGGTTCTGCAACAACTCACATAGGTCATAATCCATATTTTCTTTCAACATTTGATATGCTACATATATGGTAGTTCTGGAGATAGAATTCTCCCTACTGGATTGACAAATCTTGTAGCCAATCACCATAGAGGTAAACTTAACATCTGGTTCTATAATATCATTGATGGTCATTGCCCTCTTGTCAAACTTGGCACCGGTAGCAACAGTCATTGTTTGGTTTTGCACAGCCTTCAACATGGGTAATCCACCAATTGAATTTAACCCAGTTACAATCTTGATAACATCCTTTGTAATCTTGAATGGTTTCAATATCCACATGAACTCATCATGTATTCATCTCAAGATATATCAAACCCACTCATTCTCATCAAATGTCAGAAATTTAATGACTTGTAGAAAATGTTTGCTTTCTAGGGCTTTGTATTCCGGTTTGAATTCATAGCTATCATCCCTTAGGTAGTTGTTAAACAAATCCAAGAGTTTTAGATTTCCAAATTCATCTATGCTACAGTGAATGTATGCCCTAATATCCTCAACATGCAAAACTCCGTATGGGACACCAGAAAATGCTCCTAAAGGTTCGATTTTGACTGATTTGAATGGATGCTTCTTAAAGTTTGGCTGAGGCCTTTTAGTAATATCAACAACAAGAGGAGTGGCCATTGCAAAATATTTCAAATTGAAGGTTTTGCAAATAACTACCCTTTTCTTCCATGGAGTTTGGGTTAGCGAATAAATTTGCCAGTCGCACTTCAAATCCTTTGAAATCTTAGCTTAGATGCTCTTCTTCTTGCTATCTTTGAATGCAAAGTGATTCAAATGCATGAATAAGTGACCTTTTATCCTCTATAAAACCTAATTTGACATTGTAATAAATGTGTTTCCCTAACTTCATCCAATTACTCTGTTTCTTGAATAGTTCTTCATGAATCACTTTGCAAATTTTCATATCAACATCTTTTCTTCCAGAAATCCTTCCAAAAGGTTTGAGACAATTCAAAATATCTTCTCTCATTGTGCTAGATCTAGAAACCCACTTACTGGCTGGGGGAATTTGATTTTTAATGTAGCTCCCCCTGAGCCAGAGCTCCAAATTCAATTCCCAGCAGAATTATCAGCACTGGATTCTGGTGTGGACCCATTACTATTATTCACAACACTTTTCTTGACCCATGTATTTCTAATTTCATTCACATCAATTTTGCCCTTACCTTTGTCTTATCTTTACTTATCTAGTTTTCTATTTACCGGACCTTTTCTTTCATTATTCCTCCTTCTGCAGAATCTTGCAATATGACTAGATCTATTGCAATTAAAGCACTCAACATTTCTTTTCTTATGTGCTTGATTTACTCTTGAAAAGTAGTAACCATTGAAAGAGTTACCATTTCCTCTATTGTTAGAGTTATTCATTATCATACTTCTACATTCATTTGATCTATGACCATACCTCTTACACTTGAAGCATTGACTGGAGAAGGATGGACCATTTTGATTTACTCTGCTTCTGCACTGACTAGCTTTATGACCAAATTTATTGCAGTTGAAACAATTGCCATTGAAGGATGGATATCTTTGAGCATTAGGTTGTCTTATCAGAGGTCTTCTAGGTTTGTTTCTCCCATTCCTTAGTTGAAAATTTCTTTATCCGGATCCAGAGTTTTCACCTTTCTCATATCCAAGACCATGCTTGTCATCAGCCTTTTTCTGTCCTTCAAGCAGCGCTTCAAGTTTAGCTGAGCTTATGTTAAACTTCTCCTTATATTCATTTGCAACTTCTAGGTCGTGTATGAGAATGGCAATTTTCCTTTCAAGTTCTCTCTCATTATCTCTACTTTCTTGTCGATTAGACTCTAGATTGCTTGCTATTATGTCCAATCTGTAGCATTCTTCAGTTCTATCTTTTAGAGTTTGATTTAGGTCTTCTTCAGTCTTCTTGCTTTGCTCAATTTCTTTGGTTAGCCTCATTACCCCAGATTCCATCTCAACTTTTAGAACAACAATTTCTTTTGATAGCTTCTCACACTCCTTTGTCTTTTCTTCCAAAGCTTCATTCACACCATTTTCTTCAGTTAAACTGGATAACTATAGAAATAGCTCCTTTCTCTTTTCTATAGATTTCTTTAATTTATCTTTTAACATTTCAATGGTATTATCAACATCTTTAATCTCATCTTTCATATTAGTTACTTCTGCTTTAGACTGATCAAGATCTTCTAGGGCCAACTGAAGTTGATCTTTGAGTGAACCCATTGAAACTCCTTCCAAGATCTTTCCTGAAGCTGTTAGGCTTTTTTCAAGGAACCTTTCTTTGATACCAATTGTTGGAATTAGGGTAGACAACTAAGAGGGGGGGTGAATTAGTTGTCTCAAAACTTCAATACTTTCTATAGTTAATTCTTCCTTTTACCACTTAACAATAGATCAATAATTTAACCATGAAAAATAAGAATCATAAACATATGAGAAGTAACACAATAACACACTTAACACCAAGATTTTTAACATGGAAAATTGGTTAAGGGAAAAACCACAGTGGGGGTTAACCCACAGAGATTAATACTCTATTAAAAGTATTTTACATGTGGGAATGCACATGCATTCGGGCTCACTACCCAGAGCTCACTGCTCAATAGAGGCTCACTTCCTACAAAGATTATTACAAGAGGATAATAAGAAGTTTGAACTGGTGAATAGCATCTACTAATGCAAGAATTCAGTTTTGGTTAAGTACATTATACTGATCTTACACATTTCATCTTCACTCTGCCCTGTTTACTGCTCTGCTATCATCTGAACCTTAGATCTCTGCCCTTTTCACACTTTCTCCATAGTCGCATCACACACACACCGACATCACTTAAATCCATCAGATATATATATCTGCATCATGATATTTAATCACTTTTCAGTCAGCTTCAAGAACACTTAGAACTTTGTTGAAGACTCTGCTCTGTCAGCTAAATCCATGCATAACTTGTAACGCAAATCAAAACATACATTCACAAATCATCAATCATGTCAGCCACTATCACTGATCATCAAAAATCATCCAACTAACAACTTCCATTAATTCAGAACCAAGATCAATTACAAGGTCAGCGTATTCTTCTATGGTCTGTACTGTCAAACTGTAACCCTATACTTAGATGCAAATAACTTTTGAATCCTTCATTACTAAAGATTAAAATTTTGGATTTAGATTGCCCTGACAATCCTTATGACTCCTTAAGATCCACAACATACTCTAATTTACCAGTGAAGAGATCTGGACCAAGATATTGGACCTTGTCACATGCTTTGTTTGTAGCTACCCAGACTTAGATAAATTATGATTCTGACTTCCAGTGGATGAGTGGAATAGTCTTAGTTGCCATCAATGACAACAACTATCATGCAGAGCAGTGTCTCTTGCCAACAAGAGCACCCCATAGGTCTGTTGTGTTCATTCTTCCTTTTCCATGGTGACTGGATGAAGACTTGCCGCAGAATAGAAAGAAGAAAATTAGGGCAACAAGCTAAAAAGATAAGGAGCATATGTTTTTGAGTCCCCTTTCTTTAGGGTTAGGTATAACACTGACCAATAAATTGCTTACCACTATTCCTAAAGAATAACATTAGAAAAATTTAATTGTGGTGGCACAGACCTTCATTTTCTTTTGGTAGCAAATAAGTTGTAAAGTTAACTTATGTTTTGATGCTAGCTTAATCTATTATTACTAGCCAAGGAAGTGATGTGAATAAAGGTTTAGCCTGCTAGGAAGCCATAGATGAGACAATAAGTATCTAAAGTAATGTTTTCTTTTTATTTTGTGTGTTAGTCATTAGATGAGACAATAAGTATCTAAAGTAATGTTTTCTTTTTATTTTCTGTGTTAGTCATAAGTTTTGGGAATTATTATCTGTGGTGGCAATACTGTGCATTTTATTTTTATATCTACCATGAGGAACATTATTTCCCTTTTCTTTGATCAGCTGTGTTTGTCTTTTTTTTTCAGATCTCGCTCTCTCTTCTAGAGATAAGGGTAAATAGAATCTGAGGTAATAACAACATAGCATCTCTTTATTTAATCCAGTTAATCATTCTATGAGTAAATAAACTTAACGTTTATCATTGGGTCTTAGCTAATTTTCCATAAAGTTAGAGTTAGCCTATAAGTTAGTAATTCATCTAGTAAAATGAATTAGAGTAGAGTCTTTTTAGATGAGTTGAATTGCTTATGTAGAAATAGTAGTTATTGTCTTGGAAGAATTTGTTTTAAATGACATTATGTCCTTTCATATATCCCCTTGAAATTAGTACCAATCATATTATAGCTTGCATGTTCGTAATCAGCTTGCATCCTAAGCTATTGATTAGAACTCTATTTAGTTATTTCTAGAGCCTCACGTTCTTGTTCGGGGTTGGGATGAATGAGTTCTTATTTCAACATCATAATAATAATATTAATAATAATAAAAATAATAATAAGTGAGATTAAATTGAGATTATTTTTTTCTTATGGGTTGTCCCCTTGTTTATTTGAGATAAAAGAAAAACAAACTAATATTAATAGATTTGCCTTTCCCTAGTTTGTGTGGGTTTTGTTGGGTGTTTTTGGGCTGCCTATGTGATTGGAATTTTGGCTCTCCCATGGTAAATTTATGGTATGATAAATCTCCTTTCATCATTAACTATATTTATTCTATTTTCAACATGTTAAATTTACCCTTGCACTTTTAATTTAATTTTTTTTTATGATTCGTGATCCAACTATGTATTGAGAAACTAATTCAATTTGCTTTTAAAAATGGATTACCTCTTTGAGAGCCACCCATAATCCATCAAGTCTAATATTTTAGGTCTTAAGAATCTAGTGCTCATGCTCTTAATCTTCTCCTCTCTCCCATTTACTGGAGATGGTTCCAAAAGCTTTAAGCCTAGAAATGTAAACCGTGTTATTTATAATTTTACCAATCCTAGTATGATTGAAAGTAATTTGGTAGAAGAATGAGGTCCTATTGTATCTCTTGTGATGTTGAACATCTTTTTTTAGGCTTCTCTTCTATTTTCTTGGTCTTCATGAATCTTACCATTATGAGCAGTGATCTATTTTGTTAGAAGTTGTGTATATATAAACTTACCCTTTAACTTGTATTAATACATGGATAACCGGATTTGCTTTTATGGGAATAACCTTCAAAAAAAATATTACCTTTTCTTCTTATAGAAATAATAATGCCAACATTAGAAGTAATGGAATTAATCTTTAGTAAAAAGATACTTTCCCTTTTAATGGAATTATGCAGTCATCTTTGGTTGTAATAGAATAATTTAAATCTTGAGAGAAGTTAATTGCATTATGTTATCTAGTTAAAACAATTTACTTGCCTTTTTACTAGCATTGAAAATATATGGGCGAAGTAATCTTTATTACCATTTAATAATCATTGAAATTATCTAGTGAAGTTAACCTTACTTCTATTTAAAATTCTTATAACAATTTACTCACCTTCTTACTAATATTACTATTTGTTATTGGCCATGCCCTAATGGCATAAACCCTTAGTAAAAGGTTAAAAGGGAATAGTTTATAATTGCTTTATGATATTTTGTTAGGAATTATAAAAGGGGATAGATTTTTTTGTTTGTTGTGTACTATGTTTTTTTTAAAAAATTATTACGGTTTTATGTTGTTTTTGCTCGTTAGTGGGTTGGGGCATTACATATAATAACTATTAAAATAAATCATGCATTATTTTTTGTATGTTATCATACCATGTACTATGCACATAGTATGCTTGATTCAATTTGTGGAACTTAATTTTGGTAACTCTCTTAATATCTTTTAAATGTTGTTAGTTATATGTGGTTATGTCTTTATTAGTTAATTCTTGACATTATTAGTATTAATAAAATAAATAAATAAATTAGTTTTGGGAAAAACCTTATACACTTTGACATTAGTGATGAATATGAAATTTATTAGGGTTAATTAATGGAGCTAGTTTTCCTCAGTTATGATATCTATCTCTTCTTCCAAGAGAGAGAGAGTTTCATGTTGTTTGCTCTTGTTGTGGGTTGTTGCAGTATATATATTTATATTAGGATTGTTGTATCATATGGTAAACAAAAAAAATTGGGCTAAGTGTCCTTTCAATTCTCGAAGTGAGTAGTTGTGGGTGTTACAATAATCTTCTTATGTGTTTCGTAATCTTTGAATGCAGGCAAACTATTCTTCCTTGTTAGGTATTTTCGTAGCCAAGTGCCAACAACCACCACCAAACCTATTGGATAATGAAAGTCATCATAATCTTCTAGAAGTGCTATTAACTTATGTTTAGTCTCCACACATTGAGCCAACCAATATTTTGTTTCATTTTCATTCTCGTTGGGTGAAACAATAGCATACACATGTCCTGCAAACAAAATTTAATTCAATAACATGTGTCACATATAACTTGACCAATCTACAAACATGTATTCATATATAATTAGATATATTCAAAATAGTAATAAAGGGAAATAAATTGAATTAAATTACCTTCTTGTACAAGGTCTGAAACACTATCATAGTCATCTGATACAAACACTTGATCATTGTCTTCAATTGTTGTTTCATATTGTTTGTATGTTTCTGTAGGTGTCAATGATCTTTGTTTCCACTCTTCAACCCATTTTGTATTCTCACATGCTTCCCAATCTCTTGAAATACAAAACTAACAAAAACATGCAAGCTCCCTTGTCCAAATAGTCCATGTGCTTGCATTCAAACTCTTAAATGGATACCATTTAGTAGATCCACTAATTGTCTCACAATCAATTCTAGGTAGAATGTTCTCTTCTTAAACCAACCAAAAGAATCATCGAAATATAGAGTACTTTCTTGATCCTATAGATAATTTTGTATTGCACAAATTCACAATAGCATGTGCATCTTTAAATTTTAATGCATCCTCAAATTTCAATTGCTCTCTAGCAAGAATTATTTTAACACATGTACCATCTCCATCATGTTCTCCTTTACTATGTCCAACTTCAAAAAATGCCACATATGTTGGACATTATTTTCCTTGTGAACCCTACTTAACCAATAAAAATTTTATGCATTCTTGAACTACCTTGTACAATTATCTAACCATATGAGATGTTATGTGATGTGGATTCCACTTTATCTTAAATTTTTATAAAATATATTGAAATAATATTGAACAAACTCTGATGAGTGTAACTAGTTTTTGTTCAAATAGAAATGATATTCCTTCAAAATATTTCTATCGTCCTCTATACTATCATCTACATGCTTGTATACAATATGAACAAACATAACCACCTGCACTGAGTTGTAATATTGTGATTGGATTTTCTCTTGTGGAGCAAGAGTATAGTTTTCTACAAAATCAACCGCTGATAGTATAGTTCCAATTGGAAATGAGTTTTTACATGTGTGAAATTGTCCATCAAACCAGCGAGCATGTTGAAAGTTTTTGACATATTTTGGTACAATCTTACTCTTAATTATGATATGAATGCATGTACACTAATTTTTTCTGTGATTAAATTCCAATGCTTTCCAATTTTTCCATCCTTTAAAGAATACTCAACATTCTTAAATCTTTTAACATCCACTAATTGTTGTCCAAAATTATTTTCAACACTTTCATGCATATAAACTCCTAAGAATAAAATATTACCACAACTAGTGCATTGTCCAGAAATACATGAAATTAAATAAAATAAATGTACACATTAGATATTTCACAAAAGAAACCTACTATAAGCACCTTGATTGTTCTAGGTGGCATATTAATACCACATTCCTACATAATCATTTTAGTATGTAAAGTACAATGTATATATATCAAAAAACATCATAATAATAATAAAATTACACATGCATTTTACAACAACAAGAGATTCATTGCTTATTAATTTTGATGTACCAAGGTTTACATTTTTCATCTGATCTTTGACTTATGATAATATTTCCATGTAACACTGAATAATCTAAAAATTTTCTATAAAATTTAGTTTGAGTTGTGTCTAATAGGTGTCTTGGATGAGGATCACAAATTTTAGATCCCACTCTTAATTTCAAAACATCTCTAGCATTAGATGATACCCTAGGATTATCATGCCAATATTTTTCAACCAAAAATTTGATTTCAATATTCAATTTTATGTCAGACCTTAGGAGTTGACCACAATAGCATGCGCATCTTTAAATTTTACTGCATCCTCAAATTTCAATTGCTCTCTAGGAAGAATTATTTTAACACATGTACCAGCTCCATCATGTTCTCCTTTACCATGTCCAACTTCAAAAAATGCCACATATGTTGGACATTATTTTCCTTGTGAACCCTACTTAACCAATAAAACATTTGAGCATTCTTGAACTACTTTGTACAATTATCTAACCATATGAGATGTTATGTCATGTGGATTCCACTTTATCTTAAATTTCTATAAAATATATTGAAATAATATTGAACAAACTCTGATGAGTGTAACTAGTTTTTGTTCAAATAGAAATGATATTCCCTCAAAATATTTCTACCATCCTCTATACTATCATCTACATGCCTATATAAAATATGAACAAACATAACCACCTGCACTAAAATTACAATATTTTTCAACCAAAGATTTGATTTCAATATTCAATTTCATGTCAGACCTTGGGAGTTGACCACTAAAACTCCAACATTGGTTGATTCAATCATTTTCTATACTTTCTCTTCTCTTTGCTTCTCTTACCAATGTTTTCTGATGTATGTTTAGAATTCCATTAATGTTGTTTAACGTTCTTTTATCCATACTTGTTTTATTAACTATAGCAGTTTTTATAGCTCGTCATGACGCATTCTTATATTTAGATTGACTCTTATTTTGAATAGACTCATTGGCACTAGAAACAGTAGATATAACATGTTTAAGTGATTCATATTTTCTTTTTGGTTTCACAAAAATGCCTAACTTTTCATTACTTTTCTCATTTTCCACACTCATCAATTGCATCATGAGTTGACATTGAAATGATAGTTTTTTTATAAGATTTTTTTTTGTATAATCTATTAGCATACATTCTTATTTGTCTCCAAGAAATCTTACCATGAAGATTATCCAAAATAATACTTTCAATTTAAAAAAATATATTTTTCATTTTCGACAACACAATGATTTTCATTTTCAACAACAAAACGATTTTCATTTTCACCAACACAAGGATTTTCATTTTTAGCTACAAATGAATTTTTATTTTGACCAACACAATGGATTTCATTTTCAATATTTGTTTCTACAACTTGTTTATGAATAAAATCAATCTCAACATTGTTATATCCAACTTCTTCTAAATCATCAATACAAATATCATCTAAAATCACATTTTCCATATCATTCAAAGGTGGATTTGAAGACATACCTAGATTCGTGTCTATTTTCACATTCTCCATAGCATTTAAAGGTGCATTTGAAGACATACAAGGATTAGTTTCTATAATTGAATTATCTTCGACATTCACCTCTTACAAATTTGCATCATCTCCATCCATGGTTTCTTCAATGTTTTTATCTTCAATAATCATGGAACCAGATGCTTTAGCATTATTCATTGCATGAATCATCATTCTTCTCTATTTGTTGTATTGAATCCTTCTCTCTTTGCTTGAATTTATTTAGGGGTCAATACCTTCCTATCTTTCCTCTTTTGACAATGTTATGATCCCAAGATTACAAAATTCTAAAGTACGAATAAATTTCAATAGTAAATGTCTTTCCCTCTTATTCCTCCTTAAAATGAGTAGAAAATGAACACAATTCCACTCCAAAATTGTCCCAATGCTGTGTCCTTCCGAAATTCAAATGAAATTACAAGGTCACTTGAGCATGTAGAAGACAAGATTTGATAAAAAAATGCAAAATTAGTTGTTGTTAGTCATACACTGTCATAAGATGTCAAGTTGTAGAATTGATAGTAATTTTTTATTAGTAAAAATTTAAAAAATGATCAAAAATGAAATGGGGTCCCATAGCAAATGGGGTTCCATATCCTAAATTGGATCCCATGTTGTTTTCAACCATTCAAAATAATAAATAAAGCAAACAAGATCCTATTTAGGAAACATGATCCCGTTTCTAAAGCGAGATCCCATTTCTTAAATTTTGAATTGTAGGCATGATTTATGCTATGGGTTTTAGGTTGGGAAAAGGCTTGGGGACCCAACCCTTAGCTTTGGACTTCCTTTGACCTATAACTTGAAGGTCATGTCAATGTCACTAGAAATAGTGACTTTGGACATTTGTCTGAAGACATTTTTGTAGAATTTTCTGATGAAATTAAAACCCATGATAGATGAGATTGTGTAGATTCCAAATATGTATTTTTTTACAATTGGATTATTTTTTCTATTTTTCAAATAATTATTGATGAAACTGGTCCATAAACTCAAAATATTAGGTTTTCTTATTATTTTAATAACTTTTTATTAAAATATTTTTTTTGAAAAACAAATTATACATGCACAATCTTTAGAAAATTCTATTTAATTTGAAAAAACTCAAAGATGATAATTTTAGGTCATCTTATGTGCAATGTACATGAGGGATTTTAAAAACAACAATTACGACCAATAAAAAATTAATTAAAAAATATTAAAAGAAAATTACAAAAAAATATTGTGCACAATCTTTAGTGTGTTACAGATCTTTTCCCAAAAGGATTCATAAAAATACAATTATCTAGGTCAAAATATGGTTGACTTACACGTGCATGGTATGGTAAAAAAAGTGACTTTTAAATAGTGGTTTTTAGACATGCCTATTAAAAATATTTTTTTTATCATCTAGGTATTAAAATAAATTACATTTTTGAAAATTAGATTTTGAGTACTACATTTCATATTATTGACTTTTTTTAAGATTCAATCTTTAAGTGCTTAAATTTTTTAGGTCAAATGTGACAAATTCTAAAAATTAGGGAAAACACTTGGACTTTTTCACCAAAAAGTGGACTCAACTTATTGCACACACCCAAATATTGTGTTTCAATGACAAATCTTAAAAAGTGAATTGTGGATTTATATTTTAACCTGCGTGTGTAATACAATGGTTGAATGCCATTTCTTCTTTCTCATTTAAAATTCCTTAGAATCTTGCACTATTTATGTAAAGGATAGGGTTTGATAACTGATCTTAGCATTATAGTTAATTCAAGTTCTTAGGTTTCCTTTGGTTACAGATTGATTTGATAGCACTCACTATATTTTCTTGCATAACCTTTAAGCCTTTTGATCTTTTTTCACAAATTGATGAAGTAGGATCTAGATTAAATATAATCTAGCTTGACCAAAGTTAAACAAGGCCCCTTGAACCAATAGACCATATTGACCACTTAGTTTGCATAGTACATTTGTGACCCAACCCCCTAGACCTTAGTGTTGATTCATTCTAGGATCAATTGTCTTTTTATGAGAGGTAAGGTGATCTTCACTCTACACATGTTGCATGTGTTAATTTGGCCATCAACACTAACGAGGTCTAGGTGTAAGAAATTAAAGAGAGATTCCATTCATAGGAAGGATACTTGGAAGCCCTAAAAGATTCCATATGAAAAGAAATGTATTGGCACCAAAGGATCTATAAGACTAAGTACAATAGTGATGGTATAATTCTAAGACACAAGGCACAATTAGTTGGAAAAGGCTTTACACAGATGTATGCAATAGATTATTAAGAAACATTTTTACTAGTAGAAAGACAAGAGAACATTAGAATGGTGTTTTAACTATAAAGACAAAAAATGGAGCATGCATCACATGCATGTGGAAAGTGCTCTCTTGAATGGGTCCTTAGAAGAGGAAGTTTATATACAACAACCATAGGATTTTCAAGTGCAAGGAAAAGAACACCAAGTATACAAGTTGAAGAAGGATTTGTATGGCTTAATGAAAGCTGCAGGAGCATGGCATGTTAGGATTGAGGGATGTTATTAGCATAATGTCTTCTTACAAAGAAGCAAGAGTGGACCAACTCTTAACTACAAGAAAGTATGTAAAGATATCCTTATTGTTATATATGGGTAGTAGTTCTAAGATGAAGGATGAATTCAAAATGGACATGATTAATGAATTTGAAATGGAAGATTTAGGTCTCATGCAATATTTCCTAGGAATAGAGGTTTATCAAAGTTGGGATATAATCTTCATTTTTCCAACAAATTATACAAATGATATGTTAAAAAAATTAGTATGGTTAATATAAAATCCTCTACTCCTACTATTAATGTAGTTTTGTTATGTAGAGAAGATGGTGCTAAAATAGTTGATGAAACAACTTACTAAAGTATTATTGGAAGTTTGATGTTTCTAACACACACAAGAAAAGATATTTCTTATTTAGTTTCTTTTGTTTAAAGGTACATGATTGATCCATTTAAAATTGATATGAAGGAAACCAAGAGGATATTAAGTTATGTCAAAGGAATTATCAATTTTGGTATTCATTAGTATGCTTCTAAAAGGTTTGAAGTTTTTGGCTTTACTAATTTGATTCAAGAGGTAGTTTGGATGACCAAAAAGCACACTTTTGGTAATTTATTTTCACTTGGTTTAGGTTTGAATACACATAGCCCAAAGAAGCAAGGTTTATTTTTTCTTTCGCCGATAGAAGCAAAGAGTTTTGTAGTCACTTCTATAGGTACATAGGCAATATGGCTCTAAAAATTTTTAGAAGAAATTGGGTAAGAAAAAAATCATCCTACAATGGTTTTTTGTGATAATATGAGTGCTATCAAATTGGCAAAGAATCTGGTTCATCATAGAAGGTCAAAATTTTTTGATTTGAAATATTATTAAATTCAAGATTGGGTACAAAAGAAAGATGTTGAATTGAAATACATCAACACTGAAGAACAACTTGGGGATATCTTTACTAACAAAATTTTAAAAGTTCAATTTTAGAAGATCAGACATTGTCTTGTTAGTCCACTGAGCATCAAGGGGGAGTATGCTGGATAATTGATGCTCCACTACTTGATAATCTTATTTTGCATTGCTTAGATATGTGGTAGTCTTTTTAGAAAAACATTTATGTGTTTTTGTATCTTTATCCTTGTGCTTTATTTTTTGATATTTTGTATTTATTTGCAGTGTTATTCTTAGTACCCATAATGCATGTTCTGGGGCTATAAAAAGCTACAAAGATGCCTCTCCTATTACAATTTTGCACCATCAATTTCAAAACCAATATAGTGTGTTTTATTCTTGTCTAGCTTCATGAGTGATGGATGTTGTTCTTTTATTTGGCTATAAGTTATATTTTTTCTCTAAATATTATGTGTTGAATGTAGTATTTTATTGCTACAATTTGTTTGCTATTAGCTTGAAGGATCAAAGATTTGGTTGTAGCATCTTTAATATTTCCAACTTGATCATATGTGGTGGATCATTATTGTGCTTTACAACACAAACTAGGAAAATAAGAACATTGTAGCATCCACTCCAAGCTTCAAGACATATGTTCTAGACTTGAGAGTCACACCTAATTTGAATGTATAAGAACCCTTGGGTTAGTATACCATCTCGACATTGAAATAAGAAAAATCATAAATATATGCACACAACATAAATCCACTGTAAAATGATCTCAAGTCTATCTAGAATGAACTCTATAGATTTCAAGCTTGAATTTGTAGGCAAGAAAAATATAACCCAACTTTGTGTATGACGACAACTTGCATTTGTAGATTCTATGTCCCACATATTTCAAAATGTAACTATTATCAATTAGATATGCACCCTATACTAAGCTATGGACTTACCTATTCGTTGACACATGGAAACACTCGTAGGCTTGTGGGTTGCCTAAAATTTGGAGTGAACCTCCAGAGTGAGTTGGTTTTCCTAATAATTTTTTCCTAATGTAAATGATTTGTAGAGAGTAAAGGTGAGATGATGAACTAAAATGGAAATAAAACTTAAACAAAATATTCTCCTAATTTCTAACCTATCTTGATACTTTCACTCAAAAATAGCTCTTTAAACATGAACTCTCACAACCTCACTTAAAACATACAATTCAAAAGTGATTTGCATGAAGGTTCAATCTAAACTCAACATACAACCCAAATCATATGAAGTATTTGCACATAGTTTCAAAATAATGAGACACAACAAAGGGCAAAATATTTGTTATCACAATGAAGCATCAAATCAATATTATAACTATGAAGGCAAAAGAAGTGAAATAGGACTGCTTTGTTGTATTGAACTCAAAGGAGTACATGAAAATCTAATAAAAATTGAGTCAAAAATATCTACAAACTCTCTGCCTGTGCTCCAGAGGGAAGAAACAATGATATCAACCCCCTGAGAAAGAGCTAGCTTTCTCCAATATATACCTACAGAATGATCTCCCTAGAAAAGCTAGAAAAAATCTCCTAAAAATAGTTATCCTGATCCATTTTTGATCTCCTCTAAAAGGCTGATAAAAAGCCTCTAAAATACTTCCAAACTGAAAATAGAAGCTGCAAAAAAACTCTCCAAGGTGGTCCCACTAGAAAATATGCTTTGTTTGCCCCAAAAAGACTCTATTTTGTCCATATCTTCCCAAAAGAAAGAAAACTCAAGTAGAAAGATATTACTTTCTTTAACTACATAAATAATGAATATTTGAAAGCAATTTATAGACACATTGCTTTAAATATCATTTTACAATGGTTCACAATTTTATTTTCCTAATTTGCCGTGATTTGACTTTTGTAAGAAAAAAAACAAAACAAGGCTTTTGATTTTACACATGCCAAGTATATCACATTCGATGGACATATGATTTTCTATAAAAATCATAAAAATATATCAAGGTATATATATGGTTTTTGCAAAAAATGAAAGCATATGAGGGTTGTCTTTTATCTAGCTTGCAAAAACTTCCTAAGGGCATATGAGGTTTTGAAATTAAAAGAGCCCCAAGGGCTTGAACTCCACTCAATCTACAAACTAAGGGCATCATGAACTTGCTTTGAACTCACCTTCAAAAAGGTAGAAGGGACCAATGAAGTTTCAAGGCATATAGCCTAGGCTTCCAACATAAGGGTCATAATACCTTGAGGGTTTTAGTTAAAGAAAATAATTTTAAATTAATGCGACCAAAATGTCATTCAACCTAGGGCAATATTGAACCCTAAAAAAAAACAAAGAAAACCCTAAGATCAAGGGCTCATTTGTCATTTTGAGTTTTGAAAGAAAAGAGCTCTACCTTTGGGCTGCTACCATGGTGGTTAGGGTTTCAACTGTAACCCTTCATTATCTCACTATCCTGAGTGACTTCAATGGAATGTCTGATGATTTTGGATAGAAGACAAAAGGTAAGACTTTTTCATAGGCACTTGATGCATTTCTAATTTATTTTCTGAGGTAAACTTGACTTTTAAGGTTGCGGTTGTGTATTTTTCTGATGCAATCTTTTTCTCTATGTATGTCTTCCTTGTCACCACACTGTGTTTCTATACCACGGGCCACCATGAATGACTAGGATTTGAAGAAGAAACCCTCAACTCTCTGCAATTTTTTGAACAAACACTTCATGGTCTTCTTGTAGGAACAAAGGTAAATGTTTACAACTAGTTTTGAACTTGTTCTTTTGCATTTTCACCACTAATATATGTGCTTAGAGCTGCGGACATAGAACTCTTCTGATACAATTTTTCTTGCTTCTTTGTTTTGTGCTATCACCTCCCTGTGTTGTGTTTTGGGTCGCCATTATGACTGGGTCAAGCTCTCTTGAAGCCAACAAAATGGTTAAAAAAACAAAGGTAAGCTTATTGCCTTAAATTCTGCATACACTTCCCATCATTCCTTTAGCTGTAGCTCGATAAAAGCATTTAAAAAATCATGGCCATGCTTGTATTGTTTTAATCAATCTTTCCTTATCTTAGGCTGCAGGTTTCCATGGCACTTTCTGAGCATTGTGTAACCCTTTTGCCTATATGAGTTTGATTTAGGCTATTCTCCTTTGTATTTGCCATTTCATATTGAATCCCCAAATGGGTCTTAAGTTATGAGGAAAAATAGCTCTCTATCTGTCACTGTCGTGGCTATATTCTTTACATTTCTAGGTTTTACTAGACTTTAAAGAGCTCAAAACCTTTCCTTTCTTCTTTGTATATTATCATTCTTGTATGCAATATGATAAGGGTTTCAGTATTTTGAAGAAAATTGTACCTCTGGCTGGTGCATCTATATATTGTATATGTGCTCATTTTTGAGTATGAGTTCATGATTTTATGTCTTCCCTCTTATTTCATGATGAAAAAAACTCTAAGCGAGCTTGACTTGCTCCACTGTAGAAAACAAAACTGTATTGGCTCATGGATTTTAATATTGAAATTTCATCTCTATAGCAGTATGATGACTATTGTATGATGCTCAATAACCTACTTCTTATTTCTACTGCTCTATAAGAACTATGTAAATGAGAAAATACATGTTGTTCCCTCTATAGATGAAAATGTATTTTGATGTTTTAGCTCACACATTCATACATCTATGGCACTTAGCATTGATTGTGGCACTTGACACTGAATATGCAATTTTTATACTCATATAATTCTATAGCAGCATTATTATATGAAAGAGAATTCATCATGAAAACTATATTTTGGCATATATCATTTTGTTGTTCTAGTTTATTATGTCTTTTCAAATATACCACATCTAAAGACAATTGCTCCTTTTCTTCTTTGTATATTTTGGACATTCTATACACAATTTGTAACCATACCTCATGTAGATGCATCTATCATGGGTAAGTTGTAACCGGTTACCCCTATTAAAAGGTTCAATATGAACTACCTGGCCATTATAGGTAACTATACTATCAGTAATAGACTTCTGCTTCTCTTTATTGGAGTTGGAGGACTGAGTCTTGAAGGTGTTGATTTTGACCTCTTTAATGAATCAACTATTCTACTTGCTGTCCTACCCCTTCTTCTTGATGGAGATAGCTACAAATAGTCCAATGAGTATGAACTAGATCTTGTTTTCATAAGCTAGATACACTAGATCTGCATGCAAGACCAGAGAAAATTGAGTCACCAGGTATACTATAAAAAGCCTCCAAACGCTGGAACACTACTGCATATAACCATAACAACTTTAAGAATTGAAAAAACTTCTCTGAAAACACATTTCGAGTCCCATTGGGCATGCCAAAAACTTTATCAATTAGATATGCACCCTATGCTAAGCTATGGACTTAGCTATCTGTTGACACATGGGAGCACTCATAGGCCTGTGGGTTGCCTAAAATTTAGAGTGAACCTCTAGAGTGAGCTGGTTCTCCTAATGATTTTTTCCTAATCTAAATGATTTGCAGAGGGAAAAGGTGAGAGGATGAATTGAAAAGGAAATTAAACTTAAACAAAATATGCTCCTGATTTCTAAACTATCTCAATACTTTCACTCACAAACAACTCTTTAAACATGAACTCTCACAACCTCACTTAAAACATAAAATTCAAAAATGATTTGCATGAAGGTTCAATCTGAACTCAACATACAACCAAAACCATATGAAATATTTGCACATAGTTTCACAATAATGAGACATGACAAAGGACAAAATATTTGTTATCACAATGAAGCATCAAATCAATATTGTGACTATGAAGGTAAAAGAACTAAAATAGGACTTCTCTGTTGTATTGAACTAAAAGGAGTACATGAAAATCTGATAAAAATTGAGTGAAAATGTCTACAAACTTTTTGCCTATGCTCCAGAGAGAAGAAACAATGATATCAACCCCCTAAGAAAGAGATAGCTTTCTCCAATATATGCCTGCAGAATGATCTCCCTAGAAAAGATGGAAAAAAGCTCCTAAAAATAGTTATCCTGATCCATTTTTGAGCTCCTTTGAAATACTTCCAAACTGAAAATAGAAGCTGCAAAAAGCCTCTCCAAGGTGGTCCCACCAGAAAATATGCTTTGTTTGCCCCCAAAGGACTCTATTTTTGTCCATATCTTCCCAAAAGAAAGCAAACTCAACAAGAAAGATATTGTTTGCTTTAAATTTGTTTTAACTGCATAAATAATGAATATTTGAAAGCAATTTATAGACACATTGCTTTAAATATCATTTTACAATGATTCACAGTTTTATTTTCCTAATTTGCCTAGATTTCATTTTTGCAAAAAAAAAAAAACAATACAAGGCTTTTGATTTTGCACATGCCAAGTATATTACATTTGATGGACATATGATTTTCTATAAAAATCATAAAAATATATCGAGGCATATATATGGTTTTTGTAAAAAATGAAAGCATATGAGGGTTGTCTTTTATCTAGCTTGCAAAAAATTCCTAAGGGCAAATGAGGTTTTGAAAAATTAAAAGATCCCCTAGGGCTTGACCTCCACTCAATTTGCAAACTAAGGGCATCATGAAATTGCTTTGGACTCACCTTCGAAAAGGCAGAAGTGATGCAGAGTGGGCAACAAAAGGTCCTACCGACAACCAACGCCTTTTGGCGATAACTTCCCTATCGGCCAAATAGCTACTATCGGGCCCCCTCTTATTTCTCTCACCAATCTATATACTCTTACCGACAACCAACGCCTTTTGTCTTCTTCGGATAGACTTCCTCTATCGGCAGTGTCTGTTTTTCTCATGCTGACACTCTGACGACCATTGGCTCCTATTGACCTAACCATAACGGTTAGTCACACTTCCTATGCATTCACTGAAACCCTCATGCACATCGGCCAGACAATTGTTATCAGCCTCCTTTAGACATATCAACCTGACATTTATTCTCTCCTTGATGTCTTTATCGGCAACACACTCCCCATTGGCAACCGCTTGCGAACTCCAGCCGATACCCCATCTCACGCCAATGAACTCCTCATTAGTGACACTTCGCAATGGTCACCCCAATCCGTGAAACCTTATACTGTCAGCCTAATGAAATTTCCTCAGCTGGATGCCTCTGGTCATGCCGATGCATACTCACGCACTTCATTAGGTTATGTTTGGGGTCCACCTTCCTTAGTCTTCTGAAGGAATGCTTGTATGTGTCTCCGACACCATTACTAATCTTCGACAAGATGGGATCCTCTTATCATCGATGTTTACTCATCGGTTAGATGTTGCTAATCGAAGTGACTTCCGAAGGTTCTTCTGATGCCCCAAGTTAGACCGATGGCTTCCCAAATACTCTGTGACAACCCGATGCGTGAGGTCCTTCTACAGAACAAGGAATTTGGTCGATTCATGTGTCAAACCCTTGACCACTGATATCAATCTGGTCCCAAATCAACACCATTCACTTCACATTGATTTCTCGACTAGCCACATGGAGATGTCTAGTCGAATCCAGCTGAGTTCTCTAGATTCCTAGGTGAGGATGTAGAAAACAACAAACTTAAATATCTTTCCCCCATCACATGGATGCTATACAGGACTTCAGTGGACAGAGGAAAGGGTCTCCATTTATGAATCAAACCCTAGCCCCTAGGTTACAAACCAGCCTCTGTGGAAATACTAATATTACACCGTCTGCACACTACAGGAACACTAGGAACTACCAGAAAATATTCAATTTAGGGCATGGATGTACACTATCTTAATAGAGACATTAAAAAAAAGAACACACAGGAAAACCAACATATATCCCACCCAGAAAACTCTTCTTATTCATTCATCAAGTCTTCGCTGCATCACAGACACTTCTCCTCCCTGTGTTGCATACAACTTGCCTCTTGAAAAGATGTAGAGACAACAGTTATTTCCCTCCAACCGTGCAAACTGATATTCAAATCAGTTATCCGTTGGTCTTACTCCTCAAACAAGCAAAACCACATGTTTTCCTTGCCTAATTACATCAATGGGACCAAATTGACCCTTATTACAACATGAAATGGCTTAAGATCCTTAGGAAACAATAAAATAAAATATGGCCCTGCACTACAAAGAAGGTGCTCCTGCACCATACTCCCCCTGTAGGAAAAACTCAGGTCCCTTGAGTTGCTAACTGCTGAAGTGTCTTCCCATGTTTTAGAATGTCTACTTCACTTATCCAGGTTGCCTCTGAATTAGGAAGATCCTGCCACTTGACCAAGTAGTCTTTGTACATACCCTTTCTTGTCTTCTTGACAATTTTGGAATCCAAAATGCATTCCAACTGTAAAGGCTTACTTGGAGGCAAATCCTTGGTCCAATTAGCATCTACATCCACCACATCTAATCCACTATCACCATGCAATGGAGGTCTGAAAGGATAAAGATCACAAACATTAAAAATAGGAGAGATACCAAGACCAGATGGTAACTCAATCTCATATGCATTTGGACCGAATTTGTGCACTACTTTGCATGGCCCAATCTTCTTCATCAGGAGTTTAGTTGGTTGTCCTTTTGGTAACCTTTCTTTCCTCAGATATGCCATAACTAAATCTCCAACTTTGAACTGCACCTCTCTTTTCTTCAAATCTGCCCTTTCTTTGTACTTTGTGACTATTTTTTCCAATTGCAACTTGACTTGATCATGGACTGTTTTCATGGAAGTAGCAAAATCTTCACCAAGTGCACTCCTTTTATCCCATCCTTGGAGATCCTTCAATTCAAGTGGCCCCCTTGGGTGAAAACCATAAACTACCTCAAATGGACTTTTACTAGTACTCCTGTTCACTGAATCATTGTAAGCATATTCAGCCTGGCTGATAACTAAATCCCATGCCAAACCATACTATCTTGTAAGGCCTCATAGAAGGTTTCCAAGGGACCTATTAAATACTTCAATCTGACCATCAGTTTGTGGATGGTAGGTTGATGAAAAGGACAACTGTGTGCCCAACTTTCTCCACAAGGTCCTCCAAAAGTGACCTACAAACTTCGAATCCTTGTCTGTTACAATTGACAATGGAAAACCATGTATTCTTACTACCTCTCTAAAAAATAGACCTGCAATATGAGATGCATCATTTGTGCATTTACATGGCACAAAATGAGCCATCTTGCTGAACCTATCAACAATAACAAACACACTATCCACCCCTCTGATTGTTCTAGGTAACCCAAGTACAAAATCCATACTTATACTTTCCCAAGGTTTGTTGGGAATAGGAAGGGGCTGGTATAGACCTGCATTTGAAGACACACCCTTAGCCCTTTGGCAAATTGCACAACTAGCAACATACCTTCTCACATCAGATTGCACCTTTAGCCAGAAATAGAACCTTGTAACTTGTTCCAGTGTTTTGTCCAAGCCAAAATGTCCTCCCAAAGAACCATTATGCTTCTCCTTAATGATATTGTTCCTCATGGAACACTTAGGAATACACAACAAATTGCCCTTAAACAAAAGTCCTTCCTGTAATACAAAATCTGAATATGCACCATGGAAAGTGTTAGCCAAGTTCACACAAACATCATAAGCCTCTTTGAAATCTGAATCCTCTTTGTACAATTCCTTCAAACAGTCAATACCCATGCTTTCTAACTGAATTTCCTGAACAATGAGCAACCTCCTACTTAAAGCATCAACCACTTTATTAGAAACACCCTTTTTGTGCTTAATTGTGAAGGTATAAACTTGTAACTGTTCCACCCACTTACAATGTCTATGGTTCAATTTGTCTTGACTATTTAGGAAACTAAGAGCATGGTTGTCAGTGAAAACAATGAATTCTTTTGGTAGCAAATATTGTCTCCATTTTTTTAGAGCTTGCACCATTGCATAGAGCTCTAGGTCATAGGTAGAATACCTTTGTTTGGCTTCATTCAGCTTCTCTGAGAAGAATGCCACTGGATGTCCTTCTTGGCTAAGAACAACACCAATAGCTTTCTTGCTTGCATCACACTCAACAACAAACACCTTATCAAAATTAGGAAGTACTAAAGTAGGTAACTCAGCTACCTTTGTTTTCAACAACTCAAAGCCAACATCAGCTTCCTTTGTCCATTGGAATCTACATTTGACTCCACCCTTGATGGTGTTGAGGATGGGAGCACTAATGTGGCTAAAACCTCTGATAAACTTCTTGTAAAAAGTTGGCAATCCATGGAAACTTCTTACTTCTCCAACTGTCATAGGGGTAGGCCAATTCAGAATAGCCTCAACCTTAGAGGGATCTATTTTCAAACAACCATTAGAAATCACAAATCCAAGGTATACAGTTTTTTTTTCATGAACTCACACTTGTCTAAGTTGATCATCAACTTGTGCTCATGTAGCTTCTCCAACACCTGCTCAATATGCTTCATATGTTCTTCTTTTGTCCTGCTGAAGATTAGTATATCATCAAGATAAACAATAACAAATTTGCCAATGAATTCAACTAATACCTCATTCATCAAGCACATAAATGTACTTTGAGCATTGCTAAGACCAAATGGCATAACAAGCCATTCATTAAGACCCTCATTAGTCTTGAAAGCAGTCTTCCACTCATCTCCCTGTCTTATTCTGATCTGGTGATAACCAGATTTCAAATCAATCTTGGAATAGTAGCATGAACCACCACGATAGTCCAACAGATCTTCAATTCGTGGCATGGGAAATCTGTACCTTATGGTAATCTTATTAATAGCCCTTGAGTCTATACATAATCTCCATTTTTCATCCTTCTTAGGAGCAAGTACACTAGGGACTGCACATGGACTGAGACTTTTCCTAATCAAACATTTCTCCAAGAGTTCTTGAATCTGTCTACCTACCTCTTCATTCTACTGTGGTGTCAACTTGTAGGCAGCCTTGTTGGGTAATGTGGCTCCAGGAATCAAGTCAATTTGATGACTTATGTTCCTCATAGGTGGTAAAGAATTAGGTGTATCCTCTACCACAAGACCTTGGTATCTATCCAATAATTGTTGCACTTCCAATGGAATCTCCTTCTGCTTCTTGCCTTGCTGACTTGATACATCTCCAGGCTTCATCATCAAGGCATACCCTTGGGTATCCTCCTCCTTCAGGAGTTGTAGGAACTCTTTGCCACTAACTAACATGACACTGTTTTCATTGTTCTTCTCTCCAACCTACTCTAGTAAGGGATCCATCTGAAACTTCTTACCATTCTTGGTGATCACATATGTGTTCTTTTCACCATCATGTTGTGCTTTCACATCATACTGCCAAGGCTGTCCAAGAAGAAGGTGACAAGCATCCATAGGAATAATTTCACATAGCACCTTATCCCTATAATCACCTAGTTCAAATTCTACCCAAGTTTGTTCTTCCACCACATAGTTCTGATTCTTATTCAACCAAGATATTTTATGAGGATTAATATGGGGCAATATTTTTAGTTTACATTTTTCTACCATTTCAGCAGACACTACATTTTCAGTAGAACCTGAATCAACAATGATTTTATAGAGCTTACCATATGCTACTCCTTGGGTTCTGAAGAGATTCTTCCTTTGTGGAGGCTCCTGCTTCAATGGAATCTTCACTAGGGTTCTCTTAATCATCATGCTCTCTCCTTCAAGTACTGGTGTAACACTACCAATTGGTGAGTTTACACTCTGACAATCATCATCCTTCAGTAGTTGGTTCCTTCTCACACCATCATGAGAGCTAGATGCCTTCTCAGGGCACTTGTTTGTAGTATGGCCTACTTGATTGTAGTTGTAGCATCTTCCAGTGAAGACTCCAGGTCCTCTGCCTATACCACCACCTCTGCCTCTGCCATTAGGTCTTCTCCAACCTCTGAAACCACCACCTTTCTGTTCTGTATCAGAATGTGATTCTTGCTGACTTGAACTTTCACCTTTGTTTGGCTGTCCTCTACCAAAATTACCTCTTCCTCTATTATTTTGATCCCCTTTCCTTTTTAGCTTATCCTCAGCCCTAGAGGCTAACTAAAAACATTCATCTATAGTCTTGGGAACCACCCTATTGAATTCATCTTGTATATTATATCTTAGACCATCAAGATATCTGGCCACCATCTCTTTCTCCTCCTCCCTGTGATTAGCTCTCATACTCAATCTGTGGAATTCTTCAGTGTATGTAGCCACGTCCATATCTTTCTGTCTATGATGATTAAAATTTTTGATGGTTTACAAATCATAGTCACATGGCAAAAAATTGGTTCTCAGCATGGTCACCATTCTACTCCATTTGGTGATTAGACTCTTTCCAACCTTCTCCCTTTCACATTGGGTGTAGCTCCACAAAACCAATGTAGAACCTCTCAGTCTGGTTTTTGCAAACTTCACTTTCTACTATCACTGTACTCCTTGAAGTCAAAGTAATTACTTATGGCTTCAATCCAGTCCACAAGAGTATCTCCATCCAGTTTCCCATTGAACGTGGGAACATCCATTTTTGGATCACCACTATCTCCATGACCCTTGAGTGCATTCAAGAATGCCTTTTGATCAGCAGGCACACCTTCTCCTTGAGGATTCTCTCCTATTTCTCCTTCTTCATCCCCCTCTAACTCAGAAGTGCTTCCATTCTTCTCTTTTGATCTTTCTTCCTTCAGTCTCTCTTTAAGCATCTCTTCTACCATCTTCTGGATGGCTGCTTTACTCATCGACTTGGAAGGCATTGTGCTAGCCTCTGTCTCTATCTCCAACTCTTTGTCTGACATACACGGCTATGATTCAGAATATTGGCTCTAATACCAATTTGAATCAAAGTGGGCAACAAAAGGTCCTCAAGTATAATCGGCTAGACCTGAGCTATGTCTTGGTGATAACACAGCTACTATCAGGCCCCCTCTTATTTATTTCGCCAATCTATATACTCTTATCGACGACCAACGCCTTTTGTCTTCTTCGAATAGACTTCCTCTATCGGCAGTGTCTATTTTTCTCATGCTGACACTCCGATGACCGTTGGCTCCTATTGACCTAATCGTAACAGTTAGTCACACTTCCTCCGCATTCACCGAAACCCTCAAGCACATTGGCCAAACAATTGTTATCGGCCTCCTTTAGACATATCAACCTGACACTTATTCTCTCCCTGATGTCTTTATTGGAAACACACTCCCCATCGGCAACCACTTGCGAACTCCAGCCGATGCCTCGTCTCATGCCAATGAACTCCTCATCGGTGACACTTCGCAATGGTCACCCTGATCGGTGAAACCTTATACCATCGGCCCAATGCAATTTCCTCAGCCCGATGCCTCTGGTCACACCGATGCATACTCACGCACTTCGTTAGGTTATGTGTGGGGTCCACCTTCCTTAGTCTTCCGAAGGAATGCTTGTATGTGTCTCTGACACCATTACTATTCTTTGGCGAGATAGGATCCACTTATCACTGATGTTCACTCATTGGTTAGACATTGCTAATCGGAGTGACTTCCGAAGGTTCTTTCCACGCCCCAAGTCAAACCGATGGCTTCCCAAATACTCTGCGACAACCCAATGCGTGAGGTCCTTCTATAGAACAAGGAATTTGGCCAATTCATGTGTCAAACCCTCGACCACTTATATCAATCTGGTCCCAAATTAACACCATTCACTTCACATTGATTTCCCGACTAGCCACATGGAGATGTCTAGTCAAATCTAGCCGAGTTCTCTGGATTCCTGGATGAGGATGTAGAAAACAACAAACTTAAATATCTTTCCCCCATCACACCGATGCTACATAGGACTTCAGTGGATAGAGGAAAGGGTCTCCATTTATAAATCAAACCCTAGCCTCTAGGTTACAAACCAGCCTCTGTGGAAATACTAATATTACACCGTCTGCACACTACAGGAACACTAGGAACTACCAGATAATATTTGATTTAGGGCATGGATGTACACTATCTTAACAGAGACATAAAAACAAAGAACACATAGGAAAACCAACATATATCACACCTAGAAAACTCTTCTTATTCATTCATCAAGTCTTCGCTACATCACACACACTTCTCCTCCCAGTGTTGCATACAACTTGCCTCTTGAAAAGACGTAGAGACAATAGTTATTTCCCTCCAACCATGCAAACTGATATTCAAATCAGTTAGCCATTGGTCTTACTCCTCAAACAAGCAAAACCACATGTTTTCCTTGCCTAATTACATCAATGGGACCAAATTGACCCTTATTACAACATGAAATGGCTTAAGAGCCTTAGGAAACAATAAAAGAAAATATGGCCCTGCACTATAGAGAAGGTGCTCCTGCACCAAGAAGGGACCAATGAAGTTTCAAGGCATATAGCCTAAGCTTCTAAAATAAGGGTCACAATACCTCGAGGGTATTAGTTGAAGAAAATAATTTTGAATTAATATGACCAAAATGCCATTCGACCTAGGGCAATATTGAACCCTAAAACAAAGTAAAGAAAACCCTAAGATCACAGGCTCATTTGTCATTTTGAGTTTTGAAACAAAAGAGCTTTGCCTCTAGGATGCTGCCATGGTCGTTAGGGTTTCAACTATAACCCTTCATTTTCTCACTATCCTAAGCGACTTCGATGGAATCTCTGATGGTTTTGGATAGAAAACAAAAGGTAAGACTTTTTCATAGGCATTCGATCCATTTTGCATTCATTTTCTGAGGTAAACTCAACTTTTAAGGCCATGACTGTGTATTTTTCTAATATAATCTTTTGCTCTATGTATGCCTTCGTTGTCACCATACTGTGTTTCTATACCATGGGCCACCATGAATGACTAGGGTTTTAAGAAGAAACCCTCAACTCTCTACAATTTTTTGAACAAAAACTTCATGGTCTTCTTACAGGAACGAAGGTAAATGTTTACAGTTAGTTTTGAACTTGTTCTTTTGCATTTTCACCTCTAATATATGGGCTTATAGCCGCAGACATAGAACTCTTCTGATACAATTTTTCTTGCTTCTTTGTTCTGTGCTATCACCTCCCTATGTTGTGTTTTGGGTCACCATTATGACTAGGTCGAGTTCTCCTGAAGGCAACAAAATGGTTAAAAAAAATTAAGGTAAGCTTGTTTCCTTAAAATTTGCATACACTTCCCATAATTCCTTTAGCTGTAGCTTGATAAAAGCATTTAAACAATCACGGCCAGACTTGTATTTTTTAAAGCATTCTTTCCTTATCTTAGGCCACGGGTTTCCATGGCACTTTCTACGCATTTTGTAACCCTTTTGCCTATATGAATTTGAGTCAAGCTATTCTCCTCTGTATCTACCATTTCATATTGAAACCTCGAATGGGTCTTAAGTTATGAGGAAAAATGACTCTCTATCTGTCACTGTTGTGGCTATATTCTTTACATTTCTGGGTTTCACTAGACTTTCAAGAGCTCAAAACCTTTCATTTCTTCTCTGTATATTATCATTCATATATGCAATATGATAGGGTTTCGGTATTTTGGAGAAAATTGTACCTCTGGCCATGGCTATATATTTTATATGTGCTCATTTTTTAGTACGAGTTCGAGATTTTATGTCTTCTCTCTGATTTCATGATGCAAAAAACTCTAAGTGGGCTTGACCTACTCCACTACAAAAAACACAACTGTACTGGCTTATGGATTTTAATATTGAAATTTCTATCTCTATAATGGCATGATGACTACTGTATGATGCTCAATAACCTACTTCTTATTTCTATTGCTCTGTAAGAACTTTGTAAATGAGAAAACACATGATGTTCCCTCTGTAGATGAAAATGCATATTGATGTTTTAGCTCATACAATCATACATCTGTGGCACTTAGAATTGATTGTGGCACTTGGCACTAAATATGCAATTTTTATACTCATATCATTCTATAGTAGCATCATAATATGAAAGAGAATTCATGATGAAAACTATATTTTGGCATATATCATTTTTTTGTTCCAGTTTAAATTATGTCTTTTCAAATATACCACATACAAAGACAATTTCTCCTTTTCTTCTCTATATATTATGGACATTCTGTATACAATTTGTAACCATACCTCATGTAGCTACATCTGTGGTTATCTCTTATGACTCTTGTTGCTCTATTACTGTCCAATATTTCTCTGATGAAAGACTGAATGAAACATTTGTATTTCATTACTAATGAGAAAACCTCATTGGAGAGGCACCCTTTGTGTTGGCATTAAATGTTATATTTTATTGATCAACTACAAGAAAATAATGTTGTCTTCCTCATTTGTACTTACAGGTTGTATTATATAATGAGGACATATGGATTGAGTTCTGTGTCTCCATGTAGACATCTTTGTTTACTGTATCAAATGCACCATGTAATGTTTACCATATAAATACCTCTTTTGCATATCTTGTAGATGAATATGGATATTGAGACTTCATTTTTTCCACCATTTTGGTGAAGTGCATCTGATATCTTGAGCTTGTACATCTATGTACTTATGTGTTCTATTGATCATCTATATATATGTTGTTCTTGTTTCATTTGATGATTGGTATTTCAATTCACATTTGATATGCATATACTCTGAATGTTCTAATTAGATCTGTCTTATGGCATACATACTTGGCATCTGGTCCACTGTATCATATCAAATGTAGATATATACATACCACATTGAATTGTTGAAACTCCTCCACTTTACTGGCATGAATATATATTTGAACATGCATTATGTGTATCACTTGCAATTGTGGCTTCATAGTTGTATTAATTTCTCATATGCAAGGCTTACTCAGTTCCACATACTATTGATCTATCTCAGACAAGTTCACTGCACATACATGGATGTCACTTCATCTCTTGAACTGATGATCATAGATGGGGCAATGACCTTGGAGTTCATACACTCACTTGATGAGACAGTCTTTCAATTGAATATGAACATGCATTTCAATTGTAAATTCCCCTTGAGGTTTAGGGGCAGCATGCTGGGCTCAACCCTTGTGGGAGCCCACTTTACACCACATGCTGAAATGGTCTTCAAAAACATCAACATGATTTCACCGATACGTACACAAGAAAGAAACATGTTAGATAAAATTAGTGAAGCTCAATGATTGTTTTTCTTGCAGTCTCTCTTGCATGTGAATGATTTGTATCTGATTTAGTGCACCATAGGCAATGTATTTTGCCTCTATTGATAGGCACATAGGGAACTCATAACTGGAGCTCTAACAAAAATCTTTCAATCCTACAGGTTCTTGTGAAGATCGAGAGCAAGGACATAAAACAAGCTCAGAAATTGAAGGTATTGAACATGCAACGATGGCTATGTTCTATCCCTTTCTTATTTCTAGATGCATATTATATTTCCTATGTTTGTTCTAGATTAGCTATTCCCACGGCTTGTGTGGGACATTTGATTTGTTATGTTTTCATTCAATTCAATGCTTATTTCATTTGTGTTGTAAAATTGAATAATCATTGTAAAGAAATGAAACAACTTATCTCTCAAGCAAAAATCTGCAATGAAACGAATGATTAACTGAATCTTTTTTTGCTCTGATATAACAATGCATCATAACGAAATCCTTCAAGTAGTCCAACTATGCAAAACAAGATGACATGCAAATGTTAAAAAAAAAACCTTCTCATCTAAAATGAGCTGAATGTACTCTAGCTCTACCAATTTGGGCTGTAGAGGAAATTAGTAACACTAACCATGGATGCAAAAGTATTTAGGCAAGTCCATTTTATATATAAATTCAAGTCCAATTTATAAATAAATTCAAGTCCTTTTTATAAATAAATTTTTACATTTTGGTAAATCATTCACTCAAGGGGAGTTAATGCAATTTGTATATAATCATGTATACTTGTCAAAGGGGGATCCAACCAAAAATTCATTTTGTACACCCTTTTCCATTGATGTCAAAGGGGGAGAGTATTTTGGAGAGAGACATGTTGAAAAAGAGAGACATATATATCTCAGGGGGAGAGAAATAATGTTTTGCGGAGAAAGTAAGTTGTACAAAAGAAAGGGGGAGAATAATTGTTGAAGAATTTGGTCTTGATGGTTTTAGTTTTTCACATCATGTGTTGCCATCAATGCCAAAAGGGGAGATTGTTGGCAACATCATTGATGAAGAGATTGTTAGCATGTAGAAGATAAGGCAGTGCATGATGTTATGTAGTGTTGTCATTCATGGCAACAACAATTGTAAGTTTGTACAAAGCAATTTGGATGGGAATTTTGCAAGAGGGTTTGATCCTCTCCTATTTAGGTTCATCTATCTCTTCTTAGAAGACAAATGTGCAAAGAGATTTGATCCGGCAAGAAACATGTTGAGAAATTTAGCTGAGTGTTAGTATACTCCATTCAGTGTATAGAGTTCCAGCTTTTTGGTCCGCATTGATTTATCATTGAAGATCATGTCTTGTAGTTATGGTATATTGATATTGATCATTAAATACATCTAATTTCTAAATTTGGTCCACTGATGACCTCCAGTGTGAAAGATGTGATTGCCAGAAGTTCGCATAATAGAGTACAGTTATGTCTGGTATAAAGTAAATGATTGGTCCACATTCCTCCGGTATAGAATATTTATCTATGTGGTTGTAAGGTGTTGTAAAAACATGGTTAGATATTGTAAAGATGGATTTTCAAGTTCTGAAATCCTCCAGAATGTAAGTTGGATTTAATAGAGTATCACACTCTCAATAGATAGTGCATTGACAGTGTCAGTGATGATTTTTGATACTCCACATTTCACCGCAGGTGAACATTTTTCTATGTGGATTTGATGATAAGTTTATGGATATCTGAAGAGTGCATATTCTAGGTTTGAGGCAATTTGGAGTTTTAGATACCAATTTATGGTTTGACAGTTAGTTCGTATTATTGTTACTTTTCTTGTGAATCTGACCTGAGAGTATTGATGTTATGCAGAGGGTAAATATGTTCTATGGAGTTATGTGGGAGCTATTTATAGGTCCATGCCAAACTATTTCAAAATTTGAATTTTGGCACAAAGTGTGTGTGTAAGGTTTTGGGGCTGACAGAGTATGTATGGCATGTTTTACACATTACATCCAATTAGGCCAACCTAATTGATAATGTGTATGCAGCAGTTATATAAAGAGGTTTGTTTTTTATGTTTTGAAGATATAGAAACATATATGTGATTCAAATGATACGACAAGTGCCTACAGATGTGAATTGAGGAAATATAGAGCAAGACAATGTGATATTTCTGATCAGTAAGAGAAGTTTTGTTTCTATAACTTGAGCTTCATTGGAACTATATTCCATGCATATGTAGATGCAATTGTAACAGTTCAAATTCTGGAAGTGAGCCACTCTTCATTTCTCTCTATTTTTCTCTTAGTGGGCAGTGAGTCCACCTGCAATGAGCATTTTTGTAATATCCTATAGCTGGTTATAAAATATTGTGAGCTAATCCTCACCGTGATTTTTCCCTTTTTGGGTTTTCCACATAAAAATCCTGGTGTTCATTTGTTGTGGATTGTGATTATATATTTTATGCTTAATCTTCTTTACTATTATTGAATTTGGTAAATGGATTAAATACTTAATGTGTGAATGGTTTAAAAGAATACTGATTTAGCCTCCCCTCTCAGTATTCTAGGTGTTCAACATGTTTTCCCTCTCAACTTACAGATCCTATACTTGGAATTCATGAGAGATTTTCTTGAAGATGAGGGTAAATTAGAAGTTAGGCTTATGAACCTATTGAGTCTAGAGGAGAAGAGAGGTGCTTCCCTCCAACATTTCATCAAACACTGGCAATAGTTAAATTATGGTTTGACAAGAGAGTTAAGGTGAAAGCTTTTGGAATATCTGATTTAGTTCTATTGTGGAATAGGTCCAAAGAAAAGAAATGAGACCACCAAAAATTTGAAAAACTTTAGCTTGAACCATAATAGATCTTTGAGATCCTAGGAAAAAACACTTTAGGATTAGTTCCTTTACTAGAGAGCATATGTCATTGCCTATCAATGGATAGTATCTCAAAAACTATTTTGGTCCTTGATAATGATATGAAAACCATGTACTATATTTAGGTTAGGATTGTGTTTTCTTTCTTTCTTTGGTTTGTTGTTTCTTTTGTTTCTTTACTTATTTGTTTCATTTTTTATTTATTTTGTTTTAGGAGGGTATGTCTCATATTTGTTGAGTAAAAAAGGTTTTATTTATATGTAAGTAATATCTGAAGGTAACCTTTGTTCAAATTATGTTGTTAATTAATTTATGGTATTTAATCAGCCATTTATTTGGAACTCCTTAGTTTACTTTCATTTATCAAGAACGTTATGAACATAGGCTGCTATAAAAGGTTTGATTATCAAGGAATTTGTGAGACATTGCTAAAATCCTACAATTATTTATCACAGCTTAATATTTCCAGTAGCTAGCCTGAATTAAATATAGTATTTCTTCCTCAGGAGAAAAATGTAAAAGTTACATTTCTTTCAAGAGAATCACTAAGAGTCTTGATTATTTCTTAGATTTCCATTTAAACTATATCAGAGAGAATATTATTATTGAATATTTGATTATGTCAGGTGTCAACATGAATAGAAGGAGAAAGCAGACATACAAGATATCAAGCACACTAGAATTAGATTGTCTTATACACCAAACAGTGGTTTAGTATAATGATTCTTAGCTATACACCAATGTGATTGATAAAAACATTTGTATAGTTGTTGCAAGAACAACAATGTATCAAGAGGAAGTATTGGAATTCATAAACAGAGTATATAAGGGTCCATCCTCAATTTATACTAGAAACACTTCAGCATCAATTGTATTTCTTCCAAACCAGCAGAAGGTATTGGTAATACTTTAAGTCGTAGGTTTAGGTAACCACATTCAATTGGTACATTGACATAGGGTTATTTGTAGTCCTTATCACCATACTGCCTTCCTTAACTACTCAAATATCCCATTTTCCCTAAAACATTGGCATCAAAAGACCCCACTTCCCTAAATTTAGTAGCAAAAGGTCATTTAAACTATGAAATATCTGAGACCCAAGACTAAATTCATGAAAATCCCAAAGATACATGAACTTGAGATCCAAGAAGCACCATAGAGAGTAGTTTGGTCATCTATAGAAAGAGAAAAGAGAGACCAATTAATTGAATTAAACATAACACCCAGATCAGATAGCCATTTTTTAATATGGAATCACATCCAAAAAGATCTTTTAGGATTGTATTCACTAGTGATACCTAAACCATATTGATTGATGGCAACTTGGCAAACATCATAAGAGAGACACTGCTAATATAATGATGAATGACTATGCATGATGATTTTTAAAGATGTTTTCACTGATTGAAACAAGAAAAGGAACAAGACTAGAACAAAAGTTTTGGTCTGGAGAAGAAGACTTAGTATTTTTAGCTAAGTGTTGATAGTATACAAGAGACAGTGATAAAGAGACAATGTATTGACCGGCATTGGTCCGCAGTTGAAGATCAGATCATGTGGTTCTGGTATGTTGTTTTTAGTTCTTAGGAGATATTATATCCAATATTTTAGCCCCTGATAAGTACTAGAAGCACATCTTCAAATAGCCTAAGTCCGGCAGAGCAAAATACAGTGATATTTAGAATATAACACCTCGTTGATCGGGTCCGCATTCCTCCAGTGTTGCATATTTTTTTATGTAGTTCTAAGGTGTTGTAAACACTTGTATGAAGTGTCTAAATCCAAAGTTTCAAGTTATTAAGTCCACCAGAAAGATAGTTACAAGGTACTGAGTATCACTACTATGTTTGATAGTGTTTGACTGTGATAGGGATGTGTTCTTGGGCTCTGCATTTTTCTACAAGAAGATATTTTCCTTTGTGGTTCTAGAGCTATAATCTATGATGGCTAAAGTGTCTCTGATATGAGTTTGATAAAAGTATTGTGATCCGCAGTAAAAGTTTCAATCTAACAAATGAACTAAACTAGTGGTAGTCTGTGTTGGAGACCGACATGATAAGTGCAAATTGTATGTGGTAAGTTTCATTTCTTGAACTTAATCATAAGTGGTGAAACAATTAAGGCTGACATATAAGAAGGTATTTCAAATGTTGTTTGGGTCCATTGAGAATTTTGGTGAATAAATTTGACTGATAGAGTACATAAGGCATGACTACACACTACACCTTATTAGGCCGAGCTAATATGAATTTTTTAAGTGTTGTGGATATATATGGGATTGAATTTGATGTTTGTGTGATGTGAAGTGGATGAAAATATACATATGATAGGTAAAATGTAGTACAGGTGACAAGAGCAGAAAAAGAGAGATCATGCTTAATTCAAAAGCAGAGTGGTGAAATAGAGCAGTTAAGGTGAAGAGTTTTGAGATAGTGTTTTGAGCTTCATTAGAATTGTAACCAAACATGTGTAGATGCAATCTGAGCAGTTCAACCTGGCAATGAGCCATTCTTCCATCTTTTTTCTTTATCTAGGCAATGAGCCTATTTCAGTAGTGAGCATTTCTTTGGCCAGTGAGTCCTAGGAAGTTGGCCTTCTTGTAATTTGGTATTGTTCCTACATAATATATTGTGAGCTAACACTCGTTGTGGTTTTCCCTAGTTTTGGGTTTTCCATGTAAAAATCTTGGTGTTCATGTGTGATGCATTGTGGTTATTTCTTCTATGTTTAATTTGCTTTGTCATTACATGAAGTAAATAGATTACTAGACTAACAAGTAAGAAGTTTAATAAAATATTGATTCACGCCCCCCCCCCCCCCTCTCAGTATTTTGGGTATTAAACAATTGGTATCAGATACTAGTTCCTTGGAAGAAGCCTAGCAACTTGAAGAAGATCTTGGAGACTAAACACATGGCAGGTAAATAAAATTCTACTCCTCCTAAAGAAATTGATTCAACTGAAACTAAAGATGAATGTACGCTTGTCAATGAAGAAGAACTCAAGATTACACTTGAAGATCTTGAAAGGGTTGAAATAGAAAATAGGGATCTAAAAGATAATGTCAAGGAAGTGCAGATGAGTGCATCAGAAAATTGTGGGAATAATTCAAGAAGTTTAATGAAAAATATAAGGAGGTTAGTGAACAATTGATATCTGCAAATGACACCTTGAATGATATGAAAGTGGAAGTTATAAAAGGAGTAAAAGCAGAAGAAGACCTAAATGAATAGGTGAACATAAAATTGAATACTGCACAAAGCTTGAACAAGAAGTTTTGGATTTGAAAGCTGATATGAAATAGGCATGGATTTAGGAAGACAAATTCAGAGTGAGTGTTGCCCAACTTGATAGAATACTTGCAATTCAAAAGAGTCCTAATGACAAAGAAGGATTAGGATTTGAGAAAGGTGAAATCTCTAAAATTAATCAAGAAAAGAATGTTGAGATCAAGAAGGACAAAGGTAAATATATCTAGAATCAAAGGAATAGACCTAGAAGACCACCAGTTAGGCAACCAAATGCTCAAAGATTTGGACACAAGGCTAACCAATGCAGATCAAGAATGAATGGAAGGAACAATGGACAGAGGAATGTTGTATGCTTCAATTGCAATATACTTGGACATATTGCAAGATTCTACATAAGAAAGAATATGAAGGCTAATCAGGTAGAGATGAAGAAACTAGTACAAAAGGAAGATCTAGTAGAGATCAAGAAGGAGATGAATCAAAATTGGGTTAAGAAGGCAGGAAGTCAAGGATGAGTTTGCATTAGACTTTGGTGGTGGTACTTTCTCTAGGAAGTAAATAGGGAGCTCTGGATTAGGGGGAGCTTAAATGAAAAATCATGTACCCCAGCCAGAAAAGTGGTGTTGACATCTAGCATGAAGGTATAAGCTAGAAAAAAAGAAAATAGAGCTTTTGGAGAAGATTCTGACAAAAAAAAATCTAATGTGGTGGATTACAAAGCAATTTAGATTGACTATGAGTGGTAGAATAAGAGTTTGACATCTTTTTGAAATAAACATTTATGATGATTAAATCCTGATGGAACGAGGACATAAGGAATTCATTTGAAAGAAAAAATCACTTTGCATTCAAAACCTCAAGCGACTAAAGAGATCTGAGAAGTGAGCTAAGGCAAATCCAAGTGTTCAGCGATTGGTGTGAAGAAACCCTAACCAAAGGTATTTACAGCTATCTCTCTTGAAATTTTTTTGTGTTGAATCTGTAGAGATGTATACTCCTCAAGTAGTTGAGATAACAAAGAGACCTCACCCTAAGTTCAAAAAGCATCCCTTTAAATCATTAGAGACTGATACGGATGGTGCAATTTCTAAGATTTCGCATGGTGTTATGCATACGGAAGACGTTAGGGCATATATACATGCAAACCTAGATGAATATAATCATGGAAAATTAGGGGAAATTTATCTAAAGGAACTAACTGGTGACAAATTTGAGATAAAAGAAGAATATAGTGCCCTATTTGAGAGGCATTTGGATACCTGGTTGGATTTTCTAATGGTACCAGATGATGCTTGGGTTAGATATGTTTTGAGTAGGATTCATGATGAGTTCTGTTGGATTGATGAGATTTATATGATAACAAAGGATGTCATCAAAGCAGTTACTAGCATGTGTTCCACTAAAAAAGTTATAGAATTGAAGTCTATAAAGCACAACATAGTAATGCAGTTGACAGGTGTGAAATTTGATAAAAAACATTAACTATAAATGACATTGTGGATCAAGATGTAAGATTTGTGTCAAAGCTCATTGGTTACAAGATATATTTCTCCAATAGGGAGAACTCTAATTCTGCAACAATGACATATATAGCATATGATATGGTCAAGAACAACACAGACTATGACCTATGTGAGTTATTCCAACAACTTATGGAGAATCTGAGAAAGACAAAAGACTCAAAATACCCCTTCAAGTATGGAACCCTAATCATTTGTCTATTCTTCTATTTTTTGAAGGAATTACCCAAAATGGATAATATTGGTTGGCTTGGTCATCCACCGGTAGCAGGACAAATTAGAAACCATTTACAGAGTTTGGGAAATGCTGACAAACAAAATGCAGCCTTATGGGGATATTTCAAGAATTTGCAAAAGAAAATGTAGGATAGGGCTAGAATCCATAAAAAGGTTGTAAAAAATATGAAAGAGACATTGTATTCATGGTGGACAAGGATAAATGGTTTATGGAGGCTGTAGATCCAAGAACTGTATGGGTCCCAGCCATGGGATATGAAGTCATAGAAGAAATTTTGGTTGGATTGGCTGATTTGATGTTAAGAAAACCTAAAGACCCTAAGGAGGGGAGATTTGGGACATTTGAAGAATTATCACTCAAAGCCCATTTGGAACAAAAACAACTAGAAATCAAGAAGAATGCAAGGAAAATGACATATGAGTTTGTCAAAAGCCAAGGGTTTACAAATGAACAAATAAGTGAAGCAAGAGCCAAGGTAGAGGCATCAAAAGCTGCAAGTGCTCCATTAGAATAGACATCAAGTGCTCTGAAAGGGAAAATATCAAAGACTCCAAAGAAGAAAGAGGAGAAATCTGAGAAAGAAAAGCCTACACCTAGCTTTAGGAGAAGAACAAGAGCCTCATCCTCAGCAACAACTACCATTATGGTTAAGAAAGAAAAGTAAAGTCTGAAGAACAAGTGCCAAAGAAGAAGCCAGAAGAGAAGAAGAAAAGAAAGAAAGAAAAGATGACAAAAAGAGTGTATGTGAGCCTAGGTGAAGGAGAAAAAGAAGAGGAAACAAAAACAGATGAGGAAGTTAAAGAAAAAATGGTAAAAAAAGATGAAACCACAACTAAGAAGCCCTCTAGAAAGGCCAAGGATAAGAAGAAGAAGAAAGAAGAAAAGACTAGAATAGAGAAGAAGTGACTATATCTTTGGAAGCCATTGTCAATGCATTTGCTTAGCATGGAACCCTGAAACCGATAGCTAACATGTATGATGAAAGATCCGATGCTGATAAAGTAATAATTGAGACAATCATTGTAAGATATTTAGATATGTTTAGTACACCATTGATTGAAATTATATATAAGTTACCAGATAGTTTAGCTAGCATAATGACAGAAAGAAAAGAGGGGGCCATGGCCAAAGATGCTAAGATAAAGGAATATGTCTTGTTGAAACATTATCTAGACATCACTAGAGAAGAAAATGCTAAAGTCACCAAGAAGATCAGTAATAAATTTAGAACCATGAAGAGAGTCAATGCTCTGATCTCTAATCACACTGAGAAATTGGTAAGGGAGACATAAGAGATAACACTAAGGGTGTCACATGAGCTGCAAATTTCAGCCATTGTTGACACTGATGAAGTGGAACAAAATACTGGTGTATATAATGCAGTTCCAAAGATAAATATGGAACAAAACATGGAACAAAGCATAGGTACTCCTCTAGTAGACACAAGAAATAAAGAAGAAATGAATACATAACAGAATGTTGATAATGTTTCTCTAGAAGTGAATATTGGGAAGAGCTTGGACCAAAGTACAATCACTCCTCTAGAAAGTTTAGGAAAGGATGAAGAGATGAAAGATTTTGAGAAAGAGAAGAGCTTTGAAGAAGTTAAGATAGCTCCAGAAGAGAATATCCCTAAGAGATAGGAAGAGCAAAGAGAAGAAATAAATAAACAAGTAATGGATAATCCTGTTCTGAAACTAGAAGGAAATGAAAAAGAAAACATTCAAGATCAACCTTCGAAGAGACAAGATGCTGAGGCAAATCAAGTTGGAGAGAATAGAGACACTATTGACTCTTTGAGAGAGTTTTTGGAGAAGTAAAAGGAAGCTCAGATTTTGACTACACTTGAGGTATTACAAGGACCTATTAACCTTGCTACAATGTCCCCATTACAGAAGCTAAGACTTGGAACAATCTTTCAAGCTACTGTACAAGAAGAGATGTTGAAATCCCATTTAGAGGACAGTGTGTTGATAGAAGATGCATCAATAATTTTTGAAAAATTAATACCTATAATAAAGAGAGATACATCATTGGACCCTATTGAATAAGTGAAGATGTTAATGCAATCAATCAATTCTCATTTTGAGTCCCTAGAACAAGCTATAGAAAAGAAAGTAAGGGCAGAGATTGATGACAAAAGGTTAGTTGAGCTTACTGACAACTTTTCTCAAGATAAAACTTTGTTAGATAAAAGTGTAGAGTATGCACAGTTGGCCCTTAAGGAATCTAGTGAACTATATCAATTTTGTATTACATGGCCGGATAAGACTAAGGACATAAAAGATAAAATAGATGGATGGGAAGCTCAAATAATGAAGATATCCAGAACTTATGACCCAACAAAAGATGCTATCAAAAGGCATAAGTTGAGACTATTCACTCAAATACACATAAGTTGTAGGCCCAGAGGGAGGTCATAAAGCATAGAATGAGCCAACTCTAGGAGGTAGCAAGCTTCAAGACTGCATTCTTAACCAAACTAATAGCAGCAACAGATAAGACTAGTAAAATCACTGAAGCCCTTGCTATAGCGAAGAAAGCAGAAGAGTTGGTGTCTCGGATTAATGGGCACATACTAGTTTTGAATGATGTTAAGACTAGTTGGGATGAAGAAGTAGTGCAACTAAAAAGAATCTACAAACATGTTCTCCTAGAACAATAGTAAGCATTTTGATTTCACTTGCATATATGTGGAAAATAGAAAAACAATTTTGAAAATTTGGCAACTTGTACATTGTTGGAACTAGGCAACTAAGAGGGGGGTGAATTAGTTGTCCCACAATAAAAAAATTTCTGCATTTAACTTTCTTTATTATCTTACTATCAGATTAGTGATGTAAACATTAAAGTATAGATCAACAACATAAGAGCAGAAACATAATCAATACACTTGACACCAAGATTTTTAAGTGGAAACCTAGTTAAGGGAAAAACCACGGTGGGGGTTAACCCACAAAGATGCATACCCTATTAAAAGTACTTAATAAAATAGAAGGCACATGCATTTGGGTGCACTACCGAGAGCTCACTGCTCAAAAGAGAGGCTCACTGCCTACAAAATTTATTTAGAAAGAATCAACTGAGAAATATCATCTACTTCATGCCTGATTCAGTTTCAATGAATGCTCAAGAACTTTCACTTTTGTCCCAAACTCTTCTTCACACTCTATACTGCTCTCACTCCTTTTCTTCTCTACTCTGCTCCTAATCCTTTCTTTAGATTTTATCTATTTTACACAAGGATGATTTCAATACCTCTTCAACAAGTATTATATACTTCATCAACCTTGGAATGATCAACAAGGTTGGCTAAATTTGATGTAGATCATCACACTATTGGCCAAGCACAAGTGAGACTTGAATCTACTTCTACAACCACTCCATGCTTCAAAAAAATGCTCTTAAGGCATCCACAATAGGCTAGGAACATCCGGTCGGCCAAGACTAGAAGGAACATCAAGCTCAAGGAAGAAATCTTCAATCAATAAGCTCAAACTTCAATGCAAACCTCTAACATAGTAGCCATATGATCTAGAGACCTCCACAAGCACTTTGAATTTACCAATAACATCCATTCTAAACCAAATTATCAGAAGCATTTGAATCTTCCTCTGGAACCTCAAGAACACTCTCTTCCATGACTATCAAACTAGAAGGATAGATTGTAAACCTTTAAACCACGAATTACTGGTGTTGATGATACACATTGACTTCCCAAACATGCCTTCAGATCTGTAGATCACAATTTTATATTATCATAGCAATCCAGACCTCTTTTCTATCTCTGTCTTTCCTGAGTATTGCAGGAACCAGTTCTACTTAGATGGCCATAACTCCTTCAAATCTTCATGCGGACTTCTCAAATCTTAACTGGAGCAGACAATCCTCTACACAACCACATGATCTGCATGCATTGATTGTCATTAATTTTCTCAATATCCTCAACAGTCTTGTCTTCTATGCAGACAATAAAATATGATACAGTTGACACCAAGGGCAACAAGGATATGTTGACATCAATGACAACCCACTTAGGCACATATTTACAACAATCTCCCCCTTTGTCATTCATGGCAACTTATGATGTGAAAAAATAAATCTAATCATCAAGACAAGAACTTCTCCCCCTTACTCTTCTCACTTTTGCAACTACTTTCTTTACTGCTCCCCCTTACATCAGCAACTAGTTTTTCACATGACTTATCTCCCCCTTTGACATCAATGGCAAAGGGCACATATTTTCTATCTTTTCTCCCTTTTTGCTTCAGACCGATCCCAAAATTTGCATATTGACTACTCCCCCTTTGAGTAGTATCTCCTTAAGATCAATCCGGATCACACGATATGAATGTGAATTCCATTGGACTGATGCACCTTAGTGCATATTAGTTCTGCTCAGGAGGAGTAATAACTCCTAACTTCTCTCTAAGATACTCAAAAGTATCCTTGGGAAGAGGCTTAGTGAAGATGTCTACAATCTAATCTTTGGGAGGCACAAACTCCAACTTAACTTCATTCTCATTTACTTTCTCTCTCAAGAAATGAAACTTGATAGATATATGCTTTGTCTTTGAATGCAATAATGGATTCTTTGAGATGCTTATTGCAGTAGAATTATTAACTTAAATCCTCAAACACAATTCTGATGTCCTTTAACATTTGCTTCATTCATAAAACCTGAGTGCAATTATTTGCTACTGCTATGTACTCTGCTTCTGCAGTAGATAGAGATATTGTCTCTTGCTTTTTGCTTATCCAAGAGACCAATCTTCTTCCTAAGAAGAATGCACCACCTCTAGTACTTTTTTTGTCATCCGCATCTCCTACCCAATCAACATTTGTATATGCATGAAGACTGAAGTTATTGTCCTTTGGGTACCACAATCCATAATCAATTGTCCCCTTGAGATATCTAAATGACTACCATAACATGGGATTCTTTTGGATCAGCTTGAAATCTGGCAACAAGTCCAACTGCATTCATGATGTTAGATCTGGTTTGGGTTAGATAAAGCAATCCTCCAATCATTGATCTATATCTTTTCTAATTTGCCTTGGGAGATTCATCATCTTTTATTAGTTTGCATCTAGTTACCATAGGTGTACCTACTACTTTGAGTCTTCCATTCCAAATTTCTTTAGCAATTATTTTACATACTTGGACTGAGATATGAAGATACCTTTATCTGATCGAACAACTTGTAGACCTAGGAAGAAATTCATCTCACCAAACATTGACATCTCACACTCACTTTTCATTTGATCAGCAAATGATTTACACATGCATTCATTTCCACCAAAAATGATATCATCAACAAAAACTTCAACAATTAGAATGTCCTCATGATCAATTTTGAAATAGAGATTACTATCAGCAGTACCTTTGCTAAATCCTAGCTTAAGAAAATGCTTATGCAATCTGGTATACCAAGCTCTTGGAGCTTGCTTGAGTCCATACAAGGCTTTTCTCAATCTACAAACCATATCTCCCTGATCAAACAACTGAAATCCTTCTGGTTGCTCAATATAGACTTCTTCCTCCAAATCTCCATTCAGAAATGCTGATTTCACATCCATTTGATATACTTTAAAATCTTTGAAGGCAGCAAATGCAAGAAATAATCTAACTGCCTCTATCCTTGCCACCAGAGTAAAATTTTCTTCAAAATCAATTCCTTCTACTTGAGTGTAACCTTTACATACCAACCTTGCTTTATTCCTTACCACCTTACCATCTTCATTCAGTTTATTCCAGAAGACCCATTTGGTTCCAATCACATTTTTGTCCTCAGGTCTAGGAACTAGATCCCATGTGTGATGCTTTTCAATTTGCATCAATTCCTCTTCCATTGCTTTGACCCAGTTGTCATCATTGCAAGCTTCACTTACTGATTTAGGTTCAATCCTTGAAATCAAACAAATCTCTTCTTGATCTTTAGACATTTTTCTCCTAGTTCGAACACCTTTACTCTTATCTCCTATGATATGATCTTTAGGATGATTTAACCTTACATACTTGGGAGTTTTGGAGATTGTTTGAGCTTCTATTTCTTGAACTTGTTCCTCATCATCTGTGTTAACCTCTGGAGTTACTAGTTCAAACTGAATCTGAGTTTGAACTTGAACTCACCTTCCTTGATTTTAACTTTGATCTTGATCATCTGAATCATATCTGGAGTACCTGGAGTGTCCTTCTTTACTTTCATCAACTTTAACATTTACACTTTCAACAATCTTCTTCAATCTTTTATTGAAGCACTAGTAGGCCTTACTTTGAGTTGAGTATCCCACAAATATTCCTTCATCACTTCTTGCCTCAAACTTACCTAAATCCTCATCTCTTTTGATATAACATTTACTACAAAAGACTTTGAAGTATCTCATAGTAGGAGGATGACCAAACCAAATTTCATAAGGAGTCTTACCAGAATTTCCTTTGATCTCAACCAGGTTAAGAGTTTAGACAGTAGTACTCATAGCTTCCCTCCAATAAACTTGAGGAATATTTGTTTCCATCTGTTGGCATTTCTTCTGAATCAGCATTAGGGTTTGCCACTTCTAATGCACAGGCAGATTCAGGCCAACTGAATACAGGAGGTTGCGTGAGCTCCTCCCCTTCACTTCTGGTTCTGCCGCACTAAGGGGGGTATCCCTATAACTCAAGATGTAACCTTGACTAGCTCAAAGATAGAAAGATCTAACTTGACAACAACAGGCAGAATACTCTCATGTATGGACCAAGATCTTTATGATAGATCACAAGGCTGGCAACATTCTTGGACATGATGTCTGGTTGGGTATGAGAGCATGCAGGGGGTTCCTAATCCTACTCCTACAACTAACAGGTGGAAGTATGAAGTGGTTTGATATGAATTTGGATGCAAAGTTGGACATGGTGTATAACACAAGAACACAGCATGATTGGTGCCTATCCAGGGCTTGGAGTCGGTAGACATACACCTGTGAATGATCAGCATAAATAGCTAAAACTGGATTTCAGGGGGATACACATGATATCTGCCTTACAGATATCTCCCAATATAGAGTGTTGAGCCATCTCTACTTATGGCATCCCTACTGCAGTATACCCTTCCCAATGTTCAACCTAAAAATAGTTTAATCTGCCCCTTGAGCAGAGGTTAAAAGATCAGACATTCAACATAGGAATTCTATGCTCTAGAATCTAAACATCACACAAATATCCAGATCCAGAAGAAGAATACATGCAATACTGGAGACAGAATTAACACAACACATGCTAAGATAGCATTACTCATATAAGATCAATCATGAAACCAGTGGATTCATGCCAAGTCCTACAACAGGAGATACATAAACTCACAAGATCAAGCTGTACAGAGCAACCAGACCAGCTGGTTTTGGATTACAGAGCCAAAAATCCACAACTTTCAACAACCTTTGAATGAATGACACCATCTGCATTATATAGCAGGAAGGTGCCTTCAGCATTAACTACCAGGTTGACCAAAAAACCCGCCAGATATACAGTAACATGAAAATGGCGCTCAAACACAACCAGATTGGCGCCCAAACTTGAATGCAGCAGGTAGGGGAGGAGACAGGAAGATTTCTTGAGCCTTGCGCCGCCGCCTAGGGATTCAGATCTTCAATCAGGTACTACATCCGTCCATGCCATCGCCCATACCTCTGCAACAATCGCCATTGATGGCGCACCAACCCGCGGCCTCGAGAAGAACATCAAACAGTTAATCGCAACCACTTCCCGCCGAGATTCATCATCATGATATTTGAAAATGCAGGATATCAATATCCCACATGCACCCCGCAGCAACCTCATAAACACTTTATATACTAGGTCATGAGCATATATCATGTCGGTGCTTTTGCTCCTGACGACACTAGTATAGGACTTCATCATCATCATCCTCCAGCAGCATGATATCCTGTTGCCCGAAATATCACCCTGACGTCAGCATCATACCGCAATACAACTGCATGATATTCGCCTTCATCGGCACAACCTGATCCATCGGAGGAACATCCTCCTGCTGAGCTTATACCCAAAGTCTGGCCGATGAACATCCTGATGACGTCATCATCATATCTGCCTACTGCGCACCTCCTCATATCCGGATGACATCATCATCATGTTTGCAAATGTCGGGAGATCTCCTCATGATGATCAGTGTTAGAAATATGACCCCCCCCGGGACCTTGATGACGTCATCATGATATTGCAAATACAAACATCATCATGATATTCGGAAGACAACCGGATATTTGGAAATATCCTCCTGATGCTCAAATATCAGGTTGCACTGTAGCTCCACTATAAGATCGGGGCGATAACTGAATATGATGATGATGCTTGAAAAGATCACCCCCAGTAGATAATGCGCGAAGCCAGTAGGTGGATATCTCCTTGATATCAGCATCATCATGATGCTGGAACAAACACACTCGAGTGATATGAAAATATCACCCCCTCCTTCGAAAATATCATGATGCAGATAGGCAGAAAGAACCGGATATCACCCTGATATAAGGATGACATCAGCATCATCAGGATGACAAAACAAAGAACAAGGTGATACAACATCATCAGGATGATATTGACTAAGATCATCCTGACGTTCAAAATATGATGACCCTAGTGAATATCGGGTCGCACTTAGAAATCTTCAACATCATCATCAGGATGATCATAACCAAGATCACCCGATGATAGAAATATCACCCCGGCAAAATATCATGAAGGCAGAAAATATGATGACCTCCACAAGCAGCAGGATGATAACTGGAAATATGATGATGATGACGATGACCCTTAAGAAAGAACAAGTTAGGTCGAGCAACTCAAAGAATAACCCCTTCAGAATAACGGGGCAACATCATCATCATGTTTGCGCAAGGTGATAAATGGAAGATCACCGGATACATCACCCCCGCAAACAAACCAAAGCGCACTATAGCTCGTCAGCATCATCAGGATAAAACCCAATCATCACCTGATAACTGAATATGATGATGACGATGAGAAACCGGTCGAGGGAGAACATGATGATGCAGACCATCATCGAAACAAACACGATGATGATGACCTCCTCCTTCGGAAATATCATGATGCAGCTGAAAAATACTGAGGAGGTCCATTACTTAGAACATTTTTTTGGATACTTAGGGAGAGTGCCTGAATGAAAATTGCTCAGAAAACTACCAGTCAATTCAGGCACTAACAGTGGCTCTGTCTGGGGACGTGCAGGTGCAAGACTGCAGCGAGAACCCCAGATCTCTGGGATGCAGACCAGTCCCTTATCCATTGGGCACAGAGTCATGAAGTTACCATGATCTGCATCACCAAACACACTTGATGGCCTAAGGCCACCAAGAAAAGAAAAACATGTATCTCCCTTTATCAAATATCTTGTTTTCATCTACATGCACTGGGTCAAGCTTGGAGATACTACAGACATCCACCCACAAACAAATCTTGTCATCTGCATATTCAACCTTCTGATTTGGCTTGTCATTATCACCCTTGTGCAGATAACCTTCAGCATCATGTGACATGTGGGTGCAGAATGTATCAAACAATGCATGTTCATATGGCATATAGCACTTATCACCTATATCATCATCATGCATTGCAACATGATCTCCTAGCTGGACTGCAAATAGGAAACACTCGGAGTCCACCACAAAACTAGGAAGATCAAAGCTCATTGTATTATATGCTGGCTCATCAAAAGAAAAGCTTTCAAAATCACAATTGTGTACATCATGTACACAACCATCTGGTACACCAGGCTGGAAAAGATCAGGCTCTGGCATCTCTTTTAAGTCAGGCACATTTTCACAGTCACTTACCTGATGTATGTTGTTTCCTCTTTCATCAGGATGAGAAACAGAATCCAAGCCAAAAATAGTGTCTAGATCCTCACCATACTCAGACAGATCCTCATCACCATATGTGTCATAAATGGGTGACCCAGGTGCATCAGTTTCATCATAGTATGCCATTTGTTCATGGGCAGCAGAGCACATCTCTTCATGACCAATGGATTCACTCTGTGGAGGAGTATCAGCCTGTGTGTCATAAGCAAAACAGCCAACAAATGAAAAACAATCATGCTCTGAACTAGCATTTATTTTAATTTCTGACTGCTCTTCATGATGTCCATGTGTTTGAAAAGTGGGCAATGGGTCACACATAGGATTGCCTCTCTGTTTGCTTATATCTTCTCTGTCTTGAGTACAATACTCACAATTGTCTCCACAGGTCCATTCTAAAAATTGCTCATTGCTGTCCACAACCTCGTTATTGTTTTCATGGTCAGCTGCCTCATCATTGCAATGGGAATCCTCATTAGTCTTTTCACTGGCATCCTCAACTGGTGAACAATCCAGTTGAGCAGTATTGTTAGCATTATGTTCTAATACAACAGTCTCAACCTCTATGCTTTTATTTTCATTTTCATCTGCACATGATGCCATAATCATTTGGTCATTTGCAGCTTCACAACAATTATTCACACCAAGGCCTGGGGACAGGGGTTTCAGCAGGTGCACATTTCTCATTTCTTCTACATTTTCTAAAAATTTGTATGCCATCTGCATACTTGTCACCTTGAAATCCCTCAGTAATGCACTAGAGCCCTCCTTAAAAGCTTCAAAGAATATGCCAACACAAGCTGAAATATCAGGTCTGAAACTTTCAGGGACATGTGAAAGGGCTACTGCAAACCTATGATTGAAATCAACACATGGCTCTTCATCTTGTTTTCTGATTCTCATCAATTCTGCAACAAGATCAGCCGGTTCTTTTGCAAATTCTTCCTTGAAACAGTCAGCAAGCTCATCCCAACAGGCAAAAAATTTCTTTGGAAAGCTCAAATACCAGTCTTTTGCTTTTGCATCAAAGGACCTAACAAGAAACCTCATCCACATATCCTCATCTCTGAATGAATGTTTTCCCATAAAACTTTGAAAATTTTGGATATGTGCATTCCCATCACATACATTGTGACCACTAAATCTAGGCATCTGACAGTATATCCTAGCAGGCATAGTTTCTACTTTATAATCCACCCATGACAAATCCAGTTGGTCATACAAAGGATCAAAAGGGCTGACAGGAGGTTTAGCTTTCTGACAGGCAGACACAACAGGGTTACTGCTTCTTAACTGGGCCTGCTCAGCCTCTAAGAATATCAACCTATTTCTTATCTCTTCTATTCCTTTATCCAACATCTTACCACTGAGTGTGGGATAACTCATACTTGGATTCATAAAAATCTTACTCTTAGACATCCTTTGTCTGTCTAAGACCTAAGGCTTCCCCTGGCATCTAACCTATGCAATAAAACAGCAAATAAAGGGGAAGTAACAAAGTACCTTTTCTCATACAGATGCAGAAATATGTACATCTTTCAACCAATAACGTACATCTATCTTTCATGTGCACTTAGGTTGTTTTGCAGAGTCGCCACCTCTCCAGAGGGGACAAAATTTTCAATAGCTGAAAGCTACTTTTCCAGGTTCATTCCACCAGCAGAGCATCATTTTGTTAGTGACTCGGATGGGCCACAAGTATATCATTTTTTAGTCCATCCCCAGCGGAGTCGCCATTTTGTTGGTGACTCGGATGGGTCACAAGATATATTACTGGAGATGATTAGATAATACTTTTACTGTTCAATCCCCAGCAGAGTCGCCATTTTGTTGGCATTTCTTCTGAATCAGCATTAGGGTTTGCCACTTCTAATGCACAGGCAGATTCAGGCCAACTGAATACAGGAGGTTGCGTGAGCTCCTCCCCTTCACTTCTGGTTCTGCCGCACCAAGGGGGGTATCCCTATAACTCAAGATGTAACCTTGACTAGCTCAAAGATAGAAAGATCTAACTTGACAACAATAGGCAGAATACTCTCATGTATGGACCAAGATCTTTATGATAGATCACAAGGCTGGCAACATTCTTGGACATGATGTCTGATTGGGTATGAGAGCATGCAGGGGGTTCCTAATCCTACTCCTACAACTAACAGGTGGAAGTATGAAGTGGTTTGATATGAATTTGGATGCAAAGTTGGACATGGTGTATAACACAAGAACACAGCATGATTGGTGCCTATCCAGGGCTTGGAGTCGGTAGACATACACCTGTGAATGATCAGCATAAATAGCTAAAACTGGATTTCAGGGGGATACACATGATATCTGCCTTACAGATATCTCCCAATATAGAGTGTTGAGCCATCTCTACTTATGGCATCCCTACTGCAGTATACCCTTCCCAATGTTTAACTTGAAAACAGTTTAATCTGCCCCTTGAGTAGAGGTTAAAAGATCAGACATTCAACATAGGAATTCTATGCTCTAGAATCTAAACATCACACAAATATCCAGATCCAGAAGAAGAATACATGCAATACTGGAGACAGAATTAACACAACACATGCTAAGATAGCATTACTCATATAAGATCAATCATGAAACCAGTGGATTCATGCCAAGTCCTACAACAGGAGATACATAAACTCACAAGATCAAGCTGTACAGAGCAACCAGACCAGCTGGTTTTGGATTACAGAGCCAAAAATCCACAACTTTCAACAACCTTTGAATGAATGACACCATCTGCATTATATAGCAGGAAGGTGCCTTCAGCATTAACTACCAGGTTGACCAAAAAACCTGCCAGATATACAGTAACATGAAAATGGCGCTCAAACACAACTAGATTGGCGCCCAAACTTGAATGCAGCAGGTAGGGGAGGAGATAGGAAGATTTCTTGAGCCTTGCACCGCCGCCTAGGGATTCAGATCTTCAATCAGGTACTACATCCGTCCACGCCATCGCCCATACCTCTGCAACAATCGCCATTGATGGCGCACCAACCCGCGGCCTCGGGAAGAACATCAAACAGTTAATCGCAACCACTTCCCGCCGAGATTCATCATCATGATATTTGAAAATGCAGGATATCAATATCCCACATGCACCCCGCAGCAACCTGATAAACACTTTATATACTAGGTCATGAGCATATATCATGTTAGTGCTTTTGCTCCTGACGACACTAGTATATGACTTCATCATCATCATCCTCCAGCAGCATGATATCCTGTTGCCCGAAATATCACCCTGACGTCAGCATCATACCGCAATACAACTGCATGATATTCGCCTTCATCGGCACAACCTGATCCATCGGAGGAACATCCTCCTGCTGAGCTTATACCCAAAGTCTGGCCGATGAACATCCTGATGACGTCATCATCATATCCTGCTGACGTCATCATCATATCTGCCTACTGCGCACCTCCTCATATCCGGATGACGTCATCATCATGTTTGCAAATGTCGGGAGATCTCCTCATGATGATCAGTGTTAGAAATATGACCCCCCCCGGGACCTTGATGACGTCATCATGATATTGCAAATACAAACATCATCATGATATTCGGAAGACAACCGGATATTTGGAAATATCCTCCTGATGCTCAAATATCAGGTTGCACTGTAGCTCCACTATAAGATCGGGGCGATAACTGAATATGATGATGATGCTTGAAAAGATCACCCCCAGTAGATAATGCGCGAAGCCAGCAGGCGGATATCTCCTTGATATCAGCATCATCATGATGCTGGAACAAACACACTCGAGTGATATGAAAATATCACCCCCTCCTTCGAAAATATCATGATGTAGATAGGCAGAAAGAACCGGATATCACCCTGATATAAGGATGACATCAGCATCATCAGGATGACAAAACAAAGAACAAGGTGATACAACATCATCAGGATGATATTGACTAAGATCATCCTGACGTTCAAAATATGATGACCCTAGTGAATATCGGGTCGCACTTAGAAATCTTCAACATCATCATCAGGATGATCATAACCAAGATCACCCGATGATAGAAATATCACCCCGGCGAAATATCATGAAGGCAGAAAATATGATGACCTCCACAAGCAGCAGGATGATAACTGGAAATATGATGATGATGACGACGACCCTTAAGAAAGAACAAGTTAGGTCGAGCAACTCAAAGAATAACCCCTTCAGAATAACGGGGCAACATCATCATCATGTTTGCGCAAGGTGATAAATGGAAGATCACCGGATACATCACCCCCACAAACAAACCAAAGCGCACTGTAGCTCGTCAGCATCATCAGGATAAAACCCAATCATCACCCGATAATTGAATATGATGATGACGATGAGAAACCGGTCGAGGGAGAACATGATGATGCAGACCATCATCGAAACAAACATGATGATGATGACCTCCTCCTTCGGAAATATCATGATGCAGCTGAAAAATACTGAGGAGGTCCATTACTTAGAACATTTTTTTGGATACTTAGGGAGAGTGCCTGAATGAAAATTGCTCAGAAAACTACCAGTCAATTCAGGCACTAACACCATCATCATTGTTTTGGAAGCTTCTTGAATGGTCTAGTTCTTTCTTTCCACAACTCCATTTTGCTGAGGAGTCCTAGGAGTAGGTAAATGTCTTTTTATTCCATGCTTTTCATAGAAAGCATCACTCGCCAGAGGTAAGTTCTCTGCCTTTGTCAGATCTCAGACACTTTGATTTACCACCAATCTCATTTTCAACCATCATCTTGAATACCTTAAACTTGTCAAGGGCTTCTAATTTTTCTCTCAGAAAAGTTACCCACATCATCTGGGAGTAATCATCAATTAGCAACATGAAATATCTGTCTCCTTGCACACTCCTAATTCTGGTAGAACCACAGAGATTAGTATGTACCAGTTCCAATCTCTCACTTGAACCTTGTTCCTTACTCTTGAATGAAATTTTGTTCTATTTGCCAATTGACATTCTCTACATATGTTATTAGGTTTCATAAGTCTTGGAAGATCTTTTACAGCTTGAGTGGAACTTATTTTGACAATGTTGTCAAAATTTACATGACACATCCTCCTATGGCATAGCCAACTTTGATCTGTCTGAGTAATCAAACAACTTTTCCTAGAACTACTTAAGTGAAAGATGTTACCTCTGGTTTGAGTACCAAATGCAATTTCAGTTACGGAGCTTTCCAAGATTCTACATTTTCCATCCTTGAACCGAAGATCATAACCCTTGTCAACCAACTGTCCAACACTGAGAAGATTATGTTTCAGTCCTTCCACATATAGAACATTATTTGTGTTGTTCTTGCCATCAAAAGAGATGGATCCTCTGCCATGGATTCTACTAGTTGAGTTGTCTCCAAATTTCATAAGTCCTCCTTCATAGTTTTCAAAATTCACAAACTTACTCTTGTCACCAATCATATGATGAGAACATCCACTATCAATCACCCATTCATCCTTTTCAATAACCTGAGCAGCCAAGGTACTTTCCACATTTTCACAGCTAGCAGGTTCAGTAGACATCAGATCTTCTTCTTTGATAGCAATAAACACCCAATCATTTTCAGAGGAGCCTCCATGATCAGATTCATCATCTATTACCCCTTCTTCTACATTTACTTGGACATAGTAACATTTCTTATGACCTTTGTACCTGTTAGGTTTTGGTTTTGAAAACCTCTCCAAACATCTTGAGGCAAAGTGACCAATCTTATTACAAGAAAAACATTTGAGTGGTAATTTTCCTTCATACTTACCGGATCCTCTTGGTATTCTTTTGGCAATAAGAGCTTCAAGATCTATTGTTTCTATTTCAACATCTTCAAGATCCTTTCTTGTCTTCATAAATCTGTTTGATCTTGCAGAAGAGATTTCACCTGGATCATATCTTTGTTTTCCATACACAGTGGCCTTAAATGCAAATTCAGACTTGGGAAGAGAATCACCAAACTCACTTAATTTGAAAGCTGAAATTTTGCCAACCAGATAATCTCTTGTAACCTCTAAGACTATTCCTAATATCTTCTATAGCTGTAACCTTATGTTTGTATGAATTTGGTAAAGATTTGAGTACTTTTGAAACAATTTTTTATTCTTCCAAAGTTCCACCAGCACACTTGATGCCACACACAAGTTTATTTATCTTTTGCATGTAGATTGTGATGTTTTCATCTTCACTCATGCTCATAATTTCAAATTTTTCTCTCAGACTTTGCAGCTTTGCATATTTGACATATTTATCACCTTCATATAGATACTCCAACTTTTTCTAGATTTCATAAGTAGTTTTTAGACCAAAGACATTTGTCATCTCTGAATCAGTTAGGGTACTCAACAAGGTTTCTTTATCTCGAAGATTATTTTTAGCATCTTTGATTTGATTAGGAGTTGAAGGAACTTTCTCTAGAGGTTTATACTCAACATTGGTTATTGCCCAATAAGCATCGCCCATGTATTGCAAATGTCACTCCATGCGATTTTTCCAAATAGAATATTTTGTTCCATCAAATCTTGGACTATCCTTCTTGTAGGTTGACATCCTAGATCTCCTCAAGCGGTTAGGCTTTTATGAGAGGATTTGGCTCTAATGCCAATTGTTCAAACTAGACAACTGAGAGGGGGGTGAATCAATTGTTCCACAATAAAAACTTTTATGTCTTTAACATTCTTTATTATCTTACTATAAGATTAGTGATGTAAACATTAAAGCATAGATCAACAACATAAGAGTAGAAACATAATCAACACACTTGACACCAAGATTTTGATGTGAAAACCCAGTTAAGGGAAACACCATAGTGGAGGTTAACCCACAAAGATACGTACCCTGTTAAAAGTACTTAATAAAATAGAAGGCACATGCCTTCGGGTGCACTACCTAGAGCTTACTACTGAAAAGAGAGGCTCACTGCCTACATAATTTATTTAGAAAGAATTAACTGAGAAATAGCATCTACTTCATGCCTAATTCAGTTTCAATGAATGCTCAAGAAATTTCACTTTTGCCCCAAACTCTTCTTCACACTCTATACTGCCCTTGTTCCTTTTCTTCTTTGCTATGCTCTTGATCCTTTCTTCAGATTTTATCTATTTTGCACAAAGATGATTTCAATACCTCTTCAACAAGTATTTATATACTTCATCAACCTTGGAATGATCAACAAGGTCAGCTAAACTTGACGTGGATTATCACACTATCGGTCAAGCACAAGTGAGACTTGAATTTGCTTCTACAACCACTCCACACTTCAAAAAAATGCTCTTAAGGCATCTGCAATAGGCTAGGAACATCCGGTCAGCTAAGACTGGAAGGAACATCAACCTCAAAGAAGAAATCTTCAATCAACAAGCTCAAACTTCAATGCAGACCTCTAACATAGTAGCCATATGATCCAGAGACCTCCACAAGCACATTGAATTTGCCAATAACATCCATTCTAAACCAAATTATCAGAAGCATTTGAATCTTCTTCTGGAATCTCAAGAACACTCTTTGCCATGACTATCAAACTAGAAGGATAGCTTGTAGACCTCCAAACCATGAACCACTAGTGTTGATGATACACATTGACTTCCCAAACATGCCTTTAGATCTACAAATCACAATTTTATATTACCAGAGCAATACGAACCTCTTTTCTACCACTCTATCTTTTTTGAGTATTGTATGAACCGGTTCTACTTAGATGGCCATAAATCCTTCAAATTTTCATGTAGACTTCTTAAATCTTAACTGGAGCAATATCTAACAATCCTCTACACAGCCACCTGATCTGCATGCATTGATTGTCATTAATTTTTTCAATATCCTCAACAGTCCGGTCTTCTATGAAGACAACAAAATAAGATGTACAGTTGACACCAATGGCAACAAGGATATGTTAACATCAATGACAACCCACTTAGGCACATATTTGCAATAGTACATATCTTTGTATCATACACCTTTGCCATTGATGTCAAAAGGGGAGAAGAAATGAAGCATGTGAAATTTTTTTGAAAAGTAAGAAGGGAAGCATGAAGTTAGGGGGAGCAGTGTGTAAAGAGAAAGGGGGAGTAGTAATAGTTTTTCACATCTAGTGTTGCCATCAATACGAAAGGGGGAGATTGTTGGCAAACTGGAAAACATCATTAAGAGAGAGACACTGCTAATATAATGATGAATGACTATGCATGATGATTTTTGAAGATGTTTTCATTGATGCAAAAAAGAAAAGGAACAAGATTAGAACATAAGTTTTGGTCTGGAGAAGAAGGCTTAGTCCTTTTAGCTAAGTGTTGACAGTATAGAGGAGACAGTGACAGAGAGAAAATGTATTGGCTAGCATTGGTCGACAATTGAAGATCAGATCATGTGGTTCTAGTATGTTTTTTGTAGTCCTTAGGAGATATTATATCCAAGATTTTATCTCATGATAAGTATCGGAAGCATATCTTCAAATAACCTAAGTCTGGCAGAGTAGAATATAGTGATATTCAAAGCAAAACACTCAGTTGATCTGGTTTGCATTCCCCTGGTGTTGCATATTTTGTTATGCAATTATAAGGTGTTGTAAACACTTGTATGAAGTGTCTAAATCCAAAGTTTCAAGTTTTGAAGTCCACTGGAAAGATAGTTACAAGCTATTGAGTATCGCTACTTTGTTTGATAGTGTTTGACTATGACAGGGCATCTGTTAGTGGGGTCCACATTTTGCCACAAGAAGATATTTTGCTTTTTGGTTATAAAGATATGATCTATGATGGCTAAGGAGTCTTTGATTTGAGTTTGATAAAGTATTATGATCCACAGTAAAAGTTTTAGTCTAACAGATGAACTAAACTAGTGGCAGTCTGTGTTGGAGACTGACAGGATAAGTACAAATTATATACGATAAGTTTCATTTCTTAGAACTTAATCCTAAGAAGTGAAACAATTGAGGCTGACATATAAGAAGGTAGTTCAAATATTTTTCGGCTCCACTGAGAAGTTTGGTGAATAAATTTGGTCGACAGAGTACATAAGGCATGACTACATGCTACACCTTATTAGGCTGACCTAATATGAAGTTTTTAAGTGTTGCAGATAAATATATGGGACTAAATTTGGTGTTTGTGTGATGTGAAGTGGATGAGAATATACATGTCATATGTAAAATGTAGTACAAGCACCAAGAACAAAAAATGAAAGATCTTGCTTAATGTAAAAGTTAAGCAGTGAAACAGAACAGTCAAGATGAAGAGTTTTGAGACAGTGTTTGGAGCTTCATTGGAATTGTACCTAGGCATATGTAGATGCAATATGAGCAGTTCAACTAGGAAGTGAGCCATTCTTCCTTTTTCTTTCTTACTCTAGGTAGTGAGTCTATTTTGGTAGTGAGCCATTCTTGCAGTGAGCATTTCTTTAGATAGTGAGCCCTGGGCAGTGAGCCTTCTTGTAATTCGGTATTGTTCCTACATAATATGTTGTGAGATAACACTCATTTTCCTAGTTTTGGGTTTTCCACATAAAAATCTTGGTGTTCATGTGTGATTCATTGTGGTTGTTGCTTTTATGTTTAATTTTCCTTGTCATTACATGTGGTAAATGGATTACTAGATTAACAAGTAATATGTTTAATAAAATACTGACTCACCCCCCCCTCTCAGTATTTTGGGTATTCAACATTGATGACAAGCCCAATCACCTATTGTATTCCATAACTCATTACCCATCAAGTTTGGTAAAATAAAAAAATCTTGAAGCCAAACCTAAACCTTCACTCATTTAGATTCTACGTATCTTATCTTTACCCATAATCCATAATCATAATTTATATTTCTCATTAGTTCTATATCCCAAGCTAGTTTTACCTTAAGGATTATAATGAAACTCTATTAAGATGAAACCATTGTGATAAGGCCAAATTGATAGTCATTGGGGATTCCAACAAAGCAGTTATCATCACTATCATCCTTAGGATTCTAGCAGATCAATCATCATCACTATAAGAATTGAGAGTCTTGTTATCAATCAGATATGCACCCTATGTTAAGCTACCAACATAGCTATATGTTAACACATGTGAACACTCCTAGGCCTGTGTGTTGCCTAAACTTGGAGTGGACCTCCAGAGTGAGTTGGTTCTCCTAATGATTTTTTCTAATCTAAATGTTTTGTTGAGGAAAAGGTGAGATGATGAACTGAAATGGAACTTAAATTCTAACAGATAATACCTGTAAAATTTAATCTATCTAAATACTTTAACCCACAAATAGCCCTTCAAACATAATCTTTCACAACCTCATCTAGAGCATATGATTCAAAAATAATTTATATGAAGGTTCAGTCTAAACACAACATATAACCAAGATCATATGAAATATCTGCACATAGTTTTATAGTAATGAGACATAACAAAGGACATAGTATTATGGTCACAATGAAACATCATATCAAAGCTGTAAATATGAAGCAAAAAGATGAAATAAGAAAGATCTGCTATATTGAACTGGAAGGAGTACAAGAAAATCTAAAACTGAGTCAAAGTTTGTTTACAAACTCGCTGCCTGTGCTCAAGAGAGAAGAAACAATGATTTGAACTGACTGAGAAAACTAAGCTTTCTCCAATATATGTCTGCCAAAAGATCGCCCTGGAGAAAAACTAGGAAAAGCTCCTAAAATAGTCACGCAAATCCATTTTCGAGCTCCTCTAAAAAGCTGACAAAAAGCCCTCTGAAATGCTTCCAAACTGAAAATAGAAGCTGGCAAAAACACCTCCAAGGTGGCCCCACAAAAAAATATGCTTTATCTGCCCAATAAAACTCTATTTTGTCAATATCTTCTCAAAAGAAAGAAAACTTTAAAAGAAAGATTTTGTTTGCCTTATTCTGCTTTAACTACATATATAATGAATATTTTAAAGCAATTTATAAGATATTTCTTTAAAATATCATTTTACAATGATTTGTAGTTTATTCTATCGATCTGATCCTCATTTGATCCTTTGCAGAGAAAAATAAAACTATTACAAGGCCTTTGATTTTTCTATACAAAATCATAAAATATGTGAAGGCATAATATGGTCTTGCATAAAATAAAAACCCCTTAGGGTCTGCCCTCCATCTGGTTTCCAAAATACACTAAGGCATCTATCCTTTACAACAAAAGGGATCTAGGGCATATGATATGTGCATTTATCCTTAAAGGGGACTAAGAGAGTTTTTTAAGGCATAAAGCCTTAACATTAAATATGCAAAAGGACTTAATACCCCCGTGAGTATTAAGTTAGGCAATGAAAAATAAACTCAATGTAATAAAAATCACAATCAATTTTAGGGCACTATGCAAAACCTAAAACAAAACAAACTCTGCCCTAGAATCTCAAGATCATTTCACACTTTCATTTTTGAAGAAAATGCTCCCTCTCTATACCGCCAAGACTAATTAGGGTTTGAATTGGAAACATCAATTTTTCTCTATATCTCTGCAATTTTCATGAAGGATCCATCATAGAATGAAAGGTAAGACCTATGGCGACACATCAGTCATCATTTGATTGATTTCTTCTTGCATTTTCTGAGATAAAATTGGCTTCTCAAGTCGTGGCTGTGTATTCTTTTGATGCATTTCTCTATGTTCTTTATTTTTCCATTTATGTCTCCTGTGTGAGCCGCCATGAATGATTGATTTGGAGTTCATTTGGAAGCATTAGAAAAGTAAAAACTCATGACCTTTATGTATTTATCTTTTCCTAGAACAAGGTGAGTTCTCATCTCTTGTGTATTGTGTTATCTCTTTGGTTACTCCATTGATATGAGCTCAAAGAACCCTAAAATGAAAGCATTTCCCTTTACATCTTTGCTAAAATCACATGAAATCCACTGTATCCTTTATGGGTCACAGTCATAAACTGTAGGTTACTTGATTGGAGGTCATGGCTTTTCATACATTCAATCTTTATTTTCCTAAGTATTCATGCTTGTATAGACTCAAAATCTTCTATTTCTTCTGCATATGAGCTTTTTATTTGAAAAAACCAAGTGGGTTCATAACATACTATGAGAAAACCCCACTATAGGCCCACGGCTATATCTATATACTCTATTACTTTAAGGATTGGGAACTGAGTGTTCGAACCTCCATTCCTGTAGCTGTATTTTTGTCTTCAAAACTCCAAATGGATTTAAGTTCTTGTATGAACAGAGTTGCGTTCTTTACATAGGTTGCGGCCTCTATGACATCTTTGAACATTTTATCATTGTCTATGAGCTCAAAATTTTTTATTTCTTTTAAATCTACAATTCGAGATTGAAACTCCAAATGGGTTCTTTGACTGAACCGTGACTGTGATGGTATTGAAATGGGTTTCATTTTTATCACTTCCTATATATTGTTATGCTGCTCCTCTTACTTATGTGGATTCTAAACCCTTTACTTTGTTCTATATATCAAATCTGGTTCAAAAACCTGATGATATTTTCATTTACAGTTGTAGCAGCATGTATGTATATTCTAAACAATCTTAGAAGCTCAGTTTCGGTATTTAGATGAAAACTATGGCTTAAGCCACCATATGTGTTGTTCTCTTGTAAATACCTCCTGTGGATGTATATGGGCATTGAGATTGCACTATTTTCCATGATATAGTGCATTTGATATAGTTGTATGCTTGTATATGCTCCATTCGATTGAATATGCACTTTTATTCTATTCTGCATTTACTTGATATGGTTATATTCAATCTGTATCATGGCATATTTACTTGTTAATAGTTAACCATGAAGCTTGTATGGCTCTCTATCTATCACCACTGATGTTTTGGCTATTCCACTATTTCTTGATGGAGAACTAAAACCTTGATTGATCACCATGCATATGATAGTTCTTTCTACATCTCTTTATGTTGGCATTGGATGCCATATACTTTGACCAACATAAGATTGTTGTCCTCAAATGCATTCAAATCATACTATAATGGTAAACATATGTATAACCTTGAAAATACCTTTAATCATTTTTAGACATTATTGAGCTATCTTGAATGAGCTCAATGCTCACTTATGACTCTCACTTCATCATACTTGAACTGATAGTCATAAATGGGTAATGAGCTTGAAGCTCATACACTTAGTTAATGCAATAGCTGAATATATCTTGATTTCCATATGTATACTCATATTCCATCCTCTCCTAAGAATCAGGGGCAACATGCTGGGCTCAACGCCTGTGGGAGCCCACTTTGCACCACATGCTGAAATGATCTTCAAAAACGGCAACATGATTTCACCTATACCTACACAGGAAACAAACGTGTTAGATAAAACAATGAAGCTCAATGCTTCTGTGATACTTTATTTTTTAGGCTCTCTCTAATTTTTGTTATTTGATGTCTATTCAACTGATCTAATACATCATGGTAACGTACTATATTCTGTAGATAGAGCACATCGTGAAATACATAATTGGAGCTCTAACCAAGTTTTCATATCATGATGCAAGTTCACTCAAGGATCAGAAGTGAGGAGCAAACTGCAATGAAGACCAACACCCAACACTGATAGGCAATGATGAATATGTCTTTCATTATATGCTTCTTTTCCTTTATTCATCATTAGTTGTATAGTTCATTCTCTATGATGTGTTGGTTCAACTATTCCCACGCTTGTGTGGGACATTTGATCTGTCATGTTTTCATTCAATGCAATGTTTATTCCATTTGTATATATCTCATTTATAAATTGAATGATCATTGTAATGAAATGAAATAACTTGTACCACTGATGAATACTCAATAAAGCATTAAATGATGAACTGAATTCCATTCCACTGTTATAACAATGCATCATAATTGAATCTTTCAAGCACTTAAACCATGCAAAACAATATAATAGGCAAATGTTAAAAACTTTCTCATCTAAAATGAACTGAATGCACTTCATCTCTACCAATTTGAGCTATAGAGAAAAATTGGTAACAAGTCCAATAGAGTAGACATTTCAAATCCAAGTTATAGGTAGCAGACCAAGTCAAGAGCATCTCAATTAATTATATTAGAAAATGAAAACTACCAAGAGTTTTTGGAGATAAGATTATCAATGCCATTCAATTAGTTTAGATAGAAGGAATATAAAGAAAGAGAATAAAAAAATAAATAGTAAAAAAAACATCCTATGGTGAAAACCATTCTTATCGCACCTTGGACAAGTACCTTGACAAAAGATTTGTTGTGTTATTGTTTGAGTGACACTTATAGAAAGGAATGAATCAATTGCACACACACTTGTAGATTTTAGCCTTATTTCAAGATCTTTATCATAATCATTCCTTTAATATAGATTGTGTTTTATGGATTATTTTTAATGAGTTCAAACTCTAGATTTTGAGCAAGTGGAGGGTTTTATACTTTAAGATACTCAAGAGCATTTTCCTAGTAAATTCTCTTTTTGTTATGCCTTGCATACACACCCCATCATTTTGCTTTAGCAATTGGGGACCCCTTCATTTTTTCTCTTCCTTTTCTTCCTTTGTTTTCTTTAAGTGTTCTTCTATTTTTCCCCCTTTTGGGTCTTTCATTTGTTACCTTTACTTTTTTTTTGGCCTTTTTTCTTCAATTAAGGCCTTTTTCTTGATGTCCCATGGTTTTCCAAAGCCCTAGGTGTTGAATACAAAGAATACTGAGAATAGGGGTGAATTAGTATTCTAATAAACTTTTTATTCACACAATTATTAATCCATTTACCAAATTCAATAACATGAAAGCAAAGTAAATACAAGAGAAGCAACCACAAATTCATAACACATAGACACCAAGATTTTAAGTGGAAAAACTAAAAAGGGAAAAATCACGGTGAGTGTTAGGTCACAATATATTATGATAGGAATATGGAATTACATGAAGGCTCACTGCCTTAGGGTTCACTTCCCAAGGACTCACTGTCCAAAGAAATGCTCACTGCCAAATAGAATAGAAGAAGGATTGGCTCACTGTCAAGAGATGGCTGCTACAAGTGCATCTACAAAATGCGGAAATGCAATACCGATATGCTCAATATACAGATTCAAAGGACTTCATATTGTCTACCCTACTTTATTGCTCTTCTTTACATATACTCCTATTTTCTACCCTTATTATCCTTTTCTACTCTTCAAACTACCTTAGATTATGCACATATCAAATTTGCACATTGTCCACATATATCTATCTTTCCAACACCAAAATCCATTGAATATATATATCCACAATAAGATTCATCTCACAATAAGGTCGGTAACCCAGACATGAAATGTGTATACAAATGTTGTAACTTGTCAGCTTGATCTTGTGCTCAAACAGGAATGCAGATTCAAACAAACATACAATAGTCTTCATTTAGGTCAGCATCAATCATTCAACTACTTGAATTAATTCTTCAAATGGTGTATCTTCTCTACATATAGATCTAACTTGTATGTTGGCTTATCCCTTGAGTACACATTTGACTAGTTCATCTGTCACAACATAACTCCCACTACGGACCATATCAGACTCTAAAATTCATATAGAACATTCATCATTGACCTCTTAACATACCTTCAGAACCACAAGACAAAATATGCAACAGCGGAGGAATGTAGACCCTTTTACTTTGGGACTGTGTATTGTTCTTGTCTTAACTCTATTTTCCTAGACATGTACACATTTCATAGTATGACTTCCAGAGGAAGTCAGGACTTGAGCACTGGAATATATCATCACTAAATAGCTATGATTAACATATCTGAACCACAAGTAATGATCTTCAACTGCAGAGGCATATTGACCCAATCTCTGACACTTACTCTACATACTGCCCATACTTAGTCATTTTAGGCTTCCAGACCAAAATCCTTTTATGCCTTGTTGTCAAACTAAATTGATCTACTGAAGTAAGGTATCTTTTCCTTGTTGGTGGAATCTTTTTGTGTTGTTTCCATCAATGACAACATTCAATCATTCATCAGAGCAGTGTCTCTTGTCAACAATCTTCCCCCTTTGGCATTGATGGCAACACTTAGTGAAAATGCTCATCTTCTCCCCCTTACTATATACACTCTATTTTTCTTCTACTCATTAGATGTTTGCCCATTTTTCACTAGATTTCTTCTCTCCCTTTTACATCAATGGCAAAGGTGTATGTACAGGGGTAAAAAATATGTCAAAAATGCAAAAACTACAAAAATTGGCATACTCCGTTGCATATGTATAGGTGCGCTCTTCAAATTAATTGGTTGGAGGTTGTAGGATGTCACTGAAGATGATCTTAATTTGAGCTAGTTCTCCATCCCAACTTTTCTTTACATTTTCCAAGATTTGAATATGATTGTCTATTAGAAAAACCAATTTTTATCTCTTTTGTACATCAGAGGGTGTGTCAATTTGTGGTTTTGCCTGCAGTTGTCAAATGAAAAACATATTGTGTCAGTTGAGAGGACTAATAAGTCCTAAGCTAGACTCTATGTCAAATCTTTTGACCCTTCTTATTCACTAGATTACTTAACTCATTATGGATATTGATCTCTTATATTTCTTTGCTGCTTACTGACTCAATTGTTAGATCAAATTACTTAGAAATATTTGTTAGTTGTAGCTTTAAGTCCTTTATCTTTTTCTCTAACTCCTGTATGGCATTCGGCCATGATACACAAAATTTGTACAAATGAAAAGCTTCTTCAATGGCACTTTGTATACCTCTTATTTTATTTTCTAACAGAGTTTTTTCATTTGCTAACATGGTCTTCAATTTAGCTAATCATTTCTCATCAAACTCTTTTCTGACTTTTGTTTCTGCAAATTTTTCAATGGATTCAAAATGATTGTTGATTGATTGCGTCATACCTTTAAGTTGATCAATTAATGATAATGATGTATCTTTCTGGTATTTAGGCATCAACTTCTCTAGTACCTTAGATGTTGCACCAATGAGCTTATTGTCTTGTATGTGTGTTTTCATCATCTCTTCATATGCCTTTGCTTGAACAATTGATACCAATTTAAATTTATGCATAGCGGACATTGAATTCAAATTTATTGGTCCCTGCAAAAATTTAGGCTCATCCAAGACTTGTTTTTCTCTTTCCAAGAATTCCTTGAAAGACTCTATAGTGTCTCTTGCTATACCAGAGAATTCTTCTTGATTTTGTTCTGGAGGATCTAAATCCATGACATCATTTGCATCAATCTTTTGTTCTGGAGTAGAGTTTTCTTCAGCTTGTTCCTCTTCTTGATCATCATCTTTGTTTTATTCTTCAATCTTTTATTCATCTGTTTGATCATCATTTTATTGTTTTGGAGGAATACCTATTTTGGATTGATCCTAAATAGAAGTATCTGAACCAATAGTAGGGGCTAGATCTTCTTTCTTCTTTAGCTCTTCATTACTTTTGTCCAATCCTTGATCTATGCACACCTTAGGAATAGATGTAACAACTTCAACATTTGTTTCTCCTCTATCATATATAGTTGGAAGATGATATTCCCTTAACACTCTCAAAGTGATTTCCTTAGTATCCTTCATTATTTTCTCAATGTCATCTGATATGAGAGTATTAATTCTTTTCTTTGTTCTGAACTCCTTGCTAAGCACTTTGGAGATTTTTGTTTTGTCTTCAAAGGTGATCTCTAGACATAACGTTATCAGTGTATGCTCTTTGAGTTCAATGTCCTTTGTCATAGAAGCTTTTTTTCTTGTAGTCATGATACTACCCAAGCTATCTAGGAGATCAGTAACTATCTCAATAAGGGCTTTGTTGTAGATGTCCATGTATCTGATGACAATTGTCTCAATGATCCTCTTGTCTAGATCATCATACTCATCATACAGTTAAGCTACGGGTTTCAAATTTCTATCAACTATTATAGCTTTTAGAACGTCTTCAAGACTTATAGTGACTTCTCCTATCTGAGACTTATCTTGCCTTGGCCTTTTCTCAGTCCTACCCTTATTGGAGGGTTTCTTCTTGTTGCTCCTAGAGGCTTTGGTGGCCTCAGTTTTCATTTTCTTCACTTCTTCATATGACTCTGTCTCTTTCTCATCTGCTCCTATACTGACATACATTCTAAGACCTTTGGTTTTCTATCTTTTGAAACTTTTATTAGTGGGCTTCTTGGTCGGTACTTCTACACTAACAGATGAGGTCAGACTAGAGGTTTTTGATCTAGTTCCTATAGAGATTGAACCTCTTGTCCTTTTCCTTGTTACAATAGGTTCCTCTACCTTTACTTTAAATTCTTCCCAAGCCTTGACTGATTCATCTGCAACCCTTTCTTGTTGTGGCTCTTGTTGTACATTATGAGCTTCTGGAGCTTTATTAACTTCCTTCAATTTGTCAGTTGTTCTTGCCCTCTTTTTAGCAACTTCTTCTTTTGTAATCCCTATGCTCTGGACATATTCCTCCACCAATTTCTTGATCTTTTTCTAGGTTTTAGGTTTCCTTAATTCAACATGGGTTTTTATAGACAATTCTTCATAAGTGTGAAATCTTGGCTTAGAAGTATCCCTAGGTTTGCTTAACATATGTTTGAGATAAATATATAATACATTTGCATCCACTTCATACCCCATTGGCATAATCCAAACTATTCTAGGATCAATAGCCTCCATCATACATTGATCTTTGTTGACAATGAAGCATATGTCATTTTTATATCTCTCAACAATTGATTATGGAATCCTTTGTCTAGAATGCATAGCTTTTTGGAAATTCTTAAAATAGCCCCATAGAGCTATATTCTATGCATCCTTGTTTCCTATGCCACTCAAGTGATTTCTAATTTGAATTGTAATTGGTTGACTGCTAGACCAGATCAACTTCAGTCTTGGTAATTCTTGCATAAAATAGAAAAATAAGCACATTATCAATGTACCAAATTTGAAGGGGTACTTTCTTTCTTTTGTCTTCTTTAGATTCTCCATTAGTTGTTGTCAGAACAATTCACAAAGATCATATTCTTTATTTTCCTTAATCATCTCATAGGTTCTGTATATAGCAGTACCTGAGACAGAGTTCTCCTAATTTGAAAAGTAGATTTTGTAGCCGATTATCCTAGATGCAAACCTTACTACATGGTCTTCAATGTCATTGATTGTTAAAGCCCTTTTGTCAAATTTGGCTCCAGTGGCCATCATCACTGTATTATTTTTCATAGCTTTTAGCATAGGTACTATTCCGGTAGAATTCAATATGGTTACAACCCTTATCATATCCTTTGTGATCATAAATGGTTTTTCCTACCACATGAATTCATCATGTATCCTAGGTGTTTAAGACATATCAGACCCATTCATCTTCCACAAATGTTGGAAATTCTATGTACTGAATGAATTTCTTCTCACTTAGCGCCTTATATTCTTCCTTCAGATCAAAATTGCCATGACTTAGATGCTTCAGATAGAGATCATCAAATGCTTCAGATAGAGATCATCAAACCTACTATTACCAAATTCTTCTAAAGCAACATGAATGAATGCCCTAACATCTTTTGCATGCATTACACCAAACAAAATTTCTAAAAATGCACCATTAGGATTGAACTCTGTTGATTTGTATGGATGTTTCTTGAACTTCTTATGTGGTCTCTCAGTGATATCGACTACTTGAGGAGATGCCATCTTTTTAAAGATTCAGATAAATTCATAGAAGGGTTTTGAATTTGAAAAATACCTCTATTTGTCAAATTAGGGTTTTACTTGATTTTACCTTGAGTTGCTATTGAAATCATTATAGTTTCTTGGAATTTCACTTTAGTTTGCCTTAGACACTTGAGAGATTGAATACAAAATGAATTGTCCATCGAATGAACTCCTTTTTAATCCTTTGTTTTGTCTTGACCTAATCATCATAAATGCTATATTTCAAAAAGCTATCAAAACTCTTCATTGTCAAGCACAATTGATTAGATTTGCTCTGCAATGCTCTGCACTAGAACCTTTTCTTCTAGAATTTCTTTCAAAAGATCTATCATATGAAGCTTCACATCACATCTTCATGTTGGATCCCAGCACTGACTATTTGGCTAGGGGATTAAGATTTTCAATACTGCTCCCCTTGAGTCAGAGCTCCCAATTTACTTCTCGGAGGAAGTATCTACACCAAAAGCTAGTGCAGATCCCTCCTTGATCTCAATCACATCTTTCTTTATCCAAATCTTTCCCATATCATTCTTGGTTTTAACTAGAACAACCTTGTTTTTACCTTTATCTTCTTTCTTCCCTTTTTTCCTCTTCTTTGTAGGATAGTCTCTTTCTCATTCTCACTTTTGTAGAATCTTGCCATATGTCCAAACTTATTACATTTGTAGCATACCACATTCCTTTGTCCCTGATTCCTTTTGTTGATTAGATGTGTTCTTGTTCTGCATTGGTTAGCCATATGCCCAAAAATATTTCATGCAAAGAACTTACCATTGAAGGATTGAGTATTCCTTGCATAGTTAAAACCATTCATAACCAGACTTTTGCATTCATTTTATTTATAACCAATTTTCTTGTAATTGAAACATTGACTAGGGAATGAAGGAACATTTTGATTTATTCTACTCCTACACTGAGTAGCCTTGTGACCAAACTTACTACAATTAAAACATTAGTCATTGAAAGATGGGTACCTTTGAGCATTTAGCTGCCTGACTGGAGGTCTTCTAGGTCTTCTTCTCTGATTCTAGAACTGGTTACTTTTGTTTTTCTTAAACTCAGTGTTTTCTTGGCCTAATTCTAAACTTTCTCCTTTTTCAAATCCCAAGCCTTTCTTCTCATCTAAAACCTTCTAACTTTCTATTAATTTCTCAATCTTTACAAAGCTTATTTTAAATTTTTCTTTATAGCTATTGACTTGTTTTAGATCATATTTCAAAATTAACACCCATTTTCCTAGTTTTTCACATTCTCTAGACTTATCCTTCACAACCTGATTCAAATGTTCTTTAACCTTTGTTATTATTCAGCTAGCATAGATAGACTATCTATGGATTCATTTTCTATTTTTAGTTATTCACTTAGCTCTTTCCTTCTATCCTGAGACTTATTGACTTGCTTCTTAAGTTTCAGAATACAATCATCAACTTCTTTGATGTTTTCCACCAAATCTTTGATATTTACCTTAGACTTGTCAAGATCATCAAGAGAAGCTTGTAGTTGTTCATCAATGCTTTCAGATGAGGCTTCATGAGAAGTGAAATATCTTCTAGCTACCATGTGTACACCTTCCCAGATCTTCCTCAAGTTGTTAAGCTTCTTTCAAGGAACCTTGCTTTGATACCAATTGTTGAATACAAAGAATACTGAGGGGGGGGTGAATCAGTATTCTGATAAACTTTTTATTCACACAATTATTAATCCATTTACCAAATTCAATAACATGAAAGAAAAGTAAACACAAGAGGAGCAACCATAAATTCATAACACATAGACACTACGATTTTATGTGGAAAACCCAAAAAGGGAAAAACCACGGTGAGTGTTAGCTCAAAATGTATTATGATAGCAATGCCAAACTACATGAAGGCTAACTACCTTAAGGCTCACTTCCCAAGGACTGACTATCCAAAGAAATTCTCACTACAATAGGCTCACTTCCAAATAGAATAGAAGAAGGATTGGCTCACTATCAAGAGATGACTGCTACAAATGATGAAATGTAGTACCAATATGCTCAATATATAGATTCAAAGGACTCCATACTGTCTACCCTGCTTTACTGCTCTGCTTTACATATACTCCTATTTTCTGCCCTTATTATCCTTTTCTACTCTACAAACTACCTTACATTATGCACATATTGAATTCACACATTGTCCACACATATCCATCTTTCCAACACCAAAATCCATCGAATATATATTCTGCAATAAGATTCATCTCACAATTAGGTCAGCAACCCATACATAAAACATGTATACAAGTGTTGTACCTTATCAGCTTGATCTTGTACTCAAACAAGAATGTGGATTCAAACAAACATACAATAGTCTTCATATAGGTCGGCATCAATCATTCAACTACTTGAATTAATTCTTCAAACAATGTATGTTCTCTGCATATAGATCTAACTTGTCTTTCGACTTATCCCTTGAGTACACATTTGACTAGTTCATCTATCACACCATAACTCCCACTGTGGACTACATGAGACTCTAAAATTCATAGCCAACATTCATCATTGACCTCTTAACATACTTTCAGAACTGCAAGACAAAATATGCAATAGTGGAGGAATGCAGACCCTTCTACTTTGGCACTGTGTATTGTTCCTATCTTAACACTGTTTCCCAGACTTAGACATTTCATAGTATGACTTTCGGAGGAAGTTAGGACTTGAACAATGGAATATATCATCACCAAATAGCTATTATTAACATATCTGAACCACAAGTAATGATCTTCAACAGTGGAGGCACACTAACCCAATCTCTAACACTTACTCTGCATACTACCCATACTTAGTCAGTTTAGGCTTCTAGACCAGAATCCTTTTATGCCTTGTTGTCAAACCAAATTATCTACTAGAGTAAGGTATATTTTCCTTGTTGGTGAAATGTCTTTATGTTGATGCCATCAATGATGACATTCAATCATTCATCAGAGTAGTGTCTCTTGCCAACACTAGGATCCTAGGTCTTCGATATGTTCCCAACCAAGCTTTTGTCTTGCCATCCTCTTTCAAAAGTTTGGACTTCCAAAGATCTTTCAGGCCATGGAACTTTGTTTTGTGTCCTTGTCAAGTTTGAATTGCCACTTGGACCCTTTTAGATATGTTTTTCTCTTTCATTATCTAACTATTTGAGTTTCATGGAACGTGAGGTTTCTGAGACCTAGTTCCAATGTCCAAGATCCTCTCAGACTTTTTCTTCACACTACATTGTCAACATTAATGATGCACAAATTGGTTTAATGCATTTATATTTAATAAATTTTGGGCTAATTTCTTTAGACATTGTATTTGAAGTTTCTTAAATTTTTGAGCTCAGACCTTACCCTAGTATTGCCTCTAATCAAACACATTGATTTGATGTTTCAATTGCTAATTTTCTGACAGAATTCTTCACTTAGGCTTTTAGGATGACACGAGACCATTCCTTCTACCTTATTTTCTTCCACTTCATGTTTTAGATGTAGGGTTGCTGTTTTGACATTGTCTTTCCTTCCCTATTTTTTTTCTTTTCTTTTGATTTCCTTTCGTACTATGTTTTTCTTCATTCCCCTAAGTCTAGACCCCATTTGGAATTGATACTTAGGGTTTCATGTTGTTTTAGATTAGGATTGATTTTTTGTTAGGCTTTTAGGAGTTCAATTTTGTTTAACATTTGGGTGCCTTGTTAGATTCAAGTTACTTAGCCCTATTTTTTAGTTCAAAACCTATTTTGAGTTCTATCTACTACATGACCATGAAACCAACCCAAAGTTCCTTTATCCCTCTAGACCTTGAAATCTCAGTATTTGGTGAATGGTAGAATTTCACATTTCTAGTTTTTCGAAGTCTCAAGTACCTTTAAAGTTTTTCCAAAAGTTCTTCGTCCCTCTAATTTCCTGATCCCTGCTAACTTTGCCTAATGTCCCATAACCCTTCTAGATCTCAAAAAATTGTTGGAACACACTTAAAAGTTGAACCCCTCAAAATCTGAGTTCCTACAAGGATCATGAACTTTGGTCTGGAAATCCTTTGGTCTTTTGGATTCATGGTTTCCCACTCTAAAGGGAACAAGTCATTCTTGCAGACTTTTAGATCTTGTCTTCACTTTTACACTTTATCCCTAAGTTCCCAATCCTTCTAGATTCCTGATACCTGCTCCACAAGAAGAACATGTCAAAATCCTAGGTTTGTTTGGTACTTACACACCTAGGTTCCATATCCCTGTGTCCTCCTGAAACCTGATTTCCTACCAAAGATCAAAATAATTAGAATCTCACAAATCTAATGGATTTTAATGCTATAAATGGACTAATGCAATTTTTTCTTAGTTTTGTAGGAACTCCTCATGCTTAAGAAGATAGACAAACTACCCCTAATAATTAGGTATTAGCTCCAAGGAGCTCCTAAGGCTTCCAATTTTACCTTAGATTTATAAAACATTACAAATATAAACCCAGGCCATGTAAGCCTAGAACAATTCAATAAAGATGTCTTTGGAGACAACCCTACTCCAAGAGAAAGAATTATAGCTAGATTAGAACTTCCACATGTTTTAGGTGTTGGAAATTTGCAACCATAAAGACTAATTCCTCATAACCCAATGGGAGATTAATGTACAACAAAACTAGATATCCATATAATAAAGAAATAGACAATCATACCATCAAAGGTGATAGAAGATATACCCTAGGAAAACCCTCAATGAGGGAAAAACCTAGCCTCCAAAAGCATCCATCTCTCATGTATTATTCAACAATAAAGATTACAATACATAATGAATACCTTGAAGCATCAATCTCTCTACCTGTACTCCATGTGAACAAGTATGTAACCACATATCAAATGCCATTCTTCAAACCCTCACAAATGCATCCTACACGAGATGATCAATCAAACTAAACCCAACCTATAGCCAACAAGCCAAACAACCAACTACCCATTTGTTTTCTTTTATAAAGGTAAGCTCACACAAATTATAACATGTGGTATGGTAAAATCATCTTCCCCAAAACCATGATTCTAAAACACTATTGACCCCCACTTAATTATTGGTACTAAGTTTTCCCACTAAATGAATTATTACAATTAAATAATTAATTACTCTATGTGTCCCACACACATAAAATAATTAACCCAATGTTACATAAAACAATTACAAGTGGTACCAAATAAATATCTAATGTGGCTAAACACATCACCCATGATGCACAACAAATAAATATTTATTTTACATAATAAAATAATACCAATGTTATACAAGCTATACAACACACCTATTTCAGCATTCTCCCACTTGTATAAATTGCATATGTGATCAAAAACTAAACTCAAAACATCAAGGGAAACCATCCATGTGCCCAACATGTACCATATAAACCTGCATGTGCTCCATGTGTTCCAAGATACCTGCAACAATAATTAATGTATCAACCATCTCAAACAAGAATCCTAATCATCCTCCATCATGTCAAACCCTGAAGGATAAGATCCTCCAAAGAGATGAGACACTAAACTATCATGTAGAAGTAAGAAACCTGCATCAATTGATATCTAAACATAAACACCAAATCCAATGGTAACAAATAGGCTCGCATAGCTAACAAGAATCAATCACCATAGCTGAAATTGAAACCACATCTAGTTGCTAACATATCAACTAACCATACCTCCAAACCAAGGTATACAAAATCCATAACAAGTAGACCTTATGCCATTAAGATATCCAACTCAAATAACAATGATAACAAGCCCATGTATATACTCAATCCTGTATAATGTGGTCCTCCAAGGTAACAACACAAAGCATGTGATAGAAAACCTCAAGAACCTCCATACTGTAGCATAATGAGAACACCCAACAAAGGAATCATATACATCCTGAAACTCCCATTACATGAGTAAATCTCAAATCTGAAAATAAATCAAGGCATCCAAAGATCCACTAATAGCACTCACATAGAAGATGTGGTTGAACCCTTTATCACATAGTGTCAAAGAATACACACAAAGATATATAAAATCTGTAAACTAAATAGCTACAAAATAAATCTCACCTCAAGTCCATATCTCTCCTAAATCATCCACATCATAAGAGAATGAAGTCAAAGAGAATCAAAATCTCCATAAACATCTCAACTCCAATGTCATGTGAACACAAACATCTAGGAAAAAGAATAAGACCAACAAGAGAGAACCTGCAAATCACAACCATGTCCTTCTATCCACACTAATGTGCTATAGCTATGAAAAGTATGATCTCCTTTACAACCCCAACACTAGGAGCCTCCTCAACATCCAACAAATCAAGATGCAAGACTCTCAAACCAAAAGTTGATCAAACTCATAACCATCCCAAAATAGGAATAAACCCAAAGCCAATAACCATCTCCATTATACACAATGATCTCATAACAACTCGGGATCAAACATAATGGGATAACTAATCATCACCATGCATTCACTTCTCAAACAAGTCCTCACAACCATAATCAATAGCTCAATTATCAAGCATGAAAAGATAAGATACAAAGAAAGAATTCATTAAAAAATAGGTGGGTATACCTATCAAATCATTCACCACTGATTTGACCAAGAGTGGGGATGAGATTGCTCCTCCAAGATGCACCAAGCCTCGAAGACTCTCCAAGAAAAATCTCCTCAACAAGGCCATGTTGAACTCATGTTCAACCAAGGTGTAGGCTCCTCAGTCTTGCTTTTGAAATCCTCATTAAAGAGTAACCATATCAACACATGTCTCTAATCCCAAGAGAACTCAAGCCTCAAATAAGTCTCCAAGTATCGATGAGTACTTCCATGATCAATCCATGCTAAACTCCAAATGCAAAACTGCACAATAATGAAGCTCCCAAGCACATGACCAATGTACTCAATACCAACAGAACCAACAAGATCATAGTTAAAGATCCAACTGCAGGTCTGCATAACCTAATATCACATCATAACATCATGATCTAATCATCTCCTCAAAGGAAGATTGCATACACTAATGCACACATCCTATCTCAAGAGAACCTGTATCAAGCCAACACTCTAATCTGAAATCAAGAGTAAACCATGACACAATACCAACATCTCTAAACTAATGAACAACATCTCTAAACCACATGAAGATAACCATATCCTACCAAAGATCCCACTAAAGTGTGATACCAAACTATACATGACAACATGATAAACATCAAACCATCACTGTCAAAATCTCCCATTGAAACATGTAACCAAGTTATCCATGACATCGTTGTTGTTGCATATTAATTTATTTTTATAATAAAAAATCTATATGAAAAAGAAATAGACAATCATACCATCAAAGGTGACCCAATATATACCCTAGGAAAACCCACAATGAGGGAAAAACCTAGCCTCCAAAAGCATCCATCTATCATGTATTATTCAGCAATAAAGATTACAATACATAATGAATACCCTGAAGCATCAAGATCTCTACCTACACTCCATGTGAACAAGCATGTAACCACACATCAAATGTCATGCTTCAAACGATCACAATTGCAACCTAAAAGAGATTCTCAATCAAGCTAAACACGGCCTATAGCTAACAAGCCAAGCAACCAACTACCCATGTGTTTTATTTTATAAAGGTAAGCTCACACAAGTACAACATGTGGTATGGTAAAACCATCTTCCCTAAAACCATGAGTCTACAAAACCATTGACCCCCACTTAATTATTGGTACTAAATTTTCCCAATAATTAAATAATTATAGATAAATAATTAATTAATCTATGTGTCCCACACACATAAAATAATTAACCCAATGTTACATACAACAATTACAAGTGGTACCAAATAAATATCTAATGTGGCTAAACACATCACCCAGGATGCACCACAAATAAATATTTATTTTACATAATAAAATAATACCAATTTTATGAAAGGTGAACAACACACATATTCCAATAGTAGGTTTCCCAATTGAAGTTAAGTGTCTTGAATTTATACTTACATATCCACAACATTACCATCCAATTGATAGAATATGCTATTGTGTAGAGGGTAATATAATTCTAGACATCTCGACTACCATGATTAGAATGACATTTGACCTCCCACACCATGCACAACTAGGAATGTTAATAGAAGAACAATCTTAGACAAACTTTGACGACCACCATAATGACAATTCTAAGCATTTAAATAGGAATTGGCTTTAGAAGGAACGAAAGATTGTGGTGAATATCTCAAGTAACCTAACTAGATTAGATTTTCAATTTGAGGTTAGGGACATAATTACCTTTTTGAATAGGTCCTTAGGCAAAGATAAGGGAAAGACATATAATACATCAATGTTATTCTAAGGAATGCAAACTTCCTTGACTACGGGTAGATTGTATTTGACAAACTACATGCCAAGGTTACCATAGTGTTTGACAACAAAAAATTCTATATGACTTCTTACATTGTTTATCTAGAAGCAAGACAAGCCAAATTCCCAAAATTGATCACCAAATGTGTGAGAGGTGAGGCTCTAGGACAAAGAAAGATTTGGGACTATTATCCTCAGTCGGAGCATAAAGAAGCTAAAAAACATTATAAAATAGTTATTGATGACTTTCTTTATGCCATAACTGGTAAGTTAATAGGATACATCAGGGTGAGGATGTTAGTACAAGCCATGGAAATTGTAATCAGATAGGGACAATGGTTAATCCAATTCAAAAGGTGAACATATATAAGAATATCATGATTTGATAAGGCTCCGTATCTCCTACCAAGACATTGTAGTGATAAGCTAGTCCTGATGGAGTTTTCAAGACAAATGATTGAAGTACATTTGAAGTTATCTAGGAAGCATAAGGTAGAAGTTCAATATACATTTGACCTGGAATTCTATTCATGACCTAATATCAATGTTGCAAAGATAGCTAATGAAGAACTAGAAACAATAAATCTTAAATTATACTTGCCAAGGAAGGATTTTGAGACCTTTGGTAGGCTCAAGAAGTTATTTAGCACATCCATGAATGAACATGAGCCCACTTTAGAAGATTTTTGGATAATTGTAAGGATGATTTTGAAATAAGAAAGAGGGGTAACTATAGGTTGACAACATATCGGATTAAAGCCTTTAAAATTAGAGATGATGCCCTTTAAGAGTTATCAAATGATGGACATACATTGAATCTATCTTATGACTTGAAGAAAGTTGATAATGATCCTTTATCTAAAATAAACTTGTCTTTAAAGGAGAAACTATCTATTGATTCTATAAGCCAAAAAAGTTTTGGATTTCAACCATTCTTGGCTAGATGAAAGGATTTCCCAATTGGTCAAATCCAAAGGCACGAGAATGAGAGGTGAAACGCTAACCACTAAAAAGTAACTTCCTCTAGGACTAGAGTGTATAAGAAGGTAAAGGGGTATCCTAGCACAACCAAAGTGAGAGGGTCTATTGACACTACCTCCACAAAGCAAGTAATAGGAATGGTTAAGGAAGCCTACCATAGAGAAAAATTTACCTATAGTGCTATAGAGGCAAGAGGAGTAGTAGGTTTAGGTGTAAAACCAATTGCTTAAGTCCTTCCAACTAGGGAATCATTAGGTTAATTTCTAAGCCAAGGAGAAGAAATAGAACAACAAATTCCTCAAAAAGACTATGAAAGAGGTGACCAAATCACCTATGCATGTAATTGCACCTCCTCCTTCAACACTAGTAGAAAATATGTAACAATAGAGGTATTGTTCCCATTTTTTGACCACAACTCAAAAATTGGCTGAGCAAATATAATATTTATCATTTTTTTAATGAGGTTTGATTTACTTCTATTATGAGATAGCTGCATATATATTATGACAAATATAGTTCAGTTGTTCAGGAAAGAAAGAGAAGCTTCAAATCATTCATTGCATTACAGAGCAGTAAAATGAGATAAGTATTCGTTCATCACAATGGATATTCATTTACAAGTTTGAATACATAAAGGAATAAACATTGAATTGAAGGAAACCATGACATATCAGATGTCCCACACAAGCCGTGGGTTATAGCTAAACTCATGCAAATATAAATAAAATACTATACATCTAATGAAGGAGGAGGAAAAGACATAGCCATCATTTCCTTGTTTTGTTGATCTTTATAGTAGCCTCCAGTCCTGCTCGTGACCTCGGCATGTACCTAAAAAAATTCTGGGAAGGCTCCCGTTAGAAGCTCCAGTTATGAAAATCCTTCATCTATCAGAAGAGGCATAATACTTTACTTATAGTGCATTGATCAAATGAGAAACATCCATATGTAGAAGGAACTAAAGAGAAGTAAACATAGAGCATAATTATTTTATTCTAACCTATTTGTTTCATGAAGCTGATTGAAGACATTCTGCATGTCGTGTCAAATGGACTCCCACAAGGGTTGAGCCCAACATGTTTCTTCCCCTTGATCTCAGAAGGGATCAATTGGAAAAATAAAATCATTGATCACATTCACATGACAAGATGAAGGAATAGCAAATACAATCGTATGCATCAGTCCCATTTCAAGACATGACCATGATTTCACTTCAAGGGATGAAATGGAACCAAGAACATGATCTGAACTGATGAAGGACAACACTTAATGCATATAACAACTGATGTCATTGCTCCAACTGTCATGAAAATGACATTCTCAGGCATGATAATGGTCAAGAGTACATGATGCATGTATGATCATTAGACTGATAAAAGAATAAGTGTTCATAAGGCATGCCTATTTAAGGATTGCTTACTCATCCATGATCAATAATCCAATAGGAGTATCCATTATAAACTAGTAAGCAAGTTTACAAGAATAGGTGAGTACCAAAGCATTATACTTTCTCATTTTTATGGAGTGACAAAATCAAACTCAGAATTAAGTTACATAAGCTGCCTTTTAGATGATGGAATATATCCAATTATGCTTCACATTTTTCTACTGATAAGTTGAGCATCAGAACAATGTTTATCACATGCTACATTCAATGTATATCCATGAAAGAAACATGCTAGTATTGTATATCTGTAGTAAAAGAGTCCAAGACAGCCAGATCAGATGTCCCATTTTGTCTTTGACAAGTTTCAAAAAGGATCAAAAGGACACTTCATCACATGTGTTGCAAAAGAACATCATTATCATGTGGTAGAGGAATAGTTAAACTAGTGTGGTCATCATCTTGCATGCTACAAAATGTCATCATATCTCAAGTGAAGTGTATAAGTGCATAGATGTATCTGGTACATGAATGAATTCAAACATCATCTTCATCATAAGAAATGATCTATCACACTAGTGACATAGGATACAGTAGACCTGATTAATGTCCTCTAGAAGATCATATATAATGCATTTGATATAATAAAGTATAGAGAAGAACAATAGAAAGTCATCATGTTGCCATAGTGTATACAAAACAGGTGAATAAAGTGGCTTCTTCATCAGATACAGTGCTAGAATGTCATGACATAGTGAATTCATCAGTCATGTTTGAGGTATGCATTTTCTATAGTCCACTAAATTAGCAAATGAGGCTACAAAAATAAAAGACACATATGTTGTTTCAGAGAAGAGAGGGGTTTTGAATTCAAAACCAATAGTATACATTATATGCAAAGACCATGAAAGGGAAAAAAGAGATATAGAAAAGAACAACATGTGAAATCCTTACATTTTTTAAGCAATGATAATGAATGTGACCAAGTTGTGATAGTGTAAGGAAGGAGAGAAGAATATCATGTGTAGTGTATGCTATAGGGGTTTTTGTGCTCAAAAGATAAACCTTTGTTTTAGTTCCCAAATCTTGGTTCATACAGTCAAATGAGAATGTGTAGAGATATATTTGAGATAGGATGTAACATATAAATGCCATTCATGTTAATTTTTCAAGATACCCTTGTCAAGTTTCCAAACCCTAACATTTTTTGCAGAAAAAAGAAAGAAGAATGATAAACTGAGGTGTGTATGCCAAGGTCGTGCCATAGAAAGATAATATTTGTATAACAGAAAAAAGAAACCCTTGTCAAAGCTTTCAACCCCTTCTTTCTTCTTGCAAGATACAATCAAACAAAACAAGTATGGAGTGTTTGTAGGCATAGCCATGGAGGAAAAAGAGGTTCTGTGCTAGTATAAATGAAACCCTCATTTCATAGTCAAGGAAACTTCAATTTTTTGAGATCAAATGATAGAGAAAGATTGTAGAATCATCTACATGGCCATGACCATGAAGGAAAGAACAAGAATTTATCAAGTGTAAAGTATCCCATTTGATTTAAAAGTGAAATCCTCATCTTTTCTGCATACATAGATATAGAAGAAGCCACAAGAGAGAGAGGGTGAAGAACTCACCATTTAGTTGCCATTGAAGAAGCAAAGTTTGGCTGCGGCCTCCCTTGAGGAGGTATCCATTTTGTTAAAGTCACGGAGGTCAAACAGGGAAAAAAATCAAAGAATATCAAATGAGGCATTGAGTATATGAGGAGTGATGATGATTTAAAGAAGCCAGCTACTAAAAGTTTCAAGTTTTAACAAAACTGACAGTCAAAAGTTGCATATATGTTACCCGAAGCATTTTTGCCTATCATTTCACTAGAAAATGGTGAAATTTTTGACCAATAGATCCCATTGAATGCGAGGGAAACCAGAGTGTCTTCAAATCCCAAGTTGGCGACTACAAAGTTGTAGAGCGATGACAGAAGGAGTGCAAAATAAAATGACTAAAATTTTAGGGTTTGAGTCTTCTTTTTGTTCGATAGTGTTCCTACTTCTCATGTTTTTGACTTTGCAAATAAACATAATTACTTTATCCAAATAGGGATCATGGTCAAAAGCTTGCATTTGATAATGCCTAGCAATCATGGTGTGGAGTCACTGACAACATGATATATGTTGTTTGTTTATAAGTTAAAGATGGCTAGTATAATATGCAGATAAGGCTTATGCCTTAGAATCTTTTCAAATACCTTTACCTCCTAAGTGGTCAACGATCACATGGTCGAGATGCCTTGTGATTATGCATGTGGTGGAGAGTCTTTGACCTCCCACTTGATGCATTTAATCATTATTTTATTCCTTTCATATATTTCAAACGCACAAGGTCAAAGTAGAGAACAAATGGAGATGTGAAAAGCATGCAAGGTGATGACATTGTGGAGAGGGTCAAATTTGACATGGTGGCACTATATGGGCAATGAGGTGGCATAATTGACACATGGACATGCATTTGTGGCCTTTGAAGTTTTTATATTTTTGCAAAAAATACATGGTAATGTTCACCATTTTTATGATTTTTATAGAAAATCATTTGTAATATCTTGTAAAATGTCTTGGTGAAATTATGGGCTAGATATTGTTTATTTTTGCAAAAAACATATCAAATGGAGATTAGAATAAAATTGCCATAGCATTGTAAAGTTAGTTTTAAAGCAATAATTGACAAATTGCTTTTAAAACTTAACTATTTTTAGGCAATTTATAACCTAATAAAACAAATCAAATATCCCATTTTGATTTCTTTTATTTAGATTCATATAGGACAAATTTTGGAGCTTTCATGAGTAGAGAAAAGTAGTTTTATGGTGCGACCATATGAGAGGGTAGATTTATAGGTTTATTTTCCAGATTGGTGGCAGATCCAAAGCTTTATTTTTAGCTTTTATGAGTAGCTCAAAAATGGACTTGGGGTCTATTTTTAGGAGCTTTTTCATCTTTATTCTGAGGGGATCTTTTGGAGGCATTTATAGGAGAAAAATCTTAGTTTTTCTCAGTTAGTTAGTTTTAGTTTCTTCTCTCTTGTTCACAGGTAGAGTTGTGTACAAACATTTGGCTCATATTTCATTTTACATGCATTGTACTCCTTCCAGTTCTAGTAGCAAATCATCTTGTTTCACACATTTTATAGTCTTGATCTGATGTTATATTGTGACTTTTGGGTCCTTTATTATGTCTCAATCCTATTAAAACTTGGTTTTTTCCTAGATACAGTTTGTGTTTGATCCACACCTTGTTGCAAATCACTTAAGGGATAAACTATCAATTGAATTGTGAAGATTTAAGTTTGAGGATCTATTTTGTGAGTGATAGAGATTCATCTAGATTAGTTATAAATGCTCAGTTTTACATTTCAATCATATCCTTCTATCATTTTTCCCCTTAAGCCATTAGTTTAGGAATCATAAGAGAACTAGCTCACTCTGGAGATTCATTCTCATAAAAGGAGACCCACATCTGAGAATGATTCCATGTCTTAATAGGTAACTAAGTTTTTACGAACTTAGCAAGGGTACATACTTGATTGACAATAGTTTTTGGCACACCTTGTGGGACTCTAGGAGCAATTTTAGAGAGATTTTTACCCTCATAGTTGTTGCCCTCATATATGCAGTAGTTTTACCAGCCTTTGGAGGCTTTCAATATACCTGGAGACTCACTTCCTCTAGTTTGATATGCAGATTGGTGCTTTAAGCTTATGAAAACCAGGTCTAATCCATATCCCTTCAATTATTTATAGCTGTCTACACCTAAAAGGAGAGGTAGATCATCAAGAAGAATAGTTGAATCATCAAGAAGATCAAAGTCTACACCTTCACGATTCAGATCTACAAGTCCGGTTAAAAGAAGTAGAAGTCCAGTGCTGATAGTCCAGATACCTATAATGGCTACGCAGTATGCATTTACTGCTTTCAATGGAGGCAACCCATTACAACTTGCCCAAAGAGATGATATTCCAATGGTAGCCCTTAAAGGATTGCCTTTTTTCATTGGAGAGGATCATACTACTGCTACTGAACATATTCAAGATGTGGCAACCCTTTGTTCTGTGCACAATGTCACTCAAGAGAATGTGGCAATTAGGCTTTTAGCTACTTCGTTAAAAGGAAAGGCCTTACAGTGGTTCAAGGTACTTGCTGAAAATTTAATAACATCTTGGGACTTACTGGCAGATGGATTACATAAACACTTTGAGGACAAGTTTGATCATCTCTCACTGCTAGAGCAACTGAGCACCATCAAAAGGGCACCCCACGAACACATGGCTAATTTCAACTACCAATTTCAGAGAACTTGGGATAGGATTCCCACAATGGTAAAACCTTTACCAATGCATGCATTTTTGTTTTATCTTAAAGCTTTGAACAGTGAAATTTCTGTAATGATACAGTCTATGGGAGAGACCACCCTTTTAGATTCTTTTGATACCACTGTTAGAGTAGAAAACTACCTTATTCAGGTGGGGAAGATAGCCCCTAGGCCTGCTTTACCCATTTTCCCTTAAATCTAGCCATCTGTGCTTATGGCAGTACCTCCTCTAGCTGCTATCCCACCTGTTCTAGTGATAGGATATCAGACAGCCCAAGGAACTGTTGTTCCAGCTCAAAACCAAAATACCCCAGAGCTAGAAAATACATTGAGGATAATTGCAAATAAGCTAGTAAATATGGAGAAACACTTGCCTTACCAAAATTAGTATCAACCTAATCAGTAAAATGCTCAATATCAGCCCAATCAACAATATAGGCAATCCTTTCAGGCTGATCCTCAGGGGTAGAAAAGTAACTACAACCCTTGACCTTTTCAGGCTTATAATCCAAATACTGTTAGTACCTCAAAAGAGCTTGTGCCCACACAGAATAATTTGGTTCAATACAGTGACTAGTACTACCCATGTCACCAACCACATAATCAAGCTGCCTGCATGAATAGGGTAAGAAATCAAGCACTCATGGTTCAGAACAGCTATGCAAGTCCGAAGGGGGTTAATGGTGAAGTTTCAACTCAGCAGAATAAGTCTGATGTAGTCTTAATGAAGTGTGAAGAATCTAATTTTTGTGGTATGAATTATTTACAAAGTCAGAATCAGCAAAGTACACCTATTTCAGCCAACACAAGGTCAAAACTGAGAGCTATAGATGTTAACCAACAAGCTGTTGTAGTACAATAGTAGGTTGTAAGGGAAAAAAATCAAGTTTATCCATCACAAGCTACCGCTCTACCACAACAGAAAGTACAAATTCTGTAAAGGGACCAAATAGTACCAATCAAAGAACAACCCAAAATACAACAGTAGTCTTCACAAGGACAGATCGATGTAGTTGTAGCAAGAGGACAACATAAGGTAGCCCCTATTTCTTTTAATATAGTTGATTATCTTAAGAAAGCTATAGTGAGCATGTCATTTATGGACGCTTTGCACATCCCCAGCCAGAAGAATTTGCTGCAAGAGGCATTGGCTGAACTCTCACTTTCTAAGCATTCTAGTCAAGAGAAGGCCAAGGTTTTACTTGCCAATAGCTTAGAGATCAAGAGTGGGTAGCTAGCAAGAGAGGTAAAGCCACCCCCTTTCTATCTAATTCTCATTATTGGTGATAAACTTGTTCATAACTGTATGGTAGACTCAGGGGCAAGTAGTTCAGTTATGCCCAAAAGTGTAGCTGACTCATTAGGATTGGTTTATGAGCCCCTTTCAAAAGGAGTAGTTTAGTTAGATGGGTCTACACTTAGTACTATGGGGATAATAAAAAATATGCCACTCACATTGCATGCTTGTCCTAATTTTGCCATTCATCAAGACATTTACATCATTGATCTTCCACCTAGTTTTGCAATCTACCTTTCTAGGGAGTTCACAGCCAAATTGGGTGGGTTTCTCTCATCTGACTAGACTCACTTGTTCTTTAGAATGAGATATGGTACAAAAGTAACAATACAATCTGAGCCACAGGCAAAAGACCATATCGAGCCCTATGTTCCCAACCCAATAAATGCTAATCTATACATCACCTGTGGGTAGCAGGATGAACCCATGAGCCTAGATCCCAATGCACCTATAGAAGACATAAACTTAGATGATTGGGTAGCTGAAGATCATGAAAGTGACTATTTCCATCACACGGATGAAGTAGGATTAGGCATCTATATGATACAGGAACCTGATGTAGTGATTCCTAATCTGATTAAGGATCAAAATTAGTTAGAACAATAAGAAGATCAGCTTTGGAAGCTGTACTATGACGGATCAAGGACCAAGATGGGTGCTGGTGGAGGTAATATGTTAATTTCACCTCAAGGAGAAATATATTATGCTGCCTTAAGGTTTACCTTCAGCTGCATAAATAATGTGGCTGAGTATGAGGCCTTGATCCATGGTTTAGAGTGGGCTCAGAAAAAAGGTATCAAATTTGTTCAAGTTTATGGAGATTCTAAATTGATCATTAACCAGGTTAGGAATCTGAATGTTGCTAAAAATGATCTGCTCAAAAAATACAAGCATAAAGTGTGGGATTTGATTGAATTTTTTGATACTTTTAATCTGATTTCAATTCCCAGGGACCAAAATAAGTATGCAGATAGGCTTGCATCCTTGGAATCTCAATTTGAGATTCCTGATCAGATTTAGAATTTTGAGGTACAATCATATGTTAAGATAGTTGTCAAACTTTCTGTACCTGACAATAGTGTTTCATGGCAAGTGTTTAACAGTGACAAACAAATCTTGAGTTTTTTAAGTGTAGAGGTTGAATTTGTAGCTCATAATTAGCATAAATATCATCAGTAATTTGAAGATTAGATTGTTCAGTTGAGGACCAATAATTTGCCCAAGGGACTAGTCACATTAGAATCAATGTTCAACACTGATGATCAGTTCAGAAAAGATAAGTGCAGCATGATAGTGAAGCAAGAGTACTATCAGACCATAGAAATTTTTAAAGACAAACTATTGAAACTTGGAAAGGTATGTACTAGAGAAGAACAACAGTTTTTTGTTCAATTATGTCAAGATTTTTCTAATGCTTTTACATGGGAATATAAAGACTTGAGAGGTTTTGATCCCGGTTTGGCCCAGCACACCATAGAGTTAAATCCTAATGCCAAACCTATTAGGAAAAAATAGAGACCTCTCAATCCTAAACTTGAGCACTTCATGAAGGCTAAGCCGAATAAGCTAATTTAAAGTAGTATCATTTTGCCAATAAAACATAGCTCATGGGTTTCCAATTTAGTCCCAATCAGGAAGAAGAATGGTGAAATCTAACTTTGTGTCAATTTCTGTGATCTAAATCAAGCCTCATTGAAAGACCACTACCCTCTTCCTTCCATGGAACAAATACTGCAGGTTGTTTCAGGTTCTGATAGGTATTCTTTATTAGATGGATACTCTAGATATAATCAAATTCTGGTCAAAGAAGAGGACCAATACAAAACTACATTCACAACTAAGTGGGGTACCATGGCCTATCAGAAAATGCCATTTGGTTTGTCCAATGCAGGGGCAACCTTTCAGAGGGCAATGGATATGGCCTTCCATGGTCTTATGAATAGAATAGTGTTGGTCTATCTAGATGATACAACTATTTTTTCCAAAGATTCGAATAATCATTTTGACCTCTTGAAGTAGATTTTTTAGAGGTGCAGGGAGTTTGGAGTTTCATTTAACCCCAAAAAGTGTATATTCTCGGTTCATGAAGGAAAACTCCTTGGTCATATTGTTTCAAAAGAAGGTATTACTATTGACCCTGAGAGGGTTTCAACTATTCTAGATTTACCACTGCTTGCACATAAGAAAGGCTTACAGAGCTTTCTTGGCATAATTAACTTTGTTAGGAGGTTTATTCTGAATATTGTAGCTTTGTTGCAACCTCTTACTGCCATGTTGAAAAATAATGTGCCATTCAACTGAACTAAGGACGGAAAAGGAAGCTTTGAGAAGATAAAGGAAGCCCTTGTTGCTGCCCCTACCCTCATCAATCCTAATTATGAGAGGGAATTCATTTTATATGCTTTTGGAGGAGCTTACACCATTTCTACAACGTTATGTCAACAAAACGATGAAGGTTTAGAGCAGCCAATTGCATTGTTCAGCCAAGTGCTACATGACTATGAGGTAAAGTACTCTTTTGTGGAAAAACATGTTTTTGTTGTTGTAAGGAGCCTCAAGAGAATTAGATACATATTGTCTAACAAACAAATTCACTTAATGGTTGCTCATCCCACTATCAAGAGTTTCTTATTAAACAGAGATATAAATGACAAGAGAGTTGGTTGAATAACCAAGGTTATGGAATTTGATGTTGACATCAAAGTAACCAAGCTGATTAGAGGTAAGGGCTCATGCGAGCAACTTGCTAAAAATGAAGAGTTTGAGAAAGAACATCAAGAGGACACCGAGATAGTGCTGAACAATAATGAACCAGCTAATACACTAGCTCAAATAGATAACCAGGTGCGTCAGATGATGCACTATTTGTAGACCAGAGAGTGTCCAATTGGTTTAGATAGGATAGGTAGAAGGTATTTTTTATTGCAAGCTACTCCTTATGCTATTATTGATGGTATTTTATATAGGAGAGACTTTAATGGTGTATTTTTGAGGTGTCTTGGACCTGATCAAGTTGATAGACTATTAGAAGAGTTTCACAATGGACCTTCAGGGGGTCACTTTGCAGCTAGGACAACTGCCTTGAAGATTATGCAGGCTAATTATTACTGGCTTTACTTGTTTAAAGATTCTTTTTCTTAGGTGAGAAGATGTGAGAAGTGTTCCTTATTTGTAGGTAAGCAAAGACTTGTTGCCTTACCCCTACATCCTATTAAAGTTGAACAACCATTTGCAAAGTGGGGGTTGGATTTCATAGGACCAATAAACCCACCTTCAAGTGCAGGCCACAAGTGGATTTTGACTGCCATAGATTATTTTACCAAGTGGACTGAGGTTGTTTCCTTGAAAGAGGCAAATGAATCTGATGTCTTAAGTTTTTATTAGGATCTAGTCTCAAGATTCGGTACACCAGATTCAATCATCTATGATAATGGTCTAGCCTTTTTAGTATTGAGGATTTCATATTGGTCTATCAGAAATAATATTTATTTGAATACTTCCTCTAACTATCACCCACATGGTAATGGACAGGTCGAATCTACCAACAAAAATCTGATAAGGATCATCAAGAAGACTATTGAGGACAATCAGAAAACTTGGCATGAAAAGTTAAAGTTAGCTCTTTGGGCTGATAGAATTACACCTAAGAGGCCTATTGGTTGTTCCCCATATGTTCTTATGGAAAAGAGGCTCAATTACCTATTTCAGTAGAATTTCCTACATTGGCCTTTATTAAAGAACTTGAGCTACTAGAGGAACAACCTCTAGTAATCAGGCTAGCTTAGCTCATGGAGATAGAAGAGACAAGGAAAGAGGCCTTAAGAAAACTTGATATGCATCAAACCCAAATGAAGAATGCATTTGATAAGAGAGCAAGACCAAGGAACTTTATTGTCAGAGATTTGGTGTTGAAGTGGAATGAACTGAAGAGCAGGCCTGGAAAGAATTCTAAATTTGATGCCATTTGGGAGGGCTTTATGTTATCACGGAGTGCAAAGAAAATAATGTATTTCAGTTGTCCAAGTTGAGTGGAGAGGTGATGTCTATCCCAGTTAATGGGATCCACCTCAAACATTGCCTCTGAGGATAAAAGACTTATTTTGTATATAGTAGAGTAGTATTGCAAATAAGTGCTCATGCACATTTGTTTTCAGCATTTTGTTGGCCATCAGGGCCTGTTGGTTTGCTTTTAGTATAGTTTGTTCTCAGTTTTCTATTGTTTTTTTTGACTATTGGAGAGATGAATTACAGTGTTTTCTGAGTTTCTAAAAAGGACGGAGTATGACTCAATGCCCAATGGATGTCAAGAAAATTGGTCAGATGCTTAGCAGGCAAGCATATAGTAGAAGTCACTAGAAATATTACCATTTTTTTACCATAGCTCAAAAATTAGCTGAGCAGATATAACATTTATCATTTTTTAATGAGGTTTGATTTGCATCTGTTATGAGATAGTTGCATAGTTATTATGACAAATGCAGTTCAGTTGTTTAGGAAAGAAAGAGAAGTTTCAAATCATTCATTGCATTGTAGAGCAATAAAAGGAGATAAGTATTCATTCATCACAATGGATATTCATTTACAAGTTTGAATACATAAAGGAATAAACATTGCATTGAAGGAAACCATGACATATCAGATGTCCCACACAAGCTGTGGGTTATAGATAAACTCATGCAAATATAAACAAAATACTATGCATCTAATGAAGGAGGAGGGAAAGACATAGCCATCATTGCCTTGTTTTGTTGATCTTCATAGTAGCCTCTAGTCCTACTCCCGACCTCGGCATGTACCTAAAAAAATTATGGCAAGGGTCCTGTTAGAAGCTTCAGTTATGAAAATCTTTCATCTATCAGAAGAGGCATAATACTTTAGTTATAGTGCATTGATCAAATGAGCAACATCCATATGCAGAAGAAACTATAGACAAGAAAACATAGAGCATCATTATTTTATTCTAATCTATTTGTGTCATGTACAGGTATAGGACAAGTCATGAAGCTGATTGGAGACATTCAACATGTGGTGTCAAATGGGATCCCACAAGGCTTGAGCCCAGCATGTTGCTTCCCCTTGATCTCAAAAGGGATGAATTGTAAAAATAAAATCATTGATCACATTCACATGACAAGCTAAAGGAATAGCAAAGACAATCATATGCATCAATTGCATTTCAAGACATGACCATGATTTCACTCCAAGGGATGAAATGCAACAAAGAACATGATCTAAACTAATGAAGGATAACACTTAATGCATATAATAGCTGATGTCATTGCTCCAACTGTCATGAAAATGACATTCTGAGGCATGATAATGATCAGGAGTACATGATGCATGTATGATCATCAGACAAATAAAAGAATAAGTGTACATAAGGCATGCCTATTTGAGGATTGCTTACTCATCCATGATCAATAATCCAATAGGAGTATCCATTATAAACTAGTAAGCAAGTTTGCAAGAACAAGTGAGTACCAAAGCATTATACTTTCTCATTTTTATGGAGTGACAAAGTCAAATTCAGAATTAAGTTACATAAGATACCTTTCAGATGATGAAATATATCCAATTATGCTTCACATTTTTCTACTGACAAGTTGAGTATCAAAACAATGTGTATCACATGCTACATTCAATGTATATCCATGAAAGAAACATGCTAGTATTGTATATCTGTAGTAAAAGAGTACAAGACAGCCAAATCAGATGTCCCATTTTGTCTTTGACAAGTTTCAAAAAGAGATCAAAAGGACACTTCATCACATGTGTTGCAAAATAACATCATTATCATGTGGTAGAGGAATAGTTAAATTGGTGTGGTCATCATCTTTCATGCTACAGAATGTCATTATACCTCAAGTGAAGTGTATAATTGCATAGCTATATCTGGTACATGAATGAGTTCAAACAACATTTTCATCATAAAAAATGATTTGTCAAAATGGTGACATAGGATACAGTGGACCTGATTAATGTCCTATAGAAGATCATATATAATGCAATTGATATAATAAAGTATAGAGAAGAACAACAAAAAGTCATCATGTTGCCACATTATATACAGAACAGGTGAATATAGTGGCTTCTTCATCAGATATAGTGCCAGAATGTCATGACATAGTGAAGTCATCAGTCATGTTTGACGTATGCATTTGCTACAGTCCATTAAATTGGCAAATGAGGCTACAGAAATAAAAGACACATATGATGTTATAGGGAAGAGAGGGGTTTTGAATTCAAAACTGATGATATACTTTATATGCAAAGACCATGAAAGGGTAAAAAGAGATACATAAAAGAACAACATGTGAAATCCTTACCTTTTTAAAGTAATGATAATGAATGTGACCAAGTTGTGACAGCATAAGGAAGGAGAGAAGAATATCATGTGTAGTGTATGCTACAAGAGTTTTTGTGGTCAAAAGATAAACCTTTGTTTCAGTTCCCAAATCTTGGTTCATACAGTGAAACGAAAAAGTGCAGAGATATATCTGAGCTAGGCCGTAACATATAAATGCCATTCATGTTCATTTTTCAAGATACCCATGTCAAGTTTCCAAACCCTAACATTTTTGTAGAAAAAAGAAAGAAGAATGATAAACTGAGGTGTGTATGCCAAGGTCGTGCCACAGAAAGATAATATTTGCATAACAGAAAAAAGAAACCCTTATCAAAGCTTTCAACCCCTTCTTTCTTCTTGCAAGATATAGTGAAACAAAACAAGTATGGAGTGTCTGTAGGCATAGCCGTGGAGGAATAAGAGGCTCTGTGCTAGTAAAAATGAAACCTTCATTTCATAGTCAAGGAAACTTTAATTTTTTCACATCAAATGACAGAGAAAGATTATAGAACCATCTACATGGTCGTGGCCATGAAGGAAAGAACAAGAATTTATCAAGTGTAAAGTATCCCATTTGATTTAAAAGGGAAACCCTCATCTTTTCTGCATACACAGAGATAAAAGAAGCCACAAGAGAGAGAGGGTAAAGAACTCACCATTCAGTTGCCATTAAAGAAGCAGACTCTAGCTGCGGCCTCCATTGAGGAGGCATCCATTTTGTTACAGTCACGGAGGTCAAACAAGGAAAAAAATCAAAGAATATCATTTGATGCATTGAGTATATGAGGAGCCATGACTGTTTAAAGCAGCCAGCTACTAAAAGTTTCAAGTTTTAACAAAACTGACAGTCAAAAGTTGCATATATGTTTCCTGAAGAATTTTTGCCTATCATTTGACTAGAAAATGGAGAAATTTTTTACCAACAGAGCCCATTGAATGCAAGGGAAACCAAAGTGTCTTTAAACCCCAAGTCGGTGGCCAAAAAGTTGTAGAGCGATGACAGAAGCAGTGCAAAATGAAATGATCAAACTTTTAGGGTTTGAGTCTTCTTTTTGTTCAACAATGTTCCTACTTCTCATGTTTTTGACTTTGCAAATAACCATAATTACTTTATCCAAATAGGGATCGTGGTCAAAACCTTGCATTTGATAATGCCTAGCAATCATGGTGTGGAGTGGCCGACAACATGATATATGTTGTTTGTTTATAATTTAAAGATGGCTAGTATAATATGCAGATAAGGCTTATGCCTTAGAATCTTTTCAAATACCTTTACCTCCTAAGTGGTTGACCATGCCATGGTCAAGATGCCTTGTGATTATGCATGTGGTGGAGAGTCTTTGACCTCCCACTTGATGCATTTAATCATTATTTTTTTCCTTTCATTTATTTCAAATGCACAGGGTCAAAGCAGAGAACAAATGGAGACGTGAAAAGCATGCAAGGTGATGACATTGTGGAGAGCATCAAATTTGACATGATGGCACTGTATGCGCAGTGAGGTGGCATAATTAACACATGGACATGCATTTGTGGCCTTTGAGGTTATTATATTTTTGCAAAAAATACAAGGTAATGTTCACCATTTTTATGATTTTTATAGAAAATCATTTGTATTTTTGCAAAAATCATATCAAATGGAGATTAGAATAGAATTACCATAGCATTGTAAAGTTAGTTTTAAAGAAATCATTGACAAATTACTTTTAAAACTTAACTATTTTTAGGCAATTTACAGACTAATAAAATAAATTAAATATCCCATTTTGATTTGTTTTATTTAGAGTCATATAGGACAAATTTTGGAGCTTTCATGAGCAGAGAAAAGAAGTTTTATGGTGGGACCATATGAGAGGGCAGTTTTGCAGCTTTATTCTCTAGATTGGTGGTAGATCCAGAGCTTTATTTTTTTCTTTTATGAGTAGCTCAAAAATGGACTTGTGGTCTATTTTTAGGAGATTTTTCAGATTTCTTCTGAGGGGATCTTTTGAAGGCATTTATAGGAGAAAAATCTTAGTTTTTCTCAGTTAGTTAGTTTCAGTTTCTTCTCTCTTGTTCACAGGTAGAGTTGTATACAGACAGTTGGCTTCTATTTTATTTTATATGCATTATACTCCTTCCAGTTCTAATAGCAAATCATCCTATTTCACACATTTTATAGTCTTGATCTAATGTTATATTGTGACTTTTGTATCCTTTATTATGTCTCAATGCTATTAAAACTTAGTTTTTTCCTAGTTGCAGTTTGTGTTTGATCCAAACCTTGTTGCAAATCACTTAAGGGATAAACTATCAGTGGAATTGTGAAGATCTAAGTTTGAGGATCTATTTTGTGAGTGATAGAAATTCATCTAGATTAGTTATAAATGCTCATTTTTACATTTCACTAATATCCTTCTATCCTTTTTCCCCTTAAGCCATTAGTTTAGGAATCATAAGAGAACCAGCTCACTCTGGAGATTCATTCTCATAAATGGAGACCCACATCCGAGAATGATTCCATGTTTCAATAGGTAGCTAAGTTTCTGTGAACTTAGAAAGGGTGCATACTTGATTGACAACATGTATCACATGATTAAAGGGTAGAAAAGGAAACTGATGAAGAAGTTCATGCCATGCACCCTCCACCAAAGGGCCTAGATATTGACATCCCAAAGGATTCTCCTAAAAAGCATGCCACTTCTCCTCTTGAACAACATAAATAATAAGAAATCTTGGAACAAGGATAGAGAAAATCTTCAAGCAAGTCTACATGGTCCTCAAGAACCACAAGATGAGAGTCTACATCATGAAAATAAAATTGTACAAGGAGTAAACAAAAAATCCTCTAATCCTCAAAGGGAACATCAAGAAGAAGTTGTTGTTGAGAAAGAAGTTGATCAAATAGCAAGTGATAAGGAGACTCCAAACTCCTAAAAATGATACCTCCATGGCACAAGGGCATGTCCAATAAGAAATCATAATGGAGGATGATGAAGAAGAGGAAGATGTAAATGATCAAATGGATCAAGATGAGCCCCAAGGTATCCCATGAAAGAATACTTATGTGGAATAGCCATACCAAGAGGAACAAATGGTCACAGAGGAAGGGGATAAAGAAGTCATGAATTTTAAGGAACAAGAAGAGATAATAAATCTTATTAAGGAGGAGAAAAGATTCATTGAACCACCTTTATTAAATTTCTCTATAGAAGAGGAAGACTTACACAAAGAAGAAATGATTAAGGAAGTTCCTCAATAGTAAGAGGGAAATTTAGAAGAGAAGACCTTGAACTAAAAATCCTCTGATCAAGAAAAGACAGATAAAGAGAAAGAATCTGAATAAGGGAGAAGATCAAGATTCACAATAGAATCCTACTATCCCAACATCGTTGAAGATAGAATTAGAGAAAAGACATTTAAGGTAGTGGTGAAGCCACTAAGTCTACAAGCCATACTTGTACAAGTTGAAAAGAGGAGAACCCCAAAGAAATCAAGAGTCCTTTCTACCATCAGGACTAATGAGCTTGGGGAGAGAATTGCTAAAACAACTACATCCCTATTGGGTAAGAATGATAGAGAGCTTTCTATGTCTGATTATCAGATAACTAGGGTAAATTTGGGAAGGAAAATAAGGGCTGAGGAGATTTCTTCCTTAGGATCTTTGGTATATTTAGTTGTCTTTCAAATGCATAAGTACAAATAAACAAAAGAGGAATTTAATCTATAGTTGGAGAAATAAATTTCATTTATTAAGGAGCTCCTCACTCCTATCTCACAACACCAAGAAATATCTTCGAGAACCCCTATTTTCATGACTAAACAATACATTGATTCTTTATAGAAAAGGTCAAGTTCCATTGACCAATGGATATCTAAATTTTTGGAAGAAGCCAATTAGTCATTGGACAAGGGTTATAAATATTATGAACAAGCACATTAGTTGGAGAAGCAATTTAATTCTTTTATGGTTAATTTTAGGACTGAAGAAGGTAGAAATGAGCAAAGTCTTGGAGTCTTGAAGGAGTTGAATAAAATGAGCCTAACAACTAAAGGATGAAGACATTGTATAGAGTGAGCAACCAAATTTTGTGAGTAAGTACATTAACATATTGAATTTCAAGATAGATTTGATGATTGAGTACAAACTGAGGATTCTGAAGCTTCAAAAAGATATGTATCAAGATATTGGAAATTTTCAAGAATTTGTAAAAGATGTTATAGTCCTAAACTCTTTTTGAAAGATAAGTGTAAGTTGGATTCCTTAGCAGTCATAAATGAGGCCTTGAGGAAGAAAATCTAGAAGAACTTAATGATGCCTCAGATTTTGATAAAGATAATCTAGACAAATGCTTAGAAACTAGGTCTAATGTCAAGGTAATAAAAAATGATATTCAAATGACGAAGGGACAAACAGATTTTGCCGAGAAGACTATTGAGGAAAGTAAGTTTACGTTGGAATGGATTGATTTTCTTGATTAGGACAGCTTGAATAAATGTTTGGTAGAGCTTGTATAATACAAGAAGAGGCAAGTTGCCAAAGGTTCTTCTATTTTACGAACTAGAAACTGATTCCTATTTTTAGCATATGGAGTGTTCTATTCATATTTAATTTATTGTTCTAAAGCAATGTAAAGGGTCATGCTAAACTTATAAAGTCGCTCCCTAATTTTGCATGTACTTTGCATGAGGTTTTTCAAATATTTTGCATGGTCCAAATCTAAAAATAGAAGATATTTCTTCCAGTTGTCCAATTTGAATGCATAAAAATTGAGGATAGTATATTACATGGATATTTAAAGATTTTTTTTGTTTTTTCTTGGCTATATATAAGAATGAATCCTATCTTGTATGACAACCCATTTGTCCAATAGCTTAGATATTTTTGCATTCTAGTTAATTTTTCATAAGTTATATTTTCTTTTCAATAGTTATAAGGAGATGATTTGGAGAGAGAACCAAAATTCTAGTGTAGTATTTTGCTTGATTTGTACTTGTAGTTTAAATAAAATCAATATAATGTTTCTTGCTTCGTCAACTTTATCCTCTCACATATGGTGTAGCGCCTAAACTCATTGTTGATTCATTAATTATTTGGGAATATATTATGTTCCATTGATAAATCTTGAAAAGTGAATTGTAGATTTATATTTTAACCTTCATGTGTAATACAATGGGTAAATATTATTAAATTGTTTTCTCATTCAAATTCCTCATAATCTTAGACTGTTAATGTAAACTTAGATAGGGTTAATATTGATATCGACATTATAGCTATTTGATTTCTCATGTTATTATTGATTAAGGATTGACTTAAAAGCACTCACATCACCTTTCTTCTATTACCTTAAAACCTTTTGATTTTTTTTCGTAAACTGGTAGATTAGGGTCTAGACTAAGCATAACTTAGTTTCATTAAAGAAAACTAGGCCCCTTGAACAAATAGACCACATTGATTGCTTAGTTTTCATAGTATATTTGTGACCCAAATCCTAGGACTTTGGAGGTGATTGATTCCAGGATCAATCATCTTCTTAGGAGAGGTATAGGTGGTCTTCACTTTACTTGTGTTGCATGTATCAATCTATCCATAAATAGGAGTCTTGTACATCTTATAGCGCATTATTTTTTTATTATATATGTTTAGTGAGCCCATGTCACATGAACATTTAGAGTTTTGTAGTGGTGAGTTTACAAGGTTTAAGTGTGTATGAGAGTGAAGGGATTCATTTTTGGTGCAAGAAATTTTTCACATCCATGAGTAAACTTGCATACTTGTTCATATCTATTGTTAGTGAGGCCTACTAGGCTTGTTCTTGATTTCCATTAGATTATGGTAGTCAAATCCCTATTTTGATTTCTATCATGTCTTAAGGCCTCAAGGATCACCCTCCTAGGTTCTATAAAGCCTGAAAAAGAAGATGATCTATAATAATCATATGTATAGGCCAAAAATTACCCTTTATTTGTTGATATTTCATTCTCTTTGCCTGAGATATCTTTCTCTCCATGTCCCACTTTGAGTAATGGTGCTAGAAGAGAGGCCCCACATTTTTGAGACAAAATAGGTCCAATAGATGATAAGCATGAACACATCTCTCTTGAAGTTGAACTTGTTACTAGGGCAATTGATTATGACTTCTATAAATGCAAGAATAACATAAAGTGTTAGTAGTAATAATCTACCATGAATGATCTATTACTAGTTCCTATTTTTACAAGATATTTTTATGGTTGCAGAGCCTAAAACTAAACTTCTTGTGTAAATGCAAGATACTAGTGCTTCTAACTTAGATTAGATCCTAAAAGTGAAAGAAAATGAAATTAATACAAAACTAAACAAAGATGTACATACCTTTCCTTAGATATGATTGGTTTCTCCAATGCTGATGTGTTATTGTGGAATCTTGAGTTTCTCTTTCAATCTCCAATATAGAAACATGTACCAATAAGTCTTTATTGTGTGGAAATGCTTGGGGAGGTCATGAATTTATAGAGTTGAGAAGAGAGGAATGGAGGGCTATGATTTCATTAGAGGATTTTTGAATTTAAAATTAGGATGAAGGTGGCAATAAATGCCGCTAGTTGGGGAATGGAGGGTTGAGATTGATTTGACTAAGTGAATGGTTAGGATTGAAAGTTGATTTGATTTTAGATTGAATGTGGTTGGGGATTGAATGGCTAGGATTAAAGATTAATTTGATTTTGGATTTGATGAAGTGGAATTCAAAATTGTTATTTGAGATTTGGTAGTTGGATATAGATGACTAAGATTAAGTTGGTAAAATGGATGGCCAAGATAAAAAGTTAATTTTTATTTAGATTGAGGAAATTTTTAATGAGGGAAAATTATGATGTGGGAGATAAATACTTTTATTTATTTTTAAATGATGAAGGGGATAAAGGACATTATCTTAGTTAATTAAATAAATTGATTCTTTTAATTAACTAATATTAAGATAGACAAATTAAATAAAATTTATTTAATTAGTTATTGAGAAAGAAATAACCTAATTAATTAAACAATTTAATTAATTAATTAGTGGTGGAAGAATTGATATTGATTAGAATGCAATTGTAGATTTTGGGTGTCTATAGTAGTAAATGCAACTTTTTAAATCCCTCTCATGGGCATTAGTTTGGTTTCTTTAGAAGAGGTGGATCCATATTTTTCTAACAACTATTAGTTCTATCATGGATTTTTTTGGTTTTTGGAGCGTTTCCTCTATTAATCCACCATATGCTATAACTTTCTTTTTTAGTAAATGATTTTCAAATTTTAAGAAAATAGTGATGTCTCCAATATAAATATATAACGAATTATTGATAATTTTCATCAAAAAGTTTTATTATCTATTGATGGATGAAGTGTTCACTACACTTAATCCATCATCTTGTTATAAAATGAGAAGATCAAATAGTGTACCATAAAATTTATCTAATGCTTAGGGATTCTAGTTATTATCTAATACATAAGTATGGTTTAAATCCATTGAAGAGATTAATATGTCCATCGGATCCAACAAAACCAATTTACTTATATGTTTTGTCTTATAGATTAATTATTTATAATATCACAAACATTTACAACTATTCTTTTTTATTACATTGTTACAAAGTGTTATTTATAAATTTCAAATCAAGTGTTCTTCAAAATGAAACTATTCATCTATACGTATATCAATTCTAGAAGTAAAATATAATTTTGATATAAATATAAAATAGTTCTAAAAGATGCTCATGGCTTTATATTTATTTTAAGTGATATATTCAATACCCTAAATATCAACAACTATCAAATTGAAGAAAGTAGAGACAAATTGAATATCCTAACAAATTTCATGTGTATTTTATCTTTCAATAGAACACTAATGGTATTGCAATAAACAATTTTAAATTTTAGATGTACAATAATGATATTTCAAAAACAATGTGTGAATAGTCTCCAATACATAATAATGCCAAGATTTTAGAAATTTATAGGTTTCCCAAGGAGGAAAAATGTATTTCATTTCTTTATAGTTATCTACAAAATTAAATTAAAGATTAAAATTCCAATATAAGAAGCCCCAAATTTGAGTAGGTAGCTCTAATTTAACAATAGTTCTCCCTCAAGATCATAATTTGGGTCCCATTTCCTAGCATCAATTCCATAATCCATGATCATTGTAAATATTCATGTGTATAATTCTGACATAAATAGCATAGACAATTCTTTCTAATAAGAAAGCCTTCATTTAAGATTGGTAGTAATAGGTTGATTTGGGTAAACATCTAAGTTAGAACTCAAAGTGTGTAGATAGTTCCAAGAATGTGTTGCAAGTATGAGGTGAACCAGTGTTGTCATTGATGTCAACATACTCATATTACATTGAGAAGAAGGATTGGATGAGCTGTGTGTTGAGGATATTGAGAAAATTACCCTCAGTCAGGAACAGTGAAGAACAGTGATGAGAAGAAGGCAAATATATTGGATAGGTTGAGAACCGGAGGATGCGGATTAAAGGGTTTGCAGATATGAGTCTTGAGATGCTTCAGTCAAGTTTTCAGAGGTCCGCATGAAGACCTGAAGAAGTTATGGCTGTCTGTGTAGAACCGGTTCCGGCAAGTGCTTAGAGGTGACAGAGGATCACAGAAAGGTCCGGTGAGGTCTGGAATTGTACAATCCTAATCTGTAGATTGGAAAGAGTGTTTGGGATGTCCTTGTGATGTGCCATCTCAAGTTGTGTATGATTTGGAGGTCCGGAAGTACCTCTTGCATTATGACAGTGGCGACAGACTATGTTCTTGAAGTTCCGGATAAGGAGGGTAAGAGATTTCAGTAAGTAAAGGAAATGCGGACGTACCTGGTCATTCAGACAGGCTTGTGAAGGTTCTTGGATCATGTTGAGGTTGTGTTGTTGATCCGCATTGATAGTAGAGCCCAGAATTGAAGTTATTCTTCCGGATGAAGTTCTTGCTCTGTTTAGCCGACCGGATGAGTTGTTCATCCTGCGAATGTTCTTGTGGTGGCCGACCGGATGTGTTATTCATCTTGCGGATACTCTTATGATTGTTTGCTGACTTAGATGTTTGATCCTAAGTCGATGTCTTGTATAAATAACGGTCTGTGAGTTCATTTCGAGGTGTGGTGTGTGTGGATGAGAGTGGCATAGCAAAGAGAAGTGCGAAAGACAGAGCAGAGGTTTTTGGGCTTAATTGGAACTGATCCGGACATGGTAGAGATGTCATTCTCCAGTTCAAGACTGTGATTTTTATCACTTTGTAGACAGTGTGTCTCCTTGTAGGCAGTGGGCCTCTTTGTGAGCAGTGTGCTCGGGCAGTGAGCCCTAATTGGCATGTGCCATTCATTTTTTCTTTATTCTTCTAACAGAGAATAATTCTTGGGTTAATCACCCCGTGGTTTTTTCCCTTAACCGGGTTTTCCACGTCAAAATCTTGGTGTTCAATGTGTTGATGCTTATCTGCTCTTGTGTTTATGTATTATGTTTTCATGGATGATTAATTGATATGCTGCTAACTAACAACAAAGAATCAAGTGTTTGAAAGAACAAGAAGTTTTATACAACTGATTCACCCCCCCCTCTCAGTTGTATGCCCTAGATCCAACAATTGGTATCAGAGCTAGGTTCCTCTGATAGGAGCTTAACCGCTTGAGGAGATCCAGGATGTCGTCATACAAGAAGGATAGTCCGAAGTTCGATGGAACCAACTTCACTCTCTGGAAAGGTCGCATGAAGTGTCACTTGGAATGTATGGGAAAAGCATACTTGGCTATGGTTTCAAAACCATATGTACCTCCACAAGGTGGTCCGACAACTCTGAATGAAATCACAGAAGCTGAAAACAATCTGCGGACCAAGGAAGCTCTTCTAAGCGCATTGAATGACTCAGATCTCTCGAATGTTATTGACCTACCAACTGCATATGAGATCCTGACTAAACTGGAACTTCTGTATGAAGGAGATGAGTTTGTCAAAAGTGCAAGGTTGCAAAGTCTGAAAGGGAAATTTGAAAGATTGAAAATGAGAGATGATGAAAACATCACTACCTTTATGCCAAGAGTGAATGAGCTGGTATGTGGAATCAGAAATGCTGGTGGAACTTTAGATGAAAATGAGATTGTCTACAAAATCCTAAGATCCCTTCCTGCTGCCTACAAAATCAAGGTTGCTGCCATTGATGAATTTAGAGCTCACACAACTGTCACAAGAGAACAACTGGCTGGCAAACTAGCTGCATTTGAAATGACCGAGTTTGGAGATGGTCCTCCCAAGACTGAATCTACTTTCAAAGCTAGCACCTATGTGAAAGGCAAACAGAGACTTGATCCGGGAGAAAACTCATCAAGGAAAATGTCATGGTATGATCAAGCAAGAAGAGACATGGAAGAAGAAGAAGCAGAAACAGCTCAACTTGAAGCCCTCATTGCAAAGAGACTGCCAAGAGGATCCAGTAAGTATGAAGGAAAACTACCCTTTAAGTGTTTCAACTGCAATAAGATTGGTCATTTTGCTTCAAGATGTCCGGAAAGATCTGCAAGGTCTAATACTAACAGACAAAGGTTTCAAAAGAATTGCTATTATGTTCATGAAGAAGATGACAATGAAGGAGTAATAGATGATGAATCAGAACTAGGAAGCAAATCCGGAAATGAGTGGGTGTTTATTGCCATCAAGGAAGAAGATTCAATACTCTCTGAATCTGTCAATCACAAAGTTGTTGAAAAAGCTTTGGCTGCTCAAGTGGAAGAAAAGGATGATTGGGTTATTGACAGTGGATGTTCTCACCATATGACTGGTGACAAGAATAAGTTCTTGAATTTGGAAAGGTATGAAGGAGGAATGGTAAAGTTTGGTGACAATTCTGCTGGCAGAATCAGAGGCAGGGGAACTATTTCCTTTGATGGAAAGAGCAAAACAGGTAACGTACTGTATGTTGAAGGATTGAAGCACAATCTTCTTAGTGTTGGTCAGTTAGTGGACAAAGGCTATGATCTCCGGTTCAAAAATGGAAAATGCAGAATCTTTACAAGCTCCGGAACTAAGATTGCATCCGGTACTCAAACAAAAGGTAATATCTTTCATCTGGTTGGTTCAAATAAAAGTTGTTTGTTTGCTCAAATTGATCAGAGTTGGTTATGGCATAGAAGAATGTGCCATGTAAATTTTGATAACATCATCAAGATAAGCAATACTCAGGCCGTAAGAGATCTTCCAAAATTGATGAAACCTACAAATAGTTTGTGCAAAGAATGTCAGCTAGGTAAACAAAGCAGAGTCTCTTTCAAAAGCAAAGATCAGTCTTCTACCGGATCGTTGGAATTAGTACATACTGATCTCTGTGGTCCGACAAGAATCAAGAGTCTGCAAGGTGATAGATATTTCATGTTGTTAATTGATGATCATTCCCGGATGATGTGGGTTACCTTTCTAAAAGAAAAATTAGAAGCATTTGAGAAGTTCAAGATCTTCAAAGCTATGGTAGAGAATCAAACCGGATTGAAACTAAAGTGTCTAAGGTCTGATAGAGGTGGTGAATTCACATCTGGTGAGTTCATTGATTTTTGTGAGAAGCAGGGTATAAGGAGACAGTTGTCTACTCCTAGGACTCCACAGCAGAATGGAGTGGTTGAGAGAAAGAACCAGACCATTCAGGAAGCTGCCAGGACAATGATGTTGGAAGCAAATGTTCCTCAAATGTTTTGGAAGGAAGCTATCAGCACTGCAGTCTACACTCTCAATCGAGTTCAAATCAGAAACAACACCGGTAAGACCCCCTATGAACTCTGGTTTGGCATCACTCCTACTGTGAAATATTTCAGAGTATTTTGTAGCAAGTGTTATATTAAAAGAGATGAAGATCTAGGAAAGTTTGATGCTAGAAGTGATGAAGGAATTTTCTTGGGTTACTCCACTCAAAGCAAAGCATACCGGTGTTACAATAAGAGATTGAGGAAGATGATAGAAAGCACCAATGTGAAAGTTGATGAAGGAATTGAGAAGCCTTCAAGATTTTATGAGTTTGATGAAGATGACCAAGACAGTGTTCAAGGACCTCAATCCTCTCCGGTGAGACAGAGTTAGCCTGATCCGGTAAATCAGGAAGAAGAGATAGGTTTGAATGAGCCTGATCAAGAAGCAGCAGTGCAGGATACTCCCAAAATTCCAAGGTATGTAAGACTGAACCACTCTGAAGATCAGATCATAGGTGACAGAAGCAAAGGTGTACAAACTAGAAGGAATGTTGCTCAAAATCAAGATGAATGTTGTCTAATTTCAAAGATTGAACCTAAAACAATAAATGAAGCCTACAATGATGAAAACTGGACTAAAGCAATGGAAGATGAATTGATGCAAATTGAGAAAAATCATACTTGGGATCTTGTTCCCAAACCTGGAGACAGGAATGTAATTGGAACCAAGTGGGTCTTCCGGAACAAACTAAATGAAGCTGGTGAAGTAATCAGAAACAAAGCTAGATTGGTCTGCAAAGGCTACTCTCAAATAGAAGGAATTGACTTTGAAGAGACTTTTGCTCCGGTGGCAAGAATTGAAGCAGTCAGATTACTTCTTGCATTTGCTGCTTTCAAAGACTTCAAGGTATATCAAATGGATGTCAAGTCTGCCTTCCTAAATAGTGATCTGGAAGAAGAAGTCTACATTGAACAACCGGATGGATTTCAATTGTCTGTTAATGATGATATGGTCTGCAAGTTGAAGAAAGCTTTGTATGGATTGAAGCAAGCCCCAAGAGCATGGTATGAAAGGTTGGATAAGCATCTTGTGCAGATTGGATTCAACAAAGGTACTGCTGACAGTAACTTATATTTCAAAATTGATCATGAAAACATTTTGATTGTTGAAGTGTTTGTGGATGATATCATTTTTGGAGGAAGAGATAGTATGTGCAAAACTTTTGCAAATCAGATGAAAAGTGAGTTTGAAATGTCTATGCTTGGTGAAATGAATTTCTTCTTGGGTCTGCAAATTACTCAAACAAAAGAAGGGATCTTCATTTCTCAGACCAAATATGTGAAAGAATTGTTAAGGAAATTTGGTATGGAAGACTCAAAGCCTATGAACACTCCTATGGCAACCGGATGTAAGTTAAGCAAAGATGATGATTCTCCAAAGGCAGATCAGACAAAGTATAGATCAATGATTGGTGGATTGTTGTATCTCACTCAAACTAGACCAGATATAATGCAGGCTGTTGGTCTTGTGGCAAGATTCTAGGCTAATCCTAGAGAATCTCATGTTATGGCAATCAAAAGAATTTTTAGGTACTTGAAAGGAACAGTTGAGTATGGTCTATGGTACCCTAGAGATCCAGATTTCTCTCTTCATGCTTACACAGATGCAGATTGGGCAGGAGATGTGGATGACCGGAAGAGCACTAGTGGTGGAGCATTCTTCTAGGGGAAGAGATTGGTTTCTTGGCTAAGCAAGAAACAAGATGCAATATCTCTGTCTACAACGGAAGCAGAATACATTGCAGTAGCAGGTAGTTGCACTCAAATCTTATGGATGAAGCAGATGTTAAGAGACATCAAAGTTGAATATGAGGAGCCTATCATAATTTTCTGTGATAATTCAAGTGCAATTAATATTTCTAAGAATCCGGTATTGCATTCTAAGACTAAGCACATATCTATCAAATTTCACTTTTTGAGAGAACAAGTAAACAAGGGAGAAGTCAGATTGGAGTATGTTCCCTCCAAGGATCAGATTGCAGATATCTTTACAAAACCTCTTCCCAAGGACTCTTTTGAATATCTCTGGGAGAAGTTAGGGGTCATGGCCCCTCCGGTGATGAACTAAGATGCACTGATGTGCATCAGTCCGGTGGATATCACAGTCATATCTTGTGATCCGGATTGATGATGGGGAGCTACTACCAAGGGGGAGCAGCTGGTATGATTCTGATGTATTAGAATTGCAAGTATGAGCCCTTTGCCATTGATGTCAAAGGGGGAGAGAAGACATGTGAAAAACAAGTGGTTAATGATCAAAGGGGGAGCAGTAAAGGAAGAGAAGACATGTAAAAAGTTGTTGTTGATAGGGGGAGCTGTGACAGAAAGGAGAAGTTCTTGTCTTGATGGTTTTTCACATCATATGTTGCCATCAATGACAAAGGGGGAGATTGTTGCAAGTATGAGGTGAACCAGTGTTGTCATTGATGTCAACATACTCATATTACATTGAGAAGAAGGATTGGATGAGCTGTGTGTTGAGGATATTGAGAAAATTACCCTCAGTCAGGAACAGTGAAGAACAGTGATGAGAAGAAGGCAAATATATTGGATAGATTGAGAACCGGAGGATGCGGATTAAAGGGTTTGCAGATATGAGTCTTGAGATGCTTCAGTCAAGTTTTCAGAGGTCCGCATGAAGACCTGAAGAAGTTATGGCTGTCTGTGTAGAACCGGTTCCGGCAAGTGCTTAGAGGTGACAGAGGATCACAGAAAGGTCCGGTGAGGTCCGGAATTGTACAATCCTAATCTGTGGATTGGAAAGAGTGTTTGGGATGTCCTTGTGATGTGCCATCTCGAGTTGTGTATGATTTGGAGGTCCGGAAGTACCTCTTGCATTATGACAGTGGCGACAGACTGTGTTCTTGAAGTTCTGGATAAGGAGGGTAAGAGATTTCAGTAAGTAAAGGAAATGCGGACGTACTTGGTCATTCAGACAGGCTTGTGAAGGTTCTTGGATCGTGTTGAGGTTGTGTTGTTGATCCGCATTGATAGTAGAGCCCAGAATTGAAGTTATTCTTCCGGATGAAGTTCTTGCTCTGTTTAGCCGACCGGATGAGTTGTTCATCCTGCGAATGTTCTTGTGGTGGCCGACCGGATGTGTTATTCATCTTGCGTATACTCTTATGATTGTTTGCCGACTTAGATGTTTGATCCTAAGTCGATGTCTTGTATAAATAACGGTCTGTGAGTTCATTTCGAGGTGTGGTGTGTGTGGATGAGAGTGGCATAGCAAAGAGAAGTGCGAAAGACAGAGCAGAGGTTTTTGGGCTTAATTGGAACTGATCCGGACATGGTAGAGATGTCATTCTCCAGTTCAAGACTGTGATTTTTATCACTTTGTAGACAGTGTGTCTCCTTGTAGGCAGTGGGCCTCTTTGTGAGCAGTGTGCTCGGGCAGTGAGCCCTAATTGGCATGTGCCATTCATTTTTTCTTTATTCTTCTAACAGAGAATAATTCTTGGGTTAATCACCCCGTGGTTTTTTCCCTTAACCGGGTTTTCCACGTCAAAATCTTGGTGTTCAATGTGTTGATGCTTATCTGCTCTTGTGTTTATGTATTATGTTTTCATGGATGATTAATTGATATGCTGCTAACTAACAACAAAGAATCAAGTGTTTGAAAGAACAAGAAGTTTTATACAACTGATTCACCCCCCCCCTCTCAGTTGTATGCCCTAGATCCAACAGAATGATCTTTATTAGTCTAATAAGTTCTAGCATATGTCTCCATCAAGACATCTTCACAAATTGGTTCATAGTACTCCAAGTATTTATTCTCCATTTGTACAAAGTCTAATTAAAATATTATAGGGAAATTTTGTTATCAACTTTCATTGAGAAAATCTCAAAATATTAATCATTAAATCAATTTGGACATCATAACACTAATTAGGTCTAAACAATGCTTTCATAAGATCTATTTAATTAATAATTTAATTGGAAGAAACATAAGATGCTTGTGGAACTCATTACTTCTTTAAAAATGATTCAATTCCTTATCATATTCAATTTTCTTTTTAGCTCCCCTATATACATCTTATCAATTTGCATGTGTTTGTGTTCTAATTTTTCTATGTAGACTAATTGAGGATGCACATTTACAATTCAGGACCAAGTTCACAATCTAAATTAGTTTCAAAATTGTATTCAAAATTCATGGTTAATAGTCTTAAGACAAGCTCATGATCATAGTTTTTAGTTAATAGTGAACTCTCTTGTTGATGAGGTTTTTCTTTTGATTACATTTTGGTTCACTATAAACACCAATGTTAATGATTGATATAATGTTCTCATTTGATCCATAGTTCACTTTGAATTTTCTTTTCATAGGTTAAATCTTATAGTCTAATTTCATAATGATGGGAGTGTTTGTAGTTTAAATATCTTTAGAAGTCATGGCATATAGGCTTGCAATAACTAAATTATTTAAAAATTATAACAAATAGGACAACAAAACATTTTTATATCATACCCAACCATCAAATTTAATATCATATAAGTTTTATGTGACAATGTTCATCATTATGAGTTATTGATTAAAGTGGATAGAAGGTTTCATGGGGTTTGGTATGGTGTTATAAATAAAAAATTACTCCATGGAATACAAGTCATTGGATGTACATTTCAATCTAATGAGGCATGGGATCTTATATATTCATTCCCCTTCCACATAGGATTCCTCATCTTTAATGTCGAACATAGGTGGGACTAAGCAAAGATTACATGGCAAGTTCACATGTTGGTCTATTGGTTAAACCTTTCCAAAAATTGACACTATAGAGATATCTATTCCAAAATTTATGGTGTTAGGACAGCAGTGAGACATAAAAGTGCATATTGATAGAAAAATGAAAAGACCACAATGGTTGATTTGTAACACATGTCTTCATCTAGGCACTTCAATCTTTTGTTTTATTAATGACTTGACTAAATCATTTAATTATCATACAACATGTAATTAAGTAGATTATTATAGAGAAAATATAATTTTTCTATCATAACCTTTTAACTTCATTAAACATTACCACATCAAACAATTGATATTTGCCTAGCTCCAAATCTAAGGTATCAAGGCACTAGTTTCATACTAAAGAGAAGGGTAGGTCACCCACCCATTGGGCTAAGGTGAATAAAATAGTAACAGGTAACAAGCTAACATGTCTTTGTAAATATGAGGCCATTGGGTCATCAATAAGGTATAGGGAGACTAGCCAAGCTAGTGCTTCCAATATTGTAAAGCAATTACCAATCACCCTTGCATTGTTAGGCAACAACTTAGGTAGATGAATCTAACATTCTTTGGTCAATGCACGAATATAAGAAAAAGTGTAGTAAAAACAAAGTAGACACAATACATTATAAAATTGAATTGAATGGCTATCTCAACCTCATAGAAAGCTATGGTAGACTGACCGGTTTGGTTACTCATGGCTCATTAACATATAGATAGCCACCATAGTGTATTATACAAAGATCACTTAAGTGTTTAGGGACCACCTATCATAGATCAACATTTAAATAGAATAAACTATGGGTATTAACATCAAGTCTAAACATTTCATTAAAACATAGGACACAAACTATAAACATAGGTGCATGGCAACACTTAAGACACAAACACAGAGAGCTACTTATATAATATAAAGTTGAACTCGGGGACCAGTTAAAATAATGAAAACACATGTGAAACTATAGGAAAAGTTCACTTGATTTCCTAAACATTTCCAACTTGAATTATTAGAGCCATGAACAAATACAAAGAATAATTGAGTGTATTACCAAGGACACAAATCAAAGCATAGATCTAACTAAATTCAAAAAGAAAGGTCCCTATTTCTAGAAGAACCAAGTCATGTTGTTTATGCCACAACACCTAGGTTTCATTGGCATGGCTATTGCTCATCCTTTCTTCTTATATATCCTTATTTCATTTATTGGTGAACTACACCTTGATCCTATTCCTCCTATGTCTTATATGATAGTGACAAGCATGTACCTACAATGCTTTAACCCTATGATACACCTTGTATGATGGATGTTGATGCAGTGGTACCTTTTATAATCTTTCATGGCATTGCTAGACCTTATGATTTTGCATGTCACAATGATACTATGTCCACCCTAAAGATTTACCTCCTCCCATACATGATGATGCACCTTGTAATGATTACTCTCTTACATCTCATGTAGGTCTTATGGATATGCATGGTATTCTTTTACATAGTGATTCTTCTTATGATGATGATACTTGTTTATCTCTTCATGTGGATGTTTGTGAAGCTCTGATACATCCATCTTTACTACATGATGATATTATTACTCTTAATTAGTATTTTCTATATGATGATTATGATGGGTATACAAATGCTTCTTTACATGTTAAATCTTTCTTGCTTGTTAATTATGAGTGTCTAGATAATAAAATATTATTGTTTAGTGCCTTAAGATTTCATTTGAATGGTAGAAAATTATAATGGTTTCTTTCATCCTAATGATTATATCCTTCAATTATGGGTTTGGCAAATGTTTTTGTTGTTCATTTTTCTAGATAGTATGGACCTAGTGATAACTTTTGTGATCTATCTTTTGATGCTTGTTCATGCCCCTAATAAACTTATCTCTTATTCATCTCTTGCTAGACGTGTTTTCTTATGGATTCTTCTTCTTCGTGCTTCGCATGGTTCAACTTGGCTTCAGGAACCTATTGCTACTCTTGCACTAAATTTCCCACAAAATATTTGAGAGATTTAATGTTATATGCTTTTTTTTAAAGATTCAACTTAATAATATTGAGTCAATTTTCATCAACCCATATTTTATGAGTAACAGTTCGAAAAAACCCATACCTATGAACATAAATAATCCACTGAATTCTCCATAGGACTGAAAATTTCATCACTATCCTAAAATGTCAAACAATTTTAGACAAAATGAAGTTTTCAAAGTTGAAGTGTGGAGGAGCCGCAAGACAAATAGAATTGAATATATTATTGTGAGATTGAAGAGCTAAATAGCCATGATAATATTGGCTGGTGGTTTAAGAGTGCTGCACTTAAAGCTAATGAATACTATCATAACTCTAAAGAGCGCCTTATTATGCCAATACAAATACATAGAATAAGCACTAATCTGCGAGAGGAGGAATGCTCTGAGAATTTCTGAAGTAATTTTTGGGATCCACCTGGGTTTTTGCCTTGACAAGCCTATAGAAATTTTGATGGAAATACTTGTCGCTCCAAGCTCTCGCCTCTTCCACAGAAACACTGCCGTTGACCTCACTACCCAGATCAAGGTCGAGATAGTTCACATAGGCAGCCCTTGGAGAATGGGTCGCGTAAGGCTCCATGTATTTGTAAAGCTTCCTCATCCATTCAATGTAGTGATTATCCTCACTTCTATTGCTCCAGGTTACCTTATACTGAATGTCGAACAATGTCCCCTTCCGCTGAGGAAATGGCAATGCAGTGGACGGTATCCTGTTCATTATTCCTCCTAGAGAAGAGAAAATGGCATAGGCAGTCACCTCTTCTTCCATGATCGACCAGAGTCCTCTCAGAGCAGGTTTTGGCAGAGGGGTTTTGCCGAAATCCGACTTGATCTTGAAGAAGACTTTGTTGGTGTAATATCTGTTGGTCAATTGGCTCACAGTGGTGTTATCAAAGTTGGCAATTGTCTCTATCGATTTCATTTCTTTACAATCTGCAGCCACCATTCCCAACTCGGGGAAGATCTTGCCCATTTTATTCAGCAACTCGGCCTGACGCCCCAGGTATATTCCTTGGAACGACGCTCTGATGGTTTTGCTCTCGTTCAGTTTTATGCCGAAGAACTGTACTCGCATGAAGAGATCCTCCTCCATTTGAGGACCCACGTATTGCCATCTATGGATACTCTCCGTGACATTATCTGCACCCGTTTTTAAAACTGTGAAAGCTGTCAAAATGGTGGGCACGCTCACCAGCTGGAGTTTCCAGGCATATACAACTCCCCAGCTGCCTCCGCCGCCGCTTCTCAGAGCCCAAAATACGGCTTCACCCATTGTGTTCTTATCCATCACCTTCCCTGACGCATTTATCAGCAGGGTATCCAACACATTATCAGCTGCAAGGCCGTATTTTCTCGACAGGAAGCTCAGCCCCCCGCCAGCAATATGACCACCGGAGCCGACCGTGTGACAAACTCCTGCAGGAAACGCCAGGATCGGCGAACTGTTTGCAATGGCAGAAAAGACTTCGCCCAAAGTGGCGCCCACTCCTACCCAGGCCGTCTTTGATTCTGTGTCCACTGAGATTTTGTTAAGCTTCATCAAATCAATGAGCACGAAGGGCATGTCGGAAGTATTGGAAAGCCCCTCGTAGCTGTGCCCTCCGCTCCGAACACGAATATCCCACCCGTGTTGTATGCTACACATCATGGATTGCTGCAATTGGCTTTGGCTTTCAGGAATAATGATAGTATAAGGCCTTGGTGTCTGAGGCTCTGTGAATCAAAGATTCTGGGCGGAGAAATTCATCAGAGAATAAAACTCAGAAGCAGAGGAGGAGATGGTTGTAACGTTTGTTAGGCCGCTGGCATGCAAGCATGACAACAATCCTTCACCATCTCCAGCGGTGGAAGTGGTGCAGACTGCAATAACCAGGATCAAAAGTATACAAAACTTGGCCATCTCTTACACTAGCTATCTATAACAGATGCTTTGTGGCAATGATCTTCAATCTTCTGCAATTGATAGACACCAGTTTGGTAACAAGTGTACCCAATTCTAAATCTAATTCTACCGATAAGCTTGCAACACTGTGGATCTTGACTTTGTAATTTGAGTAGAACCCTCAAACTCCGGATTTATTATTATTTTTTTAACAAAATTAGGTAATAGCCTGCTTAACTTTTTGAGTTTTTGGCATGGCCGGCAATCGTTCTTCTAAAAACGTTTCTCTCTCTCAATAGTGTAGTTTAAAACAGTGTTTAGCAATATGGACGTTTAATGTTACTTCTCTCGAATTAATGGTGTCAACTACATTAACGTACGTTGCTATTGATACTATTACTAGTATATTTATATTTTAAAAAATATATCCTTCTTTTTTTTAATAAATTTACTACATATAATAGTGGAATAAGTCCTTGGAGAAAGATATCTCTCGATGTACTTTAGATATATTTTTTAAAATATAAATATACTAGTTTACTTCCAACTATAGAATATTTGGTGAGTAATTGATTGTGTTATTATAACCTCTATTTTCTCTATAATAGCTTTATGATGGCTGGCTGCAACACATTTTTTTAAAATTTAATCACTCTCGTGTTGCATGTCTCATAATACATTAAATACGTTATTTATATTGCTATTTTTGCAATAGTTGTGGTGTCAATTCATTTTTTCAATAAATTCTTTCTAATTTAATTTTTCATAATTTTTTATTTTATTTTATTTACAACCAAAAAAAGATAACTCTTTCCTCCACCCTCCTAAAACTATAGTACCTCTAGAAGTAATTATCAGCTTATTAGTTTGACATATTAATAAAGCCATGAATACAATCCACTGTACCCAGCTTTTAGAGTTATGAAGGAACAATATTTATTAATTCCTAGTGGTGCTTCTGATCATAGTGACATCAATGCTTGAATTCCTGTTGGCCTCATTTTCAAATTGGCATATGATGGGCGACAGATACATTAGTCTCCATAACTACCCAAAGTGCCCATATACATCGGGAAGTTAGAAAAGTTGAACTTTTAATATATATGCCAGGCATGCAAGTTAGTTTTGAAAGACGTTTAAGATGCCGGTGAGGAATATAATCAAAGTTATCAAAGTTATTGGCAATCTCATTGAGTCCTACTACCGAGGGAGGTTGTGAAGTAACTCCAAAAAAAACTTCGATGAAAGAAATTGTTTAACAGAACCTTCAAGAGGAAGTAGTTTTTATAACTACCCAAAAAGCTCATTACAAAGAAAACAAAACCGTTCTTCATTCACATTTCACAACCTTCACCAGCATTCTCGCTGACAGCGCCATAGGAGCATAAATTCTAATGATTTTTGTCAGATATTTTAGTTTGAAATGTTTTTGTTTGCATACAATATCTGGAAGTAAAACGCACGTGAACTGTTTGATGATTAAATCCCTCACAGAAAGGCGGTTTGGTGAAACGTAATGAAACTTTTAAGCAAATACAACTGGTGGTTGTAAAGATAAATACCACAATCTTTGTCAGCATCCTCCCAGTCCGCGGTAGGGTTTTGTACAGACACAAAGCATAATGAAAGATTGGTTTATGTCAGAACATAGTTTGAAGTGCCCCAGCATACATGCATGCAAAATGTGGAAGTGGAGACAAGTGACACGAGCTGTGACAGAATGCCTCAAAGGTTAGTTGTCCCCATAACCTGTGGAGATCCATCGAAGAATGAGTAGCTAATGATTTCATTAGTTATAGTTAGAAAACCTTTGAAGATCACAGAGTGCAATATGTGTATAGTGCAGCAGCCATTTGATAAAATCCCTCAAGGAGATGTGGCATCATGGAATTCAATGATTGCAGAATGTGCACAAAATAATCTTGCTGAAAATGTCTCAAAAACCTTCTAGTAAATGCAATTTTCAAGCACAAAGCCAAATTATATGATCATTGTCAGCATCCTCGAAGCCTGTGCCAAACCACAAAGTTTTAGAATGATGACTTTGTGGAATCGAATAATTGGAAACGCTTTGGAAGACTTGTATGTAGAATATGGAAGCAATGACACAGTCTCTAAGGTATTCGACAGCACGCCTAGAAGAGATTTGGTCTCATGAAATGCAACGATTGCATCATATACATAAAATGGATCTGTTATCAAGGCTTCTGAAACTTTTCTGCAAATGCAATTTGCAGGTATAATGCCAAACTTCATAACCTGTGTCAACATGAAACTTGCAAGTCCTACTTACCTTTTTGTGAAAGTGACTTAAGTCACCCTTTTTATTGTAAAGTTAGGTTTAAATCCTAACTTTTTCTCACAAGGTAATTACTCTAAGTGCCAAAACTAGGTTGTTACTCTGAGTAAGTTAGTTATTCCAAGTTGGTGCACTTAAAGAGGTAGTTAAGTCAAGTAGTTATTAAAAAGTGGTTGAGGTAGCTACCCTAAGTGGTTACTAACCTCACCTATAAATATATCATTGTGATTCAATCAAGAGGGGAGTTCCACTTTTTCACATGACAGTGTATGAAAGACTCAAATAGTGTTATTCAAGTTTGAAAGCAATAAAGAAACGTTTTGAATGTGTGTTCAACTCGATTTCATGTGTTGTTATTGGTATTCGTATGTTTCATCAATAATGATCATGTGCTTTCCTTTCAAAGTTGCATTGTGAGAAAGATATTTCGCATCAAGTTTTGGTATCTCTACTTGGATGCATGGAACTTAAATTCATAAGTTTAATTCTTAGTTAATCATTAGTGTTTGTTATTTCTTTGTTTTTGTTCTTATGATTCCATAAAATTGAAATACCCCTATCATACGAGGGAGCTGCCCCTCTTAAATGCAGAGAGCAATCGACATAGACCTGTGATTGTTCAACTATTGTGAGCAGGTTGTTGCTAATCCAAGGGCGAACGGAGTTACTCAAGAAGATTATTTTAAAGCAACAAATCTATTTACCAATAGATTTTTGGTGACTCTGCTAGGAAACAAGCTGAAGTGTTGGTGCCTTTTTATTCTTCAAGAAAATACAAGTATCTCCCCAGAAAAGAAAATTGGCGACTCTATCTGAAAGAAGAATCCTAGACGATGGTTTGGTATCGAAGAACCCAGATGCATAACATGCAACTTCCTGAATCAGACAGTGACAGTGATGATGAAGATTATCCTTCTCCTACGTCCTCTACTCAACAAAATCAAGTTCTTGATGACCCTAAGCAAGTAGAGTTTTTGAAGAATTTCTATTGTGGCATGCAACTCGATTCTAACCAGATTCATCCTTCTTTGCTTCAAACATTACAGAAGATTGAACAAAAAGATGGGAAGAAGACTTATTTTCTTGCTCCTGATCACAACTTCCTATCAGATGAAATTCATACACCTGAAGAGAAAAGAAACTATGCTGAGATATATCATTTGCATGATGAGGACAACAACGAAGAGGCAAAGATTTTTCCTACAAATGAACCTGTATTGAAGGAAGTGTTCGAAAGAGACTCATCGGAACATGCATGTCCACTTAGGGAAAACCAAGAAGAAGAAGTGATGAAGATAGAAGAAGAAGATTGTATGGAAACATACAATGCTGAAGAAGAAATCTATCCAGATGATATGTTCTTAGCTTCTTTGAAGAATGTCACTCCTCTTGTGACAACTTGCTCCAGTTCGACAACTATGTCTTCTGAGGAAGGTTTCCATGACAAGGTTAATGTTCAAGGAAATGCAGAAGAAATTTTTGACCAAAGTGCAAACAAAGATCATGAAGACGAGTTGCAAAGTGTTCTCTTGACATGCATGCAATCTGAACAAGAGAAGAATGATGAAGAAATAGTACCGCAAGATCTCTCTCATGAAGTTTCGATCACAAACTGGTGCCTCAAGATTCCTAAAGATGATTTTCTTTTTGAAGAAGATGTCATCCTCTCTCCTTTATCACCTGTTAAAGAAGAAGTCTTCCATGAACCTGAAAACAAGGATCTTAAAGGAGAAGTAAATAATTTCAAGACTTCCATGCAGCCCAAGCTTCAAGAAAATGATGAAGAAGAGAAGAATAATGATAAATATCATATAGTTTTTGTCCCAAACTAGTGTCTTAATACTTTTGATGATGACTTTCTATATGGACAAGATATTCCTACATCACCAATTGCTGAGGTAGAAAGACCAGTTGATGAAATTAAAGATATAACATCTATTGGACAACTTTGTACTAGTATAATCAATGGAGAGGAAACCATAAGTGAGCCCTTGCAAATATCTTCCTTAGCTTCAGAAATGGAGACCTATACCTTTGAAGATATTGATAGAGCCTTAATTAGTGGTGTAGCTGATACAAAAGTTAAAGATCAACTTCAAAATGAAGATGAATCATCAAGCATTCACTCTTTATCATACATGCAATTGCAGTATGAAATTTTCAGATTTCATGAAGAGTTCCATGGAGAAGAACCACCGAGTCCAAAGAATATTTAGCAGGTTAAAATTGAAAGCTATGTAGATACATTAACAAATGTCCATGTCATGTTGGAAGCACAATCTTTGTCTTATGGAGCATTTAAAGTTCAAAGCAATCCTCTTTCTAAATCTTTAGATCAAGAAGACACCCCTATTTCAGAGGATAGTTGTGGGACTTGTGCCAACAATGAAGCAAGGAATGAGGTAATGGATGATCCAATGGAGGAATTCAATAAAGTTAACTCTCATGATGTTTATGTCCCAAGTTGGTGTTCAAAAAGTTTAGACAATGAATCCCTCTATAGCCAAGGTGTCTACTTCAATCCATTATTTGTGAATGAGTGCATTTCCACAGATGATTCTCAAGTTGATATTCAAAAGCATGATTCAATGGGTGTGTCTACATGGATTTCTTCACATCACAAATTGTATGAAGGTTGTCCAATTCGTGGGATAATTTGTTGCAAACCAGATTATCATAAAGATCTTTAGATAGAGGATATTGGTGTGCTCTACATGATGTTGGAAGATATGTCTGAAGTTACACAGAGTAACACCAGTTCAATTTGGAAAGATTTAGATGCTTATAATGAGAAATGGTTGTTTGGCATACAATTCAAGGAGTCCTCATATTTCTCACATTTCATTTTTCTCACCATCCTAAAATGTCTACTAAGTCATTAGGTGCCTCATCTGTGCACATCTCTTTTTCATACAGGTCCCTATTTTTCTCAGCCTGTCAATGGTTTCACATGATCATCCTGAAGTAGTCTGAGGTAGGAATCACCTACCATGTAAATAGGTTACGTAGGAGTTTTTGTTGTGTCTATCTTGTTTCAGTTTCTGTTAGTTTTTGTCATTTGCCTCGTCTCTGTGGGTCCTCTGTCATTTGTCGTTTTGTCTCTTTGGGTATCCTTGTTCTTCTGAACATCATGTTATATCCTGACTCTATTTGCCTAATGGATTTAAGGTACTGTTCATTTCTAGATGATTCTAGGTTCATCCTGCATCCTTTATGGTCCTCGTCCCCAGTTAGAGCTAGTTGTTGGCCTCATTTTCAAATTGGCATATGATGGGTGATAGATACATTGGTCTCCATAACTACCCAAAGTGCCCATATACATCGGGAAGTTAGAAAAGTTGAGCTTTAATATATATGCCAGGCATGCAAGTTAGTTTTGACCACCAATTTAGTTTTGAAAGACATTTAAGATGCTGGTGAGGAATATAATCAAAGTTATCAAAGTTATTGGCAATCTCATTAAGTCTTACTACCGAGGGAGGTTGTGAAGTAACTCCAAAAAAAACTTCGATGAAAGAAATTGTTTAATGGAACCTTCAAGAGGAAGTAGTTTTTATAACTACCCAAGAAGCTCATTACAAAGAAAATAAAACCATTCTTCATTCACATTTCACAACCTTCACCAGCATTCTCGCTGACAGCGCCATAGGAGCGTAAATTCTAATGATTTTTGTTAGATATTTTAGTTTGAAATGTTTTTGTTTGCATACAATATCTGGAAGTAAAATGCACGTGAACTGTTTGATGATTAAATCCCTCACAAAAAGGTAGTTTGGTGAAACGCAATGAAACTTTTAAGCAAATACAACTGGTGGTTGTAAAGATAAATACCACAATCTTTGTCAGCATTCTCCCAGTCCGCGGTAGGGTTCTGTACAGACACAAAGCATAATGAAAGATTGGTTTATGTCAGAACATAGTTTGAAGTGCCCCAGCATACATGCATGCAAAATGTGGAAGTGGAGACAAGGCACACGAGCTGTGACAGAATGCCTCAAAGGTTAGTTGTCCCCATAACCTGTGGAGATCCATCAAAGAATGAGTAGCTAATGATTTCATTAGTTATAGTTAGAAAACCTTTGAAGATCACAGAGTGCAATATGTGTATAGTGCAGCAGCTGTTTGATAAAATCCCTCAAGGAGATGTGGTATCATGGAATTCAATGATTGTAGAATGTGCACAAAATAATCTTGTTGAAAATGTCTCAAAAACCTTCTAGTAAATGCAATTTTCAAGTGCAAAGCTAAATTATATGATCATTGCTGGCATCCTCGAAGCCTGTGCCAAACCACAAAGTTTTAGAACGATGACTTTGTGGAATCGAATAATTGGAAACACTTTGGAAGACTTGTATGTAGAATATGGAAGCACTAACACAGTCTCTAAGGTATTTGATAGCACGCCTAGAAGAGATTTGGTCTCATGAAATGCAACAGTTGCATCATATACATAAAATGGATCTGTTATCAAGGCTTCTGAAACTTTTCTACAAATGCAATTTGCAGGTATAATGCCAAACTTCATAACTTGTGTCAACATGAAATTTGCAAGTCCTACTTACCTTTTTGTGAAAGTGACTTAAGTCACCCTTTTTATTGTAAAGTTAGGTTTAAATCCTAACTTTTTCTCACAAGGTAGTTATTCTAAGTGCCAAAACTAGGTTGTTACTCTGAGTAAGTTAGTTATTCCAAGTTGGTGCACTTAAAGAGGTAGTTAATTCAAGTAGTTATTAAAAAGTGGTTGAGGTAGTTACCCTAAGTGGTTACTAACCTCACCTATAAATATATCATTGTGATTCAATCAAGAGGGGAGTTCCACTTTTTCACATGACAGTGTATGAAAGACTCAAATAGTGTTATTTAAGTTTGAAAGCAATAAAGAAATGTTTTGAATGTGTGTTCAACTCAATTTCATGTGTTGTTATTGGTATTTGTATGTTTCATCAATAATGATCATGTGCTTTCCTTTCAAAGTTGCATTGTGAGAAAGATGTTTCGCATCAAGTTTTGGTATCTCTACTTGGATGCATGGAACTTAAATTCATAAGTTTAATTCTTAGTTAATCATTAGTGTTTGTTATTTCTTTGTTTTTGTTCTTATGATTCCAAAAAACCTAAATACCCCTATCATACGAGGGAGATGCCCCTCTTAAACGCAGAGAGCAATCAACATAGACCTGCGATTGTTCAACTGTTGTGAGCAGGTTGTTGCTAATCCAAGGGCGAACGGAGTTACTCAAGAAGATTATTTTAAAGCAACAAATCTGTTTACCAACAATTCCATAGCTTTTCATACTCATCTTTTAGTAAGGTACTATGCAGTCATTTAGTTAAAATGTGTTTAAATTACTTTTTATGGTTTTTTTTGGTTTTATAATTTTTATATTTTCTTTTTTTATTTGTGATTTTTTTTTGTTTTAATGTAGATGTGTAGTAATTTAATTATAGAAAAGTTAGAAAAGGAGAGAGAAAAATTTGTAGTGTTGTTATTTTTTTATTAAACAATGGCTGCAAAATTTCAGCCCCTAAAATTCTAATCCTTAAAATTCAACTACACTATTTTAGAAGAATTAGAATTAGATCCCCAAGGTATAGTGAGTTTGAATCTTAAACGATTAATATTACTATAGGAAAAAAAGATTAAGACCACTACACCTCACCTTTTGCTATAGGTGCCCTCCATTCATCAAACTCAAACCTTCTTTGAGTGTGTGGTCCATTGAGCCCACAACAACCTTCTCTCTCCTCTTAGAGGATAGACACAATTATAGGATCCTTAATTTGAACCAATCCTATATCACTAATGCTAGGGTTCATTTGGATGGTTACACAACCATCGAGTTTGGTGAGGAAGTGTTAGCAATTTAAAATGTTTACTAGAACAATATTCTAATATGCCATCTTTACAATTGCTAGCCAAGTCTAGTAAATTTAAAGGAATGGATAACTAAAAATTGGCAGCCCCTATTGGATGATGAAATTATTAGTTGTTCATGTTCGAAAGGGGTTCTTCATTTTCATATATGTTTCTCTAGAGGATAAGGACCTATTGCTAGAAAAAGGGCCATGGTCCTTGCATAGTGCTCTATTTATGCATTAAAACATGGTTTCCATATTTCAATCCTATCACACAATCATTTTCAATTGTTCCTATTTAGGCGTGTCTTCCTAATCTCCATCTACAATTTTGAGATTCTTTTGGGTTGGCTTCCATTGGAAACTCCATTCACAAATTCATCTCACTTCTAAAAGGTTGGGAGCTAATTCCTTAGTTTACTTATGCTCACACCCTAGTGGAATTAGATACTTCCAACTGGTTGCTAGTAGAATTTGGTCTTAAGGTTGGTGATAGGTTGTTGAATCAACTTTTGGATTATGAATGGATTGCTTTCAAATGTTGAGTTTGTTATGCCCCTAGTCATATGGTAGATGTGTGCCCTCAGAATGACATTCTTGCTAATATAAAGCTTCTTTTAAAGTAAGCAACTTGTTCGAAAGGTAAATTAGATCCAAGCCACCAACGCATCTTCTTAGATTTGTCTTCTGAGACCAAATTTTTTTACTTAAAGCTTAATTCATTTCTTGAATCCTCTACTTGATCCACTATTCTTCTCCTCTGTTTGAGAAGGTTGTTTTCTCTACTAGAAAACATGACAAGTTGGGTCAATCTTTTTCTCCCACCAAGATAGTGCTTGTTCTCTCATTAAAGAGCTCTTCAATGGCATAAATGTGTGAGACAAAGATTATTTGGAAAAGATTAATGACAACTAGATAACTATTAAAAAGAATAAATCTTCTTCTTTGATATTAGATAAGCCTTAGTACAATATGACTCTTCGTTCCCATTTCAAGAAAGATTAGCTCTATATGCCAAAAAAAAAAAAAAATTCTCTCTAATTTTATTGATGTTAATAGTGGGAATAATAGCCCTAAGTTTTGTTAATCTTAATAGGTCTATAGTATTATATTATATAAAACTCTATATAAATATATTTTTTTTCTATTTGATATTTTAATATAATAAGAATGGCCCCTACCCCACATTTCATCAATAAAAAAAATCATAAAATTCAACTTATATATCTTTATTAAAATTGACCCTAACATATAATGTGAACAAACATGGTAGTGTAAAAGGAATGTATAAAGAGTTCAAATGCTAGTTGAATCTTGAATACTCAATATAATTGAGAGTTGTTATGCTCTGATCTGTTTCATTTTTGGCAGCCTTTTAACTTTGAGATTGTGTGATCATTTTCAAAAAAGTTCAATATATTTTGAGTTATCTTTTGCATTTTTTAAACTATTATAAATTCAAGTAATTTTTCAATATATATAATTTAAGTAGGTTTTTTTACATTTTATTTTTTCAATTGACTTATATATATAATTTTCCTGGTATAGAATATACTATTTTGTCATTGTCTATATTTTAAAATAAGTTTCAATTGATTGAGTATAGTTGATAAGGGTGATGCTATGTTCCTTGATTACACCATTCATCAAAGTTCAAAGCCCCAAAGAAGTATCAGTGTAGACTTGTGCTCCAGCATCGGATAACAAAATGATATTGTGAATGATATAAAATTCTCCATTAAAAAAAGGACATTTACATAATGTTATAAATTTTAAATAGGTCTAACAACAACAAAAGAACAATATAACACAAACTGTCAATTTCCTGAGTTAACCCTGAATACATTCATTTAATTGAGTTTTAAAAGAAAGAACTCTCTTAAGTTTACGTCTAACAATTTTTGTTTAGAATTGTAATCTTTAACGGCGCGCTTAGTGTCAGGATTGGTGGATTTACCACATTACTTGTCTTTATATTCTGTATTTGGTGGATTTACCACATTACTTGTCTTTATATTCTGTATATATAAATCTCTTCCGGCACTTTTTTTAGGTTCTACATTGAAATTGAAAATAATGTAATAAGTGTTATAAAAATTGTCAATGCCAACCCTATTATTAGGCCGAGAGGCATTCCTACACTCACAGGATGGGAGTTGGAGAGTTCAAAAATTCTTTCGATTCTATGAAGTTTTATAAGATTCCATTTTGAAAAACAAAAACAAAAATAAAAATCACCTACAAGCGTTTCAATTGGCATTAAATATATTCATTATTCTTGGCATTTTACTGACATTTTTATTGTGGCATTCTTTATTTTGAGAGTTTGGAATTAAAAATTCATATATAGATCTAGAGCCAATTTTTTGACGGTGCAAATAAATCCCAGAAAAAGAGCACCAGCACAGGAAATATCTCAAGCTTAGCATTGCACTTCCATCCTAGACTTCTCCATATTTAAAGCTTCAAATGTTGCATATAAGCTCCAATGGCTGCCTTCACACTGCCATCTAAGTTTTATGGAAGGACAATTTTTTATAAATTTCTTATGAAATAAAAGATGGATTTTTAAGAAATGAAAGATGGATTTTGTAAGTGCACGCTTTTTTTTTCCATTTTTGATAGTTTTAATTTAATTGATTGATTAATAATAATTATAATTTTTTGTATGAAGATAAATCAAGTTTTAGTTATTTAATGTTTTTTTTTTACCAGCACAAGACTTAGCATTGCACTTCCATCCTCTGCAGAAAGCTTTCAATGTTGTATGTAAGCTCCAATGGCTACCTTCACATTGCCATCTGAGTTGTATGGAAAGGCAAATTTTTTATAAATTTCTTACGAAATAAAAGATGGATTTTTAGGAAATGAAAGATGGATTTTGTAAGTGCGCGCTTTTTTTTCCATTTTTGATAGTTTTAATTTAATTGATTGATTAATAATAGTTATGATTTTTTTTAATAATGTATAAAATATAAATAGAATCTCCCTTAGGATATAAATCAGTTACAATTATAAAAATATATCTTTCTGAGAGTTGCAATAGATGTTGTTTTTTTCCTTTTTTTCCATTTTTGTTAGTTTTAATTTAATTGATTGATTAATAATAGTTATGATTTTTTTAAATAATGTATAAAATCTAAATAGAATCTCCCTTAGGGATATAAATCAGTTACAATTATAAAAATATATCTTTCTGGATAAATCAAGTTTTAGTTATTTAATGTTTTTTTTTATTCAACATGGATAAACGCTTTTGATGGGAGCTATGAACCTATCAGGTGGGCAGGGGGGAGACTGGACCCTTGCACTAGTTATTTAATGTCAAAGAAGGGCTGAAAGATTCAAATTCCCGTAAACAATTAAGATTGAGATTCCATGTAAACAAAATTCATAAAATGTGTAAATAAATAAATTCATAGAAGCCAATTGGATAGAAAAATAGAAAAATTTGGGCAGTTATGGAGTGAAATCTTTATCACGTTAAACAAAAAATAAATAGCCAAATGGATAGAAAAATAGAAAAAACTTGGATAGTTATGGAGTGAAATCTTTATCACAGTTATGGAATGAAATCTTTATTACGTTTGAAGAATATGAAAAGTCTTGCAGCATAGTCTCTTTAAATTAACTCATGTGAGCACATCAAATATTCTAACTATTCTAAAAGTATTTATAAATGCCAATTAACTCATATGAAATATTCTAAGATATCTTTCAGCATATTGTAGATATATTTTTTTAAATATAAATGTACTAGTTATTTTTCAATTTTATTATTATTAGTTTTTTCAAAATTTGTTAAATTTTCATAATTAATTTAGTGATTTAAGTTATGGATAAAATTATAGTGCTTTATTTTATGGATTTGATTAATTATTTTTCTATTGGTAACTTAAATTAATGGAATTATTATTTTTTAACTAACCATTTAGTTATTTAAGTAAATGGTATTTATTGAATTTTGCAAAAAGTATGGAATAAATAAAGTTAGTAGTTAAACACAAAGTATAAGAAACAATTTATTTTATAATATATATATATATATATATATATATATATATATATATATATATATATATATATATATATATATATATATATATATACGAAAGAAAATTTATATTTATTCTTATAATCTAAAAATACAAGTCTTCAATAATTCGTTTCCCTCTAAGTTGTTTATTCTCTATTCTGTTAAATTGCATGCAGACCAAAACCTTCAAACCCTGCAAAACAAAAATATTCAAAAAATCAAGTACCCAAAAACATTGACTATAACCCACAAAATATCAATAGAAACTTAGAAAAAAAAAAAGAGCAGATGGAAAAAATTATGAGAAGATTGAAATTTGTACATCATACTGCATGGAGACCAAAACCTCTAAACCCTGCAAAACAAAAATATTTAGAAGATCATCAAAAAATCAAGTACCCAAAAGCATTAACTATAACCCACAAAATTTCAATAGAAACTTAGCAAAAGAAAAAAAGATCAGAGAGAAAACCATTGAGAAAATAAAAAGATAAATGAGATAGAATTTTTTTTAATGCTATGTTTTATGCAAGTTTAAAATAGTAATAGTAAATTGCTTTATTAACTCCTAAGATGTAGCCAACTTGGATTTTTAGTGGAGTTATGATGTTTTATTATTATTATTTTTACATTTTAATTGTTGCCATTTAATAAGTTGTACTCATAGTGGTATATGATTAAGTTTAGCAATAAATATTTCTTTAATTTTAATCTTTATTATTATTATTATTTCTATGATGGCAAGAATACTAATGTAATCATTTAATGTATTAATTCATTTCAGTTGACCAATAACAATTGATTATTAAATTTATTTGGCAAAAACTTAAAGTTGAAACTTATTTTTTTTATTTATTGATTTAATAAATGCAATTTATTTTAATTAATTAAATGAACAGTAATGTGAAAAATTAGATTTTTTTTTTTTATTTATATTAAAATTCAGACTATAGTTGAAACTTCAGTTTTTTTTAATCTGCTTTTCAATAGCAAATTGGCAAGTTGGCCAGCTGGCAGTGATGGCGGTGCCGTGTAGTCAGTTTGTTTTTTTCTCAGTTCACATTTGCCAACGTACAAACGTTTCATGAACGCAATGGCTGCAGGATATGCACAAAATGGATTTGTTGAAACAGCTGTGCAGGTCTTTTGCATACGGCAGCATGTGCAGGGGCAACTAGCATCTAGAGGTATCAGGATACGTGGGAGCCATTTCACAAGAAAACCCACTTTGATTTTCAAAATCTGAGAGGAATTACAGACAAAAGACAAGATTTTAGGAATTGCAGATGCTGGTAGGCCGAGACAATGGCGCTATTTAAATTGCAATCTTGGGGTCAAGTCGATAACTTCAAGTGCTGAGTCTCTTAGCAGTTGGTAGCGTGCTTCCACTTCTTTGCCATTTTCCATGCTTGGGCCGCCCCATGTTTGCATCCAGTAAACCAATTTTGAACAGTAGTAGTAAGCTGAGCATTCTGTGAAATTTAAATTTTCTTTTCGCACCTAAATTTCTGTGAGCCACAGATGTATAGAATTTCATGGACTTTGGATAACCCATAGGCACAAGAGGGCTTGGAACCTTATTGTATCTTTAGCTAGGCTAGACCTCAACAGCCTCGTACAAATATTGGCACAAACTTTAGAAATTCGCCACATGATCTAAAATGTCAAATGTGCTGCAGACTTTAGATATCCCATGCTATTGCCGGCGGCATCTCGCGGACAGTCACCTCGCCTCTCGATATTATTAAGATTCGATTTTAGTTATGTAAGAAATTACGTAAAGCTTAACTTTCTTCTTATATTTTTATAACTTTGAATTATTGTAAAACGAAAATGCTGTAACATGATATGTTAAGGATTTGGATATAGATTCTGCTGTTGTACCTCACAGTTGCTAAAATTTTGACCTAAAATATTTCGTTTGTGATTATTAGAGGTCCTGTTTTTGTGCCCTAAAATATCTGAATTTTCACATGTAACATTTTTGTGATTACTAGTAGATCCTGTTATTGTGCCCTAAAACTCATGAATTTTTGACGTAAAACATTTCTTTTGTGATTATTAATGGGTTCCGTTATTGCACACTAAAATTGCTGAATTTTTAAGCTATAACTTTTTTGTGATTACTAGTAGGTTCTGTCGTTGTGCCCTAAAAATGCTAAAATTTTGACCCTTTTTAAAATTGTTTTTAACTAGTCGACCATGACCTGCAGTGAAAGTCGAATTCAATCTAATTGAAACTTGGCCTAAAATATCATTGTCTTTTCCAAATATGAACGTAAAGACTGGACTGTGATCCACAGAAAATTTGGTGTTCAAAGCTGGAAATAACTTGACTTTTAGTATTATAGTGTTTTTTTTATTCTTAATGTGCTACAAACTTTGAATACCCCATTCTGCAGGAGACAACCGAATTACACTGCATCTTAGGCTGAGTAGACCTCAAAGGTGTCAGCTAAATATCAACATAAATCTTTTAATAGAATCCATATTGGCCCTTCGTTATGTTTATTTGCATTTTTTATTTTTCCAGATGTAAAAATTATTAATCGTTTTTTGATTTACAAGTATTTTACTTTTGACACTACACATTCATTACAACTGTAGGCACAAAATGGCTTTTTTCTCTTTTGCTTTGCAAATACTTTCTATATTCTCAGGCTTTTTCACCAGTGTGTTCCACCTCCATTTCCCACATGCACTCTTCTGAGCTCCATGAAAATAATGTCATTACTGCAATTGGTCTATTCTCTATTTCGAAACTGATATCAGTCTAAGTCTCTAACCTTTCTAAATTCTAATCACAACCCCCTAACTATTGCCTCATTATTGCAACTCATCTCTTCTTTATTCTCAATCTGATGATACTCTTTTCCATTGATCACAATTCTCCAGTAAATTATATTATTCCTGATTATTCACCTTCTACTAAGGTGGGTGGAATGATTCAGTTTTTCATTGAGCTCCAAGTCTCTGTATGTCCATTTAATTAAAACTAATAGATCTTAATTGGGAGTCAAGAACTACTTATACATGTTCACATGAATAATTGGATATCGACCATGTCATCATTTTCCCCCTGAATGACTCTCATTCATGTGGTGAACAAGATAAATTGAGTATTACATCAAGGTCACTAGGTTAGGATATAAAAATCTAAAGAAAAGGGAAAGAAAATGTCATTGGCTGTTTTCCTCATCTTACAAAAGGAAGCACAGTTCAATATTATAGACAGTATGCTTGGTTTACAACTTTACAATACTTTGTCCTTGCTACTACACTATCTCAAGAAAAGTAAGGATAGTTTAGGCCTAATTTATGCCCTCACTAAAATATATGATATATGATATATCACTATTTTTAATTTTTTTTGGGGGAAAGTACACAATGACATGCTCATCATTGGGGACTTACTGGTAATTCATGCAGGTCGATAATACATCTGAGAAGAAAACTGAAACTGAGACATCTTCAGAGGTCTTGATGAACCCTGCTAGGGTTGTCCCGGCACAAGAGAAGTATATTAAGTTTTTTGAAGATAGTAGATATTTGCCCATTAAACCAGCACGTTCAGGGTTTGTCTTGCTGAGGGATTTGCAGCCATCTGAACCGGAAGTACTCATTTCCAGTGATGCACCTGCATCATCCATGTCGGTGGGAAGTGTGTCAAATTCACAATTACCTGCAACAGTTGTGGAGGATAGAGAACCTCAACCACTACATGCATTTGAATTACATGAATAAGCATAAATTAGAGACGACACGGACTTCCATCTGCTGCTAGATTTGAAATATGTCTGACTTGTTCTTAACTATTCTTTTGTTGTGTATGTTATATGACTCATTTTTGGCCTTTAGTTTAAATCTTTTCTTCTTAGCTATTTATAAAAGTGTGAAGCAGACAATTTGAGGTTTTAATCAAGAGAGGCTAAAGCCCCAAGTGATTTATCTGTTGTGATATTCGAGGTTAAGATTTTGTCTCAAAGGATTGGGCTTATCCAGTACAAGTGAAATCAGGCTAATTTATGAGAAATATTAAGAATATGAATAGCTAATGCTATGAATAATTGTAGTTAGTTTCCCATGCTCACATCCCTTTAATGGATCTGCTGGATATTTCCTAAATCTGTTCTGGCACAATAGCTAGGTTCGGGACTATATGGTCTTGGTATAGGTGCCATTGGGATAGATTGGTCCACAATTTCTTCGTACTTGGGAAGCCCACTCGCCAGTCCTTGGTTTGCCATTGCCAATGTAGCTGTTGGATTTTTCCTTGTAATGTGTGTGATGACGCCATTGGCCTATTGGTCGAATCTTTTTGATGCAGAGACATTTCCCATATTTTCTGAGGATCTTTTCACCTCGTCTGGCCAAGAGTACAACATCTCCAAGATTATTGATTCAAATTTTCATCTGGATTTAAAGGCTTATGAGAAGTATGGCTCTATACATTTAGGTCCCTTTTTTGCTATGACATATGGAGTGGGATTTGCGGCGTTGACAGCTACAATAGTTCATGTACTTCTTTTCCATGGAAAGTATATATCCATCTCCAAGTCAATCCTCTTGCTTTTGAGTTCAATGGATATATTATATGTCACCATAATAGGACTGACTGGCTGCATTTGTCAAAATGTCAAATGTTTATGATGCAGAGAAATTTGGAAGCTTAGCGTTTCTGCTTTTAGGGATCGTACAGTGAATGTGCACACCAAATTAATGAGAAAATATAAACAGGTGCCAGAATTATGGTTCCAAATAATACTTTATGGCAATATTGCTTTGTCCATCTTTGCATGTGAGTACTACATTGATCAGCTTTAATTAACCTGGTGGGGAGTACTGCTAGCATGTGTTATTGCCCTGGTCTTCACACTTCCTATTGGAATTATTACTGCAACTACTATTCAGGTAAGATTGGATGAATCTCTATGCACAACTTTTTCATCTCCCTTGTAGACATCGTGTGTTGATGCCAACCCTGTTCGCAAGGATTCCGTTTTTGTATGAGCCATTTAGACGTTAGATGTTAAATCTCAATCATTCTAACTTTTAAATGTTCTGCAACCAAAGGTTAGGCATATGCTAATATACCACTTTGACATATCTATTTTTCTGGTGTAGGAATGAATACATGGTTAACCCCATGATATTTGTTCAGAAGCAGCAATTTGGTTTCTTCTAGAAAAATATATTTACCAGAAAATATCAATGTGTCACGAAGCAATAAATTGTAGATCTCCAAAGCTGTGGATGTATATCTCCCAGTTCCCCTCTACATTTTTAAAATTGACAATTAGCATGAAACCAAACTAGTCCTTGAACATTGAAGTAGTACCCCGCTCCATGGGACCTCCCTCACAAGTGTGAAAATAGAACTAAAGGTTATGGGCATTGCCCTCTTTCTCTCAGGTAATTACTCCAGCAATGTAATTAAATATTGATATGTACTGGTAGACCCTAATCAAAATATTGTGGCACCAAAGATGTTAATCATTATGCAGTATTTGATAAAAATTTTTATTACACTATTTTCTTACACTCTACTTAAACATCATCCACTTTAATAGTCAGTTAATAGCAATTTTACATCTCATCCAGATCAAAAAAGATAAATATTTGTTTTATTTTTATTGGCCAAAATTAACATTTGGCTATTGAAGTGGATGATGTTTAAGAATAACCATTTTCTTAATACAATCTTAAGACTTATATAAATGATGTTAAATGAAAACATTGGTGATTGTAACCCTAACATAATTTATAATTGAAGATTTTTTACAGCGCCAAACTAAATATACTTCTTATCTGGGTGTTGTAGACTCCAGGCCTAAATGTGATCGAGAGTACATCATAGGTTACATTTATCCTAGAAGACCAGTTGCAAACATATGCTTCAAAGTGTATGGTTACATTAGCATGGCTCAAGCCTTCACATTCTTACAGGACATTAAACTAGGTTGAAAGTTCCCCCATGAACTATGTTCTTGACACAAGTAAATAATTGAAGTTTGAACTACTACAGTACTTTCTCACTTTACTTAAATTTCATCCATTTCAATGGTCAAACGTTCAATAGCAATTTTACACCTCATTCACAATAAAAAGTAGTAAATATTTGTTCTATTTCTATTGGCCAAAATTAACCTTTGACTATTGAAGTGGATGATATTTAAGAATAGACTTTCTTAGACTCTGAATTTGTAAAATTTCACATGATGAATTTAACTCTTATTTTTATTTTCTACAAATAATAGACATACAGTGATTGTGGCAATAGTATACTTGGGCACACCCTGGTGGATGATTTATACCATTCCCAATATTATATGACACAAGTGTCTTGCTTGAAAATAGTCCCTGGACTTGCCCATTAGACCGTGTTTTCTATGATGCCTTCCTGATATGGGGATTAATAGGACCTAAAAGGATATTTGGCAGCCTTGGTATATATGAGCCCATTAATTGGTTTTGAATAGGTAGGGCACTTGCTCCACTTTTGCTATGACTGGCTTATAGGGCATACCCAACAAAGAATGGATCAAATTGATTAATATGACAGTCCTAATTGGGTCAACAGGGATGATGCCCCCTGCAACAGTAGTTAACTACACAAGTTGGATAGTCATGGGATTCATCTTTAGTTTTGTTGTTTATAGATACAAAATAGATTGGTGGCAAAAGTACAATTATAGAGTTGCAGAGTTCCAGTCATTGAAAATAATTTTCCTTGAACAATAACAATAGTCTTATGTTACATAGATGGCAACCAAAGAAGTCCAAATGTATCATTTAACTTTACTTCCCATTGAGAGTATAATTTGGACAGCTTAAGGATCAGCTTCTAATTTAAATCAAAAGTGGCTTTGAATCGTATCTAGGTATGCTTAATAATAAGCATAGGTTTAAGAGATATAAATTAAAATGTTTATGATTTCAATTAGAGATAACTACGATGGATAGATTGACCACCCAACATCTTCCTACCCAATCATATAACAATGCCAACAATAGTGTCCATGTCTGGATTCTTTATATGTTGAATGAAAGATATTTATTAGATTAAACACTTATCATATGATTGGATTTCATTATCATATGGGATGTTCCAAATGTGCATCTAAACCTTTATAAATGCTTGACATACTTTCTTTCATCTATAGGCATCAAAATCTCTATTTATATTCTTTTCAGGTCATGGTAGTTTGATTGTGTGGCAAATTTTTAATTCTCTCTCCCCTTCTACACTACAAACATACAATATTTTGTTTCAAGAAAGGCCAATATTCTTAGCTATAATAAACTGTTATGGTAGCCAGTGGAAACTATTTGAAAAACATCTGAAAGCCATAGTTCAAAATAGAAACATACAATAGGACATAACAACTATTAATTACAACAACAATCATTACATTTTCCACATCATCAGCAGGAACATGACGCAATGCGTCTCTTGTTTTAGTTTAAAGTTTTTATTAAATTTTAATGTAAGTGAGGTTTTGATTTTATTTATTATGTTCTATTAAAGTAGGAGTAATGAATTTAATTATTGTATTAAATGGGTTTGTTTATCATCTTAAAATACTATAGGGGAATGTATTTAATTATAGGATTTATTTATAATTAAATCTTTTAGTTATAATAATGGTTAGGGTTAGGTTGAGAATTAGAATTAAGGTCAAGGTTAGCTTGAAAATTAGGGTTAAGGCTAAAATTAGAGCTAGAAAAAGGGTTACGGTTAGTGTTAGAATTAGTGTTAGGGTTAGGCTTAGAATTAGAATTACGGTTAGGGTTAAGGTTAGTATTAAAGTTAGGGTTAGGGTTTGAATTATGGTCACCATTAGAGTTAGAGTTAAGGTTAAGGTTAGGGTTTAAATTATAGCTATGTTTAAGGTTACAATTAAAAATAGGGTGAGAATTAGAATGAGAATTGGGGTCAAAAGTAGGGTTAGGGTTAGGGTCAGAATTAGGGTTAGGGATAGAAATAAGGTCAGGGTTAGGGTTAGGGTTAAAATCAGTGTTAAAATTAAATTAATGAATAGAATTAGGGTTAGAATTATGAATCAAATCAGTGTTAGAATCAAGTTTACGATGAGGGTTAGAATTATGAATAGAATCAAGGTTAAGTAGATCTAGGGGTAGAATTAGGTTTAGGTTTAGGGTTAGAATTACTATCAAGATTAACATTAGGGTTAGGGTTATAGTTACAATTTCAGTTTAAATTAGAGGTTAGAGCTACAATTAGGGTTAGGGTTAAGGTTCAAAGTGTTAGAATTAAATTTATGAATAGAATTAGGGTTAGAATTATCAATCAAAGCAATGTTAGAATCAAGTTTATGGGGAGGGTTAGAATTATGAATAGAATTAAGATTAAGTATATCTAGGGGTAGAATTAGGGTTAGGGTAATAATTACTACCAGGATTAACATTAGGGTTAGGGTTATAATTACAGTTTCGGTTTAAATTAGAAGTTAGGGCTATAATTAGGGTTAAGGTTCAGGTTCAATTTAGAACTAGAGTTACAAATAAAGTTAGTTTTAGGCTTGGGGATAGAATTAGGCTTAGGTTTAGAATTAGGGTTATTGTTAGGGTTAGAATTATGGTTGGAACTAGACTTAGGGTTAGAATTAGAGTTAGTTCTAACCCTAACCTAAATCCTAATTGTAATCATAACCCTCAATCTAACCCTAATTCTAATTCTAACAATAATCATATGCTTACACTTAACATTGATTTATAGTACTAAACCTATATCTAACCCTATTTATAAATCTTATATCATAAACGAATCCCTAAACAAAACCATACTTCTAAATCTAAGCTTCATTGGAACCTTAACAAATAATATAATTAGGGTTAAGACCTTTACGGTTAGGGTTAGTTTAGAATAAAATTATGTCAGACAACTATATTAAATATATAATTATAATTATTATATACATTATAATAATAATTATATATTATATATAATTATAATTATTATATAATATGTTATAATAATATATCTAACCTATGTTATAATATTATATTATGTAATAATAATTCATAATAAAGTATATAATATAGTTAGAATTATGCTTGTGCTCTAGATGCTACTAGTATATCTATATTTTAAAAAATATATCTAAAGTATGCCGAGAGATATCATTCTCGAGGCGCCTATTTTTTTAATCAATTTACTACACATAGGTGGAAATAGTCACTTTGATATTGATATCTCTGGGATACTTTAAAAATATTTTTTAAAATATAGGTATACTAGTAGGTATATACACTACAACCTCACCTTTTTCTCATCAATGCACATATTATTAAAGTATGTTGTCGTCACCATATAAGCCTATATGTAGTACGCTATGATAATTCGTAAGCAAGTTTTTATTACGCGGAAAGCCTTTCCTTTGGCAAACGAATCCCTGACTCAGACAATCAAAATCATCTGAGCCGTTCATATCTTTCGTTTGCGGTTTGTCGTTTACCATTTTTCATTTACCGTGAATGATTTCTGGCTGAGGCCGAGGCTGAGGCGGAAGCGGAAGCAGAACTGCCGTTATATTTTACGGTGGCAACAGAGCTTTGTCCTGACGAATGATAAAACCCTAATCATTATGGCAAGATGTTGCGTGGCTTTAGGAAATTACTAGGTAACGCAAGAGTTTTCATTGTTGTTTTAGATGTCTTTTATTTAATGTAGATTTTCCCATTCTTTTTTTAATTTTTATGGGGTCTTTAGTTACTGAGGGAGACCAAAAAAATAAAATAAAATAAAATAAAATTACGTGACGGACACAAGTGGATGACTGTTGAAAGCCGTATATTTGTAGGAGATTAATATTTGGGAGAAGGATGTTAATGTATCAACTTAGACAACTTGCATTATGACTTGTCATTTATAGCATTTGGATTGGGTATGCCATAGGCAAATTAATGTTAAGAAATTATTTTTTTAAGGTACGTTATGATATGCTAATAATATGTATTATAATTAATTTAATATTAAGTATATATAATATATAATATTTATTATAATATTATATATTGTAAATGGATAATAGAGGGTAGAATGTCAATCAATCTCTTTGCCAAAACTTTTGCTATGATCTTATAAGAGACATTAAGGAGAGTAATAGGCCTCCAGTTCCTCAAATTTGTTTTGTCTCCCCCTTTAGGAATAAGCTTTATGATCCCTCTATTGATCTCTTCCCCAAGGGATCCTTTGGCTATGGCTTCTTGATAAACTTCAAATAAATCTTCCACAACCCAATCCAAGTTGGTCTTGTAAAACTCAACAGGAAACCAATCAATGCCTGGAGATTTACAGTTGCTCATAGAAAGAATAACTATTTTAATTTCATCCTTGGCGACTGGTTGCTTCAACTTCTCAGCCATGGCACTATTAATTTTCTTAGGACATACCAGAGAAGACATCCTCTATGCCTCCACACAATCAATACCTCCATCCTCAACCATGAAAAGTTGTTCATAAAACCTTTTAAATAACTGTTGAATATCTTCCATTTCCATATATCAACTCCATATATACCCTATCATTTTCTGCAATGGAGTCACTTAGAATGGCTTTATCAAGGGTAGGTATATTCTGGAAAACCTTCTAACTAGTTGGGAGGCTTCTCATTGGGCTAAAAATTCAGGCTAGAATGTGGGAATCCTACTTTTAGATTTTGAGAAAGCATATGACAGGGTGGAATGGTCTTTTATCATCTACATACTTAAAGCATTTGGTTTTCCAGATGAATTTGTAAGGATGGTGAATATGTTGTTTAGTGATGCCTCAGCTTAGGTGGAGGTCAACGGTGTACTTTCTTCCTCTTTCCTGATGGGGAGATCTATTAGGCAGGGATGTCCTTTGGTCCCCTCATTATTTGTCATAGCATTTGAAGCTCTATACTATTTGTTGAGAAATGAGTCTGTGCCAGGTAAATTTGAAGGTATTCTCTTGCTTGATGGTAACCCATTACTCAGTATGTAGTTTGCATATGACACTGCAATCTTCCCAGTTATTGAAAAGCATAATCTTGATAATTTGAAGCTAAGACTCCATAAGTTTTATTTGGCCTCAGGTGCCAAGATATCCATTAGCAAATCTATCCTTCTGGGGTGGTCTAATTCCCCTCCTGACTGGCCGAGGGATGGTCATTGGCAGTGGGGTGGCCCCAAGAAGCTAGTTCAGTTCCTAGGTATCCCTTTTGTGTTGGATCCCTCCCTCAAACAAATGTGGGAGTGGTTGTTCTCCAAAATTGATGTCAAACTTAGAAGTTGGAACAAACAAGCTTTGTGTCTTGCTAGGAGGTTTCAAATTTGTCAGAAAATCCTCTTTGCATATACTATTTATTATGCCTCTATGTGGCTCTCCTCTTTTGTGCAAATTGAAAGTATTCAGAAGGCAATCAGGGCCTTTCTGTGGTCATATGGTAAAGGAAATAGGAAAAAACACCATGTTAACTGGGATTGGTGTTGCTTCAGTCGAGATCATGGTGGACTAGATTTGAAAGACTTAAAATTGCAAGGTATGGCTCTTGTGGCGAAGTGGATTGTAAAGGATCTAGAAGGAAATGAACCTTTGAATGTTCTTTCATGGAATAACTTCAAACTCTCAAGGCTGAGATCGGCCCTAGGTTGGAGAGATCTTCATCCTAATGACCTCCTTTTTGGGGATTTCAAGGTGAAACCTTCTAGGTTAGTTTTTTTTTGCCTCTATTTGGAAGATATGGGAAGTCTACTGAACTCTCATCTCCAAAAATGAATTGCAAAGGCTTATTGTACAATGGCGAGAGCACTTATCAGTTTGGTGGTCCTTGAAACACAAGGATAGGTAGTTGGCTCTTATTCAAGGGTGTTCTTGTTTGAAATGGCATAATCTGGGTAATGGACAGGTAGAAGAAAGGGATACTATATTTGATGATGAATGCAGATACAAAATGTATATAAATACTGTGTGGTAGTTAATGAAACTAACACAACAGTTTGCAGTTATTCCATAACTACAGAAACTGACGTAACAGATGTAGTTACGTATAGAAACAACAAAACAATGTAATATGTTATGCTGACATTCCCCCCCTTATTACATTGTTTTTACAAATGTACCCCCTAAACAATTCAAATTTGATTCTACCAAGAGATTTGGTGAACATATCTGTGATCTGAGAGTCTGTAGGGCAGTACTGAAGCTGGATGTGGTGGTTCAAAACTTGATCCCGAATGTGATGACATTCAACCTCAATATGCTTAGTGCGCTCATGGAAAACTGGATTCTTCACAAGTTTTAACACACCCTGATTGTCGCAATGAAGAACTGGTGACGTGTCTTTAGGAATGTCCATATCTGCCAGAATGCGATGTAACCAAATCACTTCGCACACAGCTCCTCATGCGGCGTGATATTCAGCCTTAGTGGATGAAAGAGCAACAACAGTTTGCTTCTTACTAACCCACGAAATTGGCCCAGATCCAAGATGAAAAACATAACCTGAGGTGGATTTCCTGTCTTCTATAGATCCTGCATAATCTGAGTCTGTATATCCCTGTAAGAAGAACAAAGTGTTCTTCTTATATTCCAGACCATAATCAACTGTGCCTCGGATATATCTCAACACATGCTTTGCTGCAACCCAATGACACTTCTTTGGTTCCTGCATGAATCTGGCAAGATAGCTTACAGCAAAACACAAGTCTAGTCTGGTGTAGGTCAAGTAGATAAGGTTCCCAGCTAGCTGCCTGTAGAGAGTGACATCTACTTGAGGTGAATCCTGGAAACGAGATAGTTGCAAACCTTTCTCCATTGGAGTGGACATAGGCTTACAGTTGACCATTCCATACTTTTCCAGGAGTGTCTTGGCATATTTCATTTGGGAGATGAATATGTGGTTCTTCTGCCATATCTCCAAGCCAAGACAATAATGAAGTAGCCCCAAATCTGTCATGTCGAAGGAGTTCTTTAGATCATTCTTGACATCATCAACAAGACTGTCTGAGTTGCCAGTGAGAATAAGATCGTCCACATACAAAACCAGAATGACAATCTCTGTGCCTACCTTCTTAATATACAAATTAGGATCTGAGGGGCTACAGGTGAATCCATGCTGCAATAGGTGACCATCAATCTTGATGTACCATGCCCGAGGAGCTTGCTTAAGGCCATAAAGAGATTTGATAAGACGACATACCTTGTGTGGATGATGTTCATCAACAAACCCTTCTGGTTGGGTCATGTACACTTCTTTTTTAAGATCACCGTTTAAGAAAGCACTCTTGACATCCATCAGCTCAGCTCCAAACTAATGGTAAGAGGTCTTCCTCCAATTTCAAATTCATTGCCTATATGTCCTGGATGCCTTGCAGGTAAACAACACCGGGATCCGTTCGAGGCTAGTAGCTTCCATGCTACACATCGCCTTGAGTTGGTACATATCGATCTGTGCGGACCCATGCCTGCTTCATTTTTAGGCCATAAGTACTTCCAGTTGTTCGTGGATGACTTCTCCCGAAAGACCTAGGTGTATTTTCTCAAGAAGAAAGATGAAGCCTTTGCCAACTTTCAGGACTTTCACAAGCAAGTTGTCAAAGAAGCCAGCCAGTCTCTTCTTGTCCTCCGGTTAGATCGAGGGGGGGAATTCACCTCCAAGGAGTTCGTGGCATACCTGAAGCATCATGGCATCAAGCAGCACCTCACTACTCCCTATACACCCCAACAGAATGGAGTTGCAGAACGTCGCAATCAGACTGTCATGGAGATGGCTCGATGCATGCTCTCCATAGCCAAGTTGGAGGAAAGATTTTGGGCAGAAGCAGTACGGACAGCTGTATACCTCATCAATAGAGCACCAACAAAGATTCTGCAACACAAGACACCAAAAGAGGTATGGACTGGATAAAAGCCTTCAATTTCTCATCTAAGGGTGTTTGGTTGCACTGGAGTGCTCTACCAACTGAGCTACTAGCCCCTTGTGGCCAGCCCATCGTCAGTCTGGGTGTGGCTTACTTCCAACACCCCCCCTTAAGCCACACTGCAGGTGCTTGGGGCTCCTAGCCTGGCTCTGATACCATTTGTTTGGAGCTGAGCTGATGCAAGGAGCTGACTGAAAGATGCCCATAGCGATAGTGCCAGAGTCCTGTAGATTCTATTGTGGAGGCTGATAGAGCTACTATAGGGGAGGAGACAGCATCTAATGCAAACAGTCTATCCTTCATAAATGCTCTAGCAAGTATCATACCTTCTCTTGAGATTAGACAGGTCTTGACCCCATCCTTCACTTGGAACTCAACTTTCAGTTTGTGGTTCAGAAGCTGACTGACAGAGAGCAGGTTTGTTGTCAAACCAGGAATATACAAGACCTTGGTGAGGGTACAGTGGCTTGTCCCAAGGGGAATGATGACCTTGCCTATACCCTTTGCAACATACTCCTTATTGTCAGTGATTTGAACTCTATCTCTAGTAGGTTGTTTTGTCAGTGCATCAAACAGCTCACGATTGCCTGTCATATGCTTGCTGGCACCCGAGTCTATCAACCAAATATCCCTTATGGGCTGCGAGGTTTGGGAGACAAGGACTAGATTGTGATGAGTGCCACAGTTGGCTGTTTCTGGTTCATCTTCTTTTGATGCATCATCTTGTTGGGCCGCTACATTTCCTTTGTGCCTTCTGCGATGATGACAACGTTTAGATGGCTAAGTATCACTACAACCAGAAAAGCCTTCTTTGCTTGAATTGCCTTTTGTTAAGGCATTGTACCAATAGTTGACAGTGTCATGATTGTTCTTGTTGCATATATGACATTATCAGTTTGCCTTTGGAGGCTTCGACTGTTGATGTTCTTGTTGTTTCTGTGGTTGCTTTCCATGAAACTTCTGACCTTTTGATTGTCTAGAGATCAGGGCCTTATCTTCCAGTTCACCTTGAACAGATTGAATGGCTTCTTCTTGCTGCAACAGATTCACCAATTCATCATATGAAACATCTTTCTTGGTGATGTTCAGCGTGGTGACAAAGATTTTGAACTGAGATGGCAGTGCTCTCAGCGTAATTGGGACAAGTAGTCTGTCCTCCACCTTTTCTCCAAGTGCAACAAGCTCAGCTCGCAGTTCAGATACTCGCCGTAAGAATTCCTCAACTTTCTCGCCAGCATGCATACTGAGTGTATGTAGCTTGGACTGTAGATGGAGGATCTTCGTCTGGTTCTTCGCTTGGTAGATTGTGGAGAGAGAATCCCATGCCGCCTTTGATGTTGTTGCATCCCGAATGTGAGGTTGAACTTCATCGGTGATGCCGAGTGTTATCAACATCAATGCTTTGGCATCGGCCTTGTCAAACTTCTACCTTTCATCTGGATCTATTGGTCTAGTTATGTCACCCTTGACAATTCCCCATAGCTCCTCAAAAATGAGAATAGTCTGCATCTTTGTCTTCCATGCGGCATAATTTGGCCCTTTCAAAAGTTGAGCATCGGAAAGAAGCAATTTCAGGGCAGACATTTTTCAAAAAAATAAAATAAAATAAAATAATCCAGACTACAAATTTATTATTATTTTATTTGATAGTATATTCACTTTGAAGAGGAAATAGTGGCATGGAGATGAGCACGATAGGCCTATGCTGTGAGATGGGGACGCTTTGGTGTGCGTTCTACCTCATCTTTGTCATCAGCATCATAACCCTCGTCTAGTTTTGCTCTAATCTTCCTTGCTTGACATTGTACATCAAATAGAAAGTAATCTAGTAATCCTTGCCTAAATAATTCATCAAATTGGAGATTACTGGTGTTTTGTAGGGCATCTAGAAGTGCAAAGTAGAAGCCTGAGCTTTCTGAAACAGCACGTCTGCCTCGAGGTGGCTCATTAGCATGATTACTAGCCACACTGCTGGCATTGGGTGTGATGGACATCCACTTTCGGCTTGCAATCTGTGCCAAAGCCTTCTAGTCTCCTCCTCCATGTAGATTGCAACTTCAGTCCAGTAGTTTTTAAATGAAAGGTAGAAGAACGAACTCTACAGCATCAGACTGGGAGTGGGATAGAAACAAAGAACATATCTTGTGTTCTATTCTCACCGCACCCACGTTCCTGCACACCAACACTGCTCCAGAAACCCACGACCTCCTTTCAGCCTCCTAGTCTTCTTCACGTGGGGAGATAGACTATAGACTGCAGACACCAACCGATATTTCCTCCTTCTATTGTTTGGCCGGCAGCATCAGCACTCCATCGTAGGTTTTGAAGACCCCATCGCCTATCTACATTACCACAGATTGGAACAGCGCCAAAACTCAATGCCCCAGTGATCAGACTTGCTCTGATACCATTTAATGGACAGGCAGAAGAAAGGGATAATGTATTCGATGATGAATGCAGATACAAAATGTCTATAAACACTGTGTGGTAGTTAATGAAACTAACACAACAGTTTGCAGTTATTCCATAATTGCAGAAACAGATGTAACAGATGTAGTTATGTATAGAAACAACGAAACAATGTAATATGTTATGCTGACACTGGGACTATCTTCATTCCAAGATATTTGTACCTCTCAAGGCATTAAAAATTGGGAGACCTTGACACTTCATTTTGGCCTCAAGGATACTCAGAAGAGAACTTATTATGTCCTTCTTTTTGCCTTCTCTACTATTCCTGCCCACACAAAATTGTTGTGTGAGCCTGAATGGCTCAATATGCTGAAATGGAACAATCGATTTAGTTTGAAATTTTGTGAGCCTAAAAGGATCTATAAACTTTCAAAGGATTCCGATGAGGTCTTTAAGCACTATGCCAAAGTTTGGGATTGTAATGTTAGTCACAAATGTCTTAGGAGGATCTTTTTGTCTTTTCGGTCCAGTTTTATGGAACCTAAGAAAGGATGTTTTAGATGGCTTCTTGGTCTGGGGAAATTGCAAGTGGGTGCTAATAATAGTGTTTGCATAGTTTGTAATGTGGTTGAGTCTTGTGATCACATTTTTTTCAATGTCCTTTTGCTTGCAAAATCTAGGATATTTTCATGGGATGTCTGCCCAATTGGTCTCTAAGCTCTCCTTTGTGTAAACTTAGTATTTTGTTTGGTTTCCTGACTAGCTTTGACACTAAAACCAATAGGTTCTGGTTGATGTTTACTACTAAGGTCTTGTGGATGTTGTGGAAAAAGAGGAATGAAAATTACTTCCAAAACAAAGTTAGGGTTCTTACTGGGCCTAAATTTAGACTCACACAAGATGATTTCCTTTTCCAGGTGGCAGCCTCTGTTGAAGCACAAATTGCTATTTTTTTTATGATGGAGGTGATGTTTCCTCTTTGCCCTCAAAGGATGGCTCATCCCCAAGTCATTTGGGCCTGTAGGATATGAAGAAAACTTGCCTTGCATTCACTGAGAAGTTGGATTCAAGCCGTAAATTCAAGGAGCTAAATTTGGTAGACAAAGAGGAGATAGTTAAGTCATAGATGCCCACTTAGTTTCTAGACCTTATGGATCCTTCCCCTACCTTGATTGATGATTAGGATGTTCTCAGGTTTCTTGTTGATCATGATGGTGTCTCACATGTTTATACTGAACTAGGAGTAGATGTTGAACTGGTAGTAGACTTGGAGCTCAATGCAGACCCAAATTCCTTTCTTGATCTGCCATCAGATATGAATGTAGACTCATCAGATCAGGATGATATCTTTTCTGAACTAGGATCAGATGGTGCCTCTAAATAGTATATGATGTTACCTTTTAGTAATATAGTTTTTTTTTGCTTATATGATGTAAAAAGGTAAAAGTACTAACAACATTATAAGTAGTAGCTCTAGCATTCTATGTAAACTGAGTGGGTGGCCACCTTGGCCACAACAGATGTAATATCTTTTGCTCCTCTTTTTTGTAATACAAATACTCTATCCTTAATCCAAAAAAAATATTGTAAATTATTTAATATATTTTTAAAATAATAATATATTGTAATATTGTATATTTGTATTAAATATTATATATTTAATATTTCAAAATAATCCTGAGACTTTTGGTGCGAGGTGCATATTAAGAGATGACAAAGGGAAGCTGTTATGGTCCATCTCTCTAAAGCCGGTGCCTGGAACTATCAATGAAGCAGAGTTCCAGGCCCTTCTAGCTGGCCTCTGAATGTGTAGAGATAAAGGTATCTCCAAGCTTGACATTGAGGGAGATTCACAAATATGCATCAATGCAATTTCTAGTCACAACGTTTAGAATCAGAAACTAAGGAATATATCTGAATCTATTTGGGAAATCTCGAGGGAATTCAAAGACTATAGGCTGATGCACTAGTATCGTGAAGGAAATAGGGTTGTAGACTAACTTGCTAATCATAGTTGCAACCAAATGGAGTCCGTAATCATACGTTGATGTCTGTAAGAATGGGGAGAGCTGACGATTTGAAGGACTATGTGGAAGTGATGTGGAAACAACCACCTCACCACACGCGGTTGACATATTGGACACTTGATCTTGCAGTGAAGATTTAGAGGATTGTAACTCCTCTGCAATTATTCCTTGTTTGTAGCCATGGAGTACACTTGCAACACACTACATAACACCCATGACTCCATTTGCAAGATTTTTGATGGCTCACCATGTAGGGAAGGATGCAGGGACCTGATGCAAACATATACAAATGCAGAATAGAGCCTTGGAGAAATCACAACCCCTCTTTCTCATTCTGATTAGCAATGGCATATGCCAAGGTGGTTGAGTATGATTGTCCCTATGATATTAATGATGTTATCTTGCAAATAAGGTGAGTGTTTTTGGTCTAGAATGATGAGATCCTGGTGGCCTTGAGATAGGTAATCAATTTGATGGTGCGCCAAAGGCCCATATTCATGAACATGTGATCCTTGGAAGATTCATCGCCTAATTTATGTTGGTGCAAGGGCACAAGGGCTTAACTAAGATCACGCTAAAGAAACTGGTGGCCCCACATCTCCAACAGATTGCATTGAAAGTTGTGTTAGCCTTTGACAAGAATATGAGTTAGTCATTGGACTCTCTAATGGTTGTCATTTGTTGGGTGTCTAACCATTTTAAAATCTATGTTGTAGGCTCTTTCTGTTTATAGATTCCTAGTGCTATCTACTCCCAAAAGATTTTTTAAGGAGTTTAATTCTATTTATGGGAAATTCTTTGGGTGGGAATCTAGACTCACATAAATCAAGTCTAATCAGCTAGGACTAGGTTTATAGGCCTAAGAAAAATGGTGGGCTTGGTCTTAGATAGTCTAAGTTTAATAACAAAGCATTACTTACTAAATTATACTAGAGATGGTTCAAGCAGTAGGATTAGCTTTGGGCTAGACATCTTACCTACAAGTAGTTAATATGTGTTTTTGTTGATGTCATTCTAAGAATGGAGTTGGTTAGGAAAGGATCCTTGGGGAATACCATAAAGAAGGAGGCTTCACTTGTTAAAAGTGACGTCTTCTAGATTGACAACTCTAGTCATAAAGCTCTTTTCTAGAATGACTATTGGGACCTCAATCCCTAGATTCTCACTTCCTTCCCCCTTCTCCTTAGTTTGAGTGAAGTCTTTATGGAAGATAGTTAGTCTAAAGTTTCAAAGATTAAGGGCTCTCACTAGGTGGGTTAATCTTACATTTATCACTAGAAAGATCCAAGTAGTTGGCCTTTGGGGGTAACTCTAAAAACCCAACCCGCCCTTTCTTCTATTTTACTAGACTATCCATGTTGTTCCTTGGAGGAGGTTGATGTTCTTGCTTGGGGCTATGATTCTAATGGGGTTTATTCAATTTGTCTTTGGTACCAAATTTTAGAGTAGGAAAAAAGTTGGTATAGGGATTTCCCCTAGTGGAAAAAAATTTAGAGCAAATTTAGTTGGCCTAAGTGCAATTTACTTATCTAGTTGTTTTGTCAAAATAAATGTCTGACCTAGGATAACATAAAAAAGAGATGCTTCTAAGGTTCTTTAGAATGTTTCCTTTGGGGTTCTAATGAGGAATGTGTGGCTCATGTTTTCCTTCAGTGCCCCTTCTCCTTTAGTATAATTTGGAGGTAGTGGTAGCAAATCTAGAGCCAACCCCTTGTCCATGCTACTTCTTTTCTTGATTTTTGGGCTAGCTTGAGACATCCTCCTACTCTCACTTCATACATCTTTATTGCCTAGGATATTGGACCCATCTTTATCCTCCTACAAATTTGGTTGAAGCAAAATCATCAAATCTTTTGAGGTTACCAAATCTTATTGGGCATGTTTAATAGAAGATTTTATACTCGATCATAGAAACTTTGGTAGCTAAGTATCCTTTAAATTGAAGTACTATCTCATTCAAGTATTTAATTCTCATGATGATTATATTTGTGTAATTTGGTTGGCTTCTTAATTCATTCTAGCTCTGGGCTTAAAACTTCTAGTAAGGTGAATAAATAAGGTAAATGATCTTCCCTCATGGGGCTTCTTCAAAATTAATACTAATAGTTCTTCTCAAGGAAATTTGGGTGTTGTTTGGATTGCTAGTGTTAGACATGATAGTGATGGTTGTATTCATTTCTTTTCTCTTCTACTATGGGGTTTGGCACTAATAATCAAATGGAGGCCCAAGCCATCCTTGTCACACTTTAGAAAGCTTGTGGGATTGGTTGAAAAAACATTATTTGTGAGATGCATTCCATTATCTTGGCCTCTATTATAAAAAAATGGAATATTAGTGAATACTCTTGGACATTGGCTTAACTTGTGTAGTAGATTCTCCACCTTACTCCAAATTTTGATTCCATCTATTTTGTTCATATTCCTAGTTAATGGAATACTATTTTGGATTGTTTGGCCAAATGGGCCTTTGATGTCAATCACAATTGGAATGTCATATAATTAGGGTTCCTATCTATTGATAATTATTCATAGTTTCTTTGGTTTCTATTTAATGATCTAGCTTGATCCTCCTTGTCTATTGTTCATGTGCTTTGTTGGCTTCATGGTTTTCTCTTTCTCCTAGAGGTGGTGGAATAGTCCAAAACTTAATGCATTTTTATTCTTTTAGATTTATTAATGGTTATTGCTATTTGGAAATCCTTTTGTTGTAATTTTTTAAAATTCTCTATTAATATATTTATCTTTTTTTCCCAATAATAACAATATTTATAACTTTCCTGGAAAAGTTTTGTCATCAATTTATAGATGAAGTGTTCACTACACTTAATCCATCATCTTTTATAAAATGAGAAGATCAAAGAGTCTATCATATAATTTCTCTGATGCATAGGGATGATTGTAATTATACAATACATAAGTATGATTTGAATGCATTGAAAGGATTAACATTTCCTTGAACACCAATAGCACCAATTTACTTATACATTTTCACTTATAGACTAATTAATTGTAGTATCTCAAACATTTATAACTATTTTTTATATTACATTATAACAAAGTGCTAGTTATAAATTAGAATTATTTTTTCCTTCACAAATGAAAGTATTAATCTATAACTATATCAATACTAGAAGTACAATATAATTTTAATATAAATATAAAATAATTCTAAAAATTATTCATGGATTTATATTTCTTTTAAGTGATATATTCATTACATTGAATACCAATAATTATCGAATTGAGTCCAAGGGGTTGAGCTGAATTGGTTAAAGCATTGAGTTTTTATTATGGAGACCCAAGTTCAAATCCCAAAGGGACATCTAATAAATGTATTTCTAGGTTGTGACTCTTGGTCTTCCATTGTTGGCTTCTATTGTTGAGGTGGTTTCTAAATATATGGCTTTGTAAGTTGTGACTCTTGGTCTCCCATAAGTGGTTTCTAGTGTAGTTTCTTGAAAGGAGCTTATATTGGTGTCATGGTTGTGCATACAAGAGCTTGTATTCATCTCATGTTGATTCTTAGTTGAACATAGTATTTGTAAAAGATTAGAACTAGTAAAAGAACCAAAGGTGCTATCAAATGGCCGATAGGCACAAATATTTATAGGCCTATCACTAAATAGTTTATATTTATTTTTTATTAGAAAGTCACTACATGTAGTAGTTGGTTGAAAAGACTATAAATACTATAAGAAAATCAATTATTGTGTGTGTTTGTTTGAATGTTGGCATCCATGTTTGTTTGAAGTGTGTTTGAACTTTATTTGTTTGAAGTGTGTTTGAACTTTAGGCATTACTTTGTGTGCACTTATTGTTTGAACTTTTAGCATTCATTTTGTATGTGTGTTTGAACTTTGGCATCCAATTATTGTTTGTTTGAAGTGTGCATTTGAACTTTTACATCCCTTTATTATTTGAGTGAGTTTTTGATGTTTACTTTGTGTGTGTGAAATGTGTATGAACTAAATTTTATATTCACTTTGTGTGTGTGTGAGAGAGTGAGCTAATTTTTACATTCACTTGGAATTGAGCCACTTATTGTTTGTGTATTGGCATCCACTTTACTTATGTGAATCATATGTTTGAACTTTGGCATCCACTTAATTTGTTTGATATAATTACGGATTCATTTTTTTGGTATGAAATGTGAGTGAAATACATTTTCCATTCACTTATTAGATCTATTTACTATTTTTGTTTAGTGAAGTTTAAACTTTCACATTTACTTAGTGTGAATTGAAAATTGGCATGTTGAATTATGTTTACTTTTGTGTGTGCGAGAGTGTTTGAACTAAATTTGGCATTCACTTTGTATGAAGTGTGTTTGAATTTTACCTTTCACTTAGATTTGATCTAAACTTATTCTATGTGAGTGTGGGTTTTTTATTGTGTGTGTGTACGGACTTTCTTATTGTGTGTGTGTGTGTGAACTTTCACATTCATTGTGTAAAGAGTGTACTAACTTTTTACATTCACTACATTCTTAAATTTTGGTATGTTTGGACTTTAGTGTTTACCTTAGATATGTATGAAGTATATCTTTTTAACAAACTATGTGTAGAATTATTGAACTTTGTGTGAAGACGATGTTTTAACTTTGGCATTCACTTTGTGTGAAGAGTGTACTAACATTGGCATTCACTTTATGTGCATGTTTGAACTTTATTATTTACTTTGTATATGTATGAAATATGTGTTTGAACAAACTATGTGTGAAGTGATTCAACTAACTTTGTGTAAAGAGTGTGTTTTAACTTTGGCATTCACTTTGTGTGTGTTTTCTCTTTGGCACATTTGAAATCGAGTGTTTACTTCATATATGGTTGAACTAACTTTGTGCATGAAGCATGTTTGAACTTTGGAATGTGATCACTTTCTCAATGTGAAGTGTTTGTTTTAAATTTGACATTCACTTTTGTGTGAATTGTGCATGGTCTGAAATTTAATTTTGACATTCACTTTGTGTGGTGTGTGCATTTGGAATTTACCATGTTTTATAACTTTGGCACTCACTTTATGTGTTTGTTTGTACTTTGACATATTTGAAGTTAAGCGTTCATTCATGTTTGTACTAACTTTGTGTGAATGAATTATGTTTGAACATTAGCATATTCACTTTTTGTTTATGTAAATTGTGTGTGTTTGGGGGGATTTATGAAGTTTCTAGAAAGGAATTTTTAAAAAAAAATTAAACCACATAAAAATAGAGGGAAAGCCCAACAATTAAGATTTTCATATGCAACTAATTCTTCCAACCAATCTAAAATTATTTTTTAAATATAATATACTTTTTAAACTCATTTTAATCATAAAATAAATTTCAATTTTTTTTTAAAAATCAATCCAACTTTTATTTGGATAATTACACAAAAAATTCAAAGAATTTAAAAAAATTGAATCTAACAACTTAGAAACCCTTAATAAAAAAAAGTAATCTTAAATTCCCATTCCAATCGTCATGACCAAGTCAAAAAAGTTTCTTAAGCAATTGCACTTGAACGCACTCAAAATAGGTGAGTGTCACACCACAAACATAAATAAAGATATAATTTATATGCTAAATAATAATGTTTTCAGTCATTATGATTGTTTTAATATAGTTTATACATTTACTTTGTTAAGAATATTTAAATTAAATTGCTTTTAAACCAAAAGATACTAGCAAAGTAAAGAAATAAGAAAAGATTCTAACTAAAATTATTTCCATCAAACTATGCATTCAATACATATAAATTAGTAAATTAATTGAAATTAAATTATAGTGAATAAAGGACTTATTAAAATATACATAACCAACATTATAAAGACATAAATAAATTTATTAAGGTTATCATGGAGTAACTTTAGAGTCTAAACATTATTTAATGATTTTAATAGATTTAATAAAATAACTAAATTAAATAGTTATTTATTGTTTAAAGTTATTTAATCATTTAAATAAAATAAACCTTGCAAGATATTTTTTTTTTGTTAAAAATACCTGGTTTAGTATCTAGGATCCATTAAAATCTAGCACAAAGACACTAAGCATCTAATCCCTAAAAGCTGAGGGACTAATGCAGAGCTAACATACAAACTGTCATATTCAGATCCTTAATGTACCATATCAAGACTAATTATCTGTCAAAAAACTATCTACACAATCAAATTCTCAACTTATCTGCACTGGCTAACCAAGTTCAGGCTATTCCTAAGAATTTTTGCATTCCCTTTCTTAGAAGATCTTAGTACCATATGTTGTTTGGGAAAAGGAGGAGATTTCTTCCACCTCACCTCAGTCCAAACTTGATCATCATTTGAGCATGACATTGTGTTACAAATATCCTATTGGTTGGAAATCACAGGCTCCATGTAAGTGCCTTCCTTTTTGGAAATAATAGCCTTTGTCACCTCTGAACTGTGCCCTGAATTGTCTACCACTGATATTTCCTCCATAGAAGAAAGATCCTGAGAAGGGTGCAAATCTAAGGTATCTTTGGAACAATCTTGTAAACCTTGGGAGATGTTATGGTGATGGGGTTCTACCCCAATCCACCAAGTGGGAGTTCCACCTTTGTGGCTCTTCTCTTGAGCTTGGAATTTTTGGCATTGAGAGGTGGAATGTGGAATGATCTGTAGAGAAACACATCCTGCATCTGAAGGAAACCTGTTCATAGTCCACTTGCTGTCTCCAACATCTTAAATACCCACCTTCAAAGAGATTTCAGCAAGAAGACCCTTGGAGAGATTCATTTCAACACATAGCAATACAAGTCATTAGTAAATTAATTTCCTAAGAATACAAGTCATTGGAAGTACATTTCAATCCAATGATACATGGGATCCTATATAGCCATTCCCTTTACACAAAGGATTCTTCATCTTTAATTTTTATTAGTATAGGTGGGATCAATCAAAGATTACATAGTAGGTTCGAGCATGTTGCTTTAATGGTTAAGCCTTCTAAAAGATTGGAACTATATAGATATCTATTCCAAAATTTATGGTGTTAGGGAATTGATGAGACACCAAAGTTTATATGGATAGCCTAGTCAATGGATCATAATTGTCGATTATGCAATGCATGTCTTAATCTAAACGCTTCAATCTTTTGTTTCATCAATGACTTGACTAAATCATTTAATTTCCCTACAACAATGTAATTACGTAGATTATTAGAAAAAAATTATAATTTTCATATCATACATTTTTAACTTCATTAAAAATTAACACATCAAATAATTAATATTTTTGTTGTTTTGAATCTAAGGTATCAAGACATTAGTTGCATACTAAAGAGAAGGGCAGTTTACCCACCCACTGGGCTAACATGAATAAAATAGTGATAGGTAGTAAGATAACATACCTTTGCAAAAGATGAGGCCATTGGGCCCTCAGTAAGGTATATGTAGGCTAGCCAAGCTAGTGCTTGAAATACTACAGAACAATTACCAATCACCCTTGCAATATTAGGCAATAAATTAAGCATACAAAATTGGTGATCTTTGGTGAATGCAAGAATATAACAGAAAGTGTGCAATAAAACAAAGTGTGCACCACACATTATATAATTGAATATGCACTAGACATTATATAATTGAATTGAATGACTATCTCAACCTCATAGAAGTTATGCTAAACTAACTGGTTTGGTTACTCATGGCTCATTAACAGATAGAAGGTCACCATAGTATTATTTAGAGATCACTTAAGTGCTCAGGGACCATCTATCATAGATCAACATTTAAATAGAATAATGTGTGGGTATTAACACAAACTCTAAATATTTGAAAAAAACATAGGACACAAATTATAAACAAAGGTGCATGGCAACACTTACGACACAAACATAGAGAGCTACTCAGATAATATAAAGTTGAACTAGATGCCCAATATAAATAATTACAACACATGGGAAACTATAGGAAAAGTTCACTTAATTACCTAAACATTGCCAACTCAGTAACTATTAGAGCCATGAGAAAATACAAAAGATAATTGAGTACATTACCAAGGAATCAAATCAAAGCACATATCTAACTAAATTCAAAAAAGAGGGTACATATTTCTAGTAGAACCTTAAGGCATGTTGTTTAGGCCACAACACCCAAGTTTCATAGACATGGTTATTGCTCATCCCTTCCTCTTATATTTACTTATTTCATTTATTTGTGAACTTCACCTTAATCCTATTCCTCCTATGTCGTATTTGATAGTGATGAGCATGCACCTATAAAGTTTTTACCATGCGATACACCTTGTATGATGGATGTTGATGGAGTGGTACCCTTTTTAACACTTTCATGTCATTGTTAGACTTTTATGATTTTGGATGACATGATGATCATATGTGCACCCCTAAAGATTTATCTCCTCCCATACATGATGATCCACCTTGTGATGATTACTCTCTTACCTCTCATGTAGGTCTTATGGATATGCATGTCATTCTTTTACTTAGTGATTCTTCTTGTGATGATGATACTTGTTTAGCTCTTCATGTGGATGTTTGTGAAACTCTCATACATCCATCTTTACTACATGATGATTATGATGGGTATACAAATGCTTCTTTACATGTCAAATCTTTCTTGCTTGCTAATTATAAGTGTAGATGATGATATATTATTCATCAGTGACTTAGGATTTCATTTGAGTGGTAGAAAATTATAATGGTTTGTTTCATCCTACAAATTATATCATTCAATTATGGGTTTGGCAAATGGTTTTGTTGTTCATCTTTCTAGCCCTAGCGCATATGAGGATAGTATCGACCTAGTGATAACTTTCTGTGATCTATTGTTTGATGCTTGTCCTCCCTCTACTCCTAATAAACTTATCTCATATGCATCTCTTGCTAGATTTGTTCTCTTATGGCTTCTCCCTCTTGTCCCTCGCATGGTTCATCTTGACCTAAGGAACCTATTGCTACTCTTGCATTGAATTTCCCACAAAATGTTTGAGAGATACTTAATGTTATATGATATATATTTTATTTTAAGATTCAACTTACTAATTATGAGCCAATCTTCATCAACCCATATTTTATGAGAAGTGGTTCAATAAAACCAAACATAAATCATCCACTTAATACTTGTTACATCTCAATCATTCTCACAAGGCCGAATATTTCATCACTATCTTAAAATGTCAAAAGATATAAAAATTCACAAGTAATTTCACACAAAATGAAGTTTTCAAAGTCGAAATGTGGAGGAGCCGTAAGACAAATGGAATTGAATGTATTATTGTGAGATTGAAGAGCTAAATAGCCTTACAAATATTGGCTGGTGTTTTTATAGTGCTGCAATTAAAGCTAATGATTACTGTCATAGCTCTAAAGAGCGCCTTATTATGCCAATACAAATACATAGAATAAGCACTAATTTGCGAGAGGAGGAATGCTCTGAGAATTTCTGAAGTAATTTTTGGGATCCACCTGGGTTTTTGCCTTGACGAGCCTATCGAAATTTTGGTGGAAATACTTGTCACCCCAAGCTCTCGCCTCTTCAACAGAAGCACTGCCGTTGAACGCACTCCCCAGATCAAGGTCGAGATAGTTCACATAGGCAGCCCTTGGAGAATGGGACACGTACGGCTCCATGTATTTGTAAAGCTTCCTCATCCATTCAATGTAGTGATTATCCTCACTTCTATTGGTCCAGGTAACCTTATACTGAATGTCGAACAATGTCCCGTTCCGCTGAGGAAATGGCAATGCAGTGGACGGTATCCTGTTCATTATTCCTCCTAGAGGAGAGAAAATGGCGTAGGCGCTCAGCTCTTCTTCCATGATCGACCAGAGTCCTCTCAGAGCAGGTTTTGGCAGAGGGGTTTTGCCGAAATCTGACTTGATCTTGAAGAAGACTTTGTTGGTGTAATATCTGTTGCTCAATTGGCTCACAGTGGTGTTATCAAAGTTGCCAATTGTCTCTATCCATTTCATTTCTTTACAATCTGCAGCCACCATTCCCAACTCGGGGAAGATCTTGCCCATTTTAGTCAGCAACTCGGACTGACGCCCCAGGTATATTCCATGGAACGACGCTCTGATCGTTTTGCTCTCGTTCACTTTTATGCCGAAGAACTGTACTCGCATGAAGAGATCCTCTTCCATTTGAGGACCCACGTATTGCCATCTATGGATAGTCTCCGTGACATTATCTGCACCGGTTTTTAACACTGTGAAAGCTGTCAAAATGGTGGGCACGCTCACCAGCTGGAGTTTCCAGGCATATACAACTCCCCAGCTGCCTCCACCGCCGCTTCTCAGAGCCCAAAATACGTCTTCACCCATGGTGTTCTTATCCATCAGCTTCCCCGATGCATTTATCAGCAGGGCATCCAACACATTATCAGCTGCAAGGCCGTATTTTCTCGACAGGAAGCTCAGCCCCCCGCCAGCAATATGACCACCGGAGCCGACCGTGTGGCAAACTCCTGCAGGAAACGCCAGGTTCGCCGAACTGTTTGCAATCGCAGAATAGAGTTCACCCAAAGTGGCGCCCGCTTCTACCCAGGCCGTCTTTGATTTTACGTCCACTGTGATTTTGTTGAGCTTCAGCAAATCGATGAGCACGAAGGGAACGTCCGAAGTGTAGGAAAGCCCCTCATAGCTGTGTCCTCCGCTTCGCACACGAATCTCCCATCCGTATTGTATGCTGCACACCACGGATTGCTCTAATTGGCTTTGGCTTTCAGGAATAACGATAACATAAGGCCTTGGTGTCTGAGGCTCTGTGAATCGAAGATTCTGGGCGGAGAAATTCAGCAGAGAGTAAAATTCAGAAGAAGAGGAGAAGATGGTTGTCACGTTTGTTAGGCCGCTGGCATTCAAACATGACAACAATCCTTCACCATCTCCATTTTTGGCTAATGTAGCAGCGGTGGAAGTGCTGCAAATTGCTATAACAAGAATCAAAATCATACAAAACTTGGCCATCTCTTACACTAGCTATCTATAACAGATGGTTTGTGGCAATGCTCTTCAATCTTCTGCAATTTATAGATCCCAGTTTGGTCTCTGCCAACAAGTGTGACCAATTCTAAATCTAATTCTACCGATAAGCTTGCAACACGGTGGATCTTGACATTGCAATTTGAGTAGAATCCGCAAACTCTGGATTTATTATTTTCTTTGACAAAATAACGTGATAAGCACGCTTGACTTTTTGATTTTTTGGCATGGCCGGCAATCGTTCTTCTAAAACGGTTTTTCTTTCTCAACAGTGTTGTTGAAAACAGGGTTTAGCAATCTAGACGTTCAAGCGTACTATTCTCGAATTAATGGTGTCAACTACGTTAACGTTGCTGCTGATATTATCAGCTTATTAGTTAGACATATTATTAAAAGCATGAATATAATCCACAATACCTGACTTTTCGATTTATGAAGGATCAATATTTATTAATCTCTAGTGGTGCTTCTGATCATAAAGACATCAACTCTTGAATTCTAGGAAAAGAGGGTTAAGACTAGTGCACCTCACTTTCTCCTATGACATCTTTTGTTATGGATACCCTCCATTCATTAACCTAGTGCCTTCTTTGGGTGTGTGGTCCATTGAGACCACAAGACACTTTTCTCCCCTCTTAGAGAAGAGACACAATTCAAGGACTCAATCCGAATTAGTCTTATTTCACTAATGCTAGGGTTCTTTTGGATGGTTACACAATTATGGAGTTTGATGAGGAAGTGTTAACAATTTCAAATTAATACTAGAACCATATTCTAATATACCATTTTTACAATTATGGGTAACTAAAATTTGGCAACTCCTATTAGAAGATGAAATTATTATAAATTCTTCTGTCCAAAGGGGTTCTTCCTTTTCATCTATGTTTCTCTAGAGGATAAGGACCTATTGCTACAAAAAGTCGCATGGTCATTGGACAATGCTCTGTTATGCATTAAAACATGGTACCCATATTTCAATCTTATTACAAAATAAATTTCAATTGTTTCTATTTGTATGTGTCTTCTTAATCTTTGTCTACAATTTTGGGATTCTTCTTGCTTGGCCTCCATTAGAACTTTCATTCACATATTCATCTCACTTCCAAAAAGATGAGAGCTATTTTCTTAGTTTACTTATGCTCACATCTTGGTGGAATTACATACTTCCAAGCAGTTGCTAGTAGAAATTGGTCTTAAGGATGGTGATAGGTTGTTGAATCAACTTTTGGATTGTGAATGGATTGCTTTCAAATGTTGAGTTTGTTATGCCACTAGTCTCATGGTAGATGTGTTCCCTTAGAATGCCATTCTTGCTAATTGGAAGCTTTCTCTAAAGTAAGAAAATTGTTCAAAAGGTGGAATAGATCCAAGCTACCAACACATCTTCCTAGATTCTTCTTTTGGAACCAAAATTTCTAACTCAAAGCTTAATTCATCTCTTGAGTCCCCTAATTGATCTGCTATTCTTCTACTCTATTTGAGAAGGTTGTTTTCTCTCTTGGAAATCATGACAAGTTGGGTCACTCTTTTTCTCCCACCAAGATAGTGCTTGCTCCCTCATTAAAGGGTTCTTCAATGGTGTCAACTGGATAACTTTTAAAAAGAAGAATTCTTCTTATATGATGTTAGATAAGCCTCAGCATAATATGTCTCTTCATTCCCATTCCAAGAAAGATTAGCTATCATCTATGCCAAAGTGTTTTTTGTCTCTAGAATTTTATTAATGTTAATAGTGGGCAATGATGGCCCTAAATTTTGTTAATCTTAATAGCTTTATAGTATTATATTATATAGAGCTCTATAAATCTATCTCTGATTTTTGTTTATTTGATATTTTAATATAATAAGAATGGACCCTACCCCACATTTCATCAATTAAAAAAATCATAAAATTTATCTTATATATTTTTATTAAAATTGAGCCTAATATATAATGTTAACAAAATACCCCAATATAGATATGGTAGTGTAAATAGAATGTTGGAGCTGATAAACATGGACTATGCTAATAGAAACTTGAATACCCAAGATAATTGAGAACTGTTTTGCTCTGATCTATTTTGTTTGGCAACCTTTTGACTTTGAGATTGCCTAATCAAGTTATCTTTTGCATTTTCAATATATTTCAAATTATCTTTGTATTTTTTAAATTATTATAAATTGAAGTAGTTTCTCAATATATAATTTAACGTAGTTTTACCTACATCTTATTTTTTCGATTCACTTCTATATATAATTATCTATATTTTAAATTAAAATTAATTAAAATAATTTGAATTAAAGTTAATTAGAATAATTTCAAATTTACATGATATTGTAAATCTTGCCTCTTAAACGCCGTCTACCAACAAAAGAACAAGATAATACGAACTGTCAATTTCTAGACTTAACCTTGAATACATTCATTTTAGTTGAGTTTTAAAAGAACTCCCTTAACTTCGAGTCTCACAATTTCAATTTAGAATTTTAATCTTTAATGCCGCGCTAAGTGTCAGCATTGCTAGATTTACCACATTAGTTGTCTTTGTAGCCTATATAATTCTCTTGCGCCACTGTTTTTTTAGGCTGTCAAACACATGCATAAATTCGTGATAACATGGTAACGAATATGAAGATGTAAGTTTTTGGTCCAAATTGGTAACAATGAATATTATAGTATCGTGAACAGCTGCGTCTACTCTAATAAATGTTAGACTGCTTTTATAGTCAATGAGTTTTTCCAGTTTCGAATTTAAACTTTACTTCCCACGCTCAAACGCACATATTCATTCAGAAATTTACGACGCCATGTAAACCTACATGGAAAATAATATAATAACCGCTATAAAAATTATCAATGCCAACCCCATTAGGTATATACACGGCAACTTCGCCTTTTTCTAATCAACGCGCATATTACGTATTGAAGGATGTTGTCATTACCGTGTAAGCCGGCTGGGCTTAAACACACACTCTAAGGTTTGAGTTCTGTTGGCCCCATTTTCATCTTTGTCTCCGTTCTGTTTTCCGTTCCAGTCCTCAAACTCTTCGCAGTCACTGTCACTGTAGCCGTCATATTCATTGTTAATGAACTGCGACGGTTAAGTTGAATTTCAATTTTAAATCTTCATTTCCCGCTCAATCCATTAAAAACAGCAATCAAAATCGAACGGAATACAAGAGAGAGGTTAATGAGGAAGACGAATGGATGTCGAGGGTATTGATACCACATCACGTAATTGAGATGTGTATACTGCTCTTTGCTCCACTGTAAACAGTAGGCACGTTGTTGTGCCAACTGTTTACGGATTTTTGACACCGGTTTGCTGTTGATTTTTGTTGTGGACCTCTTCACCACATTCTTTCGACTTTTTCAAAACATTCCTTTGTCGATTAATTGTTAAATATGGTTTTGTCGAAAGAATTTTGACCACGATGATGTACCGGCTGATTAAGCTTTACCCTGCCTCTTCTTCCACTCCACTCTCTCATCCGTTTTGGTGAGTTTGCAGAGAATGGAATGAACTACTACACAGTTGGGAATTCCTCAGGGCATTTATTCTCCAAGAAAGGAGTGCGGAATTGTTGAATTATTGCTTGTTGAAAAGAATTGTGCCGTTGCCAGGAGGAGTGGAAACCTTGGAGAAAGAAGATGGATCTGTACTGCATACTGTGTCTGCATGGAGGTGACCACTTCTGTTGGCAGTAGCAGCGCCTGTACAAGTAATTGAGGGATCATCTCATTGGGAGATTCGCATATGGGAGTTTGTGAAGAATGATTTTTCTGCATGTTGGAAATGATAGCAAAGAAGCCACGCGTCATGTTTCATGCTTCAAAATGTTGGGGGATGAATTCTTCTTCTTTCACTCGCATTTTTACCCCCTTCTTCCTAAAATCACTTCATTTCTGTTGAAATCTTGCCACCACTTTTTGTATCTTAAAAAAAAAAGTCATAATTTTGAAGATATAATCATACCACATACCGTAAGGGAATGTATAGATGAATCCAAGCCATTGCTTTTTTGACAGCATTTCTTTTATGGGTTTGAATATTTTATCTAAGTTTAAATTTCCTACAAAACTAAGGGCAAGTTAGAAAAAAAATCATTTTATGTTTGTAATAATTTCTACATGTTTTATAATTCTAATTCTATATTTTAATAGGGAAATAAATCTCACATATATAAATATTTGTATATAAATATTTGTTTTTATATTTGCTGTAAAGATTGCTTATGTTATTGAAATATATGTATGAAATTGAAATAAATAAAATAATAGTTTTAAATTTGATGAAAATTTTCAATGGTAGAAGTTAATTAATTCATTGAATTTAAAAGTGTTCTAGAAATGATAAATTTTTTAGCATTACTAAAAATTTTGTCTAATATTTTAATACACTTTCACACCCACAAAATTAATCTCCATACCCATAGACCTGAACTCTACTTGTGGAAATGAACTACCCTAAACTTGGTGTCAAGAATCTATTTGTCTTGATGTCTAAAATCTATCTAAAAAGGTGTAGTATCAATAAACACTATTTAGGAGTTTGTTAGGGAAGTAGTTCTCTTGTGCCAATGCATAAGATGTTGATTTAAGTTATTGATTTAATAGTTGTCCTTAAATATAACATTCTAGCACACATGTGAGTAATTTTCACACTTAATTCAACTCATAACAACTATTTAGACGGTTTGGGCATTTGAATTTGAAAGTGCTAGGATCATCTTTGTGCCTATAGATTTGAATTAGGTAAAATAACATATGAACTAAAGATTAAGGTTGGTCTTTTGGGATGTGTCTAAATTGAATCAAGTTATGTTTGAGTTATATGTCAACTTATATAGTAGAAAATTCTACTAATAAACACTAATCGTTTCACTCCAGATAATCCTATCAAAATGGACCCAAAACGAAGAAGAAAACTGTAAGATATATTTTTTTCCACATAAAACTAAATTGTTGAATGTTTAGCACTTATTAATAAAAGAGGTGATTTTGATTGGTTTTCAAAAAAACATTATGTTTGACTTTTTAGTTGAATGTATCATTGTTGTGAACACAATGAAGATAATGATGGTCATAAATGTTGTTGCACTATATATTTTTGAAATAAGTTATTGTTTACAAAATATTTCTAAATTTAAATTATAGAAGAAATTTTATATTATAGATTAGATTGGATATTTTTTGAATAATTTTATATATTTAATTTTTTTATGTAAATAATTCCAAATATATGGTACTTATAAACATAAAAGTTAGAATAATTAGTATATATTAATCCTTTGTTTATGTTTTATGTCATGAGATGATTTTTTCTTCATTTATACCCCGTGCATGCAATGACTTGTGGATAAACATTTATTTAAGATTTGCATGTTGGCTTCTAAATTTGGTTTCTCTTTTGAAGCATGTTAAAGTTTTTCACTCTCTACTAACATGCTAAATGCTATGATACAAAAACATGAACATGCATATATGCACACAAAAGCAATGAACATGATAAAATGACAAAACTGTGTTGCTCTATTAATTCATCATTTAGCATCATCAATTTTACATTGTGTAGTGGTTTATATAGTTTTATTCTTGATTACAAAAGACCCTAATCCCAATTCTAAGTTTTCTAAGTAGCAGCAAATATTAAATATGTGTGCATTCTTTAGATACAAACTATTCAATATGGGTATACTATTCACCTATTAATACATTTAGTTAGGATATTAAGAATATTTAATTATTTTTACTTAGGTAGAGAATAATGACATGTGTACACCTTGACTTAAGGTACAAAGGTACCACCACTATCATCAATCATAGATTGATGGTAGTTAGGTGCCACCTCTTTCTAATTAAGGCCATCCTTATCTCAATTAGACTAATGTAAGTCACCTCTTGATTTGGAGTGATTGAGAATTAACTCATGACCTCTTAGACATCATTTCTTTAATCCATGCATCCAAAAGACATATATTTTCATGTAACTCTTTATAACTAGCTCCATTATGTTTAATAGAATATGTTTATTCATTTTTCTTATTTTGTGATTACTCATATGAATTAGGTTCTAGGTAGATTTGTTGTGTATATGAAAAATTCTAACATATTATTAAATAAATGATGTCATAGGGTTAGTCTTTTTCTAGGTCACGAGAGCAAGTAGATCTAATTCTTAAAGAGTAATTTCATTGATAAAATGGCCTATTTGTGTTTTTAAATTCATATAGTGTTGAGTTCAAGAGTTCTAAATTTGTTGATTTTCCTCATTGTTTAGTCTAGATTGGGCTTTAGAGGCAAGATTCATAATGGTTTGGAGGAGTTTTTTATTTGGCATATATAGACCACTCATATTCTAGAGTATTATGGCTCAAATATAACCTCACCATTGGATCTAAAAGATCCCAAAACCCTAGGAATGTATATCAAATCATCCAAATAAGAATAGTTAACTAAAAAGATAAAAAACTACCTAAGCACATAGACCAAGGTTGTATGACCTAGGTGCATATAAATGTTAATGTTTTCAATATAAATATGTAATGAATTATTAATAATTTTGGTCAAAAAAAGGTTTTATCATCTATTTATGGATGAAGTGTTCACTACACTTAATCCATCATCTTGTTATAAAATGAGTAGATCAAACAGTGTCATATAATTTCTCTAATGCTTAGGGATTCTTGTAATCCTCTAATACATAAGTATGATTTGAATCCATTGAAGAGAAAATATTTCCATGGAATCCAACAAGACAAATTTACTTATATGTTTTGTCTTATAGATTAATTACTTATAATATAACAAATGTTTGCAATTATTTTTTTGAATTACATTGTCACAAAGTGCTATTATAAATTTGAATTCAATTTTTTTTCATAAATGAAATTATTCATCTATATATATATCAATACTAGAAGTAAAATATAATTTTAATATAAATATAAAATAATTTTAAAAGATATTCATGGATTTATATTAATTTTAAGTGATATATTCAATACTCTGAATATCAACAACTATCAAATTGAAGCAAGTAGAGACAAATTTCATGTCTTTTAGCTTTCAATAGAACACTAATTGTATTGTAATAATTATTTTTAAATTTTATATGTACCATATATTTGCATTTATTGCAAGTAATGCATTTAGAGTGTATGGTTCATGCATCCCATATAACAAGTTCGACACCCAATAAACAATCAACGATAAATTTCATTGGTACCATTAAAATAATACCTTTTTTTCGTCATTGGGTTCTATGTTCAAGATCATTATAATCTCAATATGTGTGAAAAAAGGGCATCATGCAAGTAAAATTTAATACCAAAATAAGGCAAAGCATTCAATAACACTTTTTTAACAAGTAAATATACAACAATTGTTAATGGATTATTGCATTGAAAACCATGTATAATTATAGTTGACTTGACTTAGTTTAGTATTCCAATACGTCTTAACCACCCTCTATTAAGTTATCAAGGTAGGAAAGGTGTAAGTTCTCAATGACTTGAATCTTCAATCCCCTAGTTTTCATTTATAAGTTCATCCTAAATTACCTTAGGTCAAACTGTTTAATCCTTATAATGTCATGCTTTTCTAACTCACACCTAGGTGTTATCTTAATCCATTTATAGCCTAAAAATTTAACCTATATTTATTTGTCACTTGAATGGCACCAATTTCATGTACAAAAATCTAAGACTAGCTTGCAATAACACACAAACATTCCACTTTTTTCAATTCATAAGTTACATTACTCGTAATGATTACAAAATGTATTCTTATAAACTATATCAACTTTTCAATAGAAGAAAATGATATTTTGAAATGAAGACCTATTGTTGTAGAATATATCTAACACACTTCGATGAATCGTAAAAATGATTTGAAGACAACATGACTTAGACTAAAAAACCATGGAATGAGCAAAGGTAGAAGTAGAAAGTAATGGTATTTTTGAAAAAAATGAGCGAATGGTCTCCAATACATAATAATGTCAAGATTTTGGAAATTTATAGTTTCTCAAGGAGGAAAAACTTATCTCATTTCTCTCGAGTTCGCTACAAAATTAAATTAAAGTTTGAAATTCCAAGATAAAAAGCCCCAAATTTGAGGGGTAGCTTTAATTTAAGAATAGTCCTCCCTCAAGATCATAATTTGGTTCCCATTTCTAAACATTGATTCTATAATCCATTATCATTTTAAATATTCATGTGTATATTTCCAATATAAATAGCCTAGATAATTTTTGGTAATAAGAAAGCCTTCATTTAAGATTGGTAGTAATAGGTTGATTTGGATAAACATCTAAGTTGGAACTCCATGTGTGTAGCTAGTTCCAAGAATGGTATTTATTAGTCCAAATAAGTTCTAGCATCTATCTCCATCAAGACATTTTAGAAAAAGATTCATAGTGCTCCTAGTCTCTATTCTTCATCTGTATAAAATCTAATTAAAATATTGCAAAATAAAATAAAGTATTAACTTTCTTGGAAAAGCTCAAAATATTAATCCTTCAATCAATTTGAACAATAATTAGGTCTAGAAACAATACATTCATAAGATCCATTTATTAATAATTTAATTGGAAGAAACTTAATCTTCTTGTGGTACTCACTACTTCTTTACAAATGAATCAATACTTTATAATATTCAAATTTTTGTTTTAGCTCCCCTATCTACATCTTATTAATTTTCTTGTGTTTGTGTTTTGATTTTCTAAGTAGATTGATTGAGTTCAAATATTTACAATTTAGGACCAAGCTTACAATCTAAATTGGTTTCAAAATTATAGTTAAAATTTATGGTTAATAGTCTTAAGATAAGCTTGTGATCATAGTTTTTAGTTGATAGTGAACTCTCTTTTCAATGAGGTTTTTCTTCCTATTATATTTTGGTTCACTATAAAAACCAATATAAATGATCCACATAATGTTCTCATTTGTTCCATTGTTCACTTTCAAGTTGGATTTCATATTTTGCATTCATAGATTAAATCTAGTAACTAGTCTAATTTCACAATGATGAGGGTGTTTGTGGTTTAAAGTTCTTTACAAGTCATGGCTTATGCGCTTACAATCACTAACTTCTTTAAAAAATTATAGTAAATAGGACAACACAACATTTTTATATCATACCCAATCATCAAATTTAATGTAATATAATTTTTATGTGGCAATGTTCATCATTATGAGTTATTGATTAAAGTGGATAGAAGGTTTAATGGGGTTTGATATGGTGTTATAGATAAAGCATTACTCTGTGGAATGCAAGTTATTGGATGTACATTTCAATCCAATGATGCATGGGATCTTATATATTCATTCCCCTTCCACATAGGACTCCTCATCTTTAATGTTCAACATAGGTGGGACTGAGCAAAGATTACATGGCAAGTTCACATTTTGGTCTGTTGGTTAAACCTTTTGCAAAAAATGACACTATAGAGATATCTATTCCAAAATTTATGGACACGGTTGATTTTGCAACACGTCTTGATCTAGATGCTTCAATTTTTTTTTTCATTAATGAATTGATTAAATCATCTAATTATCCTACAACACTATAATTACGTAGATTATTAGAAATAAATTATAATTTTTATATCATAACCTTTTAACTTCATTAAATATTACCACAATTAATATTTGCAATTAATATTTCCATAGTTCTAAATCTAAGGTATTGAGACATTAGTTTCATACTAAAGAGAAGGATAGTTTACCCACTCACTATGTAGAGGTAAATGAAATCTAGTGACAAGTCACAAGCTAACATGTCTTTCCAAAGATGAGGCCATTGGGTCATCCATAAGGGATAGGGAGACTAGCCAAGCTAGTTCTTGCAATACTACATAGCAATTACCAATCACCCTTGTATTATTAGGAAACAACTTAAGCATATGAAACTAACAATTTTTGGTCAATTCAAGAATATAACAAAAGGTGTAGTAAAATAAAGTAGACACAAGACATTATTGAATTGAATTGAATGGCTATATCAAGATCATATAAAGTTATGATAGATTGACTAGTTTGGTTACTCATGGCTCATTCACATATAGACAATCACCATAATGTATTATCCAAAGATCACTTAAGTGCTTAGGGACCACCTATCATATATCAACTATTAGATAGAATAAACTATGGGTATTAACATAAACTTAGGTAAACTCATAATACTCGGTCCCAAACTTGCGACATGAAAAAATTGGGAGGGAGGGTGATATAGGAGCATCCGGGTTCACAAGCAATCCTCATCAACCAAAAAGATTTGTTTTGCTTTCTTGCTTGTTTTTTCTTTTTTATGTTTTGTTGTAGGAGTTGGTAATCCATTTCTAGAGATTTTCCTTAATATTTTGGCTATCTTGATCTTGAAGAAGCCCAAATGGGTATCTGCATTTCAAATTTGGAGAGAATTCAATGAAAATTGAGCAAGTTATGCCATAGTGGAGCTTTGGCCTATCACATGATCTACGACATTTTTGGTTTTCAAATGAAATTGCACTAACTTTGATGGGTGTCAGACATATCATGTGACCCCTCAAACCCCTGCATGTCAAGTGATGCTTGATTTCTCCGCTTTTCTATTTTGGTTGGCTAGAAGTGATTTGCGCTAGCTTGCTTGACACCAGACATGTTCGGTGAAGCCTCAAATCCCCACCTCTTCGGTGAAGGTTACTATTCCTGATTTATCCTATCATGACTTGAATGCCCACTTTCTTTGTAACTCAGTGTATGATGAAGCTCAAATTTCCCAACTAGACCGTGTAAAAATCAATATTAATCACATGCACAGTCGGTTCAAGAGTGAATAGAGGTTTGACATGTGTTGTATGTCAAGGATGTAATTGGTGACCACCTCATTTATACCTATAAATAGGGGGATTTTGTACTATGAAGGATTGATTCTCCTCGGTTCAAATTCCATAACAAGTTTTTGGTGTCAGTTAGAAGATTTCTCTAGACTGTTATAGGGAAGTGAGCATCTGTATGATTTGAATATTGAAATGTTGTAAGGCTTCGGCCAAGGCATGTACGAAACCAATTGTACACCTACTGTAACACTCTATTGCATGTGAATAAAGAATTGTTGTTTGCTATTTCATTTGTTGCAAATTGATTTGCTGCTACCTAGTTCAGTAGCATGATAGAGTCCCTGAACCTTCACCTACATTAAGTGGTATCAGAGCTAGGTTTGGATTCCTTGAGGCTTTGGGATTGCTGCACAAGATATCTTAAGGAGATTGTTGTAGGCTAAGTGAAGAAGAGACCTACAACTATAGAGGGTCTGTAGACATGGCACACCGAGAAAGAGGAAGAAGAGGAGTTCCTCCAAGAGCTGGAGATGCAACACTCATAGAGATGCTCAGAGGCATCGCAACTAGGCTAGATGCAATGGAGAGAACACAACATAGAGGAGTAACTGTAGCAGATGTGAGTGATAATGAGGAAGAAGTCAGTGAAGAAGAAGAAGTAGGAGAAGAGGGATTTCAGACTACAATGAGAAAGATTGCTAGTAAACCCCATGTGGAGTTACCCAGTTATAATGGTAGTCTAAAACCAGATGAGTTGATAGACTAGATTTTAGACATTGATAAGTATTTTGAGTTGGAATCAATTGAAGACCCTAAGAGGGTAAAACTTGCCGATTCAAAGTTGAAGGGGCATTTATCTCTGTGGTTGGATCATGTCCAAGTCAAGAGACAAAGAAAAGGAAAAGAAAAGATCAAAACTTGGGAGAGGATGTTAACCAAGTTGAAGGAAAAATTTCTGCCTGTAGACCATTAGATCATCATGTTTAAAATGTTGCAGAGCCTCAAGCAGAGGGAGAAAAATGTGTAAGACTATACCAAAGAGTTCTATCAATTGAACATTAGGGCTCGTCACATTGAATATGATGCTGAGAAGATATCTAGGTATGTAAATGGGTTGTATTATTTGATCCAAGATGAAATTAGCACGATTAGAATTACCAGCATAGAGGAAGCCTATCAATTTACATTGAAGGCCGAAGAAAAGATCTCTAGAAGGAAAAATAGCTCTAGGGGAAGAGGTAAATCCTCCAAAGGAAGAGGGTAGTCAAATCCTGGACGTGGTTCTCAAGATAAACAAGAAGAAACAAGTTCTTCTTAGACCAACACCCAAGGAGGTAGAGGCATGGGTGATTACTCTCAAGGTAGAGGAAGTTTTCAAAGAGGAAGATGATTTAGTGGGACATGTTTCCAGTGTAGACAGGCTGGACATAGGGCATTTGAATGTCCCCAAGTGCGGCAGAGCAGTGACAAAAGAAAGGAGTCTAGAGTTCATATAGCATTGGTTGAGGAAGAGAGTGTGGAAAGTGCAGTCTCATTGAAATTTGGAGAAGAACCCAAGGATGGAGAATCATTCATGCTAAGGAAAGTTATGCTAACACTAGAGAAGGTACAAGATGAACTAGAACAATGAAGAAATCTATTTAGAACTAGGTGTAAGTCTGGAGGGAAATGCTAAAAGGTCATTGTGGATAGCGGCAATACTAACAATTTAGTGTCAGAAGAGATGGTGGAGAAGCTAAACCTAAAAAGGTTGAAACACCCCACTCCTTACAAGTTCTCTTAGCTAGAAAAGGGACATCAATTATTGGTAAGTTCAAGCAATACCGTGTTAAGTTTCATATTGGGAATTACAAAGATGAGATAATGTGTGATGTTATGCCAATGGTTTCATGCCATATTCTATTAGGCAAACATTTGCAATATGATAGGCAGGCCATTCATGATGGCAAGAGTAATTGTATTAAAATCAAGAAGGATGCGGTTGAGTATGTGTTGAACCCTTTCAAGGATAAGGATGAAGAAGTTGAGAAAAGCAATAGGGTTTTTCTAGTGACTGGAAAATAGTTCCTTAAGGAAATCAGAAAGGAGAAGGTATGCTATGCCTTCCTACCTCAAGTTGCATAGATTATGACAGTAGAGAAAGGGGCAAAGTTCCCACTGAAGTCCAAGAAATTTTGAGTGAATTCAGTGACATTCTAATGAACGATTTACTAGATGGTTTACCTCCAACTAGAAGTGTAACTAACTACATGGATTTGATACTAGGTGCAAGCCTACCAAACAAGGCTCCATATAGGATGACACCTATGGAAAATGAAGAGGTGAATAGACAATTGCAAGAGTTATTAGATAAGGGGCTGATTAGAAAAAGCCTTAGTCTGTGTGATGTACTTGCTATGCTGGAACCTAAGAAGGATGGGAAATGGTGAACGTGCACTAATTCAAGGGCTACACACAAGATAACTATTAAGTACAAGTTTCCATTGCCTCGTATGGATGACTTGATGGACTGTTTGAGTGGAGGAAAGTACTTCAACAAGATTTATTTGAAGAGTGGATACCATCAAATTAGAATTAGAGAAGGGGATGAATGGATGAAAACATTCAAAACCAAGGATGGACTATATGAGTGGTTAGTGATGCCATTTGGATTGACAAATGCACCCAACACCTTTATGAGATTGGTGAATGAGGTAATGAAGCCTTTCCTTGGCAAGTTTGTTATCATTTATTTGGATGACATTCTAGTTTTTAGTAAGACAAAAGAGGAACACTTGCTGCAACTTAGGGAAGTTTTGTAGAGGTTAAAAGAAGAGAAGTTGCTAGTAAACATGGATAAGTGTAGTTTCATGTAGAGGGAACTAGTATATCTAGGTTTTGTAGTGTTTGAAGAAGGGTTGAAGATGTATCTAGAGAAGGTTAAGGCAATTGTGGATTGGCCTTCACCCAAAAATATGTTTGAGGCCAGAAGTTTTCATGGCTTGGCAAACTTCTATAGGAAGTTTATCAAAAACTTTAGTGGCATATGTGCACCAATCACTAAGACAATGAAGGGTGTCAAGAAGGAGTTCCAGTGGACTGTTGCGGCAAAAAAGAGTGTTTAGTTGTTGAAGAACAAGGTGACATAAAAGATAGTGTTGGAATTGCCAGACTTTAGTAAAGTTTTCCATGTGGATTGTGATGCTAATGGTAGTGTAATTAGAGGAGTGTTAAGTCAAGAGGGTAGACCCATTGCCTACTTTAGTGAGAAACTCAATGAAGGAAAGAGGAAATACTTAGTTTATGACAAAGAATTCTATGCTATATAGTCTAAGCCTTAAAGAAGTGGATGCATTATTTGTTGTCAAATGATTTTGTATTGTACACAAATCATCATGCCTTGCATTACATCAAGAGTCAAGGTAAGTTAAACCAGATACATATGAAGTCGGTGGAGTTCTTGCAAAGCTATTCTTTCATCTTGAAGGATATGAGTGGTAAGTTAAACAGGGTCGCATATGTACTTAGTAAAAGGTGTTTATTAATGAATGAGTTAAGGGTTAGTGTTGTTGGCTTTGATGCAATGAAGGATTTGTATCCTGATGATCTTGATTTTAGGGAAGTATGAATAGTTAGTAGGAGTCCAATAGAAGGACACAAGATGCCATGTTTGGAGTATTTCATCCAAGATGGCTTGTTGTTCAAAGGACAGAAATTGTGTATACCCAAAGGTTAAAATAGAGAATTTAATTATAGAAAGCATAGTGGAGGATTGAGTGAACATTTTAGAGTAGATAAGACATTGGATCAGCTAAGTGAAAGTTATTTTTGGCCTTGGATGAGTGTAGATGTGAAGAGATTGGTACAGGGTTGTAGGATTTGCCCGCATGCTAAAGAAGCAAGATAAAACATAGGACTATATCAGCCATTGCCTATACCAGAGAGACAGTGGGAGCATATAAGTATAGATTTTGTTTTGGGACTGCCTCAAACATAAAGAGGTAATGATTCCATTTTTGTTGTGGTGTATAGATTTTTAAACATGGTTCATTTAATACCATGTTAGAAGACTAGTGATGCATCCCACATAGCTACATTGTATTTCAAAGAGGTTGTCAAACTGCATGGACTGCCTAAGAGCACTGTTGTGATGTTCACAACACGCCCCATTTTGCTCCTTAGCAAAACGAGGACCCCTGCTGATGTCTTGCTTTTTTGCTTCTGCTTGTGTTTTTTCTGCTTTCTGGCGGTCTGGTAAAAATGGTCAGGTGCATCATCATTATGATATATGATGAGGTAGGTCATCATCATGAGGTCTATTTGTCAAAGTTCATATTTTGTTTCTGTGACCTCATATTTTGAAGGACCTTGAAATTTCATGCAGGTTTGCCTTTTACTTCACTTGAAAATTCGTCCATATGTGGAAGTTATGCACGGTCAAAGTCTTGGTCAAACCTGATATTCGCAGGAGGATCATCATTTTTTATCCTAAGTCATGTTGACAGGATCATCATGATCTTGGTCTATCACCCGCTAAAAATCATGCAGTCGCAACATCCGGACGTCAACCTTAGGTGGTAGTGCTTTTTACCCGTCAAAAGGCCTTGTGCGCATCATCAGCATCATGATTTCCTTAGGAGCGTCATATTTTACAAACTCGGTTTTGCTGTATAAACATCATCATCATCATCATATTTGAACCCCCCCCGATAATATCCTGTGGTTCGAAATATCATGATGACATCGGCTTTAGGTCAAGGTAAGTTCCCCCGTCGAGCGGTCTTTGTATCGCGAGCATCATCATGATATCTTTGCATCGCCTAAAACTAAAATATCATGCTGATAGTCTAAGATCACCCTGACTTAGCAAAATCACCTTCGGCATATTTGCATGCGCACGTTCAAAACCTATTGCAAGGTCATCATCATGATATTTGCTGACATTCGAAAGATGATGACGACGACTTCATATCCTCCTGGTCTCCTTTCGCAACATCATGATCATCATCCTGATCTTTCACAGAACATTCGCTGAAATTCGCTAAGTAATGAAGACATCATCATGATAATTTCAAAGGAGGATCATCATCTTCATATCCTCCTGATATCCGTTTGCCGAAACATCATGATGATCAGCCTATCTATTAAGAAGGGTTCGATATTGCATTTCTTAAACAGCATCATCATATTTTGTAATATCACCCTAAACAAAATATCATGATGACCAACTCAACCTTGTGCTTCGAAGACAATTTATCATGATGACGTCATCATGATAAATCGATGAGGAGGGTCATCATCGTCATCTTTTATCCTGTCCTGTTAACAACATCATCATCATGATCTTGTTTGTGCGCCCGATATTTCGCCAAGTCCTCCTACCGATGAAATACAACCTTTATGCAATTATCCTGATGATGATCATCATCATCATCACATTTTCCCTTCGGCAGGATTTTTCTCAAACATGATCCGGTTGGCGAAATATCATGATGACGTCATGTTTCAAGTTTAACGAAGGCTCCAAATATCATGATGACGTCATCCCGATCTTATAACGAAGAAGTAAATATCCTGATGATCAGCATCATCACCTTTTCTTTCAACAGGATATTTTCCAAAAACCCGATCCGTTAACCAAACATGATGATGATGTCTTATTCTATGTTCGACAGAAGTAAATATCCTGATGATTATCCTTCATCATCATCATTTTTTCTTTCAACAGGATATTTTCTAAGACCCGATCCGGTTCCCGATTATCATGATGACATCCTATTCCAAGTTCGACACAAGCCGCAAATATGATGATGATCTTCATCATGCTGATTTTTCTCGAGAGGGTTACCTTGGCCGCGAAAGGGTCATATTCACTTCATCATCCTGATCATGCTCCTCAGGTAACCCGATATTGCAATTATCCACCTGATCTTAACCGAACATGATGATGACGTCATCCTTAGCATTTCAATGAAGCCCGAATATCATGATGACGTCACCATCATCTTCCTTTCCTCGGCAGCATGATTATATTCATATCCTCCTATTCTTATCCTTCAATATGATGATGATGTTGTTGTTCTTTTCTCCAATATGCAGAAGCGAATCATCCTGATGACATTCATCTGAACCTTCATGAGGGAATGCTATTTCCAGAATATCATGATGATGAGGTATATCGACTAACCTATTTTTTGACGCACCGACAGGGATGATCATGCCGATGGGCGGGAAATGAAGCGGTGGAGTTTTAAAGTGTTTTTTTTGGCGCCTCTGGCATTTTCCCGGTCAGCGATGGTTGACCCATCAATTTTGAGCAGCTTGGGCGCATTTTTGATGCGTTTTGAGCGGATTTTGGATCTGATTTCCTCCATCTTGCACAGTCATCTGGATTTAAACGCTTATTCTATTTTCATGCTATTTTTTGTGATAAATGGAATACTTATTGCTTGTCTTGTCTTGCAGGCTTGCAGTTGAGGAAGCAGCTGGAAAGTCAATACAGTGACCTCATGGAGGCAGAAGATCAGATCTCAGGAGCAAGAAGATAGAGATGAAATGCAAAAGTCAAAGCCATTCAAGTGAGGAGGAAGGTCGCAGCTGGAGGTATTTCTGCAAAAGACAAACAGAAGTTATTGCCCTGCTGCTGGAACTTCTCAGAAGGGGCAATATTTCGCCCAGATTTGACCACTGCTCTGAGATATTTTTGAGAACTGGTTCACCTGCATTCATTGCTGTAACTAGAGGTTTGAACCAGGGGTTCAGTTAGGTTTTTGCTGTAGTGAGGACAATCAGAATGTTATATATTGTGCCTCTCTACACTGTAATACTTTACAACAGGGGCTATACAACAGGGATTTTTAGGGCCTACAACAGAGATTCTAGGAAAACACAGCATGATAGCTTAGCATAGTTTAGAAGTAGAAGAAGGAGGTCGCCTGTTTGTCTGCAGTAAGGTGCGCGTGGAATGTCTGGCTGCCTTACTGTATCTGTAAAGCTTGTAAGTTCTCTGTAGTATGATCAATAAAACTAAGAGTCATTCTTACATTGTAAACCATGTATGGCTATTCATTTCTAATACAATAGAATCTGGAGTTCTGCATCTATCTTCTGAGTGTTCTCCTGCTCTTCTTTGTGTTTTGAAATATCTTCTTTGAGAGCTTGCAATTTTAAATGTATGTTTGTGAAAATGCTCAGGACTTACATTTAAGGTTTTTACTGTGGATTTGATCAGATTACTGTGGTATTTACATAGTGGATAATAGAAACAATTAGATCCTTCTGTAGATTAGATGAAGTATAGAGTAGATCTTTCTAACTTTTCCCAACCCATCTGAAATATCTAGCTGAAAACGTAGAAATCCAAAGGAAATTGTCTCAAATTTGAAGAAGCATGATGACAGAGCTATAAGTAGACAGTTTTCATAAACAGATCAAGAAGAAAGCTGCAAAAATCCAAGAAAACCCTCTGAAACTTGCAGCCCAGTATCACTCTTATGCAAAGGAATGAAAAGCATTGACATATCTCATGACCTTTTTGCATATTCTTAGGCCAGTAAACCACAGAACAAACCTAAACTACGTAAGGCCCCTTGAACATTACAGCTTCACATTGACCAACTGAACTTGACCAACCGAACCATTGTAGACTTGGGACTAGTTGAATCACCAAATGATTCCTTCTTGTCTTTCAAGTATAGTTTCAGTTCATGTCATGTGAATTTTAACTTATTGTTATGATTGCATCAAAACAGTCATCAACAAGCACAGTTTCTGATAGGGATACCAAGTTTGTTGGCCATTTTTTGTGTGCATTATGGAAAAAGATGGGAACTAAATTAGGATTTAGTTCAGCCTATCACCCCCAAACTGATGAACAAACCGAAGTTGTGAATAAATTTTTGGGAAACTTATTGAGATGTTTGGTGGGAGACAAACCGCATCAATGGTATCTTATCTTGGCACAAGAAAAATTTTCTTACAATAATTCAGTGAATAGAAGTACAGGAAGGAGCCCATTCCAAATAATTTATGGGCACAACCTGAGAGGTGTTGATGAGCTCAGAGATAGTACGGATTTGAATAGGAAGAGTGTTGTAGCAGAAGATTTTGTAGAATACCTTCATGAGGTTCATAATAAGGTGAAGGAAAAGTAGGAGAAAAGTACTAGCAAGTACAAGGAGTATGCTAATGTGCATAGGAGGGAACAAGAATTCTAGGTAGGAGACTTAGTTTTGGCACATTTGAGGAAAGAAAGATTCCCACAAGGGACATACAATAAATAGAAGTATAAGAAGATAGGCCAGTGCAAGGTGTTAAGGAAGTTCTCATCCAATGCCTATGATATTGAGTTACTAGTAGGGATAGACATATCTCCTATTTTAGTATTGCTAATTTATACAAATTCCATGAAGGGGAGACAAGTTCATCAGGGAGCACACATTCACCTTCACTTGATGCACAAAGGTGGTTAGATCATTTTCTTGAAAAGAAGATGGAAGAACTGGATAAGGTGATTGACTTCCAAGTGGCTAAGAAGACTAGAAGGAAGGATTACATGGAGTACCTAGTCCGATGGAAGAATAGAGTTGTAGATGAAGCTTCTTGGGTGAGTGCTGCAGAGCTAGTCAAGTTTGGGATTCCAGTTCCAGACTTACCAAAATGTTCATGAGTTTCCAATTCAAAGAACATTTTAGTTACCCAACGTGTCTAATGCAGGAGCATTTGGGTTCATGAGTAATCCTCATCAACCAAAAAGATTTGTTTCATTTTCTTGCTTGTTGTTTTTTCCTTTTTGTATTTTGCTGTAGGAGTTGCTAATCTATTTTTAGAGATTTTCCCTAAGATTTTGGCTAAATGAAAACTTGATCTTGAAGAAGGCCCAAATGGGTATCTGCATTTCAAATTTGGAGAGAATTTGATGAAAATTGAGCAAGTTATGCCTCTGTGGAGCTTTGGCCTGTGACAAGATCTGTGACATTTTTGGTTGTCACATGACATTGTACTAACTTAGAAGGTGTCAGACATATCTTGTGACCCCTCAAACACCCGCATGTCTAGTGATGATCGATTTCTCTGCTTTGGTATTTTGGCTAGCCATAAGTGATTTGCACCAGTTTGCTTGACACCAGACATGTCCAATGAAGCATTAAACCCCTACCTATCTGGTGAAGGTCACTATTCCCACTTTATCCTATCGTGCCTTGAATGCCTGCTTTCTTTGCAACTCAGTGTCCAGTGAAGCTCAAATTTCCCCCAAAGCGACCAGAACATGTAAAAATCAATATTTATCATGTGGACGGCCAATTCAAGAGTGAATAGAGGTTTGACATGTGTCATATGTCCAGGATGTAATTGGTGGCCACCTCAAATGCCTATAAATAGGGGGATTTTGTACTACGAAGGATTGATTCTCGTTGGTTGACATTCCATAACAAGTTTTTGGTGTCGGTTAGAAGATTTCTATAGACTACTATAGGGAAGTGAGGATCCGTATGATCTAAATATTGAAATGTTGTAAGGATTCAACCAAGGTATGTGTGAAACCAATTGTACTCTTGTTTTAACACTCTATTGGATATGAATAAATAACTATTGTTCGTTGTTTCATTTGTTATGAATTGATTTACTGTGCTTGGTTCAGTAGCGTGATAAAGTCCCTAAACCTTGACCTGCATTAGAGGGGGACAAAAAGCATCAAATACCTTCGTTCGAAGATATTTCTTCAAACAAAGGTACCCACGAACGAAGATCATTGTGCAAGAATCTTTGTTCCAAGAAATATCATCAAACGAAGGTAATCTTCGAATGAAGGTTCTTGATTATTAAAAAAACATTAAAATAATACCTTCAAACTAAGAAAATATTTGTTCAAAGGTATTATTGTAATGTTTTTGAATCACTATATGAGCCAACAACTTTGTTTTGTTGGCTTATTTTAGCAAAATAGACAAGTTGAGCATGAGCTAAAGACATGCAAAGGTGAAGGACCTTGGCAGAGCCTGCAACGTTTGAGGTCTAGCTACAGGGGGATTTGTTTGAAGATTCTATAATGTTTTGAGGTAAGCATAGTCTGCTACCATTTTTAGGGTGGCAGACTGCATTTACTCTAAATTTATTAGCATTTTTTAAGCTCTATCAAGCTCTGTTGCTCCTTAAATTTATTAGTATTCTTTAGTCTATGGAATGGAGATCTTAGAGCTTCCAGGAAGCATATGAAGAACTCAATGTTTACATCCATACAATTGAGAAATTATTAACACATCAGACTGCATTTACCCTAAATTAAATTTGGAGAAAACCCTAATTGTGGCATAAACATGATATATATACATTTAATGATATATATTGTGTCAAAATGTTTATACCTGATTACATGATGATGATATATGTGTGTGTGTGTGTGTGTATGTGTGTGTGTGTGTGTTAATAATTGAATATATATATAGGATTATACTAGGCAACATTATTGATTAACAAGTTTAATAATTGTCTGGTTACTTTCCTTATGTAATCTAATTGTCACATGCATAAGGTATTGAATTATTATTCTATTTATAAAATATTATGCATTTAACAATACTTGTATTGTATGTGTTAATAATTGATTTGAATGATGGAACAAGTGATCTAAATTCCTTAATCTTGAAACAAGTGATAATCTTGAGCTTAACCAAGTATTCAATGTTGGTATGAAATGGGGAGATCACAAAAACCAAAGGGGAACTCTATTTAACATGTTCAATCAGGAACTAGGGAACAACATACATGCACACCTATTCTTCGATAAAAAAATGATGATATTGTATGGTTATCTAACATTCAAAATTTGACATTAACATTAAACTAGATCTTAGTGGACCACATGGCAAGAAAAGTACTCAATTAGAAAAAGTAGCTTGAAAACTTCCAAGGTTGGTAGAAAGATACCATTAGTTGTTCATGAATGTGAATTTCTATTTCAATGTGGTTAGAATATACCTATCATGGCAATATAGTATATGAACTTGAACCTAAGAAATTGGAAACTTCAAAATGAGAAGAATAAAATTTGAAAAATAATCTTGATGCAATTTGGAAAAAAATTCCATAAGACTAGAGTAAATAAGCCTTAGACTCTTCTAATTGATCTATATTAAATATTAGATTTAAAGTTATCTCTTTCTTGTATTTTTTAAAAATTGACTTCCTTTGAGTTCATTTTAATTGTCTATAAATGGGGAAGCACTATTACACTAGAACCAAACTCAAGTGTTAGATAGATGCAATGTAAAAATTCAAGGTAAAACTAGATACAAAAGTTCTAGAGGTGTGCCTTCATGTAAAAAATACACAATATTATTGGATAAGAATAAGATGAGATTGAGGAATATATATGATACATTCATGGTTATAATTAATACCATAGGGTGCAAATTATACTAAATGAGAAGAAACAAAAATAAACCATTGACAACATACCCAAGAAAATTGAGTGTGTAAAGTTACATTTTATGCTTTGAAATAAGCTTCATAGTCTTCAATAAACTAGTCAACCCCTCCAATTTATTAGACATGGGAGACCCAAAATAAAATTTCATTGTAAATGAATTCACTCCTTGAGAATAAATAGTTATTGGGATTATTAGAATATTTTTATGTGGAGGGTTTAAAATATAAATATATAATTTCAAAGTGAGAGAGATATACTTTGTATGAGCACATGTATGAAAGAAGAGAACTGAATTTTATGAATTGCCAATCATCGTTATACATAATGTGTTAGAAGAAGACAAGTGACCTTTCAAAATGTCATTTATACTTGAGGTGATAATAGTGCAAATTATTTATCTTAAAAAGTGGGTATGAAGCTACAAATAGTAGAGAATATAGAAGGAATATACTAATGAGAAAGATCCAGATCTATTCAAAATGTTAAAGAGAGGATGTGGATCAACTTTAATTGTAAACTTTTTATTGTTAGGAAAAAACCTAATAGACTAATGGAAGCTAGATGGGACTACAACCATAGTATGAATCCATAATCTACCCAAGAGTAGAAATGATAAATCTAAAATGACATAATAGGGAGCCTTAGATTATTTTTTCTAATTTAATCAAGTGAGATACACAACAATGGTGGCATGTTATTGTCACATGGTTGGATGAGAAATAAAGCATATCTAATTTTGTTGTACCAAATTAAATCCTTATATGGGGGACGATCTATTTCCTCAAGGAGGAGATGGTAGTGGCCCTCAGATAACCCTTTTTTGGCCTAAGATAATATTTGCCTCATCTACCTGCACACAAACATGTTTTTGAGCATCTAGAAATATCCTAATCATTTTCTCATATGAGTGGACAATAACCTTTTTTCTTCCTCAAGATTGAGCTCTTTTTGAAAGATCTATCCATGATAAAGTTGACCAACTATGTAATTGTCTACAAAAAGCTCAATTGGAAGAAATTCTAGATTACAATTGGGAGATTTTTGGAACATGCACATAAGTTTCAAACAAGATTTAGTCCTCTATCAATATATAGATGGATTCATGTCCTAAAATTAAGGTAATTTCCCATACCCCCAAACTAGAATTTCCCAAATTTGATGGTATTGATCCTACCAATTAGATATATAAGGTAGACCAATATTTCAAAGGTAGTAAATATAAAGTTCCCCATGATCAAAATCTCTTTAGTGCTTTTTTCAATGTAGAAAATAAGGCCATTCAATGGTTAGATAAAATTCAATCCTTTTTCACATGGAAAATTTTTGCACTTCGAAGTCCTTGGCTAAATTTCTCTATATGTGGTTATATGTGTTTGATTCAACAATGTATTAACATTCATTCTCGAGATCTTTGGATCAATCTAGTTAAGTGCATTTAATCTACTCATGATTAATTGAAATCCTAAATTATCATGTTCATTTATGTTCAATCATCATGTTCTTGAGCTAATTCATTTACTAGTTTAAAGGTTGATTTATGTTTCAATGTATATGCATTTTTTAATTATTCTAAACTAACATTAGGTAAAGGTCATTTTTCAAGTCATATTTTAATTGTGAAAATTTATTTGATTTAACATCATACCTCTAGTTTCACTTTAGGGTTTAAATTTATCTTCATTAGTTTTAGGCTAAATCGGATTTATCCAAGTTCTAAAATTGTGCATCATCATTAATTTTAGATTTAGGAAAGGATGCAATGTTATTTGACCTATGTACATGTGCTTGAATTAAAATTAAAGAACTTAATTAATATTTGTACATAATGAAAACCAATATGGATATGCTAAATGGACATGTATTGATTCTGAGGTTTAGAGATTGAGATAGATTCTAGCTGACCCTTCTACCACCCTACTACCACTGAGGTGTATAGAAGTAATTGTAGTATGATTTTATAGAGTTGAGTCACCATTAAATAGTCATTAGGAGGCCTCCATACATATTCTAGGGAGACGTTAGCAACTATCCTGGCCTAGATGAGGGATCAAGTATTAGACGATGTTCCTTTAAGCACAGTCTAGAGTAGAGTGCCAAAGGAAACTATCAAAACTCAATGTCTTCCCCAGTACTCCACCAGATCTCAAGTTAGGGCATATCAAGTGACTAGTTACATATGCCCTAGGATGGCTCCTTTGATATATCCCCAAATTCTTGTAGCACACAATCATTATACAAATAATGACTAGATTCCATTATATTTTGCACATCAGTTATACGTTGAGGTCCATTTAAGCCTCAACATTAACTATTTGGATTTACTAGGTCATTTGGGGTAGGGGCGTGATAGGGTTTGTGATAGGGATGCTTACTGTCATGTAGATCGATAGCCCATATATTACTAGTGCTCGGTTGGGTAGAGGATGCCTGTTGTCTCTCCAGCCATTACCCCTATTGCCAATGAGGTTGTCATTGCTTCCCGATGAGAAGCAATTGATAGTATTTCTCATATTGTAATCCATGCTTAGTGCATATCTATAGATCATGTGGGTTGATACTTGATGAGACATCCACATAGGTCAACTATTTATTTAGATGCATATGTTGTGGTAGGTATCCCATCCCCAGAAGATATAGACCACATTGCACGTGATGCCTAGATTTTGAGGGATACTGATTATAGATTGTCTAACGACTTGATGAGAGAGTATCATGTGATCTCATCACAGTTGGGGATCTTGTTAGTAGATGTTTCTTCATTTGTGGGTTAGTGTTGTGGAGATTTGCAGACTCCTATAGCTTAGTCTCAGTATTCTAATATGGATCCTATAGTTAGATCATCTGGTGGGGCACATGAGCCACATAACTGCTGCCATTCTACTAATTCATCATAAATGCATCCACAGGCTGATGATTATGCTGCTCTAGGTGCCCAATCTTCTACTGAGTATCCAGGTACCCAGTCATCTATTGCTCCAAGTGCTCATACATTTGCTAATACACTCGAGTAGGCTACAAGAGGTCTAGGTTTTATGGATATGCTCTCTTCAGGGTCGATGCCATCTCATTGGTAGAGCTAGTCTAGGGTAGGACTACAAAGGAGTTGGTGGATTATATGATTGCAGAAGGTGGCATTGGGGATGCAAAGGTGAATCGGGTATATATGTACATATAATTTTTAATTTTTTTAAGTTTTAAATAAATACATGTAGCATGTAACTTCATTATCTAACCACATACAACATAGTTTTATAAATTATATAAGTCAAAATTAATTTTCTTTTTTTTATGTATTAATGCATATGTGTCTATGTGGAGGTAGCACATGTGACTCCTAGTTTGAGAGGAGAGCACATATGTACACATTCTTCGTCTGACCATGTTAGTGGATAGGTGAACTTTAATTTTCATCTAAGTTAACATAAATATGTACATGTTCACTTGTTCATGTGTGTGTGTCTATATATATATATATATATATATATATATATATATAATATAATATAATATAATTTCTACCTAATTACACAAGTTTGTATATGCATATATATGTAGGCTCAACACATTTATCAGATGCTTAGGATTCATGCTCAGATGGTCACTTGATTAGGAGCAACATGATGACCTAAAGACTAGATGACCCACACTAGTTTATACATGTGTGTTTATTACATTTTATGTTTCTTACATGGACATGTTTTACGTTTATTACATGGACATTTTATGTTTATGTTCACTTATATTTCATAGATCTACTCTAGATATGTTTATATATAAATTCCAAACATTTGAGTTTATGTTTATGTTTTAGATCTATTGATGTATGTGCACATGTGTACATTTATACATTTGAGATATATATATCATAGATGAAATTTGCATTTATGACTTCTTATGTTTTAGAGATGTATATATGTATGTTTATATATACATGTAAATTGAATAGATATTAAATATATCCCTTAGGGACATAATTTATGTTAAATGAAATGAACGATTTAACTAAATTTAGATATATATGTACATGACGTGCACTACTATGAAATTTGGTTATATATATGATTTGGTTAAATAGATATATATGAAATCTTGGTTAAATTTGGTCAATAGAATCTAAATTGGAATAATATTATAATCATTTATAATTCTATAAATGAATTATAAGAGAATACATTGATCATCACAAGCATATTACATCCTTTCCTACACCATCATTGATCTTGGTTCATTATCATTGATTTGATTTGTTTGGGGGCATAACTAAGTAGAGCATGATACTCACTTAGTGCAACTTTCCAAATGATGTATATATAAACCACCCCACTTTAGACATAGGTACAGTGAGATGAGGCAAATATACTATAACCATCCATCTCTATACTATTTCACTTTTATAAATTGAAGTTCAATTGTGTGTGTCGAATTAGTTTAAAATACACATGGATTTGAATTAAAGTATAACAAAATAAAAGTATAAATTTTAGGGTGTTCATCTAGGCAAGGCCTTAGAATATTAGCACATTCGAGAATCACTTCTTAGCATCTTCAAGTGAACATGACCTTTTATTTTACACCACTTGATGTATATATTCAATTACATTAGATTAAGGGGACCCTTCTATAATTAACTAATAAAGATGAATGATATTAAAATATTTAGGTTGTTTAGATATTAATTTTAAGGAATGAGAGGTAAATTAATTGAGTAAATGATGGTAATTTGTAATATCTTGGCATCTTGCTAATATTTAATACATATATTCCCCACAAGATCTTATAAGTTTCTTGTTGTGAATTATGGTTCATAAACTTGAGAGAGGTAGGAATATGAGAGACATGACAATGTAAACTAAACTCATTAAATTCAAATGTAAAGATTTTACTTGAGATGCATCCAGTCATGTTGTAAAGCTCTACCATAAGTTCTAATATAAAATTAAACTAGAATCAAAACATAACATCATCTTTAATTTTATATAATTTAAATAGAAATAGAATATGATAAATTTTACATGTAAAGCTCGGCATCCATAAAACCATCATAATCAGATCACATAAAAAGTTATTCAGTAAGGCTCATGTATTATCATCATGTACATAATGAGAAAGGTGTAATACAATTTATCACTTGTCATTTGTATGCATCCAACCAAATTGTAACTTGCTCTACCACTTGATCATTCTAACATAAAATCACTAATCAATTTATAACATAAAACATTAAAGATAATATATAATTTAAATAAAAATAGAATATGATATTACACATGTAAAGAGTTATCCATAAAACGATCACAATCATCACACATGTATTTTAAATTTATGAACACTACGGCTCATATTATCATGTGATGATAAAGACATGTAATAATTTATCATAATTTTATTTGTACATGTATATAGTAGCTTAGGTAAATATATAGATCATCCATGCATGCACATTTGAATGAAACAAGAAAAATCACATATCATGTACCCAAATGTTATAGATCTCTAATATGCGTGCACTTATTGTTCTTAATTACTTAAATGTATTTATTAACATTAAAAATACTTTCAAAATTATGACCAAGATAATAGAACTACTTGAACTAAGAAAAATAAATTCATTCCCGAACACCTCACTCATTCATGTACCAAATCCATTGGTTCAGCTCATTCTTCAATAACTTATAGTATTCTCTGATGATCATCTCTATCTAGTCTCCACTTACGACATCAACGTGTACATGGAACTTGATGAAGAGATAGGCCAGTAGCAACTACTAGGTGGCTATATTGATACACCTTGTTTTCAAGATGGCAATCAGTAAAATGAATCCCATTTTGAACAATTCTGACTTGTTTGAGATATTTCCCTTGCACTACAACTGAACTTGTGGGAAACAATATTCCATCACTTGTTTCTAGTTTTGTTAATGTCATCCTTTCCTTTGTGTAATGTAATAAATAATAACTAACACATTCTATGTTTCTTTCCTCTACTATGACTGCAAAAACATCTCTTGTATACATATATACAATGTTCAATTTTAAAAAATTAGAACCAATCTTTAATTGTAGAAAAAAATTAATATTCAACAAATTACAATTAAATTTTGTCTAAATTAAAAAATATTATAATTTATCAATCTAAAGTTACAAACTTTGCAAGAATTTATATATATGCACATGTACCTTTTTTAATCAATCCTAAAATGTGGTTATAATCAATTGAAATCAAAGGAATGTCTTCATATCTTTCATCTTCATCTTCATTGTATGTGTTAGTCACAACCAGTGGCACTGAATTCCATTCAGTAACATATCCATGTTCTTGGTTGTTGCAATTCACATAATTTCCCAAAATGCAGTCATAACAAAAACAAGAGTAATCCCTAGTCAACAATGTCCATGGGTGCCTATCTATACTCATGACACAATGTAAAGATCTTGTTTTCTCTACCCTCTTGTATCCATGCATTATTCTTCTATCCACACCTACAAATTATATATAATTCAAAATAAAATAAATATAGAGTTATTAAACTTAAATTTTTAAAAACAAGGGAAACTTTTTTTCAAACAATATATTACATACTTGGTATCTCCCAAAACATTCTATTAGGAAATGGGTTCATCCTTGAAGATGTGCCAAAATCACATGCAAAGTGTTTTTTACACCATTCAACAACATCATGTGCATCATTTATATAATCTCCCTCATAATTCATTTGATGTTTTCTTAGAGTCTGTTTGGTGCAAGCTCTTGCACCATCATGTTCACCATTTCCATGCCCTCTCAAAGAAAATCCAAACGTGTGGTATAATTCTTGTTGATGATATCTACATAACGCATAAATGGCCTTGATTATTTGAATTGTGATGTACACCAGTCAAACCATACAAAATATTTTTCAATCTTCACACCTATTCTTACAAAATCTTCAGAAAACTTCTTAAAGCAATGTTGGACAAAAAGTGTGTCATGCTCTTTATCATCACTAATATAAAAGTGATTCTTTCTTAATGACTCTTTTTACATATGTACTGTCAACACCATCCAAATTCAATTGTGCATGTCGATAACACACATGCACCATAATACTGGCCTACTCTGAAAAGTAATATTATGTTTGGATGTCCTTTAGATGGGTAAAAGAGTAATTTTATGCAAAGTCAACTACTGATAAAATTGTTCCAAGTCGGAAATTATCTCTTAACAACTGAAATTGTTTTGCTTGCCATTTAGTATAAAATGCATGATGTATGTATGGTTGTATCAATTTATTAAAATTTTCCATAATTGTTCCACTAAGTACCTTCTCTTCTACATAATCTAACCTTGTGGATTCTTTCCCAATTTTTGTTTCAAACTTTATGTACTTGTAACTCTTTCAATTTACCATTTTCATCATGTTAGTATCTTCATTTCTCAAAGGAATTTTAGCCAGATTTTCACATGTTTCACAAAGTCCTTTTACGCATTTCATTGGACCATCTACATCATCATAAAATTTATCACATAAGATGGATGCTATGAATTAACTTACCCATTTAGGAGGTACATTTTGAGAACCATCACTTTCTTCTTTGATCTTTCAAAATACTTGATAGTAAATATGAAAGTCAATATGATAATGACAACAAGTTTCAAAAACCTTGTTTGCATTCACATAATGTGGCCTTAACATTTGAAACATTATTTGTCCAATCTTTACATGAGGATTTGCATCACAAAACATCACATACATCTCATGTTGTGTTATGTCTAACCAATGTTTTTTATATAGTTCAAAATTGTCTCCAGGGCTGATCCTGTGTTTTAGAGCATCTCTTTTATTTGATGAGGGATGAGTATGATCATGCAAAAAACTTGATATCAAGTTCCTAATACCATCTTCAATCTTGTCATAGTGAGGAGCCCTACACACAATGCCCAATTGCCTTCTGCAATAGTATCATCCAAAACCTTTCTCCTTTTCACATATCTTGTTAGTGTCTTTCTACTTAAGCCAATTTCACTTGAAAGTGAAGAGATTTGATGCTTTCTTGACATTTATGGACTTACAATAGATGTCAACATCACTCTTTTTGAAATGCTCTTATCCATTGATCAAGATTGTTTCCCAATAGAACCCAAACCTTTTTTTAACATTTTCAATAATATCTTTTTCTAGGCATCTTTTTCTCTTTATTTGTGAAATAGACACCAATCAATTGTAATGTCTCTTTTAGGTCATTACGAATCTAAGCAATGTTGATAATAGTTGGGCTTGACCAAGTGTATCATGATTTTTGAAATAAGCCTCAATTTTTTCCTTTGATTTTCTTGTTAATGCCCTCTTAGTAGTTTGACTAGGTTGTTCAACATAAAATTTCAATTTCTCTATATCCATTTCAAGAAAATAATCTATATTTTTGTAAGAAATTTTTCTCTTCACCTCTTTAATTAGATTCATAATATGAATATCGGTAGAAGGAAGCAATCCTGACCCCTGTCCAACATCAAAGTGTGTATGGACCTCCTCTCTAACATCATTTATTTGTGATTGGATCTCCTCCCTGACATCAACTATGTGTGATTCATCCTCCTTTTCTCTAGCAACTAAATTAGGCTAGACCTCTCCTCATGTTTCTGTATGTTGAGTACCTACACGTATCATATAAAAGAGAAAATTAAATAGTGCTGGTGTCATCCACCTCCCAGGAGCACCATCTGCAACAAAACACCTTTATAGAAAATGAGAGAGGAAACACAAGGCCATTTCACCAAAACAAGAGTGAATAATATTGAGATGCTTAATTTACATATTGTACAGGATTTTAAAGCTGTGAGAATGTTGGTTGGTAAGAAAACTACTTTACAGGAAAAAAAAATACCCAGAGTAATTACCCTAAGTTAAACTTAACACATTAACACACCCCTTAAGTGCAACTTAGGGAGAATGAAGATGCAATATAGGTCCCGACTACACAAGCATGTTAGGTACCCATTTACAATGCAAAAAAGAAATCTCTCACAAATGGAGAAAAGGAGAAAAATCCTGTGGCAAAAAATCCCTCTCCAAAAGAGAGAAAAGTAAACAAAATGATGCATGGATGGAGCACTCAATACCACACCCAAGGACTACATATATAATGTATATAAAATCAATAGTGCCCCCATAAGAGGGAAAGAGAGAGACTATGTTTCCCCCCCGCAATCTGTAATTGCCCTACAAAAATGGTAAGTGCCTAAAGATAAAACATGATCCAATTTCGATAAACAACTTGTCTTCCTTTTGGAAGAAAAAAACCAAGTACAAACGTAGGAATGCTTCCCATTCTAGATAGGAATTAAAAGAAAGAAGAATGAAAATGTATGATGATGTCTCTAAAATCTGCTCATGTGTCTCCAAGACTGGTGCAGGAGCACATTCTATGTAGTGCAGGGTCATCTTTTCTTTTGTTTTCTCATAAGGCTCTTAAGCCATTTCATTTTGTAATAAGGGTCAATTTGGTCCCATGGATGTACATGTGTAAGGCAAACAAGTGATTTGCTTGTATGAAGGGTAACCCAACGGCTAACTGATTTGAAAATTAGTTTGCACGGTTGGAGGGGATAACTGCTATCTCTACATCTTCTTTAGAGGTAGGTTGTATGTCACACGAAGTAGAGAGAGAAGTGTGTGTATTACAACAAGTTCTTTTTGATAACTAAATAAAGAGAGTTCTGGGTATGATCTGTGTTGATTTTCTTGGTTTTTCTTAGTGATTTGATATCTTTATCCTGATTTTGTAAATGGTACCCTAACCGGATGCTATCTGTCAATCCATAGTGACTCTGTAGTGTGCAGACGGTGTAAAACCCAGGGTTCCATAGTGGCTGGTTTGTAACCTAGGAGTAGGGTTTTGATTCATACATGGAGGCCCTTTCCTCTGTCCACTGAAGCCCTGTATAGTATCAGTGTGATAGGGTAAAGACTTTTCACGTTTGTTGTTGTTGAATTCTTACCCAGGAAGCCAGCGAACTCAGTCAAGTTCGACTAGACATCGTCATGTGGCTAGTCGGGAAATCGGAGTGAAATTGGATAGTTTTGATGTGGGATCAGATTTCTACAAGTGATCGAGGGTTTGATATATGAAACGGCCAAATTCCATTGTTCGGTCAAAAGGAATTCTAGTTCGGCGCCTCAGAACAGTTGGAGATCCATCGGCGTGAAAGGCTCTCCATCTTGTCGAAGATTGGTATAGTGTCGGAGACACATACCATTGTTATTCGCATCGGTGAGAGAAACGATATCGGGCTAAGGAAAATACACTTAGCTGACGGTATAAAGTTTCACCGATTGGTGAGACATCCTCGGAGTATCGCCGATAAAGAGTATCGGCGTGAGGAACCTTGTCGGGGGAAGCCGAAGAAGTCACGGCGATCGTTAGAGTCCCGCCGATAGAAACTCATCGGAATGAGATGAACCATCGGGGCCGCGAACCGGAGTCTTACCAAAGCGGAGGATCTAGCCGATGTGCTTGACGATATCGGTGAGAAACAAGGTATCGGTGTAGGTGAAAGACGCTTCGCCGAAGGAGGAAGTCTGGCCGACGAAGATTGGTCATCGGAGTGACGGAGTATATCGGCCTAAGAAATTTCTCGTGGTCCGATAGTATGAGGTGTTGCCGATAGGCAACTAACCGCTACGGGGATATCGGTGAGAACTTGGGAGACCTCTTGCCGATAGTGAAGATATAGTCAAATCTTCATTCGCTTCTACTGGCACTCTGCATCAAATTGGTATCAGAGCCAATATTCTAAATCACAGCCGTTATGTCAGACGAAGAATTGGAGATAGAAACAGAGGCTAGCACAATGCCTCCCAAGACAATGAGTAAAGCAGCCATCCAGAAGATGGTGGAAGAAATGCTCGAAGAGAGACTAAAGGAAGAAAGATCCAAAGAGAAAGATGGAAGCATTTCTGAGTCAGAGGAGGATGAAGAAGGAGAAACTGGGGAGAATCCTCAAGGAGAAGGTATGACTGCTGATCAAAAGGCATTTCTGAACGCACTCAAGGGTCATGGAGATAGTGGTGATCCAAAAATGGATGTTCCCACGTTCAATGGGAAACTGGATGGAGATACTCTTGTGGACTGGATTGAAGCCATAAGTAATTACTTTGACTTCAAAGAGTATAGTGATAGTAAGAAAGTAAAGTTTGCAAAGACCAGACTGAGAGGTTCTGCATTGGTTTGGTGGAACTACACTCAATGTGAAAGGGAGAAGGTTGGAAAGAGTCCAATCACCAAGTGGAGCAGAATGGTGGCCATGCTGAGAGCCAAATTTCTACCATGTGATTATGATCTGCAGACCATCAGAAAGTTTAATCATCTTAGGCAGAAAGATATGGACGTGGCTACATACACTGAAGAATTCCACAGATTGAGCATGAGAGCCAATCACAGAGAAGAAGAAAAAGAGATGGTGGCCAGATACCTGGATGGATTGAGGTACAATATACAGGATGAGTTCAGTATGGTGGTTCCCAAGACTGTGGATGAATGTTTTCAGTTAGCCTCTAGGGCAGAGGATAAACTGAAAAGGAGAGGTGATCAAAATAACAGAGGAAGAGGTGGCAGGAACAATAGAGGAAGAGGTAATTTTGGCAGAGGACAGCCAAACAAAGGTGAAAGTTCAAGTCAACAAGAATCACGTTCTGATACAGAACAAAAAGGTGGTGGTTTCGGAGGTTGGAGAAGACCTAATGGCAGAGGAAGAGGTGGTGGTGCAGGCAGAGGATGTGGAGTCTTCACTGGAAGATGTTACAACTGCAATCAAGTAGGCCACACTGCAAGTAAGTGCCCTGAGAAGGCATCTAGCTCTCATGATGGTGGGAGAAGGAACCAACTATTGCAGGAGGATGATTGTCAAAGTGTAAACTCACCAATTGGTAGTGCTGCACCAGTGCTTGAAGGAGAGAATATGATGATTAAGAGGACCCTCGTGAAGATGCCATTGAAGCAGGAGCCCCCACAAAGGAAGAATCTCTTCAGAACCCAAGGAAAAGCATATGGTAAGCTCTGTAAAATCATTGTTGATTTAGGTTCTACTGAAAATGTAGTGTCTACTGAAATGGTAGAAAAGTGTAGACTGAAAAGATTACCCCATCTTAATCCTCACAAAATATCTTGGTTGAATAAGAATCAGAACTATTTGGTGGAAGAACAAACTTGGGTAGAGTTTGAACTAGGTGATTATAGGGATAAGGTGCTATGTGAAATTATTCCTATGGATGCTTGTCACCTTCTTCTTGGACAACCTTGGCAGTATGATGTGAAGGCACAGCATGATGGTGAAAAGAATACATATATGATCACCAAGAATGGTAAGAAGTTTCAGATGGATCCCTTACCAGAGCAGGTTGGAGAGAAGAGCAATGACAACAGTGTCATGTTAGTGAGTGGTAAAGAGTTCCTACAACTCATAAAGGAGGAGGATACCCAAGGGTATGCACTGATGATGAAGCCTGTATCCAATCAGCAAAGCAAACAGCAGAAGAAGATTCCATTGGAAGTGCAACAATTACTGGATAAGTACCAAGATCTTGTGGTAGAGGATACTCCTAACTCCTTACCACCTATGAGAGACATAAGTCATCAGATTGACTTGATTCCTGGAGCCACATTACCCAATAAAGCTGCCTACAAGTTGACACCACAGCAGAATGAAGAAGTAGGTAGACAGATTCAAGAACTTTTGGAGAAAGGTTTGATTAGGAAAAGTCTTAGTCCATGTGCAGTCCCTAGTGTACTTGCCCCTAAGAAAGATGGCAAATGGAGATTATGCACAGATTCAAGGGCTATCAATAAGATCACCATAAGGTATAGATTTCCTATGCCAAGAATTGAGGATCTGTTGGACTATCTTGGTGGTTCATGTTACTATTCCAAGATTGATTTAAAATCTGGTTATCACCAGATCAGAATAAGGCAGGGAGATGAATGGAAGACTGCCTTCAAAACAAATGAAGGTCTCTATGAGTGGCTTGTCATGCCATTTGGTCTCAGTAATGCTCCAAGCACATTCATGCGGTTGATGAATGAGGTACTTGTAGAATTTATTGGCAAATTTGTTATTGTTTATCTTGATGACATATTGATTTTCAGCAGGACCAAAGAAGAGCATGTGAAGCATCTTGGACAGGTGTTAAAGAAATTGCATGAGCGTAAGTTGATGATCAACTTGGATAAATGTGATTTTATGAAAACTGAACTAGTGTATCTTGGATTTGTGATTTCCAATGGCTGTTTGAAAATGGATCCTACAAAAGTTGAGGCTATTCTCAATTGGCCTACTCCTAAGACAGTAGGAGATGTAAGAAGTTTTCATGGTTTGGCAACTTTTTACAGGAAGTTCATTAAAGGGTTCAGTCACATAAGTGCTCCTATTCTCAATACCATCAAGGGTGGAGTGAAGTGTAAATTTCAATGGACAAAACAAGCAGATGATAGTTTTGAACTGTTGAAACAGAAAGTGGCTGAGTTACCTACGTTGGTACTCCCTGATTTTGACAAAGTATTTGTTGTGGAATGTGATCCAAGCCAACAGGCTATAGGTGCTGTTCTTAGTCAGGAAGGACATCCAGTAGCATTCTTTTCAGAGAAGTTGAATGAGGCCAAACAGAGGTATTCTACCTATGACCTAGAGTTGTATGCAATGGTGCAAGCTCTGAAAAAATGGAGACATTATTTACTGCCAAAAGAGTTCATTGTTTTTACTGACAACCATGCTCTTAGCTTCCTAAATAGTCAAGAAAAGTTGAATCATAGGCACGTCAAGTGGATGGAACAATTGCAGGCCTATACCTTCACTATTAAGCATAAGAAAGGCATTGCCAACAAAGTGGCAGATGCTTTGAGTAGAAGGATACTGGTCATCCAGGAAGTACAAATGGAACATATGGGTCTAGAATGTATGAAGGAGTTGTACAAGGATGATGTAGATTTCAAGGCTGCCTATGAAGTGTGTGCAAGTTTGGCTAACACTTTTCATGGTGAGTATTCTAATTTTGTGCTGCAAGAAGGGCTCCTATTTAAAGGTAGTTTGTTGTGTGTTCCTAAATGTTCAATGAGGGACAATATCATCAAGGAGAAGCACAATGGAGCCTTAGGAGGACATTTTGGGTTGGACAAGACTTTGGAACAAGTCACCAGGTTCTATTATTGGCCCAAGGTACAGACAGATGTAAGGAGATATGTTGCAAGCTGTACCATATGTCAAAAGGCCAAAGGTATGTCTTCTAATGTTGGTTTGTACCAACCACTGCCCATTCCCACCAGACCTTGGGAAAGCATTAGTATGGACTTTGTGCTTGGTCTTCCTAGGACAGCAAGGGGTGTAGACAGTGTTTTTGTCATTGTGGATAGATTCAGTAAGATGGCTCATTTTGTGCCATGCAAATGCACAAATGATGCATCTCATATTGCTGGTCTCTTTTTGAGAGAAGTGGTCAGAATTCATGGTTTACCCCTATCAATTGTTACTGATAGAGACTCCAAATTTGTTGGTCATTTTTGGAGGACCCTATGGAGAAAATTGGGCACTCAGTTGTCTTTTTCATCAGCCTACCATCCCCAGATTGATGGTCAGACTGAGGTTGTTAATAGGTCCTTGGGAAACCTTTTGAGATGCCTTACCAAACAGCATGGATTGGCATGGGATTTAGTGATCAGTCAAGCTGAATATGCTTATAATGATTCAAGAAACAAAAGTACTGGGAAAAGCCCTTTTGAAATAGTTTATGGTTTCCACCCAAGAGGACCACTTGAACTCAAAGACCTCCAAGGATGGGATAAAAGGAGTGCTCTAGGAGAAGACTTTGCTGCTACCATGAAAACAATACATGATCAGGTCAAGCTTCAGTTGGAGAAAACTGTCTCCAAGTACAAGACTCAGGCAGATCTGAAGCGAAGGGAGGTACACTTCAAGGTAGGAGATTTGGTGATGGCCTACCTCAGAAAGGAAAGATTGCCTAAGGGGCAAACAACCAAATTGTTGATGAAGAAGATAGGACCTTGTAAGGTAGTGCATAAATTTGGTCCAAATGCATATGAGATAGAATTACCATCTAGCCTTGGTATCTCTCCCATTTTCAATGTTGCAGACTTGTTCCCTTTTAGACCTCCATTCCATGCTACAGATGGCTTAGATGCTGTGATTGAAGATGAAGACTGGATCAGAGATTTACCTCCAAGTAAGCCTTTACAATTAGAATGCATTTTGGATTCCAAAATTGTCAAGAAGACAAGAAAGGGTGTATACAAAGACTACTTGGTCAAGTGGTAGGATCTTCCTGATTCAGAGGCAACCTGGATGAGTGAAGCAGATATTCTAAAGCATGGGAAGACACTTCAGTAGTTAGCAACTCAAGGGACTTGAGTTTTTTCCTGCAGGGGGAGTATGGTGCAGGAGCACATTCTCTGTAGTGCAGGGTCATCTTTTCTTTTGTTTTCTCATAAGGCTCTTAAGCCATTTCATTTTGTAATAAGGGTCAATTTGGTCCCATGGATGTACATGTGTAAGGCAAACAAGTGATTTGCTTGTATGAAGGGTAACCCAACGGCTAACTGATTTGAAAATTAGTTTGCACGGTTGGAGGGGATAACTGCTGTCTCTACATCTTCTTTAGAGGCAGGTTGTATGTCACACGGAGCAGAGAGAGAAGTGTGTGTATTATAACAAGTTCTTTTTGATAACTGAATAAAGAGAGTTCTGGGTATGTTCTGTGTTGATTTTCTTGGTTGTTCTTAGTGATTTGATATCTTTATCCTGATTTTGTAAATGGTACCCTAACCGGATGGTATCTGTCAATCCATAGTGACTCTGTAGTGTGCAGACGGTGTAAAACCCACGGTTCCACAGTGGCTGGTTTGTAACCTAGGAGTAGGGTTTTGATTCATACATGGAGGCCCTTTCCTCTGTCCATTGAAGCCCTGTATAGTATCAGTGTGATGGGGGAAAGACTTTTCACGTTTGTTGTTGTTGAATTCTTACCCAGGAAGCCAGCGAACTCAGTCAAGTTCGACTAGACATCGTCATGTGGCTAGTCAGGAAATTGGAGTGAAATTGGATAGTTTTGATGTGGGATCAGATTGCTACAAGTGATCGAGGGTTTGATATATGAAACGGCCAAATTCCATTGTTCAGTCAAAAGGAATTCTAGTTCGGTGCCTTAGAACAGTTGGAGATCCATCGGCGTGAAAGGCTCTCCGTCTTGTCGAAGATTGGTATAGTGTCGGAGACACATACCATTGTTATTCGCATCGGTGAGAGAAACGATATCGGGCTAAGGAAAATACACTTAGCCGACGGTATAAAGTTTCACCGATCGGTGAGACATCCTCGGAGTATCGCCGATAAAGAGTATCGGTGTGAGGAACCTTGTCGGGGGAAGCCGAAGAAGTCATGGCGATCGTTAGAGTCCCGCCGATAGAAACTCATCAGAATGAGATGAACCATCGGGGCCGCGAACTGGAGTCTTACCAAAGCGGAGGATCTGGCCAATGTGCTTGACGATATCGGTGAGAAACAAGGTATCGGTGTAGGTGAAAGAAGCTTCGCCAAAGGAGGAAGTCTGGCCGATGAAGATTGGTCATCGGAGTGATGGAGTATATCGGCCTAAGAAATTTCTCGTGGTCTGATAGTATGAGGTGTTGCCGATAGGCAACTAACCACTACGGGGATATCGGTGAGAGCTTGGGAGACCTCTTGCCAATAGTGAAGATATAGTCAAATCTTCATTCGCTTCTGCTGGCACTCTGCATCAAATTGGTATCAGAGCCAATATTCTGAATCACAGCCGTGTATGTCAGACGAAGAATTGGACTACATATATAATGTATATAAAATCAATAGTGCCCCCATAAGAGGGAAAGAGAGAGACTATGTTTCCCCCCCACAATCTGTAATTGCCCTACAAAAATGGTAAGTGCCTAAAGATAAAACATGATCCAATGTCGATAAACAACTTGTCTTCCTTTTGGAAGAAAAAAACCAAGTACAAACGTAGGAATGCTTCCCATTCTAGATAGGAATTAAAAGAAAGAAGAATGAAAATGTATGATGATGTCTCTAAAATCTACTCATGTGTCTCCAAGACCTTGGAAAATGATGCCACAAACCAATCAGGAACATGCCTAATCACAATAGAAGGTGACAAACAAGGTAGCACTGGAACATTCTCCAAAGACAAATATAGGGTGATAATAGTTGTACCACAACTATCATCAAATAGGGGGGATATACCCTCAAATATGCCTTCTAAGTCAGAAATATGAGATTCTACAAATAAGGAACTAATGTCTGACAAATACAAATCCCAATCAAGAAGACAATGAGATACTAGTTGTGATGAATCATTGGATATGCTCAATAAATCACCACCAAAAGATGTATGGTCTTGCTAAACAGGAATGATAGGAGCCTCAATCAATGAATTTGCACAATGAATCACTGAAGGTGAAGGTACATCAACTATCCTTGATGGAGGAGAAGAAGCTTCTGAAGAACCCTCGTCATCCTCATCTAAAAATTCAAAGTATTCAAAATACTTCAAACTCTTGCATAGTAGCATGATCATAGGGTATCTTGTCTAAAAAATGAAGAGGCACAAGACAATCTGAAATAGGATCCTCTAGGAATAGGTGAGTATCAGGATCTCCATGTATTTCCCAAATTTTAGTCCAAAGAATATAAGGACACTCAAAATGATCAATAGCATTCAAAGTGGCATCATCAATATGCATTGCAATAACTCCTAGGACATGATCCCTTTTGCAATTCCATGCAAATTTCTTACTATCAGTACCAGGAAGGGAAACTAGATTATATAAATGTGGTAACAAATGAAGCCATCTAATATGTTTTATGATACCATCTCTCCATTGTTTATAATTTCCCCTTTTTAACATAATCACATTAGGATGAAATGAAAACCCCATAATGAACTATGGCAAATCTCCAAAATTACAAAGACATTAACCTTTAACAAACAATTAGAAACTCCCAAATACTACAAATGAAGCCTTCAAATCAGAAAAAATAGGCGTATTTACCTATACCACTGCGAGCTTGTTAAAGTTAGCTTTTTGATGATATGTGGAATTCTAAAAACGAACTCCAAATGCCAAAGATATGCTCTATGGAAGAAAATTCACCTATGGGGGCTCAATGCAAGAATGAAGGACTAGATTAAGTCCTTGGTCACCCACGTGACCACCTATTGCAAGTGAGAAAAAAAAATGCAACAAATATGTTGCAAAATATGATGGCAATCATGCCAATCAATCACCAATCTCAAAGCCAATTCATAAAGAAAGCAAGTAGACCACACTACCCACAAACCTTGCACAAACTCAAAGCACACCGCACATACTTCATTTGCAGGGTATGAGTGCCAAGATATAAAAAGTGCAAAGAAGCCTATTGCGGGATCAATGTGGGATAAAAGACTTAGACCATTGCCTAAGAAATACCAAAAAGTATTGTACGGATTGCGGGCCCAACTCCAAGGTACAAATCAAAACCCTAAGCAAATATTTGAGGGAAAACTTTAGAAAGTGTATAGTTGGCACACAAAAGAAACATGGATATTGTGTGCTACAATCTGGCTTTAGGCCTTGAATGGCTTGGTAATACTCACTGAAAAATGCCCCCAAATATGTTGACTGTCGATTTGTTATGTCTGTATGGCCGCTAAAAGGAAGAAAATGTCTGCAGAAGTTTAGAAGATATAAAATTTGAATCAAAATATATCTCCAAATGGTACACTATGTAGGGGAGGGATCCTTCGTGCTTTTTTTTTGGGCGCTATATCTAAGCTTCAATGGCTTGGAGGACGGCGTGATCGAGGTTTGAGACCTGGTAGCTACAAATAGAGCACCAAAATTTGTGAACCAAGGTAGAGCCTTCTCACTTTGTGCTGGATTAAATTCGTGTGTCTCACATTTAAAAATGTGCTCCAAAAGACACCTGTGGATCTACTCGCTGCTCTTGGATGGAAAGGCCACTGGGAAATACATGCTCCCCAAACTCTTTGGATTGAATCTGCACAATGATGAATACACCCAATACACTTCAAAAAAATGCATAGAGGTCTGCAAAAACTTCAATTGCAACCTCTTCTCTAATACACAAAATCAGACAAAGTTTGAAAAAACTGTCGTTTAAACCAAAAAAGGGAATGCCTCCCAATTGGTTCATGGCATCATCTTCCAATGTCTTGATGACACATGAGTAGATTTTAGAGACATCATCTTCATTCTTCATGCTTCCATCTTTCAAAGCATATCCAGAATGGGAAGCATACCTACATCTATATATGGTTTTGTTTCTTCCAAAAGGGAGACAAGTTGTTTGTCGATATTAAATCATGTTTTGTCTTCAGGAACTTACCATTTTTGTAGGAAATTACACATTGTGGGGGGGCTACATAGTCTCTCTATTTCCCTCTTATGGGGGGCTATTGATTGTATATACATGATGTATGTAGTACTTGGGGGGTGGTATTGAGTCCTCCATCCATGCATCATTTTGTTTTCTTTTCTCTCTCTTTTGGAGAGGGTTTTTTTCCTTTTCTCCATTTGTGAGAGATTTCTTTTTTTTTGCATTGTAAATGGGTACCTAACATGGTTGTGTAGTTGGGACACATATTGCATCTTCATTTTGCATAATAATTCTCCCTAAGTTTACACTTAAGGGGGGTGTTAGTGTGTTAAGTTTTTCACTTAGGCTAATTACTCTGGGTGGTTTTTTCCCGTAGAGTAGTTTTCTTACCCATCAACATTCTCATGACTTTAAAATCCTATACAATATGTAAATTAGGCATCTCAAAATTTATTCACTCTTGTTTTGGTGAAATACCCTGTGTGCTTTTCTCATTTTGTATGAAGGTTTGTTGCATATGGTGCTCCTAGGATGTGGATGACACCAACAAATAGAATATATAAAAGTTAGATTATATTAAACTATGGATAAAGCATTAAGGTGATTATGAGTTCAGAATGAGAAAGTGTTAGGGATGTATTCATCCTTACAATTTTCTCCAACTTTGAATTACAATTAAACTACGGATCAAGTGCATGCATGTCAAAGTATTTGTACAAGAAGAGAAAATGAACATGTAAATGGAAATAACATCTAGAATTATATGTCCATATGAATGATCATGTGCACAAGTTCCATCTAAAGTTAACTTTTCATTTCCTATTTATGTTACAATCAAAAAATTCTAGGAGTATCATCTAATCAAAATCTTAAATAAGCTCATTAACAACTACTTGTTAATTTGTCAAATTATAATTTATATGTAGTTCAATTAAACTTATAGTTACATATTCTTTTACTAGATCATTTTAAAACCTAAAAAGAGATTCAATGTAATAAAGATTTAAGTGTGTACCTACAAAATTATAGATCAATATAATATAGTAGTAGAGGAGGAGATAATATTACATGTTGCATGAATAATGTTAACTAAATGTCATATGAATAAATAATAAATATTATAACCATGGTGAATGTGGTGCAAAATTCCTAAAGGGCTATAATAATCATATGAATGTTTATAAAATATTATTTCAATATATTATATATATGTCCCCTCTAAGTGGTTTTCCACAAATTATGTAAGTGATTAAACATGTGAGTGGAGAATAAATGAACATGGTAAAAATATAACATGTTGTAAGATAAATAATCATGTAATGTACAACCAAAGGAAAATTCATGAGATATCACCATAATTGCACCAATCTAGTTCATTTGGATAATGAAAAATGTGTCAAATAGCCCAATTGATATATAAGGACATGTAGAAATAGATATAAGAATAGTATAAAACATTTAAGCATGTGTAAGTAAAATCTAACACATGTAGATTTAAAACTCAATAATATTTAAGGTAAATAAGGTTTAGGAGTCTAGGGTATATAAGAAACTTTGACAAGTCTTAAATTTGTAACTATAATTTATTTGTAAAATTATAATATTTAAGGAACTTAGGGGTTAGGGGTTAGGGTTTAATACTTAGGCAAGTTAGGACTAGGGATGTTTCGAGGATAGTCAAATTACATGTTTCCATTGGGGCAGGGTCCTACATAGGACCTAGGGTTTATCATAGGTTCACTTGGCAAGTAAGGTACAAAAATATAGTAGAAATGAATTTGATTAGTTAATTCAGTGGAAGAAATTTTAGCAAAAACATCTAATCATATATTTAGCTCAATAATATTTAGGGTTTCTAGGGTAAATAGGGTTTAAGGTTTAGTTAAGTAGACTTAGGGAACATAGTGGTTTTAATAGAGAGCTTAGGAATGGTAATGGAATCTACAACATTTAAATAAATGAATATATTTAAAACATATTTGAATTGAAAAAAATACTTCAATTGAAAATAATTTGATCTTATTGATCCTAATCTTATCTACAAGATTATTTAATTGAAAAAAAAATTCATAATTTATATAAAATGTACATAACTTCTCTTTGAGCATAATATCTTTGCATCCTTTCTTCACGCAATTTTGTTCCCTTTCTATTGAATAATATTGTGCAACCTTATTTTGCCTCATCCTTTTATTTCCCATCTTCTTCAAGGATTTGCAAAATATGATCTTGATAAATTCTTTGCCAATTCCACATTCCAAATTTGTAAAGCACTTGCAAAAAAATGTCCTTTCAAATAGACCTAGCAAATTTTACTTTATTTTTTGATACTAAAATCACAAAATACAACCTTGTATATATACATGTAATTAGAATAGACATGTTTTTTAGAAGTCAGCTAAAACTTGCCTTCATTCAAAGGTTGGCTACTAAAAATCCATGCACATATTTTTATTCAATGACCTTCATTGAAAGGTATTTAAATAGTAATTTCCTACCAGATTTTTTGGAAGGTACCTTCATTTGCAGGTACCTATGAATGAAGGTAAAATATTTGTTTGTAGGTACCTTCGTTCGAAGGACCTTCGAATGAAGGTGCTTAACTAGACACTTTTTGTGTTTGCTTCAAAATTTCCTCAAAAAATCTAGTTTCAAGCCTCAGGTTGGACCTTCAAATGTAATTAACTTGACTAGATAATTTGTAAGATCACAGTCCTCGAAATGAGCTTTCCAACTAGTATAATTTTGATATATTTTCATTTTATTATGTATTTAATTTTTAATTTTTACTGAACATAGGTTTTCACTGAACATCAACTTCTTCATTACACATAGGTGGAAAATAGTGAAACATTGAAAAAAATTTCCAAAAAAAACCTTTGCACTAGGTATTGATGTCCTTGCTTCACCAAAAAAAATGAATTTCAATATATACACAACAAGTTATGCTTGACGACATACACCTATGTCCAAATTATACTTACCTTGACTTCAAAAATTAATTAAAATAAAATATATAACAAAAAATTATGAAAAAATATCCATGCACTAGATATTGATGTGAAAAACCTATATATTAAAAATTAGAATTTTATCCTTTATAGAAAAAAAGTTATGCTAGATGACATAAACGTTACTTTCTAAAAATATCGTGTACTATTAAAAACTAGTTATTAAAAGACACATTGAAAGATTCACCATTTATTTCAAAAAAAATTAAAAAAAATATTTAGAATATAGACACAAATCGCCACAAATCACTAGTCCACATCATCTTCAAATTCTTAACAGTTTAGCTATTATAGGTCTCAGAAAGTGAAGATTTAGTTAAAAATGTTGATACCAATGCCAATCTTAGGTAAAAAGTGGTACTCATTATTGTGGGATTACCCTGCACACTAATCTTTGTTAGCTATATCATTGGGCAGGTATGTGTCATGATATTGAAGAATTCGTGGCTTGATGCTTTGAGTGTCAGAGGGTCAAGGCTGAGCATCAGCACCCAATAGGACTTTTATACCCTCATGAGATTTTAGAGTGGAAGTGGGATACCATCTCCATGGATTTCAGAGTTGGTCTACCTTGGTCTGTTAGACGCCATGATGCCATGTGATGGTCAACAAGATTAACCAAGGTGGCCCACTTCTCACCCATCTGTATCACCTTTATAGCATCAGTAGTAGCATGGGTATTATTGGATGATATTGTTAGATTAAATGGTGTTCCACATAGAATTATATCAGTTAGAGATTCAGTGTTCACTTTGACATTATGGACAACATTACAGTGGGCTCTAGGCACACAACTCAATTTTAGCATATCTTATCACCCTGAGATAGATGACTAGATAGAGAGGGTAAATCAGGTATTATAGGACATGTTGAGGATGTATGTTATGGATCATCAGTCTAGATGGGAGGAGTACCTATATTTGGTTGAGTTTTCTTACAACAACTTCCACAATTCCTTAGGCATGACACCTTATCAGGCATTGTATGGAAGACCATACAGGGCTCCTTTGAGTTGGGATCAATTAGAGGATAGAGTGGCTATCAAACCTAATTTATTACAGGACATGGAATGTTAGGGGGTAATAATTTGACAAAGGTTGTAGGAGGCTCAAGACTGTTAGAAGTAGTATGTAGATACCAAGAGGAGAGATTGGAGTTTTTATGTGGGTGACAGAGTTTTCTTGAGAGTGTGGCTGCATAAGAGTCCAATCCATTATGGAAAGGGCTCTAAGCTAGCACCTCATTTTGTGGGCCCCTTTGAGATCTTGGAGTGGATAGGACCAATCACCTATCATCTATCCTTGCCACCTAGCCTGTCATGCATCTACAATGTATTTCATGTTTCTATTTTGAGACGCTATATTCATGCTCCTTCTCATGTATTGGATTGGGTTACTCTACATGTAGAGGTGAACATGAAATTAATATTAGATCCCATCATAGTTTGGCTCATTGGATGTTGGGCCTTCAAGGGCGAAAGCTGGACCATGTTAGGGTCTAATGGGATATATATGACAAGGTTGCTGCCACTTGGGAGGACACTTCTTTTATGAGGACTCTTTATTCTCATCTCTTTGAAGACTTCCAAGAGGAAGTGCAATCCTAGGGGGGAGGGTGTGAGACCATTCCTATTCCACCATTGGGTGGGAAGTGTTCCTCTATTTTACTGTGATACCATTTTGAGACATCATACATTTTGCACTAGTATTTTGTTAGATCATGGCTATGGTATACATATTATCTTTAGATATATGATGTTTTAATTAGATCATGGTTTGATATATATACTCATTAGATCTATATAATGCTTTTCAGGACTATGGTTCATATCTTATCTTCTATGGATTATGTCATTCATTTAAGCACGTAACATTTCATTTATCCATATAGGGATGAGTTGTGTGGATGAAAGCACTAAGATGAGTATACATTTCGCGAAAGTCTCCCGCGGATGAAAAATACCATTTGGAACGGGTACCCATTTTGAAAAAAATGGGTACCCGTTTAGGATCGGGCACCTGAAGCAAAACGGGTACCCATTTTCAAAATTATTTTTTTTAACATGCCTATTGCTAATTTTTTTTTTTTTTAGAAATGAGTACCTATTATTTTTAAAATGGGTACTCATTTATAATAGGCACTTGTTATGAATGGGCACCCGTTTATAACAGGTACCCATTTCTAAAAATTTAAAATTTCAAACCCAACAATTTGCATTGGTTTTAGGCTTGGAAACCCAAGCCTTATCTTTGGACTTGCAACTAGCAGACCATGAAAACAACAAGAGAAAAAACTAATTTCACCACTATGGCTGACAATTGTTTTTTAAGAATATTTTAATGAAATTAAAACCCATTATAGATCTCAAAGTCTAGTTTTCAAATATGTAATTTTTTTTCTATTGAACATAATTCTTTATTTATTATTTATTTTCCAAACAAACTAACTCATAAACTTGAAATAACACAAGTTACTATTTTTTTAATAACTTTTGATTTTGAAAGTTTCTTGAAAAAAAATTATGTGTGACCAAACTAGACATCATTCTCGACATGATGAATTTTTTTTTAGTTAATTGATTAGTTTAACTCAAATTATGTTGGCCATATGTGAGGGGTTTGAAAAAACACTAATTAGGGCCATTAATATATATATATATATATATATATATCAAAAAATTACAAAAAAATATCCTGACTAAAATTCAACATCCTAAGAATCTTTCTACAAAAGGAATTAGAAAAATACATTAACTTAGGTCAAATTATGTTGGTCGTACACATGTATGTTTTTGCAAAAAACAAGGGACTTTTAAAAAGCCACTTTTTGTACATCTAATAAAATACCAACTTACATCATCTAGGTATTAGAAAAAAATACATATTTGAAAACTAGAGACAAAATCCTACATTTCTTATTTTTACATCATTTTAATATTTTATGTACAAGTGCTTCAAATTGTCACTCAACAAGAAAAACACTTCCACTTTTTGGCCAAAAAGTGAACTCATCTTCTTGCACTTACCCATGTAGAATTGTAATCTTGATGATTGTAATCCATCTACAAGTCAAATTACTATGATCTTGCATATTGAGATATGCTGAATTACTTAAGTTTTAATGAAGTATTTTAGTGAGTTGCATGAATGCTTTGTATGATTAATCAATGATGAAATTATATGCTATTGTTATCATTTCTTCAGCTATCATGTCTTAATTACAACTGACAATTTGAAAACAAGTGTGCATGACATATTGAACTATTGGAAATGGGGAAAACACCTGAATACCCTTTTGTGATTCAAGAGTGAGCTGACCTAATCTATCTGGACAGGGTTAGGTCCGTTGTATGGTTACTTATGTGTTGTGTTAGTGTTGATGTGGAATTGTGATGTCATCAATGTGGAATAGTGATGTTGTCAATATGAAATTGTGATGTCATCCTTGTGAAAATAATTCCTTTTGTGTTGAGGGGATTTAATAATTGTTTCTAGTCATATTATTCAAAAAAATTCCTAATTTTGGAAGATAAATTCAATAGGATAAGGTTGAGCCCTTTTGTGAAGCATAATACATTTAAAAAATAAAAGAATTTTGAACATCTTTTTGGGGTACTTAAATAACTGACGAAAATTAGAAAAATTATTGACAAATAAATAATGTGTTTTGTGAGGGGGGCTATGTGTTGAGTAATGAGAAGGTTAAGTGGATCGGATGGTAAGGAGACAAATATTGCCCTCATGGTGAATAGGTGGAAGAAGGAGATAAATTGGGAGAGGAATTACTTATGTGGGGCTGGTAACTATTAGTTTTTTTCTAGTTTTATTGCTGCTATAGAAAGGGAGGAAAAAAGAATAGTAAAATTTTTGGGGAGAGAACTTTAAAGAAGAAAAAGAAGTTGGAGGAAAGTGAGATATATGTGAGCTGAACCAGTCCTCCACAAATTCTACTGAGCTTTCTAGGTAGGCAATCAATCCATAATGTTTTAAATTTCTAAACTAATGAGTAATTGAATAAATGTGTTCTTTCTTTTCTGTTGTGATTAAAAAAAAATGAATTAAGTTTGTGGGTTGTCCTATGTTGAGGTCCCTATTGTTGTGATTATGGCATTTTGTTGTCTGTGTGTGATTGTGTTGCCTCTTCATTTTAACAGCCCCTTGTATGGGGTAGAGGAGGTAGATGTCCATGTAGGGAGACTTATGACAGGTAAGAGTAGCCTTGAAAATATTATGGTAAAAATTCTCTATGGGTAAAAGTGTACCCCTGCAAGTGATGTTGTGCAAATGTTTAGTGGGTATGAGTACCCCATATATTGTCCTGTGAAGTTTCAGTGGGTAAGAGTACCCCTGTAATTGTTAATTAAGGGTAAGAGCACCCATAAAAGAAATTATGAAAGGATTAATGGTGAAATGGAGGGGGATCTATTCAAACTTGCATTGAACTCCTTATAGGTAGATGTCCTTTTCTCCCCCTTTGTGAAGGTTCACACATGGGTCCTTCTTATGGTCTAAATGTAAAACCTATGTATGATGAAATATCAAAAGGACTATTTTATCTATTAAATCTATGTGTTGTATCCCTTTGTTTGGAAATGCAAGTTGTGTATGTGTGCTACCCTGGTCTCCCTATGTTTTCTACTAGCTTAGGGGTGGGTAGTTACTACCCTAGTTTGGGAGGTGAGCCTCCACTGTCTATGCAAAGGAGTTTTTAGCCCTATTGCAAGTTTTTACAGGTTGTGGAAAGAAATACTAGACTGGATGGCATGCTATCTTCATGAGCTATCAAAGAAAATTCATATCCTACATAAAGTAAATTTAGTGTATATGTAATGTATAAGAAGAGAATTAAATTTTTCTATACAAGCTATGTTTTGAACCAATATATAGTTGATACTATGATGATCTTGAAATTTGTAAAGTTATCTATTGAACGGAAAACTACACTAATGGTATTGTTGTATATGTATATGAAAGAAAAGAAACACTTACTATATTGTGAGCTGGTATTATAGGAAGGGTAAATTGTATTTTAGTTCTATTGATATGCAAGCTGATTTCTAAAAGAAATATGGAAGAATAAGCTTAATTTATATTCAATGTGCTCTATTGTAAGCTCTACCTTGCAACTCTAAATGTGTTCAGAAAAAAAATAGTAAGGTCATAGTCATTTGTAATAGATTATAGTATCTATAAAATTGCTCTATTCTAAGCATTTTAGGAAAGCTTTTCTTTGGCTGCAAGTAAATCCTTCTTTTTTGTAGGATTTGTTATAAAACCACAAGAAGAGATCAGAAAATAGAAAATGTCACAAGAAGGAGGATAAAATGATTTGTATTACCTTTTCTTTATTAGTGCAAGTAATGAAATAGGTTATAGTTGGTGTGTATCATTACAATCTGCTTCTTTTAGAGTTATAGTAAACAAGAGAAATTGAAAGGTATTTAAATCTTCCTTCAGTAGAATAAATAGTAAATTTTATTACTCTTATTGTAACAAAAAAAATAAAATAGAAAACTAGTTCAATTTCAATACAATGAAATGAGTAAAAGGGTTGTAGCCCCGGCCCTAGCATACCTCCAGAGAGCTCAACCCCTCAATTGGGGGTCTCTTTTAACGAGAAATAAAACTAGTTCTGCCTAAACATAATACACTAAATCTGCACCCAAAGGAACGGTCAACGACAAGAGGAGATCAAGACACTATGACCTCACTACTCCAAGACCATACCACTGTGGCTCAACCTGTTAACTGGTGGCTTCTGAGGAGACAGATAGAGTACTAGTGTAGAGATAACTCCACATAATAATATAGGAAAAGTTTAGACATTCCTCAAGACCACAAAGAATGAGAACAAATGTGAGAAGACTTGATATTGAGGTTGTGGTTCCTCTATTTAGAGGTGTGCATGTTGGAGGCATGATTCTCCTTCTGTGTCACCCCTACAAAACAAAAATAATAATAATGAAAGAAAGAGGAAACAAAAGTGTTAGAATTGCCCTCAAGAAAGAATGCAGGGAATAAACCAACACAAAAAAAAGACAATCATCCTGCATGCATCGTGCCCTCACTGAGTGAATTTGTAGTCCTACAAACGAAAAAAAATGTGTTGGAGATGAGTGCGGCGCTGTTAAAGAGGTCGTTTCTCCTCTGTGCAAGGTGAGCCTCTTAGAGGTTGTCCTTCCTCTGGATTTCCTATGGAAACACACAAAAAAAGAGAAGAACAATAGAGAAAAGACAGAGAGAAAGAAAACAAACAAAAGGAATGTTAGACCTTAAGAGAATTCATCTCTACCATTACCAGTGCCCAGCCACTCTGTGGAAGATAGGAATAGCGACCATGAATCTAGAAAGAGTTGTCTCTAGATTTGTTTTCCCCATCTCCTTAATGCGTTTAGGGTTTCTTGAGGAGGCGCAAGAGATTTTAGGGTAAATTTCTTGTCTCAAAGTCTTCATGTGGTGTTTTTTAAGTTATTACCTTCTTTAAGTTTCCTTGCATGAGTTAAAAAAAGATAATGGGATTAGAGGAAGGAAGCCTAGATATGTTATATTTTATAAATTTTAAACTTTGAGTGAGTTGGCTTTCTTTTTTCTGAACACAATATGTGTTCCCTCCTTTCCTAATTTAATATATATGGAACCTCTTAAGTATAGTGTTCTATTCTCCTTTTCTTATGTGTAACTGCATAATGTTTCTAAGTTAGGTATTGTGATAGAAAAGAAAAAAGAACAATAATAATGATGTAGGTGTTTTATGAAGATGTAGTTTTTCAAGCTTGGCAAATTTTAGATTTATTATAAAAGTTTCATGATTATGGTCTATATTTAATTCTTATATAAAAAGAAAAATACTTATGATGCCTCTTCACCAATAATTTTTTTTCTTGAGTATGTAGTTGGAGAAGTAATAAAATTTAATGATTATCTATCCTAAGCTTGACCCTATTGTAAGAAACAATTCTAGATTAGTCATGCTACGAAATCTTCATCACTCATCTCTTGAATGAGATTCTAGCTTCTCGTACGAATTGTACCAAAAGCATAAGTGATCAAGGGTCAATCGAAGACAATTTTTTTTTAGTTTTTTGTGTCATGTTCACATGATGTGAATTGTGGGCATTACATTCTCTTTGATAATAGTTATCTTGCACCTACTACTACATAGTTTAGAGAGGCTTCAATGTGGTCTTCTAGTGATTCTTCGCAAGAAATGTCGTGGGATTTGGATTTTATCCATATAGCATGTATTGACATTCCACATCCATACATCAGTTCTTTGGATCCTATTCTTCATCCATTTTTACATGATTTTGAGAGGTCACTTGTTTTAGTTAGGCCCGAGCCTCCTGATTTGATTGTGACTCATTTCAACATCAACATGACAATATTTAAACAATGTTCTGAGATAGGATAGATCATGGGACTTAGAACCTCACCTTGCTTCTTTGAGTTGGATTTACTTCATCATTCACCATTAGAGTTGTTTCTTCCTAAGGGGAGAAACATCATTTGCCACAAATGGATCATTTTCAACATTCATACACGAGCATTTGCATTTGGCATGGGGGGGCTACATAGTCTCTTCTACTCTCCTATGGGGGGTCATATGTGCTTCGTCACAGTTAGAGAAACATGGTTTTAGGCTTAGTGCAGAGTTATCATCTTCTAGGAGGCTGTCTAGTCCTCTTCTTTTATCTTTTTCTCCCTTTTGGAGGGGAGTTTTTTCCCATGTGGTTTTCTATGTTTTTCTATTTTTATGAGAGATTGCATTGTACATGGGTACCTAATTAGGCCTAGTTATTGGGACCCATCTTCATTTAGCCCAACTAAGCTATGCTTAAGGGGGGGTGTTGGTGTATATTAAGCTTACTTAGGTGTGTAAAGTAGTCTATGTTTAGCCTCAAGCTATACATGGCATGCCTAGATTATCTTAACTGAGTTAAGTGGTTGCTTTTCCTATACTTGGAGCACCACTATTCTTAGTGAACTTTTTCTATCTTTGGCTCGACTATTCTTAGTCTATTATGCCCTATATGTACTACATCTCGGAAGCTAATTCATAATCCCATATTTTGCATTCCAAATGTCCATTGTATATAATCCTTGTTTTTTTGTAGGTTGAGCATGCTCTTGTTTGTCTCGAGTGGCTCGAATCGGTACTCGCATTGACTCAATGTTCTTGGTTTCTACAAAAAGTTAGGATTCTGAAGAGTAGGTTGAACAAGAAGGGGTTAATATAAAGAAGTCTCTATTCCTCAAGCATCTCCAAGAATAAGATGTATATGAGGAAGAAACTAATAGAATGGAGGTGGATAAGGATAATTGAACCATGGCACAAGACCACGCTCAAAAATAAATTATTATAAAGTATAAAATTGAAGAGGAAAATGTATATGAAGAAATGGAGCAAGAACAACCTCGTCTTATCATGTTAAAGACTTCCTCTGCAAAGAAGCCACAACAACAACAAAAACAAACATTTATACAAGATAGAGAGGAAGAAGTTTTAACTCTGAGTGAGCAAGATGAATTAATTAAAACAATTGAAAAGGAAACTAGTCCTATCAACTCACCTTTAACATATGTCTCCACAATAGAGGAGGAAGTAAATAAGGAAATTCCTTAAGAAGAGGCTTATCAAGAAGAAGAGATCCTAAATGAAAAACCTCTAATCATGAAGAGGAACAACATAAAGAGAAAGAAGTTGAACAAGAAGAGGATCAAACTTCATATGAGGACCTTGTTGTCCCTTCATAGCTCAAGATTGACTTGGATGAAAGATAGAAAATAGTTGTGAAGCCACTAAATCTTCAAGCCATGATAGTTTAGGTGGAGAAGGTAAAAACCCCAAAGAAATCAAGAACCCTCTCTACCATTAGGAAAAATAAACTCTAGGAAAGAATTACAGAAATAGCCACACCCCTAGTGGAAAAGGATGATAGAGACCTCTTTATATCTAACTATGAGATATCTAGGGTGAATTTGGATATTTTAAAAAAAAAATTTCCAAATATATTTTCCTAATTAATTTTTTATTGGGCCTTATTGCTATTTTTGAAAACCCCTCATGTACGACCAACATAATTTGAGCTAAATTAATTATAAAATGATTTTTTTTCTTTGTGTAAAGAATGATGTCTAGATTTATGACATGTATAATTTTAAAAAATTAAAAATTAAAAATTAAAAGTTATTAAAAACATGCAAACACATGTCATTTCAAGTTTATTGACTAGTTTGCTCATAGATTAATTAATGAATATAAAAACAAGTTGAATTAAAAAAAATACATATTTAAACACTACACGTTGTCATCTATAATGGGTCTTAATTTTGTAAAAAAATTTAGAAAAAACATTGATAGCCATATTGGTAAAGTTGGTCTTTTCTCTTGCTTTGAACATGGACTTGTACTTGCAAGTCTAAGGCTAGGGGTTGGCTTACCATGCCTTTCTAGAGCCTAAGATTTTAGGAATAGGTACCCATTCCTTTTTTGTGGGAAAACAAAGCATGCAAGGATTTTTTAAAAGTTCAAATACATGTTTAGAAACAGGTACCTGTTTAGGCTCAGGCACCGATTCCTAAATGGGTACCCATTTCTAAGAGGGTACTTGTTTAGGCTTGGGCACGTGTTCCTAAATGGGTACCCGTTTCTTTTAAAATGGGTACCCATTCCTGTCAGGATTTTTTCTTTGTCTTCAACTTCCCATATATGTGGATCCAACTTCTTGCGAGAACCCAGTCCTAAAGTATACTTGGAAGATAAGTGTAGATTAGATACCCTAGTAGTAAAGAAGGATGCCTTAAGAAAAGAAATAGAAGAAGAATTAAATGTTTCCCTAGATTTTGATAAAACTATCTTGGATAAATGTATGGAGACCAAATCCAACTTCAATGTAATTGAAAAGGATATTCAATTGTTGAAGAGTCAATTGGATTTTTCTCAGAAGAATTTTGAGGAAACTAAATTCATATTGTAATGGCTAGGTGGGCCTAATGATGATTGCCTAGATAAATGCTTGGCATATTTTGTAAGTTATAAATAGAGATAGTGCCAAGGGGTTTTCTATTTTTGGCATGCTATTATTCATTTCATATTTAATTTATTCTTTTAGGCACTATAAAAGGGGCTCCCACTAAAATTATAAACTGGTCCCTAATTTTGAATGAGGTGTATTTTTGCATGTCTTAGATAGAAAATATGCATGGTTTTAGGTCTAAATTTGGAAAAGAATGTTCTAATTCTCTAGTTCACATGAAGAGAAGCAAAAATAGAATATTCTAGGTATCCTTTACAGATAGTTAACTGCATGTTCTATAGTTAGTTCCTTAAGATCCTTAGACTCTATAAAAGGGCTTACGCTTATCTTGTAAAACTCTCTAGAGAATTTGGATAGAGAATTAGATGAAGTTGAGATTTTTGAAGGTTAGTTAGATTTTCCATTTTATCATTCAGTAGATTAGAAGGAGACAATTTGAAGGAAGGAAACATAATTCCAGTGTAGCAACTTTCTTGATTTGTACCTATTGTTTCAAGGAAATTAATAGAATGCTTCTTATTTCTTCAAGTTTATCTGCTCATATTTTGTGTAGTGCCTAAAATATTTCTTGATTCTTTGATTTCTTAGGAAAATATTGTGTTTCATTGACAAATCTTAAAAATTGAATCGTGGATTTATATTTTAACATGCATGTGTAATCAATGGTTGAATGTTATTTCTTCTTTCTCATTTAAAATTTCTTAGAATCTTACAATATTTATGTAAAGGATAGGGTTTGATAACTAATCTTAGCATTATAGTTAATTGAAGTTCTTAGGTTTTATCTGGTTAGAGATTGATTTGATAGAACTCACTACATTTTCTTGCATAACCTTTAATCCTTTTGATATTTTTTCATAATTGATGAACTAGGATCTAGATTAAATATAATCTAATTTGATCAAAGTTAAACAAGGCCCCTTGAACCAACATACTACATTGGCCACTTAGTTTGCATAGTATAGTTGTGACCCAACCCCCCAAACCTTGGAGGTGATTGATTCTAGGATCAATTATCTTTTTAGGAGAGGTAAAGTGATCTACAGTCTACACGTGTTACATGTGTCAATCTGGCCATCAACACTAATGAGGTCTAGGTGTAAGAAATTCAAGAAGAGATAGATGTTGAAATGCACCAGACAACTAAGAGGGGGGCTGAATCAGTTGTCTTCAAAACTTTGACCACTTATGAACATTAACACATCAAACAATTGTTCACTATAATTTAGATTTGATCATGAAAGCATGAAATAAGAAACTTAACATAACACCATCATCAACACATGAGACACCAAGTTTTTACGTGGAAAGCCCTAAAAGGCAAAAACCAGGGTGGGTGTTAGCCCATAGAAATATATAAGTTATAACAATACCAAAAAACAAAGGCTCACTGCCTTAGTGATCACTGCCCAATATGCTCACTACAAATGTTTAGGTTCACTACCAAGATCGACTCACTGCTAAGGGGTGGCTCACTACTAAGGGTTGGCTCACTGCCAAGATTGGTGAACTAATTTGATATCATCTACTTCATGCCTAGATTCAGTTCCATTGAAGCATAGTATATCTCCTCTGCTCTACTCTTTTACACCTTCGCACTTATATTTGCATTTTCACACTTGGATACCTTTTTTGTAACCACATTACATGCTTTTATATAATTCATCAACCTTGGAATGTACATCAAGGTTGGCATTACATTCATCAACCATTGGAACAATCTCCAAGGTCGGCATTACAAACATACATAGAAATAGGTCTGGACCTAAACAAAACTAGCTAAGGGAAATATGTATGTGGATCATGTTATGCCTTAGCTGGGACTCAAATGCAACCTTCCATGCCATGACATGCTATCACAATCTTCAATGCATCTCCACAAGTAGTGAAAACAACCAAGTCGGCCAAAACTGGTGTTAACACTAAATCTTCTAAGCACAGTCTTCATCTACGATCTGAATTTCTTTGTAGACCAAACCAAAGGTAGGACCATGATTAGGAGACATCCACAAGAACATTGTAATAACCAAGAACATTTGCACAACCTTAAACTAATTTGTCAGGAGGATTCTTCAAACTAGAGCACTTAAACAATACTATCAGCCACTATCACAAAGAAAAGATTGCTTGTAGAACACCAAATCACAAACTATTGGAGTTGAAGATACTTTTTATCATTACCAACTTGATTTCAGATCTGTAGACTGAAATACTTAACTACAGAGGAATGCAGATCATAACACATTCTCTTGTCACCACCAAATATACAGAAAAAGTAGTTTTCACTTTGGTGAACATAACTAACTCAAATATTCATACCGTAGGCTCAAACTTGAGATATAGTATCTTTAGACATGTCTCTAAATAAATTTCAATCCACATACAAAGATGTTCATTCCACAGGAAATGTGGAGCAATCTATTAGATTGTTCTTCTATAGACAAACATATTTTGCAACACATTGTTTCCACTGGAGAAGCAAATTTTCTCAATATCCTCAATATCAGGATCTCCAATACTTACATAGGAAAATACAAAGCATCTAACACATTATAAGAAAGGATCAAAACAAGAGCATAGTTGACACCAATGACAAAACTGATATGTTGACATCAATGACAACACCGGTTAGGCACATACTTGCAACAATCTCCCCCTTTGTCATTGATGGCAACATATGATGTGAAAAATTGTAAAAACCATCAAGATAAGATTATCCCCCTTTCTCTTTACACATATTCACTCTTTCTTCTCTGAGTTTCTCATATGATTTCTCTCCCCCTTTGACATCAATGGCAAAGGGCACATACTTGCATGCTGCTGCTTTAATCCACTAATATTTCTCTGTTATCAACACTTTCTTTATTAGGAACATCTAGCTACTCTCCCTAAGAGGTAGGCCTCAAAAAATCAATCCAGATCAAAGAATGAGACTTTGAGCACCACTCGATTGATGCATTCCTATGCATGTTAGTTTAGAGAAGGAGGGGTAATGACACCTAACTTTTCTTTGAGATACTCATAAGTATCCTTAGGTAGAGGCTTAGTGAAAATATCTATAATTTGATCCTTTGTGGACACATATTCTAACTTTACTTCATTCTCTGTCACCTTTTCTATCAGAAAGTGATACCTTATATAGATATGCTTTGTTCTTGAGTGCATCACTAGGTTCTTTGAAATGTTTATAACATTTGTATTATCATAGAAGATTGCAACTGGATATTCATACACAACTCTTATGTCCTTCAAAGTCTACTTCATCCATAACACTTGAGTACAACAACATGCTGCTGCAATATACTCTGCTTCTATAGTTGACAAAGAGATTAAATCTTGCTTCTTTCTTAGCCATGAAACCAATCTATTACCCAAGAAGAAAGCGCCTCCACTTGTACTTTTCTTGTCATCAACATCTTCGGCTCAATCTGCATCTATATAAGCACTAAGAGTGAAATCATTATCCTTTGGATACCATAAGCCATGATCTGGCGTGCTTTTTAAATACCTCAAGATTCTCTTAACTACCATCACATGTGACTCTCTTGGATTGGATTGAAATCTTGCAACAAGACAAACTACATGTATTATATCAGTTCTGGTTTGAGTTAGATAAAGCAATCCTCCAATCATGGATCTATACCTTCTTTTATTAGTCTTGGGTGATTCATTAGTTTTTCTCATCTGACAGCCAGTTACCATGGGAGTACATACTAGTTTAGAGTCTTCCATCCCAAACTTCTTCAACAACTCTTTCACATACTTGGACTGAGATATGAAAATTCCTTTATCTAATTGAATAATTTGTAGACCTAAAAAGAAATTCATTTCACCAAACATAGACATCTCAAATTCATTTTGCATTTCACCTACAAACTTCATGTCCATGCCTTCATTACCTCCAAAGATAATGTCATCAACAAAGACCATAACAATCAAGATCTAGTTATCATTGATTTTGAAATACAAGTTGCTGTCAACAGTACCTTTACTAAATCCTAATTACAACAAATACTTCTCTAGCCTTGTATACTAGGCTCTGGGGGCTTGCTTTAGTCCATAGAAGGTTTTCTTTAATCTGCACACCATATCACCTTATTTTGATAATTGACATCCTTTTGGTTGCTGAATGTAGACCTCTTCTTCCAACTCACCATTTAAGAATGCAGACTTAACATCCATCTGATACACATTGAAGTCTTTGAATGCTGGAAATGCCAAAAACATTCTAATTGGTTCAATTGTTACCACAGGAGCATAGGTCTCTTTAAAATCTATTCCTTCAACCTGAGAGTATCCTTTACATACCAATCTTGCTTTGTTCCTTACTACTTCACCATTCTCATTCATCTTGTTTCTGAAAACTCATTTGGTGCCAATCACATTCTTATCAGTAGGTCTAGGAACTAGTTCCCATGTTTGATTCTTTTCTATTTGCATCAGCTCCTCTTCTATATATTTTACCTAATTTTCATCATTAAAGGCTTGATTCATAGTTTTAGGTTCAACTTTTGAAAGAAAATAGTAATTCACCTGTTCTGCTATAGCTCTTTTCCTTGTCAATACCCCTTTGCTTTTGTCTCCTATAATCTGATCTTCAAAATGATTAACTCTTACATACCTATGAGTCTTGGTAATGCTTTTTGGAGCCTTTTCTTCTTCATCTTGACTACCTTATTGATCAACTTTATCTTCATTTGTTATAGCAGCGGGCTTATCTAATTCATAGCCACTTAGATCTGAAATTCTTCCTTTGTCTTCATCAACCTTCACATTAACACTCTCAATGATTTTCTTCAATCTCTTATTGTAGCACCAGTAGGCCTTACTCTTAGTAGAGAATCCAAGGAAGATTCCTTCATCACACCTAGCATCAAATTTGCCTAGATTTTCTTTTCTTTTGATATAACTTTTTCTACCAAAAACATTGAAATATCTCACTATAGGAGCTCTTCCATACCATAATTCATAAGGAGTTTTAGAATTGTTACCTTTAACTTGAACTTTGTTTAGGGTGTACACAACAATATGTATGGCTTCTCTCCAGTATACTTCTGGTAAGTTAGCTTCCTTTAACATAGTCCTAGTAGCCTCCTAAACTATCCTATTTTTCCTTTCAACAACTCCATTCTACTGAGGAGTTCTAGGTGCAGATAAATGTCTCTTTGTCCCTTGTTCTTCATAGAAAATATTGAATTCATTTGATGTGAACTCACCTCCTCTATCAGACCTCAAGCATTTCATCTTCATCTCTAACTCATTTTCAACCATTGCCTTGAAAACTTTGAACTTGTCAAGGGATTCAAATTTTTCTTTTAGAAAGGTATCCCAAGTTATTCTAGATTAGTCATCAATAAGAAACATAAAATACATGTCACCTTGCAGACTTCTTGTTCTTGTGAGACCACACAAATATGTATGTACCAACTCCAGTAATCCAGTAGAGAATTGTTCTTTTCTTTTGAAACTTGTTTTTGTTTGCTTCCCAAATTGACTCTCATTGCAAATGTTGCTGGCTGGCTTCACAACATTAGGCAAATCTCTTATAGCCTATGCAAATCTTATCTTCACCAAATTGTCAAAATTCATATGACACATCCTTCTATGCCACAACCAACTCTCATCTACCTGAGCCAATAGACAGCAATTATTAGTTCCTTTTAATTGGTAAATGTTACCTGTGGTCTTCTTGCCGGTAGCAATCACTGTTTCGGAGCTTTCCATAACCTTGCACCCATTGTCTTTGAATCTTAGATCTTAACCTTTGTCACATATCTGACCAACACTCAAAATATTATGCTTCAAACCCTTCAAATATAGGTCATTATCAGTGTTGTGCTTTCCATCAAAAGAAATATATCCTTTCCCACAAATCTTACCAGTTGCATTATCTCTAAACCTAACCGGTCCTCCATCATACTTTTCCAAATTCACAAACTTACTTTTGTCACCATTCATGTGATGTGAGCATCCAGTATCAATAATTCATTCATCCTTATCTTTCTCAACCTGAACAACCAAAGCACTTTCTTCCACTGGTTTTTCTTCCTTCACATAGCTAGTAGGATTAATAGACATAGGTTCTTCTTTAATTGCAATAAACAAGCACTCATTTGCACTAGTACTAGCATCATTAGATTCATCATCCATCACACCTTCATTATCAAGATCTCTAACATAGTAGCATTTCTTTGGAACCCGAGGTCCATTCTCAAATCTTTTCCTATTTCTTTCAATTCTCTTAGGACATCTAGAAGCATAGTGCCCAACCTTACCACATGTAAAACATTTGAAAGATAATTTGCATTTGAACTTAGTAGAACATCTTTGCAGTCTGTCAACAAATTTTGCTTCAATTTCATCAAGCTCATCATCAGGTTCCACCTTGTACTTATCATCTCTAGAGATCTTCTCTGAAGTACTAGCTTTGAAAGTAGTCTCAATCTTTTGTAGAGCATCACCAAGTTCTCTCATCTCAAAGGCTATAAGATTTCCTAGCAACTGCTACTTGGTGACCTCTTTTATAGTCATTACTTCTTCAATTGTAGCTACATTGTGACTATAGGATTGAGGTAATGACCTAAGAATTTTCATCACAACTTCCTTCTCCTCAATAGTTTGTCCCATACCTTTGATTCTAGTGACATGTTCATCAACCTTTTACATGTAGGATGTTATGTTTTCATCTTTGCCCATCTTTAAACCTTCATATTTAGCTTTCAGTCCCTGCAATTTGACACTCTTTACAAATTCATCTCCTTCATACAGATTTTCCAATTTTTCCTAGACTTCTTGAGCAGTTTCATAATCCATGACCTTTATCAAGTCAGAGTTGGTGAATGCATTTAACAGAGCATCTCTAGCTTTTATATTTAACTCATATTGTTTGATTTCATCTTCAGTTGTTAGACCATTTGGAGGCATGGTATATTTAGTCTCTGTCACTTTCCATACTCTATAACCAATACAAAGAAGATGGTTTTTCATGTGTATCTTCCAGGTTGCATAATTTATTCCATCAAACCATAGGGCCTCCTTGTAAGACATCCTAGATCTACCTCAAGTTGTTAAGCTTACCTCTGAGTAACTTGGCTCTGATACCAATTGTTGAAATGCACCAGAAAACTGAGAGGGGGGTGAATCAATTATCTTCAAAACTTTGACCACTTATGAATATTAACACATCAAACACTTGTTCACTATTATTTAGATTTGATCATGAAAGAATGAAATAAGAAACTTAACATAACAACATCATCAACACATGAGGCACCAAGTTTTTACATGGAAAATCCTAAAAGGGAAAAACCACGGTGGGTGTTAGCCCACAGAAATATATAAGTTATAACAATACCAAAAAATAGAGGCTCATTGCCTAATATGTTCACTACAAATGTTTAGGCTCACTACCCAATATGCTCACTGCAAATGTTTAGGCTCACTGCCAAGGGTTGGCTCACTTGCAAGATTGGTGAACTGATTTGATAGCATCTACTCCATGCCTGGATTAATTTCCATTGAAGCACAATATATCTTCTCTACTCTGCTCTTTTACACCTTCGTACTTATCTTCTCATTTTCACTCTTGGATACCTTTTTCGCAACCACATTACATGATTTTATATAATTCATCAACCTTGGAATGTACATCAAGGTCGACATTACTTTCATCGACCATTGGAACAATCTCCAAGGTCGGCATTACAAACATACATAGAAATAGGTTTGGACTTAAACAAAACTAGCTAAGGGAAAGATGTATGTGGATCATGTTATGCCTTAGCTGGGACTCAAATGAAGTCTTCCATGCCACGACATGCTTTCACAATCTTTGATGCATCTCCACAAGTAGTGAAAACAACCAAGTCGGCCAAGACTAGTGTTAACACTAAATCTTCTAAGCGCAGTCTTTATCTACGATCCAAATTTCTCTTTGCAGACCAATCCAAAGGTAGGAACACGATTAGGAGACATCCACAAGTACATTGTAATCACCAAGAACATCTGCACAACATTAAACCAATTTTTTAGGATGATTCTTCAAACTGACGCACTTAAACAATACTATCAGCCACTGTCTCAAAGAAAAGATTGCTTGTGGAAAACCAAATCATGAACCATTGGAGTTAAAGGCACTTGTTATAACTACAAACTTGATTATAGAATCATAGACTAAATACTTAACTGCAGAGGAATGCAGAGCATAACACATTCTCCCTATCACCACCAAATATACAAAAAAAATAGTTTCACTCTGGTGAACATAACTAACTCAAATATTCATACCAGAGGCTCAAAATTGAGATATAGTATCTTCAGACATGTCTCTAAATAACTTCCAATCCACAGACAAAGATGTTCATTCCATAGGAAATGCGGAGCAATCTATTGGATTTTTCTTCTGTAGACAAAGATATTCTGCAACACATTGTTTCCATTGGAGAAACAAATTTTCTCAATATCACGATCTCCAATACTTGCATAGACAAATACAAATCATATAACTCATTACAAGAAAGCATCAAAACAATAGCACAGTTGACACCAATGGCAACACTAATATGTTGACATCAATGACAACACTGGTTAGGCACATACTTACAATGATAGATTCCATTCATAGGAAGGATACATGGAAGCTTACAAAGCTTCCATATGATAATAAATGTATTGGTACCAAAGGATCTATAAGACTAAGTACAATAGTGATGGCATTATTTAAAGACACAAGGCACAATTAGTTGCAAAAGGCTTCACACAGATGTATGCAATAAATTATTAAGACACATTTTTACTAATAGAAAGACAAGATAGCATTAGAATGGTGCTTTCACTATAAAGACAAGAAATGGAGCATGCATCACATGTATGTTAAAAGTGCATTTTTGAATGGGTCCTTAGAAGAGGAAGTTTATGTTAAAAAACCATAGGATTTTCAAGTGCAAGGAAAAGAACACCAAGTATACCAGTTGAAGAAGGATTTGTATGGCTTAAACCAAGCTCCAAAAGCATGGCATGTTAGAATTGATGGAAGTTTTTAGCATAATGGCTTCCAAAGAAGAAAGAGTGGGCCCACTCTTTACTAAAAGAAAGTAGGTAAATATATCGTTATTGTTATATATGGGTAGCAATTCTAAGATGAAGGATGAATTCAAAATGGATATGATTAATAAATTTGAATTTGAAGATTTAGGTCTCATGCAATATTTCCTAGGAATAGAGGTTTATCAAAGTGGGGATAGAATCTTCATTTTCCAAAAAAACTATACAAATGATATGTTAAAATAAATTATTATGGTTAATATAAAAAATCCCCCACTCCTACTATTAAAGTAGTTGTGTTATGTAGAGAAGATGGTGCTAAAATAGTTGATGAAACAACTTACTAAAGTATTGTTGGAAGTTTGACATTTCTAACAAACACAAGACAATATATTTCTTGTTCAATTTCTTTGTTTCAAGGTAGATGACTAACCTTTTTAAGATTGATATGAAGGAAACCATGAGGATATTAAGGTATGTCAAAGGAACTATCAATTTTGGTATCCATTATTATGCTTCTAAAAGGTTTGAACATGTCGGATTTACTAATTTGATTGGAGAGGTAGTTTGGATGACCAAAAATCACACATTTTGTAATTTATTTTCACTTGGTTTAGGTTTGATTACATGGGGCTTAAAGAAGAAAAGTTTAGTTTCTCTTTCACCTATAGAAGCATAGACTTTTGTAGTCACTTCTATACCTACATAGGCATTATGGCTCTAAAAAGTTTTAGAACCTAAATTGGGTAAAAATAAATTCATCCTACAATGTTGTTTTGTGATAATATGAGTGCTATCAAATTGGCAAAGAATCTGCTTCATCATAGAAGGTAAAAACATTTTGATTTGAAATATCATTATATTCAAGATTGGGTATAGAAGAAGATGTTGAATTGAAATACATCAACACTAAAGAACAACTTAGAGAGAACAACTTAGAGACATCTTTACTAAGGCAATTAAAAATTTTCAATTTTCGAATCTTAGAGATTGTCTTCTTAGTCAATTGAGCATCAAGGGGGAGTATGTTGGATAATTGATGCTCTACTACTTTATAGTCCTATTTTTCATTGCTTAGATATGGGGTAGTCTTATTAGAAAAAACATTTATGCTTTTTTGTATCTTTATCTGTGTGCTTTATTTTTTGATATTTTGTATTTATTTGGAGTGTTATTATTAATGTCCATAATGCATGTTCTGGGGCTATAAAAAACTACAAAGATGCCTCTCCTATTAAAATTTTGCATCATCAATTTCAAAATCAATATATAATGTTTTATTCTTGTCTAGCTTCATGATTGATGGTTGTTGTTCTTTTATTTGGCTATAAGTTATATATTTTCTCTAAATATTATGCGTTGAATGTAGTATTTTATTGCTACAATTTGTTTTCTATTAGCTTGAAGGATCAAATAATTGGTTTTAGAATCTTTAATACTTCCAACTTGAGCACATGTGGTGGATCATAATTGGGCTTTACACCATAGACTAAGAAAATAAGAACATTGTAGTATCCACCCCAAGCTTCAAGACATGTTCTAGACTTGAGAGTCTCACCTAATTTGAATATATAAGAACCCTTAAGTTAGTATACCATCTCGACATTGAAATAAGAAAAAATATAAATATAATCACACAACATAAATTCACTATAAAATGATCTCAAGTCTATCTACAATGGGCGCTATAGATTTCAAGCTTGACTTTGTAGGAAAGAACATAATAACTCATCTTTATGTATCATGACAACTTGCATTTGTAGATTCTATGTCCCACACATTTCAAAATCTAACCATGGATGCAAAAGTATTTAGGCAACTCCATTTTATAAAGCAACTCAGGCCTTCAATGTCCTTGGTCACCACGGTAATATGAAACTAGGTGCAGTCTTTATTAAATAATTGGGTAAATAAGTGTCTTGAGTTCATAGAAAGACTCTTGATTTGAAATGATTATCTTATAAATGGGCCCTTGGTCTACTAGTGAAGTTGAATGGTTTTGAATAAGCCCACCAGGGATCAAGTCTTGTTGAGTACAAGACCCTAACACCATAAGGGATGAGGTTGTGATCATACCTTAGGTGACTTTAGCAGAATGGATGCCCCTCAGTCCTTGTCTCTTAGCTAAAGTGGTTTTAGCCTAATCATTGTGCTCCTATATAAGATAGCTAAATTATTTTGTGGGTTTGATATAAAACCCTCCAACAAAAAAAAATGATTACTTTGACTTTATAAACATCAAACTCTCGCTTGGATAGAACTCATATGGAAAACTAGGTTCACCATTTCCTTTGTGTGTAATACCACTAGCATTTTGGATGTGAGGCCCTTCACACATTCAATACCATAAAGATCTTGGGTCTCCCAGATATTTTAAACTTGATATCCCAGATGTCAAGCTTTAAATAATCTCAAATACAAAAGGGGAGATGAGTCTATTGGTTCCCAAAATGATGGCAACATAAAAATATTAGAAAACATTTCTAATCACCTAGGCTAGGGATTATCATCAGAGTGATAGAAAGAGGTCTATCAACAAGTTATGGGTGATTTTGGCCAACTAACAGGAGTGGGTAGACTCCTCTGCTCTTTGATCTCAACTTAAACTCTAGAGGGATATCCCAAGGGGTATACCTAAGTAGGTATTAATTTGAAATAAGATAAACAACTAAAAATAGATGAACAACCAAACCCAAATCACTTTCTTAGTCCCAAATTTGTCACTAAACTAAGAACAACTAGTTGTTACAAGACCCCTATATAGATGATAAAGGTAATCCTCCACGCTGAGGATGCATAGAAACTACTACTGTTTCTTAAGATAATTATATTGTTTTGTTTTGAATATTGGGTGATCTAAGGCTACTTAGACTAGTACCTATCCATTCAATTGCAGAGTCAAATGTTTAATAGAGGAAAACCAACTAAAAAGAAATGTATAGTTGCCTATTTGAGAAATCAAATGCCTGAAAAATCAATATCAAATCACTAAGAATACTTATTAATACAATATTGTACCATATTCTTTCTCATATAATATTCAAAAGACATTTACAAAGCCTTAGAAAGAACTGTCACATTCATTCAAATCAATGCTTACATTCATACCACTAAATGTTGCAAGAACAAACTATAACTGCAATTAAGTTTGCTAGAAAGAACATCTACAGTAGTGGATAAAAACAATGGTTTGATACAAAGATTTATAAAATATATTACATACATTTGATGAGTTTTCATGCTAAATAAAGACTATAAAAATAACCTTTTCTTATCTGCCTTCTAGATCTCAAAACCTCTAGAGAAAATTGCCCAACTAACCAACCAGCCCTTAATGCATCAAAAACTTATGCATATATAACAATTCAAACTTTTTTCATCATCTGAGGTGCTACCCTCTGCCAAAAAGTTACCCATGCTGCATTAAATTCAAGCCACTGCAAAGTCAGGAAGCATGCATGTTCGAAAGCTTGCTCATTCTCTGTCAACTCTAAAAATGTCAGACGAATATTGCTTGCACTCTTTGTGTACCTAGAACAATAAAGAGGGAAGGTTCTAATCCTTTCTCTGACACTTGCAACCTCTGACATATCCAATTTGTCATTCAAGTGTACCTGTACATTGAATAATTTCACTATGTCAATCACCTGTATGGCACTATTTTGCATAATCATAAATTTTTGGGTACAAATCAGCCAATACAAATCCTGCAATCATGGCACACTTTTAAGAAATTACCCCTTTTAAAGCCTTTACAACACTTTAAAAGTGTTGTCTATTTTTTTTATTTTTCGGCAATTTTATCTCTAACTATACCCATCTGCATATTAGGCATCCTCCCACCTTTATCGGCCTATCTTCTTTCCAAACTTCTTTCATCTTCTTCCTCCTTATCGGCAATTTTCACCTTTTATGAACCATGGAAGAAACTCCCCTTTTTCTATGGTACTTAATCTTTATTTTCAGCCTCTTTTGTGCCTTATCAATAAATCTTTGTTTTCTTGCACTTAGCTTGTCTGAGGGTTCCATTTCTTCCTTTAGTCGGCAAATTTTGACTTTCTTGAACTATGTCCCTTCCTTGCCTCTTTGCTTTCCTTATTTTTTTCTTGTCTTTTATTCCTTCCTTTGTTCTGTCAGTGAAATCGACATAAAAAAAACCTTCCATTGGTGAATCGAGTGATTCACTAAACCAAGCCCATCGCTGAAACAAACTGCTTCTGACTTTTTCTTTTTCTCTCCTTAGAAACTTTTCAACTTCCACGGCCCTTTCAATTTGCCTTAGTCAGCGATCTCTTTGATTAGCGAACCTACCAGTCAGTGAACCGATGGGTTCACAAACCTCATAACTTGTTGACAAGGCTTCACTTTCTTTCACTTTTTCTTGATTTTTTGTCACCTTCTAATCACCTCATCGGCGAACTACCAAATCAGGAAAAAGGTGAGATTTCAGACTAATTTGCTAGTTCACATTTTTTTGATTTTCGGATAAGGGTCTTGAAGGTTCATTTTTTCAAAGGGAAAAAACAAAGATACAACACTTAGAATATTTTGAAATAAAAACCCCTATAAATATCTCTCTCATCGGGTATATATGAGGGATTTTGGCACAAAGGTAAAAACTAGGAATTTTCTTTTGATTTTTGGAGCAACATAATGCATGTCTAGGAATAAAATTTACAGGTGTGAACACTAGCTCTAGTTGGGAATGTGTGACAAACAATGTCACAATGAGGATATAGATCTTCGGGCAGACCAAAAAAGCACAAAACACACAAAAGGAAAAAACAAACAAACATATTTACAACAAAGGCTTATATACATAACAAAATACAGTCATAAACATTATAGCACAAAAGAATATTGATTGTATTGAAAATTTAAGGGCAACATTACCTATGAAAAGTAATGCGTCAGATGCTAACCATGAATGGGTAGAACTCTAGAAATTCTCCCTCCATGTTTCTAATGTAATATTTGTCCCGGCCAGCATTTCCATCAATTTGATATGGGCCCAGCCATAGGAGAACCATATCACCAATCTAAAACCTCCTTTTGACTATTCTCTTCTTAAACAAATGCTCGACCTTTTGTTGTTGCAAAAAATTTTTAACATGTGCCAGCCTCCTGGCTTCATCTAACTCTGTCAACTAATGCATGCTCAACATTAAAGAATCATCCCCATCCTCTCCTATTTGTTGTAGCAACTAATATACTAGCAATTCTAATAACATTGGCATTTTTTGCTCTAATCCATATGGCAATTTGAAAGGGCTCTTGCCTGTAGCATGTTTGTATGTGATCTAATTTGCCCAAACTGCATATTTAATCTTGTCATCCCATCTCTTCTTGTTCATTTCTAGAGTACTCGTCAAGATCTTCATGAGGCTTTTATTGTTGGACTCAGCTTGTCCATTGCTCTATGAATGATACGGTGATGAATGAACTATCTTGATTCCATACTTGGAACACATATCTATTACATCATGAGATCTGAAGCACATGGCATTGTCTGCAACAATTCTAGATGACACCCCAAATCTAGTTATCACATTGTTCACAAGGAACTCAATCACTACCTTGGATGTGGCATTCCAAGTGGGGATAGCCTCAACCCACTTGGTGAAATAGTAGATGGCCACAAGGATCCACTTAAATCCATTACTTGACTTCTCTTGAATTTCTCCTATAAAACCAATGCCCCATTGCTAAAATGGTGCTTCAACTACAACTAGCAAAAGAGTTAATGCTCCAGTGAATTTCATGTTGCCAAAAAAAGGTTGGCAAGCATCACATTTTTTAACCTATCTTGCAACATATTTGAAAATACTTCACCACTAGAATTCGACCCTGATAATTTTATATGATGTGCTCTTAGCATGGAAGTGCCCACCACATATTCCTTGATGATACTCTTGAAAGATTGCCTCAAACTGTTGTTGTTCCAAACACTTCAATAGCAATCCCTCATGCTTTCTCCACATTAATACACCTTGAATCAAAACATACTTTTGAGACTAGAGCTTATGTGTCCTCTACTGAGTCATATTCATGTCCAGGGAACACTGCATGTTGATAAGATATAAGATAATATCTCTATACCATGTATCATTTGTCAATGTACATGCATCAACAAATGAAAAAACATCCACTTCATTCACCTCAGCTGCCTCTCAGTTCGAATTAGCCATCAACTTAGCTAAACCCATGCCTCTAATCATTTTGGTGATCTACACATCAATGTCATACTCTTGGATCCTATTGATCCACCTACATCTTCTTCTAGAAGCCTCTTGTTGTGTGAAAATATCTTTCACAGCAGAATGCGGCACATATGCAATTGTCTTTGCACCCATAAGATATGACCTAAAAAGAATTTATTTCCTTAACCAAAGCATATGCATGCTTTTGTATAATGGAATAATTGAACTCAATAGCTTGTAATGACTTGCTAAAAAATCCTATTGGTTTCTCAAATCCATCCTTATTCTTTTGCAACATTACAACAACAATACTATAGTATGAAGAAAAAGAAAAAAGTTGGAAGACCTTGGAATAATTTGGGCTTACTAGCACTGGTGCATTCTTTAGGGCCTTCTTTATATCAATAAAGGCCTCAGTTGGCTCTTTTTCCCATGTGATCGACTGTCCCTTCTTGATCATCTTGGGAATTGCTTTGGTTTTCTCAGGAAAGTTAGAAACAAATCTCCTCACAAAGTTAATCTGCCCAAAGAAGGACCGAACACCCTTGACTATTTTCTACTGAGCGATAAGGTCAATGGCCTTAACTCTTTCACGATCAATTTTAACCCTATCCCTTGACACAATATGTCCCCAACTTTCTTTCCTTTACTCCAAATTAGCATTTGTTGGGATTTAAAGAGATCCCATACTCTAAACATCTTTCAAAATTCAATTGTAAATGCTTGTAATGATCTATCCTATCTTTAGAAAGTGCAGTAAGATTATCTTGGTATAAAACCATGATCTCATCAATGAGGCTAGCAAAGGCAACATCCATTGCCCTTTGAAACATTGATCCTGCATTCTTCAACCCAAATAGCATCCTCAAATAAACATAGGTTCCCCAAGGAGTAATGAATGTTGTTTTTTACTATTATGACTCCTTGACCAACACTTGATTATATCCTGAGAACCCATCAATCATAGACATTATCTCTGAACCAATAACCTCTACAAAAGATAATCCATGCTCATAAGAGGATAATTATCCTAAAAAGATTTGATGTTCAAATTTATGAAATCCACACACATTCTAATCTCCCCATTCTTTTTCCTTACTTGGACAAGATTAGACACCCACTCAGAATGTCTGATTGGTTTAATAATACCCCCTCTTTTAGTTTTAACAATTCTTTTTGAATTTTGGGAGCTATAGTGGGGTTTATAGGCCTCTATTTTTGCCTAAATGGTTTTGCATTAGGTTGAAGAGGAATAATATGCTGAAATAAATCCTCCCTATAAGCTTTCAACTCATCATAGGACCATGCAAAACATTTTCTAAATTTTCTCAACAAAGAAATCAGCATTTACTTTTCATGAGGCTTTAATTTCTTACCTATGTAAACCATTTTAGTTGCCTCCTTAGTTCCAAGGTTAACATCTTCAACACTATCTTCTTCAATAGGTTTACCTTTACTCTTCCAGTGGTCTACATTATCAAACATTCTCTCCAGTGCCACCAATCCCTTGGGAATGGTATTTATCTTCAAATGGACTACCTTTCTGCCAAATAACGTTTCCTTGCCATTTCCATCTGTATCATAGGTTTCCAGTCAATCACTTAACTGTCAAACTCATCCATGCAATTGAGGAACCTAAAAATTTGATTACCATCATTGAAAACATGCCTACTGTATATGCTATCATGGATTGTTGGCCATGTAAGCACCTCCATAGTATGATGGCCATAAGGAAAATTCATTTAAGGATCACCTTTTGATGCAGTTACAACTAGGGACTCTACCTCTTCATTTTTAGTCCTATCAATCCATTTTATGCCAATGGCATCAAAAAGCTCCATAGTATCCCATAGAGCCTTCCTGTATGCCCTTAACCTTTTATCCTTGGTAGCAAACTTATTTCTAATTTGTTGCACCACTAATTTTGAGACACCATAAATCTTCAAGCACTTTTTTTATGCTTGTGAGCAACATTTAAACCTAACAACAATGCCTCATACTCAGCTATGTTGTTAGTACACTCAAAATCAAGTCTAAAAGACATACCAAATTGTTCACCATCTGGGGATATCAGAACAATTCCAGGGCCTGAATCATCCCTTGAGCATGCACCACCAAAATACAGCGTACATAAATTAGAGGTACCCCAAATAGAAGTGACATGATTAGAAGGTAAAATACTCAGGTAAGGAACATCATCATTGTAATATCGCATAAAATTGTCTATATCAGTGTCAAAGAAATTTACATGATCTTCCTCCTTTTTATATTTGTCCTCTATGTTTTGGTCTTCCACCTTCTTCTCCCTATACAACTTTACTTCACACCCTGGATTGGAATAGTGGCATATGATAGATCCATCTAAATGCTTCCACCCATAGAGGCTGCCCATTTTCTTGATAATAGCATACCCCACTTGGCAGGGCAATCCACAATAATTGTATCCATCAAGAAGGACTTATCTGGGTAAGCAACAAGTTTGACATCAACATTTTTAACCAGATCTATCACATTAACCTCCCTAGAATCCATGGCAAAGCATTTTCCAAAAGACTTGAACACCTTCAACCCCAAATCATTCATGATTTCAAGCAGCATGACATTGCAAGATGCCCATGAATCAAGTATACAATTGTGTAGCAACCATGCATTTATTATCAAAGTGGTGTAAAAAGGGTCTACTCCCATCTTCTTGTTAACCATAGATGACCCCAAATAAACCTCAATTGTTTCATCATGACCTACGCCCTCATCATTACCACTGGGAACAACAATAGGTTGTTTTTGTGCATCTATAGTAGTGATAAATGAATCTGCCCTATCTCTATGTTTAGGGATTCTAAGGAGTTCCACTATTGGCACAAAATTTTTGATTTGGCTAAAGACTTGAGCCATATCAATAGGGTTATAATTAGGTAGAGGAGTATCACATGAAATAGTTACATCCTCTGCACAAGGAATATAAGGTATTACTTGATCAAATGAAATATCCTTACCTTTTGCCTTTGTCTTCTCCTTTTCTAGTTCTTTATGTGTATGAGGTTGATCATGCTTATTGTTGAATTTTGGATAATGTACCCCTTAAACAGGGGTAGTTATTAGTTGTGCCATTGGTGCTAGATTTTTCTACACATATTTGCTTTTTGCTATTGGAGACTATATTGGAACCTTATTTTTAGGCACACTCTTCTTTGGAGCGCTACTACTTTTCTGCTCCACATTCCCCATACATTTGTCCCTATCCCCATTCAATATTTGTTGTTTTGATTCCTTGGTAGGGGTATTATGCATAGGGATAGTCCTATTTCTTAGTTGATAGCCTCGTTGGACTTGCAAAATGGTTGCATCAGTCAAGGATTTCATGTCCTCTTTTAAAGACTTTGACTACTGATATTTCTTCTACATAAGGTCCCTCAAGTGCCCAAAAACATGAGCTAGTAATTGATACTTCTTTGGACCTTCATCATAATCATATTAGAAAATATGATCACCTTCTTCATAGCTATCACAATCAGCACCCTGACCCATTTTCTCATAATCTTCTACATCAAACTTCTTTTTCTTTTTCATAATACTCAGAGGCACCCTCTTCATTTGGAAATTCTTCTTCTTTGCTCAATGAATGAGCCCTACATAATTATCTGGATCATGGGGGAGGAAGCAAGCCTAGCACCATAAAGACTCATATTGAAAATTAACTTGATCCTTTCTCAAAGGATTAGGGGTATGGCCCTTTTCAGGAAGTTTGAAACTTACATGCCTAGGTGCATCTTGTTTGTCATTTTGTTGTGGTCTCTTAGACCAATCAGTACTATAAGGCCTATTATACAATCTGTAACCTTCATTAAAATGCATTACAACAGTTTGAGATGGCAACCCTTTGTCATTTCTAGCAACTTTATTAGACAAATCTTTCACAACCCCCATGAGTTTGTCCAATTTGTCATTGGTAGTGAGGGGTTTGTTGAAAGATGGTTTATATGGCTGGGACTGTTTGATATCAAACCTTTTGATATGCTTCCCTGAATCTCTCATATTAATTTCTATGTTTATGGTTGTAGCATAGGCCTCTCTTAATGTTTGTGGACTCTTGTCCCTCAAACAATAACCAATTTTTGAATCAAAGGCACCATAATATAAAACTAAGCACATAGATTCATTAGGTATCAAATGAGGAGGTACCTTTCTCATTATCATGATGAAGTGGCTATTGAAGTCAGCTACTATTTCATTCAATGATTTCTTGATGGCTATAAATTCATGGATAGAAAACTTGGGATCAATCCTATCCCCATACTACAATCTAAATACACTCATGAACTCCTCCCAAGAATCAATACTATTATTAGGGAGGGCTTTATACCATTCTTTGGCACTCTCTTCCAATAAATATACAAATCATTTCATCATAACATCTTTATCCCTAATTTAATATTCATTAGTGACATTAATCAAATGCCTAAGATGTTCCTCACCTGTGACAGCATTGTTTCCTTGAAACATAGGAATCTTCCCCCTGATCTCAATTGGAATTGGATTAGGAAAGTCAGGTATGCCAAAGAACTCAAGCTATTTATACCTTTCATCTCCCAGTGGCTACCTCTATGGAAGAAACCTTTGTGCTTATCTTCGTTGTGCATGCCCAATATTAGGAACATTGCCATGATGTTGATTAACTTGGTTTTGTGGTGGATGAATGTTGATGATTTTGAGTAGGGTCTTGATTTATGTCCTATTGTCCTATTTGATGTTGCTATTGTTGTCTCTAATTATTTTGTTAATTGTAGTGTTATGGGGGTGCACATTATTGATTTGCATTTTGATTTAGGCCCTGCTACTATGCATTCTAGTTTTGTTAGGCCTATTGGGAAAGTGGAGCTTGTTGTTGATAAAGCAAGGCATGCACTTCCTTTTGTCCATTTCTAAATAATCAAGCAAGTTTAGTTCGTATTAGATTCTTCTTTCTATTTCCTCATCATCAAGTTGTTGCTGCGAATCATCCTCATTAGGAATATTGTCATGTTGACCTCCAAATGATCCAATGGGGGATTTAGGATGCCTTGTACCCTGATACATCTCTTCATTCTCACTAGCATTCCCAAACATCCTCAAATATGGATCATGGGTCAATGCAAGAAGTTGGGTCCACTTTTTGGCCAAAAAGTAGAAGTGTTTTCGCCAATTTTTAGAATTTGTCACATTTGACTTGAACATTTGAGGCACTTAAAGATTGAATCTTAAAAAAAGGTTAGTAATATGAAATGTAGTACTCAGAGTCTAGTTTCTAAATACGTAATTTATTTTAATACCTAGATGATACAAATTGATTTTCAATAGGTATTTCTAAAAACCACTGTTTAAAAGTCACTTTTTTTTTTTACCATACCATGCACGTGTACGACCAACATAATTTGACCTAAATAAAATTATTTTTCTAAACCCTTTTAGGGAAATATCTGTAGTACATTGAAGTTTGATGAGGATATTTTTTTATAATTTTTTTCTAAATAATTTTTTTTATTAATTTTTTATTGGTCCTAATTGATGTTTTCAAAAACCCTTGTGTACGACCAACATAATTTGAGAAAAACTAATCATAAATTTTTTCTTTCATTGTGTAAAAAATGTTGTGTAGATTGATGACATATATATATTTAAATTTAAAAATTAAAAGTTATTAAAAAAATATAAACACTTGTCATTTCAAGTTTTTGGACTAGTTTACTCATAAATTAAATAATAAATAGAAAAATAAGTCCAATAAAAAAAAATACATATTTTAAAACTAGACACTGTCATCTGTAATGGGTTTTAATTTCTTAAAAAAATTTAGAAAAAAATGTCATCAGCCATATAGGTAAACTCGGTCTTTTCGCTTGTCCTGTACTTAGAAAAAAACTTGGAGGTCCAAGGGAAGGGGTTGGCTTACCATGCCTTTCCCAAGCCTAAGCTTTTAGGAATGGGTACCCGTTCCTTTTGTATGATTAAAAAAATGCATAGGCTTTTTTTCCAAATTCAATATCTTTATAGAAATAGGTACCCGTTCTGGATTGGGCACCAATTCCTAAATGGGTATCCGTTTCTGTCAGGATTTTTTTGCCCGCGACTTCCCCTCTATGTGGACCCAACTTCTTGCACTTACCCTCATGAGATCTAGCCCTACTTCCTTTTCCAATAGCATTCTCATTTCTTCTAACATCATACTCATTTCTATTTGTTCTACTGTTTGTTCTGAGCATGTTATCTGCAGAGTCCTCAGAAGTATAATTGTATTAGCTCCTGAGGTCGACAAACACATTGTCTTAGGTATTCCTTGGAGGTAGCACATTGGGTCTTCTCACCCTATATCTACTCCTATTTCCTGCATTGCTAGAGGATTCTTCATTTCCAGGCTACTCCTGCTTCCTTCCTCTATTCATTATGAAACTTTTCCTCTTCAAACTTATAATTATTTTTTGGGTTATTAAAATAGAGTTGCCACTTCCCCTGTTGGGAAGAAAATTAAAGAAACATTATATTTCAATATCATAGAAACTGGAACTAAATTGATTTATTGTTACCAAGGGCTTCAAATTTGAACCAAAGCACTATGTCCCTGGCAATGGAGCCAAAGTGTTGGTTCCAAAATGACTGCAACACAAAACTCTAAAAAATTTCTAATCACTTAGGACAGGGATTGTCATCAAGGTGATAGAAAAAGGTTCATCAACAAGTTATGGGTGATTTCGATCAACTAATAGGAGTGGGTAGACTACTCTGCTCTTCAAACTCGGCTTAAACTCTAGAGGGATATTCCAAGGGGTATACCTAAGAAGGTATTGATTTCAAACTAGATGAACAACTAAAAATAGATGAACAACCAAACCAAAATCACTTTCTTAGCCCTAAATTTGTCACTAAACTAAGAACATTTGGTTGTTACAAGACCCCTATATAGATGATAAAGGCAATCTTATACACTGAGGATGCATAAAAACTACTATTGTTTCTAAAGATAAATATATTGTTTTGTTTTGGAGATTGGGTGATCTAAGGCTACTCAGACTGGTGCTTATCCATTGGGCTCAAGAGTCAAATGTTTAATAGAGGAAAAACAACTACAAAGAAATATATAGTTGCCTATTTGAGAAATCAAATACACAAACAATCAATATCAAATCACTAAGAATACTTATTAATCCAACACCATACAATATTGTTTCTCATATAATATTGAAAAGATCATTTACAAAGCCTTGGAAATGAATTAGGAACTGTCACATTCATTCAAATCAATGCTTACATTAATGCCACTAAATGTGGCAAGAGAAAACTATAACTGTGATTAAGTTTTCTAGAAAGAACGTCTACAACAATGGAGGAAAATAGTGGTCTGATATAAAGATTTGCAAAATATATCACATACATTTCTTGAGTGTTTCATGCTAAACAAAGATTGCAAAAATAACACTTTCTTATCTGCTTTCTGGAGCTCAAAACCTGTTGAGAAAATTACCCAACTGACCAACCAACACTTAATGCATCAAAAACTTATGCATATATAGCAATTCAAACTTTTTTTATCATCCTATGTGATGTTCTCTGTCAAAAAGTAAGCCACACTACATTAAATTCAGTCCACTGCAAAGTTAAGAAGCATGCACGTTTAGAAGCTTGCCCATTCTCTGTCAACTTTGAAAATGTCAGAAGAAGATTGCTTGCACTCTTTGTGTACCTAGAACAATAAAGAGGGAAGGTTCTAATCATTTTTCTAACACCTACAACGTCTGACATATCAAAATTTTCACTCAAATGTATTTGTGCATTGAAGAATTTTACTGTGTCAATCACCTGTATGGCACTATTTTGCAGAATCATAAATTTTTGGGTACAAATCAGTCTGTACAAATCCTAGAATCATGGCATGCTTTTAGGAAATTACCCCTTTTAAAGCCTTTACAACACTTTAAAAGTGTTGTCCAATTTTTCTGGTTTTGGGCCATTTTATCTCTGACTATACCCATCTCCATATTGGGCATCCTCCCACCTTTATCGGCCTATCTTCTTTATCACAAACTTCTTTCATCTTCTTCCTCCTTATCTACAATTTTCACCTTTTATGAACCATAGAAGAAACTCCCCTTTTGCTATGACACTTAATCTTTATTTTTGGGCTCTTTTGTGCCTTATCGGCAAATCTTTATTTTCTCAAACTTGGCTTGTTTGAGTCTTCCATTTCTTCCTTTAGTTGGTGAAGTTTGGCTTTTGTGAACTATGTCCTTTCCTTGCCTCTTTTGTTTCCTTATTTTTCACTTGTCTTCTATTCCTTCCTTTGTTCTATCGACAAAATTAGCAATTTGCTAACCCAAGCCTATCGGCAACACAAACTACTTCTGACTTTTTCTTTTTCTCTCCTTAGAAACTTTTCAACTTCCGCGGCCCTTTAACCTTGCCTCAGTCGGCGATCTCTTTGATCGGCGAACCTACCGGTTAGTGAACTGATGGGTTCACGAACTTCATAACTTACTAACAAGGCTTCACTTTCCTTCGCTTTTTCTTTCTTTTTTGTCACCTTCCCGTCACCTCATCGGGGAATCGGGAAAAAAGTGAACTTTCAAACTAGTTCGTCAGTTCCCATTTTTTTTTTATTTACCGATAAAGGCCTTGAAGGTTCATTTTTTCAAAGAGAAAAAATAAAGATACAACACTTAGAATATCTTGAAATAAAAACCCCTATAAAGATTTCTCTGATTGGGTATATATGAGGGATTTTGGCACAAAGATAAAAACTGAGAATTTTCTTTTGATTTTGGGAGCAACATAATGCATGTCTGGGAAGAAAATTTGATAGGTGCCAATAGAGTCAATAGGGAACAACATAATCATGTCACTTGAAACAAAAAATGCAATGGACTACATATATCTTGATATATAACGGACCCAATTTCATAGATTACAAAAGAAAACCAAACTTCAAATTGATTTTGGAGTTCAAACTATTGCTCAATAACAATGAATAAAATGCTTAGGACTGTCACAACTCTAGAACTAAAAACTATTTACTTCACAAACATGACCACGTAGACAAAACCAACATATAAGAGTCATGGGTTTGAGATGGTGTGTAGGGACATCATTTAGGAGTTTGCCTACTTGATAGATGAACGAGTTCTCCTAGGTCAAACTCCTTTGTGGGATAGATTAACAATGTACACAAATATGCAGATGGCCTATATAATTATGTGGATTTGATTTTTTAGTTGCCTTTTAGAAATCAAAAGGTGTTCAAATAATTTTCTCTTTGATGTCCTCTTATTCTTTCTTATAAAATTATGTGCGCATTAAATGTCTTTAAATACCATGAAATAGCAACATGTTGCACAAATGTGTTCAAAGTTGGTGTATAATGGATAGGAGAATTGAAGAAACTTGGAATTTAGATTTAAATATTTGAATTACATGTGTATCACAAGATCGAACCAAATCAATCCCCAACCACTAAAGAATGAACCTAAGATAAAATGATAATTTCAAAGGATGAAAGTAAATATATAAGAATAAGTGCAAATTAAAGTGCAGTTATGAAGAGCAATGACAAAAATAACAAGAATGGTACAGATAAGAATGCAATATATAAAAATAGAAATCAAACCATAAACCAGAATACAAGAATATTCCACTTTTCAAAATATTATAATAAGAACAGTTCCATCGAAACAAAAATAAATGGGAAATGGCATGGGTATTGCTAATTTCGCCCTTACGATAATATCAAACACACGCATGAGTCCAGTAAGTGATCAGATGAACCAGAAGAAAACCGAGATAGGTTCTATACAACGGGACGGGTTATATAAAAAAATGGTTACGAATTATTTTAGCGTATTACGTATAGGCTTATGTGGTGACAACGCATCACTAGGGCGTGATGAGATGAGCCAGAAGAAAACCGAGATGTGTTCTGTACAATGGATAGAAAAAATTGTTTACGGATTAGTGTAGCCTATTCTGTATAGGCTTATATGGTAACGATAACATCCGTCAATAATATGCGCGTTGATTATAAAAGGGCTAAGTTGCAGCGTATATAACGGGGTTGACATTGACAATCTCTTATTATATTATTTTCCATGTAGATTTACATGGCGTCGTAAATTTCTTAATGAACATGTGCGTCCGACTCCCTACCATATGGGCGTGGGAAGAAAAGTTTAAATTCGAAATTGGAAAAACTCATTGACTATAAACGCAGTCTAAAATTCATTAGAGAGTAGACGCAGCTGTTCATGATACTTTATTCATTGTTACCGATTTGGACCAAAAACTATTCAACATATTCATATTCGTTGCCATGTTCAAACTATTTATGTATATATGCATATGTTTGATATTACCGTAACGATATCAATGGGAGAACCTAAAAAATGTGCCGCAAAGTAATTATATACAAAAATATAAAGACACCTGATGTAGTAAATCCACCAATGCTGACAAAAGCTGTACACTTAAATTATATATATTGAAAAACTAGTTGAATTTATAATAATTTGAAAATTGTGAAGATAACTCGAAATATATTAAAAAAGACTGAAAATGATTATGCAATCTCATAGTCAAAAGGCTGCCAAACGAAACAGATCAGAGCAAAACAGTTCTCAATTATCAATTATCTTGTGTATTCAAGATTCGATTAGCATTTGAATTCTTTATTCATGGTGAGGAAGAGTTGATGTGTATGCACCAACATTCTGTTTACACTACCATTTCTATTTTGGGATATATGTTCACATTATATTTTAGGTCAATTTTAATAAATATATAAAAGATGAATTAATAAAAATATCAAATAAAAAAAAGGAGAGATATATATATAGAGCTTTATATAATATAATAATGTAGACCTATTAAGATTAACAAAACATAGGGCTACCATTGTCTACTATTAATAGAATTCAAGACAAAAAAAAAATTTTGGTATAGATGATAGCTAATCTTTCTTGCAATGGGAATGAAGAGCCAAATCCTCTTAAGGATTGTCTAATATCATAGAAGAAGATTTCTTCTTCTTAACAGTTATCTAGTTGTCATCAATCTTTTCCTCATAATCTTTGATCTTACACATTAACACCACTGAAGAGCCTTTTAATGAGGGAGCAAGCACTATCTTGGTGGGAGAAAATGAGTGACCCAACTTGTCATGTTTGTTAGGAGATAAAACAACCTTCTCAAATAGAGGAGAGTAATAACAAATCAAGTAGGGGACTCAAGAGATGAATTAAGCTTTGAGTTAGAAATTTTGGTCTCAAAAGAGGAATCTAGGAAGATGTGTTGGTGGCTTGGATCTATTTTGCCTTTCGAACAAGTTGCTTACTTTAGAGGAAGCTTTCTATTAATAAGATTGCCATTCTAAGGGCATGCATCTACCTTGAGACTCGTGCCATAACAAACTCAACATTTCAAAGCAATCCATTCATAGTCCAAAAGTTGATTCAACAACCTATCACCAACCTTAATACCAATTTCTACTGGCAACCGATTGGAAATGAGATGAATTTGTGCATGGAGTTTCCAATGGAAGACAACATAGAAGAATCCCAAAATTGTAGATGGGGATTACGAAGACACACCCAAATAGGAACACTTGAAAAGATTTTGTGATAGGATTGAAATATGGGAACCATTTTTTAATGCATAATAGAACTCTATCCAAGGACCATGGCCCTTTTCATAGCAATAGGTCCTTATCCTCTAGAGAAACATAGGTGAAAATGAAGAACCCCTTTTGAACATGACTAAATAATAATTTTATCTTCCAATAGGGGCTGCCAATTTTTAGTTATCCATTCCTTTAAATTTACTAGACTTGGCTAGTAATTGTAAAAATGGCATATTAGAATATTGTTCTAGTAAGCATTTTGAATTGCTAACACTTCCTCACCAAACTCCATGGTTGTGTAGCCATCCAAATGAACCCTGGCATTAGTGAGATAGGATTGATTCAAATTGAGGGTCCTAGAATTGTGTCTATCCTCTAAGAGGGGAGAAAAGGTGGTTGTGGGCTCAATGGATCACACACCCAAAGAAGGCCCCAGCCATATGAATGGAGGGAATCCATAACAAAAAATGACATAGGAATAGGTGACGTATAGTGGTCTTAATTTTTTGATCCTATAGTAATATTAATTGCTCAATATTGAAACTCACTATACCTTGAAGATCTAATTCTAATTCTCCTAAAATGATGTAGTTACATTTTAAAAATTAGAATTTTAGGGGGTCCAAATTTAGCAACCATTATTTAATAAAATATGTACCACAAGAATATACATTTTTCTTTCCCTCCTTTTTTAACATTTCTGTAAGTGAATTACTACACATTTCCATTAAAACAAAAAAAACAAAAAAAAACAAGAAAATATGAAAAATTATAAACTAAAAGAAATCATAAAAAGTAATATAAACATAATTTAACTAAATGACTGCATGTGATATTAAATTAATAAAAACATTTCCTTGGCTGCAAATACAAGACCAACACTATCCAGATCTAGTGCTGCCAATCTAAAATACTACAAGGACGCATGCGCACCAAACAATAACCGCAACTAAAACCCGACAGCGGCAAATCTATTAGTTAACAAACATTTCAAATAGATCAGTATGAAAAGCTGTGGAAACTCTTGGCAGTAGAATTCAAGCATTGATGTCATTATGAACAGAAACACGACTAGGAATTGATATATATAATTCCATCCTAACTCGAAAAGCCGGGTACCGTAAATTGTATTCATGGTTTTAGTAATATGTCAAACTAATAAGCTGATAACATCAGCAGCAACGTTAATATGGTTGACAGCATTAATTCGAGAGTAGTAAGCTTGAAAGTCTAGATTGTTAAAACTCTGTTTTCAACTACACTGTTGAGAATGAAAAAAAACGTTTTTAGAAGAACGATTACCGGCCGTGCCAAAAACTCAAAAAGTCAAGCGTACTTATCACCTAATTCTTTTAAAGAAAAAAATAACCCATAGTTTGCGTATTCTACTCAAGTTGCAATGTCAAGATCCACCGTGTTGCAAGCTTATCGGTAGAGATTAGATTTAGAATTGGTCGCACTTGTTAGGGGAGATCAAACTGGTCTCTATAAATTGCAGAAGATCGAAGAGCATTGTCACAAAGCATCTGTTATAGATATCTAGTGTAAGAGATGGCCAAGTTTTGTATGCTTTTGATTCTGATTATCGCAGTCTGCAGCGCTTCCACTGCTACTACATCAGCCAAAAATGTAGATGGTGAAGGATTGTTGTCATGTTTGAATGCCAGCGGCCTAACAAACGTGACAACCATGTCCTCCTCTGCTTCTGAATATTACTCTCTGCTGAATTTCTCCGCCCAGAATCTTCGATTCACAGAGCCTCAGACACCAAGGCCTTATGTTATCGTTATTCCTGAAAGCCAAAGCCAATTAGAGCAATCCGTGGTGTGCAGCATACAAAACGGATGGGAGATTCGTGTGCGAAGCGGAGGACACAGCTACGAGGGGCTCTCCTACACTTCAGACGTGCCCTTCGTGCTCATCGATTTGATGAAGCTCAATAAAATCACAGTGGACGTAAAATCAAAGACGGCCTGGGTAGAAGCGGGCGCCACTTTGGGTGAAGTCTATTCTGCCATTGCAAACAGTTCGGCGAACCTGGCGTTTCCTGCAGGAGTTTGCCACACGGTCGGCTCCGGTGGTCATATAGCTGGCGGGGGGCTGAGCTTCCTGTCGAGAAAATACGGCCTTGCTGCTGATAATGTGTTGGATGCCCTGCTGATAAATGCGTCAGGAAAGGTGATGGATAAGAACACAATGGGTGAAGACGTATTTTGGGCTTTGAGAAGTGGCGGCGGCGGCAGCTGGGGAGTTGTATATGCCTGGAAACTCCAGCTGGTGAGCGTGCCCACCATTTTGACAGCTTTCACCGTGTTAAGAACCGGAGCAGATAATGTCACGGAGACTATCCATAGATGGCAATACGTGGGTCCTCAAATGGAGGAGGATCTCTTCATGCGAGTACAGTTCTTCGGCATAAGAGTAAACGAGAGCAAAACCATCAGAGCGTCGTTCCATGGAATATACCTGGGCCGTCAGTCCGAGTTGCTGACTAAAATGGGAAAGATCTTCCCCGAGTTGGGAATGGTGGCTGCAGATTGTAAAGAAATGAAATGGATAGAGACAATTGGCAACTTTGATAACACCACTGTGAGCCAATTGACCAACAGATATTACACCAACAAAGTTTTCTTCAAGATCAAGTCAGATTTCGGCAAAACGCCTCTGCCAAAACCTGCTCTGAGAGGACTGTGGTCGATCATGGAAGAAGAGGTGAGCGCCTACGCTATTTTCTCTTCTCTAGGAGGAATAATGAACAGGATACCGTCCACTGCATTGCCGTTTCCTCAGCGGAACGGGACGTTGTTCGACATTCAGTATAAGGTAACCTGGACCAATAGAAGTGAGGATAATCACTACATTGAATGGATGAGGAAGCTTTACAAATACATGGAGCCTTACGTGTCCCATTCTCCAAGGGCTGCCTATGTGAACTATCTCGACCTTGATCTGGGTAGTGCGTTCAACGGCAGTGCTTCTGTTGAAGAGGCAAGAGCTTGGGGTGACAAGTATTTCCATCAAAATTTCGATAGGCTTGTCAAGGCAAAAACCCAAGTGGATCCCAAAAATTACTTCAGAAATTCTCAGAGCATTCCTCCTCTCGATAATTAGTGTTTATTCTATGTATTTGTATTGGCATAATAAGGCGCTCTTTAGAGCTATGATAGTAATCATTAGCTTTAAGTGCAGAACTCTTGAGCCACTAGCCAATATTTTTAAAGCTATTTAGCTCTTCAATCTCACAATAATACATTCAATTCCATGTTTGTCTTACGGCTCCTCTACATGTCAACGCACCTCAACTTTGAAAACTTCATTTTGTGTAAAATTACTTGTGAATTATCACATCTTTTGACATTTTAAGACGCTGATGAAATTTTCACCCCTGTGATTTAGATGTAATGATTATTAAGGGGATAATTCATGTTAGTGAGAGATGGGTTCTTTTGAACCACTACTAATGAAATATAGGTTGATGAAGATTGACTTAAAATTACTAAGTTGAATATTTAAAAAACATCATATAACATTAAATCTCTCTCAAGCATTTTGTGGGAAATTTAGTGCAAGAGTAGCAACAAGTTCCTCAAGGCAAGATGAACCATAAGAGGTACAAGTAGGAGAATCCATAAGAGAACAAGTCTAGCATGAGATGCATAAGAGATAAGTTTATTAGGGGTAGAGGGTGGACAAGCATCGAAGATAGATCATGAAAAGTTATGACTAGGTCCATACTATCCTCATGTGCACTAGCGCAGGAAAAATAAACAATAAAAACATTTACCAAACCCATAATAGAATGATATAATTAGTAGGATGAAACAAACTATTATAATTTTCTACCATTCAAATGAAATCTTAAGTCACTAATCAATAATGTATCATCATCTAAACTCTCATAATTAACAAGCAAGAAAGATTTAACATGTAAATAAGCATTTGTAAACCTGTCACATCCCTAATTTTGACTATGTTTTACTTTTTACTTGTATGCAACTAGTAGATAATTTTGCATGATTTAATGATTTGACGTTATGTGAAAATATGAAAATGTCAAGATAAATCAACGATCTCATGAGTTTGAGTTTATATGTTTAGGATTAGACATGTGATTATATGATGTCATGATTACTTATTCATAAGATATATGAAGTAACTAATGATGCACTAATCTAAGTTTGGTTGACTATAAGTTGTAACTAGGAAAATAGGATTTCCACCCTCAAAGAAAGAGAGGGAGAGCATCATTGGAAAGAAGTGAATAGACGTATGGAAAGAACAGGTTATTGCCATCTAAGTCTCATGTTTGGTCAGCTTAATGAACCACATCGAGTTTGGTAAGTTGAGTTCAACTTTATTGGTTTAAGTTGGATTTCGATTCAATAATCGTCGATTTGATGTCAAAATCCTTTAGTTTAGGTTTTGTCAAAAAACTAAGAAGGGATGGTACAACCATCGACAAGATGTAGTCTATAGCCATTATTTATCCTTATATGATGTGAATATAGTTTATATTCAAGAGGATATTTTGATATTTATGGTAGTGGTTGACTATCTCATTTTTTGGTATTTTCCTTGATTGAAATTCCTTTATGGTATCCTATCAAGTTAATTATGTTTGATTATTTTGCTATATATGTGAGACAAAGAGGGGAAAAATACCTCGATCCCATTCTCATAATCTTGTCAAGCATTTAATCAAACAACGTAAGTATAGATTGTGTATTCTTTCTTTATGATGTTATATATAATTGTATATATATTAAGTGTGATATTTAAGTAAGATTTTTTGTGTTAATTTTGATAACTTCTTTATGAAAGAGGTTAAGATTCCATATTATGCAAGTTACTTTTTATTACATGGTTGTTCAACCCCCTTTTACTCTCAACTATTTTGGAGAGTGGAGGAGCCTTTGACCAGTTTTTGTGTGGTCATTTATGACCATCATCTCCAATCATTTGCATGTTGTCATGGAAATTATGATAGGCATTGGATGCGGTTATAGAGTAGAGCTCTATTTATCACCGTGGGAGATTCTTTGGTGATATACACACAGAGAGAGAAACACAAAAAGATAGAGAACTCTGTTTGAAGTTTATTTTGGGAGGTACGGTGACAGAGAAGGAGGTTTTGAAGCTTGTTGTTGAAGGAAAGACATGGCTAAAGGATCAAAGAGAACCTTGTCTGAACCTTCGATCTCACAGGTTCTTTTCTTCTCAAGAAAACATTATTTGGAGTTTGAGCATTCTTCTATACATTTTGGCTCTGTTGATATGTTTAGTTTATCATTGTGTTTATAAAAAAGCTAATAGCTTATATATATTTGTGTTAATAGAAAATCTAGGAGCTTATATATATCTGTGTTGATAGAAAAGTTGAGAGCTTATATGTATCTATGTTAATAGAAAAGCCGAGAGCTTATATATATCTATGTTAATAGAAAAGTTGAGAGCTTATATATATCTATGTTTAGAAAAGACCGAGAGCTTAGTATAGCTCTGTGTTTTGAGAAACCAATAGCAATATATATTTTACTATGCTTTGAGAAGTTGAAAGTTTATAATTTCATTGTGAAACAAGAAGTTGATAGCTTAGTGTATCACTATTTCTTTCTAAAGTCTTTAAACTTAGCAGAACTCTATATAAATTGGACAGTTTAACTTAAATTATTCTTTGAGATGTTTGAGGCCGAAAGGTTAAACATATTTCAGTAGCAATATGAGGTCGAATGGCCTTACACTTGACATGTTTTACTTAAGACTTAAACTCTTTCGATTTATGTCGAATAGAATGAAAACTCTATGTCTCATCTTTATTTTAAGATATAGAAAATATGTACAGGTCGATTGGTCATTGAGACATTACCCGTAACATGATGAAAGGCTAGTGAACGTACTAGGTAGCTACCAGATATAGTTACTAGACTTTTGCAATTTGAGAAGATAGTTTGTACTAAGCATTAGTATGTTTTTATGCTAAGGTTGAAGTAACTCTGTCATACATGAACTTTTAGACAATGTCTTTGTAGTGACTAGACAATTATTATACTCAGAAATACCTGAGAAATCTAGTTGTCCGTAGTTATCTTGCACTCAAGATAGAAAATGATACAAATATTGTTTTATTTCTCTTAAAACTTGTTGAATCTATCTTTAGATGTCAAACTGAGCATCTCAAGATCACCGAGCCTCTCGAGATCATTGTTTTAAGTCTTAGAAGTTGAGACTAGAAGTTTTGATAAAGATGTTTCTTTTATTTCTTAACTCTTTTTAGTTTTATTGTTTTCAATCCAAGAAAGGTTTTCTCTTATTCTAAAATTGTATAGAAATGATTTAGATATTATTAGAAGCACTTGAAGATATGTTATATATTTATATATTAACATTTATCTTTTCTTCAACTAGATCATGTATTTCCATTATGCAAAGATGATGTACTATCATTCTTAATCTTTCTATATCAGTGAATGAAAGGAGACCATTAGGTCAAAGACATAATTATTTTATTATTTGTTTAGACTGTATCCTTTATCAGATTAAAAGATTGAACTTAGTCAAGAGTAGTTATGCTTTTGTCAGTATTTATTAAGACTTGACATAGAGAAGGATAAACCTTGTGTATTATGTTTTACGAAAAAGGTGAATTCGATCAATGACCAAGTAGTCAAGATTTGACAAGTGGTTATCTTATTCACACTATATTCTGGATATAATTTATTAGTTTTTAGGGGTATTTTGATATTGCAAAGTATTGGAGTAGGGGAGTTAAGAACCCTAGATTTTACCCTGAAGAAAACTTTAACTCTTAAGTCAATCATGATATTGGTTTAGTCTATTGTGTACTTTGGTCAATAGTCAAAAGTTCAAGAAACCATAGATCAAGAGAATATTAAGAAACTAAGAAGCACTTTGTTGTTAGAAAGTCAATACTAGTTATATAAATCAAGTATGGTTTGTATTGAGTGGTGAGTAAAATGACAGGAAGTCATAGACCTTGATAAATTGTGGTTATGCAATAAGGGACTCTTGGAAAAAATAAAGATTATCCAAACTTACATATTGTATGTATATCCTAGATAAGAAATATTTTTAAGTCAGATGGACAAGGAATTAAGTATAGTTCAGACAATTATGCCTAGAGATACTAGCCAAACAAGGCATACTATAGGATTAGATAGTCTTCAAGTTGAGTTAGAGTTGTGTGAACACACGACTACGTTTATTACAAATGACTATTTATATAGAAACTTTGGCCAAAGTGATGCATTTTTTGCTCGATGCATTAGTCAGTTCATAGTGTCTAGATGGCATAACTTGTCAAAAAGATCATACTTAGCTAGAAGATCATCTAGAATTGTCTAGAAAAACAAGATCATAGAATAAACTACAAGCACATGAGTATACAATGAATCGATCAATTCTATTCACAAATGAGGCAAATATAAATAGGTGAGTGTGGGTACCCAATTCTCCATGAAATGAGGATAAGACTCCTTTACATGAAGTGGTGGCAAGTAACCACCAACAAAGATAGCGTGAGGTATTGATGCAAGTTGACACCTCTCCAAAATGACTAACTAATTTGACAAGTTCAAAGTACATGTGGAATATATGCCTAACTATGGTTAAAGAAAATGTGTATATGCCTAGGATTAAAGGTATGCACCAACACCCCTCCTTAAGCATAGCTTAGATGAGTTTATGAAAAATGGGTCCCGGCTATAAGATTGGTGAGGTACCCATGCACAATGAAAAATAAAAATGAGTCTTGCCATGAAGCCTGATAAGGTACTCAAGTACAATGCAAATATCTCAGAAATAGAGAATGATAGAAAACCCCGTGGGAAAAAACTATCCTCCAAAAAAGAGACTAAAGAAAGAAAGGCTTAGAAATCCCCCCGCCCAAAAGATTTCCCCCATAGGAGAGAAAATGATAGAAGGTCTATGAGAACCCCCCAAAATAAATGTCCTACTGCAGTGATGTTGAATAGTTGACAAAGGATGCAGATGTAGATCCAAGAACATTGAACAATGTTCCTCCCCTTAGGAAGAAAAGAAACTGCTTGAAGATGCAGGATATCTTCCCATGCGAGAAAATGTAAGCTAATCAATCCAACAATGTGATCACGATGATTAAACTACTTAGCTTTCTGAGATTGTTTACCAAGTTTAGGGACAAGTCCATATAGATGGGGTATGCGATTATGGATCTTGAGATGTTTTAGGATGCCTTCACACTAGGACTTATAGTTTCCCTTGTTTAGGTTGATTACAGAAGAGTGAGTTTCATATCCAATGATTAGAACAAGTTTAGTTCAACTAGACAATAGAAATCAACACAATTAGGCAACCCAAATTAGTTAGATCCCTAATTGAACTTTCTATAAAGTGGCACTTTATAAGTTGAGTGCATGATTTTTCTTATTTTCCCTCCTTAAAGTGGAACTTTGTAAAGTTAGTGCCTTGTGAAAAATGAACACACAAGACTATCCCCCTTTGATTATGTGTTTTTGCCCCCAAATTTGGCACTTTATAGAAGGAGTGCGTTAGGTCACCCTAAAATAGCATAAATAGGCACTTTATAATTTTAGTGCAATTTTAGGCTAGTTAGATCAGCGATGAAAAAAAATCCACTTTTGCGAAAAGAATCACTCGATTTCGAGTTGATTTGCAAAAGTTATAGGACTTAAAATATTTTTGCATTCACAAAAAAATCCTTCTTGAGCACAAAAAAAAAAATAGATTTTGGAAATTTAATTTGCATGCAATATTTGGTGGGAAAAAAATTGAAAAGAGGAGAAAAATAAGCCCCCTTGGGTTGTGCATGACCAGGGACTAAAACCCCATGTGACCAAGGGATTAAGTTTTGAGTTGGTCTCCCCCGTCCCCATTTACATCACCCCCTGAAGAAAACGTGCTAAATCAGGCCAATTTTGGCACCGATTGAATAGGCAAAATAGAGGCGGTAAAGGCAAATCGAATGACGCAGTGGAGGTGCCTCTATGAACAGGGTAGAGGCCTTTGAAGGAGGGCTGAAGGGCACCAATATGAGGTGCCTTGTCACCTATGAGAAGGCACTTACCAAGCACCTGTTAAGATGCCTTTGGAGGTCACATCGTGGACGTTAAGAGGCACTTGTGAAGGCATCCAATGCAAACTCCACTCTCTGCGAAATGACATCCACTATGTTTCAGTAGGGGCCGGCTATTGTAGGCCAAGCAAATGGTGAAAAAAGGGCCGTGGGTCAGCCTTTGTGAAGACCACGGTGTCGAACAGGGGCCTAACCTCCTTTTATGAACACCAAGATTCCTCTTCATGGAAAGCAAACAAAAGCATAGTTAAATCAAAACAAACCAAGCAATCAAAGAAACAATGCCTCACAGATTTGAAGCTTGATTCTAGATGAATGGGGCGAGTTGCACAACATAGAACCATCAGCTCGAACCTATTCTAGAAAGCTTTGATACCATGTAGAAAAATAAGATCATAGAATAAACTACAAGCACATGAGTATGCAATGAATTGACCAACTATATTCACAAATGAGGCAGATATAAATAGGTGAGTGTAGGTACCTGATTCTCCACAAAATGAGGATAGGACTCCTCTACATGAAGTGGTGGCAAGTAACCACCCACAAAGATAGTGCAAGGTGTCAATGCAAGTTGACATCTCTCTAAAATGACTAACTACTTTGGGGTAAGTGCAAGAAGATGAGTTTATTTTTTGGCCAAAAAGTGGAAGTGTTTTTCCTGTTTTTCAAATTTTGTCGTACATGGAGTGACAATTTGAAGCACTTGCACATAAAATATTAAGATGATGTAAAAATAAAAAATGTAGTATTTTGTTTCTAGTTTTCAAATATGTAATTTTTTCTAATACCCAGATGATGCAAGTTGGTTTTTTATTGGATGTACAAAAAGTGGCTTTTTAAAAGTCCCTTGTTTTTTGCAAAAGCATGCATGTGTACGGCCACCATAATTTGACCTAAATTAATGTATTTTTCTAATTCCTTTTGCAAAAAGATTCTCAGGATGTTGAATTTTGGTTAGGATATTTTTTTGTAATATATATATATATATTTATTAATTTTTAAATGGCCCTAATTAGTGTTTTTTAAAACCCCTCATGTATGACCAACATAATTTGAGCTAAACTAATCAATTCACTAAAAAAAAATTTCGTCATGTAGAGAATGATATGTAGTTTGGTCAGACATAATTTTTTTTAAAGAAACTTTCAAAATCAAAAGTTATTAAAAAAATAGTAATGTATGTTATTTCAAGTTTATGAGTTAGTTTGTTTGGAAAATAAATAATAAATAGAAAATTATGTTCAATAGAAAAAAAAATTACATATTTGAAAACTAGACTTTGAGATCTATAATGGGTTTTAATTTTGTTAAAATATTCTAAAAAAAAAGTTGTCAGCCATAGTGGTGAAACTAGTTTTTTCTCTTGTTGTTTTCATGGTCTCATAGTTACAGGTCCAAAGATAAGGCTTGGGTTTCCAAACCTAAAACCAATGCAAATTGGCGGGTTTGAAATTTTAAAATTTTAGAAACGGGTAGCCGTTATAAATGGGTGCCCGTTATAAACGGGTACCCATTTTAAAAATAATAGGTACCCATTTCTAAAAAATAAAAAAATTAGCAATACGCATGTTAAAAAAAAAAATTGGAAATGGGTACCCGTTTTCAAAATTTTTATTTTTATTTTTATATGCATAAGGCTATTTTTTTATTTTTTTGAAAATGGGTACCCGTTTTGCTTCGGGAGCCCGATCCTAAACGGGTACCCATTTTTTTTCGAAATGGGTACCCATTCCAAGCAGTATTTTTCATCCATGGGAGACTTCCGTGAAATGTATACTCATCTTTGTACTTTCACCCTTTGACAAGTTCAAAGTACGTAGAAAATATGCCTAACTATGGTCAATTGAGTTAATATGACACAACACTAAAACTCAGATGGCAACTTGTTAGATCCATATGTCTATACTCTTCGTGAAGGGTAGGGCCACTTGTAGGAAGGAAGGTGAGTGGGGGGACCACTGGTCTATGGTTGGAGGTAAAACACTCGAATGATGCTCTCCCTCTATAGTAGAAGACTCGCCAAGACTTGAACGATAGATATCAAGATCCAAGAGACAATACTCTTTATGTAAAACTTCATGTTATTATTATGATGTAAAACTATTCTTTTGCCAAGAGCAATATATTTGTAAATGTAAAGTGAAATGTTATCACTATAATTATCTTTGAATATATTAAATTTCTAGGTTGAAAATTATTCAAAAAAGATATACTTTTATTTCTTTGAAGTTTACCAAATGGAAAATAAATATTTCATTAATGTATATCATGTTCTTTTACTTTCTTAGTAAGTTGTGTGTGTAATTCTGAGTAATATGAGAAGGCATGTTACATATGGTATCAAAGCTAACTATGTTCAACACATGGACCTAGGTGCTAACTATGAGAAAAGTTGTCAACATTTAGTGGATTAGCTAATGTTTGAAATTGGTTTTATGCTAGAATGGCGTAAACTGCCAGAAAGTCTGTTCCCTAGCATTTGCCAAGCTAGTAGTTAAGAAAGAACCTACTAAGGGAGTTGAACTCAAAGAGCATTGTAGTTATGTTGAGGGTGCTTGGCTGGAGGATTCAAAGACTTTGGCTAATGCTCTTAAGCGAATAGGATAGAAAGGAAACAATGTATTAAACTAGTTAAGAATCCTATTGTTCCTAGTTGTGTAATTAAACCAAGTTAATTATCTTCTAGTCATGACATGCCATTTGGATGTGGTTGTGATGCTCCTGCTTTAGGAAAAGAGGAGTTGGAGGAGTACCTGTGTGTATATCCACCATCTAAGTTTGTTTTTTTGGATTTTGATGGGGAAGATGAACCTAACGAATATACTTTAACTGACAATGACATGTAGCCTTTTCATTTTAATTATTTAAATAAGAATGTAATTATACCCAGAATAAACTATAATAAATATGGGGTTATTGTTGATAATAAGGAATACTGAGAGGGGGGGTGAATCAATATTTCACAAAACCACTTCTTAACAAATTTATTTATCCAATTTCTAAAGTTAATAACATGAAAGTAGAATAGACATAGAAATAGAAACCACAAAGACATAACACATGAACACTAAGATTTTTACGTGGAAAACCCAAAAAGGGAAAAACCACGGTGAGTGTTAGCTCATAGAAATATATAAGTTATATCAATATCAAAATACAGAGGCTCACTACCCAAAGGAATGCTCACTACAAGAAAGGCTCACTGCCTAGAGAAAGAAAGAAGAAAGAAGAATGGATTACTGCCAAGTTGAACTGCTTGAATTACATCTACACATGCTTGGTTGTAGCTACAATGATGTACATAATTACTATCTCAAAACTCTTCATGTCTGAGTGCTCTGTTTCTCTCCTCTACTTTTACATGGGAATAAGATCTCTCTTCTTCTGCTCTTTATTACATCCACATAATCTCCTTCCTCTGTATGTCACACTGATAGGGAGTGTGCAGTGAAAACACAGAACAAAATCAATTTTGTCTTCCGTCAGCCAGACTCCACTTACTGGCCACCGATACACCTCGATCGGTATGACTTTCTCAAGTCTTACCATTGATCAATCTTACGCTGATAGCTCAACTAAATTTATCATCGGCGAGATACATCAGAACTCACACCAAGTCGACCTACTTTCCATCGTCGGTGAGACGTGACTTTATCAGGAAACCCCTTTGATGTGTTTCTGATATGCCGATGGCACTTGTCTTTGGTGAGACTCTTCACTATCGGCAAACTTTGGAACTATTTTACCAAACACCCAGTCTGTTTGATACCTCCTATCAGTGAGACTTCTTCTTCGTTCAGCCGAGACTTATTCCAACAGTGACCAACCTCTCATCGCTGTGACCCTTATCATCGGCAAGCACTTACAACCTCTTGCCGATACACCGATGGACCAACCCCCTCTTCGGCATGACTTGACCTATCGGTGGGACTTACTTGGGAGTTGCCAATATGTTGATTCCTTCTGATGGATCTCCGTCAGTGTAAGTTATCCCTTATCACTCTGATACTCTCGATCGGTAAGACCAACATTGTCGGTCCAATGCCAAGTTATCTACCTGATGTGTCGATACTCTTGGTTCCATTTGACTTTGGCAGAAACTCAGTTCTAAGTCCTAGCGATATGCTGATAGGGTTGTCGCTCTCACATAGTCTAATCTGCACTCTACGACTAGCACATAGAGATGCTAGGGCATGCTACTATGCACACTCCTCCATCTAGAACATCTGCCCCTCCAAACAAGTAAATGAAAAGAAAAGAAAACAAAAATATGTACAGGTCGATGCCATTCCACTAATTTCTTTGGAAATCCACCAATGGAATGGTTATCGACTCATCTTTGACAGTTTAGACTAAACTATTTCAATTGTAGAGAACAGAGAGTTATTATGAGTAGTTAGGAAATACACAGATCAAACATAGAAGATGATGGACAGAAGTTATTATTGCTTAGTTGATTTCTGATTCACAATCTTCAAATCTATAACACACCTTCTTGGTTACTCCTCTGTGCTTTTATTAAGCTAGAGTTGGAAGATCAACGGTTGCTCCACGGTTAGGGAAGGTCAACTACCCTAAATCCCAACCAACTCCTATTGATCTTTTCAGATTCTATTAGATACAAAAATGTGTCTATTATTTACCAAATGGAATACAAAGACTTCTAGGTTTTAGAAAACAAAACATGAACAAAATGACCTAGCCAAAAAGGCCTTATTTCAACATAGTAGATTTTACTATGGTGCCCCTGTACCATACTCCCCAGAAGAAAAATGTCTCAAGTCCTCTTAGAGACCAATTCTTGTACATCTCCGCCTTGCTTTAGAATGTCTTCCTCCAACATCCATGTAGCATCTGAATCTGGAAGCCCTTGCCACTTAACCAGATGTTCAAGATATGTTTTGTGCCTTGTCTTCCTTGCTCCTTTGCTTTCCAAAATGTACTCCATTTTTGGCGGCTCCCTAGAAGGTAAGTGCTTTAGCCAGTCTTCATTTTCCTGGACAGGGTCTTCAGCATTCTCCCTTGTATGAGGACTTTTGTACAATGTCAAATCAGCAATGTTGAATATGGGTGAAATGGCAATATCATCAAGAAGCTCAATCTTGTAAGTATTTGGACCGTACTTCTACAGAATCTGACAGGGTCCAATCTTCAGCATCATCAGTTTGTTGTGGCCTCCTTTTGGCAACCTCTTTTTGTTCAAATGAACCATAACCAAGTTGCCTACCTAATACTGCACATCCCTTCTCCTTTGATCCATCCGAGCCTTCATCTTTTGACTATTCTGGTGTAAAGTATCTCTAACCTGTTGGTGTATTTCTTTCATGGTTTCTGCAAATGCATCAATGTGACCACTCCTTTTGTCCAACCCCTGGATGTCTCTCAATTCAAAAATACCCATGGGGTGATTGCCATATACAATTTCAAAGGGACTCAGACCTATTCTCCTATTTGTTGAGTCATTATAAGCATATTCTACTTGTGGGAGTACCACATCCCAACTCCTGCCATGTTCTTTTATTAAGCATCTAAGGACATTGCCCAAAGATCTATTGACCACCTCGGTTTGCCCATCAGTCTGAGGATGATAGGCTGAACTGAAAGACAAATTTGTTCCCAATCTTTTCCACAAAGTCCTCCAAAAATGTCCTACAAATTTGCTATCCCTATCAGACACAATGCTCAAGGGTAGCCCATGAATCCTGACAATTTCTTTAAAGAACAAACCTGCAATGTAGCTAGCATCATTAGTGGTCCTGTAAGGAATGAAATGAGCCATCTTCCTAAATTGGTTTACCACTACAAACACACTGTCACAACTTGCTCTTGTTTTGGGTAACCCCATCACAAAATCCATACTCAAACATTCCCAAGGCCTATTGGGTATTGGCAAAGGTTGATACAATCCTGCGTTGGTCGAGACTCCTTTTGCTCTTTGGCATACTATGCAACTTTCAACAAATTTTCTGATGTCAAACTACATTCTTAGCCAGAAATAAAATCTCCTTACTAGATCTAAAGTCATATTCAACCCAAAATGTCCACCCAGTCCACCATTATGTTTTCCTTCACAATATTATCCCTCATTGAGCATTTAGGGATACACAACTAACATCCTTTGAACAATAGTCCATTCTGCAATATAAAATCTGAAAACTCACTATGAAAAGTATTAACAAACTCATTGCATACCTTGTAGATTTCTCTGAAATACTGATCTTCTTCATACAATTCCTTGAGTGACTCAACACCCATGCTTTACAACTGCACTTCTTGGACTGTCAACACCCTCCTGCTGAGAGCATCTGCCACCTTGTTTGTGACTCCTTTCTTATGCTTAATGGTGAAAGTGTATGCTTGCAGACTTTCCACCCATTTCATATGTCTGTGACTGAGTTTGTCCTGTCCATTTAGAAAACTGAGAGCATGGTTATCTGTATACACAATAAATTCCTTGGGAAGCAGGTAATGCCTCCACTTTTTCAGAGCTTGTACCATAGCATACAACTCTAAGTCATAAGAGGAGTATTTCCTCTTGGCTCCATTTAACTTTTCACTAAAGAAGACCACTGGTCTCCCTTCTTGGCTCAACACTGCTCTAATGGCCAGCCCACTTGCATCACATTCAATTGTGAAAATCTTATTGAAATCAGGCTCCGGTGGTCATATAGCTGGCGGGGGTCTGAGCTTCCTGTCGAGAAAATATGGCCTTGCAGCTGATAATGTGCTGGATGCCCTGCTGATAAATGAGTCAGGGACGGTGATGGAGAAGAACACCATGGGTGAAGACATATTTTGGGCTCTGAGAAGCGGCGGCGGAGGCAGCTGGGGAGTTGTATATGCCTGGAAACTCCAGCTGGTGAGCGTGCCAACCATTTTGACAGCTTTCACAGTGTTAAGAACCGGTGCAGATAATGTCACGGAAACTATCCATAGATGGCAATACGTGGGTCCTGAAATGGAGGAGGATCTCTTCATGCGAGTACAGTTCTTCGGCATAAAACTGAACGAGAGCAAAACCATCAGAGCGTCGTTCCAAGGAATATACCTGGGGCGTCAGTCCGAGTTGCTGACTAAAATGGGAAAGATCTTCCCCGAGTTGGGAATGGCAGCTGCAGATTGTAAAGAAATGAAATGGATAGAGACAATTGGCAACTTTAATAACACCACTGTCAGCCAATTGACCAACAGATATTACACCAACAAAGTTTTCTTCAAAATCAAGTCAGATTTCGGCAAAACCCCTCTGCCAAAACCTGCTCTGAGAGGACTGTGGTCGATCATGGAAGAAGAGGTGAGCGCCTACGCCATTTTCTCTCCTCTAGGAGGAATAATGAACAGGATACCGTCCACTGCATTGCCGTTTCCTCAGCGGAACGGGACGTTGTTCGACATTCAGTATAAGGTAACCTGGACTAATAGAAGTGAGGATGATCACTACATTGAATGGATGAGGAAGCTTTACAAATACATGGAGCCTTACGTGTCCCATTCTCTAAGGGCTGCCTATGTGAACTATCTCGACCTTGATCTGGGTAGTGCGTTCAACGGCAGTGCTTCTGTTGAAGAGGCAAGAGCTTGGGGTGACAAGTATTTCCATCAAAATTTCGATAGGCTTGTCAAGGTAAAAACCCAAGTGGATCCCAAAAATTACTTCAGAAATTCTCAGAGCATTCCTCCTCTCGATAATTAGTGTTTATTCTATGTATTTGTATTGGCATAATAAGGCGCTCTTTAGAGCTATGATAGTAATCACTAGCTTTAAGTGCAGAACTCTTAAGCCACTAGCCAATATTTTTAAAGCTATTTAGCTCTTCAATCTCACAATAATACATTCAATTCCATGTTTGTCTTACGGCTCCTCTACATGTCAACGCACCTCAACTTTGAAAACTTCATTTTGTGTAAAATTATTTGTGAATTATCACATCTTTTGACATTTTAAGACACTGATGAAATTTTCACCCCTGTGAGTATGATTTAGATGTAATGATTATTAAGGGGATAATTCATGTTAGTGAGAGATGGGTTCTTTTGAACCACTACTAATGAAATATAGGTTGATGAAGATTGACTCAAAATTACTAAGTTGAATATTTAAAAAATATCATATAACATTAAATCTCTCTCAAGCATTTTGTGGGAAATTTAGTGCAAGAGTAGCAACAAGTTCCTCAAGGCAAGATGAACCATAAGAGGTACAAGTAGGAGAATCCATAAGAGAACAAGTCTAGCATGAGATGCATAAGAGATAAGTTTATTAGGGGTAGAGGGTGGACAAGCATCGAAGATAGATCATGAAAAGTTATGACTAGGTCCATACTATCCTCATGTGCACTAGCGCAGGAAAAATAAACAATAAAAACATTTACCAAACCCATAATAGAATGATATAATTAGTAGGATGAAACAAACTGTTATAATTTTCTACCATTCAAATGAAATCTTAAGTCACTAATCAATAATATATCATCATCTAAAGTCTCATAGTTAACAAGCAAGAAAGATTTAACATGTAAATAAGCATTTGTAAACCTGTCGCATCCCGAATTTTGACTATGTTTTACTTTTTACTTGTATGCAACTAGTAGATAATTTTGCATGATTTAATGATTTGATGTTATGTGAAAATATGAAAATGTCAAGATAAATCAATGATCTCATGAGTTTGAGTTTATATGTTTAGGATTAGACATGTGATTATATGATGTCATGATTACTTATTCATAAGATATATGAAGTAACTAATGATGCACTAATCCAAGTTTGGTTGACTGTAAGTTGTAACTAGGAAAATAGGATTTCCACCCTCAAAGAAAGAGAGGGAGAGCATCATTGGAAAGAAGTGAATAGACGTATGGAAAGAACAGGTTATTGCCATCTAAGTCTCGTGTTTGCTTAGCTTAATGAACCACATCGAGTTTGGTAAGTTGAGTTCAACTTTATTGGTCTAAGTTGGATTTCGATTCAATAATCATCAATTTGATGTCAAAATCCTTTAGTTTAGGTTTTGTCGAAAAACTAAGAAGGGATGGTACAACCATCGACAAGATGTAGTCGATAGCCATTATTTATCTTTATATGATGTGAATATAGTTTATATTTAGGAGGATATATTTATATTTATGGTAGTGGTTGACTATCTCATTTTTTGGTATTTTCCTTGATTGAAATTCCTTTATGGTATCCTATCAGGTTAATTATGTTTGATTTTTTTGCTATATATGTGAGACAAAGAGGGGGAAAATACCTCGACCCCATTCTCATAATCTTGTCAAGCATTAAATCAAACAACGTAAGTATAGATTGTGTATTCTTTCTTTATGATGTTATATATATATATATATATATATATATATATATATATATATATATATTAAGTGTGATATTTAAGTAAGATTTTTTGTGTTAATTTTGATAACTTCTTTATGAAAGAGGTTAAGATTCCATATTATGCAAGTTAATTTTTATTACATGGTTGTTCAACCCCCTTTTACTCTCAACTATTTTGGAGACTGGAGGAGCCTTTGACCAGTTTTTGTGTGGTCGTTTATGACCATCATCTCCAATCATTTGCATGTTGTCATGGAAATTATGATAGGCATTGGATGCTGTTATAGAGTAGAGCTCTATTTATCACCGTGGGAGATTCTCTGGTGATATACACACAGAGAGAGAAACACAAAAAGATAGAGAACTCTGTTTGAAGTTTATTTTGGGAGGTACGGCGGCAGAGAAGGAGGTTTTGAAGCTCGTTGTTGAAGGAAAGACATGGCTAAAGGATCAAAGAGAACCTTGTCTGAACCTTCAATCTCACAGGTTCTTTTCTTCTTAAGAAAACATTATTTGGAGTTTCAGCATTCTTCTATACATTTTGGCTCTGTTGATATGTTTAGTTTATCATTGTGTTTATAAAAAAGCTGATAGCTTATATATATTTGTGTTAATAGAAAATCTGGGAGCTTATATATATCTGTGTTAATAGAGAAGTTGAGAGCTTATATGTATCTATGTTAATAGAAAAGCCGAGAGCTTATATATATCTATGTTAATAGAAAAGTTGAGACCTTATATATATCTATGTTTAGAAAAGACCGAGAGCTTAGTATAGCTCTGTGTTTTGAGAAACCAATAGCAATATATATTTTACTGTGCTTTGAGAAGTTGAAAGTTTATAATTTCATTGTGAAATGAGAAGTTGATAGCTTAGTGTATCACTATTTCTTTTTAAAGTCTTTAAACTTAGCAAAACTCTATGTAAATTGGACAGTTTAACTTAAATTATTCTTTGAGATGTTTGAGGCCGAAAGGTTAAACACATTTCAGTAGCAATATGAGGTCGAATGGCCTTACACTTGACATGTTTTAGTTAAGACTTAAACTCTTTCGATTTATGTCGAATAGAATGAGAACTCTATGTCTCATCTTTATTTTAAGATATAGATAATATGTACAGGTCGATTGGTCATTGAGACATTACCTGTAACAGGATGAAAGGCTAGTGAACGTAGTAGGTAGCTACCAGATATAGTTCCTAGACTTTTGCAATTTGAGAAGATAGTTTGTACTAAGCATTAGTATGTTTTTATGCTAAGGTTGAAGTAACTCTGTCATACTTGAACTTTTAGACAATGTTTTTGTAGTGACTAGACAATTATTATACTTAGAAATACCTGAGAAATCTAGTTGTCTGTAGTTATCTTGCACTCAAGATAGAAAATGATACAAATGTTGTTTTATTTCTCTTAAAACTTGTTGAATCTATCTTTAGATGTCAAACTGAGCATCTTGAGATCACCGAGCCTCTCGAGATTATTGTTTAAAGTCTTAGAAGTTGAGACTAGAAGTTTTGATAAAGATGTTTCTTTTATTTCTTAACTCTTTTTAGTTTTATTGTTTTCAATCCAAGAAAGGTTTTCTCTTATTCTAAAAGTGTATAGAAATGATTTAGATATCATTAGAAGCACTTGAAGATATGTTATATATTTATATATTAACATTTATCTTTTCTTCAACTAGATCATGTATTTCCATTATGCAAAGATGATGTACTATCATTCTTAATCTTTCTATATCGGTGAATGAAAGGAGACCATTAGCTCAAAGACATAATTATTTTATTATTTGTCTAGACTGTATCCTTTATCAGATTAAAAGATTGAACTTAGTCAAGAGTAGTTATGCTTTTGTTAGTATTTATTAAGACTTGACATAGAGGAGGATAAACCTTGTGTATTATGTTTTACGAAAAAGGTGAATTCGATCAATGACCAAGTAGTCAAGATTTGACAAGTGGTTATCTTATTCACACTATATTCTGTATATAATTTATTAGTTTTTAGGAGTATTTTGATATTGCAAAGTATTGGAGTAGGGGAGTTAAGAACCCTAGATTTTACCCTGAAGAGTTTAGAAAACTTTAACTCTTAAGTCAATCATGATATTGGTTTAGTCTATTGTGTACTTTGGTCAATAGTCAAAAGTTCAAGAAACCATAGATCAAGAGAATATTAAGAAACTAAGAAGCACTTTGTTGTTAGAAAGTCAATACTAGTTATATAAACCAAGTATGGTTAGTATTGAGTGGCAAGTAAAATGACAAGAAGTCATAGACCCTGATAAATTTTGGTTATGCAATAAGGGACTCTTAGAAAAAATAAAGATTATCCAAACTTACATATTGTATGTATATCCTAGATAAGAAATATTTTTAAGTCAGATGGACTAGGAATTAAGTATAGTTCAGACAATTATGCCTAGAGATACTAGCCAAACAAGGCATACTATAGGATTAGATAGTCTTCAAGTTGAGTTAGAGTTGTGTGAACACATGACTACATTTATTACAAATGACTATTTATATAGAAACTTTGGCCAAAGTGATGCATTTTTTGCTCGATGCATTAGTCGGTTCATAGTGTCTAGATGGCATAACTTGTCAAAAAGATCATACTTAGCTAGAAGATCATCTAGAATTGTCTAGAAAAACAAGATCATAGAATAAACTACAAGCACACGAGTATACAATGAATCGATCAACTCTATTCACAAATGAGGCAAATATAAATAGGTGAGTGTGGGTACCCAATTCTCCATGAAACAAGGATAAGACTCCTTTACATGAAGTGGTGGCAAGTAACTACCAACAAAGATAGTGTGAGGTGTTGATGTAAGTTGACACCTCTCCAAAATGACTAACTAATTTGACAAGTTCAAAGTACATGTGGAATATACACCTAACTATGGTTAAAGAAAATGTGTATACGCCTAGGATTAAAGGTATGCACCAACACCCCTCCTTAAGCATAGCTTATATGAGTTTATGAAAAATGGGTCCTGGCTATAAGATTGGTGAGGTACCCATGCACAATAAAAAATAAAAATGAGTCCTGCCATGAAGCCTGATAAGTTACCCAAGTACAATGCAAATATCTCAGAAATGGAGAATGATAGAAAACCCTATGGGAAAAAATTATCCTCCAAAAAAGAGAATAAAGAAAGAAAGGCTTAGAAATCCCCCCCAAAAAGATTTCCCCCATAGGAGAGAAAATGATAGAAGGTCTATGAGAACCCCCCATAATAAATGTCCTACTGTAGTGATGCTGAATAGTCGACAAAGGATGCAGATGTAGATCCAAGAACACTGAACAATGTTCCTTCCCTTGGGAAGAAAAGAAACCACCTGAAGATGCAGGATATCTTCCCATGCGATAAAATGTAAACTAATCAATCCAACAATGTGATCACGATGATTAAACTACTTAGCTTTCTGAGATTGTTTACCAAGTTTAGGGACAAGTCCATATAGATGGGGTGTGAGATTATGGATCCTGAGATGTTTCAAGATGCCTTCACACCAGGACTTATAGTTTCCCTTGTTTAGGTTGATTACAGAAGAGTGAGTTTCATATCCAATGATTAGAACAAGTTTAGTTCAACTAGACAATAGAAATCAACACAATTAGGCAACCCAAATTAGTTAGATTCCTAATTGAACTTTCTATAAAGTGGCACTTTATAAGTTGAGTGCATGATTTTTCTTATTTTCCCTCCTTAAAGTGGAACTTTATAAAGTCAGTGCCTTGTGAAAAATGAACACACAAGACTATCCCCCTTTGATTATGTATTTTTGCCCCCAAATTTGGCACTTTATAGAAGGAGTGCATTAGGTCACCCTAAAATAGCATAAATAGGCACTTTATAATTTTAGTGCAATTTTAGGCTAGTTAGATCGGTGATGAAAAAAAATCCACTTTTACGAAAAGAATCACTCGATTTCAAGTTGATCTGCAAAAGTTATAGGACTTAAAATATTTTTCCATTCACAAAAAAATCCTTCTTGAGCACAAAAAAAAAATTAGATTTTAGAAATTTAATTTGCATGCAATATTTGGTGGGAAAAAAATTAAAAAGAGGAGAAAAATAAGCCCCCTTGGGTTGTGCATGACCAGGGACTAAAACCCCATGTGACCAAGGGATTAAGTTTTGAGTTGGTCTCCCCCATCCCCGCTTACATCACCCCCTAAAGAAAACATGCTAAATCAGGCCAATTTTGGCACCGATTGAATAGGCAAAACAGAGGCGGTAAAGGCGAATCGAATGACGTAGTGGAGGTGCCTCTATGAACAGGGTAGAGGCCTTTGAAGGAGGGCCGAAGGGCACCAATATGAGGTACGTTGTCACCTATGAGAAGGTGCTTACCAAGTACCTATGAAGATGCCTTTGGAGGTCACATCGTGGACGTTAAGAGGCACTTGTGAAGGCATCCAATGCAAACTCCACACTTTGTGAAATGATGTCCGCCGTGTTTCAGTAGGGGCTGGCTATTGTAGGCCAAGCAAATGGTGAAAAAAGGGCCATGGGTTGGCCTTTGTGAAGACCACGGTTTCGAATAGGGGCCTAGCCTCCTTTTATGAACACCAAGATTCCTCTTCATGGAAAGCAAACAAAAGCATAGTTAAATCAAAACAAACCAAGCAATCAAAGAAATAATGTCTCACAGATTTGAAGCTTGATTCCAGATGAATGTGGCGAGTTGCACAACATAGAACCATCAGCTCGAACCTATTCTAGAAAGCTTTGATACCATGTAGAAAAACAAGATCATAGAATAAACTACAAGCACATGAGTATGCAATGAATTGACCAACTATATTCAGAAATGAGGCAGATATAAATAGGTGAGTGTAGGTACTCGATTCTCCACAAAATGAGGATAGGACTTCTCTACATAAAGTGGTGGTGAGTAACCACCCACAAAGATAGCGCAAGGTGTCAATGCAAGTTGACACCTCTCTAAAATGACTAACTTCTTTGGGGTAAGTGCAAGAAGATGAGTTTATTTTTTGGCCAAAAAGTGGAAGTGTGTTTCCTGTTTTTCAAATTTTGTCCTACATGGAGTGACAATTTGAAGCACTTCCACATAAAATATTAAGATGATGTAAAAATAAAAAATGTAGTATTTTGTTTCTAGTTTTCAAATATGTAATTTTTTCTAATACCTAGATGATGCAAGTTGGTTTTTTATTAGATGTACAAAAAGTGGCTTTTTAAAAGTCCCCTATTTTTTGCAAAAGCATGCATGTGTACGGCCAACATAATTTGACCTAAATTAATGTATTTTTCTAATTCCTTTTGCAAAAAGATTCTCAAAATGTTGAATTTTGGTCAGGATATTTTTTTGTAATTTTTTGATAAATATATATATATATATATTTTTATTAATTTTTAAATGGCCCTAATTAGTGTTTTTTAAAACCCCTCATGTATGACCAACATAATTTAAGCTAAACTAATCAATTCACTAAAAAAAAAAGTCATCATGTAGAGAATGATGTGTAGTTTGGTCAGACATAATTTTTTTTTAAGAAACTTTCAAAATCAAAAGTTATTAAAAAAATAGTAACGTATGTTATTTCAAGTTTATGAGTTAGTTTGTTTGAAAAATAAATAATAAATAGAAAATTATGTTCAATAGAAAAAAAAAATTACATATTTGAAAACTAGACTTTGAGATCTATAATGGGTTTTAATTTTGTTAAAATATTCTAAAAAAAAAGTTGTCAGCCATAGTGGTGAAACTAGTTTTTTCTCTTGTTGTTTTCATGGTCTCCTAGTTGCAAGGCCAAAGTTAAGGCTTGAGTTTCCAAGCCTAAAACCAATGCAAATTGGTGGGTTTGAAATTTTAAAATTTTAGAAATGGGTAGTTGTTATAAATGGGTGCCCATTCATAAAGGGTGCCTGTTCATAACGGGTGCCCGTTATAAACAGGTACCCATTTTAAAAATAACAGGTACCCATTTCTAAAAAATAAAAAAATTAGCAATACGCATGTAAAAAAAAAAGTTGAAAATGGGTACCCGTTTTCAAAATTTTTATTTTTATTTTTATATGCATTAGGCTATTTTTTTTATTTTTTTAAAAATGGGTACTCGTTTTGCTTCGGGAGCCCGATCCTAAATGGGTACCCATTTTTTTTCAAAATGGGTACCCATTCCAAGCAGTATTTTTCATCCATGGAAGACTTCCGTGAAATGTATACTCATCTTTGTGCTTTCACCCTTTGACAAGTTCAAAGTACATGGAAAATATGCCTAACTATGGTTAACGCAAATGTGTATACACCTAGGATTAAATGTATACACCAACAAGTTGTATGGTCAATTGAGTTACATAGGACACAACACTAAAACACAGATGGCAACTTGTTAGATCCATATGTCTATACTCTTCGTGAAGGGTAGGGCCACTTCTAGGAAGGAAGGTGAGTGGGGGACCACTGGTCTATGGTTGGAGGTAAAACACTCGAATGATGCTCTCCCTCTATAGTAGAAGACTCGCCAAGACTTGAACGATAGATATCAAGATTTAAGAGACAATACTCTTTATATAAAACTTCATGTTACTATTATGATGTAAAACTATTCTTTTGCCAAGAGCAATATATTTGTAAATGTAAAGTGAAATGTTATCACTATAATTATCTTTGAATATATTGAATTTCTAGGTTGAAAATTATTCAAAAAAGATATACTTTTATTTCTTTGAAGTTTACCAAATGGAAAATAAATATTTCATTAATGTATATCATGTTTTTTTACTTTCTTAGTAAGTTGTGTGTGTAATTATGAGTAATATGAGAAGGCATGTTACATATGGTATCAAAGCTAACTATGTTCAACACATGGACCTAAGTGCTAACTATGAGAAAAGTTGTCAACATTTAGTAGATTAGCTAATGTTTGAAATTGGTTTTATGCTAGAATGGCGTAAACCGCCAGAAAGTTTGTTCCCCAGCATTTGCCAAGCTAGTAGTTAAGAAAGAACCTACTAAGGGAGTTAAACTCAAAGAGCATTGTAGTTATGGTGAGGGTGCTTGGCTGGAGGATTCAGAGACTTTGGCTAATGCTCTTAAGGGAATAGGATAGAAAGGAAATAATCTATTAAACTGGCCAAGAATCCTATTGTTCCTAGTTGTGTAGTTAAACCAAGTAAATTGTCTTCTAGTCATGACATGCCATTTGGATGTGGTTGTGATGCTCCTGCTTTAGGAAAAGAGGAGTTGGAGGAGTACCTGTGTGTATTTCCACCATCTAAGTTTGTTTTTTTGGATTCTGATGGAGAAGATGAACCTGACGAATATACTTTAATTGACAATGACATGCAGCCTTTTCATTTTAATTATCTAAATAGGATGTAATTATACCCAGAATAAACTATAATAAATATGGGGTTGTTGTTGATAATAAGGAATACTGAGAGGGGGGGTGAATCAGTATTTCACAAAACCACTTCTTAACAAATTTATTTATCCAATTTCCAAAGTTAATAACATAAAAGCAGAATAGACATAGAAATAGCAACCACAAAGACATAACACATGAACACCAAGACTTTTACATGGAAAACCCAAAAAGAGAAAAACCACGGTTATTGTTAGCTCACAGAAATATATAAGTTATATCAATATCGAAATACAGAGGCTCACTACCTACAGGGCTCACTACCCAAAGGAATGCTTACTACAAGAAAGGCTCACTACCTAGAGAAAGAAAGAAGAAAGAAGAAAGAAGAATGGATCATTGCCAAGTTGAACTACTTGAATTACATCTACACATGCTTGGTTGTAGCTACAATGAAGTACATAATTACTATCTCAAAACTCTTCATGTCTAAGTGCTCTGTTTCTCTCCTCTACTTTTACATGGGAATAAGATCTCTCTTCTTCTACTCTTTATTACATCCACATAATCTCCTTCCTCTGTATGTCACACTGATGGGGAGTGTGCAGTGAAAACGCAGAACAAAATCAATTTTGTCTTCCATCAGCCAGACTCCACTTACTGGCCACCGATACACCTTGATCGGTATGACTTTCTCAAGTCTTACCATTGATCAATCTTATGCTGATAGCTCAACTAAATTTATCATCGGCAAGATACATCAGAACTCACACAGAGTCGACCTACTTTCCATCGTCGGTGAGATGTGACTTTATCAGGAAACCCCTTTGATGTATTTCTGATACGCCGATGGCACTTGTGTTCGGTGAGACTCTTCACTATCGGCAAACTTTGGAACTATTTTACCAAACACCCACTCTGTCCAATACCTCCTATCGGTGAGACTTCTTCTTCGTTCGGCCGAGACTTATTCCAACAGTGACCAACCTCTCATCACTATGACCCTTATCATCGGTGAGCACTTACAACCTCTTGCCGATACACTGATGGACCAACCCCCTCTTTGGCATGACTTGACCTATCGGTGGGACTTACTCCAGAGTTGCCAATACACCGATTCCTTCCGATGGATCTCCGTCGACGTAAGTTATCCCTTATCACTCTGATACTCTCGATCAGTAAGACCAACATTATCGGTCCAATGCCAAGTTATCTACCTAATGTGCTGATACTCTTGGCTCCATTTGACTTTGGTAGAAACTTAGTTCTGAGTCCTAGCGATATGCTGATAGGGTTGTTGCTCTCACACAGTCTGATCTGCACTCTACGACTAGCACATAGAGATGCTAGGGCATGCTACTGCGCACACTCCTCCATCTGGAACATCTACCCCTCCAAACAAGTAAATGAAAAGAAAAAAACAAATAAAAATATGTACAGGCCGATGCCATTCCACTGATTTCTTTGGAAATCCACAAATGGAATGGTTATCGACTCATCTTTGATAGTTTAGACTAAACTATTTCAATTGCAGAGAATAACGAGTTATTATGAGTAGTTAGGAAATACACAGATCAAACATAGAAGATGATGGACAGAAGTTATTATTGCTTAGTTGATTTCTGATTCACAATCTTCAAATCTACAACACACCTTCTCAGTTACTCCTCTGTGCTTTTATTAAGCTAGAGTTGGAAGATCAACGGTTGCTCCACGGTTAGGGAAGGCCAACTGCCCTAAATCCCAACCGACTCCTGTTGATCTTTTCAGATTCTATTAGATACAAAAATGTGTCCATTATTTGCCAAATGGAATACAAAGACTTCTAGGTTTTAGAAAACAAAACATGAACAAAATGACCTGGCCAAAAAGACCTTATTTCAACATAGTAGATTTTACTATGGTGCCCCTGTACCATACTCCCCAGAAGAAAAATGTCTCAAGTCCTCTTAGAGACCAATTCTTGTACATCTCCGCCTTTCCTTAGAATGTCTTCCTCCAACATCCATGTAGCGTCTGAATCTGGAAGCCCTTGCCACTTAACTAGATGTTCAAGATATGTTTTGTGCCTTGTCTTCCTTGCTCCTCTGCTTTCCAAAATGTACTCCATTTTTGGCGGCTCCCTAGAAGGTAAGTGCTTCAGCCAATCTTCATTTTCCTGGATAGGGTCTTCAACATTCTCCCCTGTATGAGGACTTTTGTACAGTGTCAAATTAGCAATGTTGAATATGGGTGAAATGGCAATATCATTAGGAAGCTCAATCTTGTAAGTATTTGGACCATACTTCTGCAGAATCTGACAGGGTTCAATCTTCAGCATCATCAGTTTGCTGTGGCCTCCTTTTGGCAACCTATTTTTGTTCAAATGAACTATAACCAAGTCTCCTACCTAATACTGCACATCGCTTCTCCTTTGATCCATTCGAGCCTTCATCTTTTGACTATTCTGGTGTAAAGTATCTCTAACCTGTTGGTGTATTTCTTTCATGGTTTTTGCAAATGCATCAATGTGACCACTCCTTTTGTCCAACCCCTGGACGTCTCTCAATTCAAAAATACCCCTGGGGTGACTGCCATATACAATTTCAAAGGGACTCAGACCTGTTCTCCTATTTGTCGAGTCATTATAAGCATATTCTACTTGTGGGAGTACCACATCCCAACTCCTGCCATGTTCTTTTATTAAACATCTAAGGACATTGCCCAAAGATCTATTGACCACCTCAGTTTGCCCATCAGTCTGAGGATGATAGGATGAACTGAAAGACAAATTTGTTCCCAATCTTTTCCACAAAGTCCTCCAAAAATGTCCTACAAATTTGCTATCCCTATCAGACACAATGCTCAAGGGTAGCCCATGAATCCTAACAATTTCTTTAAAGAACAAACCTACAATGTAGCTAGCATCATTAGTGGTCCTGTAAGGAATGAAATGAGCCATCTTCCTGAATCAGTTTACCACTACAAACACATTGTCACAACCTGCTCTTGTTTTGGGTAACCCCATCACAAAATCCATACTCAAACATTCCCAAGGCCTGTTGGGTATTGGCAAAGGTTGATACAATCCTGCATTGGTCGAGACTCCTTTTGCTCTTTGGCATACTATGCAACTTTCAACAAATTTTCTGCTGTTAGACTGCATTCTTGGCTAGAAATAAAATCTCCTTACTAGATCTAAAGTCATATTCAACCCAAAAAGTCCACCCAGTCCACCATTATGTTTTCCTTCACAATATTATCCCTCATTGAGCATTTAGGGATACACAACTAACTTCCTTTGAAAAATAGTCCATTCTGCAATGTAAAATCTGAAAACTCACTATGAAAAGTATTAGCAAACTCATTGCATACCTTGTAGATTTCTCTAAAATACTGATCTTCTTCATACAATTCCTTGACTGACTCAACACCCATGCTTTACAACTGCACTTCTTGGACTGTCAACACCCTCCTGCTGAGAGCATCTGCCACCTTGTTTGTGACTCCTTTCTTATGCTGAATGGTGAAAGTGTATGCTTGCAGACTTTCCACCCATTTCATATGTCTGTGACTGAGTTTGTCCTGCCCATTCCGAAAACTGAGAGCATGGTTATCTGTATACACAATAAATTCCTTGGGAAGCAGGTAATGTCTTCACTTTTTCAGAGCTTGTACCATAGCATACAACTATAAGTCATAAGAGGAGTATTTCCTCTTGGCTCCATTTAACTTTTCACTAAAGAAGGCCACTGGTCTCCCTTCTTGGCTCAACACTACTCCAATGGCTAGCCCACTTGCATCACATTCAATTGTGAAAATCTTATTGAAATCAGGCAACACTAAGATAGGGAATTTAGCAACTTTATGTTTCAGACTATCAAAGCTCCTATCTGCTTCTCTCGTCCACACAAATTTCACCTTGCAACCACCCTTGATGGTTTCCAGCATAGGTGCACAAATGTCACTGTAGTTCTTAATGAATTTCCTATAGAATGTGGCCAAACTATGGAAACTCCTTACCTCCCCTACTATCTTAGGTGTGGGCCAATTCAAAATAGCCTCCACCTTTGAAGGATCCATCTTTAGATCACCTTTGGAAATGAAAAAACCCAAGTAGATCAACTCTTGTTTCACGAAATCACATTTGTCCAAGTTTATCAATAGCTTCTGGTCTTTTAGCCTCTTCAAGACTATCTCTATATGTTTCAAATGCTCTTCTTTAATTTTACTGAATATCAAAATGTCATCTAGGTATACTACCACAAACTTACCTATGAAATCCTGCAATACTTCATTCATTAGCCTCATGAAAGTGCTAGGAGCATTAGTGTAATGCCCCACAATGAACACCTTAGAGAACAACACATCTATGCTATGAAATGTAGAATGTTTTTTTTTTTTTAAATGAATAAGATAACAAAGTAATGTTTAACAAATCAATACACATCATTAAACTAACAAATTGTCCTCTAAGGTTCCATGGTTGCATTACTTGACAAATCTAACATACATCATTAACTAACATCAATAGATCATTCTAAACCTATTGCATTAAATCAATAAACATTTACACCTCCATATCATAACATACGATAAGTAATCATTAGGATCTAGTTTACAATTTCTCCTCACATATGAGTACAACATTACATTGTTACATTATCACCTTATGAATAATCTAAATACATACATTATGAATCAACTGATACATAGGCCAGTACATGAGAAAAATAACTGTCTTCATAAATAGGTACAAGATCTGATGTTTGATACACAAGATATAACATCCTCGCACATGAACATCAACAAGGGGAAAAACCAGTGGATAAAAGCTCTTCCACCCGACCATGTGGAACCCTTAAGTCCACCCCCCGAGCTAGGAGTTAACATAAGGTCCCCACTACAACATATAGTTAGGTAGATAGAAGACTATAAGAACAAAGACAACACATGACTCCAACAACACAAGTCAATTTCACAAATAACTCAACATCACTTCCAGAAAAAAACACATAACAAATGGGGTGAGTACAACTAGGGAATGCTAGGCTGTAGTAGGGAGAAGTGTCATCACATGGCTTGTGATGGGTTGTCCTGGTAAGCCTTCCTAGGCCCTGGCCCCCATCTTGGGTTGTCCTGGTAGCCTCTCCCGACTCCCGGCCTCCATACAACGCTCATGCGGAATCAACATACCTTTCATGAGGACAAGGTAGTTGATCTTGCCATTCCAGGCCTTCTCATCTCATCTCAAGCCTAAACCAGCACTTCAGCCATGAGTGAGGCATCCACTTATCTTGTTTGGTGGCTATTATCTAGTTACACAGTGTTGTACAGTGCAATTTCAAAGATTGTGTATTTTCTTTACAATTATTGATGATTTTCCATTAATTGAAAAGGCCAGCACTTTGTTTATATTTGATTGTGATGGTTTAGCCACACCTTGTGATCTTCATTTGTGTGTAACCCTCATGGTTACATTTGATTTCATGTTGAACTGCGCGCATTTATTGTTTTATTGATGAAATTTAATTTTATTTGATATTTGCTTATGACTTTGGTGGCTAAACTAGTTTCTCTTTATTGTTTTTATGTCGGCCATATGTTGTATTGTGATTCCTCTCCAAGGACGTATGAGGTGGACTTGTGAGTGTATATGAGGAAGCAGACGCAGGGAACCATGAGGATGAGAATATGAGAGGCTAGGACACACTACCCACCTATATGTGAGGACTATCTCATGGAGGCTAACCACCTTATACAATAGGAGATGGGTCATTGTGGTCTTGTTTGGATGGTCTCACCATGTGTGTGTGTCCTAACACCATCAAACCACTGAGTGTGTGGTATGGATTGTGTGAAATAGATGTTGGCTCTTGGGTCATGGATTTTGTGTCATGGATTAGTAGGTCGCTTACTAGTGTCCAGATGGATCCTTGTGTAACCTTAAGATGTGATTTCTGCTATTGTGAATTCATGTACGTATGAAAAATGTGTGTGTTAAATCATGAATATAGTATTATAAAATGATAAAATTGTGGTTCAATGCTTCTAAAGGTGTAAAATCATTATATCAAGTTTTTTTCAGTTAATAGATCACATGCATAGACTGTACTACCCATATTGGCATAGATCACATGCATAGACTGTACTACCCATATTGGCATAGAGTTGTGGAAACTGTCCAAACTCAATCCATTTCATCCATTTTGGTTGCAGGCTTCCAAGAGTAAGCCTGATCCTAGGGGGAGGGTGTAGTGCCCCTCACCTTGCCTTTTGTCAGACCAATAGTATTCCTAGTAGGATTAGACATCATGACATTAGATTCTCTGTTATTATGTTGAGTTGTTTATGGACCTATTGATATGATGATGTTTGATTTCTGGTATTTTATGCTTTATAGTTTGATGGACATAGTGGATGTTATGGATTAATGTTATCTCTGAGTTTAATGTGATATCTAATCACGGCTATGATGCTTAAATAGTAATTGTTATACTAGATCATATTGTAATTGATTATTTTACCTTTATGTAGACAACAGAATACTTAATGTTTGATGTATTTATGTGAACAGAACAGTATTTCATTACTCGTGTCCGAGTACCCTGCCCATGCTAAGATTTCTATTCACTGTGTCCATGACTTCATGTTGAATATATATATGTTTAACCTTGTGGTTTTCTGCAGGATGCAGGTACCGGGCATCGACTCCACCTAAACTAGCAGGTCTGAGCATGCCCCCTAGCCATTGGAATTGTTGATCGGAGTTAGCATAAGGTTCCCTAGTCATCTGTCATCCTTGAAAAGGATAAGTCTTCAGTTTTGCATCTAGTCGTTATTGTCAGTTTCATTTGTCTCTATGGTTTATCATCTTGCTTTCTCTACATGTTTGATGGTTAGGTGATGTTAAGAATTGCATGATTTATGATTGTTAAGTATTAAATAAATAAAAATAAAAACTATTTTGTATGGTTGTAAATAAAATTAATAGCAAAATTGAAAAGGTGGTTATTAGTTATAAATAATTTAATTGATTCATAAATTGATAAAATGAAAATAAATAAATAAACAATTATATTATTTGTTAAATGACTATAAAAATATAATAAGCATCGAGATAAATAAAATAAAAATCACCTTGTTTTATGATAAATTTAATCAGTGGCAATTTACAAGGGAGAGAAGGTGGAAATAGTTGGCATAGGATCATGTGTCGGGTTCCTAAAAAGGTGGAGGAAGAAGGTTCTAGAGAAGTTAGGGATCTTTTTTTTAAAGAGGAAGGGGGAGAATGGATGGGAATCAGTTTTGGAGGAGGAGGCAATTATGGAAGGATTGAAGAGGATTAATTAGGTGGCTGGAAAATTTGGGAAGAAGGGGAGAGGGGAGGAGACTGTAGTTGCAAGTTTGGATCGGGAAGCGAGAGGAAAAAAAATAATAGATTTTGGAGGTTGAGAGCGGAGGAGAAGGCTCTTGGGGAAGGCTGGAGCTACAGCATTTGAATTTGACTTCGATTCTTAGACTAGCTTAACACGGTGACTAGTTTCCACTATTCTTTTAAACTCTTTCTCTAATCCTTAAATCTACCTAATATGGAATTGGATGACTCATTCTTTCTGATTGAATGTTTTGTTGAATATATGATGTAGAATTAAATCCCTTTTGTATTTATTCTGCGATCATAGTTTTCCTTAGTTTCCTTTGTCCATGGATGCGATCTGATTTGGATCAACTGTGCAAAGAGTTAAAGTTTTGAAACATATTCAGGATCCAATTCAAAGCAATGTTGTTGAAAAAAAAATAGGTATGCCTTGTGTGCCATAGAAATGGTGATGCATTTTGGAATAGAGATTGTGTTAAATCTACTTAATTTTATTGTATACTACATATGTATAGTATGAATGCCATAATCTACCATAAATTGTGCTAGGGTTAGGTATAGGTATGTATGATATGCTTGTAACAAATGGCCTTATAGTTAGATAACGATAGGCATGTTATCTTTGCAATGCAATGACATTTTAAGTTCATAAGAATATCATGTTCAATCTAAAAATAGTGGCTTAGATTCACGACAAGTAGGTCATAGACACTTCAATTTTGATTTTCATTAATCGTCTCAATCCCACAGCATTTTGTAGAAAGGGCCAGTTGAAGGAGGCGCTGCATCCTTCGATTACCATGCACAGTTCCTCCTTTGGAAAGAGCTTAAGGTCTCTTATATTTTCTCTGCATTGTTGCATTTTTCATCATTTAATAAAAAGTAAAATTCTTAGATATAAAGTTTATTCTTGAATTTGAAACCAAACATTCAGTACAATTGTCTTTCCCCATCTCAATCTATTAAGCATAGACAATTGGGTTGAAATATTTAAATTACAAATCATAAGAAGGAACAACCCAAATGCTGCTCTCAAATTATTAACATGTCCTCCCATAATCTTAGATCCTAAGCACCAACATTGGATGGCATCGAGTATTGTTTTCCAATCGAATCCCTCTCTCTCGGTGTGGTATTCATGGTTTGTTTACAAGGGGGGTTTAAAGATCATTAAATTACAAAGAAAGATCCATAAGCAAACTTGTGAAGAAAGTTTGAGACAAATCCTTCATGTTCTTGTTTGTAGATAAGTTGGTTTTCTTGCGCTCTGTTCAGTTTTATTCGTGGTTCATTTCACGTGCAGCATAAAATTGTTGTACACATAATAGTATTTACAATGGCAATTTAGGCCATACATGTTGGTTTTTGACTGGTGAGGGTCATGACATTTTGCTTAGCAATTGTAAGTTGCATTTATTTGAAAGTTTCAAAAGCCTTTTTTAACCAGTCTGTTTTGTGAGTATTCTGGAACGTAGAAGTCAATAACAGTATACCTCTCTTATTTTGCTTATCTGGATTGCCATGGCTTATCAACGAACTGAGAGCTTAATTTCATCCATCATAGGTTTAACTGGCACCATAATGACTAAGTTAGGACACCCACAAGAGGGCCAGCACTGCCGAGAAGGTTATCCATCCATATGTAATGATCAGTTGTAGTTGTAATGCAATAAGAGTTACAATTGTGATCAATGTTTATAGTTGTAGTAGAGATGCTTACAAAAGAAGTAATACAAGCTATTTAAACAGTTTTATTTTTGAACTCATCAAACTGCCTTCCTTATAATCTTATGTTGATGGGCATGTCATGAACAATTAAAAAAAAATGAATTGCCTACATTATGGCGTGCATGGATAAAGGAAAAGCAATCGCCTTTGTCTACTCTTTAGCAGATAAAGAGTATAGAGGAATAAGACAACACAAAAGGAAAGGTAGTGTGGATTCGGCAGGCCAATTATAGAGTCCAAATACATAGTCAAATTAGTGACCACTGTAGCAATTTCATCAGGAAGTTGATAGAATGTATTTGAGGAGAGATAGATAGTTCCACATATCAATCTAACTTCAATCATAAGCAGCAATGCAGCAGCATATAAATTAAAGGATTGGTTGAGGTCCTCTCTCTGCTGCTTCTGCAGTGTGAGAAATCAATGAAAATTTTTGATGTTGCCAACTGCAAGTACTACCAGTATTATTATCATTATGCCATCTTCATGTCATAGTAACCTTTGTAGCAGTCTTATGTACTCCATTTTGTACAGTCTTGATTCAATATTCCTTCATAAATAGTATGTAATTTACATTTTCTAGATTTCTGTTGAAAGCCTTGATACTTTTTTATTCTGATCTACCATCTCATCAAAGTCTGCTTTTATCTGTTAGCTTTCTAGAATCTTGGTTACTGCATGAAATGTACTTACTCTCTTTATCTTTCAGAATTGATATGATTTCATGTTTTTGGTTCATGAAATGTCCACTGTATAAGTTTAACTTCCACTTTCTTTACCTTACAATGTGTCCATCATTATTAACTAGTTCTTATAATGTTCTAGTCTATGATAGGTCCTTTAGATGATTCGCAAGTTCTCATTCTTGATAATTCCTTTACTTTATACCTTCTTTAGTCATACCATGCGTCTAACATAATCTATAATCTCAACACATCTCATGGCTATAATAAGGATTGCATTCCAGTTATGCGTTTTATTTTAGGATAAGATAAAACACACTTATGTTTTATTTATAGTAGGAAATGAATGTAAGATACATTTCTATGGGCTATTTTTCATTTTCAATTGAATAGTCTCATATAAAATGTTAAAATATTAGATTTGTGAACTAATTAGAATATTAAAATATTACTAGAGAGAGTTATCACATTTGACAGAAATTCATATAGTATTAGTAAATCTTGTTATGTGAAATAACAATATATATATTTCTATTTGGATAAAAGTATTTGCTATTCAATGATCCACGGTATTTATTTATTTTTATTATTATTATTATTATTATTATTATCTAAAGTATGAAAGAGCATATTAGATTAATGCCCAATTAAATTAGAATTTTAAATAATACTATCCATAATTAGTACTTGTTATTATTTGATTATAGATTTAAAACAACCATTATAAATGGAATCATTATTGTTGCAATTGTTTAAGGTGGATAAATGAAAATAGATAAGAATATATAATAATATTGATAAAATTAAATTGATTTAGTTACGATGGTTATATAAGATTGGAATTGGTTTGATAGATTTGTATTGATTTAAAAATATTGATTTTGAAATTCAATTGAGAAGTTCTGTATTAGATAAATGGTTATTACGAGTCATAGGTAATTGTTCATGAACTAGTTCATACAGTTTTTTTTAATTTTGTATCTACCTGCATGATTAGTTTTCTAGAGGAATAGGATGGTTATGTCTTGACTTCATGCATTGGGCTGATAAGTGGTTGGAGATAATGTAGTTGTAAAAGTATGTTGCCTCTTGTTATGTATGAGAGTTTGGTAATGATAATGTGAATTGATGAATATTCAGAGTTGTGAGTGCATTATGAGGAGGTAACAATCCCCTCTGTGGATGTAGTGATTGTTCATTTAATTGTATTTACCTTGTATTGAGTTTTGTGTTATATTGTGAAATGGGGAGACATTGAGTACTATAACGGAGTAATGTTTATGTATTGTTATGGACAATATTTTGTCAGCTGTCCCTGTGATTAAGATGATATGTAAGAGGGTTAATGCCTTGCATTATTATATATACATGTGGATATGAGGATAATTGTTATGCAAGATGGTTAATGCCTTGCATGGTTTATGTATCCTTGTTGTCATGATGATGTTGCTATGCTTGTTGAGTGGGGTTTTCTAGTTGCAGGTAGGGGAGTGGCTCTCAATGGGGGCCAGAGCCCAAAGTGGCATCTAGGACAACTCATGTGGGAGTTTGTTAATTTAGTGATAACCTAATTAATGAATTAGGGGGGTTAGGTAGCTAATCACACTAAACAAGATAAGTGGATGCCTCACTCATGGCTCAAGTGCTTGTTTAGGCTTGAGATGAGATGAGAAGGCCTGGAATGGCAAGATCAACTACCTTGTCCTCATGAAAGGTATGTTGATTCCGCATGAGCGTTGTATGGGGGCTGGGAGTCGGGAGAGGCTACCAGGACAACCCAAGATGGGGGCCGGGGCCTAGGAAGGCTTACCAGGACAACCCTTGACAAGCCATGTGATGACACTCCTCCCTACTATAGCCTAGCATTCCCTAGTTGTACTCTCCCCATTTGTTATGTGTTTTCCTCTGGAAGTGATGTTGAATTATTTGTGAAATTAACTTGTGTTGTTGGAGTCATGTGTTGTCTTTGTTCTTATAGTCTTCTATCTACCTGACTGTATGTTGTAGTGGGGACCTTATGTTAACTCCTAGCTTAGGGGGTGGACCTCAGGGTTCCACATGGTTGGGTGGAAGAGCTTTTATCCATTGGTTTTTCCCCTTGCCAATGTTCATGTGCGAGGATGTTATATCTTGTGTATCAAACATCAGATCTTGTACCTATTTATGAAGACAGTTATTATTCTCATGTACTGGCCTATGTATCAGTTGATTCATAATGTATGTATTCATATTTATTCATAAGGTGATAATGTAACAATGTAATGTTGTACTCATATGTGAGGAGAAATTGTAAACTAGATCCTAATGATTACTTATCGTATGCTATGATATGGAGGTGTAAATGTTTATTGATTTAATGCAATAGGTTTAGAATGATCTATTGATGTTAGTTAATGATGTATGTTAGATTTGTCAAGTAATGCAACCATGGAACCTTAGAGGACAAGTTGTTAGTTTAATGATGTGTATTGATTTGTTAAACATTACTTTGTTATCTTATTCATTTTAAAAAAAAAACATTCTGCATTTCATAGCATAGATGTGTTGTTCTCTAAGGTGTTCATTGCGGGGCGTTACAATTAGACAGACCAAAAGGCAATACAAGCCATTCATATAACCCTTCATTGGTTTTGAATGCTATTTTCCATTCATCACCTTCTCTTATCCTTATCTGATGGTACCCACTCTTCAAGTCTATCTTAGAGAAATAGGTAGCACCCCCCAAATAGTCCATTAGGGCTTCAATTATAGGAATAGGAAACCTGTATCTGATGGTTATCCTATTTATTGCCCTAGAATCAGTACACAGTCTCCATTTCCCATCTTTCTTTGGTGCCAAAATAGTGGGGACTGCACATGGACTCAAACTCTTTCTTATTAACCCCTTGTCTAAAAGTTCTTGAACCTACCTGACAATCTCCTCATTCTGCTGAGGGGTCATCTTATAGGCTGCCTTATTGGGAAGCATAGCTTTGGGTATGAGATCAATCTTATGGTTGATATCTCTAATAGGTGGTAGTGAGTTTCGTATATCTACTGCAATTACTTCCTTATAACTCTCAAGTAGTTCTCTGACCTCCCTAGGTCCTATCTCTCTCATATTTTCTATTTTCTTCTCCTTAGGCTTCACAACTAGAGCAAAACCTACTCCACCTGATTCTTCTAATGTTTCAAGGAATTCCTTTTCTCCTACCAGCATTACACTAGATCCTATAGACTGTATCCTATAAGTTACACCATCCTTTTAGAATGAGTACACATTCTTTTCCCCATCATGATGAGCCCTTCTGTCAAACTGCCATGGTCTGCCTAGCAGAAGATGGCAAGCATCCATTGGAAGGATGTCACACAATATCTTGTCTCTATACCCCCCAATACTAAATTCTACCCATGCTTGTTCATTGATGACTATATGATGTCCCTTGTTTAACCAACTGACCCCATATGGATAGCTATGGGGTATCTTTTCTAATTTCAATTTATCTACTACTTCCAAAGATATAATATTGTCAGGAGAACCAGAGTCAATAATAACTTTACAAACCTTACCTTGGATCTTGCAGTTAACTCTAAACAAAGCTCTTCTTTGTGACAGTTCAGTCTGCACTGGTTCTTTGAGCAGCATCCTCTTGATCATCAGATTTTCTCCTATCTTTGATGTCAAATTCACTTCAGGAGATGTCACACTCCCTGCATCCTCTTGAGTTAATGTGGTTCTCCTCTCATTACCATGAGAAGTTGAGGCCTTCTCTAGACACTTATATGCCGGGTGCCCTATCTGATTGGAGTTATAACATCTCATGTTGGAGAACTTGGATCCTCTACCTGATCCATTTGTCCCACCTCTTCCATTAGGCCTTCTTCCTCAATAGCCTCCTCTGCTACTTGAGTCCCCAACTTGTTCTCCTTGGCTAGACTCACCATTAGGCCTTTGGTCAGGACTTCTTCCTCCAAAACTGCCTCTACCTCTAAAATTTCTATCACCTCTTCCTCTACCTTGATGCTCACCTTTCCTTTGCAGCTTCTCTTCAGCCCTTAATGCTACTTCAAAGTATTATTCCACGGTTTCAAGGGTCAATAAACTTTTTCTCATCTTGAATATTGAACCTTAGACCATTTAGATACTTTGCTACCTTGGCTTTTTCATCCTCCGTGTACCCACAACGAAGAGTGTATATGTGAAACTCCTCGGTGCAAGTAGCCACATCCATATCTTTTTGCTTAAGGTTCTACATCTTCCTGTAAATCTACACCTTGTAGTCATACGGAAGGAACTGGGACTTGATCTTCTCCAACATTCTACTCCACAAAGAGATCATACTCTTCCCATTCTTTACCCTCTCTCCTTGGGTGTAATTCCACCATGTAAGGGCAGCACCTTTGAGTTTAGTTTTTGCAAACTTAACTCTCTTACTTTTAGGAACTTCTTTGTACTCGAAGTAGTTGTTCAGAGCCTCAATCCATTCCATGACTTCGTTAGCATTCATCTTTCCACTGAACATGGGAATATCTATCTGAGCCTCCGAAGAGTCCTTGCCAATAGCCTTAATGGCTTCCAGGAAATGCTTTCGATCAACCGGTATCTCTGCCTCTTCTTGTTCCTCTTCTTCTTCTTCTTCCTCTTTCTCTTCTTCTTCATCTAAACCTTCATCTATCCTTTTTCCTATCTTCAGTGCCTTCAATTCTTCTTGGAGTGCTTCCTTGACTCCGATCTTGATCATCTCTTCCATCTCCTTAAATTTCTTGACCACTTCAGTGGTCATCCCTTTTGGAGGCATATTGCTAGCCTCTCCTTCGCTCTCCTCTGCTGACATATACCAGATCACCCATAGAACCTTTTATGGCTCTGATACCAATATGATGGGGAGCATGTAGTGAAAACGCAGAACAAAATCAAATTTGTCTTCCATCAGCCAGACTCCACTTACTGGCCACCGATACACCTCGATCGATCAGACAACAATGATTGGTATGACTTTCTCAAGTCTTACCGTTGATCAATCTTACACTGATAGCTCAACTAAATTTATCATCGGCGAGATACATCAGGACTCACACTGAGTTGACCTACTTTCCATCGTTGGTGAGATGTGACTTTATCAGGAAACCTCTTTGATGTGTTTCTGATATGCTGATGGCACTGTTTTACACCCAGTGACTCTTCACTATCTGCGAACTTTGGAACTGTTTTACCAAACACCCAGTCTGTCTTATACCTCCTATTGGCGAGACTTCTTCTTCATTTGGCCAACACTTATTTAAATAGTGACCAACCTCTCATCCCTGTGATCCTTATCGGTGAGCATTTACAACCTCTTACCGATACACCGATGGACCAACCCCTTCTTCGGCGTGACTTGACCTATCGGTGGGACTTACTCTAGAGTTGTTGATACGCTGATTCCTTCCAATGGATCTCCGTCAGTGTAAGTTATCCCTTATCACTCTAATACTCTTGATCAGTAAGACCAACACCAAGTTATCTACCCGATGTGCTGATACTCTTGACTCCATTTGACTTTGACAGAAACTCAGTTCTGAGTCCCAGTGATACGCCGATAGGGTTGTCACTCTCACACAGTCTGATCTGCACTCTACGCCTAGCACATAGAGATGCTAGGGCATGCTACTGCACACACTCCTCCATCTGGAATATCTGCCCCTCCAAATATGTAAATGAAAAGAAAAAATCAAACAAAAATATGTACATGCCGATGCCATTCCACTGATTTCTTTGGAAATCCACCAGTGGAATGGTTATCGACTCATCTTCGACAATTTAGACTAAACTATTTCAATTGCAGAGAGCAGAGAGTTATTATGAACAATTAGGAAATACACAGATCAAGCACATAAGATGATGGACAAAAGTTATTATTGCTTAGTTGATTTCTGATTCACAATCTTCAAATCTATAGCACACCTTCTCGGTTGCTCCTCTATGCTTTTATTAAGCCAGAGTTGGAAGATCAATAGTTTCTCCATGGTTAGGGAAGGCCAACTGCCCTGAATCCCAACCGACTCCTATTGATCTTTTTAGATTCTATTAGATACAAAAATGTGTCCATTATTTGCCAAATGGAATACAAAGACTTCTAGGTTTTAGAAAACAAAACATGAACAAAATGACTTGGCCAAAAAGGCCTTATTTCAACATAGTAGATTTTACTATGGTGCCCTTGCAACACACACATATATAACTAACTCACATTCTCATAACTACACCAAACACTGAATTCAATCCCATATATATCCGCAACACTTAAGATCTTCATGTTAGGTCGACATACTCAGATGAAGTGTATAGTTAATAAACTTGTAATTTGTCATCAAAATACATCATGGACCTAAATAACATTTGAAACACCTTCTCATATGTTGTCTTCAACTATAGAACCACTTAGGATAAAGTTCTAATCAATAGAACTTATGACACATAAATCAAACTATCATGTCGGCCTCAAATTCAGACTGCTACTAGTTCAGTTCAGCTGTCAGACTACATCTTTTGCTATGGACCACATGGCTTGCTCAAAATCATATCAAAGACTCCTTAGACATCACCAATCATACCTTCAGAACCACAAAATATTCTTTAGCGGCAAAATGCAAACAATCAGAACTCAGACTCTCACAGTCAAACTCTGTCAAACACTGTAGTGATACTCAGCAACTTGCAACTACCTTTCCGGTGGAGTTCAGATCTTACAACTCTAGATTTAGACACTTCATACAAGTGTTTACAACACCTCAAAACTACATAACAAAACATTTAGTTGTGGAGGAATGTGGATTATTTTACTTAGAACTGTACACTGACCCTGTCTTACTTTTGTTCATCCAAACTTAGATATTTTCTTCAAGTGACTTCCCAAGGAAGTCATAACCTGAACACTAGATTAAATCATCATCAATTAGTTATGAGTCATCATACCTGAACTGCATTTGCAGGTCTTCATCTGCGGAGGCATACTGATCCACTTTCTGTCCCTTACTCCGAATATTATCCATACTTAGTCTTTATGGCCTTCTGGTCTTGAATGCTCCTGTACCTTGTTGCCAAATCAAGTTGGTCTTCCATAGTGATGTCTTTTTTACCTTGTTGCCATCAATGACAACACTCAATTATTGAACATATCAGTGTCTCTTGCCAACAATCTCCCCCTTTGGCATTGATGGCAACACTTAGTGAAAAATACTTGATTGCCTTGCCTTGACTGCTCCCCCTAAGATATTTGCCCATTTTTCACAGTTCTTCTTCTCCCCCTTTGACATAAATGGAAAAGGTGTAGGTTTCGGAGTAAAAAATTGTCAAAACTGCAAAGTTTGCTATACAAATGCACATTTGTATCTTAATTTACAGTTGAAGGTAGAATAACATTATAGATAGTCTTTATCAAAACTATCTCTCCATTCCAACTATTCTATGTAGTCTCCAAAATGTGGATGTGGCTATTTATAAAAAAGACTAGCTTTTCTGCCTTCTGCACATTTGATGGTGTATCAATTAATGCTTGTGATTTCAAGGCTTCATCTACAAGATTGGTCATGGAATCAATTTTTGGACTTATCAGCCCCCTTAGCTGGTACAACCTGTCTTTGATTTATTCCCTCTTCTTCATCAGAATGCTTAGATCATTGTGAATATTTACAACTTGTGTCTCTTTAGCACTTATTGACTCAATTGCCATATTATATGTCTTAGAAATATTAAGTAGTTTGAGTTCCATGTCCTTGATTTTATCTTCTAATTCATTTGTAACCTCTGGCCAAGATAAAGAAAATTTGTACAAGTCACAGCCTTCTTTTATGGCACTTTGTATACCTCTTATTCCTTTCTCTAAAGAGATTTTATCATCGATCAACATGGTTTTCAACTCGGCTAATCTTTTCTCATCAAATTCTTTTTTGACCTTTGTTTTTGTAGATTTTTCAAAGGATTCAAAATGATTGCTGATTGATTTTATCATACCTTTTAGTTGATCAGTAGATGATGTCAAAGTGTCTTTCTGGTTTTCAGGCATCAATTCTCCTAGTATATCAGATACTGTTGTAATGAACTTATTGTTGTGCATGTGAGTTTTCATCAATTCTTCCTAAGCCTTTGCTTGGGCAAATGAAACTAATTCAAATTTTTATTTTGGAGACAAGGAATTTAGGTTTATTGGTTCTTGAAGAAACTTGAGTGGATCTAGGATTTTTGTACTTTGTAGCTTTTCCAAGGGTTTTGCAATAATGTCTCTTGCCACTTTATCTTCACAAAGTGAAACTTTCTTCCTCTTCTTTTCTTCAGTTGTGGCTTCTATAAAGGATGAGGTCCTTATCCTTTTTCTGGGACTAGATGTTGGTCTCTCCTCTTCAGATCTCTTTTCTTTCCTTTCAAGAGTGCTTGATGTCCATTCTACCAGAGCACTTATGGACTTTGATTCTCTTGATTTGATTTCTACCTCACTTAATTGTTCATCCGATGTTTTCTCTAATTTCTTAGGTTCCATCAATATTCTAGAAGATAATTCTGAGAATGCCCCAAATCTATCCTCTTTGTGATCAATAGGTTTACTTAGTAGTGCATTAGCTAATTTAGTCAAGACATCTTCTGCAACTTCATAACCTAGTGTAGGGACCCATATAGTTCTTGGTTCCATAGCTTCCATGAAGAATTTGTCTTTATCTACCATGAATACAATATCCTTTCCATACTTTATCACTACTTTTTTAGGTATCCAAAACCTTCTTACCACTTTTTGTTGAAAAACTTTGAAATATTTCCATATGATTTTGTTTTGTATATTTGCATTACCCAAAATTAGTAAGTGATTTCTTATTTGAGCGGCTATAGGTATGTGATCAACCTAGACAATAGTTTCTACACCAGGTAGTTCTCTCAGAAAGTAAAAGAGCAGGCATATAATCAATGTTCCATACTTGAAAGGATGATTGATTTCTTTTGTTCTTTTCAAGTTCTCCATTAGTTCACTCTAGATTAATTCACAAAGGTCATAGTCAATATTGTTTATGATCATGTCATATGCTATGTATATAGCTGATGTAGACAAAAAAATTTCTTTGTTGGAGAAGTATACTTTGTATCGAACAATCATTGAAGCAAATCTGATAGCCGGATCCCTGATATCATTCACTGTAAGGCCATTCTTCTCAAATTTGGCTCTTGTTAGCTGCATTACCACATTGTTTTTTATTTTCTTTATGCCTGGAACCCTTCTAGAGGAGCTCATACTGGTTACAACTTTAATGGCTTCTTTAGTTATCAAATAGGGTTCATCAAACCATAACTTTAGATTCATCATGAATTCTTCTTAGAATAAGCTTGACCCATGCATCAATCAAAATTGTGGGAAAGTCCAACCAGGTGTCAAGTTTCTTTTCTCCTAGAACTTTGTAATCATCTTTTAGTACAATGTCCACAATAGTTAGTTCATCCAAATACAATTTTCCTAACTTCATGTGATCATTTTCTTCTAGATTGGTATGAATGTATGCTTTGATATCTTCCATATGCATGACCCCACGTGGAGTAATTGAGAATGCCCCTAACAGATCATTTTCCAGTGATTTGAAGAATTATTTCTTAAACTTGGGGTGAGGTATTTTTCCTATCTTGATTACATAAGGAGTAAACATTTTCCTAAAGCAATTTAATTTTCATAGTAGGGTTTCAAGTTGTAAATACCTCTTTCACCGGATTAGGGTTTCCTTGATCTCGATCTAAAATCCTTTGGAGAATACTGTATATTCTTTGAATTTTGCTTTGGTTTGCCTTAGTCACTTGAGTGCATAGAATACAGAATGATTTTTCCTTCGAATACAACTCCTTTTAACCTTCGCATGCCAAAACCTAAGTTTCACTAATTTTATCTTACAAAAAGTTATTGAGCACTTTCCTAACAGCCACAAACACCTTAGATGACTCCGTAAATCTTCACAATTGGTCCTTTTCTTCTAGAACTTGCTTCAAAGGATTTGTCATGTGATTCCTTTTATCAAATCTTCATGCCAAATTTCAGCACTAACTATCTAGCTGGGGGTTTTGGATTTTCAACACTGCCCCCTGAGCCAGAGCTCCCAATTTACTTCCCAGAGGAAGTATCTACACCAAAAGATGGTGTGAATTCATCCTTGACTTCAATCACATCTTTCTTGATCCAAATATTGCCCATTTCCTTCTTGGTTTCAATTGGATCAACCTTTTCTTTTCTTTTGTCATTCCTTTGTTCTATTTTCTTATTTTCAGCCTGGTAATTTCTTTTTACATTTTGTCTTCTACAAACTCTTGTAACATGTCCAAATTTGTTGCAATTGAAGCACACAATGTTTCCTTGTCCTTGATTCCTTTCTTTGAATGAATTCATCCTTGATCTACATTGATTAGCCATATGTCCAAATCTATTGCTTGCAAAACACTTTCCATTGAATGATTGACTATTCCTTGCATTATAAGACCCATTTCTTACACAATTTTTGTATTCATTTGATTCGTGACCAATTTTCTTACAATTGAAACATTGACCAGAGAATAATGGAACATTCTGATTTAATCTACTCTTGCATTGAGTAGCTTTATGACCAAACTTATTACAATTAAAACAATGGCCATTGAAATATGGACACCTTTGAGCATTTAGCTGTCTAACTGGAGGTCGTCTAGGTCTTCTTCTTTGATTTCTGAACTGGTTTCCTCTATTTTGTTTTAACTCAGTGTTTGTTTGACCAGATCTTGAACTTTCTCCTTTCTCAAATACCAAACCATGCTTATCATCATCACTCCTTTGACTAGAAATCACCTCACCAAGCTTTGCAGAACTTAGCTTGAACTTTTCTTCATAGCTCTTGGCTACATCCAGATCAAATTTCAGAAGTAGTACTTCTTTACCTAATTTTTCACATTCCTCTTATTTGTCCTTAACAACTTGATTCGGATACCTTTCAATTTCTTCCTTCTTTTCAACTTTTTGTGTCAATCCATTCAGAAACTCATGTGCTTCATCTAGTTGATCATTTAGCTCCTTGCTTTTCTCTTTGAACTTCCTGACTTGCTCTCTTAGCTTTAGGTTGTATTCATCAACTTCTTGAATATTATCTTTTAGATCCCTGATTTCTACTTTAGATTTTTCAAGATCAATAAGGGCTGCTTCTAGTTCCTTGTTTCTTTCATAATTACCAAATCTTCTTGTTGCCATGATTACACTGCCCCAAATCTTTCTCAAGCTGTTAGACTTTTTCCAAGGAACCAGGCTCTGATACCAATTGTTGATAATAAGGAATACTGAGAGGGGGGGTGAATCAATATTCCACAAAACCACTTAACAGATTAATTTATCCAATTTCCAAAGTTAGTAACATGAAAGCATAATAGACATAGAAACAACAACCATAAAGACATAACACATGAACACCAAGATTTTTACGTAGAAAACCCCAAAAGGGAAAAACCACAATGACTGTTAGCTCACAAACATGTATAAGTTATATCAATATTGAAATACAGAGGCTCACTGCGTACAAGGCTCACTACCCAAAGGAATGCTCACTGCAAGAAAGGTTCACTGCCAAAACAGGCTCATTGCCTAGAGAAAGAAAGAAGAAAGAAGAATGGCTCACTGCCAAGTTGAACTGCTTTAATTGCATCTACACATGCTTGGTTGCAGCTCCAATGAAGTACAAAATTACTATCTCAAAACTCTTCATGTATGATTGCTCTATTTCTCTACCTTGTTTTTACATGGGAATAAGATCTCTCTTCTTCTGCTCTTTATTACTTCCACAAAATTGCCTTCCTCTATATGTCACACATATATAACTAAATCACATTCACATAACTACATCAAACATAGAATTGAATCCCATATATATATATATCCATAACACTTAAGATCTTCATGTTAGGTCGGCATACTCAGATGAAGCGTATAGTTAATAAACTTGTAATTTGTCAGCCAAATGCATTCATCAAAATACATGGTGGACCTAAATAACATTTGAAACACCTTCTCATATGTTAGATCCAACTATAGAACCACTTAGGATAAAGTTCTAATCAATAGAACTTACGTCACATAAATCAAACTATCATGTCAGCCTCAAATTCAGACTGCTACTGGTTCAGTTCACCTATCAGACTACATATTTTACTGTGGACCATAAGGCTTGCTCAAAATCATATCAAAGACTCCTCAGACATCACCAATCATACCTTCAAAACCGCATAGCAAAATATTCATTAGCGGTAAAATGCAGACCATCAGAACTCAGACTCTCACAGTCAAACTTTGTCAAACACTGTAGCAATACTCAACAGCTTGCAACTACCTCTTCAGTGGACTTCAGATCTTACAAATCTGGATTTAGACAATTCATACAGGTGTTTACAACACCTCAAAACTACATAACAAAACATGTACTTGTGGAGGAATGTGGATCATTTTACTTAGAACTATACACTGTCCTTGTCTTACTTTTGTCCATCCAAACTTAGATATTTTCTTCAAGTGACTTCCAGAGGAATTCATGACCTAAACATTGGATTATATCATTATCAAGTAGTTATGAGTTGTCATACCTGAACTCTATTTGCAGGTCTTCATCTATGGAGGTATACAGATCCACTTTATGTCCCTTACTTCGAATATTGTCCATACTTAGTCATTTTGGCCTTTCGGTCTTGAGTGCTCTTCTGCCTTGTTGCCATATTAATTTGGTCTTTCAGAGTGATGTCTTCTTTGCCTTGTTGCCATCAATGACAACACTCAATTATTCAACATATTAGTGTCTCTTGCCAACTGTTGTTTGCTCAAATCTAAGTTTTTGTGAATGGATTTTAATGATGAATTTTGAATTAATGAGTTACATTGTTCTGAATTCTAATTTATAATTCGATAGAAATATCAAGTGTGATATAGAGTATCATCATGGTTCAAACTCAGACAACTCTTGAATATAGTCAAGGAGACTCGAGTCCTTCTGAAAATGCTATGGCTAAGCTAGATCAAATATTGAACATGTTGAATTAAACCAAGGAAAGGATTGGAAACTTGGAACAGGAGGTTAGGGGTCAATGTAGATCCAAATTAGGACATGAGGATTCACATCCAGGAGATGATGACTATGTTCATGAATCTAGTATTCATAGTGAGCAAAAGGAGAATGTTGATAACACTAAGTCTCAAGAAAAGAAGAGAAGTAGACTTGCCTCTGAGCTATCTAGAGATATGAAGAAAGTCATGCCACCTAATTTTGATGGAATAGAAAGTGGGGATGCTGCTAAAGCTTGGTTGATAGAGATGGAAAAATATTTCAAGATCTAAAATTAAACTAAGATAACCAAGGCAGTATGGGGTGCCTTTCAACTGGTAGGAGAAGTGTCCATGTGGTGGATGAACAAGATGGAATTGGGGTTAAGTTCATTTAGCTTAACCTAGGATCAATTTGTGGTCTTATTTCACCAGAGGTGGTTACCACAACTTTTAGAATCTGAGACAAGGGGATAGTCAATGGTTGAATATTGGGAAAAGTTCACCCATCTCCTAAAATATGTACCTCAATATATTAGAAAGATGAAAGGTTTAGGATCAAGAAATTTAGCATGGCCCTAAATTCCCAGATAGGTGGAGAAGTAGATGTGCACGACCCTTCTACTATGAACCAATTTTTGGAGAAGGTAATCAAGCAAGAGCAAAAATTGAAGTCAATTTCTCCATATAACGAGAAGAATCACAAAAGGTTTAGTAAGACACCAACTTCACAACCTTTTAAGAAAAGGAATGGAAAATAGGATGTGACTAAGAAAAATGACAAGGGATCGAGAAATAACAGGAGTGGACCCAGAAATGAGAACAAGAACAATGGAAATGTTTGAAGGGATGATAATAATTCAAGTAAACCTATTGAGAAGCGAGGACCTCCTGGAGGATGTTTCACTTGTGGTAGAGATCACTATGCAAATCAATGGCCAACCAAGAACCAACGAGTTCAACAGCATTGTAATGATTTACCCACTCAGCAAGCAGCTTTTCAATAGAGGATCCATGTGGCTTTGGACAATCACCAAGTGGAGTACTAGATTACTCCCATAGAGATAATAGGTACTTTGTTTAGAGTTCATATTTCTATTTTGATTAATACTAGAGAAACTAAAAGTTTAATTTCTCCAAGAGTATTAAGTAACTTTCCTAGAAGAGCTGGATATATGGCTAAATCTTGGTTAGTAGAATAAGATAATAAGACTAAAGCTCAGGTAGAGCAATGCCTATTTGAAGCTAGGATTGATCTTCCTAGTTTTTTGACTAAGGTGAATTTGTTTGTAGCCCCCTAGGTTCCTATGATGTTATCTTAGGAATAAGTTGGCTATGGAGGCATAGAGCCAATGTCGACTATTTTGTAAAAATAGTTGAGTGTTGAGACGATGTCTGAAACAAAGTCTTTTTGTAAGGCACTCAGAGACAAGTCAAGATCACACCAATCTATGCTATGTAGTTGAAGAGAGATAGGTAAAAAGGTTGTAAACTTTTTGCAGTCAAAATGGAGCAAGTAGAAGAAGATCCTAGTAAACAAAGTATATCTTTGGAGAACTATCCTTTCCTTAGAGATTTTTAGGATGTTTTACAAGATGAACTACAATGATTACCTTTGAAGAGAGATTTCAATTTATCGATTGATATTATACCTGGATCTAAGCTGATTTCAAAGATGCCATACCGTACGACTACTACAGAGTTGATGGAATTGAAAGCCTAGCTTAAGGAGCTATTGGCTAAAGGATTAATTAGACCTAGGTAGTGTCTCTCCTTGGGGAGCACCAGTGATCTTTATCAAAAAAAAGGATGGAACCTTATGTCTATGAATAGACTATGGTATGCTTAACAAAGCAATAATAAAGAATAAGTATCCTTTACCATGTATTGATGATCTTTTTTATCAGATCTATGGGACAATAGTGTTTTCTAAGATCAATTTGTGATTTAGATATCATTAGCTAAGAATAAAAGATGAGGACATTCATAAGACAACTTTTAGAACTAGATATGGGCATTCGAAGTTCACAGTTTTACCTTTTGGACTTATAAATGCCCCAGCATCATTCATGAATTTGATGAACAATATTTTCTAAGATTTCTTGGATAAATTTGTTCTAGTATTTTTAGATGAAATTATTATTTATTCTAAGAATAAGGAAGAGCACTTGCAACATCTGCAGATAGTTTTGCAGTGGCTAAGAGAGCATAAATTGTTTGGGGAACTTTCTAAGTGTACTTTCTTTTAGAAAGAGATACAATACTTAGGGCATATTATATCAACTGATGGAATATCTATAGGTCCTATGAAGATAAAATCTATACTTGAGTGGCATGTGCCAAATAATGTGCATGAAGTGCACAGCTTCATGGCATTAGCTGGATATTATAGGAAGTTCATTTTGACCTTTTCAACCAACATTTTAGTGCCACTGTCGAGGAGGAATTGAAAGGTGAAAGAAATTTGAAGAACCCAGTAACAATGATTTATAGTTGTGTGTAGTTTGTTGTGTGTTGAAGTTGGCAGTCTGTCAACTTACGCCCATGTTTTGGCACCGTTGTTGGGGAGAATTTAAGGGTTCAAAGAAATTGAAGACTCTTCTAGAGAGATGAACCCAAAATTAGTTTTGCATCCTTAAAGATTGTCATGCTTCAAGGGTTTTCCTCATTCAGTGAGGTGGCAACTCCGCTTTTGAAAGAAAACAAAGTGTTGATACTGTGTGTGTTATTCAAAGAAAATACAGCTGGTTAAGGTACATGTCCATTCTTCTAGCTTTGAACCATGTTTTCTTTCTTAGTAAAGAAACATATTATTTACTCTCCTCTTTCCATGCACAAGTGATTTATACTCAACTATGGCTAAATGAAATGGACAAGTTTACCCTAGGGAAGATTTTTCAAATGTATCATATGATGAAAGCCCTAGATATTATGATAGAGAGAGTGTCCATGAGTATTATGAGGATGAAGGTCCCTACTCTTCATACAAACAAAAAATATATGCACCTTTTCATAATCAAAATGGATCAACTAGGCTTCAATATAAAATTAAAAGAGAAAAGCAGTTGTTAGAGTCTCTATTGCATTAGGAAATGAATTAGAAAATCAAATCAGGATACTTCAATCTATGCTGTAATCTAATGCCTTTCCTATTGTTTCAAGTAGCTCATTTTCTCAGCCTCATCCTATTGCTAATGAAAATACATACAAATAACTAGATCTTTTGACAGGTGTGAGGTTTACGATGGGAATCTTGCATTTTCAGATTTCATGGATAAATTTCAATTTGAAGATGAAGATATGTGGATGAGATTTTTTGTTAGATCTTTGTGTGGAGTGGCATGAAAGTATCTTGTTGGTTTCCCTGACCATCAATTTGCCTCTTGGAATGATTTAGAGTCTACATTTGAAAAGTTTACAAGTGGTTTGGACCTTGTTGTTCTTGTCCAAAAACTTGAAGATATCAGATGAGAGAAGGGACAATCCAGCATGGAGCTCATCCATAGATTTGTAGTTGCCCTATCACACATCCTAGAAGATTTCAAACCTAATCCTCCTTTTTGTATTGACATGTATCTGAGAGCTTATGGTGTTACCTTAAGCCCAGATTCTATTTGGTAGGAGTTCAATCTAATGAGTATGCAACATGCCTATTTGTTGATTGATTATGTTGAGAAATATAAGTAGGATATGATTGCAAAATCTTTATCCTCAGATGTAGAGGTGGCTAGTAATGAATAGGGTGTTGTGGACAACAAGGATGTGGGTGCTTCATATGATCCATGAGCAATGTCAAGTGATGATTGTGTGTGTAGAAGGGTAGAAGGTGTCAGTGCAGTATATGATAGTAATTCAGATGAAAATAGTAGTGATTGCACCTGCATTCAATTAGATCAATCATTAGTTGATAATGAAGATGAAAAAACTAGTGATGATTTCCAATTTGGTGAAGAGAATTATGACCCTGCTACTTGTTGTAGTATTGTGGACCACTAGCAAGGTATGTATGCAAATGAAAAACTTAATAACTTAGCTCATGTGGTTTATTGTATAGAGCATATATACATTGATGATGCAAATAATGATGAAGGGATGAGCATAAGGCACAATGTCCAAGTTATGAAGAGCATGCAAGTCCATCAGGTAGCATAATTCATGATTATCATTAATGCATGGATAATCCTCTCTTTGAAAATGACTTAGGGTTTGGTGGTTTTGATGAGCTATCAGCTTTGAAAGGGGAGAATAAAATGCCATACTGTCAATATGACCTAGTTGCCTATAGACAACAAATGGACAAAGAGGTGTGTGTAAACATTGATGAAGAGATGACTGAGTTAGTTCTTACGACTAATTACATGTTGAGTGTATGCATGTAAATGATATTGAGAGTGAACAAGAGGCTGGTCTCTTGTTTGATGTATTACCCTTTTTTATCCCTAATGATGACATTGAGGTTAAAGCCAGTTGTTTGCATGAGGAAAATGTAAATCTGATTACACTAGATGATGGTGTTCTAGAGATAAATGATGATGTAGCAAGTGAGATTCAAGTTGAGGACCTTGCCTATGAGGGTTGTGAGGATAAGGAGCACATAGATGTGTGTGAGACCCTATCTCAACCATGCAAGGTTCATTTTCATTCCTATATTGATTATGCTTCAACTGGGCATCATGCAGCTCCTACTATAATTACCAATGACCTGGAGGTAACAGTTTCTAAGTATGAAGATTCTATCACATATGCATTTTTAAATATATGTTTGGGGCAGTTATCTCTTAGTGATGTGGATCATGTTGAGAGCACATTTTGAGCTCATTGGTTGGAACTGATAACATGAAGATTGGGTGTTCTTGTATGGGTCATGTTTTTGATCTACAGTGTGAGGAGGAGAAAATCATGAGTGATTTTCTTAATAGTAGTTTTTACATAGCAGAGTGTGTCAAGGAGGACAAAACAGAGAGGCAACTTGAAGATTGCGAATCTTCATTGAAATGCCTCAAATTTGTCATCTATATGCTAATACTAAGGAATTGGATTTGAATCACTTCTCTGATTCAATCATGGAGGAATGCATTAGCATTTGCAGTCCAATTGGGTCACAAGGAATTGAATAGTCATATGAGACAACCTAGCTTGAGGCCACACCAGAACTGGATGCATTTCAGCTTGATATTTTTCTTCATGTTGATATTTATGCAGGTTTGGATATGCATCATGCTAATAAGAATATTGAAGGTGAGTACTTCTATGTGAGTCAGGATGATGATGAGCTATATTATCTATGGCTACCATGTATTGGTGATGGTCATTTCCATTTTCAGCATGAGATGTATGAATATCTGTAGTTTGTATGTGCATGCATGCAAGGTGTTTTTTTGTTGATGTTGGGTGATCAGTGCAGCAAAGTATTAAGGGAGATCAACTCCTTCAATTTAGGATTGTGTTTGATAGGGGAAAGTAGTTTCATCAATTTTTTGTAAGGTTGGCCTACAGTGTTTCAAAATTTTGAATACAGTCAATTTTCCCTTTTGTGCCACTAGGCCTTTGACTATATGTTTTCATATAAATATGTTTGGTACATTTTCCTCTTGTGTTTTTTTGTTGTTTTGGTCTACCCAGAGATCTGAGATCCTCTCTGTGAAACTGTTTGTCACTTGTCCCCAACCGGAGCCAGTGTTGACACAAAAAAAAACCAGTTCTAAACTTTCTCTATTTTGTCCCAAAAAATCCATTAGGATTCCCACTTTTTCCTTTGTTGAAGAGCCCATCATTGATACCCAATTAGAGATATTTCCCATGGGTCTCTTTTAGTAGCCTTCTAGGTGTTTTCCTTTTAAAATGCAAGGAAAAAACCCCCAAAAAAGGCTAAGTCCCAAAATTCTTAGTGTCTTCTTGTATTTTCTACCTTTTTAGAGTTTCAAAGTTTCAAGTTCCTGTCTTCCATTGTGCCATGTCTATCAACTCCAAACTCTGCCTTGGTTCCTTGCAAAATCACCTAAGTGTTTCGAGCGTTGGAGTTTGAGCTTGCGACCTTTAATATTCTTCAAAATATGTGTTAACGGGAAGGCCTAACCATTGAAATCCTCCAAGGGTTTTGAAAATTTTCTTAAGTATTGTGGATTTCGAAGGTTGGGGTGGTAGTCTTTCATCTTCTTTTGGGAAGTTAGAAGGAAGAAGGTTTGGAGGCCGAGGTTTGTAAGGGTATTTATTTTAAGTCTTGTGGGTGGTGGCAGGTAGGACTTTTTCCTTCTGCCTTCTTTCTCTTGGAAGGCAGAATGGTGAGGGCCTGTCATCTGAAGTCTGATGGAGCCAAATTGTTTCTAAGTCTTTCGAGCGTCAGAGGTCAGGAGGTTCCTTTTACTCCTTCTTTTCAAAGGTGGAAAGTGGAAGGCTCGACAGCTGAGGTCCAATAGTTTCAAAGGTTTCTAAGTATTGTGGAGCTCAAAGGCTTGCATTACAGTCTTTGTCTTTCCATTAGGTAGGCGAAAGGATTGATCATTGAAGTTTGCCGAACTTCTAAAATGACCAAGTCACTCAGGCTTTAGAAAGTAGGAGTTTTCTTCTCCCTCTTCTCTATTGAAAGGTGGAAAGCGTAAGGTCCGGGGGTTGATCCCCAACAAACTTCATAATTTCCTCTAAGTATTTCAGAGCTAGGGATCGATCATTTCTTGTTTTCAAAAGAACGTTGCATGGTGAAGGATCGATCTTTGAAGCCTGACGGTTTCCCTATTGGCCCTTTTAGACTTTGGAGATTGGGGTTTCCTTCTTCACCTCTCAAACCCCTGATTGGAGGAAGCCTGATTGATCGAAGCCTAACCTTTTCTCCTTCCTAGCTCTTTCTACTATTCCTAATGTAATGGGACTACTCAATGAACTTCTTGGCCACCTTTAATGCTTCTCTAGAGCCTGATTGCTTGTGTAAAATAGATTTATCATCCCCCCCTATGCCACTATAGCTCCATTACATTGAATTTCTAATACCCAAGGCATGGGAAGACACTCTTCTTTAGCAGATTTCAAGGGCAAGGTCATGTGGGTGTGCTGCAAGGACACAAAAATGAGTTTAGTGCATCACGGAGTTGGCGTGTTGACTCAATTTCAATTCCTGGGATACACATTGAATGAAGAATGCTATATACATATGTTTGAGATGTGTCTTGGGTTGTTTGGTTCTTTGATGGTGGCTAGAAGCTATGTAGGTCTAGTGATGTTTCTAGGGCTCCAAATCATGCCATGTTAAGTTACAATGAAGTAATGTGGTGGTGAAACAAGTGAAAAGATAAAATTGTTGTAGGGATGGTGCAAAGAATGTCTCCATGGTAGTTTGTGTGTATTTAGGGTCTTTCCTCTTATCACATTTGTTGATGAGTTTGTATTGGACATTTGAAAATTTGACAGTGTTCTTCAATATGTCATGGAAAGGTTCCCCATCAACTGGCTCACTTTGGATTACACTGAACAATTTGTAAGACATCGCAGAGTTCATACTCATGGATGAGAAATATTTTTGAGGACAAGGGCAAGGATGAACTATTCTTGAACGATGTTTTCAAAAATTTTCCTCTAGATTGTTTTGAAAGCCAAGGATAAATTGTTCTAGGTTTTAAATCTACCTGTAAGTGTAGCAGTGTAGGTTGTAACTTGTTACTATTTTTTTGTGACAAATGTAAATAATGAGTTTAGGGTTTGGTAGTATTTATCCTCGAAAGCAATATGGTTTTTTGGCTTCAAATTATTCAACAATTTTGAGAAAGTGAGACAAATGTAAATGCCCATTTCATTTGTAGTTATTGCTTTGTTTAAAATCACAAATACATTTCAAGCTTTATAAATACTAAAATTAAATCTATTCCAAGATTATTTTAAATATATGTGCAATATATAGATGTAAAATGTATAGACTACAATACAAAGATAACTGCTACAAATTTGAATTTAGTCTTAATAATAATAACCTTCTTATCTTAGAAGAACAAGGAGGCTCCATTCCTGGTAGAGAGATAGCAGAAGGGGTCATATTGACACATGAATTGACCCACTCCATAAAAGTCAAAAGGATCCCATCAATGCTAATTAATTTAGACATGGATAAAGTGTATGATAGAGTTGACCGGGCCTTCCCGACAGATGTTCTTTGTAAGCTAGGTTTCTCACATCAATGGTGTAAATGGATCTCGGCCTACATATTAGGTATGTCCTTCATGGTCCTATTCAATGATAATTAGGCAAGGGTTTTTGAGGTCTTGAGAGGGATACATCAAGGGGACCCTATCTCCCCATATCTATTTATCCTCATGGCCAAAGGCTTCACTTGGAAATTCAAAGAAACCAATGCCAAGAAGTTATGGAGAGGTATTCAAATTGGAGGAGTGGAAGACCCCTTTTTGCATGCACTGTTTGTAGATCATACTATGCTCTTCAGTATTGCCACATTGGAAAAATCTAGAACTATCAAGAATACCATCACCTCATATTGTGAAGCTTTGGGCCAGGAAATAAACCCCACCAAGTCAAAGGTTTTTATGTTCCATACAACCCAAGAAACACATCTTGAAAATTATAGAATTCAAAATGGATTCACTACAAAGTAGTTACTTAGGTGTCTCCATGTTCAAATGTATGAATAAATCAAGCTTGTTGAATAAAATCCTTCAAATAATTCAGAATAAGATTAATTTATGGAAAGGGAAGTGGTTAACATTAGTAGGAAGATTAACCATATTAAAAGTTGTTTTAGCAGCCATACCAATGTAAATGTTCTCAACCCTAAAAGTGCCTAAAGGAGTAATACTAAACATGGAAAAAGCATTTAGATAATTCTTATGGTAAGGGAGGGCAGAGGGAAAGAAAATATATCTTATGGCATGGGAGAAAGTTTGCAAGCCTTAAAGTATGGGCAAGGCAGGGATTCTCAATCTAAGACTTTAGAATCAGGAATTGGGAGCCAAGTTGGCTTGGCACATGTACATAAAATTGAATGCAAGGTGGGTCAAACTAATGCAAGCTAAATATCTAGACTCCAAAGATAGGGAGAGAATCTTCATTGTGAAAGACCCACACAGAGGCTTGAGCATATGGAATTTCATCTTAAACAACTGAGACTTGATTGGTTCACACATTTCATGGATCATTCATAATGGTAAAAAGGTGGACTTCTAGGAGGATTCATGGAGTGGGTGGCCAAAATTATCCTCAAGGATGGACCTTGGTGAGGCAAAGTAATTTCTCAAACAACATTGGGGAGCAAATTTTAGTGATTATTGGTCTCTTAAACAAGGGCAAACTTATGGTGAGATAGATTGGAAAAGTTTTAAGAATCACACCTTTCCTTCAAAGAAAATGAGAATTATACAAGATATTCTTTCAAATAGAAATGTGTTCAAGATTGATAAGGCAGATGAGCTTATGTGGACTCAGGAAAATACTCAGTCAAACAGGGGTACAAATGTTTGACCACCTCCTCAAAGTCAAAATGACCCTACAAGCTCTACTGGAATGCAGATACATTACCAAAAGTCACGGCCTTCTCTAGGTTAGCGTTAAATGACAAAATTCTAGTAGGGAATAGACTTCACAAGCTTGGAATTAGTCCGACCTTTAATTATCTTCTATGTGAAGAACAAGAGGAGGACACAAACTACATACTCCTTCAATGTCCATTCAAAATGAAGTGTTGGAATTGGTTTATGGAGAAGCTCAACTGGAGCGCCCCCTTACCTAGATTTGTGCTGGAGTTATTCAAGAGATGGTGAATATTGAATCAGGATTCCACACTCGCATACCTATGGGAAATATGTCCTTCAATGGTGATATGGGGGGTTTGGAAGGAAAGGAATCATAGGATCTTCAAAAAAATCAAACGACCTATAGAATAGGTTCTAGCAAATTTATCTTTAGCCATTACAGAAGTTATGAATGTGAGAGTAAGGTTGCGTGTGTCTTCTACCTCAAAGTTTACCAATTGGGATATCCAAGTATTTTAGAGGTGGAATCAGCTACAAATCCCAAATGTGACATCTAAGACTCAGACCATCTCAAACAAAGCTTTAAGGATATCAGCCAGATGGATACCACCTATTGCACCATTTCTAAAGATAAATATTGATGGTTCTTGTAGAGGTAACCTAGGTCCATCAGGTATTGGTTGTATTATCAGAGACCTCAAAGGAAGGCCAGTGGTGGAAGAGGCAACAAAGCTCCCAGTAGGCACATACAACCAAGCATAAGCTCTTGCCCTCTTCAATGGTATCAGATTAACCATTGATTACAAGATAAAGAATATCTGGATTGAGGGAGATTCCCTGGTTATCATAAATTCCCTAAGAAAGGGAGAGGCCCTCAATTGACATATAGACTATTTAATCCAACAGCAAGTGCTTTGCTTACATCCTTTGACAATTTTCAAATAAGCCATTGCTTCAAGGAGGTGAATTAGGTGGCAGATCTCTTCACCAACGTGGCTATTGACCAGGTGCCTTTAAGGTTAGTCCTTTCCTGAGATCAATTCAAAGGTTTTGACCATGTGGACAACATGCTAGTAGCAAAGATGTCTTTTTGCAGTGCTAGGACTAGGTATAGGACATGTTTAATATAGGAGTCTCATCATTCTTCTCCTTTACATCAGCCAAGAAGTGTGTTAGTAAGGTAAAGCTGACATTATGTCATGTCTAGGGGTTGTTGGGAGTGCTCTTGAATGGAAGGTATTTATGGAAGGATCCATTGATAGCAGCTAGATCCTTGGACACCATAGATTACCATTTATAACAAAATCTAGAGATAATCCTCTGACTAGGTCAAATTAATTACCAACGTTATCACTACAAGTCTCAGAGTGGCTTCAAGCATACAAATTCAATTATAGTGGTCTTGTTTGAGCTACATGGTAAATTTCTCATTCGTCATTCCATACAGCCCCATTAATGAGGCATCTACCATAGGCACCATGTAATACAAGGGAGCGTACCCCTCAACACCTCATATTTACTCCTCATGACGTGGGGACACCACCCCTTACCATGAGGAAACACCTTATCTATTCAGTCCCTGGTGAATGTTTTTCTCATTTGCATCAAGCATCTGGATCTCTCCTTTTCACCTCCTATAATAGCCCCAATCTCATAACAATGGTGTTATGGGAAGTTAATCTTTGTGTCCTTCTTCCCACACTGTTAAGGGAGCCCTCATATTTAGGACCAATCTATATAGTGAACATGAGGGAAATTTTTGAGATTGATTGTGATAATGTGGAGTTTGCGATCTATTGTGTACTAGGCTTCCATCTCTTTCAACCTGCAAATAGACAACTCAAGGGTTCAAAGATTGCATCAACTTTCATCTCTAACCTATTTGACATTATACATGACTATGAATATGCTTAGGCTATAGGATTTGGGCTTGTGCACTTCTCCTTCTTCAATTTAGAAAGGTGGAGGTCAGCTCTGGTAGATTATGACTTTCAGGAGGGGTCTGCTCCCATTGGTGGCATCTTTGATAGAGATCTCATACAGACCTGGCATCATACAATGTGTGTCTACAATATTGTGCAAAGAGGTCTTCAGGTGGATTACTATAATGTTCTCAATAGAGCACTAAATGCCCATCGTTTCCAACTCCTAATGGGATTGGTAGACAAAGTCAAGGAGGTTTTAATCCTGGTGAGGTTTCTCTGCCACCACGCTTCAGACCTTGTAGGTAGTCCACCATGAGAACTAGGGATGCCAACATTCACCCTTCCATTTGCTATTCCTCCTCCATAAGATCCTCATAGATTTAATTCAGATTAAGTTCTACTATGTAGTGCAAGTATACTTAGTTTTTTTTGTGTCTTTGTTTACTACCTTTTCTCTCTGGAGGTTCTCGCCTTTTTTTGGTTGAATGGCTTAGATTGTAAGCATGTATCATTGTAATTAAACTTTATTATAATATATTATAGGTGCTTCTCTGCCTTTCTTTAAATAAAATAATAATAATAACCTTCTCAAAATGCCATGTCTACAACAAAACTCAACTTCAAAACTTGGGCTCGATGACAAATTTAGTTAGTTGGTGAGGTAATGGATGAGACATTCCTTTAGGGTGGTGATAACCCCTTACTTATATGAATATTTCCATACTATGGATAATCTTCCCTATATCTATATTTGGTTGGGTTTCTTGCTAGCATGGCACAGGTGTCCAAATGATTGAAGGGTACCACTTCAAGCCAATCCACCAGATACCCTTCTCCTTCATACCCATTATATATTATCTTTCCCTAGTAATAGCTAGATAAAAATTTGGATAACCTAAGAGTTCTTTTCTTTTCAATCTGGGTGTGTACTCATCGCACCAATCCTTAAAATAGTCTCTACTATTTGTGGTATGTAGTAACATTCCTTCAACTACCTCAATCACTTTATCCTTGGCACCCTGCATCATGTCCATGGGCCTCCACTATATCATTTCTACTATAGGATTATCCACCACAAAAAATTTATCTATAGGTGTTCTTCTCTTTCATTTAGTGCTCCATGACACTATTTCTTCCAAAATCTCCACCTCCAAAGATTTATCTTGTTTCTCCAATATTGTATCATTTTTACTGGCCATGGCTGCTAAATTCTTAAGTCTCATAGATGACCTTATATTCAATTTTGGAGTAGGGGGTTTTGTGTGTTTTTCATCCCCATGTTTAGATTCTTCTATCCAAATATGTTGTCTCGTTCACTTTCTAGCATATCGTGTTGCAATTGTAAAGGGCCCTTGTTTATCTCTTGGATCCATGTCTGTAGGAGGTATATTACTTGTTTCGATATGTACATCATGGATATGGGTGAGGTCATCTTCCTCTGCAACATCCTCTCCTTGTACAACATATGTTGCAATAAACACTTCCAAAGTTAATTAGGGTTGCCTTCATTTCAAGGCCTCTACTACCATCAACTTAATTAACCCATGATGCGCCAGGTATTTCACTTTGCCTTTTTTCACTTCTAGATACATCTTTCTCAAGGATTTAAATAAAAAATAAGGAACATTCATGATTCTTTGATGTCTCAAATGCACCATTAAACAAAAATGAGAACTATAAATAAATGAGTACCTTCCCTTATAAGTCAAATTGAATGAGAGCATACACCAGCTCTGACCATAGTTCTAGTAGTGAGGTCTACAAGATGCCTTGAACAAGCACCATTTGAGTTTTCTCTCCCAACTTCAATAACTTTTTTTGAATGCTTTCTAAATCTAGCCTACCAATGGGGAAATACTACTCCCCAATGTTAGGTAACCCTATAGCAGTGTCAACCAACTCCACATCAAAAGGAAAATCAATGCCTCTCATTATGATTTTATCCTCTTGGCATCCCATGTTGAAATCAAGGGCAAATTGGTCATCAAATCATTGCAATTGTTTGAAAAATTTAATCCAACCTATTGCCTTAAAAATGAGATAAATGTCTAGTTTTTCCTTCAACTAGTCAACACCTCATAGCTCTCTTTGATTATGTCCATTGCCCATTGTTTTCAAATTTCTAGCCCTTCTCACCTTTCCCTTGCCAACCCTACTTGCTCAATGTGTTTCGTCACCATGCCTGCTATTATTATTTGTTATCAAACAAGTCATAGATAAAAATAAGAAAAAGAGACATATGTAAGGTGTCTATGTTGGGATTGGACAACTCACAAATATCAGATTAACTTAGTAACTTGACACCTAATAGGTCATACATACATGATACTTTACCAAAAAGTTAAAGAGTTGCACAATCTTTTATGAATTTTTCTTGTAACTTCTAATTTTACATCATACACATGTTGATTGTTCATTATTGAAGATTAATTTCTCTTCATAATTCCCTATTGCCTTCTTCCCAATTTTTGAGAGGAGTTAGGACAAACCATCATCACAACTTACATTTATAGCATAAGGTTCATTCATTATGTGCATCTAAAGGTTTTACAGCCTCGTAAATGGACATTCAAATTTAAGATATTACGGTTGTTCACTATAATGTTTTTGTGTTTTTCATACTTTGGTTATACTCTACCTAGGAGTTATTTCATCGTAATCTAATGATACAATTTATTTTTGTTACTTCAAGGACTTTTCAATATAATTATCGATGTTTACACATGTTATCAAAAATATAAAAGGTAAAAGATAAAAATAAATGAAGATACCCATAAATATAAATTATAGTAATGTTCATGCGAATTGATTATTTTGACTATATTTCAAAGGAAGACTGAGTTGGAAATTATAAAAAGTAAATACAGATTCCAAATTTTGAAGAAATTATCTATAATAGAGCTTATTAATCAAGTTCATGAATTTGCCAAATATCTCGATTGCTTGTGTTTGGCATCGGTTGGGAACCATCTTCCTGTTTTTCATCCTATGGTTCAATAGGCTCCTCTAAAACCATATTTGAATTATCTGGTTGGTCTCCTTCTAACTGAGACAAAATATCTATCACACCTCTTCTTTTACAACTTGACTTCCAAGTTACAATAGATCTATCAAATGGAAATGTTTGAACATTGTACCTGGTCGTATAGAGCCTCAAACAATTCTCTAATTTTTTTTAAGTTAGTTTCACAACTTTGACTTCAAAAATGTTAAGGTACTGAAAACTCTTTCATCCTCCACCAAACCTAGAATCATTGTTTGGCACATATATGCAAGTTTGATATTATATGAAATAGAATATCATAGAATTTTTCTCAAACCTAATTATTTCCATAACCTAGTTATTGATCCATGTTTCAAAGGATGATCGAGCAATTTATATTGTTCAATCATTATTGATGCGAACCACGTAGATTATTTTTCCAACTTTTTCTTATGCATTAGTCCTTCTATCTATACTCCATTTATTTCTACCATTCTACTAAAATGATTAGCCAAGTACCTCACCTTGCCCTGAAAAATCCCATGGTGATCTAACAGAGGACACACTAATGGCATTCCAATATTGAGGATAATCTATAACCATTGCTTCCAAAAGTTCATCTCGAGGAAAGCACTCTCTTATCTCAAAAGACATAGTTCTCACAATTTCCTACAATGTATCCTTTATAAAATACATGAGATCTTTAAAATGCTCCCTTGTAACACTTTTTTGTCTAACCTAAGAGCTCCATCCAACTTTACTAAAATAGTGTAATTATATCATATACCCACACACTGATGCATATAAATCGCCTACATCATTGTACTCTAGGAAGTTATTCAAGTGTTCAATGTCCATTTTTATTTGTGATCTTGGAAACTTTGGACTCATAAATGGTTTAGATTGATTGATATATAGATTGTCTAGATTAAGACATACCATTTTTTGCATCTTTGAGTATTCTGCAACGTGCATTGTTCTATCTTGTGCCCTTTTTGATAGAACTTTCATTTCTTGAAACAAGGGAAGAATCCCAGATAGAGTCAATAGTATCTCGACATCAGTGAATAGTGCCAACATATTTGCTTGATTTGTATGGTTTTTGTAGAATAGGCCCAATAGCGATCGCTACTCTTCAAACAATTTATTTGTCAATCCATGTAACAATATCCACCTAGTATCTACATCCTTAAGTAGCTTGTTACCCAAAGTAAGTCCTTCAACAAATCTTTGATGCTGCACAAATCTTTTTGGACTTCTACAAAAATATGTATACACTTCACGTACAAGATCTTCAACTTTAGAAACAAATTGGAACTAGCTTAGAATTTTAAAATCCAAATTCATTCTCGGGGCCATGCAATCTATGCAGATCATGTACGGTGAACATGATGTTTGCAAAATAACAATAACCCCATTTCTATGACCCTACATGACTGATGCCCCATCTGCACCAATGCAGACCAGCTTCCTTGTGATTGCCAAATCATCCAGGCCTCCAATATTAATCAAGCTATTTTGACTATTTCCATAATTTTATGTGTATGCATGTTTATGAACTACAAGTAGATGAGGCTAGCGAATATGATTTTCTACAATATAAACATGTATACACACCCAAGAAATATTGTCAATGGCCGTCACCTTGTCTAGAGACAAGGAAAATAAAGTCGCATGACTCAATTTCTCTGCTATATCCTACCTCTACACCATAGCCAAACATTGAAGCCATTGCCAACCACTGTTCAAAGATGAATGGGGAGTGGAAAGTTGTTAACTCCAATAAATTGCATTAAATTCCTATACTCTAGAAACTGTCAATGGTCGACCTCTATGTAAAATATGGAATATAATTGTGAGCTATACAGTTTTGGATAAATGACTTGATTCCATGACCTTTCCAAATAGAGAAGATACAGAAACTCCAATAGCGGCAAGACGTGTCTGCAATTGCATATATTCTTCATACTCAACTGCATTCCAAGTATGAGCACATTCATATTTCATTTTCCAGTGCATCATCGAATTCAACTCTCTAGTTACATTTACCTTTTCATAAACTTTACCTACATTCTTCTCAATAGTGTCTAGTTTCGGTTGCAATGTCTTTTCTTTCTTTAATTTCCAGCTGTAAATCTTACAGTGACATAGTTTTGACATGCCCTCTCCATATTCATTCTTCACAAGTTCAATGAATAGATACTTAGAAACCCATTCAAGGTGAATTTTTTTTACATGTCCCACTGATGTGCTTTACATTTATTCAAAAGGCTTTCAAAGATATGTTCACCACCACCAGTACCATGTACATTTTCACCCTGTGTGATCATCACCACATTATTCATGCTTTCACTACTAGATTGAACCACATCATTGCTGTCTCCTTCAAGATTTTCATTTACTGCCTATTTATCCTCAAGGTCATTCCAATAGAATTCCTCAATCTCAGGTAAATTTTCCTTGTTATTTAATCTTGATGGGCCCTCACTCATTGCAGAATATCTTTGTTGTTAATTAATATAGGACTTTAGGGTTTCCTTCTTTCTCTTTTATGGGGCTCCTCTCATATTCAATTTTCTAGATTTGAGGATGCCATCTTTCTTTGACATTGTTAAAAAAGTGCTAAAGCATTGTTCTCAAAGATAAAAATTCAAAATGAAATGAAGAAAATTGAACTTGTTATAGAGAAAGAGAAGAAGATGACACATGTATTTTAATATTTAATCACTATCATATTGAATCAAAGTGTTAATTTAATCATTTACATTTAATTAAGAATACTCCATGCACAACCAATTGCTACATCACTATTTCTTACCAATGGCATGACCTCCTGCTCTGACTATCTTTGTTTTATGCTTGGAGCACCATGAGTCATCGATGTTGTTTGAGCACACATTGTGGAATAAGTGAAACTTTGAGCTTTTTTTTAATACTACAAGCTCCTAAAAATAATCAAATAATGAACAATATAAAGTAATAATGAACAATATAATAATGATTTTATGTTTATAAAAAATCAGTAAAAATATATATAATAAAGTACATTTAATTTAATATGAAATCATTGCGGGACGTGACATTTGACACATCACTTTTTTTAGCAAATGGCACTACCCACAACTCTGACCATCTTTATTTTCTTATTGAATCCCCATGAGCCATTGACATAGCTTGATCCAATGGTTCTAAAAAAATAAAACATGTTGATTTGGTTGATTAATATGAGTTGATTATGACCCATCGACATAAAGAAAACATTAGAAGTGGGGCCCAACAACTATGAAAAACACACCAAATATTGCAAGTCTACTGACACACACATCACCTTTTCTATTCAGTAATGCTATTTCCCACTTGGATTATCTTCATTTCATCCTTTGAGCCCCATGTAGGTTCCCAAATGTGAACACATTAAACTCTAAAGATTTGCCACTTCTTATGCTAAAGTTCAACAACAGACTTGGCCAACAGAGTGGGAGATTATCTTTTATCTCCCCTTCACTTTAGGTTCTTCTACACCTAGGGGGGGTATCCCTCATTCAGAATCAATAGATGTAGCTTTTACTAACTCAGGCAGAATGCTCTCATGTATGCACCAATATTTATAAGATAAACCTAGATTGGCAATGTTCTTGGATTATCTAACTCATTCATATCAGAGAATATGCAGCTCCTAAACTGAAACAAAACATAAAATGACTGATTTAAATGATTTGTCTTTATATTCAATGAGTTTTTGGACCTTTAGAAAAATAGATACCAGATCGGTGCCTTGTTTGGGTAACATAGTTAGGCATTCAACCCATGCAAATGTTTCCTAATGACAACACAACTTCATATCTAGAAGGCTTAATACAAATTACTAATGTCTTGTAGCAATGGCCCAAGAAAAAGTATTTTCTGCAACCCTACTTACAAATCCATAAAAGAATACATAGTCCTCCATATCCCATCTAAAGCATCTTAAATTGATTCCTTGAATGAAAGCAACAAATGGAACATGCAAATTCAACAAATGTGAATAGATAAACTCAAAGATCATTAATCTTCCTGCTTAAGAGGAAAATGCATGCATTCATGAAGATAATTACAAAAAACACACACTGCAAAGTGTTTTTCATATATTTCAACCTGAATAGAAACACTGTCATATAGAAAATGATTCACTTACAAAGCAAGAATGCAATCTGTAACCCAAAACTAGACATCTACTCCTACATAATGCTATTTCCCCCATGTGCAAACCCCTTGTGTTCAAAGTCTAGCCTACTACAAAGTGGAACAACATGCTCACTTATAGACACAAGAGCATGTTGCCCTAAAATTTAATACATCCTGGCAGTTAGGTGAGTTTTATATGATAAGTTGCTGCCAATGAGCCTAGGGAAAACTAATAAATTAAATTAAAAAAAGGGAAGACATAATAATAAATAAAACATGAAATCAAATGCCTTTAATTTATTTTATCCCTCTGAATTTTCCACTATTTTCTTTGACTGTCAGCACCTCATTTCGCACTATTGCATGGGCATAGTTGAAGACCCATCATCCTCTTGTGCTACTGCGATGTGGGACTTTGATACTTCTTCTCGGGCTCCCTGACTGCATTCTACCTTATCCGAACATGAAGAATGAATTATAGCAGTTTCTCAAGCCTATTTTGTCCAACTCATTTACCTCTGGGTCATTTTTGATAGTGCAGGGGTGTTTTTTGTCACTATGCCACTCAGAAACCATCACAAATGCACTTAAAAACTCTACCCAGGAAATAAGATAGGTTAGGGGATGGATTTAAAACTTGGAACAACATTTTTGAGCTCTAAAACACTCTAAAAAATGTGCTAGAAAGTAAAAAACGTGATCAATAACTCCATTCTCCAACCAATTTTGCCTAAATCCATCCAAAACGTATTAGAGGAACCCGAACAGAAAAGGAAATACTCCATTTATCCTATCAAATCAGATTCCATTATGAAACATACCCTGAGATGGTGATTTCGCACCATCGCACAACTTGAGTGGAGCAGAGAGCATGCCCATGCACAATGCTGCTAAATACCAATCAAAGGCTTTTATTTTTTTCCTTCAAAATTTATAACATATTGTTATAACATTCACCTCATAATATTTTCCTTTTAAAAATTAAATATGCCCTTAAATATCAATTTTTAAATGCATCTTCAACTTTAGCAATTTGGCAAATATCTAATTTCTCTTCCCGGGCAAATTACGCCTGTTCACTGCGGGCAAATGGGAGATCGAAGGGCTGCAAAAATTTGTACAAGGCTATTATTAATTATTTAAAGCAAACTCATTTCCTCAAAATTCACATCGTTGAAAGAATTTTGGGACCTCCTTTGTAAACTGGCTTGCCAGATGCTGTCGCTGTAGGGTAAAAGCACAAAGTTGTGTCACACTTTGAGTTGACATATCAACACAAGTGAATTTAAGTATTTCTAACTAAAAATCAATTTTGGTCAAACATATGATCTTGTAAGATTCATTCTAGCTAAGTTAGATATGTCCACAACTTTTCCAACTAAAATTGTTGGCTAAATGCATATGTAGCACCACTATGAGACCAATTTACCAAAAAAATAAAATTATTTGAAAAAATTGATATTTCAACAACTTCTAGTCATGTAAATAATAATTTTTAAAAAATACCATTTTGTAGATTTATAAGCTTAGTTTTCAAATATATATATATATTAATAGTTTAATTATTATTTATATTTTCCTTTCTATTTTTACTAAAAGTAGGTTATCAGAACAAAACATTAGGTCGATTACCATGTCAAGGAAAAATAGTAAAACTTATTTAAAAAAATTGAAAAAAACATGATGCACTAGATAAAAGAATCTCTATCAAGATGGTATAATTTTTTTTCTATTTTAGATAAATAGTTAATATGAAAGTTGACGTCGAAAGGAAACAACTATGTTTTAATACACGCACATTTTATTATTTATTTAAAAATATATATTTATCAAAATTGGAAAAAAATATATCCATGCACTAAAGTTTCAAGTTATAAATACAGAGAAAAAAATTGAAGATTTTTTTTTATTTTACTATATAAAGATTGACATCTCGTGTAACTTCATTTTTTAGCATTTTATCAGCAACTAAATTATAGTGTCAATTTATTAAAAACTATATTCAAATCATTTTTAAAATTTTTTCAAAAAATACAAATATAAAATATACTAAAAAATAAATATTTTATTAGTTTACATCATTTCAAAATTCAAAACATATATGTCACTTTTTAGTGATTCAAGTTTAAAAGTTGGATCTTGGCCATTTCCTTTATAAAAGTGTGATACAACTTTGTACTTTTACCCTGCAACTGAAATGCATTAAAATAATGCATCATATGGTCTCCAATTTTGATGAAACTAGAATTGGAGATGTTTGGGACCAAAATAAGAAATGGGTCACCCTTAGAATTGCGATATTTGAAACTTTTTGGAACACCAACTCTTGCCCGGTCGCAGTCAGAAAAGCACTAAATACCCCATCAAAACTCATCCTAGAGGCACGAAATTGAATAGTCATGTTCTCTGCTGGACCAAAAAATTTTCCACCATACAGATTCATAAGATGATCTCTGAGTTGCAAGATTTTAATCGCTGAAAATGGTCTCCAGAGTAGATTAAGCAGCAAGTTGACCTAGTCTTTGTCGACACATCAAAAGGATACAAGCACCTTCAAATTTGCAAATTTGAAGGTGGCAACACCCCGCTAGGTGTTGATACAACTTGATTTGACAACCTGGAATAAATAAAATATGTCCATTTAGATATATAGTATCTTAATAAATTTATACAGGTTAGACTTGCAAAGACCTATGTTGTTAGGTCTCACAACACACCCCATTTTGCCTTAGAAAAATAGGGACCCAACTTTTTTATTTGCTTGTGTGTTTTCTTGCTTTGGGTGTGTTACCATTTTATTTACCATAGCTCAAAAATTGGCTGAGTAGAAATAATATTTTCATTTTTGAATGAAGTTTGATTTATTTATGTTATGAGTTAGTTGCATAGTTATTATGTCTTCAATGATAAATGCAGTTTAGTTGTTCAGGAAAGAAAGAAAAGTTTCATATCATTCATTGCATTGCAGAGCAGTAAAATGAGATAAGTATTCATTCATCACAATAGTTATTCATTTACAAGTTTGAATACATAAAGGAATAAGCATTGCATTGAAGGAAACCATGACATATCAGATATCCCACACAAGCCGTGGTTTATAGATGAACTCGTGCAAATATAAACAAAATACTATGAATCTAATGAAGGAGAAAGGAAAGACATAGCCATCATTGCCTTGTTTTGTCGATCTTCATAGTAGCCTCCAGTCCTGCTCCCAACCTCGGCATGTACCTAAAAATGTGGGAAGGATCTCGTTAGAAGCTCCAGTTATGAAAATCCTTTATCTATCAGAAGAGGCATAATACTTTGATTATAGTGCATTGAAAAATGAACATCATCTATATGTAGAAGGAACTGAAGAGAAGAAAACATGAAGTATCATTGTTTTATTCAAATCTGTTTGTTTCATGTGCAAGTATAGGACAAGTCATGTAGCTGATTGAAGACATTCAACATGTGGTGTCAAGTGGGCTCCCACAAGGGTTGAGCCCAACATGCTGCTTCCCCTTGATCTCAAAAGGGATGAATATAAGAGAGAAAAACCATTTATCACATTCACATGACAAGCTGGAGGAATAATAAAAGCAGTCATAGGCATCAGTTCTCTTTCAAGACATAATCATGACTACAGTTCAAGGAATGAAATGCAACCATGAACATGAGCTGAACTAATAAAGAACAACATTAAATGCATATAACAGCTGATGTCATTGCTCCAACTATCATGAAAATGACATTCTTAGGTACTTTATTGTCATATATTTCATAATGTATCTTAGAAATATTAGAAACAAATATCTTTATATGCATAGTTTGAACAAACTGAAATAAAGTGCAAGAAGACAGCCAATAAGAGAAAACATGTGCTGTCATGTAACTTCCATCTTGATCTTGTATCATGAACCTATCAAGATAAATGAATAGCAGATATATGGAGCAGCCAAGTCATCTCTTGCTAGAGGTACAGTGAAATAGACTACACTATTGATCAGAGGTGTTATCATTTTGAGTTTGAATTGGCAAATCATCTACAAGTTTCATTAATTAAGTTTTCCTAACTAAAGCATCCAATGGAGGATGCCATTTCATGTGTTGCATATGCATACAGTGATAAGACATAGGAGCAATATCATGTGCTGCTACAGGAGCACCAATCAAGTCATGCTACAGTTACAGATTGAGCCAACTGAAACTTTCAAATAAATATATACAGATCATATAATAGCCAAGCTACTATGAGGAAGTATCATGAACTATATGCAGATGATGCTATGGTGTCATCATTCAGAAATGATACCATATTTTCTTTAAAGACATCAAAATAAGTTTGCTATAGTGAGAATAGTATGTGAATGTTCATAACCATCAACAAGATGTCATATATTGTAGATCAATAAGTATCTTGTTGCAGAGATCAATGATAGTCCAACTATTACAATGTTACATCTGTCATCATACAGAAAGAAGGAACTATTGTCATGCATGATGATAGAGAAATGAATGCCAAGTACATCTACCACAACTATAGAAAGATCATACAAAGATACAGTGCCTTGTTTAAGACATGAGAGAAGAATATCATATACATGTATTGCTAGAGGGAGGAACAACAAAACAATTATATTGCACCTTGTAGTGATCATAATAACAAAGCCCACATTGTATTACTACCACAGGGACTCTTTTCTCACAATAAGTAAATCTACCTTGGGGTCTCAATAAAATACCAGATAGAGCAAGTTTTGTCAAGATAGTAACCCATTTGGGGTTTCAAGTTCAGCCTCATAATACAAAAGGAGAAAGAGGATTTTGAAATCATTTTTTATGCTCAGAATGTCAAAAGGAGAAACCTGTGGTGGTGGCTAAGGAAAGATTAGTTTCCAATGGATATTAAATGAAGAATGAAAGTTTTTAAAACTTATTTTATCTTCCAGATATAGGAGTAGATGATAAGAAATGAACTCATTTTGTATATCGTACTTGAAACCATTTAAGGTTTTAAGAAAAATTACCACCACAAGAATATCTTATCTCTCAGCCAGATAAACTCACTTTAGGGTCTCATGCGCCACACAAAAATGAGAAAAAACTTCGAGCTCATGTAAAAAGAAAACATTTAGGAATACTAGAGAGAAAGACTAGCCATGACTTAAGTGAACAATATGCATTAGAGGAGAAAGGTTGCAACCTGAGGGTTCAAAGAAATAAAACAGGATGCTGCAATGAAAAGAAACTAAAGTAAAAGCCTAAATCAGATCAATACTACCTTTCATTCTTTTGTAGCATGCATACGTCAAGATCACAAGCTTCATAGGTGGTTCTCTAATAAGGGCCCAAGTGCAGAGAAGGATTAAACACAGAAGAAATACAATAGCAATAGAGATAAAAGGAAATTCATCAGTAAAATATGCAGTCACGACCATAAAGACTAAGTTTTCTACCTCAGAATAAAGAAAAATTGATCATTTTTTTTGTGCAAAGGGTTTTACCTTTCGGCTCCTATTGAGATCCCTTGAAAATTGTAGAGATAGCTATGAAAAATACCTAATTTGTTTTGCTTCGAACCCTAGTTCTAAGTCGGCAGCAGCAGAGGGCTAAAGTCTCTAAGGTTGCAAATGTGAATAAGCCCAAAAAATTAGGGCTGAGTTGTTTTGTGATTAGGGTTTCCATAAGATGCCCTAAGTTCGAATGGGTTATTTTATCACATCTTTTCTTTTTCGATGACTTGGGTAAATGTCTATCATGGGGTATGGTGGTTTACCATGCAGCGACCTAGTCCACGACTTAGGTGATCAAATGCCCTAGGTCCCTTTTCATTTTCAATGCTAAGGTCACATGCCTTTAAATTCATTTAATCACCATTGAAGATAAACCAATCCCAAGGTCATGAGCCTTAGAGACTATTTGCAAAACCAAATGGAGTATAAGCCTTCTAGGCTTTTATTTTGCAAACCATCTAGTATGCCTTTAATTTCACAATTTTTTATAGAAAATCATTGTCACAAATGCAATATACTTGGCAAAATAGAAAAAAAATATAAAGCCTTGTATTATTGTTTTGTAAAAGGAAATAAAAGCAAATCGGAATCAGATCTAGAAGGATTAGGAATAAAGCTGCAAACATTGTAAGACAAATATTTAAAGCAATATTTCTTATAAATTGCTTTAATATTTTGTCATTTAATGCAGTTAAAGATAAATAAAGCAGAAGAAAATCATCTTGTCTAGATTTGTTTTTCTTGGGCCAAATTGAGCAGAATACCTGACAAATTTTTTGCTTTTATGAGGCATATTGGACAGATTTGGATGCAGATTTGGTGGGGACCACCTAGAGGATCAGTTTGGTAGCATGATTTTTTAGTTTGGAGCCAGTTGAGGAGCTTTTATTTGTGCTTTTCTGAGTACCTCAAAAATGGACTTAGGGTCTATTTTTAGCATCTTTTTCAACTTTCTTCTGAGGAGATCTTTTGGAGGCATTTATAGGAGAAAAATCTTAGTTTTTCTGAAGTCAGTGGATACTAGTTTCTTCCCTCTTGTTCACAGGATAGTTGTATACAAGAAGTTAGGTCACTTGTTTTTTACATGCATTGTACTACTTCGACTTCAGAATAGCAAATTTTCCTATTTCATCTACTTATGTGTTTTGCAGCCTTGATTTGATGTCCTATTGTGACAATTTCTTATCCTTTATCATGTCTCAATGCTATTAGATTGCATGTTTTCTCCTAGTTGTAATTTGTGTTTGAAATAAATCTTATTACAAATTATTTAGGGATCGAATCTCATAGGTGAAGTTGTGAAGGTTGAAGCCTAAAGGACTGTTTGTGAGTGAAGTATTCATTTAGATGAAATCTTAGAGTTAGTTTTTCCATTTCAATCATTTCTCTCATCCCTTTTCCCTGTAAGTCATTATTTTAGGAAATCATAAGGAGAACCAGCTCACTCTGGAGATTCATTCTCATCATAGGAGACCCACATCTGAGAATGATTCCATGTTTCAACAGGTAGCTAAGTTTCTATGAACTTAGCAAGGGTGCATACTTGATTGACAACAGTTTTTGGCACACTCGGTGGTGCTCTGAAAGCATTTTTAGAGAATTTTTTCAATCTTCAAGCTGTTGTTCTGGTATATGCGGTAGTTTTCCAGCCTTCAGAGGCTTCTTACAAGTATACCTGACAACTCTAAGTTCGAATCTCCTGATTTTAGTATGATCAAGTGTTGGTATGTTAAAAAATTCACCTAATCTTTCTGTTTTCCATCTTTCATATGAATAAAAATGTCAGATTTTCATAGGCAGTATGAATATCCACCACCATACTATGAAGATGCTGTCCATAGGGTGCCTTATCAGCCATATTAAACCAATCAAGCTATTGTTTCCAATTCCATGGCCCTTTAAAATCAGCATGCATAGTGTAATTGCCACCCACCCACCCCCGCTCAGTTTCCTTACTGACTGTATGTAAGCAGTCATAATATTGGTTTTAGTCCAAATATCTAGGATTCTTATCATATGTCCATTCCTACCCAATCTCCTAGTCATCCTCCTTACCAATCTGAAATTAAAGGGCTTAACAACATGGCAAGAGATGTTTTGTCAGACTTTAATAGGTAGATGGAGGAGATCGAGAGGGAACGGGAGTATAAACAACACCAGGAGGAACTGGCTTACCAAGACTATCTGCATGAACAGGAGTTGGATGCACAAAGAGCATAATATGAGCAACAAATTGTAAATATAAAGGGTTATCAGTACCATCAAGGAGGGAGATTTCAACCAAGATAGTATGGAGAGCCCGATTTGCAGCTGCAAGAGTTGAATCATCAAGTTTTCCTTCAACATCCAAAGTAGCCACCCTGTGAGGTTTTTATTTCTTATCACGAGTGGGAGACACAAAATAGACAATTTGAAGAGAATCTCGAAAGAGAAGTAGCTACACAAACCAAGCTCTTGCTTGCTCAAGCCCAAGCAACCCCTGTTGTCCTAGAGCAGCCTACTCAAGAAAAGGCACGTAAGTATAACTTTCCAAGTTTCAGACTAGATAAGCCTCTTAATACCCCTAAAATAGAAACTCTAAGTTTTAGGCCACTTGAAGAATCCTCTTCCTGCCATGTAGGAGATCTTGAATGCAAACAGACTCCTCAGAAAGTCAAAATCCCAAGTCTCAGAGGATTTGATTTTATTGAGGAGCCCATCAGCATTCGAGGCCAATCTGTTAACCATCATAAGGAAGCTAGGCCAGTGAATTTACTACATGTAGCTTTAGAGAAATACCGTTTAGAGTAGAAAAGGATCACAGAAGAGAAGACTCCTTTCGATGAATCTATCAATGTTCACACCAAAGAGATTCCTTGTGTTGTAAAAGATGTTAAAATTTTTTCGGAGAGTCAACTGGTGCAAGATGCTAATTCACAAAAAAGGGTTGCTACTATTTGTGTAGGGAAGGTAGATTCTAATGTACCAAACCCCCTACTCTTTGACTCATTTGAAAAAATTTCTAACACTGTTCAAAATATGCATGATGACAAGGTACAAAAAATTTAGCATGAGGAGAAAGAATTAGCTTCTTTGTTTGATCAATTACTTGATTTTGTCGAGCCAACTGAGGGTGGTATCCTCATATCAGGGACAACAGTTTCAGAGCAGCATGAAGATCCTCAACAATCTGGTAAGTTGCTATTTGAAGCTGAGCAATCTGATGAGGAGGTTTTGGATCATGTAGAGGAACTTGAAAGAGAGCCTATCATGTAACTTACACAGCTAACTAAGTGCTGCCATGAGGTGAAAACTAGTCCCCTTTCATCAAAAAGTCAAAATGCTAATAAAGAGGACATGTTTTGGGATGACCTTGAAAATTTTGTTTCAACTTTAGATGTCAAATAGTCATCATTTGAAGGAGAATCTATAGAACAACAAGTTGTAGACACAAAAAAGGGTGTTGAAACTCAGGTTTTGATTGAATCCTTTGAATAACTTCCTTTCTTTGTTAGTAGTAATGAGGAAAATTCATGTGAACTAACAAAGTTATTGAGTTCAAAGAAGCAAAATGATGACGAGGGGTTGACTAGCAAGTAGATAAATGAGAGCATCCTTAATTTGGACAGTCAAGGCACTGGTGTACTTGTAAGCATTATCCAAATTGAGCAGAAGAATGAGGCTACGTTACAAGGTATGGTCCTTGACATTCTTCCAAGTTCTCAAAAAATCAGTCAAGAAAGTACTGTAGAACCTATTATGGATCAAGAAGCTGATTATGGATTTGATGATATCTTGTGTACTAATATAATTGATGAGTTTTGTGAAAGATTGAGTGACATGTTTTCAAAGGATCTCCCTTAGAAGGATGAGTTTGAAATAGTGGGTAAACTGGAAGGAGCCAGTCTTAGAAGATCAAGGTACATCCTTTCAAGAGGATGCCCTATTAGGGATTTGGCCAATGGAGTCACTAGAAAGGTTCAAAGCATTTTCCATTCCCTTAAGAATGAAATTGCAGTTTTGGAGTAGCAGAACCATCTTGCTCATTCATGGCAAATTGGAGGTACACTTAAAGGGATTCAAACCTTTGGTTGTAATCTTTAGGATGCAGAACAATATTTTATAAGGTGTGTTCTCATTTTTTACTCCTTATCGGTTGATAGACGTGAGAAGCATCCTCAGTTGGTAAGGAAGGGCAATTATTTCACCCAATCGGTGAATGGTTTTGTTTGAATAGCTTCCTTGGCTAGTTAGAGTAGGGTTAGCATAGTGTTTTCAGTCAATAAGTTCTTTCTGCACCTTCAGTTAGTTTTTGTTTCCCTAAGTGCTACTGCACGAATTTTCTAGCCATCAGGGCCTGTTAGTTTGCTTTCAGTTGTGTTTGTTTTCAAGTTTCTATCGCTATTTGACCTGGATGGAGAGCTGAATTGTAGTATTTTCTAAGTTTTTGAGAAGAACAGAGTATGACTCAATGCCACATGGATGTCAAGGCAACTGGTCAAATGCTTAGCAGGCAAGCATATAGAAGAAGTCACCAGAAATGTTACCATTTTTTTTACCATAGCTCAAAAATTGGCTGAGCAGAAATAACATTTTCATTTTTGAATGAGGTTTGATTTACTTTTGTTATAAGTTAGTTGCATAGTTATTATGTTTTCAATGATAAATGCGGTTCAATTGTTTAGGAAAGAAAGAAAAGTTTCAGATCATTCATTGCATTGCAGAGCAGTAAAATGAGATAAGTATTCATTTATCATAATGGTTATTCATTTATAAGTATGAATACATAAACGAATAAGCATTCCATTGAAGGAAACCATGACATATCAGATGTCCCATACAAGTCGCGGGTTATAGATGAACTCATGCAAATATAAACAAAATACTATGCATCTAATGAAGGATAAAGGAAAGACATAGCCATCATTGCCTTGATTTGTCGATATCCATAGTAGCCTCAAGTCCTGCTCCCAACCTCGGCATGTACCTGAAAAATGTGGGAAGGGTCCCATTAGACGTTCCAATTATGAAAATCCTTTATCTATCAGAAGAGGCATAATACTTTGATTATAGTCCATTGATCAAATGAACATCATCTATATGCAAAAGGAATTGAAGAGAAGAAAACATGAAGTATCATTGTTTTATTCTAATCTATTTGTTTCATGTGCAGGTATAGGACAAGTCATGTAGCTGATTGAAGACATTCAACACGTGGTGTCAAGTGCACTCCCACAAGGGTTGAGCCCAGCATGCTACTTCCCCTTGATCTCAGAAGGGATAAATAGAAGAGAGAAAAATCATTGGTCACATTCACATGACAAGCTAAAGGAATAATAAAAGCAGTCATAGGCATCAGTTCTATTTCAAGACATAATCATGACTACAGTTCAAGGAATGAAATGCAACTATGAACATGAACTGAACCGATAAAGAACAAAATTTAATGCATATAACAGCTGATGTATCTTAGAAATATCAAAAACAGATATCTTTTTATGCATAGTTTGAACAAATTGAAATAAATTGCAAGAAGACAACCAATAAGAGAAAACATGTGATGTCATGTCACTTCCATATTGATCTTGTATCATGAACCTATCAAGATAAATGAATATTAGATACATGGAGCAGCCAAGTCGTCTCTCACTAGAGCTACAGTGAAATAGACTGCACTATTGATCAAAGGTGTTATCATGTTGAGTTTGAAATGTCAAATCATCTATAGGTTTCATTAATTAAGTTTTTCTGACTAAAGAAGCCAATGAAGGATGCCATTTCATGTGTGGCATACACATACAGTGATAAGATAGAGGAGCAATATCATGTGTTGCTACAGGAGCACCAATCAAGTCATGATACAGTTACAGATTGACCCAACTGAAAATTTCAAATAAATATATATAGATCATATAATAGCCAAGATGCTATGAGGAACTATCATGAACTATATGTAGATGATGCTATGGTGTCATCATTCAGAAATGATACCATATTTTGTTCAAAGACATCAAAATAAGTAAGCTACAATGACAATAGTATGTAAATGTTCATAAGCAACAACAAGATGTCATATATTGTAGATCAATAAGTATCTTGTTGCAAAGATCAATGATAGTCCAACTATTACAATGTTACATCTGTCATCATACAAAAAGAAGGAACTATTCTCATGCATGATGACAGAGAAATGAATGCCAAGTATGTCTACCACAACTACAGAAAGATCATACAAAGATACAGTGCCATGTTTAAGACATGAGAGAAGAATATCATATACATTTACTACTACAGTGAGGAACAACAATACATTTATATGCCACCTTGTAGTGATCATAATAACAAAGCCCACATTGTATTACTGCCACATGGCCTTGTTGTCAATTCAAGTATGCACCCTTGTTAATTTCATAGAAACATAACTACCTATTGAAACATGGAATCATTCTCAGATGTGGGTCTCCTTTTATGAGAATGAATCTCCAGAGTTTGTTGGTTCTCTTATGATTCCTAAACTAATGACTTGAGGTAAAAAATGATAAAAGGATGTGATTGAAATGTAAAAATGAGCATTTATAACTAATCTAGATGAACCTCTATCACTCACAAAATAGATCCTCTAACTTGAATCTTCACAATTGCACTGATAGTTTATCCTTTTGCAACAGGGTTTAGATCAAACACAAACTGCAACCAGGAAAAAACTAAGTTTTAACAGTATTGAGACATAATAAAAGACATAAAAGTCACAATACAACATCAAATCAAGACTACAAAATATGTGAAAAGGATGATTTTCTATTAGAACTAGGAGTACAATGCATAAAATGAAAAAATGAGCCAACTGCATGAATACAACTCTGCCTGCGAACAAGAGAGAAGAAACTGATGCTAACTGAGTGAGAAAAACTGCGACTTTTCTCCTATAAATGCCTCCAAAAGATCTCTTCAGAAGAAAGTTGAAAAAACTCCTAAAAATAGACCCTAAGTCCATTTCAAACTACTCATGAAAGCCAAAAATAAAGCTCTAGATCTACAACCAATTTGGAAAATAAAGCTGCAAAACTGCTCTCTCATGTGGTCCCACCATAAAACTGCTTTTCTCTACTCATGAAACCTCAAAAATTTGTCCTATATGACTCTAAATAAAACAAATCGAAATGGGAGATTTGATTTGTTTTATTAGCCTATAAATTGCCTAAAAATATTTTAGTTTTAAAAGTAATTTGTCAATGATTTCTTTAAAACTAACTTTACAATGCTATGGCAATTTTATTCTATATCTCCATTTGATATGATTTTTGCAAAAAAAAACAATATCTGGCTCATAATTTTGCCAAGATATTTTACAAGATATTACAAATGATTTTCTATAAAAATCATAAAAAGATGAAAATATTACATATATTTGCAAAAATATGAAAGCCTTAAAGGCCACAAATGTGTATCCATGTGTCAATTTTGCCACATCATCCCTATCTTCATGTCTTGGACAATGCCACCTCACTACTTATATAAATGCCACCATGTTGAATTTGACCCTTTGACCATGTCATCACCTTGCATACTTTCCACATGTCCAAAGGTTCTTGCTTTGATCTTGTGCAAACATTTGAAATATATGAAGGAAATAGAATAATGCATAAGTGGGAGGTCAATGACTTTTGACCACATGCATGATACTTTGACTACACTAGGTGTTGGCCATACTGAAGGTTTAAAAGTTTATTAAAAGCATAAACTTTATCCACTAATGATATCCACTTTTGACTTGCAAAGATCAAACAAAAAGAGTGAATGTCGGCCACTTCAAATCATGATTGCTAGGCACCATCGATTGTAAGGTTTTGACCATGATACTATTTGGATAAAATACTTGTGTTTGTTTGCAAAGTCAAAATGAGAAAAGAATGTCAAACAAAACAACAACACGAACCCTAAAAGTTAGTCATTTCATTTGTTGCTTGCTGTTGAGTTTGCTCTGCAATTTTTTGTCACTAACTTGGGGTTTCATGGCTTTGCATTCTCTCCTCCATATCTGGTCTTCTATGTTTGAAAATGTTGCACTTCTTGAGTCAAAATGATAGGTCAAACTTGGTAAGTATGTGTCTGAAGCTTAAAATGGCATTTTGACTTTATTTTAGTGGCATTTCTTTCTTAAATGGCTGCAGCCATAGTTGCTCTTTCCTCAATTTCTTAGCTTGATATATATGTGCTTGGCTTCTTCTGTGTTGAACTTCATAAATGTGGCAAAATGACAAAGACTTCAAGATGGGCCATGGCCATGTAGCTTTTATCCTCTACAACACCATACTGTGAGTTCTCAATGTTTCTTTCCTCTATGGCTTCTTTTCATTTTTGTATGTGTAAACTGTAATGAGGGTTTCACCCTACATTAGCTGGGTATCTCAAAATATCTTCATATATAGCACAGCCATGGCATAGAATGTGTTCTATAGCTTGTTCTTTGTCATTTGATATGAAAATTTAAAGTTTCCTATCTTTGAAATGAGCGTTTCATTTTACATTACACAGGAACTTTCTTCCCTCCGCAGCTATGCCTACAGACACTCCATACTTGCTTTGTTTGACTGTATCTTGCAAGAAGAAAGAAGACTCTTTAAAACTCGACAAGGGTTTCTTTTTTTCCATTGTTTAAACAGTCATATCTTCTATGGCCTTGTCACAGACAGTTTACTTTACCATTCCTCTTCTCCAATACTGCAAAAATGTTAGGGTTTTGAAAACTTGACATGGGTATTTTGAAAAAATGAACATGGATGGCATTACAAGTTACGGCCCAGCTTAGATATATCTCTTCATTTTTTAATTCACTGTATGAACCTAGATTTGGAAATAAAATAAACGTTTATATTTTTTAGCACAAAAACTCTTCCTGTAGCATACACTAGAAGATGATATTCTTTTCTTTTTCTTTATGCTGTCCTAGCTGAGTCATATTCACTGTCATTGCTTAAGAAAGGTGAGGATTTCATATGTTGTTCTCTATTTCTATAGTTCCATTTACTAGTCTAGTGGACTGTAGCTCCTTCATGGTCTTTGCATATAAAGTGTACTATTTGCTTTGAATTTAAAACCCCTCTCCTATCTGTAGCAGCATATGTGTCTTTCATTTCTATAGCTCCACTTGCCAGTCTAGTGGACTGTAGCAGATACATATTTAAACATGATTAATGACCTCACTATGTCATGACACTCTCACAATGTAATAAATGAAGAAGCCACTTAAATCACCTGTTCTGTATATACTGTGGTATCATCATGACTTTCTGTTGTTCTTCTATGTACTTTATCATATCAAATGCATTATGTATGATCCTCTATAGGACATCAATCAGGTCGATTGTATCTTATGTCAGTAATTTGGCAAATTATTTCTTATGTTGAAGATTTTTTTTGAACTCATTCATAACCAAAACAACTATGCACTTATATACTTCACTTTGATACATAATGACATTCTGTAGCATGAAAGATAATGAACACACTTGTTTAATTATTCCTCTGCCACATGATAATGATGTTCTATTGCAACACATGTAATGAAGTGTCCTTTTGATCCCTTTTGTTATTTGTCAAAGACAAAATGAGCCATCTAATTTGGCTGCCTTGCACTCTTCTACTACAGATCTGCAATACTAGCATGTTTCTTTCATAGATATACATTGAATGTAACATGTGATATACACTATTCTGATGCTCAACTTGTTAGTAGAAAAATGTGAAGCATAATTGGATATATTTCATCATTTGAAAGGCAGCTTATGGAATTTCATTCTGAATTTGATTTTGCCACTTCACTTAAATGAGAAAGTATAATGCTTTGGTACTCACCTATCTTTGCAAACTTGCTTACTGCTTTATAATGGATACTCCTATTGGATTATTGATCATGGATGAGTAAGCAATCCTCAAATAGGCATGCCTTATGAACACTTATTCTTTTATCAATCTGATGATCATACATGCATTATGTACTCCTGATCATTATCATGCTTGAGAATGTCACTTTCATGACAGTTGGAGCAATGACATCAGCTGTTATATGCATTAAGTGTTGTCCTTCATCAGTTCAGGTCATGTTCTTGGTTGTATTTCATACCTTGAAGTGAAATCATGGTCATGTCTTGAAATGGGACTGATGCATATGATTGTCTTTGCTATTCCTCCAGCTTGTTATGTGAATGTGATCAATGATTTTCTTCTTTCTATTCATCCCTTCTAAGATCAAGAGGAAGAAACATGCTGGGCTCAACCCTTGTGGGAGCACATTTCATACCACATGCTGAATGTCTTCAATCAGCTTCATGATTTGTCTTATACCTGCACATGAAACAAACAGATTAGAATAAAACAATGATGCTCTATGTTTGCTTCTCTTCAGTTCCTTCTACATATGGTTGTTTCTCATTTGATCAATGCATTATAACTAAAGTATTATGCCTCTTCTGGTAGATGAAGGATTTTCATAACCGGAGCTTCTAACGAGACCCTTCCCACAATTTTTTAGGTACATGCTGAGGTCGGGAGTAGGACTGGAGGCTACTATGAAGATCAACCAAAACAAGGCAATGATGGCTATGTCGTTCCCTCCTCCTTCATTAGATGCATAGTATTTTGTTTATATTTGCATGAGTTTAGCTATAACCCATGGCTTGTGTGGGACATCAAATATATCATGGTTTCCTTCAATGCAATGTTTATTTTTTTATGTATTCAAAATTGTAAATGAATAACCATTGTGATGAATGAATACTTATCTCATTTTACTGTTCTGCAATGTAATGAATAATCTGAAACTTTTCTTTCTTTTCTGAACAACTGAACTGCATTTGTCATAATAACTATGCAACTATCACATAACAGAAGTAAATCAAACCTCATTCAGAAATGATAAATGTTAAATCTGCTCAGATAATTTTTGAGCTATGGTCAGAAAATGGTAACATTTCTGGTGACTTTTGCTATATGCTTGCCTACTAAGCATCTAACCAGTTGCCTTAACATCCACTGGGCATTGAGTCATACTCTATCCTTCTCAGAAACTCAAAAACATTGTATTTCATCTCTCCAACAGTTCAAACAACAACAAAAAACTAAAAACAAACTCTACTGAAAGCAAACTAACAAGCCCCGATGGCTAAAACAAAATGCTGAAACAAATGTGCATGAGCACTTATTCACTATAAAACTACTCTACTATGTACAAAAGAAGTCTTTTATCCTCAGAGGCAATGCTTGAGGTGGATCCCATTAACTGGGATAGACAGCACCTCTCCACTCAACTTTGACAGGTAAAATACATTGTTTTCTTTGCACTTCATGATAACATAAGGCCCATCCTAAATGGTATCAAATTTAGAATGCTTACCTAGCCTACTCCTTAGTTCATTCCACTTGAACACCAAATCTCCAACAATAAAATTACTTGGTCTTGCTCTCTTATCAAATGCATTCTTCATTTGGGTTTAATGCATATCAAGCTTTCTTAAGGCCTCTTTCCTTGTCTCTTCTAGCTCCATTAGTTGAGCTACCCTGATTACTAGAGGTAGTTCCTCTAGCAGCTCAAGTTCTTTGATGAAGGCCAATGTAGGCAATTCAACTCAAATAGGTAACTGAGCCTCTTTTCCATAAGTTAGCACATATGGGGAACAACTAGTAGCCTCTTAGGTGTAATTCTATCAACCCATAGAGCTAACTTTAACTTTTCGTGCCAAGTTTTCTGATTGTCCTCAATAGTCTTCTTGATGATCCTTATCAGATTTTTGTTGGTAGATTCAGCTTGCACATTACCCTGTGGGTAATAGTTAGATGAAGTATTCAAATAGATATTATTTTGGATAGACCAATATGAAATTCTGAATCCTAAAAAGGCTAGGCCATTATCATAGATGATTGAATTTGGTGTACCGAATCTTGACACTAGATCCTGATAAAAACTTAGGACAATAGATTCTTTTGCCTCTTTTAAGGCAACATCCTTAGTCCACTTGGTAAAATAATCTATGGAAGTCAAAATCCACTTGTGGCCTGCACTTGAAGGCGAGTTGATTGATCCAATGAAATCTAGCCCCCATTTTGCAAAAGGATGTTCAACTTTAATAGGATGTAAGGGTAAGGCAGCAAGTCTTTGCTTACCTACAAATAAGGAACACTTCTCACATCTTCTCAGCCAAGCAAAAGAATCTTTAAACAAGTCAGGCCAGTAATAACCAACCTGCACAATCTTCAAGGTGGTTGTTCTAGCTACAAAGTGACCTCCTGAAGGCCCATTGTGAAACTCTTCTAATAGTTTATCAACTTGATCAGGTCCAACACACCTCAAAAATACACCATTAAAGTCTCTCCTATATAAAATACCATCAATAATAGCATAAGGAGTAGCTTGCAATTGAAAATATCTTCTACCTGCGCTGTCTAAACCAATTGGGCACTCACTGATCTACAAATAATGCATCATTTGATGCACCCAGCTATCTGTTTGAGCTGGTGTATTCGCTGGTTCATTATTGTTCAGCACTATCTCAGTGTCCTCTTGATGTTCTTGCTCAAACTCTTCACTTTTAACAAGTTGCTCGCATAAGCCCTTACCTCTAATCAGCTTGGTTACTTTGATGTCAACATCTAATTCCATAACCTTGGTTATCCAACCATCTCTCTTGTCATTTATATCTCTGTTTAATAAGAAACACTTGACATTGGGATAAGCAACCATTAAGTGAACTTTGTTATTAGACAGCATGTGTCTAAATTTATTGAAGCTCCTTACAACAACAAAAACATGTTTTTCCACAAAAGAGTACTTTACCTCATAGTCGTGCAGCACTTGGATGAAAAATGCAATTGGCTGCTATAAACCTTCATCATTTTGCTGACATAACATTGCAGAAATGGTGTCAGCTCCTCCAAAAGCATATAAAATGAAATCCCTCTCATAATTAGGATTGATGAGGGTAGGGGCAGCAGCGAGGGCTTCCTTTATCTTCTTGAAGCTTCCTTTTCACTCCTTAGTGCAATTGAATGGCATATTCTTTTTCAACATGGCAGTAAGAGGTTGTAACAAAGCTGCAATATTCGAGATAAACCTCCTAACAAAGTTAATTATGCCACAAAAGCTCTACAAGCCTTTCTTATGTGTAGGCAGCGGTAAATCTAGAATATTTGAAACCCTCTTAGGGTCAATAGTAATACCTTCTTTTGAAACAATATGACCAAGAAGTTTACCTTCATGAACTGAGAATATACATTTTGGGGGGTTCAATGAAACTCCAAACTCCCTGCACCTCTAAAAAATCTGCTTCAAGTGGTCAAAATGATCATTAGAATCTTTAGAAAAATAGTTATATCATCTAGATAGACCAACACTATTCTATTCATAAGACCATGGAAGGCCATATCTATTGCCCTCTGAAAGGTTGCCCCTGCATTAGACAAACCAAATGGCATTTTTTGATAGGCCATGGTACCCCACTTAGTTGTGAATGCAGTTTTGTATTGGTCCTCTTCTTTGACCAAAATTTGATTATATCTAGAGTACCCATCTAACAAACAATACCTATAAGAACTTAAAACAACCTGTAGTATTTGTTCCATGGAAGGAAGAATGTAATGGTCTTTCAATGAGGCCTGATTTAAATCTTGGAAATTGACACAAAGTCATATTTCACCATTCTTCTTTCTGATTGGGACCAAATTGGAAACCTAGGAGGTATGTTTTATCGAGAAAATGATACTGCTTTCAATCAGTTTATTTAACTCAGCCTTCATTAAGTGTTCAAGTTTGGGATTGAGGGGTCTTTGCTTTTCCCTAACAGGCTTGACATTAGGCTCTAACTCTATGGTGTGCTAGGCCAAACCAGGATCAAAAGCTCTCACGTATTTATACTCCCACACAAAAACATCAGAAAAATCTTGACATAATTAAATAAAAGATTGTTGTTCTTCTCTAGTACATATCTTTCCAAGTTTCAGCAATTTGTCTTTGAAAATTTCTATGGTCTAATAGTGTTCTTTCTTCGCTGTCATGCTGCACTTATCTTTTATGAAATGATCATCAGTGTTAAACACTGATTCTAATGTGACTAATCCCTTGGTCAACTTATTGGTCCTCAACTAAACAATTTGATCTTCAAATTGCTATTGATATTTATTCTAATTATCAGCTACAAATTCAGGCTCTGCACTTAAAAAACTCAAGATTTGTTCGTCACTGTTAAAAAAAGTCCATGAAACACTATTGTCAGGTATAGAAGGTCTGACAACTATCTTAACATATGACTGTAACTCAACATTCTAAATCTGATCAGGAATCTCAAATTGAGATCCCAAGGCTACAAGCCTATCTACATACTTATTTTGGTCGTTGGGAACTGAAATTAGATTAAAAGCATCAAAAAATTCAATTGAATCCCACACTCTATGCTTGTATTTTTTGAGAAGATCATTTTTAGCAACATTCAAATTCCTAACCTGGTTAACAATCAACTCAGAATCTCCATAAACTTGAACAGATTTGATACCTTTTTTCTGAGCCCACTCTAAACCATGGATCAGGGCCTCATACTTAGCCACATTATTTGTGCAGTTGAAGGTAAACCTTAAGGTAGCATAAGTTTTCCCCCCTTGAGGTGAAATTAACATATTACCTCCACCAACACCCATCTTGGTCCTTGATCCGTCAAAGTACAGCTTCTAAAGCTGATCTTCTTGCTATTGTAATTGATTCTGATCCTTAATTAGATTAGGAATCACTGCATCAGGTTCCTGTATCATATAGATGCCTAATCCTACCTCATTCGTGTGATGGAAAGGGTCACTTTCATGATCTTCAGCTGCCCAATCATCTAAATTTATGTTCTCTATAGGTGCATTGGGATTTAGGCTCATGGGTTCATCCGACTGCCCACAAGTGATGTATAGATTAACATTTATTAGGTTGGGAACATAGGGCTCGATATGGTCTTTTGCAAGTGGTTTGGACTGTATTGTTACTTTCGTACCATATCTCATTATAAAGAACAAGTGAGTCCAGTCAGATGAAAGAAAACCACCCAATTTGGCTGTGAACTCCCTAAAAAGGCAAATTGCAAAACTAGGTGGAAGGTCAATGATGTAAATGTCTTGATGAATGGAAAAATTAGGACAAACATGCAATGTGAGTAGTAGATTTTTGATTATCCCCATAGTACTAAGTGCAGACCCATCTAACTGGACTACTCATTTTGCAAGGGGCTTATAAACCAATCCTAATGAGTCAGCTACACTTTTGGGCATAATTGAACTACTTGCTCCTGAGTCTACCATACAGCTATGAACCAGTCTATCACCAATAATAAGACTTAGATAGAAAGGGGGTGGTTTTACCTCATCTACTTGCTGCCCACTCTTAACTTCTAAACTGTTGGCAAGTACAACATTGGTCTTCTCATGATTTGAATGCTCAGAAAGTGATAGTTCGGCCAATGCTTCTTGCAACAAATTCTTTTGGCCAAGGATGCATAAAGCATCCATAACTGACATGCTCACTATAGCCTTCTTAAGATGATCAACTATATTAAAAGAAATGGGGGTTACCTTATACTGTCGTCTTGCTGTAACTGTATCAATCTATCCTTGTAAAGACTACTATCACATTTTGGGTTGTTCTTTCATTGGTATTGTTTGGTCCCTTTACAGAATTTGTACTTTATACTATGGTACATGGGTAGTTTGTGATGGATAAACTTAATTTTTATCCCTTACAACCTGTTGTTGTACTACAACAGCTTGCTGGTTAACATCTGCAGCTCTCAATTTTGACCTTGTGTTGGTTGAAATAGGTGTACTTTGCTGATTCTAACCTTGTAAATAATTTATACCACAAAAATTAGATTCTTCCCAATTCATTAAGACTACATCAACCTTATTCTGCTGAGTTGAAACTTCACCATTAACCCCTTCCAAACTTGCATAGCTATTTTGAACCATAAGTGCCTGGTTTCTCATTCCATTTGTGTAGGTAACTTGATTATGTGGCTAGTGACATGGGTAACACTAGTCACTGTCTTGAACCAAATTATTCTATGTGGGCACAAGCTCTTTTGAGGTACTAGCAGTATTTGGATTATAATCCTAAAAAGGTTGAGGGTTATAATTCATTTTCTATCCCTGAGGATCAGTCTGAAAGGGTTACCTATATTGTTGATTGGGCTAATATTGGGCATTTTGTTGATTAGGCTAATACTAATTTTGGTAAGGCAAGCATTTCTCCATATTTACCATCTTATTTGCAATTGTCCTCAATGTATTTTTGAGTTCCGGGGTACTTTAGTTTTAGATTGGGACAGCAGTTCCTTGGGCTGTTTGATATCCTATTGCTGGAGTAGGTGGGACAGCAGCTAGAGGAGGCACTATCATAGGCATTGATGGCTGAATTTCAGGGGAAATGGGTAAAGGAGGCCTAGGGGCTATCTTTCCCACATGAATAAGGTAGTTTTCTACTCTAATAATAATCTCAAAAGAATCTAGAAGGGTGGTCCCTCCCATAAACTGAATCATTACAAAAATTTCACTGTTTATAGCTTTAAGATAAAATAGAAAAGCATGCCTTCGAAAGGGTTTTACCGTTGTGGGAATCCTATCCCAGGTTCTCTAAAATTGGTAGTTGAAATCAGCCATGTGTTCGTGGGGTGCCCTTTTGATGGTGCTCAGTTGCTCCAGTAATGAGAGATGATCGGACTTGTCTTCAAAGTGTTTGTGTAATCCATCTCCCAGTAAGTCCCAGGGTGTTATCAAATTTTCAGCAAGTCCCCTAAACCATTGTAAGGCTTTTCCTTTTAATGAAGTAGCCAAAAGTCTGAGTGCCACATTTTCTTGAGTAACATTGTGCACAAAACAAAGGGTTGCTACATCTTGAATATGTTCAGTAGCAGTAGTATGATCCTCTCCAGTGAAATAAGGCAATCCTTTCAGGGCTGCCATTGGAATATCAACTCTTTGGGTAAGTTGTAATGGGTTGCCTGTATTGAAAGCAACAAATGCATATGGCCTAGCCATTATAGGTATCTAGACTATCAGCACTGGACTTCTACTTCTTTTAACCGGACTTGTAGATCTGAATCATGAAGGTGTAAACTTTGATCTTCTTGATGACTCGACTATTTTGCTTGTTGATCTGCCTCTCCTTTTAGGTGTAGACAGTTGTAAATAGTCAAATGGGTCTGGATTAGACCTAGTTTTCATAATCTACAAGCACTAATCTACATACCAAACCAGAGGGAATGAGTCACCAAGTATATTGAAAGCCTCCAAAGGTTGGGAAGGGTTAAAGCAAGAAGTTGAGTATACATTTCATAGAAGTTTTCCACGGATGAAAAATGCCGCTTGGAATGGGTACCCATTTTGAAAAAAATAGGTACCCGTTTATGATCGAGCTCCCGAAGCAAAATGGGTACCCGTTTTCAAAAAGTATTTTTTTTTACATGCCTATGGCTTATTTTTTTTATTTTTTAGAAACGGGTACCCGTTATTTTTAAAATGAGTACCCATTTATAATGGGCACCCATTATGAATGAGTACCCATTTCTAAAATTTTAAAATTTCAAACCCGCCAATTTGCATTGGTTTTAGGGTTGAAAACCCAAGTCTTAGCTTTGGACCTGCAACTAGGAGACCATGAAAACAACAAGAGAAAAAACTAGTTTCACCACTATGGCTGGCGACTTTTTTTTAAGAATATTTTAGCGAAATTAAAACCCATTATAGATCTGAAAGTCTAGTTTTCAAATATGTAATTTTTTCTACTATTGAATATAATTTTCTATTTATTATTTATTTTCCAAACAAACTAACTCATAAACTTGAAATAACATAGGTTACTATTTTTTTAATAACTTTTAATTTTGAAAGTTTTTTGAAAAAAAATTATGTCTGACCAAACTAGACATCATTCTCTACATGATGGAAAAAAAAATTTAGTGAATTGATTAGTTTAGGTCAAATTATATTGGCCGTACATGAGGGGTTTTTAAAAACACTAATTAGGGCCATTTAAAAATTAATATTAAAAAAATTATCGAAAAATTACAAAAAAATATCCTGACCAAAATTTAACATCCTGAGAATCTTTCCACAAAAGGAATTAGAAAATACATTAATTTAGACCAAATTATGTTGGTCGTACACGTGCATGCTTTTGCAAAAATAGGGGACTTTTAAAAATTCACTTTTTGTACATCCAATAAAAACTAACTTACATCATCTGGGTATTAGAAAAAATTACATATTTAAAAACTAGAAACAAAATCCTACATTTCATATTTTTACATCATCTTAATATTTTATGTGCAAGTGCTTCAAATTGTCACTCCAAGTACAATAAAATTTCAAAAGTAGGAAAAACACTTCCACTCTTTGGACAAAAAGTGAACTCATCTTCTTGTACTTACCCGTAAAACTACTGTATATTCCAGAACAACAACTATGAGGGTATAAGTTCTCTCTGAAATTGCTTCCAAAGTCCCACTAGGTGTGCCAAACTATTGTCAATTCAAGTATACACCCTTGTTAAGTTCGCGGAAACTTAACTACCTGTTGAAACATGGAATCATTCTTGGATGTGGGTCTCCTTTTATAAGAATGAATCTCTAGAGTGAGCTGGTTCTCTTATGATTCCTAAACTAATGACTTGAGGGGAAAAATGATAGAAGGATGTGATTGAAATGTAAAACTAAGCATTTATAACTAATCTAGATGAACCTCTATCACTCACAAAACAGATCCTCTAACTTGAATCTTCACAATTCCACTGATAGTTTATCCCTTAAGTGATTTGCAACAAGGTTTAGATTAAACACAAATTGTAACTAGGAAAAAACTAAGTTTTATCAGTATTGAGACATAATAAAGGACAAAAAATTCACAATACAATATCAGATCAAGACTGCAAAATATGTGAAAAGGATGATTTGCTATTAGAACTGGAAAAAGTACAATGCATAAAATGAAAAAATGAACCAATTGCCTATATACAACTTTGCCTGTGAACAAAAGAGAAGAAAGTGATGCTAACTGACTGAGAAAAACTAAGACTTTTCTCCTATAAATGCCTCCAAAAGATCTCTTTAGAAGAAAGATGACAAAGATCCTAAAAATAGACCCTAAGTCCATTTTTGACCTACTCATGAAAGCCAAAAATAAATCTCTGGATCTACCACCAATCTGGAAAATAAAGTTGCAAAACTGCCCTCTCATGTGGTCCCACCATTAAAACTGCTTTTCTATGCTCATGAAAGCTCCAAAATTTGTCCTATATGACTCTAAATAAAACAAATCGAAATGGGATATTTGATTTGTTTTATTAGCCTATAAATTACCTAAAAATAGTGAAGTTTTAAAAGCAATTTGTCAGTGATTGCTTTAAAACTAACTTTACAATGCTATGGCAATTTTATTCTATATCTCCATTTGATATGATTTTTGCAAAAATAAAACAATATCTAGCTCATAATTTTGCCAAGATATTTTACAAGATATTACAAATGATTTTCTATAAAAATCATAAAAAGATGATGAAAATATTACATTTATTTGTAAAAATATGAAATCCTTAAAGGCCACAAATGTGTATCCATGTGTCAATTCTGCCACCTCATCCCTGTCTTCATGTCTTGGACAACACCACCTTATTGCTTATACAAATGCCACCATGTCAAATTTAACCCTTTGACCATGTCATCACCTTGCATACTTTTCACATGTCCAAAGGTTCTTGCTTTGATCTTGGGCATACATTTGAAATATATGAAGGAAATAGAATAATGCATAAGTGGGAGGTCAATGACTCTCAACTACACGCATGATACTTTGACTGCACTAGGTGTCGGCCATACTAAAGGTTTGAAATTTTATTAAAAGCATAAACTTTATCCACTAATGATATCCACGTTTGACTTGCAAAGATCAAACAAAAAGAGGGGATGTCAGCCACTTCAAATCATGATTGCTAGGCAACATCGATTGGAAGGTTTTGACCATGATGTTGTTTGGATAAAATACTTATGTTTGTTTGCAAAGTTAAAATGAGAAAAGAACGTTGAAAAAAACAACACAAACCCTAAAAGTTAGTCATTTCATTTGTTGCTTGTTGTTGAGTTTTCTTTGCAACTCTTTGCCGCCTATTTGGGGTTTCATGGCTCTGCATTCTCTCCTCCATATCTGGTCTTCTGTGTTTGAAAACGTTGCACTTCCTGAGTCAAAATGACAGGCCGAACTTGATGAGTATGTGTATGAAGCTTAAAATGACATTTTGACTTTATTTAGTGGCATTTCTTTCTTAAATGGTTGTGGCCATAGTTGCTCTTTCCTTAGTTTCTTGGCTTGATATATATGTGCTTGGCTTCTTCTGTGTTGAACTTTGTAAATGTGTAAAAATGACAAAGAATTCAAGTTGGGTTGCGGCCATGTAGCTATTTGCCTTTGTAATAGCATACTGTGAGTTCTCAGTGTCTCTTTCCACTATGGCTTCTTTTCGTTTATGTATGTGTAAACTGTAATGAAGGTTTCACCCTACATTAGCTGGGTATCTTAAAATATCTTCATATATAGCATGGTCGTGGCATAGAATGTGTTATGTATCTTGTTCTTTGTCATTTGATATGAAAGTTTGAAGTTTCCTGTTTTTGAAATGAGCATTTCATTTTACATTACACATGAACTTTCTTCCCTCCGCAACTATGCCTACAGACACTCCATACTTGTTTTGTTTGACTGTATCTTGCAAGAAGAAAGATGACTCTTTAAAACTTGACAAGGGTTTCATTTTTTCCACTATATAAATAGTCATATCTTCTTTGGGCTTGTCACAGATAGTTTACTTTACCATTCCTCTTCTCCAATACTGCAAAAATGTTAGGGTTTTGAAAACTTGACATGGGTATTTTGAAAAAATGAACATGGATGGCATTACATGTTATAGCCTAGCTTAGATATATCTCTACATTTTTTAATTCACTGTATGAACTCAAAGTTGGAACTAAAATAAAGGTCTATCTTTTTCAGCAAAAAAACTCTTCCTGTAGCATACACTGGCAAATGATATTCTTTTCTTTTTCTTTATGTTGTCCTAGCTGAGTCATATTCATTGTCATTGCTTAAGAAAGGTGAGGATTTCATATGCTATTTCTCTATTTCTGTAGTTCCATTTACCACTCTAGTGGACTGTAGCTCCTTCATGGTCTTTGCATATAAAGTGTACTATTTTCTTTGAATTTAAAACCCCTCTCCTCTTTGTAGCAGCATATGTGTCTTTCATTTCTGTAGCTCCACTTGCCAGTCTAGTGGACTGTAGTAGATCATATTTAAACATGATTGATGACCTCACTGTGTCATGACACTCTCACACTATAATAAATGAAGAAGCCACTTAAATCACCTGTTCTGTATATATTGTGGTATCATGATGACTTTCTGCTATTCTTCTCTGTACTTTATCATATCAAATGCATTATGTATGATCCTCTATAGGACATCAATCAGGTCCACTGTATCTTATGTCACCAATTTGACAAATTATTTCTTATGATGAAGATTTTGTATGAACTCATTCATAACTAGATACAGCTATGCACTTATATACTTCACTTTGATACATAATGACATTCTGTAGCATGAAAGATGATGAGCACACCTATTTAATTATTTCTTTGCCACATGATAATGATGTTATATTGCAACACATGTAATGAAGTGTCCTTTTGATCCCTTTTGTTATTTGTCAAAGACAAAATGAGCCATCAGATTTGGCTACCTTGCACTCCTCTACTACAGATCTGCAATACTAGCATGTTTCTTTCATAGATATACATTGAATGTAACATGTGATATACACTGTTCTGATGCTCAACTTGTCAGTAGAAAAATGTGAAGCATAATTGGATATATTTCATCATTTGAAAGGCAACTTATGTAACTTAATTCTGAATTTGATTTTGCCACTTCACTTAAATGAGAAAGTATAATGCTTTGGTAGTCACTTGTCTTTGCAAACTTGCTTACTGCTTTATAATGGATACTCCTATTGGATTATTGATCATGGATGAGTAAGCAATCCTCAAATAGGCATGCCTTATGAACACTTATTCTTTTATCAATCTAATGAGCATACATGCATTATGTACTCCTGATCATTATCATGCATGAGAATGTCATTTTCATGACAGTTGGAGCAATGATATCAGTTATTATATGGATTAAGTATTGTCCTTCATCAATTCAGGTCATGTTCTTAATTGTATTTCATACCTTGAAGTGAAATCATGGTCATGTCTTGAAATGGGACTGATGCATATGATTGTCTTTGCTATTCCTTCAACTTGTTATGTGAATGTGATCAATGATTTTCTTCTTTCTATTCATCGCTTTGAGATCAAGGGGAAGCAGCATGTTGGGCTCAACCTTTGTGGGAGCCCATTTGATACCACATGTTGAATGTCTTCAATTAGCTTCATGATTTGTCCTATACCTGCACATGAAACAAATAGATTAGAATAGAACAATGATGCTCTATGTTTGTTTCTCTTCAGTTCCTTCTACATATGGATGTTGCTCATTTTGTCAATGCATTATAACTAAAGTATTATGCCTCTTATGATAGATGAATGATTTTCATAACTAGAGCTTCTAACGGGACCCTTCCCACAATTTTTGAGGTACATGCCGAGGTTGGGAGCAAGACTGGAGGCTACTATGAAGATCAACCAAAACAAGGCAATGATGGCTGTCTTTCCCTCCTCCTTCATTAGATGCATAGTATTTTGTTTATATTTGTAAGAGTTCAGCAATAACCCATAGCTTGTGTGGGACATCTAATATGTCATGGTTTCCTTCAATGCAATGTTTATTCCTTTATGTATTCAAACTTGTAAATGAATAACCATGGTGATGAATGAATACTTATCTCATTTTACTATTCTGCAATGCAATGAATAATCTGAAACTTTTCTTTCTTTCCTGAACAACTGAACTAAATTTTTCATAATAACTATGCAACTATCACATATCATAAGTAAATCAAACCTCATTCAAAAATGATAAATGTTAAATCTGCTCAGCCAATTTTTTGATCTATTGTCGAAAAATGGTAACAAGATGCCATATATTATTGATCAATAAGTATCTTGTTGCAGAGATGAATGACAGTCCAACTGTTACAATGTTATATCTGTCATCATACAAAAAGAAGGAATTATTGTCATGCATGATGACAAAGAAATGAATGCCAAGTACATCTACCACATCTATAGAAAGATCATACAAAGATACAGTGTCATGTTTAAGACATGAAAGGAGAATATCATATACATGTATTGCTACAGGGAGGAATAGAAAAACATTTATATGCCACCTTATAGTGATCATAATAACAAAGCCCACATTGTATTACTGCCACAGGGAGTCTTTTCTCACAATAAGTAAACCTGCCTTGGGGTTTCAATAAAATACCAAATAGAGCAAGTTTTGTCAAGATAGTAACCCATTTGGGGTTTCAAGTTCAAGCTCATAATATAGAAGGAGAAAGAGGATTTTGAAATCATTTCTTATGCTCAGAATGTCAAAAGGAGAATCCCATGGTGGCGGCTAAGGAAAGATTGGTTTCCAACAGATATTAAATGAAGATTGAAAGTTTTTTAAACTTATTTTATCTTGCAAATACAGGAGCAGATGATAAGAAATGAACTCATTTTGTATATCATACTTGAAACCATTTAGGGATTTTAAGAAAAATTACTGCCACAAGAATATCTTGTCTCTCAACAAGATAAAACTCACTTTAGGGTCTCATGCGACACACATAAATGAGAAAAAACTTTGAGCTCATGTAAAAAAGAAACATTTAGGAATACCAGAGAGAAAGCCCAGCCATGGCTTAAGTGAACAAAATGCATCAAAGGAGAAAGGTCGCGGCCTAAGGGTTCAAAGAAATAAAACAGGATGCTGCAATGAAAAGAAACTAAAGTAAAAGCCTAAATTAGATAAAGCTCCATAGGTGGTTCTCTAGTAATGACTCAAATGTAGAGAAGGATTAAACATAGAAGAAAGACAATAGCAATAGAGATAAAAGGAAATCCATTAGTAAAATATACAGTCGTGGCCATAAAGACTATGTTTTCTACCTTAGAATAAAGAAAAATGGATCATTTTTTTTTTGTGTAGAGGGTTTTACCTTTCATCTCCTATTGAGATCCCTTGAAAATTGTAGAGATAGCTATGAAAAATACCTAGTTTATTTTGCTTCGAACCTTGGTTCTAAGTCAGCAGCGGCAAAGAGCTAAAGTCTTCAAGGTTGCAAATGAGAATAAGCTTGAAAAGTTAGGGCTGAGTTGTTTTGTGATTAGGGTTTCCATAAGATGCCCTAAGTTTGAATGGGTTATTTGATCACATCTTTTCTTTTTCGATGACTTGGGTAAATGCCCATTGTGGGGTATGGTGGTTTACCATGCAGTGACCTAGTCCATGACTTAGGTGATCAAATGCCCTAGGTCCCTTTTCATTTTCAATGCTAAGGTCATATGCCTTTAAATTCATTTAATCACCATTGAAGATAAACCAATACCAAGGTCATGAGCCTTAGAGACTATTTGCAAAACCAAATGGAGTATAAGCCTTGTAGGCTTTTATTTTGCAAACCATATAGTATGCCTCTATTTTCATAATTTTTTATAGAAAATTAGTATGTCACAAATGTAATATACTTGGCAAAATAGAAAAAAAAAAAAAATATAAAGCCTTGTATTATTGTTTTGTAAAAGGAAATAAAAGCAAATCAGAATCAGATCTAGAAGGATTAGGAATAAAACTGCAAACATTGTAAGACAAATATTTAAAGCAATATTTCTTATAAATTGCTTTAATATTTTGTCATTTAATGCAGTTAAAGATAAATAAAGCAGAAGAAAATCATCTTGTCTAGATTTGCTTTTCTTGGGCCAAATTGAGCAGAATACCTAACAAAATTTTTGCTTTTATGAGGCATATTGGATAGATTTGGATGTAGATTTGGTGGGGACCACCTAGAGGATCAGTTTGGTAGCATGAATTTTTAGTTTGGAGCCAATTGAGGAGCTTTTATTTGTGCTTTTTTGAGTAGCTCAAAAATGGACTTAGGGTCTATTTTTAGCAGCTTTTTCATCTTTCTTCTAAGGAGATCTTTTGGAGGCATTTATAGGAGAAAAATCTTAGTTTTTCGAAGTTAGTGGATACCAGTTTCTTCTCTCTTATTCACAGGATAGTTGTATACAGGCAATTGGCTCACTTGTTTTTTACATGCATTGTACTCCTTCCAGTCCAAAATAGCAAATTTTCCTATTTCATCTACTTATGTGTTTTGCAGCCTTGATTTGATGTCCTATTGTGACAATTTCTTGTCCTTTATCATATCTCAATGCTGTTAGATTGCATGTTTGCTCCTGGTTGTAATTTTTGTTTGAAATAAATCTTATTACAAATTATTTATGGATCAAATCTCATAGGTGAAGTTGTGAAGGTTAAAGCCTGAAGGACTGTTTGTGAGTGAAGTATTCATTTAGATTAAATCTTAGAGTTAGTTTTTCCATTTCAATCATTTCTTTGAGATCCCTTTTCCCTTGTAAGTCACTGGTTTAGGAAATCATAAGGAGAACCAGCTCACTCTGAAGATTCATTCTCATAATAGGAGACCCACATCTGAGAATGGTTCCATGTTTCAACAGGTACCTAAGTTTTTGTGAACTTAGCAAGGGTACATACTTGATTGACAACAGGGTAGTAAGGTAAAATGTTAGGTCCTGATCCATAGTTAGAGGTCAAGTTTAGTAAAATCCCTAGCAAAGGTCACCATTGGATAGAGAATCAAATTCTGAGCAACTTTGCCTTTTAAGCCATGGTGAAATTCCTTGAAATAAAGAAGTTATGCTTGGTCAAAGTTTGGGTTTTTTTAATGTTTTTACCTTGGTCAAAACAATTAAGCCAAGTGTTATCGAGAGAATCCTAAGGAAAAGAAATTAGCATATTTTTTTTAGTTAGCTAGTTCGACATTTCGCTGATTCCCCAACTAATCGATAGAAGAGAAATAAACCGTAAGTCTTTTGGTTCATATATTTCAAACATTACCGATAGAAGAAAGACTTCGGTATTTTAGAAGTTCACCTGTTGGGATATTTTCTGATTCCCTAATTAGGTGATAAGAGGGAAAATTCAAGCCTCATGTTTTGACTATTTTGCCAATTGAAGGAGCTTCAAAGCTAAAAGGTGTTAGAAAATTACGAAGAAAAAAGGTTGCTGGGAAAATGTTCATCAGCTAAACTTCTAGGTCCATAAGTCAGTTAGCCAGTTAGGTTTTGAGCTAATTTTCTGATAATGAGAGATAGAAAAGAAAAGTTCACAGTTATTAACTTGTTTTGACTGAATGTTTTGAAACCAAAATGTTAAAATTGTGTTAAGGAAAAGGCTTGTCGGGAAAAGGTCTATCAACAAAACTTTGATCGGGGATACTTAGGGTTTCTGGATTGGTTTTAAGGTTAGGTTTTGAGTTGATTTTCCAATAAACCTAGGACAAGGTAAAGTTCATGATTCTATAGATTTGTTGATAAGCCTAAGACTAGCAAAGGTTCAGAATCTCACATAGTTGTTGATAACATAGAACATAAGAAAAGTTAGCAAAACTTTTGCCAATAAAAAGCAAAATAAGCAAAGTTCTAAATACTTAACATTTGCTGATAGAATAACAAGTATAACTTGTCCAAGTTTGGAAATTGGTACTTTTGTCAACTAAAGTATTTTAAAAAGCCAAGGAGGGTGAAGTTCATCATCTGCCTCTTTTACTGATAGAGTGATAAGAGGGCAAAGTTTGAAAAGTTGAACTTTTGTCAATGAAAGGGAAAAGTTCATAAAAATCAACTTTTGTTGATAAGGCAAAGAGGCGAATTTCATAAATGGGCACTTTTTCTAATAAGGGAGATATAAGGTGGTGGTTCTAAAAAACTCAAAGTTGCTGATAAAATGAGAAAAAAGGATGAGTTGGTAAATGTTAGAAATTGCCAACATAAGAAGTGATGGTTCTAAAAAGTTAAACTTCGCTGACAAAGGGGCAATAGTTCTAAAAAACTCAAAATCATCGACAAAGAGATAGAAAGGTTGAGTTCGAGAAAATTGAGAATTGTTGATAAGGACAATGGTTCGGTAAAGTGTTTTTTTGCCAATAGAATGATATTAAGCCATAGTTAAAAAGAACATATTTTTGTCCATAAAGGGGCCTAAAAGGGCATGTTTGTGGAAAAGGTAAATATTCTTGTGGACATTTGTATGCTTTAAAAGATAAATGCATTTGTTAGTGTTAAACATTAAGATTCCTGAGCTAACATTGCAGAGAAGTTTGACATTGTCCAAGACAATTTATAAAGTAGGATTCTCTATGCAGGTAAAGGTTGAAATTCAAAGGATTAATACAAATGATTAAACTTTGTATATTTGTTATTGTAGGCTAACACGCAGAATGTGCAAAAGAAGAAGAAAGTTGGATTGTGGGAAGGGAGGCTAAACTAGATAAAATTGTAGCCAAACAAAGGAGGCATAAACCAGAACTAGAAGATACTAATGAATATGTTGTCTGCCAACTAGAAGGATGCTGAATCAAAGATGCTGAGAATATTCTTTTGCCAACTGGAAATCATGTGCCACCAATCTAGATAGTTGATTATTATGAGTGATTCTTGATCGTTGGATCAAATGTAACTGTTTTGGGCCTTATTCTATAAAAGGACCGTGATCTCTCTTTTTGAAGGAGGGAGGAGTTGTTGAAACTAAGGGGAGATTGAATTATTGAAAGTAATGGAGATTGAATTGTTGAAACTAAGGGAGACTAAATTGTTTCAATTCTGAGCAAAAGTTTGTGATTTTTTGGTGAATTCTCTAGCAATGTTCTTTATCCAGACCACTGTAAATGTACATGTTCTTTACATACTTGATGGAGATGAAGCTGTATATTACCTCCTGATTGTAAATAATATGTAATCTTCTAGTTGATTTCTAGATATGCAATGGTGAAATGTTGCATTCTATTGAAGTGCTTTCATTTTATTGCATATTGTTGTTAATTTTCCTTTGAAGATTTGCACTGATCATACGTAGCTATGGAACATCCTGGTGAAGTATGATTTAGTTTTCTTGTTTTCATTATAGTATCAGAGCATGTATGTGGATCATTGTTCAAAGTTAAGTAATTTTAGGAATCTTAATCTCTAAACTCTATTTTCTTAGTTTCAATTTCATAGATAACCATAGAATAATTGCATATAATGATGAATCATAAGCAAATATAGTGAGAATATGCTGAATTAGTACAAATAATTGTATATCTAGAGCGTATTATAATAGGAATTGTGCATCATAGAGAATATCATGTGAATAACATCAAAATATAGTGAAATACATGTTTATAGGCACAATCTTTGAGCAAATTTAAAGTGCAGAAGAAAAGATTAGTTCAGATAGGGATAATTGTAGAAGAACTAATCAAAGTTGGAAATAGATTCAGAATTAGTCCAAATAAGGGACATATTCAAGTGAATTACTCTATGTTAGGATCAAATTGACATCTATTTTCTTAAACCCTGACTTAATAATGTAAGATTTGATAGAATTATTGAAGATTTATGTAGAGCAGGCATAAAGGATAGGATATTTGAAGGAATATTGAAGAACTTTGTAGGAATTATCAAAGCACGTAAGGCCTCAAAATGATCTTAATAGCAACACACATCAACCTTGAGTGATTGTCAAAAGGTCAAGTCCTAACCAACAAAGACTTGGGATCATAAATTCATCCTGAATTTATCATATCTTTCAAGATGATAGAGGTTTGTTGTGTAAACTTTTATTCATGTCAATGAGACTAACAATCACATCAACAAGATTGGTGCTAGAAGGAGGGCCTATGACTGGAAGGTTTGTATTTATACAAAGATTGCATAAATATTTTATTCATCTAAGTTAATTAATTGCAAATATCTTTTTCTAAAGAGTTTGATTATATCTTTGTAAAGATCCAATCAAAAACTATGAAGGTTGGCCTGAATTTTAGAGCTGGCTCACCAACCTACTACTAGATCAAGATCTATTGGACCTTTGTAAGAGTTGCCTACTCTAAGTCCAAGATCACATTCAGGTGGTGCATAACCCAGACATATTGATCTTGTAGTGTTGTCAAACCTATTACACCTGTGCCACCAGTCACTTCGATACAAGTTCCCATGGCTTTATCCAATGTTGAATCACCATTGTGTGTTGTTGTGTACAATGATTTACCTAAGAATTTAGATAAGTTTTGTCAAAAATATTATCTATAGCAGGATGTAGAAGCATGTTGTAGAGGAAGAATACAACCTGAATATGTAGCATGCAAACTTTTTCCTTACTCACTAGGAGAAGAAGCATATAGTTGGTATGTAAACTTGCCTCAAGGTTCCATTACTACATGGTTAATGATGGAAAATGATTTCAAAGCTTGGTTTAGAGCTACAATAGATGCAACAATGATATATCATCGCTTTGCTGAAATCAAAAGAGCTAAAGGAGAATTCATTGAAATTCTAGTGATCACTTTTAGAAAGCATACTCTAAGATCACAACCTCATATATTATTGCATAAGCTGCTGCTATGAAGGTATATTATTCATCCCTAGATCCGCTAGCAACTATGTTTATTCGCAGGGAAAATCCTAGCATTACAACATTACCAGATGCATATGTGGAGGCAATTAAGATCAACACAGAGATGAAACAAGTAGGACATAGTCCTTTACCTAGTGTAGGTACTCTTTTTTTGCTTAATCAAATGCAGAATGGAAATGGAACATTAATGCATCCTGCTTGAATGGTGAATCCCTTACAAGTACCACCAATTAGTGCAATTCCTCCTCAGGGAAATGACTAGATGATGCATTATCTAGGATATGCTCCTACTGAAGCCAAACCAAATAGAAATGGTACTTCCTTCTTTTCCCTTAGTCCAGATAATATAGTGGCTAAAGCACATGAAGAGAAGGAGGATATCAAAGAAATAACTACTTAGCTGAAAAGACTAACTACTGAGGTGACATAGCTAAGAAATTAGAATTTTTATTCTTAGAGTAATGTTCAAAGACAACAAAATAGAGGATACAATAGTGATAGAGGATATAACAATGATAGAGGTTATAATGGTAATAATGCTCAGCGACCTCCAAGAGTCTGGAACACCAGACCAAATAATGGAATGCTACCATCACCTTTAGATAATTTAAGGCATCTCCTAAACCCAAGCATACAACAAGAGTCAATTTTATTGAAGCTACATCGAATAATTGGTGTATAATGCACAATACTAATGCACATGCAGAGTTTGATTTTCCACAGTTTAAGATTGCTGCCAATTTTTTTGAGGATGAAGTGTAGAATACTGAAGGAGAAGTAAATTTTCTTGAAGGAAATGGACTAGTTCATTTGGGATATGAATTAGCTATGGTTGTGGAAAGTTCCATTGAGAAGACAACAGAATACAGTGCATGAAAACTATACTCTTGGAATTGAAGAGATAGCTTTAGCTTTTGAGGATTATACATTTCCTTTTGAAAGGGATAACAAACTTGAACAAGAGATGGATGAAGTCCACACCTTTCAGCAGTCTCAGAGAGGACATAACTATAATCTTAGGAGTAACAATAATAGGTCGGCTAGACCTTTGAAAACCTCTATTCCACCAAATAACCTCAACACTTCTCCGGATGTCAATGCTAGCAATAATCTAGTGCTTCCGAAAGTGAATCAGTATCATTTCAACTCCTCATCTACATTGGCTAAAAGTATGAATGAGCTCACTGAGTCTGATATCTTAGTTACATACCTAGCTAATGAAATCAAAAGGATAAAGATTAGTTTGTATTTATCTGAGTTGTTGAAAACCCCAATGATTAAGAAGGCCTTCCTCGAGTCTTTAGATGAGCCTATAGGAAAAGAGAATGTCCCTAGTAATATTCCACCTAGAAATCCCATACATAGGGATATCCCTTCCAAACCTAAAGATAGAGGACAAGTCTATTTATAGATACTGCACCAATAACATTATATAAAGGAAAACTGACTCCCCTCCTTTTCTTCTCACTTTGAGAATATTTGGGAAAAATCTCCATAATTGCTTGGTAGATTCTAGAGCCTCCACCAACATCATGCCATTGTCTGTGTCAAACTCTAGGTTTGTCTCCTACTAAATCCCTAAAGAAGGTCGCTCAGTTGGATAAATTTGAAGTTAGTGTTATGGGTGAGTTAATCCACATCCACATGTAATTAGATTCTAATCCCAAAGTTTAGAGTTTCATTGACATATAGGTAGTGGATATCCCAGATACATATGGTATGTTACTGAGTAGGGGCTAGGCCAAAACATTGAACAGATACATGGCTATAGATTTCTCACATATGTGGTTACCTTGGAGAGGGCTATGTAATTAGGTCAGGATCAAAGTGGAGCTAAGAATGAGGCATATCATTACAGAGTATCATCAGAACAACAAAGTGTTGTACACCAATGTAGAGCCACGTGTTTACAGAATTAAGATTCCAGAGGTCACGGTGGAAGAAGTTATGATGTTCAATGACAGGAAGGAAAATAGTGAAGTAAAGGTAATCATTCCAAAGATGGATTATTTAATTGAGTCTGATTATGAAATATCTGATGAAGATGGAGGAAGTTGGTTAACTATATTTGAGGAATTTTTGTCTAAGGAGATCTAGCAGTACCAATTACAAGGAATTCTCCCCAGACAAACTTTACTAAAGGGATGGTGTAGATTGCATGAAGCTCCGCACTCAGAAATGACTGGTGCATTATGCTTAGATTTAGTAAGTAGAATAGAGCACCTATATTTAGGAATTCAATTAAATGTGCCAAGTAAAATCCTTAAAAGATTAGAGCTTTAGATTGAGGCGGAAGGTCATGCGGTTATTACTTAGGTTCCTAAAATGCAGTGATTTCAGTCAAAAGGGGCCGATGCTGTCCCAATAGAGGCTACGATGAAGCAAGCCAGAATTATAAATAACTATGCTATTGAAAATGCCAATGACACAGGTATTCATTTACATGCTATTTAGACATAAGAATATCTAGATGTTCCAGTTTTAGACAAATAGAAGATACTTGACCATGCAGAGCTATCTAAGTTGAGATGGATTGCAGAGGGAAGTGTTGCAAGGGATAAAAAGAAGAAAGGTCTAGATAAAGTTCCCCCATACGATAGACCTTGGATGCTAAGATTTGATGGATCCAAGTCTAAGCATAGAGTGGGAGTAGGAATTGATCTTATAAATCCACAAGGAAAATCATTCTTAACTACCTATAGGTTATAGTGTCATTGCACCAATAACGTAGCAGAATATGAAGCCTTAATTCATGGCTTTCTATTCACCTTGAAGAAGAAGGTCAAGATCCTTCATGTCTTTGGAGATTCATATTAGTAGTCAAGCAAGTGAGGAAATTATATTCTTGCAATTACAACCGCTTGTTTGGTTATAGACATAGGGTTTGGGATTTGATTGAGTGTTTTGGTGCTTTTAATATCACTCATGCCCCAGGAAGTTTAACCACCATGCAGACACTCTTGCCACAGGTGCCAGTACATTGGAACCATTAACCATATCTGTGATGAAGATATTTTCTGTTGGACTGGTGTCAACACCATCAGTCCCAGATAATATCACTAATTTCTAGGTGTCTGATGATGATCAACATATCCTAGACTTCATTACAAATAGGGATGTCTATGAGGCCCAGGTAATTGATGAACTCGATAGAGATGATCTAGGTTGGGAGGAAGAGGACATTATCAACCTACAAGATAATAAGATTTCAAAAGGAATGATAGATATGGAAAGGTTGTTTGATTTGGATGGTGTAGTCAAGCAGAAGGACCTTCCCAAGGAAGATGGAGGGGATTATGAGCCTATAAGCATATGTGAAAATTTAGAAGTCAGAAGTGTCCTGATTGGCAAAGTATACACTCCTAAGGAAAGAGAAGGGATAACTCAAGATCTAAAGGACTATATTCATGTGATAGCATGGACATATGATGAACTAAAGACGTATGATACTTCAATCATGACACACACTATTTCATTGAAATCTGATGCAAATCCATTTAGGCAAAAGCATAGACTAGTGAATGCATTACTGGAGCCTCTAAAATTTAAGGAAATCAAGAAACTGATGGCTACTCAAATATTTTTTCCAGTTAGACACTCCACTTGGGTAGCTAACTTAGTGGACCAGTACGTAAAAACAATGGTGGCATCTCGCTATGTGTAAATTTTATGAACCTGAATAGGGTGTCTAAGAAAGATAATTACCCTTTACCTTCCCTAGATGAAGTATTAAAGATGGTAAATGGAGCCCAGATGATGTCCTTTCTAGATAATTTTTTGGGGTATAACCAATTTATGGTGGACAAGATAGATAGATTGAAGACTGCATTCACATCAAAGTGGGGAATTTTTGCTTATACAAGAATGCCATTCGGTTTGATAAATGCGGGTGCAACATTTCAGCATGCAATGGATATAGCTTTTCGAGGCTTAGTAGGTCAGTGCATTATTATATACATGGAAGATTTGATTATATTTTCTAAGGTCGGAAAGGATCATGTTGGGGACCTAAGAAGAGCATTGCAGAGACGTGAACAATATGGGATCTCACTGAACCCTGAGAAATGTATCTTTGGCATTACTACTAGTAAGTTGTTAGGACATTTGGTGTCTGAGAATGGAATAACTATTGATCTAGATCGGGTAAAATCCACCATGAAGCTCCTATTGCCTGGGAAAAAGAAAGAACTGAAATCATATTTTGGCAAGATTAATTTTGTTCAAAAATTTATAACAGGTTTTGTTGAGATAGTAAGACAATTGAATGCCATTTTGAAAAAAGATGCCCAAATAAAGTGGACACTAGAAGCTAAAACAAAATTTGAGGAAATCAAGGAGGCTATTACAAATGCTCTAGATGCCCATAAAAATTGTCAATAATTAACAATAATAAATTAATTTAGTAAGAAATAATGAAAATACAATATGATGATAGGAGAATATTCACTTGTTAAAACTTAATAAAATACACATTTCGATTAAACATAAGTTTAGTATCATTTATTGTAATTGAAAATTTAAGATACAAACATTTTTATACAATTATACACAATTACAGTAAATGTCTTATAATCATTCACTCATAAAATGGGAAATTACTTCCTCAGCTTTAGTATCCTACATAATTAACAGACCTGGATCTGCACACTAAATGTAAACATTAGTTCTGCATAGTCAATAGATATACATAGAAGATACCAATCTACAAGATAACAAGACTAAGGCCCTAAGGGGCTGACCTAATATCTTGAGGGCTCATGATGGCCTTGCCTACGTACGTGTAGCGTAGAGACTTCATAGTTCGAAGCAACTAGTCTTGCAACCATAAGGTTGACTTAGATACAATAAGTCATAAGGAATCTAATTCATTGCATAATATTTTCAAGAGTATCTTTCAAGTTCTAGAGAGTACACGCAATATTTATATTTATGAGTAATCGCTATAGGGGTAAAATAAGCAAGTTATAACAACAACAAAAACATTCCAATCATTCTCTATCTCAACACATCATATAGAATGTAGAAAATAGACAATATTTTTACTCAACTGCCAAAGATGCATGCGAGATTGCAAGAAGGCTGCAACATGTGAAAAAAAAAGACATATTTCTTCTCAAGAAGTATTCACTCATCACGAGTACACTCATACATCATTTATGAAGCCATATATAATGATCTTTCATGGCAATTCACCAATTCGGAAGATAAGTCTATAACTAGTCATAAACATCATTCATCACTCTACGAATCTCACACAATTAAGGAAAGGATTCAAACTTCTTCTATTTCCAATAAATGTCGTCAAATTACCTCACCTAATTCTATTGAAACAACACAAGTATATTGTTTAATAATGGGTTCTTCTTCCATTTAAATCCAACACATATATTCTTTGCATAACATAGAAATCATTCATTTAGGTTATCCCAAATCTATAATGACTAAAACATGATTTTTTTCACCAAGAACTAAGATCTAAGATTGTAAATCATTTTCTAACTAGATTTCTAATTTTAACTAAGAAAGCATATAAGAAAAGAGATTCATTACTCTAAGAAAGCATATTCTTCCTAACTAATCATTTACTTAAATATTACTTAACCTATTAATATACTTTCATTCAATTATCAAAATGATAAACATATCAAAAGACCTACAATAAAGAATTTTAGGAGAAAATAAAAAATGATCAACTATTGTCCTGAGAAGAATTGAAGCATCAGGGATACGTTAGATTTTAGAGGGAAAGAGTAAAGGATTTGCATATTTAATAGCAGCAGCAAAGAGGGCGTAGAAATGGTTGTCCCTACCATATCAATATTTTTTTTTGAATGTATCTTTTTTTTCTCACCTCATATATTTCTTGATCTTTTAAAACTGAACAACACGACTCTTCATATGCCAATCTAGACACCCATTTTCTTATAAACTTGTTTCAACAGGATAACTATGTTTATCTTTGCTAATTAAATTTCTTTAAATATTTGTTATTTAGTGTAGTTAAAGTAGAGTAAATATAGACAAAATCTTTCTTTCCTAGATTTGATTTTCTTTAGGTGAAATAAAGAAAAGCTAGCAAATTGGAGATTCTTTTTTCAGTTTATAATCAGGTAAACCCTGATTTTTAGTGTCTTTTTGGTGGGACCACTTTGGAGGAAATTTTGACAGCTTTTACACTTAGTATGGACCAGTTTTGGGCACTATTTTGGATGATTTTTTATGGAGCTCGAAAATGGCTTAGGTGGTTGCCTTTTTGAGAGTTTTTGCTGAGTTTTTCTATTCCCAATCTTGGACACGTTGGAGGCATATATATAGGGGAGAAAGACTTAGTTTTCCTAGTTCAAATTATTATTTCTTACTCTCTTGTTCATCTCAAAGAGTCTTGTAAACACTTTTGTACTCAGATTTTGAGCTTGATACTCCTTCAATTTTAATAAACAACAGAGATTTCCTTTCTAATTTCTTGTTGCATACTTGCAGTGTCAATTTGATGTTTATTGTGATTCAAAGCAAAGAATCCTTTTTATGTCTTGTTATTATGGGTTTGTGTGCAAGAGTCTCATATAATTCAGGTTGCATTTTGTGTTCAGTCTTATGAACCTTCATACAAATTATTTTTGAATGGTATAAGTGAGATTGTGAGAGTTGATGTTTTGAGAAGTTGTTGTGAGTAAAGTCATCAAAGTCTTTTAAAATTTCTAATGAAACATCTTTAGGTTGTATGATTTTCATTTTTAGATTTCCTCCTAACCCTTTCCTTAGAAGGTATCTTAGATTAGGTGATCTACTAGTGGAACTAGCCCACTCTGGAGATTCACTCTCAATAAAGATTACCCATGATCTGAGAGTGTTTATGTGTTTCAATAGGATATCTAAGTTTATCTTTGCTAAGGGTGCAATCCTGATTGATAATAAAACTAAAAATAGATTAGAATAATTTTAAAACATAATTTAATTACTAAGATTCTCTCTTGAATTACATAACTGCCATTTTTTGCAAGTGGAATAGAATGAAAGAATTCTTTATAAAATATGTAAATATAAAAGCATAAAATGACAATGAATGATTTTATTTTGAAAACAATATTAAATCATCTAAATAATTATTTTGAAACAAAGCAGTTAATTAATTATTCTCAATAAATAAAATAAAATAAATTTGACTTTATGAAGAGAATATAGCAAAAATGTGCGCAGGGAGTCTAGGAGCACAGGTTGTTTGTGACGATGGAAGCATGGAGGTGAGCATAGGATGAAGGAAGTGGTAGTTTGGTGTGGAAGCCTTGGCTACAGACAAAGGCAAAAAATTGGCAAGTACCAGGAAGGGAGGGAGATGCACGACGAGTGGGGAGGGACGCAATAGGTATGCCCTTCACTCTAGTTCTGCTCTGTCGAACATTGCTCCACCCAATCTAACTACGCATGCCCTAAGGTTCGATCCCTTGGGGTCATCCAAGCCTGGAAAGTCACCTGGCGCTAGGTGTGTAACCCTAGTCTTAGATCCAATGGTTCTTTCAGCCTGCAAAAACAAAGCAAACCCTTATCATGAGTGCACAACCTTTTGCATGGAGTAGATTCAGTAGGCCAACCTGTTCCCTCTGGTGTCTGTGCCAGGCCCAGCTTCCTTGCCTACTAGGGATCATGTCTCTTCTCTTGATGGTTATACTTTTTTCATTGGGGATTTGGAGGTGGTCCTCATTGAAGACCCTCTAGATTATTACATTTCTGATGGCTGCATCGAAGCGATTGTTAAGGATTTGGGTAAGCGCTCCTTAATTTTGAGATACTTGCACAAGCATCTATCTTCAGCTTCACTTCAGGATTGGTTCAAAGCAACTTGGAGCAACTTGTCCTTCCTGGTGATTAAGTCCTTGGATTTTGGTTTCTTCCTGCTTTCTTTCAACTCTACCGCAGACTGTGATTTCATAGTAAAAAATGGCCCCTATTTTTTTACCACTTAATCATTTTCATCTCTCCATGGACTCCCTTCTTTTACCCCACTACAACCAAGATTACACATGTTCCTCTTTGGATCAGGCTTTATAACAACCCCTGGTCATGTAGAATGTGGATCTCATCAATGATCTAATTAATCAAGTTAGCTCCTTTGTGAAGCTTGATGAAGCTAGGATGGCTCCTGATCGTAGGTTTCTAAGCGTTTGTGCAATGGTTGACATCTCCAAACCCCTCTTTCACTCTATCAAGATCCACTCTACTCATGGAATTTGGACTCAATTTTTAAATTTTGAAGGATTGCCTTTTCGATGCTTTCAGTGCAATATGCCGAGACATAAAATTGATGCTTACTCTCTTCAATGGAAGGTTGGTTCAAGGTTTGTCTATCTTAAAAAATGGGTTAAGGAAGTAGGTTCTTCTGATGCTAACTTCATTTGGTAGAATCATGGAAAGTTCTTTACTTCTGAGCCTGTGTCTGAGCCTCCGGTGGTGCCCACTTCTCCACTTGCTGCTTTGTCAGACAACACTGATGATGAACCCTTATCTGTTTCAAAGGGTGATGGTGCAGATTGTGTGGGCACTTACCCTTTCATGGAAGAATTGGAAGAGAACTTTGAGCCCTTTAAACCCACCTTCATTTTGGCTCCTCCTCAGAAGTTTAGGATTGCTCAATGGGATAGTAGTAAAACTAAACCAGATTGCGAGACTTCTAGGAAAAAAGGTCAGAAAAGTGATGTGGAGAAATTCCATTTGGAAGGAATGGAGGTGGTGGAAGGAGGCTCTCAGTGGACTATGGAGGCCCTTCTTTCTCGACATGGGTTAAAATTCTAGCTTGTCTTTGAGTTTGTGAGATGGCCTTGTGGGCTTTGCTTTTGATTTCCCTTGTTTCTACCAGAATGATGTGTATTTATTCCTCCTCTTAGTCTCTTTAGGTTATTCTCTCCTCTTCTTGTGTCTCTTCTACTCCTCTCTTCATTATTCTTGGCATGTTTGGCCACGTTGTTCTTATTTTTTATATTGATTATATCAAAAACTTCTTATGGATAAAAAAGACTAATTATTCTCAATAAAATATCATATTTAATAAATAGGGTTTAGGTATCCTTACATTCTTCCCCCCTAAGAATGGACTTCCTCCTAAAAGTCATCAAGAGGTATGAATATTTCCTAACTTCAACACATCCAAGAAAAGTTAGATTTCATCAGAAGAATTTATCTGTACATTATTAAAACAAAGTAATCGATATGACAATGCTCCATTTAGAAAACAAACACAATACAAAGTGCAATAGAAACTAGAACTCACTAGATCATCTTTTGTCCATAAGCAATTTCCACAATTATTAGAAATGACAAGAATTATCAACTCTATCATTCAAATTTTGGGTATACCATTCTACCCATTAGAATTTGGTAAAATCAACACCATCATTACTTAACCAAGGAGCATGTTTTTATCATCATTATATTACTACTAATCAAATTCATTGCAACATATTCTTTCATAATAACTCTTAACATTTAATCATCACAGCTATCAGTTCTATACATAATACATCATGTATACTTTCAATAAGGATGATTAGTGCCAAATAGAACCATACATATTACACAATTTCACAATAAACATTCCTCGGGCCATCTACTCCCCTATAGAATCTACCAGGGACCTCTCTTGGGTATGGCAATCTACACAATTCCCCTTTTTGCCACACAAGCCAGAAACAACAAACACTGATAAAGCCTAAAAATAAAGATGTTTACAATAAGTAAAAATTTCAAATAAAATTAATTTTATTTGAAAACAAATTAGATAGCGGAAAACAACAGTTCAATTTAAAACCAAAAACCTTAATAGAGTAGTCCTTGGGGCAAAAAGACAATCAAACAAATATCTTAAAGAAATTTTAAAACTACTCGCTCAATTAAGAAAAGAAAATAACCAAATAAAGTTTTCAAATATTTTCACAAAACTTAACATCACAACCACCATGTGACTTCAAACGAGCCACCTAAGGGGAGGAGGGGAATGTGGTTGTATCAAACCACATGGAACTCCATAATAGATTATCATATCATAATGCTCATATACCAAATGTATTCACAAACATTATTCTTTCCAATAAATTTTGTAGCTGAAATAATCACAATTTAAAAAACTCCCTTTTCACAAATGTAACTCCCATTTCACAAGTGTAACTCCCATATCACAAACTCCCACAACACCATTCCATCAACCAAACCCCCATCACAACACCCACACCAACATCATGAATATCCCCAAAGGGGCATAAGTCTCTAGAACTCCCTTACCATAGCTCCCAATTCACAACATAACTCCCAAACCGTAGCCCCCAAACCACATCATATAACAATAAACAACCATATTATGTCAAGTCACATAAATGCAATAAAATCCACATACTTTATTTTAGAAAGCTAAACATGTCCTTAATTCATCTCTACTATCATGAAGATATCAATTTAGAACTGATGAATTGAATCAAGTCACCATATCCTATTATAGTCAATAATTTCTAACACCTAATTCTCGACAATGCTCAGTAACACACATATCACATAAAGTTAACTAGACACATATTACACATTATTCAAAATAAAATCTTTTTCACATCACATACCTCTTCTAAGTGAAACACATGATGAAGACCATTCTCATATGTATCAACTAAAATCATTATAAAGACATCACATGACTCACACCACAAGGCTTATCAAGAATGGGTATTACGAGAAGGAGATCTCTAATATATCACTAAGTAATCCATTGTTCCATGGAGCCAAATAACCAATAAATGAATAGCTATGCTATGTAGAATCACTGTACTAATATCCTAGTAACATAACACCATATAATCTCACCTCCAATGGAGCTAATATCATCCATACCATAATGCCAAATAACTAATTATGAAAGATGATCTCAGGGTCCTCTCAAGGATCCCACCATACATTTCCTAGTATAAACAAGATTCCCCAAAGGGGATAGATCCTTGTAGCTCCCTTTCACACGTAGCTCCCTTTCACATGTATCTCCCTTTATATCAATGTAACACACACAATAGCTCCCATAAAACAATAACTCCCATAAAACAACAATTTTTTGAATAATAGTAACAATATTTCCCATAAACAATTAACAACAATATCTCTCATAAATAATAGCAACAATATCTCCCATAAAACAATAACTCCTAGAACTCCCGTAAATAATAACTCTCAGAACTCCCATAAAAATAATTCCTAAAATTCCCATAAAAATATAGCTCCCATAAAACAATGGCTCCCAAAAACAAATTTTTCACTCCCCATTTCACCAACTTCCATCAACTACATCAGTCACAGCATCAACACCAATCTCCATGATAATACCCCAAAGAGGTATCAACCATTCTTTCCCTGCCCAAGATTAACTCCACATTTAGACAACAAGTTTCTATCAACTTATCACTTGCAAACATTTATCTCAATCATACAATTCATATAAAACAAAAATAACATTTAATTTTCTTACCTTGGCTGTCCAAGTTAGGATCAGCTCATTAGACTTTCCAAGATATCATCCTCTACCAATCCAGCAACTCCCAGCAACCCCACAATTCCAAAAAGATTTAGTTATAGAAAAAAAACAACTACTTTTATATTATTGTGGCACACACAAGTTTGTCAGTATCATTACAGAATAAGTTGAAAAATATACATGCTTAATAGAAATTATTAATTAACATTATAGAAACTTACAATTCTAAGAACACATCCATGTTCATATATGTATATATATTGAAAATAATTTACTAGACATTCATTTCATATAGTTAATCAACCAAAATTTACCTCTACTTACCATAGTAAAACCAAAAAAAAATAGGTTTATGTTACTAACACTTTTACCCCAAAGCTCCCAAGTGTTGCAACCTGGTGCTCTGATACCTGTGTAATGCCTACCCATGAAAATTGTCAATAATTAACAATAATTGAGCATGATCCAAAACGTTGAAGCAAAAACATACACAGTTTAATCTAGAAGCACTCTACACTTAACTCATGGACTGTGGAAAACTCATGCCTACTAATAATAAATTAATTTAGTAAGAAATAATGAAAATATAATACGATGATAAGAGAATATTCACTTGTTGAAACTTAATAAAATACACATTTTGATTAAATATAAGTTTAGTATCATTCATTTTAATTGAAAATTTACGATATAAACATTTTTATACAATTATGTACACAATTACAATAAATGTCATATAATCATCCACTCGCAAAGTGGGAAATTACTTCCTCAACTTCAGTATCCTGCATAATTAACAGACCTGGATCTATACACTACATGTAAAAATTAGTTCTGCATAGTCAATAGATATACATAGCAGATATCAATGTACAAGATAACAAGATTAAGGCCCTAAGGGGCCGACCTAATGTCTCAGCGCTCATGATGGCCTTGCCTATGCATGCACAGTGTAGAGACTTTGTAGTTTGAAGCAACTAGTCTTGCAACCATAAGGTTGACTTAGATACAATAACTCATAAGGAATCTAATTCATCACATAATATTTTGTAGAGTATCTTTCAAGTTCTAGAGAGTACGTGCAGAATATTTATATTTTTGAGTAATCCCTACAAGGGTAAAATAAGGAAGTTATAACAACAACAAATACATTCCAATCATTCTCTATCTCAACACATCATACAGAATGCTAAAAATAGACAATATTTTTACTCAACTTCCAAAAATGCATGTGAGATCGCAAGAAGGCTGCAACATGTGAAAAAAAAGACATATTTCTCCTCAAGAAGTATTCACTCATCATAAGTACACTCATACATCATTTATGAAGCCATCTACAATGATCTTTCATGGTAATTCAACAATTTAGAAGACAGTCGTTAACTAGTCATAAACATCATTCATCACTTAGCCAATCTCACACAATTAAGGAAAGGATTCAAAATTTTTCTATTTTCAATAAATGTCATTAAATTACCTCACCTAATTCTATTGAAACAACACAAGTATATTGTTTAATAATGGGTTCTTCTTCCATTTAAAGCCAACAACATATATATTCTTTACATAACATAGAAATCATTCATTTAGGTTATCCCAAATCTATAATGACTAAAACATGATTTTTTTCACCAAGAACTAAGATCTGAGATCGTAAATTATTTTCTAACCAAATTTCTAATTTTAACTAATAAATCATATAAGAAAAGAGATTCATTACTCTAAGAAAGCATATTCTTCCTAACTAATCATTTACTTAAATATTACTTAACCAATTAATATACTTTCATTCAATTAGCAAAATGACAAACATATCAAAAGACCTATAATAAAGAATTTTAAGAGAAAATACATATGATAAACTTGTTGCAAGGTGTGTGCCCTTGGTCTCCTTGTTTTGTGCATGCACAACGTTGGGTTCGTGTCAAGGCTTAACTACCTCTTGTAGATCTATTAACTTTGGTGGTTGTATTGGGCATTAACAAGTCGATCTTTTGGTGCAATGGCAACCATCTTTCCAACAATTGGTATCATAGCCTAGGTTACATGTTCGAACCTCTCGCTTGCGTTGGGGGGGGATTGTTACAAGGTGTGCACCCTTGGTCTCCTTGTGCTGTGCATGTGCAGTACTTGGCTTCGTGACAAGGCTTAACTGCCTCCTATGGATTTACTAACTCTAGTGGTTGTATTGGGCATTAACAAGTTGATATTTTGGTGCAACAACAACCATCTTTCCAACAAAACTATTGTCCTGAGAATAATTCAAGCATCAGGGATATGTCAGGTTTTAGAGGGAAAGAGTGAAGGATTTGTAGATTTAATAGCAACAGCAAAGAGGGCATAGAAATGGTTGTCACTAATTGATACACATCCAAATTGACAAATTGAGTAATGTTAATTTTTGGATATGATTTACATAACTAAGGGGCACACTTTTTATAAACATTTTAGAGAAACCCAGTTCAAAAATATAGAGTTATTAGTGATGCAACAGAGTATTTTAACAAAGACGAAATGAGTAAGAAATAGACAATCACTAAACATTACATATCTCCATAGAGACAAACTCGGTAAGGTTAATTTTTGGATATAATTTTAATAACTAGGTAGCATACCTTATATAAAAATTTTAGAGAAACCCGGTTCACAAAAATAAAGTTATTACTAACACAATAGACTAGGGTTTAGAATCTTCAGACTGGTTGAATTAACATCCTGATAAGTGATTGCAGATTGGTTTCAAGAAAGTGATCCCTAAGGAATTTTACTAAAATGAATAGAATATGCAGAAGAGAATTCACAAAATAACATAAAGCTTGCATATAATAGAAATTTATTTCAAACAAGAAATCAATTCCATAACTTAGTGCATACCCAGAATTAATTTTTCCAATGTATATTTTTTTCTCACCTCATATATATCTTGATCTTTTAAAACTGAACAACATGACTCTTCATATGCCAATCTGGACACCCATTTTCTTATAAACTAAAAATAGATTAGAATAATTTTATAACATATTTTAATTACTAAGATTCTCTCTTGAATTACATAACTTCCATTTCTTGCAAGTGGCATAGAATAAAAGAATTCTTTATAAAATATGTAAATATAAAAGCATAAAATGACAATGAATGATTTTCTTTTGAATACAATATTAAATCATCTAAATAATTATTTTGAAACAAACCAGTTAATTAATTATTTTCAATAAAATATCATAATTAATAAATAGGGTTCATGTATCCTTACAACAAGTGTTGCAGTGTTGACACAAAGGAATAAAGAAAAGGATGAGAAGCCCATCACATTTATGAGCAATCCATTTAAGGACGTTGAATTATGATATTTGGACGTAGAAAGGTAGGCTCTATCCTTAGTCAGGGCAGTGAAGAAATTCATGCATTACATCCTGAGGAATAGGGTAATTGCTTTAGTACCAGATTTAGCAGTCAAAATGTTGTTAATGCAGAGTGAACCTAGGGAAAAGAGAGCTAAATGGATCACAGTTCTATAGGAATATGACATTGAAATTACTCCCATGAAGCTTGTCAAGGGGGCAAACCCTAATGCAAATGATTGCAGAAATGGATCCTAATCTAATTAGTCAATAGTATACAGTAGATTGGAGTCACGAAGATGACTAGTACCTAGATATCAGGCACATTTTAATCGCAGACAGATGCCTAGCAAATATGAAATCATCCCAGAGATGAGCCCTGAAGATTAAAGCTTAGAATTATATGATAAAAAGTGGAGTTTTTATTTAAGAAGAATCATGAGCAGATATACCTTAGGTGTTTGGATAAGTAGGAAGCAACCAAAGTTCTGCAAGAATTACATGATAAGTTTGGTACCGCTCATGGCTCCTATTTAGCCACAACTCATGTAATCCTTAGAGCTAGGTATTATTGGTCAACAATTTTTAAGGATACAAATGTGCATATATCAAGTATTGCCATACTTGTCAGACAACTACAAATAGAGAGAACTATGCAACTCAACCCCTACAGCCAGTAATGGAGATGCACCCATTCGCACAATGGGGCATGGATTTCATTGGAGCCATTAATCCTCCATCATCTACTAGACCCAGGTTTTTTAAATTGTTACTAATTATTGTAGAAGATGGACATAAGTCGTGAGTAGTAAGACATGCACAATAGAACATGTAATCAGGTTCCTTGATAACAATATTATCACTAGGTTGGGAGTTCCTTATGCCCTGGTATGTGATAATGGTCCTGCATTTTCATCACTAAATTTTTCTAATTGGGATTTTGAATGGTATAACATTGAAATTTTCATCCAATTATTATCCCCAAGGGAATGGGCTAGCTGAGTCCACTAATAAGAATTTGTTGGATACCATCAAGAAGATGATAGATAAAATCCTAGGGAATGGAACACCTTGTTGAAATACGCCTTGTGGGTAGATAGAACTAGAGTCAAGTCAGCCTAGGGAATTTTCCATACCAGCTAGTTTGTGGGGTAGATCCAATTTTTCCAGTTAATTTGAAAATCCCCACCTTACAATTCACTAAGGAATACTTAGGACTAGAGGATAGAATGCAAGTGTATTTAGTATAGTTGTTACATTTAGAAGAGAAGAGGGATCAAGAAATGGATCACTTCACTAAACATCAGGCTATTGTCAAGTGTTGGTTTGACAGGAGAGCCAAAATCAAAGTGTTTAGGATATCTAATCTCATCTTATCTTGGGACAAAGCACATGAGAAGAAAGGAGACCATGAAAAATTTGATAAACTATGGACTGGTCCCTTTCAAATAGCATAAATATTAGGGGATAGTACCTATAGGTTGAAAACTTTAACAGGAGAGGATGTTCCATTGCCTGTCAATGGACAAATTCTAAAATAGTATTTCTAGGCCTAATTCAGGTAAAGTAAGAAATTTGTATATATGTATAGTTTCGTGTGCAGTGGTTTGTTTACTTTGTGTGTTTTTACTTGGTTGTGTTGTTTGATTGTTTGTTGAGTTCCTATTTTGGGTAGGCATGACGCTGGACATCTTTCACTTTAGAAAAGCTCCAGAATTTCTAAAATTTATGAATGAACTTCAAATCTATGCATAGGTTGTGACCTTTACAAGTTCTAGTTATATTAATTTATTCCATGAGATCATTTTTATAAATCCAATCAAAGTTTATCTAGGGAATCATTATATAAACATATTTAAAGTTCCTAGGACTGGTTTAAACTATTAGTGTTTGCATTAAATGAAAAATCTAAAGGTTTTCCTTTACTACCACTATAATTCCTAGCTTAGCAACGGATCCCATTATTGTGCAAACAGTGAGCTAAAATGATATATTTTATACAAAAAATTGTTGAAAAATCAACAAAAAGTGAATTTATGTTATAAAGGTCATCTAGATAACCCTACGGAGGCTATGGATTCTTGACTGGTAGTGGGGTTCAATTTAGAGGAATTATATGGGATAACCTTACTGGGGCTATGGACGCTTGACTCACAGCAAGGCTCTATCTAGGTTTGGCCTAAAAGGTTAAATCCAACTATGTAGCTTAGTGATAATTACTACTTTTTCAACTTATCCAGTGGGAAGGAAATGAATCAAAGAACACACTTGCATTCCTTCTCATAATCAATTTTCATTGATGAACATGATCTGTTTTGAACTAATCTAGATATCCATGAATAGTGAAGGTTGGAATTTTATGTCTAGATTTTTATTTCTTTCCTAAATTGAGTTGAAATTTGGTTGTTTTCTTTGGTGGCAAGTTGTTGTGGGACCTCACAACAACTTGCCACCAAAGAAAACAACCAAATTTCAACTCAATTTAGGAAAGAAATAAAAATATAGACATAAAATTCCAACCTCAATTTGCCCTAGCAAAACAGGGACCCATCATTTTGCTTTGCTTGTGTGCTTTCTCACTTTGGGTAGTATGGTAGAATGTTCAGTCCTGATCCATAGTCAAAGGTCAAGATTAGTAAAATTCCTAGCAAAGGTCACTATTGGATAGAGAATCTAATTATGAGCAACTTTGCTTTTTGAACCATGTTGAAATTCCTTGAAATAAAGAAGTTATGCCTGGTCAAAGTTTGGGCTTTTTATGTTTTTACCTTGGTCAAAACAGTTAAGTCAAGTGTTATCAAGAAAATCCTAAGGAAAAGAACTTAGCATATTTTTTGTTAGTTAGCCAATTTAGCATTTTGTTGATTCCCTAACTAACTAATAGAAGAGAAATAGACCTTAAGTATTTTGGTTCATATATTTCAAACATTACCGATAGAAGAAAGACATAGGTTTTTTAGAAGTTCACCAGTTTAGATATTTTCCAATTCCCCGACTGGGTGACAAGAGGGAAAAGTCAAACTTCATGTTTTGACTATTTCACTGATTGAAGGAGATTTGAATCCAAAAGGTTTTAGAAAATTATGAAAACAAAAGGTTGTTGGGAAAATGTTCATCAGCAAAACTTCTAGGTCCAGATGTCAGTTACCCAGTTAGGTTTTGAGCTAATTTGTTGATAATGAGAGAGATAGAAAAGAAAAGTTTGCAGTTATTAACTTTTCCTGAATGAATGTTTTGAAACCAAAATGTTAAATTTGTGTTAAGGAAAAGGGTTGTCGGGAAAAGGTTTATCAGAAAAATGTTGATCGAGGAAACCTAGGGTTTCCAAATTTCTTTTAAAGTTAGGCTTTGAGCCAATTTGCCGATCAACCTAGGACAAGGTAAAGTTTGTGAATCTATAGATTTTTTGATAAGCCTAAGACAAGAAAAGGTTTGAAGTCTCACACAGTTGCCAATAAGATAGAACATAAGAAAAGTTAGCAAATTTACACTTTTGCCGACATTCAGAGCAAAACGAGCAGAGTTTTGAATCCTTAACATTTGCTGATAGAATAACATGTATAAGTCCAAGTTCAAAAATTGGTACTTTTGCCAACTAAAGGATTTTAAAAAGCCAAGGAGGGTAAAGTTCATCATCTGCCACTTTTACAAATAGAGTTCATAAATGGGCACTTTTTCCGATAAGGGAGATATAAGGCGATGGTTTCAAAAAACTCAAAGTTTCTCATAAAAGGAGAAGAAAGGCTAAGTTGGGAAAAGTTAGAAATTACCGACATAGAAGTGATGGTTCTAAAAAGTTGAACTTCATCGACAAAGGGGTGATAGTTCTAAAAAACTCAAAATTGCCGACAAAGCAATAGAAAGGATGAGCATGAGAAAATTGAGAATCATCGATAACTGCGATGGTTCGCTAATGTGACTTTTTGTTGATAGTGTGATATTGAGCCACAGTTTGAAAGAACATATTTTTGCCAATAAAGGGGCCTAAAAGGGAAAGTCTATGGAAAAGGTAAATATTCTTGTGGACATTTGTACGCTTTAAAAGATAAATGCATTTTTTAGTGTTAAACATTAAGATTTCTGAGCTAACACTGCAGGGAAGATTGACGTTGTCCAAGATAATTTATAAAGCAGGATTCTCTATGTAGGTAAAGGTTGAAATTTAAAGGATTAATACAAATGGTTAAACTTTATATATTTATGATTGCAAGCTAACAGATAGAACGTGCAAAAGAAGAAGAAAGTTGGATTGTGGGGAGGAAGGCTAAACTAGATGAAATTGTAGCCAAACAAAGGAGGCGTAAACTAGAACTAGAAGATACTAGTGAATATGATGTCTGCCAGCTGGAAGGATGCTAAATCAAAGATGCTGAGAATATATTTTTTCCAACTGTATTCCACAGAATGATTTCCAACTAGCAATCATGTGCCACCAATCTGGACCATTGATTATTATGAGTGATTCTTGATCGTTGGATCAAATGTAACTATTTTGGGCCTTATTCTATAAAAGGACTGTGATCTCTCTTTTTGAAGGATGGAGGAGTTGTTGAAACTAAGGGGAGATCAAATTACTGAAACTAATGGAGATTGAGTTGTTGAAACTAAGGGAGACTGAATTGTTTCAATTCTAAGCACAAGTTTGTGATTTTCTGCAACTTGGTGAATTCTCTCCTAAGTTTCTTTCTCTAGACCACTGTAAATGTACATGTTCTTTGTACATTATATTTATATGAAGTTGTAGATTACTTCCTGATTGTAAATCCTATGTGATCTTCTAGTTGATTTTTGGATATGTAATGGTGAAATGTTGCATTCTATTGAAGTGCTTTCATTTTATTACATATTGTTGTCAACTTTCCTTTAAAGATTTGCACTAATCATACATAGTTGTGGAAGATCCTGGTGAAGTATGATTTAGTTTACTTTTTTTCATTATAGTATCAGAGCATGTATGTGCATCATTGGTCAAAGTTAAGTAATTTTAAGAATCTTAATCTCTAAAATCTATTTTCTTAGTTTCAATTTAATAGATAATCATAGAATAATTGTAAATAATGATGAATCATAAGCAACTATAGTGAGAATATGCTGAATTAGTACAAATAATCATATATCCAGAGGATATTATAGTAAGACTTGCACATCATAGTGAATATCATGTGAGTAATGGCAAATTACAGTGAAATAAATTTTTATAGGCACAATCTCTGAGTAAATTTAAAGTGCAAAAGAAAAGATTAGTTCAGACAGGGATAATTGTAGAAGAACTAATCAAAGTTTGAAATATATTAAGAATTAATCCAAATAAAGGACATATTCAAGTGAATTACTCTACGTTAGGATCAAATTGACATCTATTTTCTTAAATCTTAACTTAATAGTGTAAGATTTGATAGAATTATTGAAGATTTGTGTAGAGTAGGCATAAAGGATAGGATATTTGAAGGAATATTGAAGAACATTGAAATAATTATCAAAGCATGTAAGGCCCCAAAATGATTAACATCAACACACATTAACCCCGAGTGACTTTTAGAAGGTTGAGTCCTGACCAACGGAGACTTGGGATCATAAATTCATCCTAAATTTATCGTATCTTTCAAGATGATAAAGGTTTGTTGTGTAAACTTTTATTTGTGTTAATGAGACTAACAATCACATCAACACTATACACTTGTAGCTTCTACAGATAAACTTGTAGGTATGACCTATACACCTATAGCGACGATCAATACCCATAATACTATGGGCTTGACGACTGACACATCACCTTTTCTAGCCAATGGCATTGTCTACAACTTGTATAATCTTCATTTTCTCATTTGAGCCCCATGAGGCATTGATGTCATTCGATCTAATGACCCCTTCACCAAAAAAAGATATATGTTTAGTACTATGGGAAGGGTAAAAGCAAGAAGTTGGGTCCACATATAGGGGAAGTGTCATGCAAAAAAAAAAATCCCAATAGGAATGGGCACTCGAGCCTAGAATGGGTACCTATTTTATTTTTTATTATTTTTAGAAATGGATACCCATTTTATTTTTTATTGTTTTTTTGAACGGGTACCCGTTTTGTTTTGTATTGTTTTTTAGAACGGGTACCCGTTTCTAAAATTTTGATTTTCACACCCACGCTTTTGGTTTGGTTTTAGGCTCGAGAAAGGCATGGGTAGCCAACCTTGAGCCTTGGACCTACAAGTATTTGTCTAAGTATAGAACAAGAGGAAAGACTAACTTTACCTATATGGCTGATGATATTTTTTTCTGAATTGTTTTACAAAATTAAAACCCATTATAGATGACAGTGTCTAGTTTTCAAATATGTAATTTTTTATATTGGACTTGTTTTTCTATTTATTATTTAATTTATGAGTAAACTGGTCCAAAAACTTGAAATGACAGGTGTTTGTATATTTCTAATAACTTTTAATTTTTAAATTTTTTAAAAAAAAAAAATATATGTCATCAATCTACACATCATTCTATAAACAATGAAAAAAAAAATCATTTTATGATTAGATTTGCTCAAATTATGTTGGTTGTACACGAGGGGTTTTCAAACACAATAATTATGACCAATAAAAAATTAATAAAAAAAATATTTGGAAAAAAATTATAAAAAAATATCCTCATCAATCTTCACTGTACTACACATCTTTCCCCAAAAGTATTTAGAAAAGTACTTTTATTTAGGTCAAATTATGTTGGTCGTACACGTGCATGGTATGGTAAAAAAAAGTGACTTTTAAATAGTGGTTTTTAGAAATGCCTATTGAAAATCAATTTGTATCATCTGGGTATTAAAATAAATTACATATTTGGAAACTAGACTCCGAGTGCTACATTTCATATTACTAACTTTTTTTAAGATTCAAATTTTAAGTGCCTTAAATGTTTATGTCAAATGTGACAAATTCTAAAAATCAGGGAAAACACTTCCACTTTTTGGCCAAAAAGTGGACCCAACTTCTTGCACTGACCCGGAAGTTAATAAATTTATACAAGCACAACAATCAAGACCCATACACCTATAGCTACAACCTATACACCTAATACTGTGGGACCAAGGACTAACACATCACCTTTTCTAACAAATGGCATTGTCTCCTAATTGGATAATCTACATTTCAACCTTTGAGCCCCGACAACCATTGATGCAATTTGATCGGATGACTCGAGATAAATAAAACATGTGGGTTTAGTACTACAAGCTTTTAATAAATTTATACATGTGGACCCAACAATGCATTGAAGTCTGTGGACATTTAAAATAAAATGGTTGTGTATTCCCAAGTGACAATGGACACAAACTTTTCTGACTAATGGCGGTGCCTCATTATCTTTGGACCTTTATTTTCTCCCTACAGCCCCACAAAGCATTGATTTGGTTTGATCCGATGGTGCAGGTTAACTAAAGTATGTGTCTTTCATCTTTCTATGGAAAGGAGGTAAGGGACACAGAGGAAAAAGCATCGACATATATTTATTTGGAAGGAAATATAATAGGGACCATTCATATAGTTTATGTAAAAAAGAAATATAAAACTAACTATTAAAAATATTTAAATCAATATCAACACATGATAAATATCCAGGACCGCAGGTGCACATGAGAAGTAGAACTACTGTTATAGAGACTAATCATAAAATATACAATACAAAATGCGATGTAAATTGAAAAATATATTTTTGTTACTCACTTGGAATGGAAGAATGAAGTCAAGTTGTAGCCTTTTTATTCCTAAACTTTTTAGCAGCTCATAGTGGATAGATCAAATGCTACTCTACAAGACCAGATATTGCAAATTCTTAATGTATGATGAAATGGGTGAATCAAAAATTGAATGTCGAAAGAGTGAATGGAGTAATATTTGCATAAATACCACTACATACTACATAGTCATACTATGTTTTGCAATGGGTGATTAAACACATTAACCCTAAAAGACCTATAATTCTGAGGTGATGGGTCACACTTTATAAGAACCACCTATAATTCAATGGATATAATAATTTTTTTCCCAAATACACCTATCATTGCATGGCAATATTACACATTTTTCCAAAATTCACTATAACATCATTGGCGAATGTAACATTGTTTGTCCTTATTTGATTATAATTACATCGGCAATCATGCCCCCTTTTCCCTAATTCCATATACTTTCATTGGCAATCACAACACCTTATGCCTATAATTTATGTAAAAATGTCGATGATTGAAAGCTAATTAAACGTTGCCTCTATAATATGTTAGTGATTGGTACCAAACTATGATAAATTGTATGGCAATCTAATGTCATTTTAGGATTTTAAAATATCATTTCAGGGGCCATTTGAAGCTATGGGCCTAAAAATACAATCAAATTTGTGAAAAACCATATACTGCCAAAGCCAATAATATTTGCCATTTTCAACCCCCTAAAAGTCAGAAAATTTCCATTTGGCGACAAATCTCCACTAAAATTTTCCCTAACTAAGCCACACACATTCTATATGGAAGGTCCATGACTAATGAAGTTGAAGAAATCATGTTTGTGGAAGAGCTTAAAATGGCAATCATGAAATCAATAAAAAGGTCTTGTACTGATTTGGCATCACCAATCAATGGTAGTGTTCCAAGCTAAAAATTAAATAATATTTTGTGAGATGCTCATTCTTTATCAGTTGGGTTTGAAGAAATAAATTTCTTGAACATTTTCTTAAAGATTTCTATAAAGTATGAATCGATCCAATTTAATTAATAATTATTTGTGAGTATTTATCATCATGCTATTGATATTAATAAATGTAGAAAGTATAGAAGGTAAATGTAATAAATGAATTATTTAGATTTATAATTAAGGGTAAAAATAGTTATGGTTTGGTATTAGATTCTAAACATTTTGGGACTAAAACATGATGATTTGCATTTGTACTATACCTCAGACCTAAAAAAAACTATGTGCTCACAAAAGGGTTAAGTCTAAAATTTTGGTTCACTTTTATAGATGTAGCTCTAACCTTTGATCGTAACTTAATGATCTTGTTTAGTGCTTATCCCTAATTCACGTTGTGTCAAATTCATCACATCTTCTTCTACTATCTGGACTAGTAGTATTTATGAATATTTTTAGAGGGCTATTAAATTGCTAGGGGGTACGCTTTCCTTGATCAACCCATGCAAAGGGCGAATAATCTGATCACACTAATTATTAAAAATAATAATCTCTAAACATGTAGATGCTCTATAGTTGTGCATTACATATCTAGATTCATCTTAGTGGAAAAATGTAAGTGTTCCTAACATACATTTGAAAATGAATAATTAGATCAACTCAGATGCTAAAAAATATAGTTAAATGCATTTAAATACAAGTACGTAGCAATAAATCATACAAATATGTGTTTCTTTAGCTCTAGGAAAGTTCAAGGCATAGGTGATAGTAGGAAAAAATATGAATTTTAATTTTGAAAGTCTAGGGTTCAAATTTATTACTCTAAGATTGATCTCACACCTACAGATATGATTGGGAACATGTAAATGTTAAGATCAAGGTGAATAATAAATGTATGGGGATGGGTGCATAGATAAAGATAATAAATGCATAATTAGGTTGAATATATCAAAATACATGTGTATCTAGATAAGATGTGGGATAAATATGTAGGAATATGTGTTAGTAGATGAGTAGCATGATGGAGAAGGAGCCCAACATTGCATAAGATTGTGTCATTTCTCAATATATAAATGTTTCAATCCATTCTCTAATAATGGCCACAAAACTAAATGGGAATCGACATGGATATGCAAATTTCACCATCGCATTTTCCCACACTTTGAGGTACATATGATTCTTGAAATGATATTGTATTTGAAAGTATGTAGCAATCAAAAACATGCATATAAACTAGATATTTAAACATAAAATGATACCTATTTATTAACAGATGGGCACAATAGACATTCTTAGGAATTAGGGAACTAATTCTTCACTTTAAAGGAGATAAAAAATCTCGCTAAGGTCTTTGGGATATTAGGTCTCTGTACTATAGGATGACTCAAGGGAGATGAAATGTTTTTTAACAAGGGCATGGATTGAATTGCTTGTGAGCATCTAAGGTGATCAAGTTCAATCTCAACTTGAAAGGAGTGAAACCTCAATAGTAGGGAGATGGAGAAGAAAACCAAAGTCTAAAATAAACTAAATAAAACATATACTACTCTAACCATCTAATAAAAAAATGAAAAATAGAAAGAGTCTAGATAGATTAAGCCTAAAAAGTCTCAAGAATGGATCATGTGCCACTGGATGCATGAACTTCTATTAACCAATCTCTCCTCCAACCTACTATTGCACAACTAGAACTAGACAAGGTGCAATCATCCAAGGGAAAATCTAATCACAAGAATCTAAGAACATCTAAAACCATATACACATGTGCAAAAAGGTGATCCTAAACTAGTAATTGACAAAATGTCATAATATTTTACTTTTCATTCATAAAAGTACAAGTTCATTACATTAAAAGTTTATAGGAAAATCCTTGATACAACTAGGTTTTCACGAAAACTATAGTTTCTTCAAAATACTACTCCTATTATCATTTTCCTCCTTTTCTTTTAAAATTCTTCCTCCTTTTATATCACTTATATTTCAATCACATAATTGGACCCTTCAGCATCATTGAAGAATGTTTTGTTAGTTTACATAGTGGTTATGCCACTTACATCATGCCCACATGGGATTGGGCATCTAAATCTACTCTTTTCATCCTAAGCCATGTTTTTTGTACATCAATTAATGCTCTAGTGAGGTCACAAGGTACATGCAATTGTTTGTGGACCTTCAATAATTATATTGAGCTCAAAGGGAGGTATCAATGGGATCCTAGTTCATGGCTAGAAGTAGGTGGAGCTAGATGGTGGTATAGAAAAAGTTTGGCATATAAGTGTAACTCAAGAATGAATGCATTCTTGAGAGACTCAAAATTTTGTAATGTACACTTGGTGGGAAATAGAACTTGGTGGACCTTTCTATGTAGTTGCATAGAGATGAGGAAGGTCCACGATGCATAGGCATAGTGGAATGGTAGAAATGTAGGCTAGGGAGGATGGGAGTAGCTAGAAGGAGGGGAAAGAGAAATCTATAGTTTCATGAGGAGAAAAAGGAATGGGAACGCACCAAGTGTGGAACGGGTATGCAAACTCTCCATGTCTAGAAGGAAGAAGGTGTAAAAAAATATGGGGAAACAAAAGATGGAAGATTGCTTGCAAACATCACAAGTCTGCAAGTAGCAATAATAGAGGGGAAAAAAGAGTGGAAGGATGGAGGGACTTTGTACAAAGTGCAAAGGTCTAAGTAGAATATAATTTTTTGTAATTCGGGAAGAACATAAAGCACATGAGAGAGCAAGGAGAAAAATAAAGAGGGGAAGTCATAGAAATTCTAAAAGTGCTTGAAAGCTTTGTAAACTCATAGATATGATAAATGTATACATAAAATGATAATTATTAGTTTGAATCCTTACCAAAGAATTTATCAATATTATGAAAAAGATTATGTATATGTACATCCACACATACAACAAGATCAAATCAACATATGACAGATGGTAGGGAAGTAAAACTATAGAGAATTTTGAAAAATATGCATATAGGCTTGCACACTCTAATGTTCTACAATATTGCAAGGTTGAGGAAGAACTGGCCCCATTGGGCTAACGGGAAGTCACCAACAAATAGAACAGCAAGGAGTACTAATCACCTCTATCAAATATCAAACATGTACCATTCAGTAGATTATCATGAAGTAGAATGGCCTCAATTATGCCTCTTGATGCTATAGGTCCCACTCCCACATTAGGCTCTATCTAACCTATGCTGTAACCAAAATTTGTTGTTAGACTGACAACATATTGAGGGCACACAACAGAACCATATGGAAAATCTTATGACATAGGTTCCTTTCCTATCATAATCATAGACAATGGATCATTCTGTTGTATATGGTGGCATTAGAACTTAAACACTAGATTGATTCAAATGTTTTTCAAGGATAGTAAGTGTCTTGATCAACATCTTATTTTGTCCTAAAAGATGGACCATATTGAATAATGAAATGTTGTCTTTGGTTTGTTTCAAATCTTCAACTATGTTATATCTCACTTTTCCTTGAGACAAAGTGGTGTTAGACTTGAGTGTTTGAGGATTTCTATTAGGTTGCTAGGATATATTTAGTCCTTTGGGTGGGACTTGTTTATTTTTTGCATTAGTGTCAACTAGAGTGTGAAGAACATTTTGTGGGATAGAATTTGTTAATAGTTATTTTCCTATGTTTCTCAATGTATAATTTCTACCCTTTTGATAGTTTTGGTAGGCATGAGCCTCATCTATGTTTACCTTAGTCACGCGTTCTTCTTATGTAGGAAAACTATATGTTTCTAACACAAATGTAGTCCTAGAATTCATAGAATTTTACCTTCAATTCTACACCTACATTGCTTATTATTCACTATTTTTAGGTCCTTGTTGAAATATATCAAAGGATCTATAGAAATGAGAGCAATCCACTTCATTATTATTATTATCGGAGTAAACCCTAAATCCATCTATTTGAGCAAGGTGGGATAGATTATCTATTATTCCATGGTTATTTCTAGGTTTATTCAAGTCCTTAGTGTTTTGGTTAATACCACCATTATTTGGATGAGAGTTACATTGATAAATATTGCATTAGAAGTTATAATTTCTTTATTGATACCTCCACTTCCTTGATCTAGTGTATTCTATCTTCAAATATTTATGACATCATTTCTAAATTGATAGACCATCATTCCAATTTTGTTTGTGTCTAGGTTTGATGTAGAAGGTTGATTTTGTGGCATTGGATGGACTTGTGTTTGAGGCTTATTCAAGTATTATAGAACACTTGGTTGATTTCCCATGAGATTGTGTTGATTTTCCACACTAACTTGAGGGAATTGGTTATTCATATAGGAGAGTGTAGTCAATTATGAAGTTGGCATCACTTGGGTGATTTGAGGGAAGTTATCTACCTGATGAGGGTTGATTACCTAATTTTTGTTGTATGGTTGGTGCTAAAAAAAACTAATAACCCCAAGAACCAAATTGAAGAGTGGTGTAAATTGAGTGAGAGACTAATTAAACATGGGTATTTGGTTATATGTTTCTTGTTGTCTAAGAAAAGGGATTATTCCTACTCCATAACCTTGTGGAATGAGTTATCTCTCTAATATCATAGGTTTAGTGTATGTGATATGTGAAGTGAGTGTTGGAGGAAGTTAACCTCTAAAAAACATGGAAGTAAGAGGATCTAGAGCCACTAGATACATTTAAACAACAATGGCCTTTGTAGGTTTGTAAGGATCGATTAACCTTGCATACAGTATGGAATCTCTTGTTGAACAGACTCAATGGTTCATTGATATAGATCTTCTAAAAGATAAATTTGATGGTAGGCCATGGTAGGATTGATAGACCTCTAGTTAGAATGATTGAGAAAGGTATCTTCAAGCTCCTACCATGGAGTAATTGATCCTTCTAGTAAGACCAAATACCAATTGTAGGAAACTTCATCAAGAGGGTAAGGGAACATGTGACAAGATATAATATTATATTCATGAATGAATTCTCAAATCAAGGCATCTTTTAGGTGTAGATGTGTTCTTTAGTTGTTCTTCCCCCTTTGAATTGAAACTTGCATATGAATTTCTTAGGATAGTTTGGAGGATTACATCCTAAGATAGAAACATTGAGGGGATTTTTTACACCAAGCCAAACAAGTAGATTTGCAGCCATGATTTATTGTGGCTTTGTCCTTGCTTGATTTGGAAATGGGTTCACTAAAATTTTAGCAAGGTTAATAATCAAAGGAGTTACAAATGGCTTTACAATTTGATCCTTGTAGAGATTTATAAGTCAATAAAGAGATTTGTAGGATAAAGTGTTGTTTGTCCATTATCAAGAGAGTATATGAATATTTAAGTCAGAAGAATTGAGTGAACTCTTGAAACTTGATTTGGAAGAGGATTCTAGCTTGCCCTCCTCCTATCACCAAACTATTTTTCATTTGAACTACATGATATCAAACAATCAGGGATAAAAAAATTAATCCCTCTCTTACAAGGAGATTTTATAATATCCCTAAGGTCTTAGGTGTACTACGTTAATTCTATAGGAAGAATCAAGGGAGATGAAGTGTTGTTTAATAAGGGGCCTAGTGGGAATCTTCTTAGCATTGTTTATAGGTCAAGTGAAGCTCAATTGTAATGTTTGGATTATTATAGGAGAAAGGAAAAAGAGACATGAAACAAAATGTGTTTAAATAAATAAATTCATCTAATTTCTATTCTAACAATTTGATAAAAATAACAAAAGAGTAGGGGTTTAGAAGGAATTAGCCTATGAGTCTTCAAAGATAGTCATTGTGTTGTAAGGTGAACAAAATACAATGTAACTAATCCTATGTGCAATCTATTGTTGCACAACCAAAAGAAGAGATAGTGCAATAATCTATAAAGAACTCAATCATAGATATTTAGAAGAATCATACACCATTTCCATACATAGTAGGAAGACTCAAAACTTCATAATTGATAAAAATAGTAAAAAAATTTGCATTATATTTCACTATGATTCGGTTTGTTACACTATTTGAGTACAAGAATCTCCTTAAAAATAACAAGGTTTGCTAAACTATAGAAAATAAGAAAACTACCAAGTCTACTCCTAACTTGCCCTTTTCTACTCTCTTCTACTCCTATCTCTTTGCTCCTTTGTTTACATCAATCTCATTATATTACAACCCTTGGGTGTAGTCAATGAGAGTAATTGTAATAAACATGGTGGCCATACCACTTACATCATGCATACAAGGTCTTGGACATATAGAATTATCTATTTTCTTCAATACCACTATGAAAAGTGCTTAGATCCATGTTTCTAGAAGCTCCACAAGTATGTGCAGTGGTATGGGTGACTTTAGAGATCACATCAAGCTCTAAAAGGTCCACTAAATGGTGGTTTGGTATGTTATGGGCAGTAGGTGAAGTATAGCATCTAACTTGTGGAATTCTACATCAGAGAATGTAATGTCCCCTTTCTAATGGACACACTTAAACCTGAATCTCGATTCAAAGTGATTCTCAAAGAGACATTAGAAACATTAGAGATCAATAAATTTCAATGATAAGATCAAATAAGATCAATGATAATGTATTTACATCATTCCTTGTTGAAAGATTATTCATTTCCTAATTGTCACTTGCTATTGATAACTATTCTATAATACGTTCCATAATTCAATCATGCATATTTTCCTTATTACTCTTCCTCATGGAACTAGGCTTTACATGTATAGGGCGCACTGAAACCATCTCTTGACCCAGCCTACGGGAAACTATGTCCCAGCCTACAGGCCTTAATACGGATGGAATTACTCCGCCTCTCCCCACAATACCTAACATTCCTTTAAGGATGAAGTAATAGAGAAATATAGAAGTAATAATCTAAGTTCATCTTTCCATATCATCTCCCTTCTAATCCTTAACCATGGATGGGGAATTATTTGTCTAGGGCGCGTTGAACCCTCTCCAATGCATTGTGAATGGAATTACTCCGCCTTTCTCTAGCATCCTTGTCTAGGGCGCATTAAACCCTCTCCAATGCATCGTGATGGAATTACCCCGGCTTTCCCTAACAAGACCATCTCTCCTATGGTTATAGGAAATAGAAGTGATGAGATGGTTATGTCATTTCTCATCAAGTTTCATAATATATATATGTTCATATATTTGTGTTATGATGTGATTGTTATGTATATAAATCTATTCTAAATTGTGCATATTAAGATATATATACATATATATAAATATGTGATCTCATAGCTCTCTTATTTATTATTTACATTAAACTATCAATGATTTAATAATACTTACTTTGTACCTTTATTTCCCTTAGTTCCTACTGCAGATCTGATTTTATTTTTAAATCTTTGAATTGTTCTTACTGCTGAATACTTTTCTGATCTGTATCTTCTTCCTTTATATCTCTTAAGTATGATCATTTTTATGTTTATACAGGTCTGAATTATTAATCTAGATATAACATATTCTAGACATATTTATTATTCATTTCTCCTAAAATCTGATATGATTCTTCTCTATATTTCTCCCCATACTCTTCTCTTATTCTTTATACCTCTTTATGCCTTTTCATTGAAGAGATACACCTCTTTATCTCTTAATAAATATAATTTAAAATATTATATGGATTAATGAATCCATATACATATTATGATTAATAATATTTATTGATTAATTCTATTTCATGTTTCTTATAATATTTATATTATTAATTATATTTATATTTATGTATCATAAGACATTTGTCTTATATATATATATATGATAATTATATAATAATATCTATTTATATTTATTTTTATATTATAAATATATATCATATATAATATCATAATTGTTTTCTTAGATTTATTATTTATAAATACAATAATAATAAAATATTCATATAATATTATGTAATATTATTTATTAAATATTATATTATTATTGTTAGAAGCATTCAAATGGACATGATGTTTAAATCTTTAATTTAAACAATGGCTTAATATCGGGATATGACAGAGAAGGAAGTTAGACTTGGAAGAGGTCACTAGAATGGTTGAAGTTCTATAGGAGTAAGAGTGTGACAATGTAGAAGGCTAAAGGAGGAAGGGAATTGGAACATGTGTTGACATCCATAGAGAGTCTGCAAGTTTGTAAGGAGGTGAAGAAGCTTTGAGTAAGGTTGTGTGGATGCAAGATGTGGAGGGAGGAAAGGAATTTGTGTGAACTGCAATGGTGCATGAAACTTCTATATTTCTACAAAGGGGAGTAAAGTGTGAAGCGAACATGTAGAGGTGTAGAAAGGTAGGGATATGAAGAAAGAAAGGAGTTGCATGAGTCCATGAAAGGTAGGGATATGAAAGAAGCAAGGAATTGCACAAGTCCATGAAAGGTAGGGATATGAAAGAAGCAAGGAATTGCACAAGTCCATGAAAGGTAGGGATATGAAGGAATCAAAGAGTTGCACAAGTCCATGAAAAGTTTGTTTTTTTTAAAAACAAGTAACCTACAAGATATATAACAAACCAAGTGTTACTATTTTACTTGTTCAAATAATCAATAAATTTATCATATATAACTCATATTTTCTTTAAACATAAAGTATCATGCACAAGCCTAAAGAAAGGTAGAAAAGTGGGAGGTAGAAGGAAATGTGAAATTAGGAGGAAGGTCTTAAGTGCATGGGAAGTCTACACATATCCACAAAGACTACGTGAATGTTAGAATTTAGGGAACTTGAGAAAGTCTAGACATTAACGAGAGCTCCACATTTCTACAAAGACCATAGAGATGCAAAAAGTGGAGGGAAGAAAGAAGGTGGAAAAGTTCCTAAGTTCCTAACAATTATAAACATTTGCAAAGGCATATTTAGTCTATTTTAACATTATTTTTTCTTATTTTTGGAATGTATTCCTACACCAAGACCAACTTAGACTTGGACATCATAAACTTTTGAGTCTTCAACTCATAGTTTTCATATTGACTGACTTTGACTTGACCTCCTCAAAGGATAAAACTTAAATACCAAAGGCACGGAAACAAGGAAACTAAAAGGGGAAGGGCAAAGACACAAAGTCTAAAATAGATATAGAGAGCAATAAGATGATTTCAATCAAATACCAATGGGATCTCATAGGAAACAAAGATAAACTAGTTAGAAGCACAAAAAGGAACAAAGCTTGTAATAGCAAGTCCAAATTTTCTTAATCTTGCACAGAATTTCAACTTGTAAAAGAGAACATTAGTAATCAATTCTTCTTATAATATCAACATATATCATTAATTCAATTATCCAATCCTTAAGTCCATTCATACTTAGGGTTGTCTATTATATGTTAATCTTATTCATTTTCAAACCTTAGTGGAGATGGGGTACTATCTCTTGTTAGGTTGCATGAATCATCCTCTACGGGTAGTGCCTTTGTATGATGTAACACACGCCCATTCCACCTTAGGTCTTACTAAGTGCCCTTGTATGATGTAACACATGCCCATTCCACCATAGGTCTTACTTATTGCCCTTGTATGATGTAGCATAGTCCATTCCACCGCAGGTCTTATCCATTGCCTAAGTATGATGTAACATGGTCCATTCCACCGCCAGTCTTATCTGCCTTTCGATGTATTAATGCTACTTCTTCCTAACAAGTCTACCTCCAATCTCTCAATGTGTTCTATGATCTTATATCATGGGTTTGTTTCTAAGGACCTTGCCTTCATTATATAAATCAAGTATGATAACTCTTTATTGGGGCTTAGTCCTAATGATGATGGATTTTCTAAGCATTTATAATCATGTTATTCATATATGTTTAAGCTATCTATATCATGTTAGTTATTCACTCCACCTTGAGTATAACATGCTATCATATCATCTATATATATTTATATTTATAATTATAATAATATTTAATCACTAATATTGATATTTGTTAATAATATATTATTTATAATATTGCTTTCTTATATTACTCAATTTATTACTTAAATCTATATTTTAATATCATTCATATTATAATCCCATTAATTAATATCATTCCATATAAAAAATATAATGAAATAACTTATATCTATTAATTTATTTCTTTGTTTGGGAATATAGGTGTAGCATACTTATCTTATTTTTCCCCAACAATTAATATTCAATCATGTCTTTAATTCAGACTCATTGTCTTTTGTTGTGTTTCTTGCTTCCTCCACTCTCTACCTTTATACTTTCCTAAATGGTCAATGACTATACCTTTTCACAAAGGTCATGTCTTTTTATAATATAATTGTTGCTGCCAATTGTATTTATAATAGTTTGCAAGGCTATTAGTTTGCATAATATAATGTGATCGCTACTTTTTAGCCCTTTTTTTTTATAAATATATTAGTTGTTGCTGCCTTGACGGATTGTTTAAAGGCAATCTAATATATTAGATAATCTATGATTTATATTCATTTATATAAATGTGTTTATTATATTATAATCATAATAATAATTAATATTAACATTTATATTTATTATCATATATTATTATTATATAAAAATAATATGCTATTTTAATATTTATATTTATATTTGTATTGGTTATTTATAAATATAATATATCGGTTAATATTTAAAATATTTATAGATAATATCATATAATATTATATATATTTATTAATGGACTATGGCCAGGATATTTAACATGACATTTTAAATATTTAATTTAAACAATGGCTTAATATCAGGATATGACAAAGCTCCTCATGCTAAGAATGTCATACAAACTTTAAGGATCAAGAAGACAAATACTAAGGGGTTATTAGATTTACCAAAAACTAGGGATATTGTTGTAGGACATAAACATAGCATTTGGGATGAAGTGTATACATCATATTGTCCATATTCATTATGAGTGAAGATTACCAAACACACCTAGAGACTTGAGTTTCTTGTTGATAGATCTTGACAAGCATGGAGTGGGACACGTGGATCTTATTCATTTTTTGATTAGTCTCATGCGAATGCACTGATAGTTGTTTAATTTATTGCTGAAAGAAGCCATAGCCTTCATCATTCCCTCCTTGAACAAGAGATTGTTTATCTCTTGTGAAGACTTAGAACTTGATATTGCATTGTAATTGATTTTTTTTAACAATATATAGGTTTGAATGCTTAGGAGGGTGGGGTTTTCCCAAAATAGTTTTCCCAAGGTATATTAGTGTCTCTTTCTCTTGTGTGGTTGTTTGTTCTTTCTTTCATTCTTGTTACTTCAAGTTATCAATGTTACTATGTTAGCATGTTGTTGAAATTTGTATAGATTAAATAACTTCTAACATCTTTCATTGTAGCATTAAGTAGGAAATTGTTTCAAATTTCATTCATATTTACAGTCACAATGTTCATATTGAAAAAGTAGTTAGAAACCATGCATGATTAATAATCTAATGCAATTTACTAAAAACATAACAAACGAGAAACTAAGTAAAATAATTAACAACAAACTATTGTTAAGGGGGAAAATACCTCCCATACCAAATAGAAAAATAAGCTAAGAAAGAAACATGGAAGTGCCAAAAAGAGAACAATAATGGAAAGGAAATTGAAGAATGAACAGCATGAAAAATTAAAAGTGATGTACATGTCAACTGTGTTAATATCAATCTAATTGAATGGATATGAAAGAATGACTACCTCACAATGGGTTTAGAATTTAATAAATCTCAATAACCTTTAATAATATTTTGAAATTAATTTCAAAATAAATATTTTAGATACATAGTAGAAAAATAGATATAAAAATGTCAAAATGAAAGAGGTAAAAATTAAAAAAAGTATTAAAAATGTCATAGAAAAATTGGGTAGTTTATATGCATAGTAATAGTAACTAGAGTGTATTTTGACTTGGAAAATGTATTGGAAGGGTGTTATTAATCAAATATTTATAGGTAGAACTGAAAAAAAATATTTTTATATAATACTTTACTAATAGATGTGAGAGAGTATAAGTTTATATAGTAAATCCCTTTATGAAATTATCTAGGTTTGAGTTCCAATTAATTATATTATTTCTTAATTCCTCTATTTTATTGAAAAAAATTATTTTAACAATGCATCCCAAACAAAATCTATGCAATTATTAAAAATAAAAATTTACAATTAAATGTAAATATACATGATTATCTATAAGGTGGGACAAAAAAACTTTACAATATTAATCCAAATTTAGATGTAATGATTATTCTATGTATAAAATGTGTTTTTAGACGTGTTACTATGGTCTATGCTCATTAGTCTTAACCCTTTAACCCTTTATTTAAAGATTCAATTATATATGTGTTTTTTCAGGTTAGTGTTATATTTCTCTTTGAAACCACTTTTATTAAAATTGTTGATTGATTAATAGTTGTTTGCAATTATTTTGATTTTGTGGAGGTATTTTAAGAATTAGTCGCATTGATTAGAAAGTATTTTCTGTGAGTGTGTTTTCAATCCCTTAAGCATAGGAAACGCATTGAAAATTAACTTCTTTTATTGGGCGTTGCCATCAACAAGTTGGCTGTATCATTAATGAACACTAAAGCTTGTTGTGGAAGCTTATCCCGAGTTGCATGGGAAAAGTGTGGAAACTGTAATAACGTATCTTATGTTAGCCGGAAGTCAAACGAATATTAAATTAGAATGACCTATAAACATTTGAAAAACATAAGTACAGTGTGTGTACCAGAGATCATGCACTAAATATATCATCAACTGGCCAACTATCCATCTGTTATATAATGTGATTAGAAATTTTACGGATTTGAATAATCACCTAGTAAACTTATGGATTTCATTTTATGTTACACGGAAATGTAAAAACAACATTCCTCGCAAAAAGATGCATATTTTTTTTCATAAGTCTGGTCTATAAGGCTGAAAATTTGATCACAGTATTAGAAGTTTGGAAACAATGAAAAGTCTCTAATGACATGACAGAAAATATGAAAGCAATAAAATGTTTCTAGATATGTAGAGGAGCCCTAAAACAGAAAAAGAAGTTCATGTATTACTAAATGTTCCCTGTTAGAAAGATATTACACAAATAAATGGCCTTAGAACATTGACAGATAGGCCTTATTATGTCAAAGATGAACACATACAATAAACATTAATTAAATTGGGAGAGGAGGAATGCTCTGAGAATTCCTGAAGTAGTTGTGGGGATCCACCTGGGTTTTGGCCTTAAGAAGTCTATCGAAATTATGAAGGAAATACTTTTGACCCCAAGCTCTCGCCGTTTTAACAGTTGCACTCCCGTTGAAGGCACTGCCGAGATCAAGGTCAAGATAGTTAACATAGGCAGCCCTGGGAGAATGCGAGACATAAGGCTCCATGTACTTGTAAAGCTTCCTCATCCATTCAATGTAATGATCATCCTCACTTCTATTCTTCCAGGTTACCTTATACTGAATGTCGAACAATGTCCCCTTCCGTTGAGGAAACGGCAATGCAGTGGACGGTATCCTGTTCATTATTCCTCCTAGAGGAGAGAAAATGGCGTAGGCGCTCACCTCTTCTTCCATGATCGACCACAGTTCTCTCAGAGCAGGTTTTGGCAGAGGGGTTTTGCCGAAATCTGACTTGATTTTGAAGAAAACTTTGTTGGTGTAATATCTGTTGCTCAATTGGCTCACAGTGGTGTTATCAAAGTTGCCAATTGTCTCTATCCATTTCATTTCTTTACAATCTGCAGCCACCATTCCCAACTCGGGGAAGAACTTGCCCATTTTAGTCAGCAGCTCGGACTGACGTCCCAGGTAGATTCCATGGAACGACGCTCTGATGGTTTTGGTCTCGTTCACTTTTATGCCGAAGAACTGTACTCGCATGAAGAGATCCTCCTCCATTTCAGGACCCACGTATTGCCATCTATGGATAGTCTCCGTTACATTATCTGCGCCCGTTTTTAACACTGTGAAAGCTGTCAAAATGGTGGGCACGCTCACCAGCTGGAGTTTCCAGGCATAGACAACTCCCCAGCTGCCGCCGCCGCCGCCTCTCAGAGCCCAAAATACGTCTTCACCCATGGTGTTCTTATCCATCACCTTCCCCGACGCATTTATCAGCCGAGCGTCCAACACATTGTCAGCTGCGAGGCCATATTTCCTGGACAGGAAGCTCAAACCCCCGCCAGCAATATGACCACCGGAGCCAACCGTGTGGCAAACTCCTGCAGGAAACGCCAGGTTAGGCGAACTGTTTGCGATGGCAGAATAGACTTCACCCAAAGTGGCGCCCGCTTGTACCCAGGCCGTTTTTGATTCTGTGTCCACTGTGATTTTGTTAAGCTTCATCAAATCAATGAGCACGAAGGGCACGTCGGAAGTATAGGAAAGCCCCTCGTAGCTGTGCCCTCCGCTCCGAACACGAATCTCCCATCCGTGTTTTATGCTGCACGAGACAGACTTCTCGAGCTGGCGTTTGCTTTCCGGAATAATGATAACGTACGGTTTGGGCACCTGAGGCTCTGTGAATCGAAGATTCTGCGCAGAGAAATCCAGCAGAAGATTGAAAACAGAAGAGGAAATGGTTGTGATGTTTCTTAGGCCGCCGTCATGCAAGCATGACAACAATCCTGCACCATCTACATTTTTGCCTGAAGTAGCAACTGGAGAAGTGCTACAGAGTGTGATAAACAAAAGCAACAGCATACAAAACTTGGACATCTCTTATACCAGCTAACTCCAAAGCACCAGACTATTTCATGGGAACCCTGTACATTGTCCTGCAATTTATAGACATCAGTTTTGCCTCATGAAATGCATGGTCATTTTTTTATTGTAATTCCAATATCATTGGATAAGCTTGCACAGGCTGTGTTTTGACTGGGGACTTGTCTAGAAATAATAAACAAAGTGAGGTGATAAACATGCAGTGGGTAGCCAGGCAGACAATCGCTCTTCTGCATATGTTTTTATGTGAAGACTGCAGCTGAAAAAAGACGATAACTCTCTAGACTCTCAATTTTCAATATATTAATCTGCGATGCGATGAAGTAATTCATCAATCTCATCCTGGCTGTAGGTGCACTCAGTGCAGGGTCACCAAAACCTTATTGAAGAGAGGTACCAACGGCATTGGCAAAGGTATATCCATGAGATAATCAGTTTCTTGTACATACTCAATCAATTTTATGTATATACCTATCACGTTCCACACAAGACTTGTAATAAAAAACTCTTTTGCTTAAAACGTGACCATGATTTGCTCTCCCGTTGTAGCAGGAGAATCTACAAAATTTCCAGCCTTGTATTTATTAAAACGACTTTATAAAAACGATTTTAAAGCTTCCCGTTGTTACCGATTAGGCACGTTTTATCCTACCATTTCTGAAAGAGTAGTTTATATTTATATATCCAAAGAAACTCTGGTTTATCTATTGTAACTTGTCAGTGCCTCGAGAATTTCTAAGTTTAACATGGATTTCCATGTTATCCAATAAGTTTAGGCTATTCTTTGTATTTTATTTGATGATACTGCCATAGATGGCTTGCCTTTTACGGCCATATTTTGCACTTGTACTTAGTGTAATATCAATCACTAAAGTAATATTTATTTTAGTAATTAACGACATTAATCGTAATCTTGTTGTTTTCATTTCAATTTTTTATTTTTTTCCATGGAGCTGAGCTGCATTGTAATATTTGAAAAATTCGTATTATTATTGCTATTATAGAAAATGCAGGGAAAACATACACTTTATGATTATGTAGGATTAACAACTGATTAATAAAAAGGTAAATAAAATTAAATGAAACATTAATATTTTTTAATAAAATGAATTTGACCGTGTTAGGGGTGGTTTAGCTATTTCAAATTGTAATGATCTATTTTATCGTTTATTTAGTCTATATGTTGTGATCTGTGAAATAGAATTGAGATTGTATAATGTAATCATGATAAAAAAAGTTAAGATAGATTGATGCCAATCTGATGCAGACACCTCTCCCTTATCTCTAACCTACAACCTATTGTATCTCTCATATGAAAGAAATATATAGCTCGTACACTATACTGCAAAAATCCTTAACAGAAAAAATATAGAGTTGAATATTAAATCTCATTCAAATAAAAATACAACATAGCAGAAAGGAACACTTTTTTAATCAGTCAAAAAAACTATTGATTATGATGTTCATTGCATATATGAAATAGCGAACAGAAAAATACATTTAAAAGAGATTCTCTGCAGTCTGTCTAAAGCAAAAAAACACTGCGGTAAAAGGAGTCTTAAATCTAAAAATAAAAAACTAAAACATAAAGCAGAAAAAATAGTCTTCATGTAATACTCATCCATTGTGTGAAAAAACAGTTCTAATCAATATGTCTCATGTAAACTGATTGCATGGAGAAAAAAAAACTATCTTTGCTATCCATTGAGCATGCATGCCTTCAATCTCCCCCTTATGATCAATAGGGACGAGTCCTAACTAATCTCACAAAGTGACAAAAGTACCAGCAAGAAGAGCTTTGGTGAAGATATCAGCAACTTGTTCAGTTGTAGAACAGAACTGCAATTTAACTTGTCCATCTTGTATTAAATCACAAATAAAATGATGCCAGATCTCAACGTGTTTAGATCGAGCATGAAACACTGGATTTTTAGTCATTGTAATGGTGCTACTGTTATTACAAAAGAGAGTAGTTGGATGTTCTTGTATGAAGTGTAGATCCTCATAGATCTTCTATGTTCATAATTATAGGTGTTTTTTTGTACACCTTTTTTCCATTGCCATACTCCTCCTTCATCAAAAACCACATCCCAACTCACAATCCATTCCTTTGTGTCAGGATTATAAAATCTATAACCTTTAGTTGCATCAGAATATCCCACAAAGATACAAAGTTGGGATTTTGCATCCAACTTCTTCCACTTCTAAACTGGAATATGAACATATGCTAGACAACCAAATACAAGGAGATGAGCCATAGAAGGCTTGTGACCACTCCAAGCTTCCTTTTGAGTGATGTTTTGAACTGCTTTTGTGGGGCTTCAATTCATGATCTATATTCGTTGTTGCCACTACTTCTCCCTAATAACAATTAGGAAGATTTTTTGACTTCAACTTACTTCGTGCCATTTCAATAATGGTACGGTTCTTTATTTTTGCAATACCATTTTGTTGGGGAGTATAAGATGTAGTAAGCTATCTCTTGATGCCATAATTGTTAAAAAATTAAAACAATCTTTGGAAGTGAATTCTCCCCATCTATTTGTTCTGAGTATTTTGAGATAATACCCACTTTGGTTCTCAACCATAGCCTTAAATTTCTTGAAGCATTCAAAGGCTTAAGGTTTTTGCTTAAGAAAATAGATCCATGTGTGGGAAGAAAAATCATCAATAAAAGTAAAAAATAAAGATTCTTACCCAAAGATGGCTCTTGCATATCACCACAAATATCAGCATGCACAAGCTCAAGAGGAGCTTTTGCCCTCCATGACTTGTTCACTGGAAAACTATTTCGATGTTGCTTGCCAATTTCACACCTTGAACAAACTTCTTCTTTTGCTTGAATCACTAGAAGTCCTGTCACCATATTGTTTTTGTGAAGCAAACTCAAACCTTGAAAAATCAAATGTCCATAACACTTATGCCATAACCATGAATCATATGTGGTTTCTTTGATGGTATGCTCATTAGCAGAAAGCAATGTGAGAGGAAATAACCTATTCTCTACCATAGGAGCCTTTGCTAGAAGATGATAACTAGCCGATTTGTCAAATATTTTGCAGTAGTTATCTTCTAACACAACTTTGTAATTTTTTGCTACAAGATGCCCAATACTTAAAAGATTATATTGTAACTTTGGCACATGCAAACTATCATGAATATAGGTAGTTTCTCCTTGCTTAGTTTTTCAGCAAGGGTACATTTTTCTATCACATCAACCTCTTTATCATAACTAAATTTTACTTGACTTCTTACAGATTCAATTAATTTGACAAAGAGATCAAATTTACCTGTCATATGATTTGAGCAACCACTATCTAGGAACCCCATTTTTTTTATGCTCCTTTTCCAAGTTTCTTGTGAAGAAAGTGGAGTGTTTTCAATCTTCAAAGGAGTCTTTAGTATAGTTGGCTCTTGACTTATTCAAGTCAAATTTCTTCTTTCTACACTCAGATTCATAGTGTCCATATCATTCACAATATCTACACTGGAACTTTTTCCTCTTCCTCTATTATTGCTTCTTCCTCTTCCTCTACCACGTCCTCTACTATTAGAAGGCTCCCCTTGAGAATTAATTGATGGAAAAAAAGGAGTTGTAGATTTTTCTTCAATTCTTACTATAGACTAGAAAGCTTGTACTAAACTCTTCATAGAATGTTGCATACATTCCTCATGAGATTGTAAAGAACCAACCAACTCTTCTACTTTGAATGTGGTTAGATATTTTCTTTCTTCAATGGTTATTACCACTGGATCAAATTTTGGAAGAAGAGATCTCAAGGTCTTCTCTCTAATTTTTTGTTCTATTAATGCTTCTCCTTGAGTCTTAAGCCGATTCACAAAACCTTGAGTCCTAGTAATAAAATATTGAATGGACTCATCTTCTTTCATCCTTCAAATTTCAAAATCCCTTCTAAAATTTTAGAGTCTTACTAATCTCACTTTTTCAGATCCTTGGTATGCAATTTGTAATGTCTCCCATGCATCCTTTAATTTTGTCATACCATCTATATGGGGGAAGATTGAAATATCCAATGCAGATTGAATGGTGTAGAGAGCTCGATTGTCCTTCTTTCTATCTTCTTTCAACTGAGTTCATTGGTTTGCTATTAAAGCATTCAAAGCATTCTAATCTACAGGTTCAGTGTATACTACTTCTACTATTTCCTATAGGTCTTAGGATAATAGTAGAGTCTTCATTTTGATACTCCAATATTCATAGTTGTCTCCTATAAACAACGGAAGATGGAATGGGAAGCTACTATCATTAGCCATTGTAGATAACTGATAAGCTAAAACTTGTCACTTGCAAAATAAAATTCATGCAACCTGCTTTGATACTAAATAAAAGAAATATATGACTCTTAGCATATACTGCAAATCCTTAATTAAAAAAAAAGAGATGAATAGTAAATCTTATTCAAATAAACATACAACATAGCAGAAAAAAACACTATTTTTAATCAATCAAAAAATTATTGATTCTACTGTTCATTACATATATGAAACAACAAATAGAAAAATACATTTAAAAAAGATTCTCTACAGTTTGTCTAAAGCTAAAAATCATTGCGGTAAAAGCAGTATTAAACCTAAAAATAAAAAACTAAAACATAAAGAAGAAAAAACAGTCTTCATGCAATGCATTAAAAAAAATTCTAACCAGTATGTCTCATGCAAACTAATTGCATGGATGGGAAAAGAAAAAATAAAACTATCTATATTGTCTATTGAGCATGCACACCTTCATCATATATATATATAGGGCAAGAAAAACTCATGGCATGAAAATGAATATCCTTCGGCTACAAGCAACAAAAATATAGAGGGGAAACCCTCATTAAACCAAACCTAGGTATGTAGCCAATGAAAATTTACTCCCAACCTTATTTCCATAGTATAAAAACATCATATATAGCCTCTAACTTTTATCAACAAATGTAACCGAACTTTTGTTATACAAAACACCAAAAACAATAGTTTAATAGTATAATAATGCAATACCCCTACAGTGAATAATGTATAATGTAGAACTCCATCTACTTATATATATGAAGCTCTATACATCCATTTTCTAAATCTGTATTGAATTAAGAATAAATGTAGAAGAGTATTTATATAATAGAGGACACAACCAAAAAACTAATTTACTTAAAACTACCTAGAAATTTATAGAAATGCTACATTTCTATTAGAAAAGGAAATATCTTTACAATGTACATAACTCTTTATAAAAATCCTGCATTCCTAAATATAGCTCTAGAGGCCACCTAATTTGACTCTTATATCTAAAAATAGCATGCAGGTAACAACTATTTCTCAAATCCCAAAAAGACTGAGCCATTCAAACGCCTGCTAAATTTAGTAAGGACAACTCCCCCTCAATTCTCAACAAACCCAATAGCATAGGAAGGACATTTGGTTAGCCTCCTAATTTTAGGAATTAGTTTACATCATTCTCCCCTTCTTTTAAAATTTTGAACCTCTTAATTCAAAGTTAATTTATTTGAAAATAATATTCAAGAAATTAACACACAAAAAAACATAAGTAGTCTAACCATTACAATTTTTTTTGTGATACAGGTTCTATGATGCTTCTACATCAAACATCCATGTAATAGGCTAGATGGTAGAACCATCCTTTTGACTTGAAGAACCAAGCCATGGTGTTCCCTTAAAGGAAAATTTCAGTGGCAATTTGTCACCAAATGCTGATTTTCTAACTTTTGTAGGGTCGAAAATGGTAAATATTATTGACTTTGATAGTATATACTCTCTCCCAAATTTGATTGTATTTCTTGGTCTATAGCTTTAGATCACTTGTGATTGATATTTTAAAATCTTAGAATAGCATTATATCATGGTACTATTTATTACAATTTGGTTCCAATTGCTGACATACTATAGAGGCAACTTTAAATTAGGTTTCAATTGCATGCCTTTTTACATAAATTACAGCCATAAGGTGGTACAATCACCAATAAATTTATAGGGAATTAGGGAAAAAGGGAGAATGATTGTCAGTGAAATGATAATTAATTAAGAGAAAATGGTGGTGCAATCACTAATGATATTATAATGAATTTAGGGAAAACTTGTAATATCACCATGCAATGATAGGTATATTTTGGAAAACATTTATTATAAACATTGAATTATAGGAGGTACTTATAAAGCATGTTCCATCGCCTTAGAATTATAGGTCTTTTAGGGTTAATGTGTTATATCACTCATTACAAACTGTAGTATGACTATATAGTATTGATCAAGATATTTATACAAAACAATACTTCATTCACTCTTTTAGCATTCAATACTTGATTCACCCATTTCATCCTACATTGTGAATTTGCAATTTCTAGTGCTTTGGAGTGGCATTTGATCATTCTACTGTGAGCTTCCAATTGTAAGATGGGAGCATACATTCTTAAAAGTTAGGGAAAAGAAACATGTAACTCTACTTCAGTCTTCCATTCTTAGTGGTAACAAAAACATAATTTACAAGTTGCATCACATTTTGTATTGTATTTTGTATGATTAATCTCTATAACTATATTTTTAATGTGTACCTATAGTCCTTCATATTTCTCATGTGTTGATATTGATTTAAATATTTATTTTTTACAGTAGTTCTATATTTTTTATTGTATGATTAATTTATAATAGTTGTTTTATATTTTTTTACGTAAACTATACCAATGGTCCCCGTTGTATTTCCTTCCAAATAAATATATGTCGATGCTTTTTCATCTATGTCCCTTTCATCCTTTCCACAAAAAGGTAATAGGAATATATTTTATTTAACTCACATAGTCAGATCAAACCAAATGAATAGTTTGTGGGTTGTAGGAGGAAAATAAAGATGTAAAGATAAGGAGGCAATGCCATTGGTCAAAAAAGATCATGTGTTAGTAGGGGGCACATAGTCATTTTATTTTAAAGCTATGTAGATATGAATGCACTACTCAAGTCCACATGTATTAATTTATTAAGAGTTTGTAGTACTAAATGCGCATATTTTATTTATATCAGGCTATCAGATCAAGTTGCCTCAATAGTTGTTGCAACTTAAAGGTAGAAATAAAAATTATCCAAGTAGGAGACAACACCATTAGCTAAAAAAAGGTGATGTCTTAGTTGTCGGTTCTACAATATTATGTGTCTAGGTCCTAGCTATACGCGTATAGGTCGTAGATATAGGTGTATGGGTCTTAGTTGTTGGGGCCTTCTTTTATAAATTTATCAACTACATGTAGTACTAAACAAAAATGTTTTATTTATCCTTGGTCATTAAAACAAATTGTATCAATAGCTAGCGGGGCTCAAATGTGGAAATGAACATTATATAAGCCATAGACCATGCTATTATCTAGAAAAGGTGATTCATTAGTCATTGGGCATGCAATATTAGGGGTATCAATTGGTTATTGCTATAGGTGTATAGGTCATACCTACAAGTGTATAGGTAGAAGCTACATGTATATAGGTCTTAGCTGCTAGGGCCAACTTGTATAAATTTATTAAGATACTATAGATCTAAACATACATCTTTTATTTATTTTGATACATGGGGTCAATCTGCATCAATACCTAGTAGGGATCAAAGGCAGAAATGAAGATTATACAAGCTATAAATAGTGTCATTGGATAGAAAAGATGATGTGTCAGTCAATGGGCCCACAATATTTGGTGTATTTATCATAACTATTGGGGTCCACTTATAATGATTTATTTATGCAAGTCATTCATAATCAACTCATATTCATCAATCAAAGCCACATGTTTTATTTATTCTAAATGATTGGATCCAATTGTATCAATGACTTGCAAGGCTCCAATGTGAAAATAAAGATGGTTAGAGCAGAGGGTAGCACCATTCACTAGAAAAAAGTGACATGTCAAATGTCCCATTCTTTAGTGATTTTATATTAAATTAAATGTTCTTTATTATATATTTTTTATTGTTTGATATAAGCATATGTTTATTATTATATTAATTTTTAATTACTTCCCTAAATTTTGATTATTTTTAGAAGCATATACTATTAAAACCAAATGTTATATTTATTCTATATCATCTAATCGAATTGTATCAATGGCTCATGGTGCTCCAAGCATAAAATGATGATAGCTAGAGTGGGAGGCCCCGCCATTGGCAATAAATGGTGACATGGCAATTGGTTGTGCATGTAGTATTTTTAATTAAATGTAAATGATTAAATTAATAATTTGATTCTATGTGATAATGATTAAATATTAAAATACATGTGCCATATTCTTCTCTTTCTTTATAAGTAGTTTAATTTTCTTCATTTCATTTAGTAGTAATTCACATATGCATAACACAAATATTTTAAATTTTGAACTTCGAGAACATTGCTTTAACACTTTTTAAACATTGTCAGAGAAAGATGAGATGCTTAAATATAGAAAATTAAAGAGTAAGTGGAGCCCCATCAAAGAGAAAGAAGGCCACCATAAAGTCTTATTTTAATCAACAAAAATGTTTTTTTGTAGTGCTTGATAGTCCATCAAGATAAAATAATGAGGAAAAGTTGCCTAAGATTGAGGAATTCTATTTAAACACCCTTGATGATAAGGATGCATCAAATGAAAATATTAGAGGTAATAATGATGTGGTTCAATTTGGTAGTGAAAGCATGAATCATGTGATCACATAGGGAGAAAATATCCATGGTATAGGTGGTGGTGAACCTGATCCAAAAAGATTTTTGAACAAACATAAAGCACATCAATGGGACATGTGAAGAAATTTTCATCTCGAATGGGTTTCTAAGTATCCATTCATAGAATCTGTGAAGATTAAAGATGGAGAAGGTGTGCCAAAACTATGTAGTTGTAAGATTTATTGCTGAAAATTAAAGAAAGATAAGACATCGCAACTAAACCTGGACACTATTGAGAAGCATGTAGGTAAAGTTTATGAAAAGGAACATGTAAATCGAGATTCAAAGTAAGTGATACACTAGAGAATGAAAGATGAATGCACTCATGCTCTGAATGTAGACGAGTATGAAGAATATATGGAATCATAGGCACAAGTTGCTACTATTGGAGGTTCCATATCCGTTCTATTTAGAAAGGTCATGGAAGTGAGTCATTTATCCAAAATTGTACAACTCACAAATATATTCTATATTTTAAATAGAGGCTAACCATTAATAGACTTTATAAAAAATAAGAGATTAATGCAATTTATTGAAGTGCCCAACTTATCACTCTCCCATTAGTCTAGCAACAATGGTTGGGAATGGGTTTAGTGTCTAGCTAAGATGGAGAAGTAGGGTATAAAGTAGAAATTGAGTTAGGCAACTTTCTTTTTTTTTGTCTCTAGACAAGGTGATGACCATTGAAAATACTTCTTGGGTGTGTATGCATGTTTATATTTTAGAATATCATATTCAACAGCCTCATCTACATGTAATTTGTAAAATGAAAGAAATTTCTACCTCTACTAACCTAATGGAAATAGTGAAAATTAGTTTGATTGATAGTTGGGGATTAGATGATTTGGAGATTACAAGGAAGTTGGTCTGTGTTAGTGTAGATGGCGCATCAATTATGCAAGGTCACAAAAATTGAATTATGTTAATTTATAGACATCATATTCAATGTATATGATCGACATTCATTGCATGTCCCATATAATGAGTTTGGCTTTTAAAATTGTAAGTCAATCTCAATCTATTTTGAAAGTTGAATATCTTGTGTGTGAGGTATATACATTTTTTTGTAGAAGTCCAAAATAACTTATAGAGTATCAAAGATTTGTTGAAGGACTTACTCCAGGTATCAAGCTACTTAAGAATGTGGATACCCAATGCATATTGGTACATAAGCCAGAAAATAGATTGTTTGAAGTGTATTGGTCATGTTGGGCCTATTCTATGAAAACTATGTAGATTAGGGAAATATGTTGGCACTATCCATTGACATCAAGATAGTATTAACTCGATCTAGGAGCCTTCCCTTGTTGGAAGAAATGAATGTTCTATCAAAGAAGGCACAAGATAGAATAATGTACATTAGAAAATACTCAAAGCTATGGAAAATGGTATGTCTACATTAGAAAATATTCAAAGATGTGGAAAATGGTATGTCTTACTTTGGACAATCTATATATTAGTCAACTTGAAGCATTTATAGGTCCAAAGTTGTAAGTTGACAAATAAAAATAGAAGTTGAACACCCTGAAAACTTTTTGGAGTACAATGGTGTAAGTGATTTATGTGCATCAATATGTGGGTATATAATAGAATTACACTACTTCAGTAAAGTTGGATGGAGCTCTCCTATCAATGTTAGAAAGGAAGGATTTTAAAGATCTCATGTCTTCTATAAAGGATACATTGCAGGAAATTGTGAGAAATTTGTCTTTTGAGATAAGAGGGTGCTTTCCTTGGGATGAACTTGTAGAAGCATTGGCTATAGTTTTTCCTCAAAATTGGAACACCATTAGTGTGTCCTCTATTAGTTCACCATGAGATTTTTAGGGCAAGGTGAGGTACTTGGCCACATTTTAGTAGAATAGTAGAAATAAATGGAGTATAGATAGAAGGAATAATAGATAAGACAAAGTTAGTAGAACAATCTTCTTGGTTCACATTAGAAATGATTGAATAGTATAAATTCATTGACCATCCTTTGGAAAATGGATCAATAACCAGGTTATGGAAACACTTTTAAGTTTGAGTGAAATTCTATGATATTATGTTTCAAAATATTTTAAACTTGTAGATCTATGCCAAACAATGATTTTGGGTTTAGTGGAGGATGAAACATTTTTGAGTGCCTTATCATTTTTGAAGTCAAAATTATGAATTAAACTTGAGAAAGATTTAGAGAATCATTTAAGGGTCTATACAACAAGATACAATGTTCAAACATTTCAACTTGATAGAGATATTGCAATTTAAAACTCCACTTGTAAAAGAAGAGGTGTGACAAATATTTTGTCTTAGTCGGAAGGCAAGCAACTAGAGAATTTAAATAAGATTTTAGAGGAGCCATTTGAAACATAGGATGAAGAATAGGAAGATGGTTCTCAACCAATGTCAAACACAAACAACCTAGATATTTGGTAAATTCATGAACTTGATTAATAAACTATGTTATGGATAATTTCTCCAAAATCTAAAATTTGTATTTACCTTTTATAATTGCCAACTCATTCTTTCTTTGAAAATAGAGTCAATATAATCAATTAGCATGAATATAGTTATAATTTATATTTGTGCATGTATTCATTTGTTTTTTTCTTTTGATTAAATTTTTTATACACTAATAATTATATTAAAAAATCCTTAAAGTACCAAAAATACATTGTATCATTTGATTACAATGAAATATCTCCCGGGGTCCCAGCTAGAGTGTAACCAAAGTATCAAAATCACAAATATATTACAATTAACAACCCTAATATATGAAAACTTAAAAAAAATATATGATACTCAATATTTTAACCTATAATGAAATGCTCAAGGTCTATTTAGGAGGCTTTAAAGCCTTGAGATGAACACAATGAATTAATCTTACACTATAAGTTTCATTTGTGATGATGGATTGTCATAAGTCCTCTTAATGTTTGAGAAGAGGGTGGAGGAGAATTATGAAAATATTATAAGAATAGATCACATGTAATACAATATTAAATGAGGTGCTACTCTCAATCTTAAAAAATCAACATGTGTATGATACAAAATTTAAGGTTACAAGAAAATTCCATAAAAGCTTGTGCAACTCTTTAACTTTTGGTGAAAGTAACATGTACTTATGACCCATCCTGTTATGTTATTGTTAGTCTAATAGCTGTCTATTGTCCAATCCTGATGTAGAACTAGACACTTTACACATGCTACTTTTTTTTATTTTTATTTATGATGTGTATCATAACAAATAATAACAGTGGCATGATGTGGAACCACATTGAGTAGGTAGGTTTGTAAAAGGCAAGGGATGGAGATTTGAACACAATGGGGAGTGGTTATAATCAAAGAGAGCCATGAGGTGTAGACTAGTTGAAGAAAAAACTATACATTGATCACATTTTTAAGGTGATTGGTTAGATTAGATTTTTAAAATGATTGTAGGGATTTGATGACCAAGTTTCCATGGATTTTAGCATGGGATGTTAGGAGGACAACATCGTAATCAGGGGAATTATTTTTATTTTTATGTGGAGTTGGCCACAACTACTACAAGGTTTTGTAACACTAGGGAGCAATATTTTACTATTTGTAGGCTAGATTTGGAAAGCATTTGCAAGGAGTTTTTGAAGCCAGGTGAGAAAACTCAAATGGTGTCTAGTCAAGTATTCTTGCAAAAGGCCAAGAACATTCTAATGGCCTCCAACCTTGCCACTAGAGAAAATGTTTCCTCATAATCTATTCCCTCTACTTGTGAGTAGCCTTTACACACAAGCCTAGCCTTATTTCTGACTACTTCACCATTCTCATTTGACTTGTTCCAGAAGACTCATTTAGTTCCTATCACATTTTTACCTACTGGTCATGAGACAAATTTCCAAGTCTAATTCTTCTCAATCTGTGTCAATTCTTCTTTCATAGCTTTGATCTAGTGCTCATCTCTGCATTCTTCAGTCACTATTTTGGGTTCTATTTTACACAACAGACACAAATTTACCTATTCATTTGCCATAGTAATTTTACTTCTTGTTACAACACCTTTGTTCTTATCTCCAATGATCTAATCTTTAGAATGATTCTTTTGCACATACTTGTGAGTTTTAGGAACCCTTTCCAAAGCATCTTCTTCATCAACTTGCATCTCCTTTTCATTTTCTTCTTCACTTTCTTCTTCTCTGCAAGGGGTCTCATCAGATTCATATTCTTCTATCAATACTAAGCTTTGATGTGGTTCCTTATCCACTTTGACATTTGCACTTTCAACTAGCTTTTTTAGCCTCTTGTTGTAGCACCTATAAGCCATTCTCTTTGTGGAATATCCAAGGAAGATTCCTTCATCTAATCTTGTATCAAACTTTCCCATGTTTTCTTAATATCTCCTAATGTAGCACTTGCTTCCAAATACACTAAAATATTTGACAGTAGGAGTTCTTCCATACCACAGATCATATGGAGTCTTCAAACTTTTGACCCTTACTTGCACCCTATTTTGTATTTAGACTACAATGCGAATAGCTTCTCTCCAATAGATATCTGGTAGATTTGCCTCTTTCAACATTATCCTTGCTACTTCCTGAACTATCCTATTCTTTCTTTCCACAACTCCATTTTGTTGAGGAGTCCTAGAGGTAGACAAATGCCTCTTTACTCTATGATCCTCACAAAAGAAATTAAACTCATTGGATGTGAACTCACCACCTCTGTCAGACCTTAGACACTTAATTTTTAGATCAATTTCATTTTCAACCATAATCTTATATGCTTTAAACTTATCTAGAGCTTCTGATTTTTCTTTGAAAAAAGTTACCCAAATCATTCTAGAGTAATCATCAATCAACAACATGAATTACCTATCACCTTGAAAGCATCCTACTCTTGTAGGTCTGCATAGATCTGTATGCACCAACTCCAAAGATCTAGTGGTAGAATATTCTTTATTTTCTAAGTTCTTCCTTGTCTTCTTCCCAATCTAACATTCCTATTAGGTTACATTGGTAGACTTTGTAATTCTTGGCAGATCCCTCACAACTTGAGTAGAGTTGATCCTTACTAGGCCATCGAAACTGGTGTGATGTACCTTTTTTTTTAATGCACCTGGTAAACTTTTTAACGTGACTGGTGACACTGGTGCGACACGCCCTCCGGGTCTACACAACGCTTTTTCCTAGAGCTATGAATTGGTGAGGCCACAACATAGGGGACCTCATCCCCAAGAAAAAACACTTCAAACCCACAAGCTCGTTGGCCCAGCAAAGGCGTAACACCTGCAAGCTCGTTGGCCAAGCGGAGGTTTGAACTCTGGTGGCCACCACTACAACTGAGTGACTTAACCATCGAACCACACCCTTATCGGCAGTGTGATGTACATTCTTCTATACCATAGCCAACTTTCATTAAATTGAGTCATAAGAGACATACACAATCAAGATTGCACCCTTAGCAAAGATAAAATTAGCTATCCTATTGCAACATGGAAACACTCTTAGATTGTGGGTGATCTATGTTCAAAGTGAATGTCCAGAGTGACCTGGTTCTCTGAATGAATTTCCTAATCTAAATATCTTTCTAGGAAAAGCGATAGAAGGATAACTAAAATGAAAATAGATAACTAAAATTGATTCCTAAGGTGATGCACCAATATTTAATTTCCTACCAGATCTTACCCACAATTAGTCCATAGAACTTAACTCTCACAACCCCTTGATTTATACTTAATTCATTAATATTTCACATGAAGGTTCATGAAAACAAAACATGCAACCTGAATTAAATAATAAACTTGCATACCCATCACAAAATTCAATACAAAACAAAGGACAAATGATTATCACAATGCAGTATCAAATCAACTTTGCAAATAAGTAGACAAATAGGTAGGAAAACTACTGCTCTATGGACTGAAAGGAGTAATGAGTACAAAATATGCATATACAACTCTCTCAGTTGGAGAGGAAGACTCTAAAAATTGAACTTTGATCTCTAAAACTATAACTTCGACTGGAATTGCTAGAAAGAACTATCTCTCTACCATATATCCTATAGAATGATCTCCCAAATCTGCAAAGGAAAAAAGCTAAATCTCCAAATCTGAGCTCTACCTAAAAAGTTGTCAAAAAGATTTGATATCTTCTCTAAAACATCTCAAAACTCATGCCCAAATGGATCCCACCAAAAGCACCAATAAAACATGCTTTATCTCATCCATATCTACCCTTATTTTTGTCCATATCGGTATAATTCGCCCGAAAGAAAGCAAATGTAAAAAAATAGATTTGTTTGTCTTGGTCCTGTTTTAATTGTTAAAAATAACAAAAACTTAAAAGTAATTTATAAGGGATATTACTTTTAAATATTTGCTTTACAATATTTGCAGCTTTATTCTCTAATTGACCCTAATTTGACCCTGGTTTGATTCTTGATTTGATTCCTAAATTGATACCTGATTTGATTCCTTTACAAGGAATAATATTTCAAGGCTTTTGTTTTGCTATGCCAGGTATATTACATATGATGGACACATGATTTTCTTATAAAAATGCATAAAATATTTGGAGGCACAATATATGATTTGCAAAAAACCTCTAAGGTACATGACTTATGGTTTATCCTTCAAATATGACTAAGAGCTTTAAAGGCATGAGGGCTAAAAGAGCCTAAGGAACATGATGTTCAATGGTGTGAGGACTTAAGAAAAAACAAGGTAGATTATAATACCACTAGGCAGTAGTGAGGCCTCTAATTTTTTAAATCAATGTGATAAAATAGTAAATCAAGTTAGGGCAAACATGAAACCCTAACTCAAAAGCATTCGAAGCCCTAACATTTCATCTTCATTTTGCCTTTGACCTTTCGAGAACACAAACTCTACATACTACTGCCACCATGGGACTAGGGTTCAAGCACAAAACTATCGATTTTAATGCAATTTTATGAAGGATCACTGCAGATAATGTGAAGGTAAGCTCATTCTGCACATATTCGACCCATTTTTCTCCATTTGAAGTGAATCTCTGGCCTTTGACCCTTGACTATGACAAGTTCTTTGATGCATTTTGTTCCTCTATCTTCTCTCTATTATTCCTTCTCTATCTTGAGGCCGCTATGGGTGACATTTTTGCATTTATTTGAAGGCAAAATGAAAGAAGAAGTGCTATGGCCCTATGCATACTCTCCATCTGGAACAGAGGTAAACTTTCATCTTTTGTTTACTATGTTGTCTTCTTATATTTCAACATTGAAGCAAAGCTTGATATGAGCTTAGAAGATCGTGAAATGTAAACATTTCCTTTATGTTCCCTCAGCTCACAAGATCCCTCTATATTTGAAGCTATCTTTACCTAAAACAAAATGGTCTTGGAAGAAAATTTCCCCCCCAAGCCGCGGCTATACTTGTTTTGGATCTGCCACCTCTATTGTGAAAAAAATGATAAAAACCCCTCTATTTTTCCTGTGCTGGGGTTTATACTAAAGGGTTCAAATACTTCTTACCTGTATCTGTCAAACAAACACATAGGTTGTGAGAAAAATGTAGTCTCACTTGATATGGGTTTTGATATTTAGGTCGCGACTTATATTTTGCACATTTGAACATTGCTTTGAATGTATCTTCGAGCCTACATAACTCAAAACACTAGATCTTCTTCCTGTATATGTTTTCCTTTCTATGCAGACTATATATGAGCTTCTTGCCTTCCTCTATATCTGTATTTTAAGTCCAAAAGAAACCCCAAATGGGTATAACCTTTAATAAGGAAATACTCACTCTATTATGGTTGTGGCTGAAGATCTTCATTACATGTAGTATTACCTTAGTAATCTTCTTTGTATATAACCTTGTAACCCACAAGCTCTTCATTTTTTGCACAAAACCAAACTTTACTTAACTATATAGGTTCGCGGCTCTACTTTAGTGGCTGTCCATACTTCATTTTGGCTTGCACCATTCTTAGTTGCACTGGATTTCTCTCATTTGATGATTATAGCATTTGTTGTTCTTGTCTAGAATTTATTGTGGCATATATCCTTTTGTTGTTCCTGTCCAGTATGTCTTTTCAAATATACATTCATGTATATCATAACAAATGATTGATGCTCTTCTGATTTACTATTTAGTATGAGTATATCTAAGTATATACTTGCAATTGTATCAATTTACCTATCCTCCAGTTGATCATGAACAATATGTAGATGTTCATCTTTATGTGTTATCCTAAAATTCATTTAGATATGCTCTCTTTCTCTGTGTTATGATAGCATTTTCATCTTTAGATATTCATTTACATAATCAAAATATAAATGCTTCTTTGATGTTTTATGACTGTATATGAATATTGAAGATCCATTACTTATCTGTGATGAAATATGACAGATAGATCTTATACTATCCTCTTGCTGATATACTTCATGTATAATAATGATCCTCATTTTCTAATTGTTGATTCATACTTGTGACCACTGCTTTTCAGCACTTCACTTATCTTAACTATTTGCACATCATAACATTTGATAAGATATGGCATTTTAAGGGACAAGTTACAGTCTCGTTTCTGTTGTTCCTATTGCACTCAATGATATCTGTATAATTTTCTTCTTTTTGCACTTCTTGTGGTTGTATAAGGCATTGAAACTTCATGGCAAAACACTAGATGTTTGTTAGACATACCTATATGTGGGAATCATAAGAAATACCTTAAACAAATGATATTGCCCACCCTTCTTGGTGAAGAGCTAGTTCATCATAGTGAGGTGACATTGCTCACTATTATGATACTGTTGGCTACCTCATGTCTTTGATCACAACTTGATATTATACTTAGTTTCATACTCCCTTGATGTGTCTTGGACTAGCTCAATGTTTATGGATGGTTTTTATTTCATCCAATTTGAACTGGAAATCATAAATGGGCAATGAGTTTGCCTTTCATGCACTCAGTGAATGTGGTATTCCTCTTCCATCCCCTCCTAGGAATCAGGGGTAGCATGCTGGGCTCAACCCTTGTGGGAGCCCACTTGACACCACATGCTAATATGTCTTCAAACAACTACATGACTTATCCTATACATGTGCATGAAACAAACATGTTAGATAAAATCGGTGAAGTACAATGATTGTTCCTTTTTAATTTCTCTTGCATGTGAATGATTTGATGTTGGATATAATGTATTATAGGCAGTGAATTATGCCTCTTCTGATAGGCACACATAGAACTAATAACTAGACCTCTAACAGGTCTTTTTCCAATTTTGTAGGTTTTTATTAGAGATCAGGAGCAAGGACAGAAGACATCTTTAGAAACTGAAGACACTAAAAGGCAATGATGGCTATGATCCTTCTCTCTTCTATCTTTAAATGCATAGCATATTCCTTATGTTTGCACTTGTTCAACATTCCCACAACTTGTGTGGGACATTTGATCTGTCATCTTTTCATTCAATGCAATATTTATTTCTTTTATGTACTTCATTTGTAAAATGGATAACCATTGTAGTACACTAAAATAACTTATCTCTTATACACCCTTCTACAAATGAATGATGATCTAAAAAATTCTTTGTCTATCATGACAATGAAAATTGAACTCCACATGTACCTTAGATTATGCAAAATAAAACATAGCAGAAAATGTTAAAACCTTCACTCAAAAATGAACTTTCTATACTAGCTCTACCAATTTGAGCTGTAAGTGAAAAATGGTAACATTTCTGGTGACTTCTGCTATATGCTTGCCTACTAAGTATCAGGATCAGTTGCCTTAAGCTGTCCATTGGGCATAGAGTCATACTTTGCTCATCTCAAAGTCAGAAAACACTGAAACTCAGCACTTCAATAGTCCAAACAATAGCAAAAAACAAAAGCAGACCAACTGAAAACAAACTAGAAGGCCATGGTGGCCAGAAAACCTATTCATTAGCACTTAGGGAAACTAAAACAACTGAAAGTAAATGTGCACAAAGCACTTATTAACAGCAACACTACTCTAACCTACTCTAACCAGCTAAAGAAACTGGTTAGACAAAACCATTCATTGGCTCAAGAAAATAACCGCCCTTCCTTTACAGCCTACGGTACTCTATAAGCTTGTTAGTTAGCCCAAAACGGTGGAGAACAATTAAATCTTTAGCAAACTATTGTGACACCTTTCAAAGAAAGAAAATATAGTCACTTACCCACTTGACTTCCTTTGCTAACTAATCCACCTAATACCCTCCATGATGAGCCAAATCAATGTCACTAGGACGATGTCCCCTTCTGTTGATTTCCAAACCAACCAGATACTTAATGGGACATCCCCTGGAAGGTTTTGGATTGGAAACAATAGCATTATTTGTACCTTTCATGATAGCCCACCATGTGGCTTCCTCCTCTTTGGTTAATGGATCATCCTCCTCCATTAGATTAGCTAGTAGCTCATCAAAACAATCAAAACTTGGAAGATTCTTAGCAAGAGCTATACTAGACTCAAAATATTCAAGATTGCTCGAGGAGATACACTCTGAAATAGGTGTTTCTCCTTTAATGAATGAAGGCAATAATTCAAATAATGAACTAACCTCTGTTGACAAACCATCAATTTGCATATTAGCTTCTAGTTCTTGTGTGTAACAGAAAGGTGGCTCCTCCAACCATGATTCATTTAGCTACAAGTCAGGTTGTTCTTTAACCAATGATTTGGTCAAGAAAATTGCCACTTCCTTCCTTTTCTCTTGCTCAAGATAAACCCCCTCCATGAATGCAAGCATTACATCCAAATGTGAGCAGAAAAGCTCAATTTCTGCTTGAAATGGATCATCCTCAAACTCTTGATCACATAAGGTAGGGTTGCTTTCACACATCTGATCTTGGGTCAATACCCTATCTAAATGATGTCCATCATTGTGGTGGTCAGATTATAGCATAGACATGACATTTTTACTTTCATGCACGAAGTCAAGGAGCTCATCAAATAGGTTAATTGAAATATGAGGTTCAACACCCTCTTTTTGCACATTATCTATGTTTGTAATAGGAATCTCAAGACTACTCCAAAATAAAATTTCCTAATTTTCTAATGGAAAAAGGATGTTCTTTACCTCATGATAGATTTCACTAAAATGTGTAAGTTCCACAACAAGTTTATACTCTTCTTCTTGATCTAAGACATTATTGTCAGATTGCTTGGTTTCAATCAGCAACTCCTTATATTGTTGAGGATCCTCTTGTTGTTATAAAACTGGTGCTTCCTCCAATGCAACTTGAGCATTCTATCTTTACAATTTCAGACCTTCACCTTGCGACCTCTGTACCCTACTTTCATGCATCTTATGAACAACATTAGAAAAAATTCAAAGGAATCAAAAAGCACAGGATTTAGGGTCATATTTCATCAACTTGCTCTACACAAATAGCATCACTCTTTCCATGTGAATCGGCCTCTTGCTCTACATGACTTTTTGGAAAAAATTTATGATCTTTTGCAAAATAAGAAGGATCATTAATGAAAACATCGAAAGGTTCATTAGGAGGAGTCTTTTCTAGTTTGATCTTTCACTGCTCTAACTGATATAGCTCCATAGCTATATATCATAAATTTACCTTCCCAGCTTCCTTCTGTCTATTAATGGACTGGTCTCGAATGCTCAGAGGCTCCTTAGCAAAATTAGAACCTCTAAAACTTGGTATTTTGATTTTCCAGGGAGTTTGTTTGCATTCAAAGCTAAGCTCTTGGGAGGAAAAGGATTCACTTTGCTTGAAGCTTGAAATTTCATCTTTAGGGGCATTAAGAGGCTTATCTTGTCTAAAACTTGGAAATTTATACTTACAAACCTCTTCTTGAGCAGAGTGTTCTAGACTAGAAAGGGTTTCCTAGGCTCGAGCAAGCAAAAACATTGTTTGTATAGCTGCCTCTCTCTCAAGATTCTCTTCAAACTACCTTCTTTGTGTCTCCTAATCAGAAAGAAAGGTCTCACAAGGTAGCTTCTCTGGCTATTGAAGGTAAGCTTGGTGATTTAACTCTTGTAGCTGCAAATCAGACTCTTCATACTGCCTTGCTTCAAATCCCCCTTCTTGTTGGTACTAATAACCTAAGCAAGCCCATTCTTCCTACTATAAATTATACTGGTGCTATTCCTTAATCTCCTCTACCTACTTTGTGAAGTCATACATGAGCTCAAAAAACATATTCATTATACTTGCAATCTCCTTCTTGGGTACTTGGAGCTAGCTTTGAGTGCATGAAGGTTGAGATGGATATTGGGCAAGAATGCATATGCAGTAAGCATCCTAAGTATTTGGACTAAAACTAATGCTATGGCTACGTGTGTACAACTGGTAAAGAGGTTGTGTAGGAGTGGGTGTGTGGCAATCATATTGTGCATGCTAGCTTTGAAAAGCCATGGAATTAGAAACAACAACATAATTGGCCTGATATGATTGACCTGGAGGTGGATAAGAGGAATTCTCATAGTATGGGGGTGGGTATACATGTTGGCTATGAAAAGTCAACATTTCTACTCATATAAATGCTAGAAAATGGAATGAATAAGTGATTTTTGTAACATAGCAACACTTAATCATATTGAAACCTGTAGATCTTAATTCAGAGTCACCCAATGTGTTTGATTTTCTGCCTTCAAAGGTTGAGATCACTGATACACACACCAAATATTAGTGATAATTGATCAAAATATTGGACTAAAATAGTCCAAACTATTCTAATCTTGTTTTCATAAGCTAGATACACTAGATCTACATGCAAGACTAGAGAAAAATTGAGTTGCTAGGTATACTGTAAAAAGCCTCCAAAGGCTGGAACACTACTGCATATACCAGAACAACAACTTTGAGGATTGAAAACTTCTCTGAAAACACTTTCAGAGTCCCACCGGGCGTGCAAAAAATTGTTGGCAATCAGGATTGCACCCTTAGCAAAGATAAACTTAGCTATCCTGTTGCAACATGGAAACACTCTTAGATTGTGGGTGATCTATGTTAAGAGTGAATCTCTAGAGTGAGCTAGTTCTCTTAATGAATTTCCTAATCTAAATATCTTTCTGGGTAAAGGGATAGAAGGATAATTGAAATGAAAATAGATAACTGAAATTGATTCCTAAGGTGATGCACCAATATTTAATTTCCTACCAAATCTTACCCATAATCAGTCCATAGAACTTAACTCTCACAACCCCTTGATTAATACTTAATTCATTAATATTTCACATGAAGGTTCATGAGAACACAACATGCAACCTGAATTAAATAATGAACTTGCATACCGATCACAAAATTCAAGACAAAACAAAGGATAAATGACTATCACAATGCAGTATCAAATCAACTTTGTAAATAAGTAGACAAATAGAAAGGAAAACTGCTACTCTATAGACTTAAAGGAGTAATGAGTACAAAATTTGTAAGTACAACTCTCTCGGTGTGAGAGGAAGACTCTAAAAAATGAACTCTGATCTCTAAAACTCTAACTCTGACTAGAACTGCTAGAAAGAACTATCTCTCTACCATATATCCTGTAGAATGATCTCCCAAATCTGCAAAGGAAAAAAGCTAAATCTCCAAATCTCAGCTCTACCTAAAAAAAGCTCTGATATCTACTCCAAAATAGAAGAAAACATCTCCAAACTAACCCCCAAAGGGGTCCCACCAAAAGCACCAATAAAACATGATTTACCTCATCCATATCTGCCCTTATTTTTGTCCATATCTATCCAATTCACCCAAAAGAAAGCAAATCTTAAAAAAATAGATTTGTCTATCTTGGTCCTCTTTTAACTACTAAAAATAACAAACACTTAAAAGCAATTTATAAGGGATGTTGCTTTTAAATATTTGCTTTACAATATTTGCAACTTTATTCTCTAATTGGCCCTGATTTGATCTTGATTTGATTCCTGATTTGATTCTTTTACAAGAAATAATATTTCAAGGCTTTTGTTTTTCTATGCCAGGTATATTAAATTTGATGGACACAAGATTTTCTTATAAAAAATCATAAAATATTTGGAGGCACAATATATGATTTGCAAAAAACCTGTAAGGTACATGACGTATGGTTTATCCTTCAAATATGACTGAGAGCTTTAAAGGCATGAGGGCTAAAAGGGCCTAAGGCACATGATGTTCAATGGTGTGAGGACTTAGGCAAAAATAAGGTAGATTATAATACCACTGGACATTAGCGAGGCCTCTAATTTTTTAAATCAATGTGATAAAATAGCAAATCAAGTTAAGGCAAACATGAAACCCTAACTCAAAAGCATTTGAAGCCCTAACATTTCAGCTTCATTTTGCCTTCGACCTTTCGAGAACAAGAACTTTACATACTACTGCCACCATGGGAGCATGGTTCAAGCACAAAACCCTTGATTTTAATGCAATTTTATGAAGGATCACCATGGATAATGTGAAGGTAAGCTCTTTTTGCACATATTCGACCAATTTTTCTCTATTTGAAATGAATCTATGATCTTTGACCCATGACTATGACAAGTTCTTTGATGTATTTTGTTCCTCTATCTTCTCTCTTTTATTTCTTCTCTACCTTGAGGCTGCTATGGGCAACATTTTTGCATTTAATCGAAGGCAAAATGAAAGAAGAAATGCTACGGCCCTATGCATACTCTCCATCCAGAATAGAGGCAAGCTTTCCTCTTTTGTTTACTATGTTGCCTTCTTAGATTTCAACATTGAAGCAAAGCTCGATATGAGCTCAAAGGGTTGTGAAATGAAAACATTTCCTTTATGTTCCCTTAGCTCACAAGATCCCTCTATATTTGAAGCTATCTTTACCTGAAACAAAATGGGCTTGGAAGAAAATCACCCCCCAGGCCACAGCTATACTTGTTTTGGATCTGTCACCTCTATTATGAAAAAAAATGATAAAAACCCCTCTATTTTCCTGTATCGAGGTTTATACTTAAGGGCTCGAATACTTCATACTCTGTATCTATCAAACATACACATAGGTTGTGAGAAAAATGTAGTCTCACTTGATATAGGTTTTGATATTCAGGTCACGGCTTATATTTCACATATTTGAACATTGCTTTTAATGCATATTCGAACCTGCATAGCTCAAAACACTAGTTCTTCTTACTGTATATGTTTTCCTTTCTATGCAGACTATATATGAGCTTATTCCCTTCCTCTATATCTATATTTTAATTCTAAAAGAAACCCCAAATGGGTTTAACCTTTAATGAGGAAATACTCAATCTATTATGGCTGTGGCTGAAGATCTTCATTGCATATAATATTACCTGAGTAATCTTCTTTGTATATAAGATTGTAACCCACAAGCTCTTCATTTTTTGCACAAAACCAAACTTTACTTTACTATACAGGTCCACGGCTACATCTTAGTGGTTTTCCATACTTCATTTTGGCTTGCACCATTCTTGGTTGCACTAGATTTATCTCATTTGATGATTATAGCATTTGTTGTTCCTATCTAGACTTTATTGTGGCATATATCCTTTTGCTATTCCTGTCCAGTATGTCTTTTCAAATATACATTCATGTATATCATACCAAATGATTGATGCTCTTCCGATTCACTATTCAGTATGAGTATATCCTAGTATATACTTGCAACTATATCAGTTTACCTATCCTCCAACTGATCATGAACAATATGTAGATGTTCATCTTTATGTGTTATCCTGAAATTCATTCGGATATGCTCTCTTTCTCTGTGTTATGACAACATGTTGATCTTTAGATAGTCATTTACATGATCAAAATATAAATGCTTCTTTGATGTTTTATGACTGTATATGAATATTGAAGATCAATTACTTGGCTGTGATAAAATATGACAGATAGAACTTATGTTGTCCTCTTGCTGATGTATTTCATGCATAAGAATGATGCTCATTTTCTAATTGCTGCTTTATACTTTTTTTTTAATAAAAGAGGGTAAAAACTTTATTAATCAAAGAGAGCATTACAAAGCATAAAATCAGCAAGGGGCCCAAATGGACCTAGAGACAACAAACAAGAAATCAAGAAGTGGTCATGCAACATCTCACATCCTCCATGACCAAATCCACCAAATCTTGAGCAAGATCTCTAGGTAAACTGTCCTAATCATCCACCAGCCAGGTCCCATTCTTCTTAGAAGCCCATTTGGCCAACCCATCAGCCACCTTCTTCCATTCCTAAGGGATATGAGAGAAGGTGATAGAATCAAATAATTCTCCAAGACTGGTGATTTTCTTAGCCACCACCACAAGCTGCTAACTAACATCATCAAAATGCCTTCTATTTATCAAGTCTATCACCACCTGAGAATCTAACTTGCAGATAATCTTATTCTAGCCAATGGCATATGCCTTCTTCAAAGCCAAAAGAATAGCCAAGGCCTCCATAAGATTATTAGAGTGCAACCCCCTATATTCTGAGAAGAAAAACACAACCACCCCCAAACTATCTCTGCCCACCCCACCAATGCCAGTGTGCCCAGGGTTACCCTTTGTAGACCAATCAGTATTGATTTTCAAGACTCCAGTGGGAGGGGACAGGAAATGCTCTTCCCTAGAAACCTTCCTTCTAGAACACCTGCTCCACCCAATCTTGAGCCTTCTGGGACCCCCAACAAGAATCTCCTAATTACAAATCACTCTAGTATCACCAGGATCCACTGGGGCTGATAGATCACATTTAGCATAGAAGGTCTCCTACAAAATCCCAAGAATGTGAGACCAAACTTGACCCACCATCAACTTCTTATCCAGAAAGACCCTGCGGTTGCACTCCAACCAAATGTGCCATATAATTAGAGTAGGGCCAATTGGTCATGTAATGTGCAGAAATGAAGTCCTCACCAGAATGGGCCCAATGTTCTACTAAAAGTGCTTGCACTACAAACTCCAGGCCCCCAACCAAAAATGCCAAATAGTCCTAGCGAAAGGGTACTGGAAGAAAAGATGTGAAAGAGCCTCAACATATTTTCGGCATAAGAAACATAATGAAGGACCTTGGAAGCCATGCTTATAGAGGTTGTCCCAAGTCAAACACCTACCATAAATCACCAGCCAAGAAAAAAATTGCATTTTGGCAAAGAGAATTTATTACAAATATTTTTCCACCAAGGAACCTCAGCACTACCCCAGGCCTATCTATCCAAAACACAATACCTTGAAGCAATAGTGAACTTTCCTTTTGGATCCAGACCCTAAGCCAGCACATCCCACTCTATTAGACAAAATGGAGGACAACTCCCTCCTATCTTCCAAAGATCCATCCATGGGCCATTCTTGCATATCCTTCCACTGGTAGACAATAGTCTGCCCCAAAGCCTGAGGGGCTTTGAAATCCATCACTCTACTCCATCCTGCCTGAACAAAAATCCTACATAAATCCCCCAAGTGAGGGTGCGAGGAGAGGATAGGTAGGAAGCCATCCCAGGAGTCATGCCAAAAAAGAACATCAGAGCCTCTATTGCAGATCCAAAATAGGCCTTGTTTAAATAGTGCAATCCCCCTCTTGAGAGTATCCCAGATCATAGAACCTCTCCTGAAAGACTAAAATGAGGCACCTCAGTGCCCTCCACCTCCCCAAGGTACTTGAAGGTAAGGATCCTGGCCCAATACTGATGCTATTATGAACACCATCTCCAGTATAACTTAGCAGCTAAAGCTTGTCCATTCCAATCTGTCTTACGCAAACCCAGACCACCATCTTGCTTTGGCCAGCAAACAACTTCCCACTTAATTAAGCTCCACTTCTTCGAAAGGAGACCACCCGACCAAAGAAACTGCCGACAGAGGCCCTCAAAATCTTTGATGAAACTTGAGGGAGCAGTCAACACAAAGCATCTATATAAAGGAAGGGCCTACACCACAGACTTTAATAGAGTAACTCTTCTAGCCATAGATAACCATCTATAGGTCTAGTGACAAACCAACCCACAAAATATATCCATCACATCCTGCCAAAAACACTTGGGAAGTGGGCGCACATCCAGAGAGATGCCAATGTATATAAAGGGAAGTTTCCCCACCTAAAACCTTAAGATCTTGGCAATACGTTGCTGAATAAGCCTAGGGGTATTAAAGAAATAAATGCAAGACTTACTCTCATTAATGCTTTGACCTGAGGCAGCGAGGTAACAATCCAAAATCTTATGCAAAGAAACCACTTCAGCCACCTTAGCAACACCCATCAAAGCCATATCATCCACAAACTGAAGATGAGTTTGAGGAGGAAGACAATTGCTCCATTTCCATCCCTAAAAGAGCCCATCCATAATAGGGGACTTAATGAATCTCCCCAAGCCTTGAGCCATCAAGTTGAACAAATATGGGGATAAGGGGTCCCCCTGTTGAAGACCTCTAGAAGCACTAAACATATCCAAAGACTCCCCATTTATGAGAAAAGAAAATGAGGAAGTCCTCACACAGCTCATGACCCAATCAGTCCACTCACAACTGAACCCGAAGGCTCTGAGAATTTTGATCAAAAAGCCCCAGTTAACTCTGGCATAAGCTTTAGCCATGTCTAACTTTATAAACATAGACTTTTCCTTAGAAGAGGCTAGAGAGTGAATAGTCTCAGCCGCAATAACTACTCCGTCCAAAATTTGTCTACCTGCGACAAAGCCCACTTGTTCCTCCAAGATCAACTTATCCAGACATGGCTTCAAACGTTCAGCAATTAGCTTTGTAATGATTTTATACACCACATTGCACAAAGCAATTGGTCAAAAAAGATATAGAGAATCAACACCCTAGCGTTTTGGGATAAGAGCAAGAAATGTGGCATTCATGGCTCGCAACATTTGCTTATTCCTAAAAGACTCCTGCACCACCTCCAATAGATCAAGGTTGATGACTTCCCAAAATTCCTGAAAGAACTCAGCCGAGAACCCATCAGGACTAGGAGCCTTCCCTTTTTTCAATTAAAACACCACATCCTCCAACTCTTTCAAAGAAATAGGTTTAAGAAGAGAAGCATTCATAATCGTAGTCACCAGAGAGGGAATACAAGCTAGGATAGAAGCTTCCTCCTCACTAGTAGGCAGGGTATCTTCAGAAAAGAGAGCAGAGAAAAACAAACCACACTAGAGATCCTTGAAGAGGAAGAAAGAACAAAACCCTCAGAACATTGGAGAGAAGAGATAAAGTTACCTTGTCTTTGAGCCTTCACCGATTTATGAAAGAAGGAAGTATTCCTGTCCCCTTCTTAAAGCCAATTAACACGAGCCTTCTATTTCCAAACAATTTCCTCAAGAAGCTCCCATTCCTTGAGGCCTTTAACTACAATAACCTCAAGCCTACTTAAATTCACATCTAGACCCTGATCCTAAATCTGCCTGGTAATAGAAACCAAGTGCTCCTGGGCAACCCTTTTCTGCTAAAACATGTTGCCAAACTGATACTTATTCCAATGTTTCAATTTATACTTCACATATTGAAGCCTCTTCACAAATGAGTACATAGAAGTACCAAAAGTAGGTCATCCTTTAGTCCACCATCTAGAAACCAAGTCAAGAAGACTCTCCTCCCTGAGCCACATAAGGTGAAATCTAAAAGTTTTTTTCTTAGGACCACCAGCCAAACGGGAAAAGAATTTGATCACCCAATGGTCTGATCCTCGCCAATCTAAAATTTCAGAACTTGACAGCCACTTGTCACCACCCAAAAATAGGAAACAAGAAACTTGTCTAACCGTTCAGAAATGACATCATCCCCAAGCCTCCTATTATTACAAGTAAACATGTCATTCAAAGGTTTGATATCCACAAGCTAGAGCTGAGCCAAATCATCCCTAAGAAGATTAGAAGATGGGTCCAAATGAGGCACACCCCCCTTTTCTCCTCTAGGGAGGCAATTGCATTGAAGTCACCTGCCATAATCCAGGGGAGGAAAGGATCCAACGATCGTAGAAGATTAATATGAGACCACAAAAGAGTCTTACCAGGGTTATCTATCAGAGCATAAATGTTAGACAGAAGAATTCTTTCCCCTATCTCCAAACTAATTGCAACCAGAGAAATTGAAAATCTAATAGAGATCCAACAAATAGGAGAAATTCGCCAAGGATCCCAGAGGCAAGAAAGACCCCCTGAGCTTCCTTGTGCACCCACACACTGGCAAAACCCTCTATTCCAAATCTTTAAAACACACTGCATCATACCATCCATAGATAACTTCATCTCCTGGAGGAAAACCACATACGAAGAATGAGCACTAACCAAGTTCTGAATATCCTTTTGTCTAAGGATGCTATTCATACCCCTTACATTCCATGATAACACAATCATCACGAAGGGTGAGAGAAGTGAGTATCCAATGTCTTCACCAACCCAGATTCCACCAATGTCTCACTAGTCATCTTAACTTTCTCCTAATCCTTCTTCCTCCTCACCTTCTGGGGCTTATCAGGAGCACACTTTTTCAGGGATTTTTGCTGTAGACCCAGAGTAGGAGAAGAAGAGAGGACTTTTTTCTTACCAGTCTTCCAAACCTAGTCCACTGGCTAAACTCACCCTTTCATCCGAAGAGGCCAGGGTGGTTTCCACCAAACCACAAGAGTCCCCAAACCCAGCATCAGGGGGGAGCAACTGAATCCATCACCACCCCAGAAGCCACAACAGTAACTAGGACCGAGGTAGTGACAGGCAAAGACTCAGAATTATTATCAACTAAAGGAGAATCTTCAACATGCATGTCAGAAGAAACCCCCTCCTAATGGACTAATTCATCCAAAGCCTCAAACTTATTAAAAGTCTCCTCCTCTTGACGATCCTGAAGAGTCCTCTTCTAACCCCAATTCTTGTTTCGTGCCTTAACTGGCACAAAGCCATCTTTATTCGATACCACCCCCTACATGGGTGCTTTACCCTTTTCCGCCCTTGGATTAGACAAAACCTTCACATTATCTAAACCACCAACACTTGAGGCACGAGGGCACCTCCTTTAAAGATGGCCATACTCATGGCACAACCGGCCCCTGAAAGGTAAAGTCTCATAGTCTAACTATTGAGTCTAAGAGCTAGACCCAACGGTTAGATCAATAGAATCTGGCAGAGGCTGGTTCGGATCAATCTCCACATAGAACCGGGCATAGGAAAAAAATTGCTTATCTAGAGTTTGCTGAGACGGGCCAATAGGCTTCCCTAGAAGCAACGCAATTGATTGCAGAATATCCTATCTCCAACATTCCAACGGCAACTAAGGAAAACAAACCCACACCGGTACCATTGAGGGAAGCTCCTCCATCGAGTTAAAGCCTACATGCCAAGGCTTCATGAAAAGGCTAACTTGATTATAAAAGTAGGGCCCTCCCTCAAAAACTTTGTTACGATCAGAGATACATGAAAAAACCACCAGAAAGAAGTTATTCGCAGCCAGGAAGATTTCAAAGTCACCTTCCAGATTCCATGACTTGTGAATCCAGGGTTCCAGAAAAAGCATCGAAACCCTCAATCCCATAAATTTGCATATTAAAACATGTTTGCTATAATACTCCAGGTCCTCAGCTACTGCCTCTGTTTAAATCACTAGCTTCAGACAAACTTGAGCTCTTTCCAAGCATCCATTTATCTTGTGCAATTTCAAAGCACCAGTGCTAAAAACCCCAACATCAGGCAGGGATGGAAGAGGAAACTCATCACCAACCTCTACCATAGCAACATCCCCCTACGTCTCACCTAAAGACACAAACCCTGCCATTAGAAAAACCCCTCAAGCCCTCGTACCCCACACCTGCACTGAACAACGCACACACTCAAGAAAAAAACCCCCAAAAAGCTAAAATACCCCACCCCTTGCTGAAAACAACCCCACAGAGCCTGATCTGCAAAGAAAAAATGTATGCAACAGAGAACAAACACATGCAGACAGCGACCTGCTATAGGTCATGGGACTGCATAGAGCTCCCATGCACACACTCCATCCTCTCAATTTTCTATCAACTATTTTCAAAAATTTCAACCCCGTTTAATCTTGACTTTTCTCACTAATTTTTGCTTCATACTTGTGACCACTGCTTTTCAGCATTTCACTTATCTTGAGTGTTTGCACATCATAACATTTGATAAGATATGGCATTTTAAGGGACAGGTTATAGTCTTGTTTCTACTGTTCCAATTGCACTCAACAATATCCATATCATTTTCTTCTTTTTGTACTTTCTGTGGTTGTATATGGCATTGAAACTTCATGGCAAAGCACTAGATTTTGTTAGGAATACCTATATGTGGGAATCATAAGAAATACCTTAAACAAATGATACTGCCCACCCTTCTTGGTGAAGACCTACTTCTTCATAGTGAGGTGACATTGCTCATTGTTATAATTTTGTTGTTTGCCTCATGTCTTTGATAACAACCTGATACTGTACTCAATTTCATACTTCCTTGATGTGTCTTGGGCCAGCGCAATGTTCATTGATGGTTTTTATTTCATCCAATTTGAACTGGAAATCATAAGTGGGTAATGAGTTTGTCTTTCATGCACTCAGCGAATGTGGTATTCCTCTTCCATCCCCTCCTAAGAATTAGGGGTAGCATGTTGGGCTCAACCCTTGTGGGAGCCCACTTGACACCACATGCTAATATGTCTTCAAACAACTACATGACTTATCCTATACTTTCACATGAAATAGACATGTTAGATAAAATCAGTGAAGTACAATGATTGTTTCTTTTCAATTTCTCTTGCATGTGAATGATCTGATGTCAGATATAGTGTATTATAGGCAATGTATTATGCCTCTTCTGATAGGCACACATGGAACTCATAACTGGAGCTCTAACAGGTCTTTTTCCAATTTTGCAAGTTCTTATCAAAGTTTAGGAGCAAGGATAGAAGGCATCTTCGGAAACCGAAGACACTAAAAAGCAATGATGGCTATGATCCTTCTCTCTTCTATGTCTAGATGCATAGTATATTCCTTATATTTACACTTGTTCAGCTATTCCCACGGCTTGTGTGGGACATTTGATCTGTCATCTTTTCATTCAATGCAATGTTTATTTCTTTTATGTACTTCATTTGTAAAATGGATAACCATTGTAGTGCAATGAAATAACTTATCTCTTATACACCCTTTTGCAAATGAATGATGATCTAAAAAACTCTTTCTCTATCATGACAATGAAAACTAAACTCCACATGTACCTTAGATTATGCAAAATAAAACATAGCACAAATGTTAGAACCTTCGCTCAAAAAATGAACTTGTTGTACCAACTCTACCAATTTGAGTTGTAAGTGAAAAATGGTAACACTGATATATATTTCCTTTTTTCCTTATTCTTGTAGCAATCAAAGTTCTAGAGCCTTCTTTTCTAATTTCACAACAACCATCCTGAAACACAAGGTTATATCCTCTTCTACACATTTGTCCTACACTTAGAAGATTATGCCAAAGACTTTTGACATAAAGAACACCATTTGTATTGTGCTTTCCATCAAAACATATTGAACCTCTTCCACATATCTTAGTAGAAGCATCATCTCCAAACTTAACAAAACCTCCATCAAACTTCTCAAGCTTCACAAACTTATTCTTATCACCTTTCATATGATTTGAACACCCAAAATCAATTAGCCAGAGGTTCTCCTCCTCTCTTGCATGAAAATTAGTTACCAAAGTTCCTTTGATATTATGCTTTGTTTCCAAAGCAATTTTCTTCATATCCCTTTCAGAATTAGTTCCAACATTCAATGCCATGAACAAGAATTCATTACTTTCATCATTCAGATAGTCAGACTCATCATCAGATATGTTCTCATCTTCTTTAACATAATAACTTCTCTTAAATGATTTTCCTTTGTTATCCTTGTATTTGTCGTTTGAAATTTTGATTAGACATTTCGAATCATAATGACCTATTTTTCCACAGTTGAAACATTTGAAGGGTAACTTACCTCTGTATTTTCCAGAGCCCTTTTTCAAAATGCTCACAAAATTTGCTTCCACTTCATCAAAGTCATCTAAATCAGATTCAACATTCTTTTCTATCTTGCTAGCCTTAAAAGTAGTTTCTTTTCTTGAATCATCTTGACCAAATTTTCTTATCTCAAAATTTGTTAGAATTCCAAACATCTGATCCCTAGTATATTGATCCAAATCTTGAGTTTCTTCAATAGCAGAAACTTTAGTGCTATAAGATTTAGGAAGAGTTCTTAGTACCTTCTTCACCACTTCACTTTCCTCCAGCTTTCCACCAAGACCATTGATGCAGTTGACAACTTCATCCACTATCTGCATGTAGCTTGCAATATTTTCATCTTCTGACATCTTTAGGGTTTCAAACTTGGTCTTCAAAATCAGCATCTTTGCTTTCTTGACCTTATCATCTCCTTCATAGGTCCTTTTCAGCTTCTTCCAAATCTCATGAGTAGTTTTTCAACTCATTACCTTCACTAATTCAGAATCAAGGAGACTACTCAAAAGAGCACTCCTTCCCTTGCCATTGTTCCCATATTATTTAATCTCATCAACCTTTAGACCATTAGGAGGTATAGTATACTCTTTGTCAACAATCTTGCATACACCATATCCTAGTGAGACAAGAAAGCTTTCCTGGTCTTCCAAAAAGCATAATTTATTCCATCAAACACTAGAACCTCCATACTTTTCCTATGCGCCATATGGATCTACTCCAAGTAGTTAAGCTTCTTCAAGGTATTTGGATTTGATACAAATTGTTAAAATGCACAAAACAACTGAGATGGGGGTGAATCGATTGTGTATTAAAATCTTAAACCATCAAAGAAAATTCTATCATAAACCTCCTAACATGCATTAGTAGAATGTAAACATATGAAGCATCTGTTGATGCATAAATTTGTGGATCTAATCCAGCAGCAACATGGGAAGTTTCAAAGATCTGGAATTGACCCTAGAAACAACCTCCAGATTTTAGGGAAGCTGGCTCTTCCATTTTTCAAGGGGAGTTTGGGAAAAGGTTAGAAGGAAAACAAGATTACAGATACAATGTGAAACTAACTCTATGACGATGTGCCAGATTTGAAATCTAACCCGAATCAACATAGTGTCAAACCTTGAAAGATTAACTAAGAGATCAAAGAGAAAAAATGCATGATTAAACCTAGTTTGTAAACATATTTAACAAAGGCAAAAGAAACAGAGAGATTAGAAACAAGAAATAGAGACACCCAGATATGTACAAAACAATTTTCTTCATTATTTAAATAGTAACAATTACAGAGGTAGGAATTTGCACAAAATAAAATACTACATCCTCATGAAAGAACCACTGCACAAAGGCAAAAGAAATATCTGCTGGTGGTCAAAATCTCTCTGATCTGTAGAACTATCTATGTATGAAGAACTCTAGAACTCTCATCTCAAATCTATATTTATAGCTCAAAAAATATCTTCAACGGCCTCCAAAACTCTAATTGAAACCCCACAAAATCTGGCAAAAAAATATGGCACTGATTCCTCCTTTCCAACTGAACTGATAGTGGACTATTGTTTAGTTTCCATGGTTGAAAATATCCTTGGCCTATAGAATGAAAAACCTATTTCCCGCCGCTCATTTTACCTCCTGTAGCTTCCCGTGAAAATAGATGTGGTTGTATAAATTTAGGGCTTCATATCTATTGTTTCACATGAGGAGTCAAAAATCATTATTTAAATGAGCTTCCCATTCTCTAGAGGGACCCACAGAGGTTCATAAAATGGACTTCAACATTTATTTGAATATGCCCTTATAGCTCCCATGAGTCATAAGAATGAGACTCTTATATTACTTTAAAATAAAATATTTATCTTTATGAAAGGGGTCCACTGCTTTTGCTACATTTATGAGTTTTAAAATAAAATCAAATGAGACATTTATTTCCCTCTCTTCAGGCTGCTCCATGTGGTACTCTCTGAGAGTCTTTTCTTGTTTCTCTATCCTATGTTGCTCCCACTTGTCCTTTTTCACTGGTTTTTGAGCTACTTATTTGTCCTCAGGTGCCGACACGTGGATCACTCTAAGAGCTTCTTTTCAGATGTTCTCAAGCTGTTGATTTACTTTTCAATCCATAGTTGTTTGAATCGCTATGTCTCTATTTGAAAACCCTATCTATGCCTTTTGAGTTGAATGCCACTTCATTTAAAAAATGGCTAAGCATTTTGATATCAGTGTGTCTTGTTTTCATAACAAAATGGCTTCAACTGTTTCTCTACTCTAAGTGTGCCTTCGAACCAAGTGCCAGAGCCTCAACCAAAAGTGGAATCCATTATGGCCCATGCCATATCTTCATTTGCTGGTGGAAACCACTAATATCAAAGCTAAATCTTTATATTTGATGTGTAACAACCTGTGCAATGAGTGTCACTACTGGTTGCATTCCTATATGACTGAGCACACCTTCCTTATTGCTGTGTATTTTGAAATGGAGGCATGATATTTGGGTTGAACCTCAGCTTAAATGATACACACCTGAATCATAATGTCGTACCTTTGTATTTGAGCTGAATGCCTCCACTGGTGTCTTTTCTTTTAATAAAGATGACATCTCTTTTCATGGTATACTATTTGGTTTTGAAAAACAACGATGCCTCTAAACTGACTTTGCATTCTTCACATAAGATGTGTCCCTGAAAAGGCCACTCCATTGACTGCATTTCCAACTCAGACAAGGCTTTTCCTTTGTTTATAATGGCTGCGCTACTTCTTACTTATAATACTGAGCCTCATCTTCCATGGTGGCTGTGTCTATCTCCATAGGCAGTGTCTTGAATAGACTGTGCCAAACTTGCTTATACCACGCTTTACTCTTTAGTGTTGATGTATATAGAAGGTATTTTAGTGAATGACTGAGCTGAATCTTTCTGCAGAAACTTTGATATCTGATTTGTGCCATTACTTTCCACTGTCAAGGCCATAGCAAGTCCTTTTATTTACTTCCCCCTCTTTCATTTGGCGATGCACCAAGACCTTGAAGTGACACCATGTTTCAATATAGCTATGAGTACCCCCTAGAAGGTGGTGCTCCATCTTTAATTGATATAATATGCCCTTAAGATTGCCTGAGAGATATCCAAGCGCCTCCTATGCATCTGGTATATTCGTGCCTTTCCCTTCTGGAAAGAGGCCGCACTCATATGGAGATCACCCTATGCTTTTGCTGAGCTCCACCTTAATTATTATAATGTCTTATGTCATAGCTCTATACCATTATCTCTTATATGAATGGCCAATGTTCTGATGTTGAAAGATATGCCCTAAGAAATGGCCAATCCATTTATGACTAGTGGCTTCACCTATATATCATTGGTGCCATCAACGTGAATAGCGTGTGTTACCTAATTCTCAGTGATAGGCCAAATCTCTTCATCTTACAACCAAGTCCTCAATGCTGGAGGCTTTGTGTTTGATTCTTAATGTTGATGAGAGGAAGGTGATATCTTTTATGCATTGGCTTGATTCCCTTACAACTACACAGGTTGAATTCATTGTCTTCATGTTAATGAGAGGCCGCACCTTAGTTTACAAGCATTATGAAACATCATGAATTAAAACGGGCATGCTTGTATTTCTCTTGTTTTGGCGGCTATCATTGAGGATATCTTATTTGGGTCTGATGCGTATCATCTAAGACTTGCATCACCATCATTATTTGATCAACTAAATCTGCTCCTTATATTGTTCATACCTTTGAGACAAACAATAGCTCACACCATATCATTACCATGATCCTGGGCATTCAAGGCAGCGCTGGAGCTTATATTTACTTGTATCTCATAACACAAACCATGCCTTCTTTGGTGAGCATTTAGAACTTTTATATTTTTGTGTCACTTTCAGGCCGATTCTTTGCTTAAGACCACGCCCTTGATATATTAATATGGCTATATCACATTTCCTCTTATCAATGGTGTCTCATTTGTTTTGTAGCGCTTCTGCTTTGGCTGATTTGTACTGAAATGTTTGAGACTTCTATGGAGACCACACCAGCCCACACCATCAATATGGGCTGAGTGCTCTTTGAATCTTCTCGTGTGCCTAGCATGAATGTTGTATCTTTGATTACTTTTCCATCCACATTGATTTCATATGAGTGCGCCTTCAAAAGGCTGCGTGAAAATTTTATCTTCATTAAATCTTTACTGAAACTCTAATCAACAAGGCTGAAAATTTTCTCTAATCAACAAGGTTGAAAATTTGTCAACATTATTGGCAACCGGCTGGAAAAATGGGCATTCCCATTGAATCCCCATAATCTCTAGTTTCGCAAATCAAACAGTCAAATTAGACTAAAAAAACTAGCACCACCTGAAGACACATCTATATCCAAACTAATTTAATTGAAACTGAGAAACTGACCATATGAATTTGAGACACTGAAGCATGTTTTAACCACAGAGACTGATGAGATATTCTTATGGCAACAACCAACATTTATTGAAAGAAACAAACTAAACTGAAATGTAATGCTATAGTTGTAGCAATTATTCTGAACATTGAAGCTAAATCACTGATAACTGAAACACAGGGGAGCATGCCCATTCACTGAGATAGCGAAATAACTGCAATATCTTATAATGTTTCTCCAATGAATCCTCATCAAATTGAAAATGAACCAAACAAACTGTATGAAGAAATATAACAAGATTTTGTACCTTTTTACTTCTCTGCACTCTGGAGAGTCTTTCTTTGCTTCAAAACACCAGTCGTGTTGACTTGCATTTTGATCTTGCCTCAATAGAGGGTGAGAAGGGAAAATCAAGCCTTGAAACTCATTCCTCTATTTATATTTGAAAGCTTCTAACAAGACTCCATTTGTGACCTCTCTTGTTGGCCTTTTAACAGGATGATGACTCATGAAAGTGTCCAGGCTAGGCCTACAGGAGATAGATCTACCAATAATAGTCTTGAATCTGATAGGAATTCCCTTTTGGATGTAGAAAGGATTATGATGTAGCAACCCTTTATACAACTCTCTACTTTTGCAAATGTCTCTTTGGACCTCGTCCCCTGTTAGTTGTGAATCTTCATCGAAAAGAAGAGTATAACCATTTTCTAGAATAGAAAATATATTATATCTTTGATCTACCTTTGGTTTAAAATCTTCCTCATAATCTTCCACAAGAGACTTTGTAAAACAACCCTTGATATGTTCAATAGCAGGATCCTCTCCATCTAGAACTTGATAACCTTGTTGCAGAAGTGAAAATAAATCCTCATCATGTTGCTCCTGATGCATATTTGTGCTATCACCTTTCAGGTGTGAGACCTCATGGCTGAAATGAAGACACTCACCCTTTATAGACTTTGATATAATGTCATTTGCAACTTCCTCCTCAAAATGAGATACAAATGCAGTGTCAAAATGGACCCAGTACTTTTTAGCTTCAAAGCTCCTCTTGAAGTACTTTCCAGCTTCTAGAAGTGTCACCTCATGAGCATCTTTTGAATCTTCTTCATGATTTGACAGAATCGTTGAATCACACCTTGCCACATATGCTTGATGCCTATAACCAGAAGGACATGTTGAATAGACATAAGCCACTTCTTGACTTGCATCTTGGTTTTTGAGACTAGATTCTTCTTGAATGTCAAAGTGACAAAGCACCTGATCTATGGCTTCTTTGGGCAGATTTGCATTTACAGAGGCTTGTAATGCATTATTTTCAAGATAATTGGGTACCCTCTGACTATATTCTTATTGCTATTCATACAGACTTGGAGGCATAATTGGATCAGTATTATACATGGCTTGATCTTTTAGGTCACTCAGCTCAAGGGAGAGGGTTTTTATCAGTTCTTTAACCACACTCATCTCCTCTTCATGATTTGACAAATCAATAGGGAGGGTGGGTGGATTAAAATAGGCATACATTTGACTGCAAGAAAGAGACTAAGATAAGTTATTTGCATTAGGCATCAACTGTTTTAAGGGCAGAGGAGGCAATTTTCTAGCCACTATGAAATTACTTTCAGCCTTAATGGCATGATCATATGATTGAGGCAGAGTTTCACCTCCTAAAGATTGTATCATCATAGATATCTCAGGGTCTAAAGCCTTTAAATAATACAAGAAAGCAAAGACTGAAGGGGGCCTCATGTCGATAGAAATTTTTTTCCATACCTTGTCAAATCTTGAATTGAAATCATGTATGGGTTTTGCAGGATGCCTTTTGATGGTGATGAGATCCTGGGTGAGAGTGCTGACATCTGTCCTATCCTTGAACTAATTCTAAATAAGTCCACCAAGCTGATCTCATCCAGTGATTGAACTGGGCTGCAAACTTCTGTACCATTCTTCTGCTTTGCCTTTGAGGGAAGATGCAAGCAATAGGAGGGTGTCATTCTCAGTAGTGACATTGTGAATAGTACATATACTTGCAACATCTTGAATGTGATCTGTAGGGAAAACAGAGCCATCTCCAATAAAATGAGGTAGTGCCTTCCAAGATGTGTCAGGGACTTGACCTTGCTGCTTAAGAACAAGAAGACTTGAATCCCAAGTCACAAAAGTTAGATCTCCTTAAATATTTAGATGCACATATATACTAGGGGCTGCCATGATCTATAGGAGCAAAGATTCAAGAAAGAACCTCTAGTAGAGTCACCAGATGGATGATTAATGCTCTTATGAGCAGATATTTCTGTGATTTTCCACAAAAATCACAAAATATAGGGCAAAGATTCACTAAAAACAAAGAGCAAAGTCTTTGAATCCAGTCCCACCAGGCATGCCAAAAACTATTGATGCATAAATTTGTGGATCTAATCCAGCAGTGGCATGGGAAATTTCTGAGATGTGGGATTGACCCCAGAAACAACCTCTAGATTTTAGGGAAGCTGGCTCTTCCATTTTTCAGAGGGGGTATGGGAAAAGGTTAGAAGGAAAACAAGATTATGGATACAATGTGAAACTAACTTTGTGGCAATGTGCCAGATTTGAAATCTAACCCAAATCAACATAGTGTCAAACCTTAAAAGATTAACTAAGAGATCAAAGAGCAAAAATGCATGATTAAACCCAGCTTGTAAATAGATTAACAAATGAAAAAGAAATAGAGAGATTAGAAATAGGAAATAGAGACACCAAGATATGCACAGAACAATTTTCCTCATTATTTGAATAGTAACAATTACAGAGGTAGGAATTTGTACAAAGTAAAATATTACATCCTCATGAAAGAACCATTGCAAAGGAAAAAGAAATATCTGCTGGTGGTCAAAAACTGTTTGATCTGTAGAACTATCTATGTATGAAGAACTCCAGAACTCTCATCTCAAATCTACATTTATAGCTCAAAAAATATCTTCAACAGCCTCCAAAACTCTAACTAAAACCCTGCAAAATCAGGCACTGATTCCTCCTTTCCAACTGAACTGACAATAAACTATTGTTCAGTTTCCATGGCTGAAAATATCCTTGGCCTGTGGAATGAAAAACCTATTTCTTTCTACTCATTTTACCTCATGTAGCTTATTGTGAAAATAGATGTGGCTATATAAATTTAGGGCTTCATATCTATTGTTTCATGTGAGGATTCAAAAAACTTTATTTAAAAGAGCTTCACATCCTCTGGAGGGACCAATGGAGGTTCATAAAATGGACTTCAACATTTATTTGAATCTGCCCTTATAGCTCCTGTGAGACATAAGAATGAGACTCTTATATTACTTTAAAATAAAACATTTATCTTTATGAAAGGGGCCCACCGCTTTTGCTGCATTTATGAGTTTTAAAATAAAATGAAATGAGACATTTATTTCCCTCTCTTTGGGCTACTCCACGTGGTACTCTCCAAGAGTCTTTTCTCTTTTCTCTATCCTCCACTACTCCCACTTGTCCTTGTCTGCTAGTTTTTGAGTTGCTCATTTCTCCTCAGGTGCCGACACGTGGATCACTCTGAGAACTTCTTTTCAGCTGTTCTCAAGCCGTTGATTTACTTTTCAATCCATGGTTGCTGTGAATCGCTATGTCTCTATTTGAAAACCCTATCAGTTTCTTTTGAGTTGAATGCTACTTCATTTAAAAAATGGATGAGCGTTTTGATATCAGCATGTCTTGTTTCAATAATAAAATGGCTTCAACTATTTCTCTACTCTAAGTGTGCCTTCGAACCAAGTGCCAGAAACTCATCCAAGAGCGGCATCCATTATGGCTCATACCATATCTTCATTAGCTAGTGGAAAACACTAATATCAAAGTCAAACCTTTATATTTGATGTGTAACAACATGCGCAATGAGTGTTACTATTGGCTGTGTTCCTCTATGACTGAATGCCTCTTCCTTATTGCTGTGTATTTTGAAATGGAGGCATGATATTTGGGTTGAACCTCAACTTGAATTATACACACCTGAATCATAATGTTGCACCTTCGTATTTGAGCTGAACACCTCCATTGGTGTCTTTTCTTTTAATAATGATGATGTCTCATTTCATGGTATGCTATTTGGTTTTGAAAAACAATGTTGCCCCTAAACTGACTCTACATTCTTCTAATAAGATGCACCATTGACACGACCACTCCATTGACTATGTTTCCAACTCGGACAGGGCTTTGCCTCTATTTATAATGGCTGTGCCACTTCTTACTTATAATACTGAGCCTCATCTTCTATGGCGGTTGTGTCTATCTCCATAGGCAACATCTTGAATAGACTATGCCGAACTTGTTTATACTACACTTTACTCTTTAGCGCTGATGTATATAGAAGGAATTTGTGTGAATGATTGGGCTGAATCTTTTTGTAGAAAATTTGATATATGATTTCTACCATTACTTTCCACTGTCAAGGCCATAGGAAGTCCTTTTATTTACTTCCCCCTTTCATTTGGCAATGCACCAAGACCTTGAAGGATGCCATGTTTCAATATAGCTATGAGTACCCCCTAGAAGGTGGTGCTCCATCTTTAATTGATATAATATGCTCTTAAGATTGCCTGAGAGATAGCCAAGCGCCTCCTATGCATTTGGTATATCTGTGCCTTTCCCTTATGGAAAGAAGCCGCACTCTTATGGAGATCACCCTACATTTCTGCTGAGCTCCACCTTAATTCTTATGTTGTCTTACCTCATAGCTCTACAACATTATCTCTTATCTAAATGGCAGATGTTCGGAGGTTGAAAGCTATTATCTAAGAAATGTCCAGTCTATTTATGACTAGTGGCTTCGCCTATATATCAATGGCGCTATTAACGTGAATAGTGTGTTGCCTAATGCTCAATGATAGGATGAATCTCTTGATCTTGCAACCAAGTCCTCAACGCTGGAGGCTTTGTGTTTGATTCTTCATGTTGATGAGAGGAAGGTGATATCTTTTATGCATTGGCTTGATTCCCTTACAACTACACATGCCGAATTCATTGTCTTCATGTTAATAAGAGGCCACACCTTAGTTTACAAGCATTATGAAACATCATGAATTAAAAGGGATGCGGTTGTATTTCTCTTGTTTTGGAAGCTATCATTGAGGATATCTTATTTGGGCCCGATGCATATCTTCTAAGAATTGCAGTGCCATCATTATTTGATCAACTGAATCCACTCCTTATATTGTTCATACATTTGAGACAAATAATAACTCGTGCCATATCATTACCATGATCCTGGGCATTTGAGGCAGCACTGGAGCTTGTATTTACTTGTATCTCATAACACAAATCATGCCTTCTTTGGTGAGTGTTTGGAATTTTTATAATGTTGTGTGACTTTCAGGCTAATTCTTTGCTTAAGACCATGCCCTTGATATATTAATATGGATATATCACATTTCCTCTTATCACTGGTGTCTCATTTGTTTTACAACACCTTTGCTTTGGCTGATTTGTACTGAAATGATTGAGACTTCTATGGAGACCACACCAGACCACACCATCAATACAGGCCAAGTGCTCTTTGAATCTACTCGTGTGCCTGGCATGAATGTTGTAGCTTTGATTACTTTGCCATCCACATTGATTTCATATGAGTGTGCCTTCAAAAGGCCATGTGAAACTTTTATCTTCATTAAATCTTTACTAAAACTCTAATCAACAAGGTTGAAAATTTGTCAATAGCATCAATGCAAAACACATCCAAACACATAAGAAGACTAGATTTACATGGAAAACTTAATAAGGGAAAAATCGTGTGGTGAGGATTAGCTCACATATATATGAATAACAACACTGAACATCAATAGGCTCACTACCAAGGGCTCACTACCCAAAAGTGAGAAGAAAGAAGAAGACTTTTCTAGAGATATTCACTATCTGAAAGAAACAAGAGAGATCAACCACTACCACTCTTTGCAATTCATAAGCTTTGGCTCACTGCCTCTATCAACTTCTAACACACTAAAATGTAGACACCTTCTTCTCTGCATTCTAGAGTCATAACCATTTAAGCTCACTCACAATTTACTACCTTGGATTCACATTCACACATTCTTCTCTATTTTACCCCACTGAACTTTATCTTGCATTTATACCATCTACAACCAAGACCTATCTCAATTAGGTCAGACCTAATGAGGCGTGTGCACCTCAAATGTGCAACACCAATTAGGTTAGCACTAAACACTTTCGTGGTGGAAAGAAGTGTAAGTGGACCATATCAAGGGATAACTAGAACTCAAATCTTCATCACTAAGCTACTCATCACATTGAAAATCCACAAGGTACCTTCACAAATGGCACTAGCAAGCTAGGTCAGCCAAATCTGATATAATGACCACATCCATCCTTCTCCAAGTCTAAAACATCATGTGGACTAGGGAAAGACACTCCACAACATCCACACACCTTTCCATAACATTCAACACCCTCAGAATCCCTTGCAACACTTCCACAACCACCTGAAACAAGGAATATGTTCAATCTGCACATCAGGATCCACTACCACTATACACCAAAACAATAACTGAACTTGTGAAGTAACCCATCACTAGAAACTCTAAGGGAAGGTAGATATAGACTATGTAAGCACATTCCTAGATCTATAGGACAAGAAAAATCAATGTGGAGAAATGTGGAGCAATCTCATTTCTCCCACATAGTCTTCTACATAGGCAGACACTCTATCAAACACACCTTCCACTGTTGCATGATCCAGAACCTCAAACTCTAGTTATAGCACCTTAGAACATCTCTGATCAACACTTCAAAACTATACAAGCATATCTTTAATTAAGAAGAAATGTGGAGCACAACACTGAGAGCACCTATGTCACACTACACACATTTTTATCAAATTTTCTCAAAAGTACTTGGAAACCAAGTGAATCATCTGTTGTAGGTTGACATCAATGACAACACTAGCAAGTTTCTAGAACATCCTCCTCATCTCTTTAGAAAGAAAATAACCCACAACATCTTCAAATTTAAAGACAATAGAAGTACTCTTAATAGCCATAACAAGAGAATCCCATGAATTAGGCAAAGAACAAAGCAGGATCTGACATCTCTCCTCCTCATCCATTTTTACACTAACTAATGTCAATTGAGCCACTGGCATATTGAATTATTCTAGGTGGTCTACAATTCATTCACATTCTTCTATTCTCAAGGAATACAATTTCTTTCTCAAGAAAATCTTGTTTACTAAAGATTTGGCTTGATATATCTCACCAACTTTCTTCTATAGTTTTTGTTTGCAGAAGACTCTTCATGGAAATTGATTAGAATAGAGTATGCTAGACATAATCTAATTAGACTTTTTGATTTATGGTCTATAACATCATATTGAGTAGCCAAAGTAGCATTCGTAGGCCTTGAAACTTTCTCATCAACAACATCCCACAGATCTCGATCAATCAGTAAATCTTCCATCTTCATCTTCCACATCTCAAAATTCTTTCTTGAAAATTTATTTACCTCTATTCTCCTTAATGTGTTCTCCATTTAAAAATTCTTGCAACAAGATCACAGGGTATCTTCTACACAAGCTCTCGCTCAAAACTGCATTAGTTCAAAAAACCCAATAGCCCACAACTAAAACCAAAGGTGATCAAGCTCTGATACCACTTGTAAGGAAGCTAAGGTAGTGGAATAACTTCCTACACTAAAATTGAGAGGAGAGATATGCAATTTTTTTTAGATCTTTACAACAATTACAAAAATTATACAGAAATAAATATAAATAATAACCATACAACATTGTAATTACATGGGGAAACCTTTTCAAAAGAAAATCCCCACACTTCAAATGTCACCCAATATATTATTCATAAATCAACAAGATTGCAATATACTTGTAGAGAAAGCTTTCATAGGAGTATAACCAACCAAAGAGCTAGAGGCAACTCAACATCTATAAGACTCACACACACAACCTTCATCTCAAGCACTTAATATATAGGAGATACAATACATAAAACCATCAAATGGTAATTATAAAAACATGAGCTAAAACCACCCAAAACATGGTGCCCAAATTTCTCTAAGAAAAGATTTCATATGATGTGTAAAAACATGCACCGACATGTGTAACTCTCCCTTACAACTCGTTTCTATGTCCAACACATTTTTACATTTTCCAGTATGAGAGACCCAACTTCCGGAGGCCGTAACTTTTGATCTGGGAGGTCAATTGATGAACTATTTAATGCATTGGAAAGCTCATGAAGATATCTATTGGTTGGACATCTCGAAACTAATGTAAAAAAATTGAAAAAAAAATTGGCCAAAAGCCAACCCTATAGCCCAAAAATTGAGTTTTAATATTTTTATAATAAAAAAATTACACTTTTTTGTAATTGCAAGGTTGAGCCACCTTTCTTGACACAAAGAAATTAGAGATAAATAAAAAATAAAAAACATATAGAATAAGCAATCAAAGAACAACAAGAGGATTTACATGGTAAATTCCTAGCAATATGTCAAGAAAACATCCACAGGACAAAGTATCAGTATTCTTATTGTTTAGAGGAAAAACTCCAATATTCATGTAGCTACAATTACAATTTGTCTTTCAAGGCTACAAAGCTAATTAATATATTCAACATAACTACCACCATTCAATTTAGAAACGAAGTAGATTTAAAGAAAAAGGTAAGGATTTTAATGTTTCTTTGAAAGATAAGATTTTTACTTTCCTTTTTTGTTGTCACAAATCCAACAAGACTGAATATTTTTGTAACTCATAACTGATCTTAGGTGTAATTTTTATGATGCGATATGAGTGTGATTCAAATGACATATGATTGGATTCAATATTATTGTTCTTCTTGAATCATATTTGTATGAGTTCGCTCTAGTTTTAAAACATCATATGTTTCAATAGTCAACCAATGAATAAATTTTTTACAGCTCAACCATATCAAAATGTGGTAAATATTTGTCATATTTTTATTGACCAAAATTAACCTTTAAGTGAATGATATTTAAAACAACCATAATTCAAAATGCTATAAAAATTACTAATAATTAAAATATAAAGCAATTCAAATTTCAATAAAGCAAAATAACCTGACCTGGTATACTCTTTCGTACATAATGCTTGTGGACTTGAATGAGTATTTCATTTTTGGTTAATTTGAGATTTTAAATTAGAATTTCTATAATTACAACCGGGTTGCAAACTAGCTCGCAAAAAATGCAGTAGGATAATCAAGTTGGTGAGGGGGTAAATTATAAAACACACAACACAAATTGCATGTATAAATAAGAATGTTCTTATATTGATTTGGACAACACATTACATTACAGAATGTAAAATCCAATCAGAGGATGAATCCTCCATAGGGTACAACACATTACAACTTCCTTTCTCTAGATTCTAGAACCTTCTACCTTCTATAGCCCCAAATTAGCTAGGGTTTCTATTTTCCTGCCTTTTCTTGTCTCTACACTTTCCACCTTTTCTCTACTACCCAAAAGAGTTCCCCAAAATAGTCATAAATAGCCCTTTTTGGTGCCCTCTAGCAAAAATTTTGAAATTTGTAATTTCCTCCAAAACTTGGTCAACTTCTAGGAGCCATAACTTTTTATCCAAGTGTCAAATTGATGAATTATTTGAAGAATTGGAAGGCTCGTGGAGTGCTCTATGTGCCAAAAAAATTGCTCTACCAATTCTACCCATTTTCGAGGCCATACATGGCCTCTAAGTGCCTCAAATCTGATTTTGAAACCTTTTCAAGGGTTTTTCAGAAAACAAAAACTTTAATATCTTTTAGCCCACAAATGATCTTTGACTGATTCCTTCGCCAAAGATCTTATTTTTTAATTTTGAAGCCTCCTATAAATTTTCACTTCCATACGTGCCCAAATGCAAACTTTAAAAAAATAGCAGTTTACTATTTTTAGCAGTTTGAAAAAATTGAAGGTTCTACATCATTAGTTAAGTAATTATGGAATTAGAAATACAAAAATTGAAAAGAAATAAAAAACAAAATCAATATTTTTGAATCATCATTTTTTAGACGATGCAAGATTGTCCTTACACCACTGGATGCTCTTGCATCATGAGTTCAAACCTATATTACCAAAAACGAGAAATGGAAACCGCAACTGCAACGGCAACATGACGATAAACGAGATATTTAGAGGTTGCGTATAAGAAACGTATAAGAAACAGATTTTAACATATAAAAAACTGATTTTAACATATAGAAAACTACTTTAAAACAATATCATAATAAATAAACTATGCATTTATTTTTTTAACAAAATTTGTTTTAAAAAGACTACTTTAAAACAATATCCTAATAAATATTGTACATTTATTTTTTTAATTAAATTTGTTTAAAAAAAAAAACTTTAAAACAATATTTAGTTTTTTAATAAAATTTATTTTAAAAAAAAACTACTTTAACACAATATTATAGAAACTCACTTTTATTTCAAAAAGTCAGGAAAGCTTTTAATATATAAAAAGTCAATAAAACATATATAAAAAGTCAATAAAACAGGTTCAAAAAGTTTGATTAAAAAAAGAATGGAAATTTCGTAAGGGTTCACAGCAGAGAAAGCAAACAACAACGCAGCAGAAACGGACGGGAAGCTGAGAAACGGCCGTTAGCTGAGAAACGGAAACGCGGCCTTCCTGTCACGTTTCTGGTAACGTAGGTTCAAACATATCCCCCATGTTCAAATGCATAGTGGTAATGTGCATGGTAGGGATGCGTCCATTTTGTAGCAGAAGTCTCCATCTTCCAGTTTTCACCACCAATTGCGCCGCTACATCCCATGGCTATAATCTTAACAATATGAATCCAACAAACAAAGATTTCAACTTCAGTTTTGCATCAAAGTCTATGTATCTGCTCTCTATGCAACTTACAGAGCTATCTTGCTGTCCTACTTTTATAGTGCCCATCCACTAATAAACTTGCTGAAATTAAAAAAAAGATTAGAATGAATCTCTACCGACCTTGCCTGTGTTGAGACATGGACCAGCTAGGACTCGAACCTAGGACCTTCCATACGCTGCTGGAGTGCTCTACCACTGAGCTACTGGCCCCTCTTGGACCAGTCCATCGTCGGTCCGGGTGTGGCTTACACCAACACCCCCCCTTAAGCCACACCTCTCGTGTGCTTGGGGCTCCTAGCCTGGCCTGGCTCTGATACCATGTTGAGACATGGACCAGCTAGGACTCGAACCTAGGACCTTCCATACGCTGCTGGAGTGCTCTACCACTGAGCTACTGGCCCCTCTTGGGCCAGTCCATCGTCGGTCCGGGTGTGGCTTACACCAACACCCCCCCTTAAGCCACACCTCTCGTGTGCTTGGGGCTCCTAGCCTGGCTCTGATACCATGTTGAGACATGGACCAGCTAGGACTCGAACCTGGGACCTTCCATACGCTGCTGGAGTGCTCTACCACTGAGCTACTGGCCCCTCTTGGACCAGTCCATCGTCAGTCCGGGTGTGGCTTACACCAACAGCCTGTATCATATGATTCTATCTTGAAAGTCCTAGTTAAGACACTGAACAGGGACTGAATGCAATAAGAATCATGATGGACACATATATTCTCAAGGCGACATTGAAACAGATTAGTATGTCCAACATTCTCCAAACAGCGATAACTTTTTCAAATAATTTTTTGCACGACTTGGATTCATGGCCATCTCTATAACCAAGCCCATTGACTCTCCAACATTCCTTATAAAATTAATAGTTCGGTACTGGAATCATGGCTGCTACGTAATACCCCTAATGGAAAACATAATTTAATATTTATCAGTTTCGGTGTTTCTCTTATTGGATAGACCAAAAATTCATTGGCAGAGAAATTCAGACACATGAATATGTACCAAACATGATATGGCTGAAATGTGGGAATGGAAGTCCCCTATTCAATTGGAATAGGGCAAGGAGGAATTAGGCGATTTGGATTTTTTTTTAAGAGGGGTTGGGTTGGAGAATTTTATATCAAAACTATATAATCATTTAGTTATTTGATATGGGTTGGATTTAAACAACACATGTTGATTTCATATGTGTCAAAAATTCTATCGCCATTTCATTTTGCAACCATTACTGCTTTTTCAAAACCTTTCTCCTACCTATAGAGTCTAGTACTCCCATACAATAATGCCATTTAGAAAGATTCGTAGAAAATATATTGATACTTTGTGTCTTGTATAAAGTTCATTGCTTAGAGTTTTTTCATGGAATAAAAAGAAATATCAAATGTTCTAATCATATTTTTCTCAATATTATAAGTAGTTAATTTTTTAGATTCTATTTTATTTTGTAATTTTGTTTTACAATTGTTTAGCTAAAACATCTTGGATAGACATTAGATTTCCATAGTCCATAATGTATGAAACAATACTTCAAGATTTAACTGTGTGCGAGTTTTTTTCTCCTCACATAGTTAAATCTTGAAGCATTGTTTCATAAAACAGCTTCATTTAATTAAATACAAACTTAAACCTATTGTTAACCGATATTATTGAAATTATTTTAGTTATATTACTTATTGTGGTCAGGAAAGAGTACATGGATTGAATTTAAGATAATAATTTTTTTTTCAAAAAGTTGTAAAATTAAATATTTATTGACATTAAATTTAAATGTCATCAAATACATATTTCAATAATTTATAAGATATATTTATTATCTTAGATTATTAAAAAAAAAATCTAGTTTGTAAGTAAAAAGAATAGTACTTGCTTATTTTTATAATTATAAAATTTGTGTATTCATGTCACTTCCCATTTAGTTTTTGGATTATTTTTTAATAACCACAATTTCTTATTTCAAGAAAAAATGTTGTTAAAATAGAATCCAATGGACTTCATAAACTATTTATCTGAATGCTATGGTCTATATTTAATCTTGTTTTACAAACTAATAAACTAATTTCTTGTTTGAAAATTGATATATTTAGAATAGTTATGAGGAAATAATTTGTAAGGAAGGTTTGAGATTATTAATTTAATATTTTAGTTCAATTAAATTTTATTTATAATTTCTAAATTTTCATATGAATCTTGATGCCTTAATCGATTGTTGAGTATGCAAGTAGTTTGCTAATAGGGATTGTACCAACCAAGTAGAAGGGGGTGTATATAGTTTCACAAGAAAATCTATTTGTTATTGGTGATGGTGCAATAGTAGACCCACCTAGGAGGAAGCAGGGTGCCAAGTAGCAGTAGTCAATATGACAAGAATGATCAAATTACAAGATAAAAGCATCTAGATAGAACACAAGGATAATCTGCCTTAAGTAATTGAGGCTAGACTATAAGTAAATTCTATGTTGCATGAGGAAATTGAAATTGCTAGCAAGCCTTGAGGTCTTGGTAGAGCTCTATAGTTGACATTGGATGGAGAGCATAGCTCTATGCTCATCCTTGTTGGATCTGGATGATTTAGTTATCCATGTTGAAGTGAGATGGTGTCTATCTCAATTAATAGTCAAATAGTGTTGCCTTGTTATACCAAGGTATTCCCTTGTTCACTTGTGCTTGGGCCCAATGGGTAGTTACATCCTTCCTAATAGTTGTTTGATTATCCTCATGATGACCTACTCTTGTTCTCAACTTATAATAATCTTCAATATTTAATCTTTCACATAGAGATATTTATGTCTCAAATTTTACAACTTTTTCAACAAATTCAATAGGTAACTTATAGGAATGAATTTAGATTTCAATTTTTTTACCATCCTATCTTATTTCTAAATATTTTAACTTACCATTTCTATTCCTTTCCTACTAAGTTTCCTTCCACGATATAGCAACATGACATTTCAGTTTTGTCTTTATAAACTTTATTAGGATTAGTAATTTCTTCATATTTAAAATATTCTTTAAAATCAATGATCCAGTCCATTCTTCAGAATTCATAATACTAAAATATTCTGGAGGATTTTTTGAGATGTTAAAAAGATAAAAATATGTAAGTCACATCTTAACTTTTTTTCTTCATTTGTCTACTTCTATATACAATTGTAAATATTTTCTTCTGCCTTCTACCTATATATGACATTATAAATGGCACTCTCAAATATAAACAGTGCAACTACCTACTATATGTCCTAAAGTAAACAACTAATATTTTTTTTTGTTACATTGTTAACGTGTACAACAAATATATGAGAGAAACAAGTAGCCTTTAGACTTTGAAGGGAGTTGATGAAAAGAATTAACCACATAAGTTGAAGACTTTGAATGGAGTCTATTATTAAAAAAAATTAACGGCAACATATCAATTACCTTTAAAAATTAGGAAGAGCTTAAACATTCAATGTGCTGTCAGCAGAAATTTTGTTCAGATTAATTAATTTTCAATCAAAATCCTATGGACTTTTCCTGTGGAGAACACAGACAAACAGTGGAATGAACCACTCAAAAGAGGAAATCAAAATATTTAGAGGTCGAAAATTCAGAAAAACAATCACCACACAACATACCGGCTGTTTAAGTAGGCGAAAATTAAATAAGGGGTTCCATAAAAAATATACTGCCAGCTGAAGAAGGTTAGTCAAACTAATTTGCTTCATTATCGCCGTAAGAGTAAATGTGTTCGTGCACGATATTTATTGCATTCAGTCACTGCCCAGAATCTAGCCAGGACTTTCGAGGTAGGATCATTTGATGCCAGAGAGCCTGGCAGAGATTTATTCTATTCCTTCTTTCGCCAAGTTTATCAGTCGACGGGCACTATAAAAAGGACCCCAAAATACCTCTAAAAGTTGTAAAGAGAGCGGATACATAGAATTTGAAGTAAAAATGAATTTGAAAGCTTTGTTTGCCGTGGTCGTATTGTTGAGCTTATGGCCATGAGACGCATCAGCGCAACTGGGGGTGAAGCTCGGAAGATGCAGGCTTCTGGTACAAAATGGGTGCATCTCTCCTATGCACATGACCGACTTCAGGTCTTCACAGATCCTGTTGGTACAAACCACTGGGCGGCGTAACGAAGGTGGGACATTCGTTACTTTGTCTCCTGCTCGGACTCGAATAATTTCGAGGGGTCGAAGCTTGCTGGTATGGATCTGCAACGTCAAACATCACCACCGTCTTCAAATGCGTAGAAGTCATGTGCATATTACGGGCGCCCCCATTTTGTAACAGAAGTCTCCATCTTCCAAGCTTCACCGTCAGTTGGGCCGCTGCATCTCATGGCCATAATCTCAACAATACGACCATGACAAACAAAGCTTTCAATTTCAGTTTTACTTCAAAGTCTATGTATCTGCTATGTATACAACTTGCAGAGCTAGCTTGGTGTCCTGCTTTTTATATAGCCTGTCCACTGATAAACTTGGTGAAAATAAAAAGAGGATTAGAATGAATCTCTGCCGGCCTCGCCCGTATCAAATGATTCTACCTTGAAAGTCCTGGTTAAGACACTCGACAGGGACTGAATGCAATCAGAATCGTGCGCGTACACATTTATTCTCAAGGCGAAATAAAACAAATAGGTCTATCTAACCTTCTGCAGACAGCCATACCTTTTTCAAATAATTATTTCACGACTGGTATTCGCTTTCATCTCTATAACCAAGCCGATCGACTCTCTCCAACATACCATATAAAATAAATAGTAGTTTGGTAGGGGAATCTTTGCTGCTGGTACCCCTAATGGAAAATAAATTTAATATTGTTGGAAAGTAATTTCTCCCACAAGCAAAATTACAAGAGAAAAAGACAAAAAGGCAAAAAGACAAAAGAAGAAAATAGAAAGTTCCTAAAGGAGTCCAGATAAGATGGAGGTTTCCAGAAAGAGGAGAGTTCTAGGCTAGAAAGTTCTAGAGGAAATTTCCAGAAACAGATTGTTTCTAGATGAAGAATGGAAAAGCCTAGAAGGCATAGGCATGTACCAAAGCCCTCTATAAAAGAGGCATGATGTAACAGAGTTGAGTCAAGTGATTAAGCCGATAATGATCAAGTGATCATGTCAAGTGTGAGTCTTGAATGCAGCAGCATTCCATGTAAGGTAATCATTTTGAGTTAATATTTTGTGCAGCAGCACAGAGTTGTGAATCATATGTTGTGTGTTTAAGTATTCATAAATTTGTGTCTTGTGGATTTCATATCCACCACCATCATATTGGTATCAGAGCAGGTCAGATCATCGGATTGGAACTGTGTATTGGAGGATCAAAACCATGTTCATGTAGAGCTAGGGTTATCTTGTTATCAGGTGGATCGTTGTTGCAAAAGGAGTAATTGATTTCGCTAATGTAAAGCACCAATATAAGAGGGCGAAGTTTTTGCGGCTGAAGACAAACAATAGAAGCGATTCTGCTGCTGAGAATTCATCAAGTGTTTGCCGATTTGGAGGAAATCGTTGCATGAGGAGATTGCAAATTGTGGAAGTCGCCAGAAGATTTTTAAAGCAAATCAAATCGTTGATTTAGGGTTTATCTGTCGCCAACAATGAAGGAGCCGTAGGTTTTTCAGAGGAGATCGAGAGAGTTCAAGCCGCAGCCTGTAAAGTGACATCAATGAAAGGAGAAGATCCTATTGGAGCTGCAGGTTAAAAATCCTAGAAGAGCAGCTAGGGAACAAGAGTTTATCGAGCCGCTGAAATTAAAGAGGTTATGGAAATCGTAGGCATTTGTGAAGTCAGCCATAGCAGATAAAGGAACTAAAGAGCCAGAGAAGCGATATAAGTGCAGACAAAGATAAAGTGATCAAGCGCATTATTTAACCTAAATTTGCATGAGCCATTATTTAGTGGAGATGAGGCAAAAAGAGTTTACTAATCTAAGAAGAAGCCGCTGATCTAGGGTTTCGCAAAAATACTGACGAGGATTAGTAAGTAGATCGTGGGTAGAATCACATTGTCAAGGAGAAAAAAAAATTGGCTGCAGCCAAACAGAGGGAGATCGCATAAAGGAGATCGTTGTTTTGAAGTCACAAATCTGAATTGAATAAGCCACGATTTTTAAGAGAGTTTCGTGGTTGCAGGAGTAAAAGTTAGGTCAAAGCATTCGAAGGAATTTGTTTGGAGGAGCCACTGCCATAAGGGTTTTGCAGAAAAGTTCTTGTGGCAACTAGAGAAAACAAAAGAGGGCGATTTGAGACGGATAAAAGGTAATTGTAAAAATCATTACAAGTTTGTTTGAAGTCTAATCATTAGACATCATATTACAAGTGAAAGAGGTCATAGATTTAAACATCACATCAGTGATTGGAGGGTGATAGAAGGTAGAGAAGAAGCCAGTAAGAGGGCAGTTTGAAGGCATCGAAAAAAAAGAGTGAAGGTGCAACCGAGGATAAGGACAACAGTCTAAGGTAAGCAAATAATTTATTTTCAATGGGAAAAGCTAAGAGAGAGAAGACAGAAAAAAAAGATTGGAAAAAAGAGAAAGAAGATTGGAAAAAAGAGAAAGATGATTTGGAAAAAGAAAGATCTGAATTAATAAAAGAATTACATCAAATGACAATAGAGAAAATTGGTTTAAGGTCAGAAAGGTATGAAGCTAATGTTGAATTGAGTAAAGTAAAAAGGAAAAATGAAGAACTAGAAGAAAGATTGAAATTATTTGAACAAAGGAATGGTGAATTAGAAGAAAAGATAAAGCAATTGGAAGAAGAGAATAAGATACAAAAAGATGAAATATCAAAGTTAAAAGAAGAAAACGAAAGTTTAAAAACAAAGCCATTAGTTTGTGATGTCTCCTGTGATACAAATGATTTATGTGATGTAGCTGAAGCTAAAAGATGCTTGTTTGGAGATTCTAAGGAAGTTGGAACAGCAAAATTTGCATGTTGTGATATTATTGATGAAGAATGTAAAGCTAAAGATGACAAGTTGTTTGAAAATCATGTTAATTGTAATAAAGAGAATGTTGGTTTTAATATGATGAAGAAAATGGGTTATAAAGGACAAGGATTAGACAAGTATGGACAAGGAATGAAGGAGCCAATTGAGCCGATAGTGAGGCCAAAGTATGCAGGTCTTGGATATGGAAAAGCAAATCATGTTACAGGTACAAACAAGCTGATTCAAGAAAAAAGGAATGTTCAATGTTCTCATTGTCATAGGCAAGGACATACAAAGGAAAAGTGTTGGGATTTACATCCATGTAGCAATTGTGGATTCAGAAATCATTTAGAAAAGATGTGTTGGCAAAGACAGTGGAAAAATGAATCTATGAAGGATTGCATGAAAATAGATTGTGGATGGAGTTATGGTTCAAGTTGGCAACAAATTACAGGTATGCTAAAAAGTTTGTTTAGGTATAGATCTTCATTTGTGAAAGATGATAACAAGCAGGAAAATTTTGAAGGATTGAGGCATCATGCAAAGTTGAAAGATACAAATAGTAAGAGGACTTCCAGTTTGTTGTTCTAAATATTTCAAGGATTGAATGACTGCTACAGCAGTGGGTGAGAATTGAAGATCAGTAGATCATGAAGATGATTTGAAGGCATCTTGCAAGCAAAGGATTTGAGTCACCAGAATTGAAAGACAAAGATTTGGAAGATAAATTTGGAATGATAGGTGGTTGAAATTAAGGGGGAGTGTTGGAAAGTAATTTCTCCCACAAGCAAAATTACAAGAGAAAAAGACAAAAAGGCAAAAAGACAAAAGAAGAAAATAGAAAGTTCCTTAAGGAGTCCAGATAAGACGAAGGTTTCTAGAAAGAGGAGAGTTCTAGGTTAGAAAGTTCTAGAGGAAATTTCTAGAAACAGATTGTTTCTAGATGAAGAATGGAAAAGCCTAGAAGGCATAGGCATGTACCAAAGCCCTCTATAAAAGAGGCATGATGTAACAAAGTTGAGTCAAGTGATTAAGCCGATAATGATCAAGTGATCATGTCAAGTGTGAGTCTCAAATGCAGCAACATTCCATGTAATGTAATCATTTTGAGTTAATATTTTGTGCAGCAGCACAGAGTTGTGAATCATATGTTGTGTGTTTAAGTATTCATAAATTTGTGTCTTGTGGATTTGATATCCACCACCATCAAATATTTGTTAGTTTGGATATTGCTCTTATTGGACAGACCTAAAATTCATTAGCAGAAAAATTCAGACACATGAATATGAATCAAGCATTATAATGTAGAAATGCGCCCACCGTAAACAACATGCTAGCTATGTACGGATTTTTTGACTTTCATTCCTGTCAACGTTTAATCTTGACCAGCCAACTGAATTGATTTCGACCAGTCTAATGAGATTGTTTGTCGACGGATTTGTCGATAGGTTTTTGGTCAACAAGGTTTCAACCAGCTAGTCATTTTACAACGCACCAGCTAGTTAAGCTTTACTATAGAAATGTGGGAAAGAAATTCTCGTATACAGCTGGAATCCAGACCTACCTTCTCCAGGCAACCATACCTTTTTCAAATAATCATTTGCACGATTGGGATTCGCTACCATCTCTATAACCAAGCCCATCGACTCTCTTCAACATACCTTATAAAATTAATATTTCAGTATGGGAATCATGGCAATCATGGGCACGCCGATAGATATCGTCAAGGAGATCTGGATTCTTAGAAGGAGAAGAGCAATACAAAAAGGCAGTTTTCCCATGAATAACAATTTAGCAAACGAACAATTGTTGCACTTCAAAATTTACATGAGAAAAATAATACCATCTGCAAGATTTGGAATGGAACACAAGCAAGCACATAAATAGACAAGAGTACTATGGAGCAAAGGCTTCAAGAGCCTTGAGATGTGCCTCCCCTTTATCAAGATGCAATGTGTATTCCAATTTCAGAATTTTGTGTATTTGCAAACCTAGTTGGGAAATTGATGGGCACATATATAAACCTTAAATAATTTTTAACAAAGAACCAAAATAAAAGTATAGAATAGAAGCCACAAATTTGAAAACAATAGGGTTCTAAAAAAGTAGGTACATGAAAATTTACATGAGTGCATTTTTTGGGTTGAGAAAAACAATACAATACACACGAATTGTAGTGAAGCACTATCAAGTGCATAAATAGACAAAACCACTATGGAGCCAAGGCTTCAAGGGCCTTAAGGCATGCCTCCTCCCTTTTCCTAAGAGAAATGTAGGCATTGTCCTACATTCAAGCATAACACTGGAAGGTGAAAGCGGACGAGATGCATATGTCTTGCAAATGATGAACATGAGAGACAGTAGTAAAAAGTAAACCTTGATGTTCTGTAGGGCCAATGTCTATTTTGACCTTGTCAAGTGTAAGCCCCTGGGCTTTGTGTATGGTCAAAGCCCATGCCATTTTCAGAGGGATCTACCTCTAAGAGCCACATGTCACTGGAGCAACAGGAATAAGGCATGTGTCATGTGAATCCCAAGGAGGTCCTACATAGCTATCAATCCTTACAACAATGAAGCTTGGCAAGTTTGGATGATTGCGACCATTTGGGTAGATGATAGCTACAAGAGTTCCCAATGCCGCATTAACAAGTCTAGTAGCCACCCAAAAATTTGAGGTGAGGATAACCTTTTGGCCAACACTCAAATGAATCGTGGAAAGCAACTACTCATCTTCAAGGTCTGTAACAGGCCTCCCCTTGCTTGTTTAGCATTGCACTATGCAACGGGTACCCCTATTGACTGTAACATATGCTTATTATGTTGAGCAACTAAGGCATTTGTTGGAAACAAACGTATGGAGGAGTGAAATGTAGGAAGGTCATCAGGGTTGAGGAAAGTATCAGTCTATGAATCAGGAGTTCCTAATAAGGAAAGCATGCATCTGCATTCCTAAGATTAGCTAGAAGCTGATGAAACGAGACATGTGCCTAGCCATCACCTTCTTGTCGAAAGACATCATTCAATGTAACTATAGTTTGAAAGGAATGCTACAACGTTGTACCATACGAATTACTTGCATATAAGAGAATGTCTCTTATAGGAGGCAGCTAACCCAAATCACCAACAAGGATAATGGAACATCCACCAAAGGGAACCTGGCTTCACATGGGAAATTATTCACGTAAACACCTATCAATATGAGAAAGGAGCCTTGGCCCAATGAAGCTCATTTCATCAATCAAAATGTATTGAACAAAATACATGATCTCCTAAAATGTTGCTAATGCTTGCGCTTTAAGTGAGTTCATCTCTTTCAATGGTATGCGGAGGGCGGTATGGATGGTGGATGCATTGATATTGAATGTTGTAACACTAGTTGGAGCAAGAAACAATAATGGTGATTGTGATCAGGACAGAACACGAGAGAGTGCATCTCTCAATATATGATTTAAGTATGACTTTCCAATACCAGCAGTGCCTTGAACAATCATCCTAAGTGGAGCCTTGCTTCATGGCCTTTAGAAATCTGATAGAACAATATCAAAGATAGCATGTTGCCACACAGATAATCCACCTACTCCAAGATGGCAGTTTGTTCTTGTATCATCTACAAGATGGTAGGATGTTCAACTAGCTTCAATGAAATCAACTACAACCAATTGTAGGCTTTGAGGGATTGAACAACTACTCCAATCATGGGCAATATCAAAGTCACGCCTACCAACCAAGTCAAGTTCATCAAAACCAATATCAGTACCCATGTATAGGGAAGAAAGAAGTTGTCACTCTTCAACCGTATCCACATTCAATGTATCTATTTCACCAAGGGGGTCCTCATCATTAGAACTAGATGAGCAATCTAGATTTCTATGGGAAACATGTCGTACATTGTAAGTCCCTTGTAGGGGCTCCCACCTCTCCACAGTCTCATCAACAAAGGAGCCAATGTCATCTTCAATGGAACAAAATTTTGTATATTGAAGAAGCTCACTCCAATAGAAGAAAATAAAAGCTTCAGAACCCTAGTAGGAATGTTTGTGAAGCGAGGTCTCACTTGTACATTTGCAGGGACAGGGCGTCTAGCCCATTGATTGTTTCTATAGGAAACTCTAAACTTCTAGTTCTTTGCAACCTCTATTAATGTAACCGATTCCAAAGCTATTGGGCAGGCCATGTAGGCAAAAATAAATGTTGAATTGACAAGGCTATCTTCATTAGAAGGGTTGACCTGACACAATTGTTGCCTATTCACATTCAAGGAAACAAACAGCCTACTACACACCACAAGCGGCAATTTTAACAATAAGTGGGAATACTCCTGGACAGTGATATCACGGTCAACCACAAATTTCTGTCAGGAACTTATGAAATGCAATTGGCATTGGTCTATCAAATTGAACACTAGCATAGAAATGAGAGAGCATATAATGTTAGGTCTTGTAGTGATGCTCAGACTTTGCAGTGTATTTTGCAATATAGTTGAGGAGTGCATGGAGAGATAGAACAGGTTGGCAATCCACATTTACTTGCCATATGGAAAGCATGGCAGGGTTATGAATATTCAATCTATCATCATTACGAGCAGGGACATACTTGACATGGCCATCGCCTGAAATAACCATTGTTGAAACAGGTTGCAAATCCCAAGGAGTCTTGTATAGGCATGAAAGCAAGGGTCCTTTCTTATATAAGCATGTATCTTTGGTGCACTTGGTATGTCACTCAACATGATTGACTAACTCAGCATAGTCCATCGAAGAATCAACCGTTAAGATTCTCTTTGTGTCCAACAAACAAGGATCATCTAAAATGGAGCGATGGAACACCAATGATCTCTCCCCAATTCCACATGGGTTCCAAGTAGAGACATAGGTGTTTATGTAATTTGCAACACCTTTGACAATATTTTGATCTTTCCAATCAATTGTCTCCATGGTAGGTGCATGTTTGAGCCAAAGGAAGCCATGAATGTGGGCAGACCTCTATCCTGCCATTCATACCTACCACAAGAGAGAGAAATCAAAAGGAAATGAGGAAAATAGAAATTCAAGCAAAACAAGGGCAACTATATATAGCAACTAACCTATACCAATAGTCATTTGCCCGTAGAAGCTTCTCAAGCACCTCCTTACGAAAGATACTGAAGCGATGATGCATGTACATTGCAGTCAAATGCGGATTGTGAATAATGTTCTGGACCCTCCATCTTTGTGCAAGAATTGGATCTAGGGGGGTGAAGCTCAAAAAACGTAGGCTTCTGGTACAAAATGGGTGCATCTCTGCTATGCACATGATCAAATTTGGGTCTTCACTGATCCTGTTCATACGAAGATGGGACATTCGTTACTTCGTCCCCTGCTTAGACTCAAATAATTTTGAGGGGCCGAAGCTTAATGGTATGGATCTGTGAGGTCAAACATCACCACTGTCTTCAAATGGGAACGTCTTAACCAGCCGGTGAGTTGCAAGCGACCGGCTGGTCGACGTTCGTACGGCTCGTCGAAGACAGTGATTAAGGAGTCGACGAGCAGTACAACTGGAACAGTTGAAAGCAATCAATTATTTTTATTGGCTAGATGTTGTTGACTGCAGATCCAGGTAGCCCAGCCGTACAGTCAGTGAGTTACAACTCACTGGTTGTTTACGGCCAGCCCTTCAAATGTGTAGAAGTCATAGCAGGGGCGCACTCATTTTGTAACAGAAGTCTCCATTTTCCAAGCTTCACTATTAGTTGCGCCGCTGTGTCCCATGGCCATAAGCTCAATAATACGACGACGACAAACAAAGCTTTCAACTTTAGTTTTACTTCAAAGTCTATGTATCTGCTCTGTATACAACTTGCAGAGCTAACTTGGTGCCCTAGTTTTTATATAGCCTGTCCACTGATAAACTTGGTGAAAATAAAAAGAGGATTAGAATGAATCTGTAATATGTGGATCTCCAGTAAAGGTGAAACAGACGTGCAAATAGCATACAAGCTACGAGGATGTGCTTAAGGAATTTAAATATTCAAAATATTGCACGCCACCTCCGTTTTCATCTTGCAAGGTCCCACCTGTAACAACGCTCCCGATGGCTTTATTAGTGGGAGTTGGAGGATGTGGCTATCACCTCTCATCCACACCTCTCCCTCGCTAATGCGTGATATGTTATTTTAAGAAGAAATCTCTTATCCACAGGAGGTGATGACCGACAGGATAAGAAATACAAAATTAAAAAAATAATAATACAAATATCTTATCCACGGGAGGTGAGTCAATAGGCATTATGGAGGAAAATATCTCCAGAGAGGCAAATTAAAAAAAGAAACTAATGCTCAAAGAAATGTCTGGGGAGGTAGTTAAAAAGGGACTGTTTTTGCAGAAAAGGGGGACGGACTGTTTTTGCAGAAAAGGGGGAATATTATAGAGAAAAGAGGAGCGGAGGAAAAAGGAAAAGCAAATAACTTAGACAAGCATAGCAAATCGCAAGATAGGAGGTGCATTGCAGGAGAGGGTGATCAGAGAGCTGAGGAGGGGAGTGCGATAGTTTTAAGGTAGTTACCTCTGTGCTGTTAATTTAGCCAAAAAAAATACTGAAACCCAATTACTGTCCTTTGCCAAATTTTATTTTGATGCAAATATTTACACTACCTTTGTCCTTAAATTTATTTTATCCTACAAAAGTCTACCTTAATGTTGTAGTTAAAAAGGGTTTGCAAAGGAAGGTTATGTGATTTTTGATTTACAAATGTTTTTAGGAAATCAAAGGATTTGATTTTATAGAGAATATAATGGGTGTAGCCTTATAAAACAACAACTACTGTCCTTGAGTTAGAGACTATCACGGCACTAAAATACCTTTGAATTATCAACATGGTTTGTGCATTGAAATCTTGTCACATAATTTATAATAAACTGAATAAAAAAATAAGGAAGGGATGATAACCTATGTTAGAGGACAAATTTATAATTACGTAGTGGTGTTATAATTTCAATGTTTCTTCCTCTTCATTTATAGTTAAATTTTGATGATAGATTACAAAACATGATGCCAAACAATACAAAAATTTATATAGAAATATTTATATTTTATTTTATAGATAAAATTTCAAAGTCATTATTCTCTATATATTCCATTATTTAAAAAAAAAGTAAATTATATATTGAACTAATTAAAAAATAAAAAATGCAATTGTTAATTTATCCTATAAGTGTATCAACCCATTTTGGAGTGTTCATACATCATTTTTATTGAAATTAGTGATGTTTTTTTTAAAATTCCTCCTTTTATTTTTCTTTGAATGACTTTCAAAAGCTATATGTACCATGCAAGACAAGAATTTATATTTACCTTTTATCTTGCTATGTAAAAAATGGTAGACAATATGCCAAAATTTAGGCTGAAAGTAGACCTTTTGCTGTGTTTTCTTACATTATCCGTGTATACCTTGTGAATCGTGACCAAATTGGGGTCACTGGTGTTCTGACGAAACTATCTTAGTGGCAAAGGGCTATTTTCAACAAACTACACTATTACTGCAAGCTTTTGTATTATAGATCATATTTTTCACCTTTACTATTTTAATTTTTAACTCAGTGTCTTTAGTCATTTTGGATTCCTCGTTGGTTACATGAGATGATCCAGGTCTAGGCATTAGAGTGGTCTATTGGAGTGGCTCTCTATGGGCCCGGGGCCCGTAAGTGGCTGCCAGGGGAACTAGTAGTAGAGTTACAATAATAAGTGATAACGAAAACTAAAACATTGGGATAAAACCACTAATGAGATAATTAAACCTCGTGTATGGCCTTGAGCACTTGTAAAGGCTAAGGATGCAACGAGAAGGCCTATCCGTCTGTGGAGCGTCGAGTCATCCGTCTGCAGGACGTGGATTCGGCCATGATTGAGTCTCCTCGTCTGTATGAGAGGTACTTGGTCCCATGTGTGTCATCCTTTCAAGCACATATGATGACACTCCATATGATTACACTCTAGTATCTAGCACCTTAGGAGTCGTGAGTAGTACCCAACTTATGATTTAGATGAATACACCTATTTTATTACTCTGACTGTAAGCACTATTCTCCGTGTCTTCTCTGTGTTTGATGTGTGAGTGTTGGCCATCTTGTATTCCCTTGTTGTCATTCATCTGTTTGGGCCTTGTGACTATCTCCGAGCATAGTGGGGTGGTCTCTTAGGAATCCACATGGTTGGGAGGCGTTGCCACCACCATTGGGGACTGGTGAACAGGTTTTGGAGCGCTAGTTGAGATGATCTCTCTCGATCACTTCATTCAGTTATTGTCTCATATTCTGGAATATATCATTGTACTTGTAAATGGAGTTATGTAATTGACCTCTCTTAGGAGAGAAGTTGTAATCGTTGTTATTAATGAGAAGAAATGTGATGTTCCTTCATTACTTTATGGATTCCGGTGTGGGTATCGGATCCACCTGTATTTTATGCGCATGGATTCATGTTTTTATCATATGCGACTTGGAACATTTGTTTTGGTGTTTAAAATGAATGGTATCAATCTATCGCATTTACAACTAAATCTGTGTATGTTGTTTACTTATGTTTTACAAAAAAAATTATCTTGCTCCCTTTTGGCTCTTACCCTTCGGGGTTACGTAGCGGGATGTTACAGAATCTCTGCCGACCTCGCCCGTATCAAATGATTCTACCTTGAAAGTCATTGTTAAGGCACTCGATAGGGACTGAATGCAATCAGAATCGTGCACGTACACATTTATTCTCAATGCGAAATAAAACAAATAGGTCTATCTAACCTTGTCCAGACAGCCATACCTTTTTCAAATAATTATTTGCACGACTGGGATTCGCTTTCATCTATATAACCAATCCCATCGACTCTCTCCAACATACCTTACAAAATAAATAGTTCGCTACGGGAATCTTGGTTGCTAGTAACCCTTATGGAAAACAAATTTAATATTTGTCAGTTTGGGTATTGCTCTTATTGGACAGACCTAAAATTCATTCGCAGAAAAATTCAGACACGTGAATATGAATCGAACATTATACTGTAAAAATGTGGGAAATAAATTATATAGCTGGAATCCGAACCTACCTTCTCCAGACAACCGAACTTTTTTCAAATAATCATTTGGAGGACTGGGATTCGCTGCCGTCTTTATATCCAAGCCCATCGACTGTCTTCAATATACCTTATAAAATAAATAGTTCGGTACGGGAATCATAAATAAATAGCTCGGTACGGGAATCATATCAGTAATATTTGTCAGTTTGGGTATTGCTCTTATTGGACAAACCTAAAATTCATTGGCAGAAAAATTCAGACATGTGGGAAAGAAATTTTGGTATATAGTTGGAATCCAAACCTCATCTCTTATGGTGTCAAGACCTTACACTCAATAAGACTTGATTCCTAGTGGGCTCATTCAAAACCATTCAACTCCAATAGATGAAGAGCACATTCACAATGAAATCATTTTAAATCTAATATATTAAATAGAAACAAACCATTTGTAAACAATTCACCAAAAGACTAATTGGTGATATATATATATATATATATATATATATATATATATATATATATATATATATATATATATATATATATATATGATGTTTTTAAGAGATATATGAATACAACTATCTAAAGGTATATTTGGATGGTGGACAGGCATATATATATATATATATAGATAATTTTACTAGCCAAATATTATACAAAATTACTTTGACAAAAAAATAGAAACATGTAGATCTATCAACCATACAATAGATGCTATTACTAGTTTTTAAGAATTTAATGGTTAACATAATTTAAAATAACTTTAATGATTCAATAAATAAGAAGTTATTTTGAATGTATTATAATTTGTTGATTATTTTCAAAGATAGCCAGCATTGATGCAATAAATATTAACCACAAGAAAGATAAATTAATACTTTTCTTTTAATTCTTTTTAGTACCTTTATAGTTTCAAAGGAATGGATATATTACATAAAAATCTACCTAATTAAATAAATTGATTTTAAAAATTAAAAGGAATTATAGACTTATTTTTATCAATGTAGTATATTAGTAATTAAATGCAAAGAAACCACTAACTAAAGAAATGTATTCATTTATAGTTCTTTTGAAAATTTTCAAAGCCTCATCTAGATCACCATCTTGTGTATAACCTATAATCACTGTAGACCATGAGACCACATTGGCATTCTACATTTTGTCAAACCAATCACGTGCCTTGTGCATGCTTCCACATTTATCATACATATCTATTAGGGCATTCCTAACAACAACATTTCAAAAGCCCCACTTTCAATTATTCCTTGATGGATTGACATACCCACTACCAAAGCTCCCAGCTGGCACAAGTTAGGAGTATGCTCACAAAGGTGAACTAATCAACTTGGCCATTTGTTTTCAACAATCTGTGAAACAATACTAATGCCTGTTAAGGAAAGTTAGGCCTTTTGTAAGATACAGTCATCATTTTCCATGAAAAGACACCTCCTTCAACCATTTGGTTGAAAATATTTTGAGCATTATCTAGACTTTCACACCTATCCTATGTGCTCCCATATTAGTTTTAGCTCTTGTATGATTCTATTATTAATTTGTCTATTGTATGATGTACATATGAGCCATTGCCACTTACTTTTAGATAAAATAAACAACTAGCATTCATATAGAGCTAAAAGAATTAGAATTATAGAATAACCAAAAGACATAACATAATGGCATACAATAATAACAAGGAATTAGGGATGCTTGTCATATTCATGCTTTGAATTCACAATAGGAGGAAGATCAAAGGCCCTAGAACAATGACCCCCATGAAATAGACTAACATGGATATGTCAAGAGAGCATTTATAAACCATTAACCAAAGAAAGCATAATATCACGAGTTTCCTCAAGAGATGCAAGATTCACATTAATGTTATTGAGGGACAAAAATTGTTCCTCCATAAAATAACAATGATATTCCCCCTCCATAAAAATTTGGAAATGAAGATAATTAGATTTTTTTCCAAATCATGAAGAGAAGAGGTTAAATCTATTATCAATATCTGATCTTCTCTTGAAATATCAAAATTAGAGTTTCACAAATACAATAAATTATAAATCAAGGGATGTAAGATATTAGATGAACTAGTCTTGCATCTTGGAATAAGAGATCAATAGACAACCATTGCCATTAGTGGGAGAAGAAGATGAGCTATTCTCTAGCTTAACAACTTTATCAACATTAACATCATGTTCTCTTAGAACTCCAAGAATAGGATAAACAATCTCATTCAATCTAGGAGGAAGCTAAGTAATAATAAAATTAAAAGATTGATTTAATGCCTCATTGGTAGAAAGAAAAGAAAGAGATTTATTTGGAATAACTAGATGTTGTTTGAGAACAATATTTATACTATTTGAAAGTCAAGCATTGACCTCAATAAATGTAATGCATTGTAGGCAAGGAAAATCCTAAGCACAAGAGGCAGAAGAAGACCACTAATTTTTTAGTGGTGAATCTTCACTAAATGGCAAATAGTTGAAATTAGGGCCACCATTTCTTACAAATAGGACAAGCTATAAAGGTGTCTAAATCACCCATTTTTTACAAAAAAAAATAGTTTAGGGTTGGTTTTCCTAAGAATTATTTTATTAAACTTTTAATTGATTTATTTTTCCACAGTGAACGATGTGTGACTTAAGTAAAATCACCAATATTTTATAATATAATTACAAATACTAATAAAATTTGGCATTAATATTTCATTCCCACTTAATTTTGGGGGGCCATATCACCATTACTATTAGATTCTCACTTTCTTTTGGGGCCATATTTGCTTTGAAATTAATATTTGGTGGGATTTACCACTTAGAAATTGTATATAATTAGGTTTTCAAGTACTGAGCATCACTCTTTCTCTCCTTTATTATCATCAGCTCTAAAACTTATGGCATACAAGGCCTCAAATCTAACGATTATGAAGAATATAGGTAGCATAGATTTTTAGAATGAATATTATTTTAATGTTTGCATGGATAATAAATTAAGATCTTGTTTATAATTTGTGACATGTATTCACTTTGGTAATGGCTCTTTTGTATGGTGAGTTCCACCCCAAACAACTATAATCTTAATCTTTATGCTCTTATTCTATGCAAATAGTAAGTAGGAGCATCTAAAGCTCTTGTAACAAATGTGATGTTTTTTTATTTCATTCCCTAGTATAATTTGATGGTTCTAATTTCATTCTATAAGTTTGTAAGGAAATTTTAGGAAAAATATTTACTCAACCTAGATTTTCTTTTGGGTCATGTGATTATATATTGATTGGACAATTGATATTTCATTATGTAGGGTTTTAAGTACTTATTTTATTAAATTTATTTTTAACCTATAATTTCTTTTGGGATGTGTGATTAGACATTGATCAATGACCCACAAGAAATTCTACGCTAAGGAGACACTTTAAAAGAAAAGTTCTTATAACTCTATGGAATGGAATATTGATTGTTTGATCGTAAAGAAATATAAGGTGTAGATTAATTCATAGATATTTTAGAATCTTATTTTTATTGCATGAGATTTTTAAAATGTTCAATCCCCATGTGCTCTAATGCTTTTTTTGTAATGTATCTATGCTTGGTAGTGATAGACTCTGCCCCTTGACCCCATTTATATCACAATAAGAGAAATTGAGGCCACTATCATTAAACCCTGTGATGAGGTGCTACCCCTTGACCTTACTTGTGGCTATCACCCCTAGGTCCCTACTTCAGCATTAGGAAAAAAGAAAAAAATTATGGGGGCACTGCACTGAAAAATGCATTTTTAAAGGAAGGATCACCATGGTAATTAATGTCCATATCAAGTGTTCACTTAGGATTTACCAAGATTTTTAATAAATTTCAAGTAATGTGCATAAATTCACTAGAAATTTTTTTTTTTCAAAAAAAGATTCATCATGAAAATTAATGCGCTTAGCTATGATTCACCAAGATTTTATAGAATTTTTTAGTGGTCCTTTCTTAAATTTCATGCCAAATAAAACATAAGAAATTCTATGTAAACCTAAAAATCATCCTACCAATCAAATTGCAAAGGGAAAGTCAGAAGAAATAAATCATCACACCAAACTCCATAGTTGAAAAACAGGACCAAGAAGAATAAATGAGATAATTGACTACGAGAAAAAATAGAGACCAACAAAAATTATGATATCTAAGATAGTGAATAGTTTGATTGCTCTAAATCATCTACTTATTAAAGACAAATAAGCAAGTTATCCCAATCCTTAACAAATAAATCTATTTCAGAAAAGGAAAATTTCATCTACTACTAGTCACCAAGAAGCAAATCTAGAAAAAATGATGTCCAAAGTACAAACTACTTTGAAATAACCATTTCAAGAATTTCTCCTTGTCTAGTATTTACATGCCCAAATCACCATTAATGTTAAGAATGAGATTGTTTGCTACTGCATCCAGGGAATTAGAAATCCAAAATTCAATGTTTAATGCAAATCACTTGCTTCCTTGGCTTTTCAAGCATTATCTTCAATCTACTTTTTGATAGTGTCTAAGTGAATTCCACTATGATTTGAAGGCACATAAATGTACAACGATATTTGAAATTTCCTCTTAATGAAGTTTTTCTTCCATCAAATGCTTACTGAAGAAAATATGTAGAGCCTGATCAATCCTTTATAGTTTCCCCTTCCTAAAAATTATAATCAAGATAAATTTAATAAATTAGGTAAAATTCATCCTAAGGGAGGGATCAAATTTATAGTTTTTATTAGTTAATTCTATTTTAACTCTATTTAACCATGAAAGACTTAAGATTTTGAATTTAAATGAGGATTAATAGCTAATACATTATGGATGTAGTTAATCGATATTTTTAGGCTCTTGATTTTTAATTACTAAAATTCTTGAAACACATGCATATTGAAAAGTAATACCAATCATTTAGAAACACAACGTAAGCGGTTGAATCATATGAATATCAACTAAGAATATAAATGCTCCAAATGAATAGTAACCAAGAAATCTATTTAAATGTCATTTAATCATTATACTCAATAAGTGTTATATTATTTCAAAGAAATAATGAAAGAGGAGAAGGATCTCTACAAATATCAGAAGCACCAAATGAGTTCCAATAAAAATCAAACCAAATGAGGGGCATTGGTGTGTTCCTCCTTAGGGTGTGTTGAAGATCAATATGGATGGTTCTTCTCATGGAAATCCTGGCCATGCTGGTATTGGAGGTGTTGGGTGGACTAGTTCTGGCACTGTGGAGTTTATTTTTTCTATTTATAAGGGTTGGTATAGTAACAATGTGATGGAGGCTCTTGCCATTTTATATGCTATAGAGCATGGTTGTGCTCTTGGGTGGAGATGAAACATTTGTGAGTCAGATTCTTAGGTGGTGGTGACTTTGTTGAAGAGGCAATAGTTAGAGGATGTCAGTTCACATTTGGCTATTATTATAAAATAGATTCTTAATTTGTGTTCTTCATTGGATATTGTTTATTTCTATCACATTCCTCGTGAATGGAATCCATGCGTTTGCGGATTGTTTTGTTAAACATGCTTCTGATCATTTGTAGGATTGGAATATTATGGAAAGGGGCTAATTACCCCCAGATTTTGCTCAAAAGTTAGACCAATTAGTGGAGATAGATAGGAATGTGTAATGCTCTTTCTTTTTATTGCTCTATTTTGGATTGAATAAATTTCTACCCCTCTTTTAGTTAAATAAAAAGCAAACCATATTGCAACAAACACTGGTGTTCTAATTATAAGTGAATTGGTCTTACCACAACCAATAACAAACACAAGTTGAATGCTAAGCATTGAAGCCTACAAAAAGGGGAATGCCAAATGGAATTGATAATATTGTCCAAATCCCTCAAATATTTGCATTCTAACAAAAACATTTAATGTTCTAGCAAAGGAAAAAATGTTGTTCAATTGCATTAAAATTAGTATTCACACATTTTTCCTTGTGAAAATGTGACTAATGTTTCTTTAGTTTATCATATGTGTAACCAAATTGTCATCAAAACAAAATCAGATGAAAGAATAAGTATACTTTATATTGTTAAAGACAAGAAAAATTGATACTTGGGTATTTCTTGTGGAACCTTATCTAGTGAAATCCTTGTTAGAGAAAATTATATTTTTAATGAATTTAGGTCTTAATATCATATCATGAATACCTTTCACAAGTTTGAGAAGTGATAAAGACAAATTCTACTACAACTATTACTAAGCAATACATGTCGTAAATTTTATAAATGATGTCAATAATAGCCTATCAACCAATATGGAAACAAAACAATTTATAGTTTGTTAGTTACCAAAAATAAATAGAATATTGATACAATCATAGAATCATTGACCAAATGAAAATAACCACCCGATTACTACTAATTTTTTTTACACGTCAAGTACTACTTAATCGACCAAACATCTAATTAAATTGGTATAGAAGAGCCAACTACATTGATTTATTGGCCTTTACAAACCCAAGTCGTGGAAACAACTTCGTGCCAATAATCCTATACTCACACTAGAATATGGTAAGCTTCCAACGTCTAGGTCATCCCTAGACCTAGACCTAAACCTTGAGGGTTAATTCATAATGGCCCTACCTACATATCCCCTCCTGAGAATCAAAGGGTCCATTGTTCATACACCAACAATAAAGAGAATTCATTCTATGCTCTAAAGTGAGATCTTGGATCTCACTTTTAAATTACAACCATTAGTTGATCTTAGGATTCCCAAAGCATCCATATGTATAATAGAAAGATAGTGATACATTCCAACCATAGGTTATCCTAATGCCATCATTAATGTACAAGTACACACAAAACCACTTAGGGGTCAACTCATATAAGCATCACATGTTCAGACCTAATGAATTTCTCTAGCATACATCACATATACACAATGTAAATACTTAGACATATGTCTCATATACATAGAGCATGACTAACCCATGCATGCAACATACATACACAATATAACTAGTTTACACATACATCACATATACACTATGTGATTAGCCCATTCAAGTGTCACATAAACATATAGTGACTAATTCACACACACAACACATATACATAGGGTGACTTACTCATGCATGCACCACACCTACATAATGTGATTGTCTCATACACACATCATAGTTACACATAATGTCTACCTAGAAAAGAGAATGGTTGCCACATTACTGCAAGTGTCTTCCCCTTACTTGGTTCACTAACCCATAAGCCCTTAATTAAATTCCAACTAGAACAAGGAATGTCAGTACATCTTGTGCTACACCATGGTTCCATCCTTTTCCGAGTTCACAACCAACTATGAAGACAAGAAAGCATCCCATACTACTTGTAGTCATCACTAGATAACGTTTAAGTATATAAACCTATTTAACACATGAGGCCTTTAATAATATTTTCATAGACCACTAAGCATCTGACTCATCTTATAACTAGATAAACATATTCATAGTATCTTATGGTTTTACATAAATTAAAACTAGTACATGTACTATCAATCACTTGGACTATTTTAACAATCAAAATCATGAGAAACATACTTTAGGCAAACACAACATAGGAAGCTCGCACAATAATTCTTCTACACTAATGTCAATACTAAAATCCTAAGATGGGTAGATACTAGAATCCATCACCTACATACCACTAGTGAAAGTTAGGCTAGTACTGGAATATATTGCTTGCATGCCATTAGCAAAAGCCTATCTAAACCCTATGAAAATGTAGTCCCTGGCATCTATTGAACCTGCATGCTACTAGTGAAAGTCTACTAACCCTATGATATTGGGTAGCTCTTGACATCTATCATCTGCATGCTACTAGTGAAAGCCTACTAACCCTACGATACAGTGGAATACTTCTTTAGGTAGAGCACACTCCCTAACTACTATCAAGATAGAGAAATGATAAGATTATCTATAGGTAGGTCATAGGATTCATAATGTCAGTGACCACCATAGATGGAATAGAAAAATATATGTTCTAAGAGCTATTGCATACCACCTACTTATGCCCTCATAGAGCCCTTACTCCAACCGTCATGTGTGATGCCAAGAAGTAGACTCCTATATTGATTTTGGTTTAGCATATTGGCATTTAAAAGGCATAAGGACATGAATTTAAAGCATATAGTCCTAAAGGCTTACACCTTAGACTAGTCAATTGGGTTACAATTACTACACATGGATCCATAACCTTATACACATGGTCTTATAAGTCTTTGGGTTAAACTACCAACATGCATGTAACACATTATAGCTACAAGAGTTGGGTCACATATACATAATGAAACAACTCATAGAGCAATCTCAAATGCTATTTATAGGTGAGTGCAAAATCATGATGGGCCAAATAGTGGCAACGTAAAAAATCTTGCTAAATGAAAAAATGCTAACATTTAGACATATTTAGATTTGGATGGAAAAAGTGCTAATATTTCTAACTCAAATATATAGATTCCCTTCAAAAATGCCTTGAGATTATCTTAGATTTAGGTAAGTGGGAGTCCTAGAAATTGCCAAAGAAACATATAAAATCAGTCATTTAGTGTTATCTTGAAACTTTCCATGACTTCATCCTTGAAATTGATAGACTTTTTGGTAAGTAAATTTAATTAATAAAAAGGTTTTGTAGAGGAAACTATAAAGATTCCAAAATATAATATGTGCCTCATTACAATTTTAATAAGTAATTATTATTATTTTTCTACATACACTATATTTGATTTCATAATTGATATACATATGGAAAAGCATTCATAACTTTCAAAGTATTTATTCCTTTTTAAATCTGGGGGGTGGCGTGACGGGGCACGGGACATTCGTTACTTCGTCCCCTGCTCGGACGGCAGCTGCGATTGGAATAATTTCGAGGGGCCCAAGCTTGCTGCGAATCGCTGGTATGCCGCCAACCAAATCCTGCCGGACAACCGCATTATCGTTGTCGGGGGCACGCAGATGTTTAACTACGAGTTTGTCCCCAAGAGTCCCGGCGAAGGAGTTTTCAATCTGCCGTTTCTATCTCAGACCCGAACCAGCAGCCAAGTGGAGAACAACCTCTACCCATTTCTCCACCTCTCGTCCGATGGCAACCTCTTTATCTTCGCAAACAGGGACTCCATTCTCCTCGACTACAAAACCAATGTTGTCGTGAAGACCTTTCCCAGAATGCCGGGTGACGGCCCGCGGAACTACCCTTCCACCGGGTCGTCCGTCATGCTGCCGCTCTCCGCCGCGGACGGGTTTGCCAAAGTGGAAGTTCTCATCTGTGGGGGCTGTCCCGACAACGGCTTCGCCCTGGCTAGCGCAGGTAATTTCACGGACGCGCTCCGCAGCTGTGGACGAATGGTCATTACAGACCCGAATCCTTCCTGGAGCATGGAAGACATGCCCGCTCCGAGAACCATGTCGGACATGCTCATTCTCCCCAACGGCGAAATCATCATCATCAATGGAGCGGGGAAGGGCGTAGCAGGGTGGAACATGCAGACCGCCCCCGTCTTAACACCTTACCTCTACCGACCCGCTGCACCCGTCGGGCAGCGCTTCTTCACCCTGGCGGCCACAACCATCCCCAGAATGTACCACTCTACTGCTAACATGATGGCGGACGCGAGAATCATTGTGGGCGGCTCCAATCCGCACGCGGGCTACGTCTTCACGGGAACTAACTTCCCGACAGAGCTCCGGCTGGAAGCATACAGTCCTTATTACTTAGAAAACGTCTACACGTACTTGCGCCCCAAGATAACATCCGTGTCGCCAACCTCGATCTCCTACGGCACCACCTTTACGGTTGTTTACTCGGTCCCCAATCCTCTTAATGGCGTTATACAGTTCAATGCCTACGCTCCGTCATTTACGACCCACACCAATTCGATGAACCAGAGGCTTCTCATTCTCGCCGCTGAAACACCGACCCTCGTCTCAAATGCAATCGGGAACGTCGTGTATTCTTCTTCTGTGACTGCCCCTCCCAGCGCTGTGGCTGCCCCGCCGGGATATTACATGTTGTTTGTGGTAAATAATGGCATTCCCAGCATCGCCCAGTGGGTTCAGTTTTCATAAACTTGTTAGATCGACTTCATTGATGCCTCAATTCACTTGGAGGGGAGCATAGCTTCTAAATTCCTTCCATTTGTTCGAACTATGTTACGTAAAAGGCATGCTGCATTTGTTTGGGGGTAATTTGAAACCCAGTTGTAATTATGGCTATTGTAATTTCAAATCTCAAATAAATCAAAAATGAAATATTCATTCCAGTCCATGTGCATCGCACCAAAGCGTATACCGAGTAAACTAATGATTAGCTTTTTCAGTTGCACACATATTATTCAAGAATAACAATAATGTTAAGTCCAATCGACTTGTCATTTGAGTCGCATTCATGTCTCATCATAACAGTATTATTCAGCCGAATCGACATGTTATTTTCTAATACATTATAAAACGGCTCTGGACTTTTAACAATTTTCTAAAATTTAGTATAGAACAAAGTTCTTATTATTAAGAACATACGGTTTCCACAGTTTATATCAATTAGAGAAAGTTTTGAGAAAATACAATAAGAAAAATTTTAATCATCTTTTTTAATCACTCATAATCTACTATCAAAAATAATAACCCATTAGAGAGCTCTGTTACACATATGGAAATACGGCCACTAACTCGTATTTTTTACATTACAAAATGATTAGAGAGCTCTATTACACATCTTATCATCACAAGAGCGCAACATCAACACTCTAGGTATGTTGCACGACTACCTATATTGTCTTTTCTTTTTTTCTTTTTTTATTATTTTTCTATTATATTAACTCGATAACAGGGGTTTGGCCAGAAGGAAAACAATGCTAGCCTATTTCTAGAAATGGTGTCTACTGACACCACACCTTTCAAACACATGTTATAGACACCAACATAAATGAGATCTCAACATCTGAATAAATAAAATTTAGATGTGTGAGCCAAGTTCAAATCTAAGTGTAGGTTTTAGAGCCACAAACATGAAGGTCGATTTTGTAGTTATCGAAGTGAACTAGAGCACCAGACGAAATATCTGTACTACCAATATAAATGTGTTCATTTGACATCAAATAGGGATTTCATAAAACAAAGAATCAGTTTTCACCTAGATGTCTTCATCAAGTTTAAAGCTAAGTTCCATTGTTTTATTTATTTAATTTATGAGCATTTTTTTCATTGCATTTATCATCCCTATCTCCTTATCTTACGTAGGATTTTTTATTCATAGTGGATTAATTAATTTACCTATGATATTTATATGTGGTTTGTTATTTTCCTTTACATTAAATTGGTGAACTTGATGTATATTACACCCTTAGCATTTGTGCCTTCTATATTAAACTTTTAGATATGGTTTTTAATTAAAAAACTTCTTATTTTACATCTAGTTAAGGTTTCGATTCACTTTCATTTTCTAGTGAATTTTTATATAATTTTCATTTGGGTTTGGGCCTACATTAGTGATATCTATTTTATCTTTACCCACTCATTCTTTGACTATACCTTATTGCTAGATCATTTATTATGGATCTTATGATAGATATTTGCCACTAGCCTCTATCCATGCATGCCTTACTAATTCTGATGTGTTCCTATGATCGACTTCATTCAATCCATTCATCCTTGATGTTGTCTTTTATTTTTATCGTACCTGTGTTGATGCCTTTCATATGGGGTTATTATTTCATTATTTTTGTGCTTCCCCTCCTTCAGGGAGTTGGCTATTGTCCGCCATTCTCTTTTGGATGTAGTTAGCTCACCTTTTATCGAGCTTCATCATGACCATATTTTTCTTATGACTGGTGACAGTGATGACCACTGGGATGTTCTACGTATAATCACTTTTTCTTCATTTAATTTTTATGAAATATATGATGACTATACCTGTTATATATGCACTACTTGCTTCCTTCTTCACGTGCATTACTTCATGATGATTTTACTTCTTGCACGATGGATGCTAATGGTGTAACCCCACTTCTTCCCTTCAAATATAGGTACGATACCTTATGTCATAATGTTAGACCTTCATTAGCTATTGATGATGGTGTTGATCCTTGTGATTTAGTTTCTTCTACATGTCATGATGTCCCTATTTCCATACCCTTGTATTCAATTTGATATTAAATATCTCGTGAGGATTCTAGTGATACTTTTTTATGTAAGGATAATCATGACGGTTCAAGTCCTTCCATATTAGATGACTTTGCATAATTTATATATATGATTCGTGATGATTATTCCCCTACTGTGATGGATAATCATGTAGCCCTAAGTTTTCATGATACATCCAGTGATTTCACTCTGTGTGATGGTGTGCCCAGTGATTATATTCTTTCTACATCTCATGATTGATCTCCCCATGCATCTAGGAATTCGCCTACATGCGCATCTCTTGCTACACCTTTTTTTTTGAGGAGCCTAGCGAAATATATGATGAGGTTTATACTTTTAATGAGCCTCTTTATGATATCTTCTCTCTAGGACCGTCTAATTATGATGACTTTCCTAGTGATGCGATTTATTCTGTAGCTAGTGATCTTCCATAAAGAAAAAAGTGTTTCAAAATCTATCATAAGTAAATACCATGGGATTTTCGTCCAAGGCATTATGTTGGTCATTCTAGAATCCTTGTATCTTTTTAAGGCAATAAAAACTATCACTGCATATAAAAAAAGGGTGCGATTAAGATTAATTGAGTTGTCACAATTTTAAAAAATAGAGGAGCCTCCCTCGTTGACATGCCCTATATTTTCATAATCTTTACTTGATGATAGGGCTCATGGGTACGCTCAGGAGTGATATGAGGAAGGGGCGTAGAGAAAATTTTCCAACCAAGTGCCCAATAGTCAACCATATTCAAACTTCAAACTATTGTTCTGTAATACTTCTCATATATCAACTAGTTGATAGCATCCGACAATACATTTTCTTTCAAGAAATAATCACAAGAAGACAAGTTTCACCTGAGAAATCATTGACTTGGATTGCACATGCAAGAACCCTGATCGACACTTAAGAGAAACAAGGAACATTTGGCAACAACTGTAGAGTTACCACCTCAATAGATTGACGAAAACCTTGAAGCACAAGAGGTCTCACAAGGATGAAATGGTTCAGGTCTTCTCTACTAACAATGTCTTCAATATCAGGAAGCACATGGAAAGAGTAAGCTAAGCACTCCACTCCCTAGCAAGGTTGTCATTATGTTGGCTCTCAAAATCATTAGCACATTCTCCAAGAATTTCCATACAGATCCATGACAAGGGGAACAAGACTACTGTGGTGAGAGAGTAAAATTCATCAACAAAGAATGGATGGTTGGAGACTGATACATAAGAGTGGTCCCCTCTTCTTCTTCTTTAGAGTAATCCAAACCTTTCCAGAGGGTGATTCCTTGAGACCTTTAATAGAATAATTAGAGGAAAATGCAAGCCTATGCAATAAACGTTGAGTGCCATGCCTTATGATATATAGTATTTTATTGATCACGAGCCATCTAGGCATAAGTTATTATCCGAACCAAACTTAGGTGCTCATAGGACAACATCTATAGTTAGTGGTCTTTATTATCATCCAATCGTAGAGAGAGGAACGAACTAATTCCTTGGATGTGATAGTAGATAGTCTCATTTTTAACATAAATGATAATTTCAGCCAAGGAGATAGGTCGAGATTCAAACAAAACACTATCCAAGTGCTAAGAAATAAGTATTTGTCTTGTCTTGAATGAAATTGGCATTTTTGGTGCATAATTAAGAAAATCCTTAGACTCCCATGCTAAACACTATGCTTTGGGATAACATTAACCTAAATACCTCAATGACTAAAAGAACAAAGCAATAGGAAACTCGAAACCCCAATGACAAAGCCGTAAGACTAGGATTGCAAGGAACTTGATTATTGGACAACAAGCAAGAAAATACTTGAATTACCACAACAACACTAAGAGAAAGGATTCTGGGAAACACCTTATGAGGCATGGTGGTAAGGAGAAGTTTAAAATCCCAAAAACTAGTTAAATACTCAAAATGAGCTTGGAAAAGACTTAGAAATTTCAGAACAACATACTCACTTCGAAAAGACTTAAAGATGCAAACCCTTTATTAACTTCGATAGAAAATTTTATGAAAGAACAAAAGCTGAGATTGCCTCCTCTAACAAGAATAAAACAAGTAAATATTAAAAAATAACAAAGAAAGATAAAAAGGGGCTCCCCATTTGGTTAAGAAAAATAGGGCATGTGTGCAATGGAAAACACTAGGTATGGTTGTTAAGGCCTCATTTACAGTTTTCAATTCTATTTAATTTTCTTGTTATGAAGACCTCAAGGAACACCCCCTTGTCCTAGAAGATCCCTAAAGATGAAGGAGAGTTTACCCACTCTCAATCATTGGCCCATTCGTTCCACAATTGACTATAAGTCCAACCAATCAACCTATGATGACCTTCCTTGGCCTTAGATTTTTTGCCTGTCTTTAGGATTTGTGCACATACATGTTTGAGAGCCAACACAACCCACGCGTACAAGAGAAGACCATTACAATACCATTTAAAATGCATTAGAATGCTTCAATGACCACCCTTCAAATTGTGCCTACTATAGGTTTAGGTAAGACAGATTCATTTATAATTAGAACAGTCTCGTTTGATAAAATTTATTTTTTTATTAGAATGCATTTAGTGCTTATAACATTTGTTGGTGTTTGATGAGGCATCGTTGATCCTCGCAGCTTAGTAGAATAAATTATTTGTCAAATCGGGGGTGTCTGAAGGCTACCTATAGAAGGGTGACAAATAATCTATCTAGTAGTCATGTAATCTTATTAGAAAGAAGGTTCACACACTTCTTAATCAATCGCATTCAAATTCTTACTATGAAATGAAAAATGGAGTTTAACCATGGAATCAAAGGAATTCTATTTAACTACGGAATAGAAGAAATGTTATTTAACTATGGAAATAGAAAAGGTGCTATTTTAACTATAGAATGAAATGACTAGAAATAAATAAAAAGCATTCACTATAGAATAGAATCACATGTTGGAGTTTAATTTGGACGCAGAAAATGAAAGGGGAATGTACTCACAACACACATAAGGAAGAGAGTGTGGTTTTAATACATAAATTTTACATATAAATGATCATGACAGAATGATTGAAGGAACAACACAGACATACACAAAACATATAACCCAAAGGTCAGACACATTGAACTGTCACAGAAATGAGATCGGATATAAAATGAACACGTAAAATACTTATCTACTAGTACTTCTCTATTTTCTTTGTCAAGTGGTTAGCTTTCCAGAGAAAATACCATGATTTCATCTCAGCATTCATAACTCAAATAGTAGAAATTATCACCCATGCATTCATGATGGAAATCTATTTAAAATCTCAGAATTTCATTTTCCATTTCAGAGAAGAAAAATAGATAACTGCAAATACGTCTCTTGGAAACTAAGAAGGTGGATCCATTCTCATGACTGTATCTTAAATACTTAACAACAATTTTGAAACTTAATTCCTAAAATATAGATGCGTGCTACATATGCAGGAGTTATTAAGTCTCATTCAATTTTTAACAAAAATAATAAACAATTTTCTTACGCATAAATGACATTAAAAGTGTTTCATAGAATTTTAGGAAATAGTTGTTGTGGTCTCGGACTAGAGTGGCTCCATTAAGTAGCCGAATTGGTTGTAGTTGGATTGGCGACAACTGGATCAACGGCACTAAAGTTGCATGTCTCTAGAATCCTTTGTTTTCTCTGCGAGAGTTTTTATTGTTGTCGTTCTGGCTCCTCTAGAGTTCTTCGGACTTTGTCTGGAAACCAAAGTTTTTAGAGATGGTTGAGAAAGTCTTTGGAGTACTCCCTCGCATCAATCTAAGTCATACGGAGATGTGCTTTCTTTGCAAATTTGTCATTGGGATGATCTGCAAAGGAAAAAATGGAACTCTGCATGGATTTTTGTGAGTTCTTCATCAAAGTTAATCATCAATAAATATATTGCACAGTGCAATATGTTCTATTTCATATAACAACTAACTCTTTGTTAAAACATAAATTTACATGATTATTGTTTGGGAAAAAGAAGGAAAAATATGCACTTGGAAAAATGAATGAGGCTATATTTATGCCTCATTAGTATCCTTCTCTTTGACTATTTCACTAAGAAAATACAGTACTTATTGAGTATAATGATTGGATGACATTTATGTACATTTTATAACTATTATTTTTCGTTTGGAGAATTTATATACTTAGTTTATAGTCATATGGCTTAAACACCTAGTTTTTATTTCTATCTAAATGGGATTTCCTCGGTATATGCGCGAGTTTTGAGAATGCGATTGATTTAAAATCAAGAGCCTACAAATATGAGTTAAATTCAGTAAGAGCGTATCAGCTTTAAATCCTCATTTAAATTCATAATCTTAAGTACCTCCTGGTTAATTTGGAGTTCAAATGGATTTAACTTAGAATCAGATGCTACAAATTTGATCTCTTTGTTGTGAATTTTTTTCTAATTTATTGATTTTATTTTTATTACAATTTATCCGGAAGTTGAAGCCACAAAAGATTGATCGGGATCTACATATTTTCCTTAACAAGCATTCTATGGAGGAGAAATTTTATCAAGATAAAATTTGAAAGACCCTCAAGTGTACACGTGCCTTCGAAACGTAGTGGAATGTGCAATTTACCTACACACCATCAAAAAGTAGATTCAAGATAATGCTTTAAAGTGTAAGGAACCAAACGATTTTCATTAAAAACATTAAATTTTGGATTGGTTCTCTACTATGATGCCTTGGATGTAGTGGTAGGTGGTCTCATTCTCAACATCAATAAGGATTTGGGTATGCCAGTACTAGACAAAGCTAAATGTACGCGTACAATGGTTTCTTTCAAAGTAGTTTGTACTTCGACTCTCTCCTCTTGCAATTTTCTTCTTCGTGACTAGTAGGAGATGGATTTTTCCTTTTATAAACTAGATTTTCTCTTTTAAGGATTGGGATAAGTGCCTTAGTTGTATTTAGTAATTAGGTGATTGGGAGCATTCATACTATTCCCTATGTTAGCCATAAATATTTTTGTTGGTTTCTCTACTTTCCTTAGCCAACCATCTAATTTATTCTTCTTGCTCCTTTTCTTCAACTATGGAGTTTTCTGCGATTATTTCTTTCTTCCTATTTAGCCTTCATGATTTGAATGGTAGTATGATTTTCATATCCGTGTGAAATTTCTTATGTCTTATTTTACCTCCTAGGGTTAGCCTTCTCCTTGCCCGTGGTGCATTACACTTATTCAGTTTAATGCTTGACCTTTCAAATGGTATGAGTGTTGGTCTCAAATAACATCGTGTTATTACGAATAACTCTGTTTATTTTCTTCATACCAATGAGGCATTATAAGATTCTTTTGATCCTATTATTACCCAACTTCCTCCTAGTCTAAATGCGATCATCCGTCCTGTTCTCGGAGTGTTGATAGTATATAATGTTAGTGTGTAACAAGTTGTTAAGTTGGGGAATAGTTTTCCTTCTATTCCCTCTGATGGTAATTCGACCGTCTCTCAAATTTTACTAGATTTGGGAAACTTTGATGTTGATATTTCAAGAGAAGATCGTAGATTGATGATAGAGTTAACGTCTTCTTTTCATGACTTGGTAGAAAATTCTAGTAACCTTCTTTTTCAAATCCACATGGAGAGAGAACATTGTTGTCATTCCATGGATAAACAAGTTTGGTCTCTCAATAATAGTAATGGAAATCTTGCAACTCTTCAGGAAATATTAATTTTTGAAGACTCTCATTAGATCCAAGTGAGACTGTTTCATGGGGGTCTTGTTCTAGGGTCTCTAATCTCCCTTATGATGTGATTTTAGAGCATGAATCAGATGATAATTCCCAATTACTTTTGTTCGTTTCATGTTATTGTGTTATGGCTTCTAGTTACTATGCAATTCTAGCTATTCTAGCTATATGAATAGTTTCTAATTTTATAAAAAAAGATGTTTTTTTGGAGTATATCTTCTGGGTTGTTTTAAGAGAATCAATTTAATTGTTTAAAGTAAGCGGGAATGGTTCAAATGCACATCATGGTAAGATTTTTTTAAGAAAATCACATAATAGCTAAAACTAGCAAGGGAGCACATATGACAACCTGAAATTCTAGCTAAAGATCACAAAGTTTTTAACCAATGTATAGAACAACATGTGTTTTCATGGAAAAAGACGACGGTGTCTTACAAAAGGCTCAACCTTCATTAAAAGGCATATGTATTGTTTCACAAATTGCAACAAACAAATGCCGAACTGACTAGTTCACATTTGTGAGGATACTCCAACTTGTGCTGACATGGGAGCTTCGGTAGAGAGTATGGAGATCGATCAAGGAATAATTGAAAGTGGGGTTATTCAAATGTTGTGGTTCGGAATGCCTTGATAGATATGCATGCACCAAATGTGGAAGTGCATCTATGTTAGCAGAAACGAGAAACGAAAGTCGCAATGACAATGGCAATGTGATTAGAAACGAGATATTTAAAGGTTGCGTATAAGAGATGGTTCTTATATACATATACACTTTCAAACATTTAAATTTATTATAAAATTTTATTCCACAAATACATATAAATAATTCGTATAATAAAAATAAAAATAAATATTGAAATTTAAAACAAGTCTCTAAATCAATTGGAAAAAAAGTAAAAATTAAAAAACTAATTATACAATTTATCTATAATTATAAATTATAAGAAACATAAAAAGGTAAAAAAATTTTAAAAAAAATAACAAATATCATTTAGGAAAACGGAGGGAAAAAATCGTTTAAAAAACAACGAATTTTTTGAAAAATTCCTTCAAACAATAACTACCTAAAATGAATACCTACAAAAAGGCAGATTTCTCTCTGTTTGTTTAAAAATGCATTTTAGATGCATTTTTTGAAGGAAAACATGAGGAAAGTTTTTGAAGGGAAAATGCAAAACGCAAAGAATGCAGGTTCGGTAAACATTTGACAATGTCTACAATAGTAACAAACGTCGCGGTAGGCTTAGAAATAGTCGTTTATGATGGAAACGTGTTTCGCCGGTTAAAACAGTAAATCCATCCTTGTCGTCACGTTTCTGGTAACACAGGGAAGCATACACAAGGCACGTGATTGGTTTGACAAAATGCATAATGCCAAGTGGTCTCATGGTCTGCTGCGATTATAGGTTGTACAATTAATGGTGATCTAGATGAGGTTTGAGGATTTTCAAAATATTTTCAAGTGTACTTTTTTGTAATAAATCCATAATTTTGAAACAACTATAATGCTAATGAAAAATATTAAAAGAAAATTATGAATTTATCCTTCCTATGGTTAATATTTATTTTATCAATGTTGGGTATCTTTGAGAATAATCATTAAAATTGAGAGTTATAATATATTGAAACTAACTTCTTCTTTATTGAATCATTAAAATTCTCTTAAATTATGTTACCCACAAAATTCTTAAAAACGAGTAGTAGCTCTATTGGATGGTCGATAGGCCTACATATTTATATTCCTTTCATGTACACATTTATCTTTTATTTAAAAACATTTTCATTCCAGTATTCCAGTGACCAAACTATTCATATATACATATCAACCATTGAAAAAGTGTTCGCACCACTCCCTCGCATCAATCGGAGTCCTCCAGAGCCGTGCTTTCTTTGCAAAGTTGTCACGAGGATGATCTGCAAAGGCAAAAAATGGAACTTTGCATGGATTTTTGTCAGTTCTTCATCCAAGTTAATCAACAATAAATATATCAAATAATGCAATATTTTCTATTTCATATAACAACTAATTCCTTCTTTAAACATAATTTTACATGAATATTGTTGGGGAAAATGAAGGAAAAAAGTGCACTCGGAAAAAATGGACAAGGCTATATTTATGCCTCATCAATATCCTTCTCTTTGACTATTTCACTAAGAAAATACAGTACTTATCGAGCATAATGATTGAATGACATTTATGTACATTTTTATAACTATTTTTTTTCATTTGGAGAATTTATATACTTAGTTTATAGTCATATGATTTAACCACCTGGTTTGTATTTCTATCTAAATGGGCTTTCACGAGTTTTGAGAATGTGATTAATTTAAAATCAAGAGCCTACAAATATGAACTATTAATCCCCGTTTAAATTCACATGGCTAATTTGGAGTTCGAATCTGAGAATCAGATACTAGAAATTTGATATCTTCGTTGAGAATTTTCTTGTCTAATTTATTAATTTTATATCTCATAAAAATTTCCAAAAGAAAAAATTGAATCAGCTTAAGTCTAAACAAAACAAACGAAAATTACCAATTACTGGCGGGTCTATTTTCCCATACCAAAAAATAAATCTATGTTTCATTTTACGATACACAACGAACATTCCAAACTCAAGATGACAGAGAACCAAAAAATACATAATGAAATCCAAGTAATAATTACCAGATCGTTGAGTCTTTTAGCGAATCGTTGACAAATGCTTGGTTTCTATTAATTATTTCAGACTTAAAACTAATTCTATCGCATAATTCCTAGTCGCTCTATTCCAGCTGTATAGGAGAATTCCTTTCCCACAATTCGACCGTATCATGTATTCAGACGTCTGAATTTTTCTGCCAATGAAATTTAGGTCGGTGGAATAAGAGCGATACCCAAACTGACATATATTAGATCCATTAGCAGCCATGATTCCGGTACGGAACTATTTCTTTTATAAAGTATGTCGGAGAGAGTACTGGATGGGCTTGCTTATAGAGATGCCGGCGAATCCCAGTCGCGGAAAAAATTATTTGAAAAGGGCATCGCTTTCTGGAGGAGGTCAGACAGACTAATTTGCTTCATTATCGCCATGGGAATAAACGTGTTGGCGCACGATTCTTATTGCATTCAGTCACTGTCGAGTGCCTTAACCAGGACTTTCGAAGTAGAATCATTTGATGCGGGCAGAGATTCATTCTAATCCTGTTTTCTCTTTCACCAGGTTTATCAGTCGATGGGCACTATAAAAAGCAGGACACCAAGGTAGCTCTGCAAGTTGTATAGAGAGCAGTTGGAAATAAAAATGAAGTCGAAATTAGCTTTGTTCGTCGTGGTCGTCTTGTTGAGCTTATGGCCGTGGGACAAAATGGCAGCAGCGCAAGTGGCGGTGAAGCTCGGAAGATGGAGGCTTCTGGTGCAAAATGGGGGCGTCTCTGCCATGCACATGACCACCACGCATTTAAACACGGTGGTGATGTTTGACCGGACCAACTTCGGGTCGTCGCAGATCCTGCTGGCCAACGGCAGTTGCCGCAACAATCCGCAGGACCTGGTGCTCACTCACGACTGCTCGGCGCATTCCATCGAGTACAACATAGCCACCAACAATGTGAGGCCGCTCACGATTTTCACCGACACCTGGTGTTCGTCTGGGGCGTTTGCCGCAAATGGAACGTTGGTACAAACCGGGGGGTGGCGTGACGGGGCACGGGACATTCGTTACTTCGTCCCCTGCTCGGACGGCAGCTGCGATTGGAATAATTTCGAGGGGCCCAAGCTTGCTGCGAATCGCTGGTATGCCGCCAACCAAATCCTGCCGGACAACCGCATTATCGTTGTCGGGGGCACGCAGATGTTTAACTACGAGTTTGTCCCCAAGAGTCCCGGCGAAGGAGTTTTCAATCTGCCGTTTCTATCTCAGACCCGAACCAGCAGCCAAGTGGAGAACAACCTCTACCCATTTCTCCACCTCTCGTCCGATGGCAACCTCTTTATCTTCGCAAACAGGGACTCCATTCTCCTCGACTACAAAACCAATGTTGTCGTGAAGACCTTTCCCAGAATGCCGGGTGACGGCCCGCGGAACTACCCTTCCACCGGGTCGTCCGTCATGCTGCCGCTCTCCGCCGCGGACGGGTTTGCCAAAGTGGAAGTTCTCATCTGTGGGGGCTGTCCCGACAACGGCTTCGCCCTGGCTAGCGCAGGTAATTTCACGGACGCGCTCCGCAGCTGTGGACGAATGGTCATTACAGACCCGAATCCTTCCTGGAGCATGGAAGACATGCCCGCTCCGAGAACCATGTCGGACATGCTCATTCTCCCCAACGGCGAAATCATCATCATCAATGGAGCGGGGAAGGGCGTAGCAGGGTGGAACATGCAGACCGCCCCCGTCTTAACACCTTACCTCTACCGACCCGCTGCACCCGTCGGGCAGCGCTTCTTCACCCTGGCGGCCACAACCATCCCCAGAATGTACCACTCTACTGCTAACATGATGGCGGACGCGAGAATCATTGTGGGCGGCTCCAATCCGCACGCGGGCTACGTCTTCACGGGAACTAACTTCCCGACAGAGCTCCGGCTGGAAGCATACAGTCCTTATTACTTAGAAAACGTCTACACGTACTTGCGCCCCAAGATAACATCCGTGTCGCCAACCTCGATCTCCTACGGCACCACCTTTACGGTTGTTTACTCGGTCCCCAATCCTCTTAATGGCGTTATACAGTTCAATGCCTACGCTCCGTCATTTACGACCCACACCAATTCGATGAACCAGAGGCTTCTCATTCTCGCCGCTGAAACACCGACCCTCGTCTCAAATGCAATCGGGAACGTCGTGTATTCTTCTTCTGTGACTGCCCCTCCCAGCGCTGTGGCTGCCCCGCCGGGATATTACATGTTGTTTGTGGTAAATAATGGCATTCCCAGCATCGTCCAGTGGGTTCAGTTTTCATAAACTTGTTAGATCGACTTCATTGATGCCTCAATTCACTTGGAGGGGAGCATAGCTTCTAAATTCCTTCCATTTGTTCGAACTATGTTACGTAAAAGGCATGCTGCATTTGTTTGGGGGTAATTTGAAACCCAGTTGTAATTATGGCTATTGTAATTTCAAATCTCAAATAAATCAAAAATGAAATATTCATTCCAGTCCATGTGCATCGCACCAAAGCGTATACCGAGTAAACTAATGATTAGCTTTTTCAGTTGCACACATATTATTCAAGAATAACAATAATGTTAAGTCCAATCGACTTGTCATTTGAGTCGCATTCATGTCTCATCATAACAGTATTATTCAGCCGAATCGACATGTTATTTTCTAATACATTATAAAACGGCTCTGGACTTTTAACAATTTTCTAAAATTTAGTATAGAACAAAGTTCTTATTATTAAGAACATACGGTTTCCACAGTTTATATCAATTAGAGAAAGTTTTGAGAAAATACAATAAGGAAAATTTTAATCATCTTTTTTAATCACTCATAATCTACTATCAAAAATAATAACCCATTAGAGAGCTCTGTTACACATATGGAAATACGGCCACTAACTCGTATTTTTTACATTACAAAATGATTAGAGAGCTCTATTACACATCTTATCATCACAAGAGCGCAACATCAACACTCTAGGTATGTTGCACGACTACCTATATTGTATTTTCTTTTTTTCTTTTTTTATTATTTTTCTATTATATTAACTCGATAACAGGGGTTTGGCCAGAAGGAAAACAATGCTAGCCTATTTCTAGAAATGGTGTCTACTGACACCACACCTTTCAAACACATGTTATAGACACCAACATAAATGAGATCTCAACATCTGAATAAATAAAATTTAGATGTGTGAGCCAAGTTCAAATCTAAGTGTAGGTTTTAGAGCCACAAACATGAAGGTCGATTTTGTAGTTATCGAAGTGAACTAGAGCACCAGACGAAATATCTGTACTACCAATATAAATGTGTTCATTTGACATCAAATAGGGATTTCATAAAACAAAGAATCAGTTTTCACCTAGATGTCTTCATCAAGTTTAAAGCTAAGTTCCATTGTTTTATTTATTTAATTTATGAGCATTTTTTTCATTGCATTTATCATCCCTATCTCCTTATCTTACGTAGGATTTTTTATTCATAGTGGATTAATTAATTTACCTATGATATTTATATGTGGTTTGTTATTTTCCTTTACATTAAATTGGTGAACTTGATGTATATTACACCCTTAGCATTTGTGCCTTCTATATTAAACTTTTAGATATGGTTTTTAATTAAAAAACTTCTTATTTTACATCTAGTTAAGGTTTCGATTCACTTTCATTTTCTAGTGAATTTTTATATAATTTTCATTTGGGTTTGGGCCTACATTAGTGATATCTATTTTATCTTTACCCACTCATTCTTTGACTATACCTTATTGCTAGATCATTTATTATGGATCTTATGATAGATATTTGCCACTAGCCTCTATCCATGCATGCCTTACTAATTCTGATGTGTTCCTATGATCGACTTCATTCAATCCATTCATCCTTGATGTTGTCTTTTATTTTTATCATACCTGTGTTGATGCCTTTCATATGGGGTTATTATTTCATTATTTTTGTGCTTCCCCTCCTTCAGGGAGTTGGCTATTGTCCGCCATTCTCTTTTGGATGTAGTTAGCTCACCTTTTATCGAGCTTCATCATGACCATATTTTTCTTATGACTGGTGACAGTGATGACCACCGGGATGTTCTACGTATAATCACTTTTTCTTCATTTAATTTTTATGAAATATATGATGACTATACCTGTTATATATGCACTACTTGCTTCCTTCTTCACGTGCATTACTTCATGATGATTTTACTTCTTGCACGATGGATGCTAATGGTGTAACCCCACTTCTTCCCTTCAAATATAGGTACGATACCTTATGTCATAATGTTAGACCTTCATTAGCTATTGATGATGGTGTTGATCCTTGTGATTTAGTTTCTTCTACATGTCATGATGTCCCTATTTCCATACCCTTGTATTCAATTTGATATTAAATATCTCGTGAGGATTCTAGTGATACTTTTTTATGTAAGGATAATCATGACGGTTCAAGTCCTTCCATATTAGATGACTTTGCATAATTTATATATATGATTCGTGATGATTATTCCCCTACTGTGATGGATAATCATGTAGCCCTAAGTTTTCATGATACATCCAGTGATTTCACTCTGTGTGATGGTGTGCCCAGTGATTATATTCTTTCTACATCTCATGATTGATCTCCCCATGCATCTAGGAATTCGCCTACATGCGCATCTCTTGCTACACCTTTTTTTTTGAGGAGCCTAGCGAAATATATGATGAGGTTTATACTTTTAATGAGCCTCTTTATGATATCTTCTCTCTAGGACCGTCTAATTATGATGACTTTCCTAGTGATGCGATTTATTCTGTAGCTAGTGATCTTCCATAAAGAAAAAAGTGTTTCAAAATCTATCATAAGTAAATACCATGGGATTTTCGTCCAAGGCATTATGTTGGTCATTCTAGAATCCTTCTATCCTTTTTAAGGCAATAAAAACTATCACTGCATATAAAAAAAGGGTGCGATTAAGATTAATTGAGTTGTCACAATTTTAAAAAATAGAGGAGCCTCCCTCGTTGACATGCCCTATATTTTCATAATCTTTACTTGATGATAGGGCTCATCGGTACGCTCAGGAGTGATATGAGGAAGGGGCGTAGAGAAAATTTTCCAACCAAGTGCCCAATAGTCAACCATATTCAAACTTCAAACTATTGTTCTGTAATACTTCTCATATATCAACTAGTTGATAGCATCCGACAATACATTTTCTTTCAAGAAATAATCACAAGAAGACAAGTTTCACCTGAGAAATCATTGACTTGGATTGCACATTCTGGAACCCTGATCGACACTTAAGAGAAACAAGGAACATTTGGCAACAACTGTAGAGTTACCACCTCAATAGATTGACGAAAACCTTGAAGCACAAGAGGTCTCACAAGGATGAAATGGTTCAGGTCTTCTCTACTAACAATATCTTCAATATCAGGAAGCACATGGAAAGAGTAAGCTAAGCACTCCACTCCCTAGCAAGGTTGTCATTATGTTGGCTCTCAAAATCATTAGCACATTCTCCAAGAATTTCCATACAGATCCATGACAAGGGGAACAAGACTACTGTGGTGAGAGAGTAAAATTCATCAACAAAGAATGGATGGTTGGAGACTGATACATAAGAGTGGTCCCCTCTTCTTCTTCTTTAGAGTAATCCAAACCTTTCCAGAGGGTGATTCCTTGAGACCCTTAATAGAATAATTAGAGGAAAATGCAAGCCTATGCAATAAACGTTGAGTGCCATGCCTTATGATATATAGTATTTTATTGATCACGAGCCATCTAGGCATAAGTTATTATCCGAACCAAACTTAGGTGCTCATAGGACAACATCTATAGTTAGTGGTCTTTATTATCATCCAATCGTAGAGAGAGGAACGAACTAATTCCTTGGATGTGATAGTAGATAGTCTCATTTTTAACATAAATGATAATTTCAGCCAAGGAGATAGGTCAAGATTCAAACAAAACACTATCCAAGTGCTAAGAAATAAGTATTTGTCTTGTCTTGAATGAAATTGGCATTTTTGGTGCATAATTAAGAAAATCCTTAGACTCCCATGCTAAACACTATGCTTTGGGATAACATTAACCTAAATACCTCAATGACTAAAAGAACAAAGCAATAGGAAACTCGAAACCCCAATGACAAAGCCGTAAGACTAGGATTGCAAGGAACTTGATTATTGGACAACAAGCAAGAAAATACTTGAATTACCACAACAACACTAAGAGCAAGGATTCTGGGAAACACCTTATGAGGCATGGTGGTAAGGAGAAGTTTAAAATCCCAAAAACTAGTTAAATACTCAAAATGAGCTTGGAAAAGACTTAGAAATTTCAGAACAACATACTCACTTCGAAAAGACTTAAAGATGCAAACCCTTTATTAACTTCGATAGAAAATTTTATGAAAGAACAAAAGCTGAGATTGCCTCCTCTAACAAGAATAAAACAAGTAAATATTAAAAAATAACAAAGAAAGATAAAAAGGGGCTCCCCATTTGGTTAAGAAAAATAGGGCATGTGTGCAATGGAAAACACTAGGTATGGTTGTTAAGGCCTCATTTACAGTTTTCAATTCTATTTAATTTTCTTGTTATGAAGACCTCAAGGAACACCCCCTTGTCCTAGAAGATCCCTAAAGATGAAGGAGAGTTTACCCACTCTCAATCATTGGCCCATTCGTTCCACAATTGACTATAAGTCCAACCAATCAACCTTTGATGACCTTCCTTGGCCTTAGATTTTTTGCCTGTCTTTAGGATTTGTGCACATACATGTTTGAGAGCCAACACAACCAACGCGTACAAGAGAAGACCATTACAATACCATTTAAAATGCATTAGAATGCTTCAATGACCACCCTTCAAATTGTGCCTACTATAGGTTTAGGTAAGACAGATTCATTTATAATTAGAACAGTCTCGTTTGATACAATTTATTTTTTTATTAGAATGCATTTAGTGCTTATAACATTTGTTGGTGTTTGATGAGGCATCGTTGATCCTCGCAGCTTAGTAGAATAAATTATTTGTCAAATCGGGGGTGTCTGAAGGCTACCTATAGAAGGGTGACAAATAATCTATCTAGTAGTCATGTAATCTTATCAGAAAGAAGGTTCACACACTTCTTAATCAATCGCATTCAAATTCTTACTATGAAATGAAAAATGGAGTTTAACCATGGAATCAAAGGAATTCTATTTAACTACGGAATAGAAGAAATGTTATTTAACTATGGAAATAGAAAAGGTGCTATTTTAACTACAGAATGAAATGACTAGAAATAAATAAAAAGCATTCACTATAGAATAGAATCACATGTTGGAGTTTAATTTGGACGCAGAAAATGAAAGGGGAATGTACTCACAACACACATAAGGAAGAGAGTGTGGTTTTAATACATAAATTTTACATATAAATGATCATGACAGAATGATTGAAGGAACAACACAGACATACACAAAACATATAACCCAAAGGTCAGACACATTGAACTGTCACAGAAATGAGATCGGATATAAAATGAACACGTAAAATACTTATCTACTAGTACTTCTCTATTTTCTTTGTCAAGTGGTTAGCTTTCCAGAGAAAATAGCATGATTTCAGCTCAGCATTCATAACTCAAATAGTAGAAATTATCACCCATGCATTCATGATGGAAATCTATTTAAAATCTCAGAATTTCATTTTCCATTTCAGAGAAGAAAAATAGATAACTGCAAATACGTCTCTTGGAAACTAAGAAGGTGGATCCATTCTCATGACTGTATCTTAAATACTTAACAACAATTTTGAAACTTAATTCCTAAAATATAGATGCGTGCTACATATGCAGGAGTTATTAAGTCTCATTCAATTTTTAACAAAAATAATAAACAATTTTCTTACGCATAAATGACATTAAAAGTGTTTCATAGAATTTTAGGAAATAGTTGTTGTGGTCTCGGACTAGAGTGGCTCCATTAAGTAGCCGAATTGGTTGTAGTTGGATTGGCGACAACTGGATCAACGGCACTAAAGTTGCATGTCTCTAGAATCCTTTGTTTTCTCTGCGAGAGTTTTTATTGTTGTCGTTCTGGCTCCTCTAGAGTTCTTCGGACTTTGTCTGGAAACCAAAGTTTTTAGAGATGGTTGAGAAAGTCTTTGGAGTACTCCCTCGCATCAATCTAAGTCATACGGAGATGTGCTTTCTTTGCAAATTTGTCATTGGGATGATCTGCAAAGGAAAAAATGGAACTCTGCATGGATTTTTGTGAGTTCTTCATCAAAGTTAATCATCAATAAATATATTGCACAGTGCAATATGTTCTATTTCATATAACAACTAACTCTTTGTTAAAACATAAATTTACATGATTATTGTTTGGGAAAAAGAAGGAAAAATATGCACTTGGAAAAATGAATGAGGCTATATTTATGCCTCATTAGTATCCTTCTCTTTGACTATTTCACTAAGAAAATACAGTACTTATTGAGTATAATGATTGGATGACATTTATGTACATTTTATAACTATTATTTTTCGTTTGGAGAATTTATATACTTAGTTTATAGTCATATGGCTTAAACACCTAGTTTTTATTTCTATCTAAATGGGATTTCCTCGGTATATGCGCGAGTTTTGAGAATGCGATTGATTTAAAATCAAGAGCCTACAAATATGAGTTAAATTCAGTAAGAGCGTATCAGCTATTAATCCTCATTTAAATTCATAATCTTAAGTACCTCCTGGTTAATTTGGAGTTCAAATGGATTTAACTGAGAATCAGATGCTACAAATTTGATCTCTTTGTTGTGAATTTTTTTCTAATTTATTGATTTTATTTTTATTACAATTTATCTGGAAGTTGAAGCCACAAAAGATTGATCGGGATCTACATATTTTCCTTAACAAGCATTCTATGGAGGAGAAATTTTATCAAGATAAAATTTGAAAGACCCTCAAGTGTACACGTGCCTTCGAAACGTAGTGGAATGTGCAATTTACCTACACACCATCAAAAAGTAGATTCAAGATAATGCTTTAAAGTGTAAGGAACCAAACGATTTTCATTAAAAACATTAAATTTTGGATTGGTTTTCTACTATGATGCCTTGGATGTAGTGGTAGGTGGTCTCATTCTCAACATCAATAAGGATTTGGGTATGCCAGTACTAGACAAAGCTAAATGTACGCGTACAATGGTTTCTTTCAAAGTAGTTTGTACTACGACTCTCTCCTCTTGCAATTTTCTTCTTCGTGACTAGTAGGAGATGGATTTTTCCTTTTATAAACTAGATTTTCTCTTTTAAGGATTGGGATAAGTGCCTTAGTTGTATTTAGTAATTAGGTGATTGGGAGCATTCATACTATTCCCTATGTTAGCCATAAATATTTTTGTTGGTTTCTCTACTTTCCTTAGCCAACCATCTAATTTATTCTTCTTGCTCCTTTTCTTCAACTATGGAGTTTTCTGCGATTATTTCTTTCTTCCTATTTAGCCTTCATGATTTGAATGGTAGTATGATTTTCATATCCGTGTGAAATTTCTTATGTCTTATTTTACCTCCTAGGGTTAGCCTTCTCCTTGCCCGTGGTGCATTACACTTATTCAGTTTAATGCTTGACCTTTCAAATGGTATGAGTGTTGGTCTCAAATAACATCGTGTTATTACGAATAACTCTGTTTATTTTCTTCATACCAATGAGGCATTATAAGATTCTTTTGATCCTATTATTACCCAACTTCCTCCTAGTCTAAATGCGATCATCCGTCCTGTTCTCGGAGTGTTGATAGTATATAATGTTAGTGTGTAACAAGTTGTTAAGTTGGGGAATAGTTTTCCTTCTATTCCCTCTGATGGTAATTCGACCGTCTCTCAAATTTTACTAGATTTGGGAAACTTTGATGTTGATATTTCAAGAGAAGATCGTAGATTGATGATAGAGTTAACGTCTTCTTTTCATGACTTGGTAGAAAATTCTAGTAACCTTCTTTTTCAAATCCACATGGAGAGAGAACATTGTTGTCATTCCATGGATAAACAAGTTTGGTCTCTCAATAATAGTAATGGAAATCTTGCAACTCTTCAGGAAATATTAATTTTTGAAGACTCTCATTAGATCCAAGTGAGACTGTTTCATGGGGGTCTTGTTCTAGGGTCTCTAATCTCCCTTATGATGTGATTTTAGAGCATGAATCAGATGATAATTCCCAATTACTTTTGTTCGTTTCATGTTATTGTGTTATGGCTTCTAGTTACTATGCAATTCTAGCTATTCTAGCTATATGAATAGTTTCTAATTTTATAAAAAAAGATGTTTTTTTGGAGTATATCTTCTGGGTTGTTTTAAGAGAATCAATTTAATTGTTTAAAGTAAGCGGGAATGGTTCAAATGCACATCATGGTAAGATTTTTTTAAGAAAATCACATAATAGCTAAAACTAGCAAGGGAGCACATATGACAACCTGAAATTCTAGCTAAAGATCACAAAGTTTTTAACCAATGTATAGAACAACATGTGTTTTCATGGAAAAAGACGACGGTGTCTTACAAAAGGCTCAACCTTCATTAAAAGGCATATGTATTGTTTCACAAATTGCAACAAACAAATGCCGAACTGACTAGTTCACATTTGTGAGGATACTCCAACTTGTGCTGACATGGGAGCTTCGGTAGAGAGTATGGAGATCGATCAAGGAATAATTGAAAGTGGGGTTATTCAAATGTTGTGGTTCGGAATGCCTTGATAGATATGCATGCACCAAATGTGGAAGTGCATCTATGTTAGCAGAAACGAGAAACGAAAGTCGCAATGACAATGGCAATGTGATTAGAAACGAGATATTTAAAGGTTGCGTATAAGAGATGGTTCTTATATACATATACACTTTCAAACATTTAAATTTATTATAAAATTTTATTCCACAAATACATATAAATAATTCGTATAATAAAAATAAAAATAAATATTGAAATTTAAAACAAGTCTCTAAATCAATTGGAAAAAAAGTAAAAATTAAAAAACTAATTATACAATTTATCTATAATTATAAATTATAAGAAACATAAAAAGGTAAAAAAATTTTAAAAAAAATAACAAATATCATTTAGGAAAACGGAGGGAAAAAATCGTTTAAAAAACAACGAATTTTTTGAAAAATTCCTTCAAACAATAACTACCTAAAATGAATACCTACAAAAAGGCAGATTTCTCTCTGTTTGTTTAAAAATGCATTTTAGATGCATTTTTTGAAGGAAAACATGAGGAAAGTTTTTGAAGGGAAAATGCAAAACGCAAAGAATGCAGGTTCGGTAAACATTTGACAATGTCTACAATAGTAACAAACGTCGCGGTAGGCTTAGAAATAGTCGTTTATGATGGAAACGTGTTTCGCCGGTTAAAACAGTAAATCCATCCTTGTCGTCACGTTTCTGGTAACACAGGGAAGCATACACAAGGCACGTGATTGGTTTGACAAAATGCATAATGCCAAGTGGTCTCATGGTCTGCTGCGATTATAGGTTGTACAATTAATGGTGATCTAGATGAGGTTTGAGGATTTTCAAAATATTTTCAAGTGTACTTTTTTGTAATAAATCCATAATTTTGAAACAACTATAATGCTAATGAAAAATATTAAAAGAAAATTATGAATTTATCCTTCCTATGGTTAATATTTATTTTATCAATGTTGGGTATCTTTGAGAATAATCATTAAAATTGAGAGTTATAATATATTGAAACTAACTTCTTCTTTATTGAATCATTAAAATTCTCTTAAATTATGTTACCCACAAAATTCTTAAAAACGAGTAGTAGCTCTATTGGATGGTCGATAGGCCTACATATTTATATTCCTTTCATGTACACATTTATCTTTTATTTAAAAACATTTTCATTCCAGTATTCCAGTGACCAAACTATTCATATATACATATCAACCATTGAAAAAGTGTTCGCACCACTCCCTCGCATCAATCGGAGTCCTCCAGAGCCGTGCTTTCTTTGCAAAGTTGTCACGAGGATGATCTGCAAAGGCAAAAAATGGAACTTTGCATGGATTTTTGTCAGTTCTTCATCCAAGTTAATCAACAATAAATATATCAAATAATGCAATATTTTCTATTTCATATAACAACTAATTCCTTCTTTAAACATAATTTTACATGAATATTGTTGGGGAAAATGAAGGAAAAAAGTGCACTCGGAAAAAATGGACAAGGCTATATTTATGCCTCATCAATATCCTTCTCTTTGACTATTTCACTAAGAAAATACAGTACTTATCGAGCATAATGATTGAATGACATTTATGTACATTTTTATAACTATTTTTTTTCATTTGGAGAATTTATATACTTAGTTTATAGTCATATGATTTAACCACCTGGTTTGTATTTCTATCTAAATGGGCTTTCACGAGTTTTGAGAATGTGATTAATTTAAAATCAAGAGCCTACAAATATGAACTATTAATCCCCGTTTAAATTCACATGGCTAATTTGGAGTTCGAATCTGAGAATCAGATACTAGAAATTTGATATCTTCGTTGAGAATTTTCTTGTCTAATTTATTAATTTTATATCTCATAAAAATTTCCAAAAGAAAAAATTGAATCAGCTTAAGTCTAAACAAAACAAACGAAAATTACCAATTACTGGCGGGTCTATTTTCCCATACCAAAAAATAAATCTATGTTTCATTTTACGATACACAACGAACATTCCAAACTCAAGATGACAGAGAACCAAAAAATACATAATGAAATCCAAGTAATAATTACCAGATCGTTGAGTCTTTTAGCGAATCGTTGACAAATGCTTGGTTTCTATTAATTATTTCAGACTTAAAACTAATTCTATCGCATAATTCCTAGTCGCTCTATTCCAGCTGTATAGGAGAATTCCTTTCCCACAATTCGACCGTATCATGTATTCAGACGTCTGAATTTTTCTGCCAATGAAATTTAGGTCGGTGGAATAAGAGCGATACCCAAACTGACATATATTAGATCCATTAGCAGCCATGATTCCGGTACCGAACTATTTCTTTTATAAAGTATGTCGGAGAGAGTACTGGATGGGCTTGCTTATAGAGATGCCGGCGAATCCCAGTCGCGGAAAAAATTATTTGAAAAGGGCATCGCTTTCTGGAGGAGGTCAGACAGACTAATTTGCTTCATTATCGCCATGGGAATAAACGTGTTGGCGCACGATTCTTATTGCATTCAGTCACTGTCGAGTGCCTTAACCAGGACTTTCGAAGTAGAATCATTTGATGCGGGCAGAGATTCATTCTAATCCTGTTTTCTCTTTCACCAGGTTTATCAGTCGATGGGCACTATAAAAAGCAGGACACCAAGGTAGCTCTGCAAGTTGTATAGAGAGCAGTTGGAAATAAAAATGAAGTCGAAATTAGCTTTGTTCGTCGTGGTCGTCTTGTTGAGCTTATGGCCGTGGGACAAAATGGCAGCAGCGCAAGTGGCGGTGAAGCTCGGAAGATGGAGGCTTCTGGTGCAAAATGGGGGCGTCTCTGCCATGCACATGACCACCACGCATTTAAACACGGTGGTGATGTTTGACCGGACCAACTTCGGGTCGTCGCAGATCCTGCTGGCCAACGGCAGTTGCCGCAACAATCCGCAGGACCTGGTGCTCACTCACGACTGCTCGGCGCATTCCATCGAGTACAACATAGCCACCAACAATGTGAGGCCGCTCACGATTTTCACCGACACCTGGTGTTCGTCTGGGGCGTTTGCCGCAAATGGAACGTTGGTACAAACCGGGGGGTGGCGTGACGGGGCACGGGACATTCGTTACTTCGTCCCCTGCTCGGACGGCAGCTGCGATTGGAATAATTTCGAGGGGCCCAAGCTTGCTGCGAATCGCTGGTATGCCGCCAACCAAATCCTGCCGGACAACCGCATTATCGTTGTCGGGGGCACGCAGATGTTTAACTACGAGTTTGTCCCCAAGAGTCCCGGCGAAGGAGTTTTCAATCTGCCGTTTCTATCTCAGACCCGAACCAGCAGCCAAGTGGAGAACAACCTCTACCCATTTCTCCACCTCTCGTCCGATGGCAACCTCTTTATCTTCGCAAACAGGGACTCCATTCTCCTCGACTACAAAACCAATGTTGTCGTGAAGACCTTTCCCAGAATGCCGGGTGACGGCCCGCGGAACTACCCTTCCACCGGGTCGTCCGTCATGCTGCCGCTCTCCGCCGCGGACGGGTTTGCCAAAGTGGAAGTTCTCATCTGTGGGGGCTGTCCCGACAACGGCTTCGCCCTGGCTAGCGCAGGTAATTTCACGGACGCGCTCCGCAGCTGTGGACGAATGGTCATTACAGACCCGAATCCTTCCTGGAGCATGGAAGACATGCCCGCTCCGAGAACCATGTCGGACATGCTCATTCTCCCCAACGGCGAAATCATCATCATCAATGGAGCGGGGAAGGGCGTAGCAGGGTGGAACATGCAGACCGCCCCCGTCTTAACACCTTACCTCTACCGACCCGCTGCACCCGTCGGGCAGCGCTTCTTCACCCTGGCGGCCACAACCATCCCCAGAATGTACCACTCTACTGCTAACATGATGGCGGACGCGAGAATCATTGTGGGCGGCTCCAATCCGCACGCGGGCTACGTCTTCACGGGAACTAACTTCCCGACAGAGCTCCGGCTGGAAGCATACAGTCCTTATTACTTAGAAAACGTCTACACGTACTTGCGCCCCAAGATAACATCCGTGTCGCCAACCTCGATCTCCTACGGCACCACCTTTACGGTTGTTTACTCGGTCCCCAATCCTCTTAACGGCGTTATACAGTTCAATGCCTACGCTCCGTCATTTACGACCCACACCAATTCGATGAACCAGAGGCTTCTCATTCTCGCCGCTGAAACACCGACCCTCGTCTCAAATGCAATCGGGAACGTCGTGTATTCTTCTTCTGTGACTGCCCCTCCCAGCGCTGTGGCTGCCCCGCCGGGATATTACATGTTGTTTGTGGTAAATAATGGCATTCCCAGCATCGCCCAGTGGGTTCAGTTTTCATAAACTTGTTAGATCGACTTCATTGATGTCTCAATTCACTTGGAGGGGAGCATAGTTTCTAAATTCCTTCCATTTGTTCGAACTATGTTATGTAAAAGGCATGCTGCATTTGTTTGGGGGTAATTTGAAACCCGGTTGTAATTATGGCTATTGTAATCTCAAATCTCAAATAAATCAAAAATGAAATATTCATTCCAGTCCATGTGCATCGCACCAAAGCGTATACCGAGTAAACTAATGATTAGCTTTTTCAGTTGCACACATATTATTCAAGAATAACAATAATGTTAAGTCCAATCGACTTGTCATTTGAGTCGCATTCACGTCTCATCATAACAGTATTATTCAGCCGAATCGACATGTTATTTTCTAATACATTATAAAACGGCTCTGGACTTTTAACAATTTTCTAAAATTTAGTATAGAACAAAGTTCTTATTATTAAGAACATACGGTTTCCACAGTTTATATCAATTAGAGAAAGTTTTGAGAAAATACAATAAGAAAAATTTTAATCTTCTTTTTTAATCACTCATAATCTACTATCAAAAATAATAACCCATTAGAGAGCTCTGTTACACATATGGAAATACAGCCACTAACTCGTATTTTTTACATTACAAAATGATTAGAGAGCTCTAGTACACATCTTATCATCACAAGAGCGCAACATCAACACTCTAGGTATGTTGCACGACTACCTATATTGTCTTTTCTTTTTTTCTTTTTTCTATTATTTTTCTATTATATTAACTCGATAACAGGGGTTTGGCCAGAAGGAAAACAATGCTAGCCTATTTCTAGAAATGGTGTCTACTGACACCACACCTTTCAAACACATGTTATAGACACCAACATAAATGAGATCTCAACATCTGAATAAATAAAATTTAGATGTGTGAGCCAAGTTCAAATCTAAGTGTAGGTTTTAGAGCCACAAACATGAAGGTCGATTTTGTAGTTATCGAAGTGAACTAGAGCACCAGACGAAATATCTGTACTACCAATATAAATGTGTTCATTTGACATCAAATAGGGATTTCATAAAACAAAGAATCAATTTTCACCTAGATGTCTTCATCAAGTTTAAAGCTAAGTTCCATTGTTTTATTTATTTAATTTATGAGCATTTGTTTCATTGCATTTATCATCCCTATCTCCTTATCTCACGTAGGATTTTCTATTCATAGTGGATTAATTAATTTACCTATGATATTTATATGTGGTTTGTTATTTTCCTTTACATTAAATTGGTGAACTTGATGTATATTACACCCTTAGCATTTGTGCCTTCTATATTAAACTTTTGGATATGGTTTTTAATTAAAAAACTTCTTATTTTACATCTAGTTAAGGTTTCGATTCACTTCCATTTTCTAGTGAATTTTTATATAATTTTCATTTGGGTTTGGGCCTACATTAGTGATATCTATTTTATCTTTACCCACTCATTCTTTGACTATACCTTATTGCTAGATCATTTATTATGGATCTTATGATAGATATTTGCCACTAGCCTCTATCCATGCATGCCTTACTAATTCTGATGTGTTCCTATGATCGACTTCATTCAATCCATTCATCCTTGATGTTGTCTTTTATTTTTATCGTACCTGTGTTGATGCCTTTCATATGGGGTTATTAGTTCGTTATTTTTGTGCTTCCCCTCCTTCAGGGAGTTGGCTATTGTCCGCCATTCTCTTTTGGATGTAGTTAGTTCACCTTTTATCGAGCTTCATCACGGCCATATTTTTCTTATGACTGGTGACAGTGATGACCACCGGGATGTTCTACGTACAATCACTTTTTCTTCATTTAATTTTTATGAAATATATGATGACTATACCTGTTATATATGCACTACTTGCTTCCTTCTTCACGTGCATTACTTCATGATGATTTTACTTCTTGCACGATGGATGCTAATGGTGTAACCCCACTTCTTCCCTTCAAATATAGGTACGATACTTTATGTCATAATGTTAGACCTTCATTAGCTATTGATGATGGTGTTGATCCTTGTGATTTAGTTTCTTCTACATGTCATGATGTCCCTATTTCCATACCCTTGTATTCAATTTGATATTAAATATCTCGTGAGGATTCTAGTGATACTTTTTTTATGTAAGGATAATCATGACGGTTCAAGTCCTTCCATATTAGATGACTTTGCATAATTTATATATATGATTCATGATGATTATTCCCCTACTGTGATGGATAATCATGTAGCCCTAAGTTTTCATGATACATCCAGTGATTTCACTCTGTGTGATGGTGTGCCCAGTGATTATATTCTTTCTACATCTCATGATTGATCTCCCCATGCATCTAGGAATTCGCCTACATGCGCATCTCTTGCTACACCTTTCTTTTTGAGGAGCCTAGCGAAATATATGATGAGGTTTATACTTTTAATGAGCCTCTTTATGATATCTTCTCTCTAGGACCGTCTAATTATGATGACTTTCCTAGTGATGCGATTTATTGTGTAGCTAGTGATCTTCCATAAAGAAAAAAGTGTTTCAAAATCTATCATAAGTAAATACCATGGGATTTTCGTCCAAGGCGTTATGTTGGTGATTCTAGAATCCTTCTATCCTTTTTAAGGCAATAAAAACTATCACTGCATATAAAAAAAGGGTGCGATTAAGATTAATTGAGTTGTCACAATTTTAAAAAATAGAGGAGCCTCCCTCGTTGACATGCCCTATATTTTCATAATCTTGACTTGATGATAGGGCTCGTGGGTACGCTCAGGAGTGATATGCGGAAGGGGCGTAGAGAAAATTTTCCAACCAAGTGCCCAATAGTCAACCATATTCAAACTTCAAACTATTGTTCTGTAATACTTCTCATATATCAACTAGTTGATAGCATCCGACAATACATTTTCTTTCAAGAAATAATCACAAGAAGATAAGTTTCACCTGAGAAATCATTGACTTGGATTGCACATGCAGGAACCATGATCGACACTTAAGAGAAACAAGGAACATTTGGCAACAACTGTAGAGTTGCCACCTCAATAGATTGACGAAAACCTTGAAGCACAAGAGGTCTCACAAGGATGAAATGGTTCAGGTCTTCTCTACTAAGAATGTCTTCAATATCAGGAAGCACATGGAAAGAGTAAGCTAAGCACTCCACTCCCTAGCAAGGTTGTCATTATGTTGGCTCTCAAAATCATTAGCACATTCTCCAAGAATTTCCATACAGATCCATGACGAGGGGAACAAGACTACTGTGGTGAGAGAGTAAAATTCATCAACAAAGAATGGATGGTTGAAGACTGATACATAAGAGTGGTCCCCTCTTCTTCTTCTTTAGAGTAATCCAAACCTTTCCAGAGGGTGATTCCTTGAGGCCCTTAATAGAATAATTAGAGGAAAATGCAAGCCTATGCAATAAACGTTGAGTGCCATGCCTTATGATATATAGTATTTTATTGATCACGAGCCATCTAGGCATAAGTTATTATCCGAACCAAACTTAGGTGCTCATAGGACAACATCTATAGTTAGCGGTCTTTATTATCATCCAATCGTAGATAGAGGAACGAACTAATTCCTTGGATGTGATAGTAGATAGTCTCATTTTTAACATAAATGATAATTTCAGCTAAGGAGATAGGTCAAGATTCAAACAAAACACTAGCCAAGTGCTGAGAAATAAGTATTTGTCTTGTCTCATGAAATTGGCATTTTTGGTGCATAATTAAGAAAATCCTTAGACTCCCATGCTAAACACTATGCTTTGGGATAACATTAACCTAAATACCTCAATGACTAAAAGAACAAAGCAATAGGAAACTCGAAACCCCAATGACAAAGCCGTAAGACTAGGATTGCATGGAACTTGATTGTTGGAAAACAAGCAAGAAAATACTTGAATTACCACAACAACACTAAGAGCTAGGATTCTGGGAAACACCTTATGAGGCATGGTGGTAAGGAGAAGTTTAAAATCCCCAAAACTAGTTAAATACTCAAAATGAGCTTGGAAAAGACTTAGAAATTTCAGAACAACATACTCACTTCGAAAAGACTTAAAGATGCAAACCCTTTATTAACTTCGATAGAAAATTTTACGAAAGAACAAAAGCTGAGATTGCCTCCTCTAACAAGAATAAAACAAGTAAATATTAAAAAATAACAAAGAAAGATAAAAAGGGGCTCCCCATTTGGTTAAGAAAAATAGGGCATGTGTGCAATGGAAAACACTAGGTATGGTTGTTAAGGCCTCATTTACAGTTTTCAATTCTATTTAATTTTCTTGTTATGAAGACCTCAAGGAACACCCCCTTGTCCTAGAAGATCCCTAAAGATGAAGGAGAGTTTACCCACTCTCAATCATTGGCCCATTCGTTCCACAACTGACTATAAGTCCAACCAATCAACCTATGATGACCTTCCTTGGCCTCAGATTTTTTGCCTGTCTTTAGGATTTGTGCACATACATGTTTGAGAGCCAACACAACCCACGCGTACAAGAGAAGACCATTACAATACCATTTAAAATTCATTAGAATGCTTCAATGACCACCCTTCAAATTGTGCCTACTATAGGTTTAGGTAAGACAGATTCATTTATAATTAGAACAGTCTCGTTTGATACAATTTATTTTTTTATTAGAATGCATTTAGTGCTTATAACATTTGTTGGTATTTGATGAGGCATCGTTGATCCTCGCAGCTTAGTAGAATAAATTATTTGTCAAATCGGGGGTGTCTGAAGGCTACCTATAGAAGGGTGACAAATAATCTATCTAGTAGTCATCTAATCTTATCAGAAAGAAGGTTCACACACTTCTTAATCAATTGAATTCAAATTCTTACTACGAAATGAAAATTGGAGTTTAACCATGGAATCAAAGGAATTCTATTTAACTACGGAATAGAAGAAATGTTATTTAACTATGGAAATAGAAAAGGTGCTATTTTAACTACAGAATGAAATGACTAGAAATAAATAAAAAAGCATTCACTATAGAATAGAATCACATGTTGGAGTTTAATTTGGACGCAGAAAATGAAAGGGGAATGTACTCACAACACACATAAGGAAGAGAGTGTGGTTTTAATACATAAATTTTACATATAAATGATCATGACAGAATGATTGAAGGAACAACACAGACATACACAAAACATATAACCTAAAGGTCAGACACATTGAACTGTCACAGAAATGAGATCGGATATAAAATGAACACGTAAAATACTTATCTACTAGTACTTCTCTATTTTCTTTGTCAAGTGGTTAGCTTTCCAGAGAAAATAGCGTGATTTCAGCTCAGCATTCATAACTCAAATAGTAGAAATTATCACCCATGCATTCATGATGGAAATCTATTTAAAATCTCAGAATTTCATTTTCCATTTCAGAGAAGAAAAATAGATAACTGCAAATACGTCTCTTGGAAACTAAGAAGGTGGATCCATTCTCATGACTGTATCTTAAATACTTAACAACAATTTTAAAACTTAATTCCTAAAATATAGATGCGTGCTACATATGCAGGAGTTATTAAGTCTCATTCAATTTTTAACAAAAGTAATAAACAATTTTCTTACGCATAAATGACATTAAAAGTGTTTCATAGAATTTTAGGAAATAGTTGTTGTGGTCTCGGACTAGAGTGGCTCCATTAAGTAGCCGAATTGGTTGTAGTTGGATTGGCGACAACTGGATCAACGGCACTAAAGTTGCATGTCTCTAGAATCCTTTGTTTTCTCTGCGAGAGTTTTTATTGTTGTCGTTCTGGCTCCTCTAGAGTTCTTCGGACTTTGTCTGGAAACCAAAGTTTTTAGAGATGGTTGAAAAAGTCTTTGGAGTACTCCCTCGCATCAATCTAAGTCATACGGAGATGTGCTTTCTTTGCAAATTTGTCATTGGGATGATCTGCAAAGGGAAAAATGGAACTCTGCATGGATTTTTGTGAGTTCTTCATCAAAGTTAATCATCAATAAATATATTGCACAGTGCAATATTTTCTATTTCATATAACAACTAACTCTTTGTTAAAACATAAATTTACATGATTATTGTTTGGGAAAAAGAAGGAAAAATATGCACTTGGAAAAATGAATGAGGCTATATTTATGCCTCATTAGTATCCTTCTCTTTGACTATTTCACTAAGAAAATACAGTACTTATTGAGTATAATGATTGGATGACATCTATGTACATTTTATGACTATTATTTTTCATTTGGAGAATTTATATACTTAGTTTATAGTCATATGGCTTAAACACCTAGTTTTTATTTCTATCTAAATGGGATTTCCTCGGTATATGCACGAGTTTTGAGAATGCGATTGATTTAAAATCAAGAGCCTACAAATATGAGTTAAATTCAGTAAGAACGTATCAGCTATTAATCCTCATTTAAATTCGTAATCTTAAGTACCTCCTGGTTAATTTGGAGTTCAAATGGATTTAACTGAGAATCAGATGCTACAAATTTGATCTCTTTGTTGTGAATTTTTTTTCTAATTTATTGATTTTATTTTTATTACAATTTATCCGGAAGTTGAAGCCACAAAAGATTGATCGGGATCTACATATTTTCCTTAACAAGCATTCTATGGAGGAGAAATTTTATCAAGATAAAATTTGAAAGACCCTCAAGTGTACACGTGCCTTCGAAACGTAGTGGAATGTGCAATTTACCTACGCACCATCAAAAAGTAGATTCAAGATAATGCTTTAAAGTGTAAGGAACCAAACGATTTTCATTAAAAACATTAAATTTTGGATTGGTTCTCTACCATGATGCCTTGGATGTAGTGGTAGGTGGTCTCATTCTCAACATCAATAAGGATTTGGGTATGCCAGTACTAGACAAAGCTAAATGTACACGTACAATGGTTTCTTTCAAAGTAGTTTGTACTTCAACTCTCTCCTCTTGCAATTTTCTTCTTCGTGACCAGTAGGAGATGGATTTTTCCTTTTATAAACTATATTTTCTCTTTTAAGGATTGGGATAAGTGCCTTAGTTGTATTTAGTAATTAGGTGATTGGGAGCATTCATACTATTCACTACGTTAGCCATAAATATTTTTGTTGGTTTCTCTACTTTCCTTAGTCAACCATCTAATTTATTCTTCTTGCTCCTTTTCTTCAACTATGGAGTTTTCTGCGATTATTTCTTTCTTCCTATTTAGCCTTCATGATTTGAATGGTAGTATGATTTTCATATCCGTGTGAAATTTCTTATGTCTTATTTTACCTCCTAGGGTTAGCCTTCTCCTTGCCCGTGGTGCATTACACTTATTCAGTTTAATGCTTGACCTTTCAAATGGTATGAGTGTTGGTCTCAAATAACATCGTGTTATTACGAATAACTCTGTTTATTTTCTTCACACGAATGAGGCATTATAAGATTCTTCTGATCCTATTATTACCCAACTTCCTCCTAGTCTAAATGCGATCATCCGTCCTGTTCTCGGAGTGTTGATAGTATATAATGTTAGTGTGTAACAAGTTGTTAAGTTGGGGAATAGTTTTCCTTCCATTCCCTCTGATGGTAATTCGACCGTCTCTCAAATTTTACTAGATTTGGGAAACTTTGATGTTGATATTTCAAGAGAAGATCGTAGATTGATGATAGAGTTAACGTCTTCTTTTCATGACTTGGTAGAAAATTCTGGTAACCTTCTTTTTCAAATCCACATGGAGAGAGAACATTGTTGTCATTCCATGGATAAACAAGTTTGGTCTCTCAATAATAGTAATGGAAATCTTGCAACTCTTCAGGAAATATTAATTTTTGAAGACTCTCATTAGATTCAAGTGAGACTGTTTCATGGGGGTCTTGTTCTAGGGTCTCTAATCTCCCTTATGATGTGATTTTAGAACATGAATCAGATGATAATTCCCAATTACTTTTGTTCGTTTCATGTTATTGTGTTATGGCTTCTAGTTACTATGCAATTCTAGCTATTCTAGCTATATGAATAGTTTCTAATTTTATAAGAAAAGATGTTTTTTTGGAGTATATCTTCTGGGTTGTTTTAAGAGAATCAATTTAATTGTTTAAAGTAAGCGGGAATGGTTCAAATGCACATCATGGTAAGATTTTTTTAAGAACGTCACATAATAGCTAAAACTAGCAAGGGAGCACATATGACAACGTGAAATTCTAGCTAAGGATCACAAAGTTTTTAACCAATGTATAGAACAACATGTGTTTTCATGGAAAAAGACGACGGTGTCTTACAAAAGGCTCAACCTTCATTAAAAGGCATATGTATTGTTTCACAAATTGCAACAAACAAATGCCGAACTGACTAGTTCACATTTGTGAGGATACTCCAACTTGTGCTGACATGGGAGCTTCGGTAGAGAGTATGGAGATCGATCAAGGAATAATTGGAAGTGGGGTTATTCAAATGTTGTGGTTCGGAATGCCTTGATAGATATGCATGCACCAAATGTGGAAGTGCATCTATGTTAGCAGAAACGAGAAACGAAAGTCGCAATGACAATGGCAATGTGATTAGAAACGAGATATTTAAAGGTTGCGTATAAGAGATGGTTCTTATATACATATACACTTTCAAACATTTAAATTTATTATAAAATTTTATTCCACAAATACATATAAATAATTCGTATAATAAAAATAAAAATAAATATTGAAATTTAAAACAAGTCTCTAAATCAATTGGAAAAAAAGTAAAAATTTAAAAAATAATTATACGATTTATCTATAACTATAAATTATAAGAAACATAAAAAGGTAAATTTTTTTTTTTAAAAATAACAAATATCATTTAGGAAAACGGAGGGAAAAAATCATTTAAAAAACAACGAATTTTTTGAAAAATTCCTTCAAACAATAACTACCTAAAATGAATACCTACAAAAAGGCAGATTTCTCTTTGTTTGTTTAAAAATGCATTTTAGATGCATTTTTTCAAGGAAAACATGAGGAAAGTTTTTGAAGGGAAAATGCAAAACGCAAAGAATGCGGGTTCGGTAAACATTTGACAATGTCTACAATAGTAACAAACGTCGCGGTAGGCTTAGAAATAGTCGTTTCTGACGGAAACGTGTTTCGCCGGTTAAAACAGTAAATCCATCCTTGTCGTCACGTTTCTGGTAACACAGGGAAGCATACACAAGGCACGTGATTGGTTTGACAAAATGCATAATGCCGAGTGGTCTGCTACGATTATAGGTTGTACAATTAATGGTGATCTAGATGAGGTTTGAGGATTTTCAAAATATTTTCAAGCGTACTTTTTTGTAATAAATCCATTATTTTGAAACAACTATAATGCTAATGAAAAATATTAAAAGAAAATTATGAATTTATCCTTCCTATGGTTAATATTTATTTTATCAATGTTGGGTATCTTTGAGAACAATCATTAAAATTGAGAGTTATAATATATTGAAACTAACTTCTTCTTTATTGAATCATTAAAATTCTCTTAAATTATGTTACCCACAAAATTCTTAAAAACGAGTAGTAGCTCTATTGGATGGTCGATAGGCCTACATATTTATATTCCTTTCATGTACACATTTATCTTTTATTTAAAAACATTTTCATTCCAGTATTCCAGTGACCAAACTATTCATATATACATATCAACCATTGAAAAAGTGTTCGCACCACTCCCTCGCGTCAATCGGAGTCCTCCAGAGCCGTGCTTTCTTTGCAAAGTTGTCACGAGGATGATCTGCAAAGGCAAAAAATGGAACTTTGCATGGATTTTTGTCAGTTCTTCATCCAAGTTAATCAACAATAAATATATCAAATAATGCAATATTTTCTATTTCATATAACAACTAATTCCTTCTTTAAACATAATTTTACATGAATATTGTTGGGGAAAATGAAGGAAAAAAGTGCACTCGGAAAAAATGGACAAGGCTATATTTATGCCTCATCAATATCCTTCTCTTTGACTATTTCACTAAGAAAATACAGTACTTATTGAGCATAATGATTGAATGACATTTATGTACATTTTTATAACTATTTTTTTTCATTTGGAGAATTTATGTACTTAGTTTATAGTCATATGATTTAACCACCTGGTTTGTATTTCTATCTAAATGGGCTTTCACGAGTTTCGAGAATGTGATTAATTTAAAATCAAGAGCCTACAAATATGAACTATTAATCCCCGTTTAAATTCACATGGCTAATTTGGAGTTCGAATCTGAGAATCAGATACTAGAAATTTGATATCTTCGTTGAGAATTTTTTTGTCTAATTTATTAATTTTATATCTCATAAAAATTTCCAAAAGAAAAAATTGAATCAGCTTTAAGTCTGAACAAAACAAAAGAAAATTACCAATTACCGGCGGGTCTATTTTCCCGTACCAAAAAATAAATCTATGTTTCATTTTACGATACACAACGAACATTCCAAACTCAAGATGACAGAGAACAAAAAAAAATACATAATGAAATCCAAGTATTAATTACCAGATCGTTGAGTCTTTTAGCGAATCGTTGACAAATGGTTGGTTTCTATTAATTATTTCAGACTTAAAACTAATTCTATCGCATAATTCCTAGTCGCTCTATTCCAGCTGTATAGGAGAATTCCTTTCCCACAATTCGACCGTATCATGTATTCAGACGTCTGAATTTTTCTGCCAATGAAATTTAGGTCGGTGGAATAAGAGCAATACCCAAACTGACATATATTAAATCCATTAGCAGCCATGATTCCGGTACCGAACTATTTCTTTTATAAAGTATGTCGGAGAGAGTACTGGATGGGCTTGCTTATAGAGATGCCAGCGAATCCCAGTCGCGGAAAAAATTATTTGAAAAGGGCATCGCTGTCTGGAGGAGGTCAGACAGACTAATTTGCTTCATTATCGCCATGGGAATAAACGTGTTGGCGCACGATTCTTATTGCATTCAGTCACTGTCGAGTGCCTTAACCAGGACTTTCGAAGTAGAATCATTTGATGCGGGCAGAGATTCATTCTAATCCTGTTTTCTCTTTCACCAGGTTTATCAGTCGATGGGCACTATAAAAAGCAGGACACCAAGGTAGCTCTGCAAGTTGTATAGAGAGCAGTTGGAAATAAAAATGAAGTCGAAATTAGCTTTGTTCGTCGTGGTCGTCTTGTTGAGCTTATGGCCGTGGGACAAAATGGCAGCAGCGCAAGTGGCGGTGAAGCTCGGAAGATGGAGGCTTCTGGTGCAAAATGGGGGCGTCTCTGCCATGCACATGACCACCACGCATTTAAACACGGTGGTTATGTTTGACCGGACCAACTTCGGGTCGTCGCAGATCCTGCTGGCCAACGGCAGTTGCCGCAACAATCCGCAGGACCTGGTGCTCACTCACGACTGCTCGGCGCATTCCATCGAGTACAACATAGCCACCAACAATGTGAGGCCGCTCACGATTTTCACCGACACCTGGTGTTCGTCTGGGGCGTTTGCCGCAAATGGAACGTTGGTACAAACCGGGGGGTGGCGTGACGGGGCACGGGACATTCGTTACTTCGTCCCCTGCTCGGACGGCAGCTGCGATTGGAATAATTTCGAGGGGCCCAAGCTTGCTGCGAATCGCTGGTATGCCGCCAACCAAATCCTGCCGGACAACCGCATTATCGTTGTCGGGGGCACGCAGATGTTTAACTACGAGTTTGTCCCCAAGAGTCCCGGCGAAGGAGTTTTCAATCTGCCGTTTCTATCTCAGACCCGAACCAGCAGCCAAGTGGAGAACAACCTCTACCCATTTCTCCACCTCTCGTCCGATGGCAACCTCTTTATCTTCGCAAACAGGGACTCCATTCTCCTCGACTACAAAACCAATGTTGTCGTGAAGACCTTTCCCAGAATGCCGGGTGACGGCCCGCGGAACTACCCTTCCACCGGGTCGTCCGTCATGCTGCCGCTCTCCGCCGCGGACGGGTTTGCCAAAGTGGAAGTTCTCATCTGTGGGGGCTGTCCCGACAACGGCTTCGCCCTGGCTAGCGCAGGTAATTTCACGGACGCGCTCCGCAGCTGTGGACGAATGGTCATTACAGACCCGAATCCTTCCTGGAGCATGGAAGACATGCCCGCTCCGAGAACCATGTCGGACATGCTCATTCTCCCCAACGGCGAAATCATCATCATCAATGGAGCGGGGAAGGGCGTAGCAGGGTGGAACATGCAGACCGCCCCCGTCTTAACACCTTACCTCTACCGACCCGCTGCACCCGTCGGGCAGCGCTTCTTCACCCTGGCGGCCACAACCATCCCCAGAATGTACCACTCTACTGCTAACATGATGGCGGACGCGAGAATCATTGTGGGCGGCTCCAATCCGCACGCGGGCTACGTCTTCACGGGAACTAACTTCCCGACAGAGCTCCGGCTGGAAGCATACAGTCCTTATTACTTAGAAAACGTCTACACGTACTTGCGCCCCAAGATAACATCCGTGTCGCCAACCTCGATCTCCTACGGCACCACCTTTACGGTTGTTTACTCGGTCCCCAATCCTCTTAACGGCGTTATACAGTTCAATGCCTACGCTCCGTCATTTACGACCCACACCAATTCGATGAACCAGAGGCTTCTCATTCTCGCCGCTGAAACACCGACCCTCGTCTCAAATGCAATCGGGAACGTCGTGTATTCTTCTTCTGTGACTGCCCCTCCCAGCGCTGTGGCTGCCCCGCCGGGATATTACATGTTGTTTGTGGTAAATAATGGCATTCCCAGCATCGCCCAGTGGGTTCAGTTTTCATAAACTTGTTAGATCGACTTCATTGATGTCTCAATTCACTTGGAGGGGAGCATAGTTTCTAAATTCCTTCCATTTGTTCGAACTATGTTATGTAAAAGGCATGCTGCATTTGTTTGGGGGTAATTTGAAACCCGGTTGTAATTATGGCTATTGTAATCTCAAATCTCAAATAAATCAAAAATGAAATATTCATTCCAGTCCATGTGCATCGCACCAAAGCGTATACCGAGTAAACTAATGATTAGCTTTTTCAGTTGCACACATATTATTCAAGAATAACAATAATGTTAAGTCCAATCGACTTGTCATTTGAGTCGCATTCACGTCTCATCATAACAGTATTATTCAGCCGAATCGACATGTTATTTTCTAATACATTATAAAACGGCTCTGGACTTTTAACAATTTTCTAAAATTTAGTATAGAACAAAGTTCTTATTATTAAGAACATACGGTTTCCACAGTTTATATCAATTAGAGAAAGTTTTGAGAAAATACAATAAGAAAAATTTTAATCTTCTTTTTTAATCACTCATAATCTACTATCAAAAATAATAACCCATTAGAGAGCTCTGTTACACATATGGAAATACAGCCACTAACTCGTATTTTTTACATTACAAAATGATTAGAGAGCTCTAGTACACATCTTATCATCACAAGAGCGCAACATCAACACTCTAGGTATGTTGCACGACTACCTATATTGTCTTTTCTTTTTTTCTTTTTTCTATTATTTTTCTATTATATTAACTCGATAACAGGGGTTTGGCCAGAAGGAAAACAATGCTAGCCTATTTCTAGAAATGGTGTCTACTGACACCACACCTTTCAAACACATGTTATAGACACCAACATAAATGAGATCTCAACATCTGAATAAATAAAATTTAGATGTGTGAGCCAAGTTCAAATCTAAGTGTAGGTTTTAGAGCCACAAACATGAAGGTCGATTTTGTAGTTATCGAAGTGAACTAGAGCACCAGACGAAATATCTGTACTACCAATATAAATGTGTTCATTTGACATCAAATAGGGATTTCATAAAACAAAGAATCAATTTTCACCTAGATGTCTTCATCAAGTTTAAAGCTAAGTTCCATTGTTTTATTTATTTAATTTATGAGCATTTGTTTCATTGCATTTATCATCCCTATCTCCTTATCTCACGTAGGATTTTCTATTCATAGTGGATTAATTAATTTACCTATGATATTTATATGTGGTTTGTTATTTTCCTTTACATTAAATTGGTGAACTTGATGTATATTACACCCTTAGCATTTGTGCCTTCTATATTAAACTTTTGGATATGGTTTTTAATTAAAAAACTTCTTATTTTACATCTAGTTAAGGTTTCGATTCACTTCCATTTTCTAGTGAATTTTTATATAATTTTCATTTGGGTTTGGGCCTACATTAGTGATATCTATTTTATCTTTACCCACTCATTCTTTGACTATACCTTATTGCTAGATCATTTATTATGGATCTTATGATAGATATTTGCCACTAGCCTCTATCCATGCATGCCTTACTAATTCTGATGTGTTCCTATGATCGACTTCATTCAATCCATTCATCCTTGATGTTGTCTTTTATTTTTATCGTACCTGTGTTGATGCCTTTCATATGGGGTTATTAGTTCGTTATTTTTGTGCTTCCCCTCCTTCAGGGAGTTGGCTATTGTCCGCCATTCTCTTTTGGATGTAGTTAGTTCACCTTTTATCGAGCTTCATCACGGCCATATTTTTCTTATGACTGGTGACAGTGATGACCACCGGGATGTTCTACGTACAATCACTTTTTCTTCATTTAATTTTTATGAAATATATGATGACTATACCTGTTATATATGCACTACTTGCTTCCTTCTTCACGTGCATTACTTCATGATGATTTTACTTCTTGCACGATGGATGCTAATGGTGTAACCCCACTTCTTCCCTTCAAATATAGGTACGATACTTTATGTCATAATGTTAGACCTTCATTAGCTATTGATGATGGTGTTGATCCTTGTGATTTAGTTTCTTCTACATGTCATGATGTCCCTATTTCCATACCCTTGTATTCAATTTGATATTAAATATCTCGTGAGGATTCTAGTGATACTTTTTTTATGTAAGGATAATCATGACGGTTCAAGTCCTTCCATATTAGATGACTTTGCATAATTTATATATATGATTCATGATGATTATTCCCCTACTGTGATGGATAATCATGTAGCCCTAAGTTTTCATGATACATCCAGTGATTTCACTCTGTGTGATGGTGTGCCCAGTGATTATATTCTTTCTACATCTCATGATTGATCTCCCCATGCATCTAGGAATTCGCCTACATGCGCATCTCTTGCTACACCTTTCTTTTTGAGGAGCCTAGCGAAATATATGATGAGGTTTATACTTTTAATGAGCCTCTTTATGATATCTTCTCTCTAGGACCGTCTAATTATGATGACTTTCCTAGTGATGCGATTTATTGTGTAGCTAGTGATCTTCCATAAAGAAAAAAGTGTTTCAAAATCTATCATAAGTAAATACCATGGGATTTTCGTCCAAGGCGTTATGTTGGTGATTCTAGAATCCTTCTATCCTTTTTAAGGCAATAAAAACTATCACTGCATATAAAAAAAGGGTGCGATTAAGATTAATTGAGTTGTCACAATTTTAAAAAATAGAGGAGCCTCCCTCGTTGACATGCCCTATATTTTCATAATCTTGACTTGATGATAGGGCTCGTGGGTACGCTCAGGAGTGATATGCGGAAGGGGCGTAGAGAAAATTTTCCAACCAAGTGCCCAATAGTCAACCATATTCAAACTTCAAACTATTGTTCTGTAATACTTCTCATATATCAACTAGTTGATAGCATCCGACAATACATTTTCTTTCAAGAAATAATCACAAGAAGATAAGTTTCACCTGAGAAATCATTGACTTGGATTGCACATGCAGGAACCATGATCGACACTTAAGAGAAACAAGGAACATTTGGCAACAACTGTAGAGTTGCCACCTCAATAGATTGACGAAAACCTTGAAGCACAAGAGGTCTCACAAGGATGAAATGGTTCAGGTCTTCTCTACTAAGAATGTCTTCAATATCAGGAAGCACATGGAAAGAGTAAGCTAAGCACTCCACTCCCTAGCAAGGTTGTCATTATGTTGGCTCTCAAAATCATTAGCACATTCTCCAAGAATTTCCATACAGATCCATGACGAGGGGAACAAGACTACTGTGGTGAGAGAGTAAAATTCATCAACAAAGAATGGATGGTTGAAGACTGATACATAAGAGTGGTCCCCTCTTCTTCTTCTTTAGAGTAATCCAAACCTTTCCAGAGGGTGATTCCTTGAGGCCCTTAATAGAATAATTAGAGGAAAATGCAAGCCTATGCAATAAACGTTGAGTGCCATGCCTTATGATATATAGTATTTTATTGATCACGAGCCATCTAGGCATAAGTTATTATCCGAACCAAACTTAGGTGCTCATAGGACAACATCTATAGTTAGCGGTCTTTATTATCATCCAATCGTAGATAGAGGAACGAACTAATTCCTTGGATGTGATAGTAGATAGTCTCATTTTTAACATAAATGATAATTTCAGCTAAGGAGATAGGTCAAGATTCAAACAAAACACTAGCCAAGTGCTGAGAAATAAGTATTTGTCTTGTCTCATGAAATTGGCATTTTTGGTGCATAATTAAGAAAATCCTTAGACTCCCATGCTAAACACTATGCTTTGGGATAACATTAACCTAAATACCTCAATGACTAAAAGAACAAAGCAATAGGAAACTCGAAACCCCAATGACAAAGCCGTAAGACTAGGATTGCATGGAACTTGATTGTTGGAAAACAAGCAAGAAAATACTTGAATTACCACAACAACACTAAGAGCTAGGATTCTGGGAAACACCTTATGAGGCATGGTGGTAAGGAGAAGTTTAAAATCCCCAAAACTAGTTAAATACTCAAAATGAGCTTGGAAAAGACTTAGAAATTTCAGAACAACATACTCACTTCGAAAAGACTTAAAGATGCAAACCCTTTATTAACTTCGATAGAAAATTTTACGAAAGAACAAAAGCTGAGATTGCCTCCTCTAACAAGAATAAAACAAGTAAATATTAAAAAATAACAAAGAAAGATAAAAAGGGGCTCCCCATTTGGTTAAGAAAAATAGGGCATGTGTGCAATGGAAAACACTAGGTATGGTTGTTAAGGCCTCATTTACAGTTTTCAATTCTATTTAATTTTCTTGTTATGAAGACCTCAAGGAACACCCCCTTGTCCTAGAAGATCCCTAAAGATGAAGGAGAGTTTACCCACTCTCAATCATTGGCCCATTCGTTCCACAACTGACTATAAGTCCAACCAATCAACCTATGATGACCTTCCTTGGCCTCAGATTTTTTGCCTGTCTTTAGGATTTGTGCACATACATGTTTGAGAGCCAACACAACCCACGCGTACAAGAGAAGACCATTACAATACCATTTAAAATTCATTAGAATGCTTCAATGACCACCCTTCAAATTGTGCCTACTATAGGTTTAGGTAAGACAGATTCATTTATAATTAGAACAGTCTCGTTTGATACAATTTATTTTTTTATTAGAATGCATTTAGTGCTTATAACATTTGTTGGTATTTGATGAGGCATCGTTGATCCTCGCAGCTTAGTAGAATAAATTATTTGTCAAATCGGGGGTGTCTGAAGGCTACCTATAGAAGGGTGACAAATAATCTATCTAGTAGTCATCTAATCTTATCAGAAAGAAGGTTCACACACTTCTTAATCAATTGAATTCAAATTCTTACTACGAAATGAAAAATGGAGTTTAACCATGGAATCAAAGGAATTCTATTTAACTACGGAATAGAAGAAATGTTATTTAACTATGGAAATAGAAAAGGTGCTATTTTAACTACAGAATGAAATGACTAGAAATAAATAAAAAAGCATTCACTATAGAATAGAATCACATGTTGGAGTTTAATTTGGACGCAGAAAATGAAAGGGGAATGTACTCACAACACACATAAGGAAGAGAGTGTGGTTTTAATACATAAATTTTACATATAAATGATCATGACAGAATGATTGAAGGAACAACACAGACATACACAAAACATATAACCTAAAGGTCAGACACATTGAACTGTCACAGAAATGAGATCGGATATAAAATGAACACGTAAAATACTTATCTACTAGTACTTCTCTATTTTCTTTGTCAAGTGGTTAGCTTTCCAGAGAAAATAGCGTGATTTCAGCTCAGCATTCATAACTCAAATAGTAGAAATTATCACCCATGCATTCATGATGGAAATCTATTTAAAATCTCAGAATTTCATTTTCCATTTCAGAGAAGAAAAATAGATAACTGCAAATACGTCTCTTGGAAACTAAGAAGGTGGATCCATTCTCATGACTGTATCTTAAATACTTAACAACAATTTTAAAACTTAATTCCTAAAATATAGATGCGTGCTACATATGCAGGAGTTATTAAGTCTCATTCAATTTTTAACAAAAGTAATAAACAATTTTCTTACGCATAAATGACATTAAAAGTGTTTCATAGAATTTTAGGAAATAGTTGTTGTGGTCTCGGACTAGAGTGGCTCCATTAAGTAGCCGAATTGGTTGTAGTTGGATTGGCGACAACTGGATCAACGGCACTAAAGTTGCATGTCTCTAGAATCCTTTGTTTTCTCTGCGAGAGTTTTTATTGTTGTCGTTCTGGCTCCTCTAGAGTTCTTCGGACTTTGTCTGGAAACCAAAGTTTTTAGAGATGGTTGAAAAAGTCTTTGGAGTACTCCCTCGCATCAATCTAAGTCATACGGAGATGTGCTTTCTTTGCAAATTTGTCATTGGGATGATCTGCAAAGGGAAAAATGGAACTCTGCATGGATTTTTGTGAGTTCTTCATCAAAGTTAATCATCAATAAATATATTGCACAGTGCAATATTTTCTATTTCATATAACAACTAACTCTTTGTTAAAACATAAATTTACATGATTATTGTTTGGGAAAAAGAAGGAAAAATATGCACTTGGAAAAATGAATGAGGCTATATTTATGCCTCATTAGTATCCTTCTCTTTGACTATTTCACTAAGAAAATACAGTACTTATTGAGTATAATGATTGGATGACATCTATGTACATTTTATGACTATTATTTTTCATTTGGAGAATTTATATACTTAGTTTATAGTCATATGGCTTAAACACCTAGTTTTTATTTCTATCTAAATGGGATTTCCTCGGTATATGCACGAGTTTTGAGAATGCGATTGATTTAAAATCAAGAGCCTACAAATATGAGTTAAATTCAGTAAGAACGTATCAGCTATTAATCCTCATTTAAATTCGTAATCTTAAGTACCTCCTGGTTAATTTGGAGTTCAAATGGATTTAACTGAGAATCAGATGCTACAAATTTGATCTCTTTGTTGTGAATTTTTTTTCTAATTTATTGATTTTATTTTTATTACAATTTATCCGGAAGTTGAAGCCACAAAAGATTGATCGGGATCTACATATTTTCCTTAACAAGCATTCTATGGAGGAGAAATTTTATCAAGATAAAATTTGAAAGACCCTCAAGTGTACACGTGCCTTCGAAACGTAGTGGAATGTGCAATTTACCTACGCACCATCAAAAAGTAGATTCAAGATAATGCTTTAAAGTGTAAGGAACCAAACGATTTTCATTAAAAACATTAAATTTTGGATTGGTTCTCTACCATGATGCCTTGGATGTAGTGGTAGGTGGTCTCATTCTCAACATCAATAAGGATTTGGGTATGCCAGTACTAGACAAAGCTAAATGTACACGTACAATGGTTTCTTTCAAAGTAGTTTGTACTTCAACTCTCTCCTCTTGCAATTTTCTTCTTCGTGACCAGTAGGAGATGGATTTTTCCTTTTATAAACTATATTTTCTCTTTTAAGGATTGGGATAAGTGCCTTAGTTGTATTTAGTAATTAGGTGATTGGGAGCATTCATACTATTCACTACGTTAGCCATAAATATTTTTGTTGGTTTCTCTACTTTCCTTAGTCAACCATCTAATTTATTCTTCTTGCTCCTTTTCTTCAACTATGGAGTTTTCTGCGATTATTTCTTTCTTCCTATTTAGCCTTCATGATTTGAATGGTAGTATGATTTTCATATCCGTGTGAAATTTCTTATGTCTTATTTTACCTCCTAGGGTTAGCCTTCTCCTTGCCCGTGGTGCATTACACTTATTCAGTTTAATGCTTGACCTTTCAAATGGTATGAGTGTTGGTCTCAAATAACATCGTGTTATTACGAATAACTCTGTTTATTTTCTTCACACGAATGAGGCATTATAAGATTCTTCTGATCCTATTATTACCCAACTTCCTCCTAGTCTAAATGCGATCATCCGTCCTGTTCTCGGAGTGTTGATAGTATATAATGTTAGTGTGTAACAAGTTGTTAAGTTGGGGAATAGTTTTCCTTCCATTCCCTCTGATGGTAATTCGACCGTCTCTCAAATTTTACTAGATTTGGGAAACTTTGATGTTGATATTTCAAGAGAAGATCGTAGATTGATGATAGAGTTAACGTCTTCTTTTCATGACTTGGTAGAAAATTCTGGTAACCTTCTTTTTCAAATCCACATGGAGAGAGAACATTGTTGTCATTCCATGGATAAACAAGTTTGGTCTCTCAATAATAGTAATGGAAATCTTGCAACTCTTCAGGAAATATTAATTTTTGAAGACTCTCATTAGATTCAAGTGAGACTGTTTCATGGGGGTCTTGTTCTAGGGTCTCTAATCTCCCTTATGATGTGATTTTAGAACATGAATCAGATGATAATTCCCAATTACTTTTGTTCGTTTCATGTTATTGTGTTATGGCTTCTAGTTACTATGCAATTCTAGCTATTCTAGCTATATGAATAGTTTCTAATTTTATAAGAAAAGATGTTTTTTTGGAGTATATCTTCTGGGTTGTTTTAAGAGAATCAATTTAATTGTTTAAAGTAAGCGGGAATGGTTCAAATGCACATCATGGTAAGATTTTTTTAAGAACGTCACATAATAGCTAAAACTAGCAAGGGAGCACATATGACAACGTGAAATTCTAGCTAAGGATCACAAAGTTTTTAACCAATGTATAGAACAACATGTGTTTTCATGGAAAAAGACGACGGTGTCTTACAAAAGGCTCAACCTTCATTAAAAGGCATATGTATTGTTTCACAAATTGCAACAAACAAATGCCGAACTGACTAGTTCACATTTGTGAGGATACTCCAACTTGTGCTGACATGGGAGCTTCGGTAGAGAGTATGGAGATCGATCAAGGAATAATTGGAAGTGGGGTTATTCAAATGTTGTGGTTCGGAATGCCTTGATAGATATGCATGCACCAAATGTGGAAGTGCATCTATGTTAGCAGAAACGAGAAACGAAAGTCGCAATGACAATGGCAATGTGATTAGAAACGAGATATTTAAAGGTTGCGTATAAGAGATGGTTCTTATATACATATACACTTTCAAACATTTAAATTTATTATAAAATTTTATTCCACAAATACATATAAATAATTCGTATAATAAAAATAAAAATAAATATTGAAATTTAAAACAAGTCTCTAAATCAATTGGAAAAAAAGTAAAAATTTAAAAAATAATTATACGATTTATCTATAACTATAAATTATAAGAAACATAAAAAGGTAAATTTTTTTTTTAAAAAATAACAAATATCATTTAGGAAAACGGAGGGAAAAAATCATTTAAAAAACAACGAATTTTTTGAAAAATTCCTTCAAACAATAACTACCTAAAATGAATACCTACAAAAAGGCAGATTTCTCTTTGTTTGTTTAAAAATGCATTTTAGATGCATTTTTTCAAGGAAAACATGAGGAAAGTTTTTGAAGGGAAAATGCAAAACGCAAAGAATGCGGGTTCGGTAAACATTTGACAATGTCTACAATAGTAACAAACGTCGCGGTAGGCTTAGAAATAGTCGTTTCTGACGGAAACGTGTTTCGCCGGTTAAAACAGTAAATCCATCCTTGTCGTCACGTTTCTGGTAACACAGGGAAGCATACACAAGGCACGTGATTGGTTTGACAAAATGCATAATGCCGAGTGGTCTGCTACGATTATAGGTTGTACAATTAATGGTGATCTAGATGAGGTTTGAGGATTTTCAAAATATTTTCAAGCGTACTTTTTTGTAATAAATCCATTATTTTGAAACAACTATAATGCTAATGAAAAATATTAAAAGAAAATTATGAATTTATCCTTCCTATGGTTAATATTTATTTTATCAATGTTGGGTATCTTTGAGAACAATCATTAAAATTGAGAGTTATAATATATTGAAACTAACTTCTTCTTTATTGAATCATTAAAATTCTCTTAAATTATGTTACCCACAAAATTCTTAAAAACGAGTAGTAGCTCTATTGGATGGTCGATAGGCCTACATATTTATATTCCTTTCATGTACACATTTATCTTTTATTTAAAAACATTTTCATTCCAGTATTCCAGTGACCAAACTATTCATATATACATATCAACCATTGAAAAAGTGTTCGCACCACTCCCTCGCGTCAATCGGAGTCCTCCAGAGCCGTGCTTTCTTTGCAAAGTTGTCACGAGGATGATCTGCAAAGGCAAAAAATGGAACTTTGCATGGATTTTTGTCAGTTCTTCATCCAAGTTAATCAACAATAAATATATCAAATAATGCAATATTTTCTATTTCATATAACAACTAATTCCTTCTTTAAACATAATTTTACATGAATATTGTTGGGGAAAATGAAGGAAAAAAGTGCACTCGGAAAAAATGGACAAGGCTATATTTATGCCTCATCAATATCCTTCTCTTTGACTATTTCACTAAGAAAATACAGTACTTATTGAGCATAATGATTGAATGACATTTATGTACATTTTTATAACTATTTTTTTTCATTTGGAGAATTTATGTACTTAGTTTATAGTCATATGATTTAACCACCTGGTTTGTATTTCTATCTAAATGGGCTTTCACGAGTTTCGAGAATGTGATTAATTTAAAATCAAGAGCCTACAAATATGAACTATTAATCCCCGTTTAAATTCACATGGCTAATTTGGAGTTCGAATCTGAGAATCAGATACTAGAAATTTGATATCTTCGTTGAGAATTTTTTTGTCTAATTTATTAATTTTATATCTCATAAAAATTTCCAAAAGAAAAAATTGAATCAGCTTTAAGTCTGAACAAAACAAAAGAAAATTACCAATTACCGGCGGGTCTATTTTCCCGTACCAAAAAATAAATCTATGTTTCATTTTACGATACACAACGAACATTCCAAACTCAAGATGACAGAGAACAAAAAAAAATACATAATGAAATCCAAGTATTAATTACCAGATCGTTGAGTCTTTTAGCGAATCGTTGACAAATGGTTGGTTTCTATTAATTATTTCAGACTTAAAACTAATTCTATCGCATAATTCCTAGTCGCTCTATTCCAGCTGTATAGGAGAATTCCTTTCCCACAATTCGACCGTATCATGTATTCAGACGTCTGAATTTTTCTGCCAATGAAATTTAGGTCGGTGGAATAAGAGCAATACCCAAACTGACATATATTAAATCCATTAGCAGCCATGATTCCGGTACCGAACTATTTCTTTTATAAAGTATGTCGGAGAGAGTACTGGATGGGCTTGCTTATAGAGATGCCAGCGAATCCCAGTCGCGGAAAAAATTATTTGAAAAGGGCATCGCTGTCTGGAGGAGGTCAGACAGACTAATTTGCTTCATTATCGCCATGGGAATAAACGTGTTGGCGCACGATTCTTATTGCATTCAGTCACTGTCGAGTGCCTTAACCAGGACTTTCGAAGTAGAATCATTTGATGCGGGCAGAGATTCATTCTAATCCTGTTTTCTCTTTCACCAGGTTTATCAGTCGATGGGCACTATAAAAAGCAGGACACCAAGGTAGCTCTGCAAGTTGTATAGAGAGCAGTTGGAAATAAAAATGAAGTCGAAATTAGCTTTGTTCGTCGTGGTCGTCTTGTTGAGCTTATGGCCGTGGGACAAAATGGCAGCAGCGCAAGTGGCGGTGAAGCTCGGAAGATGGAGGCTTCTGGTGCAAAATGGGGGCGTCTCTGCCATGCACATGACCACCACGCATTTAAACACGGTGGTTATGTTTGACCGGACCAACTTCGGGTCGTCGCAGATCCTGCTGGCCAACGGCAGTTGCCGCAACAATCCGCAGGACCTGGTGCTCACTCACGACTGCTCGGCGCATTCCATCGAGTACAACATAGCCACCAACAATGTGAGGCCGCTCACGATTTTCACCGACACCTGGTGTTCGTCTGGGGCGTTTGCCGCAAATGGAACGTTGGTACAAACCGGGGGGTGGCGTGACGGGGCACGGGACATTCGTTACTTCGTCCCCTGCTCGGACGGCAGCTGCGATTGGAATAATTTCGAGGGGCCCAAGCTTGCTGCGAATCGCTGGTATGCCGCCAACCAAATCCTGCCGGACAACCGCATTATCGTTGTCGGGGGCACGCAGATGTTTAACTACGAGTTTGTCCCCAAGAGTCCCGGCGAAGGAGTTTTCAATCTGCCGTTTCTATCTCAGACCCGAACCAGCAGCCAAGTGGAGAACAACCTCTACCCATTTCTCCACCTCTCGTCCGATGGCAACCTCTTTATCTTCGCAAACAGGGACTCCATTCTCCTCGACTACAAAACCAATGTTGTCGTGAAGACCTTTCCCAGAATGCCGGGTGACGGCCCGCGGAACTACCCTTCCACCGGGTCGTCCGTCATGCTGCCGCTCTCCGCCGCGGACGGGTTTGCCAAAGTGGAAGTTCTCATCTGTGGGGGCTGTCCCGACAACGGCTTCGCCCTGGCTAGCGCAGGTAATTTCACGGACGCGCTCCGCAGCTGTGGACGAATGGTCATTACAGACCCGAATCCTTCCTGGAGCATGGAAGACATGCCCGCTCCGAGAACCATGTCGGACATGCTCATTCTCCCCAACGGCGAAATCATCATCATCAATGGAGCGGGGAAGGGCGTAGCAGGGTGGAACATGCAGACCGCCCCCGTCTTAACACCTTACCTCTACCGACCCGCTGCACCCGTCGGGCAGCGCTTCTTCACCCTGGCGGCCACAACCATCCCCAGAATGTACCACTCTACTGCTAACATGATGGCGGACGCGAGAATCATTGTGGGCGGCTCCAATCCGCACGCGGGCTACGTCTTCACGGGAACTAACTTCCCGACAGAGCTCCGGCTGGAAGCATACAGTCCTTATTACTTAGAAAACGTCTACACGTACTTGCGCCCCAAGATAACATCCGTGTCGCCAACCTCGATCTCCTACGGCACCACCTTTACGGTTGTTTACTCGGTCCCCAATCCTCTTAACGGCGTTATACAGTTCAATGCCTACGCTCCGTCATTTACGACCCACACCAATTCGATGAACCAGAGGCTTCTCATTCTCGCCGCTGAAACACCGACCCTCGTCTCAAATGCAATCGGGAACGTCGTGTATTCTTCTTCTGTGACTGCCCCTCCCAGCGCTGTGGCTGCCCCGCCGGGATATTACATGTTGTTTGTGGTAAATAATGGCATTCCCAGCATCGCCCAGTGGGTTCAGTTTTCATAAACTTGTTAGATCGACTTCATTGATGTCTCAATTCACTTGGAGGGGAGCATAGTTTCTAAATTCCTTCCATTTGTTCGAACTATGTTATGTAAAAGGCATGCTGCATTTGTTTGGGGGTAATTTGAAACCCGGTTGTAATTATGGCTATTGTAATCTCAAATCTCAAATAAATCAAAAATGAAATATTCATTCCAGTCCATGTGCATCGCACCAAAGCGTATACCGAGTAAACTAATGATTAGCTTTTTCAGTTGCACACATATTATTCAAGAATAACAATAATGTTAAGTCCAATCGACTTGTCATTTGAGTCGCATTCACGTCTCATCATAACAGTATTATTCAGCCGAATCGACATGTTATTTTCTAATACATTATAAAACGGCTCTGGACTTTTAACAATTTTCTAAAATTTAGTATAGAACAAAGTTCTTATTATTAAGAACATACGGTTTCCACAGTTTATATCAATTAGAGAAAGTTTTGAGAAAATACAATAAGAAAAATTTTAATCTTCTTTTTTAATCACTCATAATCTACTATCAAAAATAATAACCCATTAGAGAGCTCTGTTACACATATGGAAATACAGCCACTAACTCGTATTTTTTACATTACAAAATGATTAGAGAGCTCTAGTACACATCTTATCATCACAAGAGCGCAACATCAACACTCTAGGTATGTTGCACGACTACCTATATTGTCTTTTCTTTTTTTCTTTTTTCTATTATTTTTCTATTATATTAACTCGATAACAGGGGTTTGGCCAGAAGGAAAACAATGCTAGCCTATTTCTAGAAATGGTGTCTACTGACACCACACCTTTCAAACACATGTTATAGACACCAACATAAATGAGATCTCAACATCTGAATAAATAAAATTTAGATGTGTGAGCCAAGTTCAAATCTAAGTGTAGGTTTTAGAGCCACAAACATGAAGGTCGATTTTGTAGTTATCGAAGTGAACTAGAGCACCAGACGAAATATCTGTACTACCAATATAAATGTGTTCATTTGACATCAAATAGGGATTTCATAAAACAAAGAATCAATTTTCACCTAGATGTCTTCATCAAGTTTAAAGCTAAGTTCCATTGTTTTATTTATTTAATTTATGAGCATTTGTTTCATTGCATTTATCATCCCTATCTCCTTATCTCACGTAGGATTTTCTATTCATAGTGGATTAATTAATTTACCTATGATATTTATATGTGGTTTGTTATTTTCCTTTACATTAAATTGGTGAACTTGATGTATATTACACCCTTAGCATTTGTGCCTTCTATATTAAACTTTTGGATATGGTTTTTAATTAAAAAACTTCTTATTTTACATCTAGTTAAGGTTTCGATTCACTTCCATTTTCTAGTGAATTTTTATATAATTTTCATTTGGGTTTGGGCCTACATTAGTGATATCTATTTTATCTTTACCCACTCATTCTTTGACTATACCTTATTGCTAGATCATTTATTATGGATCTTATGATAGATATTTGCCACTAGCCTCTATCCATGCATGCCTTACTAATTCTGATGTGTTCCTATGATCGACTTCATTCAATCCATTCATCCTTGATGTTGTCTTTTATTTTTATCGTACCTGTGTTGATGCCTTTCATATGGGGTTATTAGTTCGTTATTTTTGTGCTTCCCCTCCTTCAGGGAGTTGGCTATTGTCCGCCATTCTCTTTTGGATGTAGTTAGTTCACCTTTTATCGAGCTTCATCACGGCCATATTTTTCTTATGACTGGTGACAGTGATGACCACCGGGATGTTCTACGTACAATCACTTTTTCTTCATTTAATTTTTATGAAATATATGATGACTATACCTGTTATATATGCACTACTTGCTTCCTTCTTCACGTGCATTACTTCATGATGATTTTACTTCTTGCACGATGGATGCTAATGGTGTAACCCCACTTCTTCCCTTCAAATATAGGTACGATACTTTATGTCATAATGTTAGACCTTCATTAGCTATTGATGATGGTGTTGATCCTTGTGATTTAGTTTCTTCTACATGTCATGATGTCCCTATTTCCATACCCTTGTATTCAATTTGATATTAAATATCTCGTGAGGATTCTAGTGATACTTTTTTTATGTAAGGATAATCATGACGGTTCAAGTCCTTCCATATTAGATGACTTTGCATAATTTATATATATGATTCATGATGATTATTCCCCTACTGTGATGGATAATCATGTAGCCCTAAGTTTTCATGATACATCCAGTGATTTCACTCTGTGTGATGGTGTGCCCAGTGATTATATTCTTTCTACATCTCATGATTGATCTCCCCATGCATCTAGGAATTCGCCTACATGCGCATCTCTTGCTACACCTTTCTTTTTGAGGAGCCTAGCGAAATATATGATGAGGTTTATACTTTTAATGAGCCTCTTTATGATATCTTCTCTCTAGGACCGTCTAATTATGATGACTTTCCTAGTGATGCAATTTATTGTGTAGCTAGTGATCTTCCATAAAGAAAAAAGTGTTTCAAAATCTATCATAAGTAAATACCATGGGATTTTCGTCCAAGGCGTTATGTTGGTGATTCTAGAATCCTTCTATCCTTTTTAAGGCAATAAAAACTATCACTGCATATAAAAAAAGGGTGCGATTAAGATTAATTGAGTTGTCACAATTTTAAAAAATAGAGGAGCCTCCCTCGTTGACATGCCCTATATTTTCATAATCTTGACTTGATGATAGGGCTCGTGGGTACGCTCAGGAGTGATATGCGGAAGGGGCGTAGAGAAAATTTTCCAACCAAGTGCCCAATAGTCAACCATATTCAAACTTCAAACTATTGTTCTGTAATACTTCTCATATATCAACTAGTTGATAGCATCCGACAATACATTTTCTTTCAAGAAATAATCACAAGAAGATAAGTTTCACCTGAGAAATCATTGACTTGGATTGCACATGCAGGAACCATGATCGACACTTAAGAGAAACAAGGAACATTTGGCAACAACTGTAGAGTTGCCACCTCAATAGATTGACGAAAACCTTGAAGCACAAGAGGTCTCACAAGGATGAAATGGTTCAGGTCTTCTCTACTAAGAATGTCTTCAATATCAGGAAGCACATGGAAAGAGTAAGCTAAGCACTCCACTCCCTAGCAAGGTTGTCATTATGTTGGCTCTCAAAATCATTAGCACATTCTCCAAGAATTTCCATACAGATCCATGACGAGGGGAACAAGACTACTGTGGTGAGAGAGTAAAATTCATCAACAAAGAATGGATGGTTGAAGACTGATACATAAGAGTGGTCCCCTCTTCTTCTTCTTTAGAGTAATCCAAACCTTTCCAGAGGGTGATTCCTTGAGGCCCTTAATAGAATAATTAGAGGAAAATGCAAGCCTATGCAATAAACGTTGAGTGCCATGCCTTATGATATATAGTATTTTATTGATCACGAGCCATCTAGGCATAAGTTATTATCCGAACCAAACTTAGGTGCTCATAGGACAACATCTATAGTTAGCGGTCTTTATTATCATCCAATCGTAGATAGAGGAACGAACTAATTCCTTGGATGTGATAGTAGATAGTCTCATTTTTAACATAAATGATAATTTCAGCTAAGGAGATAGGTCAAGATTCAAACAAAACACTAGCCAAGTGCTGAGAAATAAGTATTTGTCTTGTCTCATGAAATTGGCATTTTTGGTGCATAATTAAGAAAATCCTTAGACTCCCATGCTAAACACTATGCTTTGGGATAACATTAACCTAAATACCTCAATGACTAAAAGAACAAAGCAATAGGAAACTCGAAACCCCAATGACAAAGCCGTAAGACTAGGATTGCATGGAACTTGATTGTTGGAAAACAAGCAAGAAAATACTTGAATTACCACAACAACACTAAGAGCTAGGATTCTGGGAAACACCTTATGAGGCATGGTGGTAAGGAGAAGTTTAAAATCCCCAAAACTAGTTAAATACTCAAAATGAGCTTGGAAAAGACTTAGAAATTTCAGAACAACATACTCACTTCGAAAAGACTTAAAGATGCAAACCCTTTATTAACTTCGATAGAAAATTTTACGAAAGAACAAAAGCTGAGATTGCCTCCTCTAACAAGAATAAAACAAGTAAATATTAAAAAATAACAAAGAAAGATAAAAAGGGGCTCCCCATTTGGTTAAGAAAAATAGGGCATGTGTGCAATGGAAAACACTAGGTATGGTTGTTAAGGCCTCATTTACAGTTTTCAATTCTATTTAATTTTCTTGTTATGAAGACCTCAAGGAACACCCCCTTGTCCTAGAAGATCCCTAAAGATGAAGGAGAGTTTACCCACTCTCAATCATTGGCCCATTCGTTCCACAACTGACTATAAGTCCAACCAATCAACCTATGATGACCTTCCTTGGCCTCAGATTTTTTGCCTGTCTTTAGGATTTGTGCACATACATGTTTGAGAGCCAACACAACCCACGCGTACAAGAGAAGACCATTACAATACCATTTAAAATTCATTAGAATGCTTCAATGACCACCCTTCAAATTGTGCCTACTATAGGTTTAGGTAAGACAGATTCATTTATAATTAGAACAGTCTCGTTTGATACAATTTATTTTTTTATTAGAATGCATTTAGTGCTTATAACATTTGTTGGTATTTGATGAGGCATCGTTGATCCTCGCAGCTTAGTAGAATAAATTATTTGTCAAATCGGGGGTGTCTGAAGGCTACCTATAGAAGGGTGACAAATAATCTATCTAGTAGTCATCTAATCTTATCAGAAAGAAGGTTCACACACTTCTTAATCAATTGAATTCAAATTCTTACTACGAAATGAAAATTGGAGTTTAACCATGGAATCAAAGGAATTCTATTTAACTACGGAATAGAAGAAATGTTATTTAACTATGGAAATAGAAAAGGTGCTATTTTAACTACAGAATGAAATGACTAGAAATAAATAAAAAAGCATTCACTATAGAATAGAATCACATGTTGGAGTTTAATTTGGACGCAGAAAATGAAAGGGGAATGTACTCACAACACACATAAGGAAGAGAGTGTGGTTTTAATACATAAATTTTACATATAAATGATCATGACAGAATGATTGAAGGAACAACACAGACATACACAAAACATATAACCTAAAGGTCAGACACATTGAACTGTCACAGAAATGAGATCGGATATAAAATGAACACGTAAAATACTTATCTACTAGTACTTCTCTATTTTCTTTGTCAAGTGGTTAGCTTTCCAGAGAAAATAGCGTGATTTCAGCTCAGCATTCATAACTCAAATAGTAGAAATTATCACCCATGCATTCATGATGGAAATCTATTTAAAATCTCAGAATTTCATTTTCCATTTCAGAGAAGAAAAATAGATAACTGCAAATACGTCTCTTGGAAACTAAGAAGGTGGATCCATTCTCATGACTGTATCTTAAATACTTAACAACAATTTTAAAACTTAATTCCTAAAATATAGATGCGTGCTACATATGCAGGAGTTATTAAGTCTCATTCAATTTTTAACAAAAGTAATAAACAATTTTCTTACGCATAAATGACATTAAAAGTGTTTCATAGAATTTTAGGAAATAGTTGTTGTGGTCTCGGACTAGAGTGGCTCCATTAAGTAGCCGAATTGGTTGTAGTTGGATTGGCGACAACTGGATCAACGGCACTAAAGTTGCATGTCTCTAGAATCCTTTGTTTTCTCTGCGAGAGTTTTTATTGTTGTCGTTCTGGCTCCTCTAGAGTTCTTCGGACTTTGTCTGGAAACCAAAGTTTTTAGAGATGGTTGAAAAAGTCTTTGGAGTACTCCCTCGCATCAATCTAAGTCATACGGAGATGTGCTTTCTTTGCAAATTTGTCATTGGGATGATCTGCAAAGGGAAAAATGGAACTCTGCATGGATTTTTGTGAGTTCTTCATCAAAGTTAATCATCAATAAATATATTGCACAGTGCAATATTTTCTATTTCATATAACAACTAACTCTTTGTTAAAACATAAATTTACATGATTATTGTTTGGGAAAAAGAAGGAAAAATATGCACTTGGAAAAATGAATGAGGCTATATTTATGCCTCATTAGTATCCTTCTCTTTGACTATTTCACTAAGAAAATACAGTACTTATTGAGTATAATGATTGGATGACATCTATGTACATTTTATGACTATTATTTTTCATTTGGAGAATTTATATACTTAGTTTATAGTCATATGGCTTAAACACCTAGTTTTTATTTCTATCTAAATGGGATTTCCTCGGTATATGCACGAGTTTTGAGAATGCGATTGATTTAAAATCAAGAGCCTACAAATATGAGTTAAATTCAGTAAGAACGTATCAGCTATTAATCCTCATTTAAATTCGTAATCTTAAGTACCTCCTGGTTAATTTGGAGTTCAAATGGATTTAACTGAGAATCAGATGCTACAAATTTGATCTCTTTGTTGTGAATTTTTTTTCTAATTTATTGATTTTATTTTTATTACAATTTATCCGGAAGTTGAAGCCACAAAAGATTGATCGGGATCTACATATTTTCCTTAACAAGCATTCTATGGAGGAGAAATTTTATCAAGATAAAATTTGAAAGACCCTCAAGTGTACACGTGCCTTCGAAACGTAGTGGAATGTGCAATTTACCTACGCACCATCAAAAAGTAGATTCAAGATAATGCTTTAAAGTGTAAGGAACCAAACGATTTTCATTAAAAACATTAAATTTTGGATTGGTTCTCTACCATGATGCCTTGGATGTAGTGGTAGGTGGTCTCATTCTCAACATCAATAAGGATTTGGGTATGCCAGTACTAGACAAAGCTAAATGTACACGTACAATGGTTTCTTTCAAAGTAGTTTGTACTTCAACTCTCTCCTCTTGCAATTTTCTTCTTCGTGACCAGTAGGAGATGGATTTTTCCTTTTATAAACTATATTTTCTCTTTTAAGGATTGGGATAAGTGCCTTAGTTGTATTTAGTAATTAGGTGATTGGGAGCATTCATACTATTCACTACGTTAGCCATAAATATTTTTGTTGGTTTCTCTACTTTCCTTAGTCAACCATCTAATTTATTCTTCTTGCTCCTTTTCTTCAACTATGGAGTTTTCTGCGATTATTTCTTTCTTCCTATTTAGCCTTCATGATTTGAATGGTAGTATGATTTTCAGATCCGTGTGAAATTTCTTATGTCTTATTTTACCTCCTAGGGTTAGCCTTCTCCTTGCCCGTGGTGCATTACACTTATTCAGTTTAATGCTTGACCTTTCAAATGGTATGAGTGTTGGTCTCAAATAACATCGTGTTATTACGAATAACTCTGTTTATTTTCTTCACACCAATGAGGCATTATAAGATTCTTCTGATCCTATTATTACCCAACTTCCTCCTAGTCTAAATGCGATCATCCGTCCTGTTCTCGGAGTGTTGATAGTATATAATGTTAGTGTGTAACAAGTTGTTAAGTTGGGGAATAGTTTTCCTTCCATTCCCTCTGATGGTAATTCGACCGTCTCTCAAATTTTACTAGATTTGGGAAACTTTGATGTTGATATTTCAAGAGAAGATCGTAGATTGATGATAGAGTTAACGTCTTCTTTTCATGACTTGGTAGAAAATTCTGGTAACCTTCTTTTTCAAATCCACATGGAGAGAGAACATTGTTGTCATTCCATGGATAAACAAGTTTGGTCTCTCAATAATAGTAATGGAAATCTTGCAACTCTTCAGGAAATATTAATTTTTGAAGACTCTCATTAGATTCAAGTGAGACTGTTTCATGGGGGTCTTGTTCTAGGGTCTCTAATCTCCCTTATGATGTGATTTTAGAACATGAATCAGATGATAATTCCCAATTACTTTTGTTCGTTTCATGTTATTGTGTTATGGCTTCTAGTTACTATGCAATTCTAGCTATTCTAGCTATATGAATAGTTTCTAATTTTATAAGAAAAGATGTTTTTTTGGAGTATATCTTCTGGGTTGTTTTAAGAGAATCAATTTAATTGTTTAAAGTAAGCGGGAATGGTTCAAATGCACATCATGGTAAGATTTTTTTAAGAACGTCACATAATAGCTAAAACTAGCAAGGGAGCACATATGACAACGTGAAATTCTAGCTAAGGATCACAAAGTTTTTAACCAATGTATAGAACAACATGTGTTTTCATGGAAAAAGACGACGGTGTCTTACAAAAGGCTCAACCTTCAATAAAAGGCATATGTATTGTTTCACAAATTGCAACAAACAAATGCCGAACTGACTAGTTCACATTTGTGAGGATACTCCAACTTGTGCTGACATGGGAGCTTCGGTAGAGAGTATGGAGATCGATCAAGGAATAATTGAAAGTGGGGTTATTCAAATGTTGTGGTTCGGAATGCCTTGATAGATATGCATGCACCAAATGTGGAAGTGCATCTATGTTAGCAGAAACGAGAAACGAAAGTCGCAATGACAATGGCAATGTGATTAGAAACGAGATATTTAAAGGTTGCGTATAAGAGATGGTTCTTATATACATATACACTTTCAAACATTTAAATTTATTATAAAATTTTATTCCACAAATACATATAAATAATTCGTATAATAAAAATAAAAATAAATATTGAAATTTAAAACAAGTCTCTAAATCAATTGGAAAAAAAGTAAAAATTAAAAAAATAATTATACGATTTATCTATAACTATAAATTATAAGAAACATAAAAAGGTAAATTTTTTTTAAAAAAAATAACAAATATCATTTAGGAAAACGGAGGGAAAAAATCATTTAAAAAACAACGAATTTTTTGAAAAATTCCTTCAAACAATAACTACCTAAAATGAATACCTACAAAAAGGCAGATTTCTCTTTGTTTGTTTAAAAATGCATTTTAGATGCATTTTTTCAAGGAAAACATGAGGAATGTTTTTGAAGGGAAAATGCAAAACGCAAAGAATGCGGGTTCGGTAAACATTTGACAATGTCTACAATAGTAACAAACGTCGCGGTAGGCTTAGAAATAGTCGTTTCTGACGGAAACGTGTTTCGCCGGTTAAAACAGTAAATCCATCCTTGTCGTCACGTTTCTGGTAACACAGGGAAGCATACACAAGGCACGTGATTGGTTTGACAAAATGCATAATGCCGAGTGGTCTGCTACGATTATAGGTTGTACAATTAATGGTGATCTAGATGAGGTTTGAGGATTTTCAAAATATTTTCAAGCGTACTTTTTTGTAATAAATCCATTATTTTGAAACAACTCTAATGCTAATGAAAAATATTAAAAGAAAATTATGAATTTATCCTTCCTATGGTTAATATTTATTTTATCAATGTTGGGTATCTTTGAGAACAATCATTAAAATTGAGAGTTATAATATATTGAAACTAACTTCTTCTTTATTGAATCATTAAAATTCTCTTAAATTATGTTACCCACAAAATTCTTAAAAACGAGTAGTAGCTCTATTGGATGGTCGATAGGCCTACATATTTATATTCCTTTCATGTACACATTTATCTTTTATTTAAAAACATTTTCATTCCAGTATTCCAGTGACCAAACTATTCATATATACATATCAACCATTGAAAAAGTGTTCGCACCACTCCCTCGCGTCAATCGGAGTCCTCCAGAGCCGTGCTTTCTTTGCAAAGTTGTCACGAGGATGATCTGCAAAGGCAAAAAATGGAACTTTGCATGGATTTTTGTCAGTTCTTCATCCAAGTTAATCAACAATAAATATATCAAATAATGCAATATTTTCTATTTCATATAACAACTAATTCCTTCTTTAAACATAATTTTACATGAATATTGTTGGGGAAAATGAAGGAAAAAAGTGCACTCGGAAAAAATGGACAAGGCTATATTTATGCCTCATCAATATCCTTCTCTTTGACTATTTCACTAAGAAAATACAGTACTTATTGAGCATGATGATTGAATGACATTTATGTACATTTTTATAACTATTTTTTTTCATTTGGAGAATTTATGTACTTAGTTTATAGTCATATGATTTAACCACCTGGTTTGTATTTCTATCTAAATGGGCTTTCACGAGTTTCGAGAATGTGATTAATTTAAAATCAAGAGCCTACAAATATGAACTATTAATCCCCGTTTAAATTCACATGGCTAATTTGGAGTTCGAATCTGAGAATCAGATACTAGAAATTTGATATCTTCGTTGAGAATTGTTTTGTCTAATTTATTAATTTTATATCTCATAAAAATTTCCAAAAGAAAAAATTGAATCAGCTTTAAGTCTGAACAAAACAAACGAAAATTACCAATTACCGGCGGGTCTATTTTCCCGTACCAAAAAATAAATCTATGTTTCATTTTACGATACACAACGAACATTCCAAACTCAAGATGACAGAGAACAAAAAAAAATACATAATGAAATCCAAGTATTAATTACCAGATCGTTGAGTCTTTTAGCGAATCGTTGACAAATGGTTGGTTTCTATTAATTATTTCAGACTTAAAACTAATTCTATCGCATAATTCCTAGTCGCTCTATTCCAGCTGTATAGGAGAATTCCTTTCCCACAATTCGACCGTATCATGTATTCAGACGTCTGAATTTTTCTGCCAATGAAATTTAGGTCGGTGGAATAAGAGCAATACCCAAACTGACATATATTAAATCCATTAGCAGCCATGATTCCGGTACCGAACTATTTCTTTTATAAAGTATGTCGGAGAGAGTACTGGATGGGCTTGCTTATAGAGATGCCAGCGAATCCCAGTCGCGGAAAAAATTATTTGAAAAGGGCATCGCTGTCTGGAGGAGGTCAGACAGACTAATTTGCTTCATTATCGCCATGGGAATAAACGTGTTGGCGCACGATTCTTATTGCATTCAGTCACTGTCGAGTGCCTTAACCAGGACTTTCGAAGTAGAATCATTTGATGCGGGCAGAGATTCATTCTAATCCTGTTTTCTCTTTCACCAGGTTTATCAGTCGATGGGCACTATAAAAAGCAGGACACCAAGGTAGCTCTGCAAGTTGTATAGAGAGCAGTTGGAAATAAAAATGAAGTCGAAATTAGCTTTGTTCGTCGTGGTCGTCTTGTTGAGCTTATGGCCGTGGGACAAAATGGCAGCAGCGCAAGTGGCGGTGAAGCTCGGAAGATGGAGGCTTCTGGTGCAAAATGGGGGCGTCTCTGCCATGCACATGACCACCACGCATTTAAACACGGTGGTGATGTTTGACCGGACCAACTTCGGGTCGTCGCAGATCCTGCTGGCCAACGGCAGTTGCCGCAACAATCCGCAGGACCTGGTGCTCACTCACGACTGCTCGGCGCATTCCATCGAGTACAACATAGCCACCAACAATGTGAGGCCGCTCACGATTTTCACCGACACCTGGTGTTCGTCTGGGGCGTTTGCCGCAAATGGAACGTTGGTACAAACCGGGGGGTGGCGTGACGGGGCACGGGACATTCGTTACTTCGTCCCCTGCTCGGACGGCAGCTGCGATTGGAATAATTTCGAGGGGCCCAAGCTTGCTGCGAATCGCTGGTATGCCGCCAACCAAATCCTGCCGGACAACCGCATTATCGTTGTCGGGGGCACGCAGATGTTTAACTACGAGTTTGTCCCCAAGAGTCCCGGCGAAGGAGTTTTCAATCTGCCGTTTCTATCTCAGACCCGAACCAGCAGCCAAGTGGAGAACAACCTCTACCCATTTCTCCACCTCTCGTCCGATGGCAACCTCTTTATCTTCGCAAACAGGGACTCCATTCTCCTCGACTACAAAACCAATGTTGTCGTGAAGACCTTTCCCAGAATGCCGGGTGACGGCCCGCGGAACTACCCTTCCACCGGGTCGTCCGTCATGCTGCCGCTCTCCGCCGCGGACGGGTTTGCCAAAGTGGAAGTTCTCATCTGTGGGGGCTGTCCCGACAACGGCTTCGCCCTGGCTAGCGCAGGTAATTTCACGGACGCGCTCCGCAGCTGTGGACGAATGGTCATTACAGACCCGAATCCTTCCTGGAGCATGGAAGACATGCCCGCTCCGAGAACCATGTCGGACATGCTCATTCTCCCCAACGGCGAAATCATCATCATCAATGGAGCGGGGAAGGGCGTAGCAGGGTGGAACATGCAGACCGCCCCCGTCTTAACACCTTACCTCTACCGACCCGCTGCACCCGTCGGGCAGCGCTTCTTCACCCTGGCGGCCACAACCATCCCCAGAATGTACCACTCTACTGCTAACATGATGGCGGACGCGAGAATCATTGTGGGCGGCTCCAATCCGCACGCGGGCTACGTCTTCACGGGAACTAACTTCCCGACAGAGCTCCGGCTGGAAGCATACAGTCCTTATTACTTAGAAAACGTCTACACGTACTTGCGCCCCAAGATAACATCCGTGTCGCCAACCTCGATCTCCTACGGCACCACCTTTACGGTTGTTTACTCGGTCCCCAATCCTCTTAACGGCGTTATACAGTTCAATGCCTACGCTCCGTCATTTACGACCCACACCAATTCGATGAACCAGAGGCTTCTCATTCTCGCCGCTGAAACACCGACCCTCGTCTCAAATGCAATCGGGAACGTCGTGTATTCTTCTTCTGTGACTGCCCCTCCCAGCGCTGTGGCTGCCCCGCCGGGATATTACATGTTGTTTGTGGTAAATAATGGCATTCCCAGCATCGCCCAGTGGGTTCAGTTTTCATAAACTTGTTAGATCGACTTCATTGATGTCTCAATTCACTTGGAGGGGAGCATAGTTTCTAAATTCCTTCCATTTGTTCGAACTATGTTATGTAAAAGGCATGCTGCATTTGTTTGGGGGTAATTTGAAACCCGGTTGTAATTATGGCTATTGTAATCTCAAATCTCAAATAAATCAAAAATGAAATATTCATTCCAGTCCATGTGCATCGCACCAAAGCGTATACCGAGTAAACTAATGATTAGCTTTTTCAGTTGCACACATATTATTCAAGAATAACAATAATGTTAAGTCCAATCGACTTGTCATTTGAGTCGCATTCACGTCTCATCATAACAGTATTATTCAGCCGAATCGACATGTTATTTTCTAATACATTATAAAACGGCTCTGGACTTTTAACAATTTTCTAAAATTTAGTATAGAACAAAGTTCTTATTATTAAGAACATACGGTTTCCACAGTTTATATCAATTAGAGAAAGTTTTGAGAAAATACAATAAGAAAAATTTTAATCTTCTTTTTTAATCACTCATAATCTACTATCAAAAATAATAACCCATTAGAGAGCTCTGTTACACATATGGAAATACAGCCACTAACTCGTATTTTTTACATTACAAAATGATTAGAGAGCTCTAGTACACATCTTATCATCACAAGAGCGCAACATCAACACTCTAGGTATGTTGCACGACTACCTATATTGTCTTTTCTTTTTTTCTTTTTTCTATTATTTTTCTATTATATTAACTCGATAACAGGGGTTTGGCCAGAAGGAAAACAATGCTAGCCTATTTCTAGAAATGGTGTCTACTGACACCACACCTTTCAAACACATGTTATAGACACCAACATAAATGAGATCTCAACATCTGAATAAATAAAATTTAGATGTGTGAGCCAAGTTCAAATCTAAGTGTAGGTTTTAGAGCCACAAACATGAAGGTCGATTTTGTAGTTATCGAAGTGAACTAGAGCACCAGACGAAATATCTGTACTACCAATATAAATGTGTTCATTTGACATCAAATAGGGATTTCATAAAACAAAGAATCAATTTTCACCTAGATGTCTTCATCAAGTTTAAAGCTAAGTTCCATTGTTTTATTTATTTAATTTATGAGCATTTGTTTCATTGCATTTATCATCCCTATCTCCTTATCTCACGTAGGATTTTCTATTCATAGTGGATTAATTAATTTACCTATGATATTTATATGTGGTTTGTTATTTTCCTTTACATTAAATTGGTGAACTTGATGTATATTACACCCTTAGCATTTGTGCCTTCTATATTAAACTTTTGGATATGGTTTTTAATTAAAAAACTTCTTATTTTACATCTAGTTAAGGTTTCGATTCACTTCCATTTTCTAGTGAATTTTTATATAATTTTCATTTGGGTTTGGGCCTACATTAGTGATATCTATTTTATCTTTACCCACTCATTCTTTGACTATACCTTATTGCTAGATCATTTATTATGGATCTTATGATAGATATTTGCCACTAGCCTCTATCCATGCATGCCTTACTAATTCTGATGTGTTCCTATGATCGACTTCATTCAATCCATTCATCCTTGATGTTGTCTTTTATTTTTATCGTACCTGTGTTGATGCCTTTCATATGGGGTTATTAGTTCGTTATTTTTGTGCTTCCCCTCCTTCAGGGAGTTGGCTATTGTCCGCCATTCTCTTTTGGATGTAGTTAGTTCACCTTTTATCGAGCTTCATCACGGCCATATTTTTCTTGTGACTGGTGACAGTGATGACCACCGGGATGTTCTACGTACAATCACTTTTTCTTCATTTAATTTTTATGAAATATATGATGACTATACCTGTTATATATGCACTACTTGCTTCCTTCTTCACGTGCATTACTTCATGATGATTTTACTTCTTGCACGATGGATGCTAATGGTGTAACCCCACTTCTTCCCTTCAAATATAGGTACGATACTTTATGTCATAATGTTAGACCTTCATTAGCTATTGATGATGGTGTTGATCCTTGTGATTTAGTTTCTTCTACATGTCATGATGTCCCTATTTCCATACCCTTGTATTCAATTTGATATTAAATATCTCGTGAGGATTCTAGTGATACTTTTTTTATGTAAGGATAATCATGACGGTTCAAGTCCTTCCATATTAGATGACTTTGCATAATTTATATATATGATTCATGATGATTATTCCCCTACTGTGATGGATAATCATGTAGCCCTAAGTTTTCATGATACATCCAGTGATTTCACTCTGTGTGATGGTGTGCCCAGTGATTATATTCTTTCTACATCTCATGATTGATCTCCCCATGCATCTAGGAATTCGCCTACATGCGCATCTCTTGCTACACCTTTCTTTTTGAGGAGCCTAGCGAAATATATGATGAGGTTTATACTTTTAATGAGCCTCTTTATGATATCTTCTCTCTAGGACCGTCTAATTATGATGACTTTCCTAGTGATGCGATTTATTGTGTAGCTAGTGATCTTCCATAAAGAAAAAAGTGTTTCAAAATCTATCATAAGTAAATACCATGGGATTTTCGTCCAAGGCGTTATGTTGGTGATTCTAGAATCCTTCTATCCTTTTTAAGGCAATAAAAACTATCACTGCATATAAAAAAAGGGTGCGATTAAGATTAATTGAGTTGTCACAATTTTAAAAAATAGAGGAGCCTCCCTCGTTGACATGCCCTATATTTTCATAATCTTGACTTGATGATAGGGCTCGTGGGTACGCTCAGGAGTGATATGCGGAAGGGGCGTAGAGAAAATTTTCCAACCAAGTGCCCAATAGTCAACCATATTCAAACTTCAAACTATTGTTCTGTAATACTTCTCATATATCAACTAGTTGATAGCATCCGACAATACATTTTCTTTCAAGAAATAATCACAAGAAGATAAGTTTCACCTGAGAAATCATTGACTTGGATTGCACATGCAGGAACCATGATCGACACTTAAGAGAAACAAGGAACATTTGGCAACAACTGTAGAGTTGCCACCTCAATAGATTGACGAAAACCTTGAAGCACAAGAGGTCTCACAAGGATGAAATGGTTCAGGTCTTCTCTACTAAGAATGTCTTCAATATCAGGAAGCACATGGAAAGAGTAAGCTAAGCACTCCACTCCCTAGCAAGGTTGTCATTATGTTGGCTCTCAAAATCATTAGCACATTCTCCAAGAATTTCCATACAGATCCATGACGAGGGGAACAAGACTACTGTGGTGAGAGAGTAAAATTCATCAACAAAGAATGGATGGTTGAAGACTGATACATAAGAGTGGTCCCCTCTTCTTCTTCTTTAGAGTAATCCAAACCTTTCCAGAGGGTGATTCCTTGAGGCCCTTAATAGAATAATTAGAGGAAAATGCAAGCCTATGCAATAAACGTTGAGTGCCATGCCTTATGATATATAGTATTTTATTGATCACGAGCCATCTAGGCATAAGTTATTATCCGAACCAAACTTAGGTGCTCATAGGACAACATCTATAGTTAGCGGTCTTTATTATCATCCAATCGTAGATAGAGGAACGAACTAATTCCTTGGATGTGATAGTAGATAGTCTCATTTTTAACATAAATGATAATTTCAGCTAAGGAGATAGGTCAAGATTCAAACAAAACACTAGCCAAGTGCTGAGAAATAAGTATTTGTCTTGTCTCATGAAATTGGCATTTTTGGTGCATAATTAAGAAAATCCTTAGACTCCCATGCTAAACACTATGCTTTGGGATAACATTAACCTAAATACCTCAATGACTAAAATAACAAAGCAATAGGAAACTCGAAACCCCAATGACAAAGCCGTAAGACTAGGATTGCATGGAACTTGATTGTTGGAAAACAAGCAAGAAAATACTTGAATTACCACAACAACACTAAGAGCTAGGATTCTGGGAAACACCTTATGAGGCATGGTGGTAAGGAGAAGTTTAAAATCCCCAAAACTAGTTAAATACTCAAAATGAGCTTGGAAAAGACTTAGAAATTTCAGAACAACATACTCACTTCGAAAAGACTTAAAGATGCAAACCCTTTATTAACTTCGATAGAAAATTTTACGAAAGAACAAAAGCTGAGATTGCCTCCTCTAACAAGAATAAAACAAGTAAATATTAAAAAATAACAAAGAAAGATAAAAAGGGGCTCCCCATTTGGTTAAGAAAAATAGGGCATGTGTGCAATGGAAAACACTAGGTATGGTTGTTAAGGCCTCATTTACAGTTTTCAATTCTATTTAATTTTCTTGTTATGAAGACCTCAAGGAACACCCCCTTGTCCTAGAAGATCCCTAAAGATGAAGGAGAGTTTACCCACTCTCAATCATTGGCCCATTCGTTCCACAACTGACTATAAGTCCAACCAATCAACCTATGATGACCTTCCTTGGCCTCAGATTTTTTGCCTGTCTTTAGGATTTGTGCACATACATGTTTGAGAGCCAACACAACCCACGCGTACAAGAGAAGACCATTACAATACCATTTAAAATTCATTAGAATGCTTCAATGACCACCCTTCAAATTGTGCCTACTATAGGTTTAGGTAAGACAGATTCATTTATAATTAGAACAGTCTCGTTTGATACAATTTATTTTTTTATTAGAATGCATTTAGTGCTTATAACATTTGTTGGTATTTGATGAGGCATCGTTGATCCTCGCAGCTTAGTAGAATAAATTATTTGTCAAATCGGGGGTGTCTGAAGGCTACCTATAGAAGGGTGACAAATAATCTATCTAGTAGTCATCTAATCTTATCAGAAAGAAGGTTCACACGCTTCTTAATCAATTGAATTCAAATTCTTACTACGAAATGAAAAATGGAGTTTAACCATGGAATCAAAGGAATTCTATTTAACTACGGAATAGAAGAAATGTTATTTAACTATGGAAATAGAAAAGGTGCTATTTTAACTACAGAATGAAATGACTAGAAATAAATAAAAAAGCATTCACTATAGAATAGAATCACATGTTGGAGTTTAATTTGGACGCAGAAAATGAAAGGGGAATGTACTCACAACACACATAAGGAAGAGAGTGTGGTTTTAATACATAAATTTTACATATAAATGATCATGACAGAATGATTGAAGGAACAACACAGACATACACAAAACATATAACCTAAAGGTCAGACACATTGAACTGTCACAGAAATGAGATCGGATATAAAATGAACACGTAAAATACTTATCTACTAGTACTTCTCTATTTTCTTTGTCAAGTGGTTAGCTTTCCAGAGAAAATAGCGTGATTTCAGCTCAGCATTCATAACTCAAATAGTAGAAATTATCACCCATGCATTCATGATGGAAATCTATTTAAAATCTCAGAATTTCATTTTCCATTTCAGAGAAGAAAAATAGATAACTGCAAATACGTCTCTTGGAAACTAAGAAGGTGGATCCATTCTCATGACTGTATCTTAAATACTTAACAACAATTTTAAAACTTAATTCCTAAAATATAGATGCGTGCTACATATGCAGGAGTTATTAAGTCTCATTCAATTTTTAACAAAAGTAATAAACAATTTTCTTACGCATAAATGACATTAAAAGTGTTTCATAGAATTTTAGGAAATAGTTGTTGTGGTCTCGGACTAGAGTGGCTCCATTAAGTAGCCGAATTGGTTGTAGTTGGATTGGCGACAACTGGATCAACGGCACTAAAGTTGCATGTCTCTAGAATCCTTTGTTTTCTCTGCGAGAGTTTTTATTGTTGTCGTTCTGGCTCCTCTAGAGTTCTTCGGACTTTGTCTGGAAACCAAAGTTTTTAGAGATGGTTGAAAAAGTCTTTGGAGTACTCCCTCGCATCAATCTAAGTCATACGGAGATGTGCTTTCTTTGCAAATTTGTCATTGGGATGATCTGCAAAGGGAAAAATGGAACTCTGCATGGATTTTTGTGAGTTCTTCATCAAAGTTAATCATCAATAAATATATTGCACAGTGCAATATTTTCTATTTCATATAACAACTAACTCTTTGTTAAAACATAAATTTACATGATTATTGTTTGGGAAAAAGAAGGAAAAATATGCACTTGGAAAAATGAATGAGGCTATATTTATGCCTCATTAGTATCCTTCTCTTTGACTATTTCACTAAGAAAATACAGTACTTATTGAGTATAATGATTGGATGACATCTATGTACATTTTATGACTATTATTTTTCATTTGGAGAATTTATATACTTAGTTTATAGTCATATGGCTTAAACACCTAGTTTTTATTTCTATCTAAATGGGATTTCCTCGGTATATGCACGAGTTTTGAGAATGCGATTGATTTAAAATCAAGAGCCTACAAATATGAGTTAAATTCAGTAAGAACGTATCAGCTATTAATCCTCATTTAAATTCGTAATCTTAAGTACCTCCTGGTTAATTTGGAGTTCAAATGGATTTAACTGAGAATCAGATGCTACAAATTTGATCTCTTTGTTGTGAATTTTTTTTCTAATTTATTGATTTTATTTTTATTACAATTTATCCGGAAGTTGAAGCCACAAAAGATTGATCGGGATCTACATATTTTCCTTAACAAGCATTCTATGGAGGAGAAATTTTATCAAGATAAAATTTGAAAGACCCTCAAGTGTACACGTGCCTTCGAAACGTAGTGGAATGTGCAATTTACCTACGCACCATCAAAAAGTAGATTCAAGATAATGCTTTAAAGTGTAAGGAACCAAACGATTTTCATTAAAAACATTAAATTTTGGATTGGTTCTCTACCATGATGCCTTGGATGTAGTGGTAGGTGGTCTCATTCTCAACATCAATAAGGATTTGGGTATGCCAGTACTAGACAAAGCTAAATGTACACGTACAATGGTTTCTTTCAAAGTAGTTTGTACTTCAACTCTCTCCTCTTGCAATTTTCTTCTTCGTGACCAGTAGGAGATGGATTTTTCCTTTTATAAACTATATTTTCTCTTTTAAGGATTGGGATAAGTGCCTTAGTTGTATTTAGTAATTAGGTGATTGGGAGCATTCATACTATTCACTACGTTAGCCATAAATATTTTTGTTGGTTTCTCTACTTTCCTTAGTCAACCATCTAATTTATTCTTCTTGCTCCTTTTCTTCAACTATGGAGTTTTCTGCGATTATTTCTTTCTTCCTATTTAGCCTTCATGATTTGAATGGTAGTATGATTTTCAGATCCGTGTGAAATTTCTTATGTCTTATTTTACCTCCTAGGGTTAGCCTTCTCCTTGCCCGTGGTGCATTACACTTATTCAGTTTAATGCTTGACCTTTCAAATGGTATGAGTGTTGGTCTCAAATAACATCGTGTTATTATGAATAACTCTGTTTATTTTCTTCACACCAATGAGGCATTATAAGATTCTTCTGATCCTATTATTACCCAACTTCCTCCTAGTCTAAATGCGATCATCCGTCCTGTTCTCGGAGTGTTGATAGTATATAATGTTAGTGTGTAACAAGTTGTTAAGTTGGGGAATAGTTTTCCTTCCATTCCCTCTGATGGTAATTCGACCGTCTCTCAAATTTTACTAGATTTGGGAAACTTTGATGTTGATATTTCAAGAGAAGATCGTAGATTGATGATAGAGTTAACGTCTTCTTTTCATGACTTGGTAGAAAATTCTGGTAACCTTCTTTTTCAAATCCACATGGAGAGAGAACATTGTTGTCATTCCATGGATAAACAAGTTTGGTCTCTCAATAATAGTAATGGAAATCTTGCAACTCTTCAGGAAATATTAATTTTTGAAGACTCTCATTAGATTCAAGTGAGACTGTTTCATGGGGGTCTTGTTCTAGGGTCTCTAATCTCCCTTATGATGTGATTTTAGAACATGAATCAGATGATAATTCCCAATTACTTTTGTTCGTTTCATGTTATTGTGTTATGGCTTCTAGTTACTATGCAATTCTAGCTATTCTAGCTATATGAATAGTTTCTAATTTTATAAGAAAAGATGTTTTTTTGGAGTATATCTTCTGGGTTGTTTTAAGAGAATCAATTTAATTGTTTAAAGTAAGCGGGAATGGTTCAAATGCACATCATGGTAAGATTTTTTTAAGAACGTCACATAATAGCTAAAACTAGCAAGGGAGCACATATGACAACGTGAAATTCTAGCTAAGGATCACAAAGTTTTTAACCAATGTATAGAACAACATGTGTTTTCATGGAAAAAGACGACGGTGTCTTACAAAAGGCTCAACCTTCATTAAAAGGCATATGTATTGTTTCACAAATTGCAACAAACAAATGCCGAACTGACTAGTTCACATTTGTGAGGATACTCCAACTTGTGCTGACATGGGAGCTTCGGTAGAGAGTATGGAGATCGATCAAGGAATAATTGGAAGTGGGGTTATTCAAATGTTGTGGTTCGGAATGCCTTGATAGATATGCATGCACCAAATGTGGAAGTGCATCTATGTTAGCAGAAACGAGAAACGAAAGTCGCAATGACAATGGCAATGTGATTAGAAACGAGATATTTAAAGGTTGCGTATAAGAGATGGTTCTTATATACATATACACTTTCAAACATTTAAATTTATTATAAAATTTTATTCCACAAATACATATAAATAATTCGTATAATAAAAATAAAAATAAATATTGAAATTTAAAACAAGTCTCTAAATCAATTGGAAAAAAAGTAAAAATTAAAAAAATAATTATACGATTTATCTATAACTATAAATTATAAGAAACATAAAAAGGTAAATTTTTTTTAAAAAAAATAACAAATATCATTTAGGAAAACGGAGGGAAAAAATCATTTAAAAAACAACGAATTTTTTGAAAAATTCCTTCAAACAATAACTACCTAAAATGAATACCTACAAAAAGGCAGATTTCTCTTTGTTTGTTTAAAAATGCATTTTAGATGCATTTTTTCAAGGAAAACATGAGGAAAGTTTTTGAAGGGAAAATGCAAAACGCAAAGAATGCGGGTTCGGTAAACATTTGACAATGTCTACAATAGTAACAAACGTCGCGGTAGGCTTAGAAATAGTCGTTTCTGACGGAAACGTGTTTCGCCGGTTAAAACAGTAAATCCATCCTTGTCGTCACGTTTTTGGTAACACAGGGAAGCATACACAAGGCACGTGATTGGTTTGACAAAATGCATAATGCCGAGTGGTCTGCTACGATTATAGGTTGTACAATTAATGGTGATCTAGATGAGGTTTGAGGATTTTCAAAATATTTTCAAGCGTACTTTTTTGTAATAAATCCATTATTTTGAAACAACTCTAATGCTAATGAAAAATATTAAAAGAAAATTATGAATTTATCCTTCCTATGGTTAATATTTATTTTATCAATGTTGGGTATCTTTGAGAACAATCATTAAAATTGAGAGTTATAATATATTGAAACTAACTTCTTCTTTATTGAATCATTAAAATTCTCTTAAATTATGTTACCCACAAAATTCTTAAAAACGAGTAGTAGCTCTATTGGATGGTCGATAGGCCTACATATTTATATTCCTTTCATGTACACATTTATCTTTTATTTAAAAACATTTTCATTCCAGTATTCCAGTGACCAAACTATTCATATATACATATCAACCATTGAAAAAGTGTTCGCACCACTCCCTCGCGTCAATCGGAGTCCTCCAGAGCCGTGCTTTCTTTGCAAAGTTGTCACGAGGATGATCTGCAAAGGCAAAAAATGGAACTTTGCATGGATTTTTGTCAGTTCTTCATCCAAGTTAATCAACAATAAATATATCAAATAATGCAATATTTTCTATTTCATATAACAACTAATTCCTTCTTTAAACATAATTTTACATGAATATTGTTGGGGAAAATGAAGGAAAAAAGTGCACTCGGAAAAAATGGACAAGGCTATATTTATGCCTCATCAATATCCTTCTCTTTGACTATTTCACTAAGAAAATACAGTACTTATTGAGCATGATGATTGAATGACATTTATGTACATTTTTATAACTATTTTTTTTCATTTGGAGAATTTATGTACTTAGTTTATAGTCATATGATTTAACCACCTGGTTTGTATTTCTATCTAAATGGGCTTTCACGAGTTTCGAGAATGTGATTAATTTAAAATCAAGAGCCTACAAATATGAACTATTAATCCCCGTTTAAATTCACATGGCTAATTTGGAGTTCGAATCTGAGAATCAGATACTAGAAATTTGATATCTTCGTTGAGAATTGTTTTGTCTAATTTATTAATTTTATATCTCATAAAAATTTCCAAAAGAAAAAATTGAATCAGCTTTAAGTCTGAACAAAACAAACGAAAATTACCAATTACCGGCGGGTCTATTTTCCCGTACCAAAAAATAAATCTATGTTTCATTTTACGATACACAACGAACATTCCAAACTCAAGATGACAGAGAACAAAAAAAAATACATAATGAAATCCAAGTATTAATTACCAGATCGTTGAGTCTTTTAGCGAATCGTTGACAAATGGTTGGTTTCTATTAATTATTTCAGACTTAAAACTAATTCTATCGCATAATTCCTAGTCGCTCTATTCCAGCTGTATAGGAGAATTCCTTTCCCACAATTCGACCGTATCATGTATTCAGACGTCTGAATTTTTCTGCCAATGAAATTTAGGTCGGTGGAATAAGAGCAATACCCAAACTGACATATATTAAATCCATTAGCAGCCATGATTCCGGTACCGAACTATTTCTTTTATAAAGTATGTCGGAGAGAGTACTGGATGGGCTTGCTTATAGAGATGCCAGCGAATCCCAGCCGCGGAAAAAATTATTTGAAAAGGGCATCGCTGTCTGGAGGAGGTCAGACAGACTAATTTGCTTCATTATCGCCATGGGAATAAACGTGTTGGCGCACGATTCTTATTGCATTCAGTCACTGTCGAGTGCCTTAACCAGGACTTTCGAAGTAGAATCATTTGATGCGGGCAGAGATTCATTCTAATCCTGTTTTCTCTTTCACCAGGTTTATCAGTCGATGGGCACTATAAAAAGCAGGACACCAAGGTAGCTCTGCAAGTTGTATAGAGAGCAGTTGGAAATAAAAATGAAGTCGAAATTAGCTTTGTTCGTCGTGGTCGTCTTGTTGAGCTTATGGCCGTGGGACAAAATGGCAGCAGCGCAAGTGGCGGTGAAGCTCGGAAGATGGAGGCTTCTGGTGCAAAATGGGGGCGTCTCTGCCATGCACATGACCACCACGCATTTAAACACGGTGGTGATGTTTGACCGGACCAACTTCGGGTCGTCGCAGATCCTGCTGGCCAACGGCAGTTGCCGCAACAATCCGCAGGACCTGGTGCTCACTCACGACTGCTCGGCGCATTCCATCGAGTACAACATAGCCACCAACAATGTGAGGCCGCTCACGATTTTCACCGACACCTGGTGTTCGTCTGGGGCGTTTGCCGCAAATGGAACGTTGGTACAAACCGGGGGGTGGCGTGACGGGGCACGGGACATTCGTTACTTCGTCCCCTGCTCGGACGGCAGCTGCGATTGGAATAATTTCGAGGGGCCCAAGCTTGCTGCGAATCGCTGGTATGCCGCCAACCAAATCCTGCCGGACAACCGCATTATCGTTGTCGGGGGCACGCAGATGTTTAACTACGAGTTTGTCCCCAAGAGTCCCGGCGAAGGAGTTTTCAATCTGCCGTTTCTATCTCAGACCCGAACCAGCAGCCAAGTGGAGAACAACCTCTACCCATTTCTCCACCTCTCGTCCGATGGCAACCTCTTTATCTTCGCAAACAGGGACTCCATTCTCCTCGACTACAAAACCAATGTTGTCGTGAAGACCTTTCCCAGAATGCCGGGTGACGGCCCGCGGAACTACCCTTCCACCGGGTCGTCCGTCATGCTGCCGCTCTCCGCCGCGGACGGGTTTGCCAAAGTGGAAGTTCTCATCTGTGGGGGCTGTCCCGACAACGGCTTCGCCCTGGCTAGCGCAGGTAATTTCACGGACGCGCTCCGCAGCTGTGGACGAATGGTCATTACAGACCCGAATCCTTCCTGGAGCATGGAAGACATGCCCGCTCCGAGAACCATGTCGGACATGCTCATTCTCCCCAACGGCGAAATCATCATCATCAATGGAGCGGGGAAGGGCGTAGCAGGGTGGAACATGCAGACCGCCCCCGTCTTAACACCTTACCTCTACCGACCCGCTGCACCCGTCGGGCAGCGCTTCTTCACCCTGGCGGCCACAACCATCCCCAGAATGTACCACTCTACTGCTAACATGATGGCGGACGCGAGAATCATTGTGGGCGGCTCCAATCCGCACGCGGGCTACGTCTTCACGGGAACTAACTTCCCGACAGAGCTCCGGCTGGAAGCATACAGTCCTTATTACTTAGAAAACGTCTACACGTACTTGCGCCCCAAGATAACATCCGTGTCGCCAACCTCGATCTCCTACGGCACCACCTTTACGGTTGTTTACTCGGTCCCCAATCCTCTTAACGGCGTTATACAGTTCAATGCCTACGCTCCGTCATTTACGACCCACACCAATTCGATGAACCAGAGGCTTCTCATTCTCGCCGCTGAAACACCGACCCTCGTCTCAAATGCAATCGGGAACGTCGTGTATTCTTCTTCTGTGACTGCCCCTCCCAGCGCTGTGGCTGCCCCGCCGGGATATTACATGTTGTTTGTGGTAAATAATGGCATTCCCAGCATCGCCCAGTGGGTTCAGTTTTCATAAACTTGTTAGATCGACTTCATTGATGTCTCAATTCACTTGGAGGGGAGCATAGTTTCTAAATTCCTTCCATTTGTTCGAACTATGTTATGTAAAAGGCATGCTGCATTTGTTTGGGGGTAATTTGAAACCCGGTTGTAATTATGGCTATTGTAATCTCAAATCTCAAATAAATCAAAAATGAAATATTCATTCCAGTCCATGTGCATCGCACCAAAGCGTATACCGAGTAAACTAATGATTAGCTTTTTCAGTTGCACACATATTATTCAAGAATAACAATAATGTTAAGTCCAATCGACTTGTCATTTGAGTCGCATTCACGTCTCATCATAACAGTATTATTCAGCCGAATCGACATGTTATTTTCTAATACATTATAAAACGGCTCTGGACTTTTAACAATTTTCTAAAATTTAGTATAGAACAAAGTTCTTATTATTAAGAACATACGGTTTCCACAGTTTATATCAATTAGAGAAAGTTTTGAGAAAATACAATAAGAAAAATTTTAATCTTCTTTTTTAATCACTCATAATCTACTATCAAAAATAATAACCCATTAGAGAGCTCTGTTACACATATGGAAATACAGCCACTAACTCGTATTTTTTACATTACAAAATGATTAGAGAGCTCTAGTACACATCTTATCATCACAAGAGCGCAACATCAACACTCTAGGTATGTTGCACGACTACCTATATTGTCTTTTCTTTTTTTCTTTTTTCTATTATTTTTCTATTATATTAACTCGATAACAGGGGTTTGGCCAGAAGGAAAACAATGCTAGCCTATTTCTAGAAATGGTGTCTACTGACACCACACCTTTCAAACACATGTTATAGACACCAACATAAATGAGATCTCAACATCTGAATAAATAAAATTTAGATGTGTGAGCCAAGTTCAAATCTAAGTGTAGGTTTTAGAGCCACAAACATGAAGGTCGATTTTGTAGTTATCGAAGTGAACTAGAGCACCAGACGAAATATCTGTACTACCAATATAAATGTGTTCATTTGACATCAAATAGGGATTTCATAAAACAAAGAATCAATTTTCACCTAGATGTCTTCATCAAGTTTAAAGCTAAGTTCCATTGTTTTATTTATTTAATTTATGAGCATTTGTTTCATTGCATTTATCATCCCTATCTCCTTATCTCACGTAGGATTTTCTATTCATAGTGGATTAATTAATTTACCTATGATATTTATATGTGGTTTGTTATTTTCCTTTACATTAAATTGGTGAACTTGATGTATATTACACCCTTAGCATTTGTGCCTTCTATATTAAACTTTTGGATATGGTTTTTAATTAAAAAACTTCTTATTTTACATCTAGTTAAGGTTTCGATTCACTTCCATTTTCTAGTGAATTTTTATATAATTTTCATTTGGGTTTGGGCCTACATTAGTGATATCTATTTTATCTTTACCCACTCATTCTTTGACTATACCTTATTGCTAGATCATTTATTATGGATCTTATGATAGATATTTGCCACTAGCCTCTATCCATGCATGCCTTACTAATTCTGATGTGTTCCTATGATCGACTTCATTCAATCCATTCATCCTTGATGTTGTCTTTTATTTTTATCGTACCTGTGTTGATGCCTTTCATATGGGGTTATTAGTTCGTTATTTTTGTGCTTCCCCTCCTTCAGGGAGTTGGCTATTGTCCGCCATTCTCTTTTGGATGTAGTTAGTTCACCTTTTATCGAGCTTCATCACGGCCATATTTTTCTTATGACTGGTGACAGTGATGACCACCGGGATGTTCTACGTACAATCACTTTTTCTTCATTTAATTTTTATGAAATATATGATGACTATACCTGTTATATATGCACTACTTGCTTCCTTCTTCACGTGCATTACTTCATGATGATTTTACTTCTTGCACGATGGATGCTAATGGTGTAACCCCACTTCTTCCCTTCAAATATAGGTACGATACTTTATGTCATAATGTTAGACCTTCATTAGCTATTGATGATGGTGTTGATCCTTGTGATTTAGTTTCTTCTACATGTCATGATGTCCCTATTTCCATACCCTTGTATTCAATTTGATATTAAATATCTCGTGAGGATTCTAGTGATACTTTTTTTATGTAAGGATAATCATGACGGTTCAAGTCCTTCCATATTAGATGACTTTGCATAATTTATATATATGATTCATGATGATTATTCCCCTACTGTGATGGATAATCATGTAGCCCTAAGTTTTCATGATACATCCAGTGATTTCACTCTGTGTGATGGTGTGCCCAGTGATTATATTCTTTCTACATCTCATGATTGATCTCCCCATGCATCTAGGAATTCGCCTACATGCGCATCTCTTGCTACACCTTTCTTTTTGAGGAGCCTAGCGAAATATATGATGAGGTTTATACTTTTAATGAGCCTCTTTATGATATCTTCTCTCTAGGACCGTCTAATTATGATGACTTTCCTAGTGATGCGATTTATTGTGTAGCTAGTGATCTTCCATAAAGAAAAAAGTGTTTCAAAATCTATCATAAGTAAATACCATGGGATTTTCGTCCAAGGCGTTATGTTGGTGATTCTAGAATCCTTCTATCCTTTTTAAGGCAATAAAAACTATCACTGCATATAAAAAAAGGGTGCGATTAAGATTAATTGAGTTGTCACAATTTTAAAAAATAGAGGAGCCTCCCTCGTTGACATGCCCTATATTTTCATAATCTTGACTTGATGATAGGGCTCGTGGGTACGCTCAGGAGTGATATGCGGAAGGGGCGTAGAGAAAATTTTCCAACCAAGTGCCCAATAGTCAACCATATTCAAACTTCAAACTATTGTTCTGTAATACTTCTCATATATCAACTAGTTGATAGCATCCGACAATACATTTTCTTTCAAGAAATAATCACAAGAAGATAAGTTTCACCTGAGAAATCATTGACTTGGATTGCACATGCAGGAACCATGATCGACACTTAAGAGAAACAAGGAACATTTGGCAACAACTGTAGAGTTGCCACCTCAATAGATTGACGAAAACCTTGAAGCACAAGAGGTCTCACAAGGATGAAATGGTTCAGGTCTTCTCTACTAAGAATGTCTTCAATATCAGGAAGCACATGGAAAGAGTAAGCTAAGCACTCCACTCCCTAGCAAGGTTGTCATTATGTTGGCTCTCAAAATCATTAGCACATTCTCCAAGAATTTCCATACAGATCCATGACGAGGGGAACAAGACTACTGTGGTGAGAGAGTAAAATTCATCAACAAAGAATGGATGGTTGAAGACTGATACATAAGAGTGGTCCCCTCTTCTTCTTCTTTAGAGTAATCCAAACCTTTCCAGAGGGTGATTCCTTGAGGCCCTTAATAGAATAATTAGAGGAAAATGCAAGCCTATGCAATAAACGTTGAGTGCCATGCCTTATGATATATAGTATTTTATTGATCACGAGCCATCTAGGCATAAGTTATTATCCGAACCAAACTTAGGTGCTCATAGGACAACATCTATAGTTAGCGGTCTTTATTATCATCCAATCGTAGATAGAGGAACGAACTAATTCCTTGGATGTGATAGTAGATAGTCTCATTTTTAACATAAATGATAATTTCAGCTAAGGAGATAGGTCAAGATTCAAACAAAACACTAGCCAAGTGCTGAGAAATAAGTATTTGTCTTGTCTCATGAAATTGGCATTTTTGGTGCATAATTAAGAAAATCCTTAGACTCCCATGCTAAACACTATGCTTTGGGATAACATTAACCTAAATACCTCAATGACTAAAAGAACAAAGCAATAGGAAACTCGAAACCCCAATGACAAAGCCGTAAGACTAGGATTGCATGGAACTTGATTGTTGGAAAACAAGCAAGAAAATACTTGAATTACCACAACAACACTAAGAGCTAGGATTCTGGGAAACACCTTATGAGGCATGGTGGTAAGGAGAAGTTTAAAATCCCCAAAACTAGTTAAATACTCAAAATGAGCTTGGAAAAGACTTAGAAATTTCAGAACAACATACTCACTTCGAAAAGACTTAAAGACGCAAACCCTTTATTAACTTCGATAGAAAATTTTACGAAAGAACAAAAGCTGAGATTGCCTCCTCTAACAAGAATAAAACAAGTAAATATTAAAAAATAACAAAGAAAGATAAAAAGGGGCTCCCCATTTGGTTAAGAAAAATAGGGCATGTGTGCAATGGAAAACACTAGGTATGGTTGTTAAGGCCTCATTTACAGTTTTCAATTCTATTTAATTTTCTTGTTATGAAGACCTCAAGGAACACCCCCTTGTCCTAGAAGATCCCTAAAGATGAAGGAGAGTTTACCCACTCTCAATCATTGGCCCATTCGTTCCACAACTGACTATAAGTCCAACCAATCAACCTATGATGACCTTCCTTGGCCTCAGATTTTTTGCCTGTCTTTAGGATTTGTGCACATACATGTTTGAGAGCCAACACAACCCACGCGTACAAGAGAAGACCATTACAATACCATTTAAAATTCATTAGAATGCTTCAATGACCACCCTTCAAATTGTGCCTACTATAGGTTTAGGTAAGACAGATTCATTTATAATTAGAACAGTCTCGTTTGATACAATTTATTTTTTTATTAGAATGCATTTAGTGCTTATAACATTTGTTGGTATTTGATGAGGCATCGTTGATCCTCGCAGCTTAGTAGAATAAATTATTTGTCAAATCGGGGGTGTCTGAAGGCTACCTATAGAAGGGTGACAAATAATCTATCTAGTAGTCATCTAATCTTATCAGAAAGAAGGTTCACACACTTCTTAATCAATTGAATTCAAATTCTTACTACGAAATGAAAAATGGAGTTTAACCATGGAATCAAAGGAATTCTATTTAACTACGGAATAGAAGAAATGTTATTTAACTATGGAAATAGAAAAGGTGCTATTTTAACTACAGAATGAAATGACTAGAAATAAATAAAAAAGCATTCACTATAGAATAGAATCACATGTTGGAGTTTAATTTGGACGCAGAAAATGAAAGGGGAATGTACTCACAACACACATAAGGAAGAGAGTGTGGTTTTAATACATAAATTTTACATATAAATGATCATGACAGAATGATTGAAGGAACAACACAGACATACACAAAACATATAACCTAAAGGTCAGACACATTGAACTGTCACAGAAATGAGATCGGATATAAAATGAACACGTAAAATACTTATCTACTAGTACTTCTCTATTTTCTTTGTCAAGTGGTTAGCTTTCCAGAGAAAATAGCGTGATTTCAGCTCAGCATTCATAACTCAAATAGTAGAAATTATCACCCATGCATTCATGATGGAAATCTATTTAAAATCTCAGAATTTCATTTTCCATTTCAGAGAAGAAAAATAGATAACTGCAAATACGTCTCTTGGAAACTAAGAAGGTGGATCCATTCTCATGACTGTATCTTAAATACTTAACAACAATTTTAAAACTTAATTCCTAAAATATAGATGCGTGCTACATATGCAGGAGTTATTAAGTCTCATTCAATTTTTAACAAAAGTAATAAACAATTTTCTTACGCATAAATGACATTAAAAGTGTTTCATAGAATTTTAGGAAATAGTTGTTGTGGTCTCGGACTAGAGTGGCTCCATTAAGTAGCCGAATTGGTTGTAGTTGGATTGGCGACAACTGGATCAACGGCACTAAAGTTGCATGTCTCTAGAATCCTTTGTTTTCTCTGCGAGAGTTTTTATTGTTGTCGTTCTGGCTCCTCTAGAGTTCTTCGGACTTTGTCTGGAAACCAAAGTTTTTAGAGATGGTTGAAAAAGTCTTTGGAGTACTCCCTCGCATCAATCTAAGTCATACGGAGATGTGCTTTCTTTGCAAATTTGTCATTGGGATGATCTGCAAAGGGAAAAATGGAACTCTGCATGGATTTTTGTGAGTTCTTCATCAAAGTTAATCATCAATAAATATATTGCACAGTGCAATATTTTCTATTTCATATAACAACTAACTCTTTGTTAAAACATAAATTTACATGATTATTGTTTGGGAAAAAGAAGGAAAAATATGCACTTGGAAAAATGAATGAGGCTATATTTATGCCTCATTAGTATCCTTCTCTTTGACTATTTCACTAAGAAAATACAGTACTTATTGAGTATAATGATTGGATGACATCTATGTACATTTTATCACTATTATTTTTCATTTGGAGAATTTATATACTTAGTTTATAGTCATATGGCTTAAACACCTAGTTTTTATTTCTATCTAAATGGGATTTCCTCGGTATATGCACGAGTTTTGAGAATGCGATTGATTTAAAATCAAGAGCCTACAAATATGAGTTAAATTCAGTAAGAACGTATCAGCTATTAATCCTCATTTAAATTCGTAATCTTAAGTACCTCCTGGTTAATTTGGAGTTCAAATGGATTTAACTGAGAATCAGATGCTACAAATTTGATCTCTTTGTTGTGAATTTTTTTTCTAATTTATTGATTTTATTTTTATTACAATTTATCCGGAAGTTGAAGCCACAAAAGATTGATCGGGATCTACATATTTTCCTTAACAAGCATTCTATGGAGGAGAAATTTTATCAAGATAAAATTTGAAAGACCCTCAAGTGTACACGTGCCTTCGAAACGTAGTGGAATGTGCAATTTACCTACGCACCATCAAAAAGTAGATTCAAGATAATGCTTTAAAGTGTAAGGAACCAAACGATTTTCATTAAAAACATTAAATTTTGGATTGGTTCTCTACCATGATGCCTTGGATGTAGTGGTAGGTGGTCTCATTCTCAACATCAATAAGGATTTGGGTATGCCAGTACTAGACAAAGCTAAATGTACACGTACAATGGTTTCTTTCAAAGTAGTTTGTACTTCAACTCTCTCCTCTTGCAATTTTCTTCTTCGTGACCAGTAGGAGATGGATTTTTCCTTTTATAAACTATATTTTCTCTTTTAAGGATTGGGATAAGTGCCTTAGTTGTATTTAGTAATTAGGTGATTGGGAGCATTCATACTATTCACTACGTTAGCCATAAATATTTTTGTTGGTTTCTCTACTTTCCTTAGTCAACCATCTAATTTATTCTTCTTGCTCCTTTTCTTCAACTATGGAGTTTTCTGCGATTATTTCTTTCTTCCTATTTAGCCTTCATGATTTGAATGGTAGTATGATTTTCAGATCCGTGTGAAATTTCTTATGTCTTATTTTACCTCCTAGGGTTAGCCTTCTCCTTGCCTGTGGTGCATTACACTTATTCAGTTTAATGCTTGACCTTTCAAATGGTATGAGTGTTGGTCTCAAATAACATCGTGTTATTACGAATAACTCTGTTTATTTTCTTCATACCAATGAGGCATTATAAGATTCTTCTGATCCTATTATTACCCAACTTCCTCCTAGTCTAAATGCGATCATCCGTCCTGTTCTCGGAGTGTTGATAGTATATAATGTTAGTGTGTAACAAGTTGTTAAGTTGGGGAATAGTTTTCCTTCCATTCCCTCTGATGGTAATTCGACCGTCTCTCAAATTTTACTAGATTTGGGAAACTTTGATGTTGATATTTCAAGAGAAGATCGTAGATTGATGATAGAGTTAACGTCTTCTTTTCATGACTTGGTAGAAAATTCTGGTAACCTTCTTTTTCAAATCCACATGGAGAGAGAACATTGTTGTCATTCCATGGATAAACAAGTTTGGTCTCTCAATAATAGTAATGGAAATCTTGCAACTCTTCAGGAAATATTAATTTTTGAAGACTCTCATTAGATTCAAGTGAGACTGTTTCATGGGGGTCTTGTTCTAGGGTCTCTAATCTCCCTTATGATGTGATTTTAGAACATGAATCAGATGATAATTCCCAATTACTTTTGTTCGTTTCATGTTATTGTGTTATGGCTTCTAGTTACTATGCAATTCTAGCTATTCTAGCTATATGAATAGTTTCTAATTTTATAAGAAAAGATGTTTTTTTGGAGTATATCTTCTGGGTTGTTTTAAGAGAATCAATTTAATTGTTTAAAGTAAGCGGGAATGGTTCAAATGCACATCATGGTAAGATTTTTTTAAGAACGTCACATAATAGCTAAAACTAGCAAGGGAGCACATATGACAACGTGAAATTCTAGCTAAGGATCACAAAGTTTTTAACCAATGTATAGAACAACATGTGTTTTCATGGAAAAAGACGACGGTGTCTTACAAAAGGCTCAACCTTCATTAAAAGGCATATGTATTGTTTCACAAATTGCAACAAACAAATGCCGAACTGACTAGTTCACATTTGTGAGGATACTCCAACTTGTGCTGACATGGGAGCTTCGGTAGAGAGTATGGAGATCGATCAAGGAATAATTGGAAGTGGGGTTATTCAAATGTTGTGGTTCGGAATGCCTTGATAGATATGCATGCACCAAATGTGGAAGTGCATCTATGTTAGCAGAAACGAGAAACGAAAGTCGCAATGACAATGGCAATGTGATTAGAAACGAGATATTTAAAGGTTGCGTATAAGAGATGGTTCTTATATACATATACACTTTCAAACATTTAAATTTATTATAAAATTTTATTCCACAAATACATATAAATAATTCGTATAATAAAAATAAAAATAAATATTGAAATTTAAAACAAGTCTCTAAATCAATTGGAAAAAAAGTAAAAATTAAAAAAATAATTATACGATTTATCTATAACTATAAATTATAAGAAACATAAAAAGGTAAATTTTTTTTAAAAAAAATAACAAATATCATTTAGGAAAACGGAGGGAAAAAATCATTTAAAAAACAACGAATTTTTTGAAAAATTCCTTCAAACAATAACTACCTAAAATGAATACCTACAAAAAGGCAGATTTCTCTTTGTTTGTTTAAAAATGCATTTTAGATGCATTTTTTCAAGGAAAACATGAGGAAAGTTTTTGAAGGGAAAATGCAAAACGCAAAGAATGCGGGTTCGGTAAACATTTGACAATGTCTACAATAGTAACAAACGTCGCGGTAGGCTTAGAAATAGTCGTTTCTGACGGAAACGTGTTTCGCCGGTTAAAACAGTAAATCCATCCTTGTCGTCACGTTTCTGGTAACACAGGGAAGCATACACAAGGCACGTGATTGGTTTGACAAAATGCATAATGCCGAGTGGTCTGCTACGATTATAGGTTGTACAATTAATGGTGATCTAGATGAGGTTTGAGGATTTTCAAAATATTTTCAAGCGTACTTTTTTGTAATAAATCCATTATTTTGAAACAACTCTAATGCTAATGAAAAATATTAAAAGAAAATTATGAATTTATCCTTCCTATGGTTAATATTTATTTTATCAATGTTGGGTATCTTTGAGAACAATCATTAAAATTGAGAGTTATAATATATTGAAACTAACTTCTTCTTTATTGAATCATTAAAATTCTCTTAAATTATGTTACCCACAAAATTCTTAAAAACGAGTAGTAGCTCTATTGGATGGTCGATAGGCCTACATATTTATATTCCTTTCATGTACACATTTATCTTTTATTTAAAAACATTTTCATTCCAGTATTCCAGTGACCAAACTATTCATATATACATATCAACCATTGAAAAAGTGTTCGCACCACTCCCTCGCGTCAATCGGAGTCCTCCAGAGCCGTGCTTTCTTTGCAAAGTTGTCACGAGGATGATCTGCAAAGGCAAAAAATGGAACTTTGCATGGATTTTTGTCAGTTCTTCATCCAAGTTAATCAACAATAAATATATCAAATAATGCAATATTTTCTATTTCATATAACAACTAATTCCTTCTTTAAACATAATTTTACATGAATATTGTTGGGGAAAATGAAGGAAAAAAGTGCACTCGGAAAAAATGGACAAGGCTATATTTATGCCTCATCAATATCCTTCTCTTTGACTATTTCACTAAGAAAATACAGTACTTATTGAGCATAATGATTGAATGACATTTATGTACATTTTTATAACTATTTTTTTTCATTTGGAGAATTTATGTACTTAGTTTATAGTCATATGATTTAACCACCTGGTTTGTATTTCTATCTAAATGGGCTTTCACGAGTTTCGAGAATGTGATTAATTTAAAATCAAGAGCCTACAAATATGAACTATTAATCCCCGTTTAAATTCACATGGCTAATTTGGAGTTCGAATCTGAGAATCAGATACTAGAAATTTGATATCTTCGTTGAGAATTGTTTTGTCTAATTTATTAATTTTATATCTCATAAAAATTTCCAAAAGAAAAAATTGAATCAGCTTTAAGTCTGAACAAAACAAACGAAAATTACCAATTACCGGCGGGTCTATTTTCCCGTACCAAAAAATAAATCTATGTTTCATTTTACGATACACAACGAACATTCCAAACTCAAGATGACAGAGAACAAAAAAAAATACATAATGAAATCCAAGTATTAATTACCAGATCGTTGAGTCTTTTAGCGAATCGTTGACAAATGGTTGGTTTCTATTAATTATTTCAGACTTAAAACTAATTCTATCGCATAATTCCTAGTCGCTCTATTCCAGCTGTATAGGAGAATTCCTTTCCCACAATTCGACCGTATCATGTATTCAGACGTCTGAATTTTTCTGCCAATGAAATTTAGGTCGGTGGAATAAGAGCAATACCCAAACTGACATATATTAAATCCATTAGCAGCCATGATTCCGGTACCGAACTATTTCTTTTATAAAGTATGTCGGAGAGAGTACTGGATGGGCTTGCTTATAGAGATGCCAGCGAATCCCAGCCGCGGAAAAAATTATTTGAAAAGGGCATCGCTGTCTGGAGGAGGTCAGACAGACTAATTTGCTTCATTATCGCCATGGGAATAAACGTGTTGGCGCACGATTCTTATTGCATTCAGTCACTGTCGAGTGCCTTAACCAGGACTTTCGAAGTAGAATCATTTGATGCGGGCAGAGATTCATTCTAATCCTGTTTTCTCTTTCACCAGGTTTATCAGTCGATGGGCACTATAAAAAGCAGGACACCAAGGTAGCTCTGCAAGTTGTATAGAGAGCAGTTGGAAATAAAAATGAAGTCGAAATTAGCTTTGTTCGTCGTGGTCGTCTTGTTGAGCTTATGGCCGTGGGACAAAATGGCAGCAGCGCAAGTGGCGGTGAAGCTCGGAAGATGGAGGCTTCTGGTGCAAAATGGGGGCGTCTCTGCCATGCACATGACCACCACGCATTTAAACACGGTGGTGATGTTTGACCGGACCAACTTCGGGTCGTCGCAGATCCTGCTGGCCAACGGCAGTTGCCGCAACAATCCGCAGGACCTGGTGCTCACTCACGACTGCTCGGCGCATTCCATCGAGTACAACATAGCCACCAACAATGTGAGGCCGCTCACGATTTTCACCGACACCTGGTGTTCGTCTGGGGCGTTTGCCGCAAATGGAACGTTGGTACAAACCGGGGGGTGGCGTGACGGGGCACGGGACATTCGTTACTTCGTCCCCTGCTCGGACGGCAGCTGCGATTGGAATAATTTCGAGGGGCCCAAGCTTGCTGCGAATCGCTGGTATGCCGCCAACCAAATCCTGCCGGACAACCGCATTATCGTTGTCGGGGGCACGCAGATGTTTAACTACGAGTTTGTCCCCAAGAGTCCCGGCGAAGGAGTTTTCAATCTGCCGTTTCTATCTCAGACCCGAACCAGCAGCCAAGTGGAGAACAACCTCTACCCATTTCTCCACCTCTCGTCCGATGGCAACCTCTTTATCTTCGCAAACAGGGACTCCATTCTCCTCGACTACAAAACCAATGTTGTCGTGAAGACCTTTCCCAGAATGCCGGGTGACGGCCCGCGGAACTACCCTTCCACCGGGTCGTCCGTCATGCTGCCGCTCTCCGCCGCGGACGGGTTTGCCAAAGTGGAAGTTCTCATCTGTGGGGGCTGTCCCGACAACGGCTTCGCCCTGGCTAGCGCAGGTAATTTCACGGACGCGCTCCGCAGCTGTGGACGAATGGTCATTACAGACCCGAATCCTTCCTGGAGCATGGAAGACATGCCCGCTCCGAGAACCATGTCGGACATGCTCATTCTCCCCAACGGCGAAATCATCATCATCAATGGAGCGGGGAAGGGCGTAGCAGGGTGGAACATGCAGACCGCCCCCGTCTTAACACCTTACCTCTACCGACCCGCTGCACCCGTCGGGCAGCGCTTCTTCACCCTGGCGGCCACAACCATCCCCAGAATGTACCACTCTACTGCTAACATGATGGCGGACGCGAGAATCATTGTGGGCGGCTCCAATCCGCACGCGGGCTACGTCTTCACGGGAACTAACTTCCCGACAGAGCTCCGGCTGGAAGCATACAGTCCTTATTACTTAGAAAACGTCTACACGTACTTGCGCCCCAAGATAACATCCGTGTCGCCAACCTCGATCTCCTACGGCACCACCTTTACGGTTGTTTACTCGGTCCCCAATCCTCTTAACGGCGTTATACAGTTCAATGCCTACGCTCCGTCATTTACGACCCACACCAATTCGATGAACCAGAGGCTTCTCATTCTCGCCGCTGAAACACCGACCCTCGTCTCAAATGCAATCGGGAACGTCGTGTATTCTTCTTCTGTGACTGCCCCTCCCAGCGCTGTGGCTGCCCCGCCGGGATATTACATGTTGTTTGTGGTAAATAATGGCATTCCCAGCATCGCCCAGTGGGTTCAGTTTTCATAAACTTGTTAGATCGACTTCATTGATGTCTCAATTCACTTGGAGGGGAGCATAGTTTCTAAATTCCTTCCATTTGTTCGAACTATGTTATGTAAAAGGCATGCTGCATTTGTTTGGGGGTAATTTGAAACCCGGTTGTAATTATGGCTATTGTAATCTCAAATCTCAAATAAATCAAAAATGAAATATTCATTCCAGTCCATGTGCATCGCACCAAAGCGTATACCGAGTAAACTAATGATTAGCTTTTTCAGTTGCACACATATTATTCAAGAATAACAATAATGTTAAGTCCAATCGACTTGTCATTTGAGTCGCATTCACGTCTCATCATAACAGTATTATTCAGCCGAATCGACATGTTATTTTCTAATACATTATAAAACGGCTCTGGACTTTTAACAATTTTCTAAAATTTAGTATAGAACAAAGTTCTTATTATTAAGAACATACGGTTTCCACAGTTTATATCAATTAGAGAAAGTTTTGAGAAAATACAATAAGAAAAATTTTAATCTTCTTTTTTAATCACTCATAATCTACTATCAAAAATAATAACCCATTAGAGAGCTCTGTTACACATATGGAAATACAGCCACTAACTCGTATTTTTTACATTACAAAATGATTAGAGAGCTCTAGTACACATCTTATCATCACAAGAGCGCAACATCAACACTCTAGGTATGTTGCACGACTACCTATATTGTCTTTTCTTTTTTTCTTTTTTCTATTATTTTTCTATTATATTAACTCGATAACAGGGGTTTGGCCAGAAGGAAAACAATGCTAGCCTATTTCTAGAAATGGTGTCTACTGACACCACACCTTTCAAACACATGTTATAGACACCAACATAAATGAGATCTCAACATCTGAATAAATAAAATTTAGATGTGTGAGCCAAGTTCAAATCTAAGTGTAGGTTTTAGAGCCACAAACATGAAGGTCGATTTTGTAGTTATCGAAGTGAACTAGAGCACCAGACGAAATATCTGTACTACCAATATAAATGTGTTCATTTGACATCAAATAGGGATTTCATAAAACAAAGAATCAATTTTCACCTAGATGTCTTCATCAAGTTTAAAGCTAAGTTCCATTGTTTTATTTATTTAATTTATGAGCATTTGTTTCATTGCATTTATCATCCCTATCTCCTTATCTCACGTAGGATTTTCTATTCATAGTGGATTAATTAATTTACCTATGATATTTATATGTGGTTTGTTATTTTCCTTTACATTAAATTGGTGAACTTGATGTATATTACACCCTTAGCATTTGTGCCTTCTATATTAAACTTTTGGATATGGTTTTTAATTAAAAAACTTCTTATTTTACATCTAGTTAAGGTTTCGATTCACTTCCATTTTCTAGTGAATTTTTATATAATTTTCATTTGGGTTTGGGCCTACATTAGTGATATCTATTTTATCTTTACCCACTCATTCTTTGACTATACCTTATTGCTAGATCATTTATTATGGATCTTATGATAGATATTTGCCACTAGCCTCTATCCATGCATGCCTTACTAATTCTGATGTGTTCCTATGATCGACTTCATTCAATCCATTCATCCTTGATGTTGTCTTTTATTTTTATCGTACCTGTGTTGATGCCTTTCATATGGGGTTATTAGTTCGTTATTTTTGTGCTTCCCCTCCTTCAGGGAGTTGGCTATTGTCCGCCATTCTCTTTTGGATGTAGTTAGTTCACCTTTTATCGAGCTTCATCACGGCCATATTTTTCTTATGACTGGTGACAGTGATGACCACCGGGATGTTCTACGTACAATCACTTTTTCTTCATTTAATTTTTATGAAATATATGATGACTATACCTGTTATATATGCACTACTTGCTTCCTTCTTCACGTGCATTACTTCATGATGATTTTACTTCTTGCACGATGGATGCTAATGGTGTAACCCCACTTCTTCCCTTCAAATATAGGTACGATACTTTATGTCATAATGTTAGACCTTCATTAGCTATTGATGATGGTGTTGATCCTTGTGATTTAGTTTCTTCTACATGTCATGATGTCCCTATTTCCATACCCTTGTATTCAATTTGATATTAAATATCTCGTGAGGATTCTAGTGATACTTTTTTTATGTAAGGATAATCATGACGGTTCAAGTCCTTCCATATTAGATGACTTTGCATAATTTATATATATGATTCATGATGATTATTCCGCTACTGTGATGGATAATCATGTAGCCCTAAGTTTTCATGATACATCCAGTGATTTCACTCTGTGTGATGGTGTGCCCAGTGATTATATTCTTTCTACATCTCATGATTGATCTCCCCATGCATCTAGGAATTCGCCTACATGCGCATCTCTTGCTACACCTTTCTTTTTGAGGAGCCTAGCGAAATATATGATGAGGTTTATACTTTTAATGAGCCTCTTTATGATATCTTCTCTCTAGGACCGTCTAATTATGATGACTTTCCTAGTGATGCGATTTATTGTGTAGCTAGTGATCTTCCATAAAGAAAAAAGTGTTTCAAAATCTATCATAAGTAAATACCATGGGATTTTCGTCCAAGGCGTTATGTTGGTGATTCTAGAATCCTTCTATCCTTTTTAAGGCAATAAAAACTATCACTGCATATAAAAAAAGGGTGCGATTAAGATTAATTGAGTTGTCACAATTTTAAAAAATAGAGGAGCCTCCCTCGTTGACATGCCCTATATTTTCATAATCTTGACTTGATGATAGGGCTCGTGGGTACGCTCAGGAGTGATATGCGGAAGGGGCGTAGAGAAAATTTTCCAACCAAGTGCCCAATAGTCAACCATATTCAAACTTCAAACTATTGTTCTGTAATACTTCTCATATATCAACTAGTTGATAGCATCCGACAATACATTTTCTTTCAAGAAATAATCACAAGAAGATAAGTTTCACCTGAGAAATCATTGACTTGGATTGCACATGCAGGAACCATGATCGACACTTAAGAGAAACAAGGAACATTTGGCAACAACTGTAGAGTTGCCACCTAAATAGATTGACGAAAACCTTGAAGCACAAGAGGTCTCACAAGGATGAAATGGTTCAGGGCTTCTCTACTAAGAATGTCTTCAATATCAGGAAGCACATGGAAAGAGTAAGCTAAGCACTCCACTCCCTAGCAAGGTTGTCATTATGTTGGCTCTCAAAATCATTAGCACATTCTCCAAGAATTTCCATACAGATCCATGACGAGGGGAACAAGACTACTGTGGTGAGAGAGTAAAATTCATCAACAAAGAATGGATGGTTGAAGACTGATACATAAGAGTGGTCCCCTCTTCTTCTTCTTTAGAGTAATCCAAACCTTTCCAGAGGGTGATTCCTTGAGGCCCTTAATAGAATAATTAGAGGAAAATGCAAGCCTATGCAATAAACGTTGAGTGCCATGCCTTATGATATATAGTATTTTATTGATCACGAGCCATCTAGGCATAAGTTATTATCCGAACCAAACTTAGGTGCTCATAGGACAACATCTATAGTTAGCGGTCTTTATTATCATCCAATCGTAGATAGAGGAACGAACTAATTCCTTGGATGTGATAGTAGATAGTCTCATTTTTAACATAAATGATAATTTCAGCTAAGGAGATAGGTCAAGATTCAAACAAAACACTAGCCAAGTGCTGAGAAATAAGTATTTGTCTTGTCTCATGAAATTGGCATTTTTGGTGCATAATTAAGAAAATCCTTAGACTCCCATGCTAAACACTATGCTTTGGGATAACATTAACCTAAATACCTCAATGACTAAAAGAACAAAGCAATAGGAAACTCGAAACCCCAATGACAAAGCCGTAAGACTAGGATTGCATGGAACTTGATTGTTGGAAAACAAGCAAGAAAATACTTGAATTACCACAACAACACTAAGAGATAGGATTCTGGGAAACACCTTATGAGGCATGGTGGTAAGGAGAAGTTTAAAATCCCCAAAACTAGTTAAATACTCAAAATGAGCTTGGAAAAGACTTAGAAATTTCAGAACAACATACTCACTTCGAAAAGACTTAAAGACGCAAACCCTTTATTAACTTCGATAGAAAATTTTACGAAAGAACAAAAGCTGAGATTGCCTCCTCTAACAAGAATAAAACAAGTAAATATTAAAAAATAACAAAGAAAGATAAAAAGGGGCTCCCCATTTGGTTAAGAAAAATAGGGCATGTGTGCAATGGAAAACACTAGGTATGGTTGTTAAGGCCTCATTTACAGTTTTCAATTCTATTTAATTTTCTTGTTATGAAGACCTCAAGGAACACCCCCTTGTCCTAGAAGATCCCTAAAGATGAAGGAGAGTTTACCCACTCTCAATCATTGGCCCATTCGTTCCACAACTGACTATAAGTCCAACCAATCAACCTATGATGACCTTCCTTGGCCTCAGATTTTTTGCCTGTCTTTAGGATTTGTGCACATACATGTTTGAGAGCCAACACAACCCACGCGTACAAGAGAAGACCATTACAATACCATTTAAAATTCATTAGAATGCTTCAATGACCACCCTTCAAATTGTGCCTACTATAGGTTTAGGTAAGACAGATTCATTTATAATTAGAACAGTCTCGTTTGATACAATTTATTTTTTTATTAGAATGCATTTAGTGCTTATAACATTTGTTGGTATTTGATGAGGCATCGTTGATCCTCGCAGCTTAGTAGAATAAATTATTTGTCAAATCGGGGGTGTCTGAAGGCTACCTATAGAAGGGTGACAAATAATCTATCTAGTAGTCATCTAATCTTATCAGAAAGAAGGTTCACACACTTCTTAATCAATTGAATTCAAATTCTTACTACGAAATGAAAAATGGAGTTTAACCATGGAATCAAAGGAATTCTATTTAACTACGGAATAGAAGAAATGTTATTTAACTATGGAAATAGAAAAGGTGCTATTTTAACTACAGAATGAAATGACTAGAAATAAATAAAAAAGCATTCACTATAGAATAGAATCACATGTTGGAGTTTAATTTGGACGCAGAAAATGAAAGGGGAATGTACTCACAACACACATAAGGAAGAGAGTGTGGTTTTAATACATAAATTTTACATATAAATGATCATGACAGAATGATTGAAGGAACAACACAGACATACACAAAACATATAACCTAAAGGTCAGACACATTGAACTGTCACAGAAATGAGATCGGATATAAAATGAACACGTAAAATACTTATCTACTAGTACTTCTCTATTTTCTTTGTCAAGTGGTTAGCTTTCCAGAGAAAATAGCGTGATTTCAGCTCAGCATTCATAACTCAAATAGTAGAAATTATCACCCATGCATTCATGATGGAAATCTATTTAAAATCTCAGAATTTCATTTTCCATTTCAGAGAAGAAAAATAGATAACTGCAAATACGTCTCTTGGAAACTAAGAAGGTGGATCCATTCTCATGACTGTATCTTAAATACTTAACAACAATTTTAAAACTTAATTCCTAAAATATAGATGCGTGCTACATATGCAGGAGTTATTAAGTCTCATTCAATTTTTAACAAAAGTAATAAACAATTTTCTTACGCATAAATGACATTAAAAGTGTTTCATAGAATTTTAGGAAATAGTTGTTGTGGTCTCGGACTAGAGTGGCTCCATTAAGTAGCCGAATTGGTTGTAGTTGGATTGGCGACAACTGGATCAACGGCACTAAAGTTGCATGTCTCTAGAATCCTTTGTTTTCTCTGCGAGAGTTTTTATTGTTGTCGTTCTGGCTCCTCTAGAGTTCTTCGGACTTTGTCTGGAAACCAAAGTTTTTAGAGATGGTTGAAAAAGTCTTTGGAGTACTCCCTCGCATCAATCTAAGTCATACGGAGATGTGCTTTCTTTGCAAATTTGTCATTGGGATGATCTGCAAAGGGAAAAATGGAACTCTGCATGGATTTTTGTGAGTTCTTCATCAAAGTTAATCATCAATAAATATATTGCACAGTGCAATATTTTCTATTTCATATAACAACTAACTCTTTGTTAAAACATAAATTTACATGATTATTGTTTGGGAAAAAGAAGGAAAAATATGCACTTGGAAAAATGAATGAGGCTATATTTATGCCTCATTAGTATCCTTCTCTTTGACTATTTCACTAAGAAAATACAGTACTTATTGAGTATAATGATTGGATGACATCTATGTACATTTTATGACTATTATTTTTCATTTGGAGAATTTATATACTTAGTTTATAGTCATATGGCTTAAACACCTAGTTTTTATTTCTATCTAAATGGGATTTCCTCGGTATATGCACGAGTTTTGAGAATGCGATTGATTTAAAATCAAGAGCCTACAAATATGAGTTAAATTCAGTAAGAACGTATCAGCTATTAATCCTCATTTAAATTCGTAATCTTAAGTACCTCCTGGTTAATTTGGAGTTCAAATGGATTTAACTGAGAATCAGATGCTACAAATTTGATCTCTTTGTTGTGAATTTTTTTTCTAATTTATTGATTTTATTTTTATTACAATTTATCCGGAAGTTGAAGCCACAAAAGATTGATCGGGATCTACATATTTTCCTTAACAAGCATTCTATGGAGGAGAAATTTTATCAAGATAAAATTTGAAATACCCTCAAGTGTACACGTGCCTTCGAAACGTAGTGGAATGTGCAATTTACCTACGCACCATCAAAAAGTAGATTCAAGATAATGCTTTAAAGTGTAAGGAACCAAACGATTTTCATTAAAAACATTAAATTTTGGATTGGTTCTCTACCATGATGCCTTGGATGTAGTGGTAGGTGGTCTCATTCTCAACATCAATAAGGATTTGGGTATGCCAGTACTAGACAAAGCTAAATGTACACGTACAATGGTTTCTTTCAAAGTAGTTTGTACTTCAACTCTCTCCTCTTGCAATTTTCTTCTTCGTGACCAGTAGGAGATGGATTTTTCCTTTTATAAACTATATTTTCTCTTTTAAGGATTGGGATAAGTGCCTTAGTTGTATTTAGTAATTAGGTGATTGGGAGCATTCATACTATTCACTACGTTAGCCATAAATATTTTTGTTGGTTTCTCTACTTTCCTTAGTCAACCATCTAATTTATTCTTCTTGCTCCTTTTCTTCAACTATGGAGTTTTCTGCGATTATTTCTTTCTTCCTATTTAGCCTTCATGATTTGAATGGTAGTATGATTTTCAGATCCGTGTGAAATTTCTTATGTCTTATTTTACCTCCTAGGGTTAGCCTTCTCCTTGCCTGTGGTGCATTACACTTATTCAGTTTAATGCTTGACCTTTCAAATGGTATGAGTGTTGGTCTCAAATAACATCGTGTTATTACGAATAACTCTGTTTATTTTCTTCATACCAATGAGGCATTATAAGATTCTTCTGATCCTATTATTACCCAACTTCCTCCTAGTCTAAATGCGATCATCCGTCCTGTTCTCGGAGTGTTGATAGTATATAATGTTAGTGTGTAACAAGTTGTTAAGTTGGGGAATAGTTTTCCTTCCATTCCCTCTGATGGTAATTCGACCGTCTCTCAAATTTTACTAGATTTGGGAAACTTTGATGTTGATATTTCAAGAGAAGATCGTAGATTGATGATAGAGTTAACGTCTTCTTTTCATGACTTGGTAGAAAATTCTGGTAACCTTCTTTTTCAAATCCACATGGAGAGAGAACATTGTTGTCATTCCATGGATAAACAAGTTTGGTCTCTCAATAATAGTAATGGAAATCTTGCAACTCTTCAGGAAATATTAATTTTTGAAGACTCTCATTAGATTCAAGTGAGACTGTTTCATGGGGGTCTTGTTCTAGGGTCTCTAATCTCCCTTATGATGTGATTTTAGAACATGAATCAGATGATAATTCCCAATTACTTTTGTTCGTTTCATGTTATTGTGTTATGGCTTCTAGTTACTATGCAATTCTAGCTATTCTAGCTATATGAATAGTTTCTAATTTTATAAGAAAAGATGTTTTTTTGGAGTATATCTTCTGGGTTGTTTTAAGAGAATCAATTTAATTGTTTAAAGTAAGCGGGAATGGTTCAAATGCACATCATGGTAAGATTTTTTTAAGAACGTCACATAATAGCTAAAACTAGCAAGGGAGCACATATGACAACGTGAAATTCTAGCTAAGGATCACAAAGTTTTTAACCAATGTATAGAACAACATGTGTTTTCATGGAAAAAGACGACGGTGTCTTACAAAAGGCTCAACCTTCATTAAAAGGCATATGTATTGTTTCACAAATTGCAACAAACAAATGCCGAACTGACTAGTTCACATTTGTGAGGATACTCCAACTTGTGCTGACATGGGAGCTTCGGTAGAGAGTATGGAGATCGATCAAGGAATAATTGGAAGTGGGGTTATTCAAATGTTGTGGTTCGGAATGCCTTGATAGATATGCATGCACCAAATGTGGAAGTGCATCTATGTTAGCAGAAACGAGAAACGAAAGTCGCAATGACAATGGCAATGTGATTAGAAACGAGATATTTAAAGGTTGCGTATAAGAGATGGTTCTTATATACATATACACTTTCAAACATTTAAATTTATTATAAAATTTTATTCCACAAATACATATAAATAATTCGTATAATAAAAATAAAAATAAATATTGAAATTTAAAACAAGTCTCTAAATCAATTGGAAAAAAAGTAAAAATTAAAAAAATAATTATACGATTTATCTATAACTATAAATTATAAGAAACATAAAAAGGTAAATTTTTTTTTAAAAAAATAACAAATATCATTTAGGAAAACGGAGGGAAAAAATCATTTAAAAAACAACGAATTTTTTGAAAAATTCCTTCAAACAATAACTACCTAAAATGAATACCTACAAAAAGGCAGATTTCTCTTTGTTTGTTTAAAAATGCATTTTAGATGCATTTTTTCAAGGAAAACATGAGGAAAGTTTTTGAAGGGAAAATGCAAAACGCAAAGAATGCGGGTTCGGTAAACATTTGACAATGTCTACAATAGTAACAAACGTCGCGGTAGGCTTAGAAATAGTCGTTTCTGACGGAAACGTGTTTCGCCGGTTAAAACAGTAAATCCATCCTTGTCGTCACGTTTCTGGTAACACAGGGAAGCATACACAAGGCACGTGATTGGTTTGACAAAATGCATAATGCCGAGTGGTCTGCTACGATTATAGGTTGTACAATTAATGGTGATCTAGATGAGGTTTGAGGATTTTCAAAATATTTTCAAGCGTACTTTTTTGTAATAAATCCATTATTTTGAAACAACTCTAATGCTAATGAAAAATATTAAAAGAAAATTATGAATTTATCCTTCCTATGGTTAATATTTATTTTATCAATGTTGGGTATCTTTGAGAACAATCATTAAAATTGAGAGTTATAATATATTGAAACTAACTTCTTCTTTATTGAATCATTAAAATTCTCTTAAATTATGTTACCCACAAAATTCTTAAAAACGAGTAGTAGCTCTATTGGATGGTCGATAGGCCTACATATTTATATTCCTTTCATGTACACATTTATCTTTTATTTAAAAACATTTTCATTCCAGTATTCCAGTGACCAAACTATTCATATATACATATCAACCATTGAAAAAGTGTTCGCACCACTCCCTCGCGTCAATCGGAGTCCTCCAGAGCCGTGCTTTCTTTGCAAAGTTGTCACGAGGATGATCTGCAAAGGCAAAAAATGGAACTTTGCATGGATTTTTGTCAGTTCTTCATCCAAGTTAATCAACAATAAATATATCAAATAATGCAATATTTTCTATTTCATATAACAACTAATTCCTTCTTTAAACATAATTTTACATGAATATTGTTGGGGAAAATGAAGGAAAAAAGTGCACTCGGAAAAAATGGACAAGGCTATATTTATGCCTCATCAATATCCTTCTCTTTGACTATTTCACTAAGAAAATACAGTACTTATTGAGCATAATGATTGAATGACATTTATGTACATTTTTATAACTATTTTTTTTCATTTGGAGAATTTATGTACTTAGTTTATAGTCATATGATTTAACCACCTGGTTTGTATTTCTATCTAAATGGGCTTTCACGAGTTTCGAGAATGTGATTAATTTAAAATCAAGAGCCTACAAATATGAACTATTAATCCCCGTTTAAATTCACATGGCTAATTTGGAGTTCGAATCTGAGAATCAGATACTAGAAATTTGATATCTTCGTTGAGAATTGTTTTGTCTAATTTATTAATTTTATATCTCATAAAAATTTCCAAAAGAAAAAATTGAATCAGCTTTAAGTCTGAACAAAACAAACGAAAATTACCAATTACCGGCGGGTCTATTTTCCCGTACCAAAAAATAAATCTATGTTTCATTTTACGATACACAACGAACATTCCAAACTCAAGATGACAGAGAACAAAAAAAAATACATAATGAAATCCAAGTATTAATTACCAGATCGTTGAGTCTTTTAGCGAATCGTTGACAAATGGTTGGTTTCTATTAATTATTTCAGACTTAAAACTAATTCTATCGCATAATTCCTAGTCGCTCTATTCCAGCTGTATAGGAGAATTCCTTTCCCACAATTCGACCGTATCATGTATTCAGACGTCTGAATTTTTCTGCCAATGAAATTTAGGTCGGTGGAATAAGAGCAATACCCAAACTGACATATATTAAATCCATTAGCAGCCATGATTCCGGTACCGAACTATTTCTTTTATAAAGTATGTCGGAGAGAGTACTGGATGGGCTTGCTTATAGAGATGCCAGCGAATCCCAGCCGCGGAAAAAATTATTTGAAAAGGGCATCGCTGTCTGGAGGAGGTCAGACAGACTAATTTGCTTCATTATCGCCATGGGAATAAACGTGTTGGCGCACGATTCTTATTGCATTCAGTCACTGTCGAGTGCCTTAACCAGGACTTTCGAAGTAGAATCATTTGATGCGGGCAGAGATTCATTCTAATCCTGTTTTCTCTTTCACCAGGTTTATCAGTCGATGGGCACTATAAAAAGCAGGACACCAAGGTAGCTCTGCAAGTTGTATAGAGAGCAGTTGGAAATAAAAATGAAGTCGAAATTAGCTTTGTTCGTCGTGGTCGTCTTGTTGAGCTTATGGCCGTGGGACAAAATGGCAGCAGCGCAAGTGGCGGTGAAGCTCGGAAGATGGAGGCTTCTGGTGCAAAATGGGGGCGTCTCTGCCATGCACATGACCACCACGCATTTAAACACGGTGGTGATGTTTGACCGGACCAACTTCGGGTCGTCGCAGATCCTGCTGGCCAACGGCAGTTGCCGCAACAATCCGCAGGACCTGGTGCTCACTCACGACTGCTCGGCGCATTCCATCGAGTACAACATAGCCACCAACAATGTGAGGCCGCTCACGATTTTCACCGACACCTGGTGTTCGTCTGGGGCGTTTGCCGCAAATGGAACGTTGGTACAAACCGGGGGGTGGCGTGACGGGGCACGGGACATTCGTTACTTCGTCCCCTGCTCGGACGGCAGCTGCGATTGGAATAATTTCGAGGGGCCCAAGCTTGCTGCGAATCGCTGGTATGCCGCCAACCAAATCCTGCCGGACAACCGCATTATCGTTGTCGGGGGCACGCAGATGTTTAACTACGAGTTTGTCCCCAAGAGTCCCGGCGAAGGAGTTTTCAATCTGCCGTTTCTATCTCAGACCCGAACCAGCAGCCAAGTGGAGAACAACCTCTACCCATTTCTCCACCTCTCGTCCGATGGCAACCTCTTTATCTTCGCAAACAGGGACTCCATTCTCCTCGACTACAAAACCAATGTTGTCGTGAAGACCTTTCCCAGAATGCCGGGTGACGGCCCGCGGAACTACCCTTCCACCGGGTCGTCCGTCATGCTGCCGCTCTCCGCCGCGGACGGGTTTGCCAAAGTGGAAGTTCTCATCTGTGGGGGCTGTCCCGACAACGGCTTCGCCCTGGCTAGCGCAGGTAATTTCACGGACGCGCTCCGCAGCTGTGGACGAATGGTCATTACAGACCCGAATCCTTCCTGGAGCATGGAAGACATGCCCGCTCCGAGAACCATGTCGGACATGCTCATTCTCCCCAACGGCGAAATCATCATCATCAATGGAGCGGGGAAGGGCGTAGCAGGGTGGAACATGCAGACCGCCCCCGTCTTAACACCTTACCTCTACCGACCCGCTGCACCCGTCGGGCAGCGCTTCTTCACCCTGGCGGCCACAACCATCCCCAGAATGTACCACTCTACTGCTAACATGATGGCGGACGCGAGAATCATTGTGGGCGGCTCCAATCCGCACGCGGGCTACGTCTTCACGGGAACTAACTTCCCGACAGAGCTCCGGCTGGAAGCATACAGTCCTTATTACTTAGAAAACGTCTACACGTACTTGCGCCCCAAGATAACATCCGTGTCGCCAACCTCGATCTCCTACGGCACCACCTTTACGGTTGTTTACTCGGTCCCCAATCCTCTTAACGGCGTTATACAGTTCAATGCCTACGCTCCGTCATTTACGACCCACACCAATTCGATGAACCAGAGGCTTCTCATTCTCGCCGCTGAAACACCGACCCTCGTCTCAAATGCAATCGGGAACGTCGTGTATTCTTCTTCTGTGACTGCCCCTCCCAGCGCTGTGGCTGCCCCGCCGGGATATTACATGTTGTTTGTGGTAAATAATGGCATTCCCAGCATCGCCCAGTGGGTTCAGTTTTCATAAACTTGTTAGATCGACTTCATTGATGTCTCAATTCACTTGGAGGGGAGCATAGTTTCTAAATTCCTTCCATTTGTTCGAACTATGTTATGTAAAAGGCATGCTGCATTTGTTTGGGGGTAATTTGAAACCCGGTTGTAATTATGGCTATTGTAATCTCAAATCTCAAATAAATCAAAAATGAAATATTCATTCCAGTCCATGTGCATCGCACCAAAGCGTATACCGAGTAAACTAATGATTAGCTTTTTCAGTTGCACACATATTATTCAAGAATAACAATAATGTTAAGTCCAATCGACTTGTCATTTGAGTCGCATTCACGTCTCATCATAACAGTATTATTCAGCCGAATCGACATGTTATTTTCTAATACATTATAAAACGGCTCTGGACTTTTAACAATTTTCTAAAATTTAGTATAGAACAAAGTTCTTATTATTAAGAACATACGGTTTCCACAGTTTATATCAATTAGAGAAAGTTTTGAGAAAATACAATAAGAAAAATTTTAATCTTCTTTTTTAATCACTCATAATCTACTATCAAAAATAATAACCCATTAGAGAGCTCTGTTACACATATGGAAATACAGCCACTAACTCGTATTTTTTACATTACAAAATGATTAGAGAGCTCTAGTACACATCTTATCATCACAAGAGCGCAACATCAACACTCTAGGTATGTTGCACGACTACCTATATTGTCTTTTCTTTTTTTCTTTTTTCTATTATTTTTCTATTATATTAACTCGATAACAGGGGTTTGGCCAGAAGGAAAACAATGCTAGCCTATTTCTAGAAATGGTGTCTACTGACACCACACCTTTCAAACACATGTTATAGACACCAACATAAATGAGATCTCAACATCTGAATAAATAAAATTTAGATGTGTGAGCCAAGTTCAAATCTAAGTGTAGGTTTTAGAGCCACAAACATGAAGGTCGATTTTGTAGTTATCGAAGTGAACTAGAGCACCAGACGAAATATCTGTACTACCAATATAAATGTGTTCATTTGACATCAAATAGGGATTTCATAAAACAAAGAATCAATTTTCACCTAGATGTCTTCATCAAGTTTAAAGCTAAGTTCCATTGTTTTATTTATTTAATTTATGAGCATTTGTTTCATTGCATTTATCATCCCTATCTCCTTATCTCACGTAGGATTTTCTATTCATAGTGGATTAATTAATTTACCTATGATATTTATATGTGGTTTGTTATTTTCCTTTACATTAAATTGGTGAACTTGATGTATATTACACCCTTAGCATTTGTGCCTTCTATATTAAACTTTTGGATATGGTTTTTAATTAAAAAACTTCTTATTTTACATCTAGTTAAGGTTTCGATTCACTTCCATTTTCTAGTGAATTTTTATATAATTTTCATTTGGGTTTGGGCCTACATTAGTGATATCTATTTTATCTTTACCCACTCATTCTTTGACTATACCTTATTGCTAGATCATTTATTATGGATCTTATGATAGATATTTGCCACTAGCCTCTATCCATGCATGCCTTACTAATTCTGATGTGTTCCTATGATCGACTTCATTCAATCCATTCATCCTTGATGTTGTCTTTTATTTTTATCGTACCTGTGTTGATGCCTTTCATATGGGGTTATTAGTTCGTTATTTTTGTGCTTCCCCTCCTTCAGGGAGTTGGCTATTGTCCGCCATTCTCTTTTGGATGTAGTTAGTTCACCTTTTATCGAGCTTCATCACGGCCATATTTTTCTTATGACTGGTGACAGTGATGACCACCGGGATGTTCTACGTACAATCACTTTTTCTTCATTTAATTTTTATGAAATATATGATGACTATACCTGTTATATATGCACTACTTGCTTCCTTCTTCACGTGCATTACTTCATGATGATTTTACTTCTTGCACGATGGATGCTAATGGTGTAACCCCACTTCTTCCCTTCAAATATAGGTACGATACTTTATGTCATAATGTTAGACCTTCATTAGCTATTGATGATGGTGTTGATCCTTGTGATTTAGTTTCTTCTACATGTCATGATGTCCCTATTTCCATACCCTTGTATTCAATTTGATATTAAATATCTCGTGAGGATTCTAGTGATACTTTTTTTATGTAAGGATAATCATGACGGTTCAAGTCCTTCCATATTAGATGACTTTGCATAATTTATATATATGATTCATGATGATTATTCCGCTACTGTGATGGATAATCATGTAGCCCTAAGTTTTCATGATACATCCAGTGATTTCACTCTGTGTGATGGTGTGCCCAGTGATTATATTCTTTCTACATCTCATGATTGATCTCCCCATGCATCTAGGAATTCGCCTACATGCGCATCTCTTGCTACACCTTTCTTTTTGAGGAGCCTAGCGAAATATATGATGAGGTTTATACTTTTAATGAGCCTCTTTATGATATCTTCTCTCTAGGACCGTCTAATTATGATGACTTTCCTAGTGATGCGATTTATTGTGTAGCTAGTGATCTTCCATAAAGAAAAAAGTGTTTCAAAATCTATCATAAGTAAATACCATGGGATTTTCGTCCAAGGCGTTATGTTGGTGATTCTAGAATCCTTCTATCCTTTTTAAGGCAATAAAAACTATCACTGCATATAAAAAAAGGGTGCGATTAAGATTAATTGAGTTGTCACAATTTTAAAAAATAGAGGAGCCTCCCTCGTTGACATGCCCTATATTTTCATAATCTTGACTTGATGATAGGGCTCGTGGGTACGCTCAGGAGTGATATGCGGAAGGGGCGTAGAGAAAATTTTCCAACCAAGTGCCCAATAGTCAACCATATTCAAACTTCAAACTATTGTTCTGTAATACTTCTCATATATCAACTAGTTGATAGCATCCGACAATACATTTTCTTTCAAGAAATAATCACAAGAAGATAAGTTTCACCTGAGAAATCATTGACTTGGATTGCACATGCAGGAACCATGATCGACACTTAAGAGAAACAAGGAACATTTGGCAACAACTGTAGAGTTGCCACCTAAATAGATTGACGAAAACCTTGAAGCACAAGAGGTCTCACAAGGATGAAATGGTTCAGGTCTTCTCTACTAAGAATGTCTTCAATATCAGGAAGCACATGGAAAGAGTAAGCTAAGCACTCCACTCCCTAGCAAGGTTGTCATTATGTTGGCTCTCAAAATCATTAGCACATTCTCCAAGAATTTCCATACAGATCCATGACGAGGGGAACAAGACTACTGTGGTGAGAGAGTAAAATTCATCAACAAAGAATGGATGGTTGAAGACTGATACATAAGAGTGGTCCCCTCTTCTTCTTCTTTAGAGTAATCCAAACCTTTCCATAGGGTGATTCCTTGAGGCCCTTAATAGAATAATTAGAGGAAAATGCAAGCCTATGCAATAAACGTTGAGTGCCATGCCTTATGATATATAGTATTTTATTGATCACGAGCCATCTAGGCATAAGTTATTATCCGAACCAAACTTAGGTGCTCATAGGACAACATCTATAGTTAGCGGTCTTTATTATCATCCAATCGTAGATAGAGGAACGAACTAATTCCTTGGATGTGATAGTAGATAGTCTCATTTTTAACATAAATGATAATTTCAGCTAAGGAGATAGGTCAAGATTCAAACAAAACACTAGCCAAGTGCTGAGAAATAAGTATTTGTCTTGTCTCATGAAATTGGCATTTTTGGTGCATAATTAAGAAAATCCTTAGACTCCCATGCTAAACACTATGCTTTGGGATAACATTAACCTAAATACCTCAATGACTAAAAGAACAAAGCAATAGGAAACTCGAAACCCCAATGACAAAGCCGTAAGACTAGGATTGCATGGAACTTGATTGTTGGAAAACAAGCAAGAAAATACTTGAATTACCACAACAACACTAAGAGCTAGGATTCTGGGAAACACCTTATGAGGCATGGTGGTAAGGAGAAGTTTAAAATCCCCAAAACTAGTTAAATACTCAAAATGAGCTTGGAAAAGACTTAGAAATTTCAGAACAACATACTCACTTCGAAAAGACTTAAAGACGCAAACCCTTTATTAACTTCGATAGAAAATTTTACGAAAGAACAAAAGCTGAGATTGCCTCCTCTAACAAGAATAAAACAAGTAAATATTAAAAAATAACAAAGAAAGATAAAAAGGGGCTCCCCATTTGGTTAAGAAAAATAGGGCATGTGTGCAATGGAAAACACTAGGTATGGTTGTTAAGGCCTCATTTACAGTTTTCAATTCTATTTAATTTTCTTGTTATGAAGACCTCAAGGAACACCCCCTTGTCCTAGAAGATCCCTAAAGATGAAGGAGAGTTTACCCACTCTCAATCATTGGCCCATTCGTTCCACAACTGACTATAAGTCCAACCAATCAACCTATGATGACCTTCCTTGGCCTCAGATTTTTTGCCTGTCTTTAGGATTTGTGCACATACATGTTTGAGAGCCAACACAACCCACGCGTACAAGAGAAGACCATTACAATACCATTTAAAATTCATTAGAATGCTTCAATGACCACCCTTCAAATTGTGCCTACTATAGGTTTAGGTAAGACAGATTCATTTATAATTAGAACAGTCTCGTTTGATACAATTTATTTTTTTATTAGAATGCATTTAGTGCTTATAACATTTGTTGGTATTTGATGAGGCATCGTTGATCCTCGCAGCTTAGTAGAATAAATTATTTGTCAAATCGGGGGTGTCTGAAGGCTACCTATAGAAGGGTGACAAATAATCTATCTAGTAGTCATCTAATCTTATCAGAAAGAAGGTTCACACACTTCTTAATCAATTGAATTCAAATTCTTACTACGAAATGAAAAATGGAGTTTAACCATGGAATCAAAGGAATTCTATTTAACTACGGAATAGAAGAAATGTTATTTAACTATGGAAATAGAAAAGGTGCTATTTTAACTACAGAATGAAATGACTAGAAATAAATAAAAAAGCATTCACTATAGAATAGAATCACATGTTGGAGTTTAATTTGGACGCAGAAAATGAAAGGGGAATGTACTCACAACACACATAAGGAAGAGAGTGTGGTTTTAATACATAAATTTTACATATAAATGATCATGACAGAATGATTGAAGGAACAACACAGACATACACAAAACATATAACCTAAAGGTCAGACACATTGAACTGTCACAGAAATGAGATCGGATATAAAATGAACACGTAAAATACTTATCTACTAGTACTTCTCTATTTTCTTTGTCAAGTGGTTAGCTTTCCAGAGAAAATAGCGTGATTTCAGCTCAGCATTCATAACTCAAATAGTAGAAATTATCACCCATGCATTCATGATGGAAATCTATTTAAAATCTCAGAATTTCATTTTCCATTTCAGAGAAGAAAAATAGATAACTGCAAATACGTCTCTTGGAAACTAAGAAGGTGGATCCATTCTCATGACTGTATCTTAAATACTTAACAACAATTTTAAAACTTAATTCCTAAAATATAGATGCGTGCTACATATGCAGGAGTTATTAAGTCTCATTCAATTTTTAACAAAAGTAATAAACAATTTTCTTACGCATAAATGACATTAAAAGTGTTTCATAGAATTTTAGGAAATAGTTGTTGTGGTCTCGGACTAGAGTGGCTCCATTAAGTAGCCGAATTGGTTGTAGTTGGATTGGCGACAACTGGATCAACGGCACTAAAGTTGCATGTCTCTAGAATCCTTTGTTTTCTCTGCGAGAGTTTTTATTGTTGTCGTTCTGGCTCCTCTAGAGTTCTTCGGACTTTGTCTGGAAACCAAAGTTTTTAGAGATGGTTGAAAAAGTCTTTGGAGTACTCCCTCGCATCAATCTAAGTCATACGGAGATGTGCTTTCTTTGCAAATTTGTCATTGGGATGATCTGCAAAGGGAAAAATGGAACTCTGCATGGATTTTTGTGAGTTCTTCATCAAAGTTAATCATCAATAAATATATTGCACAGTGCAATATTTTCTATTTCATATAACAACTAACTCTTTGTTAAAACATAAATTTACATGATTATTGTTTGGGAAAAAGAAGGAAAAATATGCACTTGGAAAAATGAATGAGGCTATATTTATGCCTCATTAGTATCCTTCTCTTTGACTATTTCACTAAGAAAATACAGTACTTATTGAGTATAATGATTGGATGACATCTATGTACATTTTATGACTATTATTTTTCATTTGGAGAATTTATATACTTAGTTTATAGTCATATGGCTTAAACACCTAGTTTTTATTTCTATCTAAATGGGATTTCCTCGGTATATGCACGAGTTTTGAGAATGCGATTGATTTAAAATCAAGAGCCTACAAATATGAGTTAAATTCAGTAAGAACGTATCAGCTATTAATCCTCATTTAAATTCGTAATCTTAAGTACCTCCTGGTTAATTTGGAGTTCAAATGGATTTAACTGAGAATCAGATGCTACAAATTTGATCTCTTTGTTGTGAATTTTTTTTCTAATTTATTGATTTTATTTTTATTACAATTTATCCGGAAGTTGAAGCCACAAAAGATTGATCGGGATCTACATATTTTCCTTAACAAGCATTCTATGGAGGAGAAATTTTATCAAGATAAAATTTGAAAGACCCTCAAGTGTACACGTGCCTTCGAAACGTAGTGGAATGTGCAATTTACCTACGCACCATCAAAAAGTAGATTCAAGATAATGCTTTAAAGTGTAAGGAACCAAACGATTTTCATTAAAAACATTAAATTTTGGATTGGTTCTCTACCATGATGCCTTGGATGTAGTGGTAGGTGGTCTCATTCTCAACATCAATAAGGATTTGGGTATGCCAGTACTAGACAAAGCTAAATGTACACGTACAATGGTTTCTTTCAAAGTAGTTTGTACTTCAACTCTCTCCTCTTGCAATTTTCTTCTTCGTGACCAGTAGGAGATGGATTTTTCCTTTTATAAACTATATTTTCTCTTTTAAGGATTGGGATAAGTGCCTTAGTTGTATTTAGTAATTAGGTGATTGGGAGCATTCATACTATTCACTACGTTAGCCATAAATATTTTTGTTGGTTTCTCTACTTTCCTTAGTCAACCATCTAATTTATTCTTCTTGCTCCTTTTCTTCAACTATGGAGTTTTCTGCGATTATTTCTTTCTTCCTATTTAGCCTTCATGATTTGAATGGTAGTATGATTTTCAGATCCGTGTGAAATTTCTTATGTCTTATTTTACCTCCTAGGGTTAGCCTTCTCCTTGCCTGTGGTGCATTACACTTATTCAGTTTAATGCTTGACCTTTCAAATGGTATGAGTGTTGGTCTCAAATAACATCGTGTTATTACGAATAACTCTGTTTATTTTCTTCATACCAATGAGGCATTATAAGATTCTTCTGATCCTATTATTACCCAACTTCCTCCTAGTCTAAATGCGATCATCCGTCCTGTTCTCGGAGTGTTGATAGTATATAATGTTAGTGTGTAACAAGTTGTTAAGTTGGGGAATAGTTTTCCTTCCATTCCCTCTGATGGTAATTCGACCGTCTCTCAAATTTTACTAGATTTGGGAAACTTTGATGTTGATATTTCAAGAGAAGATCGTAGATTGATGATAGAGTTAACGTCTTCTTTTCATGACTTGGTAGAAAATTCTGGTAACCTTCTTTTTCAAATCCACATGGAGAGAGAACATTGTTGTCATTCCATGGATAAACAAGTTTGGTCTCTCAATAATAGTAATGGAAATCTTGCAACTCTTCAGGAAATATTAATTTTTGAAGACTCTCATTAGATTCAAGTGAGACTGTTTCATGGGGGTCTTGTTCTAGGGTCTCTAATCTCCCTTATGATGTGATTTTAGAACATGAATCAGATGATAATTCCCAATTACTTTTGTTCGTTTCATGTTATTGTGTTATGGCTTCTAGTTACTATGCAATTCTAGCTATTCTAGCTATATGAATAGTTTCTAATTTTATAAGAAAAGATGTTTTTTTGGAGTATATCTTCTGGGTTGTTTTAAGAGAATCAATTTAATTGTTTAAAGTAAGCGGGAATGGTTCAAATGCACATCATGGTAAGATTTTTTTAAGAACGTCACATAATAGCTAAAACTAGCAAGGGAGCACATATGACAACGTGAAATTCTAGCTAAGGATCACAAAGTTTTTAACCAATGTATAGAACAACATGTGTTTTCATGGAAAAAGACGACGGTGTCTTACAAAAGGCTCAACCTTCATTAAAAGGCATATGTATTGTTTCACAAATTGCAACAAACAAATGCCGAACTGACTAGTTCACATTTGTGAGGATACTCCAACTTGTGCTGACATGGGAGCTTCGGTAGAGAGTATGGAGATCGATCAAGGAATAATTGGAAGTGGGGTTATTCAAATGTTGTGGTTCGGAATGCCTTGATAGATATGCATGCACCAAATGTGGAAGTGCATCTATGTTAGCAGAAACGAGAAACGAAAGTCGCAATGACAATGGCAATGTGATTAGAAACGAGATATTTAAAGGTTGCGTATAAGAGATGGTTCTTATATACATATACACTTTCAAACATTTAAATTTATTATAAAATTTTATTCCACAAATACATATAAATAATTCGTATAATAAAAATAAAAATAAATATTGAAATTTAAAACAAGTCTCTAAATCAATTGGAAAAAAAGTAAAAATTAAAAAAATAATTATACGATTTATCTATAACTATAAATTATAAGAAACATAAAAAGGTAAAATTTTTTTAAAAAAAATAACAAATATCATTTAGGAAAACGGAGGGAAAAAATCATTTAAAAAACAACGAATTTTTTGAAAAATTCCTTCAAACAATAACTACCTAAAATGAATACCTACAAAAAGGCAGATTTCTCTTTGTTTGTTTAAAAATGCATTTTAGATGCATTTTTTCAAGGAAAACATGAGGAAAGTTTTTGAAGGGAAAATGCAAAACGCAAAGAATGCGGGTTCGGTAAACATTTGACAATGTCTACAATAGTAACAAACGTCGCGGTAGGCTTAGAAATAGTCGTTTCTGACGGAAACGTGTTTCGCCGGTTAAAACAGTAAATCCATCCTTGTCGTCACGTTTCTGGTAACACAGGGAAGCATACACAAGGCACGTGATTGGTTTGACAAAATGCATAATGCCGAGTGGTCTGCTACGATTATAGGTTGTACAATTAATGGTGATCTAGATGAGGTTTGAGGATTTTCAAAATATTTTCAAGCGTACTTTTTTGTAATAAATCCATTATTTTGAAACAACTCTAATGCTAATGAAAAATATTAAAAGAAAATTATGAATTTATCCTTCCTATGGTTAATATTTATTTTATCAATGTTGGGTATCTTTGAGAACAATCATTAAAATTGAGAGTTATAATATATTGAAACTAACTTCTTCTTTATTGAATCATTAAAATTCTCTTAAATTATGTTACCCACAAAATTCTTAAAAACGAGTAGTAGCTCTATTGGATGGTCGATAGGCCTACATATTTATATTCCTTTCATGTACACATTTATCTTTTATTTAAAAACATTTTCATTCCAGTATTCCAGTGACCAAACTATTCATATATACATATCAACCATTGAAAAAGTGTTCGCACCACTCCCTCGCGTCAATCGGAGTCCTCCAGAGCCGTGCTTTCTTTGCAAAGTTGTCACGAGGATGATCTGCAAAGGCAAAAAATGGAACTTTGCATGGATTTTTGTCAGTTCTTCATCCAAGTTAATCAACAATAAATATATCAAATAATGCAATATTTTCTATTTCATATAACAACTAATTCCTTCTTTAAACATAATTTTACATGAATATTGTTGGGGAAAATGAAGGAAAAAAGTGCACTCGGAAAAAATGGACAAGGCTATATTTATGCCTCATCAATATCCTTCTCTTTGACTATTTCACTAAGAAAATACAGTACTTATTGAGCATAATGATTGAATGACATTTATGTACATTTTTATAACTATTTTTTTTCATTTGGAGAATTTATGTACTTAGTTTATAGTCATATGATTTAACCACCTGGTTTGTATTTCTATCTAAATGGGCTTTCACGAGTTTCGAGAATGTGATTAATTTAAAATCAAGAGCCTACAAATATGAACTATTAATCCCCGTTTAAATTCACATGGCTAATTTGGAGTTCGAATCTGAGAATCAGATACTAGAAATTTGATATCTTCGTTGAGAATTGTTTTGTCTAATTTATTAATTTTATATCTCATAAAAATTTCCAAAAGAAAAAATTGAATCAGCTTTAAGTCTGAACAAAACAAACGAAAATTACCAATTACCGGCGGGTCTATTTTCCCGTACCAAAAAATAAATCTATGTTTCATTTTACGATACACAACGAACATTCCAAACTCAAGATGACAGAGAACAAAAAAAAATACATAATGAAATCCAAGTATTAATTACCAGATCGTTGAGTCTTTTAGCGAATCGTTGACAAATGGTTGGTTTCTATTAATTATTTCAGACTTAAAACTAATTCTATCGCATAATTCCTAGTCGCTCTATTCCAGCTGTATAGGAGAATTCCTTTCCCACAATTCGACCGTATCATGTATTCAGACGTCTGAATTTTTCTGCCAATGAAATTTAGGTCGGTGGAATAAGAGCAATACCCAAACTGACATATATTAAATCCATTACCAGCCATGATTCCGGTACCGAACTATTTCTTTTATAAAGTATGTCGGAGAGAGTACTGGATGGGCTTGCTTATAGAGATGCCAGCGAATCCCAGCCGCGGAAAAAATTATTTGAAAAGGGCATCGCTGTCTGGAGGAGGTCAGACAGACTAATTTGCTTCATTATCGCCATGGGAATAAACGTGTTGGCGCACGATTCTTATTGCATTCAGTCACTGTCGAGTGCCTTAACCAGGACTTTCGAAGTAGAATCATTTGATGCGGGCAGAGATTCATTCTAATCCTGTTTTCTCTTTCACCAGGTTTATCAGTCGATGGGCACTATAAAAAGCAGGACACCAAGGTAGCTCTGCAAGTTGTATAGAGAGCAGTTGGAAATAAAAATGAAGTCGAAATTAGCTTTGTTCGTCGTGGTCGTCTTGTTGAGCTTATGGCCGTGGGACAAAATGGCAGCAGCGCAAGTGGCGGTGAAGCTCGGAAGATGGAGGCTTCTGGTGCAAAATGGGGGCGTCTCTGCCATGCACATGACCACCACGCATTTAAACACGGTGGTGATGTTTGACCGGACCAACTTCGGGTCGTCGCAGATCCTGCTGGCCAACGGCAGTTGCCGCAACAATCCGCAGGACCTGGTGCTCACTCACGACTGCTCGGCGCATTCCATCGAGTACAACATAGCCACCAACAATGTGAGGCCGCTCACGATTTTCACCGACACCTGGTGTTCGTCTGGGGCGTTTGCCGCAAATGGAACGTTGGTACAAACCGGGGGGTGGCGTGACGGGGCACGGGACATTCGTTACTTCGTCCCCTGCTCGGACGGCAGCTGCGATTGGAATAATTTCGAGGGGCCCAAGCTTGCTGCGAATCGCTGGTATGCCGCCAACCAAATCCTGCCGGACAACCGCATTATCGTTGTCGGGGGCACGCAGATGTTTAACTACGAGTTTGTCCCCAAGAGTCCCGGCGAAGGAGTTTTCAATCTGCCGTTTCTATCTCAGACCCGAACCAGCAGCCAAGTGGAGAACAACCTCTACCCATTTCTCCACCTCTCGTCCGATGGCAACCTCTTTATCTTCGCAAACAGGGACTCCATTCTCCTCGACTACAAAACCAATGTTGTCGTGAAGACCTTTCCCAGAATGCCGGGTGACGGCCCGCGGAACTACCCTTCCACCGGGTCGTCCGTCATGCTGCCGCTCTCCGCCGCGGACGGGTTTGCCAAAGTGGAAGTTCTCATCTGTGGGGGCTGTCCCGACAACGGCTTCGCCCTGGCTAGCGCAGGTAATTTCACGGACGCGCTCCGCAGCTGTGGACGAATGGTCATTACAGACCCGAATCCTTCCTGGAGCATGGAAGACATGCCCGCTCCGAGAACCATGTCGGACATGCTCATTCTCCCCAACGGCGAAATCATCATCATCAATGGAGCGGGGAAGGGCGTAGCAGGGTGGAACATGCAGACCGCCCCCGTCTTAACACCTTACCTCTACCGACCCGCTGCACCCGTCGGGCAGCGTTTCTTCACCCTGGCGGCCACAACCATCCCCAGAATGTACCACTCTACTGCTAACATGATGGCGGACGCGAGAATCATTGTGGGCGGCTCCAATCCGCACGCGGGCTACGTCTTCACGGGAACTAACTTCCCGACAGAGCTCCGGCTGGAAGCATACAGTCCTTATTACTTAGAAAACGTCTACACGTACTTGCGCCCCAAGATAACATCCGTGTCGCCAACCTCGATCTCCTACGGCACCACCTTTACGGTTGTTTACTCGGTCCCCAATCCTCTTAACGGCGTTATACAGTTCAATGCCTACGCTCCGTCATTTACGACCCACACCAATTCGATGAACCAGAGGCTTCTCATTCTCGCCGCTGAAACACCGACCCTCGTCTCAAATGCAATCGGGAACGTCGTGTATTCTTCTTCTGTGACTGCCCCTCCCAGCGCTGTGGCTGCCCCGCCGGGATATTACATGTTGTTTGTGGTAAATAATGGCATTCCCAGCATCGCCCAGTGGGTTCAGTTTTCATAAACTTGTTAGATCGACTTCATTGATGTCTCAATTCACTTGGAGGGGAGCATAGTTTCTAAATTCCTTCCATTTGTTCGAACTATGTTATGTAAAAGGCATGCTGCATTTGTTTGGGGGTAATTTGAAACCCGGTTGTAATTATGGCTATTGTAATCTCAAATCTCAAATAAATCAAAAATGAAATATTCATTCCAGTCCATGTGCATCGCACCAAAGCGTATACCGAGTAAACTAATGATTAGCTTTTTCAGTTGCACACATATTATTCAAGAATAACAATAATGTTAAGTCCAATCGACTTGTCATTTGAGTCGCATTCACGTCTCATCATAACAGTATTATTCAGCCGAATCGACATGTTATTTTCTAATACATTATAAAACGGCTCTGGACTTTTAACAATTTTCTAAAATTTAGTATAGAACAAAGTTCTTATTATTAAGAACATACGGTTTCCACAGTTTATATCAATTAGAGAAAGTTTTGAGAAAATACAATAAGAAAAATTTTAATCTTCTTTTTTAATCACTCATAATCTACTATCAAAAATAATAACCCATTAGAGAGCTCTGTTACACATATGGAAATACAGCCACTAACTCGTATTTTTTACATTACAAAATGATTAGAGAGCTCTAGTACACATCTTATCATCACAAGAGCGCAACATCAACACTCTAGGTATGTTGCACGACTACCTATATTGTCTTTTCTTTTTTTCTTTTTTCTATTATTTTTCTATTATATTAACTCGATAACAGGGGTTTGGCCAGAAGGAAAACAATGCTAGCCTATTTCTAGAAATGGTGTCTACTGACACCACACCTTTCAAACACATGTTATAGACACCAACATAAATGAGATCTCAACATCTGAATAAATAAAATTTAGATGTGTGAGCCAAGTTCAAATCTAAGTGTAGGTTTTAGAGCCACAAACATGAAGGTCGATTTTGTAGTTATCGAAGTGAACTAGAGCACCAGACGAAATATCTGTACTACCAATATAAATGTGTTCATTTGACATCAAATAGGGATTTCATAAAACAAAGAATCAATTTTCACCTAGATGTCTTCATCAAGTTTAAAGCTAAGTTCCATTGTTTTATTTATTTAATTTATGAGCATTTGTTTCATTGCATTTATCATCCCTATCTCCTTATCTCACGTAGGATTTTCTATTCATAGTGGATTAATTAATTTACCTATGATATTTATATGTGGTTTGTTATTTTCCTTTACATTAAATTGGTGAACTTGATGTATATTACACCCTTAGCATTTGTGCCTTCTATATTAAACTTTTGGATATGGTTTTTAATTAAAAAACTTCTTATTTTACATCTAGTTAAGGTTTCGATTCACTTCCATTTTCTAGTGAATTTTTATATAATTTTCATTTGGGTTTGGGCCTACATTAGTGATATCTATTTTATCTTTACCCACTCATTCTTTGACTATACCTTATTGCTAGATCATTTATTATGGATCTTATGATAGATATTTGCCACTAGCCTCTATCCATGCATGCCTTACTAATTCTGATGTGTTCCTATGATCGACTTCATTCAATCCATTCATCCTTGATGTTGTCTTTTATTTTTATCGTACCTGTGTTGATGCCTTTCATATGGGGTTATTAGTTCGTTATTTTTGTGCTTCCCCTCCTTCAGGGAGTTGGCTATTGTCCGCCATTCTCTTTTGGATGTAGTTAGTTCACCTTTTATCGAGCTTCATCACGGCCATATTTTTCTTATGACTGGTGACAGTGATGACCACCGGGATGTTCTACGTACAATCACTTTTTCTTCATTTAATTTTTATGAAATATATGATGACTATACCTGCTATATATGCACTACTTGCTTCCTTCTTCACGTGCATTACTTCATGATGATTTTACTTCTTGCACGATGGATGCTAATGGTGTAACCCCACTTCTTCCCTTCAAATATAGGTACGATACTTTATGTCATAATGTTAGACCTTCATTAGCTATTGATGATGGTGTTGATCCTTGTGATTTAGTTTCTTCTACATGTCATGATGTCCCTATTTCCATACCCTTGTATTCAATTTGATATTAAATATCTCGTGAGGATTCTAGTGATACTTTTTTTATGTAAGGATAATCATGACGGTTCAAGTCCTTCCATATTAGATGACTTTGCATAATTTATATATATGATTCATGATGATTATTCCCCTACTGTGATGGATAATCATGTAGCCCTAAGTTTTCATGATACATCCAGTGATTTCACTCTGTGTGATGGTGTGCCCAGTGATTATATTCTTTCTACATCTCATGATTGATCTCCCCATGCATCTAGGAATTCGCCTACATGCGCATCTCTTGCTACACCTTTCTTTTTGAGGAGCCTAGCGAAATATATGATGAGGTTTATACTTTTAATGAGCCTCTTTATGATATCTTCTCTCTAGGACCGTCTAATTATGATGACTTTCCTAGTGATGCGATTTATTGTGTAGCTAGTGATCTTCCATAAAGAAAAAAGTGTTTCAAAATCTATCATAAGTAAATACCATGGGATTTTCGTCCAAGGCGTTATGTTGGTGATTCTAGAATCCTTCTATCCTTTTTAAGGCAATAAAAACTATCACTGCATATAAAAAAAGGGTGCGATTAAGATTAATTGAGTTGTCACAATTTTAAAAAATAGAGGAGCCTCCCTCGTTGACATGCCCTATATTTTCATAATCTTGACTTGATGATAGGGCTCGTGGGTACGCTCAGGAGTGATATGCGGAAGGGGCGTAGAGAAAATTTTCCAACCAAGTGCCCAATAGTCAACCATATTCAAACTTCAAACTATTGTTCTGTAATACTTCTCATATATCAACTAGTTGATAGCATCCGACAATACATTTTCTTTCAAGAAATAATCACAAGAAGATAAGTTTCACCTGAGAAATCATTGACTTGGATTGCACATGCAGGAACCATGATCGACACTTAAGAGAAACAAGGAACATTTGGCAACAACTGTAGAGTTGCCACCTAAATAGATTGACGAAAACCTTGAAGCACAAGAGGTCTCACAAGGATGAAATGGTTCAGGTCTTCTCTACTAAGAATGTCTTCAATATCAGGAAGCACATGGAAAGAGTAAGCTAAGCACTCCACTCCCTAGCAAGGTTGTCATTATGTTGGCTCTCAAAATCATTAGCACATTCTCCAAGAATTTCCATACAGATCCATGACGAGGGGAACAAGACTACTGTGGTGAGAGAGTAAAATTCATCAACAAAGAATGGATGGTTGAAGACTGATACATAAGAGTGGTCCCCTCTTCTTCTTCTTTAGAGTAATCCAAACCTTTCCAGAGGGTGATTCCTTGAGGCCCTTAATAGAATAATTAGAGGAAAATGCAAGCCTATGCAATAAACGTTGAGTGCCATGCCTTATGATATATAGTATTTTATTGATCACGAGCCATCTAGGCATAAGTTATTATCCGAACCAAACTTAGGTGCTCATAGGACAACATCTATAGTTAGCGGTCTTTATTATCATCCAATCGTAGATAGAGGAACGAACTAATTCCTTGGATGTGATAGTAGATAGTCTCATTTTTAACATAAATGATAATTTCAGCTAAGGAGATAGGTCAAGATTCAAACAAAACACTAGCCAAGTGCTGAGAAATAAGTATTTGTCTTGTCTCATGAAATTGGCATTTTTGGTGCATAATTAAGAAAATCCTTAGACTCCCATGCTAAACACTATGCTTTGGGATAACATTAACCTAAATACCTCAATGACTAAAAGAACAAAGCAATAGGAAACTCGAAACCCCAATGACAAAGCCGTAAGACTAGGATTGCATGGAACTTGATTGTTGGAAAACAAGCAAGAAAATACTTGAATTACCACAACAACACTAAGAGCTAGGATTCTGGGAAACACCTTATGAGGCATGGTGGTAAGGAGAAGTTTAAAATCCCCAAAACTAGTTAAATACTCAAAATGAGCTTGGAAAAGACTTAGAAATTTCAGAACAACATACTCACTTCGAAAAGACTTAAAGACGCAAACCCTTTATTAACTTCGATAGAAAATTTTACGAAAGAACAAAAGCTGAGATTGCCTCCTCTAACAAGAATAAAACAAGTAAATATTAAAAAATAACAAAGAAAGATAAAAAGGGGCTCCCCATTTGGTTAAGAAAAATAGGGCATGTGTGCAATGGAAAACACTAGGTATGGTTGTTAAGGCCTCATTTACAGTTTTCAATTCTATTTAATTTTCTTGTTATGAAGACCTCAAGGAACACCCCCTTGTCCTAGAAGATCCCTAAAGATGAAGGAGAGTTTACCCACTCTCAATCATTGGCCCATTCGTTCCACAACTGACTATAAGTCCAACCAATCAACCTATGATGACCTTCCTTGGCCTCAGATTTTTTGCCTGTCTTTAGGATTTGTGCACATACATGTTTGAGAGCCAACACAACCCACGCGTACAAGAGAAGACCATTACAATACCATTTAAAATTCATTAGAATGCTTCAATGACCACCCTTCAAATTGTGCCTACTATAGGTTTAGGTAAGACAGATTCATTTATAATTAGAACAGTCTCGTTTGATACAATTTATTTTTTTATTAGAATGCATTTAGTGCTTATAACATTTGTTGGTATTTGATGAGGCATCGTTGATCCTCGTAGCTTAGTAGAATAAATTATTTGTCAAATCGGGGGTGTCTGAAGGCTACCTATAGAAGGGTGACAAATAATCTATCTAGTAGTCATCTAATCTTATCAGAAAGAAGGTTCACACACTTCTTAATCAATTGAATTCAAATTCTTACTACGAAATGAAAAATGGAGTTTAACCATGGAATCAAAGGAATTCTATTTAACTACGGAATAGAAGAAATGTTATTTAACTATGGAAATAGAAAAGGTGCTATTTTAACTACAGAATGAAATGACTAGAAATAAATAAAAAAGCATTCACTATAGAATAGAATCACATGTTGGAGTTTAATTTGGACGCAGAAAATGAAAGGGGAATGTACTCACAACACACATAAGGAAGAGAGTGTGGTTTTAATACATAAATTTTACATATAAATGATCATGACAGAATGATTGAAGGAACAACACAGACATACACAAAACATATAACCTAAAGGTCAGACACATTGAACTGTCACAGAAATGAGATCGGATATAAAATGAACACGTAAAATACTTATCTACTAGTACTTCTCTATTTTCTTTGTCAAGTGGTTAGCTTTCCAGAGAAAATAGCGTGATTTCAGCTCAGCATTCATAACTCAAATAGTAGAAATTATCACCCATGCATTCATGATGGAAATCTATTTAAAATCTCAGAATTTCATTTTCCATTTCAGAGAAGAAAAATAGATAACTGCAAATACGTCTCTTGGAAACTAAGAAGGTGGATCCATTCTCATGACTGTATCTTAAATACTTAACAACAATTTTAAAACTTAATTCCTAAAATATAGATGCGTGCTACATATGCAGGAGTTATTAAGTCTCATTCAATTTTTAACAAAAGTAATAAACAATTTTCTTACGCATAAATGACATTAAAAGTGTTTCATAGAATTTTAGGAAATAGTTGTTGTGGTCTCGGACTAGAGTGGCTCCATTAAGTAGCCGAATTGGTTGTAGTTGGATTGGCGACAACTGGATCAACGGCACTAAAGTTGCATGTCTCTAGAATCCTTTGTTTTCTCTGCGAGAGTTTTTATTGTTGTCGTTCTGGCTCCTCTAGAGTTCTTCGGACTTTGTCTGGAAACCAAAGTTTTTAGAGATGGTTGAAAAAGTCTTTGGAGTACTCCCTCGCATCAATCTAAGTCATACGGAGATGTGCTTTCTTTGCAAATTTGTCATTGGGATGATCTGCAAAGGGAAAAATGGAACTCTGCATGGATTTTTGTGAGTTCTTCATCAAAGTTAATCATCAATAAATATATTGCACAGTGCAATATTTTCTATTTCATATAACAACTAACTCTTTGTTAAAACATAAATTTACATGATTATTGTTTGGGAAAAAGAAGGAAAAATATGCACTTGGAAAAATGAATGAGGCTATATTTATGCCTCATTAGTATCCTTCTCTTTGACTATTTCACTAAGAAAATACAGTACTTATTGAGTATAATGATTGGATGACATCTATGTACATTTTATGACTATTATTTTTCATTTGGAGAATTTATATACTTAGTTTATAGTCATATGGCTTAAACACCTAGTTTTTATTTCTATCTAAATGGGATTTCCTCGGTATATGCACGAGTTTTGAGAATGCGATTGATTTAAAATCAAGAGCCTACAAATATGAGTTAAATTCAGTAAGAACGTATCAGCTATTAATCCTCATTTAAATTCGTAATCTTAAGTACCTCCTGGTTAATTTGGAGTTCAAATGGATTTAACTGAGAATCAGATGCTACAAATTTGATCTCTTTGTTGTGAATTTTTTTTCTAATTTATTGATTTTATTTTTATTACAATTTATCCGGAAGTTGAAGCCACAAAAGATTGATCGGGATCTACATATTTTCCTTAACAAGCATTCTATGGAGGAGAAATTTTATCAAGATAAAATTTGAAAGACCCTCAAGTGTACACGTGCCTTCGAAACGTAGTGGAATGTGCAATTTACCTACGCACCATCAAAAAGTAGATTCAAGATAATGCTTTAAAGTGTAAGGAACCAAACGATTTTCATTAAAAACATTAAATTTTGGATTGGTTCTCTACCATGATGCCTTGGATGTAGTGGTAGGTGGTCTCATTCTCAACATCAATAAGGATTTGGGTATGCCAGTACTAGACAAAGCTAAATGTACACGTACAATGGTTTCTTTCAAAGTAGTTTGTACTTCAACTCTCTCCTCTTGCAATTTTCTTCTTCGTGACCAGTAGGAGATGGATTTTTCCTTTTATAAACTATATTTTCTCTTTTAAGGATTGGGATAAGTGCCTTAGTTGTATTTAGTAATTAGGTGATTGGGAGCATTCATACTATTCACTACGTTAGCCATAAATATTTTTGTTGGTTTCTCTACTTTCCTTAGTCAACCATCTAATTTATTCTTCTTGCTCCTTTTCTTCAACTATGGAGTTTTCTGCGATTATTTCTTTCTTCCTATTTAGCCTTCATGATTTGAATGGTAGTATGATTTTCAGATCCGTGTGAAATTTCTTATGTCTTATTTTACCTCCTAGGGTTAGCCTTCTCCTTGCCTGTGGTGCATTACACTTATTCAGTTTAATGCTTGACCTTTCAAATGGTATGAGTGTTGGTCTCAAATAACATCGTGTTATTACGAATAACTCTGTTTATTTTCTTCATACCAATGAGGCATTATAAGATTCTTCTGATCCTATTATTACCCAACTTCCTCCTAGTCTAAATGCGATCATCCGTCCTGTTCTCGGAGTGTTGATAGTATATAATGTTAGTGTGTAACAAGTTGTTAAGTTGGGGAATAGTTTTCCTTCCATTCCCTCTGATGGTAATTCGACCGTCTCTCAAATTTTACTAGATTTGGGAAACTTTGATGTTGATATTTCAAGAGAAGATCGTAGATTGATGATAGAGTTAACGTCTTCTTTTCATGACTTGGTAGAAAATTCTGGTAACCTTCTTTTTCAAATCCACATGGAGAGAGAACATTGTTGTCATTCCATGGATAAACAAGTTTGGTCTCTCAATAATAGTAATGGAAATCTTGCAACTCTTCAGGAAATATTAATTTTTGAAGACTCTCATTAGATTCAAGTGAGACTGTTTCATGGGGGTCTTGTTCTAGGGTCTCTAATCTCCCTTATGATGTGATTTTAGAACATGAATCAGATGATAATTCCCAATTACTTTTGTTCGTTTCATGTTATTGTGTTATGGCTTCTAGTTACTATGCAATTCTAGCTATTCTAGCTATATGAATAGTTTCTAATTTTATAAGAAAAGATGTTTTTTTGGAGTATATCTTCTGGGTTGTTTTAAGAGAATCAATTTAATTGTTTAAAGTAAGCGGGAATGGTTCAAATGCACATCATGGTAAGATTTTTTTAAGAACGTCACATAATAGCTAAAACTAGCAAGGGAGCACATATGACAACGTGAAATTCTAGCTAAGGATCACAAAGTTTTTAACCAATGTATAGAACAACATGTGTTTTCATGGAAAAAGACGACGGTGTCTTACAAAAGGCTCAACCTTCATTAAAAGGCATATGTATTGTTTCACAAATTGCAACAAACAAATGCCGAACTGACTAGTTCACATTTGTGAGGATACTCCAACTTGTGCTGACATGGGAGCTTCGGTAGAGAGTATGGAGATCGATCAAGGAATAATTGGAAGTGGGGTTATTCAAATGTTGTGGTTCGGAATGCCTTGATAGATATGCATGCACCAAATGTGGAAGTGCATCTATGTTAGCAGAAACGAGAAACGAAAGTCGCAATGACAATGGCAATGTGATTAGAAACGAGATATTTAAAGGTTGCGTATAAGAGATGGTTCTTATATACATATACACTTTCAAACATTTAAATTTATTATAAAATTTTATTCCACAAATACATATAAATAATTCGTATAATAAAAATAAAAATAAATATTGAAATTTAAAACAAGTCTCTAAATCAATTGGAAAAAAAGTAAAAATTAAAAAAATAATTATACGATTTATCTATAACTATAAATTATAAGAAACATAAAAAGGTAAATTTTTTTAAAAAAAAATAACAAATATCATTTAGGAAAACGGAGGGAAAAAATCATTTAAAAAACAACGAATTTTTTGAAAAATTCCTTCAAACAATAACTACCTAAAATGAATACCTACAAAAAGGCAGATTTCTCTTTGTTTGTTTAAAAATGCATTTTAGATGCATTTTTTCAAGGAAAACATGAGGAAAGTTTTTGAAGGGAAAATGCAAAACGCAAAGAATGCGGGTTCGGTAAACATTTGACAATGTCTACAATAGTAACAAACGTCGCGGTAGGCTTAGAAATAGTCGTTTCTGACGGAAACGTGTTTCGCCGGTTAAAACAGTAAATCCATCCTTGTCGTCACGTTTCTGGTAACACAGGGAAGCATACACAAGGCACGTGATTGGTTTGACAAAATGCATAATGCCGAGTGGTCTGCTACGATTATAGGTTGTACAATTAATGGTGATCTAGATGAGGTTTGAGGATTTTCAAAATATTTTCAAGCGTACTTTTTTGTAATAAATCCATTATTTTGAAACAACTCTAATGCTAATGAAAAATATTAAAAGAAAATTATGAATTTATCCTTCCTATGGTTAATATTTATTTTATCAATGTTGGGTATCTTTGAGAACAATCATTAAAATTGAGAGTTATAATATATTGAAACTAACTTCTTCTTTATTGAATCATTAAAATTCTCTTAAATTATGTTACCCACAAAATTCTTAAAAACGAGTAGTAGCTCTATTGGATGGTCGATAGGCCTACATATTTATATTCCTTTCATGTACACATTTATCTTTTATTTAAAAATATTTTCATTCCAGTATTCCAGTGACCAAACTATTCATATATACATATCAACCATTGAAAAAGTGTTCGCACCACTCCCTCGCGTCAATCGGAGTCCTCCAGAGCCGTGCTTTCTTTGCAAAGTTGTCACGAGGATGATCTGCAAAGGCAAAAAATGGAACTTTGCATGGATTTTTGTCAGTTCTTCATCCAAGTTAATCAACAATAAATATATCAAATAATGCAATATTTTCTATTTCATATAACAACTAATTCCTTCTTTAAACATAATTTTACATGAATATTGTTGGGGAAAATGAAGGAAAAAAGTGCACTCGGAAAAAATGGACAAGGCTATATTTATGCCTCATCAATATCCTTCTCTTTGACTATTTCACTAAGAAAATACAGTACTTATTGAGCATAATGATTGAATGACATTTATGTACATTTTTATAACTATTTTTTTTCATTTGGAGAATTTATGTACTTAGTTTATAGTCATATGATTTAACCACCTGGTTTGTATTTCTATCTAAATGGGCTTTCACGAGTTTCGAGAATGTGATTAATTTAAAATCAAGAGCCTACAAATATGAACTATTAATCCCCGTTTAAATTCACATGGCTAATTTGGAGTTCGAATCTGAGAATCAGATACTAGAAATTTGATATCTTCGTTGAGAATTGTTTTGTCTAATTTATTAATTTTATATCTCATAAAAATTTCCAAAAGAAAAAATTGAATCAGCTTTAAGTCTGAACAAAACAAACGAAAATTACCAATTACCGGCGGGTCTATTTTCCCGTACCAAAAAATAAATCTATGTTTCATTTTACGATACACAACGAACATTCCAAACTCAAGATGACAGAGAACAAAAAAAAATACATAATGAAATCCAAGTATTAATTACCAGATCGTTGAGTCTTTTAGCGAATCGTTGACAAATGGTTGGTTTCTATTAATTATTTCAGACTTAAAACTAATTCTATCGCATAATTCCTAGTCGCTCTATTCCAGCTGTATAGGAGAATTCCTTTCCCACAATTCGACCGTATCATGTATTCAGACGTCTGAATTTTTCTGCCAATGAAATTTAGGTCGGTGGAATAAGAGCAATACCCAAACTGACATATATTAAATCCATTACCAGCCATGATTCCGGTACCGAACTATTTCTTTTATAAAGTATGTCGGAGAGAGTACTGGATGGGCTTGCTTATAGAGATGCCAGCGAATCCCAGCCGCGGAAAAAATTATTTGAAAAGGGCATCGCTGTCTGGAGGAGGTCAGACAGACTAATTTGCTTCATTATCGCCATGGGAATAAACGTGTTGGCGCACGATTCTTATTGCATTCAGTCACTGTCGAGTGCCTTAACCAGGACTTTCGAAGTAGAATCATTTGATGCGGGCAGAGATTCATTCTAATCCTGTTTTCTCTTTCACCAGGTTTATCAGTCGATGGGCACTATAAAAAGCAGGACACCAAGGTAGCTCTGCAAGTTGTATAGAGAGCAGTTGGAAATAAAAATGAAGTCGAAATTAGCTTTGTTCGTCGTGGTCGTCTTGTTGAGCTTATGGCCGTGGGACAAAATGGCAGCAGCGCAAGTGGCGGTGAAGCTCGGAAGATGGAGGCTTCTGGTGCAAAATGGGGGCGTCTCTGCCATGCACATGACCACCACGCATTTAAACACGGTGGTGATGTTTGACCGGACCAACTTCGGGTCGTCGCAGATCCTGCTGGCCAACGGCAGTTGCCGCAACAATCCGCAGGACCTGGTGCTCACTCACGACTGCTCGGCGCATTCCATCGAGTACAACATAGCCACCAACAATGTGAGGCCGCTCACGATTTTCACCGACACCTGGTGTTCGTCTGGGGCGTTTGCCGCAAATGGAACGTTGGTACAAACCGGGGGGTGGCGTGACGGGGCACGGGACATTCGTTACTTCGTCCCCTGCTCGGACGGCAGCTGCGATTGGAATAATTTCGAGGGGCCCAAGCTTGCTGCGAATCGCTGGTATGCCGCCAACCAAATCCTGCCGGACAACCGCATTATCGTTGTCGGGGGCACGCAGATGTTTAACTACGAGTTTGTCCCCAAGAGTCCCGGCGAAGGAGTTTTCAATCTGCCGTTTCTATCTCAGACCCGAACCAGCAGCCAAGTGGAGAACAACCTCTACCCATTTCTCCACCTCTCGTCCGATGGCAACCTCTTTATCTTCGCAAACAGGGACTCCATTCTCCTCGACTACAAAACCAATGTTGTCGTGAAGACCTTTCCCAGAATGCCGGGTGACGGCCCGCGGAACTACCCTTCCACCGGGTCGTCCGTCATGCTGCCGCTCTCCGCCGCGGACGGGTTTGCCAAAGTGGAAGTTCTCATCTGTGGGGGCTGTCCCGACAACGGCTTCGCCCTGGCTAGCGCAGGTAATTTCACGGACGCGCTCCGCAGCTGTGGACGAATGGTCATTACAGACCCGAATCCTTCCTGGAGCATGGAAGACATGCCCGCTCCGAGAACCATGTCGGACATGCTCATTCTCCCCAACGGCGAAATCATCATCATCAATGGAGCGGGGAAGGGCGTAGCAGGGTGGAACATGCAGACCGCCCCCGTCTTAACACCTTACCTCTACCGACCCGCTGCACCCGTCGGGCAGCGCTTCTTCACCCTGGCGGCCACAACCATCCCCAGAATGTACCACTCTACTGCTAACATGATGGCGGACGCGAGAATCATTGTGGGCGGCTCCAATCCGCACGCGGGCTACGTCTTCACGGGAACTAACTTCCCGACAGAGCTCCGGCTGGAAGCATACAGTCCTTATTACTTAGAAAACGTCTACACGTACTTGCGCCCCAAGATAACATCCGTGTCGCCAACCTCGATCTCCTACGGCACCACCTTTACGGTTGTTTACTCGGTCCCCAATCCTCTTAACGGCGTTATACAGTTCAATGCCTACGCTCCGTCATTTACGACCCACACCAATTCGATGAACCAGAGGCTTCTCATTCTCGCCGCTGAAACACCGACCCTCGTCTCAAATGCAATCGGGAACGTCGTGTATTCTTCTTCTGTGACTGCCCCTCCCAGCGCTGTGGCTGCCCCGCCGGGATATTACATGTTGTTTGTGGTAAATAATGGCATTCCCAGCATCGCCCAGTGGGTTCAGTTTTCATAAACTTGTTAGATCGACTTCATTGATGTCTCAATTCACTTGGAGGGGAGCATAGTTTCTAAATTCCTTCCATTTGTTCGAACTATGTTATGTAAAAGGCATGCTGCATTTGTTTGGGGGTAATTTGAAACCCGGTTGTAATTATGGCTATTGTAATCTCAAATCTCAAATAAATCAAAAATGAAATATTCATTCCAGTCCATGTGCATCGCACCAAAGCGTATACCGAGTAAACTAATGATTAGCTTTTTCAGTTGCACACATATTATTCAAGAATAACAATAATGTTAAGTCCAATCGACTTGTCATTTGAGTCGCATTCACGTCTCATCATAACAGTATTATTCAGCCGAATCGACATGTTATTTTCTAATACATTATAAAACGGCTCTGGACTTTTAACAATTTTCTAAAATTTAGTATAGAACAAAGTTCTTATTATTAAGAACATACGGTTTCCACAGTTTATATCAATTAGAGAAAGTTTTGAGAAAATACAATAAGAAAAATTTTAATCTTCTTTTTTAATCACTCATAATCTACTATCAAAAATAATAACCCATTAGAGAGCTCTGTTACACATATGGAAATACAGCCACTAACTCGTATTTTTTACATTACAAAATGATTAGAGAGCTCTAGTACACATCTTATCATCACAAGAGCGCAACATCAACACTCTAGGTATGTTGCACGACTACCTATATTGTCTTTTCTTTTTTTCTTTTTTCTATTATTTTTCTATTATATTAACTCGATAACAGGGGTTTGGCCAGAAGGAAAACAATGCTAGCCTATTTCTAGAAATGGTGTCTACTGACACCACACCTTTCAAACACATGTTATAGACACCAACATAAATGAGATCTCAACATCTGAATAAATAAAATTTAGATGTGTGAGCCAAGTTCAAATCTAAGTGTAGGTTTTAGAGCCACAAACATGAAGGTCGATTTTGTAGTTATCGAAGTGAACTAGAGCACCAGACGAAATATCTGTACTACCAATATAAATGTGTTCATTTGACATCAAATAGGGATTTCATAAAACAAAGAATCAATTTTCACCTAGATGTCTTCATCAAGTTTAAAGCTAAGTTCCATTGTTTTATTTATTTAATTTATGAGCATTTGTTTCATTGCATTTATCATCCCTATCTCCTTATCTCACGTAGGATTTTCTATTCATAGTGGATTAATTAATTTACCTATGATATTTATATGTGGTTTGTTATTTTCCTTTACATTAAATTGGTGAACTTGATGTATATTACACCCTTAGCATTTGTGCCTTCTATATTAAACTTTTGGATATGGTTTTTAATTAAAAAACTTCTTATTTTACATCTAGTTAAGGTTTCGATTCACTTCCATTTTCTAGTGAATTTTTATATAATTTTCATTTGGGTTTGGGCCTACATTAGTGATATCTATTTTATCTTTACCCACTCATTCTTTGACTATACCTTATTGCTAGATCATTTATTATGGATCTTATGATAGATATTTGCCACTAGCCTCTATCCATGCATGCCTTACTAATTCTGATGTGTTCCTATGATCGACTTCATTCAATCCATTCATCCTTGATGTTGTCTTTTATTTTTATCGTACCTGTGTTGATGCCTTTCATATGGGGTTATTAGTTCGTTATTTTTGTGCTTCCCCTCCTTCAGGGAGTTGGCTATTGTCCGCCATTCTCTTTTGGATGTAGTTAGTTCACCTTTTATCGAGCTTCATCACGGCCATATTTTTCTTATGACTGGTGACAGTGATGACCACCGGGATGTTCTACGTACAATCACTTTTTCTTCATTTAATTTTTATGAAATATATGATGACTATACCTGTTATATATGCACTACTTGCTTCCTTCTTCACGTGCATTACTTCATGATGATTTTACTTCTTGCACGATGGATGCTAATGGTGTAACCCCACTTCTTCCCTTCAAATATAGGTACGATACTTTATGTCATAATGTTAGACCTTCATTAGCTATTGATGATGGTGTTGATCCTTGTGATTTAGTTTCTTCTACATGTCATGATGTCCCTATTTCCATACCCTTGTATTCAATTTGATATTAAATATCTCGTGAGGATTCTAGTGATACTTTTTTTATGTAAGGATAATCATGACGGTTCAAGTCCTTCCATATTAGATGACTTTGCATAATTTATATATATGATTCATGATGATTATTCCCCTACTGTGATGGATAATCATGTAGCCCTAAGTTTTCATGATACATCCAGTGATTTCACTCTGTGTGATGGTGTGCCCAGTGATTATATTCTTTCTACATCTCATGATTGATCTCCCCATGCATCTAGGAATTCGCCTACATGCGCATCTCTTGCTACACCTTTCTTTTTGAGGAGCCTAGCGAAATATATGATGAGGTTTATACTTTTAATGAGCCTCTTTATGATATCTTCTCTCTAGGACCGTCTAATTATGATGACTTTCCTAGTGATGCGATTTATTGTGTAGCTAGTGATCTTCCATAAAGAAAAAAGTGTTTCAAAATCTATCATAAGTAAATACCATGGGATTTTCGTCCAAGGCGTTATGTTGGTGATTCTAGAATCCTTCTATCCTTTTTAAGGCAATAAAAACTATCACTGCATATAAAAAAAGGGTGCGATTAAGATTAATTGAGTTGTCACAATTTTAAAAAATAGAGGAGCCTCCCTCGTTGACATGCCCTATATTTTCATAATCTTGACTTGATGATAGGGCTCGTGGGTACGCTCAGGAGTGATATGCGGAAGGGGCGTAGAGAAAATTTTCCAACCAAGTGCCCAATAGTCAACCATATTCAAACTTCAAACTATTGTTCTGTAATACTTCTCATATATCAACTAGTTGATAGCATCCGACAATACATTTTCTTTCAAGAAATAATCACAAGAAGATAAGTTTCACCTGAGAAATCATTGACTTGGATTGCACATGCAGGAACCATGATCGACACTTAAGAGAAACAAGGAACATTTGGCAACAACTGTAGAGTTGCCACCTAAATAGATTGACGAAAACCTTGAAGCACAAGAGGTCTCACAAGGATGAAATGGTTCAGGTCTTCTCTACTAAGAATGTCTTCAATATCAGGAAGCACATGGAAAGAGTAAGCTAAGCACTCCACTCCCTAGCAAGGTTGTCATTATGTTGGCTCTCAAAATCATTAGCACATTCTCCAAGAATTTCCATACAGATCCATGACGAGGGGAACAAGACTACTGTGGTGAGAGAGTAAAATTCATCAACAAAGAATGGATGGTTGAAGACTGATACATAAGAGTGGTCCCCTCTTCTTCTTCTTTAGAGTAATCCAAACCTTTCCAGAGGGTGATTCCTTGAGGCCCTTAATAGAATAATTAGAGGAAAATGCAAGCCTATGCAATAAACGTTGAGTGCCATGCCTTATGATATATAGTATTTTATTGATCACGAGCCATCTAGGCATAAGTTATTATCCGAACCAAACTTAGGTGCTCATAGGACAACATCTATAGTTAGCGGTCTTTATTATCATCCAATCGTAGATAGAGGAACGAACTAATTCCTTGGATGTGATAGTAGATAGTCTCATTTTTAACATAAATGATAATTTCAGCTAAGGAGATAGGTCAAGATTCAAACAAAACACTAGCCAAGTGCTGAGAAATAAGTATTTGTCTTGTCTCATGAAATTGGCATTTTTGGTGCATAATTAAGAAAATCCTTAGACTCCCATGCTAAACACTATGCTTTGGGATAACATTAACCTAAATACCTCAATGACTAAAAGAACAAAGCAATAGGAAACTCGAAACCCCAATGACAAAGCCGTAAGACTAGGATTGCATGGAACTTGATTGTTGGAAAACAAGCAAGAAAATACTTGAATTACCACAACAACACTAAGAGCTAGGATTCTGGGAAACACCTTATGAGGCATGGTGGTAAGGAGAAGTTTAAAATCCCCAAAACTAGTTAAATACTCAAAATGAGCTTGGAAAAGACTTAGAAATTTCAGAACAACATACTCACTTCGAAAAGACTTAAAGACGCAAACCCTTTATTAACTTCGATAGAAAATTTTACGAAAGAACAAAAGCTGAGATTGCCTCCTCTAACAAGAATAAAACAAGTAAATATTAAAAAATAACAAAGAAAGATAAAAAGGGGCTCCCCATTTGGTTAAGAAAAATAGGGCATGTGTGCAATGGAAAACACTAGGTATGGTTGTTAAGGCCTCATTTACAGTTTTCAATTCTATTTAATTTTCTTGTTATGAAGACCTCAAGGAACACCCCCTTGTCCTAGAAGATCCCTAAAGATGAAGGAGAGTTTACCCACTCTCAATCATTGGCCCATTCGTTCCACAACTGACTATAAGTCCAACCAATCAACCTATGATGACCTTCCTTGGCCTCAGATTTTTTGCCTGTCTTTAGGATTTGTGCACATACATGTTTGAGAGCCAACACAACCCACGCGTACAAGAGAAGACCATTACAATACCATTTAAAATTCATTAGAATGCTTCAATGACCACCCTTCAAATTGTGCCTACTATAGGTTTAGGTAAGACAGATTCATTTATAATTAGAACAGTCTCGTTTGATACAATTTATTTTTTTATTAGAATGCATTTAGTGCTTATAACATTTGTTGGTATTTGATGAGGCATCGTTGATCCTCGCAGCTTAGTAGAATAAATTATTTGTCAAATCGGGGGTGTCTGAAGGCTACCTATAGAAGGGTGACAAATAATCTATCTAGTAGTCATCTAATCTTATCAGAAAGAAGGTTCACACACTTCTTAATCAATTGAATTCAAATTCTTACTACGAAATGAAAAATGGAGTTTAACCATGGAATCAAAGGAATTCTATTTAACTACGGAATAGAAGAAATGTTATTTAACTATGGAAATAGAAAAGGTGCTATTTTAACTACAGAATGAAATGACTAGAAATAAATAAAAAAGCATTCACTATAGAATAGAATCACATGTTGGAGTTTAATTTGGACGCAGAAAATGAAAGGGGAATGTACTCACAACACACATAAGGAAGAGAGTGTGGTTTTAATACATAAATTTTACATATAAATGATCATGACAGAATGATTGAAGGAACAACACAGACATACACAAAACATATAACCTAAAGGTCAGACACATTGAACTGTCACAGAAATGAGATCGGATATAAAATGAACACGTAAAATACTTATCTACTAGTACTTCTCTATTTTCTTTGTCAAGTGGTTAGCTTTCCAGAGAAAATAGCGTGATTTCAGCTCAGCATTCATAACTCAAATAGTAGAAATTATCACCCATGCATTCATGATGGAAATCTATTTAAAATCTCAGAATTTCATTTTCCATTTCAGAGAAGAAAAATAGATAACTGCAAATACGTCTCTTGGAAACTAAGAAGGTGGATCCATTCTCATGACTGTATCTTAAATACTTAACAACAATTTTAAAACTTAATTCCTAAAATATAGATGCGTGCTACATATGCAGGAGTTATTAAGTCTCATTCAATTTTTAACAAAAGTAATAAACAATTTTCTTACGCATAAATGACATTAAAAGTGTTTCATAGAATTTTAGGAAATAGTTGTTGTGGTCTCGGACTAGAGTGGCTCCATTAAGTAGCCGAATTGGTTGTAGTTGGATTGGCGACAACTGGATCAACGGCACTAAAGTTGCATGTCTCTAGAATCCTTTGTTTTCTCTGCGAGAGTTTTTATTGTTGTCGTTCTGGCTCCTCTAGAGTTCTTCGGACTTTGTCTGGAAACCAAAGTTTTTAGAGATGGTTGAAAAAGTCTTTGGAGTACTCCCTCGCATCAATCTAAGTCATACGGAGATGTGCTTTCTTTGCAAATTTGTCATTGGGATGATCTGCAAAGGGAAAAATGGAACTCTGCATGGATTTTTGTGAGTTCTTCATCAAAGTTAATCATCAATAAATATATTGCACAGTGCAATATTTTCTATTTCATATAACAACTAACTCTTTGTTAAAACATAAATTTACATGATTATTGTTTGGGAAAAAGAAGGAAAAATATGCACTTGGAAAAATGAATGAGGCTATATTTATGCCTCATTAGTATCCTTCTCTTTGACTATTTCACTAAGAAAATACAGTACTTATTGAGTATAATGATTGGATGACATCTATGTACATTTTATGACTATTATTTTTCATTTGGAGAATTTATATACTTAGTTTATAGTCATATGGCTTAAACACCTAGTTTTTATTTCTATCTAAATGGGATTTCCTCGGTATATGCACGAGTTTTGAGAATGCGATTGATTTAAAATCAAGAGCCTACAAATATGAGTTAAATTCAGTAAGAACGTATCAGCTATTAATCCTCATTTAAATTCGTAATCTTAAGTACCTCCTGGTTAATTTGGAGTTCAAATGGATTTAACTGAGAATCAGATGCTACAAATTTGATCTCTTTGTTGTGAATTTTTTTTCTAATTTATTGATTTTATTTTTATTACAATTTATCCGGAAGTTGAAGCCACAAAAGATTGATCGGGATCTACATATTTTCCTTAACAAGCATTCTATGGAGGAGAAATTTTATCAAGATAAAATTTGAAAGACCCTCAAGTGTACACGTGCCTTCGAAACGTAGTGGAATGTGCAATTTACCTACGCACCATCAAAAAGTAGATTCAAGATAATGCTTTAAAGTGTAAGGAACCAAACGATTTTCATTAAAAACATTAAATTTTGGATTGGTTCTCTACCATGATGCCTTGGATGTAGTGGTAGGTGGTCTCATTCTCAACATCAATAAGGATTTGGGTATGCCAGTACTAGACAAAGCTAAATGTACACGTACAATGGTTTCTTTCAAAGTAGTTTGTACTTCAACTCTCTCCTCTTGCAATTTTCTTCTTCGTGACCAGTAGGAGATGGATTTTTCCTTTTATAAACTATATTTTCTCTTTTAAGGATTGGGATAAGTGCCTTAGTTGTATTTAGTAATTAGGTGATTGGGAGCATTCATACTATTCACTACGTTAGCCATAAATATTTTTGTTGGTTTCTCTACTTTCCTTAGTCAACCATCTAATTTATTCTTCTTGCTCCTTTTCTTCAACTATGGAGTTTTCTGCGATTATTTCTTTCTTCCTATTTAGCCTTCATGATTTGAATGGTAGTATGATTTTCAGATCCGTGTGAAATTTCTTATGTCTTATTTTACCTCCTAGGGTTAGCCTTCTCCTTGCCTGTGGTGCATTACACTTATTCAGTTTAATGCTTGACCTTTCAAATGGTATGAGTGTTGGTCTCAAATAACATCGTGTTATTACGAATAACTCTGTTTATTTTCTTCATACCAATGAGGCATTATAAGATTCTTCTGATCCTATTATTACCCAACTTCCTCCTAGTCTAAATGCGATCATCCGTCCTGTTCTCGGAGTGTTGATAGTATATAATGTTAGTGTGTAACAAGTTGTTAAGTTGGGGAATAGTTTTCCTTCCATTCCCTCTGATGGTAATTCGACCGTCTCTCAAATTTTACTAGATTTGGGAAACTTTGATGTTGATATTTCAAGAGAAGATCGTAGATTGATGATAGAGTTAACGTCTTCTTTTCATGACTTGGTAGAAAATTCTGGTAACCTTCTTTTTCAAATCCACATGGAGAGAGAACATTGTTGTCATTCCATGGATAAACAAGTTTGGTCTCTCAATAATAGTAATGGAAATCTTGCAACTCTTCAGGAAATATTAATTTTTGAAGACTCTCATTAGATTCAAGTGAGACTGTTTCATGGGGGTCTTGTTCTAGGGTCTCTAATCTCCCTTATGATGTGATTTTAGAACATGAATCAGATGATAATTCCCAATTACTTTTGTTCGTTTCATGTTATTGTGTTATGGCTTCTAGTTACTATGCAATTCTAGCTATTCTAGCTATATGAATAGTTTCTAATTTTATAAGAAAAGATGTTTTTTTGGAGTATATCTTCTGGGTTGTTTTAAGAGAATCAATTTAATTGTTTAAAGTAAGCGGGAATGGTTCAAATGCACATCATGGTAAGATTTTTTTAAGAACGTCACATAATAGCTAAAACTAGCAAGGGAGCACATATGACAACGTGAAATTCTAGCTAAGGATCACAAAGTTTTTAACCAATGTATAGAACAACATGTGTTTTCATGGAAAAAGACGACGGTGTCTTACAAAAGGCTCAACCTTCATTAAAAGGCATATGTATTGTTTCACAAATTGCAACAAACAAATGCCGAACTGACTAGTTCACATTTGTGAGGATACTCCAACTTGTGCTGACATGGGAGCTTCGGTAGAGAGTATGGAGATCGATCAAGGAATAATTGGAAGTGGGGTTATTCAAATGTTGTGGTTCGGAATGCCTTGATAGATATGCATGCACCAAATGTGGAAGTGCATCTATGTTAGCAGAAACGAGAAACGAAAGTCGCAATGACAATGGCAATGTGATTAGAAACGAGATATTTAAAGGTTGCGTATAAGAGATGGTTCTTATATACATATACACTTTCAAACATTTAAATTTATTATAAAATTTTATTCCACAAATACATATAAATAATTCGTATAATAAAAATAAAAATAAATATTGAAATTTAAAACAAGTCTCTAAATCAATTGGAAAAAAAGTAAAAATTAAAAAAATAATTATACGATTTATCTATAACTATAAATTATAAGAAACATAAAAAGGTAAATTTTTTTTTAAAAAAATAACAAATATCATTTAGGAAAACGGAGGGAAAAAATCATTTAAAAAACAACGAATTTTTTGAAAAATTCCTTCAAACAATAACTACCTAAAATGAATACCTACAAAAAGGCAGATTTCTCTTTGTTTGTTTAAAAATGCATTTTAGATGCATTTTTTCAAGGAAAACATGAGGAAAGTTTTTGAAGGGAAAATGCAAAACGCAAAGAATGCGGGTTCGGTAAACATTTGACAATGTCTACAATAGTAACAAACGTCGCGGTAGGCTTAGAAATAGTCGTTTCTGACGGAAACGTGTTTCGCCGGTTAAAACAGTAAATCCATCCTTGTCGTCACGTTTCTGGTAACACAGGGAAGCATACACAAGGCACGTGATTGGTTTGACAAAATGCATAATGCCGAGTGGTCTGCTACGATTATAGGTTGTACAATTAATGGTGATCTAGATGAGGTTTGAGGATTTTCAAAATATTTTCAAGCGTACTTTTTTGTAATAAATCCATTATTTTGAAACAACTCTAATGCTAATGAAAAATATTAAAAGAAAATTATGAATTTATCCTTCCTATGGTTAATATTTATTTTATCAATGTTGGGTATCTTTGAGAACAATCATTAAAATTGAGAGTTATAATATATTGAAACTAACTTCTTCTTTATTGAATCATTAAAATTCTCTTAAATTATGTTACCCACAAAATTCTTAAAAACGAGTAGTAGCTCTATTGGATGGTCGATAGGCCTACATATTTATATTCCTTTCATGTACACATTTATCTTTTATTTAAAAATATTTTCATTCCAGTATTCCAGTGACCAAACTATTCATATATACATATCAACCATTGAAAAAGTGTTCGCACCACTCCCTCGCGTCAATCGGAGTCCTCCAGAGCCGTGCTTTCTTTGCAAAGTTGTCACGAGGATGATCTGCAAAGGCAAAAAATGGAACTTTGCATGGATTTTTGTCAGTTCTTCATCCAAGTTAATCAACAATAAATATATCAAATAATGCAATATTTTCTATTTCATATAACAACTAATTCCTTCTTTAAACATAATTTTACATGAATATTGTTGGGGAAAATGAAGGAAAAAAGTGCACTCGGAAAAAATGGACAAGGCTATATTTATGCCTCATCAATATCCTTCTCTTTGACTATTTCACTAAGAAAATACAGTACTTATTGAGCATAATGATTGAATGACATTTATGTACATTTTTATAACTATTTTTTTTCATTTGGAGAATTTATGTACTTAGTTTATAGTCATATGATTTAACCACCTGGTTTGTATTTCTATCTAAATGGGCTTTCACGAGTTTCGAGAATGTGATTAATTTAAAATCAAGAGCCTACAAATATGAACTATTAATCCCCGTTTAAATTCACATGGCTAATTTGGAGTTCGAATCTGAGAATCAGATACTAGAAATTTGATATCTTCGTTGAGAATTGTTTTGTCTAATTTATTAATTTTATATCTCATAAAAATTTCCAAAAGAAAAAATTGAATCAGCTTTAAGTCTGAACAAAACAAACGAAAATTACCAATTACCGGCGGGTCTATTTTCCCGTACCAAAAAAAAATCTATGTTTCATTTTACGATACACAACGAACATTCCAAACTCAAGATGACAGAGAACAAAAAAAAATACATAATGAAATCCAAGTATTAATTACCAGATCGTTGAGTCTTTTAGCGAATCGTTGACAAATGGTTGGTTTCTATTAATTATTTCAGACTTAAAACTAATTCTATCGCATAATTCCTAGTCGCTCTATTCCAGCTGTATAGGAGAATTCCTTTCCCACAATTCGACCGTATCATGTATTCAGACGTCTGAATTTTTCTGCCAATGAAATTTAGGTCGGTGGAATAAGAGCAATACCCAAACTGACATATATTAAATCCATTACCAGCCATGATTCCGGTACCGAACTATTTCTTTTATAAAGTATGTCGGAGAGAGTACTGGATGGGCTTGCTTATAGAGATGCCAGCGAATCCCAGCCGCGGAAAAAATTATTTGAAAAGGGCATCGCTGTCTGGAGGAGGTCAGACAGACTAATTTGCTTCATTATCGCCATGGGAATAAACGTGTTGGCGCACGATTCTTATTGCATTCAGTCACTGTCGAGTGCCTTAACCAGGACTTTCGAAGTAGAATCATTTGATGCGGGCAGAGATTCATTCTAATCCTGTTTTCTCTTTCACCAGGTTTATCAGTCGATGGGCACTATAAAAAGCAGGACACCAAGGTAGCTCTGCAAGTTGTATAGAGAGCAGTTGGAAATAAAAATGAAGTCGAAATTAGCTTTGTTCGTCGTGGTCGTCTTGTTGAGCTTATGGCCGTGGGACAAAATGGCAGCAGCGCAAGTGGCGGTGAAGCTCGGAAGATGGAGGCTTCTGGTGCAAAATGGGGGCGTCTCTGCCATGCACATGACCACCACGCATTTAAACACGGTGGTGATGTTTGACCGGACCAACTTCGGGTCGTCGCAGATCCTGCTGGCCAACGGCAGTTGCCGCTGTTAATTTTTGTAGCTTGGACAGGTGTTCTAGTCTCGGGTGGAGATTACGAGGCTGGAAACACAGCTGGAATAATTATCTCCATACCTAGATAATTGATTTCTCGAGAGACTTCTAGATATTAGGGTTTAGAGTCTAATTAATCCTAGCCATTGATTAAAATTAAATCATGGCCATTGGTTTCCAATAAGGGGATTATAAAAGAGGGTCAATAGGCATTTGGAAAACACAGATCCGAGAAGTATTTGCAGCGATAGCAAATAAATAAATTTGCGGTGATAGCAAATTGATTTGCAGTGAAAGCAAAGGGCGCAGTGATAGCGTTGGAGAGCAGTGGAATTGCCGGAGAAGGAAAATATTGCCGGAGCAATTTCAGCAGGAACAATTGAGGGAAGGGAATTTACAGGAAAGAAATTTCCAGAGCTCTGCCAGTAAGAGGCAAGCAATTTTGTATCTCTTGATTTTCTGCAGTTGAATAAAATTCATATCTGCTGACTGGTTTTCCCTTCGGGGTTTTTCCAGGGACAATTTGTCCAAAACATTGTGTGGATTTTATTTTTCTATTTCCGTGATTTTTCCGTGAAGTTGCAGCTGTGTTATTATTTAATATTTGCTGTAAATTATTTAATTTTTCGGCAGCCAAATAATCTTATAAGATAGGAAATTAATAATCAGTAGCTGCAATAGATTTTTCACATGGTATCAGAGCAGATCTGAGTGCAGAACAGGCACAGGGAGAAAGGAAAAATAATCTAGGGTTTATAAAACCCAGTTTGACCTCTTCAAATTATTATTTCTTTTGAGATGGCCTCAGCAGGTTTAAGAGATCAGGACAGATTGGATGGAGCCTCAAATTTTGGTGTCTGGAAAGCCAGAATTTCTTTATTGCTGGAAGAGAATGGTATCAAGGATTATGTGACCACTGTTGTACCTGTACCTACAGACGCAACACAGCTCGTAGCATATAAGAAGGAAGATGCCAAGGCAAGGAGGCTGATTCTTGACGGTGTTAAGGATCATATTGTTCCGCATATTGCAGAGTTAGATACAGCAAAGACGATGTGGGATGCCATTATGAATCTGTACCAGAATGCTACCCTTAACCGAAAGCTGATTCTCAGAGAAAAGTTAAGGAATACCCGAATGAATAAGGGAGAAGACGTCACAAGTTACCTCACCAGACTTAGACTTGTCAAGGATGAATTGGCAGCTGTTGGAGACAAACCAAAGGATGATGAGCTAGTACGAATAGCCCTGAATGGGTTTACTAAGCAGTGGGATGTCTTTGTTCAAGTTATTAATGGACGAGACACCTTACCGAGTTGGGATCGACTATGGAGTGACTTTACTCAGGAGGAGCTTAGACTAAGTCTTGTCAATGGAACCAGCAGTAATAGTCAGAAAAGTGAGGTGGAACAGGAAAACGTTGCCCTAGCAGGAAAAGGGAAAGTGAAGAAGGGGTCTGGCAAAGGATCAAATTCAAAAAGTGAGAAGAAGAAGGACTTATCTAAGATCAAATGCTATGGCTGTCACGAGTTCGGCCACTATGTCAGCGATTGCCCACAAAGGAAGAAAAATGAAAAGAAGGGCAAGAAGCAGACGGCAGCTTCAGCAAGTGTAGATGAGCTTTCTAGTAGAATGGAGGATGAGTTTGCACTCATAGCTTGCCTGACTAGCTCAACCTCACAGGGTGTTTGGTATATAGACAGTGGGGCGTCATTTCATATGACAGGAGTTAGGGAGTACTTCTCCAGATACAAGGAGGACATCAGATTCCAGATTCAGATGGGGAACAAGTCCAAGTGCAATCCAGTTGGGAGAGGGACTGTTCTATTTCAGAGGGAGAATGGCAAGCCTATTTCCATTCATGATGTGTTGTATGTGCCAGGCTTGGGCATGAATCTAATTTCCGTATCTGTCCTTCAGGATAAAGGCTACAATGTACTCTTTAGAGGGGCGCATGTTTTAATCAAGCATAAGGATTGGAAATCACCCATAGCTATTGGAGTTAGGAGCGGCCGACTTTATAGGTTGCAGTTTGATACTCCTAAGGCACTAGTGAGCAGCAGTAATCCTAGAGATCAAGGAGAGCTATGGCATAGAAGGATGGGCCATATACATCATGGAGCACTTAAATTGCTTCGTGAGACAGTGACAGGTGTTCCAGACGTGAGCACAGAGCATGATGATGTATGTAAAGGATGTGTATTGGGGAAGTTTGTGAAAGCAGCTTTTCCAAGGAGTGACACCAGATCCAAGGGGGTTCTTGATCTAGTACATTCAGATATATGTGGACCAATGTCAACGAAGTCTCTCAGAGGATATGAGTACTTTGTTACTTTTATTGATGATTTCTCCAGGAAGACCTGGATATACTTCTTGAAGACCAAGGATGAGGTCTTCAGTCACTTCCAGGAGTTCAAAGCTCTTGTGGAGAATTCGACAGGCAGAAAGGTAAAGGTTCTTCGGTCAGACAATGGAGGCGAGTACAAAGGGAAAGAGTTCCAAGAGTTCTGTACCAGGGAAGGAATCAAGAGAGAGTGGACCGTTCCTTACAACCCGCAGCAGAATGGGGTTGCTGAGAGGAAGAATCGTTCTATATCGGAGGCAGCAAGGGCTATGTTGTATGACCAAGATATGCCACGATACTTATGGGCAGAGGCATGTAGTACAGCAGTATACATACAGAACAGGGTTCCACATAAGGTATTGGGCAAGATGACACCAGAAGAGGCATTCTCAGGGAAGAAGCCAGATGTTAGTCACTTTAGGATATTTGGGAGTTTGACATTTTGTCACATTCCAGGGGCTACACGTTCCAAGTTAGATCAGACTGCAGAGAGAGGGTACTTTGTGGGGTACAGCGAGACCTCAAAGGCATATCGGATATTTATTCCAGGGACCAAGAGGATTATAGTCAGGCGTGATGTCAAATTCATGGAGGACAAGGCATATAGGAGGTCCAGAGATTTGCCAGCAGATGATCAGAATGAGCAGCCAACAGAAGCTCCAAGGATTGTTCAACCAGAACAGGGGCAGCGAAGCACGAGTACAGTTACTAGTACAAGCACAGGCTCAGGTGCTGAGAGTTCGCAGAGTATGGAGCAACAGATACAACAAATCCAAGAGATGCATCAAGAAGATATGGAGTTTGATATTTCATCCTCTATAGTTGACAGGAGGAACCATGAGGTTCAACAGACACATAAGGATACTCAGGAGTTTGTGGGAGCTCCTAGGACGAGTAATAGACAGCGGAAACAACCAGCTAGGTATAATGACTATGTGGCATTGGTTAGTCAGTTGGTAGATAGTGAGCCTTCTAGCTATCAAGAGGCTGCACAGCAACAGGTGTGGCAAGATGCGATGGTTGAGGAATATACCTCAATAATGCAGAATGATGTGTGGGAGGTTGTGCCTAGACCGACAGATAGGGCAGTGGTTGGATCACGTTGGATCTATAAGATTAAGCATGGTGCAGATGGTAGCATCGAAAAATACAAGGCAAGGTTCGTGGCCAAGGGGTTCTCTCAAAAGGAGGGAATAGACTATGAGGAGACATTCGCTCCAGTGGCCAGGTATACTTCTATACGAGCCGTAATCTCACTTGCAGCGCATATGGGATGGCAGATCCATCAAATGGATGTCAAGACGGCATTTCTTAATGGTGAATTGTTAGAAGAGGTATACATAGAACAACCAGAGGGCTTTGTAGCACACAGCAGCGAAACCCACGTGTGCAGATTGAAGAAAGCTTTATATGGACTCAAGCAGGCTCCCAGGGCGTGGTATGAGCGCATTGATAGATACTTGCAGGGAATAGGCTTTGTGAAGAGTGAGGCGGATGCTAACCTCTACTACTTGGTGGTTGGGGGTGAAATTCTCATTCTTGTTCTATATGTGGACGACTTGTTTTTAACAGGTTCACTGGGGCTTATAGAGGAGTGCAAGAGGGACCTTGCAGCAGAGTTCGAGATGAAGGATTTGGGGCTTATGCACTACTTTCTAGGCATGGAAGTGTGGCAGACAGATGGAGAGATTTTCCTTGGACAAGGGAAATACTGCATTGAAATCTTGAAGAGGTTTGAGATGCAAGATTGCAGAGCCATGTCTACACCTATGATCACGAATTGGAAGAAGGTAGACACATCCAAGGAAAAGGATGTAGACCCCACCTTATACAGGATGTTGATTGGATCTCTCATGTATTTAGTCAACACTAGGCCAGATATATCCTTTGCAGTAAACTCTCTTAGTCAGTTCATGGTTGAGCCGAAGAGAGTGCATTGGATAGCAGCAAAGCATGTGTTGCGGTATTTGCGTGGTACAATCGAGTATGGGATCAGATATGCTCGAGGTGATGGTATCAAGTTGATAGGCTATACTGATGCAGATTGGGCAGGTAGTGCGGTGGACAGGAAAAGCACTTCAGGGTGCTGCTTTAGTTTGGGATCAGGAGTTGTCTCTTGGTACAGCAGGAAGCAAAAGTCCGTGGCTCTGAGTTCTGCAGAAGCAGAATACATAGCAGCTAGCATGGCAACGTGTGAGGCTATATGGCTTCGGAAGTTGCTAGTAGCCTTGTTTGGTCAGAGGGTTGAGACTACAGTGATACACTGTGATAATCAGAGTTGCATCAGATTATCTGAGAATCCAGTGTTTCATGATAGGTCTAAACATATAGACATCAGATATCATTTCATCAGGGATTGTGTACAGCGGAGGGTTGTTCAGCTACAGTATATACCTACAGATCAGCAGGTAGCAGACATTTTGACAAAGGCATTGGGGAAGGCAAAATTCATCTTCTTCAGAGGTAAGTTGGGTGTTATGCAGAACACCTTCCTCGCTAAGAGGGAGTGTTAATTTTTGTAGCTTGGACAGGTGTTCTAGTCTCGGGTGGAGATTACGAGGCTGGAAACACAGCTGGAATAATTATCTCCATACCTAGATAATTGATTTCTCGAGAGACTTCTAGATATTAGGGTTTAGAGTCTAATTAATCCTAGCCATTGATTAAAATTAAATCATGGCCATTGGTTTCCAATAAGGGGATTATAAAAGAGGGTCAATAGGCATTTGGAAAACACAGATCCGAGAAGTATTTGCAGCGATAGCAAATAAATAAATTTGCGGTGATAGCAAATTGATTTGCAGTGAAAGCAAAGGGCGCAGTGATAGCGTTGGAGAGCAGTGGAATTGCCGGAGAAGGAAAATATTGCCGGAGCAATTTCAGCAGGAACAATTGAGGGAAGGGAATTTACAGGAAAGAAATTTCCAGAGCTCTGCCAGTAAGAGGCAAGCAATTTTGTATCTCTTGATTTTCTGCAGTTGAATAAAATTCATATCTGCTGACTGGTTTTCCCTTCGGGGTTTTTCCAGGGACAATTTGTCCAAAACATTGTGTGGATTTTATTTTTCTATTTCCGTGATTTTTCCGTGAAGTTGCAGCTGTGTTATTATTTAATATTTGCTGTAAATTATTTAATTTTTCGGCAGCCAAATAATCTTATAAGATAGGAAATTAATAATCAGTAGCTGCAATAGATTTTTCACAGCCGCAACAATCCGCAGGACCTGGTGCTCACTCACGACTGCTCGGCGCATTCCATCGAGTACAACATAGCCACCAACAATGTGAGGCCGCTCACGATTTTCACCGACACCTGGTGTTCGTCTGGGGCGTTTGCCGCAAATGGAACGTTGGTACAAACCGGGGGGTGGCGTGACGGGGCACGGGACATTCGTTACTTCGTCCCCTGCTCGGACGGCAGCTGCGATTGGAATAATTTCGAGGGGCCCAAGCTTGCTGCGAATCGCTGGTATGCCGCCAACCAAATCCTGCCGGACAACCGCATTATCGTTGTCGGGGGCACGCAGATGTTTAACTACGAGTTTGTCCCCAAGAGTCCCGGCGAAGGAGTTTTCAATCTGCCGTTTCTATCTCAGACCCGAACCAGCAGCCAAGTGGAGAACAACCTCTACCCATTTCTCCACCTCTCGTCCGATGGCAACCTCTTTATCTTCGCAAACAGGGACTCCATTCTCCTCGACTACAAAACCAATGTTGTCGTGAAGACCTTTCCCAGAATGCCGGGTGACGGCCCGCGGAACTACCCTTCCACCGGGTCGTCCGTCATGCTGCCGCTCTCCGCCGCGGACGGGTTTGCCAAAGTGGAAGTTCTCATCTGTGGGGGCTGTCCCGACAACGGCTTCGCCCTGGCTAGCGCAGGTAATTTCACGGACGCGCTCCGCAGCTGTGGACGAATGGTCATTACAGACCCGAATCCTTCCTGGAGCATGGAAGACATGCCCGCTCCGAGAACCATGTCGGACATGCTCATTCTCCCCAACGGCGAAATCATCATCATCAATGGAGCGGGGAAGGGCGTAGCAGGGTGGAACATGCAGACCGCCCCCGTCTTAACACCTTACCTCTACCGACCCGCTGCACCCGTCGGGCAGCGCTTCTTCACCCTGGCGGCCACAACCATCCCCAGAATGTACCACTCTACTGCTAACATGATGGCGGACGCGAGAATCATTGTGGGCGGCTCCAATCCGCACGCGGGCTACGTCTTCACGGGAACTAACTTCCCGACAGAGCTCCGGCTGGAAGCATACAGTCCTTATTACTTAGAAAACGTCTACACGTACTTGCGCCCCAAGATAACATCCGTGTCGCCAACCTCGATCTCCTACGGCACCACCTTTACGGTTGTTTACTCGGTCCCCAATCCTCTTAACGGCGTTATACAGTTCAATGCCTACGCTCCGTCATTTACGACCCACACCAATTCGATGAACCAGAGGCTTCTCATTCTCGCCGCTGAAACACCGACCCTCGTCTCAAATGCAATCGGGAACGTCGTGTATTCTTCTTCTGTGACTGCCCCTCCCAGCGCTGTGGCTGCCCCGCCGGGATATTACATGTTGTTTGTGGTAAATAATGGCATTCCCAGCATCGCCCAGTGGGTTCAGTTTTCATAAACTTGTTAGATCGACTTCATTGATGTCTCAATTCACTTGGAGGGGAGCATAGTTTCTAAATTCCTTCCATTTGTTCGAACTATGTTATGTAAAAGGCATGCTGCATTTGTTTGGGGGTAATTTGAAACCCGGTTGTAATTATGGCTATTGTAATCTCAAATCTCAAATAAATCAAAAATGAAATATTCATTCCAGTCCATGTGCATCGCACCAAAGCGTATACCGAGTAAACTAATGATTAGCTTTTTCAGTTGCACACATATTATTCAAGAATAACAATAATGTTAAGTCCAATCGACTTGTCATTTGAGTCGCATTCACGTCTCATCATAACAGTATTATTCAGCCGAATCGACATGTTATTTTCTAATACATTATAAAACGGCTCTGGACTTTTAACAATTTTCTAAAATTTAGTATAGAACAAAGTTCTTATTATTAAGAACATACGGTTTCCACAGTTTATATCAATTAGAGAAAGTTTTGAGAAAATACAATAAGAAAAATTTTAATCTTCTTTTTTAATCACTCATAATCTACTATCAAAAATAATAACCCATTAGAGAGCTCTGTTACACATATGGAAATACAGCCACTAACTCGTATTTTTTACATTACAAAATGATTAGAGAGCTCTAGTACACATCTTATCATCACAAGAGCGCAACATCAACACTCTAGGTATGTTGCACGACTACCTATATTGTCTTTTCTTTTTTTCTTTTTTCTATTATTTTTCTATTATATTAACTCGATAACAGGGGTTTGGCCAGAAGGAAAACAATGCTAGCCTATTTCTAGAAATGGTGTCTACTGACACCACACCTTTCAAACACATGTTATAGACACCAACATAAATGAGATCTCAACATCTGAATAAATAAAATTTAGATGTGTGAGCCAAGTTCAAATCTAAGTGTAGGTTTTAGAGCCACAAACATGAAGGTCGATTTTGTAGTTATCGAAGTGAACTAGAGCACCAGACGAAATATCTGTACTACCAATATAAATGTGTTCATTTGACATCAAATAGGGATTTCATAAAACAAAGAATCAATTTTCACCTAGATGTCTTCATCAAGTTTAAAGCTAAGTTCCATTGTTTTATTTATTTAATTTATGAGCATTTGTTTCATTGCATTTATCATCCCTATCTCCTTATCTCACGTAGGATTTTCTATTCATAGTGGATTAATTAATTTACCTATGATATTTATATGTGGTTTGTTATTTTCCTTTACATTAAATTGGTGAACTTGATGTATATTACACCCTTAGCATTTGTGCCTTCTATATTAAACTTTTGGATATGGTTTTTAATTAAAAAACTTCTTATTTTACATCTAGTTAAGGTTTCGATTCACTTCCATTTTCTAGTGAATTTTTATATAATTTTCATTTGGGTTTGGGCCTACATTAGTGATATCTATTTTATCTTTACCCACTCATTCTTTGACTATACCTTATTGCTAGATCATTTATTATGGATCTTATGATAGATATTTGCCACTAGCCTCTATCCATGCATGCCTTACTAATTCTGATGTGTTCCTATGATCGACTTCATTCAATCCATTCATCCTTGATGTTGTCTTTTATTTTTATCGTACCTGTGTTGATGCCTTTCATATGGGGTTATTAGTTCGTTATTTTTGTGCTTCCCCTCCTTCAGGGAGTTGGCTATTGTCCGCCATTCTCTTTTGGATGTAGTTAGTTCACCTTTTATCGAGCTTCATCACGGCCATATTTTTCTTATGACTGGTGACAGTGATGACCACCGGGATGTTCTACGTACAATCACTTTTTCTTCATTTAATTTTTATGAAATATATGATGACTATACCTGTTATATATGCACTACTTGCTTCCTTCTTCACGTGCATTACTTCATGATGATTTTACTTCTTGCACGATGGATGCTAATGGTGTAACCCCACTTCTTCCCTTCAAATATAGGTACGATACTTTATGTCATAATGTTAGACCTTCATTAGCTATTGATGATGGTGTTGATCCTTGTGATTTAGTTTCTTCTACATGTCATGATGTCCCTATTTCCATACCCTTGTATTCAATTTGATATTAAATATCTCGTGAGGATTCTAGTGATACTTTTTTTATGTAAGGATAATCATGACGGTTCAAGTCCTTCCATATTAGATGACTTTGCATAATTTATATATATGATTCATGATGATTATTCCCCTACTGTGATGGATAATCATGTAGCCCTAAGTTTTCATGATACATCCAGTGATTTCACTCTGTGTGATGGTGTGCCCAGTGATTATATTCTTTCTACATCTCATGATTGATCTCCCCATGCATCTAGGAATTCGCCTACATGCGCATCTCTTGCTACACCTTTCTTTTTGAGGAGCCTAGCGAAATATATGATGAGGTTTATACTTTTAATGAGCCTCTTTATGATATCTTCTCTCTAGGACCGTCTAATTATGATGACTTTCCTAGTGATGCGATTTATTGTGTAGCTAGTGATCTTCCATAAAGAAAAAAGTGTTTCAAAATCTATCATAAGTAAATACCATGGGATTTTCGTCCAAGGCGTTATGTTGGTGATTCTAGAATCCTTCTATCCTTTTTAAGGCAATAAAAACTATCACTGCATATAAAAAAAGGGTGCGATTAAGATTAATTGAGTTGTCACAATTTTAAAAAATAGAGGAGCCTCCCTCGTTGACATGCCCTATATTTTCATAATCTTGACTTGATGATAGGGCTCGTGGGTACGCTCAGGAGTGATATGCGGAAGGGGCGTAGAGAAAATTTTCCAACCAAGTGCCCAATAGTCAACCATATTCAAACTTCAAACTATTGTTCTGTAATACTTCTCATATATCAACTAGTTGATAGCATCCGACAATACATTTTCTTTCAAGAAATAATCACAAGAAGATAAGTTTCACCTGAGAAATCATTGACTTGGATTGCACATGCAGGAACCATGATCGACACTTAAGAGAAACAAGGAACATTTGGCAACAACTGTAGAGTTGCCACCTAAATAGATTGACGAAAACCTTGAAGCACAAGAGGTCTCACAAGGATGAAATGGTTCAGGTCTTCTCTACTAAGAATGTCTTCAATATCAGGAAGCACATGGAAAGAGTAAGCTAAGCACTCCACTCCCTAGCAAGGTTGTCATTATGTTGGCTCTCAAAATCATTAGCACATTCTCCAAGAATTTCCATAAAGATCCATGACGAGGGGAACAAGACTACTGTGGTGAGAGAGTAAAATTCATCAACAAAGAATGGATGGTTGAAGACTGATACATAAGAGTGGTCCCCTCTTCTTCTTCTTTAGAGTAATCCAAACCTTTCCAGAGGGTGATTCCTTGAGGCCCTTAATAGAATAATTAGAGGAAAATGCAAGCCTATGCAATAAACGTTGAGTGCCATGCCTTATGATATATAGTATTTTATTGATCACGAGCCATCTAGGCATAAGTTATTATCCGAACCAAACTTAGGTGCTCATAGGACAACATCTATAGTTAGCGGTCTTTATTATCATCCAATCGTAGATAGAGGAACGAACTAATTCCTTGGATGTGATAGTAGATAGTCTCATTTTTAACATAAATGATAATTTCAGCTAAGGAGATAGGTCAAGATTCAAACAAAACACTAGCCAAGTGCTGAGAAATAAGTATTTGTCTTGTCTCATGAAATTGGCATTTTTGGTGCATAATTAAGAAAATCCTTAGACTCCCATGCTAAACACTATGCTTTGGGATAACATTAACCTAAATACCTCAATGACTAAAAGAACAAAGCAATAGGAAACTCGAAACCCCAATGACAAAGCCGTAAGACTAGGATTGCATGGAACTTGATTGTTGGAAAACAAGCAAGAAAATACTTGAATTACCACAACAACACTAAGAGCTAGGATTCTGGGAAACACCTTATGAGGCATGGTGGTAAGGAGAAGTTTAAAATCCCCAAAACTAGTTAAATACTCAAAATGAGCTTGGAAAAGACTTAGAAATTTCAGAACAACATACTCACTTCGAAAAGACTTAAAGACGCAAACCCTTTATTAACTTCGATAGAAAATTTTACGAAAGAACAAAAGCTGAGATTGCCTCCTCTAACAAGAATAAAACAAGTAAATATTAAAAAATAACAAAGAAAGATAAAAAGGGGCTCCCCATTTGGTTAAGAAAAATAGGGCATGTGTGCAATGGAAAACACTAGGTATGGTTGTTAAGGCCTCATTTACAGTTTTCAATTCTATTTAATTTTCTTGTTATGAAGACCTCAAGGAACACCCCCTTGTCCTAGAAGATCCCTAAAGATGAAGGAGAGTTTACCCACTCTCAATCATTGGCCCATTCGTTCCACAACTGACTATAAGTCCAACCAATCAACCTATGATGACCTTCCTTGGCCTCAGATTTTTTGCCTGTCTTTAGGATTTGTGCACATACATGTTTGAGAGCCAACACAACCCACGCGTACAAGAGAAGACCATTACAATACCATTTAAAATTCATTAGAATGCTTCAATGACCACCCTTCAAATTGTGCCTACTATAGGTTTAGGTAAGACAGATTCATTTATAATTAGAACAGTCTCGTTTGATACAATTTATTTTTTTATTAGAATGCATTTAGTGCTTATAACATTTGTTGGTATTTGATGAGGCATCGTTGATCCTCGCAGCTTAGTAGAATAAATTATTTGTCAAATCGGGGGTGTCTGAAGGCTACCTATAGAAGGGTGACAAATAATCTATCTAGTAGTCATCTAATCTTATCAGAAAGAAGGTTCACACACTTCTTAATCAATTGAATTCAAATTCTTACTACGAAATGAAAAATGGAGTTTAACCATGGAATCAAAGGAATTCTATTTAACTACGGAATAGAAGAAATGTTATTTAACTATGGAAATAGAAAAGGTGCTATTTTAACTACAGAATGAAATGACTAGAAATAAATAAAAAAGCATTCACTATAGAATAGAATCACATGTTGGAGTTTAATTTGGACGCAGAAAATGAAAGGGGAATGTACTCACAACACACATAAGGAAGAGAGTGTGGTTTTAATACATAAATTTTACATATAAATGATCATGACAGAATGATTGAAGGAACAACACAGACATACACAAAACATATAACCTAAAGGTCAGACACATTGAACTGTCACAGAAATGAGATCGGATATAAAATGAACACGTAAAATACTTATCTACTAGTACTTCTCTATTTTCTTTGTCAAGTGGTTAGCTTTCCAGAGAAAATAGCGTGATTTCAGCTCAGCATTCATAACTCAAATAGTAGAAATTATCACCCATGCATTCATGATGGAAATCTATTTAAAATCTCAGAATTTCATTTTCCATTTCAGAGAAGAAAAATAGATAACTGCAAATACGTCTCTTGGAAACTAAGAAGGTGGATCCATTCTCATGACTGTATCTTAAATACTTAACAACAATTTTAAAACTTAATTCCTAAAATATAGATGCGTGCTACATATGCAGGAGTTATTAAGTCTCATTCAATTTTTAACAAAAGTAATAAACAATTTTCTTACGCATAAATGACATTAAAAGTGTTTCATAGAATTTTAGGAAATAGTTGTTGTGGTCTCGGACTAGAGTGGCTCCATTAAGTAGCCGAATTGGTTGTAGTTGGATTGGCGACAACTGGATCAACGGCACTAAAGTTGCATGTCTCTAGAATCCTTTGTTTTCTCTGCGAGAGTTTTTATTGTTGTCGTTCTGGCTCCTCTAGAGTTCTTCGGACTTTGTCTGGAAACCAAAGTTTTTAGAGATGGTTGAAAAAGTCTTTGGAGTACTCCCTCGCATCAATCTAAGTCATACGGAGATGTGCTTTCTTTGCAAATTTGTCATTGGGATGATCTGCAAAGGGAAAAATGGAACTCTGCATGGATTTTTGTGAGTTCTTCATCAAAGTTAATCATCAATAAATATATTGCACAGTGCAATATTTTCTATTTCATATAACAACTAACTCTTTGTTAAAACATAAATTTACATGATTATTGTTTGGGAAAAAGAAGGAAAAATATGCACTTGGAAAAATGAATGAGGCTATATTTATGCCTCATTAGTATCCTTCTCTTTGACTATTTCACTAAGAAAATACAGTACTTATTGAGTATAATGATTGGATGACATCTATGTACATTTTATGACTATTATTTTTCATTTGGAGAATTTATATACTTAGTTTATAGTCATATGGCTTAAACACCTAGTTTTTATTTCTATCTAAATGGGATTTCCTCGGTATATGCACGAGTTTTGAGAATGCGATTGATTTAAAATCAAGAGCCTACAAATATGAGTTAAATTTAGTAAGAACGTATCAGCTATTAATCCTCATTTAAATTCGTAATCTTAAGTACCTCCTGGTTAATTTGGAGTTCAAATGGATTTAACTGAGAATCAGATGCTACAAATTTGATCTCTTTGTTGTGAATTTTTTTTCTAATTTATTGATTTTATTTTTATTACAATTTATCCGGAAGTTGAAGCCACAAAAGATTGATCGGGATCTACATATTTTCCTTAACAAGCATTCTATGGAGGAGAAATTTTATCAAGATAAAATTTGAAAGACCCTCAAGTGTACACGTGCCTTCGAAACGTAGTGGAATGTGCAATTTACCTACGCACCATCAAAAAGTAGATTCAAGATAATGCTTTAAAGTGTAAGGAACCAAACGATTTTCATTAAAAACATTAAATTTTGGATTGGTTCTCTACCATGATGCCTTGGATGTAGTGGTAGGTGGTCTCATTCTCAACATCAATAAGGATTTGGGTATGCCAGTACTAGACAAAGCTAAATGTACACGTACAATGGTTTCTTTCAAAGTAGTTTGTACTTCAACTCTCTCCTCTTGCAATTTTCTTCTTCGTGACCAGTAGGAGATGGATTTTTCCTTTTATAAACTATATTTTCTCTTTTAAGGATTGGGATAAGTGCCTTAGTTGTATTTAGTAATTAGGTGATTGGGAGCATTCATACTATTCACTACGTTAGCCATAAATATTTTTGTTGGTTTCTCTACTTTCCTTAGTCAACCATCTAATTTATTCTTCTTGCTCCTTTTCTTCAACTATGGAGTTTTCTGCGATTATTTCTTTCTTCCTATTTAGCCTTCATGATTTGAATGGTAGTATGATTTTCATATCCGTGTGAAATTTCTTATGTCTTATTTTACCTCCTAGGGTTAGCCTTCTCCTTGCCTGTGGTGCATTACACTTATTCAGTTTAATGCTTGACCTTTCAAATGGTATGAGTGTTGGTCTCAAATAACATCGTGTTATTACGAATAACTCTGTTTATTTTCTTCATACCAATGAGGCATTATAAGATTCTTCTGATCCTATTATTACCCAACTTCCTCCTAGTCTAAATGCGATCATCCGTCCTGTTCTCGGAGTGTTGATAGTATATAATGTTAGTGTGTAACAAGTTGTTAAGTTGGGGAATAGTTTTCCTTCCATTCCCTCTGATGGTAATTCGACCGTCTCTCAAATTTTACTAGATTTGGGAAACTTTGATGTTGATATTTCAAGAGAAGATCGTAGATTGATGATAGAGTTAACGTCTTCTTTTCATGACTTGGTAGAAAATTCTGGTAACCTTCTTTTTCAAATCCACATGGAGAGAGAACATTGTTGTCATTCCATGGATAAACAAGTTTGGTCTCTCAATAATAGTAATGGAAATCTTGCAACTCTTCAGGAAATATTAATTTTTGAAGACTCTCATTAGATTCAAGTGAGACTGTTTCATGGGGGTCTTGTTCTAGGGTCTCTAATCTCCCTTATGATGTGATTTTAGAACATGAATCAGATGATAATTCCCAATTACTTTTGTTCGTTTCATGTTATTGTGTTATGGCTTCTAGTTACTATGCAATTCTAGCTATTCTAGCTATATGAATAGTTTCTAATTTTATAAGAAAAGATGTTTTTTTGGAGTATATCTTCTGGGTTGTTTTAAGAGAATCAATTTAATTGTTTAAAGTAAGCGGGAATGGTTCAAATGCACATCATGGTAAGATTTTTTTAAGAACGTCACATAATAGCTAAAACTAGCAAGGGAGCACATATGACAACGTGAAATTCTAGCTAAGGATCACAAAGTTTTTAACCAATGTATAGAACAACATGTGTTTTCATGGAAAAAGACGACGGTGTCTTACAAAAGGCTCAACCTTCATTAAAAGGCATATGTATTGTTTCACAAATTGCAACAAACAAATGCCGAACTGACTAGTTCACATTTGTGAGGATACTCCAACTTGTGCTGACATGGGAGCTTCGGTAGAGAGTATGGAGATCGATCAAGGAATAATTGGAAGTGGGGTTATTCAAATGTTGTGGTTCGGAATGCCTTGATAGATATGCATGCACCAAATGTGGAAGTGCATCTATGTTAGCAGAAACGAGAAACGAAAGTCGCAATGACAATGGCAATGTGATTAGAAACGAGATATTTAAAGGTTGCGTATAAGAGATGGTTCTTATATACATATACACTTTCAAACATTTAAATTTATTATAAAATTTTATTCCACAAATACATATAAATAATTCGTATAATAAAAATAAAAATAAATATTGAAATTTAAAACAAGTCTCTAAATCAATTGGAAAAAAAGTAAAAATTAAAAAAATAATTATACGATTTATCTATAACTATAAATTATAAGAAACATAAAAAGGTAAATTTTTTTTTAAAAAAATAACAAATATCATTTAGGAAAACGGAGGGAAAAAATCATTTAAAAAACAACGAATTTTTTGAAAAATTCCTTCAAACAATAACTACCTAAAATGAATACCTACAAAAAGGCAGATTTCTCTTTGTTTGTTTAAAAATGCATTTTAGATGCATTTTTTCAAGGAAAACATGAGGAAAGTTTTTGAAGGGAAAATGCAAAACGCAAAGAATGCGGGTTCGGTAAACATTTGACAATGTCTACAATAGTAACAAACGTCGCGGTAGGCTTAGAAATAGTCGTTTCTGACGGAAACGTGTTTCGCCGGTTAAAACAGTAAATCCATCCTTGTCGTCACGTTTCTGGTAACACAGGGAAGCATACACAAGGCACGTGATTGGTTTGACAAAATGCATAATGCCGAGTGGTCTGCTACGATTATAGGTTGTACAATTAATGGTGATCTAGATGAGGTTTGAGGATTTTCAAAATATTTTCAAGCGTACTTTTTTGTAATAAATCCATTATTTTGAAACAACTCTAATGCTAATGAAAAATATTAAAAGAAAATTATGAATTTATCCTTCCTATGGTTAATATTTATTTTATCAATGTTGGGTATCTTTGAGAACAATCATTAAAATTGAGAGTTATAATATATTGAAACTAACTTCTTCTTTATTGAATCATTAAAATTCTCTTAAATTATGTTACCCACAAAATTCTTAAAAACGAGTAGTAGCTCTATTGGATGGTCGATAGGCCTACATATTTATATTCCTTTCATGTACACATTTATCTTTTATTTAAAAACATTTTCATTCCAGTATTCCAGTGACCAAACTATTCATATATACATATCAACCATTGAAAAAGTGTTCGCACCACTCCCTCGCGTCAATCGGAGTCCTCCAGAGCCGTGCTTTCTTTGCAAAGTTGTCACGAGGATGATCTGCAAAGGCAAAAAATGGAACTTTGCATGGATTTTTGTCAGTTCTTCATCCAAGTTAATCAACAATAAATATATCAAATAATGCAATATTTTCTATTTCATATAACAACTAATTCCTTCTTTAAACATAATTTTACATGAATATTGTTGGGGAAAATGAAGGAAAAAAGTGCACTCGGAAAAAATGGACAAGGCTATATTTATGCCTCATCAATATCCTTCTCTTTGACTATTTCACTAAGAAAATACAGTACTTATTGAGCATAATGATTGAATGACATTTATGTACATTTTTATAACTATTTTTTTTCATTTGGAGAATTTATGTACTTAGTTTATAGTCATATGATTTAACCACCTGGTTTGTATTTCTATCTAAATGGGCTTTCACGAGTTTCGAGAATGTGATTAATTTAAAATCAAGAGCCTACAAATATGAACTATTAATCCCCGTTTAAATTCACATGGCTAATTTGGAGTTCGAATCTGAGAATCAGATACTAGAAATTTGATATCTTCGTTGAGAATTGTTTTGTCTAATTTATTAATTTTATATCTCATAAAAATTTCCAAAAGAAAAAATTGAATCAGCTTTAAGTCTGAACAAAACAAACGAAAATTACCAATTACCGGCGGGTCTATTTTCCCGTACCAAAAAAAAATCTATGTTTCATTTTACGATACACAACGAACATTCCAAACTCAAGATGACAGAGAACAAAAAAAAATACATAATGAAATCCAAGTATTAATTACCAGATCGTTGAGTCTTTTAGCGAATCGTTGACAAATGGTTGGTTTCTATTAATTATTTCAGACTTAAAACTAATTCTATCGCATAATTCCTAGTCGCTCTATTCCAGCTGTATAGGAGAATTCCTTTCCCACAATTCGACCGTATCATGTATTCAGACGTCTGAATTTTTCTGCCAATGAAATTTAGGTCGGTGGAATAAGAGCAATACCCAAACTGACATATATTAAATCCATTAGCAGCCATGATTCCGGTACCGAACTATTTCTTTTATAAAGTATGTCGGAGAGAGTACTGGATGGGCTTGCTTATAGAGATGCCAGCGAATCCCAGCCGCGGAAAAAATTATTTGAAAAGGGCATCGCTGTCTGGAGGAGGTCAGACAGACTAATTTGCTTCATTATCGCCATGGGAATAAACGTGTTGGCGCACGATTCTTATTGCATTCAGTCACTGTCGAGTGCCTTAACCAGGACTTTCGAAGTAGAATCATTTGATGCGGGCAGAGATTCATTCTAATCCTGTTTTCTCTTTCACCAGGTTTATCAGTCGATGGGCACTATAAAAAGCAGGACACCAAGGTAGCTCTGCAAGTTGTATAGAGAGCAGTTGGAAATAAAAATGAAGTCGAAATTAGCTTTGTTCGTCGTGGTCGTCTTGTTGAGCTTATGGCCGTGGGACAAAATGGCAGCAGCGCAAGTGGCGGTGAAGCTCGGAAGATGGAGGCTTCTGGTGCAAAATGGGGGCGTCTCTGCCATGCACATGACCACCACGCATTTAAACACGGTGGTGATGTTTGACCGGACCAACTTCGGGTCGTCGCAGATCCTGCTGGCCAACGGCAGTTGCCGCAACAATCCGCAGGACCTGGTGCTCACTCACGACTGCTCGGCGCATTCCATCGAGTACAACATAGCCACCAACAATGTGAGGCCGCTCACGATTTTCACCGACACCTGGTGTTCGTCTGGGGCGTTTGCCGCAAATGGAACGTTGGTACAAACCGGGGGGTGGCGTGACGGGGCACGGGACATTCGTTACTTCGTCCCCTGCTCGGACGGCAGCTGCGATTGGAATAATTTCGAGGGGCCCAAGCTTGCTGCGAATCGCTGGTATGCCGCCAACCAAATCCTGCCGGACAACCGCATTATCGTTGTCGGGGGCACGCAGATGTTTAACTACGAGTTTGTCCCCAAGAGTCCCGGCGAAGGAGTTTTCAATCTGCCGTTTCTATCTCAGACCCGAACCAGCAGCCAAGTGGAGAACAACCTCTACCCATTTCTCCACCTCTCGTCCGATGGCAACCTCTTTATCTTCGCAAACAGGGACTCCATTCTCCTCGACTACAAAACCAATGTTGTCGTGAAGACCTTTCCCAGAATGCCGGGTGACGGCCCGCGGAACTACCCTTCCACCGGGTCGTCCGTCATGCTGCCGCTCTCCGCCGCGGACGGGTTTGCCAAAGTGGAAGTTCTCATCTGTGGGGGCTGTCCCGACAACGGCTTCGCCCTGGCTAGCGCAGGTAATTTCACGGACGCGCTCCGCAGCTGTGGACGAATGGTCATTACAGACCCGAATCCTTCCTGGAGCATGGAAGACATGCCCGCTCCGAGAACCATGTCGGACATGCTCATTCTCCCCAACGGCGAAATCATCATCATCAATGGAGCGGGGAAGGGCGTAGCAGGGTGGAACATGCAGACCGCCCCCGTCTTAACACCTTACCTCTACCGACCCGCTGCACCCGTCGGGCAGCGCTTCTTCACCCTGGCGGCCACAACCATCCCCAGAATGTACCACTCTACTGCTAACATGATGGCGGACGCGAGAATCATTGTGGGCGGCTCCAATCCGCACGCGGGCTACGTCTTCACGGGAACTAACTTCCCGACAGAGCTCCGGCTGGAAGCATACAGTCCTTATTACTTAGAAAACGTCTACACGTACTTGCGCCCCAAGATAACATCCGTGTCGCCAACCTCGATCTCCTACGGCACCACCTTTACGGTTGTTTACTCGGTCCCCAATCCTCTTAACGGCGTTATACAGTTCAATGCCTACGCTCCGTCATTTACGACCCACACCAATTCGATGAACCAGAGGCTTCTCATTCTCGCCGCTGAAACACCGACCCTCGTCTCAAATGCAATCGGGAACGTCGTGTATTCTTCTTCTGTGACTGCCCCTCCCAGCGCTGTGGCTGCCCCGCCGGGATATTACATGTTGTTTGTGGTAAATAATGGCATTCCCAGCATCGCCCAGTGGGTTCAGTTTTCATAAACTTGTTAGATCGACTTCATTGATGTCTCAATTCACTTGGAGGGGAGCATAGTTTCTAAATTCCTTCCATTTGTTCGAACTATGTTATGTAAAAGGCATGCTGCATTTGTTTGGGGGTAATTTGAAACCCGGTTGTAATTATGGCTATTGTAATCTCAAATCTCAAATAAATCAAAAATGAAATATTCATTCCAGTCCATGTGCATCGCACCAAAGCGTATACCGAGTAAACTAATGATTAGCTTTTTCAGTTGCACACATATTATTCAAGAATAACAATAATGTTAAGTCCAATCGACTTGTCATTTGAGTCGCATTCACGTCTCATCATAACAGTATTATTCAGCCGAATCGACATGTTATTTTCTAATACATTATAAAACGGCTCTGGACTTTTAACAATTTTCTAAAATTTAGTATAGAACAAAGTTCTTATTATTAAGAACATACGGTTTCCACAGTTTATATCAATTAGAGAAAGTTTTGAGAAAATACAATAAGAAAAATTTTAATCTTCTTTTTTAATCACTCATAATCTACTATCAAAAATAATAACCCATTAGAGAGCTCTGTTACACATATGGAAATACAGCCACTAACTCGTATTTTTTACATTACAAAATGATTAGAGAGCTCTAGTACACATCTTATCATCACAAGAGCGCAACATCAACACTCTAGGTATGTTGCACGACTACCTATATTGTCTTTTCTTTTTTTCTTTTTTCTATTATTTTTCTATTATATTAACTCGATAACAGGGGTTTGGCCAGAAGGAAAACAATGCTAGCCTATTTCTAGAAATGGTGTCTACTGACACCACACCTTTCAAACACATGTTATAGACACCAACATAAATGAGATCTCAACATCTGAATAAATAAAATTTAGATGTGTGAGCCAAGTTCAAATCTAAGTGTAGGTTTTAGAGCCACAAACATGAAGGTCGATTTTGTAGTTATCGAAGTGAACTAGAGCACCAGACGAAATATCTGTACTACCAATATAAATGTGTTCATTTGACATCAAATAGGGATTTCATAAAACAAAGAATCAATTTTCACCTAGATGTCTTCATCAAGTTTAAAGCTAAGTTCCATTGTTTTATTTATTTAATTTATGAGCATTTGTTTCATTGCATTTATCATCCCTATCTCCTTATCTCACGTAGGATTTTCTATTCATAGTGGATTAATTAATTTACCTATGATATTTATATGTGGTTTGTTATTTTCCCTTACATTAAATTGGTGAACTTGATGTATATTACACCCTTAGCATTTGTGCCTTCTATATTAAACTTTTGGATATGGTTTTTAATTAAAAAACTTCTTATTTTACATCTAGTTAAGGTTTCGATTCACTTCCATTTTCTAGTGAATTTTTATATAATTTTCATTTGGGTTTGGGCCTACATTAGTGATATCTATTTTATCTTTACCCACTCATTCTTTGACTATACCTTATTGCTAGATCATTTATTATGGATCTTATGATAGATATTTGCCACTAGCCTCTATCCATGCATGCCTTACTAATTCTGATGTGTTCCTATGATCGACTTCATTCAATCCATTCATCCTTGATGTTGTCTTTTATTTTTATCGTACCTGTGTTGATGCCTTTCATATGGGGTTATTATTTCGTTATTTTTGTGCTTCCCCTCCTTCAGGGAGTTGGCTATTGTCCGCCATTCTCTTTTGGATGTAGTTAGTTCACCTTTTATCGAGCTTCATCACGGCCATATTTTTCTTATGACTGGTGACAGTGATGACCACCGGGATGTTCTACGTACAATCACTTTTTCTTCATTTAATTTTTATGAAATATATGATGACTATACCTGTTATATATGCACTACTTGCTTCCTTCTTCACGTGCATTACTTCATGATGATTTTACTTCTTGCACGATGGATGCTAATGGTGTAACCCCACTTCTTCCCTTCAAATATAGGTACGATACTTTATGTCATAATGTTAGACCTTCATTAGCTATTGATGATGGTGTTGATCCTTGTGATTTAGTTTCTTCTACATGTCATGATGTCCCTATTTCCATACCCTTGTATTCAATTTGATATTAAATATCTCGTGAGGATTCTAGTGATACTTTTTTTATGTAAGGATAATCATGACGGTTCAAGTCCTTCCATATTAGATGACTTTGCATAATTTATATATATGATTCATGATGATTATTCCCCTACTGTGATGGATAATCATGTAGCCCTAAGTTTTCATGATACATCCAGTGATTTCACTCTGTGTGATGGTGTGCCCAGTGATTATATTCTTTCTGCATCTCATGATTGATCTCCCCATGCATCTAGGAATTCGCCTACATGCGCATCTCTTGCTACACCTTTCTTTTTGAGGAGCCTAGCGAAATATATGATGAGGTTTATACTTTTAATGAGCCTCTTTATGATATCTTCTCTCTAGGACCGTCTAATTATGATGACTTTCCTAGTGATGCGATTTATTGTGTAGCTAGTGATCTTCCATAAAGAAAAAAGTGTTTCAAAATCTATCATAAGTAAATACCATGGGATTTTCGTCCAAGGCGTTATGTTGGTGATTCTAGAATCCTTCTATCCTTTTTAAGGCAATAAAAACTATCACTGCATATAAAAAAAGGGTGCGATTAAGATTAATTGAGTTGTCACAATTTTAAAAAATAGAGGAGCCTCCCTCGTTGACATGCCCTATATTTTCATAATCTTGACTTGATGATAGGGCTCGTGGGTACGCTCAGGAGTGATATGCGGAAGGGGCGTAGAGAAAATTTTCCAACCAAGTGCCCAATAGTCAACCATATTCAAACTTCAAACTATTGTTCTGTAATACTTCTCATATATCAACTAGTTGATAGCATCCGACAATACATTTTCTTTCAAGAAATAATCACAAGAAGATAAGTTTCACCTGAGAAATCATTGACTTGGATTGCACATGCAGGAACCATGATCGACACTTAAGAGAAACAAGGAACATTTGGCAACAACTGTAGAGTTGCCACCTCAATAGATTGACGAAAACCTTGAAGCACAAGAGGTCTCACAAGGATGAAATGGTTCAGGTCTTCTCTACTAAGAATGTCTTCAATATCAGGAAGCACATGGAAAGAGTAAGCTAAGCACTCCACTCCCTAGCAAGGTTGTCATTATGTTGGCTCTCAAAATCATTAGCACATTCTCCAAGAATTTCCATACAGATCCATGACGAGGGGAACAAGACTACTGTGGTGAGAGAGTAAAATTCATCAACAAAGAATGGATGGTTGAAGACTGATACATAAGAGTGGTCCCCTCTTCTTCTTCTTTAGAGTAATCCAAACCTTTCCAGAGGGTGATTCCTTGAGGCCCTTAATAGAATAATTAGAGGAAAATGCAAGCCTATGCAATAAACGTTGAGTGCCATGCCTTATGATATATAGTATTTTATTGATCACGAGCCATCTAGGCATAAGTTATTATCCGAACCAAACTTAGGTGCTCATAGGACAACATCTATAGTTAGCGGTCTTTATTATCATCCAATCGTAGATAGAGGAACGAACTAATTCCTTGGATGTGATAGTAGATAGTCTCATTTTTAACATAAATGATAATTTCAGCTAAGGAGATAGGTCAAGATTCAAACAAAACACTAGCCAAGTGCTGAGAAATAAGTATTTGTCTTGTCTCATGAAATTGGCATTTTTGGTGCATAATTAAGAAAATCCTTAGACTCCCATGCTAAACACTATGCTTTGGGATAACATTAACCTAAATACCTCAATGACTAAAAGAACAAAGCAATAGGAAACTCGAAACCCCAATGACAAAGCCGTAAGACTAGGATTGCATGGAACTTGATTGTTGGAAAACAAGCAAGAAAATACTTGAATTACCACAACAACACTAAGAGCTAGGATTCTGGGAAACACCTTATGAGGCATGGTGGTAAGGAGAAGTTTAAAATCCCCAAAACTAGTTAAATACTCAAAATGAGCTTGGAAAAGACTTAGAAATTTCAGAACAACATACTCACTTCGAAAAGACTTAAAGACGCAAACCCTTTATTAACTTCGATAGAAAATTTTACGAAAGAACAAAAGCTGAGATTGCCTCCTCTAACAAGAATAAAACAAGTAAATATTAAAAAATAACAAAGAAAGATAAAAAGGGGCTCCCCATTTGGTTAAGAAAAATAGGGCATGTGTGCAATGGAAAACACTAGGTATGGTTGTTAAGGCCTCATTTACAGTTTTCAATTCTATTTAATTTTCTTGTTATGAAGACCTCAAGGAACACCCCCTTGTCCTAGAAGATCCCTAAAGATGAAGGAGAGTTTACCCACTCTCAATCATTGGCCCATTCGTTCCACAACTGACTATAAGTCCAACCAATCAACCTATGATGACCTTCCTTGGCCTCAGATTTTTTGCCTGTCTTTAGGATTTGTGCACATACATGTTTGAGAGCCAACACAACCCACGCGTACAAGAGAAGACCATTACAATACCATTTAAAATTCATTAGAATGCTTCAATGACCACCCTTCAAATTGTGCCTACTATAGGTTTAGGTAAGACAGATTCATTTATAATTAGAACAGTCTCGTTTGATACAATTTATTTTTTTATTAGAATGCATTTAGTGCTTATAACATTTGTTGGTATTTGATGAGGCATCGTTGATCCTCGCAGCTTAGTAGAATAAATTATTTGTCAAATCGGGGGTGTCTGAAGGCTACCTATAGAAGGGTGACAAATAATCTATCTAGTAGTCATCTAATCTTATCAGAAAGAAGGTTCACACACTTCTTAATCAATTGAATTCAAATTCTTACTACGAAATGAAAAATGGAGTTTAACCATGGAATCAAAGGAATTCTATTTAACTACGGAATAGAAGAAATGTTATTTAACTATGGAAATAGAAAAGGTGCTATTTTAACTACAGAATGAAATGACTAGAAATAAATAAAAAAGCATTCACTATAGAATAGAATCACATGTTGGAGTTTAATTTGGACGCAGAAAATGAAAGGGGAATGTACTCACAACACACATAAGGAAGAGAGTGTGGTTTTAATACATAAATTTTACATATAAATGATCATGACAGAATGATTGAAGGAACAACACAGACATACACAAAACATATAACCTAAAGGTCAGACACATTGAACTGTCACAGAAATGAGATCGGATATAAAATGAACACGTAAAATACTTATCTACTAGTACTTCTCTATTTTCTTTGTCAAGTGGTTAGCTTTCCAGAGAAAATAGCGTGATTTCAGCTCAGCATTCATAACTCAAATAGTAGAAATTATCACCCATGCATTCATGATGGAAATCTATTTAAAATCTCAGAATTTCATTTTCCATTTCAGAGAAGAAAAATAGATAACTGCAAATACGTCTCTTGGAAACTAAGAAGGTGGATCCATTCTCATGACTGTATCTTAAATACTTAACAACAATTTTAAAACTTAATTCCTAAAATATAGATGCGTGCTACATATGCAGGAGTTATTAAGTCTCATTCAATTTTTAACAAAAGTAATAAACAATTTTCTTACGCATAAATGACATTAAAAGTGTTTCATAGAATTTTAGGAAATAGTTGTTGTGGTCTCGGACTAGAGTGGCTCCATTAAGTAGCCGAATTGGTTGTAGTTGGATTGGCGACAACTGGATCAGCGGCACTAAAGTTGCATGTCTCTAGAATCCTTTGTTTTCTCTGCGAGAGTTTTTATTGTTGTCGTTCTGGCTCCTCTAGAGTTCTTCGGACTTTGTCTGGAAACCAAAGTTTTTAGAGATGGTTGAAAAAGTCTTTGGAGTACTCCCTCGCATCAATCTAAGTCATACGGAGATGTGCTTTCTTTGCAAATTTGTCATTGGGATGATCTGCAAAGGGAAAAATGGAACTCTGCATGGATTTTTGTGAGTTCTTCATCAAAGTTAATCATCAATAAATATATTGCACAGTGCAATATTTTCTATTTCATATAACAACTAACTCTTTGTTAAAACATAAATTTACATGATTATTGTTTGGGAAAAAGAAGGAAAAATATGCACTTGGAAAAATGAATGAGGCTATATTTATGCCTCATTAGTATCCTTCTCTTTGACTATTTCACTAAGAAAATACAGTACTTATTGAGTATAATGATTGGATGACATCTATGTACATTTTATGACTATTATTTTTCATTTGGAGAATTTATATACTTAGTTTATAGTCATATGGCTTAAACACCTAGTTTTTATTTCTATCTAAATGGGATTTCCTCGGTATATGCACGAGTTTTGAGAATGCGATTGATTTAAAATCAAGAGCCTACAAATATGAGTTAAATTCAGTAAGAACGTATCAGCTATTAATCCTCATTTAAATTCGTAATCTTAAGTACCTCCTGGTTAATTTGGAGTTCAAATGGATTTAACTGAGAATCAGATGCTACAAATTTGATCTCTTTGTTGTGAATTTTTTTTCTAATTTATTGATTTTATTTTTATTACAATTTATCCGGAAGTTGAAGCCACAAAAGATTGATCGGGATCTACATATTTTCCTTAACAAGCATTCTATGGAGGAGAAATTTTATCAAGATAAAATTTGAAAGACCCTCAAGTGTACACGTGCCTTCGAAACGTAGTGGAATGTGCAATTTACCTACGCACCATCAAAAAGTAGATTCAAGATAATGCTTTAAAGTGTAAGGAACCAAACGATTTTCATTAAAAACATTAAATTTTGGATTGGTTCTCTACCATGATGCCTTGGATGTAGTGGTAGGTGGTCTCATTCTCAACATCAATAAGGATTTGGGTATGCCAGTACTAGACAAAGCTAAATGTACACGTACAATGGTTTCTTTCAAAGTAGTTTGTACTTCAACTCTCTCCTCTTGCAATTTTCTTCTTCGTGACCAGTAGGAGATGGATTTTTCCTTTTATAAACTATATTTTCTCTTTTAAGGATTGGGATAAGTGCCTTAGTTGTATTTAGTAATTAGGTGATTGGGAGCATTCATACTATTCACTACGTTAGCCATAAATATTTTTGTTGGTTTCTCTACTTTCCTTAGTCAACCATCTAATTTATTCTTCTTGCTCCTTTTCTTCAACTATGGAGTTTTCTGCGATTATTTCTTTCTTCCTATTTAGCCTTCATGATTTGAATGGTAGTATGATTTTCATATCCGTGTGAAATTTCTTATGTCTTATTTTACCTCCTAGCGTTAGCCTTCTCCTTGCCTGTGGTGCATTACACTTATTCAGTTTAATGCTTGACCTTTCAAATGGTATGAGTGTTGGTCTCAAATAACATCGTGTTATTACGAATAACTCTGTTTATTTTCTTCATACAAATGAGGCATTATAAGATTCTTCTGATCCTATTATTACCCAACTTCCTCCTAGTCTAAATGCGATCATCCGTCCTGTTCTCGGAGTGTTGATAGTATATAATGTTAGTGTGTAACAAGTTGTTAAGTTGGGGAATAGTTTTCCTTCCATTCCCTCTGATGGTAATTCGACCGTCTCTCAAATTTTACTAGATTTGGGAAACTTTGATGTTGATATTTCAAGAGAAGATCGTAGATTGATGATAGAGTTAACGTCTTCTTTTCATGACTTGGTAGAAAATTCTGGTAACCTTCTTTTTCAAATCCACATGGAGAGAGAACATTGTTGTCATTCCATGGATAAACAAGTTTGGTCTCTCAATAATAGTAATGGAAATCTTGCAACTCTTCAGGAAATATTAATTTTTGAAGACTCTCATTAGATTCAAGTGAGACTGTTTCATGGGGGTCTTGTTCTAGGGTCTCTAATCTCCCTTATGATGTGATTTTAGAACATGAATCAGATGATAATTCCCAATTACTTTTGTTCGTTTCATGTTATTGTGTTATGGCTTCTAGTTACTATGCAATTCTAGCTATTCTAGCTATATGAATAGTTTCTAATTTTATAAGAAAAGATGTTTTTTTGGAGTATATCTTCTGGGTTGTTTTAAGAGAATCAATTTAATTGTTTAAAGTAAGCGGGAATGGTTCAAATGCACATCATGGTAAGATTTTTTTAAGAACGTCACATAATAGCTAAAACTAGCAAGGGAGCACATATGACAACGTGAAATTCTAGCTAAGGATCACAAAGTTTTTAACCAATGTATAGAACAACATGTGTTTTCATGGAAAAAGACGACGGTGTCTTACAAAAGGCTCAACCTTCATTAAAAGGCATATGTATTGTTTCACAAATTGCAACAAACAAATGCCGAACTGACTAGTTCACATTTGTGAGGATACTCCAACTTGTGCTGACATGGGAGCTTCGGTAGAGAGTATGGAGATCGATCAAGGAATAATTGGAAGTGGGGTTATTCAAATGTTGTGGTTCGGAATGCCTTGATAGATATGCATGCACCAAATGTGGAAGTGCATCTATGTTAGCAGAAACGAGAAACGAAAGTCGCAATGACAATGGCAATGTGATTAGAAACGAGATATTTAAAGGTTGCGTATAAGAGATGGTTCTTATATACATATACACTTTCAAACATTTAAATTTATTATAAAATTTTATTCCACAAATACATATAAATAATTCGTATAATAAAAATAAAAATAAATATTGAAATTTAAAACAAGTCTCTAAATCAATTGGAAAAAAAGTAAAAATTAAAAAAATAATTATACGATTTATCTATAACTATAAATTATAAGAAACATAAAAAGGTAAATTTTTTTTAAAAAAAATAACAAATATCATTTAGGAAAACGGAGGGAAAAAATCATTTAAAAAACAACGAATTTTTTGAAAAATTCCTTCAAACAATAACTACCTAAAATGAATACCTACAAAAAGGCAGATTTCTCTTTGTTTGTTTAAAAATGCATTTTAGATGCATTTTTTCAAGGAAAACATGAGGAAAGTTTTTGAAGGGAAAATGCAAAACGCAAAGAATGCGGGTTCGGTAAACATTTGACAATGTCTACAATAGTAACAAACGTCGCGGTAGGCTTAGAAATAGTCGTTTCTGACGGAAACGTGTTTCGCCGGTTAAAACAGTAAATCCATCCTTGTCGTCACGTTTCTGGTAACACAGGGAAGCATACACAAGGCACGTGATTGGTTTGACAAAATGCATAATGCCGAGTGGTCTGCTACGATTATAGGTTGTACAATTAATGGTGATCTAGATGAGGTTTGAGGATTTTCAAAATATTTTCAAGCGTACTTTTTTGTAATAAATCCATTATTTTGAAACAACTCTAATGCTAATGAAAAATATTAAAAGAAAATTATGAATTTATCCTTCCTATGGTTAATATTTATTTTATCAATGTTGGGTATCTTTGAGAACAATCATTAAAATTGAGAGTTATAATATATTGAAACTAATTTCTTCTTTATTGAATCATTAAAATTCTCTTAAATTATGTTACCCACAAAATTCTTAAAAACGAGTAGTAGCTCTATTGGATGGTCGATAGGCCTACATATTTATATTCCTTTCATGTACACATTTATCTTTTATTTAAAAACATTTTCATTCCAGTATTCCAGTGACCAAACTATTCATATATACATATCAACCATTGAAAAAGTGTTCGCACCACTCCCTCGCGTCAATCGGAGTCCTCCAGAGCCGTGCTTTCTTTGCAAAAGTTGTCACGAGGATGATCTGCAAAGGCAAAAAATGGAACTTTGCATGGATTTTTGTCAGTTCTTCATCCAAGTTAATCAACAATAAATATATCAAATAATGCAATATTTTCTATTTCATATAACAACTAATTCCTTCTTTAAACATAATTTTACATGAATATTGTTGGGGAAAATGAAGGAAAAAAGTGCACTCAGAAAAAATGGACAAGGCTATATTTATGCCTCATCAATATCCTTCTCTTTGACTATTTCACTAAGAAAATACAGTACTTATTGAGCATAATGATTGAATGACATTTATGTACATTTTTATAACTATTTTTTTTCATTTGGAGAATTTATGTACTTAGTTTATAGTCATATGATTTAACCACCTGGTTTGTATTTCTATCTAAATGGGCTTTCACGAGTTTCGAGAATGTGATTAATTTAAAATCAAGAGCCTACAAATATGAACTATTAATCCCCGTTTAAATTCACATGGCTAATTTGGAGTTCGAATCTGAGAATCAGATACTAGAAATTTGATATCTTCGTTGAGAATTGTTTTGTCTAATTTATTAATTTTATATCTCATAAAAATTTCCAAAAGAAAAAATTGAATCAGCTTTAAGTCTGAACAAAACAAACGAAAATTACCAATTACCGGCGGGTCTATTTTCCCGTACCAAAAAATAAATCTATGTTTCATTTTACGATACACAACGAACATTCCAAACTCAAGATGACAGAGAACAAAAAAAAATACATAATGAAATCCAAGTATTAATTACCAGATCGTTGAGTCTTTTAGCGAATCGTTGACAAATGGTTGGTTTCTATTAATTATTTCAGACTTAAAACTAATTCTATCGCATAATTCCTAGTCGCTCTATTCCAGCTGTATAGGAGAATTCCTTTCCCACAATTCGACCGTATCATGTATTCAGACGTCTGAATTTTTCTGCCAATGAAATTTAGGTCGGTGGAATAAGAGCAATACCCAAACTGACATATATTAAATCCATTAGCAGCCATGATTCCGGTACCGAACTATTTCTTTTATAAAGTATGTCGGAGAGAGTACTGGATGGGCTTGCTTATAGAGATGCCAGCGAATCCCAGTCGCGGAAAAAATTATTTGAAAAGGGCATCGCTGTCTGGAGGAGGTCAGACAGACTAATTTGCTTCATTATCGCCATGGGAATAAACGTGTTGGCGCACGATTCTTATTGCATTCAGTCACTGTCGAGTGCCTTAACCAGGACTTTCGAAGTAGAATCATTTGATGCGGGCAGAGATTCATTCTAATCCTGTTTTCTCTTTCACCAGGTTTATCAGTCGATGGGCACTATAAAAAGCAGGACACCAAGGTAGCTCTGCAAGTTGTATAGAGAGCAGTTGGAAATAAAAATGAAGTCGAAATTAGCTTTGTTCGTCGTGGTCGTCTTGTTGAGCTTATGGCCGTGGGACAAAATGGCAGCAGCGCAAGTGGCGGTGAAGCTCGGAAGATGGAGGCTTCTGGTGCAAAATGGGGGCGTCTCTGCCATGCACATGACCACCACGCATTTAAACACGGTGGTGATGTTTGACCGGACCAACTTCGGGTCGTCGCAGATCCTGCTGGCCAACGGCAGTTGCCGCAACAATCCGCAGGACCTGGTGCTCACTCACGACTGCTCGGCGCATTCCATCGAGTACAACATAGCCACCAACAATGTGAGGCCGCTCACGATTTTCACCGACACCTGGTGTTCGTCTGGGGCGTTTGCCGCAAATGGAACGTTGGTACAAACCGGGGGGTGGCGTGACGGGGCACGGGACATTCGTTACTTCGTCCCCTGCTCGGACGGCAGCTGCGATTGGAATAATTTCGAGGGGCCCAAGCTTGCTGCGAATCGCTGGTATGCCGCCAACCAAATCCTGCCGGACAACCGCATTATCGTTGTCGGGGGCACGCAGATGTTTAACTACGAGTTTGTCCCCAAGAGTCCCGGCGAAGGAGTTTTCAATCTGCCGTTTCTATCTCAGACCCGAACCAGCAGCCAAGTGGAGAACAACCTCTACCCATTTCTCCACCTCTCGTCCGATGGCAACCTCTTTATCTTCGCAAACAGGGACTCCATTCTCCTCGACTACAAAACCAATGTTGTCGTGAAGACCTTTCCCAGAATGCCGGGTGACGGCCCGCGGAACTACCCTTCCACCGGGTCGTCCGTCATGCTGCCGCTCTCCGCCGCGGACGGGTTTGCCAAAGTGGAAGTTCTCATCTGTGGGGGCTGTCCCGACAACGGCTTCGCCCTGGCTAGCGCAGGTAATTTCACGGACGCGCTCCGCAGCTGTGGACGAATGGTCATTACAGACCCGAATCCTTCCTGGAGCATGGAAGACATGCCCGCTCCGAGAACCATGTCGGACATGCTCATTCTCCCCAACGGCGAAATCATCATCATCAATGGAGCGGGGAAGGGCGTAGCAGGGTGGAACATGCAGACCGCCCCCGTCTTAACACCTTACCTCTACCGACCCGCTGCACCCGTCGGGCAGCGCTTCTTCACCCTGGCGGCCACAACCATCCCCAGAATGTACCACTCTACTGCTAACATGATGGCGGACGCGAGAATCATTGTGGGCGGCTCCAATCCGCACGCGGGCTACGTCTTCACGGGAACTAACTTCCCGACAGAGCTCCGGCTGGAAGCATACAGTCCTTATTACTTAGAAAACGTCTACACGTACTTGCGCCCCAAGATAACATCCGTGTCGCCAACCTCGATCTCCTACGGCACCACCTTTACGGTTGTTTACTCGGTCCCCAATCCTCTTAACGGCGTTATACAGTTCAATGCCTACGCTCCGTCATTTACGACCCACACCAATTCGATGAACCAGAGGCTTCTCATTCTCGCCGCTGAAACACCGACCCTCGTCTCAAATGCAATCGGGAACGTCGTGTATTCTTCTTCTGTGACTGCCCCTCCCAGCGCTGTGGCTGCCCCGCCGGGATATTACATGTTGTTTGTGGTAAATAATGGCATTCCCAGCATCGCCCAGTGGGTTCAGTTTTCATAAACTTGTTAGATCGACTTCATTGATGTCTCAATTCACTTGGAGGGGAGCATAGTTTCTAAATTCCTTCCATTTGTTCGAACTATGTTATGTAAAAGGCATGCTGCATTTGTTTGGGGGTAATTTGAAACCCGGTTGTAATTATGGCTATTGTAATCTCAAATCTCAAATAAATCAAAAATGAAATATTCATTCCAGTCCATGTGCATCGCACCAAAGCGTATACCGAGTAAACTAATGATTAGCTTTTTCAGTTGCACACATATTATTCAAGAATAACAATAATGTTAAGTCCAATCGACTTGTCATTTGAGTCGCATTCACGTCTCATCATAACAGTATTATTCAGCCGAATCGACATGTTATTTTCTAATACATTATAAAACGGCTCTGGACTTTTAACAATTTTCTAAAATTTAGTATAGAACAAAGTTCTTATTATTAAGAACATACGGTTTCCACAGTTTATATCAATTAGAGAAAGTTTTGAGAAAATACAATAAGAAAAATTTTAATCTTCTTTTTTAATCACTCATAATCTACTATCAAAAATAATAACCCATTAGAGAGCTCTGTTACACATATGGAAATACAGCCACTAACTCGTATTTTTTACATTACAAAATGATTAGAGAGCTCTAGTACACATCTTATCATCACAAGAGCGCAACATCAACACTCTAGGTATGTTGCACGACTACCTATATTGTCTTTTCTTTTTTTCTTTTTTCTATTATTTTTCTATTATATTAACTCGATAACAGGGGTTTGGCCAGAAGGAAAACAATGCTAGCCTATTTCTAGAAATGGTGTCTACTGACACCACACCTTTCAAACACATGTTATAGACACCAACATAAATGAGATCTCAACATCTGAATAAATAAAATTTAGATGTGTGAGCCAAGTTCAAATCTAAGTGTAGGTTTTAGAGCCACAAACATGAAGGTCGATTTTGTAGTTATCGAAGTGAACTAGAGCACCAGACGAAATATCTGTACTACCAATATAAATGTGTTCATTTGACATCAAATAGGGATTTCATAAAACAAAGAATCAATTTTCACCTAGATGTCTTCATCAAGTTTAAAGCTAAGTTCCATTGTTTTATTTATTTAATTTATGAGCATTTGTTTCATTGCATTTATCATCCCTATCTCCTTATCTCACGTAGGATTTTCTATTCATAGTGGATTAATTAATTTACCTATGATATTTATATGTGGTTTGTTATTTTCCCTTACATTAAATTGGTGAACTTGATGTATATTACACCCTTAGCATTTGTGCCTTCTATATTAAACTTTTGGATATGGTTTTTAATTAAAAAACTTCTTATTTTACATCTAGTTAAGGTTTCGATTCACTTCCATTTTCTAGTGAATTTTTATATAATTTTCATTTGGGTTTGGGCCTACATTAGTGATATCTATTTTATCTTTACCCACTCATTCTTTGACTATACCTTATTGCTAGATCATTTATTATGGATCTTATGATAGATATTTGCCACTAGCCTCTATCCATGCATGCCTTACTAATTCTGATGTGTTCCTATGATCGACTTCATTCAATCCATTCATCCTTGATGTTGTCTTTTATTTTTATCGTACCTGTGTTGATGCCTTTCATATGGGGTTATTATTTCGTTATTTTTGTGCTTCCCCTCCTTCAGGGAGTTGGCTATTGTCCGCCATTCTCTTTTGGATGTAGTTAGTTCACCTTTTATCGAGCTTCATCACGGCCATATTTTTCTTATGACTGGTGACAGTGATGACCACCGGGATGTTCTACGTACAATCACTTTTTCTTCATTTAATTTTTATGAAATATATGATGACTATACCTGTTATATATGCACTACTTGCTTCCTTCTTCACGTGCATTACTTCATGATGATTTTACTTCTTGCACGATGGATGCTAATGGTGTAACCCCACTTCTTCCCTTCAAATATAGGTACGATACTTTATGTCATAATGTTAGACCTTCATTAGCTATTGATGATGGTGTTGATCCTTGTGATTTAGTTTCTTCTACATGTCATGATGTCCCTATTTCCATACCCTTGTATTCAATTTGATATTAAATATCTCGTGAGGATTCTAGTGATACTTTTTTTATGTAAGGATAATCATGACGGTTCAAGTCCTTCCATATTAGATGACTTTGCATAATTTATATATATGATTCATGATGATTATTCCCCTACTGTGATGGATAATCATGTAGCCCTAAGTTTTCATGATACATCCAGTGATTTCACTCTGTGTGATGGTGTGCCCAGTGATTATATTCTTTCTGCATCTCATGATTGATCTCCCCATGCATCTAGGAATTCGCCTACATGCGCATCTCTTGCTACACCTTTCTTTTTGAGGAGCCTAGCGAAATATATGATGAGGTTTATACTTTTAATGAGCCTCTTTATGATATCTTCTCTCTAGGACCGTCTAATTATGATGACTTTCCTAGTGATGCGATTTATTGTGTAGCTAGTGATCTTCCATAAAGAAAAAAGTGTTTCAAAATCTATCATAAGTAAATACCATGGGATTTTCGTCCAAGGCGTTATGTTGGTGATTCTAGAATCCTTCTATCCTTTTTAAGGCAATAAAAACTATCACTGCATATAAAAAAAGGGTGCGATTAAGATTAATTGAGTTGTCACAATTTTAAAAAATAGAGGAGCCTCCCTCGTTGACATGCCCTATATTTTCATAATCTTGACTTGATGATAGGGCTCGTGGGTACGCTCAGGAGTGATATGCGGAAGGGGCGTAGAGAAAATTTTCCAACCAAGTGCCCAATAGTCAACCATATTCAAACTTCAAACTATTGTTCTGTAATACTTCTCATATATCAACTAGTTGATAGCATCCGACAATACATTTTCTTTCAAGAAATAATCACAAGAAGATAAGTTTCACCTGAGAAATCATTGACTTGGATTGCACATGCAGGAACCATGATCGACACTTAAGAGAAACAAGGAACATTTGGCAACAACTGTAGAGTTGCCACCTCAATAGATTGACGAAAACCTTGAAGCACAAGAGGTCTCACAAGGATGAAATGGTTCAGGTCTTCTCTACTAAGAATGTCTTCAATATCAGGAAGCACATGGAAAGAGTAAGCTAAGCACTCCACTCCCTAGCAAGGTTGTCATTATGTTGGCTCTCAAAATCATTAGCACATTCTCCAAGAATTTCCATACAGATCCATGACGAGGGGAACAAGACTACTGTGGTGAGAGAGTAAAATTCATCAACAAAGAATGGATGGTTGAAGACTGATACATAAGAGTGGTCCCCTCTTCTTCTTCTTTAGAGTAATCCAAACCTTTCCAGAGGGTGATTCCTTGAGGCCCTTAATAGAATAATTAGAGGAAAATGCAAGCCTATGCAATAAACGTTGAGTGCCATGCCTTATGATATATAGTATTTTATTGATCACGAGCCATCTAGGCATAAGTTATTATCCGAACCAAACTTAGGTGCTCATAGGACAACATCTATAGTTAGCGGTCTTTATTATCATCCAATCGTAGATAGAGGAACGAACTAATTCCTTGGATGTGATAGTAGATAGTCTCATTTTTAACATAAATGATAATTTCAGCTAAGGAGATAGGTCAAGATTCAAACAAAACACTAGCCAAGTGCTGAGAAATAAGTATTTGTCTTGTCTCATGAAATTGGCATTTTTGGTGCATAATTAAGAAAATCCTTAGACTCCCATGCTAAACACTATGCTTTGGGATAACATTAACCTAAATACCTCAATGACTAAAAGAACAAAGCAATAGGAAACTCGAAACCCCAATGACAAAGCCGTAAGACTAGGATTGCATGGAACTTGATTGTTGGAAAACAAGCAAGAAAATACTTGAATTACCACAACAACACTAAGAGCTAGGATTCTGGGAAACACCTTATGAGGCATGGTGGTAAGGAGAAGTTTAAAATCCCCAAAACTAGTTAAATACTCAAAATGAGCTTGGAAAAGACTTAGAAATTTCAGAACAACATACTCACTTCGAAAAGACTTAAAGACGCAAACCCTTTATTAACTTCGATAGAAAATTTTACGAAAGAACAAAAGCTGAGATTGCCTCCTCTAACAAGAATAAAACAAGTAAATATTAAAAAATAACAAAGAAAGATAAAAAGGGGCTCCCCATTTGGTTAAGAAAAATAGGGCATGTGTGCAATGGAAAACACTAGGTATGGTTGTTAAGGCCTCATTTACAGTTTTCAATTCTATTTAATTTTCTTGTTATGAAGACCTCAAGGAACACCCCCTTGTCCTAGAAGATCCCTAAAGATGAAGGAGAGTTTACCCACTCTCAATCATTGGCCCATTCGTTCCACAACTGACTATAAGTCCAACCAATCAACCTATGATGACCTTCCTTGGCCTCAGATTTTTTGCCTGTCTTTAGGATTTGTGCACATACATGTTTGAGAGCCAACACAACCCACGCGTACAAGAGAAGACCATTACAATACCATTTAAAATTCATTAGAATGCTTCAATGACCACCCTTCAAATTGTGCCTACTATAGGTTTAGGTAAGACAGATTCATTTATAATTAGAACAGTCTCGTTTGATACAATTTATTTTTTTATTAGAATGCATTTAGTGCTTATAACATTTGTTGGTATTTGATGAGGCATCGTTGATCCTCGCAGCTTAGTAGAATAAATTATTTGTCAAATCGGGGGTGTCTGAAGGCTACCTATAGAAGGGTGACAAATAATCTATCTAGTAGTCATCTAATCTTATCAGAAAGAAGGTTCACACACTTCTTAATCAATTGAATTCAAATTCTTACTACGAAATGAAAAATGGAGTTTAACCATGGAATCAAAGGAATTCTATTTAACTACGGAATAGAAGAAATGTTATTTAACTATGGAAATAGAAAAGGTGCTATTTTAACTACAGAATGAAATGACTAGAAATAAATAAAAAAGCATTCACTATAGAATAGAATCACATGTTGGAGTTTAATTTGGACGCAGAAAATGAAAGGGGAATGTACTCACAACACACATAAGGAAGAGAGTGTGGTTTTAATACATAAATTTTACATATAAATGATCATGACAGAATGATTGAAGGAACAACACAGACATACACAAAACATATAACCTAAAGGTCAGACACATTGAACTGTCACAGAAATGAGATCGGATATAAAATGAACACGTAAAATACTTATCTACTAGTACTTCTCTATTTTCTTTGTCAAGTGGTTAGCTTTCCAGAGAAAATAGCGTGATTTCAGCTCAGCATTCATAACTCAAATAGTAGAAATTATCACCCATGCATTCATGATGGAAATCTATTTAAAATCTCAGAATTTCATTTTCCATTTCAGAGAAGAAAAATAGATAACTGCAAATACGTCTCTTGGAAACTAAGAAGGTGGATCCATTCTCATGACTGTATCTTAAATACTTAACAACAATTTTAAAACTTAATTCCTAAAATATAGATGCGTGCTACATATGCAGGAGTTATTAAGTCTCATTCAATTTTTAACAAAAGTAATAAACAATTTTCTTACGCATAAATGACATTAAAAGTGTTTCATAGAATTTTAGGAAATAGTTGTTGTGGTCTCGGACTAGAGTGGCTCCATTAAGTAGCCGAATTGGTTGTAGTTGGATTGGCGACAACTGGATCAGCGGCACTAAAGTTGCATGTCTCTAGAATCCTTTGTTTTCTCTGCGAGAGTTTTTATTGTTGTCGTTCTGGCTCCTCTAGAGTTCTTCGGACTTTGTCTGGAAACCAAAGTTTTTAGAGATGGTTGAAAAAGTCTTTGGAGTACTCCCTCGCATCAATCTAAGTCATACGGAGATGTGCTTTCTTTGCAAATTTGTCATTGGGATGATCTGCAAAGGGAAAAATGGAACTCTGCATGGATTTTTGTGAGTTCTTCATCAAAGTTAATCATCAATAAATATATTGCACAGTGCAATATTTTCTATTTCATATAACAACTAACTCTTTGTTAAAACATAAATTTACATGATTATTGTTTGGGAAAAAGAAGGAAAAATATGCACTTGGAAAAATGAATGAGGCTATATTTATGCCTCATTAGTATCCTTCTCTTTGACTATTTCACTAAGAAAATACAGTACTTATTGAGTATAATGATTGGATGACATCTATGTACATTTTATGACTATTATTTTTCATTTGGAGAATTTATATACTTAGTTTATAGTCATATGGCTTAAACACCTAGTTTTTATTTCTATCTAAATGGGATTTCCTCGGTATATGCACGAGTTTTGAGAATGCGATTGATTTAAAATCAAGAGCCTACAAATATGAGTTAAATTCAGTAAGAACGTATCAGCTATTAATCCTCATTTAAATTCGTAATCTTAAGTACCTCCTGGTTAATTTGGAGTTCAAATGGATTTAACTGAGAATCAGATGCTACAAATTTGATCTCTTTGTTGTGAATTTTTTTTCTAATTTATTGATTTTATTTTTATTACAATTTATCCGGAAGTTGAAGCCACAAAAGATTGATCGGGATCTACATATTTTCCTTAACAAGCATTCTATGGAGGAGAAATTTTATCAAGATAAAATTTGAAAGACCCTCAAGTGTACACGTGCCTTCGAAACGTAGTGGAATGTGCAATTTACCTACGCACCATCAAAAAGTAGATTCAAGATAATGCTTTAAAGTGTAAGGAACCAAACGATTTTCATTAAAAACATTAAATTTTGGATTGGTTCTCTACCATGATGCCTTGGATGTAGTGGTAGGTGGTCTCATTCTCAACATCAATAAGGATTTGGGTATGCCAGTACTAGACAAAGCTAAATGTACACGTACAATGGTTTCTTTCAAAGTAGTTTGTACTTCAACTCTCTCCTCTTGCAATTTTCTTCTTCGTGACCAGTAGGAGATGGATTTTTCCTTTTATAAACTATATTTTCTCTTTTAAGGATTGGGATAAGTGCCTTAGTTGTATTTAGTAATTAGGTGATTGGGAGCATTCATACTATTCACTACGTTAGCCATAAATATTTTTGTTGGTTTCTCTACTTTCCTTAGTCAACCATCTAATTTATTCTTCTTGCTCCTTTTCTTCAACTATGGAGTTTTCTGCGATTATTTCTTTCTTCCTATTTAGCCTTCATGATTTGAATGGTAGTATGATTTTCATATCCGTGTGAAATTTCTTATGTCTTATTTTACCTCCTAGCGTTAGCCTTCTCCTTGCCTGTGGTGCATTACACTTATTCAGTTTAATGCTTGACCTTTCAAATGGTATGAGTGTTGGTCTCAAATAACATCGTGTTATTACGAATAACTCTGTTTATTTTCTTCATACAAATGAGGCATTATAAGATTCTTCTGATCCTATTATTACCCAACTTCCTCCTAGTCTAAATGCGATCATCCGTCCTGTTCTCGGAGTGTTGATAGTATATAATGTTAGTGTGTAACAAGTTGTTAAGTTGGGGAATAGTTTTCCTTCCATTCCCTCTGATGGTAATTCGACCGTCTCTCAAATTTTACTAGATTTGGGAAACTTTGATGTTGATATTTCAAGAGAAGATCGTAGATTGATGATAGAGTTAACGTCTTCTTTTCATGACTTGGTAGAAAATTCTGGTAACCTTCTTTTTCAAATCCACATGGAGAGAGAACATTGTTGTCATTCCATGGATAAACAAGTTTGGTCTCTCAATAATAGTAATGGAAATCTTGCAACTCTTCAGGAAATATTAATTTTTGAAGACTCTCATTAGATTCAAGTGAGACTGTTTCATGGGGGTCTTGTTCTAGGGTCTCTAATCTCCCTTATGATGTGATTTTAGAACATGAATCAGATGATAATTCCCAATTACTTTTGTTCGTTTCATGTTATTGTGTTATGGCTTCTAGTTACTATGCAATTCTAGCTATTCTAGCTATATGAATAGTTTCTAATTTTATAAGAAAAGATGTTTTTTTGGAGTATATCTTCTGGGTTGTTTTAAGAGAATCAATTTAATTGTTTAAAGTAAGCGGGAATGGTTCAAATGCACATCATGGTAAGATTTTTTTAAGAACGTCACATAATAGCTAAAACTAGCAAGGGAGCACATATGACAACGTGAAATTCTAGCTAAGGATCACAAAGTTTTTAACCAATGTATAGAACAACATGTGTTTTCATGGAAAAAGACGACGGTGTCTTACAAAAGGCTCAACCTTCATTAAAAGGCATATGTATTGTTTCACAAATTGCAACAAACAAATGCCGAACTGACTAGTTCACATTTGTGAGGATACTCCAACTTGTGCTGACATGGGAGCTTCGGTAGAGAGTATGGAGATCGATCAAGGAATAATTGGAAGTGGGGTTATTCAAATGTTGTGGTTCGGAATGCCTTGATAGATATGCATGCACCAAATGTGGAAGTGCATCTATGTTAGCAGAAACGAGAAACGAAAGTCGCAATGACAATGGCAATGTGATTAGAAACGAGATATTTAAAGGTTGCGTATAAGAGATGGTTCTTATATACATATACACTTTCAAACATTTAAATTTATTATAAAATTTTATTCCACAAATACATATAAATAATTCGTATAATAAAAATAAAAATAAATATTGAAATTTAAAACAAGTCTCTAAATCAATTGGAAAAAAAGTAAAAATTAAAAAAATAATTATACGATTTATCTATAACTATAAATTATAAGAAACATAAAAAGGTAAATTTTTTTTAAAAAAAATAACAAATATCATTTAGGAAAACGGAGGGAAAAAATCATTTAAAAAACAACGAATTTTTTGAAAAATTCCTTCAAACAATAACTACCTAAAATGAATACCTACAAAAAGGCAGATTTCTCTTTGTTTGTTTAAAAATGCATTTTAGATGCATTTTTTCAAGGAAAACATGAGGAAAGTTTTTGAAGGGAAAATGCAAAACGCAAAGAATGCGGGTTCGGTAAACATTTGACAATGTCTACAATAGTAACAAACGTCGCGGTAGGCTTAGAAATAGTCGTTTCTGACGGAAACGTGTTTCGCCGGTTAAAACAGTAAATCCATCCTTGTCGTCACGTTTCTGGTAACACAGGGAAGCATACACAAGGCACGTGATTGGTTTGACAAAATGCATAATGCCGAGTGGTCTGCTACGATTATAGGTTGTACAATTAATGGTGATCTAGATGAGGTTTGAGGATTTTCAAAATATTTTCAAGCGTACTTTTTTGTAATAAATCCATTATTTTGAAACAACTCTAATGCTAATGAAAAATATTAAAAGAAAATTATGAATTTATCCTTCCTATGGTTAATATTTATTTTATCAATGTTGGGTATCTTTGAGAACAATCATTAAAATTGAGAGTTATAATATATTGAAACTAATTTCTTCTTTATTGAATCATTAAAATTCTCTTAAATTATGTTACCCACAAAATTCTTAAAAACGAGTAGTAGCTCTATTGGATGGTCGATAGGCCTACATATTTATATTCCTTTCATGTACACATTTATCTTTTATTTAAAAACATTTTCATTCCAGTATTCCAGTGACCAAACTATTCATATATACATATCAACCATTGAAAAAGTGTTCGCACCACTCCCTCGCGTCAATCGGAGTCCTCCAGAGCCGTGCTTTCTTTGCAAAAGTTGTCACGAGGATGATCTGCAAAGGCAAAAAATGGAACTTTGCATGGATTTTTGTCAGTTCTTCATCCAAGTTAATCAACAATAAATATATCAAATAATGCAATATTTTCTATTTCATATAACAACTAATTCCTTCTTTAAACATAATTTTACATGAATATTGTTGGGGAAAATGAAGGAAAAAAGTGCACTCAGAAAAAATGGACAAGGCTATATTTATGCCTCATCAATATCCTTCTCTTTGACTATTTCACTAAGAAAATACAGTACTTATTGAGCATAATGATTGAATGACATTTATGTACATTTTTATAACTATTTTTTTTCATTTGGAGAATTTATGTACTTAGTTTATAGTCATATGATTTAACCACCTGGTTTGTATTTCTATCTAAATGGGCTTTCACGAGTTTCGAGAATGTGATTAATTTAAAATCAAGAGCCTACAAATATGAACTATTAATCCCCGTTTAAATTCACATGGCTAATTTGGAGTTCGAATCTGAGAATCAGATACTAGAAATTTGATATCTTCGTTGAGAATTGTTTTGTCTAATTTATTAATTTTATATCTCATAAAAATTTCCAAAAGAAAAAATTGAATCAGCTTTAAGTCTGAACAAAACAAACGAAAATTACCAATTACCGGCGGGTCTATTTTCCCGTACCAAAAAATAAATCTATGTTTCATTTTACGATACACAACGAACATTCCAAACTCAAGATGACAGAGAACAAAAAAAAAATACATAATGAAATCCAAGTATTAATTACCAGATCGTTGAGTCTTTTAGCGAATCGTTGACAAATGGTTGGTTTCTATTAATTATTTCAGACTTAAAACTAATTCTATCGCATAATTCCTAGTCGCTCTATTCCAGCTGTATAGGAGAATTCCTTTCCCACAATTCGACCGTATCATGTATTCAGACGTCTGAATTTTTCTGCCAATGAAATTTAGGTCGGTGGAATAAGAGCAATACCCAAACTGACATATATTAAATCCATTAGCAGCCATGATTCCGGTACCGAACTATTTCTTTTATAAAGTATGTCGGAGAGAGTACTGGATGGGCTTGCTTATAGAGATGCCAGCGAATCCCAGTCGCGGAAAAAATTATTTGAAAAGGGCATCGCTGTCTGGAGGAGGTCAGACAGACTAATTTGCTTCATTATCGCCATGGGAATAAACGTGTTGGCGCACGATTCTTATTGCATTCAGTCACTGTCGAGTGCCTTAACCAGGACTTTCGAAGTAGAATCATTTGATGCGGGCAGAGATTCATTCTAATCCTGTTTTCTCTTTCACCAGGTTTATCAGTCGATGGGCACTATAAAAAGCAGGACACCAAGGTAGCTCTGCAAGTTGTATAGAGAGCAGTTGGAAATAAAAATGAAGTCGAAATTAGCTTTGTTCGTCGTGGTCGTCTTGTTGAGCTTATGGCCGTGGGACAAAATGGCAGCAGCGCAAGTGGCGGTGAAGCTCGGAAGATGGAGGCTTCTGGTGCAAAATGGGGGCGTCTCTGCCATGCACATGACCACCACGCATTTAAACACGGTGGTGATGTTTGACCGGACCAACTTCGGGTCGTCGCAGATCCTGCTGGCCAACGGCAGTTGCCGCAACAATCCGCAGGACCTGGTGCTCACTCACGACTGCTCGGCGCATTCCATCGAGTACAACATAGCCACCAACAATGTGAGGCCGCTCACGATTTTCACCGACACCTGGTGTTCGTCTGGGGCGTTTGCCGCAAATGGAACGTTGGTACAAACCGGGGGGTGGCGTGACGGGGCACGGGACATTCGTTACTTCGTCCCCTGCTCGGACGGCAGCTGCGATTGGAATAATTTCGAGGGGCCCAAGCTTGCTGCGAATCGCTGGTATGCCGCCAACCAAATCCTGCCGGACAACCGCATTATCGTTGTCGGGGGCACGCAGATGTTTAACTACGAGTTTGTCCCCAAGAGTCCCGGCGAAGGAGTTTTCAATCTGCCGTTTCTATCTCAGACCCGAACCAGCAGCCAAGTGGAGAACAACCTCTACCCATTTCTCCACCTCTCGTCCGATGGCAACCTCTTTATCTTCGCAAACAGGGACTCCATTCTCCTCGACTACAAAACCAATGTTGTCGTGAAGACCTTTCCCAGAATGCCGGGTGACGGCCCGCGGAACTACCCTTCCACCGGGTCGTCCGTCATGCTGCCGCTCTCCGCCGCGGACGGGTTTGCCAAAGTGGAAGTTCTCATCTGTGGGGGCTGTCCCGACAACGGCTTCGCCCTGGCTAGCGCAGGTAATTTCACGGACGCGCTCCGCAGCTGTGGACGAATGGTCATTACAGACCCGAATCCTTCCTGGAGCATGGAAGACATGCCCGCTCCGAGAACCATGTCGGACATGCTCATTCTCCCCAACGGCGAAATCATCATCATCAATGGAGCGGGGAAGGGCGTAGCAGGGTGGAACATGCAGACCGCCCCCGTCTTAACACCTTACCTCTACCGACCCGCTGCACCCGTCGGGCAGCGCTTCTTCACCCTGGCGGCCACAACCATCCCCAGAATGTACCACTCTACTGCTAACATGATGGCGGACGCGAGAATCATTGTGGGCGGCTCCAATCCGCACGCGGGCTACGTCTTCACGGGAACTAACTTCCCGACAGAGCTCCGGCTGGAAGCATACAGTCCTTATTACTTAGAAAACGTCTACACGTACTTGCGCCCCAAGATAACATCCGTGTCGCCAACCTCGATCTCCTACGGCACCACCTTTACGGTTGTTTACTCGGTCCCCAATCCTCTTAACGGCGTTATACAGTTCAATGCCTACGCTCCGTCATTTACGACCCACACCAATTCGATGAACCAGAGGCTTCTCATTCTCGCCGCTGAAACACCGACCCTCGTCTCAAATGCAATCGGGAACGTCGTGTATTCTTCTTCTGTGACTGCCCCTCCCAGCGCTGTGGCTGCCCCGCCGGGATATTACATGTTGTTTGTGGTAAATAATGGCATTCCCAGCATCGCCCAGTGGGTTCAGTTTTCATAAACTTGTTAGATCGACTTCATTGATGTCTCAATTCACTTGGAGGGGAGCATAGTTTCTAAATTCCTTCCATTTGTTCGAACTATGTTATGTAAAAGGCATGCTGCATTTGTTTGGGGGTAATTTGAAACCCGGTTGTAATTATGGCTATTGTAATCTCAAATCTCAAATAAATCAAAAATGAAATATTCATTCCAGTCCATGTGCATCGCACCAAAGCGTATACCGAGTAAACTAATGATTAGCTTTTTCAGTTGCACACATATTATTCAAGAATAACAATAATGTTAAGTCCAATCGACTTGTCATTTGAGTCGCATTCACGTCTCATCATAACAGTATTATTCAGCCGAATCGACATGTTATTTTCTAATACATTATAAAACGGCTCTGGACTTTTAACAATTTTCTAAAATTTAGTATAGAACAAAGTTCTTATTATTAAGAACATACGGTTTCCACAGTTTATATCAATTAGAGAAAGTTTTGAGAAAATACAATAAGAAAAATTTTAATCTTCTTTTTTAATCACTCATAATCTACTATCAAAAATAATAACCCATTAGAGAGCTCTGTTACACATATGGAAATACAGCCACTAACTCGTATTTTTTACATTACAAAATGATTAGAGAGCTCTAGTACACATCTTATCATCACAAGAGCGCAACATCAACACTCTAGGTATGTTGCACGACTACCTATATTGTCTTTTCTTTTTTTCTTTTTTCTATTATTTTTCTATTATATTAACTCGATAACAGGGGTTTGGCCAGAAGGAAAACAATGCTAGCCTATTTCTAGAAATGGTGTCTACTGACACCACACCTTTCAAACACATGTTATAGACACCAACATAAATGAGATCTCAACATCTGAATGAATAAAATTTAGATGTGTGAGCCAAGTTCAAATCTAAGTGTAGGTTTTAGAGCCACAAACATGAAGGTCGATTTTGTAGTTATCGAAGTGAACTAGAGCACCAGACGAAATATCTGTACTACCAATATAAATGTGTTCATTTGACATCAAATAGGGATTTCATAAAACAAAGAATCAATTTTCACCTAGATGTCTTCATCAAGTTTAAAGCTAAGTTCCATTGTTTTATTTATTTAATTTATGAGCATTTGTTTCATTGCATTTATCATCCCTATCTCCTTATCTCACGTAGGATTTTCTATTCATAGTGGATTAATTAATTTACCTATGATATTTATATGTGGTTTGTTATTTTCCCTTACATTAAATTGGTGAACTTGATGTATATTACACCCTTAGCATTTGTGCCTTCTATATTAAACTTTTGGATATGGTTTTTAATTAAAAAACTTCTTATTTTACATCTAGTTAAGGTTTCGATTCACTTCCATTTTCTAGTGAATTTTTATATAATTTTCATTTGGGTTTGGGCCTACATTAGTGATATCTATTTTATCTTTACCCACTCATTCTTTGACTATACCTTATTGCTAGATCATTTATTATGGATCTTATGATAGATATTTGCCACTAGCCTCTATCCATGCATGCCTTACTAATTCTGATGTGTTCCTATGATCGACTTCATTCAATCCATTCATCCTTGATGTTGTCTTTTATTTTTATCGTACCTGTGTTGATGCCTTTCATATGGGGTTATTATTTCGTTATTTTTGTGCTTCCCCTCCTTCAGGGAGTTGGCTATTGTCCGCCATTCTCTTTTGGATGTAGTTAGTTCACCTTTTATCGAGCTTCATCACGGCCATATTTTTCTTATGACTGGTGACAGTGATGACCACCGGGATGTTCTACGTACAATCACTTTTTCTTCATTTAATTTTTATGAAATATATGATGACTATACCTGTTATATATGCACTACTTGCTTCCTTCTTCACGTGCATTACTTCATGATGATTTTACTTCTTGCACGATGGATGCTAATGGTGTAACCCCACTTCTTCCCTTCAAATATAGGTACGATACTTTATGTCATAATGTTAGACCTTCATTAGCTATTGATGATGGTGTTGATCCTTGTGATTTAGTTTCTTCTACATGTCATGATGTCCCTATTTCCATACCCTTGTATTCAATTTGATATTAAATATCTCGTGAGGATTCTAGTGATACTTTTTTTATGTAAGGATAATCATGACGGTTCAAGTCCTTCCATATTAGATGACTTTGCATAATTTATATATATGATTCATGATGATTATTCCCCTACTGTGATGGATAATCATGTAGCCCTAAGTTTTCATGATACATCCAGTGATTTCACTCTGTGTGATGGTGTGCCCAGTGATTATATTCTTTCTACATCTCATGATTGATCTCCCCATGCATCTAGGAATTCGCCTACATGCGCATCTCTTGCTACACCTTTCTTTTTGAGGAGCCTAGCGAAATATATGATGAGGTTTATACTTTTAATGAGCCTCTTTATGATATCTTCTCTCTAGGACCGTCTAATTATGATGACTTTCCTAGTGATGCGATTTATTGTGTAGCTAGTGATCTTCCATAAAGAAAAAAGTGTTTCAAAATCTATCATAAGTAAATACCATGGGATTTTCGTCCAAGGCGTTATGTTGGTGATTCTAGAATCCTTCTATCCTTTTTAAGGCAATAAAAACTATCACTGCATATAAAAAAAGGGTGCGATTAAGATTAATTGAGTTGTCACAATTTTAAAAAATAGAGGAGCCTCCCTCGTTGACATGCCCTATATTTTCATAATCTTGACTTGATGATAGGGCTCGTGGGTACGCTCAGGAGTGATATGCGGAAGGGGCGTAGAGAAAATTTTCCAACCAAGTGCCCAATAGTCAACCATATTCAAACTTCAAACTATTGTTCTGTAATACTTCTCATATATCAACTAGTTGATAGCATCCGACAATACATTTTCTTTCAAGAAATAATCACAAGAAGATAAGTTTCACCTGAGAAATCATTGACTTGGATTGCACATGCAGGAACCATGATCGACACTTAAGAGAAACAAGGAACATTTGGCAACAACTGTAGAGTTGCCACCTCAATAGATTGACGAAAACCTTGAAGCACAAGAGGTCTCACAAGGATGAAATGGTTCAGGTCTTCTCTACTAAGAATGTCTTCAATATCAGGAAGCACATGGAAAGAGTAAGCTAAGCACTCCACTCCCTAGCAAGGTTGTCATTATGTTGGCTCTCAAAATCATTAGCACATTCTCCAAGAATTTCCATACAGATCCATGACGAGGGGAACAAGACTACTGTGGTGAGAGAGTAAAATTCATCAACAAAGAATGGATGGTTGAAGACTGATACATAAGAGTGGTCCCCTCTTCTTCTTCTTTAGAGTAATCCAAACCTTTCCAGAGGGTGATTCCTTGAGGCCCTTAATAGAATAATTAGAGGAAAATGCAAGCCTATGCAATAAACGTTGAGTGCCATGCCTTATGATATATAGTATTTTATTGATCACGAGCCATCTAGGCATAAGTTATTATCCGAACCAAACTTAGGTGCTCATAGGACAACATCTATAGTTAGCGGTCTTTATTATCATCCAATCGTAGATAGAGGAACGAACTAATTCCTTGGATGTGATAGTAGATAGTCTCATTTTTAACATAAATGATAATTTCAGCTAAGGAGATAGGTCAAGATTCAAACAAAACACTAGCCAAGTGCTGAGAAATAAGTATTTGTCTTGTCTCATGAAATTGGCATTTTTGGTGCATAATTAAGAAAATCCTTAGACTCCCATGCTAAACACTATGCTTTGGGATAACATTAACCTAAATACCTCAATGACTAAAAGAACAAAGCAATAGGAAACTCGAAACCCCAATGACAAAGCCGTAAGACTAGGATTGCATGGAACTTGATTGTTGGAAAACAAGCAAGAAAATACTTGAATTACCACAACAACACTAAGAGCTAGGATTCTGGGAAACACCTTATGAGGCATGGTGGTAAGGAGAAGTTTAAAATCCCCAAAACTAGTTAAATACTCAAAATGAGCTTGGAAAAGACTTAGAAATTTCAGAACAACATACTCACTTCGAAAAGACTTAAAGATGCAAACCCTTTATTAACTTCGATAGAAAATTTTACGAAAGAACAAAAGCTGAGATTGCCTCCTCTAACAAGAATAAAACAAGTAAATATTAAAAAATAACAAAGAAAGATAAAAAGGGGCTCCCCATTTGGTTAAGAAAAATAGGGCATGTGTGCAATGGAAAACACTAGGTATGGTTGTTAAGGCCTCATTTACAGTTTTCAATTCTATTTAATTTTCTTGTTATGAAGACCTCAAGGAACACCCCCTTGTCCTAGAAGATCCCTAAAGATGAAGGAGAGTTTACCCACTCTCAATCATTGGCCCATTCGTTCCACAACTGACTATAAGTCCAACCAATCAACCTATGATGACCTTCCTTGGCCTCAGATTTTTTGCCTGTCTTTAGGATTTGTGCACATACATGTTTGAGAGCCAACACAACCCACGCGTACAAGAGAAGACCATTACAATACCATTTAAAATTCATTAGAATGCTTCAATGACCACCCTTCAAATTGTGCCTACTATAGGTTTAGGTAAGACAGATTCATTTATAATTAGAACAGTCTCGTTTGATACAATTTATTTTTTTATTAGAATGCATTTAGTGCTTATAACATTTGTTGGTATTTGATGAGGCATCGTTGATCCTCGCAGCTTAGTAGAATAAATTATTTGTCAAATCGGGGGTGTCTGAAGGCTACCTATAGAAGGGTGACAAATAATCTATCTAGTAGTCATCTAATCTTATCAGAAAGAAGGTTCACACACTTCTTAATCAATTGAATTCAAATTCTTACTACGAAATGAAAAATGGAGTTTAACCATGGAATCAAAGGAATTCTATTTAACTACGGAATAGAAGAAATGTTATTTAACTATGGAAATAGAAAAGGTGCTATTTTAACTACAGAATGAAATGACTAGAAATAAATAAAAAAGCATTCACTATAGAATAGAATCACATGTTGGAGTTTAATTTGGACGCAGAAAATGAAAGGGGAATGTACTCACAACACACATAAGGAAGAGAGTGTGGTTTTAATACATAAATTTTACATATAAATGATCATGACAGAATGATTGAAGGAACAACACAGACATACACAAAACATATAACCTAAAGGTCAGACACATTGAACTGTCACAGAAATGAGATCGGATATAAAATGAACACGTAAAATACTTATCTACTAGTACTTCTCTATTTTCTTTGTCAAGTGGTTAGCTTTCCAGAGAAAATAGCGTGATTTCAGCTCAGCATTCATAACTCAAATAGTAGAAATTATCACCCATGCATTCATGATGGAAATCTATTTAAAATCTCAGAATTTCATTTTCCATTTCAGAGAAGAAAAATAGATAACTGCAAATACGTCTCTTGGAAACTAAGAAGGTGGATCCATTCTCATGACTGTATCTTAAATACTTAACAACAATTTTAAAACTTAATTCCTAAAATATAGATGCGTGCTACATATGCAGGAGTTATTAAGTCTCATTCAATTTTTAACAAAAGTAATAAACAATTTTCTTACGCATAAATGACATTAAAAGTGTTTCATAGAATTTTAGGAAATAGTTGTTGTGGTCTCGGACTAGAGTGGCTCCATTAAGTAGCCGAATTGGTTGTAGTTGGATTGGCGACAACTGGATCAACGGCACTAAAGTTGCATGTCTCTAGAATCCTTTGTTTTCTCTGCGAGAGTTTTTATTGTTGTCGTTCTGGCTCCTCTAGAGTTCTTCGGACTTTGTCTGGAAACCAAAGTTTTTAGAGATGGTTGAAAAAGTCTTTGGAGTACTCCCTCGCATCAATCTAAGTCATACGGAGATGTGCTTTCTTTGCAAATTTGTCATTGGGATGATCTGCAAAGGGAAAAATGGAACTCTGCATGGATTTTTGTGAGTTCTTCATCAAAGTTAATCATCAATAAATATATTGCACAGTGCAATATTTTCTATTTCATATAACAACTAACTCTTTGTTAAAACATAAATTTACATGATTATTGTTTGGGAAAAAGAAGGAAAAATATGCACTTGGAAAAATGAATGAGGCTATATTTATGCCTCATTAGTATCCTTCTCTTTGACTATTTCACTAAGAAAATACAGTACTTATTGAGTATAATGATTGGATGACATCTATGTACATTTTATGACTATTATTTTTCATTTGGAGAATTTATATACTTAGTTTATAGTCATATGGCTTAAACACCTAGTTTTTATTTCTATCTAAATGGGATTTCCTCGGTATATGCACGAGTTTTGAGAATGCGATTGATTTAAAATCAAGAGCCTACAAATATGAGTTAAATTCAGTAAGAACGTATCAGCTATTAATCCTCATTTAAATTCGTAATCTTAAGTACCTCCTGGTTAATTTGGAGTTCAAATGGATTTAACTGAGAATCAGATGCTACAAATTTGATCTCTTTGTTGTGAATTTTTTTTCTAATTTATTGATTTTATTTTTATTACAATTTATCCGGAAGTTGAAGCCACAAAAGATTGATCGGGATCTACATATTTTCCTTAACAAGCATTCTATGGAGGAGAAATTTTATCAAGATAAAATTTGAAAGACCCTCAAGTGTACACGTGCCTTCGAAACGTAGTGGAATGTGCAATTTACCTACGCACCATCAAAAAGTAGATTCAAGATAATGCTTTAAAGTGTAAGGAACCAAACGATTTTCATTAAAAACATTAAATTTTGGATTGGTTCTCTACCATGATGCCTTGGATGTAGTGGTAGGTGGTCTCATTCTCAACATCAATAAGGATTTGGGTATGCCAGTACTAGACAAAGCTAAATGTACACGTACAATGGTTTCTTTCAAAGTAGTTTGTACTTCAACTCTCTCCTCTTGCAATTTTCTTCTTCGTGACCAGTAGGAGATGGATTTTTCCTTTTATAAACTATATTTTCTCTTTTAAGGATTGGGATAAGTGCCTTAGTTGTATTTAGTAATTAGGTGATTGGGAGCATTCATACTATTCACTACGTTAGCCATAAATATTTTTGTTGGTTTCTCTACTTTCCTTAGTCAACCATCTAATTTATTCTTCTTGCTCCTTTTCTTCAACTATGGAGTTTTCTGCGATTATTTCTTTCTTCCTATTTAGCCTTCATGATTTGAATGGTAGTATGATTTTCATATCCGTGTGAAATTTCTTATGTCTTATTTTACCTCCTAGGGTTAGCCTTCTCCTTGCCTGTGGTGCATTACACTTATTCAGTTTAATGCTTGACCTTTCAAATGGTATGAGTGTTGGTCTCAAATAACATCGTGTTATTACGAATAACTCTGTTTATTTTCTTCATACCAATGAGGCATTATAAGATTCTTCTGATCCTATTATTACCCAACTTCCTCCTAGTCTAAATGCGATCATCCGTCCTGTTCTCGGAGTGTTGATAGTATATAATGTTAGTGTGTAACAAGTTGTTAAGTTGGGGAATAGTTTTCCTTCCATTCCCTCTGATGGTAATTCGACCGTCTCTCAAATTTTACTAGATTTGGGAAACTTTGATGTTGATATTTCAAGAGAAGATCGTAGATTGATGATAGAGTTAACGTCTTCTTTTCATGACTTGGTAGAAAATTCTGGTAACCTTCTTTTTCAAATCCACATGGAGAGAGAACATTGTTGTCATTCCATGGATAAACAAGTTTGGTCTCTCAATAATAGTAATGGAAATCTTGCAACTCTTCAGGAAATATTAATTTTTGAAGACTCTCATTAGATTCAAGTGAGACTGTTTCATGGGGGTCTTGTTCTAGGGTCTCTAATCTCCCTTATGATGTGATTTTAGAACATGAATCAGATGATAATTCCCAATTACTTTTGTTCGTTTCATGTTATTGTGTTATGGCTTCTAGTTACTATGCAATTCTAGCTATTCTAGCTATATGAATAGTTTCTAATTTTATAAGAAAAGATGTTTTTTTGGAGTATATCTTCTGGGTTGTTTTAAGAGAATCAATTTAATTGTTTAAAGTAAGCGGGAATGGTTCAAATGCACATCATGGTAAGATTTTTTTAAGAACGTCACATAATAGCTAAAACTAGCAAGGGAGCACATATGACAACGTGAAATTCTAGCTAAGGATCACAAAGTTTTTAACCAATGTATAGAACAACATGTGTTTTCATGGAAAAAGACGACGGTGTCTTACAAAAGGCTCAACCTTCATTAAAAGGCATATGTATTGTTTCACAAATTGCAACAAACAAATGCCGAACTGACTAGTTCACATTTGTGAGGATACTCCAACTTGTGCTGACATGGGAGCTTCGGTAGAGAGTATGGAGATCGATCAAGGAATAATTGGAAGTGGGGTTATTCAAATGTTGTGGTTCGGAATGCCTTGATAGATATGCATGCACCAAATGTGGAAGTGCATCTATGTTAGCAGAAACGAGAAACGAAAGTCGCAATGGCAATGGCAATGTGATTAGAAACGAGATATTTAAAGGTTGCGTATAAGAGATGGTTCTTATATACATATACACTTTCAAACATTTAAATTTATTATAAAATTTTATTCCACAAATACATATAAATAATTCGTATAATAAAAATAAAAATAAATATTGAAATTTAAAACAAGTCTCTAAATCAATTGGAAAAAAAGTAAAAATTAAAAAAATAATTATACGATTTATCTATAACTATAAATTATAAGAAACATAAAAAGGTAAATTTTTTTTAAAAAAAATAACAAATATCATTTAGGAAAACGGAGGGAAAAAATCATTTAAAAAACAACGAATTTTTTGAAAAATTCCTTCAAACAATAACTACCTAAAATGAATACCTACAAAAAGGCAGATTTCTCTTTGTTTGTTTAAAAATGCATTTTAGATGCATTTTTTCAAGGAAAACATGAGGAAAGTTTTTGAAGGGAAAATGCAAAACGCAAAGAATGCGGGTTCGGTAAACATTTGACAATGTCTACAATAGTAACAAACGTCGCGGTAGGCTTAGAAATAGTCGTTTCTGACGGAAACGTGTTTCGCCGGTTAAAACAGTAAATCCATCCTTGTCGTCACGTTTCTGGTAACACAGGGAAGCATACACAAGGCACGTGATTGGTTTGACAAAATGCATAATGCCGAGTGGTCTGCTACGATTATAGGTTGTACAATTAATGGTGATCTAGATGAGGTTTGAGGATTTTCAAAATATTTTCAAGCGTACTTTTTTGTAATAAATCCATTATTTTGAAACAACTCTAATGCTAATGAAAAATATTAAAAGAAAATTATGAATTTATCCTTCCTATGGTTAATATTTATTTTATCAATGTTGGGTATCTTTGAGAACAATCATTAAAATTGAGAGTTATAATATATTGAAACTAACTTCTTCTTTATTGAATCATTAAAATTCTCTTAAATTATGTTACCCACAAAATTCTTAAAAACGAGTAGTAGCTCTATTGGATGGTCGATAGGCCTACATATTTATATTCCTTTCATGTACACATTTATCTTTTATTTAAAAATATTTTCATTCCAGTATTCCAGTGACCAAACTATTCATATATACATATCAACCATTGAAAAAGTGTTCGCACCACTCCCTCGCGTCAATCGGAGTCCTCCAGAGCCGTGCTTTCTTTGCAAAAGTTGTCACGAGGATGATCTGCAAAGGCAAAAAATGGAACTTTGCATGGATTTTTGTCAGTTCTTCATCCAAGTTAATCAACAATAAATATATCAAATAATGCAATATTTTCTATTTCATATAACAACTAATTCCTTCTTTAAACATAATTTTACATGAATATTGTTGGGGAAAATGAAGGAAAAAAGTGCACTCAGAAAAAATGGACAAGGCTATATTTATGCCTCATCAATATCCTTCTCTTTGACTATTTCACTAAGAAAATACAGTACTTATTGAGCATAATGATTGAATGACATTTATGTACATTTTTATAACTATTTTTTTTCATTTGGAGAATTTATGTACTTAGTTTATAGTCATATGATTTAACCACCTGGTTTGTATTTCTATCTAAATGGGCTTTCACGAGTTTCGAGAATGTGATTAATTTAAAATCAAGAGCCTACAAATATGAACTATTAATCCCCGTTTAAATTCACATGGCTAATTTGGAGTTCGAATCTGAGAATCAGATACTAGAAATTTGATATCTTCGTTGAGAATTGTTTTGTCTAATTTATTAATTTTATATCTCATAAAAATTTCCAAAAGAAAAAATTGAATCAGCTTTAAGTCTGAACAAAACAAACGAAAATTACCAATTACCGGCGGGTCTATTTTCCCGTACCAAAAAATAAATCTATGTTTCATTTTACGATACACAACGAACATTCCAAACTCAAGATGACAGAGAACAAAAAAAAATACATAATGAAATCCAAGTATTAATTACCAGATCGTTGAGTCTTTTAGCGAATCGTTGACAAATGGTTGGTTTCTATTAATTATTTCAGACTTAAAACTAATTCTATCGCATAATTCCTAGTCGCTCTATTCCAGCTGTATAGGAGAATTCCTTTCCCACAATTCGACCGTATCATGTATTCAGACGTCTGAATTTTTCTGCCAATGAAATTTAGGTCGGTGGAATAAGAGCAATACCCAAACTGACATATATTAAATCCATTAGCAGCCATGATTCCGGTACCGAACTATTTCTTTTATAAAGTATGTCGGAGAGAGTACTGGATGGGCTTGCTTATAGAGATGCCAGCGAATCCCAGTCGCGGAAAAAATTATTTGAAAAGGGCATCGCTGTCTGGAGGAGGTCAGACAGACTAATTTGCTTCATTATCGCCATGGGAATAAACGTGTTGGCGCACGATTCTTATTGCATTCAGTCACTGTCGAGTGCCTTAACCAGGACTTTCGAAGTAGAATCATTTGATGCGGGCAGAGATTCATTCTAATCCTGTTTTCTCTTTCACCAGGTTTATCAGTCGATGGGCACTATAAAAAGCAGGACACCAAGGTAGCTCTGCAAGTTGTATAGAGAGCAGTTGGAAATAAAAATGAAGTCGAAATTAGCTTTGTTCGTCGTGGTCGTCTTGTTGAGCTTATGGCCGTGGGACAAAATGGCAGCAGCGCAAGTGGCGGTGAAGCTCGGAAGATGGAGGCTTCTGGTGCAAAATGGGGGCGTCTCTGCCATGCACATGACCACCACGCATTTAAACACGGTGGTGATGTTTGACCGGACCAACTTCGGGTCGTCGCAGATCCTGCTGGCCAACGGCAGTTGCCGCAACAATCCGCAGGACCTGGTGCTCACTCACGACTGCTCGGCGCATTCCATCGAGTACAACATAGCCACCAACAATGTGAGGCCGCTCACGATTTTCACCGACACCTGGTGTTCGTCTGGGGCGTTTGCCGCAAATGGAACGTTGGTACAAACCGGGGGGTGGCGTGACGGGGCACGGGACATTCGTTACTTCGTCCCCTGCTCGGACGGCAGCTGCGATTGGAATAATTTCGAGGGGCCCAAGCTTGCTGCGAATCGCTGGTATGCCGCCAACCAAATCCTGCCGGACAACCGCATTATCGTTGTCGGGGGCACGCAGATGTTTAACTACGAGTTTGTCCCCAAGAGTCCCGGCGAAGGAGTTTTCAATCTGCCGTTTCTATCTCAGACCCGAACCAGCAGCCAAGTGGAGAACAACCTCTACCCATTTCTCCACCTCTCGTCCGATGGCAACCTCTTTATCTTCGCAAACAGGGACTCCATTCTCCTCGACTACAAAACCAATGTTGTCGTGAAGACCTTTCCCAGAATGCCGGGTGACGGCCCGCGGAACTACCCTTCCACCGGGTCGTCCGTCATGCTGCCGCTCTCCGCCGCGGACGGGTTTGCCAAAGTGGAAGTTCTCATCTGTGGGGGCTGTCCCGACAACGGCTTCGCCCTGGCTAGCGCAGGTAATTTCACGGACGCGCTCCGCAGCTGTGGACGAATGGTCATTACAGACCCGAATCCTTCCTGGAGCATGGAAGACATGCCCGCTCCGAGAACCATGTCGGACATGCTCATTCTCCCCAACGGCGAAATCATCATCATCAATGGAGCGGGGAAGGGCGTAGCAGGGTGGAACATGCAGACCGCCCCCGTCTTAACACCTTACCTCTACCGACCCGCTGCACCCGTCGGGCAGCGCTTCTTCACCCTGGCGGCCACAACCATCCCCAGAATGTACCACTCTACTGCTAACATGATGGCGGACGCGAGAATCATTGTGGGCGGCTCCAATCCGCACGCGGGCTACGTCTTCACGGGAACTAACTTCCCGACAGAGCTCCGGCTGGAAGCATACAGTCCTTATTACTTAGAAAACGTCTACACGTACTTGCGCCCCAAGATAACATCCGTGTCGCCAACCTCGATCTCCTACGGCACCACCTTTACGGTTGTTTACTCGGTCCCCAATCCTCTTAACGGCGTTATACAGTTCAATGCCTACGCTCCGTCATTTACGACCCACACCAATTCGATGAACCAGAGGCTTCTCATTCTCGCCGCTGAAACACCGACCCTCGTCTCAAATGCAATCGGGAACGTCGTGTATTCTTCTTCTGTGACTGCCCCTCCCAGCGCTGTGGCTGCCCCGCCGGGATATTACATGTTGTTTGTGGTAAATAATGGCATTCCCAGCATCGCCCAGTGGGTTCAGTTTTCATAAACTTGTTAGATCGACTTCATTGATGTCTCAATTCACTTGGAGGGGAGCATAGTTTCTAAATTCCTTCCATTTGTTCGAACTATGTTATGTAAAAGGCATGCTGCATTTGTTTGGGGGTAATTTGAAACCCGGTTGTAATTATGGCTATTGTAATCTCAAATCTCAAATAAATCAAAAATGAAATATTCATTCCAGTCCATGTGCATCGCACCAAAGCGTATACCGAGTAAACTAATGATTAGCTTTTTCAGTTGCACACATATTATTCAAGAATAACAATAATGTTAAGTCCAATCGACTTGTCATTTGAGTCGCATTCACGTCTCATCATAACAGTATTATTCAGCCGAATCGACATGTTATTTTCTAATACATTATAAAACGGCTCTGGACTTTTAACAATTTTCTAAAATTTAGTATAGAACAAAGTTCTTATTATTAAGAACATACGGTTTCCACAGTTTATATCAATTAGAGAAAGTTTTGAGAAAATACAATAAGAAAAATTTTAATCTTCTTTTTTAATCACTCATAATCTACTATCAAAAATAATAACCCATTAGAGAGCTCTGTTACACATATGGAAATACAGCCACTAACTCGTATTTTTTACATTACAAAATGATTAGAGAGCTCTAGTACACATCTTATCATCACAAGAGCGCAACATCAACACTCTAGGTATGTTGCACGACTACCTATATTGTCTTTTCTTTTTTTCTTTTTTCTATTATTTTTCTATTATATTAACTCGATAACAGGGGTTTGGCCAGAAGGAAAACAATGCTAGCCTATTTCTAGAAATGGTGTCTACTGACACCACACCTTTCAAACACATGTTATAGACACCAACATAAATGAGATCTCAACATCTGAATAAATAAAATTTAGATGTGTGAGCCAAGTTCAAATCTAAGTGTAGGTTTTAGAGCCACAAACATGAAGGTCGATTTTGTAGTTATCGAAGTGAACTAGAGCACCAGACGAAATATCTGTACTACCAATATAAATGTGTTCATTTGACATCAAATAGGGATTTCATAAAACAAAGAATCAATTTTCACCTAGATGTCTTCATCAAGTTTAAAGCTAAGTTCCATTGTTTTATTTATTTAATTTATGAGCATTTGTTTCATTGCATTTATCATCCCTATCTCCTTATCTCACGTAGGATTTTCTATTCATAGTGGATTAATTAATTTACCTATGATATTTATATGTGGTTTGTTATTTTCCCTTACATTAAATTGGTGAACTTGATGTATATTACACCCTTAGCATTTGTGCCTTCTATATTAAACTTTTGGATATGGTTTTTAATTAAAAAACTTCTTATTTTACATCTAGTTAAGGTTTCGATTCACTTCCATTTTCTAGTGAATTTTTATATAATTTTCATTTGGGTTTGGGCCTACATTAGTGATATCTATTTTATCTTTACCCACTCATTCTTTGACTATACCTTATTGCTAGATCATTTATTATGGATCTTATGATAGATATTTGCCACTAGCCTCTATCCATGCATGCCTTACTAATTCTGATGTGTTCCTATGATCGACTTCATTCAATCCATTCATCCTTGATGTTGTCTTTTATTTTTATCGTACCTGTGTTGATGCCTTTCATATGGGGTTATTATTTCGTTATTTTTGTGCTTCCCCTCCTTCAGGGAGTTGGCTATTGTCCGCCATTCTCTTTTGGATGTAGTTAGTTCACCTTTTATCGAGCTTCATCACGGCCATATTTTTCTTATGACTGGTGACAGTGATGACCACCGGGATGTTCTACGTACAATCACTTTTTCTTCATTTAATTTTTATGAAATATATGATGACTATACCTGTTATATATGCACTACTTGCTTCCTTCTTCACGTGCATTACTTCATGATGATTTTACTTCTTGCACGATGGATGCTAATGGTGTAACCCCACTTCTTCCCTTCAAATATAGGTACGATACTTTATGTCATAATGTTAGACCTTCATTAGCTATTGATGATGGTGTTGATCCTTGTGATTTAGTTTCTTCTACATGTCATGATGTCCCTATTTCCATACCCTTGTATTCAATTTGATATTAAATATCTCGTGAGGATTCTAGTGATACTTTTTTTATGTAAGGATAATCATGACGGTTCAAGTCCTTCCATATTAGATGACTTTGCATAATTTATATATATGATTCATGATGATTATTCCCCTACTGTGATGGATAATCATGTAGCCCTAAGTTTTCATGATACATCCAGTGATTTCACTCTGTGTGATGGTGTGCCCAGTGATTATATTCTTTCTACATCTCATGATTGATCTCCCCATGCATCTAGGAATTCGCCTACATGCGCATCTCTTGCTACACCTTTCTTTTTGAGGAGCCTAGCGAAATATATGATGAGGTTTATACTTTTAATGAGCCTCTTTATGATATCTTCTCTCTAGGACCGTCTAATTATGATGACTTTCCTAGTGATGCGATTTATTGTGTAGCTAGTGATCTTCCATAAAGAAAAAAGTGTTTCAAAATCTATCATAAGTAAATACCATGGGATTTTCGTCCAAGGCGTTATGTTGGTGATTCTAGAATCCTTCTATCCTTTTTAAGGCAATAAAAACTATCACTGCATATAAAAAAAGGGTGCGATTAAGATTAATTGAGTTGTCACAATTTTAAAAAATAGAGGAGCCTCCCTCGTTGACATGCCCTATATTTTCATAATCTTGACTTGATGATAGGGCTCGTGGGTACGCTCAGGAGTGATATGCGGAAGGGGCGTAGAGAAAATTTTCCAACCAAGTGCCCAATAGTCAACCATATTCAAACTTCAAACTATTGTTCTGTAATACTTCTCATATATCAACTAGTTGATAGCATCCGACAATACATTTTCTTTCAAGAAATAATCACAAGAAGATAAGTTTCACCTGAGAAATCATTGACTTGGATTGCACATGCAGGAACCATGATCGACACTTAAGAGAAACAAGGAACATTTGGCAACAACTGTAGAGTTGCCACCTCAATAGATTGACGAAAACCTTGAAGCACAAGAGGTCTCACAAGGATGAAATGGTTCAGGTCTTCTCTACTAAGAATGTCTTCAATATCAGGAAGCACATGGAAAGAGTAAGCTAAGCACTCCACTCCCTAGCAAGGTTGTCATTATGTTGGCTCTCAAAATCATTAGCACATTCTCCAAGAATTTCCATACAGATCCATGACGAGGGGAACAAGACTACTGTGGTGAGAGAGTAAAATTCATCAACAAAGAATGGATGGTTGAAGACTGATACATAAGAGTGGTCCCCTCTTCTTCTTCTTTAGAGTAATCCAAACCTTTCCAGAGGGTGATTCCTTGAGGCCCTTAATAGAATAATTAGAGGAAAATGCAAGCCTATGCAATAAACGTTGAGTGCCATGCCTTATGATATATAGTATTTTATTGATCACGAGCCATCTAGGCATAAGTTATTATCCGAACCAAACTTAGGTGCTCATAGGACAACATCTATAGTTAGCGGTCTTTATTATCATCCAATCGTAGATAGAGGAACGAACTAATTCCTTGGATGTGATAGTAGATAGTCTCATTTTTAACATAAATGATAATTTCAGCTAAGGAGATAGGTCAAGATTCAAACAAAACACTAGCCAAGTGCTGAGAAATAAGTATTTGTCTTGTCTCATGAAATTGGCATTTTTGGTGCATAATTAAGAAAATCCTTAGACTCCCATGCTAAACACTATGCTTTGGGATAACATTAACCTAAATACCTCAATGACTAAAAGAACAAAGCAATAGGAAACTCGAAACCCCAATGACAAAGCCGTAAGACTAGGATTGCATGGAACTTGATTGTTGGAAAACAAGCAAGAAAATACTTGAATTACCACAACAACACTAAGAGCTAGGATTCTGGGAAACACCTTATGAGGCATGGTGGTAAGGAGAAGTTTAAAATCCCCAAAACTAGTTAAATACTCAAAATGAGCTTGGAAAAGACTTAGAAATTTCAGAACAACATACTCACTTCGAAAAGACTTAAAGATGCAAACCCTTTATTAACTTCGATAGAAAATTTTACGAAAGAACAAAAGCTGAGATTGCCTCCTCTAACAAGAATAAAACAAGTAAATATTAAAAAATAACAAAGAAAGATAAAAAGGGGCTCCCCATTTGGTTAAGAAAAATAGGGCATGTGTGCAATGGAAAACACTAGGTATGGTTGTTAAGGCCTCATTTACAGTTTTCAATTCTATTTAATTTTCTTGTTATGAAGACCTCAAGGAACACCCCCTTGTCCTAGAAGATCCCTAAAGATGAAGGAGAGTTTACCCACTCTCAATCATTGGCCCATTCGTTCCACAACTGACTATAAGTCCAACCAATCAACCTATGATGACCTTCCTTGGCCTCAGATTTTTTGCCTGTCTTTAGGATTTGTGCACATACATGTTTGAGAGCCAACACAACCCACGCGTACAAGAGAAGACCATTACAATACCATTTAAAATTCATTAGAATGCTTCAATGACCACCCTTCAAATTGTGCCTACTATAGGTTTAGGTAAGACAGATTCATTTATAATTAGAACAGTCTCGTTTGATACAATTTATTTTTTTATTAGAATGCATTTAGTGCTTATAACATTTGTTGGTATTTGATGAGGCATCGTTGATCCTCGCAGCTTAGTAGAATAAATTATTTGTCAAATCGGGGGTGTCTGAAGGCTACCTATAGAAGGGTGACAAATAATCTATCTAGTAGTCATCTAATCTTATCAGAAAGAAGGTTCACACACTTCTTAATCAATTGAATTCAAATTCTTACTACGAAATGAAAAATGGAGTTTAACCATGGAATCAAAGGAATTCTATTTAACTACGGAATAGAAGAAATGTTATTTAACTATGGAAATAGAAAAGGTGCTATTTTAACTACAGAATGAAATGACTAGAAATAAATAAAAAAGCATTCACTATAGAATAGAATCACATGTTGGAGTTTAATTTGGACGCAGAAAATGAAAGGGGAATGTACTCACAACACACATAAGGAAGAGAGTGTGGTTTTAATACATAAATTTTACATATAAATGATCATGACAGAATGATTGAAGGAACAACACAGACATACACAAAACATATAACCTAAAGGTCAGACACATTGAACTGTCACAGAAATGAGATCGGATATAAAATGAACACGTAAAATACTTATCTACTAGTACTTCTCTATTTTCTTTGTCAAGTGGTTAGCTTTCCAGAGAAAATAGCGTGATTTCAGCTCAGCATTCATAACTCAAATAGTAGAAATTATCACCCATGCATTCATGATGGAAATCTATTTAAAATCTCAGAATTTCATTTTCCATTTCAGAGAAGAAAAATAGATAACTGCAAATACGTCTCTTGGAAACTAAGAAGGTGGATCCATTCTCATGACTGTATCTTAAATACTTAACAACAATTTTAAAACTTAATTCCTAAAATATAGATGCGTGCTACATATGCAGGAGTTATTAAGTCTCATTCAATTTTTAACAAAAGTAATAAACAATTTTCTTACGCATAAATGACATTAAAAGTGTTTCATAGAATTTTAGGAAATAGTTGTTGTGGTCTCGGACTAGAGTGGCTCCATTAAGTAGCCGAATTGGTTGTAGTTGGATTGGCGACAACTGGATCAACGGCACTAAAGTTGCATGTCTCTAGAATCCTTTGTTTTCTCTGCGAGAGTTTTTATTGTTGTCGTTCTGGCTCCTCTAGAGTTCTTCAGACTTTGTCTGGAAACCAAAGTTTTTAGAGATGGTTGAAAAAGTCTTTGGAGTACTCCCTCGCATCAATCTAAGTCATACGGAGATGTGCTTTCTTTGCAAATTTGTCATTGGGATGATCTGCAAAGGGAAAAATGGAACTCTGCATGGATTTTTGTGAGTTCTTCATCAAAGTTAATCATCAATAAATATATTGCACAGTGCAATATTTTCTATTTCATATAACAACTAACTCTTTGTTAAAACATAAATTTACATGATTATTGTTTGGGAAAAAGAAGGAAAAATATGCACTTGGAAAAATGAATGAGGCTATATTTATGCCTCATTAGTATCCTTCTCTTTGACTATTTCACTAAGAAAATACAGTACTTATTGAGTATAATGATTGGATGACATCTATGTACATTTTATGACTATTATTTTTCATTTGGAGAATTTATATACTTAGTTTATAGTCATATGGCTTAAACACCTAGTTTTTATTTCTATCTAAATGGGATTTCCTCGGTATATGCACGAGTTTTGAGAATGCGATTGATTTAAAATCAAGAGCCTACAAATATGAGTTAAATTCAGTAAGAACGTATCAGCTATTAATCCTCATTTAAATTCGTAATCTTAAGTACCTCCTGGTTAATTTGGAGTTCAAATGGATTTAACTGAGAATCAGATGCTACAAATTTGATCTCTTTGTTGTGAATTTTTTTTCTAATTTATTGATTTTATTTTTATTACAATTTATCCGGAAGTTGAAGCCACAAAAGATTGATCGGGATCTACATATTTTCCTTAACAAGCATTCTATGGAGGAGAAATTTTATCAAGATAAAATTTGAAAGACCCTCAAGTGTACACGTGCCTTCGAAACGTAGTGGAATGTGCAATTTACCTACGCACCATCAAAAAGTAGATTCAAGATAATGCTTTAAAGTGTAAGGAACCAAACGATTTTCATTAAAAACATTAAATTTTGGATTGGTTCTCTACCATGATGCCTTGGATGTAGTGGTAGGTGGTCTCATTCTCAACATCAATAAGGATTTGGGTATGCCAGTACTAGACAAAGCTAAATGTACACGTACAATGGTTTCTTTCAAAGTAGTTTGTACTTCAACTCTCTCCTCTTGCAATTTTCTTCTTCGTGACCAGTAGGAGATGGATTTTTCCTTTTATAAACTATATTTTCTCTTTTAAGGATTGGGATAAGTGCCTTAGTTGTATTTAGTAATTAGGTGATTGGGAGCATTCATACTATTCACTACGTTAGCCATAAATATTTTTGTTGGTTTCTCTACTTTCCTTAGTCAACCATCTAATTTATTCTTCTTGCTCCTTTTCTTCAACTATGGAGTTTTCTGCGATTATTTCTTTCTTCCTATTTAGCCTTCATGATTTGAATGGTAGTATGATTTTCATATCCGTGTGAAATTTCTTATGTCTTATTTTACCTCCTAGGGTTAGCCTTCTCCTTGCCTGTGGTGCATTACACTTATTCAGTTTAATGCTTGACCTTTCAAATGGTATGAGTGTTGGTCTCAAATAACATCGTGTTATTACGAATAACTCTGTTTATTTTCTTCATACCAATGAGGCATTATAAGATTCTTCTGATCCTATTATTACCCAACTTCCTCCTAGTCTAAATGCGATCATCCGTCCTGTTCTCGGAGTGTTGATAGTATATAATGTTAGTGTGTAACAAGTTGTTAAGTTGGGGAATAGTTTTCCTTCCATTCCCTCTGATGGTAATTCGACCGTCTCTCAAATTTTACTAGATTTGGGAAACTTTGATGTTGATATTTCAAGAGAAGATCGTAGATTGATGATAGAGTTAACGTCTTCTTTTCATGACTTGGTAGAAAATTCTGGTAACCTTCTTTTTCAAATCCACATGGAGAGAGAACATTGTTGTCATTCCATGGATAAACAAGTTTGGTCTCTCAATAATAGTAATGGAAATCTTGCAACTCTTCAGGAAATATTAATTTTTGAAGACTCTCATTAGATTCAAGTGAGACTGTTTCATGGGGGTCTTGTTCTAGGGTCTCTAATCTCCCTTATGATGTGATTTTAGAACATGAATCAGATGATAATTCCCAATTACTTTTGTTCGTTTCATGTTATTGTGTTATGGCTTCTAGTTACTATGCAATTCTAGCTATTCTAGCTATATGAATAGTTTCTAATTTTATAAGAAAAGATGTTTTTTTGGAGTATATCTTCTGGGTTGTTTTAAGAGAATCAATTTAATTGTTTAAAGTAAGCGGGAATGGTTCAAATGCACATCATGGTAAGATTTTTTTAAGAACGTCACATAATAGCTAAAACTAGCAAGGGAGCACATATGACAACGTGAAATTCTAGCTAAGGATCACAAAGTTTTTAACCAATGTATAGAACAACATGTGTTTTCATGGAAAAAGACGACGGTGTCTTACAAAAGGCTCAACCTTCATTAAAAGGCATATGTATTGTTTCACAAATTGCAACAAACAAATGCCGAACTGACTAGTTCACATTTGTGAGGATACTCCAACTTGTGCTGACATGGGAGCTTCGGTAGAGAGTATGGAGATCGATCAAGGAATAATTGGAAGTGGGGTTATTCAAATGTTGTGGTTCGGAATGCCTTGATAGATATGCATGCACCAAATGTGGAAGTGCATCTATGTTAGCAGAAACGAGAAACGAAAGTCGCAATGACAATGGCAATGTGATTAGAAACGAGATATTTAAAGGTTGCGTATAAGAGATGGTTCTTATATACATATACACTTTCAAACATTTAAATTTATTATAAAATTTTATTCCACAAATACATATAAATAATTCGTATAATAAAAATAAAAATAAATATTGAAATTTAAAACAAGTCTCTAAATCAATTGGAAAAAAAGTAAAAATTAAAAAAATAATTATACGATTTATCTATAACTATAAATTATAAGAAACATAAAAAGGTAAATTTTTTTTAAAAAAAATAACAAATATCATTTAGGAAAACGGAGGGAAAAAATCATTTAAAAAACAACGAATTTTTTGAAAAATTCCTTCAAACAATAACTACCTAAAATGAATACCTACAAAAAGGCAGATTTCTCTTTGTTTGTTTAAAAATGCATTTTAGATGCATTTTTTCAAGGAAAACATGAGGAAAGTTTTTGAAGGGAAAATGCAAAACGCAAAGAATGCGGGTTCGGTAAACATTTGACAATGTCTACAATAGTAACAAACGTCGCGGTAGGCTTAGAAATAGTCGTTTCTGACGGAAACGTGTTTCGCCGGTTAAAACAGTAAATCCATCCTTGTCGTCACGTTTCTGGTAACACAGGGAAGCATACACAAGGCACGTGATTGGTTTGACAAAATGCATAATGCCGAGTGGTCTGCTACGATTATAGGTTGTACAATTAATGGTGATCTAGATGAGGTTTGAGGATTTTCAAAATATTTTCAAGCGTACTTTTTTGTAATAAATCCATTATTTTGAAACAACTCTAATGCTAATGAAAAATATTAAAAGAAAATTATGAATTTATCCTTCCTATGGTTAATATTTATTTTATCAATGTTGGGTATCTTTGAGAACAATCATTAAAATTGAGAGTTATAATATATTGAAACTAACTTCTTCTTTATTGAATCATTAAAATTCTCTTAAATTATGTTACCCACAAAATTCTTAAAAACGAGTAGTAGCTCTATTGGATGGTCGATAGGCCTACATATTTATATTCCTTTCATGTACACATTTATCTTTTATTTAAAAATATTTTCATTCCAGTATTCCAGTGACCAAACTATTCATATATACATATCAACCATTGAAAAAGTGTTCGCACCACTCCCTCGCGTCAATCGGAGTCCTCCAGAGCCGTGCTTTCTTTGCAAAAGTTGTCACGAGGATGATCTGCAAAGGCAAAAAATGGAACTTTGCATGGATTTTTGTCAGTTCTTCATCCAAGTTAATCAACAATAAATATATCAAATAATGCAATATTTTCTATTTCATATAACAACTAATTCCTTCTTTAAACATAATTTTACATGAATATTGTTGGGGAAAATGAAGGAAAAAAGTGCACTCAGAAAAAATGGACAAGGCTATATTTATGCCTCATCAATATCCTTCTCTTTGACTATTTCACTAAGAAAATACAGTACTTATTGAGCATAATGATTGAATGACATTTATGTACATTTTTATAACTATTTTTTTTCATTTGGAGAATTTATGTACTTAGTTTATAGTCATATGATTTAACCACCTGGTTTGTATTTCTATCTAAATGGGCTTTCACGAGTTTCGAGAATGTGATTAATTTAAAATCAAGAGCCTACAAATATGAACTATTAATCCCCGTTTAAATTCACATGGCTAATTTGGAGTTCGAATCTGAGAATCAGATACTAGAAATTTGATATCTTCGTTGAGAATTGTTTTGTCTAATTTATTAATTTTATATCTCATAAAAATTTCCAAAAGAAAAAATTGAATCAGCTTTAAGTCTGAACAAAACAAACGAAAATTACCAATTACCGGCGGGTCTATTTTCCCGTACCAAAAAATAAATCTATGTTTCATTTTACGATACACAACGAACATTCCAAACTCAAGATGACAGAGAACAAAAAAAAATACATAATGAAATCCAAGTATTAATTACCAGATCGTTGAGTCTTTTAGCGAATCGTTGACAAATGGTTGGTTTCTATTAATTATTTCAGACTTAAAACTAATTCTATCGCATAATTCCTAGTCGCTCTATTCCAGCTGTATAGGAGAATTCCTTTCCCACAATTCGACCGTATCATGTATTCAGACGTCTGAATTTTTCTGCCAATGAAATTTAGGTCGGTGGAATAAGAGCAATACCCAAACTGACATATATTAAATCCATTAGCAGCCATGATTCCGGTACCGAACTATTTCTTTTATAAAGTATGTCGGAGAGAGTACTGGATGGGCTTGCTTATAGAGATGCCAGCGAATCCCAGTCGCGGAAAAAATTATTTGAAAAGGGCATCGCTGTCTGGAGGAGGTCAGACAGACTAATTTGCTTCATTATCGCCATGGGAATAAACGTGTTGGCGCACGATTCTTATTGCATTCAGTCACTGTCGAGTGCCTTAACCAGGACTTTCGAAGTAGAATCATTTGATGCGGGCAGAGATTCATTCTAATCCTGTTTTCTCTTTCACCAGGTTTATCAGTCGATGGGCACTATAAAAAGCAGGACACCAAGGTAGCTCTGCAAGTTGTATAGAGAGCAGTTGGAAATAAAAATGAAGTCGAAATTAGCTTTGTTCGTCGTGGTCGTCTTGTTGAGCTTATGGCCGTGGGACAAAATGGCAGCAGCGCAAGTGGCGGTGAAGCTCGGAAGATGGAGGCTTCTGGTGCAAAATGGGGGCGTCTCTGCCATGCACATGACCACCACGCATTTAAACACGGTGGTGATGTTTGACCGGACCAACTTCGGGTCGTCGCAGATCCTGCTGGCCAACGGCAGTTGCCGCAACAATCCGCAGGACCTGGTGCTCACTCACGACTGCTCGGCGCATTCCATCGAGTACAACATAGCCACCAACAATGTGAGGCCGCTCACGATTTTCACCGACACCTGGTGTTCGTCTGGGGCGTTTGCCGCAAATGGAACGTTGGTACAAACCGGGGGGTGGCGTGACGGGGCACGGGACATTCGTTACTTCGTCCCCTGCTCGGACGGCAGCTGCGATTGGAATAATTTCGAGGGGCCCAAGCTTGCTGCGAATCGCTGGTATGCCGCCAACCAAATCCTGCCGGACAACCGCATTATCGTTGTCGGGGGCACGCAGATGTTTAACTACGAGTTTGTCCCCAAGAGTCCCGGCGAAGGAGTTTTCAATCTGCCGTTTCTATCTCAGACCCGAACCAGCAGCCAAGTGGAGAACAACCTCTACCCATTTCTCCACCTCTCGTCCGATGGCAACCTCTTTATCTTCGCAAACAGGGACTCCATTCTCCTCGACTACAAAACCAATGTTGTCGTGAAGACCTTTCCCAGAATGCCGGGTGACGGCCCGCGGAACTACCCTTCCACCGGGTCGTCCGTCATGCTGCCGCTCTCCGCCGCGGACGGGTTTGCCAAAGTGGAAGTTCTCATCTGTGGGGGCTGTCCCGACAACGGCTTCGCCCTGGCTAGCGCAGGTAATTTCACGGACGCGCTCCGCAGCTGTGGACGAATGGTCATTACAGACCCGAATCCTTCCTGGAGCATGGAAGACATGCCCGCTCCGAGAACCATGTCGGACATGCTCATTCTCCCCAACGGCGAAATCATCATCATCAATGGAGCGGGGAAGGGCGTAGCAGGGTGGAACATGCAGACCGCCCCCGTCTTAACACCTTACCTCTACCGACCCGCTGCACCCGTCGGGCAGCGCTTCTTCACCCTGGCGGCCACAACCATCCCCAGAATGTACCACTCTACTGCTAACATGATGGCGGACGCGAGAATCATTGTGGGCGGCTCCAATCCGCACGCGGGCTACGTCTTCACGGGAACTAACTTCCCGACAGAGCTCCGGCTGGAAGCATACAGTCCTTATTACTTAGAAAACGTCTACACGTACTTGCGCCCCAAGATAACATCCGTGTCGCCAACCTCGATCTCCTACGGCACCACCTTTACGGTTGTTTACTCGGTCCCCAATCCTCTTAACGGCGTTATACAGTTCAATGCCTACGCTCCGTCATTTACGACCCACACCAATTCGATGAACCAGAGGCTTCTCATTCTCGCCGCTGAAACACCGACCCTCGTCTCAAATGCAATCGGGAACGTCGTGTATTCTTCTTCTGTGACTGCCCCTCCCAGCGCTGTGGCTGCCCCGCCGGGATATTACATGTTGTTTGTGGTAAATAATGGCATTCCCAGCATCGCCCAGTGGGTTCAGTTTTCATAAACTTGTTAGATCGACTTCATTGATGTCTCAATTCACTTGGAGGGGAGCATAGTTTCTAAATTCCTTCCATTTGTTCGAACTATGTTATGTAAAAGGCATGCTGCATTTGTTTGGGGGTAATTTGAAACCCGGTTGTAATTATGGCTATTGTAATCTCAAATCTCAAATAAATCAAAAATGAAATATTCATTCCAGTCCATGTGCATCGCACCAAAGCGTATACCGAGTAAACTAATGATTAGCTTTTTCAGTTGCACACATATTATTCAAGAATAACAATAATGTTAAGTCCAATCGACTTGTCATTTGAGTCGCATTCACGTCTCATCATAACAGTATTATTCAGCCGAATCGACATGTTATTTTCTAATACATTATAAAACGGCTCTGGACTTTTAACAATTTTCTAAAATTTAGTATAGAACAAAGTTCTTATTATTAAGAACATACGGTTTCCACAGTTTATATCAATTAGAGAAAGTTTTGAGAAAATACAATAAGAAAAATTTTAATCTTCTTTTTTAATCACTCATAATCTACTATCAAAAATAATAACCCATTAGAGAGCTCTGTTACACATATGGAAATACAGCCACTAACTCGTATTTTTTACATTACAAAATGATTAGAGAGCTCTAGTACACATCTTATCATCACAAGAGCGCAACATCAACACTCTAGGTATGTTGCACGACTACCTATATTGTCTTTTCTTTTTTTCTTTTTTCTATTATTTTTCTATTATATTAACTCGATAACAGGGGTTTGGCCAGAAGGAAAACAATGCTAGCCTATTTCTAGAAATGGTGTCTACTGACACCACACCTTTCAAACACATGTTATAGACACCAACATAAATGAGATCTCAACATCTGAATAAATAAAATTTAGATGTGTGAGCCAAGTTCAAATCTAAGTGTAGGTTTTAGAGCCACAAACATGAAGGTCGATTTTGTAGTTATCGAAGTGAACTAGAGCACCAGACGAAATATCTGTACTACCAATATAAATGTGTTCATTTGACATCAAATAGGGATTTCATAAAACAAAGAATCAATTTTCACCTAGATGTCTTCATCAAGTTTAAAGCTAAGTTCCATTGTTTTATTTATTTAATTTATGAGCATTTGTTTCATTGCATTTATCATCCCTATCTCCTTATCTCACGTAGGATTTTCTATTCATAGTGGATTAATTAATTTACCTATGATATTTATATGTGGTTTGTTATTTTCCCTTACATTAAATTGGTGAACTTGATGTATATTACACCCTTAGCATTTGTGCCTTCTATATTAAACTTTTGGATATGGTTTTTAATTAAAAAACTTCTTATTTTACATCTAGTTAAGGTTTCGATTCACTTCCATTTTCTAGTGAATTTTTATATAATTTTCATTTGGGTTTGGGCCTACATTAGTGATATCTATTTTATCTTTACCCACTCATTCTTTGACTATACCTTATTGCTAGATCATTTATTATGGATCTTATGATAGATATTTGCCACTAGCCTCTATCCATGCATGCCTTACTAATTCTGATGTGTTCCTATGATCGACTTCATTCAATCCATTCATCCTTGATGTTGTCTTTTATTTTTATCGTACCTGTGTTGATGCCTTTCATATGGGGTTATTATTTCGTTATTTTTGTGCTTCCCCTCCTTCAGGGAGTTGGCTATTGTCCGCCATTCTCTTTTGGATGTAGTTAGTTCACCTTTTATCGAGCTTCATCACGGCCATATTTTTCTTATGACTGGTGACAGTGATGACCACCGGGATGTTCTACGTACAATCACTTTTTCTTCATTTAATTTTTATGAAATATATGATGACTATACCTGTTATATATGCACTACTTGCTTCCTTCTTCACGTGCATTACTTCATGATGATTTTACTTCTTGCACGATGGATGCTAATGGTGTAACCCCACTTCTTCCCTTCAAATATAGGTACGATACTTTATGTCATAATGTTAGACCTTCATTAGCTATTGATGATGGTGTTGATCCTTGTGATTTAGTTTCTTCTACATGTCATGATGTCCCTATTTCCATACCCTTGTATTCAATTTGATATTAAATATCTCGTGAGGATTCTAGTGATACTTTTTTTATGTAAGGATAATCATGACGGTTCAAGTCCTTCCATATTAGATGACTTTGCATAATTTATATATATGATTCATGATGATTATTCCCCTACTGTGATGGATAATCATGTAGCCCTAAGTTTTCATGATACATCCAGTGATTTCACTCTGTGTGATGGTGTGCCCAGTGATTATATTCTTTCTACATCTCATGATTGATCTCCCCATGCATCTAGGAATTCGCCTACATGCGCATCTCTTGCTACACCTTTCTTTTTGAGGAGCCTAGCGAAATATATGATGAGGTTTATACTTTTAATGAGCCTCTTTATGATATCTTCTCTCTAGGACCGTCTAATTATGATGACTTTCCTAGTGATGCGATTTATTGTGTAGCTAGTGATCTTCCATAAAGAAAAAAGTGTTTCAAAATCTATCATAAGTAAATACCATGGGATTTTCGTCCAAGGCGTTATGTTGGTGATTCTAGAATCCTTCTATCCTTTTTAAGGCAATAAAAACTATCACTGCATATAAAAAAAGGGTGCGATTAAGATTAATTGAGTTGTCACAATTTTAAAAAATAGAGGAGCCTCCCTCGTTGACATGCCCTATATTTTCATAATCTTGACTTGATGATAGGGCTCGTGGGTACGCTCAGGAGTGATATGCGGAAGGGGCGTAGAGAAAATTTTCCAACCAAGTGCCCAATAGTCAACCATATTCAAACTTCAAACTATTGTTCTGTAATACTTCTCATATATCAACTAGTTGATAGCATCCGACAATACATTTTCTTTCAAGAAATAATCACAAGAAGATAAGTTTCACCTGAGAAATCATTGACTTGGATTGCACATGCAGGAACCATGATCGACACTTAAGAGAAACAAGGAACATTTGGCAACAACTGTAGAGTTGCCACCTCAATAGATTGACGAAAACCTTGAAGCACAAGAGGTCTCACAAGGATGAAATGGTTCAGGTCTTCTCTACTAAGAATGTCTTCAATATCAGGAAGCACATGGAAAGAGTAAGCTAAGCACTCCACTCCCTAGCAAGGTTGTCATTATGTTGGCTCTCAAAATCATTAGCACATTCTCCAAGAATTTCCATACAGATCCATGACGAGGGGAACAAGACTACTGTGGTGAGAGAGTAAAATTCATCAACAAAGAATGGATGGTTGAAGACTGATACATAAGAGTGGTCCCCTCTTCTTCTTCTTTAGAGTAATCCAAACCTTTCCAGAGGGTGATTCCTTGAGGCCCTTAATAGAATAATTAGAGGAAAATGCAAGCCTATGCAATAAACGTTGAGTGCCATGCCTTATGATATATAGTATTTTATTGATCACGAGCCATCTAGGCATAAGTTATTATCCGAACCAAACTTAGGTGCTCATAGGACAACATCTATAGTTAGCGGTCTTTATTATCATCCAATCGTAGATAGAGGAACGAACTAATTCCTTGGATGTGATAGTAGATAGTCTCATTTTTAACATAAATGATAATTTCAGCTAAGGAGATAGGTCAAGATTCAAACAAAACACTAGCCAAGTGCTGAGAAATAAGTATTTGTCTTGTCTCATGAAATTGGCATTTTTGGTGCATAATTAAGAAAATCCTTAGACTCCCATGCTAAACACTATGCTTTGGGATAACATTAACCTAAATACCTCAATGACTAAAAGAACAAAGCAATAGGAAACTCGAAACCCCAATGACAAAGCCGTAAGACTAGGATTGCATGGAACTTGATTGTTGGAAAACAAGCAAGAAAATACTTGAATTACCACAACAACACTAAGAGCTAGGATTCTGGGAAACACCTTATGAGGCATGGTGGTAAGGAGAAGTTTAAAATCCCCAAAACTAGTTAAATACTCAAAATGAGCTTGGAAAAGACTTAGAAATTTCAGAACAACATACTCACTTCGAAAAGACTTAAAGATGCAAACCCTTTATTAACTTCGATAGAAAATTTTACGAAAGAACAAAAGCTGAGATTGCCTCCTCTAACAAGAATAAAACAAGTAAATATTAAAAAATAACAAAGAAAGATAAAAAGGGGCTCCCCATTTGGTTAAGAAAAATAGGGCATGTGTGCAATGGAAAACACTAGGTATGGTTGTTAAGGCCTCATTTACAGTTTTCAATTCTATTTAATTTTCTTGTTATGAAGACCTCAAGGAACACCCCCTTGTCCTAGAAGATCCCTAAAGATGAAGGAGAGTTTACCCACTCTCAATCATTGGCCCATTCGTTCCACAACTGACTATAAGTCCAACCAATCAACCTATGATGACCTTCCTTGGCCTCAGATTTTTTGCCTGTCTTTAGGATTTGTGCACATACATGTTTGAGAGCCAACACAACCCACGCGTACAAGAGAAGACCATTACAATAGCATTTAAAATTCATTAGAATGCTTCAATGACCACCCTTCAAATTGTGCCTACTATAGGTTTAGGTAAGACAGATTCATTTATAATTAGAACAGTCTCGTTTGATACAATTTATTTTTTTATTAGAATGCATTTAGTGCTTATAACATTTGTTGGTATTTGATGAGGCATCGTTGATCCTCGCAGCTTAGTAGAATAAATTATTTGTCAAATCGGGGGTGTCTGAAGGCTACCTATAGAAGGGTGACAAATAATCTATCTAGTAGTCATCTAATCTTATCAGAAAGAAGGTTCACACACTTCTTAATCAATTGAATTCAAATTCTTACTACGAAATGAAAAATGGAGTTTAACCATGGAATCAAAGGAATTCTATTTAACTACGGAATAGAAGAAATGTTATTTAACTATGGAAATAGAAAAGGTGCTATTTTAACTACAGAATGAAATGACTAGAAATAAATAAAAAAGCATTCACTATAGAATAGAATCACATGTTGGAGTTTAATTTGGACGCAGAAAATGAAAGGGGAATGTACTCACAACACACATAAGGAAGAGAGTGTGGTTTTAATACATAAATTTTACATATAAATGATCATGACAGAATGATTGAAGGAACAACACAGACATACACAAAACATATAACCTAAAGGTCAGACACATTGAACTGTCACAGAAATGAGATCGGATATAAAATGAACACGTAAAATACTTATCTACTAGTACTTCTCTATTTTCTTTGTCAAGTGGTTAGCTTTCCAGAGAAAATAGCGTGATTTCAGCTCAGCATTCATAACTCAAATAGTAGAAATTATCACCCATGCATTCATGATGGAAATCTATTTAAAATCTCAGAATTTCATTTTCCATTTCAGAGAAGAAAAATAGATAACTGCAAATACGTCTCTTGGAAACTAAGAAGGTGGATCCATTCTCATGACTGTATCTTAAATACTTAACAACAATTTTAAAACTTAATTCCTAAAATATAGATGCGTGCTACATATGCAGGAGTTATTAAGTCTCATTCAATTTTTAACAAAAGTAATAAACAATTTTCTTACGCATAAATGACATTAAAAGTGTTTCATAGAATTTTAGGAAATAGTTGTTGTGGTCTCGGACTAGAGTGGCTCCATTAAGTAGCCGAATTGGTTGTAGTTGGATTGGCGACAACTGGATCAACGGCACTAAAGTTGCATGTCTCTAGAATCCTTTGTTTTCTCTGCGAGAGTTTTTATTGTTGTCGTTCTGGCTCCTCTAGAGTTCTTCGGACTTTGTCTGGAAACCAAAGTTTTTAGAGATGGTTGAAAAAGTCTTTGGAGTACTCCCTCGCATCAATCTAAGTCATACGGAGATGTGCTTTCTTTGCAAATTTGTCATTGGGATGATCTGCAAAGGGAAAAATGGAACTCTGCATGGATTTTTGTGAGTTCTTCATCAAAGTTAATCATCAATAAATATATTGCACAGTGCAATATTTTCTATTTCATATAACAACTAACTCTTTGTTAAAACATAAATTTACATGATTATTGTTTGGGAAAAAGAAGGAAAAATATGCACTTGGAAAAATGAATGAGGCTATATTTATGCCTCATTAGTATCCTTCTCTTTGACTATTTCACTAAGAAAATACAGTACTTATTGAGTATAATGATTGGATGACATCTATGTACATTTTATGACTATTATTTTTCATTTGGAGAATTTATATACTTAGTTTATAGTCATATGGCTTAAACACCTAGTTTTTATTTCTATCTAAATGGGATTTCCTCGGTATATGCACGAGTTTTGAGAATGCGATTGATTTAAAATCAAGAGCCTACAAATATGAGTTAAATTCAGTAAGAACGTATCAGCTATTAATCCTCATTTAAATTCGTAATCTTAAGTACCTCCTGGTTAATTTGGAGTTCAAATGGATTTAACTGAGAATCAGATGCTACAAATTTGATCTCTTTGTTGTGAATTTTTTTTCTAATTTATTGATTTTATTTTTATTACAATTTATCCGGAAGTTGAAGCCACAAAAGATTGATCGGGATCTACATATTTTCCTTAACAAGCATTCTATGGAGGAGAAATTTTATCAAGATAAAATTTGAAAGACCCTCAAGTGTACACGTGCCTTCGAAACGTAGTGGAATGTGCAATTTACCTACGCACCATCAAAAAGTAGATTCAAGATAATGCTTTAAAGTGTAAGGAACCAAACGATTTTCATTAAAAACATTAAATTTTGGATTGGTTCTCTACCATGATGCCTTGGATGTAGTGGTAGGTGGTCTCATTCTCAACATCAATAAGGATTTGGGTATGCCAGTACTAGACAAAGCTAAATGTACACGTACAATGGTTTCTTTCAAAGTAGTTTGTACTTCAACTCTCTCCTCTTGCAATTTTCTTCTTCGTGACCAGTAGGAGATGGATTTTTCCTTTTATAAACTATATTTTCTCTTTTAAGGATTGGGATAAGTGCCTTAGTTGTATTTAGTAATTAGGTGATTGGGAGCATTCATACTATTCACTACGTTAGCCATAAATATTTTTGTTGGTTTCTCTACTTTCCTTAGTCAACCATCTAATTTATTCTTCTTGCTCCTTTTCTTCAACTATGGAGTTTTCTGCGATTATTTCTTTCTTCCTATTTAGCCTTCATGATTTGAATGGTAGTATGATTTTCATATCCGTGTGAAATTTCTTATGTCTTATTTTACCTCCTAGGGTTAGCCTTCTCCTTGCCTGTGGTGCATTACACTTATTCAGTTTAATGCTTGACCTTTCAAATGGTATGAGTGTTGGTCTCAAATAACATCGTGTTATTACGAATAACTCTGTTTATTTTCTTCATACCAATGAGGCATTATAAGATTCTTCTGATCCTATTATTACCCAACTTCCTCCTAGTCTAAATGCGATCATCCGTCCTGTTCTCGGAGTGTTGATAGTATATAATGTTAGTGTGTAACAAGTTGTTAAGTTGGGGAATAGTTTTCCTTCCATTCCCTCTGATGGTAATTCGACCGTCTCTCAAATTTTACTAGATTTGGGAAACTTTGATGTTGATATTTCAAGAGAAGATCGTAGATTGATGATAGAGTTAACGTCTTCTTTTCATGACTTGGTAGAAAATTCTGGTAACCTTCTTTTTCAAATCCACATGGAGAGAGAACATTGTTGTCATTCCATGGATAAACAAGTTTGGTCTCTCAATAATAGTAATGGAAATCTTGCAACTCTTCAGGAAATATTAATTTTTGAAGACTCTCATTAGATTCAAGTGAGACTGTTTCATGGGGGTCTTGTTCTAGGGTCTCTAATCTCCCTTATGATGTGATTTTAGAACATGAATCAGATGATAATTCCCAATTACTTTTGTTCGTTTCATGTTATTGTGTTATGGCTTCTAGTTACTATGCAATTCTAGCTATTCTAGCTATATGAATAGTTTCTAATTTTATAAGAAAAGATGTTTTTTTGGAGTATATCTTCTGGGTTGTTTTAAGAGAATCAATTTAATTGTTTAAAGTAAGCGGGAATGGTTCAAATGCACATCATGGTAAGATTTTTTTAAGAACGTCACATAATAGCTAAAACTAGCAAGGGAGCACATATGACAACGTGAAATTCTAGCTAAGGATCACAAAGTTTTTAACCAATGTATAGAACAACATGTGTTTTCATGGAAAAAGACGACGGTGTCTTACAAAAGGCTCAACCTTCATTAAAAGGCATATGTATTGTTTCACAAATTGCAACAAACAAATGCCGAACTGACTAGTTCACATTTGTGAGGATACTCCAACTTGTGCTGACATGGGAGCTTCGGTAGAGAGTATGGAGATCGATCAAGGAATAATTGGAAGTGGGGTTATTCAAATGTTGTGGTTCGGAATGCCTTGATAGATATGCATGCACCAAATGTGGAAGTGCATCTATGTTAGCAGAAACGAGAAACGAAAGTCGCAATGACAATGGCAATGTGATTAGAAACGAGATATTTAAAGGTTGCGTATAAGAGATGGTTCTTATATACATATACACTTTCAAACATTTAAATTTATTATAAAATTTTATTCCACAAATACATATAAATAATTCGTATAATAAAAATAAAAATAAATATTGAAATTTAAAACAAGTCTCTAAATCAATTGGAAAAAAAGTAAAAATTAAAAAAATAATTATACGATTTATCTATAACTATAAATTATAAGAAACATAAAAAGGTAAATTTTTTTTAAAAAAAATAACAAATATCATTTAGGAAAACGGAGGGAAAAAATCATTTAAAAAACAACGAATTTTTTGAAAAATTCCTTCAAACAATAACTACCTAAAATGAATACCTACAAAAAGGCAGATTTCTCTTTGTTTGTTTAAAAATGCATTTTAGATGCATTTTTTCAAGGAAAACATGAGGAAAGTTTTTGAAGGGAAAATGCAAAACGCAAAGAATGCGGGTTCGGTAAACATTTGACAATGTCTACAATAGTAACAAACGTCGCGGTAGGCTTAGAAATAGTCGTTTCTGACGGAAACGTGTTTCGCCGGTTAAAACAGTAAATCCATCCTTGTCGTCACGTTTCTGGTAACACAGGGAAGCATACACAAGGCACGTGATTGGTTTGACAAAATGCATAATGCCGAGTGGTCTGCTACGATTATAGGTTGTACAATTAATGGTGATCTAGATGAGGTTTGAGGATTTTCAAAATATTTTCAAGCGTACTTTTTTGTAATAAATCCATTATTTTGAAACAACTCTAATGCTAATGAAAAATATTAAAAGAAAATTATGAATTTATCCTTCCTATGGTTAATATTTATTTTATCAATGTTGGGTATCTTTGAGAACAATCATTAAAATTGAGAGTTATAATATATTGAAACTAATTTCTTCTTTATTGAATCATTAAAATTCTCTTAAATTATGTTACCCACAAAATTCTTAAAAACGAGTAGTAGCTCTATTGGATGGTCGATAGGCCTACATATTTATATTCCTTTCATGTACACATTTATCTTTTATTTAAAAACATTTTCATTCCAGTATTCCAGTGACCAAACTATTCATATATACATATCAACCATTGAAAAAGTGTTCGCACCACTCCCTCGCGTCAATCGGAGTCCTCCAGAGCCGTGCTTTCTTTGCAAAAGTTGTCACGAGGATGATCTGCAAAGGCAAAAAATGGAACTTTGCATGGATTTTTGTCAGTTCTTCATCCAAGTTAATCAACAATAAATATATCAAATAATGCAATATTTTCTATTTCATATAACAACTAATTCCTTCTTTAAACATAATTTTACATGAATATTGTTGGGGAAAATGAAGGAAAAAAGTGCACTCAGAAAAAATGGACAAGGCTATATTTATGCCTCATCAATATCCTTCTCTTTGACTATTTCACTAAGAAAATACAGTACTTATTGAGCATAATGATTGAATGACATTTATGTACATTTTTATAACTATTTTTTTTCATTTGGAGAATTTATGTACTTAGTTTATAGTCATATGATTTAACCACCTGGTTTGTATTTCTATCTAAATGGGCTTTCACGAGTTTCGAGAATGTGATTAATTTAAAATCAAGAGCCTACAAATATGAACTATTAATCCCCGTTTAAATTCACATGGCTAATTTGGAGTTCGAATCTGAGAATCAGATACTAGAAATTTGATATCTTCGTTGAGAATTGTTTTGTCTAATTTATTAATTTTATATCTCATAAAAATTTCCAAAAGAAAAAATTGAATCAGCTTTAAGTCTGAACAAAACAAACGAAAATTACCAATTACCGGCGGGTCTATTTTCCCGTACCAAAAAATAAATCTATGTTTCATTTTACGATACACAACGAACATTCCAAACTCAAGATGACAGAGAACAAAAAAAAATACATAATGAAATCCAAGTATTAATTACCAGATCGTTGAGTCTTTTAGCGAATCGTTGACAAATGGTTGGTTTCTATTAATTATTTCAGACTTAAAACTAATTCTATCGCATAATTCCTAGTCGCTCTATTCCAATTCTTTCCCACAATTCGACCGTATCATGTATTCAGACGTCTGAATTTTTCTGCCAATGAAATTTAGGTCGGTGGAATAAGAGCAATACCCAAACTGACATATATTAAATCCATTAGCAGCCATGATTCCGGTACCGAACTATTTCTTTTATAAAGTATGTCGGAGAGAGTACTGGATGGGCTTGCTTATAGAGATGCCAGCGAATCCCAGTCGCGGAAAAAATTATTTGAAAAGGGCATCGCTGTCTGGAGGAGGTCAGACAGACTAATTTGCTTCATTATCGCCATGGGAATAAACGTGTTGGCGCACGATTCTTATTGCATTCAGTCACTGTCGAGTGCCTTAACCAGGACTTTCGAAGTAGAATCATTTGATGCGGGCAGAGATTCATTCTAATCCTGTTTTCTCTTTCACCAGGTTTATCAGTCGATGGGCACTATAAAAAGCAGGACACCAAGGTAGCTCTGCAAGTTGTATAGAGAGCAGTTGGAAATAAAAATGAAGTCGAAATTAGCTTTGTTCGTCGTGGTCGTCTTGTTGAGCTTATGGCCGTGGGACAAAATGGCAGCAGCGCAAGTGGCGGTGAAGCTCGGAAGATGGAGGCTTCTGGTGCAAAATGGGGGCGTCTCTGCCATGCACATGACCACCACGCATTTAAACACGGTGGTGATGTTTGACCGGACCAACTTCGGGTCGTCGCAGATCCTGCTGGCCAACGGCAGTTGCCGCAACAATCCGCAGGACCTGGTGCTCACTCACGACTGCTCGGCGCATTCCATCGAGTACAACATAGCCACCAACAATGTGAGGCCGCTCACGATTTTCACCGACACCTGGTGTTCGTCTGGGGCGTTTGCCGCAAATGGAACGTTGGTACAAACCGGGGGGTGGCGTGACGGGGCACGGGACATTCGTTACTTCGTCCCCTGCTCGGACGGCAGCTGCGATTGGAATAATTTCGAGGGGCCCAAGCTTGCTGCGAATCGCTGGTATGCCGCCAACCAAATCCTGCCGGACAACCGCATTATCGTTGTCGGGGGCACGCAGATGTTTAACTACGAGTTTGTCCCCAAGAGTCCCGGCGAAGGAGTTTTCAATCTGCCGTTTCTATCTCAGACCCGAACCAGCAGCCAAGTGGAGAACAACCTCTACCCATTTCTCCACCTCTCGTCCGATGGCAACCTCTTTATCTTCGCAAACAGGGACTCCATTCTCCTCGACTACAAAACCAATGTTGTCGTGAAGACCTTTCCCAGAATGCCGGGTGACGGCCCGCGGAACTACCCTTCCACCGGGTCGTCCGTCATGCTGCCGCTCTCCGCCGCGGACGGGTTTGCCAAAGTGGAAGTTCTCATCTGTGGGGGCTGTCCCGACAACGGCTTCGCCCTGGCTAGCGCAGGTAATTTCACGGACGCGCTCCGCAGCTGTGGACGAATGGTCATTACAGACCCGAATCCTTCCTGGAGCATGGAAGACATGCCCGCTCCGAGAACCATGTCGGACATGCTCATTCTCCCCAACGGCGAAATCATCATCATCAATGGAGCGGGGAAGGGCGTAGCAGGGTGGAACATGCAGACCGCCCCCGTCTTAACACCTTACCTCTACCGACCCGCTGCACCCGTCGGGCAGCGCTTCTTCACCCTGGCGGCCACAACCATCCCCAGAATGTACCACTCTACTGCTAACATGATGGCGGACGCGAGAATCATTGTGGGCGGCTCCAATCCGCACGCGGGCTACGTCTTCACGGGAACTAACTTCCCGACAGAGCTCCGGCTGGAAGCATACAGTCCTTATTACTTAGAAAACGTCTACACGTACTTGCGCCCCAAGATAACATCCGTGTCGCCAACCTCGATCTCCTACGGCACCACCTTTACGGTTGTTTACTCGGTCCCCAATCCTCTTAACGGCGTTATACAGTTCAATGCCTACGCTCCGTCATTTACGACCCACACCAATTCGATGAACCAGAGGCTTCTCATTCTCGCCGCTGAAACACCGACCCTCGTCTCAAATGCAATCGGGAACGTCGTGTATTCTTCTTCTGTGACTGCCCCTCCCAGCGCTGTGGCTGCCCCGCCGGGATATTACATGTTGTTTGTGGTAAATAATGGCATTCCCAGCATCGCCCAGTGGGTTCAGTTTTCATAAACTTGTTAGATCGACTTCATTGATGTCTCAATTCACTTGGAGGGGAGCATAGTTTCTAAATTCCTTCCATTTGTTCGAACTATGTTATGTAAAAGGCATGCTGCATTTGTTTGGGGGTAATTTGAAACCCGGTTGTAATTATGGCTATTGTAATCTCAAATCTCAAATAAATCAAAAATGAAATATTCATTCCAGTCCATGTGCATCGCACCAAAGCGTATACCGAGTAAACTAATGATTAGCTTTTTCAGTTGCACACATATTATTCAAGAATAACAATAATGTTAAGTCCAATCGACTTGTCATTTGAGTCGCATTCACGTCTCATCATAACAGTATTATTCAGCCGAATCGACATGTTATTTTCTAATACATTATAAAACGGCTCTGGACTTTTAACAATTTTCTAAAATTTAGTATAGAACAAAGTTCTTATTATTAAGAACATACGGTTTCCACAGTTTATATCAATTAGAGAAAGTTTTGAGAAAATACAATAAGAAAAATTTTAATCTTCTTTTTTAATCACTCATAATCTACTATCAAAAATAATAACCCATTAGAGAGCTCTGTTACACATATGGAAATACAGCCACTAACTCGTATTTTTTACATTACAAAATGATTAGAGAGCTCTAGTACACATCTTATCATCACAAGAGCGCAACATCAACACTCTAGGTATGTTGCACGACTACCTATATTGTCTTTTCTTTTTTTCTTTTTTCTATTATTTTTCTATTATATTAACTCGATAACAGGGGTTTGGCCAGAAGGAAAACAATGCTAGCCTATTTCTAGAAATGGTGTCTACTGACACCACACCTTTCAAACACATGTTATAGACACCAACATAAATGAGATCTCAACATCTGAATAAATAAAATTTAGATGTGTGAGCCAAGTTCAAATCTAAGTGTAGGTTTTAGAGCCACAAACATGAAGGTCGATTTTGTAGTTATCGAAGTGAACTAGAGCACCAGACGAAATATCTGTACTACCAATATAAATGTGTTCATTTGACATCAAATAGGGATTTCATAAAACAAAGAATCAATTTTCACCTAGATGTCTTCATCAAGTTTAAAGCTAAGTTCCATTGTTTTATTTATTTAATTTATGAGCATTTGTTTCATTGCATTTATCATCCCTATCTCCTTATCTCACGTAGGATTTTCTATTCATAGTGGATTAATTAATTTACCTATGATATTTATATGTGGTTTGTTATTTTCCCTTACATTAAATTGGTGAACTTGATGTATATTACACCCTTAGCATTTGTGCCTTCTATATTAAACTTTTGGATATGGTTTTTAATTAAAAAACTTCTTATTTTACATCTAGTTAAGGTTTCGATTCACTTCCATTTTCTAGTGAATTTTTATATAATTTTCATTTGGGTTTGGGCCTACATTAGTGATATCTATTTTATCTTTACCCACTCATTCTTTGACTATACCTTATTGCTAGATCATTTATTATGGATCTTATGATAGATATTTGCCACTAGCCTCTATCCATGCATGCCTTACTAATTCTGATGTGTTCCTATGATCGACTTCATTCAATCCATTCATCCTTGATGTTGTCTTTTATTTTTATCGTACCTGTGTTGATGCCTTTCATATGGGGTTATTATTTCGTTATTTTTGTGCTTCCCCTCCTTCAGGGAGTTGGCTATTGTCCGCCATTCTCTTTTGGATGTAGTTAGTTCACCTTTTATCGAGCTTCATCACGGCCATATTTTTCTTATGACTGGTGACAGTGATGACCACCGGGATGTTCTACGTACAATCACTTTTTCTTCATTTAATTTTTATGAAATATATGATGACTATACCTGTTATATATGCACTACTTGCTTCCTTCTTCACGTGCATTACTTCATGATGATTTTACTTCTTGCACGATGGATGCTAATGGTGTAACCCCACTTCTTCCCTTCAAATATAGGTACGATACTTTATGTCATAATGTTAGACCTTCATTAGCTATTGATGATGGTGTTGATCCTTGTGATTTAGTTTCTTCTACATGTCATGATGTCCCTATTTCCATACCCTTGTATTCAATTTGATATTAAATATCTCGTGAGGATTCTAGTGATACTTTTTTTATGTAAGGATAATCATGACGGTTCAAGTCCTTCCATATTAGATGACTTTGCATAATTTATATATATGATTCATGATGATTATTCCCCTACTGTGATGGATAATCATGTAGCCCTAAGTTTTCATGATACATCCAGTGATTTCACTCTGTGTGATGGTGTGCCCAGTGATTATATTCTTTCTACATCTCATGATTGATCTCCCCATGCATCTAGGAATTCGCCTACATGCGCATCTCTTGCTACACCTTTCTTTTTGAGGAGCCTAGCGAAATATATGATGAGGTTTATACTTTTAATGAGCCTCTTTATGATATCTTCTCTCTAGGACCGTCTAATTATGATGACTTTCCTAGTGATGCGATTTATTGTGTAGCTAGTGATCTTCCATAAAGAAAAAAGTGTTTCAAAATCTATCATAAGTAAATACCATGGGATTTTCGTCCAAGGCGTTATGTTGGTGATTCTAGAATCCTTCTATCCTTTTTAAGGCAATAAAAACTATCACTGCATATAAAAAAAGGGTGCGATTAAGATTAATTGAGTTGTCACAATTTTAAAAAATAGAGGAGCCTCCCTCGTTGACATGCCCTATATTTTCATAATCTTGACTTGATGATAGGGCTCGTGGGTACGCTCAGGAGTGATATGCGGAAGGGGCGTAGAGAAAATTTTCCAACCAAGTGCCCAATAGTCAACCATATTCAAACTTCAAACTATTGTTCTGTAATACTTCTCATATATCAACTAGTTGATAGCATCCGACAATACATTTTCTTTCAAGAAATAATCACAAGAAGATAAGTTTCACCTGAGAAATCATTGACTTGGATTGCACATGCAGGAACCATGATCGACACTTAAGAGAAACAAGGAACATTTGGCAACAACTGTAGAGTTGCCACCTCAATAGATTGACGAAAACCTTGAAGCACAAGAGGTCTCACAAGGATGAAATGGTTCAGGTCTTCTCTACTAAGAATGTCTTCAATATCAGGAAGCACATGGAAAGAGTAAGCTAAGCACTCCACTCCCTAGCAAGGTTGTCATTATGTTGGCTCTCAAAATCATTAGCACATTCTCCAAGAATTTCCATACAGATCCATGACGAGGGGAACAAGACTACTGTGGTGAGAGAGTAAAATTCATCAACAAAGAATGGATGGTTGAAGACTGATACATAAGAGTGGTCCCCTCTTCTTCTTCTTTAGAGTAATCCAAACCTTTCCAGAGGGTGATTCCTTGAGGCCCTTAATAGAATAATTAGAGGAAAATGCAAGCCTATGCAATAAACGTTGAGTGCCATGCCTTATGATATATAGTATTTTATTGATCACGAGCCATCTAGGCATAAGTTATTATCCGAACCAAACTTAGGTGCTCATAGGACAACATCTATAGTTAGCGGTCTTTATTATCATCCAATCGTAGATAGAGGAACGAACTAATTCCTTGGATGTGATAGTAGATAGTCTCATTTTTAACATAAATGATAATTTCAGCTAAGGAGATAGGTCAAGATTCAAACAAAACACTAGCCAAGTGCTGAGAAATAAGTATTTGTCTTGTCTCATGAAATTGGCATTTTTGGTGCATAATTAAGAAAATCCTTAGACTCCCATGCTAAACACTATGCTTTGGGATAACATTAACCTAAATACCTCAATGACTAAAAGAACAAAGCAATAGGAAACTCGAAACCCCAATGACAAAGCCGTAAGACTAGGATTGCATGGAACTTGATTGTTGGAAAACAAGCAAGAAAATACTTGAATTACCACAACAACACTAAGAGCTAGGATTCTGGGAAACACCTTATGAGGCATGGTGGTAAGGAGAAGTTTAAAATCCCCAAAACTAGTTAAATACTCAAAATGAGCTTGGAAAAGACTTAGAAATTTCAGAACAACATACTCACTTCGAAAAGACTTAAAGATGCAAACCCTTTATTAACTTCGATAGAAAATTTTACGAAAGAACAAAAGCTGAGATTGCCTCCTCTAACAAGAATAAAACAAGTAAATATTAAAAAATAACAAAGAAAGATAAAAAGGGGCTCCCCATTTGGTTAAGAAAAATAGGGCATGTGTGCAATGGAAAACACTAGGTATGGTTGTTAAGGCCTCATTTACAGTTTTCAATTCTATTTAATTTTCTTGTTATGAAGACCTCAAGGAACACCCCCTTGTCCTAGAAGATCCCTAAAGATGAAGGAGAGTTTACCCACTCTCAATCATTGGCCCATTCGTTCCACAACTGACTATAAGTCCAACCAATCAACCTATGATGACCTTCCTTGGCCTCAGATTTTTTGCCTGTCTTTAGGATTTGTGCACATACATGTTTGAGAGCCAACACAACCCACGCGTACAAGAGAAGACCATTACAATAGCATTTAAAATTCATTAGAATGCTTCAATGACCACCCTTCAAATTGTGCCTACTATAGGTTTAGGTAAGACAGATTCATTTATAATTAGAACAGTCTCGTTTGATACAATTTATTTTTTTATTAGAATGCATTTAGTGCTTATAACATTTGTTGGTATTTGATGAGGCATCGTTGATCCTCGCAGCTTAGTAGAATAAATTATTTGTCAAATCGGGGGTGTCTGAAGGCTACCTATAGAAGGGTGACAAATAATCTATCTAGTAGTCATCTAATCTTATCAGAAAGAAGGTTCACACACTTCTTAATCAATTGAATTCAAATTCTTACTACGAAATGAAAAATGGAGTTTAACCATGGAATCAAAGGAATTCTATTTAACTACGGAATAGAAGAAATGTTATTTAACTATGGAAATAGAAAAGGTGCTATTTTAACTACAGAATGAAATGACTAGAAATAAATAAAAAAGCATTCACTATAGAATAGAATCACATGTTGGAGTTTAATTTGGACGCAGAAAATGAAAGGGGAATGTACTCACAACACACATAAGGAAGAGAGTGTGGTTTTAATACATAAATTTTACATATAAATGATCATGACAGAATGATTGAAGGAACAACACAGACATACACAAAACATATAACCTAAAGGTCAGACACATTGAACTGTCACAGAAATGAGATCGGATATAAAATGAACACGTAAAATACTTATCTACTAGTACTTCTCTATTTTCTTTGTCAAGTGGTTAGCTTTCCAGAGAAAATAGCGTGATTTCAGCTCAGCATTCATAACTCAAATAGTAGAAATTATCACCCATGCATTCATGATGGAAATCTATTTAAAATCTCAGAATTTCATTTTCCATTTCAGAGAAGAAAAATAGATAACTGCAAATACGTCTCTTGGAAACTAAGAAGGTGGATCCATTCTCATGACTGTATCTTAAATACTTAACAACAATTTTAAAACTTAATTCCTAAAATATAGATGCGTGCTACATATGCAGGAGTTATTAAGTCTCATTCAATTTTTAACAAAAGTAATAAACAATTTTCTTACGCATAAATGACATTAAAAGTGTTTCATAGAATTTTAGGAAATAGTTGTTGTGGTCTCGGACTAGAGTGGCTCCATTAAGTAGCCGAATTGGTTGTAGTTGGATTGGCGACAACTGGATCAACGGCACTAAAGTTGCATGTCTCTAGAATCCTTTGTTTTCTCTGCGAGAGTTTTTATTGTTGTCGTTCTGGCTCCTCTAGAGTTCTTCGGACTTTGTCTGGAAACCAAAGTTTTTAGAGATGGTTGAAAAAGTCTTTGGAGTACTCCCTCGCATCAATCTAAGTCATACGGAGATGTGCTTTCTTTGCAAATTTGTCATTGGGATGATCTGCAAAGGGAAAAATGGAACTCTGCATGGATTTTTGTGAGTTCTTCATCAAAGTTAATCATCAATAAATATATTGCACAGTGCAATATTTTCTATTTCATATAACAACTAACTCTTTGTTAAAACATAAATTTACATGATTATTGTTTGGGAAAAAGAAGGAAAAATATGCACTTGGAAAAATGAATGAGGCTATATTTATGCCTCATTAGTATCCTTCTCTTTGACTATTTCACTAAGAAAATACAGTACTTATTGAGTATAATGATTGGATGACATCTATGTACATTTTATGACTATTATTTTTCATTTGGAGAATTTATATACTTAGTTTATAGTCATATGGCTTAAACACCTAGTTTTTATTTCTATCTAAATGGGATTTCCTCGGTATATGCACGAGTTTTGAGAATGCGATTGATTTAAAATCAAGAGCCTACAAATATGAGTTAAATTCAGTAAGAACGTATCAGCTATTAATCCTCATTTAAATTCGTAATCTTAAGTACCTCCTGGTTAATTTGGAGTTCAAATGGATTTAACTGAGAATCAGATGCTACAAATTTGATCTCTTTGTTGTGAATTTTTTTTCTAATTTATTGATTTTATTTTTATTACAATTTATCCGGAAGTTGAAGCCACAAAAGATTGATCGGGATCTACATATTTTCCTTAACAAGCATTCTATGGAGGAGAAATTTTATCAAGATAAAATTTGAAAGACCCTCAAGTGTACACGTGCCTTCGAAACGTAGTGGAATGTGCAATTTACCTACGCACCATCAAAAAGTAGATTCAAGATAATGCTTTAAAGTGTAAGGAACCAAACGATTTTCATTAAAAACATTAAATTTTGGATTGGTTCTCTACCATGATGCCTTGGATGTAGTGGTAGGTGGTCTCATTCTCAACATCAATAAGGATTTGGGTATGCCAGTACTAGACAAAGCTAAATGTACACGTACAATGGTTTCTTTCAAAGTAGTTTGTACTTCAACTCTCTCCTCTTGCAATTTTCTTCTTCGTGACCAGTAGGAGATGGATTTTTCCTTTTATAAACTATATTTTCTCTTTTAAGGATTGGGATAAGTGCCTTAGTTGTATTTAGTAATTAGGTGATTGGGAGCATTCATACTATTCACTACGTTAGCCATAAATATTTTTGTTGGTTTCTCTACTTTCCTTAGTCAACCATCTAATTTATTCTTCTTGCTCCTTTTCTTCAACTATGGAGTTTTCTGCGATTATTTCTTTCTTCCTATTTAGCCTTCATGATTTGAATGGTAGTATGATTTTCATATCCGTGTGAAATTTCTTATGTCTTATTTTACCTCCTAGGGTTAGCCTTCTCCTTGCCTGTGGTGCATTACACTTATTCAGTTTAATGCTTGACCTTTCAAATGGTATGAGTGTTGGTCTCAAATAACATCGTGTTATTACGAATAACTCTGTTTATTTTCTTCATACCAATGAGGCATTATAAGATTCTTCTGATCCTATTATTACCCAACTTCCTCCTAGTCTAAATGCGATCATCCGTCCTGTTCTCGGAGTGTTGATAGTATATAATGTTAGTGTGTAACAAGTTGTTAAGTTGGGGAATAGTTTTCCTTCCATTCCCTCTGATGGTAATTCGACCGTCTCTCAAATTTTACTAGATTTGGGAAACTTTGATGTTGATATTTCAAGAGAAGATCGTAGATTGATGATAGAGTTAACGTCTTCTTTTCATGACTTGGTAGAAAATTCTGGTAACCTTCTTTTTCAAATCCACATGGAGAGAGAACATTGTTGTCATTCCATGGATAAACAAGTTTGGTCTCTCAATAATAGTAATGGAAATCTTGCAACTCTTCAGGAAATATTAATTTTTGAAGACTCTCATTAGATTCAAGTGAGACTGTTTCATGGGGGTCTTGTTCTAGGGTCTCTAATCTCCCTTATGATGTGATTTTAGAACATGAATCAGATGATAATTCCCAATTACTTTTGTTCGTTTCATGTTATTGTGTTATGGCTTCTAGTTACTATGCAATTCTAGCTATTCTAGCTATATGAATAGTTTCTAATTTTATAAGAAAAGATGTTTTTTTGGAGTATATCTTCTGGGTTGTTTTAAGAGAATCAATTTAATTGTTTAAAGTAAGCGGGAATGGTTCAAATGCACATCATGGTAAGATTTTTTTAAGAACGTCACATAATAGCTAAAACTAGCAAGGGAGCACATATGACAACGTGAAATTCTAGCTAAGGATCACAAAGTTTTTAACCAATGTATAGAACAACATGTGTTTTCATGGAAAAAGACGACGGTGTCTTACAAAAGGCTCAACCTTCATTAAAAGGCATATGTATTGTTTCACAAATTGCAACAAACAAATGCCGAACTGACTAGTTCACATTTGTGAGGATACTCCAACTTGTGCTGACATGGGAGCTTCGGTAGAGAGTATGGAGATCGATCAAGGAATAATTGGAAGTGGGGTTATTCAAATGTTGTGGTTCGGAATGCCTTGATAGATATGCATGCACCAAATGTGGAAGTGCATCTATGTTAGCAGAAACGAGAAACGAAAGTCGCAATGACAATGGCAATGTGATTAGAAACGAGATATTTAAAGGTTGCGTATAAGAGATGGTTCTTATATACATATACACTTTCAAACATTTAAATTTATTATAAAATTTTATTCCACAAATACATATAAATAATTCGTATAATAAAAATAAAAATAAATATTGAAATTTAAAACAAGTCTCTAAATCAATTGGAAAAAAAGTAAAAATTAAAAAAATAATTATACGATTTATCTATAACTATAAATTATAAGAAACATAAAAAGGTAAATTTTTTTTTAAAAAAATAACAAATATCATTTAGGAAAACGGAGGGAAAAAATCATTTAAAAAACAACGAATTTTTTGAAAAATTCCTTCAAACAATAACTACCTAAAATGAATACCTACAAAAAGGCAGATTTCTCTTTGTTTGTTTAAATATGCATTTTAGATGCATTTTTTCAAGGAAAACATGAGGAAAGTTTTTGAAGGGAAAATGCAAAACGCAAAGAATGCGGGTTCGGTAAACATTTGACAATGTCTACAATAGTAACAAACGTCGCAGTAGGCTTAGAAATAGTCGTTTCTGACGGAAACGTGTTTCGCCGGTTAAAACAGTAAATCCATCCTTGTCGTCACGTTTCTGGTAACACAGGGAAGCATACACAAGGCACGTGATTGGTTTGACAAAATGCATAATGCCGAGTGGTCTGCTACGATTATAGGTTGTACAATTAATGGTGATCTAGATGAGGTTTGAGGATTTTCAAAATATTTTCAAGCGTACTTTTTTGTAATAAATCCATTATTTTGAAACAACTCTAATGCTAATGAAAAATATTAAAAGAAAATTATGAATTTATCCTTCCTATGGTTAATATTTATTTTATCAATGTTGGGTATCTTTGAGAACAATCATTAAAATTGAGAGTTATAATATATTGAAACTAATTTCTTCTTTATTGAATCATTAAAATTCTCTTAAATTATGTTACCCACAAAATTCTTAAAAACGAGTAGTAGCTCTATTGGATGGTCGATAGGCCTACATATTTATATTCCTTTCATGTACACATTTATCTTTTATTTAAAAACATTTTCATTCCAGTATTCCAGTGACCAAACTATTCATATATACATATCAACCATTGAAAAAGTGTTCGCACCACTCCCTCGCGTCAATCGGAGTCCTCCAGAGCCGTGCTTTCTTTGCAAAAGTTGTCACGAGGATGATCTGCAAAGGCAAAAAATGGAACTTTGCATGGATTTTTGTCAGTTCTTCATCCAAGTTAATCAACAATAAATATATCAAATAATGCAATATTTTCTATTTCATATAACAACTAATTCCTTCTTTAAACATAATTTTACATGAATATTGTTGGGGAAAATGAAGGAAAAAAGTGCACTCAGAAAAAATGGACAAGGCTATATTTATGCCTCATCAATATCCTTCTCTTTGACTATTTCACTAAGAAAATACAGTACTTATTGAGCATAATGATTGAATGACATTTATGTACATTTTTATAACTATTTTTTTTCATTTGGAGAATTTATGTACTTAGTTTATAGTCATATGATTTAACCACCTGGTTTGTATTTCTATCTAAATGGGCTTTCACGAGTTTCGAGAATGTGATTAATTTAAAATCAAGAGCCTACAAATATGAACTATTAATCCCCGTTTAAATTCACATGGCTAATTTGGAGTTCGAATCTGAGAATCAGATACTAGAAATTTGATATCTTCGTTGAGAATTGTTTTGTCTAATTTATTAATTTTATATCTCATAAAAATTTCCAAAAGAAAAAATTGAATCAGCTTTAAGTCTGAACAAAACAAACGAAAATTACCAATTACCGGCGGGTCTATTTTCCCGTACCAAAAAATAAATCTATGTTTCATTTTACGATACACAACGAACATTCCAAACTCAAGATGACAGAGAACAAAAAAAAATACATAATGAAATCCAAGTATTAATTACCAGATCGTTGAGTCTTTTAGCGAATCGTTGACAAATGGTTGGTTTCTATTAATTATTTCAGACTTAAAACTAATTCTATCGCATAATTCCTAGTCGCTCTATTCCAGCTGTATAGGAGAATTCCTTTCCCACAATTCGACCGTATCATGTATTCAGACGTCTGAATTTTTCTGCCAATGAAATTTAGGTCGGTGGAATAAGAGCAATACCCAAACTGACATATATTAAATCCATTAGCAGCCATGATTCCGGTACCGAACTATTTCTTTTATAAAGTATGTCGGAGAGAGTACTGGATGGGCTTGCTTATAGAGATGCCAGCGAATCCCAGTCGCGGAAAAAATTATTTGAAAAGGGCATCGCTGTCTGGAGGAGGTCAGACAGACTAATTTGCTTCATTATCGCCATGGGAATAAACGTGTTGGCGCACGATTCTTATTGCATTCAGTCACTGTCGAGTGCCTTAACCAGGACTTTCGAAGTAGAATCATTTGATGCGGGCAGAGATTCATTCTAATCCTGTTTTCTCTTTCACCAGGTTTATCAGTCGATGGGCACTATAAAAAGCAGGACACCAAGGTAGCTCTGCAAGTTGTATAGAGAGCAGTTGGAAATAAAAATGAAGTCGAAATTAGCTTTGTTCGTCGTGGTCGTCTTGTTGAGCTTATGGCCGTGGGACAAAATGGCAGCAGCGCAAGTGGCGGTGAAGCTCGGAAGATGGAGGCTTCTGGTGCAAAATGGGGGCGTCTCTGCCATGCACATGACCACCACGCATTTAAACACGGTGGTGATGTTTGACCGGACCAACTTCGGGTCGTCGCAGATCCTGCTGGCCAACGGCAGTTGCCGCAACAATCCGCAGGACCTGGTGCTCACTCACGACTGCTCGGCGCATTCCATCGAGTACAACATAGCCACCAACAATGTGAGGCCGCTCACGATTTTCACCGACACCTGGTGTTCGTCTGGGGCGTTTGCCGCAAATGGAACGTTGGTACAAACCGGGGGGTGGCGTGACGGGGCACGGGACATTCGTTACTTCGTCCCCTGCTCGGACGGCAGCTGCGATTGGAATAATTTCGAGGGGCCCAAGCTTGCTGCGAATCGCTGGTATGCCGCCAACCAAATCCTGCCGGACAACCGCATTATCGTTGTCGGGGGCACGCAGATGTTTAACTACGAGTTTGTCCCCAAGAGTCCCGGCGAAGGAGTTTTCAATCTGCCGTTTCTATCTCAGACCCGAACCAGCAGCCAAGTGGAGAACAACCTCTACCCATTTCTCCACCTCTCGTCCGATGGCAACCTCTTTATCTTCGCAAACAGGGACTCCATTCTCCTCGACTACAAAACCAATGTTGTCGTGAAGACCTTTCCCAGAATGCCGGGTGACGGCCCGCGGAACTACCCTTCCACCGGGTCGTCCGTCATGCTGCCGCTCTCCGCCGCGGACGGGTTTGCCAAAGTGGAAGTTCTCATCTGTGGGGGCTGTCCCGACAACGGCTTCGCCCTGGCTAGCGCAGGTAATTTCACGGACGCGCTCCGCAGCTGTGGACGAATGGTCATTACAGACCCGAATCCTTCCTGGAGCATGGAAGACATGCCCGCTCCGAGAACCATGTCGGACATGCTCATTCTCCCCAACGGCGAAATCATCATCATCAATGGAGCGGGGAAGGGCGTAGCAGGGTGGAACATGCAGACCGCCCCCGTCTTAACACCTTACCTCTACCGACCCGCTGCACCCGTCGGGCAGCGCTTCTTCACCCTGGCGGCCACAACCATCCCCAGAATGTACCACTCTACTGCTAACATGATGGCGGACGAGAGAATCATTGTGGGCAGCTCCAATCCGCACGCGGGCTACGTCTTCACGGGAACTAACTTCCCGACAGAGCTCCGGCTGGAAGCATACAGTCCTTATTACTTAGAAAACGTCTACACGTACTTGCGCCCCAAGATAACATCCGTGTCGCCAACCTCGATCTCCTACGGCACCACCTTTACGGTTGTTTACTCGGTCCCCAATCCTCTTAACGGCGTTATACAGTTCAATGCCTACGCTCCGTCATTTACGACCCACACCAATTCGATGAACCAGAGGCTTCTCATTCTCGCCGCTGAAACACCGACCCTCGTCTCAAATGCAATCGGGAACGTCGTGTATTCTTCTTCTGTGACTGCCCCTCCCAGCGCTGTGGCTGCCCCGCCGGGATATTACATGTTGTTTGTGGTAAATAATGGCATTCCCAGCATCGCCCAGTGGGTTCAGTTTTCATAAACTTGTTAGATCGACTTCATTGATGTCTCAATTCACTTGGAGGGGAGCATAGTTTCTAAATTCCTTCCATTTGTTCGAACTATGTTATGTAAAAGGCATGCTGCATTTGTTTGGGGGTAATTTGAAACCCGGTTGTAATTATGGCTATTGTAATCTCAAATCTCAAATAAATCAAAAATGAAATATTCATTCCAGTCCATGTGCATCGCACCAAAGCGTATACCGAGTAAACTAATGATTAGCTTTTTCAGTTGCACACATATTATTCAAGAATAACAATAATGTTAAGTCCAATCGACTTGTCATTTGAGTCGCATTCACGTCTCATCATAACAGTATTATTCAGCCGAATCGACATGTTATTTTCTAATACATTATAAAACGGCTCTGGACTTTTAACAATTTTCTAAAATTTAGTATAGAACAAAGTTCTTATTATTAAGAACATACGGTTTCCACAGTTTATATCAATTAGAGAAAGTTTTGAGAAAATACAATAAGAAAAATTTTAATCTTCTTTTTTAATCACTCATAATCTACTATCAAAAATAATAACCCATTAGAGAGCTCTGTTACACATATGGAAATACAGCCACTAACTCGTATTTTTTACATTACAAAATGATTAGAGAGCTCTAGTACACATCTTATCATCACAAGAGCGCAACATCAACACTCTAGGTATGTTGCACGACTACCTATATTGTCTTTTCTTTTTTTCTTTTTTCTATTATTTTTCTATTATATTAACTCGATAACAGGGGTTTGGCCAGAAGGAAAACAATGCTAGCCTATTTCTAGAAATGGTGTCTACTGACACCACACCTTTCAAACACATGTTATAGACACCAACATAAATGAGATCTCAACATCTGAATAAATAAAATTTAGATGTGTGAGCCAAGTTCAAATCTAAGTGTAGGTTTTAGAGCCACAAACATGAAGGTCGATTTTGTAGTTATCGAAGTGAACTAGAGCACCAGACGAAATATCTGTACTACCAATATAAATGTGTTCATTTGACATCAAATAGGGATTTCATAAAACAAAGAATCAATTTTCACCTAGATGTCTTCATCAAGTTTAAAGCTAAGTTCCATTGTTTTATTTATTTAATTTATGAGCATTTGTTTCATTGCATTTATCATCCCTATCTCCTTATCTCACGTAGGATTTTCTATTCATAGTGGATTAATTAATTTACCTATGATATTTATATGTGGTTTGTTATTTTCCCTTACATTAAATTGGTGAACTTGATGTATATTACACCCTTAGCATTTGTGCCTTCTATATTAAACTTTTGGATATGGTTTTTAATTAAAAAACTTCTTATTTTACATCTAGTTAAGGTTTCGATTCACTTCCATTTTCTAGTGAATTTTTATATAATTTTCATTTGGGTTTGGGCCTACATTAGTGATATCTATTTTATCTTTACCCACTCATTCTTTGACTATACCTTATTGCTAGATCATTTATTATGGATCTTATGATAGATATTTGCCACTAGCCTCTATCCATGCATGCCTTACTAATTCTGATGTGTTCCTATGATCGACTTCATTCAATCCATTCATCCTTGATGTTGTCTTTTATTTTTATCGTACCTGTGTTGATGCCTTTCATATGGGGTTATTATTTCGTTATTTTTGTGCTTCCCCTCCTTCAGGGAGTTGGCTATTGTCCGCCATTCTCTTTTGGATGTAGTTAGTTCACCTTTTATCGAGCTTCATCACGGCCATATTTTTCTTATGACTGGTGACAGTGATGACCACCGGGATGTTCTACGTACAATCACTTTTTCTTCATTTAATTTTTATGAAATATATGATGACTATACCTGTTATATATGCACTACTTGCTTCCTTCTTCACGTGCATTACTTCATGATGATTTTACTTCTTGCACGATGGATGCTAATGGTGTAACCCCACTTCTTCCCTTCAAATATAGGTACGATACTTTATGTCATAATGTTAGACCTTCATTAGCTATTGATGATGGTGTTGATCCTTGTGATTTAGTTTCTTCTACATGTCATGATGTCCCTATTTCCATACCCTTGTATTCAATTTGATATTAAATATCTCGTGAGGATTCTAGTGATACTTTTTTTATGTAAGGATAATCATGACGGTTCAAGTCCTTCCATATTAGATGACTTTGCATAATTTATATATATGATTCATGATGATTATTCCCCTACTGTGATGGATAATCATGTAGCCCTAAGTTTTCATGATACATCCAGTGATTTCACTCTGTGTGATGGTGTGCCCAGTGATTATATTCTTTCTACATCTCATGATTGATCTCCCCATGCATCTAGGAATTCGCCTACATGCGCATCTCTTGCTACACCTTTCTTTTTGAGGAGCCTAGCGAAATATATGATGAGGTTTATACTTTTAATGAGCCTCTTTATGATATCTTCTCTCTAGGACCGTCTAATTATGATGACTTTCCTAGTGATGCGATTTATTGTGTAGCTAGTGATCTTCCATAAAGAAAAAAGTGTTTCAAAATCTATCATAAGTAAATACCATGGGATTTTCGTCCAAGGCGTTATGTTGGTGATTCTAGAATCCTTCTATCCTTTTTAAGGCAATAAAAACTATCACTGCATATAAAAAAAGGGTGCGATTAAGATTAATTGAGTTGTCACAATTTTAAAAAATAGAGGAGCCTCCCTCGTTGACATGCCCTATATTTTCATAATCTTGACTTGATGATAGGGCTCGTGGGTACGCTCAGGAGTGATATGCGGAAGGGGCGTAGAGAAAATTTTCCAACCAAGTGCCCAATAGTCAACCATATTCAAACTTCAAACTATTGTTCTGTAATACTTCTCATATATCAACTAGTTGATAGCATCCGACAATACATTTTCTTTCAAGAAATAATCACAAGAAGATAAGTTTCACCTGAGAAATCATTGACTTGGATTGCACATGCAGGAACCATGATCGACACTTAAGAGAAACAAGGAACATTTGGCAACAACTGTAGAGTTGCCACCTCAATAGATTGACGAAAACCTTGAAGCACAAGAGGTCTCACAAGGATGAAATGGTTCAGGTCTTCTCTACTAAGAATGTCTTCAATATCAGGAAGCACATGGAAAGAGTAAGCTAAGCACTCCACTCCCTAGCAAGGTTGTCATTATGTTGGCTCTCAAAATCATTAGCACATTCTCCAAGAATTTCCATACAGATCCATGACGAGGGGAACAAGACTACTGTGGTGAGAGAGTAAAATTCATCAACAAAGAATGGATGGTTGAAGACTGATACATAAGAGTGGTCCCCTCTTCTTCTTCTTTAGAGTAATCCAAACCTTTCCAGAGGGTGATTCCTTGAGGCCCTTAATAGAATAATTAGAGGAAAATGCAAGCCTATGCAATAAACGTTGAGTGCCATGCCTTATGATATATAGTATTTTATTGATCACGAGCCATCTAGGCATAAGTTATTATCCGAACCAAACTTAGGTGCTCATAGGACAACATCTATAGTTAGCGGTCTTTATTATCATCCAATCGTAGATAGAGGAACGAACTAATTCCTTGGATGTGATAGTAGATAGTCTCATTTTTAACATAAATGATAATTTCAGCTAAGGAGATAGGTCAAGATTCAAACAAAACACTAGCCAAGTGCTGAGAAATAAGTATTTGTCTTGTCTCATGAAATTGGCATTTTTGGTGCATAATTAAGAAAATCCTTAGACTCCCATGCTAAACACTATGCTTTGGGATAACATTAACCTAAATACCTCAATGACTAAAAGAACAAAGCAATAGGAAACTCGAAACCCCAATGACAAAGCCGTAAGACTAGGATTGCATGGAACTTGATTGTTGGAAAACAAGCAAGAAAATACTTGAATTACCACAACAACACTAAGAGCTAGGATTCTGGGAAACACCTTATGAGGCATGGTGGTAAGGAGAAGTTTAAAATCCCCAAAACTAGTTAAATACTCAAAATGAGCTTGGAAAAGACTTAGAAATTTCAGAACAACATACTCACTTCGAAAAGACTTAAAGATGCAAACCCTTTATTAACTTCGATAGAAAATTTTACGAAAGAACAAAAGCTGAGATTGCCTCCTCTAACAAGAATAAAACAAGTAAATATTAAAAAATAACAAAGAAAGATAAAAAGGGGCTCCCCATTTGGTTAAGAAAAATAGGGCATGTGTGCAATGGAAAACACTAGGTATGGTTGTTAAGGCCTCATTTACAGTTTTCAATTCTATTTAATTTTCTTGTTATGAAGACCTCAAGGAACACCCCCTTGTCCTAGAAGATCCCTAAAGATGAAGGAGAGTTTACCCACTCTCAATCATTGGCCCATTCGTTCCACAACTGACTATAAGTCCAACCAATCAACCTATGATGACCTTCCTTGGCCTCAGATTTTTTGCCTGTCTTTAGGATTTGTGCACATACATGTTTGAGAGCCAACACAACCCACGCGTACAAGAGAAGACCATTACAATACCATTTAAAATTCATTAGAATGCTTCAATGACCACCCTTCAAATTGTGCCTACTATAGGTTTAGGTAAGACAGATTCATTTATAATTAGAACAGTCTCGTTTGATACAATTTATTTTTTTATTAGAATGCATTTAGTGCTTATAACATTTGTTGGTATTTGATGAGGCATCGTTGATCCTCGCAGCTTAGTAGAATAAATTATTTGTCAAATCGGGGGTGTCTGAAGGCTACCTATAGAAGGGTGACAAATAATCTATCTAGTAGTCATCTAATCTTATCAAAAAGAAGGTTCACACACTTCTTAATCAATTGAATTCAAATTCTTACTACGAAATGAAAAATGGAGTTTAACCATGGAATCAAAGGAATTCTATTTAACTACGGAATAGAAGAAATGTTATTTAACTATGGAAATAGAAAAGGTGCTATTTTAACTACAGAATGAAATGACTAGAAATAAATAAAAAAGCATTCACTATAGAATAGAATCACATGTTGGAGTTTAATTTGGACGCAGAAAATGAAAGGGGAATGTACTCACAACACACATAAGGAAGAGAGTGTGGTTTTAATACATAAATTTTACATATAAATGATCATGACAGAATGATTGAAGGAACAACACAGACATACACAAAACATATAACCTAAAGGTCAGACACATTGAACTGTCACAGAAATGAGATCGGATATAAAATGAACACGTAAAATACTTATCTACTAGTACTTCTCTATTTTCTTTGTCAAGTGGTTAGCTTTCCAGAGAAAATAGCGTGATTTCAGCTCAGCATTCATAACTCAAATAGTAGAAATTATCACCCATGCATTCATGATGGAAATCTATTTAAAATCTCAGAATTTCATTTTCCATTTCAGAGAAGAAAAATAGATAACTGCAAATACGTCTCTTGGAAACTAAGAAGGTGGATCCATTCTCATGACTGTATCTTAAATACTTAACAACAATTTTAAAACTTAATTCCTAAAATATAGATGCGTGCTACATATGCAGGAGTTATTAAGTCTCATTCAATTTTTAACAAAAGTAATAAACAATTTTCTTACGCATAAATGACATTAAAAGTGTTTCATAGAATTTTAGGAAATAGTTGTTGTGGTCTCGGACTAGAGTGGCTCCATTAAGTAGCCGAATTGGTTGTAGTTGGATTGGCGACAACTGGATCAACGGCACTAAAGTTGCATGTCTCTAGAATCCTTTGTTTTCTCTGCGAGAGTTTTTATTGTTGTCGTTCTGGCTCCTCTAGAGTTCTTCGGACTTTGTCTGGAAACCAAAGTTTTTAGAGATGGTTGAAAAAGTCTTTGGAGTACTCCCTCGCATCAATCTAAGTCATACAGAGATGTGCTTTCTTTGCAAATTTGTCATTGGGATGATCTGCAAAGGGAAAAATGGAACTCTGCATGGATTTTTGTGAGTTCTTCATCAAAGTTAATCATCAATAAATATATTGCACAGTGCAATATTTTCTATTTCATATAACAACTAACTCTTTGTTAAAACATAAATTTACATGATTATTGTTTGGGAAAAAGAAGGAAAAATATGCACTTGGAAAAATGAATGAGGCTATATTTATGCCTCATTAGTATCCTTCTCTTTGACTATTTCACTAAGAAAATACAGTACTTATTGAGTATAATGATTGGATGACATCTATGTACATTTTATGACTATTATTTTTCATTTGGAGAATTTATATACTTAGTTTATAGTCATATGGCTTAAACACCTAGTTTTTATTTCTATCTAAATGGGATTTCCTCGGTATATGCACGAGTTTTGAGAATGCGATTGATTTAAAATCAAGAGCCTACAAATATGAGTTAAATTCAGTAAGAACGTATCAGCTATTAATCCTCATTTAAATTCGTAATCTTAAGTACCTCCTGGTTAATTTGGAGTTCAAATGGATTTAACTGAGAATCAGATGCTACAAATTTGATCTCTTTGTTGTGAATTTTTTTTCTAATTTATTGATTTTATTTTTATTACAATTTATCCGGAAGTTGAAGCCACAAAAGATTGATCGGGATCTACATATTTTCCTTAACAAGCATTCTATGGAGGAGAAATTTTATCAAGATAAAATTTGAAAGACCCTCAAGTGTACACGTGCCTTCGAAACGTAGTGGAATGTGCAATTTACCTACGCACCATCAAAAAGTAGATTCAAGATAATGCTTTAAAGTGTAAGGAACCAAACGATTTTCATTAAAAACATTAAATTTTGGATTGGTTCTCTACCATGATGCCTTGGATGTAGTGGTAGGTGGTCTCATTCTCAACATCAATAAGGATTTGGGTATGCCAGTACTAGACAAAGCTAAATGTACACGTACAATGGTTTCTTTCAAAGTAGTTTGTACTTCAACTCTCTCCTCTTGCAATTTTCTTCTTCGTGACCAGTAGGAGATGGATTTTTCCTTTTATAAACTATATTTTCTCTTTTAAGGATTGGGATAAGTGCCTTAGTTGTATTTAGTAATTAGGTGATTGGGAGCATTCATACTATTCACTACGTTAGCCATAAATATTTTTGTTGGTTTCTCTACTTTCCTTAGTCAACCATCTAATTTATTCTTCTTGCTCCTTTTCTTCAACTATGGAGTTTTCTGCGATTATTTCTTTCTTCCTATTTAGCCTTCATGATTTGAATGGTAGTATGATTTTCATATCCGTGTGAAATTTCTTATGTCTTATTTTACCTCCTAGGGTTAGCCTTCTCCTTGCCTGTGGTGCATTACACTTATTCAGTTTAATGCTTGACCTTTCAAATGGTATGAGTGTTGGTCTCAAATAACATCGTGTTATTACGAATAACTCTGTTTATTTTCTTCATACCAATGAGGCATTATAAGATTCTTCTGATCCTATTATTACCCAACTTCCTCCTAGTCTAAATGCGATCATCCGTCCTGTTCTCGGAGTGTTGATAGTATATAATGTTAGTGTGTAACAAGTTGTTAAGTTGGGGAATAGTTTTCCTTCCATTCCCTCTGATGGTAATTCGACCGTCTCTCAAATTTTACTAGATTTGGGAAACTTTGATGTTGATATTTCAAGAGAAGATCGTAGATTGATGATAGAGTTAACGTCTTCTTTTCATGACTTGGTAGAAAATTCTGGTAACCTTCTTTTTCAAATCCACATGGAGAGAGAACATTGTTGTCATTCCATGGATAAACAAGTTTGGTCTCTCAATAATAGTAATGGAAATCTTGCAACTCTTCAGGAAATATTAATTTTTGAAGACTCTCATTAGATTCAAGTGAGACTGTTTCATGGGGGTCTTGTTCTAGGGTCTCTAATCTCCCTTATGATGTGATTTTAGAACATGAATCAGATGATAATTCCCAATTACTTTTGTTCGTTTCATGTTATTGTGTTATGGCTTCTAGTTACTATGCAATTCTAGCTATTCTAGCTATATGAATAGTTTCTAATTTTATAAGAAAAGATGTTTTTTTGGAGTATATCTTCTGGGTTGTTTTAAGAGAATCAATTTAATTGTTTAAAGTAAGCGGGAATGGTTCAAATGCACATCATGGTAAGATTTTTTTAAGAACGTCACATAATAGCTAAAACTAGCAAGGGAGCACATATGACAACGTGAAATTCTAGCTAAGGATCACAAAGTTTTTAACCAATGTATAGAACAACATGTGTTTTCATGGAAAAAGACGACGGTGTCTTACAAAAGGCTCAACCTTCATTAAAAGGCATATGTATTGTTTCACAAATTGCAACAAACAAATGCCGAACTGACTAGTTCACATTTGTGAGGATACTCCAACTTGTGCTGACATGGGAGCTTCGGTAGAGAGTATGGAGATCGATCAAGGAATAATTGGAAGTGGGGTTATTCAAATGTTGTGGTTCGGAATGCCTTGATAGATATGCATGCACCAAATGTGGAAGTGCATCTATGTTAGCAGAAACGAGAAACGAAAGTCGCAATGACAATGGCAATGTGATTAGAAACGAGATATTTAAAGGTTGCGTATAAGAGATGGTTCTTATATACATATACACTTTCAAACATTTAAATTTATTATAAAATTTTATTCCACAAATACATATAAATAATTCATATAATAAAAATAAAAATAAATATTGAAATTTAAAACAAGTCTCTAAATCAATTGGAAAAAAAGTAAAAATTAAAAAAATAATTATACGATTTATCTATAACTATAAATTATAAGAAACATAAAAAGGTAAATTTTTTTTTAAAAAAATAACAAATATCATTTAGGAAAACGGAGGGAAAAAATCATTTAAAAAACAACGAATTTTTTGAAAAATTCCTTCAAACAATAACTACCTAAAATGAATACCTACAAAAAGGCAGATTTCTCTTTGTTTGTTTAAAAATGCATTTTAGATGCATTTTTTCAAGGAAAACATGAGGAAAGTTTTTGAAGGGAAAATGCAAAACGCAAAGAATGCGGGTTCGGTAAACATTTGACAATGTCTACAATAGTAACAAACGTCGCGGTAGGCTTAGAAATAGTCGTTTCTGACGGAAACGTGTTTCGCCGGTTAAAACAGTAAATCCATCCTTGTCGTCACGTTTCTGGTAACACAGGGAAGCATACACAAGGCACGTGATTGGTTTGACAAAATGCATAATGCCGAGTGGTCTGCTACGATTATAGGTTGTACAATTAATGGTGATCTAGATGAGGTTTGAGGATTTTCAAAATATTTTCAAGCGTACTTTTTTGTAATAAATCCATTATTTTGAAACAACTCTAATGCTAATGAAAAATATTAAAAGAAAATTATGAATTTATCCTTCCTATGGTTAATATTTATTTTATCAATGTTGGGTATCTTTGAGAACAATCATTAAAATTGAGAGTTATAATATATTGAAACTAACTTCTTCTTTATTGAATCATTAAAATTCTCTTAAATTATGTTACCCACAAAATTCTTAAAAACGAGTAGTAGCTCTATTGGATGGTCGATAGGCCTACATATTTATATTCCTTTCATGTACACATTTATCTTTTATTTAAAAACATTTTCATTCCAGTATTCCAGTGACCAAACTATTCATATATACATATCAACCATTGAAAAAGTGTTCGCACCACTCCCTCGCGTCAATCGGAGTCCTCCAGAGCCGTGCTTTCTTTGCAAAAGTTGTCACGAGGATGATCTGCAAAGGCAAAAAATGGAACTTTGCATGGATTTTTGTCAGTTCTTCATCCAAGTTAATCAACAATAAATATATCAAATAATGCAATATTTTCTATTTCATATAACAACTAATTCCTTCTTTAAACATAATTTTACATGAATATTGTTGGGGAAAATGAAGGAAAAAAGTGCACTCAGAAAAAATGGACAAGGCTATATTTATGCCTCATCAATATCCTTCTCTTTGACTATTTCACTAAGAAAATACAGTACTTATTGAGCATAATGATTGAATGACATTTATGTACATTTTTATAACTATTTTTTTTCATTTGGAGAATTTATGTACTTAGTTTATAGTCATATGATTTAACCACCTGGTTTGTATTTCTATCTAAATGGGCTTTCACGAGTTTCGAGAATGTGATTAATTTAAAATCAAGATCCTACAAATATGAACTATTAATCCCCGTTTAAATTCACATGGCTAATTTGGAGTTCGAATCTGAGAATCAGATACTAGAAATTTGATATCTTCGTTGAGAATTGTTTTGTCTAATTTATTAATTTTATATCTCATAAAAATTTCCAAAAGAAAAAATTGAATCAGCTTTAAGTCTGAACAAAACAAACGAAAATTACCAATTACCGGCGGGTCTATTTTCCCGTACCAAAAAATAAATCTATGTTTCATTTTACGATACACAACGAACATTCCAAACTCAAGATGACAGAGAACAAAAAAAAATACATAATGAAATCCAAGTATTAATTACCAGATCGTTGAGTCTTTTAGCGAATCGTTGACAAATGGTTGGTTTCTATTAATTATTTCAGACTTAAAACTAATTCTATCGCATAATTCCTAGTCGCTCTATTCCAGCTGTATAGGAGAATTCCTTTCCCACAATTCGACCGTATCATGTATTCAGACGTCTGAATTTTTCTGCCAATGAAATTTAGGTCGGTGGAATAAGAGCAATACCCAAACTGACATATATTAAATCCATTAGCAGCCATGATTCCGGTACCGAACTATTTCTTTTATAAAGTATGTCGGAGAGAGTACTGGATGGGCTTGCTTATAGAGATGCCAGCGAATCCCAGTCGCGGAAAAAATTATTTGAAAAGGGCATCGCTGTCTGGAGGAGGTCAGACAGACTAATTTGCTTCATTATCGCCATGGGAATAAACGTGTTGGCGCACGATTCTTATTGCATTCAGTCACTGTCGAGTGCCTTAACCAGGACTTTCGAAGTAGAATCATTTGATGCGGGCAGAGATTCATTCTAATCCTGTTTTCTCTTTCACCAGGTTTATCAGTCGATGGGCACTATAAAAAGCAGGACACCAAGGTAGCTCTGCAAGTTGTATAGAGAGCAGTTGGAAATAAAAATGAAGTCGAAATTAGCTTTGTTCGTCGTGGTCGTCTTGTTGAGCTTATGGCCGTGGGACAAAATGGCAGCAGCGCAAGTGGCGGTGAAGCTCGGAAGATGGAGGCTTCTGGTGCAAAATGGGGGCGTCTCTGCCATGCACATGACCACCACGCATTTAAACACGGTGGTGATGTTTGACCGGACCAACTTCGGGTCGTCGCAGATCCTGCTGGCCAACGGCAGTTGCCGCAACAATCCGCAGGACCTGGTGCTCACTCACGACTGCTCGGCGCATTCCATCGAGTACAACATAGCCACCAACAATGTGAGGCCGCTCACGATTTTCACCGACACCTGGTGTTCGTCTGGGGCGTTTGCCGCAAATGGAACGTTGGTACAAACCGGGGGGTGGCGTGACGGGGCACGGGACATTCGTTACTTCGTCCCCTGCTCGGACGGCAGCTGCGATTGGAATAATTTCGAGGGGCCCAAGCTTGCTGCGAATCGCTGGTATGCCGCCAACCAAATCCTGCCGGACAACCGCATTATCGTTGTCGGGGGCACGCAGATGTTTAACTACGAGTTTGTCCCCAAGAGTCCCGGCGAAGGAGTTTTCAATCTGCCGTTTCTATCTCAGACCCGAACCAGCAGCCAAGTGGAGAACAACCTCTACCCATTTCTCCACCTCTCGTCCGATGGCAACCTCTTTATCTTCGCAAACAGGGACTCCATTCTCCTCGACTACAAAACCAATGTTGTCGTGAAGACCTTTCCCAGAATGCCGGGTGACGGCCCGCGGAACTACCCTTCCACCGGGTCGTCCGTCATGCTGCCGCTCTCCGCCGCGGACGGGTTTGCCAAAGTGGAAGTTCTCATCTGTGGGGGCTGTCCCGACAACGGCTTCGCCCTGGCTAGCGCAGGTAATTTCACGGACGCGCTCCGCAGCTGTGGACGAATGGTCATTACAGACCCGAATCCTTCCTGGAGCATGGAAGACATGCCCGCTCCGAGAACCATGTCGGACATGCTCATTCTCCCCAACGGCGAAATCATCATCATCAATGGAGCGGGGAAGGGCGTAGCAGGGTGGAACATGCAGACCGCCCCCGTCTTAACACCTTACCTCTACCGACCCGCTGCACCCGTCGGGCAGCGCTTCTTCACCCTGGCGGCCACAACCATCCCCAGAATGTACCACTCTACTGCTAACATGATGGCGGACGCGAGAATCATTGTGGGCGGCTCCAATCCGCACGCGGGCTACGTCTTCACGGGAACTAACTTCCCGACAGAGCTCCGGCTGGAAGCATACAGTCCTTATTACTTAGAAAACGTCTACACGTACTTGCGCCCCAAGATAACATCCGTGTCGCCAACCTCGATCTCCTACGGCACCACCTTTACGGTTGTTTACTCGGTCCCCAATCCTCTTAACGGCGTTATACAGTTCAATGCCTACGCTCCGTCATTTACGACCCACACCAATTCGATGAACCAGAGGCTTCTCATTCTCGCCGCTGAAACACCGACCCTCGTCTCAAATGCAATCGGGAACGTCGTGTATTCTTCTTCTGTGACTGCCCCTCCCAGCGCTGTGGCTGCCCCGCCGGGATATTACATGTTGTTTGTGGTAAATAATGGCATTCCCAGCATCGCCCAGTGGGTTCAGTTTTCATAAACTTGTTAGATCGACTTCATTGATGTCTCAATTCACTTGGAGGGGAGCATAGTTTCTAAATTCCTTCCATTTGTTCGAACTATGTTATGTAAAAGGCATGCTGCATTTGTTTGGGGGTAATTTGAAACCCGGTTGTAATTATGGCTATTGTAATCTCAAATCTCAAATAAATCAAAAATGAAATATTCATTCCAGTCCATGTGCATCGCACCAAAGCGTATACCGAGTAAACTAATGATTAGCTTTTTCAGTTGCACACATATTATTCAAGAATAACAATAATGTTAAGTCCAATCGACTTGTCATTTGAGTCGCATTCACGTCTCATCATAACAGTATTATTCAGCCGAATCGACATGTTATTTTCTAATACATTATAAAACGGCTCTGGACTTTTAACAATTTTCTAAAATTTAGTATAGAACAAAGTTCTTATTATTAAGAACATACGGTTTCCACAGTTTATATCAATTAGAGAAAGTTTTGAGAAAATACAATAAGAAAAATTTTAATCTTCTTTTTTAATCACTCATAATCTACTATCAAAAATAATAACCCATTAGAGAGCTCTGTTACACATATGGAAATACAGCCACTAACTCGTATTTTTTACATTACAAAATGATTAGAGAGCTCTAGTACACATCTTATCATCACAAGAGCGCAACATCAACACTCTAGGTATGTTGCACGACTACCTATATTGTCTTTTCTTTTTTTCTTTTTTCTATTATTTTTCTATTATATTAACTCGATAACAGGGGTTTGGCCAGAAGGAAAACAATGCTAGCCTATTTCTAGAAATGGTGTCTACTGACACCACACCTTTCAAACACATGTTATAGACACCAACATAAATGAGATCTCAACATCTGAATGAATAAAATTTAGATGTGTGAGCCAAGTTCAAATCTAAGTGTAGGTTTTAGAGCCACAAACATGAAGGTCGATTTTGTAGTTATCGAAGTGAACTAGAGCACCAGACGAAATATCTGTACTACCAATATAAATGTGTTCATTTGACATCAAATAGGGATTTCATAAAACAAAGAATCAATTTTCACCTAGATGTCTTCATCAAGTTTAAAGCTAAGTTCCATTGTTTTATTTATTTAATTTATGAGCATTTGTTTCATTGCATTTATCATCCCTATCTCCTTATCTCACGTAGGATTTTCTATTCATAGTGGATTAATTAATTTACCTATGATATTTATATGTGGTTTGTTATTTTCCCTTACATTAAATTGGTGAACTTGATGTATATTACACCCTTAGCATTTGTGCCTTCTATATTAAACTTTTGGATATGGTTTTTAATTAAAAAACTTCTTATTTTACATCTAGTTAAGGTTTCGATTCACTTCCATTTTCTAGTGAATTTTTATATAATTTTCATTTGGGTTTGGGCCTACATTAGTGATATCTATTTTATCTTTACCCACTCATTCTTTGACTATACCTTATTGCTAGATCATTTATTATGGATCTTATGATAGATATTTGCCACTAGCCTCTATCCATGCATGCCTTACTAATTCTGATGTGTTCCTATGATCGACTTCATTCAATCCATTCATCCTTGATGTTGTCTTTTATTTTTATCGTACCTGTGTTGATGCCTTTCATATGGGGTTATTATTTCGTTATTTTTGTGCTTCCCCTCCTTCAGGGAGTTGGCTATTGTCCGCCATTCTCTTTTGGATGTAGTTAGTTCACCTTTTATCGAGCTTCATCACGGCCATATTTTTCTTATGACTGGTGACAGTGATGACCACCGGGATGTTCTACGTACAATCACTTTTTCTTCATTTAATTTTTATGAAATATATGATGACTATACCTGTTATATATGCACTACTTGCTTCCTTCTTCACGTGCATTACTTCATGATGATTTTACTTCTTGCACGATGGATGCTAATGGTGTAACCCCACTTCTTCCCTTCAAATATAGGTACGATACTTTATGTCATAATGTTAGACCTTCATTAGCTATTGATGATGGTGTTGATCCTTGTGATTTAGTTTCTTCTACATGTCATGATGTCCCTATTTCCATACCCTTGTATTCAATTTGATATTAAATATCTCGTGAGGATTCTAGTGATACTTTTTTTATGTAAGGATAATCATGACGGTTCAAGTCCTTCCATATTAGATGACTTTGCATAATTTATATATATGATTCATGATGATTATTCCCCTACTGTGATGGATAATCATGTAGCCCTAAGTTTTCATGATACATCCAGTGATTTCACTCTGTGTGATGGTGTGCCCAGTGATTATATTCTTTCTACATCTCATGATTGATCTCCCCATGCATCTAGGAATTCGCCTACATGCGCATCTCTTGCTACACCTTTCTTTTTGAGGAGCCTAGCGAAATATATGATGAGGTTTATACTTTTAATGAGCCTCTTTATGATATCTTCTCTCTAGGACCGTCTAATTATGATGACTTTCCTAGTGATGCGATTTATTGTGTAGCTAGTGATCTTCCATAAAGAAAAAAGTGTTTCAAAATCTATCATAAGTAAATACCATGGGATTTTCGTCCAAGGCGTTATGTTGGTGATTCTAGAATCCTTCTATCCTTTTTAAGGCAATAAAAACTATCACTGCATATAAAAAAAGGGTGCGATTAAGATTAATTGAGTTGTCACAATTTTAAAAAATAGAGGAGCCTCCCTCGTTGACATGCCCTATATTTTCATAATCTTGACTTGATGATAGGGCTCGTGGGTACGCTCAGGAGTGATATGCGGAAGGGGCGTAGAGAAAATTTTCCAACCAAGTGCCCAATAGTCAACCATATTCAAACTTCAAACTATTGTTCTGTAATACTTCTCATATATCAACTAGTTGATAGCATCCGACAATACATTTTCTTTCAAGAAATAATCACAAGAAGATAAGTTTCACCTGAGAAATCATTGACTTGGATTGCACATGCAGGAACCATGATCGACACTTAAGAGAAACAAGGAACATTTGGCAACAACTGTAGAGTTGCCACCTCAATAGATTGACGAAAACCTTGAAGCACAAGAGGTCTCACAAGGATGAAATGGTTCAGGTCTTCTCTACTAAGAATGTCTTCAATATCAGGAAGCACATGGAAAGAGTAAGCTAAGCACTCCACTCCCTAGCAAGGTTGTCATTATGTTGGCTCTCAAAATCATTAGCACATTCTCCAAGAATTTCCATACAGATCCATGACGAGGGGAACAAGACTACTGTGGTGAGAGAGTAAAATTCATCAACAAAGAATGGATGGTTGAAGACTGATACATAAGAGTGGTCCCCTCTTCTTCTTCTTTAGAGTAATCCAAACCTTTCCAGAGGGTGATTCCTTGAGGCCCTTAATAGAATAATTAGAGGAAAATGCAAGCCTATGCAATAAACGTTGAGTGCCATGCCTTATGATATATAGTATTTTATTGATCACGAGCCATCTAGGCATAAGTTATTATCCGAACCAAACTTAGGTGCTCATAGGACAACATCTATAGTTAGCGGTCTTTATTATCATCCAATCGTAGATAGAGGAACGAACTAATTCCTTGGATGTGATAGTAGATAGTCTCATTTTTAACATAAATGATAATTTCAGCTAAGGAGATAGGTCAAGATTCAAACAAAACACTAGCCAAGTGCTGAGAAATAAGTATTTGTCTTGTCTCATGAAATTGGCATTTTTGGTGCATAATTAAGAAAATCCTTAGACTCCCATGCTAAACACTATGCTTTGGGATAACATTAACCTAAATACCTCAATGACTAAAAGAACAAAGCAATAGGAAACTCGAAACCCCAATGACAAAGCCGTAAGACTAGGATTGCATGGAACTTGATTGTTGGAAAACAAGCAAGAAAATACTTGAATTACCACAACAACACTAAGAGCTAGGATTCTGGGAAACACCTTATGAGGCATGGTGGTAAGGAGAAGTTTAAAATCCCCAAAACTAGTTAAATACTCAAAATGAGCTTGGAAAAGACTTAGAAATTTCAGAACAACATACTCACTTCGAAAAGACTTAAAGATGCAAACCCTTTATTAACTTCGATAGAAAATTTTACGAAAGAACAAAAGCTGAGATTGCCTCCTCTAACAAGAATAAAACAAGTAAATATTAAAAAATAACAAAGAAAGATAAAAAGGGGCTCCCCATTTGGTTAAGAAAAATAGGGCATGTGTGCAATGGAAAACACTAGGTATGGTTGTTAAGGCCTCATTTACAGTTTTCAATTCTATTTAATTTTCTTGTTATGAAGACCTCAAGGAACACCCCCTTGTCCTAGAAGATCCCTAAAGATGAAGGAGAGTTTACCCACTCTCAATCATTGGCCCATTCGTTCCACAACTGACTATAAGTCCAACCAATCAACCTATGATGACCTTCCTTGGCCTCAGATTTTTTGCCTGTCTTTAGGATTTGTGCACATACATGTTTGAGAGCCAACACAACCCACGCGTACAAGAGAAGACCATTACAATACCATTTAAAATTCATTAGAATGCTTCAATGACCACCCTTCAAATTGTGCCTACTATAGGTTTAGGTAAGACAGATTCATTTATAATTAGAACAGTCTCGTTTGATACAATTTATTTTTTTATTAGAATGCATTTAGTGCTTATAACATTTGTTGGTATTTGATGAGGCATCGTTGATCCTCGCAGCTTAGTAGAATAAATTATTTGTCAAATCGGGGGTGTCTGAAGGCTACCTATAGAAGGGTGACAAATAATCTATCTAGTAGTCATCTAATCTTATCAGAAAGAAGGTTCACACACTTCTTAATCAATTGAATTCAAATTCTTACTACGAAATGAAAAATGGAGTTTAACCATGGAATCAAAGGAATTCTATTTAACTACGGAATAGAAGAAATGTTATTTAACTATGGAAATAGAAAAGGTGCTATTTTAACTACAGAATGAAATGACTAGAAATAAATAAAAAAGCATTCACTATAGAATAGAATCACATGTTGGAGTTTAATTTGGACGCAGAAAATGAAAGGGGAATGTACTCACAACACACATAAGGAAGAGAGTGTGGTTTTAATACATAAATTTTACATATAAATGATCATGACAGAATGATTGAAGGAACAACACAGACATACACAAAACATATAACCTAAAGGTCAGACACATTGAACTGTCACAGAAATGAGATCGGATATAAAATGAACACGTAAAATACTTATCTACTAGTACTTCTCTATTTTCTTTGTCAAGTGGTTAGCTTTCCAGAGAAAATAGCGTGATTTCAGCTCAGCATTCATAACTCAAATAGTAGAAATTATCACCCATGCATTCATGATGGAAATCTATTTAAAATCTCAGAATTTCATTTTCCATTTCAGAGAAGAAAAATAGATAACTGCAAATACGTCTCTTGGAAACTAAGAAGGTGGATCCATTCTCATGACTGTATCTTAAATACTTAACAACAATTTTAAAACTTAATTCCTAAAATATAGATGCGTGCTACATATGCAGGAGTTATTAAGTCTCATTCAATTTTTAACAAAAGTAATAAACAATTTTCTTACGCATAAATGACATTAAAAGTGTTTCATAGAATTTTAGGAAATAGTTGTTGTGGTCTCGGACTAGAGTGGCTCCATTAAGTAGCCGAATTGGTTGTAGTTGGATTGGCGACAACTGGATCAACGGCACTAAAGTTGCATGTCTCTAGAATCCTTTGTTTTCTCTGCGAGAGTTTTTATTGTTGTCGTTCTGGCTCCTCTAGAGTTCTTCGGACTTTGTCTGGAAACCAAAGTTTTTAGAGATGGTTGAAAAAGTCTTTGGAGTACTCCCTCGCATCAATCTAAGTCATACGGAGATGTGCTTTCTTTGCAAATTTGTCATTGGGATGATCTGCAAAGGGAAAAATGGAACTCTGCATGGATTTTTGTGAGTTCTTCATCAAAGTTAATCATCAATAAATATATTGCACAGTGCAATATTTTCTATTTCATATAACAACTAACTCTTTGTTAAAACATAAATTTACATGATTATTGTTTGGGAAAAAGAAGGAAAAATATGCACTTGGAAAAATGAATGAGGCTATATTTATGCCTCATTAGTATCCTTCTCTTTGACTATTTCACTAAGAAAATACAGTACTTATTGAGTATAATGATTGGATGACATCTATGTACATTTTATGACTATTATTTTTCATTTGGAGAATTTATATACTTAGTTTATAGTCATATGGCTTAAACACCTAGTTTTTATTTCTATCTAAATGGGATTTCCTCGGTATATGCACGAGTTTTGAGAATGCGATTGATTTAAAATCAAGAGCCTACAAATATGAGTTAAATTCAGTAAGAACGTATCAGCTATTAATCCTCATTTAAATTCGTAATCTTAAGTACCTCCTGGTTAATTTGGAGTTCAAATGGATTTAACTGAGAATCAGATGCTACAAATTTGATCTCTTTGTTGTGAATTTTTTTTCTAATTTATTGATTTTATTTTTATTACAATTTATCCGGAAGTTGAAGCCACAAAAGATTGATCGGGATCTACATATTTTCCTTAACAAGCATTCTATGGAGGAGAAATTTTATCAAGATAAAATTTGAAAGACCCTCAAGTGTACACGTGCCTTCGAAACGTAGTGGAATGTGCAATTTACCTACGCACCATCAAAAAGTAGATTCAAGATAATGCTTTAAAGTGTAAGGAACCAAACGATTTTCATTAAAAACATTAAATTTTGGATTGGTTCTCTACCATGATGCCTTGGATGTAGTGGTAGGTGGTCTCATTCTCAACATCAATAAGGATTTGGGTATGCCAGTACTAGACAAAGCTAAATGTACACGTACAATGGTTTCTTTCAAAGTAGTTTGTACTTCAACTCTCTCCTCTTGCAATTTTCTTCTTCGTGACCAGTAGGAGATGGATTTTTCCTTTTATAAACTATATTTTCTCTTTTAAGGATTGGGATAAGTGCCTTAGTTGTATTTAGTAATTAGGTGATTGGGAGCATTCATACTATTCACTACGTTAGCCATAAATATTTTTGTTGGTTTCTCTACTTTCCTTAGTCAACCATCTAATTTATTCTTCTTGCTCCTTTTCTTCAACTATGGAGTTTTCTGCGATTATTTCTTTCTTCCTATTTAGCCTTCATGATTTGAATGGTAGTATGATTTTCATATCCGTGTGAAATTTCTTATGTCTTATTTTACCTCCTAGGGTTAGCCTTCTCCTTGCCTGTGGTGCATTACACTTATTCAGTTTAATGCTTGACCTTTCAAATGGTATGAGTGTTGGTCTCAAATAACATCGTGTTATTACGAATAACTCTGTTTATTTTCTTCATACCAATGAGGCATTATAAGATTCTTCTGATCCTATTATTACCCAACTTCCTCCTAGTCTAAATGCGATCATCCGTCCTGTTCTCGGAGTGTTGATAGTATATAATGTTAGTGTGTAACAAGTTGTTAAGTTGGGGAATAGTTTTCCTTCCATTCCCTCTGATGGTAATTCGACCGTCTCTCAAATTTTACTAGATTTGGGAAACTTTGATGTTGATATTTCAAGAGAAGATCGTAGATTGATGATAGAGTTAACGTCTTCTTTTCATGACTTGGTAGAAAATTCTGGTAACCTTCTTTTTCAAATCCACATGGAGAGAGAACATTGTTGTCATTCCATGGATAAACAAGTTTGGTCTCTCAATAATAGTAATGGAAATCTTGCAACTCTTCAGGAAATATTAATTTTTGAAGACTCTCATTAGATTCAAGTGAGACTGTTTCATGGGGGTCTTGTTCTAGGGTCTCTAATCTCCCTTATGATGTGATTTTAGAACATGAATCAGATGATAATTCCCAATTACTTTTGTTCGTTTCATGTTATTGTGTTATGGCTTCTAGTTACTATGCAATTCTAGCTATTCTAGCTATATGAATAGTTTCTAATTTTATAAGAAAAGATGTTTTTTTGGAGTATATCTTCTGGGTTGTTTTAAGAGAATCAATTTAATTGTTTAAAGTAAGCGGGAATGGTTCAAATGCACATCATGGTAAGATTTTTTTAAGAACGTCACATAATAGCTAAAACTAGCAAGGGAGCACATATGACAACGTGAAATTCTAGCTAAGGATCACAAAGTTTTTAACCAATGTATAGAACAACATGTGTTTTCATGGAAAAAGACGACGGTGTCTTACAAAAGGCTCAACCTTCATTAAAAGGCATATGTATTGTTTCACAAATTGCAACAAACAAATGCCGAACTGACTAGTTCACATTTGTGAGGATACTCCAACTTGTGCTGACATGGGAGCTTCGGTAGAGAGTATGGAGATCGATCAAGGAATAATTGGAAGTGGGGTTATTCAAATGTTGTGGTTCGGAATGCCTTGATAGATATGCATGCACCAAATGTGGAAGTGCATCTATGTTAGCAGAAACGAGAAACGAAAGTCGCAATGGCAATGGCAATGTGATTAGAAACGAGATATTTAAAGGTTGCGTATAAGAGATGGTTCTTATATACATATACACTTTCAAACATTTAAATTTATTATAAAATTTTATTCCACAAATACATATAAATAATTCGTATAATAAAAATAAAAATAAATATTGAAATTTAAAACAAGTCTCTAAATCAATTGGAAAAAAAGTAAAAATTAAAAAAATAATTATACGATTTATCTATAACTATAAATTATAAGAAACATAAAAAGGTAAATTTTTTTTAAAAAAAATAACAAATATCATTTAGGAAAACGGAGGGAAAAAATCATTTAAAAAACAACGAATTTTTTGAAAAATTCCTTCAAACAATAACTACCTAAAATGAATACCTACAAAAAGGCAGATTTCTCTTTGTTTGTTTAAAAATGCATTTTAGATGCATTTTTTCAAGGAAAACATGAGGAAAGTTTTTGAAGGGAAAATGCAAAACGCAAAGAATGCGGGTTCGGTAAACATTTGACAATGTCTACAATAGTAACAAACGTCGCGGTAGGCTTAGAAATAGTCGTTTCTGACGGAAACGTGTTTCGCCGGTTAAAACAGTAAATCCATCCTTGTCGTCACGTTTCTGGTAACACAGGGAAGCATACACAAGGCACGTGATTGGTTTGACAAAATGCATAATGCCGAGTGGTCTGCTACGATTATAGGTTGTACAATTAATGGTGATCTAGATGAGGTTTGAGGATTTTCAAAATATTTTCAAGCGTACTTTTTTGTAATAAATCCATTATTTTGAAACAACTCTAATGCTAATGAAAAATATTAAAAGAAAATTATGAATTTATCCTTCCTATGGTTAATATTTATTTTATCAATGTTGGGTATCTTTGAGAACAATCATTAAAATTGAGAGTTATAATATATTGAAACTAACTTCTTCTTTATTGAATCATTAAAATTCTCTTAAATTATGTTACCCACAAAATTCTTAAAAACGAGTAGTAGCTCTATTGGATGGTCGATAGGCCTACATATTTATATTCCTTTCATGTACACATTTATCTTTTATTTAAAAATATTTTCATTCCAGTATTCCAGTGACCAAACTATTCATATATACATATCAACCATTGAAAAAGTGTTCGCACCACTCCCTCGCGTCAATCGGAGTCCTCCAGAGCCGTGCTTTCTTTGCAAAAGTTGTCACGAGGATGATCTGCAAAGGCAAAAAATGGAACTTTGCATGGATTTTTGTCAGTTCTTCATCCAAGTTAATCAACAATAAATATATCAAATAATGCAATATTTTCTATTTCATATAACAACTAATTCCTTCTTTAAACATAATTTTACATGAATATTGTTGGGGAAAATGAAGGAAAAAAGTGCACTCAGAAAAAATGGACAAGGCTATATTTATGCCTCATCAATATCCTTCTCTTTGACTATTTCACTAAGAAAATACAGTACTTATTGAGCATAATGATTGAATGACATTTATGTACATTTTTATAACTATTTTTTTTCATTTGGAGAATTTATGTACTTAGTTTATAGTCATATGATTTAACCACCTGGTTTGTATTTCTATCTAAATGGGCTTTCACGAGTTTCGAGAATGTGATTAATTTAAAATCAAGAGCCTACAAATATGAACTATTAATCCCCGTTTAAATTCACATGGCTAATTTGGAGTTCGAATCTGAGAATCAGATACTAGAAATTTGATATCTTCGTTGAGAATTGTTTTGTCTAATTTATTAATTTTATATCTCATAAAAATTTCCAAAAGAAAAAATTGAATCAGCTTTAAGTCTGAACAAAACAAACGAAAATTACCAATTACCGGCGGGTCTATTTTCCCGTACCAAAAAATAAATCTATGTTTCATTTTACGATACACAACGAACATTCCAAACTCAAGATGACAGAGAACAAAAAAAAATACATAATGAAATCCAAGTATTAATTACCAGATCGTTGAGTCTTTTAGCGAATCGTTGACAAATGGTTGGTTTCTATTAATTATTTCAGACTTAAAACTAATTCTATCGCATAATTCCTAGTCGCTCTATTCCAGCTGTATAGGAGAATTCCTTTCCCACAATTCGACCGTATCATGTATTCAGACGTCTGAATTTTTCTGCCAATGAAATTTAGGTCGGTGGAATAAGAGCAATACCCAAACTGACATATATTAAATCCATTAGCAGCCATGATTCCGGTACCGAACTATTTCTTTTATAAAGTATGTCGGAGAGAGTACTGGATGGGCTTGCTTATAGAGATGCCAGCGAATCCCAGTCGCGGAAAAAATTATTTGAAAAGGGCATCGCTGTCTGGAGGAGGTCAGACAGACTAATTTGCTTCATTATCGCCATGGGAATAAACGTGTTGGCGCACGATTCTTATTGCATTCAGTCACTGTCGAGTGCCTTAACCAGGACTTTCGAAGTAGAATCATTTGATGCGGGCAGAGATTCATTCTAATCCTGTTTTCTCTTTCACCAGGTTTATCAGTCGATGGGCACTATAAAAAGCAGGACACCAAGGTAGCTCTGCAAGTTGTATAGAGAGCAGTTGGAAATAAAAATGAAGTCGAAATTAGCTTTGTTCGTCGTGGTCGTCTTGTTGAGCTTATGGCCGTGGGACAAAATGGCAGCAGCGCAAGTGGCGGTGAAGCTCGGAAGATGGAGGCTTCTGGTGCAAAATGGGGGCGTCTCTGCCATGCACATGACCACCACGCATTTAAACACGGTGGTGATGTTTGACCGGACCAACTTCGGGTCGTCGCAGATCCTGCTGGCCAACGGCAGTTGCCGCAACAATCCGCAGGACCTGGTGCTCACTCACGACTGCTCGGCGCATTCCATCGAGTACAACATAGCCACCAACAATGTGAGGCCGCTCACGATTTTCACCGACACCTGGTGTTCGTCTGGGGCGTTTGCCGCAAATGGAACGTTGGTACAAACCGGGGGGTGGCGTGACGGGGCACGGGACATTCGTTACTTCGTCCCCTGCTCGGACGGCAGCTGCGATTGGAATAATTTCGAGGGGCCCAAGCTTGCTGCGAATCGCTGGTATGCCGCCAACCAAATCCTGCCGGACAACCGCATTATCGTTGTCGGGGGCACGCAGATGTTTAACTACGAGTTTGTCCCCAAGAGTCCCGGCGAAGGAGTTTTCAATCTGCCGTTTCTATCTCAGACCCGAACCAGCAGCCAAGTGGAGAACAACCTCTACCCATTTCTCCACCTCTCGTCCGATGGCAACCTCTTTATCTTCGCAAACAGGGACTCCATTCTCCTCGACTACAAAACCAATGTTGTCGTGAAGACCTTTCCCAGAATGCCGGGTGACGGCCCGCGGAACTACCCTTCCACCGGGTCGTCCGTCATGCTGCCGCTCTCCGCCGCGGACGGGTTTGCCAAAGTGGAAGTTCTCATCTGTGGGGGCTGTCCCGACAACGGCTTCGCCCTGGCTAGCGCAGGTAATTTCACGGACGCGCTCCGCAGCTGTGGACGAATGGTCATTACAGACCCGAATCCTTCCTGGAGCATGGAAGACATGCCCGCTCCGAGAACCATGTCGGACATGCTCATTCTCCCCAACGGCGAAATCATCATCATCAATGGAGCGGGGAAGGGCGTAGCAGGGTGGAACATGCAGACCGCCCCCGTCTTAACACCTTACCTCTACCGACCCGCTGCACCCGTCGGGCAGCGCTTCTTCACCCTGGCGGCCACAACCATCCCCAGAATGTACCACTCTACTGCTAACATGATGGCGGACGCGAGAATCATTGTGGGCGGCTCCAATCCGCACGCGGGCTACGTCTTCACGGGAACTAACTTCCCGACAGAGCTCCGGCTGGAAGCATACAGTCCTTATTACTTAGAAAACGTCTACACGTACTTGCGCCCCAAGATAACATCCGTGTCGCCAACCTCGATCTCCTACGGCACCACCTTTACGGTTGTTTACTCGGTCCCCAATCCTCTTAACGGCGTTATACAGTTCAATGCCTACGCTCCGTCATTTACGACCCACACCAATTCGATGAACCAGAGGCTTCTCATTCTCGCCGCTGAAACACCGACCCTCGTCTCAAATGCAATCGGGAACGTCGTGTATTCTTCTTCTGTGACTGCCCCTCCCAGCGCTGTGGCTGCCCCGCCGGGATATTACATGTTGTTTGTGGTAAATAATGGCATTCCCAGCATCGCCCAGTGGGTTCAGTTTTCATAAACTTGTTAGATCGACTTCATTGATGTCTCAATTCACTTGGAGGGGAGCATAGTTTCTAAATTCCTTCCATTTGTTCGAACTATGTTATGTAAAAGGCATGCTGCATTTGTTTGGGGGTAATTTGAAACCCGGTTGTAATTATGGCTATTGTAATCTCAAATCTCAAATAAATCAAAAATGAAATATTCATTCCAGTCCATGTGCATCGCACCAAAGCGTATACCGAGTAAACTAATGATTAGCTTTTTCAGTTGCACACATATTATTCAAGAATAACAATAATGTTAAGTCCAATCGACTTGTCATTTGAGTCGCATTCACGTCTCATCATAACAGTATTATTCAGCCGAATCGACATGTTATTTTCTAATACATTATAAAACGGCTCTGGACTTTTAACAATTTTCTAAAATTTAGTATAGAACAAAGTTCTTATTATTAAGAACATACGGTTTCCACAGTTTATATCAATTAGAGAAAGTTTTGAGAAAATACAATAAGAAAAATTTTAATCTTCTTTTTTAATCACTCATAATCTACTATCAAAAATAATAACCCATTAGAGAGCTCTGTTACACATATGGAAATACAGCCACTAACTCGTATTTTTTACATTACAAAATGATTAGAGAGCTCTAGTACACATCTTATCATCACAAGAGCGCAACATCAACACTCTAGGTATGTTGCACGACTACCTATATTGTCTTTTCTTTTTTTCTTTTTTCTATTATTTTTCTATTATATTAACTCGATAACAGGGGTTTGGCCAGAAGGAAAACAATGCTAGCCTATTTCTAGAAATGGTGTCTACTGACACCACACCTTTCAAACACATGTTATAGACACCAACATAAATGAGATCTCAACATCTGAATAAATAAAATTTAGATGTGTGAGCCAAGTTCAAATCTAAGTGTAGGTTTTAGAGCCACAAACATGAAGGTCGATTTTGTAGTTATCGAAGTGAACTAGAGCACCAGACGAAATATCTGTACTACCAATATAAATGTGTTCATTTGACATCAAATAGGGATTTCATAAAACAAAGAATCAATTTTCACCTAGATGTCTTCATCAAGTTTAAAGCTAAGTTCCATTGTTTTATTTATTTAATTTATGAGCATTTGTTTCATTGCATTTATCATCCCTATCTCCTTATCTCACGTAGGATTTTCTATTCATAGTGGATTAATTAATTTACCTATGATATTTATATGTGGTTTGTTATTTTCCCTTACATTAAATTGGTGAACTTGATGTATATTACACCCTTAGCATTTGTGCCTTCTATATTAAACTTTTGGATATGGTTTTTAATTAAAAAACTTCTTATTTTACATCTAGTTAAGGTTTCGATTCACTTCCATTTTCTAGTGAATTTTTATATAATTTTCATTTGGGTTTGGGCCTACATTAGTGATATCTATTTTATCTTTACCCACTCATTCTTTGACTATACCTTATTGCTAGATCATTTATTATGGATCTTATGATAGATATTTGCCACTAGCCTCTATCCATGCATGCCTTACTAATTCTGATGTGTTCCTATGATCGACTTCATTCAATCCATTCATCCTTGATGTTGTCTTTTATTTTTATCGTACCTGTGTTGATGCCTTTCATATGGGGTTATTATTTCGTTATTTTTGTGCTTCCCCTCCTTCAGGGAGTTGGCTATTGTCCGCCATTCTCTTTTGGATGTAGTTAGTTCACCTTTTATCGAGCTTCATCACGGCCATATTTTTCTTATGACTGGTGACAGTGATGACCACCGGGATGTTCTACGTACAATCACTTTTTCTTCATTTAATTTTTATGAAATATATGATGACTATACCTGTTATATATGCACTACTTGCTTCCTTCTTCACGTGCATTACTTCATGATGATTTTACTTCTTGCACGATGGATGCTAATGGTGTAACCCCACTTCTTCCCTTCAAATATAGGTACGATACTTTATGTCATAATGTTAGACCTTCATTAGCTATTGATGATGGTGTTGATCCTTGTGATTTAGTTTCTTCTACATGTCATGATGTCCCTATTTCCATACCCTTGTATTCAATTTGATATTAAATATCTCGTGAGGATTCTAGTGATACTTTTTTTATGTAAGGATAATCATGACGGTTCAAGTCCTTCCATATTAGATGACTTTGCATAATTTATATATATGATTCATGATGATTATTCCCCTACTGTGATGGATAATCATGTAGCCCTAAGTTTTCATGATACATCCAGTGATTTCACTCTGTGTGATGGTGTGCCCAGTGATTATATTCTTTCTACATCTCATGATTGATCTCCCCATGCATCTAGGAATTCGCCTACATGCGCATCTCTTGCTACACCTTTCTTTTTGAGGAGCCTAGCGAAATATATGATGAGGTTTATACTTTTAATGAGCCTCTTTATGATATCTTCTCTCTAGGACCGTCTAATTATGATGACTTTCCTAGTGATGCGATTTATTGTGTAGCTAGTGATCTTCCATAAAGAAAAAAGTGTTTCAAAATCTATCATAAGTAAATACCATGGGATTTTCGTCCAAGGCGTTATGTTGGTGATTCTAGAATCCTTCTATCCTTTTTAAGGCAATAAAAACTATCACTGCATATAAAAAAAGGGTGCGATTAAGATTAATTGAGTTGTCACAATTTTAAAAAATAGAGGAGCCTCCCTCGTTGACATGCCCTATATTTTCATAATCTTGACTTGATGATAGGGCTCGTGGGTACGCTCAGGAGTGATATGCGGAAGGGGCGTAGAGAAAATTTTCCAACCAAGTGCCCAATAGTCAACCATATTCAAACTTCAAACTATTGTTCTGTAATACTTCTCATATATCAACTAGTTGATAGCATCCGACAATACATTTTCTTTCAAGAAATAATCACAAGAAGATAAGTTTCACCTGAGAAATCATTGACTTGGATTGCACATGCAGGAACCATGATCGACACTTAAGAGAAACAAGGAACATTTGGCAACAACTGTAGAGTTGCCACCTCAATAGATTGACGAAAACCTTGAAGCACAAGAGGTCTCACAAGGATGAAATGGTTCAGGTCTTCTCTACTAAGAATGTCTTCAATATCAGGAAGCACATGGAAAGAGTAAGCTAAGCACTCCACTCCCTAGCAAGGTTGTCATTATGTTGGCTCTCAAAATCATTAGCACATTCTCCAAGAATTTCCATACAGATCCATGACGAGGGGAACAAGACTACTGTGGTGAGAGAGTAAAATTCATCAACAAAGAATGGATGGTTGAAGACTGATACATAAGAGTGGTCCCCTCTTCTTCTTCTTTAGAGTAATCCAAACCTTTCCAGAGGGTGATTCCTTGAGGCCCTTAATAGAATAATTAGAGGAAAATGCAAGCCTATGCAATAAACGTTGAGTGCCATGCCTTATGATATATAGTATTTTATTGATCACGAGCCATCTAGGCATAAGTTATTATCCGAACCAAACTTAGGTGCTCATAGGACAACATCTATAGTTAGCGGTCTTTATTATCATCCAATCGTAGATAGAGGAACGAACTAATTCCTTGGATGTGATAGTAGATAGTCTCATTTTTAACATAAATGATAATTTCAGCTAAGGAGATAGGTCAAGATTCAAACAAAACACTAGCCAAGTGCTGAGAAATAAGTATTTGTCTTGTCTCATGAAATTGGCATTTTTGGTGCATAATTAAGAAAATCCTTAGACTCCCATGCTAAACACTATGCTTTGGGATAACATTAACCTAAATACCTCAATGACTAAAAGAACAAAGCAATAGGAAACTCGAAACCCCAATGACAAAGCCGTAAGACTAGGATTGCATGGAACTTGATTGTTGGAAAACAAGCAAGAAAATACTTGAATTACCACAACAACACTAAGAGCTAGGATTCTGGGAAACACCTTATGAGGCATGGTGGTAAGGAGAAGTTTAAAATCCCCAAAACTAGTTAAATACTCAAAATGAGCTTGGAAAAGACTTAGAAATTTCAGAACAACATACTCACTTCGAAAAGACTTAAAGATGCAAACCCTTTATTAACTTCGATAGAAAATTTTACGAAAGAACAAAAGCTGAGATTGCCTCCTCTAACAAGAATAAAACAAGTAAATATTAAAAAATAACAAAGAAAGATAAAAAGGGGCTCCCCATTTGGTTAAGAAAAATAGGGCATGTGTGCAATGGAAAACACTAGGTATGGTTGTTAAGGCCTCATTTACAGTTTTCAATTCTATTTAATTTTCTTGTTATGAAGACCTCAAGGAACACCCCCTTGTCCTAGAAGATCCCTAAAGATGAAGGAGAGTTTACCCACTCTCAATCATTGGCCCATTCGTTCCACAACTGACTATAAGTCCAACCAATCAACCTATGATGACCTTCCTTGGCCTCAGATTTTTTGCCTGTCTTTAGGATTTGTGCACATACATGTTTGAGAGCCAACACAACCCACGCGTACAAGAGAAGACCATTACAATACCATTTAAAATTCATTAGAATGCTTCAATGACCACCCTTCAAATTGTGCCTACTATAGGTTTAGGTAAGACAGATTCATTTATAATTAGAACAGTCTCGTTTGATACAATTTATTTTTTTATTAGAATGCATTTAGTGCTTATAACATTTGTTGGTATTTGATGAGGCATCGTTGATCCTCGCAGCTTAGTAGAATAAATTATTTGTCAAATCGGGGGTGTCTGAAGGCTACCTATAGAAGGGTGACAAATAATCTATCTAGTAGTCATCTAATCTTATCAGAAAGAAGGTTCACACACTTCTTAATCAATTGAATTCAAATTCTTACTACGAAATGAAAAATGGAGTTTAACCATGGAATCAAAGGAATTCTATTTAACTACGGAATAGAAGAAATGTTATTTAACTATGGAAATAGAAAAGGTGCTATTTTAACTACAGAATGAAATGACTAGAAATAAATAAAAAAGCATTCACTATAGAATAGAATCACATGTTGGAGTTTAATTTGGACGCAGAAAATGAAAGGGGAATGTACTCACAACACACATAAGGAAGAGAGTGTGGTTTTAATACATAAATTTTACATATAAATGATCATGACAGAATGATTGAAGGAACAACACAGACATACACAAAACATATAACCTAAAGGTCAGACACATTGAACTGTCACAGAAATGAGATCGGATATAAAATGAACACGTAAAATACTTATCTACTAGTACTTCTCTATTTTCTTTGTCAAGTGGTTAGCTTTCCAGAGAAAATAGCGTGATTTCAGCTCAGCATTCATAACTCAAATAGTAGAAATTATCACCCATGCATTCATGATGGAAATCTATTTAAAATCTCAGAATTTCATTTTCCATTTCAGAGAAGAAAAATAGATAACTGCAAATACGTCTCTTGGAAACTAAGAAGGTGGATCCATTCTCATGACTGTATCTTAAATACTTAACAACAATTTTAAAACTTAATTCCTAAAATATAGATGCGTGCTACATATGCAGGAGTTATTAAGTCTCATTCAATTTTTAACAAAAGTAATAAACAATTTTCTTACGCATAAATGACATTAAAAGTGTTTCATAGAATTTTAGGAAATAGTTGTTGTGGTCTCGGACTAGAGTGGCTCCATTAAGTAGCCGAATTGGTTGTAGTTGGATTGGCGACAACTGGATCAACGGCACTAAAGTTGCATGTCTCTAGAATCCTTTGTTTTCTCTGCGAGAGTTTTTATTGTTGTCGTTCTGGCTCCTCTAGAGTTCTTCGGACTTTGTCTGGAAACCAAAGTTTTTAGAGATGGTTGAAAAAGTCTTTGGAGTACTCCCTCGCATCAATCTAAGTCATACGGAGATGTGCTTTCTTTGCAAATTTGTCATTGGGATGATCTGCAAAGGGAAAAATGGAACTCTGCATGGATTTTTGTGAGTTCTTCATCAAAGTTAATCATCAATAAATATATTGCACAGTGCAATATTTTCTATTTCATATAACAACTAACTCTTTGTTAAAACATAAATTTACATGATTATTGTTTGGGAAAAAGAAGGAAAAATATGCACTTGGAAAAATGAATGAGGCTATATTTATGCCTCATTAGTATCCTTCTCTTTGACTATTTCACTAAGAAAATACAGTACTTATTGAGTATAATGATTGGATGACATCTATGTACATTTTATGACTATTATTTTTCATTTGGAGAATTTATATACTTAGTTTATAGTCATATGGCTTAAACACCTAGTTTTTATTTCTATCTAAATGGGATTTCCTCGGTATATGCACGAGTTTTGAGAATGCGATTGATTTAAAATCAAGAGCCTACAAATATGAGTTAAATTCAGTAAGAACGTATCAGCTATTAATCCTCATTTAAATTCGTAATCTTAAGTACCTCCTGGTTAATTTGGAGTTCAAATGGATTTAACTGAGAATCAGATGCTACAAATTTGATCTCTTTGTTGTGAATTTTTTTTCTAATTTATTGATTTTATTTTTATTACAATTTATCCGGAAGTTGAAGCCACAAAAGATTGATCGGGATCTACATATTTTCCTTAACAAGCATTCTATGGAGGAGAAATTTTATCAAGATAAAATTTGAAAGACCCTCAAGTGTACACGTGCCTTCGAAACGTAGTGGAATGTGCAATTTACCTACGCACCATCAAAAAGTAGATTCAAGATAATGCTTTAAAGTGTAAGGAACCAAACGATTTTCATTAAAAACATTAAATTTTGGATTGGTTCTCTACCATGATGCCTTGGATGTAGTGGTAGGTGGTCTCATTCTCAACATCAATAAGGATTTGGGTATGCCAGTACTAGACAAAGCTAAATGTACACGTACAATGGTTTCTTTCAAAGTAGTTTGTACTTCAACTCTCTCCTCTTGCAATTTTCTTCTTCGTGACTAGTAGGAGATGGATTTTTCCTTTTATAAACTATATTTTCTCTTTTAAGGATTGGGATAAGTGCCTTAGTTGTATTTAGTAATTAGGTGATTGGGAGCATTCATACTATTCACTACGTTAGCCATAAATATTTTTGTTGGTTTCTCTACTTTCCTTAGTCAACCATCTAATTTATTCTTCTTGCTCCTTTTCTTCAACTATGGAGTTTTCTGCGATTATTTCTTTCTTCCTATTTAGCCTTCATGATTTGAATGGTAGTATGATTTTCAGATCCGTGTGAAATTTCTTATGTCTTATTTTACCTCCTAGGGTTAGCCTTCTCCTTGCCCGTGGTGCATTACACTTATTCAGTTTAATGCTTGACCTTTCAAATGGTATGAGTGTTGGTCTCAAATAACATCGTGTTATTACGAATAACTCTGTTTATTTTCTTCACACCAATGAGGCATTATAAGATTCTTCTGATCCTATTATTACCCAACTTCCTCCTAGTCTAAATGCGATCATCCGTCCTGTTCTCGGAGTGTTGATAGTATATAATGTTAGTGTGTAACAAGTTGTTAAGTTGGGGAATAGTTTTCCTTCCATTCCCTCTGATGGTAATTCGACCGTCTCTCAAATTTTACTAGATTTGGGAAACTTTGATGTTGATATTACAAGAGAAGATCGTAGATTGATGATAGAGTTAACGTCTTCTTTTCATGACTTGGTAGAAAATTCTGGTAACCTCCTTTTTCAAATCCACATGGAGAGAGAACATTGTTGTCATTCCATGGATAAACAAGTTTGGTCTCTCAATAATAGTAATGGAAATCTTGCAACTCTTCAGGAAATATTAATTTTTGAAGACTCTCATTAGATTCAAGTGAGACTGTTTCATGGGGGTCTTGTTCTAGGGTCTCTAATCTCCCTTATGATGTGATTTTAGAACATGAATCAGATGATAATTCCCAATTACTTTTGTTCGTTTCATGTTATTGTGTTATGGCTTCTAGTTACTATGCAATTCTAGCTATTCTAGCTATATGAATAGTTTCTAATTTTATAAGAAAAGATGTTTTTTTGGAGTATATCTTCTGGGTTGTTTTAAGAGAATCAATTTAATTGTTTAAAGTAAGCGGGAATGGTTCAAATGCACATCATGGTAAGATTTTTTTAAGAACGTCACATAATAGCTAAAACTAGCAAGGGAGCACATATGACAACGTGAAATTCTAGCTAAGGATCACAAAGTTTTTAACCAATGTATAGAACAACATGTGTTTTCATGGAAAAAGACGACGGTGTCTTACAAAAGGCTCAACCTTCATTAAAAGGCATATGTATTGTTTCACAAATTGCAACAAACAAATGCCGAACTGACTAGTTCACATTTGTGAGGATACTCCAACTTGTGCTGACATGGGAGCTTCGGTAGAGAGTATGGAGATCGATCAAGGAATAATTGAAAGTGGGGTTATTCAAATGTTGTGGTTCGGAATGCCTTGATAGATATGCATGCACCAAATGTGGAAGTGCATCTATGTTAGCAGAAACGAGAAACGAAAGTCGCAATGACAATGGCAATGTGATTAGAAACGAGATATTTAAAGGTTGCGTATAAGAGATGGTTCTTATATACATATACACTTTCAAACATTTAAATTTATTATAAAATTTTATTCCACAAATACATATAAATAATTCGTATAATAAAAATAAAAATAAATATTGAAATTTAAAACAAGTCTCTAAATCAATTGGAAAAAAAGTAAAAATTAAAAAAATAATTATACGATTTATCTATAACTATAAATTATAAGAAACATAAAAAGGTAAATTTTTTTAAAAAAAGATAACAAATATCATTTAGGAAAACGGAGGGAAAAAATCATTTAAAAAACAACGAATTTTTTGAAAAATTCCTTCAAACAATAACTACCTAAAATGAATACCTACAAAAAGGTAGATTTCTCTTTGTTTGTTTAAAAATGCATTTTAGATGCATTTTTTCAAGGAAAACATGAGGAAAGTTTTTGAAGGGAAAATGCAAAACGCAAAGAATGCGGGTTCGGTAAACATTTGACAATGTCTACAATAGTAACAAACGTCGCGGTAGGCTTAGAAATAGTCGTTTCTGACGGAAACGTGTTTCGCCGGTTAAAACAGTAAATCCATCCTTGTCGTCACGTTTCTGGTAACACAGGGAAGCATACACAAGGCACGTGATTGGTTTGACAAAATGCATAATGCCGAGTGGTCTGCTACGATTATAGGTTGTACAATTAATGGTGATCTAGATGAGGTTTGAGGATTTTCAAAATATTTTCAAGCGTACTTTTTTGTAATAAATCCATTATTTTGAAACAACTCTAATGCTAATGAAAAATATTAAAAGAAAATTATGAATTTATCCTTCCTATGGTTAATATTTATTTTATCAATGTTGGGTATCTTTGAGAACAATCATTAAAATTGAGAGTTATAATATATTGAAACTAACTTCTTCTTTATTGAATCATTAAAATTCTCTTAAATTATGTTACCCACAAAATTCTTAAAAACGAGTAGTAGCTCTATTGGATGGTCGATAGGCCTACATATTTATATTCCTTTCATGTACACATTTATCTTTTATTTAAAAACATTTTCATTCCAGTATTCCAGTGACCAAACTATTCATATATACATATCAACCATTGAAAAAGTGTTCGCACCACTCCCTCGCGTCAATCGGAGTCCTCCAGAGCCGTGCTTTCTTTGCAAAAGTTGTCACGAGGATGATCTGCAAAGGCAAAAAATGGAACTTTGCATGGATTTTTGTCAGTTCTTCATCCAAGTTAATCAACAATAAATATATCAAATAATGCAATATTTTCTATTTCATATAACAACTAATTCCTTCTTTAAACATAATTTTACATGAATATTGTTGGGGAAAATGAAGGAAAAAAGTGCACTCGGAAAAACTGGACAAGGCTATATTTATGCCTCATCAATATCCTTCTCTTTGACTATTTCACTAAGAAAATACAGTACTTATTGAGCATAATGATTGAATGACATTTATGTACATTTTTATAACTATTTTTTTTCATTTGGAGAATTTATGTACTTAGTTTATAGTCATATGATTTAACCACCTGGTTTGTATTTCTATCTAAATGGGCTTTCACGAGTTTCGAGAATGTGATTAATTTAAAATCAAGAGCCTATAAATATGAACTATTAATCCCCGTTTAAATTCACATGGCTAATTTGGAGTTCGAATCTGAGAATCAGATACTAGAAATTTGATATCTTCGTTGAGAATTGTTTTGTCTAATTTATTAATTTTATATCTCATAAAAATTTCCAAAAGAAAAAATTGAATCAGCTTTAAGTCTGAACAAAACAAACGAAAATTACCAATTACCGGCGGGTCTATTTTCCCGTACCAAAAAATAAATCTATGTTTCATTTTACGATACACAACGAACATTCCAAACTCAAGATGACAGAGAACAAAAAAAAATACATAATGAAATCCAAGTATTAATTACCAGATCGTTGAGTCTTTTAGCGAATCGTTGACAAATGGTTGGTTTCTATTAATTATTTCAGACTTAAAACTAATTCTATCGCATAATTCCTAGTCGCTCTATTCCAATTCTTTCCCACAATTCGACCGTATCATGTATTCAGACGTCTGAATTTTTCTGCCAATGAAATTTAGGTCGGTGGAATAAGAGCAATACCCAAACTGACATATATTAAATCCATTAGCAGCCATGATTCCGGTACCGAACTATTTCTTTTATAAAGTATGTCGGAGAGAGTACTGGATGGGCTTGCTTATAGAGATGCCAGCGAATCCCAGTCGCGGAAAAAATTATTTGAAAAGGGCATCGCTGTCTGGAGGAGGTCAGACAGACTAATTTGCTTCATTATCGCCATGGGAATAAACGTGTTGGCGCACGATTCTTATTGCATTCAGTCACTGTCGAGTGCCTTAACCAGGACTTTCGAAGTAGAATCATTTGATGCGGGCAGAGATTCATTCTAATCCTGTTTTCTCTTTCACCAGGTTTATCAGTCGATGGGCACTATAAAAAGCAGGACACCAAGGTAGCTCTGCAAGTTGTATAGAGAGCAGTTGGAAATAAAAATGAAGTCGAAATTAGCTTTGTTCGTCGTGGTCGTCTTGTTGAGCTTATGGCCGTGGGACAAAATGGCAGCAGCGCAAGTGGCGGTGAAGCTCGGAAGATGGAGGCTTCTGGTGCAAAATGGGGGCGTCTCTGCCATGCACATGACCACCACGCATTTAAACACGGTGGTGATGTTTGACCGGACCAACTTCGGGTCGTCGCAGATCCTGCTGGCCAACGGCAGTTGCCGCAACAATCCGCAGGACCTGGTGCTCACTCACGACTGCTCGGCGCATTCCATCGAGTACAACATAGCCACCAACAATGTGAGGCCGCTCACGATTTTCACCGACACCTGGTGTTCGTCTGGGGCGTTTGCCGCAAATGGAACGTTGGTACAAACCGGGGGGTGGCGTGACGGGGCACGGGACATTCGTTACTTCGTCCCCTGCTCGGACGGCAGCTGCGATTGGAATAATTTCGAGGGGCCCAAGCTTGCTGCGAATCGCTGGTATGCCGCCAACCAAATCCTGCCGGACAACCGCATTATCGTTGTCGGGGGCACGCAGATGTTTAACTACGAGTTTGTCCCCAAGAGTCCCGGCGAAGGAGTTTTCAATCTGCCGTTTCTATCTCAGACCCGAACCAGCAGCCAAGTGGAGAACAACCTCTACCCATTTCTCCACCTCTCGTCCGATGGCAACCTCTTTATCTTCGCAAACAGGGACTCCATTCTCCTCGACTACAAAACCAATGTTGTCGTGAAGACCTTTCCCAGAATGCCGGGTGACGGCCCGCGGAACTACCCTTCCACCGGGTCGTCCGTCATGCTGCCGCTCTCCGCCGCGGACGGGTTTGCCAAAGTGGAAGTTCTCATCTGTGGGGGCTGTCCCGACAACGGCTTCGCCCTGGCTAGCGCAGGTAATTTCACGGACGCGCTCCGCAGCTGTGGACGAATGGTCATTACAGACCCGAATCCTTCCTGGAGCATGGAAGACATGCCCGCTCCGAGAACCATGTCGGACATGCTCATTCTCCCCAACGGCGAAATCATCATCATCAATGGAGCGGGGAAGGGCGTAGCAGGGTGGAACATGCAGACCGCCCCCGTCTTAACACCTTACCTCTACCGACCCGCTGCACCCGTCGGGCAGCGCTTCTTCACCCTGGCGGCCACAACCATCCCCAGAATGTACCACTCTACTGCTAACATGATGGCGGACGCGAGAATCATTGTGGGCGGCTCCAATCCGCACGCGGGCTACGTCTTCACGGGAACTAACTTCCCGACAGAGCTCCGGCTGGAAGCATACAGTCCTTATTACTTAGAAAACGTCTACACGTACTTGCGCCCCAAGATAACATCCGTGTCGCCAACCTCGATCTCCTACGGCACCACCTTTACGGTTGTTTACTCGGTCCCCAATCCTCTTAACGGCGTTATACAGTTCAATGCCTACGCTCCGTCATTTACGACCCACACCAATTCGATGAACCAGAGGCTTCTCATTCTCGCCGCTGAAACACCGACCCTCGTCTCAAATGCAATCGGGAACGTCGTGTATTCTTCTTCTGTGACTGCCCCTCCCAGCGCTGTGGCTGCCCCGCCGGGATATTACATGTTGTTTGTGGTAAATAATGGCATTCCCAGCATCGCCCAGTGGGTTCAGTTTTCATAAACTTGTTAGATCGACTTCATTGATGTCTCAATTCACTTGGAGGGGAGCATAGTTTCTAAATTCCTTCCATTTGTTCGAACTATGTTATGTAAAAGGCATGCTGCATTTGTTTGGGGGTAATTTGAAACCCGGTTGTAATTATGGCTATTGTAATCTCAAATCTCAAATAAATCAAAAATGAAATATTCATTCCAGTCCATGTGCATCGCACCAAAGCGTATACCGAGTAAACTAATGATTAGCTTTTTCAGTTGCACACATATTATTCAAGAATAACAATAATGTTAAGTCCAATCGACTTGTCATTTGAGTCGCATTCACGTCTCATCATAACAGTATTATTCAGCCGAATCGACATGTTATTTTCTAATACATTATAAAACGGCTCTGGACTTTTAACAATTTTCTAAAATTTAGTATAGAACAAAGTTCTTATTATTAAGAACATACGGTTTCCACAGTTTATATCAATTAGAGAAAGTTTTGAGAAAATACAATAAGAAAAATTTTAATCTTCTTTTTTAATCACTCATAATCTACTATCAAAAATAATAACCCATTAGAGAGCTCTGTTACACATATGGAAATACAGCCACTAACTCGTATTTTTTACATTACAAAATGATTAGAGAGCTCTAGTACACATCTTATCATCACAAGAGCGCAACATCAACACTCTAGGTATGTTGCACGACTACCTATATTGTCTTTTCTTTTTTTCTTTTTTCTATTATTTTTCTATTATATTAACTCGATAACAGGGGTTTGGCCAGAAGGAAAACAATGCTAGCCTATTTCTAGAAATGGTGTCTACTGACACCACACCTTTCAAACACATGTTATAGACACCAACATAAATGAGATCTCAACATCTGAATAAATAAAATTTAGATGTGTGAGCCAAGTTCAAATCTAAGTGTAGGTTTTAGAGCCACAAACATGAAGGTCGATTTTGTAGTTATCGAAGTGAACTAGAGCACCAGACGAAATATCTGTACTACCAATATAAATGTGTTCATTTGACATCAAATAGGGATTTCATAAAACAAAGAATCAATTTTCACCTAGATGTCTTCATCAAGTTTAAAGCTAAGTTCCATTGTTTTATTTATTTAATTTATGAGCATTTGTTTCATTGCATTTATCATCCCTATCTCCTTATCTCACGTAGGATTTTCTATTCATAGTGGATTAATTAATTTACCTATGATATTTATATGTGGTTTGTTATTTTCCCTTACATTAAATTGGTGAACTTGATGTATATTACACCCTTAGCATTTGTGCCTTCTATATTAAACTTTTGGATATGGTTTTTAATTAAAAAACTTCTTATTTTACATCTAGTTAAGGTTTCGATTCACTTCCATTTTCTAGTGAATTTTTATATAATTTTCATTTGGGTTTGGGCCTACATTAGTGATATCTATTTTATCTTTACCCACTCATTCTTTGACTATACCTTATTGCTAGATCATTTATTATGGATCTTATGATAGATATTTGCCACTAGCCTCTATCCATGCATGCCTTACTAATTCTGATGTGTTCCTATGATCGACTTCATTCAATCCATTCATCCTTGATGTTGTCTTTTATTTTTATCGTACCTGTGTTGATGCCTTTCATATGGGGTTATTATTTCGTTATTTTTGTGCTTCCCCTCCTTCAGGGAGTTGGCTATTGTCCGCCATTCTCTTTTGGATGTAGTTAGTTCACCTTTTATCGAGCTTCATCACGGCCATATTTTTCTTATGACTGGTGACAGTGATGACCACCGGGATGTTCTACGTACAATCACTTTTTCTTCATTTAATTTTTATGAAATATATGATGACTATACCTGTTATATATGCACTACTTGCTTCCTTCTTCACGTGCATTACTTCATGATGATTTTACTTCTTGCACGATGGATGCTAATGGTGTAACCCCACTTCTTCCCTTCAAATATAGGTACGATACTTTATGTCATAATGTTAGACCTTCATTAGCTATTGATGATGGTGTTGATCCTTGTGATTTAGTTTCTTCTACATGTCATGATGTCCCTATTTCCATACCCTTGTATTCAATTTGATATTAAATATCTCGTGAGGATTCTAGTGATACTTTTTTTATGTAAGGATAATCATGACGGTTCAAGTCCTTCCATATTAGATGACTTTGCATAATTTATATATATGATTCATGATGATTATTCCCCTACTGTGATGGATAATCATGTAGCCCTAAGTTTTCATGATACATCCAGTGATTTCACTCTGTGTGATGGTGTGCCCAGTGATTATATTCTTTCTACATCTCATGATTGATCTCCCCATGCATCTAGGAATTCGCCTACATGCGCATCTCTTGCTACACCTTTCTTTTTGAGGAGCCTAGCGAAATATATGATGAGGTTTATACTTTTAATGAGCCTCTTTATGATATCTTCTCTCTAGGACCGTCTAATTATGATGACTTTCCTAGTGATGCGATTTATTGTGTAGCTAGTGATCTTCCATAAAGAAAAAAGTGTTTCAAAATCTATCATAAGTAAATACCATGGGATTTTCGTCCAAGGCGTTATGTTGGTGATTCTAGAATCCTTCTATCCTTTTTAAGGCAATAAAAACTATCACTGCATATAAAAAAAGGGTGCGATTAAGATTAATTGAGTTGTCACAATTTTAAAAAATAGAGGAGCCTCCCTCGTTGACATGCCCTATATTTTCATAATCTTGACTTGATGATAGGGCTCGTGGGTACGCTCAGGAGTGATATGCGGAAGGGGCGTAGAGAAAATTTTCCAACCAAGTGCCCAATAGTCAACCATATTCAAACTTCAAACTATTGTTCTGTAATACTTCTCATATATCAACTAGTTGATAGCATCCGACAATACATTTTCTTTCAAGAAATAATCACAAGAAGATAAGTTTCACCTGAGAAATCATTGACTTGGATTGCACATGCAGGAACCATGATCGACACTTAAGAGAAACAAGGAACATTTGGCAACAACTGTAGAGTTGCCACCTCAATAGATTGACGAAAACCTTGAAGCACAAGAGGTCTCACAAGGATGAAATGGTTCAGGTCTTCTCTACTAAGAATGTCTTCAATATCAGGAAGCACATGGAAAGAGTAAGCTAAGCACTCCACTCCCTAGCAAGGTTGTCATTATGTTGGCTCTCAAAATCATTAGCACATTCTCCAAGAATTTCCATACAGATCCATGACGAGGGGAACAAGACTACTGTGGTGAGAGAGTAAAATTCATCAACAAAGAATGGATGGTTGAAGACTGATACATAAGAGTGGTCCCCTCTTCTTCTTCTTTAGAGTAATCCAAACCTTTCCAGAGGGTGATTCCTTGAGGCCCTTAATAGAATAATTAGAGGAAAATGCAAGCCTATGCAATAAACGTTGAGTGCCATGCCTTATGATATATAGTATTTTATTGATCACGAGCCATCTAGGCATAAGTTATTATCCGAACCAAACTTAGGTGCTCATAGGACAACATCTATAGTTAGCGGTCTTTATTATCATCCAATCGTAGATAGAGGAACGAACTAATTCCTTGGATGTGATAGTAGATAGTCTCATTTTTAACATAAATGATAATTTCAGCTAAGGAGATAGGTCAAGATTCAAACAAAACACTAGCCAAGTGCTGAGAAATAAGTATTTGTCTTGTCTCATGAAATTGGCATTTTTGGTGCATAATTAAGAAAATCCTTAGACTCCCATGCTAAACACTATGCTTTGGGATAACATTAACCTAAATACCTCAATGACTAAAAGAACAAAGCAATAGGAAACTCGAAACCCCAATGACAAAGCCGTAAGACTAGGATTGCATGGAACTTGATTGTTGGAAAACAAGCAAGAAAATACTTGAATTACCACAACAACACTAAGAGCTAGGATTCTGGGAAACACCTTATGAGGCATGGTGGTAAGGAGAAGTTTAAAATCCCCAAAACTAGTTAAATACTCAAAATGAGCTTGGAAAAGACTTAGAAATTTCAGAACAACATACTCACTTCGAAAAGACTTAAAGATGCAAACCCTTTATTAACTTCGATAGAAAATTTTACGAAAGAACAAAAGCTGAGATTGCCTCCTCTAACAAGAATAAAACAAGTAAATATTAAAAAATAACAAAGAAAGATAAAAAGGGGCTCCCCATTTGGTTAAGAAAAATAGGGCATGTGTGCAATGGAAAACACTAGGTATGGTTGTTAAGGCCTCATTTACAGTTTTCAATTCTATTTAATTTTCTTATTATGAAGACCTCAAGGAACACCCCCTTGTCCTAGAAGATCCCTAAAGATGAAGGAGAGTTTACCCACTCTCAATCATTGGCCCATTCGTTCCACAACTGACTATAAGTCCAACCAATCAACCTATGATGACCTTCCTTGGCCTCAGATTTTTTGCCTGTCTTTAGGATTTGTGCACATACATGTTTGAGAGCCAACACAACCCACGCGTACAAGAGAAGACCATTACAATACCATTTAAAATTCATTAGAATGCTTCAATGACCACCCTTCAAATTGTGCCTACTATAGGTTTAGGTAAGACAGATTCATTTATAATTAGAACAGTCTCGTTTGATACAATTTATTTTTTTATTAGAATGCATTTAGTGCTTATAACATTTGTTGGTATTTGATGAGGCATCGTTGATCCTCGCAGCTTAGTAGAATAAATTATTTGTCAAATCGGGGGTGTCTGAAGGCTACCTATAGAAGGGTGACAAATAATCTATCTAGTAGTCATCTAATCTTATCAGAAAGAAGGTTCACACACTTCTTAATCAATTGAATTCAAATTCTTACTACGAAATGAAAAATGGAGTTTAACCATGGAATCAAAGGAATTCTATTTAACTACGGAATAGAAGAAATGTTATTTAACTATGGAAATAGAAAAGGTGCTATTTTAACTACAGAATGAAATGACTAGAAATAAATAAAAAAGCATTCACTATAGAATAGAATCACATGTTGGAGTTTAATTTGGACGCAGAAAATGAAAGGGGAATGTACTCACAACACACATAAGGAAGAGAGTGTGGTTTTAATACATAAATTTTACATATAAATGATCATGACAGAATGATTGAAGGAACAACACAGACATACACAAAACATATAACCTAAAGGTCAGACACATTGAACTGTCACAGAAATGAGATCGGATATAAAATGAACACGTAAAATACTTATCTACTAGTACTTCTCTATTTTCTTTGTCAAGTGGTTAGCTTTCCAGAGAAAATAGCGTGATTTCAGCTCAGCATTCATAACTCAAATAGTAGAAATTATCACCCATGCATTCATGATGGAAATCTATTTAAAATCTCAGAATTTCATTTTCCATTTCAGAGAAGAAAAATAGATAACTGCAAATACGTCTCTTGGAAACTAAGAAGGTGGATCCATTCTCATGACTGTATCTTAAATACTTAACAACAATTTTAAAACTTAATTCCTAAAATATAGATGCGTGCTACATATGCAGGAGTTATTAAGTCTCATTCAATTTTTAACAAAAGTAATAAACAATTTTCTTACGCATAAATGACATTAAAAGTGTTTCATAGAATTTTAGGAAATAGTTGTTGTGGTCTCGGACTAGAGTGGCTCCATTAAGTAGCCGAATTGGTTGTAGTTGGATTGGCGACAACTGGATCAACGGCACTAAAGTTGCATGTCTCTAGAATCCTTTGTTTTCTCTGCGAGAGTTTTTATTGTTGTCGTTCTGGCTCCTCTAGAGTTCTTCGGACTTTGTCTGGAAACCAAAGTTTTTAGAGATGGTTGAAAAAGTCTTTGGAGTACTCCCTCGCATCAATCTAAGTCATACGGAGATGTGCTTTCTTTGCAAATTTGTCATTGGGATGATCTGCAAAGGGAAAAATGGAACTCTGCATGGATTTTTGTGAGTTCTTCATCAAAGTTAATCATCAATAAATATATTGCACAGTGCAATATTTTCTATTTCATATAACAACTAACTCTTTGTTAAAACATAAATTTACATGATTATTGTTTGGGAAAAAGAAGGAAAAATATGCACTTGGAAAAATGAATGAGGCTATATTTATGCCTCATTAGTATCCTTCTCTTTGACTATTTCACTAAGAAAATACAGTACTTATTGAGTATAATGATTGGATGACATCTATGTACATTTTATGACTATTATTTTTCATTTGGAGAATTTATATACTTAGTTTATAGTCATATGGCTTAAACACCTAGTTTTTATTTCTATCTAAATGGGATTTCCTCGGTATATGCACGAGTTTTGAGAATGCGATTGATTTAAAATCAAGAGCCTACAAATATGAGTTAAATTCAGTAAGAACGTATCAGCTATTAATCCTCATTTAAATTCGTAATCTTAAGTACCTCCTGGTTAATTTGGAGTTCAAATGGATTTAACTGAGAATCAGATGCTACAAATTTGATCTCTTTGTTGTGAATTTTTTTTCTAATTTATTGATTTTATTTTTATTACAATTTATCCGGAAGTTGAAGCCACAAAAGATTGATCGGGATCTACATATTTTCCTTAACAAGCATTCTATGGAGGAGAAATTTTATCAAGATAAAATTTGAAAGACCCTCAAGTGTACACGTGCCTTCGAAACGTAGTGGAATGTGCAATTTACCTACGCACCATCAAAAAGTAGATTCAAGATAATGCTTTAAAGTGTAAGGAACCAAACGATTTTCATTAAAAACATTAAATTTTGGATTGGTTCTCTACCATGATGCCTTGGATGTAGTGGTAGGTGGTCTCATTCTCAACATCAATAAGGATTTGGGTATGCCAGTACTAGACAAAGCTAAATGTACACGTACAATGGTTTCTTTCAAAGTAGTTTGTACTTCAACTCTCTCCTCTTGCAATTTTCTTCTTCGTGACCAGTAGGAGATGGATTTTTCCTTTTATAAACTATATTTTCTCTTTTAAGGATTGGGATAAGTGCCTTAGTTGTATTTAGTAATTAGGTGATTGGGAGCATTCATACTATTCACTACGTTAGCCATAAATATTTTTGTTGGTTTCTCTACTTTCCTTAGTCAACCATCTAATTTATTCTTCTTGCTCCTTTTCTTCAACTATGGAGTTTTCTGCGATTATTTCTTTCTTCCTATTTAGCCTTCATGATTTGAATGGTAGTATGATTTTCATATCCGTGTGAAATTTCTTATGTCTTATTTTACCTCCTAGGGTTAGCCTTCTCCTTGCCTGTGGTGCATTACACTTATTCAGTTTAATGCTTGACCTTTCAAATGGTATGAGTGTTGGTCTCAAATAACATCGTGTTATTACGAATAACTCTGTTTATTTTCTTCATACCAATGAGGCATTATAAGATTCTTCTGATCCTATTATTACCCAACTTCCTCCTAGTCTAAATGCGATCATCCGTCCTGTTCTCGGAGTGTTGATAGTATATAATGTTAGTGTGTAACAAGTTGTTAAGTTGGGGAATAGTTTTCCTTCCATTCCCTCTGATGGTAATTCGACCGTCTCTCAAATTTTACTAGATTTGGGAAACTTTGATGTTGATATTTCAAGAGAAGATCGTAGATTGATGATAGAGTTAACGTCTTCTTTTCATGACTTGGTAGAAAATTCTGGTAACCTTCTTTTTCAAATCCACATGGAGAGAGAACATTGTTGTCATTCCATGGATAAACAAGTTTGGTCTCTCAATAATAGTAATGGAAATCTTGCAACTCTTCAGGAAATATTAATTTTTGAAGACTCTCATTAGATTCAAGTGAGACTGTTTCATGGGGGTCTTGTTCTAGGGTCTCTAATCTCCCTTATGATGTGATTTTAGAACATGAATCAGATGATAATTCCCAATTACTTTTGTTCGTTTCATGTTATTGTGTTATGGCTTCTAGTTACTATGCAATTCTAGCTATTCTAGCTATATGAATAGTTTCTAATTTTATAAGAAAAGATGTTTTTTTGGAGTATATCTTCTGGGTTGTTTTAAGAGAATCAATTTAATTGTTTAAAGTAAGCGGGAATGGTTCAAATGCACATCATGGTAAGATTTTTTTAAGAACGTCACATAATAGCTAAAACTAGCAAGGGAGCACATATGACAACGTGAAATTCTAGCTAAGGATCACAAAGTTTTTAACCAATGTATAGAACAACATGTGTTTTCATGGAAAAAGACGACGGTGTCTTACAAAAGGCTCAACCTTCATTAAAAGGCATATGTATTGTTTCACAAATTGCAACAAACAAATGCCGAACTGACTAGTTCACATTTGTGAGGATACTCCAACTTGTGCTGACATGGGAGCTTCGGTAGAGAGTATGGAGATCGATCAAGGAATAATTGGAAGTGGGGTTATTCAAATGTTGTGGTTCGGAATGCCTTGATAGATATGCATGCACCAAATGTGGAAGTGCATCTATGTTAGCAGAAACGAGAAACGAAAGTCGCAATGACAATGGCAATGTGATTAGAAACGAGATATTTAAAGGTTGCGTATAAGAGATGGTTCTTATATACATATACACTTTCAAACATTTAAATTTATTATAAAATTTTATTCCACAAATACATATAAATAATTCGTATAATAAAAATAAAAATAAATATTGAAATTTAAAACAAGTCTCTAAATCAATTGGAAAAAAAGTAAAAATTAAAAAAATAATTATACGATTTATCTATAACTATAAATTATAAGAAACATAAAAAGGTAAATTTTTTTTTAAAAAAATAACAAATATCATTTAGGAAAACGGAGGGAAAAAATCATTTAAAAAACAACGAATTTTTTGAAAAATTCCTTCAAACAATAACTACCTAAAATGAATACCTACAAAAAGGCAGATTTCTCTTTGTTTGTTTAAAAATGCATTTTAGATGCATTTTTTCAAGGAAAACATGAGGAAAGTTTTTGAAGGGAAAATGCAAAACGCAAAGAATGCGGGTTCGGTAAACATTTGACAATGTCTACAATAGTAACAAACGTCGCGGTAGGCTTAGAAATAGTCGTTTCTGACGGAAACGTGTTTCGCCGGTTAAAACAGTAAATCCATCCTTGTCGTCACGTTTCTGGTAACACAGGGAAGCATACACAAGGCACGTGATTGGTTTGACAAAATGCATAATGCCGAGTGGTTTGCTACGATTATAGGTTGTACAATTAATGGTGATCTAGATGAGGTTTGAGGATTTTCAAAATATTTTCAAGCGTACTTTTTTGTAATAAATCCATTATTTTGAAACAACTCTAATGCTAATGAAAAATATTAAAAGAAAATTATGAATTTATCCTTCCTATGGTTAATATTTATTTTATCAATGTTGGGTATCTTTGAGAACAATCATTAAAATTGAGAGTTATAATATATTGAAACTAACTTCTTCTTTATTGAATCATTAAAATTCTCTTAAATTATGTTACCCACAAAATTCTTAAAAACGAGTAGTAGCTCTATTGGATGGTCGATAGGCCTACATATTTATATTCCTTTCATGTACACATTTATCTTTTATTTAAAAACATTTTCATTCCAGTATTCCAGTGACCAAACTATTCATATATACATATCAACCATTGAAAAAGTGTTCGCACCACTCCCTCGCGTCAATCGGAGTCCTCCAGAGCCGTGCTTTCTTTGCAAAAGTTGTCACGAGGATGATCTGCAAAGGCAAAAAATGGAACTTTGCATGGATTTTTGTCAGTTCTTCATCCAAGTTAATCAACAATAAATATATCAAATAATGCAATATTTTCTATTTCATATAACAACTAATTCCTTCTTTAAACATAATTTTACATGAATATTGTTGGGGAAAATGAAGGAAAAAAGTGCACTCAGAAAAAATGGACAAGGCTATATTTATGCCTCATCAATATCCTTCTCTTTGACTATTTCACTAAGAAAATACAGTACTTATTGAGCATAATGATTGAATGACATTTATGTACATTTTTATAACTATTTTTTTTCATTTGGAGAATTTATGTACTTAGTTTATAGTCATATGATTTAACCACCTGGTTTGTATTTCTATCTAAATGGGCTTTCACGAGTTTCGAGAATGTGATTAATTTAAAATCAAGAGCCTACAAATATGAACTATTAATCCCCGTTTAAATTCACATGGCTAATTTGGAGTTCGAATCTGAGAATCAGATACTAGAAATTTGATATCTTCGTTGAGAATTGTTTTGTCTAATTTATTAATTTTATATCTCATAAAAATTTCCAAAAGAAAAAATTGAATCAGCTTTAAGTCTGAACAAAACAAACGAAAATTACCAATTACCGGCGGGTCTATTTTCCCGTACCAAAAAATAAATCTATGTTTCATTTTACGATACACAACGAACATTCCAAACTCAAGATGACAGAGAACAAAAAAAAATACATAATGAAATCCAAGTATTAATTACCAGATCGTTGAGTCTTTTAGCGAATCGTTGACAAATGGTTGGTTTCTATTAATTATTTCAGACTTAAAACTAATTCTATCGCATAATTCCTAGTCGCTCTATTCCAGCTGTATAGGAGAATTCCTTTCCCACAATTCGACCGTATCATGTATTCAGACGTCTGAATTTTTCTGCCAATGAAATTTAGGTCGGTGGAATAAGAGCAATACCCAAACTGACATATATTAAATCCATTAGCAGCCATGATTCCGGTACCGAACTATTTCTTTTATAAAGTATGTCGGAGAGAGTACTGGATGGGCTTGCTTATAGAGATGCCAGCGAATCCCAGTCGCGGAAAAAATTATTTGAAAAGGGCATCGCTGTCTGGAGGAGGTCAGACAGACTAATTTGCTTCATTATCGCCATGGGAATAAACGTGTTGGCGCACGATTCTTATTGCATTCAGTCACTGTCGAGTGCCTTAACCAGGACTTTCGAAGTAGAATCATTTGATGCGGGCAGAGATTCATTCTAATCCTGTTTTCTCTTTCACCAGGTTTATCAGTCGATGGGCACTATAAAAAGCAGGACACCAAGGTAGCTCTGCAAGTTGTATAGAGAGCAGTTGGAAATAAAAATGAAGTCGAAATTAGCTTTGTTCGTCGTGGTCGTCTTGTTGAGCTTATGGCCGTGGGACAAAATGGCAGCAGCGCAAGTGGCGGTGAAGCTCGGAAGATGGAGGCTTCTGGTGCAAAATGGGGGCGTCTCTGCCATGCACATGACCACCACGCATTTAAACACGGTGGTGATGTTTGACCGGACCAACTTCGGGTCGTCGCAGATCCTGCTGGCCAACGGCAGTTGCCGCAACAATCCGCAGGACCTGGTGCTCACTCACGACTGCTCGGCGCATTCCATCGAGTACAACATAGCCACCAACAATGTGAGGCCGCTCACGATTTTCACCGACACCTGGTGTTCGTCTGGGGCGTTTGCCGCAAATGGAACGTTGGTACAAACCGGGGGGTGGCGTGACGGGGCACGGGACATTCGTTACTTCGTCCCCTGCTCGGACGGCAGCTGCGATTGGAATAATTTCGAGGGGCCCAAGCTTGCTGCGAATCGCTGGTATGCCGCCAACCAAATCCTGCCGGACAACCGCATTATCGTTGTCGGGGGCACGCAGATGTTTAACTACGAGTTTGTCCCCAAGAGTCCCGGCGAAGGAGTTTTCAATCTGCCGTTTCTATCTCAGACCCGAACCAGCAGCCAAGTGGAGAACAACCTCTACCCATTTCTCCACCTCTCGTCCGATGGCAACCTCTTTATCTTCGCAAACAGGGACTCCATTCTCCTCGACTACAAAACCAATGTTGTCGTGAAGACCTTTCCCAGAATGCCGGGTGACGGCCCGCGGAACTACCCTTCCACCGGGTCGTCCGTCATGCTGCCGCTCTCCGCCGCGGACGGGTTTGCCAAAGTGGAAGTTCTCATCTGTGGGGGCTGTCCCGACAACGGCTTCGCCCTGGCTAGCGCAGGTAATTTCACGGACGCGCTCCGCAGCTGTGGACGAATGGTCATTACAGACCCGAATCCTTCCTGGAGCATGGAAGACATGCCCGCTCCGAGAACCATGTCGGACATGCTCATTCTCCCCAACGGCGAAATCATCATCATCAATGGAGCGGGGAAGGGCGTAGCAGGGTGGAACATGCAGACCGCCCCCGTCTTAACACCTTACCTCTACCGACCCGCTGCACCCGTCGGGCAGCGCTTCTTCACCCTGGCGGCCACAACCATCCCCAGAATGTACCACTCTACTGCTAACATGATGGCGGACGCGAGAATCATTGTGGGCGGCTCCAATCCGCACGCGGGCTACGTCTTCACGGGAACTAACTTCCCGACAGAGCTCCGGCTGGAAGCATACAGTCCTTATTACTTAGAAAACGTCTACACGTACTTGCGCCCCAAGATAACATCCGTGTCGCCAACCTCGATCTCCTACGGCACCACCTTTACGGTTGTTTACTCGGTCCCCAATCCTCTTAACGGCGTTATACAGTTCAATGCCTACGCTCCGTCATTTACGACCCACACCAATTCGATGAACCAGAGGCTTCTCATTCTCGCCGCTGAAACACCGACCCTCGTCTCAAATGCAATCGGGAACGTCGTGTATTCTTCTTCTGTGACTGCCCCTCCCAGCGCTGTGGCTGCCCCGCCGGGATATTACATGTTGTTTGTGGTAAATAATGGCATTCCCAGCATCGCCCAGTGGGTTCAGTTTTCATAAACTTGTTAGATCGACTTCATTGATGTCTCAATTCACTTGGAGGGGAGCATAGTTTCTAAATTCCTTCCATTTGTTCGAACTATGTTATGTAAAAGGCATGCTGCATTTGTTTGGGGGTAATTTGAAACCCGGTTGTAATTATGGCTATTGTAATCTCAAATCTCAAATAAATCAAAAATGAAATATTCATTCCAGTCCATGTGCATCGCACCAAAGCGTATACCGAGTAAACTAATGATTAGCTTTTTCAGTTGCACACATATTATTCAAGAATAACAATAATGTTAAGTCCAATCGACTTGTCATTTGAGTCGCATTCACGTCTCATCATAACAGTATTATTCAGCCGAATCGACATGTTATTTTCTAATACATTATAAAACGGCTCTGGACTTTTAACAATTTTCTAAAATTTAGTATAGAACAAAGTTCTTATTATTAAGAACATACGGTTTCCACAGTTTATATCAATTAGAGAAAGTTTTGAGAAAATACAATAAGAAAAATTTTAATCTTCTTTTTTAATCACTCATAATCTACTATCAAAAATAATAACCCATTAGAGAGCTCTGTTACACATATGGAAATACAGCCACTAACTCGTATTTTTTACATTACAAAATGATTAGAGAGCTCTAGTACACATCTTATCATCACAAGAGCGCAACATCAACACTCTAGGTATGTTGCACGACTACCTATATTGTCTTTTCTTTTTTTCTTTTTTCTATTATTTTTCTATTATATTAACTCGATAACAGGGGTTTGGCCAGAAGGAAAACAATGCTAGCCTATTTCTAGAAATGGTGTCTACTGACACCACACCTTTCAAACACATGTTATAGACACCAACATAAATGAGATCTCAACATCTGAATAAATAAAATTTAGATGTGTGAGCCAAGTTCAAATCTAAGTGTAGGTTTTAGAGCCACAAACATGAAGGTCGATTTTGTAGTTATCGAAGTGAACTAGAGCACCAGACGAAATATCTGTACTACCAATATAAATGTGTTCATTTGACATCAAATAGGGATTTCATAAAACAAAGAATCAATTTTCACCTAGATGTCTTCATCAAGTTTAAAGCTAAGTTCCATTGTTTTATTTATTTAATTTATGAGCATTTGTTTCATTGCATTTATCATCCCTATCTCCTTATCTCACGTAGGATTTTCTATTCATAGTGGATTAATTAATTTACCTATGATATTTATATGTGGTTTGTTATTTTCCCTTACATTAAATTGGTGAACTTGATGTATATTACACCCTTAGCATTTGTGCCTTCTATATTAAACTTTTGGATATGGTTTTTAATTAAAAAACTTCTTATTTTACATCTAGTTAAGGTTTCGATTCACTTCCATTTTCTAGTGAATTTTTATATAATTTTCATTTGGGTTTGGGCCTACATTAGTGATATCTATTTTATCTTTACCCACTCATTCTTTGACTATACCTTATTGCTAGATCATTTATTATGGATCTTATGATAGATATTTGCCACTAGCCTCTATCCATGCATGCCTTACTAATTCTGATGTGTTCCTATGATCGACTTCATTCAATCCATTCATCCTTGATGTTGTCTTTTATTTTTATCGTACCTGTGTTGATGCCTTTCATATGGGGTTATTATTTCGTTATTTTTGTGCTTCCCCTCCTTCAGGGAGTTGGCTATTGTCCGCCATTCTCTTTTGGATGTAGTTAGTTCACCTTTTATCGAGCTTCATCACGGCCATATTTTTCTTATGACTGGTGACAGTGATGACCACCGGGATGTTCTACGTACAATCACTTTTTCTTCATTTAATTTTTATGAAATATATGATGACTATACCTGTTATATATGCACTACTTGCTTCCTTCTTCACGTGCATTACTTCATGATGATTTTACTTCTTGCACGATGGATGCTAATGGTGTAACCCCACTTCTTCCCTTCAAATATAGGTACGATACTTTATGTCATAATGTTAGACCTTCATTAGCTATTGATGATGGTGTTGATCCTTGTGATTTAGTTTCTTCTACATGTCATGATGTCCCTATTTCCATACCCTTGTATTCAATTTGATATTAAATATCTCGTGAGGATTCTAGTGATACTTTTTTTATGTAAGGATAATCATGACGGTTCAAGTCCTTCCATATTAGATGACTTTGCATAATTTATATATATGATTCATGATGATTATTCCCCTACTGTGATGGATAATCATGTAGCCCTAAGTTTTCATGATACATCCAGTGATTTCACTCTGTGTGATGGTGTGCCCAGTGATTATATTCTTTCTACATCTCATGATTGATCTCCCCATGCATCTAGGAATTCGCCTACATGCGCATCTCTTGCTACACCTTTCTTTTTGAGGAGCCTAGCGAAATATATGATGAGGTTTATACTTTTAATGAGCCTCTTTATGATATCTTCTCTCTAGGACCGTCTAATTATGATGACTTTCCTAGTGATGCGATTTATTGTGTAGCTAGTGATCTTCCATAAAGAAAAAAGTGTTTCAAAATCTATCATAAGTAAATACCATGGGATTTTCGTCCAAGGCGTTATGTTGGTGATTCTAGAATCCTTCTATCCTTTTTAAGGCAATAAAAACTATCACTGCATATAAAAAAAGGGTGCGATTAAGATTAATTGAGTTGTCACAATTTTAAAAAATAGAGGAGCCTCCCTCGTTGACATGCCCTATATTTTCATAATCTTGACTTGATGATAGGGCTCGTGGGTACGCTCAGGAGTGATATGCGGAAGGGGCGTAGAGAAAATTTTCCAACCAAGTGCCCAATAGTCAACCATATTCAAACTTCAAACTATTGTTCTGTAATACTTCTCATATATCAACTAGTTGATAGCATCCGACAATACATTTTCTTTCAAGAAATAATCACAAGAAGATAAGTTTCACCTGAGAAATCATTGACTTGGATTGCACATGCAGGAACCATGATCGACACTTAAGAGAAACAAGGAACATTTGGCAACAACTGTAGAGTTGCCACCTCAATAGATTGACGAAAACCTTGAAGCACAAGAGGTCTCACAAGGATGAAATGGTTCAGGTCTTCTCTACTAAGAATGTCTTCAATATCAGGAAGCACATGGAAAGAGTAAGCTAAGCACTCCACTCCCTAGCAAGGTTGTCATTATGTTGGCTCTCAAAATCATTAGCACATTCTCCAAGAATTTCCATACAGATCCATGACGAGGGGAACAAGACTACTGTGGTGAGAGAGTAAAATTCATCAACAAAGAATGGATGGTTGAAGACTGATACATAAGAGTGGTCCCCTCTTCTTCTTCTTTAGAGTAATCCAAACCTTTCCAGAGGGTGATTCCTTGAGGCCCTTAATAGAATAATTAGAGGAAAATGCAAGCCTATGCAATAAACGTTGAGTGCCATGCCTTATGATATATAGTATTTTATTGATCACGAGCCATCTAGGCATAAGTTATTATCCGAACCAAACTTAGGTGCTCATAGGACAACATCTATAGTTAGCGGTCTTTATTATCATCCAATCGTAGATAGAGGAACGAACTAATTCCTTGGATGTGATAGTAGATAGTCTCATTTTTAACATAAATGATAATTTCAGCTAAGGAGATAGGTCAAGATTCAAACAAAACACTAGCCAAGTGCTGAGAAATAAGTATTTGTCTTGTCTCATGAAATTGGCATTTTTGGTGCATAATTAAGAAAATCCTTAGACTCCCATGCTAAACACTATGCTTTGGGATAACATTAACCTAAATACCTCAATGACTAAAAGAACAAAGCAATAGGAAACTCGAAACCCCAATGACAAAGCCGTAAGACTAGGATTGCATGGAACTTGATTGTTGGAAAACAAGCAAGAAAATACTTGAATTACCACAACAACACTAAGAGCTAGGATTCTGGGAAACACCTTATGAGGCATGGTGGTAAGGAGAAGTTTAAAATCCCCAAAACTAGTTAAATACTCAAAATGAGCTTGGAAAAGACTTAGAAATTTCAGAACAACATACTCACTTCGAAAAGACTTAAAGATGCAAACCCTTTATTAACTTCGATAGAAAATTTTACGAAAGAACAAAAGCTGAGATTGCCTCCTCTAACAAGAATAAAACAAGTAAATATTAAAAAATAACAAAGAAAGATAAAAAGGGGCTCCCCATTTGGTTAAGAAAAATAGGGCATGTGTGCAATGGAAAACACTAGGTATGGTTGTTAAGGCCTCATTTACAGTTTTCAATTCTATTTAATTTTCTTATTATGAAGACCTCAAGGAACACCCCCTTGTCCTAGAAGATCCCTAAAGATGAAGGAGAGTTTACCCACTCTCAATCATTGGCCCATTCGTTCCACAACTGACTATAAGTCCAACCAATCAACCTATGATGACCTTCCTTGGCCTCAGATTTTTTGCCTGTCTTTAGGATTTGTGCACATACATGTTTGAGAGCCAACACAACCCACGCGTACAAGAGAAGACCATTACAATACCATTTAAAATTCATTAGAATGCTTCAATGACCACCCTTCAAATTGTGCCTACTATAGGTTTAGGAAAGACAGATTCATTTATAATTAGAACAGTCTCGTTTGATACAATTTATTTTTTTATTAGAATGCATTTAGTGCTTATAACATTTGTTGGTATTTGATGAGGCATCGTTGATCCTCGCAGCTTAGTAGAATAAATTATTTGTCAAATCGGGGGTGTCTGAAGGCTACCTATAGAAGGGTGACAAATAATCTATCTAGTAGTCATCTAATCTTATCAGAAAGAAGGTTCACACACTTCTTAATCAATTGAATTCAAATTCTTACTACGAAATGAAAAATGGAGTTTAACCATGGAATCAAAGGAATTCTATTTAACTACGGAATAGAAGAAATGTTATTTAACTATGGAAATAGAAAAGGTGCTATTTTAACTACAGAATGAAATGACTAGAAATAAATAAAAAAGCATTCACTATAGAATAGAATCACATGTTGGAGTTTAATTTGGACGCAGAAAATGAAAGGGGAATGTACTCACAACACACATAAGGAAGAGAGTGTGGTTTTAATACATAAATTTTACATATAAATGATCATGACAGAATGATTGAAGGAACAACACAGACATACACAAAACATATAACCTAAAGGTCAGACACATTGAACTGTCACAGAAATGAGATCGGATATAAAATGAACACGTAAAATACTTATCTACTAGTACTTCTCTATTTTCTTTGTCAAGTGGTTAGCTTTCCAGAGAAAATAGCGTGATTTCAGCTCAGCATTCATAACTCAAATAGTAGAAATTATCACCCATGCATTCATGATGGAAATCTATTTAAAATCTCAGAATTTCATTTTCCATTTCAGAGAAGAAAAATAGATAACTGCAAATACGTCTCTTGGAAACTAAGAAGGTGGATCCATTCTCATGACTGTATCTTAAATACTTAACAACAATTTTAAAACTTAATTCCTAAAATATAGATGCGTGCTACATATGCAGGAGTTATTAAGTCTCATTCAATTTTTAACAAAAGTAATAAACAATTTTCTTACGCATAAATGACATTAAAAGTGTTTCATAGAATTTTAGGAAATAGTTGTTGTGGTCTCGGACTAGAGTGGCTCCATTAAGTAGCCGAATTGGTTGTAGTTGGATTGGCGACAACTGGATCAACGGCACTAAAGTTGCATGTCTCTAGAATCCTTTGTTTTCTCTGCGAGAGTTTTTATTGTTGTCGTTCTGGCTCCTCTAGAGTTCTTCGGACTTTGTCTGGAAACCAAAGTTTTTAGAGATGGTTGAAAAAGTCTTTGGAGTACTCCCTCGCATCAATCTAAGTCATACGGAGATGTGCTTTCTTTGCAAATTTGTCATTGGGATGATCTGCAAAGGGAAAAATGGAACTCTGCATGGATTTTTGTGAGTTCTTCATCAAAGTTAATCATCAATAAATATATTGCACAGTGCAATATTTTCTATTTCATATAACAACTAACTCTTTGTTAAAACATAAATTTACATGATTATTGTTTGGGAAAAAGAAGGAAAAATATGCACTTGGAAAAATGAATGAGGCTATATTTATGCCTCATTAGTATCCTTCTCTTTGACTATTTCACTAAGAAAATACAGTACTTATTGAGTATAATGATTGGATGACATCTATGTACATTTTATGACTATTATTTTTCATTTGGAGAATTTATATACTTAGTTTATAGTCATATGGCTTAAACACCTAGTTTTTATTTCTATCTAAATGGGATTTCCTCGGTATATGCACGAGTTTTGAGAATGCGATTGATTTAAAATCAAGAGCCTACAAATATGAGTTAAATTCAGTAAGAACGTATCAGCTATTAATCCTCATTTAAATTCGTAATCTTAAGTACCTCCTGGTTAATTTGGAGTTCAAATGGATTTAACTGAGAATCAGATGCTACAAATTTGATCTCTTTGTTGTGAATTTTTTTTCTAATTTATTGATTTTATTTTTATTACAATTTATCCGGAAGTTGAAGCCACAAAAGATTGATCGGGATCTACATATTTTCCTTAACAAGCATTCTATGGAGGAGAAATTTTATCAAGATAAAATTTGAAAGACCCTCAAGTGTACACGTGCCTTCGAAACGTAGTGGAATGTGCAATTTACCTACGCACCATCAAAAAGTAGATTCAAGATAATGCTTTAAAGTGTAAGGAACCAAACGATTTTCATTAAAAACATTAAATTTTGGATTGGTTCTCTACCATGATGCCTTGGATGTAGTGGTAGGTGGTCTCATTCTCAACATCAATAAGGATTTGGGTATGCCAGTACTAGACAAAGCTAAATGTACACGTACAATGGTTTCTTTCAAAGTAGTTTGTACTTCAACTCTCTCCTCTTGCAATTTTCTTCTTCGTGACTAGTAGGAGATGGATTTTTCCTTTTATAAACTATATTTTCTCTTTTAAGGATTGGGATAAGTGCCTTAGTTGTATTTAGTAATTAGGTGATTGGGAGCATTCATACTATTCACTACGTTAGCCATAAATATTTTTGTTGGTTTCTCTACTTTCCTTAGTCAACCATCTAATTTATTCTTCTTGCTCCTTTTCTTCAACTATGGAGTTTTCTGCGATTATTTCTTTCTTCCTATTTAGCCTTCATGATTTGAATGGTAGTATGATTTTCAGATCCGTGTGAAATTTCTTATGTCTTATTTTACCTCCTAGGGTTAGCCTTCTCCTTGCCCGTGGTGCATTACACTTATTCAGTTTAATGCTTGACCTTTCAAATGGTATGAGTGTTGGTCTCAAATAACATCGTGTTATTACGAATAACTCTATTTATTTTCTTCACACCAATGAGGCATTATAAGATTCTTCTGATCCTATTATTACCCAACTTCCTCCTAGTCTAAATGCGATCATCCGTCCTGTTCTCGGAGTGTTGATAGTATATAATGTTAGTGTGTAACAAGTTGTTAAGTTGGGGAATAGTTTTCCTTCCATTCCCTCTGATGGTAATTCGACCGTCTCTCAAATTTTACTAGATTTGGGAAACTTTGATGTTGATATTACAAGAGAAGATCGTAGATTGATGATAGAGTTAACGTCTTCTTTTCATGACTTGGTAGAAAATTCTGGTAACCTTCTTTTTCAAATCCACATGGAGAGAGAACATTGTTGTCATTCCATGGATAAACAAGTTTGGTCTCTCAATAATAGTAATGGAAATCTTGCAACTCTTCAGGAAATATTAATTTTTGAAGACTCTCATTAGATTCAAGTGAGACTGTTTCATGGGGGTCTTGTTCTAGGGTCTCTAATCTCCCTTATGATGTGATTTTAGAACATGAATCAGATGATAATTCCCAATTACTTTTGTTCGTTTCATGTTATTGTGTTATGGCTTCTAGTTACTATGCAATTCTAGCTATTCTAGCTATATGAATAGTTTCTAATTTTATAAGAAAAGATGTTTTTTTGGAGTATATCTTCTGGGTTGTTTTAAGAGAATCAATTTAATTGTTTAAAGTAAGCGGGAATGGTTCAAATGCACATCATGGTAAGATTTTTTTAAGAACGTCACATAATAGCTAAAACTAGCAAGGGAGCACATATGACAACGTGAAATTCTAGCTAAGGATCACAAAGTTTTTAACCAATGTATAGAACAACATGTGTTTTCATGGAAAAAGACGACGGTGTCTTACAAAAGGCTCAACCTTCATTAAAAGGCATATGTATTGTTTCACAAATTGCAACAAACAAATGCCGAACTGACTAGTTCACATTTGTGAGGATACTCCAACTTGTGCTGACATGGGAGCTTCGGTAGAGAGTATGGAGATCGATCAAGGAATAATTGAAAGTGGGGTTATTCAAATGTTGTGGTTCGGAATGCCTTGATAGATATGCATGCACCAAATGTGGAAGTGCATCTATGTTAGCAGAAACGAGAAACGAAAGTCGCAATGACAATGGCAATGTGATTAGAAACGAGATATTTAAAGGTTGCGTATAAGAGATGGTTCTTATATACATATACACTTTCAAACATTTAAATTTATTATAAAATTTTATTCCACAAATACATATAAATAATTCGTATAATAAAAATAAAAATAAATATTGAAATTTAAAACAAGTCTCTAAATCAATTGGAAAAAAAGTAAAAATTAAAAAAATAATTATACGATTTATCTATAACTATAAATTATAAGAAACATAAAAAGGTAAATTTTTTTAAAAAAAGATAACAAATATCATTTAGGAAAACGGAGGGAAAAAATCATTTAAAAAACAACGAATTTTTTGAAAAATTCCTTCAAACAATAACTACCTAAAATGAATACCTACAAAAAGGCAGATTTCTCTTTGTTTGTTTAAAAATGCATTTTAGATGCATTTTTTCAAGGAAAACATGAGGAAAGTTTTTGAAGGGAAAATGCAAAACGCAAAGAATGCGGGTTCGGTAAACATTTGACAATGTCTACAATAGTAACAAACGTCGCGGTAGGCTTAGAAATAGTCGTTTCTGACGGAAACGTGTTTCGCCGGTTAAAACAGTAAATCCATCCTTGTCGTCACGTTTCTGGTAACATAGGGAAGCATACACAAGGCACGTGATTGGTTTGACAAAATGCATAATGCCGAGTGGTCTGCTACGATTATAGGTTGTACAATTAATGGTGATCTAGATGAGGTTTGAGGATTTTCAAAATATTTTCAAGCGTACTTTTTTGTAATAAATCCATTATTTTGAAACAACTCTAATGCTAATGAAAAATATTAAAAGAAAATTATGAATTTATCCTTCCTATGGTTAATATTTATTTTATCAATGTTGGGTATCTTTGAGAACAATCATTAAAATTGAGGGTTATAATATATTGAAACTAACTTCTTCTTTATTGAATCATTAAAATTCTCTTAAATTATGTTACCCACAAAATTCTTAAAAACGAGTAGTAGCTCTATTGGATGGTCGATAGGCCTACATATTTATATTCCTTTCATGTACACATTTATCTTTTATTTAAAAACATTTTCATTCCAGTATTCCAGTGACCAAACTATTCATATATACATATCAACCATTGAAAAAGTGTTCGCACCACTCCCTCGCGTCAATCGGAGTCCTCCAGAGCCGTGCTTTCTTTGCAAAAGTTGTCACGAGGATGATCTGCAAAGGCAAAAAATGGAACTTTGCATGGATTTTTGTCAGTTCTTCATCCAAGTTAATCAACAATAAATATATCAAATAATGCAATATTTTCTATTTCATATAACAACTAATTCCTTCTTTAAACATAATTTTACATGAATATTGTTGGGGAAAATGAAGGAAAAAAGTGCACTCGGAAAAAATGGACAAGGCTATATTTATGCCTCATCAATATCCTTCTCTTTGACTATTTCACTAAGAAAATACAGTACTTATTGAGCATAATGATTGAATGACATTTATGTACATTTTTATAACTATTTTTTTTCATTTGGAGAATTTATGTACTTAGTTTATAGTCATATGATTTAACCACCTGGTTTGTATTTCTATCTAAATGGGCTTTCACGAGTTTCGAGAATGTGATTAATTTAAAATCAAGAGCCTACAAATATGAACTATTAATCCCCGTTTAAATTCACATGGCTAATTTGGAGTTCGAATCTGAGAATCAGATACTAGAAATTTGATATCTTCGTTGAGAATTGTTTTGTCTAATTTATTAATTTTATATCTCATAAAAATTTCCAAAAGAAAAAATTGAATCAGCTTTAAGTCTGAACAAAACAAACGAAAATTACCAATTACCGGCGGGTCTATTTTCCCGTACCAAAAAATAAATCTATGTTTCATTTTACGATACACAACGAACATTCCAAACTCAAGATGACAGAGAACAAAAAAAAATACATAATGAAATCCAAGTATTAATTACCAGATCGTTGAGTCTTTTAGCGAATCGTTGACAAATGGTTGGTTTCTATTAATTATTTCAGACTTAAAACTAATTCTATCGCATAATTCCTAGTCGCTCTATTCCAGCTGTATAGGAGAATTCCTTTCCCACAATTCGACCGTATCATGTATTCAGACGTCTGAATTTTTCTGCCAATGAAATTTAGGTCGGTGGAATAAGAGCAATACCCAAACTGACATATATTAAATCCATTAGCAGCCATGATTCCGGTACCGAACTATTTCTTTTATAAAGTATGTCGGAGAGAGTACTGGATGGGCTTGCTTATAGAGATGCCAGCGAATCCCAGTCGCGGAAAAAATTATTTGAAAAGGGCATCGCTGTCTGGAGGAGGTCAGACAGACTAATTTGCTTCATTATCGCCATGGGAATAAACGTGTTGGCGCACGATTCTTATTGCATTCAGTCACTGTCGAGTGCCTTAACCAGGACTTTCGAAGTAGAATCATTTGATGCGGGCAGAGATTCATTCTAATCCTGTTTTCTCTTTCACCAGGTTTATCAGTCGATGGGCACTATAAAAAGCAGGACACCAAGGTAGCTCTGCAAGTTGTATAGAGAGCAGTTGGAAATAAAAATGAAGTCGAAATTAGCTTTGTTCGTCGTGGTCGTCTTGTTGAGCTTATGGCCGTGGGACAAAATGGCAGCAGCGCAAGTGGCGGTGAAGCTCGGAAGATGGAGGCTTCTGGTGCAAAATGGGGGCGTCTCTGCCATGCACATGACCACCACGCATTTAAACACGGTGGTGATGTTTGACCGGACCAACTTCGGGTCGTCGCAGATCCTGCTGGCCAACGGCAGTTGCCGCAACAATCCGCAGGACCTGGTGCTCACTCACGACTGCTCGGCGCATTCCATCGAGTACAACATAGCCACCAACAATGTGAGGCCGCTCACGATTTTCACCGACACCTGGTGTTCGTCTGGGGCGTTTGCCGCAAATGGAACGTTGGTACAAACCGGGGGGTGGCGTGACGGGGCACGGGACATTCGTTACTTCGTCCCCTGCTCGGACGGCAGCTGCGATTGGAATAATTTCGAGGGGCCCAAGCTTGCTGCGAATCGCTGGTATGCCGCCAACCAAATCCTGCCGGACAACCGCATTATCGTTGTCGGGGGCACGCAGATGTTTAACTACGAGTTTGTCCCCAAGAGTCCCGGCGAAGGAGTTTTCAATCTGCCGTTTCTATCTCAGACCCGAACCAGCAGCCAAGTGGAGAACAACCTCTACCCATTTCTCCACCTCTCGTCCGATGGCAACCTCTTTATCTTCGCAAACAGGGACTCCATTCTCCTCGACTACAAAACCAATGTTGTCGTGAAGACCTTTCCCAGAATGCCGGGTGACGGCCCGCGGAACTACCCTTCCACCGGGTCGTCCGTCATGCTGCCGCTCTCCGCCGCGGACGGGTTTGCCAAAGTGGAAGTTCTCATCTGTGGGGGCTGTCCCGACAACGGCTTCGCCCTGGCTAGCGCAGGTAATTTCACGGACGCGCTCCGCAGCTGTGGACGAATGGTCATTACAGACCCGAATCCTTCCTGGAGCATGGAAGACATGCCCGCTCCGAGAACCATGTCGGACATGCTCATTCTCCCCAACGGCGAAATCATCATCATCAATGGAGCGGGGAAGGGCGTAGCAGGGTGGAACATGCAGACCGCCCCCGTCTTAACACCTTACCTCTACCGACCCGCTGCACCCGTCGGGCAGCGCTTCTTCACCCTGGCGGCCACAACCATCCCCAGAATGTACCACTCTACTGCTAACATGATGGCGGACGCGAGAATCATTGTGGGCGGCTCCAATCCGCACGCGGGCTACGTCTTCACGGAAACTAACTTCCCGACAGAGCTCCGGCTGGAAGCATACAGTCCTTATTACTTAGAAAACGTCTACACGTACTTGCGCCCCAAGATAACATCCGTGTCGCCAACCTCGATCTCCTACGGCACCACCTTTACGGTTGTTTACTCGGTCCCCAATCCTCTTAACGGCGTTATACAGTTCAATGCCTACGCTCCGTCATTTACGACCCACACCAATTCGATGAACCAGAGGCTTCTCATTCTCGCCGCTGAAACACCGACCCTCGTCTCAAATGCAATCGGGAACGTCGTGTATTCTTCTTCTGTGACTGCCCCTCCCAGCGCTGTGGCTGCCCCGCCGGGATATTACATGTTGTTTGTGGTAAATAATGGCATTCCCAGCATCGCCCAGTGGGTTCAGTTTTCATAAACTTGTTAGATCGACTTCATTGATGTCTCAATTCACTTGGAGGGGAGCATAGTTTCTAAATTCCTTCCATTTGTTCGAACTATGTTATGTAAAAGGCATGCTGCATTTGTTTGGGGGTAATTTGAAACCCGGTTGTAATTATGGCTATTGTAATCTCAAATCTCAAATAAATCAAAAATGAAATATTCATTCCAGTCCATGTGCATCGCACCAAAGCGTATACCGAGTAAACTAATGATTAGCTTTTTCAGTTGCACACATATTATTCAAGAATAACAATAATGTTAAGTCCAATCGACTTGTCATTTGAGTCGCATTCACGTCTCATCATAACAGTATTATTCAGCCGAATCGACATGTTATTTTCTAATACATTATAAAACGGCTCTGGACTTTTAACAATTTTCTAAAATTTAGTATAGAACAAAGTTCTTATTATTAAGAACATACGGTTTCCACAGTTTATATCAATTAGAGAAAGTTTTGAGAAAATACAATAAGAAAAATTTTAATCTTCTTTTTTAATCACTCATAATCTACTATCAAAAATAATAACCCATTAGAGAGCTCTGTTACACATATGGAAATACAGCCACTAACTCGTATTTTTTACATTACAAAATGATTAGAGAGCTCTAGTACACATCTTATCATCACAAGAGCGCAACATCAACACTCTAGGTATGTTGCACGACTACCTATATTGTCTTTTCTTTTTTTCTTTTTTCTATTATTTTTCTATTATATTAACTCGATAACAGGGGTTTGGCCAGAAGGAAAACAATGCTAGCCTATTTCTAGAAATGGTGTCTACTGACACCACACCTTTCAAACACATGTTATAGACACCAACATAAATGAGATCTCAACATCTGAATAAATAAAATTTAGATGTGTGAGCCAAGTTCAAATCTAAGTGTAGGTTTTAGAGCCACAAACATGAAGGTCGATTTTGTAGTTATCGAAGTGAACTAGAGCACCAGACGAAATATCTGTACTACCAATATAAATGTGTTCATTTGACATCAAATAGGGATTTCATAAAACAAAGAATCAATTTTCACCTAGATGTCTTCATCAAGTTTAAAGCTAAGTTCCATTGTTTTATTTATTTAATTTATGAGCATTTGTTTCATTGCATTTATCATCCCTATCTCCTTATCTCACGTAGGATTTTCTATTCATAGTGGATTAATTAATTTACCTATGATATTTATATGTGGTTTGTTATTTTCCCTTACATTAAATTGGTGAACTTGATGTATATTACACCCTTAGCATTTGTGCCTTCTATATTAAACTTTTGGATATGGTTTTTAATTAAAAAACTTCTTATTTTACATCTAGTTAAGGTTTCGATTCACTTCCATTTTCTAGTGAATTTTTATATAATTTTCATTTGGGTTTGGGCCTACATTAGTGATATCTATTTTATCTTTACCCACTCATTCTTTGACTATACCTTATTGCTAGATCATTTATTATGGATCTTATGATAGATATTTGCCACTAGCCTCTATCCATGCATGCCTTACTAATTCTGATGTGTTCCTATGATCGACTTCATTCAATCCATTCATCCTTGATGTTGTCTTTTATTTTTATCGTACCTGTGTTGATGCCTTTCATATGGGGTTATTATTTCGTTATTTTTGTGCTTCCCCTCCTTCAGGGAGTTGGCTATTGTCCGCCATTCTCTTTTGGATGTAGTTAGTTCACCTTTTATCGAGCTTCATCACGGCCATATTTTTCTTATGACTGGTGACAGTGATGACCACCGGGATGTTCTACGTACAATCACTTTTTCTTCATTTAATTTTTATGAAATATATGATGACTATACCTGTTATATATGCACTACTTGCTTCCTTCTTCACGTGCATTACTTCATGATGATTTTACTTCTTGCACGATGGATGCTAATGGTGTAACCCCACTTCTTCCCTTCAAATATAGGTACGATACTTTATGTCATAATGTTAGACCTTCATTAGCTATTGATGATGGTGTTGATCCTTGTGATTTAGTTTCTTCTACATGTCATGATGTCCCTATTTCCATACCCTTGTATTCAATTTGATATTAAATATCTCGTGAGGATTCTAGTGATACTTTTTTTATGTAAGGATAATCATGACGGTTCAAGTCCTTCCATATTAGATGACTTTGCATAATTTATATATATGATTCATGATGATTATTCCCCTACTGTGATGGATAATCATGTAGCCCTAAGTTTTCATGATACATCCAGTGATTTCACTCTGTGTGATGGTGTGCCCAGTGATTATATTCTTTCTACATCTCATGATTGATCTCCCCATGCATCTAGGAATTCGCCTACATGCGCATCTCTTGCTACACCTTTCTTTTTGAGGAGCCTAGCGAAATATATGATGAGGTTTATACTTTTAATGAGCCTCTTTATGATATCTTCTCTCTAGGACCGTCTAATTATGATGACTTTCCTAGTGATGCGATTTATTGTGTAGCTAGTGATCTTCCATAAAGAAAAAAGTGTTTCAAAATCTATCATAAGTAAATACCATGGGATTTTCGTCCAAGGCGTTATGTTGGTGATTCTAGAATCCTTCTATCCTTTTTAAGGCAATAAAAACTATCACTGCATATAAAAAAAGGGTGCGATTAAGATTAATTGAGTTGTCACAATTTTAAAAAATAGAGGAGCCTCCCTCGTTGACATGCCCTATATTTTCATAATCTTGACTTGATGATAGGGCTCGTGGGTACGCTCAGGAGTGATATGCGGAAGGGGCGTAGAGAAAATTTTCCAACCAAGTGCCCAATAGTCAACCATATTCAAACTTCAAACTATTGTTCTGTAATACTTCTCATATATCAACTAGTTGATAGCATCCGACAATACATTTTCTTTCAAGAAATAATCACAAGAAGATAAGTTTCACCTGAGAAATCATTGACTTGGATTGCACATGCAGGAACCATGATCGACACTTAAGAGAAACAAGGAACATTTGGCAACAACTGTAGAGTTGCCACCTCAATAGATTGACGAAAACCTTGAAGCACAAGAGGTCTCACAAGGATGAAATGGTTCAGGTCTTCTCTACTAAGAATGTCTTCAATATCAGGAAGCACATGGAAAGAGTAAGCTAAGCACTCCACTCCCTAGCAAGGTTGTCATTATGTTGGCTCTCAAAATCATTAGCACATTCTCCAAGAATTTCCATACAGATCCATGACGAGGGGAACAAGACTACTGTGGTGAGAGAGTAAAATTCATCAACAAAGAATGGATGGTTGAAGACTGATACATAAGAGTGGTCCCCTCTTCTTCTTCTTTAGAGTAATCCAAACCTTTCCAGAGGGTGATTCCTTGAGGCCCTTAATAGAATAATTAGAGGAAAATGCAAGCCTATGCAATAAACGTTGAGTGCCATGCCTTATGATATATAGTATTTTATTGATCACGAGCCATCTAGGCATAAGTTATTATCCGAACCAAACTTAGGTGCTCATAGGACAACATCTATAGTTAGCGGTCTTTATTATCATCCAATCGTAGATAGAGGAACGAACTAATTCCTTGGATGTGATAGTAGATAGTCTCATTTTTAACATAAATGATAATTTCAGCTAAGGAGATAGGTCAAGATTCAAACAAAACACTAGCCAAGTGCTGAGAAATAAGTATTTGTCTTGTCTCATGAAATTGGCATTTTTGGTGCATAATTAAGAAAATCCTTAGACTCCCATGCTAAACACTATGCTTTGGGATAACATTAACCTAAATACCTCAATGACTAAAAGAACAAAGCAATAGGAAACTCGAAACCCCAATGACAAAGCCGTAAGACTAGGATTGCATGGAACTTGATTGTTGGAAAACAAGCAAGAAAATACTTGAATTACCACAACAACACTAAGAGCTAGGATTCTGGGAAACACCTTATGAGGCATGGTGGTAAGGAGAAGTTTAAAATCCCCAAAACTAGTTAAATACTCAAAATGAGCTTGGAAAAGACTTAGAAATTTCAGAACAACATACTCACTTCGAAAAGACTTAAAGATGCAAACCCTTTATTAACTTCGATAGAAAATTTTACGAAAGAACAAAAGCTGAGATTGCCTCCTCTAACAAGAATAAAACAAGTAAATATTAAAAAATAACAAAGAAAGATAAAAAGGGGCTCCCCATTTGGTTAAGAAAAATAGGGCATGTGTGCAATGGAAAACACTAGGTATGGTTGTTAAGGCCTCATTTACAGTTTTCAATTCTATTTAATTTTCTTATTATGAAGACCTCAAGGAACACCCCCTTGTCCTAGAAGATCCCTAAAGATGAAGGAGAGTTTACCCACTCTCAATCATTGGCCCATTCGTTCCACAACTGACTATAAGTCCAACCAATCAACCTATGATGACCTTCCTTGGCCTCAGATTTTTTGCCTGTCTTTAGGATTTGTGCACATACATGTTTGAGAGCCAACACAACCCACGCGTACAAGAGAAGACCATTACAATACCATTTAAAATTCATTAGAATGCTTCAATGACCACCCTTCAAATTGTGCCTACTATAGGTTTAGGAAAGACAGATTCATTTATAATTAGAACAGTCTCGTTTGATACAATTTATTTTTTTATTAGAATGCATTTAGTGCTTATAACATTTGTTGGTATTTGATGAGGCATCGTTGATCCTCGCAGCTTAGTAGAATAAATTATTTGTCAAATCGGGGGTGTCTGAAGGCTACCTATAGAAGGGTGACAAATAATCTATCTAGTAGTCATCTAATCTTATCAGAAAGAAGGTTCACACACTTCTTAATCAATTGAATTCAAATTCTTACTACGAAATGAAAAATGGAGTTTAACCATGGAATCAAAGGAATTCTATTTAACTACGGAATAGAAGAAATGTTATTTAACTATGGAAATAGAAAAGGTGCTATTTTAACTACAGAATGAAATGACTAGAAATAAATAAAAAAGCATTCACTATAGAATAGAATCACATGTTGGAGTTTAATTTGGACGCAGAAAATGAAAGGGGAATGTACTCACAACACACATAAGGAAGAGAGTGTGGTTTTAATACATAAATTTTACATATAAATGATCATGACAGAATGATTGAAGGAACAACACAGACATACACAAAACATATAACCTAAAGGTCAGACACATTGAACTGTCACAGAAATGAGATCGGATATAAAATGAACACGTAAAATACTTATCTACTAGTACTTCTCTATTTTCTTTGTCAAGTGGTTAGCTTTCCAGAGAAAATAGCGTGATTTCAGCTCAGCATTCATAACTCAAATAGTAGAAATTATCACCCATGCATTCATGATGGAAATCTATTTAAAATCTCAGAATTTCATTTTCCATTTCAGAGAAGAAAAATAGATAACTGCAAATACGTCTCTTGGAAACTAAGAAGGTGGATCCATTCTCATGACTGTATCTTAAATACTTAACAACAATTTTAAAACTTAATTCCTAAAATATAGATGCGTGCTACATATGCAGGAGTTATTAAGTCTCATTCAATTTTTAACAAAAGTAATAAACAATTTTCTTACGCATAAATGACATTAAAAGTGTTTCATAGAATTTTAGGAAATAGTTGTTGTGGTCTCGGACTAGAGTGGCTCCATTAAGTAGCCGAATTGGTTGTAGTTGGATTGGCGACAACTGGATCAACGGCACTAAAGTTGCATGTCTCTAGAATCCTTTGTTTTCTCTGCGAGAGTTTTTATTGTTGTCGTTCTGGCTCCTCTAGAGTTCTTCGGACTTTGTCTGGAAACCAAAGTTTTTAGAGATGGTTGAAAAAGTCTTTGGAGTACTCCCTCGCATCAATCTAAGTCATACGGAGATGTGCTTTCTTTGCAAATTTGTCATTGGGATGATCTGCAAAGGGAAAAATGGAACTCTGCATGGATTTTTGTGAGTTCTTCATCAAAGTTAATCATCAATAAATATATTGCACAGTGCAATATTTTCTATTTCATATAACAACTAACTCTTTGTTAAAACATAAATTTACATGATTATTGTTTGGGAAAAAGAAGGAAAAATATGCACTTGGAAAAATGAATGAGGCTATATTTATGCCTCATTAGTATCCTTCTCTTTGACTATTTCACTAAGAAAATACAGTACTTATTGAGTATAATGATTGGATGACATCTATGTACATTTTATGACTATTATTTTTCATTTGGAGAATTTATATACTTAGTTTATAGTCATATGGCTTAAACACCTAGTTTTTATTTCTATCTAAATGGGATTTCCTCGGTATATGCACGAGTTTTGAGAATGCGATTGATTTAAAATCAAGAGCCTACAAATATGAGTTAAATTCAGTAAGAACGTATCAGCTATTAATCCTCATTTAAATTCGTAATCTTAAGTACCTCCTGGTTAATTTGGAGTTCAAATGGATTTAACTGAGAATCAGATGCTACAAATTTGATCTCTTTGTTGTGAATTTTTTTTCTAATTTATTGATTTTATTTTTATTACAATTTATCCGGAAGTTGAAGCCACAAAAGATTGATCGGGATCTACATATTTTCCTTAACAAGCATTCTATGGAGGAGAAATTTTATCAAGATAAAATTTGAAAGACCCTCAAGTGTACACGTGCCTTCGAAACGTAGTGGAATGTGCAATTTACCTACGCACCATCAAAAAGTAGATTCAAGATAATGCTTTAAAGTGTAAGGAACCAAACGATTTTCATTAAAAACATTAAATTTTGGATTGGTTCTCTACCATGATGCCTTGGATGTAGTGGTAGGTGGTCTCATTCTCAACATCAATAAGGATTTGGGTATGCCAGTACTAGACAAAGCTAAATGTACACGTACAATGGTTTCTTTCAAAGTAGTTTGTACTTCAACTCTCTCCTCTTGCAATTTTCTTCTTCGTGACTAGTAGGAGATGGATTTTTCCTTTTATAAACTATATTTTCTCTTTTAAGGATTGGGATAAGTGCCTTAGTTGTATTTAGTAATTAGGTGATTGGGAGCATTCATACTATTCACTACGTTAGCCATAAATATTTTTGTTGGTTTCTCTACTTTCCTTAGTCAACCATCTAATTTATTCTTCTTGCTCCTTTTCTTCAACTATGGAGTTTTCTGCGATTATTTCTTTCTTCCTATTTAGCCTTCATGATTTGAATGGTAGTATGATTTTCAGATCCGTGTGAAATTTCTTATGTCTTATTTTACCTCCTAGGGTTAGCCTTCTCCTTGCCCGTGGTGCATTACACTTATTCAGTTTAATGCTTGACCTTTCAAATGGTATGAGTGTTGGTCTCAAATAACATCGTGTTATTACGAATAACTCTGTTTATTTTCTTCACACCAATGAGGCATTATAAGATTCTTCTGATCCTATTATTACCCAACTTCCTCCTAGTCTAAATGCGATCATCCGTCCTGTTCTCGGAGTGTTGATAGTATATAATGTTAGTGTGTAACAAGTTGTTAAGTTGGGGAATAGTTTTCCTTCCATTCCCTCTGATGGTAATTCGACCGTCTCTCAAATTTTACTAGATTTGGGAAACTTTGATGTTGATATTACAAGAGAAGATCGTAGATTGATGATAGAGTTAACGTCTTCTTTTCATGACTTGGTAGAAAATTCTGGTAACCTTCTTTTTCAAATCCACATGGAGAGAGAACATTGTTGTCATTCCATGGATAAACAAGTTTGGTCTCTCAATAATAGTAATGGAAATCTTGCAACTCTTCAGGAAATATTAATTTTTGAAGACTCTCATTAGATTCAAGTGAGACTGTTTCATGGGGGTCTTGTTCTAGGGTCTCTAATCTCCCTTATGATGTGATTTTAGAACATGAATCAGATGATAATTCCCAATTACTTTTGTTCGTTTCATGTTATTGTGTTATGGCTTCTAGTTACTATGCAATTCTAGCTATTCTAGCTATATGAATAGTTTCTAATTTTATAAGAAAAGATGTTTTTTTGGAGTATATCTTCTGGGTTGTTTTAAGAGAATCAATTTAATTGTTTAAAGTAAGCGGGAATGGTTCAAATGCACATCATGGTAAGATTTTTTTAAGAACGTCACATAATAGCTAAAACTAGCAAGGGAGCACATATGACAACGTGAAATTCTAGCTAAGGATCACAAAGTTTTTAACCAATGTATAGAACAACATGTGTTTTCATGGAAAAAGACGACGGTGTCTTACAAAAGGCTCAACCTTCATTAAAAGGCATATGTATTGTTTCACAAATTGCAACAAACAAATGCCGAACTGACTAGTTCACATTTGTGAGGATACTCCAACTTGTGCTGACATGGGAGCTTTGGTAGAGAGTATGGAGATCGATCAAGGAATAATTGAAAGTGGGGTTATTCAAATGTTGTGGTTCGGAATGCCTTGATAGATATGCATGCACCAAATGTGGAAGTGCATCTATGTTAGCAGAAACGAGAAACGAAAGTCGCAATGACAATGGCAATGTGATTAGAAACGAGATATTTAAAGGTTGCGTATAAGAGATGGTTCTTATATACATATACACTTTCAAACATTTAAATTTATTATAAAATTTTATTCCACAAATACATATAAATAATTCGTATAATAAAAATAAAAATAAATATTGAAATTTAAAACAAGTCTCTAAATCAATTGGAAAAAAAGTAAAAATTAAAAAAATAATTATACGATTTATCTATAACTATAAATTATAAGAAACATAAAAAGGTAAATTTTTTTAAAAAAAGATAACAAATATCATTTAGGAAAACGGAGGGAAAAAATCATTTAAAAAACAACGAATTTTTTGAAAAATTCCTTCAAACAATAACTACCTAAAATGAATACCTACAAAAAGGCAGATTTCTCTTTGTTTGTTTAAAAATGCATTTTAGATGCATTTTTTCAAGGAAAACATGAGGAAAGTTTTTGAAGGGAAAATGCAAAACGCAAAGAATGCGGGTTCGGTAAACATTTGACAATGTCTACAATAGTAACAAACGTCGCGGTAGGCTTAGAAATAGTCGTTTCTGACGGAAACGTGTTTCGCCGGTTAAAACAGTAAATCCATCCTTGTCGTCACGTTTCTGGTAACACAGGGAAGCATACACAAGGCACGTGATTGGTTTGACAAAATGCATAATGCCGAGTGGTCTGCTACGATTATAGGTTGTACAATTAATGGTGATCTAGATGAGGTTTGAGGATTTTCAAAATATTTTCAAGCGTACTTTTTTGTAATAAATCCATTATTTTGAAACAACTCTAATGCTAATGAAAAATATTAAAAGAAAATTATGAATTTATCCTTCCTATGGTTAATATTTATTTTATCAATGTTGGGTATCTTTGAGAACAATCATTAAAATTGAGAGTTATAATATATTGAAACTAACTTCTTCTTTATTGAATCATTAAAATTCTCTTAAATTATGTTACCCACAAAATTCTTAAAAACGAGTAGTAGCTCTATTGGATGGTCGATAGGCCTACATATTTATATTCCTTTCATGTACACATTTATCTTTTATTTAAAAACATTTTCATTCCAGTATTCCAGTGACCAAACTATTCATATATACATATCAACCATTGAAAAAGTGTTCGCACCACTCCCTCGCGTCAATCGGAGTCCTCCAGAGCCGTGCTTTCTTTGCAAAAGTTGTCACGAGGATGATCTGCAAAGGCAAAAAATGGAACTTTGCATGGATTTTTGTCAGTTCTTCATCCAAGTTAATCAACAATAAATATATCAAATAATGCAATATTTTCTATTTCATATAACAACTAATTCCTTCTTTAAACATAATTTTACATGAATATTGTTGGGGAAAATGAAGGAAAAAAGTGCACTCGGAAAAAATGGACAAGGCTATATTTATGCCTCATCAATATCCTTCTCTTTGACTATTTCACTAAGAAAATACAGTACTTATTGAGCATAATGATTGAATGACATTTATGTACATTTTTATAACTATTTTTTTTCATTTGGAGAATTTATGTACTTAGTTTATAGTCATATGATTTAACCACCTGGTTTGTATTTCTATCTAAATGGGCTTTCACGAGTTTCGAGAATGTGATTAATTTAAAATCAAGAGCCTACAAATATGAACTATTAATCCCCGTTTAAATTCACATGGCTAATTTGGAGTTCGAATCTGAGAATCAGATACTAGAAATTTGATATCTTCGTTGAGAATTGTTTTGTCTAATTTATTAATTTTATATCTCATAAAAATTTCCAAAAGAAAAAATTGAATCAGCTTTAAGTCTGAACAAAACAAACGAAAATTACCAATTACCGGCGGGTCTATTTTCCCGTACCAAAAAATAAATCTATGTTTCATTTTACGATACACAACGAACATTCCAAACTCAAGATGACAGAGAACAAAAAAAAATACATAATGAAATCCAAGTATTAATTACCAGATCGTTGAGTCTTTTAGCGAATCGTTGACAAATGGTTGGTTTCTATTAATTATTTCAGACTTAAAACTAATTCTATCGCATAATTCCTAGTCGCTCTATTCCAGCTGTATAGGAGAATTCCTTTCACACAATTCGACCGTATCATGTATTCAGACGTCTGAATTTTTCTGCCAATGAAATTTAGGTCGGTGGAATAAGAGCAATACCCAAACTGACATATATTAAATCCATTAGCAGCCATGATTCCGGTACCGAACTATTTCTTTTATAAAGTATGTCGGAGAGAGTACTGGATGGGCTTGCTTATAGAGATGCCAGCGAATCCCAGTCGCGGAAAAAATTATTTGAAAAGGGCATCGCTGTCTGGAGGAGGTCAGACAGACTAATTTGCTTCATTATCGCCATGGGAATAAACGTGTTGGCGCACGATTCTTATTGCATTCAGTCACTGTCGAGTGCCTTAACCAGGACTTTCGAAGTAGAATCATTTGATGCGGGCAGAGATTCATTCTAATCCTGTTTTCTCTTTCACCAGGTTTATCAGTCGATGGGCACTATAAAAAGCAGGACACCAAGGTAGCTCTGCAAGTTGTATAGAGAGCAGTTGGAAATAAAAATGAAGTCGAAATTAGCTTTGTTCGTCGTGGTCGTCTTGTTGAGCTTATGGCCGTGGGACAAAATGGCAGCAGCGCAAGTGGCGGTGAAGCTCGGAAGATGGAGGCTTCTGGTGCAAAATGGGGGCGTCTCTGCCATGCACATGACCACCACGCATTTAAACACGGTGGTGATGTTTGACCGGACCAACTTCGGGTCGTCGCAGATCCTGCTGGCCAACGGCAGTTGCCGCAACAATCCGCAGGACCTGGTGCTCACTCACGACTGCTCGGCGCATTCCATCGAGTACAACATAGCCACCAACAATGTGAGGCCGCTCACGATTTTCACCGACACCTGGTGTTCGTCTGGGGCGTTTGCCGCAAATGGAACGTTGGTACAAACCGGGGGGTGGCGTGACGGGGCACGGGACATTCGTTACTTCGTCCCCTGCTCGGACGGCAGCTGCGATTGGAATAATTTCGAGGGGCCCAAGCTTGCTGCGAATCGCTGGTATGCCGCCAACCAAATCCTGCCGGACAACCGCATTATCGTTGTCGGGGGCACGCAGATGTTTAACTACGAGTTTGTCCCCAAGAGTCCCGGCGAAGGAGTTTTCAATCTGCCGTTTCTATCTCAGACCCGAACCAGCAGCCAAGTGGAGAACAACCTCTACCCATTTCTCCACCTCTCGTCCGATGGCAACCTCTTTATCTTCGCAAACAGGGACTCCATTCTCCTCGACTACAAAACCAATGTTGTCGTGAAGACCTTTCCCAGAATGCCGGGTGACGGCCCGCGGAACTACCCTTCCACCGGGTCGTCCGTCATGCTGCCGCTCTCCGCCGCGGACGGGTTTGCCAAAGTGGAAGTTCTCATCTGTGGGGGCTGTCCCGACAACGGCTTCGCCCTGGCTAGCGCAGGTAATTTCACGGACGCGCTCCGCAGCTGTGGACGAATGGTCATTACAGACCCGAATCCTTCCTGGAGCATGGAAGACATGCCCGCTCCGAGAACCATGTCGGACATGCTCATTCTCCCCAACGGCGAAATCATCATCATCAATGGAGCGGGGAAGGGCGTAGCAGGGTGGAACATGCAGACCGCCCCCGTCTTAACACCTTACCTCTACCGACCCGCTGCACCCGTCGGGCAGCGCTTCTTCACCCTGGCGGCCACAACCATCCCCAGAATGTACCACTCTACTGCTAACATGATGGCGGACGCGAGAATCATTGTGGGCGGCTCCAATCCGCACGCGGGCTACGTCTTCACGGGAACTAACTTCCCGACAGAGCTCCGGCTGGAAGCATACAGTCCTTATTACTTAGAAAACGTCTACACGTACTTGCGCCCCAAGATAACATCCGTGTCGCCAACCTCGATCTCCTACGGCACCACCTTTACGGTTGTTTACTCGGTCCCCAATCCTCTTAACGGCGTTATACAGTTCAATGCCTACGCTCCGTCATTTACGACCCACACCAATTCGATGAACCAGAGGCTTCTCATTCTCGCCGCTGAAACACCGACCCTCGTCTCAAATGCAATCGGGAACGTCGTGTATTCTTCTTCTGTGACTGCCCCTCCCAGCGCTGTGGCTGCCCCGCCGGGATATTACATGTTGTTTGTGGTAAATAATGGCATTCCCAGCATCGCCCAGTGGGTTCAGTTTTCATAAACTTGTTAGATCGACTTCATTGATGTCTCAATTCACTTGGAGGGGAGCATAGTTTCTAAATTCCTTCCATTTGTTCGAACTATGTTATGTAAAAGGCATGCTGCATTTGTTTGGGGGTAATTTGAAACCCGGTTGTAATTATGGCTATTGTAATCTCAAATCTCAAATAAATCAAAAATGAAATATTCATTCCAGTCCATGTGCATCGCACCAAAGCGTATACCGAGTAAACTAATGATTAGCTTTTTCAGTTGCACACATATTATTCAAGAATAACAATAATGTTAAGTCCAATCGACTTGTCATTTGAGTCGCATTCACGTCTCATCATAACAGTATTATTCAGCCGAATCGACATGTTATTTTCTAATACATTATAAAACGGCTCTGGACTTTTAACAATTTTCTAAAATTTAGTATAGAACAAAGTTCTTATTATTAAGAACATACGGTTTCCACAGTTTATATCAATTAGAGAAAGTTTTGAGAAAATACAATAAGAAAAATTTTAATCTTCTTTTTTAATCACTCATAATCTACTATCAAAAATAATAACCCATTAGAGAGCTCTGTTACACATATGGAAATACAGCCACTAACTCGTATTTTTTACATTACAAAATGATTAGAGAGCTCTAGTACACATCTTATCATCACAAGAGCGCAACATCAACACTCTAGGTATGTTGCACGACTACCTATATTGTCTTTTCTTTTTTTCTTTTTTCTATTATTTTTCTATTATATTAACTCGATAACAGGGGTTTGGCCAGAAGGAAAACAATGCTAGCCTATTTCTAGAAATGGTGTCTACTGACACCACACCTTTCAAACACATGTTATAGACACCAACATAAATGAGATCTCAACATCTGAATAAATAAAATTTAGATGTGTGAGCCAAGTTCAAATCTAAGTGTAGGTTTTAGAGCCACAAACATGAAGGTCGATTTTGTAGTTATCGAAGTGAACTAGAGCACCAGACGAAATATCTGTACTACCAATATAAATGTGTTCATTTGACATCAAATAGGGATTTCATAAAACAAAGAATCAATTTTCACCTAGATGTCTTCATCAAGTTTAAAGCTAAGTTCCATTGTTTTATTTATTTAATTTATGAGCATTTGTTTCATTGCATTTATCATCCCTATCTCCTTATCTCACGTAGGATTTTCTATTCATAGTGGATTAATTAATTTACCTATGATATTTATATGTGGTTTGTTATTTTCCCTTACATTAAATTGGTGAACTTGATGTATATTACACCCTTAGCATTTGTGCCTTCTATATTAAACTTTTGGATATGGTTTTTAATTAAAAAACTTCTTATTTTACATCTAGTTAAGGTTTCGATTCACTTCCATTTTCTAGTGAATTTTTATATAATTTTCATTTGGGTTTGGGCCTACATTAGTGATATCTATTTTATCTTTACCCACTCATTCTTTGACTATACCTTATTGCTAGATCATTTATTATGGATCTTATGATAGATATTTGCCACTAGCCTCTATCCATGCATGCCTTACTAATTCTGATGTGTTCCTATGATCGACTTCATTCAATCCATTCATCCTTGATGTTGTCTTTTATTTTTATCGTACCTGTGTTGATGCCTTTCATATGGGGTTATTATTTCGTTATTTTTGTGCTTCCCCTCCTTCAGGGAGTTGGCTATTGTCCGCCATTCTCTTTTGGATGTAGTTAGTTCACCTTTTATCGAGCTTCATCACGGCCATATTTTTCTTATGACTGGTGACAGTGATGACCACCGGGATGTTCTACGTACAATCACTTTTTCTTCATTTAATTTTTATGAAATATATGATGACTATACCTGTTATATATGCACTACTTGCTTCCTTCTTCACGTGCATTACTTCATGATGATTTTACTTCTTGCACGATGGATGCTAATGGTGTAACCCCACTTCTTCCCTTCAAATATAGGTACGATACTTTATGTCATAATGTTAGACCTTCATTAGCTATTGATGATGGTGTTGATCCTTGTGATTTAGTTTCTTCTACATGTCATGATGTCCCTATTTCCATACCCTTGTATTCAATTTGATATTAAATATCTCGTGAGGATTCTAGTGATACTTTTTTTATGTAAGGATAATCATGACGGTTCAAGTCCTTCCATATTAGATGACTTTGCATAATTTATATATATGATTCATGATGATTATTCCCCTACTGTGATGGATAATCATGTAGCCCTAAGTTTTCATGATACATCCAGTGATTTCACTCTGTGTGATGGTGTGCCCAGTGATTATATTCTTTCTACATCTCATGATTGATCTCCCCATGCATCTAGGAATTCGCCTACATGCGCATCTCTTGCTACACCTTTCTTTTTGAGGAGCCTAGCGAAATATATGATGAGGTTTATACTTTTAATGAGCCTCTTTATGATATCTTCTCTCTAGGACCGTCTAATTATGATGACTTTCCTAGTGATGCGATTTATTGTGTAGCTAGTGATCTTCCATAAAGAAAAAAGTGTTTCAAAATCTATCATAAGTAAATACCATGGGATTTTCGTCCAAGGCGTTATGTTGGTGATTCTAGAATCCTTCTATCCTTTTTAAGGCAATAAAAACTATCACTGCATATAAAAAAAGGGTGCGATTAAGATTAATTGAGTTGTCACAATTTTAAAAAATAGAGGAGCCTCCCTCGTTGACATGCCCTATATTTTCATAATCTTGACTTGATGATAGGGCTCGTGGGTACGCTCAGGAGTGATATGCGGAAGGGGCGTAGAGAAAATTTTCCAACCAAGTGCCCAATAGTCAACCATATTCAAACTTCAAACTATTGTTCTGTAATACTTCTCATATATCAACTAGTTGATAGCATCCGACAATACATTTTCTTTCAAGAAATAATCACAAGAAGATAAGTTTCACCTGAGAAATCATTGACTTGGATTGCACATGCAGGAACCATGATCGACACTTAAGAGAAACAAGGAACATTTGGCAACAACTGTAGAGTTGCCACCTCAATAGATTGACGAAAACCTTGAAGCACAAGAGGTCTCACAAGGATGAAATGGTTCAGGTCTTCTCTACTAAGAATGTCTTCAATATCAGGAAGCACATGGAAAGAGTAAGCTAAGCACTCCACTCCCTAGCAAGGTTGTCATTATGTTGGCTCTCAAAATCATTAGCACATTCTCCAAGAATTTCCATACAGATCCATGACGAGGGGAACAAGACTACTGTGGTGAGAGAGTAAAATTCATCAACAAAGAATGGATGGTTGAAGACTGATACATAAGAGTGGTCCCCTCTTCTTCTTCTTTAGAGTAATCCAAACCTTTCCAGAGGGTGATTCCTTGAGGCCCTTAATAGAATAATTAGAGGAAAATGCAAGCCTATGCAATAAACGTTGAGTGCCATGCCTTATGATATATAGTATTTTATTGATCACGAGCCATCTAGGCATAAGTTATTATCCGAACCAAACTTAGGTGCTCATAGGACAACATCTATAGTTAGCGGTCTTTATTATCATCCAATCGTAGATAGAGGAACGAACTAATTCCTTGGATGTGATAGTAGATAGTCTCATTTTTAACATAAATGATAATTTCAGCTAAGGAGATAGGTCAAGATTCAAACAAAACACTAGCCAAGTGCTGAGAAATAAGTATTTGTCTTGTCTCATGAAATTGGCATTTTTGGTGCATAATTAAGAAAATCCTTAGACTCCCATGCTAAACACTATGCTTTGGGATAACATTAACCTAAATACCTCAATGACTAAAAGAACAAAGCAATAGGAAACTCGAAACCCCAATGACAAAGCCGTAAGACTAGGATTGCATGGAACTTGATTGTTGGAAAACAAGCAAGAAAATACTTGAATTACCACAACAACACTAAGAGCTAGGATTCTGGGAAACACCTTATGAGGCATGGTGGTAAGGAGAAGTTTAAAATCCCCAAAACTAGTTAAATACTCAAAATGAGCTTGGAAAAGACTTAGAAATTTCAGAACAACATACTCACTTCGAAAAGACTTAAAGACGCAAACCCTTTATTAACTTCGATAGAAAATTTTACGAAAGAACAAAAGCTGAGATTGCCTCCTCTAACAAGAATAAAACAAGTAAATATTAAAAAATAACAAAGAAAGATAAAAAGGGGCTCCCCATTTGGTTAAGAAAAATAGGGCATGTGTGCAATGGAAAACACTAGGTATGGTTGTTAAGGCCTCATTTACAGTTTTCAATTCTATTTAATTTTCTTGTTATGAAGACCTCAAGGAACACCCCCTTGTCCTAGAAGATCCCTAAAGATGAAGGAGAGTTTACCCACTCTCAATCATTGGCCCATTCGTTCCACAACTGACTATAAGTCCAACCAATCAACCTATGATGACCTTCCTTGGCCTCAGATTTTTTGCCTGTCTTTAGGATTTGTGCACATACATGTTTGAGAGCCAACACAACCCACGCGTACAAGAGAAGACCATTACAATACCATTTAAAATTCATTAGAATGCTTCAATGACCACCCTTCAAATTGTGCCTACTATAGGTTTAGGTAAGACAGATTCATTTATAATTAGAACAGTCTCGTTTGATACAATTTATTTTTTTATTAGAATGCATTTAGTGCTTATAACATTTGTTGGTATTTGATGAGGCATCGTTGATCCTCGCAGCTTAGTAGAATAAATTATTTGTCAAATCGGGGGTGTCTGAAGGCTACCTATAGAAGGGTGACAAATAATCTATCTAGTAGTCATCTAATCTTATCAGAAAGAAGGTTCACACACTTCTTAATCAATTGAATTCAAATTCTTACTACGAAATGAAAAATGGAGTTTAACCATGGAATCAAAGGAATTCTATTTAACTACGGAATAGAAGAAATGTTATTTAACTATGGAAATAGAAAAGGTGCTATTTTAACTACAGAATGAAATGACTAGAAATAAATAAAAAAGCATTCACTATAGAATAGAATCACATGTTGGAGTTTAATTTGGACGCAGAAAATGAAAGGGGAATGTACTCACAACACACATAAGGAAGAGAGTGTGGTTTTAATACATAAATTTTACATATAAATGATCATGACAGAATGATTGAAGGAACAACACAGACATACACAAAACATATAACCTAAAGGTCAGACACATTGAACTGTCACAGAAATGAGATCGGATATAAAATGAACACGTAAAATACTTATCTACTAGTACTTCTCTATTTTCTTTGTCAAGTGGTTAGCTTTCCAGAGAAAATAGCGTGATTTCAGCTCAGCATTCATAACTCAAATAGTAGAAATTATCACCCATGCATTCATGATGGAAATCTATTTAAAATCTCAGAATTTCATTTTCCATTTCAGAGAAGAAAAATAGATAACTGCAAATACGTCTCTTGGAAACTAAGAAGGTGGATCCATTCTCATGACTGTATCTTAAATACTTAACAACAATTTTAAAACTTAATTCCTAAAATATAGATGCGTGCTACATATGCAGGAGTTATTAAGTCTCATTCAATTTTTAACAAAAGTAATAAACAATTTTCTTACGCATAAATGACATTAAAAGTGTTTCATAGAATTTTAGGAAATAGTTGTTGTGGTCTCGGACTAGAGTGGCTCCATTAAGTAGCCGAATTGGTTGTAGTTGGATTGGCGACAACTGGATCAACGGCACTAAAGTTGCATGTCTCTAGAATCCTTTGTTTTCTCTGCGAGAGTTTTTATTGTTGTCGTTCTGGCTCCTCTAGAGTTCTTCGGACTTTGTCTGGAAACCAAAGTTTTTAGAGATGGTTGAAAAAGTCTTTGGAGTACTCCCTCGCATCAATCTAAGTCATACGGAGATGTGCTTTCTTTGCAAATTTGTCATTGGGATGATCTGCAAAGGGAAAAATGGAACTCTGCATGGATTTTTGTGAGTTCTTCATCAAAGTTAATCATCAATAAATATATTGCACAGTGCAATATTTTCTATTTCATATAACAACTAACTCTTTGTTAAAACATAAATTTACATGATTATTGTTTGGGAAAAAGAAGGAAAAATATGCACTTGGAAAAATGAATGAGGCTATATTTATGCCTCATTAGTATCCTTCTCTTTGACTATTTCACTAAGAAAATACAGTACTTATTGAGTATAATGATTGGATGACATCTATGTACATTTTATGACTATTATTTTTCATTTGGAGAATTTATATACTTAGTTTATAGTCATATGGCTTAAACACCTAGTTTTTATTTCTATCTAAATGGGATTTCCTCGGTATATGCACGAGTTTTGAGAATGCGATTGATTTAAAATCAAGAGCCTACAAATATGAGTTAAATTCAGTAAGAACGTATCAGCTATTAATCCTCATTTAAATTCGTAATCTTAAGTACCTCCTGGTTAATTTGGAGTTCAAATGGATTTAACTGAGAATCAGATGCTACAAATTTGATCTCTTTGTTGTGAATTTTTTTTCTAATTTATTGATTTTATTTTTATTACAATTTATCCGGAAGTTGAAGCCACAAAAGATTGATCGGGATCTACATATTTTCCTTAACAAGCATTCTATGGAGGAGAAATTTTATCAAGATAAAATTTGAAAGACCCTCAAGTGTACACGTGCCTTCGAAACGTAGTGGAATGTGCAATTTACCTACGCACCATCAAAAAGTAGATTCAAGATAATGCTTTAAAGTGTAAGGAACCAAACGATTTTCATTAAAAACATTAAATTTTGGATTGGTTCTCTACCATGATGCCTTGGATGTAGTGGTAGGTGGTCTCATTCTCAACATCAATAAGGATTTGGGTATGCCAGTACTAGACAAAGCTAAATGTACACGTACAATGGTTTCTTTCAAAGTAGTTTGTACTTCAACTCTCTCCTCTTGCAATTTTCTTCTTCGTGACTAGTAGGAGATGGATTTTTCCTTTTATAAACTATATTTTCTCTTTTAAGGATTGGGATAAGTGCCTTAGTTGTATTTAGTAATTAGGTGATTGGGAGCATTCATACTATTCACTACGTTAGCCATAAATATTTTTGTTGGTTTCTCTACTTTCCTTAGTCAACCATCTAATTTATTCTTCTTGCTCCTTTTCTTCAACTATGGAGTTTTCTGCGATTATTTCTTTCTTCCTATTTAGCCTTCATGATTTGAATGGTAGGATGATTTTCAGATCCGTGTGAAATTTCTTATGTCTTATTTTACCTCCTAGGGTTAGCCTTCTCCTTGCCCGTGGTGCATTACACTTATTCAGTTTAATGCTTGACCTTTCAAATGGTATGAGTGTTGGTCTCAAATAACATCGTGTTATTACGAATAACTCTGTTTATTTTCTTCACACCAATGAGGCATTATAAGATTCTTCTGATCCTATTATTACCCAACTTCCTCCTAGTCTAAATGCGATCATCCGTCCTGTTCTCGGAGTGTTGATAGTATATAATGTTAGTGTGTAACAAGTTGTTAAGTTGGGGAATAGTTTTCCTTCCATTCCCTCTGATGGTAATTCGACCGTCTCTCAAATTTTACTAGATTTGGGAAACTTTGATGTTGATATTTCAAGAGAAGATCGTAGATTGATGATAGAGTTAACGTCTTCTTTTCATGACTTGGTAGAAAATTCTGGTAACCTTCTTTTTCAAATCCACATGGAGAGAGAACATTGTTGTCATTCCATGGATAAACAAGTTTGGTCTCTCAATAATAGTAATGGAAATCTTGCAACTCTTCAGGAAATATTAATTTTTGAAGACTCTCATTAGATTCAAGTGAGACTGTTTCATGGGGGTCTTGTTCTAGGGTCTCTAATCTCCCTTATGATGTGATTTTAGAACATGAATCAGATGATAATTCCCAATTACTTTTGTTCGTTTCATGTTATTGTGTTATGGCTTCTAGTTACTATGCAATTCTAGCTATTCTAGCTATATGAATAGTTTCTAATTTTATAAGAAAAGATGTTTTTTTGGAGTATATCTTCTGGGTTGTTTTAAGAGAATCAATTTAATTGTTTAAAGTAAGCGGGAATGGTTCAAATGCACATCATGGTAAGATTTTTTTAAGAACGTCACATAATAGCTAAAACTAGCAAGGGAGCACATATGACAACGTGAAATTCTAGCTAAGGATCACAAAGTTTTTAACCAATGTATAGAACAACATGTGTTTTCATGGAAAAAGACGACGGTGTCTTACAAAAGGCTCAACCTTCATTAAAAGGCATATGTATTGTTTCACAAATTGCAACAAACAAATGCCGAACTGACTAGTTCACATTTGTGAGGATACTCCAACTTGTGCTGACATGGGAGCTTCGGTAGAGAGTATGGAGATCGATCAAGGAATAATTGAAAGTGGGGGTATTCAAATGTTGTGGTTCGGAATGCCTTGATAGATATGCATGCACCAAATGTGGAAGTGCATCTATGTTAGCAGAAACGAGAAACGAAAGTCGCAATGACAATGGCAATGTGATTAGAAACGAGATATTTAAAGGTTGCGTATAAGAGATGGTTCTTATATACATATACACTTTCAAACATTTAAATTTATTATAAAATTTTATTCCACAAATACATATAAATAATTCGTATAATAAAAATAAAAATAAATATTGAAATTTAAAACAAGTCTCTAAATCAATTGGAAAAAAAGTAAAAATTAAAAAAATAATTATACGATTTATCTATAACTATAAATTATAAGAAACATAAAAAGGTAAATTTTTTTAAAAAAAGATAACAAATATCATTTAGGAAAACGGAGGGAAAAAATCATTTAAAAAACAACGAATTTTTTGAAAAATTCCTTCAAACAATAACTACCTAAAATGAATACCTACAAAAAGGCAGATTTCTCTTTGTTTGTTTAAAAATGCATTTTAGATGCATTTTTTCAAGGAAAACATGAGGAAAGTTTTTGAAGGGAAAATGCAAAACGCAAAGAATGCGGGTTCGGTAAACATTTGACAATGTCTACAATAGTAACAAACGTCGCGGTAGGCTTAGAAATAGTCGTTTCTGACGGAAACGTGTTTCGCCGGTTAAAACAGTAAATCCATCCTTGTCGTCACGTTTCTGGTAACACAGGGAAGCATACACAAGGCACGTGATTGGTTTGACAAAATGCATAATGCCGAGTGGTCTGCTACGATTATAGGTTGTACAATTAATGGTGATCTAGATGAGGTTTGAGGATTTTCAAAATATTTTCAAGCGTACTTTTTTGTAATAAATCCATTATTTTGAAACAACTCTAATGCTAATGAAAAATATTAAAAGAAAATTATGAATTTATCCTTCCTATGGTTAATATTTATTTTATCAATGTTGGGTATCTTTGAGAACAATCATTAAAATTGAGAGTTATAATATATTGAAACTAACTTCTTCTTTATTGAATCATTAAAATTCTCTTAAATTATGTTACCCACAAAATTCTTAAAAACGAGTAGTAGCTCTATTGGATGGTCGATAGGCCTACATATTTATATTCCTTTCATGTACACATTTATCTTTTATTTAAAAACATTTTCATTCCAGTATTCCAGTGACCAAACTATTCATATATACATATCAACCATTGAAAAAGTGTTCGCACCACTCCCTCGCGTCAATCGGAGTCCTCCAGAGCCGTGCTTTCTTTGCAAAAGTTGTCACGAGGATGATCTGCAAAGGCAAAAAATGGAACTTTGCATGGATTTTTGTCAGTTCTTCATCCAAGTTAATCAACAATAAATATATCAAATAATGCAATATTTTCTATTTCATATAACAACTAATTCCTTCTTTAAACATAATTTTACATGAATATTGTTGGGGAAAATGAAGGAAAAAAGTGCACTCGGAAAAAATGGACAAGGCTATATTTATGCCTCATCAATATCCTTCTCTTTGACTATTTCACTAAGAAAATACAGTACTTATTGAGCATAATGATTGAATGACATTTATGTACATTTTTATAACTATTTTTTTTCATTTGGAGAATTTATGTACTTAGTTTATAGTCATATGATTTAACCACCTGGTTTGTATTTCTATCTAAATGGGCTTTCACGAGTTTCGAGAATGTGATTAATTTAAAATCAAGAGCCTACAAATATGAACTATTAATCCCCGTTTAAATTCACATGGCTAATTTGGAGTTCGAATCTGAGAATCAGATACTAGAAATTTGATATCTTCGTTGAGAATTGTTTTGTCTAATTTATTAATTTTATATCTCATAAAAATTTCCAAAAGAAAAAATTGAATCAGCTTTAAGTCTGAACAAAACAAACGAAAATTACCAATTACCGGCGGGTCTATTTTCCCGTACCAAAAAATAAATCTATGTTTCATTTTACGATACACAACGAACATTCCAAACTCAAGATGACAGAGAACAAAAAAAAATACATAATGAAATCCAAGTATTAATTACCAGATCGTTGAGTCTTTTAGCGAATCGTTGACAAATGGTTGGTTTCTATTAATTATTTCAGACTTAAAACTAATTCTATCGCATAATTCCTAGTCGCTCTATTCCAGCTGTATAGGAGAATTCCTTTCACACAATTCGACCGTATCATGTATTCAGACGTCTGAATTTTTCTGCCAATGAAATTTAGGTCGGTGGAATAAGAGCAATACCCAAACTGACATATATTAAATCCATTAGCAGCCATGATTCCGGTACCGAACTATTTCTTTTATAAAGTATGTCGGAGAGAGTACTGGATGGGCTTGCTTATAGAGATGCCAGCGAATCCCAGTCGCGGAAAAAATTATTTGAAAAGGGCATCGCTGTCTGGAGGAGGTCAGACAGACTAATTTGCTTCATTATCGCCATGGGAATAAACGTGTTGGCGCACGATTCTTATTGCATTCAGTCACTGTCGAGTGCCTTAACCAGGACTTTCGAAGTAGAATCATTTGATGCGGGCAGAGATTCATTCTAATCCTGTTTTCTCTTTCACCAGGTTTATCAGTCGATGGGCACTATAAAAAGCAGGACACCAAGGTAGCTCTGCAAGTTGTATAGAGAGCAGTTGGAAATAAAAATGAAGTCGAAATTAGCTTTGTTCGTCGTGGTCGTCTTGTTGAGCTTATGGCCGTGGGACAAAATGGCAGCAGCGCAAGTGGCGGTGAAGCTCGGAAGATGGAGGCTTCTGGTGCAAAATGGGGGCGTCTCTGCCATGCACATGACCACCACGCATTTAAACACGGTGGTGATGTTTGACCGGACCAACTTCGGGTCGTCGCAGATCCTGCTGGCCAACGGCAGTTGCCGCAACAATCCGCAGGACCTGGTGCTCACTCACGACTGCTCGGCGCATTCCATCGAGTACAACATAGCCACCAACAATGTGAGGCCGCTCACGATTTTCACCGACACCTGGTGTTCGTCTGGGGCGTTTGCCGCAAATGGAACGTTGGTACAAACCGGGGGGTGGCGTGACGGGGCACGGGACATTCGTTACTTCGTCCCCTGCTCGGACGGCAGCTGCGATTGGAATAATTTCGAGGGGCCCAAGCTTGCTGCGAATCGCTGGTATGCCGCCAACCAAATCCTGCCGGACAACCGCATTATCGTTGTCGGGGGCACGCAGATGTTTAACTACGAGTTTGTCCCCAAGAGTCCCGGCGAAGGAGTTTTCAATCTGCCGTTTCTATCTCAGACCCGAACCAGCAGCCAAGTGGAGAACAACCTCTACCCATTTCTCCACCTCTCGTCCGATGGCAACCTCTTTATCTTCGCAAACAGGGACTCCATTCTCCTCGACTACAAAACCAATGTTGTCGTGAAGACCTTTCCCAGAATGCCGGGTGACGGCCCGCGGAACTACCCTTCCACCGGGTCGTCCGTCATGCTGCCGCTCTCCGCCGCGGACGGGTTTGCCAAAGTGGAAGTTCTCATCTGTGGGGGCTGTCCCGACAACGGCTTCGCCCTGGCTAGCGCAGGTAATTTCACGGACGCGCTCCGCAGCTGTGGACGAATGGTCATTACAGACCCGAATCCTTCCTGGAGCATGGAAGACATGCCCGCTCCGAGAACCATGTCGGACATGCTCATTCTCCCCAACGGCGAAATCATCATCATCAATGGAGCGGGGAAGGGCGTAGCAGGGTGGAACATGCAGACCGCCCCCGTCTTAACACCTTACCTCTACCGACCCGCTGCACCCGTCGGGCAGCGCTTCTTCACCCTGGCGGCCACAACCATCCCCAGAATGTACCACTCTACTGCTAACATGATGGCGGACGCGAGAATCATTGTGGGCGGCTCCAATCCGCACGCGGGCTACGTCTTCACGGGAACTAACTTCCCGACAGAGCTCCGGCTGGAAGCATACAGTCCTTATTACTTAGAAAACGTCTACACGTACTTGCGCCCCAAGATAACATCCGTGTCGCCAACCTCGATCTCCTACGGCACCACCTTTACGGTTGTTTACTCGGTCCCCAATCCTCTTAACGGCGTTATACAGTTCAATGCCTACGCTCCGTCATTTACGACCCACACCAATTCGATGAACCAGAGGCTTCTCATTCTCGCCGCTGAAACACCGACCCTCGTCTCAAATGCAATCGGGAACGTCGTGTATTCTTCTTCTGTGACTGCCCCTCCCAGCGCTGTGGCTGCCCCGCCGGGATATTACATGTTGTTTGTGGTAAATAATGGCATTCCCAGCATCGCCCAGTGGGTTCAGTTTTCATAAACTTGTTAGATCGACTTCATTGATGTCTCAATTCACTTGGAGGGGAGCATAGTTTCTAAATTCCTTCCATTTGTTCGAACTATGTTATGTAAAAGGCATGCTGCATTTGTTTGGGGGTAATTTGAAACCCGGTTGTAATTATGGCTATTGTAATCTCAAATCTCAAATAAATCAAAAATGAAATATTCATTCCAGTCCATGTGCATCGCACCAAAGCGTATACCGAGTAAACTAATGATTAGCTTTTTCAGTTGCACACATATTATTCAAGAATAACAATAATGTTAAGTCCAATCGACTTGTCATTTGAGTCGCATTCACGTCTCATCATAACAGTATTATTCAGCCGAATCGACATGTTATTTTCTAATACATTATAAAACGGCTCTGGACTTTTAACAATTTTCTAAAATTTAGTATAGAACAAAGTTCTTATTATTAAGAACATACGGTTTCCACAGTTTATATCAATTAGAGAAAGTTTTGAGAAAATACAATAAGAAAAATTTTAATCTTCTTTTTTAATCACTCATAATCTACTATCAAAAATAATAACCCATTAGAGAGCTCTGTTACACATATGGAAATACAGCCACTAACTCGTATTTTTTACATTACAAAATGATTAGAGAGCTCTAGTACACATCTTATCATCACAAGAGCGCAACATCAACACTCTAGGTATGTTGCACGACTACCTATATTGTCTTTTCTTTTTTTCTTTTTTCTATTATTTTTCTATTATATTAACTCGATAACAGGGGTTTGGCCAGAAGGAAAACAATGCTAGCCTATTTCTAGAAATGGTGTCTACTGACACCACACCTTTCAAACACATGTTATAGACACCAACATAAATGAGATCTCAACATCTGAATAAATAAAATTTAGATGTGTGAGCCAAGTTCAAATCTAAGTGTAGGTTTTAGAGCCACAAACATGAAGGTCGATTTTGTAGTTATCGAAGTGAACTAGAGCACCAGACGAAATATCTGTACTACCAATATAAATGTGTTCATTTGACATCAAATAGGGATTTCATAAAACAAAGAATCAATTTTCACCTAGATGTCTTCATCAAGTTTAAAGCTAAGTTCCATTGTTTTATTTATTTAATTTATGAGCATTTGTTTCATTGCATTTATCATCCCTATCTCCTTATCTCACGTAGGATTTTCTATTCATAGTGGATTAATTAATTTACCTATGATATTTATATGTGGTTTGTTATTTTCCTTTACATTAAATTGGTGAACTTGATGTATATTACACCCTTAGCATTTGTGCCTTCTATATTAAACTTTTGGATATGGTTTTTAATTAAAAAACTTCTTATTTTACATCTAGTTAAGGTTTCGATTCACTTCCATTTTCTAGTGAATTTTTATATAATTTTCATTTGGGTTTGGGCCTACATTAGTGATATCTATTTTATCTTTACCCACTCATTCTTTGACTATACCTTATTGCTAGATCATTTATTATGGATCTTATGATAGATATTTGCCACTAGCCTCTATCCATGCATGCCTTACTAATTCTGATGTGTTCCTATGATCGACTTCATTCAATCCATTCATCCTTGATGTTGTCTTTTATTTTTATCGTACCTGTGTTGATGCCTTTCATATGGGGTTATTAGTTCGTTATTTTTGTGCTTCCCCTCCTTCAGGGAGTTGGCTATTGTCCGCCATTCTCTTTTGGATGTAGTTAGTTCACCTTTTATCGAGCTTCATCACGGCCATATTTTTCTTATGACTGGTGACAGTGATGACCACCGGGATGTTCTACGTACAATCACTTTTTCTTCATTTAATTTTTATGAAATATATGATGACTATACCTGTTATATATGCACTACTTGCTTCCTTCTTCACGTGCATTACTTCATGATGATTTTACTTCTTGCACGATGGATGCTAATGGTGTAACCCCACTTCTTCCCTTCAAATATAGGTACGATACTTTATGTCATAATGTTAGACCTTCATTAGCTATTGATGATGGTGTTGATCCTTGTGATTTAGTTTCTTCTACATGTCATGATGTCCCTATTTCCATACCCTTGTATTCAATTTGATATTAAATATCTCGTGAGGATTCTAGTGATACTTTTTTTATGTAAGGATAATCATGACGGTTCAAGTCCTTCCATATTAGATGACTTTGCATAATTTATATATATGATTCATGATGATTATTCCCCTACTGTGATGGATAATCATGTAGCCCTAAGTTTTCATGATACATCCAGTGATTTCACTCTGTGTGATGGTGTGCCCAGTGATTATATTCTTTCTACATCTCATGATTGATCTCCCCATGCATCTAGGAATTCGCCTACATGCGCATCTCTTGCTACACCTTTCTTTTTGAGGAGCCTAGCGAAATATATGATGAGGTTTATACTTTTAATGAGCCTCTTTATGATATCTTCTCTCTAGGACCGTCTAATTATGATGACTTTCCTAGTGATGCGATTTATTGTGTAGCTAGTGATCTTCCATAAAGAAAAAAGTGTTTCAAAATCTATCATAAGTAAATACCATGGGATTTTCGTCCAAGGCGTTATGTTGGTGATTCTAGAATCCTTCTATCCTTTTTAAGGCAATAAAAACTATCACTGCATATAAAAAAAGGGTGCGATTAAGATTAATTGAGTTGTCACAATTTTAAAAAATAGAGGAGCCTCCCTCGTTGACATGCCCTATATTTTCATAATCTTGACTTGATGATAGGGCTCGTGGGTACGCTCAGGAGTGATATGCGGAAGGGGCGTAGAGAAAATTTTCCAACCAAGTGCCCAATAGTCAACCATATTCAAACTTCAAACTATTGTTCTGTAATACTTCTCATATATCAACTAGTTGATAGCATCCGACAATACATTTTCTTTCAAGAAATAATCACAAGAAGATAAGTTTCACCTGAGAAATCATTGACTTGGATTGCACATGCAGGAACCATGATCGACACTTAAGAGAAACAAGGAACATTTGGCAACAACTGTAGAGTTGCCACCTCAATAGATTGACGAAAACCTTGAAGCACAAGAGGTCTCACAAGGATGAAATGGTTCAGGTCTTCTCTACTAAGAATGTCTTCAATATCAGGAAGCACATGGAAAGAGTAAGCTAAGCACTCCACTCCCTAGCAAGGTTGTCATTATGTTGGCTCTCAAAATCATTAGCACATTCTCCAAGAATTTCCATACAGATCCATGACGAGGGGAACAAGACTACTGTGGTGAGAGAGTAAAATTCATCAACAAAGAATGGATGGTTGAAGACTGATACATAAGAGTGGTCCCCTCTTCTTCTTCTTTAGAGTAATCCAAACCTTTCCAGAGGGTGATTCCTTGAGGCCCTTAATAGAATAATTAGAGGAAAATGCAAGCCTATGCAATAAACGTTGAGTGCCATGCCTTATGATATATAGTATTTTATTGATCACGAGCCATCTAGGCATAAGTTATTATCCGAACCAAACTTAGGTGCTCATAGGACAACATCTATAGTTAGCGGTCTTTATTATCATCCAATCGTAGATAGAGGAACGAACTAATTCCTTGGATGTGATAGTAGATAGTCTCATTTTTAACATAAATGATAATTTCAGCTAAGGAGATAGGTCAAGATTCAAACAAAACACTAGCCAAGTGCTGAGAAATAAGTATTTGTCTTGTCTCATGAAATTGGCATTTTTGGTGCATAATTAAGAAAATCCTTAGACTCCCATGCTAAACACTATGCTTTGGGATAACATTAACCTAAATACCTCAATGACTAAAAGAACAAAGCAATAGGAAACTCGAAACCCCAATGACAAAGCCGTAAGACTAGGATTGCATGGAACTTGATTGTTGGAAAACAAGCAAGAAAATACTTGAATTACCACAACAACACTAAGAGCTAGGATTCTGGGAAACACCTTATGAGGCATGGTGGTAAGGAGAAGTTTAAAATCCCCAAAACTAGTTAAATACTCAAAATGAGCTTGGAAAAGACTTAGAAATTTCAGAACAACATACTCACTTCGAAAAGACTTAAAGACGCAAACCCTTTATTAACTTCGATAGAAAATTTTACGAAAGAACAAAAGCTGAGATTGCCTCCTCTAACAAGAATAAAACAAGTAAATATTAAAAAATAACAAAGAAAGATAAAAAGGGGCTCCCCATTTGGTTAAGAAAAATAGGGCATGTGTGCAATGGAAAACACTAGGTATGGTTGTTAAGGCCTCATTTACAGTTTTCAATTCTATTTAATTTTCTTGTTATGAAGACCTCAAGGAACACCCCCTTGTCCTAGAAGATCCCTAAAGATGAAGGAGAGTTTACCCACTCTCAATCATTGGCCCATTCGTTCCACAACTGACTATAAGTCCAACCAATCAACCTATGATGACCTTCCTTGGCCTCAGATTTTTTGCCTGTCTTTAGGATTTGTGCACATACATGTTTGAGAGCCAACACAACCCACGCGTACAAGAGAAGACCATTACAATACCATTTAAAATTCATTAGAATGCTTCAATGACCACCCTTCAAATTGTGCCTACTATAGGTTTAGGTAAGACAGATTCATTTATAATTAGAACAGTCTCGTTTGATACAATTTATTTTTTTATTAGAATGCATTTAGTGCTTATAACATTTGTTGGTATTTGATGAGGCATCGTTGATCCTCGCAGCTTAGTAGAATAAATTATTTGTCAAATCGGGGGTGTCTGAAGGCTACCTATAGAAGGGTGACAAATAATCTATCTAGTAGTCATCTAATCTTATCAGAAAGAAGGTTCACACACTTCTTAATCAATTGAATTCAAATTCTTACTACGAAATGAAAAATGGAGTTTAACCATGGAATCAAAGGAATTCTATTTAACTACGGAATAGAAGAAATGTTATTTAACTATGGAAATAGAAAAGGTGCTATTTTAACTACAGAATGAAATGACTAGAAATAAATAAAAAAGCATTCACTATAGAATAGAATCACATGTTGGAGTTTAATTTGGACGCAGAAAATGAAAGGGGAATGTACTCACAACACACATAAGGAAGAGAGTGTGGTTTTAATACATAAATTTTACATATAAATGATCATGACAGAATGATTGAAGGAACAACACAGACATACACAAAACATATAACCTAAAGGTCAGACACATTGAACTGTCACAGAAATGAGATCGGATATAAAATGAACACGTAAAATACTTATCTACTAGTACTTCTCTATTTTCTTTGTCAAGTGGTTAGCTTTCCAGAGAAAATAGCGTGATTTCAGCTCAGCATTCATAACTCAAATAGTAGAAATTATCACCCATGCATTCATGATGGAAATCTATTTAAAATCTCAGAATTTCATTTTCCATTTCAGAGAAGAAAAATAGATAACTGCAAATACGTCTCTTGGAAACTAAGAAGGTGGATCCATTCTCATGACTGTATCTTAAATACTTAACAACAATTTTAAAACTTAATTCCTAAAATATAGATGCGTGCTACATATGCAGGAGTTATTAAGTCTCATTCAATTTTTAACAAAAGTAATAAACAATTTTCTTACGCATAAATGACATTAAAAGTGTTTCATAGAATTTTAGGAAATAGTTGTTGTGGTCTCGGACTAGAGTGGCTCCATTAAGTAGCCGAATTGGTTGTAGTTGGATTGGCGACAACTGGATCAACGGCACTAAAGTTGCATGTCTCTAGAATCCTTTGTTTTCTCTGCGAGAGTTTTTATTGTTGTCGTTCTGGCTCCTCTAGAGTTCTTCGGACTTTGTCTGGAAACCAAAGTTTTTAGAGATGGTTGAAAAAGTCTTTGGAGTACTCCCTCGCATCAATCTAAGTCATACGGAGATGTGCTTTCTTTGCAAATTTGTCATTGGGATGATCTGCAAAGGGAAAAATGGAACTCTGCATGGATTTTTGTGAGTTCTTCATCAAAGTTAATCATCAATAAATATATTGCACAGTGCAATATTTTCTATTTCATATAACAACTAACTCTTTGTTAAAACATAAATTTACATGATTATTGTTTGGGAAAAAGAAGGAAAAATATGCACTTGGAAAAATGAATGAGGCTATATTTATGCCTCATTAGTATCCTTCTCTTTGACTATTTCACTAAGAAAATACAGTACTTATTGAGTATAATGATTGGATGACATCTATGTACATTTTATGACTATTATTTTTCATTTGGAGAATTTATATACTTAGTTTATAGTCATATGGCTTAAACACCTAGTTTTTATTTCTATCTAAATGGGATTTCCTCGGTATATGCACGAGTTTTGAGAATGCGATTGATTTAAAATCAAGAGCCTACAAATATGAGTTAAATTCAGTAAGAACGTATCAGCTATTAATCCTCATTTAAATTCGTAATCTTAAGTACCTCCTGGTTAATTTGGAGTTCAAATGGATTTAACTGAGAATCAGATGCTACAAATTTGATCTCTTTGTTGTGAATTTTTTTTCTAATTTATTGATTTTATTTTTATTACAATTTATCCGGAAGTTGAAGCCACAAAAGATTGATCGGGATCTACATATTTTCCTTAACAAGCATTCTATGGAGGAGAAATTTTATCAAGATAAAATTTGAAAGACCCTCAAGTGTACACGTGCCTTCGAAACGTAGTGGAATGTGCAATTTACCTACGCACCATCAAAAAGTAGATTCAAGATAATGCTTTAAAGTGTAAGGAACCAAACGATTTTCATTAAAAACATTAAATTTTGGATTGGTTCTCTACCATGATGCCTTGGATGTAGTGGTAGGTGGTCTCATTCTCAACATCAATAAGGATTTGGGTATGCCAGTACTAGACAAAGCTAAATGTACACGTACAATGGTTTCTTTCAAAGTAGTTTGTACTTCAACTCTCTCCTCTTGCAATTTTCTTCTTCGTGACTAGTAGGAGATGGATTTCTCCTTTTATAAACTATATTTTCTCTTTTAAGGATTGGGATAAGTGCCTTAGTTGTATTTAGTAATTAGGTGATTGGGAGCATTCATACTATTCACTACGTTAGCCATAAATATTTTTGTTGGTTTCTCTACTTTCCTTAGTCAACCATCTAATTTATTCTTCTTGCTCCTTTTCTTCAACTATGGAGTTTTCTGCGATTATTTCTTTCTTCCTATTTAGCCTTCATGATTTGAATGGTAGTATGATTTTCAGATCCGTGTGAAATTTCTTATGTCTTATTTTACCTCCTAGGGTTAGCCTTCTCCTTGCCCGTGGTGCATTACACTTATTCAGTTTAATGCTTGACCTTTCAAATGGTATGAGTGTTGGTCTCAAATAACATCGTGTTATTACGAATAACTCTGTTTATTTTCTTCACACCAATGAGGCATTATAAGATTCTTCTGATCCTATTATTACCCAACTTCCTCCTAGTCTAAATGCGATCATCCGTCCTGTTCTCGGAGTGTTGATAGTATATAATGTTAGTGTGTAACAAGTTGTTAAGTTGGGGAATAGTTTTCCTTCCATTCCCTCTGATGGTAATTCGACCGTCTCTCAAATTTTACTAGATTTGGGAAACTTTGATGTTGATATTTCAAGAGAAGATCGTAGATTGATGATAGAGTTAACGTCTTCTTTTCATGACTTGGTAGAAAATTCTGGTAACCTTCTTTTTCAAATCCACATGGAGAGAGAACATTGTTGTCATTCCATGGATAAACAAGTTTGGTCTCTCAATAATAGTAATGGAAATCTTGCAACTCTTCAGGAAATATTAATTTTTGAAGACTCTCATTAGATTCAAGTGAGACTGTTTCATGGGGGTCTTGTTCTAGGGTCTCTAATCTCCCTTATGATGTGATTTTAGAACATGAATCAGATGATAATTCCCAATTACTTTTGTTCGTTTCATGTTATTGTGTTATGGCTTCTAGTTACTATGCAATTCTAGCTATTCTAGCTATATGAATAGTTTCTAATTTTATAAGAAAAGATGTTTTTTTGGAGTATATCTTCTGGGTTGTTTTAAGAGAATCAATTTAATTGTTTAAAGTAAGCGGGAATGGTTCAAATGCACATCATGGTAAGATTTTTTTAAGAACGTCACATAATAGCTAAAACTAGCAAGGGAGCACATATGACAACGTGAAATTCTAGCTAAGGATCACAAAGTTTTTAACCAATGTATAGAACAACATGTGTTTTCATGGAAAAAGACGACGGTGTCTTACAAAAGGCTCAACCTTCATTAAAAGGCATATGTATTGTTTCACAAATTGCAACAAACAAATGCCGAACTGACTAGTTCACATTTGTGAGGATACTCCAACTTGTGCTGACATGGGAGCTTCGGTAGAGAGTATGGAGATCGATCAAGGAATAATTGAAAGTGGGGGTATTCAAATGTTGTGGTTCGGAATGCCTTGATAGATATGCATGCACCAAATGTGGAAGTGCATCTATGTTAGCAGAAACGAGAAACGAAAGTCGCAATGACAATGGCAATGTGATTAGAAACGAGATATTTAAAGGTTGCGTATAAGAGATGGTTCTTATATACATATACACTTTCAAACATTTAAATTTATTATAAAATTTTATTCCACAAATACATATAAATAATTCGTATAATAAAAATAAAAATAAATATTGAAATTTAAAACAAGTCTCTAAATCAATTGGAAAAAAAGTAAAAATTAAAAAAATAATTATACGATTTATCTATAACTATAAATTATAAGAAACATAAAAAGGTAAATTTTTTTAAAAAAAGATAACAAATATCATTTAGGAAAACGGAGGGAAAAAATCATTTAAAAAACAACGAATTTTTTGAAAAATTCCTTCAAACAATAACTACCTAAAATGAATACCTACAAAAAGGCAGATTTCTCTTTGTTTGTTTAAAAATGCATTTTAGATGCATTTTTTCAAGGAAAACATGAGGAAAGTTTTTGAAGGGAAAATGCAAAACGCAAAGAATGCGGGTTCGGTAAACATTTGACAATGTCTACAATAGTAACAAACGTCGCGGTAGGCTTAGAAATAGTCGTTTCTGACGGAAACGTGTTTCGCCGGTTAAAACAGTAAATCCATCCTTGTCGTCACGTTTCTGGTAACACAGGGAAGCATACACAAGGCACGTGATTGGTTTGACAAAATGCATAATGCCGAGTGGTCTGCTACGATTATAGGTTGTACAATTAATGGTGATCTAGATGAGGTTTGAGGATTTTCAAAATATTTTCAAGCGTACTTTTTTGTAATAAATCCATTATTTTGAAACAACTCTAATGCTAATGAAAAATATTAAAAGAAAATTATGAATTTATCCTTCCTATGGTTAATATTTATTTTATCAATGTTGGGTATCTTTGAGAACAATCATTAAAATTGAGAGTTATAATATATTGAAACTAACTTCTTCTTTATTGAATCATTAAAATTCTCTTAAATTATGTTACCCACAAAATTCTTAAAAACGAGTAGTAGCTCTATTGGATGGTCGATAGGCCTACATATTTATATTCCTTTCATGTACACATTTATCTTTTATTTAAAAACATTTTCATTCCAGTATTCCAGTGACCAAACTATTCATATATACATATCAACCATTGAAAAAGTGTTCGCACCACTCCCTCGCGTCAATCGGAGTCCTCCAGAGCCGTGCTTTCTTTGCAAAAGTTGTCACGAGGATGATCTGCAAAGGCAAAAAATGGAACTTTGCATGGATTTTTGTCAGTTCTTCATCCAAGTTAATCAACAATAAATATATCAAATAATGCAATATTTTCTATTTCATATAACAACTAATTCCTTCTTTAAACATAATTTTACATGAATATTGTTGGGGAAAATGAAGGAAAAAAGTGCACTCGGAAAAAATGGACAAGGCTATATTTATGCCTCATCAATATCCTTCTCTTTGACTATTTCACTAAGAAAATACAGTACTTATTGAGCATAATGATTGAATGACATTTATGTACATTTTTATAACTATTTTTTTTCATTTGGAGAATTTATGTACTTAGTTTATAGTCATATGATTTAACCACCTGGTTTGTATTTCTATCTAAATGGGCTTTCACGAGTTTCGAGAATGTGATTAATTTAAAATCAAGAGCCTACAAATATGAACTATTAATCCCCGTTTAAATTCACATGGCTAATTTGGAGTTCGAATCTGAGAATCAGATACTAGAAATTTGATATCTTCGTTGAGAATTGTTTTGTCTAATTTATTAATTTTATATCTCATAAAAATTTCCAAAAGAAAAAATTGAATCAGCTTTAAGTCTGAACAAAACAAACGAAAATTACCAATTACCGGCGGGTCTATTTTCCCGTACCAAAAAATAAATCTATGTTTCATTTTACGATACACAACGAACATTCCAAACTCAAGATGACAGAGAACAAAAAAAAATACATAATGAAATCCAAGTATTAATTACCAGATCGTTGAGTCTTTTAGCGAATCGTTGACAAATGGTTGGTTTCTATTAATTATTTCAGACTTAAAACTAATTCTATCGCATAATTCCTAGTCGCTCTATTCCAGCTGTATAGGAGAATTCCTTTCACACAATTCGACCGTATCATGTATTCAGACGTCTGAATTTTTCTGCCAATGAAATTTAGGTCGGTGGAATAAGAGCAATACCCAAACTGACATATATTAAATCCATTAGCAGCCATGATTCCGGTACCGAACTATTTCTTTTATAAAGTATGTCGGAGAGAGTACTGGATGGGCTTGCTTATAGAGATGCCAGCGAATCCCAGTCGCGGAAAAAATTATTTGAAAAGGGCATCGCTGTCTGGAGGAGGTCAGACAGACTAATTTGCTTCATTATCGCCATGGGAATAAACGTGTTGGCGCACGATTCTTATTGCATTCAGTCACTGTCGAGTGCCTTAACCAGGACTTTCGAAGTAGAATCATTTGATGCGGGCAGAGATTCATTCTAATCCTGTTTTCTCTTTCACCAGGTTTATCAGTCGATGGGCACTATAAAAAGCAGGACACCAAGGTAGCTCTGCAAGTTGTATAGAGAGCAGTTGGAAATAAAAATGAAGTCGAAATTAGCTTTGTTCGTCGTGGTCGTCTTGTTGAGCTTATGGCCGTGGGACAAAATGGCAGCAGCGCAAGTGGCGGTGAAGCTCGGAAGATGGAGGCTTCTGGTGCAAAATGGGGGCGTCTCTGCCATGCACATGACCACCACGCATTTAAACACGGTGGTGATGTTTGACCGGACCAACTTCGGGTCGTCGCAGATCCTGCTGGCCAACGGCAGTTGCCGCAACAATCCGCAGGACCTGGTGCTCACTCACGACTGCTCGGCGCATTCCATCGAGTACAACATAGCCACCAACAATGTGAGGCCGCTCACGATTTTCACCGACACCTGGTGTTCGTCTGGGGCGTTTGCCGCAAATGGAACGTTGGTACAAACCGGGGGGTGGCGTGACGGGGCACGGGACATTCGTTACTTCGTCCCCTGCTCGGACGGCAGCTGCGATTGGAATAATTTCGAGGGGCCCAAGCTTGCTGCGAATCGCTGGTATGCCGCCAACCAAATCCTGCCGGACAACCGCATTATCGTTGTCGGGGGCACGCAGATGTTTAACTACGAGTTTGTCCCCAAGAGTCCCGGCGAAGGAGTTTTCAATCTGCCGTTTCTATCTCAGACCCGAACCAGCAGCCAAGTGGAGAACAACCTCTACCCATTTCTCCACCTCTCGTCCGATGGCAACCTCTTTATCTTCGCAAACAGGGACTCCATTCTCCTCGACTACAAAACCAATGTTGTCGTGAAGACCTTTCCCAGAATGCCGGGTGACGGCCCGCGGAACTACCCTTCCACCGGGTCGTCCGTCATGCTGCCGCTCTCCGCCGCGGACGGGTTTGCCAAAGTGGAAGTTCTCATCTGTGGGGGCTGTCCCGACAACGGCTTCGCCCTGGCTAGCGCAGGTAATTTCACGGACGCGCTCCGCAGCTGTGGACGAATGGTCATTACAGACCCGAATCCTTCCTGGAGCATGGAAGACATGCCCGCTCCGAGAACCATGTCGGACATGCTCATTCTCCCCAACGGCGAAATCATCATCATCAATGGAGCGGGGAAGGGCGTAGCAGGGTGGAACATGCAGACCGCCCCCGTCTTAACACCTTACCTCTACCGACCCGCTGCACCCGTCGGGCAGCGCTTCTTCACCCTGGCGGCCACAACCATCCCCAGAATGTACCACTCTACTGCTAACATGATGGCGGACGCGAGAATCATTGTGGGCGGCTCCAATCCGCACGCGGGCTACGTCTTCACGGGAACTAACTTCCCGACAGAGCTCCGGCTGGAAGCATACAGTCCTTATTACTTAGAAAACGTCTACACGTACTTGCGCCCCAAGATAACATCCGTGTCGCCAACCTCGATCTCCTACGGCACCACCTTTACGGTTGTTTACTCGGTCCCCAATCCTCTTAACGGCGTTATACAGTTCAATGCCTACGCTCCGTCATTTACGACCCACACCAATTCGATGAACCAGAGGCTTCTCATTCTCGCCGCTGAAACACCGACCCTCGTCTCAAATGCAATCGGGAACGTCGTGTATTCTTCTTCTGTGACTGCCCCTCCCAGCGCTGTGGCTGCCCCGCCGGGATATTACATGTTGTTTGTGGTAAATAATGGCATTCCCAGCATCGCCCAGTGGGTTCAGTTTTCATAAACTTGTTAGATCGACTTCATTGATGTCTCAATTCACTTGGAGGGGAGCATAGTTTCTAAATTCCTTCCATTTGTTCGAACTATGTTATGTAAAAGGCATGCTGCATTTGTTTGGGGGTAATTTGAAACCCGGTTGTAATTATGGCTATTGTAATCTCAAATCTCAAATAAATCAAAAATGAAATATTCATTCCAGTCCATGTGCATCGCACCAAAGCGTATACCGAGTAAACTAATGATTAGCTTTTTCAGTTGCACACATATTATTCAAGAATAACAATAATGTTAAGTCCAATCGACTTGTCATTTGAGTCGCATTCACGTCTCATCATAACAGTATTATTCAGCCGAATCGACATGTTATTTTCTAATACATTATAAAACGGCTCTGGACTTTTAACAATTTTCTAAAATTTAGTATAGAACAAAGTTCTTATTATTAAGAACATACGGTTTCCACAGTTTATATCAATTAGAGAAAGTTTTGAGAAAATACAATAAGAAAAATTTTAATCTTCTTTTTTAATCACTCATAATCTACTATCAAAAATAATAACCCATTAGAGAGCTCTGTTACACATATGGAAATACAGCCACTAACTCGTATTTTTTACATTACAAAATGATTAGAGAGCTCTAGTACACATCTTATCATCACAAGAGCGCAACATCAACACTCTAGGTATGTTGCACGACTACCTATATTGTCTTTTCTTTTTTTCTTTTTTCTATTATTTTTCTATTATATTAACTCGATAACAGGGGTTTGGCCAGAAGGAAAACAATGCTAGCCTATTTCTAGAAATGGTGTCTACTGACACCACACCTTTCAAACACATGTTATAGACACCAACATAAATGAGATCTCAACATCTGAATAAATAAAATTTAGATGTGTGAGCCAAGTTCAAATCTAAGTGTAGGTTTTAGAGCCACAAACATGAAGGTCGATTTTGTAGTTATCGAAGTGAACTAGAGCACCAGACGAAATATCTGTACTACCAATATAAATGTGTTCATTTGACATCAAATAGGGATTTCATAAAACAAAGAATCAATTTTCACCTAGATGTCTTCATCAAGTTTAAAGCTAAGTTCCATTGTTTTATTTATTTAATTTATGAGCATTTGTTTCATTGCATTTATCATCCCTATCTCCTTATCTCACGTAGGATTTTCTATTCATAGTGGATTAATTAATTTACCTATGATATTTATATGTGGTTTGTTATTTTCCTTTACATTAAATTGGTGAACTTGATGTATATTACACCCTTAGCATTTGTGCCTTCTATATTAAACTTTTGGATATGGTTTTTAATTAAAAAACTTCTTATTTTACATCTAGTTAAGGTTTCGATTCACTTCCATTTTCTAGTGAATTTTTATATAATTTTCATTTGGGTTTGGGCCTACATTAGTGATATCTATTTTATCTTTACCCACTCATTCTTTGACTATACCTTATTGCTAGATCATTTATTATGGATCTTATGATAGATATTTGCCACTAGCCTCTATCCATGCATGCCTTACTAATTCTGATGTGTTCCTATGATCGACTTCATTCAATCCATTCATCCTTGATGTTGTCTTTTATTTTTATCGTACCTGTGTTGATGCCTTTCATATGGGGTTATTAGTTCGTTATTTTTGTGCTTCCCCTCCTTCAGGGAGTTGGCTATTGTCCGCCATTCTCTTTTGGATGTAGTTAGTTCACCTTTTATCGAGCTTCATCACGGCCATATTTTTCTTATGACTGGTGACAGTGATGACCACCGGGATGTTCTACGTACAATCACTTTTTCTTCATTTAATTTTTATGAAATATATGATGACTATACCTGTTATATATGCACTACTTGCTTCCTTCTTCACGTGCATTACTTCATGATGATTTTACTTCTTGCACGATGGATGCTAATGGTGTAACCCCACTTCTTCCCTTCAAATATAGGTACGATACTTTATGTCATAATGTTAGACCTTCATTAGCTATTGATGATGGTGTTGATCCTTGTGATTTAGTTTCTTCTACATGTCATGATGTCCCTATTTCCATACCCTTGTATTCAATTTGATATTAAATATCTCGTGAGGATTCTAGTGATACTTTTTTTATGTAAGGATAATCATGACGGTTCAAGTCCTTCCATATTAGATGACTTTGCATAATTTATATATATGATTCATGATGATTATTCCCCTACTGTGATGGATAATCATGTAGCCCTAAGTTTTCATGATACATCCAGTGATTTCACTCTGTGTGATGGTGTGCCCAGTGATTATATTCTTTCTACATCTCATGATTGATCTCCCCATGCATCTAGGAATTCGCCTACATGCGCATCTCTTGCTACACCTTTCTTTTTGAGGAGCCTAGCGAAATATATGATGAGGTTTATACTTTTAATGAGCCTCTTTATGATATCTTCTCTCTAGGACCGTCTAATTATGATGACTTTCCTAGTGATGCGATTTATTGTGTAGCTAGTGATCTTCCATAAAGAAAAAAGTGTTTCAAAATCTATCATAAGTAAATACCATGGGATTTTCGTCCAAGGCGTTATGTTGGTGATTCTAGAATCCTTCTATCCTTTTTAAGGCAATAAAAACTATCACTGCATATAAAAAAAGGGTGCGATTAAGATTAATTGAGTTGTCACAATTTTAAAAAATAGAGGAGCCTCCCTCGTTGACATGCCCTATATTTTCATAATCTTGACTTGATGATAGGGCTCGTGGGTACGCTCAGGAGTGATATGCGGAAGGGGCGTAGAGAAAATTTTCCAACCAAGTGCCCAATAGTCAACCATATTCAAACTTCAAACTATTGTTCTGTAATACTTCTCATATATCAACTAGTTGATAGCATCCGACAATACATTTTCTTTCAAGAAATAATCACAAGAAGATAAGTTTCACCTGAGAAATCATTGACTTGGATTGCACATGCAGGAACCATGATCGACACTTAAGAGAAACAAGGAACATTTGGCAACAACTGTAGAGTTGCCACCTCAATAGATTGACGAAAACCTTGAAGCACAAGAGGTCTCACAAGGATGAAATGGTTCAGGTCTTCTCTACTAAGAATGTCTTCAATATCAGGAAGCACATGGAAAGAGTAAGCTAAGCACTCCACTCCCTAGCAAGGTTGTCATTATGTTGGCTCTCAAAATCATTAGCACATTCTCCAAGAATTTCCATACAGATCCATGACGAGGGGAACAAGACTACTGTGGTGAGAGAGTAAAATTCATCAACAAAGAATGGATGGTTGAAGACTGATACATAAGAGTGGTCCCCTCTTCTTCTTCTTTAGAGTAATCCAAACCTTTCCAGAGGGTGATTCCTTGAGGCCCTTAATAGAATAATTAGAGGAAAATGCAAGCCTATGCAATAAACGTTGAGTGCCATGCCTTATGATATATAGTATTTTATTGATCACGAGCCATCTAGGCATAAGTTATTATCCGAACCAAACTTAGGTGCTCATAGGACAACATCTATAGTTAGCGGTCTTTATTATCATCCAATCGTAGATAGAGGAACGAACTAATTCCTTGGATGTGATAGTAGATAGTCTCATTTTTAACATAAATGATAATTTCAGCTAAGGAGATAGGTCAAGATTCAAACAAAACACTAGCCAAGTGCTGAGAAATAAGTATTTGTCTTGTCTCATGAAATTGGCATTTTTGGTGCATAATTAAGAAAATCCTTAGACTCCCATGCTAAACACTATGCTTTGGGATAACATTAACCTAAATACCTCAATGACTAAAAGAACAAAGCAATAGGAAACTCGAAACCCCAATGACAAAGCCGTAAGACTAGGATTGCATGGAACTTGATTGTTGGAAAACAAGCAAGAAAATACTTGAATTACCACAACAACACTAAGAGCTAGGATTCTGGGAAACACCTTATGAGGCATGGTGGTAAGGAGAAGTTTAAAATCCCCAAAACTAGTTAAATACTCAAAATGAGCTTGGAAAAGACTTAGAAATTTCAGAACAACATACTCACTTCGAAAAGACTTAAAGACGCAAACCCTTTATTAACTTCGATAGAAAATTTTACGAAAGAACAAAAGCTGAGATTGCCTCCTCTAACAAGAATAAAACAAGTAAATATTAAAAAATAACAAAGAAAGATAAAAAGGGGCTCCCCATTTGGTTAAGAAAAATAGGGCATGTGTGCAATGGAAAACACTAGGTATGGTTGTTAAGGCCTCATTTACAGTTTTCAATTCTATTTAATTTTCTTGTTATGAAGACCTCAAGGAACACCCCCTTGTCCTAGAAGATCCCTAAAGATGAAGGAGAGTTTACCCACTCTCAATCATTGGCCCATTCGTTCCACAACTGACTATAAGTCCAACCAATCAACCTATGATGACCTTCCTTGGCCTCAGATTTTTTGCCTGTCTTTAGGATTTGTGCACATACATGTTTGAGAGCCAACACAACCCACGCGTACAAGAGAAGACCATTACAATACCATTTAAAATTCATTAGAATGCTTCAATGACCACCCTTCAAATTGTGCCTACTATAGGTTTAGGTAAGACAGATTCATTTATAATTAGAACAGTCTCGTTTGATACAATTTATTTTTTTATTAGAATGCATTTAGTGCTTATAACATTTGTTGGTATTTGATGAGGCATCGTTGATCCTCGCAGCTTAGTAGAATAAATTATTTGTCAAATCGGGGGTGTCTGAAGGCTACCTATAGAAGGGTGACAAATAATCTATCTAGTAGTCATCTAATCTTATCAGAAAGAAGGTTCACACACTTCTTAATCAATTGAATTCAAATTCTTACTACGAAATGAAAAATGGAGTTTAACCATGGAATCAAAGGAATTCTATTTAACTACGGAATAGAAGAAATGTTATTTAACTATGGAAATAGAAAAGGTGCTATTTTAACTACAGAATGAAATGACTAGAAATAAATAAAAAAGCATTCACTATAGAATAGAATCACATGTTGGAGTTTAATTTGGACGCAGAAAATGAAAGGGGAATGTACTCACAACACACATAAGGAAGAGAGTGTGGTTTTAATACATAAATTTTACATATAAATGATCATGACAGAATGATTGAAGGAACAACACAGACATACACAAAACATATAACCTAAAGGTCAGACACATTGAACTGTCACAGAAATGAGATCGGATATAAAATGAACACGTAAAATACTTATCTACTAGTACTTCTCTATTTTCTTTGTCAAGTGGTTAGCTTTCCAGAGAAAATAGCGTGATTTCAGCTCAGCATTCATAACTCAAATAGTAGAAATTATCACCCATGCATTCATGATGGAAATCTATTTAAAATCTCAGAATTTCATTTTCCATTTCAGAGAAGAAAAATAGATAACTGCAAATACGTCTCTTGGAAACTAAGAAGGTGGATCCATTCTCATGACTGTATCTTAAATACTTAACAACAATTTTAAAACTTAATTCCTAAAATATAGATGCGTGCTACATATGCAGGAGTTATTAAGTCTCATTCAATTTTTAACAAAAGTAATAAACAATTTTCTTACGCATAAATGACATTAAAAGTGTTTCATAGAATTTTAGGAAATAGTTGTTGTGGTCTCGGACTAGAGTGGCTCCATTAAGTAGCCGAATTGGTTGTAGTTGGATTGGCGACAACTGGATCAACGGCACTAAAGTTGCATGTCTCTAGAATCCTTTGTTTTCTCTGCGAGAGTTTTTATTGTTGTCGTTCTGGCTCCTCTAGAGTTCTTCGGACTTTGTCTGGAAACCAAAGTTTTTAGAGATGGTTGAAAAAGTCTTTGGAGTACTCCCTCGCATCAATCTAAGTCATACGGAGATGTGCTTTCTTTGCAAATTTGTCATTGGGATGATCTGCAAAGGGAAAAATGGAACTCTGCATGGATTTTTGTGAGTTCTTCATCAAAGTTAATCATCAATAAATATATTGCACAGTGCAATATTTTCTATTTCATATAACAACTAACTCTTTGTTAAAACATAAATTTACATGATTATTGTTTGGGAAAAAGAAGGAAAAATATGCACTTGGAAAAATGAATGAGGCTATATTTATGCCTCATTAGTATCCTTCTCTTTGACTATTTCACTAAGAAAATACAGTACTTATTGAGTATAATGATTGGATGACATCTATGTACATTTTATGACTATTATTTTTCATTTGGAGAATTTATATACTTAGTTTATAGTCATATGGCTTAAACACCTAGTTTTTATTTCTATCTAAATGGGATTTCCTCGGTATATGCACGAGTTTTGAGAATGCGATTGATTTAAAATCAAGAGCCTACAAATATGAGTTAAATTCAGTAAGAACGTATCAGCTATTAATCCTCATTTAAATTCGTAATCTTAAGTACCTCCTGGTTAATTTGGAGTTCAAATGGATTTAACTGAGAATCAGATGCTACAAATTTGATCTCTTTGTTGTGAATTTTTTTTCTAATTTATTGATTTTATTTTTATTACAATTTATCCGGAAGTTGAAGCCACAAAAGATTGATCGGGATCTACATATTTTCCTTAACAAGCATTCTATGGAGGAGAAATTTTATCAAGATAAAATTTGAAAGACCCTCAAGTGTACACGTGCCTTCGAAACGTAGTGGAATGTGCAATTTACCTACGCACCATCAAAAAGTAGATTCAAGATAATGCTTTAAAGTGTAAGGAACCAAACGATTTTCATTAAAAACATTAAATTTTGGATTGGTTCTCTACCATGATGCCTTGGATGTAGTGGTAGGTGGTCTCATTCTCAACATCAATAAGGATTTGGGTATGCCAGTACTAGACAAAGCTAAATGTACACGTACAATGGTTTCTTTCAAAGTAGTTTGTACTTCAACTCTCTCCTCTTGCAATTTTCTTCTTCGTGACTAGTAGGAGATGGATTTTTCCTTTTATAAACTATATTTTCTCTTTTAAGGATTGGGATAAGTGCCTTAGTTGTATTTAGTAATTAGGTGATTGGGAGCATTCATACTATTCACTACGTTAGCCATAAATATTTTTGTTGGTTTCTCTACTTTCCTTAGTCAACCATCTAATTTATTCTTCTTGCTCCTTTTCTTCAACTATGGAGTTTTCTGCGATTATTTCTTTCTTCCTATTTAGCCTTCATGATTTGAATGGTAGTATGATTTTCAGATCCGTGTGAAATTTCTTATGTCTTATTTTACCTCCTAGGGTTAGCCTTCTCCTTGCCCGTGGTGCATTACACTTATTCAGTTTAATGCTTGACCTTTCAAATGGTATGAGTGTTGGTCTCAAATAACATCGTGTTATTACGAATAACTCTGTTTATTTTCTTCACACCAATGAGGCATTATAAGATTCTTCTGATCCTATTATTACCCAACTTCCTCCTAGTCTAAATGCGATCATCCGTCCTGTTCTCGGAGTGTTGATAGTATATAATGTTAGTGTGTAACAAGTTGTTAAGTTGGGGAATAGTTTTCCTTCCATTCCCTCTGATGGTAATTCGACCGTCTCTCAAATTTTACTAGATTTGGGAAACTTTGATGTTGATATTTCAAGAGAAGATCGTAGATTGATGATAGAGTTAACGTCTTCTTTTCATGACTTGGTAGAAAATTCTGGTAACCTTCTTTTTCAAATCCACATGGAGAGAGAACATTGTTGTCATTCCATGGATAAACAAGTTTGGTCTCTCAATAATAGTAATGGAAATCTTGCAACTCTTCAGGAAATATTAATTTTTGAAGACTCTCATTAGATTCAAGTGAGACTGTTTCATGGGGGTCTTGTTCTAGGGTCTCTAATCTCCCTTATGATGTGATTTTAGAACATGAATCAGATGATAATTCCCAATTACTTTTGTTCGTTTCATGTTATTGTGTTATGGCTTCTAGTTACTATGCAATTCTAGCTATTCTAGCTATATGAATAGTTTCTAATTTTATAAGAAAAGATGTTTTTTTGGAGTATATCTTCTGGGTTGTTTTAAGAGAATCAATTTAATTGTTTAAAGTAAGCGGGAATGGTTCAAATGCACATCATGGTAAGATTTTTTTAAGAACGTCACATAATAGCTAAAACTAGCAAGGGAGCACATATGACAACGTGAAATTCTAGCTAAGGATCACAAAGTTTTTAACCAATGTATAGAACAACATGTGTTTTCATGGAAAAAGACGACGGTGTCTTACAAAAGGCTCAACCTTCATTAAAAGGCATATGTATTGTTTCACAAATTGCAACAAACAAATGCCGAACTGACTAGTTCACATTTGTGAGGATACTCCAACTTGTGCTGACATGGGAGCTTCGGTAGAGAGTATGGAGATCGATCAAGGAATAATTGAAAGTGGGGGTATTCAAATGTTGTGGTTCGGAATGCCTTGATAGATATGCATGCACCAAATGTGGAAGTGCATCTATGTTAGCAGAAACGAGAAACGAAAGTCGCAATGACAATGGCAATGTGATTAGAAACGAGATATTTAAAGGTTGCGTATAAGAGATGGTTCTTATATACATATACACTTTCAAACATTTAAATTTATTATAAAATTTTATTCCACAAATACATATAAATAATTCGTATAATAAAAATAAAAATAAATATTGAAATTTAAAACAAGTCTCTAAATCAATTGGAAAAAAAGTAAAAATTAAAAAAATAATTATACGATTTATCTATAACTATAAATTATAAGAAACATAAAAAGGTAAATTTTTTTAAAAAAAGATAACAAATATCATTTAGGAAAACGGAGGGAAAAAATCATTTAAAAAACAACGAATTTTTTGAAAAATTCCTTCAAACAATAACTACCTAAAATGAATACCTACAAAAAGGCAGATTTCTCTTTGTTTGTTTAAAAATGCATTTTAGATGCATTTTTTCAAGGAAAACATGAGGAAAGTTTTTGAAGGGAAAATGCAAAACGCAAAGAATGCGGGTTCGGTAAACATTTGACAATGTCTACAATAGTAACAAACGTCGCGGTAGGCTTAGAAATAGTCGTTTCTGACGGAAACGTGTTTCGCCGGTTAAAACAGTAAATCCATCCTTGTCGTCACGTTTCTGGTAACACAGGGAAGCATACACAAGGCACGTGATTGGTTTGACAAAATGCATAATGCCGAGTGGTCTGCTACGATTATAGGTTGTACAATTAATGGTGATCTAGATGAGGTTTGAGGATTTTCAAAATATTTTCAAGCGTACTTTTTTGTAATAAATCCATTATTTTGAAACAACTCTAATGCTAATGAAAAATATTAAAAGAAAATTATGAATTTATCCTTCCTATGGTTAATATTTATTTTATCAATGTTGGGTATCTTTGAGAACAATCATTAAAATTGAGAGTTATAATATATTGAAACTAACTTCTTCTTTATTGAATCATTAAAATTCTCTTAAATTATGTTACCCACAAAATTCTTAAAAACGAGTAGTAGCTCTATTGGATGGTCGATAGGCCTACATATTTATATTCCTTTCATGTACACATTTATCTTTTATTTAAAAACATTTTCATTCCAGTATTCCAGTGACCAAACTATTCATATATACATATCAACCATTGAAAAAGTGTTCGCACCACTCCCTCGCGTCAATCGGAGTCCTCCAGAGCCGTGCTTTCTTTGCAAAAGTTGTCACGAGGATGATCTGCAAAGGCAAAAAATGGAACTTTGCATGGATTTTTGTCAGTTCTTCATCCAAGTTAATCAACAATAAATATATCAAATAATGCAATATTTTCTATTTCATATAACAACTAATTCCTTCTTTAAACATAATTTTACATGAATATTGTTGGGGAAAATGAAGGAAAAAAGTGCACTCGGAAAAAATGGACAAGGCTATATTTATGCCTCATCAATATCCTTCTCTTTGACTATTTCACTAAGAAAATACAGTACTTATTGAGCATAATGATTGAATGACATTTATGTACATTTTTATAACTATTTTTTTTCATTTGGAGAATTTATGTACTTAGTTTATAGTCATATGATTTAACCACCTGGTTTGTATTTCTATCTAAATGGGCTTTCACGAGTTTCGAGAATGTGATTAATTTAAAATCAAGAGCCTACAAATATGAACTATTAATCCCCGTTTAAATTCACATGGCTAATTTGGAGTTCGAATCTGAGAATCAGATACTAGAAATTTGATATCTTCGTTGAGAATTGTTTTGTCTAATTTATTAATTTTATATCTCATAAAAATTTCCAAAAGAAAAAATTGAATCAGCTTTAAGTCTGAACAAAACAAACGAAAATTACCAATTACCGGCGGGTCTATTTTCCCGTACCAAAAAATAAATCTATGTTTCATTTTACGATACACAACGAACATTCCAAACTCAAGATGACAGAGAACAAAAAAAAATACATAATGAAATCCAAGTATTAATTACCAGATCGTTGAGTCTTTTAGCGAATCGTTGACAAATGGTTGGTTTCTATTAATTATTTCAGACTTAAAACTAATTCTATCGCATAATTCCTAGTCGCTCTATTCCAGCTGTATAGGAGAATTCCTTTCACACAATTCGACCGTATCATGTATTCAGACGTCTGAATTTTTCTGCCAATGAAATTTAGGTCGGTGGAATAAGAGCAATACCCAAACTGACATATATTAAATCCATTAGCAGCCATGATTCCGGTACCGAACTATTTCTTTTATAAAGTATGTCGGAGAGAGTACTGGATGGGCTTGCTTATAGAGATGCCAGCGAATCCCAGTCGCGGAAAAAATTATTTGAAAAGGGCATCGCTGTCTGGAGGAGGTCAGACAGACTAATTTGCTTCATTATCGCCATGGGAATAAACGTGTTGGCGCACGATTCTTATTGCATTCAGTCACTGTCGAGTGCCTTAACCAGGACTTTCGAAGTAGAATCATTTGATGCGGGCAGAGATTCATTCTAATCCTGTTTTCTCTTTCACCAGGTTTATCAGTCGATGGGCACTATAAAAAGCAGGACACCAAGGTAGCTCTGCAAGTTGTATAGAGAGCAGTTGGAAATAAAAATGAAGTCGAAATTAGCTTTGTTCGTCGTGGTCGTCTTGTTGAGCTTATGGCCGTGGGACAAAATGGCAGCAGCGCAAGTGGCGGTGAAGCTCGGAAGATGGAGGCTTCTGGTGCAAAATGGGGGCGTCTCTGCCATGCACATGACCACCACGCATTTAAACACGGTGGTGATGTTTGACCGGACCAACTTCGGGTCGTCGCAGATCCTGCTGGCCAACGGCAGTTGCCGCAACAATCCGCAGGACCTGGTGCTCACTCACGACTGCTCGGCGCATTCCATCGAGTACAACATAGCCACCAACAATGTGAGGCCGCTCACGATTTTCACCGACACCTGGTGTTCGTCTGGGGCGTTTGCCGCAAATGGAACGTTGGTACAAACCGGGGGGTGGCGTGACGGGGCACGGGACATTCGTTACTTCGTCCCCTGCTCGGACGGCAGCTGCGATTGGAATAATTTCGAGGGGCCCAAGCTTGCTGCGAATCGCTGGTATGCCGCCAACCAAATCCTGCCGGACAACCGCATTATCGTTGTCGGGGGCACGCAGATGTTTAACTACGAGTTTGTCCCCAAGAGTCCCGGCGAAGGAGTTTTCAATCTGCCGTTTCTATCTCAGACCCGAACCAGCAGCCAAGTGGAGAACAACCTCTACCCATTTCTCCACCTCTCGTCCGATGGCAACCTCTTTATCTTCGCAAACAGGGACTCCATTCTCCTCGACTACAAAACCAATGTTGTCGTGAAGACCTTTCCCAGAATGCCGGGTGACGGCCCGCGGAACTACCCTTCCACCGGGTCGTCCGTCATGCTGCCGCTCTCCGCCGCGGACGGGTTTGCCAAAGTGGAAGTTCTCATCTGTGGGGGCTGTCCCGACAACGGCTTCGCCCTGGCTAGCGCAGGTAATTTCACGGACGCGCTCCGCAGCTGTGGACGAATGGTCATTACAGACCCGAATCCTTCCTGGAGCATGGAAGACATGCCCGCTCCGAGAACCATGTCGGACATGCTCATTCTCCCCAACGGCGAAATCATCATCATCAATGGAGCGGGGAAGGGCGTAGCAGGGTGGAACATGCAGACCGCCCCCGTCTTAACACCTTACCTCTACCGACCCGCTGCACCCGTCGGGCAGCGCTTCTTCACCCTGGCGGCCACAACCATCCCCAGAATGTACCACTCTACTGCTAACATGATGGCGGACGCGAGAATCATTGTGGGCGGCTCCAATCCGCACGCGGGCTACGTCTTCACGGGAACTAACTTCCCGACAGAGCTCCGGCTGGAAGCATACAGTCCTTATTACTTAGAAAACGTCTACACGTACTTGCGCCCCAAGATAACATCCGTGTCGCCAACCTCGATCTCCTACGGCACCACCTTTACGGTTGTTTACTCGGTCCCCAATCCTCTTAACGGCGTTATACAGTTCAATGCCTACGCTCCGTCATTTACGACCCACACCAATTCGATGAACCAGAGGCTTCTCATTCTCGCCGCTGAAACACCGACCCTCGTCTCAAATGCAATCGGGAACGTCGTGTATTCTTCTTCTGTGACTGCCCCTCCCAGCGCTGTGGCTGCCCCGCCGGGATATTACATGTTGTTTGTGGTAAATAATGGCATTCCCAGCATCGCCCAGTGGGTTCAGTTTTCATAAACTTGTTAGATCGACTTCATTGATGTCTCAATTCACTTGGAGGGGAGCATAGTTTCTAAATTCCTTCCATTTGTTCGAACTATGTTATGTAAAAGGCATGCTGCATTTGTTTGGGGGTAATTTGAAACCCGGTTGTAATTATGGCTATTGTAATCTCAAATCTCAAATAAATCAAAAATGAAATATTCATTCCAGTCCATGTGCATCGCACCAAAGCGTATACCGAGTAAACTAATGATTAGCTTTTTCAGTTGCACACATATTATTCAAGAATAACAATAATGTTAAGTCCAATCGACTTGTCATTTGAGTCGCATTCACGTCTCATCATAACAGTATTATTCAGCCGAATCGACATGTTATTTTCTAATACATTATAAAACGGCTCTGGACTTTTAACAATTTTCTAAAATTTAGTATAGAACAAAGTTCTTATTATTAAGAACATACGGTTTCCACAGTTTATATCAATTAGAGAAAGTTTTGAGAAAATACAATAAGAAAAATTTTAATCTTCTTTTTTAATCACTCATAATCTACTATCAAAAATAATAACCCATTAGAGAGCTCTGTTACACATATGGAAATACAGCCACTAACTCGTATTTTTTACATTACAAAATGATTAGAGAGCTCTAGTACACATCTTATCATCACAAGAGCGCAACATCAACACTCTAGGTATGTTGCACGACTACCTATATTGTCTTTTCTTTTTTTCTTTTTTCTATTATTTTTCTATTATATTAACTCGATAACAGGGGTTTGGCCAGAAGGAAAACAATGCTAGCCTATTTCTAGAAATGGTGTCTACTGACACCACACCTTTCAAACACATGTTATAGACACCAACATAAATGAGATCTCAACATCTGAATAAATAAAATTTAGATGTGTGAGCCAAGTTCAAATCTAAGTGTAGGTTTTAGAGCCACAAACATGAAGGTCGATTTTGTAGTTATCGAAGTGAACTAGAGCACCAGACGAAATATCTGTACTACCAATATAAATGTGTTCATTTGACATCAAATAGGGATTTCATAAAACAAAGAATCAATTTTCACCTAGATGTCTTCATCAAGTTTAAAGCTAAGTTCCATTGTTTTATTTATTTAATTTATGAGCATTTGTTTCATTGCATTTATCATCCCTATCTCCTTATCTCACGTAGGATTTTCTATTCATAGTGGATTAATTAATTTACCTATGATATTTATATGTGGTTTGTTATTTTCCTTTACATTAAATTGGTGAACTTGATGTATATTACACCCTTAGCATTTGTGCCTTCTATATTAAACTTTTGGATATGGTTTTTAATTAAAAAACTTCTTATTTTACATCTAGTTAAGGTTTCGATTCACTTCCATTTTCTAGTGAATTTTTATATAATTTTCATTTGGGTTTGGGCCTACATTAGTGATATCTATTTTATCTTTACCCACTCATTCTTTGACTATACCTTATTGCTAGATCATTTATTATGGATCTTATGATAGATATTTGCCACTAGCCTCTATCCATGCATGCCTTACTAATTCTGATGTGTTCCTATGATCGACTTCATTCAATCCATTCATCCTTGATGTTGTCTTTTATTTTTATCGTACCTGTGTTGATGCCTTTCATATGGGGTTATTAGTTCGTTATTTTTGTGCTTCCCCTCCTTCAGGGAGTTGGCTATTGTCCGCCATTCTCTTTTGGATGTAGTTAGTTCACCTTTTATCGAGCTTCATCACGGCCATATTTTTCTTATGACTGGTGACAGTGATGACCACCGGGATGTTCTACGTACAATCACTTTTTCTTCATTTAATTTTTATGAAATATATGATGACTATACCTGTTATATATGCACTACTTGCTTCCTTCTTCACGTGCATTACTTCATGATGATTTTACTTCTTGCACGATGGATGCTAATGGTGTAACCCCACTTCTTCCCTTCAAATATAGGTACGATACTTTATGTCATAATGTTAGACCTTCATTAGCTATTGATGATGGTGTTGATCCTTGTGATTTAGTTTCTTCTACATGTCATGATGTCCCTATTTCCATACCCTTGTATTCAATTTGATATTAAATATCTCGTGAGGATTCTAGTGATACTTTTTTTATGTAAGGATAATCATGACGGTTCAAGTCCTTCCATATTAGATGACTTTGCATAATTTATATATATGATTCATGATGATTATTCCCCTACTGTGATGGATAATCATGTAGCCCTAAGTTTTCATGATACATCCAGTGATTTCACTCTGTGTGATGGTGTGCCCAGTGATTATATTCTTTCTACATCTCATGATTGATCTCCCCATGCATCTAGGAATTCGCCTACATGCGCATCTCTTGCTACACCTTTCTTTTTGAGGAGCCTAGCGAAATATATGATGAGGTTTATACTTTTAATGAGCCTCTTTATGATATCTTCTCTCTAGGACCGTCTAATTATGATGACTTTCCTAGTGATGCGATTTATTGTGTAGCTAGTGATCTTCCATAAAGAAAAAAGTGTTTCAAAATCTATCATAAGTAAATACCATGGGATTTTCGTCCAAGGCGTTATGTTGGTGATTCTAGAATCCTTCTATCCTTTTTAAGGCAATAAAAACTATCACTGCATATAAAAAAAGGGTGCGATTAAGATTAATTGAGTTGTCACAATTTTAAAAAATAGAGGAGCCTCCCTCGTTGACATGCCCTATATTTTCATAATCTTGACTTGATGATAGGGCTCGTGGGTACGCTCAGGAGTGATATGCGGAAGGGGCGTAGAGAAAATTTTCCAACCAAGTGCCCAATAGTCAACCATATTCAAACTTCAAACTATTGTTCTGTAATACTTCTCATATATCAACTAGTTGATAGCATCCGACAATACATTTTCTTTCAAGAAATAATCACAAGAAGATAAGTTTCACCTGAGAAATCATTGACTTGGATTGCACATGCAGGAACCATGATCGGTACTTAAGAGAAACAAGGAACATTTGGCAACAACTGTAGAGTTGCCACCTCAATAGATTGACGAAAACCTTGAAGCACAAGAGGTCTCACAAGGATGAAATGGTTCAGGTCTTCTCTACTAAGAATGTCTTCAATATCAGGAAGCACATGGAAAGAGTAAGCTAAGCACTCCACTCCCTAGCAAGGTTGTCATTATGTTGGCTCTCAAAATCATTAGCACATTCTCCAAGAATTTCCATACAGATCCATGACGAGGGGAACAAGACTACTGTGGTGAGAGAGTAAAATTCATCAACAAAGAATGGATGGTTGAAGACTGATACATAAGAGTGGTCCCCTCTTCTTCTTCTTTAGAGTAATCCAAACCTTTCCAGAGGGTGATTCCTTGAGGCCCTTAATAGAACAATTAGAGGAAAATGCAAGCCTATGCAATAAACGTTGAGTGCCATGCCTTATGATATATAGTATTTTATTGATCACGAGCCATCTAGGCATAAGTTATTATCCGAACCAAACTTAGGTGCTCATAGGACAACATCTATAGTTAGCGGTCTTTATTATCATCCAATCGTAGATAGAGGAACGAACTAATTCCTTGGATGTGATAGTAGATAGTCTCATTTTTAACATAAATGATAATTTCAGCTAAGGAGATAGGTCAAGATTCAAACAAAACACTAGCCAAGTGCTGAGAAATAAGTATTTGTCTTGTCTCATGAAATTGGCATTTTTGGTGCATAATTAAGAAAATCCTTAGACTCCCATGCTAAACACTATGCTTTGGGATAACATTAACCTAAATACCTCAATGACTAAAAGAACAAAGCAATAGGAAACTCGAAACCCCAATGACAAAGCCGTAAGACTAGGATTGCATGGAACTTGATTGTTGGAAAACAAGCAAGAAAATACTTGAATTACCACAACAACACTAAGAGCTAGGATTCTGGGAAACACCTTATGAGGCATGGTGGTAAGGAGAAGTTTAAAATCCCCAAAACTAGTTAAATACTCAAAATGAGCTTGGAAAAGACTTAGAAATTTCAGAACAACATACTCACTTCGAAAAGACTTAAAGACGCAAACCCTTTATTAACTTCGATAGAAAATTTTACGAAAGAACAAAAGCTGAGATTGCCTCCTCTAACAAGAATAAAACAAGTAAATATTAAAAAATAACAAAGAAAGATAAAAAGGGGCTCCCCATTTGGTTAAGAAAAATAGGGCATGTGTGCAATGGAAAACACTAGGTATGGTTGTTAAGGCCTCATTTACAGTTTTCAATTCTATTTAATTTTCTTGTTATGAAGACCTCAAGGAACACCCCCTTGTCCTAGAAGATCCCTAAAGATGAAGGAGAGTTTACCCACTCTCAATCATTGGCCCATTCGTTCCACAACTGACTATAAGTCCAACCAATCAACCTATGATGACCTTCCTTGGCCTCAGATTTTTTGCCTGTCTTTAGGATTTGTGCACATACATGTTTGAGAGCCAACACAACCCACGCGTACAAGAGAAGACCATTACAATACCATTTAAAATTCATTAGAATGCTTCAATGACCACCCTTCAAATTGTGCCTACTATAGGTTTAGGTAAGACAGATTCATTTATAATTAGAACAGTCTCGTTTGATACAATTTATTTTTTTATTAGAATGCATTTAGTGCTTATAACATTTGTTGGTATTTGATGAGGCATCGTTGATCCTCGCAGCTTAGTAGAATAAATTATTTGTCAAATCGGGGGTGTCTGAAGGCTACCTATAGAAGGGTGACAAATAATCTATCTAGTAGTCATCTAATCTTATCAGAAAGAAGGTTCACACACTTCTTAATCAATTGAATTCAAATTCTTACTACGAAATGAAAAATGGAGTTTAACCATGGAATCAAAGGAATTCTATTTAACTACGGAATAGAAGAAATGTTATTTAACTATGGAAATAGAAAAGGTGCTATTTTAACTACAGAATGAAATGACTAGAAATAAATAAAAAAGCATTCACTATAGAATAGAATCACATGTTGGAGTTTAATTTGGACGCAGAAAATGAAAGGGGAATGTACTCACAACACACATAAGGAAGAGAGTGTGGTTTTAATACATAAATTTTACATATAAATGATCATGACAGAATGATTGAAGGAACAACACAGACATACACAAAACATATAACCTAAAGGTCAGACACATTGAACTGTCACAGAAATGAGATCGGATATAAAATGAACACGTAAAATACTTATCTACTAGTACTTCTCTATTTTCTTTGTCAAGTGGTTAGCTTTCCAGAGAAAATAGCGTGATTTCAGCTCAGCATTCATAACTCAAATAGTAGAAATTATCACCCATGCATTCATGATGGAAATCTATTTAAAATCTCAGAATTTCATTTTCCATTTCAGAGAAGAAAAATAGATAACTGCAAATACGTCTCTTGGAAACTAAGAAGGTGGATCCATTCTCATGACTGTATCTTAAATACTTAACAACAATTTTAAAACTTAATTCCTAAAATATAGATGCGTGCTACATATGCAGGAGTTATTAAGTCTCATTCAATTTTTAACAAAAGTAATAAACAATTTTCTTACGCATAAATGACATTAAAAGTGTTTCATAGAATTTTAGGAAATAGTTGTTGTGGTCTCGGACTAGAGTGGCTCCATTAAGTAGCCGAATTGGTTGTAGTTGGATTGGCGACAACTGGATCAACGGCACTAAAGTTGCATGTCTCTAGAATCCTTTGTTTTCTCTGCGAGAGTTTTTATTGTTGTCGTTCTGGCTCCTCTAGAGTTCTTCGGACTTTGTCTGGAAACCAAAGTTTTTAGAGATGGTTGAAAAAGTCTTTGGAGTACTCCCTCGCATCAATCTAAGTCATACGGAGATGTGCTTTCTTTGCAAATTTGTCATTGGGATGATCTGCAAAGGGAAAAATGGAACTCTGCATGGATTTTTGTGAGTTCTTCATCAAAGTTAATCATCAATAAATATATTGCACAGTGCAATATTTTCTATTTCATATAACAACTAACTCTTTGTTAAAACATAAATTTACATGATTATTGTTTGGGAAAAAGAAGGAAAAATATGCACTTGGAAAAATGAATGAGGCTATATTTATGCCTCATTAGTATCCTTCTCTTTGACTATTTCACTAAGAAAATACAGTACTTATTGAGTATAATGATTGGATGACATCTATGTACATTTTATGACTATTATTTTTCATTTGGAGAATTTATATACTTAGTTTATAGTCATATGGCTTAAACACCTAGTTTTTATTTCTATCTAAATGGGATTTCCTCGGTATATGCACGAGTTTTGAGAATGCGATTGATTTAAAATCAAGAGCCTACAAATATGAGTTAAATTCAGTAAGAACGTATCAGCTATTAATCCTCATTTAAATTCGTAATCTTAAGTACCTCCTGGTTAATTTGGAGTTCAAATGGATTTAACTGAGAATCAGATGCTACAAATTTGATCTCTTTGTTGTGAATTTTTTTTCTAATTTATTGATTTTATTTTTATTACAATTTATCCGGAAGTTGAAGCCACAAAAGATTGATCGGGATCTACATATTTTCCTTAACAAGCATTCTATGGAGGAGAAATTTTATCAAGATAAAATTTGAAAGACCCTCAAGTGTACACGTGCCTTCGAAACGTAGTGGAATGTGCAATTTACCTACGCACCATCAAAAAGTAGATTCAAGATAATGCTTTAAAGTGTAAGGAACCAAACGATTTTCATTAAAAACATTAAATTTTGGATTGGTTCTCTACCATGATGCCTTGGATGTAGTGGTAGGTGGTCTCATTCTCAACATCAATAAGGATTTGGGTATGCCAGTACTAGACAAAGCTAAATGTACACGTACAATGGTTTCTTTCAAAGTAGTTTGTACTTCAACTCTCTCCTCTTGCAATTTTCTTCTTCGTGACTAGTAGGAGATGGATTTTTCCTTTTATAAACTATATTTTCTCTTTTAAGGATTGGGATAAGTGCCTTAGTTGTATTTAGTAATTAGGTGATTGGGAGCATTCATACTATTCACTACGTTAGCCATAAATATTTTTGTTGGTTTCTCTACTTTCCTTAGTCAACCATCTAATTTATTCTTCTTGCTCCTTTTCTTCAACTATGGAGTTTTCTGCGATTATTTCTTTCTTCCTATTTAGCCTTCATGATTTGAATGGTAGTATGATTTTCAGATCCGTGTGAAATTTCTTATGTCTTATTTTACCTCCTAGGGTTAGCCTTCTCCTTGCCCGTGGTGCATTACACTTATTCAGTTTAATGCTTGACCTTTCAAATGGTATGAGTGTTGGTCTCAAATAACATCGTGTTATTACGAATAACTCTGTTTATTTTCTTCACACCAATGAGGCATTATAAGATTCTTCTGATCCTATTATTACCCAACTTCCTCCTAGTCTAAATGCGATCATCCGTCCTGTTCTCGGAGTGTTGATAGTATATAATGTTAGTGTGTAACAAGTTGTTAAGTTGGGGAATAGTTTTCCTTCCATTCCCTCTGATGGTAATTCGACCGTCTCTCAAATTTTACTAGATTTGGGAAACTTTGATGTTGATATTTCAAGAGAAGATCGTAGATTGATGATAGAGTTAACGTCTTCTTTTCATGACTTGGTAGAAAATTCTGGTAACCTTCTTTTTCAAATCCACATGGAGAGAGAACATTGTTGTCATTCCATGGATAAACAAGTTTGGTCTCTCAATAATAGTAATGGAAATCTTGCAACTCTTCAGGAAATATTAATTTTTGAAGACTCTCATTAGATTCAAGTGAGACTGTTTCATGGGGGTCTTGTTCTAGGGTCTCTAATCTCCCTTATGATGTGATTTTAGAACATGAATCAGATGATAATTCCCAATTACTTTTGTTCGTTTCATGTTATTGTGTTATGGCTTCTAGTTACTATGCAATTCTAGCTATTCTAGCTATATGAATAGTTTCTAATTTTATAAGAAAAGATGTTTTTTTGGAGTATATCTTCTGGGTTGTTTTAAGAGAATCAATTTAATTGTTTAAAGTAAGCGGGAATGGTTCAAATGCACATCATGGTAAGATTTTTTTAAGAACGTCACATAATAGCTAAAACTAGCAAGGGAGCACATATGACAACGTGAAATTCTAGCTAAGGATCACAAAGTTTTTAACCAATGTATAGAACAACATGTGTTTTCATGGAAAAAGATGACGGTGTCTTACAAAAGGCTCAACCTTCATTAAAAGGCATATGTATTGTTTCACAAATTGCAACAAACAAATGCCGAACTGACTAGTTCACATTTGTGAGGATACTCCAACTTGTGCTGACATGGGAGCTTCGGTAGAGAGTATGGAGATCGATCAAGGAATAATTGAAAGTGGGGGTATTCAAATGTTGTGGTTCGGAATGCCTTGATAGATATGCATGCACCAAATGTGGAAGTGCATCTATGTTAGCAGAAACGAGAAACGAAAGTCGCAATGACAATGGCAATGTGATTAGAAACGAGATATTTAAAGGTTGCGTATAAGAGATGGTTCTTATATACATATACACTTTCAAACATTTAAATTTATTATAAAATTTTATTCCACAAATACATATAAATAATTCGTATAATAAAAATAAAAATAAATATTGAAATTTAAAACAAGTCTCTAAATCAATTGGAAAAAAAGTAAAAATTAAAAAAATAATTATACGATTTATCTATAACTATAAATTATAAGAAACATAAAAAGGTAAATTTTTTTAAAAAAAGATAACAAATATCATTTAGGAAAACGGAGGGAAAAAATCATTTAAAAAACAACGAATTTTTTGAAAAATTCCTTCAAACAATAACTACCTAAAATGAATACCTACAAAAAGGCAGATTTCTCTTTGTTTGTTTAAAAATGCATTTTAGATGCATTTTTTCAAGGAAAACATGAGGAAAGTTTTTGAAGGGAAAATGCAAAACGCAAAGAATGCGGGTTCGGTAAACATTTGACAATGTCTACAATAGTAACAAACGTCGCGGTAGGCTTAGAAATAGTCGTTTCTGACGGAAACGTGTTTCGCCGGTTAAAACAGTAAATCCATCCTTGTCGTCACGTTTCTGGTAACACAGGGAAGCATACACAAGGCACGTGATTGGTTTGACAAAATGCATAATGCCGAGTGGTCTGCTACGATTATAGGTTGTACAATTAATGGTGATCTAGATGAGGTTTGAGGATTTTCAAAATATTTTCAAGCGTACTTTTTTGTAATAAATCCATTATTTTGAAACAACTCTAATGCTAATGAAAAATATTAAAAGAAAATTATGAATTTATCCTTCCTATGGTTAATATTTATTTTATCAATGTTGGGTATCTTTGAGAACAATCATTAAAATTGAGAGTTATAATATATTGAAACTAACTTCTTCTTTATTGAATCATTAAAATTCTCTTAAATTATGTTACCCACAAAATTCTTAAAAACGAGTAGTAGCTCTATTGGATGGTCGATAGGCCTACATATTTATATTCCTTTCATGTACACATTTATCTTTTATTTAAAAACATTTTCATTCCAGTATTCCAGTGACCAAACTATTCATATATACATATCAACCATTGAAAAAGTGTTCGCACCACTCCCTCGCGTCAATCGGAGTCCTCCAGAGCCGTGCTTTCTTTGCAAAAGTTGTCACGAGGATGATCTGCAAAGGCAAAAAATGGAACTTTGCATGGATTTTTGTCAGTTCTTCATCCAAGTTAATCAACAATAAATATATCAAATAATGCAATATTTTCTATTTCATATAACAACTAATTCCTTCTTTAAACATAATTTTACATGAATATTGTTGGGGAAAATGAAGGAAAAAAGTGCACTCGGAAAAAATGGACAAGGCTATATTTATGCCTCATCAATATCCTTCTCTTTGACTATTTCACTAAGAAAATACAGTACTTATTGAGCATAATGATTGAATGACATTTATGTACATTTTTATAACTATTTTTTTTCATTTGGAGAATTTATGTACTTAGTTTATAGTCATATGATTTAACCACCTGGTTTGTATTTCTATCTAAATGGGCTTTCACGAGTTTCGAGAATGTGATTAATTTAAAATCAAGAGCCTACAAATATGAACTATTAATCCCCGTTTAAATTCACATGGCTAATTTGGAGTTCGAATCTGAGAATCAGATACTAGAAATTTGATATCTTCGTTGAGAATTGTTTTGTCTAATTTATTAATTTTATATCTCATAAAAATTTCCAAAAGAAAAAATTGAATCAGCTTTAAGTCTGAACAAAACAAACGAAAATTACCAATTACCGGCGGGTCTATTTTCCCGTACCAAAAAATAAATCTATGTTTCATTTTACGATACACAACGAACATTCCAAACTCAAGATGACAGAGAACAAAAAAAAATACATAATGAAATCCAAGTATTAATTACCAGATCGTTGAGTCTTTTAGCGAATCGTTGACAAATGGTTGGTTTCTATTAATTATTTCAGACTTAAAACTAATTCTATCGCATAATTCCTAGTCGCTCTATTCCAGCTGTATAGGAGAATTCCTTTCACACAATTCGACCGTATCATGTATTCAGACGTCTGAATTTTTCTGCCAATGAAATTTAGGTCGGTGGAATAAGAGCAATACCCAAACTGACATATATTAAATCCATTAGCAGCCATGATTCCGGTACCGAACTATTTCTTTTATAAAGTATGTCGGAGAGAGTACTGGATGGGCTTGCTTATAGAGATGCCAGCGAATCCCAGTCGCGGAAAAAATTATTTGAAAAGGGCATCGCTGTCTGGAGGAGGTCAGACAGACTAATTTGCTTCATTATCGCCATGGGAATAAACGTGTTGGCGCACGATTCTTATTGCATTCAGTCACTGTCGAGTGCCTTAACCAGGACTTTCGAAGTAGAATCATTTGATGCGGGCAGAGATTCATTCTAATCCTGTTTTCTCTTTCACCAGGTTTATCAGTCGATGGGCACTATAAAAAGCAGGACACCAAGGTAGCTCTGCAAGTTGTATAGAGAGCAGTTGGAAATAAAAATGAAGTCGAAATTAGCTTTGTTCGTCGTGGTCGTCTTGTTGAGCTTATGGCCGTGGGACAAAATGGCAGCAGCGCAAGTGGCGGTGAAGCTCGGAAGATGGAGGCTTCTGGTGCAAAATGGGGGCGTCTCTGCCATGCACATGACCACCACGCATTTAAACACGGTGGTGATGTTTGACCGGACCAACTTCGGGTCGTCGCAGATCCTGCTGGCCAACGGCAGTTGCCGCAACAATCCGCAGGACCTGGTGCTCACTCACGACTGCTCGGCGCATTCCATCGAGTACAACATAGCCACCAACAATGTGAGGCCGCTCACGATTTTCACCGACACCTGGTGTTCGTCTGGGGCGTTTGCCGCAAATGGAACGTTGGTACAAACCGGGGGGTGGCGTGACGGGGCACGGGACATTCGTTACTTCGTCCCCTGCTCGGACGGCAGCTGCGATTGGAATAATTTCGAGGGGCCCAAGCTTGCTGCGAATCGCTGGTATGCCGCCAACCAAATCCTGCCGGACAACCGCATTATCGTTGTCGGGGGCACGCAGATGTTTAACTACGAGTTTGTCCCCAAGAGTCCCGGCGAAGGAGTTTTCAATCTGCCGTTTCTATCTCAGACCCGAACCAGCAGCCAAGTGGAGAACAACCTCTACCCATTTCTCCACCTCTCGTCCGATGGCAACCTCTTTATCTTCGCAAACAGGGACTCCATTCTCCTCGACTACAAAACCAATGTTGTCGTGAAGACCTTTCCCAGAATGCCGGGTGACGGCCCGCGGAACTACCCTTCCACCGGGTCGTCCGTCATGCTGCCGCTCTCCGCCGCGGACGGGTTTGCCAAAGTGGAAGTTCTCATCTGTGGGGGCTGTCCCGACAACGGCTTCGCCCTGGCTAGCGCAGGTAATTTCACGGACGCGCTCCGCAGCTGTGGACGAATGGTCATTACAGACCCGAATCCTTCCTGGAGCATGGAAGACATGCCCGCTCCGAGAACCATGTCGGACATGCTCATTCTCCCCAACGGCGAAATCATCATCATCAATGGAGCGGGGAAGGGCGTAGCAGGGTGGAACATGCAGACCGCCCCCGTCTTAACACCTTACCTCTACCGACCCGCTGCACCCGTCGGGCAGCGCTTCTTCACCCTGGCGGCCACAACCATCCCCAGAATGTACCACTCTACTGCTAACATGATGGCGGACGCGAGAATCATTGTGGGCGGCTCCAATCCGCACGCGGGCTACGTCTTCACGGGAACTAACTTCCCGACAGAGCTCCGGCTGGAAGCATACAGTCCTTATTACTTAGAAAACGTCTACACGTACTTGCGCCCCAAGATAACATCCGTGTCGCCAACCTCGATCTCCTACGGCACCACCTTTACGGTTGTTTACTCGGTCCCCAATCCTCTTAACGGCGTTATACAGTTCAATGCCTACGCTCCGTCATTTACGACCCACACCAATTCGATGAACCAGAGGCTTCTCATTCTCGCCGCTGAAACACCGACCCTCGTCTCAAATGCAATCGGGAACGTCGTGTATTCTTCTTCTGTGACTGCCCCTCCCAGCGCTGTGGCTGCCCCGCCGGGATATTACATGTTGTTTGTGGTAAATAATGGCATTCCCAGCATCGCCCAGTGGGTTCAGTTTTCATAAACTTGTTAGATCGACTTCATTGATGTCTCAATTCACTTGGAGGGGAGCATAGTTTCTAAATTCCTTCCATTTGTTCGAACTATGTTATGTAAAAGGCATGCTGCATTTGTTTGGGGGTAATTTGAAACCCGGTTGTAATTATGGCTATTGTAATCTCAAATCTCAAATAAATCAAAAATGAAATATTCATTCCAGTCCATGTGCATCGCACCAAAGCGTATACCGAGTAAACTAATGATTAGCTTTTTCAGTTGCACACATATTATTCAAGAATAACAATAATGTTAAGTCCAATCGACTTGTCATTTGAGTCGCATTCACGTCTCATCATAACAGTATTATTCAGCCGAATCGACATGTTATTTTCTAATACATTATAAAACGGCTCTGGACTTTTAACAATTTTCTAAAATTTAGTATAGAACAAAGTTCTTATTATTAAGAACATACGGTTTCCACAGTTTATATCAATTAGAGAAAGTTTTGAGAAAATACAATAAGAAAAATTTTAATCTTCTTTTTTAATCACTCATAATCTACTATCAAAAATAATAACCCATTAGAGAGCTCTGTTACACATATGGAAATACAGCCACTAACTCGTATTTTTTACATTACAAAATGATTAGAGAGCTCTAGTACACATCTTATCATCACAAGAGCGCAACATCAACACTCTAGGTATGTTGCACGACTACCTATATTGTCTTTTCTTTTTTTCTTTTTTCTATTATTTTTCTATTATATTAACTCGATAACAGGGGTTTGGCCAGAAGGAAAACAATGCTAGCCTATTTCTAGAAATGGTGTCTACTGACACCACACCTTTCAAACACATGTTATAGACACCAACATAAATGAGATCTCAACATCTGAATAAATAAAATTTAGATGTGTGAGCCAAGTTCAAATCTAAGTGTAGGTTTTAGAGCCACAAACATGAAGGTCGATTTTGTAGTTATCGAAGTGAACTAGAGCACCAGACGAAATATCTGTACTACCAATATAAATGTGTTCATTTGACATCAAATAGGGATTTCATAAAACAAAGAATCAATTTTCACCTAGATGTCTTCATCAAGTTTAAAGCTAAGTTCCATTGTTTTATTTATTTAATTTATGAGCATTTGTTTCATTGCATTTATCATCCCTATCTCCTTATCTCACGTAGGATTTTCTATTCATAGTGGATTAATTAATTTACCTATGATATTTATATGTGGTTTGTTATTTTCCTTTACATTAAATTGGTGAACTTGATGTATATTACACCCTTAGCATTTGTGCCTTCTATATTAAACTTTTGGATATGGTTTTTAATTAAAAAACTTCTTATTTTACATCTAGTTAAGGTTTCGATTCACTTCCATTTTCTAGTGAATTTTTATATAATTTTCATTTGGGTTTGGGCCTACATTAGTGATATCTATTTTATCTTTACCCACTCATTCTTTGACTATACCTTATTGCTAGATCATTTATTATGGATCTTATGATAGATATTTGCCACTAGCCTCTATCCATGCATGCCTTACTAATTCTGATGTGTTCCTATGATCGACTTCATTCAATCCATTCATCCTTGATGTTGTCTTTTATTTTTATCGTACCTGTGTTGATGCCTTTCATATGGGGTTATTAGTTCGTTATTTTTGTGCTTCCCCTCCTTCAGGGAGTTGGCTATTGTCCGCCATTCTCTTTTGGATGTAGTTAGTTCACCTTTTATCGAGCTTCATCACGGCCATATTTTTCTTATGACTGGTGACAGTGATGACCACCGGGATGTTCTACGTACAATCACTTTTTCTTCATTTAATTTTTATGAAATATATGATGACTATACCTGTTATATATGCACTACTTGCTTCCTTCTTCACGTGCATTACTTCATGATGATTTTACTTCTTGCACGATGGATGCTAATGGTGTAACCCCACTTCTTCCCTTCAAATATAGGTACGATACTTTATGTCATAATGTTAGACCTTCATTAGCTATTGATGATGGTGTTGATCCTTGTGATTTAGTTTCTTCTACATGTCATGATGTCCCTATTTCCATACCCTTGTATTCAATTTGATATTAAATATCTCGTGAGGATTCTAGTGATACTTTTTTTATGTAAGGATAATCATGACGGTTCAAGTCCTTCCATATTAGATGACTTTGCATAATTTATATATATGATTCATGATGATTATTCCCCTACTGTGATGGATAATCATGTAGCCCTAAGTTTTCATGATACATCCAGTGATTTCACTCTGTGTGATGGTGTGCCCAGTGATTATATTCTTTCTACATCTCATGATTGATCTCCCCATGCATCTAGGAATTCGCCTACATGCGCATCTCTTGCTACACCTTTCTTTTTGAGGAGCCTAGCGAAATATATGATGAGGTTTATACTTTTAATGAGCCTCTTTATGATATCTTCTCTCTAGGACCGTCTAATTATGATGACTTTCCTAGTGATGCGATTTATTGTGTAGCTAGTGATCTTCCATAAAGAAAAAAGTGTTTCAAAATCTATCATAAGTAAATACCATGGGATTTTCGTCCAAGGCGTTATGTTGGTGATTCTAGAATCCTTCTATCCTTTTTAAGGCAATAAAAACTATCACTGCATATAAAAAAAGGGTGCGATTAAGATTAATTGAGTTGTCACAATTTTAAAAAATAGAGGAGCCTCCCTCGTTGACATGCCCTATATTTTCATAATCTTGACTTGATGATAGGGCTCGTGGGTACGCTCAGGAGTGATATGCGGAAGGGGCGTAGAGAAAATTTTCCAACCAAGTGCCCAATAGTCAACCATATTCAAACTTCAAACTATTGTTCTGTAATACTTCTCATATATCAACTAGTTGATAGCATCCGACAATACATTTTCTTTCAAGAAATAATCACAAGAAGATAAGTTTCACCTGAGAAATCATTGACTTGGATTGCACATGCAGGAACCATGATCGACACTTAAGAGAAACAAGGAACATTTGGCAACAACTGTAGAGTTGCCACCTCAATAGATTGACGAAAACCTTGAAGCACAAGAGGTCTCACAAGGATGAAATGGTTCAGGTCTTCTCTACTAAGAATGTCTTCAATATCAGGAAGCACATGGAAAGAGTAAGCTAAGCACTCCACTCCCTAGCAAGGTTGTCATTATGTTGGCTCTCAAAATCATTAGCACATTCTCCAAGAATTTCCATACAGATCCATGACGAGGGGAACAAGACTACTGTGGTGAGAGAGTAAAATTCATCAACAAAGAATGGATGGTTGAAGACTGATACATAAGAGTGGTCCCCTCTTCTTCTTCTTTAGAGTAATCCAAACCTTTCCAGAGGGTGATTCCTTGAGGCCCTTAATAGAATAATTAGAGGAAAATGCAAGCCTATGCAATAAACGTTGAGTGCCATGCCTTATGATATATAGTATTTTATTGATCACGAGCCATCTAGGCATAAGTTATTATCCGAACCAAACTTAGGTGCTCATAGGACAACATCTATAGTTAGCGGTCTTTATTATCATCCAATCGTAGATAGAGGAACGAACTAATTCCTTGGATGTGATAGTAGATAGTCTCATTTTTAACATAAATGATAATTTCAGCTAAGGAGATAGGTCAAGATTCAAACAAAACACTAGCCAAGTGCTGAGAAATAAGTATTTGTCTTGTCTCATGAAATTGGCATTTTTGGTGCATAATTAAGAAAATCCTTAGACTCCCATGCTAAACACTATGCTTTGGGATAACATTAACCTAAATACCTCAATGACTAAAAGAACAAAGCAATAGGAAACTCGAAACCCCAATGACAAAGCCGTAAGACTAGGATTGCATGGAACTTGATTGTTGGAAAACAAGCAAGAAAATACTTGAATTACCACAACAACACTAAGAGCTAGGATTCTGGGAAACACCTTATGAGGCATGGTGGTAAGGAGAAGTTTAAAATCCCCAAAACTAGTTAAATACTCAAAATGAGCTTGGAAAAGACTTAGAAATTTCAGAACAACATACTCACTTCGAAAAGACTTAAAGACGCAAACCCTTTATTAACTTCGATAGAAAATTTTACGAAAGAACAAAAGCTGAGATTGCCTCCTCTAACAAGAATAAAACAAGTAAATATTAAAAAATAACAAAGAAAGATAAAAAGGGGCTCCCCATTTGGTTAAGAAAAATAGGGCATGTGTGCAATGGAAAACACTAGGTATGGTTGTTAAGGCCTCATTTACAGTTTTCAATTCTATTTAATTTTCTTGTTATGAAGACCTCAAGGAACACCCCCTTGTCCTAGAAGATCCCTAAAGATGAAGGAGAGTTTACCCACTCTCAATCATTGGCCCATTCGTTCCACAACTGACTATAAGTCCAACCAATCAACCTATGATGACCTTCCTTGGCCTCAGATTTTTTGCCTGTCTTTAGGATTTGTGCACATACATGTTTGAGAGCCAACACAACCCACGCGTACAAGAGAAGACCATTACAATACCATTTAAAATTCATTAGAATGCTTCAATGACCACCCTTCAAATTGTGCCTACTATAGGTTTAGGTAAGACAGATTCATTTATAATTAGAACAGTCTCGTTTGATACAATTTATTTTTTTATTAGAATGCATTTAGTGCTTATAACATTTGTTGGTATTTGATGAGGCATCGTTGATCCTCGCAGCTTAGTAGAATAAATTATTTGTCAAATCGGGGGTGTCTGAAGGCTACCTATAGAAGGGTGACAAATAATCTATCTAGTAGTCATCTAATCTTATCAGAAAGAAGGTTCACACACTTCTTAATCAATTGAATTCAAATTCTTACTACGAAATGAAAAATGGAGTTTAACCATGGAATCAAAGGAATTCTATTTAACTACGGAATAGAAGAAATGTTATTTAACTATGGAAATAGAAAAGGTGCTATTTTAACTACAGAATGAAATGACTAGAAATAAATAAAAAAGCATTCACTATAGAATAGAATCACATGTTGGAGTTTAATTTGGACGCAGAAAATGAAAGGGGAATGTACTCACAACACACATAAGGAAGAGAGTGTGGTTTTAATACATAAATTTTACATATAAATGATCATGACAGAATGATTGAAGGAACAACACAGACATACACAAAACATATAACCTAAAGGTCAGACACATTGAACTGTCACAGAAATGAGATCGGATATAAAATGAACACGTAAAATACTTATCTACTAGTACTTCTCTATTTTCTTTGTCAAGTGGTTAGCTTTCCAGAGAAAATAGCGTGATTTCAGCTCAGCATTCATAACTCAAATAGTAGAAATTATCACCCATGCATTCATGATGGAAATCTATTTAAAATCTCAGAATTTCATTTTCCATTTCAGAGAAGAAAAATAGATAACTGCAAATACGTCTCTTGGAAACTAAGAAGGTGGATCCATTCTCATGACTGTATCTTAAATACTTAACAACAATTTTAAAACTTAATTCCTAAAATATAGATGCGTGCTACATATGCAGGAGTTATTAAGTCTCATTCAATTTTTAACAAAAGTAATAAACAATTTTCTTACGCATAAATGACATTAAAAGTGTTTCATAGAATTTTAGGAAATAGTTGTTGTGGTCTCGGACTAGAGTGGCTCCATTAAGTAGCCGAATTGGTTGTAGTTGGATTGGCGACAACTGGATCAACGGCACTAAAGTTGCATGTCTCTAGAATCCTTTGTTTTCTCTGCGAGAGTTTTTATTGTTGTCGTTCTGGCTCCTCTAGAGTTCTTCGGACTTTGTCTGGAAACCAAAGTTTTTAGAGATGGTTGAAAAAGTCTTTGGAGTACTCCCTCGCATCAATCTAAGTCATACGGAGATGTGCTTTCTTTGCAAATTTGTCATTGGGATGATCTGCAAAGGGAAAAATGGAACTCTGCATGGATTTTTGTGAGTTCTTCATCAAAGTTAATCATCAATAAATATATTGCACAGTGCAATATTTTCTATTTCATATAACAACTAACTCTTTGTTAAAACATAAATTTACATGATTATTGTTTGGGAAAAAGAAGGAAAAATATGCACTTGGAAAAATGAATGAGGCTATATTTATGCCTCATTAGTATCCTTCTCTTTGACTATTTCACTAAGAAAATACAGTACTTATTGAGTATAATGATTGGATGACATCTATGTACATTTTATGACTATTATTTTTCATTTGGAGAATTTATATACTTAGTTTATAGTCATATGGCTTAAACACCTAGTTTTTATTTCTATCTAAATGGGATTTCCTCGGTATATGCACGAGTTTTGAGAATGCGATTGATTTAAAATCAAGAGCCTACAAATATGAGTTAAATTCAGTAAGAACGTATCAGCTATTAATCCTCATTTAAATTCGTAATCTTAAGTACCTCCTGGTTAATTTGGAGTTCAAATGGATTTAACTGAGAATCAGATGCTACAAATTTGATCTCTTTGTTGTGAATTTTTTTTCTAATTTATTGATTTTATTTTTATTACAATTTATCCGGAAGTTGAAGCCACAAAAGATTGATCGGGATCTACATATTTTCCTTAACAAGCATTCTATGGAGGAGAAATTTTATCAAGATAAAATTTGAAAGACCCTCAAGTGTACACGTGCCTTCGAAACGTAGTGGAATGTGCAATTTACCTACGCACCATCAAAAAGTAGATTCAAGATAATGCTTTAAAGTGTAAGGAACCAAACGATTTTCATTAAAAACATTAAATTTTGGATTGGTTCTCTACCATGATGCCTTGGATGTAGTGGTAGGTGGTCTCATTCTCAACATCAATAAGGATTTGGGTATGCCAGTACTAGACAAAGCTAAATGTACACGTACAATGGTTTCTTTCAAAGTAGTTTGTACTTCAACTCTCTCCTCTTGCAATTTTCTTCTTCGTGACTAGTAGGAGATGGATTTTTCCTTTTATAAACTATATTTTCTCTTTTAAGGATTGGGATAAGTGCCTTAGTTGTATTTAGTAATTAGGTGATTGGGAGCATTCATACTATTCACTACGTTAGCCATAAATATTTTTGTTGGTTTCTCTACTTTCCTTAGTCAACCATCTAATTTATTCTTCTTGCTCCTTTTCTTCAACTATGGAGTTTTCTGCGATTATTTCTTTCTTCCTATTTAGCCTTCATGATTTGAATGGTAGTATGATTTTCAGATCCGTGTGAAATTTCTTATGTCTTATTTTACCTCCTAGGGTTAGCCTTCTCCTTGCCCGTGGTGCATTACACTTATTCAGTTTAATGCTTGACCTTTCAAATGGTATGAGTGTTGGTCTCAAATAACATCGTGTTATTACGAATAACTCTGTTTATTTTCTTCACACCAATGAGGCATTATAAGATTCTTCTGATCCTATTATTACCCAACTTCCTCCTAGTCTAAATGCGATCATCCGTCCTGTTCTCGGAGTGTTGATAGTATATAATGTTAGTGTGTAACAAGTTGTTAAGTTGGGGAATAGTTTTCCTTCCATTCCCTCTGATGGTAATTCGACCGTCTCTCAAATTTTACTAGATTTGGGAAACTTTGATGTTGATATTTCAAGAGAAGATCGTAGATTGATGATAGAGTTAACGTCTTCTTTTCATGACTTGGTAGAAAATTCTGGTAACCTTCTTTTTCAAATCCACATGGAGAGAGAACATTGTTGTCATTCCATGGATAAACAAGTTTGGTCTCTCAATAATAGTAATGGAAATCTTGCAACTCTTCAGGAAATATTAATTTTTGAAGACTCTCATTAGATTCAAGTGAGACTGTTTCATGGGGGTCTTGTTCTAGGGTCTCTAATCTCCCTTATGATGTGATTTTAGAACATGAATCAGATGATAATTCCCAATTACTTTTGTTCGTTTCATGTTATTGTGTTATGGCTTCTAGTTACTATGCAATTCTAGCTATTCTAGCTATATGAATAGTTTCTAATTTTATAAGAAAAGATGTTTTTTTGGAGTATATCTTCTGGGTTGTTTTAAGAGAATCAATTTAATTGTTTAAAGTAAGCGGGAATGGTTCAAATGCACATCATGGTAAGATTTTTTTAAGAACGTCACATAATAGCTAAAACTAGCAAGGGAGCACATATGACAACGTGAAATTCTAGCTAAGGATCACAAAGTTTTTAACCAATGTATAGAACAACATGTGTTTTCATGGAAAAAGACGACGGTGTCTTACAAAAGGCTCAACCTTCATTAAAAGGCATATGTATTGTTTCACAAATTGCAACAAACAAATGCCGAACTGACTAGTTCACATTTGTGAGGATACTCCAACTTGTGCTGACATGGGAGCTTCGGTAGAGAGTATGGAGATCGATCAAGGAATAATTGAAAGTGGGGGTATTCAAATGTTGTGGTTCGGAATGCCTTGATAGATATGCATGCACCAAATGTGGAAGTGCATCTATGTTAGCAGAAACGAGAAACGAAAGTCGCAATGACAATGGCAATGTGATTAGAAACGAGATATTTAAAGGTTGCGTATAAGAGATGGTTCTTATATACATATACACTTTCAAACATTTAAATTTATTATAAAATTTTATTCCACAAATACATATAAATAATTCGTATAATAAAAATAAAAATAAATATTGAAATTTAAAACAAGTCTCTAAATCAATTGGAAAAAAAGTAAAAATTAAAAAAATAATTATACGATTTATCTATAACTATAAATTATAAGAAACATAAAAAGGTAAATTTTTTTAAAAAAAGATAACAAATATCATTTAGGAAAACGGAGGGAAAAAATCATTTAAAAAACAACGAATTTTTTGAAAAATTCCTTCAAACAATAACTACCTAAAATGAATACCTACAAAAAGGCAGATTTCTCTTTGTTTGTTTAAAAATGCATTTTAGATGCATTTTTTCAAGGAAAACATGAGGAAAGTTTTTGAAGGGAAAATGCAAAACGCAAAGAATGCGGGTTCGGTAAACATTTGACAATGTCTACAATAGTAACAAACGTCGCGGTAGGCTTAGAAATAGTCGTTTCTGACGGAAACGTGTTTCGCCGGTTAAAACAGTAAATCCATCCTTGTCGTCACGTTTCTGGTAACACAGGGAAGCATACACAAGGCACGTGATTGGTTTGACAAAATGCATAATGCCGAGTGGTCTGCTACGATTATAGGTTGTACAATTAATGGTGATCTAGATGAGGTTTGAGGATTTTCAAAATATTTTCAAGCGTACTTTTTTGTAATAAATCCATTATTTTGAAACAACTCTAATGCTAATGAAAAATATTAAAAGAAAATTATGAATTTATCCTTCCTATGGTTAATATTTATTTTATCAATGTTGGGTATCTTTGAGAACAATCATTAAAATTGAGAGTTATAATATATTGAAACTAACTTCTTCTTTATTGAATCATTAAAATTCTCTTAAATTATGTTACCCACAAAATTCTTAAAAACGAGTAGTAGCTCTATTGGATGGTCGATAGGCCTACATATTTATATTCCTTTCATGTACACATTTATCTTTTATTTAAAAACATTTTCATTCCAGTATTCCAGTGACCAAACTATTCATATATACATATCAACCATTGAAAAAGTGTTCGCACCACTCCCTCGCGTCAATCGGAGTCCTCCAGAGCCGTGCTTTCTTTGCAAAAGTTGTCACGAGGATGATCTGCAAAGGCAAAAAATGGAACTTTGCATGGATTTTTGTCAGTTCTTCATCCAAGTTAATCAACAATAAATATATCAAATAATGCAATATTTTCTATTTCATATAACAACTAATTCCTTCTTTAAACATAATTTTACATGAATATTGTTGGGGAAAATGAAGGAAAAAAGTGCACTCGGAAAAAATGGACAAGGCTATATTTATGCCTCATCAATATCCTTCTCTTTGACTATTTCACTAAGAAAATACAGTACTTATTGAGCATAATGATTGAATGACATTTATGTACATTTTTATAACTATTTTTTTTCATTTGGAGAATTTATGTACTTAGTTTATAGTCATATGATTTAACCACCTGGTTTGTATTTCTATCTAAATGGGCTTTCACGAGTTTCGAGAATGTGATTAATTTAAAATCAAGAGCCTACAAATATGAACTATTAATCCCCGTTTAAATTCACATGGCTAATTTGGAGTTCGAATCTGAGAATCAGATACTAGAAATTTGATATCTTCGTTGAGAATTGTTTTGTCTAATTTATTAATTTTATATCTCATAAAAATTTCCAAAAGAAAAAATTGAATCAGCTTTAAGTCTGAACAAAACAAACGAAAATTACCAATTACCGGCGGGTCTATTTTCCCGTACCAAAAAATAAATCTATGTTTCATTTTACGATACACAACGAACATTCCAAACTCAAGATGACAGAGAACAAAAAAAAATACATAATGAAATCCAAGTATTAATTACCAGATCGTTGAGTCTTTTAGCGAATCGTTGACAAATGGTTGGTTTCTATTAATTATTTCAGACTTAAAACTAATTCTATCGCATAATTCCTAGTCGCTCTATTCCAGCTGTATAGGAGAATTCCTTTCACACAATTCGACCGTATCATGTATTCAGACGTCTGAATTTTTCTGCCAATGAAATTTAGGTCGGTGGAATAAGAGCAATACCCAAACTGACATATATTAAATCCATTAGCAGCCATGATTCCGGTACCGAACTATTTCTTTTATAAAGTATGTCGGAGAGAGTACTGGATGGGCTTGCTTATAGAGATGCCAGCGAATCCCAGTCGCGGAAAAAATTATTTGAAAAGGGCATCGCTGTCTGGAGGAGGTCAGACAGACTAATTTGCTTCATTATCGCCATGGGAATAAACGTGTTGGCGCACGATTCTTATTGCATTCAGTCACTGTCGAGTGCCTTAACCAGGACTTTCGAAGTAGAATCATTTGATGCGGGCAGAGATTCATTCTAATCCTGTTTTCTCTTTCACCAGGTTTATCAGTCGATGGGCACTATAAAAAGCAGGACACCAAGGTAGCTCTGCAAGTTGTATAGAGAGCAGTTGGAAATAAAAATGAAGTCGAAATTAGCTTTGTTCGTCGTGGTCGTCTTGTTGAGCTTATGGCCGTGGGACAAAATGGCAGCAGCGCAAGTGGCGGTGAAGCTCGGAAGATGGAGGCTTCTGGTGCAAAATGGGGGCGTCTCTGCCATGCACATGACCACCACGCATTTAAACACGGTGGTGATGTTTGACCGGACCAACTTCGGGTCGTCGCAGATCCTGCTGGCCAACGGCAGTTGCCGCAACAATCCGCAGGACCTGGTGCTCACTCACGACTGCTCGGCGCATTCCATCGAGTACAACATAGCCACCAACAATGTGAGGCCGCTCACGATTTTCACCGACACCTGGTGTTCGTCTGGGGCGTTTGCCGCAAATGGAACGTTGGTACAAACCGGGGGGTGGCGTGACGGGGCACGGGACATTCGTTACTTCGTCCCCTGCTCGGACGGCAGCTGCGATTGGAATAATTTCGAGGGGCCCAAGCTTGCTGCGAATCGCTGGTATGCCGCCAACCAAATCCTGCCGGACAACCGCATTATCGTTGTCGGGGGCACGCAGATGTTTAACTACGAGTTTGTCCCCAAGAGTCCCGGCGAAGGAGTTTTCAATCTGCCGTTTCTATCTCAGACCCGAACCAGCAGCCAAGTGGAGAACAACCTCTACCCATTTCTCCACCTCTCGTCCGATGGCAACCTCTTTATCTTCGCAAACAGGGACTCCATTCTCCTCGACTACAAAACCAATGTTGTCGTGAAGACCTTTCCCAGAATGCCGGGTGACGGCCCGCGGAACTACCCTTCCACCGGGTCGTCCGTCATGCTGCCGCTCTCCGCCGCGGACGGGTTTGCCAAAGTGGAAGTTCTCATCTGTGGGGGCTGTCCCGACAACGGCTTCGCCCTGGCTAGCGCAGGTAATTTCACGGACGCGCTCCGCAGCTGTGGACGAATGGTCATTACAGACCCGAATCCTTCCTGGAGCATGGAAGACATGCCCGCTCCGAGAACCATGTCGGACATGCTCATTCTCCCCAACGGCGAAATCATCATCATCAATGGAGCGGGGAAGGGCGTAGCAGGGTGGAACATGCAGACCGCCCCCGTCTTAACACCTTACCTCTACCGACCCGCTGCACCCGTCGGGCAGCGCTTCTTCACCCTGGCGGCCACAACCATCCCCAGAATGTACCACTCTACTGCTAACATGATGGCGGACGCGAGAATCATTGTGGGCGGCTCCAATCCGCACGCGGGCTACGTCTTCACGGGAACTAACTTCCCGACAGAGCTCCGGCTGGAAGCATACAGTCCTTATTACTTAGAAAACGTCTACACGTACTTGCGCCCCAAGATAACATCCGTGTCGCCAACCTCGATCTCCTACGGCACCACCTTTACGGTTGTTTACTCGGTCCCCAATCCTCTTAACGGCGTTATACAGTTCAATGCCTACGCTCCGTCATTTACGACCCACACCAATTCGATGAACCAGAGGCTTCTCATTCTCGCCGCTGAAACACCGACCCTCGTCTCAAATGCAATCGGGAACGTCGTGTATTCTTCTTCTGTGACTGCCCCTCCCAGCGCTGTGGCTGCCCCGCCGGGATATTACATGTTGTTTGTGGTAAATAATGGCATTCCCAGCATCGCCCAGTGGGTTCAGTTTTCATAAACTTGTTAGATCGACTTCATTGATGTCTCAATTCACTTGGAGGGGAGCATAGTTTCTAAATTCCTTCCATTTGTTCGAACTATGTTATGTAAAAGGCATGCTGCATTTGTTTGGGGGTAATTTGAAACCCGGTTGTAATTATGGCTATTGTAATCTCAAATCTCAAATAAATCAAAAATGAAATATTCATTCCAGTCCATGTGCATCGCACCAAAGCGTATACCGAGTAAACTAATGATTAGCTTTTTCAGTTGCACACATATTATTCAAGAATAACAATAATGTTAAGTCCAATCGACTTGTCATTTGAGTCGCATTCACGTCTCATCATAACAGTATTATTCAGCCGAATCGACATGTTATTTTCTAATACATTATAAAACGGCTCTGGACTTTTAACAATTTTCTAAAATTTAGTATAGAACAAAGTTCTTATTATTAAGAACATACGGTTTCCACAGTTTATATCAATTAGAGAAAGTTTTGAGAAAATACAATAAGAAAAATTTTAATCTTCTTTTTTAATCACTCATAATCTACTATCAAAAATAATAACCCATTAGAGAGCTCTGTTACACATATGGAAATACAGCCACTAACTCGTATTTTTTACATTACAAAATGATTAGAGAGCTCTAGTACACATCTTATCATCACAAGAGCGCAACATCAACACTCTAGGTATGTTGCACGACTACCTATATTGTCTTTTCTTTTTTTCTTTTTTCTATTATTTTTCTATTATATTAACTCGATAACAGGGGTTTGGCCAGAAGGAAAACAATGCTAGCCTATTTCTAGAAATGGTGTCTACTGACACCACACCTTTCAAACACATGTTATAGACACCAACATAAATGAGATCTCAACATCTGAATAAATAAAATTTAGATGTGTGAGCCAAGTTCAAATCTAAGTGTAGGTTTTAGAGCCACAAACATGAAGGTCGATTTTGTAGTTATCGAAGTGAACTAGAGCACCAGACAAAATATCTGTACTACCAATATAAATGTGTTCATTTGACATCAAATAGGGATTTCATAAAACAAAGAATCAATTTTCACCTAGATGTCTTCATCAAGTTTAAAGCTAAGTTCCATTGTTTTATTTATTTAATTTATGAGCATTTGTTTCATTGCATTTATCATCCCTATCTCCTTATCTCACGTAGGATTTTCTATTCATAGTGGATTAATTAATTTACCTATGATATTTATATGTGGTTTGTTATTTTCCTTTACATTAAATTGGTGAACTTGATGTATATTACACCCTTAGCATTTGTGCCTTCTATATTAAACTTTTGGATATGGTTTTTAATTAAAAAACTTCTTATTTTACATCTAGTTAAGGTTTCGATTCACTTCCATTTTCTAGTGAATTTTTATATAATTTTCATTTGGGTTTGGGCCTACATTAGTGATATCTATTTTATCTTTACCCACTCATTCTTTGACTATACCTTATTGCTAGATCATTTATTATGGATCTTATGATAGATATTTGCCACTAGCCTCTATCCATGCATGCCTTACTAATTCTGATGTGTTCCTATGATCGACTTCATTCAATCCATTCATCCTTGATGTTGTCTTTTATTTTTATCGTACCTGTGTTGATGCCTTTCATATGGGGTTATTAGTTCGTTATTTTTGTGCTTCCCCTCCTTCAGGGAGTTGGCTATTGTCCGCCATTCTCTTTTGGATGTAGTTAGTTCACCTTTTATCGAGCTTCATCACGGCCATATTTTTCTTATGACTGGTGACAGTGATGACCACCGGGATGTTCTACGTACAATCACTTTTTCTTCATTTAATTTTTATGAAATATATGATGACTATACCTGTTATATATGCACTACTTGCTTCCTTCTTCACGTGCATTACTTCATGATGATTTTACTTCTTGCACGATGGATGCTAATGGTGTAACCCCACTTCTTCCCTTCAAATATAGGTACGATACTTTATGTCATAATGTTAGACCTTCATTAGCTATTGATGATGGTGTTGATCCTTGTGATTTAGTTTCTTCTACATGTCATGATGTCCCTATTTCCATACCCTTGTATTCAATTTGATATTAAATATCTCGTGAGGATTCTAGTGATACTTTTTTTATGTAAGGATAATCATGACGGTTCAAGTCCTTCCATATTAGATGACTTTGCATAATTTATATATATGATTCATGATGATTATTCCCCTACTGTGATGGATAATCATGTAGCCCTAAGTTTTCATGATACATCCAGTGATTTCACTCTGTGTGATGGTGTGCCCAGTGATTATATTCTTTCTACATCTCATGATTGATCTCCCCATGCATCTAGGAATTCGCCTACATGCGCATCTCTTGCTACACCTTTCTTTTTGAGGAGCCTAGCGAAATATATGATGAGGTTTATACTTTTAATGAGCCTCTTTATGATATCTTCTCTCTAGGACCGTCTAATTATGATGACTTTCCTAGTGATGCGATTTATTGTGTAGCTAGTGATCTTCCATAAAGAAAAAAGTGTTTCAAAATCTATCATAAGTAAATACCATGGGATTTTCGTCCAAGGCGTTATGTTGGTGATTCTAGAATCCTTCTATCCTTTTTAAGGCAATAAAAACTATCACTGCATATAAAAAAAGGGTGCGATTAAGATTAATTGAGTTGTCACAATTTTAAAAAATAGAGGAGCCTCCCTCGTTGACATGCCCTATATTTTCATAATCTTGACTTGATGATAGGGCTCGTGGGTACGCTCAGGAGTGATATGCGGAAGGGGCGTAGAGAAAATTTTCCAACCAAGTGCCCAATAGTCAACCATATTCAAACTTCAAACTATTGTTCTGTAATACTTCTCATATATCAACTAGTTGATAGCATCCGACAATACATTTTCTTTCAAGAAATAATCACAAGAAGATAAGTTTCACCTGAGAAATCATTGACTTGGATTGCACATGCAGGAACCATGATCGACACTTAAGAGAAACAAGGAACATTTGGCAACAACTGTAGAGTTGCCACCTCAATAGATTGACGAAAACCTTGAAGCACAAGAGGTCTCACAAGGATGAAATGGTTCAGGTCTTCTCTACTAAGAATGTCTTCAATATCAGGAAGCACATGGAAAGAGTAAGCTAAGCACTCCACTCCCTAGCAAGGTTGTCATTATGTTGGCTCTCAAAATCATTAGCACATTCTCCAAGAATTTCCATACAGATCCATGACGAGGGGAACAAGACTACTGTGGTGAGAGAGTAAAATTCATCAACAAAGAATGGATGGTTGAAGACTGATACATAAGAGTGGTCCCCTCTTCTTCTTCTTTAGAGTAATCCAAACCTTTCCAGAGGGTGATTCCTTGAGGCCCTTAATAGAATAATTAGAGGAAAATGCAAGCCTATGCAATAAACGTTGAGTGCCATGCCTTATGATATATAGTATTTTATTGATCACGAGCCATCTAGGCATAAGTTATTATCCGAACCAAACTTAGGTGCTCATAGGACAACATCTATAGTTAGCGGTCTTTATTATCATCCAATCGTAGATAGAGGAACGAACTAATTCCTTGGATGTGATAGTAGATAGTCTCATTTTTAACATAAATGATAATTTCAGCTAAGGAGATAGGTCAAGATTCAAACAAAACACTAGCCAAGTGCTGAGAAATAAGTATTTGTCTTGTCTCATGAAATTGGCATTTTTGGTGCATAATTAAGAAAATCCTTAGACTCCCATGCTAAACACTATGCTTTGGGATAACATTAACCTAAATACCTCAATGACTAAAAGAACAAAGCAATAGGAAACTCGAAACCCCAATGACAAAGCCGTAAGACTAGGATTGCATGGAACTTGATTGTTGGAAAACAAGCAAGAAAATACTTGAATTACCACAACAACACTAAGAGCTAGGATTCTGGGAAACACCTTATGAGGCATGGTGGTAAGGAGAAGTTTAAAATCCCCAAAACTAGTTAAATACTCAAAATGAGCTTGGAAAAGACTTAGAAATTTCAGAACAACATACTCACTTCGAAAAGACTTAAAGACGCAAACCCTTTATTAACTTCGATAGAAAATTTTACGAAAGAACAAAAGCTGAGATTGCCTCCTCTAACAAGAATAAAACAAGTAAATATTAAAAAATAACAAAGAAAGATAAAAAGGGGCTCCCCATTTGGTTAAGAAAAATAGGGCATGTGTGCAATGGAAAACACTAGGTATGGTTGTTAAGGCCTCATTTACAGTTTTCAATTCTATTTAATTTTCTTGTTATGAAGACCTCAAGGAACACCCCCTTGTCCTAGAAGATCCCTAAAGATGAAGGAGAGTTTACCCACTCTCAATCATTGGCCCATTCGTTCCACAACTGACTATAAGTCCAACCAATCAACCTATGATGACCTTCCTTGGCCTCAGATTTTTTGCCTGTCTTTAGGATTTGTGCACATACATGTTTGAGAGCCAACACAACCCACGCGTACAAGAGAAGACCATTACAATACCATTTAAAATTCATTAGAATGCTTCAATGACCACCCTTCAAATTGTGCCTACTATAGGTTTAGGTAAGACAGATTCATTTATAATTAGAACAGTCTCGTTTGATACAATTTATTTTTTTATTAGAATGCATTTAGTGCTTATAACATTTGTTGGTATTTGATGAGGCATCGTTGATCCTCGCAGCTTAGTAGAATAAATTATTTGTCAAATCGGGGGTGTCTGAAGGCTACCTATAGAAGGGTGACAAATAATCTATCTAGTAGTCATCTAATCTTATCAGAAAGAAGGTTCACACACTTCTTAATCAATTGAATTCAAATTCTTACTACGAAATGAAAAATGGAGTTTAACCATGGAATCAAAGGAATTCTATTTAACTACGGAATAGAAGAAATGTTATTTAACTATGGAAATAGAAAAGGTGCTATTTTAACTACAGAATGAAATGACTAGAAATAAATAAAAAAGCATTCACTATAGAATAGAATCACATGTTGGAGTTTAATTTGGACGCAGAAAATGAAAGGGGAATGTACTCACAACACACATAAGGAAGAGAGTGTGGTTTTAATACATAAATTTTACATATAAATGATCATGACAGAATGATTGAAGGAACAACACAGACATACACAAAACATATAACCTAAAGGTCAGACACATTGAACTGTCACAGAAATGAGATCGGATATAAAATGAACACGTAAAATACTTATCTACTAGTACTTCTCTATTTTCTTTGTCAAGTGGTTAGCTTTCCAGAGAAAATAGCGTGATTTCAGCTCAGCATTCATAACTCAAATAGTAGAAATTATCACCCATGCATTCATGATGGAAATCTATTTAAAATCTCAGAATTTCATTTTCCATTTCAGAGAAGAAAAATAGATAACTGCAAATACGTCTCTTGGAAACTAAGAAGGTGGATCCATTCTCATGACTGTATCTTAAATACTTAACAACAATTTTAAAACTTAATTCCTAAAATATAGATGCGTGCTACATATGCAGGAGTTATTAAGTCTCATTCAATTTTTAACAAAAGTAATAAACAATTTTCTTACGCATAAATGACATTAAAAGTGTTTCATAGAATTTTAGGAAATAGTTGTTGTGGTCTCGGACTAGAGTGGCTCCATTAAGTAGCCGAATTGGTTGTAGTTGGATTGGCGACAACTGGATCAACGGCACTAAAGTTGCATGTCTCTAGAATCCTTTGTTTTCTCTGCGAGAGTTTTTATTGTTGTCGTTCTGGCTCCTCTAGAGTTCTTCGGACTTTGTCTGGAAACCAAAGTTTTTAGAGATGGTTGAAAAAGTCTTTGGAGTACTCCCTCGCATCAATCTAAGTCATACGGAGATGTGCTTTCTTTGCAAATTTGTCATTGGGATGATCTGCAAAGGGAAAAATGGAACTCTGCATGGATTTTTGTGAGTTCTTCATCAAAGTTAATCATCAATAAATATATTGCACAGTGCAATATTTTCTATTTCATATAACAACTAACTCTTTGTTAAAACATAAATTTACATGATTATTGTTTGGGAAAAAGAAGGAAAAATATGCACTTGGAAAAATGAATGAGGCTATATTTATGCCTCATTAGTATCCTTCTCTTTGACTATTTCACTAAGAAAATACAGTACTTATTGAGTATAATGATTGGATGACATCTATGTACATTTTATGACTATTATTTTTCATTTGGAGAATTTATATACTTAGTTTATAGTCATATGGCTTAAACACCTAGTTTTTATTTCTATCTAAATGGGATTTCCTCGGTATATGCACGAGTTTTGAGAATGCGATTGATTTAAAATCAAGAGCCTACAAATATGAGTTAAATTCAGTAAGAACGTATCAGCTATTAATCCTCATTTAAATTCGTAATCTTAAGTACCTCCTGGTTAATTTGGAGTTCAAATGGATTTAACTGAGAATCAGATGCTACAAATTTGATCTCTTTGTTGTGAATTTTTTTTCTAATTTATTGATTTTATTTTTATTACAATTTATCCGGAAGTTGAAGCCACAAAAGATTGATCGGGATCTACATATTTTCCTTAACAAGCATTCTATGGAGGAGAAATTTTATCAAGATAAAATTTGAAAGACCCTCAAGTGTACACGTGCCTTCGAAACGTAGTGGAATGTGCAATTTACCTACGCACCATCAAAAAGTAGATTCAAGATAATGCTTTAAAGTGTAAGGAACCAAACGATTTTCATTAAAAACATTAAATTTTGGATTGGTTCTCTACCATGATGCCTTGGATGTAGTGGTAGGTGGTCTCATTCTCAACATCAATAAGGATTTGGGTATGCCAGTACTAGACAAAGCTAAATGTACACGTACAATGGTTTCTTTCAAAGTAGTTTGTACTTCAACTCTCTCCTCTTGCAATTTTCTTCTTCGTGACTAGTAGGAGATGGATTTTTCCTTTTATAAACTATATTTTCTCTTTTAAGGATTGGGATAAGTGCCTTAGTTGTATTTAGTAATTAGGTGATTGGGAGCATTCATACTATTCACTACGTTAGCCATAAATATTTTTGTTGGTTTCTCTACTTTCCTTAGTCAACCATCTAATTTATTCTTCTTGCTCCTTTTCTTCAACTATGGAGTTTTCTGCGATTATTTCTTTCTTCCTATTTAGCCTTCATGATTTGAATGGTAGTATGATTTTCAGATCCGTGTGAAATTTCTTATGTCTTATTTTACCTCCTAGGGTTAGCCTTCTCCTTGCCCGTGGTGCATTACACTTATTCAGTTTAATGCTTGACCTTTCAAATGGTATGAGTGTTGGTCTCAAATAACATCGTGTTATTACGAATAACTCTGTTTATTTTCTTCACACCAATGAGGCATTATAAGATTCTTCTGATCCTATTATTACCCAACTTCCTCCTAGTCTAAATGCGATCATCCGTCCTGTTCTCGGAGTGTTGATAGTATATAATGTTAGTGTGTAACAAGTTGTTAAGTTGGGGAATAGTTTTCCTTCCATTCCCTCTGATGGTAATTCGACCGTCTCTCAAATTTTACTAGATTTGGGAAACTTTGATGTTGATATTTCAAGAGAAGATCGTAGATTGATGATAGAGTTAACGTCTTCTTTTCATGACTTGGTAGAAAATTCTGGTAACCTTCTTTTTCAAATCCACATGGAGAGAGAACATTGTTGTCATTCCATGGATAAACAAGTTTGGTCTCTCAATAATAGTAATGGAAATCTTGCAACTCTTCAGGAAATATTAATTTTTGAAGACTCTCATTAGATTCAAGTGAGACTGTTTCATGGGGGTCTTGTTCTAGGGTCTCTAATCTCCCTTATGATGTGATTTTAGAACATGAATCAGATGATAATTCCCAATTACTTTTGTTCGTTTCATGTTATTGTGTTATGGCTTCTAGTTACTATGCAATTCTAGCTATTCTAGCTATATGAATAGTTTCTAATTTTATAAGAAAAGATGTTTTTTTGGAGTATATCTTCTGGGTTGTTTTAAGAGAATCAATTTAATTGTTTAAAGTAAGCGGGAATGGTTCAAATGCACATCATGGTAAGATTTTTTTAAGAACGTCACATAATAGCTAAAACTAGCAAGGGAGCACATATGACAACGTGAAATTCTAGCTAAGGATCACAAAGTTTTTAACCAATGTATAGAACAACATGTGTTTTCATGGAAAAAGACGACGGTGTCTTACAAAAGGCTCAACCTTCATTAAAAGGCATATGTATTGTTTCACAAATTGCAACAAACAAATGCCGAACTGACTAGTTCACATTTGTGAGGATACTCCAACTTGTGCTGACATGGGAGCTTCGGTAGAGAGTATGGAGATCGATCAAGGAATAATTGAAAGTGGGGGTATTCAAATGTTGTGGTTCGGAATGCCTTGATAGATATGCATGCACCAAATGTGGAAGTGCATCTATGTTAGCAGAAACGAGAAACGAAAGTCGCAATGACAATGGCAATGTGATTAGAAACGAGATATTTAAAGGTTGCGTATAAGAGATGGTTCTTATATACATATACACTTTCAAACATTTAAATTTATTATAAAATTTTATTCCACAAATACATATAAATAATTCGTATAATAAAAATAAAAATAAATATTGAAATTTAAAACAAGTCTCTAAATCAATTGGAAAAAAAGTAAAAATTAAAAAAATAATTATACGATTTATCTATAACTATAAATTATAAGAAACATAAAAAGGTAAATTTTTTTAAAAAAAGATAACAAATATCATTTAGGAAAACGGAGGGAAAAAATCATTTAAAAAACAACGAATTTTTTGAAAAATTCCTTCAAACAATAACTACCTAAAATGAATACCTACAAAAAGGCAGATTTCTCTTTGTTTGTTTAAAAATGCATTTTAGATGCATTTTTTCAAGGAAAACATGAGGAAAGTTTTTGAAGGGAAAATGCAAAACGCAAAGAATGCGGGTTCGGTAAACATTTGACAATGTCTACAATAGTAACAAACGTCGCGGTAGGCTTAGAAATAGTCGTTTCTGACGGAAACGTGTTTCGCCGGTTAAAACAGTAAATCCATCCTTGTCGTCACGTTTCTGGTAACACAGGGAAGCATACACAAGGCACGTGATTGGTTTGACAAAATGCATAATGCCGAGTGGTCTGCTACGATTATAGGTTGTACAATTAATGGTGATCTAGATGAGGTTTGAGGATTTTCAAAATATTTTCAAGCGTACTTTTTTGTAATAAATCCATTATTTTGAAACAACTCTAATGCTAATGAAAAATATTAAAAGAAAATTATGAATTTATCCTTCCTATGGTTAATATTTATTTTATCAATGTTGGGTATCTTTGAGAACAATCATTAAAATTGAGAGTTATAATATATTGAAACTAACTTCTTCTTTATTGAATCATTAAAATTCTCTTAAATTATGTTACCCACAAAATTCTTAAAAACGAGTAGTAGCTCTATTGGATGGTCGATAGGCCTACATATTTATATTCCTTTCATGTACACATTTATCTTTTATTTAAAAACATTTTCATTCCAGTATTCCAGTGACCAAACTATTCATATATACATATCAACCATTGAAAAAGTGTTCGCACCACTCCCTCGCGTCAATCGGAGTCCTCCAGAGCCGTGCTTTCTTTGCAAAAGTTGTCACGAGGATGATCTGCAAAGGCAAAAAATGGAACTTTGCATGGATTTTTGTCAGTTCTTCATCCAAGTTAATCAACAATAAATATATCAAATAATGCAATATTTTCTATTTCATATAACAACTAATTCCTTCTTTAAACATAATTTTACATGAATATTGTTGGGGAAAATGAAGGAAAAAAGTGCACTCGGAAAAAATGGACAAGGCTATATTTATGCCTCATCAATATCCTTCTCTTTGACTATTTCACTAAGAAAATACAGTACTTATTGAGCATAATGATTGAATGACATTTATGTACATTTTTATAACTATTTTTTTTCATTTGGAGAATTTATGTACTTAGTTTATAGTCATATGATTTAACCACCTGGTTTGTATTTCTATCTAAATGGGCTTTCACGAGTTTCGAGAATGTGATTAATTTAAAATCAAGAGCCTACAAATATGAACTATTAATCCCCGTTTAAATTCACATGGCTAATTTGGAGTTCGAATCTGAGAATCAGATACTAGAAATTTGATATCTTCGTTGAGAATTGTTTTGTCTAATTTATTAATTTTATATCTCATAAAAATTTCCAAAAGAAAAAATTGAATCAGCTTTAAGTCTGAACAAAACAAACGAAAATTACCAATTACCGGCGGGTCTATTTTCCCGTACCAAAAAATAAATCTATGTTTCATTTTACGATACACAACGAACATTCCAAACTCAAGATGACAGAGAACAAAAAAAAATACATAATGAAATCCAAGTATTAATTACCAGATCGTTGAGTCTTTTAGCGAATCGTTGACAAATGGTTGGTTTCTATTAATTATTTCAGACTTAAAACTAATTCTATCGCATAATTCCTAGTCGCTCTATTCCAGCTGTATAGGAGAATTCCTTTCACACAATTCGACCGTATCATGTATTCAGACGTCTGAATTTTTCTGCCAATGAAATTTAGGTCGGTGGAATAAGAGCAATACCCAAACTGACATATATTAAATCCATTAGCAGCCATGATTCCGGTACCGAACTATTTCTTTTATAAAGTATGTCGGAGAGAGTACTGGATGGGCTTGCTTATAGAGATGCCAGCGAATCCCAGTCGCGGAAAAAATTATTTGAAAAGGGCATCGCTGTCTGGAGGAGGTCAGACAGACTAATTTGCTTCATTATCGCCATGGGAATAAACGTGTTGGCGCACGATTCTTATTGCATTCAGTCACTGTCGAGTGCCTTAACCAGGACTTTCGAAGTAGAATCATTTGATGCGGGCAGAGATTCATTCTAATCCTGTTTTCTCTTTCACCAGGTTTATCAGTCGATGGGCACTATAAAAAGCAGGACACCAAGGTAGCTCTGCAAGTTGTATAGAGAGCAGTTGGAAATAAAAATGAAGTCGAAATTAGCTTTGTTCGTCGTGGTCGTCTTGTTGAGCTTATGGCCGTGGGACAAAATGGCAGCAGCGCAAGTGGCGGTGAAGCTCGGAAGATGGAGGCTTCTGGTGCAAAATGGGGGCGTCTCTGCCATGCACATGACCACCACGCATTTAAACACGGTGGTGATGTTTGACCGGACCAACTTCGGGTCGTCGCAGATCCTGCTGGCCAACGGCAGTTGCCGCAACAATCCGCAGGACCTGGTGCTCACTCACGACTGCTCGGCGCATTCCATCGAGTACAACATAGCCACCAACAATGTGAGGCCGCTCACGATTTTCACCGACACCTGGTGTTCGTCTGGGGCGTTTGCCGCAAATGGAACGTTGGTACAAACCGGGGGGTGGCGTGACGGGGCACGGGACATTCGTTACTTCGTCCCCTGCTCGGACGGCAGCTGCGATTGGAATAATTTCGAGGGGCCCAAGCTTGCTGCGAATCGCTGGTATGCCGCCAACCAAATCCTGCCGGACAACCGCATTATCGTTGTCGGGGGCACGCAGATGTTTAACTACGAGTTTGTCCCCAAGAGTCCCGGCGAAGGAGTTTTCAATCTGCCGTTTCTATCTCAGACCCGAACCAGCAGCCAAGTGGAGAACAACCTCTACCCATTTCTCCACCTCTCGTCCGATGGCAACCTCTTTATCTTCGCAAACAGGGACTCCATTCTCCTCGACTACAAAACCAATGTTGTCGTGAAGACCTTTCCCAGAATGCCGGGTGACGGCCCGCGGAACTACCCTTCCACCGGGTCGTCCGTCATGCTGCCGCTCTCCGCCGCGGACGGGTTTGCCAAAGTGGAAGTTCTCATCTGTGGGGGCTGTCCCGACAACGGCTTCGCCCTGGCTAGCGCAGGTAATTTCACGGACGCGCTCCGCAGCTGTGGACGAATGGTCATTACAGACCCGAATCCTTCCTGGAGCATGGAAGACATGCCCGCTCCGAGAACCATGTCGGACATGCTCATTCTCCCCAACGGCGAAATCATCATCATCAATGGAGCGGGGAAGGGCGTAGCAGGGTGGAACATGCAGACCGCCCCCGTCTTAACACCTTACCTCTACCGACCCGCTGCACCCGTCGGGCAGCGCTTCTTCACCCTGGCGGCCACAACCATCCCCAGAATGTACCACTCTACTGCTAACATGATGGCGGACGCGAGAATCATTGTGGGCGGCTCCAATCCGCACGCGGGCTACGTCTTCACGGGAACTAACTTCCCGACAGAGCTCCGGCTGGAAGCATACAGTCCTTATTACTTAGAAAACGTCTACACGTACTTGCGCCCCAAGATAACATCCGTGTCGCCAACCTCGATCTCCTACGGCACCACCTTTACGGTTGTTTACTCGGTCCCCAATCCTCTTAACGGCGTTATACAGTTCAATGCCTACGCTCCGTCATTTACGACCCACACCAATTCGATGAACCAGAGGCTTCTCATTCTCGCCGCTGAAACACCGACCCTCGTCTCAAATGCAATCGGGAACGTCGTGTATTCTTCTTCTGTGACTGCCCCTCCCAGCGCTGTGGCTGCCCCGCCGGGATATTACATGTTGTTTGTGGTAAATAATGGCATTCCCAGCATCGCCCAGTGGGTTCAGTTTTCATAAACTTGTTAGATCGACTTCATTGATGTCTCAATTCACTTGGAGGGGAGCATAGTTTCTAAATTCCTTCCATTTGTTCGAACTATGTTATGTAAAAGGCATGCTGCATTTGTTTGGGGGTAATTTGAAACCCGGTTGTAATTATGGCTATTGTAATCTCAAATCTCAAATAAATCAAAAATGAAATATTCATTCCAGTCCATGTGCATCGCACCAAAGCGTATACCGAGTAAACTAATGATTAGCTTTTTCAGTTGCACACATATTATTCAAGAATAACAATAATGTTAAGTCCAATCGACTTGTCATTTGAGTCGCATTCACGTCTCATCATAACAGTATTATTCAGCCGAATCGACATGTTATTTTCTAATACATTATAAAACGGCTCTGGACTTTTAACAATTTTCTAAAATTTAGTATAGAACAAAGTTCTTATTATTAAGAACATACGGTTTCCACAGTTTATATCAATTAGAGAAAGTTTTGAGAAAATACAATAAGAAAAATTTTAATCTTCTTTTTTAATCACTCATAATCTACTATCAAAAATAATAACCCATTAGAGAGCTCTGTTACACATATGGAAATACAGCCACTAACTCGTATTTTTTACATTACAAAATGATTAGAGAGCTCTAGTACACATCTTATCATCACAAGAGCGCAACATCAACACTCTAGGTATGTTGCACGACTACCTATATTGTCTTTTCTTTTTTTCTTTTTTCTATTATTTTTCTATTATATTAACTCGATAACAGGGGTTTGGCCAGAAGGAAAACAATGCTAGCCTATTTCTAGAAATGGTGTCTACTGACACCACACCTTTCAAACACATGTTATAGACACCAACATAAATGAGATCTCAACATCTGAATAAATAAAATTTAGATGTGTGAGCCAAGTTCAAATCTAAGTGTAGGTTTTAGAGCCACAAACATGAAGGTCGATTTTGTAGTTATCGAAGTGAACTAGAGCACCAGACGAAATATCTGTACTACCAATATAAATGTGTTCATTTGACATCAAATAGGGATTTCATAAAACAAAGAATCAATTTTCACCTAGATGTCTTCATCAAGTTTAAAGCTAAGTTCCATTGTTTTATTTATTTAATTTATGAGCATTTGTTTCATTGCATTTATCATCCCTATCTCCTTATCTCACGTAGGATTTTCTATTCATAGTGGATTAATTAATTTACCTATGATATTTATATGTGGTTTGTTATTTTCCTTTACATTAAATTGGTGAACTTGATGTATATTACACCCTTAGCATTTGTGCCTTCTATATTAAACTTTTGGATATGGTTTTTAATTAAAAAACTTCTTATTTTACATCTAGTTAAGGTTTCGATTCACTTCCATTTTCTAGTGAATTTTTATATAATTTTCATTTGGGTTTGGGCCTACATTAGTGATATCTATTTTATCTTTACCCACTCATTCTTTGACTATACCTTATTGCTAGATCATTTATTATGGATCTTATGATAGATATTTGCCACTAGCCTCTATCCATGCATGCCTTACTAATTCTGATGTGTTCCTATGATCGACTTCATTCAATCCATTCATCCTTGATGTTGTCTTTTATTTTTATCGTACCTGTGTTGATGCCTTTCATATGGGGTTATTAGTTCGTTATTTTTGTGCTTCCCCTCCTTCAGGGAGTTGGCTATTGTCCGCCATTCTCTTTTGGATGTAGTTAGTTCACCTTTTATCGAGCTTCATCACGGCCATATTTTTCTTATGACTGGTGACAGTGATGACCACCGGGATGTTCTACGTACAATCACTTTTTCTTCATTTAATTTTTATGAAATATATGATGACTATACCTGTTATATATGCACTACTTGCTTCCTTCTTCACCTGCATTACTTCATGATGATTTTACTTCTTGCACGATGGATGCTAATGGTGTAACCCCACTTCTTCCCTTCAAATATAGGTACGATACTTTATGTCATAATGTTAGACCTTCATTAGCTATTGATGATGGTGTTGATCCTTGTGATTTAGTTTCTTCTACATGTCATGATGTCCCTATTTCCATACCCTTGTATTCAATTTGATATTAAATATCTCGTGAGGATTCTAGTGATACTTTTTTTATGTAAGGATAATCATGACGGTTCAAGTCCTTCCATATTAGATGACTTTGCATAATTTATATATATGATTCATGATGATTATTCCCCTACTGTGATGGATAATCATGTAGCCCTAAGTTTTCATGATACATCCAGTGATTTCACTCTGTGTGATGGTGTGCCCAGTGATTATATTCTTTCTACATCTCATGATTGATCTCCCCATGCATCTAGGAATTCGCCTACATGCGCATCTCTTGCTACACCTTTCTTTTTGAGGAGCCTAGCGAAATATATGATGAGGTTTATACTTTTAATGAGCCTCTTTATGATATCTTCTCTCTAGGACCGTCTAATTATGATGACTTTCCTAGTGATGCGATTTATTGTGTAGCTAGTGATCTTCCATAAAGAAAAAAGTGTTTCAAAATCTATCATAAGTAAATACCATGGGATTTTCGTCCAAGGCGTTATGTTGGTGATTCTAGAATCCTTCTATCCTTTTTAAGGCAATAAAAACTATCACTGCATATAAAAAAAGGGTGCGATTAAGATTAATTGAGTTGTCACAATTTTAAAAAATAGAGGAGCCTCCCTCGTTGACATGCCCTATATTTTCATAATCTTGACTTGATGATAGGGCTCGTGGGTACGCTCAGGAGTGATATGCGGAAGGGGCGTAGAGAAAATTTTCCAACCAAGTGCCCAATAGTCAACCATATTCAAACTTCAAACTATTGTTCTGTAATACTTCTCATATATCAACTAGTTGATAGCATCCGACAATACATTTTCTTTCAAGAAATAATCACAAGAAGATAAGTTTCACCTGAGAAATCATTGACTTGGATTGCACATGCAGGAACCATGATCGACACTTAAGAGAAACAAGGAACATTTGGCAACAACTGTAGAGTTGCCACCTCAATAGATTGACGAAAACCTTGAAGCACAAGAGGTCTCACAAGGATGAAATGGTTCAGGTCTTCTCTACTAAGAATGTCTTCAATATCAGGAAGCACATGGAAAGAGTAAGCTAAGCACTCCACTCCCTAGCAAGGTTGTCATTATGTTGGCTCTCAAAATCATTAGCACATTCTCCAAGAATTTCCATACAGATCCATGACGAGGGGAACAAGACTACTGTGGTGAGAGAGTAAAATTCATCAACAAAGAATGGATGGTTGAAGACTGATACATAAGAGTGGTCCCCTCTTCTTCTTCTTTAGAGTAATCCAAACCTTTCCAGAGGGTGATTCCTTGAGGCCCTTAATAGAATAATTAGAGGAAAATGCAAGCCTATGCAATAAACGTTGAGTGCCATGCCTTATGATATATAGTATTTTATTGATCACGAGCCATCTAGGCAT